>OY971420.1:6657500-16657500 GCA_963853865.1 Helleia helle
TAAGGAAAACATTAATGCAAGATAAGACAAGCAAAGAGCAAAAATTTAGAAATAACAGCATATAATTTGCGGCCCTAACTAACCATGAGGTCATTTATATTAACAATTGTGTAAATGACCACATGGTCTTTTTATTATTTACATTTGAATGTAAATAATAATAATAATATCTATGGACGCTTTCACACCACGTCAATCTGGTCAAATAATACTTGTTCCTTAACAGAAGCCTATAGTTTATTTAAATATATAGCTTAACTTCACATTATAATAATTGATAATAATAATTTTAACCCTTATGTCACTGCTTGGAACGGGTATCTTCCTTGAAATCAGGAGAGGAGGGTGCTGAGCCATTGTTCAGTGATGAGCTCGGCCAATGCAAGTTGGTGAACTTCACAAATGTTTAAGGACTTTTAACTTCATCGGGCATGCAGGTTTCCTAACAATGTTTTCTTCTCTGGTAGGCAAGCAATGGCCACATGTTTAGAAGCCCTCTGGTATTTAGAAAAACCCATTTCAAGACATCACAGGGGTCAGGATCAAACAAGGACCTCTCTCTCAGGAGATACATGATGGTATTGGTAAAATTATACATAGTTCTTACCATGTCCATGAGATATTCGCAACACACACCGAGGAAGGGTATATGACATCATTAAGACTAAGTTTCTCACTCCTGTTGGCTTTTGAATCATTTCTAAATAATCTTGGGTAATCAATGCAGTGCACCAAAAATGTTGAAAACCACACAATAAATATAAATTGCAGCAAATAGAATAAATCTGATATGATCATAGGATAAAAACCCCCTCTCACATAATATCTGTACATTCTGGTAAAGAAGGAGTCTAAGTCTTCTATGTGATTCCATCCTCCTAAAAAAAAAAGTTACAAATTATGTGAAATGAAATTTAAAATTACGCAAATTAAATTCAACATATTAAATTTTTCTTTATGGAATTGATTTGACAGATGGTATTATGTAAAAATACAAAGTTACTGTGTAAACAATAATATACTTATTTTAAACATGTGACAAAACACAATGATATTGCAATTTCTAAATGTGCGCAAATTTGCTTTTGAACCATACAAAGAAAGAAGTTTGCTTTGTATGAAGTCGTTTCGATCGCAAATGCAAAAAATTTGAACAAAGGAATCTATAAAAAAGGACATCTGACCCTCTATTGTGTTCTATGTTACCTTTCGTTTGTGGCACTTTGTGAATAATAACATTTGTAGCGTCGTCGTGCTCCTGGTCGAGGGTGATCAAAGTCGGAGTAGCGTTTTGATTATCTCCACATCCAGCTAGCGGCGGGATCGATTCATTGTTCAAAGCAGAGTATGAAATATCACGTCTAAAGTGAGACATTTTACATAGAACTTATGTCTCAACTCTTTCTACGCCTAATTTTTACAACGAAGCCATTTATTGTATATACATTTTTGACTATGGCCCAGAAACGCAATAGTAACTTTGAATCGTATTAATATTTCAAAAACACACAAATAGTACAAAAGTTTTATATGAACAATACAACACAGAACTTGTACATATTTTTTAAATGAAATTTATATAGTTCAAGGATACAAATAATTTTGTAAGTATAAACAGTCTTTATTGATGAATAAACTACACAAACCAAACGACGAAAATAAACCACAGAAAACTGACAGACTGACAGCTGTGAGCTGTGAGATGTGAAAAACAACAAATATTAATGTCGACTGTCGATACATAGTGCCTAGGACGTAGACAGAGAATACTATATACTGCTGGATAATTCTTACTCCTTCCCACATAAAAGAGATGTGCTTATTACAATAATCGTAGACAGAGAATACTATAGACTGCTGCCAGCCGTGGCGACGAATACGTAGTATTCTCTATATAGTTTGTGGTGGCGACATGAGATAGATATATTGAAGTGACGTCTGAAATGGGAGTTGCTATACAAAAACCTTTTGTCTACTTTAAGGCAAAACGCTAAATATAAAAAAACATGACAAGCTAAAACATTACATATATTATTATGTTTTTATTGGTATTTTTTTTTGTTTTGACAAATTATTTTATACTGTGCCCGAATGTTTGAGATTCTTATTAAAAATAGATACCTATCCAGTTCTAAAACATTAGAGTTCTAATATACATTTTTATAAAAGATCATAGGGTCTACCGGAGCTAAAAGTATGCCCTCGTATCAGTTTAAATTAAATACGCAATAAAGAATCTCAAATATTCGGGCACAGTATAAAATAATTTGTCAAAACAAAAAAAAATACCAATAAAAACATAATAATATGTGTAATGTTTTAGCTTTGAAAAAACATGACAGTTTTTTATATTTAGCGTTTTGCCTTAAAGTAGGCAAAAGGTTTTTGTATAGCAACCCCCATTTCAGACGTCACTTCAATATATCTATCTCATGTCGCCACGGCTGGCAGTAGTCTATAGTATTCGCTGTCTACGGCCTAGGAACAAGTATCATATGGAATTGACATTCGCGTATACCCGAAAGGGACAGGCATATTTACCAAGGATACCACATTCATAATAAAAAGTCTACATATTTTCTTGAAATAAGTGAATTAAAAATAATAAAAAAAAAACTGGTAAAGGTTGATAGATAAGCATTAGCCCTAACCAAACATTTACTGTAATTTTAGACAACTGCATTTTTCCGGATTATCGAAAATATTATGTAATGACTAATAACAAACCGCTAAAAATATAAATAATACAAAAGAAGGCTATATACGTCTTAATATGTATGATCTATAGTACATAGCCTTTTAGGATAGCAATAAACATATTTGTTTTTATTGTGTTTGTTTCGTAAATTCCAGTCACCCTTTTTATATAATACCACATTCTCGGGTAATCTGCCTATAACAACCTGGTATCACCATACCTACATAAGCCGACCAAATTAAAAAGTAGTACAAAATGGCGGCATATTTGACAAACTGTTCGCGAGTGAGAATGTTTGTATGGCATTCAAATTTAGTCGATAATTTTGTGTTGGGCATATTATTGTTGTGCCCAACAAACAAAGAGTGATATTCTGACCAAGACAAAAGAAAGTGTCTATAATATTTCCGTCACGCTTGGAGTTTTTCGTATGTTGTGATCTCGTTCTAATCCGGTATTATTATTAGCTTATCAAATCTATTGATACTTGATCTTAGGGGTGCGTGGTTGTGTTCTTTGGTTTTCCATATCTTGTTCATTCGGTGCGGTTTTTTCACATCTTTATTTTTAAAAGATTCCGACGAATGGATAATGTCTTTCTTTTTATAAGTCGGTTAAAAACTTAATCTGTATAAAATGTAATTGATTGACAAATATTGTGATGGACTAGTGGTGGGTGGAGTGGGAAGTGTTAGTTGATTGAT
Source organism: Helleia helle (assembly GCA_963853865.1). Taxonomy (NCBI): domain Eukaryota; kingdom Metazoa; phylum Arthropoda; class Insecta; order Lepidoptera; family Lycaenidae; genus Helleia; species Helleia helle. The sequence goes on from OY971420.1 coordinate 6,660,903, forward strand.
GAAGACTAGAGGGGCGAAACCACGCTCTTTGGAGTTTCCCGCCGTTTCTTCATATTACAGACTAAAAATTGTTTTGTTTTTGTTTGGCTAATAACTTAGTACCTAATGCCTTTAAATAAATGAAAAAAAACCAAGGTCAGCTGTGATTATTGTGAAAAAAAGGAATGGCGGGAGGCATCGGGACGCGCGGTTGTGTTTTTTTGGTTTCCCGTTAATTAATTGTTATTTTGTGTTTTGTCCATTCAGAGTAGTTTTCTATAATGTTTGTTTTAAAAACTTGATCTTTATATATTGTGATTGGTTAGCGAATCTTATGGAGTACCGTTCTGGAGTGGTTTTCTTAGTAGGGCTGTTCTGGCGGTTTTCTATAGTGTTTGTTTTAAAAACTTAATCTGTGTAATATATAATGTGATTGTTTGGCGAATATTGTGGTGGACTGCCTTGTGTGGATGGAATGGGGAATGATAGTTGATTGATGGGGGCTAGAGGGGCGAAGCCGCGCTCCTTGGGGTTTCCCGCCATTTCTCCGTATTACAGACCGAATAATTGTATTTTGTATGGCTAATAGCCTAGTAGCTAATATCTTTAAATGAAAATAATAATTATTGTGAAAAAGGAGAAATGGCGGGAAGCATCGGGGTGCGCGGTTGTGTTTCTTTTGGTTTCCCGTTAATTAATTGTTATTTTGTGTTTTGTCCATTCAGAGTGATTTTCTATAGTGTTTGTTTTAAAAACTTGATCTTTATATATTGTGATTGGTTGGCGAATATTGTGGTGGATTGCTCTGGGTGGATGGAATGGGAAATGATAGTTGATTGATGGGGGCTAGAGGGGCGAAGCCGCGCTCCTTGGGGTTTCCCGCCATTTCTCCATATTACAGACCGAATATTGTATTTTGTATGGCTAATAGCGTAGTAGCTAATGCCTTTAAATGAAAATAATAATAATAATAAAATTATTGTGAAAAACAATTGCATTATTTAAATTTTGTAAAAAATTTAAAACCTTTGTAAGAGCAAAATCCCTATTGAAAAATAACTTATGTGAATACCAGTGTGCCACTTATCACTAGTGAGAGATATTGTGTTATTTCGAATTTATATGATAAGTTAAAATGTTTATTGTTGGTCTGACTGGGGGATTGGCTACAGGGAAAAGTACAGTTCTTTCAATATTCCGTGAAAATGGTATCGCCGTAATAGACGCAGATGAAGTAGCAAAAAAGGGTAAGGATGTTTAATGTGTGTTTATACAAGTAGAATCTAACATTTGAAAGTATAGATTTTAACACATTCGTTTTGTTTTAATTTGTTGACCAAAGCATTGAACAATATTACTAGCGTATGATAGATCAATGGACCAAGTTCGGTGATATGGCGCAGCAAAACTATTTATTTAAACAAAACCTCAAGAAATCAATCAACATGTTTTATTTTGTAACACAAAGGGGATACAAAAGAGCCCAATGTTATCCACATTGGGCTCTTTTTGCCACTACTTAAGTCTATTATTAATATGATCGTCATTTCAACAAAAGCATATTTTGCTTGGTAAAAAATGAGGGTTCACTTAGGCCTGCCTCTTTGACTATTAACAGTGCTTTGTTGTCAGTACTTAACACACCTAATTAAATCACATTGGAGTGTTCTACTAACCATGCTGCTCCTTGGCTCCAGGACACAAAACTGAGCATTTTCTGCTAAAATAGCAGTAAAGAAATAATAAACATTAATGAATCTGTGGGTAAATTCAGTTCACAACATATAAAGGTCATTGAATTTATAGCAGTAACTACCCAAAGGGAAGGTAGTGACAATATCTGGTGGTGAGGCTCATTCCCTATGTAGTGGGCTACACTATAAGAAATAAGGGAGTAGAGATTGAAACCCGTAGAGTGCATGTTGATCACTGCTACTGATCCCGACCGATGGGCCCGATTGGCTATGATATTAAAAAAAAAACGTTTATTTCAGACCCATAAAGATATTAGTAAACGTGTTAGTAACAAAATAAACTTATTCTATATTAGTATTGTTAGTACTTAGTAATCTCATTTTCATAGTAATAATATGATTCGGATACATACTTTATCATAATATATAAATTATGTATCCACAAATCATCTTATACCTATTGCTAACTCTATCCAATGCCTTTGTATAGGGCAGTCTGGTCAACGAGCAATCATTTTCAGGATATGGGGGATAAAATAAAACCCTGAACTGAACTCCTATGAAGCACTGTCTTTATTACAACATGTTTAGTTTATATATTATTACAATCTGGTTCTATATAAATAACACATTGGCTTGTGTAAAGCATTGGTATGTGCTTCCACTATGTATGTGTCTACTAATCTATGTGAGAGCCGTGACTCGCATAGCTTAGCAGTTCTGAGTAAGTGGACGTACTGAGAACTACTAAGCTATGCAATACCTAATATTTATTAATTTTGATAATAGTATGTGAAAATACAGTGTATGTGTATTGATTGAATACATGATCAAATCTTTTTCAGTTACCGCATGTTATGATGATGGTGAAGACATGATGCTATTTGCATGAGAGTTGTAGGGACTGGCCATTGTGGCTTCACAATATGTCTTTTTAACCGACTTCAAAAAGGAGGAGGTTATCAATTCGTCGGAATCTTTTTATTTTTTATTTTTATGTATGTTACCTGATTACTCGAAGATAGCTAGACTGATTTGAAAAATTATTTTCTTGTTCTAAAGGGTATTTCCAAATGGTCCCATGATAAGGAAACCAGGATCTGATGATGGCATCCCATAGAAATCGAGGGGAACTTTCGAAAATTATAGGAGCGACTAGTGCGTTTGATATATTTTTTATAAAGTGTTTTGAAGGACTACAATTTAATGAAGGTCTAGAGTCGATCTGATGCTGGAGCCGAAAGACAATCGAGGGAACTCCTCGACGATTTACATCAGTAACCTTGTGTTTGGGCTTGATTAATTTGTAATGATGAGAACTTTACACCTAGATGTGTTGTGACTGTCATTAATGGTCTGATGATGAAGACAACTGACAGTTAAGGGAACTCCTCAACAGTTTACAGTAGCTACCTTGTGTTTGGACTTAATTAATTTAAATTGATGAGAACTTTGCACCCATATGGGTTATAAGCGCCATTACATGTGTGATAATTGAGACATTAAACAGTCGAGGGGAATCCTCGACGATTTACAGCTTTTATTGGGCTTAGTTCATACGGCTAAATAATATACCAAAATCATTTTGTTTAATAAATTTAATTTAATTTTACTTGTCGTTGTTAAATGAATAAAAAACAACTGTGCCTTGGAAGCGCATCATAGTATTTCAAGGTCATCATAATATCCATTCTATACCTATATATTATAACTGAATTATTTAATGAATAGCAGCAAAGCTGCCATGATTGCTTTCAATTACATGTATGTATACCATTTCGGTTTTTTCATATTTTGTTATGTAATGATTTAAACCCTTTCTACATTCAACTCATTAATACAGCGCTATCTAATCTGAGCAACGCGTTTAATAGTTATCAAATTTTGCAATCACTAAAAATTAAGAAATAAAAATTTTTTAAACAAAAATTAAAACCGACTTCAAAATTAAAAAAAACTAAAAAGTAATAAAATAATTTCCTTAATCTTTGTGCCTACAATTTATAATCAACTTGTTCTTCTACTAATATTTTTTAGTTTTTTTTTAATTTTGAAGTCGGTTTTTTCCAATTGTGATTGATTAAATTTTGGTCATTAAAACAATCATATTTAATTATTAGATACTTATCTACTTTTATAATCAAAATTAAATTTTTATTCTATCAGTAGAAATATGAGTAAAATACTATATTATTGTTATATGTAAAATAATATAAGTTTTAAAAGTTATTTAAGTTTCAAATATGTGTTTAAAAGTTTTTTTTTTTTATAAATCATACAGATAATTATGCTTTTTACCTCTGTTAAATGTTGTTTTAGTTCTTGAACCAGGCACTAAAGCATGGAAAGAACTGAAGGCCTACTTTGGTGATAAAGTAGTCTACCCAGATGGTAGAGTGAATAGACTGAAACTGGGTGAAATAGTGTTTGATGATATTGATAAGCGACGGAGACTCAATGCTATCACACATCCAAGGATACAGACTGCTATGATGAGGACAGCCATCAGGTACTTTTTCTCTGGACACAAGTACATTGTAATGGAGGTGCCGTTGCTGTTTGAGACGGGCAAAATGCTCACATTTATGCATAAAATTATAACTGTTGTTTGGTAAGTGTTTAGCATATAGAAGTTGGGCATTAATAAAAGTTCACATAGTAATAGGTTTTACAACATTATGGTTTTTGTATTAGTTGAAATTGGATTTTTATCAGGTCCAGACTTAATGTAAGAATGTAATGTATTTTTCGTTCTTGTTTAAAAAAGTCCATGCTTTACCTATGATTTGCATCTTCTGTTTGTATACCATAATATCATGAATGTAAGGTGAGAGAACCTTGAACTACCTCTGAGTAAAGTAGTACAAAAACAACCTCAAACAAATGAAACAACATTCTCGTTTCATCCCTCATTTCTTATACGATATAACATTATTGACGTGACAACGTCTAATAAATTGATGCATACCGGCTGCATGCACGAAACGTCATTGTCCCGTTTTAGTAGGAGAGCTGGCACCAATTTTTGGGCCACAAACGCTTGCGTTTTCTTATGTATCGTCCGTAAACCAATTTTACAGTCTAGATTGGTAGTATGAGAAGTAATAATACATAGAAGAACCGTATGATTCTATTTAAACAACCATTACAGTTTATATTCTCTATTTTTCAGTGAAGATCATCAACAGTTGGAAAGACTACGCAAAAGGAACGATTTCTCGGAAGTTGTAGCGAAAAAACGGATTAACTGCCAAATGCCTCTCGAGGAGAAAGTCTCCAAGTCAGATTTTGTGATAGATAACAGCGGCGACATAGATAGCACGAGGCGGCAGACAGAAACTGTGATCAATGTGCTGACGAGGTCTAAATTTACATGGTAATTTTGACGACTCTTAAATAGAAACTTTTACGAGGCACTATCTGTGCCCTTAAAACTTCCGGCTGTGAGGAGTCGTGCCTTGGAGACTGGCGACTCGGTTTTGAAACTGCCGAGCGTACCTCTGCTATGATTAGGCAGGCAGTAAATACTTACCTATAAATATATATTCTCGGCTCCAGTCGACTGCGTACCTACTCTTATTTAGTGACAAAGTGAATTGTTCCTATAATATATATTATTAGATATTTGTGTCATAATAATAAGATATTATATTTTTCGTTAAATAACAAAAACAGAAGCTTTTACATGCATGTTTTCTACATACGCACATTTGAATTGCCTATGGTCCTTGATAAGGATACAATACATATATAGTCTATTACTTATCTTAAATTATCTTCAGGTATTTTCGTGCGATATTCCTCATAGCGTGTCTGTCGATGATGTTCGGCGTCGCGCATGTCGTCGGCAGTTATTTGGACTTCAAGACGTGAGCCTACTGATAAATTGACCTCCGCAAACAAATAAAACTATAAACAAAAATGTCTTTTATTTATTTAGTCCAAAATACTTCTTATCTCAGGTTTTCATTCATTAAAGAACTCCTAAAATATCAAATACCGGTCTAACTTCTTGCTTTTTTAGTTTGCATATGGGCTCAAAATGATTATTATTTTGTTCGTAAACAGATAAGTAGTTTGGGCGTAAAAAGTGGATATTTTTCTATAATATAGTCTAAAGAGGTTTTTCTCAATCCTTATTGAAGCACATTAGATGGAAAGCTCCACTAATCTTGCACGATCGCAGATACTTTATGCAACTTGGTCGTTAATTTCAACAAGGCAGGCTCTGATAGCCTTATAAAGAAATCTTAATGGATACCACTTTGCCTTGTGGTTATGTGGGACTTTCACCGAAATTAAAATCCCGTCGTCTTCACCTCGTCGTTCGGTCGGCCCGACGCGGAATGTAAACGCTCGCACCGGGCCACAACGCTGTGCCCATCGAAGGCACCCCGAACACCTAAGGGCACCTTATACATATAAGGGTAATCGGACGCACACAGGCCTCTTGCAGCTCGAAACTTTGTCGTCGCCGCGTCTCCGCCCATCTCAGGTTTCCATGACAACTATTCTTCCAACGCCATAGGGATCTCCGCCGCCAGGACCGCGAAGCGATTTCCCGCAGTCGGGCAGCCAGGCTGAGCATAGGCTTGAGGGCCATCGCCAGCCTTTTTGCTGATTTTGGCTCTGGGACGTCGTCCACGCCGTCTATCAGTACTCATCGGACGTATCGACTTCGTAATCGAATTTGGAATCGAATGACGAATTTATACAGTTCAACGTCAAAATATTGCGAAGAGTGCTAAAATTTTTCGAGATTGAGAAATACCAATTACAATCCTAAATTTCAATAGGATCGAGTGTCAAGAGAGTTGCCCGTAGGGCAAACAGGGCGCCTCTGCCACGGGGTACCCTGTTTGCTCAATATATACGGGGCACCTCATCAAAGGCGGCATTGGTGGCACTCGCCGTGTTTTAGTGGGTAGAGCTGTGTCCACCTTACCACTGTTCGGGCGCAGCGAGTCCCACATACTCGCCTGGGGAGACCCACTCCCCAGCGGGATGCCTCAGAGCATTTCCCGTCGTAAAAGAAAAAAAAAAGATAGGTTTTACTGTTGAATAGCTTCAATATAATAAAACAAAAAATTACATAGTTAAATATTTTGTGTAGGTTACTCTCTATTAGACTCTGAATAAAGTAAAAAATGCGATTAGGAATAGTTATTTATAGAACCAATGGATTTAAGGTCCTAATTATTCAAAGTAAGTAGGTATAATGAATTTCTTGATTAAGATCTGTGCTGCTACTTTCGCGCCCACCAGCTAATAAATTTTGGAAAAAAATGTTTTAGCATACATCACTTAGGTTTTTTTTTAATTTCAAATGAATCGTTTTAAATATTTCCAAAAGCTTTATACATGTGAGAGTAATCTCACAATAGGTGAAAAAAATATTTAGTAACATAATTATGTCCATTTTTCAAAGAAGCAATAATTGGATTACATTTGATATAATTCTAATTGATTGATTTGAAAAGTAAATAAAAAATGGATTATGATGTATTCTGTGAAGGCCAATTTTTTTATGAGTTTTCCTTACATTTCGGCTCTAAAATTTTGCTGCCCCCTAAATCGTTACGCCCTAGGCCCGGAGCGCACGGGCCAGTGGGTAAATTCATAAGAATTGAGCCTTTGTTATTTTCGAGGAAAATCAGCATCTATATAGTCTCCATCGATTTAACGAAAAATTCCCTGGTCTCAGAAAATAGATCGCGCCAGCTGATTCTTAACCTAAAATTTGGAAACTTTAAAAAATTGAACATGAGTATTTTCAGTTAAGTCTACTGACCTCAGTAGACTTAACTGAAAATACTCATGTTCAATATATTTTTTTTATTATTTATTCATACAAATAAAAACCGCTTCTTTTATAGTATTTTTATGATTCTAGGATCCTACATGTCATACTGTGTTGGACGCTCTGTAATCAAAGGGTCTAGACGTATGTGAGATATTTGAGAGGAGCAGTCTAGCACGATCCCACAGGTCTAAAGACGATGGTGGTGTGGTGACATGCTTGCGGAAGGCGTGGTCATCAGTGATTGTCGACCCTGTTGTTGTCGTTTTGAAATCACCGATCGTAGATGAAACGTTATAAAACGGTTTTGGTTCCGCAAAGTCCCGTCTAATCGGATCATATTTTAGCGAACCAAAAATTGCTCTGAAAAAAAAAGGTTTTTAATAACATTTAAAAGACGGTGGAACAACGGTCTCCATGCAATAACCTAATTGAATGCGAGTAGTATGAGATCGACAGTCTTTAGGTTTATACTTTATAGAAGATCGCGGCAGATCGACACAAGTTAATAATATTGAAAGATCGTGACTTACACCTAACTTTCGTGTAGTGATTATACATAAAAGTTCTATCCGAAGTAAGTATATGCTTAACCTACTGTGAGCCTGAACTGTATTAGCCCTGTGAAATGAAATTTACATTTTCTATGAACCTTCAGTTATCGAGACAACTTTGTGATCAAATTACTACTATTGTGCTACTATGGTGATCGAGCGGATAGTGTCGTAAACCTACCGACTAGCAAGTAAACCTAAAAAACGAGAACTAAAATACACAGCTTTGAAAGGACTATTTCTTTGCGCTAAGGCTTTCCTCTACAAATGGAATCAAGAATATTTTTTCGTAGACTTGCCGGAAATTAATATCGTATGAAATCGTTTATATTCATGAGTGGCGTAGACGACTCAGCTCATCTGCTAGTTTGTGTATCTGACTAATATAAAACTGATTCTTACGGTGCATACAACTCGTGAGCATAAAATATAGGCTCTATTGTTTTTTCTGACTCTGGCTTGTCAGCGAACGCTAGGTGCCTGAAACATAAACCTGTTGATTATCATCTATACTAATATTATAAAGCTGAAGAGTTTGTTTGTTTGTTTGAACGCGTTAATCTTAGGAACTACTGGTCCGATTTGAAAAAATCTTTCAGTGTTAGACAGCCCATTTATCGAGGAAGGCTATAAGGCTATATATTATCCCGCTAAGACGCGGAGCACCAATGCAGAATGTTTCAAAATCGCGCGTTTTTTTTTTGTTTTGAGAGCTTCCGCTGCGTGCGCTGCGTAAACGGTTAAAGTTTCGCAAAAATCATGTAGGTAGGTATGACAGAAATGTTCCCCTTTAAAAGTTACAAAAAAGTCCGCGACATATTTTTTAAGGTCGGCTCACCATAACCTTTTTATGCTAACCTAATTTGTTCTAAAATAATGCATTATTTGCGAAGGTGTTTTTTATAAATATGATAATATTATCTAATCATAATGATTTAATTTTGAACAAAATTTCCCTTGGCGTTGTTTGATTTCAACGAATATCTTAGGAGATACCATAGTTGACGTGGTAATAATGATCATCAATCAGGAAATGGTTGTAAATCTAAGTTAATGCAGGCAACAGCTAGTATTTTAATATACGTACTGTATATAATAAAACTAATGAAAAAATATACATTGTTAGATACGAGAAAACGATCGATCTTTGAAGGTGTGTGAAGTTCACCAACTTCATTGGGCCAGTGTAGGTATTGGTGAACCAAGTCCAACACCCTCCGTGTCTGATTTCGAGGAGGAGACCCGTTCCTCTTTCGTTAGTCGTATGCTTCATTTATTAATCTTTGGGATAGGTAGGTGTATTATATCTCTTTTCCATAACATTATTATTAAGTGAGGTAAAATATCATGCAAGTATATGGTATGTTGCTTGTTTCTATCGTCAAACTGCTTTGCTGGGTTTCGGAGAGAAAGGTAAGACTGGCAGTGTAATTACTGGCACAGAGACTTAACATCTGTCTCCGGATAGGCAACACATGAATGAGTTGCCTGGGCTCGTTCCAGGTAAACTAGTTTATGTTCGAGGGCAACGTCGAACACTTATTAGATGGCAATTTTGCCTATCCAACTAGCGTAAAAATGACTGTAATATAACTATTTTTATTTTTTATTTTTCCTCAAAAATAAAATGCGTCGCAGGAGTCAATCCTATAAAGCTAAGGTTAATAGAATCCAAGAATCTGAGGAGCAGACTCAAGTCCGACAGGTTTTGGAAGCTTTTTTTTTATTTTACGCTGGGAAAAGCTCTGAAGCATCCCGCGGGGGAGTGTAGACTCCCCAGGCGGGTATGTGGACTCGTTACGCCCGAAAGGTATTTAAGGTGGTAATTAAGGTGGACGCAGCTCTATACCCACTAAAATCCGACGAGTGCCACCAATGCCACTGCTCCCCACCATGGTTCAGGCCTTGTCGTGGCGGTGGGGCTCAGTAGCCTAGGGTGAGCCGCTGCACCTTGGTGAAGCGAATTGAGCCGAGGGGGATTTATGTACCTCTTATAAGAAGAGGGGATGAAAGGGCAAGAGGCGAGGACGGGAACCTCACCCCATTCTACTGTCCCGACGTCGAGAGGGGTTGTTCTGTCGTGTGAGACATTAACCCCTCTGTGGAGGTGGCGTCGGTCCCCTGACAGAGGGACTGACTAGCTGTCGAGGTGCCCTGTTTGCTCAACAGATCCGGGGCACCTCACCAAAGGCCCCATTGGTGGCTCTCGCTGGGTTTTAGTGGGTAGAGCTGCGTCCACTTTTTTTGTGTCCACAAATTGTTACAAGCCATTCCATCTTAAGTTTGCTAAAACTAACTTGGTGCAATTTGCTCCTATCAATAGAATGTGCAGGTTATATAATAATGTATCATGTGCCACCGAGGCCTGTATATTTTCAAATGACCATGTAAATTCAAAAAAATAATTATAGCGCAATAAAAATCGATGTAATTGTCGACCAACTCCCAACTGTCGACAAAAAAAAACCAAAACATAACGGATAATAATATCAGCAATGGCTGAAACTTGCTTAGTTTCAGCCATTGCTGATATTCTCCATTATGTTTTGGTTTTTTTCATTTGTTTCCTTATTGATTAAGTTTTTGTTTAAATTGTAATATATTTTTTTTACATTTTTAGTACTTATATAAGATGCAAGCTGTATCACACCCAAAAATTTAGGCAGCTTTTAACAATGTTTGTTTCTTGTTGGTGTATCCATTAAATAAATAATAAATAATTTTCCCGGCGTTAAAAAAAAGACCAATACTACATATTTCATATAATACTTACAATATTAAGGTAATATAATAGTGCAACCGAAACTGACACGAACACATTATTTTCTTGTCGCCAATAAAATGCAACCTTATATTATAACATAAATTTTATTTATATGGACTATAAATATTTTCACGAGTAATAAATAATGATTGCTGTAGGGTTTGTTGGTGGGTGTAGAATTTATAGAAAACTAGTAGGTACTTACGTAATATTTTTCTTGCGATAATACTACATTTCAACCGACTTAAACAAAGAGGAGTTTTTTTCAATTTTTCTATAGGTACCTGTGTATTTTTTTCATGTACCTAGTCCAGCCATAAGTTATGTTACAAATGCCAAAAAAAACTGAAAATGCCTTTTTTAAAATGAAGTAATGCAATATTATTAAAATGTAGGTACCTACCTATACTACATATTTATTAAAGCCTTAGCAAAAAAATAAAAAAATATTCTTTTCGAAATGGCCACCTTTAGCTTTAATACAGGCCTTTAATCAGTTTCGCGACGAATCTATGGATTTACACACTGTTTCTAAGGAAAATTTCGCCACTGTTTGCTCCAGAGATTTTCTAAGAGACTCAATGTCTCAATATGGTCAACTGACCATAATTTGAAGTATAAAAGGTTGAGGTCTGGGTTAGACGAGGGCCAGTCTTCAGCTCCTATAAAGTCCGGAACGTTGGTTTCAAGCCAGGCTTGGGTAGTTCTTGCCTTGTGACCAGGTGCAGAGTCCTGCTGGAAACACCACGGTATATTTTAAAAAAGTGTTTTGCTGAGAGATTTCACGACTGTACCTTGAGCCAAGACTGTACCTTGGCTGAAGTTTTCACTCCTTCCTCACAAAAATTAATCTTTGTGACTCCTTGATAAGACACGCCCCACCAAACCATCACTGACGCAGGATGATGACCACATTGTACCTTACCGACCACTTGAGCAGCTTGTTTAGAACAGTGAGCATACACTTTGCTTATTGTAGTTCTTCAATTGTGATTTTTTTTCATCGGTAGATAAAAAGGATATTTCTGTGCCTTTCACCTGCGTATCGCAAAACAAGGCGTTTTGATCGATCCATTCTTTTTAACAATAGAGATTGATTTAGGGCATGTCCTGTATATCGACGTTAAGTTTTATAACACGCGAGAGAGTCTTTTTTTTTCTGGGAAATGCCGGGAAATGCTCTGAGGCATCCCGCGGGGGAGTGGGTTTCCCCACGCAGGTATGTGGGACTCGCTGCGCCCGACAGTTGGTAAATGGACGCAGCAAATAGGGCACCTCGACGGCTAGTCAGTCCCGGAAGGGACCGACGCCACCTCAACAGAGGGGTTGTCCCGCACCACAGAACAACCCCTCCCAACGTCGGGACTGTACAATGGGGTGAGGTTCCCATCCTCACCCCTTGCCCCCTGCTCTTCTGTCTCCTCTTCTTATAAGAGGGGTACAAAGAGCCCCCTCGGCCCAATTAGCTTCGCCCAAGGTGCACCGCTCACCCTAGGTTACTGAGCCCCACCGCCACGACAAGGCCTGAACCATGGTGGGGACGCGAGAGAGTCCTAGCGGGAATCTTCATTTCTCGCGATAAGATTTTTTGCTTCCTAATGGGGTTTCGACGAATTCTGGCTTTAACAGCATTAACAGCCTTTGTAGTTCTAACAGCACGCGGCTGCCCAGATCTTTTCTGGTCTTCGACCGACGAATCACACACAATCAAAGTGTGGAATATGACCGACGGCTCCATACCCACTTTGTGCAAGGCGATTACTGCAATCCTATTTTCTTTAACACCACATTTCATGTTGTAATTTGATAATGAACATGAAAAAATATGTGAAATAGCGCAAAATCGAAAGAAGTTTTAATAATAATATACGTGTTCCAAATTAAAAATAATTAAAAGTTGAAAAAAAGAAAAGTTCATGGCCAGACTAGTTATATGACACGATTACTTCAACGATGCTTCAACGAATAGATTTCGATGATTTTTTGTTTGAAAGCTGGTGTCTCCAATTTGGTCCCATATTAATTTGATCAAAATCTGGCCAGCCGTTTTTAAGACATTATCAATAATGTTTATTTGTTTGTAATTCAACAGACATTTCACCCAGATGATGTCCTCATTTTATTAGGTACTTGTCAATGTAAAATGAACAAAACAATAATTTTTATGCTTTGGTAGCGCTTCATAGTATTTCAAGGTCATCGTTATCATCACCATCAGCCTTTCTCCATCCACTGCTGAACATAGGCCTCTCTCATTGAACGCCAAGACTGATCCCTTGCCACTCGCATCCAACACAGGCCGGCCACAGCACGGAGATCATCCTCAGTTAATGGCCGACCAACATTTCGTCTACTTAGGGATAATAAAATGCCGCATACCTAATAACTAAATTATCAACATCTTCGAGAATCAAGTAAGTACATATTATAATTGATAGATACTCTGTTGTTCATAAGTCCGACACTGCGACAAATCAAATCTACTTATATAGGCTTTTTATATTTATTATCTCTAGTTACATAAATTCTTTATTCGGTGGTTTTTAATTATTTTATCCTTTTTCAATTACCTTTTAACCGTCGGGGGTTTTTTCAAAATTTTTAATTTTGCTTTTTTTGCATTGCATAATCTATACAAATAAATATAATTGAAGTTTATCGCTATGATTACAAAATAAAGACTTAAATTGAAGAAACCTCTTCTATGCCTGATATAAAGTAAAAGAGCGGGATGGATTTCAATATACATAATTTAGATATTAATACCTACAGTTATTGTTATTTATTATTCTTCGTGTAGGTACCTACTGCCTACATTGATATCTCGCATGACACTAAATATTATAAATCTAAAATTCACGACTACCACTAGTTTATATATGTTTGGATGTTTGACGTAATTTTTGGAAACTATCCATTTGGTTTAAAAAGGTCTTTCATCAATACCTATAAGGCTACGCACTATCAGGTGATGTAAGCTTATAAAAATAAACAGCACTTTTAAAACCTTCTAAAACGTTTTTTTTTTAAGTTTTTCACTTTTCATCAACAGCGTCGCATCACAAAGGCGCAATTCGTTTTCATACAAAATACAACATTAACGCTCTATTCCGGTTATATGTTGTAACCCCAAGTTAACTCAGACGGACTTTGCATTAGCAGTATAATTAGCACTGTATAAAAATATGTGCAAAATGTTTTTTATCATACATTTTCTCAGTTGAGCGCAGAAAATCGAGAGGGCATGAGGAGGGTGGAAAATTTGTGGGCGGGCGCATGGGCGGGACCCAAAACGACCCCCAACGCAACCCCACACTCAATCCGCCGCCGGCCGTCGGGCGAAGCGGCTCGGACGGGAATTATGTAGATTTGTGAAAATGTTCAGAATGGATAGTGATAATCGTTGCCTGGCCCTCGACAACGGTCTGATGACCGTCGGTGGTTCGCCTACTTCGGCTAACAGCTCCGACATGTTCCTCTACGATGACTCCTCCATGTCCGACGGCAGCCTATACGCTAGCGACCAGGAGAATCACTCCATGCCGAGGAAAAGGTAGGAATATCGTTTCTAATATTGTAATTAAAGATAAGAATTACCAAAGTATAGCATTATTCGTAAAAAAGTAATGTTAACAATGCTTTTCACGAATTTATTAAGTTTTTTGCATATAACAAAATTATTACGAAAACTAGTGATAATATAGCTTTGCGTTTTCGCTTGCGTTATGTACTAATATTGAATTTCTCGACTTGTTATTAATTATAATGACAATCTACACATATCTACCAAAACTTATTTTACTATTTCCATTACACAATAACATGAATGTTTTATATTACAACTAGCTGTTGCGTGCAGCTTCGCCCGCGTTACTCAACTCCTATAAGTCACAGCGTGATGTTATATAGCCTATAGCCTTCCTCGATAAATGGGCTATCTAACACTGAAAGAATTTTTCAAATCGGACCAGTAGTTCCTGAGATTAGCGCGTTCAAACAAACAAACAAAGTCTTTCTTTCTAAACAAACAAAAATATTAGTATAGATTTACAACAATTGTTACATATATCTTGTGAAACACCAGAAAGAAAACTAAGAAATATATTTCTCATTAGATCTTTTCATCTTCTGTATAAGTTTTCTTGCTTGGAAAAGCTTTGTTAAAATGGCAATTAGTAAACAAGGTGATTTAAGCGAATGTTTCATTTATTTTTGTTAGTTTAACAAAAAAGTGTTGTATATCTAAATATGCATAGGTAATCCTCGTGTAGTACGTTTCTTTATAGTAAATATATGTTATATTTAGATATATATTTGTAAATGTATATTTTGTCTCTTATTTTAGAGAATAGATAATTTGGACCATAGACTTAGAACTTTGTACATCCTAAATCTATGATTTGGACAGTCGGTTAGTCGTTCGTTTATGCCCAATTTATTATGTTTTATTGAAATCTCAACTTTATAAAAGTATAAAGCTTTTACATATTAGTTTAAGTTTGTATCAATTACATGGCCATTTCGAGTCAATAGGCGGTTTAGAACACAAACTCGTAGCAGTTCTACCTTCTACGGGGGCGTAGCAAAATAACAGTGTGTAACTAAGACTAGTTTTAATTTATTACTAGCTGTTGCCCACAGCTTTGCCCGCGTGAACCTAGATTTACAGCCGTATACGGATTGATGATGATTATTTTTATAGCCTAAGTTACTCCTTATAAAATCAGCTATCTGCCAGTGAAAGTCCTATCAAAATCGGCCCAGCCATTCCATAGATTAGCTGGAACAAACAGACAGACAGACAGACAAAATTGCAAAAAAGGCTATTTTGGTTAAGCACTGGGCATTGGGAACAGACCTCTTGTGTTGTATTTTAGATTTTGGTTTCCATTTTGGTAACACTAAAATGTCATGAATGTCTATTTTCTTGTTACTTTGCGGTACATGTTCCACATTTTTACTCTCTTCCGTGCTATTGGAATAAAAACTGTTTTATTAGTTTGTTCCGACTCGCATTCCATGCTTAATGTCTCAGAAGGAGCATCGTTTTGTCTTTGAGTCTTGACTAAATATTCTTCAGCATTTATCTCCTTGGTTTTTTCCTCATAAAGGGGATCAGTACCAGTTTCAACTGTTACGGACTGAGCCATGTCTATTTCCTCTATTAATAACTGTTCTGTAGGAACAGGTTGGTCTGATAGTGTAGAAGGGGCCATAGCTTCTGGGCACACAACATCTTTATTCAATGGATTTTCTAAAGCGCCCTCGTATATTAGAAGGCGTGAAGCATTTCTCGTAGACCGGTGTCAGAAACTTATGAAAGTCAAATCTTGTGGGTACTGAGTTGGGGTGCTTTACTTTATAATCTTGCAAATCTGCTCGCCAGGCTGCCTTTAGTGGACGAAAAACTCCAACGTCGAGAGGCTGCAAATAAAATTGGAGTGTCTGTTTGTAATATTAAAATAACCGCTTTTTACTAAATGCATATAGATGTATACACGGTACATATACAAAAATAGCATTTCTTGCAATTTTTGTCTGTCTGTTCCGGCTAATCTTGGAAACGGCTGGGCCGATTTTGACGGGACTTTCACTGGAGGATAGCTGATGCTATAGGGCGTAACTTAGGCTATGAAAATAATCACCATCAATCCGTCTACGGCTGTAAATCTAAGTAAACGCGGGCGAAGCTGCGGGCAACAGCTAGTACAAAATAATGTTGGTACTTTGCGAAATTTTAACAGCACGCTTTTTTATAGAACTGGTAAGTGGGATTCATAGTAAGTAATCCGAGAGTCCATAGACAATCCATCGACCGGTGCTCCAAATGAGCATAGTTCTGCCTTTTCTATAAGAACTACACAGGTAACAGACAATAGAGCAAAAATCGCTGCTACTTATACTGATAAGATACTTACTATGCTTAGATCGGAATGCCGTCGTCTGCACAAGCGAAGGACAAGGTGCCCGCAACAGCAAATCCAACAGCGACAAGCGGCTAACCTGCGCGAACGTAAGAGGATGCAGTCTATCAACGACGCGTTTGAAGGGCTAAGGGCGCACATACCGACCCTGCCCTATGAGAAGCGGCTGTCGAAGGTCGATACATTGAAACTTGCGATCGGCTACATCAGCTTCCTTGGAGAATTGGTAATTTTTTATTATTAAGTTTCACTTAAGAATATAAAATTCTATTCTTAAGTGAAACATCGATTGCTGGAATGCTGTATATTATGTATGACACTGTTATATTATGTATGTGTATAACGATCAACCGGTGTTTTGTAGTTTTATACATGGATTGTTTTTTTTTTACTTTTATAGAATAAAATAGAAGAAAATTTATTTAGGTAAATTATTACACTGCTACACACACATATAGTATAGTACATATAGTTTGTTTATTAATTTAATGTTGACATAGGATGATTCATTGAAGGAGGGATATGTTCAGCAGTGGACGGATAAAGGCTGATGATAATGATGATGATAGATGATTCACATCTGCTAGAAGTCCCGGTTGCCAAATTTTATTTTATGTATCCGTGGCAGTCTTACTAGTTTATAGCTATTCCGAATATATCCAATCCTTATGTCTGGTCATCGAAATCAAGCTAATCTCTTTACAAATAGTTCTAATAGAGTTATGTACGAACCTCGAAAGGCTCGGCCTCTTGAGTGAGAGGTCTGGGTTCGATCCTGAATGGTGCCATGAAATGGGTTTTTCTAAATTTCTCCGTGCACCTGAACATGAGTGATGAGGTGCTTCCTCACCGGTAAAGGAAACATCGTGTGGAAACATGCATGCCTGATGAGAGCGCATCGGTAAGTATGGCCCAATACCTCGCCTGATTTCGAGGAGTAGACCCGTGCCCAGCAGTGGGATATATAAGGGTTGATGGTGATGATGAATAGTTATGAATACGTACGAGTTTAGTTAATAGTTAACATAGCACTTGCCCAATTCTGTGACGAATATTAAATACCCTCATAACCTTAACTTAAAACGAATATGCAGATTATGGCCGGCCGCATATTATAAGAATTTTTCTGATCAGGAAATTTCTGACAGCCGCCGTACTCTCTTCTCATATGCGGGGTCCACAACAAAACATACATATGTTTTGTTGTAGACCCCGCATATTAACAGAATAATTCTGACGTGTCTGACGTCCGCTTCTATCAGTCTTGGATGCTATCGATCGGACGGCAGAATTCTGATCAGAAAAATTCTTATAATATGGAGGCAGCCTAATTGTACTCTCGATGTATTCCTACACCTGTCAACTAATTATGTTAGCAAAATACTCGGGAAATAAAAATCATTTTTTGGAGTGATTAATTGGTATGGATACCAAGCCAACAACAATCGTCGTTTAAACCTAGTCTTTAGAAAGGAAAATCGTTTATTTTTCTTTTATTAGCAGATTTAAAAAATCCCAATTAATTTTGTAAAAATATATGAATTTGTATGTTGCACTTTCACTTATAAAGCTCTAAAACATTATCAGGTTTAACAGGTGAAAAACAAGTATTAATATGAACAGTCGCTTACTATTAAAGGGCAAGACAGGCAGTAACATCTTATGTCTCAGGATAGGCAACACATAAGTGAGTTGCCGGGGCTCGTTCCAGGTAAACTAGTTTATGTTCATGGGCCACGTCGACCACTTACCATTAGGTGGCACATTTGCCAGTTTGCCTATCCAACTAACATAAAAAAATGTTTTTAATACAGCAAAGCTTCGCCTTAGAGTCACATTTTAATGTCTTGTTTCCCCAGGTAAGAGCCGATAGAAATGCACCGGAGACGATGCTCTCAGGGATAGTCAACAGTCAGAACACAGGACACGAGCAGAAGAAAATTATAGTAAAAGGTTCGTTCATTTCACTTTTTGTCATCTTTATCAGTCTATGCTAGTGCGATATCTATAAAAGCCATAAAGTTAATATACCTAGCGGAAAGGTATATTAACTTTATGATAAAAGCTTGAAAAATTTGTCTGTTTGTCATCTATTACAAATATGTACTTTTTGCTTTTTGACATTTGTTGATTAAAAAATTGTAAAAAATAAACACTTGTATTAAAGAGTTTCATATATTCTGCGAATATATTATACTAGCTGTCGCCCGCAGCTTCGCACTCAACTTACTGTTAGTTACAGTGTGGTGTTATATAGCCTATAGCATTCCCCGATAAATGGGCTATATAACACTGAAATTATTTTTCAAATCGGACCAGTAGTTCCTGAGATTAGTGCGTTCAAGCAAACAAACTCTTCAGCTTTATAATATTAGTATAGATGTATAGCCTGCCTTTTATAGTTCTAAAAACACTCGCCATATGCGGACAATTTCGGAACTAATTTCTGTATCCTTCACCGGTGAGCAAGCGATGGTCTCATGTTCACCTGAACATGAGACCATCGCTTGCAACAAATTTAGAAAAATCCATTTCTAAGCATCACAGGGGGATCAGGTTTGAACTCGGACCTCTCGACTCTCACTAAAGAGGCCGAGCCCATACCCACTAGTGGCTAAGCCATCGTCGCTCACAAAGGAAGAAAGGAAGGATATATTATCTATCAAAATAATTATCAACTCTCCGCATTCGGCTGTAAAGTTATCGCAGGCGTTACGGGCAACAGCTAATGTATGAAGGTTCGTTCAGGGGTGACGGATGCGTCAGACACTGGTCTGTGTCAGGCCGCTACCCTCCGCAATTTGTTTGTGCACCTTGCGCCTATCGACCTGATCCCCATGGTTAATCATTACCGACACGAGCGACTACCACACAGATAATATTCAAAGTATTAATTACATATGTTAAAAAGATAATATCAAATTCTTAATTACATAAGCTAAATAAATAATATTCACAGTCTTAATAACATAAGCTAAATATATAATATTCAAGGTCTTAATTACATAAGCTAAATAGATAATATTCACATTCTTAATTACATAAGCTAAATAGATAATATTCAAAGTCTTAATTGCATATGCTAAAAAGATAATATTCAAAGTCTTAATTACATATGCTAAAAAGATAATATTCAAAGTCTTGATTACATATGCTAAAAAGATAATATTCAAAGTCTTAATTACATATTATGGCTTTTGAACTATATGTACGGAGATAATAACCAAGTCAAAGTCTTAGATACTTAAAAAACTTTAGTATATTATATGTATCTACATTGTACTGTATACATTCATGTATATCAAAGAGTTGTAATGATGTTTATAAGATATTACGTAGAATATAATACGAATTGAAAGTCTTAAACACAAATGCTGGTAGAAATATATCTCGAATATTTGCGTTATATCGATAACAAAAAGGCACGGCTCCACCGCGACGCACGCAGAGGCTACACACGTGTGTTAAAGTGGCAATTGCAAAATGTCAATTATGTGTGCAAAATGTCAATTAATCCTTCCAAAATCCTTAAAAATTATAATTAGTGTCCGTGGGTTTCAGTGAAAACAATCACATACATTTTCTTGCAAAGCGAATCTTGACAAGCACCTTAAGCGTCTTAAAATTGGCACTAAATACATATTATGTATGAATACTAATAAAAAATCATTTAGTGTAAGAGCTTTATAAGGTTCTTCGTAGACTTTAACATAGACAGCCAAAAAGTTAGAATTATTGAAAGGCTAATTTGTCTTTTTACTGTAATGCAGAAGAACCTTTTGTCTTTGCTAGCGACCCCCCGAGTAGGACTTCAATCCGAGTAGGACGAGACTTCAATCTGTGGTCAGGGGGCCTGAGGGTCGCGACCCACAGATTGAAAAACACTGGTCTAACAGTTTCCGTAAAGAGGTAATATATGATGATTATGGTAGGTTCTCTACTTAACAGTATACACGGATGAGGCTTCAACGAATTAATAATAATTTTCACCCTCTCACGTAACGTGTGTGTGCATGTCCCTATCTCCACGAGATACAACTCCAGGTGTGTTCATCCCGTTATTCCCACGGGATCTCGCGTGACCGCCGCCCATACCGCTCTTCTAATTGATTCACACAATAATTATAATATATCATCTGTTGTAACAAAAATAATTAAAAGTATCATTTTTATATATCAAATTCCTTAATTCGCCTATAAATATATGATATAAATATAGAAAATCTATTAAAAAAGATTTATTTAATAAAACGGTCCTTTAATATAATAAACGATTGATATAATTAATAATAACTAATTTTTATGATAACATAAGACGAACATTAAATCTTTAGGTCGTGGAAGAGGTACCTATACCACTCCTCCACCATAGTTCAGGCCGTGACGTGGCGGTGGGGCTCAGTATCCAAGGGTGAGCCCAGCACCTTGGGCAAAGCTAATTGATCCGGGGGGACAAAAGAGTAGGGGTCAAGGGGAGGTTAGATCCGGATCACCTCACCAAAGGCGGCATTGGTGGCACTCGCCGGGTTTTAGTGGGTAGAGCTGCGTCCACTTAACAGCTTTCGGGCGCAGCGAGTCCCACATACCCGCCGGGGGATGCCCACTCTCGCGCGGGAGTCTAATAAGACAAAAACGTCAATACCTACCTTACAAGAAAGCTCGACGGAGCTCCGCTTCGCACTCATATTGTGGTGTGGTGGAGTGGTTAAAACAAAACCACGAAGAAAAAAATCTAAGCAAACATAACAAAACTGACAGTGGTTTTATGTGCAAATAAAAAAATAACCTAACCGAGTCGAATTGGTCTGAATCGGGGTGTTAACCATAATGATGGTATATTATATAAAAATAAATATTTTTTAAATGATTTTCGATTAAATAAACAAACAATCAAATCTTTCTTCTTTATAATTTTACTACGATTATTATATGTAGATGAGACGCACCCATCTTGAGCGATAGATAAGTTTTATGCTAACGGCCCGAAGGTCCTAATGCTACATCGGATTAGTGTGAGCCCTTTTGGCTCACTTTTGGTTTATAAAAGTGGGGCGTTGCTGTGCAGTCTGCGACCACACGGCCTCCTGGCGTCGGTTGTGAATTTTTTCATGGTGCAGGTTTTTATGCTGTTAACTTTGTTGCAACTCGCCACTAGATAGTACTGCAGAGATATACTTAGCGGATGAAATTGCGGGTTACATCTTTCTAGCCTATCAATCAAAACATATCATATCTCAGCATGAGCTTTGGAGCCTAGTATTGTAAAGCGACACATCACTGGATTTTACCGCCAAGGGCAGAAATATGGTTTTGGATATTTTAAATACCTGCGGCGGACATTTCGACGGGTAATTGGTCATATTGTTTCTTGAATCTAATATTATGGTACAAACAATAAACAATTTTTCTTAGGACTTACCGCCGGATTAAGGCAAAGTAGTGTGATAGTTAACTAAATACATTTATTTATTTTCATGAAACTACTTACTAAGAACCTGCAGTTCTTGAAAATCAATTTGTTGTTTCCATATTTACAATATTAATAATTATTATGTATCATTAACTTATAACTTAAAATAATCGTATACATTTTAGTCGGATATGAACTTACCGTGACAATGGAACCTTATTTATTGAATTGTTGTTACACTTGTTCCGCCGGAGGGCTGGGAGCGGTGCAGCTGTGGTCGCGGGTTCGACCCCGGGCGAACCGGGGCGAATTGAGAGACGCCAGTGTAAACAGGGAGGAGGACTGCATTAGTACGCTATTAATACCCTCACACCCTCACCACTCGAGATTCAATAAAAGGGATATTTGTCAAAGTACATTATAAGTGTTTAATAGAATCTATCGTTAAATGGTAACAGAAAAATATGTTGTAGTTTCCAGATGAACTAATTTTGTTTCATAGGTATTTGTCATGGGAATTTCTATTTAATTCTATTTTATGTTTATTTTTCTTAATGGATTACGGGTACGATATTATACAGTGTTGTTGGTAATTCTTCGTATTCATGTTAGGAGGTGATCTGAGTGACTATTTGCAATAATTTTAACCCCTATATGCATTATGCAAAAGCTAACCATTTTATAGTATAATTTTATTTAGATTTTTTCGAAATAAATAAAAAATGCAACTTCAAAAAAGTATATATTTTAATAAGAAGTAGTGCCATACTGCATTGCCGAATTGGGCCGGTACGACCGGGGTGGTACCTCTCGCTCGCATAACACCGGCGTCAAGTGACAGCTATGCTGTCGCGTTTCGTGCGGTTTGTGAGTTTCCGGTGGCCCATTGAGAAGGATAGGGAAAAGGAGGGCGGCGCGTGGCCTTCGTTGTGCGGATGTGTATACGTACCGACTGCTCGATTGCCCCCTGACGACATTAAAAAAAATGAACTTAAAACTCATTTTTGTATGTTACTTATTGTTATTATTTTATTCTTAATTATTATTACTACTAAACTGTTACTTCTTCTAAATTATATTTTGTATTTTTTATTTTATTCGCATTTGGTATTGTTTTCAGTTAATTTAAAGGAAATTTTGCGACCATAAGTTTAGTTCGAATACGAATATCCGCCTAATTCCTTTGTGATCATTTTTTTCAATTTCTTTGAAATAAGTTTCTAGATTTTATACATTGTTGGAGAGCTAAGAAAACGGCAACGTTCCACAACGTTTTTTATTTTATTTTTAAGGCATTTAACGGAAGAAAATTAAAAAATAAACATGATAACTCAAAAAAAGTTAACTTTGGCATAATGCGTATGGGGATTAAAATTATTGCAAATAGTCACCCCTATCACAGCTCCTTACAGGAATACGTTCAATTACCAATAACACTGTATACCTACAGAATATTTTTAGATTAGAAACGATATTTACCAATTTTTGTACATTCTAAAGATAATTCAAAACCTCGAAACACAAACATCTGAACGATACGTTTTGATTTGCTGATCATGATAACGATGACTATCACTATAGTTCACCCCATAAATATTTTTATACATTAAAAAAAAAAAAAAATCGTGCTATTTTAAGAAACAATAGTATTATGAGGACCCCAACTCCCCAGTTGTGCGCCACATAATCTTTTTTCAATTAATAAAAACACCTTATCAAAACGTAATGTAGGATTTACATTGGGATTATCACGCACGTGCACTGCTACACCCCCCGACACCTCCTCGTAACCCCTCGTACACCTCCCGCATCTCCCCGCACCCCGCGTCCAGCCCCGACGAGGGCACTTCACTGTGTTTACCGTGTTGTCCGACTAATACAAAAAACTGCGATAACATCGCATCTATTGTATAAAAAACATTGGCCGCAAATATATTATCTGTACATCGTACTATGATGAAAAAAATTACACTACAAACGTCAAAACTGTCTGCTCGATATGATTTAAATATTGAATTATTTTATACTATATTAATTTGAAGTACTTATATTTGGCGATCACATATCATGCCGATAAAGATATTGCTCGCTCGACAAATTTTTGACGCGACAGGCGTACCGACCGTTGAAGTGGATATGGTGACAGAGCTTGGACTCTTCCGCATCGGTGTTCCATCAACTGACATAAAAAAAATCGCAGAAACGGTACAGTTGCGAGACAACAAGCCTGAATACCTGGGGATGGGAGTGTCATCGGCCGTCAAGAACATCAATGTTATAATCGCTCCGGAACTGATAAAACAGAACTTCGAAGTGACCATGCAGAAGGAGATCGATCAGTTCATGTTATCAATAGACGGTACTGAGAATAGATCGAGACTGGGAGCCAATGCTATCATGTGCGTCTCCCTAGTCGTAGCTAAAGCGGGCGCTGCCAAGAAAGGTGTACCTCTGTACAGGCACATATCGGACTTGGCGGGGGTTAAAAGCATCATACTGCCTGTACCACACTTCACCATCCTCATGGGCGGAGCTTTAACGTCCAATAACTTACCGTTTCAGGAATATATAATTATGCCCACTGGAGCCACTACTTTTGCGGAAGCCATGCGTATCGGTACTGAGATATATCGTACAGTAAAGGATATTATAAAAAATAAATACGGTGTCGAATACACTTATGTCAGCGACACTGGTGGATTCGCGGTTCCTCTTAACACTCACAGAGATGCTATGATTTTCCTAACAGATGCAATAAAGCAAAGTGGGTTCTCGAATAAAGTTGAGCTCGGTCTCAACGCCTCAGCCTCGGATCTGTTCAAGGATGGCGCATACGACTTGCAATTTAAGACTGGAAACTCAAACCCTCAAGAGTATATATCTTCGGACAAACTCGCCGAATTATATTTAGATAATATTAAGGAATTTGGTCTGTGTTCTGTGGAAGACGCATTCGATTTGGATGATTGGGCAGCCTGGTCTATTCTAACCGCTCGTACACAGTGTCAGCTTCTTGGCAATGATCTGACCCAGACCAATCTAAGAAGAGTGGGTTTGGCGATTGAGAAGAAAGCGGGTAATGCAATCGCACTCCGATTAAATCAGGCTGCGACTCTCACGGAAGTTATTGAAGCGTTTAAGCTGATGAAATCCAACGGTTTCGGTACGGCGGTGTGTGACCGTTGGGGAGACACAGATGACGTGTTTCTGGCAGACCTGGTGGTGGGCCTGTCTGCGGGGCAGATGAAGTGCGGCGCCCCAGCTCGAGAGCATATCGGCAAATACAATCATGTGCTTCGAATCGAGGAGGAGCTGGGAGCGCTATCAAAATACGCTGGTAAAAATTATAGGGCTTAAACATAAACTTTAATATGTAACGAGCCAATGGTTTACAAGGAAGTTAATAAATTAAATGGTAAAATTTGTAAATATGTCTTTATGTCATCATGACCTCACGTCAATCAATCAAACAGGAATCAAACATCTTATCTTATCTGAAGATGTAGTTGCAAAAAATATATATTCAAAAATTTGCTAGACAATTATCTTACACTAGCTGTTCCTCGCAGCTTCGCCCGCGTTAACTTACTCAACTTAATGACTGTTAGTCGCAGCGTGATGTTATAATATAGTCTATAACCTTCCTCGATAAATGGCCTATCTAAGACTGAACGAATTTTTCAAATCGGACCAGTAGTTCCTGAGATTAGCGCGTTAAAACAAACAAACTCTTCAGCTTTATATTAGTATAGATTTGATAAATTTAGCATGTGTGTCTAACATGAGTTGTCTAGAGACGGTCAATTTCTACGCAGTCCAAAAGCAGGCCAACCTACAAGTCTTATAACAGAAAATTTCCATTTCGCTTAATAAGAAAAAACATACAGACGAATTGAGAATATAATATTTTTCTGAAGACGGTTAAAAACAGAGCAGTTCAATTTCAGTTCTACTTGAGCTCACAGTACGTCCCATGTAGTTTAAGCACTTTAATTTAATACAATATTTTAAAATAGTTTGGAAAATCCAACTGAGATAAGACAATGCCACTAACAATGTTTTATTGCCATGTAAGTAAGTATTGATTCGTAAAACAAACTACACACGCGTGACGCGACACAAGACAAACAACGAACCACAGTACCTTTATATATATAGCCAAATTATCTGATATACGTTAACTTCATTAGTTAGTGCTTAACTTCCTCAATAAACTTTCGATTTTCCATATTGTTATATTTTAGATATTGCGGTATTGCTATCACATTACAAAATGTAGTAGTGTTGTTCTATATTCAAAATAGAGCGATGAGCGATAATCAACAGTAAATTTTATACACAGAAGAGGTACGCGCTACCATGTCGTGCTCGTATTGCTTTAAAATAATGTTTTAGCACCACTATCTTGCATATTTTTTCAGCAAAGAATTCGTATCTTCGCCGTGTTACGAATAAAATGGTAGGACAGACATTGTTATTAGGTACTGAGATGACCATTTAACGTCTAAGGAAACGCAACGCTTAGGCACATAATCTAGGCTAGAAACTAGATGTAGTCCGGGATTTACTCATTAATTTTTAAATAGGCCACCTACCTTTTTTTTGCCTATCCAAATAGCATAAAAAAGAAATGCCGGTGTGTCGCATATGCCGTGCGGTGGGTCGGCAATAGTGACAAGCGGTCTAATTGCCGGAAACGTACATTACTACCGCGACAGTCGTGCCGTGATTAGTGTTGTCCATTTAATGTGCCCCTCTCATAACACGTGACATTTATTTAGCCTTTTTTATATACACATCGATAGCCTTAAAGGACTCGGTGGCCTTTAGTTCAGTAAGAAGAGAATAAGAGAATCTGAGAATAATCATAACACAATTTGCCAATTTGAATCGTTTCACGTATGAAGGTACTTTACTTTGTAAAGTATGATCGTTACCATTACCACGTTTACCATGGTTGTTACGACAAGTATGTGAAAAACCTAATAAACTGCGATAAAATCCCTAATAATCCAATATGAATAAAATTCGCGTGAACATTAGAAAACAATGTGCCCAAAACTAAAATACGTTATCAGCGGTGAGGTCAACCCTGTCGGTGTAAAAGCGCGCACGTGCACAACCCTCGCCGGGGTCTGGGGGAATGTATGTACGCTAATTGAGGACAAACAACACTCATCTGGGGAACTGTGCAATTAATGTAGAGATTGGCATGTGAGAACTAACTAATAATTCGTAATACAATTGAGATAAAGAGGCTGTAACAATTTAAAACGTGATATTTAGTTGACCACTTTTTTGCGAATCGAAATTTCAGCATTGTCTACGAATGTCTTGTTCACGGGATGTC
Organism: Helleia helle; assembly: GCA_963853865.1. Lineage (NCBI taxonomy): Eukaryota > Metazoa > Arthropoda > Insecta > Lepidoptera > Lycaenidae > Helleia > Helleia helle. The sequence goes on from OY971420.1 coordinate 6,688,378, forward strand.
CCGTAATTCGAGTCTTAATAAAAGTGAAAAACATGATATAAATCGTATAAATCACGTTTTAAATTGTTAAAGCCTTTTTATCTGAATTGAATTAAGAATTATTAGTTAGTTCTGACCATAGACTTAGAATTATATTATATGTTTATGGTTCTGACATATCAATCTCTACATTAAGTGCACAATTCCTCAGATAAATGTTCTGTGTTTAACAGTGAAAATGACCGCCTTACCTATATAAAACTGAACGCTTTCTACATATAAATGATCAACAATTTAATTATATATTATGTATATAGTAATTAAACTATCACCGTATATAGAAACGCGAAATATACTTTTTTTTTTTCGTTTTTTCGTTTTGGGGCAGCTCCAAAAATGCGAGCTTTTGGGCAAGACATCGTTGGTTTATTTAATGCTATAAACTATTCTTCATTCTATCAATAGAAACTTGTTGACTATCCTAGTCAGTCTAATAGTCTACTAGTCTAGTTATCAGCTGACAAGTATTTCAAATGACTGCTTTTTGCATTAGAATGTAAATTATTATTATTATTCATTAGATTGAACTTTTACGGATGTTATTGCGGTTTATTAATATCTTTGCAAGTCCGACCGACGTTTCCGATACTATACACCAACCATGGTCACGGGAGGACTGAGGTGTCATTCCGTGTCATTCGTCCTAACATTCTAAAGTTGTTTCATTATAATGACTGAAATTCGTGTAATCATTAGACAACAATTATTATTATTATTTGAAAAAAAATCTAACTTTCGGATGCTTAAATTACACACTTACATTATAAAGACAGTTTCGAAATTATTATTTTAATAGATTATTTTTTATAAAAATATTCTACTCTCGTATTCTTCAGTTTCATAATTGTCATTCGTGTATCAAAAGGAATAAATGAATATTAAAATATGTCGATTGTCGATTGTTAGACCGGAAGCGAGGCCGGAAACCCCACTAAATGGAAATAATACCTGCCGTAAATTGCTGCAAATTACACACTTTTCCTTCATAAATACAATTCCCTATTTGATACCCTCTATCGCTTCAACTGCATATGTCCATTACAAGGTTACTAATTAGGTGTTGCCCGCAGCTTCGCCTGCGTTATCTTAGAATGTATTTAGTAGTTTGGAAAATTACCTTTTACACCAAGGCCCAAAGGCTCAAATGTCACTGAACGATTCCCATATGTAGGAAGAGTTTTATCGTTTGTTATGTTCGTTCTATTAAGCTATGTATTTTAATAGAAATAAGTCATGGAGTATCTACTCAGCAAATTTTTGTGTTTTAATTGGTTGCGGCCTAACGCTTTATTCTTTATCCTTGTACCAGGTAATAACTTCCAGGCGCACTCACTTTCATGGTCCCGCCGTGGCGATCGGCCCGTGGGAGGAACGCTACACGCCAAGATCTGGGTTCCCGAAGACCCCAGAGTTTTCGGATCATCAGACTCAACAAATGTTATAGAAAAGCAGGAGTTGAGATAAAAATACCTGGGTGTTACCAGCTGATCTCACACTGTAAGGTTTCCCCAGATGACGACTTTAAGGGTTTGAACGTTTTTCGTCCGCTCGTTTTGCGTATTTCGACCGCACGTTTTGAGTTCCCACGTTTTGCATTTACGCGTTTTGCATTTACAGCTTCTGCGTGCAAACGTTATGAGTCCTACTAATACCGTCAGAACACTTACTGTAACAAATGTGTATATATATCATAATACAGAACAAAAACGCAGAACGCTCTAACGCGTAATCGCCATGTGTATGTACGTCCCTTATATATTTTATGTTTATATATATTCATTAGGTACTATTTTCTGTAACCATGTTAAGATTTATATTACATGATATACCAGCCAAAAATCCAAATCATAGAAATAGCATATGGTTCCCTACTATAGTTGGGTATACCAAAGGCTAGCCTAGCGCTAGATTCAGACCTAGTCATACTTATTTATTTAAAAAAGTAAATTATTTCTCTAATCTTACCTTAAGTTAATAATTTATTTAAAAAATCAAACTTGAAATGTAAGACCTACTCATATTTGTGGAATAAACAAATATTGTATGAAAGAAAAATGAAAAAAAAAATTGCTTGGCAAAAAAGAGTATGACGTGGTGACAGGTGGAACTAAATATTTTACTAAATGGAAACCTATGATTTTGACAATACTAGGCCGACAAGTACTAGATTTTGAGTAAAGTTTAGTGTTTCACATTTATTTTTAACCATTTCATCAAATTATCTTGCTGATTTTCCATATTATGATGAGAGTTAAGTGAATGTGGCGCCCTAATTTTTTCCATACTCTTTTTTGCCAAGCTGTACAATTAGCATACGAACTTGCTTGACCAACAAAATATAAAGTTCCCTGTCTAAAGAGGAATCGACAATTAAAGGATGATTAATTTGAAGTCTTTATACAATTTTGGGGTGGGTAACACCGCGGGAAACAGCTAGTCGTGTAAATATTTTTTTAAGTATAATTTATATTACTGAAATTCTCTGTTATTGTACTGCATATAAGAACATTTTTTCTGTATAAATGGATCGGTATATTTCGTTATACAAATATTAATTGATTTTTGAGGTATGTTTGTAATATATGAATTAAAATTACAATGATTATTGATAAACGTAACTTATTTAATCCTCTTAAAAAAGTTTTTATTAAACATTAAATAAAACAAATAATCATTAAATTATACCTACTTATGTACATATCTAAGTACTAGTACTGGTTTGTGCATTTCTCAAATTGTACACTAATTCTAGTCAAATAAAAATTGTAGATTGTGATTATATATTTATATAGTAATAAAACATTATCATTTAAGTACAATAAATATTATCTTAATATTGTATTTTATTGACATCTCTATATCGTATTTTCCTTGCTATATTTTTATATATTTTAAAAAACGTTTCACAAAAAATTAAAACCGACTTCAAAAATACTAAACTAAAAAGTAATAAAATAAATGTGTTTCTTGAATTTTTGTTTTAACCCTTCCTACCTTGGCTGACACCGACTGTCAGCCAAGGTAGGTAGGATACAGCAACAAATACGACACCGACTCCAAAAGTAGCTATAATGACATGGTAAACGCAAAGTTTGTACATTAGTAGAAGATTAAGTTGATTATAAGCTGTAAGCACAAAAATTAAAGAAAAACAGTTATTGTATTACTTTTTAGTTTAGTATTTTTGAAGTCGGTTTTAATTTTTTGTAAAATGATTTTATTTCTTAATTTTTAGTGATTCCGAAATTCGTCGTCTTGGCGTTCATTGAAGGAGGCCTATGTTCAGCAGTGGACGGATAAAGGACGATGATGATGATGATTACGATGACCGCGACATACTATGGTGTGCTACCAAAGCATATACTATATAATTGTTACATCGACTAGTAATAAAATGAGCACATCAGCATAATATCATCGAGGTAAAAGAAACCAACCAAATAGGCATTATTGGGTATAACTAAAAAACGGCTTGTCAGATCGTAATAAAATTAATATGGAACCAAATTGGAAGCACAAGCTTTCAAACAAAAAAATAAACATCGAAATCCATTCACAAACGGCGGAGTAATAGTGTCACATACATACAAAAAAAAACATACAGCCGAATTGAGAACCTCCTCTTTTTTTTGAAGTCGGTTAAAAATAAGAACAAGTTGATTATAAATTGTAGGCTCAAAAATTAAGGAAACTCGATTATTTTATTACTTTTTACTTTTTGAAGTCGGTTTTAATTTTTGTTAATTTTTTTTATTTCTTCATTTTTAGTGATTCCGAAATTCGATAACTGTTTTTTTCTTCGAAATAGTAAATACTATGATGCGCTTCCAAAGCATCCTGTACATTTGTTCTTTGTTCATTTTACATCGACAAGACGTAATACAAAAGTTTAAACAAAAATTAAAACAGACAAAAATTTAAAAAATAAAAAAATAATAAAAAGTAATAGAATAATCTTAATGTTTGTGCTTACAACTTATGATCAACTTGTTCTTCTACTAATGTACAAACTTTGCGTTTACCTCGTCATTATTATTACTTTTGGAGTCGGTGACATCCAAGTTAGATAGGTACAGCACCCTATCATGGTTCAGGCCTTGACGTGGCGGTGGGGCTCAGTAGCCTAGGGTGAGCCCAGCACCTTGGGCGAAGCTAATTGAGCCGAGGGGGCTCTTTGTGCCCCTCTTATAAGAAGAGGGCAAGGGGTGAGGAAGGGAACCACACCCCATTGTACTGTCCCGACGTTGGGAGGGGTGGTTCTGTGGTGCGGGACAACCCCTCTGTGGAGGTGGCGTCAGTCCCTTGCGAGACTGACTAGCCGTCGAGATGCCCTGTTAGCTTAACAGATCCGGGGCACCTCACCAAGGCGGCATTGGTGGCACTCGCCGGGTTTTAGTGGGTAGAGCTGCGTTCATTTACCATCTTTCGGGCGCAGCGAGTCCCACATACCCACCTGGGGAGACCCACTCCCCAGGCGGGATGCCTCTGAGCATTTCCCGGCGTTAAAGAAAAAATAAAGATAAGATAGGTACAGCAACAAATACGACCGTAAATATAAAGTAAGCTATACAAAAGCCGTAAATTGTCGACTAGTTCCCTCGACTATCTGTGGTCCCCCTCATCAGACCTGTAATGGCACTTATAACCCATGGGAGCAAAGTTCTCATCAATATAAATTAATTAAGTCCAAACACAAGGTAGCTACTGTAAACTGTTGAGGAGTTCCCTTAACTGTCTTCGGCTCCAGCATCAGACTCTAGACCTTCATTAGATTGTAGTGCTTCAAAATACTTAATAAAAAATTATAGTTTAAAAAAAACTAAAAAACACGCTTTAATAGCAAACCGAACTATAAATTTGAAAATAATTTTTAATAGAAGAATTAAATGGGTTAACATAATAAATAAATGATATTACTTATTGTAAAAAAGCGCGAGGTGCTCGATATTCTTGTTAAAAATATTACATCGGTATCTATTTTTCAAAAGTGAAGTTAGTATAAAAACTTAGTTACAAGCACCACACTTTTTTACAATAAGTAATATCATTTATTTATTATGTTAACCCATTTAATTCTTCTATTAAAAATTATTTTCAAATTTATAGTTCGGTTTGCTATTAAAGCGTGTTTTTTAGTTTTTTTTTAACTATAATTTATTTTTTACTTTTTAGTGTCGATTTTTTTAATTAAAGATTTTATTAATTTAAAGTACTCAACTAATGGCAATCACTTTAGAAATGAGTGAGAGACTAAAAACAACACATGTGATGTAGGTAACTTGCGCGGTATGCCTTCCTAGCATGTGCTATCCTGATTATCCTGATCAGGATATTGGAATAATTTTATCAAATTATTGTATTGTCATCGGTCCTCGATAAATCTACAAAGTTTGAACGAAATCTGGTCGTTAGAAGTGGGTCAAAATAGCGTCCAAAGAAGTCGGTTACAAACAAACATACAAACATACAGGTGAAGCTAATAAAAAGCGTGTAAAATACCAAACGCACTAGTCGCTCCTACGATTTTCGAAAGTTCCCCTCGATTTCTCTGGGATGCCATCATCAGATTCTGGTTTCCTTATCATGGGATCATTTGAAGTATACCCTTTCAAACAAAATAAGATTTTTTCTAATCGGTCCAGCCATCTTCGAGTAATCGGGGAACATACAAAAAAAAAGATTCCGACGAATTGATAACCTCCTCCGTTTTGAAGTCGGTTAAACACCGAATCGTCGTACGTAGAAAACATTCACGGATATATTATTGTCAGCAGGTGGGCTGAGTCCCAGGACGGGCGAGCATCAGAATTACGTGTAACTTTATTGATAGATAGGCATTAAAGAAAGTCACCGCAGACGAAACATGAAAAAGGGTTTGCCAAATCAAATTTTTGAGATACTTACTATTAAATAACGGTCTCACAAAAAATATTTCTAGCTGTTATTGCACTGGTTAAAAGATCTTTTTTCAGCTTAAATGTTTATTGGGTTTAGACGAGAGTATTAGGATAGAGTAATAGTATCGCGCGGGCATTTGGGACTCGCTGCGCCCGAAAGGGCACAAGGCACCTCGACGGCTAGTCAGTCGCTCAAGTGACCGACGCCACCTTGAGTTGTCCCGCACCACAGAACATCCTCGCCCCTCGTCCCCCTGCTCTTTTGTCCCCTCTTCTTATAAGAGGGGCACAAAGAGCAGCTCCATCGGCTCAATTTGTTTCAATATGTGCTAATTGGTTACACGATAAGATGCACTTTACTCGATCATAAAAAATCTTGAAAACAGGTTAAAATAAAAACTAAAACGAATAATTTACTATTAAAATATGTTAGTTTGCACATCATTTTTATATGAAAATATTTAATTTTCAATACTACAGAAAACATGCTACTTTTTAAAAATCTCAAGTCTTGGGATAGATTTAAATAATTTATATTTAAATCTATCCCAAATCTTGAATGCGTTTTCACAAGACGCCGTGACGCTCGCTACCCCGTCAGTCTCGGTGACACGCCTTAATACAATAACATTACCTTTAATTTTAAATAATTCTAATAATTTTTAAGGTAAAGTTATCGCGATATTGAAATTGAGTTAGGCGGGACACATGGCTAGTTACGTTGGTGGCAGGTGGTCCACGCCCTGACCTACACTGAGCCGGAGATGTCCTATGGCGAGATGGATTAATAACGTGGGAAAGCCTTCCCACGTTATTAATCTGTCTATCTCATCAATGAGACAGATGAGACAGACAAGGGACAGAGAAGATTGGCAGAAAAAAGAGCGGCCTATGCTCAGAAGTGGGCAGTAACAGGTTGATAATGATTATGATGAAGGTAAAGCGGAAATAATTATTTTTTATAAACTGGTCAAATTTACCCGGTTTTGAAGATTTACTTATGTATTCTTACGGCAAAATATATCTGGATTTTGATGGCAGAAATACTGTCAACCTTTCAAAATTAAACAGAGCCTGCTAATGATGTAGCGGAAGTCTATAGATGTCGCTTATTGCTAATGAAAATTTAATGTTAGTTAAATAGCCCTGTGCCTATCGCATCGGCTTTTATCAGCTTCGTCTAAAAATAAAACAAGAGCAGCGATATTATAGTAGATATGCCGGATAGAGTACCTAGTAATGTGAGCCATAAAATAAAACAAGAGCAGCGATATTATAGTAGATATGCCGGATAGAGTACCTAGAAATGTGAGCCATAAAATAAAACAAGAGCAGCGATATTATAGTAGATATGCCGGATAGAGTACCTAGTAATGTGAGCCATAAAATAAAACAAGAGCAGCGATATTATAGTAGATGTGCCGGATAGAGTACCTAGTAATGTGAGCCATAAAATTCCGAAACTGGTAAGTGATTTAGCACTGACGTTATTGCAATTCTACCAACCAGTGATGTGTATGTAGGTACGTCCCATTGGACGATCTTCTATCGATGACCATCAGTCGGTCAATATTTCAGTCGGTTATATTATGCTCGATGCCATACGATTTTGGAGTTAATTAATGAAAACAGGTTATGAATTATTAGATAGATAATAATTATTATCAATACTTCAATCCTTTCGGTATAAAATCCTCTACGAACTAACTTCAATCAACATCTTGATCTGTTATCAATTGCAATTAAAAAATTGCTAATCTAATCGCAATTCTCCCAAACAACAACTCTATAAAATGTATTCGGCATTCGACTGAAGTCCTAACTTTTCTCTACTCTAGAACCTATAATAAAAGGTTCCTTGCCGTGATAGGACAAGGTTTGATAAAAACTCCTGATTTGATCCTATTGACGTCAAATACTTCCTTCTAATAACTGTCATGGAATAGCATACGCTACGACCTATAGGGAAGGATTACGCCAGATACTAATTAAACCCCCCCACCACCACCACCATGCCACCACGGTTCAAGCCATGTCGTGACAGTGGGGTTCAGTAGCCTAAGGTGAACCCAGCACTTGGGGGAAACAAACTGAGCCGATGAAGCTGCTCTTTGTGCCCCTCTTATAAGAAGAGGGGAAAAAAGAGCAGGGGACGAGCGGCGAGGATGTTCTGTGGTGCGGGACAACTCAAGGTGGCGTCGGTCACTTGAGCGACTGACTAGCCGTCGAGGTGCCCTGTTTGCTTAACAGATCCGGAGGCCCTCAACAAAGGCAACCTTTCGGGCGCAGCGAGTCCCAAATGCCCGCGCGATACTATACTCTATCCTAATACTCTCGTCCAAAGTGTTTATTTCGTACATTTCGACACTTCTAATACATATAGGCACATTATTTTCCACCTACAGAACCCGACTAACGATCGTGTTTGGACTTGTGCGAGACATCGCTCGTAGGCTTTAGGCGGCTCCAGATCGATATCAGAGGTGAGCTCCGATTGGCTACAGATGTCTCTTCCCACGCCTAGTCTCCACAACCCACCGCTCTGCCCTGACTACCGAAACTTAAGATCGGCACGGAGTTTGTTTAAGATTTCATGAACACGGGAGAAAATTAAAAAACTGACGTTGATCGCTTGCTCATTACTCCCCGATGAAAAAAATTAAGAGGTAACCTGCGTGTGTGTAAATAAGCTAACTCATATTCGGTCCAACGCTTCCTCGCCTGTTTCAAGGATAAAGTTAAGTAAAAATCTCAGACGGATATTTAATGGGTATGGTAAGAGCAATGAGGCGAAAAGCAACAAAATTATCACATGGGATCCCATGCCAAGGCTCGAAAACAAAGGTCGTCGAGATATTTTTTCTGTAGCTAACAGGGCGTATACTTTACCTAATGTGTTCTAAATTCTAATAATACCCTCCATCCTGTCTGCTACAAAGTATACTGTCGTGGTAAGTCCCGGCACCGGACAAATTGTCGCGCAAATTACAAATCCTAAATTCTGCCAAAAATGCCACTGGAGTTATTATTTGTAGGTTAGTCAACATCACCCATAAACATTAAGGAGTTCACCTATCTCCTAGGACTATAAGCATAGCAATCCAATCGTGAGTTGCTTATTCTGAGATTGTCTGAGACTGCTACTAATTACACTGCCAGTCCTGCCCTTCTTTGTGTGACGAGGGATATAAACAAGGTGGCAGTAGATACCGTGCAAATGAGTGAGAGGTCTGGGTTCGACCCTGACCAATTTGGTGCCGGTAAATTAATATTTCTAAATTTCTACGTGCACCTGCACATGAGACCATGGATTGCTCAGCGGTGAAGCAAACATCGCGAGAAAACCGGCATGCCTGATGAGACTCTGAAGGTGTGTGAAGTTCACCAACCTGCATTGGGCCAGCGCATCGGTGAACTATGGCCCAACACCCTCCTCGCCTGATTTTGAGGAAACCCGTGCCCAGCAATCGAACATAAAACTAAGGGTTGTCGATATTATTTTGATAAAATATATTATGCGCATTACTACGGAGATTCTTGCGAAAATTAATTATTGTCAAAACAATTTAGTAAATTATTAGGTATATTAGTGTTTATAGGATAAAACACGAATAGGAAGCCTATAACCAGAAACTCTATAATTCGTAAGTGAGCCATCTGTTCACCTTCTACCTATTTGTACCGATGTAGCTTTAAAAGCCGAAAGAGCAAATGCATAGATAGGCCCTTTCGAAAAAATAAAAAAAGTTCCAAAAGTGCACGCCTCTATCTCATTTTCTACAATAAAATCTCAATTAAATTGATTTTATTTTGTAAAAGCCTGTTAGTTGCTTAGCAACGAATAAATTGTCTAATATACCTAATTGCACATTTGTTAGTCCTGGTCGTTTATCTTAGCTTTTATAAATATCTAATAATTCAACGACAGTGAGTTGAACGCTCATATTAATTTAAAAAACTCGGTGCATTGCTACTTTAAAGTTTAAATTATTAAAAAAAAAATCGGTACGATAAGGGCACGATATAATTTATCGACCGATTTCCCTGCCACACGGGATATACTTATAAACGGACATCAACTCCACACGTACACGGACTGACACTAGTGTCCGTGTTATGAAGAAGGTATTATGTATTCTCTTCTTCTTCTCTTTTCTGTGATGAGGCGTGCAATAAAAACGTATCGACTTTCATAGGCCAAGGAAATGAAAAAAAGGAAAGAATGAAACAACGAAAAGTCGTCACAATGATCATGATAAATTAAAGGTTACTTTTGGTGGGAATAAAAAATTAAGTAAGTATGCATTTTACTTTATTATACTTATTTCATAGGTAACATGCACATTCTTTGATGACAATCGTATTACAGTAACAAAGGTAAATTACAAAAAAATATCACCTACCAATACTACAAATGTTTCAAAATATTACATGTTTTTATATTAACTAAAAAAAACCTATTTATTTGCATAATTTATTGATCAGCAACCCTTACAAAACACTCAACTTGTTAGCGCACGCCCCAAGGAAGTGCTATTCATTTAGGTACTTCATAACTTTCATAGTGTAATTTCCTTTTAGTCGCCTTTATTTTTCAGTATCCATTCTCAATGGGTCACTTACAGTACGCGCCATGAAACTTGAAATGTAATTGGGTGTTACAACTTACAGTTGAGAGAGTAAAAAAAGGGCGTAAAGATTGCTGTGTCCAGCCAAATTTAATTTCGCGTACCTTAAGTGTAATTATTCTTGATTTTCCCAAGCTCGATTTATGGCGAAGTTGTCATTTTAATATCGGTAATACACTAAGTGTTTAATAAGGAATAGGCCTCGAAGTCTTCTAAAATGAAAAAGCATTTTAGAAGACTTCGAGGCCTATTCCTTTACATACAAGTATATAATATATGAGAAAGAGAAAGTTACGTAGTTACATCATTTGTAAGGAAAAATATGGGAATTAAATGTAGACATAATATGTATAAGAATTATAGTACGTCTATGGAGCAACACCATAAAACTGATAGAATCACGCATAGACTATATGTGTAGTTTAGTAAAATAATTATAATTTTGAAGTGCCGATAACGGCCAAATAATACATAAATGAAAAAAAAAACAAATTGACAAATAATCATACTAGATCCGGCCTTTTATTTGCTAGAACATTTGACGACCGACAAGTAAATCAAATGTATTATTTATAAATCTATTGAATATTAATATGTAAAAATAAATTAACAAGGAATAAATCAAAAGATCGTCGAACAATTAAATGGGGTCAATAGTGTTAAGTGTATTGCTACGTTGCGACAGATTATATTAGGGACGACACAGATTATAAATGTTAAGCTGAAGGAAAATGGCGGAAGTCTACGAAATTTAAGAAATAGGTAGCTATTCGGTTTTTAGGTAATATGTATCTAGTACATACATACATATAACCTAAAAAAACACGTGACATAACTAAAAAAGCCATTATAATGAGTAATCCTGATACGAATACAAATACTGTTTTAGTTTCGACTCGCTATCGTACAATGTATGGCGGGTGCAGACAAGGAGGACCATCTCTGTTTATGAAAAAACGAATCTAGTCATTACAACAACTATGCTCATATCGTAGTTTTCCCGATGTTCGGACACTAGGAGCGGGGCACCTTTTCAACTTTCGCCTTATAGTATGATATGGTTATCCTGTTCTCTACCCTCCATAGTACAATTGATGACTAATATCATTACTAGATGCGGTAATGGACTCGGGCAAATTGACAAAAATGTGATATGCTGAATGTAAGGGTTACGATCGTGTCGCGCTAAGTAAGTACTTAACAGACTTAACATTAGCAACGGCAAAGTCTTTATTTTAACAATTTAGTAGCTGGCTGAGGCACGACGTCTTAACGGCTGACTAGGCTTTCATGAACTGCAAGTACATGAACAAAGTATTTCTTAATATTTAGGAAGCAGGACAATAATTTGAGCAGTAACTCAGAAATACACAATGTTAGTCTATATATTAGGTGTTACAATGTTATACTTCGGTTCCATGCACACTTTTTATATATTTTTTTCTCTTAGTCCACACCATAATTAGTGAAACTAGGGTTGCCAGATAGTCTACGGTCTAGACTCTTGAGTTTTCTGATGTTATATCTCTCATCTCAAAAGAGCTTGTTGTTTCTCAGTAATTAGTTCCAAAAATAGGACCAAGTTACAAACGTCGACTAACTTAAAATTGAGAATGAAATATTTAATACTGATGTTTTTTAAAGAAATAACTCCAGACAACTCCAAAGTTAAAACGTTTATTGAAATGTATATTTTTTAATCTGGCAGCCTTAATGTAACTGTTAAATGATACTCATAAAAATTAAACAAATATCAGTAGTACCTATATAATAAAACAATACATACAAACTAAATAGAATCCACGTATGATGTATAAATGTACTGACTACTTGATTGCAATCACCCACGCCATCTTATTATCTAATAGGTTTAAGAGAAAGTTCTGTCATTTTTAAGGGTTGTCAGCAACGTAAACCAACTTTGGCAAAAGTTAGTTTAAGATTTTTATTTGAAAGATAAACCAGGGTCGCAAACCTATGTCGATAACATTTAATTTTGCAGTACGATCAGTTTATCAGAAAACTTTTAATACACATTAAAAGGCATAAGGCATACACATTTGAAAAAAATCTTTCTACTTTAGAAAAATCGACAGCACTTTCCCTTACCCCAATCATCGAGCATATAACCGTAATAGAGCTGTATGTTATAAAAGAAATTCCACCAACATTGTACTACGATTATGCGCCGGTTCCGTGCCCTGATTAGCCGATTAATGGCATTTGATGGATTATTGGCCGATAGGATGTACATACAGATCACTGGTTGGTTGAATTGCTATTACGTCAGTTACAAATCACAGACTAATTTCGAAATGTTATAGCCTACATTACTACTCTGTCTGGTTATAGCTCGATGCCCCGAATACAACATATCACTATCAACCTAGACATACAAGAATAGATCTGCACAACACATATCTGTACACGGCAACCAATTTTATAAATTGTGCCATATAAATACATTTAACTTCATTTCTAAATTATAAATGTACAACGATTTTATCGAATAACTATAATGCAAAAGCTCAACAAATACTGCCACTGCACTTCATATAACATATTATAATTTTGTAATATAAATCCTAAAATATGTAATTTTAGAGACGAGCAGAAGCTACAAGTAGGCCAAATGTTATACTCATCATTTACACCATTTCTATAACTGAATTTTCACGGAATACCTAGTACTTGTTTTTTCCTCTCGTATGCGATTCCGATAACGTAGATATGGCCCTAAGCATTTTACTCACTGCCCCAATATTATCATCACAACATATTATTATAAAACTAAGACATCCGCAGCGTCTGTCTGTGCGCGATAAATTCGAAAGCTACTACTAATACTAATGATTACTGAGGCGGGTTTAAGTATATAATTTGTCAAGGTTCTGTGTAAAATGTCAAGCCGCTTTCATTGAAAACACTGCCTTGTCAGTTATCACTTTGAGATATCATAAAAAAGTCCGCGATCTTTTAATGATAGCTTACTAAACGCAATTTATCTCGGGATTAAATACATTTACGCATACCGTATTGGGTAGAACGTGGCGGTAATGTGGGAGTCGGTTCTAAAAATCACTACCGAACTTCCACTGCCACCACTTCCAATGTCAAGTATGGGTATTTGGCATTGGAAGTGGTGGCAGTGGAAGTTCGGTAGTGATTTTTAGAACCGACTCCCACTAGCAATACTGCTATGTGTCCCCACATATAGGGGATGCTACTTTTATAGCTACCATAACCATTTCAATATTTAAAAAAATGATGTGTTGCAAATACAATTAATTTCGTTTGAATTAGCATTTAATAAACCATTCATATTCTGTTAACAATCTCTGAAGGGACTAAGCCTGGCAAAAATAACTCTTCCGAGAACCCGTTACGAGTTTTTTTATTTATATTACCTACTTGAATAGAAAAAGAGTTATATTGTGCTGTGCCAGTCAGTATACTGCCTGTCTCGACTTTCGAAATATGAAAGATCATTAAAAAAGATTAGACTCAATGTTGGCTGATATTCAGACGGACACATCACAGAAAGAGACAACGAGAAATAGGGATGTGACAGCATTTAGGGGTAATGCGTAATCTACATAAATAAAAGAAAAGATTTAGTTAAATATTCCTTTTGGATAAACTGTCTTAGCCACACATGAAAAGTTAACCTAATTTAACCCCTGATTTATTATAATAGATATGTATTAAGTAACTTAAAGTATGATTAGTATCTAAGTATATTTTTGATAAAAGCAGAACATTTTTTCATTACATATTGAATGCGTTCTAAGCCGGGAAGGGATAGTTACAAATGTTTTTTTTAAGATATATTTTAGAGGATAATTAGTTGCCCGTCTCGGCATTACACGAGAGCAATAACCTTTTTAACAATAAACTTTCGTAACTTTTGTTTTGCATTTATAGATTATATAATACGACGACATACGTTTAGTAAACAGCGATATCTTCAAAGATAACGTTCTATGGCGTCTCTCGTACTCGGATCGCAATCGGAATCGCCTACAATTGAAAACTAGTCCGCACTTTATTAGGTCACTTAATGTATTCCAACGAAACAAGACTAATAAACTATTGTCAAATGGTCTATATTGTATTTAGGTGCATATTTAAATAACATCTTATTTTTCCCAGAAACATCGTAATCTATGAACACTATCATTAAATACGCATATAATAGACATAGTACAAAATTTACTGTGGCTATTATATGCCTACTTTATATGGTTTAGTTACGTTTACAAAATTAAATGAAAATTAAAATCGTATTGCGTGCAGTGATAAGTACGTTGCTAACATTTGTATTACAAAAGTGATTTTTAATTAGCTTTTCTTTAATTACTTTTAGTGCCTGATTAAGGTTAAGGCCCTTTATGACTCCTGTAGGGCTAGTTTGCGCGCACGAAAAAATTTTGTCTACCCCTTTTCTCGTATTACTTATATGAAATAATACGAGAAACGGCGTAGACAAAATTTGTCGTGCGCACATGCTAGCTCTACTGGTGTAAATTTACCGCAAGCAACATAATACAATAAATATAAGTGTATAATGGTGAAATTTTATTACATTATATTGTCGCGATCGTACACAGCGACCAAATACACCTCTCACAAATAAATATTAAACTTTGTTCATTAGATGTACATTTTACAATTTAATTAACCTTTGGTTTGTCCGCAGGGGACATTAATTTGACAGCTTTGAGAAGGAGCGGTTTATAGGCGAAAGCCCACGGCACGAAAATGAGGAACCCAGAGAAGTAAAGACTCTGGTATATCCTCCACCACTTCCAGAATATCTTCAGATCGAACGGAATCAAACTCCAGCCCATGAAAACTATAGTGTACGCTTTGAGCAAAGCATAAAGCAAATACTTGACATTCGACGACCATGCCTTTTGATATATTTCTGTCTTACTTATGATATCCTCGAATTCCTTTTCCATGTAGATGATGATGAATTCGTTGAAGAAGGTCATGTAGTAGCCGGAGCGTATGCCGTGCCAGAGGGCAAGGAACATTAGGGTGAATAGCTGACTGAGGTGGCGATTACCAAGGAACTTGAGGCGTTTGTATATATACTCAGCGGCGAAGTGGTTGGTATTGCAGTTGAAGCTGTCGATGTAATGCTGGAACTTAGTGGCTCCTTCAAACCGCATCAGTTTGATGTTGTTACAGCCGTCCCAGTTGGAAACACCGCCCGGCGTTTTGGTATACGACAGGCCGAATCGAATGCATGAGGCTAAAAAAAACAAGATGTTATAGAAAATATCCGATAACTAATTAACTAAATTATAGGAAGCTTATCACCAAGTTAGCCTTGACTAGTTTCCTCGAAGTTGGCTATAGCGATAGGCTATAGATGAATATTTAAATCTCGCCTATCTTATCTTATTTAATATCATATATCCGAAAGTTGGGATGTTTGTTCCTCAACCACGACAAAACTACTGAACGGATTATGATGAAACTTGGCAGTGTTGTAGCTCATATGCCAGAATAACAATTACATTTGCCTTATTATTAGTAGTAGGTACCTAACTCATAACAAAGTCAGTTGAAATGTCAAAAACGACGAGAGTACCTAGTTAATAATAATTGTCAAACGCACACAGTTTATGTATTTGTCGAACGTAGTAAGTGTTTCAATATAGTATAATAAAGAGATATGTTATGTACATTAACACACGTTTGCATTTTATAATGTTAGTAGGTTTTTTATCTCATCCTAACAAGGACATAGGTACATAAGCTACTTTTTCGAACTCCATGCGGGCGAAGCTGCGGGCACCAGCTAGTTACAAATAATTTCATGTTATATACACGAGTGTAACCCAAATTATTTCTGTGATTATTGTAATAAGGCAAGTGTCAAGATAAGATGGCCGTATACAATATTTAGGACAACTAATATATCGGAGAATACATGAAAGTGATAGCAATAGTCTACTACTCGACCAAAACTATAGGCGCATGACAGGCGACACCGAACCCCGCCTTCGTCCCGCGCTTACCCTAATTATGGGAAACGTAGGACGATTGCGGGGTTCGGGCGTCGCCTGTCATGCGTCTAATTATTTTGGTAGTTCATAAATATTACAAAATTAACTTCAATTACTGATATTATAGTATAATCTTTGTAAATAAACACTAAAAGCAAATTCTATTTAAGTCTTCTATGACTAATACTTATTGAATTAAGCTTATTTAATGATGAAAGGTTATATCATTATATTTTGGTACATTCAGAGCGTCCCGCGTTAAAGTCACCAAAATCACAAGTAATCCGAAACCTTCAAGAAAAGAGCATACTCATATTTTAAAGGGCGGCAACGCACCAGCTAACCCTCTGGTAAAGCAGGTGTCTGTGGATGTCGCCTTTGCTTACCATCAGGCAAACCGACTGTCCGTTTGCCCCCTCTTCTATATAAAAAAAAACCAAATTTTAAGCAAAAATATAATTTAACGGCCGTTTTTTTTTTGTTAGGCCTCAATTGAAACTGGAGCCACACATTAAAAACGTGTACGCAAACTGAGACTGAAAATAATTTACTCTCTCTCGCTCTATCATATTAATGATTTACATAGTATGTCCCACTTTAATAATTATTGTTATTTTAACGCCTTATTCATAGAATTTACACTCTATCTATGTATCTATATTATTAAATACTAATAGCGGCGTGGCGGAGGATCGCCTGTCCTGACTCCTGTAGGGCTAGCATGCGCGCACGACAAATTTTGTCTACCCCTTTTCTCGTATTACTTACATGAAATAACTAGCTGTTGCCCGCAGCTTCGCCCGCGTTAATTTAGATTTACAGCCTTAGACGAATTGATGATGATTATTGACGTAACAACGTCTTATAATTCGATGGAGCCGGCTGCACGAACGAAAAAACATGACGCATGCGGCGTTACCTCGCTCTGAGGCGTTCCATTTTCTTATGACGTTGTCACGTTCAACTATCGTCAGTAAACCGATTTTACAACCGATTTTTTTTTAACCTAAGTTACTCCCTATAACATAAGCTATCTTCCAGTGAAAGTCCCGTCAAAAACGGCCCAGCCGTTTCCAAGATTAGCCGGAACAAACAGACAGACAGACAAAAATTGTAAAAAATGCTATTTTGATATATGTACCGTGTATACATCCATATGCTTTTAGTAAAAAGCTGTTATTTTAATGTTACAAACAGTAACTCCATTTTTATTTATCTGTATTGATACGAGAAAAGGCGTAGACAATATTTTGTCGTGCGCGCATGCTAGCCCTACAGGCATTTATTAAAAGATGTGAAGCCTATTGAATGCATATGGATGTACACGGTACCAATACCAAAACAACCTTTTTTTTTTACAATTTTTGTCTATCTGTCTGTTTGTTCCGGCTAATCTCTGAAACGGCTGGACCGATTTTGACAGGACTTTCACTGACATATAGCTGATATTATAGGGAGTAACTTAGGCTATAAAATAATCGTCATCAATCCGGGTACGGCTGTCAATCTAACGTTAACGCGGGCGAAGCTGCGGGCAACAGCTAGTACAAGATAAATTTGTTATAAAATGCGATAATCACAATAGAAACACAAGGAACAAACATAAAACTGATGTGCCATATTTTAGGCTACATAAGGTCAGTTTATGGGTTAATGTATACGTTTTTACAATAGGATCCCTGAAAACGGAACGGGACAGTTCACGGAAACGGGAATACGGCGTTTACTACGAAGCTTATGTGTATAATTATATGTACCTATATTGTAAAATATTGAAAAGATTAGTTTCATCGAATTTGTTTCGTCGGTTTTTCTCACTGGACCAGTTTTGGAACCGGTAGTTCATTTGACGTTACTATGATACTATCATGTACAACATTGAATAAAAATATTTTTAATTATTTATTTTATCATAATGTAAATAAACATTGTGCTTTTATAGCGGACGGTGCAAAGGGACAGTTGATCCGTCAACGATAGTCGATAATTATACAAGGAACAATAATGCATACATACCTTCAGTGAGTAGCCAGCAGGAAATATACTTGTATAGAGCGAAATGTGCCCACAATCCACTGTAGAAGTGTCTGTAGATAATGGAGGTCTCCCAAAACTCATCAGAGAGCATATATTTCACGTTGAAAACAGACACTGAAAAATTTAATGTTAAGAATAGGATTTATGTAATAAAATTTGATTTTTTACAATTAATCTCAAATCTTATTTATAAATTCTAATATTGATGTGTTTCTAATAATAATTTATCAAAATTAAATGCTAATCTCGACCGCAAAATATAATTTGTCAGTAACTAGGTTTTTTGTTAATAACCTCATCTCATCTTTAATAGAAAAGTTTCAAAAACATCACTTATCAATGATGACTATTGAGTATTGACTGCTATCGACAACCAAACAAATTGAGTCAATGACCTCAAACAACGTAACTCAATAAAAAAATTATAACTAAATCGATATTTGGTATTGAATTCTGGTATTATATTTGTTTTGTAAAAACCACCTTACAACAAAGTTTTTAAATAAAACTAAATTCAGGTTGTTATTTAATAATACTGGACCAAATGTAAACATGTCACATGTGTAGTGTATAACATGGTGTTGTAAGGTGCTGTTTTATTACTGCAATCCATCTTAAAAATAAAAGTTGTCAAACTTAGATATGAACTACATACATGTACATCCATTTACACTATCATTTTGTAAGTTATAGATTTTATTATGTTACTTAGCTATGCTATGTCATGCAGATGTTACATTATTCAATAATGAAAATTATAAAAGATTATCATATTTAGCTTTATTTTTTTCTATGTTTAGTGTAGGTATATCTAGAATGTAATTGTAAAAGAAATGAAAGGTTGAGTTATAGTACAACTTAATAGTCGTATTGTAAGTTTTAGTTATTTAATAGTATGTTATTAGTATTATGAACAATAAAATAGTTGAGAGGCTTAACTATATTTGTAAGTATATACTTTTTATAATAAGCACTGTATAGTATGATTAATATGGAAACGAATGTACCTACATATTTAGGTACATTCATACATAGTGTACTGTGTATGTATGGTAAGTAAGTCATAAAGAGCAAGTATGCTACTTTCTTCTTACTTCGTTATTTGTGTAAGTATTGCTTGTTTCTATTTCCTTATAAGAGAATTAAAATCTGTAGTTTTTTTTGCACAAAACATGTGACATGTGTTTTAATTTAAATAATAAATGTGTATGTAAAGTTATTATTCTTAACGTTTTTATATGTTGTACTTACCTACCACTAGTAGTTAACAAAACAATGTACTTAATTCATTCTAATTCTTTCTTTATATTAATTTATAAACAAGATAAAATTATATCATGTATATATACTCACCACCCACTTGAAATGCTATGAGATAAGAAATTCCTTGGAGAAGCCTCTTAAGAGCTTGAGTTTCTAATGTCTTACTTTCTTTGTCAAGAGGAAACATATCAGATATGTAATCCTTGTAACGTCTAAATGAAAAGATAGGTCCAACTAGAAAGCAAGCTGGGAAGTATATAAATCCAAACAGTTCAGCCAACGTAGGTGATGCTTCTAGGGCTGTCTTTCTATTGTTTTCCGAAAGCTGTTTTCCTTGCAACATCTTTTGACCATCCCACAGATCAAAGGAGAGTGCAATCAATTTTAGTGTTAAAACACAATGTGGCATAGTCCATGTAATATCATAATCCTCTGACTCAGTCATGGCATAACCTACTACCAGGTAGGTCATATTAAAGACAAATGTAAAGACAGCATTGAGCTTTCCAGCACCGAATATCTTTGTTGTGAAATGTATAACAAAAGCTGGGATAGCATTATGATACAATGACAAACCGAAATTGAAAAAGGCAACGTCTAGCCCTGTCGCTATGAAATAGATGTTTCTATACTTTTTATACTGCCTAACATATGAGTGATAAATAATAGCCAAAGGGAATCCCAACAGGATTGAGATAAGAAGATTTAATGCTGGTTCTGTAGTGCCTATTAGGTTGGCTATTATTGGTACTGGACTGATCCCCACCCAGGCTAATAGGGATAGCAGTATGCCAATCATTTTTTTTGTTTTCCTGCAAATACAAGACAATATTAGGTAATTAATTCAGCACAATAACACTTCAATGAAATCTGCAAAGATCAATCAAGCTTCCCTGATTGATGCCTAATTCAATATAAACTATGTAAATATTATAAGATTGAAAACATACAGTATTAATGCCCTTAGCTTACTGCCTTAATGTCAGCTTATATATATTATGAGAATTTCAAATTAGCTTAGTAAGCAATAAGCATACCACTTTATAAACACTTATTAAGCCAAAAGTTATCAACATGTAGATTTAAAGATAAATAAGTCAAAGTGTTTTGACATTTTTATTTCATTGAGGGCATCAAGCCAATTCTATTAATAACAAAAATTATACTACTCTGTTGAGTCGGTCAAATATTGACCTTCACAAAATGTCTAGGTATTAAAAGTAATATGTAGTTATCTTTGTTCAATATATTAATAGAATATTATAATTGTGTTAATTTGCATAGGTGGAATAATCATTTCTCCCTTAGGACATCAAGGTGTGAAGACGATCTCTGTACAGTGACCAGTGCATGTTGGATGCGAGTAGCGAGGGATCAGTTGTCTTGGCGTTCTTTGAGGGAGGCCTTGTTCAGCAGTGGACGGATAGAGGCTGATGATGATGAAGGACATCTCTTAAGTCATTTGACAGCTAGAGTAATTATTACTTGTACCAAGAACGACTATGGATGAATCACACTACAAAATCGTTTTCTTTAAATTTTAAAATAGTAATTACATCATCTATTTTGCTCCTAAACATAGCTAAAATAACAAATGGAATTATTAAAAATTTAATTACTAATATTGAATATAAAATCAAACCTATAATTGCCCAATGAGTATAAACATAAAACGTAGAAACTAAATTATCACCCAATACGTTTGAAGAAAGGCTTCTTTCTATAAATGCCAAGAAGGCCAAACAATTCAACTCACATCCAATTGAATACTGCATCTACAGAGTTATATAACAATTTAAAACAAGTTTTAATATAAAATGCCTATATCTGTGCAGTGTCATGTTAAAAATTTATGTATGCAATGTAATACAAAGAAAAAGTAACAATAATAATGTATATTTTATTCAGCAAAAATAATTCCACTCCTGGACATAGACCTCCCCCAAGGACCTCCACAATGCCCGGTCCTCTTAAACTTTTATTTACATGGTTTATATGAAATTATTTATATTATTTTGTAACATATTAAAAATACTTTTAGATGAGCAAGTTATGCTTATATGCACACCTTGCTTATAGCTATATATTATTACAGATAATGGAGGCATTATTAAAAATCAATTTGAAGTGTCAAAATCAATCAGTTGTGTTTTTAGTTTAAATGCAATGTAGCAGCCTTGCCATGCACTGATTATGAATTTTAATATCATTGATACAGTGACTATTGTAGCATTATAGCATTAGTAGCTATCATTGGGTGATGCTCAATGATAGCTACTAATGAACATGGGAATAAAAAAATACAATAAAACCAAATGATTATCTTAACATTTAAAGAGAAAGTCTATATACTAATTAATATGAACATTCTTCTACATGTTTCTTTGTACATCGTTTCTTATTGAAATTCTTAATACTTTTATATTACTTAAGAGTTGCTTTTTGCAACATTCTGCCAGTGTCAAGATTGAATTCATAGAAATCTTACATTCTTAAGAGTATATCTTTACAATATGGAATCTTGACATAGTTCACATTATAAAAATACCGAATATAGCAATTAATACTGATTTTTTATGTTAATTATATGCACCCACTTTTAAATTTGCTTTTAGATAAAGTCATTTTGTATTATACTAAATACTATATATAATGTGTTTTTTAGCTCTGAAGATTTGCATTTTTTAGAAAGATATTATATCAATCCTTAATGCGAGAATAAATATATTACTAAATAGAAATATATAAAATCAAGGCGCAGGAGTTAAGAAATGGGTGGGGGCTTCCCAATAACTTCTCAAAAACTATACATTTCCAAATAAAGGGGTGCTAGGGTTTGTTTTATGGCTTCATCCCCTACCCATTAAAACAAAAAATATTATTAAGTTCCTGCACCTTGATTCTTTAGCCGACCCCTAAATTATTAAATGGCTATTAATACTTATAAGCAACCATGGTAGTAGTAGCGCTCCATCATGATTAACCGGTGGGAGGGAAGCGCTGTGCCGCACTCCCGGCTGCATGGGTACCACCATCTTGCTTGTTTCTCCCATGAAACAGCTTTGCTGTGTTTCGGAGAGAAGGGCAAGACGGGCAGTGTAATTACTGGCACCGGAACTTAACATACTATGTCTCAGGATAGACACATAACTGAGTTGCCTGGGCTTTATGTTCATGGGCGACGTCTACCACTTACCATCAGGTGGCTGTTTGCCAGTTTGCCTATCCAACTAACATTAAAAAAACTATTTACAACTGAAAATAGGCATCCACATTAAAAACAAAGATAAGCTGTTTGAATTGAAATTAAACAGGCAACCAGCATGGAGATGGCCACTGTTTTATATAATTCAATAATAAATAATATTACATGTGAATAACATTTACAAATATAGTATTGCTATTTGTTATTAACTGGTATGGTCCTTTTAACTATTAGCATTGCTTGTAAGGTCTGTCAGACTTGTCCTGATCAGTTGTAGTTCATTCTTTCATTTTGAAGTTGACTGTTTTCAGTAGCTATTATTAACCGGATGATGTCCTCAACCCACTTTATAAGTATCCAGTGAGCTTGACGTTTTAGTTTTTATAGAAAGAATACATATGTAATTGAAGTTCTATTACTTACGTATGCTAAGTCTTATTTTTATTTAAAAAAAGCGTGTAAAAACAGTTGAGTTGAGGGTAGTTTAAATGTATATATATGTATATAAAGTTTGCTATCTTTTTTAATGATTTTTATTATTATATCTAGTTTTAGCTTTAACTTTGGCTTATTATAACCTGGATTTGAACTTAAAATAATAACACTATTTAAAAAACAATAAATTATATTGTATACATATTAAGTATATACTGAAGGTAGAATATAATTAATAATAAAATGGGTACTGCCCTATTGTATTAGAATTGAAATATAGCCTAAAAAAGTTGGTAACCGTGTTTATACAAAATAAAATCTTAAAATATATTGTAAAAAAAATGCAATTGAAGCAAAAAATTGTAACAAACATTAACTTACCCAGGACCAGTGGTCTTTTGGTGTCAATAAATATTTTTAAGAGGAAAAAAATATGCACGAGAAATTCAAATGAAATAAATTATTTACAGAAGTTCTATTACTTACGTATGCTAAGTCTTATTTTTATTTAAAAAAAGCGTGTAAAAACAGTTGAGTTGAGGGTAGTTTAAATGTATATATATGTATATAAAGTTTGCTATCTTTTTTAATGATTTTTATTATTATATCTAGTTTTAGCTTTAACTTAGGCTTATTATAACCTGGATTTGAACTTAAAATAATAACACTATTTAAAAAACAATAAATTATATTGTATACATAATATTAAGTATATACTGAAGGTAGAATATAATTAATAATAAAATGGGTACTGCCCTATTGTATTAGAATTGAAATATAGCCTAAAAAAGTTGGTAACCGTGTTTATACAAAATAAAATCTTAAAATATATTGTAAAAAAAATGCAATTGAAGCAAAAAATTGTAACAAACATTAACTTACCCAGGACCAGTGGTCTTTTGGTGTCAATAAATATTTTTAATAGGAAAAAAATATGCACGAGAAATTCAAATGAAATAAATTATTTACATTTACAATTACTTATATGACAGAGATAATGAGAGATTCAGGGCTTTGAGGTAATATAATGATAATCTTTGGTTTAGGGTATTATGAACGATTCAAGTTTCAAAATGATAACTTGCCGATTATTTTCATTTTTACGTCATCGGTCATCTAACCATAGAGTATATTCTAAGCACAAACTAAATAGAGAATACTACGTATTACTAAGAATACTAAGAAGAGAGAATACTAAGTATATAAGTATATGCATAGGAAGGAATGGCGGGAAACATCGGGACGCACGGTTGTGTTTTTTTGGTTTACCGTTAATTAATTGTTATTTTGTGTTTTGTCCATTCAGAGTGGTTTCCTATGGTGTTTGTTTTAAAAACTTGATCTTTATATATTGTGATTGGTTGGCGAATCTTATGGAGTACCGTTCTGGAGTGGTTTTCTTAGTAGGGCTGTTCTGGCGGTTTTCTATAGTGTTTGTTTTAAAAACTTAATCTCTGTAATATATAATGTGATTGTTTGGTGAATATTGTGGTGGACTGCCTTGTTTGGATGGAATGGGGAATGATAGTTGATTGATGGGGGCTAGAGGGGCGAAGCCGCGCTCCTTGGGGTTTCCCGCCATTTCTCCGTATTACAGACCGAATATTGTATTTTGTATGGCTAATAGCGTAGTAGCTAATGCCTTTAAATGAAAATAATAATAAAAAAATAAAAAAAAGTATATGCATAGTAGGTATTCCACATGAAGTTAGGAATTATGAGGAGTTGCCCCTTTCTTTAAATTGACAGCTGTAAGTGAGCGCTTGATCCGCCATTTTGAGTTCCCTTTTCATAGTAGTATTTCATAGAAGGACTAGGCATACCTACGAAAAAAGGTGTACACCTACAACTCAAATTGGAACTTAACATGGCTACCATTGCTAGGGTTTTGACAGCAAAACCACACACATCATAGAGATACTCGTAGACAGAGAATACTATAGACTGCTGCCAGCCGTGGCGACATGAGATAGATGTATTGAAGTGACGTCTGAAATGGGGGTTGCTATACAAAAACCTTTTGCCTACTTTAAAGAAAAACGCTAAATATAAAAAAAAACATGACAAGCTAAAAAACATTACACATATTATTATGCTTTTATTGTTTTTTTTTTGTTTTGACAAATTATTTTATACTGTGCGCGAATGTTTGAGATTCTTTATTGCGTATTTAATTTAAACTGATACGAGGGCATACTTTTAGCTCCGGTAGACCCTATGATCTTTTATAAAAATGTATATTAGAACTCTAATGTATTAGAACTGGATAGGTATCTATACATCTATACAGAAAAATAAAATTGGAGTGTCTGTTTGTAATATTAAAATAACAGCTTTTCATTGAATACATATGGATGTGTACACGGTACATATACCAAAATAGCCTTTTTTACAATATTTGTCTGTCTGTTTGTTCCGGCTAATCTCTGAAACGGCTGGGCAGATTTGATGGGACTTTCATTGGCAGATAGCTGATGTTATAAGGAGTAACGTAGGCTATAAAAATAATCATCACCAATCCGCGTACGGCTGTAAATCTAAGTTAACGCGGGCGAAGCTGCGGGCAACAGCTAGTAAATAATAAAATAAAGTCGATAAATATGAAACAAGAAAAATTTTCATATTAGCATAAACATCTGGACTTTTGACATAAAATTCTCAAAAGTCTTGCTATAAAAATAAGAGTACTGGCTTTCCAGTACTCTTAGTAAAAGGAGGAAAGGAAGAAAATAAGAGTATAGAAAATTAGTGATAAAAATAATTAAAATGCACGTCCATTTAACTATTTTTATCACTAATTTTCTATATATAAAAATAATTAAAATAGATGTGATTTATTTACATACTATAGGTTAAAAATTGGCATAAAAAATTAAACAAAAACGATATTTATAAGAACACGTATTTTTTTATTTTTTTTACACAGAAACGTACGTAACGGCACAGTTACTGCATCAAATTTCACATACGTTGGTTGCTCTTCCATTGTTTTTGTGAATGGGTTTATTTATCTCTTCAGTAGCTCCAAGCTGAAATATGAAAAAAAAACTATTTTGTTTCCTTAAAGTACGACTATTTTTTATAATAATAACATCTTTGTTGTGGACAATAAAATATTTTTCTTTCTTTCTTTAAAGAATGGAAGTCAAAATGAATGAAAATGAATTGAATTCAGCATGAATATAGACTTATCCCATCAACATAAGAGAAAGTAATTTGTCCAAAAACCACATACTTACATAGTTAAATATTTATTTACTTAATATTTACCTTAACAACTGGAAAAGCATCAGGGTGTATGTAAGTATAGGTACATTCCTTTTTTAAGATATGTTTTGTATCAAAGTGCAAACAGCAAATCTTTGAACACTTCTTTGGAATCCAGTCATTTCGACCAGAGGCTTTAATCCATTTCTTCCGAATGTCAGGATTAACTGAAACTGTGATGTAAGATAAAAATAAATGAGTAAAAATTATTTATAATTGAGAAATTGGTAACTTATTGTATTAATAGTAGATACAAATGAATATTTACATAATTTAAACTTTGTTTAATTTGAAATAAAACCTGCATTTTTGTAATTAATGCAAATATTCCTTCCCCCTTCCCCTTTTCTTCTTAAATATACTCCCTAGCGAGAAGGCAGGTGATGGGATGAATAAAGAACATCCTTTTTATCCCTTCCCACCCTCTGTTCCTCACTTTCCAGGTGTTAACTATTTTCAGGGATAATTTTTCTTCCTCCCCCCTTTTTCCTAAAATATGAGTTAGCGGCAAAGGGGAGTAGAGGGAAGAGGGATTGATAGAGAGGGAACTCCATTCCTCTCCTACAACCTCTTTTTTACGTCACCTGTCCTGCGGAGTCCAGCCTCAATTTTGTAAAAATATTTAAACTTAATTAAATTGAATCCTTAACCTATTCTAGAAAATTTAAAATGACGCAATTATTATCTAAATACTATTATAATCATTTATATATTAAGTTAAGTAAGTAAGAATATTGTATAAAAAATAAACCTAATTTATATTTCTATAATATTTTTCTTATTTAAAAAAACCTCCAAAAGTTCTTTAAAACTATTACGATTTAAATAAAAATATCTCACTTTTAATTTAAGGATAGCTTTTGGAGATAAATTCAATCAAAATTGTGTTGTTACAATTCAAAATATTAATAACATACATTACTGGGAAAAGGAAAAACATAATACTAGCAATTTTAACATTAAAGACGTCACAAAATCAATATTAATTATTACCTTTTTCTCAATTTAACTTATGAATTATAAACCAATGAATGTAATGTGAAGTATATATACATAAAGACTGATCACACATATCGTTATTCAACCACTATTAACCACAATATGAAATAAAATATGAACTTACGCGTGAAAAGTCAATTTTGGAATTTTCCGGTCACTATTACTTTTACAATTTATAACACTGCACCTAACCATTGTTAGGATATTCCAGAATGTTTTTATTACCTTCTGTTTTTTAATTACCAATGAATTCTTTTAATTACATTAGAAAATACTAAAATAGCACTTCACAACTCACTAGGCGTTGTAAACAAATTACAAATGTCAAAATTTGTGTAGCAACATATGTTGTTTGACCTCGAAAAAATCAGCACGCACTTAGAGATGCCAATAGTATAGTCTTGTCCTTGTTTTCTCTTAATTATGGTAATAAGCACATCTCTTTTATGTGGGAAGGAGTAAGCATTATCCAGCAGTCTATAGTATTCTCTGTCTACGAGGATACTACTATGTAGAGGTGTAACTAATATATTCATAATAGGTACAGGTATTATAATACAAGCCACGTATATTAATATTAGGATACGCGAATGTCAAATAATAGGTTACCAGGTATTAGTCAAATATTAGGGACGCGTAATAGCGAGGCTATAATCTGTGCGACTCACCTCGCTCGCTAGCCTATTACCTACTATTTGCCGACCGCCGTCATCTCACTCACTCCCCGACAAGTGAGCGAGATGACAAGACTCGCCTAAAATGTGTGTATTGTAATTGTAAATATATAGTTATACACGTCGGGCTTCGTATGAAAGCTGTATGAGATGGGAACAAAGTAAGTAAGCAATGAAAACCGTTTTTCAAATTTGGTCACTTGTATCTGTCGCACTGTGTATTCGCTAATCTAATACGAATATTAGCGGTGGCCGGTGACCGAAGCTCACAGCGACTCCATATTGTATTCAGACAGCGCGTGCACGCAGTGATTGATAATATTTACCTAATACGTATTAAGTTAGTAGCTATTTTGTATTTATTTTTGGTGGAGGTTTTGGTTTGGTGGTGGTTTTTTTTTTTGTGGTTATTGAGGAATTTAGTTTTGATTATGAAGCGGGCACCAACCAGTGAAGTTTGGACACATTTTACTGTAGATTCAGAAGAAAACAAAATTGCCAATTGCAATTGATGTTTTTAAATGTAAATATGTAATATATGTATTGACTAAAAAATTGTACATAGTAAACTTATAAAAAAAAAACAAAAAAAAAAGTAATGTTTTAAGAAATATACAGAAAAAAAACAATGATTATTGTACCTATGTGATTAACTTTTTAAATACGCCAACATAATCACTGTTGACAGTCCTAAGCCTGTTAAAGTATGAAGGAAAATTTAATCACAGTTTTACTTCTGTAATAGGCAATGATATTATAAGTTATAATATCATCAATATTAGATTGAGTAGCTAATAATGAATCTGTTCACTAATATTTGACTAATACCCAGTAATAGGTATGGTATCATAATATGCGTTAACTAATATATTCAATAATATGATTACTTAAAAATGACCCTAATATAACATCTCTACTACTATGAAAAGGGCACTCAAGATGGCGGATCAAACACTCACTTACAGCTGTCAGTGTAAAGAAAGGGGCAACTCCTCTTATTTCCTAACTTCATGAGAATATACTGTCATATATATACATAGATTAAAGACCACCTGAGAGCCCGAAAAATGAAAACGCGTGACGATTTTTGAAAAGTCAATGTGTGCAGAGCATACGCACACATTAACACACAGTGATGTATCTTTTACTATCGATATTCAATAGTACAGCCCGTTCGAGTAAATTGTAAACATTGTTGTTTGGGGTGAATTTTCCAATGGTCAGATATGTTATGGTTTTTATAAGGGTAGGTACTTAATATTATACACATTACAAAGTCATATAATTATTCCTCATTAAGGAGGATAAACTACATATTCCTGAAGAAAAGTTATCTGGCGATTGCAAAAACAGCCCTTAAATTATTTGAGATAAAAGGTACTTAAATAAATAAGTATTGAAATAAAACAACACATAAGTAGTATATTATTTACTATCAAATGAAATATCATAATATTCTTACACACTTATACTTACTATTTATATAAAACTAGCTGTTGCCCGTAGCTTCGCCCGCGTTAACTTTTAAAATTTGTGGGTTTGACCACCCTTGTCACTTAGGGGTATGAAAAATAGATAGTAGCCGATTCTCAGACCTACTGAATACGCATATAAAATTTGGTAAAAATCGGTAAAGCCGTTTCGGAGGAGTACGGTAACTAACATTGTGACATGGAAATTTTATATATTAGAAAGAATAATATGACTTTTATTATGTAGTTAGGTACCTACTTTATGTACATAGTATTTGTTTCAAATGATTTTAACAAAAGGAAAATAATAAAATTAGGGAACAAATCGATCAATATTCAATGGATGCTTGATCCATGACTTACTACACAAGATTCACACAACCTAAGTATATGAACAGCAATTATTTTAACGGTTACTTTAAAATTATATTGTTACAAACGTAAAACAAGTCATTTAATTAAAATTAAAAAAAAATGGGTAGATTTTCTGTCCTTTAAACAAAATAATCTTATTCAGGTGGTTCCTTTTACAGTCTCCTTACTCAAATTTAGTAGCTTACTTAGTAGCTTTAGTAGGTATTTGAGCCGAATATCGAACAGATGTCTATAATACTTCATTATTAAGTATCTGTGCCCACTTAAAACTTATTGGTTCATATTGTGGCTCGTCAAGCACAAAAACAAGTCGGAATTATCTTCCAATATTAGAAGCGTCGCTTTGCAAATTGTATTGTTGTGATTCCAACCAACACGCCCAGTTAATATCAGCCATTTTCCTCTAATTATAGGATCTTGAGGGAATCTGTAAAATAAAATGATTATGATTCATCGCTAACAAGAAAACAGTTCCAGCTTCGCATGGGTTCTTTTTCGGAAGGGCTAGACTTTTCGGCCTGATGGCCTTTAAGCTCAATCGGTACAGTAAGTGAACAGATGGCTCACTTAAGAAATCTTCGAAAAGGGGACGCCCCCCTCCGCGCCCCGCAGGGGGCGCGGTTCATCGCGTGCGCTGCTCGGGAGAGCAGGATTTGGACTAGTCAAATCCGATACGGTTGACGAATCTTTTACGGTTGAATTTAACCTATCATCATGAGGGCCAGGCCTCATTCCTCCCTCTGTAGAGGGAGGCGGATCACGCGCGGTGCCCAAGCAATCTAGCAGTAGCGTAGTGCTACTGCTGTTAGCGCGATCTGGGTTTGTGTCTACTCGTATCGGATTCGAACCTAAGCTTTCGCGATCGGTCCGGATCGATATGGTTTCCATGTGTAGGGGTCGACGTCGCTTACGACCCTGAGGCCCAAGCGGTGTGCAGGTATACCTAGCACCGTTTGTTGTGATTCTGTGTATGTTGTGACGTTCGCGTCGCGCTTTTGCGTCGTGCATTAGTAGCTGAGAGATTTCATCAGCTGGATCTGTTAAAACATGCTTAGGTAACCTATGTCTAATTGGAACTGAGCTATCTGGGGAATAGTTTGCCACGCTCACGATGAGCGGGTTTGGGTGGAGAAGTGCCTTTTCAAAGTGACGTTCTGACATCATTTTGAAGTGGCCCCTAATGGACTCTAATCTGAAGTCCCTGTGCAGGTCGATGTTTCTTACGTACTACGGGCAACCGGTTGCCATGCGTAAGAATTTATTTTGGACTATTTGTAGTGCATTGAGTCGACTTTGTGGCACATGCGCGAATGCGACACAAGAGTATGACATAATGGGTCGGATATAAGTTTTATACAGGATTAGCTTATGCCTGAGGGGCATTTTGCTGCTTTTGTTAATTAAGAAATATAAACGGCTCAAAACGAATTTGGAAACTTCGCATGGGTGCAATCAGCAACGTATAATACATAATATGTCGGAGAGGACATTAGTACGCTCGGAACAATAACTAAAGCATGGAAGCCGGGCTAAAATAAAAAGCCACCTATATTTTATTCATTATTGTCAATTAACATGTCATAGGTGTGAATGAAACCAAACAACGCTGTTTGTTCTTATTATTTTTGATCGTGTCACTAAGATAAAAACGTTAAACGTCAAATGGTTACCTTTGGCGTAGACAGAGAATACTTTAGGATCGTAGACAGACGTCTCTGTCTACGTTTAGGATTCTCAGTCTACGACATTTGGTCACCTTAAAATACTAACAATTTTAAGAGTACTATCTTATGCGTCAAAATACATGAGTCGTATCGTCAACATAATTTTGTAATCTTATGATTTGTTGATACGGATCGTGAGTTGTCTATTAAAATTTGAGGGAAATTTATTAATTTCACATTGCAAACGTGGTCTGAAACCGTAAATGTTAGATGAAAAGACAGTCTCAGTGTTTAGTTATAATATTGTGTATTGTTGACGGGTGTAAAGCCCATAGTTAGAGGAAAGAAAATGAAAACGAATCGTTCACATTTCATTGGTAAGTTTAGACAAATATTTTTAATTTTAGTAAGTTAATGGATATATAAAAGTGATAATAGGTAAGAAAAATTATAACTATATGTCTGAATACTCAAAATAACCCTCAGGTTTGCGGTTTTATGTGTATTTTCTGTTAAATAAAATTGTTGCAATATATATATTAGTGTTGCAAAAATGGTTGTCGATAATTTTCCAATAGTGATCTAATCAATATTATTACAGATTCCTAATGATGAAGCAATGAAGATTAAATGGAGTCAATGCATTAATAGGCCCAATTGGATACAAAGATCAATATCAATAATGATAAATAATAATGGCATTAATTAAATAATTGAAATTAAATGTTTTTTTTGTGAATGCAATTTGTATGGTGAAGTAATGTTATAAGTATGTGATTTCCTAATTAATTAACAATAACTGTTTCCATATTCTTTTCTAATGTTTACGTGAATTTCACTCATTATAATGAAACAATTTTTACGGATATTATTGCGGTTTATTAAGATTTTTACAAGCCCGACGTTTCGGATACTTTACAGCAACCATGGTCACGGGAGGACTGAGGTGTCATACGTCCTAATGTTACAAAGTTATTCCAAACTACCCTATGATACATCAATATTTTGGTTAGTCTTATCTACGCAGAAAGTGATAACTATATCTTTAATCTGTGATATAATATTATGCTTAGATTTTGATTTCATAATATTAATAATGGGATCCCGAGCAGGTGGTAAGAGCCAGCCATCTTCTCTATTGAAATTAGGATTACAAATATAAATAATAAATTAGGATAGTCTTTTTATTACAATAGCCTCACGGATCATCCTTGGTCCAACCAAGGATGATCCGTGAGGATGCGGTGTTATTTTGAGAGGACTTGTGGTTTATCAAATCAAATATAATAGCGAGCTTTGTCAAGACTATGTTCACAGATGTCACCACCGCCGCTTCTGTCATTATAGAGATACGTGTAATCCATCCTCATATTATGTTAGAAGAAAATGCTTATCAGGATAAACAATTATTTTTTTATGGCGCCTTTTCCATATCTCTTATAGTTAAGCTGGTCTGTTATGCTTCTACATCAAGTATTCCCTATCCCACCATCGACACTCCTTAACGATAGTCAGGAATAAAATATCTTCTTTTATAAAATGGTCTTAACTAAATCATATACTTTTATACTTAGTAGAGTAGCACGTGAGGCTTTATCTGATTAATCGATAAAATATACATAATATCGATCATACCTCATCACTAGCAAAATCTTAACTTGTGACATCCTGCGTAATAACGAAACAGAACGTTATATATGTCTCTTTCTTGCGCACTATCAATACCATAAGTAAAAAAAGATAAAGATATGCACTGTAATTGCTATTTTAGCCCGGCTTCCATGCTTTAGTTATTGTTCCGAGTTAGTACGGGAGCGGATTTGACAGCGAGTGCCGGAGAATTCAAAAACTTGTGTTAGGATTGGCAAGAATATGGTCTGGACGGCCGAGGCGTATGGATGTTTGTATTACGTCATAGACACACCCGACTACTGCCTTTAAAAAGCGAGGTCTTGTTCGTAGAGGGGGGTACCAAAAGTGAGCCAAATGGGCTCACACTAATCCGATGTAGCATTGGGGCCTTCGGGCCGCTAGCATAGATCCATCCGAAAAAAAAGTAGAGGGGCGATTTATATCTGCGACCTCGAGGAGGACGGAAGTCTGGCCAAATTACTATCGGCCATGTTAAGTTTGTTAATTAATGTTGGGCCAACCTCTTCTTAATTATGTAGTAGTCTGTAGTAGTATTTATGATGTGTGTGGTTCGTGTATGTGTATGCATATGCAGTGTGGGTAAGGACGGAGGTGCTTTATGCATGCACATTGCACATGCACACGTACCTACACATTAATTATCGCGTTTACTAATGCCGTTACCGAATTGATTTGAAAACAACTAGACTAAGATCAGATCGCGTGCCGCTGGAGAGTTTGTTCTGCCGCTTGTTCTCTCTGTCCTGGCACTAGCAAGTGGCAGCGGGCGGGCTAACTTGGGTGCTGTCTTATGTAATGATGACACTGAGAGTAAAAGATGATAATATAATATGATATAGTGTTTCATTAAACAATCCACTGATATCGGCTATCCTGACCACACACACTACCCGTGTTGTTGTTCACTGTGATATCAGAAGTGGGATTGTACAACGTCCACAAAGCTGATCTGGAACTACAATACAGAAAGTTTCAGAGTTTGATGTGACAATTGGTATGGTTGTATTGGATTGGATTTTTTTCAGAAACAGTTGAACAATGTCTGTTAAAGGTTCAAAAAAAAAAGTCCGCAACAGCATATATCTTTTAAGGACATCTTTTTCTTTTTTTTTTTATAAACTTTTTTATGAATATCAAATTATTTGTTCTAAAATAATGAATTATTAGCGAGGGAGTTTTATAAACATGATAATAATAGTTATCCAAATAAATACGTTATTATTCATTAGGATTTAATGTTGCACAAAATTGCCCATGACATTGATCGATTTCAATGAATATCTTAGGAGATTTACCCCCAAATACTCGAACGAATCTCAAATAAACTCGTGTGGACAACACTCTTTTTTCTTTGAATCTGACACGTCGTAGCATGTGTTTAAGTACGTCTTAAATTTGAGATTCGTTTGAGTATTTGGGGGTGAATCAAGTAGATACCACGCGCACATTTATGACGTGCAAGTCGGCCTCCATTAGCTCTGCGAGGTACCATCCCGTGTGGTCGGCTCCCGGCCGGTTGTCCTGGGTACAGCTTTTAAATATTTTGTTTTTGTGTGTAGGACAGCCGATGGGCCAATAAAGTTCAAAAATGTAGCCATGTTGAGGTAGAGGAAATGTTAGTCGGCCGGTGGGAAGACGATCTCCGTGCAGTGGCTGGGCCGTGTTGGATGCGAGTGACAAGGAATCGGCTGTCTTGGCGCTAATTGAGAGAGGCCTATTTTCAGCAGGGTGAGCCGCTGCACCTTGGGCGAAACTAATTGGGCCAAGGGGGATCTTTGTATAAGAGGGGACCTAAGAGCAGGGGACAAGGGGTGAGGACGGGAACCGCATCCCATTGTACTGTCCCGACGTTGGGAGGGGTTGTTCTGTGCTGTGGGACATTCCCTCTGTGGAGGTGGCGTCGGTCCCTTGCAGGCCTAACTAGCCGTCGTGATGCCCTGTTTGTTTACTAGATCCTCAAAGCACCTCACCAAAGGCGGCATTGGTGGCACTCGCCGGGTTTTAGTGGGTAGAGCTGCGTCCACTTACCAGCTGTCGGGCGCAGCGAGTCCCAAATACCCGCGTGGGGAGACCCACTCCCCCGCGGGATGCCTCAGAGCATTTCCCGGCGTTAAAGAAAAAAAAAGGCCTATTTTCAGCAGTCTCGAGCGCGGTACGCTGCATGCTTGAGAGCGATGATGCCTGGCAGGCAGCGGTCACCTTCTCCGAAACCGTTATTTTGTAGAAGGAGCGGGACAGAGAGGACGATGCCACGTCTGTTCCGCTCCGTCAACGTAGGATGGGAATGCGGAGGAGGCGCTACGTGCACCTCCTGCCTCCAGTCTCACGACACTCGGGCTAAAGTAAGCCCACCTGTCCTGGTAGAAAAGTTCCGTCGTCGGCGGGTGTCCTACAGGTTGTCGGAGTTTCCCCATACTAGGAAGAAGCGCTGTTAGCCCACTTGAGGGAATCGACTGGTCGTGGGAGGTATCCTGTGTTTGTAAGATCCGGGACACTCTCCTTGAGGCGGCTGAAGGCAACTCGCAGTGGTTTTCGTGCGAAATACCGGCGCCGGGTAGCGGGAGAGTCCCACAAAATATCTGATTAACCCCCTCGGGTTAATCAGATATTTTGAATCATTTCCACTGCGACAACAAAGCAGATGATGATATATCTATTATACTTCTGCACCAATATTTTGAAAAGGAACGATTTGATTTTTTGTTTGTATGTTACGAATTAACTCAAATACTAAGCGACCGATTTAAAAATCTTTAATAATTTCAATGCTACGATTGAGTGACATAGGCTATACAAATAATCATTATCAATCCGGGTACGGCTGTAAATCTAAATAAAGCGGGCGAAGCTGCGGGTAACAGCTAGTTATATAATAAGTATGTGCTTGCTTTTTGAATTGAAAATAAAAAAAAACGACATTTCATATGCATATTTTATTTCAATTAGTATTGTGAAGTCAATGAGATAATAATATAAAATAAATTTTGACAATGCCAGGTGTTTTAATACACATCACTATAATAATTACGTATCATTATGCGTTGAGACAACATTAAATGCTAACTAATAGTCTAGTCAATAAGTGCCTTTTAGGTCAAAATTTCTGCGCCAGAAATTTTGACTGAGGTGTCGTTCGATTCAGAATGGCTAGCAGATAGTTTTTGAGAAAATGCTAAGACCGCTCGCAAAAATTGCAATAGTTATAAACAATGAAGTGAAAAAAGGGGTTTTGATTATTTTCACTTCACTGTTTATGTGTAAACTCTTTATAACATCGTTCGTTATTACGAAAAACTCTTTATAACGTAGAAATTAGTTCAATTTGGTTGGTCAAATAATAACGAGCGACTTTATAAAGAGTTTACACTGTATTGCAATTTTTGCGAACGGCCTTAGCATTTTCTCAAAAACTCTCTACATGCCATTTCGAATCGAATGACACCTCAATCATAATTTTTGTAGAAGGCGCAACAAAAGCACTTGTTGACTAGACTATAAGACGGTATCGGCTTATGGCATGTGTTGCGTATCGCTCTTCGCACAGACGGCAAAATAAAGATTGGCCGGTTACAGTGGG
This sequence comes from Helleia helle, assembly GCA_963853865.1. Classification (NCBI taxonomy): domain Eukaryota; kingdom Metazoa; phylum Arthropoda; class Insecta; order Lepidoptera; family Lycaenidae; genus Helleia; species Helleia helle. The sequence continues at coordinate 6,725,583 of OY971420.1, forward strand.
ATTAAATGTAAAAACTATACAATTTGATATTTTTTGTTGCTCATCCGAAAACTGGCACAATGTTGCAAAAAAATAAGAGATAGCAAAAGACTAAAAAGGTTGTACTGCTATATCATGCCGTCCGTAGGATACTCCATTAACTCGTTTCCATCATACATTACAAAATATTGCTTAATAATTGATTATTTTAAATACGACCAGTATTGGCAATTGTCACAAATATATCTGTAAAACTATATAAAATGTGATGAATCATTTACTTACAATATAAAAACTGTAAGAGTCTACTAAAATATAGAAATATGAATAGCAAATCAAATTGTTAAAAACCCAACTAAACTATACTTAAAATAGCCGATCTAACTTAAAAATAGATATTACTTAGCAATGTTACAATATAGAAATGTGATCGTTTTGTTTTGGACAATAATGTGCAGGGCTTCGGTAGGTCAATAAAATTAGACGGCTCACCATTTCTATAGAACTGTGGCGTCTCGTGCAAGCGTGACCATGTTTTATATAAGTATAGATAGATTTGTAATGGCGTCGCTTACATTTAACGTCGCAACATAACACTGTATCATATGTAAAAATAAAAAGAGATCTCATACATACAACGAACGCAACATTTTTAGAAAGCATAGACTAGAAAATACATTTTTCTTAGGGGCCATCCATAAACTACGTCACACGAATTTCATGATATTTGGACCCCTCCCCCGTCCTTGTCACAAATGGTCACATTTATGAGAAAGTGTGACGTCACATATTTTGCAATTTTTACATAAATAATTTGATAATTTAAAACAGTTGTTTCGATATTACTTTTATTTTTGTTTCAATTGTTTTTTTTTTAATATCATTTTTTTATTAGTTCACAGTAGTCTTATGTGACGTCACAAAATCTGGGAGCCCACCCACCCCTTGTCACATAATGCCACGCTTCGTCGAACCCCCCCACTCCCTTAACGTGTGACGTTATGGACGGCCCCTTATATAAAATGACAGATACAAAAGAAGTGACATTAAATATTATGCATAACTTTAATTAATCGGAATATTTTAAAATGTGTCTATGGAATAAAAATTTACCTTCAAACACAGTCAACTTAATGCTCTATTATATTTACATTTTTCGTCTTGCACACGACAAAAGAAAATATCAACTCGCTTCTACATAAATACAGCAATCAGCGCATGAGTACCGAAAAATATTCCACCTCAATAATTGTTTTATGCGATCCATTTTAAATTGTCCTACTGAGAATATAAATGCATGTTGCCAGGGGTCAATCCTGTGCCATATTGCTTAAACTGAAATCGTTTAAACAATTGCAAGGAATTGTTATTTTCCAACTGGACATTTTTTTATATTATTTATTGAAATACATATAAAAAAGATCCATTGACTTCACGATAAAGTTAATATGTTTAGAGATATGAAGTTCCAAAAGTGTGAAATTTGGGTGCTTTTGACCCATGAAAAATATATAATTCACCGGTGGGAGGGAAGCGCTGTGCCGCGCTCCCGGCTGTACGGGTACCACCATCTTGCTTATTTCTCCCGTGAAACAGCTTTGCTGTGTTTCGGAGAGAAGGGCAAGACAGGCAGTGTAATTACTGGCACCGAGACTTAACATCTTATGTCTCAGGATGGGCAACACATAAATGAGTTGCCTGGGCTCGTTCCAGGTAAACTAGCTTATGTTCATGGGCGACGTCGACCACTTACCATCAGATGGCACGTGTGCCAGTTTGCCTATCCAATTAAAATAAAAAAAAATATAAAATAGACAAGTAAAATTTTTTAATTATTCTTCATACTTCATCATAGTTAATAACATATTATTTTCTAATGTTTACGCGAATTTTACTCATTATAATGAAACAATTTTTAACAATGCATCTCATACTCTGCATCGGCGTCCGTGTCCTGAATCATTGTTATTTAATATTTAACCTTATAAAGTATTAACTTTATCAAAATTGTTATAGAGAGCAATGTTTTTGCAAAAAAAAATCAATCGCAAAGTAATTTTAATTACATATCCCGCTTCGTGCATAAATAACTTCAGTAAAATTAATTTCAGAAAAAAAAATTGTAGACAGTTTAATAATTATTAATAACATTCATCTCTTTAACCAATTTCATCTAGTTAATAGTTTTAAGACAAAAAGGATTGTGTGGTTTTATGAAACCACGGTAAAAGTGAAACTTTTTTTCACATTATAGACATTTAACTAAAAATTTTAGGAATAATATTCCATTAAGGGTATAAAAATAGCTTTATCTTAATTCTTCTTCAATCCTTATCATATACTTGGAAAACTTGGCGGCCGACCGTCACGCGACATGCAACACACAGACGAAAAAGTTTGAGACGATGTAATAAAAGTTTCACTTTAATAATAAATAATAGTGGTTCAGGATACAGAGAGGCCGATGCAGCGAACGAGACGCATACTTGTGAGCGCGCGAAATTAACAATTGAAAACAGGTAGAAACAAGTTTTTTTCAAATCGCAATTAAGAATATTATTAACTATTGTATATATGGGTGAAATGGTCCCGTTAATGAGGACTGATCACCCGTCTGGCCTTGCTGGTGTCCCCACCCCTTAAATAATAATAATAATAATAATAACTATTGTATAAAGAATAAAATGAAATATTTTTTATATTTCACTTGTCTTTTTAATATATTTTTCATGGGTCAAAAGTAACCAAATTTAAGATTTTTCAAAATGACCTCTAGACATATTAACTTTATGGTGGAAAGATCAGATTACCGATAGGAAGGAAGCGCAGTGACGCGGTTCCGGCTGCATGGGTACCACCATCTTGCTTATTTCTCCCGTCAAACAGCTCTGCTGTGTTTCGGAGAGAAGGGCAAGACAGGCAGTGTAATTACTGGCACCGAGACTTTACATCTTATGTCTCAGGATAGGCAACACATAATAAAGGACAAGCTGTGTAGGTAATTACTGGTACCGAGACTTAACATTGTATGTCTCAGCATAGGCAACACATAATAGTTCCAAGAAAACTAGGCTATGTTCATAGGCGACGTCGAATACTTACTATCAGGTGGCATGTCTGTCAGGTTGCCTATCCACCATAAAGAAAGAATAGGACCAAAGTTATTTGTATTTCAATAAAGAGTATTAAAAAAATGTCCGGTTGGAAAATAACAATTCCTTGCAATTGTTTAAACGATTTCGGTTTAAGCAATATGGCACAGGATTGACCCCTGGCAACATGCATTTATATCCTCAGTAGGACAATTTAAAAAAGTGGATCGTATAAAGCAATTGAGGTGGAATAGTTTTCGGTACTTATGCGCCGATTCCTCCTGTACCTACTATAAAACACAAGATACATCTTTACGTTAAAGTTGTGATGTATTTTCATTTATAAAAAATATATGATTAAAATTCATGTATTGGCTGCCCTGACATTGTGTCCTCCTCCCATTTGTGTCCAACCTCCTGTCCAGCTCATTGCACAGCTATCGTCCACTTATAGACACACAAAAGTTCACTGCAACTCACCAGATTACCTGTAAACAAACAAGTGTCTATAGTATTGATAGCATTGAAGACAAACCTAACCAGTCCATCAATTTAAACTAGCTGTACTGACAAAAGCGACAACTGGGGGTGAGTAGATCAACTACAGTGTGACGTCAGGACTACTTTAGTGGATGCTAGACTACATTGATTACAACAGCTACTCTTTGTATTTGCTCCGTATTCTGAACAGATTTCAAAATTTCTGAAATGGTCTAGAATGTTTCAAAATGTGTGAAACGTTTATAACTGATCTGGAATGTTCTAGAAAGTTCTAGAAATTTCCCGATTGATATAGAAAGTTCCAAAATGCTTGTAATTTTTATGGTCGAATTATAATGCTCGAGAGAGTACTAGAAATTTCTGGAATGTTCTAGAAAACTCTAAAATTAGTGCAAGCTATTATAATCTATTTAGAATGTTCGAGTACGTTCTAGAAAGTTCCAAAATGTATGTAGATTGTTATGATCGATTTAGAATGTTCGAGAAAGTTCTAGAAATTTTTGGATTGATCAAGAAAGTTCCAAAATGTGTACGAGTGTTTTAATTGATCTAAAGGACCTAAATCGAAGTGGTGTAAATCTAGATATTCTAGAGTGTTCTGGTACTGGAAATTTCGGTGTCTGATGGTATATAAATAGAAATTCAGTGACTATTTGTCAGTTCAATCGTGTTTGCAGTCGAGTAAAGATCAATGGGAATCAAGAGTAAACAGTTACAAAAAAAACCAGTGATTTTGACAAGTGAAAAAGAACAAACTATTTGAATGTTCTGGAATGTTCCAATAGTAGAAATTTCGGTGAAAAAGAACAAGCTATTTAAATGTTCTGGAGTATTCTAATCCTAGAAATTTCAGTGTTTGATGGTATATAAAATGAAATTCAGTGACTGAACAAACACGATTGAACTGAAGAATAGTCAGTTCAATCGTGTTTGCAGTCGAGCAAAAATAAATCGGAATCAAGAGTAAACAGTTACAAACAAAATCAAGTGATATTCATGGCCCAACGTATTTTGAAGACCTAAAAACTATCAATGGTTACAACTGTGAAACATAATATCGAGAGGCCTGTCAAAGATTTGGTCTACTAGAAAACGATAATCATTGGGAGTTAGGTATAAACGAAGTAGTCCAAACGGCAACAGCGAATCAAATTCGTGAGCTATTTGCAATTATATTAACTACATGTATTCCTTCTAATCCAAATCGACTATGGCTAAAATATCGGTAATATATGAGCGATGACATCATGGCTGAACTACGACGACAAAACCCGGACGTAGAAATGAATTTCAATGAAGAAATTTTTGACAAAGCTTTGATACTGATAGAAGATAAATGCATAGCAATATCTAAAAAACGTTAGTTAGTTAGTAGTCATTTGGATGCTATGAACAGTGGATTTTTAAGAGAAACAATTTTTAACATCGACGAATTGGGGCTTTACATCCAACACAACAAACGTTTTAATTTAATTAATTCACAGTCAAAAGCAGGCATATGATATAATAATGGATTATTATAGAAAATAGCATAATGGTGGTGGCATAACATTTTTAGATGCACCTGGCGGCACCGAGAAAACATTTTTGATCAATTTAATCCTAGCTGCAATCAATTTTCCTACTGAATTTTTTAATTCATTAAATGTTTCAGGAATGCCATTACACTCTCCTTAATTAAGAATTGGTTATCAGTTATTTTATTACGAAATCTGAACTCGCCAAAACTGTGTAATGGTACGAGACTCTGCATCAAACAGCTGCAAAATAACATAATCGAAGCCAGTATACTGGTAAAGGAAAGACAGTATTTTTACCACGGATATATCAAATGGATTGTCCTTTAATTTTAAACGCTTACAGTTCCCGGTGAAGTTGGCTTACAGCATGACTATTAAACAAAGCACAGGACCAAACGTTCTAGTAATGTGGAGTTGACTTATGGGAACCGTGCTTTGCACACGACCAATTATTTTACTCTATTATAATATAATAATTAGTTTACTCTATTAGATAAACTTTATTTACACCGCATGTTTAATGAGTTATAAAAAAAGGCATGTAAATACATAAACTCTATTTAAACCGCATGTTTAATGAGTTATATACATAAAGTACATACCAAACCGCTATTGATATGGTTGGTAGTAGTACGGCCCAGGATACCTGCCCATGCTATACGGATGGCAGTTCTTATTACTTGATGCTGCTACGGGCGTCGACGTGGACGTGGGTCGTAAAAGGTGCGGCGCTTGGTCCATTCTCACTTGACAGTAGGGCATGTTCTGTGAAGCTGTAATATAATATTTGAAGTTTCAGTATACTAGAATTGGCTTGTGGCCTGGATTAGACCACAAGCCAATTTTTTATATCATACATTCATCATCATCATCATCAGCCTTACGTCCATTGCTGTACTTCTGTATTATACATTATTAATTTACAAAATGATGAGATTTTACAACAAGACATTTGCGAGTCTAACCCCCAAATACTCAAACGAATCTCAAATGTAAGACATACTTAAACTCATGCTACGACGTGTCAGATTCAAAGAAAAAAAGAGGGACAACACGAGTTTAAGTACGTCTTAAATTTGAAATTCGTTTGAGTATTCGAGCGTAACTCGGTTACTTATACAGTCGGTACAGTATCTTTTAATCAAGTACAAGATTCACCGACCACACAGCCCATACACGCCTAATAATAGGCGAATACCTCCTGACTACACATCTGACTTTAAATATTTCTGATATAAATGTCCGAGAGAAAATACCTATCCATCAAATCATAGTAGTCCACTACTGTGACCTGTCAACATGATGTTGTCAGGTCACCAGAGTACAGAAAGTGCTAAAAAAACTCAAAATGCCTCAGTGTAGCATTAAATAGTGCGGTAAAAAAGCCACACAACATCTAATTTGTAGAAAGATGGGATAACATTTCATTTGTAACTATAATCTATCATTTCAGGAAGAAAAAAGTTCACGAATGAAAAAATTAGACCCACAATAAATTCGTATTAAAATACACACTGAAGTTTTGTATGAAATAGTATGGAACATAAATTATTTTTTTATATTTCCGAAAAAAATTGCAGTCACTCAAAATGTAATTATGGTTTCTTTTTTAACCGACTTCAAAAAGGAGGACGTTCTCAATTCGTCGGAACCTTTTATTTATTTTTATGCACGTTCCCCGATTACTCGAAAAAGGCTAGACCGATTCGAAAAATTCTATTTTTGTTTTAAATGATATAATAGGTCTTTACCTATGAAATTGCCGTATTGCAGTACTGGCCATTTCAAATCAAAATAATTTTTTTTTGGCTAAGAATTCTAATTTCAAACTAATTTTATTTTAAAAACATGGAATTCTTTTTCCAAAAGTAGTCATTTGTTTATTGATTAGTGTTACATTTTCATCGCATTTCAATCTTTTTCGTCATCATGGATACGTTAATTTTATTTAAAAAACATGGAATTCTTTTTCCAAAAGTAGTCATTTGTTTTTTGATTAGTGTTTTCACTAATCAATAAAATAAAATAAAATACTTTCATTTTCATCGCATTTCAATCTTTTTCGTCATCATGGATACGTAAAAATTCGAGTAATTATGGAATACGAGTACCGGTCGTGGCGGCAACGCGGCACAAGCGGCACGCAACATCAACGACGTTTACGGAGCTAACACTACAAACCAACGCACCACCTGTTATTGGTTTGCTCGCTTCCGTTCCGGAAATTTCGACCTGAAAAGTGAACCTCGCGGTCATCCGAAGACTTTGGTCGACATTGACGAATAAAAGGCGATTGTGGAAGCTGATGATACACAATCTACGGCTGAATTAGACGCAGGTTTCGACGTTAGCGTCAAAACAATATTGGTCCATTTGCGTCAAATTGGCAAGGTAAAAAGGCTTGACAAATGGGTGCCCCACGAATTCAATGATCGCCAGCGCGAAGTACGCGTCGAGACGTGCCTTGCACTGCTCAACAGACACACAAATGAAGGAATTTTGAACCGCATTGTTACCTGCGATGAAATATGGATTCTGTTTGATAACCGCAAGCGCTCAGCAAGTTGGTTGAATCCTGGTTCAGCACCTAAACAATGCCCTAAACGAAAACTTACCCCTAGAAAAGTGATGGTCTAGCGCCGGTGTGATTTATCACAGCTTCTTACCAAACGGGGTGAGCATTACTGTAGATGTGTACTATGAATAACTGAACACAATTATGGAGAACCTGGCACATCTCCAACCAGCATTGGTCAATCGCTCGTCTCCGCTGCTCCTGCACGACAACGCGCGCCCTCATACTGCACAGCAGACGGTCTCCAAGTTGCAAGAACTGGGGTTGGAAGATCTCCGTCATCCGTTCATACTCACCAGACCTTGCGCCTTTTTCCAGAATTTGGATAACTTCTTGGCGGGAAGAAAATTCAATACCCAAGAGGCAGTACAAAATGCGTTTGAAGAATTTGTTGCCTTCAGCTGATTTCTTTAAAAAGGGCATCAATAAACTGCCACTGCGTTGGCAAAGATGCATTGATTGCATGGGTGATTACTTCGATTAATACAAATAAAAAATACATGAAAAAAAAATATCGTTTTAATTTTTTCATACAAAACGGCAATTTTATAGGTAAAGACCTAATATTTCCCAATTGGCTTCATAAGGAAACCAGAATCTGATGATGGCATCCCAGAGAAATCGAGGGGAATTTTTGACAATCTAGTATTTTGAAGCACTACAATGTAATGAAGGTCTAAAGTCGATCTGATGCTGGAGTCGAAAAACAGTTGAGTCGGAACAAATTTAATTAATCGTGGATAATATAATAAGTGTATCGACAGTCACTAGGTAGCCTAAAAAATATGCTCTGTATCACTATCATTAACTGTGGCCTTAAATTAGCCAATGTCGGCGTTGCAATTCCGCTTCGTCTTACCTCTGCTAGTAGTTCCGCATTGAATGCATTCGATATGGAAAATCCAACACTTAGTGTCTATGGGCTGTGTGTTCGGTGACAAGAATAATTCAAGGGATAGGAGGGATCACAAAGTAGTGAGAATGAGATAGAATATATATATATATATATATACGGAGCAGACTCTCCTAATGTTGCCTCCAAATCGCAATAAATCTCTTGCGTCGTTAACTTTTTTAAACAGAGGTATTTAAAAAGGCTTAATTTTTTTCCATTTTCGAAAACACGTTTCGACATGAAGCAAATGACAACATTCAGAAAAAAACAAAAGAGAATCGAAGATTTTTTCTTTATTAATATTACAAATATGTATCTGAGCTATGCTTGCCAGTATTTTTTTTTTCTTATTAGGAGTATGTCGTTCTCACTACTTTTTGATCCCTCCTCGTATAAACTACTGTTATGTATGAGGTTTTGCTTTTAGCTCAATTTAATTAATATAGAAATTGCAGACAGCCAATTGAGTGATCCTACAAAGGTTCCGTTTTGTCATTTCATGATTGGAACCCTAGAACAAAATTTTAAAAAAATCCACCCGAAAATCGAACCTAATGTTGTTTTAACAGAGGATTCGATACTGCATATAAACTCACATGTCGAAGGTGTCGAATAGGGCGTGTACGGCTTGTTGGGAGGCGGCACCGTCGGCTCGTAAGTGTGATAAGTGGGCTGTGCGGTGGTGAGGGGGGGCACGGCGGGCTGCAGTGTCGGCAGCATTGCGGGCTGCGTCGCCGCAGGCAGCGCCATCGAGTACGGCGCCACGGCCGTGTAGCCCGCGATGGGGGGAGATCCGTTCAGCCTCTGCCTGTTGGTTCGGTGCAACCCGTTGCTTTCACTCGGCAAGTTCTTGTTCAATTCCAAATCAAGTCTCTCAGGCGACGAAGCAGCTGTACAAACCAAAGTTGAGTTATTACCCAAGTTAGTTAATCAAATCGAGCATGTACGTCAACACAGTGTCAATGAAGATGCCACCACACCATGGTGCCACCACAGCCTTGTCGTGGCGGTGGGGCTCAGTAATCTAAGGTGAACCCAGCACCTTGGGCGAAGCTAATTGAGCCGAGGGAGCTGCTCTTTGTACCCTTCTTATATGAAGTGAGGACAAAAGTGCAGGGAGACAAGGGGCGAGAATGGGAACCTCACCTCATTGTACAGTCCCGACGTTAGGAGCGGTTGTTCTGTGGTGCAGGACAACCCCTTTGTGGGGGTGGCATCGGTCCCTTGAGGGTCTGACTAGCCGTCGAAGTGCCATGTTTACTCAACAGATCCGGGACACCGCACCAAAAGCGGCATTGGTGGCTCTCGCCGAGTTTTAGTGGGTAGAGCTGCGTCCACCTTACCACCTTTCGGGCGCAGCGAGTCCCACATACCCACCTGGAGAGGCCCTCTCCCCCGAGGGATGCCTTAGAGCTTTTCACGGCGTTAAAGAAAAAAAAAATCGGCCAAGTGCTAGTCGGACTCGCGCACGGGTTCCGTACCATTACATAGTATACAACATTAGACACTTTAACAAAAAATATGGTTTATGTAAAGGTAAATTGCGGTTTACGATTATTAAAACGACGTATTAAAAAAAAACTACTTAAAACTACTACAAAAATAGGTTTGAGCGAGATCTAGCTCGCTCAAACCTATTTTTGGTGGAAGTTTTTATGTAATATACATCATATTTTTTTAGTTTTATCATTCTCTTATTTTAGAAGTTACAGGGAGTTACAAAGTGGAAAAAATGTGTGTGTCCCCCACACACATTTTTCCACTTTGGAAGTCTCTCGCGCAAACTATTCAGTTTAGAAAAAAATGGTATTAGAAACCTCAATATCATTTTTAAAGACCTATCCATAGATACCCCACACGTATTGGTTTGATGAAAAAAAATATTTTGAGTTTCAGTTCTAAGTATGGGGATCCCCAAAATTTATTGTTTTTTTTCTACTTTTGTGTCAAAATCTTAATGCGGTTCATATAATACATCTGCCTAGTTTACCTACCAAGTTTCAACAGTATAGTTCTTATAGTTTCGGAAAAAAGTGGCTGTGACATACGGACGGACGGACGGACGGACGGCCGGACAGACAGACAGACATGACGAATTTATAAGGGTTCCGTTTTTTGTCATTTGGCTACGGAACCCTAAAAAGGGTCAATGAAGACATTGAATAATATTACTTTCTTACATTTCGGTTCTGGTGTCATTTACGTAAGCCGCCTTGTTGAAACGCTCCTTAAATTTAAATAAAATCAGTGAGAATTAACAATCATTGCGTGCTATAGTACCACTCGGAATCTTCCTTCATTGAAAAACAACTGAAATTTGCAAAATTCAACAACAAAAAGTGATCTAATTACGATAAATAAATACGACCCGAGTTTTCGAAAGTTAATACAGCCATAGACGACAAACGCAGTGCTGCCAACACAAAAAACGGGCACGGGTACGTTCGGAACTTTATTACTCTTTTGTTCTATTTTACGGTAATTAGATGACAACTCAACTATCACCAGAGATGTCGCTACTTCTGACAAAAATGACGGAACAATTAAATCTCCAAACAAAAACAATAACCGAATCCATTTCTGCAACCGTCCTACAAAAAGTAGATGAAAAATTACAACCAATAATAGAAGATAATACAAAATTAAAAGATGAAGTCGAAAAACTGAACAAAAAAATACAAAACCTCGAAGTAAACAGTAAGAGCAACAATGTCATACTCCATGGACGTCCAGAAACGGAGGAAGAAAATCACGACGATCTGAATACGCTTCTTACATTAACGTTTAGAGGAATAGATGTGGATTTTGAAAAGGGGGAGATCGATAGACTGCAGAGACTGGGAAAAAAGGGTGACAAAACAGGCAAGACTAGACCAATTTTACTAGGTACTTACTACCACGCTGCAGAAAAATAATCAATACAAATGGACCTGGATGTCTCCTGATGGAACATACAAGAACGAGATAGACTACATTAAATATCCAACCACCCAAAAGTTTCACGTACACAAATATTATAATAAATCTAAACTTCAACACAAATCTTTCACGGAAACATATAAAAGTAAATGTATAAAATCAGTCAAGGGTATCCCACAAACAAGGCGAAATCAATTACCAAAAGATTATAAAACAAATAGGCGAAGCGACAGATCCGATACAGAAATATGAAATTCTGGAAGTTACTGCACTGCAAACAAAAACAAGAAGAAACTCAGAAATACCAACTAAGCGGCCAAACTCTACAACTTATAAATAAGAGAAAAGAGTACATAACACAAAAAACGAATAAAGAAAACATCAAGAGGATACCAGAAATCAGCAAGAAAATCGGAGAGAGTTACAGAAAGGATCGCAAAAAAAAACGGCTTAAAACACTGGAATTCCACATACAAAGAACTGGAGGTACTAAAAAGGCTTTAAAGGAAAAGGTCAGTAAAACAATGGATATAAAAACTAAAGCAAAACGAAAAGGCAATCACAAATCGGACAAACATCAACGAATTAGCTAGCTAGCTTAGAGACTACATAATATCAGGATTGGGCAAATAAATGAATTATGAATTATGGCTTCTCCGGATACCACAATCACAAAACTTAGTGGTTACCTTTTGAGGAATAGTGACTATATTTTTAGAAGACTATATTTATTTTTATACTAGAAAAATATAATGAATACAACGTGTCTACATCACCTTCATTGATTACGCCAAAGCCTTTAACAGCCTGAGCGACACAAAGAGCAAAGGAATGAATATAATTAATAAGCCATAGACAAAAGTAAAACTCATTATTAGTAAAATATTATACGACACCGGTGACGTATTTGTTGCTGTACCTGATCTACTACCTATTTAACTTAGCTGACACCGACTCCAAAAGTAACAATAATGACGTGGTAAACGCAAAATTTGTACATTATTAGAAGTACAAGATGATTATTAGTTGAAGACACAAAAATTAAAGAAACGCAATTATTTTATTACTTTTTAGTTATTTTATTTTTTGAAGTCCCAAATGGGACCATTTGGCAAGTATACCCTTTCAAACAAAAAAAGAATTTTGAAAATCGGTCCACAATTGATGGAGAAATCGGTGTACATACATAATATCATCGGTGTAAATAAAAAAAATACCGGCCGAGTTGAAAACCTCCTTCTTTTTGTTGAAGTCGGTTAATTATCAAAAACACCTATGCGCATAGTCAGGCCAGCATACATCTTGAAACACTAGGAAAAGAGTTCCCAATAAGAAGAGGCGTCCGACAAGGAGACCCCTTATCACCAAAACTGTTCTCAGCAGTCCTTGAAAACATCTTTCGTAACCTGAACTGGGGGGTTTTTGGTCTGAATATAAACGGATCCAAGCTTAACCATCTAAGATTTGCAGATGACTTAATTATTTTTGAATAAAATCCAGAAATTTTAGAGCATATGATACAAAGCCTTAACAAGGAAAGCGAGAAAGTTGGTCTGAAAATGAACCATAGTAAGACCAAAGTAATGACCAAATTCAAGGAAGGTAGACATAACCGTAAACGGAGCGATCCTATAAATTGTTAATGAATATACATACCTAGGCCAGCTTATGTCTTCAAATGTATAAATACAAGGATCGCCAATGGTTGGAAGAAGTTTTGAAGCTTAAAGAAATCATGAAGTCACAGGACCTGGGCACGACACTGAAAAGAAAAACTTCAACACATACATCCTTCCATGCTTAACTTACGGATGTGAAAAATGGGCACTCACCAAATATCTAGGAGACAAACTTGCCAAATGCCAAAGATCAATGGAGCACAGCATAGTAGGGACAAAACGCAGAGACAGTTAGGAATACTGACATCAGGATGAAAACCAAACTAACTGATATCTTACTATGCATCGACCAACAAAAGTGGATGTGACACACAAGGAAAATAGAGCAAAGCAGTTTCAGAACGGTACCCAAGAGACGGGAAGAGAAGCCGTGGACGACAGTGTATAAGATGGGAGGATGATAATAAAATGACTGTGGGACCAAGGTGGAGACGGGTAACTCAGGACAGACAACAATGGAAACTGTTGGAGGAGGCCTATGCCAAGAGGCACACTGAGACTAGAGACATTTTATAAGATACAAAGGATTCAAATGTATATCATCTCTATTCCCAGAATAAAGGGCTTTATTTATTTATATTATATTTTTTTATTATACTTTTTTTACAAGGCTACAGTTAAGTCGACAAATGATCTAGATTTAAGGTAGTGCTTTATTTTTTTTTCATTTAACACACTAGTTAAGTTATCCATTAGGTAATGATGAATGATGTAATTTTTAGAAAGTAAATTTATGGGTATCAGGCCTCCCTACCTATCTGGTTACCTATATGCCTAGTATGTTATATTAGTAAACAATCTTGTACCACTTACAGCTGGCGAGAAGGTCTAAGAGGAACTGTCGATCCGGTGTATGGCTGGTGTCCGGCCGACGCGTCGACTGCAGTAGCTCTTCTATCCGTAGCGCGGGTGATGGCGTCTAACACAAATAGAATGCAATATTGAATATTTTCTAATATTATAATAATATATTATAAGTAGCCTTTATCGTCTTCGAGCTAATTCATATTAATTAACGTTAACATTAACTAGGTATATAATACTGGGTATTTACAATGAATACTGTTTCTATATATTACTAGTTTATCCAGAATTATTTATTGATGAAATTTAAGAAATAATATGCTATAAAAAGGAATTTTAACATAATAACGATCTATGAATAAACCCCACCATGGCTCAGGCCTTGGCGTGGCGGTGGGGCTTAGTAGCCCAGGGTGAGCCCAGCACCTTGGGCGATGCTAATTGAGCCGAGGGGGCTCTTTGTACCCCTCTTATAAGAAGAGGGGACAAAAGAGCAGGGGGCAAGGGGTGAGGATGGGAACCTCACCCCATTGTACTGTCCCAATGTTGGAAGGGGTTGTTCTGTGGTGCGAGACAACCCCTCTGTGGAGGTGGCGTCGGTCCCTTAGGGGACTGACTAGCCGTCGAGGTGCCCTGTTTGTTTATTAGATCCGGGGCCCCTCACCAAAGGTGGCATTGGTGGCATTTGCCGGGTTTTAGTGGGTAGAGCTGCGTCCACTTACTAGCTTTCGGGCGCAGCGAGTCCCACATACCCGCGTGGGGAGACCTACTCCCACGCGGGATGCCTCAGAGCATTACCCAGCGTTAAAAAAAAAAAAAAAAAACTATGAATAAAAAGTGCGTGCGTACAAAGTAGCTACTCATGTCAGAAGTGTAGCTTATTTGGAAAACTAATTTTTAAATCTCGTTTATATCCGCTCTATGTCACTCTCTCTCTCTCTCTATCTTTCTCACTCGCTTGCTCCCTACTCTCACTCCATGGCTATGTGCTTCATGCTACGTTCGCCCTTTCACACTCTCTCTCATTCGGTCTCCAATCTCTCTCTCCCTCTTTTTGGATAGAAACGTTACACATTTTCGTGACGTTTCATCCGTAAAAACTTTACCCTCATGCGCGCAAAGAAGTTTCACTTCAAAAAAATATAAAAAAAAATCGCAGTTCTTTTTGCTGTCAGTACTAATTTCAAAGCTATTGTGTGAAGTTGGCAGCCAGCGCGATCCTATCCTTAGTTGGCTCGCATAGTATATTAATACATTTCAAACTTACCGACTTAACATTCCTCGCATTATTGAAGAAGTAGTAGTCCATTAGTTGGATCAAGAACTGCTTAGGTACTGTTGACATGCCCTACAAATGCACAATTTATGAAACTTTTTTTTACTATGTAACACAAATATAAAAGAGTATCAAAATTAAACTAATAAACAAGAAAAAATTAAACATGCTTATAAACACAGCTTAGGATTTACTGGCTTAATATAAATTATACAAGAATAGTGTATTGATATTGATTCATATTATAGGAATTTTAAACTTATATATTTTCAAAGAAATCGTTACCTACAAACAGTTGGTCATTTCAATAGCTAATAAAGATGTTGAAATTTTTATTATTATTACTATGAGAATAATAAGTTATTATTAATTAAAATACCACATAGATAACTTACCGTCAGGAAGGAACTTTGGCTTAGTTGTGATAATACATCCAGTTCAGGTACACCCTAAAAGTAGAACTTTTTTAACACCCTATAATATAATTATTATACATTTTTTTATTTAATTATATTATATAATAAATATTTTAAAAATCTAATTGCGCATTTATAATGCTATTGTATAAGAGATGCGCCGAATATTCGTGAAATATAAAACATGTTTTTATTGTCTAATGACAAAAAAGCTGTGAACGATGTATATAAAGATTTTATATACAAAATTCTGTAGTATAATTATTATCAGCATTGCACCCGTGCGAAGCCGGGTCGGGTTGCTTATATAAACAAAAATCAATAAATTCTAAATCAAACTACTTAATCGATATTTGATTGAATAAAGGATTAATTGTGTTTACATAGGGACCATCTCTGGCCTCGAAAACGGTCTTCTTTCCCGTTTGTTTTCTAAATAAAGCTATTGCGCAACCTTATGCGCGAAGTTAAAACTCGCCAAGAACTTCGGCCATATTGTAAGTCTGGCAACTTTTTCCAATGACTGAATATATAAAGTATTAGTTAATAAGCAAAAAATAAATATTTGACGATGCTGATGCCTAAAGACCTTTGTCTGTACATTGTGTCGTATCTACATAGTACTTAATGGATTATAGTTTATACTCCACAACTGACGCCAGGAGGCCGTGTGGTCGCAGACTGCACGGTTGGCGGGGGGCAGCCCCCCACTTTTATAAACCAAAAGTGAGCCGAATGGGCTCACACTAATCCGATGTAGCATTAGGGCCTTTGGGCCGTTAGTATAGATAGAAAAAAAATAAAACGTTTATACTCACTTCTACATACTCCTCTACAAGCCGGAACATTTCCGTGCTGACAAGAGACCGCAGGAGCTCTTTTTTACTAGTGTAATCTTCCAATTTCTTTTTATATTTCAACATCTGATACTCCTCGTCAGATGAAAGCTTGTTGATTTCTTCTTTGAATTCCTCAATCCTAAAAAAATAAACGGTTAGATAACATATACAGAGTGCACAGAATAATATGTGATATGTCAAGTGTTTGTACTCCCTGATTGTTGCAATTTCTTAAGAGTGAATAAAGCGCGAGTTTGCGACCACGAGCTGCATGGACAAATCATACCGAGTCAATGGCACATTGAAATCGCCGCGCAACATTCATGTGCAATACTCCTCTATTAACGATCATAAATAAATACAACAAATAAATATAAATTATTTATACCCTTACTTATGGGATTTAATAAGTTTAATAATACACAAAAAATATACTTAAAAAAATTTCATTATCTAAAAATACTTAAGTTTTATATATAATAAAAATGTATACATGCCGCACAGATGACATAAGGGTAGAATGTTTTATATGAAAGGCTTTCTGCAATTTTTGCCAAATTCTCACTGATGATCACCTATTTATATTTGCAATTAATAAGCTATTGTGGTTGATACTTAACAAACATGTATGTAACGTTTCGCGTAAAAGGACAAAGCAACCCCAACTAAAATTTAATTGGCATTATATTTGTGTCTGTTCAGTTCTGAGCAATTTCAAATATGTAATAATGTTTATGATAGTGATGTAAAAATACTCGCGCTAAATAACCGAGCCATAAAGACATAACCTTTTCTAAACAAATTTAGATGTGGCATATAAAGAATGAGTACCATAAACTTTAAAGAGTACATGTATAAGACAGCTAATTGTTGTTTCGCACAGCCATTTTAGTAAGTCTGAATTACGGTAATTCTGTTTACATTTTCTCATATAAAATTCAAATTTATAAAAATTTTAAGCTAAGCATTCTAATGGGGTTTTAATTATATTTAATGCTATAAATTCGCTATATTTTATGTTCATAATGCGCCTTACATTTAAATTAATGTTATGAACATGTATTTTGCCTATTATATCAGAGACTACAACCTTATACCAAATATAATAAGGCTACACAGCGTTGAGTGGGTACACAAGTGTACTCCCATGCAAACAATATGTAAGTATGTCGGTATAATCAAACCTGTGGTTGCGCTGAAAACACTGTTCACACAGAGTGTCTGCTACTATGTCGTCCTCTGTCCGTCTTTTTTTGCTTGCTCCAGCTGAGAACAAAATCAATAAGCGCCAAGCCATAGACAACAACATACATCATAGTCAACATTCAATATATTATATTTTCAATAAGTGCAGGAATAGGAGAAATTATTATCAATCTATTTTGATAAGCACCAGTTATTAAGTACATATTTATGCTAGAACAATTCATTAAAAGAATTGTGAAATGTTTGTAATTTGTTTGCAATACACTATATTTTTTCACACTTTAAAAACTGGTATTGGTTCTCTTATTCCTTATTGCTTAATTTTCACCATATAAAATAAAAAAGGCTTTCAAAATACAGTATTAATTAACTGAAAGTATTCAAATGGAATATACATTTTTGTAATTATTCACTTTAAAAATTAGCTATACCTTTAAACAATATTAATATATTACTAGGTTGAATCCAAGCAACAGACAAATGACAAAAAGAAGCACACAAAGTAAAATCTATACTGTGACTTGCAGTTTCGATTTTAGAATGCACAAATCTAATTCTTTTTAAAGATATTTTTTTTAATATTCGCTTAAGCCCTCATAAACTGATTATTTTAATCATTTTAAACTTTTTTTATCGCTGAGCAAATGATCTTTTAAGATTTTATTTTGCTGATAAGTGTAAAAATGAACTTATGCACTATATAATCTTACCATCATCACATGGTGATAATCTTTTTAATGCACCATTTTTTATTTGTGCGTGGGTTGGCAGAGGAGGTGGAGGGACTGATACATCAAACCTGAAAATATTATTTACACAAATGGTTACACATTACCCTCTTTATATACATAGACTATTTTATCCTATACTATTTTTATTATATTATTAGATGTATGCACTAAAATTAAATCAAATTTAATGGATAATAAGAGTACCTACTACTTACTCTACTACAAACAAACATATTCTTACTTGGCTACGGGTGTTGGTGGCTGATTAAGTTGAAAGTTTGTTGTTGCACTTTGAGGTGGAGGAGCTGAAAATACAAACATACAAAATTATACAATGTAATGAAAAAAATTTGATGAGCATTTAAAAAATAATATACTAATCAATTTAGCATGTGATATACAGTAGAATTTCTATAAATCGAATCTCAAGGGAGACGCCAAAAAATTCGAGTTATTGAGTTTTCGACTTCGGCAGATTGTGATGTTTATTTTACTTTGGTGACTCAATTGAATCCATTATGGTTACGTACGCATAACAAGACCTTGATTTGTTGAATACTTGGCTCCAATACAATCTTTTGACTATTAATATTTCAAAAACTAAATAAATAAACTAAATACGTTATTTACGCGGCAAAAAATAAGAAAATTAGTAACATTTTACCACCAGTAATAAACAACCAACAAATTAGTAAAGTAGATAACGAAAAATACCTTGGGCTAATTCTAGACAGTAAAATGAGTTGGGGGCCACATATCCAAAAAATCAAATCTAAATTAATATCTTTGACAGGTCTATTACCCGGAATTATAGAATGTTTCCCACGTCAAGTGCGATATACTATATATAATTCCCTTGTTAAACCTCACATCGATTATTTAATTCAGCTATTGAGTATGGCAGCCTAAACTAACTTGAAAGCTTTACAAAGAGCACAGAATAAATTAATAAAAATATTATTTAATTATGATTTAATTACATCAACTCAAAAAAATTATAAAGAAACAAAACTACTAAACATTAAACAGACATACATATTACACCTGCATACTTATACGTAAAATATTAAACAAAGACATACATACACAAATCACATTTACAAAAAACAGCAAATACATAGCAAAAGGCTTAGAAACGCTAATGATTTAAAACTATACACTCCACGGACAAACTATGGTAAAAAAAGTATTATGTACGAAGGTGCACGCATTTACAATATGTTACCTAAATATATTAACCCATTCTTGACCACAGTGCCAATTTGGGAACAGTTATATTTTTTTTATATGTACCTTCATATTATTTGTGTTACCACCCATTTATTATTTCGTTGTGCAGTTCAGATTACATTATATTTATGTGTAAAAGTATTTAAATTAGTGATTAGGCTCACCATATTTTAATTATTTAAATATTGTAAGTATCTATAAGTTTTTTCATGTAAGTGAATAACTTAATTTGTTCTTATGAGAAATAAATTTATCTCAAACCTCATTTAACGAGTGATGGTAATTCAAACCATTTGACCTTATTAAACGAAAATGTAAATAGGTAAATGGTATTTAATATATTTTACCTGTGTAGATAGGTGTGAGAGGAGGCTGCACTGATGTGGACGGCTGTGTAGGCAGCGGCGGTGGTGGTGGTGGAGGTGGAAGATTATTGAATTTCAACATTGGAGTCATCCTAGGGAACGAAGTGGAAGTCTCGACTGGCGGCGGCTGCGGCTGCGGCAGCGGTGGTGGCGGCGGCGGAGGTCCAACTAGCGACTCCTTTATAAATAAAGCTATCTGCGGAATCGTCTCCACTATTGATGTAGATATCTGCATTGCTCTATAGCGTTTTTCTAGTACCCGAGGAAGCTTACGTTTATTAAGAAATAAATCCTTTTCTTCTTTCGTTGTATGCAGGTAGGTACAGTTTTCACGAGTACATCCCTTAGGATTTTGATAATCGTTGCAGAACTTAAGTATCTCCTTCATCTCTTCAAAGATAAGTTCATGACGAAATTTGCATTGTTTATTCTTATTACATTTACCCCATGTAAAATCTTTACATATACTTGGAGATTTCACTCCCTTCGTTACGTCGTTATTGCTGGATCCATTTTGCACAGGTATAGTCTGCACAGGAGTCTGCCCCGGTAAAGGTGGCTGATTGCTACTAGTTTCATTACTAGTATTCATCGACTGTAAAGATGAATTAGGGTAGGTATTAGAAATTTCAATAAGTACTTACATAGCGTGTGTAATAAAAAAAACTGTCAAAAGTAATACAAAACGTAGATAGAAGTTTCACGCACCAGATATCGTCCTAGCCAATATATTTAAAAGAATGTGCCTTATTTTTAACACATCACGTTTATATAAATAATATAAATGAAATAATTCAATATATATTTTACATAGCACACATTCTTGTATTGGTCATAATTGAGCTCTCCTATTTCACACAATAGGAATTCATCAACAAACAACAAAATGGCGACTGGCGATAGGCTTGGGTAAAAAATATCGATATTTTTGGTTAGTTAATAGAATCAGGCGTTACTTTGCGGAAATCCATTATATAAGATTAAATTATAATTTAATTAGCAATAATCCCGCAAAAACGCAGTCTTTACTGCAAATGTGTGAGTGCACGCATATGCATGCATATAGCACCGCCCTCCTTTCCCACACTGCATATGCGTACACTCGCATGCACCACCACCCCACATGCACCACAACCACAGTAAAAGACCACCACCACACAATCTACGCCCGTTTCGCCCCGACACCGAGGCATCCTCAGGATGGAAACGTGCGTAGATTGTGTGGTGGTGGTCTTTTACTGTGGTTGTGGTGCATGTGGTTGTGGTACATGTCAATATTTTTTCCGAAAACAATCGAAAATATCGGGGATTTTTTTTCGATATGTCGATTTTTGAGATTTATTTTCAGATATCAAAATCAATATATTTTTTCCCAACTACGTTAACAGCTCTGCTCAAGTTTCGCATCATGTATCCGACCAATTTGATCTATATTCTAAAGAAAAGGTTTAGTAGACTGTATGGAAAGATTCCTACCGTGAGAACGGTGGAAACTTATAAATCAGAGTACAGCTACACAAGAGGTCCCAAGCTCTGCCCCTATGAGCTTAAGCAGTATGTGAGGCAACCACTTGTTGAGAGTAAGTCACATTTCACGCCGGTTCTTTCGGATATTTCTCAATAATATTTAATATGTCGGTATCATCTCAAAGGGCTGATTTGGTTGTTAATTTAACAGTGATAGAAAATAGGAGCAGATTGACAGTGAAACACATTAAACAAAAATTGCAGCACAGCAACAGCACAACATAAATGATGTTGATTAGGTATAAGTAAATATAAAATGTACCCCCACCATGGTTCAAGCCTTGTCATGGCGGTGGGGCTCAGTAGCCTAGGGTTTGCCCAGCACCTTCGGCGAAGCAAATTGAGCCGAGGTAGGTGCTCTTTGTACCTCTCTTATAAGAAGAGGGGACAAAAAAGGGGAGAGGATGGGAACCTCACACCACTGCACTGTCCTGACGTTCGGAGGAGTTGTTTTGTGGTACAGGATAACCCCTCTATCATAGAGGAGGCGTCGTTCCTTTGAGGGACTGACTAGCCGTCGAGATGCCCTGTTTGCTCAATAGATCCGGGGCACCTCACCAAAGGCAGCATTGGTGGCACTCACCGGGTTATGGTGGGTAGAGCTGCGTCCACCTTACCACCTTTCGGGCGCAGCGAGTCCCATATACCCGTCTGGGGAGACCCACTCCCCACAGGATGCCTTGCTGCCTGCATTTCCCGGCGTAAAAGAAGAAAAAACTAAAGAGAGGTGTCAAGGAACACCCGGATGGAACGAAGTTCCTTTCGATTAATTAGTGAAGGAATTGTAATAAAATACAAAAAAAAAAGTTTCTTAAGATTTCATTTTACGTCTACTAAAGATAATTAAAAGGGATAATTAGTAATTAGCATAAATACAAACAAACAAAATATATAATTAATATGCGCATACATCTTCTCGCTAAAAGTATAACAGGTAAAGAGAATTATGTAATTGCATTAGTATGACGTATTAATATTCCTTTGTTACATTGTTACCGAGTCGTGATCACAAAACATATAAGTATTATAATTCAATACTCCTTTTTTATATTAGTTGGATAGGCAAACTCGCAAACGTACCACCTGATGGGAAGTGGTCGACGTTGCCCATGAACATAAACTAGTTTACCTGGAACGAGCCCAGGCGACTCATTTATGTGTTGCCTATCCTGAGACATAAGATGTAAAGTCTCGGTGCCAGTAATTACACTGCCTGTGTTGCCTTTCTCTCCGAAACACAGCGAAGCTGTTTCACGGGAGAAATAAGCAAGATGGTGGTACCCATGCAGCCGGGAGCGCGGTACAGCGCTTCCCTCCCACCGGTGAGGAAGTTATAAGGATATGCTCCTTATAACTTCCTTATATTAATAATAAGTAATTAATTATTAAGTAATTATATATTTTACGTAAGTTTTTAAATTTCAAAATTTAAAACTTTATTTTGTAATAATTCTTTTCGACATTAATTCTATTGGTATTTGATTTAAGTATTTAAGGTATTTTTTTAACGTGGCAACGTCTTATAATTCCATGGAGCCGGCTGCAAGAACGAATAAACATGACGCATGCGGCGTTACCTAGGTCTGAGGCATTTCATTTTCTTATGACGTTGTCACGTTCAACTATCGCCAGTAAACCGACTTTACAGACAATCGATTTTTTTCATTTATATTTTTAATATTTATATTGTTCCTACTAATATGGACCCACCTGACCTGGTACCTGATATAAATGATTTTTTTTTAATTTTACCTTTTTTTTGTTAATCTACTTCTTTTTCTAATTTTTGACAATGGAGTTATAGGTAACCGCTTTTTGGGAAAAAATATCAATATATAGAAATAACGATATTTTTTACAATTATATATCGATATATTTAAAAAGTATCGATACGATATATTTTATCCGGTTGTACATCACTAGTACGTGAGTTCCGTTTCCGCTTTTATAAACGAACTCTGTGGCAGGGTTGCCAAACCCAATTCGATATCTGAGGTCGTAGACAAGAGAATCATAAAGACTGCTGCTAGCCGTGGCGACATGAGATAGATATATTCAAGTGACGTCTAAAATGGTTGTTGCCATACAAAAACATTTTGCCTACTTTAAGGCAAAACGCTAAATTTAAAAAACATGACAAGTTTTTTAGTTTGTGTAATATTTTAGATTACACATATTATTGTGTGTAATGTTTTTAGGTATTTTTTTGTTTCGAAAAGTTATTTTATATTGTGAATTTTTGAGACACTTTATTGCGTATTTAATTTAAACTGATTCGATGACATACTTTTAGCTCCGGTTGGCCCTCAGATTTATTATAAAAATGTATATTAGAACTAGGTAAGTAATAAATCTATACAGATAAATAAAATTCAAGTGTCTATTTGTAATATCAAAATAACCACTTTTTATTGAATGCACATGGATGTATACATGGGACATATACCAAAATTGCCTTTTTTACAAGTTTTGTCTGTCTGTCCGTCTGTCTGTTTGTTCTGGCTAATCTCTGAAACGGCTGAGCCGATTTTAACGGGACTTTCATATCTTTTTCAATTTCACTGACATATAGCTGTTGTTATTTTTTTTTATAGGGAGTAACTTAGGGTATAAAAATAATCATCATCAATCCGGGTACGGCTGTAAATCTAAGTTAACGTGGGCGAAGCTGCGGGCTAGTAATAACAGCTAGTAATAAAATAAAGTTTACATAAACATTAATATAAGCTGGACTTTTGACATACAATTCTCAAAAGTCTTACTAGAAAAATAAGCATACTGGAAAGTAAAGGAGGAAAATAAGAGTAAAAAAGTTTGTTTTATTGAAATAAAGAAATATTAATTAAATTAGTTCTTGCATTGCAACCATGGGATCGGCCATCTTTGCGTTCATTGAGGGAGGCCTATGTTCAGCAGTGGACGGATAGAGGATGATGATGATGATGATGATGATAGCAACCATATTATTGTATGATAATTATGTAATGACAAATAATGTAGACAGAGGAACGTAATCAGGGCACAGTTACTGCATAAAATTTTAACAGGTATTGGTTGCTATTTCATTGTTTTGTGAATGGTATAGAAGTAGATGTTCATGGTATGGGTTCATTTCTCTCATCAGTACCTCCAAGCTGAAATATGAAAATTTTGAATATTTCTCTATTTTGAAAATATTAAACTTATTTAAAAAGAATTCAAAACTATTCTAGAAAATTTAAAATGAAGCAATTATATAAGTCATAAGAGATTGACGATCTCTGTGGCTCAGTGGTAAGCCCGTTGGCGCTCAAGCCGGAGGTTGCGGGTTCGAATCCCGCCAGGGAACCAAAATATTTTCTGTGTTCCTGGGTCATGGATGTGTATTAAATATGTGTATTATATAATAAAAATCTTAAATATATGTATAGTATAAAAGTATTAAATATATTTCCGTTGTCTGGTACCCGTAACACAAGTTCTTCGAGAACTTACCACGGGACCAGATTGACGTGGTGTGAAATCGTCCATAGATATTATTATTATTATTATGATTTAAATGAAAATATATAAGTATCTCACTTTTAATTTAAGAATAGCTTTTGGATATAAATTCAATCAAAATATTAATAACACACATTACTGGGAAAAGGGAAAACATAGTAGGTACTAGCAATGTTAAAATTATAGACGTCACAAAAGCAATATTAATTATTATTATTTTTTTTCAATTTAACTTATGAGTTATAAGCCAATGAAAGTATTTATACATATATACTGATCACACATATCGTTATTCAACTACAATTAACCACAATATGAAATAAAATATGAACTTACGCGTGAAAAGTCAATGTTGGTCACTACCACTTTTACAATTAATTATACTGTACCAAACCATTGTTAGGGTATTCCAGAATATGTTTTTATTCCCCTTATTTTTTTAATTACCTACAAATTCGTTAATTACATTTAAAAAATACTAACACAACACTTCACGACTGACTACACGTTGTAAACAAATTACTTATGTGTAGCAAGATATGTTGCTGACCTTGAAAAAATCAGCACGCACTGAGAGATGCCAATAGTATAGTCTTGTCCTTGTTTTCCCTTAATTATTGTAATAAGCACATCTCTTTTATGTGGGAAGGAGTGAGCATTATCCAGCAGTCTATAGTTTTACTCTGTCTACGCGTTCGACTCACTTTGACATTGAAGACTACGGAGCGGGCCGGCGTTTGGAGCCATTATTGGCTCCATCAAAGGTGCTTCAAAATGGGCGCGCGGACTTGGTTTCTATAATGTTATTCTTCTAAGCTATCAACTCGTTTTTCTACTAATGTACCTATAATCTTTGCGGTTTCCACGTCATTATTACATTATATTACAATAATATTAGAGGCAAGGTGATAAAATAAAGGATACGCTTAAAACACAGGCAGTTATATATATTTTACTCTTACATATTATATTAACATGTACTTACATAATAAAATTGGAATTGAAAATAATAAATAAGAGTCATGTTATAAAATATATTTTCGTATTTTTATGTACCTTATTATATACCTTAAGATAACAATACATTTAAACTTGACAAATTGGTCTGCCGCCAAATTGTTCTATCAAGAAAGCTTTTGTAGGTTTTTAAATTACTTTAATTCTAGGAACAAGTATCATATGGTATTGACATTCGCGTATACCCGAAAGGGACAGGCATATTTTACAGGGATACCACATTCATAAAAACAAGTCTACTTATTTTCTTGAAATAAGTGTATTTAAAATAATAAAAAAACTGGAAAAGGTTGATTGATAACTATAAGCATTAGCCCTACCCAAACATTTATTGTATTTTTAAACAGCTGCATTTTTCCGGATTATCGAAAATATGTAATGACTAAATAATATCAAACCGCTAAAAACATAAATAATAAAAAAGAAGGCTATTATGTAACGTCCTCTTATTATATTATTATGATCTATAGTACTTAGCCTTTTAGGATAGCAATAAACATATTTGTTTTTATTGTGTTTATTTCGAAGATTCCAGTCACCCTTTTTTTAAAATACCACATTATATTTTTAAACCGACTAAATTAAAAAGTAGTACAAAATGGCGGACATATTTGACAAACTGTTCGCGAGTGAGAATGTTTGTAATTTGTATGGCATTCAAATTTAGTCGATAATTTTTTGTTGGGCACATCATTGTTCTGCCCAACAAACGAAGAGTGATATTCTGACAAAGTCAAAAGAAATTGTCTATGTCTCTGTCACTCTTGGAGTTTAACACTAAAGAAGATAACAGACTTTTTTTTTCGTACAAAGCCATTAGGTAGTTACTAGGTTATTAGCCATACAAAATACAATATTTAGTCTGTAATATGGAGAAACGGCGGGAAATCTCAAGGAGCGCGGCTTCGCCCCTCTAGCCTCGATCAATCAACTATCACTTCCTATTCTATCCACTCAGAGAAGTCCTCCACAAGATTCGCCAACCAATCACAATATAACCTTATATATACAGATCCTTTTTTGTGGTTTTGTATAGTGTTTTCAAACACTATACAAAACCACTTCGAATGAACAAAACACAAAATAACAATTATTAATTAACGGGAAACCAAAAAAACACATCCGAGCGCCCCGATGCTTCCCGCGGTTCCTCTAACAGACGTTTTATTATAATAGTGTTATTTTTTTCTTGTTTGTATGCTTTTAGTTAGCCTATTGATAAAAAAGCTAACTAAAAGCATACAAACAAGCCTTCACACGCATATATTGGTACTATACTTAGTACTGTCTGTATTAATCGAAAAAATTACTGTAGTATTAATCGAAGTTGTGTCAGGTTTTAGTTTTAAAATTATTTACATTTTTATTAAGATATGTAAGGAATTATAAATGAATGCTACGTAAGGTTTTATGCAATGCTATATTTACGTTAGTTATATGTATCTTCTTTATTTTTTTTATTTATGATTTAGGAAAATTTACAATTTTGAGTAGGTAATCAAAACCTAATTTTACTTTTTTATGTATCTCTTTTAAATAAGCAGTGATGAAATCAGATCCTAGAGATGTATCAATTAAAATTCTATAAAATAGTTTAAAAAAAATTACCTACTTACGCAACATGCGGGTGACAATCATACAAGAGAAATATATTAGGTAGCTATAGTGGCAAGTGCTTGTAAATAAAGTGGCAGTAGACAAGGTTCTATACGTTTATATTTACATATAGATACATAATATTATATTATAATAGTTTCGACTTCATTTCGAATGGTACAAATTTTAGGTACTTATATTTGCCCACGAATTTGATCCATATGTAATAATTATTTACATTCTTATTATTTTATCCTAAAACTAAGATATAAAACTAGTAGATGAAAGTTTTATCAAAACATGAATAATAAATTAATGAATTCGTATGCTCTGGCACGTCGGAAGCGAGTATACATTATTTTATTTACAACATGGGGAAAGTGACGGTAACATATGAGTGATATTTATAGGTACGTTGTATTTACAATATGTCATGAGAATGTTAATATTTAAAATCGAATTGAGCGATCAGCTGCCTTCTATGTTCGAAATTATTGCGCGGACTCTGCTAATTCTTCGTATAAATGGCGGCTATCCCAGTGTTGCTATAATAATTAAAATAAAAATGAATTTATGTATTTTCTTGCTAATAAAAAAATTAAAGAATACAATTTATTATTTTTTAAAGATAAACGAAATAAGAATTTGAACAACGCAGTCGATGAAAAATAATTTTGACCGTTGCCTGTTATCGTAAAAACGATTTTTTTTTTAATTTGTGTAGTATACGAAGAAAAGGCAGATAACAAAACTATCCGCGTAAAAATTCGAACAGAGGCTGGATACGAAGAGTTGTGGTTGATGAGGAGCAGCCACCTCACGTGTTGGGTTGGAGACCCTTCGGCTTGATCATCATAGATGCGCGCTTAAGGGTGTAGTCCCACCCACGCCAGCGGAACCACACGATGCCTGCAAAATAAAGTTATATAGGTCTATATTATATTCATTATATTATATAGTTTACGTAAGAGGCCAAATGCAATTTTGCGAACCTCACACACCCTCAAATACATTGCCCCACTAAACAGGTTACTTAGTGCATGGAAACATTAAGAAATAAATCCTTTTTCAGGAGTGCATAGGTTATATTATATGCTTAAATATACGTCTCTCACTTCATATCTAGTACCTACTAGATCATCGTCACATCTAATTAGATATCTACATATGTAGTAGAAATACATTCAACACAAATAATACCTATTTTATATTTAGTAATACTCTAAACTCAGCGTATTCATCAGTCTTATCCTGGCGGTGGGGCTCAGTAGCCTAACCCAGCACCTTGGTCGAAGCAAATTGAGCCGATGGAACTGCTCTTATAAGAAGAGGGGACAAAAGAACAAGGGGCGAGGATGGGAACCTCACCCCATTGTAATGTCCCAACGATAGAAGGGGTTGTTCTGTGGTACGAGACAGCCTGTGGAGGTGACATCAGTCCCTTGAGGGAACTGATTAGCCGTCGAGGTAGCCCTGTTTGCTCATTAGATCCGGGGCACCTCACCAAAGGCAGCATTGGCAGCACTCGCCGGGTTTTAGTGGGTAGAGCTGCGTCCACCTTACCACCTTTCAGGCGCAGCGAGTCCCACATAACCTAGGGAGACCCACTTCCCCGCGGGATGCCTCAGAGCATTTCCCGGCGTTAAAGAAAAAAAGCTTTCACGCTAGGGCTATCAGACTTGCAGCGTTTGTAACCGGATCACTGCCACTACAGTCTACAGCGTATTTCTAGGTAAGCCAAGAAAAATACGCTGTAGACTGTAGTTTTTTATTATGTGATGGTATGGAAGATATTTTTTTCTAATTACAGCTACTCCTTTTTTTTTCGCAAGGGCCCTTTCGGCCTGATGGCCTTTAAGCTCAATCGGTACAGTGCATCTACTCCTACATATTGTCAAAGACCTCACTAGAGTCAAGTCCATAAGACGAAAGTCCTCGTCATCTAAAATTCGTATTCTTCTTGAGATCAGATAAAATTCAGTCCAGCTCTCACCTTGTCTAGCTGTGAGATCCTGTGGGTCGTGTAAGTACAGTCCGTTTAGGCCGCGTCCGCAGGACTTCCACCACCACCCACCCTTGAGCATGGACGCGCAATTCAACGACGACCTATCGTTGTCCCTGAAAAATATTCAAATCTGTGTTAGTCGTGTTTTTTGACACGTATTTTATGATGTTTTTGGTTTATATGGGTAAACTAGCCTACCACATGATCGTGACTGGTCAAAATTTACAACCAACATAGTGTTCGCGCTGAGATTGTGCTTACTTTGACCAGTGTACCAGTTTACCTCATCTAAGCGTTGCAGACTCAAGATCTTGAAGCCAGTGATAATACTAACATTCCAAAACCTTAAACTAGCTGGGGAAGGCGTAATTGCCCTACTGCTGGGTAAAACCTCGAAATTAAGAGGAGGATATCAAGACATAGTCAGCTTACGCCCTTTAGAAGTTAGCAAGAGACCATCAAATACAATTTATTGATTTTATTAAGTAGTATTCTTGTTTGCGACGTCTTCTTACTGAACAAATCTAGTGATGTGTCCTTTCGCCCAACTAAATCTAGTGAAATTAAGAATTAATGGAGTAAAAAACAAAATTACAAATTAGTGACATATGCATTTATTAGAAATTTTAAATGAAAATGCAATAAGAGGTGGTGCCATGTTGCTTTGCAGCCGAATTGGGCTAACACGACCGGGGTGGTACCTCTCGCTCACATAACATCAGCATGAAGTGACAGCTATGCTGTCGCGTTTCGTACGGTTTGTGAGTTTCCGGTGGCCCATTGGGGGGATAGGGAAAAAGATGGCAACGCATCTGCATAACTTTTGGTTATACGGATATCTATGGGCGTCGGTAGTCACCATAAGGTTCCGATTGCTCGGTTGCCCCCCTATGACATTAATAAAATAAAAAAACTTAATATTTTATAAAGTAAGTTCTCTCAACAACTTCTCTTAGCCGCTAAACAAGTGTTGTTTCAAGGGACCACATAGATATTTAAGAAAACTTTTTTTTCAAGCTTACACAGATTCTGGCTTCTTTTCTCTTCAAGGCAAGGCCTATTTTGATCATCGTGATTCATAGGACTTAAGTAAAACTTAATGTATGTTCTATTTTGGATGCAAATTATAGTACACATTTCGCTTACCTGTTGTATGTGGAGAAGGGACTGTTGTTGGAGCCGTACCAAGGATCGTTCAGAGAGTCCCCAGCGCTTCCCTCATATCCGTCTATCTCCAACTTGTAGTATTCAGACTCGGAATATATTTTGAAGTGTGAATACTGGGCATATCTTAAAAACAAATATTTGATTATTTTTAGTATGTTGCCGCATGTTAAAAATCGTAGAGCAGATCTCGTGTAACAAGAGGCTCCATCTCGTAAAACTAAGGAAGTCCTGAATTAGAGTACGCGTCCATTAGCGGACATGTGGACGCTTACCCTTACTGACATTTTTACTTTATATACTTGCGCGACTATTAAAAACATAAGTATAATCATCATCACTTCCATTATCAGACTTTTACTGCCCATTGTTGGACACAGGTCTCTTTCAATAATCGCTTAAACGGATGACCCCCCGCCACCCGTGTTTAGCCAGGACCGGCAACTTTTTTATGTGGCAACCGGGGCCTTATGGCCTACCGAAGCCCATAGACATCCGCACAAGCAAACTTTATCCAGATGCGTTGCCTTCCTTTTCTAACCTCCAATGGGCCACCGGAAACTTACAAACCGCACGATACGCTACGCTAGCATAGCTGTCACTTGACGCCGGTGTTATGTTGGCGAGAGGTACCACCTCGGTCGTGCCGGCCCAATTCGGCTGCAAGGCAGCATAGCACTACCTCTTACACTGCACGTGGATCGTCGTCCCATTTAGTTGGAGGTCGATCTACCCGTATCTTAACGTAACGTAATACGTATCTTAACATAACGTATTAATACGTATCTTAACGTAACGTATTATACGTATCTTAACGTAACATAATACGTATCTTAACGTAACGTAATACGTATCTTAACGTAACGTAATACGTATCTTAGGGTGCCGTACTGTATCTTTTCGGACGAGGCATCCACTCAAATCTTTTAGCCCACCAGCTAAAAGACAAGTATAAGTGGTAAAAATTATATTAAACAGTGTACTACCTCTTATTCCCGTCGAAATCCTCAAGTTCTACCCTGAGCATGTAATCATCGTTGTTAGTGAGCATATATATATTTTCGTTGCCCAGCCAAAACTCCTTGCTGGGATCGCCGAACCCGTTCTTGTAATCGCTCCAGTCACGGTTGAAATTCTCCGCGGGAACCCCGAAGTCATCCCGCCGATGAATCACCTGTCAGCATAATTTTTTGTTAGTTGGTAGACTAACCGATAAATCTGTCACCTGAAGGTAAGAATAAGTCACCCGTGACAATAAACATAAAACAAGTTCACATCATACTAGCCCAAGCCACTCGTTCAACTGCCTCTTTTGAAGCATACGATGGTAAGCGTCAGTGCCAGAATTACACTGCCTATCCTTCCCTCTTTCCAAAACACAGTGCAAAGATTTTTTCGGTAATAAGCAGGATGGTGGTACCTACCCATGTAGATAGATAGACACGCGGTACAGAGCATGGCTACCACCGGTAAAAGTTTTAGTGCTAGGTATAAATTGGATTTTTATTCCGTTGGATTGCTGACCAAATTCTATTATACAAAATTTCTAGAGGCTTACTGTACTGTCCACGACTGTTGTCTCGTATTGGTTTTGTTGTTCCAAGATGTAACTCTAGAATTGTAAACTTTAAGCCATTGTATGTCAAAGGGTATAGAACCAACTTGGGCTTCAATAGCTTGTTGCCGAGAATTTGTCGGGATCACAACTTTTTTTACCAAAAAACAAAGACAGACATATTTCACAGTGGTCTTGGTAGATATAGAAAATTAGTCAAACATTTTAAATCTCGTAATTTAATTTAAAAAAGAAAACATACGTATTTTTTTTTTAACATTCCTTTTCCTTATTATTCTATCCTTTTCAATCATTTAGACTTAAAATGAAGAAGCTGTGTTTGCCTGTAATTGGATCTACATCCTAACATTACGATTTATATATACTGTACTCTTAATATATTATATAATATTTGATGTATATCTGTTGGCAAACCAATAAATAAATAAAAAATAAAAAAAATAAAAATTGAATAAAATCATAAATGCTATAAAAATAAGTTCGTCCCTAAATTTGATCTCCTCGAATCCAACTCATCCGTTGAATTAACTCGAATTCGAAACTTATGCCTCGAATCGCTTAATTACTTACAGTCCAACCACCATCCGCTACATTTTGCTCGCAGAACACCTTGAGGAACCAGTACGTGGTGCCACGAATCTGCAGGTAGTAGACTCCTGACTCACGCATGCCAGCATTGAGCAGGTCCACGCAGGAGTACCCCTGTAACCGAAACCCGATTAGACTCTCAAAGCGGCAACGACGTCGCTACAGCATATTTTATATTTTACATTTATTCGCGAGATTGAATATTTAAATTTTTTGCTTAGCAATTTACTATTTAGAGGTTTTAAGTCCTCTCTCGTAAGATAGATTTATGAAGACATTTGAAGTAATCAGCAAGTTTAATAACAAAATTTTGTGCGTGAACTTTTTCAGTTGAATTACAAAAAATATTTAAATATTACGTATAATAAATAAAAATGTATATAATATCCTATTTATGAAAAAATATATTGCTTAATGCGGGCGATGTTAACACCAAAGCATTTATTTTTGGGGGATAGGTTTATAGAAAAGGGTTAAAAACGATACGAACAATTTGCCAAGCAAGGTAAAAAATTACATAAATTGGTAGGTACATGCGCCTGGTCATGCTGGTCGTGGTGTCGTTTAAATATAGCACTTAAATAAATTATTTTATTGAAGTGTAAACTTCTTTTAGTGCGGTACGCATATCTTAGATGAGATAAAATCTCTGAACTCGCGACACCGCACGCGAAACGCTGGAGACACAGTTTGACGTTTGATTTATTTTAAAAAGATTATGGAATATTTGTTTTGCAAATTGTGTTGCTTCTAAAAATTAAGTCATGCAGACATTTTCTGGTCGTTTAAATTGTATAGGTTGTAATAATAATAATAATAGTATATAATTATACTATTATTATTATAATTATAATATCCTATTATTATAATTAAATAGAAAATTATAGCCAGGGCATTTAGCGTATGATAAAAGAACTAATAATGAATTCTTCTACAAATTAAGAAGAACATTCTTATATAAAAAATATCTTGAGTAAAAATTTGTGGTATCCATGGGCTAACTTTAACTAACAGAGACACACTGAAGCTAAATTTTAATCTAAAAGATAGATTTCCACATTTGTACCATTAACTTCTAGTTTGGAAACTCAAAACATTAAAATAAGTGTGATCTTTATATAAAGCTCTAGTTAAAATAAAGCAATTCCATATTTTAACCGACTTCATGAAATATAACATCACGTATAATAGTTATCGTACTTTTTATATAACCTTCCAATACATTAAGTATTATACAATTATACAATTCCAGTATCTAACACTCTCCACCATGGTTCAGGCCTTGACGTGGCGGTGGGGCTCAGTAGCCTAGGGTGAGCCCAGCACTTTTGGCAAAGCTAATTGAGCCGAGGGGGCTCTTTGTACCCCTCTTATAAGAAGAGGGAAGCGGCATTGGTGGCACTCGCCGGGTTTTAGTGGGTAGAGCTGTGTCCACTTACCAGCTTTCGGGCGCAGCGAGTCCAACATACCCGCGGGATGCCTCAGAGCATTTCCCGGCGTTAAAGAAAAAAAAAAAGAAAAAAAAGTATCTAACACTGCGTCTTAATATACTATACGACCTACTGTCGTCTGCTATACCTAGGTAATACTGAAAATGTTTAGAAAATGAAAAACGGCTTAATGTAGAAAGTTGCCAATACTTTTATTGTTTTTCGAAGTAATCACCGTTTCTTTCTACACATCGTCGCATTCGATGGAACCACTGAGAAAAGCAGTGGGCCCATTCTTCCTTAGGAGTCTCTTCTATGGCATTTTCGTACGCTTTCACCGCATCTTCAGGGCTCGTAAAGCGAATACCTCGAATTTTATCTTTAGTTCTTGGGAATAAATGAAAGTCGCAGGGCGCCAGGTCAGGACTGTAAGGCGGATGACTCATTATCTCAACACCTGCCATAGTCAAATATTCAACAGTCCGTTTTGCGGAGTGCGCTGAAGCATTGTCGTGGTGAAGGAGGATCCTGCTTCGAGGGCGCTGCTGTCGAATTTTTTCCAAGACAACAGACAAACAGCGATTGACATAAGAGTCTGCAGTAACTGTCCTTCCATCTTCTGGCACAACTGTCGAGAACTGACCTTTCCGACCAAAGAATGAGGCAATCATCTTTTTCCCTTGACTTCTTCCTTTCTTTACCTTAGTTGGCCGATCCTCGAAAGGAAACACCCACTGAGCTGATTGTCTTTGGTTTCGGGTTCGTAGCAATATATCCAGCTTTCATCACCTGTGATGATGTCAAATACAGCATTTGAGTTACCGTCGTTGAACTTATCTAACATTTGGCGACACCAGTCCATGCGGAGGCGTTTCTGGTCGTCGGTTAAAGTATGGGGAATCCATCTGGTACAAAGCTTCCTGACGCCTAAATGTTCGTGTAATATTTTTTGCACTTGACTCATACCAATGCCTAGGTTTGCCCGTATCTGCTGATAGGTCACTCTCTTATCTTCCTCTATCATGCGTCGCACAGCACTGATGTTATCTTCAGTAGTCGCTGTTAAAGTACGTCCCTCACGCGGATCATCACTGAGATTGCTACGTCCACGCTTAAACTCGTTAAACCAATTGTAAATAGTGGCACGAGATGGGGCTTCATTAAAAAATGCTAATAGCTTTGTTGTTGAGTAAGCCCACAACTAAAGTCATAATAAATCATTGACCGAAAATTTTCTCGCGTTATGTTCATTTTCTAGTATAACAAGAGTTTTAGATTTGCCGCCAATTCACAAAAACAAATGACAAATGAATGCAATATACTACATTAGGTTACCAAAGAGTTCTAAAATTGAAATTCAAAAAAAGTTTTCATTTTCAATGTTTCTAACTGGCCAGTTCTAAACATTTTCAGTGTTACCCACGTATTACCCATATATTATAATATCATATTATATATGCAGATTTTTATTATTTATATATTAGATTATTAACAAGTTATGGTCATAAGCATTTTTAGCAAATTGGAAAATAAAATAGGTATTGTTTTATAACAATTCTAGAGATCATACTTAAACAATAGTAGTGTTTTTAAAAAGGGAGTAAATGTTTTATGTAACTTTGCGATTAAGTTAAGATTAAGAGTGGATCTCACGAAGCAGGTTCACTGAAATGTCTCCTTTGAGATTCGTTTGAGTATTTGGGGGTTAGAAATGAAACCAGCCAAGATGCCATTCGACAATCGTAAGCGCTAGTAGAAGACTAATAATAATGTATGGAAACATTTTTTTTGGAATTTAAGACCAAGTGATTTATCGACGTAAAATGTCATTTCCAACATTTATTAGTTTTTAAGATTAGCGTTTACGATTAATAGTACGGGAGCTAGCAACGTCGGGAAAAAATGAATTTCAGGTAGGCCAGTTTTTAGATAATATGATATCTCTCTCAGTCTCCCGGACGTCATACGGGATAACTGGCTGGCGGTAGTGGTTGCGTTCATCAATCATCAGTGCGCATCCTACTTGTACAGGTCAAATATCAATGTTTTAAATCATTTTAAGAAGTTTCCTTCTTTTATTATTATTTTTATTGAACGTTTTGCAACATGAATCTATTATTGCCATACATCTTTATTGTTGTTTAAACTGTGCCAGACGCTAATTTTGAATAAAAAAAAAAAAATAACTCTCGGAAATAAAATTGTCAAGCTGAGAATGCAACGCGATTTATTTGGGAGAATGTTAGGACTATCCTTAACTCATAAAGTTGATATTGAGAAATCTTTAACATTTCCACTATCACCAGTGCCAACATCAATGTGCCACGCAGATGGCAGTTACATATTTGTAAAACTGACAAATCTCAATTACTTAAATTAAGTTATTTGTCAATAGAAGTTGCAAAAGTATCCTTACGTGATGGCATGACTAGGCATTGGCACATAAATACTGTAGTCCAAGATCCTTCGCTTTTGCAAACTACTATAATACAAAGAACTGCGTCCGTGAATGTGAGCTCTAACATTAACGCATTATTAATTATTCTCACATTAAGTAGCCAAAATTATCCATTTCCTGTCATTTCACGTTAATACATCAATCCTCATGCTTTTGCGAAGAGTCAGTATCTTGCACAATGTACGTTGAAAAATGACGTTAGAAAGTGTTTTTGACACTGAGCTTGTAACATTTACCTCCATTGTGCTATTTCGTTAATGGATGCCAAATTATTAAATATAATAATAACTCGAACGTTAGAGTATGTAATAGATACTTCATACGTTTACATAATACTCTTCTTAGTATAAAGCCGAAGTGTTATGTAATAAATGCAGCATGTAAGTCTTTGTAGCACAAATTAATGGGAAACAAATGGTGTACTTTAAATTTCGTCCAAACATTGATTTATCCATAGTGTTATGGCACTGTTTGGATTGAAACCAAAAATGTAAAGCAAATTCCCAGAAAGTATACACGATTTGTGCGTATTGGTCATGTATACTTTATAATACATACATTGATATAATAGGTCTTTACCTATGAAATTGCCTTTCTGCAGTACTGGCCATTTCAAATCAAAAAATTTTTTGTTTGGCTACGAATTCTAATTTCAAATTAATTTTATTTTAAAAACATGTTTTTTTTTTTCTCCAAAAGTAGTCATTTGTTTATTGTTTAGTGTTACATTTTCATCGCATTTCACTCTTTTACGTCATCATGGTCATACGTTAAAAAATCGAGTAATTATGGAATATGAGTACCGTCGTGACAGCAACGCGGCACAAGCGGCACGCAGCATTTACGACGTTTGCGGAGGTAACACTACAAACCAACGCACCACCTGTTATTAGTTTGCTCGCTTCCGTTCTGGAAATTTCGACCTGAAAAATGAACCCCGTGGTCGTCCGAAGACTTTGGTTGACAATGATGAATTAAAGGCGATTGTGGAAGCTGATGATACACAATCTACGGCAGAATTAACAGCAGCTTTCGACGTTAGCGTCAAAACAATATTGGTCCATTTGCGTCAAATAGGCAGGGAAAAAACTTGACAAATGGGTGCCCCACGAACTCATTGATCGCCACCGCGAAGTACGCGTCGAGACGTGCCTTGCACTGCTCAACAGACACACAAATGAAGGAATTTGAAACTGTATTGTTACCTGCGATGAAAAATGGATTCTGTTTGACAACAACAAGCGCTCAGCAAGTTGGTTGGATCCTGGTTCAGCACCTAAACAATGCCCT
Source organism: Helleia helle (assembly GCA_963853865.1). NCBI lineage: Eukaryota > Metazoa > Arthropoda > Insecta > Lepidoptera > Lycaenidae > Helleia > Helleia helle. The sequence goes on from OY971420.1 coordinate 6,763,744, forward strand.
AAACGAAAACTTATTCGTAGAAAAGTGATGGTCACTGTTTGGTGGTCTACCGCCGGTGTAATTCATCACAGTTTCTTACCAAACAAGGTGAGCATTACTGCAGATGTGTACTATGAAGAACTGACAAATGATGGAGAAGCTGGCATCTCCAATCAGCAGTCGCTGCTCCTGCACGACAACGCGCGACCTCATTCTGCACAACAGACGGTCTCTAAGTTTCAAGAACTGGGATTGGAAGCTCTCCGTCATTCACCCTACTCACCAGACCTTGTGCCTACAGACTACTACTTTTTCCAGAATTTGGATTACTTCTAGGCGGGAAGAAAAATCCAATACCCGAGAGGCAGTGCAAAATGCCTTTGAATAATTTGTTACCTCCCGTCCAGGTGATTTCTTTAAGAAGGGCATCAATAAACTGCCACTTCGTTGGCAAAGATGTATTGATTGCATAGGTGATTACTTCGATTAATACAAATAAAATATACATGAAAAAAAAAATCGTTTAAATTTTTTCATACAAAACGGCAAGTTCATAGGTAAAGACCTAATACCTAGGTAACACTGAAAATGTTTAGAAAATCAAAAACGGCTTAATGTAGAAAGTTGCCAATACTTTTATTGTTTTTCGAAGTAATCTCCGTTTCTTTCTACACATCGTCGCATTCGATGGAACCACTGAGAAAAGCAGTGGGCCCATTCTTCCTTAGGAGTCAAAATAGCATTTTCGTACGCTTTCACCGCATCTTCAGGGCTCGTAAAGCGAATACCTCGAATTTTATCTTTAGTTCTTGGGAATAAATGAAAGTCGCAGGGCGCCAGGTCAGGACTGTAAGGCGGATGACTCATTATCTCGACACCTGCCATAGTCAAATATTCAACAGTCCATTTTGCGGAGTGCGCTGAAGCATTGTCGTGGTGAAGGAGGATCCTGCTTCGAGCGCGCTGCTGTCGAATTTTTTCCAAGACAACAGACAAACAGCGATTGACATAAGAGTCTGCAGTAACTGTCCTTCCATCTTCTAGCACAACTGTCGCGAACTGACCTTTCCGACCAAAGAATGAGGCCCGTATCTGCCCGTATCTACTGATAGGCCACTCTCTTATCTTCCTCTATCATGCGTCGCACAGCACTGATGTTATCTTCAGTAGTCGCTGTTAAAGGACGTCCCTCACGCGGATCATCACTGAGATTGCTACGTCCACGCTTAAACTCGTTAAACCAATTGTAAATAGTGGCACGAGATGGGGCTTCATTAAAAAATGCTAATCGCAGCCTATCATAGCTTTATTGTTGAGTAAGCCCACAACGAAAGTCATAATAAATCATTGACCGAAAATTTTCTCGCGTTATGTTCATTTTCACGTGTAACAAGAGGGGGATGATTATATTGCGTACCCCACCAAGGTTTAAGCCTTGTAGTGGCGGTGGGGCTCAGTAGCTTAACTGACTTTTAACTTAACCCAGCACCTTGGGCGAAGCAAATTGAATCGGGGGAGCTGCTCTTTGTACCCTTCTTATAAGAAGAGGAGACAAAAGAGCAGAAGGGACAAGGGGCGAGGATGGAAACCTCAGCCTATTGCACAGTCCCGACGGTGGGAGGGGTTGTTCTGTGGTGCCGGATGACCCCTCTTTGGAAGTGTTGTCGGTCCCTTAAGAGACTGAACCCCTACCCAGTGGGATGCCTCAGAGTATTTGCCGGCGTAAAAGAAAAAAAAAAACGTATATTTGTGTCTGAAAACTTGTACAAAAAAAACAAATATTAAATCTACTATTATTTGAGACGACAAAGTGTCGGTCAACATCGAACTAGAATCTAGATGGTCCCCACCATGGTTCAGGCCTTGTCGTGGCGGTGGGGCTCAGTAACCTAGGGTGAGCGGTGCACCTTGGGCGAAGCTAATTGGGCCGAGGGGCTCTTTGTACCCCTCCTATAAGAAGAGGGGACAGAAGAGCAGGGGGCAAGGGGTGAGGATGGGAACTTCACCCCATTGTACTGTCCCGACGTTGGGAAGGGTTGTTCTGTGGTGCGGGACAACCCCTCTGTGGAGGTGGCGTCGGTCCCTTGCGGGACTGACTAGCCGTCGAGGTGCCTTATTTGTTTTCTAGATCCGGGGTACCTCACCAAAGGCGGCATTGGTGGCACTCGCCGGGTTTTAGTGGGTAGAGCTGCGTCCATTTACCAGCTGTCGGGCGCAGCGATTCCCTCATACCCGCGTGGGGAGACCCACTCCCCCGCGGGATGCCTCAGAGCATTTCTCGGCGTTAAAGAAAAAAAAAAAGAATATAGATGGTAGGAACTAGAACGATCTCCATACGCGATCGAACCTTCCGTCTTGGCGTTGATTAAAATATGCCTTTCAGTTCTGATAGATACGCGCGGATAATGATTACTATGGTTGATGTATATGTGATATTTCTACCTATTCATCGTCATCATCATCAGCCTCTATTCGTCCACTGCTAAACATAGGCCTCCCTCAATGAACGCCAAGACGGTCGATCCCTTGCAACTCGCATCCAACACGGATCGGCCACTGCACGGAGATCGTTTTCACCTGGTTAATGGCCGACCAACACTTCATCTACCTAAACGTGGCCTCCACTCTTGAACCTTAATATATTATAAGGCCCATCGGCCATCCGTTCTCCTGAGTGGGTGACCAACCCACACACCATCACTCGTGCTATAATAATTATATGTATATCGTGATAAGTAGATAACTATTGGTCAAGATGAGAAACGTCGCAAAACCATTATTGATATTATTCGAGCAAAATTTAAGTATCCCGTATCTCCCGTATCTTTTATGGTATTCATACCAAAATTCCTGCTCTCTTAGATATATTATATGAAATACAAGAAGGGAATAAAAGATCCTGGTCTGCTTTTTTTGTTAAAAATGATAAGTAATATAGATGAACTACACTACTACAAAAGTTAAGATAAGCAAGTTAAGTTAACTAAGTTTAAGTTACTGTTGAGCAAAAGTGTCTCGTATGTTGAGTAAGAATTTCCTCGAAAATAAGTGAGGAATCAGGAATCTGACCCGATGCGTGTTGGCACACCTTCAAAGACAACGTTTTTCTCCTCAAATGAGTAAGCACAAGTTCATTATTGATTAGAAGTACAACTCATTCAGCATTTTTAAACGGTTCTAAAATACATTTTTCAGTGGTGTATCAGTCCAACTGGATCCTAAACTAGCTCATATTTGAGAAAACGCCGTACGTCGTAAAGTCAAGTACGAACAGATCTCTTATTCTCCGCTAAACGGAGCGCTTTCTCACTGGCTCCAACTTTCCGAAATGAACTAGTACCGATTACTGACCATCTTGAGCTTCTGGGAGTTACCCTAACATCGGCTTTAAACTTTGGCTCTTTTATAGAATCTGTGGCTCGCACTGCTTCCAAAAAACTGGGAATCTTATCGAAGGTGAGGCAATATTTTTTACCGGAACAGCTGCTTAGATTGTATCAAGCACAAGTTCGATCGTGTATGGAGTATTGTTCCCATCTTTGGGACGGCTCAGCAAAGCACCATCTCGAAGCTCTGGAATCTATCGAAAAACGTGCTTTTAAAATTATTTCAGATAATGCGCTAGTTGCGTCGAAATTCCAGAGCCTAGAACATCGCAGGAAAGTCGCTAGTCTTTCGGTATTTTATCGGATTCATTTCGGAGAGTGTGCTTCTGAACTTCACCACCTCATCCCACCGTCACCTTTCTATCAGCGGACAACCAGACGCTCCGAGACCCGACACCGTTGTATGGTTGATATTCCACCAGTACGTACCAAAAGATTCGATTCCACATTTATCATACGTACTGCTAAATTATGGAATTCGTTACCTGTTTCCGGATACCTACAACTTAGGGAAATTCAAAGCAAGAGTGAATAGGTACCTTCTAGGCAAGCGTGCTCCATCGTCGGCCACGCCATCACTTTCCATCAGGTGAGACAGTGGCCAAACGCAAGCCTATTAATCATTAAAAAAAAAAACCTCGTAATAATAATAAGAATATATAGGTATCTAGTAAATCGCTACGCCTTTTCGCCGAGTAAAGTGAACCTAACTTTATGATTGTATGAACTAGATTTACGTAACGACAACTTTCCTTGTACAAGTGCCCTGCTGAGGCAATATTTTCATACGACGATTATGGCATTCGGCTAGAGGCGATATGTTTTAGCTTTCAACATACACACTCCTTTTTAAACATTTGCAAATGCGGAAGAACCAAGATTGTCTGGTTTAGATAGGTTCTAGATATGTGTAAGATTTAACATGTCACTATTTTTGTATTAAAACTATAAGGTGCAAAAAGTGTTTAAAACACTACAAAATCTATGAATATGTACCATGCTTAAATATAATTAATATTGTCTATTTACGATGTGTAATATTAAAAAAAAAATATTTCTTACTGCTATATTATGTTATGAATATATAATAATCATCATGAATGTTGATCAATTTTAATGACTTTGACCCATCGAGCATATCTATAACCGGGTGGAGTAGTAATGTGAGCCAAAACAATCCGAAACTGGTCAGTGATTTTTCACTGACATAATAGCAATTCAACCAACCAGTAATCTGTATGTACGCCAATCATCCATCAAAGGCCATCAGTCAGCCAATCAGAGAGCAGAACAGGAGTAACGTCGAAGCAAAAATTTGGCGGAATTTATTTTCATACAAATCACATAATTAACGCTCTATTTCGGTTATATGCTCGAGATGACATGTCCCAAGAAGTAATATTCCCCGCTAGCCGTCCTCGCTTCAATATAATTAAAGCCTACTCCGAATTATTCTCATAAAAATATGCGCTTTTTTAATTTTAATTTTTAATTTAATTTTAATTTCACTCCGCGCTTAAAGTCAAGACTTAAAAGAAAAGATTACCGGCTAAGTCTCTATATTATACTAATGTAGTCGGCTGTTTCCTCCCTGGATTATGCTCTAGATGAAATATTTCTGTAACAACCTTTAACAGTTTATAATACAAAACCTTTAACTGTTTATAATACATAACTGACATAGGGATAGGGCCATAGAGAAATATGGGGCCCATGCCCCTATCCCTATGTCTTGGTTTTTTCATATTCTTATTATCCTAGGAAGTAAGAGCTTCAACAATTAGAAGTGGTAGTGTCATGCGGCTGCTGCTGCATGCTGTCGCGTTTTGTTCGGTTTGTAAGTTTTCGGTGGCCCATTGGGGGATAGGAATAAGGAGGGCAACGCATCTGCATAATTTTTGGAGGTGCGGATGTGTATGGGCTTTGACTACTCGTTTGCCCTCATATGCCATAAAAAAATATTGCGTAATTTTTTATACATGTTCAGACACTCATTTAAAAAATTCATAAATTTACAAAATAAACGAGGACAAAGGGGCATAGCTGAAGGTTTTTTTAGTTACATGTTTTTGGGTAGGAAATAGACGACTATGAAATGTTGTTTTGGTCAATAATTATACATAACACGGTCTGAGCTGCAATTGTCCCTTTCATAAAGCAAGAAATTGCTTTATGGAGCGTCGGCGGCATACAGCGAGACAGGAACATTTTATTCAAATACCTTTTCTTCAAAAGTCTCTCAGGTATTTCCTCTTAAAGGAGTTCTTTAGGAGGTTTTTTTTATAACACATCACACCTATCACAATCTAATTTCCATTAGAAGAAAAGACACAAAATACTATTTCGAATCATGATAACGTAATACTTGAACTTATAAGGGGAATGGAGAACCTAATTGTTGGGTAATATAGATTGGCCGTTGAGAAATGCGAGTAATAAGGAAACAAGGGACAGATAGTCTCGGTCACTCGTCGGTGCACATTGCATGGCTGGCTTTGAGGGCAGCCCACCAAAATAGCGCCAGAACCGGTTGGCAGTGTAACACTCACTGTACCACTTGCTTTATCATTGTACTTGCCAACGAAACTTCATTTACGTAATAACTTATGTCCAAGGGTAACTCACATCTACCAAATGTAACTTAATTTTAATACATTGAAAAAAAAAATAACTTTTTATCCGTTCGAATATACTCAATTTGTAAAATAAATAAAATAAGAACGCAAACACGTTGACTGTGTTTGCGTTCTTATTTTATTTATTCGTACCGTGGAATGGCAAAAACAATACAATTTATTTGTGTTTATTAAGGAAATCATATAAATTATCGTGGTCCACCGATGATAGTCGACACTGGTGCCTCGCATTTGCCCAAAATGGCCATGGCAAAAAAAAAATCGTGACATAATGGTTAAGTAAAAGTCTTTAAAATATCCCTAATTTTTTAGGATTATAAATTCATGCCTTATGGGTGAGTGTATAGTATGTAAAGTGTTAGTTATACCTTCGGACTGGTGGACACCGATGTACAACACTTCTATCAATTCATGCAATAAAGAAATTGAAATTAATAACTAGCTCTTAACGATTGCATTAAATATATATATATTAATGTCACAGATTAACCGTTACCAATTCACGGAATTCGACGAAGTTGTGCAAGTTTCAATCGACGATTGTCTAAAGAATGTTCTAGAATTGAGTTGAGCTGAACACTTAATAGTTGCAGGATGTGATTAAGTAACAAGCAATCGGCACGGTTAGCGATCGCCTGTCTCTAAAGCAGGAGACATAAATGGCACATAGCCGAGACATGTACATTGTGTACCCACTACTTATATATTACTCAAAGCTTTCATTGAAATTCCTATTACATTCATAAACTATTATATCAATGTTTTGTTCACGATTAATGTGATAACGGAATTCAATTACTTCTAAATTCTGCAATGATTAAAAGAAATCTTTTAAAAAATATATCTTACATCTTCATCTAACTTAATACTCTTAAGACATAATATGATGGTGTTGTTTGTATTTAAAATTGCTAGTACCGTAACATTCATATTACTAATACTACTATAAGTTAAGACTTAAGACATACCTATAATAATTGGTCGTAATCTTAAATTGCGTATTTATAACATACCTATATCACTTAGAGAATAGTAATGTATAATAGATGAGGCCGTGGAAGGTAATCAAATATGGTATATAGACTATCAACTCCGTCTACGGCGTGTATGCATTATATATATCAAATAAATTACATTTGTGCGTTGAATTCATATGAAATTAGCGAGCACAAGTTCTAAATTATAAATTTTAGACTGCCCGATCGTATTAAAAAATTTCCATTTGAGATTTATGAATGAAAGCAATTAAACTTCAAGCCTTCGTGTATCTGACTCATCTTCTTAACAAGTTGCTCATGCACATATGAGTTATTGCCGCTCTCCATCAAGAACGCTCAATATAATGATTGTAAAATACGAACGTATAACGTATTTAAATCGCAAAAAAAATACTTTGTTTTATTTTCGATAATTAAAATAATAGTTTAAACAATGTTAATATTAATAAAAATAATAATTATAATATACGGGATGAAAAAAAATCTTACACATTACATAATAGTTTGCAGCATACATTCAGCGCGCTTGGAATAACATGTATCCCAAATATAATACAAATATAATAATATGTAACTCACAAAACATGTAATATATCACTGCAAAATTCGCTAAGCCATATGATATATCGTACAAACGCAAAAGCATATTTACAAGGAAGAGATAATGTCAACATTAGTAGACTCACTTTCACATCTTTGTAGTTGGCGACTATTTCTGACGCGAAAGTGTTATTGCCGATGATAGGTTTGTTCTTCACGCTCGGGAATATGATGCCGCCCTTGCGACTGGTGGGGCGCGGGCTGCTGGCCCCACTACCACCGGTGGCAGCACCAGGACTGACGGTAGTAACGGGAGTGACCGTCACCGTTGCGTTTCCTGGATTCATGCTCGATACCACCGGACTGCTCGGACTGTATGGGACATAGTGATTAGTCACTTATACTATACGCCCTAGAACTTAATGCAAGCTTTAACAAATCGTACAATTAAAAATACAGTCGCAATGCATCAATATATACGGCTTTTTACAAAATTTCGCTAGAGCTTTATTTATATAGAATGATTTCACCTGTTAGCTGTGGATGGAGAGGGTGTGGTATTCGGAGCGGTGCTTGTACTCGGGTCGGTAGACGGTTCATCGACCCTGTATCTGTTGGGTGCATATTCAACCAATCGGTCGATTGTTGGGTCGAGCAGTAGTTCTGCAGAGACCGGCCGTTGTGCTAACGTAGCTACATCATCTTCTTGCTTCTTCAATCGTTTTTCTACCATGTCCAAATTTTCAATAATAAGATTAGTCTTCACACGTAGATCATTGTGAATTTGGCCAATAGCACGTTCTTGTCTTTGTGTTTGTGTAAGCAGTTCATCAGATTTTGGCACTAAATCGTCTACAGAGCTTTTTGTACCTACTACTACATCCCAGACTTCGTCCATTTTTTCTGACACGCTCATCATGGGTATAATCTTTTTAACAAGCGTATCAATTTTGCTAGCCTTTACAGTTGGAGCTGCTGTACTTGTTGTTGTGCGATTTTTGAATAATCCATTGACATTTATAGATGCAGATTCAGGCTCGACAATCGCAGCATGGACATCTGCCATCATATAAAGAACTTTACCTAGGTTTTCCGATACGAGGTTAATATGAAATTGCAATTTGCGATCTACAGTCGACATGGACGTTCTCAACTTATCAACTTCTTTTGTAATCTCAGTGACGACCTCTGTGTTAAGTCCTTTGGCAATTTCTATCACATTTAGATTGATAGGTTTCCTTTCACTTGCTTCTGCATTTATATCATCGACGGGTAGGAAATTATTATCAATTTGAGTTTTAAGTCCGACTAATTTAGTATCAATGTCGGATACTTTTTGATCCAGTGATTCCAGCTTTTTGTCGAGCAATTGCTGTGTATCACTAAGTTTTTTTTCATCTTGCTTTCTATAAATATTTTCAGTGACAATTTCCCCATCATTCTGCCCTATGTGACTGAACAATTTCAGATCTAAATTACCTAGCTTGGATATAATGGCATCAGTTTTGTGAATGTTGTCATTAACTCTTGAATCTAATGCCTCCACTCTTCGCATTAGGTGTTCAACCGCTTTATCTAGATTTTCTATCCGTTGCAATTTTGTTTCTAAGGTACTCACAATCACTTCAAAAACATTAAATATGTATTGTTCCCTGAAACAAAGAAGAAATTACCGTTAGTTATTTTGTATGAAAATCCAAATGCATATAAAATATTTTAAATGGCTACATTGTGAATTTATAAATATAACATTGTAAAATGATCAAAATATGATAATTATTTATAAATGACCGTATATTTTTTGGATTAATTTTGAGGAAAAACACAAATTTCGTAAATGAAAATAGCAATACATATATGTATTACATAGAACAAAACATTTTTGTATTGACTATTATTCTTAATATACGAAGATAAATGAACAACAACAGAATGTAAATGAAAACCACTTAATGACGTAGATTTTAAAATAATAATAATCACAAGATTATAATAATTTGTCAGTCGTGGCACGAGGCAAATTTTCTAATTCCGCAGTAATTTCACACCTTTCAAGACGAACATATTATTTGCTAAATAAATCATAATATTATGAGTTATGATTGGCGTAAACATACGTTTTATATTTAAATAGGTATTAGATATTTATTTACCTTATATTTCAAACAACTTTGCTGTTACAGGCAGTGTAATTACTGGCACCGAGACAACATCTAATGACTCAGGATAGGCAACACATAAATGAGTTGCCTGGGCTAGTTTATGTTCATGGGCGACGTCGATCACTTACAATCAGGTAACACATCTAATTACGATAAAACGTCTAAATACAAAGAAACATGAATAATAGTGATAATTATTAGTTACAAATATGTATTTAGCGCTGTAACATATATAATTACAGCGTAGGTACATGTATTAGTATAGACTGTGATATGATTATATGAACATAAAATAATTGAGGATCGGCGGTCGCGTTTGATAAACTGCTACATAAAGAGGTAGTAAACGTCAGGCGTGTTCATTGGGCATGGACCTTCATTCGACTGACACCTATCGATAGTGAAATTCTTATGGAGGTTACCTAATCGGGTTATATTACGACTCGAGCGTTCAGATACGCGTATTTCACTACGTCTTTCACTCTAATCGCAGACAGTAGCGAGCGTTTAAACGTTGTAAATCTGCAATAACAATTAAAGTCGAATTATATCACTCATTAATTAATATGTGTAATCAGATTAACGAGCAAATCATAATCGAGCAAATAAATTGTCGGCTGTTCAAATTAAAAGGTGTCCTTTCCTTTCTAAACATACTCGCAAAACGCGCGACACGCCTCGGGCTGTTGCGTAAGTATTGATTAATAAAATTTATTAATAGCAAAATATTATGTTTTAGTCATGTACACTATTTATGATTTAACGCTCGCATGGTGAACTTTAGTGGCAGCGACCGCGGCACCGAGCTTGTATTTATTATAGGCAACGTAGTTTTAGGTCTATAAGAGTGCGCCCATTGAGAGAAACGGCCTTTTTTATGTTAGTTGGATACGCAAACTGGCAAACGTACCACCTGATGGTAAGTGGTCGTCGCCCATGAACATAAACTAGTATACCTGGAAAGAGCCCAGGCAACCCATTTATGTGTTGCCTATCCTGAGAGTTGAGACATAAGATGTTAAGTCTCGATGCCAGTAATTACACTGCCTGTCTTGCCCTTCTCTCCGAAACACAGCAAAGCTGATTCACGGGAGGAACAAACAAAATGGTGGTACCAGTGGCGTAGCTACCCAGGGGCTAGGCGGGGCAGTGCCCCGGGGCCCTCAAGCTCAGGGGGCCCTCGAATCCTTACCAGAAATCTCGCTCGAACTGAGCTTTTGGAAATTGGAAAATTGGACAACTCAGTTTAGAGAAATTCAATAGTTATGGAATTCCCCTAAATTCTTTCTGTAGGTTGGCAGTATTGTCAATTTGACGGATAGTGATATGTGCGTTTTATTATTCATCGATTTGCGTTATATTGTGAATTCGAGTTAAGATTTTTTTTTTGGGAACGGGAAATTTAAACGAAGTCGATGATACTTTTACGAAAACTAAAGCTAGGAAAAAAATGTAAATATAATTGTTATTTAGTCAGTTGGTAGGCCCGATCTTTATATAATAATAGGTCTTTACCTATGAAATTGCCGTTCTGCAGTACTGGCCATTTCAAATCAAAATAATTTTTGTTAGGCTAAGAATTCTAATTTTAAATTAATTTTATTTTAAAAACATGGAATTCTTTTTCCAAAAGTAGTCATTTGTTTATTGATTAGTGAATTTTCATCGCATTTCAATCTTTTTCGTCATCATGGATACGTAAAAAATTCGAGTAATTATGGAATATGAGTACCGTCGTGGCAGCAAGGCGGCACAAGCGGCACGCAATATTAACGACGCTTACGGAGCTTCAAACCAACGCACCACCTGTTATTGGTTTGCTCGCTTCAGTTCTGGAAATTTCGACCTGAAAAATGAACCTCACGGTCGTCCGAAGGCTTTGGTGGACAATGACGAATTAAAGGCGATTGTGGAAGCTGATGATACACAATCTACGGCTGAATTAGCAGCAGCTTTCGACGTTAGCGTCAAAACAATATTGGTTTTTTGGTGAGGTGCCCCGGATCTAGTAAACAAACAGGGCACCTCGACGGCTAGTCAGTCCCGCAAGGGACCGACGCCACCTCCACAGAGGGGTTGTCCCGCACCACAACAACCCCTACAAACGTCGGGACAGTACAATGGGGCGAGGTACCCATCCTCACCCCTTGCCCCCTGCTCTTTTGTCCCCTCTTCTTATAAGAGGGGTACAAAGAGCCCCCTCGGCCCAATTCGCTTCGCCCAAGGTGCAGCGGCTCACCCTAGGTTACTGAGCCCCGCCCGGGACCGGGACTCTCAGAGTCCCAATTTGGGTTCCGGGCACGCCGGTCGACCATCGATGCCCTCAAACGCCTGCGGGCGGTGACGGGTGAGGCGGAACGCAGAGGGGAGGTGGTGGTCGCGGTGTCCCTGGACATCGCGAACGCCTTCAACAGCCTCCCGCACAGTGTGATACGGGAGGCACTGAACTACTTTGGTGTGCCTCCCTATCTCGGGAGGCTGTTGGAGGCGTACCTCTCCGACAGGAGGGTGGGCTGCGAGAACCGGTGTAGGTCCGTAGAGTGGTGGCGAGTCAGCTGCGGTGTCCCGCAGGGATCGGTTCTTGGTCCGATCCTGTGGGACATCGGGTATGACTGGGTCCTGCGAGGCCGTCTCCTCCCCGGGATGGGTGTCATCTGCTATGCGGATGACACCCTCGTCTACGCCCGCGGACGAGACTACAAGGAGGCGGCGCGGCTGGTCGAGGTCGGGCTCGACCTCGTGATCAGCCGCATAGAGAGGTTAGGGCTTCGGGTCAGACCATCTAAGACCGAAGCCCTTCTCTTCCGCGGGACCGGGCGGAAAGGACCCCCACCGGGGGCTGCCCTCCAGATCGGAGGGGTGAGGATCAGGATGAGCCCCCATATTAAATATCTGGGGCTCATCCTTGACGGAGGATGGACCTTCGGCCCACACTTCGCACAGTTGGGTCCGAGGGTCATAAAGGCGGCGAGTGCGTTGGGCAGACTCCTCCCGAACCTCGGAGGACCCAGCGCCGCCTGCAGGCAGCTATACTCCGGTGTCTGCCGGAGTATGGCGACATACGGTGCTCCCATTTGGGCGGGTCACCTTACCGCGCGGAGTAGGGCCCAGTTGCGCTCAGCGCAGCGGGTCATCGCGGTAAGAGTGATTCGGGGGTATCGTACGATATCGTGGGCAGCAGCAACTGCCCTAGCCGGCGACCCCCCGTGGGAACTCGTGGCGGAAGTTCTTGCTGAGGTGCACTCCTATGTCTCGGATAGGAGGTCTCTCGGCGAGAGCCTGACGCTGGACGGGATCTTGCGGGTCCGCCGACTAGGGCAAGAGGCGTTAATGCTGAGGTGGGGAGAGGACCTGGCGTGGGAGCCGTATGGCAAACGCCTAACGGTTGCCCTGCGTCCGGTCCTAGAGCGGTGGATGCGCCGTAAGCGCAAACCCCTTACCTTCCGTCTGACACAGGTGCTCACTGGGCATGGTTGCTTTGGTGAGTACCTGTGCCGGACGGCCCGCAGGGAGCCGTTGGCAGTGTGTCACGATTGTGGCACGGCGGTGGACTCGGCCCAGCACACCCTCGAGGTGTGCCCGAGATGGGCGGCGCTGCGTCATGATCTAACATCGGTCATCGGAGGGGACTTGTCTCTGCCGAGTGTCATCCCCGCGATGCTCGGCGACGACGAGTCCTGGACGGCGATGGTCTCCTTCTGCGAGGCAGTAATGTCCCAGAAGGAGGCCGATGAGCGGGTGAGAGAGGAGGCCGCCGACGAGGCCTCCCACCGCGGGCGACGAACGGGGGTGCGTAGGAGGCGCTACCTAATGCGCCTCCAGTAACGCCCCTGTGCTCGTGTCGGGCCCAGGATGGGGTTTTAACCTGGGTCCAGCTAGACACGACGTCGTCGGGGACTGCTAAAAGTATCGAATCAAACGAACAGCCGAGCAGTCCCCCTTTAGAGGAGGAGTCTGGCCTTTTCGCCGGGGCCAGCCTGTCGCCGAGGGTCCTGCGTTGCCTGCATGATCCGGGACTCTCATAAAAGGCGGCTGAGGGCACTTGCAGCGGTTTTAGTGGATAACGCATCTCCAAGTGCGAACCCCACTCACGGCTAGGTTTAAAACTCACCCCGGTCCTAGTTATGGTTTGGTCTGCAAATTTCCGCTGCATTAAAAAAAAAAAAAAAAAAGGTTACTGAGCCCCACCGCCACGACAAGGCCTGAACCATGGTGGAGACCAGGTCACGACCTACCAAATGGGAAGCGCTGATTTATACAAAACGAGCGAACTCGACCTACTTTGAACCGAATTCTCAATCGAAGCCATTTTCGAATCCACTTAAAGACTTAGCCTGCCTTAAGGAGTTCAGTGACATACACACGCTAAGAAAAAATCTATAATATAAAAATGAATCCCTATTTCCCTTGTATCACGCCATCACGCGTGAATGCCTGGACCGATTTCGCTAATTCTTTTTTTGTTGTGTTTGTTATTGTCAGGACAAGGTTCTTATGAAAGAAAATATTTAGAATGTTGCGCGGAAAAAAAAAGAATAGGTACTTAAGGGCCCCTTCTCCCAAAACTATAGGTATTTAACGCACCGAATCGCTTTGCACTTGCGTTGCGCGGGAGATGTCTTTATATGAACTCCGGTGACCTACCACGGCCGGCAAGCACGCCACAGTATACGAATATGCAGTAGATTGACTATGCTCGAATTATTCTTAGATGTGATAATTAATAATTATGCATAACAAAATCTTGTTGTTGTTATAGTTATCTAGTTTTGGATTTATAGAAATAGTGGTGCCAGCGACTTCGTCTGCGCAGGATAAGATAGTTTTATTTCTTCACTAATTAATCGAAAGGAACTTCGATCCATCCGGGTGTCCCTTGACACCTCTCTTTAGTTTATTTTTTAATAAAAAGTATGCTATGTTACTTCTAATACCTCCAAGAATATGTGTACAAAGTTTCATGATGATCGGTTAAGTAGTTTTCGCGTGAAAGCGTAACAAACATCCATGCTTTCACATTTATAATATTAGTAAGGATTAGGAAGGATGAATTAGCTACATAGGTCTAAAAGGTAGTGCCATGCTGCTTGCAGCCGAATTGGGCCGGCACGACCGTAGGGGTACCTCTCGTTCACATGATAATGGCGTCAAGTGACACCTATGCTGTCGCGTTTCTTGCGGTGTATGAGTTTCCGGTGTCCCATTGCAGGGGATGGGGTAAAGGAGGGTAATGCATCTGCATTATCTCTTGTGTGAATGTTTACGAGGACGACCTCTGTGGCTCAATGGTTAGCGCGTTAGCGTTCAAGCCGGAGGTTGTGGGTTCGAATCCCGCCAGGGAACAAAAAGTTTTCTGTGTTCCTGGGTCATGGATGTGTATTAAATATGTGTATTATAAATAAAAAACCTTAAATATGTGTATAGTATAAAATATTAAATATATTTCCATTGTCTGGTACTCGTAACACAAGTTCTTCGAGAACTTACCACGGGACCAGATTGACGTGGTGCAAAAAGCGTCCTTAGATATTATTATTATTATGGGAGTCGGTAGTCATCTAAGGCTCCAAATGCTCGTTTGTCCCCCTAAGGCCTAAGCTATAAAAAAAATCAATCATTCTAAGAATGCTTGTAGGAGATTAAAAAATTGTAGACAAACATATTCTTTTATACTATATTAATTGTTTTAAAATTCAACCAAATTTAGTTGTCGTATGCTAGGTCCAGGTTCATTTTCATCGACCCATTCATCATCGATTAATGTTAGACACGGGTCTCCTCTGAGAAGAGGGTCAAGGCCATAGTCCTCACGACACTGCCCTGTGGGTAGGGGGCTAGGAAATGATTGCAAATCAGAAATATTTTGTGATGAAGGTTCCTCATTTTCTTTACTGTCGGACAATTTGAATTCTTCAAGTGTTAACAATTTCTGGAAGAAGACATCACTAAATATTATAAACTATAAAGCAAAGTCGCTTCCCGCGTCTGACTGTATGTATGCTTACATCTTTAAAACTACACAACGGATTTTGATGCGGTTATTTTAATAGATAGAATGATTCAAGAGGAAGGTAATAGGTACATGCATAATATAGTAGATAAACACTCATAATTTTAAAAGTTTCTGATGTGATGTCATAAATAAGCATATTTTTTGAACTTACATTGCAAACGCTGGATGAACCCTAACAGATAGATCAAAATAATGTACTACATTATTATACACCTAAGCCGGGCCCGGTTCCGAATTAATTATTATTGTATCAATGTATGGTAGATTTGTGTATCCTAAATATGCATACTGAAAAGTCCGCGATGGCATAATATGTCTACACTAGTTAAATATAACATACTACCCATATCCATTTTAATACTTTAAAAAATTGCCAATTATAAAGCGGTAATGTAAAAGCTATTCACAAAAATACGGTATTAATCACTACATATTATAAAATTAAGTCCTACGCCCGTCCATAGATAAAAAATTATCATCAATGCGTATATGGTTGTATATCTAAGTTAACGCAGGCGAAGCTGCGGGCAACAGCTAGTTTGTGATAAAACTGTATTAAGATTCTTTTTCCTTATTTTACTTTTTTTATTCGCCATTTCAATTAAATTACTAGGTACTACACAAACTCAAGTGTCTATTTATTTACACAAATTAAAGGTTTTGTATTGCAAACTAATTACAACTAAGAACAACAATTGTTAGTAAGTATTAAGTAGCTATATTATTTACACTGTGTCGTCTTATTTATTTAGACGTAATAATATAAAATGCGCGGTAACAACGTAGTCACGAGCAAAAGCGGCACAGGAGGCCTTAGACAAAGTAACATTAAAAAAACGATAACGAAGTTCGAAAAGAATAAAATGTATGGGATTGACATAAGCCGTCGTCAATTATGTCACTCGTTATCGTTACCGCAAGACAATGTTAAAATTCGTAACAAAATCATAAGCTGTCAATTGGTTATCGAACACTTATGTCAAGCTTATGTTATTTTATTATTGATATTGATTCGTTATCCGTGGGCGTGGGCCATGGAGGGCAACATTTTCACAATTTTTATGAGTTATAGTGTGTATGAGGTATATTCACAAAGATATTAATTTTAATTTTTTGGTCCGATTTGACACTTTTTGTCGAACTTTGTTGACACTTGACAGTTGTTGTCGTTGCACTGTCACGATCTTTGATTGATCATTGGCTAGAAAATTATTATCGTTATCTCAAAGACGATAACTAATTTCGGCTACAAAGCGATGTCACTTTGTCTACAGACCCTGGTCCTACTTCGATGACGCCCGGCTGGGTACTGGCGTGACGTGGTGCGATGCGCGAGAGCCATTTTTATCGTTTTTTATTTTTCAAAATTTTTTGAAGTGACATAATAAAGATCTATTTCCACGTCATCCCCGTTTAGCAATTTAAACGTAAAAGTTTCATTAAAATTGAGTTACCCGAAGTCTCATTGCTTCTAAAATCGACGTTACTTTAGAATTTTTTTTGATCATGTAAAATGTTAAATATTGTATTTTTATCCAAAAAAATCCCTAGATCAAAGATGTATCTATACCCTATTTTTTATTATTATTTTAAAATGACGACTTCTATGAAAACACCTCGATCTAGAAACAACAATTTGGGATAAGGGGCCCTTAACTACCATATAAAATTTGAGATAAGGCTAGATTAGAAATAATTGTCGTATAGAATAATAAACCTTTTTTTTAAAAGATTTATTTTATTAATTATACAAATTTGAATTCAATACTCATAACTAAGACAGGACTACGTCTGTTGGGTCAGCTAGTATATTTGTAAAGATTTGAAGGAACTTGATATGTAAAACGAAGTTAGTGTTACGTTTTTACATTTTAAATAACACTTAAATTTTCCGAAACGGAAAATAACGCAATAATAAAATATAACAAATGTGCACATTAATTGTTGCAATGCATATTCATGCATTGTTGAAATCATTTTTTTTATTTAAAATATTTTGAAAAAGATATATGTAATTTTAAAATGATTTATATTATTATGAAGAAATATTTTGAGAATGAAGAAATATTTTGAGTTTTTTTTTTATTTGTTACGATTTAACCCAAAGCTACTCGACCGGTTTTAAAAATTCTTCTACCATTAGGAAGATACATTTTTACTGAGTAACATAAGACTGTATTTTATCCCCGTTTCCTTACGGGAATGAGAACTACGCGGCTGAAACCGCGGGGCAGTGCTAGTATATTCTACATTTAGAATATTTTTGCATTGCTGTTTAGTGAATGCATTAGAACATTGCAATACTTTAAGAACTAAATTCCTTAACCCATCTCATGGCTCGTTTGGCAATTTGCTTAGCTCTACAAACAAACAAAAAACTATTTCGATCAAATCAGTGAAGAAAACTGTAGAGAACAAGCTACCCTTTATAGAATGGTTTATGAGTGCATTCCAATGAAACCGCTAGACTAGACACTTAACCAGTTTTTTGTGTTAATAAATACTGGAAAATATGACATATATATAAAATTAATTACATTTTCGATATTATTTCATGATTAGGAGCAAGATTTACAAAATATGGGTGTACATATAATGTTTGTTTTTCTAATTTTTAATGTGTCTACGACATTCTACTTATGAAAGAACCTTACAAAATTTTGTGTTGCAGCTAATCTTAACGAAACTACATGACCTGTTGGTAGTCATCATCATCACCATCAGCCCCTATCCGTCCACTGCTGAACATAGGCCTTCCACAATGAACTCCAAGACGACCGATCCCTTGCCACTACATCCAACATGGACCGGCCACAGCTGTACAAGTTAGCAATATTACCGTCTTGGTCTTCCACATGTCGAGGCGAGGAATGATATAAATTTGCATGGAAATTATAAACAGTCTTAAGCAATGTCATGAATAAAGACCTCAGTTTTATCAGATTTAAAAAGTTAAAAATATACATACTGTATACTAGTAGCAGCTAGTATCTATGAATATTTTTAGGGCATATTATGCTGCCTTAGGCCTTGGAGGCTACCCACAAATTACACACGAATTTTATAGTTTTTGACCCCTCCCTCGTCCTTGTCACAGTTGGTCACATTTGTGAGACCCCCTCCCCTTTGTGTGACGTCACAGCAAGTTTTACAAATGGAAATGATTAAATTTCCATTTAAATTATTTCAAAACATTAAAAAAATCGTGTTTTAATTACTTGTGTATTGGATGTTGGAATGTGACATCACAATATTTTGGACACCCTCCAAGCCCTTGTCATACATCTTCGTCGCCCCTTCCTCACTCATGAAGTGTGATGTTACTTATGGATGGTTCCTTGTGCATCATTCTCAAGTGACAACTTTTATGTTAGTTGTATAGGCCAACTGGCAAACGTACCACCTGATGGTAAGTGGTCGACGTCGCCCATGAATATAAACTAGTATACCTGGAACTAGCCCAGGCAATTCATTTATCCCCACCATGGTTCATGCCTTGTCGTGGCGGTGGGGCTCAGTAACCTAGGGTGAGCGGTGCACCTTGGGCGAAGCTAATTGGGCCGAGGGGGCTCTTTGTACCCCTCTTATAAGAAGAGGGGCAGAAGAGTAGGGGGCAAGGGGTGAGGATGGGAACTTCACCACGTTGTACTGTCCCGACGTTGGGAGGGGTTGTTCTGTGGTGCGAGACAACCCCTCTGTGGAGGTGGCGTCGGTCCCTTGCGGGACTGACTAGCCGTCGAGGTGCCGTTTGTTTTCTAGATCCGGGGCACCTCACCAAAGGCGGCATTGGTGGCACTAGCCGGGTTTTAGTGGGTAGAGCTGCGTCCATTTACCCGCGTGGGGAGACCCACTCCCCCGCGGGAAGCCTCAGAGCATTACCAGCTGTCGGGCGCTGCGAGTCCCACATACCCGCGTGGAGAGACCCACTCCCCCGCGGGATGCCTCAGAGCATTTCCCGGCGTTAAAGAAAAAAAAAGGCAATTCATTTATGTGTCGCCTATCCTGAGACATAATATGTTAAGTCTCGGTGCCAGTAATTACACTGCCAGTCTTGCCCGTCCCCGTGAAATAGCTGTTCGGAGAGAACTCCGAAAAGCTATTTCACGGGAGAAACAAGCAAGATGGTGGTACCCGTGCATCCGGGAGCGCGACACTGTGCATCCCTTCCACCTTCCACGGGTACATAAGGGTTAGTGAAAGGGTAATTGTATTAGGTTTAGTCTTTGTCTAATTAAAGTTATTTGAATAACTATGTCAATTACCACCAGAAGAAACAACAGTCCCCCGCTTGCCCGCTCTCCTATAAAAAAACTAACATACTATTTTTAGGTAAACTCGAATTCAAAGTTGCGTTCATGAATGAAATACATTTACTTTCGTAAACATGACAACCGTGAGATCATAAATATTCAAGAATGTATTTATGGATTTTTATGACCGAAGTTCATAAACGCGACATACATAGAGTTCATAAATACGAACAAGTTCATAAAATATGAGAGTCAATTAAATGGTATTGTGTACTTTACCAGCAATAACTGGTGTATTCGGTACTCGTTGCCGCCCTCCGCACTGTGTAAGTACCGGAGGCCCTCAGTTCGTCGTGTTACGCAAATATTAAAATTATGGACACCGGCCGCAAAGTGGAGCGGTATGAAATCGCTTACATTAAATCGAACTCGTGAACGGCTTACTAATTACACCTGTAAATCTATATTTCTTCTCGACAACGAAACGCTTGGGATTAAATATTGTTTCGCAAAACCAGTTCTCGAGTCTAGATAACAATCCGACTCCAGGATCTACACCTACCTGTCCCTCGCCGATATGTAACATTTCCTAGTTGTTCAATATGAGAGCAATTTTCAAAGAGATATAATGCTGATAACGTTTTGCAAGAACGTTCTCGGGTAAATGATGAGGTCGTTAAACAGATTAATATTGTTGTATTAGTACACGGAGCACGAATACAGATGGAGATAGAATAGACACTTATACCTCGTATCGGTGTACAAGTGTCGATTCACTTGAACAATTTCAATGTGGTTCAGGGTCTCGTCTATTGTATTAGCCGATTGCGATCGCCCCCGCTCACTGGCACCATCACTATCTCTTACCGAGTGGGCTTAGATAGAGATTACTTGCTCGATTTACATCTGTTATTCTTTATCTGGGGCGATCGACCGTTTTGTTTTTATTGGAAGAGGAATGGATAGAAATATCTAAGCTTATAATGTTGATAGCTATTAAAATTTTCCAGTTTGTAAAACTTATGTACCAGGCACGGTCCTATTATAACGTCATCATAATTACTCATGTTACCAGAGAGCTATAATCTTATTTGATAGTATCTAGCTAGTTGTTAATAGAAAAAAAGTGTGATTGGTCGCAAAAATAGTGTATATTTTTTCATATACTTAGAACTTACCGTTCGTCACAGGACTAACTCCTTACTCTCACCGATTGAGATTAAAGGCCATCATCCCGAAAAGTCAAACCCTTTGGAAAAAAAGCCTTATCTGTGTATTAAGTATACCTATAGAAATGAATAATTATTAGTTCAATTGAATTTTTGTAGTCCTTGCAAACTAGTACTATATCACGCGACCGGACTACTCGTTATTTTGTTCAGATCGCATTTATAATGTACACCCAGCCTTATAAGACCGTATAAATTCAGAAGCCTAAATATCTGTGCATTGCCCAACTAATATTACTTACAAACGAATGCTAAATAATATGGTTCGTTATTGAAAAGTGGAGCACAAGAATTATCCTGCGAGCGTCGTACAACTATATTATATATTTAATTATCAAATAGGTGTGAGAGGTACCCGATATCGGGACTGTTTCGTAACTTCCACCTTGTGCTTTATTGAGATTTGGGCTGAATATGTTAAAACCACCCATTTATATCCTGAATTGACAGAATTAAAATAAATTAGAGTCGAATTTTAATAGCAAGAGCAATTTCATGTACAAATACTGCTTGCGACATATAATATATATGCCTCCATAGAATATCCATGTTTTACTCAAAACTTGGCTTCTGCCGAATACAAAAATATTTTTCTAAGTACCTACTAGTTCCGGGTAATTTTTTAAAAACAAACCCTTACGTTTTTTATTATTCCAGTATAGATTATGCGAAAGTGCCTATAATCAGATCAACTTTAATAATAGCAACTAATTTTCAAAATGATCTTTACAGTTTTTTTTTCAGGATCCTGAAAGTTTATTTCATGTTACCAAGTTATGCGTTATGCGTCATGCGTTACGCGAACTAATGCGATATCATGGATTGAGTGATTATGTACTTGAGCAATCCAATCATAATGATCAGAGAAGCAAAGAATGTATCAACATTCTTAAAAAAAATAAAATCATTAATTAAATTGATTTCACTTATTAACGATTTCGTGACCAACAAACGGCTACCAGATATATTTAAACTGTATAATATGTTTATTTAACTCGATATTTCGATATTGCCGACAATGCCTTGTTTGGTTTGTTTTTTTTTATCCCCATACATTTACTTAGTAAGAGGTAGTGCTATGCTGCATTGCAGCCGAACTGGGCCGCGGCCGGTACGACCGGGGTGGTACCTCTCGCTCACATAACATCGGCGTCAAGTGACAGCTATGCTGTCGCGTTTCGTGCGGATTGTGAGTTTCCCGTGGCCCATTGGGGGGTAGAGAAAAGGAGGGCGTGAGGCTCCGTCTGCTCGTTTGTCCCCGGTCACATTAAAAAAAGCAACCGTATACTGTATACCAAAGTGTAGCAAAGTTTTACATTTCTATCAAAGTCAATAGCAAAAAATCTTTCCGCCAGTACCTATAACATGTAATTTATAAATATATTTTTTTTACTTTCTATTTATTTTGAAACTTTAGATATTTAACGATTAATAAACTATATTTTGGATCAATTTTGTGCAATATAATACAGTAATGTAACATAATAAAATACTTTGTTTCATAATGTAATAAAATAATATCGGAACCGGTAGGAAGTTACACTGATAATAATAAGGAAGTGTGTTGCAATATCGATTTATATAATTTCGTTTAATATTTCAGATGAAGCGTCTAAAGATAATAATAACACTTTAAAGTTTAATGTATTGGGACAGGTTAAAGGTTTCTGCACCTCTACAAGTTCATGTTGCCCGTTATATTTAAAAATTCCTAATTATAATAATAATAAAATCTATGGAAGCTTTCACACCACGTTAATCTGGTCCCGTGGTAAGTTTTCGAAGGACTTGTGTTACGGGTACCAGGCAACGGAAATATATTTAATACTTTTATACTATACATATATTTAAGATTTTTATTATATAATACACATATTTAATACACATCCATGACCTAGGAACACAGAAAATATTTTTTTTGTTCCCTGGCGGGATTCGAACCCGCAATGTCCGGCTTGAGCGCCAACGCGCTTACCACTGAGCCACAGAGGTCGTCAAAAAAATTTTGAAATTATATCATAAATTCTAATATCACATGTAATTTTTGAACTTTTCAACACGCTCTTATTCGTTTCATATGTATGTAACCGACTCCTTTACAATTGATTTTGACCCACTTTAAGACGTCAGATTAAATTGTATCAATATACAATATTGATACATTTAATCTGACGTCTAATATATAATGTATTGTATATTCCTGTTCAGGATAATCAGGATCACATGCAAGGAAGACATAATGTGCGCAAGTTACCTACATCAATCACATTGAGTGGTTTTTAGTTTCTCACTCATTCTAAAGATATTGCCATAAGTAGAGTAGTGTAAATTAATAAAAAAAATTGATAGTAAAAAGTAAAAAATAAATTATACTAATAATCGTTTAACAAAACTTAAAAAAATACGCTTTAATGGCAAACCGAACTAAAAATTTGAAAATAATTTCAATAAACATAATGTTATGTTAATCAATTTAATTCTTGTATTGAAATTATTTACTTTTTAGTTCGGTTTACTATTAAAGCGTGTTTCAAGTTTTTTTATATTTTCTTTTTTATACATTACAAATATAAATAACTAGGACATATTTATTTAATACCGTTCATACTTGCAACCAGTGTACCGATGAAATACGTAAAGTTTTTAACAATCGCACGTGATTGCCAAGCGATATGTAGTGTCAACGCATTTAACGCAAATAATTTAATTTGCCTTGGTTTTTACAATCACATATTAGTATGTACATAATTTCTCATTTCGCAATGTCTTTAGAAATGTAGCTAAGAAATGTGCCCGCTTTCGGCCTCGTCCGATAAAGGTTAAGCCTTAATGTTGTGTAAACATGCAATTAGCGTGTACGGAGCGCGCCGAGGAGTTTACCTGACAAGTAAGGGCAGCGTAATTAGATGCAATCATGCCCATGTGAGCTGACTACCAGATGAGTGGACTCCCCACCATGGTTCAAGCCTTGTCGTGGCGGTGTGGCTCAGTAGCCTTATAGGTGAACCCAGCGCCTTGGGCGAAGCAAATTGATCCGAGACAGCTGCTCTTTGTAGCCCTCTTATAAAACGAGGGGATAAAAGAGCAGGGGGGACAAGGCGCGAAGATGGGAACCTCATCCCACTGTACTGTACCGACGTTCGGAGGGTTTGTTCTGTAGTGTGGGACAACCTCTCTTTGGCGTGAGGTGGCGTCGGTCCCTTAGGGACTGACTAACTGATCCGGGGCACCTCACCAAAGGCGTCATTGGTGGCACTCGCTGGGTTTTAGTGGGTAGAGCTGCATCCACCTTACCATCTTTCGGGCGCAGCGAGTCACACATGCCTGGGGAGACCCCTCTCCCCCGCGGGATGCCCCGGAGCATATCCCGGCGTAAAAGAACAAAAAAAATATGAGTGGGCTAGCAACCCGGATCAGCGTGGTAGATGGTGTGCCAATCTTACTATACATGCGATTATAAAAAAGTACTTTTGTCTTTTATTGTTGGTATTAGAATTTGATTGAAAAATATTTTATTCTATTACTTTTTAAGGTTAGTATTTTTCATCATAATCATCAGCCTGCATCCGTCTACAGCTGAACATAGGCTTTCTTTGGTATTTTTAAACAACTGAGCTGGTTATGATATCGTGACGGGACTCTACAGGCACTGGTCACGGGTTCGAATCCCGTCAAGTGCAAATATGTATGATGAGTTTATAACATGTATGTGGGTGGTCAATGGTCAATTTTTTAAATGTATTATCATTAATATTTGACCGGTATGGTCATAATTAAGTTCTTACACTTGCCACGGGATTAAGTTCCCTTTGTATTTGAGGTTAAAAGAGATTATGACAACCTATACAATTTAAACGGCGCGCAAAATGGCCGCATGACATAATTTAGAAGCAATACAATTTGCAAAACAAATATTGTATAATCTTCTATAAATAAATCAAACGTCAAACTGCGTCTCCAGCGGCTCACGTGCCGTGTCGGGAGTCCACGTGCGGTATCGCGAGTTCAGAGATTTTATCTCATCTAAAAATATGCGTACCGCACTATAAGATGTTTACACTTCAAAAATATCGAACACATTCAATATATAAAATAGTTCTTAAAATTACTCGAAAACTACTGTAAGTCCTGAAAGAAAGTCTTGCAAAAATACCACCAAACACTCAACAACAAATACTTAATAATAATCTCCAAAAAGTACTGGCATGTAAAGATAGCCTCATTTACCCCTAATTATTAATAAATACCCCTTAATTGTACCCCCTAAGATACCTAAGAGCGACATAAACATGAGACAGGTCGACAACCGCATTTGATATTTCCAAACAAATCAATAAATTATAATAAAAACCTCTCATCATCTCTTGCGAAATAAACAAAACAATAATAAAATTTGTATTATGAGGATTTAAAAATTTATTTAAATTATTTATTATTCAATAAAATATTTAACATTTTTGGGATTTGAGACGAGTAATTTAAGTTGGTTCTAATATACAGGTGGATTTTTGAGACTGGTTAGTAAGGGGAGGTACGTTAACTGTTATAATTACAGGAAAACGTTCCTAGGAGACCATCCATAACCTTTTAAGGTATTCAGAACTGCATTCACAGATTTTTGTGAAAATGTGCAGTTAGCAAATGTACAGCTAGCAAAAAAATGCTAAAATACACAAAAAAAACCTTTTTTATGCCCATCGCCTCTACTTTGTATGGGGATTATAATATAATAATAATAATAATCAACCTTTATTTCTATATTAATTATGGAGTATTAGAAATGTCAGATATCGCCATAAACATTTTCCATACATTTTGTACTGAAAAACGATAAATCAACTCGCAATATTCTTTATCGCCAAACAACCTTTTTTGTTCCTAAGAAAATTAAGTGAATTTTGCGAGAAAATTTTGAAAAAGTAAATTTTGAGCAATTTATTTCGTACATCATCTATTTTTAAGTTTGTGTGACATGTTGTGTCTTACCCGTCTTACTGTAGTTTTTGTATATAAATTTCAGTTGGTTGGAAATATTTTAATTATAGGGCTGTATGGCAATAAAAAATATTACGTTTTGGTTTATCGGTTTACAAAATGTATGGAAAATGTTTTTGACGATTAAGAATCATATTATTCGCTCCGTGCACAATTTTTTATCCAAAGCTTCGCTCGCGTTAACGTAGATTACAGCCTTATTCCGGTTGATAACGATTATTTTTTAGCTGTAAGGGCGAAAGAATTTTTGAAATCGGTCCAGGTTTTTGAGACTTTACAAACATACAAAAATACAAATATTTCCTGTGTCTAATATTGCCTCTGCCTTGTCTCCGCCGGTTCTTGGGACTGGTTTAGGGTTTTAATCGATAGTGAGTCAATAACATGTCATAAGTATATTTCTTTATGTGTGTAATAAATTACGTATGATAGATGAGATTATGAAATTTGAATTTATATTATTTTTGGGGCCGCGTGTTTAGTTAATAGCAAACTTTTTCTTGCCGATTGCCGAAAAATAATATTAGCGACACAATAATTCTCTTCTTTCAATGTGAGACGTTTATTGACGCGCCTTGGCAGTAAAATCAATTCAAATGCCGTGATGGCGCGCAGAATGGAGCTGTCATACCGAATTAATTAGATGAATTAATAATTAGATTATATTATTATAATGTATAAATATTACATAAGTAAATAAAATAGAAAGATAATTATATTAACTTCATCATCATTATCATCAACTCCATGCCTTTCAATGTACACCAATCCCGGCTCAATTCTTCGGTGTACTACAAATAAGTGAAGTGTGGACCATTCAACTCAATTGATGTTTCAACAATTCTATAATAATACAATACAAATGCAATAGGTGTACTGAAATTTTTTCGCAATCTATTCTGTAAGTGAGTTCATTTTTTTACGGTTTGTATTAACAAAAACCACGTACACCCGTTGCGGAGCCGAGTCTCGTTGCTACAATTCCGTAGACAAAGGTATTGCGACAGGAGACATCGGTCGTAGAAGTGTTTACGTACATTTATTAAGGGCAAGAGAGTATTTTTTAAGTAAATAGTAGATTGTATCATAAGGGAGAAAAAAAAAATTACGGCGAGGGCGCTTTTTTTGGATCCAGAGCAAAGTCAGGGATTCTAGATTAGAATCCCGGCTGTTGGAAGGGATTCTTTAGTAGAATCCTGAACATAGAGAGGGATTCAAAGTACGTCACCCGAGCCAAAATTATATTTTGCATCTACTACGTGTAGAAGTGACTTCAACGGATAGACGGCATTCGCTTCGATTTTATTAAATTATTTGTAATAAAAAATTGTTAAAATAATCAATTTTGTTATTTTCCTAGATATATATGCGACTGATTTTGATGAAATTTTTGTATGTGTTCAAGTGGATTCGAGAATAGTTTAGATTCACGATTAGGTCCACTGCATAATGTTTGTACAGGATAGCATCTGTCAGGTACGTGTACTCCTTGACCCTCCTTGTACTATATTTCAATCCCTCGGAACAAATCCTTAATGGATCCCGAGCTATGATTAGACATCTGCGTTATCAATCACTTAATGTTTTATACCAGGCTGGCGGCGTTGCATTGGCCTCAATACCCAAGATAATGGTGTACAAATGGCCCATAAAGCCTCCGTGGGATTCTCTAGTTCATAGATCTATTTCATAGCTATGACGCCTAAAGCTCTCAACATCGACCATATAACCGAAATAGAGCGGTAATGTTGTGTTTTGTATGAAGACTAATTCTGCCAAAGTGCTGTGATGCTGAGCCGGTTCTGCGCTCTGAGTGGCCGACTGATGGCCATTGATGATTGGCCGATGGGAATTACAGATCACTGGTTGGTGGAATTGCTATTACGTCAGTGACAAATCACTGAATAGTTTCGGAATTTTATGACACACGTTACCACTATCCGGTTATGTGCTCGATGCCTCTCAATAATGATAGCTATACTCAAGGTACTGTAACGGCTACATAACCTTTATCATCATCAGCCTTATCCGTATGCTAGATATATATATCTCGTCGTCCGCATTCAAGGACGGGCCACTGCAGTGATTCGTCCGTTCTACTTAGAGTTCTGCAGCCTTCTCGAACTTGGTTTTCTTACCATTACGTACTATTGTACTGCTTGTAGCAAAGAGGCAAGACTACAAAGAGCCTTATAGTAAGAAAGAAATCGAATGAATTATTCGTGATTCTCATCACGAATAATTCATTCGATTTTTTTTTGAATCTCATGAGAAGTCATCTGCATATTGAATGAACATATTTCTCTCAACATCATCAGATAAAGGTTGTTATCTGTCCACTGCTGAGCATAGGTCTCCTTTAATGAATGCCAAGACGACCGTTCCTTCATTTTATATTTCTCTCAGGGTCAAAGAATTGTTTTCGTCTTTAGTAGGGACCTATTCGCAACGTAAGAAATTGAGATACACGTAATTAATGTTATCATAAAAACAATTTAGCATTGGATAATTTATATAAAACCAATTATTTTCATCAAAATGCTTTGCCATGCCACAATTCTTGCCACAAATCTTTGATTTAATATTCAAATGGCCCATTGATTGGTCAACAAGAAAGTTTGGTTTCTTAACGAAAAGCGTTATTTAATTTGTATACCTAATTGAATATAACTAACCAAATCTATCATTTGTATGCATACTCGAAGTTTCGAAACGTAAAACATTATCCTATATAGTATATAGTATACATATTATGCGTATCTACTGTATAATTATCGACAGGTTGGAATGTACCCATAGGATGTTTCGCAAAAACCAATTGACATAAAGTATTTAACTAGTAGGTGTACTAGGACTACATATATCAAATGAGCATATAAGTGGATAGAGTGCAGTGAGTGGAAGATATGAGCCATAAAAACCCGGAAATGGTCAGTGATTTGTCACTGAAGTAATATCAATTCCACCAACCAGTGATCTGTGTGAATGTTCCATCCGCCAATCATCCATCAATGGCCATCAGTTAGCCAATCAGAGCGTAGAAGCTCAGCGTCGTAGCACAAAATTGGCGGCATTTGTTTTTATTCAAAACACAACATTACCGGTCTATTCCGGTTATATGCTCGATGTTCTAGTATTATGAATATTTGACTTTATTCATTTAGTTTATTCGTTCGTACACGAGAAAATTAAATGTACCAAAGTTGATGAAAATACACACACAACTGATTTATTATTAATTATATCAGTTTATTTATTTATTTAGTCAGAAGTGAACAAGAAAAATATTGTTGTACAACTTGGTCAAAGCTTTTTTAAGAAATCTAATTTTAGTCAACCTATCGGTTAGAATTGTGAATTTATTCCGCCCACTTGAACATACATAAAAAGCTATAGTATAAAAAGGGAATTTAATTTGGGAAAGCCAAATTAAATGACATGTAGACAAACTCCAAACTTCTTTTTTTTTTTATAGAAGAGGGAGCAAACGGATAGTCGGTTCACCTGATGGTAAGTGAAAAGCGACATCCACAGACACCCGCTACACCAGTGGATTAGCAGGTGCGTTGCCGGCCTTTCAGATATGAGTATGCTCTTTTCTTGAAAGTCCCTAATTAATTCGCGTCGTATAAAAACATTTGTGTCTGTAGTGGTTTGATTTGATGGATCAGAAAAGATGTTACTCATACATTTTTAAATATTTACTACTGGTAGCGTCCCGCGGTTTCACCCGTGTATTTCCCATTCCCGTGGGAGTACAGTAATAAATTATATTATATTATGTTGTTCTGATGAATTATGGTATTGTAAGGTTTCATTAACATCCAATAAGTAATTTTTGTGTTATAGGTTAACAAACATACATCCATATAGTCTCACAAACTTTCGCGTTTATAATATTATTAGTAGGATTATTTATCTCATTATATTTGAAGAGATTGTTAAGAATTGAAAATTTTTTCTTGCTCTCGATTTTTTTTTAGAATTTTTTTCTCGATTCGGTTTTAGAATATGAATAAAAGACTATTCAATTTTAGGGCAGGTGAAACCGCGTG
Organism: Helleia helle; assembly: GCA_963853865.1. Taxonomy (NCBI): domain Eukaryota; kingdom Metazoa; phylum Arthropoda; class Insecta; order Lepidoptera; family Lycaenidae; genus Helleia; species Helleia helle. The sequence continues at coordinate 6,793,987 of OY971420.1, forward strand.
GACCAACTAGTACGAAATAAATACCAACTTCAAGATGAACTTATAATGGCACTTGTAAAGATGAACGCGTTAGCTTAGAAGTGAGTGGCCAAGTCCTTGATGCTTTGTAAATTGTAGGAATCGCCGGCGGTCGATTATTTTACAAAGTATTCCACGGCAAGTATCGGGCAAGGCATCCGACCCATCGCGGTCATCTCAAATATTTATGACTTTAAATGGATTTGATCTCGTTTTTGCTCGCCTGGGTACGCAGCACTTATGGCGTCTCTATGGCTATCATAAAAACCAGCATTCTCCACGATTCTTATTTCTATTTATGCATATTATGTCATTAACTGCTCATAATGATGGCTTCTAACAGATGTTGTGCACTTTTAAATACCAATACGCAAAAATTCATGGACAGTTTTGCCAAAACAGAACATAGTACTATAACTGGATGTAATTTCACTATTTGTTCAATTTATATTTGTTTCAATACTACAGTAGATTTTTAAGACGGAAGTTATCGCCAAATAATAGTAATAAATAGAACACTCAGTATTTAAAAATGTATATAAAAATATTCTCATCAGATCGCCAAGGGTTCCGTGACACATGAACTAGTGAGTCAGCATAGATTATATTTTTAATACCGGTGGAACTTGGAAGGGATGCGTTTGGACCGCGCTCCCGTCTGTTTGTTTCTTCTTTGCTGAGTTTTGGAAAGAAATGCAGGACAGGTAGTGTCATTACTGGCACCGAGATCAACACCGTTTTTTTATATCGCAGGGAAATCCTTATGGATGCAGCCAGAATCTTCGGGTAGATCCTGACCCAATGTGGGACTCGCACCTGGGAGTACCCACCCTTTAACTAAAACCACTGCCGCTTTTTGAGGGTCCCGGATATGCAGGCAACAGACAGGATCACCTCAGCGACAGGTTGGCCCCGGCGAAGGCCAGAGTACTCCTCGTACGGGGCAATGCCCGGCCACCACTAAGCAGTCCCTTAGACGTCGTGCCAGACAGACCCAGAAAATCTCTACAGGATCTAGTAAACAAACACTCGACGGCTAGTCAGTCCCGCGAGAGACCGACGCCACCTTCACAGAGGGGTTGTCCCGCACCAAAGAACAACCCCTTCCAACGTCGGGACAGTACAATGGGGTGAGGTTCCCATCCTCACCCCTTACCGCCTGCTCTTTTGTCCCCTCTTCTTATACTCTTATTCCGTACGTACAAAGGTGCAAAAGGGTACAAAGAGCCCTCTTGGCTCAATTAGCTTCGCCCAAGGTGCTGGGCTCACCTTAGGCTATTGAGCCCCACCGCCACGACAAGGCTTGAACCGTGGTGGAGGTCAAGATCAACACCTAGCCTAGTTTCAGGTTATTTAAGTTGATATGCATGGATGACGCAGAACACTTCCACCACGTGGCTCGTCTGTCCGTTTGTCTATCAAACTAAAAGAAAATAAATATGTACTTCATAAATCTGAAAAGTTATCCATTGTAATTGAGGTGTGATTGGTGTCTAAAATGTATTCTGTCACGTGTGACGCGATCCGCTCGGCGTCACGCCAAAACTGGGACATTCATCGATTAGAATTGGATTTGATGTCGAATGTCTACACCTTTTGGCGCGTTTATTTACTATGTACATTGTCATTATCAACAGTATAATATTAACTTTATTTTATTATAATTATGTTTAGTTTTTATTCTAAAACCAGAGGGCAGAGACCACAAACATAGGATCATTCGAAAAGTCTTTGTTGTCAAAATTATTTGGCTTCAGAAAATTGAATTTTTTAACTTTTTTGTTGTTTGTTGTAATCCCGATTCCTTATAAAATTCCTTGTTAAGATTTTTTGGACAAGACAAAAAAATATAGAAACATTATAGGATACAAAATATTGTGTGGACATAGCCCAATGCCCCTTATGAACAAGATATACTTGCAATTATATACAGTTTCGTAATATCGCTACAACATTAAATATGTACCTTTTTTCACTGTACGATCGATTGCATTTAATATTTATTAACTTTATAATAATCTGAATATTTCTTTTTCGTTGCCAATCTATGGCGTATGCCATTTAAAAAAAAGTGCGTGCATACAAAGTACAAATGTCAGAAGTGAAACGTATTTGGAAAACAAATTTTTAAATCTCGTTTATATTTATACTTATCTAAACCTTTGAATTTCCGAGACTTGCGATGCGAAGTTCGCTCTATGTCTCTCTCTCTCTATCTTTCTCACTCGCTTGCTCCCTACTCTCACTCCATGGCTATGTGCTTCATGCTACGTTCGCCCTTTCTCACTCTCTCTCAATCGGTCTCAATCAGTCTTCTTGTACAAAACCGTTATACATATACAACGAAGAGGGGACAAAAGAGCAGGGGGCAAGGGTGACGAAGGGAACCTCACCCCATTGTACTGTCCCGACGTAGGGAGGGGTTGTTCTGTGGTGCGGGACAACCCCTCTGTGGAGGTGGCGTTGGTCCCTTGCCGGACTGACTAGCCGTCGGGATGCCCTGTTAGCTTAACAGATCCGGGGCACCTCACCAAGGCGGCATTGGTGGCACTCGCAGGGTTTTAGTGGGTAGAACTGCGTCCATTTACCACCTTTCGGGCGCAGCGAGTCCCACATACCCACCTGGGGAGACCCGCACCTCAGAGCATTTCCCGGTGTAAAAGAAAAAAAAAAGGTACACACACAGCACACACAGATATGATGATGTTGATACATTTAAAATGGACCAAACTAATTCCGACTATAATAAAATCGTGAAAACCAGTTTTAGTTACAGTACACTTGTCGATCTCTTATCTTGTAGGCAGTATCATTTGTTTTTTGGTAAATGTTACAGATGAGCAAGCAGGATATTGTCTGCCTTCACCGTATGCCTGTCTACTATGTTTCCGATCATCGTCATCATTGCACCTGGTAGCCACACGTTTTCAATGAGCGACAAAATCACACTGATGACAATGATGGCTGGTCAAGTGATATGATAATGAAATTCACATAAACACTATTCTTTAAGGTACGTAGTTCGAATCTCACAAACGGTAAAAAGTTTCAAATCCAGCCAATAAATTTTCTGTTGAATTTAATCGTTTATTCCGTGGTTGAGTTCAAAACATTCAAACAATGTTTGTATATGAATTTCTTTAATACATATAAATTATCTAGTATTTGATGCAGGTGCTTTAGTTTGCTTGTACGAGCTTAAATTGGCCCGATTTGTCAACATTTCTTTTCGGGAACAAATTGAACTAATCCAGCTGCGATAATCTTCATAAGTTTATTCACTTCGCCTTTTATGAGTACCATAAAATTGCCATTATTAAATTTGAGTTTAGCGCATTATGATCCTCCGTTTAAGTTACTCACGAGTAACCACTTATGGTGCACCACCACGTCTGACGTTCGTGAGCACTACCCAGGGTCTTCCGCACCGAAACTGCTAATGAATGCAACATGCAATGGTACACGGATTAATTGATGTAACAGGCGAGAAGTAGGTTCGGTGAACGGTAGAATACACACAATATACACACATATATGCACAGATACACACATAATATTTGTTGTGGTAGATAATTCCTATCACAATCATTATCACCGTAATCATCATCAATTGGTATACGTCCATTGTTGGAAATATGACTCTTTTCTAGGACGGCTGATTCCTGTTACTCACACTGTTACAGATGCACACCAGACTAACCAAGTCCAGAGCAAAGTGGTTGTGTTACTGTACACTCAGTAGTACTCAATTTTATTTCCGGTACGGAAATCTATATTCAACATACAAATTGATGGGATTTGATCTAACGACCTATGTATGTAAGGCTTACTCGTAGTTGTGCTAATTATGTTATGTTCGTAATGATAATGAGTATTACTTTTAATATATATTACTTATACACGCACTAACAGTACAGCTATAAGCCGCTTCTCCAGTTGAATTGATATGAACAACGCCATCTATCGACGAATAGTACAAAAGTAAATGACATACATCTCCATGTAAAATACATTTATGTACTTTATTACTTTTACTGAAATATAAAAGTGTTTGTATAAGCGTTAAGCAGGTTTCAATACAATAACAAATTGTAAACTAAAATGATCCTAAAGATATCTGAACTATATACTGATTGATAGCCAGTAGTATTTCACACGGAGGCATAACGTTACGATAATAATTGTTGACATTAGTTATATTTGGTTTCGGCATCACGGAGCGGAACTGGCGACGGAGGCCACCACCGTTTACGGGCCGTTTATCAAATGCGCTCGCGCAAGGTCCCACACACACAACCAAACGAACACACAACGCAAACGTACACATGTCGTGCGTAGCACACGTACGTAAACGGACGCATGCAGTACGCAAGTACGTACACGACGTAAACGTACAAATGCTGCATGCCGAACCTACACGTTGTACCCAAATGTACGGACGCTGTACGCAAACTCACACACACAAGCCACAAACGTAAACAAACGCACGCTGTGTTTATACATGGTTTAAACTTACATACACATATTGCACGCACACTACTAATTAATTTACGTTTACGGATTTATTCGTGATTTATATTTACATTTCCGTCTTTTCAGGTTACTCTACTTTTTCCGTAGATCGGTCCCTTGAAATTTGGATTACTTTCTCATATACACAACCTGATACTTCAGTCCTCAATTGTTAATGGTTGCTGCAATGGGGTTGCTGTAAAGTATCAAAAACGATTAAATCTCGATAAGATTGCAGAGAAGAATATCGCTTCTACATAAAGCAAATATAGCTCGACAAAGTTATCTGATGAAAAAATAGATGAAAACTACATGTGAACTCTACATTCATTAGCGCTATCTCGTAATTAAGGTTCTGTGCAAGTGTCACCAACCTTACTTGTAGGCTCTTTACCGGAGGTCATACATGAAAAATTCTAAGGTCGAACGCAAATATGCATCATTCAAAAATATAATAAAGTTATTTAAACGATTCAAAAACGTGAGAACGAATTATCTTTTAATCTTAGATTAGGTCTATTGAAACACGATTGTTACATTTGCGTATTCTATTCTATTATTTTAGTAAATATTTCACTGTAATTAATTGTGTATTCTATTTATTTACCTAGAATACATTTTTTATGTCATATGTCAAGGGGCTAACGAGCAGTCGGGGCCTCCCCATCCCTACAACCAAGGCCACGTAGATGCGCCGCCCTCTTTTTATCTATCCCCCCAATGGGCCACCGGAAATTCACAAACCACACGAATATATATATACGCGATAGCATAGCTGTCACTTGATGCCGGTGTTATGTGAGCGCTCTCGCTCACATAACCTCTGTACCACCCCGGTCGTGCCGGCCCAGTTCAGCTGCAATGCAGCATGGCACGACCTTTTAATATAAAATGTATCGCATATATATAAAATATAATATTTATTATAACTCCCTATAATTGGAGTAATTAATAAATTCAAGTCAATCAAAGAATAAAGTATCTAGGTTACATATATATATTTATGAGCATTTGATGTCCATTTCATTACGAGATTACTCTTAACTTAACTTATACATTAACTTACAACTTAACTTATACTTATATCAGGAACATCACACACACATTTATTTAGTTATATAGCCGTCTTGGTGTTCATTGAGGGAGGCCTATGTTCAGCAGTGGACAGATAGAGGCTGATGATGATGATGATGAAGATGATGATAGCCGAATAACATAATTATTTCTGTTACAACAAGTCAAAATGGAATGCTTTATATTGCGTTAAAATTTAAATATGTATAAGATATCCTTTTTATGATAACGCGGGAAAATGCATTTCGCATGTAGCCAGATTATCTTGTATGTTCCTGACCCTATGTGGAACTCGCAATTAAGAGTGCACTAGTCACACTAAAACACCTACGAGTACCTTCAGCCACTTTTTGAGGGTCCCAGATCTGCAGGCAACAGGATCACCTCAGCGATAGGCTGTCCTCAGTGAAGGCCAGACTACTCCTCGTAAGGGGTCACAGCCCGGTCACCACATAATCAATTCCCGCGACGTCGTGTCTAAATGGTCCAACCTGAACCCGACAGGAACACATTAGCGGTACTAGGGCCGCATTAAGTAGCGTCTCCTACGCACCCTCGTTAGTCGCTTTAGGCCTCGTCGGCGGCCTCGTCTCTCATCCTGTCGTCGGCCTCCTTCTGGGTCATTACCGCCACGCAGATGGAGACCATCGCCGTCTATCACTCGTCGTTACTGAGCATCGCGGTGATGATGCTTAGTAGAGACAAGTCCCCTCCGATGACTGATGTCAGACTGAGGAGAAGGGTTTGCGCTTACGGCCCATCGGATCTCATTAGATATCCTGACAACTTACTATATAACATTGTTTGGCTATTTATACGCTTTATAATTTACTAGCTATTGCCTGCAGCTTCGCGCGCGTTACTCAACTCCTATATGTCACAGCATGATGTTATATAGCCTTCCTCGATAAATGGGCTGTCTAACACTGAAAGAATTTTTCAAATCGGACCAGTAGTTCCTGAGATTAGCGCGTTCAAACAAAAAAACAAACTCTTCCGCTTTATAATATTAGTATAGATACCATAAAAACCACAATATCAAGAAATATTGTCAATATATATCAACAAAAACGACCGACAAGATCAAGTGTTTAAACTATTTCATGTTATTTGCGTATAACTTATTGTCGCTCTAAAACTAGTTTTACTACCGGGAACTAGTGACTATAGTTTTAAAGATAATGAAAACCTTGCTCGTGCGAAACTAGATTGGAAACGTTTAATCATTCGATTGGTTATATATGATGGTAGAGCGGAACATTAACAAAATGTACTTTTTAATAACTGAATATATTATCATATTGGTACATAAAACATTTTTGATCTATCGGTGAATATTTCGACAAGTTCGCGTAAGTGGCAAAACTTATGTAGAGTTACGAGTTCGTATCTAAGGCATCTGTAAGTATTAAAATTTGATGTGAGAAGAGTGTATTGGGTGAAGTTCGGGTCAAAGATAATATATTTTAGTTATGCGGTGTTCTATTTCTATTTATAGAGCAGGGGGCAAACGTACAGTCGGTTCACCTGATGGTAAGTGATAGCGACATCCACTGACACACCAGAGGGTTAGCCAGTGCGTTGCCGGCCTTTCAAATAGGAGTATGCTCTTTTCTTGAAGGTCCCTAAGTCGTAACGGTTTGGAAACACCGTAAGTGGCAGCTGATTCCATATATTCGTCGTGCGAGGCTTATTATGATTTACGAACATCGAGATGGTGAGGGTGTTTGGAGCTTTTACACGTTGTCCGGTGGTGAAATTCTGCTGCAGGTATTAGTCCGAACAATTTCTCAGAGCACTCCCTGTGGTAGATGCGGTAGAAGATGCAGAGCGATCCGACATCTCTACGCAGCGCCAAAGAATCAAGCCGATTGGAGATAACTTTGCTATCGACGATTCGAGCCGCCCGGTGATTCACGAGGTCAAATGGAAGGAGCTGATATTGGGGCGCTTCAGCCCAGAGGTGAGAGCAGTTCCATGTGAGGCCGGATCTGCGCCTTGATAATTGTAGGCGGTGCGAAGGCATGAAATACTGCTTTGCCCTACGGAGCATGCCGAGTTTCTTAGAGGCAAGTTTAGCCTTGCCATCCAAATGACCACGAAATTGCACATCTCTCGATATGTCGACGCCAAGTATCCCAATGCTGGCAGAGGCGGTTAGGGAAGTGCCTTCAAATTGTAGAGGTACGACGAAGGGTGATTTTTTAGCGGTACCTAACGTAGTAAAACGAATACAAAGCAGACAACTTTAAGAGTTATCCAGGAAATAAAAAGGTGAATGTGAAAAATAACTGAATATGAAACGATTTATGAGCTGCAAAGATATTTTATTGGTATCCAATTTATAAGTGAGCTATTAAGGTAAAGAGCACATCGTCGTCATATTTAAAACCCCGCACGCTAGGAATGTCTTCAGCTTATGGACATAATATTGCAGTGTACATATCTTATCAGTAACCACGTTTATTATAATATTCTAGAACAAATATCTGAGCTTTACAATTTCCTTATCATATTCTACTAGAATATTCTATGCTTTTATGGTGCGTCGTTCCATTTTTAAATTAATATAGTTCTAATTTAGTTGAACGTTCTATTTTGGGACTGATTAGTAATAGAAATATCGAGAATATAACCAGAATAGAGCGGTAATGTTTACGTGCTTTGTATGAAAACAAATTCCTACAAAGTGCTGCGACGCTGCGCCGGTTCTGTGCCCTTTGTGTGTGTGATTGGCCATTGGCCATTGATCGATGATTGTCCGATGGGACGTATATACACATCACTGGTTGGTTGATTTGATTTACATTACATCAGTGACAAACCACTGACCAGTTTTGGAATTTTACGTCTCACATTACCACCTGTTATATGCTCAATGAATAGAAATAAGGACTTTTTAATTCCACTGGATGTTAATATCATGTTGTTGGTGTTATTAATACCACTGGATACTGTGATTGTCAAGGTACAGGACAGTCTTCTTCACAAACTAATGGAACTTTATACTTATATTTAGGACTAGCGTTGACCGCAGCTTCGCCCGCCCTAACTTAGATTTACAGCCGTACGCAGATTGATGATGATTAATTTTAACGCCTAAGTTACTCCTTATAGCATCAGCTATCTGCCTGTAAAAGTCCCATCAAAATAGGCCTAGCCGTTTCAGAGATTAGCCGGAACAAACAGACAGGCAGACAGACTTTTGGTATTTGTACCGTTTATACATCCATATGCATTTAATAAAAAGCGGTTATTTTAATATTACAAATAGACACTCCAATTTTATTTATTTGTATAGATAAAAAGCTGTTATTTTAATATTACAAACGGACACTCCAATTTTATTTATTTGTATAGATTCACAATTTAGATTTCAACCCGGCATATCTACTGAAAGTGGCATATGTGGCATTTACTGTCTTAAGGAGACTGTCCAATATTACACAACTCTATCTAGACTCTATGCCATGAAATTCCTAGTTTATTATATAATGGTATAGCAATCAATAAAACAGTGTAAGATGGGCGGGAGTGTTTTCTAGAGTACAGGGCAAGGCAGGGTGAGCTCGCCACGACTCATAATCTTTATATGAACCGGTGCACGGTTGATCGGTGAGTTCAACACCACGTACATAGGATGTCACATAGATGACGCATGTATAAACAATATCAGCTATAACGACGATATGGTGCTTTTTTTACGCCGGTAAATGCTCTGAAGCATCCCGCGGGAGAGTGGGCCTCCCCAGGCGGGTATGTGGGACTCGCTGCGCTCAAAAGGTGGTAAGATGGACGCAGCAATTCCGCCTTTGGTAACACACACTGGTGGTCCAGGGGCTGTCCCGCACCACAAAACACGTCCCAACGTCGGGACAGTGCAATGGGCTGAGGTTCCCATACACGTCCCTTGTCCCCCTGCTCTTTGTCACCTCTTCTTATAAGAGGGGTACAAAGAGCAGCTCCCTCGGCTCTATTTGCTTCTCCCAATGTGCTGGGTTCACCTTAGGCTACTGAGCCCCACCGCCACGACAAGGCTTGTACAGAGGTGGGGATGTTATGGTGCTGCTGAGTCAATCGATTGTTGCGTTACGTCGGCTTCTTAGTGTCTGTGAGAAATATGCGGGGGCCCATGGACTTAAATATAACACAGATTAAAGCGAGTTTATCGTTTTCAGTGCCAGTGCTGGCAGGAGTTGCAGATTTGTACCTCCTGTAACTCTAGGCGGTGTACAGCTGAAAAGAGTAGACCGATTTAAATATCAGGGCCACTGGGTCACCGACCCTTTTCTGATACGGAAGACATAGAGAGAGAGTGTAGGGCCACGTGGTCTGCAGCTTGCGCGGTGTGCGCGAACATGCTGGCTCGCAGATTTGCACGATGTAGTCAAATTGACACTTTTTAAATCTTATTGTCAATCATTCTACACGTGTACCTATCCTGTGGATTGTATTTACGCAGCGGGCATACAGCGCTTTACAAGTGCAATACAAATAAAGTGTTCAGGAGGTTGTTTGACTGCCACAGGACAACACAGATTGTTTCTACACAATCGTAAGAAATCGATGTCTGGTTGTGGTCACGTGTGCGGGGCAGTCTGAACAGTCTCCTGTAGGGCTAGCATGCGCGCACGACAAAATTTGTCTACCCCTTTTCTCGTATTAATTATATGAAATAATACGAGAAAAGGCGTACACAAAATTTTGTCGTACGCGCAAGCTAGCCTTACTGAGCGTGCTGGGTAGACGATGGGTCTCCGAACTGTTGAAGCATTAGATGCAGCTTCATGCTACAGGGGCACGCTTCCCATATTTATTGATTTATAAAATTTATATTGTTTGCTAAAACTAGAATTAAGAACATTGTTACTAACAAATATGGATGTAAAAATCCATATCATCATCAGCCTTTATCCGTCCACTGTTGAACATAAGCCTCCTTCAATGAACGCCAAGACGACCGATCCCTTCCCTTGATAAAACCGAGTAGTAAAATTTAAATGTTATTGCAATATAAACTCAGCATATAATTAATGTTAAAACCAGGCACATTTGTACAAACGATATGATCAGTAATTCAGTAAACATTACTTCTACCCAATACACAATACACAGGAGAAATAAAGATGGTGGAACGGTCTTAAATATGTAAACAACAAAATTTTAAAACGGGCACAATATTGTCGATGTTAAATGAAGTGTAAAACATAAATTTACATTTTATTAGATCCGTTTACTATATAGCAATATTACGACGCAAAAATTAATTAAAAATTTTAATTCTCTCATAAATTAAGTCGGTTCTTCAGCTATAATATATATAATATATATATAATTTGATTGTATTGGCGGCGAGTAAACTATGTAAAGGATGTATTTCTGTCCCTTTTTAATTTGTAATTAAAGGGTGCTTAAATTTTATGATAATTGTCTTATCTGTCAATACTTGATAAGAATAAAAGTAAAAATAATACGCAATTTATGACGATGCATAAAGTAGTAAAAGATATTATGTACATAAAAAAATATATATTTATAAATTCTTGATTGTAAATTGTTTGCTGTAACAATATATTCGACTGCGTTATTTTTACATATACCTATTAACTTCAGGTATTTCCAGAGATCGTCCAATACATCCGAACAAATAATAATAATATAATATCTATGGACGCTTTCACACCACGTCAATCTGGTCCCGTGGTAAGTTCTCGAAGAACTTGTGTTACGGGTACCAGACAACGGAAATATATTTAATACTTTTATACTATACATATATTTAAGATTGTTATTATATTATACACATATTTAATACACATCCATGACCCAGGAACACAGAAAATGTTTTTGTTCCCTGGCGGGATTCGAACCCGCAACCGCTGCGTAAAGTGCCAGAAGCTGAGCACTCGACCAGCCGGCAGTCAAAGTTATATTAAAATATATTTCAGCAACTTTTTGTAGTAAAGGGCGACTACCACCCGCACAACCAGAGATTATGCAAATGTGTTGCCCTCCTTTTCCCTATCCCCCCAATGGGCTACCTGAAACTCACAAACGGCACAAAACTAGATAGCATAGCTGTCACTTGACGTCGGTGTTATGTGAGCGAGAGGTACTGGTTGTGCCGGCCCAATTCGGTTACAAATCAACATGGCACTACCTCTGACTTTGAAAAAGGTACAAAAATGCATAATTTTGATTTAAAAATAGTATAACATACTAATGATTGTTACTAAGTACTTTTAAAATTAATAATAAGTATGCTATACAAAGCCGCCACGGAGCCAAAGCATCGCTCAGCAAAGATTCCTTTTTGTGTGGCTTAGAATTATCAGCATCTATTTTTATATATGACCAATAATAATACGAAATTCATCACATACAATTATTACTTAAAGAAATATTATGCAAGCTATTTTAATACTTTTTTTATAACACAGGGAAATGCAAATTAGGTACATAATAAAAATAAAAAAGTTTACTTTTGTGCGCTTAACCGCGCTTACTTATTGTATTCCATATTTTTTTTACTATTATTCTATCGTACATTCACTATGAATTCTAAAACATAGACATCTGATATCAATCGCGGGTCCCGTGACGCCAACCTTTTTCTTCTAAATGGCCCATATTTTTGTCGTTGTCATAATTATGAGCCTCATATAGACCCCTATCAATAAACGACAACACCTTCATAATAGTGATCTCAAATCCCATTTATACCGAATATACATACATATATAGTAGTATGCTGACCTTCGTTACATACACACCTGTCCACGCATATATTCAAGAACCGCTTCCCCTTAATCGGTTATACGTTTTAGTGAATTATGCTACTATTAATAAATAATCTATCGTTTGCTCGTAAATATAATTTAAAATATGTGATATATGGCTATGATAATATCTACACTAATTTAGTGTACTAGGTCGGTTTAATTGATTCGAGATTAATAGTCTGTTTTTATCGATACTGAAAATCTCGAAACGAATTGGGTGAATAATATTAATTATTAATCAAGCACTCAAATCACCCACAGGGGCATTTAGCCTTCTTACCGCTTTTTTTTTCTTTTGCACTGGAAAAGCGCTTAGGCATCCGGGGTATGTGGGACTTGCTGTGCGCGAAAGATGGTCAGGTGGCCTTCTTACCGCTGCACATAGTGGCCGGATCTGGAAGTCCCGGATAGGCTTATCAAGCCACGAAATGCCGTAAAACTCCCAATAATTGACGCTTTTAATCATATTTCAAAACTACAATAGGCCAACGATTGATAATTATACAAGCAAAACTATTATCAACATCAACAACCCCAAGCCAACTGGATGTGTGTTCTTTGAACGCCAAGACGACCTATCCCAAGTCGTCTAATTTTATCCATTCACTGAACGAAGGTAAAAAAAAATCTAGTAAAAGGTCGCTCTATCGTCTGTTTACCACGTACATTACGTCTTATCATAAAGATAATATTGTGAAGTGAAAAGAGTAATTAATGATTTGATTCCATGGATTTATTAGTCATTAGAGAAAACTAAACTTCATAGATATGATAAAAGCCGCTTTCAAACACCAGCCACTTCGCACTAGACACATAAATCTATAATTACCCGGTAAGAACATATCATTATAATGTCATGAGTGCATCTTGCATCCACTCAAATTTTAAAAGCATTGATTGAGTGCACGCAAACCATCTCGGAGACACAACATCTCTTAAGAATCTATTTCTGTCTATATAAGTAATGTTATATGTTTAACGTATGTATCTGTATATACATTAATACATAAAGACAATTCTTTGTTCGTCTTTTGGATCTGATTGCAAGTACGAAAGAGTGAGAGATTTGGCATAAGTTCATATGGAATGGATGCCACTGTTACTCAGGAAGAAAAGCAGTCAGTCGACTCTCTCGACTTCTGACGAGAGTCTGAGAGAGAGAGAGGCTGAGAATTAATATTGCCTTTATCCAGCAGTGGACGGATAAAGGCTGATGATGATGATGATGATGGTGGACAAAGATTTTTTAATAAGAAAATTTGATTTCGATTTTGTTGATAAGTAAAGTTAGTAATTATATAACAAGAGCTGATTCATGGTTATCGCCAACCCATCTGATTGGAGACCAACTTCGTTTTCTCAAAAGTGGCTTGACTTTACTAAACCCTCTCAGCCCACCCACCAATGTCTCTGCGTTTGCAAGTTTGTGCAAGGAAAGTTTAGGCCATGGATTCACTTAAAATTTAAATAACACATTGAATTCCTATATTAGGTGATACATAATTTATATTCCGGTTCCAACCGGAACGAGAACAGTAATTAAAGTCGGGCTCAGACAGTCTCTATATAAATTTTATGCCAAATTTCTCACGAAAACCGAAGCCACAATAGCGCAGTCAGTTTAGCTAGTTTCTACATAAGATTTAATATTTTATCCCGAAGTTCCCTATATAATGGGATCTACCACGAAGCGTTGTCTCAGTGCAAACAAAAACAGTATAAAACTCGTCAAACTCCACCATCTTACCTAAGCGGCAATTAACAGATTTTGTGCGTGTTGTTTACGTATTACGACAGACACGCCCGCCATAATATAAAATTTACATAAATATAACATTAAGTAATGTGTTTATCTTAAACAATTGCACGACACCATATATCAAATTAATACCATTTTCATTAATACTTAATAGGCTAATTTTGTGGACGCTTATCGTGGACTAGACCGATGACAAAGTGAAAACAAATTGAGAGGTAAATTACATAATATTTCGGCAAAAAGTTCAACGTCCCATTTTAATATGGAAACCACTTTTTAAAACCAGTCCTTAACTTGATATTTAAACAAGCTGAATGTAAACTTAAGGCCAAAATCGGCCCTACTCGTTATGGTTAAAATCGCTTATGTTTGCCTGTGCTCTGTAGTAGGCTGTACGGCGCTCTGGGGCGCACCATTCACGAGTGAAAGACTATTTGGATCAACTAGCTTATCCTTTTACACAGAAGGATAGGCCTATGAGCGTTTTTCATATTGTTTTCGATATAAAATCGCTTAAGGGTATTCGCTCATTTACTCTATTTGTAATCCCACAAAAAACAGTTTCACTGTAAAATGTCGCGCCAAGTACACGTCTAACTATATACACATATAGCAAAAATAAAAAAATAAACTAATCTTTACAAAAAATATGAAATAAAAAAACCAAGTACACAAAACCTCTCGGATTAAAAGAAACACTCATTAAAAACTGTGAAAATTGAAAAAACAATTGGTGTAGTATATTTACAAAAAAAAAGAAAAATTTGCAATCTACAAAAAAATATAAATTAAAAAAAGTAATCATTGTGATTTTCAATAATTGCAAAATTTTTGTGGCAAATTTTACAATTGAAAACAATTTTTTAAACGTACTTGGCGCGCGTCATTGAGTACCCCAAATTTTTTCATGGCTAATCTAGAGCTAGGGTAATATTATTCTGTGATCTAAAGCCAGGAAATTGGTATGGAAAAGGAGTATAAAAACAACAATTGTTGCAACCCTTCTACGCCATGTAGTTGGCCTCACTAATGATTATTTTGATGTCTTCAATCAAATCTATTAGAATTAAAATTCAAGCTCTTACCCATTTCTTTATATATTTCTTATTACTATTACATTTATACTCATATGAATATGACGCTTTCTTGCCTTTTAATTGAATCAAGAAATAAGGAAATGATTTTATTACTAGTAAGGTAAAGTACCCAGTAACTGCTCAGAACCACCTTTCCACTCTTTTTATTTGTATATCTGCATTTTTGAATATAGATATACAAATGCAGAGAGTGGGCAGGTACTGGTTCCTGAGCAGCTACTGGGTACTTTACCTTAGATAATGTTTATTAAATTGTTTTTGAAAATTATAACATTAATTAATGCTTGAGGAACACAAACTTCTCGAACTGATAGTTGACATTAATAATTTATCTTAGTGATATTGTGAAGTCCATTTACAATACATCGAAAATGACGCGCGCCAAGTACGTTTAAAAAATTGTTTTCAATTGTAAAATTTGCCACAAAAATTTTGCAATTATTGAAAATCACAATGATTACTTTTTTTTTAATTTATTTTTTTTGTAGATTGCAAATTTTTCTTCTTTTTGTAAATATACTACACCAATTGTTTTTTCAATTTTCACAGTTTTTAATGAGTGTTTCTTTTAATCCGAGAGGTTTTGTGTACTTGGTTTTTTTTATTTCATATTTTTTTGTAAAGATTAGTTTATTTTTTTATTTTTGCTATACGTGTATATAGTTAGACGTGTACTTGACGAGACATTTTACAGTGAAACTGTTTTTTGTGGGATATCTCTTTTTTTTGTAAAGCATATATTAATTAACATAATTACATTTCAAATATTTTAATATTTTAAATATTTATACTTCTTGAGTAATTCATTTCAAATACTTTAACTTAAACTTCTTAAGTAATTCATCAAAATTTTTGTTCTTAAATTTTCTCAAATAATTTAATAATAAAAGAGGTTAGTACTATTACAATACTTTTACTTTAAATGACGCTTGTGACTGACCAGTGACCAATGCAACATCGTCATATTTTTTTAAAATGTTATTTTGATTTTCAAAATTAACATAGAACATGCGTTCCTGTTATTCCTCCTGTTTAAATATTTAGAGTGTAAAAGGGAAAGTTAGATACCAGATGGCGCAACATGCAACTTGACCGACTGTTCAAATCAATAATTAAATTAAAGTAAATTATTATATTTGCTTATTAGTAAATCATGTAATAATAAGCTCAAATATGTAATTAAAAAATTTAATATTTTTTGTTCTTGTCCAATATATGATTCATTATTATTTACCCTGAATTTATTAAGTTATGCACACTGCCATGCCTTCAGAATTCAAAACTTTAGATGTATTACTTTCTTTACTGTTTTCTTAAGAATAATTCAAATCCAACTCCATACGAAGAAAGTCATAAATTTACTTGATACCAATGTACTTATTATTATGTTTATTGTCCTATAAGGCCTTTAAATATTCTTCTTTCCAGAAGCTAAAAAAATGTAAAACAGTAAGGAAATAACTTCAAATGAAAATAATTAAAATTAAGAAATACTACACACAATGTCTCGCAATTTTTGTTTACAACCAGCTCTTTTCCGCTTAAAGTTTTTTTTATTGCACGGTCTGTTACAATGGGAAAACAAATCGTATTGACAATAATAAAAAAGAAAAGTATGACAAGTCAGAAATTTGAAGTAAAATTACTTACATAATATCATAATCAATACTGAAATTATCTTGTCTGTCTCTATTTGATTATTGGAACAAATATAAGTCATCAACATATAATGCTATAACAATTTTTACATCATTATTCATTTTTGTATAAACACATGGCTCTATACGACTCCTTTTGAAACCTAACTCACATAAACATTGCTCCACTCTCTAATACCATGATCTAGATGACTGCTTTAAACCATAAATTACTTTGTTTAACAATCTTATTCTTATTTGAATCACAATTAATAACTAGTTGAACCTTATAAATGTCCTCTTTAAGAAAACCATTTAAGAATGCTGTTTTAACATCTAAATGAGTGACATCTAAATTTAACTAAACAGATAGTGCGAACAATAATTTCAAAGTAGAAAGTCTGACATCTGGTGAGAAAGTCTATTCATAATCAATACCAGGCCTCTGTGTAACCTTGCCCTTAGCCACTAAACATGCTCTGTAACATATACTATTATCACTATTTAATTTCCTTTTATATACCCACTTGCACTGTACTAAAGTTTAATCAAAAGGTAATTCACTCACAGGAACCCATACATCATTTTCTTCAAAAGCTTGCATGCAGCTTTTCCTCTATTGCCTCAATCCACTTGTCTCTTCCTGGGCTCTCCAGAGCTTCATAGACACAGACTGGATCATTAGTAACATTTGGACTCAACGTTGTACATAGATTTGGAAATCTATAACGCTCTGGCAGCTTTTTTATTCACTTAATTTGGGTCCCCCTTTACTAAAAGTAAATGGTACTGGTTCCTCATTTTCTTCTTCAGATTGCTGTCTGTGTATGATATTCCCGTAACTGCTCCATCTTTCATTTTATTCTGGTCATTTATATTCAAATGGCCAATCTCCTATGACACTCTTCACTAATTACTGTTGAAGTAGGAGTAAAAAAAACATTGTTTATGTTCCATGAACAATTTATAAACACCATTTTCTTGGTTTGCTACAGCCACCAAACTGTTTTTTCTAATGTAAACATAACAGCATTTCTCCTTTAACCCCACATTATTTCCATTCTTGATAAGTTGACTAATATTATACTAATATAGAGTATAGTAAAAATTTAATACCAATTTAATTGGTAGGAGATGAAGTCAAGAAACAAACTCCAGCGGCATTTATTATGCGGTTATGTCTAATTTTTAGAGTTTTGACCGAATAAAATCGGTTGAAACTAAATAAAAAAATACATTAAAATCACGTTAAAGCACCACAATTACATAGATAGAGATAGTAAATCTCACTTTGTTAAATAATTTTGTTATTTCTCGAAAAATAATTAGACTGTATTGTCATTTTTCTTTCCAATTGGCATTTTCTGTTGGAACCGGCTAAGACCTGAGGCCATGCTGCCATATCTGTTGTGTTAACAAAAATATCTTGTCTGTGCTTTGGAGAAACGGCGGAAAATGCCAAAAAGCGCGGCTCTGCCCCTCTAGCACCCATCAATCAACTATCACTTCCCATTCTATTCACCCAGAACAGTTCACCATAATATTCGCCAACGAATCACATTATATATTACACAGATTAAGTTTTAAAAACAAACACTACAGAAAACCATCAGAACAGTCCTACAATAGAAGACCACTCCAGAACAGTTCTCCACAATATTCGCCAACCAATCACAATATATACAGTTTTTAAAACAAACACTAGTAAATCACTCAGAATGAACAAAACACAAAATAACAATTAATTAACGGGAAACTGGGAAGAAATCAATATAAAATATGTGTAATATAATATCAAATATAAAATATGACAGAAAAAATAATTAAAAATAAGCTATAGAGAATACAAGAAAAAACGAAATACTTAATTTTTAATACAACACCGTATATTGATAACGATAGGCAGCATGGCCTCTAGCCTTTGCCTGTTCCGATAGGATAAAACTAAAAAACAAGCAACCAACTTCGATGTCAAAACTCAAAATTCTCACTGTAACGTCATATAAAATATTTTCTCTGAACCTCTTTAATCGCAAAACGGCGCAAGCAATAATTTTCATGTTTGAATTGTATTAAATAATTGCTGCGACCCAATAATTTTTTGTAATATGTGTAAAATTCGAAAAAAAGAAACTTATTAAAAATAGTGTGAAGTCTTAGTGTTTTGGCAATAATAACAAAATAAAGCCCCAAATTTTTTTTTTGTTTTGGAGGTTATGTTTACATATGTCTCGAGAATATATACACAGTGCCTCACGCCAAACTACTTGGATGTGTTCTTGGCGCTAGACACTAACGTGTCTCCTGATATGTAGGTACATACTGCTTGCTCTCTTAAAGCTCTTACCCGCGTTTGATTTCAGTCATACGCGGACTCATAATAATTTCATTAGCCTATGTCCTTTATCCTATAATTTATGTCCTTTTCAGAATTGTCACTTAGGCGGGGAACGTTAACAAACTAGTATTCATCATCATCATCATCATCATCATCATCATCCACTCCAATGCTGAACATGGCCTATGTTGTGGAGTGAGTTCCCCCAAAGAACGCCAAGACGGCCGATCCCTCGGCACTCCCATCCAACACGGACCGGCCACCGCACGGAGATCGTCTTCCCACCTGGTTAATGGCCGACCAACACTTCGTCTACCTAAACGTGGCCTCCACTCTAGAACCTTATTGCCCCATCGGCCATTCGTTCTGCTGAGTGTGTTACCAGCCACTGCCACTTCAACGAGCTTATTCTAATAATATATTAAACTAATATTCGCTTTTATAATAATTTTGGTCTACATTTATTATCAGTCTTTCGACTGCGGTTGAACGACTTGGGGTTCATCGCCTATCTCCAGCAATGGAGAATGGCTTGGTGATGATGATCTAGTAAAATAGCCCTATTATCTTGATATGATAAAATCCAAAGCAAATGTAACGTAGTGTGACACACTCATAAGTTACATACAATCATTCCCAGCACATCGTCACAGCACGAATGTCTTCGAGTGTAAGACAAGGTCGACGACTATATGCTCTACATTCATATTTCGATTGTACACTAAAACATCAATACATTACATAACATATGAACGCACCTCTCTACTTGTTCTACAAAAAATATTACAAAGTGTATAGGAAATTTACCAAATGGTAACTAATTTACCTAAGAAATAAGGTATAAAAAAGAGTAAAAAAAATTGTTTTATTTTTTTAAAGTCCCAAAGTTTATTGCATAATCAGAATGAAGAACACCGTACCATCGTCCTAGGAATACTTGAATAACGATAGATCATTCACTCCGATTCACAGGATGAAGTTATTTTTGACAGTCATAATAACCATCGAAATCCATTCACAAACGGCGGAGTAATCGTGTCACATACATACTAAAAAAACATACAGACGAATTGAGAACCTCCTCTTTTTTTGTAGTCGGTTAAAAAGTCATGCAAAAAAGAAAACCTTATTAGCAATAAGTTACCAAAAAGTTCATTTTACTTTGCAATATTGACTTTTAGTGATATAATTAATTTCTTTGGTGCGAAGGGACAGGGGAAGGGAGGATCCTTTCACTTCCGTTACATATCCAAAGGACAGGAAAACCGGTTCCATACATTCCGAAATTTGTTCAAAGGTCTCACGGAACTGCCTACGTACTTACAACCTGTAACTATATACCATTGTTATATTTTTCTAGAGACCTGGTGGGTTAGCCAAGACGCCATTCTACAATCGTAAACGCTAGTAGACCCACCTGGGCACGTTGTCTTGTCCACTTGTTAGTGGACAAGACAACAACGCCACCCGTCGTGTTCAATACTATTTTATACATCTGCGATGAACTCCTAGACTTTTGAACCAATTTGAACCAAATGAAAATATTTTTTGCACACTGTACAGTTTGGTCCATCTTGCCAGAATCTATCATGGCCTTTAAGAGTTTACAGCAGATAAACAATGTGAACAATGTGTGTGTGTGTTTTTTTAATATAGATTATTGGAAGAGACAAATAATTTATTGTTCTCTATTTTTGTACAATTTAATATCAGAGCACGCTCAAATAATATCTCTATAATAAATCGGTTCATCATTAACATCAGCCTCTATCCGTCCACTGCTGAACATAGGCCTCCCTCAATGAACGCCAAGGCGGCCGATCCCTCGCCACTCGCATCCAACACGGAAAATAATAATAACATCCAAACGGTTCACTCAATTAAATGTCTACGATGTATACATATTTAAAGTAAAATGGTAAAATTCATTATTTGTTAGATGATTAATCTGAAGTTTGCATGGGCGAAACTGCGGGTCCTAAATCAATCAATGATTAGCTAGAGTGGGCGTTACTTCGGCCAAAGGCTTAGTATATAATTAACAGTACAGCATTACACTCTAAAATTAAACTTATACTTTTTCAACATGAGTTTGTAAGAGTTTGACTCTTTCCAATATCATTAATTAATAAAATATATTAAAAGACGTCACCTTTTTATTCGGTAAATCTTTTACTAATTATACAAATAAAATAAAAGAGCATTTTATATTATCTAAACATCTATATAGATAAATAAAATTGGAGTGTCAGTTTGTAATATTAAAATAACCGCTTTTCATAAATGCATAATAATATGGACATGGATACACGGTACAAATGCCAAATTAACATTTTTTACAATTCTTGTTTACGCTCTCTGTCTGTTTGTTTGTTCTTGCTAATCTCTGAAACGGTGGGGCTGATTTTGACATTGGCCGGGACTTTCACTGACAAATAGCTGATGTTATAAGGAGTAACTTAGGCTATAAAAATAATCATCATCAATCCGTATACGGCTGTAAATCTAAGTTAACGCGGGCGAAGCTGCGGGCAACAGTTAGCATTATTTAGATCCCTGGTTTCATTCCGCGATTTCTTCGTCTAGTTTCCACTACACCAACCATCAAAGATAAATGTACATTTAAATACAAAATATCTCCGATGATTCCTGTCAGCTCAGCGTGTCATGGCGTCATGGATCGTTGTGTCACCGTGTCAGAGTGGTGTCAGAGGTGAACACCACAACCAAGCGCCCTTTCCCATATGCCAGCGTCTTCCGTGCTACAGGTGAATCGAAACTCAACTTTAGTTCAGAGTTTATTATATACCTACTTATGGAAAAAGCAACTTGATAACAAGTACTGCTAGTAACTCATTCCGCAAGGAAAAGTTAATGACCATAGAGCTGAACTACAAGTGAAAAAAAAAACTCAACCAGTCACAGAGACTCCGATAGAAGTGAAAACAAAACAATTAAATTCAAATACCTATAATACAGGCTGTATAAGATTATGACAACCTATACAATTAGCCGCATGACATAAATTAGAAGCAACACAATTTGCAAAACAAATATTACATAATCATAAATAAATAAATCAAACGTCAAACTGTGTCTCCGGCGTTTCGCGTGCGGTGTCGCGAGTTCAGAGATTTTATCTCATCTAAAAATATGCGTACCGCGCTAAAAGAAGTTTACACTTCAAAAACTTTTTATAGACTTTATCGTGGTGTATTAAGGTTTCATGGGAGACCGAATGTCACAAAGTTAATAATTATTTAGTCCGATCTACGCACATAATGTTAAAAACATCTTGAACCTGTGAAATGTTTTTTTTACATTCAATTGTAATTAACTACAAAACAATATAAATTAAAACAAAACTTTTGTTTGATACTATCTATTACAATACATTGAAAATAGTGTCATGATTAATAAAAAAACACGCCAGGAAGAAGGAACACAATATAAACATGTTTAGCCCTGATAATGTTACTGATAACATCAAAGTGTATCAAAACAGGTGCTCCGCTTCGACGCACAGAGGCCACGAGACTATATCTACAACTACTAATTCAGGATGCCACTAATATCTTTAAATGTACGACTAGACACCTAATATATTATATAAACATGGACGGACATATTACACTGAAACGGGAATTGAGTGAAATGAAACGGGTGTATTTTAACGCTTGCAAAGATTTCATCCTAATTATATACTATTTATATACTGAGAATAAAAGGTTATGTGAATGGTTATATAATTCATATAACCATTTATTCTCAGAAACGTTTATTAAAGAAAATTTTAGGCCTTATGTATTTTGCAAACCCGCAATGTATGTATACACGTGAACTCTGTCAGCTGATGCAGTCCGCTGGCCGGCGTGAACCATATACAAATTACATTGCCGTTTTTTGACGTGACAACGTCTTATAATTCGATGGAGCCGGCTGCACGAACGAAAAAACATGATGCATGCGGCGTTACCTCGCTCTGAGGCGTTCCATTTTCTTATGACGTTGTCACGTTCAACTATCTTCAGTAAACCGACTTTACTGACAACCGATTTTTTTAAAAAAACGATTATTTTAAAGCATTATCATCAAATTTCTGTAACATTATGTTTACTAAACCGGATTGTACAAAAAAAATTAAAAAGGCAACCAAAAAGAAACGCGTTTTTTTCACTTGTATCATGTCAGGCTATGCCAATACTATCATACCTCTTTATTTTAGCAAGCGTTCCAAATACACCCATTATATTATAAACTTACATGTTAAGTAATTTGGGTTATATTTGCTATCTGTGTTTATACGTATGAAAGTGAATGCACCCCACCAAGGTTCAAGCCTTGTCGTGCGTCCACCTTACCATTTTTCGGGCGCTTTTGAGTGTATGGGAATGTCTCGTTGATATCCAACTAGATGGGCCGAACTTGGTATTAATTACACTGGTCTACAGTGGTTTTGATGCCCTAAATATGAGAATGATTTTGGATCTATTTATGCCCACAATTCATGAAACTATTAATCATTTTGTAAGATTTGCTCTAATTTTTTTTTAAATCTTTATTTTCTTTTTACATTACCAAAATAAAAAAAACGAGAAACAAAATAACATATGTATTTATAATGACAGTTATGTTTTAAGAAATTAGGATACATCGAAGTAAAAAAATATGTCGAAAATATATTTTATATTTCCATAAAGTTGCGCAGAAGCCTAATCATCCTAATCAAGACTTTGTTTTTTTTTTTTAACGCCGGGAAATGCTCTGAGGCATCCGGCGGGGGAGTGGGTCTCCCCACGCGGTTATGTGGGACTCGCTGCGCCCGACAGCTGGTAAATGGACGCAGCTCTACCCACTAAAACCCGGCGAGTGCCACCAATACCGCCTTAGGTGAGGTGCCCCGGATCTAGAAAACAAACAGGGCACCTCAACGGCTAGTCAGTACGTCCCGCAAGGGACCGACGCCTCCTCCACAGAGGGGTTGTCCCGCACCACAGAACAACCCCTCCCAACGTCGGGACAGTACAATGGGGTGAGGTTCCCATCCTCACCCCTTGCCCCCTCCTCTTCTGTCCCCTCTTCTTATAAGAGGGGTACAAAGAGCCCCCCCGGCCCAATTAGCTTCGCCCAAAGTGCAACGCTCACCCTAGGTTACTGAGCCCCACCGCCGCGACAAGGCCTGAACCATGGTGGGGATCCTAATCAAGACTGGAAAATTAAATTTTATTTTTAACAAGCCGATGTACAAAATATAAGATATACAAAAATCATGAATGGAACGAGCAAATTAAACTTTCATGAATATATTCGTAATCGGGGCTCTTGAAAACGTAAAATTCGCGATAATATACAGGGCAACAAAAAAAAGTTTATTTTTATAGAACTGTAAAAGGCACGGGTCAAAGTATGGATAGATATGGGCAGATGATAATGAGATATTAATCGAAGACTGATGTTCCGATTGGCACTCGTCACATCAGAACATAAAATTCCCTTGTATCCCACGGTCATTGACCTCACCAGATTGTCGTGCTTCTGATTTTGATCAAGTATTACAAAAAAAAATATTTTGTCACGTTTCATGAAATACAAGCTTTATAGACACTAGTTGATGTTAAAGACTCGTGGTAAAAAAAAAAAAAAAACAAGTTTTAAGACTTAGAAGTTTTTTTGGTGCGATAACAGTGCGGGATTAAAACGAGAATTATTGATATCTCGCTATTAGAAAACTCTTGTATTGTTCGGTGAGTGGCAATCTCTAGAATGTTATATTCTAAACAAGCTCTGGTGTTTGCGTAAACTTGTAAACTTGAATCAGCATAAACACATAAATAAAAGTCCTAATGTTTGGATGACGTAAAAACATACAGACGAATTGAGAACCTCCGCTTTTTTTTGAAGTCGGTTAAAAATAGGCAATGAACATTATTCAAATTTTATATATAAACTAGCTGTTACCCGCAGCTTCCCCCGCGTTAACTTTTAAAATTTGAGGGGTTGACCACCCTTATCACTTAGGGGTATGAAAAATAGATAGTAGCCGATTCTCAGACCTACTAAATACGCATATAAAATTTGGTAAAAATCGGTAAAGCCGTTTCGGAGGAGTAACTAACATTGTGACATGGAAATTTTATATATTACTAGCTGTTGCCCGCAGCTTCGCCCGCGTTAACATTTAAAATTTGAGGGGTTGACCACCCTTATCACTTAGAGGTATGAAAAATAGATAGTAGCCGATTCTCAGACCTACTGAATACGCATATAAAATTTGGTAAAAATCGGTAAAGCCGTTTCGGAGGAGTACGGTAACTAACATTGTGACATGGAAATTTTATATATTACTAGATGTTGCCCGCAGCTTCGCCCGCGTTAACATTTAAAATTTGAGGGGTTGACCACCCTTATCACTTAGGGGTATGAAAAATAGATAGTAGCCGATTCTCAGACCTACTGAATACGCATATAAAATTTGGTAAAAATCGGTAAAGCCGTTTCGGAGGAGTACGGTAACTAACATTGTGACATGGAAATTTTATATATTACTAGCTGTTGCCCGCAGCTTCGCCCGCGTTAACATTTAAAATTTGAGGGGTTGACCACCCTTATCACTTAGGGGTATGAAAAATAGATAGTAGCCGATTCTCAGACCTACTGAATACGCATATAAAATTTGGTAAAAATCGGTAAAGCCGTTTCGGAGGAGTACGGTAACTAACATTGTGACATGGAAATTTTATATATAAGATAGCTGTTTCCCGCAGCTTCGCCCGCGTTAACATTTAAAATTTGAGGGGTTGACCACCCTTATCACTTAGGGGTATGAAAAATAGATAGTAGCCGATTCTCAGACCTACTGAATACGCATATAAAATTTGGTAAAAATCGGTAAAGCCGTTTCGGAGGAGTACGGTAACTAACATTGTGACATGGAAATTTTATATATAAGATAAGATATAATATTAGGATATTATTTTATTTTGGGCATATTATGTTGTTTCGAATTTTAAATATAAATAGTATCCTTCTACAACTTGTTTGTCCGCAGATTGACTCGCGTGGACTTGAATTTCCTAATGTATATCTCAGTACCAGATGCTTTGCTTGCCATAGCATATTATAATAGAAGATTATCAATTGTACCGCAAGAACCTGTAGTAGGATTTAAGTAGCTAAGTACTACCAACAAATAATAAGAAAAAAAAAAAACTATGTTAGAACTTTATCTAAATCAAAATTATGGGAAGGTCTGGTGTCTTTGACCAAATGTACACGAGTCCACTGGAGCTTTGAGCACTGTCCACGTCCAATATGGCCACTGTCTTCACTAGACTGTTGGTGCTGCTACTAAAGATAGAGCCTGTAGAGATCTGGACTGGATACCACATGTGGAAGTATCAACGGAGGACCACCACCTTGATTGGTTGATGATCTTCATACCGTCTATGCCCCCTTTAACCAGTTGAGGGCCCTGGGCAGTAATGGGACCCGACGAAAACAACAATTTTAAGATCTGTGAGCCTGATTTTTGGACTTGAGAAGAATAGACCTAGTAATAAGGGCAGTACTAGGTATTCTCATCAGCAATCATGTTTGTAATAACACTAAATCATATTCTGATAGAAATAATGGGGCCCCATGGATCGTAGGGCCCTGGGCACGTGCCCAGAGAGCCCAGTGGGAAAGACGGCCATGCATACGGTGGCCGATCATGTTAGGTTGATTTACAATCGACTGTCGTTCGTTAAACGGCTTATGACCAGAAAAATATTTTTCACTCTTATGTAAAGTCATCGAGGTTATAACCAAAATAGAGCGGTCCCCACCATGGTTCAGGCCTTGACGTGGCGGTAGGACTCAGTAGCCTAGGGTGAGCCCAGCACCTTGGGCGAAGCTAATTGAGCCGAGGGGGCTCGTTGTGCCCCTCTTATAAGAAGAGGGGACAAAAGAGCAGGGGGCAAAGGGTGAGGATGGGAACCTCACCCCATTGTACTGTCCCGACGTTGGGAGTGGTGGTTCTGTGGTGCGGGACAACCCCTCTGTGGAGGTGGAGTCGGTCCCTTGCGGGACTGACTAGCCGTCGAGATGCCCTGTTAGCTTAACAGATCCGGGGCACCTCATCAAAGCGGCATTGGTGGCACTCGCCGGGTTTTAGTGGGTAGAGCTGCGTTCATTTACCATCTTTCGGGCGCAGCGAGTCCCACATACCCAACTGGGGAGACCCACTCCCCAGGCGGGATGCCTCAGAGCATTTCCCGGCGTTAAAGAAAAAAAAAGACCTTATATCTATATCCCTCCTCCGCTCTTATCATACATACCTTCTAAAATAGCTAGATTTGTAACTGGGGCGACTTTTTGTTCCATCAAACATTTTCCATTTCTGTCCAAGTCACTGGACTTATATGATATCCGACAAGTTGCAAAACGTATTTGATATTCATGTATTAGTTATTCGCTTGCTCAACTTACACACAAATGTTAATATTCGAGTACACCAACTTAAAAGCGGAAATATTGAGACTTACAAATGTATACCGATCTATGGTAATAAATAATATTGAAATATCTATCCGCGATTTCTAAACTGATAACAAATTTTAGCAAAACTTTTATTAACTTACACGACATCTAATAATAAATTACTGTCTGTCTGAATGCAGTCGGATAAACTATTCAGATAAAAACGTCATTTTAACTTGATACTTTGTCTACATTACACATCAGAAATATATGAGTTAGTACAGTAAAAATAGAGCAAAATCTCGCACTAAATTTCCGATCCAAATAGTTTATTTGGATCGGAAAGTTTATAAGTTTTTATTTTTTTAAGTTTAAGAGATTAAGGGTCACTTCTCTACAATAATGGTATCAAGAAATTTTGCCCTAAAGTGCATAGTTTCTGAGATATCGGCTAAAAACTTTCTTCAAGATGGCGCTTGAAGCTCCGCCTGGATCTGTCAGCATTTTGTGATTTTATGCTCAGTAAGTGACCCTAAACCTTATAAAAAATCGAACGAATCGATCGGAAATTTAGTGCGACGTTGTCCTAGTAAAACGTCTAATTTTACTGTACTAAGTATAGATATAATATTTAATATTTATTTATAAATGTATTTATAGATATGTATTTGAAGCTTTTGTTTGTAGATTTAAAGTTTGATTTAGTTTGATTTCTTGCGAATGTTATTCTCATTTGTGAATTTAATTAAATACATTTAGTCGTTACCAATTCTAACTCAAAGCGGTAAAATGAAAACGGTTCACTTACAAATTGGTACAGTAAAGGAAATGTGGTAATTAGAATTCGGTCACGAGAGATGAAAAATAATCAATTAAACAGAATTCACATTCACTCTCTCCTTTTAATGGAACTGTGTATATATTTTTCTGTGAATTCTAAATAGCAACCGGCAGTTAATAGTATTTATATACTATAGTCTATAATACGGTTGGCCGCGACTTTTTTTTTAATTTTACAGTTTATTTAACAGAAGTAATAAAAATCTTTTACATCTATTTATGTGTAACATGTAAACTGAATCATGTAGTCAACCAACGAACAATATAAAAACTATATTGTTCGTTGGTTGACTCACTACGGAGTCCTATGCTGAGCCAGCCTATGTAAAAAAAACTTTTATTTACTGGATTTATAAAATATATTTAGCTTTTCAATTCATTCAGCGCACGAACATTTGAACTTTCGTAAAGAATCCCATGAAAGTCTGTCGAAAGAATCAAAGGCAAAGGTTCCATCAGGTCTCAATACAAGATATGAATGAATGAATATTTTTACTGCGCAAAAACAAAATAACAACTATATAACAAAATAAAGCTTTACAAACACACATAGTGCTGATAAGTATTTTATAGGAAAATATAATTAAGCTGTTTACAAAGCCTCAATATTAATCGGAGGTCTTATGGTAAGCCTATGTATGTTATGTTATACGTTAGAGACTGGTAATAAAACTAATATAACTCAAAAGATTTTGAGTTGCTGCATCGGGTGTTGATCATAAAATGCCCATGGCCGACATACACTAACAAAAGCTACATATTTTTGGATACGCTTGTATTTCGCACTTCGTAATTTACACGCTAGTTTACATAATTACTAAGATTAGACAAACTTGAGTATAGTAGGTGCATATTTCATAATATTCATAAGACTATTAATTAAATCAAAATAACTCCAACTAAATTTGAACCACATCGATTTATTTTTATTTTTTTATTGATTGAAAGAATAACAATAATAATAAAAAAATAAGGACAAGTGTTAAAAAGATTTACAAAAATAAAACTATTAGGGTCCAAAAGTTTTATCTTTTTTGTTAAAATAATTTAAATACAATTTCTAAAATACCATTTTACTCAACCAGTTGGCGGGCGAGGAGTGGAGTTTTCATGGAACATGAAGATATTTGCTGTATCTAGTCCTTTCTGTGAACGAAATATGTTATTGACTTTACTTTAAATTGTTGCTTTTTATCGAGTAACCTTAGTCACACAAACGTTAATTAAGAAGTTTGTTAATTTATTATGCGTTTTCTGAGATACTATTGTAAAAGCGTATAAACCGATGTAGCGACTTTTGATTTGTGAATGTTCATTATAAGTTTGATTTGAATTGTGATTGTCGCACAATTTGCAAATTTTGCAAGCCTACTTATATAATTATAAATAACTTATTTATTACCAATCTGAAAAAAAAAAATGTCAGTGAAAAAAGGGCCATAAATAATAGTATTAAAACCGGCATGTTTGTGTGACCTTCTGAGAGGACAACACTCAAACTGTTAAGTAATCTGTGACTTTTCGAAATTGCTTTAAAAATGTATCCGGCAGGCGGCGTCGTGGTCCCTACTAAAGTTGATTAAATACTCGTATGATTATATCATTTTACCTTTTCGCGTGAAAGGCGTGTTTAATTGTTGTTATGTAAAAATATGTGCATTCGTATTAAATGCTTTACTGAACCATAAATATCGAACTGGAATATAAACATACACGTTAAATACCACGAAATAACAAATACCTACATTGATTATAAAATCATTTTAATACTGAAAAAGTTCTTTTGTAGATTAAGCATGTAGGTAGGTAATAAGAGGTTTTATTTTTATTGTGGATAATGGAGAAATAGACGAGTATACTGTCCGCCCATCAACATCAACAATTTTTTTTTTCCAAACGGTGCTTTTTACACCGGGAAATGCTCTGAGGCATCCCGCTGGCGAGGCCCCTTGTCCCCGTGCTCTTTCGTCCTCTCTTCTTATAAGAGGGGTACAAATAGCACCTCCCTCGGCACAATTTGCTTCACCCAAGGTGCTGGCCTCACCCTAGGCTACTGAGCTCCAACGCCACGACAAGGCTTTAACCATGGTGGGGTTTCAAAAGGTGCTATAGTATCGCCAACGAATCATTAATTATTATCATACATCTTTTGGTCAGTTTTAATTTATTAATAAAATTGTACGCTACTCTTCTAATCGGAAAATAACGAAGAATATTAGGATGGAGATGGAACATCAAGCGCAAAATCATGGTGAATACATGCACAAGCTGAAATAAGTGCATGCACAGAATATTTGGCATGCAGAATATTTGCGCAATAGTGTGCATGCAGAATATGTGTATATGCAGAATAAGTGCGCATGCGGATATGTGCCCATGCGGAATATATGCGAATGCAGAATTTGTGCACTCGCTGGGAAAACTTTTAGTGATCCAATTACACATGCGCACGCCCTGAGCGATTTGTTTATGTAACGGCCCGGTTCACGAGAGACAATTATAAAAAGTCGACATTCCTCATTGCGGAGAAGTCGAGCCTTTAATTAGATGTTCCACATAATCGGCTATTTATTATGTAAAATATTCAGCCCGGCAAGAGGCAAGAGGCGATGCTCTTTTAACACGACCGTGACGCAACTGACGCAACTAAAGAACTTGATAATGTAACAGATATTATTATTATCACAAATGACACAAAACATCCCAGAGGGTGAGGTGTGAAATGAAGCTTGGCCCTGATACATATTATATAATGGATCTGAAGAATCTGTTTGGTTACCTGAGCGTGTTAATGTCCCCACCGTGGTTCGAGCCTTGTCGTGGCTCAGTAGCCTAAGGTGAACCCAGCACCTTGAAACAGGCGAAGCCAATTGGATCGAGGGAGCTGCTCTTTGTACCCCTCTTATAAGAAGAGGAAACAAAAGAGCAGGGGGGACAAAGGGCGAGGATGGGAACCTCACCCCATTGCACTGTCCCGACGTTGGGTGGGGTTGTTTTGCGGTGCAGGACAACCTCTCTGTGGAGGTGGCGTCGGTGGTACTCGCGGGGAAAAGTCGTGTACCCAAATTTTCAGTCCGATAAGATAGTAATTGATGCCTCATTATTGAGGAAGATTATAGGCTAATTATTTGGTTAAAAAGCTTTTCCTCAATTTTACCCCAAAGTCGTAAAAAGCTTTTCCCGGTTATATGGATATACTGCAAGGTACAGGAAATACTTACATATTATTACGGAGATGAATTTAGCAAAAACGTTCTCCTAAAGCACAGAATATGAGGAGTACAAACCAAATAAAAATTAGTAACTTATAATATTTTGGGTCTCAGTGTTAGATATATTTTATTCCTCTTGGGTTGACCTAATGAATTCCCTTTATTTGAAATATTTTCAGGGGTACTGCAATCTTAAGGTGGATAGAAAATATAACTTTTTTTTTATTTTTTTTATTTAAAGTCGCATAAAACATCTAGGGTCATTAGCGACTACAGAGTATTTTACAGTAATTAAATTAAAGTATAATAGTTAATTAGTCTTAAAAATTTCACAGGATTCCTAGTCACCAAGGCATACCGGGGAATGAAAAAGCAGACGTGCTTGCTAAAGAAGCTACTAATTTAAACGAATGTAATTTGATAGTTGCGAATATATCTGATCTAAAAAAATATTTTAAATACAATATTAAAAAACTATGGAACAGCTATTGGGTTTAAACTAATAGAAGTGCATTGTTCGATATAAGAAAATCAATTTTTGAAAAATGTAATTTACAGGTTGACAATAGAAGAAATCAAATAGTTTTAAATAGATTAAGAATAGGTCATTGTAACGCCACACATATACATCTTATCACTAAAACCCCAAAGAATAAATGTTCTAGATGTGATAGTGAACTCAAAATAAAACATATATTAATTGATTGCCCAATGTTTAACTCAGAAAGAAGTAATGTTAAACTTCGTAAGACATTAAAAGAGTGTTTATGCGACTATAGAAATACTGTTTTTATTGACTTTTAAACAATCTGTTTAAAAGTCCCGCAAGTCAAACGAAAACCCCGGAATGCACATTACAATAATAATTAAAATATGAAATATGTTCCGAGCTTTTGTTTTTCATATTATTATTTCGTATTTATAAACATAACTCGTATTTAGAATTTATATCAAACAATGCGCTGCGGTTGTTTGGAATTTAAATAAACATAACAAAATACGTCAGCCGTCACATTGGGAGACGAATCAAAAGTCAGTGAACTGTCCGTTGACAATCGCATTAAAACCTTTTTTATTGATATCTGTGATCCAAAATACCGGTATATCTGGAAATACGGGCGGGTGCAAGATTTATCATAATGCTATCAAATGTAAAAAACCGTCAGCGTCTATTAAGCATGTCAATAACCGCTCAACGGTCATCGGTAATAATACCAGCATGCATGTGGAGCAGATTATTTTTAAGTTAACATTTTCATTACTAAAATTATATTCGCGAGTGCTGAACAAGACATTCGTAGATGTCGAAATAGCGAGCTCCGCGAATTCAAAAAAACATGGTAAATATCCCGCTCTAAATAAAAAAACAATTATTTTTTTCGAAAAGTTCCAAACATGTAAGCCCAAATAGAATTAAATATAAATTATAATGTTGTTAATGACAGCTTTTTTGAGAAACCAATCCCATTTTCTATGACAGTATTTTCAAGAGTGTTCAAGAGTGGAGGGCACGTTTAGGTAGACGAAGTGTTGGTCGGCCATTAACCAGGTGGTAAGACGATCTCTTTGCAGTGGCCGGTCCGTGTTTGATGCGAGTGGCAAGGGATCGGCTGTCTTGGCGTTCATAGAGGGAGGCCTATGTTCAGCAGTCGACGGATAGAGGCTGATGATGATGATGATGAATACACCATACGACCGATATATTATTAAACCTATAGGTTTTCCTTTGGCAGACTGACCAACAGACAAACAGACGGACAACGGCGCGATCCTATAAAGGGTTACGTTCTGACACTTTAAACGAAATCATAAAAACTTCAGTCATCGTATAGAGGCAACGTCTTCGTCAACGACGTCTAGGTCAACCTAGATTGCGATAGATAACATATTATATCGAATAGCTTCGAACTATCGATTAACGATAACAAGGACAAAGTGGAAAGAAAATGAGAGCGGACGGACAGAAGATGGGATAGAACGCAGACGACAAATAAATATTAGAACGATTCACGAACGTGGTTTAGTCTATTTACTAAATATTAGAAATATCACAATCAAATATTACGAATATTTAATAGATTTTTTTTAGTAAGAGGTAGTGCCATGCTGCTTTGCAGCCGAATTGGTACGGCCCGACCGGGGTGGTACCTCTCGCTCACATACCACAGGTGTCAAGTGACAGCTACGCTGTTCGTGCAGTTTGAGAGTTACCGGTGGCCCTAGGGCGGGGGATAGAGAAAAGGAGGGCAACTCATCTGCTCTCTGGCGGATGTGTATGGGCGTCGATGGTCGCCAAAAGGCTTCGACTGCTCGTTTGCCTTCCTTGCTATAAAAAAATTAAAAAATAATTAACACAACAAAGAACTTATCTAAGGTGCGTAACCACTTACTAAATTACATTCCAACGTAAAAATTAAAAATATATATATAAGCA
The DNA here is from genome assembly GCA_963853865.1 of Helleia helle. NCBI lineage: Eukaryota > Metazoa > Arthropoda > Insecta > Lepidoptera > Lycaenidae > Helleia > Helleia helle. Next base: position 6,828,150 of record OY971420.1, read on the forward strand.
TGCATCATTTTTCTTATCACCAATTTGTTGCATGCACGTGCACCTGACAAGCCTGCATCATACCTGGAAGTCGTTACTCAGACTCGGCTCGCTTCACTCATGCCCGAGAGCCATAATTCAGCACTGTCGGTTATGTAAATTGTTTTATAAACTTATTTATTGCGCGTTATTTATATACATTTCACAATAATTACACATTATATAAAAGATTTCATTCATAAAATCGCGGTAAGTCATGTTAAATTAGAACGTAGGAAACTTTGGCTTACCTTTACGCTGTGTGTTTAGTAAAATTTTATGTAAGAAAGACAAAAGTAACGGAGTGAAGGACGACATTTTGCAACATAGATTCGCTTCAACGTGATATTATTGTGTACACTTTTACTTGTGTTCTTTGGCAATACACAAATTCTTAATTTTCCTTCAATAAAATTCATTAATTACTATTAAATACATAATTATTAAACAATTACATAATGATTATCAGCCATATCTATAATAATCGTCCATGACCTTCTATTGACAACCTCTCTTCGCAGAGATTCCGATTATTATTATTATCCAAAATATTGAGATTGGAACCGAATATGTATCTAGTAAAAGTTTCAAAATGGTCTAGTCTCTAGATATGGTATATATAGATCTAGATATGAGGGATAAATTATTATAGTGCAGTATTGTGATGTCAAGCCGAACATTGCTAAAATTCAACGCAACGATTATGTGAACTGTGAAGCGTTGGAGCGTCTAGACTCTAGAGCGTTCGTCATACGAAGCGTTGTTCATACTTCGTTGTGCCTTGACCGAGCAGTGGCGCCCAACAACAATAGCAGTGTGTCGCCCGCGTAGTTCCCAGCGCAAGGGCGGAAGGCAAGCTATGTAACTATCAAACGATCAAGCAACGCACATTGTATTGTTTTCCACTTAGAAAACATAATATTATTTTAATAAGTGAGGACTTTTCAGATAACATTGAAGGCTCACTGGATTACGACATAACAAAAAGTTAATTAAAATTACTTGGTTTTTATTCTATTGTACGCACTATCGTCGATAGCATACGCGATGTTTTAATTGTTATCTTGTGTACAAACTTGAAACTATTATTTGATAATCACTTCTCATGGAAGGGACTCGATAAAAACGCTCTATATTAGTATGGATAATTTTATCTTAGAATGGGCATATCTATTCTTATACGCACATATTATGTGATCGAAAATGGACATCTATAGTATATTTTTAGTTAAAATAGGTATATAAGTTTGGGACAGACGGACTGAGGGAAAGATTCTCTCTTTATGGCAAAACTCATAAAAATATTCCATAAAATAAAAAAGTTACATTCTATCGAGTTTTTATTTTCACATAAAATTAAGGAAACATCGTTTGTTCGTATGAAATTCCGAATCGCTAGTATCTGATAATGACAATTCTTTACTGTAATACAAATAGCACTATGTTACGCTACACTAAACGGTTGACATAACGTAGTTAGCACTGTGGCGTTATCCTTCATCATTCACGTGTTAGCCTATTCCAATACCACATGTTAAGTATTAAATTTACACACCTAATATAGTAAAATATGCTGTATCCTCGATGTAAGGTGAGGAGTGCGAGGCAACATTGTCAAGTTCAGGCAAATCTTAAAAGTGCCAGTTTTCTTTCCCCCAGAGCGTTGACTTATTATATACCTAATTACAAACATTTATTGACTAGAAAAATCACAGCGTGAAGTCAATATATAGTTGTTTAATGATGATTTAACTGCGCTTTGATAATTCTTACTATATTTATACTGATTATTAAAATTAAAAATTAAAAAAAAATGCAATCTAAATTACTCATCGAGTATATTATAACCGTATAGAGTAGTAATGTGGGCCATACAATTCCGAAAGTAGTCAGTGATGTGTCACTGATGCAATAACAATTCAACTAACCAGTGAATAGTGATCTGTATGTACATCCCATCGGCCAATCAGCCATCGATGGCCATCAGTAGGCCAATCAGACCGAAGAATCGTCACAGTACATTTTTTTTACGTTCGGCAAGATACACCGTGAACACGTCCGCCCTAGATTGGACGATGATTCGTGTCTGGCCCTAGTTGCAACTTGCAAGTGGCTGGGCTCAGCCCATCTTGGTCTTCATTGCAAAGGACATTATATTTTTAATTAATTTAAAATTTATTTCTATAGTTTATGTTAAAAGTGTAAAATTTTGTCATCATCATCAAGACATAACACTATAGTCAAAGTCAATCTATAAAAGATACATGCCTCTCATCTGGCATTTACTATTAGCTGATGCCCTCAGCTTCGCTCGCGTTAACTTTTGTCAAAAAAAAAATAAGGGGGATGAAAAATAGGACCAATTCTCAGACCTAACCTATATGTACACAAAATTTCATGGGAATCGGTCGAGCCATTTCGGAGGAGTTTAATTACAAACACCGTGACACGAGAATTTAATATGCGAGATTAAAGTTTGACTGTGAAGATTCATTACAATCTATCGAATAGTTTAAGTCACAAATTACATTCATAAAAACATTCACATTTATGGAATAACGTAAAGGATTTGCATATATTATGAGAAAATAAATAAATAAATATTATTATTATTATGTACAAATAATAGTACTAGTTTTAAGGCTTATTAAAGCTAACTGCTAAGGAGTTTGTTTGTTTGAAATCGCTAATCTCAGGAACTACTGGTCGGATTGGAAAAAAAAAGTTCAGTCTTAGATAGCCCATTTATCGAGGAAGGCTATAGGCCACGCTGCAGCGTGGCCTATAGCCTTCGCTGTGACTAACAGTAATTAAGTTGAGTAAGTTAACGCGGGCGAAACTACGGGCAACAGCTAGTAGAATATAATAGGGATTAAAATATGACAAGTCCTCTGTCAGGTCATAACAATAAGCGAAAGTTGACGGTGCAACAAGCCTGAGAATATGTTGACGACATCTAGAGAAACCCCATTCACTCTTAAATACCGCTTTTTTACATTTCACTCGTAATTGCGCTTGTTACGATCAAATGAGGAAATTACATCGCGGGAAAACGCACTGTCACTGCACAATATGGTAGGCGAGGTTGTTACGCATCCTCATTATAATCCTGTAACCATCCACGGTTGAATAATCCAAACTCACACATATGTCACTGTTTCCCGCGACTACTCCCGCCCTAACATGTTCAATGTCTGTCAAAAAGCCTTTTGAAAGTGAAACTTCTTTGGGCGAATGAGGGTTTTCGTCCAAGAAGAGGGAGAGAGTGATTGAGACCGATTGAGAGAGAGTGAGAAAGGGCGAACGTAACATGAAGCACATAGCCATGGAGTGAGAGTAGGGAGCAAGCGAGTGAGAAAGATAGAGAGAGAGAGAGAGAGAGATAGAGCGAACGTCGCAACGGAAGTCTCGAAAATGTAAAACTTTAGATTCGTATAAATATAAACGAGATTTAAAAATTAGTTTGCCAAATAAGTTTCACTTCTGACAAGTTAACTTTGTACGCACGCACTTTTTTATGTTATTTGTATAGGCAAACGGGCAGACAAAACAAAATGATGGAAGTGGCTAACGTCACCAATGAATATAATAATATCTATAGACGCTTTTATACCACGTCAATCTGGTCCCGTGGTAAGTTCTCAAAGCACTTGTGTTACGGGTACCAGACAACGGAAATATATTTAATACTTTTATACTATACATATTATATTTAAGATTTTTTTATTATATAATACACATATTTAATGCGCATCCATGACATAGAAAACTTATTTGTTTCCTGACGGGATTCGAACCCGTAACCTCCGCCTTGAGCGCCAACGCGCTTACCATAGAGCCACAGAGGTCGTCGTCGTCGTATAAACGAGTCGATCAACTTCAATCAGTTGAAGTTGAACTTCAAAGAGTCAATCACTTGCACACATCATTGCAGGTTTTTTTTTGTTACCGCAGGGAAATGCTTTTTAGTTTTTACGCATCTAGCCAGGATCTCGGGTAAATCCTGACCCTATGTGGGACTCGCACCTGGGAGTGCCCTACCCGTAAATTAAAACCACTGCGAGCGCCTTCAGCCGCTTTTTGAGGGTCCCGTATCTGTATTCAACGGGATTAACCTCAGCGACAGGCTGGCCCCGGTTAAGGCCAGACTACTCCTCGTAAGGGGTCTCCCGTTACGAGGAGTCCGTGCCCGGCCGCTACTAAGCAGTCCCCGCGACGTCGTGTCATACTGGGTGCAGGTTCCTATCCTGAACTACGCTAACACACTAACGTGAAGACTGCATGAGCAGAGATTGGCTAGCTTTTTCCCGCGGTTTCAACCGCACCAAAAAATAGCCTATATTCCTAATGAAAAAGTCTATTATTTAATCCGTTTGGCAGCTAGCTTAAACATACTGACTCTAAAAGTGAGACAGTCCAAAATTGTATGGGACGTGGGCTACTTTTGTACAGGCAGGTAATGAGACGAAGGAAACAAAATATTCAGTTTTGATTTGTTCTTATCGCCGAAATCTCAATTTCAGTGGTAGCTTATTTTAATGTTTCCAACGTAGAGTATACATAATATATAGAGCGTGCGTCACTAAGTATGAACTGTAAGCACAGGTATGAACATAGGCAAAACCATTGTTTTGGAAACGTTCAATCAGTATCAAAACATCATAATTGTTTTTATGTTAAAATGGTGAAATATGAAGTGCCAATTTGTAAGAATGATTCCTAAAAGCAAAATAAAAGAAAGCAATAACATACAGTTTTGGCGTTTATTGAGGGGTGCTTATGTTTAGCAGTGGATGGATAGAGGCTCATTGATGGTGATGATGATGAATGTCCTAATTTAAAATATAGATATGTTTTAATGTATTACACATGGAACGTCACTCTCACAGCGCTTTACTTTTGATAAATATCTATATAACGCATCTGCTTACGATCGGCACAATGAAGCGGCGTGACGGTAGTGTTCTATATATTATGTATACTCTAAGTCTAAGGTTTCCAAGATATGCAATTATTTTTTCTATTCTATTCTATAAACGTAAAACTTTAGAGGGGCTAAATACTCTCCCGCTTAGTTCTGTCGTCAAACAGCATTGATGCGTTTCAAGTAAAGTAATTTGTATTCAATCACAAATTGCGTGCGAATGCAACCCAAATATTACCGGGGCTCGTACCGCTTGAACTACTTCTGAATTGAGGTGAGGTACATCACTTAACGTTGGTTAAACGGCTTTAGCACATCTTATACCTATATACGCGAAGGTGCTCGTGTAGAATCTTGTGAACGCTACCCAATCCAACCTGAATTTGAAATGCTGAATTTTCGTATGTAACTTGTCAGTTTTCTTGAATTAAATTTTTCACGACTAGCACATTTTCCTGGGTAGCAGCCATCGAGAGACGACCATTTATTTCTTCATCCCCCCACAATAGACGAATATAAGCGTATTCGTTATGCTCATGGTAGATGGTTGCTTTAGAAAGGCTTTTATCGGTCGGTCAAAGGTCTCGTCTGGTATAAGGTCACACAGGTCGTTTAAAATCATAAAAAATCATCACACGAAAATGTCCACGACGCAATCCATTTTTCAATGAGATACGATAATTCAATTTATTAGTACATCCAATAAAAAGCGAGTAAAAATTACGGAAGGATATTTGAAATTCGAACGATGGTGATTTACTCGTAAATAATTACATATTTTTAAATAATTACAATTAGCCAGGGCTTTCATACACAAAACCTTTTATCGTAAAACTTTCTGGGTGCCCTGGTGTGTTAGAAAAAGTAAATTGTATAATGCCGTCTCACGCCTATTAGATAATACATTTCGTATTAATTTTATTTCTGAGTCAATTGAGAAACTCATAAATATTCTTCCGCAGCATTGCGTACCTTATCTGAGCGAGGTTAATGAGAAAGTGACTTTCTTTTGTTGGCACTTTGTTGTCGCCCACCTTAGAGGCAGCCTCCAGCGAACTGCGGCCTGCAAGTCATGATAGGTAACAATCGAATGACGCAACAATGACAATTATCGCATTACATACATTAATACTATCAAGAAATCATTCTATTATATTATCCATATCATTATGTATAATGAATATTTATATATTACGAATTATATGGTAAAATGTTGCATTGAAAAAAATAATAGTTGTATTAACAATTATTGCTTCACGAAATACTGCAAGGTTGGAGTAAAACAAAGAAAATGTAAGTATGACAAATTATAGAATAGTATACCAGCAAAGAATAGCAATTGCTAATGGTGCATGTTGTCATATCGTTTAGGAGGGCGGCGAGAGAAGGGTGAAATGTTAAAGAGGGGGGGGGGGCATGATACGGGGCGATGGGTGCGCGTTAGCACGAGCCGCGGTGGGAATGAGGCCCCGCGTGACTCTCGTGACTCGTCAGTTCGTCACATCACAAATAACGATCCTAGGAGTTCGCCTCAATTCTATATTAGGACAGTTTTATCTATTGTTCTTTGTTATTTGTCACATACGAACATTGAGCCAGAATTGGTAATGTATTTTGTATGAAAACAAATTCCGCCAAATTTGCGCTGCGACGCGAGACGCTGCGCCGTTTTTGCGCTCTGATTGGCCGGCTGATGGCCATTGATGGATGATTGGCCGATGGTACCGGGTACGTACATACAGATCACTGGTTGGTTGAATTGCGACCAGTTTCAGAATTTTATGACTCACATTACTATTTACTACTCCATCCGGATAGATGCTCGATGCATACGACATACCTTTACACAGCTGTATATTTCCAGTAATAATTAGTATTATTTTTGGTGCATATCGCCATATGTGAGGCAAGCCTATTGATATAACCCCAATAAAAAAAAACGTGTGGCACTCGGGGACTGCCGCGGTAAAGCTATTGCATAGCATTTTTTATCAACTTATGCAATTATAATAATTCAATTATGATCGCTCTCCTTTCTATTTAAGCTCCGTGACACACGCATAAAAATTTGACAACTATTATACTTATAATATTATGTCAATTCTTTTTCATTATTTACATTTTTTTAATCTAAACTACGCCATTATCCGAATATTGTGGATATATGTTGTCGATTCGAAAGATTTATTTGAATACGTTAATTTGAGAGGAGAACTTACCGTATTACAGCTGCTTACTTATTCGTCCGATTTCGGAGCAGCTCGTCTCTCGTCGGGTGTTAGGTTTTTTTCGTTACGGAATTTCTTGAATCGGTCGCCGCGCTCAAGGCCCGCGGTAAAAGCTATGCAATAGCTTAAAAATATTATCCGATTTTTGGAAATGCGGTCTGGACTGCGCAAACTTGATCTTTGGTTTATACATTGAATGTATGCGCGTAATATTTTTTCTAATCTACTAACACTGTTATTTAACTGACTAATATAATAATTTGTAGATCAAATTAAAATCCAAAATAATATGTTACTGTTGCCTGTTGAAACTTGAAAGCTTTCACGTTAGTTTGCCATTCATTCATCCGTGTATTCAATCCACAGAAATAGTAATGATTCATTCACATTCGCTCCCATTGTTTGATGCAGCACTAAAATGATATTATATTTCTACCAGTTCTACCAGTTCTACCAGTTCTACCAGTTCTACCAGGTATGTAAGAATATGTATTTTTTTTTTACTTAAATTAATTTGTTTTTAATATTGTATTATATTTAATTATTTTTCACTTTTCCACTGCTCTCTAAGATACTTCTAGCAATGTCTACTACGCAACATAATATTAAGAATGTTAGCGTGTTATAGTAGGCCTATATAATTGAGTATTATTCGATAGAAGTTAGGTTTGATTTAATATAGTATAGTATATATACACCTCCCTACCATGGTTGAAGGCTTTGTCGTGGCGGTGGGGCTCAGTAGCATAGGGTTAGAGCATTTCCCGGCGTAAAAGAAAATAAAAAGTACATATACACATACATTGATGATCAGGCGAATGCCTTGTTCACCTGTATTTAGGTATTAATATCTAAACTCGTATAAAGTCTACACCTTTGAACTATTATGAGTCACACGTGAACGACAACACATTAAAAAATCGTGTCATAAATTCGTCCGTTTCCTTGGAGCATAACTTAAATTTAATTATAACTAGCAGCGCCCCGATGTTTCACCCGCGTACTTCCCATTCCCGTGGCACTACAGGGATAGCCTATAAGTTATTCTGATGTATAAGCTATGCTATTGTAAAGTTTCATTAAAATTCATTCAGTAGTTTTTGCGTGAAAGAGTAAGAAACATACATATATATATATATATATATATATATATATATATATCCATATATCCAGACATTCTTACAAACTTTCGCGTATATAATATTAGTAGGTAACTAGTAGGATATCATACGTCTCCGTAAGCCTCGAGATAATGTAGTGGATGTAGACCGAATGCTCCTAATGAATAAAATCTGAACACCAAATCAATTTTTTGTAATATTATGTTAGTATCATAAACCTCTCCACCATGGTTCAGGCCTTGTCGTGGCGGTTGGGCTCAGTAACCTAGGGTGAGCCGCTGCACCTTGGACGAAGTGAATTGGGCCAAGGGGGATCTTTGTACCCCTCTTATAAGAAGAGGGGACATAAGAGCAGGGGGCAAGGGATGAGGATGGGAACCTCACCCCATTGTACTGCCCCGACGTTGGGAGGGGTTGTTATGTGGTGCGGGACAACCTCTCCGTGGAGGTGGCGTCGGTCCCTTGCGGGACTGACTAGCCGTCGAGGTTCTCTGTTTGTTTTCTAGATCCGAGGCACCTCACCAAAGGCGGCATTGGTAGCACTTGCCGGGTTTTAGTGGGTAGAGCTGCGTCCACTACCAGCTGTCGGGCGCAGCGAGTCCCACATACCCGCGTGGGGAGACCCACTCTCCCGCGGGATGCCTCAGAGCATTTCCCGGCGTGAAGAAAAAAAAAAGAAAAAAAAAAGTATCATAAAACTGTCTGACGATGGTCTAGTGACTGTGATGCTTAGAAATGTTTTTTTTTTATTTCTACGTGCACCTGAACATGAGACCATTGCTTGCTCTTTTATGCCGGTATTTCTAAGAGAACGGGAATTACGCGAGTGACGGCGGGGCGCTGCTCTAGTGAAAAAAATATTGGTGATTAAAATACTTCCCAAATTTTCTTTTGAAGTTAAACATATTGGCCTTGAAATATTGTTATGGGTGGCATTAGATGTTATATCTATTCATTTATTGTTCTATTTCGGGCCTGCTTGTTTCTTCCGTAAAATAGCTTTGGTATGTTTCGGAGGGAAGGTTAAGACAGACAATGTTACTGTCACCGAGACTTAACACCTTACGTGTCAGGACGTCATCAGGGCTAATTTATTTAACTTGTTTATGTTCATGGGCTGTGCTGACCACTTACCATTGTGTTTCGTCTTCCCGTTTGCCTACCCAACTATAAAAAACCCAGGTCAATATAGAGAGGTGCTCCGAAATTCTGCAACGAAGAAAAGAGCTATGGCTTATAATTAGCTAATCGATGCTTACACAACTGCACGCCAATCGCCTCAGGCACCACGATCGAGACAAAAATGGCGGCAACTTAATGAATTAACATTGGAGTGTTTGATTACACAAACCTGTGAAAAAAACAAACGGGCCTAGTCCCGAGCCAGGTTAGGTACGGTTTTTACGATATAGTAGAACAATATTTAGAAAAAAAATGTTTATTTTTGCGGGAAAAATGCTTTTGACGATAGCACCTATGGACTACAGGTGCTGATTCAGATAAAAACCTAAGGCGACTGACTTGGGAAGAACTTGTCTTCATACTACATAACCACCGCATTTCGTATGGATATAGTTTTACCAATAAAAGGCGATACTAGTTTTATCTTGAAATAAACCTACGGGAACTAGAACAACGCGGGTGAAACGGCACTACTGGACCGATTTGAAAAAATGTTTCACCTATAGAAAGCCATTTTTTATGGCATAAGGAGGCAAACAATCAGTTGCAGCCTTATGGTGACTACTGACGCCCATAAACATCCACACAACCAGAGGCTATACAGATGTCTTGCACTCCTTTTCCCTATTCCCCCAAATGTCTAACAGAAAACTCACAATCCATACGAAACGCGAGAGCATAGCTATCACTTGACGCTGGGTTTTGTGAGGGAGAGGTACCACCCCGGTCGTGCCGGCCCAATTCAGCTGCAAAGCAACAACGGCTCTACCTCACACCTCTACCACACATATTATCGGCTACTAACATAGGCTATAAATTGGATTAAAAAAAACTGATTCACTGCTCGCAGGAATGACAGCCGCTGGGTTCTAAGAGTTCTAGAGTGACCCCGTACAGGAAAGCGCAGGTAGGTCTCCCCCTAGGCGGACCGACGACCTGGTAAAGGTCGCAGGAATCAGCTGAATCTGGGTGACGCAGGACCGGGCGTTGTGCAGGTCCTTGAGGGAGGCCAGGTCCAGCAGTAGGCTTGTTTCGGTTTTTGAATGAATGAAACATTTTTTTTACGATTCTGTTCCTCAAACTAGGATCCTCTTATAGGATCACTCCGATGTTCATCTAGCTGCTAAACCATAACCTATATGGACAACGAATCATACTATTTAGAAGAAGCTACACCTCAGAGCATAGGTGAAGAAAAAATTCTTAAATCCGTTTATATGTCTTACCAAAAATAGTAATAGTAGCTTTCAGCGGTACTTGTCTACTTGTTATATTATACTAGCTGTTGCCCGCGTTAACTTACTCAACTTAATTACTATTAGTCACAGCGTGATGTTATATAGATTATAGCCTTCCTCAATAAATGGGCTATGTAAGACTGAAAGAATTTTTCAGATCGGACCAGTAGTTCCTGAGATTAGCGCGTTCAAACAAGCTCTTCAACTTTATAATATTACTATAGACATTGTAGGTGTTTCGTATGAAAACAAATTCTGCCCAATTTGTGCTGCGATGCTGCTGGTTCTGCGCTCTGATTGACCGATGGGACGTACATACAGATTACTGGTTGGTGGAATTGCTATTACGTCAGTGAAAAACTGACCAGTTTTAGATTTTTATGGCTCACATTACAACTCTATCCGGTTATATTCTCGATGAGTTGTTTGGATGTATAATGCTGCATAATGTACTGCTGCAGCGTACAATATAAGCTTGACGTTTATTAAAAGTTTGAGCTCACATGATTCGGTCGTATTCTAAAAACCCCAAAGGTCTTATCGAAATAAATCTCAATGTATAAAATATTTGCTCTTTCAAACTCGCCTACAGATTAAAACTTAGTTTCTCTATTAAATAGTGTATGCATAAATTGACCGTCAAAAAAAAATTAAGCTATAACAGTCACTGATCAAAGTTAGCAACAAAGTTTTGTTAAAACAAATGATAATATAGTATCGAACAGAGTCAATTGTAAGATATTTCCTTAAAATATATTATAATATAGGTATGTAGTTTGTAACATAAATCTTCAATTATAAAATGTTTGACGAGGATGAATGTCATCATGCATATATAGAACTTTTGGCCACTAAAATCAACTCATTAAGTAAGCACGAAACAATGATTTATAACTCATGCTAATCAAAATATGTAAAGCAACTCTTGTTTTAAATTATTCCTTAGGTATTATTGTTGTAGGTTTTAAAATCTTTTTGAAGTGAAACTTCTCTTCGCGCATGAGGGTAAAATTTTTACGGGTGAAACGTCACGAAAATGTGCAACGATTTCGTCCAAGAAGAGGGAGAGAGTGATTCAGACCGATTGAGAGAGAGTGAGAAAGGGCGCCTGCCATGAATGTGGCGCTGTGGAGGACTCGGCTCAGCACACCCTAGAGGTGTGCGATAGATGGGCCGCACAGCGTCACAATCTCGTGGCTGTACTTGGAGGGGACCTTTCGCTCTCGAGCGTGGTGCGCTGCATGCTCGAGAGCGATGAGGCCTGGCAGGCGGCGGCCACCTTCTGCGAAACCGTCATTTTGCAAAAGGAGACCGCGGAGTGGGACAGAGAGGACGACGCTACGTCCGTCCCGCTCCGTCCACGTAGGACGGGAGTGCGGAGGAGGCGGTACGCGCACCTCCTGCCTCCTGTCTAACGGGACTCGGGGTAAGGTTGGGTGCCTGCCCCGGTAGAAAGTTCCGGCGTCAGCGGGGGTACTCTAGGTTGTCGGAGTCCCCCCATATTAGGATGAAGCCCGGTTAGCCCTTGAGGGAACCGGCCGGTTGCGGGGGGTGTTCTGTGTTAGTCAGATCCAGGACACTCCCCTTTAAGCGGCTAAAGGCAACTCGCAGTGGTTTGAGTGCGGTATACCGGCGCCAAGGGGGGGGGGCGCCGGGAGTCCCACATATCCCCGGGGACAACCCATATCCCCGGGTGAATGCGCAAAGCATTTCCACTGCGTCAAAAAGAAAAAAAAAAAAAAAAGAGTGAGAAAGGGCAAACGTAGCAAGAAGCACATAGCCATGGAGTGATAGTACTTAGTAGGGAGCAATCGAATGAGAAAGATCGAGGGAGAGAGAGAGAGAGAGTGAGATAGAGCGAACATTGCATCGCAAGTCTCGGAAATTTAAAAGCTTCGGATTAGTATAAATATTAAATATAAACGAGATTTAAAATTTAGTTTGCCAAATAAGTTTCACTTTTGACAGGTGTAATTTGTAAGTTCGAAAGAGATAATAAGTACTCAAGTGCAACCACTCACAACTGCAATCAATATCTATTATTTATGAACCACCACATCATTAAAACCTAATTTAGCGCTATAATTCCAGAATACTGCGTGTGGTAGGTTAATTATGAAGTGACTTATATAATACACAGGTCCATGACTCTGGAGTCTGGTTGAGCCTATATTAATCAAGGTAAATCTATATTGTTCACAAAAAGTATTATCTAGGCATTTGAATTAGATACTGGAATAAAGTCTTAGAAGTCAGAGAAGGTAGGAGGATATGAGAGTAGGTAATCAATATTTGCTCTCTGAATTATCAAAACCGCAGTGAGTCAGAGTTCCGAGTCTCCCCGAATCAGAGATCTGATCAGCAGTAACGTCAATCTGCGTCACCAATCACTGCCTACAGGCACGTAATGGAACAGTGACGTAACGCTGCGCCTCACGCCCACCAATCCGTACGCTGCACTACGACGCGTACGCAATATCTAATTGTATAATGAGACTATTTCTGTGCCCACAATGTAGTCTATATTCAAAGGGAATAAATAAGGCGTTAGGCGATTACTGTTATATTAATCTGTTACAAGGATTACAAGGAATAGTGTGGCCAGACGGGCATCTCCTGAAGTCTTCCTAAAAGAGATATATTCTGTTATCAGTTATAACGTCGATCTGCGTCACCAATCACTAAAGGCACGCAATGTAATAGTGATGTAATGCTTCGCCGCACGGCCGCGACGCCGTACGCTGCGCTACGACGCGTACCCAATATTTATTTGTATGACACTAGGGGTCCTAACAATTTTTTGTAGACTAATAATCACTACATGAATAAGATGGTACAAATTTTTGGCGCTCATTCTTGGTGTAAAATTAGTACCATCTTGGGTATTTTTATTTGCGTTTAAAAATTTTATTAGTCGTTTAACAATCTAAGATTAGATTTAAAGAATCAATTAATATTTTTATTTCCTTGCACTAATGCACTTTGGACCAGATCTGTTACATTTGAGATACTTTTCTTTGGATACAATGGCATACATAATCATATGGATATAACACATTTTGTTTTAATTATCTTTTTAAGATACAAATATAAAATATACTTATTTTAATAAGGTAGATATAGTAGTCAACCCTAAATAAGTTTACTTCGGTTGGTGCCCATATCCAGCAGAAAACTTCCACCATTATTACTTTAATAGTAACTCTTACCAGTAACTTAACATATGCCCTCTTTAACCTGTTGGGGGCCCTGGGCAGTAGGATAATGGGGCCCCGACGACAAAAATAATTTTAAGATCTGTGACCCTGATTTTTGGACTAGAGAAGAATAAACCTAATAATAAGGGCCGTATCAGGTATTCTATTTAGCAATCATTTTTGTAATATCACTCTATCATATTCTGATAGAAATAATGGGGCCCCGTGGATGGTGGGGCCCTGGGCACGTGCCCAGAGTGACCAGTGGGAAAGTCGTTCCTGCTAGTAACAATTATAACATCGATGCGACCATAACGTAACATAATATAATAATATGTGACGGTGATCAGTGACCCGATCGGGTCTTGGCAATAATTTTTATACATTCCAAAATATTATTTCCCAAAAATGTTCAAACTTTTTGTAATAAAAAATACAAAAATGTTGTAATAAACTTTTAAAACATTTTCTGTTTAGTTAATACATGAAAAAGCATACTGGGGTCTGGGACACAAATTACGTACGTGTATAGTACTACTTTATACCACGATATTGTAGACGACTCGCACTTTTACGAATCGGGTTCAACGACACCAGCCCGCCAAAATGATCGATACCCGTTCGAAGACGTGACATTGAGACAAATATTAAAAAACATTGAAATCAAACACCGAACAAAAAGCGAGGTATAAAAACTGCAGATTCTCAAATAAATCACTTTTTAATTTTCGTGGAAGTCTTGCCATCTTACTAATGACATTTAAGATGAATGCTGTCTTCTGTGGTTAGTCGCTCCTAGTTAAATAATACACTGTTTATATAAAAGAACATTATTTATTTTTATGAGAGAAAGTATTAAAACGCGTCATGTTAAAAAAAACAACGTAAAACTTATATTATAATAAAAATCGTTGCATAATTTTTTATAATTTGTACCACGGTAAAATGTAAGGTTCCGTAATATTTTTTTCGATTTGTTGCAATTTTTTGGAATATTTCTTGATATAACATACTTTTGCTAGTTAAAACATGAGTTCTTAATATTTTTTTCTTTTTATTCTTGAGATAGATAGCCCAACTATTAATTATTTTACCTGCTACCAATTATTAGCAAAATAATTACGGGGATTAATTTAATTGATACTATATAATAGAAGAATAGAATAGAATAGAAAAAAAATATATTTTGGTTAAATACACTGTTATACACTTTAAATAACAATTATTATCTTTTTTATGTTTTTTTAATGTTAGTTGGATAGGCCAACTGGCAAACGTGCCACCTTATGGTAAGTGTTCGATGTCGCCCATGAACATAAACTAGTTTACCTGGAACGAGCCCAGGCGACTCATTTATGTGTTGCCTATCCTGAGACAAGATGTTAAGTCTCGGTGCCAGTAATTACACTGCCTGTCTTGCCCTTCTTTCCGAAACACAGCAAAGCTGTTTGACGGGAGAAACAAGCAAGATGGTGGTACCCATGCAGCCGGGAGCGCGGCACAGCGCTTCCCTCCCACCGGTGTCTAAGTACTTAAGTTTACAAAGAGAGAAAAATAAAAACATTGAATTATTCTCAGGTCTTTTTCTTTTTAATCTAATTCTATCTACATTACAATCATAACAAAAGTATTAACTAACAAACACAAAATACACTACAAAAAAACTACAAAAAAAATATATATACTTAACACGATTTTATATTAGTACCTAATAATTAAAATAGTAGTATTCCGTATATATATAAATATAAATGCAGTGTGACATCATATTTTTAATTACTTATATACTGTAAGTATAATAACCTAGTTACATGTAGATCTTTAAATTATACAATTCCTAGATGGATTGTCTGCATTCAACCCGTGACTTTTGACTCCCAGTCACCCAAAAACAACACCTGACTGTCATAAAAAAACCGTTAGCACTTAGTTTATATAAGGTAAAGAGTATGTTTACACGCGCTAATATTTAAAACAGCCCACCGTATTTGAAAAATCTTTTTCTATTTGACAGCCCAAATATCGAGGAAGAAAAGAGATTTTGTTCTACATTATGGCGAGCTAAGTGCGTGCCTTACCGTGCTCATACCCTAGAAAGAGCGACCTCGCGATGTTGCTTGACCACGCTCACGTTATCGGCGCCATCTCCGCCACTTATCGCTAATTAGCATCTGTCTTATCGCTATTCGATGCCAATCTTATAACGTTACGGTGTGTATTGTATACGGGTGCTGAAACACGGTATTTGCGCCCTTTAGAACTCTGTTTTTACACCCCTTAGAACTCACCGGCGGCCTTTTTTCTAGAAGGAATATCGTGACGTCACAGTCCTGTCTCATCATTATCTATTGCAAATTTTTATGATAGAGTCGTCGCGTATACGGAATAGAGCGGTAATGTTATGTGTTTTGTATGAAAACAAATGTCGACATATTTGTGCTGCGACTCTGCCGGTTCAGCGCTCTGATTGACTGAATTATGGCCATTGATGTATGATTGACCAATGGGACGTATACAAGGTTGATAAAAGCGAGAGGCATTAAATTAAACCACATATACTACACATGCTTACGGTTAATCCGAAGCTATTAAAAAATAGTTTGAGAGAAATAAAAAAAAAAGTTTTTCCAAGAACGTAAATATGTGAATAGTCAAAGTAAAACGTAAATATCCTTTGTAAAATGTCCACTGACCTTCAAATCTAAAAGGCAACGTCGCACAACACAGGGTGCGTCTCACCGGGTCGAACAAAGAGGAGCGGCCTTAAAACTTTATAAATATCCTGTGACTAAACTATTGATTCTATTAGTCTAAGTTTTGGTGTGTAGCCTGAAAATGGTACATAGTATATGTGGTTTAATTTAATGCCTCTCGCTTTTATCAACCTTGTATATACAGATCAAAGGTTGGTTGCATTGCTGAATGCTTGAATTACGTCAGTGACAAATCACTAACCAGTTTCGGAATTTCATGGCTCACATTACTCTCTATCCGGTTATATGCTTCATTGATTCTTCCGCGATTGACTCCAGGTGGCCCTAAATTTCATAATCAACAATTTGGATTTACAGCCGGTCGTTCTACGGTGGATCCAGTCATGTTAGTTAGAAAAACAGTGGACCTGTCAAAATTTAAATATGTAGTAGGAATATCTCTCGATATTACAGGTGCCTTTGATAACGCTTGGTGGCCGATGTTGCTTTTAAAACTGAAAAATAGAGGATGTTTCTCCAACATCTACTCCTTGATACATTCCTACTTCACAAATGGCTCAACGAAACTCCGTTTTGGCCACCACACTCAATCTAAAAATCTAACGCGTGGTTGCCCTCAGGGTTCGGTTTTATCACCCTTTTTGTGGAATATAGGCTTCGATGACCTGTTTTCTTTACCTCTACCAGCTTCATGTGAATTAGTCGGTTGTGCGGATGATGCACTACTTATTATACAAGCCAACACGCGATCTGAAATCGAGATTAAATCAAATAGATGTCTAAGTTTAATATATAAATGGGGACAACGAAATCGGCTAGAATTTGCCCCCCACAAAACTTATCAAATCCTCTTAAAGGGCTCTTTACAATCAACTCCTTGTATCAAATTTAACAATATATCAGTTAAACGGAAAGAAACTTTTTGCTACCTAGGACTAATACTTGAAAATAAATTCACCTTTTTAGAACATATAATTCAGACAGGAGAAAGAGCAAAACGAAATTTTTATGCATTTACTAAAATATCATTTTCAACATGGGGTCTTTCTTTTAAAACATTAAAGTTAATTTATTCCGCAACATATTTAGGCAGTATATGCTACGGAGCACCCGTGTGGGCTGATAGGTCCACCATTGGAGCAGCCCGTCGTAAATTATTACAAAGCCAACGTCTGTCACTAATATTCTTATGTAAAGTATATCGAACAGTTAGTACAGAGGCGTTACCAGTTCTTGCCGGAGTACTACCAGTTGACTTAGAGATACAGCGCCGCGCTGCCTTGTATTATCATTCGCGAAATATTTCTAGTGCTGACTTCTTAAGACAACAAGACCGACAAAAAATTACCAAACTTTTTGACCCTATAGAAATAACCACTCAAAATTTAATTAAAGAATGGCAATCCCGATGGGATAATACAACTAAACCTTTATAACTTCTTTCCATCTGTATTCGATCGTTTATCAAAGGATTGGTTAGAGGTTGACCACTGTGTCGCTCAGTTCCTTACCGGTCACGGAAACTTTAGAAGTAAACTATTTGGCTTTAATCTCGTACCGTCTCCCTTATGCAGCTGTTCGACGGAAGGCAGTGAACAGGAACATACCGCACATCACATTCTTTGGGAGTGCAGTCTTTGGCAAAATGAACGAACAGTAATGCTCGACAACATCCGTAGCAAATCGGGAGTAACTTATTACAGCGATCTCGTGGACGATGTGAGAAACTTCCGTGCATTCAAGCGATTTTGCCCCAACTATTACTGGAAACATAACATATCCCCAAGTCATACATCAATAGCTCATAGTTTTTCCTACTCCTCCTGAATACTTCTGATTAAATTCGTTGCGGGTCCCAAGGCAGTTTTAACGTATCCCTCGGGCTCCCTGAGATCGTATCAAAGGGTCATTTAGTGGTTACCGCTGTCGATCCTGGCTATACAGGAGTAGCAGCGGTGGGAACGAGCGGTGGGCCTAGCCCGTAAAAAAATAAAAAAATAAAATATATATGCTTCATGGCCTGACCTCACATCCCACCTACGACCTATTCTCGAACTTCCCTAAACTCCAGAACGTTCCATGTGACAGACGAAATAGTAATGTGTAACAGTAATGTTTAGACCTTTCACGAGGGCTTGCTCAATTCACGATTATTATGACATTAGCGGTTATGGCATCGGGTGGACTCGCAACGGTCACGGTTCAGCCCGTCGGCCCCAGCCGATGGGCTTGAACAGCTGAAAACTGACAGTTATAGAGAGCGCCACTTGAAGGAACATATCATGTTGGGAAACAGCTAGCTGTTTCCCAACATGATATGTTCGGAATCGGTAAAATCGAATAAATCGGCATCGCCCACTATATGACGGCATCTTGTTGAATATGCTTAATATTTGCACGGAACGCTATAGGGCCGTTTTGGAGCCTATTCAAGACAAGTTATCAGACACAGAAAATAAAAATTCGACAAAGAAATTGATATTTATTTTGCAATCACAGACATAAGTACTCTTTGATACTATGGTATAGATGTATTGATATAGAACTCTTGTCTAAAAGTCATGTAATTTTATGTTAAGTGACAGAAGAACTCACCTCGTTTATCTGTCACTTAACATAAAATTAGTAGTAGTAGTAGTAGTAAGTGGAAAGTGTTTTATGATACAATGTAAGAAAACATATGAAGTATGCAAGAAAACATTAAATCTAATGAGCTAAGCCACTAAAACAGCACGTAAGGACCAACCAAGCTGCATACAGTTCGGCCTCTGTGTTGGATAATAAATAATGGGGAATGGCGGTCACCTACATCACAATAATAGTCTAAATAGGTGTTGGAACAAGCATTGGTTGTCTATCGACTAGGTGCAGTCAACTTTTAAGTTGTAGTGGAACAACGGATCGCCTTTCTTGAGCCTGGACCCAGTATGACACGACGTCCGGCAGGGCCTGCCGAGAAGTAGTCTAACCTTCGCCGGGGCCAGCCTGTCGCTAAGGTAATCCTGTTGCCTGCAGATCCGGGACCCTCAAAAAGCGGCTGAAGGCGCTCGCAGTGGTTTTAGTTTTGGGTAGAGCAGTCCCAGGTGTGTTCCACATAGAGTCAGGATCTACCCGAAGATCCTGGCTACATCCATAAAGGATTTTCCTGCGATATCAAAAAAAATCTCCTGTCTTGGCGCTCAATGAAGACTTCCTTTACTCAATACTCCATGCATAATATTATTTGCTGCAGTTACTACTTACTGCTGAAGATAATGATATTAGGTTTCAGGAATTAGGTGGACCGCTTCCACACATTATTAAGGCCTTATTTCGCCATAACATGACTAACTACTGAGTTAATATTAGCTTATTTTACATTGAAACTACATTTGTGCGGATATTTTAAAATATATTTAATTACACAATTGAATTTGCCTTTATTTCGTATGTGGGATTATTGGAAAAGAATACATGTTTCGTAGGCACCAATGCCACCGTGAGATGTGGCAACGTGTGCGTATAATATTGAAGCGTGTGTTTACATCGCGTTACATAAGTGAATTAATGAACTAATATCGCGACGACTGTACCGGCGCGTAGAGACCTTTCGAAGTAATTAAGTGAGTCGAAGAGTAAGTCCAGGGTACTGTAAGTTCAGAGGCAGTAAGTCCGGGGTACTGCAAGTCCAGAGGCTGCAGCAAGTCGGGGGATTTGTAAGTCCAGAAGACTATATCTGATAGCTACCCGATAGCTACAATCCTATGCGCACTCAAACTGTATAAATGTCGAATATTGAGGAAATCATGCATAGTGTAAATGGCGAAACTAATAAATTAACGTAAGTATCTAAATAATCCTTAATTAAGGATAAATAAGTTTTTCAGAGCCAAATATTAAAAAAAAATTACTAAGCGCGAGTCGGACTCGTACAGGAAGGGTTTCGTACCGATACATAATATTATAACATTGAACAAAAAATCACGTTTTTTGTGTAGGAGCCCCTCTCAAATATTTTTTTAATTTTTTATTTTCAAGTTTATATATGTAAATAAATATTCTATGAATATTTCAAGCACTACCAGTTATTGTTATTAATATCAAGCAAAAACCGGCAAAAAATCACGTTACAAACAAACATACAGGTGAAGCTAATAAAAAGCGTGTAAAATTTTTTTTTTGTTTAATTTTTATTTTAGTAGTGAGAAAGTGCGAAAAAAAGCAACCGTGAGATCACCGCCGTGAGTATCGCAGAACAGCTGTGCCGAAACATCAATAGTCATGCCGTTTATTGCGAAAAAACGATAACATTATTTCATAGCATTACGAATTAAATTATTTCACGTATTATTTCATAGTTGTTACAATTAAAAACAAAAAGTTGTTACATTTATTTGTGCAATAATTGTTTTTCGTATTCTCGTTAAAATGATTATTACATAGTTACATGATGAAGGTGTGTCTAACGATAGTTATGTTTAGAAATACATATATAGTTTGTACCTACTATAATATGTAATTTAAAATTTAAAAGCAAAAAAAAACATGTTTATATAAGTTTTCGTAATTTTTGGCATAGATTATACGGCATAGTTCTCTTTTATTATTTCATTGAAATAAAATAAAAACTAGTTTATACGTAGGAGTAAAAGCAAAAGTTTTTGGGTTAGTAAAAAAATTTTTCTTGGACTCGAACTCCTCTTTGATACGAAATCCTGATTGAAATTCACAGTTTTGACACCAAGTTAAATTCATAATTTGGCGTTGTGAAACTAATTTATTATACCCATAATTAAAACACAACCTTAGAACAAGTAAAATAAATTTAATATGAACAGTTCGAGTGATTACGAAATATTTTAATTACCGGTGCTTTATATGAAGTGTTAACAGACCAAGGAGAGTGCGAGGTGCTGGTCGTCCGGTGACCCTAGCGTTACCCTCGTATACAAAAATATATCGTACTGATTGTAATTTTGAAAAAAGAACATAAGATACCATGGTGGCCTTAATCAACGCTAGCCGGCCGTTAGTGTGCAGCTTAAGGTGGTTCAGTTCCACATGACTCGGATCCCGCCAAGTGCAGAGAAAAACATCGTATGTACCTATGCATATTGTTACTATACGTTACTAGCAACACTTCGCGGTTTCACCCGCGTACTTCCCATTCCCGTGGGACTACAGGGGTAATTATATCCTATATGTTATTCTGATGTATAAGCTATGCTATTGTAAGTTTCATTAAAATCCATTCAGTAGTTTTTGCGTGAAAGAGTAACAAACATATTTCCATACATTCTTACAAATTTTCGCGTTTATAATATTACTAGCTCTTGCCCGCAGCTTCGCCCGCGTTAACTTTAAAAATTTGAGGGGTTGACCACCCTTATCACTTAGGGGTATGAAAAATAGATAGTAGCCGATTCTCAGACCTACTGAATACGCATATAAAATTTGGTAAAAATCGGTAAAGCCGTTTCGGAGGAGTACGGTAACTAACACTGTGACATGGAAATTTTATATATATACTAGCTGTTGCCCGCAGCTTCGCCCGCGTTAACTTTTAAAATTTGAGGGGTTGACCACCCTTATCACTTAGGGGTATGAAAAATAGATAGTAACCGATTCTCAGACCTACTGAATACGCATATAAAATTTGGTAAAAATCGGTAAAGCCGTTTCGGAGGAGTACGGTAACTAACATTGTGACATGGAAATTTTATATATAAGATCACACACATATCATCACACGATCAAACAAGACTTCACTAAGTTACATACCACCTAGGATTGGAACCCACGACAGTCCAAATCTCACTATGAATTTTGTATGATGTGTGTCCTTGCCAATGTATTCATATAAAATTTCTTAATATTTCCGATATCCGACACCAACAAGGCCCGCAACTTCATATTATGAGCTTACAGTAGCGTGATGAAGTCGCAAACAAATGACACATACTTTAAAAAATATCGCTTTAATTTTCTGACATTATTGAAAGACTTGTTTTAGTCAGCGCTAGGTTATATGTAACTTGCAAAATAAAATCAGCTTTGAAAACAAACAACCAAGACATCACAACAATAATGACATTCATATATAACGTGGCTATTTATTTTGGAATCCAAAATGGGACACAGGCATATTCATGAACTGACAATTTACTTTCTTCCAATATGATAATTTTAATGAAAATAAAATATACATAACTAAATATTTTAATCTTCCGACAGGTTTTTTTGTAATGAATGTACAATTCGTTTTTATTGTTTTTTTTTTGTAAATTCTAGAACAAATCTTAAGTGTACGAGATTCTAACAAATCATGACATTTTTGCGTCCCAAAAGTTTCTCTCAGTACAATGGGACAGGTTACCGAAAAATGTGTCCTGTGTTATTTAGATCCAGGACATTCCTCTTCTCGCAGTGGTTTTAGTGCAGTATACCGGCGCAGTAGCGGGGTAGTATCCCCGGGGACGACCCATCCTTGGGTGAATACTCATTTCCACTGCGATGAAAAAAAAGCGAAACCGAAAATTGTGGTTATCCCAAATCAGGTTCAAATCGGGACATCTGATCACATACATGAACCAAGTTCCAACGATGTTTTAATTAGCGAATCGCTACAAATTTATAGATTATGCATTTGCGCTTGCAGTTGGTGATACGAAACGAGGACAACTCCACGTCCCATACAAGGGTATAAGATCCAAAAACCGGTGGCGCTCATCCTTGTCTTCATTAGCGATCACATTAATGGTTCTTGTATTAGCCTAAAACCTTGATAACCTTCGCGGCCTCCGACTTGGATATTTATTATTTCGCGAAACAAACATCCAATAAATAACAAATCCAATTATCGATTTAATAATAACACAATCACATTTTTTTTCTCCTAAAGTTTATCAAAACATAAGTTTAAGCAGGTATGTTGTGGCATCGTTACCATAGATAGATTCAATTTTAATTCGGCTATCTATCTATCTTTAGGGTTCATATAAATAATTTAGATATCCGTCTATAACCTTGTCGATAAGATGTTATGCGATAAATTATTGAACGTTTTTCTTCAAACTAGTCAACTCATGAACGAGTTGCCTGGAGCTGACACAATCCAAATACTTACCATCTGACATAAAAAGTGTATTTAGATAAGATTGTTAAGCTTACAAATGATAAAAATGCAATATATTCCTAAGTTTAGTGGCTTAGCACACAATATACGTCACATGTTCACATGTGGTCTCTCTGCGTTAGAGTCACAGCTTAGTTTCGCAACATATCGTACTAACGACCCGATTATTATGTCGGCATTACATTTTACCGCGTACGCCTCGACCTTCCACTATAAATTCAAATGTATGAATTAAAGTCATAAGTTTTCAACAATCACATTGTTATCGGCTTGTCTTGACGGTCGCAAGGTCACTTATTACACTCGCACTCGGTAACTGGCCCGATTTAAAGTACAGGCCATTGTAAACTGTATTTTTGCGCGTTTGGAGCTAAAATACAGTGTTGGCTGTTATCATGCTAGTGTAATAACAATTATGTAGGATCGTGTATACGAGAGTCGGAACTGAATAATGTACCTAAGGACTAAGGCGTAAACCATGGATAGTATGGGCTACGCAGGCAGTGCGGTACAGACGCACTATTCTACAACACAGCAAAGGTGCTTCACGGTAGACATAAGCAACATCCCCACCATTGTTTAAGCCTTGTTGTGACTGTGGGGTTCAGTAGCCTCAGGTGAACCCAGCTCCTTGGGTGAAGCCAATTAAAAATCGAGGGGGCTGCTCTTTGCACCCCTCTTATAGAAACAGGGGACAAAAGAGCAGGGGGGACAAGGGTCGAGGATGGGAACTTTAACCTATTGCACTGTCCCGATGTTGGGAGGAGTTAAATTGTTATGTGGTACACACATACAACCCCTCTGTGGAAATGGCGTCGTTCCCTTGGGGGACTGACTATTTTTATTTTATTTATTTAGGTTCGAGTTCGATGAACGTGCAATGAGCGACGATGGTCTATGGGTATGCGCTCGGCCTCTTGAGTGAGAGGTCCGGGTTCCATCGTGGTGTCCTGTTGCTCAACAGATCCAGGGCACTTCACCACGGCGGCATTGGTGGCGCTCGCCTTGTTTTAGTGGGTAGAGCTGCGGCCACCTTACCATCTTTCGGGCGCAGCGAGTCCCACATACCCACCTTGGGAGTTCTCCCTCCCCCGCGGGATGCCTAGGAGCATTTCCCGGCGCAACAAAAAAATACATAAGCAACAATTATTGTACCCATGTGCGGCTCAATACGCACTCCTACCACCGGTAAAATAAGTTATTAGCTTCTAAAACGTCGAGTCGTAATAGATTCTAAATGATTTAGTAGCAATTTATTTATGATAACTGTCATAGTCTTGGTGGAGTATGTTACATACGCGTGTGTGAAAAGAATAATCGCAACCTTGCCCGTTCAACATTCGAGTCTACATTCTCGTGCCTATAATTTC
The DNA here is from genome assembly GCA_963853865.1 of Helleia helle. NCBI lineage: Eukaryota > Metazoa > Arthropoda > Insecta > Lepidoptera > Lycaenidae > Helleia > Helleia helle. The sequence continues at coordinate 6,853,256 of OY971420.1, forward strand.
TACGTCTTATAAATACCAAAGCACGGCTTAACTATTTTGTTTCTGTACGATTTAAAAATGTCAAGACCATGAGACAACATACATTATTATGAATTTATACTATGAGTTGTTTCAAACGATACTTAATATAATATCTAGTACCTACATTGTTACAAACATATGGTACCTGGGTCAAATTAAAAAACTACAAGTATTATGAATGTCATATAATATAATACCTAATGGACGCCTTTCAAGAAATAGAGAGCTCAGCATCGCCCTGCATGAACATATTAAACATGTTCAGACTTCAGCTAGGACTATTCCATGCCACTCATTCGTGTGTTGCCTATCCTAAGACAAAGTGTGTTCTTTGCCAATTACACTGCCTGTCTTGTCCTTCTCTCCGAAACACAGCAAAGCTGTTTCACGGGAGAAACAAGCAAGATGGTGGTACCCATGCAGCCGGGAGCGCGGCACAGCGCTTCCCTCCCACAGGTAAAGGTATTTCACATACACAGTACTAATAAGTTATTATTCCAGTAATTAAATCGAATAAAAAGCTATTAATTACCGTACAGTCTAACGGCCCATAACCTCATCCAGTATGGCAAGAATACGTTATTATGCATGTATTACATATTCTAATTAAATTTTCTTGCATAATGCAGGTTCTACGTAACTAGCATTATCCGATGTTGTCAGTCTGCGTACTAACAGCTTTAGATCCTCCTAAAAAATATGCACTCTACGATGACGTTTGCGCCGCCCATTTTGTTTTTTTCTTGCAGATCTTTTATCGTCAGTGAATTTAAATTTTGACCTGATCGCTCGTATTTTACTTCGGAGATATTTTAAGTAAATTCAAATTGCTATACACTTAAACGTAAATACTTACTTCTCTATAAAAATAATTGATATTTGACAAAAAATAAGTGAAGTAAAGTGATTTTTCGAAGTGAACTTCGAAAAACTTCGAAAAACACATTACTTCACTTATTACGAAAAATCACCACATGGCTTAGTACGTTTTTCGGTTAAACACAGTACTTACATATCAAACGAAAGGAACCGGTCGTTGGTACTGAAAGTTGGCGATCAATCGAAGACCGAAGTGGGTACAAGTGACTTTTAAATAATAAAGTTCGTCGAGAAAACATAACTCCTACACGTTTAAACATTCAGACTTCCTTTCAAATCTTTTTTCAACATATAAAAAGTAAAAGAGACTTGTATAATGATAACTAGTTGATAGTTCTTAAAACCAAACGGCGTATAATATATCTTAAGATACAAAAAGTAGAATGAAATAGAAATAAATATAAATACAGTGAAACCTGGTTAATTGGGATCTCAAGGGACCAAGGATTTTGTACCATTTAAAGAGGTTTTTCATTTATCCAGTTTTTCAATTAGACAGGTTTAAAATTTAGTTGTCTCATTTACAGAGGCCCCCACCTATAGAGGTCAAAATGTACCGTTATTCTATTCAAATGTTTGTAAGCAATCGGGTCGAAACCTGTCCCAACCTGGTAAATTGTCTCACTTATAAAGGGAATTGAGCTCCACAGTCCCAATTATAGAGGTAAACATCGAAAAAATCCTAGAAATCAAATCTCATTTAACCAGGTTCGAAAAGTCCCATTAACAGAGGTAATTCGATGAAAAAGTGCCGGGACCTCATTGTAGTTTCAATAATAGAGGTTCCTCACTTATCCAGGTCCCAGTCAACCAGGTTTCACTATATGTATATTTCTGGAATAGAAGAATGTATATTTCTGGACCAAGTCGAGTAAAAAGTAAAGGTATTATTTTCAGTTGACAAGATGTTATGCACGATAGATGATAAAAGAATGGAGTAACCTCGTCAATATAGGCATCGAAACATGGATTACGCTAAATTTTAAACTTATTTTCATGAAATAAGCCTCGAGACTCAAATGAACTAAGCTACCCCTTCAGATCTAAGGAGGTTTATTATAAATTAGTATATGACTAAGTAAGATCTCGTGGCATAAGTACTTCACCGAATCCGGTTGTATGGCGGGTCCACTCGGATACGCTAATATAGTATAACCTCAGTGTGATATAAATGTGAATGTTGTTCGTAGTGCCTACTACCTACAGCCTTCTCAAGGGCGAGTGTTGATAAGCGGTCAATAATTCTGTCGAACTATGTTTATATATCTAGCTTTAAATATACTACAAATATGTATCTTTCTTAGAATAATTACACTAAGTATCTTTGCTATTTGACTTTGTCCTATGACTACGGAGGTACATTCATTGCCATAAATAAAAGCTGAACGAGTTCTACGACATATTATATACATATAACTACTTGATTCGGATGTAACACCGAATAGGTCCTTACTCCTTACCTGGTGCCAGGAATAGCCATTGCTTAGGCAGTCAGATTTTATTAAATCTATGTCATACATCTTAAATTATTTATAAAAAAGTACGTTTTAAGTCTAATAAATTGGAACACAGCTAATTTTAGTTATAAATTTATAGTTTGATAGCGATTTGGCATAAATACCTACCTACCATTTGCGTAAAAATCTCAGCACATCATCATATTTATTTTCCATATACAATTTTATAAACATATCTGACAATGTTTTCATTCAATATAACGTTGCTAACAGAATACTGCTTGAGCGCATTGTTTGATGTCTTTGAGCATCATGAAGAAGCTACTCTGTATTCCATTGCTCAACACACTTATAATGTAAGGTTATTTATGTTCACGTATACTAGGCAATGAACATGTAGTTGCTATCAATGTACGAAGTTAACGAGTCGTTTGATGTATTCATTTCAAAGCGAAGAAGAAATAAAAGAAATCGGCCTCGTCCGACTGAGCCGCGAGTCCAAGGGTAACAGATAATGTTATTCTAAGCACTCAGATTTAAAGTTATGAGACATGAGACAAGTCAGAAAAACTTTTTGATGCCAAAATCGCGTGTCTTATACATGAGACGCGATTTTGGCATCAAAATTATGTACATCCAAAGTAAGTATACGTCAATATGTGGTCAATATACACATAATATTAAGCCCGTTTAATATAATAAAATATTCTAGTTTGTTACATTACATTGGTATAGTTTACAGATTTAATAAAATGTAGGATAATAAATACGGGAAAGCTATAATTTATTTATTTAAATTAAATTATTATTTCTATATTATTATTTCCTAGTGGGGCACCACTTCATCGCACGGTGTCGCCCGTGTGTCCAATCCTGGAGTAGTAGGTTGACCGACGGCACGGGATAATAAACTTCCACCTTGCGCAGATCCTGACAGGGACGGCTGCTTCGGAAGGTACCTGTGGAAGGTGGCAGGGGCTTAGGACTCGCCAGGGTGTCATCACTGCGACAGCAGGTGTGTTCTGCAGTGTCTCTGCAGATCCCTGGCGGAGTGCCCTGTTTGGGCTGAGGAAAGGGCGCCCCTCATCGTTAAGGTTGGCGCGGACCTGTCGCTCCCTGCGATCATCCGAGCGATGACTGTCATTGAGAGCATGTGGCAGGTGGTCATCTCCTTCTGCGAGAACGTGATGTCACAGAAGGAGTAGGCAGAGCGGGAGAGGGAGCGCACGGCGGCGACAGGTGATCGCACCGCCGCGCGCCGTGAGGGACCTATGCGCAGCCGATCGGGGGATCTGCCGCGCGCGTGTAAGGCCCGAGCTATAAGGCACCCGAGCTATAAGGGGTGCCTTAAGCGGAGAAGGAGGAGGGGACGCCATCCCCCGCCTCCAGAGAAGAGTGCCTGATGGCACACCGGTGAGGACGTCCACAGCTCCCTTGCCGGGTCACCCAGACGACGTGGAGAACACCGCTGGGGTTTAGTGGGTAGAGTCTGCACCCACTTTACCATCTTTTCGAGCGCAGAGAGTCCCACATAACCCCCGGGCTCCCCAGGGCCGCAATTTGCCTTTCATTCGATTCCACTCAAATATAAAAAAAACATTTCATTTCATAAACCATATTTTTTGTTAAAGTGTCTAATGTTGTAAATTATGTAATAGAACAGCTGAACCCTTCGTGCGCAAGTCCGACTAGCACTTGGCCGGTTTTTTTTTGTTTCCGCTGGGAATGCTCTTATACATGTATAAGCGCACGAAGGGTTCTGTTCTATTACATAATTTACAACATTAGACACTTTAACAAAAAATATGGTTTATGCTTATGATATGAAATGTTTTTTTTTATATTTGAGTGGAATCGAATGAAAGGTAAATTGCGGTTTACGATTTATGACGTATTAAAAAAAACTACTAACTAGATCTCGTTCAAACCAATTTTCGGTGGAAGTTCACATGGTTTATTACATCATAATATATTTTTTTAGTTTTATCATTCTCTTATTTTAGAAGTTGGGGGGGGGTTGGGGGTTTAGAAGTTACACACACATTTAACCACACTCTACTCTACTCTACTGTTACTCTGTTACAAACTCTACTGTTACTCTCACTACATTACATTTACCGGTGGGAGGGAAGCGCTGTGCCGCGCTCCCGGCTGCATGGGTACCACCATCTTGCTTATTTCTCCCGTGAAACAGCTTTGCTGTGTTTCGGAGAGAAGGGCAAGACAGGCAGTGTAATTACTGGCACCGAGACTTAACATCTTATGTCTCAGGATAGGCAACACATAAATAAGATGCCTGGGCTCGTATCCGGGGCTCCTCACCAAAGGCGGCACTGGTGGCACTCGCCGGGTTTTAGTGGGTAGAGCTGCGTCCATTTACCATCTTTCGGGCGCAGCGAGTCCCACATATCCGTCTGGGGAGACCCACTCTCCAGCCGGGATGCCTCAGAGCATTTCCCGGCCTCAAAGAAAAAAAAAGAGTACTAAAACGCTGAAAATACCTACATATAAAATTTATTATTTGTTAACACATTTTTCTATTATTTAAAACATAGAATGTTTTAAATGATTGCCGACTTTAAATAAAATAAAAATCAATATAAAAATTATTTTTTTATTTGTGTCTTTCAGACAAATAACACAACAAACCTATCGTGTCATTTGTCTGAATCATAATACTAGCTCCCTTTTTTAATTAATATTAAAAGAGCAGGTTCTTAAAACCTACATTCAGTAATAAGTAATACGGCCGGTATCGATGTCGCGTCGGTCTTGCTCAACAGATATTATCAGTACCGTAGCACTGGTACACTTATCACCGAGTGAGAGCTTATTTCTTACATTACAAAACACGGCGGCGGAATGCAACCGCTTCCATGTAATTATTACATTTGCCGCGAGCTTGTTACAGTTTGTTGTGTCGGCGAGTATCGGCGAATGTTCGGCCTGTGTCGGTGAAGTTCGATAAGTTTCGGCAAGTGTAGGCCAGTGATCGGCGATCGTCGCAGCCTCTCTTGGCTAATTAACTGTTTCAGATGTACAATGTCAAGTTATATTTGTTACACGAGTCTCCATACAGTCTCGCTATGCCTTCCTCGAGTAAGATTCAGTTAAGCTCCAATCGGAAGGTCGCCATTTTGAAATAAATCCCGCTATCTCTTTGTCTGTCGTTCTTCATTATATTATGATACCTACATATCGTTAGTATTGGCATCTTAATGGCGTGTGTATTTTTACTAATGAGCCAGAGCTTATCTATACTATGAGCATAAAATGACGGACAAGCCATTTTTCGTGGAGCCAATGGTTGGATAATCTGTCTAACGTCGGTTGCGTGCTTCAAGTCCGGTCCAAAATAGCAGGGTTTGTCGATTGATCAAAGCAAGAAGTGAAGTCTCAGTTTCCGCAACCCACTTAACTCTCTATATCCCTTCAAGGCTCTTTATCTCGTCGACTTAGGTTACATTTTCCGATGTGTATTTAATTTGAATAAAGTTGCCAATAAAATGTTATATTTTCCTATTTTATAAATATTTTCTGCGTAGAATTATTAACTAAGAATTCTGTGCACAAAGAGTTCTTCTCGTTAACAATGAGCACAACACTATTCTTGGTAGTTCATTACGGGAATCCTAATACTAAGACTTGATATGAAAGACAGACGCTGTCTGTCTTTCACCAGGCTATATCTCATGAACCGTGATAGTGAGACGGATGATATTTTTTCAGATGATCTTTCTGTTGCCGCTATAACAACAAATAGGTACTAAAAAGAGAATAAAATCGATGTTTAAATACCCATACTTACAACAAACGTGATCGTTTTGCCGTTTTTTGCTCGATATTAATAGCGATACAGCTATATACAGCGATATAGCGTTAACAGCTAGGTTGGCTAGAAATATTTTATTAAATTTTTTGTTACATATTATTTATTAACTTAAGAAACAAATAATTAAATTAAAATAAAATGTGGGCGAGTCCGGCTCACACTTGGTAAATGTATATTGCAATCGACGTAGATGCATATGATTTTTTTTTTTTAAATGTATAATATTTTGGTTTCAGCAGTGACTCACTATCTACGGTCAATGATTTATAAGCATTCATTAGCATATTATAATATTATTTAAAATTAAATCTAAATCTATTATAATATGCATCATTTAGCACAATTTTGATTCTTAATAGCTAGTTTTCAAATTAATAATGTATGTTTCCGTCATGCAATTTCTATACAAGTTATACGGCAACATAAGGCTTCCACTTACGACAAACTTAATAAGTGTTATTTGGAAGTGTCGTTCGAAATGTTGTTACTGGATGACGTTCACAAATGTCATCCTGTGACGTATAACGTGGTAACGTCATGAGTTATGACACGGCAATGTGGTAACTTTGTAACGTGAATAGTATATAGAAATGTAGTGACGTGAACATGTAGTGCGCTTAAATGTAATTATCATGATATTTTGGATAACACTATTATTCATGTGCAAATATTTTATTATACATATATATATATATATATATATACATACATCGCGATCTTTCGCCACCGCCGGCCAGTCAGCCTGGTATGAATCTAACATATCACGCCATCTTTTTCGGGGCCGGCCTCGGCGACGTCGTCCATCTTCTGGCACCCAAAATGGGGAGGCATTTGCCCAGCAGTGTGGGACAGCATAGGCTAGTTATAATATATATATATATATATATATATCTAATTATAGCCGAATGAAAACAAAAAGGCAAAGTATAACCTATCAATTAGGAAGTAATAAATAGTGGCAAAATAATCTTCCCTATATAATATAATTAAGTATTTTAAATAATAGAACGATTGAAATATTAATCATTCTATTATTTCCACGAGTCTGTAGACCGACGCTAGACCGTGCTATTTTTTGCTCATATTGGGTACTATTAAAACATATCTAATCACTTTTGTCCAATGTAATGGAACGGCTTGTTATTTTTACAAAAGGTTAACGAGATACCATTATTTAGGTAAGCAACATTAGGCGGCTAATGTCGCCCAATGCGGACTCGTGAGTGGCAACATCCTCGCCTCAGTGTCCTTGTTACACATACGAGTATAAGCCGAGCAGTACGCCCGCTTCTCTTCCTGTACCGGCGGGCGGCGGCGTTGACATTGACATTTAGACGAGTGACGTAAAGATAATAAGACCATAGATAGGTACACCTGTACGAATCACAGACTATTCCAAAATCATTAGCTATAAATCAAAGCTATCGATAGCTTTATCCCTCCCTCATTGTTTTTTCCTAACAGATTAGGGAACCTGAACCATGTTCAGGTTTTATATGCAGCTGAAATTGGTTTAACCTTGGCGTATTCAAGCGACACGCAGTTGTGCAGTGAATATTCAGCAGTATGAACTAGCAAATAAAGTTTAGATTATTATATCGATATTATTCACTGTCACTTCACTACGCGTTGTCAGCAAGGATGTTTTGCATTTATCTGAATTAAAAAAGTTGTGCTGATAAATTATCGAAAATTGCTGTTATATGACATGTTTACCAGAGATTATTTATGGCTTACCTATACTTAGTATTTTTTTGGAATGTTTATGTTTACACGGATCTTTGACATCTATATTTTATATATGATTTTAAGTTAACATGGTTATTTTCATTACGAAAATTATTTAAAACGGGATATTTACCATGTTTTTCATTTTTATTTCGCGGATCTCGATATTTCGACATTATCTACGAATGTCTTGTTCACGAGACTGAAGTATGCGGGTAGATGTTGACGGCATTAATGTTTCAACTGAAAATTTCAACTGAGTACTCAGTTATATTGTTTCGAGTGCTTACCGCGTTTATGGTTTTATTGAGATCCCGATATTTCGGCAATGTTTCAATCGTCATGATCACGGGACGACTGTGACATCTGTACCGCATTTTAAATATTAATGCGAGCGTAATACTTTTCTTTAATCTCAAATATTTTTGAAGTCCTGAGAGTTCACAATTTTCTAAAAGGACTGGTTATTTTGTAAGTGCACATGCTGTTTAACTAAACACACTCCTTGCAGTAACGGATTTTAGAGAAGAGTTAATTTCAAAAGTCACTATTTAAAGATACCCTCATCTCCATCGCTTACGAACAAGACTAAGGACTTTCCGCATCTTAAGCCACAACATAAAGGCAACAAATGAAGATGTAATATTCTCTTCAGTAACTGTATACGCCTTGTTGGTTTTGGTTTTCACACTCGTAGCCAACAATTAGCGTGATCTACAAGTGTAACAATAGGAACGCCTACCTTGACCGCGTTGGAGCACCTACCAGCCACCTGTTCCGTCTGACGTGTTCCAGTCTGAAGCCAGGCTCCATGTATAGGTACGTGTCTATTCTAGGTAGGTGTATGTGTACTATTTAAAACCAAACAACACCAAAACTACTATCTAACTATTAATAATCAATGACTATTAATATTTTCTAAGAAGATATCATATTTAGTTTCAGATAAAAAAAGATATATCTAGGTTAAAGCATCTTTAAAAAGTTGTAGCCGCAAATGTTGAATTTGTATACACACATTCAATAAAATTAATTGTTCAGTCATCAAAACAATTAACGTAAGATGAAAGGTTGCAGATACATTTTGAAGTGAAAATTCTTTGCGTGCGTGAGGGTAATTTTAATTAAAGATATTTTTTTTGAATAAAACGTCACGAAAATATGCAACGTTTTTGTCCAAGAAGAGGGAGAGAGTGATTGAGACCGATTGAGAGAGACATTGAGAAAGGGCGAACATAGTATGAAGCACATATACATGGAGTGAGAGTCCCTACTCTCACTCCATGGCGATCATGGCCATCGAGAGAGAGAGAGAGACAGAGAGAATGTCGCATCGCAAGTCTCGGAAATTTAAAGCTTTAGATTAGTATAAATATAAACGAGATTTAAAAATTAGTTTGCCAAATAAGTTTCACTTCTGACATGTGTACTTTTTTTATAATTTAGTAGTCTTTTTAAAAACTAGGTCGTCTATTCTAGTTGAATCCTTTAATACCTGTTTATGTAAAGTATACCATTTCTACAACTTAATAAGATTGTAGCGAAACCAGCATTAGGCAACGGAAACTGGTTGGTTTGTCGCTTTGCTATCTTGATGATCACTGAAAGGGTTTCGTCCAGTGGTGGGCGCGCTGATGATGTTGGTATTGTTTCACGGAATACTCGACTTGTGCATACATTACCGCGTCCACTGCAGTCTAATTATGAATATGGACCACAGAACACACTCTCGACTTGTGCACACATCGGTATCGCGTCCACTGCTGCAGTCCAATTGTGAATGTGACCATGATATTTAATTTCCTCGTTGTGATATTAATCGACTAACGAAATAATTGTCGAATTAACAAAGTAATCACTATTACTAAATGCGAATGCACATCTGGTGTACTCGGATTACTTCATTCGATCGAATTAATTTCTTTACTTTCATTGTGTTGTGTGCCAATATGGAGGGTGGGTTGACCTTCAACTGCAATGCAATTTGCAGTAAAGTTGGGTGTTAGTGAATAAATTAACACAACATTAAATTAGTCGTACTTATATCTAGCAGATGATTATGGTAATTTAATGGAGATGTAGGAACGTTTAATGTTTTGTTTCTGCCTGTGAGAACACTTAAATATATTATGCGTTATAATAAAACAATTTTTACGGATTTTATCGCGGTTTATTAAGATTTGAAATGAAATTCGCGTAAACATTAGAAAACAATATATATTACCTATGCGTTTCAAATAAGAATAGGAACGTCAATGACCTCTATCTGTCAAATATCACTTGAAAAGTACGGTTTGCACAAAAACTTATTTGCATAATTAGTTAAATCGAATTTAAATAAAAACGTTCAATAGTCATAAATTATTTAAAAAAAAATATAGTCATAATTCGTTTTTAAAACCATACAATAATATTCTTTTATTTAATTATTGCCGCAAAGGCCCTGGAGCCATGCCAAAATTATTAAAGAAAATAAGGACGGCGGTCGCCATCTTGCCGTTGTTTGTGTGCTCCGTCGTGAGGACCTGAAGGAAATATAAGTTTGACTCGTGAAATGTACGCTACTATTTTGCAAACACTGCAAAATGCAAGTAAAGTGACCAAGCGTGTTCATTTGGCTACGGGGATAAATAAAAACACGTTGACACGTATCCGACGTGCACTCAGACATAAATGCAGAGACGAGCGGAATTGAAGAGCCAGATCCCGATTGTTTTTTTTTTCGCTTAATCTCTGTAAATAAATTTAATTATAAGAAAACTTTTTTGCCCACCCTACCTTACTGGTTTGAATTGACAGATGTGATGTCACAATATGGCGCTAAGTCCGTCCTATTCTCATTTGAAACACATAGTACCTAGAAGGTATGTTTTGTATGTGTAAAAGGTATTTTCCTTACAAAAAAGTGTACCTATATATTTAGGCATAACGACGAAACTCTAAATGCAATAGAAAAAAAAAGAAGAAGTAACAATTTCAATAAAAGCACAACCATCATTCGAATGTGTACAGCCATAAGTTAAATTATAAAACAACAATCGTTTCTTCTAATATAGATTACGTTTTTATAAAACACGTAAAGTGGAGTGCACCGGCGCGTGCGGTATGCCTCTCTCATGTATCGCAGATTTCACGCGAAATCTTACCACGTCGCATCCAATTTGTTTTTCTACTAACATACTACATTTTAATATTACAAACAGACACTCAAATTTTATTTATATGTATATATTACCGTGCGCGGCACCCGGCTGCATCTTGCTTGTTTCTCCCGTGAAACAGCTTCGCTGTGTTTTGGAGGGAAGGGCAAGACAGGCAGTGTAATTACTGGCACCGAGACTTAACATCTTATGTATCAGGATAGCCAACACATAAATGAGTTGCCTGGGTTCGTTCCAGGTAAACTAGTTAACGTTCATGGGCGACGTCGACCACTTACCATTAGGTGGCACGATTGCCAGTTTGCCTATCCAACTAACATAAAAAAAAAGATTGCATTGTCATCGATCATTGATAAGTCTACTAAGATTAAATTAAATCTGAACGTTTGAAGTGGGTCAAAATCAAGCCCAAAGGAGTCAGTCGGTTACAAACATACATACAGGTGAACCTAATATAAAGCGTGTAAAAAGTATAGATGTATCTAAGATTGCAAATCTCGATGCAAGCAATTACACTGCCTTACGCCGGCAAATGCTCTGAGACATCCCGCGGGGAAGTGCGCACCCCTCCCAACGGCGGAACAGTACAATGGGGTGAGGTTCCTACCCTCGCCCCTTGTCCCTCTGCTCTTTTATCACCTCTTCTTATAGGAGGCTCAATTTGCTTCGCCCAAGGTGCCGGGCTTATCCTAAGGTGTGCCCGGCACCTTGGCTCAGTAACCTAAGCTACTGAGCCCCATCGCCACGACAAGGCTTGAACCATGGTGGGGAGCGGGATATGCTGGTACAATACGGTAAAATTATAAAGGATGATAAAAGCAAGTACAAAGACCGCGCTGAAACTCAGATTAATTGTTGAGATCTATTTCTTTCTGTATAAGAAATAATTATATTGTTTCAATATTAGAAATTGGACATGTCGTCGGTCTGGTTCAAAAAAGGGTCCCAAAAATTATACAAAAATATGATAGATAGTCTAAGATCCCGATATAAAACGACCTTCACCAAGCTAGTTATTGGATGAAACTTATTTTATATTCAATTTAATATGTCAATAAATATATTGCATATGGGTTGCCTAAAAAAATCAGTCCAGGATATGATTAATTAATAATTAAAAAAAATATATTTTAACTTTTTTAACGGTATTGGTATTCGATTGGTATAGACAAATTCCATACCAATCGAGAGTATAAACCCCATAGAATATGCAAACGTTAGGTTGTCTTTCTTTTTCTCGCCACAACTCTCGGGTAGGCGGGTATAAGCAGGTAAATCGATACTAGTGACTTGCACCGGTCTGGTTATCGAATTAAAAATTAAATGAAAATAAAGATTAACCATTACAATCACGGTAGTATAAGGTTGTCTATAAATTTATTTTTGTTGTATTTTTTTTTATTATTAATTAATAATAATCCTGGACTGAATTTGATTAGGGAACTCATATGCAATATATTTATTAATATATTAAATTGAATATAAAATAAGTTTCATCCAATAAGCAGCTCAGTGAAGGTCCTCTTTATATCGGGATCCTATGCTATAAGGTAAATATCGAACGGACATGACAATAAATATTCCTATTCACATGACAATAATAAATTCCTAAGCTATTAAAACGTCATCAAAATTCAACTTGATTATTGGTATAAGTTATCCAGGAAATATCTGCCATTCTTATTTTTCTTGTTAGATAACTTGTAACACATATTGACTCATTGAGTGTATCTTTAGCTCGTGTTAAAGCACATTCAATTACTTCATTTATTTGATTTAAAGTCATAATGACCCGCCATTAGTGACTTTCTTTTGCTAATTGTCTCAACAAATAAAATCTGCGAGAAGCGTGTCAGCTGTCAGTTAAACAATTTCTAAAATAAAACTATTATGACAGAATGCGTGAACTCGCGTTATAATACTGGGAACTGTAATATACTTAGTTTGAAGGCCGGCTGTTGACCACAAAGGTCGCCGGTTCGAATCCCACCAAGTGCAGATAATTTATATGATAAACTAGCTATTGTCGGCAGCTTCGATCGCGTTAACTTAGATTTACAACCGTATCCGGACTACGGAGTGAGCATGATTATTTTTGTCGCCTAAGTTACTCCTTAAAATATCAGCTATCTGCCAGTGAACGTAGAACGAATAAGTCCAGTCGTGTCAGAGATAAGCCAGAACAAACAGACAGACAAACAAAAATTTTAAAAATTGATTTTTCTCTGTAAGTATCGTATAAATTATACTTTCGAAATATGCGATTTAGTAAAAAGTTGTTAATTTGAAATTCAAAACACAATAAATAGAACATTATAGTTTTCCATCGCGACATTTTAGTAGATTTTTCTGCCTAAGCTTGCCAGTTAAAATACAAACCTATCTTTATAACAAAATACGTGTCGCGTTGTTTGTCTGCGATTTGAACCAAATTTTGCATAGTGTGCAGTTTGATATTACTGTACTGAATAGTTTATATTTATGCAATATATTTTAACGTATATCTAAGCCACAGCTACGCGTGGCCGGGTCTGCTAGTTATGATATATATTTCATGATAGATCAGATACGTAAAATACAATACTTATAGAATCTATATTAATTAACCGCGCAACCAGTTTTCCTTTACATCTTAATGTTGAGAAAGCCACAAGCTCTGAGGCCACAACTTTCGTATATAAATTACTCACATCAAAATAAGGTTTGAAATATTGTGCTAAAATATCTCGTTCAATATTATAAGAAATTGAAAAAGCTATTTAAATTACTCCATGGTAACGATGGTCGGCTCAAGTTGGTCCTAAATTATGTTGGTATTAAATTTATTTTAAACCATAGGTTCTGTCCGTGACGATTTTTGGTCCTAGATGTATTATATAGTTCATGCAAAATAAGATTGGATCGTGAAGTGAACCAACATTCATGTCATACCTATATAAAAAGTAAAAGTATACGCATAATCGAGCATGGGTTATTATGTCACAGCGCGGACTTTGTGTATTCTGTTTTACTTTCATTTGTTTAATTGTATCGTCCGAATAATTTGAAATGATTTTTATGCAGATATTTCAGAATAAATAAAAAATTCATGAGAAAATTGTGATAAAAAATGCGCATATTATGTGTGTCAGGATTTATTTTTAATTTAATGTTAATTTTTGAAATAATTATAAGCTCTGGGTTGGTTGTAAATTGGCGAGTTATTGAGGGCACCCTGACCACAAACCTCTAACATACCTACCATGTCACGTATTGCGACCATGAAGGCAATTTATTTATATATCATTTAACATGCTTATCATGTTTAAAGGGTTGGATATGAATGAAAGAATTATTGAGTATCTTAATATTATAATTATAGAATGACAAGAGTTACATGAAAATGAGAAAATATATAAGTATCTTTAATTATTATCATACAATTTTTAGGTATGTTATCTTTTTAGGTTCACAATATATCATACCCATAATTGCCTAGAAAATCATAAAGTGAAATAGGTAAGTCTGCAACCTTCCGAGTGAAGGAGCAAGTTTCAAAAACTACGTTGGTCGTGCGCGGCGCCTCTACCGTGGTCATACAGCGTACTCTAATGTCACATTATATTGATACTGTGACATTAGAATACGTACTGTGAAGTAATTGCTTCCATTATACTGTGAATTTACCTAAACACCCATAAAACGCCGACTATCATACCATATATCATTTTACTATTTTTGTATATCTGAGGAATGAATTACTTAAATTAGGTACTACCATTTTTCTAATACCTATATGATCAACTCTGCATAAAGATAATGATAAAATGAAATATTATGATGAATCGACTCGTACATACGAATGCCTATAAATGTTATGATATGATGTTGAGATCTTACACCGATCTCACACATAACATATAAGATCAAGTTTTATGTAAGTCGTGGACCCAAAAACAATCTCTGCGCACATGCCGAAACGATTTGTCAACTAAATGTTTTGTAAACAAAGCTCTCCCGCTCACTAACGAGTCCTCAGTTTTTGTGGTTATTACGACAGACACGGGCGTGACAGTATACACGACACTCACCTGTTCCTGACCGACGACCGGGAGGAGATTGTGAAGTTCCTGTTGACCCGTGGAGGCGCGGGTGTGACGGGCGCAGGGGGCGAGGTGCGCGGCAGGCGCGTGCCCGCCGTGGACGCAGCCAGCGCTACCACCAACCAGCAGATCAGCATCGCACACGCGACAAAAAAGCGTCACGACTCGGCGACAGGCAGGCGACACGACTCGGCGACAGGCAGGCGACACGACTCAGCGACAGTCAGGCGATACGACAGGCGACACGGCGACGCGGGTATCTAGCGCGCGGACGAGTAGCCGACTCGCGCCGGCCGCGCGCCCCTCTGCCACCTTGACGCTACCCCACCACCATCCGACAGCAAGGCGGCTTTCACTTCTATAGGTATACCATTTTCCCGCCACGGCCTGTTCACTTGCTGCACTCACAAGATGGAAAACAATGACACCGTATGGTGTTGGTGGAACACATTGTCCTTTACAGGCTACAAAAGCACCTTCCGGGCAACATTTGCACTGCCGATAAGTAGCCATCAAGCGGATAAAATTTAAGAATTATGTATCGATACAATAATAATTAATTGTTTGATAGATTTAAAGTTAAACTATTAAATGTTTCTAAATGTCAAAATGAGTGTCAAGGTTTTTAATAATTAACGAAATCGTTTTAAGCCATATAATATTTATGTTTTCTTGCGTTGTCAATAACGTAGAGTTTAGATGGCGATGTTAAAACCGATGACAGACATATAGATTAATCCACTTACAGTTACGAAAGCTCTATTTTCAAGCACTAGGGCTTTCAGAAAAGTCTAAGCCTGTTGACCTAGATACTGTAAGTTTGTAATGGACTATTACCTTTACATAAGCGAGGAAATTACTAGAATATTGATCTCGACATAATGATAAATAGGCCGGTCTAGCTGGACCAGTAAGTCATGTGTCCGATGGTATCGAAGCTCAATTTCGATATGAGTTGGAGATTATTCATAAAGGCTTCAGACTTAGGCCAATAAGAGTCTAGAGTTATATAGGTAAACCATTTTTAAGGTCTCATATACACTACGCAGTTAACTGCAATGCGGCTAGCTGCGTAGTGCGTATAAGGCCTAAAACTAATTGTATATAATAATATTATGAGCACCCTAACTAAAAAACTATTCTTAGGAGGGCCATCTGCTCATCTAATACCTTTTGAGGCCGGATATAGTAATGTGAGCCATAAAATTTCGAAACTAGTCAGTGATTTGTCACTGACGTCATAGCAATTCAACCAACCAGTGATCTGTATGTACGTCCCATCGGCCAATCATTCATCAATGGCCATCAGTCGGCCAATCAGAGCGTAGAACCGGAGCAGGGTAGCAGCACAAATATGGTGGAATTTGTTTTCATACAAC
The DNA here is from genome assembly GCA_963853865.1 of Helleia helle. Lineage (NCBI taxonomy): Eukaryota > Metazoa > Arthropoda > Insecta > Lepidoptera > Lycaenidae > Helleia > Helleia helle. Next base: position 6,869,795 of record OY971420.1, read on the forward strand.
AAACAACTACAAACAACATTACCACTCTATTACGGTTATATGCTCGATGGCCGGAGCATAGGACCATCCGAAAAAAAAACAATCCCCCAACCAAAGAAATACAGGACATAATTTATTATATAGCAAGCGCATACTAATGTACGACTATAGTACTAAGATTATAGAATATAATTTAACAAAGCCCTGTTTATATTATGGTGTTATACTTAGATACCTAAAATACATTAAACCAAAAACTTAAAAGAACCGGTAATATATTCTATGGAAATAATACTAGGTAGACTTAGAATTACTTTGTAACGTATCATCAAAAGAACGCTGGTGATATATTATCACTATTAGATTATCATCTCGACCAGAAACTACATTAAAACTACCGAATAAACAACATCAACGGTAAAATTTATTTAAAATACAAAAATATTCGTATGTTTCAAGAATGTATCACAATAGTAAAGGAACGAATTGCGCTCAAACTTCTGGGCACGGCGTCTTGCGCAGGTAGGTCTTGTTGGAGGGCATCGCCACCACGGTAACGCCGCGGGGGAAGGTTTTCTCCACGTCCGCTTCAGCCACGGTGGGCAACACCATGCAGTCGTCACCCATCTACAAACACCGTCGTATTATTATTTTTAAACTATGGTAGTATAAGTTTGAAATATTTATAAAGTTATAAGTATGAGTAATCACCTACTTATAGGTAGGTACTTATATAAATATTGTTACCAAGAAAAAAAACCTTTTTTTCTATTGCACGAACATTTATTACTATTACAGTGTGTTAGTTTAATACATTAATATAAACTCAATAAATATATAATATAAAGCTTATTCAGAGTGGTCTCAATTAGCTGCAATACAGTTCTTTAAACGTTGAGGCCATTATCAATAGAAGCACGCACTCTTTCCATGGGAAAACTCTTCACTGCAATCGTATTGATTGTTTAAGGGACTCCAAATTATCATGGCATTTAGAACAAGCCATACATGACCCCCAGGTCAGTTTTAGAGATGTCCCTGGATCGGGACTAGATGACGACCAGTCTTAAGCTGTGATGAACGTTGGTTTCTAACTACGATTGGGTGGATCGAGCTTTATGACCCGGCGCCGAGTCTTGAAAGGGCCATTCTTGGTTATTGAACATGGTGTTGTTAAGAGGCTTAACTACCTTCTGAAGAATGGTATCTAGATACACTTGTGCCGATGTTTTGATGCCTTTTTCACAAAAATATGGTTCATTCCCTCCTTCATAGCTAACACCCCACCAAACCATCACTGAAGTCGGATAATTTCCTCGTTGTAGGTACTCTGTTGAATGGTTGGGACTTGGGACTTGACTCAGGTTATTTTGGTTGTTAAAATATTGCTAGATTGTAAGAAAACATCTTTAATATTTTTAAATTATCACTTAAGGAATTACCATTGCGACTCTTAAAGGCTGCTTGTCTTATGTCGTCTTTTAAAACACGCGACATGTTCTTGGTGCTATCTTCATCTCCCGAGATAAAATGTTTTGCTTTCGGACAGGATTTCTTCGAATTCTTTCCCTTCCTGCTTTGATCGCCTTTTTCATCCGGACACTACGTGGACCAATCAATAGCCCATATATAGTATATTATAATAATAATTTCAACCCCTATATATCCCTCTGCTGGGCACGGGTCTCCCTCCTCCTTGAAATCAGACGAGGAGGGTTTTGGGCCATACTCCATAGTTCACCGATGCGCTGGCCCAATGCGGTTTGGTGAACTTTACACACCTTCAAAGACCTTTACCCACCTTTTAATCTCATCGGGCATGCAGGTTTCCTCAGGATGTTTCCTTCACCGGTGAGCAAGGGATGGTCTCATGTTCATGTAGAAATTCAGAAAAACCCATTTCTAGGCATCACAGAGTCAGGATCGAACCCGGACCTCTCGGCACTCACTCAAGAGGCCGAGCCCATACCCATAAGGCCATCGTCGCTCACTCGTCGCGAAATAATAATAATAATAATAATAAATCTTTATTTCAGAAATTATTTCCATATAAAATTTTGTTAGTAGGTTAACACTTATTATTTAATTTATTTTGTTCGTAAGTATGTACTGTATAATAACAGTTTGACATACACTCACACTGGTACACATATTATATAACACATCACACAATTACATTATTATTATCAATAATATATTTATCTTTATCAATTGGTTAATATTGGTATCATCACTACCCTAGCAATAATGGTAATTAACCAATTATAAACCGTATGCCAGTGCCGCATCATGGAGGAGTCCCATCGGTTAGCGAAAACGCCCAGGATGCCATTCGGGCTGGCGCGTAGGCGACTCAGTAACGAGGCGGAGCGAGTCCTCATTATGGCGTAGAAATCATTGGCTCTCGCCTCCGCGAACATACCTGACGCGCTACATGAACGCGGCAAACCAAACAGCACCCGGAACGCGTTGTTGTATTGCACGCACATGCACGCTGCGTGTAGTTAACCCACAGGATACACGTGTAGAAGGTTTGGCAATAAGCCTTAAAAAGTGTAACCTTTACAAGAGCCCAAGTATGGAGTTTTAAAAATTATATTTAGCTCCATAGTCCATACCTACTCTATGTAATGCAATCACAACAATTCGGTTCTTTTTATCACCCCACTCCATTTTAATATCACAAAATATTTTAAAATATATTGGCGCGAAAATGAGAAAACAATAAACAATCGTATAAAAATGTCAAATTACAATGGAATATTTTGTTTATTTTAGATTGTTTTTATTTATGGCCATACTATGTATTATACAAAAATCACTAAGCGAAATCTCCTCGAAATGCAAAGAGGAGGTAAGACCACGCTCGCAAGATACCTTCAAAAGAGAAAATGATTGAAATTTCATTTACGATATTTCATTGCATAAATTGCATTAATAATTAATCTAGTTATTGTTGAAATAGAGAGTGACGTTTGTACAATTACAAACATACCTAAAACTTGTAGCATTCATTGTTAACGCCTTTCGCTGATATAATCACTCAATTATACTCAGTACTAATCAGTGTAATATTTATAATGGAAATTATTACCTTCCAATCAACCGGTGTTGCCACTTTTGCCTTGTCAGTCAACTGTAGAGAATCGATCACACGAAGGATCTCACTGGAAAGATAATATTCATATTAAAATTACGAAAACTCACCTTTTTATTTTCTTCTATTAAATCAGTATAGTTATCTATTTGAATCGAGCTAAACGTTAATATAATAAGCTTTCCACCACGGATGGTCGCCGCGGGAAGATCACACCAACACCCTCTAACAGTAAGCCATAAAATATTTATTGCAACTCTCAATACCAGGACTTTACGAACACCAGAATCACTATCAGAACTTGAAGTAGAATTAAAAGAGCTCATTATCGTCATCAGCCCCTATCCATCCACTGCTGAACATAGGGCTCACTCTAGGAACGCCAAGGCGACCGATCCCTCGCCGCTCGCATCCAACACGGACTGGCCACTCCACAGAGGTCGTCTTCCACCTGGTTAATGGCCGACCACGGCTACTCTCTCTACTCCACTCTTGAACCTTATTGGCCCATCGGCCATTCACTCTCCAGAGTGTGTGAGCGGCCCACTGCCAAAAGAGCTTAACTGGAAGATATTAGGCATCAGTTAAGTGCGTAGGCCTGGTCAATGTATTGAAGAACATGATGACTATATAATGTTCCACAAAGGTGAAGTCGAAGGTAAAAGGCGAGTTTGATGTATGGTAAAATTCCAGCTAAAAAACTACATTCCATTGAAGCGACAGAGAAATACTACATATCAAAATACCTTACTGTAAAAAGATATGGACAATCATTCAAGCCTTACCATCTATAATCATATAATATGCAATATGACTACTCTAACAATATAATATAATTATTCTAAGAGGAGAATTTAGCGCGCAAGTGGCACAAAATTAAATGAAGAAATATTTGTACTGGGTAAATTCAATTATGGAAAAAGTACTAACTATATCTACTACATATACTATAACTATATATACTAAATATATCAAGACTAAATTTTAACACTAATTATCGCATGGTCAGGGCAACACTAAAGTTAAACCCTTTAAGACCCATAGAAAGCACAATGCCATGTTCAATACAGCCTTGCTACTGAAACTTATCAACCAAAACCATATTTACTAGCTAATCAGATCAGAGAAATATTTAGAACAATTAGATACAATAAACGAATATAGTATGCTGCAAAATCAACTTAAGCCAAACAAAAATAGAAGAGATATAAAAAAAATACATTTTAAGTGATTCTACTATGAAACTTAAAAATAAGAGAAAATATATTTGCCAACAAAACCATAGGCAAGAAAATGAAACAAGGGAATTGGTAAAGACAGAAAAGCCAAAAGAATACAAACACTAAAAATACACAATTGCATCAGGTGGAACTAGAAAAGCTCTCAAAGAACTCTCAAAGTACTTCTCGGGTATCCAACCTTATAAGCAACCAAATGAATGTCACTAAGCGCTTGTAAAATTGTATGTAGCTTATCATCTAATACTCACTTAAAGTTTCTGCCCGTTGTAGCTGGATATAGAAGGGACAATCGATATTTCTTGTTTGGGTCCACAACAAACACAGCTCTTGCAGTGAGTGCTATACCTGCGGGACTTATTTCATCTTTATCCACCATGCCAAGCTTCATAGCCAATATTCTCTTCTCATCCTCGATGATTGGGTATGGAAATTTTTCATCTTGGCTAAAACCTGCAATTATATTGCATTATGAGCATAATATAGTGCACCAACAACTTCTCATCACCAATCTCAGATTACTGTGTTAAAGTATTTAACACTTGTATCCTCCCCTGTCTTACTTATGAATGTGAAGTAGTACCATCCAACAGCTGATATCTGTTAGATGATATTATGCTACATTTTTTGGTTTATCTCACAGACACCATAAAAAAAGAATGTTATGTCTTGGTGGCAGTAATCACACTAAACAAATAAGCAGTACCTCTACCATGAGTTTTTGTTACAAGCATAAATGACATAACTATAGTAGTTAAGTAAAAACGCAACACGAATAAAAACTAAGATATGGTATAGTTTTTGATTTGTGTTGCGCTACTATAGTTATGTCATGTGCAAACAAACTCATGGTAGAGGAATATATAATGCTATATCTAAATATTTAAAGACTTGATAACGGAGGGTTTAGCAATTGTACAGTTAAATAAATAAAACATTATTTGCTTATTCAACAGTAGATATAGCAACCATGGATATGACATACATTCTTCATAATAATTACTCGCACAATTGCTAAAGAATAAAAATTATTGAACTAACTGGGACTACAATTTCTGTGCTGTAGGTGGTCCAGGATGTATGAGAGAGGATCACCTGTCCTGACAGTCAGTGGATGAAGAGAGGCTGATAATTGATGATGAAAGATTGTTTAAAAACTAAGCAGTCTGATTTTTGGCAATAGACTTTATTACTATTTTAGCAAATTAATACACCTGCATAGCTTTTAATGTCCCGACACCATTCATGATGTGACGATACAGAGTCACACGACAGACCAATGACCTTGACATTGCGCTTAGTAAACTCAGGCAGCAATTGCATCACCCTCGCCAGCTCTGTGGTGCATACTGGAGTGAAATCAGAAGGGTGAGAGAAAAGAATACCCCATCTGCAAAATAGAATATTTTTTAAGCATTTAAACAGCAGGATGCATGACTAAGTAAATTTTGATAAAATAAAACATTCATATTTAACATTTGTTGATAAAAGTACTTAAATAAAGATCAGGGATGCATATATCAAGAGGTAAGTCAAAGACTAACATGAAGTTGATAACAGAATTTAGGATAGTTTTCAAATGGTTGAATATTGTTTTGAGATGATTTTTGTTTTGTTTATTTTTCCAACTGGTTCCTTGTACACCATCTTCAGTTGAAATACCACTAATAAAAAAACCTTTTTCTTATATTTAAGTAAGGATTATAAGGATAAACAATTTATTAGATTTCTAAACATATGATCCACAATCCAGTGCCAAAAGGCACCAATATGCTTTATATATATATATATATATATATATTATATAAAGCGTGTGCACTTGTGATTCATGCTATAGTTATAATTACATGATACAAACATAATATATAACAGATTATCTTCACATCTGGGTGGTTAGTTGACCAACACTTTGTGGCCCATCGGCCATCCATTCTTCTGAGTATGTGACCAGCCCACTACTTTTCACTTTGACATGAATATTTGCAATAATTGTATTTTTGGTTTTACAAAATTACTTCCTAACCTGTAAATACGAGTTCAAGCTTAGGAAAATACATGTTGATAACGCATTAGCGTTTTATATGGATAATTATAATTGATGTTTCAAATTAACTTTGTTTCTAGGTAAGAGGTAGGCAGGCTGTATCGAGACATAAATACTGGGCAGGTTACAGGGTACCGACAATAGGTATTAGGCGAACTAGTACCAAAGGTAGGTAAATAAAAGTAATAGCTATACAAAACTTACGAGTCTCCCAACCAAGAATGGAAATCAATTTCACCTTCCGTTGTATTAGCAGTAAAGTTTGGAAAAATATCGCCAAGAAGTAACATGTTTATTTTGTGAAGATATTTTTAAACAAATTTTCAAAAAATGTGAATATGAATCAAACACTCAGATTATGAATACCAAATAGGAATCAAAAAGTTATCAAAATTCAAATATCCGAATTTAGTGTTATTCTGTTTTTGTTTAGTTTTTTACTTCAATTCAAAGAGTACCTATTCCACATAGAGTCCCACCGATTCCGGCAATAGGGATATTGACATTTTTCATAAATGTTTATAAATCATTTATAAATATCTAATAGAGGTGTAAATATTATTAACTTTTGCTTAAATACGTCTAATGCCTATAAAATCTTGCATTTTATAATGCATTTTAAATTTCACTACAAAACGCTAACAAATTGACGTCATATGTTGTCAAACATCGTAAAAATGATAAAATGATTCTAGTTGTCATTAATAAAAAATGGCTTCTAAGTTATAAAATTGTTGTACGATGCCTATGTGTGTGTACACTGTCAAAACGCCTGAAAATTAGTTTTTACAATATGTACTGCGTACGGAAAATGGTGTATACAAGTACGTCAATATTCTTCCGCTTCCGCTAAATAGGAACAGGTGACGTCATTTCCGTTTATTATCACGTGACCTATTATAAATTTTGTAACATTTTATTTATTAAATATTAATTTAATAAAATAAAAATAAGGGAAAATATTGTATTTTTTTCAGAATTTTATCATAGAAACTACCAATTAACATCAAGATTATATTTTTAAATGAATACTGTCAACATCCCTATTTTGTAAAGTTTAGTGCATAAAGTTAATACTTAATATACCTAGCGGAATAGAGGAACAAAAGGCTGAGCGAGTGAGATGTCACTAGTAGCAACACTGTGTGATAAAAAGAGATGCGTGCTGCGACGTAACAGAACCGTTCTTTGGCAACTGTTTGACATTTCACACGGCACGCACTTTCGGCACGCTGAGAATATTAGCTTTGTGAATTTTTGTGATATTACGTGAAATCGTGCTTATTTTTGAGACATAGAGCTTCTGATTTCTGAAACATGGTGACTTGTTCAGTGATTGATTGCTGTACAACGCAGCGAAATAACCCCGAAAAATGTTCATTTCACACTTTTATTAATTAAATTAATATGAAATGAATTTTAATTAATAAATATGATAATTCTTTTCTGTAAACATTTATCTATGTAAGAAACGAAGGTTTAATACACATAATGCAGAATTTACGAAAATTTTGTGTAAAAGAAATAATTTACGTTTTACACTAGGGCTGTATCAAGCTATCGATATTTTGTGTCCACTGTATATAACGCGGTAAACTAATATCTATCACTGTTGTTAAAATACATGAGGTAGAGATATGAATCACCTGGGAATGTGGACACATTTAAGATACTAAACTAAAGTAAAGCGTCCATAGATATTATTATATTATTATTATAAAAAATAAACTGATCCATCAGTTGTCTTTTTTTTTTTTTTTTTTAATATAGAAGATGGTAAGTGAATAGCGACATCCACAGACACCCGCTATACCAGGAGTTCAGCAGGTGCGTTTTCGGCCTTTTAGATGTGAGTATGCTCTTTTCTTGAAGGTCCCTAAGTCGTATCGGTTCGGAAACACCATAGGTGGCAGCTGATTCCATATATTTGTAGTGCGAGGCAGGAAATGCCGTAAAAATCTAGATGTTGTGGATTTCCGGACATCAAGATGGTGTGGGTGAAATTTGGAATTCTTCCGCGATGTCCGGTGGTGGAATTCTGCCGCAGGTATTAATCCAAACAATTCCTCAGAACACTCCCCGTAGTAGATGCGGTAGAAGATGCAGAGCGATCCGACATCTCTACGCAGCGCCAAGGGATCAAGCCGATTGGAGATCACATTATCATCGACGATTCGAGCCGCCCGGCGTTGGACGCGGTCAAATGAAAGGAGCTGATATTGGGGCGCTCCAGCCCAGAGGTGAGAGCAGTATTCCATGTGAGGCCGGATCTGCGCCTTGTATAATAGAAGGCGGTGTGAAGGCATGAAATACTGCTTCGCCCTATTGAGCACGCCAAGTTTCTTAGAGGCTAGTTTAGCCTTTCCTTCCAAATGACCACGAAACTGCACATCTCTCGATATGTCGACGCCAAGTATCCCAATGCTGGATGCGGCAGTTAGGGGAGTGCCTTCAAACCGTAGAGGAACGACGAAGGGTGATTTTTTGGCGGTAATTTTGGACTGTTATTATAATTAGTATATAATTTATGTATCTTTCAGATTTCCTACTAACTTGGATACTAGAAATGCATGGCTTAGATTAATTGATCATCTAAACTGGATTATCACGAAAACAATAATCATGTGTAAATAGACAGTAATCATTTTGAAGAAACATATTATTTAAAGAAGCGAGGAGCGAAACGAATTTTGATGAAATCTGCTTTTCAAGCAATTAAATGTTTGTTTTTTTATTAGATTTGGAATAGGATGAGGATTTTTTTAAATGTTAGTTGGATAGGCAAACTGGCAAACGTATCACCTGATGGTAAGTGGTCGACGTCGCCCATAAACATAAACTAGTTTACCTGGAACGAGCCCAGGCAACTCATGTATGTGTTACCTATCCTGAGACATAATATATATTAATATGGACGCTTTTTACACCACGTCAATCTGGTCCCGTGGTACGTTCTTCACGAACTTGTGTTACCGGTATCAGACAACGGAAATATATTTAATACTTTTATACTATACATATATTTAAGATATTTATTATACAATACACATATTTAATACACATCCATGACCCAAGAACACAGAAAACTTTTTTGTTCCCTGGCGGGATTCGAACCCGCAAATTTTTTTGTGGCGCAACAAAATTGAGCCACAGAGGTCGTCAGTGATGTCACAGTGAAAGATGTTATGTCTCGGTGCCAGTAATTACACTGCCTGTCTTGCCTTTACGTCCGAAACACAGTAAAGCTGTTTCACGGCAGAAACAAGCAAGATGGTGGTACCCATGCAGTCGGGAGCGCGGCACAGCGCTTCCCTCCCACCGGTAAATATATATACGGTATAACATTCTTATTAGCCTTGTAAGGTGTAAGGACAGTGATAAATTATATTAAGGTCTAAAAATTAGGGCTTCTCCGCACATTTAGCACAACGATATTTCAACGCGTAGTGTTTTTTTTGTTTCTTTTTAATTTGTAACAAATTTAATTTAAAGGACGTAGTCGTCCTAGAAATTGAATGCGAAGCATGAAGTTATTATCTATGATGCGAAGCCATGCAATTTATTTTCGCGCGAATAAAAATCTCGCGGTGAGTTAGTGTTGTGCGAACAGGCCCTTAACAGCTACGTAAGATAAACTGATTAAAATACGTTTGACCTAATATGAGTTTTTCCGACACAAAACTTTTAAATATTTCCAGATTTATGTAAGGATAAAAAAAAATAAGTTTAATCTGCGGGAAACACAGCAGACAATACATTTTTTAAAAATATTTTAACTATGTAATCCTACTAGTTAATTTGTTGACGTAAAATCGATCAAACTTAGTAAGTAAATTTCGATTTGCAGTCACCATTTTAATGGATTAAAATATAATTTGTATATTTGCCTCCGTTGTTTCCAAAGGTCTCAACTCTGATCTCATGTCATGGTCAGTCTATGAAAAATATTTATTGTAATTTGTAAATTATCTGTGTCTTAATCAATGGCGTCACCGTCAAGAGCCCAACCCGCTGTTTGCTGTTTGTGATTTTCAGCGTTTTTCTAGTGTCAGATACAATTTATAATAATATTTCATAAAGAAGATTAATCTAAAGGTGAGGATAATAAATACATTAGCTCTTCTTCTAAATTTGAATCTATGATTAATCGGCATTTGTTCTTCTACGACACAAAATGGACGTCAAATTATTTAGTGACGTGATTATGTAAAAAAAACATTTTTGTAAATTGTTCAAGTATGCTTTCAAAAGTTGGATACAAATATAGGTGACTATATTTTAATACATGTAAGTATTGTTGATAACGAAAGAACTAGTAACAATTGCATGCATGTCCTCATCAGGATTATGCGTAATGGAGAAAAAATGTTACTACTAGAAATAATCGGTTGGCACGGATGACTTTCCAGGTAAAACCTAACGGAACACGTACGCATAGAATCACTAACTGCGATAACTTGTATGTGTTATTTTAAAAGCAATTTTTTCTATTAGTGCTGTGTGATTTATTACATGACATTTATTGAGGTCGTTGGCCTCTTTTTGTAAGCATTTAATCTATTCACTCTACTCTATGTAGGCGAGCTAAAGCTCTTATTGTCTGGATTACGAATTTGCTGTGCGTAATAAGATAAGTCTTATTATTGTTTTTAGGAAATATCAAGATATTTTCTCATGAAGATATTTTAGAATATAATTTTCATACATAGCAGGATTTTCAATTTAATCATGTTTACGAAATTCGATAAACATGTAAAAAATGGTTATACTTTTACTAAACATGAAATATGTGTGCATAGCGAAGTTTATCTTTTGGTAAAATCTATGATTATTCATAATGTGGTGTATACAGTATGTTATTGAGGAACTCGGATCCCCTTGATATATAGATTATACTATCAAGGGGTACCGAGTATATTACTTAATGTATTCTATTTTGTGTGTAATAATTGTTGTAATAATGAAATTATGTAGTTATACATATTTGCTACCAGGTGGCACTGTATGTAGATCCATTCTTTACATGTCTGTACTTGGACTACACTATTTAAGAGAAATTGTCTTGTGTGCGTGTGTGTTGGTTTTATGTTTATGCAGAAATTTACATTTACCTATGCGCTGATAGTGTTTATATTATAATTATTAGTTTTTGCTAAAGTATCAAAAGACAAGAATGATCAGAGAAAGATTTCATAATATAAAGTCTAATCTTAAATTTCAAAATATGTTATAATATTTTAGAGTATTGCAAAAATAGTCATTGACAATTGCATTTATATACCAAGCAAGTTTACTAACTTATTGCCAGATCACTATTTAATTAACAACATTTAATAACATACTTTTACTTATTAATATGGAGGCCTTTCTGCAACAGCCTGCTAGTACTTATAAATTAATAGAGATTTTTTAGAGTTGCAGGTCCTATTTCTCATGTATATTTATTTACATTGTAGAATTTTTTTTTTTAAATATTAGTACTTACATAAAATTTGTAATCCTAATAAAATTTCTTAAATTTGTATTCATCTATCTTTTACTTTAAAATTTGAGACCATTCTATATTGAGATTAAAGAAATAGAAATTGTGATTCAATGTAAATATTGTTTTAATGTAGTATCTGCTTGCATCCACTTGATTTAAACTTAAATAGAGGAACTTACCTATATGGTTTCTCTTTGTACATGTAACTTTAAATAAAAGACATATATGATACTAGCTGTTGCCTGCAGCTTCACACATGTTACTCAACTTGTATATATCACAGCGTGATGTTATATAGCCTATAGTCTTCCTCGATAAATGGGCTGTCCAACACTGAAAGAATTTTTCAAATCGGACCAGTAGTTCCTGAGATTAGCGCGTTCAAACAAACAAACAAACTCTTCAGCTTTATAATATTAGTATGATATACAGTGTAAAAAGAGTTTACACTATAACAAATTTAAAGAGACAAGATTTTTTTGTTATATGTAGGGAAGTGAAAAAATAATGTTATTATTATTAAAAGGTCAATTATTCTAAACACAATATATTCTGTTATGCCTCACGTTTTGCTATGCCAATGTTTGTTTTGTATTTTTAAAGTACTTTGTGCATGTCTTGAGATGTGGTTGAATCATATACATGAAACAATAAGAATGTTTTCACAACTTTGGCGGCATTAAGTGCTTGTTGAAAAGTTGATTGAGGTGATTGTTCAGAATTGTCAACTTGATCATCTTCATTTTGTCTCTTTACTTCTTCACACTGCGTCAATGTCTTCATCAGTAAGTAAAGTGGTTGAGGCCAAGTTTGATCTATATTTTCGTATGTTTGTATATTTTCGCTGAAATGATTCCATTGTATGCTGAACTGTTCACTCAGTAGTAGATCGTCCTCCCTATTAAACAGTTCTGTTTCTACTGTCTTGACTGTTTACACAGCCTCATGTGACGAAAAGAATGCTGTATAGTCTCTGCTGTTACCTCCTTCCAGGCTTTCAATGTATAATTTACTGTCTGTAGCATATTAATTGTCTTGTTGTCAGTTTCAATCAAGTCCATATTATATGCAGTAAGTATTACAACAATATATGTGCAGTGACAACTTAAATTTATTTCACTACATACTGTTGAAAAAGTTGTGGATATACACTTGCAGATCTATGAATGAAATGTCACAAAAATTTAGAGCATAGCATTTGTTTGTAGTTTGTTACTTGCATGTATTAAGCGAATTTGTCTTTTACGTAGTGTACATTAATTTGACTAAATTATACAACTATTAATAAATATACTAGTAAATAAACCAAGTGTTTGTTACAGTTAAGATCGTACACTGTCACTTAGCTCAGAATCATAAAACTTAAAATCATCTGCTGCATTTGTTAGCAACAGTAATCATTATATATGTGTTATAAAATAGAGGAAATGCTTTTTTATGTATAAATATGTCATATTTTGTATCCTTATCAAACCAATGTATTATATTTATTATTTAAGGGTGGGGACACTAGCGAGGCCAGACGGGTGATCAGTCCTCATTACCGGGACCATTTCACCCAATTCCCCAAGCTCGCCTCTGGGATTAGATGTGGGGATGGGTTACCAATTGCCTGTCCGATGTCACCCCCTCAAACCTATGTGTTGACCTACAAAAAATACTTAGCTGACTTATAGTTAGGTACACTAAATCTTCTTTCTTCAGCTCGTCCATTCCAAACAGCTCTCATCTTGCATATGCAAATGCTGGGCATTCCGTTATTTCTTCTTTCTCTTTGCATTTAGGGCATAGAGGATCCTCTGTTAGCTTTATTATTGACAGGTGTCTGTTAAGTGGGCAGTGTCCAGTCAATATTTCTACAACTGTTCTGATGTTGTTTCTTTTGAGTTTGAGCAGCTCTTTAGTCTTGCTGTCAAGCATCGAGATGAAGAATTTCGACTGTCTGCAGCTCTTCATGTCCATCTCTGGTTTGTTTCTTTGTTTATCCTCAAGGTTATACCATTTTTTGTTATCCTGTGTGCTATTGGCAGTCTCGGCTCAGAGCCTATGAACGTCTCATCGGCACCTTCTTTCGCCAATCTATCTGCTTCTTGGATCCATCTATGTAGCAGACCATCATTGTTTTGGGGTGGTCGATGTCAATGTCCCAGTTATCTCTCTAGCCTATGCTTATTCTGTATTTCTTGTCGAAGATTCTCTCCTTTATCAAATCATTGTTTGATATGATCATAGATAGATTTTTGTACTTTTATAAGTTCTTTTCTGTTTGTTTCTAATTGTGCCTTGTGCCACCACACTAAGTGTCCATGTAGAATTCTTGGTAGTACGATAGCCTTGTAGATACAATGAACCACATTTGGTTACATGTCCCAGGTTCTTTCTACTGCTCTCCTGCATTCCACAAGGGCAAATTTGGATTTGCCAATCCAATGTAGGAAAACGTTGTGAGGATGATTTATAAGACAAGAAGTTAAATGCATTGTTACACCCCTTGACGGATTTTAAGGAGACACTTGTCTAGCTGTGGGTCTTCATGGAGTTGCTTATGATGATCTAATCAAAGTCATTACACAATTACACAAGTTATGCAAATAACCATTTATTCTGTATGAAGAAAAAAAAAGCACCTGAAAATAACTACTAATACTACTGAACTTAGGGGCAGGGATAACATTATAATGATTGTTGCAGAAATTTTGCTTCCTGGGGGCTATGCACCATCAATTGGATACAGAATAAACAATACTGACAATTGAAGCTTGAAAATGCAGACCATAAAGTGTGTGGTGGTAGGAGACGGTGCAGTTGGTAAAACATGTCTACTCATCAGCTACACAACAAACAAGTTCCCGTCGGAATATGTGCCCACCGTATTTGATAATTATGCTGTGACTGTCATGATAGGTGGTGAACCTTACACTTTGGGTTTATTTGATACAGCTGGTAAGTTTGTTATTTAATAATAATAATTTGTCGATCACCATTGAAAACAGACTATTGCCTATTTGGTGATAACAATACATCATTTTATTAATTAATTTTTTTTTGTGAGATCCAAGGAATCTAAGATCTAAGGATGCTTATTTATATAACCTGACATATGTGCCACCTGATGGTAAGTGGTCGACGTCGCCATGACTACATAATATCCTAGTTTACTTGGAAATATTCTGAAGAAATACTATGTATAAATTGTATTTTTGTCAATAGGTCAAGAGGATTACGACAGACTTAGACCTTTGAGTTACCCACAGACAGATGTGTTTCTTGTGTGCTTCAGTGTTGTGAGCCCAAGTTCTTTTGAAAATGTTAAAGAAAAGGTATGAAACATTTTGCATTATATTATAATTTCTTGCATGCAGTAGCTGATAGTTACAATTCTATAAAATGTACTCTAAATGAAATTCATTTGAAATTTGTTAGTACAATAATGCTCAATACATTATACATTAACAGATAAATTCAAGGTTATTGTAATAATACAAAAGAATAGAATGAAACTAAAATAGGAGTCCTAATGTAATGTATTCCTTTTTAATTATTCTATTTCTTATCATCTACATTGCCCGTCTTTCCTACTAACACAGTTTTACATAATATGAATTGTTAACTTTTGCAGTGGGTGCCTGAAATTACTCATCATCAACAAAAGACTCCATTCCTGCTGGTCGGGACACAAATAGACCTGCGAGATGATCCTGCCACCATGGAGAAGTTGGCCAAGATTAAGCAGAAGCCAGTTTCTCTTGAACAAGGAGAGAAACTCGCTAAGGAATTGAAGGCTGTTAAATATGTGGAGTGTTCAGCTCTAACACAGGTAAATATAATGTTTACACATTTTTTAGTGTGGAGAGATGTGGCAGGATGCCTCATAGCATTTACCGGCGTTAATGAAAAAAAAAAATATATAGGGCCGTACTTATTTTTTATTAATAATGTGAATTTTTTATTAAGCTAGACTGACGACTAGTTTATTGGAAGTCGGTAAACACGTTTTGATTCTTACATTTATTATTATGATAATATTGTATTTTGTGTAATATTTTTTAAGAGTTTCGTCGAATGACTGTTTGAAAAAGAAGTGGATTAAAAATATAAATAGAAAGGATTGGTCAAATCGTAACATAAATTTAAGGATATGTGATTGATCACATCATTTAATTCGAATTAAATGTGAAACGTGTCTGACTGCTCTTTATGCTGACAACACTAAAGATGTTTGTAATAAAATTAACAAATTTATATATGTTTTACGGAGGATTAAGAATACAGTCTCATTGCAAGCGACTTTAACGACATATCATAGTTATATAGGCTCCATTATAGGATATGGTCTTCTACTCAAACTACGGGGCAACTCAGTAGAATCCAATCGCGTTTTTATAGCACAAAAGGTCTGCATAAGAACTATTTGCTGAGCTAAATATAGGGATTCATGTAGACCTTTATATATAAAACTAAAAAATACTTACTAATAAAACTTATATAAAAAACTAAAAATACTGCCATTACCGTCTATGTACATATTGGATCTTTGCATGTTCGTCAGGTCAAACGCTCATAAACGGTCATAAAAAAAGAAGAGACCAAAAGATTAAAAAACAGACTAATATTTCCGAAATGTAGATTAGCATATATCAACAACAGTCCGTTTTGTATGCCCATCAAAATTTATAACAATCTTCCCAAAGAAAGAAAGAAACAACAATAAGAAACTTTAAAAGACTGACTGCAGAATGGCTGTTAGAAAATTGTATTTATTCTATTGATGAGTTTTTTAACGTTACAAGTACTTGGCATGTTAACGATTTGTAAATTAATGGTATTTCATGAATCTATATTTTATTTAGTTATTTATGACAGTAGGCACAATAAATTAATTACTAATCTAACATTATAATATATTATAATCAATTTGTTGAAAATAATTGTATATTATATTGACATCTATTTTTCAAAATTGCTAATAATATGTAATTACAATTTAAAGTAGGTATGTAAGTTATTAAAATTTCCACGCTACTGAAATGGCAATGCATGCGGCCAAACTAACTGTTACATGCATCGGAAAAAAAATGAATTTGAATTGGAAATGAATTTGAATTTGATGATCATTTTAAATTCAAAATAAAAAATAAAGGCGGCCAGATTTTTCCTTCAAATGACGTAATCAAAATTTGTTTAAACAGAGTATAATTAAATCACATAAAGATGATTCATCAATTTTTGACAAACTTAGAATAACATCACATACATTAAAGACCCTAATTGGACAAAATTGTTTAAAACGTAGAACGATCATATTAAAGAGCAGTCTCCGTTAAATAATCATATTACACTTTTAAGCAAATGCATAATTGCGGAAAGTATACAAACATTCGTTTTAAATATTTTGCGACATGCAAAGACCATAAGATGACGACCTCTCATTGTACGAAAATCGTAAATTGCGAAGCCAGTTTGCCTATCCAACTAACATAAAAAAAACAGCTTGTATTGAAGTTAAGTAAATTATGATAATATTATGTAGGCGTGTGTACTTCACTCATCATTTACTTGTTTTGGCTACTGGTCGCTAGATTGTTTGCTGCTATTTGAAGCCCCCCGTACCCCCGCGCAGTTGCGACACTACATTATATGAAGAAAGTGTCTTATGACATCTCTTCTTTGTAATTGCTCTGTGGTTCACACCCTCTTGTGCCAACGTAAATGCACTGGCAAGTTTAACATAAAAGATTTATTTAATAAATTATACTGCCTTACATTTGGGAAATGCCTCATTATATTTCTGTGCATTTGAGAAAATATATCAAAATCAATTGCAAAGGTTTACTCGCTTTTCTTTGTATTTGTGTATCAATCACATAGTTTAAAAACAAAGATTTTGCTGGAACAGCATGACTTACATGGTTTTGGACGGAATAATGTATATTTTTCCTTTATACCGTATCATAACATTTAGTAAGAGGTAGTGCCATGCTGCTTGACGAATTGGGCCGGCACGACCGGGGTGGTACCTCTCGCTCACATAACACCGGCGACAAGAAACAGCTATGCTGTCGCGTTTCCTGCGGTTTGCGAGTTTCCGGTGGCCCATTAGGAGAAATAGGGAAAAGGAGCAAAGGCATAATCTTTGGTGTGCGAATGTGTATGGGCGTCGATAGTCGCCAAATGACTTCGACTGCTCGTTTGCCCTCCTATGCTATAAAAATAAATAACATTACAACTTAGTATTAAATATCAGCTCTACTTCGTATAATGTTTGACATATTCTTTTTAATAAAATCGTTGTCAAGCATTAGTCCTTGCTTGTATCCAATGGAACGGCCGGACGCAAATCATACTGTTATCAAGTTGAAGGTCATTATATTAATACTAGCTGTTGCCCGCGGCTTCGCCCGCGTTAACTTTTAAAATTTGAGGGGTTGACCACTTAGGGGTATATAAAATTGGGTAAAAATCAGTAAAGCCGTTTCGGAGGAGTACGGTAACTAACATTGTGACATGGAAATTTTATATATAAGATAATATGATTCCCTTTAACGTTACAGTCATTGTTCATGTTAATCTCTAAGCTATATGAATGTATACTCGATGTTTTAAAGAAACAATACGATGGTTTTGGACCCGATAGTCGGCGCTATACCGATATTTTATTAAACACCAACAATATAAGGTGGCTAGAAGTATTCTTATTAATTATCAAGTATCAACTATTTTCGTCCACTGCTCAAAATAAGTCTCTTTCAATGCTGGCCGATGCCCCGCAGCTTCCTACTTGACTCTAGTGACTCTACATGCATATTATATTGCATAATATGAATAAATTAATACCTCTTAAAAATGTTTATTACAGAAAGGATTGAAGAATGTCTTCGATGAAGCCATATTGGCAGCATTGGAGCCTCCAGAACCTGTAAAGAGAAGGAAATGCACTCTTATTTAAGATGCGATCGACTCCCACCAAGTCAACTGTAATATTCACTTATTTTTACAACAATAACTATTTAACGTAATGCCATAAATAAAGATAAAAATAATGAATATTACAGCCGCCTATGACGAGCCCCTCGCGGCACGATTGGGCGTTTTCCATTTATAACTATTGAAGTCTAAAGATGAAGATTTTATACCATGTCATTTGTAGATGTTAATTTATAACGCTCGTAAGTCATCTGTACCTATTACTATCATCGTGAAATCATTCAATACTTGCTAAGGCTGCAATAACGGCTTTTATTAACCATAATATTGTACCAAGATGGTTATACGCTTTTAATTAAATAGACATATATGTAACCTTATATCTTATTTATTATTCTTATTTTGTCAGTTTTGTATTTTTCTATCACATAGAGTAAGTGGCGGAATCTTTATATTGAATAGTGCAGTGTGCTCTAATAATATACAGGATATGAAGAAACGAAGCTGGGATGGAGTTAACTGGACACTGACGCGACCTTAATCTATTCTTTACTGCAGGTGACTTAACTCATTTTCATTCAAGTTGGCGGCAGCACAACAACTTTGGTGTCGTATTATTTATGACATGTACGTATACATCACATGATTTTTCAACTATGCAAGCAATTGATAATGTAAAGTTAGTATTCTATGGTGATTGTTCCGCCCCTTGGACGAGTGCTCTGTTAGGATACTTGATAGTCGGTATAAAACACCAATATGTAATTATTGTATTGTTGGCTAGCGCAGAAGAGTATATGAGAATCAATTATTAGCATTTAAAATAAGAACAATTAATATAGTCTTATGTCAACGTGCTGCTGCGACTGAATGGGACTGTTCATTCCAACGGTTTGCATTTATTCGTGGGCCGCCGTCGTCACGCACACTAGCGCCCTCACCGCACAGTGCTGCCCTCACCGCAGTCGCGCAGATTGTAAATATAACATTATCATGAGTTTCTTTACGAGAAATTATATTGTATTGAATTTAAAGTATTAATATTGATTTGGCATTAATGGACTAATGTGCGTGTATTATTTTATTATTCGACATTTAATTATTGGATTTAATTTTTGTCAGTAAGTAGTTTTAGGTGTATATTAAATAATAAATATAAGATTTTTATTATTTTATTTCTCTCATTTCGTTTTCGGTTTTTAAGATTCCTGCTTATTCTGTTAGCATATATTCAGATATTGCAATACAACATTCAAATTACAAAATTTGGGTTTAAATGAGTTTTATCTCCTATGATTCATATATTTTAATTTTTCTTCATAAATTGTTAATCTCATACTATTTGCAAAAAGAAAACACCTATGTATTTATGCAAATAATATTAAGTAAATTTGTTGTATTCTTGTACGACAGTAGTATAACTGCTTCTAAAATGTCTTAGGATGGAATGGGATTTAATTCTGAATTTATATCTAAACTAAATCACAGCTGAAAAATGAACAGTCATGACTATTAGGTATGTTAATAGTACTTGATAAAATGAGTGTGACCATTGGCGGATTCATAAGCATCATTCTAGTCTATGAAGTGTGTGAATGGTAAGTGAGGAGTACAAAGTTTTATCTATCTTAAATTCTTGCAAATGCTATGCTATATGAGCCTAACCTGAGGGCTGAAGGAACACTGTACATGGTACAGGCTAAGGCGTTGTACAATAGGTACGACCCGGTCATCCGCGTCGGATTATATAGCCTTACAACCTTAGAACATCTACAAGAGAATGGTAAATAAGAATGTATAAAAAGTAACATTCTAATTGAGAAGACTAAACTTTCTTTACGTTATGACAAACCACCTTACTCGTGCTTAACATCGAAAGTAACTAGTGCAAGAGCTAGATTTTTAGGCATCATTTTTAATACTGTTAAAATTCGGGAGGTTATTATGATCAGTTAAAAATAATAATAGGTACCTAGTTATTTTTCGGCGGCCGCTAAATTAGTGCGATAGTAAAACGTGAACAGTAATAAAAAATCAATTGGTCGGTTATTTCATCCTACATTATCAGTACAAAAAATACGTAGCATAGGCAGCATAGCGTAAGCAGTGTAAGAAATGAATTGCCAGTAAAAATGTTGGAATGGGCAGTTAGATAAATAGTTCGGTATTTCACAGGGAGCAGAGACATCCGATGGCCACTTTGATTGAACATGTACTTGCCCAAACTTTTATAAAATGTATAATATATTTAAATATAATATAATTAGCCTGTCCATATGCTTAATTAAAGTACGCTGAGCCTCCAGTTGGAGCCAAGAACATTCCCCTCGGAAAAAATGAAGAGGCAGGCTGAACCTGCCTTTTGAAAGCCAAACCAGCGGGCTTTCTCTTGACACTCGATCCTATTGAAATTTAGGATTGGGATCGAGAACTTGTCAATCGGTACTCTTGTACGCTACACTAGCACACGATTTGACTTGATTACAGTGGAATTTTATGTAACTAATCGACATTGGTATCTCATAATGGGCGCTTCTTGATTAGCCGATCCGACACAGTCACCGGCTCGACACCGACAGTAGGTACTTGACACGATGACCCGACACGACACCGACAGCTACATTCTTCATTAGACCAACACCGACACACCCGACCCGACACGGCTTTATATAAATATTCCGAAAAGAAAGAAAGAACGTTTTGCGATGCCAGCGTATAGTAATAGATTGTATTTACTATATTTCAGACAAAAAAAAAAAGATTTTTACTACTAAACTACTAAAAAACTACAATTTATTTGCAAAACAATATAATAAGGGATAAGCTTTACAATTATTTTCAAAAAATGTTTTATTTATATTTCAAAGTACCTAGTAGGTAATGAAAGTTACAGTGGGGTGCGCGGGCGGGTTCAGTGATCCCGCTCACATGGAACGTACGTAGGTACGTGTGTACACAACACATGAATAAAGATGTCGGCCCGATTTAAGTGGGAAGCTTGTTGACGACGACATGCCGTCAATTTCGAATTATGAGTCCACTGGTGTCGGTGCTGGCATCGGGCCGGTGCCCTATGCCCCCTTTAACCAGTTGGGGGCCATGGGCAGTAGGATAATGGGGCCCCGACGAAAACAACAATTTTAAGATCTGTGAGCCTGATTTTTGGACTAGAAAAGAATAAACCTAGTAATAAGGGTAGTACTAGGTATTCTAATCAGCAATCTTTTTTGTAATAACACTCAATCATATTCTGATAGAAATAATGGGGCCCCATGGATCGTGGGGCCCTGGGCACGTGCCCAGTGGGAAAGACGGCCCTGTCGGGTCGGTCAATCAAGAAGCGCTCATGTCGTACATTTTTCGCACTCTTGATAATATTTTGACGTTGAGGTTATTGAGTTTAGGATCGAATGACAAATTTACATAGTTCAGCGTCAAAATATTTTCAAAAACAGTTTTTTAAACATTTATCTATTACATATACGTTTCAGCATTTATCGTTTAGTAATTACCTATTAAGGATATTTTTTTGCACACTGTACAAGATAGAATATCAAACGAGCCGGGTTCGCAGATAGCTTCACCGAAGGGCAAGTAGTACATCGCTGTTCTAAATGCACTACAATTGTCGCCTGTCGCAAGTAGGTAAATGGTACTTACCTTTTTTTCTACACGCTCTGTAGAACCTAAAACCTTCTTTTTATACGTCATATTAGACCGTTGCCCATAGATTTTCTTTACATTTTAGACGTGACAGCTTTGACGTAATGATTTTTTAGTATATTTTATAATTGAAATTGCCCCTTTTATATCACATATTCAGCATTTCATCGCTTTACTCTATCGTTGTGGTCTTTTTACGTTTGCGAGCTGTTATGAAAATTTAAAGTAAACATGGGCGATCAACTAAAAATAATTAAGGGTATGTAAGTCTCAGTATGCTCATCAAAAATGACGTTCTCGAAAATGGCGTCTTTATTGAAAGCTTTTATATACGCACCACGATGATTCCTGATAATTATTTTGTCAATATCAAAATTATATCGACACAAAATTTGTCTCGAAATAGTTTCTTATCTATAATAATTATTTCTTGTGCCTGTAATCTATTGAGGGGAAGACGATCTCCGTGCAGTGGTCGGTCGTGGCTTGATCTGTCGTCTTGGCGTTTATTGAGGGAGGCTTATATTCAGCAGTGGAGGCATAGAGGCTGACGACGATGATGATTAAAGAGTAATTAATTAAAGTCAGTATTATTAAATATATTTACTAAGCTTGGTATAGCATCTAGCCTTGTCTAGTATTTCACGAATGTATCAGAACTGCACACTCGATATGAAGATTTTATTCTAAATAATAGACTAAAATAATTTGTGTTAATACCTTAGATAAGCGTCATAGAAGTTCTAGCAGTATTGCTGCGGTGCCGGTAGAGGGCGCGCGCTCTGAGAGAAAATTGGACGTGCGCGGTGTGTTTCTTATTATTATATATTATTATCCTACTTATTACATACGTAAGGTTTTATATAACATTTATTATAATATTGTTCCGTGGTTTTGAAGATGTTTACCATATTTTAACGGTAAGAAAACTAAAAATGTAGGTAGGAACCTACGTTAAACGCTACTAATAAAAAACTATGGATAATAAATCTTGTCACTTTTTTTACTTTACCTATCAACTCAAATTTTAATATCACCTTTATCGTTCTCATACCCAAAAAGGTAAATGGTTCTCTAGCATGTAAAGAACGAAGCACGAAGTAATTCAGACAAATTCTAGACTAGATTTCTAAACGAATTTCGTCCATTGTTTAGCGTCTATACCAGAGGTTGATGATCAGTTCACCGCCGCAGAATCTCGTTGCAATCAATTACAGCAAAAGATAGATGCAGTGAAAAATTTAAAAAAGAAAAAGAAATCAAAACGGCGCAGGTACATTTTTGAATAATATAATCATATACTAGTTATTCCGAGCGACGGTGGTCTAGTTAGTGGGTGTGGACCGGAACTGTCACTCAAGAGATCGGTCTCTTGAGTGACAGTTCCGGGTTCGATCCTGAGTCTAGTTAGGGGTTTTTAAAATTTCTATGTACACATCAATATGAGACCATCGCTTGCTCACCGGTGATGGAAACATGTTGAGGAAACCTTCATACCTGATGAGATTAAAAGTTTTTGAAGGTGTGTGAAGTTCACCAACCCGTATTGGGCCAGCGCATCGGTGAACTATGAACCAAGACCCTCGCCTGATTTCGAGGAGGAGGCCCGAACCCAGTGGTGGGGCATAATATAAGGGTTGATATATTATTATTATATATTGTAATACTAGTCATTTCCCGCGATTTCACTTTCCTAAAAAAATAAAAAAAACCGTCCATCTATTGGATTATTAAATGTAGATACGTTTTTTTCTTCCAAATCCGATAAGTAGTAATCTTAGAAACTAACGCGTTCAAACAAAGAATGTGTTTGTGTCAGTTTTATTAATATCGGAATGGCTATTTATACTTGATACTTATCAAAAAATATAAATTAGTCTGGAATTTTATGTTCGCAAGATTTTCAATGCAAGTTGATCAAACCAGACGGGCTTAGTCGTATTATATAATATGATATATTAATGTATATGTTACGTCAAAACAAGTAAAACAACATATATACTAACATAAGTGTTTATTATATTATTACTATTACTGCTTTATAAAACATGTGTATTTGTTGTATGTAGGATTCCGGAGCTTCTAGACACGGCTGATAATATTCCTGTAATATCTGTTCACACGAAACCTAAAAAGAGTGAGTATAATGGTCAGCGCAGACCGCCGGATTAGCGGCGGAGTGATTTAAACAATATACTTTATAATACAATATAAATAATTTTAAAAGTCCATTAGATTAAAACAACAGTAAGTTAATTTCGCTATTAGGTAAGCGGGATTTTATAAGAAAAAAGGAAACAATAAAGACAATGTCACATTAAATAACTTTTTTATGCACGTCACAACAGAAAGGCTTCTCATATTTTTGAGTGGTGACTGCTGCTTAGGAAATTTGAACCCTCTCAGATAAGATAATCGATAATATTGGATGTATACTAAGATGCTTACAGATACAATGCAACGGACCAACGTGGATCGCAACGGAGGACGTAGAGGCACGCAAACCTACGTACCCGTGTTCGATGAATTACAAGAAGGAATTGTAAGGAAAGAATTTGTTTAAATTATTTAAAACCTGACACTCTTATTCTCAAAAGGTAGTGTGCTAGACCCAAAATAAAAAGTAATCAAGATATCCAATGCATTGTAATTATTCGAAGTTTCATTTTTCCTATCTAAGGACTTTAGCGACTAGCGTATCTTAGCGACTAGCGTATCAAAGATAGACTCTCTGGTTATACAATAGTAGTCTTTGATAGACATCTTTGATATGCTAGTCGCTAAGATACAGCTCTTTGTCTACGTGTGACTTTCACAATAGCATCGGATATTTTCGGCTATCGCATATTCGTATTCGTGATAAATGATGAACGTATTCGAAAGTTTGAGTCTGAGGGCAATCATAAGAATATTCGGAAATAAGCCGCCTTTGAAGGGCTTTCGATAAGGGTATGCTAGCGCAACGCTTCATTCTATTATTTTAAACAGTACTAGCGTCACCAACTCACCAATCTAATACTGATATTATATAGAGGAGAGATTTGTGATTTTGAGAATTATTTCAGCATTAAAATGCTACGTTCATACTGAGTGACATAGGCTGTAGAGATAATCATCATCACTCCGAATACGTCTGTAAATCTAAGTTAGCGAGGGCGAAGCTGCAGACATAGATAAACTAAATAACTATGAATAATAATACATTATTGTTAAATTTCACTATAGAGGCATTAGCCTTATTTTTTTTATTAGCATTGCCTATCCAACTAACATAAAAAAAAAATAGCGTTTAGCGCCGCGATTAGCGTTTACAATCGCTTACTTTGGAGAAACGCTTTATGTTGGAGAAACGATTAAACCGCTTTTGATTTTAATTTGAAATTGAATTAGATATTAAAAGGCGTTTTCAGTGCTTCTAATGTACGTATCATCTTTGATTGTTTCGTTCAGGATGCGCAAGGTGCAGGCCGGTGGAGCGGAGTGCGGCGAGGTCGCGCTGACGGAGATGGTACTTATCACCTGTCATAACTGAATATACTATATGCCTCGATAGTCATATTTCTATATCAAATACTGGCAGCCTTTAAGGTTACTGTATACAACACGCAGTGGTCGCTAGTTCGAATCGACCAAGTGCAGTAATTTTAAAAAATTGTAGAATACACTACGCTCTTCTATATCCTTACTAATATTATAAATGCGAAAGTAACTCTGTCTGTCTGTCTGTCTCTTCTTCACGCCTAAACCACTGAACAGATTTGGATGAAATTTGGCACAAATATAGTTTGAAACCCGAGAAAGGACATAGGATAGTTTTTATCCCGGATATCCCACGGAAACGGGATTTATGCGGGTAAAACCCCAGCCCTGTCTTTCTTCTGAACCACGGAACAGATTTGGGTGAAATTTGATATGAAGATACTTTGAAAACTTAAAGTAGAAAATAAAATAGTTTTCATCTTGAAAATCCCTCGGGACGGGACCTATGCGGGTAATACCCCGGTACTGACTATCTTCTAAACCACGGAACAGATTTAGTTGAAATTTGATATAAAGATACTTTGAAACTTAACGTAGGATTTATAATAGTTTTTATCCTGAAAATCTTTCGGGAACATGAAATATGCGGGCAAACCACAGGACTGTCTATCTTCTAAACCACGGAACAGATTTGGGTGAAATTTGATATGAAGATACTTTGAAACTTAACGTAGGATATAAAATACATAGTTGTAATTCTGAAAATCCCACAGGAACGGGAAATATGCAGGTATAACCCCAGGACTGTCTATCTTCTGAACCACGGAACAGATTTGGGTGAAATTTGAGGAAAAGATACTTTGGATCTTAACGTAGGACTTAAAATAGTTCTTCTCCTAAAAATCCTTCGGGAACGGGAACTATGCGGGTAAAACCCCAGGACTGTCTATCTTCTAAACCACGGCACAGATTTGGGTGAAATTTGATATAAAGATACTTTGGAACTGAACGTAGGACATAAAATAGTTCTTATCCTGAAAATCCCATGGGAACTATGCGCGTAAAACCCATGGACTGTCTATCTTCTAAACCACGGCACAGACTTGGGTGAAATTTGATATAAAGATACTTTGAAACTTAAAGAAGGACTTAAAATAGTTTTTAGCCTGAAAATCTCACAGGAACGGGATTTATGCGGGTAAAACCTCCAGACTGTCTATCTTGTAAACCACGGAATAGATTCGAGTGAAATTTGGTATGAAGATACTTTAAAACTTAACGTAGGATATAAAATAGTTCTTATGCTGAAAATCCCACGGGAACGGGAACTATGTGGGTAAAACCTCCAGACTATCTATCTTCTAAACCACGGAACAGATTTAAGTGAAATTTTATATGAAGATACTTTGAAACTTAACGTAGGATTTATAATAGTTTTTATCCTGAAAATCTTTCGGGAACATGAAATATGCGGGCAAACCCCAGGACTGTCTATCTTCTAAACCACGGAACAGATTTGGGTGAAATTTGATATGAAGATACTTTGAAACTTAACGTAGGATATAAAATAGTTCTTATGCTGAAAATCCCACGGGAACGGGAAATATGCAGGTATAACCCCAGGACTGTCTATCTTCTAAACCACGGAACGGATTTGAGTGAAATTTGATATGAAGATGCTTTGAAATCCAACATACGACATAAAATAGTTGTTATCTTGCAAATACCACGGGAACGGGAGTTATGCAGCTAAAACGCCGGGACTGTATATATGTTAAACCACAACCAATTATAGTGAAATTTGATATGGAGATAGTTTGAGACCCAAGGTAAGATGTAAGATGTAACAAGAAGTTTTTTAGATGCGTCAATAGATGGCGTTAACACAAAATGTAGATCACGCTATCTATTACAAGATGCGAATCCTTATGAATAGAATAGAATAGAATAGAAAGAATTTATTTAGGTTGCATACACTGTTTGTTGCATACATTTTAAATAACAATAATTATAATAATTATGAGGGACGCACCTTTGTATTGCACGCCTTTCAAATGAATACTGTATCCTGTATGTAATATAAATTATAATTGTTTGTAAATTGGAACCATATTATTTGAAAAATAAGATTTTAAGAAATACTTCTTACATGTGGATGGAGTCGCGGGTAAAACCTTTGAAATAATATACGGTAGTGGTGGGTAATATCGGGTTTTTGCAATATCGAATCGAAACTATATATTGATATTCGATATCGGATACTCAAACTATATATTTTTTGAAACTATATATTGGTGTATCGGTCCGTATTTGGTAACAATGAACCTATAAAACGATGTGTTTTGAAACTGTATATCGATAAATATGATATTGTTGCAATTTGTTATTTTTTAAATCTGTCTGAATATGGTAATGGTAGGTACTTTGGGTGTTGTGCAAAATGTTTGTGTGATGAGCAAGAGCATTAAAATTTGTACTTAAGACATGGGATGTTATATATACATTTTTTGTTATATTATTTATTTTTATTTATTTAGGTATGTATTTGTATGGAAGATATTAATTTATTACAATAATAATATATAAATAAAAGTAATATATAAATATAAGAGAAAAGGATCACCGGAGCGAAGCTACGAGTTCAAGGACAAAGGTCAAGTATAAAATTGCAAAATTACCGAAAAAGCTTGATATTCTTAATATAATAAAGTCTCTTGTTTAACTTCTGTGATCTAGTACAAATTTGCCAAAATACACAAGAAAATATTCCTATAACGTTAGTTCTCTTGTTCATAATGTTAAGAATCCTACGAATATTCGATTATTGCCACTTCACTCACTCACAAGTTATCAGTCGGCCTAGCGCATCTGCATAGCCCATATTGCGATGCGATATGGTTTGATATCCTATATCTATAAATCTTGAATATCAAGCGAGATATCGAACCGAGACGTATCGCAACGATGCAGAAATATAGTGTTTTAAAAAATATATAGTTTTTAAACGCATCGATATCGGATATTTAGATATTTATGTAATATACGTTTCAATATCTATATACGATTTGTATCGGCCATGCCTAATATACGGTCTTACATACATAAAAAAAAAAACAATTTTTGTCTGTCTGTTTGTTCCGGTTAATCTCTGAAACAGCTAAGCCGATTTTGACGAGGCCTTCACTGGCAGATAGCTGATGTTATAAGGCGTAACTTTTGCCAAAAAATAATCATCATCAATCCAAACGGCTGTAAATCTAAGTAAACGCGAGCGAAGCTGCGGGCAACAGCTAGTTCTAGATAAGTGTAAGTCATGTTTTTAGGTGTGATTTGTTCCAATAACAAATTGCAATTATTCAATTCCAGAATACCTTCATACTTTTTAGGGTTCAGTTAGTAAAATGATAAAACAGAACTCGTAGTGCGGCTCTACACTCTCCCCGACACAGTCCGAGGCACTTCAGCCAAAGTGTATCAAGATACAGTCTTAGATCATGTCGTGAAACCTCTCAGTAATACACTTTTTAAAAATATACCATGGACTTTCCAGCAGGACTGCACTTACCATCTCTGCACATGAGGAATGACTCGTTGGCCCACACCGCGAAGGAGAAGGCCGATCATCTAGGCACTCTTTTTGCTTCCAACTCGACTTTGGATGACCAGGGAAAAATACCACCGACGATCCCTCGGTGTGATACTTCAATGCCGGAAATAATTTTCCGACAGAGCTCCGTACGCAAAGCACTCTTTTCGCTGGACATCCATAAGTCGAGTGGGCCTGACGGCATACCTCCGTTAGTGCTACGAACCTGTGCTCCTGAGTTGACACCCGTCCTTACGCGTCTTTTCCGGCACTCTTACTCATTAGACGTCGTCCCATGCTCGTGGAAGACAGCTTTGGTACACCCGATCCCTAAGAAAGGGGACCGCTCAGACCCGTCCAACTACAGACCAATAGCTATAACTACCTTGTTCTCAAAGATTATGGAATCCATAATCAACTGCCAGCTCCGGCGATATTTGGAGGAGCACCAGCTGATTAGCGATCGCCAATATGGCTTTCAACGGAATCGCTCAGCTGGTGATCTTCTAATATTCCTAACGCAACGATGGGCGGAGGCAATTGAGAGCAAGGGGGAGGCGCTAGCGGTTAGTTTGGACATAGCGAAGGCCTTTGATCGGGTGTGGCATAAAGCACTTCTTGCAAAGCTACCATCTTATGGGCTTCCCGAGAAATTATGTAAGTGGATCACCAGTTTTTTGGCAGACAGGAGCATTAAGGTCGTTGTCGACGGTGCATGCTCAGACTTCAAGTCTGTAAATGCTGGTGTTCTCCAAGGTTGTGTACTATCTCCAACCCTGTTTCTTCTGCATATCAATGATATGCTGAAAACCAGCGGCATTCATTGCTATGCGGATGACAGCACTGGAGATGCTTTATACACTGGCCGCCCTAATATTTCTCGGGAACAAGTCGATGAGTGTCGGAACAAACTTGTGTCTGAAATCGAGTCTCTGCTGGCCAGAGTCTCGGAATGGGGGCGACTTAACCTAGTCCAATTTAACCCCAACAAGACACAAGTTTGCGCGTTTACCGCTAAAAAATCACCCTTCGTCGTTCCTCTACAATTCGAAGGCCCTTCCCTAACCGCCTCAGCCAGCATTGGGATACTTGGCGTCGATATATCGAGAGATGTGCAGTTTCGTGGTCATTTGGAAGGAAAGGCTAAACTAGCCTCGAAGAAACTCGGCGTGCTCAATAGGGCGAAGCAGTATTTCATGCCTTCACACCGCCTTCAATTATACAAGGCGCAGATCCGGCCTCACTTGGAATACTGCTCTCACCTCTGGGCTGGAGCGCCCCAGTATCAGCTCCTTCCATTTGACCGCATTCAACGCCGGGCGGCTCGAATCGTCGACGACAATGTTATCTCCAATCGGCTTGATTCTTGGTGTAGCGGGTGTCTGTGGATGTCGCTCTTCACTTACCATCAGGTGAACCGACTATCCGTTTGCCCCCTCTTCTATAAAAAAAAACAAGGCATGAATTACCCAAGCCTGGCTTGAAACCAACGTTCCGGACTTTATAAGAGCTGAAGACTGGCCCTCATCTAGCCTAGTGCAGAGTGCGAGTGTAGATGGTAGCACTTGCCCGCCTCGGCCTGTCATTTATATATTAACAGGCCTCGGGCGAGACAGCGAATGCTCTCGACCGAGAGTGTAGAGCCGCAATTAGAGGATCAGCCTGTCTGTCGGCCTGTCAAATCTAAACTTATAGAGTAGGTACATTCCCTTACCTTTGAATCGGTAAGAAGCTAAGTCTCGCAACTTATGTGGAGGATGAAATCTGAAAATCACATTTTTCGGAACCCTCAGCGCGCGACTCAGTCTCTTTTCTGGGGTTGTTACACAACACGAATAACGTGATTCAAATCATCAGCGGCGGGTGCAGTGAGTCGCTCTGAGTCGACGGAGGCTGCGTGGGGTGACCACGAGACGACTGACGAACGTCGACCTCTGCAACGGTCAGCCACGGATTCAAGTTCAGGGTGAGAATATAGTAGTATACTACTCGATAAGCATAAATAATCTTACCCTTTGCTGGGCACGAATCTGTTCATCACTTGTTAGGTCATAAGATACCTATCTACACACACTCGAGGTGTGTCCGAGATGGGCGGCGCTGCGTCGCGATCTGACATTAGTCATCGGTGGTGACTCTGCCGATCGCCATCGGCGACGACGATACCTGGATGGCTATGGTCTCCGAAATGTCGTGTTTTTTTATGTTAGTTGGATAAAGGCAAACTGGCAAACGTGCCACCTGATGGTAAGTGGTCGACGTCGCCCATGAAGCTCAGGCAACTCATCTATGTGTTGCCTATTCTGAGACATAAGATGTTAAGTCTCGGTGCCAGTAATTTCACTGCATGTCTTGCCCTTCTCTCCGAAACACAGCAAAGCTGTTTCACGGGAGAAACAAGCAAGATGGTGGTACCCATCTGCCAGTTTGCCTATACAACACCTAAAAAATTTAAAATTTAACATGTTTTAGAAGAGTCCACAGCAAGGCGCGAGTGAATGTGGAAAGGTCAGCGAAGACACGCGCTTTCGATGGGAGACCCGCTAGCAACAAACGGCCAGGTATATAATATATACTTCTAATACATAGGAAACTGTAAAATGTTTCAATTTAATCATCTTTGGTCATCTTTTTTTGTATATATACATATTACGTTATACGTCCGTGTTGGATGCGAGTGGTGAGGGGTTGGTCGTCTTGGCATTCGTTGAAGGAGGCCTATGTTCAGCTGAATATAGGCCATGTCCACAGGCGTGGACGGATGAAGGTTGATGATGATGATGATGATGATGCATATTACAATAAAGAATAAATTAAAATTATTAATTAAATTAGCGTCCATGTTGTATATATAATTTTTAAAATATTTGCAGGATTCAGGAAAACAGTTAAAACACTAATTTGCTAATTGTGCTACGTTTCGGCTTTATTATTAAGCCTTCATCAGGTTGTTAATAAGGATATGAAAAGAATATTAATTATACTGTATTTCATGTTTTTGTGTCGATGGTAATCAGTAGAGTGTATGTTTTAGATGCCTGATGTAGGCTTTATAAATAAAGGCCGAAACGGAGCAAAATTAGCAAATTAGTGTTTTAACTGTGTCCCACAATCCTGCAAATATAAAAATTTAAAAAAATAATAATATTAAAATATTACATTTACATTAAACTACAGCCTGTATAGGATAACACTAATAAGGCTAAAGGTTTTACAAGGAAACAACTTTTTTTACCATTAAATTATATAATATCTAATATCTTCATCATGATCATTACCGAGCTTTTTCTGTCTCTTTCAATGGACGCCAAGACGGGAGCTTCCCGTTGCTTGCCGTCGTCGTCTATAAACACAATAATGCATGTAATTAGCATTAAGTAATATAAGAAAAAACTTTTGGATGTGGAATTAAATAGATATGGGCGAATAGTTAGAGAACCCCGCAACACGAACGAACACGAACACGAACAAAAAAAAAAACGATTGTGCCGTGTCAGTTGTGTTTAGTGTACACATAAAGGTCATTTTAATACTGGTAAGTAAGTTTCAGAATACGTGAAGGAGAAATCTGAGGAGTGGCAGACACAAGCACCTCAAACACGAGGTCGTCGAACCCTCAACAGCACGGGTAGGAGAGAATTTTTACAGTGTAATATTTATTTGATTTGACCAACGAAAAACCATTTGTTGAAAACTGCTGAGTTACAAAAGTGATTTTACTGATGATAGGACGTATGACACCTCAGTCCTCCCGTGACCATGGTTGCTGTAAAGTATCCGAAACGTCGGGCTTGTAAAAATCTTAATAAACCGCGATAAAATCCGTAAAAATTGTTTTATTATAATGAGTGAAATTCGCGTAAACATTAGAAAACAATATGATTATTTCGCCTTGAGAGAAGAAGTAGTGAATTGAATGAAGATCAGCAGATTTAATTTTGTCATCATTTATTATCCAACCAGTGGCGTAGTAGGCCCTGTATTGGCATTCATGAAAAGTTTTTTATTTTCTATAATTATTATTTCTTTTATATTTAGGCACTGGTATAAGTCACGCGGAAGAGAGGCCTCTAGTAGAACTATTCAACAAAAATATTGAGAATTCTGGCGTAGAAGCAAAAAGAGGCAAGTTCTTTAAGTATTATCAAATGTTAATTTATATATTTAAAGCTCTTAAATCGAAATACAAGTAAATTGAACCAAGGGTTATACATACATTTTTCATATTATAGTATCATAAATGCAAAAGTATTACGCAACTCGGTTATGTTTTTCACGTTTAAACCGCTAATTAGATTTCTAAAGGTAAAGGGCAGGTTATCTAAATAATCATTATAGTCAAATGTCTCGTGGTATAGTTTTACAATTAATATATAGGTGCCCACTGCACCAATATGCAGTGCCAGATTTACCGGCAGGCTGAGGCTTGAGCATAGGGCGGCAGGATTTTGGGGCAAATATGGAACGGGTTTTTTGGCAACCTCATAGAAATGAAAACAATTTCAGCATGACGTTTTTTCTTATCATTGTATATTTAATGTACCAATCTACAAAAAAAAAATTGCCGCACTGTGCTAAGGCACGCTACGGCAACGACGCCGCGGATTGACGCGTAGCTCATAGCGATTGATGTTTTTTAAAAATATGCCACGGTGCGGCACCCTAACGCGCGGCAGCGTTCTGTTCCACGGTGATGTTTGTGCCGTAGTGATGTGGACAAACCCTTAAGCGAGGAGTATAAAACATTCTTTTTTTCAGGGCGCACTTCCCCCCTGATTGTAGACGAGGTCTCTTCAGGTCCGTTCGGAGATGATGCAGTGCCACACATAAAAGAAAGGGTACGATATACATAGCATATAACCGGAATAGAGCGGTAATGGTATGTGTTTTGTATGATAACAAATTCCGCCTGACTGCCAGATTGATGGCCATTGATGGATGATTGGCCAATGGGACCTACATACAGATACAGATTGGTTGAATTTCTATTAGGTCAGTGATAAATTCCTGACCAGTTTCTGAATTTTATGACATTACTACTCTATCCGATTAAATGCTCGATGCATTTGACCTATTAACACAATTAATTACAAAACTGAAATTACACTAGTATTGTTGCGTTTTGTGCGCGTTAAAATTGCGCTGAATATAAGCAAAACCTTACAAACTTTTTCTTTTAAAAATATAGTCTTCTAAAAGATTGTTAAAAAGCACATCCCTACCGTCAAAGATTATAGATATATTATATGTATATAATGTTTTACACCTTTATAAATAAATCTTTCTATTTTAACCGACTTAAAAAAGGAGGAGGTTATATCTTATCCAATACCTAATACTAAGAACTTCAGGAGTATGTATCGAATATAGGAGGGCGGTCGCCGTCGCCTCCTGCGCAGTCGACACTACGAGGCGCCCACTGTGGCGTCGCGTATGAAGCGGGCAGTGGGACGCATCGCGGCGGTCCGCACAGACATACCGTTCGTGGTGAGCGCCAGTACCGCGCCGTCACACAACCTGGGAGTGAATTTGCAACAGGTAACACAGCCTAAAAATATAAGGTTAGTTACTTAAAAGGCCGGCAACGCATCGGTTCTTTCTCAGTGTGCTCAGCGGGTGTCGGTAATCACTTTTTTTTCTTTTACGCCGGGAAATGTTCTGAGGCATCCCGCTGGGAAGTGGGTCTGCCCAGGCGGGTATGTGGGACTCGCTGCGCCCGAAAGGTGGTAAGGTGGACGCAGCTCTACCCATTAAAATCCGGCGAGTGCTACCAGTGCCGCTATTGGTAAGGGTGCCCCGGATCTATTGAGCAAACAGGGCACCTTGACAGCTAGTCAGTTCCTCATGAGACCGAGACCACCTCCACAGTCAGGTCGCCCCGTACCATAGAACAATCCCTCCCAACGTCGAGACAGTGCAATGGGGTGAGGCTCTCTTGTCTCCTCTTCTTATAAGAGGGGTACAAAGAGCACCTCCCACCCTAGGTTACTGAGCCCCACCATCACGACAAGGCTTGTACCATGGTGGGGTGTCGGTGATCATTTAGCAGTTAGAACTGCAATCAAAAGTTCGAATCTTTTATAAATAAAATTCCGTCAGATGTGAAACATACATTTTTATATTAAAATTCATATTTAATAATAAATCTATAACGAAAGATGGAATAGGTACAATAAAAAGAAACAGTGACAGTAAAGTAAGGAATCAAAAACCTGTTACTTAGCTAATAGGTACCACACTCCAAAGTCGATCGACTTATGGAGGACATAAATAAGTCGCTCGATTTCGTTATTATCGCTGTGGGACCTATATAGGCAGGCATAGACGGCAGGGATAGTCGTCACTATCTATGCGCAACCAGAGGATGGAAATGTCTCAACCTTCAAAACCCA
Organism: Helleia helle; assembly: GCA_963853865.1. NCBI lineage: Eukaryota > Metazoa > Arthropoda > Insecta > Lepidoptera > Lycaenidae > Helleia > Helleia helle. The sequence continues at coordinate 6,905,683 of OY971420.1, forward strand.
AGGTGACGAGAGCAGACATCTACAGATCTCTTACAAACCCACTAGAACACGATGACAATGCCGTCATTTCAAGTCGGTGGTAAGTGGAAGCGAAGCACCTCCTTTCAGCCGCAAAGCTGCACCATCCTCTTTTACAGTAATTGGCCACTCCGGTACATTCAGTGTGCAATAAGTGTTGTAAAAATTTACATATACAAATATTATTGATAAAGTGTGCCACGTTGATACTCCGTGGTAGGCTTGTAAGAACGTTGACGTGTGTAAGATATGAATTTAGTTGTTATAAATTTATATAAACATGGAAAATAACTTGTGGTATATTTTCAGATTCTTAACAGTTTGAAAATTCAACAGCCTCCGAAAGGAATACCTCTATCTCTCGCAAATCATCTAGGTAAAATTAATGTTTTTAAAACTATAGTTTGAAGCGTTTAGTATCTTATATATTTATGTAGACAATAAAAACAATATTTTTTAGACTTTATACGTATATTATTATTCATTTATTTGAGAACAAAATATTAAAAGTAATTGCTTAATCAGTGGCGTAGCTTGTTCAAGCGGAGCCCCCTGACGACATATAGGGCAAAGGGGGGATTCTGGAGAGTTAAGAATTTCACACACTTTGCCCCCTCCCTCCCAGCCCGAAGGCCCCGTATTATTGTATCAGCGATAGCTACACCTCTTCCCTTTTATAGAAGAGCCGGACATTCGATCATCTGGTTATAAGTGATAAGCGACATCCATAGACACCAGACGATTAGCAGGCTTTTAAAATACAAATAGGCTCTTTTCTTAAGTAGTTATAAATAACATATTGATACCTTTTTTGTAATTACGTTCTTGTTATAGGTTTATGTCACATACCCACAGGTGCCACCAAGAGTTCAGTTTCGGTAAGTTTTTTTACTTCAGTATAGAAATAGGAATATTGATATTTTTATAAGGCCTTTTAATTGTGAAAGATGCTTATGTTGATGTTCTATTTACCCGGCTACGCCAGAAGGAGGGTTATGTTTTTAAAAGACTTCAACAAAAAGGAGGAGGTTATTAATTCGATCGGTATTTTTTAAAAATGTATGTACACCGATTTCTCCGTCAATTGTGGACCGATTTTCAAAATTCTTTTTATGTTTGAAAGGGTATACTAGCCAAATGGTCCCATGATAAGGAAACCAGGTTCTGATGATGGCCTCCCAGACAAATTGAAGGGAACTTTCGAAAATCGTAGCAGCGACTATTGCGCTTAATACGTTTTTAACTAAGCATTTTAAAGCACTACAATTTAATGAAGGTCTAGAGTCGATCTGATCCTGGAGCTGAAAGACAGTCGCGGGAACTCCTCGACGATTTACATCAGTAACCTTGTGTTAGGGCTTGATTAATTTGTATTAGTGAGAACTTTACACCTAGATGGGTTGTGACTGTGATTGGGGGTCTGATGATGAAGACGAAGGACAGTTAAGGGAACTCCTAAATAGTTTACAGTAGCTACCTTGTGTTTGGACTTAATTAATTTATACTGATGAGAACTTTGCACCCATATGGGTGAAACGTGACATTACAGGTCTGATGATGGAGACCATATATCGACTATCGTCGAGGGAACTTCTCGACATTTACAGCTTTTGTTGGGCTTATTTAGTACGGTTCAATATGCCAAAATGTCTATCTCTGTATGTCATTCTTTAATGAATCACTAAAAATTAAGAAAAAAAATTAAATAGCCGTAGCCAAATGGCAAAAATATTCATAAACATAAACCATATTTTCTGTTAAAGTGTCTAATGTTGTATATTATGTAATGGTACGGAACCCTTCGTGCGAGAGTCCGACTAGCACTTGGCCGGTTTTTATAGATCTGATTATCAGCCTAACTGAAGTTATACTCGTTTATACTGGGACAAATGGTGCGTTTACCGTATGAATATTCTATGTTTTATTTAGGAAATAGTCGGCTACTGAGTGCTAACGTGGAGTATCTTAGTAGGAACGAAAACTTGTGAAAAAGAATTCACAAGTTTTCACAAGAAAAGATTTCACATTTTAGTGACAAAAAAATGACGTTCAGGCAGATAGTGGGTTTAAATATGCGGCGCCCGTAGCAATTGCTACTTTTGCTACGTACTGTATACTCTACACACTAAATAATAGAGCTTGTTTTTCCCTTTTCAGTTAGTGATTATTTTATGCTGTCGGGTTTTTTATTTTTGTTTTCTAATGTTTACGAAAATTTCACTCATTATAATTCACAGATTGCAGACTTAGTGTAGCGACGGTTTTTTAAGTCTGCAATCTGTGAACATTGTCTAGACGAAGCTATACATTATAATATTAGATTTGGTAAACAACAGATCCTCGCAAAAGAACACCGATTCCAACCAAGGATGATCCGTGAGGCTATTGAAATTAAAAAACATCCTAATTTCAATAGAGAAGATGGCTGGCTCTTACCACCTGCTTGGGATCCCATTATTAATATTATCAAATCAAAAACTAAGCATAATATGCCACACATTAAAGACTCAGTTAGCTGCACTTTCTGCGTAGAGACACAGAATAAATATTAGTACAAGTTGGTAGAGAGTACTAATTAAAACATTGATGTATCATAGGGTAGTTTCAAATAACTTTGTAATGTTAGGTTTAACACCTCGTCCTTTTTTATTTATTTAACGCCGGGAAATGCTCTGAGGCATTCCGCGGGGGAGTGGGTCTCTCCACGCGGGTATGTGGGACTCGCTGCGCCCGAAAGCTGGTAATTGGACGCAACTCTACCCACAAAAAACCCGGCGAGTGCCACCAATGCCGCCTTTGGTGAGGTGCCCCGGATCTGTTGAGAAAACAGGGCACCTCGACGGCTAGTCAGTCCACCAAGGGACTGACGCCACCTTCAAAGAAAGTGGTGCAGGACAACCGCGTCCTGCACCACAGAACAACCCTTCCCAACGTCGGGACAGCACAATGGGGTGAGTTTTGTCCCCTCTTCTTATAAGAGGGGTACAAAGAGCCCCCTCGGCTCAATTAGCTTCGCCCAAGGTGCAGCGGATCACCCTAGACTGAGCTCCACCGCCACGACAAAGCCTGAACCATGGTAGGGTGACAACACAGTCCTCCCGTGACCATGGTTGCTGTAAAGTATCCGAAACGTCAGACATTTAAAAAAACGTAATAAATCGCGATAAAACTGTTTTTTTTTATTTAAATTAAGGTACTGCAACTGTATCTGCAACGTAGGTGGTAGATATAAAATGCTCAAGAAGTACGATTCCAAAAGATCCTTGTATCTTTCTGTGTCTAGGACTAATAAATTTATATATTAGGTCTTTACCTATGAAATTGCCGTTTTGTATGAAAAAAATTAAATGATTTTTTTTTCATGTATTTTTTATTTATATTTATCGAAGTTATCACCCATATCATTTTTGCCAACGCAGTGGCAGTTTATTGATGCCCTTCTTAAAGAAATCAGCTGGACGGCAGGCAACAAATTTTTCAAAGGTATTTTGTACTGCTTCTCGTGTATTGAATTTTTTTCCCACCAAGAAGTTATCCAAATTCTGGAAAAAGTAGTAGTCTGGTGAGTAGGGCGGATGACGGAGAGCTTCCAACCCCAGTTCTTGCAACTTGGAGACCGTCTGCTGTGCAGTATGAGGTCGCGCGTTGTCGTGCAGGAGCAGCGGAGACGAGCGATTGACCATTGCTGGTTGGAGATATGCCAGCTTCTCCATCATTGTGTTCAGTTCTTCACAGTACACATCTGCAGTAATGCTCACCCCGTTTCGTAAGAAGCTATGATGAATCACAGCGGCGCTAGACCACCAAACAGTGACCATCACTTTTCTAGGGGTAAGTTTTCGTTTAGGGCATTGTTTAGATGCTGAACCAGGATCCAACCAACTTGCTGAGCGCTTGCGGTTATCAAACAGAATCCATTTTTCATCGCAGGTTTCATGCGGTTCAAAATTCCTTCATTTGTGTGTCTGCAGTGCAAGACACGTCTCGACGCGTACTTTGCGCTGGAGATCATTGAGTTCGTAGGGCACCCATTTGTCAAGCTTAATTACATGGCCAATTTGACGCAAATGGACCAATATTGTTTTGACGCTAACGTCGAAAGCTGCTGCTAATTCACCCGTAAATTGTGTATCTTCGTTTCTCGGTCGTCTTCGGACGACCGCGAGGTTAATTTTTCAGGTCAAAATTTCCAGAACGTAAGCGAGCAAACCAATAACAGGTGGTGCGTTGGTTTGTAGTGTTAGCTCCGTAAACGTCGTTGATGTTGCGTGCCGCTTGTGCTGCGTTGCTGCCACTCATATTCCAAAATTACTCGAATTTTTAACGTATTCATGATGACGAAAAAGATTTAAATGCGATGAAAATGTAACACTAATCAATAAACAAATGACTACTTTTGGAAAAAGAATTCCATGTTTTTAAAATAAAATTAATTTGAAATTAGAATTCTTAGCCAAACAAAAATTATTTTGATTTGAACTGGCCAGTACTGCAGAACGGCAATTTAATAGGTAAAGACCTATTATTTAGATCAAGTGAAAATCGTGTACGTGATTGTCTCGCCTGTTTATAGTCATTTTTGTTCTTTAAATTTCACAATTTATATTATATTATACCTATCATTTCTTAACTTACTATTTCTGTTACGTAGCGTGTTCTAGACCCGGGCGAGTTGAACGTCATCCGTGCGGGTGATCGGATGCTGCGGTTGTCGGCGCGTCACCGTCCGTCTTACGGCAAAGCGCTAGCGCTGCTACGCTCGGGAGACGGCCTTCTGCCGCGCTACCTGCGGGCTATAGTGCGACCGCGTTCTATGTACGAGTGAGTCCTTTTTCTTATCTAGGGGGAAAATTTAGACTCTATTGGAGCACAATCTCTTTTGTATTAGTGAGTATTAAGCATAATTACTTGTTAGTGCTCGAAACTTGAAATTTCAGTATTGACCCAAGATTAACAAAGACATCACAAATATGATGTTCATTATTAACGTATTTTATCAACACCAAAATTATTAACCTCCCGTTGTTAGTCAAGAATTATTGGAAGTTTTTAGTCGACTTCTGTAAAGAATTCTACTCAATTCAACTGTATACCTAGGTAAAATTACGATGTAGTTAATAGAATCAGGCGTTACCTTGCGGAAATCCATTATATAAGATATTAAATTAATTATATTAATTAGCAATTATCCCGCGAAAAAAGTTTTTCGCGGGATATATATAATTGCTAATTAATATAATTAATTTAATATCTTATAAAATTACGATGATTCTTCTTTTATATGAAAATTGGCTTAATTTAAAAATAACCAAGATGTGAGAAGTAGTTTTCTTCCGATCCTGACACGTATTAAATTGATTTCGTCTACATTAATGATGTCCTCATTCGTCTATAATTTTGAGTCAGTTTTTTTTATAAATATATAGGATGGATTTTTGAAACCGTTATCTCTATCCATCCACTGCTGAACATAGGCCTAAAAAACATTTTTCTCGATTTTGGCATTTTTTCGCTAACTGTAAATTTTATCAAAGATCCGTGAATGTAATTCAGAATATTTTAAAAAGTTATGGATATCGGCTAAGGTACCTTACTGACCCGTCTCAAAAATACAGCCTGTATAGTGCTGAAATTAATATCAGAACGCTCTATAAATAGCGCGTATAGTGCTAAAGTATCTTTCCTTGTCGTCAGCATATCGACTAGACGTGATGAGTTTATGGGCTCAGTGAAGAATACAGACCACAGCGATCATGTGAAACGTACGCTAGCGGAGTATGCGCACTTGTACCGCGAGCTCGAACGCACCGACGAGCGGATCAGCGAGAGGCGCAACAAGCGGCGCGATCCGGCGCTCGAGCTGCGGCGACAACAACTGGCTGCGGAGCTACGAGCGAGGGAGGGTCTTATATCCGAGGTAACTTGAGCAATACGTAACATTAATTTATGTATTTATGACGATAAAATAAGATTACGAAGAGAGAGAGAAAAAGAATTTATAGCATGAGTTTTTTCATTAAAAGAAATTCTAAAAAAGAATTCCTTCAAACTTTCTAACCCAGGGTCAAATTTTAGAGGTATATTTAAATATTTGTGATGTTGCTTGGTCACTATTTTACGCAATTTTTTCATTGAAAGATCGTAGAAGAGTACGGTGTTGGCGGAGACGTCGCGCCGGCGACATTACGTGCCTCAGCGTCCAACGCTGAAGACACCTACCGCCACTCCACATTCAAACTCAACGTGAACTAACACTGGCTCCACGACATTGAACATAAAATGTAACCAACTATTGTACAAAACGAGACGCTAAAAGTAAAGGCCGGATATGATTGTTTAAAAAGATTTATGCTAATTTATTTTTATAAATTATAATGTAATGGCGATGCTTGACTAATGTGTTTTATTTTAATCCGATAATATAATATACAAAGCTATCTTTTGTGTATACCAATAATTGTGCTTATACAATGCATTCCGTTCATAAGAACGGAATGCTTTTCAATGAATTGTTTTCAATTTCAAATGAATTCAATGCTGAATCTTTACCCAATACCCATAAGGGTATTGGGTAAAGATTCAGATTGATCTTAGCACCCAAACACAAATTTCATATTATCTAACCATTTAGCGTCATTCGCCTTTCTCACCTCGTCATCACATATATTTGACAATGGCATTCAAAAGGTTAAACTTTTGAATGCCATTGTCAAATATATGTGATAAACGAATTCTTGCCCTGTACGCCAATGTCATAAATATATGACAATATACATGTTGCACTATATCATCAAATAAACAATTTAACCATTACTTTAAGAGTATTTATATAATTTAAAAAAATTAGCTTCAATCTAGTATGAAACTAATCTAAAGAAACCACCGAGAAAACCACCAACCACAATAACGAGAAAATTTATGTTGAAAGTAAATATATTATTTTTTAACCGACTTCAAATAAAGAGGAGGGTCTCAATTCGTCTATTTTTTTTGGTAAGATATATTCTTTTAAACAACTCAGTCTTATACTACCATGCCTGTAGCTACACAATCAAAAAGAAAACATGAAAATGTCTAATATCGACACTTGCTAGGTGCATTTATTTCTTCAAATACAATTTATATATTTTTTTTATTTGACTACGTTGGTAAAAATATAATGATGGGACAACTTACATTTGGCCATCTGATCCTGTACGATCCGATACATATTAATAAATATCTGGGTGTAATTTATGCATAAAAATATTTTGCATAAACAACAGATGGAAGAAATGATTATGCTCATACTAACATTTGTTCTGGGTGGGAATCGAACCTTTCAGTCCTAACAGACTTAGCAGTCAGGTTCACTAACCAGTAGACCAACAGGTCAGTCAATACCACGTTCACGTTAAAACCACACCTCCTCATTACTTTGAACATATAGTTTGCTAATGTGTGATTTAATTTTATTGTTCTTAGCATAACGTAAGGTATCTTTTTCAAAGATTCGGGAAAGTAGAATAGAATAAACTTGGCCTGTCTTGTTTTCATTCATTCATTCATCAGATTCATCTCAATGATACGTGAAAGTGTAAGACTTTCGTTTTGTTCGTAATTATAATATTTTGTTAAGTAACTGTTGATTTTTCAATTATTTACTTGTTTACAAAAACAATTTATAAAATTATTATTTTTATTATAAAAAATAAAAATCCTTACCCATTTTTAGATATGGTTATTATATTAGTAAGAATACTTGTGTCTCCACCCAACGGCGATTCAGGCACAGACCCGCTACAGAAACAAACCCAACGCCATGATGCCGTGTAGTCGAAGACTCTCACGGTTCGCGGGGGGCGAACCCGGTCATAAAAAATCAATAAGTGAGCCAACTGGCTCACCACGAAACTGATGTACCATTATACCATTAGCTTATGCAATTCGAAAAAAAACAACTGTCACAATACCAAGACAAAACATATTGAATAGTGTTGTGATTTTCTAATACATACCTGCTTTTACAATTCTATATTATATTGGGATGTAGTTACCGGGTAAATAAATAAAATTAGTTAAATTAGAAAATTAAAGATGAAAATAACTCAGTAGTATATCGATAAAATTTTCGGCATCCCTATATTTTATGTAGGTCGTTTGACTGAAAAAGTGTCTCAACGTTAGGGGTACGGCGATACGTTTATACTCTGGCGTTCAAAAGGTTAAAGACTGAACAATCTTAACGAAATTGCGAACATAAGATAATTAATTACACCTCACTTGGTTTCTAGGAGTAAATGTTGTAAAAGTTCTGAGTGAGTTAGTGAAAGTCAAAATAACATGTATTATGTTAGATGATAGAGATATATATTTTTTTGATTATAAGGGAGCTAAATACACATACACACGGCCACCTGGCGCCGCGATTGTCAAATTTGAAGAGAAATGTAGATATTACGTAAGTTGGTGACGACGCAGTTAGAGCACATTGACATTAGTAAATATATATAGTCTAAATGATCATCACCATTAGCCTTTATCCGTCCACTGCTGAATATAGGCCTCCTTCAATGAACGCCAAGACGACCGACTACCACTCGCATCCAACAAGGAGGGATAGTCTGAATGCTCAGATAATATTGAATTTGCATCCATCACATCTTTCTGACGCTGGCTGAACATCAAATTAGCTCTGCTGTGTTTTGAAGCGTGTGCTGTGTGCTGAAAGAAGAGTAGAAGTGAAATTACTGGTACCGAGACTTACTATCTTATGTCTCAGGACAGATAACACGAATGAGTGGTCTGCGTTAGTTTCAGGTAAACTTGTATTTATGTAACCGGTTGGAGGGAAGCGCTGTGCCGCGCTCTCGGCTGCATGGGTACCACCATCTTGCTTATTTCTCCCGTGAAACAGCTTTGCTGTATTTCGGAGAGAAGGGCAAGACAGGCAGTGTAATTACTGGCACCGAGACTTAACATCTTATGTCTCAGGATAAGCAATACATAAATGAGTTGCCTGGGCTCGTTCCAGGTAAACTAGTTTATGTTCATGGGCGACGACGACCACTTAACATCAGGTGGTACGTTTGCCAGTTTGCCTATCCAACTAACATAAAAAAAACATTATAGGCGACGCAGACCACTTACCATCAGGTTAAGCCAGCTCACCAGGAACCAGGTCTTATTAGGCAAGTTAACTTTTCTTTCAGACAAACTTGTGCGGGAATTGGAACCGAACTTGTACTCCCACTGTAACTCCAAATAAAGCAAAGTTGAAACAAATATTGGCAACTCCGCAAGGGAGCCATTTCAAGAATAATAATAATAATACTTCCACTGTAAGGCCCGATAGTACGTTTTTATAAAATATATTTATTTAATTTAGTAGTACATTTTTATTATACCTTATTTAAATAACTTTTACGGATTTTATCGCGGTTTATTAAGATTTTTAAATGCCCGACGTTTCGGATACTTTCCAGCAACCATGTTCATGGGAGGATTGAGGTGTCAGACGTCCTATAGTATTTATTTTGTGTTCTAACGATACAAAATTATTCGTAACTACCCTATGATACATCAACATTTTAATTCAAATTAGTACCTACTACCAGCAAAAAAACTACGAAAAAGTTATATTTTTTATTCATATATTTTATTATTGTTCCTAGCATTGTTTATAAATAGAACTTTGTCATTTATTGCAATTTTAAATTATTAAATAATTAAATAAAAACATATTGGATATAAATTACAAAGAAACTAAAACTAAAAACCTTAAAAAATATAATATAATAACTTAAGTATATTAATAAAAAGGAGTCCCTTTAGGCAAGGTTCCGAAGGTTTTCACAGCGTTCCCCCTTTGAATTGCTAGACTAATTCTTTGTCCGAGGTAGCTGCCAGCTCTTCGGTCTCCTGTGATGTCGACTTACCTTTTTGTTATTTCCTTAAAGAGCCTTAAAGCGCTAGGACCCCACGGACCAAGGGTCTCGACCAAAGACTACTATTGTTTAACTAGAGAGTCTCGACACCGAATGGGACAAAATCATATTCGGAGCCTAGACCCCAGTATTTGCATATTTTAGCTTTTTCAGCCGCTTCATTATTATGTATAAGTATTCCTTTTTTATAATATAATGAATTCTATTAATAAATCATTTTTGGATAAATTACTAATACAATATGAATACTTCATTAAAAACGCGTGCAATACAAAAGTGCGATCCTCATAAGGATTCGCATCTTGTAATGGATAGCGTGATCTACATTTTGTGTTAACGCCATCTATTGACACGTCTAAAAAACTTCTTGTTACACTAATTATACATCTTATATCTTAGAGAGACCCTAGGGGTCTCAAACTATCTCCATATCTAATTTCACTCAAATCGGTTTAGTGGTTTAACAAATACACAGTCCCGGCGTTTTAGCTGCACAACTCCTGTTCCCGTGGGATTTTACGGATAGCAACTATTTTAAGTCCTACGTTAAGTTCCAAAGTATCTTCATACCAAATCTCACCCAAATCTGTTCCGTGGCTTAGAAGATAGACAGTCCCGGGTTTTACCCACATAGGTCCCGTTCCCGTGGGATTTTTAGGATAAAAACTATTTTAAATCCTACGTTAAGTTCCAAAGTATCTTCATATCAAATTTCACACAAATCTGTGCCGTGGTTTAGAAGATATACAGTCCCGGGGTCTTACGCGCATAGTTCCCATTCCCGTGGGATTTTCAGGATAAGATTTATTTTAAGTCCTACGTTAAGTTTCGAAGTACCTTCATATTAAATTTCACCCAAATCTGTTCCGTGGTTTAGAAGATAGTCTGTCCCGGGGTATTACCCGCATAGGTCCCGTTCCCGGGAGATTTTCAGGATAAAAACTATTTAAGGTCCTATGTTAATTTTAAAAGTATCTTCATATCAAATTTCACCCAAATCTGTTCCGTGTTTCAGAAGATAGATAGTCCCGGGGTTTTACCCGCATAAATCCCGTTTCCGTATGATTTCCGGGATAAAAACTATCCTATGTCTTTTCTCGGGTTTCAAGATATCTTTGTGCCAAATTTCATCCAAATCTGTTCAGCGGTTTAGGCGTGAAGAAAAGACAGACAGACAGACAGAGTTACTTTCGCATTTATAATATCAGTAAGGATTGCTACCACTTACCATCAGGTTAAGCCAGCTCACCGGGAACCAGGTCTTATTGGCCTTAGGTACATTTTTGCATTTTGCATTTATAAGCGATGCCTACCATTTACCATCAGGTTAAGCCAGCTCACCAGGAACCAGGTCTTATTGACCTTAGGTACATTTTTGCATTTTGCATTTATAAGCGATGCCTACCACTTACCATCAGGTTAAGCCAGCTCACCAGGATCCAGGTCTTATTGGCCTTAGGTACATTTTTGAATTTTGCATTTATAAGCGATGCCTACCACTTACCATCAGGTTAAGCCAGCTCACCAGGAACCAGGTCTTATTGACCATAGGTACATTTTCGCATTTTGCATTTATAAGCGATGCCTACCACTTACCATCAGGTTAAGTAAGCTCACCAGGAACCAGATCTTATTGACCTTAGGTACGTTTTTTCATATTGTCATCACCTCACTTTCGATGACACTATGCAACTTCGCCCTTATTAATCACAGTCGTATAAAAAATATTAAAAATCATAGGTTTTGAATAAAAAACATGGATTGCATAGAAAATCATAAAATTTATTAAACAATAGAGACATAAGTTACGTGGTGTAACGTTATTTATAATAATAAAACACTTAATTTACTTAAAATTATTTTTTCTTATACATAAAGAAAACAATATTAGTAGTTTGATCTGCTCAAATGACAAAGGAAATTGATAGTCACATGTGAAGAAAAGGTAATGCTGTCTTTTTAATATTTTGAACTTAATCAAAATATACGCTTTATAACTTGCTTTCGCTTTGGCTTATGCTTTAGCGACCATTTACAATTTCTCTTTGTATCCCTCTCATAAGAAGAGGGGACAAAAGGGCATGGGCCAAGGCGCGAGGACAGGAACCTTACCCCATTGCACTGTCCCGACGTTGTGAGGGGTTGTGCTGTGGTGCGGTACAACCCCCGTATGTAGGTAAGGACCAAATAATATTTATTAAACAATAGAGACAGAAGTATGTATGTAATACACTTAATTTACTTAAAATTATTATTTTCTTATACATAAAGATACACAATAATAGTTTGGAAAAAAATGGTAGTCCGTAAAGTTGGTTTACAGACGATAGTTTTACGTGATAACGTCAAAGAAATATTGATGAAAAATTTATTAACTTTTTTGCCGCTGTTTTGAGAAAAAAAAGTTAATTGAAGTGAACAAAATGAAAATAGACTGGAAATAATGGAGGAAATCAATTAAATTTTATTAAATTGTAGAAATAAACACAAAAACACAAAACACGTCGCGAATAAACATTTGTTACAAATAATGGTTTCCAAGCCAACGCGCATTTGATAGCGGAACGAGATGCTTTTTCGTGCACGCTGCCGGTGTTCATGAATTTATAAGACGTTATCACGTCAAAAATTATAGTAAATTTAAAGAAAAGGTAATGCTGTCTTTTTAATATTTTGAACTTAATCAAAATATACGCTTTATAACTTGCTTTCGCTTTGGCTTATGCTTTAGCGACCATTTACAATTTCTCTTTGTATCCCTCTTATAAGAAGAGGTGACAAAAGAGCAGGGGTCAAGAGGCGAGGACGGGAACCTCACCCCATTGCACTGTCCCCACGTTGTGAGGGGTTGTGCTGTGGTACGGTACAACCACCTTAAATATAGGTAAGGACCTAATAATATTTATTAAACAATAGAGACACAAGTATGTATGTAATACACTTAATTTACTTAAAATTATTGTTTTCTTATACATAAAGATACACAAAAATAGTTTGGAAAAAAATGGTTGTCCGTAAAGTCGGCTTAGAGACGATAGTTTTACGTGATAGCGTCAAAGAAATATTGATGAAAAAATTATTAAGGGCCCCTTATCCCAAATTATTGTTTCTAGATCGAGGAGTTTTCATAGAAGTCGTCATTTTAAAATAATAATAAAAAAATAGGGTATAGATACATCTTTGATCTAGGGATTTTTTGGATAAAAATACAATATTTAATATTTTACATGATCAAAAAAAATTCTAAAGTAAAGTCGATTTTAAAAGCATTGTGAGTAGTATAAGACTTCGGGTAACTCAATTTTAATGAAACTTTTACATTTAAATTGCTAAACGGAGATGACGTGGAAATGATTGGATATATTTTTATTATGTCACTTCAAAAATTTATGAAAAATAAAAAACGATAAAAATGGCTCTCGCGCATCGCACCACGTCGCGCCAGTACCCAGCCGGGCGTCATCGAAGTAGGACCTGTGCCGCTTTTGCTCGTGACAACGTTGTTACCGCGCATTTCATATTATTACCTCTAAAAATAAGACGACACAGTGTTATAATAGAGCTACTTAATGCTTACTAACAATTCTTGTAATTAGTATGTAATACAGAACCTTCAATTAGTGTAAATAAATAGATACTTGAGTTTGTGTAGTACCTAGTTATTTAATTGAAATGGCGAATAAAAAAAGTTAAATAAGGAAAAATAATCTTAATACAGTTTTATCACAAACTAGCTGTTGCCCGCAGCTTCGCCCGCGTTAACTTAGATATACAGCCGTATACGGATTGATGATAATTATTTATCTATGGACGGGCGTAGGACTTTATTTTATAATATGTAGTGATTAATACCCTATTTTTGTGAATAACTTTTACATTACCGCTTTATAATTGGCAATTTTTTAAAATATTAAAATGGATATAGGTAGTATGTTATATTTAACTAATGTAGACATATTATGCCATCGCGTACTTTTCAGTACATATGCATATTTAGGATACACAATTCTACCATACATTGATACAATAATAATTAATTATCCTAACTTTCGGAACCGGGCCCGGCTAAGGTGTACAATAATGTAGTACATTATTTTGATCTATCTGTTAGGGTTCATCCAGCGTTTGCAATGTAAGTGCAAAAAAGTGTTTATTTATGACATCACATCAGAAACTTCTAAAATTATCAGTGTTTATCTACTATATTCCGCATGTACCTATTACCTTCCTCTTGAATCATTCTATCTATTAAAAAAACCGCATCAAAATCCATTGTGTAGTTTTAAAGATGTAAGCATACATACAGTCAGACGCGGGAAGCGACTTTGCTTTATAGTTTATACTATGTAGTGATGTCTTCTGCCAGAAATTGTTAACACTTGAAGAATTCAAATTGTCCGACAATAAAGAAAATGAGGAACCTTCATCACAAAATATTTCTGATTTGCAATCATTTCCTAGCCCCCTACCCTACAGGGTACCCTACAGGGCAGTGTCGTGAGGACTATGGCCTTGACCCTCTTCTCAGAGGAGACCCGTGTCTAACATTAATCGATGATGTATGGGTCGATAAAAATGAACCTGGACCTAGCATACGACAACTAAATTTTGTTGAATTTTAAAACAATTTAAACAATTAATATAGTATAAAAGAATATGTTTGTCTACAATTTTTTAATCTCCTAATTTAATTTTTTTTTAATTCTTAGAATAATTGATTTTTTTTTATAGCTTAGGCCTTAGGGGAACAAACGAGCATTCGGAGCCTTAGATGACTACCGACTCCCATAATAATAATAATATCTAAGGACGCTTTTTGCACCACGTCAATCTGGCCCCGTGGTAAGTTCTCGAAGAACTTGTGTTACGAGTACCAGACAATGGAAATATATTTTATATTATATACTATACACATATTTAAGATTTTTAATTTATAATACACATATTTAATACACATCCATGAACCAGGAACACAGAAAACTTTTTGTTCCCTGGCGGGATTCGAACCCGCAACCTCCGGCTTGAACGCTAACGCGCTAACCATTGAGCCACAGAGGTCGTCCTGGTAAACATCCACACAATAGATTATGCAGATGCATTACCCTCCTTTACCCCATCCCCTGCCATGGGACACCGGAAACTCACACACCACAAGAAACGCGACAGCATAGGTGTCACTTGACGCCATTATCATGTGAACGAGAGGTATCCCTACGGTCGTGCCGGCCCAATTCGGCTGCAAGCAGCATGGTCCTACCTTTTAGACCTATGTAGCTAATTCATCCTTCCTAATCCTTACTAATATTATAAATGTGAAAGCGTGGATGTTTGTTACGCTTTCACGCGAAAACTACTAAACCGATCATCATGAAACTTTGTACACATATTCTTGGAGGTATTAGAAGTAACATAGGATACTTTTTATAATAAAAAAACTAAAGAGAGGTGTCAAGGGACACCCGGATGAATCGAAGTTCCTTTCGATTAATTAGTGAAGAAATAAAACTATCTTATCCTGCGCAGACGAAGTCGCTGGCACCAGCTAGTATTTATATAAATCCAAAACTAGATAACTATAACAACAACAAGATTTTGTTATGCATAATTATTAATTATCACATCTAAGAATAATTCGAGCATAGTCAATCTTATTCTTATACTGTGGCGTGCTTGCCGGCCGTGGTAGGTCACCGGAGTTCAAATAAAGACATCTCCCGCGCAAGGCAAGTGCAAACCGATTCGGTGCGTTAAATACCTATAGTTTTGGGAGAATGGGCCCTTTTGCTGCTGTTTTGAGAAAAACAGTTAATTGAAGTGAACAAAATGAAATTAGACTGGAAATTATGGAGGAAATCAATTAAATTTTATTAAATTGTAGAAATAAACACAAAAACACAAAACACGTCGCGAATAAACATTTGTTACAAATAATGATTTCCAAGCCAACGCGCGTTTGATAGCGGAACGAGATGCTTTTTCGTGCACGCTGCCGGTGATCATGAATTTATAAGACGTTATCACGTCAAAAATTATAGTAAATTTAAAGAAAAGGTAATGCTGTCTTTTTAATAAATTGAACTTAATCAAAATATACGCTTTATAACTTGCTTTCGCTTTGGCTTATGCTTTAGCGACCATTTACAATTTCTCTTTGTATCCCTCTTATAAGAAGAGGGGACAAAAGAACAGAGGCCAAGGGGGCGAGGACGGAAACCTGAACCCTGACGGAAACAGTGCAACCCCATTGCACTGTCCCTACGTTGTGAGGGATTGTTCTGTGGTGCGTTACAACCCCCGTATGTAGGTATAGGTTCCGGCACGAAAGTATAGCGCTGAACTTGTCTGCGCAAAAAGTACTAAAAAAGTTGGGCGGGAGCTGTGATTGGTTTACCAGTCGTTCCCTGCCTCGCGCACCGAAATGTCGTCCCGCTTACTTCTTAAATACAGTCGCGCTGTTGAGAGTTTCGTATTTGGAAGACCCTTTGTAATTCAGTTTTATTTAAATTTGAAACTCAACGATTAAAAATCCTTATTTAACAGATTGCAATGCAAATGAAATGAATAAATCAATAACAAATTGTTTTAAAGTTACCTAAACATCCTTTGTTCATTATATCACTAAAATTAAAAAAAAACGTAACTAGATAGGGAACTATATAGGTAAATAGATAAGCAACTATATAGGTAATTAGATAGGTAACTAGATAGGTCATTTTATAGGTAACTAGTAGGTAACTTTATAGGTAACTAGATAGGTTACTTCATAGGTAACTAGATAGGTAACTTTATAGGTAACTAGATAAGTAACATTATAGGTAACTTTATAGGTAACTAGATAGGTAACTAGATAGGTAACTTTATAGGTAACTAGATAGGTAACTTTATAGGTAACAAAGTATTGTACACTTAGAGCGTGCTAATGCTATAGAGTATAGAATATTTAGATAATTACTATACCTACGTTGTACAATTAATATTAACATAATTGTGACATTAGAGAAGAAAATAGTGGTACTGAAGTTAATTATTGTGGCATGGTAAAGAAACTCTTACTTGACTCGCATGCTCAAAACTGTAAAACATACTTCAATCTAAGTTAAAATGCGTAATGTGCCGTATATATTTTTCTTATGTATGTTAATTACGTCGTCATTTCAAATTAATGATTGAGAATAAAGAATTCTCTAAAATGTTGAGTTTCGTCCGTAACTGCAGCACGGGTCCTGTTGCTTCATAGATATCACGCATTTTTCACTGGACCAATATTTTAGCTCGTTGCTAAATCTTAGATCGCTCTTCTTAGATCTATAACAATTGTCAATATGAAGATACGATACTTTGACAAAATACAAATAGTGTAAATAATATAGTTGCTATAACCTGACCAGAAAAATAGGCAGACCCTCGTCATATTGCGGAAATTTTTGGAACTAATTTCTGTATGGACCATATTGTGTTAAAACGAAAAAAAGATACAGTGGCGACACCACGCATGGTTCTTATATTTCTGGTCAGGCTATACAAGTCCTTATAAACATACAAATAATTTATATATTTAATAAATTTATTATGAAACATTGACCTAATCGCAATATTTTAGCAATAAGAAGAATAATATTAGTAGCTAGGCTGTGAACATATTAGACATACCAACTGAAATGGAGAACAATATGAAAATATGTAAGCGCTTTTAGGCGTTAAATAAAAAATATTTGAAATGATGTATCACAAATATTTTG
Source organism: Helleia helle (assembly GCA_963853865.1). Classification (NCBI taxonomy): domain Eukaryota; kingdom Metazoa; phylum Arthropoda; class Insecta; order Lepidoptera; family Lycaenidae; genus Helleia; species Helleia helle. Next base: position 6,923,366 of record OY971420.1, read on the forward strand.
TATCAAAAATGTGTAATATCTATGTAATATACAATAAAATAGCGAGTAAAAAAATGTTTGCAAACAACTGCTAGATATAAAGTTCGCTAGCAAAAATATATCGCAACAAATTATTTAAAAAATTGCTAAAGGACACGACAAATAAAAGGCACAGATATAGAAATAGTAATAATACCACAAAGTGTTTTGTGCATAAAAGTCTAAATGAAATTCGCATAGTTGCTCATTAATTTGTTATAGCGAGCAAAAATAATTAAACAAATCTTGTCATAAAATCGCATTATGTAATTACAATAACGCATTTAACCTATGTAGCTACTTAATATTTTAATACCATCCTCTTTTATATGTCAAATTCTTATTATAATATCCCTAGATACCCAATTATTATTAATTCCTATAATTACCGAGAAATGGAAAATCGAGCTGCTAATAGTAATTTTTAAATCTCGTATATTTTATACTAATCTAAAACTTTCCGATACTTGCGATGCGACGTTCGCTCTTTCTATCTATGGCTATTTGCTTCATGCTACGTTCGCCCTTTCTCACTCTCTCTCAATCGGTCTCAATCACTCTCTCGCTCTTGTACAAAAACGTTGCATATTTTCGTAACGTCTCATTTGTAAAAAAAATACCCTCATGCGCGCAAAGAAGATTCACTTCAAAAATTAAAAAGTGGTTTACAATGGATTGTGTTTATTGTATATAGGGACACATTACACGCTAAGTATATATTTAGAGTGACCTACCATTCCATAGTCTGCGAATTAGTCTCCTATTATAACGTCTTTCTAATCCTTCCAAGTTGTCTTTTTGTTTAGTTATCAGAGTGTTGTTATAGCTATAGCGGATTCCGTAGGTCAGTGTAATCGATGTTGATATGACTCGTCGAGTGTATAAGCGCCGCCTCTGTTTTTGGCGACGTAGACTCGCCCGACGTCTGTACCGGTCTGCTATTGCTTGAATCAAGTCCTGTTGTGGTATCTTGTTTAAATACTGCATCGGAGGTCTGTAGGAGGAACTAAGCTGTTCCACGCTCGTTTTCTCTGGTGTGTGTAATATTGTCTCCAATTCGTGCATTTCTGCTTCTAATGGCATCCTGCTAATAAGGGAACAACTGGATGGACATGTGTTAAAATTATTATATCAAATTTTACTGTGATTAATGTTTTATGCAATAAATAAATTTATGATTATAAATTTGTTGGTTGGCCATTAACCAGGTAGGAAGACGAGATCTCCGTGCGATGACCGGTCCGTGTTGGATACGGTGGCAAGGGATCGGCCGTCTTGGCGTTCATTGAGGAAGGCCTATTTTCAGCAGTGCACGGATAGAGGCTGATGATGATGTTGATTCTGCTGTGAAACAGTGTTTCGGGAAGAACAGCAGGATATGCAGTACTGGCACCCAGACTTACTATCTCAGGATAACATAACATTAAACAATAGGTACAAGTCATTTAACATTGTAATTTTTAATTTTATCCTTTTATATATTTATATTCGAGTATAATACCTAAATTGTATGATAACTACATTTTTTACGCCGGGAAATGCTCTGAGGCATCCCGCGGGGTAGTGGGGACTCCCTAGGACGTCCCTATATATGACTTGATGCGCCCGAAAGATAGTAAGGTGGACGCAGCTCTATCCACTAAAACCCGGCGAGTACCATCAATGCAGCCTTTGGGGAGGTGCCCCAAACGCCTCCAGAGAGGTTGCCAGTGACAGTACAACGGGGGTAAAAAGAGCAGCCTCCTCGGTTCACTTGGCTTCGCCCAAGGTGCTGGGTTCACCTTAGGCTACTGAGCCCCACCGTCACGACAAGGCTTGCTCAATAGATTCGGGGTACCTCACCAAATATACCGGAGCATTTAAAAAAAAGCACTCTAGTGGTGAAGGAATTTTCAAAATCAGTCGTAATCAGTAAGTAGTTTTTGAATTCATAACAAACAAAAAATCAAACCTTACCTCTTTATAATATAAGAGAAAAGTAATATTTAGAATATAATCATAATCACTTACAGTTCTTGTGGTCTAGCCAAGTTTGTTGCCCCAAGTGACCACCTAGTCATAAAATTGCGCCTCTCTCGACCCAGCACCTCTAGTACCTAGTACATATTTTTTTTATTACGCATATATAAACTCATAAATACATGTAAAAGCATTATTAAGATACTATTCATACATTAAAAATTGGTCTCCGCTACGATACGACTAGATACCGCGCTCCGCAAAAAACTATTGTTCCTTGATGCGGCAAGTAAATATCATAGTGTGTGTAAGACCATGTCCAAGGATGCTAGTGTGCGTAAAGAATACAATTGCCAGCTGCCTAACTATACCCTAAATTAATAGGAAAAATTATTTCATGCAATGGTCTAGTTACTAGTAGAACTAAGAACTGGTTGTAAATATGGCTAAGAAAATATGCGTAAGGTCAATTTATATCACGAAACATTATTACATTTTTGATAACATTTCAAGAGTTGAGAGTAAATATTTTTAGTTTTAAGTAAAATATTACTTTTACTTAAACGCTTGAATCAAAATCTCTATTAGATTTTGTGTTAAAAAGGGAGGTTACACTTACCCACATTAACCTTATTAAATAATTGGTTAAGCGTAGGTTTTTCTTCATGAAAAATGGTATAAATAATATATCAATGATTAGGCCTCATTATTAATAGTTTTTATTTATTTACATCATACATGTATTTTATTTACAATATTCAATATTTTACTTTATTTAATAATTGTTTTCTAATATTTACGCGAATTTCACTCATTATAATGAAACAATTATTACCTCCTCCTCCCTCCTCCCATGACCATGGTTGCTATAACGTATCCGAAACGTCAAGCTTGCAAAAATCTTAATAAACTGCGATAATATTCGTAAAAATTGTTTCATTGTTTACTAATGATTAAAAGTATTAAGTAATTTAAATACTATTTTTTTTTTAATAGTTCAGTAATAATGACTAGGATAGATAAATGAAGTACCTAAGTATTCTATATAAATTATAAAATATAATAACAATAAATCAATCTATAAAAATCGCAACGACGGGGACTTGATTTTTGTATACGCGGCAACACTGAATGGCGTGACATGAACCCTAAAGTTTCATGTTATTTTATGATTAAATTTCGAAATTATATGATAGTCACAGATGATATGTGATCCCAGAGTCTTTCTTATTTCTTGTAGTATTATTTCTACACAGTTTCACTACGCAAACTGACATTTTACTTCAGATAATGACCAAAATTGAATAAAAACTCTGTACCTCCACCACAGAACTATATCAAGATAGAAGTAAAGAGTTCCGTAATTTGTATGGGGACCGAGCGTGTAACATTTTGTGTAGGTACGATGATGTCACGAGTGTAATTTAGTGATGTGAAACACATAAGCCGCGCGAAAACAATTCAAAAGCATCGATTCACAGATCGATTACCTATAACATGGCACCGATTTTATCAGTAGTATTTTTCAATTAAATAAACTATTTTATGATAGCGTGCTATGGACGATAAACTATATTTTTATACATTGAGCAGCTATATTATAGACTATATTATAACGTGTAATCATTTAATAGCTTGTTTTTTTATTATTGATAGTTAAAATGTTGATTTGACCAGATAATATAGATAGGGCGCCGACATTAGAAGGATTGTAATTTCTAATAAACCAATCAATTTCTTTAAAGTCATCAGTGATAATAGTTGTAGTTCTTCTGATTCAAATTTTGGTCTTTGTCACATAGTGTCATTTTGCTTATTTTTAGCTTAATCATCTAAACGGCAAACGGTGGCCACTTTTTTATATATAAGTAATGAATCCAAAAATACGGAATATAAAACTATATCACATAATTCAATAATTATTGGAGAATGAATAGGCCTACAAATAATCACTGGTGGATTGTAGAAAAATTAACTGGTTTATTAAAAAACACAATACAAAATATTTTAGGAGTTATACTTCTTTTAGCGCGTTAGGGAAAAATGATGAGTCACGAAAAACCGACACCCTGAAGTTAGCTATAGTCAACATTATTTTATATAACAATATTCACATAATGACAGTATAGACGTCAAAAGAAGATATAGTTTTTAAAATTATATAATATTAATAATTTCATTTACCTCATTATTCCGGAAACAGTAGATCAGGCATATTAAAAATCCTTGTGATGAACGGACGAAGTGTGTTGAGTAGCTCCAAAGTGCGAATTCCCAGAAGCTGACAGTCACCGGTATTTGTATCATGTTCAGTATGTTTGGTAAACCCAACAGCGGTATTAATATGAATCCAGCTTTGACTGCTCTGCTGTTTGGCAAAATTAATTCAATTAATATTTAAACAGCTTTGAAAGTGTGCAAGCATTTAATATAAACAATTCTAATCATTAGTCAACAACAGTTATCAGTTAATAAGTAAGGTAGGAAGAAAATAAAGTATTTAATATGTATTTTGTATTATATTATCTTTAAAATAAAAACAAATGCTAGTCCGAATCACGCGCTGAGCGTTTTGTAAGAGTATTTATACAACAACTTAATGTTTTTTACCCCTCAACGCAAAAAATGTGTGTTATAAAGCTTCTCCTCTTTCCTCCAGCTATCAAATTCGATAGCGTAACACGAACACCTTAAAGTATTGATATTATAGCGCCATTTCAACGGGCAAACCTTAAGGTAACATCCATCAATTTCTATAATTACAATAGCCCAAGGTTACTACAAAAAAAGAACATTTAATTTGTTCTTTTTTGCATTAGGTTTTTTTTTTAATTTTAGTTCTTTCACTTATGCTATGAGACCAAACTTCTTTCCAAACTTCTTTTTATGATTCTATGCCATTGACCCTGTAGGTTATGGTTTGACAGACTGTTAAACGAACAGAAAAACTGACCAGATCCTACAGGGATCCGTTTTGTGATTTTTAGAACCAAACCCTGAAAACGAGGAAAAATAGTAAAAAAGGATTGTGTGGTTTTATGAAATCACGGTAAAAGTGAAACTTTTTTCACATTATAGACATTTAACTAAAAATTTTTGGAATAATATTCCATTAAGGGTATAAAAATCACTTTATGAATATTAATTTTATACTTGGAAATCTTGGCGGCCGACCGTCACGCGACATGCAACACACAGACGAAAAAGTTTGAGACGATGTAATAAAAGTTTCACTTTAATAAAAGGTGCTAGTTAGACTTTAGAAGTATATAAAGAAGAGTACCTAAGTCTAGAAATGAATAACTCTTTATAATATAATACCTTGTCCGTTCTAGCTCAGAAGCTGAGATTCTTCTTAATTTTCGAACGATGGTGATCATGATGTTTATCAAGAAAAATAAATTTACCTGTAACAAGGGTCGTTTGTTTATTTTTAGTAATATATGCATACATATGATACGGTTCTATAATAAACTCTGAAAACATAATTCTTTTTCGCCATGGGAAGAGCGTGTTTATTCAATCTACAATTTATGGTTCTTTGATTTTATGTGTAGGTACGCTATCAATATCATTACAATGAAACAATTTTATAGACTTTATCGCGGTTTATTTAGATTTTTACAGTCCCAGCGTTGTTGCCGGACTTGTAAATCTTAATAAACCGCGATAAAATCCGTAAATATTGTTTCATTATGATGAGTGAAATTCGCGTTAACATTAGAACATAAGAACAGTAAGTATGCTATCAGCTTAGATATTAAACAGAGGTTACGTACCACAATAATAGTCATTCGGGGTGCCTGGCAAATCCAGTAGAGCTTGAGAAAGTTGTAGCCGTACCAGCAACTGTGAATACATTATACCAATTAATACAGTGAAGGGTTCTTCGATTTTCGTCTCCTAGGAATACTGAACACCATACTACCACAGTATAACCAAAGTCATACAGTAGTCCAACGAACGTCTAGAGTCTAGACAGAGCAATCGTGCGGGGTTTGCAGGATGAGGGACGGGCGGGCATCTCCCGAACTGCAATATACTCGTTCGGGACTCGGGAGCTGTTAGCCAGGGTTGTCTCTTTTTATTTTGATTGTTTAAGTGTTTCGTTACTTATTTTTTTTCCAGATGCCCATTATGATATAAATATATAAAAAAATATTTTTATATTTTTTTTAATAATCACTTACGTTTTAACCTTTTCTTGACTGTACTCAATCCCATTAGCGATTGCCCAACAAATTGTAATTACCGCTGGCAATCCCCATCCGATAAGGAAGAGAGTCTTGAAAAGGACGGTGGGTGTCATGACCGATTTGGTTAGGACGTCGTATAAATAGTATCCTTCAATCAAATGCCATACAAACATGGCGGTTATGAAGTACTCCAGGAGGACGTAGCTTGCGATGCATAAATTGTGCTAAAAAGTAATAAATAAGGGTACATACACAAGGTAATTTCAAATCAGTTCAATTATGTTTTTTTAAATGGCAGAGTTGGATGCGATTGGCGGCGTTCGACTGTCTTGGCGCTTATTAAAAGATGCCCATTTCCAGCTGATGATGATGGGATAGAAACAAATGATGGTGATACGCTATGTTAGAATGCATAAAGGATGGGTATCTTTAATACTCGTTATAACAACGGGTGCCGGAGTCGCTCATTTTTGTAGTAGCCCTCCATGTATCATGGGTTATAATACTCGATTGTTACCCTGCAATCTGTTATAAACTAGACGCGGATCAAATTTTTATATCGTACCTGTGATTTAGTGTAACAGAAATAATGATTCTATGTTGCTAACATGCTGGGAAGTGGTAACGGAAAACAAGATCAGTGCCTTCCATATATAGGATATAATATATCCCTGCACTCCCACGGGAATGGGAAGTACGGGGTACTGCCAGTAAACTATCAACGAGTTAACGAGTTAGCCCACGCAGCTCATTAATACGTTACCTATTCTGAGGCGTAAGATGGTAGGTTTCAACGCCAGTAATTACTCAACCTGTTCTGCCCGTCTCCCCGAAACACAGCAAAGCTGTTTTACGGGAGAAATAAGCAGATGGTGCGGGAGGCATCCTTCACATCGGTAATTAAAACTTACTATAATGTATGATGTTATTATCGAGAAGCTCATCGTGACCGGCAAAGTAGAAGGGAAAAGGCCTCGAGGACGCAACCCTACAGGTTGGTCCGACCAGATCCCCACCGCTCTTGACGCTACGGTATAGAACGCCATCCACACCGCCGGGGACAGAAAAAGTACATAATGGAGAAGTGATACAGAAGGGAGGTCACGACCACTGAGGAACACGAAGCGAGAAGGAGGATGATATTTGTTGATGTGTATTGTTTCTTACCATGTCTTCAATTCCTCTCACAGACGAGTTTGGGGAAGACTCACTCGATCTGAGTTGCATCTGGTCTATGTAAATTGTGATCCTAACTAATGCCTGTGCTAACAATGTCCAAAACATAGATTTGTGGATCGTCGTCCTTTGGTTTCTTAAAACCCTGTAAAATGACATAGACGAAGGGAAAATTTGATTAGTTATATTATATGTATATGAGTTATCTGAGAAATAACTATTAGCTTAAGCTTAAGCTATTTTAATAGGGCCGGGTCAATTAAGCGCCCGGACAAATTATAAGCTTGTCGAAATAATATGAAATTACCTAATAATCCTTACTAATATTATAAATGCGAAAGTAACTCTGTCTGTCTGTCTGTCTGTCTTTTCTTCACGCCTAAACTGCTGAACAGATTTGGATGAAATTTGGCACAAAAATAGCTTGAAACCCGAGATAGGACATAGGATCAGGAAGAGTTTTTATCCCGGAAATCCTACGGGAACGGGATTTATGCGGGTAAAACCCCGGGACTATCTATCTTCTGAACCACGGAACAGATTTGGGTGAAATTTGATATGAAGATACTTTGAAAATTAAGATAGGACATTAAATAGTTTTTATCCTGAAAATCCCACGGGAATGGGACCTATGCGGGTAATACCCCGGGACAGACTATCTTCTAAACCACGGAACAGATTTGGGTGAAATTTAATATGAAGGTACTTCGAAACTTAACGTAAGACTTAAAATAATTCTTATCCTGAAAATCCCACGAAAACGGGACCTATGCGGGTAAAACCCCGGGACTGGCTATCTTCTAAACCATGGGACAGATTTGAGTGAAATTTGACATAAAGATACTTTGTACATTAACGTAAGACATTAAATAGTTGTTATTCTAAAAATCCTACGGGAACGGGAACTATGCGGGTAAAACCCCGGGACTATCTAAACCACGGAACAGATTTGGGTAAAATTTTATATGAAGATGAAACTTAACGTAGGGTGTAAAATAGTTGTTATCCTAAAAAATCCACGGGAACGGGAAATATGCAGGTCCATTAATTTAACAGATTTGGGGGAAATTTGATAAGAAGATACTTTGGAACTTAACGTAAGACTTAAAATAGTTGTTATCATGAAAATCCCACGGGAACTGGAGCTGTGCAGCTAAAATGCCGGAACTGTGTATTTGTTAAACCACTTGACCGATTTGAGTGAAATTAGATATGGAGATAGTTTGAGACCCTAGGTAAGATATAAGATGTATAATTAGTGTAACAAGAAGTTTTTTAGATGTGTCAATAGATAGCGTTAACACAAAATGTAGATCACGCTATCCATTACAAGATGCGAATCCTTATGAGGATCGCACCTTTGTATAGCACGCGTTTTTAATTAATACTGTTTCCATATATTAGGTATTTATCCAAAATGATGTATTAATAGAATTCATGATATTATATAAAAGTAATACTTATAGTATATAATAATAAAATATATGAATAAAAAATATAACATTTCTTTTTCGTAGTTTTTTTTTCTGGTAGGTACCTACTCTACTAATTTGAATTAATTAATATTGATGTATCATATGATAGGGTAGTTTCAAATAACTTTGTAACGTTAGGACGTCTGACACTAGTGTTGCCGAACTATCGATATTAAAACAATCGATAGTTTACATCGCAAATCATGTACCCTATCGATAAGCCTATCCGATAGTATCGATATTATCGATAGTATCGATACTATCGATAATATATAACAAGGCAATACTGTCGAATGAGTGCAATATTATCAATACTATCGATAGTATTGCAGTTCGTTAATAACAAACTATCGATAGTATCGATACTGTCGATTTTATTGGTAAAGATAGTATCGATAGTATCGATACTGTCGATAGTATCGATTGTTTTGGACTATCGATAGTTTAACAATATGCAATTTTATTAGGTATGTTTTAATAGTAATGTTGCTGAGTACCGATATACCGATCATAATGGTCGAACATTGATCTCATAATTGTTGACAAGTTTGGTAATCTACTAATTCAATGGCGTCATTATGACTTACCAATGGTCGACTAACACTCCATTGAAAACAATCGATACTATCGACACTATCGATACTATTGTTGCAAATAAAATCGACAGTATCGATACTATCGATATTATCGATACTTTGTTATTGAGGAACTACAATACTATCGATAGTATCGATAGTATTGCACTCATTCGATAGTATTGCCTTGTTCTGTGCTATCGATAGCATCGATACTATCGATAATAACAATACTATCGATAGGTCGATCGATAGTCTTACGATTGGTTGGCTATCGATAGACTATCGATCGGCAACACTATCTGACACCTCAATCTTCCCATGACCATGGTTGCTGTAAAGTATCTTAAACGTCGGACATGTAAAAATCTTAATAAATGGCGATAAAATCCGTAAAAGTTATTTAAATATAATAAAAATGTATTTCTAAATTAAATAAATATATTTTTTCTAAACGTACTATCGTGCCTATAAGGGAAGTTATCGGGAAGTTAATAGTATTCTTTAAATTATAATATAAGGTGGTAAATTGGAACCATATTATTTGAAAAATAAGTTAAAAAAATACTTCTTACACGCGGACGAAGTCGCGGGTAAAAGCTATGAAATAATATACGGTACTACAATAAAAAAATCAAGTTTGTCTGTCTCTTTGTTCCGGTTGATCTCTAAAACGGCTAAGCCGATTTTGACGAGGTTTAACTGGCAGATAGCTGATGTTATAAGGCGTAACGTTGGCCATAAAAATAATCATCATCAATCCGAACGGCTGTAAATCTAAATAAACGCGGGCGAAGCTGCGGGCAACAGCTAGTTAACGTATAAATTATATATAAATTATAGAATGTACCTGAATTTTGAGAAAATAAACAAAGATATGATCAAAGTTATAGCTGACACTGAATATCCGACTAATTCTAAAATCCTTGTGTTGTTGGCAATATCGTATTTTGTCTGAAACAAATACGTTTTGTTATATACCGTTACATTTTTCTGTGTAATGCTAGACAACTGTCTCAACAAAAGATAACTGTGACACAAGCCTAATTGTAAGTGGTTAATTGTGTATTAAAAATGATGATGATGTTATACAAAAAAGTACAGCCGTTCTGTGAATCTCCTCCTTTTTGAAGTCAACTAAAAATCTTACCTGAGTGCGGTTGTTGTCTTCGAAAACTTCTACAAAGAAAGATCGAAGTTCGGGGGGAAAGCACGGAGTGAAATTTGTCCATCCCCTATCGCTGGGTTCATTCCATCGACCGAGCCAGAGCCCGTTATTACCACATACTCTGTAGGCGAAGTCTAGGGACAAAATAAAATAATTACACATCCGTGCTATTCTTGTTGGATGCAAATAGCTGGATTGGCCGTTTTGACGTTCATTGTAATTGGCGTATGTCCAGTATTGAACGGAAAATGGTTGTTAGTAATTATGATGATGAGGACATCTAACTAAAGTTGAACTGATATGAAGGCAGATTAGTCAGCATCAGTGACGAGTTTATGTCTAACTAGCTACAGCTGCGCGAAGCTGAGAAGAACATCAAGGAAGACCCATCTAATTCTTGATTTTTTCATGATAGTTGGATAGACACACGGACAGACGAGCCACATGATGGTAAGTGGTCAGAGTCGCCCATGAACATAAACAAGATAACGTGGAACTAGCCCAGAAACTCATTCATGTATTGCCTATCCTGGGACAAGATGTTAAGTCCCTATGCCAGATAATACACTCTGTTCTGCCCTTCTCTTCGAAACACAGCAAAGCTATTTCGTGGAATAACCAAGCAGTATGGTGGTACCGCAGCAGACGGGAGCGCGGCACAGCGCAACCCTCCCACCTAAATTAAGCGAGAAAGGATCCCAATGATGGTTAGTCTGAATTGTACTCTCTTGAAGACTTTCAATCTTACAGGCACACAGGTTTCCTCTCATTTTTTTCATTTCCAGTTAACAAGCGATAGTGACAAGGCCATGTTAGAAGAACTCGGGTTTCACAGCTGCATAGATCTGACTCGAACCCCAAACTCTCATTTTGAGCCCAAACTACCATCATCATAGTCAATCAGCCTCTATCCGTCCACTGCTGAACGCGGGCCTTTTTCTTATTTTCTTTAAGGCTGCGAAATGCTCTCACGTATCCTGCGGCAGAGGGGAGACTCCCCGAGCGGGTATCTGGGACTCCCTGCGCCCGAAAGATGGTAAGGTGGTCGCAGCTCTACTCACTATTTAACCCGGCGAGTGCCACCAATGCCGCCTTTGGTGAAGTGCCCCGGATTTGTTGAGCAACAGGGCACGTCGATGGCTATTCAGTCCCCAAGCGACCGATGCTACCTCCACAGAGGGGTTGTCCCTCACCACACAACATTCCCTCCCAACATCGGGACAGTGCAATAGGGAGAAGTTCCCATCCTCACTCCTTGTCCCCTCTGCTCTTTTGTCCCCTCTTCTTATAAGAGGGGTACAAAAAGCAGCTCCCTCGCCTCAATTTGCTTCGCCCAAGGTGCTGGGTTCACCTAAGGGCACTGAGCCCCACCGCCACGACAAGGTTTGAACCGTGATGGGGCTCAACATAGGCTGCTAAACCACCAATTTAACTATTTTTCTCAACGCGATTCACCCAGTTGAAGATACATTATTTTTGAATCGGCCTAGCCATGAATTATTTTTGTAGAATTAACACTTCTAAATAGTATCAGAATTCACTTCTAAATAGTTTTAAATATAGGAAAAAATTCACTTACTTGTCGGATCGCTCAGTCTAACTTCTGGACAACTTTGTTGAACCAAGGTTTTCTCTTGAGTCGGTGGCCAGCATAAAAAACTATCAAACATAGTGTTGCAATATACGGCATCTGCGCAAAAAAAAATGCTAATAATTCTTATTTTCTTACATGGAGATAATGCGTCTTTGTTATTAACTTCATCAAAACGAATCTAAAAAACAATTTTGTAAATAAAACATTTTTTTAAGACTACAGAAGTATTTTTATATTGGAGCGTTATCGCTAAACTTGCCGCTCGAGATTTGGGCATCGACGAGCTACGAGTGTGCGTCCACAGTTCGCACGACTGGCAGAATGGCTGATATGTAACTTTGAAAATTAATTTTGACTAGAAATAATAATTTAATATTTTTTTCTGTTTACTGATTTTTATTTATCGAAACTTGTCTTACAAGCAGTATACTTTTCTCAAATTATTCCGGGCTTAGTATCATGTGATAAACGTGTTTTATTTTCTGAAATTTAAGGTAACGAAAATATTTTTTTTTTATGCGTTATATGAATTAAATTTATTTTTTATTCTTTACACTTACATTCTCTCCTGTTTATAAATATTTTTATTAGATTTCCACGACCCATCTTTTATTCATAATTTCATTCAGAAAATCAGTCATTTTATACAAAAACAACATAAAGATATGTTTAATATAGTACTGAAATTAGTTTACAATAAAGTATATATCATCATCATCAGCCTCTATCCGTCCACTGCTGAACATAGGCCTCCCTCAATGAACGCCAAGACGGCCGATCCCTTGCCACTCGCATCCAACACGGACCGGCCACCGCACGGAGATCGTCTTCCCACCTGGTTAATGGCCGACTAACACTTCGTCTACCTAAAGGCCTCCACTCTAGAACCTTATAGTAAGGTAAAGTATATATACTATATTGTAAGTATATATTTTACCTCAAAATACCCCATTTTACTCATTATTGTAATATTTTACACCACCCTTAATAGAATCGGGCGTTCGCGTTAGCGGAAATCCATGAAATCAGATATTATTTCGTCGCAATATATAATATTATTATATATTAAAATTTTCTTGAATTTTAATAATTCGTATTGCCTCCTAATGCTGCGTTCATCTCCAATCCATTACTGCGTTTACGCAGTTTGGCATGCTGTACACCAATTTCCTTATATGATTTTGGGAAATATTCTTCCATTCCTCTGTGATAACAATTTTAAACTCACGAAGTGTGATTGGGGGAGGGTTTCCTTGTTTTACGCATCTCCCTAGCTCGTCCCAAGCATGCTCGATGGGGTTGATATCAGGGCTACGTGCTGGCCACTTCATACGAGTAATGTTCATCCCCTGAAAGGCAGCGTGAGCGCGAGTGTTTACATTCTCGCTCACTTGCCGCCGAAGTTCGACCGAGAAACAACGTGCTACGCTAATATCTATTTTGTGGTTGTGTTTTATCTTATTATGCCACCGCCCACTCTACCGCCACAGGAGCAGAGTAATAATAAAACAATTAAATTTCTAGAACTGTATGGAATCGAGCGGGTATTATGGAATCCTCGTGATAAAAACGGGAAATATTTCCGGGAGCGGCAGGAGTAGTAGTAATTTATTATATCTATTTAAATATTATCTAATATACATAATGTGGAAGACATTTTAGTTATTATTTTAAACTAAAATAAAATATGCATTAATTTTACACTTTTTATTTATTACAAAAAATAAAAAGAAAATATTATAAGTATTTGACTTGAATTACTACAAACTTTGATCAGACTTCTTCTTTTATTAGGAATACAAGAAAATAACAAAGGTTAGAAGAATGAACAATTGTTCCAGACACAAGTTTTATTTCTCTTATATCCATTATCCATAGTATTACAGAAGTGACGCTACCAAGTAAATTTTCTCTTTCAGAGATCATCTGCCGGCAAGATGCCCTGTGACATCATCGGCTTGCATTTCTTCCCATTAATATATAATATGGCTAAATTCCACAATCTCGTTATCAATAAAATAACAACCTAAATAATATAAATTACAGTAGTAACAATACGATTTCATTTAATCAAAATAAACCCTTCTCTTTTGGCTTGTACGTTAAGAAGAAATCTCTATAATGCGGCACAACAACCGGAGTCTGGCCTGGCAACCCGCAGTTAGTTAGCGTGGTTGAAATTTTCTCCTCATCCAAATCTTTTAACTCACACAAGTCTTTTAGAAAGATATTCCACTCTTCCCAATTGAGTTCAGATTTACTGAAATAGGATAGAAGTTAAAACCCCTACTTAATTTAAATAGATTCATAAAATAAATTCATTATTAGGGGCTCCTGAAAGATGTGAAATATAGAAATCATTTTGTACAAGTTATGTGCATAAAATAATAGTTTACGATAGGAAAAAATAGGTCCTATCTATACCTAATGAAAAAAATCGGTTGTCTGTAAAGTTGGTTTACTGACGATAGTTGAACGTGACAACGTCATAAGAAAATGGAACGCCTCAGAGCGAGGTAACGCCGCAAACGTCATCGTATGCGTCATGTATTTTCGTTCTTGCAGCCAGCTCCATCGAATTATAAGACGTTGTCACGACAAAAATATATTATTTAGAATAATTTCAAGCAAAACATGACAGTTTATATTTTTAAGTAATTCATTTTTTTTTATTGAAACCAATCTTTCAAATAGCTACTTGTACAAAAGTCTAATTCGACGGTGCCTTCACATATAAAGGCGCGGCTCCACCGCGTCGCACGCAGAAGCTACGCACGTGTGTTATAATGACAATTGCAATGCAATGTGGGGAGACTGCTATGTGCTATATTCATTTTAATTTCTATTTATCTATATTATGAATCTTTTACGAGTATCAGACTAAGAAATAAATATTAATGAAACCACACCACGTCAACGTAGTTGACATGGTGGGACTTGGAGGACTTTAAGAAAACTTTCTACACTTGGCGGGATTCAAACCCGCATCCTCCGAGCGCTTAACCAATACCAGCTCACAATCAAATATAATAAATACATAAGTTAGTTTTTTTTAAAATTACTTAGTTAAATCACTTATATTATGAAAATCCATGGTTGGTATAGCGTATAATATTATATTTGCAATGTGTTTTAATTCGTATACAGATTTAACTAATTATTACCTGAATTTGTTAAACATGATTCCAGTATCTGTCATTGTTAGTTTGCGATCATCAATGATCTTTGCTTGTCTCATCCAAAAATCTGAGCGGTACAGCGTTATAGTACTCCCGTCGCGTTTAGTATCAAGATACCTCGCAAATTCATAAAACTGGCCCTCGAGGGTCGCTGGTTCCTCTTCACCCATGTTATACTCATTGCTTTTTAATGAGCTAGGAACATTGTCAACGTGTTTGAGACTATTATTTTCGAAGGAACTCTAACATTTAAAGCACCGAAAATATTATGATTTCCTAAGAAATAAAGCGTTTTAATTTTATTTTAATTCAATGCAATTGAGAATTATTTTTTTGTCATGTCAAAATGACAATGTCTTTAAAAATCTCGGAGGGGAAGTGAGAGATCGTATTAAAATGTTTGTTGGTCCGTGGTTGGTATAGACTATATAGGTCAAATTACATCAAAAAATAGAAATGAGGTAACAATAATTCGCACCGTGCTGAAAATTGATAGGATTGTTCAATACACCATTATAAATTAGATGTAAAAAGTGCTCGACACCTTTTTTTTTTCTTTAACGCCGGCAAATGCTTTGAGGCATCCCGCGGGGGAGTGGGTCTCACCACGCGGGTATGTGGGACTCGCTGCGCCCGACAGCTGGTAAGTGGACGCAGCTCTACCCACTAAAACCCGGCGAGTGCCACCAATGCCGCCTTTGGTGGTGTCCCGGATCTAGTTAACAAACAGGGCACCTCGACGGCTAGTCAGTCCCCTTGCGGGACTGACGCCACCTCCACAGAGGGGTTGTCCCGCACCACAGAACAACCCCTCCCAACGTCGGGACAGTACAATGGGGTGAGGTTCCCATCTTCACCCCTTGCCCACTGCTCTTCTGTCCCCTCTTCTTATAAGAAGGGTACAAAGAGCCCCCCTCGGCCCAATTCGCTTTGCACAAGGTGCAGCGGCTCACCCTAGGATACTGAGCCCCACCGCCACGACAAGGCCTAAACCATGGTGGATATCGATTCGACACCTAGAAAAAAAATACTCGGGGTCAAATGTCACAAAAACTCATTTCATGATTTTGAGCAAAATGGTAAGTTTAATAATAAAATTATCAAAGACAAAAATTGTAAATCAAATAATTAATTATCTATAAAAAATGTTTATACTTAATATACTTTGTTTCCTAAGCTTGCTCAAATAACAACGGCGTAAAGTGACAGCTATGCTGCCGCATGTCGTGCGGTTTGTGTGTTTCCGGTGAGGATAGAGAGAGATAGAGCTTAAACCGCACTTTGACAATGGAAAATTATTACTTAAAGTAACGAAAGGTATGAAAAGGTATGATGAAGAATTATAAAGTAAAAAAGTATGTGTCACAGTTTTAAAACGCGAAAAGAGACAGAGAGTGAGACAGAAAAAGAGAGATTTAAAAGCAAAACAAACGGTATAATTATTTAGCGCATAAATTATACAAAAAAAGTGTATGTACGCCTTATAATCTCATTTTCCACAATGAAATTGATTATTCATAAATATATTCTTCTTCTTTTTTTGGCAACTATATACATACTGTACATTAATATACTGAAAGTACATCAAGACAGGTCGATTGCTATCGTAATTGCTATGCAACGAATAAACAGTGCGATAATTTTGAAATACACAACTTCGTATCTTAGTTTTTTATAAATAATAATTAAACTACAGTGTCTTGAATGCTCATATTAATTGAGAAAGTTCGCAGTGTGTTACTTTAGAGTTTAGATGATAAAAAATATATTCCGGTACGATTATTTTATCGAACAATTTCCCTGCCCCATACATCGTTCACCGCACGGACGTCCATAAAAGATAAAGATATAGATATTTTATTTGTAAACATGACTATTTTACAATAGATATTTGGTGATATCAAATTAAAGCACAGTCATGTTTTACCAGTTACGGCGTACAAGTTATATAAAAATAATAATTATGATAAGTAAGAAAATGTTGAAATTATAGTTAAATTTACAATTTATCATTAAAATAATCTTTAATATCATAATAAACTCGATCGAATAGTAAATAAATAACTTCTTTTTGAACAGATTTGCATTTAAATTCTTTCAGCTTCCTTATGGCAGCTTTATTTTTAATTTTATTATTTACTATGTTAAACAAAATAATTGTAACTGAAATATATCTATATGACAAATAGAAGATTATTTCACTTAAAATAAGTGCACTCACCTTTAGTGCGATATAAATAACAAAAAATAATTCAGTTTCGAAAAAAGTGCTTTTTTGACATATCGAGTGTAGAGCAATTGCTACAACGCTTCGCATAAGAGGCTATGAATTTAATATTTAATTCTAATTTAACTACATATAGCTTGAAAAGGTGTTCTATACAACAGCTTTGTACATATTTATGCTTAGGTGTTGTTGTACGTTGTGATATAATTGTACACTCTGTACACTTATGAGTTATGACCACAGTATACAATTACTCCTAGCGGGGCTTATAACGGTTTCTATGACACTCGTCAACAAAAGCGAAGGCGTTCCGATGCTCGAAATTCAGAATCACACACAAAATATAAATTCCTATGCTCAGAGCATAGGAATTTATATTTAACTAGGATATATTGTACATATACCAATGTATAATATGTACAATATATCCTATATATATATAAGTACGGCTATTAAAAATATTTATTACTCGCTGTTGCCTAGTTATAGTTAGATTTACAGGAGTATCCTCCAAATACTCAAACGTATCTCAAATTTAAGACGTACTTAAACTCATGCTACGACGTGTCAGATTCAAAGAAAAAAGAGGGACAACACGAGTTTAAGTACGTCTTAAATTTGAGATTCGGTTGAGTATTTGGGGTATATTAAGTAGAATAAATGCGGTTGTTTAATGGTAATGGAGGCCAAGCCTTGTCGTGGCGGTGAGGCTCAGTAGCCTTAGGTGAACCCAGCACCTTGTGCGAAACAAATTAAACTGAGAGAGCTGCTCTTTGTAGCCCTCTTATAAGAAGAGGGGACAAAAGAGCAGGTATACCGGGTGTATTTGGAACGCTTGCGAAAACGAAGAGGTATGATAGTGTTGGCATAGCCTGACATGATACAAGTGCAAAGAAACGCGTTTTCTTTTTTTTTTTTTTGGTTGTCTTTTTTTATTTTGTATAATCCGGTTTAGTAAACAATGTTACAGGAATTTGATGATAATGATTTAAAATAATGGTTTAAAAAAAACAGCAATGTAATTGGTTTATGGTTCACGCCGGCCAGCGGACGCCCGTGCGCCCGCTAGTCGCGCGTCTCGCGGTTAGCATGAGTGCATAGTGTGTATACATACATTGCGGGTTTGCAAAATACACAAGTCCTAAAATTTTCTTTAAAAAAAGTTTCTGAGATAAATGGTTAGGTATATGCATTACATAGTACATAAATTGTATATTATTAGGGTTTAATCTTCGCAAGCGTTCCAAATACACCCGGTATAATGGGCGAGGATGGGAACCTCACGCCACTGTGCTGGACGCAACGTTGGGCGGGGTTGTTCTGTGGTGCGGGACAACCCCTCCGTGAAGGTGGCGTCGGTCCCTCGAGGGACTGACTAGCCGTTGTGGTGCCCTGTTTGCTTAACAGATCCAGGGCACCTCACCAACGCCGGCATTGGTGGCACTCGCCGGGTTTTACTGGGTAGAGCTACGTTCTCTTTACCATCTTTGAATGGTAGGAAGGCCACAATGCTAAATGGGGATTTACTCGAGTGCCGAAAAGAAGAAAAAATGATATTTATCATAATAATAGCCTATGAAATTGCCGTTCTGCAGTACTGGCCATTTCAAATCAAAATAATTTTTGTTCGCCAACCAAATACCAATCACATTATATACGGATTTATAGCCTCCATTGTTTGTGGTCGTGAGGAACTCTTCTCTATTTGGATCCTGCCGTAAGCTTAAGCTATCTCATCCCAGCGCATTTGTTGTCGTCCTCGACGTCTTTTGCTATCTCTGAGGTACCTTTCCTGTCTGAATCTCAACATATGGCTGGTCCGTCTCCATTTTTCTTTAGTTATATGCAGGATGTCATGAAGAAATCCATGTTGAAGTTTATGTTGTACGGGAAACAGATATAGATAGTTACGATAACGTTGCTAGCTGCAGTATAAATATATCCTAATGTTATTCCAAAATCTCGAAAAGATTCTTCGGTCGCTTCTATCCGAAAGGATTTGGCTGCGCTGCACAGCTGCACATATGGGTTGCGGCAAATTGTCTATATGGATATAGTGGCCACGTGGCGAGCGCCTTGCGCCCTTAATTTTTTGTACTTACATAAACATTAATGTTATATACACATCAATATTTCTGGTTTAAACGTTTAGTTAAATTTATTTCATGCCGCCAGTTATGGATTATACAGATAGTACCTGGGTGACCGAGCTTTGCTCGGTATTTGTTTAATAAAATGACATTTTCTAAAAATGATTCCTAGCTAGATCGATTTATCGCCCCCGAAACCCCCTATATACTAAATTTCATGAAAATCGTTGGAGCCGATTCCGAGATTCCAATTATATATATATATATATATATATATATATATATACAAGAATTGCTCATTTAAAGATATAAGATATTTAGCGTAAATCAAAATTTATTAACTCAAAACTTTTATAACCCTCGTCTGGTAGTAAGTAGTTTTACCACTCACAGTCCATCCATTTGCGTATCTAAATAACATAAAAATTAACTTACTAACTCATGTTAGTAAGTTAATTTTTATTTTTTTTATCAAAACCACTTTTCACATACTATACGCCGTAAAGTATGTGAAAAGTGGTTTTGACCCCCGATTTATGAGTGGTGTTGCAAGTGTCTTTGTCTCTCTGTCATCGTAGCTCTTATGATTAAGTGGATGCGGTTTTTAAATAAAAGCAAGATTGCTTACCATCATGGGTGTAGTTGGCGTACTTCGCAAGGCAGTCCGTTTCGTTGTGAACTTCATGTAGTGTTGTCACTGTCCCTAAGCCATAGGACACCATTTTAATCACCACTGCCTTCTACGTCCACTAAAAACAGATATAAGATAAGTGGATTTGCGATAGAAATAAACTACCCTATACTAAGTTATAAATAAACAGTTACTGATCATACAAGTAGTAAGCTGATAAATATGTACTAATTTCTACTCCAAAGCCCAATCGGCAATCCCGTTATTTTGTGTAGTGTTAGGGTTATTTAGTACTAGACGCGGAGATAGCTTCATTCTGAACTATTTGATTCAAGACTAGCTATGATATAAATGTTATACAAATATCTAATTAAGAATACACAAATAAATTGAGAAACGTTTTGTTTTAGAAAATAATCATTTATAAACAATCGCATGCCGTTTCGTACGGAACTATTTGATTCAAGACTAGCTATGATATAAATATTATACAAATATCTAAGAATACACAAATAAATTGAGAAACGTTTTGTTTTAGAAAATAATCATTTATAAACAATCAAGACTAGCTATGATGTAAATATTATACAAATATCTAATTAAAATACACAAATAAATTGGGAGAAGCTTTCTTTAAAAATAATCATTTAGGTATAAACAATCGCATGACGTTTCATACTGAACTATTTGATTCAAGACTAGCTATGATATAAATGTTATACAAATATCTAATTAAGAATACACAAATAAATTGAGAAACGTTTTGTTTTAGAAAATAATCATTTATAAACAATCAAGACTAGCTATGATGTAAATATTATACAAATATCTAATTAAAATACACAAATAAACTGGGAGAAGTTTTCTTTAAAAAATAATCATTTAGGTATAAACAATCGCATGACGTTTCATACTGAACTATTTGATTCAAGACTAGCTATGATATAAATGATATACAAATATATAATTAAAATACACAAATAAATTGGGAGAAGTTTTCTTTAAAAAATAATCATTTAGGTATAAACAATCGCATGACGTTTCATACTAAACTATTTGATTCAAGACTAGCTATAATATAAATGTTATACAAATATCTAATTAAAATACACATAAATTGGGAAACGCTTTGTTTTAAAAAATAATCGTTTAGGTATAAACAATCACATGACGTTTCATACTGAACTATTTGATTTAAGACTAGCTATGATATATAAATGTTATACAATATACATAATTAAAATACACAAATAAATTGGGAAACGTTTTGTTTTAAAAACTAATCATAAACAATCGCATGACATTTCATACTGAACTATTTGATTTAAGACTAGCTATGATATAAATGTTATACATATACATAATTAAAATACACAAATAAATTGGGAAACGTTTTGTTTTTTAAAATAATCATTTAGGTATAAACAATCGCATGAAGTTAAGAAATTTATAAAAATACATAATATTACAATATCTAATTACCGTAAAATACAAATTTGTGACACGGAAAGTAAAACGTACTTCGCTTAAATTTTTCCGTCTAGATTTGAACCCGCGGCCGCTGTGTGTTTCATCCACTCACCGCAACTACACACGCCGATTGAATAATAAAACTGATAATCATTAATAATTTTAATTATTCGTATTTACAAATTATAATCGAACGGGATGTTTAAAATAATTAATGATTTTAGTTAAAATAAATAAAGAATCGTCCATGACTCCGGGCAGGTTGGATGTTAAAAATAAACAAGTGAAAATAAATATTCTATTTTGTAAGGCGTAGGTGAAACAGAATTTACTATAGTAGTGTTACTCAATACCATGTGCTGATATATGGAAGCGCTACTAGTAGACAAATATACGAATATAGTAAGTATTATTCGTACCGCTAATAACTAGAAAAGCTAATATTATGTGAACATAGGGATTATATATTCTGAGGGTAACCGACATTACAGATATACATATAGACCCTATAGATAGTAAATTACCATGCTCAAGGAGATCGCAAGTTCGAATCCCACTAATTACTAATTTCTACATTGCTCTACAAAACTTACAACAGCCATAAATCATCTATCTCAATCCCTATTCATAATACATATACTACAACCAAGTTACTGAGACAACAATTACATAAGTACTTACACTTATAAGATGTGTGTGTGTGTGTGTGTGTGTGTGTGTGTGTGTGTGTGTGTGTGTGTGTGTGTGTGTGTGTGAATAAGGACTCAAATATAACTGTACACAAATTATTCACTGATTATTTGAGTAACCGCATGTAAAAGGTTAAGTAGGGAGATTATTATACTTCTGATACCACAGTATTATTCTCCGAGTAATCAAGGGGAACTATCGAAAATTGTAGGTGCGACTAGTGTATTTGTTAATTTGTTCAATAAGTAAAAAGAAAGAACTACAATTTAATGAAGATCTGGAGTCGATCTGATGATGGAGCCAAAATACAGCCGAGGGAACTCCTCAACGATTTACAGCAGTAACCTTGAGTTTGTGCTTGAATAATCTTTATGTATTGATGTATTGCATAACATCTTGGAGTGGCAATGTAAGACGCACATTATTGAAGGCAGTAAGACGCACATTATGGAACTTGACGTTTAAGCCTTTATATAACCTACTAAAGATCTTAACGCTGAGTTTTAATATCATCATCATCATCAGCCTCTATCCATCCACTGCTGAACATAGGCCTCCCTCAATGAACGCCAAGATGGCGAGTGTTTTAATATATCTAAGAACATTATTAAAGAAACGGTTTTAGCTCAGTGCGCAATAAACATTCAGACTTTAAAGAAATATAAATCTGTAAGAAATACAATAGATTCTATAAAAATATTTCATAGAAAGTTTATAGTTGTTGTTCGGTCAAACACAATGCATTTGTAACTCTACCCTCGCGTTAGTTTTTGTTATCATGTCACAGTGTTGATAACTCAATACTGTGATGAGCGTGCAACGTAAGCTTTTGCTTTATATAAGGTGCTTTATGTAACGAAACTTCGAAAGACACTAGCATCTAAGATACAAGCTATATGCCTAGTTAAGATGTCACTAAATACTTACGTTTTAATGAATGAACAAATTAATTTGCTGAATGTAATAAATAGGCTCTATATATTATTAGTTTTAGAAAAATGTAATTATTATATTGTATATTACCACATTATTCGAGTACATGTATTGTCATAATGAAACAATTTTTACGGATTTTCTCGCAGTTTACTAAGACTTTTTTATATAAATAATATATTAGGTATTTTATTACTAAGACTTTTACAAGCCCGAAAACAACACCATGGTCGGTTGCTGTAAAGTATCCGAAATGTCGAGTTTGTAAAAATCTTAATAAACTGCGATAAAATCCGTAAAAATTGTTTCATCATAATGAGTGAAATTCGTGTAAACATTAGAAAACAACATGTATTGTACTGAATAAATAAAAAAAATGGTAACTTTATTATAACAATATATCTTATTAGCTGCCCGTACAGAATTCGTTCTGTCAAAAAAAAAATCCGTTCTTAGCTGACCAAAAGTAATAATTTACATGGCAAAAGTAATATTTTAAGTCTCTAGGTCTTCTAGTTCCAGAGATATCGTGATAAGTCAATATATAGAACAGCTCCTATATTATATATTATATTCTATTTAGACCGGAAATTATTATTTGTACATGATTTAATTTCGGTATTATAACTTATTCATTTGATTTTAATATTAGATGTAGATAGAGATATTCAATCAATTTTCCATGGATGGATTTTTTAAAATAAATTTGAAAGAATCTATTTCTTTGCTGCTTTTAGAAGTGGGTCCAAACGGACAGTCGGTTCGCCTGGTGATGTGGTGTGGTGATCAGCGACATCCATTGATAAGTAAAATTAAAAAAAAAAACCAATTGATTTTTTGATACTACTCTTATAATTATAATCACAAAATGTATGGTGTTTCAATAGGTATATTTATTTCATAAAAAAAACTGACTTCAAAAAATTTATAAAAACTAATAAGTAATAAAATAATCGCATATCTTTAATTTTAGTGCCTACAACTTATAATCTACTTATTCTAATAATTAATTATTTAAAAAAAGTCCAAAAAAATGTAAGCTATTATAAATCTTTGAGGAATTCCCTCAACTGCCTATGGTCTCCATCATCAGACCTATAATGACACTTATAACCCATATGGTTGCAAAGTTCTCATTGATATAAATTAATTAAGTTTAAACACAAGGCAACTGTTGTAAATCTTTAAAGAGTTCTCTCGATTGTCTTTCGGCTCCATCATCGTATTAAATTTAAAACATTACCATGTTTTGAATGTCTGGAGACATTCAAAACATGGTAATGTTTTAAATTACTTAATGAAAAAAATAACAAACGCACTAGTCGCCTCTACGAGTTTCGAAAGTTTCCCTCGATTTTTCTGAGATATCATAATCAGATCTCGGTTTCCTTATTATGGGACCATTTGGAAAGACCCTTCCAAACAAAAAAATATTTTTCTAAACGGTTAGTAAATGATGAGATTTTCCCGGACAAATATAAATAAATCCGAATTGAGAACCTCCTTCTTTTTTAGAAGTATTAAAAAACGTATTTAATTATTTACCGAGGAATGATATATTTAACCGACTTCACACAATATTTTAAATATACAAGGCAAGAAACAAATGCAATACAAGCTACACCTATCTATTCCAAAATCTGTTCAGAAATATAAAAATAAATAATATAAAACATACATACTATTACAGTATCCGTTTCATATATAGACCACTACGTTAAACAAAAATCTATGTAAAATAAACTTAGTTTTGTCAATTGAATATTTTTAAAGTATTTAATTTTCAATACTGAACACAAACACTCAGTTCAAACATCGATACTCGAATGTTTTGTCGATGAGGATTTTCAGTTTATATTTTCCACGTGATGCTGTTATTCGCGATCCTGAATTTTCACAGACGCTGCAACAGAGAGAAACTTTCCGCCGTCACTGCATTCTATTAGCTACAGCCCACACACTTTGTCACACACTCATGAACTTACCCTGTCAGGTATACATGAATAAACATGCATGATTATAAAATGAATAATTGATTTCGAGAATCTTTATTAGAAATATGACGTTGGGCTCAAGTAGGAGGTAGCGGGTTCGAATCCCGCCAGGGACAAAAAAAAAAGATTTTGCGTTCCTGGGTCATTGGTGTGTATTAAATATGTATAAAAATAATAATAATATGTATATATATAAAAATCTTAAATATAGGTATAGTATAAAGGTATTAAATATATTTCCGTAGTCTGGTACTCGTAGCACAAGTTCTTCGAGAACTTACCACGGGACCAGATTTACGTGGTGTAAAAGTGTCCATAGATATTAATTAGATTTGACCAAATATGATTATTCATATAATATATACGATTAATACTATTAATATATAATTGTATTTCATATACTATATTAGGTATTTTTTTACCTTTTTTTTGTTTATGCCGGGAAATGCTCTGAGGCATCCCGCCCGAAAGATGGTAAATGGACGCAGCTCTACCCACTAAAACCCGGCGAGTGCCACCAGTGCCGCCTTGGTGAGGTGCCCCGGATCTGTTAAGCTAACAGGGCACCTCGACGGCTAGTCAGTCCCGCAAGGGACCGACGCCACCTCCACAGAGGGGTTGTCCCGCACCACAGAACAACCCCTCCCAACGTCGGTGAGGTCGCGCGTTGTCGTGCAGGAGCAGCGGACACGAGCGATTAACCAATGCTGGTTGGAGATGTGCCAGCTTCTCCATCATTGTGTTCAGTTCTTCACAGTACACATGCAGGAATGCTCACCCCGTTTGGTAAGAAGCTGTGATGAATAACACCGCCGCTAGACCACCAAACAGTGACTATCACTTTTCTAGAGGTAAGTTTTCGTTTAGGCCTTAGGGAATTGTTTAGGTGCTGAACCAGGATCCAACCAACTTGCTTAGCGCTTGCGGTTATCAAACAGAATCCATTTTTCATCGCAGGTAACAATGCGGTTCAAAATTCCTTCATTTGTGTGTCTGTTGAGCAGTGCAAGGCACGTCTCGACGCGTACTTCGCGCTGGCGATCATTGAGTTCGCGGGGCACCCATTTGTCAAGCTTTTTTACCTTGCCAATTTGACGCAAATAGACCAATATTGTTTTGACGCTAACGTCGAAAGCTGCTGCTAATTCAGCCGTAGATTGTGTATCATCAGCTTCCACAATCGCCTTTAATTCGTCATTGTCGACCAAAGTCTTCGGACGACCGCGAGGTTAATGCTTTGGTTTGTAGCTCCGTATACGTCGTTGATGTTGCGTGCCGCTTGTGCCGCGTTGCTGCCACAACGGTACTCATATTCCATAATTACTCGAATTTTTAACGTATCCATGATGACGAAAAAGATTGAAATGCGATGAAAATGTAATACTAATCAATAACAAATGACTACTACTATAAAATAAAATTAATTTGAAATTAGAATTCTTAGCCAAACAAAAATTATTTTGATTTGAACTGGCCAGTACTGCAGAACGGCAATTTTATAGGTAAAGACCTATTATAATTCAAGTCCAGATACTGCTACTGCCTTGCTTGTACATATACGAAATGGTCTCACTAATCACAAAAACATTCAGAGCTATTCCCAGTATATGACGTAGAGCGAGGTAAATCCCACAGCTGCGACCCAAGAAAATTATATGTACCTAATCAGCGACTACAAATTTGCAGTAGAAATGTTTGTTGTATGGCTGTAAAAACCTATAATAATTTTCCTGCCAGTATGAAAAAATGGCCAGCAAACAAGTTTCGCAATATAGTATTTCAATTCCTTCTGGATATGTGTATTTACTCGGTTGAGGAATTCTTACAATATAAATTTAAAAGAAATGATTGACTTAATAAAATATACTATTGGGTTGTTCGGAAAGTAATTTAGTATTTTTTTTGTTGGCAAAAAAATTGATCAAGGTGGTTTTTGACCTCATTATTTGAAGTGAAAAAAATTTGGAACAAATAATAATCCGATGTTGCCAGGTCTGGAGAATATGGTAGGTGTGGTATTGTATCCCATTCAAGCTTTAAAAGCTTTTGACGAGTGACCAAACTTGTGTGAGGTCTCGCGTTGTCTTGGTGAAACACTACATCTTTTCTGTTGATTAGTTCTGGCCTGTTCTGTTGAAGTGCATCATTCAGTTTGTCCAGCTGATGACAGTAGACTTCAGAATTAATCGTCGTGTTCTCCTGTAAAAAAATGATTCCATTAAAATCCCACCAAACAGACAGACAGCATCACCTTTTTTTGGTGAATATCGGCTTTGGAAATAGTTTGAGCCCGTTCATCTTTTTTGCAATGCCTTTATCGCGTCTTTATCAACTTCAACCGACCTTCCCGAGCGAGGTGCATCTTCGACATCAAAATTGACGGATCGAAATTTAGTGAACCAGTTCTGGCACTGGCCTACTGTTAACACTTGATACTTGATCTTAGGTTAACACATTGGTCAATTTCTTTCTGTAGTAAAACAGTAAGAAATGTGGGAAATGCTGCTTATCGCTCTCCATATTTAAAAGAGCACCAACCAAAAACTACGGCGTACAATTAGTTGGATATTTTTACACACAAGCCTTGCTATATGAGCTTTCAAAGCGTATAAAAATTATACGGCTTAAGTGTCAGGAAAAAAGGAAATTACTTTCCGAACAACCTATTATAATATTGAACGGATTTTAAGTCTAAATTCTGCAAAGAGCTGGTAATACTATATATTACTACCTCTTTGGAATTCTGACTTATTTATTGACATCTATATAGAAAAACCGGCCAAGTGCTAGTCGGACATAATTTACAACATTAGACACTTTAACTAAAAATATGGTTTATTTTGAAAAAAATGTTTTTTTTTTAAATATTTGAGTTGATTGAATGAAAGGTAAATTGCTGTTTACGATTTATGACGTATTAAAAAAAACTGCTTACTAGATCTCGTTCAAACCAATTTTCAGTGGAAGTTTACATGGTAATGTACATATTTTTTTTTTTTAGTTTTATCATTCTCTTATTTTTACCCCCACACGATGGGGTATCTATGGGGGTATGGGTTCGATGAAAAAAAATTTGAATTTCAGTTCTAAGTATGGGGACCGCCAACAATTTTTTTTCTACTTTTGTTTAAAAATCTTAATGCGGTTCACAGAATACATCTACTTACCAAGTTTCAACAGTATTGATCTAATAGTTTCGGAAAAAAGTGTCTGTGTCATACGGACAGACAGACAGACAGGCAGTCAGATATGACGAATCTATAAGTGTTCCGTTTTTGCCATTTGGCTACGGAACCCTAAAAATGAATCCCTATTTCCCTTGGTCACGCGTGAACGGCTGGCCCGATTTCGCTAATTCTTTTTTGTTGTGTTCGTTATTGTCAGGAGAAGGTTCTTATGAAAGAAAATATTTAGAATATTGCGCGAAAAATAAGAAAATTTAAGAATAGGTAATATACTGGGTGTATTTGGAGCGCTTGCGAAGATTAAACCCTAATAATATACTATTTATATACTATATAATGCATATAACCATTTATCTCAGAAACCGTTTTTATATTTGCTGTAAAGACTGCGTGTTTCGCGGGATAATTGCTAATTAATATAATATAATTTGCTATCAGCTGATTCAGTCTGCTAGCCGTTTATTTATGTTTATTAGACTGCTGTTTTTTTTCAAAAAAACATTATTTTAAAGCATTATCATCAAATTCCTGTAACATTATGTTTACTAAACCGAATTATATAAAAAAAAGGCAACCAAAAAAAAAGAAAACGCGTTTTTTCACTTGTATCATGTCAGGCTATGCCAACACTATCATACCTTTTCGTTTTCGTAAGCGTTCCAAATACACTCGGTATACTTAATGATACTTTACCATATAAAATTTTAGATATTATTATTATTATTTAAGGGTGGGGACACCAGCGAGGCCGGACGGGCGATCAGTCCTCATCAACGGGACCATTTCACCCAATTCCCCAGGCTCGCCTCTGGGATTAGATGCGGGGACGGGTTACCAATTTCCCCTCCGGTGTCACCCCCTCAAACCTACGTGTTGATCTACAAAAACTACTTAACTGACTTATAGTTAGATATGCTAAATCTTCCTTCTTCAGCTGGTCCGCTCCAAACAGCTCCCATCTTGCGTATGCAAATGCGGGGCATTCCGTTATGAAGTGCAGACTGGTTTCTTCTTTCTCTCTGCACTTAGGGCATAGAGGGTCCTCTGTTAGCTTCATTATTGACAGGTGTCTGTTGAGTGGGCAGTGTCCCGTCAATATTCCTACAACTGTTCTGATGTTGTTCCTATTTATTTTAAGCAACTCTTTAGTCTTCTTGCTGTCAAGCGTCGAGATGAAGAATTTCGACTGTCTGCAGCTCTTCATGTCATTCCATCTCTGGTTTGTTTCTTTGTTTATTCTCAAGGTTATAATATTTTTTGTTATCCTGTGTGCTATTGGCATTCAACGCTCAGGGCCTATGAACGTCTCATCGGCACCTTCTCTCGCCAATCTATCTGCTTCTTCATTGCCCGCATATTCCTCATGTCCGGGTACCCAGGCAATTTCTAACTCAGTCTGGTCTGCTAGATCTTGCAGGGTGTTTTTGCATTCTTTGACTAGTGCTGAGGTAGTCTCCCTCTTACTGAGGGCCTTTAGTGCCGCTTTACTGTCACTGTATATGACTGCCTTCTCAATCCTATGTGCGCTACTGATGTTTTGTTTAATCATGTTGGCGCATTCTCGTATTGCGAATATCTCCGCTTGGAATACGCTGGAGAATTTGTCTAGATTAAACGATGCTTTTATTTCAGTTGGATGGCTGATATATACGCCAGCCCCTGACAGCTTTGTCGATTCCTTCCTGGATCCATCTGTGTAGCCGACCATCGTTGTTTTTGGGTGGTCGATGTCAATGTTCCAGTTATCTCTCGAGCCTATGCTTATCCTGTATTTCTTGTCGAAGATTCTCTCCTTCTTTATCAAATCATTGTTTGATATAATCATGGATAGATTTTCTTCGTACTGTTTTTCTATCTCGGCGTGACCTTTGTCATAGTGCCCTCCCTTCCATAATTTGTTGCTCTTGAGCTTGAACCATTGTTCAGTCGCTTTCTTCTTGATCGTGAGATCCACTGGGTTGAGGCCGAGTATCATCTCTAGAGCCGCCGTTGGTGTTGTTTTCATGGCACTCTCTGGTCTGGTCTCTGTACTTTTGTAAGTACTTTCCTGTTCGTTCCTAATTGTGCCTTGTGCCACCACACTAAGGCTCCATGTAGAATTCTTGGTAGTACTATGGTCTTGTAGATCCAATGAACCACATTTGGCTTCATGCCCCAGGTTCTTCCTACCGCTCTCCTGCATTGCACAAGGGCACATTTGGATTTTGTGCAGATCTCTTTAACGTGGGCTTTATAGTTCAGATTTCTATCTAGGATTACCCCCAGATCTTTTATTTCATTGATTACCTGTAGATTTTCGTTATTTATTCTCAGTGGAATCATGCTGTCAATCTTTCTCTTGTTTGTGAATAACACTAGCTTGGTTTTTCCTGGGTTTAGGTTTAGCCCTTTATCCCTGCACCATCGTAGCGCTGTGTCGATTCCTCGCTTCATGATATCTCTGGTCACGCTCAGTACTTTACCTGTGACCAGAATTAGAGCATCGTCTGAGTACGCCTGTATGTAAATGTGCATGGCGTTTATCTTTGATACTAATAATTCGTCTATGAGAATGCACCATAGGAACGGAGACAGGCATCCTCCTTGCGGAAATCCTCTTCTTGCTCGAATGGTGCATGTTCCCGCTAAGTCAGCTTGTATAGAGCGATGTTTTAACATATTAGTTATCCATCCCTTTATCTGTCCAGATATCCCCTCTCTGTTAAGTGCTTCCACGTTGGATTGAGGGGTGGCCTTGTCAAAGGCTCCCTCTACATCAAAGAAGCAGCCAAGGGCATATTCTTTGTTCCCTATAGCTCTTTCAATTCTTATTACCGCTTGTGTAATGCCGTGTCAATGGATTTTCCTCCATGTAGGCGTGTTGGTTGGCGTGTAGCGGCATTGAACTCTTTTCTATCCCTGCTCTCATGTGTCTATCTAATATCTTCTCGAGTGTCTTCAATACAAACGAAGAAAGGCTTATACATCTAAAGAATTTCGCCTCGTGATATGTGACCTTCCCTGGTTTAGGTATGTAGACGGCTTTGACTCTTCTCCAGCTACTAGGGATGTAGTTTGTTGCTAAACTACTCCGGTGTATGGTGAGAAGGTCATCTTTGATGTACCTAAGGGCAACTTGTAGCATCTTGGGAAAGACGCCGTCGGGTCCCGCCGCTTTATACGGTAGGAATGATGAAATGCTCCATGTTAATTCTTCTTCGGTGATAATCAGTTCCGCTTCTGCTTTCGCTTCTCCTAGATTCTCGCCAGATGTGACAACCATATCTTTTTCTGAATAGCTTGTGCTATCCGGGAAGTGTATGTCCATCATTTCTACAAGTATTTCTTTGTGTTCCACTACTATGGTATCACCTTTTTTTAGGCTTCCTAATTTGCAGGTTTTGTCTTTTGCTAGCGTTTTTACCAGCCTGGCCGCTTCTGGCTGTTTAGTAACGCTTTCTGGTACTTAAAATTGTTCCTTTCTTCTCTGTATTTTCTCCAGCTTTCGTCATCGTCCCTGTTCAAGGCGACTCTAAGTGCCCTTCTGGTCCTTTTCCTTGCTTTGTTCAGGGATTTGTTCCACCAGGGTTGTACCTTCCCCGGTCTTATCTCTTTCTGTGGGCAGGCTTTGAGGTAGGCATCATTAAGAGCTTTCTCAAGCCTACATGCTTCTTGTTCTATTTTTTCCTTTTCTCCTAATTCTCTTTTACCGGGAATCCACTCACTCAGCGCTAGATCGAACGTTTCCCAGTTTGTTTTCCTATTATTCCAAAATTTTACTACTTCCAGCTGGCAGTTCAGATGGAATGTTATTCTGCGATGATCTGAGAAAGCATAAGAGGTGTCAACCTTCTAATCTTTCAAGAGATAGGAGGCATCGCTTGACATTAATGTTATATCAAGAACCTCTTTCATTGTTCTAGTTACAAAAGAGGGTGTGTTGCCTACATTCATTATTTCTAGGTCCGTGCTAAGAATATATTCAAGTGATAAATCTCCCTTCTTGTTGCAATCCGTGCTGCCCAACACCTTGAGCATCACAGGAGTTGGCATCACAGCTCGCAACAATCGGGATACCCATACCTCTATATTTCGACATTATCTCTTCTATGAGTTGTCCTGGTGGTTCGTAGTCCGTCTCGCTCGGGATGTAGACCGACATGAAAACCATTTTCTTTGTATTCCCATCTGCCATACATAGTGTGCCTAGTAAAGCCGTAAGATCTCTGTAACATTCAACTTCCATTAGTCCTAACGCCCTAGCTCTGTTGCTAACATAGATGCATGTTCTGGGGTCGGACTCACCAACACGATGGTAGATAGTTTCACCGCCCAGACAGCCAATGCCAACAACATGGACATTAATAACATATGGCTCTTGTAGCAGGGCGATGTCTATGTTATTTTATAACACAAATCTGCAAAGCTCTGTCATGGCTTCGCGACAATGGTGCAAATTTAACTGAAGTATCTGTATTTTATTTTGTGTTGTGTTTGTATGTGTGTGTGCGTGTGTAGTGTTATTGTGAAGAGTCATTGTGTGTGTAATGGTGTGTGTGCCACCCGGGACCTAATCCTTCGGGCCCCGCTTCTGATCGCCGTCGTCACACTATGGTGAGCTTCAGGTGTCATCAGCGAGGCGAATTTTAGATAAGGTTAGATTCGAAATAATTGTTGTATGTAAAGATTAGAATAATAAACAGCTATTTTTAAATATTTTTTTATTAACTATCATCATTATTATCAACAGCCTCTATATGTCCAATGCTGAAGATAGCTTCCTTAATACCTCCCTTAATGAACGCCAAGATGGCCGATCCCTTGCCACTCGCATCCAACACGGACCGGCCACCGCACGGAGATCGTCTTCCGACCTGGTCAATGGCCGACCAACACTTCGTCTACCTAAACGTGGCCTCCACTCTAGAACCTTATTGCCCCATCGGCCATCCGTTCTTCTGAGTGTCTGACCAGCCCACTGCCATTAACTATACCGTGCATATAAAGTGCACCGTAGAGTTATTAAATTAATGTTTAGCGCGGCTATATGCCGCTGCCCGCTCGCGTCGCTATGAGTTCGCAACTCATAGCCAACGAACTGCTGGCGTTTATACAAAACGCCATAGACACTATGGATGAAGTTAGCATCTTACAAATATGTAAGACTAACTTCAAAGAAGAAGATATAAGCAGTGGCAAGCGACTACTGTACGAGGTGCTGGGCAAACTCGACCAGATGCCGTCTAGACGGAGGGACGGAACTGAGAAGAGCATCCAGGACATCGTCACCTTGTTAAAGGTGACCGACCCGGACGACGTGCCGAGCTTCGTGGCGAAGGAGCTGCACAAGCTGCCCCCAGTCACGTTCGACCACGTCGACGTCAACAGGCTCCTTAAGGACATCATCTTCCTGAAGTCGAGCCTAACAGAAGTCCAGTCCAGGTTAGAGGTCTCAGACAGGACCATTCAAGATCTGCGTGCCGAGGTAGTGTCATTGCGTAATGCTACGTCGGTAAGTAGGTCACCTGAAGAGACCTCGAACGTGAACACGCGTCGTGGGGCGCAAAATGTGTCCGTCTGCAGTTTTGCATCGGCGGACTCCGATGCGTCACCGCATGCCATCGAGTGCGATGCCCCGGCGGTTGCTGGGAGTGTGTGTCGACACCTCGACGCGTTTATGCTGACGCGGCTGCTAGCCGGGCCGCGGCTCGTCCATCAAGCTGCACCGCACCCCCGCCCGCGCCCTCCTTGGCGCCCCCCCGCGCGGCTCCTGTACGTATATCTCCCGCCTGCATTACACCACAAAGGCGGAGAGCATCGCCGAATACGTGCGCCGGAGGTTGAAGTACTGTCCGAGGGTGCAGGAGCTGGAGTCGCGCCGGAACGTCAACTTCAAGGCGTTTGTGGTGCGAGTACCGAACTGCTACCTGCAGGACGTTTTACGCGAAGACTTCTGGCCTCAGGATGTGGTGTTCCGTCGCTTCCGCGGAACAGTACGACCGGAACGCACGAAAACGTAGCGCTAGGAAGTTTACTAACATAATTTTAAGGTTTTATACTAACACTTTTGTAATATAATATATATATGTTAGTCTGTAAGGTATATATCTATGGGCCATAGTGCCTGAAAATAAATGATTTATTATTATTATTATTATTATTATTCATAATTAAGACAGGACTACGTCTGTTCCCCACCATGGTTCAGGCCTTGACGTGGCGGTGGGGCTCAGTAGCCTAGGGTGAGCCCAGCACCGTGCGTGAAGCTAATTGAGCCGAGGGGGCTCTTTGTACCCCTCTTATAAAAAGAGAAGACTAAAGAGCAGGGGGCAAGGGGCGAGGACGGGAACCTCGCCCCATTGTACTGTCCCGACGTTGAGAGGCGTTGTTCTGTGATGCGGGACAACCCCTCTGTGGAGGTGGCGTCGATCCCCTGAGGGACTGACTAGCCGTCGAGCAAACAGGGTACCTGTTGTTAATTGTTTTATGATTCGTTTAGGTATTTTTTTAACTCACACACGGCCATCTGATTCCAAACTAGGCAAATCCTGTTCTTATGGCAACCAGACAACTGATATATACTTATAATATTATTATATTTCTAAATACATACAAGTTTAGTTTATCTAATATATTTTATATTACCATTTTTGTTATGTTCAGACAGGTTGGATACAAATGTAATTTTTTTGAATCAGGCACGTCTATCTATCTATAATTAAGACTACAAAAGGAATTTCACTCGCTCCTCATCACTTTGATATTGCTCATGTCCTTAGTTTTGAAGAGCGAGTCCGCAAAAGTGAATCTTTCAAGGGTTCTCGTAGACTATAAATAAGATGTTTTGTAAGGTCTATAAAGTTATTTAATATGTATAAAGACTTTTACCTATTTGTGTAATGGTCATTGTCATATTATATATTGATGATATTAAATAAAAGTTGGGCAGGTAATGTTTGTGAGTTAATTATTGGCTTCTGAAAAATATAGATTAGTAGAGATCAGCTTAAGATTGAACTAGAATTTTCAACGATTTCACAACTTGTGTAATGCAGTGTAATTACTGGCACGAGACTTAACATCTTATGTCTCAGGATAGGCAACACATAAATGAGTTGCCTGGGCTCGTTCCAGGTAAACTAGTTTATGTTCATGGGCGACGTCGACCACTTACCATCAGGTAGCACGTTTGCCAGTTTGCCTCTCCAACCAACATAAAAAAACTTGATATTGCCAAAGTTGCTCGACAATGATAAGGTGGTTCATTTAAGGAGGCTGGTAACTGGTTGTAAGCTAATCTAGTTATTTTTCAATTAATATCATGTGGCTCCTGCTTCCGCTACCGCCGCCACAATGTCGACCTTCGTGACCAAGTTGACCAGGCCTGAGTCGCGCACACTTACACATCTGGTGGGCCTGGAGACCCAGATCACATCCTCACCGACTACCTCCCGGATCCCTCGGGTTAATCTGTCTTTTTACGTGCCGGCATTATCAGGCGGCGGCCGCCGGTGGCTGCGTTTCTAAAGCTATATTATTTATTCTATAGCTATATTGCACTGCAGGATTAAGACCCACCGCCGTGACAAGGGTCGGATTTAAGGTGGGAGTTCCAATGATACCTAGTTTAAATATTGTTGTATGTTGCCTGTTCAATACTAAAGGGAAGGCGAATCTCGGTTTTCGCCTTTCGTATTACTTACGTCCATCTACGTCAGTCCCCTCTCCGCTGTAGCTGGCTGCAACTGCAGCACCACCACCGTTGAATTGGATGCTCGCAGTTTTGGTGATTCCTTTTGCAACGTGGCCCTATTGGCCTTCTGACCCTTGGCAGTTTTTTTGGGTGACCGTGGTCAACCCGTCTCCTTTCGTGGTCTGCGCGGTGTCTTTACCCTGGAGGGCAGTCTTCGACGCCGCCCTTTTCTTTGCCGTTCTTTCCATCGCCCTCGTCAGCACGGTGTCTGCCGTCTCCAGGCCACTTGTTTCCACCGAGTCATATATTCATTTTTTACACACACATATTATCAAAAGTGCGAAATATGTACGAGATTGAGAAATACCAATTTCAATTAGTTACATAAAATTCCACTGTAATCGAGTCAAATCGTGCGCTAGTGTAGCGTACAAGAGTACCGATTGACAAGTTCTCGATCCCAATCCTAAATTTCAATAGGATCGAGTGTCAAGAGTAAGCCCGCGGGTTGGTACCTCTTGCTCACATAATACCGGCATAAAGTGACAGCATGCTGTCGCGTTTCATGCGGTTTGTAAGTTTCCGGTGACCCATTGAGGGGGTGGGGGATAGGGATAAACAGGGAAATCTGCATAATCTCTGGTTGTTCGGATGTGTATGGGTGTCGATAGTCGCCAAAAGGCTTCGACAGCTCGTTTGCCCTATGCTATAAAAATTCGTAGTATTAGGGGCTAGTTTGCACATAATAATTCAGGCTGGTTGTAGGTGTTGCAGTGATGGGAAAGTACACTAGTTTCTGGATTGCTTGAGTTATGAGCACGGAAAATATTTTACTGCCGGTTTAAATTGCGCTTTGGTTGATATTAATTGATATTTTTTATGGTTTCTCAGTGGAACTTGCTAATTTGTTCAGTTTTTTAATTTCTAAAAACTTTCAGCGTCGCCCTCGTATGATGATAATGATGATGGTTAATGGTTTTGATTAAAATTATGAATATTTCCCTTTAAGTACGTCCAATTATAACGGTTAACTTTAAGATCAATTTGTCCAATTATCAATTTTAGGGAGGGCTAATATATGTTCAAGTTTGTGGATCGCCACGCTTGTCCCCCTGCTCTTTTGTTCTCTCTTCTTATAAGAGGGGTAAAAAAAGCTCCCTCGGCTCAATTTGCTTTGCCTAAGGTGCTGGGTTCACCTTAGGCTACGGAGCCCCACCGCCACGACAAGACTTGAACCATGGTGGGAAGTTTACACTACTCAACTTATGGCAATCACTTTATAATGAGTGGAAGACACAAGTGATATGGGTAAAATACTTATAGCAATGGCAGGAGTCCCCTTTTGAGTAAAGGAATACCCGTATTAATTAGGATCCTCCGCTCTTTCATAAACATATTACATTAATACGAAATTCATGAGTAGAGAGATTCATTAGTTTAGAAATTAGTAATTACTGTGTATTTTGTGTGTGTTTCTTTTTGAATATTATATTATATTACTAGTAGCTAGCAGCTTGTATATCGCAGCTTCACTCGTATTCCAATTCACAGCCGCGTTTACATTCCCTTCGCGTTGAAATCACACCGTGTCCGGACTGATGATAAAATCATCACTTTCATTCATCGAAATCATAAAAATAATACAAGTGGCGGGTGGGCGGTCCGTGTTGGATGCGAGTGGCGACTGGCGAGGGATCGTCCATCTTGACGTTCAATGAGGAAGGCCTATGTTCATCAGTGGACGGATAGGGGTTGGTGATGATGATGAAATAACAATAGAAAGTGACAGGTAAAAATAGTTACTATCATATTCATAACAATAGTACATTTTAGTGTGGATGAAAAATCTAAATGTGTATAGGTTCGTAGGTTCCTACTTCAAGCACGCATAATCTATAAAAACTAACGAAGTTTTAATGGCAGTACTTGTTAAAAAATATAAAAGGCCTAGTACAGGCATGCAATAAAGTCGAAAGTCTACAAACTGTAAACAGGAAAACATATAAACAAACACGTGTTTTATGTCGAAAAATGTTATAGATATAAATAATTTCACCGTTGCCGAATAACTGAAATATATGATTATTTACAAACGATTTATAATGTGAATTGCAAATTCAAATATATATATATATATATATATATATATATATATATATATATATATATATATATATATATATTTTAAATATTTAAATTATAGCTAGGAGAGACGATCTCCGTGCGGTGGCCGTGTCCGTCGTATCCAAGTCAAGTCGGATACAAGAGGCAAGGGATCGGCCGTCTCGGTGTTCATTGAAAGAAGGCTATGTTCAGCCGTGGACGAATAGAGGCTGATGATGATGATGAAATAGCTAGGATAAGCTCGTTGAAGTGGCAGTGGGCTGGTCATACACTCAGGAGAACGGATGGCCGTTGGGCTAATATGGTTCAAGAGTGAAGACCACGTTTAGGTAGACGAAGTGTTGGTCGGCCATTAACCAGGTGGGAAGACGATCTCGGGCGGTGGCCGGTCCGTGTTGGATGCGAGTGGTGAGCTATCGGCCGTCTCGGCATTCATTGAAGGAGGCCTATGTCCAGCAGTGGGCGGAAGAAGACTGTTAGTGATGATGATGATATATAACATATATAATTACAGTATTATTTACATATTTTATGTTTTTTACATTGTATGTATTTCGTAACCTACTGTAAAATAAATTTCTAAAGCAAGGACACGCTAAGGGCGTCCCTCATCAATAACATGTCACGTGTGTCGGCTTCAAATCAGCATAACTTCAAGGTATTTTCCACTGCCAAATATATGCATTTACGTCGTCCTGTAAAATAATGTAATTCAAGAAAAATAAAGCAAAAACTCTTTGGGGTCGTCATACAAACTACTTGAAGGTCGAAGTAAGCTCCGATTGTTTTGCAACAAAAATAAATATACAAAAATAGTATGTAGATAATATTTTGTTGTTATTAGGTACGCTTTTCTTATCATGCACACAACTTTATTCCGTCCTAAAACATTTAGAAAATCCAGTTTTCGATGTATCTCGATATTAATAGATAGATAGTACTTACACGTAGAATAAATTAAACAAATAGGTACATAATTCAATTCAATTAATTTAATTCAGACTAAATATTATGTCCATATCATGTTAGTTATAAAAGTCTTAGCAACTATGTTAGTAGGTCTATTGTATTTCACATTATATTTTATCATATCTGTAGATACATTATATTTATCTAATATTAAAAATCATGTCATTTTTAACCGACTTCAAAAAGGAGGAGGTTATCAATTCGTCGGAATCTTTTTTTTATGTATGTTCCCCGATTACTCGAAGATGGCTGGACCGATTTGATTTTGATGAAAAAATTCTTTTTTTGTTTGAAAGGGTATACTTTCCGAATAGTACTATGATAAGAAAACCAGGATCTGATGATGGAATCCTTGAGAAATCGAGGGAAACTTTCGAAAATTGTAATGGTGACTAGTGCGTTTGGTATTTTATTTATTCAGTGTTTTGAAGCACTACAATTTAATGAAGGTCTAGAGTCCATCTGATGCTGGAACCGGAAGACATTCGAGGGAACTCCTAAACGATTTACATCAGTAAACTTGTGTTTGGGCTTGATTAATTTGTATTAGTGAGAACTTTACACATAGATGGGTTAGAACTGTCATTAGAGGCCTGATGATGAAGAAGAAGGACAGCTAAGGATACTCTTTACTACCTCAACAGTTTACAGTAGCTATCTTGTGTTTGGACTTAACTGATTTATTCTGATGAGAACTTTGCGCCCATTTTTTATGCTAGATGGTACTTTGTGTTGGTACATAACCCATATAGGTTATAAGTGTATTTACAGCTTTTGTGTAGCTTACTTCATACCACAATGTTCAGTTCGTACTAAAATTGTAGTAGTCGATGATGTGTCATTTTGTGTAGGTATAGGATGCTTTGAAGCGCATATTTCAAGGTCATCGTGATATCAATTCAATTTGGCGATGTTCTATATCTATAATCAACATAACGAAATTATTTGAAAAATGGTTTTCATTGACAATGGTCAGATTGTCAACCAAGGTAGGTAGGGCCGAGGGCGGTAGGTACACTATCAAATACGACACCAGCTTCAAAAGTATTAAGTAACAATAATGATGTAATAAACGCAAAGATTGTACATTAGTACTAGTACAAAAATTAACGATACGCGATTATTTTATTACTTTTTAGTTTTATTTTTTTGAAGTCGGTTTTAATTTTTGTTTAAAACGTTTGTTAAATAAGATCTGCCATCACCTCATCACATGAAGTCGGGTGAATCTCTCTTGCATTGTAGACTCCGGTCTTTCAGAAATCATGAGAGTTGATGATCGAGACATCTGAACAGACAAAAAGTTTTTTAAAAGGGGACTTTAGCTTTTTTTGATCCAGGCGCGCCTTGGAAGTAGAATTGACTTGAATGCCGACACTGCAATGACAGCGTCATTGCCTATAACGAATTCCGGATTTTTATTAACAAAAACATGTGATCGAAAACATTTACGAGAGTAAATTAATTAGCTAGTCCATATTATAAGTGACTTTTTATGGAAATACCAATGTGTAATTTCACAGACGACTGATCTTAGATAACATTTTGTTATTGCAACAAATACAATCATGCGATTTTCGGTGAGATTTTAATTTTTTAATTTTAGGAAAAAAAAAATCTTTGTTCCTAAATATATAACAACATAAATAATTCATAATATTTGTGTCAGCCTATTAAAAGACGCAGACCATCAGGGCCATGTAATCATTCTCACTCCTCCCGCAATAAATGCGACCGCTGATCTCCGCAACCAACTAGGGCCGTATCAACATCCACAATTCGACCTAGGTTTTCACTACATAAAGTCCCTCTTCAATAATATTATAAGGAAATATGTACCGCAGGCTACATTTAAAAGATTTTGGATAATATAAAATTCGAATTTAAGTAATAAGGAAAATAATTAATTTTATATATAGTAAGATAAAGATTATTAGATAAAGATTAGAAACTTAAAGCCTGCACAAGAAAATACTGAAGTTGCTAAATATAATACATAAGAATACCTAATAATAGAATTTTTGCAGCTTATTTTTGTAGTTGTATTAGCAAGATCAGTCAGTTCTCTATATGTCTTGGAACTTGGAGCGGTAGATCCAATAGATGATGACGGTGTGCTAGATGTCTTCACAAACAGACGGCGATTACAAGAAATGCCCCCACAAGTGATTGTGCGAAGAGTAAATGATCCATCAAGAGTCGCCAAAGTAGCAACTATCTATGATATGTTAAAAAAACAAGTAGGTCTTTCAAAATTGAAGGACCTTCTTGAAGAAGACAAAAAACAAGTATTAAGAACTAATAACAAAAAGAAATATGGAAATGTCTCCAAGAAAAGAGCAGATGATAGTATTTTGATTGAATCACAGCTTAAAAATGCTTTAGCTAAAAAGTCGTCAGCCCTGTTGGACAATCCATCTGTCCAAAAGAAGGGATTGAACGATTTTCTTGTTTTCAAACCTGAAGTACGGGACCCGTTCGTTACTGTTATTCCAAATGATATATATTATAATAGTGAAAAGAAATGTGTCAATTGGTTAGAAGATTGCAACGCTCAAGGTATCAGGGCAAGGATG
This sequence comes from Helleia helle, assembly GCA_963853865.1. Classification (NCBI taxonomy): domain Eukaryota; kingdom Metazoa; phylum Arthropoda; class Insecta; order Lepidoptera; family Lycaenidae; genus Helleia; species Helleia helle. The sequence goes on from OY971420.1 coordinate 6,965,267, forward strand.
CTGAACAAGGTTTTTTCGCCATATAAATAAGAATATAATAATACATTTTAATAATATTTTTACGTTATCTATGTTTATTATCAATATCCGGAACCTATCTTTAGTAAAGTATCTTGTAGCATCAAGGCAACAAAACGTTATAACATCTGATAGTTGTTCGCTATATAGCATTAGTGTTACATTGTACTTGCTACATACACAGTATACTATCAAACGCTGGGTGTTGTTGTGGTCATTTTAACCGGTCAAGGAAACATCGTGAGGGAACCTGCATGCCTGATGAGATTAACAGTTTTTGAAGGTGTGTGAAGTTAATCAACCCGCATTGGGCTAGCGCATCGGTGAACTATGGCCCAACACCCTCCTCGACTGATTTAGAGGAGAGCCGTGCCCAGCAGTGGAATAATAATAAGGGTCTCGATATTATAATATTTATTATTATGGCTGTTTTCGTCTACGAAAGGAAAGTTTTATTTTATAGGCGATGTTTACCAATGATTTAAGAGACGATGGCAAGAGACCGGACGGTTGATTCCATGGAAGATGGGCTGGGTGCTGTTGTGGGATGCAACCTGTTCAAACACGCTGGCCCCTTCCCATCTACATGGAACCAACATCAGAGCTGGTGGGGCTTGTGAAGCGGCTGAAAAAGCTAAAATATGCAAATACCCCTGTATTTGCATATTCTAGCTTTTTCAGTTGCTTCAGAATGTAATTTTGTCCCATTGGGCGTTTTTCCACTCACCGGCACGGCGGTGGCACGGTCACGGCCCGGCACCGGTGCCGTGGCTTCTTTTTTTCCACTGTGCCGTTGTCGATGACGGTTTACGCACGTTTTCGTAGTTCAGTACTAGTACACGGACTTCAGCAAGACGACACGTAGATCATAATATTATTATAATTTATACATGATGATGATGATAATGATGACATGTATCATCATCGGCCTCTATCCGTCCCCAGCTGAACATAGGTCTCCCTTAATGAATGCCAAGACGGCCGATCTCATGCCACTACATTACATGATAATGATGATATTATATATATATCAGTAGCAGAATTGATCCACCCATGGCTGGTGATAGGCCTCTCTCACTGAACACCAAGACGGCCGATCTCATGCCATTGCATTACATGACAATGATGATATTATATATATCAGTAGCAGAATTGATCCACCCATGGCTGGTGATAGGCCTCTCTCACTGAACACCAAGACGGCCGATCTCATGCCACTACATTACATGATAATGATGATATTATATATATCAGCATCAGAATTGATCCACCCATGGCTGAAAATAGTTCTCCCTTAATGAACGCCAAGACGGCCGATCCCATGCCACGACATTACATGACAATGATGATATTATATATATCAGTAGCAGAATTGATCCATCCATGGCTGGTGATAGGCCTCTCTCACTGAACACCAAGACGACCGATCCCATGCCACGACATTACATGATTATTATGATGATATTTCATCATTAGCCTCTATCCGTCCATGGCTGAACATAGGCCTCCCTCACTGAACGCCAGGACGGCCAAATCTTTGCCACGATATAGATGGCGCGATATATTCTTGATGATGATAATAATAATAATATAGGTAATAATAATAATTTATAATACCTATGTTGGGAATGTGAGTTCACATACGGCCATCTGATACATACAGTTTATTATTTCTAAATACATACATATTATTGATAAATTACACCCGGACACAAAACAAATGATCATGTTCATCACACAAACATTTGTCCTGAGTGGGAATCAAACCAAAGACCTTCTGGATTAGCAGCCAGGGTCACTAACCACTAGACCAACATTCCAGTCAGTGATGATGATGATGATGATTATGATATATATTATCATCATAATAATATCCCCCACCACGGTTCAAGCCTTGTCGTGGCGGTGGGGCTCAGTAGCCTAGGGTGAGCCCAGCACCTTAGGCGAAGCTAATTGAGCCGAGGGGTCTCTTTGTACCGCTCTTATAAGAAGAGGGGACAAAAGGGCAGGGGGCAGGGGGTGAGGATGGGACCTCACCCCATTGTACTGTCCCGACGTTGGGAGGGGTTGTTCTGTGGTGCGGGGCAACCCCTCTGTGGAGGTGGCGTCGGTCCCTTGCGGGACTGACTAGCCGTCGAGGTGCCCTGTTAGCTTAAAAGATCCGGGGCACCTCACCAAGGCGGCATTGGTGGCACTCGCCGGATTTAGTGGGTAGAGCTGCGTCCATTTAACATCTTTCGGGCGCAGCGAGTCCCACATACCCACCTGGGGAGACCCACTCCCCAGGCGGGATGCCTCAGAGCATTTCCCGGCGTAAAAGGAAAAAAAAATCTTAATAATATCTCATAATATATAGATGATATTAACTACGAGTCTCTCAGCTGACCGCTCCGCGTCCTTCTACACGCCCCGCGCACTCCACTCACACACGCACAAGGCTGCAATTCATATACAATACACATGCAGTTTTACCGGGACGGCACCGTGTGGGAAGCTTGCTAACTACGGCAACGGCAGGGTACCGTTAGGAGGCAACGCCGTGCCGTTGCCGTCGCCGTGCCGTCGCCGGTGAGTGGAAAAACGAGCCATATGTTTTCATCCATTTTTGCTTCCACGGCAACGGCACGGTGCCGTCGCCGTCGCCGTTACCGTGGCCGTGCCGGTAAGTGGAAAAACGCCCATTCGGTCTCGAGACCCTTGGTCCGTGGGGTCCTAGCGCTTTAAGGCTCTTTAAGGAAATAACAAAAAGGTTAGTCGACATCACAGGAGACCGAAGAGCTGGCAGCTACCTCGGACAAAGAATTAGTCAAACCAGTAAAACCAATCCCTATCAAATGCAGAAATAGTACTTCCTGACGTTTTGAATTTTAATTCCATTTCATCGTTTTTAAATCAAGATCTTATTAATCTAGAGACAAAATAACAAAATCGGCATCCTTTATCCGCCCACTGCTGAACCTTGCCTCCTTCAATAAACGCCAAGACGTCCGATCCCCCGCCACTTGAATCCAGCCAGGACTGGCCACTACCCCCACCATGGTTCAAGTCTTGTCGTGGCGGTGGGGGACTTCAGTAGCCTAGGTTGTGCATAGCAGCTTGGGCGAACAAATTGAGCCGAAGGAGCTGCTCTTTGTACCCCACTTAAGAAAAGGGGACAAAAGACAAGGGACGAGGATGGGAACCTCACCCCATTGAACAGTTCCGACGTTGGAAGGGGTTGATCTGTGGTGCGGGACAACCCCTCTGTGGAGGGGGCGTTGGTGCCTTGAAGGACTGTCCTAGCCGTCGAGCTGCCCTGTTTGCTCATTAGATCCGGGCACCTCACCAAAGGCGGAATTGGCGGCACTCGCCGGGTTTTAGTGGGTAGAGCTGTAAAAATAAAAATGTAGGTAAAAGGTCGAATTTCTGCACAATTTCTAAAAAAATGCTAAGAACCGTCAGGAGGATGTAAGAAGTGAAATAAAACTAATTTAGATATTTTCAAATTTTTTATTTCTTTGTTTGTACGGGCTAATCTCTGATACGACTGGACGGATTCAAATGCAATTTTATATGGCGGTAGTTTATATCCTTGGTCATCATATAGGATGCTTTTGAAGCCGCAAGAATCAACTTGGATATGTTTGCCAATGTTGAGGGAGAATTAGTGCAGTAATTATTCAGTGGAATTCCTTGATTCTCTGAGTGTTCCTGGACTTCCATCACACAAAATCATTTTTTTAAAAGCACGTGTGTACAAAGTACACAATATGTCAGAAGTGAAATTTATTTGGCAAACTAATTTTTAAATCTCGTTTATATTTATACTAATCTAAAGCTTTAAATTTCCGATACTTGCGATGCGACGTTCGCTCTATCTCACTCTCTCTCTCGATCTTTCTCACTCGCTTGCTCCCTACTAACACTCCATTTCTATGTGCTTCATGCTACGTTCTTCTTTTCTCACTGTCTCTCAATCGGCCTCAATAAATCTCTCCTTCTTCTTGAACAAAAACGTTGTACATTTTCGTTGCGTTTCATCCGTAAAAATTTTACCCTCATGCGCACAAAGAAGTTTCACTTCAAAAATGACGTCCCTATTATTCTGTTTGTAAATTGAAGTCCCCCAAAATTATGCAACGAAACTAGACTGAAAGTACCTTCTCTGCAACGGAACATAATAGAAGCAGAGATTTAGACAGGGTGTGGTGTCAGTGAGAGAGTTTTTTTACCGCGAATTCCACTGATTCCAAACAATACCCTATCCGTTTTAAACGTGTAGGTACAGTTCCCGGTTAGTTTGTATTACGCAATAACGATAAACAAACCTCAAGGGCAGACGCTGCGTGTTGCGGGCGTGGACCTCAGCTTCAGCTGTTTCTCGCACGGCCTGCTCTATACATATGTATGTTGCTTTCTCCCGTGTAACCCCCAAATACTCAAACGAATCTCAAATTTAAAAGGTTTTTTTTTCTTTTTTTTTATGTTATTTGGATAGGCAAACTGGCAAACGTGCCACCTGACGGTAAGTGGTCGACGTCGCCCATGAACATAAACTAGTTTACCTGGAACGAGCCCTGGCAACTCATTTATGTGTTGCCTATCCTGAGACATAAGATGTTAAGTCTCGGTGCCAGTAATTACACTGCCTGTCTTGCCCTTCTCTCCGAAACACAGCAAAGCTGTTTCACGGGAGAAACAAGCAAGATGGTGGTACCCATGCAGCCGGGAGCGCGGCACAGCGCTTCCCTCTCACCGGTAAAATTACTTACTTAAACTCGTGTTGTCCGTCTTTTTTCTTTGAATCTGACACGTCGTAGCGTCATACGTCGGTAAATATAAGTAAATGCGGGAGAAGTTGCGGGTAACAGCTAGTAATGCAATCGAAAAAGTTATGGTTTATCGTGTTATATGATGAAAAAGAAGTAGCCTTATGGAAAATCAAACTAAATAAAAATTATTATAACATATGGTATGTTTTTTTTTAATGGCATAGTAGGGCAATGAGCAGTCGAAGCCGTTTGGCGACTACCGACGCCCAAACGGATGTGTTTGAGCGTCGGTAGTCGCCAAACGGCACAACTAAAGATTATGCAGATGCGTTGCCCTCCTTTTCCCTAACCCCCCGCCAATGGGCCACCGGAAACTCACAAACCGCACGAAACGCGACAGCATAGTTGTCACTTGACGCCGGTGTTATGTGAGCGAGAGGTACCACCCCGGTCGTGCCGGCCCAATTCGGCTGCTAAGCAGCATGGCACTACCTCTTAACATCACAAGTATCATGTATGCATTATGCATATTGTTATATTTTGCTAATTGGTGCCCGCGTCTTCGTCTGCGCAGGATTAGATTTTGGACAATTCACACAATATCTTTATTAATTATAACCTATGTGTTATTTTGATGTAGGTATAAGCTATATACCATAATATAGGTACTAACCACTAGGTATTGTAGTTTCATTTAAAATCCATTCCGTATTTTTTGTGTGAAAGATTAACAAACATCCATACTTACAAACTTTCGCGCTTATAATATTAGTAGGATATTTAATATTAGTATTATATTATTATTACTTATAACTTTATATAAAGTAAAAATTATAGTTTAAAAAACAAACAATAAACACTCTTTATTAGCCGACGGAACTAAAAATAAGTAAATGATTTTTAATATAAGAATTACCTATAATTAACAAAGTATCAAATTGGATTAACAAAGTAATTAATATTATAGTAAAAAAGCGTGAGGTGTTCTCTCAGAGAGAGAGGAAACTCATTGTTATAAATATTTCATCGATAGCTATTTATATAAGCGAAGTTAGAATACCGGTGGGAGAGATGCGTTTTGTCGAGCCTCCGGTTGCATGAGTATTGAGTACCATCATCTTGCTTGTTTGTTTCGGAGATAAAGGCAGGGCTGGCAGGGTTTAAACTAGTTTAGGGTCATGGGTGACGTCGACACTTACCATCAGGCGGCACGATTGCCTATCCAACTAACATTAAAAATAATACAATAAAATGCACACCACGTTTTTATTTCAAATTTTTATATGACGTATGCTGGTAGTCCAAGGTTTTCCCTTATACATGGCGTGTCAATAGATGAAGCCACTAGGCTCAAAATTTTCTAGTTAAACAACGAGCATTGCATGCTCAGTTACGGCAAATTCGTGGATCACTCGCGCTGTTCTAAGCTAAATTTTTGACTACTCATACATACTGCTGAACATAGGCCTCTCTCAATGAACGTCAAGACGGCCGATCCCTTTCCACTCGCGGACCGCGCGGAGGTCGTCTACCCACCAGGTAACACTTCGACTACCTAAACGTGGCCTCCAATCTTGAACCATATTAGCCCAACGGCCATCCATTCTCCTGAGTGTGTGACCAGCTCACTGCCACTTCAACGAGCTTATACTTTGTGTGATATTGGTAACCTTACTTCTCTGGCGGATGTCGTCGTTTCGAATCCTCCACTCCACTCACAGTTATATAAAACTATTTTTATACGGAATAAATCAGGGAATATAGTGAAAAAGGTGACAATAATAGGATTTGTATAAATGTTATTAAGTAAATGATAAAAGGTTGACGAGTGAAAGGGAGAGAAGTAAATAATTATTGTAATCTCTCTCGCATGTCTATTTAAAGTAAGAATCCAAAATCCTATTTGCCATCTCATTTCTGAATATTAAAAAATAAATAAAACAAGAATTGATGTAGGTATAATTTTTAAATATTTATTAATTGATAGATTGTACAGTAAGTATAAAATAAACGTATGTAAAAATGGAAGAAAAAGTGTAACAAAAAGTTACTCGACTCGAGTCACAAGTGTCAATATAATTTAATTTACATTAACTTACTTATCTACTAGTCGCTTAGACGGTTGTGGTTTTCCTTTGCTGTAGAAGATATCTAGGAAGAGTCCTGAAACAAAATGCAATATTATATAGAATAATCTAGAAGTTGACTTTAAGATTAGGAAAACTGAAAAAAAAGACAATATCTGCCTATATGCCGAGATAGAGGCTTGTCATAGTTCGGCTGCAGATGCTCCACCATTCTTATTGATATTAAAATAAGTTTCCATCATACCATTTCAGCTTAAGATTTTTAACAGACTTCAAAAAGGAGGAGGTACTCAATTCGTTGGAATCTTTTTTTTAAAATGTATGTTACCTGATTAATCGAAGATGATAAGACCGATTTGAAAAGTTCCTTTTTTGTTCTAAAGGGTATGCTTCCCAAATGGTCCCATGATAAGGAAACCAGGATCTGATGATGACATCCCAGAGAAATTGAGGGAAACTTTCGAAAATTGTAGGGACGACTAGTGCGTTTGATTTTTTTTATAAAGTGTTTTGAAGGACTACAATTTAATGAGGGTCTAGAGTTGATCTGATGTTGGAGCTGAAAGACAGTCAAGAGAACTCCTTAACGATTAACATCAGTAACCTTTTTTGGGCTTGATTAATTTGTAATGGTGAGAACTTTACACCTAGATGGGTTGTGACTGTCATTAGAGGTCTGATAATGAGGACAAAGGACAGTTAAGGGAACTCCTCAACAGTTTACAGTAGCTACCTTGTGTTTGGACTTAATAAATTTAAATTGAGGAGTACTTTGCACCCATATGAGTTATAAGCGCCATTACAGGTGTGATGATTGAGACCATACACAGTCGAGGGGAATCTTCGACGATTTACAACTTTTATTGGGCTTACTTCAAAGGTTAAATAAAATGCCAAAATCATGTAATTTTATTACTTGTCGTTGTTAAATGAACAAAAACAACTGTGCCATATTATGATGCGCTTCCAGCACTTCATAGTATTTCCAGGTCATCATAATATCCATTCTATTCCTATATATTGGTGATAGTGATGTTCTATACCTATATATAACGGAATTATTTAGTGAATAGTAGCAAATCTGCCGTGATGTGCTTTCAATTACATGTATATAAAGTTGTGTGTTTTACACAATTCCATTTCGGTTTTTTCATTTGTTATATAATGATTTAAACCCTTTCTACGTTCATCTCATTAATACAGAGCTATCTAATCTGAACAACGCGTTTAATATTTCTACCCATATTACAGACAAATAAAATCAGTTATCGAATTTTGAAATCACGAAAAATTAAGAAATAAAAAAAATTAAAACCGACTTCAAAATAAAAAAATACCTAAAAAGTAATGCAATAATTTCCTTAATTTTTGTGCCTACAATTTATAATCCACTTGTTCTTCTACAAATATATATATAATCTTAGCATTTACCTAGGAAAAAAAATTAAGGAAATTATTTTATTACTTTTTAGTTTTTTTTTTAATTTTAGATATAACATCTTGTATTATTCATGTTTTGTGAAATTAACATTATTATCAACTTACCAGAGAATACTAGAATAGCACCAATCCATTGACGCATAAGTAGAACATTACCAAACAGAATTACAGAGGTCAGTACTGTGAAGAATTTTCTAGTAGTTGTTACCACAGAACACGGCAGGGGTCCAAATTCAGAAACCTAAAAAAATATTCATGAATGCTACAGTACAAATGCATTTTCTAAAAACTAAAAATCTTTTTTATCTATCTTTAGAAGTTTGTAATTTAGTTTCTCATTGAAAAAAATCTCAAAGGCTTTCATACTTTCTAGAACTCAAGTAGAGCTTAGCAGCTTTAAGTAGTTATTATAATTTATTTATGTTTTAGTTGGCATAGAGCCATTTTGTGGCTAAATGAGATTTGGAACTCAATATATTATATTATTCTTACCATGAAGAATATAAAGAGTTGTCCAAGAGCACCCATCAATGCCAAAGCACCAATGTACACAATGACTTCTGGGTACATTCGCACGAAAACAGCAAACTTGAATATTTCACCGCTCAACAGTACACCAAGAGATGAAATTATAGTACCCCTGAAAATATTAGCTCAATAGAGAATGTACAATAAGTATGGAGAAAGAAGCATATTTGGAATACATGGGTAGCAGGATTTTAATATTAGTAGTGGATGTTTCATTAAAAGAAAAGCAATCCAGATCAATACTTTTTTTTTTTGGGAAAAATGTAATCGGATAAAATATTGCTACTTATTAATAATAAGATGTTAACTTGGATTAATTAAATAACATAAGTTTAACATACAAAAAGACATAATCATTATTGACACCATACTTGGAAAATAGCCTATAATTTAGATTAGAGTAAGTTATATGTTTCTTCCATCTTTAATAAAATGGAATTCAAAAGATTTTTGTCAATAGGGTTGAATCTTTTTAAAACATAATACCAAATTTCTTTTTAAGACTTCTACTACTTCTACAACATACAAGAAAAATAATGTTTTTATCTTTATTTGATGAAACAAACATAATTTACAGTAATATTAGACTTATATTATTTACTTTATATATACTTCTGAAATTAAGGATATTATGAGAAACGATGTCAAAAATGGAATAAAAGTAATAGGGCAAAAAAAGTAAGAAGAAACTAAATGGGAAAAGGGAGAAATGTGTAGGTACTCACTAAAAGATAACAAGATAGTGATGACACCTTGCCTTCAAGATTGTATAATAGACACATGACAGCAGTGTATTTTCTCTGCAATGGGAAGTATCTATGCAGTCACACAGTGCATCGCTGCTATGCAAGATTTCATTTTACAGTCATATAATATAGATGCTTATAGTATAATATAGCTCGGCATGGTTACTTATAATGCCAGAACAGTTTTTATAATATTGCAAGATTGTTTTTACTAAAAACTAACCTATTTTTTTAGTAGATACTATTTTTATTAATTATTTTTGCTTTTTGCAAAGCACTTCCTGCAAATTTTAATTAAATAGCATTCCAAATTTGCTTTATTCCCCCGATTTTATAAAAAAATCTGAATCCTATGTTTTATACAACAAAGTCCAATAAATAAAGTAGTAAAAAATGTAAGGTGTATGAAAAGAGAATCGCTGTTTGCTTATGCATAAAACACATAACTTCAACTTCGCAATGCTTATTAATAATTATAAAAAAAAAAATTATGTACAAAAGAGATGCATACCACAAGTTAGTATTCTTCATCATGGAATAGGCTGTTGGTGATGATTCACTTTTGATTCTTTCCTACAAAAGAAAATGTCATATATTTTTTTAATGTTATAATAATAATAATGTAAAAGATATTTTAATACATCAGTTGTTGCAAAAGATACGATATGCATCATACTACGACAAGTCATGCTACGACGTGTCAGATTCAAAGAAAAAAGACTGACAACACGTGTCTTAAGTATGTCTTAAATTTGAGATTCGTTTGGAGTATTTGGGGTTAAGTTTCTTAGATAGCAAATGCAGTCACACAACAAAGCATAAAACATAAAAATGATAAATGCCACAAATAACCTAATTATTTATATTAAATATCATCTTAATATTCTTTGAAGGGTCTCCAGTATTTAATAATAAAAAAAAATATAGGAGGGAGGGCAAACCGTCATTTTAATCATGTAATAGAGAACATTAAATACCTGCACAGCCCCCGTAAGTCCATCCATGGTCAGTGACAAGCAGAGCAATATTTCACCAACACCAAAGCTTTGCGTCTGATCCATTGACTTCTTGCCTTGATCTTTAAACATGAATATTACTATGCCAAATACAATCAAGAATACAAAAAGATATTTCTTAAGTGGATATGATTTGCGGCCCAGCAAAACACCCAGTAACATGACTGGGATTGGTTTGGCAGCTTTTCCGACTACCTGAAATAAAAAAGAAAATGGAGTTAAAACAATTAATTTCTTACTATCTTTTCTGCATTATATCTTTCATATCATCCTATCAACAAGGTGCTTATTATTATATATATTTACTTTCTGAAAAATATTTTTTAAGATTGTGAAGTGTGGCAAAGTGTGATGCATACTGGGTTTGGGTGGGGAAGTATCTCTAAGGGGTCGCAAAGCCTCAATAATAAAGAAAATAACAATAATGTTTCAAAAATATTTGGTGTAACAATAAAATATGGTTTAGAAACAAGACCTTAGTTGATTTTTAAACCATATTTTAGTATGTAGGAGGTCAGTATGGGGTTGGAGATCTTAATAAGCCTACCTCCAAATAGAGGACAAGCACATGAGCATTTTTAAACAATTTTAAATTAAAAAATAAATAAACAACAAGGTCATTATAATGAAACACTTTTTTACGGATTTTATAGCGGTTTATTAAGATTTTAAATCCGTAAAAAAGTGTTTCATTATAATGAGTGATATTCGCGTAAACATTAGAAAACAATATAAACAACAAGGTCAGCAGCAAGCATCAGCATCTTAATAACTTTGTAAGCCGGACCTCCACATTGAAATCAATACTGGCTAAACATGGGTGTGATGAAACAAACATTATTTAGGGATATTTGTAAAATTAACCTGGGTAGGATAATTAATCCATTGTAGAGCCATATTTGAGCTGACCATGCCTAATAAGTAAGTCAATGCCGATGAAAAGTAGTATATCCTCCTTGTATTATCCTTCTCATGTTTCCAGGAAACCTGGAAATTAAATATAGTTTTAATCCTCTTCTTCTACTACCTAGCCTCAAAAATTAGAATCTTTTATTAAAGACAATATTATATGGTTGTCAGAGCAGTTCGCAAAATTGACATGCGGGATATGCTTAGCTTATTACTTTTTTTATAGCATAGGAGAACAAATAAGCACTCGAAGCTTTAGACTACCAACGCCCATACACATCTGCACAACCAGCGATTATTGTGTAGTGTTGCCCTCCTTTTCCCTATCTCCCCAATGGGCCACTGGAAACTCACAAACTATAAAACATACATTACTATAAAACACTCATTTTGCCTAGCCTTTTCCCAAGGATGTTGGGGTCGGCTTTCAGTCCAACAGGATTTAGCTACCAGTATTTTAAATGGAGCGACTGCCTATCTAACCTCCACAACCCAGTAAATTCAAAATATACCCCGTGGTAAGACTGGTTGTCAGACTTTCATGCTTCTGATGACCCTTAATGACTGTCAAAGATCCAAGAATGACAGCCAGGACCAACGGATTAATATTCTTTCCGAGGCACAGAGAAGTCTATATTATGTGAAGATGGTCACCCATCCACGGATCAACTTCGGCAAGCATAGCTTAACCTTATATGTGGGCTCTTGTGTTATTTACTTAGCCAAGAGTTCCTTAGTTTTAATATCCAATACTAAGTTGCTAAGTTGGTATCTCCAAAAATTAGCCATACTTAATTTAAGTCTAAACAAATAACTAGTTTTAATTTCCAATACTATTTATTTGTTCAGAATTAAATTAAGTACAACAAACTTTTGGGAATACCACCTTTAAGCTAGCATTGATCAAATAGTAGACAATTATTATACAAATGTAAAATATAATGTAGTTTTTAAAATAACTGTTTATTTTGTTGCATAATTTAGCAAGAGATACAGCCATTAAAATGCTTTTAATAAAAAAATATTTAAATTAATCATGTTTATAAACTTACCATCAATATTTGCGCAAATACATAATTAACGACACATTGTATTAAAACAAGGGTCAAAACACATGTAAATTTATCGTTATCGCCGTATTTTCCTCTCGTTATTTTCTCTTGTAACATACCAAATATAAAATAACATATAAATATAGCACTGGCATAAAAAATAAATCGAATCTCACTTTTAGTTTTAGTCATGTTTGTGATAGTATTTATGAATATTTTTAACTTAAATAAATACAATAAATATAATAATCCTAAGTTACAAGCTTACAATAGCCAACAGTAGACTAGCATAGTGTTAGATTTGCTGATCTAAAAGACACGTAAGATAAAATTTCATTTAGTACTTTGAAAGTTTATAATCGTTGTGGTCAAATACAATTAGTACACGTAGAAAATATCAATCAGTAATTTCAGATTTGACACTTAAGCGTTCGAAACGAAAACAGACCTAAAAATTTCATTTTATATCGATAGATGTCACTATGTAACATAACTCAACTATACCATGATATATACCATATTATTTATATATTTAATTATCCATTGTACTCGAATGTCCTGCATTCGATAAGGCCATTTAAATTAATAGTAATATTGATTAATAACCCAATACTTATAATATCTCATCAATAACCAGCTTCTCAATTTAACGTCTGTGGTTTTTTGCACGAGGAATATAAAATATGTAGGAAGTACAAATATTTTTCCAAAGAGGGCACTTTATTGTAAAATGAACTTTAAATTATGTATTAAGTAATATTATGTCAAACATTAATAATTTTAAATTCAACCAAATCGAAATAGATTTTGTTATTTTACACACAGTAGTGAATTGTTATTATAATATATAAATATTTAAAAACCGATAATAAGTTTACAAAGATATTTACATGGACTTTGTGAAACTTTAATATATTATGAAGTTGTGGAATGGAACGTTAAAGGAGCGAATTGAAAAACGACTCTATTTTCATACGCAAAAGCCTTACTTCTATTAAGATAACTGGCCTTGAAACTTAACGAAAAAATGTTAGAGCTGTGATAAAGTTATGTGCATTAAAGGTTATTTCTGTGGTTATTTCATAGTGGGTATTAAAACATGAATTCAAAAGTATTACCCATAAATAATAATATAATTATCCAGTATTTATATCTACGTTTATAGCAACGCGTGTTGTTTGTTTATAAACAATTAAAATAAGTTTTGTTTACGTTTTAAAGTTAAATTAAGCTATATAACTTAACTAGCACAAACTGTGATTTATAAGAGAAACGTCAATACATATCCAAATTTTAAAAATATTTTAAGATACTGGTTTGGTATGTGAATTAAAAGTTTTTAATGTAAAACATTCTTGAAACGAATATGTAGTACTTTGTGTGTGTACAGTGTATGACTAATATAGATAAAACTGTCAAAACGTGACATAATTTAATAATTGCGGCAAATTCAATTGTTTCGCGAAGATAGCACGTATGCTTTAATTACGGTAAGTGCATATTTGTAAATGTTTTATTAAACTTTATTTTATATATGGACAATAATTAAAGTTACTTTTTAAGTTTCAAGATTGCTTTATTATTATTATTTATTTATAGACAGTGTAATAAAATACACATGCTCTCAAACTTGTTTCGCTCACAGTCCGTGTGTTGCAAAATAAAGACGTACTTAAATGTAAGTACTAAGTCCATCCAAAAATTCCAAAATCGTAAACCACCAAAAGTTCTTCACCGAAAATTTGTTTGTATAAAAAAGCTATGCAAATATTTCGTTATATACCTCCCGTCTCTTTACACCTATTACTAGAAGTCAATGAGATTTTTCCATAATATGTTTAGTGAATATAAATGAGTTCACCCGAGGGGCGAAACTAGCGCGTTTTTTTTTAACTCATCAGGGGGCGAAGGAAAAGTCGGAGCCTCACGGCGCCGACGCCCATACACATCCGCACAACCAAGGCCACGCAGATGCGCCACCCTCCTTTTCCCTATCCCCCCAATGGGCCACCGGAAACTCACAAACCGCTCGAAAGTCATAGCTATATATAGAAACGCGATACCATAGCTATCACTTGACGCCGGTGTTATGTGAGCGAGAGTAACCTACCAGATCGTGCCGGCCCAGTTCGGCTGCAATGCAGCATGGCACTACCTCTAAGCTACTACAGCCATCTGAATTTTGCAGTGATTCATCGATTCGCCATACAAAATGATAATAATAACGTCATAAATGCTATTTTGATGCGGCCTACGGCATATATAGGGCAGGGCTTCTCGGCTTCAAGGCAGTTGGCTTTCGCAGCGCACGTGAAACATCGGCAAAATTTTGATACCTTGGGTTACATTGTTCCAATTTAGGTTGGGATCTCTATTTTTTTTTGAAAATATAGTATAGTCTATGTCAGTCCCGAATAGGCTTTCTGTTTCTTAAAGAATTTTTATGATCGTATCAGTACTTCCGAAGATTACCCCCTAGAAACAGACAAACTTAAAAACTTTACCAATTAGGGCGAGGCGAGCGTAGTTTTTAACAGACTTCAAGAAAAGGGGAAGTTCTCAATTCGTCTTGTTTTTTTTATACGTTACCTTTGCGTTACCTACGTATGTGACACGACATAATAGGTATGTCATTTTATTTTTATTCATTAGTTTTGTTTTTGTTTTTATTTTCTATTAAAAATATAATATATTATTTGGGATTTTTCTCATAACTTGTTATTAGACAGACTAGGTGGGAAGCCCTCCCTACCATGGTTCAGGCCTTGTCGTGGCGGTGGGGCTCAGTAGCCTAGGGTGAGCCCAACACCTTAGGCGAAGCGAATTGAGCCGAGGTGGCTCTGTGTACCCCTCTTATAAGAAGAGGCGACAAAAGAGCAGGGGGCAAGGGGCGAGGATGGAAACCTCACCCCATTGTACTGTCCCGACGCTGGCAGAGGTTGTACTGTGGTACGGGACAATCCCTCTGTGGAGGTGGCGTCGGTCCCCTGAGGGACTGACTAGCCGTCGAGGTGCCCGGTTTGCTCATTAGATCCGGAGCACCTCACCGGATCAGGAGTTTTAGTCGGTAGAGCTGCGTCCACTTACCAGCTTTCGTGCGCAGCGAGTCCCACATACCCGCCGGGGGAGACCTACTCCCCCGCTGGATGCCGCAGAGCATTTCCCGGCGTTAAAGAAAAAAAAAGGTGGGAAGCCTTGTCATATCAACAAAACATACTTTTCTCCACTCGACGGAGATGCGGTACAGACAGGCCCGCCACAGAAACAAACCCTACGCCTGGAAGCCGTGTGGAAAAGGAAAAACTTAAGTATTTCTCTTATGACGTAAACATAGGTACAATAAGGAAGACTAACCCGACGCAAACCACTGCTCCAGAATTGGACCGACGTCCAGGACGGTGCGGTGTCCACGTATACTTAGTCGTTAGGTAAGGTTTCTCTAAAATTGGTTTTTTTTTTTTTTATTAAAAAAACATTTTAGAGATTTTTTTATGAGGAAGCCTATGTTCAGCAGTGTACGGATAGAGGCTGATGACGATGATGATACTTAGTTGTTGGATTAATTTATTTAATAGGCATTTTTAAATGATCTTTGCATTACTTACCTTACATAAAGGTTTATTTTTGGTTTTAAAAAAGTTTTTTTTCGATTTCACTTAGTTGTGGGGTTCAATTATTAATATTTGGGATAGGTATATTATATCTCTTTTTCATAAATTTGTAATTAAGTGAGTAATGATATTTTATAATACTTGGGTAGGTCTTAATTTATTTAAAAGATGAAATGCCTCGCAGGATTAATTTCAATAAAGCTGTGGTTGCTAGAATCTGAGGGGCAGACTCAAGTCCGTCTGGTTTTGGATGCTGAAGCAATTGAAGGGTGTTAATATAGCAGTGTCTTAAAAATGCTCTATCCTTCTCCAAGGACCAGCGAATAGACTATTTCTCATCTCGCGAGTGAAGCCGCGGACAAAAGCTAGTAAAAAATAAAAATACTGTTTTAACCTAAAATTAATTTTCGTCACTACATCATTTGGTAGTGTATGTTTTCGAGTTTAATACACTGACGGAAAAATGAACAATTGCTCTAAACGGAAACGTGGGTTTTCATCAGACCTTTTGAGATCACGGAAAACTATTTGCGTAATGATGTTCGAAAGTTGAACAAATAGCATATTGTATATCATGTGGAGTATACAATGTCGTTTCGAATATAGGGTATTCTAATTAAAATACGAACGTAACCCTTTGTGGTTTTTTCCTGTAAAAATGTACGATCTCTTCTTTACATTGTATTTTTATTTTGGTAAATATAATATATTTACCAAATGGCATGGCATACATATTATGTATGCCATGCCATGCCGCCAGATGTAAAACATTTATAAAAATAACAAAAAATTTCATAAAACAAAGAAATATCCGAGCAATGCCGTTTTCCGTCAGTCCATTTGAGCCGATTTTACTCTCATGGCCATAAAAAACAGACACTTAAAATATAATTAGCTCTTAACTCAATGATACACTTGATGCACGTGTACTGACACTTACGAAGTAGGTCAGGTTACGAAACTTGTGGCCTGAAGTTCCTCTAAACTGTAACTACCGGTACACCGGTGGGAGGGAAGCGCTGTGCCGCGCTCACGGCTGCATGGGTACCACCATCTTGCTTGTTTCTCCCGTGAAACAGCTTTGCTGTGTTTCGGAGAGAAGGGCAAGACAGGCAGTGTAATTACTGGCACCGAGACTTAACATCTTATGTCTCAGGATGGGCAACACATAGATGAGTTGCCTGGGCTCGTTCCAGGTAAACTAGTTTATGTTCATGGGCGACGTCGACCACTTACCATCAGGTGGCACGTTTGCCAGTTTGCCTATCCAACTAACATAAAAAAAAACCTAATAGCAAATAACTGCCGATTTAGCAAAACTGTCAAGTTCCCATATAGTTGGGACTCAAAATTATGTTATTTTTTGCTATTTATGAAATACTAACAGTTACCCGCAGCTTCGTCCGCGTTTACTTGGATTAAGAGCCTTATCCGGATCGATAATGATTATTTTTATAGTTACTCCGTATAAGTAATAATATCAGCTATCTGCCAGTGAAAGTTCCTTTAAAATTTGACCGGTTTCAGAGATTAGTCGTAACAACCAGACAGACAAAAATTAAAAAAAAAAATGTTTTTTTTTTAAATATAAATACCGAATATAATTTCATAGTTAAAAGCTGTTACTTTAAAATTACAAACAGACACTTCAATTTGATGTATTTGTAGGTATACCTAGTTTAGCTACGAGCAGTTTGTAAGCCTCGCACACGGATTATAAATTTACCTTCAGCCGGACCCATGATTTATTTAGATCATCTATATCCTTCCTTATTTATAATTTATCTCATTCCCTAATTTTTTACTAGCTGTTGTCCACAGCTTTGCCCGCGTTAATTTAGGTTTTCAGGCGTTTCCGGATTGATGATGATATTTTTATAGCCTAAGTTTCTCCTTATAACATCAGCTATCTGCCAGTCAAAATCAAAAATCAAAATCAAAAAATTTTATTCAAAATAGTACTAATACAGTATCTTTTTGAACGTCAATTGAATCTACCACCGGTTCCAAGGTAAGCCCACTGAGAAGAACCGGCGAAACAAACTCAGTGGAACGAATCTTTTCAAATAATATATATTATATAACAATTTTAACATCTTATCCTGAAATGCCCGGTAGGAACGCCTTATTCCCAGGGTGTGGTATCTTCCATGAAATCTTTTACTTTATAATATCCTTTACCACACAAACGCTCTTTAACAACTTTTTTGAATTTTTTTATGGAAAGCTTTTGAACGTTTTCTGGGATCCTATTGTAAAAGCGTATACAGTTGCCTTTAAAAGGATTGCTTACTTTCGAAAGTCTAATCATTGGTGAATGTAACCTGTGTCTATTACGTGTATTCCTACTATGAATATCACTTTTCTTACAAAATTCATTTATGCTGCAGCACAAAAATGTTGTTTATGTCGGCCGCATTTCCCCATAAAAGTATGCCATAAGACATAATGCTATGAAAGTAGCTAAAATATACAGCCGTTTCAGAGATAGCTGGAACAAATGGACAGTTTTTTTTTTAATTGGCTTTTTGATGTACTGTGTTTTTAATTTGAAAGTACAAATAGACACTTCAATTTTATTTATTTGTATAGCTTAGACGTGAAAAAAACAGACGGAAAGAGTGGAAGACTACTTTGGTACTTATAATATTCGTGTCTTCCTTGGATCGAGAATGAAATATCATAGATAATATTGTATTCTGTTAAACGTATAATAATAATTTCAGCCATACATCGTATGTAAATGAATACCACTGTACGTCTTATCTTAGAAACCGCATGCATACATAACTAACTACTGAATACAATCTGCGGTGTTATCACCCACCACACCTAGTGTCAACTGATAACGCCATTGATTGTTATCTTCATACAGATAATCTTGTAGGTTATACGTCTAAAATATATTGAGTAAAAATAAAATATAAGAATTAAACTGTTAAGGGCCCCTTATCCCAAATTGCTATTTCTAGATCGAGGTGTTATCATAGAAGTCGTAATTTTAAAATAAAAAAAAGGGTATAGATACATCTTTGATCTAGGGATTTTTTGGATAAATATACAATATTTAACATTTTACATGATCAAAAAAAAAAAAACTAAAGTAACGTCGATTTTAAAAGCATTTTGAGTAGTATAAGACTTCGGGTAACTCAATTTTAATGAAACTTTTACGTTTAAATTGCTAAACGGAGATGACGTGGAAATGATTGGATAGATTTTTATTATGTCACTTCAAAAATTTTTGAAAAATAAAAAACGATTAAAATGGCTCTCGGCAGCGCATCGCACCACGTCGCGCAGGTACCCAGCCGGGCGTTATCGAAGTAGGACCTGTGCCGCTTTTGCTCGTGACAACGTTGTTACCGCGCATTTCATATTATTACCTCTAAATAAATAAGACGACACAGTGTAAATAATATAGCTACTTAATACTTACTAACAATTGTTGTTCTTAGTTGTAATTAGTTTGTAATACAAAACCTTTAATTAGTGTAAATAAATAGATACTTGAGTTTGTGTAGTACCTAGTTATTTAATTGAAATGGCGAATAAAAAAAGTAAAATAAGGAAAAAGAATCTTAATACAGTTTTATCACAAACTAGCTGTTGCCCGCAGCTTCGCCCGCGTTAACTTAGATATACAGCCGTATACGGATTGAAGATAATTATTTATCTATGGACGGGCGTAGGACTTTATTTTATAATATGTAGTGATTAATATCGTATTTTTATGAATAACTTTTACATTACCGCTTTATAATTGGCAATTTTTTAAAGTATTAAAATGGATATAGGTAGTATGTTATATTTAACTAATATAGACATATTATGCCATCGCGGACTTTTCAGTATGCATATTTAGGATACACAATTTTTTACGACCTCTGTGGCTCAGTGGTAAGCGCGTTGGCGCTCAAGCCCGAGGTTGCGGGTTTGAATCCCGCCAGGGAACAAAAAATATTTTCTGAGTTCCTGGGTCATGGATGTGTATTAAATATGTGTATTATATAATAAAAATCTTAAATATATGTATAGTATAAAAGTATTAAATATATTTCCGTTGCCTGGTACCCGTAACACAAGTTCTTCGAGAACTTACCACAGGACCAGATTGACGTGGTGTGAAAGCGTCCATAGATGTTATATTATTATTATATTTCAATTCTACCATACATTGATACAATAATAATTAATAATCCTAACTTTCGGAACCGGGCCCGGCTAACGTGTACAATAATGTAGTACATTATTTTGATCTATCTGTTAGGCTTCATCCAGCGTTTGCAATGTAAGTAATGCAAAAAATGTGTTTATTCATGACATCATATCAGAAACTTCTAAAATTATCAGTGTTTATCTACTATATTATGCATGTACCTATTACCTTCCTCTTGAATCATTCTATCTAGTAAAAAAAACCGCATCAAAATCCGCTGCGTAGTTTTAAAGATGTAAGCATACATACAGTCAGACGCGGGAAGCGACTTGGCTTTATAGTTTATAATATGTAGTGATGTCTTCTTCCAGAAATTGTTAACACTTGAAGAATTCAAATTGTCCGACAGTAAATATATATATATATATATATATATATATATATATATATATATTGGTATAAGCTTGAATATTATAAAAAATATTCTGGTATAACACCTTGAAAGTGTGGCTGTGGCTCAATGGTTAGCGCGTTAGCGTTCAAGTCGGAGGTTGCGGGTTCGAATCCCGCCAGGGAACAAAAGTTTTCTGTGTTCCTGGGTCATGGATGTGTATTAAATATGTGTATTATAAATTAAAAATCTAAAATATGTGTATAGTATAAAATATTAAATATATTTCCATTGTACTTGTGGTACTTGTAACATAAGTTCTTTGAGAACATACCACGGGACCAGATTGACGTGGTGCAAAAAGCGTCCTTAGATATTATTATTATTATGGGGGTCGGTAGTCATCTAAGGCTCCGAATGCTCGTTTGTCCCCCTAAAGCCTAAGCTATAAAAAAAACAATCATTCTAAGAATGCTTGTAGGAGATTAAAAAATTGTAGACAAACATATTCTTTTATACTATATTAATTGTTTTAAAATTCAACAAAATTTAGTTGTCGTATCCTAGGTCCAGGTTCATTTTCATCGACCCATACATCATCGATTAATGATAGACACGGGTCTCCTCTGAGAAGAGGGTCAAGGCCATAGTCCTCACGACACTGCCCTGTGGGTAGGGGGCTAGGAAATGATTGCAAATCAGAAATATTTTATGATGAAGGTTCTTCATTTTCTTTACTGTCGGACAATTTGAATTCTTCAAGTGTTAACAATTTCTGGAAGAAGACATCACTACATATTATAAACTATAAAGCCAAGTCGCTTCCCGCGTCTGACTGTATGTATGCTTACATCTTTAAAACTACGCAGCGGATTTTGATGCGGTTTTTTTACTAGATAGAATGATTCAAGAGGAAGGTAATAGGTACATGCATAATATAGTAGATAAACACTGATAATTTTAGAAGTTTCTGATATGATGTCATGAATGAACACATTTTTTGCATTACTTACATTGCAAACGCTGGATGAAGCCTAACAGATAGATCAAAATAATGTACTACATTATTGTACACGTTAGCCGGGCCCGGTTCCGAAAGTTAGGATTATTAATTATTATTGTATCAATGTATGGTAGAATTGTAATATAATAATAATATAACATCTATGGACGCTTTCACACCACGTCAATCTGGTCCCGTGGTAAGTTCTCGAAGAACTTGTGTTACGGGTACCAGGCAACGGAAATATATTTAATACTTTTATACTATACATATATTTAAGATTTTTATTATATAATACAAATATTTAATACACATCCATGACTATCCGTGTCTATCATTAATCGATGATGTATGGGTCGATGAAAATGAACCTGGACCTAGCATACGACAACTAAATTTTGTTGAATTTTAAAACAATTAATATAGTATAAAAGAATATGTTTGTCTACAATTTTTTAATCTCCTACAAGCATTCTTAGAATGATTGTTTTTTTTTATAGCTTAGGCCTTAGGGGGACAAACGAGCATTCGGAGCCTTAGATGACTACCGACCCCCATAATAATAATAATATCTAAGGACGCTTTTTGCACCACGTCAATCTGGTCCCGTGGTAAGTTCTCAAAGAACTTATGTTACAAGTACCACAAGTACAATGGAAATATATTTAATATTTTATACTATACACATATTTTAGATTTTTAATTTATAATACACATATTTAATACACATCCATGACCCAGGAACACAGAAAACTTTTGTTCCCTGGCGGGATTCGAACCCGCAACCTCCGACTTGAACGCTAACGCGCTAACCATTGAGCCACAGCCACACTTTCAAGATGTTATACCAGAATATTTTTTATAATATTCAAGCTTATACTAATATATATATATATGCAACGTATTGTTTGAGGTATTGCTTGACGTATGTATGTGCAATAGTATATGATATAGTTTGGGACTTTCCTCATAGAATACACATTTCCTCAAACTATACAAAATCTTAACGAAAAAGTCGTCAAACAAGTCGTTGCACACACACATATATATATATATATATATATATATATATATATATATATCAGAAATAATTAATGGACAAATTAAAAAAAAATACAGATACAAGGACAAATTTATCACTTACTGGGGGCACTGTTACCACTACCTGATGCAGATCATCAATTTTTACAAATTTATTTCATGGGCATTTCAGATGTGGAAGTTGATAATCGTTGTGCTCACAATCCAACAGTGAAGAGAACCATTGTCCAAGAATTACAAATGTTTCTTTATCAGAATAACAATTTAGTAAACATGTTCAAAACAAAAAAATATAGTTTATGAGAAAGCTTTAAATTGATTAACAGACTATATCATAACAGTGTGTGTCTGTCAATATCAAATTTAAACCGTAAATAGCCAGTATTTCAGAAAAACTCTGTTTTGTAAGTAATAAACATGATGTGTCGAAAATAATAATAAAACTTCATGCTTCATTCAAAAAATGCTTTTTTATTAAATACGGATTCGTTTTGATTGTTTTAAGATTATTTTATACAAAAGTTTAGATCTTTTAGTGATCGATCGAGGCAGTACGAAGTCTGCCGGGTCAGCTAGTTTACACATAAAAATATAGTTTTTTTTAAATATTTTAAACTATTTCAAGCTTTGGTTATTAAATAAAGAGTTTTGTGTTAGTGACGAACGAATAAATATTTTTCCTTTGTTCATTATTACTATATAGATTAGTAAGGATATCTCATACTGTAAAGCAGCCTTTCTCGCTATTTAAACTATCTTATGTTACCTTGGGTCTCAAGTTATTTCCATACCAAACACTAATCGGTTCGGTGGTTCAAAATATACACAGTCCCGGCGTTTTATCTACACAGCTTCCGTTCCCGTGGGATTTTCAGGGTAAGAACTATTTTATGTCCCACGTTAGGTTACAAATTATCTTTATACAAAATTTCACCCCAATCTGTTCCGTGGTTTAGAAGATACAGTCTCGGGGTTTTACCCGCATAGTCCCCGTTCCCTTGGGATTTCTGCGATGAAAACTATCGTATGTCCTTTCTCGGGTCGCACACTATCTTTGTACCAAATTTGATCCAAATCTGTTCAGTGGCTTAGCCGTGAAGAAGTGGTAGACAGACAGAGTTACTTTCGAATTTATAATATTAGTAAGGATTGGTGTTACGTGAAATAACTCCACATGATGTTCCCTCTGTTAAATAATATGGCTTTTTATTGTATTACATCCTGTGTTGTATTGGAAAGGGTGTAGGAAACCAAATATGTGCGTGTTTACTTGGACAATATATTGTCTTATCAGACCCACATTGAGGCTCTTACCAGGCGGATACGTAAATTGATGTATTTTAAACGCCTCAGACCTATTATATGATATTGTATTTTGGCTTGGAACATACAAAAAATATATAATAAAAGTGGAAAGAGCGCAAAGGGCAATATTAAAAAATATTATGTCTAAATAATTAATTAATCAATTATTATTATAATTACTCTACTTCCCTAACATATACATATATTGATGTCCTAACAGTAAGACAATATAACCAGAAGAACATTTATATTTTTAACTATATTTCAATCATGAACATTCATTCATTCTTCCTATGCAAGCATCATCAATTTTTTTAGGCTTTTCTTTATAATAAAATTCATCATGACATAGATATCTCTTAGTATTACATATCCCCCTTAAAATATCCCTTAGTATTACACAAATGCAGGCTAAAGGTTATTCAATTATTAATGCTTAAAAATTATGAAAAGTAGAAAGTATGATGTATACGATTATATAATTATTACAATGTATGCAGATTTTCCTACAAACAACTGCACACTCACACTCACCAATATACACATTTTATCCTTACATACATATTTTATTATTCAGAAGGTATATGCTGTTGATGATGTTGATTTGTTCAAATTGCTAGAATCCACACGCTGTCTGCTGCATAAGCGATGTTGGTCCCCAAATACGATCATTTGGAGACTAGTTTTCCTACTCACCAAATTGATAACACCAAATGCTGCATTGCGCCAGATGTGGAGCAGTGTTATCTACTCGGGCGAGTTCTGCACAATGCTTCTTTGTGTAGTAGTTTGTGAAAGTTAATCTACGATGATATTATTAATGCAAATTACATAGTACATAGTGTTTGGCGCCAGTTATGAAATAGCTATTTCATAGTTCATATTTCAGCGGCAGAATATAAATATTTAAAAGATTATTGCATCCCGAAACATTAGCTCTACTGCCCAAAATTGATGTTAACAAAATGTATAACTTTTATTTGTTTTTATGACATCATTTATATAAAATATTACTTTTTTATAACGAAACAATATTATTTTGAAATTATTTTATTTCAGGTCACTATGGCAGAAAAGAAACGTGGTGGCAGTTTTCGAAAAATATTTCCAAGCATATTTTTTTCACACAAGAATAAAGATAAACATGCCGCAGCAAATGTAGAAATTGAATCCAAATATTATAATGATGGCAGTTCTAGCAAAAGTAATAAGTATCATAACCCTCGAACTTTTATTGAAAAAAAAGAAAACATATCTCAAGGCAGTATTGAACAAAATGAAAGGATATACGAGAATCTTGCGGTTCCATCTCCCGTAGTTCAAAATGAAAATACCAGCAATTATTCATCAAGTAGCACATTGGTTTCGGATAACTTAAAATATAAATACCATACTAGTACCAATGAAGATGACCAGGCTGGGTATATGGCACGACCTCAAGTACCACCGAAACCTCAGCATGAAAAATTATATTCATCACCAAACAAAAGTAGAGATCGTCAGCAAGAAAAACCTGCTTATCCTGATGTCTATTATCATTCCTTAGAGAAACTAGCCGACTCGATATCTCCTCTTGATGAGATTGAGATATATCGAGCGTCGCAAGTGCAAGCTAATCCAGCATCGGTAGGAGCTGAGATTAAGAAAGTTAGTACGAAATTTCTGATATCACCAAAAAAGGAAGCTGAAGTACGTACAATACAACCGACCAGAGCGCGAAGTTTATCCTTAGACAAGAACAATCCAGAAAGGATACCGAAAAAGGAAATAGTAAAAACTAACGTAATAGAGAAACCTTATAATTATTCCGCACCAACATCTCCGATATCTGCATATCATAAATACCCTACTATGCCAACAACTGTTTCGCCATATGAACATGTTAGAAAAACAATGATAGAGGTAGAAGAAAAACGAAATTCAGTGAGCAGAACAAGCTCTCGAAATAAATCCACACCTTCCCCTAAAACACCAACAGCACAAAAAGAAAAAAATAAATCAGCAGATACAATAAATAAAGAAAAAACAAGGCAACAAGTGGAAGCGTTTTACTGGCATAAAATTAAAGAATTGAAACAGCAAGAGGATGAATATCTGTTGAGACAGTCAATAATGAATTCCACAAGTTCCAAAGTTTCACACACTTACTCCGCCCGTAGCACTCCGAATTCACTAATAATAGATTCGCGTACGAGTAGTTTACAACGTAGAGACGTAAGCTCTAGTTTGAATTCACAATTTTATGCATCATCACCGTTCACTAGAGCGGCGCCAGAAAGGCGCACAGACACGTTTATTAACTGTCGTACATCTCTAGCGGATTCTGACATCGTTTATAGACACCCAGAAAAGTTATATTCCCAAGTATCACAAATTAAAAATCAAATGATATACCAGAAAGGATCTATGTCTGAAGTGTCCAGAAATATCACAGAAAGTCCGAATCATATCTATGAAGGTAAAAGTATAAGTAATGTAAGATTTGAAAATATGGGAAAAACTTCAGCATCTGCCTCCAATGGAATGAAACCTGTCAAGAATGTACCGCAGCCTCCTAAAAGGACAACAAGTGTAAATGTTGGAAGAAACTACAAAATTGTGAACAATAAAAAAATATTCTTCGGTAACTCTTTATGTTCCGAATCTGAAAGTGGCTCAGAAGGCGGGGAAATACAAAGAATTATGCTGAACACACGCAAGGGTAAGTTTTTCATATAGTTTTTTGTTGCAAGTAGATGTGTTACGACTTACGCCAAGTCGATAGTAATAGTCTATTGCATTTTATTTCAACACACGACGATTTTCTAAGTAACACTTTTTCTTTTAATAGACTAGAAATCAAATAATACTGGAGTATACATAAATGGAAGATAAATAGTAATACTTAAAATCGTACGTTTACGGCCGTGGGTCAAGCACATACGCATAAGTTATTTAAAAATAAAAACTGTGTATGCGTGAAATAAGCATAGGCTGTATTATTTATAATATTCGACATAGTTCAAACACGCGTTCTTCGATGAAGGAATGTATACAAAAGGTTGGATTTGTTATGGTGACAGTTCCCTAGTTATTTACCCTACCTTTCGAAAACTAGAAGCAGCGGTCGCGGGTTCTGTTTCCGTCTCTTTCTAAGCTTACTACGGGACTTAGGTATGTAGAATTATAAAGTTAGGCTACTTACAGTTAGGATAATATATAAGTAGAAATTATACAGTTGTATATTATATTTAATAAAACCAATAGAAATATTAAATAGCCAGCAAAATGATTATCATATGAAGTGTCCCCGACAATTATGCTATGAAAATATAAAACTTACGATTAAGATACTATAAAAATGTTAAGGATTGAAGTTTTCCGTTTTACCATCGATTCACAAAATGTATTTTTTTTTAATTAATACAGTAAAGCAAAGTTTTGTAATACGCACAAGTAAATACCTTTTATAGAGTAGCGCATTACTAGCGCGTAGTACCTACTTATATCACTTATATTCACTTTAGGATATATATTATAGTACATAGCATTATAGGTAATTTCAAATTTCCGACTTGTTATGGGTTACGAAATTTTATCACGAAGTTTTAGTAAATACATTTTATTTTTAGACATCTATGTATACTTATTGAATGAAGCTGAAGACGGACTCTTCGTTTTCTTTGTTTGTCTTCTTTCTTGGGGACAAAACAGCTACTACATAGGCACTCAAAAACTTCTGTACTAAACATAGCGTGTAGTTGACAGCGTAAAAAATGACTTTATAAAAAAAACTCGTACGTGTGTACTGATATATCAGAATGCTATTTTCTATGTGACTCAAATTTCAATGACACGACACGAAAGATTCATTGACTTTTAGTCCTTCGTACGTAATTTTTTTTTTTTATTTTTTTTTTAGTATGTGACTATATGAATATACAAAACTGTTTTTATAAGAAACGCTGACTACTTAAATATTCAAATCAGGGCAAGTGGCGAGTGGTCGGTAGTCTCGGCGTTCATTGAGAGAGGCCTATGCTCAGCAGTGGACGGATAGGGGCTGATAATGATGACGATGAAGGCTTAAATACCATTGAGCTTAGTATTAATTAAGACCTAAAAATTCGTATTTAAAAAAATATTTTCTTGGGCTACGTATCAATCATTTTACTTCATATTATGTTACAAATTGTATTACGCAAAACATTTTGTTACGCAATATATTTCAAATATTGTAAGTTACACTGTTCGAAACATTTTGCCTAAATTTAACAGTTGATTTGCGAACTACGACCACGCCAGTCTGCATATTACTTACGCATAAATGCTTCCAATTTACATACTACCTCTGACGTCCTTACGATATTTTAAGATTCCTCGTTGCTACATAATATTAAACGCAGTGAACACGTCAAAAAACATTTATGTAAAATTTAATCTCTATATAAGCTAGCAGAATCGTTTTACGTCACATGGTAAGGATTTGTAAACTAGGAGGTAATTATAGTTTAAAAAAACTAAAAAACACGCTTTAATAGCAAACCCAACAAAAAAAGTGAAAATAATTTTTAATAGATGAATTAAATGGGTTAACAAAATTACTTATTGTAAAAAAGCGTGGTGCTTGTAACTAAGTTTTTATATTAACTTCACTTTTTAGAAATAGATAACGATGAAATATTTTTAATAATGAATATTGAGCACTCGCGCTTTTTTACAATAAGTAATTTTGTTAATCCATTTAATTCATCTATTAAAAATTATTTTCACTTTTTTTGTTGGGTTTGCTATTAAAGCGTGTTTTTTAGTTTTTTTAAACTATAATTTATTTTTTACTTTTTAGTGTCGATTTTTTTAATTAAAGATTTTATTAATTTAAAGTACTCAACTATTAACAATCACTTAGGAAATGAGTGAGAGACTAAAAACAACACAAGTGATGTAGGTAACTTGCGCGCTTTACGCCTTCCTAGCATGTGCTATCCTGATTATCCTTATCAGGATATTGGAATGATTTTATCAAATTATTGTATTGTCATCGGTCCTCGATAAATCTACAAAGTTTGAACAAAATCTGGTCGTTAGAAGTGGGTCAAAATCATGTTCAAAGATTCCATTACATACATAGATACATAGATACAACCCAAGCTAATAAAAGCGTGGTAAAAAGGGTTAGGGTGCGGAGAAATTGTTAAAAAAATATTTCATTAAAATGATTTCAATTCGCATAAAAATTCGCAATTAATAACAGGCATGAATTGATTAAACTAGTTCGTGCCTGAATATTTAAACTTATTAAGTAGGAAATACCTACTAAAATAATTAATTGCAATAAAAATCCTACAAATATTTTTTTGTTTATTATTAATGTATATTAAGAAGATTATTATGTATGTATGATTTACATCTATTGCAAAACAGCATGGTACTAACCTCTTACAAAAACGTACCTTGAATAAATTTGCCTAGCATGTGTAGCATAATCAGTTACTTGCCTCGCTTTAGTATGCTTATATTTGGATTACCTATAATCATTATAACTATGGATGCCCTACCTATAAGACAATTAAGTAGGCATTACCTACTGTGAATAAAAGCTTTATAATATAAAGTTGTTGTTGGGATAAAAAAGTATTATCCCTACTAGGACATATTTAAAATTCAATGAGATTGAACTTAAGGGCCCCTTCTCCCAAAACTATAGGTATTTAACGCACCGAATCGGTTTGCACTTGCGTTGCGCGGGAGATGTCTTTATATGAACTCCGGTGACCTACCACGGCCGGCAAGCACGCCACAGTATACGAATATGCAGTAGATTGACTATGCTCGAATTATTCTTAGATGTGATAATTAATAATTATGCATAATAAAATATTGTTATAGTTATCTAGTTTTGGATTTATAGAAATACTAGCTGGTGCCAGCGACTTCGTCTGCGCAGGATAAGATAGTTTTATTTCTTCACTAATTAATCGAAAGGAACTTCGATCCATCCGGGTGTCCCTTGACACCTCTCTTAAGTGTTTTTTTATATAAAAAGTATCCTATGTTACTTCTAATACCTCCAAGAATATGTGTACAAAGTTTCATGATGATCGGTTAAGTAGTTTTCGCGTGAAAGCGTAATAAACATCCATGCTTTCACATTTATAATATTAGTAAGGATTAGGAAGGATGAATTAGCTACATAGGTCTAAAAGGTAATGCCATGCTGCTTGCAGCCGAATTGGGCCGGCACGACCGCTCACATGATAATGGCGTCAAGTGACACCTATGCTGTCGCGTTTCTTGCGGTGTATGAGTTTCCGGTGTCCCATGGCAGGGGATGGGGTAAAGGAGGGTAATGCATCTGCATTATCTCTTGTGTGTATGTTTACGAGGACGACCTCTGTGGCTCAATGGTTAGCGCTTTAGCGTTCAAGCCGGAGGTTGCGGGTTTGAATCCCGCCAGGGAACAAAAAGTTTTCTGTGTTCCTGGTTCATGGATGTGTATTAAATATGTGTATTATAAATAAAAAATCTTAAATGTGTGTATAGTATAAAATATTAAATATATTTCCATTGTACTTGTGGTACTTGTAACACAAGTTCTTCGAGAACTTACCACGGGACCAGATTGACGTGGTGCAAAAAGCGTCCTTAGATATTATTATTATTATGGGAGTCGGTAGTCATCTAAGGCTCCGAATGCTCGTTTGTCCCTCTAAGGCCTAAGCTATAAAAAAAATCAATCATTCTAAGAATGCATGTAGGAGATTAAAAAATTGTAGACAAACATATTCTTATATGTATACTATATTAATTGTTTTAATTGTTTTAAAATTCAACAAAATTTAGTTGTCGTATGCTAGGTCCAGGTTCATTTTCATCGACCCATACATCATCGATTAATGTTAGACACGGGTCTCCTCTGAGAAGAGGGTCAAGGCCATAGTCCTCACGACACTGCCCTGTAGGGTACCCTGTAGGGTAGGGGGCTAGGAAATGATTGCAAATCAGAAATATTTTGTGATGAAGGTTCCTCATTTTCTTTATTGTCGGACAATTTGAATTCTTCAAGTGTTAACAATTTCTGGAAGAAGACATCACTACATAGTATAAACTATAAAGCAAAGTCGCTTCCCGCATCTGACTGTATGTATGCTTACATCTTTAAAACTACACAACGGATTTTGATGTGGTTTTTTTAATAGATAGAATGATTCAAGAGGAAGGTAATAGGTACATGCATAATATAGTAGATAAACACTCATAATTTTAGAAGTTTCTGATGTGATGTCATAAATAAACACATTTTTTGCACTTACATTGCAAACGCTGGATGAACCCTAACAGATAGATCAAAATAATGTACTACATTATTATACACCTTAGCCGGGCCCGGTTCCGAGTTAATTATTATTGTATCAATGTATGGTAGAATTGTGTATCCTAAATATGCATACTGAAAAGTCCGCGATGGCATAATATGTCTAAATTAGTTAAATATAACATACTCTACCTATATCCATTTTAATACTTTAAAAAATTGCCAATTATAAAGCGGTAATGTAAAAGCTATTCACAAAAATACGGTATTAATCACTACATATTATAAAATAAAGTCCTACGCCCGTCCATAGATAAATAATTATCATCGTGCGTATATGGTTGTACATATATCTAAGTTAACAAGGGCGAAACTGCGGGCAACAGCTAGTTTGTGATAAAACTGCTTTAAGATTCTTTTTCCTTATTTTACTTTTTTTATTCGCCATTTCAATTAAATAACTAGGTACTACACAAACTCAAGTATCTATTTATTTACACTAATTAAAGGTTTTGTATTACAAACTAATTACAACTAAGAACAACAATTGTTAGTAAGTATTAAGTTGCTATATTATTTACACTGCGTCGTCTTATTTATTTAGAGGTAATAATATAAAATGCGCGGTAACAACGTTGTCACGAGCAAAAGCGGCACAGGTCCTACTTCTATGACGCCCGGCTAGGTACTGGCGCGCCGTGGTGCGATGCGCGAGAGCCATTTTTATCGTTTTATATTTTTCAAAAATTTTTGAAGTGACATAATAAAGATCTATCCAATCATTTCCACGTCATCCCCGTTTAGCAATTTAAAGGTAAAAGTTTCATTAAAATTGAGTTACCCGAAGTCTCATACTACTCAATTTGCTTTTAAAATCGACGTTACTTTAGATTTTTTTTTGATCATGTAAAATGTTAAATATTGTATTTTTATCCAAAAAAATCCCTAGATCAAAGATGTATCTATACCCTATTTTTTTATTATTATTTTAAAATGACGACTTCTATGAAAACACCTCGATCTAGAGACAACAATTTGGGATAAGGGGCCCTCAACTGATTTTTTTCAGTTAAAATTGATAGACAAATTAGCAGACGCACCGCCTGATGGTGCGTGATGTACATAGCCTTTGAACAAAATGATGTCTGCGGTTTTTTCCTTTGTGTTTAAGTTGATAAAAAAATATAAGAGTAAATATTTTTGCGACATTTTAAGACTTCAAAGAGCCATTTTAGACTTAATTCTTACGACCCTTATAATTGTGGCATCTATTCAGATTCATGTTTGGGCTTCCTACAAATTTGAATTTATCTGGGTCTGTTCTATAGTTAAGTAAGTACCTTCGTAGTAATTTAAGTTTTACATGAATAATAATGTGTTTTGTTAAACAAACGCAAACTCCATTCTATATTAATTAAGTTATCCCCTTCAGGAGCGTGTCGTGTCCGTATTCATGTTTTATACCAACATACGGAGTTCTAGGACAACATAACTAACTATATTTATGAATAAAACAGCGTATCGTTGAATGATCCTGTTTTCTTTTGTTATAATAACACTGATTATCTGATATATTTATTCTATTTGTACTATCTATAAATAGTAATTATGGATAGAAAAGATGGATCGATTAGTCCGTGTTCAGCGAAACATAATTAAAATAATGAATAGGGAAACTTGTTCATAATATTTTGGTATCCGTTAGAGCAATACCGACGGAAGTTGTAGGCGTTAATTAAACATTTCATATACATTCGGAACCTAATAAATAAGTTATAATTACATCCACGACGTTTGTTTTATTTTATACTAGCTGGTGCCCGCGACTTCGTCTGCGCAGGATAAGATTTTAGTTTTTTTTTAATAAAAAGTATCCTATGTTACTTCTAATACCTCCAAGAATATGTGTACAAAGTTTCATTATGATCGGTTAAGTAGTTTTCGCGTGAAAGCGTAACATACATCCACGCTTTTACATTTATAATATTAGTAAGGATAAATGGAGGCAAAAAGTAAAAACCCGTAAACATTGTATTGAGAATCAAACAATATATCGATAAAAACGCGATATTTTCAAATGAAAAGCGCACAATAGCCTCCCGTCAACCAGAGATTTATTCTCGACAAGCTTTGTATAAAGGAGGTAATGGAAATAGGGAGCTATTAAAGTACATATTTTATTGGCTATTTTATTTAAACATGTTAATTTTACTAAATAAATATAATAGGGCTTTTTGATCAATCTTACACGATTGCATTATAATTATATTATGTAGTCATAGATAGACCTTAGATTCTATAATATCCTTGAATAACGGATGAGGATGTTTCTTATACCCATAGACGATAAACGTCGTTTAAGACTCTGATGTGAGTTCTATCGTTCCAGAATAAATAAATAAAAATAAAATCATTTATTTCGGAATTAACAAGTACCCATGTGTTAGTAACAAAATAATCTTAAATACTTAGTAAGTTATCTAAATTAAAATTATTGGAAGGTCTGGTGTCTTTGACCAAATGTACACGAGTCCAGTGCTGTGTTGGGCACGTGGACAGTCTGGCCGCCACTGTCTTCACCAGACTGTTGGTACTGCGCCGCGCTCGTTGAATCTAGGATGCTGTGCGCTTTTTTTGTTAGTTGGATAGGCCAACTGGCAAACGCACCACCTGATGGTAAGTGGTCGACGTCGCCCATGAACATAAACTAGTTTACCTGGAACGAGCCCAGGCAACTCATCCATGTGTTGCCTATCCTGAGACATAAGATGTTAAGTCTCGGTGTCAGTAATTACACTGCCTGTCTTGCCCTTCTCTCCGAAACACAGCAAAGCTGTTTCACGGGACAAACAAGCACGGGAGAAACAACTATGCAGCCTGGAGCGCGGCACAGCGCTTCCATCCCACCGGTAAAGAGAGCTTTCTTATAATACCCAACAGACTGTCGACACCAGCTTCGGCCAGCATCCCCACCGCACTGCAAGGGCGACGCAGCCCCATCAGCACTCTAAAAGCGTTGTTATATTGAATGCGCAGGGCTCCGTAAGCGGCTTGAGTGAAAAGCATCCTAAGACTGCACGTTTTTTTTATGTCATAGGACAACGTAGCAGTCGGAGCCTTGATGACTACCGACGGTCATAGACATCTGCACAACCAGAGGTTATGCAGATGCTTTGCCCTCCTTTCCCCTATCTCCCCAAAGGGCCACCGGAAACTCACAAACCACACGAAAAGCGATAGCGTAGCTGTCACTTGACGCCGGTTTTATGTGAGCGAGAGGTACCAACCCGGTCGTGCCGGCCCAATTTGGTTGCAAAGCAGCATGGCACTCTTTCTAGTACGAGCACGTGTACAGAGAGTTACAAAATGGTTTGAAAAGCGTAACTTTTACTTGTTTGGTACAACGAGCAAACCTTCTAGCTATAATATTAGCCCTCACACACAAGGCCCTGTGCCATACTTAAATTTCTGCACCGGATTCAAAGGAACTCAGTTAAGTTTTACAGATGGAACTGTATAGTTTCTATTTTTCGCTTTAAAGACAAGAATTTCACTTTTAGTTGTGTGTTGTAGTGGCAGTGTTGTACCTAAGACTGTGGGAAGCCGCATATCGCTCACAAGTAGCTTATTGAGAGCTTTGATCGACGGGCACAGCAGCAGCATATCGTTAGCGTAGCTTATGTTGCTTACAAACGTGAATCTATGGAACAACCGATTAATATCGGTCTTATCGGCTTTGTCGGGCCCTTGATTGTATATTTATGTGCATTCTTAGTATAGGGCGCTTTTAGGCAAGCCATAATCACTACATAGTATAGAGCAAAGTCGCTTCCTGCGTCTGTCTGTATGTATGTACGCTTAGATCTTTAAAATCACGCAACGGATTTTGATGCACTTTTTAAAATAGATAGAGTGATTCAAGAGAAAGGTTTATATGTATAATACTGCATGATAAAGTAAATAAACACTGATAATTTTAGAGGTTTCTAATGTGATGTCATAAATGTCATAAATATCTATGGGCCATAGTGCCTGAAAATAAATGATTATTATTATTATTATAAATAAACATTTTTTTGCGCTTAAATTGCAAACGCTAAACGCTATCTGAACCCTATCGGATATCAAAATAATGTACTACATTATTGTACAACTTAAAGAGGTCTACAAAATATCTGCGATGGCATATGTCTATCTCTTAAGGATAACATACTATATCCATTTAAATATTTAAAAAATTGGCAATTATAAAGCGGTAATTGGAAAGGCATTTACACGAATGCGGTATTAATCCCTATCATTTTAAATACTTTCGTTAACTTGAGAATTTCCCTTTACACCATGAAAACTAAATGAAGACCTTAGTCCTTAGGAGATATAGTAAAATCAAAATAATACGTCGCCGTGATTCGTCCGAGCAGCGCGGGCGTAAAATCAGCATATCTTGAACACGCGTATCACTGTCCAGTAGAGGACTCTCATACAATAGAGGGTAATAATGATGACATATTTCGTCTTGGCGTTCATTGATAGGCGCCTATGTTCAGTAGAGGACGGAGAGGGCCTGATGATGATTCCATAAATTTATTTTTGTTACCCGTAATTTATTACGGGATTTTTGTGCTAATCTTTATATATATAATTCTTCTGTGCGTGTGTATGTCACTGAACTCCTCCTAAGCGGCTGGACCGATCTTGATGATTTTTTTTGTGTGTGTTCAAGTGGATTCAAGAATGGTTTAGATTCACAAAAAAAAAAAAATGTACAGGACAACGTCTGTCGGTGCCACTAGTAAAATTATATAATAATCAAAGTATTATCGAAATTACCGGGCCTTTTGAAATAAAACCATTGACCAATATTACCGGGCTTACGCCGACACCGGCGACTTTAGGTTATCAATAAACAATCTATTGAGGATATGATAAGTAAGAAAATGAGGTCTAATTAATTATATCTGTATAATATTATTGAAGTTGTATATAGTGTAATTATATACTTACACCTTAGTTCTTAATTGTGTACAATATTGTAATCTGTCAAAGGACGTCTGTGGTAAAGGATGTCGTAAGGAGGAAAAGGATAGAAAGAGTTTGAGGGATTCATAGAATATACCACACCTTGGAAATACGATGTTTTCTTCGGGCCATTTTAGTGTAAACTGTGAACCATCGAGCATATAATATATAACCATAATAGAGAGGTAATATTACGTGTTTTGTATGAAAACTAATTCCGCCATATTCGTGCTCCGACGCTGCGCTGGTTCTGCGCTCTGATTGGCGACTGATGGCTATTAATGGATAATTGACCGATGAGATGTACATACCGATCACTGGTTGGTTGAATTAATATTAAGTCAGTGACAAATCACTGCCCAGTTTCGTAATTGTATGGCTCACATTACTACTCTATCCGGTTATATGCTCGATGACGTAAACAACGTAAAATTGTAAGATATTGAAAATATCTAAGTTCACTGCGATTATTTTGCCGGTTTTAGCTTATATTTTATTTAAGCTCATAGTATGAACTTTGCGAACGATGGTAGGTTCAAATTATGTCAATGTTGACGCTACTCTGTAAGTACTACATGAATAAAATGTTTTTTAATGTAGGTTTAATATCATGAAATTGTATATACATAGTATACTGAATTTTAGGTCATGAGTCGTGACCATCACGGTCTAAATATGCAAATTTACGTTGAGATATTTAATTCATAACCACGGTGTTAATGGATTTCAGCGGTTGGGGAGCTTGTGTATAAATTAGTTTTACGTAATGACCTTATAATATAATGGATGCTGGCAATTATTGATCGAAAAATGTTATTTTTTTAACCATGTTTATTTATATATTTATTTGGTCAGGCAAACGGGCAGTCGATCCACATGATATTAGTCGCCATCGCCCATGAACATGAAAAAGTTAACTCGAAACTAGCCCAGACAATTCATTCATGAATTGCATATAGAGACGTAAGATCAGTTAGCCTATGTGCCAGTAATTACACTGCCCTTTCTTCCGAAACACAAGAAAGCTATTTCACTATTTCACGGGAGAAACAATCAAGATGGTACAAGCGCATCTCCCACAGGTAAATGTACAATCTATACAGATAAATAAAATTGGAGTGTCTGTGTGTAATATCAAAATAATCGCTTTTTATTGAATGCATATGGATGTATACACGGGACATATGCCAAAATAGCCTTTTTACAATTTTTGTCCGTCTGTCGCCACACGCCACCTGTCCTTTCCACACATTTCGTATCCTTTAAGTTAGATAAAGCAATCTACATTTTTCATTGACATAGGCAAACTGGCAAATGACAGTTAATGATAAGCTGCCTATAAATATAACCTAAGTTTAACCAGATTAACCCTTATCATGCTAGTATAACTCTAGAGGGAGGAGCCAGGCTCATACATGGGTACGAAATTTAGGATTATCTGTGTGTCAGTAACAAATTACTTGTTCTTTATGAAGTACGGAAATTCTGCAATGCAGATGGACCCAACGGGACCACCTATAATTGTTGTTAAAATAAACTTAATGGCCTATTATAATACTGTGTCCGTGTTGGATGCGAATGGCAAGGGATCGGCCGTCTTTCGTTCATTGAGTGTGGCTTATGTTCAGCAGTGGACGGATAGAAGCTAATCCTCATCACCATTAGAGTGCCATGGGGCGTGTTATGCTGGCTGTTTCTTTGGCGGATAGGTTTCGAAACGTTGACATCCGCCAGAGAACTAAAGTGACCGATATCACACCAAGAATAAGCAAGAGCTGGTCACACACTCAGGTGAACGAATGATGATCGACGACCACCATCATCATCAGCCTCTATCCGTCTACTGCTGAACATAGGCCTCCTTCAATGAACACCAAAGCGACAGATGCCGACGATGATAATAGATAATAATATATAGTATATATATTATTATCGTCGTAATAGAGTTAAAGTTATTACAGAATTAAAGTACTTTAATTCACTAGTAGTCAATAATTATTATTAATTTATTTTAGTTATAGAAACAGAAAACTGACTATAGGTACTTATTATCATTTAACTAGCGTCAATCTCACGATAAAGTTAACAACTTTCGAGTTGAATTTTACATTCAAAGGTTTTCGCCGATCAAGCTCTTCGTATTAAAAAGTAAAGTAAAAAGTGCCGTACAAACATACATACGAAATGCAACCCAAATGTTAATTGACAACTGTGCATGTACTGATGTGTTTAACTACTGCATAAGGTAGTGGATAAAATTCTTAATGAAATAATCTATAGAACAAAAGTTGTATAGAGTTGGGACGTGGGGTGAAAGCTTCGACCTTCCTTCAAGTTTAATCAACCCAAATTAGATTCGTGGTCTGTGTGATCTATTGTCTTTGATTGCTAATGTTTATTGATTCAGAAACACACAAATCAAATAAAAAGATGATGTTTAAATAATGATTGTAACTTATTAAAATTATTTTTATTTTATAATAGTATTTTTTCTTGAATGCAAGATTATTACACATTATAATAAAACAACGTCTAATGATTTAACGCGGTTTATGATTTCCCTCCCGTGACTGAGGTAGCTGTGAAGTATCCGAAACTTCGGGCATGCGAAAATCTTAATAAACCGCGATAAATTAATAATGAGTGTTTGCGAAAACATTATATTACACAAAATATATAAGTTACATTGAAATGTATTCTTATACATGTGGCGGACCAATCAGCGCCACAGTTCTACATCGCGCTATCAAAGTTCCACAGCTCGTCGCTATACATATAACAGCTGAATTGATAACAAGTGGGCTTCGGCCTGACCGAGCATATCATCTCGCTCGGTCGGAGATCTCCCTTTGGGGCTCATACCTATTTCCCAAATTCAATGTAACTTACATATTTTTATGTAGACTTTGCTGAGCTAAGAATTTGAGTTTGAGGTGAAGTTTAAGTAACAATTTAACGGCATTATTGAGGTCAAAATATTGTTGTGTATAAGTATGTATGTATATGGAGCCATGTATTATATCTGAAAGTACTTCTATATCAGCTGGCAACAAATAGTATATAATAATAAATAAAAGCGTTACTTTTAACAACTACATTTTTATGGTAGTTCCCGAATCAGCTGCCATCTACGGTAATGGCCCGCAACGCACCTGTTAACCCACTGGTGTAGCGGGTGTCAGTGGATGTCGCTATCACTTACCATCAGGTGAACCGACTGTCCCTTTGCCCCGTTTGCCCCCTCTTCTATAAAAAAAATCGATTGTCTGTAAAGACAAAAAAATAATCGGTTTACTGACGATAGTTGCACGTGACAACGTCATAAGAAAATGGAACGCCTCACAGCGAGGTAGCGCCGCATGCGTCATGTTTTTTCGTGCGTGCAGCCGGCTTCATCGAATTATAAAACGCTGTCACGTCAAAAAAATCTACGGTGTTTCCGAACCTATACGACTTAGGAACCTACAAGAAAATAACATAGGTACTCATATTTGAAAGGCAACGCAACTGCTAATCCTTTGGTGTAGCGGGTGTCTGTGGATATCGCTTCTCACTTACCACCAGGGGAACCGACTGTCGGGTTGCCCCCTCTTCTATAAATAAAAAAAATCGGTTGTCTGTAAAGTCGGCTTACTTACGATAGTTGAACGTGACAACGTCATAAGAAAATGGAACGCCTCAGAGCGAGGTAACGCCGAATGCGTCATGATTTTTCGTGCGTGCAGCCGGCTCCATCGAATTATAAGACGTTGTTACGTCAAAAATACTTTGACATTTAATTTGTTTAGTATTGCAATTCACGAAGACGAGAGAGCTTTAAGGCGCGGCTCTACCATAGCGCACCCAGAGGCTACGCACATAAATGCTAAAATGTCAATTGCAAGAAAATGACAATTAATGCGTAGCGTCATAAAAGCAAAATTTGATAAACATTCGTAGTCTCCCCGTGCCACGTGGTGGAGACGAACCCTTAATTATGGTTTACGTAATTCACACTACCACCGCTACAAAACACCTGCTTTCATATCAAATCGAAATCGGCTTACTCCCTCAAGAGCTGCCACAACCAGGCATTAGCCACACCACGGTCAAACTTATAACATCACTTTTTGCGCGGGTGGTTAAAAACCTCAAAAACGTTTTTGTAATTAAAATTTAATGCTAAAATCCAAGTACAATACACCTTAACATTTATAAGCTTTCAAGCTTTTAGATGTCTATTTGAGGATTACAGGCTTGTAATGACTATTTGAGGACAACCTATTTTTGAATTTTTAAACAAATATTTCGTATTTTTCGCTGTTTGTTGTACAGTTTCAGATTTACAGATTAATCTGATATGAAGTTTATTATTGAAAAGGTTAAATATTTTAATGTGAAAATTTTATCTGAATGATTGGTTTATTGTCGTAAGGGTAAGGCATTCTATTCCCGACACAGAAATTTTATTCTAATCATCATTATCAGCCTTTTCCCATCTACACTAGATAGTAATGATTTTAACCTTAGTACTTTTGTAATGGATTAGATCCAGAGTGACGATGATTATTTTAATGACCTGTATCTCTTCTCTACCATGGTTTTTGTTACAAGCGTAAATGACATAACTACTATAAGTTATGTAAAACGCATCACGAATAGAAAACTATATCATACCTTAGTTTTCTATTCGTGTTACGTTTTTACGTTAACTACTTCTATACGTAACGTAACGTTAACGTAAAAACGCAACACGAATAGAAAACTATATCATACCTTAGTTTTCTATTCGTGTAGCGTTTTTCGTAACTACTATAGTTATGTCATTTACGCTTGTAACAAAACTCATGGTAGAGGTACTGTGCTCTTATAACTCCTACGACAGACATTTACGTGAGACGTTAGGTTAACCAGTTAATTTTACATTTATAATACTAGTGTTGGTCCCCCCCACACCCGCTGGCGACAAACGGGGGTGCGTAAAAAAGTGTTGGTCGGCCATTAACCAGGTGGGAAGACGATCTCCGGGCAGTGCCGATCTCCGTGCAGTGGCCGGTCCGTGTTGGATGTGAGTGATCGGCTGATCCCTTGCCACTCACATCACACACTCTTCCAATCCAATCCAAATCTTGGGGTTCATTAAGGGAGGCCTATGTTTAGCAGTGGATGGATAAAGGCTGATGATGATGAATACTGGAGGGCAGATATTATAGTCCTGCCACACAACAGCGCCAAGTATAGTCTCCTAATATTATCCCTCATATAATAATAATAATATAATAATATCTATGGACGCTTTCACACCACGTCAATCTGGTCCCGTGGTAAGTTCTCGAAGAACTTGTGTTACGGGTACCAACCAGGCAACGGAAATATATTTAAGATTTTTATTATATAATACACATATTTAATACACATCCATGACCCAGGAACACAGAAAATATTTTTGTTCCCTGGCGGGATTCGAACCCACAACCTCCGGGCTTGAGCGCCAACGCGCTTACCTGAGCCACAGAGGTCGTCATATAGGACCAAACTACAGACAGTGTGCAAAATATTTGCATTATGAATCCCTAAATTTTACTTTAGTAATTGAATATATCAACTACAATATAATATAGGAATTCACAAATTCTACTTCAATTTGGTACCTATAGGAATTCTTCGCGAACAAACGTGAAACAAAACATTTATTCATAAAAGTTAGTATGTACGGATTAATTACCTCAATCCGTAGCTCTGAGAGATCAATGCCTGCGCTTGGAGTGTTCGAATAGATACGAATTCCCGACCTAGCACAATACTTGAAACACAATGGTTACCGAATCTGTGCCTCCTTTATCTATTGGACAAGATGAACCTAGTTTCAAGTGATTCTGAATACAATCCTATAATTTCGGTCAAAAAATCATGTTTATATCATGACTAGATTTTACTACGGTTTAGCCCATAAAAATTATCTCCTTTATAATAATTAAATTACTGCGGCCCATTAAAATTAAGAAAAATATATCTTCTTCAAAATAAATACTTTATAAGTAGTTATACGAAGTTTATAGCATCGAGAATATAACCAGAATAGAGCAGTAATATCATATTGTGTTTTGTATGAAAACAAATTTCCAAATTTGTGCTGTGACGCTGCGCCGGTTCTGCGCTGGCCGAATGATGGCTATTGATGGATGATTGGCTGATCTGACGTACATACAGATCACGGGTTGGTTGAATTGTTATTACATCAGTGACAAATCACTGACTAGTTTCGGAATTTCATGGCTCACAGTACTACTCTATCCGGTTATACGCTCTTGGTATGGTTTATCTATACTAATATTATAAAGCTGAAGAGTTTGTTTGTTTGTTTGAACGCGCTAATTTCAGGAACTACTGGTCCGATTTGAAAAATTCTTTCAGTGTTAGACAGCCCATTTATCTAGGAAGGCTATATAATATTGCGCTGTGTGATATATACGAGTTGAGTAACGCCGGCGAAAGTCTTATATAATTCTTCTTTAAATGCTTAATGAATATTTTAAATTCGACTGGTGTCAGAAGCTTCCAACAAACAAACTCGTTTGTAGTTACTAGATAGCTATAGTTTTATCATTTTACTAACATTATAAACGCGAAAGTATGTTTGGATGTTTGTTACTCTTTCACACAAAAACTACTGAATGGATTTCAATGAAACTTAACAATAATATAAATTATACATTAGCATAACACCTAGGTGAATTTATAAAGATATTGTGTGAATTGTCCAAAATCTAATCCTGTGCAAATGATGTCGCGGGCATCAGCTAGTATCAGTTTAGATTTAGTGAAAAATAGGGCCGGTTAAGTCCTACCCGCGCTCAGGTTCCGTATATCTATGAAATATATTGTGTCATGTTTTTCAAAATATTCCATCCATTTTATTCAAAATATTTAAAAAAAAATCTAATTTTTTGTTCGGTTTGCTATTAAAGCGTGTTAAAAATAAAAAAGACACGGTTTTATAAAGTATTTTTTTTTATTTTCATATCGATTTTTTAAATAATTTTT
This sequence comes from Helleia helle, assembly GCA_963853865.1. Lineage (NCBI taxonomy): Eukaryota > Metazoa > Arthropoda > Insecta > Lepidoptera > Lycaenidae > Helleia > Helleia helle. The sequence goes on from OY971420.1 coordinate 7,008,660, forward strand.
ATTTGGTTTTTAATCCTTTGTCACAAAAACAAAAAACACGAACTCACTAAAAACCACACGAGGATGTGCTATCCTGATTATCCTGATCAGGATATTGGAACAGACTTATTAAATTATTGTCATCGAAAGGAAAATTTTAATTTAATTTTCTGTAATTTGTTATTTTATCACACAAAATTTATTTAACCAAGCTTGCCAAGTGGCAAGTGCTAGTTATGATTTTACTTTACATTGAAAAGAAATCATATTAACAAACAAAGATAGAAAAAAAAATCATTACATTAAATTTAGCTTCGTTTACTTTTAACAAAATATAATCCCCCGTACAATTTGTGTATCTTAAAAACTCCCATTAAAAGCTATTGTACAAAGTTGTTTATTCCGTACTTTTTTCTTCATGAAACTTTCATCACCTTCGGGAGTTAAAAGCTTAGGGATCAAACGTCGGACTGTAGGTTTGGAGGGATAAATTGCTAAAGAACTTACAAAGAGCCGTTATTTTAGACCGTCCATTTTATTGTACAAAGTTTGTAATCTATGGGTCGAATATTAATTTAGTTAATCAAGAACCAATATACTATTATAGTTTCTTCAATTAACTAGTTTCAATAAGTTAATAATAATAATAATATCTATGGACGCTTTCACACCACGTCAATCTGGTCCCGTGGTAAGTTCTCGAAGAACTTGTGTTACGGGTACCAGACAACGGAAATATATTTAATACTTTTATACTATACATATATTTAAGATTTTTATTATATAATACACATATTTAATACACATCCATGACCCAGGAACACAGAAAATATATTTGTTCCCTGGCGGGATTCGAACCCGCAACCTCCGGCTAAAACGCCAACGCGCTTACCATTGAGCCACAGAGGTTGTCAAAGTTACTTATTGACTTGAGTACGATTAATTCTGAATCGTATTATTAACATGTTTCACAATGTCCTGGTGTCTCACGACCGCCATCTTTTTTTTACTTTTAATTGTTGTTCAAATATGAACGTTCCAACTTCTAATTATAGAACAAATGTGTTGTATATAAAACAGATTACATCTTCTTTTTTCAGGCTGAACAGGTAAATTTAAACACAACAACCCACACTCACGGCTGGCTGAAAAAAGATCTCTCCCAGAGATAAGTTTGACATTTCAGTTTCTCTCTTTTTATTTTTTTTTGCATGAATAGCATTCAGATTTGAAAAATAAAGCATTAACAATTTAAGTCGTTACAATATTGATTAAAATTTAATATTACAGTTTTAAAATATAGTATGTAACTTCTTGGGAGGTAATAATGAGATGACAAAGTTTGTTTAAAAATTCCATGCTACATATTATAAGGTATCGATGTCAAATACACACACCTGCATATTTAGCGGAACATAAAATAAAGGTTTGATATCAGTATCATATATATGCTGGTTTATACGTCATTTAATTTTAAAAGAAATATTTTCAAATTAAGAAAACAACTGAACATCACATATTATGCAATTGTTTTATTTTTTTTTCAAATACACCTTATCTGGAGCGAACTTCGAGTATTTCTTCCTTCTGAGTTTGATTTAAAATTTCATTGAAATACTGTTTTTTGTTAGTTTTTTTTAATCGTGTATCTTTTTGGAGTTGAAGACTGAACTATGCCTGACTTAGCCCCAACGGAGATTGCCAGGGCACTCGAAATGCGAAGAAATGGTCAAACCTACAGAGTTATATCCAGAGATCTTCGTCGACCAGTTTCAACGATCCATCGCAGTATCCAACGGTTCAGGGAGACCGGTACTTATGTGAGAAGAGCAGAACAAGGCAGAAAAAAACGCACTTCGAGTAGGGATGATCGTTTCATTCGGCTTCGTGTAAGTAGGAACCCCCGTTTGTCGGCCGTTCAAGCTCGACATGATTTAGAAGCAGTGCGGGGTGTAACCGTAAGTGAGCGTACGGTACGATGAAGGTTACGGTACGGTCGAAGAAGCTGGTTTGGGTTCATTTGTGCCCGCCAAGGCTCCAAGGCTCGAGGTAAATCATCGTAGAAACAGGTTAACTTTTGCTCAGGAACATCGACTTTGCAACGCGGACCAATGGAGTAAGGTAATTGTTTAGTGATGAGTGCAGAATTCTCTTAAGGTTACACAAGTCGCTCATCTTTCCATACAAACGCAGATCAGTAATTACTACAATGATTGACGTTGACCATGAAAAACTAAGGATATTATAAATTGATCTCGTCATTACCTATGTCTGTATGCACCCAAAATCGTAAAAAAAAATACATAAAAGCTTCTAAACTTTCGTATTTTTAACACTGATTTTAGCTAACTTTGGGCGAAAATAAATAGTATATGCAGCTCGTAAGCTCAAAAATAAAGCCCGTACAGACATAGTTTAGTTCTTCAAAAGTTGAAATAAGGTATTTTAAAAAGATACACTTAATAGTTTTTTCTATAATAATTGTTTTGATAAAAGGACACTTTAGGAATGAATCACTGTGCATTTCATTCTAGCACACATGTTCGCGCACTATGTTAGGTGAGATAGCATTAATTTTGTTGGAGTTCATGCCGTCGACTTGTTCAAACTTAAATCAAATTGACGGCAGGCAAAGAATATACAGACGCAAAGGAGAACGATACATTTAGACAAATTTTGAAACTACGGTTGCGTATGGTGATGGATCAATAATGGTTTGGGCGGGCATTTGTTTGGGAGCTCGCACAGACTTGGTAGTGATTGACAGAGGGAGTCTGACTGCAGACCGCTATATCAGAGAACTTTTAGAACAAAATGTCGTCGGTTTGCCCCATATATATATATGATAATGCTCGGCCGCATACCGCTCGGGTAACTCAAGCTTATCTTAATGATATGAATATCACTGTTATGGAGTGGCCGGCGAGATCACCGGATATGAACCCAATAGAGCACGTTTGGGACTTGCTGAAAAGAAAAGTTAAGTCCAGAATTCCAGCTCCTGCCAACGTGTGTGTAAAGCGAATCGCCGTAGTTGAAGAATGGCGGAGACTATCCCAGGAGATCATCGATAACATCATTCTCAGTATGCCTAGACGGGTAGAAACCTTAATAAGAGCATGTGGAGGAAATACGCGATATTAATCACCATTTTTCTAATTTAATTAATTGTTATTTTAATATTAATTTTCACTTTACCCGGTTACATGAAAAGTTCAAAAATGTACCATTTTTCACAAATAGCCTTTACTCGCAAATTCTGTTCTTAATGTGATCTCATTTTAAGTAAAACAAATGAAACTTTAAATAACAAAAGAAGTGTAGTAAGTAGATTTTAAAATAAAACCATATTTTTTAAATTATGGACCTTTTTATGTAATGGAATCTTTGAACATGATTTTGACCCACTTCTAACGACCAGATTTTGTTCAAACTTTGTAGATTTATCGAGGACCGATGACAATACAATAATTTGATAATATTATTCCAATATCCTGATAAGGATAATCAGGATAGCACATGCTAGGAAGGCATAAGGCGCGCAAGTTACCTACATCACTTGTGTTGTTTTTAGTCTCTCACTCATTTCTAAAGTGAATGTTAATAGTTGAGTACTTTAAATTTATAAAATCTTTAATTAAAAAAATCGACACTAAAAAGTAAAAAATAAATTATAGTTTAAGAAAACTAAAAAACACGCTTTAATAGCAAACCCAACAAAAAAATTGAAAATAATTTTTAATAGATGAATTAAATGGGTTAACAAAATTACTTATTGTAAAAAAGCGTGAGGTGCTCAATATTCATTATTAAAAATATTTCATCGTTATCTATTTCTAAAAAAGTGAAGTTAATATAAAAACTTAGTTACAAGCACCACGCTTTTTTACAACAAGTAAATTTGTTAACCCATTTAATTCATCTATTAAAAATTATTTTCAATTTTTTTGTTGGGTTTGCGATTAAAGCGTGTTTTTTAGTTTTTTTTAAATATAATTTTTGTGTTCCGCTAAATATGCCGGTGTGTGTAAACACAGGCTAACGATAACTAATAATAATGTTTCAAATGTGACTCTTAATTATTTAAGATCCTCGTTACTATTTGATATTACTAGTCACTTATACCGCTCACCGTCATCATTTTCATCAATCACTTATTACTTTTAGTAGTACTTAGTACACATAAGTACATTTAAATTCGTAATTTGGTTTTTTTATTCCTTAGACTCTTAATTTATTCCGTAATCGTCATCATAATCCTCATTAATACTATATTTATTTTTCGTAAATATACTTTCGTAACATATTCTATTGGGTTTCACATAAGTATACCCTTTTTCACATATTTTATACACTTTTTATAGAAAGAAAGAAAGAAAAAATTATTTGTACATAAGACACACAATTAAAAATATAACATATTATATACCTTGTAGTTACACAAAACGGCCTCAACTCAGTGTTTGCTGGAATTACCATTCCAGCACTGGTCTTCCGTTGAGTATACTTTATTCCCTTATCTTATTTACTATCTTTAACATAATTTGTGGTCATTATTTAAGTCTCTTTAGTACTACATATCTCACGGAGTAAAACTCGTTCACAACATGATGGACTGGAAGGACTTAACATACGATTTAGAGTCTATTAAACTGTCTCCGACTCTACTCATCCACTAACTCATTTTATTCACTTCACAATCTCTCAATTTATTTACATATAATCTTCACATATAAGGGAACTTATTGTAGTTCAAAAATAATTTTAAAATAATAAATTATAATATGCCTAAAATTTTTCTATATATTTATCTTATTGCAACATATTTATGTTGCAATAAGATAAATATATGCAATAAAAAAAATAAAAAAAACATTAAACCATTAATATATATTTTTTATTTCTCATATTTAATATTTAAGAAATATGTCTGGTAATTGATCAAAGCAATATAAGATGATGCGCAACTTCTCCTGGCAGCTTACTTTTTCTTCGACATCTCCCGGCACCTTTCTTCTGGACCTCTTCAATGCTAACATCTCTGGATACCTTTCCTCTGGATGCCTGGGATACCAGCATCTTTGATCTTTGTTTTATGGACGCGACTTTAAAATTCTACCTCGTTCTATCATTTCTCTATTCTTCAGATGAGGTCATTCTATTTAAATACATTTTATTTTTCTTCCTCAAATTTTATTTCTTCATTTTGTTTTAATTTAATATTCTATTTTTCGTCATCTCTCCAACATCTCTCATTCTTATTTTATTTGCTTATTTATATTTTCTTTATTTTAATTCTATTATTTATTTTAGTTTCAATACCTTCGGCTCAGCGCTGCTGCGAGCACTGGCAGTCCCTATGTGAGGAGCAATGCGTGTCTTAGGATTTGAGTGCCGATATGATTCTCTCTATATTAAATACATACATAATCTTATATACTGATTACTATATTAGGGCACTACAGTAATTTTAAGAACCAACCAAGTTGGTTTTGGAGACAAAATGTTGAAAATATAATGAAGATATCTAAAACAACCATTGCATAAGAAACAAACATGCACAAAACTGCGAATTAGACTCGGACTCGAAGAACACATTAAAAAAAAATTGGTGTTTTCATTGTTCAGATCATACAAAGAATGCAGATAAAACCAATTAATTATTCTTAAATGTAACCTCAAATAAATGAAACTATAATACATTTTAATATTTGTTATTATAATATAAGTAACTGCTAAGTATTTACTTGTTAAGATTTAAGTACACACATTGGCCGAGAGGATGATTTAAAAATACGAAACCCTAGAGTTGATAATCAGGAACAAAATATGGCAGTGCGCGATGGACAATACAGAACCCGCATATTGTAAGGATCAGTGTAAGATTACGTTAGGTACTTATTGTGTTTAATAACAGTGGGTTGATACCCTTTCTCCCAGGGCCCGTATGAATCACTATCTCTTGTTGTCTACTAATGGCGTGACACCAAAATGACAGTCATTCTATTTTGATGATCATTACCTATTATTGTTAACAAGTAAAGCTAAAAAGTATATTTGGCCTTGAATCGGAATACGCCATACAATGTAATCTATTTTTCTGGTGTAAACGAGGAAAGGTTCAGACTTCAGGTCAGTCATCTTACAATTTTGCTATTGTAAAGAATTTGTTCTTAACAAGGTCAGACGTAATTATTTCTAATTGTCGGAAAAGTCCAGATTTTCCGTAGCATAACCACAATAGAGTTAGTAACTCTTGATAAATTAATAATAATACATAATTTATATTATTATTATATTATATTTATATTAGTATTATATTGTTAATGTATTACAATTAAATTCAAAGAAATAAACGTGTATTAGTATAATGATTCTATGAATCATTATTTCGCGAAAAGATCGACTTATTTTATTAATTCTTTCATTCTTAGAATGATAATAATAATAACTATGGACGCTTTCACACCACGTCAATCTGGTCTCGTGGTAAGTTCTCGAGGAACTTGTGTTACGGGTACCAGGCAACGGAAATATATTTAATACTTTTATACTATACATATATTTAAGATTTTTATTATATAATACACATATTTAATACACATCCATGACCCAGGAACACAGAAAATATTTTTGTTCCCTGGCAGGATTCGAACCCGCAACCTCCGGGCTTGAGCGCCAACGCGCTTACCACTGAGCCACAGAGGTCGTCGAATACTAGGGTTTTTTTGAGTATCATAGACTATGAAAAATCATCATCAATCCGGGATCCGGAATCCGGATACGTCTGTACATCTAAAGCTGCGTATCGACTTCGCGCGGCAAACCATCGAACATTGGCTCGCGCAGTAGCCGCTCACTATTGATACTGTGCCGCGGCAACTTGAACATTGGCGCGCTCGAACGCACCGCGCGACGAACCAGTTCATGTCGGTTTTTGACGACACGGTTGATGATCACTCAGTTGATGGATTGGCAGCCTCGCTGCCTGCGACTTGTGCGCTAAAAATGGCTCGCGAGCCAAAACACAGGTTTGCCGCGGTCGAACAATACCTACTCTAAGCCTTAAGAAGCATAAGGTGACGTTTTCGAAGCTTCCGGTACCACTTACCAGCTAGTTCGTTATAACATAAATAATGCCATAAATTCGTTATAAATTCGTTTTATAATCTGAAATACATTTAAATATCAAGAGTATCACTTCAATGTAATTTTGTCACGTTTATGTATTTAATATAAGATTAGAATTATAATTAGAAGCACGGATCAAAGCTTTCTAAGGCTTGACTAAGGTATGTGCGCTTTCTAAGTTACAGTCGTTCTTGAAATTTAGAATGTAGGTTTATATACTGAAATTCAAATATATGTTGCCCTTGAGCGTTTTGTACATTGCAAAATTCAAGTGAGACAAAAGCGATAAAACTTAGCAGTTTATGAGAATTAGTTAATCTTAAAAATTATAATCAATAAAATAAAAAATATATGAAAATATAAATCTAAATAACGTGGCAATTACTCAGAACTTATTTTTAGTTTCGACAAAGCCCCTTATCACATTTTATAATATAAGACTATCATAGCGATTACTATAAATTTTTCAGTACTGGTATAGTAAATAAATGGTTTCATATTACAAACTTCACATTAAAACATATAACTATACACAGTATTCTGTGTGAGTATATGAATGAAATACTGAAAAGCGAACATTACCTATGTAGAAAACATTCCGTATATGATATGGCTGACCGTTTACACCGACGAACTCTTAACGCACTGAAAGCTTTTGGGAACGAACAATACAGCGAACACAGCTGAGAGTTGTTGTTTTGGACATTTTCTTGTATTTACCCCATAAACATTTTATTAAAATTTACTTCTTCCTCAGTCTCTTGCTGATACATTTTTAAACCATATTCATGTAATCATTTAACCCAGTCGCTTCATCATCATTATCATCAGACTCTATCCGTCCACTGCTGAACATAGGCCTCTCTTCTCTCCCTTGCCATTCGCATCCAACACCGACCACTACCGCACGGAGATCGTCTTCCAAGTTACCAAGTTTTTCGCAAGTTTAAGCAATCCAGAACGTTATTGAAAACGACCAGGTGCTGTAATGAAGTAGGTTTTTTATCCCATCAAATGCAATTTTTTTGACTACTACAGATGAATAATTACCTCCAATTATAGTAATCTAATTGCAACGTAAGCAACCAGTCTGCATAAATTGAAAATACATGACGGCTCAACTAAAGCTTTTCCTACGACTGCTCAAAAATAACTACAATTGTTTTAATATAGCAAAGATAGCAATGATTAAAATATGTCTTGGAAACGGAACAATATCTCCTCAAGGGAAGTAAACTCTGAAACTTTAATAACAAAGCCTTCCGGCTGAATAATTTGTCTTGAATACATTTGAATGAACTATCAAATTTATAGCGTTTTTCTTTATGATGAAACAACTTTATTTTTATGCTCCGATTAATTTGTGCTCTCTTAAACGCCTGAAACGTGAGAGGGACTCTGCTTACTTGTGAAGGTTGTCTTTAAAGGTGTGTGATGTTTGTTTATCCGCATAGGATGAACGTATGGACAAAGCATCTACTCGCCTTTTTTATATACGCCGGGAAATGCATCCTGCGGGGAGTGATTCGCTGCGCCCCAAAGGTGGTAAGGTAGACACAGCTGTACCCACTAAAACCCGGCGAGTGTCACTAATGCGGCCTTTGGTGAGGTGCCCCAGATCTTTTGAGCTAATAGGGCACCTCGACGGCTAGTCAGTCCCTAAGGGACCGACGCTACCTCCACATAGGGATTGTCCCGCACCACAGAATAACCTCTCCCAACGTCGTGACAGTACAATGGGGTGAGGTTCCCGTCCTAGCCCCTTGCCCCCTGCTCTTTTGTCTCCTCTTCTTATAAGAGATTTACAAAGAGCAGCTCCTTCGGCTCAATTTGCTTCGCCCAAGTTGCTGGGCTCACACTAGGCTACTGAGCCCCACCGCCACGACAAGGCTTGAACCATGGTGGGCAAAGTATCTACTCGCCTGATATATTAAGATTATGTACCTACGTAAGTTTGTGCTTTATCACAAATTAGTCATACTTTTTAACCTGCGACGCAAAAACACGGGTGTTATAAGTTTGATCGCTATGTGTGTCTGTCTGCGGCACCGTAGTTCTAAAACGGGTGATGTGGATGCGGTTTCTTTTATTTGAAAGCAGATTTCATAGCGTTGATTCTTAGATATGTTTTATCAAAAACGTTTCAGCTGTTTTGAAGTCGTTTTAGGTCCGTTGTTTTGTGCGTTGGGTTTTAATTCATATTACCTTTTAATATTAACACAATATGTATACGGAATATACAAAAAAATTAAAAGTATTTTTGTCAACTTAGTGAAATTTGAGGATTGAAATACAGTGTGATAAACATTAAGGCCTAATTCAGGGGTCACATTCAACCCCTCACCCGGCTGATCCGGATATTTGATTAACATACACCATCTTGTTTTATCGTCGTAGGGAATTGGGCGGCTAATATACGAGCTAATACATTTTAGTGAATTCGTAATGTGTCACTCGACCCGGTTCATATTTTATATATAACCCGAGGCTACATTATTTTCATAAGTGCACGTCCAGCTACATTATACTGGGTCATGAACAAGTGTGTTTAAGTATGTGGACTATAATCTATACTTAATATTATAAAGCTGCAGAGTTTGTTTGTTTGAACGCGCTAATCTCAGTAACTACTGGTCCGATTTGAAAAATTATTTCAGTGTTAGATATCGCATTTATCAGGGTAGGCTATAGGCTATATAACATTACGCTGTGACTAACAGTAATTAAGTTGAGTAAGGTAACGCGGACGAAGCTGTGATATGTGTCCTTTCTCGGAGTCTATTGGATATCAATAGACTCCGAGACTTGACTTTTCGATATATGATGGTATTTAGGAATGAAAACATGAAAACGAAGATCAAATTACCTTACCCGGAACTTACATAATCATTATTATTCACTGCTAGACAAGAATTTTTCATTTTAAGACATTCATCTTAAACTGTCCAACGTACGAAGATTATTATCCACTCCACCCAAAAAAGGTCCCGCCAATCATCAGTTCTTCAGAATGTCGGCCCCTGAAATTAAACAATAGCAAAATTTATTCAAAAGTTGATTATTATACGTGGCCACTTACAAGCGTTTTGCTCATTAAATGTGAACGAATAGTCAATAGGTCAATTGGGTACTTATAACTCAAGGGCTTAGTCATATTGGAGGTTTTGATTACGTATTCAGGGTACAAGGACAAACTCCCTACGCATGACTTTCAATTGAACCGTATTTTGCTTGCCACCTGCATAATTGAAGTTAAATCTTATATTCCACCGTTGAAAATAAGGTAAGATCATCGCTTGCTCTCTTATACATCACGTATGATTAGAATAAGCCGTTTTTAGGATTAATAAAAGTAAATTACGTTGAAGGCTTTGTAATAACTTTTTCATGTCCTTTTCTATATTGATTGGGTGTACTGAGTTCTTCAATTTTCATAGACATAATATAGAAGGACTGGGCATACCTACGAAAAAAAGGTGTATACCTACAACTCAAATCGGCACTTAACATGGCTACCATTGCTAGGGTTTTGACAGCAAAACCACAAACTATTTAGAGAAAAACTACTATGAAAAGGGCACTCAAGATGGTGGATCAGGCACTCACTTATAGCTGTCAGTTTAAAGAAAGGGGCATCTCTTATTTCCTAACTTCATGTTCGATATTAGTGGCTTACTGTCAAATGTCAATGTCGCGGAAGCAATAGTTTATGTCAAAATTATATCACCAGTAAACTTTCTAAGGCATCCACTCTGACACTGGCAATTCCATTTGGGAGCTAAGGCCAAAGAAGAAGAAGAACTTTCTAAAGAGGAAATCTTGATAAATGAGCCACGACCACGTTGATTGATGGTGGTACATACTTATTTAATGATACTAAATGCACGTAGAAGTTCCCAGTTCACAAGAACAAACAAATTTCCAAGAGGTCTGGAACATGTAGAAAGTTTCCCTTTATCATATTCGAGATAGTGCATTTTAATATAACTTCAAAGTTATAGTTATTTTTAAAAATTCGTACGGTGTTTTGGCGAAGTGAAATTTAATTTTGAAACAAAAATTTAATTTGTGATTTTATTAGCTTCGACTTTCATAACTTTTTTGAATTGTCAGTCAGCTTTTAACTGTGTTAACTGGAATGTGAATGAACATTTCAGTGGCCACAATTAATTAGATTTTTTAAAATTTAGTTAACAGTATTAAGAATGAATATATTAAAACTAGAAATAAAAGCTTTCACGGCAGAAAATGTGAGTTAATATAATGGTTAAATGGATTTCTAATAGAAAAATCCTTCAAGTTCCGTACTTTCAAAAATAAGACTTTGTTTGTTATTTATTGAATGTTATTATTGAACCAAAATGATTCAAATTACAGTAACAGTAGTAGACACGTAATATTTTCACAAAAAATGTTTCATCTAGAAAATGTTCTGGGGTAACATAAATAAATCAAATTCAAACATCAGACTTTTTGAAATCGGTTAACGAAATGTTATAGATTAGTTTAATATCGTATCTGCCCAATAGCATAAAGATCTTTTTTTTTTTTTTTTTTGTTCTGCAGCGGAAATTTGCAGACCAAACCATAACTAGGACCGGGGTGAGTTTTAAACCTAGCCGTGTGTGGGGTTCGCACTTGGAGATGCGGTACCCACTGAAACCGCTGCAAGTGCCCTCAGCCGCCTTTTATGAGAGTCCCGGATCATGCAGGCAACGCAGGACCCTCGGCGACAGGCTGGCCCCGGCGAAAAGGCCAGACTCCTCCTCTAAAGGGGGACTGCTCGGCTGTTCGTTTGATTCGATACTTTTAGCAGTCCCCGACGACGTCGTGTCTAGCTGGACCCAGTTAAACCCCATCCTGGGCCCGACACGAGCACAGGGGCGTTACTGGAGGCGCATTAGGTAGCGCCTCCTACGCACCCCCGTTCGTCGCCCGCGGTGGGAGGCCTCGTCGGCGGCCTCCTCTCTCACCCGCTCATCGGCCTCCTTCTGGGACATTACTGCCTCGCAGAAGGAGACCATCGCCGTCCAGGACTCGTCGTCGCCGAGCATCGCGGGGATGACACTCGGCAGAGACAAGTCCCCTCCGATGACCGATGTCAGATCATGACGCAGCGCCGCCCATCTCGGGCACACCTCGAGGGTGTGCTGGGCCGAGTCCACCGCCGCGCCACAATCGTGACACACAGTTACCGGCTCCCTTTGGGCCGTCCTGCACAGATACTCACCGAAGCACCCATGCCCGGTGAGCACCTGTGTTAGACGGAAGGTGAGGGGTTTGCGTTTACGACGCATCCACCGCTCAAGGACCGGGCGCAGGGCAACCGTTAAGCCTTTGCCATACGGCTGCCGCGCCAAGTCCTCCCCCCACCTTCGCATTAGTGCCTCCTGAGCATAAAGATCTTAATATAAGATTCAACAAAAAGACTCGATACGTGGCGAAGTAATCGATTTCATGAGCCTATCGCTCGAAGTTTGCCCGATCAATACACAGCTTCAAGCTTTTAGGATAATACGTATTGATACTTAATGTAGAAAATCCTTGTGCGGACTTCACCAGTGACACGTGGTTTCATTTGCCATACAAATTAAAAGTTATCCAAGTAATATCATTTTTTTAAATATGAAACACCTATTGGCTGGTGCCGTGATGGCATGGTAATCTTTAGTTATATATTTTTATTAATTTTAGCATACATGTTTCTCCCTCTCCTGAGTGTCCTGTAACGGTAATTTTTATTAAATGTGTTTGGTAGTTCTAATCCATGCACCTTGTCTCTATAGTTTTATAATAATAATAATATGTTGGGACAACTCACACACGGTTATCTGATCCCAAACTAGGCAGAGCCTGTTCTTATGGCAACCAGATAACTGATAAATATATTTCTAAATACATACATATTATAGATAAATTACACCCAGATACAGAAAAAATGATCATGTTCATATCACAAACATTTGTCCTTGGTGGGGATCGAACCCACGACCTTCTGGTTTAGCAGTCAGGGTCACTAACCACTAGACTAACATGCCAGTCAAAAGTTATATTATGAAGATTTCTTATGATCTTCAAAGTTCTTGACTTCATACAGATGTGCAATTTGAACTGAAAAATGTCCAAACATACAGACGGAACTAAAAAAAATATAGATGTAAACTTCATCGTCACCCTTTTTTATATACCGCAGGGACATCCTTATGGATGCAGCAATATGGGACTCGTATCTGGGAGTGCCCACGTAACTAAAACATCGACATCTTGAGTTTACTCATGCGAAGTAAGTTGTGAGTACCGATGAATTTTACAACCCTATACTGCTGATTGCAAGTGCGAGTGAAAAGGGATCGGTTGTCTTGGCGTTCATTGAGGAAGGCTTATGTTCAGCAGTGGATACAGGCTGAAAATGATGATGAAAATACTGCTGCTAATAGTTTTTAAGTTTTCTAATGTTTACGCGAATTTCACTTATAATAATGAACCAACTTATTACGGATGATAACGCGGCTTAAAATACCGACGTTTCGGATACTTTACAGCAACTATGGTCCAGGAACAGTCCTCCCGTGACCATGGTTGCCGTGAAGTATCCGAAACGACATGTATGTAAAAACCTTAATTAACCGCGATACAATCAGTTAAAAGTGGTTTTATTATAGTTTAAGTTATTTCATTAAATGTTATCACCACCAATACTTTAAGTGACTTTCATGATGTATTTTTAATATATTATTACAACTGAAAACTTAATTTAGTTAATAAAAAAATCGTCAGCATATCATATTATAAAGATGAAGAGTTTGTTTGTTCGTTTGAACGCGCTAATCTCAAGAACAACTGGTCCGATTTGAAAAATTGTTTCAGTGTAAGATAGCCTATTTATCGGGGAAGGCTATAGGCTATAATAACATCACGCTGTGACTTATAGGAGTTGAGTAACGCGGGCGAAGCTGCAGGCAACAGCTAGTAAGTCATATTACGAAGCGGAGATCATTCTAAGTTTACCTTCAATCACGGACTCCAATTTTGTCTAACTCACGAAATATCACAGGACTGGAAATATCTTTGTTTAAAATGGAATTTTTTGTATGAGTTCTATAAAATAAAGTGCTTGTTAAATTTTAAATTAGCAGAGTACTCAAATATTCGAGTGCAAAATCTTGTTTGTGTTATTTTACATATTTTATTCTTTATTCTACAGTTCTTTTCAACTATTATTCTTAATAAAAAGAAACTTGGGAGTTTTCTATGAAACCCTTTTAATACACGCGCATCGCACACGCGCAGGTATTACGCATCCTTGATTAAATTTCGAATAACGTTCTTATTATACGAGTTTTCCGAGTAAAGTCAATCTTAATACAAAATGTCTTTAGATTGAAAATACTGGATTTACATTAAATAAATACATTAATCTGTATAAATTATAAAAATATACTGTGTTTTCATTTTCAGTTTTATAAAAAAGTCTCATTACAGTAAATTTAGGTATTATCACATTCTAGAATTAGGTAGTATGACTAAAAACTTTATTATAACATAAATTACAAATTTGTAAAAAATATGTTTTTCTGCTCTATTTCTTTTTTTTTTCAATAGAAAATGGAACTCAGTTTCTAAAAGATCTGCTTTTTTAGTTATTGCACGGATTCGAAAAACTTCCACCCACTTTCCTTCAATTAAAATATTTATCATATTACTTCAATAATAATTTGGCATCCGAAGTCATAGGTAATACAGGTATCGTATATGGATTTAAATGTTAACAGTATAATGTGAACTCAACTTTTATATTTATAGATTCATTATCATCATTATACGATAACTATTGTACGTCAAAAATAGAATAGGTATAAAAGATAGAATAGAATATAAAATCAACATTTCACACGAATCAAGCAATAACATCGTATTGGTTGGTGGTTATATTTATTATTAAACAATATAAAATACATATTATATCTTCACTAATATAATAAAGATAAAGAGTTTTTTTGTTCGAACGCGCTAATCTCTAGAACATTCTGGTTTGAAAAAATCTTTTTGAATTTAATAGCCCAACTATTTTATTGAGGATATAGTTTATTCATTTTGAAGTAAAACATATTTCTCATTGTGTAATAAATTTTTATGTTTAATTGTTGAGGATACGATTTTTAATGACACGGATGCTGGTTGACAGCAGATTGATCCGGGTCAGCAGTGAAATTAAACTCCCGTTTTTCGTCCAGATAACAGACACGGCATCTAACAAATGAAAAAAAGTGATATTTAAAATAGGTACAGCCCAACTTTTATTAAATAAGATCCATTATTGACCCCCGCTGGACCTCTAGTATATTTAAAACTATCACGTGCAATGGACTTAGATGTCACTCTATATTTAAGACACAAGACAACTTTTATGATTAGATTAAAAAGTATTGTAAGACCTGGTCTGAGTATAGATGCCGGCTCTCTCATAATTGGAGGAATATCTGTACTGGGACTCTGTCCTACATTCAGCTTATTATATTTTAGTATAAATAATGTATGTACCTAGGTAGCCTGACGTTTTAATGGTAATTATGTAATTTGATGCTATACCATCCCCGGGGAGATTATATACAAGTATAATAGACTGAGTCGAAAACGGAAGGGTACACGACGAGAAACGCTATTAAATAACTTCGTTATCGGACACACCATTGTAGTCGGATACCGGTATGGCCATCCCGCCCAATTAACCTTACACTAACTTTCATATCATTATCATTAATAGGTTATAGGTAATAATATATATATATATATATATATATATATATATATATATATATATATATATATATATATATATATATATATAATATCATCATTAGAATAAATGTTATGAAGCGTTTATCCTGGATCGGTTTCCACCTTTGATATCCTTGCAGATAATGATGGATGATGAATGATGGATGCTAGTAGCGTAATTTAAAACAGTCTGTTAAGACCTCAATAGACTAGTATGTGTGTGTATTGGCCCCACCATGGTTCAGGCCTTGACGTGGCGGTGGGGCTCAGTAGCCTAGGGTGAGCCCAGAAACTTGGGCGAAGCTAATTGAGCCGAGGGGGCTCTTTGTACCCCTCTTATAAGAAGAGGGGACAAAAGAGCAGGGGGCAAGGGGCAAGGATGGGAGCCTCACCCCATTGTACTGTCCCGACGTTGGGAGAGGTTGTCCTGTGGTGTGGGACAACCCCTCTCTGTGGAGGTGGCGTCGGTCCATTGCGGGACTGACCAGCCGTCGAGGTGCCCTGTTTGTTTACTAGATCCGGGGCACTTCACCGAAGGCGGCATTGGTGGCACTCGCAGGGTTTTAGTGGGTAGAGCTGCGTCCACTTACCAGCTGTCGGGCGCAGCAAGTCCCACATACCCGCGTGGGAGACCCACTCCCCTGCGGAATGCCTCAGAGCATTTCCCGGCGTAAAAAAAGTATGTGTATTGGCGCGAATGGGGAGCTTTGGTGAAGTCCCTTCGGAAATCCCAGAGCTTCTCACATTATGCGGAGGAGACCTTAGGCTCTTCCCCATAAGAGAGTCTGGATGATCTTCTAGAAGATTTTCCCCTCGAAAAAAGGTTACGATAATGTAAAATATTTTTGTGTTTTGTGTGATGATTAGATCATTGTTTCATCATGATCTTGTCGTTCATTTCTTTGGTGATATGAATATATGCACAGTTATGCAAGCGTACCTGTTCATCATCATCATCATCAGCCTCTCTCCGTCCACTGCTGAACATAGGTCTACAAACACACAATTACAAGTATTTTTAAGTCCATCAAACTATTGGAGGTGCCAAAACTAAATGTATGTTATGAAACCGTTTTTATATTCCTAGTAGTAAAATAAAGAGCTGTTTTAGAGACATTTTACTCTTTTACGATGATCTGGTGACCTGCCAATTCCATGTACATTTTTTCCTTGGCACGGCCCACCGTTCTGTATAAAAGATAAAACAACAGTTGGTCCGTAATGGGATCTTTTTGTTTTAGTTCGTCTCTCTAAAATGCACTGGAAGTCCTCGGAAACAATGGGTATTGGTAGAAAAAAATCTAAAGACATTTGTGAATAATTAGTGTTATGTGTGTTGCTAAATGTATTTATCCGCCATTTTGAATTGAACGAGATAAGGGTTCTATTACAATAGTATTATAAATATATAAAGGTACATTTCTTCCATTAAGCAGATTAGCTGTGTAAGATTCAGTAAAGAGATTAAGACAATGTAATGTACTATTACCATCCTGCGTCTAATACAGGCAATGAACGGAAAAGTTGTAGGGCTCAACTCAATAATTAGTAATCTCGGCTGAATTTTCTAGGGAAATAATGAGGGACGTGGTCTCGTCGGTTCTAAGATTAAATATCTCAAATAACAAGAAGAAAGTTAAGTACTCAAAAAAAATCTTCCGTAACCGTAGCGTCAATATTAAAAGCGAAAAATGATACAATCAAATTTTGCACAGTTTACAAATAAAGGTTTTCCTTTATAGTATATATAGCTATCGAAAAGTATTTTATAGACGTCGCCTTTGCTTGCTGCAAAGGCGTCGTACGTACATAAATTGACAAAAAACTAGTCCTTTTTACACGCTTTATATTAGCTTCACCTGTATGTATGTATGTATGTAACCGACTCGTTTAGACTTGATTTTGACCCACTTTATGACGTCAGATTAAATTGAAACTTTACACCCTTTTGAAGGACCCATGACAGTACAATAATTTAATAAGTTTGTTCCAATATCCTGATCAGGATAATCAGGATAGCACATGCTAGGAAGGCGTAAGGCGCGCAAGTTAGCTGCATCACTTGTGTTGTTTTTAGTCTCTCACTCATTTCTTAAGTGATTGCCATTAGTTGAGTACTTACTTTATATTAATAAAATCTTTAATTAAAAAAATCGACACTAAAAAGTAAAAAATAAATCATAATTTAAAAAGAACTAAAAAACACGCTTTAATAGCAAACCCAACTAAAAATTTGAAAATAAGTTTTAATAGAAGAATTAAGTGGCAAAATAAATAAATTATATTATATATTGTAAAAAAAGCGTGAGGTGCTCGATATTCATTGTTAAAAATATTTAATAGGTATCTATTTCTAAAAAGTGAAGTTAGTATAAAATTTTTAGTTCGGTTTGCTATTGAAGCGTGTTTTTTAGTTTTTTTTAAACTATAATTATTTTTACACTCGATTAGCGAATGATTAGATTCACGCCCGAACAAACTTCGACACTATTCAACTTTGGAAATTAGTTATTACAAACTTACAGCATTTCATCAAAGCGAGGTGGTTTTAATGAGATCTTATGAAGCGACCTCTACTGTTCACTAATTGACATCGAAAGATGGAAAATTATATCAAGAACTACCTAAATGAAGATAACTATCCTGCAAAGGAAATAAATACCTCGGAACATAATTATGATAGACATTTCATGAATCAAACTATACCTTTTACACTTTGCTATTACTGACTATGTTTCCGCCTGTTATCTTTTCTTGACTAAACTGGAGATCGATGAAAAAACCCACCATGGTTCAAGCCTTGTCGTGGCGATGGGGCTCAATAGCCTTAGGTGAACCCAGCACCTTGGGCGAAGCCAAGTGAACGGGCTGGTCTTATAAGAAGAGGGGACAAAAGAGTAGGAGGGGACAAGGGACGAGGATGGGAACCTTTCCCTATTGCACTGTCCCGACGTTGGGAAGGGTTGACTGACTAGCTGTCGAAGTGCCCTGTTTGATCAACAGATCCGGGGCACTTCACCAAAGCCGGGTTTTAGTGGGTAGAGCTGCGTCCCCCCTTAGCATATTTGGGGCGCAGCGAGTCCCCCATGCCCGTCTGGGGAGTCCCCCCCCCCTAAGTAAGTAAGTAAGTAAGTAAGCGAAATATTATATCCTAAGGATATAGGCTACCAATAATCTGTCTCGAGCAGGATGCAGTTATAAATCTGATATAATGCGATCGAACCTGCGACAGCTAGTGACAGCGATACTTTTACAATAAAGTATTATGAATGTTTCAAAATCTTCTGAATAATAATTAAACCGTTTTAATGATGTCCCTTTTAAAAACTGGGGTCCCTCTTGAAAAATAATGAAAAAAATCACGTACAGAAACGAGAGTATGCAATCGATAATTTTAACACGACGTCAGCTTTCGCAAACACTCGACACGTTTCAATATAAAACATTTTTAATTGCATTTCCATTTTTTATTCATCACAAACCATACTGATGGATCAGATCTGAGTTACAATAGCAATTAATTACCGATGAATCAACAACATCAACATAATTTAGGGATATAATATTCCGAACTTAGATTCCGAAATTAGTCATGACTTTACAGTTTAAAACCTTCTTAGTTTCCATTAAAAGTTTATATACAGATCGTATCCTCTTTTATTCTATTTTCAAAATTTAAAATATAAATTTAAAAAAAAGATATAAATACGGCGCCAAACTCCTAAGTAAGTATTAAGGAAAATATAATTTTTTTATTGAATTTTATGAAAAAAAATTAGAGGCTTAATTATTGTTTTCTAATGTTTACGTGAATTTCACTCATTATACCATGACTTTTTCACTCGTGACCATGGTTGCTGTAAAGTATCCGAAACGTCGGGCTTGTAAAAAAAAATACCATGAGGAATAGAACGTGTTATTGTCCCGCACAGAATCCAAATGGGCCATTAATTTCTACTCATCCACGATACGGTACGGCTGATTTCAGTCGCTCTGCGAGAACACGATATTCGACTTTTGGGTTGGCCAGCTCAGTCGTTGAATGACTTTGCTCTGAAGGATTTTCCGCCCAATTTGACAACGGAATAACAACTTTTCGAACATTTACAAAGAACATGGGACCTCATACCCAGCAAGACATTGACGACCTACTTTTGGGTATGAACAATAGTTTCTGATGTGTGATTAATAGCACAGGCGGAAATACAGATTATTAGAAATTAGATTTAATATGATTTTTTTCTATTTTACTGCAAATTATTTATTTTATAAGAAGAAACAAAGTTTTCTCCCTGTTAATTTTCCAAAGCAATTGATTAATTCAACACTTTTAATTTAAGAAAAAAACAAAGTCGCGTGTTGTTTATTTATTATTAAATGCCATAAAATATCCTTTAGCAAATTATTCACAGTTTTTTTTTAATAACCGATAAAATCTTAAATATCCCTAGATTCAGTTGATGTGTATTAAGTATGTACATAGTTTACTTAGGATTTATAACACGATATTAGAGTTATCAGCATGAGATTTATTACACTGTTTCTTTACAACTCTCTCACTCACTCGGGTTACTCCCGCTACGACATAACATTATATTCCCATTTGCATTTACTGAATATTCATCTATATTCCATCTCTGCTCAATAACTAGGCTGCTTCAAAGATTTCTTGCTTCAATAAATCCCCAAGCAGATTTTATTGTAAGCGGTGTGTGTCCAGCAGTGTATAGAAATAAGTTCATGACGATGATAACGAAAATGATTTTATTTGTCAGTAAAGCAGTAAGGAGTACATTCAAGTCACATACAATATTAAATTTAATGTTTATCATAAAGCCGTAGTCGTTGTTTTGTAATAAAGGTTTATGCTGGGTATATGCTGGTAGACCAGTTTCAATCCCCACCATGGTTCAGGCCTTGACGTGGCAGTGGGGCTCAGTAGCCTAAGGTGCGCCCAGCATCTTGGGCGAAGCTAATTGAGCCGAGGGGCTCTTTGTACCCCTCTTATAAGAAGAGGAGACAAAAGAGTAAGGGGCGAGGATGGGAACCTCATTTTACTGATCCGACGCTGGGAGGGGTTGTTCTGTGGTGCGGAAGAACCCCTTTGTAGAGGTGGCGTCGGTCACTAGCTTAACAGACCCGGGGCACCTCACCAAATGCGGCACTGGTGGCACTCGCCGGGTTTAAGTGGGATGCCTCAGAGCATTTCCCGACGTTAAAGAAACAAAAAAAGACCAGCGTCGATAATTTGTGAAACAGAAAAAATATAATAAGATGAAACTCATTGGAAAAGGAAGAGAATATAAGAAAAATTAAAGGAAAAATAATTTACGGGTAATTTGAGGGCGGGAAAATGGAAAGGGTAAAACTACAAGTCCCATGGAAAATGTAGAATAGCAAAGTTATAGGTAATAAAAAGGTCTACAACTTTTCTATTTACACTTTTTTCGAATAACCTCAAAATATGTATAAAAAATTCAAATAACCAAGTGTTTAGTTTTTTATTTTTATCTTTTCCAAAAAAAAAAAAGATTTTGTATATTTATTTTTTCACCTTATTTCGACTTAATATCAAAAAACAGTCTTATTTTCAATCGAAAATTCTTCTGTCAAAATATGTGATTAAAAAAAGTTGCTTCTTGTTTGTTGAACTGCTCCAGGATTACCCCAGCGGCTAACAAGGTGTGGGTCGGCGTAACTCGTAACAACGACGCCAGGCAAGTTCGCGCCACGGAGGACCCAATCGTCCTGTTTCACATGAGTGGACTCAAGACGATGCTAAACAAGACTGTCTCAAAACCAAATATGCATTGTGTTTTAATAATTAAAATACGTTGCAATATTTACAATTCCTATGAAAAGATATTGAACCTCATCAGGTTTTATAATAAATTACACAAAGTCCGGGTTGTTAGACCAACGGGCCAACATTTCCCATGAAAAAAATCGGTTGTCTGTAAAGTCTGTTTACTGAAGATAGTGAAGTGATTGAAGGTGACAACGTCATAAGAAATTGGAACGCCTCACAGCGAGGTAACGCCGCGTCATGTTTATTCGTTCTTGCAGCCGGCTCCATCGAATTATAAGACGTTGTCACGTTTTATTTTTGTTGTATGATATGGACTCAAGATCTAAAGATATAAAATGGATTTTATGTCTTGTATTAATGTCACGTTATTCAATAAATATGAAATATATAATATTTAAACATTGCCGAAATATTGCGACCTCAATAAACCTATAAACGCGGTAAGCACCCGAAACAATATTTATTTAAATATGAACTCCTTTTTTAAGTGTCTTTCTTTGATGTTTTTCAAAGGGTTATTATTATTAATAGGGGTTAAAGTATGAAATTGCCGTTTTACTGTAATAGATACTTCGAATTGACATATAACCTTTATGGTTTAAGATTTTTGAGTGAAACTTTTTTCCATAGTTTTTTTCACATGGCACCTATGTAGTTCTTCTTTTAAAAAATGTGCAACATTCGACTTTCAGTTGTTTTTTTTTTATTCAGCGTACACCATAAAGTCAATATATATCGGTAATTATATTAACTTGATGGCTTAGACAAGAAAGATATACTTAGAAAATTCGAGTGATTTTATTTTTTCGAGTGACCAATTTATTTATTTGAGCGACTAACGCGGCAGAAACAGCTCGCTTTCGCTTTCGTAATGGAAAATTTGATTTGAAGAAGGAACCACGTGGAAGACTGCCCACACAGATAAATAACAATGAATTGGAAGAGATTGTGGAAGCAAGCCGATCCGAGCCAAACTACCAAGGAATTAGCAGCATGGTTTAATTTTACCTTATATACCAACAACATTGACTCATTTGCATCAAATCAATAAAATAAAATAAATGAAAAATGGGTGCTTCATGATTTGACTGATCTGCAGAAAGAAACACGTGTTGAAACTTGTGTGGCCTTGTTGAATCGATACAGACATGAAGGAATATTGGATCGAATTGTGGCATGTGACGAAAAGTGGATTATTTACGATAATAGAAAAATGCAATGGCTGTCCCCAGGTCAAACACCGCAACAGCGTCCTAAAGCAAACCTTACCAATAAAAAGGTAATGGTAACTGTTTGTTGGTCTCAGCATGGTGTGATTCACTAGGTATATCTTTCTCCAATCTGGTCAAGCAATAACCACAGATGTCTACTGTGCCGAACTCCGAACAATGATATCAAAACTAGCAGTGAAACAGCCCCGAGTCATGAATCGATCTTCACCATTACTGCTCCATGATAACGCGAGCCCTCATACAGTACGAGAAACCGTTTTAACTCTTCAGGAACTGCAATTAGAAACCATCGTTACCCTCCGCATTCGCCAGACCTTGCTGCAATGGTCTGTAATTTTTTTCGTGATGTGTACAATTTCTACGTGTTAAAAAATCTTCTCAGGAGGCAGTACAAAATGCTTTCACACAGTTTGTCGAATCTAGATCACATCATATGGCAGCAATGTATAGATTTTAGATAATAATGGTAATTATTTTGATTAGGTAAGTATGTTAAATTGAAAAAGAAACTAATTTCAATTTTTCAGTACAAATCGGCAAATTCATACTTTAACCAATAATATTAACGAAACTGCTGCTCTTTTTTATATCGCCGAGAAATCCTTTATGGATGTAGTCAGGATCTTCGGGTAGATCCTGACCCTACGTGAGACTCGCACCTAAGAGTGCCCTACCCTAAACTAAAACCACTGCGAGTGCCTTCAGCCGCCTTATGAGGGTCGCGGATCAGGTAACATGATCACCTCAGCGACAGGCTTACCCCGGCGAAGGCCAGACTACTCTTCGTATGGGGGGGGGGACTGCACGGCTGCTAAAGGACAATCCTAGAATTGTGTATTTATACAAAATATTTTATGAAATCTGTACTAAAATCGCTGTTCTTCTGAGTTGCTCACATAAACATTAGTGATTTACGTTCACTCAAATTATCGCGTGCTATGTGTGTAATATTTTTATACTACACATTTATCAAGAGGTAGTGTCATGCTGCTTTGCAGCCGAATTGGGCCGGCTCGACCGGGGTGGTACCTCTCACTCACATGACACCGGCGTCAAGCTATGCTGTCGCGTTTCGTGCGGTTTGTGCGTTTCCGGTGGCCTATTGGGGGGATAGGGAAAAGGAGGGCAACGTATAACTTTTGGTTGTGAGAATGTCTACGGGCATCGGTAGTCACCTTAAGGCTCCAACTGCTCGGTTGCCTCCTTGTGACATAAAAATAATAATAATACCTATAGGTGCTTTACCAACTATAGTAGAAGAGCTGGGTACTGATTTTTGGACTAGTAGGTATATTTTGAGTTTTTCGGGCACTGATGTGACATTATCTATCAAGCTTAAATAAATGTTATGTCATACGTAACAATGACCGGATAAAGGTTTGAAAACGTAAAATGTCTCCATAATTTTTGCGCCGCATACATGTTTCGGGTTTACTTTTAAGAGTGCCTCAGCTTGGCTGTAATCACCTCAAGAACAAAAAGTATCATTTGCATTCCTTGTTTATGTAAAATGGTTAAGTTTTTAGGAACTCGTACTGGTAAACTTTATAACTCCGCTTGAGAATCTTAATTTAAATAAAAATGTTATCAAATAAGCATGGAAAAACGGAAAAGGGCAAAGGAAATCCTTCTGTAAGTAAGTCGAGAAGGTAAACATAATTACCGATTGGCTTTAAGTCTATTTCCAATAAATTTTTCGAAGAAAATTTCGTATCATCCAGGATTAATTTAAAATGATTATTTACCCAATAGAAAATTCCCGGCGGTAATTTTGAAAAGAATTTCTTGGCGCCTTAATAAAGGGTATTTTTAGGATATTTGTATAAATATATATATCAGGGCATAAAAAGAGCAAAAATTGAGTGGTTCCGGCGTCGAGTTTTGATCTATATATGTCCCTAGATCCGTGATATAGTAGAAATATTTTCTATACTGTTTGATGGATGTGTCGGTGAATATGGTTTTTTTTAGCCCCCGATGGGTTTTATAATTTTCACCACTAAGTATGTCTGCTTGTTGCCTCAACGGGTGAAATGATTTGAATGCGGTTTCTTTAATTGGAATCATATATAATAATAATAATTTATTCAAGATACATGGTAAATTACATGGAAACATATGTTTAGCGGTGATTATTATAGGATTTTTTTTGTCTAAATCGGTTCTGCCGTTTCAAAATCAGCTCTTTTGTTATTGCTTTCGTTTTTTTGTAGAATAATCTTTTACTATCGCTTAAAGAGGATTGTAAGTAATATAATTTAAAGCTATTATTTTTAATAATAGTTTGTAACAGTCTGATATTTATTTCTCAATGTTATAATTTATCATCTAATACTTTTAGAATGAAATAATATTTCCGACTGTTCTAGTTTCATTTCGAAGAAAAATAGATTAATTCATTCAATCACTGACTGCTAGCTGCTCTGAAGATGAGCGGTAATATCAATTTAAAACCCTCAATTACTTCTAGACACTTCTTAGTATTCTCTAAAAATATATGTGAATTATAGTTTTAAAAATTCATTTGCCCATGATAAAAAATCGAATATATTATTTCATACTATACAATATTAATGTATTTTAGCACGCCGGGAACGCGTGAAAGACAAATAAAACATATTAAACGAAACTGCTAAAATAGAAATTATTAAGTTTTATTATATTTACGCATTAACTATTTATTAATATTAATTATTGGAAGTTTTTTTTTAATATATCAATTGACATTGTACTGATATTTCTAATGATAAAATACTTTTAGTTTGATATACAAACGACAAATGTACATGACGTCATTATTGCATCCACTTGGCTACGAAGCCCATACAACGATTCACCCGTTGGCCTCATTCGAACGACTTAATGTGCGTAGGCCGACGATCGTAGCCTTGCTACGTCACTGCTACGCAAGTGTGACTTACGACTTAGTTAAGGAACAAATTCACTTATTATCATGAACATCTGCTTTTTATCTATTGAAGAGAACTATTTTTCGGGTGTGTTCGTTTCAATATTTTCCCTCGCTGGTTTACTGACTTGGAATACCGTCGACATGAAAATATTTTTGATCGAAAACCGTTTGAAAATCGAAAATTGTTTATCGAAGGAATTGGCACTGGTCAACCGCTTTTGTCTACTTTTGTTTTTACAACGTATATTTTTATGTGACGGGATAGGAAAGGATAAGTATTCTTTCTTGCTAACATGCTAAAGCATCATCGACCGGCTAAGTGGGTTGTTACATTCCAACAGTATGCATACACTGAACATACATAATTAAAAACAAGAGCTTACCTCGTTGACCTTTTTATTTTAATTTAGGGTTCTTGCTTGTTTATTCACATTTATATCATTGCTACCAAACATAATTTGAAAATCCGGAAACCGATGCTTAATAACTTATAATATGAATTAGGGAGAATGAAATAAAATGACTATTATATATTATACCAAAGCTTAAAAATATGGGCTACATAGATTTTATAAGCTTAGGATAATCTCAAGAATTAAGAATACCTTAAGGAAAAAAAAGCTCTAAGCATCAGATGTTATTTTAGTATTTGTACTGGCAAGGTTTATAGATTTCTTCCCTATGTCTAATGTGTAATCATCATACTAAATTGATCTCGATTAAAATTTTCGTCGTTTCGAGAAAGAGTTAAGAATAGGCGATATTATGACTAATAATAAAACGATCAAAGGTGATTGTGGTTTGATGCGGAAATAAAAAATTATAAATAAAAATACGGAATTATTACTTGAACAGTGGAATTTCCATTCCTCGAATACCACAATACCACATACCACAATGCCTGAATATGCCTGTACTTATATAGTGCAACCGCATACCATCAATGATCAACGAAATTTCGACCCATTTTTGTACGCTATAGGTTCATTATATTATATTGGTAGGATGACCATAAATGACTGGAATGCCATTCCTTGTTCTGGATATGTCGATATTATCATTCAACGATGACCAGAACATATACTTTAGATTTTAAAAAAACTAACACAACTAGTCACAGGGACTGCCGATGGAAGTGAAAACAAAACAATTAAATTCAAATACCTATAATAATACAGGCTGTAATTATGACAACCTATACAATTTAAACGACGCACAAAATGACCGCATGACATTGACATTTCAGTGTGTTTGACGATTGGTTATGTAAACAAATATTGCATAATCTTATATAAATAAATCAAATGTCATATAAACGTCAAATAGCGTCTCATAACGGTGGTAACGATCGCGAATCCAGAGATTTTATTTCATCTGAAAATATGCGTACTGCGCCTAAAGATGTTTTCACTTCAAAATTGCGATTTTTTTATCAATTCTTATACTTTGCTCGTTATATTAGTAGGCTAACCTTAAAGTGACAGCGGCCACAAAAAACAAATGGCATCTCAGTAAATAGAAGAAGAAAAAAGAAGAAAAAACGTTTATTTATAGGGTTATGGAATGGAGGTCGCTTTTGGGAAGAGGTGCTGTTGATCGCTGAGATGATCTGGAATTTTAAGATTCATTGAAAAAGGCAATCCAGTTATTGGAATTGTTGTGTTCTTTTTTCGTGTTTCCTAGAATCTTGAGTATTTTCATCGTGACAAGGTTTTCATTCACTCCTAACTTTTAATGTTAATAGCTTCTCAATGGTAACGATGAATACATATTAGTCACTAGCTGTTGCCCGCAGTTTCGCCCGCATATAGCCTTCCTCGATAAAGGGCTATCTAACACTGAAATAATTTTTAAATCGGACCAGGAGTTCCTGAGATTAGCGCGTTCAAACAAACAAACTCTGCAGCTTTATAATATTAAAGTAGATTTGTACCTGTTTCAATTCAGGTTGTCTAGAAGAGTAAGTATTAAATATAACTTTATCTTTATATATATATATATATATAATTTGTTTGTATACAGATAAATATATATAAGATATCAGATGGCAGCCCCGAGTTCTCGGTACGACTCGGGTCAGGAGAAGGCTTCCCTTTGTATATTTCACGGCATTTACTACGGGAAATGTTCTGTGGAGTTATTGGACCTTATTCCCGTCGTTGACTTTTGTCGTCGTACAATCCGCTCAACATATATACCCGTACCATCTATATGGCCATTCTATAATGGCAAACTGGATTATCTATAGATTTTTTTTTCTCCTGGTGGCATTTCTGGTCACATGTAAAATACGTACCTATTAAAATAGGATAATGGATTGTAATATTTTACAATGTGTTCCTTATTTTATGCTCATAAACGGAATAGTTTCACTTAATCATCATCATCATCAGCCTCTATCCGTCTCCTCCTCTCAACCTCCCTCAATGAACTCCAAGACGGCCGATCCCTTGCCACTCGCATCCAACACGGACCAGTCACCATCACTACCAGGTTAATGACGGACCAACACTTCGTCTACCTAAACGTGGCCACTCTTGAACTTTATTGGATCATCAGCCAGCCTTTCTCCTGGGTGTGTGACCATCCCAGTGCTTTTTAATATATTTTTATATTTTTTGAAATAAAAAATGAATTGATTATAAGCCGATATAAGAGCTTGAGTGAAATATAAAATGGGGTAACGAATTTATGTAGGCTTAAGTATTTTACTGGGACACGAGAATTGACTTTTGTACTTCTACGATGCGTCATGTCCATTGCACACTTTTCACGTTTGCAAATGTTGGTAGCTCTGTTTTGTAATATTAACGAGAAATGTAGTTTTAGCAGTCAACGCTGTGCGTAGATAAGCCCTGCGTAGGTTTGTATTCGAGCACGTAACGTTATTAAATCCGCTTAGAGGAGCCGTCTAAATTCATTTCGCTTTTGATGTTTACTCCGCTCAATTTTGCTCTTAAAAGTTTTATTATATTTATAGCTCTTGTTTACTTATTATATATAATTATATTATTATTATATATATTAATATAACGATACGGCTTCGTTTGAAACAAACTATTTATAGAACGCTTGTTTGGGATTATGTTTCAACTGTAGGTATTAATGCACTTTAAATTTGGCAGGCCGTGCTGGATTGCACTATTGACACTGCCTCACGTCGGATCAAAAGATGTGCGATTAAGGTGCATTTTCCTCCCTATTGCCAAAAACGGATTTAGTGCTTAGGGTCATGCGGATGGCGTCGGTATAGCGGTATACCCACAGCGCAAGGTCGATGCCCGCATCGATCGCCGGCGACAAACGGCGCGCCTGTGCGGCACCGCACACGCCGCGCAACAGGCCCAATCTAACCTCCGCTGTCTATAGTAAAAACACACAGTTCAGTTTCAAGGAGGGCGTCCGAGGACGCAGACGGCGCCCTAAGCGTCGCGGTCGCAATAGCAGTGCGTCGACGGCGACTCGCCGACTTTCATACACCAATTACTGTGATAAAAAAACACCAAATGTTAGGTAGGCCCGACTGTATCGGTCCCAAGCACGCGTTGCACACCGGTCGTAGTCGCGCCGTATTGTTTACCTTCCGTTTGGTAGCGATGGGTGTGGTTCAATGGCACTTTACACTAGCGTGTCCGTCGAGCCGTTCGGAGGGCGAGGGCGGGGGTGCGCGGTGGTGCGCGCGGAGAGGGGGGACGACCACGTGATGTATTACCCGGTACCGGCCCACCCCCCCTCACAATTTCCCGATGCATTTAGTCGAACCTACGCGTTGTATTTCTAACTTTAAGTGTTATATTCGGATGAACTAAACGGGGCTCGGTTTACAAGCGAAATGCTACCTAAAGGCCGTGCAATATGACGCCGCGGCTACGACAGCCCTTCCATCATTTTTATTATTCAGTGATTGCCGGAAATGTAATTTATTTTAGACATCGGTTAATATTCACAGTTTGTATCATACTTGCATGAGACTGAGTCCATTTTACCTTGAGCCAGCATGGGCTGTGGACAGATTCCCATTCATAGACTTTATCGTTAGTTGTGAGTTTCGTGTTCGTCACCTTTTTATCTAAGATCTTTTTGATAAATATAGGCTTTTTATGAATAAATATAGGCTATCGATATGTATCATTTAGGATCTATGAGCATCGTTGATGAGGGAAGATCCTTTGCTCATCTTTTGGTATGTAAACACATTTATACCTTTAGATATCGACCTAATCATAATATTGTTTTACAATTATTATTTATAAAAATTACATATATCAAGAACAAAAAAATACTAAATACATTTTTTTATTATTATTTTGCATTTATACTTATTACGACTAACGTTTGTTGTGTTTATTTATTGAACACAAAATATAAAAAATAGACTTTTTTCGTAAAATCATTATTTTATTTAAATTTAGTTAATTGGATGATTATTTGATACTTATTATTATTATTATTATTTGGCGTTCATTGAGGGAGGCCTATGTTCAGCAGTGGACGGAAAGAGGCTGATGATGATGATGATGATGATATAATTAATCGCTTTTATTTAGTCTTAAATTTTTAACCTTATCGTTTTTCGTTATTTTGATGAAAGATTATTTGAAAAAAGAAACATAGAATACCCTGTATTTTTCATTGAATTCTAAATATTTACAATAAAATAATATTTAGAATTTACAATAAAATAAAATTTAAAATTCAATAATTACATCTATTGAATTCTATATTAAGATTCATAGGTATCCTCATTTGTCCGAAACCAGAGCATGTGATTAAATCTATACTAATATTATAAAGTTAAAGAGTTTGTTTGTTTGAACGCGCTAATCTCAGGAACTACTGGGCCAATTTGAAAAATTCTTTCATTATTAGATAGCCCATTTATCGAGGAAGGCTATAAGGCTATATAACATCACGCCGTGACTAACAGTAGTTAAGTTGAGTAAGTTAACGCGGGCGAAGCTAAGGGAAACAGCTTGTTTAATATATAATAATAATAACCAGGAAAATTAAATCAATTTGTTTTGCTTATTACACAAAATTAACGTAGTACTCATTAATACCTTATTAAGTACAGATAACTTAAATCGATATAATATTTGTTGTGAATATTATTATTATTATATATAAATATTTATATGTTACACAAATTATTAATAAAAACCGCTTTTAGCGGAATTTCAACCGTAACTGTAGGTACAACTTTCCTCTAAACCGGTGTCTAGGTATTACGTCACGTACTATTGATAGAATTTCATGAATGAATGCGTTATTGTGAACTGAACGTTAGACTACGTCGTATAAAATATGAAATATTATATAACAATATCATAATATAAAAGCAACTTATTTATAAGCGGTTTCAATTTGATAATTATGACTTAACCAATTAGTCATACAAGCTAACTTTCAATGAAAACTTTAATTTAAGTGCTAAATGTTGGAAGGAGCCGTAATCATACTCGGAGCTTAATCTTAGCTTTATTTAAAAATATGAGAAAAATTTCATTTAAAAAAATTATATTAAAATTAGTACTTTTAAACACATTCTATATGCTCGGTACACTTTTTATAAAAAGATGTTATATTGTGATTTTCTTGATTCACAAAAGTGAATGATAAAAAAAAACAATACGATTTTTTAGCAAACCATTGTACACCTTATTATGTGTATATTGTCCATACAAATATTATGATACAAATATAACGTATGTCCGTTATCTTTTCACGCCTAAAACGCTTTCGATTAAAAATGAGCGATGCCAAAAAAGCTAAATTATCATTATAATACTTAGAGATTATATACGCATACGTAGAGTAAAACTTCCGGGTAAAACCATAGATAAAAGCTAGTATAATATCTTTAAGAGGATGGTCTCATGTTCGAAGGGTATAGATATCCAAGTAAGAAAATTCTGTATGAAAGCTGTATTCGTCAGCAGATTGCCCTTTGGATTAAATTATTCAAATACTAGCAGCGCCCTGCAGTTTGACCCGCGTACTTCCCATTCCCGTGGTAGTACAGGCATAAATTATAGCCTATATGTTAATCTGATATATAAGCTATATTATTGTAAAGTTTCATTAAAATCCATTCAGTAGTTTTTGCGTGAAAGAGTAATAAACATACATCCTGCATCCATACATTCTTAAAAACCTTCGCGAATATTAGTAGGATTTGGATTAGTCAAAACCCCGATAATGATGTCACTTCATTTCATTGCCGAATGGCTTCATTAGAAACTTATCAGCTAATACTTATAACCAATCAAGATAATTTACAAAAACTTGTAGCTTGGTAATAATAAGTTTGTAAATTTCGGCGTGTAACTTGTATTTACATAATTAAACCGTCACATAAGTAAACTGTCGAGGTTCCCTGTTAAGCAAACAGGGCACCTCGACGGCTAGTCAGTCCCTCATGGGACCAACACCACCTCCACCAACGCCCCTTTGTACCCCTCTTATAAGAAGAGAGGAAAGAAATCAGGGGGCAAGGAGCGAGGGTAGGAACCTCGTTGGGAGCGGTTGTTCTGTGTTGGGGGCAACCCCTCGGTGGAGTTGGCGTCGGTCCCTTGGTCGACTGACTAGCCGTCGAGGTGCCCTGTTTGTTTATTAGATCTGGGGCACCTCACCAAAGGCGGCAGTGGTGGCACTCGCCGGGTTTTAGTGGGTAGAGCTGCGTCCCCGCTTACCAGCTTTCGGGTGCAGCGAGACCCACATACCCGCTTGGGGAGACCCACACCTCCGCGAAATGCCTCAGAGTATTTCCCGGCGTTAAAGAAAAAAAAAACCTTGATACCTCACTTAAAAGCAATAATAGCATATCTTAATCTAAAGCTGACAAAATAATAGTCGGTCAAGTTTTAAAGTAACGGACTCTCCGTTTATTCAGAGTATCAATGGACGGTAATGCGTATTTAATGACGATGAAATGCGAAAAGTATTGTAAAGCATAGTTCGTTAAAATTTGCTTTTAATCATATATTTTAATAACCAATAATTTTTTAAAGTTCATAATCGGTCTAATTAAGTTAATCTACTGTTTTTTTTAATTTTATCAAGCGATTATTTATTTTAGCACTGGTGGAAATGAAATACCAAGAAATAAAACAAAAGCAAAAAAGATTTCTCATTGTGTTTTCTCTGTAGCAATAACAATATAAAATCATGGCTTATATTAATATTTCGCTATGGAACTTTATGAATTTCTTCCTGTACGTAATATTCAAAGTAGGTGGGTGGGAAAAATAAAAAAACAATCTGAATACTGCGTTGAATCAGCATAAGTCTAAAACTCTTTTCATTTACGGAATATATTAAAAACTGTTTTAAAAAGGAGTTTATTATTGATATATTTTATTATTTAATATCATGGGATTTTAAGTGATATTTTTTCTTGACCTTATTTTATAAGCCTTGAAGCATTTTGCCACAGCAGCCATTACTTTTGGACTAATATCTTGTAGATATCAAGTATAAATCATTTACTTTTGCGGTTTCATTTTATTAATAAAGGCTAAAAATGATAATGGTCACGTTTTTTTTTAAAACTGTGTGTAAATTTTTGTAGCAGCTCAAGGAAGACTTAGGTCGACCTCGACCTAGGCTGGTCCTGGTTCGTGGCGGGTAGCTTGGATCAGCCACTACACGTGTCATATGGATGGTATAAGCGTGATAATGATGATGACGAAGCGTACGGAATACAGAATGAACATAGGCCAATCCCTCAATGAACGCCAAGATATGCAGATTTGCAATTATTTTTTCGATTGAATATGTCTTTTTATTGAACTAATAGTTTTTTATTAAACTAAACCAAAATCTCGTTGCTCAATTATATCTAAATATTTATTGATTCAGACATGAGAATGTAACAAACAGACTAAAATATCGAAGGTCTGGGGTATAGTGCAAAAAAGTAAAAATGTTAGACGTACAGAGTAATAAACTTTGATTCGATTCTCGTCAATCTCGGCTATATTCGATGAAATT
This sequence comes from Helleia helle, assembly GCA_963853865.1. Lineage (NCBI taxonomy): Eukaryota > Metazoa > Arthropoda > Insecta > Lepidoptera > Lycaenidae > Helleia > Helleia helle. The sequence goes on from OY971420.1 coordinate 7,042,492, forward strand.
GATTTGTAATTAAATAAAACTTTAGCCGTCCGCCGTGGAGCTAATAGCTCACCAGTGCAGCTGCTGCTAAGCGAATCAAACTGATGCTACTTTAATAACCCCTTAGAACCCTCCGGGAACCGAGAAAAGTTCCAATCAGCTTACCTACCTACCTACTTAAGGTACCGTTTCTATTATAAATCGTAAGATATTTTCAAATCTTTAGATCAGGTGTATTAATGTTTTAGCGAAAAGAAAGTTATTTACCTACCTACTTTTCCATTCTATGTCTACATACAAGATGCCATTATTTCAAGCTAGCGTTACGTATTTTTTTCCCACTTCACCATATTTTATTGGGTCTTTCTGTTTCTCCTAACCTCTCTTGTACGGTATATAATTAAAGATATGTGTAGATCATTCGCGTTAACATAGATTAAAAGTTGTATTTGGATAGTAACAGTTATTTTAATAGAATAAACATATCTTAGAACTAGCTGTTACCTGCAGCTTCGCCCGCATTACTCAACTCATATATGTCACAGCGTGATGTTATGTAGCCTATAGCCTTCCTCGATAAATGGGCTGTCTAACACTGAAATAATTTTTCAAATCGGACCAGTAGTTCCTGAGATTAGCGCGTGGAGTAAATATATGGAAAACTCTTAACAAAAATGAACCTATAGATGTTCCATTTTTCATGTTGTGCTAGGTAATTTTTTGTGTTAACATAAACCTTAACCCTTACGAAACACGTAATAATCTATACTAATATTATAAAGCTGAAGAGTTTGTTTGAACGCGCTAATCTCAGAAACTACTGGTCCAATTTGAAAGATTCTTTCAGTGTTAGATAGCCCATTTATCGAGGAAGGCTATAGGCTATATAACATCACGCTGTGACGAACAGTCATTAAGTTGAGTAAGTTAAAGCGGGCGAAGCTGCGGGCAACAGCTAGTTCATTATAAACTTTAAATAAGCTTTTCATTTCGGTTTTCACGTTTAGCTTACATTTTTCCAGGGAACATAACGTTATTTACACGAATATAAACATCCAGACGTCATTACCCCGCTGCGACGTTATTGCACTCTGGTAAGACGTAGAGCAAGCTCCGCAATAACTCGAATAGTTTTGATTGGAAGCTGTATCAGAATCCGCAAAAGCGGTAACGTATGCATATCTCATTGTCTGACTTTGGATGCGTTCGATGCATACATGTATTCTTATTAATTTTATTTTGTATTGCTTGTTTAATTTAAAGTGTACTTTATCATGTACTTGTAGTTTTCGATTTTATAATTATAATAGCAACTACTATTTTCCTCATAATCAAATCAAACATATTTGTAAAATTAAGATGATCCGAGTTTTAAGAAGATTTCTGTATTATTGCAATGTTTGCAGCTTCATCATCATCAGCCTCTATCCGACCACTGCTAAACATAGACCTCCTTCAAATAACGCCAAGACGACCGATCCCTCGCCACTCGCATCCATCACGGACCGGCCATTGTACGGAGATCGTCTTCCACCTTTTCTTTCTTTTTTTTTCTTTTACACCGGGAAACGGTCTGAGGTATCCCGCAGGGGAGTGGGTCTTCCCAAACCTCCTCGGCGGCTAGTCAGTCACTCAAGGGAACGACGCCACCTCCATAGAGGGGTTGTCCCGCACCACAGAACAATCCCTCCAAACGTCGGGACAGTACAATGGGGTGAGGTTCCCATCCTCGCCCTTTGTCCCTCTGCTGTTTTGTCCCCCTTATAAGAGGAGTACAAAGAGCAGGTCCCTTGGCTCATTTGCTTCGCCCAAGGTGCTGGGCACACCTTAGTCTACTGAGCCCTACTCCCACGACAAGGTTTGAACCAGGGTGGGGATCGTCTTCCCACTTGGTTAATGGCCGACCAACACTTCGTTTACCCGAACGCGGCCTCCACTCTTTAACCTTATTGGCCGATGGGCCAATAAGGTTAAAGAGTGGAGGCCATCCGCTCTCCTGAGTATGTGACCAGCCCACTTCCACTTCAACAAGCTTAGCAGCTTATCGTGTGTAAATAGTGGAGAAAATATTTAATTTTAGACAATTATCATCCAGACATAAAATTTGAAGTTGCAATATAATGGATCGTTAATTGAATATTACAGACTGAACTACGTTTAATTAAAATATTTCCAATATTCAACCGCTTTTCAATTATGGTCGAATAGCAATTATTCGGATGATGTTCATTACACAGACTTCAAATTAGCAAACAATAAATGGCAACTGCGACGACCTCTGTGGCTCAGTGGTAAGCGCGTTGGCGCTCAAGCCCGGAGGTTGCGGGTTCGAATCCCGCCAGGGAACAAAAATATTTTCTGTGTTCCTGAGTCATGGATTTGTATTAAATATGTGTATTACATAACAAAAATCTTAAATATATGTATAGTATAAAAGTATTAAATATATTTCCGTTGCCTGGTACCCGTAACACAAGTTCTTCTAGAACTTACCACGGGACCAGATGGTGTGAAAGCGTCCATAGATATTATTATTAACTGCGATTATATTTGGTGAGTGATTTTTTTTGGTATTTTGATAGGAAATCTGGTAGACCTGCCACCTGATGGTAAGTGGTCGACGTCGCCCATGAACAGTGGCGGCCGGGAAGTACGGGAAGGCCAGACTATCGCTGAGGTGTTCATGTGGCCTGCACCAGAAGAATATGGATTACTACCCTGGCCTGGCACAATAACTTTCAGTTTCGTTAATATGAATGATGGCGAATACTCTTCAAAATCAGATTCCTCTGCCAGTTTGCCTATCTTTACCTTAATATCTAAATCTAATCTGTATCTAAAAATAAAATATCTTCATATTTAAAAAATATCTTAAAACAAAAATATCGGAATATAAAAATATCATCATCATCATCATCATCATCATCAGCCTCTATCCGTCCACTGCTGAACATAGGCCTCCCTCAATGAACGCCAAGATGGCCGATCCCTTGCCACTCGCATCCAACACGGACCGGCCACCGCACGGAGATCGTCTTCCCACCTGGTCAATGGCCGACCAACACTTCGTCTACCTAAACGTGGCCTCCACTCTAGAACCTTATTGCCCCATCGGCCATCCGTTCTTCTGAGTGTGTGACCAGCCCACTGCCACTTCAACGAGCTGATTCTTTGCGTGATATCGGTTACCTTAGTTCTCTGACGGATGTCTTCCTTCCGAATCCTATCTGTCAAAGAAACACCCAGCATAGCACGCTCCATAGCACGTTGAGCTACGGCAAACTTGCGGACCAGTCCTATATTTAGAGGCCACGCTTCAGCCCCGTAGGTCATCACGGGGAGAACGCATTGGTCGAAGACTTTCGTCTTCAAACTCTGCGGTATAGACGACGTGAGAATATGGCTAAGCTTCCTGAATGCTGCCCATCCCAATTGAATCCTCCTATCGGTTTCTCTCTCGAAGTTATGTCGACCTAGCTGCAAAGTGTGCCCAAGATAGACATACTCTTGCACGACTTCGAGAGTTATGCCATCAACGTTAACCGGCCTAGGGAGAACGTGTTCGTTGAACATGACTTTCGTCTTGTCCAAGTTCATCCTAAGACCCACACGTCGGGAAGATTCATTTAGACTGTGCAGCATCTCCTGCAAGCCCTTTGCTGTGTGGGGGCGGCTTAAGAATACCCCTACCCCAATACCAGCCCAGGGTGACGTAGAAGTCGTCAAAGGGCATTTAGCTCCCCAACATCAAGGATGCTAATACTGCGAATCGATTGCTTGGTGTCAGTCTGTCTCATCGTGACAGTGAGATAGACTTGATCACTAAGCATCGATCGCACCGAGTGATGGCGGCACCATCAATCGAATTGGCGGCAGGCAGCAGTGCCGCCGATGCGAATTCATCATCATCTGCGATTGCCAATCCGCCTGCTCAGCGTGGCAATTATGAGCATGAATCCCCTCATGAATTACAGGCACAAGAGAAGGCCCCTAGTTCCCGGCCGTCCCACTATTCCTGGTTACGGTAGCAGCCTAGGTTACGGTGGGACAGGGGGTGCTAAGAATCCCCGGGCTACGGATCGCTACCACCAACTTGACCTGGCTACGTATAAAAATATAATAAAATGAAAATATTTACATGGATAACAATCAAAAGATTTGATAGTCATTTAATATTGCGTGTGTCGACGATATTTGTGTAACAGGATAAAAGGATAAATCTTTTTATATCTCTAAAAAGCTCGAAGCCTATATAATGCGGCAAAGAGTGTATTTAAATGAGGGCAATCTGAAAGGTGAGAGGGGACAGGTTACAAAGTAAGGTTATTTATCGATTATAATATTTTTAGTATTATGTATTGACTTGACATCGTCGCTTGGTTTCCGCTTTTCACACTTTTAAGTTTCGTATGATGGCCCTTGTAGTTTTTAGAAAATGTTGATATGAATTTTGACGTCTTCATATATAAAATGCTTCTGTACGTGTGTATGTCACTGGAGTGCTCCTAAACGGCTGGACCGATCTTGATGAATTTTTGTGTGTGTTCAAATGGATTCGAGAATGGTTTAGATATGTTTATTTAAATATATTGTACAGGACAACGTCTGTCGGTGCCACTAGTATATGTGTATATATAGTGTCACCGACATATATACTAGAGTCCCATTTCGGTTGGAAATTACCTGTTTTAACTAACAACCCACTTGTATTATACAAACACGAAATATTTCTCATTACAAAGGTGCTTAATGTCGTAACTCGTAATCAACTAAATAACTTTGTAAATTTCTTAAATAAATTAATGAATTTAGTGTAAAAGTGTTTGCATCCTGTTATAATTTTAAGATTTTTTTGGCATTCCACCCGTATATATATTTTTAATATACATAATTATAATAGCAACTACTATTTTCCTCATAATCAAATCAAACATATTTATAAAATTAAGGTGATCCGAGTTTTAAGAATATATCTGTATTATTGCAATGTTTGCAGCTTCATCATCATCAGCCTATCCGACCACTGCTGAACAAAGACCACCCTCAATGAACGCCAAGACGGCCGATCCCTTGCCACTCGCATCCAACACGGACCGGCCACCGCCTTTGTTCAGCAGTGGACGGATAGAGGCTCATGATGATGATGAAGAAGATACCTTTTTATTCGATATAAGACTAGAATGAGAATAGTCTTATTTGTTGCTGTACATTACCTACTTACCTACCTTGGCTGATACCGACTCCAAAAGTAACTATAATGACGTGGTAAACGCAAAGTTTGTACATTAGTAGAAGATTAAGTTGATTATATGTTGTAAGCACAAACATTAAATAAACTGTTATTTTATTACTTTTTAGTTTAGTATTTTTGAAGTCGGATTTAATTTTTTGTAAAATGTTTTTATTAATAATTAATTTTAATATTAACATGGAAGATTGTTGCTCACCGCATTTTGTCTTATTATTAATCTATGTCTTGACTTTAATCGAAGGACGCCAATGTTCAGCAGTGGTCGGATAAGGGATGATGCGGATGTTGAAGCTATGTAATGCTAGATAAGTTAATCGTATATTGTACTAGCTGTTGCCCGCAGCTTCGCCCGCTTTACCTCACTCAACTTAACTACTGTTAGTCATAGCGTGATGTTATAATCTATAGAATTCCTCGATAAATGGGCTGTCTAAAACTGAATGATTTTTTAAAATCGGACCAGTAGTCCCTGAGCTGATTAGCGCGTTCAAACAAACAAACTCTTTAGCTCTCCCAACGTCGGGACAGTACAATGGGGCGAGGTTCCCATCCTCGCCCCTTCGCCCTCCTCTTTTGTCCCCTCTTCTTATAAGAGGGGTACAAAGAGCCCCCTCGGCTCAATTAGCTTCGCCCAAGGTCCTGCGCCCCAACGCCACGTCAAGGCCTGAACCATGGTGGGGGAACTGTGGACCCCTGAGAAAGGAAAACATTGCAAAACGCGCTAGTTCGATAAGATAGTGGGTTCGCCAAGTTTTGAGGAAATATTATGATAGATATGTACATACAAAAGTCTAGTTAAGCTTTTTAAAAGCTCTTAAAGCGTTTTAGAATCTCTTATCTCGGTTGTAGCATATTTCAGCAATGTTTATTCCTTGTTCCGTGTTATTACAATTATAGTTTACCATACCATAAACTCTTAACGGGGGTTAAGTGTTCCTGGCGCTTAAACACCCGCAACTTGAAAGGGTGAATCCGGGAATTGCCTTCGTATTAAAACATTAAATTTATCATTTTTAGTGTTCCGTAACAAAACGTTAGAATAGAATAATAAAATTTGGCTGCCCGTCTGTCACGTTGATGCATTTTTTATTGTAATATTATATACATACATATACTATAATAGGTATATAGAGTACTGCTTCGATAGCCTTTTTAATTTTTTCTGTGTACGATGCAACCGCACAGATAGCGCAGTCATCACTTTTGTATATTTCACACTTGCGATTTCATATTATTATAAGTTTCAGTTGAGAGCACGATTTAATGTCGCGAGCCGCGGACGTGTTCAGTAGCATTTTAATAGCTAATTAGCAGCATAGCTTTGTATTTTAATTATAACCAGCAGCAGCAAGCAACTCAAGGCATACGAACCGTACATTCCCATTGCTTCCTCTTGTCAAAAAAGTTTGGCTTTATCTAATATATAAAATTTCCATGTCACAATGTTAGTTACCGTACTCCTCCGAAACGGCTTCACCGATTTTTACCAAATTTTATATGCGTATTCAGTAGGTCTGAGAATCGGCTACTATCTATTTTTCATACCCCTAAGTGATAAGGATGGTCAACCCCTCAAATTTTAAAAGTTAACGCGGGCGAAGCTGCGGGCAACAGCTAGTAATATATAAAAATATGCGTTCGAGGCATCTGAAATAATAAAAATACGTGTATACACATTTTTTTAAATAAAAAGTTAACATTCATACGTTTAATATGGCCCTTGAAGGTCGTAAAAACAACAGTAAAAAGGACATCTTAAAAGAAAGTGTTTAGGACATTAACAAACTACAAATATACTGATATGAAAAACTTTTGACTCAACGTAGTGGCAAACTTCGTTGACAAATATCAAATTACGAGCACAGTAGCGGCCGGCCGTCTTAAAATTCTCTGTAGCATGTATAATATACATCATGATACAGTAGTGAATAATATATGGTGCTTCCCAATCTTCTGTAGATTGGGAAGGTATATAGGTAACCGGGGATCAAATAACCAGCGGGGGCAGTATTTCCACCTTCTCCCTGAATTAATTAATATGGGAAAAGTAAATTCGTACGAATATAAATTTATATATTTTGATTACAGTTTCATTAAAGCAAAGTCAAATGAGATTTACGAGATATTTGACCTCAATGTACGCGCATTAGCCGAAGCATACAGAATTCATGTTATATCAACGAGGTCGGCCATCCCGTTTATTAACAACCTGATGTAAGCCGTAATATGATCAACGTATTACGGTAAAGTTACGTGTGTGTTCCTTTAATTGGGAATTATAGAAGTAAAGTAAATAAGGGAAAGTGAAGTATGATAAATTAGAGAAAAGTAAAATTTTGGATTTTTTTACGTGAACTGAATTTCGTAGCTTAATGTTGCAACAACCGGTATACGGTTTAGTTATTTTAAAGAATTTATAAATAGTTTATATTATATTTGGTAAAGAAATCCTGAAATAGAACTAAGAGATCTGTTAAGTAAGATACGTTAGGAAAATAAATGAAAATCTGATTAAGCTTAGTCTTAAGATATACAGAAAAGAAAAAAGCTTCCAATATAAAATTAGTTAAGCTCTTATCTATTTCTAAGTATTTATTTTATTACGTTTCTCCGAACATTATTTGCGCAGTATATCTGCTAGTATTTTCTCAGCGCTCTTATGCATATAACTTTTCCCATAGTCCATGTCATTACGCAGACAAAGGAGGGGATTTCTCATGCTATATGTCTGCATAGAACGTAAAAAATAAAAATAAAAGCCCCTGTCTGAAATTTGAAATTGGAATGATTAAAGTGGAGACAATCAAAGGCGCTTTGTTGGCAAAGCTTTGTTTCTCTCTCAAAAATATCTATTATTAGCATTTTTTCGTAGCGGTGGTAATCTTTATAATGAGGTATTATTATTAGTGAATTCTTTTTATAGAAATATTAGTTTAATTACCTAGATTTTATGACCAGTTAGAATAGAAGTAAAAAGAGCTTGAATTTTGAACTTACTTGTTACATAAAAATAAAACGAGCAATATTAAAGAAAAATAGAAATTCAATTGAATGTGAACAATTACACCATCAATTAATCTAACACCATGGTATGCTTGTAGGAAGTCACATATCTGACATTCATCTTACAAATTACTTGCACGTGGCGGGATCAGAACCCGTGACCTCTGCATATTGTACCAGTCACCTAACTATCAACAGATTTTAAAACAATAGTAGGAATTCGCAACGGATGACATGCCTATGTGCATTGGTATCAGCTTATTTTTTTGTCGTTACAACTTTTCTGAGTTCTGAAAAGAAGGACTATAATAATTAGAAGTATAATATGATAGATTCGTAAATTTTACTCATTATATAAAAAAAAAAAAAAAAAAAAAACTACAGTTTATTAATATCACGGATACACGGGATTAGTGAATCCTAGATTCAAAATTAAAAAGTTGTTTCATTATAAGGATGCTTGAGGATGGGTGGTTTTTGCGTAATCATCAATCATCATCAGGCTGTATCGTCCGCTATTGGACATAGGCCCCTTTCAAGGAACGCCAACGTATCGCCTAAAATATAATAGAGAAATAGTTTCTTATATTCTATTTTCATTCTAAGCTTACTCTATGCGCATATTGTTCCGTTATAATGAAACACTTTTTTACGGATTTTATCGCGGTTTATTAAGATTTTTACAAGCCCGACGTTTCGGATACTTTACAGCAACCATGGTCACGGGAGGACTGAGGTGTCATACGTCCTAATGTTACAAAGTTATTCGAAACTACCCTATGATACATCAATATTTTGGTTAGTCCTATCTACGCAGAAAGTGCTAACTGTATCTTTAATCTGTGACATATTATGCTTGGATTTTGATTTGATAATATTAATAATGGGATCCCAAGCAGGTGGTAAGAGCCAGCCATCTTCTCTATTGAAATTAGGATGTTTTTTAATTTCAATAGCCTCACGGATCATCCTTGGTTGGAATCGGTGTTCTTTTGCGAGGACTTGTGGTTTATCAAATCTGATATAATGGCGAGCTTTGTCAAGACTATGTTCACAGATGGCAGACTTAGTGTAGCGACGGTGTTTTAAATCAGCTATATGTTCTTTGACGCGAGTTTTAATAGATCTTTTTGTTTGGCCTATATAAGAGAGACCACAGTCGCAATCAAGCTTGTATACTCCTGCATATTGTAAGGGTATATGACACTTGACAGATGGTAAGAATTGACCTATCTTTTTTGGCGGCTTGAAAAAGGTTTTGATGGAAGCTCGCTTTAGGATATAGCCAATCTTGTCAGTGACTCCTTTCATAAATGGTAGCACAGCAGGTACTCGCTCAACAGTGGCTGCTTTCACGCGGTCACGGTGATGAAGACGCGGCACCCGAAGCTTGTTGTCTCGCAGTACTTGCTTAACGTGTTGAAGCTCGGTTGCCAGGTGTTGCTCATCACAGATCCCTTGTGCTCTCTGAAACAAAGATTTACCCACGGTAGCTAACTGTGTTGGATGGTGGTGAGATTCGCCGTTTAGGTACTTATCCGTATGAGTATGCTTCCTATACACTGTATGGCTTAAGGTATTGTTGGGATTACGGATCACTAATACATCTAAGAAGGCTAGAGAATTATTTGCTTCTAATTCCATTGTAAATTGAATTTTTGAATTAATGGAATTAAGATGGTCTAGGAATATGGTTACTTTGTCAGATGGTAATATTGTGAAAGTATCATCTACATACCGCTTGTAGAACCTGGGTGTTATGGGCGAAGTTCGCAGAGAGTGACCATGGTTGCTGTAAAGTATCCGAAACGTCGGGCTTGTAAAAATCTTAATAAACCGCGATAAAATCCGTAAAAAAGTGTTTCATTATAATGAGTGAAATTCGCGTAAACATTAGAAAACAATACATATTGTTCCGTGTTTATGACTGTAATAAAATGCCGTCACTCATGAACAATGCTAGCGCCATCTAGTTTAATTTGGACAGACATAACATGTCTTCCGGCTATGCGCAGTTCATATGTATTAATAGAAACGGAATTAGTTAATTTGTTGACGGCGTATAGCTTTCACGATTCTGTTTTACTCCGGATCGAATTCGAAAAGTTTTTTTGATATAATAAAATAAACAAGTAGGCTTTATATTTTAGGCTTGATTTCAAATTATATTTAGGTAAAGTTCCTTATTTTAGTGAATATGTTGTTGATGTTGTCTCCGTTACAAGCAAGGTATATATTCCAGATTTGTTTGTTTTTGCAATAAAAATAATATAGTTTTAGAAAAACTTTAACGCGAACGCGTGAACGCTTTTAAACGCATGACACTGCGATCTTAAATGATATACAAATATTTAACAGTTTTTTTTCATTTATATAACTCATATTAATTATCATTATTGTTATAAATATAATCTAATATATGTGTTTGTTCGGTCATGCTTAATAATACTAAAGTCGATTGTGATGTTGGGTTTCAAAGCTAAGGATAACTTTTGGTCGCAAATTTTATAAGTTTTCTCGTTATCACATAACAACGAATACACCACTGGAAAACAAATCTTTATCTCAGTGTTTGTAAGTTTTTGTAATTTGCCTTGTTTGTACTTGAACAAGTTTGATGCATTACTTGAAATAATTTTGGACTTACTACAAAAATGATTTTTTTTTTAAGTTTTTAACGTATTTAGCGGTACTCTTTATTTACCACATGTACACTACTATAGACTTGGTCAAAATCTGATTTGTCTGAATCCGAAATCTGATAAGAGTCACGTACGTAGCTTAATGCTGAAATACTGAAACTGTTTATAAATACAAACAATCACGTATATTAAGCAACTCGGCAATCCTAACTAATATTATAAATGCTATTGTAAGTTTGTTTGTTTGTTCGTTACGCTTTCACGTCCACCACATTTTGTTCAGTGGTTTCACAACCACTGAACCGATTTTAAATATTTTATTACCAATGAAAAGCTACAGTATCAGCGAATAACAAAGACTTGTAGTACTAATTTGGGATATATATATATATTTATATACTCCTACCTGACCTAGATACACATTTTTTTTTCTTTTACGCCGGGAAATGCTGGGAGACGCCTGGGAGTGGGTCTTCCCAGGCGGGTATGTGGGACTCGCTGCGCCCGAAAGATGGTAAGTGGACGCAGCTCTACCCACTAAAACCCGGCGAGTGCCACCAGTGCCTCCTTGGTGAGGTGCCCCGGATCTGTTAAGCTAACAGATCACCTCGACGGCTAGTTAGTCTCACAAGGGACTGACGCCACCTCCACAGAAGGGTTGTCCCGCACCACAGAACAACCCCTCCCAACGTCGGGACAGTACAATGGGGTGAGGTTCCCATCCTCGCCCCTTGCCCCCTGCTCTTTTGTCCCCTCTTCTTATAAGAGGGGTATAAAGAGCCCCCGGGGCTCAATGAGCTTCGCCCAAGGTGCTGACTCACCCTAGGCTACTGAGCCCCACCGCCACGACAAGGCCTGAACCATGGTGGGGTAGATACACATTATGATGCCACATACATCAACATAATAAAATTCTTACAATACTTGATCTTCGCTGCACTTAACCTAATTTATTCGAGTACATTATTCGGCGTATAACAACGAGAAGATACAAGGTACATTAGGTTACAGTAAGACCCCTTAACACGCTAAACTATTATGAAGTACATTGCTTATTCATTTCCATACAAATAAAGCATTCGAGCTCCCGTAAACGAAAAGAAGTTATTAACGTTTCCACAGATTAAATGTTTTTAGATAGAACAATGAGTTTTTGCTTTTTTAGTAAACGTAGCGGGAAAATTCCGGCGAATATAGAATATGTTGTAGTTGTACGTAATTAGTTAGGGTGTCATGTAGAATCGCATTCAGAAGGCATTAAAACAATTCGGCATTCAAACTTTCGTTTTCAATTTAATGAAATTCACCTATTCAGGTTTGAATTTGACTCAAATTCTGGAATTAATTCTCAATAAAGTTTCCGCTGAATTTGTGTATGAATGGGAGTATAAAGCTTCACTTTATATAAAATTACAACTGTTATTGTACAGTTATAATCTTTGTGTTGACTTGTCTTCAATAGTCTTGTTTAAATAATTTCCGAAAATGATCAAAATACATGAATTACGAAAAATTTATAACGAGGATAAGTTATAAAATAAAGTTCAATATAAAAATATTTTTTCTTTCAACGTGATTTGCGGTCTATCGATCGAGCACGTGATCGACAAATAGAAAGATAAGTTGTCGTACCAACGCTTGTTCGTCTTACTTCATGTACGCTGAAAATCCGTTTTCACAAACTTATTACTCACTTCAGTGACTTTTGTACCGTATTTCACATAATAAATAACGCAGAGAAAAAACATTCCATCGAGCTTCAAATAAATTCAAAACGTAAAATAATTTCCTCTTATTACTGATGTACTGTGAACGCTTTCGTGCTCCCGAGATCAGTCTAGTGAGAGGAGGAAATACTGCTAATATATTTTTAATTATTCAGCTGCCAACGTCGTAAACGTTAATCAATTGTTTTCTGATCAAATATATAATCCAATATAATTCGAGTGATTACCTGAAATCATTCTTATTATTACTATCATCAGCGAAATCAGTCTTTCGGGATATTAACGGCAACGCAACAACTGGTGGGTTATCCAAGATGTCATTCTACTATCGTAAACGCTAGTAGAAAATGTTTGGAAATGACATTTAAGACCACGTGATTTATCAATGTAAAATGTCATTTCGATACATTTATTAGTTTTCTTCTAGCGTTTACGATTGTAGAATGACATATTAACTAACCCACCAGATCATTTGTTACTAACGTACTACTTTTTACTAAACGAAGCTTGTCATCAAATCCTCAATAACGCACGTAGGCGTGTTTTTTCAAAACCACCCACTGGCAACTCAGTATGTTTATCCTAACATTTTGACCACAAAAAAATCAGTCGATATTGACATTTAATATTTTCAGTGGTTGCTACAGAGATGAAATTTATCATATAACATTGCGTTAAAATATACTTCACCTTCAATGCCTAAATTTTTATGAAATAAACCCAGAAAATTATTCGGGAAAGTAAAATCAGATTTTCAGAGATGTTTCATTGTAATAGAAACAAAGGAGACAAAACATTGAAACTTTCGGGATAAAGACAATCGAAATAATATCGCTTTAATTTGCGGCGGTAATTTTATGAGAATAGGTCTAATTTTGTGAATTTATTACCATTTATAATTTCATTTGCATAATGAAATTTCGATAATTTTTACTGTCGAGTCGCCTAAAGGTGCGTGCATATGTTCACTTCGTACGCATCGCACCAAACGGATCGTAGTATCCGTACGGTGCGCATCAGTGGACACACTTGTATATCTCTCTATACAAAGAATACTACTGCTGCTAATTGTATTCTCGAAATACGATTATACCTATTTGAACCCTTTTTAGCTGCGAATGAAAGTCATTTTATTCTCATTGGCTTCGTTAAAGTGTTTGTTGACCTTTACATATTTTTAGCCATTTCGCTTTTGTAACATCGTAATTATCTTCTCTGCTCTAAATTTGAACAACGGCTTTAAAATTAAATGTTTGTCTTTGTTATAAGTCCCTTACATTTTTTTTATATTTTTGAAAAAATAATGTTCCGTGACTTTAATTCGGGAATCGTGTAAATAATGTATGAGCTTCGTTTAGGTCAGCCACAACGAAAATAAACTAAACCTAGTTCCGTGTCACGATTACAAGTTGATACACGTGCAGCGAGGAATCTGTTATGAAAATTTTAGTTTAAAAAATAAATAAAAAAAAACACGTTTTAATAGCAAACTGAAATAAAAATTTAAACTAATTTTCAATAGGAGAATTAAACGGATTAAAAAAATAAATGATATTACTTATTGTAAAAAAGCGTGGTGCTTGTACTAGTTTTTATACTAACTTCACTTTTAGAAATAGATACTGATAAAATATTTTTAACAATGAATATTGGGCACCTCACGCTCACTTCTATTGAAAATTATTTTCAAATTTTTAGTTCGGTTTGCTATTACAGGGTGTTTTTTTAGTTTTTTAAAACTATAATTTCTTTTTTTACTTTTTAATGACGATTTTTTTAATTATAGATTTTTATTAATATTACTCAACATAAGTTGTGAGTGGGAGACTAAAAATCACACAAGTGATGTAGGTAACTTGCGCGCCGTATGTTTTCCTAGCATGTGCTATCCTGATTATCCTGATCAGGATATTGGAATAATTTTATAAAATTATTGTACTGTCATCGGTCCTCGATAAATTTACAAAGTTTTAACGAAATCTGGCTGTTAGAAGTGGGTCAAAATCGCGCCCAAAAAAGTCGGTTACAAACATACAAACATACAGGTGAAGCTAATATAAAGCGTGTAAAAAGTCTATCATTATAGTCTACGACGACATCATACCGGGTTACTATTAGATATACGTCGGTCTCAATACTTCTAAATAGGTAAAACAACCTATAATTATTTATCCTTTTCAGTATCCTTTCACAGATATTTTTGTGTAATATAAATGAAATAACACTAGGTGAATGTCAGTTCATTCAAGAATCAGACGTGTTTTGAGCAAACGAATAAGCAGGCAACCGGGTAAAAAGGTACTTAGGCGGTATACACTTATACATCAAATGTATTATACACTAGCAGCGCCCACTTACCATACTTCCCATTCCCGTTGGAGTACAAGGATAAATTATAGCCTAGATGTTATTCTGATGCATAAGCTATATTATTGTAATGTTTCATCAAATCAGTAGTTTTTGCGTGAAAGAGTAGCGTGGTTGAGGAACAAACATTCAAACTTTTGCATTTATTATATTAGGAAGATGTAACGAGCTTTGATAGCTGTCTTATAAACCCATCATAAAAATATCAGGATTCGGAGCGGTAATACCTACGACAGATATCGAGTAGGCCTTCTCAGTATCTGTGGGTAATACCAAGAAATATAAGGAATAATTAAGTTATGGTGCTGTTAAACTAATATTACATCTGATTTCCTGATTCACTAGCAATAACTGTTTCCCTTACAGTATATAATTGTTATATCTTTCTATATTTTACTATAATTGGTAATTTTTCTCTCACCTTTCCGTTCTTGAGCCTTTATATTGGGGTTCTTCGGGAGAACTTTTCCGTTAATAAGTTAATATCCCCGGTATATTATAAGTTTTCCTAATGGTAGTATTCAATTTGTATTAACTTTTCGAATCTTTGGCTTCTAATTTCAATAAACTTACAGGTTTCATTGATAAATCATACACATAAACATTGCTAGTATCTTATATAATGAAAAAGACGCAACATCTTTATAATTTTCCTCTAAAAGTCCTTGGTTTTAATAATAGCAGCCTTCAAGATAATAAATTCGTCTTCGCCATTTATACTGCAGAGTTTGAAGACGAAAGTCTTCAACCAATGCGTTCTCCACGTGATGACATACGAACGAAACGTGGCCTTTAAATTTACGATTGGTCCGTAAGTTTGCCGTAGCTCAACGAGCTATGGAGCGTGCTATGCTGGGAGTTTCTTCGGCAGATATGATTCGAAACGAAGACATCCGCCAAAAAACTAATTTACCGATATCAAGCAAAGAATAAACTCGATAAAGTAGCAGTGGGCTGGTCACAAACTCAGAAGAACAGAAGGCCGATGGGCCACTAAGGTTCAAGAGTGGAAATCGTTAAGTAGACGAAATGTTGTTCGGCCATTAACAAAATGGGAAGACGATGTCCGTGAAGTTACCAGTTGGTGTTGTATACGAGTGGCAAGGTATCGGCCGTCTTGGCGTTCTATACGTTCCTATGTTCAGCTGGGACGGATAGAGACTGATGATGATGATGATAATGATGATGAAGAGAATAAATTCGCAATAAATAGTAGTAATACTTAACCATTTTTTTATTTAAGAAATATCAAATGAAGAATCTCAGGTTTAATGGACTCAATGATACAGTTTTAATTAAAAATTTATATACGATACAACGAATATACATTCCCGTAATCATAATAATTTTATATTCCCAAATTATTAAATAATAATATAATTAAGACTGCACTAAATACTCTAAAGCGATTGACCAGGAATGGGAGTACAAAATAATGATGTGAAAAAGTATGCCTCTAATGTATTGTGGTATAGTGTAGTGGGTAAAGCATAATATTACGACATTATTTATATTTAAAAATAGAATGCTAAACAGTTTATCATAAATTATCATATAAGATAAAACTTATATGACAAAGATTCCAAATATTATATGGGCTACTAACCCTTTAAATAATATTTAAATAATCTAATTTTCATTTGATAAAATTTTAGCTTCCATATTAACCGCAGTAAATAAGCTTCATGAGAATTGAAAATAAAAACAAAACAATGAAATAATCATACATATCTAAATAGTATTATACTGAGAACTTATAATAGTGCAACATATTTTTAACAATGATGTACTCACACAACTTTGTATTCGTGAATTTTTGCTAGTGTTAAAATAAAGTGCCGTAACCTCTATCTTTAGATAGAGCTGATAAAATGTACAAGTATTGTTAACGATTTTCCCGAACGTAAAAATGTTGAGCCGGTGGAAAAGTAAAGATAAGTCAGAGAAAACCAAGTCCTCCAGTTCTGGTGGGAAGAAGAAAAGAAAGGGACGGGATAATAATGGTAAGTCCGTAGTCTTAGCGTTGTAGCAGCTCCTAGGCATTCGTTGGTGTGCTTCTTTTGTAGAAAAAAAATGTTTTTATAATATATGCAAACTGAATGAATTTGAAATATTTTTTTACTCGCTTGTCCGCTGTTTTAATCTTTAGGTTTAAACTCTGATATCATCTAAGTTGAGGTTTTTATTGTTCTTACAATTAGATAACTTTTACCCATAGAAATATAAATACAACTTAAATAGATTGGAGTATTTATTTTATTTGAAAGATTTGTTTCCATTATGATCACCGTCGAATATCTGGTCAAAGACAGAGTGAGATGTACTAGTGCGCCTTTCAGCATGGGTCTCCTGCTTTTTCACGCTTTTGCTTTGTTACGAATATTTTAATGTGATTACTGTCATTGTACGGTCGTTCCAAAGTAAAAACGCCTTAACAAACGCGGGAGTCACCCAGACCCTCACCTTTTCATTTTTTCATTTCTTCGACTTACAATATGTAGATCTGTATCACTAATTTGTAGAGGTGTTCGTTATATTAGATAGCGGATAAATAGGCGTATAATAGGTGTTTTAAATGTAGCGTATCCTTATAACGTATTATGAATTTCTAGTCGTTGCGAACACCTCTACTAATTTTTTTGTAGTTTGGTTTAGATTATCGCTACTTACTTTTAAAAATCCATTTCAATGCTATTTACAAAAAGATTACAATGCCGATTTTGGTGCATTAATAGCTGCAAGTTTCTAGATAACAAATGTGATAAAACGATTCGATATAACACCTCGATAATATCATCGTCATTCACAAATAAAATATCTGTACTGATAGCACAAATAAATATAAAAACACAAATTATAAACTACAAAATGTCCATATTAATAAGTTTAAAGGCAATAGAAAGGCAGGAATGGAGGAGACACACATACACAGGTATGTAGTTAGTAAAATTATTTCGATGACTTGAGAACAAAATGAAATTGTGAACTATAAATACGTCTGTAAAGGTTTGATTTTAAATACATGTCATGTACATTAGAGTTGCATGAAATACTTTTACATTTGCCGTCTCAATGAAAACGTGTGAAAAAAAACTAAAGAGAGGTGTCACCCGGATGGAACGAAGTTCCTTTCGATTAATTAGTGAAGGAATTGTAATAAAAAACTCTCTCTCTCTCATCTCACACACATGTGTGTGTGTGTGAGAGAGAGAGAGAGAGAGACAGACAGACAGAGAAACACGCGCACGCCGCACGGCTTACAACTATAGCAAAAAGTGTCCTTACAACTTTTCGTCTTAAAAAAAGGTAAAAACCAATTAATAAAACACATTACCAACAATTTTTGCCATTTATTT
Source organism: Helleia helle (assembly GCA_963853865.1). NCBI lineage: Eukaryota > Metazoa > Arthropoda > Insecta > Lepidoptera > Lycaenidae > Helleia > Helleia helle. The sequence continues at coordinate 7,060,817 of OY971420.1, forward strand.
TTACACTACATAATTATTCGTCCATTTATTAGACGTTGTCACGTCAAAATGACTTTTCAATTTTCCCTCAAATTAGTCATTTCTGTTGAATTTAAATGGACATTATGTAGTTCTTAAAATGGCTTAAGCTCTCGTTGTATCAAGATAATTCATAACATATTATCATTCCCTTTTGTAAAGCGTAAGACTATTCAATTGGATGTTACTGTGGATACGGTATCATTGCATCTTTAGTTATCTGATTTATTCAATGCTGAATATCATTGTAATAACTAAAATTGTAATTTTGATTGGATTTACTTTTCACTATCGTGATTTCCAGTTAATTTGACGATTTTCATATCAATGCAATGACTTTCTATGTATTTGATAGTAAATTTGATATCAATGCATACGTTATCAATTCACTCCGCGCACCATTGAATTTGAATTGGGTGTGATTTGGCTTATTTATTAGGACATGAATGTGCTTAGCATTTGATAATTTTACAAAGCAAATTAATTGAGCTTGGAAGGATCGTGATAAAATATATAAAACAATACGGTAGGTACTTGTAAAAAAACGGTACCTACGGTAACCAGTTAAATCATTGATTATTTTTGGAACGTAGTTCCTTATCGCGCTTTGCGTTAGGGGGCTAGACGGAAAAAATTAAGACGAAAAGTTGGCACGACACTTTTTGCTATAGTGTGTGTGTGTGTTTATTATAAAAGTTTGAAACCTTATCGAATAACATCATGTCACCAATAGCGCGATGCAATTACTAAACAACGCCATATATTGGTAAATTCACGGAAACGTTTAATAATTACATAAAAATGTACCACGCCGTCTATTGGCAGTTTTATGTAAACTTTAAATAATTATACATATGTACTACGCCATCTATTGGCAGATTTACATATATGCTTTAAGAATTATACAATTTAAACATGTTTGAAAAATTGGATATGTAAGTAGTTTTCATTATAACACATTGCACGTACCTACAGTTGACTTAATTTGACTTGCAAAAATTGTTGGTAATGTGTTTTATTAATAGGTTTTTACCTTTTTTTAATACGAAAAGTTGTAACGACACTTTTTGCTATAGTCGTAAGCCGTGCGGCGTGCGTGTGTTTCTCTGTCTGTCTCTCTCTGTCTCTCTCTCACACACACATACACACACACACACACACACACACACACATACACAAATAAAAATCCCGTTAAACAAGTACTGAATTTATTTTACATGTCTACAATTATTATTAAGATGGTACAAACTATTACTCTCATATAATATATTCGCTACCTTTATACTTTAGTACAATATGAATAAGTCGTACTGCTTGAGGCAGTGCTATCCTCGCTAACAATCGGTCACCAAAGAGACATCACGGTCACTTCAGGATTCCAAACCGATTTTATAATAGTTCGCCACGTCATAAGCTATTGACGAACTTACACCTACCTACACCCGCAAAATTATTAGATTATTTAATTAAAGTTACTGAAAATAATGACACTATAAAGCTATTAATTTGAAGGTGTGGTACACCTATCTGGTGGGTATATGTAGGAATAACAAATGTAGATGAAAAATACTAATAATTTAATTTAACTAAACAACGTAATTAAAAAAAAAACATATATGTTAGTATAATTTAATGAGCTATTTTGTTTTGCAAATATTTATTGCACCGGCATAATATCAATAGGTATTGTTCACAAATTTTTATTTATTGGCAGTTTAGTCCTACAAATTCATATTATCACTCGTGTGTTAAATTTAGTTTGTCATAGAGAGTGCGTATTTGTAACACTGTTGTTATTTAGTGATTATCTATTATGCCTGTCATTGATTTTGTTGCCAAATATCCTATTATCTAATAGTTATTAGGTACAAATATGTAATAATTATTATGGTTGTTTGTTGGTAGTAAATTTATTAGCATTACTGTAAATGAATTTTTAAGTCTATGCATTAATCTATACTAATATTATAAAGCTGAGGAGTTTGTTTGTTTGTTTGAACGCGCTAATCTCAGGAACTACTGGTCCGATTTGAAAAAATATTTTAGTGTTAGACAGCTTATTTATCGAGGAAGGATAGGCTATAAAACATCACGCTGTGACTTATAGGAGTTGAGTAACGCGGGCGAAGCTGCAGGCAACAGCTAGTATTTAATAATAACAAAGATCCAACAATGAATGGAAAAGAAAAATATTTTAGAATTTTTTGTAGCCAGTTTCTAAAAAAATTATTTGTTTCAGAAGAAGATTGGCAGGGAGATCCTAGAATTGATGGTGAGTTAATTTGTTTTTTAAACTAACTTAGTCACGTCATATATATAATAATAGTTTATAAACATAATGCTGAGCTAATGTTTTTTTTTTTTTTTCTTTAACGCCGGGAAATGCTCTGAGGCATTCCGCGGGGGAGTGGGTCTCCCCACGCGGGTATGTGGGACTCGCTGCGCCCGACAGCTGATAAATGGACGCAGCTCTACCCACTAAAACCCGGCGAGTGCCACCAATGCCGCCTTTGGTGAGGTGCCCCGGATCTAGAAAACAAACAGGGCACCTCGACGGCTAGTCAGTCCCGCAAGGGACCGACGCCACCTCCACAGATAGGTTGTCCCGCACCACAGAACAACCCCTCCCAACGTCGGGACAGTACAATGAGGTGAGGTTCCCATCCTCACCCCTTGCCCCCTGCTCTTCTGTCCCCTCTTCTTATAAGAGGGGTGCAAAGAGCCCCCTCGGCCCAATTAGCTTCGCCCAAGGTGCACCGCTCACCCTAGGCTACGGCCTGAACCATGGTGGGGTGCGCTAATGTATCACACGTAAGCATATAATACATAAAAATGTTTTTTTTTTCGAGAAACTTAGCTAATTATAATTAATTATAAATACATTAGCTCCCCGAACTGTTGGTCAGGAAGACCATCTACTTGCGGTGGCCCGTCCGCGATGGATGCGAGCGGCAAGGGAGGAAGAAGGAGGATGAATAAAGGCTGACGATGATGATGATAAATAAATTAGAACAAATTTAATTATCATCATCATCATGAGTATATTACAAAAATATAAAGTGAAAAGTGATGACTTAACAATTTGGACCAATTAAATAATCTAAAATATTACACTATAATACAAATTTTAGACCAACGCCATTATATAACAGTAAGTTATATAACAATAAATTAGAAATAAGTGATACAAAATTAATTTTTGTGTGGTCAACCACAGTTTCATTATTTTTTATATTAGTTTGTACATAAGCACAAACTAAATTGTGTGATAAAAGCAAAGCGAAGTTTGTATTAAAGACTTTTACTACTACATTGTAATCTTTATAACTCGAACCTTGTTAAGGCGAAATCTTCGGTATAACGAAAAATTTGCCATTACCTTCCGCAGAACCCCTAAATAGGCGGTATCTCGAATTATTTAGACTGTCTTTCTTGAACAAAATTTTATTTCCCTGAAAAGATTGTATTACATATTTATACTCTTGTCTATAACTCGAATTAAAAAAAAAACCTAGTAAGTTATAAGTCATAGTTCAAATAGTTTATTTCGCTTATATCTACATAATTTAAGGCTAATTGTTGTTTGACTTTGACTCTACAAATCGAAACATATACTAATATAGAAATCGCAAATTTTTAAGTCGAAAAAAAATGTAAATATATTTAATACTTTAAGATTATAAATATATTTAAAAAAATTATTATATAATACACATATTTAATACACATCCATGACCCAGGAACACAAAACATATTTTTGTTCCGTGGCGGGGATTCGAGCCCGCAACCTCCGGCTTGAGCGCCAACGCGCTTGTTATTGAGCCACGGAGGTCGTCAGTTACATCAATGTATCTCAAAATTCTTGTTAAGTTGAAAATTAACTCGAATTTTTGTAGTATTTCCCTACACATTCGAGTTACCCAGATTCCACTGTATACATATTTATTCTATAAAATATTTGAACGATAAACACAAAAAGTTAAATGAATAAAACACTATAGCACGGCTAAAACGTAAAAAGAACTAAAAATATCATCTCTGATGTTTGGATGTATGTTAGTGGCAACTAAACAAAGCGGTTAAAACTTGACTATTTTTAGTGTTTCATCACAGCATCTGTGTTTATACGTTTGTCCTTGGTTATGTATTTAGTGTGTTACGTAGGCCATATTTTAGTCACGGTACTATATAATAATATGCTTTAAAACATAGAAAATGAAACATGCTTTTTAGATTGCCCTTTCACAATCATTGCGAATGAATACGTACTTTTTATACGTGTAGCTATAGGATTGTCTAGAGAAAATTTTTGAGTAAACCGACCGGCAGGCGCTTGTAATCTTGTTAGACTTTTTTACATCGCGATCCCTCGTTCTCAATTTACGCTGGATTTTTATTTCAGCCGGCTATCATAAATTGTGCATGTTTTACAAAAACACTGAGAGCTTAAAGCAGTTAAGCGTTTTCTTTAGTACCTAAACCGATTAGCGTTATTTATTTCTTCTACCCTTAGGGTTACCATCTACATATACATCAGGTATTAAGGACCTTACGACTTTAAATAAAAGCGCGACTTATACTAGTACGTAACATTTTTTTTTTTTTTAATAGAAGAGGGGGCAAACGGACAGTCGGTTCACCTGATGGTAAGTGAATAGTGACATCCACAGACACCCGCTATACCAGGAGATCAGCAGGTGCGTTCTTGAAGGTCCCTAAGTCGTATCGGTTCGGAAACACCATAGGTGGCAGCTGATTCCATATATTTGTAGTGCGAGGCAGGAAATGCCGTAAAAATCTAGATGTTGTGGATTTCCGGACATCAAGATGGTGTGGGTGAAATTTGGAATTCTTACGCGATGTCCGGTGGTGGAATTCTGCCGCAGGTATTAATCCGAACAATTCCTCAGAACACTCCCCGTGGTAGATGCGGTAGAAGATGCAGAGAGATCCGACATCTCTACGCAGCGCCAAGCCGATTGGCGATCACATTATCATTGACGATTCGAGCCGCCCGGCGTTGGACGCGGTCAAATGGAAGGAGCTGATATTGGGGCGCTCCAGCCCAGAGGTGAGAGCAGTATTCCATGTGAGGCCGGATCTGCGCCTTGTATAATTGAAGGCGGTGTGAAGGCATGAAATACTGCTTCGCCCTATTGAGCACGCCAAGTTTCTTAGAGGCTAGTTTAGCCTTTCCTTCCAAATGACCACGAAACTGCACATCTCTCGATATGTCGACGCCAAGTATCCCAATGCTGGTTGCGGCAGTTAGGGGAGTGCCTTTAAATCGTAGAGGAACGACGAAGGGTGATTTTTTGGCGGTAAACGCGCAAACTTGTGTCTTGTTGGGGTTAAATTGGACCAGGATAAGTCGTCCCAATTCGAGACTTTGGTCAACAGAGACTCGATTTCAGACACAAGTTTGTTCCGACACTCATCGACTTGTTCCCGAGAAATATTAGGGCGGCCAGTGTATAAAGCATCTCCAGTGCTGTCATCCGCATAACAATGAATGCCGCTGGTTTGCAGCATATCATTGATATGCAGAAGAAACAGGGTTGGAGATAGTACACAGCTTTGCGGAACACCAGCATTAACAGACTTGAGGTCCGAGCATGTACCGTCGACAACGACCTTGATACTCCTGTCTGCCAAAAAACTGGTGATCCACTTACATAATTTCTCGGGAAGCCCATATGATGGTAGCTTCGCTAGAAGTACTTTATGCCACACCCGATCAAAGGCCTTCGCTATGTCCAAACTAACCGCCAGCGCTTCCCCCTTGCTCTCAACTGCCTCCGCCCATCGATGCGTAAGGAATATTAGAAGATCACCAGCTGAACGATTCCGTTGAAAGCCATATTGGCGATCGCTAATCAGCTGGTGCTCCTCCAAATACCGCCGGAGCTGGCAGTTAATTATGGATTCCATAATCTTTGAGAACAAGGAAGAAGGCTATTGGTCTGTAGTTGGACGGGTCTGAGCGGTCCCCTTTCTTAGGGATCGGGTGTACCAAAGCTGTCTTCCACGAGCATGGGATGACGCCTAATGAGTATGAGTGCCGAAAAAGACGCGTAAGGACGGGTGCCAACTCAGGAGCACAAGTACGTAGCACTAACGGAGGGATGCCGTCAGGCCCACTCGACTTATGGATGTCCAGCGAATAAAGCGCTTTACGTACGGAGCTCTGTCGAAAAATTATTTAATAATAATAATAATAAAACGTTTATTCACGCTCCCACACACACATCGATATACAGAAAACTTATAGGCCAAATTAAAATGAACTTTGCACATAAATATCAAATAAAATTTAACAATGTAGGTACTAAAAATTAAACTTATAAACTAGGAACGTAGTAGGTATGCAACTTAAAACCAAATAACATAAATTGAATATTATGATAATATGTAACGATCTACGAAAAAATAAAAAAATAAATAAATTAATAAACAATGATAATAAAAATAAACAAAAAAGAAGGAAAGAAAGCGGCGATCTGCATAGCGATGTTGATGGGAGAAATGAAAAGGATGACGCTCGGCATTTGTTGGAGAATAAAGATTCTTCAACGCCGATTTTCAGCGTCACCCGTGAGTAGCTATAGCTATTTCCGGCATTGAGGTATCTCACCGAGGGATCATCGGTGGTATTTTTCCCTGGTCATCCAAAGTCGAGTTGGAAGCAAAAAGAGTACTCCGCTTTTGCCTCAGCAATAGCTCTTTTGAAGGACCTGGAGGCAAAGTTATACTCCTTTTTTAATGCGCTGGTCTTTACATCCTAGAACATCGATGCATTGGCCCAGGCTCGGTAGCTTAACCGCTTGTGGCATGCAGCCATCTTACAAGTTTGACCAAACCAGGGCTGGGATTTGCCGCCTATAGGCACTGAAGAGCTTGGAATAAAAAGCTCCATGGCTTGCAGCACCACCTCGGCGACAGAATCGGCAACAATGTCTGGATCATCCAGCGAGAAGCAAATTCGCCCCCATGGGTAGGATGCAAAGAAGGACCGCATTCCATCCCAATCAGCTGACCTATAGTGCCAAACATGGCGGCAGCTAGCAAAACGTGGCCATGATGGGCGGGCAACTTGCACAGAACTCCGGATCAGACAGTGGTCCGATGAGCCAAGTGGAGCGTCCACGGAGACCACGTAATTGTCCGGGTGAGAGGTCAGCAGAAGGTCCAACAGGGAAGGCGTATGATCTTCCACATCAGGGATACGAGTTGGTGATACCACCAATTGTGTCAGATCATATGCTGAGGCAAAGTCGTAAACAGATCTTCCTGCATGATCGGTTGTACGTGAGCCGAGCCACTCGGTGTGATGGGCGTTGAAATCACCAAGTATCACGATCTCTGCAGATGGGATCTGTTGTAGTACGGAATCTGTAGCCATTTGGATGTGCTCTATGAGTCGATCGGTTTCGTCATTACCGCTGTGGGACCTATATAGGCAGGCATAGACGCGGGGATGGTCGTCGCTGTCTATGCGCAACCAGAGGATGGAGAGGTCCCTACCTTCAAGACTCCCAAGGCGACGAGAGCAGACATCCTCTCTGACGTACGCGCAAACTCCAGCCCGCGGTACAAAAAAGTGTTCTAACTTGTACCCCGGACAAGAGAGATAGGAAGTATCAGCCGGAGAAGATATCTGAGTCTCGGTCAAAAAGAACAGGGCCGGCTTCGCCGTCTGGAGGTGGTAGTGGGCAGCGTTGAGATTGCTATGAAGTCCCCTAATGTTATACTCAGGTTTCCGGGTTTAGGTACCTGTCCTGAGCCCGGAAGCCTAGAGAGGGATTCTCCGGTGCTTGTGCGACCGGTACCTGGGGTAGTCTTTGCGTAGTCTGTGCTGTCATGTATGTTGGGGGGGGGGGGGCACCGGATCTCTCACATCTCTCACAAACCGAACGAAACACGACGACATTTGCCGCCATTTGACATAGATATTGAAGGCATACAAATATTAGCTTAAAAATTTTAATGCATTTAAAAAATTAAATGGTTCAAATTTACAAACGTATAACTTAGTATAGTTACTTTATACTTATTATTTTCTAATATTGACTCGAATTTCTCTTTTTAAATACTACTTCGGATAGTTAACAGCAACCATGGCCAATTTTATTATTAAAAACCGTATACCTATATAGTTTAAAATTTTATATATTATTTGGAAACTAATATAAGAGATACCTCTGACTATGCTACTGGAATATTTTATTGAGTATAAAGCGAAGGAATCTCATTGAATCGTATATGGTTTGAGTCATATGTACATATAGGGATTAAATATTATATTAATATCTTAAGCACTTAGCATTAAATTGCTAGTAAAAGACGTGACTAAAAATGATTTCTCATATTGGTACTAAATAAAGTAATTTATGTACTGACTGGTTATCCTTTTTTTTTTTCTTTAACGCTGGGAAATGCCCTGAGGCATCCCGTGGGGGAGTGGGTCTCCCCATTTGGGTATCTGCGCCCGTAAGCTGGTAAGTGGATGCAGCTCTACCCACTAAAACCCGGCGAGTGCCAGCAATGCCACCTTTGGTGAGGTGCCTCGGATCTAATCAGCAAATAGGGCACCTCGACGGCTAGTCAGTCCCTCAGAGGACCGACGCCACCTCCACAGAGGGGTTGCCCGGCACCACAGAACAACCCTTCCCAATGTCGGGACAGTACAATGGGTTGAAGTTCCCGTCCCCGCCCCTTGCCCCCTCTTTTGTCCCCTCTTCTTATTAGGGGTACAAAGAGCCCCCTCAGCTCAATTAGCTTCGCCCAAGGTGCTGGGCACACCTTAGTCTACTGAGCCCTACCGCCACGACAAGGATTGAACCCTTGGTGGGGGTGACTGGTTATCCAGAGTTAACTCTCATTAGCTTTAATGCCTCAGTGATTTCCACTCGGGATTAGCTTTTATTTTTAACAAACTAAACTAATTTACTTAAAACTATTTGAATAAAATAATCAATACATTTCAATTCCTTTGCCGACGAATAACTTCGAATACATATCGGAGAATTTATTTTTATAGCATAGGAGGGCAAACGAGCTGTCGGAACTTTTTGGCGACTACCGACGCCCATACACAACCGCACTACGAGATGTGACGCGGATGCGTTGCCCTCCTTTTTTCCTATCTCCCAATGGGCCACCGGAAACTCACAAACTGCACAAAACGCAACAACATAGCTGTCACTGTACGCCGATATTATATGAGCGAAAGATACCAGGCCGACCGCGTCGTGTCGGGTGCAAAGCAGCATGGCACTATCTCTTAAAAATATCACCATTTAAGCAAAACAAGTGCAAAACAAACAATTTTTATTCATGTACAAAGAGGAAAAAGATATTAAATATATAATGGTAAATGAGTCCCTATTTAAGTAATATAAGTTATAAAGTAACGTTAATACACTTAATGCATTATATAATATGATGTGGAAGTTGTGTGAGACGTGAAAGGCAACTTGAGATAAAGTTTATCCAGGAGCGATGCTACAAGGCTTTGAAAGTCTTGACTCTTGCTTCACAAAAAATACGGTAAACGTGAGAACCTGAGATAACGTAGACTAGATTGATAGTAATGAATTTTCTCCTGAGACCCGTTAGCGTTGTCGAACTCGATACGTTTTGTATTTGACCCTTAAGTAATAAGTTTGTCTAACTTATGGAAACGGATCGAGTATATCTACTAGGACTTGATAGACTAGATAAAGTCCTTAACTTTACAATGTTATATAATATGTAGGTACTTATCAAGTACATATTAAGAATGCATAAATTGTATCCAAGTTAACAACGGTTCAATATTTTTATGTTTTTTTAATAACCTTAGTAAGTACATTTTTTAACTTTTTTAAAGATTTTAATATTAGGCTACAAGGAAGGTGATGCGTCATAAACATAACTTACATATAGACGCCATGGGCTCTAGGAGCCTTGTTTAGACGAAACTTCTTAGGAAAACCTGTTTAAACGTTCAAAAATATCAATTAATGAAAAATGGTTGATACAGATAAATGATAATAATGATAAGGTATTAATTAAATAGGAGATACATTGTTATTAAATATATAAGTAAGATATTGCACAATATAAAGGGACATAGTTGTTTCGTAATTTCAACTGACATAATACGTATTACGTGAATTTAGTACAAACCACGATTCCTGTGATAAATGTGATTCACATGCCCATACTTCACTTGAAGTTCCATTTTGCGATCTAAATGTAGTTTCGAGGCTAGTAGTATAACTCACTATTTATAAACCGATTTCATGGATATCAAATAAAGTAACAGACTCAAGGCAAACGCTATTTGATTAGTATCGACTACTTGACATAGTGGAGGAGTTATATTATTCTTTGCAATTAATATCATCGTCATATTAAAGAAGTCTTTTTTTTTTCTTTAACGCCGGGAAATTCTCTGAGGCATCCCGCAGGGGAGTGGGTCTCCCCACGCGGGTATGTGGGACTCGCTGCGCCCGACAGCTGGCAAATGGACGCAGCTCTATCCACTAAAATCCGGCGAGTGCCATCAATGCCGCCTTTGGTGAGGTGGGACCGACGCCACCTCCACAGAGGGGTTGTCCCGCACCACAGAACAACCCCTCCCAACGTCGGGACAGTACAATGGGGTGAGATTCCCATTCTCACCCCTTGCCCCCTGCTCTTCTGTCCCTCTTCTTATAAGAGGGGTACAAATAGCCCCCTCGGCACAATTAGCTTCGCCCAAGGTGCACCGCTTACCCTAGGTTACTGAGCTCCACCGCCACGACAAGGCCTGAACCATGGTGGGGAAAGAAGTTATGTCTAATGTTCAGCAAAGTATTGCTTATTTATGATTAATAATTTCGTTCTTATATATTTTTATTGTGATATTACTGCAAAACTGTAAGTTAGTTATGTAAAGTTTAGTTTTAGTTTTTCAATTAATACGGCTATTTTCACTTGCACTTTTGAGTTTATTGTACTAGGCGTTCGTAGATAATGCCGCAATATGGAGCTCAGAGAAATAAAAGTAAAAAAAGGTTAAAAGTTTTCATAAGTTTTCTTTATTAATTGATAATATTTTTGATGATAATATTTATTATTAGATCAATGGAGCATACAATTTATTATTTAATAAATAAAGAGTTTATTTTGTGGTTAATATGGCGTATCTATAGTTCAACTCTGTGGTTATTAAAGACTGAATAATTATCCACAAAACTGAGTTTTATATATTCATAATTCTTTTCAATTGAAGATTGGTTGGAATATAAGGTCAAAAATTAGTTTGTATACCTATATAATAAAATATATTTATACTGTTCAGCTGAATATCTGTATAAATATAAAAAAAAATACATAGCGACTGGTAGAAAATCCAAAAAAAAAAAATTAAAATAAATAGTAACAAAGTTTTCTACTCATATTAATTTCAAATATATATTACAATATTGTTTTCTAATATTTACGGGAATTCCAGCCATTATAATGAAACAAATAATATACGGATTTTATCGCTGTTTATTAAGTATTTTACAAGCCCGTTTCGGTTACTTTACAGCAACCTTGGCCACGGGAGGACTGAGTTGTCATACGTTCTAAAACGTTACAAAGTTATTCGAAACTACCCTATGATACATAAATATTTTAATTATTCCTCTCTACGCTGAAAGTGCTTAGTAAACTTAATAAGCCGCGAGATAAAATCCGTATTTTTTTTTCCATTATAATATGTTACAATTATAACACCAACAACTTAAAAATATAAGTGATATTATAATAATTTACTTAGGTAGGTACTTTTTAATTAACCATTACATAATACAAACTCTATCGGGTTCTTAAAAAACGTATAATAAAAATTGTCATACCTTTCTACGAAATGATTGAATCTAATTTTTCCATTACGTCTATGGCAGAGATGGTCGGAGGCAATGCCCTGATGCTTCGAAAATAGTCGATAATTGATCAACACCAGGGCCGATCGTAATGTTGGCGTTTTTGAATTTCAAAGAATCGTTTACTTTGAAATTAACCTGATATAAAGTTTAGTGTAAAGAACCACGTGATTCACGGTTCGAATTAACGACTGCGTTAATTTATAAGATCATAGGCGTGTGAGAAATTAGTTTTTATGTGAATCATCAACTGGCGTGCCTTGGTAGGCAATCTACTCGATTGCCGTGTCGGCAAACAGCATGACGATATCATATTTACAGTTTTATTGCATTTTAGTTCTAGTTTTTATTAATTATGAATTTTAATATTAACAAAGATGCTTTACATCTTCGGGTCTCTTTTTGTTTGTTTTAATTTATATTATGACGACCTCTGTGACTCAATGATTAGGGCGTTGCGCTCAAGCCGGAGGTAGCGGGATCGAATCCCGCCAGGGAACAAAAAGTTTTCTGTGTTCCTGGGTCATGGATGTGTATTAGATATGTGTATTATATAATAAAAATCTTAAATATATGTATAGTATAAAATATATTTCCGTTGTTTGTTACCCGTAACACAAGTTCTTCCAGAACTTACTACGGTCCTCAGATTGACGTGGTGTAAAAGCGTCCATAGATATTATTATTATTATTATTTATTTTTATTATTAAAAAAACATATTCACATAGTTGACCTGATTATTTGCGCAAATACTCTTTAGACTAAATTGATTTTTTTTACTATTAGAGTGTAGACGTAAACTAAATCGAACTTTACAGTTTAAAGTATCATACTAAAACTTTATAATTTGTATTTGACATCGGCATTAACATTACAATATACTAGCTAGCTCTCTAAAGCAACTTTAAATTACCTGCTAAGGTTAAACTTTACTAATTTATTCCAATGAGATTCAATTAGAAAAGTTTTACAAAATCTTCTTATTTGTTTATAATTTAGTGAGAACAAGTCTATTATAAAATAATCATTTCAAAGTCTTCTTTACATAGTTTGCTTGAGGTCTTAATGCTGTATACACATTCTCGATTTCGAAAAGTTTTACAAAATCTACTTTATTTGTTTATAATTTAGTGAGATCAATACTATTATAAAATTATAATTTCAAAGTATTCTTTACATAGTTTACTTGAGGTTTTAATGCTGTATACACATTCTCGATTTCCTGAAAAGCGTTTGTGGAATATAGCGTTTAGCTTGTATATCGTAACGAATACCACAAGTCTTTGAGTTTCAATTGTTGCTGCAACTGGTTTCATTGAATTCTATCCGCAAACTTTGCAATTAAAACAGCTCTTCTGAGTGTAATCGTTTATTATAGAAACATGTTTAAATCTTACTTTACAGTATTTATTTTTAGAAGTGTGCTAAATGGTAAACAAATTTGGCGTACTCCCGTTCACAGACAAATATAGCAGGTAATAGATATAATACAGTGAAGTGACACAAAGAGCAAATGAATGAACAATATTAAGCCATTGATGAAAGTAAAATTCATTTCACATTCAAATATTTAACGATACCATATACACAATACATAGCTGAAATTATTTCAACAACTGATAATATATTGAATATTATTTGTAAAGAATTAGTAGAGGTGTACGGCTGACGAACAAAAATATTTATAAAAGGCAAATTTATATTTCGTAAATACAAAATACCTCTTACAAATAGATAAATAAAATATTTATTCATGAAAATATTAAAGGAAAATATTTGGATACAAAATAAAGCACCAATAAGCAACTTGTTCACTTTATTTTTTATTATCTTCTTTTATTATATGTTCAATATTTTTCCTCCTCGACCGCGACACCGCACTTATTTGATTTATGGCTTCTTTTAAAAGCCCCTTGATCTTTGCTGTTTTAAAACATTTGTTATTTTTGTCTATGTTAGCTTATACTGGTGTCTATGCTAGTTCTATAGGGTTTAATTCGCAATGGTAGGGCGGAAGACGTAGACAATTGTATTTTTGTAGGCTGCCATTTCATCGATAACTTTTTTGTTATAATTGTGTATACTACATTTTGTTAGAAGTAATTGTTAAATTTTATTTAACATACTTATTTAATCAAAATAATTACCAATATATTAGTCTAGCTATTCGAAGGGGGTATCGAAGTATCTTCGGAACCTTGCCTAAAGGGACTCCTTTTTAATAATATATATTTAGTTAAGTATATATTTTTTAATACATTTTTAAGGTTTTTAGTTTTAGGTTCTTTGTACATTATTAAGTCTTTATAATAATAATATCACTTGAGCTTTAAATAATTATCTATAATTGTGAATATTATTACTAATATTATCTATACATTGCTGCCATCTAATAGAAAGATCATTTATGCCTTTGCGATATAACTCTGGTGATCTAGATTTGACAAACTGTGTGAAAGTATTATGTACTGTCTCCTGAGAAGAAAACTTTTTATCACGTAGAAATTGTTCAAATCACGAAAAATATGGTAGTCCGTTGGAGCAAGGTCTGGCAAATACGGAGTGTGAGGAATGGTTTCTAATTGTAGTTCCTGTAGAATTTGAACGGTTTCTCGTACTGTATGGGGTCTCGTGTTATCATGGAGCAATAATGGTGAAGATCGGTTCATGAGTCGGGGCTGTTTCACTGCTAGTTTGGTTTGTTCAGAGTTTGGCACAGTAGACATCTGCCGTTATTGCTTGACCAGATCGGTAAAAGCTATAGCGAATAACACCATGCTGAGACCACCAAAAAAAATATTGGTAAATCGTAAAGAATCTATTTTTCATCACATGTCACAATTCGATCCAATATTCCTTCATTTCTATATCGATTCAACAAGCCCACATAAGTTTCAACACGCGTTCCTTTCAGCAGATCAGTCAAACCATGATGCACCCATTTGTTTTTATTGATTTGACGCAAATGAGTCCATATTGTTGGTCAAGTATAGTTAAACCATGCCGCTAATTCCTGGGTAGTTTGGCTCGGATTCCACTATCTCTTTCAGTTTATTGTTTTTTACCTGTGTAGTGTGGTCTTCCACGTAATTTTTTCTTCAAATCAAAGTTTCCATCACAAAAGCGTTTATACCAAAATCGCACGGTGCGTTCCTTAGAAAGAAGTCCCCTCTCCAAACGCAACATTGATATTGCGAGCTGTTTCTGCCGCGTTAGTTCCGCGTCGCAACTCGTATTCAAAAATCACTGGAATTTCCAAAGTATCCATCTTTCTTGTCTAAGCTGAATAAAAAAAAGTGTGTGCGTACAAAGTAAACATGTCAGAAGTAAAACTTATTTAGCAAACTAATTTTTAACGCCCGAATAATCAAACGAATCTCAAATTTGAGACGTACTTAAACTCGTGTTGTCCCTCTTTTTTTCTTTGAATTTGACATGAGTTTAAGTACGTCTTACATTTGAGATTCGTTTGAGTATTCGGGCGTAAATCTCGTTTATATTTATACTAATCTAAAGCATTAAATATCCGAGACTTGCGATGCAACGTTCGCTCTATGTCACTCTCCCTCTCTCGATCTTTCTCACTCGCTTGCTCCCTACTCTAACTCCCATGGCTATGCGCTTCATCCTACGTTCGCCCTTTCTCACTCTCTCTCTTAATCAGTCTTTATCACTCTCTCCTATCTTTTTGGACAAAAAACGACAAAAGCGAGTAAAGAAATTTCACTTTAAAACAACTGAAAGTCGATAATCGAATGTTGCACATTTTTTAAAGGAAGAACTACCTAAGTAAAAAAGTTTCACCCAAAAATCTCAAACCATGAAGGTTTCAATTCGAAGCACCCCTAATATTTAACCCCTATTATATAATGAAACCTTTACAATAAATATATATAATTTACCGGTGGGAGGAAAGCGCTGTGCCGCGCTCCCGGCTGTACGGGTACCACCATCTTGCTTGTTTCTCCCGTGAAACAGCTTTGCTGTGTTTCGGAGAGAAGGGCAAGACATGCAGTGTAATTACTGGCACCGACACTTACATCTTATGTCTCAGGATAGGCAACACATAAATGAGTTGCCTGGGCTCGTTCCAGGTAAACTAGTTTATGTTCATGGGCGACGTCGACCACTTAACATCAGGTGGTACGTTTGCCAGTTTGCCTATCCAACTAACATAAAAAAAAACACTTTAATTTAAAAGATTGTCATTTTTAATATCGTGTACATACACGATATTAAAAATGTCAATCTTATACATATCTTATATCTTTAAATGAGCAATTCTTGTATATTCATGGAATCTCGGAATCGGCTCCAACGATTTTCATGAAATTTAGTAGATAGGAATCATTTTTAGAAAATGTCATTTTATAAAAAATAAAAAAATAAAAAATACCGAGCAAAGCTCGGTCATCCAGATACTCTTATATCTTTAAATGAGCAATTCTTGTATATATATATAATTGGAATCTTGGAATCGGCTCCAACGATTTTCATGAAATTTAGTATATAGGGGGTTTTGGGGGCGATAAATCGATCTAGCTAGGAATCATTTTTAGAAAATGTCATTTTATTTAAAAAAAAAAAAAAAAAAACCGAGCAAATCTCTGTCATCCAGGTACTATATGTATAATAACAAATCGCTTTACGGTAACATTGTTTTATAATCTATTAACAAATTGGAAATCTTGAAAATTTAAAATATAAGTACTGAAAACGACTTATTTTATCGTTTAAACTTTGGAAATATACATATTATTATCTTCATAAACCGCAATAAAATGTGTAAATGTAGCATTATCAATAAAGTTTCTTCGGATAGTGTTATGCTGTTTATACTGCCTGTTGGTCTAGTGGTTAGTGAACCTGACTGCTAAACCAGAAGGTCGTGGTTTCGATCCCCACCCAGGACAAATGTTTGTGTGATGAGCATGATCATTTGTTCTGTGTCTGGGTGTAATTTGTCTATAATATGTATGTATTTAGAAATATATTTATCAGTTATCTGGTTGCCATAAGATCAGGCTCTGCCTAGTTTGGGATCAGATGGCCGTGTGTGAGTTGTCCCAACATATTATATTATTATATATGGGTTAATCGATTTGAAAGGGTTTCTTTTTTAATGATGGTTCAGAGTCACTACTCCGAATCGAACTGATCTTACACATATTATTTTTATTCTTCGTCTTTTTTATATTGCGTAATGAATTCCAATATGACACGAATCCGATACGATTAGACGCCAACTCAGCACTATGCTACCGTTAGATTGTGTGGGTACACGCGTGACCTGCCTCCCTCTCCTGAGGGTGTGAGGTGTGAGGGCAGGCCCTCATGATGATAGAGTAAATTCAACCGATAAAGATTCGTCGACCGTATCGGATTTTACTAGTCTAATTCCTACTCTGCCGAGTAGCGCGCGCTATGAGCTGCGCACCCTGCTGGGCGAGGCGGGGGGCGACCCCCTTTCGAATAATTCTTAGGTGAGTCATCTGCTCATCTACTGTTCCGATTGAGCTTAAAGGCTATAAGGCCGAGAAGTCTAGCCCTTCCGAAAATAAAACTAATATCACATCAACATCTCCCAGGCATCCAGTGGCGGGCCATTTTTTTTCCATACCTATCCTATATACCTTTTTTTTTTTTTTTTTTCTTTTACGCCGGGAAATGCTCTGAGGCATCCCCCCGCCTGGGGAGTGGGTCTCCCCAGGCGGGTATGTGGGACTCGCTGCGCCCGAAAGATGGTAAATGGACGCAGCTCTACCCACTAAAACCCGGCGAGTGCCACCAATGCCGCCTTGGTGAGGTGCCCCGGATCTTTTAAGTTAACAGGGTACCTCGACGGCTAGTCAGTCCCGCAAGGGACCGACGCCACCTCCACAGAGGGGTTGCCCCGCACCACAGAACAACCCCTCCCAACGTCGGGACAGTACAATGGGGTGAGGTTCCCATCCTCACCCCTTGCCCCCTGCTCTTTTGTCCCCTCTTCTTATAAGAGGGGTACAAAGAGCCCCCTCGGCTCAATTCGCTTCGCCCAAGGTGCTGGGCTCACCCTAGGCTACTGAGCCCCACTGCCACGACAAGGCTTGAACCGTGGTGGGGATCATATATACCTTATGGCCGGCTGCCTCATAGTAAAATAAAGTGTTTTCATGTTATGTCTTGTTGTCAGGTGGTCTGTCTGATGGGGAGGCCGGGCGCGGTCCGCCCCGAGGGCGCGCCTCTCGTCGCGACGACCCACGACGACACACGCTCGCAGGAAACCACCTCTATGTACACCAGCATCACCCAGCCCACATCAGCACTATTGACGTCGAGGTAACTATCATGTATTTTTATTATAGTTGGATTGGCAAACGGGTTTGGTAAGTGGTCAGCGTCGCTCGGGAACAGATAATGTGTTGCCATTCGTTGTAATGCCTTTTTTTCCTTAACGCCGGGAAATGCTCTGAGGCATCTCGCGGGGGAGGGGGTCTCCCCACGCGGATATGTGGGACTCGCTGCGCCCGACAGCGGGTAAGTGGACGCAGCTTTACCCACTAAAACCCGGCGAGTGCCACCAATGCCGCCATTGGTGAGGTGCCCCGGATCTAGTAAACAAACAGAGCACTTCGACGGCTAGTCAGTCCCGCAAAGGACCGACACCACCTCTACAGAGGGGTTGTCCCGCAACACAGAACAACCCCTCCCAACGTCGGGACAGTACAATGGGGTGAGGTTCCCATCCACGCCCCTTGCCCCCTGCTCTTTTGTCCTCTCTTCTTATAAGAAGGGTACAAAGAGCCCCTTTGGCTCATTTAGCTTCTCCCAAGGTGCTGGGCTCACCCTGGGCTACTGAGCCCCACCGCCACGTCAAGGCCTGAACCATGGTGGGGATTCTTTGTCATGCCTGAGACATAAGATGATCAGTGGGATGGTCGACGCCAGTAATTACACTGCCCTTCCTGCTCTCCTTTCGGAAATACACTAAAGCTGTTTCAAGGGAGATATAATAGACCAGTGCCGAAGCCTTTGACAATGGCAAAAAGTGAAACAAAATTATAGTAGAATGAAACCCATTGGAAAAGGAAGAGAATATAACAGAAATGAAGGGAAAAATAATTTACGGGCGATCTGACGGCGGGAAAGTGGAGGGGGGGGGGGGTCTAAGGGTAAAAAACGGTTTATCTCGATTTCCGGCAAATCTATAAGTCCCATGGAAAAAAAGTTGAATAGCAAAGTTGTAGGTAATAAGAAGATCTACAACTTTTGTTTTTACACTTTTTTCACATAACCTCAAAATGTATGTGGCAACTCATTTATGTGTTGCCTATCCTGAGACATAAGATGTTAAGTCTCGGTGCCAGTAATTACACTGCCTGTCTTGCCCTTCTCTCCGAAACACAGCAAAGCTGTTTCACGGGAGAAACAAGCAAGAAGATAACAATCAAGATATTACGAAATCCATATAAATAAAAATGAATCACAAAGTATTTTGCTAAGTGCAGAGGAAGGTGGAGGTCAGAACGGTTCTTAGGTTCAAAATTTGCGAGGAAAATAGTATAATTAACACCTTTTCTTTCCCATACAGACCACAGAATACATTAAAACCCTGACTTCGATCTGTCGAAAGTTATGGACTAGCTGCGCCCCTGTTGGGTAAAAAAACAATTAAAACGTAACTCGGAGTTAAAAAAATATGTAACAATCATTATATTATGGTAACATAAATGGTAAACCATTCAATGGCTCGTCTGTCGATTTGCATATCTCATCTATCTATAAGCTTTTTTAATTGATCTTATATGAAGTGAAGTTGATTGAATGGCTCCTAGGCTTTGTGTTTGATATTACAAAGCTACGTTAAAAGGCAGACGGGAGAGTCATCATCATCACGATAGTATTACTATTTGACGAAATACCAGTAATATCATGGACTATAAATACTATAACCCAACTTCTCTTCTTTTCCTTTGAAAGCTGACTGTATCATAATTTTCTATCACTGTGTGATAGGATGGCCCAGCCAGTAATGAAAATCTGCCATTTAGATACTTAAGTTACTTCGCCTACCTACCTACTATAGATTATTTGTACACGTAGATGCAAAAACTATACGACTTCTACATTGTCGTAGTCGTAGTACTACGTACTATGTGACTAGTATACTAATTACTAATAAGACTATATTGTATAAAATGTTCGACAGTACCTTTTTTACGACAGTAAATGCTCTGAGGCATCCCACTGAGGAGGGGGCGACTCCCCAGGCGGGTAACTGGGACTAGCTGCGCCCGAAAGATGGTAAGGTGGACGCAGCTCTACCCACTACGACCCGGCGAGTGCCACCAATGCCGCCTTGAGTAAGGTGCCCCCGATCTATTAGGTACCTCGACGGCTAGTCAGTCTCTCAAGGGAATGACACCATCTCCACGGAGGGATCGTCCCGCACCACAGATCAACGCCTCCCAACGTCAGGACAGTGCAACGGGGTGAGGTTCCCATTCTCGCCCCTTGTCCCCTCTTTTTATAAGAGGAGTACAAAGAACAGCTCCCTTGGTTCAGTAGCTTTTGGGCTGACCTTAGGCTACTGAGCCCCAACGCCAGGTCAAGGCCTTGGTGGTGATGTATAAAATGCTATATTTATGTGCACTGAACTCATTAGTACAACACACATTAAACATTTTTTTAAAGAACCCCTTTTTAAGAAAATTGTGCAAACGGAGGAATTTTGTATTTGGAACAGTTAAATTATGTGGAGAGGCAGTTGAGAGAGCTAATTGTTTAAAGATAGACAAAAATACAGATTTCATATTTATATATGGTGAAATAACTCTGTTAAAGTTTTGCTTGTTCGTAATTTTAAGAGATAAAAGTGAAAAGTAAACATCAAAATTTTTAAACAAATAAAACATTTTCAAATAATTATTTCACTAAATTAACTCCAACTTTATTTAAATATGAAACCACGATTGTCTTAGTAAATATGAGCTTTATGTTCGCATGCCTTTTATGTATATTTTCAGGAATTTGATATTGGAATGTTTTAATAATAAATATTAATGAAAAAAGTTTAGTAAAAAATGATAAAATCAAAATGAACCTTCGCATTTTCATGCGAACAATTCGGAGTTTCATCGTCCACTTTCTCATAGGATCGATGGGTAGAGAGACACCCTATCTAATCTATCTAAAAGACATGGGAAATAAATCATTTGCAATCGCTACTAAATCACTGTTGCAGAGGATAGAAGTGTCGGTCAACATATGCATAGAATCTGCGATATATAAAAAAAACATAAAGGATCTTATGAAACTCTTATAAAATATTTTTTTACTGATAAGACAAGTCAAATCCAATTTGCGCTATGCTGCTTTTTGTGTGTATTATTAAAACAACGAAAGTTTTATTTTATTATAAATACGTGATCATACTATCCATTTATATCACAACTAACGAAGTTCTTGAAAAATTAACATTAATTAATTTTCATTGCATGTAAATCATTTCAATGTAAATAATGTTTCAACTAGGCGAACTGGTTACGTGGACCATCTGTTTAGTCGGATGACAACTCTTTATCTAGTTTAATTAAAGTAAATGGCACATAATAAACTATGGTAGTATGAAGCATTAGGGACAGTATCAAACTGTTTGTATGAACAATGTTGATTAATTGTAAAAGTCAGAACCTCTGGACCAAGTGCGATATTTTAATATTGGAAATATCTGATTGGATATATCTGATTGTAGCCCTGAACCAAGAATGTTACAGCCTCTGCGTATAATCAGTATAATATGAGAAACACATATTACAAAATATGTATTCTATAATCTATATATATATATATATATATATATATATATATATATATATAGATATATAGCTTGCGATGTATGGAAGAGCTTGAGGGAGGCCTTTGCCCAGCAGTGGGACAGCATAGGCTAGTTATAATAATAATAATAATCTATATTAACAAGGTAAATTGACGACCGGCTGATCGAGTCGCAGGCTACTGGATACTTTACGCAGCGGTCACGGGTTCGAATCCCGCCAGATGCAGATGATTGTGTGATGAATATAGATGTCTGCACTCTATACCTGGTCATAGACATGTAGTGTGTAGTGTATAAATATATAAATATTAATATATTATGTATATTTATACCTGTAACACAAGTTCTTATAAACTTAGCACGGAGCTAGGTTAACGTGGAGTGATTGTTGGTTGATACTTAATTATTTATGTCTGTTTAGTTTTGATAGTTAATACCTTAGAGTATACATAATATATAGAGCGCGCGTCACTAAGTATGAAATGTAAGCACAGGTATGAACATAGGCAAAACCATTGACTTGAAAACGTTAAATCTGTGTCAAAACAACACGCGCTTTAATATTGACGACCTCTGTGGCTCAGTGGTAAGCGAGTTAGCGCTAAAGCCGGAGTTGCGGGTTCGAATCCCGCCAGGGAACAAAAATATTTTCTGTGTTCCTGAGTCATGGATGTATATTAAATATGTGTATTATATAATAAAAATCTTAAATATATGTATAGTATAAAAATATTAAATATATTTCCGTTGTCTGGTACCCGTAACACAAGTTCTTCGAGAACTTAC
The DNA here is from genome assembly GCA_963853865.1 of Helleia helle. Taxonomy (NCBI): domain Eukaryota; kingdom Metazoa; phylum Arthropoda; class Insecta; order Lepidoptera; family Lycaenidae; genus Helleia; species Helleia helle. The sequence continues at coordinate 7,083,339 of OY971420.1, forward strand.
CACGGGACCAGATTGACGTGGTGTGAAAGCGTCCATAGATATTAAAATATATAAATCATCACCATCACCATCATCATCATCATCCTTTATCCATCCACTGCTGAACATGCCTCCTTCAATGAACGCCAAGATGACGAATTTCGGAATCACTAAAAATTAAGAAATAAAAACATTTTACAAAAAATTAAAACCGACTTCAAAACTACTAAACTAAAAAGTAATAAAATAACAGTTTCTTTAATTTTTGTGCTTACAACATATAATCAACTTAATCTTCTACTAAAATACAATCTTTGCGTTTACCACGTCATTATAGTTACTTTTGGAGTCGGTGTCGTATTTGTTGCTGTACATTACCTACATACCTACCTACCTTGGCTGACACCGACTCCAAAAGTAACTATAATGACGTAGTAAACGCAAAGATTGTATTTTAGTAGAAGATTAAGTTGATTATATGTTGTAAGCACAAAAATTAAAGAAACTGTTATTTTATTACTTTTTAGTTTAGTAGTTTTGAAGTCGGTTTTAATTTTTTGTAAAATGTTTTTATTGATGTTATATTTGTTACAGTATAGAGGAATAAATATAAGAAAAATCTAACATGCTTAAATATCCTCTTCAGCATTACAAACCTACGAGGCCTTCGATGAATGTTCCAGAATACGCCACAGTCACCAAGTTTCGCGAAATGAAGCGACAAAATTTAGATCCACGCGTTGGAAAGGTACAAACAAAAATCAATTGGCTTCTGAACTAACAAAACGCAAACTAACCTGGATCTCTAACACGGCTTATCGCTTGAATATGCACGCAAATGTTCAAAATATGTAAATCGCATATTCATCGCTAGTGTACTTTAATCCTTTTTGTGAACGCTACATGTGCTTTTACAGTGATGGAATCAATGCAGTTTTAAATGTACAATATTGTGAGAGAATGGTACGTAATTGGTGGAATTTAAAAATGTTGCAATACTAAGTAGAGTATATTATAAATTATAACGTGTGTATACACGTTTGTTATTGTATATGTATATATAAGTACACAACAGAGCTTCAGTTGTGTATAAAGTGGGATTTAATGCTATTTCTTTTTACGCAGAGCAAAAAAATGCATAATAGTGTTGCAACATCTTGGCAGGGATGACCTCGTTGAATGTTCTTAGATAACACATGTATATATGTGATAAGGGGTCTCCTTGTCGGACGCCTCTTCTTATTGGAAATTCTTTTCCTAGTGTTTCGAGCTGTATGCTGGCCTGACTGTGCGCATAGATGTTTTTGATAATGTTAGTGTATATAGCGGGTATACCTTGGTTTTCTAGAGTGTTCCATATGTAGTTGTGGCTCAGGCTGTCAAAGTCTTTGGCGTAATCAATGAAGGCGATGTAGACATTCTTGTTGTATTCATTATATTTTTCTAGTATTTGTTTAACAGTATGGATGTGGTCTATCGTAGAAAAGCCCCTCCTGAACCCAGCTTGCTCTATGGGTTGCTGTTCATCTAACATGGGGCTCATTCTGTCCAATATGATTTTTGCGAGGACTTTATAAACATTTGACATGAGGCTTATTGGCCTATAGTTTTCGATGTCTTCTTTATCGCCTTTTTTGTGTATTAATATGATGTGGGATTTCGCCCATTGTTTCGGGATGATGCCACTAGTCAAAATGTTGTTGAAAATGTTTGTAAGAATTGGAGTTAACTCTGCCATTGTTCCTTTCATCAGCTCATTGGTAATATTGTCTGGTCCTGGTGATTTCTCCATTTTCTGGCTCTTTATCGCTTTTTCTACCTACCATAGTAAAATTTCTGGGACAGGGTCAGTTTCGGTTTCAGGAGTTGTTAGATTATGGGTGTTCGCAGTGTATTTTTTCCTGGTCTGCGTAGAGTTGGGTGAAGAAGCGGGTAGCTAATTCGTTGATACTTGTCCGGTTTGTGATTGCCTTTTCTTTTCGCTTTAGTTTTGATATCCATTGTTTTCCTGCTTCTCGTATTTCCTTTAAAGCCTTTTTGATACCTCTAGTTCTTTGTATGTGGAATTCCAGTGTTTTAAGCCGTTTTTTTTGCGATCCTTTCTGATACTTTCTCTGATTTTATTGCTGATTTCTGCTATCCTCTTGATATTTTCTTTATTAGTTTTTTGTGTTATGTATTCTTTTCTCTTATTTATAAGTTGTAGAGTTTGGTCGCTTAGTTGGTATTTCTGAGTCTTCTTGTTTTTGTTTGCAGTGCAGTAACTTATTAGATGTTTTTCCAGGATTTCATATTTCTGTATAGGATCTGTCGTTTCGCTTATTTGTTTTATAATATTTTGGTAATTGGTTTCACCTTGTTTGTGGGATGCCCTTAATTGATTGTATACATTTACTTTTATATGTTTCCGTGATAGTTTTTCTGGGGCTCTCTTGAATGAACTACGCACCATACGATGGTTTGTGTTGAAGTTTAGATTTGTTATGATATTTGTGTCCGTGAAAACTTTTGGGTGGTTGGATATTATGTAGTCTATCTCGTTCTTGTATGTTCCCTCAGGGGACATCCAGGTCCATTTGTTATTGGGGTTTTTCTTAAATATGGAGTTAAGTATTATTAAGTTGTGTTCCATAAGAAATTCGACCAGCCTTTGTCCGTTGCGACTCCTTTTCCCGTGACCAAACGTCCCTAGTACATATTCGTCGTGGTTTAGTCTTGCTCCTACTTGTGCATTAAAGTCACCCATTAAGATATTGTGGTTTTCCATATATTTTCGTATTGTAAGTGATAGGTCTTCGTAAAATAAATCTAAGGTAGATGATTCTGCTTGTTCAGTAGGCGCGTAGACTTGAATTATCGACCATGGCTTTTTGTAGTTTGGTAATTTTACGGTGAGGATTGCTAGTCAATCAGAAATTCCTATTATTTCTTGGATATTATGTATTTTCAGGTGTTGTTTAATTAGGTAGCCAACTCCATACTGCCCAGCTGTTTTTCCTTTTTGGTATAAGATGTAGTCTGTGTATTCCTCTATTTTTTCTTCTTGTCTTCGCATTTCACTTATACCTAAAATATCGAAATTTATATTCTTAAGGGCATTTTCAAGTTCCAGCAAGCTTTCATGGGTCCGGAGGGTTCTCGTGTTCAATGTAGCAATGTTATATACTTTGTCTCTTTTTGTTAGAGGGTGACGGTCTAAATCTCCCGCGGGGACCGGCCGTGGTGGGAGATGTTTTATTTGTTGTGGTTTGTATAGTTGTATTGGATATTCGGTTTCGGGTGACAATGTGCTAGTTTCTATTAGTATTTTTGTCTGACAGTGAGTAAGATCTTTCACGCATGAACTGAAATGCATCTTTCCTTTGGATTTTGTTGAGGGTCTTGTTCGGATTACCTGGGCTTGGTGTTTCAGATCTTTTTCTTTTTTCATTATCATTTTTGTATTTGTTTTTTTCATCCTTTTTTGCTTGCAAAACTGATTTTGGCAAGTCTTGAGTAATGTAAGAATTGGGCTTCATTTTATTTTTGTTTTTAAGTATCTGAATTTTTTTCTGCAGGGTGGTAGTACCTAGTAAGATTGGTCTAGTCTTGCCTGTTTTGTCGCCCTTTTTTTCCAGTCTCTGCAGTCTATCGATCTCCCCTTTTTCAATATCCACATCTATTCCTCTAAGCGTTGATGTAACAAGCGTATTCAGATCGTCGTGATTTTCTTCCTCCGTTTCTGGAAGTCCATGGAGTATGACATTGTTTCTCTTACTGTTTGCTTCGAGGTTTTGTATTTTTTTGTTCAGTTTTTCGACTTCATCTTTTAATTTTGTATTTTCTTCTATTATTGGTTGTAATTTTTCATCTACTTTTTGTAGGACGGTTGCAGTAATGGTTTCGGTTATTGTTTTTGTTTGGATATTTAAATGCTCCGTCATTTTTGTTAGAAGTAGCGATATCTCTGGTGATAATTGAGTTGTCATCTTATTACCGTGAAATGGATCAAAAGAGTAATAAATTTCCGAACGTACCCGTGCCCGTTGTTTGTGTTGGCAGCACTGCGTTTATCGTCTATGGCAATATATGTCAAATGTCAATGTATGAACTATGACAATTGACAGCTATTAACTTTCGAAAACTCGGGTCGTATTTATTTATCCGAATTAGATCACTTTTTGTTCTTGAGTTTTGCAAATTTCAGTTGTTTTTCAATGAACACACGCGCAAGGAAGATTCCGAGTGGGACTATAGCACGCAATGATCGTTAATTCTAACTGATTTTATTTAAATTTAAGGAGCGTTTCAACAAGGCGGTTGACGTAAATGACACCGGATAATTTGATTTATAAGTAATCCCTTTTAATCCAAACTTACCTTATACTTTCCTTGCTAAACTTAAACTTAAATTAAAAACGGATCAACAAATTCATGTGTGCGCTATAGATAAGTACGAATAAGTCTACTTTAGATTGTTGACTGCCGTTTGACTTCTACATATATATGAGCTTTTTATGCAAAAGCATATTTCCATTCAATTTATAATCCACTAGCTTTTGTCTGCGGTTTCGCCCGCTTGAAGTTCTTTGATAGAATGAGATAAGGTAAACAAACAAGTAGTGTTTACCTTACTAATATTATAAAATGCAAACGTGTGATAATGTAACACATCTCTATATACTTTATTGAAAGGCTTTTTGCGTCCGGCCAGTAGGTACCTACCTAAATACATATAAATGTTGAGCATTTGACAATTAAATCTCTTTTGACATTTCAATTGACGTAATTATGAATGACTACTAATAATAATGCAAGTGTAAGCGCCGTAGAAATTAAGCATTTTTCGGGATAAAATATAGCCTACGCGTTATTTTTTATAAGCAATCACACTAGTTTTATTAAAATCTGTTCAGTAGTTTTGTCATGATTGAGCAACAAACATCCAAACTTCGAAACTTTCGAAATTAGAATATTAGTAACATTTTAATCAAAACTTACTTTACACTTTACTTACATCGAAAATGCAACAGATCCGTAGCTTAACGTTACAAGTATATACGCTCTAATCACTTAGAACCAGACTCGCTCATTTGTACGACGAATAATATAGAAGATTCTGACGAGAAATCTGGATCTACCCAAATCCATATGAAGTTTATTTCGACATTGCTTTTAAGTCAATGATATAAAATGTATAAAGTTTTAAGTCATATTCCTTTTTACTAAATTACGGCAGATCCTAAAACAAGTATATACATGTAAATAATAAATATTGTATTTCACCGGAACGGGTTACTTTATGATCGTTGTCAGATTTTTGTTGTGTTGTGAAGGAGTACTATATAATACATTCGTGTTCCTATCTATGTACCTATGCATTATATATTATATTAATAAAATTGGGTACGTAAGCCATGTTAGAGCACACGTCCGACACCAATAGCAAGGAGTCGAAGTGGTTGCCGTGACCGAAATCGGTCTGGAGGATTATTATTATTATTTACCTTTGCATTATGTTAATCTTTATATAACCTGTAACTATGAAATATAATCAATATTATTCGGGTATCCATTCGTTTCGATTGTCTCCAACATCGCACCTTACATGGCGTGCGGAAGGCTTGAGTGCCGATATGATAATTTCTTTATTTAAGACGTTCATTAACTTATATAGTCGCTGCATACTCTTTAGCACAACGCGGGTGGGTAATATGAATAAACATAAGCGGTTTTTAGATTATTTACTTAGTTTTAACCCAGCTTCATACCAAATTTTTTGTCAATATCAATAGGAAGTAGTACCCTTCAGTTTGATTTGATATACCAGCAGTTTGACAAACAGACAGACTAACAACGTATAGAAAATTGATATAATTCATTCATGCAAATACTACAATAATTAAATATGATATGTATAATTAATACTCAAACATTACTGACTGGGACTGTTCGTATGGATTCCAGACTAATTAAGTAAATTAAAATGTGCGTTTAATTTTACTATATACATACATTTATTGTTACAAAGAAAAAAAATCTATGGCACGTAACATTTATTAACTATTACAGTCTTAGTTTAATACATTAATATAAAACCATTAAAAATATAAAGCTTATTTTAAGTGGTCTCCATTGGCTGCAATAAAGTCCTTTAAACGTTGAGGCCATTATCATAAGGAAGGATAGTACTGAATTAATTACATATTCAAATTATTATTTTTATTCAAAATATTACTCAAGTAGCAATTGAACATCAATGGAATCTACTACCGAGTCCACTGAGAAGAACCAAAGAAACAATATCAGTAGGTCCTACTTGTCTTTTTTATATTCTACTAGATTATACGTTTTGTTATCCTGAAATGTGCTGGGAGGAACGCATCAACCATAAACATGATATTATCGACGTATAATCTCCTTAAGTTTAACAACACATGGACGCGCTACTTGAATCTAGTTCGATATTGTCTGGAGAATATTCATACGTCCCTTGAATTCTTCTGCTTAAATTTGTTGCGTATCCCAAGGAAATATTTCTGTGCCCCTCGGGCTTCCTGATATCGAATCAAAGGGTCATTTTGGGATTTCAGCTGTTGATCCACGGTACAGGAATAGCAGTAGGGGGACCGGACCTTGCTTGTAGCCTTGGGATTACTTTTATTTTCTTTAACGCCGGGAAATTATCTGAGGCCTCCCGCAGGGGAATGGGTCTCCCCCAGCGGCTGTGTGGGCTTCGCTGCGCCCGAAAGCTGGTAAGTGGACGCAGTTCTACCCACTAAAACCCGGCGAGTGCCACCTAATGAGCAAACAGGGCACTTCGACGGCTAGTCAGTCCCTCAGGGGACCGACGCCACCTCCGCAGAGTGGTTGTCCCGCACCATAGAACAACCCCTCCCAACGTCAGGACAGTACAATGGGTTGAGGTTCCCGTCCTCGCCCTTTGCCTCATGCTCTTTTGTCTCTTATAAGAGGGGTACAAAGAGCCCCCTCGGCTCAATTAGCTTCGCCCAAGGTGCAGCGGCTCGCCCTAGACTACTGAGCCCCACCGCCATGTCAAGGCCTGAACCATGGTGGGGAGGACTTAATGCTATTATCGTTCATCATTTACCATTAGGTAGTCCTACTTTAGTTTGCCTATTCTTACAAAAATGTAACGCAACTCACAAATGAACATCTTGGTTCATGCCTTGACTATATACGTGTCTTGTATTACTTCCAGAATTTCCATTTAGTCACAATTCAGTAACACAAGGGAAGATATGTCAGGCCTACTACGGATTAAATTTTCGGGCTATGTACACGTCTTCACTATTATTCATTGATCTATCTGGCATTCCAGTATTGCAATATCACGAAATTAATATTGCAAAACAATCGGTAACCAATTTCGTATGACTGACAACAATTTTAATGCTGATAACCTTATATTGGTCATTATATGCACATTAGAACCTAGTATGCACACAAATAAAAAGCTTAAATTCATACAACGAATACATTGACATCATCATCATCATCTTCTTCTTCCACCTTAATCGGTGCCCTGCTGGAGATAGGCTTCTTTAAATTAAGCCAAGATGGCCGATCCTGTGCCACTCAAATTAAATTAATGATAAATATTATATATAATAATAAATGAAGATCATTGTCGTTCGGTCATGGAGTGCCATCTAGTAGAAACTCTACACACTTTGTTATATACGCATCTTCATGTATGCAAAGTATTTCAAGATATACTCAGCGGTTTTAATGCGTTTCGTAACAAAATGTGAAACGTACATTTATATCCTTTGAAGTTTTATTGGCTTCGGCGCACATTTTGAAAACTGCTGTTTATTATGAGAGATTATTGAATAAAGGGCGTTAATGGCGACTGCGGGAACACGGAGCTTGGCTGTAATTTGCTTTCAAAGTACATAATTTTATTTACGTTCTTTTATAATTTATATGGAAGTCGTTATTTTCCTAAACATCACATTTCATTAATGTGACATGTAGCTTTTAAAGGAAATCTAATTTTTTGTTATCTTTCTTTTACATTTAAATGTTTATTTGATCATCTTTTCTCTTCAATCCTTACCTGATGACCTAATAAGGTTTATGTAGTAGATACGTATTCCACACACATGAGGAATTATGGAGATAAAGCCATATAAGGATAACTTTATTGATTTTTATTTGAGCATATTATGGGGATAAACGCGAGATAGAGCCGTTTAAATTGAACAAAAGAATGAACTAAGCTGTATATAAAACCCCTTCTTACATAGTGCTAGTGTCGTGAATTTTATCAATGTAGTAGCAATATGTTGCGACGTTATAATAAGTCAAAAGGCAGAGTAATATGTCTCGTATACGTTCAACGCTTAGCTCTTACAATATTTATTGTTCTTTATCATTTTAAATAATTAAACTTTCAACTACAGACTATACAAGAAATACTCGTGTAGATGCATAAACGAAGCATACTTTTTTATCATCTTCTTCATAATTGAAACTTTTTGTCGTCCGCTGCTGGACGTCGCCCTTCAATAAACACGAAACTGTCGATCCTGCCCATTCGCAGCCACTAGCAAGTCGCAACCACCTGGGTCCAGCCCCCGAATGGAGATCGTCCTCCTGACTATTTGGAAGTTTCACTTCGTTCATGCCCATGCCATAAGTGTCGTATGGTGTCATCATATCGGTGATATCAAAGTCTCTGTGATAGTAAGATAGTGCTAAAATAACGTATACTCATTAATTAACTTTTTCATCTTAGATAAGATAACTTTAGATTGGTTGGCGCTTAGCTTAGTTCCAAGTTGAAATATCTTTTAGTAATGAAGAAATATTTGTGTGGTAAAGAAAGATATTAAAGTTTATTAAAAATTTTACCTTGGTTAAGAGGAGATTAGTTTTATTCACATATTGTTTTCTAATGTTTACGCGAATTTCACTCATTATAATAAAACAATTTTTACGGATTTTATCGCGGTTTATTAAGATTTTTACAAGCCCGACGTTTCGGATACTTTACAGCAACCATGTTCACGGGAGGACTGAGGTGTCATACGTCCTATCATTACAAAGTTATTCGAAACTACCCTTCATGATACATCAATATTTTGGTCAGAAAACGCAGAAAGTGCTAACTGTATCTTTAATCTGTGACATATTATGCTTGGATTTTGATTTGATAATTTTAGTAATGGGATCCCAAGCAGATAAAATCCGTAAAAATTGTTTTATTATAATTAGTTTTATTCACATCAAAATCTGAAATGGTTTAGACAAGAGAATTCTGGATATACATGCTTTTATCAAAGTACAAAATAAATATACACGACTGCTTTACTCTCGTGAAAACATTGAACAAACAATAACGAAAGAAATGGAATTCAAACACGAGTAAAGTAAATCATTTTGTATTATTTATATACGGTACCCAATAAGGTTCTGCTTTCGGTAAGATAAAGTGTTGTTCTTCGATAACATGGGGTGATCAACGCTTAGTTAATACATCACCATCTTAATCCCCCAGTATCTGTCTACTGAGTCTCTTTTAGTTATCGATCCACGTTAGACTCAACAGAGGTATAATGTAAATTAAATGTTGGTTTATAAAAATGCAATTGGGTTTTCACAGAATTCGTAACCCTACAATAGCTTAAAATTTATATATTAACAACCAATTGATAACATTTCATTTTTTTAACGCCCCTATAATATATTTAAAAGATTGAAAAATAGGATACCTGTATTTTTTATTTTCTCGAGATTCATTAATTTTGATATAGATTTTAACTTAGGGAAATCCTTCCTATTCTAAATAGACGTAAGTGCCAAATGACGTCATTTATACGGCTGAATGTTATGCCTCGTGCTTTTTTACCCGACAAAAAATCATATTTTATTTATGACATCTATCCAATCAAGTAAATACCTATAACAATACTTAGAATCCCTCATTGATGTGTATTGTTCATTGGGATTCATTTTATTGCGAAATATTAACTAAATCCAGTCCATTACAAAATATAGAGCTGAGGGAAGTCGCTGAAGCGGGTCTTAGTTATTATTCTAACACAAATAAACAATACGGAAAAGGTTTATGGGAAAGAATGACATTATTGATTATCGTATGACGTATCGTACATTACCATTATACTTTTCAAACTATATTATGTTTGAGCAAAGTTAATCACCTTATTCTGCCGTACAAGTGACAACACGTTTTTTCCTTGCCGATACATTTTCTACTCCAATATTGAGTCAGGAAAAAAATACATATTACTAATCAGGATTGAAAAATAAAGAAATAGCATTTTTAGCGACTTCATAATTTTGAAATTCATTGTTTTAACCACACCTGTTTATTGTTTAAGAGTTAACATAGATAATTTTACGTTTTAAGAACCAATTCTTTTGTTTTAACCACACCTGTTTATTGTTTAAGAACTAACATAGATTTAAATTTTACGCATGAACCTATTTATTTTTCTATGTGTCTGTCAATGTTTATATTATTTCAATGTTTCTAGACATTTCTCGTATAGTTTTGAAATGTAACATAGGTAATAATATTACAGATTAACTCATTTAATTGTATATACCTTTTACGTATAGTTTCAAAACTAACATAGATAATATTACGTACTAAACTTCTTGTTTCTAGCCAACTCTACTATTAGGCTAAGAGCAAACAAATAAAATTTTACGTACTAATTGTATTTCATTGTTTCTAGCCTCCTCTGCCGCGGTACCCACAGCCGACTAATACGTTGCTCTTTGACGACGACCCCGGCGTCATGTCGGAAGTGGAAACTGCGTCTACGGGGTTCCGGAGGGGAGGAAAACAACGCTCATCGCTTCCAGTGGTTCGCACTCCGAGCAAGACGCTTGAGAGACCTCTTGGTAATTTTATGCCTTTTGTACTTTTGTTATTTGAAAATTAGGCTGAAAATCGCAAAGATTTAAATCGCTAGATCCGCCCCTGCCATAGTATGACCGCTCCGAAATGTGTCCATCCTCAAATGTGTGAGCTCACTTATTCGCAATCAGTGCTTCTTTATGCGTGGCGACAGTCAGACTTTGCACATTAAAATTAAAGAAGCTGATTTCACAGAATAAAGGTCCTCAAAATGCCGTCGGGTGCCTTTCAAAAGTGTTATCACAAAAAAAAACAAATAAAGCACAAGGTGTAACATTTCACTCGTATGTATTTATATTTATTTAAATATTTGGATTATTTTATTCCGAAGTCAGAATATACCGCGAAAATGGATCTGAAAATGGATACAAACAAACGGCAATGCCGGTAGCGTATTATTTTTTTCTTATGTTAGTTGGATAGGCATATTGACAGCACCTGATGGTAAGTGATCGACATCGCTAATGAGCATAAATATACTATTAAATAATAAATAAATAATAATTAATAAATAAACTCTACGCTGATGTACGCCTTCATCATATTATTATACATAAAAGTATTAAGAAAACAAACAGGCAAAAGGATCATTAATTGATTTTATTTCATGGAGAATAAATATTATGTAATATTAATAACGTATTTTATTTAGCACTTGTATAAACTATTTACATTAACAACGGTAATATTATTTTGTTTTTGGGTTGCGTTGTGCCGCGCTTGGGTACCACCATCTTGCTTATTTCTCCCCTGAAACAGATTTGCTGTGTATCCTATAATATAATTGCCTAGAATTAGGCTATAAAATTGAATTAAATGAAAAATGTCAACGGTCATGTATATTTAAATTAGTCCATATTATAATTAATACTGATCACATTTTTGAGAAGTCTATTTAAATAATTAAATTTAACGTTAATATATTGAAGCCATATAACGTTATGAAGATATAAAATTCTTACATAATTTGTAGGTGGTTATTGGGAATTCAATTTAAGTTTCTTATCTTGAAAAGCTTCAACCCTTTGAGGCCTGTACTTGTCATGCCTTTGAGATGATATTAAATTGTGTTTCATTAACATACGACCAACCCTCCGCCGTTCTTGACAGATTTAAACTTGTATTATGCTAGCTTCCTGAGACGAGACATATTTTGTATATTCTGCATTAATTAATTTTAACTTGTTTCAAGGCCTTTAATAAAGTCTAAAACATGATAGTTTAACAGATCATGAAAAGGGGAAATTATTATTTTCTTCGTTCCACTGTTGGGCGTCTCATACGACATGTCGACGAGGCTTTGAGGTAATAAGTTTGCCTATGCGCTTTCCCAATGCGTGTTGGCAATCTTAACATACAATCTAATATTTTTGACGTGATAACTTCTTATAAATCGATGAACGCCGACTGCAAGCACGAGAAAGTGTCACGTTTCACTTGCGTCGAGCGTGCTAGTGAGAGCGTCGAACAAACGATCGTCCTAAGCGTTCGGCATGTGACGCATTTTTATATAAGGGCAAAAGATCCTTTTGGCGATTATCGACGCCCATACACATCCGAACAACCAAAGATTATACATCTGCCTTGCCCTTTCCCTGTCCCCCCCCCCCCCCCCCCAATGGGCCAACGGAAACTCACACTGCAACAGCATAGCTGTCACTTGACGCCGGTGTTATGTGAGCTAGAGGCCCCGACTCCGCGACCCCGGTCGTGCCGATCCAATTCGGCTAAAAAGCAGCATTTCACTACCTCTTACTATTTTTATAAAGTTTATCATATCCTATAGCATTATCAAGTTATCACGTAAAATTATCGTCCGTAAACCGACTTTACAGACAACAAGTATTTTTAACCCCATCATGAAATAAGCAGGTTCGCACGTTGTTATCTTTCACTAGTTAGAAGAAAACGAGTTCACGGATGCACAAGGCAGACTCAAACCCAGACCACGAGATGACCTGCGATATTTCAATTTAAACTATACATAATTTGCCTTGCTCTTGTCGATGGAGTAATCGCCAATCCTTCCTTATCTCTACCAATTCTAGAATAATTTTAAAAAATTGGTTGAGTAAATATTTGATTTAGTATCATGTATCCAAAAGTCACTAACAGCCTACGTATAAATGCAAATTCTCTAGCGTTTCGGACAAAGATGTGACGAAACAAGCACTTCACATAGATGTGGTTGAGCCACACGACCGATTTTCGATTGGAGTGTCCGAGCTTACAAAGTGCTCTCAATGGCTCATCGACTAATAGTGGATCTGTCAGTCATCCACGAGAATCTGAATCTGTTCCCCTACATTTACTAATTAAATTGCTATTTCAAATCAACCGAAGGGACATTTTCAATTTTATTCCATCGTGGAAATGTTCCTAACTAAACCGTTTAGCGTTTAGCAAAAATCTACGCTAACATGTTTATAGAAGAAATATTGTCCACAAAATATCGTTGCCATTTTTACAGAGAGATTAAACGTGGAATGCTTGTGGAACCTTCACAAATTACACATTACTTAGCATTATGCTGTATGTCAACTGTCATATTGTTACAGGTTATTTTGAAATAATATATTATTTGGAATAAATATACAAAAAGATTTAATAATTCTTCAGATTATCCTACTAATATATAAACGCGAAAGTTTAAGGAATGTATGGATGTATGTTTGTTACTATTTACATTAAATAGCTCACATAACACCGGCGTCAAGTGACAGCTGTGCTGTCGCGTTTCTTGCGGTTTGTGAGTTTTCGGTGGCCCATTGGGGGGTATAGGGAAAAGAAGGGCAACGCATCTGCATAATTTTTGGTTGTGCGGATGTATATGGGCGTCGGTAGTCACCATCTCGGTTGTCCCCTTGTGACATAAAAAAAGCTTACACATCAGAATAACTATATCCCTGTGCTCCCACGGGAACGGAAGTACGCGGGTGAAACCGCAGGGCGCTGCTAGTAATTACACTTTGTAGTTAATAGAAAAAAGTAACTGGAGACTACACACTAAAGCTTGATCTGCAACATAAGTCACAGGCCTAAACTAGTTACTAAGACTTATTAACCTTAATAAGACATATACGAAGCTCAAATGCGTGGAGAAAGTAGGGTCGGCAGTGCAATTCACTTGACCTAACTATTTAAGCTGGCTTAACGTAGGGCTACCGTCAGCAAAATTATGAAATCCGGATATGGCGATTGAACTCTGTACTTTGACCCGTATCGTATCGATTTCATTTACCCGACTACGTCAACAAGGGTAATTTAAATATCAACACCTAAGTAATATAATAGGAGATAGAGATGTAAATAGAACGCACATATTATAATTTTTGGCAGCACTCATGTTAAGAGATACAAACCCGAATAAATAAAAATGTATGAACAGCAAAAATTGTAGTATGATATTAGTGTCAAGTGACCGTAGAATCAATATTCAATACTAACGTCGATCAGCTTATAGTTTTTTCCGTTGGGAGAGCTGGATTTTGTATGCTCACAGTTTGTATTGTGTTGTTATAATTTTACCGGTGGGAAGGTTGCGCTGTGCCGCGCTCCCGTCTGCATGAGTACCACCATCCTTTTTTTTCGGGGTGTATTCTATTCACTCTTTCATTCACCAGATCCAACGCCTCCAGTCCTGACCTGTCAGTGGCAGATCCCTTCGTAATCAGTACTTTGATTAAAAGCTACCGTAACCCTCCTGAGAGACGCACGCCTATCAGAGCGCGCTACCTTTTCGGGCCTGTTGGGGCGACAGGCTATCCTACATCTGATGCCTACAGGCCAACTACTTACGACGGCTTGAGGTCGTCTTGCGCTCTCCTAAAGAGCCCAGTATGTATTAATAATAATATTAATAAATAACATTTGTAAAAACATAGAGGCAACCGAGCAGTCGGAGCCTTATGATGACTACTGACGATCATAGACATCCCGCGTAACCAAAAGTTATTCAGATGCGCTGCTTTCCTTTTCCCTATCCCCCAATGGACCACCGAAAACTCCCAAATCGAACGAAACGCGACAGCATAGCTGTCACTTGACACCGATGTTATGTGAGCGAGAGGTACCACACCGGTGATTACGGCCCAAGGCGGCTGCATAGCAGAATGGCACTACCTCTTAATAAATTGCGGATTGTCAACTTATCCACCCAAACAGGTGCTCCATAGAAGGCCATAGATCGTACGATCCTCGTATAAAGTCTCCTCCTTGAGGCTGTTGGACCGCCGGTGTTAGATAGATGGGTACCACCATCCTGCTTGTTTCTCCCCTGAAACAGTTTCGCTTTGTTTCAGAGAGAAGGGCAGGACAGGCAGTGTACAGTATGCTAATCTTGAGTTAACTTGGTATGTTCATGGGCGACGCTAGCCACTTATCATGTAACTCGTCTGTCCGTTTGCCTATCCAACTATCATAAAAAATACTATGAAAAGGTAGATTTTTATACGAAAATGAGCTTTTTACTTTTTAAATATAGGCAATGATATTTATTCAAATATTCATTAGACGGCAAATTAGAAATGTTTGTGAATTAATACATTCGTATTAGAATGTGTAGATGCAGAAATTCTAATTATTTACTTCGTTAGATAGGTACATAATATGTTGTATTCTTATCGTCACTTTAACTTAGATATTTCTCATTGAGCTAGCAAATAACGACTATCTGTTGAATAGTTTCTCCTATAATAAAAAAAAGGAACAGGAAATACTTAGAGAGTCCGTCCTTGCTACAAAGTTTGTTTTAAGGTTTTATAGCCATTCAAGAAAACCTGCCGTCCACCGGCACACACTCTTGCCGGCCAATCTTTATACCATTATTCTATTTGTACAGCAAATTTACTTTATTATGGCTCATGAGACAGCTATGAGTTAATTGTTAGCGATTTCAAACTAGGTTTGAATGTAAATAATTGTAGCTCTATTGTCTAGCGTTCGTGGATCATATACGGTTCAGTTCAGTTTGGAGAGGAGTGCCGTCCATTGTTTATACTTTTAATTTTAAAGTATATTTGTATCATACGTTTACGGGAAGTAATCTTTTCAAAATATTTTATTGATAAAACTAAATTCGTCGAGACCTATTATTACAAAATAAAAATAAATCCGTTTGCCCCCTCTTCTATAAAAAAAAACAACTAACCCAACCAGTCACAGGGACTTCCGATAGAAGTAAAAACAAAAATAAAATAAAATTCAAATACCTATAGTACAGGCTGTAATAGATTATGACAACCTATAAAATGTAAACAAATATTGCATAATCTTATATAAATAAATCAAACGTCATATGAACGTCAAATAGCGTCTCATAACAGTGGTAATGGTGTCGCGAATCTAGCGATTTTATCTCATCTAAAAATATGCGTAGGTACCGCGCCTAAACAAGCTTACACATCAAAAAAAACTTAACGACAAAAATTATGTTTTTTTTATTAAATTATTTTATCCTAGTTAAATAATACTTACTAGTACCTAGTGTTTCTCGTTATATCACCCACCACAAAGTTTTAAAAAAATCCTCATTAAGCAATAAGCCTTTCTAAATAACATGACTATTATTATTATTTCCGGAGAATATCGTGTCTAACGAACAAACTCATGAACTGGCAATACTTAGTACACGGTAATTGTTTGTCAAATATGCCAAATACCCAAGTAAAATTTTCATGTGAAGTGCCAGCAAGGCATAAGCGTAGCGTTGTTTGCGAATGTTTATCCGACTTCAAATGGTATTTATTCCATTTATTATACATATTTCCAATACGCCACCGCTAATACGAATTACGATCCTAGCGTATTCCCTTTGATCTAGGGCTTATAGGCGGGATAATCCGAGATTTATTAATAATTAATTAAAGCGATTACGAGTGAGTGACTGACCTGATAAATACCCAAATTCGAATAACATTAGTGCGAACACTGGTTACAGTGGTACCAAGTTTTGTAGCAGCATAAGTTCTATAGGTTCTATAGTTTGAGGCAAGTTACATTAATTAATTAGTTATATTATATAGTATCCAGTCAATATTTCTGTTTCCTTTTTAGGGTCCCGTAGCCAAATGGCAAAAAACGGAACCCTTATAGATTCGTCATGTCTGTCTGTCTGTCTGTCCGTCCGTCCGTCCGTATGTCACAGCCACTTTTTCCGGAACTATAAGAACTATACGGTTGTAACTTGGTAAGTAGATGTATTCTGTGAACCGCATTAAGATTTTTATACAAAAGTAGAAAAAAATACCCATAAATTTTGGGGGTCCCCATACTTAGAACTGAAACTCATTTTTTTTAATAAAAGATATTTTATCTGTCTAAATAATAAATATAAACCATAAATTTATCACAAAGTTTCATTAAATATATTGTATTACAGCTTGGCAAAAAAGAGTATGGAAAAAATGAGGGCGCCACTTTCACTTAACACTCATCATAATATGGAAAATCAGCAAGATAATTTGATCAAATCGTTAAAAATAAATGTGAAACACTAAGCTTTACTCAAAATATAGTATTTGTCGGCCAAGTATTGTCAACATCATAGGTTTCCATTTAGTAAAATATTTAGTTCCACCTGTCACCACGTCATACTTATTTTTTGCCAAGCTGTAAATTATATTTTATTATACTCAGTATTAACATTAATCTTTTAATATCTTACAACAAAAGCCCATTTTAATTACCATATTAACCTCTCACGCTATATTTCTACTTAGAACTAAAACTCAGTCCCATGAATGATTCTGATATATAAAATCAACATTTTAAAATAAATACAATATAAAAAAAAATCATACCTGTAGTGATGTTTACAGAGTTTCTTTCACAAATGAAAGCAACTCCGTCTACCTTTCACGCCTTAATTACTAAGTGCACTTCGATAAAACTTTCCAAGAAGATATCATTTTACATACACGAGTTTTAACAGCCTAAGTTTATGTGGGTATATAAAATTACATCTATACCCTAACCTAACCGTATATAATATGGCCGTGTGGTGCCGGTAGAGTAGAATAGCAACACCCAAATTCTTTATGGGTATTGTAAGAGGCGATTAAGGGAGTGTGAGAAAGTACTGACTCCTTGCAACTCTCTCGCCGCGATACTGTTCCTTCCGTCGGAGTCTTTCGCCGGTCGTAACGGTTTCCATTCCATTGGATCCAGAAGGTTAAGGTCGAATATATGCACCTGTGTCCCACCGTACTCTTTTGCACCTTAATATATCTTGCGCATCTGACCGCTTCCGTTACTTGACTCCGAATCAGCGTCAAATTCCTGGCTTCAGTTCCTTAAGTGGTCGCCATGGCCGAAACCGGTCGGACATCATCATATAATATTACATCAAAAGAAAATATAAAATATCCCACAAAAAACAGTTTCACTGTAAAATGTCGCGCCAAGTACACGTCTAACTATATACACGTATAGCAAAAATAAAAAAATAAACTAATCTTTACAAAAAATATGAAATAAAAAAACCAAGTACACAAAACCTCTCGGATTAAAAGAAACACTCATTAAAAACTGTGAAAATTGAAAAAATAATTGGTGTAGTATATTTACAAAAAAAAAAGAAAAATTTGCAATCTACAAAAAAATATAAATTAAAAAAAAGTAATCATTGTGATTTTCAATAATTGCAAAATTTTTGTGGCAAATTTTACAATTGAAAACAATTTTTAAACGTACTTGGCGCGCGTCATTGAGTACCCCAAATTTTTTCATGGCTAATCTAGAGCTAGGGTAATATTATTCTGTGATCTACAGCCAGGAAATTGGTATGGAAAAGGAGTATTAAAAACAACAATTGTTGCAACCCTTCTACGCCATGTAGTTGGCCTCACTAATGATTATTTTGATGTCTTCAATCAAATCTATTAGAATTAAAATTCAAGCTCGTACCCATTTCTTTATATATTTCTTATTCCTATTACATTTATACTCATATGAATATGACGCTTTCTTGCCTTTTAATTGAATCAAAAAATAAGGAAATGATTTTATTACTAGTAAGGTAAAGTACCCAGTAACTGCTCAGAACCACCTTTCCACTCTTTTTATTTGTATATCTGCATTTTTGAATATAGATATACAAATGCAGAGAGTGGGCAGGTACTGGTTCCTGAGCAGCTACTGGGTACTTTACCTTAGATAATGTTTATTAAATTGTTTTTGAAAATTATAACATTAATGAATGCTTGAAGAACACAAACTTCTCGAACTGATAGTTGACATTAATAATATATTATAGTGATACATATTGTTAAGCCATTTACAATACATCGAAAATGACGCGCGCCAAGTACGTTTAAAAAATTGTTTTCAATTGTAAAATTTGCCACAAAAATTTTGCAATTATTGAAAATCACAATGATTACTTTTTTTTAATTTATATTATATAGATTATATATATATAATATTTTGTAGATTGCAAATTTTTCTTCTTTTTTGTAAATATACTACACCAATTATTTTTTCAATTTTCACAGTTTTTAATGAGTGTTTCTTTTAATCCTAGAGGTTTTGTGTACTTGGTTTTTTTATTTCATATTTTTTGTAAAGATTAGTTTATTTTTTTATTTTTGCTATATGTGTATATAGTTAGACGTGTACTTGGCGCGACATTTTACAGTGAAACTGTTTTTTGTGGGATATGTCTTTTTTTTGTAAAGCATATATTAATTAACATAATTACATTTCAAATATTTTAATATTTTAAATATTTATACTTCTTGAGTAATTCATTTCAAATACTTTAAAATTTTAAACTTAAACTTCTTGAGTAATTCATCAAAATTTTTATTCATAAATTTTCTCAAATAATTTAATAATAAAAGAGGTTAGTACTATTACAATACTTTTACTTTAAATGACGCTTGTGACTGACCAGTGACCAATGCAACATCGTCATATTTTTTTTAATGTTATTTTGATTTTCAAAATTAACATAGAGCATGCGTTCCTGTTATTCCTCCTGTGTAAATATTTAGAGTGTAAAAGGGAAAGTTAGATACCAGATGGCGCAACATGCAACTTGACCGGCAGTTCAAATCAATAATTAAATTAAAGTTAAATATTATATTTGCTTATTAGTAAATCATGTAATAATAAGCTCAAATATGTAATTAAAAAATTTAATATTTTTTGTTCTTGTCCAATATATGATTCATTATTATTTACCCTAAATTTATTAAGTTATAGTTGCACACTACCATGCCTTCAGAATAAAAAAAAATTCAAAACTTTAGATGTATTACTTTCTTTATTGTTTTCTTAAGAATAATTCAAATCCAACTCCATACGAAGAAAGTCATAAATTTACTTGATACAAATTTACTTATTATTATGTTTATTGTCCTTTAAGGCCTTTAAATATTCTCCTTACCAGAAGCTAAAAAAATGTAAAACAGTAAGGAAATAACTTCAAATGAAAATAATTAAAATTAAGAAATACTACACACATAATGTCTCGCAATTTTTGTTTACAATCAGCTCTTTTCCGCTTAAAGTTTTTTTTATTGCATGGTGGGAAAACAAATTGTATTGACAATAATAAAAGTATGACAAGTCAGAAGTTTGAAGTAAAATTACTTACATAATATCATAATCAATACTGAAATTGACTTGTCTGTCTCTATTTGATTATTATTGGAACAAATATAAGTCATCAACATATAATGCTATAACAATTTTTACATCATTATTCATTTTAGTAGAAACACATGGCTCTATACGACTCCTTTTGAAACCTAACTCACATAAACATTGCTCCACTCTCCAATACCATGATCTAGATGACTGCTTTAAACCATAAATCATCAAGTATCAGCACATGGGGTGGTGCAGCGAAAACGCTACTGATATCCGTCGAGAGAGCGCAGAGAGCAATTCTCAAGGTGGCTACATTTCGCCCTTTCCTATTCCCTACTAAACTTCTTTATAAAACATGTAAAGTCCTAACAGTCAGACAACTTTTTATACTAAACATAGTACTAAAACAGCACGCAGCTCTTGCGTACTGTACTGAACTTACTAAAAAACGAAGAAAAGATATAGTTTGCTCCCAAAAAATTGCAATAAAACATACCCTTATAACTAAATTTTATATATACCTAGGCCCTTATCTCTACAACAGATTAAATGCTTTGTCAGATATTTATCGACTAACTTACCATAAATGTAAAAAAAATCTCCAGTTGTCGCTACAAAGTATGTCGTACGAAGAGACAGAGAATTTGTTAATTAGGATAGAGTAGACTTTAACTATTTATACATTTATATTATAAGTTATATGTAGTTTAATATAAATTATACAATAAGATTCTCTATATATAAAAAATCCAGTTATCGCTACAAAGTAGGTCGTACGAAGAGACAGATAATTCGTTAATTAGGTTAGATTAGACTTTACCTATTTATACTTTTATCTTATAAGTTATATATAGTTTAATATAAATGATAAAATATGATTCGTGAAGCGAGTACACTAGCCCTTTTAGCCTGAAACACAGGATTTCCTAGTTCAGGCAGTCAGTAAATATATTGTAAATACCTAAGAAACATTGCATTGTAATTATAGATTTTATCGTACTTAATATGTAAGTTTCTGAAATAAATATTTTTTTTTATTTTTTTATTATAAATTACTTTGTTTAACAATCTTATTCTTATTTGAATCACAATTAATAACTAGTTGAACCTTATAAATGTCCTCTTTAAGAAAACCATTTAATAATGCTGTTTTAACATCTAAATGAGTGACATCTAAATTTAACTGAACAGATAGTGCGAACAATAATTTCAAAGTAGAATGTCTGACATCTGGTGAGAAAGTCTATTCATAATCAATACCAGGCCTCTGTGTAACCTTGTGCCCTTAGCCACTGAACATGCTCTGTAACATACACTATTATCACTATTTAATTTCCTTTTATATACCCACTTGCACTGTTCTAAAGTTTAATCAAAAGGTAATTCACTCACAGGAACCCATGAATCATTTTCTTCAAAATCTTGCATGCAGCTTTTCCTCTATTGCCTCAATCCACTTGTCTCTTTCTGGGCTCTCCAGAGCTTCATGGACACAGACTGGATCATTAGTAACATTTGGACTCAACGTTGTACATAGATTTGGAAATATATACCGCTCTGGCAGCTTTTTTATTCACTTAATTTGGGTCCCCCTTTACTAAAAGCAAATGGTACTGGTTCCTCATTTTCTTCTTCAGATTGCTGTCTGTGTATGATATTCCCGTAACTGCTCCATCTTTCATTTTATTCTGGTCATTTATATTCAAATGGCCAATCTCCTATGACACTCTTCACTAATTACTGTTGAAGTAGGAGTAAAAAAACATTGTTTATGTTTCATGACCAACTTATAAACACCATCTTCTTGGTTTGCTACAGCCACCAAACTGTTTTTTCTATTGTAAACATAACAGCATTTCTCCTTTAACTCCACATTGTTTCCATTCTTGATAAGTTGACTAATGTAAATCAAGTAGAGTATAGCAAAAATTTAATACCAATTTAATTGGTAGGAGATGAAGTCAAGAAACAAACTCCAGCGGCATTTAATAAGCGGTTATGTCTAATTTTTAGAGTTTTGACCGAATAAAATCGGTTGAAACTAAATAAAAAAATACATTAAAATCACATTAAAGCACCACAATTACATAGATAGAGATAGTACATCTCACTTTGTTAAATAATTTTGTTATTTCTCGAAAAATAATTAGACTGTAATAACATTTTTCTTTCCAATTGGCATTTTCTGTTGGAACCGGCTAAGACCTGAGGCCATGCTGCCATATCTGTTGTGTTAACAAAAATATCTTGTCTGTGCTTTGGAGAAACGGCGGAAAATGCCAAAAAGCGCGGCTCTGCCCCTCTAGCACCCATCAATCAACTATCACTTCCCATTCTATTCACCCAGAACAGTTCACCATAATATTCGCCAACGAATCACATTATATATTACACAGATTAAGTTTTAAAAACAAACACTACAGAAAACCATCAGAACAGTCCTACAATAGAAAACCACTCCAGAACAGTTCTCCACAATATTCGCCAACCAATCACAATATATACAGTTTTTAAAACAAACACTAGTAAATCACTCAGAATGAACAAAACACAAAATAACAATTAATTAACCGGAAACTGGGAAGAAACGAAGAAGATTGAGCTCTTAACAGAAACGAATATATGAAACAAAAGACGTTTATCAAATAAAAAATACGACAGAAAAAATATATTATACGAAAAACGTTTATCAAATATAAAATATGACAGAAAAAATAATTAAAAATAAGCTATAGAGAATACAAGAAAAAAACGAAATACTTAATTTTTAATACAACACCGTATATTGATAACGATAGGCAGCATGGCCTCTAGCCTTTGCCTGTTCCGATAGGATAAAACTAAAAAACAAGCAACCAACTTCGGATGTCAAAACTCAAAATTCTCACTGTAACGTCATATAAAATATTTTCTCTGAACCTCTTTAATCGCAAAACGGCGCAAGCAATAATTTTCATGTTTGAAATGTATTAAATAATTGCTGAGACCCAATATTTTTTTGTAATATGTGTAAAATTCGTAAAAAGAAACTTATTAAAAATAGTGTGAAGTCTTAGTGTTTTGGCAATAATAACAAAATAAAGCCCCAAAATTTTTTTGTTATGTTTTGGAGGTTATGTTTACATATGTCTCGAGAATATATACACAGTGCCTCACGCCAAACTACTTGGATGTGTTCTTGGCGCTAGACACTAACGTGTCTCCTGATAAATGTAATAGTATAAGATACGGATATAAAACGACCTTCACCGAGATGTTTATTTGATGAAACGTATTTTATATTTAATTTAATACGTCAATAAATATATTGCATATGGTTTGCGTAACAAATTTTTGTCCAGGGTATGTTTAATTAATAATTAATTCGGATTCATTAATATAACGAATATTAATGAATGGTTTCAGGTTAAATGCGATGAAGGGTAATTCGCCTATCAGGTTGAAATAAAATTACTACTTGCTATGAGTTACAATAATGAGCCAAGTTTTTTATAACCCTGAAAGACTAAAACTGGTAATAGACTAAAATAAAACTATCTGTCAATAATTTTCTCACCTGTAGTATAAGTGTGTGCATTATATGCCAAATAATCATCATCATCGGGTGCCATCTTCATATTGAAGTTTGGAGGTCAGCTTTCGGTAGACCAGGTACTCCGTCCGATTAAGGGATATTCTCTTGATCTGGTGGTAGCTCAATGCGGTCCAGTCCTTTATATCATCAAACCACTTTCGCCTTGGTCTTCCTGGTGGCTTTCTACCCGGTATCTTGCCATCGAGGATTGTCCGTAGATATTCGAAGACTCTAGGGCCCTATTTACAATAGTCCAAAGAGGGCCACTTATCTTTTAACAATGGTCGACATCAGATCTCGTTTGCGGTTTCCTCGTTGCAGTACTTTGACGTTCGAAGTAAAACTGGTCGACGGTATTATATTTTAATCATTCTTCGAAGAGATAACATTTCAAACGCTTGCAGTCTTTTGCATGTGTCCTTCTTTAGAACCCACGTTTCGCAGCCGTACAAGAGCGTGGATCGGACGTAACATTTGATAAACCGGAATCTAAAGTATAATGAATATTCAAGAAGGCAAGGCATATAAGAACAAAGAAAGTGGAATAATTATGAATAATTATCCACAGTCAAAAACACAGAGCAAATAACATAAGGTCAAATTATATATACTAAATGACTACAGGCTGCGGAAAAAAAAAATAGGCGAAAATTCTGTGCAGCTGTGGATAATATTGAAGATGTCATTTTAGGCGTATAGTCATGTAATTGATAATATTTTTGCTATTGTAAATTGTAAAGCAATTTATACATTGTTTTCCAATGTTCACGCGAATTTCATAGAAAAGATTTGATAAACCTCAAGTCTTCGCAAAGGAACACCGATTCCAACGAAGGATGATCCGTGAGGCTATTGAAAAAAAAAACATCCTAATTTCAATAGAAAAGATGGCTGGCTCTTACCACCTGCTTGGGATCCCATTATTAATATTATCAAATCAAAATCCAAGCATAATATGTCACAGATTAAAGATACAGTTAGCACTTTCTGCGTAGATAGGATTAACCAAAATATTGATGTATCATAGGGTAGTTTCGAATAAACTATATAAAAAATAACGTTAGGACGTATCAGTCCTCCCGACACCATGGCTGCTGTAAAGTATCCGAAACGTGGGACTTGTAAAAATCCACGCTAATAATATAATAAACCGCGATAAAATCCGAAAAAATTGTTTCATTATAAAAAGTAATTTATATTTATACTTTCGCAGGTTTGGTGTTCCTACAGTACAGAAATGAAACGAAACGCGCTCTGCTTCCAAACGAAATCACGTCGATAGACACTGTAAAAGCGCTTTTTGTGAGAAGCTTTCCCAAACAATTAACTATGCAGTACATGGATAGCCCGCTAGTGAAGATATACATACACGACTCGTCCAAAGACATGTTCTACGAACTTGAAGATGTTCGGTAAGTGTTTATTTATATATTAGCAGTAAGCGATTCAAGTCTATGATCAAATATTGACGTTAGGATTATCATGATGATGAGACTTATTTTATATCATAAGGGGGCAAACGAGCAATCGGAGCCTTATAGTAACGACGCCCATGCACATCCCGCATAACCAGAGGTTATGCAGATGCGTTGCCCTTGTTGACGCGAGCTGTCATATGATTATAGCTGTCACTTGACGCCGGTGTTATGTGAGCGAGAGGTACCACCCCGGTCGTGCCAGCCCAGTTCAGGCTTTTACTGCAGCATGGCACTACTTCTTACTGAGACTGATTATATTTATTTAAAACTAGCATCGACCCGCGGTTTCACCCGCGTACTTCACATTCCCGTTGAAGTATATGGTAAATTATTGCCTGTCTGTTATTCTGATGTATAAGATACGTTATCGTAAAGTTTCATTAAAATCCATTTAGTAGTTCTTTCCGTGAAAGAGTAATAAACATACATCCATAAATACATACTTTCATACGAACTTTCGCGCTTATAATATTATTTAAATTAAATTTAAAATAAAATATAAAATCAAGATGTCTTCTCTAGACTATGGTAGCGCTGTGCCGAGTGTCATGCATAGGTACCACTATTTTGTTTATCTCTCTCGTGAAACAACATTACATGTTTAACAAAAAGGACTCGCCCCGAGACTGTTTTTTCTTTAACGCCGGGAAATGCTCTGATGCATCCCGCGGCGGAGTCGGTCTCCCCAGGCGGGTATGTGGGTCTCGCTGCGCCCGAAAGATGGTAAGTGGACGCAGCTCTACCCACTAAAACCCGACGAGTGCCACCAATGCCGCATTTAGTAAGACGCCCCGGATCTGTTGAGCAAACAGGGCATCCTTGACGTCTAATCAATCCCTCAGAAGACCGACGCCACTTCCACAGAGGGGTTTCCCGCACCACAGAACAACCCCTCCCTACGTCGGGACTGTACCATTGTACCCCCATCCCATTGGGTGAGGTTTCCGTCCTCGCCCCTTGCTCTTTTGTCCCCTATAAGAGGGGTAGAAATAGCCCCCTTTTTTTCTTTAACGCCGGGAAATGCTCTGAGGCATCCCGCGGGGGAGTGGGTCTCCCCATGCGAGTATGTGGGACTCGCTGCGCCCGAAAGGTGGTAAGTGGACGCAGCTCTACCCACTAAAACCCGGCGAGTGCCAATAATGCCGCCTTTAGTGAAGTGCCCCGGATGTAGTAAACAAATAAGGCACCTCGACGGCTAGTCAGTCCCCAAAGGGACCGACGCCACCTCCACAGAGGGGTTGTCCCGCACCACAGAACAACCCCTCCCAACGTTGGGACAGTACAATGGGGTGAGGTTCCCGTCCTCGCCCCTTGCACCCTGCTCTTTTGTCCCCTCTTCTTATAAGAGCGGTACAAAAAGCCCCCTCGGCTCAATCAGCTTCGCCCAAGGTGCTGGGCTCACCCCAGGCTACTGAGCCCCACCGCCACGACAAGGCCTGGACCATGGTGGGGTAGAAAGAGCCTCCTCGGCTCAATTCGCTTACAACATAAAACATTAAAATACAATTGAAACAATAACTAAAACGAGCTCAAAATAAAAATTAAGTTAGAATTTTTTTTAAGTATATGTATTTCTAACTGAATTTTTATTTCTTTACTTTCTTTATCTGAATTAATTAAATTTATTCTAGGTGTATTCAATTTAATTTAGGGCTTTTAGCTTTGATCTTGTCAAGTATGTACATACCAATAGAACCTATTTTATTTGGTATTTACGCTTCAACATTGTCAGGATTGCGATAAATTCAATTTCAAAACCACTTTTTACCGAACCCTATAATTCTATTACGTTACGTTTATATTGCTAGAACTAATAAATTATTGAAATGGCAACTAGATAATGCATAATGGATGTTATAATCTCATTAATATCGTCCATGCCTAATCCTTTATTTTAGGTTAAAATATTATATTAGGATTTAGGACAGACATTTTAAGTTACAAATCGTTGAGCTGGCATATTAAATTCATAAAATGTATACTGAGTCATTTTAAATTAACATGTGATAATAATATTTTCACTAGTACTTCATATTCTACATGTGTGAGGGATGCGCTGTGCCGCGCTCCCGTCTGCATGGGTACCACCATCTTGCTTGTTTCTCCCGTGAAACAGCTTTGCTGTGTTTCGGAGAGAAGGGCAAGACAGGCAGTGTAATTACTGGCACCGAGAATTAACATCTTATGTCTCAGGATAGGCAAAATGAGTTGCCTGGACTAGTTCCAGGTAAACTAGTTTAGGTGCATTGGCGACGTCGACCACTTACCATCAGCGGGCACGTCAAAATTTGCATATCCATAACATGAAAAAATATATTAAGTATGCATACATGGGCGTTTTATAAGCACATTGCATGGATGTATACTAATAAATTTAATAAAAGTAGATACCTGCATAAATCTGCAGTTTTACATAATAAACTTACTAATTCATTGTCCAGAGCGTTGAAGGCTACAACCGTTTCGCCCTAGCGGCTATTTGTTGTAGTCCGCTGAGAGTCTGTTTCGACTCTCGATAGCCGCTGGCGTTTTCATGTTAGCGACTTCTAAAAAATATTACTAGACGTCAAATAAAAGCCGGGAGATCTATTTTGCTTTGTCGTATACAAGGCCTTTTATGAGTTCATATATCCCTTATAGCTCCTCTACACGTAGAAAGATATATCCGCCACAAATCAGTTTGTTGTTGATTTTTGACACGAATCAAAGGGTTCCAGCGCAAACGTTTGGCGTCCGACAGACGTGTGGACGCATGTCAACAGATGCATCGGCAAACATCGGCGGATGTATCTGCTGATGTCTACGGATGCATCTGTCGATGTGTCGAGGGGCCGTTTCAGAAACGTAAGATTACTGACCAATGTTGCGTAGAAAATTTAATGAAATGGGAATATTATTAACCTTTTACCAAATTTTTATTATGATCTATTCTATTTTTATTTCTATACTAGCTGTTTCCCGCGACTATTCTATTCGCGACTAGACTATTCTATGTCGCGCAGACTAGCTGCGCGACATAGAATTAGTACCTTCATCAGTAAACATTACATGTTAATCGTTATATTATTAAAAATATTCACTAATAAATTATGGCCTTTGAGTTATTCTGACGTATAAGCTCTATTATTGTAAAGTCTCATCAAAATCCATTCATTAGTTCTTGTGTGAAAGAGTAACAAACATCTATAAATACCAATTTTATAGTTTAATCTATTAGTAGGTTTCGTAGAATTTTCAGTTAATATTACAGTCATAGAGTTATTTGAACGCGAGTGTTTATTAGACGTCGTAAAGAGTGGTTGAAAGAGGCCTATATGTCTAGAACTAGTCGACTAAAGGTTGTAATGATGATATAATAGTCGACTAAAGGTTGTAATGATGATATAATAGTCGACTAAAGGTTGTAATGATGATATAATAGTCAATATGTTAATATTGACTAACATTGTGGCGCTACTCCTAATCAGACGGGGGCTCGCCTATAACATTACCTATAACTTATCTTGGATTTTCAAGTCATTGTAACTTATTAATATCTTCTAAATTTGGTGATCTAAGATTACTTTTCCTCATACGCTATTTTTAGATCATTTTTAACCGACTTCAACAAAAAGGAGGAGGTTCTCAACTCGGCCGGTATTTTTTTTTATGTATGTACACCGATTTCTCCGTCAATTGTGGACCGATTTTCAAAATTCTTTTTTTGTTTGAAAGGGTATACTTGCCATTTGCTCCCATGATAAGGAAACCAGGATCTGATAATGGCATCCTAGAGAAATCGAGGGAAACTTTCGAAATTTGTAGGAATGACTAGTGTGCTTAATATTTTTTTAAATAAGCATTTTAAAGCACTACAATTTAATGAAAGTCTAGATTCGATCTGATGCTGGAGCTGGAAGACAGTCGAGGGAACTCCTCGACGATTTACTTCAGTAACCTTGTGTTTGGGCTTGATTAATTTGTATTGATGAGAACTTTACACCTAGATGGGTTGTGACTGTGATTGGGGGTCTGATGATGAAGACGAAGCTCAGTTAAGGGAACTCCTAAATAGTTTAAAGTAGCTACCTTGTGATTGGACTTAATTAATTTATACTGATGAGAACTTTGCACCCTTATGGGTGATACGTGCCATTACCGTTATGATGATGGAGACTATGGACAGTCGAGGGAACTCCTCGACGATTTACAGATTTTTTTGGGCTTACTTCATACGGTTCAATATGCCAAAATATGTCTATCTCTGTATGCCTTTCTTTCACCACCACAGAGGGGTTTTCCCGCACCACAACCCCTACCAACGTCGAGACAGTGTAATGGGGTGAGGTTCCTGTCCTCGCCCCTTGCCCCCTGCTCTTTTGTCCCCTCTTCTTATAAGAGGGTTACAAAAAGCCCCCTCGGCTCAATTTGCTTCGCCCAAAGTGCTGGGTTCACCCTAGGCAGTATGAGCCCCACCGGCACGACAAGGCTTGAACCATGGTGGGCTCTGAGTGCATATCTCATCAAACAATACTCACAACATATTTATGTGTCAGCATAGTTTGATCTTTTTGGTTATAAAACTGGGATGGTCTTAGTTCGGATTTTTCGTACAATTATTTAAAATGTTTATTCTATTTTTGGGAGCTCTATTTGACAGTTATGATTCCAAAATCATATGTTTTTATACCGATTTATTAAAAGAAATGCTTACATGAAAAACAAAACAACTACAAACATACATAAAATAAAAAAAATTAAACAATACATTCACAATATAATATACTTTTTTTTTATATGTTACTTGGATAAGCAAACTGGCAAACGTGCCACTTGATGTTAAGTGGTCGACGTCGCCCATGAACATGTTTACCTGGAACGAGCCCAGGCAACTCAGTTATGTGTTGCCTATCCTGAGACATAATATGTTAAGTTTTGGTGCCAGTAATTACACTGCCTGTCTTGCCGAAATACAGCAAAGCTGTTTCACGGGAGAAACAAGCAAGATGGTGGTACCCGTGCAGCCGGGAGCGCGGCACAGCGCTTCCCTCCCACCGGTAAATTCGTCTACATTCATAAAGTCGTCTACATTAACATTGGAAACACAGAAAACATTGTATTTTTATATACTCTACATATTATCTACATGTGTAGTAGGTATGTAGTAGTATATTTAAGAAAAAAAATGCAACATTCTATTCTTTATAGTATTGTTTTGTATTTAGACAAGGTATGTTTTTATTTAATTGATCAGAACTACATCAACATTAACCAGGTGGAAAAAAATCGCGGTGCAGTCAGCAGGGGCATTCCGTGTTGGGGACGAGTGGTAAGGTATCAACCGTCGTGGCGTTCATTGGGGGAGGCTTATGTTCAGCAGTGGATGGATAGATGCTGGTGATGATGATGTCATCATTGATAATGCGATCAGAGTATAATAATTTATTGCGCTAATAGAGTTATCAACAGTATTAATTCTCGTCTAATGCGACTAACACCGTATGTGTTTAATAGACTAGATATACTAGTTATTTATAATAATATGTATATTATTATAAATAACTAGTGACCCCTACAGACGTTGTTCTATACAAAACATTTTATAGTGGGCTGAATTATGAATTATTTTAGTAACTAAGCTAGTGTATAGATTTATAGTTGATCAGTTGCTAAGCAACGAATAAACAGTGTTATATAAAAGCACGTTTGTTTGATTACGTATTAAAATATAAATAATTAACTAAATTTGCAAAATAATTGTGGGCTGAATTGTTAACCTAAACCATTCTCTGATCCAATTGAATTTGTTACTTGATACTGCATGGCAGGGTGGCCATATGACCCCACTAAGGTTCAATTCTTATCGTGGCGGTGGGGCTCAGTAGCCTAAGGTGAACCCTGCACCTTGGGCGAAACCAATTGAACCGAGCGGGCTGCTTTTTGTAGCCCTCCTGTAGAAGAGGGGACAAAAGTGTAGAATGATGCATGGGGCGAGGACGAGAACCTCACCCCATTGCACTTTCCCGACATTGGGAGGAGTTGATCTGCTCTGACTGACTATCCGTCGAGGTGCCCTGTTTGCTCAAGAGATCCAGGGCACCTCACCAAAGGCGGCATTAGTGGCACTCGCAGGGTTTTAGTGGGTAGAGCTGCGTCCACCTTAACATATTTCGGGCGCAGCGAGTCCCACATACCCACCTGGGGAGTCCCCCCTTCCCCAGCGGGATGTCTCAGAGCATTTCTGCGTAAAAGAAAAAAAAGGTCGCCATATGAGGTAGGCGTAGTAAAGTAAAGTAGGAAGGAAATGCTCTGACTGCTGGTTAATAACTGATTTCTTTATTAATTACACACTCTTATCATATATTAAAAGCTTACAAACTACAACACACACACACACATACACACACACAGACATACACACACACACACACACACATACACACACACACACACATACACACAAAATATCATCTAATCATTAATCAGTCCCGTCGTTTAGGAGTTCAGTCACAGTAGGTATACATGCACGGAAGAATTATATTTAAATATATATAAAAAAGAATAATGGAACAAGCCTAGCCTAAACGATTACATCATATATTTGAAAAAAAGTGGACCGTCACGCCCGGCCAATGTGAAATAATATTACAATTAATAATATATATAATATCATGCCTGCACAGGTTACACTTTAAATTGATTTTTAAAATTTAGAGGGGACATTACTCCCCTAATAATAAGTAAGAAAATAAAATTAACTTGATTCTCTACATCACATCCCTAGGTACTCGCAAAATCACTGTTAGAGTCATTTCCCTGCAAAATATATACACATCAGCCTTTTCTCAGTTAGCTTAGCCTTCTAATCTTTTTAAACAAATCCACTCTTTTTAAACAAATCTTTTAAACATGTACATATTGAATGAATAATTAAAGCGAGTAAAGAAGTTATAAATCGTGAAACAAATAAAGATCATCTATATAACCTTTTATCTTAATTTAATGGCTTATAAATCAACTCTGGTTATCTTACCTATCAAAGTACGCGTTAAAATGCCTTTCGTTAAAATTTCTTTTCGTTGATTAAATAGAGGCAACAATGTTTTTGTGCTAGAAACTATACAAGTTTCAAGTTAGAAAATACATTGATGCGTATTTAATTAAATTAATCGATGTTCATTAAGACTTTTAATTTACTTGGTGAATTTTCTTTGTCTAAATTAGAAATAAGGTTGATTGTTATATGATCCTTTTGGGAGGGATGAGTTTGTGCTGCTCGTTTTACCATGGTTACGCTTATTTCCATTTCTTGTGATATTATATAGCTTGCTTCTAAACAAAGGCCCGTCAAAGTCTTAGAGGCGATCTTTTTACCTTAACAGTATTTTATTTTGCACTAGAAAGCATCTTATCCAGGATTAAATTATTCCTCGAATGCAGTAGTGAGCCAATTTAAAGGGAGATTTATAAAGTATTTATTTACGCATTAAAACGTATTTTAAAGCGTAAGGGAACTCACATTAAGTAGCGTTTCATGCAATAAAATATGCAACATTTTCTTTGAACTTGGTACCCGTATTAAAGAGTAATTGCATGTTGTTTTACGGGACACGTCATGTTGACTGGTCGACTGGTCTTTCAACTACACACAAATGACGGCAAATACACAAACATTCAAATAGTGCTTTGCTGTAAACTTTCGCTTAAAACTTGCAAAGTGATTAGGAATAAAAATAATATTGCCCAATAAAGACCGTTTGAATACAGGAGGGCGTTTTTCATTTTGATAAACGTCAAGTTCTTTATTTTAATACAGATTCTATTGATAATAATACTTTACGAACGATTCATCAAGCTATTTCAATATAGATTATTAACTCGACAACATTTCTAAAATCTGAATTGATAATTTCGTTTTAATGAAGATGTACATTTTAGACGTACAATATTACAATTATTTTATAAATGTATCATTCTGTAATCTGTTATCAAACGCAATCACGCAAGTAATTACAGGTATATTGGGCTGTATTTAGATCTGCGAACGCCAATCAGCCTGAACGGAACAACTTCAATGAGCAATTTCCTCTCATTTGATCAAAAAAATTACAAATCAACTCCGATCACTTGATATCCTGTTACCATACGATTTTATGTTCAAATGTAAAGCAAGATAAGAATCTTGACTTTGCTTGTGTAAGAACAAAAATAGACTTTTTTTCTTTTATCTTTTCTTTTACACCACATTCTTGTGTTGATGAGATGCCAAGCAATATCAGGTGAACATGGGATATGACGCTGACAACTTATCATGAGGTTGCACGTCAGTTGGCCAGTGGCCTATCCAACGGACATAAATACTTCCTCCATCAATATAATGCTAATGGGATTGCGAGGTAAATCTGAATACAACTTTTCGTCTGTAAAAGTATATTTTTACTGATGTATATTTTTACTGATGTATTTTCTTAGAAATTAAGATATTATATTATGAGTATCATCGCTTAGTTCCAAGAACAAATACAATATTAAATTTATATTTAGTTATAAAATGTTCAGCTTTTCATATTGCTCGCGGCGTTAGGTTATTATATATATATATATATATATTAAAGGATATTATAATTCATCTATATATGAGCTGTCCTATTAATTGGCTCAATACGATATCTAGAACTAAAAAAACCTAGAGAGAGACTTGATATTTGTGATATTACTTTTGCCATGTCAGGTCAGCTAAGAATGGATTGACAGAATGAAATATGTGCGGGCAGCTAGTATCATATAAAATATGTATTTGGTTGGCGTTGATAAAAAATTATCAAAATTGATTGATGCGAAGTCTTTTCTTATTATTAGTTAACATATTTATAATGTTTACACTTTATTAATGGTTACTCTTTATTTTTGTGAGATTTTGTTTCTAAGTTAGATGATAATAATAATAATTTAGGGGTGTTGTATGTTTTCTTGTGTTTTCGTATGTCATTAATTTTTCTAAGAATTTATGTGATACATATATTTATATACAATGAATAAATATTAGTTTGCGTTTTATAAGAATAAACTTAGCTAATATTAACATGTTTTTTCTCTTATAATTTAAAAAAATGCGGTTTTTTTTTGTAGTTGACGTCGTTAGATGCACCGACCGAACTTTTTCTATACGTACAGTACGTATAAAAATGTTCGTGATTCAGTAAATCATTTTTCGTTCAAATAAATAACAATATTAATAATTTAAAATAAAAATATGTCTGGTATGATAAAGATTAGATGATGTTTAAAAGTTAAATATATTTATTGATTTTTAATAAATGCCAAAATAAAAATAAAATGAGAAAACTAAATAAAATACACAAAAATTACCGTTTATTTTTTTCTGTAAAATAAACAAATATTTTTAGACGTGCCAAGGGAATCAAATAAAAACAATTATTATTCAGAAATACATCTCAATTAAACCTAAATGTTATGGGGGTGTGGGGGCGTAACCGAACTTGCGCCGTGGATGGCCGTCCCGCGCGATATATACTCCCAACAGTTTACCTGATATCTCTGTTCCCTTCATACCTAGAGGGAGAGCGGTTCACTCGGCCACAAACTTGTGGATCTCAAAATGAGGAAATTAATATTACATGAGCATGATCACCGATGCCCGTAAGTGTTTATTGTTTCATTGTTACTAATTTTCTTTACGATTGATTTCTATGATCATATTATAATTGTCATAAAGCTTAACTTCAAATTTCAAAAGTTTCGATGTGAATAGATGTTTTTGTTTTGTTTATGTAAATATTTTTTAGTTTCAATGTATTGTGTTTAAAAACTATGGAATTTTGTAAAATATCATTTGTCGTTGATTGTTTTATAGATGTGCTTTTTGTAAATTTTATGTGGATGTATCGTATAGAAAAGTGTTTTTGTAAATTTGTTGTAACTGTACGGAAAGTCAATTGAAAGTGTCGCGCACAGTTTGAACCTATAACGTTAAACTGCGTGATATACAAAGTTTTCATAATTTCAATAATGGTGGTAAACTAATGTTTTGAAAGATATTGTATGACTGTTGAATGACTAAAAAATATGATAGAAAATCTTTTGATCTGGTACACGGCATTGTTTATTCATTGTTACTTATGAAAATATACTAAATTATGACTTGCAAACAATTTGTAAAATGAGAACATTTTTTTTTAATATACTAATTATTCTCCTCGCTACATTCTAAATATAAAGAAACGTTGTTATTATTGTATTATAATAAATATATATAATACGCACTCAATAACAAATCAAATGAGAAAACAATAATTATTATAATCAATAGCTTATTAGAAATATAAATCTAAATCTGGAACATTTTTTTCATGCACGAATAAAATGAACGAAATGAACAACTAAATATATATCTAATTTTTCTTTGGAAATATCAATGATATTTGATCACGTTTAATTATTTGCGGTTTTGTTGTGAATATTATTTAAAAGGTGTTTTAACGCGTCATTACCCCCATTACCTGTTTACACTCAAAATAGCCGTTTTATCGAAATATTCTGAACTAAATGGTCCATTGAATTTCCAAATTGAAATGTATTTAATTTTAAAAAAGCTCTCCGTGGTTTTTCCCGCGCATTTCCCATTTCCATGGAAGTACAGGGATAAATTGTAGTCCATATTTTATTGTGGTGTACAAGCTATGTTATTGTAAAGTTTCACTAAACTCCATTTAATAAAAAAAAATGCGTAAAAGAGTGACAAACACATAAGTACCCAAAAATATTTGTTGCCCGCAGCTTCGCCCGCGTTGGCTTAGCCTTACAGTCATATCGTAAAAAAATAAAAACAAAATTTTTATCACAAAAATAAATTAAAATTTAAGGGGTGGATCATCCTTAATATTTAGGGGTATGAAAAATAGATTTTGACCGATTCTCAGACCTACCCGATGTGCACACAAAATTTCTTGAGTATCGGTTGAACCATTTCAGAGGAGTTTGGTAACAAACACCGCGACATTAGAATTTTATAAATTAGAATATAAGTAGGCTGTTTTCATGCAGGCTGCTTAGGTACTTTTGATTCGATTGTCACTAGTTGTAAATACTAACACCCTCAATATGTTTTTGTATATAAACCTAACATTGGAATCTCTGCTTTACATTTAGATTTTCGTAGGAACAAATAATTTATTAATAAGGCGGGCATACTTTTATTCCTATGCTTAGGCGATTTAATGCTACGGAAAATTCTGCTTTCATATTTTTCCATTTCAATTTACAGATATCATTCACTTTTGAAAATATTCTACTGAAATTGTGAAAAGATTATTTGAAAGTTCATGCGCGTGTATAAATCAATGAAGTTTTTAAACTTAACAAAACGAAGAGATGCAATTATCGTACTTTATGCTTAAAATAGAATCCTTTTATATGTTTTTAATTTCAATTAACGTCTATTGAATCCCGATTCCATTTAAATAATTAACAATTGAAGACAGAAGGACACATCAGCAAAGAATAATTGAATTTCTGAGCATCGCGAAACCTAACTTCCATTTACATTTAATTTATATTTCTTCCTGATATTTGATAGGCCATAACTTTTCAATGGACTTACAAATATTTGAATAGATGTTTATTGTATAGAACAAACTTATTGTACGCGTTTAAATAATATAGCAGACAAGTATTTATTGTATTATGCAATCGCTTTTAAAATCACATGCCTTGCGTTTTTTTTAATACTGAACATAGTTTATTTCAAAAATACCTCTATGATTTCACCGCGAAAATAACAGGTATTAAAATCAAAATTAGTAATTAATAAGAAGGTATTTTAATATCAAAGTTGAAAGCCTTCATGGACCTCGTACTTTTCTCCATTGCAAGTATTTTCCAAGAGGTGCAACTATCGGAAAATACTTGCAATGGAGAGCTTTTAATTCTCGTCGTATGAAGGGTCTTATTTAGTACCATCATTTACTAGTAATATTTTATTTGTTACTTTTTATTTATTACTAATTACTAGCTGTTGCTCGCAGCTTCTCCCGCGGTAACTTAAGTTTACAGCTGTACCCGGATCGATAATGATTATTTTTATAGCTTAAGTTACTCCTTATAATATCAGCTATTTTCCAGTAAAAGTCCCATTAAAATCGGCCAAGCTGTTTCAGAGATTAGCCGGAATAAACAGACAGACAGACAGACAATAATTGTAAAAAAAAATGCTATTTTTATATATGTACCGTGTATACTGCAGGTGTCAATTTAAGACAACGCGAGCGAAACTTATATTTTGTCTTTTATATTAAAGCATCATTTGTATTGTTAACAGGGCCCATCTTCGGGACATCCGCGATAGATCGGTGCTGCGGCTTTTCGAGTCCACCGACATTGGTGGAGGAGTATTCCCTGGTGCTGTGGGCGCTGGCTCCGTCTCCATGCCGTCAGGAGTAGCAACCTGTTCTACTTCAAGCTGGGACCAGGTAAATAAAATTTATTCATACATATGTATTGTGTATCCTAATATTAAAAAGAAGTCACGTTTGATATTGTTTTCTAATGTTTGCGCGAATTTCACTCATATTTTCCGTAAAAATTGTTTCATTACATGAAAAAATATTTTCACAATCGGGCAGCACTGAGCATTGAAAAAAAAATGTTTTTATTTAAGAGGACGCCTCGGTAATTTTGTCGTCAATAATTTCAATTTATTTCAGTAATTCCAAAACATATGAAAATATAAATTGGTGACCTGGATAGTTCATGATATAAGCCTTATTTTTCTAGTTTTCGAAACACGATTAGGTAACTTTTGTAACAGAGAAAAAAATATCAAACATACCTCTTATTAAAAACAGATTCACATCTTATAGGCAAACGGTCCGGTTTAAGCCTCTTAATTTTCTTTGTAGATGAGTTTATACATGTTATTTAAAATTATCATATGAATTTCTCCAATTATCGTTTTTAACGCAATAATATAACAAAAACCATTTTGCCGTTTACGTCTTTTAGTTATAAGCAGCGTATGTATGAAGGCCTTGTCCCGCTCAAGCCGCTCAGTCCCCTCGTGACTATTGTCAGCGACGGGTCTGTGCCAGTTCCTCGCTAGTTCATTTCACGAATTTATTTAATGGTTTTATTAAATGTCTAAATTGTTTGTTAGCAAAATGTCAAAATATGACACAAAAGAGGTTTAAAGTTTACATCATAATATTTATTTGTAATTTATAAATATAGGTAATTTTAATTCACTTTCTTTTTGTGTCAAAATATATTCTGATATGTATTAAGTGGTAAGTGTTGTAGCACGGAATCTGTAGCCATTTGGATGTACTCCATTAGTCGATCGGTTTTATCATTACCGCTGTGGGACCTATATAGGGAGGTATAGACGCGGGGATGGTCATGCACGATGCACAACCAGAGGATGGAGAGGTCCCTTCAAGACTTTCAAGACTACCAAGGCGATGAGAGCAGACATCCTCTCTGACGTACGCGCAAACTCCAGCCCGTGGTACAAAAAAGTGTTCTCATTTGTACCCTGAACAGGAGAGATAAGAAGTATCAGCTAGAGAGGATATCTGAGTCTCGGTCAAAAATAGGAGGGCCAGCTTCGCCATCTGGAGGTGGTAATGGACGATGTTAAGAAGTCCCCTGAGGTTATAGAAATCCACGGTCATTGTGGTAGGGAACTTCTGTCGACTGCTCCGTTTGACCCCGGGCAGTTTTTGTCTTGAGCATAGATTCCCCAAGAATTCGCGGAGCTGCCCAGGTTTCCGGGTTCAAGTACCTGTCCTGAATCCGGAAGCCTAGAGAGGGATTCTCCGGTGCTTTCGCGACCGGTACCCTACTGGGGAGTCTTTGCATAGTCTGTGGTGCCATGTGTGGAGGGAGGGATGGGCAACCGGATCTCTCGCATAATACCGTCGTCATTCGACGTCGGGTTTATGTAAGAGCGAAGCAATTATAAGCGCCAGCCTTAAATGTAATGCCAAATGCAAGTAATGTATGTATGTAAGTAATTGTATAATATTTAACAATATAAACTTAATAATAATTATATAAAGTGTTTTACTGTACATTGTACATCATAATATCAATGTAAAATGAAAATATGTTAAATGTAAAAGTAAATGATAAAGAACTAGAATCATCGTATATTATCTCTAATATATAAATTTTCCATGTCACAATGTTAGTTACCGTACTCCTCCGAAACGGCTTTACCGATTTTTACCAAATTTTATATGCGTATTCAGTAGGTCTATGAATCGACTACTATCTATTTTTCATACCCTTAAGTGATAAGGGTGGTCAACCCCTCAAATTTTAAAAGTTAACGCGGGCGAAGCTGCGGGCAACAGCTAGTGAAAGTATAAAATGAAATATATTTATCGAAATACAAAATGACGTTTATATGACAAAAAAAACAAAATATATAAAATGACAACTCCAAGACGTCTACGATGTTACAGTGCCACATACTTTTCTTGGCCGGCGGCTGAAATTGGTACTACCATCGGCATTTTGAAATGTCAGACTGACATTGTCAGTTAGCTCTGAAATACAACTTACGGAGTTTTGTGTTTTGTGGTTTTTATGAACATCAAACATGCCTAGAGTATTGAAAAGCGACGGCAGAAGCATTGTTTTACGCGTTCTTTCTTTCATTAATGAAGAAAAACGCAACCAAGCGCCAATTATACCATTACAAAAAGTATATGAACGAGTTGCTGCCGCTACAGGTTAGTGTTACCAGCATAGATGGGGATGAATTTACCTACGTATTAATGAAACGGAAACTTACTTATTTACTTTTTTTACTACAGGCGTTAGTGAAAGGTCAGTGCTACGAATGGTAAATGAAAAGAAACGAGCCGATGAAACAGAGACAAAAGTTTCTACTCCGGGGAAAAGAAGAAAAAGAACAACAGGAAAGATAGAAGTCGACAGCTTTGATCTCGGTATCATAAGAAGGAAAGTTCACGAATTTTACTCCGTTAAAAAAGAAATTCCCACTTTACCGAAGTTACTTAATGTTCTTCGCGAAGAAATTGATTTTAAGGGGAGCCGAGAGAGCCTACGGAAAATATTACATAAACTATGATTTCGATACAAGAAGACCCAATCTAATAGTTCTTACTGAACGTAATGATATATCCGCATGGAGGGCGACATAATATTTACAAAAATTCAGGAAAACGAACTTAGTGACAAAAAGAAACCTGTAGTTTTTTTGGACGAAACATATATTCACACTTCGCACACAGCTGGACAATGTTGGCAAAGTAATGAGGATGATGGTGTTCTGAACCCAGTTTCTAAAGGAAATAGATATATAATCGTCAATGCAGGAGGAGAAGCAGATTTTGTCAAGAATGCTTTACTTGTTTTCAAAGCAAATACAAAAAGCGGTGATTATCATGATGAAATGAACAACACAACCTGTAGCAGATAACCTTCGGGAATCAAGTACTGAAATGCCTCAGTTGATTGCAGAAGCCTTCGACAGAATATCTGTTGTAGAATGGAAAAAACATTGCGATCATGTAAAAAAAATGAAAACAAATACAGAGAAAAATATGCGTTTTTAGATGAACCGTTCATCAGTTCTGCCAGCGATAGTGAAAGCGAAAGCAGTGATTCTGAAGATGAACATTTTGACTATTCGGGAAATCAAATAATTGATGGAGTTCGTCCTCTAGAGTGTGATTCTTCAGATATTGTTTTGTTTGCTCATAATTATTGTATCAAAATATATGTGCAAAACACGTGTAGAGTGCTTAAAATGATTGATTAATATTGCTCTTAGCAATAAGCCCGCTATTTGTACTGTTTTGTAATGTTTGTGTTTATTTTCTTTCTTGGTGCGTACAATAAATAATTTTACTATCCACCAACACCTAATAAAAATCCAACTAAAATGTATTTATTTTTATTTCTTGCATTATTAATTACAATGGCAAAGTTTTAATTATCGAACGGTTCCGATTGCTAGGTATCTTAAAAGATATAATATTAATAGTACAGGTAACAAAACCTATCATATCAGTATTGTTCCTAAGTTTATGTCACATTTATTTTCCTAGAACTGTATTTTCTAGATATTAGTATACATTGTTTTATTAAGACACTTCAATAAATTACTTATTAATGTATATAGCCTGCATCACTTCAAATTTTTCCCCATATAATGGTTAATTTTTATTTACTAGCAATACTAATATCCATGACAGCGACGCTCTTACCGGCCAAGAAAAGTTTGTGGCGCTATACACATGGCGCGCGATAGCTTGCAAATTGCAATATTTACATTATTTATCGGGGTGTGCGGGGTGCGGGGCGCGCCTGCCCGGTTTTAGAATTATTGTTTACCGAGGCGTCACCTTAAACCTAATTAATTACAGGATACTACGAAATATTGAAAGATTTCCTGTGAAAAGTGATGTTATTACATTCATTTTGTTCTTCAGATGTATTGCGTACAATTAAATATTTTAAGCTGCCGATTGTGAAAATATTTTACTGACTTTTCCCCCCACTGATTAATTTTAAAAAGTTGATACATATATTTATGTAAATACGTGACACGTTTTCTAATGTGTTTGTGTGATTTAACGATATCATATATAAACAGTGAAAGAGTAACAAACATTCATACATCCATACATACAAACTTTCACGATTATATTACAACAAGTTACAAGTTTAAATAGTAATGCAACAATGCATTAAGTACTACTGTGTTTCATTCGAATAAAAAATTACATTTTACTAAGTAATTACTGAAATCATTTTCTTTTAGTCGTCTCTCGAAACACAACAGATTATTAGAATATAACAACTTTACCTACATCATCATGTAATTTCATCATCACATCAACAGCACACATTGCTATTTATGTAATAATTATTACTGCTATAACAAATTATTATCAGCGGCCGAATCATTCCCTCTTTTCCTGAAAACTTTCAGCTCCACTGACAACATTACACATGTGTATGTGAATTGATTTAGTGCTTCATTTTTGACAGAACGCTTATATGAAGACTGTCTTTCTATAGTGTAATCTTTATATATAAAAATCAATGCCACTTTTCGATGTAATTTTATAACTCAAGAACTGGCTCACCAATCCCAACCAAATGTTTAGGCTTTGTTCGGACTATTTAGTAGATGGCTTATGTGAAGTTTGCACAAAATCGGTCGAGCGGTTCTTCATTTATCACATTTTCGTCGCGCGGCCACTATCCGTGCCAAGCGTTAGATTTTACCGCTACACTAAATAAACATGCGGCGCGCGCGCAGTCTTTTTTGCGCTTAGTTACGCTTTGTTCTACAAAGTTTTGCTTTTTTCGGGTGTCCCTAGACGGCACTGTTTTTTGACAACTCCTTTCTTATGTCAAATCGTTACTAATATTATAAATGCGAAAGTAACTCTGTCTGTCTGTCTGTCTGTCTCTTCTTCACGCCTAAACCGCTGAACAGATTTGGATGAAATTTGGCACAAAGATAGTATGGAACTCGAGAAAGAACATAGGATAGTTTTTATCCCGGATAACCCACGGAAACGGAATTTATGCGGGTAAAACCCCGGGAGTGTCTATCTTCTGAACCACGGAATGGATTTAGGTGAAATTTGATATGAAGATGCTTTAAAACCTGACGTAGGACATTAAATAGTTGTTATCCTGAAAATCCCACGGGAACGGGAACTATGCGGGTAAAACCCCGGGACTGTCTATCTTCTAAACCACTGAACAGATTTGGGTGAAATTTGATATGAAGATACTTTGGAACTTAACGTAGGACTTAAAATAGTTGTTATCCTGAAAATCCCACGAGAACGGGAGTTGTGCAGCTAAAACTCCGGGACTATGTATTTGTTAAACCACTGAACCGATTTGAGTGAAATTTGATATGGAAATAGTTTGAGACTCAAGATGATAAGATGTATAAGTGTAACAATAAGTTTTTTAGACGTGTCAATAGATGGCGTTAACACAAAATGTAGATCACGCTATCTATTACAAGATGCGGATCCTTATGAGGATCGCACTTTTGTATAGCACGCGTTTTTAATGACATACTGTTTCCCTATTTTAGTAATTTATCCAAAATGTATTTATAGAATAATTCATCCTTACTAATATTATAAATGCGAAGGTAACTCTGTCTGTCTGTATGTCTCTTCTTCACGCCTAAACCACTGGACAGGTGAAATTTGGCACAAAGATAGTATGGAACCCGTAAATTGCAACCATATTATTTGAAAAATAAGATTTAAAAAAAATACTTCTTACATGCGGACGAAGTCGCGGGTAAAAGCTATGAAATAATATACGGTACTTACATTAAATAAAATCAATTTTGTCTGTCTGTTTGTTCCGGTTAATCTATAAAACGGCTAAGCCGATTTTGTCGAGACTTTCACTGGCAGATAGCTGATGTTATAAGGCGTAACTTTGGCCATAAAATAATTATCATCAATCCGAACGGCTGTAAATCTATGTAAACGCGGGCGAAGCTGCGGGCAACAGCTAGTAGTATGGTATAATTCAATTTCCTTCATGTTTATTCCAAAGTCATATTACGTTATAGTTATAAGTATAGTACTTATACTTCAAATAACGCTAAATACTAAACAGACATTCCATGAAAACGATGTTCGATATTTTGCCGCTGGATTTT
The DNA here is from genome assembly GCA_963853865.1 of Helleia helle. Classification (NCBI taxonomy): domain Eukaryota; kingdom Metazoa; phylum Arthropoda; class Insecta; order Lepidoptera; family Lycaenidae; genus Helleia; species Helleia helle. Next base: position 7,127,537 of record OY971420.1, read on the forward strand.
GAACAATGAATCCATCGTACTGTTATTGTTCAAACCCGGCTTCTAGTAGGATTAATGGTGTAAGTACGGAGGCTTAATCACATTAATTAGCCACCAGACAAACAATTAGAATAAATACAAATAATAGCAAATTTCGGTACATCTTACTTTTAATACCGACCTCTGTGGCTCAGTGGTTAGCGCGTTGGCGCTCAAGCCGGAGGCTGCGGGTTCGAATCCCGCCAAGGAACAAAAAAGTTTTCTGTGTTCCTGGGTCATGGATGTGTATTAAATATGTGTATTATATAATAAAAATCTTAAATATATGTATAGTATAAAAGTATTAAATATATTTCCGTTGTCTGGTACCCGTAACACAAGTTCTTCGAGAACTTACCACGGGACCTGATTGATGTGGTGTGAAAGCGTCCATTGATATTATAATATGTATAAGAAATTTTTTGCAATAAATACATTATAATTTTCACCTTAGTTTGTAACGATAGTTCTTTATCTATTTCACTTTATGACAGAAAATCGGGTTTAAGGTACGCGTCCATTGGCTTTCCCCGAACGTACATTACGCAGGCCACGCAACGGATTTCAGTATTTTTATAATAAAACAATTTTTTACGGATTTTATCGCGGTTTATTAAGATTTTTACAAGCCCGACGTTTCGGATACTTTACAGCAACCATGGTCACGGGAGGAGGAGAAACGTCGGGCTTGTAAAAATCTTAATAAACCGCGATAAAATCCGTAAAAAATTGTTTTATTATAATGAGTGGATTTCAGTATGTTTTGTATAGAAAGTCATAAAAGTGCGTCCACTCCGTCCGTACGGATCACCTTTCTATATACAAAGAAAACTAAAATGGATTGCATGCGGTGCGTGCGGTACGTAAGATGCGGACGCTTACCTTAAAGTATTGAATACATTTGTTTATTAGAATAGGTTTTTCGAATGTGTAAAATTCACATCTAGTCAGTGTCAAAAGATTAGATTAAACTTAGGCTCATTCATTTTGGATTTACGAGTTAATTAATAACTCTTAATACTTTTACAACAATGAAATACATTTATTACATATTAACAAAGTTGTTAATCTTCAAAGAGTATTATTTTCACGAGCTTAAAGGAGTACAATATTTAAGACAGTTTTGTAGGCTTATATTTTATGAATAGCGGTTGGAGGAAAATTTTGTTTGCGAATCTTTTCTTTATCGAATTTATATCATGTATAATTTGTTTGCAGGATCAAAGCTACTTCAGCGAACCTGAAATAGATTCCGACTATCACCATCAACACGTTCACAAGACTAAGGTAAGTTTCATCTTCTGCCTGAGTCTATCTTCTAGATGGAGTTAAGGTAAGTACTTTAAGGTAAGCCGCTTACACATATTCAGATTTCAGCAGCTACGAATTTCTAGTACATAAGTATTGCCATGGCTATTGATTGTGGGTGCAGGATATTAAATAAGTAATTATATGAATCAATATGAAACAGTAATTGAAGGCTAGTGCTCATGCAATAAATAATTGTACCAGTTATTATATTATAGAAACCTCTTTTATGTAGTATTTTGTATAAATATTTTTATTTATATATTCCTACTATTTCATTCAGCAATACTCAAAGACATGTGATTCAAATGATCCACAGCATTATCTATTCCTCGGAATTATGTGAAAAGACACAGTAAAAGCAAACTTAAATCTTATCGCCTGCCACGTGAAGATTATTCACGCAAACAATATACAACGAGGTCAGGCTTAAGTAAAAAGCCGTGTGACGTCTAACATAAATTACTAACATCTTCCATGTGACTCTTACGAATGTTTTGATCAAAATGTATGAAGGCATTTGAGAATCGTATGTCCTAATCAATTTAGATATTTCCACTCAAAGAATTTATAAGTATTATGCAGACTAGTGGCTTATCATGCTTCGCGTTGGATGCGAGTGGCATTGAAGGAGGCCTATGTTCAGCAGTGGACGAATAAAGGCTGATGATGATTACAATGATCAAGTAATTAACGTCATAAATTAACATAGACCTAATCACCGAGGACAAAAGAGATAGACATAGACATAATAAGAGTTTTATGCCTTGTAAATCCGGGAAAAATATGCGTTGCCTATCCGCAGATTAAGTCTCGGTGCCAGTAATTACATTGCCCACAAAACCGTCTTATAGCACTCGGCAAAGCTGCTCGTGGAGGAGAGTAAAATGAACCATCTTCATGTTTTAATGGCCGCGTGAGCATTAATTGTATTTTATAAAAAAATGATGCCTATGATGATGCCGAAACATTCACAAAATCATTTTAATGATAATATTTATTTTATATGAGAATTCATATTCGCACTAACAGTAAAGTTAACAATTTACTAAAACTGAAATTCGAGTAGATACGCCTTTTTTAATTAATGCCGGGAAATGCTCTGAGGTATCCCGCGGGGGAGTGGGTCTCCCCACACGCAGCTCTACTCACTAAAATACGGCGAGTGCCACCAATGCCGCCTTTGGTGAGGTGCCCCGGATCTAATGAGCAAACAGGGCACCTCGACGGATAGTCAGTCCCTCAAGGGACCAACGCCACCTCCACAGAGGCGTTGCCCCGCACCACAGAACAACTCCTCCCAACGTCGGGACAGTTTGTCGCCTTTTCTTATAAGAAGGGTAAAAAAGAGCCCCAATTTGCTTCGCCGAAGGTGCTAGGCTCACCCTGGGCTACTGAGCCCTACCGCCATGACAAGGCCCGAACCATGGTTGTGCGAATAGATACGCCTGCGTCAATCTCATGATTTTCATTATAGCTTCTTTCGTGTATTTATGTCACGTATAATTTTCTATTAACTCTTATATATTATGAGTGGGAGGTGCATTATAATAATAATAATATCTATGGACGCTTTTTACACCATGTCAATCTGATCCCTGATGTCAATTTGGTGTTACGGGTACCAGACAAGGGAAATAGGTATATTTAATACTTTTATACTGTACATATAATAATTATTTCAAATTATTAATATATATTTAATACCTATGACCCAGGAACACAAAAAAGTTTTTGTTCTCTGGCGGGATTCGAACCCGCTACCTCCGGCTTGAGCGCCAACGCGCTAACGTCAATTAAAAGGAAGCGTGTAGGCAAACTATCAATGTATCTAAAAACTCACCAAAGCTATTTTACATAAATCAATGCACTAAAGTCCATGTATTAAACTATCGTAGCAATAGCGATAAATTTGAAATTCATGTACGTACAACACGTTGTGGTCATTTTTTATCATTATATAATCTCCCTTGTCTGATCAGGCTCCTGATAAAATGCATACGATAGATGTACGCAATTTATATTTCACTGATTGAGAAATCGATACTTTATGGAAATGACAATTGTTGATTTGATTTATCGTCTCATTTGTACTCTGACCTTCCCCAACAAATAATTTCTCCTCCTTTACCAAGTGATTGAAATTTAAATTCTTTGTCACGTTGCCATCGACGTGTCAATTCTGCATATTTTGATTTGTAGTTACGCAAAAGACACGTTTTGTTGCATGCAAGATAACCTATGTGTCATCGCTATTTAGATAGATTGGCTTGATACTGAAATGGTGTATTTGGATTTTTTCGTTCACTGGTTTTTGGGATAAAAATCTTTATAAACGGTTAATCTTTTTTTGCTTTTTCGTACATACTATTGATAAGTTTATGGTTCGTTAATAAAAAAGATATATTACAAAATTATTTTATTATTACAAATGGTAACAAAAGTTAGTTCTTATATTACATATTAGTTAAACAATACAATATAAAGCCATGTTGCTTCTTAAGGCTACAATAAATAACTTGTAATGGCAAGCTTTATATACGAATATCTAGATTTTCAAACTATATGAATTATATCTAAAGGAGGGTATGAAAAAATACTGTTTCAAATACATACAACTTACAGAACTGATTATAGGTTTAACATATATTTTACATGAGTAGGGATTTCGAGCATTCATTGTTACGGGAAATAATGGAAGGGGTTTGTGGAGGTGTCAAAAATAGTTTATTTCATGTATTGTAGGAGTAAGATATTTGTTCAAACTCTGTACTGTAATTTACAGTAAAAGACAATTTGAAGAGAATATTATAATATACGTCGGACTCTTACATAAATATTTCTACGGGATATAAAAAAATTACAATTAATGACTTAAACTTTACGTTATGGTCGAAATATCATTGGTGGAAACATTCATATTTTTATCAACTAGTGTATTAAAACTAAACTTAATCAACATTCTCTATAGAGCTCAATTATTGCCGCTTTTCTGTCCCATGTTATTTTATAAAATATCATTTTATAATAAAATTGGGCTTGCACCTACGACATCTAGTCTTTTTATGGTATTCGTAATGTCATAAAAGATGTTAAAAAGCTCTACAAATCGGAAGACCCTTGTAGTAGTGCGCTCCGTTGTAGAGTTTCTTCGGAGTACTTCTCCAAGATAATACCAGAGCCTTCTTGAATGGTTCAGGAGTGCAACCGCTGCAGACCTGCATCACCGCTTTTACTTCAGCCTCAGCAGGTTCTCTTTCATCCACCTGAAGTGTGGGAAAAGAATTAAACTTTGCAGATTTCTGAGAAGACATTGAAGTAGGTACCGTGAAATTAGTTTGTCTGACACCTTTGTTTGGCAACTACCTTTTGTTGACAAACTGTCATCGTGAGACTTCGAAAAAAATAAATAAAAGGAATATCATTATATATATACATCAAGCAAAGTAAAGAATGAGGAGAATGGCATACCGTCATTTTTTGTAAATTCTGAACGGGAATATTTCCTACAACACCAGCTAATCCGTTCAACAAAGATTGTTGGAACAAGACGTCATCTTCTTTGTCGTCTAGTAGATCGGGGGTTAACAAGGCTTCGTCCACTATCGATCCGTCGGACAGAGCTACTAGCCCGCGTTTATCTTTTCTACCTGTAAATGTTAATTGGCCCAGTTAGTTCAATTTTCTCAGAATTATAGAAAAACAAACAAGAAAATATACTGTAAATTAAAAACGACAAAGGCCACATAGTACATGAATTCTTTGAATTTAGTTGAATCGTTATTAGTTCGTGATAAAATATAGACTTAACACAAGCAATATTAAAAAAACTTGTTGTTGTGTGTGTGTTGTGTTATAAAATAAAATATAGTTAAAAAAAACTAAAAAACATGCTTAAATAGCAAACCGAACTAAAAATTTGAAAATAATTTCAATTCAAGAATTAAATGGATTAACAAAAATAATGATATAATAAAAATATAAATAAGTAAGTATTACTTATTGTAAAAAAAAAGCGTGTGGTGCATTGTAGTTTGTACTGTTTTTATACTAAATTCGCTTTTAGAAATAAATGCCAATGTAATATTTTTAACAATGAATATCGACTACCTCACGCTTTTTATAATAGGTAGATAATAGGTATATATTTTTTTTGTTAATCCATTTAATTTTTGTATTGAAATTATTTTCAAAATTTTAGTTCGGTTTGCTATTAAAGCGTGATTTTAGTGTTTTTAACTCTTAATTTATTTTTTACATTTTAGTATCGATTTTTTAATTAATGTGCACTACTAAACTTATGGAAATCTCTTTAGAATGAGTGAGAGACTAAAAGCCACACAAGTGGTGTAGGTAATTATTCTGATCAGGATATTGGAACAAATTTATTAAATTATTGTATTGTCATCGGTCCATCGTAAATCTACAGAGTTTGAACGAAATCTGGCCGTTTAAAGTGGGTTAAAATCAAGTCCAAAGGAGTCGGCTACAAACATACAGATGAACTTAATATAGCGTGTAAAAATATGAAGAAAATACGTGAAAGGTTCAGTCTGATGTGGCTAAGAAGACGATTAAATGAAGATTTTGATAACAAAAGGTTACAGTAATTAAATTAAGACAAAAGTTAGACTGTAATTGAATTAAGATTTGAAAACAAAATCTTTTATTATACTTACTAGATCCAACTTCTTGTGCTAAATCTTTCTCTGGGTTATCTCTCTTATCGCGTTTTTTAGAATCCCTCTTATATATGTCATGGTTTGCTGTATCGTCAACGTACTGTACGTTTGCTGGATTTAACAGGGACCCTGATAATAGTACAGTGGTTCCTTTAGATGGCCCTAATGGTCTCGATAAAAATCTCTGAGCTTGGTCATTTGACACGGATAAGCCGACTGGACTGAAAGATATTTGAGGAATTTGATTTCCAACTTCATTATGAATAGATTGAATACTGTTAAGAAGTTGTTCCGATACGATCCTGCTGCCCAATTGTCCGTTGACATATTCTTGTTGAATTTGTAGGCCATTGGGCAAATTTACTGGTATCATTTGCTGCTGGTTTGGCCTGGCTAGGTTGAGATTTGCCGGTCTTTGCAATTGTCCTCCAACCAACACGTTTCCATTACCAATAGGGATAGCTTGAGGCGGTGGAGGTTCGGTGGCGGCTTCAGTGGACACCTCCAATGGAGTTCCATCGTGTTTGTAGAGATGAGCGTGGTGATGCTTGTGATCCTTGTGAGCCTTTCCAGCTGTTAGAGCTACGTGATAGAGCTGGAGCATGGTCAATTCCCCAATTACACCAGGTTGCTCTGAAAATAAAATGTGTGTTTTTAATTAACAATGAGATGTCCGACAAATTGTGTACGTTATTATAATTAGATGAACAGAACTTAGATACACGGCAACTTAATTATATTGACAAGAAAAAAAAACTATATTACGTATATTATATTGAGTAATATCACAAACAATATTTCAAGCTTCCAGCGATTTGACTTCGCAAGTTCTATTTATATCATTTATACAGATTAATTTTGATTGCTTCAAAAACAATTGTTGCCTAATCCTGAGTCAGAAATTCAGGTTTATTATATTTTTCGTAAGAAGAATTTACTTATTTTCATGTTAAGCCATCATAGAACAAATTAACCCTAGTTGGTAAGAGACGCGATATTTGTGAGCGCGCGAAATTAACATTTAAAAACAGGTATGAACAAGTATCCAAATTTGAAATTTTTAGCACTTAGTTCACTTTATACTATAAACCTTCGCTTCTTTTTATTCGTATTTCAATAAAGAATTTAAAAATTGACCGGCTAGAACAGCTTTTTTCGGCGGCTTAAACAATTTCGGTTTGCGCAATTGGCAAAAAATATTTGAAGAGGATCGCATAACACAATTGAGGTGGAATAGTTTTTGTTACTCGTGCGCCGATTCCTCCTGGACGAATAGAAACTTACTTATGGGTTCCATTCCGTCTTTGTTGTACAAAAGAGATTGCTCTTGGCCGCTTATAGCTGTACCACCACCCTTTATAATGTGACCCACGAGCTGGAAAGATAAATATAAATATATTATTGTTAATATGATTAGCGCCTTAATAAAACCTTAAACTTTTTGGTGTGAGCAATATTGTTTTAGCTTTCGCAGTGCAATGTAGTTCAACAAGCTTACGACTGCCAAAATGTAAGCCGCGATCCTATCACAATTTTCTCTAACCCATACTATACTTTAACTGAAATAATTTTTATTAGATTTTCGCAGGTTTTACACCTCCGTGGCGACATAATAAATATGATTTCATACAATAATAATTTACAATTAAACACTTTTTATGGTAATTATTCCTTAGATCGTTGTCTTCCTTGTTCAAAATTACATACTAGATGCCAGGGAATACTATTTTTAAGTACAATTAGTCCGTTAGACCCAAAAAAAAATTTAGTTATATAAGTGATAATTATTTATTACCTAATTATTATCTTCCTTAAACTAGCAATTTAGTTGAAACCGTCTATAAATACAGGATATACGTTTTCTAAAACTAAATCATTATTATTATCTCAATAATTAATACAGCAAACCTAACCTCTTCATCATCATCATCATCATCATCATCATCATCATCATCATCAACCTCTATCCATCCACTCAATATTAGCCACACTCAATGAATGCCAAGACGACCGATTCCTTGCCAATCGCATCCATCATGGACCAGTTCATATGTATATTATAATATATACTATGTATACTTATATCAAATTATTTATTCCCGAAGTTTCTATACCAAAATGTAGCAACCTAAAAGTGTAACATTATAAAAAATGTTACAATAATGTGTATGGAAGGGACTCAAATCGGTTCCTTTTTTAAAATTGAAAGCAGATTTTCTGGCAGTAGTGGTTCTTAAACATCTATAAAGATCGGTCCAGCTGTATTTGCTCTTTTGTTATTGTGTTGTTTTTTTTATTCTAACCATTTCAATATTCTTATTGGTGAAATGTGAATGTTTACACGTGCACGTTATTATTTTTATCCCCCATAGATACATGCATGTGCAAACAAAGTTGTGAGTGTTGCTCGCGTTCTCGTCCTCCGGGAGCCAATTAATTCACCATGGCCAGCATATTGTTTGTAACAGTATAACGTTACTTAAAATTTTGCATCCAATATATTGAAGCTTACGTCCTTTGATGCTGCAATATTCTCATATGTACACATTACACAATACAGTTCAAGTACTTCGTAGCTTCTCATACGCTACGTGGAAGTGGTAAATATATATTCATCAAGTTAGTTCGGTCCACTGCTAGACTGCTTCAATGCACACCGTAAGTACTTGTGCTTTTAATCAACGCCAAGACGGTAGTTAAAATATGAGGACAAAATTTTCTAATTTTAAAATTGGGATAATTTTCGGTCATTTATTTGCGCGATGTTAGTCTTTAAATAGTTATTTAGGAAATGTGCCAAACAATCAACGACTGCAAGAAGAAATATATTTATATTCTTATATTTATATATGGAAATATGTATCCATATTGTATGTATTTGTATTGTACATATATAATATTTTATACATATCATTGACCCAGGAACACAGAAAACTTTTTGTTCCCTGGCGGGATTGACTGGACAAGGCGCAAACCATTGAGCCACAGAGGTACTCAAAAGCTACGTCAAAAAAATTGTCTCTTTGAAGTTTACACATAGATTTATCAGGTGACTGTTACCATGAAATCTTAATCCGATTAAAATAATATTTTTCCTATAAGTTTAAGAAGAATAACTCACTCTATTGTGGAAGCCTCTGCCGACTCTCTCTGCGTTCACCCAAACCTGCCACTCACCGGTTTTGCCATTCCAAGACTGGCATGTGTGGTACCATCTAGAAAAATGAAATTATGATATGAAATAGAGGTTTCAAATTGATACTTTGCTGCTAAGCAGGTCTTTTGTAGACGCGTTGTAAAATTCTTTACGACTTACTGACTCACGAATATTGTATTGCTATTTTGACCATTAAGGCGCTTATAGATAACGGTGAAGAAAAAATGGTTGATTATGTATACGATAACAGTTGGTTTCTGCTAAATTTATGTATGTATCAAACAAATCATAACTACTTATGGCGACGCATTGTTAAATAATAATTCTAAATTCTAATAATGGTTTTTGTTATTTTATTGCGTTAAAAACGATAATTGGAAAAATTCCTTCTTCCATTTTAAAGAATATACAGTATATATTATAGACTCATCTTCGAAGAAAGTTAAGAGTCTTAAACAGGTCCCATTTGCCCATAAGATGTGAATCTGTTTTTAATAAGAGGTATGTTTGATATTTTTTTCTCTGTTACAAAAGTTACCTAATCATGTATTGAAAACTAACAAAATCCAGTTTTTATCATTATCTATTTGGTAACCCACTTATATTTTAATTGGTTTTGGAATTATTGAAATAAATTGAAATTATTGGCGCCAAAATTTCCAATGCGTCCTTTTAATATGATCAGGGATAAGTCCCGAGAGCTTGGGTTGGTGTGAAACAACGAATAGTTTTAAGTAACATTAATAAATTAATATACACAACCACAGACTCTCAAAGAAACCGCTACTAAAATGTTGCCCATACAATAGCATGATCATAATTAAATCACGAGTACACATATTCTGTGTATCGCTAACGCACTCTATATTAAAATATCGACGGAAGCGGCTAAATAACGTTAATTGCAAGGCTTTTCGGTACAAGAGTCCTGAAAGGCTTAAAAACCATTACTTCATTAGCGTTTGCATATTAATTAAAAATTGAAAACTTTGGCATTAAAAATTACATTTTGATATACCTGCGTTGTGGCTTGTGACGTGGAAATAATAAAAACTATTCAGCCAGTAGTCAAAAGCACCCCACTATGGTTCAGGCCTTGACGTGGCGGTTGGGCTCAGTAGCCTAGACGACGTTGGGAGGGGTTGTTCTGTGGTGCGGCACAATCCCTCTATAGAGGCGGCGTCGGTCCCCTGAGGGGCTGATTAGCCGCCTAGGTGCCCTGTTTGCTCATTAGATCCAAAGGCAGCACTGGTGGCACTCGCCGGGTTTTAGTGGGTAGAGCTGCGTCCACTTACCAGCATTCGGGTGCAGCGAGTCCTACATACACACGTCGGGAGACCCATTCCCCAGACGGGATGCCTCAGAGCATTTCCCGGCGTTAAAGAAAAAAATAATAGTCAAAAGCAATTCACATCCTAGGTTTCATCATAATCACTCTGTCTACGGCCCACTGCTGCACATAGACCTCTAAATATACACCAAAAAAGGTTTTGTTTAAAAAACTAACACGAATGAATGGATGTAGACGATAGTATTTAATATAAATATATTTATAGTGAGAAAGAGTAACAATAAGTCATTTTGATACAAAAATATTATTACTCGTTCAAAATCGCCAACCTTTTCATATATCGAACATTAAAATGCTCGTTTATGAAAGTTTCTAGTTTTTCATTTACAGTTTTACCTTTATAACGGGAATAGATTTAAAGAGCATTTCCAAATAGCTACTAGTGTAGTTCCGTCGATGATTTATCTGACCGTAACGTGTCTGTCGCCCGAACCACCTCGATATAAATAGGTTACCATCTACCAATTTGCTCTGATTTGATCTCTTCCGCCCACTTACAAAATGAGTAGTTTCATTCACCGTTTTTTATATGAAATATCTTATTAGCGCACATTTAGTAAATGCCATAACGGAACACTGTAAACCCGCTGCACTATAGTTCTCGAATCTTTTGTGTGCGCACGTATACTTCTCTAATTTAATACACCTTTCTTCATAATATATTGACGGATGTGTAACATAGATGTTACACATCTGTCTGGCGTCCCATGGCGGTGCGTGACGTTGATGATGTAGGCTTACGTGGTGTTAAGTGATCGCTGCCCACGTACTCCCACAGCTTTTAAAGTTAGGCTAACTTTAGAAAAAAGAAGTGACATGAGTTCTAGAGCAGGATACCTTACATAATATTATGTCATCTGACTCCTGTGTCATCCTACACACGCGACATACCACGCAAGTTTCAAGTAGATAGACAGATAAATAGATGACACTTTTATTTATAATTCTAAAAAATACTAAATAATAAAATACTAGTATGTTTCAGGAATTATAATAAAACTACTTCTATGGTTTTTATAGCGGTTTATTAAGATTTTTAAATTTCCAAATGCTATACTGCAACCGTGCTCACAAAAGAATCCACCTTTTTATGCTGAGAAAATTTTGAATGAACCTTTCAAAACAGTATATTTCAGGAAATTAATTGAATTGTTTACTTGAAATATAAATTATTGCTGTCAAATCTAATCTTACTTATCAATTTAATTAAGTTCATAAGCGTAAAAGTTATTGCATAAAATCATTATTGAATTATGTAGGAAACACTTAATTGTGTATTTGAAAAACTATTATCAAACTGGTATTACAATATTGGCATGTTTGTGTGGGTGTGATAATGAAAGGAAAAAAAAATATTTGTTCGAGACTGGGTTAATGCGAGGGCGTGGTTAATTGTTGCATACACTCGTATCACGTTACTACTAAATAATACAGTAAATAGAGCGCAAAGTATTGCAAAATTGCGAAATTAACTTAACTATGAATAATGAATACTCACTTCCGCTCCTTTGCTTAGACGTTATAATATCATACCTTCCGGTGCTAATTAATTTAATGATATTTAAAAAACAGAACCGAATCGATTTCTTATGCGATTCGGTTCAGTTCTTTATGTTTTTTTTTTTTTTTTGTAGTTTAGTTCTTAATCACTATCTTTTACCAACAGCCTGTACTAACAAACAAGTACTAACAAGTGCACTTGTATTGAATAAGTATGAAATTAAGATATTTTCGAATTTTTAAGAACATACGCTATTGTATAGAGCACAACTTGTTCTTCGAAGTCATCATAAAATAGAAACGCATCCAATTGCCATTGAGGTCTAAGGTGTCAATTTATGAAATTCACGTCCACCTAGCACTCTCTTAACTTCACGTAAATAGCGCCTATGCATATTAGCACGCTACGATGGCTTAATGAAAAGGCTGTCAATGTCACCTACCTTAACACAAAACGGGGAAAATTTTAAAGGTTATTTTAAAGAGTTGCGAATTATGTCAATCTCATAGGTGTAGGATAGTATTCCAAGAGACGTTAATTTTGTCTTGGATAAGGAACAGATAAGGATTAAGAACACATCAAGTTGTAAATTAATGAGAAGTTCTACATCATAAATATACCTAGGTAGCAGAAATAAAAACTTTGTAACTTTTCCACCGAAGTCATAAACACAATGAAATAGAAACTAACACGTGAACTAACAATATGAAAACAAGGATTATGAAAGATAGATTAATTAATCTTAATTATTGTTTGAATTATTATTTCTAAAATATTAGTCAATACCAGTATACTATTTGTATAATTAATTTTTTTGCACACTATTTTTTTTTTGTTAACAGCAATTAAAATGCGATAAAATGATAGCGAAAAATATTTTCGACGCGAAATATAGACCAATATGCGGGGCATTGGATAGTTGACATAGAAAAAGAACAAACAACGTGTTATGCCGAACAAAAACCTCGATGCCAGTTTTTAATCATCAAACTAAATTGAAAACGGATTTAAATGTAATTGCTGTGTTTCCGACCATTAGTGTGAAATTGAAAATAAACATTCATTGAAAATAAATCTTACTAAAAACCGTCAGTTACTGTTGTTTTGATGCCTTTTTGATTGTATATTATGTTAGTTTATTATCGATATTTCTTTCATACATATCATGTTATTTTATAATTAATAATTCATTCTTAAATAACGGAAAAAATTACGTTCTAGATTATTTTAGGTACCTTTTTGTAATATTCTTACATTTTCTAAAAATACAATGTCGAAAGTATGTCAATACTTAATAATCAAGTTTTACCTACCACTAATTTTACCACTCACTAATTTTACAAGTTTTACCTAATACTACTAATAACATAAGTATTATTTTTTTGACCATTACAAGTATAAAATATCGAACCCTCAAGCCATCCGTTTATTTAATTTCAAAGCAATATTCTGTATATTAACATTTGTACTAATATTACTAAGTTGTAGTTTTGTTTTTTGTGTGTTTAATCTCAACTGATTTAATTAAATAACTCTTCTACAATTATTTTTGTGGCTTAATAACATTACGCAGACGTATATTTTAGTTTAATAAAACTAAGCGAAACTGCTAGTATAAATAAATATATTCTAGAATCTCGGATCTTATTCAAACTGAAAATTTCTGACGTAGCTTATCCGTAAATTTCATCAATGGCGAATAATACAAACAGAGTTCAATAATTCATATCCCGAATTTAGGCCTCACGACATTATTTGAATCATAATTTAAGTGCTTATTCAAACCGACATATCACATCACATATCGGAATGATTTCGCTATTTTAATTTATCAAAACCATTTTTGTTATTCATGTTTCAATACAATTTCTTGTTGCTGTAACTAATATATATATATATATATATATATATATATATATATAAGTTAAAGCCTTCTAGCTCTTCATACATATAATATGTTATCCCATTATTACTTTTCATGTGTGCTTATGTCAAGCTAAAAGGATTAGAAGTAAATAAAAACTATGTGTTTAAAGATCAAAAGTCCAACTTGATCTATCTGTGCCACTGCCAATTTCAACTTTCTCGTCCAGTGAATTGGTCATATTGCTTTTTTCCGACCAAGGAAACAAATTAAGGAAACCGTCATGACAAGATTAAAATTCCTTTCAGTTTAAAAGAACATGTTCCCTACATGAGCCAGCGAATATATGTACTTAATGTAATATTAATCCCTATTCACAAGATATCACCCACCAATATATTATCATCATAAAAAAATCGAGATAAGAAAAATATTAGAAAGGAGAAAAAATATGCTATAGGAACTAAGTGGAAGGTTTAAACTGTCTAGTGAATGTGGTAGCGACTTAATCTTTCTATTCCAAAACCAGTCCTGAAGGGCTAGCATGCGCGCACGACAAAATTTTGTCTACGCCTTTTCTCGTATTATATCATAATATAAGAAATACGAGAAAACGGGTAGACAAAATTTTGTCGTGCGCGCATGCTAGCTCTACTGGAATATCTAACGTCTCTAAAGAGTATCTAAAGAGATTCAAGTCTCTCTTCTCGCACAAGCGCTCATTTGGCCTTTTAATAAGAGATGCCCTCTTAGAAGACCTCAAAGAGGCTTGGTATTAAATCTGTCTCACGACAAAACAAGACATAGGGGGGTGGATATGGGGGATCGTGATGTTTGTACATACTTGCTTTGTTACTTCTTCACTAAACGATATCTACTCTTGAAGGTCGTTATACAATTCAAGATGTTTTTATGATACAGATCATCTCCGATATAGAGATGATGAAAGTCTATTGTGTACTATATTCAAATGTAAAAGGAATCTTAAAAAGGCTTAAGAAAACACAATACTTTATTTATGTTATGTCGCCTTTGTGCTACATATTGTACTAAAGGTTCAAAGAAATATTGTGTATCGGAAAGATTTCTAATCCGATAATAAATGAATTTCCATATGTTCGGTCTACAAGGGAAAACCTGTTGTCGCATGTTGCAAAATGAAGGTATATTTCGCAATGTTTCCTGTTCTGTGGATATGTGTTACTTCGTTACTGTCGCATCTAGTTTTAATGACCGGTTGTACTTACAATATAGTACACATAAAACTAGTCTATCAGCATGTTATACTTGCTTGTTAGGATTTATATTTCAAAGATTCAAGATGATTTTATATTTTTCCAGTCTAGTATGTCGTTATGTTAATTATATTATCCCTCCCACTAGAATCCAACTAAGGGCGGATATTATGAAGTATATTTATTTTTTCTGTATATATGTGGGTGTGTAGTGTAATATGCATACTTATTATTAATGTATAAAATTATAAACACGTTTATAATTGCGTTGGCGTATCATGTATCCGTAACATTTGTTTTTATGTTCCCACGGAGTATGTCAGGGTGGTGTGATTAGGCGGTCCTCTCCTTTTGCGAGGTAGTGATGTCGCAGAAGCAGGAGGCGGAGCGGGAGGGAGAGCGCACTGGCGCCTCTTCCCGCAGGAGAGCACGGCAGCGACAAGCAGTCGCATCGCCGTGAGGGACCTGTGCGCGGCCTATCGGGGGATCCGCCGCGCACGCTTTAGGTCCGGGCTATAGGGCACCCTTTTGTGTTCCGGGTGCCTTAGGCGGAGTTCGAGGAGGGGAGATCGCCCCCCTGCCTCCAGAGGAGAGTGCCAGATGGCACACCGTTGTGGCCCGATTGCGGACGGACAGCTCTCGCGCCGGGTCACCCAGACGACGAGGAGAACGCCGCTGGGGTTTAGAGGGTAGAGTCTGCGTCCACCTTACCATCTTCTCGGGTGCAGAGAGTCCCACATAACCCCTGGGTCCCCCCGGAACCGGTGGTATGCCTAAACGCATTCCCCAGCGAAAAAAAAAAAAAAGGTGGTGTGATTGTCCCCACCTTGGTTCAAGCCTTGTCGTGGCAGTGGGGCTCAGTAGCCTAGGGTGAATCCAGCATATATATCTAAATACACATCCAATTTCGCAGATATATCAATAAAACAACTGGAAATAGACTCAAAACGCAGACGTACTAAACGATACGAGACGAGTGATCACATTACAGACTTACTTAAGTAAGAGTGATTCACAGTGATCAATGAATTCAATGATCATAGATTAAAAAGTCGGAGAATTGCCACTGTTGTTTTGACAAACATAAGTTATAAATCGATCTGTAAACGAGAATCGATTTTAAGATTTATTTTAATTAGTAAGTGGATTTTTTTAAACTCTTGACATTATATTAAATAATGTATTTATACCTACCGTAGAATTTATCTATTTTGAATCAATCATCCGGTGCGAGTGTTTTATGGTCAATTGTTTAAATCATTCACAGCAATTGATTATAATAATCGATACTTTATTTCATCAGTGCAATAAACATACTTTTAAGATTTCTCGTCTCCCAGATTGTGAATTGAGGTGTTTTTTTTTTTATTTTGAAACAAAAAAAAAATACCTCTTTCAAACATATCTCAACTTATTACAAGTGGGATATAATACCAGAGAACCCCGTCTCATTTATGATACTTATTCAAAGTTGTCTGTTGTTTTTCTCAAATGGCTGAACCGATTTGGATACGCTATTATTTATTGAAAAGCAGGTTTTCTGGCTGCATTTTTGAGACATATAATAATACTTAGGGACCTTAATAAAAAGAGCATCCTCTTATTTGAAAAGCCGGCAGCGCACCTGCTAATGATGTAACGGTTTTTTATGGAGGTCGCTTATCACCAGGTGAAACTACTGTCTCTAGCTATATGGGTACTTTTTTAAAAACAACCTTTCATATAATTATTAAAGGTATGTTTTACTGCAATTTACCGCTGCTTCCACGTTGTAAGCTTGTTAATGAAAATTATTAGTCATCGACCTACATACATCCAGGCGTATCGGTTTTAGATGAAATATGGAAAGTGATATCCATGTACACGTTGACAAGGTCGGGTTAAGTTTGTCGTATCTCGACGTAAATCTAGCTATCAGTTTGGAGTTAGTGAGTTATCCCCTCAATTTCCACTAGACTAATTCACTAATCTCTACGGCGCTGTCGATGGTCACCGTTATCCATCAGCCATCACTTGTATAACCATGTAGGTATAATTCAAAAACAAATATACACTGGTATATTTATGAATAAATATATATTTTTGAAGTGAAAACTTCTTTAGGCACGGTACGCATATTTTTAGATGAGATAAAATCTCTGGATTCGCGACACCGTTGCCACCTTTATGAGACGCTATTTGACGTTTATATGACGCTGACGTGCGTCCACGTGTCTATCAGACGCCAAACATTCGCCCTAAAACCCACTGATCCGTGTCACAAAAACCGACAGCGAACGGATGCATCTGCCGATGTTGAATACATACGACAGACGAGCAAATCATCCCTCCACTAAGCCGCATAGAGAGGTTCGGGCTTCGGGTCAGACCGGAGAAGACCGAAGCCCTTCTCTCCCGCGGGACCGGGTGGAAAGGACCCCCACCGGAGGCTGCCCTCCATATCGAAGGGGTGAGGGTCATAATGAGCCCCCATATCAACTTTTCTTCTTTCCCATATCAACTTTTCTCAACTTCGACAGCGAACATTTTTTTCAAAGATACATCGGTCAATTTTGAATCTAGACATACTTTAAGGTCAAACCTGATATTCTATTATATATAGAAACAATATAATATCATTATCCCACAAAATATTGTACCAGACAATAAATAATAAAGCTCGCATTTCAAAGTTTTATTTCTAAACGGTCTGCAACGTAAAGTGACATACGATAAGTCAAAGTCTCAGAGAATATCCCTTTAATATTATATTGCATTTGGACAGATGTCTTTGAGAACTATGTCTTTATTATTAGATGTATGTAATAAGTTCTGTAGCACGTTATGAAAATACAAGAGGTCTCGTATAGGTCGAAATACAACCTTTATTCACTTTTGGAAATATATATCTTATTAAGTATATGTATTATATAAACATACTAACTACATATAACTTCCATTTCAGGACCTCCGTTACTATCTTTTTTTTTAACGCCGGGAAATGCACTGAGGCATCCCGCGGGGGAGTGGGTCTCCCCACGCGGGTATGTGGGACTCGCTGAGCCCGAAAGCTGGTAAGTGGACGCAGCTCTACCCACTAAAACCCGGCGAGTGCCATCAATTTTGTCTTGTTTCGCCTTTGGTGAGGTGCCCCGGATCTAGTAAACAAACAGGGCACCTCGACGGCTATCAGTCCCTCAAGGGACCGACGTCACCTCCACAGAGGGGTTGTCCCGCACCACAGAACAACTCCTCTCAATGTCGGGACAGTACAATGGGGTGAGGTTCCCATCCTCGCCCCTTGTCCCCTCTTATAAGAGGGGTACAAACAAAGAGCCCCCTCAGCTCAATTAGCTTCGCCCAAGGTGCTGGACTCACCCTAGGTTACTGAGCCCCACCGCCACGTCAAGGCCTGACCCATGGTGGGGACCTCCATTACCACAGAACTATATCAAGATAGAAGTAAAGAGTTCCGTAATTTGTATGGGGACCGAGCGTGGTAACATTTTGCGTAGCTACGATGACGTCACGAGTGTAATTTAGTGATGTGAAACACATAAGCCGCGCGAAAACAATTCAGAAGCATCGATTCACAGATCGATTATAACATGGCACCGATTTTATCAGTAGTATTGTTCAAATAAACTATTTTATGATAGCGTGCTATGGACGATAAACTATATTTTTATACATTGAGTAGCTATATTATAGACTACATTATAACGTGTAATCATTTAATAGCTTGTTTTTTTATTATTGATAATTAAAATGTTGATTTGATCAGATAATGTAGATAGGGCGCTGACCGTCCACTGGCGCCCTTATTACAGGGATTGTAATTTCTAATAAACCAATCAATTTCTTTAAAGTCATCAGTGATAATAGTTGTAGTCATAGAACATAATGACAGTATAGACGTCAAAAGGAGATATAAAAAAGGAAAATACGTTTTTCAAAACCCTCAGCGCTCGAGTTAGGCATTTATCTTGGTTTTTTTAAATTGATATTAAGATTTCCCTTTATTCTTTTTTATTAATATTATTCGTTATACCGTGAAGTGTAAAATCTAAAAATTGATTGGTGTTTGTATACCGAAGTTCGTATTTTCATCAACGATGTGTAAGGGCAGTATCGAGCGATGTTCGGTGATTTTACTGAAAATCTGTATGTAGGAGAGGAAACCAATTTCGGGCGTTAAATCGTTCGTTATCATAGATTGTACCTCAGGTTCCACGATCGCAACAAGTCGACGTGTTCGGAAATCGTGATTTAATGATTTATTTTGAATTGCCACTTAGTTAACACTACCGATAATTAATTTGGTATAAAAAAGACACAGCTATGTATATTTTAAAATGCTTTAGTAGAAGGTCTGTCATCTGGGTATTGGAAGATGTAATTAACTTCAACATTCCCATATAAGCTTAATACGCTTGAGAATTATTGCGCTTTATGGTTTTACTTTGAGAAAAGCGAAGCAGCGCTATGAACCTCGTATATTAAACTACAGCGATTGGAAAATTTTAGACGCATAAAAATATCGCTTGCAAATCGATTCAGGGCAGGACGTGCTGGCAGCGTCTTATCATACTAAAATGGATACGTGCATTTACATTATGATGGTATTATCCTACTATCATTATAAACACGAAAGTTTCTAAGAATGTATGTATGTTTGTTTCTTTTTCACGCGAAAACTACTGAATGGTTTTAATGAAACTTTACAATATAACTTATTATTTATTTTACAAGCGCACTTCGCTTGCGCGTTTGCGCTATATACCTATAATAGAACGAAAACAGAATCAAACAATTTTTAACCAATTAAGGTCGGATACGGGACCTCAAGTTATAAAGATTTACTAACTTATTGGAACGATATTGGAAATATTTTAGACGAATTATTTATTTATCACATTTTCTCGCCAGTTCACTATAAAATGCCATTCCCTCTTCAATCGTTGACTTTGCATGTAGCAACATGTTGATTTGGGTTACTTTCAAACTGATTTGTTTGAAAATAACCCTAACCGACATGTTATTACTGCAGTACCTTAATCATTAATGCATCGTGATCAGTGATCAGTCGCCGATATTCAAACGGAATTTCTATAGCTAAAATTATTTTTATGTCTGCTTCATTAAATTTTCCATGGTTTTTGGTTCACCAAGGACGTGTTTAATGTCCCTCTTTGCCTTTGCCCTTCAGAGGCAAAAAAAAAAACAAAACTTCATGTGCTTCTCATTGTTGCTGTTATTCACTTTATTATGCATAATTATACTTTGAGGGTTTGCAACACAAAAGCAAACCTAAAGCTTTTAAGTTTAAGTTAATGCAAAATAATACTTACGTGTTAAGTTTTAAAGGATAATTCAATCTGAAGAATGTTTGACCGTGGACTGCCATGCTGAAGTAACTAGCTTCGCCGTTGTTAGATACCCAGGCGGAAATCTCTTTAGGACTATCTCCAACTAGAAAAATACAAAATATGTTAATAGTGGACGGATAGAGAGGATGATGATGATGATTATGTTAATATGCAGCTTGTACAATATTTTATTTTTATCTGAATACGTACCTACCTACTAGATTTTAAGACAACAAAATCAACTATCTTAAAACGTTATGTGTTCTGAATACAGTGGAAACTTAACTTAGTCACTTTTGTTATGTTATTTATCAACTTCATGTGTCAATGACTAGTATCATTAGGTATGACGTGTATATTTTAATAAACTGGCGATCATCCCATAATACAAACGCGAAAGAATGATGTATGTTTGTTATTATTTTTCGCAAAAACTTCAAATTGATTTTAATGAAACTTTACGATAACATAGCTTACCTATATACAAATACATAACATATGGGTTATAATTTATCGCTGTACTCCAACGACAATAAGAATTACGTGGCTGAAACCGCGGGGCGCTACTAGTGTTACATGTGTGTTATTGCATAATATGATGATCGTATATGCGATATACGATATGATTATATAAAATTCACAGAACAAAACTAATTTCGTTTTCGATACATTAAATATGTAAAACGAGCGTTTTACCGCCATTTTATCCAATTTAAAAAGGAAAAGCCAAGATCATATCAAATTTAGAGAATGTTTAGTGATAGCACCCGTTGATATTGTCTCTATATGGTTCGTAATGAATCGTCGCAATCGTAATTGCTTATGACGTTGGATTGCGTCAGTGTTTACTTATTTCCCCACCATGGTTCAGGCTTTGACGTGGTGATCGGGTTTGGTTTATATTTTTATTTTTCTTGATGTGTTATAAAAAATGTGTGTGCGCATACGCGTCAGTCATACACACATGTAGAATTTATGCAGCACAAAATGAAATGACCAATCACCAATGACCACTTAATAACAACACATGTATTACAAGCGTGTAAACATTAAATAGCGTGGAAACGTCAAATATGTCATTCATTCGTAGTCGGTATGTAACGCGGCATCGGCTTGTATCAAACAAATGGTTGTATGCGCCAGTTTTAGAGTGAGAGTGAAAGAATAGCATACCCGAATCGTTTTGTGAATCAAATACATTAATTCATCAATTTGAAATTTTAAATGTTGTCTTTTTTCTCATAAATTTTACGACTTAAGAAATGCTTCTATTTGTACTTTTAACAAGAAACTGATTGTAAATGATAATAATAAACTCGCTGGCTCATATCCGCCGAGAAGGACCATTATGTTTCTAATAAAATATACATGAGAAATGAAGAGTGTTTCTTTTATGATTATTAAATAAAATAATTATCATATAAAATAGGTTTCATATAAATGTTTATTAAAACATCATTTTTGTGAATAATTGAAATATAAATTTACCAATATTTTGGGTTTTGAACGGTATTCATTTAATTGAATATTAATTATTGTATGAATAAGTGAAGAAAACCTTGGCTAAACGTACCATTTCTACTGCAATTATGTTATCATGTTCTTACCTTTAGATCTGACAAGTTAGAGACAGGTTTTTTTTTTTTTATTTATATATTTAAAGTCGCATAAAACATCTAGGGTCATTAGCGACTACAGAGTATTTTACAGTATTTAAATTAAAGTATAATAGTTAATTAGTCTTAAAAATTTCACAGTATTTCTATAGTCGCATAAACACTCTTTTAATGTCTTACGAAGTTTAACATTACTTCTTTCTGAGTTAAACATTGGTCAATCAATTAATAAATGTTTTATATTGAGTTAACTATCACATCTAGAACATTTATTCTTTGGGGTTTTAGTGATAAGATGTATATGTGTGGCGTTACAATGACAGGTTTATCTGATAGTGTTTTAATTTTAGAAATAAAATTTATATTTAAATCGTTATAATCGTAATATACAGTTTACGACTGTATTTTAAATCGTTTATGACGCCTTAATATAAAATAAAATTTATGGATTATTTATACTACTCGCTGTTACTTTCCCAGCTTTTGGCACCGCCTATATTGTAGTTCCAGTCACTGATATTAGTTTTATATACGTGTAATACGTTTTCATATTATAATAAATGCGAAAGTAACTCTGTCTACCTCTATGTTATTTTAGGGTTTCGCGCCTAAACCGCCACCTAATTGTATTCCGATAAAATTTAGCAAAGTAATATCATAAGAAAGGAATACATTACTATACATTACACGAAACTTAGTTGATTTATTTTTATTTGCAGAACGGTACAATTTTTGTTTTTTTATTTGGATAGCGTAGCATAAAATAGAAAAATAGATACAAATTGTTCCCTCTGTGAGACATAGGTCTCACTAAGAACACGAGGTTTAGACTATACAGCAAATACAGCAAAGATTATTAGTTATTACTATATACTATAACAAGAGTTAATGGGAACACCAAGGCTATTAATTGATCTAAATAAACAATTTACTAGCTAAGGTTTTTTGTAAACTTACCAGAGTAAGAGAACAGTGGATGATCATCGGTGTGATTGTGGCATTTAGTCCATAGGCAAAGAGTGAATTCCTTGAGATCTGGCATCTGTGTTTCATATTCCACGTACTGGTAATACAACTCCTGGTTCATAGACACTTTGTACACGCTACATGTGTCGGAGCCTTGCGCTGGTAGCGGATAAATACTGGATAGCTTGTTCGGTAGGTACGGTCTTGAAGGTGTTGGTCTTCTGTTGATGATTTTTAAACTCGGACTGTAAAAATAATGGCATGTTAATTTACATAGAATAAAATAACATAAGCAATAATAAACAGGTGGGAGGAATGTGCCATGCTCCCGTCTGCATGGGTACCACCAGGCTGCATCGGTCAAACAGCCTAGCTTGTTTCGAAAATTGGCAAGACAGGTAGTATTTTACTGGCACCGAGACTTATCATCTTATGTCTCTGGATAGGCAAACATGAATGAATTGCCTGAGCCAGTTGCTTATTTATTTATGTTCACTGCCAACGCTAACCACTTACCATCAAGCTTGTCTGCCCGTATAGGCAAACAGGCTTGATGATAAGTGGTTGGATGGTGTGTATGATTTTAGCTGGACTAGCTTGACGACTAACATAAAAACCCAACCACTCATAGGGACTGCCGATAGAAGAGAAAACTTATAACTATCATATTCAATTATATTACGGGTTGTAGAAGATAAATATTAATAAAATATCAATAAAATTTAAACAGCGCACAAAATGGCCGCATGCCATATACATTCCAGTGTGTTTGACTATTGGTTGTGTATTACTAAACTTAGCCGGTTCATACTAAGCGTTAAAAAGTACTAGGTGACGCGAGCTTCGTGGTTTTTATTCACCCAAAAAGTTCACAACGCGCCTAAAGAAGTTTTTATTTCAAAAAAATACATTGCAAAAAAAGTACCAAACAACATCGAATCATCCGAAATTGCTGAGTGCTGAATGAACCAATACGCTTTGTTCGTTCTGACAATAGATCAACTTACAACTGCATTTTTTAGATTCAAATCATGTGTTCTTTGTATCAGCTCTGTAATATTCTGTTTCGGTTTTATTGAATTGATTCGCCCAATACAATACCTATTGTAAGATAGCAATATATCAGTAACTTTTATCAGCTTTTTCTAAGATTGACTTTGCTCATTTATTTTGATGGGTGACGCTGACTACTTACGGGATAAGGGAATTTTAGTTTTAAAAAATATATTTCTCCACGTAGTTTTCTAGCAAGTCAATACATTAAAGCCATCTTTTTTCTAAACCCATAAGAGCTCTTTGAAAAAAAATCTTTGCTTTGACCCGCCAAAAACGCCTCTACAGCAGTCATCACCTCTATATCGTGATCAATTTTGTTGCCTCGAAAGTATTCCTTGAAAGAGCCGAGAAAAGAAGTAAAAGTCACCGGGAACCAGGTCTGGCGAATAGATTGGGTTGACCAATTCAAATAAAGAAAAATTAATAGTGGCTCCCTTTGTCAAGTATTCCACAACTGTCCCGACGTTGGGAGGGGTTGTTCTGTGGTGCTGGACAACTCCTCTGTGGAGGTGGCGTCGGTCCCTTGCGGGGCTGACTAGCCGTCGAGGTGCCCTGTCAGCTTAACAGATCCGGGGCACCTCTCCCCAGGCGGGATGCCTCAGAGCATTTCCCGGCGTAAAAAAGAAAACAAGTATTCCACAATAATAATTCCTCCAACGTCCCAAAAAACAGACACCATAACCTTTCCTGCCGAACTTGACACCTTGGATTTCTTCGGCGTCGGGGAAGAGGCTCGTTTCCAAGTCATTGACAGCTGTTTGGTTTCCAGATCAAAATGGTGGATCCAGGTTTCGTCTATGGTCACAAAACGAGACAAAAAATTTCTGATCCGCTTGGAACTTTTCGAGATTCCTCCTCGACATGTCGACACGTTTTTTCTTTTGCTCGTCAGTAACTTTCTCTGGGCCCAGCGCGCGAAGTCCTTTTTCATATGCAGTTCTTTCGCAAGGATTCTATGATTCATATGAGATCCCTGTGACCTCAGCTAGATGCTTCATGGTTAGTCTTCCATTTGCCAACACGACATATTCGACTTCAGGGCGTCCTTCGTGATGTTCATCTTCTGTGGATGTCCTACCCAGCTTGAACTCCTTTGCCCAGCGCGGCACTTTGAAATTTGGAGGAGCAGAGTCACCTAATTACTAAGGTGTAATAAGTAAGGTGTACTTGATGATAGCTCTGATTACGTTTTCTCCATTTTAATATTTTCTCTCCGACTGTTTGAATTCAAATTAATGTACCTCCCGGGAATCGTGACCTATCTATTTGTTTTTTGTGCTAGATTATCTATCTTCTCGGTAGTAGATATATGAGGAAGCAAAAAATTGTTTATATTTTTATGTGCACTACAAATATCCGATTATCATTACTATTGGATCGCCTTAATACCATCAGCTAGATCAACTCCATTACGCCCATGAATCATAAAAAAAATAACTCTTTATTTTACAAAAGCGAAATTCTGTATTTTATTTTATGTTGCTTAATAATCAAGAAATAGCGAAACGCTTAAAATGTTTCTCATTTTATCGTAAAATATTTCATTTTGTAGTTTTCTTTTTACCCGCGACGGAACGGAGACTGTATATGCGTTTGGAGGCAGTTTGTGTGTGTAAACCTATTTTGCCGCTTATCTCCAAGACTACTTGTCCGATTTTGATGCGGTTTTCAGAGATGGGTTCGGATTAGATTGGTGCATATTATTAGATATATATTAAGTTGATAACTCACCAGAGGGCACTGCAGTTAACGTTTTTTGTACAATCCAATGTTGCCATTTTTCTCCAAAACTACTATTTTAATTTTGATACGAATTTCAATGATGGGTTTCGGTTTGATTGGTGCATGTTCTTAGGTAGATGTTACAATTACAACCCACCAGGGGGCGCTGCAGTAAACATTTGTTTTGATGCGGTTTTAATTCAGTGATGGGTTCTGGTTTGATCGGTGCATGTTCTTGTACTATGAGTTACGACGAAAACTCACCAGGGGGCGCTGAAGTAAATGTTTGTTTATGGAAAACCAAAACTACTAGTCCGCTTTAGATGCGATTTTCGGTGATAGGTTCAGGTTTAATTGTGGTACGTGTTCTTAAATGTGTTACGGTGACGACTCACCAGGGGGCGCTGCAGTAAACATTTATTTGTACAAACTAATGCTGCAATTTTTCTCCAAAACTACTAGTCTGATTTTGATGCGGTTTTCAATTATGGGTTTGAATTTAATTGGTGCATGTTATCAGATAGGTGTTACAATTACGACTTACCACGGGGCGCTGCAGTAAATATTTGTTTTGATTCGGTTTTCATTCAGTGGTGGGTTCTGGTTTGATTGGTGGATATTCATATATTTCTTATGACGATGAAAATTCACCAGTAGGGCTAGCATGCGCGCACGACAAAATTTTGTCTACGCCTTTTCTCGTATTATTTCATATTAGTAATACGAGAAAAGGGGTAGATACAATTTTGTCGTGCGCGTATTCTAGCCCTACAGGGGGCGCTGCAGAAAACATAATATTTTGTTTGTGCAACTACGACCAAGTCCGTTTTGGATGTGGTTTCCGGTTATAGGTTCGGTTTACGGTGACACCTCACTAGGGGGCGCTGCAGTAAACATTGTTTTTACAAAACCAAAACTACTGGTCCGATTTGGATGCGGCTTTTAATAATGGGTTTGTGGTTGATTAGTGAAGATTTTTAAATAGGTGTTACGGTATCAACTCACTAGGTGACGCTGCAGTAATATCTAGTCCGATTTTCATACGGTATTCATTATAGGGTTTGTGGTTGATCAGTAAAGGTTCTTAAACAGATGATACGGTGGTAAATCACTTGAAGGCACTGCAGTATATTTAATTTTAGTTTCTACATATTTAATATTAATTAGTTTTATAGAGCATACTCTATAAAAAGTTTGAAATAAAAAGCAAAATTAAAAATTTTGAAAAAAACCTACGACGGTTAAAACATAATTGAAAAATGATAAAATAATTAAAAAACCCCGACATTTAAACAACAGAGTATCAGTTTTCATAGCACTTCCCTACGCACCTATTTGGTTCTCGAAGACGTAGATGTGGCAATAACATATTATTCAAGTCCCTATGAACTTAATATAAAATCCAATATAATCCGTCGGGGGCTTAGTTAGGAATTCATAAAACATTTACCTTGGGATTAACGATCTTTCTGGTGTTTTTGAATAAACTAGTGATGATTCTGGAACCAACGGCTGCCAATCGTCTTCCCTGGTAAATGCCACTCCCAGGAACGTACAAAAGAGTATCAACCGCATTTTCTAGAACAAGAGAATATCAATATATTATATCTTTACAAAATAGATTTAAAGCTGCCAACAGTGTGAAGTAGGGGTCATTTTATAGCATGTATTTATAAGAGAAAACATTTTTTTACGAAAAATGAACTTGACGCAGCCAACGACTAATCACAATATCTTTGTGCGAGCTTGTATAATTCCATAAATATATATAATGCAATTAAGTAACAAAAGCATTGATAACGCTAAGTATTTAGACATAATATTCACAAATCTAATCATTCTATAAAAGTTTCATGGAAGATAACCACACCCTGGGAATAAGGCTTTCCTCCCTGGCATTTCAGGATAAGATGTTAATTTTTTTATAGAATACATATTATTTGAAAAGATAAGTTCCACTGAGTTTGTTTCGCCGGTTCTTCTCAGTGGGCTTGCCTACCGGCGGTAGAGTCAATTGACGATCAAAAAGATACTGTATTGGTACTATTTTGAGTATATATATTTTTTTGATTTTGATTTGATTCATCCTCTACAAACATATCATGTTTAAACGAATGTTTATTTAAAAAAAACCTTTTTGTGTTATTTGGAAAGGCAAATCTGCAGATGTGCCCGCTGATTGTAAGTGGTCGACGTCGCCCATGAACGTATACTAGTATACCTGGAACGAGCCCAGGCAACTTATTTATGTGTGCCTCTCGTGAGACATTCGATTGAAAGTTTCGGTGCCAGTACACTGCCTGTGCTTCGCTTTTCTGAGAAACACATCAAAGACCTGATGAAAAAATAATCAGGATGGTGGCATTTGACAACCATGTGCTGCATTTTATATCTTTACATCAATTTATACCTTTATAATGATATTATTCACATAATTCGTTCATAATAAAGTTGGCCGTCACAAATAGACCGAGTGAACGTTTTCATTATGTTATAAATTGTCATTTCCATTCATTAACCGTAACTACTGTACAAATATTTGGGAAATTTATAATTTTGACGTAAATATATATTCCCGAAATGTTTTCATAATACATATACTAACAAAAAAGCTTAATATGATGAGAGACTCGTAAATAATATAGTAATTATAATATTATGTAGTGACAACTCACAGTCATACAGTCATCTGATCCCAAACTAGGCAGAGCCTGTTCTTGTGGTAACCAGACAACTGTATATATACTTATATATTTCTAAATACATACATATTATAGACAAATTACACCCAGACACAGAACAAATGATCATGTTCCTCACACAAACATTTGTCCTGGGTGGGATCGAACCCACGAGCTTCTGGTTTAGCAGTCAGCGTCACAGACCAGTAGACCAGCCCAGTGAAAAAAATTATTATCAACAGGAAGTAACAAAATACAATAAAAATACATGTGATAATAATTTAATGTGTTGCAATGAATTAATGTCCCCTAGGCTAAAGGTATATTATAATATAACATCGCTTTTTGCAGGCTGGAGTAAATAAAAATCAACAATATCCCCTGCCATTAATTACAACTTTACTTGATCACAATTAATATTTAAAAAATGTTTTCGGTGAATAAAAAAAGGTCAAAAAATAACTTATTTATATAAATAGAAATTAGGTAATTTGATTAATCTGATTTACATAATTGTTATTTCCTTTTAATTTCGTCCCTTCATTTTTTTAAAGTGATTGATTTTAGCTAGTTGCTACTTTTGTCTAAAAACGTCTACGTCGAGAAATGCTCTGAAGTATCCCGCGGGGGAATGGGTCTCCCCAGGCTGGTATATGGGACTCGCTGCGCCCGAAAGATGGTAAGGTGGACGTAGTTCTACCCACTAAAATCTGATGAGTGTCACCAATGCCGCTTTTAGTGAGGAGCCCCAGATCTGTTGAGCAACAGGTCACCTTGACGGCTAGTCAGCCCCCTAGGAACCCGGCGCCACCTCCACAGAGGTGTTATACCGCACCACACAACAACCCCTTCCCAACGTAGGTATAGTGCAATAGGGTGAGGTTGCCATACTCGCCCCTTGTCCCGTCCTACTCTTTGGTCCCCTCTTCTTATAAGAGGGGTACAAAGAGCGGCCCCTGGGTTCATGTGGCTTCGCCCAAGGTGCTTGGTGGGGCTGGAGCCCCACCGCCACGACAAGGCTAGAACCGTGGTGGGGATGACGATGATACCTTTCATATGTAATAAGTCATTATGTCAAACATTCCAGCATATTTTTTCTTATTTTCAATTGTGTAATCATTATGTAAACTACGAGCCGAACGTATGCACGTTTTATTATTTATTATGATATCAACGTTGTAAATGCGAATGTAATAATTCCCAGTATAAAGTCTACAGGGCAGAAGGTGCCAGCTAATTTGCATATTTGTAGGAAATCTGGTATCAAAATTGTCCAGGTAGTAGCCTTGTAAACTTTCATACCAGAGTGATTAGGAAAATAGTCAGTGCATTGTTAACATTAAAGCATTAAATGTAATGGTGTCGCAAATGCTGAATTGCTACCTCTATTATTCGCAATATCAATATCTTTTTTGAAACCACCTGTGAGTATGTTTAGGTTTTTGTAGTTTGTTGTAAACAATAAAAAGATTTTTCTTTCTTTCTTTCTTTCTTTCTTTCTTAAGTGATAGGTGTCGATGTTAAAATAGGGGTGAACTTTATCCTTCATGGTAACAGCATAAAGTAGTGATAAATGCATTCAATTTTGACGAATTGATCATGTTAATATTAACGCTGATGCCTCTATTCCCAATCAAGTGATTCCAGAAGCTTGGCTATGGAACGTGTAATAAGAAAGGTGTGGCAGGGCCTTCTGACTCTTCTTCTTTATGTTTTTTTTTCATTAAACTTCCTAAATCAAGAAATTAAAGGGAAGAGTTAAGACGTTAAACGCTGATGATATATCAAAGACTCTAAAAAAATTCCATATAACTGAAAAGACTTAAAATAAATGTACATTCCGATAATGATACAGTCACACCAAGCTTGCGGAATCGGCTTATACGAGACGTTCGCAACAAGTCTATAAGAATTTCCGAGATTTAGTATTTCAGCTCACAAAGGATACTGGAAAAGATATACTAATATTGCACCTGAAATTACTTGTCGTAGTAGAGTATAACATAACTTTTGCGAGAAAATTATTTTCCTTTGTGAATCTCTAATATGAAATCGTTATAAAAATTCATCCGCGAATATGATTCGCATCGAAGAAAAATGTTGTAATGATATTATCTGCATGATTTGAAA
Organism: Helleia helle; assembly: GCA_963853865.1. NCBI lineage: Eukaryota > Metazoa > Arthropoda > Insecta > Lepidoptera > Lycaenidae > Helleia > Helleia helle. The sequence continues at coordinate 7,158,172 of OY971420.1, forward strand.
TTTCAATTCTGGACATGCACGTTGTAGGTACATATACAATGCTATGTATAAAGTACGACTAGCAACGTTTCTCAGAATCTTAATAGTAATCTACGTTGATGATATTTAAATTAGTTTACCTAACTTTTTGCATGCAAGTATTCTTTGATATGAATATACGTTTATTGATCATCATGGGTTGAAGTTAGACTAAAATTTCACCAAAAATTTAAAGAGAATTGTCAAATAATGGTTCCGAATCGTTTCAACAGTCGTTGCATTTTTAACCGACTTCCTAAAAGGAGGAGGTCCTATGTTCTTCTGTATGTATCTTTTATATATAAATAATTTAGTTAGTCCTTTGAAAGGTTAAGAGTAAACAAAATAACAGTACCGTCTAGGGACGCCCGAAAGAAGCGAAGCTTTATACTATAAAGCTTAGGTACCACGCGTTAAAAAAACATGAAAAAGAAGACGTGATGATAAAAAGCTCTGAGAAAATAAAAAAGCTGAATACTTGGAAAAATAAAAATAAATACATTAATAATAAAATACACGCCTAAAAGCAAAAGGCTACAGCGGAGCTCTCCAATTTATTTTCTCTTATCTGTATATTTATCATAATTCACTGAAAAATTCTATTGGATTACTATTATACGTTTCGTGTCCTCTCTTCATAAAAATAAAGCTACTTATTTCGCACAAATCACTTGTTTTAATTTTCAATTATAACATAATGTAACTTTCAAGAAGATTTCGTGATTACTTACAATAATTTTTAATAAGGTTTTTCATTGTAATTGAATAGGCAAAGCATCCTATAATGTTGTTTCTTGTTCATTTGACATCGACAAATAAAATGAGCACATCAGCGACGTAAACTATGTCAACCAAATAAGAATAACTAAAAAATTGCTGACTCAAAAAAAGATTCATCAAATTAAAATGGAAACACATTGAAGTCGATTAAAATATAAAATTGACGGATTTTTCTCAGAAACGCCTCGTACAATTTAATGAAATAGTTGGAGCCGTTTTTAAAAACAGAATTAAATAATTTTCTACGTTTTACTTTAAGTGATTTGAATAAATAGGCCTTTCTATAATACTCAATATTAGTAGCCTTAAATGTACTACGTATAACGCAGCATAAACCATATAAGCTAATAATTAGTAGCAAAATTGTGGCGCTCTTAGAATCGACTTACAGGCACAGTGTCGAGTTGAACGCAAACATCGATGCCATATTGACACAGCTCCAATAACGTCTGACGCCCTGAGCTAGTGCAATAAAGGATCATTTGCTTGAAGGTATTCAACATTTATTCATCGTAACTGGAAATAGGGGATATAGATATAGGGGGATGACATAACACAAACCATGCAATATTGTCTTTTTTTTTGCAATTATATTGTATGTTGTGTCTTTTGAGTCTAGATCCGTTAGACAACTCTTACGTTGGGGCTTTAATTTCCTGTGCCATCATTATCATTACCTTCGATTCTTGGACAGTTGCCATTTTCAATTATAAAGATTTCTTCTTCCCGACTACTTTTCACTAACTTTTTTTTTCTTTTACGCCTGGAAATGCTCTGAGGTATCCCGCCTGGGGAGTGGGTCTCCCCAGGGGGGTATGTGGGACTCGCTGCGCCCTAAAGATGGTAAGTGGACGCAGCTCTACCCACTAAAACCAGACGAGTGCCACCAGTGCTGCCTTGGTGAGGTACCCCGGATCTATTAAGCTCACAGGGCACCTTGACGGCTAGTCAGACCCGCAACGGACCGATGCCACCTCCACAGAGGGGTTGTCCCGCACTACAGAACAACCCTTCTCATCGTCAGGACAGTACAATGGGGTGAGGTTCCCATCCTCGCCCCTTGCCCCCTGCTCTTTTGTCCCCTCTTCTTATAAGAGGGGTACAAAGAGCCCCCTCGGCTCAATTAGCTTCGCCCAAGATGCTGGGCTTACCCTAGGCTACTTAGTAATATTATAATAGTAAATTATTATCTCCCTACTTTTTTCCAAGAAAGTTTCTTTTTCCTAAATTAACTAACAATAAAATTGTTATGCTAGACATCGATCAACGGTAAAAGTGACATAACACGCCACGCTTCGCGTACTGTATAGTTTCGCTTTAATGCTCGTGTGGTAGCTTCGAGAATATACCAAACTGGTTATGAAATGCAAATGAGAAATCAAATGTTGCTACTATGAATAATTTCTCATAATAATTTCACTGCTAAAAGAAATCGTATGTTGTCGAATCGAGTTCTGTTTATTTACTATTAATAGCTAACATAGCAGCATGTTAATATTAGTACCGTTTTCTATTTAAAAGTTTTAATTATTGTGAGTACTGTATATTTGAAGCGCGGAATATTAAATTATAAATATATGATAACATATTAATTTGTTTTAAATTATTAGTCAACTAACCCGCAGCTACTTTAGTACTATTATTTATTCTGTGCCTCAGCTAGAGATTCTCAAGCCAGGGGCAGATAAATGATCGGTATTATTAATTTATTATTATTATAGAATAGAAATAAAGTAAAGTACTACTATTCTATCACAGAAAAATACTCTGGGATATATAAGAAAGGAGATCTTTATATCAACAAATAAACAAAATCCAATAATTAGAATTTATTAAATAAATAAAGTAAGTCAAAATCGACTTTTAAAAAGTTTAAGATACAAGTCGAAGTTCTAATATCATATTAAAAATATTATTACGGACAAGAGATGATGATGGTTATTTTAGTAAACTATAGGATAGACTTCGAGAAGTTCTCAACTCATAAACTAAGCGTAAATTTTATAAGTTATTCGTGTCATAAGTCCCTGGAGGGCTGATTCAGCTATCTACGGACTAATTATAAAACTTTATAAGTAATGGTCCCTGGTGTATTGCCGCCGACTACTTTAGTTTCGTAGGTTTGAATTTCATCGGGGCATTTATGGTGTACTCGGTAACATTGTTTCACATAATGTGTGTATCTAGGATAATATCAATATTATATTTATTGATTTTTGAGATTCTATAAAGAAGAAGGTCCTGATAGAAGACTATCTGGAAGTTGCATGTCGGTAAAGCTTTCTCTTTCTTTCACATACATTTTCTATGATATAATATTTCGTTATATATCTAACAAAAATCTGATCAGAAATTTCGTATCTGTAATCATTACCTAATATATAAAATTTCCATGTCACAATGTTAGTTACCGTACTCCTCCGAAACGGCTTTACCGATTTTTACCAAATTTTACATGCGTATTCAGTAGGTCTGAGAATCAGCTACTACCTATTTTTCATATTTTTTCAATTTGAGGGGTTGACCACCCTTATCACTTAGGGGTGATAAGGGTGGTCAACCCCTCAAATTTTAAAAGTTAACGCGGGCGAAGCTGCGGGCAACAGCTAGTAATATATAATACAACAATTATGTCACGTTGTTTCTCCGCAAATGTGATGAGTTCCTAAACAGTTTACAGTTTTTTTACTGTTTACCAACTTAAAAAATAGGCTGATTTTGGATACGGAGCAGTCTGTCTAGTATATTATATAATATGTCCTTATTTTTTACTTATTTTTATTTAATTTTAAAATTAATTATAATACTTAACTTTTAATGGCGTTTGGCGTTCTTTGAGGGAGACCTATGTTCAGCAGTGGACGGATAGAGGCTGATGATGATGATGATGAAAGTAAGTTTCCGCTAAGAAACTTGTAGGTCATGTTTCTGTAATAGGGGTCACATTTTATGTCACTCGAGCCCAAATTAGGGAAGACAATCTCGGTGATCGATTAAAATTTCATGAAAAAGACTGTCTTGGTCACTTAGAATTGTTTAGCAATGGACGCATATTAGTTTAATGAACTAGCTTAAGACCGCGACTTCGTTCGCTTGAGCCAACCTTAAAAATAGACATATATATAAAGAACAATTCTGTGAAACTTTAGGTTTATATGTATCTCTCGAAACAGTAAAAAAACAAAGCATGAGAGTTTGTGATCTTTATTCCGCTATAAAACATGGCTACTATGTATATTTTGTTTGTTTTGTACTAAATATTAATTATTTTTTAATATTCATTGTAATAAAATATACTTACGAAAATGGAGACATTAAAACATAAATTAAAATTATGATCCCGTAATATGAATTCTAGTATTCATAATTACTCAATTATTCTGTCTTTGGCATGTTTTTCTTAGCAATTCGGCACTCTTCTACGACAGTATACATTTCTAGTGACAAATTTACATTTCCATCTTTATCTGAAAAGGGAGACTAAAAATTTAAATTGGAATGACTAATTCAAATGGGATAGGTACGAAGGGAAATTTATTTGCATTTTTGATTTTTTATTTCATGTCGCATAATTTGGGCTGGTCTGTTATCCTAAAATTGGCAATTATTATAAGTAACCTTTTTAAATTCAATTTAAATGTGGCCGATGAAGACGAGGCGAGAATGTGTTATAATGTAACCATGTCCAAGAGCCAAGTAAGCAACATAAATCTATATAAATAGAAACGGTAAAAATAAGTGAAGTAATAGTATTTTATTTTACGAAAACATTTTACTCAAATAAAGCTGAAACCAAACCAGGCAGTGAGCAAGTAAAAGTTTAAGCGCAAACTTTGTGGCTTCCAATTTCAATTGCGAACTAAATGCGCCATTTAACCTCATCGCATTATTTGAGTTTGATACTTTGATTTCACGTGTGTATCCCGTGTTTTTACCGGCATTATTTTTTATAGTCTACACTGTCCCACCGCTGGGAAAGGTCTCGCTCTCTTTCCACACGTCTCTATCGACAGCTATACAAATACAAAGTACCCATATATCTATTCGAAAAGACCGGCTTTTTGAATAGATATATGGGTACTTTGGTGTACTTCTGTAATTGATTTATGATCCATGATTACTTATACTTTAACAGTCATTGTCAACGGTAGAATACTATCATGAATTTTTTATATTTTTTTGATAAAAAATATGTTGAATGATAAAGCAGAAAATCACAGCTACATCTCTCTAGCTATATCAGCTAATCGCCAATATACCGATATTTAAAATGATCATTAAGGCCCTGTCCACTAAATATAATCTATATGGCTAATTTTATCGAAATTAGTTTACCAGATTAGGTGTGAAAAAGTCAGCTGATAATTTCAATTAAATTTCACCTAGCTTTTATTTTTATTCATATTTATAGTAAGTACACTAGCGGGGAAAGATAATAATAAGCCGGGACGGACCAGGCTTATTATCTTTCATACGTCTTATTTACCATAATTTACTTTACCATTATGTAAAACACAAAAGAGAATTGATAATTTATATCTAAAGAAAGCAGGATATATTTAAATTTAATTTTTTTTTTATCTGTTCTCCAAATTCCTAAACCGCTATCCGGCCGTATTGTAACGTCACATCGATAGTAAACGAGTTAGAATTTCCTTGTGCTGTGTCGTTTCTTCTCAGGATAAAGATAAAGATATTTTATATGTAAACAGATAATATTATAATAACAGATGTAAAAAGATATTTTATAAGTAAAAATATATATGTATTTTACAATATTTGGTGATATAAATATACGGTGTTAACACGTTTGTTAAAATTATATTTTAGAATTGTATTATTACGGTTTCGTTAGACCATTATGTAAAGAGTAAAATTTCACATTTTTTCCTGTACACTATTTTGAAAAACTTACCGTTTACGATTTATGGTTCATTTAATGAACCAGTTTTTCTTTATAGTCGATAACACTTAAAAATATTGGAACTACTTTGTAATGATTTCCAAAAAATTGATAGATGCATTTTATTGAATAACCGACATTGTAATGAAAGAATTTTTAGATTCATTCCAGTAGTTTCGGAGCCTATTCAGTTCAAACAAACAAATAACCATAAAATATTACCTCTGTATAATATAGACATATATCATTAATATAGTATATAAGTCATAATCATAGTATACATATACAAATTGATGTCAATCATTATTTAGATTATTCCTAAAGTAATATATTATATATTTCTTTCAGAATCAAATTCTTTCAGAATGTGACCAGCAATTAAAAGTCACTCTGTGTCCATTCATGACATAGGAGGACTTTTGCATCACATTAATATACATTTTAATTGAAATAAGCATCTTTAACAGAGGAGCAAGTTAATCAACTGACTGCAACGTATACTTAACTTGGAAATCGGTTACTTAATGTAATGCATAATACGGAATTGTCTAATCAGCTGGCTGCAGAATTCCTCAATTCGAACCCCTTGGTATTCAAATCGATTTCGATCGTACTATTATAGCGTTTATTGATATTATGTACTGATTTAATCCAGTTGATATTTAGTATATAGCTAATGTACTGGGATGCCGCGAATTTGTGTTTGATGTGGTGTTACAAGCTAATTATCAATCCACAAGTATTCAGCCTACGTGTACAATTGTTTGTCACAAGATATGATGAGTAATTCTCATAGAAATTGTCCATACAGTATCTATATTTAATATAGAATTACTTTTTTGGGAATAAGTTGCAACATTTATACCTTAACAAACAACATTAATATTTTTGTAACAAACCTGAAACTAATAATAATAATTCTACCATGAACTAGTTATATAACGTCATTTACCTACTTGTACTATTTCAAATGATATTTTAATTGGGTTGTTGTATTTATACTACTACTTTTTTTAACTACAACTTTGACGACTTCTGTGGCTCAGTATTAATCGCGTTGGCGCTCAAACCGATGGTTGCGGGTTCGAATCCCGCCAGGAAGCAAAAAATATTTTCTGTGTTCCTGGGACATGGGTGTGTATTAAAAAAAATATAATACACATAGTTTTATATTTTTGGAGGTGTCGTAAAAGAATCAGCCGTCTAGGAGCTTTCAGTGAAAGCGCAGCCTTTGACATATAACAATATAATGTTTGGTAAAAATGTGTCTTCTCTAAATCTTATACAAGTGTACAGAAAATTCCACGATGGCAAATGTCTCTCTTAAGGATTATACTTTATCCATTTTAATTAAATTTACGCGTGTAGCCAGGCACTTGGGTAGATCCTGACCCTATGTGGGACTCGCACCTGGGAGTGCCCTACCCGTAAACTAAAACCACTGCGAGCGCCTGCAGCCGCATTTTGAATGTCCCGGGTCTATAGGCAACAGGATCACCTCAGCGACAGGCTGGCCCCGGCGAAGGCCAGACTACACCTCTTAAGGGGAGACTGTCCGGCTGCTTAGGCAGTCCCATCCTAAACCTACACGAGCACCAGGGCATTACTGGAGGCGCATTAAGTAGCGCCTGCTGCCCACCCCCGTTTGTCGCCCGCGGGAGGAGGCCTCGTCGGTGGCCTCCTCTCTCACCCGCTCGTCGACCCCCTTCAGGGACATTACTGCCTTGCAGAAGGAAACCGTCCAGGACTCGTCGTCACCGAGCATCGCGGTGATGTCGCTCGGCAGAGACAAGTCCCCTCCGATGACCGATGTCAGATCATGACGCAGCGCCGCCCATTTCGGGCACACCTCGAAGGTGTACTGGGCCGAGTCCACCGCCGATCCATTTTAATACCTAAAATAATGGGCAATTATGAAGCTGTAATAATCCTTATCATTTTAAGTACGTTGCTAGTTGGCTTAAGCATTTTATGAAGATTATTTTTTCTCTTTATATCATGCAAATTAAATGAATACCTTACTAGATTAAGCAAAATGATTCGACTGGACGCTCGGTGACCCCGCGCATCGCACCTAGCGGGGGTGTGTGTAATAATATACGGATAGTCATTTTAAGAGTATTACATTGACATTACAAGAAGAGCTTACATTCAAAACGCTTCCTTATTTCCTTTAGGGATAAAACAAAAAATATCATGGTAGGATATTCCTCTTTAAGAGATCTGCAAAAAAGTTGAAAAATGATCATCATTAGTCCGGACACGTTCGGAAATATAAGTTAACGGGCGAAGCCACGGGCAACATCTAGTCATTTATATAATGATATTGATACTATTTATTTGAATCTGCGTTCTAAAATAAGCAATCATTACGTATTCAATACCGGCATCTGTCAGGTCCCAGTGCAGGTAAGGAAAGGCCATTCTGTATAATTCTCACAACTAAGACCTACATAGGTCTTAGTTGTGAGAATAGAAATGTTTGAAATAGAAGGCAGAGCAGCTATAAATATCGTATTTATGCGACTGTTAAGAGCTTTATAATGAATTTGTTCACTAATATACGTTATCGTATTCACACGTCATGCAATATCAAATTATTTCAAGTAATATTCAATGTCTTACTATTGAGTTAAAGAAAATGCTTCTTTCGGTCACTGCTTTTCGGTATTGTTTTCAATGTTTTAGTGAATTTTACTCCTTGTAGCAAAGTGGAATTGAAATATAAACTTTAAACCGTGCCTTAAACCAATTTTGGTATTTTAGTCGGCTTCAAAAAGGAGGAGGTTTCTTAATTTGAACGTGTATATTTTTCATGAGTGTTAGCAGATAACTACGTCGTTTATGAACCGATTTTGGTAATAATTTTTTGGACTTGATTAATTTATATTGATGAGAAATTTACACCTAGATAAATGCCATTACAGGTCTGATGGTGAAGACTATAGACAGTCGAGGGAATTCCTGAACGATTTACAGCGTATTTACATTATACTTATCTTACTTTATACGGTACTTTGTGTGAAAATGTTCAGTTGTCTAAATATGTAGAAATAGAATTTAAAAAATTAAAGCCGTCTTTGAGAAACTTAAAAGTAAAAAAAGTTAAAAGTAATAAAAAAGTGCCTACATCTTATAAAATCAACTTATTCTTCTACTAATGTACAATCTTTGCCTTTACCACGTCATTATTGTTACTTTTGGAGGTTTTTCGTGACGTTGGAAGGGGTTGTTCTGTGGTGCGGGACTTTGATGATAAAAAAACATCATCTACACAAAAAAAATAGATCAAACAAGTTGCGAGAAAACTGCTTTTGACAAGTCGAGAATAGCACATTCAACGCTTCGCTTATGAGGCGTGCAATATATAGACTTCTGAAAATAAAATAAATGAATGAAATGAAACTTTTCAACACATTGCTAATATCACGTACGTATCAGACTGAGGTCGACGTTGCAATGTACGAACTACGAGTTACGTGAATTATTTTGTAGAAGCGGTTCTATTTCAAACATTTAGAATTATTGCGGTGCAATTCTACGAAGTCTAATTGTAAAATTTAAATTTGAAACCACAACACGTATTCAAATTTGAGTTCGTCAAATGCCATTGTATTCGAATGTGCTGGCATCGAGTTCAATTAAAGACGGCGAATGAGATTTAAATTGAGTTGATATCAGATGGGACGAATCAAATGTAAAGTAGGTATTGAAGTGGTAGACTAATTAGCAGCTATGAAATCATGAAAAACCGCCTACGTTCAGCAATAGCAGCTATGTGAATATTTAAATACCATCATCATCAGTCTTATGATGATGATGGTGATGTAGATGGTGATGGTATTTAGAATACTAGCAATTTATAAAAGACCCAATAAGTAATCCTCATCATTACAGCCTGTATTTTGAATCGTTTGACATTTTGACAAATTTGAAATCCTTGAATAAATACGAAATAAAGATCATCTTAGCACAAACTACATTTTATTAATTTAGTTTTGTCAAGTTATATTCAGCGTTGGTAATTAATACAGAATTTGAACAGTAAGTAAAATCGTCAATTGCATTACCAACTTTCCTTGTTTGACTTCTAACGCTTTTATCTTGTTTGGAAACTTGGCGTTAGTATTCTGAGAGGTTGATTATTCTTGTCAGTGCTGATTAAACTAAAGCACTCGGGTACTATTGAATTATATACTGATATCAAGGTAAATGCTTTAAATGGAAATTTGTACTAATGTATGAAAACATCGTGAACTGCCTGATGTAGTTAAGTCTTTGTATAAAGGTCGCGTTAAGCCAACCACTTTTAAACCTCCTTGCATGTTTTATGAGGAGACCAGTGCCCATCAGTTAACGTATATAAGGATTGACACTTGCCTATGCTTTAAATATACCAATGTAAATAATAATGATAATAATAATAATATAAACTCTTAGACCTGAAAGAATCCAACTATATTGCCCTACAAAAAGCCGTCATACTAAATACCTGCAGGATAGTGAGAATGTTTATGCAAATAGAAGCAACCGAAATAATACAACACAACACTCCCCTACTGTAACACACCACATGCTTCATTTACTTGGTTTAGACCCGTAAATGTAGTTAAAACCAGCCTAGAGCTGAGAACAAAAAACAGTTCCCCTTAATAATATAATCCTATGTCTCAGGATAGGCAACACATAAATAAGTTGCCTGGGCTATTTCCAGGTATACTAATTTATGTTAATGTGCGACGTTGACCGCTTACCATCAGGTGGCACGTTTGCCAGTTTGCCTATCCAACTAACATAAAAAAAAGAAAAACCGTGGCTAGACGAAGACAAAAATCAACAGCCTATCAGTGTATCAGTCATCTAGGCATCCATTAAAAAGGCTTATTTTAATGACAATAGTGAAAACATAAATGGAAAACAATATCATATTAACAATTTTAGTGCTTAGATAATGAGATTTTCTAAGGAAATATGTTCGAAGTTAAATTTACGAGCAACAGCTATTTGAAGTTATATAACTTGATGTTAAGACAATTAATGGCAGCGATTGGCTCGTGCATGTTATGGATCGAAATCTTATCAAACTGTTTATTTAATATCCAAGTATTACGGACAGCTATTGCATAACTTATGTTAAGTGGACTTAAGACTTCCGATGTGCTCTTAAAATTAAACGCAAAAGATAGTTCAAGGAAGTGTCAATATCAGTCGCTTCAGAGAAATTCTTGAGGTAACCTTGGCTGACAAAATTCCTGAAATTCATTTACGGTATTACTGTCGCTTTTGAACTTCGTACACGAATATTGAGCAGAGATATTAAGGAACTCATAATAAAATAAATTTTATAGTAATAAAAATGACCTAGCTATCACTTTCTTCATAAGCCCGTCTATTGCTGACAAGACATTAGAAAAACAATGTACACTATGTAACAAAACATAAACGAATCTAAATAGGTTATTTACAAATACGTAGGCTAGAGTCATATTTTAAAGTCATACTCAAACACTGTTGAATTACGTAACAGTAAACTTGAGGGACAAACAAATTGCAAGATTTGATGCGTAACGATCATCAACTTCGAAGCTATTTATATATGAATTATAATTTTAAAAAGAGAAACCTTCAAGTGGAGTAAAAATAATACAAAAAATTATGTATTACATAAACATACATGAAGTTATAAAACAATAACGATATAAAAGATGTAACAGAAAAGAGACTAAAACGAATCTAATTGGAGGACTGAATAACAAAAGTTATTCATTAATGATAATAATTAGTTTCTAGTGTCAGAAAATTAATAAACTTATTGGCGGAGGGAGTTCCAACTCGGTGGTAAAATATCATAAATATTGTGTGGATTGAAATTATTATTTTTAATTCACGAGCATTAGAGGCGATGCATTGTACATGTTTTTTTTTTTAATTTACATGTTTCTGATTTTATGTATGCTGTTTGCATTACACATAGGGACCTTCAAGAAAAGAGCATTCTCATGTTTGAAAGGCCGGCAACGCCTCTGCTAACCCTCTTAGCAGGTGTCAGTGGACCGACTGTACGTTTGCCCCCTCTTCTATATAAAAAAAATGCTTTTGTACATGTTGTTTTTTGCCAAATTGTTGAAGCATATCAGGTTTTTAATTTCAAATTTAAATAATTTTGATTGTAATCAATAAAATATTTAAAACATAAAAGAATATAGATTCATAATGCCTGGATCTTCTTCAAAATATATTTTACTAGCTGTTGCCTGCAGCTTCGCCCGCGTTACTTAACTCCTATATTATGACACAGCGTGATGTTATATAGCCTTCCTCGATAAATGGGCAGTCTAAGACTGAAAGAATTTTTCAAATAGGACCAGTAGTTCCTGAGATTAGCGCGTTGAAACAAACAAACAAACTTCAGCTTTGTAATATTAGTATAGATTTAATTTTCACATTCGCTCTACGATCCCAACGAAAGCTCTGGGAACCAAAAGAGAAAAGGACCTACTTTGAAAAGTTTTATCAGGTAAATTTCAATGGAGGCCGATGTATAATAAAATATTACTCCCACGAGGCTATGGCTTATGTTGTTACTTTAGTGATTTTATCGCGATTCGCGGAGTTCCGGAATAATGGACTATATTGTCTCCTCTATAATAACGTTCGTTATGCTCTCTAACTTCGTTATAAAATTTTATGTAGCTACAAAAATATCGCCTCCTTGATTTTTTACCCGCGACGGAACGGAGATTGTATAGGCGTTTGGGGTGAGAGGCAGTTTGTGTGTGCAAACCTATTTTCCGTTCATCTCCAAGACTACTAGTCCGATTTTGATGCGGTTTTCAGAGATGGTTCTGATTTGATTGGTGCATGTTATTAGATAGGTATTACGTTGATAACTCACCAGAGGGCACTGCAGCAAACGTTTATTGTATAATCCAATGTTGCCACTTTTCTCCAAAACTACTATTCTAATTTTGATGCGCTTTTCAATTAGTGGTTTGGGGTTGATTGGTGCTTGTTCTTAGATAGGTGTTACAATTACAACTTACCAGGGGGCGCTGCAGTAAACATTTGTATTGATGCGGTTTTTCATTTTTCATTTGACTTTTGACCGTCGTGGGTTTTTTCAAAATTTTAAATTTTGCTTTTTGCTTAAGAACCTGAGTGTAATTTCGCGAAATATTCACATTACTAGTATTTTTAAAACATTTTTTCACTTTTTTATCCGACGGGTTTCAAGTGTTACAAGTTTGTCACTTAAATAAATATATTTGCAATTTTAATGTGAATTAACCTTATTGATTTTTAACTTACGGCTGTGTAAAAGTACACCTAAAATTTTGGACGGTAATTAGGCCGGATATTTCCGGCGTGGACGAGCATAAGAGAATATTAATGGTGATAAAGATAGATTGCCTTCACTCAACCTGGAGGTCGCGCGGACATTTTTGTCAATAACTAGGGTTTACTTCATTTTACTTCGATCGGTTTAGTGTTTGTATGTTAATAATATTACAAAGACGAAAGTTTGTAAATTTGGATGTTCGTTGATCTTTTACGGTAAAACGGCGGAACTGATTTGGCTGAAAGTTGAAATGGGGATTAGGACATAGCCTATAAAAATAATCATCATCAATCAACGGTTGTAAATCTAAGTTAACGCAGGCGAAGATGTGGGCTCCCACCATGGTTCAGGCCTTGACGTGGCGGTGGGGCTCAGTAGCCTAAAGTGTGCCCAGCACCTTGGGTGAAGCTAATTGAGCCGAGAGGTCTCTTTGTAACCCTCTTATAAGAAGAGGGGAAAAAAGAGCGGGGGGTAAGGGGTGAGGAAGGGAACCTCACCCCATTGTACTGTCCCGACGTTGGGAGGGGTTGTTCTGTGGTCGGTCCTCTGAGGGGCTGACTAGCCGTCGAGGTTCCTCCTCACCAAAGGTGACATCGGTGGCCCTCACCGGGTTTTAGTGGGTAGAGCTGCGTCCACTTACCAGCTCTCAGGCGCAGCGAGTCCCACATACCCCCCTGGGGAGACCCACTCCCCAGCGGGATGCCTCAGAGCATTTCCCGGCGTTAAAGAAAAAAAGGCGAAGCTGTGGGCACCGGCTGGTTTAATATAAAATATTTGTATAATAATAACTTTATTTGGGCCTAACGTTACATAAGCTACAATTTTCTACGACAAAAGTGACAATCATGTTAGTGCTTACACATATTATAAAAGCTACAATTAACAGGGGCCCCAAACCAGGCAGAGCCTGTACCTTGGGGCCAGTATGTGTCTATTGTAATTGCTTTCTTAACTTAGTTATTAGTCTTATAATAAAACAATTTTTTACGGATTTTATCGCGGTTTATTAAGATTTTTACAAGCCCGACGTTTCGGATACTTTACAGCAACCATGGTCACGGGAGGACTGAGGTGTCATACGTCCTATCATTACAAAGTTATTCGAAACTACCCTATGATACATCAATATTTTGGTCAGTCCTATCTACGCAGAAAGTGCTAACTGTATCTTTAATCTGTGATATATTATTATGCTTGGATTTTGATTTGATAATTTTAATAATGGGATCCCAAGCCAACAAAAAAATTGTTTTATTATAATGAGTGAAATTCGCGTAAACATTAGAAAACAATTAGTTATTAGTCTTCTTAATTTATATCAATATTAATGACAGTATAATTTACAGCTCATTTAGTATGGAAATGTTTAGTTAACGAAATGTTTTCATTATAGACATATGCCCAACAGCAAAGGAAATAACACAAACAAGCTGACTTGATAAGGTTTGAAAGCATTTGACGTTGTGTGAAATTCGCTACCTTGAATTGTGCTGTGTGCCTAGATGAAATGCCACTCATCACTTAGAGTATTAGATAATATATCTACGTAATATTTGACAATTGTAAAAGGTATGTAATATATACAGGCTGATATAAAAAATGTCCTGTCAGTATCGAAAATTTTAAACTAGACCTACGTTCTTTCTCGGGTACAATGAAAACACGCTAGCCGTAGCACATAGATGATTTATATTCAATTATATTCATGTATTCAACGAACGAAGAGTTGGAGGTCTTTTGTCCGCATAAATTGTCACTTTTCACACAGCCTGTATCGTATATTTATTGGCGAGGTGACGAAGTAAACATTCCATTTCACTGAATACAATTAAATGTTTTTCTAAGCGTCTATTTAATATTTTATAGGCATTCATATAACGTATGTTGTTTATATGTTAATTTAATACTCGCAGCACTTTCCTTACCCCTGTTTCATCATTCGATAAACACGGATCTTAAGTATATTTTCTAAGTTAAGTATATTTTCGTGGTGCTTACAGTGAAGTGGGATTATCGGTAACAATATCATTATACTAGCAGCGCCCCGCTGTTGCACCCGCGTACTTAACATTCGCATGGGAGTAAAGGGATAAATATGTGTTATGTGAGCATATGTGTTATTTGTATAAGCAGTTTTGCGTGAAAAAGTAACCCATACAAACAAAATTTCGCGTTTATAATATAAGTAGGATTTTAGATATTAGTAGGAAGATGGATAGTAGGTGTTTTTTATGTTAGTTGGGTAGGCAAACTGGCAAACGTGCCACCTGATGGTAAGTGGCCGACGTCGCCCATGAACATAAACTAGTATATCTGGAAGTAGCCCAGGCAACTTATTTATGTGTTGCCTATCCTGAGACATAAGATGTTAAGTCTCGGTGCCAGTAATTACACTGCCTGTCTTGCCCTTCTCTCCGAAACACAGCAAAGCTGTTTCACGGGAGAAATAAGCAAGATGGTGGTACCCATGCAGCCGGGAGCGCGGCACAGCGCTTCCCTCCCACCGGAGAGGTGATGATTATTATGTCCCTATGAACGTCTTTTAACTTTTATTAGATACAAAATTCTTATTGATTTTGAGATAATACAAAATATTTATTCTTATTACAACTAATAACAATCTAAAATTTTCTTAGTATGATTTTATGTCATAAGATTTTTGCCAAACTTGTTTATTGTACTCTATCAACCGTGGAAACAAATTAAACTCATCATGAGCTAATTCAGATGAATATTTTGTGCGACCAATTACGTCAAAGCTTCACTGATCGAGGACATAGGAATATTTGTGTCAACGGTACACATATTGGGAACTTTATCCCTGTAAAAGAACATTTTTACTTTTTCTCGATTTTATTTTTTATTTTTAGGGTTCCGTATCCGAACGGGACCTTAAATTACTAATCCTCCACTGTCTGTCTGTTCGTCCCGCTGTCCGTCCATCTGTCTGCCACCAGGCTGTATCTCATGAACCGTGATAGCTAGACAGTTAAAATTTTCGCACATGATTTATTTCGGTTGCCGCTATGATAACTAATACTAAAAAAACAGTCTCGTCTAGGGACGCCCGAAAGAAGGAAAGCTTTGATAAAGCGTTGGAACTAAGCCTCAAAAATACCGCTCGCGCGCCGCGCGTTTAGTGTATCGGTAAAATCTGAAGCTTAGCACGGATAGAGTGGCCGCGCTGCGAGCGCCTTTATGTGGCGCGGTGGCCCGAACCTCCGTATAGAAGCTTCGCTGCAACAGAATAAAATAAATATTTATGGGCTTATTGCCGTATTTTGCTCGATATTAATAACGTCGATATGTTGTAGTGTCTCATATTCTATAGATAATAGTTTGGAGCCCTTCTTGCGCGAGTTCCACTCGGATTTGGCCGGTTTTTTCCCAATCTATTCCCGAACGTAATTCAACATGGCTTTAAATGCAATAGAGTAAAAAATCGCGTGTCTTTAATTGCGTGCGTCAATTGTAAGTATGATTTTCGCGTTATAACTTAATTTATATCATAAATTATGTTATAACAGATTAAAGTTAGCTAAAATGACTTGCAAATGTCATTCTTGGTAATTTTCATATACAAAAATTTCTTGACGCGCATCAAAGCGAGTTTCACGGAAAAACTTATTTGAATGATGCAAAATTATACCACGTGGACTGTACCTAGATCTGAAAAACCTTCCTGTCATCTCAATATGTATTCATATTTCCGACATAGTCGCGATCTACAACTTTGGAATAGCGTATTTCAACACGCTATTCCATTTTATAAAATCTTTGGACTTTGCGATTTAAGTTTAAAGTTGCTTAAATTCTCATGGAAAGGACATTTTAAGATTTACGCAATTTATATAGAATGTAAAATTAAATTGTGTCACGAATAAAATAAATTGAATAAGTTTGTCGTTTTATATTTCAATCTATTCCGATTTCCGAGTAAGATTTCGTCACTGGTGTAACCGTCACCTAAGAACTTTTGAACATACGCAAATATAGAAATATTAAGAGCTTGTGTACGCAAAGCTACATTCACAAATCATGCTTTTGTCTTTTAATAATTTTATTTTTACTTCTTAGAACCTACACATTCTAAATGTAACAGATGTTCGAATTATAATAATATTATGTTGATTTTTTATTGTTTTGCTCGTAACTTTTAGCAATTTTATGTATTACGATTGAACTAGTCGACGGCGCGAACTCAAACAAAATGATGGCTATCTCACCTGACATAGTGCGCGAACATGTGTGCTAGAATGAAATACACAATGATTAATTCCTAAAATGTCCTTTTAGCAAAACAGTTATTATAGAAAAACTAATTAGTGTATCTTTTCAAAATAAATTGATTTTATCTTTTGAATAACTAAACTATGTACGGGCTTTATTTTTGAGCTTTCGTGCTCGGTATACTATTTATTTACGCCCAAAGATGGGCTAAAATCAGTGTTGAAATACGAAAGTTTAGAAGCTTGTTTTTTTCAAATATATTTTTTTTACGATTTTGGGTACGATTTTTTACACACATAGATAACGACGAGATCAATTTATATTATACTTAGTTTTTGATGGTCAACATCAAACATTCTGCGTTCTGCGTTTGTATGGAACGATAAGCGACTTGTGTAACCTTAAAAAGACCTCGTGTTAAATAGTTTTTTTTTTTAATATTTAATAAATCAAAACTATATAGTTTTGATTTTTTAATAATTTTATATTATTTATTAAAAAAAATAAGTAACAAGCTTTTTTATTTTAAATGAATAATAAAATGTATGATCCAAAACGTTTATAGTATTTTTTTTTCCAGAGTACAAGTTCTGTATTTTTGAAGTAAAACTTCTTTAGGCGCGACTAGGGAGTAACACAGATTTTTTCTGACGGAAAAAAATCACCTGTCACCTGATCATCAAGCGATGCATTCAGGAGAGTCATACCACGGGTCTACGGTGACATACCGAGCATGTTGACAATAGTTGACACATTATTCTTTAGATATTCTAGTTAACTTGTGTCAAACTTATTAATATTTTTCTTTGAATACCTTTATTCATAATTAGTTAATTATTTTTGTGACTTATAATTATTTAATGTGATTTTTTGTTTCTTTTATTTAATTGTCCGCTCGATTTACAAATCTGTACAGATAAATAAAATTGGAGTGTCTGTTTGTAATATTAAAATAACCGCTTTTTTTTTAATTTATATGTATGTATACACGGTGCATATACCAAAATAACCTTTTTTTAAAAAATAGTCTGTCTGTCCGTCTGTCTGTCTGTCTGTCTGTTTGTTCCGGCTAATCTCTGAAACGGATGGGCCGATTTTGATGGGACTTTCCCTGGCAGATAGCTGATGTTATAAGGAGTAACTTAGGCTATAAAAATAATCATCATCAATCCGCGTACGGCTGTAAATCGTAGTTAACGCGGGCGAAGCTGCTGGCAACAGCTAGTATGGAATATAAAAGGAAATAGTAATCACTTAAATGAAATGGCTGAGTGCCAGGAACATTTAACTCGTTCATCAATAAATAATAACGAAAGAAAAAAAATAAAAATCTGATAATGATTTGACTTGTAAAAATCGTAAATGTTAATGTTTTGAAGTAAAACTTCTTTAGGCGCGATTAGAGGGTACTTAGATTTTTATGAAGTTTCAAGTTTTACTTCAATCGCGCGTAAAGATTACACGCACACACTTTTTTTTAGATGGAAACGTTTTTATTGATGATTTTTATTGATAGATGGAAACGTTATTATATGAAATCTGAGTTTCATAACTGTAACGAAACCTTTTTGTTTTTATCTTTGGTTGAAATTGGACAGAAAAATTCGATGAAATGTATTTACGGTTCTCGATTTAAAAACTATCCTGCGAATCGGATCACCAAAGGTCTAAAAGGAAATTTAGATATTGTAATAAACTGTTTGTAAATAATGCTTTTATGTTTGAAAAAAATTTAATTTAATCCTCCTATGGTAAATGTAAAATAAATAAATAAAATTATTTTATATGTTAATTGGATAGGGAAACTGGTAGATGTGCCACCTGATGGTAAGTGGTGGACATCGCCCGTGAACATAAACTAGTTTACCTGGAATGAGCCCAGGCAACTCATCTATGTGTTGTCTATCCTGAGACATAAGATGTTAAGTCTCGGGGACAGTAATTACACTGCCTGTCTTGCCCTTCTCTCCGAAACACAGCAAAGCTGTTTCACGGGAGAAAATGCAAGATAGTGGTACCCATGCAGCCGGGAGCGTGAAACAGCGGATATGGATACACCTTTGGACCGATCACTGTTCACCTCTTATTGATACAAATTTATTTTTAACTTCAATTTCTCAAAGAGGTTAGTCCACCGACCACGCCTAATCTTGAATGAACTGATTATTGAAAATCATCAAACAACATGAATAATTTAACAAGTCTACTCACAAACTCAAATATCCTTGGCATAATTGTAGTGCATGTTTTCCATATCCGATTTTAATTAAAGACAAGAACACCCGCCCCCAATCGTATATGTAAATAGCTGCTATAGATTTCCGCGCGTATGCAACGTCATTAGCATGTTGTAATTTATTTATTTTTAGCAAAATAATTCACACAACTAAAAATATATGTTTTTTGTACGTGTATTTTTTACAAAAGGTTTTTGCAATAATTTTTTGTATTCTAAATTCTAGTCATTAAAAATAGTGATATATAATGAATGATTGTATAAGAGCTGTATTTCACAAGCTTTAAGCAATGTTTTTTATTGAAATTTCAATGACATCTTTTTTGCTTGTTTCTCCCGTAAAACAGCTTTGCTGTGTTGGAGAGAAGGGCAAGACAGGCTGTGTAATTACTGGCACCGAGACGTAACATCTTATGTCTCAGGATAGGGAACACATAAATGAGTTGCATAGGGTAGTCCCAGGCAAACTAGTTTATGTTCATGGGTGACGTCGACCACTTACCATAAGGCGGCACGTCTCTCACTTTGTCTATCCGACTAATATTTAAAAAATAAGAATATATTATGTTTCACATAACCTCTATGCCCCCTTTAACCTATAAGGGGTCCTGGGCACTAAAATAATGGGGCCCCGATGAAACTAACTATTTTGAAAACTGCAAGTCTGAATCTTGGAGTATAGAAGAGTAAACATAGTAATAAGTGCGCTAGAATAGAAATCTAGGTATTAGGTATCAGCAACCATTGTTTGATTTTCTCTCTCTCTCCACTTTTTATTTTATACAAATTGAGTTGAGACCACTTTAACATCCTGTCTAATGATGTTATAATCATATAATAAATCAATAAAAAATATCTAATCGCCAAGATAAAACGATTGGGGTAAGTATGTAATGCTTTTCCCAACAAAAAAAAAGGAGTTTAATTGGTAAGTAATGTTATCTTTTTTCTACAAAACGAAACTTTGATGTATTTCCTGTCCGATAAAAAAGTGTACTAAGATCATGTAACCCAATGGAAAGTATATGAACTGAATATGAAACTAAAGGGAACAGATATTAGGGTTTAAAAAGTTTAAGGGGGTCCTCCAATGCAACAAACGCGGTTTTCTCATTCTTGCTTTAGATTAGCTAAACAACAGACAAACGTTTGAAATATTTTATTTATTCACAGAATATTTAGTGGTATATTCACTTTAAAAATAAGTAAGTACTTAATTAAACGAAAATAAAATAAGTATTTATAATATTATTATTATACAACAAATGTGATTTTTTGCCGTTAATGCTGTAAAGATCATGTTACGGAATCCTTCGTTCGCGTGCCTGTCTCACACTTAGCCGGTTTTTTATTTGTCAAAGAAATAGTCGCCATAATCATACAATCTGTCAAGTAATACTTATGATTACAGAAAAAACGTCGCGTTGATTTTATGTCTGCTATAAGAAGTTAAGAACGCCAATCGGTATTAGGTACGTTCTAAGAATTACGATGTGTACGGATAAAGTGAAATTACTGGCGATTACGTAAACAGTTCCGGCAGCAAGACCACCGCTCGCGTGTGTCGTGTGTGATCTTTTTGTTTTTACAGAACCACATAACGCGCTAATAGTCACTAGCTTATGTAACTTATGTAATATAACATGGACTTTATTTATTGTTTTAATGTAGGTATATATTGCCAGTATAATGTAGAAAGAAATAAATTATTTACGACGTATCATTTTTAACTAATACTAATTAAGTATAAAGTGTTAAGTATGTATATTAATAATTATATAACGAATCACTAATGTGATTTGTAAATATTCAATTCTGTGATAAACTCGTAAGAACTTGATTGGAAAAAAAATTGTGAATATAATAGAGTTAATATTTAGTCTGTAATATTATGTTGATCGCACAACTCTCGAAGTCGTGCAAGAGTATGTCTACCTTGGACACACTTTGCAGCTAGGTAGACATAACTTCGAGAGCGAAGCCGATAGGAGGATTCAATTGGGATGGACAGCATTCAGGAAGCTTAGCCATATTCTCACGTCGTCTATACCGCAGAGTTTGAAAACGAAAGTCTTCGACCAATGCGTTCTCCCCGTGATGACCTACGTGGCCGAAACGTGGCCTCTAAATTTACGACTGGTCCGAAAGCTTGCCGTAGCTCAACGTGCAAAGGAGCGTGCTATGCTGGGTGTTTCTTTGGCAGATAGGATTCGAAACGAAGACATCCGCCAGAGAACCAAAGTTACCGATATTACGCGAAGATTAAGCTCGTTGAAGTGGCAGTGGGCTGGTCTCTCAGGAGAACGGATGGCCGATGGGCCAATAAGGTTTAAGAGTGGAGACCGCGTTTGGGTAGACGAAGTGTTGGTCGGCCACTAACCAGGTGGGAAGACGATCTCCGTACAGTGGCCGGTCCGTGTTGAATGCGAGTAGCGAGGGATCGGTCGTCCTGGCGTTCTTTGAGCGAGGCCTTTGTTTCAGCAGTGGACGGATAGAGGCTGATGATGATGATGATGATGGAGAAATGGCGGATACCCCCAAGGAGCGTGGCTTCATCCCTCTAGTCCCCATCAATCAACTATCACTTCCGACTCCACGCACCCAGAACAGTCCATCACAATATTCGCCAACCAATCACATTATAAATACAGATTAACTTTTTAAAAGCAAACACAATTGAAAACCGCTCCGAGTGAACGAAATACAAAATAACAATTAATTAACAGGAAACCAAAAAAACACAACCGCACGCCCCGAAAATCCCGGAATTGCCAGTGTCAGTACATTTACCAGTATTTAAAAAAATACAGAGGCGTACCTCTTTTGATTACTTGTTATTCTAATAATAAAATTTTAAGTTAATTTATTACTAATATTAACTTTTTTCTTTTAGTTACTTTGCCTAAAACCTTTTACTTCTAATAAAGATTAATTAAGACCAACCAGTTTCACTGCCTTTTAATCACATGGATTAAATGGCAGTGAAACTGGTTGTTAATGATAATTATAATTGCTAATGAATATGTATTATGATAGATTTTTCTCAATAATTATTTTAAATGAAAATATGTAATTATATATTTAATTCATAGATTCTAATTTTCTATTTCCATTAGGATTCCATGAATAATATATGTCAGAGGTTTGTTGGATTTGATATAAACTGGGATTTTGTCCTTTACCCGTACTTTTTTATTATTTGTTTCGTCTATTTGATGTCCAATAAATATCTCTATTTCTATTTTACGAAGGGTGAAAGCTGATAGGGGCTTTAACTTGGATGTTTTATAATCCCGCCTATTGGAATTCGTTCGTGGAATGAACTATTCACACTTCGAAAATAACAAAAAAATATACGAGAAAGCGTAGAACACGTGTCGGGACGAAGTTTCCAGATAGTTTTCGAGATCTATTGGAACTGAATCGTAGTTTTACTGTTTTAAGCTATTTCGAATGTTTGAAAAGAAACTTTGAAAATACAATGAAAATACATTTCGAAATACAAACAAAAGATATTCAAATTATGTGAATTAACCTTCATTCCCAAGTAATATTAATTGGTTTTGCGACAAGCAATATTTTTTTATATATTCTTTGTGGGAGGTTATATTTCATCGTACTGTAACATTGTTATTATAATTATATTTTTATTATTGTATACAAATAAACTCATTGTAAAAAGTCTTAAATCATAGGACTCTTCTTTTTTTGTGTCGTAATAAAAAATATTTAAAAGATTGCTCAAACTTGTGATGATTGATTTTATAGTCTGGTTATTAAAAGGATGTAAGATTTATTAAATAAATTATTATAATAATAATTATTATTTAATAATTAATAATTTAAAAATTTAATAATTTAATTTTATAATTTATAATTAACGGCTGTTGGTCTCGTGGTTAGTGCCCTGTCTGCTAAACCAGAAGGTCGTGGGTTCGATCCCCACCCAGGACAAATGTTTGTGTAATGAGCATGATCATTTGTTCTATATCTGGGTGTTATTTATCTATAGTATGTATGTATATAGAAATATATAAGTACTAGCAGACCCGGCCACGCGTTGAAGTGGCTAAGTTAGTTTGTAAGGTATTATTCTTAACAAGCGTCAAACAAAAATGAAGGTCTAATACATGTTTCTTTTTAAATGAGTTTTGGATTTGACATCATCTTGAGAATTTGACATCTGCATACAGTAACAAAATATGAACAAATAATTTGAAATAAATAAATATTTCGATTATAAATTGAGATACAAACTATCCTATCTCACAAGTTGGATCAAATTACAAATGCTTACAAAATTTGATAAAGATTGGTTCAGTAGTTTCGGAGTTTATCGCGAACATCGTGACACTAAATTTTTATATAAATAAGATATATCAGTTGTCTGGTTACCATAAGAACGGGCTCTGCCTAGTTTGGGATCAGATGGCCGTGTGTGAGTTGTCCCAACATATTATATAATAATAATATATCATTAATTATTATTATTGTTATGTTATAATTAATTTAATAATTATTTATTGAATTAATTTACACTGTTGTAAGATTTATTAAATTCGGATCAGTACATAGCCTCCAAGATTAGATACCTCCTACCGTAGGAGGTATCTGTATCAGCGGTAAGTTTGGATTCCAAGCTTAGCGCTGATAAGATGCACTTATGCAGCGCTCCTGTCTGCATGGGTACCATCATCTTGCTTGCTTCTCCCATGAAACAGCTTTGCTGTGTTTCTGAGAGAAAGGCAGGACAGTGTAATTACTGGCACCAATACTTACTATCTTACGTTCCAGGATAGGCAACATGTGAATGACTTGCCTGGACTTGTGTCGGGTTTAATGATGTTCATGGGCGACGCTGACCATTTACCATCACGTGGGTCGATCGTGGCCTATCAAACTTGCGTCGAGCGCGCGCTAGCGCTAGATGTGTCGTGCGCTATCCCGGCCGGCTAATGCGAGTTACGTAATTCTAGTCTTGCGACTACACGTTATAATATAGTCTATAAAATAGCGCGCTAGAAAAATATAGTTTATAGTCCATAGCACGTTATCATAAAATAGTTTATTTGCACACCACTAAATAGGACTGAAGCTATGATCGGCGTCGCTGATGTGAAATACGTCGGTACATATTGCATTTTATAATCTTGTTAGTGCAGACAACTCTTTTAGACGGCGACTAACAAGCATTGCGTAAATCGATATCAATAAATAAAATTGAAGCTTGTCTGCTATTTTAAAACTACACACAGTATTTAATTAACACTGCTATTTGTCGTATTAATGGCACTGACAGGTTTTGAAAACTTCGCCTGTCTATCTGAAAGCTGGGCTTGTACGAGCTAATACATTTTAATGATTTTTCTTTTGATTGAAACAGTAACTTAAACTTAAGGTGTCGACTATGCTACATTCCAAAAGATGTTGATTTGAAGGCGCTAATCTTATACTAATAAGATTATTCACACAGACAAAAAAGAGAAAGAGAGAGAAAATCTCATTTTACACTGAGGCCTACTGAAAAAGTATATAACGAGAGAAGGAGATATTAATTTAGGAGACGAGGTTTTTTAATCAATTTTAAAGCAGGAGAAACCGCGGAAAATACTTGTAAAAAATTATAGTAGAGTATTATACCAAGTCCAACAAAGTAACCGTTTCCTGTTCCCGCGAACGTCTAGTAACTAAAGATGTCTACGTTGAACTTAATAGAAACCAGATTGTTAGTGCCTGCTGCCCGTGATTACGACGTCCCTTAAAGGCTTCCTTGTAGCATGATTACTTACAGGTATTTATATTTTTAGCCTGCTTAGCATTTAAATTATAGTCTACAATACTTGCACTCTTAAGCCTACTGGCACTTGTGGGTTGCTTGTATTTGGACAAATATTTGACGTATAGGCAAATACAGATACATATATAATATATTTGACAATACTTTGTCAATTGTACTTTCAGCAATTGTTTATCAAATGTCTCAAATTCACAAAGTGTTGTTCAAATACGTGGGCGGCATTGAAAATTTCGGGAATCAAGGAAGTGACACAACATTACTATTTAAAAATGTATTTATTGCTTTCCAAAGTATTATCCGCGAAATTTGACACATTTTTCCATACGATGGAACCAATCATTGAAATAACCATTCCATTCGGAAGTTGGGATCTCCAAATCTCTGACCACGCAATTTATTCTTTATTTTAGGGAAAGTATAGAAATCATTAGGGCTTAGGTCGGGGCTGTACGGCGGATGGTCTAATAATTCTATGTTTTTTCTATTCAAGTTCTGACGCACCAAGTAACGCGAGCCGCTTTTTGTGTTAAACCACTTCGAAAGTCATAATAAATCATCGCTCTAGAATTTTCTCGAGTCAATTCCATTTTCTCAACGACTAAACAAGTTTGACAAGACCTTGTGACATGAGCGAGAATCTTTTTTTAAATAAATAAATGGTATTCGATTTTTAAAACCAAGGAGTTTTCAATTAAAAAGATTTTAATATGACAGGAACAGTGGAAATATTCCATTCCTGATACTTTTGGTGCAGCCTATGTATAAATGTCCACATAATGGTAATTGTTTGTCAAATTCACAAAGTGTTGTCAAATATAATTATAGTACAGCTTGCCAAGCTGTACTATAATTAAAAGGAGTGTGGAAAAAGTAAGGGCGCCACTTTGACTTAGATCTCATCATAATATGGGAAAACAGTAAGAGAATTTAATCAAATCGTTAATAATAAATGTGAAATATTAAACTTTACTCAAAATATAGTATTTTTCGGCCAAGTATTGTCATCATCATCATAGGTTTCCATTTAGTGAAATATTTAGTTCCACTTGTCACCACGTCATACTCTTTTTTGCCAAGCTGTATATTTGACAATACCTTGTCAAATATATTGTCCACACATGGTAAGTGTTTGTCAAATATGTCAAATACACGAATACAAATAGTCATGTGAAGTGTTGTATGTGTGTATAATTATGTTAAATCGAAACGTCACGATTATCCGCGATGAATTCCTAAACTACTGAACCGATTATAATGTTATTTGGCACATGTGTGTAGGTTGAACGAACTTGAGTGATATGATAATTTTGAACACTATATGCAGCACTATTATATGTCTACAGAATTTCTGCTCGAAACACTAGTTAATTTATGAATGAAATTGTTTTCAAACTCATTTTTATTATATTTTTCAGGGGTTTTAAAACAGATTATAACGTATACCAGCAATCATATCATAGGTTCACATATTGTTCTCTAATGTTTACGCGAATTCCAATTATTATAATGAACAAAGTTAAACGGATTTTATCAGGGTCGCGGGAGGACTATGGTTCCTGTAAATCCGAAACGTCGGGCATAAAATAAACATGTCGATAAAATCCGTATATGTTATTTCATTATAACATATTATCATAGGTGTCTTTGTAGTTTTGTGCACAAAGATCCACATTTAAACAGAGAAGAGAGCCAAGCATTCCTTTCTATATTTTACTAAAACTCAATAATAAACGCTTACGCGTATCCTACCATTCTTCGACAAATGTAGGTCTTAAGTCTAAGTATTATTGTTTATATATACACATATTGTGTACGCTCTCACGCGTAAGTAGGTACTCTAGGACTAAGCATTAAGTTAGGAGACATTTATTCATTCAGTCATATATTATTTATTTATTCATTCATATGACCAGGATACATTACTTGTCCTAATTATTCATTCGAACTATGATCGTGCGTGATGCATTATTATTGCAAAACTGTATCTAAGTTAAATATTTGTAACATTACTTAAGTATGATAATTTAATTTATTCGTTAATGAATTCAACATACTAAGATAATATTTTACTAAAATATTTTAATGGCGACTTATCTCTTATTTCATCGCAGCTATTTTATAATTAACTTTATTAAAATAAACATTTATTTTTATTATCGACAGTTCGCTCTATTCTGGTTATATGCTCGATGGTAGGGAATAACAAATTATTTGGGTAAACCGTATATCAAAAAGTGGTTGACTTTGAAACAAAGCACCAGCTCCTCTCCTTTAGTTGTAAGGTGGTAGAACAGACTGTCTGACAGTGTCTGCATTAGTAGTTAAGATAAAGATTAATCTTAAATGGACCTCACTGCATGATTGACGGATGTTTTTTTTCTAAATGAATTGTTTCGGGTGCTAATGCTGCGTGCACTCTTATGTAACTGCTATTTCTATGTTAGTTTGTTGTGTATTTAAGCTAGGGATGTGTTCTGATTATGATTTTGCGAAAGCACATCCTCATTAAAATAATATTTATCTTTATTTATAGTGCTTATAAAAGAAGGCTTATATATTATTAACTAAGTCATAAGGACAGGCTATAAAGTAGTTGAATATTTAGCAATAATATACAAATTACTGAGATATCTAGAGTGACAATATATCTATATTAATAATAATAATAATCAAAGTGTCTAATAGTAATAACTATTTATTGCTGTAAAGGCGTATGATATGCAAACAATATTAGTACCAGTTTATCAAAGAGCACCAAGCCTGAACCTGTTATGCTACTTTTACACTTAATGCCGTGTATTTCTATGTTGAACGCAAAATGGAACACTTCAAAGTTTAATAATGTATATTCTTTATTGTTCAAGCGGTTGTTACGCAGACTTTAAAAAAATAGAATAGAAGGGACGGAGTATTTATGCTGGTATTAAAACTCACAGGCACACTTTCTTTCACTGTGAGTTGCATAATCTATGAGCACCTCCATGATTATAAGTCACTTATAATAAATTAAATGTAACGTGACTCTAAATCGTACACGTTTCATTTTTTATATTTTATTTATTAGTTTTATGTTTTAATTTTGAATAAATAAAGAAATTTTAATTATTACTTTAAACTAAGTAGGGATTGTTTAAAAGGGCAAATACATTCATTATTTTATACTAACATGCTTTTTTCTAATTCGTATCTGCAAACTCACGTAGTAGCAGCTACTTTAACCACTTCACTATTGCACTACCACACACTACATTATTTCCTTAACGATATCTAAATTATCTTTAGTAACCATACTACATTTTTTTTAAATCCCAAATTTATAAAAATTGGTTCTGTAGTTGAGGTAACCAACGAATAAACAACTTCACACGTTATTTTATATATAAATAATACTTTTTATAAGCATATTTGTACAATGTTAATGTTTGTTAATGCAGAATTTCTCCACATATTTTTTAGGCTATGTAGGTCATGTGTGCAAGGCGTGGGTGTAACTCCAAACACCGATGCACTATTGTGTGACATTCTTATCGCAGTCATTACACTCCACTCGGTTCTAACTCATTACTTCTGATGATTATACGATGACAGTGTTATACGCGAACTGTCCAACTAATGTTCGAGTATGTATATTTTTACTTGCATATAAAGAAACTCATAGTATGCTAAAAACTAAATGTTTTTTTGATACTAGTTGGATAGGCAAACGGGCAGACGAGCCACATTAGGTAAGTGGTCGAAGTCGCCCATAAACATAAATAAGTTAACCTGAGACTATCCTAGGCAACTCATTTAAGTGTTGCCTATCCTGAGACATAAGATCTCTGTACCAGTAATTACACTTCTGTCTTCCCCTTCTCACCGAAACACAGCAAAGTTGTTTCATGGGAGAAATAAGCAAGATGTGAAGGAGAGGTGGTACCCATGTACTCGGGAGCGATTCATAGCGCTCAATAAACAGAGCGTTAGAAATTGTATCAAATTTCACGTTTGCAAAATATACATACATACGTATAAGAGTCGGCCTCTCAATTATGCCGGCGGCTTATTGAACAACGGTTACGTTATTTGTGCTGTAATCGCTCTCGTTTACACCTAACCTGTTTTATTAAACATTATCATACTATTACTTGTTTATCTGTGCTCAAAATCTGTGTTGCTATATTTAGATTGAGTATTTCTAATCTGTTACCACGGATAATTAGGATAAATAATCGATTTTTCTATTAATCAATTATTGTTTGTCTGTTTTTCGATTCGGCTATACTTAGGATTTTTATCTGAAGTAGGTAAATAATATGATTTTTAAGCTTATAATAGATTTAAATAGATAAATTGGCTCTGACACCTTCGAAGGTGAATGGAACGTGGTAAGTTAAAGATTCTTTTTAAGCTAGTAAAAGATCGTATCAGTTTAAATAAATACCTATGTTATGTTAGACAAGGAACGAAAACTGCTGATGATGAGGAATGAATACAACATTAAAACACTTTGTCACTTCTCCGTCTTGCGTGTGATCATGTGAAGTAAAAAGTATTGGATTAATTAAAAATCTGATTTAGCGAATATTACACTATCATTTAGTTGTGTTATCAATTGACTCATTTTTTAATTCAGGTAAAGATAGCGAATCATTGTCCGATTTATACAAAACACATGCTTTTCCTTTCAATCGTGAAATCATATTAAAGATCTCAGATTAAACAAATCAATAATAAAATAGTATAATCATATACCAAAGTTAAATAAAATCTTGATATTTAAGCCCAGGTAATCTACCTGGGCTTAAATATCAAGATTTTCATAAGTATGATATAAGTCATGATATCATTCTACAATCGTAAACGCTTGTAGAAAACTAATGAATTAGGTACTATAAATGTGTAAATGTTAATAATTTATAGATGTAAAATGTCATTTCCATACATTTACTAGTTTTCTACTAGCGTTAGGATTGTACAATGTCATCTTGGCTAACCCACCTGATACGTTGCCTTTTGATAAATGCGTGCGTGGAGGAGTGTTATATTTGACAAGGTATGTGGAGAAGTAGTGAAGCTAGCCCATATTAAAGTACATGACATGTTACAAGTATTTACATAACATTAAATATACCCAATACAAACATTTGAGTAGCAAACACTTAACATAAACCTTCTTTATTTTGACATTTAGTAAATGATAGAGATTTTATCACAAAAATAGATACAGTTAATGAAGGTCAAATTTCGACCGCCACAGGACCTTCAGTGTCAATAATAGTGGCTTTACTTGTACAACAATTTGCTTTAAACAAGTCATCAAACGGGACCTTGTTCCTGGTTGACAGAATTCCAATGATTTTAATGAAACATCAAATATATTTGGAGATATATACGGACAGGAAGAATTTATCTTCAGTATTCTATTGTTGAAAGCTATGTTGTTTAATAAATATCATCATCAGCATTTATCCGTCCACTGCTGAACTTAAGCCTCCTACAATGAACGCCAAGACGACCAGTCCCTAAATATACACTTTAATCTATACTAATATTATAAAGCTGAAGAGTTTGTTTGTTTTTTTGAACGCGTTAATCTCAGGAACTACTGGTCCGATTTGAAAAATTCTTTCAGTGTTAGACAGCTTATTTATCGAGGAAGGCTATAGGCAATAAAACATCACGCTGTGGCTTATAGGAGTTGAGTAACGCGGGCGAAGCTGCACACAATAGCTTGTTCTGTATAAAACTATTGTAAATACCGCATACATCCTACTAGTTTATAATGTACTTGTGTACGGAT
This sequence comes from Helleia helle, assembly GCA_963853865.1. Classification (NCBI taxonomy): domain Eukaryota; kingdom Metazoa; phylum Arthropoda; class Insecta; order Lepidoptera; family Lycaenidae; genus Helleia; species Helleia helle. Next base: position 7,189,257 of record OY971420.1, read on the forward strand.
GTTTGTTAATCACACCGACGGGATTTGATATAATACTATGAGTACTTCATTGATATATAAAGACAGTCAACCTCCGCAGTCCCTGGTGGTCCGTGGCGCAATGACGATAATATCCTTTCAATGTCGAAATTTGATACGAGTTGGATCAGCCATCTTGGCGTTTATTGAAAGAGGTCTAGGAGGTCCGAGTGGATAGAATTGGGATAGATGATATTTTTTTAGAAGAGGGGCAAACGGGTAGTTGATTCACTAAGTGGTAAATAATAACCGACACCTGTCACATTACCGAAGGGCCTTTGTGCGTTGCCGTTTTTCAAATATGCTCCTATTCTCTTTTGTTGAAGTCGTATCGGTTCAGAAATACTGCAGGAAATGATGAAAATATCATCGAGTGATAGAATTTAAGAACGAATACGTCTTTGCAAGCGAAACCGCACGCAACATGTATGCGAATAAACAAGAAATTCTAGTAAATAGTTGTTTATGAAACGTCAAGATTAATTCTTGTTACGAGAAGCATGTAACGTAGAAATGCACTTCATAACAGAAAACCACATTTCCTTCACTTAGCGATTCTAAAATAACTAATATAGGTACTCGTATTACGTAACTTTTTTTTTCACGTCGGGAAATGCCCTGAGGCATCCTGCGGTGGAGTGGGTCTCCCCAGACGGGTATGTGGGACTCGCTGCGCCCAAAAGGTGGTAAGATGGACGCAGCTCTACACACTTAAACCCGGCGAGTGACGCCAATGCCGCTTTTAGTGAGGTGCCCCGAATTTGTTGAGCAAAGAGGGCACCTTGACGGCTAGTCAGTCCATCAAGGGACCGATGACACCTCCACAGAGGGGTTGTCCCGCACCACAAAACAACTTCGGGGCAGTACAATGGGGTAAGGTTCCCATCCTAGCCCCTTGTCTTCCCGATCTTTTGTCTCCTTTTCTTATAAGAGGGGTAGTAAAATACGTAAATGGCCTCTTACTTGATGGTTATTTTTTTATGAAAAATCAACGTGCCTCGATTTTCTGTTCATCCATAAAAGAAAGACTCATTTAAATAATAATAAGTGAAGTTTTTTTTGCTTATAGTTGGTCCCTGGATTGTATAATGGTCAAGTACCACATGTTGATGTCGCGGGTTCGTATGCCGCCAATTATAAATTGTCTAATTTATACGACGAATGTCTACTATACCTGGGGGATAGATGAGTATCCCGTACAAAAATAGCTATGTAGTTACTACCCATCAGCCGTGATATTTCAATATCTAGCTTTATTTATTTACTTAGCTAAACATATGGAGGTTATATAATAATAAAAATTATTTGATATGATGCTCAAAAATCGTGGTGAATCCTATGTGGGTATAGTCTATATCTATACAAATAAATAAAATTGGAATGTCTGTTTGAAATATTAAATTAACCGCTTTATATTAAATACAAATGGATGTATACACGGTACATATACCAAAATAGCCTTTTTTATAATTTTGGTCTATCTGTCTGTCTGTTTGTTCCGACTGAAACGGCCGATTTTGATGGGACTTTCACTGGCAGATAACTGATGATATAAGGATTAACTTAGGCTATAACATTAATCATCGTCAATCCGTGTACGACTTTAAATCTAAGTCAACGCGGGCGAAGCTGCGGGCAACAGCTAGTTCTAAATAAATTTAGAATTATTGTTAAAAAATATATATTTTATTCCAATAACTTTTCAGTCTTTTCCCTTGTATAAAATTATGAAGCAATATAAAGAAGGTCAATATTTTCCTTGTAAGACTTTACAATAGGTATTGATGAAATATTTACAGTTTAGGTTAGTTACTTAAGTAACGCATCATTGCATGCCGAGTGAACACTGTACACATTCCGATGGCAACTCAATCACAAATCAATAAAAAGAGTATTAAAGAAGTAGTTTGTATTAAAAACTCATTCACATTAATACTTCACTCCTTTAAGTATGCAGATAGCCTCCTTTCTAAAACTTTCTTGGCACTTGTACTAATTATTTTTTTACACAAACATTTTGTAGCCAAGTTTAGCACAAAGTTTGGTAGCGGGAACTGTTTCTAAGTTTGATGAAATTGCATACATTCATAAAAGTATAAATGGAATGTATGATACAAAATAATATAATCACACAAATATATAATAATATAAAAACAAAACGACGTTACAAATTAAAATCATGAATTCGCATCGCAATCGAAATCGCCTCGCTACGCATGAAAACTTGCCTAAGCAATAATGCGATAACACTTACGATGTGTCCAAAGTGAATGCAGAGACGAGCACGCACGGGCACAAGAACACAGGCACTGGCCAGGCCCGCCGCCCGCGTGGTCAACGTCGCCCCACTCACTCCAGATCACCGATAAGGCCTTCGTGACAGAAATATGACATTTGGTAATCGTGTTACGTTACACCGCTTTAGAACAATATGTGTATTAAGTTTGCACAACGCAACCTTCGCACAACATCCTTTGAAAATCTTATACATACTAAATAAATTAATGGTATTCACTCGTTTCCGGCTGTTTTCACAATGATGTTAATTATACAATATTTATAATACTACAGATAATATACGATGTTAATGATTCATATGATGAATCCATCTCCGATACCCGAGCTCATACTATTTATATATAAAAAAAAGAATCTAGGGCGGTGTTTTTCAATCTGTGGGTCGCGCCACCTAGGGGGATCCCCAAGCATTGTTTGGGGGGTCGCCAGCAAAAGGTAAAGTACTTAAGCATTACGGTAAAAACCATGATTATTTAAAAAATATATCATATATCATATGATTTTTAAATAGTTCTAACTTTTGGGCTGTGTATGGTTCAAGGGGGTCGCCAGAAAAGTTGAACCTGTAGAGAGGTAGCGTATTTATAAAGATTGAAAAACACTGGTCTGGGGTATTTAATGGCATACTTTTACAGTCAATTTTGTTTGATTTTCCTTACCAGGCAACGAAGCGGTGACAATTTGTGCTGTTTATTTTTTTTAGCCTAGGTACATACATATTAATGACATACAATCAATTATTATTAAGTTAATCATAGTTTTAAAATCATATCTCATGAGGATTAAAACCCACATACTATTCTTGGCCAAGTATTAGATTACTTCACCGCTAGACCCATTTGTAACATCATTCTTAGTTATAATTGTTATCGTCGTTCATCGCTGGAAGGTAGAGTAAATGAATACGGTATGGAAATAGGTTCTTCTATCTGCTTCTTGTGTAACACGGGACTGCGATTCAGTTAATTCTTGTCATTTTAATAGCATTTCGCGCGGTGTCACAAGATTAGATAAGTCATTAGACTTAAGTTAAATCAAAATGACTCCAATAACTTTCACCAAAATATGCATTAAGTTAGTGGAAAATCTACGAAAATTTAAAAAATCTTATTAAGTTGTAGAAATAAGCACAAAAACATGGGCAGCCCCAACGGCATCATTAGTTCGCTCCCTGGCAGACCTGACAGTGTCTTACAAAGGCAATGGGTAACCGCCCTGTCACATCCACAAATTGAGTCCGTGTATATTTTTTTTTTTTTTAATACTATCTAAATTAAAAAATTAATGTTTTGTTATTTAAGATTATAATTTGATTTTTTGAAAATGATTTAATGATGAATTCTAATCGATGTTTTGTAATTATCATAGTTATAAGCTTTTCTTTTTCTTTTTTTTTTTTGTATATGGATCTTTGATATCTGAGTTACGAATAAATAAATAAATAAAACACGTTGTCGCGTATTCAAGATTTGTTATAAGTAATGGTTTCCAAGCCAATGCTTGGGCCTCTATCGTTTGACGGGCTCAGGCGGAACGAGACACTTTTTCATGTGTCCTGCCGGTGTTTATCAATTTACAAGACGTTATGACGTCAAAACCTCATCTCATATTTTTTTTCAAGAAATTTGTATCAAGCACCTACTTATACCTACAGTCCTCGCGAGTCGTCATGTGCAATGGTTTGCCATGAATGAACTTACTATATAAGTGTACTCGTTATTTTTAGTAAATAATATATATTGCACTAAATATTATGTCGTTCATATGCTGAGCTGATCATATGTCACATTGATTGCAAGGTAGATAAATGCGGCAGACAGATTAATGTTAGTTACGAAACATCGACAAAGTCTACTGCCTACATTATTTAATTGGGACCATATATGTTTAACGGTTCCTTTTTTGCTTTAAAGGATATTAATTTTTAATAAAAATCAAACATGAAGAAAGTTTGGAAAACCCAAAAGTTTCCCCTGATAATCCATTTTCAATTATAAAATTGATTAAATTGATTATTCCAAATATATCATCATCATCAGCCTTTATCCGTCCACTGCTGAACATAGGCCTCCTTCAATGAACGCCAAGACGACCGATCCCTTGCCACTCGCATCCAATACGGACCGATTACTGCACGGAGATCGTTTTCCCACCTGGGTAATGGTTGACTAATCGACCAAAACTTCGCTACCTAAACGTGGTCTCCACTCTAGAACCTTATTGGTCCATCGGCCATTCGTTCCCCTGAGTGTACATGACCAGTCCACTGCCACTTAAACGAGTGCGCTACTTTCTACGTGTCAAAAAAGCTATGCTGTGCAGATTATTAGACTTGATAGTGCACTCACATTAACATATAAGTATAGTATAAGTAATATAAATAACAAAAAAATCAATTTCAGTTTCGATAAAATGGTTTTTTTGACATGTCGAAAGTAGAGTACTCTCAACGCTTCGCGAGGCGTGCAATTAAATATATGTATAGTGTGGTTCTGATAATGTCTGTTGAATGACGATTTTTTACAAATAAATCGATGGGTCCTACGTATAAAGGCCAAACTAACAATTTGGCCATTTTGACTTTTTTATGGCAAACGCATCTTATCGATATAATCAATCATGTGAACTATTAAAAAATAAAAATTTCTGCATAGAAACACGATTTATTAGTACGGTTTAACGGCGTAAGTGACATGAATTTAAACGTACAAGGTCCAAAGAGTACTTAGAGATTTATACGCGGGCAGTTGGGCCGCGCTTACGACTTTTGTTTATAGTTTGGACCAATTAGCTGGGCCGCCCACCGAACAGTGATGTGCATAAATCATATAAATTTTTATTACATTGTCTTTTTGCGTTACAATTTAATTTAATAAGTATAAGATGACATTCAATTATCCGGAAGGACATAATTCTTTGGTCTAAGCCGCAACGGATCATACGTTTTATACAGTAAATATGATTTGGATGAAGATGCTATTGACAGTCATACTAAAATCTTACAACAGCCTGTACGAACAAGAAGACCAGTTGTCGAAGACAAACTGATATTCCTCTGCAACTATGTTACAATCAGCTGTTACCAATACAATTTTCCAAGAAGAAAGACTTGCTTGATTTATGTCGTGAAAATACTATCCCATCTGTATACCAGTTATTATGAACATTTTGTAGTAGTGGTGTTAGGCAATGTAATTACTGGCACAGAGACTTAACATCTTGTGTCTCGGGATAGGCATTTATACATTATTTAAATTAAATAATTGTGTTAATTTCAAATTAAGATATTCAGTACTTAGCAGCTCATTTTAAAAAAAATGTGTTTTTTTTTTCAAAAGAACACCAATACGATTGAAAATGGGTCCATAATATTATGTAGTTTTAAGGCTCAGTCAAGTTTCATTTCGATAAATGAATAAAACAATTGTACTTTTTACACGCTTTATAATAGCTTCACCTGTATGTTTGTATATATGTTTGTAACCGACTCCTTTAGACTTGATTTTGACTCACTTCTAACGACCAGATTTTGTTTAAACTTTGTAGATTTATCGAGGACCGATGACAATACAATAATTTGATTATTATTATTAAGAAAATTATTCCAATATGTTATGGATAGCACATGTTAGGAAGGCGTAAGACGCGCAAGTTACCTACATCACTTATGTTGTTTTTAGTCTCACTCATTTCTAAAGTGTGCTCAATATATATATGCGTGAGGTGCTCAATATTCATTATTAAAAATATTTCATCGGTATCTATTTAATATAAAAACTTAGTTACTAGCACCACGCTTTTTTACAATAAGTAATTTTGTTACCCCATTTAATTCATCCATTAAAAATTATTTTCAAATTTTTAGTTGGGTTTGCTATTAATGCGTGTTTTTTAGTTTTTTTGAACTATAATTTATTTATTATTTAAATGGTCTAACTGAAAACTCAAGTTAGTCGGTTAGCAAATAGTAAAACGTATAAGTGTCAATGTGACTTATTGTGACTTATATTATCTAAATATATTCTATTTTAATTAAGGAATAATCAACTACTTTAATTTTTGATAGATTTTATATGTAAAAAATAATATAAAGATTTACTTTATGCTACTTAGCATAATACGCGTATAATGGCCAATGTGGCACATTGGACCTTTTAGGGTGTTTATAAACAAAAAATATTTTAACAAAAACTAACGTAGAAGGGCCAATGTGACGTAAAAAATAACCGATAAATGTATAAATAAAATAGTGTAGTGCAAATGAGGAGGATAGTTGTCTTAGATAACGAGCAAAGTTTCGTAAACTTCGGTTTTATGAATCGACAATTATAGCAAATTTAAACTTTGGAAGCCTCTCCTGTAAAGTTGGAATTTTGCATTTTGGCCCATATACGTAGGACCCATCGAAATGTTTATATAAACTATTACTTAAAAGTATTGAGTATAAAAATGTTAATTCATTTTAGCGGTATCAGTCTTGCGCGGGAATTTAGTACGCATATTGTAGTCTATGGTGGTGATGATCGCAGAAAAGGGAATTTGGCTGACGTTAAACATTAATTATAACCAAAAATATAGATTTTTTTAAAGTTATAATCTTGATGTGTTGGATGCGACTGGCGAGGGATCGGTCGTCTTAGCGTTTATTGAAAAAGGCCTATGTTCATCAGTGGACGGATAGGGACTAATGATGATGATGATGATGATACATATAATATATACTTAAGTACTTAAAAATCTCATCCGCTATAAACTATGCCAAAAACATAGTCTTTCATTTAGGTCAATTAGTAATTATTGTGAAACAAAAATGCCCTACGTTTATTGAATTTTAATATAAGTTTACTTGAAAAGATTCAGAGAATATATCACGGATTAAATAAATACTTCGTGGATTAAAACAAACTTCAATGAGAGGAATGTTTTTATTTATCACCCGTCTCATTTTTCTAGACATTTCCAAGCTTACGTTGGCAGATATTTTAATTAGTTGTTAAATTTTGTAGGAAGTTTCATCCAAGGGATTTAGCTTTATCGTATAATTCTCTCCGTATTCATTTTAAATTTATTTTGTTCCGTTTTATCTTTAATTAAAGATTATGCATCAGAAATGTTTTCAATTAATTTGTTAAATTTAATATCTCGCTCTCGTGAATTCCACGAAGGCAACAACAGTTGACGTCGAAAATAATAATCCTGTGGCTTTATATACATCCTTCCCTACTTCTATACTAATATTATAAAGCTGAAGAGTTTGTTTGTTTGTTTGAACGCTCTAATCTTAGGAACTACTGGCCCGATTTGAAAAATTATTTCTGTGTTAGATAGCCCATTTATCGAGGAAGGCTATAGGCTATATAACATCACGCTGTGACTTATAGGAGTTGAGTAACGCGGGCAAAGCTGCAGGCAACAGCTAGTGTTGATAAAAATGAGGGACACGGTTTGGCAATCCAAAGTTGTGACACTGGCACTCAGCTATTCTCGAATGGAACCAGTTGTCATATATATGGTTAAGCATCTCAACATTGCAACATTTTATTTATAGATAACCTGAACATACACGATTAGGCTTAGGCTGGTTGGAGACAGAGTGTCCATCCGGTATCAAGTAAAAATAATATTACTGAAATCAAGGTAGATATTATATGATATTTTTAGAACCCTTAGACATTAGACACAATTTCTAATGAAGAAATTTTTTTCTCGCTGAAATTTTAGGAAAAAAAACACTATCTTTTTATGCAAATCCGATAAAATAAAACTATAACTTTTTTATAAAAACCTAATGAACAGTTACATGCTGATTGATCAGACCGATGTTTGTTTTTATTATAAAACAAGCTGAACCTGTCATTTCTGCCGTTACCCTTTTTTTTTCTTTTCCGCCACCTCGACGGCTAGTCAGTCCCCCGAGGGACCAACGCCACCTCCACAGAGGGGTTGTCCCGCAACACAGAACAACCCCTCCTAACGTCGGGACTTGCAACTCGCCCTTTGTCCTCCTTACTCTTTTGTCTACTACTCTTATAAGAGGGGTACAAAGAGCAGACCCCTCGATTCACTTGGCTTCGCCCAAGGTGCTGGGTTCACCTTAGGCTACTAAGCCCCACCGGCACGTCAAGGCTTCAACCATGGTGGGGACATATATACGTTGTCCTGACGATAACCAACAGAACAAAAAAGAATCTGATTTTATATAGTGGTTCTGAAGTTACGTGGATACATATATTTCGGCGATTCATTTTTATTTATGTACATAGACTTTTTTTTTATTGCAATCCTTGATGCACTACTGACAAGCAACATTATTGCTGAAAGTGTCGTCTGAATATGTTATGTGTGTAAGGACACTAATTAAATGCGATGATGTAAACCTTTTTTTTAAATAAGATCAAACGAAATATAAATACTTAAGAGCGCCATTATTTAATCTTGTTTACCATATTTTTTCCATAAAGAAATCTTACAAAAACACAAAATAATGAAGTATTTCTAGTTCCTCATTATATCATAAAGTAATTACACTGCTTGTAATACATTTTTGGGGACGGTCACTTATTTAGGCTTTTAATTTATGTAATAATACCTATTAATGTTTATCCAAAAATGTATCTTACAGATTATGTTAATTTAATACTTACAATGTATGTACGCTGTAGCTTCGTATATGGCGTAAGACCAAGCTGGCGTCTTCCGGCGTACCTGCCATGGAACCGGCCTTTCCCCCCTACGCTGGATCATATTTCTTATGTTGTTGCTTAATAGCAAGAAGCATATATTAGTGGGTATACATTTTATTGCAAACCTAATTTGAAAGTTATCACAGAACCAGATAACTTGTGCGAAATAGCTGTCAGAACTTGTTACCAAGCACGTGACTCGCCTATAGAATACTTAAATTCGGAACTTCGACCTCTGGCTTCTCAACTTTATATTAATCATGCTAAAGTAATAAAAAGATAAATATATATCGTATGCTTATTACTTATTAGTATGAAGATATGATAATCAAGGTTTGTAATATCAGATCCATAAGTTGTTTGCTGTTGGATGTGGACAACAAACGACTCGCAGGTTCGTATGTCAACTTACTTATAATTTTACAGATGAAATTTAAATAATACCTACTACCTAAGTACTTCTTAGCCTGTAAATTGAAATTTTATGATCATTTTTTAATCTTAGGAAATAACTTAAGAACATCGCTTATTGATGACACCCTTATCTGATCAGTCCCTCTAGACAGCTGGCTTTTACGTTTATAGAATAGAAACATCAGTGTATGAGACTGACGTTTGCGATCGATTGACCTAAACGGCTTATCTTACCTCTTCAGGCCTTGTCGAGACGGTGAGGCTCAGGAGCCTAGGTTGAGCCCAGCACCTTGGGCGAAGCGAATTGAACCGAGGGAGCTGCTCTTTTTACTCTTCTTATAAGAAGAGGGTACAAAAGAGCAGGAGGGACAAGGGGCGAGGATGGGAACCTCACCCCATTGCACTCTTCAGATGTTGGGAGGGGTTGTTCTATGGTGCAGGACGACCCCTCTGTGGAAGTGGTGTCGGTCCCTTGAGGGACTGACTAACCATCGAGTAGCCCTGTTTGCTCAATAGATCCGGGGCACCTCACTAAAGGCGGCATTGGTGGTAGTGATTAGAGCTGCGTCCACCTTACCATCTTTCGGGCCGCAGCGAGTCCCATATACCCACCTGGGGAGTCCCGCTCTCCCCAGCGGGATGCGTCAGAGCTTTTCCCGGCGTAAAAAAGAGGGGCTTATCTTATGTAACAGATTTCGCTCCACTTCTTTTCTTTTAGAATTCGATCAAATTGAGTTATAGGTTAGTCTGTCTGTATTAGATATGTATGTTAGTTTGTAAATCTTCCACACCTTAAATGGTCGCTATGAAGCAACGATCAAGAGCAGAAAATATCTTCATGTTATCTCTTATTGTAATTAAAATTGCAATTCTTCTTCGTTCTTATTAATGTAAAAGATCTCCCCTCATCTCATGGTTCAGGCCTTGTCGTGGTGGTGGGCTTAAGAAGACAAAAGAGCAGGGGGGCATGGGGCGAGCAGCCTTTTTTACTACATAAAAGCTAAATAATTGTTAAGTTGATAAATATTATTGTAAAATATAAAAAAATAAGTAATATTTTTGTAGCTAATTTTAATAATAAGGGGTTTCATCCTAATACACATATCTATATCTAACTATCATCATTAAACATTTATGTGTATTGTAAGAAAGCTTTAACTTCTAGATCATCACCAAAAGAGGAAAGACTAGTAGATTCAATATTGAATATTAATAAGTTCGGAAAGTTTCCCCAACTTGTCATCATAAAAGTTTCTAATGAATTCGGTTCTATGATATTTACAGTTAATTAGAAACGTACTTCACACTTGCATGTTATAGTTACACAATGTGATATTAAAGTTTTTAATCAACAAAACATAATTTTGCTACGGGTGAATGGATGACAAATAAAATCAAAAATTGTAACACTTTCTCTTACATTGCGTTTATATTACAATATATTATATTGTAATAGAAACGTGATGTTTTATTGTATTCAGGACATATTGCTCAGTGAAACTTTGAGCTCGCGTATTGAAATCCGGTAAAGCGAAAAAGAGGCAAACACAGACATCACAATATACATACCTACTCGTACTTTTGTTCTGCAAGATAATGAGTTAGAAAACAATGATCTCTATTTCTCTCTCTCTCTCTCTATATATATATATATATATATATATATATATATATATATATATAGACACACACCTGCCTACTCTACTCTCTTGACACTGCATTCTCTACCATGTTTGAGCTAGTTAGTCTACTATATTTTAAAGTATTTGTGCCTATATGAAAGTACTCTACCCTTGAAAATTAAATAATATTCCGTATAATTTTCAAGCGCGTAAATATATATTACATTCTATATATTTTAAGGAACTATCTTCCGGCTCCAAACTCCAGCTACTGAACTTTAGTAACAGTTGTGCCAACGGCGATAGTTGGTAATTAAAACTTATGACACGGACTCAGCTGATGCTAGAGCTTCGAATCTGAACTATATTAGGGTCGATAGCTTCACATCTAGACTTCAGATTCAGATACAAAAATTGAATTTTATTACCTTCTAATAATTATAAACCTATATATTGTTTTTATAAATAAGCCAAATGTTTTGCAATGCGTAGGTCCATCTAGAAATGACTTTTTATATTTTTCTATTTCCTTATATAGAAAAGAATAACTACAAAGTCAAAACACGAAAGTTTTTACCATTGGGTGATTAATAAGCATTTAATGATAAGATATAAATATTACGAGAAAATACGAAATACAGAAGGATAACTGGTTTAATGTGGCAGCGGGTTTTGTGTTATAGACACCTCTAATACCCAAAGACCCTCATTTTAATATCCTTCTTAGGGTTCCGTTCCTCAAAATTTCAAAACAGAACCCTTTTAAGATTAGTTTGATGTCAGTATATCTGTCAGTGACTACCCATTGATATAGAATAAGGAAATTTGGCAACAAGCAACATTACGTAAGTGTAATGTTATAATTATTGTAAATAAATCCTAAATCGTTAATTTGATGATCGATTCAGACTCGCGTTTGCTACCACTTTTGCCAAGAAATATTTTCATTATAAATTGCTCACGCAAAATGTCCTATTTAAAACAAAGTAAGCAACAGCCTTTATTTTCAAATTAAGTTCAATAATATGTTAAAGCATGTTCAAGATCAGGTCGCACCCTCATTGTACGACAATATTTTTGAGCGATTTTCGTTCTTCTAAGTGTGGCACTGCCACTTCAACGTGCTTATTCTTCGCATTATGCGTTACGCTTAAGGTCGGGTACCTGTCCCGGTAGAAAAGTTCCGCCAGCGAGGGTGCTTCAGGTTTTCGGAGTTCCACCATACTACGTGGAAGTCCGGTTAGCCCTTTTGAGGGAACCAGCCGGTCGCGGGGGGTGTCCTATAATAGTCAGATCCGGGACACTCCCCTTCAAGCGGCTGAAGGCAACTCGCTGTGGTTTTAGTGCCGTATACCGGCGCCGGGTTGCAGGGGACGGGAGTCCTTCATGGTCATCCCCGGGTGAATGCGCAAAGCATTTCCACTGCGACAGAAAAAAGACCTATGTTCAGATGTGGACGGATAGAGGCTGATGATGATAAAAGAACATAGAATTATTAAAGGTAACTGCATTAACATGTTAAAGAATTAAATAAGGGAACCAGTTTCATAATGAATTACTTAAGGTGTAGACAAGACCTAAAATTGTTGGACTTGATTTGCCTACTACGTATGTAAACTGCTACACTTGTAATGTAAGGTCAACATCTCATAAAAACCGTTTCACAGAGGTCCTTCACAATTTTAAAGCTTTTCATTTCTTAGAGGCTTGCAGAAAATTACGCTTAAGTGGCAAAAATTAAGTATAATATAACTTGCAAACAATTTTAGAGTGTACGTTTTTTTGTTAACAAGTGATAAATTATTTACGAGGACATTGAAATGTATGATGTTAGTTATGACTTTGATTTTAAAACTTTTGTTAACAATGAAATCTCAGTGTAAGTTTTAGCGGTAGGAACGCTTCGTGTTGCACGCCCTGTATGCACGGCTACTGTCATCGTACTAATTTCTTCTGCGAAACAGCTATGCTGTATTGAAAAGATGGGCAGGAAACCGAGACCGCCTCGCATCAGAATAGACAACGCATGACTAAGATGTAGTGCCATGCTTTGCAGCCGAATTGGGCCGGAATGTGTCGAAATCAAATCACATTTTTATTGTTTTAATAGACAATTTATATACATATGTGTAGGGGATGATTGACTTTAGAATTCACAAACGCGTTCGAAATCTTTCAAATTAAGTGAATGGGTAATTAAAGTAAAAGCCTAGGCTTACTTTCCGGGAATGTGCGGAGTCGCGTGACATTCAAGGCTTTGAGGTGCTTCTATGTCACGATGGGATTTAACCAAGTGTGTAACGTTCTATTGAAGCATGAGAAGAAACGTAACTTCGGATTAGCAAGTGTACATTAGATGCATGGTGAAGTTGGCGAAATTGTGTAACCCGTCGACCTTATGTGCGACAGCAATCGTTCTTGAAAGGACGAAACCATTCAAGGTTATCGGTAAAAATGTTGATTAATGAAATGGTCACTTTCATATTTTGCATTGGTCAGATAATGTTGTGTACATAGGGTACGCAATGTCTCGTACGATGTTTTATTTTTGCACAACGGATTTGATAGGGGAAGTTTGAAAATTCGTGTTTTGTATGCATATTGGCGAGTTCATTGAAGCTCTATTTGATGAAAATAATTATAGTTATAATAATAATTGAACAGTTATAATAATTGAATTAATTTCTCCCTTTTTATATAGTTCAACTTTTATAGTTTTTGGTAAGACTTCACGCCTTTTTATTTAATTTGTCGTCGTACGGTTGTATGGATGTAAAATATTGTTATATACCAAATTTGTGATATTTAATATAGATGTGTAAGATGTAATGGGTTCGACTAATGGGTTTATGTCTCCTTAGTAGCCAGTCCTTGTCGGCTATCCATTAGTGGAGGAATAGGGGGTCATAATTATCATAATTATCCTCGCATGCGAGTAGAAAGGGGGTTTGGCGTTCAGCAGTGAACGGATAGAGGCTGATGATGATGATGATTGATGATAATGTCTGTATTATCCCTGTTATAAAAAGTACGTAGATATAGAAGGTATCTTATATCTTTAAATGAGCAATTCTTGTATATATATATATATATATATATATATATATATATATATATATATATATATATATATATATATATATATATATATAATTGGATTCTCGGAATCGGCTCCAACGATTTTCATGAAATTTAGTATATAGGGGGTTTCTGGGGCGGTAACTCGATCTAGCTAGGAATCATTTTAAAAAAATGTCATGTTATTAAAAAAAAAAGAAATACCGAGCAAAGCTCGGTCATCCGGGTACTGTTTTATAAAACAGGCAGTTGTTTTAGAATCCTATCTAAACATATGCGCCTATCATCTTTCCATTCTTTCGTTTTTTTATGAAAGCAATTATTTGCTAGCTTTTTTTTTTTTCGGAGGGATCTATGCTAATGGCCCGAAGGCCCTAATGCTTCGTCGGATTAGTGTGAGCCCATTCGGCTCATATTTGCTAGCTATTTATATCTTACCCCTCTAACTTTATATCGCTAAAATAAACAACTTCATTTTAAATTCATATTTCGTGATACAATTACGTAAACACAAGTCTTGCCCTAGAATCGTTACGCAAAGGGAGGCGCGACTGCAAGATAAGTGATAATTAAAGCAATTCTCTTTACTTTTGTAATGTATCCTGCTAAATTTAAATGACCACATTTAAGTGAGCGTTAATTTTGATCGCATTACTTGAATTTCCTCGCTCGAGTTATTAGACTAGCGCGTAAGAACTGAATATTTGAAACTGCAAATATTATAATAATTTAGATATAGTCCATATCTAAATTTTCTTTAGTAACCGTTTTCTAGACATTCATTCTGGATATAATAATACCTATATTATGAAAATCTAACACATTAACCCGGGTGGTGGGAGGCATGTTCTATAGCACCCCACCATGGCGTGGCGGTGGGGCTTACTAGTCTAAGGTGAACCCAACACCTTGGGCGAAGCAAATTGAGCCGCGGGAACTGCTCTTTGTACACCTCTTATAAGAAGAGGGGACAAAAGAGCAGAGGGCACAAGAGGCGAAGATGAGAATCTCACCCCATTTTACCGTCCCGACGTGCCCCTCCGTGGAGCTGGCGTCGGTACCTTGGGGACTGACTAGCCGTCGAGGTGCCCTGTTGCTCAAAAGGTCTGTGCCACCTCACCAATAGCGACATTCATTTCACTCGCCGTGTTTTAGTGGGTAGAGCTTCGTCCACCTTACCATAGAGTCCCACATACCCGCCTGGGGAGTCCCCACTCCCCCGCGGGATGCCTTAAAGCATTTCCCGGCGTAAAAAGAAGCATGTTCTATAGCAGCTTAAAGTGGGCACTTTTCACTCAAGCCGGACCAAACTTTACATAATATTGTACAATGTATTATTAAAATCGGTTTTGTAGTTATAGTTATAGTTTGGGGCATCGTTGACAAAGAATATGATATGAAATTTATGTGAAGAATAATTTACTCACTCAAAACAAAAAGTTCTTTGTTTACACTGCCATTTTATTTACTTCCCGCGGGCAATGTCTAGTTAGCAGACAAATAAAACAGTCTGCCCTAAGGGCATCATTACCTTTCATCGGTGTACTTGTAACGTAAGATCTTATTTTAACGCTGAAATTATTTTATTTTTTAGCAAATTAAAGAAAATTATTATTAATTTATTTACCTATGATTTGTGACAGAGACCATTTTGCAATCCTAAATCGCGCTATCGAAGTTTTTACAGTTCGGTGCTATATGGATACAGCTGAATTTTTTAGATTCATATTTATTTTTGATTAATTGTAGAGGCCACAATATTAGGCCACAGTTTAGGCCAATTCGAAAAAAAAATAACAAGATGCCTTTTTGGCCTTTTCACATATACCCCCCCCCCCCCATTTTTACCAATTACAAACAATTTACAGGTGTTGGGAGTGTCGACAAGTTTGACTTTAAAAACAAACCGTATAGGTACTTACTGGTTTGTCTTTGTATTTTACTAGCCAAACCTTTATTATATTATGTTGTTTCACTTTTATATGAGATTTTTTAATAAGAATTAAGTGAATGAAAAATATTTTTAGATTTTTTCAAACATACGGAAACTTTACAAAACTTACTAGATAGGTCAATAATAATCCTCACGTGAAGAAGGTGCTATTTCGTACTCAGAGGCGGATATCGATTTTATTAATCTCGTTCCCTGACAAGCAATTAGCAATGATGTTTATGCTTGACATCCCACATGTTTATCCCACTATTGCACTCGTTAGTAGGTTGTGGAATTGCTTCGTCCATATATGGGTTCTTCATATAAATTACCGCTTAATACATAAATCACTACAATTTGTAAGTTAGTGACACTCACAAGTGTTTTTTATCTCGACTCTACTTCACTAGCTGTTGGATGGCTTTGCTTTAATTTACTCTCGTGATGGTACTTTTGATAGTCTATATTTTCTATTCATAAGTAATTAAGAGTTTCATCGTAGATTAACAAACTATCGAAGATATAATATTATAAGTACATTATTTATAAAAGCCTGTCAGTTGCTTAGCAACGAATAAACAATCTGATATTTTTGTAAAATAAAGAATCGTATCTTAGTTTTACACGCTTTATAAGCGTGAGGTGCTCAATATTCATTATTAAAAATATTTCATCGGTATCTATTTAATATAAAAACTTAGTTACAAGCACCACGCTTTTTTACAATAAGTAATTTAGTTAACCCATTTAATTCATCCATTAAAAATTATTTTCAAATTTTTTGTTGGGTTTGCTTATTAATGCGTGTTTTTTAGTTTTTTAAACTATATTTTTTTTATAAAAAATAATTAAACGACTGAGAATTGGACTCTTATATTAATATAGACAAGAGAAAATTCGCGCTGTGCTACGGTCGGCGACGAGATCCCAAATCGGAACAAAATGATATATTTCAGTCCTAATCAAACTAGGCGCACAACCGAGTAGGGGCTACTCGGTTGTGCGCCGACCGAACCGATGACAAACCTTCCCTCTCTTTCCTTTAGATCAGATAGGTAGTCATAAATATATACGTAAAACATCGTTGTGAGCTGTGGCAGTTCCCTCTCTTTCATAATGCATCCGAGTAAGAGAGATGAAATGAGGGTATTATAAGAATAATTTTGATTAGTTTTTAATTGTTTTATGTTAATTATGAAATACTTAAGTGAATTATATAGTTTAACTGTGAAAGGAAACAAAATTTAAGTACACCCAACGGGTAATTTTATAGTAAATGGGCTCTAATCGAAAGTTTCTCAATAAGACTAATTAGATTGATGATTAATACTTGTCGGTCGATTTGGAAGGTTTATTTTAGCATATTTTATCAAATAATAAGTAAATCAATATAAATATATGTAGTTTATGTAAGAGGTAGAGCCATGCTTCTTTGCAGCCGAATTGGACCGGCGCGACCGGGGTGGTACTTCCCGCTCACATAACACCGATGTCAAGTGACAGCTATACAGTCGCGTTTCGTGCGGTTTGTGAGTTTACGGCGGCCCATTGGGGGGATAACGAGGGTAACGCATCTGCATAACTTTTGGTTGTGCTTATGTCTAGACATTCAAAAATATTTCCTATGGGAATTGTAAAGAAAATAAGTTTGTGTTTACGCAGTTATAAAAGTTGAAAATTTAAACTTTTATTTATGTAAATATTAATTAGAAAGTAATTTTAAAAGAAAGGTTTTTATCTAAAGTGTATAAAACAACAAGAATTATGTCAATAGGATTTGTAGTTTGAGAGATATTGACAAAAATGTGTAACAATAGTTGAATTTTGTTAAGATGTTGAGATGTGTTATGTTTTTTAATGTTTTAAGATATATGTTTATTTATGTTTCATATTGTAAAGAATAATGTAAGATTTCAAAATATGTATAATATGTAAGGATTATTTAATGGTAAATAATAAAGAAAGGCGAAAAAGGTCTCGCCTCAAAGTAAAACTTACGCACAAATAACGCAAAACGCGCGAGTCGCTATCGGGTATAAATATCGAGCCGATCGTAGGCTCCGCAGTTTGCAGTCAGTCACGATTAGTGACAATACAGCCGTCGAAGAGGCAACATAAGGACGAAACAGTAGTGAAGAGCTGAGATCTTTGGAGCAAGATAAAGCGAATAGTCGTTGTTTCAATTAATCTCTGTCTCTCGAGGTCCCTGATTCTGTTTCAATTCGAACTGCGCCTCCCGGGAACTCAGTTCAAAATACCAATACGCATTCAGGGGTGCTTGGTACATGCACATACGCGTAAAATTGTTACCTATTATTACCATAATAGATAGGTAGGGTTGTCAAGGCGGATAAAATTAAACAGACAAAACGATTTTTTTATTCTATGTAAATATATCTATATTTATTACAAATAACATTTTCTAAATATTCGGTGTATATATCTATATATATATATATATATATATATATATATATATATATATATATATATATATATCTCTGTTCCGTTTATTTACTCATGTGGTACAGCACTCTTAGCGCTTAGATTGTGAGGCGTGTAAAAAGTAGATTTTGGAAATAGTTTGCGAAATAATTATCATCAATAAATATCTAGCCGTAAATGAGACCATGCCAGTCTTACCACCCCCACCATGGTTCAGACCTTGTCAGTCGGGGCTCAGAATTGGACCGAGGGGGCTCTTTGTACCCCTCTTATAAGAAGAGGGGACAAAAGAGCAGGGGGCAAGTGGCTAGGATGGGAACCTCACCCCATTGTACTGTCCCGAAGTTGGGAGGGGTTGTTCTGTGGTGCGGGACAACCCCTCTGTGAAGGTGGCGTCGGTCTCTTGCGGGACTGACTAGCCGCCGAGGTGGCCTGTTTGTTTACTAGATCCGGGTCACCTCACCAAAGGCGGCATTGGTGGCACGCGCCGGGTTTGAGTGGGTAGAGCTGCGTCCACTTACCAGCTGTCGGGCGCAGCGAGTCCCACATACCGCGTGGGGAGACCCACTCCCCCGCGGAATGCCTCAGAGCATTTCGCGGCGTTAAAGAAAAAAAAATGCCAGTCTTACCACGCCCGATGTTTTATTCAATATTCAAACTCATTAAAGTGATTCTATTTAGGAATCGCGGACTTTATATAATTATAATAGATGACGGTCGCCTGGTGTAGTGGTACAGTTGCAAGCCATTTTACGCTGGATCGAGGGCACAAGTTTGTACGATGAATATAAATCGGTACTCACAAACACAAACAACAGAAATCAGTACATTGAAATACTATTAGAATAATATTTTTCCTTAAGATGAATATTCAATTATTATGAATTTCGCTGTAAACTCTATATAACGACACTTACCGGACTGAGCATTTTTCGGCGTTATAGAGACTGGTCGTTAAATAAAGAGAAATAAACTTCTAACATCGCATCATCTCTCCCGCCAGCGTAATAATTTGAACTTACTTTTTCATCAATACACAAAAACATTCGTTTACTATGTTGACAGTTTCAATGTCTGTAACAGCGATTCAGATAACGTGTAACAATTTGACCAAAGTCTCGTGACCGAAGTAAACATGTACAAGTTTATCATATAAAAACAAAAGACAGCATTTCTTAAAATCATCTTATCTTATTCTATATTTATAGAATAGTATCTTTTTGAACGTCAATTGAGTCTTCCACCGGTTCCAAGACAAGCCCTTAGAATCTCCGATATTTATACAAAGTAAGCACGTGCTTAAACTCTGATATTTTATTCCGTAGAATTTAGACATTAATAAGTGTTGCTACTAAAAAGCTAAATATTTAATTACTCAAGTGACCTAATACAAAATTTTGCGGTGGGAGGGAAGCGCTGTGCCGCGCTCCCGGCTGCATGGGTACCACCATCTCGCTTGTTTCTCCCGTGAAACAGCTTTGCTGTGTTTCGGAGAGAAGGGCAAGACAGGCAGTGTAATTACTGGCACCGAGACTTAACATCTTATGTCTCAGATAGGCAACACATAAATGAGTTGCCTGGGCTACATCCAGATATACTAGTTTATGTTCATGGGCGACGTCGGCCACTTACCATCAGGTGGTACGTTTGCCAGTTTGCCTATCCAACTAACATAATTTAAAAAAAACCAAACTGCAACACAACAAGGTACACAGCTGCAGTTCTTATCAATATCGGCAAACCAGAAAGTACTGCTTGATAATTTATAATGTGGTATTTTTGTCGTTATATGTATAGTGAGCGTGACGCTACATAGAGTGTATTGTTGTATAGAAAACAAGGTAAACCTACCAATACAGTTAAAAAAGTTTGTCGTTAAATATTACATAGTATAACAAAAGTTTGTAAGGCCTGTATGAAAAACCGAAGACGAAGCAGTTCGCAACTTTCGCCTTCTAATTGTTTTTATCAGCTACCGTTATTACATTACCTACAAGCGTTTACTTTCAAAATTTCTGTCGAAGATTGTGTAATGTGTCTAATTGGCGTTGTTATGCGGAATTGTGTATTGCTCATATAACATATTATACGAGATCATTAAAATTGTTCTGCAATAGATTAACCCTTACGGCTACAAATATACGCATAATTATTTATTTACATTTCATTGTTCATACATGAAATGATGTTCATACATTATGTACATCATAACATACGTTTATAATTAATTTTAATAGCTTGCATAATAGATGATATAATTAAGTAAATTAATTAGTATATATAAGTTATTATTTTCTAAACACTGATTATTAAATAATTTAATTACTTATATAAGAATTAAAAAAAAATCCTTTACAATATAATAGTTAGACTAGGTAATTGAGACGGCCCCGCCATGGTTCAGGCCTTGACGTGGTGGTGGGGCTCAGTAGCCTAAGGTGTGCCCAGCACCTTGGGCGAAGCTAATTGAGCCCAGGGGGCTCTTTGTACCCCTCGTATAAGAAGAGGTGACAAAAGAGCAGGGGGCAAGGGGCGAGGCCGGGAACCTCACCCCATTGTACTGTCCCGACGTTGGGAGGGGTTGTTCTGTGGTGCGGGACAACCTCTCTGTGGAGGTGGCGTCGGTCCCTTCAGGGACTGACTAGCCGTCGAGGTGCCCTGTTTAACAACAAATCCGGGGCACCTCACCAAAGGCGGCATTGGCGGCACTCGCCAGGTTTTAGTGGGTAGAGCTGCGTCCACTTACCAGCTTTTGGGCGCAGCATGTCCCACATACCCGTGTGGGGAGACCCACTCCCCCGCGGGATGCCTCAGAGTATTTCCCGGCGTTAAAGAAAAAAAAAGGTAATTGCCCCTGCTTTTTAGTCCACTCTGGACTAAAGAGCAGGGGGACAAGGGGCGAGGATGGGAACCTCACCCCATTGTACTGTCCTAACGTTGGGAGGAGTTGTTCTGTGGTGCGGCACAATCCCTCTGTGGATGTTGCGTCGGTCCCTTCCCCTGGACTGACTAGCCGTCGAGGTGCCCTGTTTAACAACAAATCCGGAGCACCTCACCAAAGGCGGCATTGGCAGCACTCGCCGGGTTTTAGTGGGTAGAGCTGTGCCCACCTTACCACCTTTCGGGCGCATCAAGTCCCACATACCCGCCTGAGAGGATCCACTCCCCCGCGGGATGCCTCAGAGCATTTCCCGGCGTTAAAGAAAAAAAGGTAATTGAAACGGATTACTAAAATGTGTAATGTAATTGACAATAAAAATGACATGACTAAGTAAGTGCCATGTAAATGTCATGTTATATTTATGCTAAATTCAATATTTCATCATGTAAGTAAAAGTCGTGAGAGGAATTATTGCTAAATATACAATTTGGTTCAAGGGACATAAATAAAATTCTGTTGTTCTTTTTTGGAATTATAATTTATACAAATTCTTATACTATGTTTAATATTAACATATCTTTATTATAATAAGTAATAAAAATATCTCCTTTTTATAAAAAAAATATATTATTTTTAAAAGAAACCACAAAGATCTGTGGTTTTCTTTGGATAAGCTCCTCCAAATAGCCTAACGGGTGTTTTACTCCAGTCGATTAACAATAATGGATTTCGCTGGAGAACAGATTCTTGTAATGAACATTTTCTATAATTTTGTATCACGAATTCAATACCTAAATTTTTTTCTTTCACTGGTGATAGTATTTGAGTGACATCAACGCTACCATCGGGTTGTACGTACAACAAACGGTCAAATAGTTCCACATTCTTACATACTTTTGGTCCAAGAGATGGAGGAACGTATTCTTTCGTATTATCTATATCAGATCTATATCTGTTTATGTCGGGTATTTTTTCATTTCCACCTATAAAACTACGTTCATTATCTTCTCCACTTTCACCGATGATGTCACGTTCATTTAGTGCATTACCAATTTTAATGTGTTGGTCAAAATTATTCTTATCTTCTCCCCTTTTACTTATGAATCCAATAGATTTTGTTGCTTTGCTATGGGAGGGAAGAAACCCATGATTGTATTTTAAAATTGGAATCATATTCGGATCAGGACTTGTTAAATTCGATATTTCTGTGGCAAGTGTCCTTCCTTCAACCATTGCAGCATCATCATAGCTTTTTACAACCTTGTTATATTTTGGTTTATATTTTAGTCGAATAGAAGGTTGTTTTTTGTTTGCCTCAGCGATTCTGTGTTCCATACTATTGTGTGTCTCTCTAGATTCAATGTCTATTTCTCGTGGTGCAAAGTCGTTACTGTACGATTTGACATTATGCCACTTATTTCCATTAGCTAAGCTTTTCGTATACATTTTATTACTCTCTACACTTTCGTGGTTATCAATATATTCACCAGTAAAGTGTTCATTCGATTTCAAAAAGGGGAGAATATTCATAACACTATTATATTGACCAAAAAGTCGTTGTTGATTTTTTATTTTTATTTTAGGTCTAGAAATAAATTGTACTGGTTTTTGGCTCTCGTTACTATTAGATAGATCTTCAGAGCTACGACTTTCTGCGTTTCTGGAAAACCGATGATCTTTATCGATCTTGTTTCTTCCTCTACTTTTAATTTCAACATTTTGGGGGTATGTCTTTGCGTGTTCTTCTAAAATTTGGGTCCTTAAATTGTCCTCCAATATTTCGACGTTTATTTCTTTGTGTCGGTTTTCCCGTTTGCGTATTTGATGTTCATCCTGAAAAAATCGTCTTTGAAATTTATGGGGTGCAAACATTTTTGCTACTTTCATTTCAGAAGAATACGGAAAATTATCCGAAATTTTTAACAGAGGAATAGTGGCGGGTACTCTATTTTGTTCTTTATTATAACCGTTAACGCTTTTTAAATAATTTAAGACGTCATTTGCAAAACTAGAGGTCGTCCATTGTCCATATACTTTCTCTTTCTTATCAACTGGTGGAGGTATTTCTATGTCGGGTATATTCTGCATATAAGTTCGCATTGTATTTCGATTAGAGCTTATCATATTGAGTCCATCTGTTTGAAATAGATACTTTATAGGGGATTTTTTTATTGTAAATTTCGAAAATGAGTAATCTTCTCCTGTCTCTGGAGGAGGAGGAGTTTCAAATTCGGATACATTTGGAACTTCTTTTGTCGATGTCGAGAACGGTTCAAATCTTTTATTGGCTTCATTTCGGAAACCTACTTCTTCATTTCCGAAATCCCAAATATTTATATAATTGTTGTTCTTAAATTTTCTATTGTAATTTGGGAAATCAAAATTTTCTGTCTCATTCGCAATTCTTATTTTCGTAGTTTTCGGGTTTAAGTCTACCCCGATATCATGTTCAAATTGACTAAATGGGCTCGTGAACTTAATAAAACTTCGAGGAGGTTTTACAGATACTGTTTTTGTTTCAAAATTTTCTGCTGTCTGTGATGTTAGTTGCTGTCCAAGGACAACATACTTAATGTTATCTTTACCGCTGTCGATCAATTTATTTTTGAGAAAAGTTTTTTGTTGATACTGTGGTCTTTTTTTGATAGTATAGTTTCTTTCTATTGTGGAAGCTAACAATATATTCACGCCGAAAACTTCGCCTTCCAACCCATTCTGATTACCTTAAAAACCATAGATTAAATATAGGTAAATGCCGTTTCATAAAGATAAAGTAAGGAAAATGAATTGTATAAAATATTTCTTTACCATTTTCAGATGTTCCATATCCTACTATGAATCTGCCTCCTCCCGGTAATACGAATCCATGTAGCTGTAAATGTTAATAATAAAATATTGTTTTATAACACATAAAAGTTCATTACATTCGGATAACTTAGTACTGTATTGTTTATCTTTAGTGTTGGGGCCTTAACAAAAGTTTTTTGGGTCTTCAATATTTAAAGCGAGGTCTAGTTTCTTTAAAATCTCTATAATATTAATTAGGTGAATTTGAAGGTACCCCAAACGTTGCCTTTGTTTTTCCCTTCAGTCCAGAACTATAAAGATTATGTATATGGTTATATGCGTTGATAACCGAGATATACCCCTATCACGACTTCGTAACTATTTTATTACTCTACCAATCTGCTATCTTCCCTGATATAGATTAAGATTATGGGACTTGCAAAGAAGTTTGTTAAGATCGAGGTCATTAGGGATTCCACGAGTTCCTGTATAAACGTACGCTCTGTGCCGCTTCACACGACGCCAGTCGCCCGTCGAAGTAGAGTGCCCACGCTCCGAAATCCGATTGGTAGGATAAACAGACGTGGTGCCATGTGTCCCGTGTGATGTCGACCGCAGTGTTTGATGATGCTCTACCATTTACAGATATGTTAATGACAGGCCCCGATGTGTCCAGCCACAGTCTTACTACACGATTGTTTCCATTTACTGAAAAAATACTTAATTGATGTTTTGAAATGTACTTAAAGTAATTACCAATTGCTCTTGTTAATGGAAGAAGATAGTTGTAATAAAAACACGCGTTGTTTTAATTTTTACGCAACAGTTTACAGATATTACACACATTGCCGTTGAAACAGCTTTATAAATATGCGGATATTATATTATCCTTTTCAAAGAAACGATATTTTTATATCAAATAGCATTAGCGTTAATGTAAACGTATCCAGCATTTTATTGACACCTGGTCGTGACAAGACAGCTATAGACATTCTGTCTTAATATACGGACTATAATGGACTTCATGTTGTATTTTCCCATGTGAAATTAGTCTAGTCTAGTTTTCATACATTTCAAAGTTTTTGTAAACCATGATATTCTATTGTCATAGTGCGAAATAGCGTAACGAATCGTGTTATAACCGGCGAGGGAGATGGGTGGTGACGCGCTCCTATTGGCATGGGTACCATCTTCTTTATTATACAGGATATCAATAAGAATAATGTGCCTGGGCTTTTCTCAGGAGATCTTATCTGTTATCATGGGTGACGTTAACCAATCATTATCATTGCTCCTCTACCCGCTTATCCAAGTGACATAAAAAATGTATTGAACTTATAAGTGGATCGTAATATTATGTATTGAATAATATTCATAAACCTGTTTACGTAACACTGTATTGCGTACACTTTTTCTACCACTCGTTAAGTTTGGGTAAAATCCATTGTCACCCTAAAATGTCTACTGAACCGTGATAATGTGAGCCAGTGCCCATTAGACTCAGTGCCTGGTCTTCATTAGAAGTAACCGGCAGGACATATGTTCCCGCACAAACCAGTGTTAATCCACCATCCATATAAAGGTGAGTACAATTTTTCGAATTAAGCCTATAAAAACACTGTTCACAGTATCTACATTTTTCGGGGGATTTTAGGGGCGTGTAATAAGGTCACGCCTTTGGCTTTAGTGGAATGTATTAAGAGCGAGGTAAATTTGGCTTACATCATATTATAAACAGATAGTAGAAAGTTAAATACGTACCCAAATATGTGAATATGGTTTGGTCACCGGAAAATTGGAATATTCGAATCCAAGCGCACAAAGTGAATTCTCGTATCGGAGGTGTGTCTACTTCATATTGAAGAAACTGAAACAATACACAGAATATTCTACTACATATACACTAGTAAAATACTAGCACTTTTTTGAATGCATGATTTTATTGGCACTATGTGCTTACTTAAAAGGACATCAAAAGATTAGGAAGAGTCTAAAGGTGTGCACGATATATCATAATTTTGAATTCAATATATTATTTTAGTCCATTGAGATAAATATTATTCATTTTTGGAATATGCAGGTAAAACATGTTAGATTTAATTTTTAAAAGACGCATATTAATTGGTAATATTCGTGTAGCTGGAATATATTCAAGAAATGTGTCGCCGTTTATTCACTAACCCATATCTGATAAAATTGCTATTGCTTGAGATGCGTCTCATCTACTAAAGACTGTGATAATTATAAAATCTAATAAAGACTAGCCTCGTATTCAAGACTTTTTTTATTAAATGCGTTTAAAATAAACTATTCTTCATCATCATCACCAGCCCCTATCCGTCCACTGCTGAAAATAGGCCTAGTGGGAAGACGAATTCCGTGCAGTGGCTGGACCGTGTTGGATGCGAGTGGCGAGGGACCGGTCGACTCGGTGTTCATTGAGGGAGGCCTATGTTCAAACTATCCATATCTCTATATTATCTTATCTCTCTATTTATAGCTTATCCTAGGCCTCTATGTATTTGTATTTTAGAATTTACACCATTAAACTAAAAATTACAAAGACAAAAGATTATATTGACATTAAGAAAATTAAAATATTACAAACCTGTATAAAACCTTTCTGTGTGAGCACAATTTTGTAAGCTGGACGGTTGATGGATTCCACAGTATTAACGACCAATACAAAGAGATATATTCGCCACATGGTCCCTTAAAAGAGTATTTATTATAATTGCAGACGCATGTTATCATGCACTATTTCTAGCGCTAGCTAAACTCCACCTGGATCTGTCAACATTTTGTGGTTTTATGCTCAGTAAGCGACCCTTAACCTTAGAAAGAAACAAAAAATCTATCGGATATTGAGTGCGAGGTTAAATTCTATATTAACTATACTATAGTAAGTTCAGAAAATTTAATTTCGAAACTATTTAAAATGTACGCAAATATCGAAATAATACAAAAAACTAGTAAGGTTGACAATAAATAAAAAAAATACCTTGTACATGAGGATATTCTTCGAACAATGTCTAAATTAGTGAAAAAAGATTACTTCGCATTGAATAGCTAAGTAAATGGTATGAATTAATAGATACATCTAAACATTAATATAACCCCGATTTCCTATACCACAATGTTTCTTAACAACTGCTGGATTCTCTCGTGTTTTCCATAAGATACCAAAGCTACAACTGACATCTTCAGTCGCAATATTGTTATTGCTATGAAATTATGTTTACAAACCGCAGATTCCTTTTAACACATTGTTACAGAGTGACTAAACTTATTATCTAGAGAAGTTTGTTTTGTATTTGTGCACAAAGTTTTAATCTAAAACATGAAAATATTATAAACTAAAAATGTGTAAATCATTTAATATACATTTTAGATTTATGCCCAGACAAACGCCATCAATGACGTCCACAACTGTTATATTTCTACAGTTCAACCCGTACACAGAGTGTTTCCAAAACTTCCATTGAAGAAAGTAACATAAAAGTTTCCTCCTTCATTATCACCAACACCCTTTATCCGTCCATTACCAACATATGCCTCCTTCAATGAACGCCAAGGCGACCGATCGCTTGCCACTCGCATCCAACACGGACCGGCCACTACACTACACGGTACAAGTCGTCTTCCCAACCTGGTTAATGGCCGACCAACGCTTCGTCTACTTAGACGCAGCCTCTACTCTGGAACCTTATTGACCCATCGGTCATACGTTCTCCAGAATTTGTAACCAGCCCACTGCCACTTCAACAAAATTCTTCGCGTTATATCGGTAGCCGGCAGATGTCTTTTCTCACTGTTTCGAATCTTATCTGCCCTAATATCCTTATTGTGATTAAATGCACATGATTTATTAAAACCCCTTCTATAAATTCGGATCCCAATAAACAAACAAATCTTTTATCTTTATGATATCAGCATAGAGTTCTTAACAAATAAAGTTGGAAAATGACGCTGTATTTATTCATTTCTAAAGTTTTATCAGAATTCTGCACACTAGGATTTTTCATGGCCAGATTGCTCTGAACTGTATACTTTTTGTAAAGTCAGTTTTCCTTCGTCGCTTTGGATGGGCGCCCTCGGGGTAGTGTATTTACTAAGTTCACAACCATTTTTACAAACATTGTTTTCAAAGTTACCTTTCCGACATCAAAAGAGTTAATTATTCAAAACGTATACCGTTTACCATACACTCGTTTATGTTGAAATTCAGTTACATTCTTTCTCTTTATACAACAAAATACCTTAGTTCAGTAAGTTATGTGTTTATAAACAAGATAATCTCTATGTTTATGATTGTAATTAAAATAAATTGCATAGCAATATTTTTTTGCGTATATACTAAGTATAGAATTTATTTTAAAATGTGTTTGACTGATATTCAATCAATCAAAGAGGGTCAATAAAATTGTGTTGTAAAAAAACATCGAGCGTATAACCGGAATAGAGCGCCGGTAATGTTATCTGTTTTGTATGAAAACAAATTCCGACAAATTTGTGCTGTGACGCTGCGCCCATTCTGCGCTCTGATTGGCCGGCGGATGGATTGATGCATTGATGGATGATTGACTGATTTGATAGACATACAGACCACTAGTTGGTTTAATTACTTTTACGTCAGTGACAAATCACATACCAGTTTTGGAATTTTATGGCTCACATTACTACTCTATCCTGTTATATGCTCGAAACTGATTCAACTGTTACATTTGGAAACAACCCTATGAAATTATATGCGTTGATACATATTTATTACTATTGTAAGATAAGTCATTATACCTGAGACTTACGGAAAATATTGTCCTTGTTTCTGGGCTATACTCTCTCTCGTATCGTACTTGTGTTTATGAATTTTCTGAAAAAGATTTCAGCAAAACAAACAAAATACCCACCGACTTTTTAAAAAATCAGATATTTTGACGTGAGATTTTTCAATTGAAAATTAGGCTGTTTTTTCAATATTATTTATTGTTATTGAAATATATAATTATTGAACTGGTTAACGTTTAAGATTAAGCTAATCATAAATCAGATTACTCAGGATTAGCTTAGACTATCTTAGATTTGCACCTGTGGTCTCAGTTTCAGTAATCACACTGACTTTACTTACATCCGGAACATAGCAAAATCTGAATAGGTTAATATCTCTGTTATGGAGAGACGTATAGTGTTTGTTTTTGTATTGCAGATAAAGGCCCCGGCTTACTACATGGGCACTCCAGCTCCTAGTACCTTACCGCGAGGTGGTTCACTTCTTCGAGCATTTTCTCCTGTGGCTCCGCCGGTGCCTGCTGATCGAGTCAAAACCATTCCAGCTCCAGGTATTACACATTATAATTCATACATACATCTGATATTATTATCATTAAAAGTCATTTCCAAGGCATTATAAGGCAAAGGCTAAGGGTGTTATGGTGCTTTGCATGAGGTACTGTATGTGTAGGTCTCAATGCGCCGTCCAAACCGGTGCGTTCCTACATCCCAGGCAGCGGCTCAGAGCGGTGTTTCCCCTTCGCCGCAGCGGAATGCCCCCGTGGTACCGACCAACTTTATACTTTCCCTGGTAACCCCAGCCTCTTGTGGAATAATTTTCGCTTTACATACTTTTTTTGCTTGGAGCTTTCATAATTTTGCATACCTTTACCTACTAAAAATGTTTATTGTTTGGAAGGTAATTTTCGTCTTTAGATCTACCTTTTTCATATAATGTTTCATTAATGAATTATGCACACTAATACGATTTATAAATTCCGTTCCAAGTCAAAAATATATTTTATTGGTATCTACTTTTTATGTTTAATATTTTTAAATATTTAAATGTCTTTATTATTACAGCTTCGTACTTGTTACTTAAACAGTTTTAGTATAGAAATAATCTTGTTATAATGACCTGTTTTTCTTCCCTTTGTTACGTTTTTCGACGTCAACAAATACTTCATTTGATTAATTATAACTTTTCTTTTTGTACTAATTTACTACTGTTTTTTTTATTCTTATCGTTACCGTTTCTTCTATTTATATTAACTCGATACAATTTATTCGATACGTTCTTGGAGATAAATAAAAATGTTTGCATTAAAATGAAATCTTTCTATTAAATGAGTAAGTATTCAATTTATTTTTCATTATTGTAAAATAACCGGATCGTTTTCGATACCTACGACACGTGGTTTGATTAAAATTAATTCTGTAAATATTTTTATAAATGTAATTTTTATAATTTGCTAGTCCTATTAGTATGTTGTGGATTTTTTAAAAATTAACTGTTTTTTTTTTCTTTTTACCTACTCTAATCTTACATAATATGAGACTAAACATAAGACTTGCGTAAATCAATTACTTTGTAACAGTTTGTTTAATGATGTGTTTTAATTCATATAACAGATTATTCGTTAGTAAAAAAATCTCAATTAAATCACGTTTCATAGCCTGTAATTGGCCTCCAATTATTATTTATATTGTTGTTGTAATTACTAATTTTCTAGAATTCGATTTGAATCGCCTTAAATGTGCTAATGAAATGTTTGCTCTTAAAATGCAATGCTGTTACCGCAAACTAAGATGTCGCTTAATAGCACATGTGTATTAACAATAAACTAAGCACATATTTTATATATCTATTGTTTTTTTGTAAACTGTTTGTTTGGTTTTGTTTGTGTTCTGAATTGACTGTCGTACCGCAGCACATACAAGCGACGGGTACATGTCATCGCCCGAGCGCGCGCCCCGCGCTCCGTATGAGGATCCCTACTACGCGCAATTTATGGGACAAGCTGGTGGTAGACCGACCATCACGCCTGTCATCGATGAAGAGGCTAAGTAATTATTCATTCCCTTTGAATAAATTTAACAATTTTTTACATCATATTTATATAACTGACGTGTAACCCTTCAAAAAATTTACTTTAAACCTAAACAAAGTGCTTATAGCTTTACCTGTGTTTCTATAATTATATAGATTTTATTCGTATCGACTAAGTATGGTACATATTATTATTTATACTTGAAAAACATTTCTATGAGGAAAAATATTTTTATAATAAAACCTCGTGCTGGGAACAAATTTTATTCACCGTAAATTTTATACAGCGAGATATACTGCTCCTTTTTTATTATGAAATGGATTTAATGAAGTGTAAATAACCTTTTTATGAAAATGACGACGCAGGGATCAGTTAGAGACAGATTGGTAAAGAGGAAAAATATAAAAAATATGTAACGTAATAATGTAATAACATTATTGTACATGTGCTTTACTTTTATAAATTGCCTATTTGAATAAAATAACTGTAATTGTTAGTGATAATAAAGTATTACTCTACATGTAGTTAACAATAACTTGGTAGCAGAAAGGATGAACTGTCTATAAATAATCTATTAAATTATTATTAATAAATATTCCATTGGTATAACGTCTATATACGCGTGTAAAACACAACAACTTATATGCTTAAATTTATTTTTACTACCTTGTCAGTGTCGCTTGATACCATACCTAATCCCCACCATGGTTCAGGCCTTGACGTGGCGGTGGGGCTTAGTAGCCTAGGGTGAGGCCAGCACCTTGAGCGAAGTCAATTCAGCCGAGGGGGCTCTTTGTACCCCTCTTATAATAAGAGGGGACAAAAGAGCAGGGGGCAAGGGGTGATGATGGGAACCTCACCCCATTGCACTGTCCCGACGTTGGGAGGGGTTGTTCTACGGTGCGGGACAACCCCTCTGTGGAGGTGGCGTCGGTCCCTTGCGGGACTGACTAGCCGTCGAGGTGCCCTGTTAGCTTAACAGACCCGGGGCACCTCACCAGAGCGGCACTGGTGGCACTCGCCGGGTTTTAGTGGGTAGAGCTGCGTCCATTTACCATCTTTTGGGTGCAGCGAGTCCCACATACCCACCTGGGGAGATCCACTCCCCAGTCGGGATGCCTCAGAGCATTTCCCGGCGTAAAAGAAAAAAAAATACAATACCTAATACTGGCGTTCGAATATTTTAGTTTTACCTCTAAATGTGATTCTTTGATATGAACAATATAAATCAATTCCAGTGATACCGTCATGATAGATGATGGCTACCAGATGTATGGGGTGAACGCTATCACCACAGCGCCACGACCCATGCCGCGTCCTCCGTACGATGCCAGGTAAACCCCAACTCGTCAAGATAGGTAAAATGTGATTGTTTGATAATATTATAATTCATTGAAAATTTTTTAATGAATCGTTTTTCTCGATTTTGTAGTATAATAAACCTGCAATACTTTGAAGGTTTACGAACCCAAGTCTTAAAGCTGTGCGATATTGTGGCCACAATCTTAGGAGCTTGCGATCATACAGCGATTTGGCGAATTCTGAATTCAATATGTTCGCCTTGGAAAAACGTTTTGCTACAGTAATTGTTTCTAGGTTGGGACCGCCAGTTGATGATATGCAGCGTCTTCGTGTAGAGAAGATGGAAAGGCAGCTTGCCAACCTTACAGGGCTGGTGCAAAAGGCTTTGCAAGCACCTGTCACTTCGGCACCAACGGTCGCTCCCAGACAAGAGTACCAACCCTACGCGGCCGCTAGACCTGCTACGCAAGGTATGCTCCTTAACAATATACAATGCATTGATATACAATTAAAGTAAGAAGCAAAAACAGTCTTTAAAGAGAGTTAATCTAAAATCTTGGCACAGTTTTTGAGTCTATTTTAATGTATATCATTGCATTTATGATTTTGTAATTTTGGATAGTATTAGACCATCATATAAAGGTCTGTTCATATAACTTACATTATCTTTTACAAATGAGTCTCATCTAACAATCATAATGTAGACTTTTAGATAATTTATTGTAAGTGGTATTTCATTACCTGACACGTCGATGCCTGGTAAGGTTTGGATTTTAATGTGGCTTGCGTTTTCCTGCATTCAGATGCCGCGCGATATGCCAGCAACGAGAGACCTCCCAAATTAGGGAGAGACAGATTTCGTAAGTTTGATTCGACGCGGTCCGAAATTTCCAAATGCATTGCTAATGTTTATCCATTGCATATATCATACTAATGAATTCGAAAACACTGCGGTCCTAACGGGCTCGGTAAGTTAATGAAAAATCTAAACCGCAAATCATGGGTTCCACCACATTCTATTTGCTGTCGAGTTAATGCGCCGTCCTAATAGTGAGCTTCTTCCGCACATCACGGAATGTAGACAGGGAAAGTGACGCTTTCTCTCTATTACCACTAACATGTACTGTATAACGATTCGGGACATTTTACAAGCAAAATTAACATTCGCAATGCATTGCTAACTCTCCATATATCACGCAGATCGCTTGCTTGCTAATTCGTGTGGTTTTTCTTAGTTCCAGCTTCATTTCGATAAACAATTACGAACAATATTCATTCGCTGAGTCGTTGTCGTTTTCATGCTGGTTCAGCGTGAAAATGAATCGAATGCTGTCGATCGTAGATTTGGAGCGTTATCTTGCAATACATACAATATTAATTTTGTAAAGAAGCTTTTGAAATGTAGACTGAAGTTGCTGAAGCATTTCGAACCGTTTGCAATTATTAGGATCGTACTGTAGTCACGGCTAAAGTGAACGAAAAAAGTATTTTGAGATTACAGTAGTTACAAATTGGCTTACCGTAGACAGCTGGAGTATGTATATATAAAGCTCGATCGAATGCCGTACATTTGTTGAGAGAATAATATGTAGGTGTTGCGTATTTGTTTATAAATTGTCACGTGGCAATTGGCACTATCCACACCCATTTTGATTTATCTAATATTACATACAAACTTTTCTACTGGCACACACATGCATCTACATTGAATCTTTCAAACTATCTAAATGATATGTGTTATTTTCTTTTATTTACTTTTGTATTGACAAAACTGAATTGATTTCTGAAATTAAAAAAAAAAGAATGAGTCTATCTTACAAATTATATTATTTTGAGACTTGTGTTACCTGCACTATTGTATTCGTGAACCACTCATATTGTTTAATACACAATCCACTTTTTTGATAATATTATGTCCCTCTGAAAGAAATCTTCTATCCTGTATAACAATCTAAATACTAATTAACGCTGATTGATAATTATTTGTGGTTTCAGAAAAGTCAGTCTCTTTTGAGAAATCGGTATCATTTAGCGATGATCCACCGGACATGAACTCTCCTAAACAGCATTCGCCTCAACATTCAGGTATGCATAAGTATTTTTCAAAAGCTAAAATAGTGAAACTTGGGATGTAAAATCGAAGGTGAATTTAGTTATTAGCTAGAACCCGGTGAAGGTTCTGTAATTGTAGTGATGTATGAATATATTTGATATATCTAACATAATTGTATCCCGAGAAAAATATGTAAAACTTTACGTCCAAAAGAAACGAATGTTGAATGGTTCTCCCCCTTAACTAATGTTATATCCATTAAATGACACCTTGGTACCCTCGCCTGTTCATCTCATAATGAACGAAGGTCCGACCGATCATATTTTAAATTCTCATGATTGTATTACCAGCACATGATTCAGATTTTATTTATCGTTGACATTTTTGTTCATGTTACCAAGTTAATATTAATATAATATTTATCAAGTTATTTTTCGTCATGAAACACTCAACATATTAATGTAATTAATTTTAGTATACCATACTGGTTTACAAAGAATAATTTTGTACTAACTCATTAAGTTTTTGATTATAGAATTATATAAACGCTTAAGTCAATTTAGTTAATTTTTTTCCTGGTTTAGTTCAACCAAATATTTAACTATAGTTTACCTCTTTGTAGTTTTTGTCATAACCATATTCATAACTTTTGTTTCATTCTTTCCGCTTTCTTCTTTGCCATAACAAGCTGATACAAAACCAACAAAACCGGCTATCAAGTCGTCTACTTTGCCGAGGACATCATCTCAAGGTAACTTATTTATATCCGTTGAAGTAGATCTAATGGTGCGCGTTAATTCAAATACTGCTTTAGTTTATTTAATTTGTGCTACGGTGGCTGGTACTGTGTAAGGTCCAAGTTTCAATTTACAGGTATTTGGGTCTATTTTATTTAGCTAAGCTGTTGCTTTACGTCCATCTCCCATCGCTGTTATTGAACCAAATACATATTTGGTTTCATAACTAATTTCTATATTTTGCGCTTATCATTTTAGAGCGCGATCGGCTTAAACCGGCACCGCCACCAAAGCCAGCTGGGTTAGTGGGGCAGCAACTGGCACTAGCTCCTCAGAGGACGTACACGCTGAATGTCCAACCCGACTTCTTTAATCAACTTCGAGTGCTTCAAAAGCAAAGTCATGATCTTCGGATGGAGGTTTGTAAATTATAATATAATTCGAATGCCTTGCGAATGTCTCACATGTGTTTGACTGCGAATCCTAAATATTTTATGCGTTTGCGACTTATTTTATGATATGGAAAATTTGTAATGTATTAGTAACGCTTTCGTCCGCAGACTCGCAATCTCCGACGGTCCACTTTGTCTCATGCGATACAGATGAGACAGATGATGGCTGAAACTATTGTTAAGATAGGCGCTATAGCAGCGTCGTTTACGGAACAAGATCCCGATTCGGTGAGAATACTTTTGAGTATTTATACACAGTTTACCTATGATTAGTTAACATACCTGTGGGTTGTGGGAAAATTATTCAAAGTTTA
The DNA here is from genome assembly GCA_963853865.1 of Helleia helle. NCBI lineage: Eukaryota > Metazoa > Arthropoda > Insecta > Lepidoptera > Lycaenidae > Helleia > Helleia helle. The sequence continues at coordinate 7,225,092 of OY971420.1, forward strand.
GGAGGATTAGAAGGAGTTGAGGAGGTTTAGTAGGAGTAAGTAATTAATATATCCGTTTATAACATTTCAGCAATTGACTCGCGAAGAAGAAATCTACAGACAAGATATGCTTCTGCTTGAAAATGATCTTTACGAGCTGGAAGCTACCGTTGAACGTCTGCGTGGACAAGCCGCTAATAGGTATATTTTACAGTCATAAATATGTTAACGTCGTGATTTACGTCCATTGCTGGACTTATGAATGTTAAGACGATCAAAGATCTATGCACTGCACGGGGTTCGTCATTCCATTTAGTAGGTTCTTTTATTTCATCAATGATCACATGACGATAATTTGATCCATCCAATTTGGACACGAGAGATGTCCCGATCTTGCCCACGCTACTTGCGTCTGTAACGAACCTGAGGACTACTAATTACTAAATAAATCTAAACTGCCTTATTAATAAACGTAGACTATAGAAATATTAATTTCCAAAGTTTAAATTTAAATTATTTCAATTCCGTATTAATAAACATGGCGTAAGAAGGGAGTAAACTAATCCGAATTCACACGTGGAATAAAAGTTCCCTATACATGGACTAACGTCAGACAAGTTACTAAAATATTGTACGTCATCAGGCAATGGGTACCGCGCGAAACGAAACTGGTGTTTTTTTTAAATTAATTAAATAAATGTAATAAACTAGTATGTACCTAACAAGTATTTTACATTTATCATTTCAGGGAAACTCGAGTTAACATGGCCGATATTGAGCGTATCGCCATGGTTCTCTCTAAGAGCAGCAAGACTGTGGCTGATTGGAAATTGAAGTTCCCGATTCTTCAGGACACCATGAAAGCAAAACTTGCAGCTGAAATGGAGAAGGTATATTATACGTTGATCTCGGCTTTACTTTAGGCAGGATATTTTGGCTATATTCAAAAAGATGTTTTTGACAACGAAAAGTGAAAAAAAAAAATCTAATTTCCTTAATTGTATATCTGCTACCTTCAGCTTGTTTGCCCGTGGGTGAGAAGGTAATTGATTACGGGTATTTTTACATATCAAAACATAATTTGTTGCTTTAACCCGCGACAAATGTGTTGCTTTAGCAGGCCTTTATAGCCTACGAATAAATAATAAGTCAGGAAATGTAACTGCGTTATAAAAATGACCCAACAAAAGTCGTGTCCAAGTAGGCGGGGCTTAAAAGTCGTGTCCAGCGCGTCATCAGTCGGACATTTTTCTTGCAAGCGAACACACGTCAAACTTACGCATACGTTTTCGTTTTTTCATTATGAATTACAGCTGCTAATCATCATGCCATCATTATTTGTAGTGAAGTGGTGCAGGAGCCATACAAAATTAAAACCTCCAGGGATCACTTCTCACTAGTAAAGAGTAGTAAAATTATATTATATTCAAGTACGTTAATGTAATAAGCAAACCGAGATGGTCAATACTATGCAAAATGAAGTCAGTTAATGTTTGAACCAATGTAGAAGGTATTTAATTTATTCTTCATGAAATGTATTTATACATATATTATAATATAACTAATATGTTTATATTTTTATCACTATTTAAATGTATATCGATATAATTGAGGTATTTTAAAAATTGTTGTGCATTTTGCTTGCTTTGTTTTCTTTTAGTATCCCAGCCGATCCAATTCGGCAAAATAAGTAGTTATAGCTGCAATTAAGCTTGAAAGACAAGAGTATCCCGGGGAAGAGCCTATAAGGAGGCGGTGCGGCTGGCCAAAGTCAGGCTCGACCTCGTGATCAGCCGCATAGAGAGGTTAGGGCTTCGGGTCAGAGTTGAGAAGACCAAAGTCCTTCTCTTCCGCGCGACCGGCCGTAAAGGACACCCTCCGGGAGCTACCCTCCAGATCCGAGGGGGGAGGGTCAGGATGAGCCCCCAGATCAAGGGACGGAGACGGAGGGTGGACCTTCGGCCCACATTTATCAATATTGGGATTGAAGGTTGTGAAGGTGGCAAGTGCGCTGGGCAGACTCCTCCCGAACCTCGAAGGAACCAGCGCCGCCTGCAGGCAGCTATACTCCGGAGTATGGCGATGTATGGTGCATCCATTTGGGCGGGTCACCTTACCGCGAGGGATAAGGCCCAGCTGGTACCCTACAGTATCGTGGGTGACAGCCACTGACCTAGCCGGTGACCCCCCGTGGGAATTTGTGGCGGAGGTTCTTGCCGAGACGCATTCATATGTCTCGGTTAGGAGGGCTCCCTGCGAGAACCTTACGTTTTACGAGAGCCTACGGGTTCGCCGACTAGGACAGGAGCGTTAATACGGAGGTGGGGGGAGGACCCGTCACGGCAGTCGTATGACAAAAGCCTAACGGTTGCTTTGCATTCAGTCCTTGAGCGTTGGATGCGCCATAAGCACAAACCCCCTCACCTTCCGTCTGACACAGGTGCTCACCAGGCATAGTTGCTTTGGTGAGTACCTGTGCCGGACGGCCCACAGGGAGTCAGTAACAGCATGTTACGATTGTGGCGCGTCGGTGGACTCAGCCGAAAGAAATCATTGTAAAATATTAAATAATATTGTTTTATTATTGACTTGGTTCACTTATTGCATGACATCGTCCACGCAGCTATCACTCGACTATCATAGGTGACATTGCAGCATGCGCGCCGACCAATACCTGCATTTATTCAGAAATTAAACAAATCACCAATGACGTCTATTTGTAACTTCGAAAGTGATTGGTATTTTAAATCATACGTCGTTTTGGTTTAAAGTAGGCCCACTTTTTATGTGTCATTTGTTCTGAGTTAGACTTCCTGACTTATTATTTATTCGTAGTTTATAGCACAGAAAATGCAATGTTATAAGATATTGCGTGGGAGACAATTAACAAAAGAGTCATCATCGAATAATTTTGATTAGATTTGAAGTTTTTGGCACCATAGCGCTCAAACGGGAGAACCCTTATTACAATCGGTTTAGCTCACTGATTCAAGGACAACGTGTGACTGAAACAAAAGTGACAACGTCTTATAATTCGATGGATCCGGCTGCAAGAACGAAAAAACATGAAGTATGCTGCCTTTCCTCGCTCTGAGGCGTTCAATTTTCTTGACGTTGTCACGTTCAACTATCGTCAGTAAACCGACTTTACAGACAACCGATTTTTTCTTTCAGGTTGTGCGCAAGGAGAAGATGTTGGAAGAAGAACCGGAGCGACTGGAACTGGCTCTGCGCCGCTGCAAGAAGTTAACGGGAACTCTTGTTACTCTTAAAAGGTAAATGCTATTGGCGTGGCATACTTCGCTAATACACAGGCCTTATGCAGATCAGCAAACTTCACATATTTTCAAGAACTTGAAATGTTACGTCTTATGCAAATTTCCTTTCCAATGAACAATTGATGTTAACAAAGTCGGGTGCTTGGGTGAATTAGAAAAAATAGGAGGGTGGCCCCCGGAGGCGCTCGAGACTGAACTACTAACAACTAAATAGATCTTGCTTCAATAATATTGACTACAAGACCTATAATAATAATGGTATCCTTATCATCTTCGTCATCATTATCCATGAAACATAAGGCTTTTTCAACGCCAAGATGACCGAAAATGAAAAAAAAATCAACGTAAGATTAAATATATAGATTGGCGTGTGTGCAAGAGCAACGCCTGCCAATCGATGGCAGGGTGTCTCCATCGTCGTCCCAGAGTTCTACCATCACGGCTGGGCCGTCTTCAGAGGAATATCACTCTGAGAACGCTTGTCACGCCAACCAAAATAACAAGGTATTCATCGTTGCTTAATATAAAATGACTACTACATTTGAAAGACTTCATAATTAATCTGTAAATCATATTTCAATTTAAGTTTAGAGAGTTGTGTGAAGATAATACTTTTTACTTCTATAGGTTAAAAGCCATTTTGAGAGTCGACATAGACTAAAAGGTTTTAAAATTACGATCAGAACTATTTCATGTATCATTCGCTTAACAATTGCAGGTTTGCCAAGAGTTTAAAATTTGCATTTTTTTCCAACACTTTTTTGTGGAGTGTTTTTTTATTATTATTTCGGTTCTTTTTATTAACCCTAACTTGTAGGTCTAGTGTAATGCCCTTGTATGTACGCACTTTCTTCGCTTCTTAACTGTTTATGCATGTGCCCATTTGGTTCCTAATTTCTATATATCCACTATTATATAATATGTTCTATATCTTAGCTCTTATATTCTAAGTTATCTATTATTTAACAATCGAGTGCTATAATAGCTTTTTTAATAATGCGTATTTGTTGTCCTTCAATATTTTAACCCATCTCATGAAAGTTCTGACTAGCATTGTTCCTATGTATTCTGGGTACTGTGAATGAATTCGGTCCAAATTTTTTATTCAAAATATTATTTTTTACCATTTTATTTTCTTGTAATGTTTAAAATGAAATTGGCATATGCTTTAAAATATTTCATTATAGCGTCATTCTCTGTCACAATTCTGAATTCGTAATAATATGTATGATAAAACAAACTTCCTTACCGATTTTGCAAATAATCTAGTAGAAAATAAATTATTTATTAATATTTAAAAAACAAAATCCGTAGTAACCCTTGGATAGTTGACATAAATAGCATCTTACCATCGCCAGAATTTTGATACGAAACACGATGAGCTTCTTAAATTAGTCTCCACAAAAGAATCTTATGACCGATTGGAGCCGCTTAACAGTGTTGTCGGCTGTGTGATACATTTACTTCTGATAACTAAGTTATGTAATGGATGTTGGAAATCGCAGATCTACATACAATGCCCTTTGGACCTTCGTCTCCAATATCTTTAATTTTGAAAAATCCTTAATGTATTAGCTACTGAAAACCATTTTAAGTAATATATAATAATAATATTTTATATGAAATAATATAATATAATATTATAGTAATATTATTTATTATTTAAGTAATAGCTATGCTTTATATATATAAATTATAACCGCAATACTTTCTTTTAAGACAGTATAACATCTTAAAAACTTATGAGAGTACATTGTTTATGTTATGTATTTTTTTTATCTTAATAACTTTCTTGCATCAATTAATATTCGTATTTCTAGTTAATTATAATGAATTAATCCTAATTGGAAATAAGCCATGTTAACACGTTACCCTAGCTCAGCAGAACAGGAAAAAACAAGTTTTAACGACATTGGAACAAACATAACTGCGGTCCACAACTAAATTGAGGCATAAGTATCTTGGTTTTAAATATTTTGCAGTTTAATTAAAATTGGCCCATCCCAAAACTATTCCACTCACCTGGACTTTAAATATCTTTGTAATATGCTCTATCCGAAATAGGTAGGTGAACCACGTAGGTAGTGTGTATGGATATAAATTTGTGGCATTATAATAGTACGAATACCATATATATATGTACATATCATAATTTTTCAAACATGTATGAAATTACATAATTACTTTAAAATTAATATGGTATTAAAAGCCTGACAATAAAAAATAAAACCGTGACAGAGTGTGGTCGCTAACACAAAAACAGAATACAAACAATTTGAGATTCTTTTGCACATGTCCTGCAACCAAAGCACTATCCATCAACGTTGCATTTTAATCCTTGCGCTTCAGGAAAACAATGCCAATTTTACATATTATGACATAATTATATAGGAAAAAAATCGTCTCTTATGCCCTTTTAATCTCAGTGACGAGGCATTTTTCTTCATTTCATTTTGATTTTTGGGTAAATATTTTGGGGAACCGTTGTCACTAACTAAAATGCATTCATACAACTCAGCGATGAAGTGGCTTGAAGGTATGACCGGGGAAGGTGGTGTCGTGACTTTGTGAGAAGAACCGATTGTGACTGGTCTCTCATCCGCTATCTTATAATGTGATGTTACATCTATGCTGTTTCCGATTTTTAATGATGAATTTCATCGTCTTTTTTTCCGTGATGAATCTACGTAGTTCGCCTGGAGGCAGAGTCAATACTTCAGAGAAGCTATTGTTATTAACGAGTAATAATATTCTCCGTAATATATCCATATTTTTTTTATTTATAATAAAACAATTATAATAATTATTTGTATATTTTTTATTCCACATACATATTTTTACTTTTTATCGTTTCTTGTTATCTTCCTTTTAATGTTCATCTTATCTTATGTATGTAAATTGACACGAATTTGCTGTATTTATGTAGGCATGTTGGTGCGCAGTATTTCATAACGCTTTAGCAATACTGTAAGGACTTCGCTTACATACCATTTTACTTTATATATCTTATGCACATTTTTTCCAGTTCATACAGTTTTGAAAGAATCGGTACGCATGCTTACATATAATATATTCAATAATATAATATATTCAATAATATAATATTAAGTAGTGGCTTTTCAAAAATATCGACACCGAAAGTATATTCAGTGTTGATATTTATGTACTTTATTACTTATATAGAAAAATAGTATCTAAAGAATACCATATTTACAGACAATCGTGAATTTTTTAACATACTTAGGTACGTCTAATGCAGGATCGTTTGTCGTCGTTTCGTCGATAAAACTTGAACTGAACAAAATGTTCAATTTTAAATTATTTATTTGATAATATTATCCTACTGTGAAATCGGAAGTTGTCAAACTGTAAAAATATAAGTAAGGACGCTGTAAATATGGTTCTATAAAAAATATATATTATCTAATAATAATATATTTAAAGTGCATGCTAGTTGTCAATTACACTACTTTCACACTCGCTGCTTTTTATTAAGTATCTAATACTCCTTTGTTTTTAACTTAACTATCATATTTCTTAGGAGATAGCTGTTTAGAAGATAGTTTATATTAATTTATTGTATGATTTGAGTTTTTTTTTCACTATTGGCATTGCAATACCGCATTTCAAAATTGTAATTTTTTAAATAAAGATTCTTCGTCTTAGAGCGTCCATTCAGCCATTTTGAAATACATGTGGTAATAGCACCAAGTTCTTCATGCGAAAGTCATGGGAATTTGTTATAAGTACGAAAGTACGTATCTCTATGTATACTACAATTGTGGTACTGTCTTATCGGACCTATATTTTCTCATTTTATTTTTGTCTGAAAGTCTAAAATTAGAACATTAATATTATGCTGCTTCTAAATTCCAAATTTTTTACTCTTGTCCGTTTTTATCAGTCATTTTTCATGTCAATCCGACGTTTTTAAACGGTTTTATTTATAATAGAATAATAACAACTGCTTCGTTTAATTTTATATCACTGATTTGTTAGAATTAGCTTCAAAGACATACAATTATTACAAATAGAGATAGCAAAAAACATAGAAAGATAAAAAACATCAATTGTAGTTAATAGAATCAGGCGTTACTTTGCGGAAATCCATTATATAAGATTAAATTATAATTTAATTAGCAATAATCCCGCAAAACACGCAGTCTTTACTGCAAATGTGTGAGTGCACGCATATGCATGCATATAGCACCGCCCTCCTTTCCCACACTGCATATGCGTACACTCGCATGCACCACCACCCCACATGCACCACAACCACAGTTAAAGACCACCACCAAACAATCTACGCATGTTTTGCCCCGACACCGAGGCATCCTCAGGATGTAGACTACGATTAGCAATCGTTAACGATTTTTTTGCGAGTGTACGCATATGCAGTGTGGGAAAGGAGGGCGGTGCTATATGCATGCATATGCGTGCACTCACACATTTGCAGTAAAGACTGCGTGTTTTGCGGGATTATTGCTAATTAAATTATAATTTAATCCTAACATCAATTGTTCTTAATTAAACATATATGGTCATATATTAACAGCTCTAGAGCTCCTATGATGTCTGTGTATTCTGTTGCTAATTCTACAAAAGTGAGTTTTGTCTATGGTTCCGCTATATCTCTTCACATATCGCCGTTGCTATTGACCAGAGCCTTGGATTGAGAGAGGTTCGGAGAGATTAGGATTTATTAAGGTCAGTTACAAAAGTAAATTGGCCTTAATAAATCAATTCAATTAAATTTTAAATCTGATTGGTTAATAGTGCAGCAACAATCCAAACAGATTTATATTTAGTTTAATTATAAAATATAAGTATCAGAATATTTTATGAGAATATTTATAATATTTTATTTTATTGAACATTCAAATTATTATTCTTATATTGAACTCTTACAAAATATTTTTAGATCACGCCTTAAACGTGCTACAGATGAGTAATAAATTATTGTTTAATATTATCTTAAATTTATATTTTATTTTAAGTTCGGGGAAAAAAATTAAGTTCATATAGAAATAATACATACGTACAAAAAATTTACTTTTTAGTTGGTACCATTTTCCTAACAAGTCATTTTACTTACATCTTTAGACAAAAAACCCTAATTATAAACCCAAAACATTTTTAGATTCAAATTTTTCATGAATTTTTGATTTATCTGTAGCTCTGGTTAAACTCATTTTTTTTATTGGATGTGATAGCCCATTAAGATATATCCATTTTTGTAACAGAATTATATGTATATGTATGTAAGAAGTAATGAGGTTTTAAATAAATATTTATTTAAAACGTCATTACGTCATTACATTGTGGTAGGTAATCCACAGTCTATGAAACTTACAGTCGGCCAATGGACACATCTAGACAGAGCAATCGTCCGGGGTTTGCTGGGTGAGAGAGGGGCGGTAGCGAGCCCAAGCTGCCTCGCTTGGGACACAGCCGGGCTGTCGCTTTTTATTTTGATTGTTTTAAGTGTTTCAATTGAGCTGTATTTAATCATAATGATTCATACTACATGTGATGTGAGAGACTGCATGAGAGATTGTTGAAAATAGTATTGAAAGTCAATTGTATCAACACTTAAAGAACATTAATTTTAATACAGTACCATAGTCTGCTTCTCGTCTGAATTTTTATGAAAATTGTTTTTACCGTGATTTTTACGTATGATAATTTACTAGCTGTATTGTCAAATTCTATTATCGCAATTTCAGTTTCGCATTTGTAGATCTCATTTTTTTATTTTGGTATCTTATCATATTATTAAAAGGTCATCTATAATAATTATTATGTTAGGTATTAGATGTACTAGCCTAGCTTATATTTGTATATACTAAAATACACTAAGATATATTTATATTTACATATACTTCAATATTTTTTTTCATTTTATTTCTGGTACTCTACGTACTACGAATAAACAAGTGTAGAACGGATGATATAAAATATATGTAGATATTGTGTCAACCCTGCAGCAATGACGAATGCCTACACAAAAATTTGTTGTTATCGTCCCACTGTATGTTCCTTACGCTGTGATATTACAATTAAATTTTCAATTTAAATTCTACAAATGGTCACTTGCAATATATCGCTCATTTTATTATTTACATTTTTTAAGTTTAGATAAATTTTATCAGTTTAATTATACTCTGTCCCGATGCCATAGACTATTACTCTTTTTCTTTTATTTTTGAAGCCCGTAAGAAAATCATAGACAATTTACTGACATACCAACTTGTTAAACGTAGTGTAATTAATAGACTACAGTTAGACAATATAATGTACTCATCTGTCAGTATGTAGTTTTATTATTACTTAACAACATTTCTCTATAACACGCATGGTAATGTAGTAAATGCTTTGTAAAAGGTTGTGCATCTTGCCGTTTTTGTTTCTGTTGCAGCCCGTACTTCAAAGCAGTTGCAGCTCACAAACTTGAACCTCAGGAGTCCAATAACACCGAATGTCCATTTGAATCACCCAAACATACCCATTACTAATTCCATCTCCTACAATTGTAAATATTACTATTTCATTTACACTGATCATTCCGTTAAAATATCACAATCCACAACAACCTAATTACACTGCAGCTTATGCGATCCTGTATCTCCTAGTCGACTATTATATTAATAAGTAATCGAGCAAAATAGTTGCCACTGTCCCTCACATTTGGACCACAGGTAAAAACAATTGCTTAAACAGTACTTCCTAATAAATTGTAATGTAAATTATTGCATAACTCAGCACTGTGTAAAAGTAAACATACATAGGTATTCAGTAGATAGAGCTCACTTAGGCTTAGTACTTTAGTTAATTATAATTACAATTTAAATTTTTAATACAGCTTTGTTTATTAGTAGACAAATGGTATAATTGGCTAAAAACGAACACATTTTTTTAAATTTTTTACTAATGGCAAAATCGTCACAATTGTTAAGAGTGAAATTCTTTCTTAAATTGTTTATGCATTTTATAAATCACATGATAAGTAATTTATATAATATCTTTTATATCACTTCTTAAGTATTTACGTATTCAATATTTATATATTTACATTTATTTCTACGCCTTTAGGAATTGTCCAAATCTGATCATCACTTAGGCTCTATTTCACATGTCATAGGCTGGACACTTTAAATTTTTTTCTTCGTCGAATAAAAGCTTTTATTTATGACAATAATGATTTCTCTAACACATACCATACTACTAAAATGATTGATTTTTTATTCGACGATGAATACAAGGGCAATCGCCTTTTGTTTACGTTTTATTCTTTTTGAATGATTGTGACCGCATTAGGACATTTAGTTCTATAAATTTCTGTGAATACTGAGTGTTCTTAAAGAATTTTATATTTGAATGATTGTTTCTAAATGTTTTGTCGAGTCAATGTTTGTCTTCGTGTTTTTAATAGCGAGGTTGCAATTCGTATACGTTACAATTGTACAAAGAGTTCACAAGCGGATCAATATAAAAATAATGATGCAACCTCGCTATTAAAGTATGTGAAGATTGGCGGGCACAGCTAGAAGTTGGTGGAATGGTGCGCAGGGTGCCGGCGTCGGGCGAGTCGCCGCAGCCCGAGGAGCAGGGGAACTGCGACCCGAGAATGCCCTCGATGCATTACTAGACGAGCTGCAAACGTTTTCCAAGCCATCCGAACGAGGAAGAGGTGAGGGTCCCCTGAGGAGGCTACATTCTTACCCGAGCGGCAGCGACACCGACGCCTCACCGCCGGTGCGAGCGCGCGGCCAGCACCCACCTAAGCCGCCTGTGCCCGAGCGACACCCCGAACTCCTCGCGATGGCTGCCCGAAGAGCCCCCCCACCTCCGCCTCCTCGAACAACCTCCAAGTCACCTCTTGCCTCCCCCACGTCTCCTTCATCACCTCCTCGCATTGACCCTTTAGATCCGAACGACGAAAAAGCTGCCTCTCGCCAAGCGTTACTAGAACAACGTCACCAGGAGCTTCTAAAGAAACAAAAGGCCCTACAGGAGCAATATGCCCGTTTGCAAATGATCCAGCGGAGTGGTTCAGCATTGCCTATGAACGCCCAGCCAGACTTAAAGAAAACTGGAAGCGAATCAAATCTCTTGACTAAAATGAATTTAAATTTAGCCACGACGAACATATCGGGAAGTATGACCCACTTAGCTGGTGAATGCGAGAACGGGAAATGCGAACTATCCCCTGAAATATCACAATTAATGGGTACCGAGGATGTTTCTACCACAAGCAAAGTTTACGAGACTGACATACTGTGACCATGTAATCCTTGCTTCATATCTGTATAATTTATATTGCCTTTAATTCCATACAAAATTTTCGTTCTTTCCAAAAATATCGTCTACTTTCCTTTTGAATCTCCTGAATTTCATGTTTAGTCAAACCTTTGTTGCTTCTTCTGAAGTTATCGCTTATCTCATCACCTGTAACATTATCGAATAGTGATTCTATAATAACGACATACGCGAAATTAAACGAGATGGTCTCCTCTTTGATGATATAATTGCCATGTCATTGAAGATCAACTTGAATCTTAGTAGTTGGTCGATAGATTTCAATTATATAGGTTGTCCTAAACACTTTCTTATCAAAGCTTAATGATAAAGCATGGGAAAATAAGCTGTTCACTCTATTTCAAACTGACATATCGTTGGTTACTTTTCACAAAATTATTTTAAAAACATTAGTGGTGTAATAACTTTGTATTAAAAGAATATGAGTTCGATTTTTGATGCCAGTTTTTATAAATTACTTATGTCATATGTACGTATTGCGCATTTTGAAATCATCGTTTTGCTTACCAAGTGGAAGTGGTTTTTATGTATCGTTTTGGTTTGCGAAATAAACTTTTTAAGCCTTTAGATAATATCCATAGTAGGTAAATGCTAAAATTAATTTCATCTTGTCATCGTTGTTGCCGCGTCCAATTTTCTAGTTACCTTCGTTTTGTCGTTATTCAGAGTCACCATAAAACTTCCATGATTCGCATACAACCGAATAGTATATATTCAAGTATTATATTTTTAAGTTGTAACCTTATTTCTTTTTTTTAATATTTAATTTAAAAGGTTCATTACCACTTAGAGAAGTAACCAAGCAATTTGCTATACCCTAGTACATAATAATATGTACTTTCGACATTTTACTTACAAGCACTTGAACGATACAATGTGCGTAAAGCCCATCATCGACTGCAGTCTCTCTGCGTAATCCTACAGTGAAATGGAGATGTCTATTTAATGAATAGTAATACTACCATTTATTTCAAGAAGCCTTTTATAGACCAGATATAAAAAGTATCGCTAGGCCTTTCAGAACATTACTTCCCGTTACGACCCAACCTAACCCGGACTGTCCACGATTTTCCACTTAACCTTTGTACTGTACATATTAATTATATACCTAATATTTACCGTAGTCTATAAACTTTTTACTCCCGTAGTGTCTTTATATACTGTGCCAAAGCCCCACTTAAGTTTATTTCCTTTAACGTACGAGTTGGCACATCTTTAAAAATTATTTCTCAATAATTTCACACACAACGAAAATTTATAAGTTTACTGGTATGTATCTAAGCATCGTAGAAACTATTTAATATTTTTGACGGTTTCATTAGAACCTAAAATGAAGCCTTTTCTTGGAAAAGGTTATATATTATACAGCATTTGCAGCCAATATGATGATGTCTGATCCTACAAGTTTATAGTTGAATTGTTAAAACCTTTTGTGAAATCCAATCAGCGTTAGAACGCGACGCCGCAGAACAAAGACGGAATTAACATGTAATGACTGTGATAAGAATAAAGTTACCTAATAAAAATGCATAAGAATTGAATTCTTAGTTTTATCAACCTGATTTTGTCGTGTCGCGGTTCCATATGTTGCGAGTAACTTACCTACAGACATCGACATGTTTGAACGAACATCGTATACTCGCTCATCAAATCCGTCAACAATATTAGCATAGTCTCGCTTACACTTCAAACTATGTAGCTGTGGTCAAATTGATGAAATGATAAAATTGAGTGATATCGTTGTATAAAGTTCATATGTTAAAATATCTTATTTTTAGACTCAAATATATCTGCATTGTATAGAGTCTAGAATTAGCTATAGAGTATCTATATACTATGCCAAATGAATGTGCGCCTCTTAATGTTATTTGCGGGTCATTGACTCCCAAAACGTGTTTGTTGAAATAAAATAAAAAATTACTGCGTTGAAAATGAGTTGAAAGGCTTCAAAAACTGGAAAACTCATGCAAATGTTTAGTGCTGATTTTTTAATCTAAAATATTATTGAAAGTAAAATGATTTTTTTATTTCAAATTAAAGAAATGACATGGGTATACACAACTCTATAAATTCTTTTCATTATTATTGGCGATGTCCTTCCTTGTACGAGTGGAATAATTTTATGCAAAAATTTTCGCTTTCTAGAATTATTCCTACAGAAAATTGTATGTATGTTTTAGGTATCGGTTTAGAAAGTATATAATAATATATAGATAATATTTGAACAAACACGTGTGGGAAACGCTCACACATTTTTATTATATGTGCACAAAATTTTAAAGCACTTAGATGTTAATTTCTGGGATTGTACGATAATGATAATGATACTGCTAATGATTATGATAATGATAATGATAAAGACAAGTGATTTAGAAAAACATTTATTTACATACGCAGCCGATAAAGGAATGTGAATTTGATTTTTTGATAAATGCCGCTTGCTTGTACAACTACTTATATTTCACGAGAATAAGAGATACCTTAGAACTGAGGGCATATTAAAAATATGTAAGTCCTGACCTGGATAATACTTTTTTTATAAAAAAAAATCGTTTTTGTTTAGTATATTTTCTGTGAGTCGGAGCTCGAATGATAACTTTAAAATAAATATCTTATATTTTTCAACTATAAATGAGTTATCAGTTTTTTTACAGTAAATAATTTAAATAATATTTTTTCATAAATATATGACAAAATAATATTTAAATTTTTTAAGCGTTTATTTAAAAAAAATTAAAACTATAAGTAAATAAGTAAACTCACCATGAGTTCGATCATAAATATTTGTTGTGGGAATTAGCATAATTTTGGTGCATTTTATGTTGTATTCAGCCTATTTTTATGGCTTGGTATCCTTAATGCGTGCAATATAAATAGTTAAGAATATGCTTAAATAAAACTAGTTTTATTGGTGATGAGTATGTTGTATTTTAGAAAGCAATATTAACAAAGTAAATTGTAACGGAAATTCCCTTTTGGAAATTCATCGTCCTATAATAATTGCACTGGATTCGATCCACGATTTTTGAAAATTTCATAAAAATGGTGCATGCAAACGCTGAAAGTAAGTCTTACAAGTAAGTACTGTATATTTCACAATCGGTTATATTTTTTTTAAAACTTATGCGGTTACTAACTAGTATTTTGGCGTTCTATATATTTTGTAAAACGCCAATAATGGATACTTGTAAAACTGACATTCAAGTCGATGCACCTATCAGCTTTCAATCTAGGAATTGTCTGTCTTACATTCCTCAATCAAATTATTTCTAAATTTTTACCAATTTACTTTTAAAATTTTATTGCAATTTATTTTTTTATGAATGTTTGTATTATTATATTAGGATAGTTTTTAATATTTTTGTTTTCTTTATAGACACAAGTATATTGTGCCAAATGTTTGTTACTTTTGTATACTAGCTAAAGAAGCTGAGACCGTCACACTGGCACATAGATTTTAAATTAGTTTACCCAATTCCTAACAGGTTATGGGACGATAGTACCTAACATAATGCTTACTAATATGTTGGTCATAGGTACCGGTGTACCTTGTTTTACGAAAAGGGCTAAGGGGCAAAGGGTTATTTATTATTTTGCAATTAATTAACAAACGACATTAGTATTAATATTAATTTGACAGTAACTGGCGATCACATTTTTACAACCGGCGTTGACGGCTCAACTAAGCGTTATTTTAATTACCTTATTTAGTTAATCATCACAATTTAGTGTTTGTATTATTAATTTGATTGAGTATTTTGTATTTAAATTTTAAGAAAAGCTATTAAATAGTTTGTTGTTATTTTTAATATATTATATAAGTTTTACATTGTATTCATTTATTTGTATACATTCTCGTTAATTGATTAGGTTAAAACCTAAATAGCTTCAAAATGTTTTAATGTGGAATTAAATATATACACGTCAAGTTATTTGTTGTTTCCATTGACAATTCTGGAACTTTCTTCAATCCACTATTCATACAAATATAAACCATTATAGCGTTCTTGCGTTTGCGTGTAGGTATACGCAGCATAATACCTATCATATATAATAGAAAGCCATAAAATCGTCCTTATAACCCACTTAAATCAATACTAGTACACAATGAATATTATATTCTATTATTTTCATTAGTCGTAGGTACAATTGATTTCAATAGAAACAGATAGACATTTTCTTTATAAATGTGACTTCTTTTTGAAGTGACATTTCTTTGCGCGCATGAGGGTAAATTTTTTACGGGTGAAACGTCACGAAAATGTGCAACATTTTAGTCCAAGAACAGGGAGAGAGTGATCGAGACCCATTGAGAGAGAATGAGAATTCTAATAATAACAACATATTATAAATAGTATTCTAATAGCAATAAATTCCTAAACTTGGTATTAAAATTGCGTGTAATATTCAATTTATTTAACTTGGGTTGAAATAAAAGTCGTAATAATCACTACACATTTATTATAGCCTAGAGATTACAAAACATGAAGTCTTAAAACTAGATTGGGGTTGTTTGTATTTATCGTAGGGTAGGGTATTTCATATGTCTCGTTATATCTAAGCAATCGATGTGTATACCTGAAAAAATACACTTATATTAAAACACATCATAAATTGGAATAAGATGTTTTCATAGTGTAAATAACTGTATGTTCATAATATGGCTGTTTTTTAGTAGGATAGAAAACTTTAGACGTGCCACCTGATGGTTAGTGGTCGACGTCGCCCATGAAAATAACTAGTCTACCTGGAACGAGCCCAGGCAACTCATTTATGTGTTGCCTATCCTGAGTCTCGGTAGCAGTAATTACACTGCCTGTCTTGTTGATGAGCTTTCTTCGTGTTTACAAATGTTATTATTTATTTATGAATGAATTATTATTGTATTGACGTTTCGGATACTTTACAGAAGCCATGGTCACGGGAGGACGGGAGGTCATTTTCATAATTTAAAACAATTTTATTATTGTATTGACGTTTCGAATACTTTACAGAAGCCATGGCCATGGGAGGACGGGAGGTCATTTTCATAATTTAAAACAATTTTATTATTGTATTGACGTTTCGGATACTTTACAGAAGCCATGGTCACGGGAGGACGGGAGGTCATTTTCATAATTTAAAACAATTTTATTATTGTATTGACGTTTCGGATACTTTACAGAAGCCATGGTCACGGGAGGACGGGAGGTCATTTTCATAATTTAAAACAATTTTATTATTGTATTGACGTTTCGGATACTTTACAGAAGCCATGGTCACGGGAGGACGGGAGGTCATTTTCATAATTTAAAACAATTTTATTATTGTATTGACGTTTCGGATACTTTACAGAAGCCATGGTCACGGGAGGACGGGAGGTCATTTTCATAATTTAAAACAATTTTATTATTGTATTGACGTTTCGGATACTTTACAGAAGCCATGGTCACGGGAGGACGGGAGGTCATTTTCATAATTTAAAACAATTTTATTATTGTATTGACGTTTCGGATACTTTACAGAAGCCATGGTCACGGGAGGACGGGAGGTCATTTTCATAATTTAAAACAATTTTATTATTGTATTGACGTTTCGGATACTTTACAGAAGCCATGGTCACGGGAGGACGGGAGGTCATTTTCATAATTTAAAACGATTTTATTATTGTATTGACGTTTCGGATACTTTACAGAAGCCATGGTCACGGGAGGACGGGAGGTCATTTTCATAATTTAAAACAATTTTATTATTGTATTGACGTTTCGGATACTTTACAGAAGCCATGGTCACGGGAGGACGGGAGGTCATTTTCATAATTTAAAACAATTTTATTATTGTATTGACGTTTCGGATACTTTACAGAAGCCATGGTCACGGGAGGACGGGAGGTCATTTTCATAATTTAAAACAATTTTATTATTGTATTGACGTTTCGGATACTTTACAGAAGCCATGGTCACGGGAGGACGGGAGGTCATTTTCATAATTTAAAACAATTTTATTATTGTATTGACGTTTCGGATACTTTACAGAAGCCATGGTCACGGGAGGACGGGAGGTCATATTCATAATTTAAAACAATTTTATTATTGTATTGACGTTTCGGATACTTTACAGAAGCCATGGTCACGGGAGGACGGGAGGTCATTTTCATAATTTAAAACAATTTTATTATTGTATTGACGTTTCGGATACTTTACAGAAGCCATGGTCACGGGAGGACGGGAGGTCATTTTCATAATTTAAAACAATTTTATTATTGTATTGACGTTTCGGATACTTTACAGAAGCCATGGTCACGGGAGGACGGGAGGTCATTTTCATAATTTAAAACAATTTTATTATTGTATTGACGTTTCGGATACTTTACAGAAGCCATGGTCACGGGAGGACGGGAGGTCATTTTCATAATTTAAAACAATTTTATTATTGTATTGACGTTTCGGATACTTTACAGAAGCCATGGTCATGGGAGGACGGGAGGTCATTTTCATAATTTAAAACAATTTTATTATTGTATTGACGTTTCGGATACTTTACAGAAGCCATGGTCACGGGAGGACGGGAGGTCATTTTCATAATTTAAAACAATTTTATTCATATTAATGCTCTCTGATGATTTTTTTTTTTTTTTTTTACGCCGGGAAATGCTCTGAGGCATCCCGCCTGGGGAGTGGGTCTCCCCAGGTGGGTATGTGGGACTGCGCCCGAAAGATGGTAAATGGACGCAGCTCTACCCACTAAAACCCGGCGAGTGCCTCCAGTGCCGCCTTGGTGTGGTACCCCGGATCTGTTAAGCTAACAGGGCACATCGACGGCTAGTCAGCCCCGCAAGGGACCGACGCCACCTCCACAGAGGGGTAGTCCAGCACCACAGAACAACCCCTCCCTACGTCGGGACAGTACAATGGGGTGAGGTTCCCATCCTCACCCCTTGCCCCCTGCTCTTTTGTCCCCTCTTCTTATAAGAGGGGTACAAAAAGCCCCCTCGGCTCAATTGGCTTCGCCCAAGGTGCTGGGCTCACCCTAGGCTACTGAGCCCCACCGCCACGACAAGGCCCGAACCTTGGTGGGGCCGCTCTCTGATGCTCTTTTCTTGTATAACCTGAATGCAGTTTAAGTTTTAACAGTTGATTAACTCTATGGTTCAGTAATTTCAACCATATAAATGTTATAAACTCGACGTGTACGAAAATGCTAAAACAATTTTTAGATCAATTCACCTTTTTCCGCAGTTTGATATTATTGCTATCGACGTAGTTCTGCAGCGCTAGGTATATGAATCTGTATTGTATCTTATTCTGCACCATGCCATTCCTCTGGGCGCGAACCAACTTCACCGTTTTGTGAACGTCTATGTCACAATTAAATCCTGCAACAATGTATTCTAAATAAAAAAAACTATAAAGATAAGCGTAGCCATATTTTTTTTTTAATAATAATAATAATGTTGGGACAACTCACACACAGCCATATGATCCCAAACTAGGCAGAGCCTATTCTTATGGTAACCAGACAACTGATATATACTTATATATTTATAAATACATACATATTATAGATAAATTACACCCAGACACAGAACAAATGATCATGCTCATCACACGACCTTCTGGTTTAGCAGTCAGGGTCATTAACCATTTTTTTTTGTTTCGCTGGGGAATGCGTTTAGGCATACCAACAGGCCAGTTTAATTCAATTATTTTCTTGGCTTAACCCACAGGGCTTAACCGTTTGTAATAAATAAAACATATACTATAATAATATCAACCCTTAAATGTCCCACTGCTGGGCACGGGTCTCCTCCTCAAATGAGGAGGGTGTTGGGTCATAGTTCACCGCCATTGCGGGTTGGTGAATCACACACCTTCAAAGACTACACTACGTTTCCTTCACCGGTGAGCAAGCGATGGTTTCATGTTCAGGTGTACGTAGAAATTTAGAAAAACCCATTTCAAGGCTCGGACCCGTACTTCTCACTTAAGAGACCGAGCCCATACCTACTAGAGGCTAGACCATCGTCACTCAGTGTTTAGTTACTGTTATTATAACAGTACCTACAATAAATTTTTCGCAACGCAATAAGACTACAAATCGCAAAGCATTTAATTTCGCTAGCAATGTTTGTTAAGTTATAATTAAAAGTAAAATGAGACCAAAAACTAAGTTCCATAACTCCTAAATTCGATCGTATGTTCTACAACAAATTAGGCTGCTGCTTTGAGCCCAAGACACAGCTTAAAATTGAATTTAAATAATAATATAACGTAATAGATTCTGTATTCAAAATTTGAAAAAAGACCTATTTATGCTCATTCTTATTTCTAATGTTCGCACGCCCGTTGAAAATTCGTTACCATCTAAAAATGCTTTTAATTAGACGAAATAGTTCCTTATATTAGAAGTTAATTAAATCTTTATTAAATAATTGTTATATAAATATTATTTGCAGAGCTATGAAAAACGAAGGTTTAATAACAAAAAAAATCAATAAATGATCTTACCAGACAATTTAATTTTGTCAATAAGCATGTCCAGTACAATAAACGTGCCAGTCCTCCCCACTCCGGCCGAACAGTGCACACATAATATGTTCTGAAAATAAAAAAGACCATTAAAATCGGCTTAGTAATTTAGAAGCTTATAAAGGACCAGCTATTGCCCGCAGCTTTGCTCGCGTTAGATTATATTTACGGACCTATGATCATTTTTCTAACTTTATTCTTTGTTTATCTAAAGGAAATAAGGCAGAGGTTTGTAAGCTCCCAAGCAGCTTCAATTTTTCCGACTCTTACAATAATTGTCTTTATATTAATTTATTATATTTCGTGCCCCCAGTTTCGCCTGCGTTAACTTAGATTCACAACCGTATTCGGATTGATGATGATTATTTTTGTAGCCTATGTCCTAATCCGAGGTATAAGCCATCACCATTTTAACTTTCAGCTAAATCAGTTCAACTGTTTTGTCGAGAAAGATAAACATATAATATTATTAAGATAAACGATGTGACTAGAGATCTATTTAAGAAGATTAATATCTAAATGTCACGAACCTGTTCAGGCGCATTTTTCTCTTGCGTTATTTGGTACATTCTTCTGTTTATGTCATTTAAAAATGTTAATACCCCGTTCGGCTCCATCGGAGTACCGTGGTCTGGCCAAGCCTGTCACATTCAATAATGTCAAGATAGTATACATTTAGCAGTGGTCGAATAAACGTTGATAATTATCATAATGATACATTTTTTTATTGCAAATCAAAATGGAACAAAGAATTTAGATGACAATCATTCAAGTTTTTATTGTATTGAATAAAGTGAAATTAGCAATTAGGTATGCAAAAAAACATACAAACATCCAAATTGAGAACCTCCTTGTTTTTTAGAAGTCGGTTAAATAATATCTGATTAATGTCCACCACACCGACGGTTACAGATATCGATTATTTCAAAATAATATAAATCAAAATTTTAAATCTCTTTTTAGCCAAATGTAACGTAAAAACTATCGGGAAATTTGGTTTGCAATACATTCATTGTTTCGGTGATCTGTGGGTAGGTACGTCTTGTTGAAAGTTAAAACCACATGTTAGTGATATCCATGTCAATAATATGCCAAAATTAAGTTGTTAACATATCAATCAACGAAGCCCAAAATATTATGTAAATTACAAAAACTCATACTTACAGTGTATTGGTACTGGTATATCGTCCTGCAAGTGGTTCCGTCACTCACGTCCAACTCCCGCAGTATATAATCCTCGTAACACGTTTCTGATATGTACTTTACAATGAGATCGTCGTACAGTTCCTCATGACCCAGGGAAGGCCAGTAGCGTTCACATTTTAGCTATAAAAAAGGTTTTAATTAATATGCTGTTTTGGTGCTAAGTTCTCGAAGAACTTGTGTTACGGGTACCAGACAACGAAACATCTTTAATACTTTTGTTCTATACATATAATATTTAAGATTTTTATTATATTACAGATATTTAATACACATCCATGACCTAGGAACACGGAAAACTTTTTGTTCCCTAGCGGGATTCCAACCCGCTACCCCCGGGCTTGAGCGCCAACGCTCTGACTATTGAGCCACAGAGGTCGTCAAAGATAATTAATTTTGTACTTTAGATAAGCCTCAGGCATAGTTAAAATATTTTTAAATAAGCATCATTGTATATTTTTGAAATTAGAGACCGCTTACAAAAAGCCTCGTGAGGCTTAGTTAACCACTAAGAGTTACGATTATGATAAGATATCGGTACGAATTCTATCAATTGAGCTTCCATACTTCATGTCTTTGGGATCATAGGACCCTGAAGTCTAGGTATACTAATTGTCATACAACGATTTACATTTTTGAATTACGTTTTGATTCTCCATTGAAATAATTGGATGTGATGTTGTTGTATAATAATAATAATATATCTATGGACGCTTTCACACCACGTCAATCTGGTACCGTGGTAAGTTTTTGAAGAACATGTGTTACGGGTACCAGACAACGGAAATATATTTTTGTTATATAATACACATATTTAATACACATCCATGACCCAGGAACACAGAAAATATGTTTGTTTCCTGGTGGGATTCGAACCCGCAACCTCCGGCTTGAGCGCCAACGCGCTTACCACAGAGCCACAGAGGTCGTCGTTGTCTTTTATATCTAAGTACATATTAGATAAAATTACCTTTCCCTTTTCAGTTTCTTTAGTAATCATCGCTATCACTCTAACGTCCTCTTGCCAGACCATGCGCCAAAAGTCGTCTATTGTATTTGGTAAACAACCCTGTGTTGCAATGTACATTTTATCCTTAACTGTAAAGTAAGAAATTATAGGTATACATATGTTTTACCGTCCATATTTCTTCTTTAATTAAAATATTATATGAAATAACTTTTTACTGATTTTATCCTACTCCCGAAATCGTAAAGGCCCTAATCGACGGGCGAGCTTTACTGCGGTTTTATGGCTCGTTGGTAAAGTTCGCTCGTGTATCATTACAAAACCGCGGTTTTATATACCGACGAGCCTGACTCGCGGCCCGTCAGTATTGTTTTAATGTTTACTTGGCTCGTCGTACAATACCGCGTGTCGATCAGCAACATCTTCTTCAGGTTTCTTAAGTGAGCCATCTGCTCACTTACTGTACCGATTGAGCTTAAAGGCCATCAGGCCGAAAAGTCTAGCCCTTCCGAAAAAAAATCAGCAACATCAAGCCACAAGTAAAACCGTCGTTCTAAAACCGCGGTATTACGGCTCGTTCATCGATCACCTACATAACAATGGTTGTTGTAAACTACATGACACGACGGCAAAATAAAAAATAAAAACAAACAAAATGCATAAAAAGTTGTTTCAATATAATTTAATTATAATTATGAAATGTATACTCACTTATACTTCGACAATAGTTCCCATTTATTTTGTCTAACTTTATGAATTTCTTGACTTCCCTCAAAGCATCGTCAGAGAGTGACTTTGATACCAATGTTACAGGTTGCTTCTTTTCGCTCCTTAAAATTAAAGCTGAAACAAGATACAGGTGTTTGATTAAGTACTATTTACCACAACATACGATGCTTTGTACAAATTATTTTTTTACTGGTTTATATGCGCATTTTTGCAAACATTACAAGATAGCCTGTCAAATGAAAGCAAATACTGAAAATACTGTTGGTAAGTTTCAGTTAGCTCTTTTTTCGCGAAGAAGCAAAAAGAGAAATTCGCTAAAAAAGAGGCCGCTAAATCAAACACTAACCTTTATTTACACCTATTTGAATGATATGTTTTGAATATCTCTGAGTTTTATAATGTGATACTTCTTTGCGCGCATGAGGGTAAAAAATTTACGGAAGAAACGTCACAAAAATGTGCAAAGTTTTTGTGAAAAAAAAGGGAGAGAGTTATTGAGACCGATTTAGAGAGAGTGGGAAAGGGCGAACGTAGCATGAAGCACATAGCCATGGAGTGAGGGAGTGTGGAGAGTAGGGAGCAAGAGAGTGAAAAATATCGAGAGAGAGAGAGAGAGTGAGATAGAGCGAACGTCGCATCGCAAGTCTCGGAAATTTAAAGCGTTAGATTAGTATATTATAAACGAGATTTAAAAATTAGTTTGCCAAATAAGTTTTACATCGGACTATATTACGCACGCACTTTTTTACTATTTTATATTATGTCTCTTCCCTAATTAGATGGAACAACTATCTCCGTGTAGTGGCCAGTCCTGGTTGGAGGGGTGAAGTGGGGGGTCCACCAACTTGGCGCACATTGAAGGTGCCACTGCTGAACACGAGTTCAGCAGTTCCGACTGGCGGAAGAGCTGCTGATAATGATGATGATGTATATATATCAAATCACGGTGTTTCATCAATAAAATCAATAAAGATGTATACAATCTACAGTAATAGCCAACCTAACGAATTTTGAGTAACTCGTAGCATTCGATACAATTACACCGACATACGTGCCTACGTGACACACCAAACATGGCGCACTAAATCTATTCAGATCGATCCTTTGTATTCCAACAGCATCTCGCATTAGTATGGAGACCACGAACATACGATGAAGATATTTTCCTTGTTATTGCATTAAATTTTAAATCAATCGGAATCGAAAAACAATCGATATTCGCCTTGAACTTCGGTACGTTTATCGATTTTTATAGTATACCTAACGATTTTTCTACAGATAGAGCGTCGAGAAAGTGTTAGATAGTAAGTAACAATCTTATATTACAATCAAAACTCTTGGTGGAATTCTGCGCAGTTTTTGTCTGATTTCATTCATATAATTTTTTCGCTATATTATTTTTAACGATAATAATATATTTTATGCGTCTGTTGATAAAACAATAAAAAATGATCTCTGAATTTACTGTAATGATCATTTAAATTGGGTTCGTTGAATTCTACCAAAAACTAAACTGGTTTGGTGGAGGTACATTCCTATTTTGAAACCGATGAGTGTCGATAGCACTTGAAACGGTCCTTTTTTTGGTCTTCATTTGGTCAAATAATGGAAACATACTCATTTGTATACTTAACAAATATAATAATTAAAAATGAATGAAAATCACGACACAACTGACATAGTTCATTAAACTCTTTAAAGCATAATAGGTATGTATTGATTCTGAACATGAATAATTTCTTTTGTTCTTTTATATCCCTTATCTAAGAGATTATTTGTCTAATAGCCATTGAGTTAAGCGAATAATACATCATGCATGTATGTCTACTCTGGTAATACAATATTTATGTATTCTTCACTCGCTCATTATAAAACAAATTAATGTACTATACGTATTACCACACGTTTATGTCATAATAAAATGTGATCCGGCACTTAAACACAATCTATGAATCATGAGATGGAGTGTATGATTAAACATATCGCAAAAGGAAGGTTATAAAAGGGATTTCTATATCATTCGTAAAGGGTGAATCAATCCACATACCCGATTGAGACTCATATCGTGTGCGTAGGAGAGCGAGGATTTTTTTATAGCTTAGGAGGTTATTTTACAGCATAGGAGGTTATTTTATAGCATATGAGGTTATTTTATAGCATAGGAGGTTATTTTATAGCATATGAGGTTATTTTATAGCATAGGAGGTTATTTTTATAGCATAGGAGGTTATTTTATAGCATATGAGGTTATATTATAGCATAGGAGGTTATTTTTATAGCATAGGAGGTTATTTTATAGCATAGGAGGTTATTTTTATAGCATAGGAGGTTATTTTATAGCATACGAGGTTATTTTTATAGCATAGAAGGTTATTTTCATGGCATATGAGGTTATTTTTATATCATAGGAGGTTATTTTTATATCATAGGAGGCTATTTTTTATAGCATAGGAGTGCACGAGCAGTCAAAGCCTTTTGGTGACTATCGACGCCTATACACATCCACACCACCAGGAATTATACAGATGCGTTGCCGTCCTTTTCCCTATCCCCCAATTGACTACCGCTCACAAACTGAATGAAACGCTACAGCATAACTGTCACTCTGAGCAGGTATTAGTAAGTGAGAGGTAGAAGTCGTGCCGGCCCAATTCTGTTATGATCACATACCGTAAGTATTTTATAATTACAATGCTATGATATGGTCATAATCAAACTCGAAGTGCGAGTCGAATATATTAAATAATTATTTTGTTATCAATGAGTATAATATGTATAATCAAACAGTAAAAAGCAATATAAACGTATAAAGAGAGATAGAAAGAAGAATAAGAAAGAAATAGAATAAGAAGAGATAAAAAGAGACAGCAGTATGATGTTAATTAAACTTCTGCAAAAAGGTACAAAAATCATTAGAATGAAAATAAAATGAAAGAACCTTATATTAGGTAGGTACTACACTACCAAAGGCGAATAATCTATTGAAGTCTGAGATAATTTTATTTAAAATAATGATATTTACTTACAATTGACACTGTTCAGACTTTCATTCGATGATTGGACAGAACTGGAAGAGTCGCTCAGTCTTGCTGAGCGGATGTAGCTGGCGTTGATGTAATCGCCATCAGCGCGATCGCAGTTTCTGCGCAAGATCACGCGTGTCTGGTCATCTAGAAGATACAACTAATATTAATACATGAAAATCAAAAACTTTAGAAACTAATATGAGGTTTATCTCCAGTACTTAGGCAAAAAGGATAATTGGACGGAAAACGCTGTATCTAGTGTTCGCTTTCATGGCTGTCATCGCCGCGTTTCTTCAGTGAAGCTTGCTTCTGAGGCAGGTCAGGCAATGTATATTAGCGAGCATCTCAAGACAGGCAACACTCGTTGTATAGTAAGAACTAATATCGGGTCTCGCTTATGTTCATGAGTGACGTTAACCTCAGCAGGTAGATCTCTGTTGGGATTAAGCTCTTGGCTCTGTCGAGGTCAAGAATTCTCTTTTTGTGGTCACAGTAATTTCGAAATAATAGTGATTAGGTGTCATTATAAGGTGTATTAACTAACACAAGTCACGCTGCATCATTGGATGTCTTGAAATCATGACACTGGTAATTCTGTTTTTTGGTTTCGTTTTTTCAATTTTCTACTAACCAGTAGTATCTACTGTGTTAGATTTTATTAACATGTTTATTTTCACATTTTGAACGGTATATTTACTACTTTTATTTACAATCTCGTAAACAGGAGTCCTTTGCAGACTATGTAGAAATATATATTATATAACTATATATTATTTAATATATAGTTATGGTACAAATCCTGATTATCCCGTTTTAGATAGTAGTGTGTTAGTAGTTCATAGGCGTACTTAATTACCGTAGAATTTAAATATGAGACTCATATTGTTTGTTACTTCATTTCTTACATAATATCACCTAGTGGGAGCTGTCATTGTAATACATTAAAGTGCCTTACGGATTTTATTTATAAATTAGTTACGCATAATTGGTATGAGGATAATATATCGATCTAATTAAAATTGTTGATGTATATACGGGTACCTACTTGAATAACTCTGTTTTAATAGAACGGCCGAGATCAGCAGTATTGCCATTTCTTGAAAGAATATCCAGCAGTGGGCGGGAAAATGATGATAAAAAAAGGGAAAACTACCTAAGGATAGTTCATGTTCCTTTTTTTTTAACGCCGAGGAATGTTCTGAGGCATCCCGCTGGGGAGGGCGAGTGCCACCAATGCCGCCTTTGGTGAGGTGCCCTGCTCTTTTGTCCTCTCTTCTTATAAGAGGGGTATAAAGAGCAGCTCCCTCGGTTCAATTTGCTTCGCCCAAGGGCTCATCTTAGGGTACTGAGCCTCACCGCCACGACAAGGCTTGAATCATGGTGGGGATAGTTCATGTTCCCTTACGTGAAAGTGGTTGTGGTGAAGTAAGTATTCGAATAAAGTAATAAAAGGGTAAAAAAACTGCGATAAAATCCATAACAAGTGGATTGATTGCAGTGAGTGATCCGCAAAGCCATTAAAAATAATACATTGCTGTGATTGATTAAAAGAGTGTTTTAGTGTGTTGATTTTTACGACGCTAGAACTACCAGTGTGGTCCATGATGACCCATGGGATAATAAGTATGGAGACAGCATAGCTATTACTAAGTGTCATAGCTTTTTTTTCTGTAACGTCGGGAAATGCTCTAAGGCATCCCGCTGGGGAGTGGGTCTCCCCAGGCGGGTATGTGGTACTCGCTGGGGCCATAAGCTGGTAATTGGACGCAGCTCTAACCACCCACCACCCGGCGAGTGCCACCAATGCCGCCCTTGCTGACGTGCCCTAGATCTCATGAGCAAACAGGGCACCTCGATGGCAAGTCAGCCCCTCAGGGGACCGACGCCACCTCCAGAGAGGGGTTGTTCCGCACCACAGAACAACCCCTCCCAACGTCGGGACAGTACAATGGGGTGAGGTTCCCGTCCTCTCCCCTTGCCCCCTGCTCATTCGTCCCCCTTCTTATAAGAGGGGTACAAAGAGCCCCCTCGGCTCAATTGGCTTCGCCCAAGGTGCTGGGCACACTTAGGCTACTGAGTCCCACCGCCGCGTCAAGACCTGAACCATGGTGGGGTAAGTGTCATAGCTATTAGGTACAACTAATGTCATCATTTTACTTACATGGCAATATATTCTTATATCTATTTTTACACGCGTTCTCGGGTCTCAAGCCATCATTAGTAGTGAAAACTTGCAAATCTTCGCCACTCAACGTGTGGAACTCTTCGTCGAAACCGCTCTTGTTTTGGGGTCTCTGAAAATCTTCCATTTCCTGAAATTACAAATATTTCAACTATTGTTCCAGATTAATTGTATTTATAGAATATATGGAGACAACGCCAGCTATCATTTATAAAATCAATTTCAAAACGCAAATGGAAAGTTCGCACATTATAAAGTGGAAATATTAAAGCATAGCAGATGAGATCATCAAAACTAAATCTACACGCAACACCTTTTATTGACTTATACTCAGCAACTGACAGACAAAACTTACTGCTATTATAATAATAATTACTGCAATATAATCATCATCATCAGAATTCAATCTACTGCTGGATAGAGACAGAAAACGTCTTAATTTTATCTCGTAAGTAATATAATGATACTTTTCCCTAAAGACTACACTCCTTTATTAAAAATCCTTGCAGCTGGATTTCTATAAAAAAGTAAAGTCTTATGCACTGGGCACTTATAGGCAGCAACAACAACGATGAAGACAAAATGACATCTTTAGTGAAGTGCCATATCACTTCAACTGTTGTCGATATATGGAAGTATAAGGTAGCCCAGAACTTAAAGATAAATTAATACATATTAAATATTAATACTTTCGCTTAGCTCGCTTGCTTACACTTAAGTACTTAACTAGCAAAATAGATTATATTAATCTTAAGAGGTTTGATTTAATTATTGTTATCGAACAAAAAGTACAAAAAAGGTGTCCGTCACTACTATATGATAAAATATTTTCATTAATAATTAATAAAATTCTATAATGAAAGCTCGAAGAAAATAAAGAAATAACAGCGTGACGCTGCACGCTGTACGAAATGTCGATTTTAGTGCCAAGACGTGGCGAATTAATATAAAAAATGTAACATACATACTAAATAGAATAAAAAATCAAAAAAATTGATCAGTTCATTACATTGATTACCTGTACTTTTCGCTTGATGTCCTGAGCTCGGAGGCAGGTCCCGCTCACGGGTTGTAGTAATCGCAGCACGTCTCCGGAGTTCTCGATCATGGGATACGACCTGAAGTGCTCGATGAGACCCACCAGGTCGTCGAACTGCTCTCCGCTGCCTACGTCGTATTTGTCATGCTGAAAATATATGCATTGTTAGTTATTTGTTCCGCACAGCTACCTGGGTAAATGCGGATAGAGGGGATCGGCCTTTTTAGCGTTTATTAAAGGAGGTTCATTACCAATAGTGGTCAAATAAAGCCGATAATCATGATCAATTATTTGTCTCAATGTCTATTTTCAAGAGATAATCTATTGCATACTTTAAGTTGTGAAAGTCTTATAGATAAGAGATATATAAAAGAAAAAATTGGACGAATATGATATTATGTACGTGTTTTAGCCAGTTTGAGAGTCCTGGTGAAACAATTAATAACCTCTCATGTAATAATTCACGACGTGTTTTATCGATGTAAAATGTCATTTCCATACATATCTATTAGTTTTCTACTAGTGTTTACTACTGTAGAATGGCATCTTGGCTAACCCACCTGATGGTCCCAAGTCTCAATACTTTTGTGACAATATCTCAAAGCGTAGTTTAGGTAAATCTAACGCTCTAGCGTCTTACCCTCTACGGGCCGAAACCTATCAGTTGATAGATGTAGACGCATTCTGTCGGTTATATAAAAGGTATTATATTTCTGTATCCTATAATGAAACTTATTTAATATGAATTAATTATATCATATAACACATGAGGGTATCGTTACCATTTAATTATAAGTAACATATTTTAATTACTGCGACTCTGGAATGTCACAGACCGGATTTGCACTGGCGTCGTTGTGAAACAAGAATGTTCGAACGCAAATTGAAGAAGTTTTACAAATTTACCCGCATACGGAAATAATTATCTTTTCAACGAATAAATTGACTCATTTTTTAATTCAATTAATTCGTAGGTTATGTCACCCCGACCATAATAGCAATTCTATTGACACCTAATTGATCATACACGCCTAATCTAAGTAGGAACTTATATAAGTAAATACAAACAAACAAATAAAATACATACAAAGCAATAATAAACCATGGCTCTGTCATAAGCGAATGCTTGTCAAAACTCAAAAGTATTATATTAAGCGTAGACAGAGAATACTAGTATTCTCTGTCTATGATATTAAGCGATTCAAATAAGAATAGGAACGTCAATGACCCCTATCTGTCAAATATCACTTGAAAGGTACGGTTTACACAAAACTTAACAAAGGCTACGGGGATAAATAAAAACACTTTAACACGTATCCGACGCGTACTCCAACAGTAATGCAGAGATCAGGGGAATTGAAGAGCTAGATTCTAATTTATGTTTTTTCACTCAATCTCTGTAGATAAATAAATTTTATTAAAACAAAACTTTTTTTGCCTTCCCTACCCACTGGTTTGAATTGACAGCTATGACATCACAATATGGCGCTAAGTCTGTCTTATTCTCATTTGAATCGCATAGTACTGTATATCCTTCCCCGTCGAAATAGATATGGGCTTTATCTTATATCTTTAAATGAGCAATTCTTGTATATATATATACAATCGAAGGAATCGGTTCCAACGATTTTCATGAAATTTAGTATATAGGGGGTTTCGGGGGCGATAAATCGATCTAGCTAGGAATCATTTTTAGAAAATGTCATTTTATTAAAAAAAAAATATACCGAGCAAAGCTCGGTCATCCGGGTACTAATAATAATTTATAATCTTATATCTTTAAATGAGCAATTCTTGTATATATATAATTGGAATCTCGGAATCGGCTCCATCGATTTTCATGAAATTTAGTATACAGGGGGTTTCGGGGGCGATAAATCGATCTAGCTAGGAATAATTTTTAGAAAATGTCATTTTATTTAAAAAAAAACCGAGCAAAGCTCGGTCATCCGGGTACTAATAATAATTTATAATAAATAAATAAATAAAATTTAGCTTGAAACTTTTTTTTTACTTTTTTGAATAAATTTAACGTAAAGTAACGCCGAGATATGGTCAATGGGCAACTCGAAAAAAATACCATATTGTTTTCTTTAAATTTGACTTTATAAATATATTTGTCACAGACGAATCACTTAAAATATGTAGCCTTAACCTTCTATCAAAGTTTATTAAAAATATGCTATCTACTATCTAGTGATTCAAATGAGGAACGTAAAATGAACCGGAAACTGAATAACCATAACAACATATTAGCTTTTTTGCGATACGTGATAAGAGTCTAATTAGGTTCCAAATGATTTACGAGGAAACTCTGAGGATGAAGGCACCTTGGACGGTTCAGGACAACGGACGCGAGATACATCGCAATAAATTTCCATAAACAACCTTGGTCCAAGCGGCGAATAAAAATTATGACGGATATAAAACATGATTTTTATGTGTAATTATAAATCTGAAAATATAAAATCTGAGTTACCCTTTGACCTTTAGTCCCGCCTAAAGAAATTTTACTTCAAAATTAGTTTAATGTTATGGGACTGGTGTAATATGAAACATCCTTTATAAATGAAAAATATAATTATATCTTTATCTTTTTAAAAAAAATATCAATGCCACTTTTCGTTGTAATTTTATAACTCAAGAACGGGCTCACCAATCCCAACGAAATGTTTAGGCTTTGTTCGGACTATTTAGTAGATGGTTTATGTAAAGTTTGCACAAAATCGGTCGAGCGGTTCTTCATTTATCACATTTTTTTAATTCAATAAATGGCGGATCATTTTGTTAATGGAGATTTTGCTGTCAAATTGAAACTTTTTCAGTTGGGGTTTTAAAATAGCTAGCAATTAATAATATATTTTTTTGTTTGAATAAATTAATTTGATGTTCCAATTTTTTTTATTTCACTTTATACGTAGCGAAGCACGTACCGGGCCGCTAGTATTTATATATATATTTCTTGTGTGCGTGTGTATGTAACTCCTCCTAGACGGCTGGACCGATTTTGATGAAATTTTTTTTGTGAGTTCAAGGAGATTCGAGGATGGTTTAGATTCACAAAAAAAAATATTTTGTACAGGACAACGTCTGTCGGTGCCACTAGTAATATATAAAAAATTCGTGTCACGATGTATGTTCGCGATAAACTCCGAAACTACTGAACCAATTTATATCAAACTTTGTAAGCATTTGTAATTTGGTCCAACTTGGGAAATAGTGTAGTTTGTATCTCAATTATTGATCTCAATTGCAAATTAAATGTTTATATTTTGTTACTGTATGTAGATGTCAAATTCTCAAGATGATGTCAAATCCAAACTCATTAGACAGAAAGATGACGTGTCAGACCTTCATTATTAATTGACGACCAATGTAGCTCAATGATAAGCGCGTTGACGCTCAAGCCGGAGGTTGCGGGTTCGAATCCCGAATACTTTACACACTTTATATACCTTAGCCACTGCAACGCGTGGCCGGGTCTGCTAGTTTTAATATATGTTTTTGTTCCTAAATTTAAAAAAATCGGATTTACTTGAAATTTGTACTCAACGTTCCGTTTTGTTTGGGTGCCATATTTTTTTTTCAAATTCGTACGGGAGGGGGGATTAAACGATTTGCGTCATTTAGGTAGAAAAAACAAGCATTTATCTCACAAACGCTAAGAAGTAGATTGAGTGATATAATATTTAATTGATGCAATGTCCATCAACTCCATTTATAGAAATTGACAAAAATTAGACAATAGATAATGGACGAAATAGAAAAATATAATCGTTTCTAACCAAATCACGTGATTTTTTTTCATGAGAGGTTATTAATTGTTTTACATAACTTCGAGGTGAGTGTCATTGGCAAATGGTTTATTGAATCACGATTTTATCACGAATTTATGATGACGCGACTTGTGCTGTTCTGAAAACTATGACTCTCAAATACACAAAGTAATAAATATACGCTATTGCAAATGAATAATAAGGCTCTAAAATATTGAACTAATGGACATTACAAAGAATTTACTGATTAGTGATATGTCTATTCTAGTACTTAGCTAGACTTTGGTGAATAAAAAGCTTCTTTCAACACCAATACACACCATGCTGCCGGTTAGAGAAAAATGAAATCTTTATGGCAATTCACGGATATGGGTTGTTGAAGACTTGCCTTGAGAATACTGCAGACCTGCTAATTCTCCAAATATATTGAGACGCTTTAAGGGACATGTTTAAATATATAATTTTTTTCTTTTTTATAAAGCAAAACAATATTTTTTGCCATTTCTCATGTAATTTTTCAATGTGGGAAATAAATTTCTTAAGCCCTCTTTACAGCTAATTGATACTTCAAATAATGATTCTTCATATGATGAATCATTTTATCGTCATGGATTCCTTCCGCTCCTCTAAACCAATCAACCATATATCATGACCATGTTAATAATAAACGGAGGTATACATCAGTATGTCCTAATAACGTTTAACATAAGAAAACCCACTTTACATTGGAGTAACCACTTTCTGTAATTATACCATATACGTCACTGTTGCGTGCAGGACGCGATTGCGTTGTTCAACGTTTTAAAGAAAAGAATGTCGTCATCAATAGGCAATCGTCGATAACAACTGAACCGGTCTCGTTAATTGTTCAGTCGAGAAAAGGGAAAAAAAACTGTTATCGTATAATATGTGATATGTGTATCGTATTGTAAACGATGTTCTTCGATCATATATTTATATAATTTTACTGAAGAACTAAATAAAAGAAGATCGTAGCTAGATTTGATGGTGTCCATATTCCGGGATAGGTACGTATGTTGCGGAATGGTAATTTGAAAAAAAATACCTTTTTTTCTTTTACGCCGGGAAATGCTCTGAGGCATCCCGCGGGGGAGTGGGTATCCCCCGGTGGGTATATGTGACTCGCTGCGCCCGAAAGGTGGTAAGGTGGACGCAGCTCTACCCACTAAAAACCCAGCGAGTACCACCAATGCCACCTTTGATGAGGTGCCCCGGATCTGTTGAGCAAACAGGGCACCTCGACGGCTAGTCAGGCCCTCAAGGGATCGACGCCACCTCCGCAGAGTTGCCACAGAACAAGCCCTCCCAACGTCGGGACAGTACAATGGAGTCAGGTTCTCATCCTCGCCCCTTGTCCCCCTGCTCTTATGTTCTATCTTATAAGAGGGGCACAGAGAGCAGCTCCCTCGGCTCAATTAGCTTCGCCCAAGGTGCTGGGCTCACCTTAAGCTACTGAGCCCCACCACCACGACAAGGCTTGAACCATGGTGGGGTTGAAAAAAGTACCTATAATAATAAAATGTAATAACACAATGTACGTTTATGATATGTGGTATAACAATATTGTAATATAACTTTTACAATAGACTATATATAACTACAATAAGGAGATAGATACATTTTACAATTAATGAAGCCACATTTAAATAATTGAGGAATATTAATTCTACATATTGATTTAATACTTTAATTTTATATGAAAAGTATATAATAGCAGTAGTATGCAAGGGCATGCCTTAAATATAATAAAATTGTGGTAAAATAATTAATTTGTAGATACAGGGTAATTTTTATTATCGTTTTACCATGTTTTTAATATCAATCTTTTGTTTAAGTTTTGAATATGATTGATAGGTTTATCAAAACATTATACACGTGATATTCATAATTTACAAGTTAACACGATACCTTTCTTATCACACAACTTTTACTACAAGTATACTGAGAAGTGCGTGTAGTTTCCTTTTCATTACAATAATATCGAGTCCCACTTTCTATATCAATACTGGACTATATCAATGATTGATAGGTGACTTTATCAATGTGTATCATTGTAATAATATTCTTATCACAAGACAACATTAACTTTTATGGACGAAGCTCAAGTCCATCGCGAGACTGACTACAGCAATTATGTTGAAATGACGCGTCGCGCTTTTTAGACAAACGATCAGATCGATATTTCTACCGCGCTTTAAATATTACAAACGACAGCCTGAATATTTTTGTATTTATTGATACATGTTAGAGTCAAATTTATGATCGTATGAATGCATACATGCAAACTTGGCATGATTATCCAATATATCAGAGAAAGCTGTGCACAATTTATAAAAAAAATATCAAATTTTTATTTATTTATGATTAAATAAATCCAAGAGCTAAATATTTCTTGATAACTAAAATAGATCAATTTAATATAAAATATCTTTATTATTTCTTGCCTTTGGATACAGTGATCGTTTGTAACTGTTGAATAGGGAAAGCCGTAACAACTTGTTGATTAAGGATTCCAATAGCATATGATAAGAATGGAAATGCAACTGTATTGGTACGACTTTAAAACATTCATTCTTGATATATAAATATTTAAAATGAAATAGATATAATTTAACACTACCTATAATAAAATACTCTTATATGTTTTAAACAAATATTTAAATGACACGTTATCATATATTTATGAATTATAATAATACAAATTCACTCGAATCAACTTAAAATAATTTACATAAATACCTTGAACGGACAATATACTAATGTCGCCTGTTTAAGAAAATGTATCGGCAGTAAATATGAAAACGCCTAAATCACAATAAGGATTGTAAGGATCAAAACTGCGCAGTTGCAAGCTGCACCTATGCAAGTGCAGGTACTTTAATTATAATGTCCACCAACTCTATGATATCCCAGTACCTTTTGCAATATTATGCACTAGCTATCATTTACGAGCAAACTTCACAATGGACTGAAGTTAGCTCGCAGAGAATGCACCAATGTAAAATGCATCTAGACCAGACTCCGCGCATGCCCTGTTTTTTCAGTTCAGCATATGAGAGCCTGGTACCTCGTAAAGTCTAGACGTGAACAATTTAAATATGATTATCGATAACATGAAAATTTCAATGTTTGTGTTTCTTTCTTTAATTTATCGTTATAAAATTATGATACAGAAAGTGTTTTAATTTTAAATGTAATACTTAATAGTAAACTTTTGTCTAATTATAATATTATCCTTAGTGATAATTTATGTGTAAATAAATCATCTCGATTTATGATCAAGATTTATATCCAAACTTTTTTTTATTTTATTATTTATTATTTACACAGAATTTAAACACAGTTTAACGTTAAACAACCTTTTAATTAGATATTTAATAACGTTTTAATTTCCGACCTTTAAGATAATGTGTACATCCTATCTATCTAATCTTTTTAAATTTTTTTTATAAGAATCTAAAAGAAAAAAAAATATTTTTGTTTGGTCAGTTAAGAAGACAGATCTGTCCTATATCTCTTTTAGATTACACTTACCTTTTTTTTTTTTTTTTTTGGTCTCTGGGGAATGCGTTTAGGCATACCACCGGGTCCGGGGGGACCCGGAGGTTATGTGGGACTCTCCGCGCCCGAGCAGGTGGTAAGGTGGACGCAGACTCTACCCACTAAACCCCAGCGGTGTTCTCCTCATCGTTTGGGTGACCCGGCGCGAGAGCTGTAGTCGTCCGTACCAGGACACAACGGTGTGCCATATGGCACTCTTCCCTAGAGGCGGGGGGTGGCATCCCCTCCTCGTTCTCCGCTTAAGACACACTGAACACACAAGGGTGCCTTATAGCTCGGACCTTACGTGCGCGCAGCAAATCCCCCGATTGGCCGCGCACAGGTCCCTCACGGCGGTGCGACCGCCTGTCGCCGCCGTGCTCTTCTGCGGGAAGGGGCGCCAGTGCGCTCCCTTTCCCGCTCCGCCTCCTCCTTCTGCGACATCACGTCCTCGCAGAAGGAGAGGACCACCTGCCATGTGCTCTCACTGACAGTCATCGCTCGGATGACCGCAGGGAGCGACAGGTCCGCGCCAACCTCAACGATGAGGGGCGCCCTTGCCTCCGCCCAAGCTGGGCACTCCGCCAGGGTGTGGTCTGCAGTGTCTTCACTGCTGTTGCAGTGATGACACCCTGGCGAGTCCTCAGCCCCTGCCACCTTCCACAGATACCTTCCGAAGCATCCGTGCCCCGTCAGGATCTGCGCAAGGTGGAAGGTGATGATGCCGTGCCGCCGGTCAATCCACTGCTCCAGGATTGGACCGACGGCCAGCACGGTGCGGTGTCCCGCACTAGGCTCCTC
Organism: Helleia helle; assembly: GCA_963853865.1. Taxonomy (NCBI): domain Eukaryota; kingdom Metazoa; phylum Arthropoda; class Insecta; order Lepidoptera; family Lycaenidae; genus Helleia; species Helleia helle. The sequence goes on from OY971420.1 coordinate 7,262,459, forward strand.
TAGCCTCTCCTTCCACTGACGGAGCACTTGCCTTCGTAGGCGGCTCCGCCAGGACTCCTCTTCTTCGGAGGTCTCCTCCTCTTCCTCCTCCTCTCCTCGTCGTCTCCTCCACGTCTGCGCCAGGGCCCTTGCAACCAGGTCCCACGGCGCTGAGCCCGCCAGTACGCACGCAGCCTCGCATGAGGTCGTACGATACGCACGGACGGCCCTAACGGCCATGACTCTCTGCGGACGTCGCAGAAGAGCCACGTTCTCCGTCGTCAGGGCGCTCGCCCATATCGGCGCGCCGTACAGCCCCATAGACTGCAAGACGCCCGCATATAGGCGGCGGCAGCCAACGCTCGGTCCACCCACGTTGGGGAGGAGACGACTTAACCCTCGTGCAGTTCTGAGCAACCTCGGGACGAGACGCCGGAAATGTTCTCGGAAGTAGATTACACTTACCTACCATGTGATGTACATTTGAGTTGAAAACTAAAGGCGAACATTCTGGACTATAAAGAATACGAGCTTTAACAAACAAAACTATTGAATAAAATAAATATTGTCATCAGTAATCATTTCCGAAAAATTTCCGCTTTTTGGGAAAAGAGAAATTAGTTCTAATTTCACCGAAAATAATTTATTTTTGATTAGTCTATTTCATCACAGATATTTGAAATAAGCACTATATATTCATCGATAGAATCGTTTTGCACTATGTTGTTTCTCTACCTGCACGTAAGATCGATACTGCATGAGCGTGTAGCCCGACTGCTGCACATTTATGGGTTCCTAGTATTTTATATCGTATATATAAAACTGTGAAATGCAAACATGATTTTAATGAATTAAAAAAATAACAAATTTTCAATTCAAAGAAAACGAATTGCAAGGGACAAAAATATATTATGTATATTGATACATAATATATTTTTCCTTCCTAGAAAACTAATGACTGAATAAAAAAATAAGGAACTACGTTCCAAATAGAATAGAATTTTCAGATAAGACACAAATAAAAAAAATGCACACAGTTATTGCGATCGTGATAAGTACTAGTTACTAGTAGAGAAATCTTTCTCAGTTCTGTAGTCCTAGTGCATGCGGTAAAAGCATGGGAAATGTTTCATTCATACAGGACAAATCATTTGTAATTAATTCCATCAGCTTCCGAAATCGCCTTTAATTCGTCATTGTCGACCAAAGTCTCCGGACGACCGCGAGGTTCATTTTTCAAGGTCGAAATTTCCAGAACGGAAGCGAGCAAACCAATGACCAATGACAGGTGGTGCGTTGGTTTGTACTTTGTAGTGTTAGCTAAGTAAACGTCGTTGATGTTGCGTGCCGCTTGTGCCACGTTGCTGCCACGACGGTACTCATATTCCAAATTTTAACGTATCCATGATGATGAAAAAGATTGAAATGCGATGAAAATGTGACACTAATCAATAAACAAATGACTACCTTTGGAAAAAGAATTCCATGTTTTTAAAATAAAATTAATTTGAAACTAGAATTCTTAACCAAACAAAAATTAATTTGATTTGAAATGGACAGTACTGCAGAACGGCAATTTCATAGGTAACTATTATTAAAATCATAATTTTAAACAGTATTTATTTTGTGCAAACACGGTGGTAGTAATTTCATTAATTAATTGAAATTTAATCCAATTTCAATTCATAATTTATTGTTATTACTTAATTTAATTTACTATAATGTTAGTATTTATTCTGATCACGTGATCATTACGCCATTATAAGTGATTGTTTTACAAATCAGTAACACGTATAAAATTTATTCTAAACACGGTGCTGCTCAACACGAACAGCAGAATATATATATATATATATATATATATATATATATATATTTATTTTATTTAAAGTCGCATAAAACATCTAGGGTCATTAGCGACTACAGAGTATTTTACAGTAATTAAATTAAAGTATAATAGTTAATTAGTCTTAAAAATTTCACAGTATTTCTATAGTCGCATAAACACTCTTTTAATGTCTTACGAATTAACATTACTTATTTCTGAGTTAAACATTGGACAATCAATTAATAAATGTTTTATATTGAGTTCACTATCACATCTAGAACATTTATTCTTTGGGGTTTTAGTGATAAGATGTATATGTGTGGCGTTATAATGACCTATTCTTAATCTATTTAAAACTATTTGATCTCTTCTATTGTCAACCTGTAAATTACATTATTCAAAAATTGATTTTCTTATATCGAACAATGCACTTCTATTATTTTTAACCCAATAGCTGTTCCATAGTTTTTTAATATTGTATTTAAAATATTTTTTAGATCAGATATATTCGAAACTATCAAATTACATTCGTTTAAATTAGTAGCTTCTTTAGCAAGCACGTCTGCTTTTTCATTCCCCGGTATGCCTTGGTGACTAGGAATCCAAATTATTTCAATTACAAAGTTATTATTGATCAAATTTAATAAGTCTTCTTTTATTAGGTTTATTAAAGGGTCTATATTTTTTGTGTTCGATAAGGCAGCTAAAGATGATAGTGAATCCGACAAAATTAGGAACTTTTTTGCTGTCGTTGGGTTGTTCTTAATGACCTCCAAGCATTTTAAGATAGCTTCTGCTTCGCATGTGAATATAGATGTATAGTCGGGTAATCTGTACTTGTAACTGCTTTTGGTTGATACAATTGCACAACCCGTTCTATCATTATAAATAGACCCATCAGTAAAATACATGATATAATCCGAATATTGTTCTCTAATTTCATAAAACAGGTTCTGTAAATATAATCAGGAGTAGTTTCCCGGGGATATTTGTTAGCTATGTCTAAATTTATTTTATATAACGTTTTATTCCAAGGAGGTAGTGAAGGAGGGTGATGACGTGAAAAAATTGGTGGGAGATCAAAATTAATTTCTTTCAAATAATTTTTAACACTTAATCTTAACGGGACGGAAAGGGACGGGCGTAAATGATATTCTATATCAGACAATAAAGGATATATTTTTAATTTTATCGCAGCAACAAGTCAGATAGAGATAGACAAACCTTTCGAGAATTGGTAAAATTTCGATAACAAGAAACATAGAACACGTATGTTCAGACGCATGTGGCCTGTGTTTATGTAAATAATTGACCACGGAGTTTTTATTCTTTTTGTTTTAATTATAATAATGATTTAATTTTTTTTCGTTTATTTTAAAATTCAAAACGTCATTAATTTGCTACCAGTTGTTTCTCCGAGAACTATATGTATAATAAAAGTTATATTTAGTTTGGTCCAACTTGAGAAAGTATTTTTATATGTGACACTGTTCTTTTTAGTTTCTTTTCAGTTTTACCGGGGAAAAAGGAACAGTGTGATATAATATATTATAAAATCATATTGCTGGCGTAAGCCTTAACAATTTTTGGCTGTTGATGTCGATGTTGTTGGTGATAACTTTCATTAATATTAAGTATACACTTTGAAATTTTCAAGAAGTAAAAATTATTACTTAAAATCAGTGTGAAGTATGTCTACAAAATATTATATTTTTCAATGACCTTTCACAATATTTTTTGTATCATATCGTAAGTAGAATATTTTGAAATTATAAATTAAGCTAAATTATTATGTAATTAAAACTAATTCCAATAACATTTCTAGATAGTTTTTATAAACGTAGTAGTCTAACGCATTTCCCTGCGTATATATATATATGAAATATATATATATATATATATTTCATACTATATATTCATAATATATATATATATATATATATATATATATATATATATATATATATATATATATTTCATGGACGCAGGGAAATGCTAACTGTATAATAATAAAATGAGCTAATGTATAATAATAAAATAATATTAAAGTAAACACTAGAAAAATCTATAGAGATTCATAAAATTGGAGTGTTGGTTTGTAATATTAAAATATGTAACCGCTTTTAATTAAATGCATATATGCATTTGTACGTATTTTAGCGTGTATACATCCATGTATATATACACGCTATACTATATGTACCAAAATAACATTTTTATATTTTTTTTCTGGTTGTCTGCCTGTCTGTTTGTTGCGGCTAATTAGGGTTCCGTAGCCAAATGGCAAAAACAGAACCCTTATAGATTCGTCATGTCTGTCTGTCTGTCTGTCTGTCCGTCTCCGTTTCCGAAACTATAACAACTGTACTGTTGAAACTTGGTAAGTAGATGTATTCTGTGAACCGCATTAAGATTTTTACATAAAAGTAGAAAAAAAATTTTTGGGGGTCCCCATGCTTAGAACTGAAACTCAATGTTTTTTTTTCATCGAACCCATACGTGTGGGGTATCTATGGATAGGTTTTCAAAAATGATATTGAGGTTTCTAATATATATTTTTTTTTCTAAACTGAATAGTTTGCGCGAGAAACACTTCCAAAGTGGTAAAATGTGTGTGGCCCCCTGTAACTTCTAAAATAAGAGAATGATAAAACTAAAAAAAATATATGATGTACATTACCATGCGATGGTACCTCCACAGAGGGGTTGTCCCGCACTACATAATAACCCTTCCCAACGTCGGAACAGTACCTACAATGGGGTGAGGTTCCTATAAACTTCCACCGAAAATTGGTTTGTACGAGATCTAGTAAGTAGTTTTTTTTTAATACATCATAAGTCGTAAACCGCAATTTACCTTTCACTCAATCAACTCAAATTTATATATTTGAGTTGATTGAGTGAAAGGTGAAATAAAACATTTTTTCAAAATAAACTAGGCCGATTTGGACGAGACTGGCAGATAGCTAAATTTATAAGGAGTACGTTACTCCTTAAATAGTCCTCATCAATCCGAATACGGCAGTACATCTTAGTTCACGCAAGCGAAGCTGCGGGCAACAGCTAGTAATAAATATATTTTTACAATTCTTTATTACTCTTAATACATTCATAACATTTAGCCAAATACATAAATATCATAACGTCTTTTAAATGTCACTCTAAAGTCAGCTGTTATAATTTAGAAATATTAAAAATCATATCATCTTTATGAAATCATACACAAAAGTGTTTTCACTATATTAGGTCTTTGTCGCTCATTTGTGAGTCACCCAACTGCGATGATTTCTCAGAAACTTAACCCTCAAAAGTAAGATACAAATGATTCACAACTTAAATTACAAGGTATATGTATATTACACTCATGGCATGATTTGGATATAACTTTTTTGATGCAAGGACTCGTATGAGGATCTCATATGAGTTTTTTGTTCTTTATTTTATTTATTACTGTCTGCAGCTTCACCCGCTATAAGATTTACATTTGTGTTCGGACTAATGATACTTATTTTTATCAGTGCTAAAATTATAAATAAAAAGTAAAAAAGTTTTTAAATGAATGACTAGTTTCGAAAATTACCTTATTTGCATTATTTTTATGGATTAATCCAACATCTATTCGTCCACTGCTGAACCTAGGGCTTTTTTTTTCTTTTACGCTGGGAAATGCTCTGAGACATCCCGCGGGGGAGTGGGTCTTCTCAGGCGGGCTCTACCCACTAAAACCCGGCTAGTGCCACCAATGCCGCCTTTGGTAAGGTGGCCCGGATCTGTTGAGCAAACAGGGCACCTCGTCGGCTAGGCAAGTAGTCAGTCCCTCAAGGGACTGAACGCGATGCTACCTCCACAGAGGGGTTGTCCCGCACCACAGAATAACCCTTCCCAACGTCGGGACAGTACAATGGGATGAGGTTCCTATCCTTGCCCTCTGTCCCTCTGCTCTTTTGTCCCCTCTTCTTATAAGAGGGGTACAAAGGGCACTCCCTCGGTTGCTTCGCCCAAGGTGCTGGGTTCACCTTAGGCTACTGAGCCCCACCATCACGACAAGCCTTAAATCATGGCGGAGAACATAGGCCACCCTCAACGAATGCCAAGACGGCCGATCCCTTGCCACTCGCATCCAACACGGCCACTTCACGTAGATCGTCTTTCCCACCTGGTTAATGGCCGACCAACACTTCTTCTACATAAACGTGGCCTCCACTCTTGAACCATATTGGCCCATCGGCCATCCGTTCTCCTGAGTGTGTAACCAGGCCACATCAATTCTATGAGTGATATCGATAAGCTTAATTCTCTGGCGAATGTCTTGGTTTTGGATCTTATGTGCGAAAGAAACACCCAGCATAGCACGCTCTATAGCACGTTGAGCTACGGCAAACTTACGGACCAGTCCTATATTTAGAGGCCACGCTTCAGCCCCGTAGGTCATCACGGGGAGAACGCATTGGTCGAAGACTTTCGTCTTCAAACTCTGCGGTATAGACGACGTGAGAATATGGCTAAGCTTCCTGAATGCTGCCCATCCCAATTTATTATTATATGAGTATATTTACTGTTTTAATTCTAGGTTATTTATTTATTATATTTATAATCTTAGGCACAGCACGTGTCTCACACAACTTTTAAATTTATGATCTTATGAGTATTGTACAGGTTATATCCAGTATATCCAATAATGGTGCTATTTTATAGAAACTTTATAGTTTAGTTAGTAACGACAATTACCATTTTAAATAGCCATTCCTTGCAAACGCATTTTTCTCTAATTGTCAAGTTATCGAGACTGCACGTGATTTCTGTTCACGTGTGATTCGTTCGATCAAGTTATTTATAAATTATAAGTATTTCAATCAATTATCATCAAACCGTTGCCACTGCAAAATTTCAGGAGCTTAATGAAAATAAACATAGTATTAGGTAGTTACAGTTGTATGTAACTTATTATTTTCTATATATAAGAGATATAAGAGAATAAGATACACTTTTTTTCTTACGAGTATATCTCTATCTATTCTCTATTAAGCATGATATTGAATATATAATTCTTATTTCAGAAGAAATTTTCTAGAAAGAAAAATCTAGTAATAAATGAAAATAACATTTTAATACTAGGTATATTTTAATATTAATTATTTTTGTTAATATTTGATTTTTTAAAATATATTTCAATTTTATCACGTGGGGAATAGCACATAAAAATATGTAAATATTTACGATTCTTATATTCTGTTTTAATCGTAAATAATAGCAGAATGTTCCTTATGTAGCACATACCTATACAGATTCTAATATTGTAATTTTAACAAGGTCTTAAAAGGGTATTTAGTGATGACCTTACCAATTATATCAAAGGCAGATTAGCAGATGCATGAAAGTGAGTAGTAGCAGCTAAGTTGCATATTTAAATCTGGCAAGGCAATTATGAACCAGTTCCCCATAAGACGAAAATGCATTATGAATCTGCAAAAGTTCCTAGTTACCTTGTTAGGGAGTGGATTGTGGTGTGTATAGCCAGATGGCTATGCCCATACGTGGGCAATGACTAACAATGACGCCTGTGAACTTACTCCGGTCATAACAATGTATAAAAACAAAAAAAAAATATTAACTCAATCTAAGTATGATCTTTATGACCGAGGTCACATTTGGATCATAACCCTGGCCTTGATAAACGTGATATTATCTTATATCACAACGAAACCTTTAAACCTGTTGGAATCATTATATTATTGCAATTGAAATCATGGGCATCCTTTCAAATTTAGACACTGCCCATGTAACTACTAATGTTACGAATACTAAAAATAAAATTAAAGCATGTTATTGAAAACCCTTATGCATCCACCTATAACTGAGGCCACATTCAGCTATAAAACTCATAAATGTATTCATAAAATAATGTGTCAATGTGTATCCTTGTTGGTGGATCTAATAATAAATAAAATATATATATGATATAATAATGATTCCAACAGGTTTAAAGGTATATTTATATAATTACTATTGGCCGAGGCAAACGAGATCGGAAATTAAGCCAGTGTTTGTAATTCATAATTAAAATGATAATTTTTGAATAATTTTAAGACTAGCGAACAAAATTTATATTCAGATCGTTATCATTCGTAGTCTAGGAAAAATTATAATTGTAAGTTCAGATTATTTTTTGTATTAATTGAATTTGATTATTAATAGAAAAAAAGCTTTATTGATTTACATGAAATATGTAAAACAGAATCCAGTGAATTAGACAAAAAGAACTCACAGGTTTTTACACCCAAAGTCAATATTCAAGTTTAACGTAGTCGCATTTGATGTATTTTATAATATCTCGAAGCAGGCCACATATAAAGATCTCTCTAGCACTATTTTATGCTATACAATATTGAGGTTCACGAAAAGTTTACATAGTAATTTAATAAGAGGTTTATTACCTATTATTAAATATATAAAACTCGTAAATTGGATTTTGTCAATAGAATTGAAGAATAACGTTTTACCGTAACAAGAACATAAAATTATCATACGATATAACTACATTATATTTTTACATATGAAAAGCTATGCGTTATTGTATATATGTTGGGGTAAAAATGTAGAGGTTATCCATTTTATCCGAATCCGAATTATCCGTTGAAGTATTAAGAAATAGAGTTGATACTATATACTACATATTTAGATTATATGGACAACGTATAGGTACATCTATAAATTTAAGTTGGTACCTAAGTAAAGGAAACTATAATAATAATAATAATAATATCAAGCATTAGGTATATTCCTATGTCCCTCTGCTGGGCACGGGTCCTCCTCGAAATCAGGCGAAGAGGGTGTTGGGCCATAGTTCACCGATGCGCTGACCCAATGTGGGTTGGTGAACTTCACACACCTTCAAAGACTTTTATTACTAATAAGGCATACATGTTTCCTCGCGATGTTTCACCGGTGAGCAAGCGATGGTCTCATGTCTCATTAGGTGCACGTAAAAATTTAGAAAAACCCATCAAGGTACCACAGGGGTCAGGATCGTACCCGGGCCTCTAACTCAAGGGACCGACCCCCTAAGTAGATATTATAATGCCGTAAACAAAGCCAACTAAGATTTGGTCAAATCAGGAAAAACAACTTAACCTCACATAGGAGCAAGGTTAGTTTATCTAACTATCCGGAACAAAATGAAAAAGTCAACAATAGATGTTTTGTTAACCTTGTAAGTTGGCCAACACTTCCGAATGTTGTGTAAGAAGCCTAGCCTATGAGCTTCTGGATTTGCGCTGTCATTCCTAACCTGTATCCGAACCCACCCACAATCAATCGGTACATTTTTCCAGTGCTCCAAGTGTTAATTTGGCGATGCGCCAATACGGCGTATACTTTTGCGCAGAAATGATTAGACAATGATTCTCGTATTTAACCCCACAACAACTGTTATCTAACTGGCACATAAAGTGCTAATCAAGGCATTATATTTTACCCCCATCTAGTAGTTCAGTTGGTCAAAATTAAGAATATTATTTACATACTACTAAATATAAATAATAATCCTTTCTTACAAGTTGAGGCAAAGAATACCAATATTGAAACAGCTAAGTGAATATATGTATCGCTACCTCGCTTTTCATATATTTAGTAGTTCTTTTTTACTTTTTTTTTAGTAATATAAAAAAGGTTCTTCTGAGCCGGGTATTTCCTGTATGTTTTCTACTAAGTTAAATTTTCTTACTCTCGTAACAAATAATGCATTTGTGTGTGCTAAGTCATAACATTTTACTCCGTTTTATTGCTTTTGCCTCATTCAAAAACAATTTTCATAAAAATAAAGCGTTTTTTAATGTTGTATGTGCTAAAAACAAGAAACAATAACTTTGTGTGAATCGGACTCGTGTTAAGAGCAAGCATGAAAAATCGGTAAATTCTTAAAAATATAATTATAATATGTTCTTTTCAAATCCGACTATTTTAACTGGAAGCTTTACTTAGTACAATTATGGTCATCAACATCAGCCTGTAACTAGGCATAAGCCTCTCTCAATTAATACCGAGAACGTAGTACTCTAGGTAATTAATAACAGTACTGGGTAAAACAGCCCCACCATGGTTCAGGCCTTGTCGTGGCGGTGGGGCTCAGTAGCCTAGGGTGAGCCTAGCACCTTGGGCGAAGCGAATTGAGCCGAGAGGGCTCTTTATGCCCCTCTTATAAGAGGGTACAAAAGAGTAGGGGCAAGGGGCGAGGACGGGAACCTCACCCCTTCCCCGGGTCCCGAAGTTGGGAGGGTTTGTTCTGTGGTGCGGGACAACCCCTCTGTGGAGATGGCGTCGGTCCCCTGAGGGACTGACTAGCCGTCGAGGTGCCCTGTGTACTAAACAGATCCGGGGCAGGATTGATGGCACTCGCTGGGTTTTAGTGGGTAGAGCTGCGTCCACTTACCAGTTTTTGGGCGCAGCGAGTCCTACATACCCGCCTGGGTAGACCCACTCCTCCGCGTGATGCCTCAGAGCATTTTGTGAGAAAAAAGGGCTCTACAGCGATTAATTTTAACTATAGATGTCGTTGACATCCACATATAAGTGCTTCCATCTCAAAAATGAATTATTGATCGTGAGACATTTATTCAAACTCTGCACTAGTCACTGTATTTATTATAATAGTACGCAATTATTCGACGAACAATAATAACTGTGTCGTTAAAAACGCTGATGAAACTACGTTTTGTTATTGAGAAAAACCATTCGCTTGTTATTTCGTAGTATATATACGTAGTAACTAGTCAAAATTATATAGGTATATAATATTTTCTAATAACACTTTCATAGATTCAATCGTCAACTGCAAACAAATCATATTAGACGGACAGCTTCGGAGATTTGAGATGAGTCCGATCAAACAGACAAACTCTGCAGCTATTTTAAATACAGATAAATATTATAATATATTAATAAAGATGATTTTAAACTAATTTACAACCCTTACAAAACATAGTTTAGAATTAGCAGATAACAAACCAATTAATAAAAAACAAAAAACTTTTCAAATTATATACGATTCAAGACTGATCTACTTGTATTATTTTATCCTGACACAAAGATGTATCATTAATATCTGACAAATAACAATGTCTTATAATTTTACACAAGCATAATATGTAGGAGTGGAGCGGCTAACAATCCACTATGAGGAGCAAAAACGAGTGGAGGCGTTAATGTTGTATACTTTTTCTATACATACGCTTCTGGTTGCGTCTCAATCGTATAAAAGACTTGTGAAACTGGCCCGGTTATATTATATGGATTGATTTGTTTCACTGTATTACTAAACACATACTTATAACACACTAGCTGTTGCCCGCAGCTTCGCCCACGTTAACTTACTCAACTTAACTACTGTGAATTACAGCGTGATGTTATATAGCCTTTCTCGATAAATAAGCTATTTAAGACTGAAAAAAATTTTCTAATCGGACCAGTAGTTCCTGAGATTAGAGCGTTCAAACAAACAATCTCTTCAACTTTATAATATTAGTATAGATTAGACTTGATAGACTTTTGCCGAGGCTTTTTGGGCTTGTGCAGCGCTCCCGGCTGCTATGGTATATCCTGATCTTTTCTCCCTTGAAACAGCCTTGCTGTGTTTCGTAAAGTAGGGCAGGACAGTATAATAACTGGCACCGAGACTTACCATATTACGTTCCAGAATATAGTCCATGGGCGACGGCGACCACTTAGCATCATCGTCTGCTCGTTTGCCTATCCACTAACAAAATAAGACTCGTTTATCTAATATATAAAATTCTCGTGTCACGGTGTACGTAATTGAACTCCTCCGAAACGGCTCGACCGATTCTCATGAAATGTGTGCATATCGCGTAGGTCTGAGAATCGGTCAACATCTATATTTCATCCCCTTAAATTTTAAAGGTGGGACCACCCCTAAATTTTTTTTGACAAAAAAGTAATGCGGGCGACGCTGCGGGCAACAGCTAGTCTTATGTATAAAATCACGCGTCACGATGTTCTTTAGGAACAAACTCTAGAACTAATCAACCGATATGGATGGATTAAGGTGATTTAATGTTGTCCAACTTAAAAGATAGGTTCCACACTGTAAAATGTACTTCATTATAATATAATATGTCCACAGAAAAGTATTGGAAGTCTTAGCCTAGAGAAAGAAAAATGTATAATCATCAAAAATCACCAAAAACTAAAATAAAAGGCAATATTGATAATCTTGAAATTAAACCACTAAGGATTGAAACGTGGAATGAAATATGATTGATCTTCATATTATACTTCCAATGACGCTCCATATTGGCTACTTCATTGTAATTGATATTTTCAAGTGGGCGAAAAGGCTGTAATTTTTCTACGCCTTCAAATATAAGTCATAATATCATAACTGTAATTTATTAGACCGCAGTTTCGTCCGCGTGATTTTAGATTTAGTATACAGGCTGTTGGGATTCAACGCAGAGGATGCGGGTTCGAATCCAAAATGCAAATATTTTTTATAACTTAATGGATGTGCCCATAAATTGTATTTAGAACTTCCTTAACTTTATTTCCGTTTCATTATGAGCCACGTACACATACATACACACGTACGTGTTAAAAAAATTACAAAAGCCTTTCAAATTCGTCCGATGGTTTTCATATTAGGATAAAATATTGTGGGATTATTATTATAGAATGAGACAGGAAAGGATTATTATGACATGATCAGATAGGATGAGTATATATAGGATGAGTATATTTGACACAGTTAACACACTAACCTGTCGCCTAATCATCACGTGGCTGACTCGGCCCCGGACACGAACAGATAGCACGAACTCTCCCGGGTGCGTCTGAGACTCACGGACCAGGAACGAGCCGTTCTTGCCCCTCTCCATCATCAAATGCTCAGCTTCTTTCGCTGACATAATCCCGTGAAACCACCTGCAAACACGAATTATATAAGAATATGTTGGTACCACGATAATGCAACTTAAGATTATGGTCTGATCTATGAGATGTGAAAGACGAATGATAAGTTTATTAAAGGGAATAAAATATAATAAACATAAAAATACTTCATTTAGATTTTTTTCCTTATTAAGTATAATAAAATTCCTATTTATTATCCTATTTAACTCCGTAGTAAACAGACTGATTTTAGTATATAAAATATCATAGTATAGTTTCACTTTAAATATCATTTTTTTTAAATAAATATAAACTTAAAGAAACATGATTAATAGCTAATTAATGGAAATTACTTTGTAATAAAATCGCAATAAAATGTATAATAATTATAGATTGGCTCATAATATTTTCTGTGCCCTTTGTCCTGTAAGTTATAAGATAAAACATCCACACATTTTTACGTGTTCGTAATCATTACCTATTTTTTTATGTTAGTTGTTTAGGCAAACTAGCAAACGTGCCACCTGATGGTAAGTGTTCGACGTCGCCCATGAACATAAACTAGTTTACCTGGAACGAGCCCAGGCATTTATGTGTTGCCTATCCTGAGACATAATATGTTAAGTCTCGGTGCCAGTAATTACACTGCCTGTCTTGCCCTTCTCTCCGAAACACAGCAAATCTGTTTCACTGAAGAAACAAGCAATATGGTACCCATGCAGCCGGGAGCGCGGCACAGCGCTTCCCTCCCACCTATACTAGTGAGAAGTCATTATTTCTTAAGCTTACGTTTGCCCGCAACAAATTCTTTTAACAACCACAATTGTCCCCATTAGAGGCAATAACAACAATTTATATACCTATCATATCCTATTTACGATCGGAGTCTTTGACGAAATTGTTTTTTGATTATCTTCTTATCATTATGTACTAATTTAATTCCATTACTATTAATACTAATATACAATCTCAACATCCGTTATTCTCCTCTAAATAATGATTACTTTCATAATACCACTACTTAGCGCAAAGACTATAATATATGAGACCCAAAACAATCAATGATGTGAATTCAAACGGGCGCGTTATGAGATAATCTTCAGACACCCACACTTTTACCGTATAAAGGAACAAATAAATGTCGTTAATATTGCTTGTATAATTACATAAACGCGTTACATATCGTTACGACGGCTTCGTACGCCATTAAATTGTAACAAAAAAATAAAACAAAGAGGTTTCACAAGGCGACGGGAGAATCAGTAATTACCGATACATTTCCCGACAGCCAATCAGTTCGCTTTAATTGCTTAACAGATAATTATATTTACTGTGAAATTGTAGTACGGATGTAAATAAAAACGGCTGATTAAGTAAATATTGTAATGTAGATAGATAAATAGATATTTTAATCTTACCTCTAATATCTGTTCTTATGCGTTGTAATCCGCCATAACATTGAAAAAAACCTTTTCTCCCAAATCAATCAAAAATCAAAATCAATTTTTTTATACCTTGGATCTTTTTGTATACCAATTGAATCTACCACCGGTTCCAAGGCAAGCCCACTGAGAAGAACCGGCGAAACAAACTCAGTGGAACTAATCTTTTCAAATAATATATATTATAATATAACAATTTTAACATCTTATCCTGAATCCTAATCCAATAGTAGGTACATCGAGGTTGTATATGGAGATACCATAATTATAGTACATATATATCTATCTGTCTATCTATCTATACGTTCTGTCGATAATCTATCGATATTTTTTCATATCCAGCTGGTAATACTATATAAAACATACCTACCTCGGGAGATTTAGGCACTTAAAGGAACAATCTCTTCAGCTTCATTATATTAGTAGGTATTTCGTCATCATCATCATCATCAGCCTTTATCCGTTCACTGCTGAACATAGGCCTCCTTCAATGAACGCCCAGACGACCGAGCCGGTATTACCGGCTCGGTCGTCTTTTCCATTCGTTCATTGTTCATTGCCAGTTCATTGCCAACTGCCAGATAATATCTGGCAGTTGGTCGAATTCCTACTCCTTCTATCTTTTCCAAGTTTAATATGAGCGCTAGACACAAGTGACAGAAACAGGAATAAGGTATGGAACAGACAATGTGTAAGCACACAGACTTAAAAATATTTAAGATATACGGATAGAAGATATACGGATAATTTTGCCGCCATTCGGTAAATATCCTAGCAATATCCGTTGAAATAAGTAGTATAGTACTTAATGCTTTAAAAATTAAAAGTATGAAAAATAAGACTACTGACCAATGAATAAAAATTTATTGTACGGAAACAGCACGGGAGTATAAAACAGCAATAGATAATATGTCTCTATTGTGTTGTTAAGTACCGTGTTAGTTATGTCTCTCCTAATCCTATATGTTAAGACAAACGATTGTCATCCAATCTAGACGTCAAAACAAACTAATAAAGTGATAAATTTAATTTGTCTCGAGATTTATCGATTTTTAAATTACTTGTTTTTCAAACTTTCTCGTTACACATGCCAGAAATGACTACCTACTTCTAAACGAAAACAACAGTGCTTTATTTATTATAGAAATTATTGATTATAAAATTTTTCCGTCACGGAACTCCTGAATGTGGCACAACCATTGTTCAATTCATAATTATTAAAAATCTATATCAATATATGAAATAAAATATATATGACAGCTCTGATTGGCCGGCTTTTGGCCATTGTTGGATGATTTGCCGATGGGACATTCATACAGATAACTTGTTATTTGTATTGCTATTACGTCAGTGATAAATCACTGACCAGTTTCGGAATTTTACGGCTTTTTTTTACGGACATTACTACTCTATCTGGTTATAATAATATATTATGCTCGATGGATAATGATGGTGATTTCTATTCTTATATTTATTTTACCTTAAATATACATTAAATACTTGTATATTATTATTTGACCTATTTGACATAATAATTTCAACTAGGTACTAATGTTAATATTTTAAAAATCCGACGAATTGAGAACCTCGTCCTTTTGGTAGTCGGTTAAAAAAAGTGTGGAAAATATATTTTGAATTAATACCTCAAATTCATTTTATTTCCGATGCATGTAACAGTTTTAGATGTTTAAGGTTGAACAAGTCGACGGCATGAACTCCAACAAAATTAATGCTATCTCACCTGACATAGTGCGCGAACATGTGTGCTAGAATGAAATGCACAGTGATTCATTCCTAAAGTGTCCTTTTATCAAAACAATTATTATAGAAAAAACTATTAAGTGTATCTTTTTAAAATACCTTATTTCAACTTTTGAAGAACTAAACTATGTCTGTACGGGCTTTATTTTTGAGCTTACGAGCTGCATATACTATTTATTTTCGCCCAAAGTTAGCTAAAATCAGTGTTAAAAATACGAAAGTTTAGAAACTTTTATGTATTTTTTTTACGATTTTGCGTGCATACAGACATAGGTAATGACGAGATCAATTTATAATATCCTTAGTTTTTCATGGTCAACGTCAAACATTGTAGTATTATACTGATCAGCGTTTGTATGGAAAGATGAGGGACTTGTGTAACCTTAACAGTTAACTTAGTTTGGCCGCATGCATTGCCGTTTCAGTAGCGTGGTGTAATTACACCACGCTACTGAAACGGCAAATACCTAATATTTCCAGTAACCGTTTTGTTCTATAAAAATTTAAAAGAAAAATGAATAAATAATCAAAATTTAGCATACGCAATGTTATAATATGTTTGTATAAATAAAAAGATATCATCGTTTTCAAATCAGTCACCTATAATTTCTTCTTAAAAACGGGGAAATACTACCAATTAAGCCTACCCTATTATTTTATAGCTGAGCACGGTCCCCTTCCCCACCCTGGTTCAGGCCTTGTCGTGGCGGTGGGGCTCAGTAACCTAGGGTGAGCGGTGCACCTTGGGCGAAGCTAATTGGGCCGTGGGGTCTCTTTGTACCCCTCTTATAAGAAGAGGGGGTAGAAGAGCAGGGGGCAAGGGGTGAGAATAGGAACCTCACCCCATTGTACTTTGGGAGGGGTTGTTCTGTGGTGCGGGTCAACCCCTCTGTGGAGGTGGTGTCGGTCCCTTGCGGTACTGACTAGCCGTCGAGGTGCCCTGTTTGTTTGCTAGATCCGGGGCACCTCACAAAAGGCGGCATTGGTGGCACTCGCCGGGTTTTAGTGGGTAGAGCTGCGTCCATTTACCAGCTGTCGGGCGCAGCGAGTTCCACATACCCGCGTGGGGAGACCCACTCCCCCGCGGGATGCGTCGGAGCATTTCCCGGCGTTAAAGAAAAAAAAAAAGCACGGTCCCCTTGCTCAAATCAGGCGAGGACTTGTCGCGAGTGGATTCATACGAGATGCGTTTAAAAGTTCATTCGTTATATTTTATTCTTATTAATTTAAAATAATATCGACAAAGGTCTGCCCTCACGGGCCACGGCCTTCGAGTTTCGTCACTCGTTGCCAACATCCGCCAGATTAGGAAGTAACTCCTACATCGTTTCGTCAGACTTTCGTCACAATCCACAGATACAACTTTTTAATGCCGTTTACTATTTTATGTAGTTTTAATGTTTTTATTGTATAAGACATGTTATTTTAAAGTTAATTTGATATATTTATGTTATTTTGTACAGTCTTTATATGCAAATATTTATACTATGTTGTTTATGCTTCTTTTTGTAAAATGTTATTTAAGTAATAATAAAATTTGTCATGTCGGATCTAAATACAATGTTAAGTTAATATTCTTTTGTCCGATGTTTTGGGTTTACTACTTTGTCGTTAATAATCAGTGACATTCACGTCAGGTATCCTCTGACACAAATAGGTTATGACCTGTTTTACTCCACTCGTTCCTCAACAATGTCAACGGTGATAAAAATCAGTCAGGTGGATAATAACTATATGACACGAAGTTATCCTCGAGCGAAACTTTGAACTAACATCTTACAATCTTTCTTTGGAATATTTAAAACATTTTAAAGTAAGAAATTTTTACAATGCTTATGGGGATTTCTTCATACCACTACCGAGGAGATATACGAAATTGATCGAAATTTTATGTAGGTAATTTATGTAATAATAATAATAAATATATAATATCGACCCTTATATGTCCCTCTGCTGGGCACGGGTCTCCTCCTCGAAATCAAGCAAGGAGGTTGGGCCATAGTTCGCCCAAGGCGGGTTGGTGAATTTCACACACCTTAATCTCATCAGGCATGCAGGTTTCCTCACGATGTTTACTTCACCGGTGAAATTTATAAAAACCCATTCATGTAAACTGTAAATTGAAGTAAAAAATATCTATACTAATATTATAAAGCTGTAGAGTTTGTTTGTTTGTTTGAACGCGCTAATGTCAGGAACTACTGGTCCGATTTAAAAAAATATTTCAGTGTTAGATAGCTTATTTATCGAGGAAGGCTATAAACTATATAACATCACGCTGTGACTTATAGGAGTTGAGTAACGCGGGCGAAGCTGCATGCAAAAGCTAGTAAAATATATGGAGAGTTGTCGGTCAAATATAAACCTTTATGGATTATGTTAAAACCTTTACTATTTCATGTTATACTTGAGTCCTGAAAATATATTTAACAATCGACGTCACCGCCAATATTAGCCTGTATTCGTCCAGTTTTAGATATACGAATACATTACCGATTCAATCTGATTCATTTATATAAAGTTATATCAGATTATTGCGTCTTATACAGTTCAGGTAAACTTCCAGCTACGATAGGGTTATATAAAGGCGTGGGATCGTGTATGAACTAAATTTGTATATAAACAACTTCCTTGTATCCGACGTTTGTTGTATGAAGCCATTATGAGCCACCATAAGCATGCACGTAACGTTGTTTTGATTTTCAAGGGCTATATAAGTTATTAGTATTCGAAGTCACTATATCCACGACTTGACCTTACCAGTGTCGCCGGCGGGCGAATTTTTGTTACATATTACAATTGTACGACTAATAGATATGTATACGAGACTTATATAAGTACATCAACTATTAAGGACGTTCAAAATTAATTATAAAATATAGATTTTTTATAAATACAATATTTCGACTATTCATAATTATTTAACAGCACATTAAGCACATACTATTTAATGATGATTGTATTTGTTTGATCATTTCGTAGATGTATTTAAATGTTGTTTATATGTTTTTTTGTGTTACATCGGGAGTTTTTTAATTGTGGTAAAGAATCTATGTAAGAATAAATAATGTATAAAAATCAACAATCAGATCATAATGGTCACGGAGCCGATGCGATTTGTCATATGAAAGCGGCTCCCTTAATCCTCGCATCCAGTTCTGCTGCATTTTCTCAATTTCTATAATTGATTTGACGTGAACTAACACAAAACTCATTTAATATTAGATATTTGAGTACAGTCATCTACATTAGTACTACCGTTATAATGTTTTCGTTTGTATCGCTGTTTATTAATGTTTTTACTGTTCCCCATACTGGATACAATATATTATGTTTCCTCAAGTATTTCACTGTCAATTAAGAGAGCATTCCAGTCACAATAATTAGTGTCAGCAAGATGTACAACCCCCTGTCTAAAAAAGCCAAACAAGGAATTGACATGTATCCACCACACAGGGTAATCCCCGTTGGAATGTTGATATTAATTAATATATACGTAGGTAATTAATTCATTTTAATAAAATTAATATTTATTCATATTAAAAGTGTGGGAAATTCGATAACAATACGCTCTTATATTAATATCTTAAATAAGGTGACTTAGAAATACTAAGTTGAGTAAATGGACATATCCTTTATCTTCTCTTGGTCTTTCTCGAATCAGGCCTATCTGAGCAAGATCTGAAGCGAAATATCATCATCACAATCATGTATTCGGGGATACATAGCGCTGACGTTGAAGAGATCCTTTTAGTTGTGATCGCAAATTAGTCTGCCCAGTAAAATAGTCCTACTAATGTTATAAACGCGAAAGTTTGTATGTATGGATGTTTGTTACTCTTTCACGCAAAAACTACTGAATGGATTTTAATGAAACTTTACAATAATATAGCTTACACATCAGAATTTACATAGGCTATAATTTATCCCCGGACTCCTATGGGAATGGGAAGTACGCGGGTGAAACCACGGGACGCGCTAGTCATACATAATTCTTAAAAATATCCCTTAGTATCATCTTATAAGACTTCAGAAATTAAAACGTATGTATAACTAGAAGCTGCAAAGTAAGAAGTGTTTATAAAAGATAATCTTGTACATAGTGGATTTAATTCAATACAATTTTGATCACTAATTAATTGTTATTAAAACTGAATTTCCCAAGTATATCTATATTAAATAATTTCTCTTTTGGTATTGTTAATAAATACTTCATAATATTCTAAGTTCGTGGTCATTAACGAACTTTACAAATAATAACCTCATGGCAAATCTGCCGCACTCGCAGTTCTCACAGTAAACGCGTTCCTATAGATCTTCAATGGAATGCTGCTCTTCTACCTTACCACATATATAATTATACAATTTTTACTTACTTGAAGCATGGAATACAGTATAAACCTGAGTATCAATATGCTTTACTTTGAGTTAATTATTTTTGTTACTTTCAACCCCGGACTTCTTCTTGAATGAAAATATGTTATTAAAAAAATACTCAAATAACAAGTTGACTATGACGGGACGCCCGATGTGAAACATCTATATGCCGTGCCGTTTGTCGTCACGACATTCGAGTCGATTTTACTAAACCAAAACGCGCTAATAGATATTTCACAAACAATGTTAGTTTTAAGTATCAAAAATAAACTTATGTTTATTTTCATATATACATATATATATAGTTTTAAACTTACTTCTTCAGCATAAAAGCTTTGCTCAGTTCTTTCAGTACAGTGGATACGATCGCCCCAGCCGCTGGAACGGCGAGGACCGAGGCGTCCATGCAGGCTGACAGCGCCGCCGGTGCCAGCACCCCTAACCTGCTAAGCCTTGGACAATCCTTCGACATCACTGGTGTATTCACAACGATCAACGATCAACCACAAGTGCACAGCGCACGACCGTAACCGCTGAACGATCTGCTTCGTGCGCGGTTCGCAACTCGAATGCGGCTTCGCGCCACAGACAAGTGTAAGCATTACTACAATCTTTTTGGATCTTGAACGAGATATTCCCAAACGTAAAACAGACCTTTTTTTACACTTTGCAATATGCACACTGGTCACTCTTAATTTTAGGGGTACAGTGTACCTACCAAGGTCGACTTTACATTTTACTATTTGTCAACCGCCGGTTCATTAGTATTCAAATGTGGCGACTGCGAATTCGTTTTACTGGCTTGTAACAAAAACACATGTGTCAAGAACAAGATGAGTTCATTTACATTAAAATAACAAATGATGACTTTTTATCTTGACGATATTTTATATTGACCATGTTTACTTTTCGGGTGTGTCGTAACTCATATAACATGGATTTTTTTATAATAGTACATCTTGGAGTTCATCAAGATAAGTTTGTGAAATAAGATAAAGAAGCTAATAAATGAAGCCTTAACTAGGCTAAATAAAATGACGGTCTTCAAACCAGTACGAGTACGTAGTTTATGTTGTATGTCAATCCATTATTCCATTTGACCGCGTCCAACGCCGGACGGCTCGAATCGTCGATGATAATGTGATCTCCAATCGGCTTGATCCCTTGGCGCTGCGTAGAGATGTCGGATCGCTCTGCATCTTCTACCACATCTACCACGGGGAGTGTTCTGAGGAATTGTTCGGATTAATACCTGCGGCAGAATTCCACCACCGGACATCGCGTAAGAATTCCAAATTTCACCCACACCATCTTGATGTCCGGAAATCCACAATATCTAGATTTTTACGGCATTTCCTGCCTCGCACTACAAATATATGGAATCAGCTGCCACCTAAGGTGTTTCCGAACCGATACGACTTAGGGACCTTCAAGAAAAGAGCATACTCACATCTAAAAGGCCGGCAACGCACCTGCTGATCTCCTGGTATAGCGGGTGTCTGTGGATGTCGCTATTCACTTACCATCAGGTGAACCAACTGTCCGTTTGCCCCCTCTTCTATAAAAAAAAAAATCATCGAGCACATAACCGGATAGTAATATAAGCCATAAAATTCCGAAAATGGTCAGTAATTTGTCACTGACATAATAGCAATTTAAACCATGTGATCTATATGTACGTCCCATCGGCCAATCATCCCTCAATTACCATAAGTTGGCCAATCAGAGCGCAGAACCGGCGCAGCATCGCCGCACAATTTTGGCCGAATTTGTTTTCATACAAAACACTAAGACATCTGTCGCGAAAACTGATTTAAGTATATTCAGTTGATTCTATAAGCTATAGATTGATCTCGATGTGAGGATAATCTCCTCGTGTAAGGATTGAAAAACATATAGTGTGACTGTAATTCAAGTCGACTGTTAAGAGCTAGGTTCGGCCGTCTTTGAGTTCATTGATATATTAACAAAAAATAATGAACATGATGATAAAATGGAAGATATTCTCACTCCATGCTATGGAAAGTTTAATGATTAATGATTATAACATTCTAGAGAGTAACGCATGAAAGTTGCCTTATTACCCGCACGGCGCACACTCATATAGGTTATGGTCAACTTGCCTCATCGCATTAGTAATTTTCCTATTATGATATAGGAAAATCACGATGATATTTATACTGATAAAAATATAAACAGGCCTATCATTTTATTTTTAATGTATAAGAAACGAGTTATCACTGTAATTTCCAAATTTGAATACGTAGGTTTATATTGCGTGTTTGTTTTTTCTGTCCCTACGATATACTGACAAATAACACTTATCTGTGTCTGTTTTATTACAGAAACTTTGTCAAAAATAAATCATAATTGTCACATTAATTAATAATCGGTAAAATTAATTAATTGAAACACCGTCACTTTCACAGCTCTATTCTCTATGATTTTTTTATTAAAATTAAATTGGTTTAAAATAACACTTTCGGAAACTTTAAAATACCTATTTTTTTAAGTACTTCTTTTGTTTCGGTACTTTGAACTCAATTTACATACTTTTATTTATTTAAATGAAACCTGTTTTATTACTATGGAATATCGTGTCGATAATTTAGATAAGTCTAAGAGATAAGTATATTATGTCCAGCCTACAACTAGTGATGTACTGATAAAGGTATTTCACCGAGTTATTTATTATTCAACATATTATTTCTAACACTAAAATTTAACTTACACTTGTACTAAATTTAATACACACATTGTTTTAAAATTTAAAACATGCTAGTAATATTTCCAACGAAAAATAAAAACAATAATTTGTTTTTACTTATACCTATTGAATTCATTAGGGAAATTCAATTGTATTAAATAAATATAAAAAATACCATATTGTGTTGGATGCGAGTGGCAAGGGATCGGCCATCCTGGCGTTCATTGAGGGAGGCATTTGTTTACACACATTTGTTACAGCGGACGGATAGAGGCTGATGATGATGATGATGACATTGAATGTAATGATTATAACCAAAAGAAAATATTTCATCATTAAAAAAATATGTATGTAACATGATGACGTAAAAATGTGTTTTGTAGAAAAAATAGATGTTGGGTAAATGTCAAGATTTAGGTTACGGTGATATGACTCACCGCTCGATACCGGTTTAGAGAAAAGATATTGATTACGACTTTAAAATAAATTATTAAAAAAATTACTGACTTATTCCTACTTTTTGTCTTTTCGACTTTTTCCTAGTCTTTTCATTTATTTTATTTTATAATAATTATAATAATATTTACGATATCATAATTAGAAACATAAGTACTTACCATATATTCACATATATATATACGGGTAAAATTTTCATAAAATATCTTAATTTTTTAAATAAAACAAAAATTGTTTAATTTTATTAAATTTAAGTTTTTTGACCTATAAAACAATTCCTACCTACCTAGAAAAGTTCCAGGCTTTGACTTACTCATCTATACAGATAATTAAAATTGGAGTGTCTGTCTATTCCTTTTTTTGATAAATGCGTATGGAAGTTATATACGGTACATATATTATATATACCAAAATATAGTTTTTGTCTGTCTATTTCTTCCAGCTAATCTCTGAAACGGCTAGGTCGATTTTGATGGGACTTTCACTGGCAAATAGCTGATATTATAAGGAGTAACTAAGGTTATACAAATAATCATCATCAATCCGGGTACGGTTGTACAGCTACTATCTAATAATATCTAATCATTAGTCTAAAGAAAATATTGAACATATAATAATTAATTACATTAAAACTTAATGTCAATTATAAATCATTAATATTCACACTCATAATAAATCAATCGGAAAACCAAACGAAAACGAAGATGCGTAAAAAATGTAAGGAGCTTGAGAGTGCATTGTTTAATATTATAATATCAATGCAGCTTTCGCGGCCTTTGAACCCCCGGCGAAACGATTTGCATTCAACCTCGAAAGTGAGGAAATGAACAACGGCCTTTCCAACTGGTCTACGTGACTTTTGGTGTTGTTTGCGAACCTTCCTATAGGAAGATGACACGCTGCGCCGTATTCGGCTTTGTCTATCTTTGTTGGCCAGCCCATTCATTCCGTCCACGTAGCGAGTGCGTCATGCGCCGCCCGGGGGTATGTCGTGAAAATATAATTGCTCGTTAAATTTGTATGGTTTATCAACCTGGTAATGTAAGTGAGAATTATTTTAAAAGAGGTAATGCCATGCTGCCTTGCTGAATTGGGCCGGCACGACCGGGGTGGTAACTCACGCTGACGTACCTAATACGGGCGTTAAGTGACAGCTACGCCTTTCGTTTCGTGCAGTTTCCGGTGGTCCATTGGGGGGATAGAGAAAAAGGCAATGCATCTGCATAATCTCCGGTTGTGCGGATGTGTAGGTATGGGCGTCGATAGTCGCCAAACGGCTTCGACTGCTCGTTTGCCCTCCTATACTATAAAAAGGAAGGGAGAGGGACAGTCAGCGTACCTGGAACCGAGACTCACCATCACGTCTCAGGATATGCAACAATGAAGTTGCATGGGCTAGTCTCAGGTTAACTTCTGAATATAAGTTCATGGGCAACGGCTAAAGATTACCAATAAGCATTATGCGGCTCGATGCCCGTTTGACTATCCAACTAGCGTAAAAAAAATGGTAGACAAACTGGCAGATGAGCCCTGTGTTAGTCTCACCCAAGACTCTTTGTGTTAAGTGCAATCATGATTTGCTGATACTCATCGAGTCTTCGTACCAGTTTTCACACTACGTGCCCTTCTTTTCGAAAAAGAAAACAGAGGCATTTAAATTGGTCTTTCCCATTTAGATGGGTGCACGTACCTGTGAAGTGTACTCTAACTAGTAACTTCTGTTCACTGACTCGTCTCATATTTTTGCGGCTAGCACACACACCGTTGGATTTGTAAGTAAAGATTGTTTTTGAAGAGGGTGTAATATTCACTAAGCCACATAAATCGAGTGTATACATGACTGACCACATACCCGATCCTCACCTAAGTACAAAAAGACGACGTTTATATAGATATTGCGGATTTTTAGCCTGTGAGACGTAAACAAACCAGCGACATAATAAGTGTCCAAACTCAAACGTCCTTTTATGTACATTAAAACATAAAAATGTTTTTTTATGT
Organism: Helleia helle; assembly: GCA_963853865.1. Taxonomy (NCBI): domain Eukaryota; kingdom Metazoa; phylum Arthropoda; class Insecta; order Lepidoptera; family Lycaenidae; genus Helleia; species Helleia helle. The sequence goes on from OY971420.1 coordinate 7,287,912, forward strand.
ATCGAGTCAGTTCAAAGATTGGTCTCCAATAAAATTACAACAGCGCTCACAGCTATAAAACCCTAAATTCCATTTGTTTATTCGTTTAAAGGTCAAAGTTTGTCTTTAGAAATGCCCTTGTTCGATCGAACGGGCAGACCGCCAACCGTAAATAGGAAGAGTTTTTTTTTAAATATATATTAGGTATTTACCTATGAAATTGCCGTTCTGCAGTACTGGCCATTTCAAATCAAAGTAATTTTTGTTTGGCTAAGAATTCTAATTTCAAATTAATTTTATTTTAAAAACATGGATTTTTTTTCCAAAAGTAGTCATTTGTTTATTGATTAGTGTTACATTTTCATCGCATTTCAATCTTTTTCGTCATCATGAATACGTAAAAAAATCGAGATATTATGGAATATGAGTACCGTCGTGGCAGCAACGCGGCACAAGCGGCACGCAACAGCAACGACGTTTACGGAGCTAACACTACAAACCAACGCACCACCTGTCATTGGTTTGCTCGCTTCCATTCTGGAAATTTCGACCTGAAAATGAACCTCGCAGTCGTCCGAAGACTTTGGTAGACAATTTGGTAATTTGGTAACCTATTATTTATTAAAGTATAGACCTAGCTGTATGGACCCATTGTTATTTCTTTATTTATTAACTAGCTGTTCCCTATGGTTTCAACTATTTTAACCCGATTGGCACCGAACTACAAACGTACTGTTATGGGAGATTTTGAAAATCACTTTTAAAAAAAAACTTTTATTACACTGAAAAGTTAATTCAATACAAATTAAAAGTTAACTGGCAAAAGGCAAATGTCGCGCGCGGATCTCTCAAAACTGAGGAATTGTCTGGATGAGGACTAGAGATGAACTGGCTAGCAGGACCGATTACAGGGATTATATATCAATAGGAAAGGCTTACTCTAGGCACAATTATATACAGGACTGGTACATAACAGTACAAACGAACTATAATATATTATATACATAATAATATATATATTCATATATGTATGGCCGATGGGCCTATAAGATTGACAAGTGGAGGCCGCGTTAAGGTAGAGGAAGTATTGGTCGGCCATTAACCAGGTGAGAAGACGATCTCTGTGCAGTGACGGATCCGTGTTGGATGCGAGTGGCAAAGTCTTGGCGTTTATTGAGGGAGGCCTATGTTCAGCAGTGGACAGATAAAGGCTGACGACGATAATGATGATGATATATTTACCCTAATCTCTAGATATATTAGCATAAATTCTGATTTGATCATGACAAGAATCCTGAAGCACTGGTAACTATATACCAATTGAATGTTTCGCTTCTTCGAATATCATGAAGAGGAAATGACATATTGGCATACTTATAATACGTACGTATTAAATTGAAACAAATTGTCACACATATTTTATTATTATATTTTAATAGCAGTTATACATTATTACACAGAGACAGACAGACAGAGAGCTAAAGCTAAATGTAAGTACTATGACTAGATATACGCATACAACATACAACAAACAACACACAACACACCACCTAATACTAATTTATGATGTAATGTGAACATCACTTTAATAACTCCAATACCATTGTCTTGTACATACAATACATAATCTAAGAACGCAGCATGAAATATTCATGTACCTTTACTTTACGGGATATACTTAATAGTATTAACTATTAATGTTTGCTTAATTCATTAAGACCTTTTTGTATATAAATTACTAGCTGTTGCCTGCAGCTTCGCCCGCGTTACTCAACTACTATAAGTTACAGCGTGATGTTATATAGCCTATAGCCTTCCTCGATAAATGGGCTATCTAACACTGAAAGAATTTTTCAAATCGGACGAGTAGTTCCTGAGATTAGAGCGTTCAAACATTTCACATAGTTTCGATGACACAGCTTAATTTACTTCCGTGCGAAAAAAAGAGACGAAAGACAGTGGCGCCGCTAAAGAAAACAAAGGCGTATGCTACATAAGCACCGAAAGTATAAAATAATTAATGAGATAAAATAAACTACGCAAGTAAATAACATGATTTTTCCCAATTCGCTAGACATATACTAGAGCGTACTAGAGCATACTAGAGCATTACTATCGTTTCAAAAAATTTGGAAGTATGAACACATAATTTCTGTAAAAAACAAAAAAAAAATGGAGACTCCTTTGGAACGAAAATCTACCGGGGAAATTTATACTAATCGTGTTTTCCGATCCCAGTTCGTTAAAATAATGATAAAAAATAACATACTAAAATTTCATTCACCTAGTTATTTTACTTTGCTCAGAATATCGAAAGGTTGTCAAAAATTCGAATACCTCGTCTTAAAATATTAAATTCGCCACGTAAATAAAGATTGTATCTTATACGTTTAAAATTCCTTAATAAAGGTAATATTTAATTAACATAATAAACGCAAAATAATATTATAATATGTCTAGTTATCCGTATGTTTCTTTAACATTCTTGATCATCTCAGATTTCGATGAAATTTGGCAACGAGATAGATTCACATAGTTTCGATGACACTAATAGACAATAGTCATCATTAGCCCGGATACGACCGTCTAAACAAGAGCGTGGGTAAAGCCACGGTAACGGATAATAATTTATAATAATTAAACAACACCACAGACGAATATTAAAACTCATTATGATGGGTATTGCTTCAGTTGGGCAAACTTAGTAAAATGATATCCTAAAATGAATCAATCTGCTTTTATTTTGTATCAGTTATAATACTGTTTCCCATTTCCCTGTTCCCCAAATATTCCTTACTAATATCTTTTATCTGCGATACGATCGACCAATCCAAGGATTTCGAACGCCGTCTGCTATCAGAAAAATTTGATTCAGCTATATGATGTTTTCTTTGTGTGAATAGGAAGTCATCTGAATTCGCTCGTTTCTTTTCAATGATTACTATTTCATTGACATCATCTTGGAGGATATTAAACAAACTGGTGCTTCTTGAGAACTGTCCCAATTTTCGTCGGCGGTATCTCGTACGGAGCTGGTTTTGGGAAGATTCGTCTCGTCGAGTGAGCCAGTAATAATGAGTTATCGGGTCTCTTGGACCCCAATGTCTTGAAGGTTTAAACGACGATTTAATTTTCTGAAAAAAAAAACTAAATGTACCTACCTAATTTTTTATATAATATAATTATTGCTTAGCTGCTTTGTTCAATATTGTCTTAAATAAACTTATTACACTTAAAACAAATGTAAAACAGATATAGATGTGCCAAGTAAGTATGTATAGGATCTAAATTGTTTAGATATTATTTTTAAAGTAAAAACTTCTTTAGGTGCGTTGAGCACTTTTTTGACGACCACAATCCTCCATCCACGAGACATCGTCACCTCGTCACCGAACGCTTCCAATGTGACACTTTCATAAATGATCGCACACCTTTTATAATAAAATAAATATGGATATCAAAATGATCTTGCTCAAAAGGATTCTAATACTAGTATTTAAAAACGCCATGTAATAATAAATTATGCAAGCTATGTTCTTACGTGGAAAGAATAAAATTGCAAGATTTCTAAGAAATAAGTAAGTGTAATCAGATATCAGATCCCTAATATAAAAAATTGTTTTAGATTTTTTTGTTTACTTATGTGTGACCTTGGTACTTGCCAAATTTCATAATTCTAGTCTCTAGGTCAACGGGAAGTGATGTTTTGATGAGCGTGTTTACGAGATCAAAATAAAACGTATATGGTCACATGTTATCCAGCCAAGACCTTGACATAGAATAATTCTTTTCTTTTCAAGACACCAGCGATCTGAGGTTTTGACTTTTATTTACCTGCCAATGGTAAAAAGGGGGACAAACAGAAACGTATAAGTACTAAAAATGCTTGTTTATAAACTATAAGTAGAGGACAGGGTTGATATATGCGAAATTCACAAAAATCCAAACGATCAATTACACCAACTCGATATACATTATAACTTCGCAAATTGTAGCGCAAAGCAAGATATTGAGAATATATTATAGGTAAATATAATATCCGAGTATAATATAAATAAACACAGCTGACAAGGCCATGCCCTTTAGCGAGAATTTGTTTTGAATAAATACACCATTTCGCATTCAAGTGACGCAAGGATAAGTTGCGTGGCCGGACACATTTTTATTTGTTAGCAGATTAACGTCTCACCGAGATAATGTCGTATTGTACTTGCTTCGCTACGGACATAACTCCAAGGGCCACGATTATGAACAATGATAAACAGAGCGCGGAGACAAGGCCGCTAGCCTCCCATGGCGGTTCCTCCCAATTTGGCTGTTCGATGAACCAACTTGACGCCCACCAGATTGTAAATGGTATGATAATCGCCGGTGCCACGCACCAACCGAACACCCATACAATAATCAACTTTCGTTCCGTAAGAAATTCTACGTCTTTCACTAAGTTTTTCCAACCTGAATCAAACAAATAATAATTGTGTATTAGAACAAATGTAAAAACATTATTTTATATCATGATATCATTTAAATCAGTCAAAAACGTAAACATATATTAAAAGAAAGTAAAAAGTAACAAATTCAGTATTACCATATACAAACACAAATGCATAAATTTCAATACTCGTTGATACAGCGACGAGTACCGGGACGAAGATGTCTTCCAAAAGGGTGAGGAGTGAGGGTCCCACTGCCAGCACCGCTAGTGTCACTGCTGCTGCCACCACAGAGCTCGATATTGTTATGTACCTCCATTTGCTACCACCAACCCGGCGTACCCGATCGTATAAGGGATACAGAAGTGTAAGCTAAAAAAAACCGACTGAGTATTTTATTATTATCAACGTGTCACTAAAAACTTTGCATCAATTTTTTTTCAAATTGGTAGGAAAAGTACAATAATAAAAAAGGAAAAAAAATATTCAATAGTACATACGAGTATCTTTTTGACCGTCGAATAAACCTGCTACCGGTTCTAAAGCTAGTCCAATGAGAGGAACCGGCGAAACAAATTCAGTGAAACTAATCGTTTAAACATTTTTAAATATGTCCCCATATATTATCTAAATTGGTGAATAGATTCTCTTCAGCATATGCAGTCAAAATAGGTAATATGACAGTTAACTGACGAAGATACGACGCGAATAGTTTATTTCAAAGTTACTTTTACAACGTTATGGCTTATGACATGCTACTATGGAGAAATGCAGTTCAAAAAATCTTCAAAATCTATCCATAAAAAAAATAAAAAGTTATTAAAGAGCGTTTGTGTGGTAAAGGATATATTATAAAGTAAAAGATTTTAGGGAGAATTAGAATAGGGGGCGTTCCTCCCAAGGCATTTTAGGATAACAACATGTAAAATTTGTTATAGAATATTTGAAACGATTATTTCCACTGAGTTTGTTTCGCCGGTTCTTCTCAGTTGGCTCGCCTTGAAATAGATTTTGATTGAAATTGAGAAGATTCGTTTTACTGATTATACATAATATGCTAGCGAAACTATATATATAACCTGTTATTTAATTATATTAATTATTATAGCGATTGAACTTTCAACTCTGGAATAATCATTTCTTCTTTCTTGTTTATATTACAGCAACGTAGTAGATGCGTTCTCCCCGTGATGACCTACGGGGCGGAAATGTGGCCTCTAAATTTACGACTGTTCCGTAAGTTTGCCGTAGCTCAACGTGCTATGGAGCGTGCTATGCTGGGTGTTACTTTGGCAGATAGGATCCGAAACGAAGACATCCGCCAGAGAACTAAGGTTACCGATATCACGCAAAGAATAAGCTCGTTGAAGTGGCAGTGGGCTGGTCACACACTCAGGAGAACGGATGGCCGATGGGGCAATAAGGTTCTAGAGTGGAGGCCACGTTTAGGTAGACGAAGTGTTGGTCGGCCATTAACCAGGTGGGAAGACGAACGCTTGGATGCGAGTAGCAAGGGATCGGCCGTCTTGGCGTTCATTGAGGGAGGCCTATGTTCAGCAGTGGACAGATAAGAGGCTGATGATGATGATGATGATGATGAACGAAGTAGATGGTACTCGCTACTCCAAGCGGATCTATCCATTTCTACCGCGAATTTTACCATCGAAAAGAGTCTACCCATTTCCTCAGTATTCACTATTCATTAGCTATTAAGTAACCGATTGTCAGGTTCTACCTCAAATTTAGGGGGAAAAAGTAAAATGGGATTTTAGTGGTGTCTTAAATATTCAGGTTTCTAAGGATTTTTATTACTGAGTTGAGGCTTTGGGGATGACATAGTATATTTGCTAAAAAAAGGTTTGCAAAGTATTAATCCTCCCCTGCCACCACACTTACAAATTCTAGAGTAAAAAAGCCAGTGAAACTTTACGCCTGTGCTTAGGGGGATTTTCTAGAAATTGTGGGAATTTTAGGGGCTTGTTGGCACCACTGCCGGTTGCTTATTTTCTTCTTTTGTTAATAAAACATTTTTTTCTTAACATAAATAATTAATATAAAACCTGTAACTATGTATGTCACAGGTCAAATTTGCCATATCGTATTAAAATAAGAAACCAGATTAAGGTTCTTTAAATTGTTTTTGTCCGATTCGTGGCATTATACTACGAATAAAATAAAACTAAGAATCGCACGTATTTTCCATCATCAATTTGTTTAAAAGATAATATTCTAATTTAGGAGAATCCCTTACGGCGGACCTTTCCCGATAAACGGCATTTTGAATTCTGTTTTATTTAGAAACCAAGCCGATTTAAGTTTTGAAAAAAATATATTATATTTAACACTTCTTCGTCATAATATTTCGGTCGTTTGATACACGATTACTTATATTTTGCTGCATAAAAAAATTGCAAAGATAGGTCAAAATTGAAATGAAAAATCCATTTTATTTGAGTAATATTAGGTTTTGTACAATAAAACTTATACCATAATAAACCCTGTAGAAAATGTGATTTAAAACGGTCGTCATAAATTATTCTTTTAAATATGTGGTTTCACTCGCTGCCAAGCGCTTGACGCGGTTTCGAGCTCCACACTAAATTCAGTTCTCGGACAGCCCCGCCTTCAGGATATGAATAAAAAATATTTACATTTTAATAAGTTAGTTGTGAATTAATAAAGACCAAAGTATAAATTATTCAAAGAAGAACGCGGCCTTATGACACAGGATTAAGCTTTCTAGGAAGCTTTCTTACTGGGAAAGCCCCGCCGAGTGTTTGATAAGGAAATTGCACTGTACTTATTTACATTCTTCAATTTTGATATCACTTTTATTGTACATAATATATTCCGTACGTGTACGAAAACAATTATATGAGTGATACAAAGAAATATTTTGTCTACATTTTTTCAAATTATTGTAAATATATTATACTTTAATGAGTTTAGTACTATTTAAAGAAATATTTAAAATGTAAACAAAATTATTCCCACACAAACAAAACTATAATTTTAGTGTACGTACCATACTGATCATTCCTGATAGTATAAACATGATTAACATCAGAAGGGGCCATACAGGCGGTAGCTTCTTGTCAATGGCCACATGCAGGGTCTGAGCTAAAACCGCCAGGTTGCTCGTGTCTTTGTCCGTGTCTCCGCTGATGCCAAACCAAAATATTATGCCGCACCAACACATAATAACGTTTGCACCCACTATTGCCAACGATGACCTAAAAGTTCAAAACGTACAGACGTTACGGTCGAATTTAAATATTAGACACATCCCTCTTTTTGAAGCGCGCCCGTAAATGGGTTTCACCATTATACCTGTCTTGACGTAACGCACCTAGACTACGTACAATAAGAGCTATTTCTTTGTAAACCCATAATTGTTCATCAAGTCGTTCTTTCTGCCACATTGCCACAGATAATAACAAACTGCTTGTAGTGTATAAGGGTTGGATGCGAAAAAATGGGCATAAAAGTACTGTACACTATATTCCTTTCATCATCATTATAATCAACCCCTATCTGCCCACTGCTCCCTCCGTCCCACGCTACATATTCCTTTATAGAGATTTATAAATGATTTTTTAAAGTTTCGTACATACAACTCTTTATAGGCCATATTTTTTATACCTAATACACTATGTACCTAATATATATTAAGAATTAATTGTGTTTTTTTTTTGTTTTTGATCAAAAATACGTACTTACCACTCAACATCTGTACTGGCATAAATAGAGTCGCCAGATGATACGAGGTACCCGGTAGCGATTTGAGAGGATAAAAGGGCTTCTGTGATAGTCGCCTGCCACATACCAGGTACCTTGATGTTATCCCAATCACCGTTGAGCATAAAAGTGCTCATCCCAGTCTTATCCCCTATAGAGGACACAATTATCACTCCCAAAAGAAACACCAACGGCCCAAAGGCGTAAAACATTCTCTTCATCCATTTTATCGGATTGTACAATCTGTGAATTAATAATAAAGCGACAAACTATAGGTAGTTAGTGTGTAAGTTTTTTCTAAAACGAATCTGTCTATAGGTAGGTACTAATATTATAAAGAGGAAAGATTTAATTGTTTGTTTGTTTGTTTGCATTGAATAAGCTCTGAAACTAATGGACCGATTTGAAAAAAATATCACCTTAACAGCGTGTAACATAGGCTATAAACTGTTTACACGTGCAAAGCCGGGATGGACAGCTAGTATATATAGTATGACATAATAAAGTATGACTTAAAGATTGGATCATTCTATGATTATATTAATTCCCCGAATCGTTAATAAATCTATTTTAACGAATGATTAGTTTTTCCCCAGACATTGTCCATTCCCATTGTTTCGAGTGTCAGGCCTTGTCAGGCCTACCTGACCTATTTTATATTGACTAAAATCTAAATCATTAATATTTTACTGTTTTCCTTCCACTGCTGACGTTTACATTCTCCTTAGGTGAATTGAATAAATAATAACATAGAATTTGTGGTGGATTTAATATCATAAGGTTGGAAATAAATCTTTTCATGCTGTCAAAATTATTCAGCGTCGTTTGCTATGTTAATTTCAATAGCTCGTAATGGTGTCGGATATGGAATGTATTGTTTAACAAAATATAATATGACAAAGGGTAATAAATAACGTTGATGACTTACATGAAAGGAAACAGCACCCAAAGTACGATGACAATTAGCGCCATCGCTACGTAATACTCTGGCTCCTCCTTTACTGACGCCAACAACGTCACACTGAAAGAAGTTTAGGATTATGAGTCTGCGATGGTTGTAATGGACCATGGTATGCTTCGAAGTGGCCTTGAAAACCCTTTTAGGAGAAACCAGCAGTGGGACATAGAGGGTGGCCTATGATGATATTTGTAAACCAAGTAACCATTTAATCAACGTCATATAATACACAAAAGCAACATCCTTTCTTACAGGATAGTGGATTGTTATGTACTATTTATGACTTGTCTGACTCAGAACACAAACCACAGTATTTTGTTCAGTCTTGTCACGCCTTCCTGGCGGAAGTGCCTATTGTAACTTGGCATCGAATAATTGGACCCTAGTTGATCATTTTTTTGGCCAGGGCGTCGGAACAGTCCCATGACCTTTGGAGGTCATGAGATACGAAATTTCTGTAAACCACGAAGAAAAACATTATTGTACAATCACCGTACGATACATGACAAATATACAAACACATAAATATACAAACACATAAATATACAAATATACCATACAAGAGTTGTAAGAAGTAAAAATTCACCGTTAAATAACAGTTAAAACTACTTTACTTGTGACATGACGATGTACTGTATATTGTTGCGTTCTCCTCCTGAAAGAGAATTTAAAGTGATAACAGTATTTAAAATGACAATATTACTAGAACAATGAAGCTAGGTATGTATATACCTAGTAGATACTATTTTTATGGCTATGACATTGATAATACAAAGAATAATAGTTAAGTGTTATAAAATCGGAAAAAGAGATAAAAACCTGATAGTCCTGATACTAACCAGTTCGACGGCGTCAGGACATTCAGAATACTCGCTATAACTGCTCAACAAGAAGAAGAAGTAAGTGACGCAAACTGCTAAGTAGCTGATTGTGCATATAGAGTACAGCAACGACGTAAGCAGTTTTATATATCCAATACCTAAAAGTATTTATATGCGATTACAATTATCTTTATCTGTCATCTTGTTCATTATGTGTGTCACACCCTGATCTTATTGGTCGCGCATGATGTAGTATATTATTTTCGATTTTCATAAATATAACAGAGATAAAAAATTAAGAGAATCAAATTCCAAAGATTTCAGATGTTGGGAAGAGGGCGCTTTGTGTGGTACGGCCATCTGCATGGTAACACCATCCTACCGAAATTACTATCAAGCATCTTTGTTGTATTTGTTAAGGAAAGGGAGAACGTTTATTCTGTGTTGCAGACCAACCCCTCGGTGAAGGTGGCGTCGATCTCTTGAGGGACTGACTAGCCATCGAGGTGCCCTGTTTGCTGAATAGATCCGAGACACCTCACCAAAGGCGGCATTGGTGGAACTCGCCGGCTTTTAGTGGGTAGAGCTGCGTCCACTTACCATATTTCGGGCGCAGCGAGTCCCAAATACCCGCCAGGGGAGTCCCCACTCTCCCGCCGGATTCCATAGAGCATTTCCCTGCGTAAAATAAAAAGGTGGGAAGACGATCTCCGTGCTGTGGCCGGTCCGTGTTGAATGCGAGTGGCAAGAGATCGGTCGTATTGGCGTTCATGAAGGGAGGTATATGTTCAGAAGAGGACGAATAGAGGCTGATGATGATGATGATATGATTTACCAGCAATTATGAAAGGCTTGCACCTGTCATTTGTCAACACTATCCACTTGAACTTGTTTGTGAGCAACGTCAATTCGCATCAGACGACTGGTCCGCCTGTCTATTTAAGTAAGTAGGTAGGTAGGGTTTCAGTAACGTATTTTCTACAAAACGCAATAATTACATACCAGTAAGAAAAGGTACCGCTCTCCATACCCCCACCACATCTTGTTGACTTAATTGTCCAATCGAAAGTTGTAGCAGTACTGACGACAATGTCACAACTACCATGGTGATAGTATATATGAGACCACTGAGGAGCCCGCCATGCCGAAAGGCGAGCTTCGGCAGACGCCATGTACTGGTGAAACTGACAGTAATAGCGAACGTGCAGAGATGAGCTCGAATCAAACGCCAGTTCCACCACTTCTGTTATAGATAATAATAATAGGTATAAAGTAACTATGTATAATTTATAGTTATATTAATTTTTTTACGGGTGCTTACCGCGTTTACAGTTTTATTGAGGTCCCGATGTGTTTCGTGGTGAACAAGTGCGCCCGTGTGCCGAAACTAGTCGAAAAGAAAGACGGTAGACAGATTTTTCTGATCAGTCGCCATCTACCAGCACCGTAATTCAGTCTCCCCGTGAACATGGCGATTGAAACATTGCTGAAATATCGGGACCTCAATATATCTGTAAACGCGGTAAGCACCCGTAACAATTTTAATATAAATAAGAATAGTGATCGCGTTAGTTTAAAACAATATACACGTATAATTTCACTAAAACATTTTTAAAATAAAATAATAAAGAAACATTTATGTACTCCAATCATTATTTTTTCAGTTGATTATGAAAAGAATGGTAGGAATATATTAATATTAAAAAAATACGTTACAGAAGCAGCCCACAGAAGAATATTTACGGAATATGAAATTTTCAATCACTTGATAATAACAGATAAAAACCATGACTCACAATAAGCAAACAACTAAGCTCCGTGTTTGATCACAATAATTACAAAAACAATACAACCATATATCCAAAACAGATTTTCATCTTATATATATATTATCTTCTCTTGTTTTTCAACCACTGAATATCAAATAATACTTTTAAAAATTGTCCATTGCTCAGTGTAATTTTAATATTATCGATTAAACACATATTCTCCAAGGAAACTCAAATATCACTCCAAAATTTTTTGTATGTATTTTAAGATACAAACAAAATCGCTGCGTCCTAAAATGACACGAAAATGCACTTATAAACTCAATATAGACCGTACCTTAATATAATACATTATGATTCTGCAGTCACATTTGTCGGTAGGTATATTATGTGAGTATAGATGTGAACACGGATCTGCTTGCTGGGCTTGTGGTCGCGAGACGATGATCCAGATACAGGAGATATGAGATATCGAACCTTTTGGATGTTATCAGTTTCAAGTGTTCTCCTAGATTATTTACTTGATAGCACAAATGTCCACGGTGTTACAAAACATTTGGATGTCTGATGTAAGTCATCGTTTGCACTGCTGCTATAAGAGATTCTTGGACATACTGTCATTTTCTTGGTTATCTGTATATATATACACACATATATATATATATATATATATATATATATATATATATATATATATATATATATAAAATTTGTAATAATTTGCGATTGAATAGTTTTTTTTATATCGCGTGGATATTTTGTTGTCAACAATCGAGAATTATTATTTCTGAGTTGTCCACAAACTATATATTATAGTGAATATATTTGTTCTTTTTTATGTATTTAGTTGTCCTTGGGCTAATGTACATCTTTTTTTTTACAGAAGAGTGGGCAAACGGACAGTCGGTTCACCTGATGGTAAGTGAATAGCGACATCCACAGACACCCGCTATAACAGGAGATCAGCGGGTGCGTTGCCGGCCTTTTAGATGTGAGTATGCTCTTTTCTTGAAGGTCCCTAAGTCGTATCGGTTCGGAAACACCATAGGAGGCAGCTGATTCCATATATTTGTGATGCGAGACAGGAAATGCCGTAAAAATCTAGATGTTGTGGATTTCCGGACATCAAGATGGTGTGGGTGAAATTTGGAATTCTTACGCGATGTCCGGTGGTGGAATTCTGCCGCAGGTATTAATCCGAACAATTCCTCAGAACACTCCCCGTGGTAGATGCGGTAGAAGATGCAGAGCGATCCGACATCTCTACGCAGCGCCAAGGAATCAAGCCGATTGGAGATAACATTGTCATCGACGATTCGAGCCGCCCGGCGTTGAACGCGGTCAAATGGAAGGAGCTGATATTGGGGCGCTCCAGCCCAGAGGTGAGTATTCCATAGTATTCCATGTGAGGCCGGATCTGCGCCTTGTATAATTGAAGGCGGTGTGAAGGCATGAAATACTGCTTCGCCCTATTGAGCACGCCGAGTTTCTTAGAGGCTAGTTTAGCCTTTCCTTCCAAGTGACCACGAAACTGCACATCTCTCGATATGTCGACGCCAAGTATCCCAATGCTGGCTGCGGCAGTTAAGGGAGTGCCTTCAAATCGTAGAGGAACGACGAAGGGTGAATTTTTGGCGGTAAACGCGCATACTTGTGTCTTATTGGGTTTAAATTGGACTAGGTTAAGTCGTCCCCATTCCGAGACTTTGGTCAACAGAGACTCGATTTCAGACACAAGTTTGTTCCGACACTCATCGACTTGTTCCCATTGATTAATAACAAATGAAGAACAAAATAGATTTTTAATAGGGTTTATTTTTTAATACTTATTACTTTTTTTAAATACTCCTCACATTTATAAATAATCAAAGTCTTCTAGGTAATCTTTTGAGGTCTTGTCCCTTGGGCACCAGTAATTCCAGACTATTTTTATTCCTGCACTTCGGACAACGCGCATCCCTTCCAAGACTAGAAGCTAGGACTCCTAGAATTTTCACCACCTCTATATTCCGCTCCACTGTAGAGTATGCCAGTCTTTCGCACTCTAAGTATAGCCACGTATTTTCACGTAAAACAAACGTCTGACTCTGAGTATTGCTGGCGGTCATTGAATAAAATAAAAGACGTTGTATTTTTAAAAGCTTTTATTGAAAATTACCTTAACTAATTTTATTAGCTACTATTACTCAGAGATAAGATAATTTGCATGGCGCATCCACTAAAGAACAAAACGTAAAGACAACATACGTTATGTCAACCTTAAATAACTTTAATATTCTTAAGATCAATGATATAATCAAAAAAGGGGTTATTGTTTTTCTATCATACAATTTTCTTAAACTCCTCAGAATCTTAAATTTCAACAGTTAAACATATCATATTTCGATAACAATTCATCCATCTGAGGAATGAAATCATTTGTTCTCCAGTAGTGCGCGGTTCCTAAGGTGCCACCAATTAAACATTTTCAAATCAAACATTGCAAGGAACACGCATTTTCATGAAAAAAATAATCAGACAAATATAAATTCATGTAACGCCCTACGCTAATACGGTATAAAAATTTAATGTAGTAAGTCGAGAAAGTGGACATGCACCCTATTTGATAGACAAATAGCAGAGTTTGTAAAGCTTCAAGTAATATTCACTTAAAATGCAGACTCTACAATAATAGAGGTCATCATATAGGTATATAGTTAAAAACAACGTATGTGGAACGACATTCACCATGTTATAATATAAATTCCGTTTAGTAAAAAAAAACTACGTATAGCCTGACCAGAAAAATAAAAAACCCTCGCCATATTGCGGAAAATTTCGGAACTACTTTCTGTATGAACTATACTTTATGTTACCGTATAAAAGATACAGTGGCGACATCAATGTAGTCTTTCATATTTCTGATCAGGCTATAATATATTTTATTTAAGAGATACATATAATAAAAAAGCACTTTCATATTGGTGTCTATAAGTTTGAAGACTACCACACAATTTCAAAGTAATGTCCTACAAGTCAAAGGAAGTTAATATTGGCAATATAAAATAATTTAACGAATTATTGTACTGATTACATTTAATAACGATTAATATTTCTCTTACATATACGTTTATGAAACACTCAATATGGACAGTGTGCAGAGCTTAAGACAAGTGAGTCCTTGTATAATATATGTGTTCACGAATATATAAGTTAGTAATGCTATAAAAGCTAATATATTGCACGTAAAGTCTAATAAATTAAATAAAAATGAAGAAGGTAGAGTGTCCATATCAAATATCAATACTACACGTAAGCTAAAAGACATCGAACACTAACATTGTATATAAATAATATATGATTAAACATATTTTAAAATGATTAAATGAAACCCGCGTATAGTTAACAAAAAGGAATATCACACGTAATAACAAGGTACTTCAGCAAAAAAAGGAATTTGGCTTTATTCAGCTGGAAAGCAAAATTCATTGTTTCCTTAATCATTAACAACATTTTAAAATTATGCACTCGTATGTTAATTGCATAAAGGAATTGTATTAATAAATTGCGTGCTCGCAATTCTCATCTTTGAATATAGTGACATCTACCAAGTATGAAGCTGGTGCTTAATAGAGGCGAAAATAGAGTCTCTGTCTTATTGGATAAGGTAAGTCTATATTAAACTACGTTTAATATAGACCTTACGTGGGACAGTAGAACGTTTGGAAAGCAAATGACAGCGAGTAACTAGTAATTAGGATGTAATCCTTAGGTACATTCGTTCACTTCAGACTGTATTGGTCGAGACATACGCCACGCAGTTCACACGAACTTCACTCAACACGCTTCGCACATTGGCTTACTTCTTATATAATTTGACCACTTTGAAGATAGGGATAGTTAGAATCAATAATTAGTTAAAATGTAATCACATAATTCAAAATTATAATTTACAATCTTTTGTTCTCACTTTG
This sequence comes from Helleia helle, assembly GCA_963853865.1. NCBI lineage: Eukaryota > Metazoa > Arthropoda > Insecta > Lepidoptera > Lycaenidae > Helleia > Helleia helle. The sequence continues at coordinate 7,303,563 of OY971420.1, forward strand.
ATTTCTTTATGGAGATTCCAATAAATTCTAATAAAAAGAATATAATAAAATAAGCGTTTCATATTAAGACATTTGCTTTAATATTTATTTTTCGTAGCTCTTTGGAACTGTGCTGTTAATATTTTAAAATTCAATTTTTGCTCAAATTACTATTATTTGGCGCCAAAATGTATTCAGTGAAAGATTGATTGATGATTGATTGATTGATTCAGTGATTTTATTTTTGGTTTAATTATGATGGAATTGAATACTCGAGTAAAGGTTCTTTTTGAGAGACATGCTCGGCTGTGGACGGATTACATTAATATTTTTATGAGAAATTATAATTATCTGATTATAATCAAACTATTATTAAAATGGATATAATATGTAATGGGCTATTTTTATGAAATTTATGAATTTTGTTGGAAAAAAAGATATTCAGGAAATAAAAAACTTCAAGAGGCCCATCTTAAGCGAATCAAATTGTTTTACAACGATGAAAATAATTACATGACGAATCCCAAGCATGCGCACGATCAAAACCACCTTATATATCACTTTATTTGAATCTGATCACACTTTATCAACAACAAAATCGAGTTGATTTGATCAATTCCAAGGTGTTCTAAAACTAGATCGAAATATGTAGTACTGTACATTATACTTCTTACTGTCATCACATACTTGTCAACAACGTACGCGACGCATATTTATGAATTAAAATTGCGTGCGAGCTTACATGCATGCAAGTTTGCGAGCATGCTTGCGTGCATTCGTACGTACGGCGCGTACGCTGTGATGAATGCGATCACTCTTAAGTTCATAATGATTTCATTAAGAAATATACTATTTAATATCGTCTTAGTGTCGAATACTGTTTATGATTAAAATTTAAATCACTAATACGATATCAGACAGATTACCGAAGTTAAAATCACTTAAACCCACGCAATGGATATTACAAAATAGATTACCATATTAATTTATTTATCTAGAACAGCACATAGTTCTCTCTCTAAAGAATCTTTTTATTATTATAATTCTAAACTATGAGTGCTCTTTTAACTAGACAAGCGCCCGGGTGTACATATGTCAATAAGTTGTTAAACAATATAGAGTAAGTGTTAGTACTTACTGATTTATTCTGCACAATTTAAAAGTATGATTGTCTATGGGTATTGCTTTGGATTTATTTTTTAATGCTGTCAAAAACTTTCTAGTGGACATCAAAATAAGCAAGAAATTTAGCCTGGGCGTCGAAAATTCTTTATTACGTACAATTAAGAATTTTCGAAAAAAAACAGCATTGAATTGAAGATTTTAAAGATTCTCGTTTAACGATGCATTTAAAATGCATGTGCATGTCTGCACACGCCACAGCCTAACGCAAACTCCTCCCCAGTGGCCGGGTGTTGTACGTGCAACGGACACTCGTCTGCGGAGCCGGGGAGCTGTTCGCCTTTTGGACCTGAAATTTATAGTAAATAATATGTACTGTTGAATAGTAAGCATACACTGTGGACAGCAACGAATAATTGCAATAATTTAAGGAATACAATAATAAGCCCACAAGTTCATTGGAAACTCAGCAAATGAAAATATCCAAAATTAAACCATATCCAATCATGGAATTCCACTTATTTTGTATGCTTTATATATGTTTTATTAAAATCCTTACCAGCCGGACACTGTGGCAATAAATGCCTCGGAATGTTGGTGACTCGTTGGAAATCATCGTGACATGCGTTACAGAAGTGGGACGTTCCGAAGCAGAAGAACACTGCTACCTGAAAATTAATTTACATTCGTTACAGACTTTAGTAGTTGCAATAGTAAATATTGACAAAAAAGAGAATTCTATTTTTAGGTTGTTTATATTATAATTTCACCACTTATATCTACGTAAATATTTTATATAAAGAAAAAAATACTTTTGTCTATATAAAAAAGTTGCCGATTATCATTTAATATATGAATTGGATCCAAGTGACGTAGTTTTGACTCACAGAACAGCAGTATCGGCACTTGTACTCGAGGAAGTCCGCGCCGTGTTTGGGGCAGGTGCGTGCGCCCGCTATGTCGCTGCACGCGCCGCATACCAGTTCCGTCGGCTCCCACCAGCCACTGGTCTCCGCCTCGCAGCGGGCCAACCCACCGAAATATGCCTTGAATATGATGGTTAATAATAATTGGTCTCTGGTTAGGTGATGCAAGTTTCAGCATGATATTTCTTGAATGCAGAGCAAGCAAAATTGTTAAATATTGTGTTCTAATGTTAAAGGGAATTTCACTCATTATAATAAAACAATTTTTACGGATTTTATCGCGGTTTATTAAGATTTTTACAAGTTCGACGTCTCTGATACTTTACACATTGTTAAAGAATGAGATGTTTAATATCTAATCAAATCTATCTAATAATCTAATAAATTACTTGATATAGATCCGGCACGTTTACATTAATATAAATAAATATATACTAATAATGATCTTATAAAGAAAAAATATTAAATTGTTTCTTTGCTTGTTTGCATTGAATAGGCTAGGCAGGACCGATACGAAAAATAGTTCATCAATAGAAAGTAATATAATATTTTACAGTACCTTGCCGCACTTATGGCACACGTAGTAGGCGTATCGCTCCATGGCGTATGTAGCTGGGTCAGCGAGCGTACGCGCCCTCGCCCCGCCCGCAATCCCCTCGTACTCGAGCCGCATCAGGGCCTTCCGACGCACCTCCTCGCGCAGCCTGCGGATGGGTGCGAGCAGCTCTTCTAACGTCCAGTGTGTCATGTCCTCCTTTAATGTTAATTATTTATCATATAAATATAGTATTAGATATAATCATAAACTTTTTTTTTGCTATGTTATTTATAGTGTGTATAAGGATTAATATCCTTAACGTCGTTTTACGAACATTTGCGATTCTCAATTTGCATTAAATATACGGTAAAATTGTTCAATATCATATCATTATAGGGTTATATATACCTTGCATATTGGACACTGAGAGAAGGAGAAAGTGATACGTGGCCCAATCCATTTGTTTGCCAGTACTTTCTTGCAGCAATGTAAGTGAAAAACGTGGCCGCAACTCAACTGAAAATTATTACATCATTTCATCAAATTAAATATTTTCTTTATGTATATTTTATTAATTGAAAGTTATCATAAATAATGAAAATAGATACCTGTAAAGCAGGTGCTGCCTGCAGTGGATCAGTGAAGCAAATCATGCACATATCGTCAGCGTCCTGTCGTAAGGAGTCAGCTCCGGCGCAGCCGAACAAGCAGGGCAAACATGTGCGTTCACCGCGCACGCCGCCGCAAACATGCCCGCAGCTTAACACGCGAGCGCACGCCTCGCGACCGTGCTCCTATTACGAAAGAAATGATAACATGATAATATACATGCTTTAGAAATTTGTATTTATTATAATTTATCGCAATTGAATAACGTTACTTATTAAAAAGAATATAAGTGTCTTGACTTACTTTTACTACTTATAACTTTAGGCTACACCAAAATTCCATGTAATCAACTGTTATATACATATAAAATACTAACTTGACATTGTTGGTCTGCGCAGACATTTCCAATAGCAAGTAGTCCGGTATTGCCTCGCGCGCCGCAAAACCGACACGTGCCGGCGAGGCCCGACAGCGTCGCTGCAGAACTCTCAGTAGTCTCGCAGACACCGGATTCCATTCCTCTGAACTCGATTAATGCTTTCAAAGTACGTCGATCAACTAATAGTAGAAGCCAGAATAGTTTAGCTCTACCACATCCTTCGTGGATGTCTATACGAATAGCGCTCTCCTCTTCTTTGCATATCTACAAAATTAAAATGTTAATCATTTTCGTCATTCATTTACTATCGTGACATATAATATATATTATGTATATTTATATAGAAATGTAATCTTAAAAAAAAATACTTGCGTACAAAGTACACATTTCAGAAGTGAAACTTATTTGGCAAACTAATTTTTAAATGTCGTTTATATTTATACTAATCTAAAGGTTTAAATTTCCGAGATTTGCGATGCGACGTTCGCTCTATCTAAATCTCTATGAATCAGTCTCAATCACTCTCTCCCTCTTCTTGGACAAAAACGTTGCACATTTTCGTGACGATTCATCCGTCAAAAACCTCATGCGCGCAAAGAAGTATCACTATAAAATACTATTGTCTCTACAGTATCATCTTCACAGTAATCATCTATATTGTTATGTTGTTATGGTATTATTATATTTAAAACCGTTGTGAAGAGAGAGATGATTATTTATTATCAACCAATTAATAGGTGACGTTGACCACTTACCATGGTTGGTAGATGGCTCATCGGCTAGTTTCCCTACTTTACTAAATATAAAAAAATATAACAATTAACTACCTGTCGCTGGTGCGTGCGTGCGGCCCTGTTTAAATGCAGGAAGCGGTCGCATTCAGCGCACAACGCGCCGCACGAGCGACACTCGATGACCGCGATGGTGGAGCCGTCGTCGTGGTTGGCGCAGTGGGGACGATCCTCAGCGACGCCGTCACGCCCCTTGCTCTCGAGACCCTCACCCGGACCGTTAATACTACGTATTATTAAGAACACTTTAGTAAGAGTAATACATTTTAATTGAAAGAATACAATACTTTTCTTAAGCAAATTGAAGCCGCGATTCAGGTACCATTAGTTCTACGTTTACAAGTCAAGGTCTACATGTTGCCACTAAATCTCCTCTTGCACGTTTCTGAACTTTAACCCGTTTACTTATTCAATTATGAAATCTCTAATATCAAGCCAGGAAAAGAAGGATCTTTCTTCTTGAAACGCCTACAAATTAGTATTGGCGACATCTGTGGTTCAATGGTTAGCGCGTTGGCGCTCAAGCCGGAGGTTGGATTCGAATCCCGCCCGGGAACAAAAAGTTTTCCGTGTTCATGGGTCATGGATGTGTATTAAATATGTGTATTATATAATAAAAATCTTAAATATATGTGTAGTATAAAATTAATTAATATATTTCCGTTGTCTGGTACCACAAATTCTTCGAGAACTTACCACGGGACCAGATTGACGTGGTGTAAAACTGTCCATAGATATTATTATTATTTCACTAAAAAAGTTAATATGAAATGGAACGTACAGTTCAATGTGTTCGTGTTCACACACGCACAGCGCCGCAAGTGCCAGCCACACGGTGGGCATGGCGACGCAGCGCGCCGGCCGACGGTCCGCCTCCTGAACGTGTGCGACCGCACTCACGTACTGCGCCAGCGAGTTGCGAGTCTCTGCGCCCCACGCTGATGATACTTTGTCCTAGATATTTGAAAGGAGATAGAACATACATAACGTTTGCTATCACATTTACGTAATCTAAAAACAAAAACAAACTTAGGCTTTTGGTGTGACGGTGTGAGAAATTTAAATAGTATTACAAAAGGGAATAAGATTTAATTACGAATTTACCTCAGTCATATCTGAAAGTAGTTTAGCTACGAGATGCGAATGCTTCTTCGTAGTCTCTCCTCGCATGAACCAGGCCGCAGGCGGCGTGGGGGTCACACTCGACCCCATGGTCACTGTGCCCGAATTCGTCCCCCCCGCACCCTTCACCTTCACTTGGACAGTTATAGCTTTACCCAAGTAACATACTAGGTGGTCAAGCAGAGTTACCCTGAAATTAAAATCAGATCATCCATTTTTATTCAAAGCTCAAACAATAGCGTATCTGCCTTTTGTGTATTACGCTTAAGTCAGAAAAGACTGTAATATTGGTGATTTTCACAATAAATGAAACATATTTAGTCTAGAAACACAGTAAAGCTTACCTTGTACCCATGTCGGCTCCATAATTAAGTGCCGCTAACATTTTCTGGGGCGGTATTTCAGCTATCATTCGACGAAGTAATGATATCACCTGTATGTACAACAATATTTGTTATCGACCTCCGCTAAAACCAGTTAATTTCATCCATCACAGGTCATGCATCAGTAACATAAGCTCCTCGAACATACTATTAAACTAGATAAACGTATATTTGTTTTGTATACATATATACTAGCTGGCCGCCTCGGCTTTGCACGGGTGCAATATGTAATGAAAATAAAATTGATGTGCGTTTATGAAAAATATACTACATAATAATGCGTAATTAGCGTGTGACATTTCTATGATTAATCAGTGGTTAAATTAGGTAAGTTTTTTATCCGTTTGAAAAGAGAAGGCAATTGTGAGGATTTTATAGGAATGAGCTCTTGAATTTATTTTCGCGCGTGTTATATTTTTGCGATAACTCCTATAATATAAATTTAAATTATTTTAGCTTTCCAATTGCCGTGATGTTGTATTTTTTAAAAGATAAAATGCGTAGTATAGTAAACTATTATATCAATGAAAGCTCCCAAGTGGCTTGAATTTTTCCGACTTTTACAACAATATTTTAAGAAATTATATAATATGACCTGCGTCATGGATCACTTTATCTATTTCTGATAACTGCATTCAAGTCTGTCGAATAGTTTAAAAGATCTAAGCGAATAGACAGCGAAAGGGACTTCATTTTATACTATATACCTATGTAAAGATTCTACTTTATTACAAACTAATTTACCTGTCTCTGTACTCTTTCACTGCCCGTATGTAGTAACGCTAATAAGTCGTTTAGCAGCTCGGTGCGTTGTGCGAGATGTGCCCGGCCAACCACACTGCCGCTCAGTGCTAGTAACTGGAGAATATAACAAAAACAGTTTCATTAAATGAAAACCATACGACTAATTTTCCAGCACTCATATCACTTAGGAAAGTCATCCCATCTAGTATACTAATTTGCGTGATCACCTCTGGCTCTGTCACAGATTTTTTCGTTGTATGATATTAAAGCAAGCCTTTCTAATATTCATTCGCTAATATTTTATATACGTAAGGCTATTTAAAAATGGAATTAAAAATTCTTACGAGAGAAAGCATTTCAAAGCAATAGTTGTCTTGTTGATGCGTGGTTGTAGGTCTAGGGGGCGTGTCATCGTCGCGCGCTCGCTCCGCCTCCGCGCACAACAGCGCAGTCTCCCAGTCGTCGCGAACGCGGGCCGCCTCGCAACCGATTGCGCACACTATATGCGACATCACCTGACAATAGACAGACATTAAGTTAATAAAGAGAAGTGAGTATAGCATAAAAATATATAAGAAGGTATTAAGGTTATGGGCGTCTAGGCTTAAGTTATTGTTTATGTTATAGATAATACTAATAGTTGATATTATCAAAACTTATTATTACAAGACACCGAGCAAAATCAAGCATCCAGAAGAACTGATCATAACAAAATATAAATTCTTCTTAAAACCAGCTAAAAAGGTGATAGGGTTCATAACACACCTGACGTTGTAAAGACGTAAGCTTATGTCCAGCAAAAAGTATGCCCACGACATGTTCTCTCAAATCGCTGTCGTCTACGGCTGCCTCTTCCGCTATGTTACCTTCTTGACCTGACTCGCTACCACTTTGTTCCCACTCTAGTAGTTTACCAAATACCTATAACAATATTGATCCATGTTAATAAATACTATTGCGATGTGTGAGTTGTCCCAACATATTATTATTATATAATGTGACGTAACAATGTTTATCGAGTAAATACCATTTAAATTGTACTGAAAAATTCAATATGAAGGTGAATACAAGACAATATCCAGGTATAATTGAGATATTGAGAAGATAAAGTTAATATACCTGTGACGTAAGTAAGCGAAAGACTCTAAGCGTGTCTCTCTCTGCGAGCGAGTGAAGCGCGTGCGATGCGGACACGGGTGCGTTCGAGTGGGACGCAGTGGGCGCGCCCAATACACGCACTTGGCGTACACGCACGGCCGCCTCGGGACCGCGGACCTCGCAACGTACACGCATTGACGAACTGGCCGTTCCTGAGATAGATAATTTATATTTTTTAACTGTCCTGATACAAGTCTTGTAATAAATAGCGTGAAGTGAGAGGCCCGTTTCTAACAGTGGACTCATATAGGCTGTGGATGTGTGAGTGAAAGCCTCCAAAGTGTCATGGTGTTACTCCTCTTCACCAACTTCGAAGAGACCTGCGTCCAGTAGCCAGATATCTAGAAATTACTAATGCTTGTGTTAGGTATAGATATTATAAGCTGTAGCTACTTCACCATGAGACAATAGTAAGTCTAAATTTTTAATTTTCTATTCTATTCATAAAAATGAAAGACGAAGATTGATAAACTTCGAAGCTTTTAAGTCCTTAAGTAAGATTAATAATATCAATATAATGACAATACTCACGGGGTAATGTGTAGCAAACCCAAGTGGCAGCCTTCGGATCAACTTCCATGTCTTGCATGTGATACATTTCGTTTGTGCCACCGCTGAACAGGAACGACATCATAATCGTCTTGTTCTATAATCATAAAATATAATACGCGTGTTGCTTACTGAAGCTGACACTTAGCCACATAGCCACGTAGCCATGTTAGAGTTTGAATCTTAGCGAAAGACAGACAGAAAATAATTTAAATACTGATTAAATAATGTATTATTTTAATTATCTCTATTTTGAACTCTGGTAAATACTTTAAACTTACTATTACGATAAGTATTTTGCCAAAGTATCAATCATGATTAAGTATCATGATTGATACTTTGGCAAAATACGCCTTTTAATTCTATGAAATTTTATTAAAATACGCACCACGGTATCCCTCGTATTGTCAACATGGATGCACACGATGTGCGGTCTGTCGTCCTGCGACCCGCTGGGGTACGATATTTGCACCCACTTCGCTTTGTTCCTGTCCTCGTCGCCTGACTCCCAGAAGGTCTCAGTGCTGCCATCTGTCAACGCACCCGCCATACCTTGACGCGAGGACACGTTTATATCGCACCAGCCGGTCACGTCCGGACAACTCCATATAAAGTTTTGCTGAAACCAAAGATCGATGTATAAAAATATTTACTTGAAAAAAAAAACTACTTTTCTATTTTCCGTGGGGAATTAAAAGGAAAGAAAAACATTTAGGTGTATTAGTGCAAAACTCATGCAGCTATTGTTAAAGTGCCTGATGTGTATTATGTCGTGCATAAGATGCTAAATAAATCGTAGAAGAATTTAGGATTATTTAAATATTGTGCCAATGTCATCTCAACTATCCCAATTCCTGGGGGTTTCCAATTGGCTTCAATACTAGTACAACCTCTTTAGTGTCTAAAGACATATCTTAGTGGCTATAGGTCACAATGGGTTTATCGAAATAAATGTTTCAAAGAACCTTGTTTACGTAGCTGTGGTAGCTCTCGTGTAGGGCGCCAACAACGCCTTCATCATAGGCGCCATCCTCGGCGTGTGAAAGTATCTTACTGATCACACTGAACACTTGCGATCTACTCCGAGCAGCGTTAACAGGTCATATTGATTGTTAGCTCAACCGCGTTGGTTAAAACTTAAGAATACAAAAATTACATTAATATAAATTAAATATTATTAATTGTAGAATATCAATTGCTAGAAATCAAATAATTTACTTAATTTATGTCAACCATGTAACTAAAACTTTTAAAACAATTTTAGCACATTCATCTTTAAGGCTGGTGCGATTGAACAAGAAAGTCACTTTAAATAACGTATTTATTTCAATTGTAATGGCTCTTTAAACCGTCGGATAGCCTATTAATTAGCATGAAAATGCATATTCTTAACGATCCGTAAATGTTCATCTTAAAACGTTCGATACATAGGAATGTTTTAACTATTGGTGGTAATATAAACCCCAGTATATACTCAACCCAAAAGGATTTTCATGAAAATACCTATGTAAAAATGCGCGGTCGTGCTGCGAGTAATGCAGCGCCCAGCATCTCACAGCCTGTAAGTTGGCAGGGCTAGCAGGCGGTAAGGAGGGAGCTAACGCGCTCACGGAGCCCAGGAAGGAGTGGAACGCCGCGCGTGCGCCGCGAGCGGACCGCCCACCCGGGCAGATTGCAGACACGGACGCTGTTGGCGCCGTCAGACGAGACAAATCGTTCACCATATTCTGGAAAATAAATTGTTTAATTTAATAATCGGGTTTACAAATAGTTAAAAAGTTTGTTAACAGTAATACCTAGAACATACTTTTACGCAAATGCAACCAAATAATATATTATTTGGTTGCATTTGTGCAAAAGTGTACATATTGTACAATAACAAGGGATAATAAACATTCGAAAGGATATACCTATAATAAAATATTCTCTGTCCTAGTCATGCTAATTAATGGCTTTGGTCTGATTGTGAATAAAAAAATATAAAAAACAAGTAACATAATAATAATAAAAGAAAATGTTACCTCTTTATTATCTTCAAAGGTCGACGGAGGCGGGGCCATCCGCGCGTACTTGTCTAGTGCGTTACAAAACCACCACATGACGTCGTGGACGCTCGTCGGCTGTGTCGTTGATCGTAGTAACCAGTTTAGAGCCTGTAAAATTTATTTTATTTATAGTAGAGGCTAGTCAGTAATCAGTCTCAATTACGATTATTATTATCAGCATCAGACTGTTACTGCTAAATATGGACCTATCTTTAGCTCCCCAACATGACCAAACGAATTCAGTGTACCCAAAAACGGGGTTAAATGGGGGTTACTTTTAATGTTATGATGACAATTTTCTTTTCGGTTTTACAAACGATTTCGTCATGAGGTATATTCGTCAATATACATACAATATAATCATATATACATCAAATAAAAAATATGCATAGATACTAACATTATAATTATCATACTTTAACCCATATTTGCCCAGACCACCCACGTTTTAATGAGACAAAAACGACCCACTTGGCAAATATGGGTTATGTAAAAGAAAACGACTCACTTCAAAGGCATACTGCCTCACAGTATTTATTCTAACCGCTGCATCCATCTTCTGTTGGTGTGACGGTAAATCGCGTTTGGCTAGTATAAACATGAGTACGGGACTCTGCAATAGTGCCTCAGCATCTATGTTTGGCGGTTCGAACGCAGATACGGCGCACGCCTCGCTTGGCCACTCCCCACAGCCAACCAGTTTCTGAAGAGCCGCGCTGGGTTGAGTCAATAGTGTTGAACCGGCACCTGTAGAATTGTATATAAACTTCAATTATTTATCCAATAGCCCAGGTACTAATAGTGTGTGCCCTTTTGCTCAATAGATCCGGGGCACCTCACTAAAGGTGGCATTGGTGGCACTCGCCAGGATTTTGTAGGTAGAGCTGCGTCCACTTATCATCTTTCAGGCGCAGCGAGTCCCACATACCCACCTGGAGAGAGACCCCCCGCCACTCCCAGCGGTATGCCTAAGAGCATTTCCCGGTGGAAAAAAATGTACTAATAATTTTATATTTTTCATAAATTTAAACTGAAATCACCGATGTACTTTTTCACATTTCACGTGTGACATATACAGTGCAATCTTACTACATACTAAATCCTGCATTGTATTTCAAAAGGCTTTTTATATTTTAGGAAGTGTTGATAAGGGAAGTAATACTGCTTTACTTCCCTTATCAATACTAAAAACTTAGGAAGGAAGTAAAGCAGTAAAACTACATAGGGGAATATAGGCAAACACGATAGTGTATATTAAAGGGCACATTTGTATGTGTTGACCCAATTTGGGCCAAATTCAAGCGCATTCGCCGTTGTGTCGGCACATCAATGGAATGTTGGCCCTTCATTGCGAGCACGTCCAAACATTCGCCCAATACTCAGTAGGTACGTACCACGTAGTTGTCTCGGGTACAGTGTATTTCTGTCTATGTAAATGATACTTAATTATTTTATTTTAATTTAACTATTTATTTTTAAAGTTAATACTCACATAACTAAATTTTTTTTGTGCATATTTCAAGCGTCTACCTGTTGCCGTTATTAATATCGAGCAAAAAATTCACGTTTGTTATAATCCCCCTTGAATATTGTTTTTTTTTTCTGTTTTTAATATTCGCTGTTATAGCGGCAACAGAAATACATCATATTTGTTAATTTCAACTGTCTAGCTATCCTGGTGACAGACGGACGGACAGCGGTGTCTTAGTAATAGGGTTCCCGTTTTAACCTGAGGGTACTGAAGCCTAAAAAGAAGGCTACATAACAATATTTATTTACTTATTTATTGTTATATATTTTCCTTTTTTAAAATTCCATTTAAATTTGAGTTCCTCTTTCATGTACTTATTTCAAGAGTTAACCTCTACAGAATTATCCTGTGATGAAATTGTGACGAACAAAACGAAACCATTCATTCATTTTCTGACATTAACATTTTGTCACTGGCAATATTGTTTTAATGAATTCTTTTAAAAACACATTAACTAACGTTAAAAGAGTTTAGTGCAACGTCATTAAATTAATGAATTCATTAGCAATGATGAGTCATTAGTTAAAGTTCATTTAATCGTGAGCTTTGTGGAACTGGGCGTTCGGTTCATAGAAGTTAGAACTATCTCAAAGAGGCGGGCATTTGATACAATATTAATAAATAATTATTTTAAAGACTTATACAATACAACATCAGACACTTTAACAGAAAAAAAAAACAAGTTTGTTCTATGGTTCCATAAATATTTGTTTTATTTATTTATTATTTATTTAATATACAGCCTGGTGACAGACGCACAGACTGACAGACAGGTGGTTAGCGGAGTCTTAGTAATAGGGTTCCCGTTTTACCATTAGGGTATCGATCCTTAAAAATGAGCACATTAAAAAATGACGATGAATCGCGGCCGTCTTGGCATTCATTTAGTGAGGCATATGTTCAGCGGTAGACCGATCGGCGTTGTTGATTTTGCTGAAGTAATGTTATAAGAGCTTAATAAACATATTGCAGCACCCGCGATCTCCTCGATATCCATCTTCGATAGACATTAGTCAGTAAATGAGTGTAAGCCCGATCATTTGTTGGGCTAACATTGCTCAATGTGTGGATACATGGCGGCAACAATTTTGGCCCCACTTAAGACGAATATGAAGATGAATCTTAATATTTATCGTTAGTGAGATATATCGACTTAAGAATGGATGCCGTTGTACCTGTAAGTGAGTCTTGTGGATCCGGTTCAAATCTTGTCATAGGTGGCCTAGCAGCGTGCGCGAGGTCCCGCCCTCCTGCCTGTCCCATAGACACGGAGCGATGCACGCGCGGGTACTGAGCACTCGATACCTCGGTAGGAGCGTATGGGTTCACCTGAGATATTGATATCAGCTATAAAATTTATCATTCTATAGGTACGTTTAGATGTCAACTATTTTTCAGTCTTGGCCACGTGTTTTTGGATTTACAAAATTCAACGTCGGTGTAGTAGGAGCGCACGAATTATAATTTATTAAATTATAGGAAATCTCACCAATGACGCAGCAGGCAGTGGTCTCCCAAGCGAATGGTATCGTGCGGTGTCAGCAGCGGACGTCTTAGGTGCCGCCCCCAACGCAAGCAGGCATTGGAAGGGGGGAGCGGGCTGCCACACACTGCCTGGGGGCGTCGGCGGACTCCTCCCAGCCACCTCGTGCCATGGCGATACGTTCATTGATTCTAAATTTAAGAAACAAATCATATCATAACAATGAGACAGGTAGTTTTCTAGCAACTTTTAGAAAAGGATGTTTTTGCATTAAATATCTATTTAAATATAAATATAACGGATATTCATGTACTTTATGACCTAGTGTCAATAGATATATCAAAACTACTTATTTTATTTATTTAGTTTATGGTAACATTAAGCTAACCACATTAAGCTAAAATGGTACACATTTATAATGATGAAATATTTAAGTGAGCATACCGGAATCAGTAAGGGGCGCCAAGTCCAATAGGAAGACCGCGTTGTCTCTCATGGTGTGGTGGTCGACGTCGGACTCCAGCCGCTCTTCGTGCTCGTACGCCTCGGCCACGGTCTTCGGCTTGTGCTTCGCATTGGAACTCGCCTTCAATGCTTTCTCCCGACACTTCTCGCAGTAGATGTACCAAAGCTGGTACGCTGCTAACGTAGCCGGTATTTTCACACCGATAAGGTCTAAAATGTTTTACATATATGCACATAATCAAGCGAAATTAATAAAAAGAAATCATACCACACAAACGACCGAACACTGAAATATTGAAGTAAAAAGTTAGAAAATAAGGAACATTAATTGTAAATTAATGAAAACAGTAGCAAATTAATCATAATTAACACAAGGTCCATTTGCTTGTCAATGAAAACACGAAAGCACATTCACGTACACTTCCCAGTTTAATATTACTTATAATATAAAACTTATTACAGTTTAGATTTTGAGCTTATAATATGTTCTTACTATAATTTCCTGTATTTTATCGTTCATGAATTTCTCGTAATTGCATTATTGACATTTAAGTTTTATATTACATAACAAATGTTAATGCCTACCTTGTGCCAGTTGTCCGCATGATGAGGAGGGCGTGTCATTTGTCGAGGGGGAGGTGTCGGCCCGTTTGTACGCACCCGCGCGATCGTACCCGCGGGATGTCGGCGCTCTACACCCAGGATGCAAGTGTCGCATGTGCGCTGCTAATGGCGGCGTTACACTCACACCGCCGCACAGTTCACAGTTTACTGTATAATATTAAATCGTAATATTAGATTTAATAAGAGGCAATAAAATAAGGCGCCACAAAGATTGGTTAGATTGGTTAAAGTTCATATTAAAATTATGTATAATAATGCGAAAAGAACTTTCTGAATTTACTTTTTATTCCCTCCTTATATTCATCATAGCAAATAAATATCTTTAAGTAAATAACTTTATTTTAAGTTTTAGATACAATATTTTTCTGAGTAGTTATTCTAATTGCGGTTAAGCCACATCTTAAACTCGGTGTAGTGTACTAAAACATTTGACAAACAACAACGTTTCTAATAGGTTACCTGAGTATGGTGTCTTGATATTTTTCCAATCCTTTTTTCTACGTATGCCACTTACTGATTTGACTTCTTCATTTTCATTATTCTCTGTAGCTTCTTTCTTGAACCTTTGAAGGGGTTAAAACAAATTAGTTAAATTAAATCAATAATTTGCTTTACATTAGGTTAACACAAAGTCATCAATGGAGGATCCCAATCAACGTCATGTATAAGCAAGGTTGTATTATTTTCTTATCCTTATATAGACATAACACACGGACCATAAAGGTTTTAAGTAATGTTCAATTGAGAAAATCATAGTTGAAATCATATGGTCATTAAAAGTAGTCATTCACAAGTCACAAACAGAATTTGACGGTAGATGATTAGAGCGTTTAAAGAATAAATTGATACTTTACTTGTCAGTAGCAGCATTCAATTGGTCAGCGTCATATAGAGCGTCCCAAAGAGCTACGAGAGCTCGCAGGGCCGGAGGAAGAACGTTCACTACTGACGGAGTCGAAGCTAAAATGTATAGTTTTATTAAATTATTATAATTTCTTTCTTTTTTTATTAATACCAAGTAAGTAATATTCTTATTAAATTTTAACTCGTATTAAATGTTCCGAACACAAAATAAACATAAAAACTAAAAATTATTACGCGTTTCAACACAACGTCAAGCAAGGCATAAACTATAACGCTAAACTTAGAGGCTATAAATTGGTACACCTTTTAGTTTTGGTTCTTTAGCAATAAATCAAAATCAAAACTAATAATAAAAATATTTCAATGGTTTTGCATATATTTATGATCAATTTAAGTTATATTTGTACATGTAAGCTGTTCAAACCTGTTTCAGCCGTATGTGACGATTCTTCCTCCCTGATCGCCACATCTATATCTGTTTTGCGAGCCCTGCTAGCATATGCCTCGCTGCCAGATCGCGTCAGTGCCTCAAGCGTGGATGGATGAATATGAAGATATTGACCTAACAAAAAGAAAATATGACCAACGTATTTCGTTTCCTTTGGATTTGTAATGAAATCGCTATGAAGCCATAACGTAGATTTAGCTAAATTATGGATTTCAAGATAATATAGCAACTACATTTTAGCCAATACTTCCCATTAAAATACAACTGTGACACTTTGAATATTATGAAAGAACTTAGTTTACCGGCATTGGAAACTTCAACCGAATGCCTCTGAGGCCTCGGCAGTGGGAGGTCGTGACTGGCCCCGCGCGTCACGACGCGAGCGCCGCACTTTGGTAACTGCGGGTGAAATTTCAAAAATGCAGCGCACGCTATAGCGTCGTGTACGATGCCTGAAAATAAAATATAATCTTTTATAAATCATACTTTTTTAAAGTTTTATCCAAACAAAATTATTTAGTATGTATGTTCACTCGAACACACAGACTATAAAATAACTATTATTATAGTTATTATGTAGTAATTTTCTAAATAAACGAAGTTTTTAGTTTAAGATTATTTAAAAATCTTTATCTGAAATATACTATAGACCTGTATGAAATAGGATACGCATATTCCGTAATATATTATTTAACGAAATGAAAGTGACATGATTAATTTTTTTGCTCATTATAATAAAATATGTTTTACGTTTTTTATCGCGGTTTATTAAGATTTTTACAAGCTCGACGTTTCGGATACTTTACAGCAACCATGGTCACGGGAGGACACAATAAGTAAGTTTTATTCCGTTCCCTAATTATCCGAATTATCTTATATTAATATAAGCGCACCTTCGTGCCACAGCAGAGCAGCGAATATAGCCCGCAGACACTCGGCCTGGGCGGGGCTGAGCGCGAGCTTGCGCGGCGCGAGCGAGGGCGGGGCTAGTCGCGCGGGCAGCGGCGGTGGCGAGCTGCGTCGGTAGCGGCTGCGACTCGGCATCCGCTCACGAAGTATGCGCTTCGGACTTGGTATATCATCCTATGATAGTTATTTAAAAATTTAGACTTCACCTTCTAATTATCAAAATAAACATTAAATCATGAAAATGTTATTTCTTAAAACATGAGGTCAATCATTTGTCAAATAGATAGTAAATTATATTAATGTGTAGAATTCGCCTATTAGGAATTAACAGTAGGAAATTTTTGAAGTGAGACTTCTTTGCGCGCATGAGGGTATTTTTATACGGATAAAACGTTACGAAAATGTGCAACGTTTTCGTCTAAGAAGAGGGAGAGAGTGATTGAGACCGATCGAGAGAGAGTGAGAAGGAGCGAACGTCGCATCACAAGTCTCGGAAATTTAAAGCTTTAGATTAGTATAAATATAAACGAGATTTAAAAATTTGTTTGTCAAATAAGTTTCACTTCTGACATGTGTAGGTACTTTGTACGGACGTACTTTTTTTTCTACAAAATGTTGTATTCGTAAATAATGTAGCATGTAGTAACATATAGAACGTTAAACGGTTAACCTTATTAGGTCCAATACTGAAATGTACGCCCGTGGAGGCGGGCTGCACGGTGTCCGGCGACGTCTGCGTGCCGGTCTGAGCCAGCCCTCGCGCCCGACACTCCGCCTCCGACTCAATGATCTCCGTCTGTGCAAATTATAATATACCACACAATATGGTCACGTTTTGATAAAAATGCATATAATTTAACTAGCTGTTGCCCGCAGCTTCGCCCGCGTTTACTTAGATTTACAGCTGTTCAGATTGATGATGATTATTTTTATGGCCAAAGTTACGCCTTATAACGTCAGCTTTCTGCTAGTAAAAGCCTCGTCAAAATCGGCTTAGCCGTTTCAGAGATTAACCGGAACAAACAGACAAACGGACAAAAATGGTTTTTCTTAATTTAAGTGCAGTCCTCAATCTTCCCATGACCATGGTTGCTGCTTTACAGCAACCATGGTCATGGGAAGATTGAGGTGTCAGACGTCCTAACGTTACAAAGTTATTTGAAACCACCCTATCATATGATACATCAATATTTTAATTCAAATTAGTACAGTAGGTACCAGCAAAAAAAAACTACGAAAAAGAAATGTTATATTTTTTATTCATATATTTTATTCCTAAAGTATTCCTTTTATATAATAATATCATGAATTCTATTAATAAATCATTTTGGATAAATACCTAATATATGGAAACAGTATTAATTAAAAACGCGTGCTATACAGAGGTGCGATCTTCATAAGGATTCGCATCTTGTAATAGATAGCGTGATCTACATTTTGTGTTAACGCGATCTATTGACACATCTAAAAACTTCTTATTAAATTTATACATCTTATGCCTTGGGTCTCAAACTATCTCCATATCTAATTTCACTCAAATCGGACCAGTGGTTTAACAAATACACAGTTCCGGCGTTTTAGCTGCTCAGCTCCAGTTCCCGTGGGATTTTCATGATAACAACTATTTTAAGTCTTACGTTAAGTTCCAAAGTATCTTCTTATCAAATTTCCCCCAAATCTGTTAAATGAATGCCTGCATATTTCCCGTTCCCGTGGATTTTTTAGAATAACAACTATTTTACACCCTATTAGTGGTGGTTAATATAACGCATAGCGCCATAACGTAGCGTGCTATTCATACTCAACGTATAGCGTACGCTATATAAATTCCTATTCGGCGCTATAACGTAGTGCCTCGCTACATTAGGTATGTAGCGAGGCGGCTAGCGCAGGCCGTAGTTATAATTTTATAACATTCGAACCACGCCGACGTGCTGGATCGTAGACGCTAGACGTTATAATTTATAATTTATACGTCAGTCAGCGTCGAGCGCGCGCTAGCGCTAGATGTGTCGTGCGCTATCCCGGCCAGCTCACGCGTGTTACGTAATTCTAGTCTTGCGACTACACGTTATAATATAGTCTATAAAATAGCGCGCTAGAAAAATATAGTTTATAGTCCATAGCACGTTATCATAAAATAGTTTATTTGCACACCACTACACCCTATGTTAAGTTTCAAAGTATCTTCATATAAAATTTTACCCAAATCTGTTCCGTGGTTTAGACAGCCCCGGGGTTTTACCCGCATAGTTCCCGTTCCCGTAGGATTTTTAGGATAACAACTATTTAATGTCTTACGTTAATGTACAAAGTATCTTTATGTCAAATTTTACTCAAATCTGTCCCATGGTTTAGAAGATAGTCAGTCCCGGGGTTTTACCCACATAGGTCCAGTTTTCGTGGGATTTTCAGGATAAGAACTATTTTAAGTCCTACATTAAGTTTCAAAGTATCTTCATATCAAATTTCACCCAAATCTGTTCCGTGCTTTAAAAGATAGTCAGTTTTGCCCGGGGTTTTGCCCGCACAGTTTACCGTTCCCGTGGGATTTTCAGGATAAAAACTATTTTATATCCTACGTTAAGTTCCAAAGTATCTTCATATCAAATTTAACACAAATCTGTTCGCTGGTTTAGAAGAAAGAAAGTCCTGGGGTTTTACCCGCATAGTTTCCGTTCCCGTAGGATTTTCAGGATAAGAACTGTTTTAAGTCCTACGTTAAGTTTCAAAGTACTATCTTCATATCAAATTTCACCCAAATCTGTCTCGTGGCTTAGAAGATAGAAAGTCCTGGGGTTTTACCCGAATTGTTCCCGTTCCCGTAGGATTTTTAGGATAAAAACTATATTAAGTCCTACGTTAAGTTTCAGCGTATCTTCATATCAAATTTCACCTAAATCGGTTCGGTGGTTCAGAAGATAGACAGTCCCGCGGTTTTAACCGCATTAACCCCGTTCGCGTGGGATATCAGGGATAAAAACTATCCTATGTCCTTTCTCGGGTTTCAAACTATCTTTGTGCCAAATTTCATCCAAATCTGTTCAGCGGTTTAGGCGTGAAGAAGAGACAGACAGACAGACAGACAGACAGAGTTACTTTCGCATTTATAATATTAGTAAGGATAGATATTAGTAAGACTCTTAGATGTGGCCGATCCTAGTTAGTTACGAATGGTAGGGGATCAATCGTCTTGGCATTTATAAAAAGAAGCCTGTGTCGTATGTCTATTGATTGACGGCAAAATCCTGATAATGATAATGGTGATAGATGCTCGTAACTACTTTTTCAATTTAAGATATTTAAGAACAAGATATAGGTGTAAAACATAAGTAGTTTGAAGTAGGAAGATAATACGCAGACAACCTAAGTATAGAATACAACACTATCGCCATCTTTGTACTCGTACGTCTATAGAATGAAATATACTACTTTCAGTGGACTTACATTCACATGCAAGTAGCTAGTCCAGCTACTGCACCGTAAACGTTATATTATTTAGTTTAAATTCGAACTTCTTTCACTTTCACTTCTTTCTGAAGCTCTCTAGAAATACCTGGCCACCCGCGATCACTTCTTTCGGGTGTTTATTTTATATATCTATAATAATAAGCTCACCTCTTGCATGGCATTAACATCTTGTACGTTGTCGCTGGAGCGGTGTTTGACAGGCGACCACCACTCTTCACTGTTGCCGTTGCTTCGACGAGGAGTCCGCCTATGATTATACAACAATACGTTTACACGTACGTATACGGTTACACATCTTTGTAAATTTCGCGTACCTATATATCTACCGCCTTTTGTGGCTTCATTAAATAAACGTTTCTCAACTTTTCTATTAAAATATTTTTATTAATGATATTTTAGCTTCGATAATATTTTGGCGCTAGTATAATCCGGCATGTTTGCGGATGCACATACCAAAGACTTCTTCGCTGTAATTCGTAACAGAATAACATCTGTCAGAAATAAAATGCTGGGCAACCCCAACGACATCATAAGTGCGGTCGCTGGCAGACCTGACAGTGTCTTACAAAGGCATTGGGTAACCAAGCTCTGACACATCCACAAATTGAGTCCGTGTATAAAATTAATTAATATTATCTTTTTTTTTTTAATAATATCTAAATTAAATAATTAATGTTTTGTTATTTCAGATTATAATTTAATTATTTGAAAATGATTTAATGATGAATTCTAATTGATGTTTTGTAATTAGCATAGTTATAAGCTTTTCTTTTTTTTTGTATATGGATCTTTGATATCTGAGTTACGAATAAATAAATAAATAAATAATGTAGTCATATTCACATATTTACTTATTTAAAAATTTGTTCACTTCTAACTGACCTACATATCAGGCACTCTCGGACATATATCTAATAATAACTCAAATCCCACCAAAGAGAAACATTGAGGTAACGTAATGACACACAAATGATTCAAAAGCTACAGATTTAAATAAGTTCTTAAGTTCAGGAACCTGTATTAATATGATTCTTTGAAAACTTCATATTATCTGCCCCTCATTCATAGTTAAAACGTAAAACCACAAAAATATACATCCTAGGAAATTCTGGGCATGATAATTTCTGAGTATTTATCTATTTTTAGTTGTTCATTCGTCTTAAAACATACACAATTCTAAAACCGCAACAATATGTGATTCACTTTTCGTATTTTGCAAATTAAGATGAACGCAGATTGCTTTATCATAAATATGTAATTATGGAAAATAAATATATAATTATTTTTTTATTGTAACATTAGAATATGAAATAAGGAGTAAAAAAGAAATGTACCTATATTTTAGTACTACATGTTCACTCGTATGAAATTGCGCTCATGGATGGAATGTCATTAGCCCGTTATTATGTACCTAGCTTTTTTATTTGCTTATCTATTTTATATGTGTTTGCCAACTATTTGGCTATACCATTAATTAAGAAGCACGTTAATTATATAATATTGTAATTAAGATATATTTATTGTCCAGTGTAGGTATTTGTAATAATGGATAGTATAAAATGTCTTGTTTCGTTAAAGAGAACAATGAGACGACGCATGACGTGACTTACTGAGTCACTGTTATATAAATACTTCCTCAAATACGACGTATTTGACTAAATATCAATATTCACAGCTCACGGATCTCGAATAAAAACCTCATAATTTCTAAGCATTTTAAAGATATCTACTACAATCGTATTGAAAAGAGTCTTACAAAGAAATAATAAAACCAAAATTGGAACTAAAATTAATGTCTTAATTTTATTTGTTGTACAAATATATTAATTATAAAGAGTTTTACAAACCTCGGACTATGTACCGAGGTGGACTCGTCGTGTATGAAACGTTCTCGTTTGCTGGGCTCCGCTCCGTACGACAACTGGCTCGCACCAACATCGCTCTACACCACGAAAATATACAATCAATGACATATATAATATTTCGCCTATCTAATAATCCCACAGTAGAAAATATCCTAGTATCCTAGAAATAGGCCAGGTTCATGCATATGCGCTCGCCCGTTGCGGGTTGATTGACTTAATTCTCAATTCTCAACGTATCTTGTCAATCTGTAAATGATTTCACGCTGTTTTTCTTCACCACAGAGCAAACCTTATTAATGACGTAATATTCTCAACTTAAATATCTCTTCATCGACACGTAAATCATCATCAAACTCGGGTCATTTGACTTAGGATCCGAATCAGCTGTCTGTATTGGGTTTGGGTGTATGTGGTATTCTTATAATTATTATTCATTATGTCTAAATCATTAATGAGGTTGTGACTCATTTTATTTTTGATTCTGTTTTCTGTTAGAATAAGTGAGTAATTAATCTAATAATAAACAATTTGAAAACTCACATCATTAGCTAGGTCACATTGTATCGAGAACGGGAATCGTTGTTCATCCGAACTTGCGTCTGAAAGAAGATATTTGATTATCAATACTAATATTAAAAAGCTGAAGAGTTTGTTTATTTGAACGCCAAATCTCAGGAACTATTGGTCCGATTTGAAAAATTATTTCAGTATTAGACAGCCCATTTGTCGAGGAAGGCTAGGTATAGGCTATATAACATCACGCGGTGACTAACAGTAATTAAGTTGAGTAAGTTAACGCGGGCGAAGCTGCGGGCAACAGCTAGTAAGAAATATATTTGATTGAAATTTTGTCTTTAACAACGTATGTACGACATTATGTTGGGGTGCCAAGCTTGCCTCGGTAAAACATTTCGTACGTTGAGTTTGTGTCACATGTAAATTATTTAGATACAAATACAAGTCTCTATACAAAATCCTTACGTCCTCTCCAGTCTATATAAGTACGGTTTGAAACATTACCATTGCTGGTAGCATCGACGTCTTCCTCTTTAGGCCAAGGTGACACGTCCGCCTGGGGTTCCCGGTAGCCGCTCAGACAAGCCGCATATTCCTCCTGGAATAAAAAATATTATATATCCCGCGATCATCCTAAATTCGAAGTTCGTTCAAACTAACATAATCAAACACTTTAAAATTAAATTCAATACTATCCCAAATATCTTTTAATTTTTTTCTTAACGTAACCGTACTAAATGTAGGTAGGAAAGCCGGTCTGTTATCAATTACCTAATCATCAACTGCATATTGGACGTTTGAGCGTTAAATTGACAAAATACTATATTCAACAAGGTATTCATCATCATTATCATCAGCCTTTATCCATCCACTGCTGAACATAGGCTTCCTTCTTAGAATGTCAAGACGACCGATCCTACCTAGGATATACCTATTCCTTACCTGCGGGGATGCGTCATCGTCAACCGGCACGAGTAAGGTCCGCTCGAGGTGGCGATGGTACTGTAGACACCAGGCAACCCCCGAGCAGCTCTCCGCGTACGCCTGGACGGACTCCGCGCTCAGTCGGACCCACGTGCCGTCCTTATTCACCAACTACCATTACAAATAAAAATACATATTAAACATCATACTACTAACATATAGCTGTCTTGTATTCCTTGGCAACCTATTCTAATGAATCAGAACTTTGCATTACATAGAAATCGTAATGAAAAACAGATTTAGCAGTGTCGGTCTTTTACACTGCTGCAACTTCTGAGAAATCATTAGTAGCTGTGGGCTGTGGCTACAGCTCTGAAACGATCTCTGTAATTACGATCATGAAAATTATTATTATTATATATATATTTTTTCAGACAAAGTCCAAATTCAGAGCATCTTTATAACTAGCGAAGAATATGATCACAACAAAGCCAGAAACTCAAAAGAAAAATGTCTAACTTTTTACCCGATACTAATTACACGAAGTAGCTTACTGAACGTCAATTGCATCACTGCGAAAAACCAGTTAAGTACCCAGTGGAACTAATCTTTAAAATATATAGTAGTGTAACCATAGCGCATATAACCGAATAGTGGTAATGTGAGCCATACAATTTAGAAAATGGTCAGTGATTTGTCACTGACGTAATACCAATTCCACCAACCAGTGATCAGTATGTATATCCTATCTGCCAATCAACCATCAATGGCCATCAGTAGGCCAATCAGAGCGCAGAACTGGCGAAGCGTCGCTGCATAAAATTGCCGGAATTTATTTTCATACAAAACACAACATTACCGCTCTATTCCGGTTATATGCTCGATGAGTGTAACATAAAAGTTTGTAGTAATATTATAAAAAGAAATAAAGAGTAGACCATATAAAAATACAGAGGGAACGCATTACCTCCTCCACAAAGGCTATATATGCCCCCGGTGGTACGCGGCCCAGTTCCTCAGCCTGCAGGCTAGGACTGGCACGGACTCGCAAGCCCGCACTGTACCGCGCCACAAACCGCCTCAACTTCGACGTAGCCACCGGCGGTGGAACACCCTGAGTCCTCTCCACTTGGACCTCCTCGTTTGTATTTTCTGCCACCTCCACTGTTATCTCCTACAGAAATAATAACATTATATACACATCAATTAATAGGACCATATAACTCGACGTAATATAAATTACGAGGGCGACACTGAAAGTTCTTTAAAAAACCAAAAACTTAACAAATTAGCAGTTATTAGTTTTATTAGACCTTTTCAACACAATGTCTATTCACATTAATACATCGGTGCATCTGATGGAACCACTGAGAAAAGCACTTTGCCACTCGGCCTTAGGGCTCTCTTCGGCGGCCTTTTGAAACGCAGCCACTGCTTCCTCGACGTCCATAAAATGTTTTCCTCGAAGTTCTTCTTCTATTTTCAAGAATAAATAAAACTCGCATGGTACGAAGTCAGGGCCATATAGGCCAGGCCGGCTGACCCAATACTTTCACGCCAGACTCGCTAAGTAAATAGTCGATCGTTTGCTTGCTTGCTTTTGCTCGCGGTGTGCGACGAAGAGTTGTCGTGATGAGGAGGATGCTACTGTACCTGTACCGTCCCAACTTATCAGTTTTAGACGAATGGCAATCAATTATTAACATTTACAATTAATTAAATATTTTTAGATCCTCTAAAACAGTTATTGTGTAATTTCGAATATCGAGACCACCATCTTTTTTCCAATGCTTTGACCTCTCTTCACTTTTCTTGGCAACTTCTTATTAATACCCCCACTCAACACTGTCTGTCTTTTTTTTTTCTTTAACGCCGGGAAATGCTCTGAGGCATCCCGCGGGTGAGTGGGTCTCCCCACGCGGGTATGTGGGACTCGCTGCGCCCGACAGCTGGTAAATAGACGCAGCTCTACCCACTAAAACCCGGCGAGTGCCACCAATGCCGCCTTTGGTGAGGTGCCCCGGATCTAGACAACAAACAGGGCACCTCGACGGCTAGTCAGTCCCGCAAGGGACCGACGCCACCTCCACAGAGGGGTTGCCCGCACCACAGAACCACCCCTCGCAACGTCGGGACAGTACAATGGGGTGAGGTTCCCATCCTCACCCCTTGCCCCCTGCTCTTGTCTCCTCTTCTTATAAGAGGGGTACCAAGAGCCCCCTCGGCCCAATTAGCTTCGACCAAGGTGCACCGCTCACCCTAGGTTACTGAGCCCTACCGCCACGACAAGGCCTGAACCATGGTGGGGAACACTGTCTGTCTTAGTTTCAGATTCATAATAGTTAATAAAGCATTGATCACCCGTAATTATGTCGAACACAGCATTTGAATAACCTGCGTTAAATATTTTAACCATTTTACGGCACCTATCGACACGATGGTGTTTTTTAGCCTCTGTCAAATTATGAGGTATCCCATATCTACTACGTGGGTAACACTGAAAATGTTTAGAACTGGCCAGTTAGAAACATTGAAAATGAAAACATTTTTTGAATTTCAATTTTAGAACTCTTTGGTAACCTAATGTAGTATATTGCATTCATTTGTCATTTGTTTTTGTGAATTGGCGGCAAATCTAAAACTCTTGTTACACGTGAAAATGAACATAACGCGAGAAAATTTTCGGTCAATGATTTATTATGACTTTCGTTGTGGGCTTACTCAACAACAAAGCTATGATAGGCTGCGATTAGCATTTTTTAATGAAGCCCCATCTCGTGCCACTATTTACAATTGGTTTAACGAGTTTAAGCGTGGACGTAGCAAATAGCAATCTCAGTGATGATCCGCGTGAGGGACGTCCTTTAACAGCGACTACTGAAGATAACATCAGTGCTGTGCGACGCATGATAGAGGAAGATAAGAGAGTGACCTATCAGCAGATACGGGCAAGCCTAGGCATTGGTATGAGTCAAGTTCAAAAAATATTACACGAACATTTAGGCGTCAGGAAGCTTTGTACCAGATGGATTCCCCATACTTTAACCGACGACCAGAAACGCCTCCGCATGGACTGGTGTCGCCAAATGTTAGATAAGTTCAACGGCGGTAACTCAAATGCTGTATTTGACATCATCACAGGTGATGAAAGCTGGATATATTGCTACGAACCCGAAACCAAAAGACAATCAGCTCAGTGGGTGTTTCCTTTCGAGGATCGGCCAACTAAGGTAAAGAAAGGAAGAAGTCAAGGAAAAAAGATGATTGCCTCATTCTTTGGTCGGAAAGGTCATTTCGCGACAGTTGTGCTAGAAGATGGAAGGACAGTTACTGCAGTCTGGTATGTCAATCGCTGTTTGTCTGTTGTCTTGGAAAAAATTCGACAGCAGCGCCCACGAAGCAGGATCCTCCTTCACCACGACAATGCTTCAGCGCACTCCGCAAAACGGACTGTTGAATATTTGACTATGGCAGGTGTCGCAATAATGAGTCATCCGCCTTACAGTCCTGACCTGGCGCCCTGCGACTTTCATTTATTCCCAAGAACTAAAGATAAAATTCGAGGTATTCGCTTTACGAGCCCTGAAGATGCGGTGAAAGCGTACGAAAATGCCATAGAAGAGAATCCTAAGGACGAATGGGCCCACTGCTTTTCTCAGTGGTTCCATCGAATGCGACGATGTGTAGAAAGAAACGGAGATTACTTCGAAAAACAATAAAAGTATTGGCAACTTTCTACATTAAGCCGTTTTTCATTTTCTAAACTTTTTCAGTGTTACCTAGGTATCCACCGGGAACAAAGTTTCCTGACTGCTAAATGTCTCCACGAACATTTATTTCATTTGTGCACTTGACGCATACCGACCTAAGCTTGTCCGCATCCGCTGATAGGTTACTATTTTGTCCGTCTCTATCATACGTCGCACAACCACTGTTGTGTGTGTGAAGATAACATCACTATGTTTTCTTCAGACATCGCCGTAGAAGACCGTCCGTCACGCAGATCATCGGTGAGATTAGTGCGGCCACGCTTAAACTCACTAAACCAGTTGTAAACAGTGGCACGAGATGGGGTGAAGCGCAATGAAAAGCAAATCGGAGTCTTTTATAACTTTCACGTTGACTTAAATGACATTGAAAGTCACAAAAAAACATTGTACGAAAATTTTCTCACGTTAAATTCATGCTGACGTGACACAGAGAATTTTCAAATTGCCGCCAAATCATAAAACAAAGGACAAATGAATGAAATACGTGCCTACAGAATAATAATATGTATTGTCAAAAAGTTCCATTTTCAATTTATTTTTTCATTATATCGTTTACAAGTGGCCAGTTCTAAGTATTTTCAGTGTCGCTGGTCAAGTAAAAGTACGAAGTGTGAAATAGATCGTTGTAGATTTAAGAAGACTATATTATACTGTATTGGAACAAAAATACCTGCGGAGCCGGCTGGTCGTCAAAAGTGCATCGAAAGATATAAGTGCCAGGCACGGCGGGCAGCCAGGTCGCAACGTACGATCCGTCAGGCAGTGCCCGCACCGCGATCCTCTCCACTGGCACCCGTCCGTTATTAACAGCCTCCACACTGGCACATGAAGCACCGCCCCAAGCGCCACTGGCTACGCGAAGCTCCTCGAATGAATAGTTTTGAAAAGCCTGGAAATTAATCCATACATTCGTCATAAATTTTCTAACATAATTATGAAATTATGAACGAGTTTAAACGTAACGTTAAATTGTTCGTTCCGCGTTCGTTTGTCTAGTTCCTTTTTACGCCTTAACCGATTTCGAACGTTTTTCGAACGTTCGATTCGAACAATCGAATTTCAAAACTTATAACTTAAGCAAATATAGATAAATTATTTTAAGAAATATACGCTATCACGATAACCTTCATTGATCCTGATACATCTGTAAATGTATGTTTTCAAATGCAAACAGCTCATTAATAATTAACTTCTACTATTCTACTTCTATTATTCTATTATTCTACTATTTATTTTTTCTCAAGATTAAAGGTATAAATACAAGCGTGCATTTATAATGGCTCTATTAATAAAAGATCAATTAGATAAGTGCTCGAACCTTTTATAAGATAATTTATACTAAAGGAAAAAATCATTTAGCAAATAAGCTTAAAAGGTACTTAATTAGTTATTAGTTGAACTAATTCCAATTTAAGTCATTGAATTCTTGTTAGTCTTAATTACTTACTATACTTCACTCTTAAGCGTCTTAAACTTTAACTTTGGTAGTGGCGTTGTCCGAGCTAATTATGTATAACCTTTTTCGTACTCAGTTCGTACAAGCCATACGTGTTGTAATAATAAAATAAAATGTATGCACTAAAGTACCTTCATCATTGTAATGGCGTGAAAACACATAGTGTCTCGTATGGTCGGCTGGTAGGATACGTCGGGACAATTGCTTCTGTGCTCCGTCACAGATGAGCTGCTCTGTCTTGAACTTTTGTCTTCTTGTCTCTGGACAATCATCTAAAAAATACAAATATTGTTAACTTTATAGGATATATTTACAGAGCCGCACAAGGAAGTAGTAAGAGGCAGTGCCAAGCTGCATTGCAGCCGAACTGCGCCAACACGTCAAGTGACAGTGTATGCTGTTGCGTTTCTTGCGGTTTGTGAGTTTCAGGTGGCCCAATGGGGGGACAGGGAAAAAGAGGGCAACATGTTGCATAATCTCTGGTTGCGCAAATATGTATGGGCGTCGGTACTCTAAAGCTTCGACTGCTCGTTTGCCCTCCAATGTTATAAAAAAAGGAAATGCATAATGACGTGCATAATAGTCAGTTGAGAATAAATATGATTGGTGGAGATTTTCATCATAATTATTGAAGACATAAGTGACTTCATCATTATTATAACCAACCTTTTTGAGTCGATTGCTGGTCGTAGTCCTCATATAATGAACGCAAGGACGACCGAACCGGTTACTACCGGCGAGTACTATATAATATATAGTCCTCGCCCAACTATTTCAACTCAATTGACTTATATTTAATTAAAAGCAGTCATAATAAGGTGTTCTTTATAAATAATTTTTAATAAGATACGATCGTGATATACTCATTTACAGATAATTAAAACTATGCAAAGTGAACAGCAAGGCAGCTCCTGTTTATACTAATAAACCGATAATTAATTTAAAATTAGCTTCTAGACTATTCTCTTCAGACGTTACGGAAAGAATGTTCATTATCTTCAAGCAGAAACTCTATAGCTGTAGACGATTGTAGATTTTCCCTTCTTCGGTATAATCCGTCTGTGCATGGATATTAAAAATAGGCACTACCAAGGTAGGGTTCGATAATACAAAATATGTACTTTTTTAGATAGTCGGATTTATTTTTAATAATTAATTTATATTAATCGATAGTAAAATTACTAACGCGGCAAATAACGAATATACTTATCTATCTACTATCAGATTCATATTTAATACGTTCATAAAATATGTATTATAGATATAAGATAGGCATCCCGTTGAAGAGAGACCAGATGACAAGTAGCGCACATGTACTTAAATAAATTATTATGTACCCGGTCTTGTAGTGCTCGGCCTAAACGACTTATTCATGCATTGCCGGCATGACTGTGTGTCTAATGATAGGTTACGATGCCAGTAGTTAGACTATAACCAACATGGTCCCATGCATGGTCGCGCAACTGAACTAATTTCACCAGTCTCTGTATGTAAACAGAAAGAAAGAAATAGGATACCTCTACTTTAAGAGCGGGGGAAACGACGATCTCCCCATACTGATCCCTGATGAGGACTGGGAGACTGAGTCGAGTGGATGGTCGCACGGGTGTCAGCGGCGCTTTCAGTTCACATTTGGATGGCTCAACTCGAGAGGCAGGCGCCAACCACCGGGCTAGCCGTCCACCAGCGGTACTCTCTGCACCGGCCACGAAGTCTGTCAGGAACTGTCGTTCCGTGGATGCACACCTGATGACAAACAAAAAAAAAAAATCATCACACCATATAAAAAGAAAAGCAAGAAACTATCTCGGATGCAAAATAGCCGTCCATTTAGCAAAATGAATAGTATGATAATCCAATGATAAGGGATTGCGTGATCTATATTGTAATGCATCCGTAAAAGAAAATATTGTGTTGGAAGATTACGATTGAGTGATAGAATAAATCTAATACTAATTAATATAATGTGTGTTTTTCCCAATACATCTAATACAATAAGATAAGAATTTAATAAAAACTTTCGTGTCCGGTAAATAAACATTACCTATTGAACTTACTACCAGTTCAATATTTGAAATTATTAATATTGATGTGTTTTGCGTTCGAAATAACTCGTATTGTTATTATTCAAATTTATGGTAATGCATATGTATTCGATATGATCAAGGTCAGATATTTCAAGTGATCTACTCTATGAAACTATTTGACTTTTACGTACGGTCCACAGTGTCTAAGAGTAAACGGATCACTTCTCTTACGAGTAAAAAAAGTAATTGTATCTATATTTTGCACTTTTTTCCGATATTTTTAATAAGTTACAAAGTAACAATAGCAGATCATAGATAGATAGATTGTATTATATAATATATAGCAGACACCGAAACGAAATTATCAGGCACTGGATCTTGGACGTGTAAGTACCTATAAGTTAATGTGTATTTATATAAATTTCTTAACTTTATACTTGCTAGTACCCGAAACACAAGTTCTTACAAACTTCCCCATCGAGGTTCAAGCCTTATCGTGGCGGCAGGGCTCAGTAGCTTAAGGTGAGCCTAGCACCTTGGGCGAAGCAAATTGGACCGAGGGAGCTGCTCTTTATGCCTCTTATAAGAAAAGGGGACAAAAGAGCAGGGAGGACAAGGGGCGAGGATGGGAACCTCACCCCATTGCACTGTCCCGACGTTGGGAGGGGTTGTTCTTTGGTGCGGGACGGCCCCTCTATGGAGGTGGTGTTGGTCCCTTAGGGAACCCGTAGGGAATGACTAGCCGTCAACAAAACAGTCAAATAAAACAAAAGATCCGGGGTACCTCGCCAAAGTCATTCGCTGGGTTTTAGTGGGTAGAGCTGTGTCCACTTTACCACCATTCGGGCGCAGCGAGTCCCACATACCCGCGTGGGGAGACTCAATACCCTGCGGCGGGATGCCTCAAAGCATTTCCCGGCGTAAAAAAGAAAATATTTACCGGATAGAGTAGTAACTCTATCCGGTTATAAGTATGCTTGAAATACTAATGTTATAAAAGTTTATAGGAATGTATGAATGTATGTTTGCTACTGTTTCACGCAAACACTGCTGAATGGATTTTAATGAAACTTTACAACAATATAGCGTATAGGCTTTTTATCTCTTTACTCCTACGAGCAGTAAGCGGGTGAAACTGCGAGGCGCTGCTAGTAAAATTTGTATTCCACGCTTTGTATCATGGTGGGAATCACAATAAAACATGTATAGAAATCGTCTTCATAGACCTGAAATTTGTCTATAGTATACTATAATTGGTTGACTAAGTAAGGATACTAGTTTAGAGGTCAATCAACGATTAGCTAATCCCTCACTACATAACAGTGAGTTATCAATCACTATAGTGTTCTTGTACAATGACAACACCAAGAAATAGCCCGACGTATTTCGTGAGGTTACAACAATAATGCACGGTTTACGGACGATAATTTTACGTGATAATCTCATAAAGCGTCACATTTCGATCGCTTAGGCCGATCGTGTCTGTCTATCTCTTGTTCCGCGGTCTCACTTGGACACTTGGCTCTGGCGGAACGTGAAACTTTTTCGTGCGTGCAGTCGGCGTTCGTCATTTTATAAGACGTTATTACGTCTTAAATACAAGATTATATTGTATTTTATTCGTGACAGATAGAATTAAGTCTTTGTATAGAACAATCAATTTTACGTCAGTGTGTAGGAGATACTGTGTACTGTAATTATCAGTGGCCGTTTCACATACGTTCGAGCCTTCCATCTATCTCGGTTGAATACGAGGCTTTGGTCATTATATCGCTCACTCAGGTGAAACCGTAAGGGTGTATTCCGTTAAAATAACTGTAGCGCGGTTTCAGGATGTATGCGTTACGTATTATGGTTTTAAACCAGATGGTATGGTTTTCCTAATGTATTTCATGATAACATGCCCATCATTTCGTGCATTAACTATACATATGAATTATACAATAAATAAGAATTTAAGTTAAAAAACGCTTATTTGACTGAACTGCAGAATGTAATTCAATACCTGTAAAATTTAGAACGTAGTCACAGACAGACAATATAATTTTTTTCACACCAAAAACTTGTGTGGCAAAACAGGCCTAAATCCAGCAGTGCGCTAAAAGTTTTATAATAATGATGATAAGGTCAATATTAACATCAAACCACAAAATTATGATTCATATTAGATGCATTAATATCTCTATTAGTGCAACAAAAAAATGTTACAATCAAACATTTTTAAATAGCATTTGAGTCATAAACGCAGATTTTATATCACGGTGGTTTGCCACTGTTCCCTAAATTTGGGGAAAACCCTGTGTTTTAAGTTAAACAGAGGCATAATATTCAACAATTTCAGAAATATGTAAGAGAGTGCGCTTGCCGAGGTCAAATCCGATATCCATATTGAGACTCGCAATCGCATACTAAATATAGTAGATACGAACTTAATTGAATTAAGCACAAAAGCTGCAATATATGATATTGGAATACGGATTATATATTCCGTGAAAAGCAATTTGCGTAAGTATATAAGAGTGCAACTAGTGTTGTTGTTACGGGAGTATAATATCCATATATAAAAGTTGTACCATAGATAATGAAATATATAATTAAATTTTTGTCATTCTTTTCTCAATACCTGAGAATAATTCGAAAAAAATCTAAATATCTTAAGTCACTTTTTTCTGTCCCATCTGCGTAGATTTAAATTCAAAATGAGTCAGAGTCAGTCAGATAGTTGAAACAAAGAAATGAAGTCTTTTAAAATAAATCACAGCTACTATTAGGATTTTCTAAGATCATAGTTGTTGGTCTTCTTAGATGCAAATCAAAATCAACACTTAGACACAAATATTATGAGTGTTCAAGTACTTACACATATACATTACTAGCTGTTGCTGCAGCTTCGCCCGCGTTTACTTAGATTTACAGCTGTTCGGATTGATGATGATTATTTTTATGGCCAATGTTACGCCTTATAACGTCAGCTATCTGCTAGTAAAAGCTTCGTCAAAATCGGCTTAGCCGTTTCAGAGATTAACCGGAACAAACAGACGGACAAAAATGGTTTTTCTTAATGTAAGTGCAGTATATTATTTCATAGATTTTAACCGCGACTTCGTCCGCGTATAAGAAGTATTGTTTTAAATCTTATTTTTCAAATAAAGTAGTAGTAGCCATGCTGCTTTGCAACCGAATTGTGCCGGCACAACCGTAGTGGTGCCTCTCGCTCACATAACACCGGCGTCAAGTGACAGCTATGCTGTCGCGTTTCGTGCGGTTTGTGAGTTTCTGGTGGCCCATTGGGAGGTATAGGGAAAAGGAGGGCAACGCATCTGCATAACTTTTGGCTGTGCCGATGTCTATGGGCGTCGGTAGTCACCTCCGGCTCCAACTGCTCGGTTGCCTCCATGTGACATAAAAAAAAATGGTTCCAATTTACAAACTATAATAATTTAAAGAATACTTGTGAATGTGGCTTGGATGAAGGCACCCCAGAACATTTTTTTTTCTTGTCCTAAACTACGTTTTTCTCTGTATGATGCTCTTCCGCCTGAGATCCCACGACCTACTGATCTAAAATCCTTATTAATGTGTGTTTTCTCTCCGTTTATAAGTTCATTATGCACTTTTATTGTAATTAACAACATAAAACTATAATGCGATCTAACAAAAGTTAATTAGCCCAAGTATGTTTTTTCTATTATATATATTTTAATACTTGTGTGTGTTTGTGTCTTAAGCAAGTTAACTTTTCTTTCAGACAAACTTGTGCGGGAATTGGTACCGAACTTGTACTCCCACTGTAACTCCAAATGAAGCAAAGTTGAAACCAATATTGGCAACTCCGCAAGGGAGCCATTTCAAGAATAATAATAATAATACTTCCACTGTAAGGCCCGATAGTACGTTTTTATAAAATATATTTATTTAATTTAGTAGTACATTTTTATTATACCTTATTTAAATAACTTTTACGGATTTTATCGCGGTTTATTAAGATTTTTTCAAGCCTGAAGTTTCTGATACTTTACAGCAACCATGGTCACAGGAGGACTGAGGTGACAGATGTCCTAACGTTACAAAGTTATTCGAAACTACCCTATAATACATCAATATTTTAATTAGTCCTCTCTACGCAGAAGGTGCTAACTGCATCTTTAATCTGTGGTATATTATGTTGGGTTTTTTATTTAATTATTTTAATAATGGGATCCCAAGGTAAGAGCCAGCCATCTTCTCTATTGAAATTTTTATGTTTTTTAATTTCTATAGCCTCGCGGATCATCCTTGCTTGGAATCGGTGTTCCTTTGCGAGCATCTGTGGTTTATCTAGACTATGGCGGGCGGGCGGGCTTTGTCTAGACTATGTTCACAGATTGCAGACTTAGTATAGCGTAAAAGTTGTTTCATTATAATGAGTGAAATTCGCGTAAATATTAGAAAACAATATGATAATAATTTCCAGAAATATGTATACGACATCGACAACAGCTTTTTATAAAACTAAACAAAGCTATAAGAGCATTGAAAACATGTCTCGATGAATCGAGTCCGTTTTTAATTTAGTTTAAAATTACTAAGCATAGTGACTCATTTCTGCCATCGACAATGAATACATCTGTCACGTCCATAGATTACAACAACTACCATAGAAACAACAATTAGTTAACTAAAACTCACCGTATTATGTTGGTTTTTATTTTCTTGCTTATTTAGAAATGTATTTGCTTTATGATAAATGTGTGTCAAATTTAATCATAATTATTTATTTGTTATAGTTATTAATTATAATCTTAATACAAAGATGTGAAAGAGCCAGTTTTCAATTGACTATATCATATTATAATACGGTAATAGATATAAAGCGTTTTAGTGATACTGGTCGATATATGACAACGCCATCTATTAACGCAGTATTGAAACACAATTCTATCATTAAAAATTAACATTTAGTCAATTTTAATACCTCACTTATACCTTGTTTTGATACTAGCTCAAAAGTAAACAGTATAATATAATATAATGATCGTAAAAAATGTAATTAAATTTTAAAAATGTAATTTTATAGAGACGCAGGAAATTTTCTTAAATTAAAAATAAAGCTGACATCCAAAATTAAAGAGTACATAATATATTTATATAGTTTTATTAGCCTGTACATATTTTTTTCAATATTAGTTACACCGTCAGCCACATTACAATCAGTACTCATACATAGTAATCATCTGAGTATCTCTATAATTACAGAATGCTTGTCACCAGGGTATTGAATCATGTGGTACAGTAACATTCGACCAACCCTAAGGTTCCATAAAGACGTAAGTTTTAACGATTATTAGCTTATAAAGAGAAGAGCTTCACTCTTTATAAGCTTTATCTCGCACGGTAGAGTTGCACGCTTAACATGTACATGTTCAGAATCGATCGATAAAATTTAAGTGTGGGTAATATCCGAACAATAACGCTATTGTAAATACAATATACAATATAAATTGATACATAAGCCCATATAAGTATATATAATTTTCTTATCTTTTTTTGTAATCAATAAACACTGAGCTAACTAACCTATTTTTATTTGTTTCCCCGTTATAAAGTATGTAAAATATATATTTCAAAAAGTAAATATTTTTGCTATAAAATAAGATTTCAGTAAAGTTGATCGCAAGCTCCGGGAAATTTAATTTTTTATTTTATGCTTAAATAAATGTTGCCATCGTGGACTCAATTAGTCTGATTACTTTATTTCTTATCTGATATCATTAAAGTAAACATTTCATATTTTAAGTTCTTAGCTAATACCGAATATATTCAGATACTATATAGCATAAATTCTATCAGAATACCAAATTTCCTGTAAAAATCGATTAAATCATCGCGAAAAGATTCACACATATGTATATTAATTTTACCGGACCGATAAAAATTAAAAGAAATGCATATGCCGTGGAATTTTGAATTGTTATTATATGCTTTTTCTTTTGTTGATGCTAATTTTAATTGTAAACGATAAGAGGATTAAAATAATGATAAAACTAGACTTTTCTTTGCATACTAGTTTTTATTTTTATTTTTAATAAACAAGTTCTAAAATAAACACACTACACAAATGGGTGTGTACAATTTTATGTTTTCGGACTTCTATCATACTCATCATAAAAATCTTAAAAACTTTATCCATTCTAAACAGACGTATGTATTTAATGATGTCACAGATTTCTTGAATTTTAGTTTCTTTGTACATTGTACTAATACAAATTGTCAATAAAAACGATAAGAGACGTTTACAATTACCTAGTTATATTTTTATATACATAAACATAATACCCCACACAAGTATTACGATGACGTAATTTTTCGTTTCTTTGTTTTTTATATTTATTTTCTGCGAAACGAAGCCACAAAACTTTTTTTGAAGTGATATTATATTAAAAACATAAAAATACTGTTTATTCTTTATAATGTTATAGTACTAGCAGTTAGTCTTATAGTCGTCTTATGGTGCGTACATCAATTATTTTACGTAATTAGACGTTTAGTAGTTAAAAATTCTAAACCTAACAATCGTGATCGTGCCATTACAGTGCTCCTAGCACATGATCGTGTCTATTAGCGTTTAGAATAGCGTTAATAAAATTTTAATCATCGATTTCGATATTGCTGACATCACTAGAACTAGCAATATGGTATAATCGTGCAGTGTAGCCGTCAGTCCGTGCATGACGTTCGTAGCGCGTGGTTGGTCGCGCTCGTGCGCGGCAGTATGTCGCGCCTGCCAGCGTTCTTCGTGCTCTCGGCGCTGATTATCCTTGTAAACGCCAAACACCAATATGGCGTGTGTAACCTACCCTACTGCGAGTGCACCCGCGGAATGCATCCCTCGTGGATAACGGTCAACTGTACCGTGCCTCGGAACCAGGTAATTCCTAATTTAATAATTTCATTGTATAGATACGGTGATTGGTAGAGCTGTGTCATACACAAAGAATATGGGTTTTCAAATGGAACGTGTTAATGTCACACAACTTGTTTTAGATAATGACTACATTCAGTTGATTGTTTGCTCTACCATCGCGTCGATAAGGGGCTAATTAGTGAATATATTTTTTTATAAAAGAGCATTATATGGTCCTCGACCAACACCCGACGTGTTCAAACAAGCATTAAGCATTTATCTTTTGTGTCTGCATAAATTAAGTACAGCATTTTGATAAAACGTAAAATATCTATTACATTTTAGATAGATAGAATATTCACAAGTTTTAAAGTGAAAACTTGAATTATATTTTGAATATTACGACAGTTTATTAGCATCACATGAATCTTTATGGAGATGAGAGTCAAACATTATAAAAAATCCGCGTGTTATATTGTGCAACAGTTTGTTATTGTAAACAAAGCTGAGCCTACCTAAGCCCTGCCCCTATTATGCGTCAGCCCCGACCGATCTTAGAGACAAGCTGTAATTTCCTCCTTAAGAGCAACAGTTCACGAACTCGAGCAACAAGTGGTCATGTTAGCAAATTGTCTTTATGTTGCAAGACACACATCGTAAAATGTTTAAAGGCCGACTAACGCTTATAAATTGTGTTTTGTGATTTATTTATAAATACATATGTGTCATAAAAATCTGATTTGTCATTAAGATACAAATGATATGCTGAGTACAAAAATAAAATAAAAAAACCATAGCTTTATGTCGAGTATTAGAAGGATGTTTGACAGAAACGCAAATGATTTTATCAATTTATGCAATGAATAAAAAATATTTTGTACACATTTACTTAATAAACTTAAATAAGACATAGTAAGTAATCGTACCATAATCTACTGAATGAATTAGTTCGAAAACGAGCTTATTGATATGAGTTAGACCAGAAGCACAATATTTATATTTTATATCGACAACCTTACCAGAATTATAATCCTATAGTTTAGGATGTTTTAGGACGTCATAATGTAATCGTACGGTTTACCATCTTTTAGGACATTGTCATGTTATCGTATCTTTATATATATAATTCTTCTGTGCGTGTGTATGTCACTGAACTCCTCCTAAACGGCTGGACCGATCTTGATTATTTTTTTGTGTGTGTGTTCAAGTGGATTCGAGTATGGTTTAGATTCACAAAAAAAAAATATTTTGTACAGGCCAACGTCTGTCGGGGCCACTAGTAGTTTATAATCTTTTAGGACATTATCATGTAATCGTAAAGTTTATCATCTTTTAGGACATTATCATGTAATCGTACTGTCTATCATCTTTTAGGACATTATCATGTAATCGTAAAGTTTATCATCTTTTAGGACATTATCATGTAATCGTACGGTCTATCATCTTTTAGGACATTATCATGGAATCGTAAAGTTTATCATCTTTTAGGACATTATCATGTCATCGTACGGTCTATCATCTTTTAGGACATTATCATGGAATCGTATGGTTTATCATCTTTTAGGAGATAATCATGGAATCGTATGGTTTATCAACTTTTAGGAGATAATCATGGAATCGTATGGTTTATCATCTTTTAGGAGATAATCATGGAATCATATTGTTTATCATCTTTTAGAACATTATAATAATCGTATGGTTTATCATTCTTTGGGACACAATGTAATTGTATCGTTTAGTGGTTTAACGTGTTTTAGGATGTTCCAAAGTAGTAATATGATGCATGTTTCTTCTTGACTGACAGTTAGCTTAATATACAATGTGATGTGAACTCGGAACTGAGTCACACCACCTTCACCGACGTACTCTTTTGTAGGCAGTATACCGCTGCGGAAATCATCCACGAGTTGTTCATGACCAGAATCGTAATACAATAGGAGTAAGTACGTGCGAAGACGGACATTATAGTATACTATAACACTTGAATATTGGACGTAAATAAAAAACAAGTTGTGAACGATTAGCATTTTTGCGTATCATAAAATCTCGATGTCGCAGCACGAGATTCGTCACTTCCTACACACGTTTCATAATATTTCAGATTTTCGAATCTCGAGATTTAGCATTTATATTGGACCGTGTTACACTAAAACAGACTATATTCTACCATTATTAAAATAATAAATGAGATTATCTTTTAATTTCATCAGCGGGTTTGATCTACAACAATGGTACGGCTAAACACTGCAATATCACTAGCGCCATACTGTATAACGGATCAAATTCATAGAAAATCTTATTCAAAGCACAAATAATGTAGCCAATAAAACACTTAATTAAATAAGTATTATACAGTGGCAGTGGCCCGATCTGATAATATCTAGAACGTAGAATGCATTCAGGCAATTGAATCTGTCGACCCTTGGCTACATCATAAAATGACCTGACAATGCAAGTAACAGTGGGTTAGTAGAATCATAAGAGTAGAAATACGGAGTGGTTTTATCTTTAGTAGGGATAACGTTCATTATATAGCACAAGCTGCCCGACCCGGCTTTGCACGGGTGCAAAGCGTGTAATTTAGCATGTGACATATCTATAGTGAATACATTAAATATAATGTATGCCATCGCGGACTTTCTAGTAAGTATATCTTTAAAAGAGGTATATTCCAAACGATTTTTTTATTCGATTTATATTCTCAAAGTGACAAGGCAGCGTTCTCAATTAAAGCTCCCAAGCGGCATGAATTTTTCCGACTCTAACAGTTAATATTATATCATATCAACCAGTTTGCACAAAACCTTGACGACTAAAACCTACCTCAGCAATTAGTATCTATTGATGAAAACAGCATCAAAATCCATTCAGTATTTTTATAGTTTATCACGTACAGACAGACAGACGTGACGGAGGACTTTGTTTTATAATATTTAGTTATGTACTAGAAGAGATTCCATTACTTTCGCTATTACCAC
Organism: Helleia helle; assembly: GCA_963853865.1. Taxonomy (NCBI): domain Eukaryota; kingdom Metazoa; phylum Arthropoda; class Insecta; order Lepidoptera; family Lycaenidae; genus Helleia; species Helleia helle. The sequence continues at coordinate 7,344,122 of OY971420.1, forward strand.
ACATTCCTGCGTTTAATCAAAATTACCTCTACATCTGCTCTATATCCCGTAAAGCTTTAAAAATCTATTGTTTTTCACCGGTCAAAACCTTTTGCCCTAAATATTTCATTCTATTATGATTTTGTCTCGCTCGCACTAATTATAGGTTAGAATAGTGTAACGAGACGCAAGTATGTCGGCCGTCTGAATGCTGGCTATTTGTGGCGATAGCATCCGCCAATTTGGTTATTAAATTGAAAAAATTAAATCGCCTCAGGCGCACTTTTACCATGACCGTACCGTACAAATCATAAAGATCTTGACATGTATTCAACACAGAATTCACACTTAATTGTATTTTTCCACCTTTACAAAAATAAACAATATTTTTTAACAAATTCATAGATCTCTAGGAAAGAATTTGTAAAAAATATTGTCCGTGACAAAAGCCGCATGCGATGAGTTTTTCTAAATGCCTCACGTCTATCGTCACGTCACTATCATCCGAACAGATTTTTATCTTTGACGTGTCACAGTTTAATAATTCATGGATGGTTTCCGTTTATATTTTTATTGCCACATTCAGTGTGGGATCTACTGATGTGACATTTCTGTGATTCTTTTTTATTCTGCTTTTGGCCTATAAATATTAAATTATATTTAACATTATTAAAAATATATAAAAGATGTCTTAATTAACTGTGACATTTAAGCCACCAATAAATTATTTAATCACTACCTTACACATACAAATACCAATATAATATAAATAGTAATTTTCATGACACATGAATAAATGTAAAAAAACAAAACGCATTTTGAAATTGCATTTAAATGTGTCAACGACCGTATCCGTGGTACCAGTTAAGCGGGCTTTTTCGTACAATATACGATTATGGCGAACACTGGTAATTTATACGATACATAGATATGTAAGGGACAATGACACGTTCTAGATAGTCCTGTCTTGCAAACAATTTAATTATAGATTTAATGACTATGATATAACTGTACTGATAAAGTACAAGACCCAAGAAATAGATATTTGAAAAAGAAAGTTAAGAAGATAGATATTAAAAGAAACAACAAGACACTGTATACCATAATGTTTTTAAGCCTTATTGTAATCGAGTTAGGGATCATATTTTATATCATAACAATCACAGCACACGAGCTGCTCGCCAATTGAGCAAAACCAATTAGGTGGCCAGTATCTAAGTCGGAGTCGGGTTATATAAGCGATACCTGCAGAAGTTCATTACGACTTCCCAGAACGTATAAATTGCGTATTATTCAAAACATTAGCTCGACCTCACAGAAGTAACAGCTAAAGAGCCAACGTCATTTTTCCAAACATTGTTTACTCTATTAGCAAAAATTGGAATTCACTTTAAATATATATTATTATAGTTGTTGACTCTATAGTATATTGTATAAAATATAAATACAAGTAACATTTTAAACGACACAATTACATGTTAAAATGAGAAAAGTATTTGCTGACAGTATTAGACTTTGCACCTCTCCTTGTTAACCAGTACTTAGTATATACGCACATAGAGTTCTTTTCATTTATATTAGTAGACATACTCTATTCATATATTCATATATTTATACTTTATCTTTATAATTCGATTAACTCAGCTTTAAGTCCTTCGGAAAGTAACTTTCGTACGTTATTGTATATATAGATATAAAGTATGAACGTAGTACTTACCAAAACATTACGATTTACAATCTAACGTGCAAGTATCACACAGCCGGAAGCTAATTACTGTTATTCCATCGTATCCCTTGCGAGACCATTGTGTGCCATCGACTCACAGCGTCTATGTACAACATTCTCCATTATAATGTATAACAAAGCACTGTTTATTCAATTCATACTGTTTTTTGCTTGTAGAAATGAACTTGAGTTTTTGTTTATATCAGCTGTTTATTGATAAACTGCTTTTAAATTTTGCATGAATACGAAACATGGCACCATATTATGATGGGTTAAATTTTGGGTACGTTTTTTTCCGAATTTCCGTAGATAATTGAATTATGAGAGCCTAACCTTATAACATTAGAGAACCCAGCTACTACTCCGTAGGTTTTCCGGTGGGAGGGAAGCGCTGTGCCGGGCTCCCGGCTGCATGGGTACCACCATCTTGCTTGTTTCTCCCGTGAAACAGCTTTGCTGTGTTTCGGAGAGAAGGGCAAGACAGGCAGTGTAATTACTGGCACCGCGACTTAATATCTTATGTCTCAGGATAGGCACATATATGAGTTGCCTGGGCTCTTTCCAGGTAAACTAGTTTATGTTCATGGTCGACGTCGACCACTTACCATCAGGTGGTACGTTTGCCAGTTTGCCTATCGAACTAACATAAAAAAAAGGTTTGATTGTATTTGGTAAGAATACGATGAATGTCACATTCACATGGATAACAACAACATATCAACGTCAATACTAGACAGGATAGTTTTAGAAAACATCAAACCCAAAGTCTTAGTTTTAACAGTACAAGAAAACAAACTAGCCAATTGACACACTGCCATACAATAACCCTAACACTGCATAAGCAGTAATATAAAATGCATAAGAAAGTAATATCACACGAGACGAGCCGGTGGCGGGTGGAGGCGCCTCGTACGTATAGAAAGCGGGAGCAACGAACAAACCATAAAAAAACGTTAATGAGAGATCGCTTCCTGCCGAGCGGGACGGCTATATTGATAGAGTCGCATTGTAAACGGCTCCAAATTCTTAATTACACATCGCGCTCTATGAATTGTAAATACAACAATCCTAATCCAACTTGACCGAACTGATATTAGAAAAATATCGGTAAAGAATGTTTTGATTAATAATAATATAGTATAGATAGTAAAATAGCCGTTTTTCTTGAACAACCTTGCACTAATTTTCCGATCATTTTTTTTTTAATGGTTTAGGTTCACTTACTGAGCATAAAATTACACTTTAGGGCAAATGTTATTACGATTATTATTGTAGAGAATAAAAATTTTCATCTTTTTTGCAAAATTATGGTCGATGCATTTTATTCATTAATCCAATATCTTAAGAGTTATCGGCGAGATTGAAAAACCGGTTCATAACCGGGCCATAAACCGTAAACGGATAGTTTTACAAAAAAGTTTACAGCAAAAAAAGACGCAAAATGTATCATTCAGCATTTTGTGATTTTACTTTAAATAATTATATTCTAAATTACATCTGAAATTTTGTGCGAGGTTAAATTCAATTTTTACGGTACCACTAAAACAGGTTTCCTATCTGTTAATTTTAGGATAAAACAACAATGTGTTGATAGATTCTCACTAAATCATATGTGAAACGGATTCCGTCTTTCAAATATTGCAATTCATTAGTGTACAGAATTCGTGGCATACGTGACAAGCAAAATTGTGTTAGACAGAGAATTTATTCATAAAACGCATCCCATTCATAGTTTCCGTATCACCGCAGCTTTCTGTTATTCTTGGAATAAAATCTAATATTAAAATAACGAGGTTCGTCTTTACTGGATGTTCGCCGAATGTCACCCGCTCTCGAGACTCAACCCAGTCACAGCTTTAAAACTTGCGTCAATCTCATGAATCTTTATATTAAATTTTATGTCACGTGGTTTGACCGCGATTAAGTACCTGGATGACCGAGCATTTGCTAGTATTTTTTTTCTGGTATATCTAGATTAATTGAATTGATTTTTTTGGCCTAGCCTCAAAGCATTTCTTGTTTTTTTTTTCCAGATAATATACTTAGATACGAATTCGAGCCCGGAGATTTAGCTCCAAATAATAGTTTTTCTCACAAAAGAAGGAAATTGAAAAAAGGGGAAAAAAAGAACCGGACTAGGTATCTCACAAAAAATAATCGGCCTGGAAACTCGAACCGGGGTCTTCTGGTTTCGCGGAACCGCCCGATTTTCCATTTTAGCTATTATAACATTGTGAATAGTTGCAAAATTTGCCTTTGTATTCTAATGACATTATAGCAGTTTCTCATTGTCTGAAAGCCCGTATAAATCGACGTATTCTAAAAATGAAACCTAGCTCTCGAAAACCCTTAAATTTCATAAAAAATCGCATAATTTAAGACGTCATGTATACGATCAGTAATGTAAATGGTATAAAATATTGCTCCTGTCTGTAGTTTGGTTTAACAGTTAACTTGAGAGGTTAGGAGTGGATAAGTTAGGTGGCTCAGTTTTTTGTGATAGAATAGCGTTCGTCCGGACTACGAATACTTTTAAATAGTCAGTAGAATACTTTTAAATAGTCAGTCAGACTACGAATACTTTTAAATAGTCAGTAGAATACTTTTAAATAGTCAGTCAGACTACGAATACTTTTAAATAGTCAGTAGAATACTTTTAAATAGTCAGTCAGACTACGAATACTTTTAAATAGTCAGTCAGACTACGAATACTTTTAAATAGTCAGTAGAATACTTTTAAATAGTCAGTGTTGTTATAACATAATTTTAGTATGATCCTGTTTAATAAATACTCAGTTAATTTTAATGGAAATCAATAAAACAATTACAGTGACAAAATTATTTAAAATTAAATTGAACAATATGTAGTCAAAATTTCGCAATGAATATTTTCATGTATATAGCTATTTTAGCAAGCGTTGAAAGTGATGAAATAAACATAGAATATGAATTTCAAATCGTAGTGTTTGACGAGATCACATTATTCGCGGGTTTCTGTATCTCTTAACAGAACAACAACAGAACAGAAATTTAAAATATGTAACTGGCACACGTTTATTTGAAATGTGACGTGTGTTGCACACTTGGAGTTAAAAATAACATAGTATTTGAGACGTGAATTCATAGCGAATGCTATTATGTGCGACATGGTACGCTATCTTTGGGCCCTCATCATTATCACATCATCATACACATATATTATTCACAAGGCCTATCCTTTTGATGTACGGCAGGACGATCGACCGCCTAGCATTTGTCATCCAACCTCCTCCTCCTCCTCCAACGTCCTCCTATCGAATGGATGGTAGACAGCCCTTCTTCTCGAATCGTGCATTTACCATATTACATTTCACATCAACGGTAACATACAAATTTTCAACAAAATCATACAAATACCATAGCTAATAATCACGGTATAAGCCGTTTAACGGCTACCATCAGAATTCTATGAAACTATCTTGTACCCATAATATTATGTGGAATCATAAAAATATTTAAATATACTAACGGTTGACCTTGCGGGCCGCTCATAAAAAGTTCGTCGGCAATATATCTCGACTGAATCAACCAATTTGATGATAATTGCGGTAGTATAGAAGATATACCTACTTATTATATATCAGATTATATTTTATATTAGAGTGTGCTTAGGAGCGGAAAGGCATATAAAAAAGCGACTGTGAGTTTGCCCCTTGCTTTAAAAAAAAATGATAATCAAATTTAAAATCAGTTGTATATTCCTATATACATACTTTCTTGGTCAATCGATTTATAGTCTTACTAACTGGTCAAAGCCTTCCAATGATATGTTTTTTTTTTTTGTAAAATACACAAAACAATTTTAATACTAATTAATTATTTACTTAATATTTACAAAACATGTATTCTATACTTCCTATCATCTTGTAGAGTATATATATATATATAATGCCTCATATAAGCTCTACCTTGCCTTTATAAACATCATCCAGAGACGAAAAGGTTTCACCAGTTTTATATAATACAATCGAAAGATCATCCACAACATAAAGACTCTATCAAATTCTTAATGTAACTTAAGAATTCATTTTAATTTCATAAAAACTTACTAATACAAGACTACAATTTTCTTCAATAAAGTCTGGATTATCACAAGCTCATTTCCTACTTTGTTGTAGGAATCGAGGGATCTGATGGTGATAGATATGTTTCTATGTAAAAGCGAATCAAATAAACGTATCTTATAGAACTTTTAAAAGATAGCGCTGAAACGAAAGGTAATTGTAAAACAACTGCAACAAGTCTGTGACATGCGTTTAAACTTTTGTTGTACTTATAAGGATGATTTGAAGGCTTGATCGCAGTGTAAACCGTATGCTATAAACACTAAAGTTGAATTCATATTGTTATTAGAAATATTAATATCACCTTCAGTAAAGATGTAAATTTAACATGTTATGTAATTTTTTGTCGCTGAAGTTAAACAGATCCTTGGCTTGTTTCAGGAAAGATCTATTAATTTATGTAACAGCTAGCTGGGGTTGCATTGACATTCAGATATTCTTTTACTCAAACTATCTACTCTCACATGTGGTTCTTTTTATCAAGTAGTTTGAAAAATACAAAACAACAAACTGTTTAGTCATATAGTGGTGTATATGCATTTACATCTAAAATTGTCGATTAGGCGATCACACCCATCCATTGTTCAGTTTGTCTTACGTACGAATTCACAAAAGTACTCATTCAAGTCCTAAAGAACTAGGTTTTAGTTATATAGAACAAGGACGGCGTACGTTGTCGGTAGGAAATTTACGATGGAGATGTTAGATTGTGCGTATGCACATTACATTTGATGCCGGCCGTTTCATAAACTCGTTATAAACTGGTTTTGTACTGAAGTCACCGAGCCTGGTGGCCAGTTGTAGGAGAAAAAGTAAATAAAATTTGACGCGATTAACGTTATAATTAGCATCAAAAGGACGTTGATTCATAAACGAATTTTATAATATTATACAATCAATATAAACTTTTAAATAATATTTTAATATAAAGCATTTTTAGCTTATGTTTGTACGTTCATACATAATTTGTCAGACTCGTATGTATTTTATTTTGAAACTGATAAGATCAGTAAGTTGCATGCCACATGAAAGTTTCGTTTCTCCTGTGTATCGAACATTTAAAGTGAATGGAGTCCACGGTGGGCACCGCGAATAATTTATCAGTAAACCTCCATAAATGGTGTAGCACCTCGATAAATGCAATTGCAACACAACCGCCCCAACTCGATTTTCTGACTCAGCAATGAAGTGCGCAATAACATGTGAACTTAAGAACTTTATATTCTTTTGTAATTATTGTAATTCAAAAAAGTATAGATAGAAATAAATAGTAGCAGTAGGCTCATATCATTATCATCAGCTTCTATCCGTCCACTGCTGAACATAGGCCTCCCTCAATGAACGCCAAGACGGCCGATCTCTTGCCACTCGCATCCAACCCGGACCGGCCGCCGCACGGAGATCGTCTTCCCACCTGGTTAATGGCCGACCAACACTTCGTCTACCTTAACGTGGCTCATATACCACAAGAGGCTCATATACCCTAAACCAATTTCGAAATTTCATCTTTTAACAATAGGATGATCAACACATTTTCTGTGATTTTATTCACCTCTTAACTTTTGTATAAATTTTTTTCAATCTCAAAATGAATGTCCAGTGTCTCTTCTGATAAATACTAAAATAGTGACCAGAAGATTTAAATTTTACTTTTAATTTATATACGTGTGTTATGATGAGTGATATAAATAATGTCCCTTACGAGGAAACTGCAACAATTATACTACATATATTAAATTAATTACAATACACAATTTGTTTGAGACAAGTTAGATGGTCTGACTTTTGTGTCTGCATTAAACAATATTGTGTTACAATCAAAACACGGCTATGAGCTACACCATTGTTGAACATTCATTAACATCATCATTCAACTGTGGCAAAGACCTTTAGCAGGTGCCTTTAAACATATGTTTTTTGACTAAACATACAAACCGCAAAGACCGGATCCAATCATATCTCAAAGTAATTTAACATGATTTAACTCGATAAGATTTAAGAAATCTTTGGGTCATAGGTGGAATGTTGCCCAACAGTGTGGTACTAACTTAAGTTTTATATTCGTATCCCACATAATACGATTTCTCGCTTAAGACGCGTTTTTGGTTTGGTCCCTGTGAAATCGTCTTAAGCTGGTTTTACTGTATATCTTTATATATATTTCTTGTGTGCGTGTGTACTGAACTCCTCCTAGACGGCTGGACCGATTTTGATGATTTTTTTTGTGTGAGTTCAAGGGGATTCGAGGATGGTTTAGATTCACAAAAAAAAATACTTTGTACAGGACAACGTCTGTCGGTGCCACTAGTATTATATATTAATGTAGTTTTTTTTTTCATTACTATTATCACGAGCAGAGCATATAATTATTATCTACGATATTATCAGTACATCTGCAGCACCCGGACAGACGCGTTAAACTACAATTGACAAATACTAATTGAAGCCTCGCCACACGAAACGTTATTTTATACGATTCGTCCGTCTGTGGGTTTATTTTTATTTGGAATTGCTTATGTGGGAGCGGACGTGTCCTCTACGGTTTTCTTTTGTAGTGTTGCCCGCTCGCTCAACTTACAACAAGTGTCAGAAGTCTTCAGCTGCGTATAATAATCCGCATAAACGCTCTATACTTTTAAGATTATACTTATGTATCTTCATTTTCTTTTGTTCAGTAAATGTATATGTTAACGATAGAGAACATGTATATTCTTAGCTCCTTATATTACTAAAATCACCGCGTTTTCTAATTATATGCAAGTTCTATTTGGTATTGCTGTTGACATAAAATCAATGTTTGCAATGCGAGTAGCACTTAAAGTTACCTATCTAATAAATTAAAACGAGTCTAAATATTGTCAAAGGCAAACTTTTTCTTTTAAATTCTTTACTGGAGGGAATGAATAAAAAGTTATATTTAATATACGTTTCATACTTTTAATTTATTTAAGTTTTTAATGTATTTAATTTTATTTCTTACAAACAGTTTATGTAAAGAAGTTTAATTCCAGCATTGGCTGATAGTGATGATGATTTCCTTTACCAGAAATATTAGTCGTATCATTATACCTACAAAGAATAGAATTTAATTAGGTACATGGCAAGTTTTAAACAAGAACCGAATTAACTTTCAGTTAGCCGTAATACATTGGTGAGTCAAACAACAGCTTATCTGTCCGTGAATGTGAACAGCTTGATAAGAACAATGAAGTACAAACAAGACTGCAGTTATCGGAACAGATAAGACGGGTAACGATGACATCTATTTTGGAAGTCAATGGATACAAAGAACGAAAGAATCAATGCGCGGATATTATGCGCCGGTACAAATTGACAATGGCCGAAAGTGATGACGTCACAATACCACGTAGTAAATATGGTACTTGGTAGTATGGTAGGTGATCCCATCATTCACCTTCCCCCACTTTAATGTAATTCATTCAGAAGCCCGTATCCTGTTAATGCCCTCTTTTATGGGACAGCCAGTATTACTTTACAATTATGTTGCTAGCTTAACTGTACTCTGTAATATGCGTGTTTGAAAAGTAGATATTATAAAATTAATAACAAGTATTTTATGAACATTCTCAATTGTATGCAACAGATTAAAATGAAATCTATAAATTTTGTGTTATAATAATCTCAAACATAATAAGATGGATAAAGATTTTTTTTTTCTTATGAAATACCTATGAAATAAAGATACTTTATAACATTACAATCTAGCCTAGGTATAAGCTAATAAGTAATTTTAATTTAACCTAAATTGCTAATGGATAAAGATGAAAGAAAATATGCGTGTTTAAAAAGTAGATATTAAAAAATTAATAACAAGTATTTTATGAGCATTTTCTATTGTAAGCAACAAATAAAACAAAATTTATCAATTTATTGTTATAATAATCTCAAACATAATATACGAAAATAATTTATTAGATGGATAAAGAAAATTCGTAATACTAATATGTATGCTTAAACTTTAAAGTTCCAATATGATGTGCAGACTTATGAGTCTCAATCGATTGAGTATCTCAAATTACACGATATTATAGCACAGCAGATAACTTGCCATAGAAACTAAAATTAATCCGGTACCTCAAAGGGAGATTGGGTTATACAACAACAAAAGATACGGGCAGACATATTGCGGACAAAGCTACAATCGTCTTACATGGATTTGGGTATTATCTATTAACTCAAATATATGCATCGACTAAGTACGTAACATGGTGCGTTATACGTGCATTCGTATTTTTTTTTTTCGTTTTTCTTTAACGCCGGGAAATGCTCTGAGGCATCCCGCTGGGGAGTGTGTCTCCCCTGGCGGCTATGTGGGACTCGCTGCGCCCGAAAGTGGACGCTGCTCTACCCACTATAACCCGGCGAGTGCCACCAATGCCGCCTTTGGTGAGGTGCCCCGGATCTAATGAGCTAACAGGGCACCTCGACGGCTAGTCAGCCCTTCAGGGGACCGACGCCACCTCCACAGTGTGGCGCACCACAGAACAACCCTCCCAACGTCGGTACAGTACAATGGGGTGAGGTTCGCGTCCTCGCCCCTTGCTGCTGCTCTTTTCTCCCCTCTTCTTATAAGAGGGGTACAAAGAGCCCCCTCGGCTCAATTAGCTTTGCCCAAGGTGCAGGCACACCATAGGCTACTGCCCCACCGCCAAGTCAAGGCCTGATGGGGGCCATGATGGGGACGTGCATTCGTAACTGTACAATCTCCATTTATTATATTACGATCAGTTTCATGATTGTGTGTGAAAAATATGAGTAAAGCCTGCGTAATATTGATGTAATTATTCATAGCCTTTATAATTTGTGACACAGCTTCGGTACACAAAGGGTTACCATACCACTTGAAGGGCTATAAGTATAGAGAAAATAACCTTTGGCGTATAGAACATAATTATTCCATCATCATTAAGTAGTATTTATCCGTCCACTGCTGAACATAGGCCTCCCCCAATAAACGCCAAGACAATCGATCTCTTGCCAATGACATCAAAGAACATCCCACCTGATCGGTCGCACCGAGTGATGGCGGCACCATCAATCGGATTTGGGGCTAGAATTAGTGCTGCCGATGCGAATTCATCATCTGCGATGCCAATCCGCCGACTCAGCGTGGCAATTATGAGCATATCCCTCAAATGGATTAAAAGCATAAAAAACATATTTACCTATTTAGGCACCTACTTATAACAATTTGTAATATATAAAACTTTTGGCGCTCATTGAAAGAGAAAATGGTAATGATGATGACAATAATGATGAAAATGATAACGATGATGACAATAATGATGAAAATGATAACGATGATGCAACTATTTCAATGTGGTATAGACGTGCTTATGTATGTCTTTGATTATTTCCAGAAACTGGACATCTTGGAAGGAGACCTCCCGAAGACCACGACAGATTTGATAGTCACCGGCGCTGAGGCCCTCATGATCGACGCCAACGCGATATCAGGGCTCAAGGATGCGAGATACATTCACCTGTCCGAGATCCGTGTGGTGCTCATGAGGAAATTCGCCGCCGTCAACCTGAATATAGTCAACATGTTCCTGGAAATTGATAATTGCGATGTTCTGCGCATCGAAGAAAAGACCTTCAGCAACATTAAAGGTACGATACGATTTTAATTGTAATATTTTAGCTTATTATTAAGTGATTATTCTATCTTGTTTATCAGTCTATTAGTGATGTTTTACTTGGTTTTACTCTAATGCGGCTATGCGATTTGATTAAATGATGATCTCGAATGTTTATATATGAAATGAACTTGCAGCTTCAATTATGTGTGTGCTTTCTATATGGAAAAACTAATTAATAGTGTCTAAATTTGTATAATAGTGTATTAGTTTAAAAGCACTGTATGTTTTCCGAATCAAATTTTAAAGTAATTCAAATATGCAGAGCATATAATATATAGGTAGCCATAATAACATACTCCTTTTCATTGAAAATAGGTCGGTTGCCGAGCGATAATATTATTAAAGCTTTGCGAATTCTGTAAATTTTGAGAAAGTGTTGCACCGAAACTCTGCGTGCCTTTGCTGGTGTTCGATTAAATGATAACTTCGTTAGTAGTTTATATGCAACTAGTATATAACGTTAAATATTTAATATTATATATGTATATCTCATATATCCGCATAGCTTTGTTAATCTATATAGATAATTATTCTGTGCGTGTGTATGTGACTTAACTTCTAAATGGCTAGACCGAAATTGATTAAATTTTATATGTTCGTGTAGATTTGCGAATGGATTAGAATCAAATTTCGGTCCACTACAAAATGTTTTGTACACGACAACGTCGATCAGGTCCGCAAGTAGATATATCTTTATATATATAATTCTTCTGTACGTGTGTATGTCACTGAACTCCTAAGCGGCTGGACCGATCTTGATGATTTTTTGTGTGTTCAAATGGATATGGATTCAAGAATGGTTTAGATTCACAAAAAAAATGTACAAGGCTACGTCTGTATATTTTACCCGATAGCCGATAGCAGCTCGTTTAACTTATTTATATACCTTTAAATAATTATAATAATCTCAATTAGCAATATACAAGATTAGAATCGTTTACAAAAAGTGAAGAGTACATTTTTACTATAAAGATTATGTTTCTGCACGATCTGTAAGACACGCGAACTTAGCAATTTATTTTAGAGAGCAAAATAGTGCAAAAACAATAGCACTTAAAATAATTAACGGAGTCAAGATATTTTTATTTTATAGCTCTGAAACATTTGTGAATAAATTACAATACGATATTTATTTTATATTTTAGAATTAGTGCCACCATATAAGCTAGATTTCTTACGCGTGAAAATATAGGTAGGTATGTCAAACATCTACAACAGCTGGCAAGTTTTATAACTTCTACTGTCTTATTGTATCCTTATTTATAGCCTGACCAGAAATATATAATCCCTCCATTGGTGTCGCCACTGTATCTTTTATACGGTAATACATAGTATAAGTCCATACAGAAATTAGTTCCAAAAATTTTCAAAATGACGAGGGTTTTTTGTTTTTCTGGTCAGGCTATATTTTTTATTTGGAGTTTAGAAAGAAAAAAGTTCGTCAGTCAGATGAACTGACTTCAGAATCCGAACAAACCTACTTCGATGCTTATCCAATCTAACAAGACCATTTTCACAGAGTAAATAGAAGGCTTATTTACTTCGGTTCATTATTATCATATAAGTTTTTTTTAATAGCATAGAAGGGCAAAAGAGCCGAAAGCCGAAGCCGTTTGGAGACTATCGACGCCCATACACATCTGCACAACCAAAGATTATGCAGATTCGTTGCCCCCTTTCTCCATCCCCCCAACAGGCCACCGGAAACTCACAAACCGCACGAAACGCGACAGCATAGCTGTCACTTGACGCCGGTGCTATGTTAGCGAGAGGTGGTATGTTATATTCCCGGTCGTGCCGGCCCAATTCGACTGCAAAGCAGCATTGCTCTACCTCTTAGAAAAACTCATTTTTTTGTTTCAAATTTAAAACATTTTGTTGAACGTTGACGTAATGTATTTAAAGAAAGCTGATTTGTTTAGTCGGAACCAACCGGTTTGAATACTAGAGAGCCATGCGTCTGCGCCGGAAGATACTGATTATCGGCTCGACGTATTTCAGTTTCTTGATACTAATTTATGTGTTTTAGAATTGTTCATAGATATTTCTTAGCTTCAAAGTAATCATTATATATTACAGTATATTATAAAATCCCTTTCTATGCAATTCCATACATAGGTTATATTTACTACTAGCTGTTGTCCGCAGCTTCGCCCGCGTTAACTTACTTAACTCCTATTAATTACAGTGTGATGATAGTGTATAGCCTATAGCCTTCCTAGATAAATGGGCTATCTAAGACTGAATTTTTTTTTTTCAAATCGGACCAGTAGTTCCTGAGATTAGCGCGTTCAAACAAACAAACTTTTCAGCTTTATATACATACTAGCTGTTGCCTGCAGCTTCGCCCGCGTTATTCAACTCCTATAAGTCACATCGTGATGTTATATAGCCTATAGCCTTCCTCGATAAATGGGCTATCTAACACTGAAATAATTTTTCGAATCGGACCAGTAGTTCCTGAGATTAGCGCGTTCAAACAAACAAACTCTTCAGCTTTATAATATTAGTATAGATTATCGGCATACCAGGAATAAAGTTAGTATTTTCCTACAATAATTATAATATCATTACAACATAGCTAATTAATAATATATTAACGAAAATTTGTTTTGTCAGTATCCAATTATTTTACAAGAGTGTCTGTCCGTCCCTCTGTTAGTTCATCAGCCGTGCAGACAACCCGAAACCTTGCTGCATGATCTCAACTTTCAATTTAGGTTAAATAAAAAACCGTGCCAGTCGATTGCGCAGCACATTAGTACGACATATGGCACAGAGCCGTGCATTGACGTACATGACACAAAAAACATTAAAAATTAATGCCCCTTAAATTTTTCTAAACGATACATATCATTCGCATTCATCTACATTGTTATAAGTACAATCTAGGCAGTATAACACGATGTGAGACGTATAGATTTGCGCCTAACCTGCTTTTGTTAGGCGCCATCTAAAAATGGGTTTTACAAAATTTGTACGTGCGCTGAAGTCTTTGAGGGTGTGTAAGACCGCCAATCAGTATTAGATCATAATATGTAAATTATAAGCTAAGCACGCTGAGTAGAGTCTTATAGAGTCTACTTTCCAATCAATCACCTGTACGACGTTATAAATCGCTTATACTACAACATACAACGTTAAAATTAAAAAAATACTCTTTAGATATTTAAATTATTCAACTTGTAGATTAGTTAATTCAATTCATATAAATATTTTCGCAATGTGTATTTTTTTCTATCTAGTTCAATGGTCATTCTATTTTGGCCGGACCGCAGCGTGTGGCGTGGCTTTACGTCCACCGGGTATAAAAATAATTTTATAACACAATAAACATGTTCCACAAAAAATAAACAAATAAATAAGCTACATTCTGTAGTAACCGTTAAACTATTCCTGCATTAAGATCGCCAGATAGAGGTCTTACGGCTCCTAGGATACATAAATATTTTAAGTTAGTATTAGGTATAGAATTTGTAATAAGTCACTGATTATATTATATTTATATATTAGGGAGGTGTATAATAGTAATAAGCAAGCGTCGCTAAAATAATCTTTTAACACTTATATTTACATTCTACCTGCTATGTATAGGTAATTTGCAATATTTTATTTCATTAATTTTGATGCGAGTTTCAATGTTAACTTTGGTATTGAAAATATTAGTACATAATAATTATGCCTCTTAATATCGATATATAAAAAAGTAGCGTATTCATTCATTTATTCGATTGTAATGTACCTACACTGGTCCAATGCCAGCGCACTATATAAAGAAATACTATTTAAATATATATAAGCTTAAAGTTATTCATTCGTGGCATAGAACATTATGCAATACGTCTGCGGATACAATAAGCTTTTTCAATAAAATTATGACATCATGTTTTTTTTATATACACTAAGGAAACGCTATCGTGTATTCTGTACTGACTAATCCTAAGCTATTTTTGCCTTGGCTGCAAATATTAGTCGCTGCGTACAGACGAATTTAGTCACTTGATTGAGCAAGTACAAAACGTATTTTACAAGCCTAAAACTGAATCATCCGTAAAATAACAGCTTATGCCATGCTTCTTTATCGATATACTTCGATGAAATTGAAAAGAGTAATGTTATCTCTTATCATCATCATCTCAAGCCTGTGTACATGCAATATCAACATAAGACTTCCTCAATAATTATAATTGAAGTAAAAATTTCTTTGGGCGCGGTACGCATATTTTTAGATGAGATAAAATCTCTGGATTTGCGACACCGTTACCACCGTTATGAGACGCTATTTGACGATTGATTTATTTATATAAAATTATGCAATATTTGTTTACATAACCAATCGTTAAAAACACTGAAAGGTCATCACGGTATACGTTTTGTGCGCTGTTTAAATTGTATAGGTTGTCATAATCTTTTACAGCCTGTATTAAAAGTATTTGAATTTAATTGTTTTGTTTTCACTTCTATCGGCAGTCCCTGTGACTTATTAGGTTAGTTTTTTTTTTGTTTGTGTGAGTAATCTAGTCAATTAACGTAAATATCATAAAACATACATTTTCAGTTAAAATATTATGTACGAGTATTATACGGGATATAACATGAAATATAATGAAAATGTATAGTTAAGAACTATTATTGTATTTATTTAGAGATAATGCATAAATTGAGATGAAATCTCATTTACATCTTACCACGTATTCGCCTTGGGAGCTAACAAACATCAGCCAATATGCATTCGATTTTACGTTAATTGGTCGATTAATGACACAGAGGTCATATTGAACCTGTTTTAACCTCGGCCACTACGTCGATATCGACTTGACTCCGTTTTAAGAGGACCTGTTTTACAAACAAGCTGTTTTCACTTATAACTGTACCGCGGTAAGGTCTCTATTGCTTCTCGGTGTTCAATTTTTATATTCATATACACGGACAGGATATCTTACGAAGTGGTCGAATAATATTCAACCTTTAAAATGTTTTTTTTAATTATAATTTATGTCTGTTTTAATTAGCTTTAAATTTGTGTTAAAATATTGAAAACGCATAGGTAGCGGACAACGGCATTCGTCCACGGTTGCTATCTAAAAATATATTCCCCGCACTCGGTATTCGTGTTTTACAGGATAATGACTCACGTGCCAAGCCGAATGTAATAACAAGTGTGAATGTTCCGTAGACAATAGAGGCGTATTTCGTTCTAATGTAACAATGCGGCAGACTACACGTGCTTTGGACGTGCTTTCGTACGGAAGGGATCTTTCAAACGCGAAATAAAAATAAACAGGTTATTAGATACGTTATATATGTGTATATTTTTGTTATTTCCAGGACCGCTATCTGTGCACATTAAGAACTGCGAATATGTGTCGGTGCAAGGCGAAGCTTTCTCGTGGCTTTTATCAATTAACATAGACGACGTTCGCCAGCTAGAACTTGGCCCAGGAGCCTTCAAGTTGGATCCAACCGCCGGGAATGTCGGGGAACACGGACCAGGACTATCGGTTAGTATAAAAGGCTATCATTTAGTATATAAAACATAGCTAATAACGCGATTGCTATACGCTCTGCGATATATTTATCATTTTAAGGCGAATGAATTTGTTAAATGCATGTAACACGAATGGGCGTTTATAGTGTATAAAAACGGGAATTTGTTTTCCAGATCGAGATGAAAAATCTAACCGTATCCGAATTCAGCGAACAATCATTCGGATCTTCAGCAGCGCTGATCTCCTTGACGTCTGTAGATGTGCGAGCGATCCGGGCCGGAGCATTTTCAGCTAATACCTACAATATTGTGATGGCTATAAACTGCTCGTTTGATCTCATCGAAGGAGATTCTTTTGCTACAACATCACTTATAAATAATTTTCAATTTTATGGATGCAAAGTACACCACCTAGCCTCAAAAGCCTTTCAATGTGCTTTTGCAAATCTGAACTTGACAAATACCAGGTTAGTGCCAATATTATAAAATAATTCCTTCGTTCAAAACGGTATTCAACTGCAAAGAAATGGTTTTTAATGATAGGAATAAACTCCAGAAAAGCTATATACATAGTTCAATGAACAGCTCGTTTCTTACAAGATTATCATCACGTAATATTTATCTTAAATGTTATAACAACATAGGTGCTGTATTTTTTGTTTCGTAACGTGTACTTTATTTTTCATTCTATTTCTATTATTTATTTTTCAACGGACTGCTTTATTTTAAAATATAATCCAGTATATATTTTCTTTTCTTGTTTTTGGAGATCATTGAAAGATGTATGTCCAGCAATGGACAGTAAAAGTTGATGACTTTATATCGCCCTCTTAAAAAGTGTATCTCCAAAAATTATATCATATACGTTTTTACGTTTCAGGTTCGATAACATCGAGACAGGCGCAATCAACGCAACTGTAGTCGCAGTTGATATAGTTGACAGCATCTTCAAGATCTTTAACGAAAGAGGGTTGGAGCTATACTCGTGGAATAAGCTCAGAATGGAGCGTAACTCCTTTGATGAACTAGCTCCAAATGCCATAGTCGCACCCGGTAGCACAATACACGAACTCATTTTTGTGGAAAATGAAATAGAAACTATAAATCCTGGTAGCCTAGGATTCCTCGGTCCAGCCTACAAAAAATACGCTAATAATATCATATATAAAAACAACTATTTCGGAACTCCATGCTACTGCAATATGAGTAATTGGTTAGCCAAAGGGTTTGGCATTGATTCTGCAGAGCCTTTCGAAGCTGAAAGTTATTGTACAGTTGACGAAATATTCGCTCGATGCTTCAACGTTCCTGATCAAAATATGCTATTCAGAAAATTCCATGATAATGTGTGCCATGATAAATCAACAATTCAATGTGAAAAATTTAAATCAAAAGCATCGGGCGAGACCCCGGAAATAAAAAATCCTAGATTTCCCCACAAGAAGGATTCTGATGAAGGATTAAGTGAACGTGATAAAAAAGTGATTGGTATTGTTATTGTAACAGCTTTAGGGTGTATTATTATAGTATTATTTATAAGCTTGATTAGGTGGATGAGACGTCGAGGTTATTGCATCAAAATAAAAAATGTTTTACTATCGTCCAACTCTTCGTGCGGAGCTTTCTGTGACAGATTGTGCGTGTGCGGAGTGAACAACGGACTTGATAACGCAAGATCTATTTCACAACTGTCTGTTAATGAATATTCCGAACGTCACCGTCTCAATGAGCCAAGAGTACAGGATGTGATTCAAGAAACGGCTATTCCGAGCGTATGTACTGAGGTAGCTGTCGCTACAGAAAATAAAACTACACAAACTCTGCCTGAAGAGTTGACTAAAGAACTTTTAGAAAATCTGAAGGAAAAACTCGAGGATCCAGAAAATTATGTTGAAGCCAGAGAAATGATTGAACATCTATACGAACTAATAAAAGTTGAAGAAAGTTGTAATACTAACACTCCTACTCTGGTAAATGTTGAAGAAAATATCTATGAATTACCATTTCAAAATACCACTCCAAGAATTGGTAAAAATAAAAAACAAATGATTAGTGTAGGTACAAGAGCACCTTCACTCGATAAACTAACGCCACTGTCTCCTTATAATAGACAAACAGCACTGGCTCATGAGTATTTCGAACCAAAGGACTTTGCTGTACATTTGTATGCAGAGATAGCCAATTCAGATAAAGAAAGGAAAACCCTGCTTGGAGCCATTCCAGATTTAGTTGCCGAACAAGCTGTACCCCGAGGACCATACCTGAGGGCCGTGCGTGAAAAAATGAACTCAAGTGGAAGCTCATCTCCGATTAAATCTTTAAACAGCTCCATCACTAGCCCTCAACATAACATATCAACTATTAAATCCAACAAGTCCACCACTTCGAATAATTCTGGAAAAATGATAAACAGACCCCTTCCTGAGAAACCAGGAAATAATTATTTGGGAGAAGGTCCATCATTTAGACATAGTTAAATATCAATTAAAATACGTTGGCGTTGGGAGAGAGTGCTAAAGGTTCCCCGTATACTAGCTTCATGTACTAGTGGGATATGCGCGTGCTCCAACTGCGATGCAATTGCTTAAACAAATATTTCTTTGCTGTGATATTAATTTTGTTTATTATTAATGTAATTGATTCGATACGTGATGACGTAATGCCAGACATTGTTCTAGTTTTCTTTGTAAATAATTTATAGATATAAATTTTAAGTTACTTAGCCAACTATTATAGCTTGTGTCTGTGTATGTTGTTTTAATAATATTGTTAATAATATGAGTTATAGAGCCGCTTGAGCACATTATATTGTTTATAACTTTATTAAAATTATTAATTTACGTTATGAAGCACTGGAATACCAAATAGTAGTTACCCATTCATTATAGGTTCGAAAAAACCATTGTCAATTAAATTGCTTCATATGCGGTCTATCTTATTGTTTAATCTGTATTTATAAAGATATTAATATTATTAATTGTAAATAATAATATCACTATATCTTACTACTTTTTCGTCCTAAAGGTTAGTGACTGATTTTGGAATCTTGTACGTAAAAGACTATATTTCTATATGTTTAATAATATATTCTATTTACAGTTAGTATTTATTACCACAAGACAGGTTTCCAAAAGATAATTATAGCTAAGTAACAATATATTAATATTGTATTTGTGAGTAAGATCCAATTATTTTAATGGAAGCTGTTGATTATGACAATACGTAAATAACGCATTTCATATATTTACAAATCTATTTACAGCTGCCAGTAGAAGTAGAACAGAGAAAACCTATGTATGTTTACAAAGACTCTTTAATCAATATTGCACAAAATTTTACTCGGCAGCTAATTTGGAACTCAGAATGTGGTTGGTAAAAATTTTAACCAATGTTTATATTACTCATAGTTAATATTGTATAGATAGAAAAAATCATATAATTTAAAGACCCCATTCAAATGAGAATGACATTCAAGTCCTATTATATATTTAGTAATATTTATTTATGTGTATATGAAAGCTTCCTTTTAGATAGGTATATTTAAAGCACTTAGTATATCAAGGTGACTAATTCATAGTTATACTGTTTTATAAATAGACTATAGCTGAAGAATACGTAAAAAATAATATAAGCGATAACGAAACAATATCGATTATATCATATAACCGGATTTTCACTATCTTAGTACACCCGGATCGTAGTGTAGGTACTAAGATAGTGAAACCCCAGCTTAAATAATATCTCAATGTTAAATGTTCCACTCGATGTTCACATATTTAAATATATTAATGTAGTAGCTTAGCCAATAAAATATAATTCTCTCATTATGATGTAGAAACGTGGTGTTGTTCCAAGGATGTTGCATACGAAATAAATGTTGAATGTGATATTGAATTTTATTAACCCCCGGCGCAAAAAGGGGGGTGTTAAGTTTGACCGCTTTGTGTGCGTCTGTGTATCTGTCCAGTAGCTCTAAAAGGGTGAATCGATTTGGATGCGGTTTTTTTATTTGAAAGCAGGGTTTTCAACGATGGTTCTTACATATGTTTCACCAAAGTCGGTTCAGCCGTTTCAAAGTTATCAGCAGGAGCGGAAAGCTCCCTAGTTGAATACCCCTGTATGCTCCGCAGTTCGAATATTTCTTAAGTGAGCCATTTGCTCATTTACTGTACCGATTGAGCTTAAAGGCCATCAGGCCGAAAATTCTAGCCCTTCCGAAAAAAAACATAGTTGTTGTAATGACTTGACTAGTTTTTGTGAACGCTTTTCATACACTAGATGGTCCTCCTTGTTTAACGAGCAAGCCTTATTCATTCATCAATTTCTATAATTAATATACATACTTATTATATAGATACATCTGCAACTTAATCGAATCTGATAGCTCGAGGTAAGGTTTTTTTCCTTTTTAAATGTTTACCTTTTTAGGTTATGGGCTTTTTTTATTTTATCATAGATATTTGGGAAAAGAAACATTATTTCACTAAATCACTACCGTTCTTTTTTTTAAACTCTTGACCGGTCAAACAGCTCCGTCAAAGCAACAACACACAAATACTTCATTATTTGGACACCTCTTTGTAGTCCCAGCGGCTGTAAGAATAATAATTACCCAGATCAAAACACATTATATTATGTGAGTAATATGGCCGAACTCTTAGTACGAAGATATGCTAATACCGAATATTAATGCTGTAGGTATTATTTTTTAATAATTCACGTTTAGGTAGACAAAGTGTTGGTCGGCCATTAACCAGGTGGGAAGACGATTTCCATGCGGTGGCAGGTCCATGTCGGATGCTAGTAGCGAGGGATCGGCCGTCTTGGCGTTCATTGAGGGAGGCCTATGTTCAACAGTGGACGGATAGAGGCTGATGATGATGATGAAGTATTATTATGCGGTTCAATAAAAATAAATCTCGTTAAAAACATTGATAGGTATGAAAATAGAACAATTGTCCTAAAGCTTTTACACTATGGAGATAATCTATTTGTAAACCTTTTTGATCCCAGTTGTGGTCTGTGTTGTGCTCTATTTTTCTACTGCTGTTGAATCAGTACATTGAATCTCTATATTACAATATTGTGTATCATGACCATGTTGTATGAAATTATCGCTTCAAAATCGAAAAAAAAATTAATATGCTTTTAGTATATTCATTAATAAGAACTATAAATTCTATAGTTGATTTATTGAAATTTCATCGTATTATTTTAGGTCCCGTTCCTCAAAATGACAGGACGTAACCCATAAAGGATCACTCCGTTGTCTGTCTGTCAAACCCAAACCTATAGGATAATTCCCATTGACATAGATTCATGAAATTAGGTAAAAAAGCTAAGTCTCGCAACTAATAAAAGGTCAAAATAAAAACCGTTAATTTGTTGCTTCATTACATAAACGTTTTTCGAAACTCGCAGCGCCCTTCTCGTTTTACCTTAGAATTTTCTAATAACATTTTATATGGCAAACGTAAATTTTTTTCACTTCCAGCATAAGTAACTATACTTAATAGGCTAAGATACGGAATATAAAACGGCCTTCACCGAGATATTTATTTGATGAAACGTATTTTATATTTAATTTAATATGTCAATAAATATATTGCATATAAGTTGCCTAACAAATTTTAATCCAGGGTATGTTTAATTAATAATTTTAAAAAAAATTTAAACATTTGATAGGTTTGATTATTAGATAAATTCTATACCAATCGAAAGTATGAAGCCCATAGAATATGCAAACGTTAGGTTGCCTATTCTTTTCCGGTCACAACTATCGGGTAGCCAAGTATAAAAAACATCTCGGTGAAGGTCACTTTATATGCGTATCTTATACTATAAACTATACTAAATCTTACAGACAGAAAAGGTATAGGAACAATGATTTATCCTTGCGCTTACAATATTAAAAAGCGGATGGCTTATATCGGAACAAATTATCAATCACGATTCCCGTGGATATGTACCAAAAACCTACTTGTGTTCAATAAATAATTTAAGAAATAATTATTATTTTAAAATGTTTCATGTCGCGAATCACAAATTTCTTACAAAACTAGTTTAACTTTATGCCTCAATAGAGATTAAATCACATTATGGAAACATTCTGGCTGGGCACGGGATTCGATGTGACACTGGCATGATGTACTAGCGCCCTCACGTTCCGAAACTGTTAAACGCAAAATGGCCGCCTCGCGTATTATTTTTAACTAACTTGAAAAAATGATGTTCCTCTGTATTTAATTTCTTTATGGCTATTTATCGATTTCTCTGTCAATTGTTGATCGATTTTATGTTAGTTGGATTGCCAAACTGGCAGTTATGTCAAATGGTATGTGGTCAACTTCGCCACTTTATAAGGATTTATTTTTACTTAAAAGCTTTATCATTCATTATTCTAATTTTAAAATGACGGAGTCCCTACATTAATTATTATCAACTGTAATTTTATTTAAAATACGTACGATAATACGTATTTATTTATTTCTTAATAAAAGCTCGTTTAAGAATTTTCATCATTCTAAATTCTAAATTGACGAGTTTCCATACAAATGTTTATTTCTAATTATTCCTCTTTAAGGTTTTAACAAAAAAATCCTTCCCGCGTGTTTTTCAAGTTTTTAGCCAATGTGGTTTAGGCTCCTTGTCAATTAAACCAGCCCCGAATCCCCTTGAACACGAGCAATTTTATTATCAAAATCGGTCCAGCCGTTCAGGAGGAGCTTAGTCACGTACATACACAACGCAGAATAATATATGAATAACTTGCTATTACCCGCAGCTTTGCCCGCCTTTAGTTAGATTTACAGCCGTATCCGGATTGATAATGATTACTTTTATAGCCTAAGTTAATCCTTATAATATCAGCTATCTGCCAGTGAAAGTCTTATCCAAATTGGGATAGCCGTTTTAGAGATTAGCCGGAACAAACAGACAAAAATTTTAAAAAACGTTATTTTGGTATATGTACCGTGTATACATCCATAATTGCATTGAGTAAAAAGTGGTTATTTTAATATTACAAACACACACTTTTTTATCTGTATAGATGTAGGTATAGATAACAGTTTTACGACTGCTGGATGTAGAAGTCAATTGGGTATGTGGTTGCAGGGTACTTCGCGCAGAAGTTGCGATAAATAAGACATGTATTGCATTTTTTGCCACTTCCTAGAACTCTAATCTCGTTCATACAAGCTTACCACGAATCCAGGTTAAGATTGATTCTGCAATAAATATCCTCTACAATACGAAACCCAGTAGAATAAGATATTTATAGGCAAAGGTTGATTTAGGCATCTACCGGAATGATATCACGAAATTAGTATGAAGTCTCTACATTATGACGTTTACGGGCAATCTGTTTTACTTGCAGTTATGAACGGACACATAAACGATATTTTTAAACCGTCGAAGTACTTTTACTCGTCCCCACGTAACGGTATCTGAAATTCCTCAATTAAAATATCGTGTAAGGAAAGTTTATGAATCATTGAGAACATCGGGATTTGCAACTTACAACATTTATTAGGTACCTGTGAAAATATTTAACCAGTGTTCGCACCCAA
This sequence comes from Helleia helle, assembly GCA_963853865.1. Classification (NCBI taxonomy): domain Eukaryota; kingdom Metazoa; phylum Arthropoda; class Insecta; order Lepidoptera; family Lycaenidae; genus Helleia; species Helleia helle. The sequence goes on from OY971420.1 coordinate 7,368,652, forward strand.
TTAAAGAAAGATTGATTGATATATATACATACGTAGGTTGTACATTGTAATGTTTATGAACGCACCCATTAACATAGCTCGTAAGGACTTGTTACGGATAGTAGGATTGGAAAAAGATTTAGGAAATATACATGTCAGTGACCTACATCTATATATTTAGCATACAAGCTGGCGGGATTAAAACCCGCAACCTATGCCTCCAGCCGCCACTAGAAAAGCGTTTAAAAGTTTATTAGAAAATCACTAGTTTGGCCTCGACAATAAACCACTATTTTTGCTTAAACCCATTCAGATTGTATCATCGTTACTCATGTGTACTATATGAAGGGCATACTTGGTGAGTCTGTCTGTCATCAAAGTGACGTCATTTCATGCTACTATTAGCATTACATTACATACTAAAATCACAGGATGTTATAGTAAGTGTTGTAATAAATTCATACTTGATGAGTGACAAAAGAGTATTAAAGTGCCTTTTATTTCAGTTGGTTTGGAATACAGACTGACATGCGAGTCGATGTTAAGAACAGCGTCACTAAATAAATAATATTTTAAACTAATCAATATTATAAAGCTGAAGAGTTTGTTTGTTTGAACGCGCTAATCTCAGGAACTACTGGTCCGATTTGAAAAATCTTTCAGTCTTAGATAGCCCATTTATCGAGGAAGGCTATAGGCTATATATATAACATCACGCCGTGACTAACAGTAGTTAAGTTGAGTAAGTTAACGCGGGCGAAGCTGTTGGCAACAGCTAGTCCTACATAAATAAGTTTAACTGGAGCTAGTCGAGGAAACTCATTTAGGTCCCCACCATAGTTCAAGCCTTGGTGTGGCATTGGGGCTATATTAGGCTATTAAAGCCTAAGGTGAACGCAGCACCTTGGGTGAAGCCAATTGAACCGAGGGACCTGCTCTATGTACCCCTCTTATAAGAAAAGAGATTGAGAAACTCACTCCATTGTACTATCCCGACGTTGGGAGTGGTGCAGGACAGCCCCTCTGTGGTGGTGGCGTCGGTCCCTTGGGGGACTGACTAGCCATCGAGGAGCCCTGTCGTTCAACCGGGGTACCTCACCAAAGGCGGCATTGGTGGCACTCGCCGGATTTTAGTGGGTAGAGGTGGACGCACACCTTAGTATCATTCGGGCGCAACCAGTCCTAATATCCGCCTAGGGAGTCCCCCCTCCCCGGCGGGATGCCTCAGAGCGTTTCCTGGCGCAAAAGAAAAAAAAGGAAACTCATTTAGGTATACGTTGACGTAACATGGTAAGTCTCGGTTTCATTACACTGCCTGTCCTGCTCTTCTTTTCAAAACAAAGGTTGTACAACCATTCTCATTATTCTTTCGTGAAACATGCAAACAAAAAACTCATGCAACATGCAACTTTAACTTCTTTGCCCTTTGTGCTAACTTCAAACATAACCGAATCTACCTAAAAGATGGCGTTAGCGAGGCAAAAGATTATAACTATCAATAATATTGATTATTTTGTGCACAATTTGAGTATGGATCTCTAAAATTGTAGAAATAGCCGATACATAGTAAGCGGGCCAGATAACCCGGCGACTTCACAGTCACCGCTAAGATAATTCCTATGCGCCTCATGCGGCGGCTCCATATGATGTAATCAATATATCCATTTAAACAAACGCTGAGGGTCAAACCATAGCATATTTATTACCGAGATTAACGCACATTCTCTCACTTATTGATAATAGTATTATCTAGACGCGACGTTTGTAAAGAAAACAAAACATGATTAATAGAAGCGAATAATTCTGTGTAAACCGCCGATGTTTTTTATCTGTTTGTAGTCTATATCTGGCCCCCCTTGTGAAGGGGGCTCAAGAAAACTTTCCTTTAAAATAAATAGCTTATACCTTGCTTATTGAGTTGACATTTTTCTATCCTATCCACTTATCACATGAGTAGTTCCTGAGATCTAAAAAAATAGCTCTTCAGCGCTGTTAAAATGATAATATAACGCAGTATAAATGTGATAAATAATGAAGTTATAATTTATATATAAACTGTACAAAATATTCAGACCATAAACGTCCCCGTCTTCGTGTGCCTTGTGTTTCGTGATTTTGTTATAAATCCTATTACTTAGAAAGATTTCATCAAGGGTCAATTAGGTACACCGGTTACATACTTTGACGTGACGTCTTATAATTAACCGGCTGCGTTGGAACAGGCTGTACCAACGAAAAAACATGACGCATGCGGCGTTACCTCGCTCTGAGGCGTTTCATTTTCTTATGACGTCACGTTCAACCATCGTCAGTAAACCGACTTTTTTTCTAATAGCATAGAAGGGCAAACGAGCAGTCGTAGGTAGCCTTTTGGCGACTATCGACGCCCATTTACACGGATGTGTATGGGCGTCGATAGTGAGGATTCACAACCTGAGATTATGCAGATCCCTCACCCTCCCTTTCCCCCTAATGGGCCACCGGAAACTCACAAACCGCACGTAACGCGACAGCGTAGCTGTCACTTGGCGCCGGTATTATGTGAGCGAGAGGTACCACCCTGGACGTGCCGGCCCTATTCGGCTACAAAGCAGCATGCACTACCTCTTGAGATACCTTGTTAAAAAAATATATTACCTAATCAACATTTTTTTGCGAAAAATAAATTATCTTCTGTCTTTTTAATGTCGGTCATAAGCACTCACGGTGTCTTAAATACGAATACCTAGTACCTAGAGTTTAAAGAAACATCCACATAGGCCAATAAAGTAAACTTTAATGGAATACATCCTTAATAGTACCATAAGCCAGTACCTACTTACCAAAACACGGTTTCACAACTAAAATACACAGGAAAATGGTACTTAGGCAATTTGAAAGCTAAGCTCTACAACTGCATAGAATATCCGTACTATGTGATTTACTTTAGCTCGTTTATATTTAAATTTCAACATTAAGCATTTAAAATATGTATTTCTCTTTTACTTCCATCAAACGGACTACTGCAAAATTTAATCAAAGACGAAATTGCGTTTTGTAATAACTTGTTGTAAATTACAACAACGTAATTACAAATAAAAACACCGATAGAGCAGCGCTGTCAACAATTATGTATGCGCGTAAGCAAATTATAAAGTAATTTACATATCAATAGAAGGTGACGTTAATCTTATACGTATGAGGCATTTTATTAAATATGGCAACCCCGTGGCATAATCTGTGGCGAGATGCGAAGGTCGACTCTGGTCTCTGGCGCACCTCGGCGAACTCTACGTGAAGACTGCGTGCCTCAGTCGCAAGCGCGGGACCAGGCACGACGGATGCACGTACGAGCGTGCACACTCCGTAATCCGTATTACAGTCGGCGCGGACGCTCATTACACACGGAACGTCAAACTGGAATATGTCTTATTGTGTATATTAAGAGACTATAGTTCGCCGCAATGTTCCGTAGACCGTCCCACAGCTCATGAGGTATTTTAATTTGTTTTATGACATAACAAGTAAACACAGGTATCGTGCCGCAGGAACTTGGCATTATATCAAAGCTATGGATAAACACGTGCCTCACATTATATAAAATATTAATATTTGCTTTACAATACGTCGTGGGAACATTTATTATTAATATTATTATTTATTTACTGCGAATAGGTTAGAAATACAAATATAATAATCATTCTACGAACTATTTATTGAACTTGGTTTACTGATTGAACTAATTGAACTGTTTATAATTTTGTTTTGTACTCTGCATAAAATTACCCGTTTTTATTGGTAAATCCAAGGCCTAAGACTATTTATATGTTGTTTGCTACAACATAGTATAAGAACATTGACAAAACAACACTTCGTACGTCTTACGGTAAGCAGTCAGCAACATTACCCGATACGCGAATATCGGTCTACTCGCAAATTATACCTGGTCTAGCCATAAGTTCTGTTACAAATGAAAATGCATTTTTTTTTAATGAAGTAATGTAATATTATTAAAATGTATACCTACATATTTATTAATCTCAGAAAAAAAAATCTATTCGAAATGGTCACCTTTGGCTTCTATACCGGCCTTTGATCTGTTTGGATCTATTGATTTACGCACTGTTTCCAAGGGAAATTTCTCCACTGCTTGCTCCAAAGATTTTTTAAGCGACTCAATGTCACCGTGTCGTTTAGAGCAGGCAATGTCCTCTTAAAACTGACCATAATTTGAAGTCTAAAGAGTTGAGGTGTGGGCTAGATGAGGGCCAGTCTTCAGCTCTTATAAAGACTAGAACGTTATTGTTTTCAAGCCAGGCTTGGGTAGTTCGTGCCTTGTGACCAGGTGCAGAGTCCTGCTGTAAAGTCCACGGTATATTTTTAAAAAGTGCATTACTAAGAGGTTTCACAACATGATCAAAACTGTATCTTGATAAACTTTGGCTGAATTTTTCATTCATTCATTTTTCACAAAAATGTAGTTTTGTGACTCCTTGATAAACACACCCCACCAAACCATAACTGACGCAGGATGATAACCACGTTGTACCTTTCCGACCACTTGAGCAGCTCCTTTAGAACTGTGAGCATTCACTTTATCAATTTGCTTATTGTAGTTCTTCAATCGTGAAATTTTTTCATCGGTAAAGAGGATATTTCTGTGCCTTTCACCTGCGTATCGCGACAGAAGACGTTTTGATCGATCCACTCTCTTTAATAGTAAAGATTGATTTAGGGCATGTCCTGTATCCCCACCATGGTTCAGACCTAGACGTGGCGGTGGGGCTCAGTAGCCTAAGATGTGGCCAGCACCTTGGGCGAAGCTATTTGAGCCGAGGGGGCTCTTTGTACCCCTCTTATAAGAAGAGGGGACAAAAGAGCAGGGGGCAAAGGGCGACGACGGGAACCTCACCCCATTGTACTGTCCCGACGTTGGGAGGGGTTGTTCTGTGGTGCGGTACAACCCTCCCCCTGTCCCTTGTCGGTCCCCTGAGAGGCTGACTAGCCGTCGAGGTGCCCTGTTTGCGCATTAGATCCGGGGCACCTCATCAAAGGCGCCATTGGTGGCACTCGCCGGGTTTTGGGTAGAGCTGCGTCCACTAACCAGCTTTCGGGCGCAGCGAGTCCCACATACCCGCGTGGGAAGACCCACTCCCCAGCGAGATGCCTCAGAGCATATCCCAGCGTTAAAGAACAAAAAAAGGGCATGTCCTGTACATTTACGATAAACTCCGAGCTTCAAGTCATTTGATCGTCATAACCAACCTACTTCACTGCTGAGTGCTGGACTTAGTCGTTCAAAGAATGCCAAGACTATCGAGCCCTGCCTCTCGTGGTTGATTAAATTAATTAAATTATTTAAAATAATTGAACCTAAATCTTTGGCCTTCCAAATATGAGTATGCTCTAACTCATATTTGGAAGGCCATCAACGCACCTGCTTATGACGTAGCGGGTGTCAATAGATGTCGCTTATAACTTACCATTTGTTGCCACCTGATGAAACGACTATCCGTTTGCCCCCTCTTCTATAAAAAGAACCTTATAAAATATTGAAAAATATACCCAGAACATTTTTCTGTCATGAATCAGTCGTCCATGAAATCAATAAAGCATCAATCGGAGATCAAAGATCGAAGAACAGTATGTAAGCTGATAAAAATAAAAATATGACCTGAAATCGTCCACACAGCAATACAATCATCGTTGTAACTTATAACCTACTTGAAATACTTGGTACAACTAAAGATATAGTAATTAAATATTACTTTTGTAAATTTAATATCGCAAAAATTACTGTCCTACCGTTTCAAGGTTTATTGACGGGGACACGTGTACAAATATATAATAATAATTATTATTATATTAAAAATAAATTGTATATAGAGTTTTATATATAAGTTATGTGTATACCGGTGGGAGGGAAGCGCTGTGCCGCGCCCCCGGCTGCATTGGTACCACCATCTTGCTTGTTTCTCCCGTGAAACAGCTTTGCTGTGTGCTTTAGGAGAGAAGGGCTAGACAGGCAGTGTAATTACTGGCACCGAGACTTAACATCTTATGTCTCAGGATAGGCAACACATAAATGAGTTGCCTGGGCTCGTTCCAGGTAAAATAGTTTATGTTCATGGGCGACGTCAACCACTTACCATCAGGTGGCACGTTTGCCAGTTTGCCTATCCAACAAACATATTTTTTTTTAAATTATGACTTATATGTCTATGACTTGTATGTTTTTATGTATCGTTGTATGATTTTTGGAATGATATGACTGTTTCTTTATATATGTATATAAATTATATCAATATCTTTAAATGTCGAAAAGTCATGTTCTTTTGAACATTTTTACATTATACAGATTGAATCATTTAAGTGGACTTGGATACCCAAACTTGAAACTAGAAGACATATTATAAAACTTAGAAGTTGCGGCCCTGAACTTTGGACAAATTTAACTGGGAAATTAGATAAGTCACTAGACTCGACCAACTTGTAATAGAAAATTGGGCCAAGTTCCTGAAATTATTTATTTGCATTGTTGAAGGTCATGAAATTCTTAAAAGCGATTCTACAATGTCACATGGAAATTATTTTTTCGTGAAAATCACATGCTACACATTCTAATATGTATATCACATACACTATAATATGTACACTCAATTATAAACAAATTACCAAAAATCAAAATGTTAATGTAATTATAATAAAACAACTTTAATGGATCGCGGTTTATTAAGATATATGTCCGATGTTTCGGATATTTTATGGAAACTATGGTCACGGAGGACCGACAATCCGTAAAAGTTGTTTCATTATAATTCATTACAGTGAAGTTCACTGTAATGTATTATAATGAACCAAAACAAAAGAGTTAAATACTAAACGCTCAGCCCAGGAAACAGACTGTTGATGATGAAATGGACGGTGGTACAATAATGTTTAAGTAGTGGTGATTGTCGCGACGACAGACACGAACGTAGGATTGCGGCCATGCACGTGGATCTGTGTAAACATTTACGTGGTCCAGGGAAGAGGCTGTTATAGATAAACAAAGAGTGCTTTAACCTTACGGCTCACTTGTAATGCTCACAAAACTACACTAATGGGATAAGCGAGAGGTGTGTGTTTATTGTTGACATAATATATATACCAATTGAAAAAACACAAAAAAACAGCCATCACGACGGCCGGTAAAATATGGTATGAAAGTATTAAATATATTTCCGTTGTCTGGTACCCGTAACACAAGTTCTTAGAGAACTTACCACGGGACCAGTTGACGTGGTGTCCTCACCATGGTTCAGACCTAGTCGTGGCGTTGGGGCTCAGTAACCTAGGGTGGGCCGCTGCACCTTGGGCGAAGCTAATTGGGCCAAGGGGGCTCTTTGTACCCCTCTTGTAAGAAGAGGGGACATAAGAGCAGGGGGCAAGGGGTGAGGACGCGAACCTCACCCCATATTACTGTCCCGACGTTGGGAGGGGTTGTTCTGTGGAGGTGGCGTCGGTCCTTTGCAGGACTGCCTAGCCGTCGAGGAGCCCTGTTTGTTTATAGATCCGGGGCACCTCACCAAAGGCGGCATTGGTGTCACTCGCCGGGTTTTAGCGAGTCCCACATACCCGCGTGGGGAGACCTACTCCCCCGCGGGATGCCTCAGAGCATTTCCCGGCGTTAAAGAAAAAAAAGAAAAGATTGTCGTGATGTAAAATTGTCCATATTATATATTATTAAATATTAAATGTATCCCCTTAAAATCTGCCGGCCTACTCTTGACTGCAGTTCCAATCTCACAACAATACGAATTTAATCCAGTTCCAGTTCCAATCTGGAGTATATTGGTACTCTTGAACAAATCGTGTTTACGATTGAATTGAAATTGGAATCGACGACCGATGTGGCCATTATAATAAAATATAATAACAAAATAAAATTCAACATATTATGATGTTCTATGTTTTTTTTAAATTAAAATCTTATATCTTTAAATGAGCAATTCTTGTATATATGTATATATATAATTGGAATCTCGGAATCGGCTCCAACGATTTTCATGAAATTTAGTATATAGGGGGTTTCGGGGGCGATAAATCGATCTAGCTAGGAATCATTTTTAGAAAATGTCATTTTATTAAAAAAAAAAAATACCGGTCATCCAGGTACTTTGTCTCTTAACTACTAAACTTAAACTTATTTTTAAAGCATTAAACGCAAAATAAATTATTATACATTCTGGCATAATGTGTAGGTATTGCTGCTATAAAAAAAAGCTTACGCGCAATTTTGAATAGACATCAAATTTCAAAATAGCTCAAAATTTTAGACAAAAAAAATAGAAATCATCTTCTTTCTTAATTTACCAGTAATGCTGGTGCCAAGGCTTTCCAAAATAATAGCTTAAGTTCTGACAGACAACATACAAATTATTATTGTTATGTATTTTAGTGATTGGTCATCTTGGTGTTTATTTATTGAAAATGAAGTATTTTACTCATAAACTTAATTTGTTTACAAAATACTGTGATTTATTTAAATATTGCTTTCTTGGGTTAAAAGATAATGAAAGACTAATTGTTAAGTATTTTAGTACTTATTTTTATAAATATTGTGATTGTAATATAGATTATATCAATCAATGACCAAAAATATAGACAGGGAAATAAAAATTGTGTTACATTTAAATATTAGAAGCTAAATATTGTGATTTATTTAAATATTGCTACCTTGGGTTAAAAGATGATAAAAGACTAATTGTCAAGTATTTTAGTACTTATTTTTATAAATACTGTGATTGTATTATAGATTATATCAATCAATGACCAAAAATATAGACAGGGAAATAAAAATTGTGTTACATTTAAATATTGCTACCTTAGGTTAAAAGAGAATAAAAGGCTTATTGTTAAGTATTTTAGTACTTATTTTTATAAATACTGTGATTGTAATATTGATTTTATCAATCAATGACCAAAAATATAGATAGGCAAATAAAAACAAATAGTAGTTTAACAAGAGTTTAATGAAAACATTAAAAACACTTTGCAGCCCATAGCTCACGCACACTAACTCTGGAAGCTCCTGCCTACTTGTTTCCTGGGTGCTGTCTTCCTCTACTGAAGTAGGTGGTATGGTATCCTCCCTGGGAAATTGGGTGAAATGGTCCCGTTAATGAGGACTGATCACCCGTCTGGCCTCGCTGGTGTCCCCACCCTTAAATAATAATAATAATGGTATCCTCACTGTCATTCTGACTCAAGCTTGCTTCATTACAAATGAAGCGTTTATAATTCTAAGAACTGTGTCCGGATGATAGTGAAGGACCCTGTGGCCTAGGAGAAATTGCCACCTATTCTTCAGAACACCCATAGTATGCTTTACTGTATAGCGTGCCACACAATTAAATTTGGTGTAGTGTTCTTCAGGTGAGCCAGCCGGAGCATCCAAATAGGTGTCATCATAATAGTTCTTTGGGCATAGATCGAGTCTCCTAAAACATTTTTTAATTATTGCAATATAATATTAATGTATGAAACAAATGATCACTTTCTTATGATTTTAACTTAGAATTAACAAGTAAATAAACAAGTTCCCCAAAATTTAAAAAGGAATGAACACATTTTAAGATTCCTTTATAATGTTTATGTTAATTGTCAATTTAAAGGTATTACTAAAAGAATATACCTATTAATATATATAATAAATTTGTTTAAATTGTATAATATATTATATCAATATAATATATTATACAATTTAAACAATTTAAAGGTATTACTAATAAAAGAAAAGGCATTATTAAAACTAAATTATACAATTACAGAATCCAAGCGTCAACTTATAATTAAAACATTTCTTAAGTGAAATCCTTTTCTATTATAAAACCTCTCATTTTGGGCTGGACGTATGATAGCCATATGAGTACCATCAATAGCACTTACTATGGATGTTATTTGGAAGTTTTCATAAAATAATGCAAATATATGTAACTCAATAAGTCAAATAGATTATTATAATTAGCACTTTGATTTGTCTAATAGATAGGTATCACATAATATGAAGAACAATGTAGAACCAATCAATAATAAAATAATTTGAGATATATTTTTTATGTATCCTACATAGGTCGTAAATAAAGAGAAAAGATGAACTATAGAAGAGGTTAGATTATAGATATTTCTATTGACATACCTTTTAACGCGTAGACAGTAGATACTAGATAGTAAATACAAATCCAAATCGCTATGAACAACTTCAAAGCTCCTTGCTGAGGCAATATTAATTTCTCTTAAACTCCTCATCACTCATGGTGAACGCATATAACGCGGCATTCTTCTTAGATTTCGCCTTTGTCTTAGATCTATCCTAATATATCCAAAAAGAAGTGCCAATCGTGCCATAATTTTAATAAAAAAACATTTTAAACAACGCAATCGAACACTAAAAACTTAGTTTTGTTGAACAATGAACTGTGTAAATTCGATCCCAATCTCAATTTCTAAGTCGATACGTCAACGTCAAAATGTTGTCAAGAGTACGAATTAAGGAAATATGTATGAACAAGATCGAGAAATTCCGATTTCAATTAGTTACATAAAATTTCGCTGTAATCGAGTCAAATTGTGCGCTAGTTGTAGCCTATTTTCGATCCCAATCCTAAATTTCGATGGGATCGAGTGTCAAGAGTAGGCCGGCAGTTGGCCGCAACTCGCATGTATCGTCCTAAAACCTCAGTGAATATTTCAGTCACAAAATATTTGATAGTTCATATTAATAATGGAGCCAATTATTGGAGAAACAATTCGTGAGCACTCCCAACCTTGAATAATTAAATATCGAACATGATATGCAAAATACCGATCAAGTGCACAGTTTTCATGAAATTAATACAAGCGGAAATTTTAGGTATGTCAGGAATATTATTTGAGCATTAGCCGTGTGCGGTAATCTTATGGAAAAATACCACATCAAATTGGTGAACAATTTATTAGTAACTATTTTAAAAAAATCAGTTGTCTGTAAAGTCGGTTTACTGACGATAGTTGAACGTGACAACGTCATAAGAAAATGGTACGCCTCAGAGCGAGGTAACGCCGCATGCGTCATGTTTTTTCGTTCTTGCAGCCGGCTCCATCGAATTATAAGATATTGTCACATCAAAAAAATTAAAAAGGAACTTTCCTTCGAAAATAAATTCTATTAATATAATACCTTTTCAATAATTGAGCTAGTAAAAAAAAAAAAAAAATTAATACAACTCGTAGTCCCAGATTTAAGCGCGTTGAAACATTTCCAGTTTTGTATTAGTAGATATTTACACTTTATTTTGATACCAGTTTGACATAGTTGAAGATTTTGAATAACATGGTACAATATAGTTAAGATAATATCATAATCGTAACAGTAAAATTTAACGTCCACTAACAAAACAATTAGTCACGGCAAATGAATTTATTATGTACGTTATATTGACTAATAAAACAAAGGTATTTTCCATTACAATGACAAATTTTTCAAATATTGCTGTTGCGTATGTACCGCGACCAAGTAGGACAGTCCTACTATATATACCTTTTCGATAGATCCCTCATTCCTGTAATCATACATTTTTTTAGATCTACGTAAAAATTATGACTTATGCGATACAGCGTGGATTTTTTCCTGTTTTTATTATATTAGGCTTTTAAATTTAGTTCAAATATAACATAAAATTGATAATTTACGCTTCGAAATTATCCCTGTATTAGGAACCATAATAATAGAGTATTTTCGGACTGAGTAGTTATAAATCAATCTTAAAGCATATGTGAACTGCAGATGAGATATTTAGCGAGATGCACTTTTGAGAACTCCCTATTAACATAAACAAAAACTGAAATAAGAAGCAACGTTCAACAGTTCTATAGAAATGATTGTGACTTCATTGTTTATAAAGAGTTCCGCTCTAGTTCTTTTTGATTTTGTATTGCTGTTTTCACCGTACACTAAGTACAAGTTTTATATTACACAAATATATAATAAAATCATGGAGGTCACAAAACTATAATAATTAATGGGGTGTATTTGATTAAATTATTTTATTCTTTCGGGCATTATTGGCGTCATTGAAGGAGGCACATGTTTAATACTGGACGGATAAAGGCTGATAATGATGATGACTTATTCGGGACGACTAAGTGTCAACGAATTTGAATATGAAAGTCATACACTTTACTCTTTAGTTGTATGCGTGAGGGGCTCGTTGGTCGTGGTATTTATTAAGAGTGGCCTATGTCTAACTTTATACACTAACAGGCAGGTGAATTTTTATTTAACTTTAAATGATCATTTAACAAGGATAATTTATTTTCAAAACAAAATCTCAGCGTAATAACTTTCGTGAATGAATTAATGAGGGCAGAAGTACTACAACATAAAAAAATGACATGAATAAATTCCCTCAGAATATAATATTTAACGGTTCTATAGAGACTAGAGTGAATAGATCATGCATCAATGTAGCTCTTGAGGTCTGAATACTTTCACATACATATTATACACGCATTGGGCCGGGAGGAGAGAGGTCTCGTCTCGTGTGTCACATGTCCTGCCACTCGGGAAGCAGCGAGTTACGGCTAATTCAATTATGTCCACTGGCGATCAAGTCACTGCATTTATCGTAGACAAAAAGATTTCCATTATACCGCATTTGTTAGGCTAGAAGAGATTTTATCACTTAGAAATACCAATTACCAAATGAGATGTAATAAATAGTGTGGTCACACACTCAGGAGAACGGATGGCCGGGGGGGGCAATAAGGTTCAAGAGTGGAGGCCGCGTTTAGGTAGTCGTGTTGATCGGCTAATAACCAGATGGGAAGCTCCCCGTGTTGGGTGCGAGTGGCAAGGGATCGGCCCTCTTAGCGTTCATTGAGGGAGGCCTATGTTCAGCAGTGGACGGATAGAGGCTGATGATGAAATAGTGTGTTATTAAAATACGTTTGATTGGATGTCAGTTAAGTTGAATGACTTGATCATAATCATGGAGTGTCTCCCTCCCAAAATACTTTTGTATATATAATAATAATAATAATAATATATTTCAGCTATATATTTATATTTTGAGACCATTTTGGTTTTCACAAAAAATCATCTTTGTTTAAACACCGCTATCACAAGAATATAATTTTAATTTTCTTTTTTGTTTGCTTGCCTTAGATTAATTATGAACACGTTTTGTATAAATTATACAAGATAACATAACACATATTATTATCTTACAATAAATATTATGAAACTTAATTTTGCACAAATATAAGTAATAATCGGCAAGATTTCTATCTGGACTATGAGGAAGGGGGAGAATTCCATGAATCTATAATTATATATACTTACATAATATACAGATTATTTTAGATTACATAAAATATGTTAAATAATGTTGATGCGGATAGAGGCTGATGATAATGATGATGATGATACAGATTATTGTAGACGACATAAAATATGATAAAGCCTAAGTTCTGTCCGACATGACTAACAAAGACATGACATATTTCCAGCGCAAGATGCGCTCTCAGGGTTCCTAACACCGCATACAATAACGATTTTCATAGGTATACAAAATACACGTATAAGTACCAGAAACAATATTAATACACTATGTAATAAATTTTATTAAAATCGGTCGGTCGAGTCGAATCGAAATGGTCAAGGTGAAACTAAATCATTATCAGCCTTTGTCCGTCCTCTGCGGAACATAGGCCTCCCTCAATGAGCGCCAAGACGGCCGTTCCCTCGCCACTCGCATCCAACACGGACCAACCACTGCACGGAAATCGTCTTCCCACCTGGCCGACGAGTACTTCGTCCACCTAGACGCGGCCTAAACGAAATGCACACACTTACTCTCAGAATCCATATCTCTGATCTTGTGAAAATTTATTTTGTTTTTTATATCCCTATACCGAAATATTGTAAGGCGTATATTTAATAGTAGTAGTATAATAAATTTGTCATAAAAAAATATTACGACGATTATTATTAAAAAAACTGTGCTAAATTATAAGTTATGTAATGATGAATATACCGTTAGGTGCAGTGGACATGCATGAAAGCATTACTTACATCAGCACAATAGTTATTTGGCTCAATGAAATAAAAACACAATCATCATCGTCAATTCATAACAGTAATCAAAATTGTTCTTTTTTAATTACGAACGAACTCCATTCCACCACAACTGACAGAATTTTACTTTTTATTCAATGATTCATATGAAAGGAATTTAATTACCATTACTACCACGTTGAGCAAGCCGGTTGGAAACCCCGAGATTGAAGATGCAATGTATTATTGACAAATATAAAATTTTGTACGATTTCGGTCTAGTGATCTAGATTTACTTTCAAATTGTTGGATATTTTCCATTTTAAATATTTTTAAGGATAATAATTGCTTCGGTCTCACATTGTTGACTCTCCACTCTCACAAAAAAAAATATTATCAAAAGAAAAAAAATCGTATTGCACAATACGTGTAGACTGTAGAATAGCTGAGATCAATGGTCAGGATAAAGAACATTTCGATAGGCGATACTAGTGTTCCGTACACAAAGTACAAAACCGGAACCCTATCACTAAAACACCGCTGTCCATTCGTCCATTCGTATGTGCGTCTGTCGGTCCGTCTGTCACCAAACTGTATCTCATGTACCTTTAATTATTTTTACATTTTTTTTTATTTGTTATTTTGGCCTTTTTCCTTATATTAACAACGGCAACAGGCTTGAAATATTTACAGAGTATTTAGTTATATATTAACTTTAAAAATAATTAATTAATTTAAAATAAATATTCCCGTACAAAAATCGTGTATGTTATAAGCGATACCTGTTGGTATTAAATCAGGGAAATCGTAGCCGAGCTAACAATCATTAATACCTAGTTCAATCATCGCGACACTAGATAGCGCCTTCAATATCAATACCATCAATTTACCGGTGGGAGGGAAGCGCTGTGCCGCGCTCCCGGCTGCATGGGTACCACCATCTTGCTTGTTTCTCCCATGAAACAGCTTTGCTGTGTTTCGGAGAGAAGGGCAAGACAGGCAGTGTAATTACTGGCACCGAGACTTAACATCTATGTCTCAGGATAGGCAACACATAAAGGAGTTGCCTGCGCTCGTTTCAGGTAAACTAGTTTATGTTCATGGGCGACGACAACCACTTACCATCAGGTGGTACGTTTGCCAGTTTGCCTATCCAACTAACATAAAAAAAAAATTGCCGTATATTACTTTTTTGTATTTTTTTGCCGGTTTTTTATCATACGTAATATTACCGTTTTAATAACTTCCTCTGTGTTTGTCTCGCAAAGAAGCCGTAGAAGTCGTTTCTCTGACAAAAAGTTAATTAAAATCCGCCAACCTGGCGAATATTGAACAAAACTGTTTTGGCATAAAACATAGCGTGTTACGAATTCTGAGAATGGGCCTGGTTGAACCGGTTTAAAATATTTAGACACAAAATTCATAATCTGTGTACTCGCTTCGGACACTTAAATATGACAATATCATCGTAGGAAAAAAAAGTTGATCAATCTAGTTTGTAGTAATGAGTGTAGATTTAACAACACTGCTGGCCTTGAGCACTAGTAATGAATTGAAATGATAATGCATCACTAGTATGTTTTAAAGTTAAATAGATTGCTTATACAGTTATAAATCTAAATTCATTATTAGATATTGTTGAATATTAGATTCCATTAACAAATACCAGAACAAATTTGAGGCATTATAGAACTGTTTGTTTTCCTAATTAAGATGAAATAAAAAAATTAAAAATGTTGAAAGATATGTAACCTAACCTAAACATACCACACTCCTTGTTTTCATTACATCGGCTTACTTTAGTTATTTGATGGATTTCACTAATAAATTCATATTCCGCAATACCGGCCTGATTTTGATTCAAAACTACTCCATACACATTTTGATATTTTAAGGCTATGAATCATTGAGATTTATACAATGTTTCAAGCGCAGTCTTATTCCCGTTACACAAGACTGGTTTTGTAAACATCAAAACTAACAACAAGACTGATTTTCTGATTGAAACTAACAATTCCAGTCATCACCATCATTTCATGAACCTGAAATTTGTTTAGTCAAATTGTTAAAGACAATTTATTTACATACTAAAATGTGTAGTAGCCAGAGAGATAATACAAGAATATTTGGAACAATAACAATTATTTCTCGGTCGCCCTATTAGTGGCCCGGTCGCCGGCGTGTATTGGCGGTGGTTCGCAATGGAAACGATCGCCCCGCAACAGTCCCATACGGAAACGTGGCCACACGTTACAGTTCCGCATTAATTTTACACCGTGCCCACCACAGACCTGTTGCACGCCGCGAGTATACTATTGTGCTCAGATTATACGTGATTTTAATTACCAGGTCGTATTACAGTGCAGTGGTAGATGGAGTTAACAAGAATCGCGTCTTCAAATTAATATGGGCGACGTTAACCGTTTACCATCCAGTGTATCGTCTGCCAGCTTTTTTAGCTTTATCAGCAACTAACTAGAAAAAACGTAGCCGCCACGGGACGCGCAGATGATATAGATGTAAACAACTATGCTAATATTAGAATTACTAAATCATCATCATCATCAGCCTCTATCCGTCCACAGCTGAACATAGGCCTCCCTCAACGCACGCCAAGACGACCGATCGAATTACTTAATATTAATTAATAACAATTTAAAATATATAACTAAAGATGGAATAAAATAAAGAAATGACAGCCTCATGTAGTTTGATGAGGACATTCGAGTCAATTTTACTACCAAGGGTAGTCAATAGATGTTTCTCATTAAAAAAACCAAGGTTTTAGAGTAATGAGATAATCTGATAAGGATTTAATTGAATAATTAATATAACATTATATATATTATTTTATAACTGGAACAGTGGCATCCACGCAAAATATATGAGATGAATCAAAAACATTCTCGTTTTAAATCTGCTTCTATAGTATAAGTAATAAGAGTAACGGGCTAAGAAAGTGGTATATAACTTAATTTTAACTGAAAATTGGGAGAAAGTACACTTGCCTAAATATACCAAAAAGATTATTATTAGATATCGAATTTTATGATTCTACTAATATAATAAACGCGAATGTTTGTATGGATATATGTTTGTCGCTTTTTCACACAAAGACTGAATGGATTTTAATGAAACTTTACAATGACATAGCTTATAAACCAGAATAACATATAGGCTTATAATTTACCCCCCTGTGCCCCCCATGAGGATGGGAAGTACGCGGTTGAAATCACTGGGCGTTGCTAGTTATAGGTACCTACATGTTTAAAAAAACGCTCAAGAGCCACACAATCCACATATGCCGGGCCATAGTGAGTATGAGTAATATAATTAAGAATTTATATACAAATAAATTCGGAAATGCTAATAAATTGAATTTCCAATACTCATTATTTGACTCATCTCTGTCATGGAAAAAGGTATATTATAAAATGTGTTGACTCGATTCCATAATCGGACCCTACTCAGAGCCGATACTTCTTTTAATAATAAAATACTGAATACCTATGTATGACGTTGAAGAAAGAAATAGTTGCAGAGGTGGTACGAAGGAAATTTATAATAATAATAATATCTATGGACGATTTCCCGTGGTAAGTTCTCGAAGAAATTGTGTTACGGGTACCAGACAACGGAAATATATTTAATACTTTTATATCATACATATATTTAAGATTTTTACTATATTATACTCATATAAAATACACATCCATGACCCAGGAACACAGAAAAGTTTTTGTTCCCTGGCGGGATTCAAACCCGTAACCTCCATTTTGAGCGCCAACGTGCTAGCCATTGAGTCACAGAGGTCATAATATATCGTAAAAGCTAACGAAAAATTAGTTCATTGTTTTTAATCCCTCGCAGATAGAGCCTAAGTGTACGAGAATCAATTATTTTTTTTAATTTGTTAGGTAAATTTAATTTCCTCTCATATTGTACTGCGAGATTTTCCAAATATTCATAACGTATTTTTCTTCGGAAAAGCATATCGTAGATAAACAAAATATTACACATGATCATTTTAAAGGACCTTCAACAATTTAATGTGTTAATAATAATGGGTCTTTTAGAATTTTATCATTACGTTCCTACATTACATTAATATTATACTGTGCCTAAAATTAGCGTAATCCACGATATAAATAATATAAACACAGAAAATTTGGACTCTGATATTTCGCTCACCGATATTGGTAAAATCTATTTAGCCCGTAACCACCTCAAAGCGTTGCTGGGTACAGTACATGTTGATAATTGATTGATAATTTTGTACCAAGGCTGCCGAATCCAATTCCCTCCGCCATTGTCACGGACATGGGTATAATGGTATTATTTAATATTTATGTGCAATAATCTAGTGTAACTTATCAACTGCTTCTTGTATTCACGTTACTAAAATATTATGTCAAGAAATAAAAAATTACAGTGAATATGAAAAAATAGCTTAACACTGTCCCTTCTTTTTAAATTATATAATAACCGACACCTTAAACATTAAAATATTTAAAGAAATTTTCGATTTGTGATTGTGATGTGATTGTGATTTAAAAATACATGTTTCTCGACAAAAAATATGACTCTCGCGGTAAAGGTACGCAATAGCAAATAAATCTTGTATCATAGCAGTGACGTAATTTAAGATGTAGGTAAACTATTACCTTGTGATACAAAAGACCTTGAAATGTATGCTAATAAGTAATAAATGTTTCTAGCGAACGTAAAAAGAAACTTATTTAAGAAATATCATATGTAAATAAATAATGCCGTAAAAACCGTCCTACATAAAAAATGACTCTGAGGACTAGGCCCTCACATGTTATCTAACAAACCCAGGGTAAGCCAACGAATTAGTTGCAGGTTTACCTCTGGCGAGTAACGATGGCCTAAAAGGTATAGGCTCGGCCACAATTAATAACCTTTTACATTATTAGACGCTGATGATGTTGACGATGAGTGGCGTGTCAATGACGATTAACGAGATAGCTTCCTCTGGTCTCACAGCTATCACTCGTCTCATGTAACCATGCGATAAGTGCTATTATCGCGAACGGTGCATCACCTTTTAGATTATAGAAACAAAACATTACAGTTTCCAAGTAGTCTACGTTAAAAATGCTACGCAAATATTATTTTAATTACGTTTCATTTATTTTATCATATACTAAATGTAGCTCGTGGCTTTGCATGCATATGGAAATAGAAATACGTGTATATTTAGCTAAAATCACGTTTGGAATTTCTAGATTGGAACTATTTGGAAATAGACAGACAATGGCAAATAATTCTAAAAATATGTATATACCTAATATATGTACATTATAGTTTTAATTTAAAATCACTGGATAGACCTTCACTTTCATTTCATCATCATCGTCATCAATCTCTATCCGTCCACTGCTGAACATAGGCCTCCCTCAATGAACGCCGAGACGGCCACTCGCATCCAACACGGACCGGCCACCGCACGGATAATAGTCTTCCCACTTGGTTAATGGCCGACCAACACTTCTTCGACCTAAACGTATTATAACAATTTCATTTTTTGGATCAAAATCGAGGCTACAAGATTAATTTCATTAATAGAAATAGAAGTCGATGTAATTGAAATCAAGCTTGAAAATTTTCAAGTGCTTACTACATATAGGTTGTTATTCATACACGGTCTGAGTCATAATAGTTTTGTAACGTACTGTATGTTTCAGTATCGTAACAAAACACTTCAATGTAAACATAATCATTGGCATAGAGTATAGACAAAACATGAAAATGTATATTAAAGCTGCTTCCTGCAGGCTCGCCTTTTGTTCACATTTATCGTCGACTGAAATTTATATATTTACTAGCAGATCCGGCCACGCGTTGCTGCGGCTAAGATATACGTTAAAATATATTTTAGTAATCTATTGAATACAGTAAAATTATTATTTATGAATAAAAATTGCGATTATAAATTGAGATATAAACTATCCTATCTCTCAAATTGGATCAAACTGCACTCTGCGTGGAAAATTTGGTATCATCATCCTGTAACAGGCATCAGCCACCTTGTCCAAAACTATCCCTATATCTTACGTTGGACCAAATTACATGTCACTAAAATCGGTTTAGCAATCTCAGGGTCGCGGATAGTAAGTAGCCTGACTCGATTTTTTTTACAAAGATTTCATATATCAGATGATACACGCAAATAATTGTTCCTTATATTTCGTTGATG
This sequence comes from Helleia helle, assembly GCA_963853865.1. Lineage (NCBI taxonomy): Eukaryota > Metazoa > Arthropoda > Insecta > Lepidoptera > Lycaenidae > Helleia > Helleia helle. Next base: position 7,388,907 of record OY971420.1, read on the forward strand.
TTTCAACCACGAAGCTACCCTAATAAAAGTACTAAATTATACCTTTAACATTTTTATGCTAGAGATAAGATACGTTCGTTCAATAGACTAATAAGTATAAATCTTTGAATAAAAAGAAAACCAAATCAGTGAGCGTAAAAGGAATTTTAATTACTGATATCTTTCAAAGTGTAGCTTCAAAATACATTAATGCCATTCATGTCCAGACGAAAAGCATAAAGCAAATTCCGCTCTTTCATTTTGCACTCAAACATAAATTCTATAGCGTCCTTAATGCAAAAATAGCTTTGCGAGGACATAATTAGTATAGTCAGGAGACACGCTAAGTTATACTCCTCTTATTAATAACATTCTTACTTCAAACATAAATATCGAGTCCGCAATCTCCAAGTGCAGACGGAGGTAAAGGAATGTCAGCGTTCCTTACAAAATGCCAGCCATACAAACACTAACTAGAACGGTTTACACGACACAAACGTAAATAACCTTCGCTAAATAATACGTCTATGTGTATTACTGATTGTATTATAATTACATGATATTAAATTTTTTAATCATATTTTTTTCCATGTAGAAGACTTAGATTTACTTTAAAACATTCAGAAGTAAACGGCCTTATAATCACATCTAATTAAAGCGTACATTTAAATTGCTAATGTATATTAAAAATATGTGAACAAAAATTATATTCATTAGGTTAAGGCGGTATATGGGCAAATAAACAGTGAGAAGCGCTTGGCAAAAAAATCTGGAAAATTATTCCCGCGTAATTTATCGGCCTGGAAAAAAGATATGTTATATTCAAGGATATTACCTAGAACCCTTGTAAGTTCATAACACGATTAGATTAACTTGACTCGATCATAAAAAATCCCAAACACAGAATAAATTTAAGCAAAGCCTGTACACATTTGTAGGAAAAAATATTTCTTTTAAATTTGAAATTTATATCATTATTTTCTTCATTTCAACCTACGTAACGTATGTTTATTCAAATTTAATTTATTTCACTTTTTCGGTACAAAAACTTAAAAAACCATAAACACAACAACTGTTTCGGGCGGGCCGATGCAATACCGTGCCGCCCGCGTCCCCGCAGTCGCGGTTTGGCCGCTGTGACCGTCGGATCTGTGTCAAATTTTTCTTTACGTGTTTTAAACAAAAATGGCAAACAAAAACAATAAAACGAAGAGTAAGATCTCAATTTCAACATCGATAAGGAGATCAAAAAGAGATTCATGAAAAAGTAAGTACTCGTATATTATATTAAAGTTAACTGTTTTTGTTTATATAACATACCATGACACGAAATCAGGATGTATATGAAGCAGTTAATTTTGATACCGGTTACCGATATTTTTTGAATGTATAGTTTTGCTACTATTAGGTAATCAAACAGATTCCTTTTAAACTGACTGTACCAAAAGAAAGGAGGGTAATGTTATTCGGGTAAATTTATGTACGTAAGTACGTTTATGGCCCCTCCTGCTGACCGAACGGCTTTAGTGATTTTCGTAAATGAACGAAAAGTAACTGACAGACATACAATCAAAATTTTACATTTACAATAAGTGTTGTTGGGAAAATACTCCCTATATTTTAAAATAAAATTAGCAACTGGCATTCCTATTTCAGCTTGAAGTTTAACACTTCAGATGAAGTACCGCATTCAGAAAATTCACTTTGGTCCACAGAAACCTTGAATTTCGAGACTGCTGACTCTAATTGTAACAGCTTGAAGCTCCTAATCAGTGACATCTTAGTGAATATACAGAAGAATAGGAATGATATACCTGATCTCAGACCAAACCTTGGAACTGAAGCGTAGACGAAAGGAATTAAAAGTCAAAGGACTAAAAGAACGCCACACAGCCACGTTATTCCAGAGTGTAGTGTGACAATAAAGATGATGGCATATCGTACACGAAGGTGAAACTAAATTATTGACATCAAATAGGTTTTACAAAAACGTTCCACCAGCTATTACATATTCATAAGTACCTTGTTTTTGAGTTTCATTTTCGTATCGTTTTCAGGAGCTGCCAATCAAACGAAAACAATTAAGTACTACTAACAAGTAAAAAAAGTGATATTAAAAGCAAATGAGGCTGACGTTACTTTTAATAAATTAATACAAATAACGTTGTGTTTAAACAATAATATACTTTTTAATAGGTTAGAGACTGAGTGGTTTAAGTATGAAAGCTATACGTAATTAGAAAGTTCTTAAAATTATGTAATCAAAGCTAACCCTGAATTAATGACTTATTTCTACGCCTATTGTTTTAAGATATTCAACATATTTTTAGTGGTAACAAAAGGGCGTACAGAAATCATATTAGATTTTAATAAAATAATTACAGCTCTGGAGTAAGTGTCTTAATGTTTGTAAGCTAGTTATAAATTGAATACAGTACTTTAATAAGAAATTACTTATTCATCATAATAAAACAATATTCTCTTTTGTACGCCCCAAAATTAGTATCAAATTTTTTACTATATAGTAAATGTTGCCAAAATTACGTTGAAAGAAAGAGGTGTACTTAACGTTTATTTAAAACTATGCGTGTTATAATTTGAAAAGTCTTACCAGACGGTAAGTTATGTCGAAAAAGAATGCCAAATATCAGCCTTATACAATCAACTAGTTTTGTTTTATTCATTATTTTGTCTTTCCTGTAAAACTGTACTTTTGTATACGCCCCTTTGTTATGAAGCCCTTGATATACCTATATCCATTCAATAAAAAGCGGTTATTTTAATATTACAATCAGGCACTCGAATTTTTTATCTGTATAGATAAATACCAAAATCGGTATAAAATTAAATGATAGTAAGTATGAACAGCTCTATATAGTTCCGGCGAGTGACATACGTAATAAAATTCAAAATTCCCGCATTGTCATAATGCGTAAAGTCTCAAGGCCACCACATACGCGGCGCCCCACACCTCATCACCCAGAGGGGTAAGTAGCGGTCTGCATCCTCGCCTTAAATGTAGTACAATAAATCAAAAGACACAGTCTCCTACCAAATAACAGTGCGCTAGTCAAAACCACTTTATTTTTTTCTCAATATTGTACTCAAAGAGTATTATAATGACCGTCAAATTGAAAAAAGTAAGAGGTAGTGCCATGCTGCAATGCAGCCGAACTGGGCCGGCACGACCGGGGTGGTACCTCTCTATGCTGTCGCATTTCGTACGGTTTGTGGGTTTCCGGTGGCCCATTGGGGGGATAAGGAAAGTGGCCTTGGTTGTTCGGATGTGTATGGGCGTCGGCGCCTTGAGGCTCCGACTGCTCGTTTGCCCCCTGATGACATAAAAAAAGCAAACAGGTGATCCATACAATAGTTGAAGTAAACGTAGTTCTAACATTTTTAGTTTTCTATTCGTCTTGCGTTTTTACATTAACGTTACGTTACGTATATAAGTAGTTAACGTAAAAACGCAACACGATTAGAAAACTAAGGTATGATATAGTTTTCTATTCGTGTTGCGTTTTTACGTTACGTTACGTATATAAGTACCTAGTTAACGTAAAAACGCAACACGAATAGAAAACTAGGGTATGATATAGTTTTCTATTCGTGTTGTGTTTTTACGTTAACATTACGTTACGTATATAAGTAGTTAACGTAAAAACGCAACACGATTAGAAAACTAAGGTATGATATAGTTTTCTATTCGTGTTGCGTTTTTACGTTACGTTACGTATATAAGTACCTAGTTAACGTAAAAACGCAACACGAATAGAAAACTAGGGTATGATATAGTTTTCTATTCGTGTTGCGTTTTTACGTTAACGTTACGTTACGTATATAAGTAGTTAACGTAAAAACGCAACACGAATAGGAAACTAAGGTATTATATAGTTTTCTATTCGTGTTGCGTTTTACGTAACTACTATAGTTATGTCATTTACGCTTGTAACAAAACTCATGGTAGAGGTACTGCTACAATATTATGTCACAGTGAACTCTAAGTGATAGTTGCTATAAAACTTCTTGCTTCGAAACTTATAATGATTGAAGTTGGACAGAGCTACACTAGCTTTTACAACGATCAAAATATGCAATTCGTAAAGGTAACACTTAAACCTACTAATAGAAACGCGAAAGTTTATATCAATGTATGTTTATTACTCTCACGCAAAAACTACTGAATGTATTTTAATTAAACTTTACAATAACATAGCTTATGCATCAGAATAACATATAGGCTATAACTAATCCCTGTACTCCCACGGGAATGGGAAGTAGGCGGTTACAACCACGGGGCGCTGCTAGTACATCCATAAGTATATTATGTAGTCCAAATTCATTCAGTCATGGTAGTTTCGTCATCTTCATGTCAATCTAAGTCATTTCAATTGCATATTATGTAAATGATGACTATGTCCAACGAGATTTGTTTTTATATATATTGTTTTTATATATGATATTGTTTTTATATATGATATACGTAAAATACATGAATAAATTTGATACAAACATAATTATGTACATATCAAGAACATTTCGTTATTATCATCAAACAAAGCTGCTAAAAACCGTGTCGAAAGTTGAAACACAATACAAAAACTTAAAACAAAAAAGCATCATTGTTTTTGTTGGACAACAGTGGCAACGCATTGTATTACCGTATATCTAATATAGCCAGCAATTGATCTGAGTTTTTATAATAATCAATATAATGGGAGAGGTCATCAGCACTGGCGGTATCCAGTTATCAGCTACGATAGCCTTGCTAAAATCACAAGCTAATTCCTCCAGTACTATTCGTGGGCCACCTAGCCTTATCTGATAACGTGCAGCGATAACGACAGCTCTGACTCACTAATATGAACGTACCCACTGCACGATCATTTTCAGTATATTTAATAATTCTATTAGAATAGCAAGTGTAGTATAAAATTAACAGAATATTTTGGTGCAAAAATCTAAGTATAGTGTAACCATTCGGGTGATTAGTATAAGTGGATATATTAAAATAACTAAAAAATAGTGCGTATTAAGTTTTAGTGGTGTAGTGTAAACATTATTTGTATAAAATTTTGTAAGTATTCAACGTAAAAACGCCTATAAGTATTCTATTGAAATGTGAAAAAAAATTCAAGTACTTCTTCTTCTTTGTCCTAGACATTTCCCATTATTTGGGGTCGGCTCCCCTCGTTCTGCGGCGCCAGGACAGACTGTCCTGGCTTGTCGAAATACTTGCTTGGGCAAAAAAATTAAAGTATTTATTGTTACAATAATTTATTTTGAAGTACATATGTTTTTTCCCTCGCCACTCGCATCAAACACGGACCGGCCACTGCACAGGGATCGTCTTTCCACCTGGTTAATGACCGACCAACACTTCGTCTACCTAAACGCGGTATCCACTCTTGAACCTTATTAGCCCAACGGCAATCCATTCTCCTGAGTGTGTCCACTGCCGTATCGGTATCGGTAACTTGAGTTCTCTGCCGGATATCTTCGTTTCAAATCCTGTCTGCTAAAGAAGCACTTAGCATAGCACGCTCTATAGCACGTTGGGCTACGGCAAACTTACGGACCAGTCGTAGATTTAGAGGCCACGTTTCCGCCCCGTAGGTCATCACGGGGAGAACGCATTGATCGAAGACTTTCGTCTTCAAACTCTGCGGTATGGACGACGTGAGACGTGAGACGGTATGGACGGCTATGGTTTTTCGCTTGGTGACGCGGTTTCAATTCCATACAAATCGGAGTTAACGTAAATGCCATCGAATAGGTGAAAAACTCGCACTTAGCACTCTAATAACACTTGATCAATAAAATAAACATGTGCAGTAGACACAATTTATCATGAACTGGAAGTTAATACCTAAGTTTTGATAGAGTCATTAGCATGCGCAAGTCATATTAAGTCGTTACAGTCAACTCTCTTCAGTTTTTTCAGTTCGGCCAAGTACCTTTATATGTCGAGTTTATTTTGAAAGGTTAAGGTGTATCAATTCTAATAAAAAATGTATGTTTTCAGAGTGAGCAGTGTCGTGCGATGGTTACGTGAACTACCAAGCATGCGTTGGGTGACGTGGTGGTATCTGATGGTAGCGCTGCTGGTGCGAGGGCTTGCCCAGCGATTCGAACCCACGGCGTGCGATGATGATGCGTGCCGGTGCGATTCTTTCACAAGACTTATATGCAACTGCACTGGAGATTACAAAGTGAGTTGATTTGTTTAAAAAAGAATATTACAATCTCTAGGAAAAAGTTTATTTAAGCAGCATTTGTGTATCGTCATATTGTAGATGTAAAAGCGTCACTAATAACAATCACGCTGAGTCCAGGTGGGTTAGCCAAGATGCGATTCTACCCACCTGGACTAATTTCGCTATTATAAAATTGTAGAGCAATTGTAGCGCTTGCCATTTGACATTTACATGTGTACTGCAATCGCAAATGCTGAAACTGATTAGTACTGGTTTCTGGTAGCCGTAACATAAGTTGGCGTTAATATGACTTTAGGTTATGTGACTGTACATAAAATATTTGTATATTGTACACAGGAGTTGACACTCAGGCCGGACGGGGCGTACCGAATACCGTCGAGCGCTACAAGTATTATCGTAGACGGCTGCGAGCGAGTCATCTTCCTCCCCGACACCGTCAAGAATCTCATTCAACTGCGTCTCGTTGAGATACGAAACGTCAGACACGTCGTCATCAGTGAACGTTCCCTCACATGGAACCCCTTCTCCAGGGATAGTGAAGTAAACCCCGGAATGCGCATATTCATAAACAACAGCAGCATAAACGAAATATCATCCCACGCTATACAAGGGCGTGTCAACGATGTAGTTATAAGTAATAGTAGAATTAATAATCTTAGGCCATTCGCTTTTTCTAGTCTTACAGGTGTGAAAACCATAGAGCTCACTAATAATATTTTCGATAACATAGAAATACAATCATTCAAGAAGTTCACTACATCGAACTTCATCCTACGCGGCGGGACGGCTAACACTTTGCCCAGTAGATTCTTGTCGGACGTTGAAGTGACAAGTCTATTCCGTATTGAAGGAGTTTCAATCAAACACTTATCTAGTTTGACATTTCTTGTCAGTTTACCAAAGAGAATACTAATAGAGAGTAATATAATAGATACGTTAGACGGAGACAGTTTCCACATGAGCTCCAGAGGGCCCATAACGTTCAGAAACAACACTGTCGCGACGGTCAGGAACGGGGCCTTCCTAGGTTTTACCGCAGAGCTCGAGATTGTCTCGATGATGGGACGTCAAGAGCTTCTAATAGACAACAACACTATAAGTGCACTCGAGCCAACATCTCTGACGTACAATCAGTCGTCATTGTTGCTTCGATTGGACGGGTTGAATTTGAATATGACGTGTACGTGTCCGTTGGCGGAGGAGTGGAGAGTGGTGTTGAACGAGCAGGGCGGCATCATCAACTGCTGGTACGAGTTGGAAAACCACTACATCTCTATACCGACCTACATAGACAGCAGGTGTGGCGCATTTAAACAGACCTTCTGGATTTTCGTCGTCATCGGCATCTCTATTGTTGCGTTGGCAGCAGCTATCGCGATTTACTTTATATTGAAACGTGAGAATGAGAAAAAGAAGAAATTACAGATAGTCATGCCCGATGGGAAGACGTACAGGGAAACTGAATTTCACATAGTTGTGGAGAGAGCAGAACTCCTAACGACTGACCTGTAAAGTTATATTTGATCTCTTGCACCGAATGCAAAGCGAAGTGCATAGATAAAAAATGTATCGAACATTCCGTAAATATAGATAGCGCGCTACCTCAGTGAGTTTCTAGAAAAGTCAGTGCCAATTAAATGTGCATCAGTATTATGCGATATTGTAAAACAAGTTGTTGTTGGTTATCAATGTTGTATTAAATTACTTATACAATTAAATGTAAGTTTCCTATTAAAATCAAAGTACAAACGTAAATATGAATAGTGTTCCTTGTAATTTTATTGTGCTTAGCGATTTCAAAATGCTTACTTGTATATAAAATGCTATGCGAATGTCATACTTGAAATGTTTTCACGTATGTATTATATAAACACACATATATCTGCACTGTGATGAGATCACAGTTCATACGTATTGACATTGTGTATCAGCTACTACGTACAAATATTAATTATACTGGACAATTATGACATGTTATCAGAGAATATAATTACTTTGCCATTGTATATGAGAGTTGAGACGAGCATATCACGACTGAACATGTGGTTAACATTTATGCAAATGCAAACATACTATACTTCGTGTAATCTTCATACAATAATTTAGAATTCAAACACATCGTGTATAATAAAGAAAATGTTGTTTACGCATTTTTTTTCATTACAATTATTGACGTCGATTACATTTTTTGGATAACAACTTCTGCCTAAAATTGTGCTGAGAATGTCATTTCGCTATCACATTTTTCTCTTAATATACTATAGCATTTTTTTTAAGAATCAGACGCTGCGTACTTACATATTTGACATCATATTGCGCATTTTCAGATACTTACCTAAAACTAAAAATTAAAAGCTACAAATCATAAATAAATCATCAAACATAAGTACACTTATATAATCTATTTACTATAACAAAATTCAAGTATTTTAAATTGTAAAAACGCTCCTAAGAGTCAATAATTTTGGCGTAACTTAAAATGTTGTTTATAGTTTAAAAATAAATATATTTGCTACATATTTATTTATTTATATAATTAAACTTATAATCAATCATTATAATACTTATAAACTCTGTTAAAAAATTGTTAACAGTTTTTTATCCAATTACAATGAAGTCCTAATTTTAAATATTTTTAAACTTCAAATTGTCAGAGATTATGTAGATTATAATGAATCATCAAATTAGAAGCGTAAATGTGACTGACCTTTCATTAAAGATATTACAGCAAATTAGCCGGATTATGAGCACTTGTGTCGCACAGCCACGCCAAATTAAAAGTATAGCCTGACCAGAAATATATAAAGCATGCATTGGTGTCGCCACTGTATCTTTTATACGGTAACACATAGTATATTCTATACAGAAATTAGTTCCGAAATTTTCCGCAATATGGCGAGGGTTTTTATTCTTCTAGGTAGGCTATACATACTATACTCTATAGACACATAATAAGCGCCTTAAAATTTAGTATTATAAATATATATTTTCACTTTACGTATTAATGCAATCATAGGTTTAGTATTTCATAGATACTAGATATAGTCTAGTCAACGTGCCTTTTAGATGAAAACTTTTTCTCCGTCTCCTAAAAATATGGTTAAGGTGTCATTCGATTCGGAATCGTTACATACGTTTTTATACAGTTTATACAGTTATTGAAAAAATTCAAGATGATCTCGCAACAGTTATAAACATTAAAAAAAGGGTAGAGTTTTTTTACTTATATCTCAAAAACTATCTTAGATATTTCAATTCTGAAAAAAGATTAAAAAAGAGGAGAATATCTCCTAAAAAAGTTTTTTACTCCCGGAACTATAGGACCAACATTTATAATTTTTACCAAGGGTTGAATATACGTCCGAAAACGAGTACTTGGTTTTGCGCAAGCCCTTCGAACACTTCAACAATAAATATTAACAAAATATGTTAAACATTTAAATTTTGGTTTGAAAAATCAGGCACTCACAGGATAGATCAACAAATAATAATCCGCCGGCCTTAATTTTTAATTGCGATTTTTCAATAAGTTATGCCTTAGTTAATAAATAAATTATATAATACATGAAAATAATGTAGCTTGAATATTAACATTGCAAACGCAATAATTATTAAAGAACAAATCTATTTTTTTTTCGTGAAGCTATTTTTCAAAGGCTTCAGAATAGACTCCCGTTGGGAAATCAAAAAATTGTTAATTTTCACATTGTAATTAACAATTTACATCGGTGACTAAACAAATGGAGTAAAAAAAAAGTTTAAAAAGCGATAAAAATATAAATATTTTTATAAGGAAAAATATGCGTGGTTTTTTTTTGTTTCATTGTGTATAAATGTAAAAAAATATTTATATTTTATTTAAATTGGCTTGGCATCAAATCTATAGCATAATAAGTCTTTGAATGCAATGCAATGGTACTTTTGCCCTTACCTGGTATCACTGATGATAGCGAAAAAACCACGCGACTAAATAGAATCAACTAAATTAAAGTTTACAAAAATATCCGAATTTTTTTCTCTATCATCATCATCGTCCATATTATTGGCAAATGCTTCTATCATATTTTCTAAACATGCCTCAACATCCTTCAATGAGCGCCAAGACGACCGATTCCCTCCTCTAGTAACAGTGCACGGATAACGTTGCCATCTTTAAGGCGGTTGAATAAACCTCAGTCTTTCCGAACAATTTATCGTGCTGTTATTTCTTTTACCGTTTGAATTTTATTATGTTTCATAACAAGTGACAAATCATGTCTAGGCTCATATTTTGCTTGGTGTATATATAGCGACAATTCATTTGTATAATATTATTTCGCATTGTTAATTTAGTTATATATCTCTTATTATAAATATAGTTGTAAATATATCCTGGTAAATTGCATAGCTGCAGCGGAAGCAAAGCCTAGCATCTTCTCCTGGCTGCTGCGTTTTCTTGACTAATGTAAATCATTATAATCTTGTTCTGTCTCCCAATTTAATTGGGAGGGATGCGCTGTGCCGCGCTCCATCTGACTTGTTGTTTCGGAGAGAAGGGTAAGACAGGCAGTGTAATTACTGGCACCGAGACTTAACATCTTATGCCTCAGGATAGGCAACACACAAATAAGTTGGCTGGGCTAGTCCAAGGTAAACTATAGGTTTATGGGCGACGTCGACCACTTATCATCAGGTGGCATGTCTGCTAGACTGCCTATCCAACTAACATTAAAAAAATGGGAGGGGTATTGGAAAATATTTCTCTTTCTCAATTATATCAAAGGGTCATTTGGCTACATCCTGGCTACACAGGAATAGCAAGGGTGGGATATAGACTACCCTATTAAGGTAGTTGCATATGTGATCTTGAGCACAACGAACGAACTGATATAATACTTACCGCAAAAGTGGCAGACCCTCTAGCACGTGATGCACTGTAGGTGGGGAAGAGAGGTGCAGTCCCCTACTGAGTAGCACCGCCTCGCTCTCGTCCGCGGCGTCGCCGTCGCTGGAGCTGCCCGCCCCGCCGGCCCCGCCCACCGACATCGCCAGCATTTGCACCTCCATTATTATAGCTGCACAAAAATTATTAACGTTATATGCGAAAGTGTGTTTGTAATATGTATTACTATACTTTTACACTTAAAATAACGATGAAGTCGCATTGCGTTGTTTGTCAAGGAGACATAAATCTAAGATATCCATCTCTTTGTCAGGTTATATATTTATTTATTTAGTTGCACCAACAAGATAAACACCATTATAATCACTCAAAAACTATAAAATATAATAATTATATTATCAGAATAATCCTCATCAGTCGGGATATACCCCCTGGTAATCTTTTTAAAGGAAATCTAAATTTTTAACTTTATCACGATTAAGCTGATCGACACATTTCAAGCAAATGGAAAAGTTATAAACAGAGTAAAAAAGTCTGTAAAAGTAAGTAAAATAGAGGTTCGCGTTTTTCGCGAATAATTTTTAAGATACAATATAATATATCTATAAATCGATATAGATATCCAAAATGACCAATAAAAACGTTCTACTATACGGAACTCTACCAGCAATATTTTAATCTTTATTAGGCGCTGAAAATGGGACCAAGACTTCAGTAAATTCTAAAAAAATAGACATCTAAAAACTTAGCCCTCCTGTCGGGTAAGCGGAAAACGCAGGTGCATATCCGTTGCTATAAAGTTAGCATTCATGAGTGAGCGGTGACAACACAATAACAAGCACACCTGCGTGTTCCAGTCACGATCGCCTTACATAAGGCGACGTTTATTGAATCATAACTATTGTTTTACTTTATGTGAGAAAACTAGATTGACGATATTTATAACCAGTATAAAAGATAAGGTCCTAGTTGAATGCGAGTGGCGAGGGATCGGCCATGTTGGGATTCATTGAAAGATGCCCAAGTCCAGTAGTCGATGAAGGTTGACGAAGATGATTATGATGGTAAAAAATCGGATCTAAAATCATGACTCTACTTGTTCTAATTTCAAAAATTCAAAAAGCTATTTGGTTCTGTAAGTCAAGACAAGAATATTACTTGCATTGCTAGAATATTATTATACATATATACATATACATAGAATATTATTCTATAGTAAACAATAATAATTGTGATGACGTCATGCTTCTTATTTTGTTTATTTTTATTCCAAAACACGATCTCGTATTATTTTTAATTACCCTTCAGGAAAAAAAGACATAAAAATTACAATTTCTTAGCGTGTGCTCCTTATTATTTCGAGTTGTTTATATTTAATTTGCCTTTCCATTGATACGATAAGTGTGACCGTGTTAATATTTGTCATTGACACATTAGCATAGATGATATAGCAATTTGCAAGTGGAATTTTATTAGGAAATTTGTTGGGTATGGAATAAACATGTCATCAAATTTATGCAACTTTTATTAGTTAATTTCATTTTATCCATAAGAGGAGAAACGCTTAGGCATGTTGGAATCGGTTTTAGTTTTCCAATAAAAAAAATAGTTGATTTTCCTATCCAACTAATATAAATAATAATCATATAATAACGGGTACACGAGCGACGGTAAGTGGTCAGCGTCGCCGATGAACATTCCCTTCCCTTTTATCAGAAACGCGGCAAAGCCGATTCATGGAAGAAATAGATAATGTTACCCGTGCAGTGTGAGCTACCCAAGCTCATGTCTCCCAAAAACCTCTCGGAAAACACTAAATTTTAAACGTTATAAACTGATCACTGCCTCAAATCCTAATCACTGACAAAGGTTTAAGGTAGACTATATATATATAAGAGATGTATTTTTTTTTATTTTGTGGCTTAAACCACGCACACACAATAGCTGTAAGTTACTCACGGTACGTCAGCGGCGGTATATCCAAGTCTGGGGCGAGGAGCCGTGCCGAGCACGCGGCTCCCATATACACCAGTTCCATCTCCAACGCCACTAGCCCCTGTCTTTGGGACGTGAACGGAGCGTCCTCGTACCCGACACACAAACAACGGAACCCGTACCGGTTGTCTGCACTGAAATATTACATATTATTAGATAGGTGCCAGGTATTAAATATGTGTATTATATAATAAAAATCTTAAATATATGTATAGTATAAAAGTATTAAATATATTTCCGTTGTCTGGTAACCGTAACACAAGTTCTTCGAGAACTTACCACGGGACCAGATTGACGTGGTGTGAAAGCGTCCATAGATATTATTATTTTTAAAAAACTATGGTTTAAATATTCATATTTTGTGTTAGCAATATTTATTATGTACTTGTAGGTTTATAATTATTTTTATTTCTATTAAAAAAGGTTATGTAGTCAAATAAGCCTAAATATCATTATTGTCAACCCTGCAATAGCCTCCTTTAATAATAAAAAAATATATTATCATAATTAGGTATATGAGCTAATCATTATTTTTACCCTTAATTTTAATTATGATATAAGCGGACCCTAGTGTCATGTACTGAATGAAATGTGTAGTGGACTGAATTGCGAATCTAAACAATTCTAATACCTATTGGACTTGCACAAAATTTCATTGAAATCGGTCCAGCTTCAAAAAAGAGGAGTTTAAAGCTTAAAACAAAACTATACTTACTTATTTGACTTATTATATTCATTCAGATAATCCGTTGCTGTTTCTAAAGAAAATATTACTTCATTTCCAGGAACTAGCAATGCTTTTTGTGGCCAGTCGGATGCTCTGAAACAATACTTTTAGTTATAATAGAGCAATTAAAAAATCCACTTTCGATTTTCAATATCTGATTTCCATTAAAGGCACCAATGTAAATTTTAATCATTTTGTTAACTTGTAAAAAGACACAATTTACAGGCGATTAGGGCATGCAAGAAACCTTGATACATATTGTCCCACTTTAATTTCCACGTCTCCCAGTTTATCCCCAGTATAAAAATTGTAGTAGATACGCCTACAACTCGACTATTTGTGCACATGAGTGCAATTGTAAATGAGCGTTTTCTTTTTTACTATAATAATATCTCGAATATCATGTCTCGTATTAACTTCTTTGAATCAACTTCAAAGCTACTCCTGCTCATGAAACATACTCCACTTTAACTACTAATGTCTGTTTAACCCCATAGTCGAAGGCCAAACCTTAAGGTTACACAACTCGCTCATCTTTCCACACAAACGCAGAACAGTAATAACTACAATGTTTGACGTTGACCATTAAAAAGTAAGTATAATATAAATTGATCTCGTCGTTATCTATGTCTGTATGTACCCAAAATCGTAAAAAATATATACATTTAAAAAATACAAGCTTCTAAACTTCTCAACACTGTTTTAGCCCAACTTTGGGCGTAAATAAATAGTATGCCGAGCACGAAAGCTCAGAAACCAATCCCGTACAGATATATTTTAGTTATTCAAAAGATAAAATAAACTTATTTTGAAAAGATACACTTATTAGTTTTTCTATAATAACTGTTTTGCTAAAAGGACATTTTCGGAATGAATCATTGTGCATTTCATTCTAGCACACATGTTCGCGCACTATGTCAGGTGAGATAGCAATAATTTTGTTAGAGTTCGCGCCGTCGACTAGTTCAACCTTAAATCGAAGGATGGCTAATACAAAAATATTGTTGTTGGGTTGCAAAATTTATTCCATATCAAAACTTTATTTATATTGTATTATTCTGCAAATTTTTCACCAAACTCGATGTCTTTTTTTTATAACTCCGACACCAAAAGAGGGTTGTTATATTAAGCTTGACCTTTGATTGTCTGTGGTGCGCCTAAACTGATAAACAGATTTTGATGTGATTTTCTATTCGAAAATAGGTTATCTTGTGAAGGTTCTTAGATGTTTTATTAAAATCGTTTCGGCAGTTTCAATGCCATCTACTTTTGATTTAATATTGGGTTTTATAAGTATAAACTTTTAGTTATCAATGAAATAAAGCTACTCACACATTAGACAGTTTTGGCGTAACGCTAACATATGTACAGTTGTAGTGCATGCACGGCGCGTCCGATCCCGCATCGTCCAAATCTTCCGCCTCCCCGGTCTCTGACGTCAGTTGGATGAGGCGCTACAACAAAAACAATGTCATTTATTATAGAGTATATCCTGAACCATTACATACCAGTAAATACTCAAGGAAACAACGATTATTATTATTGCCATATTATTTATTCTCTTACTATTAACAAACATAACATAACTAAATAACAAAATTAACGCTTTCGACTCAGTACATTTCGACATAGAAAGGTATGCCGTATACTCTATTAAGTTAAGATCCGGTAGCTATAACCATACCTCAATCGCATACAAAGAAAGGTAGGAAACATAAGTGTGTTCTATACAATAAATATTTTAGAGCTGAATTTGATGTAGAAAACAAGCCTTCATAATCATATTTCATTGTTCAACACATATCGTCTAGCATTCATTCGGATAGATGCCGCAGAATACAATACCTTAATGCATGTAATTTATTATTTGTATTTAATCTATTTTGTATTACACCAATGTGAGACCGGCCTTTAAAAATATAGAATATAAGAAGTTACTTGTTACTAAGTAATGCATATATTATCATTTTTATGTTAATTGGATAGGCAAACTGGCAGACGTGGTCCCTAATGGTAAGTGGTCAAAGTCACTCATGTACATAAACTAGTTTACCTGGAACTAGCCCAGGCAACTTATTTACGTGTTGTATATCCTGAGACATAATATGCAAGTCTCGGTGCCAGTAATTACACTGCCTGTCTTGCCCTTCTCTCTGAAACACAGCAAAGCTGATACACTTGAGAAACAAGCAAGATGATGGTACCCATGCAAAAGGGAGCGCGGCACAGCGCACCCCTCCCAACGATATCTACATATATTCGAGAGCCAATTGGTATAAAATCATTTGTGTATTAAGTGAAATTTTAGAAATGAACAAAAATAAAATTATCAGTGCATAGTTTTATATTGCTTCTTACAACATGAAGTGTTGCGATTCATGTTGGTTTTATATACAGTATTCTTCGAGACACGTAACTTGGTAAGGTTTAAGCGTAGTGGGGCAATTACGCGTATCGTAATTCTCAAAAAAAGTCGATGCGCGAACTTACCCGCAGTACTCCAAAACCCTGAAAAGTTATGCGTCTCGAAGTATATTACACACCTACAATGATATGAGTGAAGTTGTGTCATATTTTAATAGGAATTGGTTAACTTTGGCCAAATATCAAGTGCTTTATTACTTTACGTGTATATAAGCTAGGATCAGTACATTGTTACATAGCAGCCCCGTATTCCTTTATAAGTCGTAACAATATTTATACAATAGACCTGGGATTCCGAACCAGTGGTCCAATGAGGAGCGGCCCAAATATGTTGGCAATAATCTACCAATAGCTTAATAAAGTTCAAGCACAACGCTGTCATAGTATTTGTAGTAGATGAACTGCCTACCTACTCGTCATTGACAACTTACTTACGACTGGTCCGTAAGTTTGCCGCAGCTCAACGTGTTATAGAGCGTGCTATGCTAGGTGTTTCTTTGGCCCTACCATGGTTCAGGCCTTGACGTGGCGGTGGGGCTTAGTAGCCCAGGGTGAGCCCAGCACCTTGAGCGAAGCTAATTGAGCCAAGGGGGCTCTTTGAACCCCTCTAATAAGAAGAGGGGACAAAAGAGCAGGGGGCAAGGGGTGAGGATGGGAACCTCACCCCATTGTACTGTCCCGACGTTGGGAGGGGTTGTTCTGTGGTGCGGAACAACCCCTCTGTGGAGGTGGCGTCGGTCCCTTGCGGGACTGACTAGCCGTCGAGGTGCCCTGTTAATTTAACAGATCCGGGGCGCCTCACCAAAGGCGGCACTGGTGGCACTCGCCGGGTTTTAGTGGGTAGAGCTGCGTCCACTGACCTTCTTTCGGACGCAGCGAGTCCCACATACCCGCCTGGGGAGACCCACTCCTCAGACGGGATGCCTCAGAGCATTTCCCGGCGTTAAAAAAAAAAAAAGTGTTTCTTTGGCAGATAGGATTCAGAACGAAGACATCCGTCAGAGAACTAAGGTAACCGATATCATGCAAAGAATAAGCTCGTTAAAGTGGCAGTGGGCTGGTCACACACTCAGGGGAACGAAGGGCCGATGGGGCAATAAGGTTCAAGAGTGGAGGCCACGTTTAGGTAGGCGAAGTGTCGGTCGGTCATTAACCAGGTGGGAAGACGATCTCCATGCGGTGGCCGGTCCATGTTGGATGCGAGTGGCAAGGGATCGGCCGTCTTGGTGTTTATTGAGGGAGGCCTATGTTCAGCAGTTTACGGATAGAGGCTGATGATGATGATGATGATGAATATAGACAAAGATGGTTATTTTATAAAATTGCGTATAATAGATTGGGAACACCGCAATACAATAGAATGAATGAATGAATGAACGACCGCTACCTTATATACCTTACGGAACGGCGAATCGGCCACTCGGTTGTCGGCCGAGCAATGGCAGCGGTGCTTGGGCGCACCCGCCACCGCGTATATTGTGAGGGTGTCTTCGGACTGAGCGGTGATACTGCGAGGGTCCATCTCCAGCACGATCCAGGATACTTGTGGTGGGAAGAGTACCCTGGAGACAAATGTAATTTATAGTTTAGTGCCACATTGCCTTTTACAATAATATATATTTTTTGTTAATTTATTTAATTTATAATATAAATAATAAACGTTTATTCGTGGTTTATTCACACTCACATACACATTGGTATACAGATAATTTACAAACAAGACAAAAAATCAAAATTTCAACATAACAACTCCTTTAAATAAAATATGTAGATTGTACCAATAATTAAATTAGGAACTATGGACATAATAGGTATGCAACTAAAACAAACACAAACTACATGTACAATGTGACAACATTCATTGAAATAAAAGTGGTGTTAAATGCCTGGCACAAAGGATTAAAATCACTGCCTTAGCATTATCTTATATCTTTAAATGAGCAATTCTTGTATATATATATATATATATATATATATATATGTATATATATATATATATATATATGTATATATATATATATATATATATATATATATACAATTAATTTATTTAATTTATAATATAAATAATAAACGTTTATTCGTGGTTTATTCACACTCACATACACATTGGTATACAGATAATTTACAAACAAGACAAAAAATCAAAATTTCAACATAACAACTCCTTTAAATAAAATATGTAGATTGTACCAATAATTAAATTAGGAACTATGGACATAATAGGTATGCAACTAAAACAAACACAAACTACATGTACAATGTGACAACATTCATTGAAATAAAAGTGGTGTTAAATGCCTGGCACAAAGGATTAAAATCACTGCCTTAGCATTATCTTATATCTTTAAATGAGCAATTCTTTATATATATATATATATATATATATATATATATATATATATATATATATATATATATATATATATATATATATATATATATATATATATATATATATATGTGTGTGTATATAATTGGAATCTCGGAATCGGCTCCAACGATTTTCATGGAATTTAGTATATAGGGGGTTTCGGGGGCGATAAAAAAAAGAGATGGACAAGGAGCTAATAGCGAGGTCCGACCTCTAAGTGCCCGAACCCGGCTTTAAATCTTTTTGTCCTCAACAAGTAGAAAACGTGGTTATTATTTTGATTTAATCAGTTATAATAAAAAATATTTTTAAATGAAACATTTCATTGAAATCGGTTAACTATTTTATGCACCTTAGTACATGGCACTTCTAGCTGTTAGTATTCCATGTATGTTTACACTAAACAATGAAAGTTTTTTGTATACACCCTTTGTTCTTTGAGTGTATCTTTTATTTTATTTTATCACTGTACGTTACCTATAATGCTTTGTAAGTTTAATTTTAATGTTTTTCATTTAAATGAAATGTATTCTTATGAGAAATAAATCTATCCCAAACCTCAAGTCGTCGGGAAAGGATAAACCAACCTCATATTAGACACGGTCGCCTGTTTGTAGGGATGTTCGCTCTCCAACCACGTGTAGTAGTGCGTCGTGGTGGTGCTGATCTCATCCACGCTCGGCACCAGCAGGTTCATCGCCGACACGTGAGGCAACAACTTGCGGACCATCTCCAGTAGCTGGATCACGCTCTAGATGGAAAATGATTGTTGATTGATATAAGATAAGAAACGATGGTGTTTGTAGGTAGTATTGGTCTTAAAGATTTTTGAAGTAAAGCTTTTACGGATGAAACGTCAAAGAATAGGGAGGTAGTGATTGAGACCGATTGAAAGATAGTGAGAAAGGGCGAACGTAGCATGAAGCACATATACATGGAGTGAGAGTCTCAGAGAAAGGCAAGCGAGTGAGAAAGATGAATTGATGACATAATCGCATGTCGCAATTTACCGGTGGGAGGGAAGCGCTGTGCCGCGCTCCCGGCTGCATGGGTACCACCATCTTGCTTGTTTCTCCCGTGAAACAGCTTTGAAGGGCAAGATAGGCAGTGTAATTACTGGCACCGAGACTTAACATCTTATGTCTCAGGATAGGCAACAAATAAATGAGTTGCCTGGGCGCGTTCCAGGCGCGTTTGCCAGTTTGCCTATCCAACTAACATAAAAAAAATAAAACTTTAATGTTTACGCGAATTTCACTCATTATAATGAAACACTTTTTTACGGATTTTATCGCGGTTTATTAAAAGTTGCTGTAAAGTATAAGAAACGTCGGGCTTGTAAAAATCTTAATAAACCGCGATAAAATCCGTAAAAAAGTGTTTCATTATAATAAAGCTTTAGATTAAAATAAACGAGATTTAAAAATTAGTTTGCCAAATAAGTTTCACTTCTGTCATGTGTACTTTGTACGTACGCACTTTTTTTTAAAGGCACTTCATCATAGCTTGTTTACCGGTGAAAGAAAACATTTTAAAGAAACTTGCAGGCCTGATAATATTTAATATTGGAAGGCGTGTGAACTTCGCTAGCACAGTCAATGTTGTCTATATTGAGGCATCAGGATACAGAAACGAGTTATCAAATCATTATGGTTTCATCTCCATAAATATATGTCTTTCTATGAACATGCTTATTTAATTATCGGATACTTTATATCAATTCGATATATATTATAGTAAATATTGAGTCGATATAAAGTATTGTGGTTACGTGGTTAGTACGAGCACTTTAACTTGTCCGAACTGAAGTTTGACCACATCCCATGATATGCATAGAATAATCACTTTGCAACGTCATTCTAACCTAACTTCAGTCCGGTTAAGTTAAATTGTACTTACCTTGGAGTCGTCTAGACCCTCAAGGTTAGCGAGAGCAAAAGGCAACAGGGTATTAACAGCGGGCGACTGTTGCAAGACTGTGGCGTTTCTCCTCAGGTCTTCAGCTGTGAGTTCGTTCCTCAGACTGCAGAACAAGTCCACGGCGCGGTCAACTATCACCGACGCTACACGAAGGGTGACATCTCGCAGAGCTACTATCAATGAGTCAGTGCTCTCTAACACGTTCATCAATGGTTTCGTTGTGCTGGAACAATTAAGGTATATTAATATATATTAGAAAAAGCAATTAATTATTAGTATAAGTTAATAAATTATATATTTAATAAATTAAATATTAGTTATGGCCCGGAGATTTGCAAGCATATACTAGGATTTACAATCATAGACACCGACATATCCCACGGCAGGATATGGTATTGTAAATTGTAACATAATGTGTGTAACATTTTTATCAAATACTTGAAGTCTTAAAATTCTGTTAATAAATATTCTGTGTTGAAAAGAAAACCGTGAAATAATAAATATTCCACGCTATACCTATAAATGTGTTCCAAATTTTAAGAATAAAAATCATCTAAAACCCAG
Organism: Helleia helle; assembly: GCA_963853865.1. Taxonomy (NCBI): domain Eukaryota; kingdom Metazoa; phylum Arthropoda; class Insecta; order Lepidoptera; family Lycaenidae; genus Helleia; species Helleia helle. The sequence goes on from OY971420.1 coordinate 7,409,990, forward strand.
CTTTCTAATTTATAGTATTAAGTAGTATTATAGTAATGAGTGATGTCCCGGTGGTGGAATTCTGCTGCAGGTATTCAGGACTGCCACTCTTTAATTAAATTTTGAGTGGTTGTTTATATAGCGTAAAAAGATTGGTAATTTTTCGTCGGTCTTGTGGTCTCAAGAAATAGAAATAATATGTACTTACCTGTAGTAAATTAAGCACGGTAACTGTCCCCTAGCGAGAGTTGTACCATTGAAACTGAGAGAGCAGGAGGCGAAGTTGAAGGTGGTACCGTCGGGACCCTTCACCGACGGTAGCCCGCAGTCGCCATTCGTTGTACGACCTCCCTGACTACACAACCTAAGCGCGTATCGGAGGTCCTCCTAAGAAAATATAGTAACATTATCATTTTATTCACAAATAATATGACCTCAAAATGATTGACGTAGATTGACAAGATAAATTAACAATATCAGTACTACTACCTATTTCTGGAACCTCAAGTTACAACATATCCTGATATCCCATGTCTTCTAATGGGTTACCAGATTTAATTGTAAACATTTCATGGCTCGTATAGGTACATACAACAAAAATATTGTAATATCAACTATCAACTACAACATCCATACCTTTAAAACGACAGGCCTCTCGAATTTAATTTGCATCATATCATGCTGACAGTCAGACGCTGCGAAAGATCCTTGTACTACCTCCACGCTGACCCAGCAGTGTGCGGGATTCAACTCTTCAGACGCACTCCGAAGCTAGAACACAAAAGAGTATTATTATATTTGAGCACCATGTTTGAATAAAAAGGGTCACGCAATATTTCGTAGGCTTCTATTAAGTACATAGTTATTTTAGCTCGTTAAAAGAATTATAGACGAATTAATTAAATAAGGTTAAATGTCCGGGAGGGAAAGGCTATTTATTTTACAGTAAAGTTTAGTCTATTTTATGTTTGACGATTTTGTGGTTGGGCATACTGTGTTTGGGGATTTTGTGATTGGGCATACTGTGTTTGGGGATTTTGTGGTTGGGCATACTGTGTTTGGGGATTTTGTGATTGGGCATACTGTGTTTAGGGATTTTGTGGTTGGGCATTCCGTGTTTGGGGATTTTATGGTTGGGCATTCTGTGTTTAGGGATTTCATGGTTGGGCATTCTGTGTTTGGGGATTATGTCTTTGGGGTCAATAAATATAAAGATGTACTAACGCGTACATCGTGCAGCAACTCTAGCGTGTACTCGTAGGTGCCCATGCCGCCGTACACGCACGCGCCGATCAGCACGACGCCCGGCCGGTCCACCGTGAAGCAGATCGCGTCGGGACTGCCGTTGCCCGTGTTCCACGACCGAGTCTGGTTCACTCGCATGAACCGGGACGGTGTTGTGAAGTGTTTTATCACTTTTGTGTCCGTGTCGTCCTATACAAAAAAAATCGTGTTTTTATGTTATTTCGATAGGCTGGATAGCGCAAACTGGCAGACATGCCACCTGATGGACGTCGCCCATTTACATAACCAAGATGTTAAGTCACGGTGCCTACTGGCATCATTACACTGCCTGTCTTGCCCTTCTCTCCAAAACACAGCAAAGCTGGTTGACGGGAGCAAAAGCAGGATGGTGGTACCCATGCAGCTGCCTCCTACATAGAAATCATTCGCGCAAACGATCATTTAATTAATAATGAAAAAATGAATAGAAAAACTGAACCTGCTATTCCATTATTTATGTTAGAACTTTAATTAATTCTATATTTATATCTATTATATATAAATGACATACTCAGGTGTGTATGACGGTATCAGTTTTCTTTATACATAACGTGAGTTACTAGAATATACACAAAATAATTATTTAAAAACTAAAATACTCAATACTTTAGGCATAGGATGTTTTTCCATTTTCACAAGTTTTATGCACACTGTAGATGCAGATAGATGTAGCACACCGCGCGTCTTCAGAGTATGAACATTGCGGCTTAAGCCTAGTTCGCTATGCCAGTATTTTATTAGTCTAGTAGTGAGTAATTTAGTAGTTGAACTTATCTGAACACCACAAATTTAGCCGAGTAGGTTAGTAAGTAATTGAGCTGAGTCGATCCCTTTTATTCTATTTTTTCGGGTGAGTACCTTTTACCAGACGTCCATGCTTGGACGTTAGTAGTTTTTAGTTAGTTGGCGTAGTTATATTTGTCAGTTTTTAACGATTATTTTGCTACTAACTTATATAACTTATAAATAACTTATTTAAAATATTTTTTTGTATACATTCTAATAACACTATCCCTAACACGTGGTATAAAGAAAACTGATACCGTCATACACATCCTGTATATCATTAGGACATGTATAAATAGATAATAGCAGCGCCATCTTATAGTAGTTGAGCGTAATTACAATTCGATCCAAAATGATACAACGTCACACACCAAAGAAAACTATAATGCTATTGATAAAAATGGACATTTTTATCAATAGCATTATAGTTATTACATAGTTTTTAGCATCAACATACTCGAATATGTAGCGCGCTGAAAGACATCTCGGCTACGAGTCTGGCGGTGAGTTTGCAGCAGAACTCGGCGAGCCGCTGCTGTTGTTTGATCTCGCCGTGGTCGTGCGGCTGTCCGCACTGTCTCGTCATCATCTGTTGCTTGATGGGTATCAACACCACGTCCAATAACTTCGGCACCACGTCTAGGAGGTGCCAGTCTAGGTAACTCGAGTTGGTCTCTTCGGTTTCTGGCAACTGAAAATGTATTTCCTTAGTCTAAGTATGGACGTGCACGCGTAATCTTACTTGGTAAGTCGCAGAGATTTTTCCATAAATGAGAATTAATTTAGATAAATTTAATAAATTTATATATAGTCCGTGGTGGATGCGAGTGGCAAGGGATCGGCTGTCTTGGCGTTCATTGAAGGAGGCCTTTTTTCAGCAGTGGACGGATAGAGGCTGATGATGATGATTATGATGATTATGTAAAATATAATCCGATGAGAGGAATGCCCTTCAGTTGTCATTTTCGTTCTATCCTGAATATAATTTCAGCCAAGAAGCTTTGATACATTTTGGAAATAGTAAAATAGATAGTGCAATTAAAATAACCAAGACCGATCCGATCCAAGAACCATCTCCGTTTCAGTGTAGGTTAAGACGAATTATTTTAGTCGAAATTAGGGCTACATCGCAAACGAGATCCACATGTTCAAAGGTTATGTGGGTCACTTACTCTTGGTTAACTTATCTTCTTGTAGGTTTGCTTATCTCAACTAATACTGCATATGCCATATAACACTAGTAAAATTAATACAGACAACACTTATATTAGTAAAATTGTATTCAGACCTTGTGCGTTTCTCTATTATTGGCCCGCGGCGGCACAGGCGGTGGCTTCTGCGAGTGCGAAGCTCTAGGAACTGTTGCTGACTTACAGGGCACATCTTTTATCACCTGGAGACATATTTACATGTGAAAAAGCGATATATACACGATAAGAATCTGTCTGTACACATTGAATAATCCTCATCACCATGGGATGACATCTTCATATTGAAGTTTGGGGGGACAGCTTTCGGTACTTGAATAATGCTAGACGTTAAATTTTGTGATAATGATGTCATGATATGTTTCTCTATACATATGAGAGACTGTCAAATAAGGCATATTTTTTTATGTTTTTGGAACGAAGTTCCTTAGCGCGCGTTGTGAAAGGGCCTAGGGGGCTAGACGGAAAAAATTCTCACGAAAAGTTGTAACGACACTTTGCGAGTATATCGCATACGTAGGTATTTATAGTGTAGCGCGCGCGGCCGCTTCGCTTATTGGTGATCGCAGCGCCACTTGTTTGTTTTAAACTGAGGTGCGCGGGTGAAATCATATTTTTTGCTGGCATTAGGCGTCCTCTTAAGGCTCAAGTTATAATAATCATTAGCTTCATATCAGATACACAAAGTTACATAATAATATTATAAAAATATTACGTTTCCCTTAGGAGTTAACCGGTGGGAGGAAAGCGCTGTGCCGCGATCCCGGCTGCATGAGTACCACCATCTTGCTTGTTTCTCCCACGAAACAGCTTCGCTGTGTTTCGGAGAGAAGGGCAAGACAGGCAGTATAATTACTGGCACCGAGACTTAACATCTTATGTCTCAGGATAGGCAACACATAAATGAGTTGCCTGGGCTCGTTCCAGGTAAACTAGTTTATGTTCATGGGCGACGTCGACCACTTACCATCAGGTGGTACGTTTGCCAATTTGCCTATCCAACTAACATAAAAAAGGAGTAATGAATTATAATATTTATATGTTTTTTGATCACGACTCGGTAACATTGCATTAATATGACGTGTTAATATTCCTTTGTTACATACAAAGGAATATTAACACGTCATATTAATGCAATTAATTCTCTTTACCTGTTATACTTTTAGCGGTCAGATGTATGCGCATATTAATTATATATTTTATGTTTGTATGTATTTATGCTAATTACTAATTATCCCTTTTAATTATCTTTAGTAGACGTGAAATGAAATCTTAAGATACTTAATTTTTTTTTAATTACAACTCCTTCACTCTTCAATTAATGGAAAGGAACTACGATCCATCCGGGTGTCCATTGACACCTCTCTTTAGTTTTTTTTTATGTTAGTAGCATGGCCCCACATATTATAGGTGTATATTATTCAGCCACGTTCAACATTAAAATATCATAATTTATTAATAATTGTTTATTACACTAGTTGTATCATGTTGTATCATAACTACATATTATGTAGACACAAGACAGGAAACAAGGTCCTACAGCGACAGCGATGTTGATCCGACATAATATAAAATGTATTGATGTGTTTGTCAGCGTTATTTAGCAAGTGGAAAAACCTACTTTGTTCTCAGTGCGGCGCGGCTCGTTAGAGGCTGTGCGGCTCTGCGTGAGCGGCACGACGTATTGCAGCACGTCGCGCAGACTCTGCGATATACACATGGCGGCGCACGTGGACGTCAGCTCGCGGATCTGACAAGGCGGTACCACGCCCTCCTGCGAATATTAATTAGTATTAATAACAGGCACCAAGTTATTAATACCATAAAGTATGAGAGCATTATACGGATGTGGGATATGTGAACTGTGAGGTGAATTGTCCCAAAGGGAGATCTCCGACCCACCGAGATGGTATGCTCGGTCAGGCCGAAGCCAACTTGCTATCATATCAGCTGTCGTATATATGGCGACGAGCTGTTAAACTTCAATAGCTTGATTCAGGAATGTGGCGTTGATTGGTCTGCCACACGGTGTTACGGTGTTGGGTTCGAATACCGCCAAGGCACATGTATGTATTTTATTAGTAAATACTTTTTTCTACTTTTTATTTAATTTCTTAAATTTATTGCCGATTCAATTTTACAGCGTTAACGAGATAATGGTCAACAAATGGTTGTTCAAAAACAATAAATAAATTAAAAGATAGTATACAATATTTTCAGTCAGAAGTATTCTAATTCATCATTAAAATAGTAGGATTTAGATGTTACATACCTTCACGTGATACAACAGAAAGCAAAGATGGTTCCACTTCAATATCGGCGTCGGGAAGAACGCGTAGAAGCAACATATAATAGTTTCGTGTGCTTCCGTTAATATTGAATTCGTCAACTCCAAGGCGAACTGAACGTAACACACTCGATGCGACTTACTCCGTCCAGGCCTTCGCGGCAGCATCGAACAAGTGGGCGTCTGGTCCGCCATGACACTTTGTATGAAATTCCTAACATCGGCTATCGCTTCGAAATATGACATATATTCCGGGGAATTTTTCTTCTTAACACTCTCTGGGTATACCTCGTTAATATACGATTTGACCAATCTCAAACATGCCCTTATGATGTACACCAGGCGTTTCTGATGTTTCATTATGGTTAATTTCTGGTAGTTAATCGGTAGTTGTCCGTTCGAGTTTAGTAGAATCTCTTTGAATGATTTGTAGCTCCATTGTAGAAGCGTGATGAGCGAGCGAAAGCAAGTCACCGTGACTTTCCTGGATATATTTTTGGAGAGTGCTATGACTGGTTCGCCCGGATCGAGATGTCGGACTGGCATAAAGTGGTCCGCACTTATGATGTTGTAGAGGAGGCAGGGGATCTGACCGGCGTTTACGTCTGTGCCGTTGTTGGATTTTTTGGACGTTTTAAAATGGAAGCCAATTTCGTCGTTTATAACCATCGCCTGTCCTGACGAGCCGCAGTCGGACGATGGCCCGTTTATACATGCCCAAGCAACGTACCACCTATTTGCCTGTAAAATTAATTCTGCTTAATACTATATTATCTTTGCGAAACAAAACGATTTATTGATTTTTATTCCGTAAAAGATTTATTGATTTTTATCCTAATCTGTACTTCAAAAACTGAAACTTCGTTCAAGAACAGTTTGTAACTGTCCATAAATGACTTCAATACCATAATAAAAAGTGTTCTCAAAACTCTCTTAACTTCATCATCATCATCATCAGCCTTAATCCGTCCTCTGCTAGACATAGGCCTCCCTCAATAAACGAAAGAATACCGATCCTTTGCCACTCGAAGCCAACACGGACCGGCCACCGCACGGAGATCGACTTCCCACTTGGTTAATGGCCGACCAACACTTCGTCTTTTTTTTGCCCCATTGGCCATCCGTTATCCTGAGTGTGTTACCAGACCACTGACACTTCAAAGAACTTATTCTTTGCGTGATATCGTTAACCTTATTCTCCGGCGGATATTTAATGTTGCTCTTAGCTTCAATCAAGTTAAATTACTGGTACTTAACATAAATTAACAATTATAACACACCTTAAGCGCCACTGGTGTTTCGAACATAACGGGGAACTTGTCCTTGGGCGCACATTCATATACGACCTCCTCGCTCTCAATGATCAATTCTCCGTCTCCTTCCTGGTCGCCGCCGTCCAGACCGATGTCGAACAGTTTGATCTTCGCCGTGTAATCTCCGCGACCACCGAATAGACCGATTCCACCTATATATACATTTTGCTACAGTAAGTTTTATGCGTTAAATATGAATACTGATCCTTCCTTTTTTGAATACCGATTTCGACTTGTCGTGGACTTCTAATCGAAATTGAGTTTGATTGTTAAGCTTCCATACCTTTGGCGTTCTATAAAATTTAACAAGGAGATATATTAGTGAACGTAGGCGAAGTCCGCAACAGCTAGTACAGGAGGAATAGCGGTGGCTGGAATGAGTTGTTCCGCGCACCTGTATTTGTATATACAATGTAATTACTGGCACCGGGACTTACCATCGTACGGCTTGAATTGCTTGGTCTGCTCCCAAAGGATGTCATTTATGTTCATGGGTGACGTCGACCACCAACCATCAGGAGGCTCATGTGTCAATTTGTCTATCCATCTCCATATCCATCATAAGATATATGTTAATCAAGTTACCCAGCAGTATGTCGCTGTCGCACATGAACCGTATCGCCTCAACGGAGTGTCCGCTGTAGCCCCACCCTCCACCGTGGCTCTCGAACCTGTTCACAGTGAGGAAGTCCTCCACCACCGGCACCACAGGAAGTATGTTGTTGTCTCGCTTGCACTCCACCATGCACAGTCTTAAAACAAGAAGGAAGTTTTTTTATGTCACAAGGAGGTAACTGAGCATTAACTCGAGCTGAGTTAATGCTAAAATTAACTCGAATTTCTTAGCATTTCCCCTTGACATTCGAACCATTCGAGTTAATGACATTCCACTGTAACAAGAATACTAATACTCTAAAAATATTTTATACATACTTGTTATCATGCGCATATGTCAGTGAATCCAAACAGCCAAGCAGATGTAGCGCAGCGTGTATCCTAGTAACCGAGCACCCTGGCGTGCAGGGTATAGCTAACTCTTGGTTCAATACCGACATGTTCGACAACGCTATATTCTCTGTCTCTCTAGTATCACTATTGCTGACCCACTCGAAATTTTCCACATGTCTAAAGTCCTCCAATCGCTTCATACATCCGTAGTTCGTGTATTCGTATTCAGCGTCGGAGAACGCTTCGGGCTCGTTCGAGCTACATCGCTGCAGCTTATGTGAGTCGAAAGCGAGTATGTTGAAACACTTCATGACTCTCATCTGGGGTTGGTAGCACCACAGCACGTCGTACAGGGGGTCAAGACTCGCCAATGTGTTCACGAAGTCGACTTGCTCCGGGCCCGTCCAAGCGTTGCACGCGCCATCGTTTTTGTTTATGGTGATACATTTGAATGTGTGTTCGGGTCGATTAGGAAGAATCACTGTCAATGAGAGAATTTATTATCTAAAGATATATGTTATCGAAATTGTTACAATCAATTTTAATGATAGATTTTTTTTTTCGCAGGGTAATCCTTATGGATGCAGCCAGGATCTTCGGGTAGATCCTGACCCAATGAGGGACTCGCACCTGGGAGTGCCCACCCTAACTAAAACCACTGCGAGCGCCTTCAGCCGCTTTTTTAGGGTCCCGGATATGCAGGCAACAGACAGGATCACCTCAGCGACAGCCTGGCCCCGGCGAAGACCAGACTACTCCTCATAATGGAGGACTGTCCGGCCGCTACTAAGCAGTCCCGACGACGTCATGCCATACAGACCCAGGTTCCTATCCTAAGCCCGACAGGAACACAGGGGCGTTACTGAAGGCGCATTAAGTAGCGCCTCCTACGCACCCCCGTTCGTCGCCCGCGGGAGGAGGCCTCGTCGGCGGCCTCCTCTCTTACCCGCTGTATTTGTCTCTGGTCACACAAATGTTCGCACGTCTCTGTACATTCATCAACAAAGTATTTACTTTCGTTGTTTTTTTTTTTCTTTTCATTTTGTGTCGATCTGATTATATTTGGTCAAATTCACATCATAGTTAAATGGTTTTATCTATATTAAAATCGTCAAAAAGACTACTGACAGTACACTATAGAGAAATGAAACTACACTCTAACACACCTATACAATTACTATTAGCGGTGATCGTAGAACTGAAGAGCGTGTCAGTCTTGATGAGCGCCTGCGAGACCTGCACGAATGTCTGGTCGCCCGAGGCGGACACCCACACCGCCTTGCACGCGTGTCTAGGACCCAGTCGGGGGACTCGCGCGGGCGTCGCGTACCATATGGGGCTCCGGTCCGCGCGCGGCTCGTCGAGACGCGGCCGCCCGAGAGAACCCTTCTGTAATACAAATCATAAACCTAAATATACTGTATCGATTGTATGTATTGGTTAGTAGTAGAAGTTAAATACAACTAATAAACATTGAAATGATACTCTGTACCAACAACAGAGCCGATAACCTCGATACAACTGAACCGATCTTGATAAAAAATGTCTAAAAACACAAGAAATAAAATTACGACATCTACTGTACCACAGAAAAAAAACACATATCGTTCAAACTTATAACATCCCCCTTTTTGCGTCGTTTAAGTCAAGAACAAGCAGTAGAGATAAGTTTGTGTCGAATTAAAGTGGTCGAAAAACTAAAAAATACGCGATATAGGAATATTAGTCGTAAAGGCGTTCACGGAAAGCTATCTCCTTATCTTCCGGTCTTTTTTGACGCAGGCAGATGCTTTATGCATAAAGCCAGATTCAGACGTGGTTCCTGACCCTATGTGGAGTGGGACTCACTCGAGCTGTGTATACTCAAACTAAAACCACTGCGAGAATCTTCAGCTACTTTTTGAGGGTTCCCTATCTTCAGGCAACAGGAGCACCTCAGCGACAGCGCATCCATCTCGGGTACACCTAGAGGGCACACTCGTGCGCTCAGGCCAAAACAACCATGCCCGGTGAGCACCTGTGTCAGACGGAAGGTGAGGGGTTTGCGCTTACGGCGCATCCACCGCTCAAGGACCGGACGTAGAGCCGTTATACTTTTGCCATACGGGTGCCGCATCAGGTCCCCCCCTCCCCCTTATTTTATATTGACTAGTCCCTCTCTCGACCTCCTGATTCTACCTATCATCAGTTCAACCTGATGGTATCATATTATGGCTTTGACAACTGGTATTAGGTACATTAAAGTATAGAAAAACACGTAATTTCAATTTACTCGTTTTATTCAATCATAAAACAAGAAGATTACTAATAAAATGAAGAGAAAGAATGAGAGAGAGAGAGAGAGAGAGAGAGAGAGAAAAAAGATAAGAAGTAAGGAAAAATCTTTTAAAAATCTGAATTTTATTATTAAAATAATTGGTTTTACTAGTACCTACATCTAATAGGAGCGAGTTATACCTGATAACTTCCAAAAGTGTACAATTCTCCATCCCTAGTGAGAACGGCGGTGTGGTTACTGCCGGCGGCGACTGCGGCGGCGCGCGGTACTCGAACCCGCACTATTCTATGGTGAGTGGCTGTGTCCCCCGCCCCCAGGGCGCCGTATTGGTTAGATCCAAATGTCAAAACTTCACCTGTATTGAATAGAATGTTGTCGGATATAAGATTGGAAGAGGCAGCTAGGTATATTAGAAGTAGTTTAACTTTCATCTCATTTAACCTTTTACCCGGATATGAGTCAAAATTACACGAGTTGTGTTTTACGCCAAAATGAACGTTGTTACGAGCATGAAATTACTGTTTTTTATTTGACTCATATCGCCAATTTATTCCCTTTCCAAATACATCATTTTTTCAATCAACGAGTCACTTGCGTAGTACTCTTTGGTCACTTGAAAAAATCCGTACAATGGGGTGAGGATCCCATCCTCACCCCTTGTCCCCTGCTCTTTTGTCCTCTCTTCTTATAAGAGGGATACAAAGAGCCCCCTCGGCTCAATTGGCTTCGTCCAAGGTGCTGGGCTCACCCTAGGCTACTGAGCCCCACCGCCACGACAAGGCCTGAACCATGGTGGAGAACAAACAATGTTTCGTTTAGTTTATGTCAAATAATTTTATGAAGATTTTCGATAATTTTTATGACGACGGGTACAAGTAGGCGGGCCGTTTCCGCGTTCGAAAGGTTAAACCGATTCTTAAACTTTCATCCAAATAGTGTACAATATATCTGTACCAACCGTGTTCAGTGAGCAGTACGGTGTGGTGCAGGCCGCACGCCACCCCTGCCACCTTATGCCCGCCCGGCACTGTAACGCGAGCGGGCGGCAGGCAGCTCACCTTGAGGCTCGCCTCGCGGTCCGCGTCCATCGTGGAACTGTGTCCCTCGTACTGTGTGTACTTCGAACTGTCTTTATCTGTATACAATTTTATAGTGTCAATAAAGTAGTAGAGGATTTGGGAAAAACATATACATACTGGACGTAGGTATTGCAAGAGCAATCAACAAACAAAGATCATGAACTCTAAAACCGCATATAAAGCATGTGTAGAAGAACGGACCGTGAATAAGCCAACTAAAGTGCTGTAAATCTTCACTCCGCGTTAGTGGAAATGCACCCTAAGAAGTTTTTGTAGGCTAAAGACAATAAACGCAACCTATGCAGTTTATACGTTCTAGAATTATGAGACAATATGGGATAATATAATCATCAATAAGGACTGAATCAAGTTACTATGAAGTATGAAGTGACATATCAAAAATGGAAAAATCTATTCTTATGGTATAATAAAATCAAGTACCATATTTACAGATATTTCTAAGTAAGCAAAAGTATATTTACCACTGGCAGTGTCGGATCGCGCGGAGGCGTCGTCATCGAAGTCGGGGCGGTCGGCGCGTGCGCTCGACGTAGACGCCTCGGCGCAGCGGCGACACACGCCGCAGGACGCGCAACCGCTGTCCCCCTCACCGCAACCGCATTTCCTACGCAGATACATTAAACTTCATACAACAGTAGCATTGATACAATGTGCTTGACTACAATTCTTTCATTTATTAATTATAGTAACTTCTTATTACACCTATAATCATAATGGATGTCGTAACAAGAGGTAGTTTGCCATGCTGCATTGCAGCCGAACTGGGCCGGCACGACCGGGGTGGTACTTCTCGCTCACATAACACCGGTGTCTAGTGACAGCTATGCTGTCGCGTTTAGTGCGGTTTGTGAGTTTCCGGTGGCCCATTGGGGGGGATAGGGAAAAGGAGGGCGGCGCATCTGCGTGGCCTTGGTTGTGCGGATGTGTATGGGCGTCGGCGCCGTGAGGCTCCGAATACTCGTTTGCCCCCTGATGACATAAAAAAACAAGAAACTCACTCGCCCGGCACTCTATTCGGCAGGTTGGCGCAGTGGCAGGCGCTAGAGAAGCCTGTGCACTCGCGACACGAGACGCACACTCGGCAGTAGTCCACCGTCCACGTGTGCGCGCCCTGACACAAGCGCACTTCGTCACGGTTGCTATGACGGCGAGATGGATAGCTCTCTGTAAGAAATATTAAAAGGTACACTTTATAAGCTCCAACGCAATAACAAAAGAGCTTGAAATGGATGAAGAGATTTGAAACGATCACACATTTAGCGTTCAAAATCCCATACAAAAATCATATTATATGGTAGAAGCGACACATATTGGTATAGTATTCAATCAGAGAAATCGTAGCAGAGCTACCAATCAATAATAGTTTAATCATCGCGTCACTTACTTTACTTTAACAAAATAAACGAGTTTTTTGTTAAAATGTCTAAGGTGTAAATAATATAATGATATGGAACGCTTCGTGCGCGTGTCCTACTCCCACTTGGCCGGTTTAAAAAGATATTTTTTTCGGAAGGGCTAGACTTTTCGGCCTGATGGTCTTTAAGCTCAATCGGAACAGTAGATGAACAGAAGGCTCACCTAAGAATTATTCGAAAGGGGCGCGGCTCATCGTGCGCGCTACTCGGGAGAGTAGGATTTAGACTAGTCAAATACGGTCGATACAGTCGACGAATCTTTTTCGGTTGAATTTACTCTGTCATCATGAGGTCCTGCCCTCATCACACCCTCAGGAGAGGGAGGCGGGTCACGGGTGGTACCCGTACAATCTAACGGTAGCATAGAGCTACCGCTGTTAGCGCGGTCTGAGTTGGCGTCTACTCGTATCGGATTCGAACCTAAGCTTTCCCGGTCGATCCGGATTGATATGGTTGCCAGTAGGGGTCTACGTCGCTTACGACCCCGAGGCCCAAGAGGTGTGCAGGTGTATTGCGTACCTAGCACCGTGTGTTGTACTATTGTGTGCGTTTTAACGATCGCGTCGTACTTTTGCGTCGCTCATTAGCAGCTGAGATATTTCGTCAGTAAAAAAAAATTACCGTTCCAGGTTTAACTGGCGATAAGGTTGAGATGCAAGACATAATACGCAGGATTCAATTTTAACATTAAGAAAACTAAGAGATGCTCAATGGCAAAGTTTTGAGAAATAAGGCCTGATTACACCACTATTTTTAGGGAATTAAAGTTAGAAGATCCCGATGAGTTTAGAGCCTTTCTGAGTGGGAGTGGGTACTCGATCCAGAAAATACAATGAAATCCGAGTGACTCTCTCGGCTTGTTGCTAGGTATTTGTAAACCCATAGCCGAGTGCTCGGCCAAGCGCACTGTTTTGCCACTCTACTCGGTAGTACATCTAGCGAGTAGAATAACAGGCCTTTAGGGACATAACATCTAAGAAGAACATATTTAGTACTATAAAACAACAATCTGAAAGTTTTTTTTGCAAATTCAAAAAGAGGAAATAAATCTAGGTACTTATAATATACTCACTTTCTTTACTATAGCCGAACTCTCTTCCACATTGGCCTTTGTTGTTAATTCCGAATGTGTACACTTGGCCGTAGTTCGTCAATGCCACAGCATGTGCTTTGCCCAACGCCACCTACAAAATTTAAAAATCGTTACTCTGGTCTTTTTTTACAATAATAATAATATCTATGGACGCTTTTACACCACGTCAATCTGGTCCCGTGGTAAGTTCTTGAAGAACTTGTGTTACGGATACCAGACAACAGAAATATATTTAATACTATACATGTATTTAAGATTTTTTATTATATAATACACATATTACACATACACCATACACATCCATGACCCAGGAACACAGAAAACTTTTTTGTTCCCGGCGGCATTCGAACCCGCAACCTCCGGCTTCAGCGCCAACGCGCTAACCTTTGAGCCACAGAGGTCGTCTCTCCCTCTATCTCTCTATGTAGTATTAGTACTAGACTAGGTAGTATGTACATAAGTACCTGTATCACTCTTTCGTGCCTCAGTCCTGTGACGAGACCTGTGGCGTCACAGTGTTGTGTGTCTTTGCCGAACATGAGTAATTGTCCTTGACGAGTCACTAATGCCGTCGAGCCATAGTTGCAAGCCGCATATATTACAAAATGACCCTCAGCCTGTTCAGAAAATATTAAAACGATACATTACAATTCTTTGTCACTGCAAGCAAAATCATGTATAACATAATTTTTTAATGAATATAAATCATGGAAGCTAAAGTCTGCCCCACCATGGTTCAGGCCTTGTCGTGGCGGTGGGGCTCAGTAGCCTAGTGTGAGCCTAGCACCTTGGGCGAAGCGAATTGAGCCGAGGGGGCTCTTTATACCCCTCTTATAAGAAGAGGGGTCAAAAAAGCAGAGGGACAAGGAGCGAGGATGGGAACCTCACCCCATTGTACTGTCCCGAAGTTGGGAGGAGTTGTTCTGTGGTGCGGGACAATTCCTCTGTGAAGATGGCGTTGGTCCCTTGAGGGACTGACTAGCTATCGAGGTGCCCTGTTTGCTCATTAGATCCGGGGCACCTCAACAATGGCAGTATTGGCGGCACTCGCCGGGATTTAGTGGATAGAGCTGCGTCCACTTTACCTCCTTTCGAGCGCAGCGAGTCCCACATACCCGCGTGAGGAGACCCACTCCCCCGGGGGATTCCTCAGAGCATTTCCTGGGGTTAAATAATAAAAATGGAAGCTAAAGTCCGAGGGTTCCAAAAACAAAAAACCTATTTTGCTAAAATTTTCAGGCAATCTTCAGATATACCCAGCGGGTGTTAATGTGAAGTAAACAATATTGTCTTATATTTTTTCATGTTACTCGGAGTAAGTAGTCAGAGTCACCCATAAGCACAAACATCTTATACCTATCCTGAAATATAAGATGGTGAGGTCTAGTGGTACTCTGTCTGCCCTGCTCTTCTTTCCAGTGATGCTGGTACCCAATACCCATGCAGACGGGAAAATATGGTAGAAAAATATACTCCTACAGGGTAAAAGGTATACCTTTAGAATTTTCTTGGGTCTCGTTGGTTTAGGTGTCCTCCTGTGTTTGTTAGCGTCGCCGTCTTCTCCTCGCCGGGCGATGCCAGTGAACAACGCTGATCCATTGTCTAACACCAGGATAGCATGGACTCCCTCATGTCCCACTGCCACCTGCGGTACATACATAGTACATAATTAAAATGATCTCCACTTGGTTTACTCGTGGCTAGCTAGAGGAGCCTGCCTACGATATTATATCTATACAGATAAATAAAATTGGAGTGTATGTAAAGGCTAGTTTGATACACGGTACATGTATCAAACTAGCCTTTTTGCAATTTTTTCTGTCTGTCTGTCTGTTTGTTTGTTTGTTCCGGCTAATCTCTGAAACGGCTAGGCCGATTTTTATGGGACTTTCACTGGCTTATAGATAGATGTTATAAGGAGTAACTTAGGCTATAAAAATAATCATCATCAATCCGGGTACGGCTATAAACCCTTAGGTTAACGCGGGCGATGCTGCGAGCAACAGCTAGTTATAATATATAAAGACATATTAAAGTAGACAAATACGGAATCCAACGCACGCTATTTCACGGCTATTTCAAGTAGGTGCGAGAAGACAGACAAGAGTGAAAAGTCTGTCATTAGAAAAGAGACCTGTTACCATGTCTCGCCTTGCAACAGTCTACTGTCTGTATGTTGAGAGATTTCTACAATCTCCCACAGAAAAGTCTTCACCATCAACTATAGACTATGGACTATAGCCTAAACTCTATAGTCTATAGAAGGCGATGCCTTACTAGGACTGGCCACTGCATGATCCCCACGATCTTTCTTATTCCTAAAGCACAACATTAATACTCATACTATTATACGAAACTAAATTAGACTTAGAAAGACAAAATCTATCTTATTATCATAATTACCATTTAATTCTAAAATCGTTAGAACCTATAAAATTAAGTTATTCCGATCTCACCTGTATAACTTTATATTTGCGTATATTGGGCGCTTCGTTTTTTGAGAACAGAGTTTCCTTCATCAAAGTCCATCGGCCAGTGTGTGGTGTTGGTACTTTGTAACCTAAACTTGTCCCTTTGCCGGTATAATAAACCTGTAATGAGTAAATTTAAAAAAAACGCCAAGTGCGATTCAGATTCGTATACGAAGGGTTCAGTACTGTCGCACAGTATCAAATACTTAAAACCTAATATATATATATATATATATATATATATATATATATAAATAAATAAATACACACAACAATCACTCCACCTTAACCTAGCCCCATAGTAAGCTAGTAAGAACTTGTGTTACGGGTACTAGGAACGGAAAGAAATGAATTATGGAGATGTTTGATTTTAGGCCAGCATTGTATAACACCACATAGATAAGTAGGAAAAAAAAATACAAACTTCATAAAAATATTAAAAAAATAATTTGAAGAATGGTAGAAGTGGTGGCATACAAAAATGATTATTTGAAAAGTTTTTTAATGCGATAGCCCTATTTTTAGGGCGGCCATGGCAGTTGTTTTGACATGACGTTTGACATAGTTACAGTTTTAGTCGACACCTCTTTCTCTGTATCTTAGTAAAATATACTGTATGTAGTCTTATCATCGATATAGGTATATATGTACTACGTACTAGATTTCGCGTTCCGAACACTCACTTTGTTCAACGGAACTGTACTGCAGAGTGCAGCCCGTACACCTTACAGTGTGATTTTGAGAGTCGACATTGAAGCATGCGTGGGTGCGTACGGAGCAGCGCTTATAATACGATGATTTAAGCCAAAGTGTGAACCTGTTCGTTTCTACTTCACTACTTATTTATTTATTTAAATAGTAATAAATTATTAACTATTGATAAATAAGAATTTATTCTCTATTTATAACTGCTGCGTTAAGTGTCCAGTAGCCTGACCACTCGACCAGACGGCCGTCGAATATGGAATCATCTATATGTTTTCTTTAATTGTTACTTCTGTTATTTGTTATAGCGGCCAAACAATAATAATAACATAAAATGCACCATTTGCATATGCACCATTTATTTAAATAGTAATAAATTATTAACTATTGATAAATAAGAATTTATTCTCTATTTATAACTGCTGCGTTAAGTGTCCAGTAGCCTGACCACTCGACCAGACGGCCGTCGAATATGGAATCATCTATATGTTTTCTTTAATTGTTACTTCTGTTATTTGTTATAGCGGCCAAACAATAATAATAACATAAAATGCACCATTTGCATATGCACCATTTATTTAAATATTTTTTTTTTTTTTTTTTTTCGGATGGATCTATGCTAATGGCCCGAAGGCCCTAATGCTTCAACGGATTGGTGTGAGCCCATTCGGCTCACTTTTGATTGGGGGGTTGCCCCCCGCCTACCGTGCAGTCTGCGACCACACGGCCTCCTGGCGTCGGTTGTGAATTTAAATAGTAATAAATTATTAACTATTGATAAATAAGAATTTATTCTCTATTTATAACTGCTGCGTTAAGTGTCCAGTAGCCTGACCACTCGACCAGACGGCCGTCGAATATGGAATCATCTATATGTTTTCTTTAATTGTTACTTCTGTTATTTGTTATAGCGGCCAAACAATAATAATAACATAAAATGCACCATTTGCATATGCACCATTTATTTAAATAGTAATAAATTATTAACTATTGATAAATAAGAATTTATTCTCTATTTATAACTGCTGCGTTAAGTGTCCAGTAGCCTGACCACTCGACCAGACGGCCGTCGAATATGGAATCATCTATATGTTTTCTTTAATTGTTACTTCTGTTATTTGTTATAGCGGCCAAACAATAATAATAACATAAAATGCACCATTTGCATATGCACCATTTATTTAAATAGTAATAAATTATTAACTATTGATAAATAAGAATTTATTCTCTATTTATAACTGCTGCGTTAAGTGTCCAGTAGCCTGACCACTCGACCAGACGGCCGTCGAATATGGAATCATCTATATGTTTTCTTTAATTGTTACTTCTGTTATTTGTTATAGCGGCCAAACAATAATAATAACATAAAATGCACCATTTGCATATGCACCATTTATTTAAATAGTAATAAATTATTAACTATTGATAAATAAGAATTTATTCTCTATTTATAACTGCTGCGTTAAGTGTCCAGTAGCCTGACCACTCGACCAGACGGCCGTCGAATATGGAATCATCTATATGTTTTCTTTAATTGTTACTTCTGTTATTTGTTATAGCAGCCAAACAATAATAATAACATAAAATGCACCATTTGCATATGAGACCATATTATAATCCAAAAATGAATGTATACCGCTAGCTGAGATGTAGAGATTTTAAGTTCTTAAATCGATAACCTTGCTTTCACACAAGTAACGAGTTTAGAAACTGGTATGAAAGAAGTATTATTTTGGGTTTATCTTTTTTTTTTATCTAAGAGCTAAGAAATGATTACCTACACACAAAGACATTTTCAATTACCTTTCCACTAGATGTGGTCAATAATCCAAAATCTTGTCCAGCACTAATACCCAATAGTGGATCATCATCATTATCATCTAGCTGCATCGCAACCGGTGCATCCAAGTCCATTATTCTTCTCGAAAGGCCATCTTCGAAAGGCGCACGACCAAGTACTAAGGTACGTCTTCTCAAAAGATGGACATTAAACTCCCTTCTAGACGTCAATGTGTGAGTACCACTGTCGCTCCGATCAACACTCGAATCAACATCGTACATTTTAATAGTAAGACTATCCTGAAATATCAGAAAGTTTTTCCATAAAAGAGCAAAAAAGTGAATATAATAAAATATTTCATGTAAGTTTACAGTGAACTTTTATTCATAAATAATGAACATGATAAACCAAGGAGGTTATTATGTTCATCATTTATGAATTAAAGCAGAAAACATAAGATTATACTATATAAAAAAGTGAAGAATATTTGACCATGCATACAGTTCATTGAACAGGCTTTTTAATAAATTTAAACTTGTACGATGGTATCTTTAGGAGAAAAGGTAAACCTTCACAAGTCAGGTGAAATTATCTACAATGTTTATATTTATATTGTAACACAAGCCGACACATTTAAAAAAATGATAATGTAAATAATTATTTTAAGAAGGTTCAAGAGCGAGTTGCCAATGACACTAGAATTTCGAGAAGAACTTTGAACAATATATTAAACGAACTCGGTACTGAAACACCCACCACTGCAATAATTATGTTCAGCTCTTTAAAAAATGGGAGACCAAAAAAAGCAAGTTCGCTTAGATATTAACGATTTTGATTATGATGTTGTTCGAAATATTGTGTACGATTTTCACTTACGATATAATGAAATGCCGACAGTAAAATCATTAAAAGCTAAATTATCTGAGGCTATTGATCACAATGGGTCTGAAAAGACGTTGAGAAAAATATTTTGGTTTACTAAAATGGAAGATTATTTAAAAGTTCGTATAGAAAAGCACATTGTAAGTGTCTAAACGAATTGAATACCTCTACAAAATACGCGAATTTCGTGAAACAGGAAAAAATGTAATCTATATGGACGAGTCTTACGTACATAGATCTCACGCTAAAGGAAAAACTTGGACTTATGATCAGAAAAAAGGAGTAAAAAGGCCAATTTCATAAGGTCAAAGTTTGGTACTTGTTCATGCGGGGAACGAGAAAGGCTTTGTACCCGGAGCCTTTTTAATGTACAGGTAAATCAACGGACACTACAGGCGATTACCACAATAAAATGAATAATGATAACTATGAGAAATGGCTGGTTAATCACTTTATCCCAAACAAAGCCAGTGATTCTGTTCTAGTTATCGACAACGGACTCTATCATAATAAATTTGTTGAAAGACCTTAATAGATAGATGATTAAATGTTTTTATTTAAATGTCATTTTAACCATAGGCACAATATTGTTTATTATCTACACACACCGGCATATTTAGCGGAACATAAAATAAAGGTTTGATATCAGTATCATATAAGGATGCTGGCTGGTTTATATGACATTTAATTTAAAAAGAAATATTTTCAAATTAAGAAAACAACTGAACATCACATTTTATGCAATTGTTTTAATTTTATTCAAATACACCTTATCTGGAGCGAACTTCGAGTATTTCTTCCTTCTGAGTTTGATTTAAAAGTTCATTGAAATACTGTTTTTTGTTAGTTTTTATTTAATCGCGTATCTTTTTGGAGTTGAGGACTAAATTATGCTTGACTTAGCCCCAACGGAGATTGCTAGGGCACTCGAAATGCGAAGAAATTGTCAAACCTACAGAGTGATATCCAGAGATCTTCGTCGACCAGTTTCAACGATCCATCGCAGTATCAAACGGTTCAGCGAGACCGGTACTTATGTGAGAAGAGCAGGTCAAGGCAGAAAAAGATGCACTTCGAGTAGGGATGATCGTTTCATTCGGCTTCGTGTACGTAGGAACCCCCGTTTGACGGCCTTCCAAGCCCGACATGAGTTAGAAGCAGTGCGGGGTGTAACGTAGTGTGAGCGTACAGTACGAAGCAGGTTCGAAGAAGCTGGTTTGGGTTCATTTGTGCCCGCCAAGGCTCCAAGGCTCGAGGTAAATCATCGTAGAAACAGACGAAGACTTTGTAACGCGGACCAATGGAGTAAGGTAATGTTTAGTGATGAGTGCAGAATCCTCTTAAATCAAATTGACGGCAGGCAAATAATATACAGACGCAAAGGAGAACGA
This sequence comes from Helleia helle, assembly GCA_963853865.1. NCBI lineage: Eukaryota > Metazoa > Arthropoda > Insecta > Lepidoptera > Lycaenidae > Helleia > Helleia helle. The sequence continues at coordinate 7,430,910 of OY971420.1, forward strand.
TACATTCAGACAAATTTTGAAACTACAGTTGCATACGGTGGTGGATCAATAATGGTTTGGGCGGGCATTTGTTTGGGAGCTCGCACAGACTTGGTAGTGATTGACAGAGGGAGTCTGACTGCAGACCGCTATATCAGAGAAGTTTTAGAAGAAAATGTCGTACCGTTTGCCCCATATATCGGTGACGATTTTGTTTTTATGCAGGATAATGCTCGGCCGCATACCGCTCGGGTAACTCAAGCTTATCTTAAGGCGAGGTTATGAGAAAATACCTCTGATTAGACCCTTTTTTCGTGATCAGTTAGGGGCACTTCCTTAAATGATAAAATATTGAAAAAAATCATGCGTAAAGAATAGATACTTAATTAAATACTAATTCGAACAGAATCTTAAAATTTATTGTAATTATTTAGTAATAAAATTCATAAGTTAGCCATAAAATATTATTTTTCAGTTCAAAGTTCTCGTTTATTTCAGTGATAACCATAGTTTTTTTTTTTCGAGAATATAAATCGTATAATATTCACTTAGATACTAAATCAGCCACATTTTTTATCAGAACCCCCCTTTTCTGTAAATAAACAAAAATGTTACAATAAAACCAATTTATGCGTCCTACAAATTTCACACGCCCTTGTTCTGCTAAACAAATCTCAACTTTGTGAACGGAGCGCAAGCGTTGCATCAGATTGTATACTGGCGGCAGTCGACAAGCGAGGCTTGTTTCGATCGGGTGTGGTCCGCACGCTCTCTCGCTTGGCGGTTTCAACGTATAATAATATGCGTAGTTCACAAGATGGGAAATATACATATACATGATTATTATATTTTAAATATCTATGAACGCTTTTACACCACGTCAATCTGGTCCCGAACTCACCAAGTTCTCAAAGAACTTGTGTTACGGGTACTAAAGAACGGAAGTATATTTACAGCTTTTATACGACACATATATTTGACGACCTCTATGGTTCAGTGGTTCGATGGTTTAGCGCTTTGACGCTCAAGCCGGAGGTAGCGGGTTCGAATCCCGCCAGGGAACAAAACAGTTTTCTGTGTTCCTGGGTCATGGATGTATATTTTAATATTGTATAGTATAATATTATATTGTTAGTTCATTTTGCGACGAAATAGTAATCTGACTAACTCGTCTCAATATTATCGTTTATTTTGTAAGAATCAAGATAAATAAGTAAAAATAACATGACACTAACTGAACTGGTTCCGGTACAACCGATACAGAAACAAAACAAGTAAATCATAACAATACACTCTGCCCAAATTATATAGGTACCAACCTAGGTACCGAAACCGTACATAAACTGTACTTACGCACCTACCTAGCAATTAGCAAAAATTTCTAGGGACAAGCTGAACACGGTCGTATACCTTTTTTTATATCGCAGATAAATCCTTATGGATTCCTCCTAAGCGGCTTTTTTCTTTTACGCCGAGAAATGCTTTCAGGATTCCCGCGGGGGAGTGGGTCACCCCTGGTGGGTATGTGGGACTCGCTGCGCCCGAAAGGTGGTAAGATAGACGCAGCTCTACCCACTAAAACCCGGCGTGTGCCACCAATGCTTTTGATGAGGTGCCCCGGGTCTCTTGAGCAAACGGGGCACCTCGACAGCTATTCAGTCCTTAAGGGACCGACGCCACCTCCACAGAGGGGTTATCCCGCACCACAGAAAAATCCCTCCCAACGTCGGGACAGTACAATGGGGTGAGGTACCCATCCTCACCCCTTGTCCCCCTGCTCTATAGTCTACTCTTCTTATAAGAGGGGTACAAAGAGAAGCTCTCTCGGCTCAATTTCCTTCGCCCAAGGTTACACCTTAGGCTACTGAGCCCCACCGCCACGAGAAGGCTTGAACCATAGTTGCGCTCCCAAGCGGCTGGATCGATCTTGATGTTTTTTTCGGTGTGTGTTCGAAGTGGATTCGAGAAAGGTTTATATTCACAAAAAAAAGTGTCTGTCGGTACCACTAGTTTATTATAAAAGGGAAAGTTGTGTGTGTGTGTGTGTGTTTGTTACCTCTTCACTCCTATCTCAATAATATTATAAATGACAAAGTTTGTGTGTATGTGTGTGTGTTTGTTACCACTTTACTTCTAAATAGCTGTATGTATTTGGATACAATTTGGTCCATATATAGATATTGAAAGTACCTTTGTTATCTACTATCTCAATCACTACATAGTATAAAGCAAAGTCGCTTCCCGCGTCTGTATGTATGTATGTATGCTTTGATCTTTATAACCACGCAAAGGATTTTGATACATTTTTTTTAATAGATAGAGTGATTCAAGAGGAAGGTTTATATGTATAATACATGCATAATATTTAAAAAATTGGCAATTATAAAGCGGTAATCGGAAAGGTATTTACACAAATGCGGTATTAATCCCTATCATTTTAAATGCGTTAGTTAGCTTGAAAATTTCATGAAGATTATTTTTTCCCTTTACATCATGGAAATTAAATGAATACCTTAGTCCTTAGGAGACATAGCAAAATCAAAACAATGCGTCGCCGTGATTCGACCGAGCACACCATGACGCCGCGCCTCGCGTCCGATTATCATTATTTTTATAGCCTAAGTTACTCCATAAAACTATCTAGCTATCTGCCAGTGAAAGTCCCATCAAAATTGGCCCAGCTGTTTCAGAGATTAGCTGGAACAAACAGACAGACAGACGGACGGACAGACAAAAATAGTAAAATAGCTATTTTGGTATATGTACCGTGTACACATCCATATGCATTGATTAAAAAGCGGTTATTTTAATATTACAAGCAAACACTCCAATTTTAATTATCTGTATAGATGTATACAGTTAGATAGATGACAAAGTTTATGTGTGTGTTTGTTATCTTTTCACTTCTAAATAGCTGTATGTATTTGGATACAATTTGGTCCATATATAGATATTGAAAGTATCTTTGTTATTTACTATCTCAATAATATTATAATACTAGCTCTTGCACGCAGCTTTGCCCGCGTTAACTAAAATTTACAGCCGTACGCGTATTGATGATGATTATTTTTGTAGCCTAAGTTACTTCCTATAACATCAGCTATCTTCCAGTGAAAGTCCTGTCAAAATTGGCCCAGCCGTTTCAGTGGTTAGCCGAACAAACAGACAGACAGGCAGACAGACAGACAAAAATTGTAAAAAAGGCTATTTTGGTATATGTATCGTGTATACACCCATATTCATTTAGTAAAAAGCGGTTATTTTAATATTAAAAACAGACACTTCAATTTTATTTATCTGTATTGATGTATAGATGACAAAGTTTGTGTGTGTGTGTGTGTGTTTGTTACCTCTTCACTCCTCTCCACCATGGTTCAGGCCTTGACGTGGCGGTGGGGCTCAATAGCCTAGCTGGGCACACCGCCCAGCACAGAGCCGAGGGGGCTCTTTGTACCCCTCTTATAAGAAGAGGGGACAAAAGAGCAGGAGGCAAGGGGTGAGGACGGGAACCTCACCCCATTGTACTGTCCCGACGTTGGGAGGGGTGGTTCTATGGTGCGGTACAACCCCTCTGTGGAGGTGGCGTCGGTCCCTTAGGGGACTGACTAGTCGTCGAGGTGCCCTGTTTGCTCATTAGATCCGGGGCACCTCACCAAAGGCGGCATTGGTGGCAGTCACCGGGTTTTAGTGGGTAGACCTGCGTCCACTTACCATCTTTCGGGCGCAGCGAGACCCATTCCCCCGCAGGATGTTTCGTTTCATGACTTGCACATTACAGACTACTGATTTTACTAATGGGATACTTATCTAAAAATATTTCAAACAATGAATTTAAAATATGTATTTATTTATAAACATTGCTACAAATAAATAGTACTTTATAGGTTTTGTTTTTTTATGTCTGTTTGAATGTTGAATTACTTATTCAATCAAAAGTATTTTAAGCAATTAATACTTTTTTTATATTTCACTTACTAATATACTCGTATAAAGAAAATACTGCAGTCACTCTCCTGATAATTCGATTATAACCTAAATATTTTAGCCGCCACCAGTGAGTTGTAATTAGTACGTAGTAATATAGATCAAGTACGCTAGTAATATAGTTCAATGACCGCCACACGAACTTATAAAATTCGCGGTAACATTTGCTCGAGCGGGACGCGCGGAGAGCGCCCTGTGGATTTCCCCGCACCTCACCCCCTCTGATCGGCCAGTGCGCGTCATAAGCCCGCCTTAATGATATGAATGTCACTGTTATGGAGTGGCCGGCGAGATCACCGGATATGAACCCAATAGAGCACGTTTGGGACTTGTTGAAAAGAAAAGTTAAGTCCAGAATTCCAGCTCCTTCCAACGTGGGTGAACTGCGAATCGCCGTAGTTGAGGAATGGCGGAGACTATCCCAGGAGACTATCGATAACATCATTCTCAGTATGCCTAGACGGGTAGAAACTTTAATAAGAGCACGTGGAGGAAATACGCGATATTAATCACCATTTTTATAATTTAATTAATTGTTATTTTAATATTAATTTTCACTTTTCCTGGTTACATGATAAGTTCAAAAATGTACAATTTTTCACAAATAGCCTTTACTCGCAAAATCTGTTCTTAATGTGATCTCATTTTAAGTAAAACAAATGAAACTTTAAATAACAAAAGAAGTGTAGTAAGTATATTTTAAAATAAAACCATATTTTTTTAATTATGGACCTTTTTTTTGTGTTCCTCTAAATATGCCGGTGTGTTTATAAACTAGTTACCTACTATATTATATATAACTATCAAAAAAAAAATAGGTATATAATATAATATATAAACATTATCTTTTATTTTGTTTTCCACAAGATAAATATAGTAATTATAAAAAAAAATATTCAATTTCACAGCAAATTATAATTGTTTAACAGCTCCTAATATATATCGTACTGTTAGTATTTCGTGCAACAGAGATAGCGTTCTATGCATTTCGAATTAGCAGATTGTCTCTTTCCAAAGGTTACTCGATATTTATTATCGAGTACTGTACCTCCCTGGCCGGTTTCGGAAAGGAGGGTACAAGGTTACAGTTTGCCTACATGTTGGCTTAATACACATTGGTAGACTTCACAAACCTGTTTGAAACAGTAAAATAGTAACTTACGAAGTTAGTTAGCAATATTAATCCTAATTGATTTCCATCAGTGAAAACAGCAGACTTGGGTTCTACAGGAGCAGGCTGTCCAGGATCTAGACGTATCACACTCTTTACTTCCAATGTGTTCTTTTCTACCTCATACACTTCTGTTTTCTTTCTTCCTATCCGCACATATAGATTATTCTGAAAAACATATATCCGTTATTTATTGTATTTTAAGACCTCTGTGGTTCAGTGGTTAGCGCGTTGGCGCTCAAGCCGAAGGTTGCGGGATCGAATCCCGCCAGGCAAGGGATCGAATTCCGCCAGGGAACAAAAAGTTTTCTGCGTTCCTGGGTCATGGATGTGTATTAAGTATGTATGTGTATTACATAATAAAAATCTTAAATATATGTATAGTATAAAATTATTAAATATATTTCCATTGTCTGGTATCCGCAACACAAGTTATTCGAGAACTTACCACGGGACCAGATTGAAGTGGTGTAAAAGCGTAGTAGCATAGATATTATTATTACATTATTATTATTATACGTAATTATTGTAAAGATAAATGTATATAGTTAATTTCAGAAGATGCTTTGTCCTCAATGTTCAACAAAAACTCCTAATAATACAAGTTGTATGCCATGGAGGGATTCAAAACATGGAGGGACAAAACAACAGTCAATAATTGTTAAATATTTAAATTTTTGCTGGTACAGTAGTAAAGAAAAAATTAACAGAAATACATGTCTAACAATATTGTAAGGCATCTTGTCTGACCAACCTGCACTGCGCTAATTCATAGATAGATTATTATAGTAGTTATAGAATCGCCCCATCATTACTATAATGTTTAATATCCATAAACTGGAAATTATATTTTTGCTTAAATTTTTAGATACATAGAAATTTCTTACAACTCACCTTACAGTAACCGAGCCATCCATGGCGATCACTAGCAAAGAAATCCGGCTTGTGTAAGTAAACATGTTGTCTAATGGAACTGCCATACCCAGATCCAATCTTTAATAGGCCTTTTGATGTATATACATAGAGAAAACAACCGTCAGACACCAGAGATCGGACAACCAATTCTCCGGGTCCGGCAGTAAGCTGTGGTGGTAGGTCCACAGGGAAACTGGTAACTAGTGATTTGTGAGGAACACCATAGTTTAGCCATAAATTACGAGATGGCGGGCCAAGTATTACTGCTTGAACGCTCCTCTGAAGAACCGTTAGATTTATAGGTACCTGCAAAACATTAACAAGTTATAAAATAGATATAATTAATGTTATGAATGATAATAATAGAATAAAAGTAAGAGGTAGTGCCCTGCTGCTTTGCATCCGAATTGGGCGGGCACGACCATGGTGGTATCTCTCACTCACGTAACACCGGCGTCAAATAAGAGCTATGCTGTCGCGTTTTGTGCGGTTTGTGAATTTCCGGTGGCCCAATGGGGAATATGGGAGAAGGAGGGCAACGCATCTGCATAATCTCTGTCTCTCTGTTGATAGTCGCCAGGCTTCGACTGTTCGTTTTGTTTAGTTTTATTTTTTATAGCATAGGAGGGCCCTATGCTATAAAAAAAAATAATAATAATTACAATAACATTTTACAATAATGTGTCAAGTTATTTATTCTTCTCCATTATGCAAATTATAAAATGACCTATGTAAAAGTTTTTTTTACATATTATAGAAGAGAGGGCAAACGGACAGTTGTTTCACCTGCTGATAAGCGATACATCATTAGCCACCTGATTGATCGATCTTTTAGATATGAGTATGCTCTTTTTTGAAGGTCCCTAAGTCGTAAGGGTTCGGAAACACCGTAAGTGGCAGCTGATTCCATATATTCGTCGTGCGAGGCAGGAAATACCGTAAAACCACTCGGTGGTTGTGGATTTCCGAACATCTATGGTGCTGTCGTCTTCATAACGATGAATGCTGCTAGTTTGCAGCATATCATTGATATGCAGAAGAAACAAGGATAGAACACAGCCTTTCAGAACACCAGAATTAATAGACTTATGGTGATTATGCATCGTCGACAACAACCATTTCCCGAAAAGCCCATGGGATGGTTTGCAAGAAGTCATTTATGCCACACTCGATCAAAAGCCTTTGCTTTGCCCTAACTAACCGCCAGAACTTCCCGATTGCTCTCAACTGCCTCCGCCCATCGCTGTGTTCAGACTTCAGAATATTGGAAGATCACCAGCTGAGCGATTCCCTTGAAAGCTTCTCAGATAGATAGATAGCTATCATCAGCTGGTGCTCCTCTAAATACCGCCGGAGCTGGCAGTTAATTATATTAATCATTGAGAACAAAGAAGTTACAGATATTGGTCTATAGTTGGAGGGGTCTGAGTGGTCCACTTTCTTAGGGATCGGGTGCACTAAAGCTGTCTTCCACGAACGTGGGACTATGTCTAATGAGTAAGTGTGACGAAAAAGACGCGTAAGGTCTTGGTAAGGGTAAGGGTGCCAACTCATGAGCACAATTTCGGAGGGATGTCGTTGAGCCCACTCGACTTATGGATATCCAAGGAAAGAGGGCTTTGCACTACACTGTATGGTGTATTTGTCTCGAATGATTGTTTCTTTTAAGTGTTTGTATAATTCATCTTCAAAATTAAAGCAACACCTAATAATGCCCTCGCGTCATCGTCATCAAACGATGCCATCGCAAAATACATCAATGTTTGGTTGACCTGCGCAAGCAATACAGGCAACCTCTCCGGTAGACTATAGCGTGTATGGCTTACATTAGGTCTGTTGAATTTCTCTCAGATTTAACATAAAGGATACTAATAAAAAGTGTTTACCAACCTGCACATATTGTTCAGTAAGAGGGGAGGTTACCATAATAAGAGATGTTACAGCATTGAGTATCAGCTCTGCTTCCCCCCTAGCTACAGATAACGCTATAAGACATGAACTACCAAGGGCTGTTAAGTTGGTGGGGGTTTCACTTCTTCCCATGGGACTACTCCCACAAGACACCTCAACTAACATTGCATGTAGATTTGATATTATCTGAAAACAGGAAATTTAATTGTTAATATAACAAATATAGAGAGAGAGAGCGAGGCCTTTGCCCAGCAGTGGGACAGTATAGGCTAGGGAAAAAAAACATAACTGTTATATAGTATATTATATATAATATATGTTGACTTACTTCACTTGGTTCATGAACTAGTTCTTCAGGGGCATGCCCTTGCAAAACATCAAGTAAAGCCTTTAAGGATTGTTCACAAAACTGTGCATCAGTAAAACGAGCTTGAGATATAAGGGCAAATACTGTTTTTAATCCGATACCTGTGATCTAAAAGAAATAACAATAGTAATAAGTTATAAAATAGATCATTCATATTAATTTTAATAGAATAGAACAGGTTTTAATCCTCAATGCCAGGAGGCCGTGCGGTCGCTGACGACACGGTTGGCGGGAGGAAGCCCCCCACTTTTACAAACCAAAAGTGAGCCAAATGGGCTCACACTAATCCGATGTAGCATTAGAGCCTTCTGGCCTTTAGCATAGATCCATCCGAAAAAGGAAAAAAAACAGGTTTTAATGTAATGTTAATGTTTAAATGTTTAATGTAACTATATGTGTATTTTCCTTATACATTTGCATAAAACCTAAGTAACCACATTATTTATTTATAAATAAAAAAACAATTTTTACTGATATATTAGATATATTACAATAGTCAATTGCTATTAATTAAAATCAAGCAAATATGTTACAGCTATCAATACAAAATTCATCTTGAAGCCTATAAATATAAAGAAAATATTATTTGTACCTTAGGTAGTTTGGTAATGGTTGATGTTAATGGTAGATCATCGCAGTCACTTTCATCTGATAAATCTTGGTTCAAAATTTGAAGTTGCCTACACCTTGACAAAATAGATCTACGGACGGTAGCATACACGGCAAATTGAGATGGGTTGCCAAGCAAAGCTGGAGCATAGCATACTGCCAGGGCATTTGATGATTTTAACCTCCTTGATTTGTCCTTCTTATTAAATTTCTTCTGTGGTTTCTTATCAGTTCTTCTGAACAAAAATTTATTAATTATATACTTGTATGATATAATTAATGAAAAAGAGAAGAATATAAATCTTTAGTTCTTACATAACACCTTCAGTAACATGAAAAACAAAGGAATAAAGCAAATGCTGGTCTGCTTCAGATATATAACAATGTATGTTTAATGTAAAAAATAAAGCTATGTATCAAGTGCTCATTCATATATTCATTCATTCAACAGCCAAAAAGGTCCACTGCTGGACATAAAAGGCCCACCAAGGATCTCCACAACAACCGGTCTTGTGCATCTAGCGGATTCCTGTGACATTTACATTTATAAAGTGGTTCCTGTAAATTTCAATTTCAATATTCAAGGTAAGTGTAAGTTACCATCTTCCCACACCTTTTAAATATAAATATAGAATAGTAGTAGTAATTATTTTAATGCATTACCTGGTGCCACTCCAGCATAACACACGAAAATATTTCCTATAATTCTCTGGATCCATGCATTTTAGCTCAGGTATCTGCATTCTTATATCCATGTTATCTAGATTTTATTTCTGTAAAGTATTATCATAAAGCTAATTTAAAAATGGCACAGCATATAACAAAAACAACATAATATACAAAAATACGCAGGATTATGAAATAATATCATTCGCAAAGGCATTTTTTTTATGTACAATAAATTCCTTTGTGCTAATAGAAAAACATTTAAGTAACACAAAAATATTATCATAACAGGTGCTAATGCTTCTAAAATTAAATAATATTTTTTAAGGTTTCACGTTATATTAAATCTAACTGTAAGTGTTGGATTTTATGTAAAAAAAAATATTGTATCGATTTATTTTCCACACTCCCACGGAAACTATTGAATATGCGATACCATAAACTTTAAAGTAACTAAGCAAGAATTATGAAACATACGAAATAACAACTAAAACATCGCAACAGCAGTCAAAATATGCTTCACAAAATATTAATTATAAAAATGTTAATACGGTAGAATTTTATAAATTCCAATTTCCAAGCATTTAATTAATTATTTTCAATATTTTTGCAAGCCGAACAATTCACAGTAATGGAATTATTAGTACCTGGGCTAATTACACTCACATACTGATATTTAAATTATTTTAATAATTACTTGTAAATTCAAAACTACCGATAGATCGACAGCTTTCAGCTTTGGGAAAATTTAAATGTCTTACGTCAAAAAATCAATAAACATACGAGTGTTGTTCTTCCCAGCTGACAGTTTTATTACGGTTCGTATTAGAGATGTCGATTTTTACTGAAGATTGGGCTTAATTGTTACGATTAATATTCATACTATTTTAATATTAGTAGTTTATTAAAGTTTTTTAAATATTGGGTGTTTTTAATAAATTACTCATACAAAACTATGTGAAATGTAATGTTGTAGAGAATTTGTTAGCTCGTTTAATTAGTAAAGTATACTACATAATATAAGATCAATAATAAATAGAAAATTCTGATCATTACTTTGACTTTTAGTTGAATATATGTATATTTATTTATGTTATGGTTGTACTCAGATATGAATTTATTTCATTAAAATGTCTATTAGTACTATAATTTTCATTATAACATAATCATTTCCTATAAGAAACCATTTTTATGCATATTGTCTGTACATAATAATTATAGTGAAACTTTCATTACACCGTCTCAAACTTTTTCGTCTGTGTGTTACATGTCGCGTGACGGTCGGCCGCCAAGTTTTCCAAGTGATACAGTGATTTTTACACCCTTAATGGAATATTATTACAAAAATTTTTAGTTAAATGTCATTTTTAAAGTGAAAAAAAGTTTCACTTTTACCGTGGTTTTTATAATTTAAATGTTTTAACTGAACCGTTCTATAATGACATCGTTTATTAAAATAAATAAATATAAACAATCACAAAAAAGTATTTTTCAAAACTGGTATGTACATACAGAGCGTGCCACAGAAGATGAGACATGGCGATTTGGCGAACGTCAGTAGTGGAAAGCTTGCGCAGGCAATGACACTGTCGTGTACGAAATAGTTATCCATTGTTTGCAATGATGTAAAAGACCTATGGAGCATAGTATACCTACCTACAGCTTAGCAAAAAAGAGTATGACGTGGTAACAAGTGGAACTAAATATTTTACTAAATGGAAACCTATGATGTTGACAATACTTGGCCGACAAATACTATATTTTGAGTAAAATTTAGTGTTTCACATTTATTATTAACGGTTTGATTGAAATCTCTTACTGTTTTCCAATATTATGATGCGAGCTAAGTCAAAGTGGTGCCCTCATTTTTTCTACATTCTTTTTTGCCAAGCTGTACATAAACAAATATCGTGCATACTTAAACAACATTTTTGGAACATAAAATAGCCACCCTTTAGTGATGTGCCATTAAAGATTTTCTTTAACCGATCAATTATCATCGATTAATGAAAAAAAGACGGATCTTGACTTGTTGAAAGACTAGCATAATTTAAAATAAATTTTAGGGTAGCTAGGCTAAGTCAAAATTTTGTATATTTAATCGTAATAATACCTACATATCTAGTTGTACGGCTTATATATATATATATATATATATATATATATATATAAATAGTTAAACGCGTTTAGTTTTTAAACGATTGAATAAAAAACCAATTAAAAAGTGGAAAATACTGGGGTAGCCGTCACTCTTTGCCAGTTTTAAGCGAACGAGAGGCACCTCACCTTCCGTGTAGGGCTAATTCGGCAGCAATGGTGCTACTTCCTATTAAAATTCATCATCATCAGCCAAATATTGCCCACTGCTGAGCAAAGGCCTTCGTATTTTTTGCCAATCTCATCTATGTTTTGCCGTCCAGCCTTCCAACGTCATCGGTCGATTCCAAGTTTTGAAATCACCTAGAGGTGCAAGTTTGGCTCTTGCAACAGATTTATAAGAGATATACCCATTTCAATATTCTAAAATTTGTACGGCCACATTAGACGAACATTGTAAGATATCTTATATTCTAGTTTGACGAGTAAGTTTACTCAATACGGATACGGAAACAGAAAAACATCGATTGTATCCTTACTCTTTATGAAACTAAACTAAACAGAATTAATTTAATATAAAAGTTTATATTATGCTATTTTATTATATATACATAATATCGAAACCTTAATATATCAATTACACATTTTATAAGCAGCAATTTGTGGCTTGCATTGTTATCTGCGTTGTCTGGCACGTATTAAATACTAGCTGTTGCCCGCAGCTTCACCCACATTAATTAATATTTACCTACGGACGTATCCGGACTGATGATGATCCTTATTTTACTTTATTATGCTTTTATACCTCTAAAGGAAATAAAGTGTTTTCAATGTAAGCTTCCAAGTGGCTTAAAATTTCCTGAATCTTACAATAATTGTCCATATATTATTTACCAATTTACTCTGAATGTTGGTAAATAATATTCTATAAGTTATAACCTGTCTCAGGAATTACCGTCTGTCATGTTGAAAACAGCATGCAATACCAAAAAAAATTTGTTTATCGCGTACAGACAGACACACAAAACCGAGGACTTTATTTTATATTATGAAATGATGATAAGGCTCAATAAATACCGTATTTGTGTAATAGGGATGTTGACATTTTTCATAAATGTTTATAGATCATTTATAAATATCTAATAGAGGCCTAAATATTATTAACTTTTGCTTAAATACGTCTAATGCCTATAAATTCTTGCATTTTATAATGCATTTTAAATTTCGCTCCATAACGCTAACACTTGTCAAGTGACGTCATATCTTGTTAAACATCGTAAAAATGATAAAATGATTCTAGTTGTCGTTAATAAAAAATGGCTTCTAAGCTTTATAATTGTTATACGGTGCCTATGTGTGTGTACACTGTCAAAACGCCTGAAAATTAATTTTTACAATATGTACTGCGTACGGGAAATGGTGTATAAAAGTACGTCAATATTCTTCCGCTTCCGCTAAATAGGAACAGATAACGTCATTTCCGTTTATTATCACGTGACCTATTTTAAATTTTGTAACATTTTATTTATTAAATATTAATTTAATCAAATTAAAATAAGGGAAAATATTGTATTATTACATGAAATGATGAAACTACCAATTAACATCAAAATTATATTTTTATATGAATACTGTCAACATCCCTATTATTGCTTTTACATTACCGCTTTATAATTGGCTTTTTTTTTTAAACATGCAAATGGATATAAGTAGTATGTTATCTTTAACATATACAGAAAAGTCTGCGATGACATATTATGCCATCGCAGACTTTTCTGTAGGCATATTCGGGATACACAATTCCACCACCACATTGAGACACTACCTATTTGAACCCGTGGGTTCAAATAGGTAGTGTCTCAATGTGGTTCCCCGGAGCCCCAGCGCGAACCGATCGAAATCACCGCGACGTATAATTTGATTTTGCTATAATATCTTTTAAGCTTAGAGATTAAATATATATATATATATATATATATATATATATATATATATATATATATATATTATCTATATATTTTGTTTTGTGTTAAAATAGTGAAAGGTGAAGTGCCAATTTGTAAGAATAATTATTCCGGGAAGCAAAATAAAAGAAAGCAATAACCTTTCTCTCTTGCCGTGCAGTGAGGGGTGCCTATGTTCAGCAGTGGATGGAGACCGATTATGATGATGATGATAAATGTCCTAATTTCAAATATCGATATATTTTTATGTATTACGCATGGAAGGTCACTTTCACAGCGCTTTACTATAGATAAATATCTATAACGCATCTGCTAACGATCGGCACAATGAAGCAGTTCGGCTTGATACTCGCACTCTATTTAATCTCTAAGCTTAAAAGATATTATAGCAAAATCAAATTATACGTTTTTTGTGTTTTATTGAGACACTACCTATTTGAACCCGTGGGTTCAAATAGGTAGTGTCTCAATGTGGTTCCCCGGAGCCCCAGCGCGAACCGATCGAAATCACCGCGACGTATAATTTGATTTTGCTATAATATCTTTTAAGCTTAGAGATTAAATATATATATATATATATATATATATATATATATATATATATATATATATATATATATATATTATCTATATATTTTGTTTTGTGTTAAAATAGTGAAAGGTGAAGTGCCAATTTGTAAGAATAATTATTCCGGGAAGCAAAATAAAAGAAAGCAATAACCTTTCTCTCTTGCCGTGCAGTGAGGGGTGCCTATGTTCAGCAGTGGATGGAGACCGATTATGATGATGATGATAAATGTCCTAATTTCAAATATCGATATATTTTTATGTATTACGCATGGAAGGTCACTTTCACAGCGCTTTACTATAGATAAATATCTATAACGCATCTGCTAACGATCGGCACAATGAAGCAGTTCGGCTTGATACTCGCACTCTATTTAATCTCTAAGCTTAAAAGATATTATAGCAAAATCAAATTATACGTCGCGGTGATTTCGATCGGTTCGCGCTGGGGCTCCGGGGAACCACATTGAGACACTACCTATTTGAACCCACGGGTTCAAATAGGTAGTGTCTCAATGTGGTGGTGGAATTGTGTATCCCGAATATGCCTACAGAAAAGTCTGCGATGGCATAATATGTCATCGCAGACTTTTCTGTATATGTTAAAGATAACATACTACTTATATCCATTTGCATGTTTAAAAAAAAAAGCCAATTATAAAGCGGTAATGTAAAAGCAATAATAGGGATGTTGACAGTATTCATATAAAAATATAATTTTGATGTTAATTGGTAGTTTCATCATTTCATGTAATAATACAATATTTTCCCTTATTTTAATTTGATTAAATTAATATTTAATAAATAAAATGTTACAAAATTTAAAATAGGTCACGTGATAATAAACGGAAATGACGTTATCTGTTCCTATTTAGCGGAAGCGGAAGAATATTGACGTACTTTTATACACCATTTCCCGTACGCAGTACATATTGTAAAAATTAATTTTCAGGCGTTTTGACAGTGTACACACACATAGGCACCGTATAACAATTATAAAGCTTAGAAGCCATTTTTTATTAACGACAACTAGAATCATTTTATCATTTTTACGATGTTTAACAAGATATGACGTCACTTGACAAGTGTTAGCGTTATGGAGCGAAATTTAAAATGCATTATAAAATGCAAGAATTTATAGGCATTAGACGTATTTAAGCAAAAGTTAATAATATTTAGGCCTCTATTAGATATTTATAAATGATCTATAAACATTTATGAAAAATGTCAACATCCCTATTACACAAATACGGTATTTATTGAGCCTTATCATCATTTCATAATATAAAATAAAGTCCTCGGTTTTGTGTGTCTGTCTGTACGCGATAAACAAATTTTTTTTGGTATTGCATGCTGTTTTCAACATGACAGACGGTAATTCCTGAGACAGGTTATAACTTATAGAATATTATTTACCAACATTCAGAGTAAATTGGTAAATAATATATGGACAATTATTGTAAGATTCAGGAAATTTTAAGCCACTTGGAAGCTTACATTGAAAACACTTTATTTCCTTTAGAGGTATAAAAGCATAATAAAGTAAAATAAGGATCATCATCAGTCCGGATACGTCCGTAGGTAAATATTAATTAATGTGGGTGAAGCTGCGGGCAACAGCTAGTATTTAATACGTGCCAGACAACGCAGATAACAATGCAAGCCACAAATTGCTGCTTATAAAATGTGTAATTGATATATTAAGGTTTCGATATTATGTATATATAATAAAATAGCATAATATAAACTTTTATATTAAATTAATTCTGTTTAGTTTAGTTTCATAAAGAGTAAGGATACAATCGATGTTTTTCTGTTTCCGTATCCGTATTGAGTAAACTTACTCGTCAAACTAGAATATAAGATATCTTACAATGTTCGTCTAATGTGGCCGTACAAATTTTAGAATATTGAAATGGGTATATCTCTTATAAATCTGTTGCAAGAGCCAAACTTGCACCTCTAGGTGATTTCAAAACTTGGAATCGACCGATGACGTTGGAAGGCTGGACGGCAAAACATAGATGAGATTGGCAAAAAATACGAAGGCCTTTGCTCAGCAGTGGGCAATATTTGGCTGATGATGATGAATTTTAATAGGAAGTAGCACCATTGCTGCCGAATTAGCCCTACACGGAAGGTGAGGTGCCTCTCGTTCGCTTAAAACTCAAAGAGTGACGGCTACCCCAGTATTTTCCACTTTTTAATTGGTTTTTTATTCAATCGTTTAAAAACTAAACGCGTTTAACTATTTATATATATATATATATATATATATATATATATAAGCCGTACAACTAGATATGTAGGTATTATTACGATTAAATATACAAAATTTTGACTTAGCCTAGCTACCCTAAAATTTATTTTAAATTATGCTAGTCTTTCAACAAGTCAAGATCCGTCTTTTTTTCATTAATCGATGATAATTGATCGGTTAAAGAAAATCTTTAATGGCACATCACTAAAGGGTGGCTATTTTATGTTCCAAAAATGTTGTTTAAGTATGCACGATATTTGTTTATGTACAGCTTGGCAAAAAAGAATGTAGAAAAAATGAGGGCACCACTTTGACTTAGCTCGCATCATAATATTGGAAAACAGTAAGAGATTTCAATCAAACCGTTAATAATAAATGTGAAACACTAAATTTTACTCAAAATATAGTATTTGTCGGCCAAGTATTGTCAACATCATAGGTTTCCATTTAGTAAAATATTTAGTTCCACTTGTTACCACGTCATACTCTTTTTTGCTAAGCTGTAGGTAGGTATACTATGCTCCATAGGTCTTTTACATCATTGCAAACAATGGATAACTATTTCGTACACGACAGTGTCATTGCCTGCGCAAGCTTTCCACTACTGACGTTCGCCAAATCGCCATAGGACATTTATCATCATCATCATAATCGGTCTCCATCCACTGCTGAACATAGGCACCCCTCACTGCACGGCAAGAGAGAAAGGTTATTGCTTTCTTTTATTTTGCTTCCCGGAATAATTATTCTTACAAATTGGCACTTCACCTTTCACTATTTTAACACAAAACAAAATATATAGATAATATATATATATATATACGCTCGCGGACATAATGTGACGCGTGTTGTTTTGACACTGATTGAATGTTTCCAAGACAATGGTCTATGTTTATACCGATGCTTACTGTTCATACTTAGTGACACGAGCTCTATATAATATGTACATTCGAAGCTCCTTAGATAATCATTTAATTTGCATGGTGTAATGGGAAAAAATAATCTTCATGAAAAATGCCCAAGCCTTCTAACGCATTTAAAATTATAAGGATTAATCACGGATTAATACCGTATTTGTGTAAATAGCTGTCGAATCAAAGCTTTATAATTTAAAGTATTAAAATGGATAAAGTATGTTATATTTAAGAGAAAGACATAATAATATGCAATCGCGGACTTTTCTGTAGACCTATTTAATATACACAATTCTTAAACGTTTAGGCAGCGTTTTCGTTGAAAACTCCCTTTATGTTATTCTGATACGTAGCATTTAGGAACTTTTTTAACATATTAATTATGTTTAGAAACGAATAAAGAGTAATACTACAATCAATGTTTTTTTTCCGTCGTCGTTGTATTCGTATAATTGTAGACTATACCGCACGGCTCTGGTAGTATAGTCCTTTTTTGTTGACGATGGGGTAAACTATTTCACTATAACTTGGCTGCTGGTTCAGACTGAATGAAAGACTATTTAGTAAATAAGCCTCGCAAGAGCAGAGCTGCGTAGAGAGAAGTGATTTTTGTGGCCGACGGGTCATATATTTAACACACTCGAGCGGCTCGCAATCGAGTGGGGGTGTGTGGGATGTGCTCTCGGTCGGTCATCTTTATTGAATAAATCATTTTTAAATACATATGGTTTTCTTACAATTTTTCCCTTAAATTTATACAACAATAATCTATACAAACTCGACAAACTAACAATATACAAACTTACTCGTCAAACTATGAATATAAGTTATCTTACAATATTCGTATAATGTAGTCGTACAAGTTTTAGTATGTTGGCAATGGGTAACTCTGTTGTAACAGCCAATCTTGCATCTCTAGCTGATACTCTACTTTTTATTTGGTTTTTTATTAAATAGTTAAAAAACTAAACAACAAGTTTAATTTTTTTAACTTGATTATTATTTATATTTCTAAAAGACTTAGAACTAGACGTGTATTGTTACGATTTAAGTTAAATACATATTATCTTAAATCGTAACAATACCCTAAAATATTTTATAAATTGTGCTAGTATTTCAACCAGTTTTCATTAATCGATGATATTGATTAAAGAAAATCTTAAATGGTACATCACTAAAGAGGCGGCCATTTTAGTTCGACGTCATAAATAGTATGCACGTTATTTGTATTTTGTATAGGTATGGCACCGTAGACTGAGAATTCTGTATTCTCTGTCTACATACTATGGCACCGTATGGCACGTATGGCAGGTCTAAGTACATACTAGGTCTTTGCATTGTTGTGGTCTAGGAACAAGTATCTGGAATTGGCATTCGCGTATACCCGAAAGGGACAGGCATATTTTACAGGGATACCACATTCATAATAACAAGTCTACTTATTTTCTTGAAACAAGTTAATTAAAAATAATAAAAAAAACTGGTAAAGGTTGATAAATAACTATAAGCATTAGCCCTAACCAAACATTTATTGTAATTTTAGACAGCTGCATTTTTCCGGATTATCGAAAATATTATGTAATGACTAATAACAAACCGCTAAAAACATAAATAATAAAAAAGAAGGCTATATACGTCTTAATATGTATGGTCTATAGTACATAGCTTTTTAGGATAGCAATAAACATATTTGTTTTTATTGTGTTTATTTCGAAAATTCCAGTCACCCTTTTTATATAATACCCACATTCTTGGGTAATCTGCCTATAACAAAACTGGTATCACCATACCTACATAAACCGACCAAATTAAAAAGTAGTACAAAATGGCGGCATATTTGACAAGCTGTTCGCGATTGAGAATGTTTGTATGGCATTCAAATTTATTCGATAATTTTTTTTTCAAAACAATTTGTCAAATATGTCCGCCATTTTGTACTACTTTTTAATTTGGTCGGTTTATAAAATATGGTTATACCAGTTTTGGTATAGGCAGATTACCCAAGAATGTATGTAGGTATGTATGTAGGTATTATATAAAAAGGGTGACTGGAATCTTTGAAATAAACACAATAAAAACAAATATGTTTATTTCTATCCTAAAAGGCTAAATGTATAGATCATACATATTAAGAGGACGGTTATAGCCTCCTTTTTATTTATGTTTTAGCGGTTTGTTATTAGTCATTACATGTTTTCGATAATCCGGAACAATGCAGCTGTCTAAAATTACAATAAATGGTTGGGTAGGGCTAATGTATAGTTATCTATCAACCCTTTCCAGTTTTTTTTTTATATTATTTTAAATACACTTGTTTCAAGAACTTGTTATCATGAATGTGGTATCCCTGCAAAAATATGCCTGTCCTTTTCGGGTGATTATCAATTCCATTTGATACTTGTTCCTAGGTTTGCTAAGTCTCACATTTATTTCGTAGCACGTTCTTTTTTTCGGAAGGGCTAGACTTTTCAGCCTGATGGCTTTTAAGCTCAGATGGCCTTTAAGCTCAGTAGACCTTTAAGCTCCACATATCATGTATACATAATACATGTACAATATAAAATATTTTATTGAGATAAACGATCGAAATAATATGTATTCAATCTTCTGACACATCGATACAAAATATGAAAAATATGAATCTTGACAAATATAAAATATATAAGTCTTTTGTCAATGAATACCTAAATGAATGATTACAAAACCAGTGGTTTATTAAATAACTACCTTAATAATAATATTATTTAAAAATCTATCCTCGATGATTAAAATTTATTTTCATTGTAAGTTTTCCGTTAAATTACCGGTTTTTAAGTTTGAATCAGCCCTGGCCGGTGCTGCCCGCGCCATTGTGGTGGTTGATTGGTGTTCCTCGGTGTGTCATTATGAGTTATGACCAGCTTTAGTGTTTTTATTAAGTTTTAGGGCACATATGATATGTATTTTTTTTTTAATTAGTGAAAATGAAAATTGTGACAATAATGCGTGTTGAACCTTCTAATGCCTGACTAGGTGACAATTTTGAGTCACCACGGTAAGTAAATTGATAGATGTCTGAGGTTATTGTTGTGACATGTAGTTATATATCTAGATTATTTTGTCATCAGCGATTATTTAAAAACCCTTGAAGATGTTTTACACAAAAAATAAAATGCGCTATCTTATTTAATTAAATGTCTTTGACGTAAAGCTTTTAATTAAAATATAGTTACTGACATTGATTCACCCTTACCCGTACTTGGCGTTGGTCTTACGCTGTATAAAGAAATGAATACCTATTGACGGCATCGAATCAAATAAAGAATATGTATTAAATATTCACTTTGTTACTATTGAATACAGCTATATTAAATTTTGGTGGGTTATTTGTTTCATGATTTGCTCATGGTAGTATTGTCTGCTTTGTGATGCTTTATTTATGAACATTGAACCATAATTATGGTGCTGTTTTCTATTTAAGCATATTTAAACTCAATCGGTTTGAAAATTTGCTAATTATAATCATATGTTATTTTATTTATAATGTTTACATACACACCAATAAATATAGATGTTGTTTTTGTACTGCTAGAAATTTTATCAGATGTTATTATCATTTAATTGCAATGCTACTAACCATAATACTGTGTGAGAATATATTATTTCTTGATAAATCATTTATATAGCAGCTTATACCTTATTAATTATTTAGACACCCTAGTGTGTTATAATAATTATCAATTATTGTTTAAACATATGTAATATTTGATGACATTTGATAAGTTCTTTCTTATCATTATACATAAATTAGAGTGGTAATATAAATAAGTACAATATAATATCAATCAGCCACTTTTGGTATACTTGTATTTAGATCTTGATTAATACTAATTTATATCTAGAAATTATTAAATAATTGAGATTATTTTTTAAATTTAACAATAATTGTCATTATTATCACTAAGAGATAAACTAAGCCCTAGCAAAAGCATTATTTACAGACATATTTAAATCCTCATAAAACAAAGAAATATATCTTTATTATAAAATTATATTATAAAAATTGGTTTCTATAATATAATCAGTAGTTAATTTAAAACTGCTAATACAACAGCTGTAGCCCTTTTAATTTTTGTTGTAAACAAAAAATAAAAGTGCTCTTTAAACATATGGTTGAATTAAAATATCAATTTGTTATTTATAATATCCTTTATCAATGGAAACATCACCAAAATAGAGCTTCATATATCAATATAATATGGTCCTATTGTTTAGGTTAAACTAAGGTAAAACATTCCCAAAACAATGTCTAATATAAAAGTATACATATTAAAAATATTACTTAAAACCATTGGTTAGGTATAGTGAGGTACTGACTCTCATGTTCAGACTTAGGTACATTACAGTCACTAGGAGATAGATCTGCCATACTATATAGGTTTAAAGAACTTTATTTCTCAAAAAAGACATTACATGTCACTTATATGAGAACAATTTAAATTTTATGATAACTTATTACTAAAACTAATTCGCCATGTCACACTTTCTGTTTTCAAGTATCCTTGTAACTCATTTATTCAAAAGCTGGTTGTAATTATATGTTCATATAATTTTGTTTTAAATACGTTATTTGAGTGTAAATTTTTTATGTTCTATGGCAACTTATTATACAGTTGTACTCCATCAAAAGTAATCATTTTTTTCCCATGATTTGTTCGCACCTTAGGTAGAACAAGTAAGCTAGCCCGTCGTGTGCTGCGCTTGGAGTGGTGTTTGAATTGTGTTATGTTAATTTCGGTGCGTACAGTTCCAGAAATAATTTTACGTATAAGACAGCACGTGTTATAAATATATAATTGTTTTATATTCATTAATTTATATATTGTTGTGTATTCCTGATCTCTCGATCAATGTACAAGAATTGCGTTATGTGTATCACCTAAAGCAATAATCACTGTTTAAGATCATGGCAACAGCTACTTGTTATAACTGTAAAGATTATTAACATTATTCATTAAAATATATAAGAACACATGTAGTGGTTGTGCAATTTGTGTAAAACATAGAATGATATAACTACAAGATGAGAGTTTACTTTTACTTTTGTTATACTTGTAAATGTTCATGCATCTATAGTTGGTAATTCCTGTAAGCAGTAATAATAGGGTGATAAAAATGATAGATGTCTCAACTCCAAAGGGACCAAAAATAAGTAATATCATTTTTTTCAGTTAAAATTTATTGTACTTACAGTTTAAAAACCAAAGTGTACAACAAAACAAACATAAATAATATTATAATTATATTACAGCAAACAAGCAAGTCGTCTTTGCATTCTTTGAGGGAGGCCTATGTTCTGCTGTGGACGGATATACGCTGATGATGATGATGATGATGATGAAACATCATCACAATATGAAAATACACCAAACAATTTAACTAACAATGCAAATAAACACAACAACATATCTTATAACAATCAACAATATATACTTATCACAATTCTAAATAATTATGACATAATTTAGCAGATTGAGTATGATTCATATCAAATATATCAATATTACAATCAGAGGCTAACATACTATTCAACAAAGTGAAGCGCTGAATATTCAAGGTATCAACTACAAATTATGCCACAAATAAGAGTCTTGTATATTTATGTTACAGTCCATAATTAACATAATATCAAGCTCCTAAATTAAATAACTATCCAAATACATTCTAGAAATTCACCATAAGTTAAGAAGAGACATATTTAACTTGTTCAATCATAAATATATTTTTATGAATATATGGTAATAAGTATGTATAAACAATATTACACAAAGAAGTATATTTATTATAATGAAAAAATTTTTACTTGCTTACTAAGCAGAGACCTATATTTATTATGAACAAATAACAGTTGAGTCAGCAATTTTGCTTCACGAGCATACTTAAATGACTTTTAGCAATACTGGCATATGAAGGAACAGTTGTAGTATTTTTCAGAATTTCTATATGTTACTTAGATCATGATGGATGGTGAATGTGATAAAAGCAACATGCTTTCTTTATGAATCACATACCTACAGCTGATTCAGATGGCCAGTGATTACAGATGTAATATTTTACTCATTCAAAAAGTGTTGCATAAAAATTAAAATGATGAAACACTTATACCATTAATTCCAAAGCGCTATTTTTATAAAAATCATATGGTATTATATAGTATTAAATATACTCCAATGTTTTTGTTTAATTGAAATTTGACTGCTATGATTAAAAAGAAATAAAATTATTGCCTGCATGCCATTGTCAGTTTTATAGATATAATTATAGGAATATTGTTTAGTTCAGACAATTTTCTGTAACTGCAATGTCATGAAATATTTTTTTTTGCGGTTTTCGTGAGTGTCAACCACTATAAAATCCATAACAGTTGATTCATTATGATGTGTGAAATTTGCATAAACATTAGAAAATAATATTGAAATACATGGAACAACATTATACTTTAAAATTATATAAAGTAGCAGCCATATTTAAGAGTGTTTCCACTAAAAATACTCCTAAAAGATAGAAGTTGAGATAAATTGTTTATGTTTTTTGAAGTATTTGTCTCATAGTCAAAATAGGATGAGACGATGAGAGACAAGAGATGTGGGAGGTGTGTGCGGTGTTTTAAAGTAAAAGTAAATTTCCTAGTAGACCTCTATTATTTGTAGCTATATTTTATAACTTATGTGTACTGTTAACTATCATTAGACTCATCCTGGGCCCTCACTGAAAGAAGGCAGCGATGGAGGTGGGCGCGCGAGCTCTCGATGTGCTGCCACTTCTTCAGGAGCGAGTGGCGTCACTCACCGGGGGCCGGGATCGCCGTGGAGGGCCCATTATATGGTTTCCTGCGAATTCAAGACGTGATCGTGTAGCACCCGATGACTATAGACGCTTGTTACATTATCTTATTAGCATTCCTAGGTGAATAAATGATTCATTAATTTCTGTTTACATTCTAATAATATTTAATGTGTTGCTAACATGTGATGTGAGACAGTCTTATAATTTATTGCTTTTAGCATTTTTCATATGCATGCATTAAAAATTTCAATAATTTATTCTCTTGCAGCGAGACCATACGATCACATGGCTTTACTATTTTAATTGATATGAGAGGATCTGCATGGGCTGCGATCAAACCAATCCTGAAAGTTCTTCAAGAACACTTCCCTTCATCCGTCCATCAGGCACTAGTAGTTAAGCCTGATAACTTTTGGCAAAAGCAACGTACTACTATAGGAGCCCATAAGTACAAGTTTGAGGTTTGTATTTCGTTATTAGAGCAATTCATACAGATATTTGAATATTGAAAGTTTGTAGATATTTAAGGATTCAAGGATTTTTTTGATAGAAGTAAAATGTAGAAAGTTTGAAGTTTGAAGATTGAAAGTATTAAGTTGTTTTATATTGAATTTTAGTTATTTGATACAATATGGTATCGATATGGCACGAGGTGTGTTAACATTAGTTATACTGTTTGACGTGAATTGATTTCAGACGACGATGATTAGTTTAGAAGCACTGCCTAAAGTCATAGATAGTTCGCAACTAACGCCTGA
Organism: Helleia helle; assembly: GCA_963853865.1. NCBI lineage: Eukaryota > Metazoa > Arthropoda > Insecta > Lepidoptera > Lycaenidae > Helleia > Helleia helle. The sequence continues at coordinate 7,455,897 of OY971420.1, forward strand.
TTTAGATGGTACATTACAATACGACCATGCACAATGGATTGATTTGAGACTGGTAAGTTTAACTTTTATAACAAACTTCTATCCAGTTTATAACCAAGGTCAGTACATCAATAAATTTTTTACACATGTTGAGTGTTTCCCAACCTTATATACACATAATAAGTACAAGTATAAGTGAACAAACAAGCAACTCATTGTTTTATTTTTTAATGATAATTGTATTTTATATAAAAGTCTGGCAAAGCAAGTCCTTCCTCTGGTGTAGCGGGTGTCTAAGGAAGTCCCATATCTATATTAATAGTTTAAAGATTTATTGAATTCTCGATATTTTGGCATTGTTTCAAACGTCATGATCAGGGGGAACTCAATAAATCTTTAAACGTGGTAAGCATCCGTAATAATATAAATATGAATAGTCCCTTATCACTTATCACCAGGTGAACAGGCTGTCCATTTGCCCCCCCCCCATAATATATATTAATTTAATTTTTGTATATATTATACAATATTATACAATATGACTAAATACTTTTTATATATAAATGTTATTCATTTCAAATGCAATCAATCAAGAATACAACTGTACTGACTTTGGTGCCTAAAATATCGTTGTGGTTCCTTCATTTTACACGATATTTTTAGGCATTGGAGGAGTTGATGTGGCAAGCTGGGGAGTTGTTGGATCGTTTGGACGACTTGCAAGAGGACGTGGCTCGTGCCGACTTTGCGGATGACGTCACGGGTGCGAGGCGAGCCATCGACGCACACGCTGATATCAGCAAACGATTGGCCAAAGTGCCCGTCGATGAATTAGAAGCGCAGGGTAAGTCCCCACCATATTGATGACAAGTACTACCTTACATTATGATAAAGTTTTTGTCCAGCAATAGAAAAAACGTGATAAAAATGACAGGCATAACGAGAAGAGGTTGATCAATTGTACTATAACGATATGATGAATGAATGTACGTTATGTAGGAGGATTTTTTGCCTTTATTTATCTCATTTTTTCAGCTTACCATGTTCTTTCTTACATGTCGCTATTCACTTACCATCAGGTGAACCGACTGTCCGTTTGCCCCCTCTTCCATATAAAAAAAGAGGGTTACCTAAATGTTATATTTTTATGATTAATCCCATATTGAACATCGACCTGCTTTTGAGTTTGGATTCGATGTGTGCTAAATAAAAAATATTATGACATTCCTTCAAAATATTTGAACAATGCATTCAATATATTTTAGCGATTGTATGGCCTTTGAATTACTGAAATTCAACAATTTTGCAATTGTTATTATGATCAGATGAGTGAACTTATCACCATATACCTATACATTAAACTTAGCAAAAATAAGCCCATATGTAGAGGTATATATATGACAACAGACTGGTGAATTATTAATCTTAATGCGAAATATATGTAATAAACTACCTAATGAATACGTGGTATGATTAGGCGTTCCCGTTGTCACTCAATACCTCGGCCACATTGGTTCTGACCGCGTTTGCGGTGTAAATAATTAAAAACGAGGACATGTGTGCTATTTTAATGTCTATGAATTTGATATTTTGCGTAGCATCTACATTTTTATATAATAACATAATGCGGCTTATTACGCCTGAATAGCTCACAAACCGGTCGAGTAGCATGTCTGCTGCATCAACGGAGGTGTTGCATGAAGGTCCATAGTGCACCCATTAAGTTTAATGCCTAATATAATTGTCTGTTAAACCAAGCCGTACGGTAATGGCAATATGCAATAAATTCGCATGACTCAATTTTAAATTGAAACACATTTTCTGGTGCTATTAAAATTTCAAATTAATATTACGTACAACTGTTTCATAATCGTAATACGCTGAAGGATGTAGGCGCATCGACATGTGCTTCGATTGCTTACGATTTACCGACAACACTGGTATGATAAATGTACTTTCACGATTTTAGAGTAGGAGAATATTGAACCGCACTTGCACCAAATTATATCATCTTCCATACGTTTGTGAGCGCTTGCTAAATAATGTCCCGTGTTACGTTATTGAATAATATTTTTTTATCATTCGATTTCTTTTTTTTTCAATGTAAACTTGGTAATCTAACATACGATTGATACTTTTAGTAATGAGTATATTTTCATGTGATCAAGGTGAGCGTGTGGTCCAACGGTTGGAGGCGGCGGAGGCAGCTTGCTCGGAAGCCAGCGGCAGCGGCGACGCGGCGTTCCACTGCGGCGCGCCCACCGCGGTGCGGGCACAACTTACAGCCGTACGCTCGGCGCACGCGCACGCACACAAACTGTGGCAACACAAAAAGATGCAGCTAGATCAGTGCTTTCAACTTAGGCTCTTTGAGCAGGATTGTGAAAAGGTGAGTTTGATATGAAAGAAGTTGTGTAAATGTTAAACCTATACCTAATAATCGTAGTTGACATTAAGACATTGTGGTTGGAAGATGTTTTGACAAAGGAAAAGGGATGATCAGAGGACTTGGACGTAAAACAGTTAGAGAAATTTGATAAAAAAAATATCAGGCATATTTGAAATTGGTTAGTCGTATTACGTTGGTAAGCGTGCGTTGATCGGAGTACCTACTAGGATGATGAAACGAAAGATGGGTACTAGATGAAGAGAAGTAGTGTTGGCATACCCCGAAAGGAAAGAGGCGTCAATAAAATTAATCAAATGCCGTATTTAAATATATATAGCAGTAAAAATGTGACACATACATCATTATGTTTTTAAAACCGTGAATTAATCGAGTTTTCAGAAATGAGATTCAATCGTAGACATGTAAACATAGGTTACATATTTTTTATTATAGACAATAGGTACAATTGAATAATCCAATTTCCTATTACAGATGTTAGAATGGATTGTAAACCATAGGACGGCGTTTCTCGCGACATACGTGGAGATAGGTCGCTCGTGTGCTGCTGCGAAAAGACTACAGGAAGAGCATGCAAGGTAATAGTCAAATTAATTATATAAAATTATAATTGTATTACAAGCAAGCTACGTTATATTTATGTAGGCGTATATAAAACGATTTTTGCTGATAGACGCAATAATAAATGCGTTATGAGTATATATTAGCCCTGTTTTCCAAAACACAGTTGACTGATTATATAAATTGTGTACTAAACGTAAAGAGGGTATATTGGTTTTTTCTTCTATTTCATTTTTTAGCACTGCTAATTTGCCATACACTTCAACAAAATCTAAACTTGTCAATTGTTCTCGATACAATTTATTTTAATACGAACAATCTAGGCCATCAAATCTAACTTTAAATCCAGAAATATCGGGAAAAGTAAATCAGGTCGTCTAAATATGGCCTGATTTATTATTAACGATCCGTCGAATATAAAGATTTTATTCCGAATATCTTAAAGATTTTAAATGTTCGTTTTATTGTGGAAAATATTTCATATATATTTATACTAAGTAATATCATAACGCAGTAATTTGATTGTTTGATAAACAAACGATTGTTTGAACACACTATTGTCGCAATTACCAATCGCATTTCGATTCATTTCGCATTTGATAGTCCAATTATTATCAAGGAAAGTTTATAGGTTCAGTATCCATGCTTTTTTTTTAACGCCGGGAAATGGTCTGAGGCATCCCGCGGGGGAGTGGGTCTCCCCACGCGTCACCGAGCATCGCGGTGATGATACTCCGCAGAGACAAGTCCCCTCCGATGACTGATGTCAGATCATGACGCAGCGCCGCCCATCTCGGGCACACCTCGAGGGTGTGCTGGGCCGAGTCCACCGCCGCCAGTATCCATCCTGCTTGTTCCTACCGCGAAACAGCTTTGCTATGTTTCGGAGAGAGGGGTTAACATCTTATGTCTCAGGATAGTCAACACGACCCCACCACGGTTCAAGCCTTGTCGTGGCGGTGGGGTAGCCTAAGGTGAGCCCAGCACCTTGGGCGAAGCTAATTTAGCCAAGGGGGTTCTTTGTACCCCTCTTATGAGAAGAGGGGACGAAAGAGCAGGGGGCAAGGGGTGAGGATGGGAACCTCACCCCATTGTACTGTCCCGACGTTGAAAGGGGTTGTTCTTTGGTGCAGGACAACCCCTCTGTGGAGGTGGCGTGGTTCTCTTGCGGGACTGACTAGCCGTCGAGGTGCCCTGTTTGCTTACTAGATCCGGGGCAACTCACCAAAGGCGGCATGGGTGGCACTCGCCAGGTTTTAGTGGGTAGAGCTGCGTCCACTTACCAGCTGTCGGGCGCAGCGAGTCCCACATACCCAAAGTGCTTTTTTATATACCATCCATGCTAAGAGGTAGAGCCATGCTGCTTTGCAGTCGAATTGGGCTGGTACGACCGGGGTACTGGTACCTCTCACTCAAATAACACCGGCGTCAAGTGATAGCTATGCTGTCACGTTTCGTGCGGTTTGTAAGTTCCCGGTAACCCATTCAAATCTGGCAACGCATTGCTATCAAATAATCATCATTATTCGTATGCGCTTGTAGATTCCAGATAGCGCAGGTCAAGCTGCGGGCAACAGCTAGTAAAAGTATAATTGAATATGTTAACGGATAAAACGGCTTCCTCACAAGGTTTTGAAATATATTGGGTGATTTAGTACTCAGAGCAGTGTAATTGGTATAATGCCGCTTTAATTTGTAATTACACCGATTAAAATTGTAATATTAATTAAACACGAATATCTATGTATGTAACTGCACATTGTAATTGTAAAAATGTAGAAAACACAATATGATAAGTTAATAACATAACAACTTTGATTCCTTTTAGCTTAGCCTATGATTCAGCCTTGAATTCAACTTAGATGTTTTAGAGCTGTTTTTTAAACAAAAATTATTGAACAATTTATTGCTTACTAATGTTAATTTAAATTTAAATGTTATTGTTCAATAAATAAAATAATGCTAGAGCAGATGTTAGGGTCGCTTCTAAGCCATACTGTTCTTTTTATTTTTATAGCATAGGTTTTTTTTAATATGTGCCATTGAGAAGTGAAAATTGGTGTCTCATTATTATTTTATACTATATAATATCATTATAATATTGTGAGAAATTCCTTGTAACTTATGTGATCGTCACATCATCATGTAGATATATTCAGTTGTATGTTCCAATGTTTGGTAAGAAAAGAATGTTCCTATCATTGTATGTTATGTGTGGATACTCTAGTTCAATCATTTTATATACGTATAAGACTGGCATATTCACCATGCGAAAGGTTTGACTTAAGGGACATGCGAACCAGTGATGGGACAAACCATACACCACTACTTTAAAGTTAGAAATGTATGTGTCTGTACTTGTTTTAGGTTCGCAGCGGCGTGCACGGGTGGCGGTCGGCCGAGCGTCGCGCGCGTCACTACGGCCGCGCGGCGTCTCGCAGACAAACGACACTACGCTGAAACACAGATCACGTCGCTCGCACATCGCCTCGAACGCGCCTACAAACAACTATCAGCCGGTATGTTGGATGATTGATAAATGGCCACTTCAAAATGACGTCAGAACGTCACTTTGAAAAGGCACTCCTTCACCCAAACCCGCTCATCGTGAGCGCGGCAAACTATTCCCCAGATAGCTCAGTTCCAATTAGACATAGGTTACCTAAGCATGTTTTAACAGATCCAGCTGACGAAATCTCTCAGCTACTAATGCGCGACGCAAAAGCGCGACGCGAACGTCACAGCATACACAGACACACACACGGTGCTAGGTACACCTGCACACCGCTTGGGCCTCGGGGTCGTAAGCGACGTCGAACCCTACACATGGAAACCACATCGATCCGGATCGATCGCGGAAGCTTAGGTTCGAATCCGATACGAGTAGACACAAACCCAGACCGCGCAAACAGCACTAGCACTACGCTACCGCTAGATTGCTTGGGCTCCGCGCATGACCCGCCTCCCTCTCCAGAGGGAGGGATGAGGGCCGGCCCTCATGATGATAGGTTAAATTCAACCGTAAAAGATTCGTCGACCGTATCGGATTTGACTAGTCCAAATGATGCTCTCCCGAGCAGCGCGCGCGATAAACCGCGCCCCCTGCGGGGCGCGGAGGGGGGCGTCCCCCTTTCGAATATTTCTTAAGTGAGCCATCTGCTCACTTACTGTACCGATTGAGCTTAAAGGCCATCAGGCCGAAAAGTCTAGCCCTTCCGAAAAAAAAAAAAAAAAAAGCTATCCCCTCCACTTATCACTCAGCGCTACAGTTACGTGCCGACACGTATACCTTCTATACATTTGAAACGATTAGTTCCACTGAGTCCGCCAGTTAGATCAGACACTTTTTATGATGAAGATCCCCCCTCTGGTTCAGACCTTGTCGTGCGGTGGGGCTCAGTAGCCTAGAATAAACCCAGCACCTCGGGCGAAGCGAATTGAGCCGAGGGGGCTCTTTGTAAAGAGGGGACAATAGAGCAGGGGGCAAGGGCCGCGGACGGGAATATCACCCCATTGTACTGTCCCGAGGTTGCGAGGGGTTGTTCTGTGGTGCGGGACAACCCGTCTGTGGAGGTGGCATCGGTCCCCTAAAGGGACTGACTAGACTGGGGAGACCCACTTCCCTGTGGGATGCCTCACAGCATTTCCCTGCGTTAAAGAAGAGGTATCATAATTCATAAATACAACTCGTGTGCTCAGGTCTGGACGAGCGGTCGGCAGTGCTGTCCCTGTCCGTGGTGTTCCACCACAAGGCGGAGGCGTACGCGTCGGCGGTGGGCGGGTGGGGTGCGCAATGTGCAGTCGCGCTGCAGCTCGCCACGGGCCAGGGCGGCGCGCCGTGCAACGACCCGCGCGCGCTCGAGCAACACGCGCAGCGGCACCGGCAACTGTACGAGCACATGTGCCAGGCCTACACCGAGGTATACACGTTATTATTATATGTCGATAGAGCGTCATCATCATCATTAACGCCAAAACGGCGTTTATTGTTTTTAGGTAGACGAAGTGTTGGTAGGCCATTAACATGATGGGAAGACGACTCCGTGTGAAAGGAATCGGCCATCTTAGTCTTTATTGAGATAACATGTATATAAATTAAATATATTATGTTAAGTTCAATAGATCTTTACATTACTTAAAATGACACAACGGATTCCTTATTACTTCATTGTTCGTCTATCAGTCTGTTTGTCTATCTGTGTATACATTTGGTTTGACAGACACACTTCTCATTGACTTAGAATAATAAACTTTATCAGGAAGCTAGGTGTCACAGTATAGGGGAAAGAAAAAATTAAGCATGCTGACTGGCACATGTCTCGTTTTTACGTTTAGTGCCGCTTTCTATCTTAAACATCTATTTATAAGATATATCATGATTAAGGGCAGAAAAAGCGTTAGCAAAAAAAAAATAGTATCGAATGATTAAATCTAAATTTGCTTTTGCTTGTTTAGGTTCATTCGACAAGTAAAAAGTTGCTGTACCAACTTGACCATTTAGTTCAAGTTTGTCATCAGACAGATCCTGCAGATATGGTGAGTTTTGTTATATTGATTATTATTAACATTAGGTATAGGATATCAATTGTAATATCTTCGGCGATAATAATACATTTACATAAATAGTAAACATTGACGATATTGTTTATCCATGTTACCGAGTTATTGTTATTATTAGCAATGAATGACTATGTCTATCACTTTGCGTACCCCGATGCGTACTTGCGTACTGGATGGTTAAATTATTTTGGCTATATGAACACAGCAATGAGATAAAATGTGTCACCTCACCGAAGGCATTGCAGCTGCATTCATGGAAGGTAACTTGATAGTGTGCCGGAGACCAATTAGCACCACAATCCTGAAACGTGCTATCGAAGTTTTTGACGCTATATATACAACAGCTGATAAGATAACAAAGTGCTTCGGCCTGGTCGGCCTATTTTGAGGATTTTAACTTCAAGGATTCGACTGAAAGGTTATTATACCCCCAGAACGATGGCACGGTGAGTTCTGCGGGCAGTAGCGGTGGCGACCCGGCCGCGGACTACAGCTCGGGCGCGAACCACGTGCTCGCGGTCATACACCAAATCCTCGGACACCACCGCGCACTTGAGGCTCGCTATCACCAGGCACGACTCAAGCTGCACCAACGACTGGCGCTGTTGCTGTATAAGGAGGACTGCAGACAGGTAATTATCATTTTTAATAATATACTGGTAAGTTTTTTCTAGTGTTAGAATATATTCATTGTACGCTTAATAAAACTTATTACTTATTCAAGCGTTTAAGGATTGAAATCGTATCAAAAGATCATTTGGTTACCGCTGTCGATCCTGTCTATACTGGAGTAGCAGCGGTGGGAACAAGTAGTGGGCCTAGCCCGTTAAAAATATGGCCAAATGACTAGTTTTTTTGTAATACTTAGTACTAAAACTGGATTTAATTTCTATCAAATATTAATTACGATGTTTATTTCAGGTGCTGGATTGGCTTGGTAATCATGGTGAAAAGTTTCTCATGAAAAACACGGGTATAGGAAGGAATCTCCATAAAGCTAGGGTATATCAAAAATCTCATGAACATTTTGAAAATGTTGCTCAGGTGTGTATTATTCTTTGGCGGTATCTTAAAAATAATCAAGGTTACGTATATACATGAATGTTTTTTTAGAATACTTATACGAATGCTGAAAAGCTATTGGCCGCTGCGGAAGAGTTGGCACGCAGTGGAGAATGCGATCCCGAGGAGGTGTTGGGCGTGGCTCGCGAGCTGGAAGCGCACGTGGCTGCGTTCGCGGCGCGAGTCGACCGGAGGCGACGGCGGCTCGACCTCACTGTGTTACTCTACACGCACGAGAAAGAGGTAACATAGTGCACCGCGCGTTCTATAGTCATTCAATAAATATGATTTACTATTATTTAATATAAATTGACATTATTATAATTGTTATTGAAAAGAAAATTTTGCTTAGCCAATAAACACGTACAAATGTTTTATTTTTTTAATATCTTAAATACCATATTATGTATAAGTAACGTGTGTGTGCGTGGGTCAGCTCGTGCAGTGGCTGGAGACGGTGCGCGGCGGCGGCGGCGTGTGCGGCGCGGACGAGAGCCCTGAGGCGGCACGGCGCGCGCTCGAGCAGTGCGCGCAGCACCGTGCCGCCAGCCTCGACGCGTGCGCCGCAACCATCGCGCACGGGGAAGCTCTCATGCAGGATCTCAGGTATAGTAATATCTTAATTGTACCTTCTGTAACTTAAACTTTAGCCTAATAGAAACTGTATTGGTATTCTAACATGTTCTGTTTCTGCACGCACTCGTGTCAAAATGGGATACGTTAGCCACACGCGCGCAAACCAACGTAGCCGCACAACTTGATACCATAATACAAACGCCGAGGCCGAAATCGGTCAGAATTATTATTAAGTATACTTCTGGGGCACGTTCGAGTGCCCTAAGGGAATGTACGTAATAATTATGTATCTAATCATAAAATCATGTTTATTCGTCACTATTTGACATCAAGCGCACTCGAGTCAGCGATCAACTAAATCATGTATTTATTGGTATAACATAGTTCCAATATAATTGTGCAGATTTCGGCGGCGTCGGCCACCTTCTGTTCGTCTTTGAGAGAGTTCCAATAAGTATTTTTATTGGAGATAGAATAGTAAAATACATTAAGGATTGGACTAATAGTATGGTTAAATTAGCTTCACTAAAAAACAGACGCATTTTTCTGTTACAATGTAGACTTAATAGGGTTATAATCAAGCACATTATTCAAAATTTTAAATGCACATACTCATTACTATTAGACAAACATCCGTATAATAAACAAGTTGATAAATTAGTTAAAAGATTTCACCAGTCGATCTTAATAGAAATAAAGGTAACAATATGGGACATAAGTCCACTTCCCCGATAACTACTGAATCATATATTATTAATGGACGCTATGGATAACAATGAATTTTTATTATTGTTGGCTATTATGGTAATAAAATATTATATAAAAAATAAAATCAGTAGGGTTCAATTTTATCGTGTCACTTTAATTTACTTAAAATTCTTAACTAACTATTAATTATGATAATTAATATCCTAAAGGGAGGACTTAGCAGTGGGACAGTATAGGCTAGGAAAAAACTTTTAATATCCTACTTTAAAATGTCGAAAATGGGTAAATATTTAATTCTTATTTTTGGTACGATTTTTAATACAGCTCATAAATATTAAATATTGAGATCAGTATTTTTTTTTTATCTCAAAAGATGCAGCTAACTTTCAAGTCAAGACTCCCTGAATTTATTTAGAATAGTCCAGTGAATTTGTTTATGTTCCTGAGCGTTTTCTACTTGTTATTATAAGTTCGTCTGCCACTTTACCTATCTAGACTGTGTATAAAATAAAACAAAGCAAAGATAAGCAAGATATAAACAAACACAAAAAAGGCATTGTTTCTATGATAATAAAATATTAAACCTAAAGTACAATGTAATTAGTACCGGTGGGAGAGATGCGCTGTGCCGCGCTCCCGGCTGCATGGGTACCACCATCTTGCTTGTTTCTCCCGTGAAACAGATTTGCTGTGTTTCGGAGAGAAGGGCAAGACAGGCAGTGTAATTACTGGCACCGAGACTTAACATCTTATGTCTCAGGATAGGCAACACATAGATGAGTTGCCCGGGCTCGTTCCAGGTAAACTAGTTTATGTTCATGGGCGACGTCGACCATTTACCATCAGGTGGTACGTTTGCCAGTTTGCCTATCCAACTAACATAAAAAAAAGGAATTGAATGAACCCAGTTGGGTTTATTCAATCTAATCTATATATTAAATAAGCTTTATTAATTCCTACGTCACTGCGAGTCCCAGCAATTTTCTCTAATTTAAAAGTACCTGTACACTGACCCATAAAACAACTAGCAGTCAGCTGTTCGATTGTAACATCAATGAACAGCGGTTCCCCTGAGGTTGTACGTATTTAATATGGACGACTTAACAATGTGAAACTCCGGCTGGATAGTTCGTAAGGATAAAATTGTGCAATTTATTTTATTAACTAATTATACCTTGAGGCACCCGCCTCTACATTATTCTATTAGTGTGTTACAATAATCATATTACCACGATACACCATATGTTTAATCTGTGACAGATAGTTTGTATAATAATGGATTAAAGACAGTTCTGCATCAAATTGATGGATGTGCTTCAGTTTCACTGTGTTCTTTGTACTAGGTATATCTCATATAATATATTGTCTTAGTGAGTATGATAGATTTTTGAAGGGAAACAGCGTTGTCGATGAATAGATTTCTTTCATGAACATCATTACTATAGAACAGCTACCCTTTTTATTTTATTTGTTTTCTTTAACGCCGGGAAATACTCTGAGGCATTCCGCGGCGGAGCGGGTCTCCCTAGGCGCGTATGTGGGACTCGCTGCGCCCGAAAGCTGGTAAGTGGATGCAGCTCTAGCCACTATAACCCGGCGAGTACCACCAATGCCGCCTTTGGTGAGGTGCCCCGGATCTTTGCCCAAGGTTCAGCGGCTCACCCTAGGCTACTGAGCCCTACTGCCATGACAAGGCCTGAACCATAGTGGATAAAACAGCTACCGTTTTATCCACTATGCTTAGCGACATTGAAGGCCCTCACTAAGAGGGAGACTACCTCAGCACTGGTCAAATAATGCAAAAACACCCTGCAAGATCTAGCAGAACAGACTGAGTTAGAAATTGCCTGGGTAACCGGACATGAGGGAAATGCAGGCAATGAAGAAGCAGATAGATTGGCAAGACAAGGTGCCGATGAGACGTGTATAGGCCCTGAGCCGAGACTGCCAATAGCACACAGGATATCAAAAAATGTTATAACCTTGAGGATAAACAAAGAAACAAACCAGAGATGGAATGACATGAAGAGCTGCAGACAGTCGAAATTCTTCATCTCGACGCTTGACAGCAAGAGACTAAAGAGTTGCTTAAACTCAATAGGAACAACATCAGAACAGTTGTAGGAATATTGACAGGACACTGCCAACTCAACAGACACCTGTCAATAATGAAGCTAACAGAGGACCCTCTATGCCCTAAGTGCAAAGAGAAAGAAGAAACCAGTCTGCACTTCATAACGGAATGCCCAGCATTTGCATACGCAAGATGAGAGCTGTTTGGAGTGGACGAGCTGAAGAAAGAAGATTTATGGTACCTAACTCAGTCAGCTAAGTAGTTTATGTAGATCAACACGTAGGTTTGGGGGTGACATCGGAGGGGCAATTGGTAACCCGTCCCAGCATCAAATCCCAGAGGCGAGCCTGGGGAATTGGGTAAAATGGTCCCGGTAATGAGGACTGATCACCCGTCTGGCCTCGCTGGTGTCCCCATTCTTAAATAATAATAATAATAATCCAATATGGTTAAAAAAAACCGGCCAAGTGCTAGTCAGACTTGCGCACGAAGTCTTCCGTACCATTACTAATATACTTTAACAAAAAATAAGGTTTATTTTAAAGAAATGTTTTTTTTATATAAGAGTTGATTAAATGAAAGCTAAATTGCTGTTTACGATTTATGACGTTTTAAAAAAACTACTTACTAGATCTCGTTCAAACCAATTTTCGGTGGAAGTTTACATGGTAATGTACATCATATATTTTTTTTAGTTTTATCATTCTCTTATTTTAGACTAGCTGTTCCCTGCAGCTTCGCCCGCGTTACTCAACTCCTATAAGTCACAGCGTGATGCTATATAGCCTTTAGCCTTCCTCGATAAATAAGCTGTCTAACACTGAAAGATTTTTTCAAATCGGACCAGTAGTTCCTGAGATTAGCGCGTTCAAACAAACAAGCAAACTCTTTAGCTTTATAATATTAGTATATATGTTACAGGGGACACACACACAGTTTTACCACTTTGGAAGTATCTCTCGCGCAAACTATTCAGTTTAGAAAAAAATGGTATTAGAAACCTCAATATCATTTTTGAAGGCCTATCTATTGATACCCATACACGTATGGGTTTGATGAAAAAAAAATGAGTTTCATTTCTAAGTATGGAGACCCCCAAATTTTTTTTTTACTTTTGTGTAAAAATCTTAATGCGGTTCACAGAATACATCTACTTACCAAGTTTCAACAATATATATCTTATAGTTTCGGAAAAAAGTGGCTGTGACATACGGATGGACAGACAGACAGACAGACATGACGAATCTATAAGGGTTCTGTTTTTGCCATTTGGCTACGGAACCCTAAAAACATTTAATTTCAGAAACATTAACATTATTTTCTGTTAAAGTGTCTAATGTTGTATATTATGTAATGGTACGGAACCCTTCGTGCGAGAGTCCGACTAGCACTTGGCCGGTTTTTTTATTATCTTATTTTAGAACCATATTTAAAAAATATATATTTTTATTAGATAATTTATAATAAATGTTAATTGATTATTCCTAGTAAAATATTGTTGGTCTCAATGTTTAAATTTAGTGTTGATCCAGAAATGTATATATTATGTGTATATGTTATTCCTTTAGATCTAGTACCTTTCCTTAGCTTTATTCACACGTATTGGTCTTGCTTCTTGCAACGAACATTCATAAAGCATATTATAAACATATACTTATCTGCCATCCATCGTAATAATATAAACACATATATTATATTCATATATATTTATTTGGACCTTTAGCAAATATTTTCTCTTTATTTTTTTTGAAATGGTATGCAAAATATCATCCTCCAGAGTTTTGTATTTAAAAGTCCAACGTCTAGACGTTCGTCCTTTGTGACTAGGAAACAGCAAAAAGTATTTTAGTATTGGTATCGCTAACAATGGTTAAAAATATCGAACTTAAAAGTTTTAGTAAAAGATTTTTATTCATGGATACATAGAAGATACTACAAGAAAACACGATAACCGGATCTCAGTCGATGCGATCGAAACCAGTCTTATTTTCGAAATAAACTAACTTTGAATTTGGTGTTCATGAAACTACAATGTCGGGTCGTGCGTTCTTAAGTTGACAAACAAGTAATACAGGTCAAGTCAACTTAGGGTTGATAAAGAGATTATCTGGAATCATTCGTAATCAAAAAGTTTTCCTTCTTGAATCGCTTAAAGGGTTGTTAAAAACGTAACATTTCCACACGACACATTGGATAAAAACAAATTAATGTGTTCCTTAGAAGGTTAGAAAACTTGTTGCAGGTAATCGCACGCAAAGCTTACTCAATGTTTAAAAAACTTGTCCTTTCGTTAACTGCTACTAATTAGGCTGTGCTGCTGTCCTGATGAATATTTATTGATGTTTACACGGCGGGATAAAGTCCATTTATAATATTGATTGATCTTTCATTTGTTGTTGTAATACATTTAGGCAATTTCATAATTTCAAATAAGATGGTATAGATGGAAATATCGTTAAAAATAAGTTTAAATACATGCACAAACTTAAAAACATTACCTATTGATTTTATATAGTTTACATAAGTTGTAATATAATTAATGCTGGAAACGAGTGATTATAAAACAATTTTCTTGAAATTGAAAATAGGCAGTAAATCGGATACATTATTATTGGGAGGTAGCGAGCACAATTTAGCCGTATATCGTGATTCAACGCTAGACTAACTTGTTTACCGTAAGTGGAAACGTGCTTTCAAAGGCTCTGGCGCCAGACTATAGGATGACTGGGAGACTCATGCCCTTTGCGAGCCATCGACTATGCACGACATCGACTTTTTAATGAAAGCTAAAAATACTCTACTCATTAAATGTACTTAGTTCCTAAAGACGATGTTACGGGTAGCTGGACATTATTGAAGCCGCAATTTATTAAAAACCGAATATAAAACATTTCATTTTTATCAGCGGAATAGAAATACTGTGGTTACCAAAATATCTATTGAAATGTGCATAAATGTTATTGAAATAATCTGTACATGTTACTTAAAAATAGGTAAACATGACTAACCACAAATTAAAGGTCAACAATCGCTAAACTTGGTAAACGAAGCAATAATATTCAAATTTCTCCAAATGAACCTTGCTAATTAAACTCGGAGGTAATTAAAATAGGCTTTTTCTCAAGATTTAAACGCTATGATAGTGATTTTAAATTCGCATTTATATTTAAGTAAGTGATTATAGTACAAAAATTTTAGCATATATATTAAAGAGATCAAGCTTTTATTCCCACGTCCCGATGCTATTGTAAGACCAAAATAAAGCAGCAGTTTTCAACGATCTCGTTATACTCCCAGCCATAGTATCGTGGTATCGTGTTATAGAACTAGCTGTACCTAATGATTTGGCGGGTATAAACTATAAAGTAAATGACGTTGACATAAAAAAATATTCGAGCGCTTGAGGTTATCAAACAGAATCCATTTTTCATCGCAGGTAACAAATAACAATGCTGATTAAAATTACTTCATTTGTGTGTCTGTTGAGCAGTGCAAGGCACGTGTCGACGCGTACTTCGCGCTGACGATCATCGAGTTCGTGGGCGGGCACCCATTTGTCAAGCTTTTTTCCTTGCCAATTTGACACAAATGGACCAATATTGTTTGACGCTAACGTTGACAGCTGCTAATTAATTCAGCCGTAGATTGTGTATCATCAGCTTCCATAATCACCTTTAATTCGTCAATGTCGACCAAAGTCTTCGGACGACCGCGAGGTTCATTTTTCAGGTCGATATTTCCAGAACGGAAGCGAGCAAACCAATAACAGGTGGTGCGTTGTTTTGTAGTGTTAGCTCCGTAAACGTCGTTGATATTGCGTGCCGCTTGTGCCGCGTTGCTGCCACGACGGTACTCATATAATGTTATCCCATATTAATTACTCGATATAATGATGACGAAAAAGATTGAAATGCGATGAAAATGTAACACTAATCAATAAACAAATGACTACTTTTGGAAAAAGAATTCTTCTGTTGAATTCTGTTAGTTCCGGCTAATCTCTGAAACGGCTGGGCCGATTTTGATGGAACTTTCACTGCCAGATAGATGATGTTATAAGGAGTAACTTAGGCTATTAAAAAAATCATCATAAATCCGCGTACGGCCGTAAAACTATGTTCTAACGCGGGCGAAGCTGTGGGTAACAGCTATTACAAACAATTAGTTAATCTGTAATTACTCTGTAGTTAATGTGATTAAAAAGTTTATATCGTGGGATTGGTACGATGTTGTATAGCGAACGTCCAACTGGGCCACTTGAGGCGGTACTTAAGTTTACAGCCGCATGGGGGGGCTCTGAATGCTGTCCCTTCATTTTCATATATACACATACATACCTACTTACATATACTTACATACAATATGTTGATAAATTCGTGTTTTCATTTCACATCACCATTCTACGATTTATATCGTTTGTGCATACTTTAAACGTAGCTGTTTTTTAACAACCGCAAAGTATGCAATTTGAGATTAGGCACTGTGTGCATTGTTCTCAAAAAACATTAGTCGCTAACGCGTTACGGAATCTTACAACTGTACATATCTTGTAACTGCAAGCACTAGATTATAGGGAGATAATAAATACGAGTCCCATTTTTATGGCTATTGGCTAAGCCTCGCCATGCGTCGCTTAATCAATATTAATTTTTAAGTAAGAAAATATACACATTCGAACAAAAGTACATAATATTATAATTGAAAAAAAAATGCAATGTACCTAATTGAAAAAAATATTAAAAAGGAAAATAAAACAACTTATCCAACGAAGACTAAAAAATTGCGGTGCTATTGTCTTAATTTTACTTACTCTAAACTAACGTAGCTGCAGAACGTTAATAAAATTAAAAATATATTATTAAATTTTATTCGATAGAAACAATCTCAAAAATCAATAAACAAACTTGTCTACACAAATACTTCATAAATCATATGAGTTTTTCTTTTTACAAATATTTTCATGTACGTTAGCGAATAGCGAGGCACGCTGAACGCTCGCTAGTATTGAGTGCCGTCGAGTGCCGTGCAGTTTGTCGTCGGTGTACGGTGCGGAGCGACGTGGCCTCCACACATCAGTACCTCGCGACTTTTCGCGCCACACGAATATAAACGATTGTAATATAATCTAGCGATTATCGAATATAATAATATATCGATTCGATTTCATAGCATATTTTGTTGTGATTTTTTTTGTTTATTTCGGGAAAAAAATGTGTTTTTTGTCGCGTGGATGATTGTTAGGTGTATTGTTGCTGATTTTAATAGTATAATATCCGCGGAATATTGACCTTGGATCGAGATTAGGGCGAAAGCCCCTTGTATATGTTTAGATATGACCGTGTTTCCGTTGCGCCCACCCTCAATCACCGGCTCCATTACGAAGGGCAACTTTAATACGATTTTACGAGTGATGCTGGGCTCTGTAAGCGTTCTTGATACATTTTTTGTGTTTGTTTTTGCGAATCATATATTTACTCAAGTATTTGTATATCTTGTATGTGTTGAAGCTGTTAAAATAAAAAAAAAATCTTAAGAACTTGCTCATACTTAGAATAATAACACTATAGAAACTTAGTCCGCGCACCCATTGATGGAGCCATTAATGGCTCCAAACGCCGGCCCGCTCGGTAGTCTTCTATGTCAAAGTGAGTCGAACGTGTCTCACGAAAAAAATTTATTATGACGATTTGTGCAGTTAAATTGTATCACAATACATCTGAATAACAAAATAAATGTATTAACATCACTTTTCACAGGAAATCTTTCAATATAATAGTATCTTGTAATTAATTAGGTTTAAATAAAAACATTTTTTTCCATGCACTGAGCAGTTGCCCGATTGTGAAAATATTTTTACTGATTA
Source organism: Helleia helle (assembly GCA_963853865.1). NCBI lineage: Eukaryota > Metazoa > Arthropoda > Insecta > Lepidoptera > Lycaenidae > Helleia > Helleia helle. The sequence goes on from OY971420.1 coordinate 7,473,687, forward strand.
TTTTCCCCGCTGATTAAATTTAAAACAGTTGCTACTGATATTTACGTAGGTACGTGACACGTTCTAGAATTAATGTGTTTGTGTGATTTAACGATATCAAATACAAACAGTGAAACAGTAACAAACATTAATACGTCCATACATACAAACTTTCGCGTTTATATTACAAGTTACAAGTTTAAATAGTAATATGTATAACAACTTTACATTACTACTGTTTTAAAAAATAAATATATAAATTTATATTTTACTAATTACTGTTATATTTTCTTCATTTCATATAAATAAACATTATTGTAATATAACAATTATACATAATAAATAATAATATAACTTGTGTATACATGGTTATGTAAAGTTGTTATAAATTAATACATAAATAGATATGCCCACCTATCTATTTATGTATTCAATATTATTGCTGTAACAAATTGTTGTCAACGGCCGAATCATTTCCCGTTTTCGGGAAAAATTCACCACTACTAGTAACATTGAATCGATTTAGTGCTTCATTTTTGACAGAGCGCTTGTATGAAGACTGACCTTCTATAGTGTAATTATTCTAAGTGCTCATATAAATAAAATACTAAAGATAATAACTAAATAAAGCACCAATGTAGCCTTATTAAATTAAACACATAAAATTCACTTAATAATTCTCAAGACAATAGACGTGAAATTATTTCAAAAAACAAACTTTTTGAATAAAAATTAACCAAGAATGTATTATATTTTCATACATTAACATAATATAAGTTATAAGTATTAAAATGTATTTTAAAAATACCACACATTTGCATGTCTTATTAAAGTATATTCACTAATTAAAAGTAGGCACTAAAATATTTCTACAAGATAGCGTGTAATTAATTGTTCAAGTTGCATGGATACTAGAATCCCTACATTAACTCGCGAGAAAGTAGCTGAGTGCTCTTATATTCATTATCATTTCATTATGGTGTTTTTATAATTGTTATTTATTAATTTTTAGTTATATTAATTAATTTTTAGTTTATATAATTGTTAGTTATATTAATTTAATTATATAAAATTGGAGCAATCATATTATTGTTTGCAATTGTCTTACATAAGGGGAGGGGTGTGCTTGCCGGAGTAAATTAATATTTGATCGCGATTTGAACTTTCATAGAGCGCTGCTGCCAATATAGCTGATGTCGTTTTATTAGGTAATGTAACTTGATTATTGCAAGTCAGCAGTTGCAGGACGTTGACTGCAAGTTGCAACTGACATCGGATCTTTAACTAGGTGTTTCAATTGTATTGGTTTACGATCACTGGATTGTACGGCTCCCTAAAGTCTCTTGCAGCCCTTATCGACTACCCCACCATGGTTCGCCTTGTCGTGGCGGTGGGGCTCAGTAGCCTAGGGTGAGTCGGCACCTTGGGCGAAGCTAATTGAGCCGAGGGGCGAGGATGGGAACCTCACCCCATTGTACTGTTCCGACGTTGGGAGGGGTTGTTCTGTGGTGCGGGACAACCCCTCTGTAGAGGTGGCGTCGGTACCTTGCAGGACTGACTAGCCGTCGAAGTGCTCTGTTAGCTTAACAGATCCGGGGCACCTCACCAAGGGCGGCACTGGTGGCACTCGCCGGGTTTTAGTGGGTAGAGCTGCGTCCACTTACCATCTTTCGGGCGCAGTGAGTCCACCCACTCCCCAGGCGGGATGCGTCAGAGCATTTCCCGGCGTTAAAGGGAAAAAAAGCCCTTATCGACTTGTAGGTATATAAAATTATATTTACAAATATAAATGTAAAGATATGCTTCACAGTGACAGTGAGAAAATATAAGATTCTCAGAATACATATTTTACATCACAGAATAATAGCGGGATGTACACTCGTCCACAGCACACCAGCAAAGTGGATATGTCCTTAATAGACGGCAATCTTTACGATTACAGCTTGCTCAGCGTGGCAATTACGAGTCAATGCCTTGCATATGAAAATAGAAATGTCAGCTTGCTAGAGGATCGCTTGTATGTAACCCTGTACCTTCTAGACATTAGGCGAGTCTTTTAGGCCATAGTTCTCGGGATGTGGAACACATAACCTTAAACATGTTATTTTCTAGAAAATGCAAATTTCTTTTTTAACTTTTTGTTATACCTTTTTTTTCTTTTATGCTGGGAAATGTTCTGAGGCATCCCGCCGGGGAGTGGGTCTCCCCAGGCGGGAATCTGGGACTCGCTGCGTCCGAAAGCCGGTAAGGTGGACGCAGCTCTACCATCTAAAACCAGGCGAGTGCCACCAATGCCGCCTCTGGTACGGTGCCCCGGATCTGTTGAGTAAACAGGGCACCTCGACGGCTAGTCAGTCCCTCAAGAGACTGATGCCACCTCCACAGAGGGGTTGTCCCGCACCTTAGAATGACCTCTCTCAACGTTGGGACAGTACAATGGGGTGAAGTTCCCATCTTTTGTCTATTGTCCTCTCTTCTTATAAGGGGGGTACAAAGAGCAGCTACCTCGGCTCAATTCGCTTCGCCGAAGGTGCTGGGCTCACCTTAGGCTACTGAGCCCCACCGCCAAGACAAGGCTTGAACCTTGGTGGGGAACTTTTTGTTATGCCTGGTTATTCAAAATTAAATATTAATAAGTCACACATATAATTTGAAAATAGTTAGGCATAATATATTTAACGCGTGTGATCATTTACCATTAGGTGATCCAATTGCCTGTTTGTCTAAAAATATGAAATAGGAAAGTCATTACTCTTCTTAAATTTATATGCCGTACACAATAATTTATTATTCCTTATACATAAATAATAATAACTGTTGTGTGAGTAAAAAACATGACTTGCTCTCCAAATAACAAAATTAACTTCAATTAGTTATGTCTTGATATGAATATTATAATTAAATATTTCGTGTTCTCAAACTATACGCTTGAAGCATTTATAGCACACACTCACTTATGATACTTGTGATTGTTATAGGCCTTCTGTAACCTTCTTGTAGCTTTATATTTATATGGGTCGGTTACACTATTGTTTTTCATGAACACAATCAAGTAAACCTGAAATAATACTGGCAACTTGGTCACGTGCTGCCTATCCTGAGACGTAAGATGTTAAGTCTCTGGCAGTAATCCTGCCTGCATGTAAGAAACAAGCAGGATCGCGGCACAGCGCTACCCCCCACCGGTAAACCATGAATATGGACGGCGGTTGTAAATTGATGTCGCTATAACGTACGGGACATGTAATGCCGCGGGGATGTGATGTATTTTGTCGGGAAGTCGGCAACAATGGCTGATGGGCGAGTGATTTAAATTGTCTCCCAGCCGCGGCTTCCGGCGCTCTCGTACGGTTAAGGACAAGTGTAGAGGGAACTCTACAAGCGTATCTATATAATTTAGCGATAAACTTCTCATAATTAGACATTATTGATGCAAAGTCTTTGAAGGTGTGCGATGTTCACCAACCCTCATTGGGCCAGCATATTGGTGAACTATGGCCCAACACCCTCCTCGCCTTATTTCGAGGAGGAGAAACGTGCCCAGCAGTGGGACATATAAAGGGTTGATAATATTAATAATATTATACGATCTGCTAACTGCTGCCCAATGTGTCTTCATAGTTGACGATCGTACACAATCGACGGCTACAGAGTTCAGGGTTGATGTAGAAGCGATTTCTTCACCCACTTGCTTAATATTAAGCAGCCTAGCTGTACTGGCACCGATTGATCTGCTGGACCCCATTCATTCTTTTACGTTCCCAGCACTGCTTGAATCGATAATATGTTAGGGAAATGCTTATATATTATATAGCCAGGATTTAGCGTAGATCCTGACCCTATGTGGGATTAGCAACAACATGTGGGATTTACAATAAAGAATTTTGAATTTGAATTTAGCACCTGGGAGTGCCCTACCCATAAACTAAAACCACTGCGAGCGCCTTCAACGGCATTTTGAGGGCCCTGAATCTGTGTTCTCCGGGATTACCTCAGCGACAGGCTCGCCCCGGCGAAGGTCAGACTACTCCTCGTAAGGGGGGACTGCCCGACCGCTATTAAGCAGTCCCCGCGACGTTGTGTCATACTGGCCACAGGTTCCCATCCTGAGCCCGACACAAGCACAGGGGCGTTACTGGAGGCGCATTAAGTAGCGCCTCCTACGCACCCTCTTTCATGGATGTGTATTAAATATGTGTATTATATAATAAAAATCTTAAATATATGTATATATATATATATATTAGTACAATTGGTACAAGTACAATTGGAGTTGGAATGGGTGTTGTGGGCTCGAGAGCTAAGAGTTTTTAAATTAATACTTTCCTAGTTTCAAAGAATGATTACGTACTCTGTACTTTTTATCGGTGATTTCAATGATGGGCAATATTAATTGTTCTCACGATCATTTGTTTTGGTATATGTGTTGCGAGACACTTACAACACCGCGTTCGAGTGCTAATCGTCAAAGATAATCGTCAAAGCTTGGATATCCATTATCCATATGAAATCTTAGAATTAGTAATAACTTTTAGGTGGGCTACACATCTCTTTATTTGCATGGGGTTGTCTATGGGCGTCGGTAGTCACCTGCCAGGCTTAGACTGCCCGGTTGCCTTATTATAACAAAAAATACTTTTTGTTTTACTGATGTATTCTTGAAGTTTTTTCGTTTCGTTACGTTTCTTATAATAGTAGTAATTTTACTCTAAGGAAATAAGTTATTTTTATTTCGAATATCTGCCATAATGAATTTCAAGCTACTTTTTATTAATGTACAAAATAAAAAAAGTCGGCGCGAGCGGACAGACGAAGTAGGCTCAGTAATAAAATCGCCCTCTAGGTACGGAACCTTGAATTACATGGTATTGGAAAATAATAAAATGCAGTGAAACTTTCCGTCAAAGCAATATGCTAAAATGAATGCGTCTTGAAAAAGGGAAAACAAAAAACCGTAATTTTCTCGTAGGCTGTTTTTTCCTACGATAAATTTGCATCCAAATTTGCATCTCGACGGTTTCAGTCTGCGAGAAGATTCTGTTTTTATTTTTACCCCTTTAAAAGACTTATCAGATAATATGGTCTGGTGTAAATTGTATTTTAAGTATATTTTTAATTTTATTAAAATTAAAGTTTCCGTCTTTCAGTCCTTTAATCTAGTTTTAACTGTTTTTTTTAACCTTTTTTTTATTTAGATAAAAAATAGACACTGCTAAATCTATGGTTGTTCGATTATTTATTAATATATTAGCTTAAATTTAGCTATAAGCAAAATTATTATTAGATTAAATCCAAAACCAGTTCTATAACTTTTTAATTTGATTGCCTGTAGTTTCATGAAATGTGTTCTACCTTTATAAGTCAGTTCAAATTGTATATATCAGTACCTACATGCATTCCTCATGTACCTACATTGAACTTGTTGTTCATGACGCAGTAACGTACAAAATATGATTTTATTCATCCCGTAAAATGTTTTCGGATTTATATGAGGTAGTATGGACCCGCCCGAAATTAATTACTCCTCGTTATATTTGGATACATATGATTGTGCCTGTCTGGCATAAAGTACCTCGTCTCCCCTCCGACGCAACCTTTGAGCCGGCTTCCACTCTCCCAACTTTTAATAACGATGGCTGAGAGGAGTATACATAGATTTATTGATTTTACATTCGAGTTTGTGCTTTCATTAATTTCGTCGGTTCTCTTTTGATTTGATGGAAGTCTTTTTGTGTTAATAATGCAACGCAATATACTTATTACATTTTTATAATATACGATGCGCGTAACACATGAATAGGAAAAGCTGAATATGATACTTATTAACCGACTTCAAAAAAAAAAGGAGATATCTCCGCCGTTTGTGAATGGATTTCGATGGTTATTTTTTTGTTTGAAAGCTGGTGTTTCCAATTTGGTCCCTTATTAATTTTATTAAGATCTGACAAGCCGTTTTTTAGTTATTTCCAATAATGCCTATTTGGTTGGTTTTGTTTATCTTGATGATATGATAATTTTATTACGTGTCGATGTAACTAACAATTGTATAGGATGCTTTGGTAGCACACCATAGTATGTCGCGGTCATCGTAATCATCATCATCATCACCATCATCACCATCATCATCATCATCATCATTTTTAGTTGATTATTTTTGAAGTCGGTTTGAATTTTTTGTAAAATGTTTTTATTTTAGTATTAAAACTTTAAATGGTCTTCTATAGGTTGACAGTTTACATCTTAGTTCGTAATTTTAATAACACCCTCATAATAATATGAGAAGCCATTGTTCAATGCTGGCATCGTTACATAGATAGGTATGCATATTTTTGATCTACTAGATAGATATTTGGTAATATACGATGTAGTATAGTTAATTAGATGTTCCCGATATAATAAGACAACAAAATAATACCATACCATTAGTATATTATCGCTGAAGCGCGTCTATTGTCTTGTATGTAATTATCGTATTTGTCACCGCTCGAGTAGAAAGCCTCTCTCCGTCTCTATTGTTCGTTTGGACTTGTGGGAATCGGAAGTTCTTGTAAAAGCCTTGTTTGATCTCTATTAATTTGAATCGGAACATTATACGTCTGGTAACAATAGTATTGAACACATTTCTAACGCGAGTGTGAATAAAAATATTATGATTGTGACCTGGAATTATGAATGATTCACGATATAATATATTATTATCGTAATTATTAAATTAACTATGAAATTAGGTTCACTCCTGTAACTTTACGAAATTTACGAAAAAATATAGGCGTGTCCATTAAATTAATTACCTTCGGATTAGTATTTTTTATTGTTTCATCTTTCAATTGGATTAGAATGTGACAGTTAATCTTATATATATATTTCTTGTGTGCGTGTGTATGTCACTGAACTCCTAGACGGCTGGACCGATTTTGATGATTTCTTTTGTGTGAGTTCAAGGGGATTCGAGGATGGTTTAGATTCACAGATTCACAAAAAAAAATGTACAGGGCAACGTCTGTCGGTGCCAACTGCCACTAGTAATTTTATATTTCGTGTTATGTAGTCTATACTGCGATTCGGACTGTTGATTATATTGTGGACAGGTAAATTAATTGGTGATTTGCGGTTTGTTGACTGTTGTATTCGCATTTTTCGCGTCCAATTGTATACGCTACTGTCGATGTCTAGTGGCGGCAAATCGTCGTACACGAGGCACGCGAACTGCCCGCAAAAATTCGACATAGCGCGCTCTGTTATATCAAAAGAGAGAGAAAGTTAACACTACAATAAATAAATAGGGTGAGAGGTAGTGCCATGCTGCTGTAAAAGATAGTGCCATGCTGCTATGCAACTGAATTGGGCCGGCACGATCGGGGCACCTCTCGCTCACATAATACCGGTTGTGACAGAAATGTCAAGTGACAGCTATGCTGTCGCGTTTCGTGCGGTTTGTGAGTTTCCGGTGGCCTGTTGGGAGGATAGGGAAAAAGAGGGCAGCACTTCTGCATAATCTCTGGTTGTGCAGATGTGTATGGGCGTCGGTAGTCTAAAGCTTCGACTACTCGTTACCCTTATATGCTATAAAAAAAGTTCGCAGGCGCCCGGCAAATGGGTAATATTTATGTGAATTCAATCAAATCAATCACATTAATATCAGAATTCATAAATAGAAATAATCTAAAATAGAAAAAAAAAGATCCAAACCACACACGTATTGCACAAATCATAAAAACAAACACCATATATTATCCCATATATATCTACAATGCTGCACTCCTCCAGACGTATTTGAATGTGTGGCTTGCGATAAAATATGCCTGTGGTATAAATCGTATTCCGTACAATGTGATGTATTTTGGATTTCACACAAATTGAGATTCTAAGGTAGTGCGAATACTGAATCGGCTATTTGACTTATTTTGATGTTACTGAACACTAGCCAAGAATGTGCAACCATTGTACCTATTATTATTTTGGTTTTTATAAACTATACCTACTAAATAAATGTAGCATATAATCTACGAAACTAGTCCTTCGATTTACAAAATCCTTTGACCAGTGTAGTACTGTGCCATCGCCAATCAAAGTGTCATGGGCTATAAAAGTAATGGTAATAGTCACAGAACACTATTGCGGTATTATTACTATTTCTGTGGTAATAGTAATCAGTCCGGATACAGCTGTAAATATAAGTTAACGGCTGAGAGGCTGAGGGCAACAGCTAGTTATCCATATTATGAATGTTCCCTACAAAGTGCTTTTATATAAATCAAATTACTATTTAGGAATAAGTAATATTCTTTCCGTGGACTGGAAGTGAGAGTAATAACGTAATACAAGTTTCCTTAGACAGTACTGCCGCATAGCTATAATTTAGTCGCGGCTACCCAAGACTCGAAGTGTTCCGATGTGTTTGAAGTCGCTTCAACAGGTTTGCAGAACCTCGATTTCGGTGCGACCTGAACCGTCAACCGATAACTGTACTAAGTCCTTGTATCATTGTAGTGGATATAAGCGATTATATTTACTTTTAATTAAGAATAAGAAAATGTGTTGCCCTACGCATTTATAAGACCATATAATTACGCATTGCAAATACCGGTGGCGTAAGAAAATCACAGGCAATTTAATACTAAGTTAAGGAAATAAGTAATTACAGGCACCGTTTTATTAGGAAATATCATTAGGATTACTAGAAATGCAGTAAATTTGTAATACGTACACTGTACGTACGTTATTCAAGAGATGAGTGCGCCTGTTGCTATTTTATTTTCTCGAAATGTGAAAAAAAGCTTAGGCACATTCGTGGTCATAATAACTAGGTTAACATAAATAAAATACGGATTTCTTTCTTAAAAATTTAGTAAATTCTTTGATCTATATTGTCCCGGTTGTTCAGTTGTAACGATGCGGCTATATAATATAATATGTATTTAAAGGATTAAAAGATAATCGTGAGACGTCCGGACTCCGTGCTCGATCCTACTAACCCCTGTGATGCTTTGAAATGAATTTTTCCAAATTTATATGTGCACCTGAACATGAGACCATCGCTTGCTCACCGGTGAAGCAAACATCGTGAGGAAACCCGCATGCTTGATGAGATTAAACGTCTGAAGGTGTGTGAAGTTCACCAACCCGCATTGGGCATCGGTGAAATATAATGGCCCAACACCATTCTCGCCTGATTTCGAAGAGGAGACCAGCAGTGGAAAATAATATCCTATATATAAAATTTCCATGTCACAATGTTAGTTACCGTACTCCTCCGAAACGGCTTTACCGATTTTTACCAAATTTTATATGCGTATTCAGTAGGTCTGAGAATCGGCTACTATCTATTTTTCAGACCCCTAAGTGATAAGGGTGGTCAACCCCTCAAATTTTAAAAAGTTAACGCGGGCGAAGCTGCGGGCAACAGCTAGTATTATATAAGGGTTGATAATTCTTAAAACAAATTGCCTCTAAAATGAATAGTCCTAAAACCTTCCTCAATAATTGAAATACCAGATACAAATAAATATTGAAGACCGACTTTTAGATGCGAAGCGCCTTCAACAGATTTTTTAAATAATTAGAATATTTTTGTTATTGCTTGTTTGTTCAAATATATGTATTTACCTACAATTGATAATATTTCGTCATCACTGCGTGCAATGAGCACCATCCTTTAAGGCATACATTTGCCAATTTATCAACACGTATTCTGACTCGACTTTCTATGCGCCTATAACATCATTACTTAGTCCTTTCACGTAAGGTCATTATAATGATAGTCACATTACATTGCACTATGGGTTCGTTTATGTAATTTGCTTACAACTAAACAATGAGAAAGGCGATTTGTCCACGATTTAATAATGGTAATCGTAGAATTGTACTTACATAACAATCGGGAATTGTTTAAACGATCAAATATTTCAAATAATACTTGCGTAATAATTTTATTTATTAAATAAATTATTGTACATGTTATGTTAAAATGTAGGTATAAATAATACTACTAAATGGAGCTAAGTGTACACCTACTACTTAAGAATCAATATAGGAAATTAGGAAGGAATGCGTAACATAGGAGCAGGAAGACGTCTAAGCGACTTTTAATTCCCTCCATGTTCGTGTTTGACCGGATATAAAGTGGCCGTCGATGGACAAGCATTAATGCCTCATAAAAGTGCAAGAGAGCCCTAATTGTGGGACGGCCGAGCTTCCACTAGTTAACCGCACCATGGACGGGATGTTTACGAGCGCGATGCACATTAAATTACATATAGGGTTCTTTGACACTTGAATGTCAGTAATTGATGGACAGTCATACATTAAAGCTTATCTACATATATACACAATATAACGGTTGAATAACATGTATGCCAAGTTTGAAGTGATGGACGTTTGGGCTACCATTATAAGGCATAGCTATTGTTGGCCCTTGAAGGGTTATGGGTTAGTCGAGCTTCAACAGGCAACAAGATAGGATGATGGCCTTTGTGCAGGAGCTTGTGACAGAATTCGGTCGTCTTGTTTATTGAAATAGGCATCGACAGGAACCGCGGTCTACATTCAAACGGTGTATGTAGCGATCATGACTTATACAAACATTTGAGCGAATAGAACAGTGGTTATTCATTTGGCACTTGTCAAGTGTGGATTCAGACATTAATATATTATAATAGTAGCGACTTAGCGAGCTCATGTTCTCAGAGAGCGATGATATCTCTCGGTTCCAATTGGCTGCCGGCGCGTGAGGAATGCTCCGCTCCGGCGACACTAGAAACCGTCGCCACACGGAATATACATCTCATCAGACAGCTGCTCTAGCGCTCCTAGACGATAATGGGGAAAATAAATGACCGACAAATACAACGAAATGTTTCAGTTAGGCATTCATTATGGTGTAATTGGAGACAAAGTTGAATTGATGCGCATGGATAATAGCAGAATGATTTAAATTATGTTTAACGGAAACATATTATTCTACGTAGGTATGTTTGTGGCCATAAAACTAGAAAAGTAACCGATGAATTCACATAATATAATTAATAATTACACAACGTCGCATTTCTGTAGAAGAGTTTGTTGCACGCGTTTATGTATTTTTGTTCTTTGCAAAATCTAGTACATATATGAGAGGTAGGATAAGTTACAGGGAGACATGACCGTATCTTAGCTATTTATATTTAAATACTAGCTGTTGCCCGCAGCTTCGCCTGCGTTAGCAAGGGGTGGACCACCCTTAACATTTAGGGGGATGAAAAATAGATGTTGTCCGATTCTCCACCCTAGCCGATATGCACACAAAATTTAACGAAATACGGTTGAGCCGTTATGGAGGAGTTCAATTACGTACCGTGACACGAGAATTTTATATATTAGATTTGGGTATCTCGATTATATATTATATTTAGAATCTTTTACAGAGTAAAGTTTTCTTCATTAAGAATCATCATCACATTGCGTAATGCCATTTTTTTTTCTCGCGGATCATCACAGTTTGCCAGTACAATGGCGGGATATTGCTTTCCGACTTGCGAAACAAACAACAGATTGTCAACAGCAATTTCTTCAAATCTACTCCAAGTTGCATTCGCTGTGTCATTTTCTATGTTGCATCATTCATGGTAATTTTATAGGACTGAATATCTGGGGACTGGGGATCGGCCGTCTTGTCGTTTATTGTAAGAAGCCTATGGACGGAAAAAGGCTGATAATGACGATGATGATGAAGTATACAAACAACACGTAATTATTATTGGTAAATTATACATCCGGCGTCCAAATTTAAAATCGGCTTTTTATGAATGTAGCGTACGCGGTCATAGTTCTGAATAACTGAAGCCCGAAGGAATAGAGCGTAAGAGATTCACTAACCAACCGTAACATAACAGTAGGTGCCGGTGAATTGTAGGTCACTGTCGACATTAATCACATACCTTTTATACAATTTATGTGTAATAAGCGCCATAAACTTTAAATAAAACATTATAATTTGTATTAGTATTCTCGGCGATAGTCTCAACGAGTTCGAAATAACGAACAGTGCGTGTACGGTGAAATGGACATTTTTGTGTAATAATGCTCAAATATCACCGACGCTCTCACAGGCACAAGTCGCCCGTGCGGTGCTTACGATGGAGGTTTGTATTGTTGAATGACTTGTTGAACTGTTTTTTATATAAGGTGTCTAGATATAAGATAAATATAAACAGAATATTACTTAGTATAATGTAATACATATTTGGTTTTCAATAAGTCACGCTTTCTAAAAAATGTTGACTAATTATTTCTATTGAGGTTCACATTACTACTATTTAATTAAAATTTATTGATACGATGTTGACATATGGGTATAAGACACAGATTTCACGGGTTCGACTCCCATCAAGCGCAGAGAACTTGCCGCCGAACTAGTTTATGGTTTTGTTTTTTACCTTAAATATTGTTTGTTATTAAAATCTAGTCTTATTGTACTGAGTATTCCGACAAATGTTGATCATTTTTAATTTATAAGGTTGAACTTACTATCATCATCATCAGACTTAGCTTGCCATCGCACACTTAGCTTATACTACAGTAAACTTTTCTCTGACAAAGGACACCATTCAATCCTTTGCGTGAGAATCTTTGCGAGAGTACTTGCAATACTAGGCTGGAGAGCTGTACAATCATACACATAACAGAGCCCAATCTATAGGATAAGTAGTTATATATCACTATATTTAAAATTGAGTTATTTTTGTCTGGCAGGTCGTCCGGGGACTCGGACGCTGCCAGCACGTCTGCGGTGGAGACGACGCTGGAGCGGCTACGGGGCACGCGCAGCGCTCTCGAGGAGCTGTGGTCGGACCGCGAGCGCCGCCTCGAGCTCACTCTGCAACTGAGACACTTTGAGAGAGACGCCCTGGAGGTGTGTAAAACATTTTACTTGCATTAAGCTTTGTATCAATTACACGCGGCAAATCGTCAAATATTGGTTCGGACGCGCTTAATGAGTACACGGTTACCGTGCTTAATGGATACAGGGTTGCCGCGCTTAATGGATACAGGGTTGCCGCCCTTAATGGGTACCCTGTTGCCACACTTAATGGGTACCCGGTTGCTGCGCTTAGTGAATACCGGGTAAAAATTTGGCATGCACTACCTAACTCAAACACTTCAACGCTCGACGTAGATTTAACGCTCGAAATTATTATGATACGCGGTTGTACATTGCGCGACGAGGCGTAGGTATAAACTTGATCTGTGCACCCTGAATAGGATTTTATAAATTTCTCTGTGCACCTGAGCTTGTCAAGATCATTTCTTCAGCGGTAACGGAAAACATTGTGATGTGTGAACTTTATGCTTAATATGGAATAAAAATATTAAAATCGTTGATTTATGCAAAAAGGTTAATTTATGCAATATTTGATTTTTTTATAAAAACCATGCAGTTTTTTTTAAATCGTCGTGTTACGTCAATTAAAAATTCATACGACTTGTACTTAAAATATCCACAGTATACAGTCATAGTTACTTTAATCGATTTTTTATCTGGTATGTATTGCTAACAATGACATTCTTCTTAATATTACGTTTTTCCGATAAACTGATTAAACTTTAATTACCATATGGACGGTTTGAGTATCGTTTATTTTAACAATAAGGAACGAATTATGGGATTTTATTAGACGTTTTGCTTGCTTTATATATCCCACTGCTGGGCACGAATATTCTCCTCGAAATCAAGCGAGGAGAGTGTCATAGTTCACCGATGCCCTGGCTCAATGCGGGTTGGTGAACTTCACACACTCTTTAGACTTTCAATCTCATCAGGCATGGCATCCAAATGTGAATTCAATCGAACCTTAGTTTCCATCACGGAAATTGTTTCGTAACACATCGTCTCTAGTGCGACATAATCTTACACGTTTATAGTTTATACGGATTGATGGTGATTATTTTGATGATTTCATAGTGCGTTGCCAAAATTTATTGAAATTGATTTATATTTAGAAGTGAAGTCAACACATAGAAAAAGTTACTTTCGCATCTATAGTATTTATTGGCCTTTTAGCTATCTTTGAATGGTCCTATACCGGTGACGACACGGCTTTTCAGCAATCATAAATAAAATATCAGCTATCTGTTAAAATAAGTTACTACATATGTATTGTAGGTGTCGTCAAGATTGGAGTTGTGGGGCGACGAACTGCAGCGAACAGACCCGCCGCGCGACCCGCAGCAGGCGGAACAGGCGCTGGCTGCTCACAACGAGAGTGTTGCCAGAATGCAACACGCCACCTTCCAGGTAATCAAAATAGTTCGACTAGGATCGGTGTAACATATTATATTGATCAGGAAATATACATACATATAATAATATGCTGTAATGTGAAGATCACGTATTTTAATAGGCGATATATTATGTTAAATTGTTATTTAGGTACACTATAGAATTTGTGATAAGAGAAAGATGTTTACATAAGGAAAAATAAATTTAAAACAATATTTTTTTCTTATTTGGAATCAAAAGAATGTTCTTGTTTTTTAAGGAAGACTGTCAATGTAAAATATTTATCAAGCTCAAAGTATATGTAACCTACTTAAGATACAATACAAAGGCAGGATGTCTGATAAGTTTTTCCCTGGAATCCGTCAATACGATTAATTAATTATGTTGAAAGTGATGTTAGCTTCTATCGCCTAGTTTACTAAGTAGAGGGATGTTCTTCTTATCTATTGTACATACTTTTATCTATTTATATTTAAACATTACTTAAATATCCATGTTTGATGGACCCCTTGTATATGTTACGGTCGTTTAATTTATTTGATTAGGCGCGTTAACCCCATTTAAGAAATTTGATGTCTATTATGAAATTTAAAAATTTATGTAACAATTTGTAGAACTTGGTGATACCAAATTCATTATTGGTTGGTAATCTGTTGGTTTTATTAAATTTTACCAACAGTGTAGCTTATTGTACGTCAAATAAGTTCACCACAGGCTCCGAGCGAAGCCACTGAGAAGAACCGGCGTAATACACTCAGCTATTCGAATACGACTTGTTTATTTATTATTTGACTGTATCGTAGGTGGTCCAACAAGGTCAAGAGTTAGCTGCGGCCATATCCGAAGCTTCAGACGTGATGGCGTCTAGCTCAGACAGCTCAGAGGGTGCGCCTTTGGACGCCCAGGCGAGGGTGCAACTGCTACTGGAGTTCTTACACGACCGACAGTTAGACTTGGAAGAATTGGCAGAAGAGAGGCGGGCGCGGTTCGAGCAGTGCGTGCAACTCGGTTAGTACCACTTTCATTCCTTATAGCGTGTACGATACGTGCATTGCAATGAATTCAAATGAGATACATAGTTTTATACAATGTAATAATGAATTTGTTTCGTATTTTTAATACTAGTTACTTAAATTTTGGATTAATACAATCAAATTTTTATTCCTAGTTTTCGCCTACTCTACACTTAAAAAATAGACCACAATAAAGCGCTTCATGGCTTACATAAAAAATGATAATGTTCAATTTTATCCAATTTACTCCACTCTTAAGCTCTAGGTGTCCACTCTTAAGTGTTTATAATAAAAATCTACTTAATTTTTTATGTCTACTTGTATCGTACAGGTCAATTCCAAAAGGACGCGGCGCAGGTGGTGAGCTGGATTCGCAACGGTGAGGCGATGCTGTCCGCGTCCTTCTCGATACCGGGCACGCTGGCCGAGGCTGAGCAGCTGAAGCGAGAGCACGACCAGTTCCAGGTGGCTGTAGAGAAGACGCACGCCAGCGCAGTGCAAGTCAAGTACAGAGCCGATGCGCTACGGGCGGCCAATCACTACGACCCGCACACTATTAGGTATGTTTTGATATTGAAAGGCTTAAATAAGCCCCAACGCAATAAGAGCTGGGCTTTGAAACGGTTGAAATTATTTTGATAAAACATTGGAACCATTGCTTGAAAATTGCATCTTAATCGATTCAACTGTTTGCAAACTACAGTGCAAAAGACAGACACTTAGAAATCAAAT
Organism: Helleia helle; assembly: GCA_963853865.1. NCBI lineage: Eukaryota > Metazoa > Arthropoda > Insecta > Lepidoptera > Lycaenidae > Helleia > Helleia helle. The sequence goes on from OY971420.1 coordinate 7,489,668, forward strand.
TTATAATACTCGTTTATTTGCGTCGGTGGTAAAAGTTAGGCATTCATCTAGATGGAATGATCCTCGTGCAGTGGCTCTCCCTATAAAGAGATGGTGGATAGAGTATATATATAGACTATAAGAAGGTTTCATCGATGACATTAACCCTATAGCTGATAAGGAATTTTGATTGAAGACTGGTGTCGTACTTACTGGGTGCATATGTTGCGAAGGCATGGATTTAGCTAAGAAATTGTATATTACATAACTTATTTTCGTTCCTGGTATTCTTAGCACTTAGCATATTTAGTCTTACGAATATGCCACATTCATTTTACTTATATTACATTCACTAAAGAGTTTAATTGAAAATAAAACAAATGTAACATTAAAATATTCTATAATCCCATCAACAGAGAAATATCCGAAGAAGTAACCGAACGCTGGCAGAGATTGGTGACATGTGCTGAGGAGAGGCACAAACTTGTGACGGCCTCGCTGAACTTTTACAAGACGGCGGAACAGGTGTGCTCGGTGCTAGACTCGCTCGAGCGCGAATATCGCAGAGACGAAGACTGGTGTGGCTCGTCGGCCGCGCCGCCTGCCGATGACAATACCCTTACCCAGAATATGGACAAGGCAGCTCAGGTAAAATATCGAAACAGCAGTGTTAAGTAATTATTATGTCACGTGAATCCTTGTTATCTGAGTTTTTTATAGAAGTGGGTGCAAACGGACAGTCGTTGTACCTGGTAGTAAGTGATAAGCGTCATCCACAGACACACATTAGTTAATTCAACCCATACGTACCTGAATCATGCGTGATTATTTTTGCCGATTTTTTCTAACACGCAGAATATTTTTTGAACATCCGTCGGTCAATTATCATGTCGGTCGAATGCTCAAGCTTGCGACGGTTTTGTGTCCAAGTTAAATCAAGAATTTTAATATTAGACACATTATCGAATGTTATTATATAAAATATATATTTTATTATGTATAGCTGTATTTGATAGCGATAGACGTAAAAACAGAGTTTAGCGAAGCTGTGAAACGAACTGCTTAAAACCTTTTTAACACGCTTTTATTAGTTTCACCTGTATGTATGTTTGTTTGTATGTATGTAACCTACTCCTTTAGACTTGATTTTGACTCACTTCTAACGACCAGATTTTGTTCAAACTTTGTAGATTTATCGAGGACCGATGACAATACAATAATTTGATAAAATTATTCCAATATCCTGATCAGGATAATCAGAATAGCACATGCTAGGAAGGCGTTAGGCGCGCAAGTTACCTACATCACTTGTGTTGTTTTTAGACTCTCACTAATTTCTAAAACGATTGTTATTCGTTGAGTACTTTAAATAAATAAAATCTTTAATTAAAAAAATCGACACTAAAAGACAAAAAAGTAAAAAATAAATTATAGTTTAAAAAAACTAAAAAACACGCATTATTAGCAAACCCAACAAAAAATTTGAAAATAATTTTATTGGATGAATTAAATGGGTTAACAAAATTACTTATTGTAAAAAAGCGTGGTGCTTGTAACTAAGTTTTTATATTAACTTCACTTTTAAGAAATACATACCGATAAAATATTTTTAATAATGAATATTGAGCACCTCACGCTTTTTTACAATAAGTAATTTTGTTTTTTAACTATAATTTTTCATGTTCTTCAATCGAATAAAATTATGTCAATCAAAGTGACTCAAAATATTGTATATTACTCATAGAATTTAAATAATTAAAGGTATATAATAACTTTAATCTCTTAAAGGTGGCCGCGTTGATAGTGAAGCACGGCGAACAGAAGGAGGCGTTTCTGAAGGCGTGTACGCTCGCGCGCCGCACCGCCGAGACGTTCCTTAAGTACGCGGCGCGCTCGGCGCAGGTGCACGGGCAGACCGCGGCCGCGAGCAAGGCGCACCACGAACAGACTCGTGCGATACTCGACACGCTGCTGTCGCAGGAGAACAAGGTGATATAATATTTTCCAATGCTTACACGAATTTCACTCATTATAATGAAACAACTTTTACGGGTTTATCGCGGTTTATTAATATTCACGCCCGTCGTTTCGGATAGTTAACAGCAAATTAACTTAACAGCATGGTCAAGGGAGGACTGTCGTCCGTAAAAAAGTTATTTCATTATAAAGTGATATAGTGTACCAAGGGGAGGGATACGTTGTATAGCGTGTCTACAAGTATGGTTACTATTATCATAATTATGTCTTGCGTGGAATAGTTTCATGTGCATTTAAAAAAAAGAGTAATACAAGTCAGGCATCACCTTGGGAACAGGACGTTGCTCCCAGGCATATCAGGATAACATGTAAATTTTGATATATAATATTTGAAAAGATTAATTTCACTGAGTTTGTTTCGCCAGTTCTCAATGGGCTTGTCTTGGAACCGGTGGCAGTTTCAATTGACATTAAAAATATACTTTGTTGGTATTATTTTGAGTAAAAATTGATTTAGATTTAGTGTGATTACTGGCATATCGATCTGCAGTCTTAAAATTGTATTAGCGCTATATCGAGCCGAATTTCAAATATTTTGTGAAAACAAAGATATGATTTTGACTTAAAATTAAAAAAGATAGGCTTCCCTGAGCTCTGCTCTTACAAATTTGGTATGATTAAAGTTATGAAAGTTTTTACATACCGCTTAAAAGTTTTGGTAGTAACATGCTCAGTTCATAATAATGATCACAAGAAATGTAAGAATTATGTAAACCGAAAACTACCCCGAGTAAAGTAAGGACCGTCGCTACTAAATATACGACCGGTACGTTCGACCAGACTAGAATCGTGCGGCAATTTTGTCAATATCGGAATAAGAGCCCCCTGAGTTTATTTAGCTCAAATTTACTATGAAGGGCTGATGATGATGGTAATTAATTAATACAATAGTGAAATATGTTTGTGTTATAAAGTGATTAGTAAATAACATTAGATCACGCCACTTATTGTTTTCCGGGTGTTGATGCAATAATGCTCTATTATAATTAAGAGACCTGCAGATGTAATCTGACATACGCATATTGTGCACGTCCTTATAATCGCATTGCGTAAATACAAACAATAAATAGTTTACAAAGGGGATTACAATCGGATATTGATTGTTTACATCCAAACAAATCAATGATGTCCTCATATATTTACGAAAAAATCGTTTGTGTTTTCGTTTTTTAACGTGTAGTGTAATGGTAATGTTAGTTTACCGTCGCGTGTAATACCGGTGTGTTCATCGAGACAATAAGTCTTTTGTGTGCGCGATGGTATCTCGCAGCACGCGCTGTGACCACGGGCAGTGCTCATACCGTTGTCGCCGGTGTACTACCATGACGAGAATCAATCGCCCAGACTCGCTCAGTTTCGTTTTTGTTCTTCTATATCCAGTAAATATTTTTATAATATAGATTATATTAATACTTTTATAGTAACCGTGGAAAGTGTTCAGTTCTACGTTCTAACTACTAATTAAAAGTGATATTTTTAAAATGTCTTTGAGTTGTCATTCTTGTTTCGTTTGTTTCATTACATATGCTAATATTTATTGATAAGGAACGTCGCGTTGACCTTATTAAATACGAACGTGCCTTAGAATTTTTTTACATCAAAATACAATAAAATTAATCCAAAGAAAGTGTAATGATGTTGTATTTTATGTTATACAAAGTTTATATAATATAATACTTTTATTTACGAATTGATTTCAATAGAATCGTGATTATTGTGGACAGTGCAGTACTTGTATTACAGTGTCTAAAAGTTAGTCAGTCACACGTGATTATTAGAAGTACTGTGTGATAGTAGTGTTTCAATATTGTCTCAGGCCTGTGTCAAAATCATCGTCAGTGACCCTTTTTCAATGCAAAGAAACTTAATTGTTGTTATAGTACTGGAGCCATGAAATTGTGCCTACCTTGCCATCTTCCATTTACGTTATATGTTCAAACAATAATTATATTAAATTACGTTAGGATTATTACAAATCGTTTTTCACACTATATTTGCTCAGGTATTGGAACACTGGACGGTGCGCAAGAAGCGTTTGGAGCAGTGTCAACAGTTTGCGTTGTTCGAGCGGTCGGCGCGCGCGGCTGTGGAGTGGATACGAGAGACGCAGGAGCGGTGCGGCGCGGCGGCGGCGGTGGCGGCGGCGGGCGTGGCGCGCGAGAGCCGCGAGCGTGTACGTCTTCTGGCGCAATTGGCGGACGGACTCGTGGAGAAGGGACATCCGCACGCGGTGCAGATTAAGGACTGGGTCGCCGCTGTGGACGCACGGTACATAATACTATTGTACTAGAATTAATTCTTTACATGGACCGAGTGATTAGGTTATTGCGAAATATCGGCATATTCACTCACTTAATTATTATTATTATCAACCTTATTCAGTACATTGCTAGAATGCTTTCAATGAACGCCTTAATGGTTGATATTACCTCCCGATCTCTTACGTTTTTCAAATTGATAAAAAATAAGAGTTAAAATTAAAAAATAAGAACTTTAATTTCAAGAAAGTTATTTAAATACACTTATTACTTCAAGCCCTAGTACTTATCCCTCCTATCTAAAGCACATATCAATTTTTAGTACATATCTAGGTATGTTACTTAAGATATGCTCTATGTAATGTGAGGTACCGTGATTACAATAAAATATCTGTACATTGCTTAAACCATGATAGCTTTAATACTAACAAAAGCATAATATATTATATTTAGGAGACCATAATTGTTTAATGTTGATATTTTTTATGTTTAGATATGCTGAGTTCAGTGGGTCGATGGAAGGCGGCGAAAGCGAGGCAGAGAGTGACTCTAGCGTGGCACCATCTCTAGTATCTACGCAGTCGGTGGAGAGTGAAACTCGTGCCGAACCTCAACCCACAGCTGTTGGAGATGACAAACGACGGAGTGCACGTAGAAAAGAGTACGCTTTCATTAACATGAAATAGTTTTTTGAAATAACATTAAATAATTGTCACGTCGTTTTAATTTTAAAAGTACCTTTATGGAATATTAACTTCGGACTAAAATTTTGAAGCTCCGTTGTACGCGTACATATGCACGCACATTTGCAAACCTATCCCCATTTGTATAGTTGTAAACTTACAAACATCTTTCTCAATATTGTAATTTAAACATACATGCCTCTGCTGTCATAAAAATGTGTATTCATCGAAGCATAAAGTAAAACCGATGATTATTAATATAGAAAAGTTTATTTATAATGAGTTAAATGTAACATAAACTTCTTATCAACAGATTTATAATGGCGGAACTGCTACAGACAGAACGAGCGTATGTTAAGGATCTAGAGACGTGCATTACTTGTTACCTGCGCGAGATGAGAACCGACCCGGCCTCGGTGCCTGCCGCTTTACAGGGAAAGGTAATATTTAACGAATACGCGGTATTCTATTGACTTTACGAATAATTATAGATTTCCACCTGAATTTAATTAGTAAATAAAATATTAACAAAATAAAAGAAGCGGTTAACATCGGGACCTTAAAAGTGTTCATGCGGGACTAGCTTTTATCGTGTTAATTTAACTCCTCCATGTGTTGTTTACTGTGAGACGCAATGCTGTAGCTCCGTGCTAGTAATTGTACACTCAGTACTTCTATCATTGCCATAGTGCAGTTAGCGAAAGAAATAAGCAGGTCAATAATGTTGATCGCTTAAAACGCTTCCTTCGATGTAATACACCATATTCATATTCTCATTACAGGGTGATTATTACATTCAATAGACATCCTGACCGATTTCGGCCCTGTCAACTGCATTTTACTATCAAGTTATGCGTTTTCATGGCATGTGCGCATTACGCTAATGTGCACAAACAGCACATGTTAGTTTCATTATACCTTTTTTCCGAATGGCGTTATGCTTTTGGCTTGATGACCTTTAAAGCTACATTGATACAGTTAATGACTTACCTACTTTCCAGCCAGTATTTATATTTCAATGTGTGTATTGTATAAATACTTATATTGACAACAGGAGGAGTTAATATTCGGCAACATCGAGGAGATACACCGTTTCCACGAGCGCGTGTTCCTTCGCGAACTGGACAAGTACGAGACGATGCCTGAGGACGTGGGCCATTGCTTCGTGACGTGGGCGCGCGAGTTCGACATGTACGTCTCGTACTGCCGTAACAAGCCCGACAGCAACGCCGCGGTCGTGCAACACGCTGGCGACTACTTCGAGAGGTACGTTTCACCTTCTTAGGATGCCCCTTACTAATTAAGGATGGCAATCAGCTCCGCATATTTATCCTTGTCTATCGCGAGGCTACGCACTCTGATGTTACGCAACCACGATATTTTTTCTTTTTCCGGTAACTTTTCCCATTATAATAAGTTGAAGGAGTTCGTATCGGTCACGCCTAAGCACTTGCCTCAAGAATGCGAATTTACGTTGTTTGACGGTTTGGAGAAGTTGAGCGTTTCTGATACATTACAACAAGACACTTTTTATGTTAGTTAAACGAGTTTATTCAGGCTAGTCCAGTAAACTCATTTACCATATTATGTTATCTGTCCTGAGACAAGATGTTAAGTCCTGGTACCAGTAATTACACTGCCTGTCCTGATCTTCTCTCCGAAACACATTAAAGCTATATTTTTGAAATAAAGATGGTTTTACCAATACGTGGTTGACCTGTAAGTGGCACACACACAGAAAGTGTTCACTTAAGTTGACACGGCCATCATTTTCATATTAATATTAATATTTTATATATATATTAACATCTTATCGCGTTTGTGTAGCAGTTGTGTTATTATTCTATACATATAGTATGTTTCGTGATCATGGCGATTGAACCATTGTAGAAATGGTGAGGGCTACGGAATATAAATAACAATTAACATTGTGATTTATTCATGAATCCCGTTTTCAGTTTGCATACATTTCATGAAGTAGTGTCAAGTTAGTTCAATGAATTGCTAAGAGATGGAGCCCTTTACCCTAGTTGTTGGTTAAGACTACATTTTTTCTTTCAATTTTTTGTTAGGACTAGTAATATAAAACTAAAATAATATAAAACAATAATAATAAAAAAAAAATACAAAACGTTTTTTTATATATAAATAATATGAACAATAATAATATTGTGGGAGACTGGTGCCTAAGCTAGGCTCGAGGCATGTCCCCACCATGGTTCAGGCCTTGACGGATGGCGGTGGGGCTCAGTAGCCTAGGGTGGGCTTACCAAGCCGAGGGGCTCTTTGTACCCTTCCTATAAAAGAGAGGACAAAAGAGCAAGGGGCAAGCTGTGGTGCGGAACAACCCGTCTGTGGAGGTGGCGTCGGTCCCTTGGGGGGACTGACTAGCCGTCGAGGTGCCCTGTTTGCTCATTAGATCCGGGGAACCTCACCAAAGGCGGCATTGGTGGCACTCGCCGGGTTTTAGTGAGTAGAGCTGCGTCCACCTTACCAGCTTTCAGGCGCAGCGAGTCCCACATTCCCGCGTGGGGAGACCCATTCCCTGCCTGTGTGTCAGGACTTTAATGAAGACTAGTTCCTAACAGCACAGTTTTCATTACTGGCTATAAATATAATAAAACCAGACACGTAAAACCACCATCGAAAAATTGTCATTACATTAATAACACAAGCTGCATATAAATGATTAACACACGATTTAAAAATTATAACGTTATGAGTGATAAAAATAAATACATTGAATACCACAATAATCCTCTAAAAACACGAAGAAAAAGTTGTAAAGAAAAATTTTAAATGTACTGTCAACTGTATGAGTTGTTTATTTAATAAGTAGACGATAAGAATCAAATACGTAGTTTGCAAGAACATTACAATTTCAGGTGCGAATATTTTCTTGTTATACTGCAATTTTATCACCCATACCATGAAACTGACACTCGTGACAAGTTAAATGATTCCGAAAAGGGAAGCGTAAGTTCATGTCACTTGGAAATTTTCTAAAAATAGGTGTACATTATTAAATAATATATTGTTTCGTGGAAACGCTTACCTAACAAAAATAAACTAAATTAACATTATGTATTCTAAAAAAAGATTCTTATAATATAACTCTTAACTTAACTTTATAGATGTAGATAATTTGTACAATTATTATAACAGGGTACAACGTAAGAAGAAACTGGAGCACCCGCTAGCAGCTTACCTTATCAAACCAGTGCAGAGGATCACCAAATATCAATTACTCCTTAAAGATCTGCAGGCGTGTTGTGCCGAGGGACAGGGTGAAATCAAGGTGAGCAGTTTATATTGGAATAAACCGACAGCTGCAGGTGTAGTGGTGACTGCGTTGTACACGCAAAGGGGAGGACCATTTGTGGGCTCCTAGCACATTAAACCCCACCAAAAAAGACATAATTTAGCCTTTATCACTACTAAAACATTTAAAACTGGATATTTACCATTATCCTTATTTTTAATTCGCGGAACGCTATATTTTGACATTAGGTACGTTACTACTACTACTTCGTGAACAAGACATTCGTAGATAATGTCGAAATATCGAGCTCCGCGAAATAAAAGTGCAAAACACGGTAAATATATTTTTGTAATACTTTTACATCTTTTTACATTATTAGTTTTAATTTTTTTTTTATTTCAATTAGTTTTTTAGTGTCATTATTAGTTTTAAATTTATAGCCTGACACTTAGTGATAACATACCATTATACTGGAGAAAGAATTTTGAAATTGGACGAGTGGATTCGAATGTTATCTTCTGCATACATCCAAAGCTACAAACCTTAACTCATTATTATATTAGTATAAAGTAGATAGATGTATTTGTTGGGGTTATGGATGGGGATAATTGTAATACACAAATATTAGTATTAATAATGATTAAAATTGTAGGTGCCCTTTGATTTAGTAACAACTTCTAAGGTTATTTATAGTATGGAAATATCTTAACATAAATTTAAAAATTTTATAGCAAAGTTATATTAGCGTCAAGTGACACGCGTTGCACAGTGAGTTTCTAATAACTTAGGACGTAAAGCTTTTGCGTACGTGTGAAGGTAATGTACCATAAGTGACGCCAGTCACAACGTGTTACAGCCGTAGCAGTGGCGATGAACACTGAAATTAACATACGGTATGTTAATTATGTTATATTCGAAGGCTGAAATCGTTACATTTTTAGCACAATTAACTCGACTACAGTCTAAGTAATATGCTGTGCAAAAACTTGTCGATCGTTTGCCTAAATTCTAAAATTCAGTTTTAAGTCCAAGCTGTCTTTAATTTCTTGTAACTTCTTATTAAATCTACGAAGTGAACGTGATTTAATAGACTTATCTTTGAAGAAGTTTATATCGCGATTACACATTTGATAAGATTAGATACGTACGTATACACTGCATGGAGAGTAGCGTGAGGTAGCACGATGGTTGTTTGTTGTATTTGAAATAGTTTTATCGAGTGTCTACTACTACTATTTGTGAGTGCCGGTAATACCTACCAAGTGACATTAATATATCGTTCACATTAAAATAAAATCTTCCTTGTTTATCGTAAAATGTCGTTGTGAAATTCCCGTTATTCATTTGTCATTGTTATTTACTTCTCATTCATGTTCATAATATGAAGTTGTTTTAGATTTAGGTGACATGCATCTTTACAGCTGGGCTAGTTCACTAAATGTTTGTTATACACAAATAACTAATCGTAGCTTATTTTAAAGATTTTGTCTGAAAAGTGGTTTGCGTCAACAAAGCCTGATAAATTAATGACCATGAACTAGGTAAAGCCCCTTCTTTTAAACGATTCTAATCCCAATATTTAAGATTTTATGCAGAAAAACAGTGTGAAGTCAAAGCAATTATTAACATTTATTGCATAATCACTTACCATATTGTTTCGCCCACTGCTGGACGAAGGGATCTATCAATGAATGCCAAGATGGGACCATTAAATACATTTATTTAGTTCTCATTAAAATTAAAATTAACAAGACCAAGTTTACTTTCTTATTAGTAATTATGTCAGCCTACTAAATCATATGAGTTTTTCTACGAATATTTAACATTAAATTGTTAAATTGATTATTTTAATGAAATAATTGATTAAAAAATATAAAATTAAAAATATCTATTTCTTCTATGTTTGGTTCAACAACAACAACAAATGAATGCCAGGACGGCCGATCCCTTGCCACTCGCATCCAAAACGGATAAAAGCTATTTTGGATACCCCTTAAAATAATATTTTGGTATATAACCATATAAGTAGTTTATATCTAAAGAGGTCGACCGCCGAACGATATTACTCACATAATTTACAAGAAACTTTTCGACTGTTATTTGTAACTATTGTTGTGACATAGTAAGTAAGTTGGTCCTATGAACTTGTTATTTTTATAACGTCCTTCTGTAAATGTATCGAGTATTAAAATTTATTGAAATTTCTATGCATGCATACATAACAACTATCTAATATGTATAGTTTGATACACTCAATTCTTCCATTCATTGTTTGATCTCAATTACCCCCGATTAATATACATAGTCTTAATTAGGCTTCTGATACGCTAATAGATATTTTCTATTTTTATCGAACGTATTTGTTTTTTCAGCAAACATTAGTATGAGAGAAAACTTGGTACATCCAAGAGCAAACACTTTTGTTATATTTCTAGTGGTGTTGATATTTCGGACTAACGTACCAGTTTCAGCTCGTCGAGTTTTTTAAATATTTTGTACAAATGCAAACATGGCTTTTGTATAAACTTTCTAGGTAAGGTAGCGAATAAACGAGTGGAGTCAACCCTAAATTACGCATTAGCTCAGCGCTTATCTTCATAGTTAACGACATTCTGTAATGGCGCAAACCCATTACGTCCTATCGGCTCCAGATATTTGTTTTTCATTTCGAGCTAAACACTGATTTGTATGAGCTGACTATTCGTGGCAATTACCAATACGCTTATACTAAAATTTTCCTTGTGCTGTGAATCAGTTGTGTGTTACACATTAGTACACCGGCTGCTTAATTACACTAGTCATTTTATTGTTCATATTTTATTCATATTTTACATAAAATATGCAGTGTTTTCTCTAAATGTTACCTGCATTTTTGTCATCATGTTGAAGTATTTTAGTGGCCATCGTTCGAATCGTATATGGCCAGAGGAATACCATGCATTTGTATGTGTTTAGTGTTTGTAGTGACAGTTGTATCAATGTGCTCTTTATTTATATAATCAAAATTTGTTCAGGACGGATTGGAAGTGATGGTGTCGGTTCCGAAGAAAGCAAATGACGCGATGCATTTGTCTAACTTAGAGGGATGTGATGTACCAATGGATAGCCTGGGGGAGGTGGTACTACAGGATTCCTTCCAAGTGTGGGACCTGCGACAAATTATCAAGAAGTGTCGAGAACGAAGAGTATTCTTATTTGATTTGCACCTTCTGCTTGCCAAAGAGGTTAAGGACACGCATGGAAAAGCCAAGTATATATACAAGACAAAGTTTATGGTAAGTGATATAAAATTCATTATTATAATATTACATTGTCAAATATGTCCATTAAACAAGGTATCGATAGATATTTCAAATACACGTTTGAAATTAGTAATAACATACTATTAATAACTCATAAAGATAATTATAGTAATTATGTTAGTGTGTCAAGTCAGACAAAGAAGTCTTTTTGTCATTGTTGTACATTTGTCACATATTAAGGAGAAACGGGAAAGGTATTAGTAATTACTGACCAGTACCAAAAAATAACAAGTTTACTCCTCCTTTTTTCACATGTATTTTTTTTGACGTGACAACGTCTTAGAATTCGATGGAGCCGGCTGCAAGAACGAATAAACATGACACATGCGGCGTTACCTCGCTCTGATGTTTTCATGTTCAACTATCGTCAGTAAACCGACTTTACAGACAACCGATTTTTTTTTCTACTAAAATATTTATCCATAGACAAACATTCTTGTTATAAACAATATTTTTTCTAATAAAAGATAATGTAGACGGTAGACATACACTGCAACATATATTTATCTAATGTTTTAAAAAAACTTAGATAATCTATAGAAGTACTTAAGGTTACACAAGTCGCTCATCTTTCCATACATTCGCAGAACAGTAATTACTACAATGTTTGACGTTGACCACGAAAAACTAAGTATAATATAAATTGATCTCGTCGTTATCTATGTGTGTATGTACCCAAAATCGTAAAAATATTATACATTTAAAAAATACAAGCTTAATAAATAAAAGCCCAACTTTGGGCGTAAATAAATAGTATACCGAGCACGAAAGCTCAAAAATAAAGCACGTACAGATATAGTTTAGTTATTCAAAAGATAAAATAAATTTATTTTGAAAAGATACACTAATTATTTTTTCTATAATAACTGTTTTACTAAAAGGACATTTTCGGAATGAATCATTGTGCATTTGATTCTAGCACGCATGTTCGCGCCTTATGTCAGATGAGATAGCAATAATTTTGTTAGAGTTGGCGGCATCGACTAGTAATTGAACCTTAAGACATAGTTACACCAATTTTTTTCAAGCTATAAAATGAAACTAATTCAAATTACAAACTATATTCAATAAAGAACAATAAGTATTAATATTTATCTCAGGTTGTGTTGCGGTCCTAAATCTAAAAACACACAATATAAAAATACTTTCTCAGTATTTTAAAATCGTTAGGATCGTTTAATTCCTAGATTTCTTATATTCGATGATAAGTCAATATATAGATATTGCTTTATTAAACATACACATTACGGCAATGCACTAGAAGGTTGAATAGAAAATATTTAACGTTTTGATTTGTTTGTGTTACCTTAAAAGTACGAATTGTGTAAATCCCCGGCTTTAACCTTTTGAACGTTATTGTATAAACGTCTCGCCATACCTCTGACGCCAAGCCACTTATTCTGTAAAATTATCTTAATAGAATATAGGGATGTTGAAAACTTAATCGATATACAACTGAGTTTTTATTTTTGTCTTCCATTTTCTAATAAACCGTACTCACAACAGGATATTTTATTTACCCAGCAACTACATCCCAATATAGTAATAATATAGTACACCGCATTTAACAGAGACTTGTATTGTATCAATGTAAAAGCAGATTTTAGAAAATTAAAATTATAACAAATTACGATGTGGTTACAACATTATTTAACATATTATGTTTTGGTATAGCGACAATAGCGTGGCCAGCCAAGCATTTTTTTGACATTTTCGCATCTGAATTAGGGATGTAGCAGTTTACACGTTGTTAAACGATTGTATTAAGATTTTTTAAAAATAATGAAGCACTACCTTTTACTAGATAAGTATTCTTACTAATATAATAACCATATTTAAAAATGCGCGAGGTTTTTTAATTTTATAATGAAAATATTAAATGGAAATCAGTATTTTAATAATTATTGTTTTTCTTATGAATAATAAAAAAATTAACAGTTACATACATCGAACATATAAACGGAATAGAGCGGTAATGTTATGTGTTTTGTTTGGTCAACGCTTTTTTTCACTAGCCATATGGGATGTTCATCACTCTAGAACACTGATTGGTTGAATTGCTATTACGTCAGTGACAAATCACTGACCCGTTTCGGAATTTTATGGCTCACATTACTACTATTATATACTCGATGGTTACATAAAATAAAATATTAAAATTACGAATCAATCTTACACTATCACAAATCTTTGAAAAAAAAACCTTGTATTATGCTAGGTACTACATAGATAAATCACAAATTAATATTTAGGATCACAAATGATATCTTAAAAGTAATAATATGTGGTATTAAGATGTGTATTATGTAATAAAAATCTTAAATATATGTATAGTATTATTAAAAGAGTTAAATATATTTCCGTTTTCTGGTACCCGTAATACAACTTACCACGGGACCAGATTGACGTGGTGTAAAAAGCGAACACAGATATTATTATTATTTTGTTTTTAATATGTAATACTAGCACATGGACATTGGAGGCTGTAATAAAGATATTTAAATGTGAAAGTAGCTCAAACCATTTATTCGTTGCTTAGCAACATGTGGTCCACAGGGTAACTCAGATTTCTATGAAGTTTTACTTCGATCGTGCGTTTCGATCGATTACACGCACATACTTTTGTTTATTGGATGACCTTACTTTAAAAAGATGTCTTCGGACGATGAGGCCAAACCTTCGTCACCAAGCATATTAGAAAATATAATTCACGACAAAAAAAGAAAATACTTATAATAGTGGTGAATAAATCATAATGAAACTGTCTAAGGAAAGTCAAGTGATCCCTGAAGATATTGCGACTGAGCATTTATCAACGTTATGTATTTGGCCACGACGAATTGAGGTGTGACGTAAATCATTTATTAAAAAAATATCAACTTCAAAACAAATTCAACCAACCAGTGATCTGTATGTACGTCCCATCGGCCAATCAAAGCGCAGAAACGGCACGGAATTTTTAATCATACAAAACACATAACATTACCGCTGTATTCTGATTGTATGCTCGATATTACAATCATATGTCACAACACTAGCTGTCTCTTATAGACGACTATGGCGTGTGAGGTACTCCTTTTATACTCATTTAACATCTACTTTTAAAATACTAATTTTATTAATATTAATGTTTTGTTTATATTAGATTCATGCTATCAAATATAGATGTAAGCTTATTTATACTTTTAAATTATATAAATAAAAACACTCAAAAGTAATGGTTATATTGTTTATTTCATGACATGATGCGACGTGTATTTTGTCACATATTGGCGTTCTGGGCCAGATTTCGTTTTGTCACATATAGTCGACAATGGCGTTCAAAAGGTTAAAGAAAATCCCATATTTAATATAGAATAGTAAAATTATGAACTTGGTGTACGTTACTTTCCTACCTTTAAAAGCATATTTTATGAGGTGCATTTAACGTTTCACCTAAACGCCTAAACACGAGAAATGTTTAATGTTCATATATAGAAGAATAAAATCATATAAAAAAATGTAAACAACCAGAAACACACTAGTTATTATTACAGCAGTCTATTTATATAGTAAGTACAGTAAAAGCATAGATACACTGGGGTCATTGATATGTGCAATCGGCATATTATTTATTGCATATGTGACAGAGAACTACACGAAGGATAACGAACACACACACAAACAAACCTACATATTTTGTACGCTAGTTCTTGTGGCGTAAGGTGACATCATTCACACATACAACCATCAGCAAACTGTGAATTGATCGGCTACATATCACATCTGGTTAGTAAGTAATGTTTAATATGCGTGGAACGTGTTCAGTTGAAAGATAATTATAATAACTTTGATATGATGACAGTAGACTGTACTAACACAGTAGCAAAGCTCGCGAAAAAAGCAGATAGCAAGTGGAAGGTTGCTTATTATCAAAATTTTATCTTGTAATACAACTTGACGGATTTAACATCGCCATGGATATGTGAGAAAATATTTTTACACTAAAATTTAACGCGATACAATTTGGATATAACAGTGAAATTATTGTAAGTAAATATTGCAGAATTTAAAACTATTTTTAAGTTATTTTATCCTGGTTTTGAAGGTTTTTACTTTTTTACATCCCGTCGTTATTATGAAAGTAGTACTTATAATAGGTTTTTGATGTGATACATCTATTTGAGCAACTTATATCAAAATGGTCCGAATGCCGTAACGGAAAACGACATGACGCTATCATGACATGATAATATTAACATAGATGTTTCACATCTAACGTCAAGTGACGGACAACTTTATTGTACGTAGACATCAGAGTTGGGTGTGACTGAGCACATCGAGGGCGACGAGTGCAAGTTCTCCGTGTGGACCGGGCGACAACCGATGGCAAGCGACTGTCGGATAGTCCTGAAGGCACCCTCGCTCGAGGTCAAGCAGTCGTGGGTGCGACGGCTCAGAGAAGTCATACAGGTACGTCTCCTGAACTACGAATTAAATTAATTTCATTGTCGATCGAGGAATTATCTTCTAAATTTTCAATAATAAGTTCCTTTTTCTTCAAATGTCAGATAAATTCTAAGATAATCATATTATTATGTATATGTGTATAATATGATATATTTAATTGATAATAATGATTATATCAAAATTGCCCATCTATTTTGTCGACAGGAAACATACTTGTACGGCAAGCTACCCCCGCAACCGCCGCGGAGCCCAGCCCGAGTGCGGCCTACTAGCTCGCCAAGATCTAGCAGAGGGTATGTATAAACCAATATATTAATATTCATTGCATACTAACTGCTGACCGTAGCTTTGCCTGCGTTAACTACGATTTAGATATTAATACAGAGCTTAAAATGGTACGGTTGTGTTGAAACTAGTTGGACAAGCTTAGATCCGTTTTGAACTTAAAAGATATATGCATGCTTAAAAAATTTGTCGGTCACTTTTATTAATATGTATTAGGAGGTCATCGTCGCCGCTATCTGGTACTACCACGCCCGGGTTACTGGTCAATGCATCGTTCATAAAAAAATCAGATTTTATATGTATAAAACCTGTGTATAAAACGTATTTTATTTTATACGTCGAAACATTTGGTGAATGAATATTGTGCATGCTGAAGGACGTTAAACTTTATTCGATATTCTGATCTCTCGGTCCGTCCTGCAATATTTCAGTTGAAGAATTCCACTTTTCCACTTACGACGAGATTATCTACTTTCGAACCGACCGGATCATTGTTCAAGCGACGACTCACGGCTGAGATTATGTTATAAACATATTATTGTGTAGTTATATTTTTAGTTGGACCGGCAAATGGGCACACGAGCCAACTGATGGTAAGTGTTCGACGTCGCCCATGAACATAAACTAGTTTACCTGGAACGAGCCCAGGCAACTCATTTATGTGTTGCCTATCCTGAGACATAAGATGTTAAGTCTCGGTGCCAGTAATTACACTGCCTGTCTTGCCCTTCTCTCCGAAACACAACAAAGCCGTTACACGGGAGAAACAAGCAAGATGGTGGTACCCATGCAGCCGGGAGCGCGGCACAGCGCTTCCCTCCCACCGATGTACTATACTTAATAGTACCCGAGGCATCTTGGCAATACAGAGCTAGGTTTAAACGTGGTGTGGATTTTTTAATATTGTATTTCAAAGGGACATTTAAGTTAAGTAAAAATGTACGCCTACATTTATGTCGCAAAGAAATAGATGCGTCATGTAGACGTCATTTTCTTTGCGACATAATTAATAAAGAAATTGATGCGTTCATATCGTACGATCCAAGATTCAAGTATCGTTTCCTTATTATTCATCGCTTATATTGTGTAGCGACATGACTAAACGAGCATGTTTACATTGCTAATGAAATATATCACCATAGGGACCTCGACGATACCGACAATGAGAACCAGGATCGAAACTCGCTGACGTCGTACGGCAGCGGCAACACCACCGACTCGGACAAGGTAAGTGATACTAGTTGTTACCCGCAACTTAGATCGCTGAGTTATTCTGCAGCGCTGTCTAATGGCGAATTACATCAAAGTGAGTAGAATCTTACTCATATATCTATGAAATATATATAATTATGAAATTACCTTACATTCAGAATTCATTTAAAATCCGTCAAATAGTGACGCAGTTTGTTGATCTCATATAATATGCGGACTTCCATTTGTACAGTGTTTTTGAAGTGAAACTTCTTTGTGCGCATGAGAGTAATTTTTTTTACGGATGAAACGTCACGAACGTTTTTGTCCAAGAAGAAAGAGAGAGAGAGAGAGATTGAGATCGATGGAGAGAGAGTGAGAAAGGGCGAACGTAGCATGAAGCACATAGCCATGGAGTGAGAGTAAAGCTTTAGATTAGTATAAATAAATATAAACGAGATTTAAAAATCTGTTTGCAAATTAAGTTTCACTTCTGTACTTTGTACGCTCGCACTTTTTTAATTATTTACTAGTCTAGGAGTCTACACGAAACCTATTCGTGACAAAATTTCCGAACAGACAGACAAATTCTACAAACTGTTTAAAATCAATAATTTCCTTAGATTATGGGTTATATTAGTTTTTGAAATGTAAAATGTTACGGCAAACAAAATAGTATTACTATAAATAGTGTACTTTTTTATTTAATAGACCGGTCGGATATAAAGGATGCGTAAAACTATTATATATTTATGACTTGCAATAAAATGTACTACTTTTGTGCTGTAACACAAATTAGATACAATATTCTGTAAAAGGGCGGAATTCAGGGCACCAGGACACGCCCATCACGGATCCAGGACACGGGGATCTATACCACCGATAAATAAAAAACCGAAAAATACCTGTAAGCTTTTACCGTAACCAGTAACATTTATACCTCATATTATTGCTTTTATTGTCTATGGACTTTTTCACAATATTGAGAATGAAATTTATATTTAATATAAATAAACTAGTTGCCCGCACAGACTTCGTTCTGTCGAAGGGGGAGGGGGAGGAATTTCTTAAAATCCGGTCTTAGCTGACCTCTACATGGCAAAAGTAATATTCCTACCAAAATAGTTCCAGAAATATCGTGATGAGTTAATCTATCTAGATATAGATATCTATCTAGACGACCTCTGTGGCTCAATAGTAAGCTCGTTGGCGCTCAAGCCGGTGGCAGCGGGTTCGTATGCAAAACGAAAATATTTTCTGTTCCTGGGTCGTGAATGTGTATACAATATGTGTATTATATAATAAAAATCTTTAATATATGTACCTAGTATAAAAGTAATAAATATATTTCCGTTGTCTGGTACCCGTTATACAAATTCTTCGTGAACTTACCACGGGATAGATTGACGTGTTGTAAAAGCGTCCATAGATATTATTATTATTATCTATAGGTAGAACAGCTTCTATATATAAGAAAATAAATATTCACTAACAATCAGTCCATATTAGTCTAGCTCCGTAAGCTCGTAAGATCTTGTGATACCAGTACCTACTAGGAACGGAAATAAAGTTAAGAAATTTATCTATTGATACAATATATACACGTCATTGGGGACATCTATATTCATTATACAAAATATTGTCTGCATTTAACGGGATTTGAACCTACGACCCCTGCATGAAGTGTCCAGTTGTCCGACCACTCAACTAGTCGGCCGTCCGGCTAATAATTTTGACTGTTTAAATAATAATATATTATCAACGAATTAGTAAAGGAATGGAAACATAACTCTCTTACAAAGCTCGGAAAAATATGGTTCTAAACACACTACTAAACTGATAATACTAACACGATCTGCACACGCGCAATACAAAATACTCTGCTAAATTTAATATGTGCACATGAATTCGTCCACCTATCCATATAAGGCGCAATCTAATTTAGGAGGATAATGATAGAATGAAACTGAAATATCAAAGAAAGTGAGTGCGAACGTGATGGACTATTACGCGACATGTACAATGACAATGTCAGTTTAGATGGGGAAGGATGATATTATGCATTAGTCTGACATTTGTTAATTTTATTATAAAGTAATTGATTATATGAATTAATGTGGAAACCTACATTTATTTTGTCTGAATATGAAGAGTAATAAAATGACTCTTTTTAACCAATAATTATTATCAAATTGAGAGTAAGTCATTATTTACTCACTATACAGAATCTGTTGATATTTCGTATATTTTATAGAGTAGTTGACAGTCTGTTGTAACCTTGTTTTTTATTATTAAAATGTCAATAATGTTTGAAAAATGGGAATGGGGCATAAAATAAAAATCACAAGTCAAAATAGTTGTATTTCTCTTTAGTAAGAAATTAACAATTTTTTTTTCAAAATAGAACCATTAAAGTATCTTTTTGAACGTCAATTAAATGTACCACCTGTTCCATGAGTACCTACTGTGAAGAACCTCCAAAATGTATACAAGACACTCTACTGGCGTTAGTCGGTAATCAATCTTGTCTTCTTTCTAAGTGGACTGCTGCAATCCATTGTAAACGCCGAATCTCGTTTATGGGGAAACTAAAAGTAAATAATTGATAAAAACATAAATAAGGAATAAAAATATAAATATAAAAACTCGGTACTCAATGTAAAATTTAATATAACACTTCAGTATACAAAATCAGCTGCCTGCTGATTGCATAATACTGACCACAAAAATTTATATGGAGGTTATTTAAGCGTGAATAAAATACGAAATTATTAATTTACCTGTGATAAGTTATCCCAGTTTGCTTTTTACTTCCTTCTTTTCGTCTCTTACACCATTTTACAACAGGAGGTCATTTTTGTCTCTGGGAAACGATTTTTTCGTCAACGCAACGGTCGTCTAGACTGACACAGAACGCGCAGCAGACTGAGAGACAAATTGATTGTACTTTTTTGGCCCCGCCCACTTGATTGTAGTTTGCGAGGAACCGTTTTTAAGCGCAGTTCGTATTCCATACCTTTTCTAATTCGTTGTATATTATACTATACTGTACTATATAATATATTATACTGTTTAAATAATAATAATATAATAATAAGTTAATATTGATGGAATAATTAACTTATGAAAGTTTCATTAAAATCCATTCCGTAGTTTTTGCGTGAAAGAGTAATAAACATACATCCATACGTACATTTTTACAAACTTTCGCGAATAAAAACATACCTTAAAAATCTTTGAGTAAGTTTATAGAAAAATATTTTTTACAAGGAATCACGACTTGTAGAATTCTCAGGATCGCTTAGTCCTATTTGATATCTCTTCCACGTCGAGACTAACTTTTATTACGTAGGAAACTAATCAGAATATCTTATTATTTCAATGGCTTTATTTTATGACACCGAGTTTTGCTTCAGTAAAGCAATGTAACAAATCTTTACTTATGCAGTATCATTGATGGACTCTCATCTACTAGCCTAATAATTTTGACTATTAATTTGTAGGGGACACATTACAGTACCCGGCGATAAATATTGCACATCGACCCTTGGATGATATGGTCCATGGCTGACATATTATATCGTAAATCTGAAGATTCATCAATTTGGGGTCAACTGGAATTTCGTTTCTGGTTAACCAGTTGATCATTTCTTGTTTGAAGTAAAAATTTGAAAATAATTTCAATACAAGAATTAAATGGATTAATAAAGAAAATATTACCTACTTATTGTAAAAAAGCGTGTGGTGTTTTGTAGTTACTAGTTTGCACTAATATTTTATACTAACTTTACTTTAGAAATAGATATCGATGAAATATTTTTAATGAAGAATATCGAGCATGAAGAATATCGAGCACCTCACGGTTTCCTATTATAGCGTGTTTTTTAGTTTTATTAAATTATAATTAATTACTCCTTTTTCTGATCATAAGTCCAAGTTTTTCCTTTAGTGTGAGATCTATGTACGTAAGACTCGTCCATATAGATTAATTTTTTTCTTGTTTCATGAAATTCGGGTATTTTATAGAGATTAGAGACTTACAACATGCTTTTCCAGAAGAAATTTTCAATAATCTTCCATTTAAGTAAACCAAAATATTTTTTCAACGTCTTTTCAGACCCATTGTGATTAATAGCCTCAAATAATTTAGCTTTAATTATTTTACCGTAGGCATAATGAGGTGTTTCGTATCGGATAATTCCATTGAGTTTGTGTACGATCGCCTTGAATTATCACTGTTTAAGAGCTCGTTGTTTTTGAACCTCCGTGACTCAAACGAGGATGACGCGAAGACCGAAGATTAAAAGCGCCACTGGAGATGACCCACTCATCTAATATTCTCAAAACATGACGT
Source organism: Helleia helle (assembly GCA_963853865.1). Classification (NCBI taxonomy): domain Eukaryota; kingdom Metazoa; phylum Arthropoda; class Insecta; order Lepidoptera; family Lycaenidae; genus Helleia; species Helleia helle. Next base: position 7,511,468 of record OY971420.1, read on the forward strand.
CCAAATCATCATCAAACGACATCCAAGAAATTCATTATATGTAAGCATGGGTAACAAAGGCGTATTATTATATTTCTGAAGCTGTTGACGACTGGTGACTGGTGCGGTCAGACAAAGAAATGAACACAATTTGTATGAGGACTATAGATGTATGTAATGATAGTCAGTAGTATGTACTAGATTGTGAATGTGTGTATATGTAATATTATACATGAATATTCATTTGTGCAGTATATTGCCGTTCATAGCATTCGCGATAAGACTTTAGAAATATTTATTTCTAAAGAATAGCAATTTTAAAACAGTTTGACGGTACTATTTTCGCGACAGGAATTTTTGACGAGAACGCAGAAATGTAGATATAGAAATATAATATATCTCTGGGCAAATTTATTATAATTTTATATATTTTATCAGAATCATTCTACTGGGTGATTTATATAATAGGTACCTATGAAATTGCCGCTCTGCAGTACTGGCCATTTCAAATCAAAACAATTTTTGTTTGGCCAAGAATTCTAATTTCAAATTAATTTTATTTTAAAAACACTAAGAACAAGTATCATATGAAATTGACATTCGCGTATACCCGAAAGGGACAGGCATATTTTACAGGGATACCACATTCATAATAATAAGTCTACTTATTTTCTTGAAACAAGTGAATTAAAAATAATAAAAAATCTGGTAAAGATTGATAGATAACTATAAGCATTAGCCCTAACCAAACATTTATTGTAATTTTAGACAGCTGCATTTTTCCGGATTATCGAAAATATTATGTAACGACTAATAACAAACCGCTAAAAACATTAATAACAAAAAAGAAGGCTATATAGGTCTTAATATGTATGATCTATAGTACATAGCCTTTTAGGATAGCAATAAACAAATTTATTTTTATTATGTTTATTTCGAAAATTCCAGTCACCCTTTTTATATAATACCTCATTCTTGGGTAATCTGCCTATAACGAAACTGGTATCACCATACCTACATAAGCCGACCAAATTAAAAAGTAGTACAAAATGGCGGCATATTTGACAAACTGGTCGCGAGTGAGAATGTTTGTATGGCATTCAAATTTAGTCGATAATTTTTTGTTGGGCACATCATTGTTGTGCCCAACAAACGAAGAGTGATATTCTGACAAAGACAAAAGATAGTGTCTATGTCTCTGTCACTCTTGGAGTTTTTCGTATGTTGTTATCCCGTTCCAATACGGTATTATTATTAGCTTATTATTATTTTATTATTATTTAAGGGGTGGGGACGCCAGCAAGGCCAGACGGGTGATCAGTCCTCATTAACGGGACCATTTCACCCAATTCCCCGGGCTCGCCTCTGGGATTAGATGCGGGGACGGGTTATCATTTGCCCCTCTGGTGTCACCCCCTCAAACCTACGTGTTGATCTACAAAAACTACTTAGCTGCCTTATGGTTAGATATGCTAAATCTTCCTTCTTCAGCTCGTCCGCTCCAAACAGCTCCCATCTTGCGTATGCATATGCTGGGCATTCCGTTATGAAGTGCAGACTGGTCTCTTCTTTCTCTTTGCACTTAGGACACAGAGGGTCCTCTGCTAGCTTCATTATTGACAGGTGTCTGTTGAGTGGGCAGTGTCCCGTCAATATTCCCACAACTGTTCTAATGTTGCTCCTATTGAGTTTGAGCAACTCTTTAGTCTTCTTGCTGTCAAGCGTCGAGATGAAGAATTTCGACTGTCTACAGCTCTTCGTGTCATTCCATCTCTGGTTTGTTTCTTTGTTTATTCTCAGGGTTATAACATTTTTTGTTATCCTGTGTGCTATTGGCAGTCTCGGCTCAGGGCCTATGAACGTCTCATCGGCACCTTCTCTCGCCAGTCTGTCTGCTTCTTCATTGCCCGCATTTCCCTCATGTCCAGGTACCCAGGCAATTACTATCTCAGTCTGGTCTGCTAGATCTTGCAGGGTGTTTTTGCATTCTTTGACCAGTGCTGAGGTAGTCTCCCTCTTATTGAGGGCCTTCAGTGCCGCTTGACTGTCACTGTATATGACTGCCTTCTCAATCCTCTGTGCGCTAGTGATATTTTGTTTAATCATGTTGGCGCATTCTCGTATTGCGAATATCTCCGCTTGGAATACGCTGGAGAATCTGCCTAGATTAAACGATGCTTTCATTTCAGTTGGATGGCTAATATATACGCCAGCCCCTGATAACTTTGTCGATTCCTTCCTGGATCCATCTGTGTAGCCGACCATCGTTGTTTTTGGGTGGTCGATGTTAATGTTCCAGTTATCTCTCGAGCCTATGCTTATCTTGTATTTCTTGTCGAAGATTCTCTCCTTCTTTATCAAATCATTGTTTGATAAAATCATGGATAGATTTTCTTCGTACTGTTTTGCTATTTCAGCGTGACCTTTGTCATAGTGCCCTCCCTTCCATAATTTGTTGCTCTTAAGCTTGAACCATTGTTCAGTCGCTTTCTTCTTGATCGTGAGATCAACTGGGTTGAGGCCGAGTATCATCTCTAGAGCCGCCGTTGGTGTTGTTTTCATGGCGCTCGATATCATGATGCTGGCTAGTCTCTGTACTTTTGTGAATTCTTTCCTGTTCGTTCCTAATTGTGCCTTGTGCCACCACACTAAGGCTCCATGTAGAATTCTTGGTAGTACTATGGCCTTGTAGATCCAATGAACCACATTTGGTTTCATGCCCCATGTTCTACCTACCGCTCTCCTGCATTGCACAAGGGCACATTTGGATTTTGTGCAGATCTCTTTAACGTGGGCTTTGTAGTTCAGATTTCTATCTAGGATTACTCCCAGATATTTTATTTCATTGACTACCTCTAGATTTTCGTTATCGATTCTCAATGGAATCATGCTATCAATCTTCCTCTTGTTTGTGAATAACACTAGCTTGGTTTTTGCTGGGTTCAGGTTTAGCCCTTTATCCCTGCACCATCGTAGCGCTGTGTCGATTCCTCGCTTCATGATGTCTCTGGTCACGCTCAGTACTTTACCTGTGACCAGAATTAGACCATCGTCTGAGTACGCCTGTATGTAAATGTGCATGGCGTTTATCTTTGATACTAATTCGTCTATGAGAATGCACCATAGGAGCGGAGACAGGCATCCTCCTTGCGGAAATCCTCTTCTTGCTCGAATGGTGCATGTTGTTCCCGCTAAGTCAGCTTGTATCGAGCGATGTTTTAACATATTAGTTATCCATCCCGTTATCTGTCCAGATATCCCCTCTCTGTTAAGTGCTTCCACAATGGATTGAAGAGTGGCCTTGTCAAAGGCTCCCTCTACATCGAAGAAGCAGCCAAGGGCATATTCTTTGTTCTCTATAGCTCTTTCAATTCTTATTGCCGCGTTGTGTAATGCCGTGTCAATGGATTTCCCTTCCATGTAGGCGTGTTGTTTGGCGTGTAGCGGCATTGAACTCTTTTCTATCCCTGCTCTCATGTGTCTATCTAGTATCTTCTCGAGTGTCTTCAATACAAACGAAGAAAGGCTTATACATCTGAAGGATTTCGCCTCGTGATATGTAACCTTCCCTGGCTTAGGTATGAAGACGGCTTTGACTCTTCTCCAGCTACTGGGGATGTAGTTTGTTGCTAAACTACTCCGGTATATGGTGAGTAGGTCATCTTTGATATACCTAAGGGCAACTTGTAGCATCTTGGGAAAGACGCCATCGGGTCCCGCCGCTTTATACGGTAGGAATGATGAAATGCTCCATGTTAATGCTTCTTCGGTGATAATCAGTTCCGCTTCCGCTTTCGCTTCTGCTAGATTCTCACCTGATGTGACAACCATGTCTTCTTAGCTTGTCAAATCTATTGATACTTGATCTTAGTAAAAACAGGGACTTCTTTTTCCAAAAGTAGTCATTTATTTATTGATTATACTTTGCGCGCCCTAAGAAGGTATGGGTGACAGATATTAATTGACAATTGTAATGAAGTTACCTAACGAAAATTAATCGATTGAGAAAAAATATCGACTTAGTTCGTAAAGGAAATGAAATCGGAATTATCAATTTTAGATTTGTGAATTAAATTGCTAAGAAACGGCTAATTTGTAAATAAGTAATAATAAAATAAAAAAATTATTCAAATCGTTTATTCAATACAGTCGAAACTCGAAGATTGTATGATCTTTTCTGAATCCAAATCTTCTGCGACGGCAATAATCAACTGTTGGTCGCGAATTCGATTTAGGTGGATATATTTAGTCCTGTCGTCCTTTGTGTCAATTACTATTTTTTCAATGACTGATTTTTACAGTTGGGATACGATCATGAGATGGCCGCTCCTATTCATCGATTGGATGTCGATTCAACAGTGTCAATCTCTATTGACAAAAATTCAGTTCCATGCATCTGACATTTTAATGACATATTTTTTCTTTTAATTTCATAATTAAAATTCACAGTTATTATAATATACTACATTAAATAATAAAAATAATAGCAGTTTCATATATAATCATAGAAAATACATTTTTCAATTGATAGAAAATAAATTATATCATTGCTTTTTTATTGTTTACTAGTAAAAAATTTGCGTAGCTAGGAATATGAGTGCTGTCACGAATACCTTCTTAGGACGCGTGAACTATGTGTTACATTTTCATCGCATTTCAAACTTTTTCGTCATCATGGATACGTTGAAAATTCGAGTAATTATGGAATATGAGTACCGTCGTAGCGGCACAAGCGGCACGCAACATCAACAACGTTTACGGAGCTAACACTACAAACCAACGCACCACCTGTTATTGGTTTGCTCGCTTCCGTTCTGGAAATTTCGACCTGAAAAATGAACCTCGCGGTCGTCCGAAGACTTTGGTCAACAATGACGAATTAAAGGCGATTGTGGAAGCTGATGATACACAATCTACGGCTGAATTAGCATCAGCTTTCGACGTTAGCATCAAAACAATATTGGTCCATTTGAGTCAAATTGGCAAGGTAAAAAAGCTTTACAAATGGGTGCCCCACGAACTCAATGATAGCCAGCACGAAGTACGTGTCGAGACGTGCCTTGCACTGCTCAACAGACACACAAATGAAGGAATTTTGACCCGCATTGTTATCTGTGCTGAAAAATGGATTCTGTTTGATAACCATAAGCGCTCAGCAAGTTGGTTGGATCCTGGTTCAGCACCTAAATAATGCCCTAAACGAAAACTTACCCTTAGAAAAGTGATGGTCACTGTTTGGTGGTCTAGCGCCGGTGTGATTCATCACAGCTTCTTACCGAATGGGGTGAGCATTACTGCAGATGTGTACTGTGAAGAACTGAACACAATGATGGAGAAGACAACCAGCATTGGTCAATCGCTCGTCTCCGCTGCTCCTGCACGACAACGCGCGACCTCATACTGCACAGCAGACGGTCTCCAAGTTGCAAGAACTGGGGTTGGAAGCTCTCCGTCTTCCGCCCTACTCACCAGACCTTGCGCCTACAGACTACTACTTTTTCTAGAATTTGGATAACATCTGCCCGAGAGGCAGTACAAAATGCCTTTGAAGAATTTGTTGCCTCCCCGTCCAGCTGATTACTTTAAGAAGGGCCTCTATAAACTGCCACTGCTTTGGCAAAGATGCATTGATTGCATGGGTGATTACTTCGATGATGATTATTTCAATACGAACTAAAAATACATGAAAAAAAAAACGGCAATTTTATAGGTAACGACCTAATATTAAGTACGTCTGATATAAATTTGAGTGGAAGCTTAAACGCACGCTAATACTCTCGTGTAGCGGGGTTTATGGATATCGCTTATCACTTACCACCAGGTGAAACAACTGTGCTTTGGCCCCCTCTTCTATAAAAAAGTAAAATTTACAAGTAAAACAGTCTTATATCCATCAGACAGGTTTTTATTAAATTCTACTTTTAGGCATCATAAAAAAGTTGATAATTGTAAACGCGTTAGACTAGATGTGAACTGACATTGTACAACTTTACTAATTATTGTAAATTTTGTCTTGTGTGAGGTTTCATTTTTGCCTGATTTCAGTTTATCATGCTGAGATTGGTTTTATACATCGTGCATATAACCGTAATATTATATTGGTAATGTCAAATGTTTTGTTAGAAAACAAATTTCGCAAAATTCGTGCTACAACGCTGTTTGTAAGAGGTAGTGCCATGCTGCTTTGCAGCCGAATTGGGCCGGCACGACCGGGGTGATACCTCTCGCTCACATAATGACGGCGTAAAGTGACAGCCATGCTGTCGCTTTTCGTGCGGTTTGTGTTTCCTATGGCCCATTGGGGATAGGGAAAAGGGGGCCAACGCATCTGCATAATCTCTGGTTGTGCGGATGTGTAATGGTCGTGAACAGTCGCGAAAAGGCTTCGACTGCTCGCTTGCCCTCCTATGCTATATAAAAATGATGCGCTGGTTCTGCGCTCTGATTGGCCGACTGATGGCCATTGATGGATGATTGGCCGATGGGACGTACATACAGATCACTGGTTGGTTTAATTGCGTTTACGTCAGTGACAAATTACTGAACAGTTTTGGAATTTTATAGCTCGCATTACTACTCTACCCGGTTATATATGAATATCACATTCAAGTCTAGAGTATTAATCTGAATGATGAATCTTGGATACACAGTAATACCATTGAAGGTTAACACAAATTCTAATATCACGTTTAATCAATTAAGACGTCTGCTCCTGCCTTAGGGAATATTACTCGGTATTGATCTATCTATACCTGCTTGTCAGCCCGGTCGACATTACGATTTTATTGAAGTTATAGTTCCTTATAATACTGTATTATAAGGATGGGATTATCCCAAAACGTTTATTCATAGCGTTTTTATTAGGGTTCCGTAGCCAAATGGAACCCTTATTAATTATTAATGTTTAATACCACAATCACCAAGTGATTAAAGCCCTATTAAATAAAAGATTAAAAAAAAAACCGGCTAAGTGCTAGTCGGACTCACTCACGAAGGGTTCCGTACCATTACATAATTTACAACATTAAACTAAAAATTAACAAAAAATATGGTTTATGTTTATGTTTTTTTTTTAAATATTTGAGTTGAGGTAAATTGCAGTTTACGACTTATGGTGTATTAAAAAAAACTATTTACTAGATTTCGTTCAAACCAATTTTCGGTGGAAGTTTGCATAATAATGTACATCATATATTTTTTTTAGTTTTATCATTCTCTTATTTTAGAAGTTACAGGGGGGGACACACATTTTACCACTATGGAAGTATCTCTGGCGCAAACTATTCAGTTTAGAAAAAAATGGTATTAGAAACCTCAATATCATTTTTGAAGACCTATCCATAGATCCCACACGTATGGGTTTGATGAAAAATAATGCGGTTCACATAATAGATCTACTTACCAAGTTTTAACTATATAGTTATTATAGTTTCGGAAAAAAGTGACTGTGACGGACGGACAGACAGACATGACGAATCTATAAGGATTCCGTTTTTTTGCTACGGAACCCTAAAAAACGTTTAATATTGAGCTATGATTTGCCTTTCTACCTATTTACACGAATATTAAGTTATCGTGTATTACCGGGTTCAAGGGATATTTTAGAATAAAGGCTCGTCGCCGTAGTAACTACATTATAAATATTAGTAACTGTCCCATTACATATGCACCATTATGACATCAATCATTTATTGAAATCCTTCAGCTGTCTCGTTTAATAGCCTAGCAATAAGAATATCATTATTATTTGCACTGTGTTTTATATCATTTTATTGTTACGATGAAAATGTTCCAGTAATGTCAAAAACAGTGACTACTTAAAATTATTACTACAAACAAATACGAAGGTGATTGAAACAAACGTAAGAGATGTTTATTAAAGTAACCGGTATTCAGGATACAAATTATCAGTTTCTGGAAGTTTCGAATCTATGACCTCTCCGATTAGTATTGTTACCCCTAAACGGTTAATCTAAGAGAACGTTTACATACCTATGTACATAAAAACGACCAGACGTTTAATAAATAAATAAGAAAATTCTTTTTGTATAATTTGACCTATAACAAAGAATCCGTGAAATATAAAACAAATAAGACATCATATAAATTGAAGTAAACAAGATTAATAAAAATAAAAGATAAATGTTATGAGAAACGCTTTTCAAAAAAGAATTTCTTATCGTTTTCTTCAAATATTAATTTATTTCTTAAGCTATTATGTTATCTTCTTATTTATGAAATCTTTGACTTTACTTATTCAAAGCTAATTACGAGAAATCTCGATGCTTATATTATTCACGATTCACGAAGGATTAAAAAAAAACTTGCCATAAAAAGGCGAATTGTATATTATGTGCTTTTTAAAATGACTATACCAAATTAAAGTTTATTTCACATACATTAGGAATTGAACATTTAAAAAAGGAATAAAGGAAAAAATGAGTTCAGATATAAAAAACACAGAGTTATATTAGAAGTTTCTGCAACTCTATAATGAACTTTATTCTATAGGACAGTATATTTTTGTACTTGACTCTTTAAAAAAAAAAAATTAGACTATATTTTACAGTTGAAAGCATAAATGAAATGCGAGATTGAGAACAGAAAAGAACTCGAAGTAACATTTTCATATGTGTACGCAAAATTAACCCATTATTGTAAAACTACATTCTAGGTACCTACGGACATTATCGAAGTTTTATGAAGAATTTTACATTCCAGACTCTTTCCCTTCCGCGGGTGATATCACAGCCCTTAGCTCAATTCTGATTTTATCAGTTGTTAAATGATGAATGAAGTTCTATTAAGATTTTTACATTCTAGACTCTTTCCCTTCCGTGGGTGATATCACAGCCATTAGCTCAATTCTGATTTTATCAGTTTTTTATGTTAGTTGGATAGGCAAACTGGCAAACGTACCACCTGATGGTAAGTGGTCGACGTCGCCCATGAACATAAACTAGTATACCTGGAACGAGCCCAGGCAACTCATCTATGTGTTGCCTATCCTGAGACATAAGATGTTAAGTCTCGGTGCCAGTAATTACACTGCATGTCTTGCCCTTCTCTCCGAAACACAGCAAAGCTATTTCACGGGAGAAACAAGCTAGTTCACTTGAACTATAGTTGAACAAACAAGTCAATTCTCCACTAGCATGTATAGTGTCCCGGGTGATATCAGGCGTTGTCTATCTACAAACAAAAGATCCACCCATTCAGCACTTCCTAAGAGCAAAACTCTTTGGTGGGAGAAATAGGCTGGGCGGTGTTATTAATGCAGACGGGCGCGCAGCTCACAGCGCATCCCAACCACCGGTATAATTGCTAGTTAATGAAATCTTACGTTAATTTTCTTGAAAATGTTGACACGAAAGTCTTCATCTACGAAAGTGTTTCTTTGAATCAACTAATTGCGATGTAAAACAATATCACAGTGCTTCCACAACTTAGAAGTTTTTTTTATTCTATTTTAAGAATATTGAGTATAATGAAAATTTTGTTTATTAACAATCGCACACTATCTTTATATATATATTTCTTGTGTGCGTGTGTATGTCATTGAACTCCTCCTAGACGGCTGAACCGATTTTGATGAATTTTTTTGTGTGAGCTCAAGGGGATTCGAGGATGGTTTAGATTCACAACAAAAAAAATTGTACAAGACAACGTCTGTCGGTGCCACTAGTAATATTATATTATTTACTGAATTCTGCCTAGATATGGGATCTCGTGCCAAAGCGATACATAAACTGCTTCTAACACTCACTGACTATCTTGTTTTCTATATACGAGAAGCACCAAATATGTGCACTGCTTATTTATTTAAATAAAACTTTTTGAAATGAGCATGTATTAATATACTATTGGAATACGGTATTTCCGATACGACTTATGAAACTTCAAGAAAAGAGCATACCTACTCATATTTGAAAGGCCGGCAATCTGGTGGCTAATGATGTATCTGTACATCATTGCCGGCCATTCAAATATGAGTGGGTTGTCGCTTATCACTTACCACCAGGTTAAACGACGGTCCGTTTGTCCCCTCTTATATATAAAAATCTCCGTGCTTCCGATTTGTGTCCAGTCAGAAGCATAGATGCTTGTTTCGTACGAAGTACACGAAGAGGTAGATCTCTTCGTGTTCATATCATGTAATATGATAGAACCAACCATACTAGAGAAGCGAGTATTTTATTCTCTTTAAGGTATTCTAGTAAATACAGCAAACGGGGTGATCTTAGACTTGTGCTTATTCGGACACTTAAAAGTGCGCACCGTAATAGTACAGTGCGAATAACGTACTAGTACACCTTATTAGTACTATTAGGACTATTAGTACTCGAACCTAACCAAAAGACACCTTAAGACATTATTAGCACACAGCGCAGGTACTATAATAGTAATATCAAGCGAGGGCTAAATATCAGATCTGCCGTGCTAAAGATAAGAGCGGTAAGTGCATGATAGCCAGTTTCGAGAAAATGGCGCCTAAAGTTTTAAAAATGATTGTTCCGATTACATATCACATAACAATGATTTTTAAAATTTAATGAATTTGTATATTGCTTAAAAGGTTGTACTTTGTATTAATAGTTATAAAAGAACGCCAAGTAATAGATTTTTATAAAAAAAGATGTAAAAAATTGATATGGTAAGGAAATCCGACGTATTATTTAAAACTAACACTTAGAATAAGCGCCGTAAGTAACACAGATAGAGCGCTTATTCTATGGAACGTCTTTTACTGCGCTTTTGACAGCGAATCAAAGATATGTATACTATAAGTAATAATAAGCATAACCGTCGTAACTTTGTCGCTTAGGGCTCTTATGGTAAGAAACTCATAGTAAAAAAATATTTGTGAGTTTTCAGCACCGAGTGCAAGGTTAACTTACAGTTGTTAATATAATATGGACAAACAAATTGTATATTATAATAATTATATTTGTAAATAATGTACGCTTAAATAAAATAATAATTAATGTGTATGTATTATAATAGTATTTATTAAACTATCAAAATTAGCTCGTACGCTTATCTTACAATTACAATGAACGACTATTATTGGCATTCTCTGAGATCACTGTTACATGGCAGACTTATTATAAACTTTTTCTATACTATTCAGTCAAATTCTTCGTATAATTATACACTTATTAAATACACAATAAGGATGTGGCTTTCATAATGTTACAAGGGTACAGTTATAAAATCGGACAGAATTATATTCCGTTAATAATTTTCTATTTAAACTTGAACTTCTGTTCGACGTATGAAAATCTAAAAAAATATAAAAGTTTTTATAAAAATAAAACAATCAAAATCAGTCTACTTCACATAAAGTTATTCCTCTTCCAAAAGATTTTGAGCTGAATCATTTGTTGGTATGTTAATCCAAAAATGTTTTCTATTTTCCGGCATTAACGGAAGTAACTTTTAAATAATGACTGCAACGCAGCGATCCTCGAACCACTCCATCCAGATATTAGCTACTACTGGAGCGACAGGACTTCCCATTGCCACCCCGTCTACTTGAAGATAATATTGACCACGGAAACAGAAGTAGCTTGACATGAGGCAATGTTCCAACAGTGTCACATACTCCAGCGGGATGTTGTAGTCTTTCGTTTTTGATTTGACAACTTCTAAGCATTCCGTTATCGGCACATTTGTGAACAACGATTCAACGTCAAAACTAACCATGATCTCATTTTTGTTCACCCGGGTGTGCTGTAGAAGCTGTACTAAGCGTCTGGAGTAATGTGTTTCCGATAAGTGGCTTCATGACAAGTGCGATGTGTTTGGCCAGGTCGTATGTAGGTGAACCAATTTGACTCACTATGGGCCGTAAGGGAGTATCACACTTGTATATTTTCGGAAGACCATATATTTTCGGAGGCTGTGGTGTAGTGGGCCTTAATAGAAATTTAACCATATTATCAGGGAGAGCATGTTGGCATTCTTTTATTAGCTTGTTGGTCTTTTGTGATACTCTCGCGGTCGGGTTATAGTCCACTTTGCGATAGGTGTTGTCATCATTTAACAGCATGAGTATTTTGTTCTCATATGCCTCAGTATCCATTATCACCGTTGCGTTACCTTTATCAGCTTTCAGTACTAGGATATCGTTATCTTTTCTCAGGTTTCTTAAAGCCACCCTTTCAACGTATGTTAAATTACTCTGTGGCGGTCGAGAATGACGCAAGATAACCGCTCTATTTTGTCTTAAGGTATCAGCGTCACTAGGTGGAATTTTATTGCGAAATATCGTTTCCTCGATATTTCCGATTATTTTTTCATAAGGCAAACGCAATGGGGTAGGTGAAAAATTTAAACCCTTTTTAGAGCGTTTAATGCGGAAGATTAAAGTTCTTTATTTGAAATATTAATAACGGTTCCGTATGATCCGAATCACTGACAGTTAATATGTCTGGTCTTTGTTTACGCAGTATTGTCTCGAACTTACGTTTCTGCTTACAAGCGCTTAGCTCGCGTGAACGTTGCGCCTGCAAATAAGTGATTCGATCAACATAGTCAAAATCTTTCTTAGAAAGCACACACATAAGACGTACGTTATATAGGTCACACTGCACTTTGTCGAGCAAATACCGATTGTTGCATATTAATTTACGAAGAAGTTTTTTCCTCGTCGTATGTAGTATGTTCCCGGAAACTTTAAAAATGTCAAAGATTCCTTACTGCACTCACATTTTTTCCGCAAACGTTCTAGATGACGTATATTATTAGAACACTCCGGCCCGTACCGGTTTCTTATAAAACATTGTTTTAAACTAACGCGACCACTCCCCCCGCATGCAAAATACCGCGCTATAACACAAACGGTGTAGTATTTTATTTTCGAGTACCTTGCCATAAGAGCCGTACATGACTGATACGATTTATTTACAAACGAAGCTTCCTTATTATTACCGTAGTAACACGCAGTCATCACTCATGTAAAATAAAACAGCCTGTCTATGTATATCAATATCTTGTTATAAGCGCCGTATATGCACATACGGCTGTTCATCATTGTAACTGAATGAAAACCAATTAATACAGTTTCCTTATTATAATCGCCGCAAGTGGTGATTAAAGCTCTTATGTTAAGGAAAACGTTTCCTCCATATTAAAGAATTCATTTGTATCAGAGCAGCGTTAACAGATACCGCGGTTATGTTTAGCACTTGATTAATAATCTGGGGCTTGAGAAGGCTACAGCAGTATCCAGCACTTGCGGCTAAGATAGTAAGGAAAATATATTTTCTTTTCTAGTTACTGCGCTTATAAAAATCTAAAATGTATGATACAAGCATTTTTTTTAAAAACTATCAAAGACAAAGAGTTATAGATCTCGATACGGCGATTCCGAATATGTAACTAACTCAATATCGTGAAAAATGTTGGATACGGCGGTTATATTAAGCGCGGCAGAAATACGTCGACGAAGCAAGCTTGTATGAGATTTTTATCAATATAAATTAAACTGTCTCTAAGTTCAATTTCACGTTATGTAAAAATTAGATTGATTTGGGTTGGTTGATTTCTTGGCAGAAGCGTTTAAGTTTTAAATCACCAGAGTGAATCTATTATTCTATTCTGTATTATTATTTATTATCAAAATGCATAAAAAGCAGCACAAGCGCTGAATAAACAGTATTATTGTATGTAGAAGGCTTTAAAGCACTGCTTTATTTCAAAATACCAACTCCAATCGCCACTGTCTCGCTTACTCTTATAATAAACTGTATAGCGCTTGTTCATTCTCGGACAGTAAGTCACGTGAGTGAAGTTAGACCAGTGTACTAATAGTCCGACTGTCCTAATAAGAATTTGCGTTCGGTAACGTTACCTTTCGGACAGTGCCGAGTTCCATCACCTAATAGTACATCGTACATGTACTACACAAGACTAGACTGATCCTGTTATTTATGTTTCTCTAGCTGTTGCCCGCAGCTTCGCCTGCGTTAACTTAGATGATTATTTTTATAGCCTATATTCTAATTCAAGGTATAAGCCATCATCACCATTTCAACTTGCAGACAAATAGTTTTGGCGTGAAAGATTAATACAAATCCAAACTTACAAACTTTCGCCTTTATAATATTGGTGAGAAGTAAGATTATTTATTGCCTATGACTTGTATTGACAATATGTTTCATACGAAATGTTCTAACATTGCGTGTCCAAGAAATCGATTAGGAGTATTAGAATTTTACTTCGCTCTACCAGTAACGGTATTGAAACTAATTTGTATATTGAAGAGGATACTTGAAACATACATAGATATTCTCATTGAGATTTTTTAAAATTTTCTTTACATTTTACTAATAATAGTAAAATATTAAATTATTAAAGAGCATAAGCTCTTTTTAACCGACTTAACAAAAAGGAGGAGGTTCTCAACTCGGCCGGTATTTTTTTAAATGTATGTACACCGATGTGTCCGTCAATTGTGGACCGATTTTCGAAATCCTTTTTCTGTTTGAAAGGGTATACTTGCCAAATGGTCCCATGATAAGGAAACCATGATCTGATGATGGCATCCTAGAGAAATCGAGAGGAACTCTCGAAATTCGTAGGAGTGACTAGTGCGCTTAATATTTTTTTAAATAATCATTTAAAAGCACTACAATTTAATGAAGGTCGATCTGATGCTGGAGCTGGAAGACAGTCGAGGGAACTCTTCGACGATTTACTTCAGTAACCTTGTGTTTGGGCTTGAATAATTTGTATTGATGAGAACTTTACACCTAGATGGGTTGTGACTGTGATTGGGGGTCTGATGATGACGACGAAGCTCAGTTAAGGGAACTCCTGAACAGTTTAGAGTAGTTACCTTGTGATTAGACTTAATTAATTTATACTGATGAGAACTTTGCACCCATATGGGTGATACGTGCCATTACAAGCCTGATGATGGAGACCATATCCTCGACGATTTACAGCTTTTGTTGGGCTAACTTCACATTTTACATTTTTGAGTTTACCACGTCATTATTGTTACTTTTGGAGTCGGTGTCAGCTAATTTAAATAGGTAGTAGATCAGATACAGCAACAAATACGTCACCGTCGTCCGTCACCGGTGTCGTATTTGCTGCTGTAGGTACCACAGTAGGTACCTTGGCTGACACCGACTCCAAAAGTAGCAATAATGACGTGGTAAACGCAAATATTGTACATTATTAGAAGTACAAGATGATTATTAGTTGTAGACACAAAAATTAAAGAAACGCAATTATTTTATACCTTTTTAGTTATTTTATTTTTTGAAGTCGTATTTATTAACTTAAAATTAAAAAAAAAAAGAAATTATTAACTTATTGACAACATTTCATTATTATTAATTTATTGACAAAACAACATAAAAATTAAACGGAACAAAATTGTCATTGACAAAAGCATTTTGTTTTTTTAGGGTTCCGTAGCCAAATTTCAAAAAACGAAACCCTTATGGATTGTCATGGCTGTCTGTCTGCCCGTCCGTATGTCACAGCCTTTTTTCCGAAACTATGTATAAGACCTATACTGTTGAAACTTGCTAGGTTGATGTATTCTGTGAACCGCATTAAGATATTCACAGAAAAACAAAAAAAGAAAACAATACATTTTGGGGGTTCCCCATTCTTAGAACTTAAACTCATTTTTTTTTTCATCAAACCCATACGTGTGGGATCTATGGATAGGTCTTCAAAAATGATATTGAGGTTTCTAATGCCATTTTTTTCTAAACTGAATAGTTTGCGCGAGAGACACTTCCAAAGTGGTAAAATGTATCCCCCCTGTAACTTCTAAAATAAGACAATGATACAATTAAAAAATATATATGATGTACATTACCATACAAACTTCTACCGAAAATCGGTTTGAACGAGATTTAGTAAGTCGTTTTTTTATACGTCATAAATCGTAAACCACAATTTACCTTTCAATTAATCAACTCAAATATTAAAAAAAAAAAAAAAAAAAACCGACGAATTGATAACCTCCTCCTTTTTGAAGTCGGTTAAAAAAGGAACATTTAATTTCATAGAGATAAACCTTATGCATAAACTGTGAATCATTATTTTCTAATAATAAATCTGTATTAGGTGCCTAAATAAATAATAGCTGGCTCAAAATCACCAACGTGTAGAATTAGCTTTGCTAGCAAATAAATATCTAAATTTAGTTTATTTAAGCAAATCATTATCGTCAACATTACTTAACTCTATTCATATTAACTGTACATAATATTTTTCATTACGAAAATAAAGCACATTTATTATTATTTGAAGAAATAACTACAAAAAATCATTTCGAGAACGCGTCCTATGTAGCAATTTTCAGATATTAACTTTGGAAATATTCATTAAATGAAATAAAGTGAAAAGTTTTTCTTACTTAATGGCCTACAATTTTGTCTTATATCCATTATTTATTGTTATTATAAGAGAAAGAAAATAAATTAAAGAAAATCAAGTCAAAATATTTGCTGTAAAGTATCCGAAACGTCGGGCTTGTAAAAATCTTAATAAACCGCGATAAAATCCGTAAAAAAGTGTTTCATTATAATACTTATGTTCTATTTTTAAACGACTTCGAAAAGGAGGGAGGTTATATTATGTTCGTGTGTAAATATATGTATATTTTTTAATGTATGTTCACCGATTTCTCCGTCAATTGTGGACCGAATTTCAATTTTTGTTTAAATCAAAAGAGTGCACTTCCGAGGTGGTCCCATGATAAGGAAACCAGGATCTGATGATGGCATCCCAGAGAAATCGAGGGGAACTTTTGAAAATCGTAGGAGTAACAAGTGCGTTTAATCTTTTTTTATTTAAGTATTTTAAAGCACTACAATTTCATGAAGGTCCAAAGTTTATATGACGATGGAGCTGAAAGACAGTAGAGGGAACTCCTCAACAATTTACAGCAGTAACCTTGTGTTTGGGCTTGATTAATTTGAATTGATGAGAACTTTACACCTAGATGAATTGTGACTGTCATTAGGGGTATGATGATGAAGACGAAGGACAGTTAAGGGAACTCCTCAGCAGTTTACAGTAGCTACCTTGTGTTTGGACTTAATTCATTTATATTGACGAGAACTTTGCACCCATATGGGTTATAAGTGTCATTACAGGTCTGATGATGTAGACCATAGACAGTCGAGGGTACTCCTCAACAGTTTACAGTAGCTACCTTGTGTTTAGACACAATTCATTTATGGTGACCAAAACTTTGCACCCATATGGGTTATAAGTATCATTACAGGTCCGATGATGAAGACCATAGACAGTTGAGGGAACTCCTCTACGGTTTATAGTAGCTACCTTGTGTTTGGACTTAATTCATTTATATTGAGGAGTAATTTGCACCCATATGGGTGATAAGTGTCACTATAGGTCCGATGATGGAAACCATAGACAGTAGAAATGTATAACTATCGGTTATCGAATTTCGGAATCACTAAAAATTAAGAAATAAAAAAAAATTAAACAAAAATTGAAACCGACTCCAAAAAATAAAAAATAAACTAAAAAGTAATAAAATAATTGCGTTTCCTTAAATTTCGTGCCTACAACTTATCATCTTTTTATTTTACTAATTACAATTATTTATTTTACTAATTATCTTTTTATTTTACTAATTACAATCTTTGCGTTTACCACGTCATTGTTGTTACTTTTGGAGTCGGTGTCAGCTAAGTTAAAGAGACCGTACAGCACCAAAACCGTCGTCGTCACCGGTGTCGTATTTGTTGCTGTACCTACCTACCTGTCTTTGCTGACATTATGCGGCGTTACCTCGCTATGAGGCGTTCCATTTTCTTATGACGTTGTCACGTCCAACTCTCGTCAGTAAACCGACTTTACAGACAACTGATTTTTTTTCATTAATTAATTTCTTGTACTACTATATACTATATTTTACAACATCATGAAACTTCTCCATTGTGGCAAGTACCTACTAATGTATGGTGTATACGTAGTAAATATACTGACAATCAATAGCCTGTGACAATGATAGAAATGGATGTATCATGTATAGAATGTAGTCTATATCAAAGCTTGTTCGCCCTTTGTGCTTTGTGTGTGTAACCGAAATCAAAGAACGGGCATACTAAGCTTCAGCTGTCGGTATTCTGCAGCCTTATACGTTTGCAGGAACAGTATATAGATAAAATGTCATACGAAAGATTCATATTGTTTTAAACTAACGCGATAACTATTCAAATTTAAATACTAGCTGGTGCCCACAGCTTCGCCTGCGTTAATTTACATTTAGAACCATATCCAGATTGATGATGATTATTTTTGTAGCCTATGTCAAAATCCAAGGTATAAGCCATCACCATTTCAACTTTCAAGCCAAATCAGTTCAGCCGTTTTGCTGTGAAAGGTCAATAAACGTCCAAACTTACGCCTTTATAATATTAGTGAGATATACTATTTTTGGTGCTTACCGTGTTTATGGTTTTTCCGAGTCTCCCCGTAATCGTAATCGAGGATTGAAACCTCCATAAAAGCCATGAGCGCGATAAGTACCAGAAACAATATAATAAATTTAAAGATATACATATACATTAATATATTATAACGATTATTGTTAATAATATTTATAATTTTTCATTTAATTTAAATTTGCTTCTATTCGTCAATTGTTTATAATGATTATGATAGCTTCCATCTTCTCTGAGTTTACAAGCCATATTTGTTTTATAAGAATTATTGTTTTTATGTAATCAAGTCTCAACTGAAAAATATGGTAAATATCCACTTTTAGACGAGCCAACTGTTCATCTACTCTTGCGATTAAATGCAGAGGTCAATCTGAAATAAATAGTTTTTGAAGTGAAAATAACCATGTTTATTTAAAATCTTACATAGGTAGTACTAACACAGAACATGTTCCTTACGCTGTGGTACTAACAAGCGTTCTAGATTTCGTTGAGCGAGTTTATATCTACTTTTTTTGCTCATAACTGTATTCGAATACAGTTTTGAAATTTCTATCTCACTTTAAAATTTTGTAAACACTAAAAAATTGTATAAAAACCAAAATCTCTCTTTGGTATTTATACAAACTTTTACCTCTTTCATGTAGGTAACATTTATGATGTAAATATTTATCTGATACGTTGATAAACCATATTCTCGACACATGTGTAAAGGATTATTTACATTTATAATAACTACGAAATTTTAGCCTTACCTTACAAGTTTATTTAAGTAAATTCCTCTGACCCCGTACAACACACACTGCTGGTTTTTTATTATTCAATAGGTCATGTTATATGACGAAATCACTATGTCTGGTGACATTTGCGTCCCTGTTTCATTCGGCGATATTCAGTCAGCCTTTTTTTTTTTCTTTAACGCCGGGAAATGCTCTGAGGCATCTCGCGGGGGAGTGGGTCTCCCCACGCGGGTATGTGGGACTCGCTGCGCCCGACAGCTGGTAAATGGACGCAGCTCTACCCACTAAAACCCGGCGAGTGCCACCAATGCCGCCTTTGGTGAGGTGCCCCGGATCTAGAATGGCGTCAGTCATCAATTTAAATTTAAAACATTCATCTTATTGATACTGCGAATATAGTTATTACAATCAAAGAATGAGATCACCGTATTCCAGGAATCACAGTATAAACATATTGCCAATCCAGATACTATTGGTGTCTAAATGGAATTGCGATTTAAACCAAGGTATAAGCGTTTTAGAATTTGGTGCATATATTTTACTTGATTTATTTAGGTAAGTCAGTGCTAGATGAGGCTCTCTTTCATATTCCTTCCAATACCTATTAGGTTGCTGGTGTTTTACATGTATCTAATGCTATGTATTTACTGAATCCAGCAATATATCAGGATCGAATATACACGAAGTTTAAAGTCAAAGTAAATGTTTTAATCTGATCTCTTCAATGAAATCCGTTGAACCATTCAGAGCACGTTCGAGACCAACTTTCAGGCAGAGACGAATAGATTCTGTATATTGTATTAGTAAATTATAATTAGTTTCGGAGCCAAATATATTTCCCATATCGCAATATTCTAGGTTATTTCATTACCAATGTGGTGAGACAAAATTAACCTTTATTACTTATTATTAGTTCGTTCTTTTCTTTTCGTTCGTTCATGAGATATGTATAAGTGAAAGGAATTGCTTGTAAATAAAATGCACATGGCATTTCACACTGTTAAAGTAAGCCCTCTTCAAACTACTAAGAGCGTATACGTTTGTAGTTTTTGTAGCCTTAGGTACATTTCACCGAGTTTTAATCACTATGTTTTAATACCGCTACCTTTATTACTTTACAAAGGAGGTTTTACTCGAAAAACCAGTGCAATACAAGTCAAAGAGTAGAGTAACGATACAGTTGTTATTAGATACAGTTGACAGTGGGGTGCGATGCCCCCGAGGCCCGAGCGCACCCCACTCCTATGTTTTCCCACCAATGGAGCCTCTCGTTACGAATTGTAAACTTACACTGAAAAATGTGTTACTAATTGTATAATGAAATAGGAATTGAACATGTTGATGTCCTTTAGTATCAAAATGATCCGTCTAGTATAGTGATGAGGTTATAGATTAAAGCATGTACAAAACCTGCTACGGGTAATTTTTCGTATAAGCATGAAAGTCTATCCGACTAAAGGCGCGGCTCCACTGTGGCGCACGCTCCACGTGCGTAGCCACGCACGTGTATTAAAATGTCAATTGCAAGAAAATGTCAATTAACGCGTAGTGTATCCGTGTTTTTTTATGTTAGTTGGATAGGCAAACTGGCAAACGTGCCACTGGTGGGAAGTGGTCGACGTCGCTCAAGAACATAAACTAGTTTACCTGGAACGAGCCCAGGCAACTCATCTATGTGTTGCCTATCCTGAGACATAAGATGTTAAGTCTCGGTGCCAGTAATTACACTGCCTGTCTTGCCCTTCTCTCCGAAACACAGCAAAGCTGTTTCACGTGAGAAACAAGCAAGACGGTGGTACCCATGCAGCCGGGAGCGCGGCACAGCGCTTCCCTCCCACCAGTGTTGCAGTAAAGAAGCAAGCTTTGCAAGAAAATGAATGTTTAACGATATATCAGTCAATATCATCGATATATTCGATAGGTATGTCTTATTGTAAGGAAGGAAAATACTTTATTACGAGTGAATAAGTAAACCCACCAGGTTAAAATAAGTTAAAATAAGTTGGTTAATATTTATATGTTATATTACATTAACGTTTCACAATCTATCCATGCTTCTTTTTATTAAATCTACTAACCGGGCCCTCCAATGAAGTGATAATAAGCGTCTGAAAGGCTTTCGTCTGTTTTTTTATTATTCCAATTCCGCTGAACAAGCTTATGGTGATCACTCCAGAGACTAAAGTCATATTGATTAATTTTGACAACTAGTTTGTGGTTCACGCGGGATAATACAAGTGCAGTGCATCCATCTTGAGAGTATTTCGTGAATTCGTCGGGTTGGCGAACTTGGAAAAAAAATACATCTAAGTAGAAGCAAATTTTTGTAGTTAAGTTTTTATTGAAAATAACTAGGAACAAGTATCAAATGGAATTGACATTCGCGTATACCTACTACGGGATAGGCCTATTTTTGCAGAGATACCACATTCATGATAATAAGTCCACTTATTTTCTTGAAACAAGTGTATTCAAAATAAAAATACTGGAAAAGATTGATAGATAACTATAGGCATGAGCCACCCAAACATTTATTGTAATTTAAGACAGCTGCATTGTTCACGATTATCGAAAATATGTTATAACAAATAAACCGCTAAAAATATAAATGACAAAAAAAAAGCCAACGTCCTCTTAATATGTATGATTATAGTATTTAGCCTTTTATGATAGAAATAAACAATGTATTGTAATGGTTTATTTCGAAGATTCCAGTCACCCTTTTATATAATACATATCATATTCTTGCGTAATCTGCCTATAACAAAACTGGCATAACCATATATAATAAACCGACCAAATTAAAAAGTAGTACAAAATGGCATATTTGACAAATTGTTTTGCGAGTGAGAATGTTTGTATGACATCCAAATTTAGCCGATTATTTTTTGTTGGGCACATCTTTGTTGTACCCAACAAACAAAAAGTGATATTCTGACAAAGACAAAAGAAAGTGTCTATGTCTCTGTCACTCTTGGAGATTTCGTATGTTTTTTTTTCTATGCTAACGGCCCGAAGACCCTAATGCTACATCGGACTAGTGTGAGCCCATTTGGCTCACTTTTGGTTTGTAAAAGTGGGGGGTTGCCCTCCGCCAACCGAGCAGTCTGCGACCACACGGCCTCCTGGCGTCGGGTTGGTTTTCGTATGTTAGTATCTCGTTCCAATACGGTATTATTATTAGCTTGTCAAATCTATTGATACTTCTTAGGAAAATAAAGATGGGTGTAAGTCTACGAATAAATAATAAGTCAGGAAGTCTAACTCAGAACAAATGACACATAAAAAGTGGGCCTACTTCAAACCAAAACGACGTATGATTTAAAATACCAATCACTTTCGAGGTTACAAATAGACGTCATTGGTGATTTGTTTAATTTCAGAATAAATGCAGGTATTGGTCGGCGCGCAATTGCAATGTCACCTATGACAGTCGAGTGATAGCTGCGTTGACGATGTCATGCAATAAGTGAACCAAGTCAATAATAAAACAATATTATTTAATATTTTTTTACAATGATTTCTTTAGGCCAGTCCACCGACGCGCCACAATCGTAACATACTATTACTGGCTCCCTGTGGGCCATACGGCACAGGTACTCATCAAAGCAACTATGCATAGTGAGCACCTGTGTCAGACGGAAGGGTTTGTGCTTACGTCGCATCCACCGCTCGAGGACTGGATGCAAAGCAGCCGTTAGGCTTTTGTCATACGACTGCCGTGCCGGGTCCTCGCCCCACCTCCGTATTAACGCTCCTGTCCTAGTCGGCGAACCCGTAGGATCTCGTACAACGTAAGGTTCTCACCGAGAGCCCTCCTAACGGAGACATATGAATGCGTCTCGGCAAGAACCTCCGCCACAAATTCTAACTGGGGGGTCCGGCGAGGTCAGTCTGTCACCCACGATACTGTACGGTACCAGCTAGGTCTTATTCCTCGCGGTAAGGTGACCCGCCCAAATGGATGCACCATACATCGCCATACTCTGGAGTATAGCTGCCTGCAGGCGGCGCTGGTTCCTTCGAGGTTCGGGAGAAGTCTGCCCAGCGCACTTGCTGCCTTCACAACTTTCGATCCCAATATTGACAAATGTGGGTCGAAGGTCCACCCTCCGTCAAGAATGGGCCACAGATACTTGATCTGGGGGCTCATCCTCACCCTCCCCCCTCGGATCTGGAGGGTAGCTACCGGAGGGTGACCTTTACGGCCGGTCCCGCGGAAGAGAAGGACTTTGGTCTTCTGAACTCTGACCCGAAGCCCTCTCTTTGCGGCTGATCACGAGGTCGAGCCCGACTTTGGCCAGCCGCACCACCTCCTTATAGGCTCTTCCCCGGGATACTCTTGTCCTTCAAGCTTAACTGCAGCTAACTACTTATTTTGCCGAATTGGATCGGCTGGGATACTAAAAGAAAACAAAGCAAATGCAAAATCATTTTTAAAATACCTCAATTATATCGATATGCATTTAAATAATGATAAAAATATATTAGGTATATTATACATTTCATGAAGAATAAATAAAATACCTTCTACATTGGTCCAAAAATTGACTGACTTCATTTTGCATAGTATTGACCATCCCGGTTTGCTTATTACATTAACGTACTTGAATATAATATAATTTTACTACTATTTACTAGTGAGAAGTGATCCCTGGAGGTTTTAATTTTGTATGGCTCCTGCACCACTTCACTACAAATGATGGCATGATGATTAGCAGCTGCAATTCATAATGAAAAAACGAAAACGTATGCGTAAGTTTGACGTGTGTTCGCTTGCAAGAAAAATGTCCGACTGATGACGCGCTGGACACGACTTTTAAGCCCCGCCTACTTGGACACGACTTTTGTTGGGTCATTTTTATAACGCAGTTACATTTCCTGACTTATTATTTATTCGTAGGTGTAAGTAGCTAAAGTATAAGTTTAGAACATGTTTGAAATGAATAAATATGTAAATTAATTAATGATGATTTTTCTATCTAATTTAACAATCTAATTAATCTTAATTGCATGTTAATGAATATATTATTTATTTCGTATGTTTTTTTTTATTATTAAAGAATAGTAATCAAAATCATAAATAATTAAAATAATATTATTATCAATCGCGTACAACAGTATTCAAAACCGCGACCTGTACGTTCAGTTTTATTTTCTGATTTTAATACTGAAAAGGGCGTTGAGATTTTCTTTAAATTCTATAGTAGATTTTCAAAACTGTAAATAAATCTTGATTAAAACCGACTTAAAACACAAGAAACTAAAAAGTAAACTATTTTTTTTTATTATTTAAAATTAACTTGTTCTTCTACTAATGTACACTCTTTGCGTCTACCACGCCATTATTGACTACTTTTAGCGTCGGTGCCAGCCAAGTTATATAGGTACAGCAACAAATACGAGAGCGACTCCAAAAGTAACAATAATGACGTGATAAAGGCAAAGATTGTAGTTTAGTAGTTCAAAATTAAGTTTATTATAAGTTGTAGGCACAAAAATAAAAAAAACGCGTTTATTTTATTACTGTTTAATTTTTATTTTTTGAAGTCGCTTTAATTTTTAAAACATTTAAGTAAACTTAAATGTTTTTTATTTCTTAATTTTAAGTGAATCCTAAAAAATCTATAACTGTTTTTATTTGTCTGAAATATGGGTAGAACTGTTAAACAATATGCTCATATTAGACAATGCCATTTTGTGAGACAAACAAAGGAAGAGGATCGATACATGATCAATATTTTTTTTTTTACAAAAAAATTAAAACTGACTTCAAAAATAAAAGACTAAAAAGTAGTAAAATAACTGTGATTCCTTAATTTTTGTCTTTACAATTTATAATCAACTTAATCTTCTACTAATTGTATAAACTTTGCGTTTACCACGTCATTATAGTTACTTTTGGAGTCGGTGTCAGCCAAGGAAGGTAGGTAGGGTACAGCAACAAATACGACACCGACTCCAAAAGTAACTATAATAACGACCAAAGCACCCTATTCAATTGTTACCTAAATCGACAAGTAATAAATTGAGCACATTACCGAGGTAAACTAAATCAACCAAATAAGCTAAACTAAACTAAACCAAATTTAAGTGTGATATTACTAATGCTGTTATCATATTATCTGTTTTTATTTTTACTCTTTTTATTGTGTATGTGAAATGTGAAATTGTGAATAAAGTTTTTATCTATCTATCTATCTATCTAAGAATTATTGGAAATAACTCAAAAACGGCTTGTCAGATTTTGATCAAATTAATATGGGACCAAATTGGAAACACCAGGTTTGAAACAAATTAAGAACCATCGAAATCCACAAACCGCGGAGTAATCGCGTCACATACATACATACAAAAAACAGAAGATTTGAGAACTTCCTCTTTTTTTTGAAGTCGGTTAAAAATGTTAAATGTTCTAATTTTAGGAAAGCCCTCATATTTAGCAAATAATATAGAAAAGTAAAAAAAAACATACAGACGAGTTGAGAACCTCCTCTTTTTTTGAAGTCGGTTAACAAAACTAATTTGGAATTATGTCAGAAATATTATACCTAATGTAATTGAAAGCAATCACGGTAGATTTGCTGCCATTTATAAAAAAAATATATAGGTAAAGAATATCATCAAATTAGAATTGATATTACGATGACCTCTAAATACTATGATGCGCTTCCAAAACATGCTATACACTGTTCATTTTACATCGACAAGTAATGAAATGACACGTCATCGACTACTACTATTTTTTGTCCTCGAACTGAACATTTTGGCATATTGAAACATATGAAGTAAGAATCAATAAAATGTAGCAGCTGTAAATTGTAAATCGTTGTGGGGTTCCCTCGACTGTCTATGGTCTCCATTATCAGACCTGTACTGGCACTTATAACCGATATGGGTGCAAAGTTCTCGTCAATATAAATGAATTAAGTTCAAACACAAGGTAGCTACTGTGAACCGTTAAGAAATTCCCTTAACTGTCTTTCGCCTTTATCATCAGACCCCTAATGACAGTCAAAACCCATCTTAGCTGTAAAGTTCTCATAAATACAAGTTAATCAAGTCCAAACACAAGGAAACTGCGGTAAATCGTTGAGGAGTTCTCTAGACTGCTGCCGCGTTTCGATCGGTTTGCGAGTTACCGGTGATCCATTGGAGGGATATTGAAAAGGAGGGCAAGGTATAGCTTTTTGTTGTGTGGATGTATATGGGCGTCGGTAGTCACCATAAGGCTACGACTTTTTTTTCCTTTAACGCCGGCAAAATGCTCTGAGGTATCCCGCGGGGGAGTGGGTCTCCCCACGCGGGTATGTGGGACTCGCTGCGCCCGAAAGCTGGTAAGTGGACGCAGCTCTACCCACACGGCCAGTGCCACCAATGCCGCCTTTGGTGAGGTGCCCCGGATCTAATAAACAAACAGGGCACCTCGACGGCTAGTCAGTCCCTTAAGGGACCGACGCCACCACCACACAGGGGTTGTCGCGCACCTGGTGTAGCGGGTGTCTGTGGATGTCGCTCTTCATTTACCATCAGGTGAACCGACTATCCGTTTGCCCCCTCTTCTATAAAAAAAAAACCACATCAACCCCTCCCAAAGTTGGGACAGTACAATGGGGTGAGGTACCCATCCTCGCCCCATGCCCCCTGCTCTTTTTATAAGAGAGGTTCTCTTCTTATAAGAGGGGTACAAAGAGCCCACTCGGCTCAATTAGCTTCGCCCAAGGTGCTGGGCTCACCCTAAGCTACTGAGCCCCACCGCCACGTCAAGGCATGAACCATGGTGGGGATAAGGCTACGACTGCTCAGTTGCCTCATTATGACATAAAGAAAGTATACCAACGACCTCTCATTACAACTCGTTTGCCTTGTTAATATGTGAAATTGAGATACTTTCTTATGAAAAGTAAGTTTCGCGCTGTGCCGGATAGGTACGAAAGTTATGAGCGCACAACGTTTTCGCAAAAAGTGTAAGTTAGCAGCTACTAACGAAGTGTCGACCGATTCATTGTTTCATTGGATTTTTTCATCGAATAAAATGCGTAGTGGTAAGACGTGCCCTTCACCGAGGGTTAGATTTAAATGAATTCGGAAACGTGGCTCAATACAGAGGCTGCGTGGTGAAAGGGCGCGGGCGTAAGATAGCGAGGCGATATAAGCGAGCAACACGATGCGCGACTTAACGGCAGTGGCGACAGCGCCGCGCGCCGCACCGGACGAGGCGGGCCGTACGCACGCCCGCGCGCGCCGCCCGCCGGGATGACCACCCCGCCGCCGCACACCCCGCACCCGCCCGCGCCGGCTACAACCAAACAACACAAAACACGACGCAAAATCTCGCTACCATGGTTCAGGCAAAGCTCCGTGACTACGACACATGCAGCCCTGTCGCGACAGCACACCATAGATACGCCGAGCTCCTTCCATGCGCGACTACTCAAAGGCAACCGGCAACGTCAGGTGAATTATTTTCGCGCCAGAATGAACACCAGAGATCCGCATCGACTACTGCATCAAACCCCGGCTCGTATTTGCTATGCGGACACCCGGTCACATGTTGACATTGACCTTCATCGCGATCGGGTAGCGCTTATTCGACAACTGAACGCATACGATCTAAGTTTATAAATTGTTTGAAGACCTAAATAATATCCAGAAAAAAATGCATACAATATGATTATAGAGCGACAGCTTGTAAACAGTACGTAACATTGTAAAGGTCAAACATTGTAACCCCGTAGTCATGTTTCGGTGACACTTTCATTTAATTTTGCGTTTTGGTCTCGAAAATACTTTCAATTTGCATTTATCCTGTTTTGGTTGAGCTCGTAATTTAAACGCCCAAATACAGCAATCTTGTTCTTGTGGACATGTGGTTATAGAATATGTTAAATGATGCCAAACTTAACGGTTGGACAAAATGCCATATTTTATATATATATTATACGTACAATAGACAATTGACTGCTTGCATGTAGACTATCTGGAATGTTTATTATAATAATAGCAGTGGCTTATCACTTGTACACTGTGTATACAAGGAAAACGTTGGATTGTTTTTGTTACAACAATCAGTGAATACTTTTACACGTACTGGATGTTTATAATTTTGTACTAGCTGTTACCCGCAACTTTGTGCGTAAAAGCTCTGCGGTTTTGTAATATAACGAAACCTGTTTGGCATTCGTAATTAAGTCAGACAACCGTATGAATTATTTAGAATGTGTAAAACGCTGTACATTTCAGCCTGCACAAAAACTGAGCTTACACATAAGCACGCTACCTAAATGTGACCTTGAAACATTTCGTCAGAATCAAATTGCAAAACCTTTTTGTAAAAAAAAAATACTGCATTGTAAAAGTTAAAATCTAAGGTAAATTTTCCATGTAAACTCGTTCGTAACTGATGATGATAATGATCATTATCATCATCGGTTACTTTAGCATCCATTTTTTATTGAACGCGATGTAAAGTTTTATCTGCTTTAATTTATAATTTCGTATTATCATCATAAGCATGCATTTGACTCTTGCTGTAAATCATATCATCATCATCAAAATCTTCAGCCTCTATCCGTCCCCTGCTGAATATAGGCCTCCTTCTATGGACGCCAAGACGGCCGATCTCTTGCCACTCGCATTCAACACGGACCGGCCACCGCACGGAGATCGTCTTCCCACCTGGTTACTGGTCGATCAACACCTCGTCTACCTAAACATGGCCTCCACTCTTGAACCTTATTGGCCCAACGGCCATCCGTTTTCCTGAGCGTGTGACCAGTATACTGCCACTTCAACGAGTTTATTTTTTGCGTGATATCGGTAACCTTAGCTTTCTGGCGGATGTCTTCGTTTCGAATCCTATCTGTCAAAGAAACACCCAGCATAGCACCCTCAATAGCACGTTAAGCTACGGCAAACTTACAGACCAGTCATACATTTAGAGTTCACGTTTCAGCCCCGTTGTTCATCACGGGGAGAACGCATTGGTCGAAGAACTCTGCGGTATAGACAACGTGAGAATAAGGCTAAGCTTCCTGAATGCTGCCCATCCCTATTGAATCCTCCTATCGGCTTCCATCTCGAATTTATGTTGACCTAGCTGCCCTAGTATGCCCAAGATAGACTGTATACTGTTGCACGACTTCGAGAGTTATGACCATCGACGTTAACCGACCTTGGGAGAACGTGTTCTTAAAACATGCCTTTCGTCTTGTCCAAGTTCATCCTGAGGCCCACACGTCGGGAGAATTCATTTAAGGCTGCAAGCCCTCCAGCGACTCGGCCCATATAACGATATCGTCGGCGAAACAAAGGTGTGAGAGATATTCGTCGTTAATGTTTATGCCATATTCAGTCCAGTTTAAAGTCTTAAAGACGTCCTCCAAAGCATTAGTGAACAGTTTCGGGGAAACAACATCCCCCTGTCGCACTCCTCGATGCAATTGGATTGGTCTTGTTTTACCTTCCGGAACCAGAACGGACATACAGGGGGCGTCGTATAATCCTCTCAACACTTCAACGTATCGCCAATCGACAGCCCAGTACCTCTACCATGAGTTTTGTTACAAGCGTAAATGACATAACTATAGTAGTTACGTAAAACGCAACACGAATAGAAAACTAAGGTATGATAGTTTTCTATTCGTGTTGCGTTTGGTTTGGTTTGGAAAACTCATGGTAGAGGTACAGGTTTCAACCGAATCAAAACCTTTCTCATAGTGCACAAAGGCAAAGCACAGTGGGTGATTGTACTCATGGGTCTTCTGTATGTGGTCTATGGTGCTAAATCCTCTTCGAAACCCTGCTCCGGTGGCTGGAATCTATTGAGCTTTTTAGTGAGGCGGGTCGTCATAACACTCGCGAACAGCTTGTATGGCTTAGAAGTGATATCGGTCTATAATTTTTAAGAAGGGAGTTGTCATCTTTCTTAAAAAACAGAACGATCTCACTCACATGCCAAATGCGAAACTCTCACTCACTCACATGCGAAATTAAAAATCTTTTGTAACACTCTGAAAACAGATTCGCCACCTGCCTTAAGGATTTCAGTCGTAATTCCGTCATATTTCACATGACGTCACAATTCCGAACATCACGGGTCGGATTGTAGACTTTATTAGCGGACACGCTCTCGCTGAAAGCTTACATTCATGGATTCTCTTACCAATCGGTGATCACTTCCGGTTTTGAATCTGTTGATCACAGTTACATCCCTGAGTGCATGCCTTCGGTCCGCCATAATAAAGTATATCTCGTTTCTCGTTACAGTGTCGAGGATTTGCCAGGTCCACTTCCAGTGGGCCTGGAATTCTTAAAACAAAAAAAATCTTTAAAAAAAATGAGCTAATTAAAAAGAGCCCCTCTTTCTCGAGGAAGTTGACCAGCATTTGCCCCATGTGGTTACGACTGGCTACAGCACGTGGCTAAACACGATTTGATACTTTTGTATTGAAATCCCCCATAACAACACTGAAGTGAGCCTTGAAGTTGTTGTGTAAGACCCTGGAGACATTTTTTTTAATGATTGATAGGCTTGCGTTTGACCACTGTCTCACCTGACGGAAAGCGATGACGTGGCCGACGATGGAGCACGCTTGACTAGGAGGTACCTATTCAATCTTGTTTTGAATATTCCCAAGTTGTAAGTATCCGGAAACACAGATGCTGGTAACGAATTCCATAATTTTGCAGTACGTATGATAAATGTTGACAAGGGACTTGTAGACGAGGAAACACACGCCACCTTGGGACGGAGTGTCGCCTTCCCTGAAGTAGAACAGGTGACCCGAAGGCAGAGTTATGGTGTCCTCTCCTTGTCTTCGGACTTCACACAACCCCAAGACGTGCCATTGGATATTTGCCAATTCTACCCCCAATTCTGCCAGGTGGTCATTAAGTCTCAGCGTTTGTCCGTTATACGTAGCCAGGTCAAGTTGGTGGTACCGATCCGTAGCCCGGGAATTCTTAGCACCCCCTGTCCCACCATAAACTAGGGGACGGCCGAGAACTAGAGGACTTTTCATGTGCCTGTAATTCATGACGGGATTTATGCTGATAATCCTCGCTGAGTAGGCGGACTGGCAATCGCAGATGACGATGAATTTGCATCGGCGGCACGCCGCCGATCAGATTGATGGTGCGACCATCACTCGGTGCGATCGATGCTTAGTGATCAAGTCTATCTCACTGTCACGATGAGACAGACTGACACCAAGCAATCGATTCGCAGTGTTAGCCTCTTTTGATGTTTGGAAGCTAAATGTCATTTGACGATTCCTACGTCACCCTGGGCTGGTATTAGGGTAGCTGCCTTCATACAGCAAAGCCCACACAGCAAGTAAATCATATTTTATAATTTATTGTGACCATCTCCACAATCATGGAGACGTGAGAGTATGCCCCGAAGGTCAGGAGGGGGAGGAGTTAAGAAATAGTTATAGCTTTGATATTTGTGATGATGATGATGTGAGCTGATGATAATGAATCAAAGAACTAGGTCATATCAATGACGTTGCTTACTACAGAATCCAATTAAATCTCTTCTCATCCTTGAGTCTCGCTGAATAATGTACACCGAGTATCGTAGAGAGGCATTCTTGGCCATCTTCGAAAGAGGCCTGTGTCCAGCAGTGGATGAAAAAATGCTGATGATGATGAGTGACCGTGAGGATGCGCAAACTACCCTTGTGAGACGTAAATAACTCAGCACAGGGCTAATAAAAGTGTAATTGTTTGTGATGAGTTCACACTGAGCATGTTATTGATTAGCAACTTATGCAGCTGTGTAGCAGTGGAGAGATTAGATCTACACGCAGAGGAAGTCAGTTCAAATCACGCCAGGTGCAGAATTTGTTTGATGAATATAGATTTTTCACTACAAAAGTCGTAAATTTACTATGGATTAGGTTAATATAGCGTGATAGTCAATACGATCGATTCCATGCTACTTGCATTATTTGATTAACTATGGCACTGTGGACTTAATATTTATTCATAGACTGTGATCGTTATTCCTGAAATTTAGACTAGACATCTTTCTGAACTTTAATAATCAAGAAGTACAAACATAGCTACGACAAATATACGGTTTGCTACGACAAACTTGTCCAACAACTAACTATCCAACAGTGTTATTAGAAGAGTACGTACTGGCCTCACTTCATATTATATTATTAAACGCTATACATGACGCACCGACCGTGTTTGTGGGTGAAAATGCCTTTTAGAGAGAATACCTGTACAACCTGCAAAGTAAGTCTTGTGTATGAAAATATATGCAACTCTTCTGTGATAGTTCTCTTCGCGTCAGGGCATATTATACGATGTATCAACCATATTTATACCACAAAATAGCTATATGAACAGAACGCAATCTACATACAATGTGCGCTTTGGCAACGCACACAAAGACACCGTTTACAGAGTATGAACAAGATATTGCGGACCATCAGGAACAGTGCCGAGTGCGATTGAGACACGCGTCTGTGAATTTTTTTGTGCAAAAATGTAGGGAAAAAAGAAGTTAGAATAATTATTGTTGTAAGTTGAAGTATTATCCCTTCAAGTGGACGTTTATTTAATTTCTATTAGATATATGTATATAAAGCTTATTCGAAGTGGTCTCCATTGGCTGCAATACAGTGCTCTAAACGCTAGTTGAGGCCAGTTATCATTAGAAGCACGTACTCTTTCTACGGGAAAAAACATTTTACAAAAAATTTAAACCGACTTCAAAAATACTAAACTAAAAAGTAATAAAATAACTGTGTTTCTTTAATTACTTACAACTTATAATCAACTTACTCAGCGTCAGCCAATGTAGGTAGGTTAGGTACAGCAACAAATACGACACCGACTCCAAAAGTAACTATAATGACGTGGTAAACGCAAAGTTTGTACATTAGTAGAAGATTTTAGATTATAAGTTGTAAGCACAAAAATAATTCTACATTTGTATTTGGACATTTCATCATCGCACTGTCTGACCGAGGCTTTAAACATATGACCTGGCTGTATATTATTATATTCCTTCCTTCCTTATAATTTTTTTTTGTAAATACATACATCATCAGCCTTTATCCGTCCACTGCTGAACATAAGCCTCCTTCAATGAACGCCAAAACGGCCGATTCCTTGCCACTCTCATCCAACACGGACCGGCCACTGCACTGAGTACGTCTTCCCACCTGGTTAATGGCCGACTAACACTTCGTCTTTCTAAACGCGGCCTCCACTCTTGAACCTTATTGGCCCATCGGCCATCCGTTCTCCGTGTTTATGTATAATACATACAAGACTCAACACAAATATTTAAAAATAAAATTTACAAAGATTTGTGATTGGTGGGGATCGAAGGCATGACTTTTAGCTTAGAGGCAGGATTATTCCTAACTGGGCTATCGGGGCAAATATATTAATTAAATTTAAAAAAGAAAATTATTATACAGTACAAAATGTTTGGTTACCGGTGTACGGTGTTTTGTTAGTTTGATTTTCACCATTGGGAATGGAAGTAGCCCATGGGCAACCATGATATTGATTTAACCAAATAAGATGACTTTTTATTGTCCTTGAAATAGAATGTATTTATTTAATAATTGTCGCTTATTCGTTTTTACAATTGAAGTTTTTAACAAAAAGTGTAATCGGATATTGATGTACTTTTTGATTACACATTTGCTTAAATCAATGACATGGTTGCCAATCCTCTCCTCCCCCATTTGATGAAAATGAATGTCAGGAAAAAATGGATAATCAATAAGATCTCGCATAGTTTTTGCTATTACAGCTTCTTTTTTAAATTTAATTGATTTATCCATCTGAGTCCGAGTAACTCCTTCCGCGCTTTTACGCTTGTTTCTCCTGTGAAACAGCTTTGCTGTATTTCGGAGAGAAGGGCAAGACAGGTAGTGTAATTACTGGCACCGAGACTTAAAATCTTGTCTCAGGATAGGCAACACACTGGGCTCGTTCCAGGTAAACTGGTTTATGTTCATGGGCGACGTCGACTACTTATCATCAGGTGGCACGTTTGCCAGTTTGCTAATGCCATCCAACTAACGTAAAAAGAATGTGTCACAGTTCAGTTTTATTTTATAACAGCAAAAGTTATCGATATCGATAAGTTCATTATGTTGCTCATGGAAGCACTATTTACGAATCAAGATTATTTTGCGTTTATGTATAAAATTTCACTCAAATATCGGTGTTTGTGACTAATCGATGAAAGGAAATCCTGTCTTTACTTAAGGTATAGTTTTTGCTATTATTAAGACATGAAATTATAGCACAATTTGGCATTTAACAAAAAAAAAATACGTATTACCGGTGCGCGTCACGAAAATTGGGCAAAACTGAAGTGAGTTTGTAAGCACTTTGACAGATATATGTTTCAGGGGCACATTCATGGCTCGCGCGCTATGCCCACTCAGCCTTTCTAACCTCTTTTACTGTTCTGTGACCGCGACATACCTACTATGTTGTGCTACCAAAGCATTCTGTACAATTGTTAAATCGACCATTAATAAAATGAGCATAATATAATCGAGGTAAAAGCCATCCAAATGGGCGTTATTGGGAATAACTAAAAAACGACTTGTCAGATATGAATAAAATTAATATGGGACCAAATTGGAAACACCAGCTTACAAACAAAAATATAACCATCGAAATCCGTTCACAAACGGCGGAGTAATCGTGTCACATACATACAAAAAAAAAATATACAGATGAATTAAGAACCTCCTCTTTTTTCGGTCGGTTAAAAATACTTCACTGCCCATCGTCTTATAAATTATCATGGGGTTTAGAGCCAGCCATTTATGATTTATTTCGAAAAGTTGGAGCCAGTAAGAAAGCGCTCCGTTTAGCGTAAAATCAATATGGGTCTCGTTTTCATGATTTTCAGGGGTGCCGATTACGAATGAAAAAATATATAAGAATGAGAATTTATTATACTTTAAAATATAATAATTGATCATTTTGCCAATGTCGAAATCGTCGCTTGAAGATATTTTCCGTGACTAATATAAAATTAACATCAAACTTTACATATTTTAGTTATTATTGGTTTATATATATTCTATTCTTCCCGTTTCATTATCAACAATTAATTAATTGGTTAATACTTATAGTATTAATGAATTAATCAATTGCATACTATATAAATAATATAATATGTCGCTACCGCGATAGTTTTTTGTTTATAAGCCAAAGTTAACAACGCTAGCGCGACCTCCGAGTGCAGGTATAAAAACCGGCCAAGTGCTAGTCGGACTCTCGCACGAAGGGTTCCGTACCGTTACATAATATACAAAATTAGACACTTTAACAAAAAGTAAGGTTTATTTTTATGGAATTAAATGTTTTTTTTTATAATATTATTTGAGTTGATTGCATGAAAGGTAAATTGCGGTTTACGATTTATGACGTATTAAAAAAAACTACTTACTAGATCTTGTTCAAACCAATTTTCGGTGGAAGTTTGCATGATAATATACATCATATATTTTTTTTAGTTTTATCATTCTCTTATTTTAGAAGTTACAGGGGACACACACATTTTACCACTTTAGAAGTGTCTCTCGCGCAAACTATTCAGTTTAGAATAAAATGGTATTAGAAACCTCAATATCATTTTTGAAGACCTATCCAATAGATACTGCACACGGATGGGTTTGATGAAAAAAAAATTGAGTTTTAGTTCTAAGGTACAGTAATATTTTATGATTTAAGTAGAAATTATAAGCTTTGTAGCTGTAAATAGTAAGCTAGCAAATTATAAGCCGTACTATGGCGCCCAATAATAAGTACAAACAAGAAAAAAAAAATGAACAAAAAATGTGACAATAGAAAAGATAAGCTCGATAGCAAAATCACGTCACACATGTGTTGTAGCAGCGGCAGTGAGAGCGTGACTAGATATGTCAGATCTACTTGAATCGCCTATGAAAAAAATCGAAATAAAAACATACTTTTTTGGAGGAGGGCAACTACATCTGCATAATCTCCGGTTGTGTGGATGTATGGGCGTCGATGGTCGCCAAAAGGCTTCTTTTTTTATGTTAGTTGGATAGGCAAACTGGCAAACGTGCCACCTGATGGTAAGTGGTCGACGTCGCCCATGAACATAAACTAGTTTACCTGGAACGAGCCCAGGCGACTCATTTATGTGTTGCCTATCCTGAGACATAAGATGTTAAATTCTTCTTCTTCGACTGCTCGTTTGCTCTCCTATGCTTAAAACAAACCACATTTTTCTCGACTTCGAACCCCTTTAGGTGAATTTTCAGAAACAGCCAAATCAATGTGTGATGTAGGTATTCTTTTGAGGAGTATTATAAAAGTTTTTTAAACATGCCTTTGAAAGCCCGTCAGTAATGGTTGAAGATTCTAAATTCTTCTAACGAAAATATTTTTCCTTATTTATCAAAATGTACATCTTAGCTTAAAAGTATCTTTCTTTTTTTTTTCTTTTACGCCGGGAAATGCTCTGAGGCATCCCGCCTGGGGAGTGGGTCTCCCCAGGGGGGTATATGGGACTCGATGCGCCCGAAAGGTGGTAAATGGACGCAGCTCTACCCACTAAAACCCGGCGAGTGCCACCAATGCCGCCTTGGTGAGGTGCCCCGGATCTGTTAAGCTAACAAGGCACCTCGACGGCTAGTCAGTCCTGCAAGGGACCAACGCCATCTCCCCAGAGGGGTTGTCCCGCACCACAAAACAACCCCTCCCAACGTCGGGACAGTACAATGGGGTGAGGTTCCCATCCTCACCCTTTGCCCCTGCTCATTTGTCCCCTCTTCTTATAAGAGGGGTACAAAGAGCCCCCTCGGCTCAATTAGCTTCGCCCAGGGTGCTGGGCTCACCCTAGGCTACTGAGCCCCACCGCCACGTCAAGATCTGAACCATGGTGGGGAGCTTAAAAGTATCTACCTTACTTAACCTTTGTGAGTTTTAATAAACTGTTAAAACTTAATGGAATAGGGATTTGGGAGCTTCGTAGCTTTAATAACATGTGATCTTGAAGTTTTTCGATTGCAGCTTAAAATTATTAAGTTATTTGTCACCAGTTAGTTCTTGTTTTCTCTGTGAAATTGAGAATTTTACATATGAACTTTGTACTAGTTTCGCTAAGACCAATCACGGGGAAGTTTTTGTACGATAAGACCACTTATTTTGCCCTAAATATTTCTTCCGCCCAGCAAATTTTTATGAACAGTTTTAGGCAGCTTCAGTTTTACTATGACACGTGCAAGAGTTATACATATATGCCAGTATCTCTACCATGAGTTTTTGTTACAAACGCAAATGACATAACTATAGTAGTTACGTAAAAACGTAACACGAATAGAAAACTAACCCTCAAATACTCAAACGAATCTCGTCAGATTCGTCGAATCGAAACGTGTCAGATTAAAGAAAAAAGAGGGACAACACGAGTTTAAGTACGTCTTACATTTGAGACTCGTTTGAGTATTTGGGGGTTAGGATGGTATAGTTTTTTATTCGAGTTGCGCTACTATAGTTATGTCATGTGCGCTTGTAAGAAAAACTCATGGTAGAGGTTCTGGTACTACAAGTTCAATGTCACTGAGCGGTGTTGACTGCTTGACAACGTGGCGATTTATCTATTTCAACTAATTTTAAAATGAAACTTATTCATGACTTTTAATACTTAGGTATATATTGCTTTCGTTCCTCTGAAGTCTGAGGATACAAACAACATGCTGTCACCAACCAGTCAAAGCCAATTCTTTTTCCTCTGGGGGTTCCTCTCCAATTAATGAAGGTTGGCCGTCAGCTCTACATATTTCTCCTCCCAAAGCCAATATTAAAAAATATTTTATATAACGTCCTTTTAGAACCGATGTAAACATGCGACCTATATTAGAAGAATTTACATTCCACTCACTTAAATATTGATTTTACAAAACTTAGTCGTTGGGCTAAATGTTCTTTTTGATGGCATGGCTTAGTAGTCTATCACAATATAATGAAGTTTTAGTGGATGCTATTATGTATCCAGAGACACGTCTTGGCATTTACTGAAGGTGTTCGGTAGTGACGATGACTATATTATATAAGGATAAAATTGTTCCCATTTCCGTATCAGGTCGGCTATTCAGTGTTAATCAAGGCTAATCAAGGCTAGCAAAGGTTTCTCTCTCATTCTCCCGGACGTTATACGGAAGTCAGGCTATCTGGCTACTTGTCGAGGTCGCGTTCATCAGTTCGCATCGTACCTTAACCTACCTGTACAGGTCAAATATCAATTTTTCAAATATTTTTAGTTTGTTTTTTATTATTTTAATTGAACTTCTTGACTCATTAATCTATTATTGCCAGACATTTTTATTGTTGTTTAAAAAGTGCCAGATCGCTTATTTTGAATAAAAGAAATATATAATATTTGAGTATCACAAAAATTTTTATATATGATATTTGAGTATATAAAATCCCAAAATTAATGTGCCAAACTAAAATTCGATTGTTAAACCTTCAGCCAGAAATGTGATTGGGCATATTGAAAGAATAAAGACATACACACGCTAGTTGCTGATTTATAAGTGTCAATCAATTATACGAAATTGTAGATAATTCTTTATCTAAAGCTCTACCGTACTTTCACGCACTCTTTGTATTGCGACTACACACCAGCATTTTTCTGGAAATGTAAACTTCGACCTTTTAAACTGTAAGTGCAACCGGAACAGTATCAGTCAGCCTATTAAAATATTATACCAGATGATGAAGAATTGCTGGATGAGACATTTCAGATCTTAGGAAAATTAATTTGTCATATTTACGGAGCTCGTGATTCTTGGAAGTTGAATGACGTTCGGTTCCATCTGTTTTCATCACTTGCAGGTATTATTAGTGTGAAAAAGTATATATAATTATAAAGTGTTTTCCATCCTAAAAGTTTAGCGATAGTGTTGTAGTGAAAGCTTGAATATATATTTAAAAGTTTAATCGACAAAAGAAAACAAGCAAAGCTAATGAATCGTTCAACAGTGTAATCGAGTAAGCAACCTCCGATACTAATGGACCTTGAAAAGATATTTTGATCGCTAACAGTCGAAAGCATCGGTTGCTCTGATCTGTTGTGATTGCTGACATAAATACTATTTCCAATAAATACTACATGAACATCGTTTCTTGCGATTATTTTTATATTATATTATTACACAACGCTCGTGACTATAACTTGCGTGTGGACGGTAAAATATGCCTTAAAGTATCTATGAACCAAGAAATTATTATTCGCGCCTGAAATTGTTATGTTCTTACAAACTATCTATTTTATTGATATCGTCTACTTATTAAATGAACAACACGGTACGTATGTCACTTACAAGACACTAACAAGACAATACTTATAATCTTTAATGTTAATCTCTAGAACAAACCGCGAGCAACAACTAATATATTTAGGTATATTCATTTTTTGGATGTGATTAAGCTTTTTCGTTTGACCCTACATGGTATCATTATAAAACATTTTTTTTTAGTTCATGACTTCATGTTTTCTAGAGAGCATCACACTCAATTTTTCATGACTTTACATAGCCTATAACCAGCGGACGATCAAGACGCTTCTAAAGATACTCAATTGTAAAATTCTGATAAGTCATTAATTAAGACGTTATGAGCGAAACGATGAACATACATAGATACATACCGGTCAAAATTATAACCCTCCTTTTCGCTTCGCCGTAGTCGGGTAAAAATTATACTAAGTACGAATTAGAAGATTTAATATAAGAGATAGAAGACAGCTTTTTAAATAGACCTACTATTATTACATACAAACCGACGACTAAGGAATAAAATAAGTTGGAAGATAAAGATAAAAATACAGGAATATACAAAATCCTTTTTCCACTCTAATTGAAACATTCAGCGCTTAAAAAGTAATTATAGGATTGGTGAATATCCATGAAATAAAATATTAAAAACATTTGAAATTGAAAATGAAATTGAATTGTGTTGTATATTTTGTGACTGCATGTTGTAGAACGTTACTCTTTTGGTATTTTAAATTTTATGAAAGTGTATTAATTTTTAAATCAAACTTTTACATTGGTTATTCTTATTCATCAATATGAATCATTATATCTAAATTATTATGGATTTTTTAAATAAAAACATGTTAAGTACATATATCTTACATTTGAAATATTTTATCGAAAATCCTGTCTCTCCTACAAATTGCGGACACGATAATATCTTAAATGTCATTTCAATATGACTTGAATCTAAATAAAAGAAATGGTGTAAAGAAAAGATTCCGAAGATGGCAGCGACTTGTGAACGATTTATGCCAAGCGTAGCAAAATCACGTCGCGAGGCTAGGCTTCGGGTCACGAGCGGTCGTATCATTGTACCTACCTACATGTAGGTATATCGTGTATATTTGGTCTAAAATCTAAATGTTGGTCGTCATGTTTCTTCAATGGATTAAAACTCTTTTCATCTCTGTACTAGAGATTAGACAATTCTAGAGAAGTCATTTAAATTGTCACTCAATAGATTGACACATTATAATATTATGTATTGTTTACACAATAATGGCGTGGTAAACGCAAATAAATGCTATTATTATTTTTACTTTTTTTTGATTCGGTTTTAATTTTATTTTGTTTTTTTTAAATAGTTATTTCGAAATTCGATAATATTTTATTACTCTTTACTTTTTGAAGTCGGTTTTAATTTTGTATAAAAAAATAGATAAATTATCGTTATAAATATTAGATTTCAATCTTCGCTAAATCTACTTGAGCTTAATCGTAGTATAAGGGTACGGTACCCCTCGCACTAATACCTCTTAAGAGTCTTAAAAGAGTAAATCCCGAGTAAAACTTTTCGGTGAGGCTTATTTAAGTGTTTTTATTATATATTTTAATAACCTAAAAATTATACACAACCGAGCTCCAAGTAAAACGTAGTTGTATGGACTTGCAGATACGAGCTAATATGTATTTATTGTATGTATGTTTGTATTTTTTGTCTAGCAGAATGGAGAATAATATGTTTCTCATATTATACGAAACTATCGAAATCAATATTCATAATTAAATATCCAAAAGGTACGTTCATTACCATATGCCCGTTTTTTTCTTTATGTTAATGATTTGATGCATAATAATAATATATTTTCGTCTATACCTACTTAAATTAAAAACAAATAATTTTTTGCAATGAAGATTTCTAAAAACGTCAGAGTTTAGCGCTTTTACAATTTCACTGATAGCTTTATTTATGAATGTCTGTATCATAAAAATATTCAGATGTACAACTTTTTTTTTGTATAACATAGCTCTGAAACCAAGACTAAAGTCTCTTTAAAATAGTTTCTTTAAAACTCAGTCTCTATGTACCTACGATGTAATCTCCGGACTCGCATTTAGCGGATTTTCCACCGGCGATCAGTTGCGACTGATTAACCATTGGCGTAGTTACTTAAGTACTTGGTGAAGCGACTTCGTCTGTATCCACTTTTTCTTATTCTGCCGTGCTGATTAATAAAATTCAATAGTCATAAATTTACTACCTTAGATTTTTTATTACCTTTATATCCTTTAGTTTGAAAGTAGAAAATGAAAGTTACATTACTTAAATAAAACGTTTATTTTATTAATTCAAACTTCTTCAATATTCTGGAGGATAAGGTATTCAAAATAGTGGCAAGAGGATGTAGTATAACACCGCTCATATAACACCGGCGTCAAGTGACATGTTGTCCCGTTTCGTGCAGTTTGTGAGAGGATAGGGAAAAGGAGGGCAACGCATCTGCATAGTCTCTGGTCTCTGGTTGTGCAGATGTGTAA
Source organism: Helleia helle (assembly GCA_963853865.1). NCBI lineage: Eukaryota > Metazoa > Arthropoda > Insecta > Lepidoptera > Lycaenidae > Helleia > Helleia helle. The sequence continues at coordinate 7,553,465 of OY971420.1, forward strand.
TGCCTTATTTTTTATTATATATTTTGGATACTCAAAGGCCACTTGGGTGGGTTAAAATAAAAACAGGCTGATATGTTGGCCATCAGTAGAACTTGTGAAATCAGGAAATATTCATGTATTATTATATGTATAAATTCTATCTGTAGACAGTAATCGCGTCCCATGTAATTAGAAAGAACGCGCTTGATATTTGTATCACGGGTGTTGGTAACACGGGTGGTATTTGTCATAAAAATCTCCGATATTCAAAAAATCTGTTACGGCAAAATGTTTTACTTCAAAACAACCAGACTCAAAATTCTTTAATTATATAATTAGCATTATGCATTTTAATCACTAAGCTTTCATTACTAAATTATAAAACAAATACGAAACTGAGACAAAACTTAGCAAGTTGGCAGCGAAGATCCGGAAAGTGGTCAGTGACGACGTCGTCCGGGTCTCCAGGTGGCAACAGTGGCGCAGACGGGCGGTTGCTCGCCTGAGCAAGTAGTGTATGGAAAGGTCGGCCGTAGTGCCTTGCGTCTATTGTTCGCATCCCAGTGGAGGCGGAGATAGCCATCGTTGCGAGTGGCAGACTGCTGGTGGGCTCAGCGTCGTGACTCATCGGCAGAACGACGAGGCAAACACGTTGGAGTTATAGTGCGATGAGAGTCCCACATAAGGACCAAGCCCTTCTGGAAGCGATTATATTTAGATAGGTTTCTGTTAGATTTCCCGAAAAAACCATACGTATAAATAAGATGTACCTAAAACATATCCAAATATTTATTTAAAAGTGGATGCCTTATATTGAAGGTAAGTATATCCCTTTTAATTTGTTATACTATAGGTATATACTGGATTATTTTTTTTCATTTTTATTTCACGGAGCTCCATATTTCGATATTATATTCGAATCTCTTGTTCACGAAGCTCGAGATCCGAGAAATAAAATTAAACAAAAAACCGGCCAAGTGCTAGTCGGACTCTCGCACGAAGGGTTCCGTACCATTACATAATATATAACATTAGACACTTTAACAAAAAATATAGCCATATTTATGAAATTAAATGTTTTTTTTATGTGTGAGTTGATTGAATGAAAGGTAAATTGCGGTTTACGATTTATGACGTATTAAAAAAAACTACTTACTAGATCTTGCTCAAACCAATTTTCTGTGGAAGTTTGCATGATAATATACATCATATATTTTTTTTAGTTTTATCATTCTTTTATTTTAGAAGTTACAGGGACACATACACACATTTTTCCACTTTGGAAGTGTCTCTCGCGCAAACTATTCAGTTTAGAAAAAAATGATACTAGAAACCTCAATATCATTTTTGAAGACCTATCCATAGATACCCCACACGTATGGGTTTGATGAAAAAAATATTTTGAGTTTCAGTTCTAAGTATGGGGACCCCTAAAATTTATTGTTTTTTTTCTACTTTTTTGTCAAAATCTTAATGCAGTTCACAGAATACATCTACTTACCAAGTTTCAACAGTATAGTTCTTATAGTTTCTGAAAAAAGTGGCTGTGACATACGGACGGACAGACAGACAGACATGACGAATCTCCGACGAATAAGGGTTCTGTTTTTTTTGCCATTTGGCTACGGAACCCTAAAAATGGAATAAATTAAGGGACTAAAATTTTTTTACGCGCAAAAAAGAATTACTTACTATATATTTTAATTTATTGAAATTGATATCTACCAGAAATAGATTTGGAATTAAAAAAGAGAAATTGAAGCTAGGTAAATAGGCAATCCTACCCCTATATATACTGTTTTGTTAAAAAAAATTGAACTTCGTAGACTCAGGAAATAAATTTAAGAAATTCGTATTTGCGCACTATTTCGTTGGATCGCATTACAATCACGACTTATTTAAAAAAATTGACGAAATGATAAAAAAATAGGATCCCAGGGCTTCAAAAATGCTTTCTTTTAAGATTGTCTTAATGACCAGTTTCAAGATATAGCCTGCCAAAAATCACAAAACATTTTTTTTTTAAATTTGGACTTTTTCTAATAGTGTATAAATATTAGTATTTATAATACATAATAATTGTGACAATAATGCGGAAACTAAAATTTGTAGTTTACCGACCAATAGGTAGGTATAGTTTTTAGATATTCGATTACAAATTATTTTTGCACAAACACTTAGTTTTGATACGAGTACCTGAAATCAGTATACAGTCAAATGGAACTCGTACATTGTGAGGTCTGTATCAACAACTGTTGGTGATTTTTATATATACAAATATTTTTATCGTTGACAATATTAAGTCCTCGATGCCATTCAATACTAAATACGGTAATTTTAGGGTCGCCACATAGTGTATATGTAAAGAACAAATATAATATTTTTATTATTTCACTATTTATTCAGGTATTGTATCTAGAAGCAATATCTGTGTGTCGTTACTTATCAGTGCGTTATCTTGTATTGGCAAATTCGCTTATCTATGAGTATGGATGGATACAACCGTCATCGAACTTAACGTTCGTGGATACAAGATTCGTTTATTTTTCATTCAAACAATGCATGAAATTCTATCCATCCTTCATGAAATTGATATTTAATAAAATTACTATCCTCACACTATATTATATTGTTACTGTATATCGATACATACCTACATAGAAATACTATCTATGATAACTACTCCAGATATACAGTCAATTATAGTCAGGCACGATATAGTTACATAACTACACTGCAACTATAATTTTTTGACTATAGGTATATCTTAATATCAGACAGATATCAGAATAGCATAGAATTTCAGATAGAATATACAGCAGAAACATAATATTAATTCACTAATACGTAAACGGTGAAAAGAAATCTTTGTCCTATTTAAGCGTCTTAGTACGAGATTCCATATATTATCCGGATATAATATTTTATTATATACTACCACCGCTCCGCAGTTTCACCCACCTAGTTCCTGTTCCCGTGGGAATACCTTCGGGGATAATTATAGGCTATGTTACTCGCTTATATTGTAGCTTTCCATTGGTGAAAAAATATTTAAAATCGGTTTAGTGGTTTAGGCGCGAAAGTGTAACAAACATACAAACTTACATTTGCAGTTATAATATTAGTTAGGATAATTATCATATGGTAACTAAATGGCCACTAAAAACATCCATTGCTTATTCATGCGTTAAACGTGTCAAATACGCTTTAATATTTCTTTTTTTCAAAAAATTTAAACCGACTTCAAAACTAACAGACTAAAAAGCAATGATATACGTAATTGTGTTCCTTAAATTTTTGTGCTTACAACTTTAAATAATCAACTAATTCTTCTACTAATGTATAATCTTTGCGTTTACCACGCCATTATAGCTACTTTTGAAACCGGTGTCGTATTTATTGCTACCTATCTACCTTGGCTCACATCGACTCCAAAAGTAACTATAATAACGACCAAAGCACCCGATTCAATTGTTACATCGACAAGTATTTAAATGAGCACATCATCAGGGTCAACTAAATCAACCATATAAGAATTATTGGGAATATATCAAAAACGGCTTGTCAGATCTTGATCAAATTAGTACCTATGGGACCAAATTAGAAACACCAGCTTTCAAACAAAAAAAGAACCATCGAAATCCAATCACAATCGGCGGAGTAATTGTGTCACATACATATGAATTGAGAATCTCCTTTTTTTGTAGTCCGTTAAAAAGGTTTAAATGTTCCAATTTCAGGAAAGACCTCATATTTAGAAAACAATAGAGAAAGAACCTCCTCCTTTGTTTGAAGTCGGTTAAAAATTATCTGTTGTTACTTTAAATTGTTTTAAACATTTCACTAGTTAGGTACTCTTTTAGTACTTCACTAATCTCTATTATGAACACAATATAGAGGTATAATCCATTCACGGTCTGCGGCTTTGTTCACGGGCATCAGATTAATAAGTGTAATTAATTAACGAAATATAATCACACCGCTTTAAATAATATTTTACCAACATGAAATATGTATCATCACTAGCCCGTGTCCTTCATCTTAGGCACTATTGAGGATATCCCGAGGCGACATCGGGTGCGTAAAGTTCGTTGATTGTGTGGCTTTAAGTTTATTCGTATCGTAACAATAACATTAAGTACAAAACAACATTACCTCTGGGTCGGTATGACGTCAATTGTTCCGAGGCTAACTTGGAGGCTAACGATATACTTGGTCTGAGCGGAGATGCTCCGGCAAACTATGTCAACACCTGCTATAACTTATGACCTAAGCTATATTCCTTTTTAATAGACGTCATCCGGAGCTAAGATATGAATAAGCGAATATTACTCAAAGACAATTGATACTCCAAAAATAATATATAATAATAAAATCTATGGACGCTTCTACAATACGTCAATCTGGTCCCGTGGTAAGTTCTGGAAGAACTTGTCTTACGGGTACCAGACAACGGAATTATGTTTTATACTTTTATACTATACATATATTTAAGATTTTTATTATATATTACACATATTCAATACATATCCATGAACCATGAACACAGGAAACTTTTTTGTCCCCTGGCGGGCTTCGAACCCGCAACCTTCGGCTTGAACGCCAACGCGCTACATACAGAGTACAGACACTGAAACACGGACGTCCACTAAATATTATTTTTAATTTTATTATTTATTTACTATATTAAACTAAATAATTATTACTGAAATATATTTTATGTGCCGGACAGATATAAGCGCACTCATATTAATCTATAGGTAAGTGCGATATATATATTTTAAAAAAATCGGTTGTCTGTAAAGTCGGTTTACTGACGATAGTTGAACGTGACAACGTCATAAGAAAATGTAACGCCTCAGAGCGAGGTAACGCCGCATGCGTCATGTTTTTTCGTTCCTGCAGCCGGCTCCATCGAATTATAAGATGTTGTCACGTTAAAAAAACCAGTTTCGAGAAAACTGCTTTTTATAACATGCACTCTCAACGGCCAACGCTTCGCTTATGTGTAAATTGTAATAAATTGTGGTATAGTATTAGGGGCTCAATATATTTATTAGAATTTCGTGAAGTTTTTTGTCTTATTCACTTGAGAGATCATAGAGTTAATAAACTAATTAATACAATGAACTTGTACAAAATAATTATATACGCCCTACCCCTACAGTACCTAAAGAATTTATAAAAGACCACAGCTATGTACCACATTTAACATATTGAATGTGTGCTTTAAACCTAAATGACCGTCAATGATGAAATAAACCTTAAAGCTTTTAAACTTATGTATATTATGTAGGAGTACTAAATGACGTTCCTATTCAACTTTGGTCGGATGCGTGTTGGTGATAAAAGTCCCCTCGATCAGTCGGAGATGTATAAAACTCTACAATAGGTATTGTAAAAAACTGACCGCCTATAATGAAAAAAAAATGACTTAAATATCCTTCGTATCTTTTTATCTTCATCATTTTAATGACTTAGTTTGATAAACTTCACAATATTTTGTTGTGAATGCGAAATGAATTCGACCTGTCGCGGGCGGTGTAATTTTTTGATGAAAAAGTTTGATACAACTTCGATCTGATCCCAACAATGATCGTGAAATATATTTTCAGTTTCACTCACGAAATTCACCACTTCGCATTGGTCCAGGGCATAGAATTACTATGACCCAACAACCTCCCAACCAATTTCGAGGAGTCCCAAGTCCAGGGATAAGTAAGGGGCGAGAATGAGAATGGTAATGAAATAATAAGCAATCGTTTTAATATTTATGTTGTTTGACAGGCCGGTCCAGAGATGACATGGGTGATAGCGGAACACACTTCCGGCGGCGCGGGCGAGCTGACTGTGACCAAGGGCCAGCAGGTGGAAGTGCTAGAGGCGTGGCTGTCGCGGGCCGACTGGTGGCTCGTGCGCGTCCCTGGCGAGCCCCCGCAGGAGGGGGCAGTGCCCGCACACGTACTCAAGCCGCAGCCGCAGCACCCGCAGAAGACGTCGCCCTCCAGGAGGCCGCTCAGTCAACCCTGCGATGACACATTGGGTAAGTGATTTAGACATACCAAATTTTTATCACACATATACTGTGTTAAAGTCACAGGCAGGATTTTCTTGCCGAAAGCTATACAGTGTGTTAGGTATCGGATTTCCGATAATTGACACACGTATTGTACGTTAAATTTTATCGACAAAATACAATACAAAGGGGGGTCTCAACCCTCACCCCTCTGAATTACAGCAATTTTTAAATTTAATATCTTGTATTTTGACGAGTTCATTAAAACTCATTGTTTTCATGTCGCTCACATGCACTATAATAGTCTTGTTTGAAAGATTATCATATTTGCTAGCATTTAAAATAAATTTTGTTAAGAAGTAATGCAAAATAATCTACGAAATACCTTGGTTTAGTAGAAAAACTTGGTAAAATTTCGCCAATTTTTTTAGTTAACATGCGCTACCTATAAAACCAGCCCTTTTACACGTTGTTTTTTTCCATTTAATATGTTCGCAAGGAACTGTGCTAACAAATAAACATCACATTAATATTACAATTCGCGATCATAATTGAAAAAAAGTTTCTAACAAACACGTCTCAAAATTACAAAAAAATAACACCCTAATTAGGTTGTAAAAAGCAGGTAACATACCATTGGTGTGCGAGCGAGAGCGGTATTTTTATGTTATGAAAGTGTGAGTGAGACAAAAACTACATAATGTGGTCCTTGTGTTTTGGTGTTTCAATGACTATCAGTTATCCCTCGCCCCGCGTTGCGACAACTACAAAACCGATTTACACTTGAATTTGCATCACGTGCCATGGCTTTTCCTGCCGCAGAAATTGCAGACATACATTTCGTGTATGGTTTCTGCAATGTTAACGCTGCTGCTGCCGTTGTGGAATACCGGAGAAGATTTCCAAGACGACGGCTACCTGCTGCTCGAACTTTCACAAATGTTCATTTGAGGCTTCGCGAGCATGGAATTCAGGGTGTGCCACACGAAAGATTTCGTCTGTTAGCACCTGAAGAAGAAGAAGAAATTCTACGACTGATAGCGAACGATCCACGCCTTAGTACAAGGCTAGTTGCTCGGAGACTTAGCGTCTCACATGGGTCAGTATGGAAAGTTTTAAAAAAAGAAGGTTTACATGCCTTCCACTTTAAAAAAGTTCAAAACCTTATAGATGCCGACTATGCCGCTCGTGCTGTGTTCTGTGCGTGGATAAACCGGCGAATCAGACGGGAGCCGGACATATTACGTCGTATCTTGTGGACCGACGAAGCCAAATTTACGAGAGCCGGAATAGTTAACCACAGGAATGACCATTTGTGGATGGCTGAAAACCCGCACGCTGTTAGGCCTGGTCAATTTCAGCATGAATTTTCGTTAAATGTGTGGGCAGGAATATTGAACGACCAGTTGATCGGGCCTATTATCTTACCAGACACCTTAAACGGAGAGAGATTTTTGTCATTTTTAGAAAACGAATTTTTAGAAGTGGTTCCGTTGGAGTTTAGGCAACGTCGACAGCGGCGGCCTTTTTATTTGCAAATGGATGGAGCCCCAGCACATTTTTCCCGAAACGTGAGGGCTCAAGTCGACGCGAATTATGTGCCATGGATTGGACGAGGCGGTACGATCGCTTGGCCCCCGCGGTCACCGGATTTAACTCCGCTGGATTTTTTTTATGGGGAACAATAAAACAAAAAGTATATCGGGAAGTTCCAAACACCAAAGAGGAGATTCTACATAGAATAATGACTGCTGCTGAATAAGAAACGACAGACAAATGCTAGAAAGAGCCACGCAACAAGTCGGATTAAGGGCAGCCGCCTGCATTCAAAATAATGGCGGGCACTTTGAACAATTATTGTAAATTAAAATCGTTGTTTAACTGGAGTTTTGATTTTTATTTCAGAACTACGTACTAGACGTAGTTCTGTCTGCCTCACACCTCCATAACATAAAAATACCGCTCTCGCTCGCACACCAATGGTATGTTACCTGCTTTTTACAACCTGATTAGGGTGTTATTTTTTTGTAATTTTGAGACGTGTTTGTTAGAAACTTTTTTTCAATTATGATCGCGAATTGTAATATTAATGTGATTTTTATTTGTTAGCACAGTTCCTTGCGAACATATTAAATGGAAAAAAACAATGTGTAAAAGGGCTGGTTTTATAGGTAGCGCATGTTAACTAAAAAAATTGGCGAAATTTTACCAAGTTTTTCTACTAAACCAAGGTATTTCGTAGATTATTTTGCATTACTTCTTAACAAAATTTATTTTAAATGCTAGCAAATATGATAATCTTTCAAACAAGACTATTATAGTGCATGTGAGCGACATGAAAACATGAAAACAATGAGTTTTAATGAACTCGTCAAAATACAAGATATTAAATTTAAAAATGGCTGTAATTCAGAGGGGTGAGGGTTGAGACCCCCCTTTGTATTGTATTTTGTCGATAAAATTTAACGTACAATACGTGTGTCAATTATCGGAAATCCGATACCTAACACACTGTATACGAACTTGTTGGATGGGCACATTTTTGTTTCCTTTCTCTATCCTTGAAAGTGCTTAACAGCACTTTCAATAAGGCTGTAAAAATAGATCCACAGCGGTGAATGTAATATCTAATTCATTATAGTTTCACTATTATAATATCTTGCATAAAATATTTTCACATTACCCGTGGTAAATCGGAGCAGGGCAATAACCGGGGCTGGTCTGTGACGGCTGAAACTGAAAAGGCACAAGCAGCTTATTTTCTCTCTTGACTTTGTTTTATGTAAAAGGTATTATTACCAGGGTCTTTTACAGAAATCCCTAGGGAATAAGAGTATTAATGTAATCTGCTACGCGTAATAAATTTAATTAATTTACGGCTAAAATTAAGCGATATTAACTATGATTTAAATTAATAGGTAAAACATTTATACACTCTTCTAACTTATTGTGAACACGGAGGAGTGAGATGTAGCAGAAATTAAGTTAACATTATTTATTATGATAAAACACATGCATTAAATGAAAAGAAAAATCATACGGATTCATATTTTATTTGCGATAAGAAAAATGGAAAAATTATAATATATTAAAAGATGTTATTTCTTTATTAATAATGCCTTTCTCATAATCCTCTCAGGTAAACTCTTAATTTCTTTTTTAATTAATGCAGTCATTTCTTTTACTTTTCATACATTCACAGTTCTTCTATACGTGGCATTTGCTTATATTATGGATCCGACAATTTTGTAACACTACTAAAATATGTATTACAACCTGAGAGAACGTTTCCAAAAATGTGACGAAAAGAAGAACAATATAAATTTCGGATACGTTATAGTAACGGTTAAAAAGTTTACATTAATGTTAGAATATTATACTCGTATGAATAAATAAATAAAATAAATAATAATATTCATACTGGTATAATTTTTTAAAGATTCGTTTCAATACTAAATAAAGTCTGAGACAAATGACATCGTCTGTTTTTCAATAATCTTATGTATCTATGTTGAGTTTATCTATTTCTATTTTCACCTATAATCCTAAAAAGACTATGATAGTGTTGTAGTACCATGTCTGGATTTATTCGAATGCATGTAGTTTGTAAACCCCTGATAACGATGGTGTTTACATAGAAAACGTGCGTGTGTGAAAATGATCTGTCCGTCTATATAGGTCGGTCGTCTATTATGGACCGGACCATCAAAAATTATGCGAGGACGTTTGTAATTTGTATTGACCTCTCTTTGACCTATTAAACAAATTTACCCTTATTTATAACTTATGAATGAATATTTAAGAAATTTCAAAAAAATATTCTGAAAGAGGAGGAAATTTCCAATAGAAACTCCTAACTCCCGGAACTCTTATCTCCATTATTTATAATTTTAATTTAACGCTAAAAATAGGTCTGCGCGCGACATTTTTAGGTTGCACGCGTGGCGTCAAAAGAGAGTACGGCACGTTAATTAATTTATTTAAGGTATTGAATATTTTTTAGGTATTGAAAAAAATATGGTGTGTTTGGAACACTATAAATAATTTATTCCCGTTGAAAATTTTACTTAAAGTTAATTTTTCAACAAGTTAAATGATTGTTAACTAACAAAATTTTCTCGAACTTCCGTCTCAATTGTAAATGAAAAAAAAATATGTTTAAAAAATTCTCGCATAATTTTTTCGCTTCGTAGAGCCTTTCATATATACATAATTGATAAGATCATGCCATAAAAATTAAAAAAATACTAATACTTTGTTTATAATATTTTTTTGTACTTGAAGACATTACTTGAATTTTTCAGTATTTCTTGGTATTTTTTATACAGGCAATAATTACTGTGAACTGTCAAACGTTTAAAAACAAACAGCAGTCAGCAGCTTAAATAGAACTAATTGTTGTTGGCTATGAGATAAGATAAAGTAGTGACATGTAAGCTTAAAAGATAAAAACGCATTTTAGCTATTATTTTAATTGACTGTTCTCTTGATAGTAGAGGGGACATAAAACAATATTATTGTAATTGCCTAGCAGGGAAAAGAACAGTGGGTTGCTGTTGTCATGTAATATCAATAATATGTTTTGGTACCTAATCGAGATAATTTGATACCACTTGCACAATACTTAGATGATATTTTAATTGTTTACGATGAAGTTGATAATAAATCAATAACAAAATCAAAAAAAAAAAAAAAAACAATCTCGATTTCTTTAATAATAACTATAATCTGACATCTTAGATCTAGGTGGATGACGTAATTAATTGTTTTCCTACAATAATATCTGGTATATTCTTTGGTAGCTATAGTCTACAACAAGGTCTTATAATTATTTTCCTAAAGTAACAGTAGAATATGGACTAAGAATAATTTATAAACAAGCTAGACTATCATTTTTTGTTCAATCAAAAACACCCTACAACTTTGGTCTCCCATGGATCAGTCATGAAATTTTTAGTTTTTGTTGAACAAATATTAACATATTAATAAAATAAAAAAGTAATTGTTACTGTAAGTGAAGTAATTGTTGTCGGGCCCAACTTTCTATGAATTTTCGCACGTCTCCTTTGTGTGTTTTTATGTGCTGTGCTTTTAGCACATTTTCTAGGCGTCATTCCGGGAGCTATCGCACATAATTTTAAGAACAGTATCCCTATTTTAGACCATTTTCAACTAGTTGACTAGACTATTAAGTGACAGTTTATTTCCAACACCATCATTATCAAATCTCATAGAAACCGTACTATATATATACTAATGATCGAGTTTGCCCTTATGCATATACATATATAAATATTAAAGCAATGTTTAAAGAAAACACTATAGGAAACAGTCACTTAACTACTACGTTAAACCTGTGTGTCGTAGAATTGCTAGCAGGTTAAAAAAACTAAATTATATTATTTTTAATATAAATTATATTTAATATTATTATATTATATTTAATAATAACCTAATTTATTTTATTTTTAATGAAATCTATGTATTTTTTCTCTATTTATGGTTCACTGTATAAGCCCAGACCTAAATGTATGTCTCCTTTCAAATTTTATTTATTTATTTAATAATTTATGTACACAGAAAACTTAACAAAAAACCATGAAACTATAAAAACAGGTGCAGCTTATTCCACACTGAAATCTCTTCCATTTGGCCTAATGAGAAGAACAATAATTTAAGCAATTAATTTACATTAACATGATAAAATTACAAACAGTACGAAGTAGACAAACTTTCATAAAAAAGAACATACACTTAATAATCACATATATTACGTATACAAATATATTTAATATCTATTAATTACAAAAAACTTGTAATTTCATAATGACGTCATAAATGTCACATTGGAAAGTGTTCGGTGAAGAGGCGACGATGTCGCGAGTTCCATGATTTTGGTTCACCCAAAAAGTGCTCAACGCGTCTAAAGAAATTGGTTTTAACTTAAAAAAAAGTGTACCAAAATAATTAATAATGTTCAATCAAAAGCCCTATTCAAAGTTACCATAAGGCTCCGGGCAGTTTTCTCTATTTTTGGCTGTATACGTAATTGGCCTTTAGACAGGATTTTAGTAAAAAATAAAGACAAAAACTGACGTCTTGTGTTGATGACTTTTTTTGCTTTGCTGGGAAACCGGACGCAATAAAGTATTATTTTTCGTTCGTTTTGCCGCGCGGCGCCCGGGGCGGTTGCCCAATTCGCCACCACCGAAGACCCCCATTTTCATTCATTCATTCGAACGGACATACAAACTAAACCAGTCACATTTATTTTCAAAAGAAAATTGCAATCGGGTCAAAGCTCCTTTTATTCAATTAAAACAATGTCCTTTATACAAAAAAAGCATTTGAAAAGGCAGAAATACGTTTATTATAAAGTCTCATATAAAATGCTTTGTCCGAAAAAGAAAAAAAACTTATCACCTTATACCCAGGCTATTAGGTCAGCTTTTGTATTGATTTTTACTTAAGTGCATGTTATCAGATAGGTGTTACAATTACGACTTACCAGGGGGCGCTGCAGTAAATATTAGTTTTGATGCGGTTTTCATTCAGTGGTGGGTTCTGGTTTGATTGGTGGATATTCATATATTTCTTATGACGATGAAAATTCACCAGTAGGGCTAACATGCGCGCACGACAAAATTTTGTCTACGCCTTTTCTCGTATTATTTCATTCAAGTAATACGAGAAAAGGGGTGGATACAATTTCTGCAACACCCCCCTACAGGGGGTGCTGCAGAAAACATAATATTTTGTTTGTGCAACTACTACCAAGTCCGTTTTGGATGTGGTTTCCGGTTATAGGTTCGGTTTAAATTGTGTTGCATGTCCTTAAAAATGTGTTACGGTGACACCTCACTAGGGGGCGCTGCAGTAAACATTGTTTTTACTAAACCAAAACTACTGTTCCAATTTGGATGCGGCTTTTAATAATGGGTTTGTGGTTGATACTTGATTAGTGAAGATTATTAAATAGGTGTTACGGTATCAACTCACTAGGTGACGCTGCAGTAATATCTAGTCCGATTTTCATGCGGTATTCATTATAGGGTTTGTGGTTGATCAGTAAAGTTTCTTAAACAGATGATACGGTGGTAAATCACTTGAAGGCGCTGCAGTCATTAATATATTTAATTTTAGCTTCTACATATTTAATATTAATTAGTTTTATAGAGCATACTCTATAAAAAGTTTGAAATAAAAAGCAAAATTAAAAATTTTGAAAAAAACCCACGACGGTTAAAACATACTTGAAAAATGATAAAATAATTAAAAAACCCCGACATTTAAACAACAGAGTATTAGTTTTCATAGCACTTCCCTACGCACCTATTTGGTTCTCGAAGACGTAGATGTGGCAATAACATATTATTCAAGTCCCTATGAACTTAATATAAAACCCAATATAATCTGTCGGGGGCTGCCATCACTATTTTAAACTTCAACATAAATATAAAAAAGCAAAATTACACATAAAAACCCACGATGGTTAAAATGCAGGTAACTGAAAAAGAATAAAATAATTAAAAAATCCTCGATTTAAAGAATTTCTGCAACTAGAGATAATAAACGTAAAAAACGTAAAAAAATCCCATTTCTCTCCAAAACTACTAGTCAAATTTTGATGCGATTTCATTTACAATACTTAGTCTGATAGATGACATATGGTTTTTTGTCGGGTCACAACAATAAGCGTAAGTGTAACACCATTCAGCCGAATAAATTACGTCATTTGGCACTTGCGTCTATTTAGAATAGGAATAATTTCAAAAGTTAAAATAAATGTCATAATGAGTTAATCTCGAGAAAATAAAAAATACGGGTATCCTATTTTTCAATCTAGTTTCAGTAAAAAATATAATATAGGGGTGTTAAAAAAAAATAAAAAGATGTTTATGATTACGATGACCTCGACATACTATGGGGTGCTACCAAAAGATTCCTATACAATTGTTACATCGACAGGTAATGAAATCGTCTAAGAAACTAAATCAACTTAATATGGGACACCAGCATTCAAACAAAATAATATCCATTGAAATCCAATCACAATCGGCGGAGTAATCGTGTCACATACATGCAAAAAAAAAACATACAGTCGAGAATTGAGAACCTCGTCTTTTTTTAAGTCGGTTAAAAATTAATGAATCTCGAGAAAATAAAAATACGGGTATCCTATTTTTTAATCTAGTTTCGGTTAAATACAACAAATTTATACAAAACGAAGCAGAATAGCGACATGGCACAGAAATCTAAGGAATATTTAAGATCTACTGTGGTTGGGGCACTGTGATTTGGCAAGAAGATTCTATTTAGGTTATAACCGATATGTCTTAAAAAACCATTATGCTGTTGGAGTAGAAATGCTATCAGCGCTGACTCCACTTGTTATGCTTTTAGATATCTCTCAAATTCCTAATAACAATAGATTATAACGAGTATTATCATAATAATGTAATCAAAATTTATTTAAGCAGCTGTAGCCAATTAAAAATAATACACGATTTCCAATTTGAATTAATCAACATCGATAGAACTCTTGTTTATATTTATCTTGTTTATAATTACCTACCTTTAATTTTTCTGTCTGGTACTGCGTCCACAAACATTTATTTCTTTCTTCAGTACACACTTTACTGTACACAGACAGAACTTCAAAATATTTCATAAATTCTTTTGCTATAGTTGGAAATATATAAACGTTTTATTTTATTTTGATAATCTTGGTACCCTTCGTATTACATACATTCATTGCCCTCAGAAGCTTTTATCAAAAATTCATATTATAGAAATTGTCCACGAAATCTTACTAGCAGCCTTATCTTTGATCAAATCATCCAATTTCTTTGATCAAATTAACATTGCACAGAGAAATTAACAAGTGGAATAATTAAATAATCGTATTGAACTGACAAACGTTACCTAGAGACTATTTTGGGTAATATTTTATGAATGGCGTTCGGCTCGACATTACCTGCTTAATTGACAACTTGAAGAACAGCTCGTAATTATTTTAGTCTAGTTTTTTGTGGGGACGGCCGATGCTAAGGACACTTTCATTATACAATTTATGACTTCGTCCATAAATTACTGAGGTATTTCATCATAACCATGATTGTTTTTTATACATGTCTTTCTTATAATATGTACTAGCGGTTGCCCACAGCTTCACCCGCGTTAGCTTAGATTTATAGCCATATCGTTATCATAAAAAAATACAAACAACAAATGTTATCTAAAAAATATAAAAAATTCAGGGGTAACCCTTAAAATTTAGGGGTATGAAAAATAGATGTTGACCGATTCTCATGATATGCTCACAAAATTTCATGTGAGTTGGTCGAACCATTTCGGAGGAGTTTGGTAACAAACACCGCGACACGTAATTTTATATGTTAACTAGCTGTTGCCCGCAGCTTCGCTCGCGTTAGCTTAGATTTACAGCCATATCGTTATCATAAAAAACTAAAACAATTTTTTTTATCCAAAAAATAAACAATTAAGGGGTAAAATTAGAGAACAAAATAATTTGAAGAACGGTTTATTTGTTCACCTACAGATCAGAGCTGAGACTGAATGGAGTTACTACTCATTACTATGTGAGCCATAAAATTCCGAAACACGTCAGTGATTTGTCGCTGACGTAATAGCAATTCAACCACCAGTAATCTGTATGTATGTCCCATCGGCCAATCATCCATCAATGACAATCAGTCGGCCAATCAGAGCGCAAAACCGGCCCAACGTCGCAGCACAAATTTGGGGAAATTGTTTTCATACAAAACACAACATTACCGCTCTATTTCGGTTATATGCTCGATAGTTGAGACCCACCGGTAAATGTGTAGGGAATATGAGGTGATAATGCTCGGAATACATACGCATGCGATATTGCCTATTCACTGAATGCATCTCCGATGTCCGGTAATAAATTCAACGCCTGGGATCCTTTCAAGTTCCGCACATAGCATTTTCTACATATGTACGTGCTAGTTGATTCACAATTTTCGAATCCCCTTTTCACTTTATAGTTTTTTATTATGATGATATTTTTATTTCTATGACTGGTGTTGCTTTGACATGTTCTAACAAAAGGTGGATGGATATAACTAAATGTGTTAAATTGGAAATATTTAATGCTAAGCATGCATACTATTTTAATTATACACACAATTAAAACTACATTCGAGCAAAATAATCCATTATGGTTAATAAAAGTTACGCTCAAAGTTGGACGCAAAGAAATAGTTGGCGAAAGTCATGAATCCGCTACCATGTTGCGGTTTATACTGTACGCTCGGAAAGCTTCCTATGTCAATGCTTCTTTGAAATTTTCAATTTAAATACTTCTTTTACGCTTCCACCGTTGCATTTCTCATCCAAAAAACATCGTGTAGTACCTACCTATGTTTGTAAACATCCGAAGCTTTTTTATTTAACATAGTTTTTGTAACTTATTTTCTAAACAAATATGAACTACCTATTAAAGTATCAAGACAATTTATTTGATAAAAATATATATTCTGTTTAGCGACTTCTCATGGTATTGCAGTTCCTCGGGTATGGTTCAGTTTATTATTAAGAAAAACAGCAGTTTCATGAATCTCTATTGAATCTAAATATTTTTATCTCTTCGTGAAACAAAGAAATAATCATTGAATTGTATTCCTTGCTCCTCAATGTTCCCTCATGCTCAAACCCGACGGACGCCTACGCGTGTCTATCTTAATGCGCGACATTTTCTCTATACGCTTTTGTTTTATCTGTTAATCAAAATGTGAAATTCGCATCATAAGAGTTCGAGGCTTGCCATGATTACTGGATTGTCGTGATAACTTTAGTTATTGTATTTATTACATAACTAGCTGGTACCCACAGCTTCGCCTCTTTTTTTTGTTATCGCAGGGAAATGCTCTTTACGCATGTAGCACTCGCACCTGGGAGTGCCCTACCCGTAAACTAAAACCATTGCGAGCGCCTTCAGCCGCTTTAATTTGAGGGTCCCGGATAGGCATTCAACAGGATCACCTCAGCGACAGGCTGGCCCCGGCGAAGGTCAGACTACTCATGTTAAGGGGGGCTGCCCGGCTGCTTGGGCAGTCCCAGTGACGTCGTGTCATACTGGGCCCAGGTTCCCATCCTGAACCCGAAACGAGCACAGGGGCGTTACTGGAGGCGCATTAAGTAGCGCCTCTTGCGCACCCCCGTTCGTCGCCCACGGGGGGAGGCCTCGTCGGCGGCCTCCTATCTCACCCGCTCGTCGGCCTCCTTCTGGGACATTACTGCCTCGCAGAAGGAAACCATCGCCGTCCAGGATTCGTCGTCACCGAGCACGCACAGCTTCGCCTGCGTTAACTTTGATTTACAACCGTATTTGGATCGATGATGAATATTGACGTGACAACGTCTTATAATTCGATGGAGCCGGCTGCACGAACGAAAAAACATGACTCATGCGTCGTTACCTCGCTCTGAGGCGTTCCATTTTCTTATGACGTTGTCATATTCAACTATCGTCAGTAAACCGACTTTACAGACAGCCGATTTTTTTATAGCCTATGTCCTAATCCAAGGTATAAGCCATCACCATTTCAACTTTCAACCAAATCAGTTCAGCAGTTTTTCCGTGAAAGATCAACAAACATCCAAACATGGAAACTCACAAACTTTCGCCTTTATAATATTACTAAGATTAAATTAGAATAATGATAAATAAGATGACACTCAAACATAATGTAAAGCCACATTATGTTTGAGTGTCTATTGGTAAAAGAACCTTCAAAATAGGTTCAGTGTATCCAGAGATTACCTCCTACTACCTCACAAACTTATCTCTTTATAATATTACTAGCTGTTGCCTGCAGCTTTGCCCGCGTTACTCAACTCCTATAAGTCACAGCGTGATGTTATATAGCCTTCCTTGATAAATGGGCTATCTAACACTGAAATAATTTTTCAAATCGGACCAGTAGTTCCTGAGATTAGCGCGTTCAAACAAACAAACAAACTCTTCAGCTTTATAATATTAAGTATAGATAGTATAGGTATAGTATGCATAATAACATATAGCATACACAATAACATATAGCATACATAATAATATATTGTATTTATTGTATATGGAAGGGTAAGGATCTGCCGCCATACCACGTTGCATGCGTACTTGTAGTCAAAAATCAAAATGTATTGAACTGCGTTTATAAGTCGCTGATACACTGCATTACGATTAATGTAAGTTTGTAACGTTGAGTGAAATATGATACCCGTTTCGCCTCACATTTAACGTTAGATGAAAAAAGGCACTGCTGATATTTCTTCCACTTGTTACGTATAAGTCAAGAGCGCAAAGTTTAATATTTAAGGGATGCACTTTATACGTATTTCGATCCAATTATTTTTCCCTTCCCTATCAGGTATTGAAAATATGTGTAGGGCGCGAGATGCGCAAGCTATAAAAAGCAAAATTAAAAATTTTGAAAAAAACCCACGACGGTTAAAACATAATTGAAAAATGATAAAATAATTTAAAAACCCCGACATTTAAACAACAGAGTATCAGTTTTCATAGCACTTCCCTACGCACCTATTTGGTTCTCGAAGACGTAGATGTGGCAATAACATATTATTCAAGTCCCTATGAACTTAATATAAAACCCAATATAATCCGTCGGGGGCTGCCATTGAATGGACTAGATTTGTAGTTTTATAGTAACGTCAATGATTTGGAGATATTTTATTGCTATACTTATATTTCTTCAAATTTAAAACAGTGATGAAATCGCATCAAAATTTGACTAGTAGTTTTGGAGAGAAATGGGAACATTTTTTTACGTTTTTTACGTTTATTATCTTATGCAACTAGTGCATAAATTCTTTAAATCGAGGATTTTTTAATTATTTTATTCTTTTTCAGTTACCTGCATTTTAACCATCGTGGGTTTTTATGTGTAATTTTGCTTTTTTATATTTATGTTGAAGTTTAAAATAGTGATGGCAGCCCCCGACGGATTATATTGGGTTTTATATTAAGTTCATAGGGACTTGAATAATATGTTATTGCCACATCTACGTCTTCGAGAACCAAATAGGTGCGTAGGGAAGTGCTATGAAAACTGATACTCTGTTGTTTAAATGTCGGGGTTTTTTAATTATTTTATCATTTTTCAATTATGTTTTAACCGTTGTGGGTTTTTTTTTAAATTTTTAATTTTGCTTTTTATTTCAAACTTTTTATAGAGTATGCTCTATAAAACTAATTAATATTAAATATGTAGAAGTTAAAATTAAATATATTAATGACTGCAGCGCCTTCAAGTGATTTACCACCGTATCATCTGTTAACCTTTACTGATTAACTACAAATCCTATAATGAATACCGCATGAAAATCGGACTCGATATTACTGCAGCGTCATCTAGTGAGTTGATACCGTAACACCTATTTAAAAATCTTCACTAATCAACCACAAACCCATTATTAAAAGCCGCATCCAAATCGGACCAGTAGTTTTGGTTTTGTAAAAACAATGTTTACTGCAGCGCCCCCTAGTGAGGTGTCACCGTAACACATTTTTAAGAACATGCAACACAATTTAAACCGAACTTATAACTGGAAACCACATCCAAAACAGACTTAGTAGTAGTTGCACAAACAAAATATTATGTTTTCTGCAGCGCCCCCTGTAGGGCTAGCATACGCGCACGACAAAATTGTATCTACCCCTTTTCTCGTATTACTTATATGAAATAATACGAGAAAAGGGGTAGACAAAATTTTGTGGTGCGCGCATGCTAGCCCTTCTGGTGAAGTTTCATCGTCATAAAAAATATATGAATATCCATCAATCAAACCAGAACCCACCACTGAATAAAAACCGCCTCAAAACAAATATTTACTGCAGCGCCCCCAGGTAAGTCGTAATTGTAACACCTATCTGATAACATGCACCAATTAAATCCAAACCCATAATTGAAAACCGCATCAAAATCAGACTAGTAGTTTTGAAGAAAAATTGCAGCATTAGTTTGTACAAATAAATGTTTACTGCAGCGCCCCCTGGTGAGTCGTCACCGTAACACATTTAAGAACACGTACCACAATTAAACCCGAACCTACCACCGAAAATCGCATCTAAAGCGGACTAGTAGTTTTATTTTTCCACAATCAAACATTTACTTCAGCGCTCCCTGGTGAGTTTTCATCGTAACACATAATACAAGAACATGCACCGATCAAACCAGAACCCATCACTGAATTAACACCGCATCAAAACAAATGTTTACTGCAGCGCCCCCTGGTGGGTTGTAATTGTAACACCTATCTAAGAACATGCACCAATCAAACCCAAACCCATCATTGAAATTCGTATCAAAATTAAAATAGTAGTTTTGGAGAAAAATGGCAACATTGGATTGTACAAAAAACGTTTACTGCAGTGCCCTCTAGTGAGTTATCAACTTAATATCTATCTAATAATATGCACCAATCTAATCCGAACCCATCTCTGAAAACCGCATCAAAATCGGACAAGTAGTCTTGGAGATAAGCGGCAAAATAGGTTTACACACACAAACTGCCTCTCATCCCAAACGCATATAGAGTCTTCGTTCCGTCGCGGGTAAAAATATCCTCTTAAAAGAAAAAAAACATAGGTATATGTATTATTTATTAAAAATGTATAGGTTAACCGGAATATGAATCGATATCTACTTAGAATTAGTGTTCCACTAACATTTTACCATTCGTAAAATTTGTATACAAATGAGGTGATGATGTAGATACTTATAAAATATTATATTTTTCTTCGAAATTTAATCCCACGAAAGTTTTTACTAATGTAAGCAAGGCGAGTGTTTGTGCGTACGCGCTTACAATAGGTGGGTCACGAGGTCTGCAGTCCGCACGGTACGTCCTAGGCGTGTAATTTTGATTTATCGGCAAGTTGAAATGGGCGTGCTCGGGTCAGTCGGGCGGGCGGGCTCATCTTCCATTGCACGCACGCACTCTCTTGCACCCGGGAACGCCTCTCCACCCGGAAGTCGCAGCCGCCGCTTGCAAAGTTTTCGCAACTTCCGGTGTGAATGCACGCGTCCCACTGCACTCTATTTACGTTTCGAGATTTATTCGGTTTCGTATCGTCGGTTCGTTTCGAATTTTTAGAATCTCATCTATTGTTTAATATCGCTTTACTATGGCCGCTAGTGCGTATACTGAGAGCAACAGCGAGGAAACTTATATTTTGGCTGCGAGCCAAAAAGAACCACCTGTATGCAACGGGCATGCCCCTCACGAGGAGAATGGTGGGAACGGCGGCAATGGCCGGGCCCGCTCCCTGCGCACGGCTTACCAAAAAATGTCTAAGTACCTCTCCTCCATGGGAAACGGTAACCATAACTTGGGTATGTAATTTACAATGACTTTATATCTCTTGGAACTGAATTGATTTTATTGCTAGCTTTGTGCAGGGCGAATTTAGAAATAAATTAGTTAATGTTGTATTATTCGGAATTAATAAATGTTGTAAGTGATATTATTAAGATTTAATTTTTATACACGAATACGTAATAGTTTAGAATATAATTAAATTTTCAAATCTATAAAGTAATAATCGTGCGAATTTCATTTAGAATTAGAACACAATGATTTTAACTCACGCGCGCCGTAGTATCCAGGTACATAAAATCCAATCGAATGCTAATTATAAATTTTAATGCGAAATGTTTGATGGACATTGAACTATATTAATAGCCTACATGATAACTCAATGCTGACGGATTGTTTTATTTTATTCCGTAAATTATTTTTAGCTGTGCTTTAAAATATTTTACAACACATTTTATTACAAAGCGCGAATACTGAAAAAATGCTTTTGTTATTTGGTATCACCGTTTAATAATGGAGTGTTCTTTCTATTAATACGTGAATGGATTTCTTTATGAAAATGGTATTAATAAAATAAAATTAATTTTCATTTGGTGGTTTTAAAGTTTACATGAACTAGATATGAATGAGATCATGAAAAGATGAGACAAGACGGCTTAGTTGATGTCAGTACAGGAAACAACTTATTTGTAATCAGTCTTAAAAATGATGTCTCAAAAACGCTACGTTTGAAATTCTAAAAAATCTGGCTAGACTAGACGTGGTTTCTGTCTCAAGTAGCCTTATACATAACTGAAAATAGAGCCGTTCAATAATTCTAACGGACTGCATAAAATTACTACGGACAAACTGACATTATTTTTCATTATCAGTCAAGTCAGTAGCGCTTATCGGTAGTCAGTGAATAAAAAGCTAGGATCTAATTTAATATGACTAGAAAACCTAGACTTGAGTTGCACGGCTTAGATTTTACAGAACGTTTTGAGCCTAGTATTTTAGTCACTACGATAGCTTATACCGAAACAATATTACAATATGACGACCTCTGCGGCTCAGTGGTTAACGCATTGGCGCTCTAGCCGGAGGTAGCGGGATCGAATCCCGCGAGGGAACAAAAAGTTTTCTGTGTTCTTGGACCATGGATTCCACATCCATTATATATAAAAATATTAAATATATTAAGTATAGTATAAAAGTATTAAATATATTTCCGTTGTCTGGTAGGTAGGTACTACCCGTAACACAAGTTCTTCGAGAACTTACCACGGGACCAGATTGACGTGATGTGAAAGCGTCCATGGATATTATTATTATTATTATTACTAGCTAATACTAAGCAATAATGTATTTCGTTGTAATTATTAATCGACTTCAACAAAAAGGAAGGTAGTTAATAGAATAAGGCGTTACTTTGCGGAAATCCATTATATAAGATTAAATTATAATTTAATTAGCAATAATCCCGCAAAACACGCAGTCTTTACTGCAAATGTGTGAGTGCACGCATATAGCACCGCCCTCCTTTCCCACACTGCATATGCGTACAGTCGCATGCACCACCACCCCATATGCACCACAACCATAGTTAAAGACCACCACCACACAATCTACGCACGTTTCGCCCCTACACCGAGGCATCCGGTCAGGATGTAGACTCTACGATTAGCAATCGTTAAGTGACGTGCAGGCCCAAACACCCGCCTTATATTAGCTGGTTCCCCCACTACCCCCACCGAATAACCGTATTATGGGAGAATTCGTTAAATCGGTTTGGTCATTCAAAAATGCAATCGATTTATTATTTTTATGTTTTATTATTTCGAGTTGTTCCAACACACTTAGTGGAAATCCCTTGTCGCATTTGTGTAAAACTTGTAACGTATGGTTGCTACTAACACTATGTCCTGTCTCTAGTAGATGTTTTGCAAAATGGGATTTTTGACGCTGGTCGTTCCTAAACGCTGAGATATGTTCTTTATATCTAGTTTCGAAATTTCGTCCAGTTTGGCCTACATATACACCGTTACACTGTGAGCATTTTAATTTGTACACACCAGATGAATATTTGCAATCTATTTTGTCTTTGTTGTTACAAATATTTCTTAATGTATTATTTGTCCTTTAAGCAACATGGACATCAAAATTTCTCAGCGTCTTAGCTATCCGTTCAGATACCGGTCCCATATAGGTCAGGCTGGATTTATAATTGTCAACTTCTTTAATTGGCGGCACTGCATATAAATATTTCATTGTGACTTTGTTTTGTGTTTTATTTATTATATTCCTAATCACGTGTGAGCTGTATCCATTAGCATGAGCAATATGGTGAATTATGTCCAGTTCTTTTTTATAGTTTTCTTTCGTAAGTGGTACGGACATTAATCTATGAACGTAACTATGAAAAGCCGCGAGTTTGTGTTGCCAAGGGTGGGATGAAGATATAGGTATGGTTGCATCGGTATATGTCGGCTTACGGTAGATGCGAAAAACATGCTTGTTATAATTTTTAGTAATCGATAAATCGAGAAAGTTTAAAGTGTTGCCCTCCTCCAATTCTACTTTAAACTTGATTTTCGCATGTTTTTTGTTGAGATCTCTTACGAATACATCACACTGTCTTTCCGTACCCGTCCAACATATAATACAATCATCCACATACCTATAGTAGTATAATAAGTATATATACTATAGATTTATTATGACGTTGTGGGCTTACTCAACAACAAAGCTATGATAGGCTGCGATTAGCATTTTTTAATGAAGCCCCATCTCGTGCCACTATTTACAATTGGTTTAACGAGTTTAAGCGTGGACGCAACCTCAGTGATGATCCGCGTGAGGGACGTCCTTTAACAGCGACTACTGAAGATAACATCAGTGCTGTGCGACGCATGATAAAGGAAGATAAGAGAGTGACCTATCAGCAGATACGGGCAAGCCTAGGCATTGGTATGAGTCAAGTTCAAAAAATATTACACGAACATTTAGGCGTCAGGAAGCTTTGTACCAGATGGATTCCCTATACTTTAACCGACGACCAGAAACGCCTCCGCATGGACTGGTGTCGCCAATTGTTAGATAAGTTCAACAGCGGTAACTCAAATGCTGTATTTGACATCATCACAAGTGATGAAAGCTGGATATATTGCTACGAACCCGAAACCAAAAGACAATCAGCTCAGAGGGTGTTTCCTTTCGAGGATCGGCCAACTAAGGTAAAGAAAGGAAGAAGTCAAGGAAAAAAGATGATTGCCTCATTCTTTGGTCGGAAAGGTCATTTCGCGACAGTTGTGCTAGAAGATGGAAGGACAGTTACTGCAGACTGATATGTCAATCGCTGTTTGTCTGTTGTCTTGGAAAAAATTCGACAGCAGCGACCTCGAAGCAGGATCATCCTTCACAACGACAATGCTTCAGCGCACTCCGCAAAACGGACTGTTGAATATTTGACTATGGCAGGTGTCGAGATAATGAGTCATCCGCCTTACAGTCCTGACCTGGCGCCCTGCGACATTCATTTATTCCCAAGAACTAAAGATAAAATTCGAGGTATAAGATATTAAAATATTTTATATTATTTAGCAATTATCCCGCGAAAAACGCAGTCTTTACAGCAAATGTGTGAGTGCACGCATATGCATGCATATAGCACCGCCCTCCTTTCCCACACTGCATATGCGTAAACTCGCATGCACCACAACCACAGTAAAAGACCACCACCAAACAATCCACGTACGTTTCGCCCCGACACCGAGGCATCCTCAGGATGTAGACTCTACGATTAGTAATCGTCAAGGTATTCGCTTTACGAGCCCTGAAGATGCGGTGAAAGCGTACGAAAATGCCATAGAAGAGACTCCTAAGGAAGAATGGGCCCACTGCTTTTCTCAGTGGTTCCATCGAATGCGACGATGTGTAGAAGGAAACGGATATTACTTTTTTTTTTATAGAAGGGTGGGGCAAACGGACAGTCGGTTCACCTGATGGTAAGTGAATAGCGACATCCACAGACACCCGCTATACCAGGAGATCAGCAGGTGCGTTGCCGGCCTTTTAGATGTGAGTATGCTCTTTTCTTGAAGGTCCCTAAGTCGTATCGGTTCGGAAACACCATAGGTGGCAGCTGATTCCATATATTTGTAGTGCGAGGCAGGAAATGCCGTAAAAATCTAGATGTTGTGGATTTCCGGACATCAAGATGGTGTGGGTGAAATTTGGAATTCTTACGCGATGTCCGGTGGTGGAATTCTGCCGCAGGTATTAATCCGAACAATTCCTCAGAACACTCCCCGTGGCAGATGCGGTAGAAGATGCAGTGCGATCCGACATCTCTACGCAGCGCCAAGGGATCAAGCCGATTGGAGATCACATTATCATCGACGATTCGAGCCGCCCGGCGTTGGACGCGGTCAAATGCAAGGAGCTGATATTGGGGCGCTCCAGCCCAGAGGTGAGAGCAGTATTCCATGTGAGGCCGGACCTGCACCTTGTATAATTGAAGGCGGTGTGAAGGCATGAAATACTGCTTCGCCCTATTGAGCACGCCAAGTTTCTTAGAGGCTAGTTTAGCCTTTCCTTCCAAATGACCACGAAACTGCACATCTCTCGATATGTCGACGCCAAGTATCCCAATGCTGGCTGCGGCAGTTAGGGGAGTGCCTTCAAATCGTAGATGAACGACGAAGGGTGATTTTTTGGCGGTAAACGCGCAAACTTGTGTCTTGTAGGGGTTAAATTGGACCAGGTTAAGTCGTCCCCATTCCGAGACTTTGGTCAACAGAGACTCGATTTCAGACACAAGTTTGTTCTGACACTCATCGACTTGTTCCCGAGAAATATTAGAGCGGCCAGTGTATAAGGCATCTCCAGTGCTGTCATCCGCATAACAATGAATGCCGCTGGTTTGCAGCATATCATTGATATGCAGAAGAAACAGGGTTGGAGATAGTACACAGCCTTGCGGAACACCAGCATTAACAGACTTGAGGTCCGAGCATGTACCGTCGACAACGACCTTGATGCTCCTGTCTGCTAAAAAACTGGTGATCCACTTACATAATTTCTCGGGAAGCCCATATGATGGTAGCTTCGCTAGAAGTGCTTTATGCCACACCCGATCAAAGGCCTTCGCTATGTCCAAACTAACCGCCAGTGCTTCCCCCTTGCTCTCAACTGCCTCCGCCCATCGATGCGTTAGGAATATTAGAAGATCACCAGCTGAACGATTCCGTTGAAAGCCATATTGGCGATCGCTAATCAGCTGGTGCTCCTCCAAATACCGCCGGAGCTGACAGTTAATTATGGATTCCATAATCTTTGAGAACAAGGAAGTTATGGCTATTGGTCTGTAGTTGGACGGGTCTGAGCGGTCCCCTTTCTTAGTGATCGGGTGTACCAAAGCTGTCTTCCACGAGCATGGGACGACGCCTAATGAGTATGAGTGCCGAAAAAGACGCGTAAGGACGGGTGCCAACTCAGGAGCACAAGTACGTAGCACTAACGGAGGGATGCCGTCAGGCCCACTCGACTTATGGATGTCCAGCGAAAAAAGCGCTTTACGTACGGAGCTCTGTCGAAAAATTATTTCCGGCATTGAGGTATCACACCGAGGGATCGTCGGTGGTATTTTTCCCTGGTCATCCAAAGTCGAGTTGGAAGCAAAAAGAGAGCCTAGAAGATCGGCCTTCTCCTTCGCGGTGTGGGCCAACGAGTCGTTCCTCATGTGCAAAGATGGTAGGGATGGCTTACAGAAATTCCCTTGAACAGCCTTGGCGAGTGACCAGAATGCACGAGTTACCGAAGGAAGTCGAACCAATCTCTCGCCAATTCTGTTCACGTACTCCGCTTTTGCCTCAGCAATAGCTCTTTTGAAGGACCTGGAGGCAAAGTTGTACTCCTTTTTTAATGCGCTGGTCTTTACATCCTGTGACATCGATGCATTGGCCCAGGCTCGGTAGCTTAACCGCTTGTGGCGTGCAGCCATCTTACAAGTTTGACCAAACCAGGGCTGGGATTTGCCGCCTATAGGCACTGAAGAGCTTGGAATAAAAAGCTCCATGGCTTGCAGCACCACCTCGGCGACAGAATTGGCAACGATGTCTGGATCATCCAGCGAGAAGCAAATTCGCTCCCATGGGTAGGATGCGAAGAAGGACCGCATTCCATCCCAATCAGCTGACCTATAGTGCCAAACATGGCGGCAGCTGGCAAAACGTGGCCATGATGGGCGGGCAACTTGCACAGAACTCCGGATCAGACAGTGGTCCGATGAGCCAAGTGGAGCGTCCACGGAGACCACGTAATTGTCCGGGTGAGAGGTCAGCAGAAGGTCCAACAGGGAAGGCGTATGATCTTCCACATCAGGGATACGAGTTGGTGATACCACCAATTGTGTCAGATCATATGCTGAGGCAAAGTCGTAAACAGATCTTCCTGCATGATCGGTTGTACGTGAGCCGAGCCACTCGGTGTGATGGGCGTTGAAATCACCAAGTATCACGATCTCTGCAGATGGGATCTGTTGTAGTACGGAATCTGTAGCCATTTGGATGTGCTCTATGAGTCGATCGGTTTCGTCATTACCGCTGTGGGACCTATATAGGCAGGCATAGACGCGGGGATGGTCATCGCTGTCTATGCGCAACCAGAGGATGGAGAGGTCCCTACCTTCAAGACTGCCAAGGCGACGAAAGCAGACATCCTCTCTGACGTACGCGCAAACTCCAGCCCGCGGTACAAAATCGAGGGGAACTTTCGAAAATCTTAAGAGCGACTATTGCGCTTAATATTTTTTTAATTAAGCATTTTATAGCACTACAATTTAATGAAGGTATAGAGTCGATCTGATGCTGGAGCTGAATTACAGTCGAGGGAACTCCTCGACGATTTACTTTAGTAACTTTGTGTTTGGGCTTCATTATATTGATGAGAACTTTCCAACTAGATAGGTTGTGACTGTGATTGGGGGTCTGATGATGACAACGAAGGACAATTAAGGGAACTAAATAGTTTAGAGTAGTTACCTTGTATTTGGACTTAATGAATTTATACTGATGAGAACTTTGCACCCATATTGGTGATATATGCCATTACAGGTCTGATGATGGAAACCATAGACAGTCGAGGGAACTCCTCGACGACTTACTTCAGTAAACTTGTGTTTGGGCTTGATTAATTTGTATTGATGAGAACTATACACCTAGATGGGTTGTGATTATAATTGGGGGTCTTATGATGAAGACGAAGGACAGTTAAGGGAACTTCTAAATAGTTTACAGTAGCTACATTGTGATTGGACTTAATTAATTTATACTTATCAGAACTTTGCACCCATATCGATACATGCCATTATAGGTCGGATGATGGAGACCATAGACAGTCCAGGGAACTCCTCCAGGATTTACAGCTTTTGTTGCGCTTCCTTCATACGGTTCAATATGCCAAAATGTCTATATCTGTATATCTTTCTTTAACGAATCACTAAAAATTAAGAAATAAAAATTTTTAAACAAAAATTATAACTGACTTCAAAAATTAAAATAAGTAAGAAATGTAATAAAATAATCACGTTTCTTTCATTTTTGTGTCTACAACTAGTAATCATCTTATAATTCTACTAATGTACAATTTTTGCGTTTACCACGTTATTTCTGTTACTTTTGGAGACGGTGTCAGCCAAGGTAGGTACTAGGTACCTGGTCCTGTGTTGTTGCAAGATCCGGGACTCTCAAAAGGCGGCGGAGGGCGCTTGCAGCGGTTTTAGTGGGTAACGAAACTGCCCAAGTGCGAACCCCACACACGGCTAGGTTTAAAACCAACCCCGGTTCTAGTTACGGTTTGGGCTGCAAATTTCCGCTGCAGACCAAAAAAAAAAAAATAAATAAGGTACTAGGTACCTACAGCAACAAATACGACACCGGTGACGGACGACGGTGCCGTATTTGTTGCTGTATCTATTTGACACCGACTCCAAAAGTAACAAATAACAATAATGACGTGGTAAATGCAAAAATTATACATTAGTAGAATTATAAGATGATTATTAGTTATAGACACAAAAATGAAAGAAACGCGATTATTTTATTACATTTCAGTTACTTATTTTATTTTTTTATGTGGGTTATAATTTTTGTTTAAAAGTTTTGTTAATAATGTATCACGGTATGTCTGCCAATATGTTTACGAACATTTTATTTATATAATAAATGTACAACCGTATCAGTTTGTATATCGAAGGGTTCCGTTAACTTGCGCTGTCAGAAGGTTTACATTGGGAATCTTATAAATTCACGCATAATAAACACATACAACGTAGTTTGTGTTTTCATAAATAAAAACTCAAGGAAACTATAACTACTAAATTATTAAATGTAAATTTAAAATGTTAGTTTATTGATGTCTGGCGTACTGTTTAGTGGTCAGTTACACGGTGAGGAGATGAGTGTGAGTCACCACGCGCGGCCGTAAGGTGGCCTTGAATACAACTTGAACTCTTAAAACAGAGGTATACTACACGCACTCTTTAGGCGCCTATGAATAGCCTATGATATGGTTATACGTGGAGAACCTATACAAATTTTAAATTAATATTTAATTTTTACCGGTGGGAGGGAACCGCTGTGCCGCGCTCCCGGCTGCATGGGTACCACCATCTTGCTTGTTTCTCCCGTGAAACAGCTTTGCTGTGTTTCGGAGAGAAGGGCAAGACAGGCATTGTAATTACTGGCACCGAGACTTAACATCTTATGTCTCAGGATAGGCAACACATAGATGAGTTGCCTGGGCTCGTTCCAGGTAAACTAGTTTATGTTCATGGGCGCCGTCGACCACTTACCATCAGGTGGCTCGTTTGCCAGTTTGCCTATCCCACTAACAAAAAAAAATGTATCCAGTATATTTGTGATATCAATGCCAGAGTGAAAACTAATGTCACGAGGCCTAATCAATTAGAGTTTCTAGACTTTGTTGTGGGTAGTTATAAATATATGTGTAGGGTAGTACAGATCTTAAATAAATCAGTTGTTTGTCAGACACGTTTGTTTCAATACATAACAGACTTGTCTGAAAGATTGTTTCGTAAAGGTTCCAAAACAGTCTAATGACATTCAATGAATATTTTAGAGATATTGGTATCAACAGGTATTTTAAGTCGGAAGTTTGTCCTTGTTCCATTTCGATATCGTACAGAATTCAGAAGTTACAGGTTAGTTAGTGTTTAAAAGAAGAATATATATATATAAATAGAAGGCCGTGTAATTTCGCGGGTACATATAGTAATAGAGATGATGTATTTGATATGCTATGTAAGCGCTAATTCAGTATCGTATAGACACTTCTCCTGAAGTGCCACTCAAACTATGGACTCCAGGGCACTCGCAGTATATCGCGACGGCATCTTAACGTAACATAACTTCGACTGCTGGTTGAATTCAGAGGTGGCTGGATGCATACACCCAGCCGGAGTCCTGTCCTAGGTTCGTTTCGGATGATCAGTGATCTGAATGTATGTCTGTATCTGGGTTATGAATGTATGATATTTGTATGTGTTTGTTGTTTATCTTGTATCCCTAATACAGACCCTAATGAATTTACCAGGGATTATCGTGGTGTGACTTACATTTTATTTCAAATCTTTGTAGTTCATATAAACTACAGTAGCATAGGTAATAGGTAAGCTTTTTGATTTGTTCATTATTGGATGCTACTTATTACAATTACAGTTGAACAAATATATTATCGTTATTATGTAGACGATTATCGTAAGTTGGGTGGGTTAGAGGATTCCCGCCCACGAAATTGTTGTGATCTAGTGAGTTAACTTTCAGCGATGAAATGACTGACATAATCTTTATGTATAAATAATTATTGTATGCGTATTTATGTGGCTGAACTCCTTCTAAGCGGCTAAACCAATTATGATATTTTTTTATTGTGGGTATTCAAATGGACTCGAAAGTTTTTATAGGTTGTCATGTTATTGTTTTTTTCTCATTGTTCATATGCTAATGTAAATAATAGTATAGAAATTTTATTATGTTTTCCTAGTATAAGTTAAGAATTATGTAATTTTAGGTTCGTGGAAAATTGTAAGAGCTTTACAGACACCAGATATGAGGAGATATTTTTTTTATTATTTCCGTGTTAGGGTTATCAACGATACTGTGTGATGATCCTTTGCTCACAATAAAATGTTCTGGCATTGTGAGGGATTCGAATGCGCAATCTTTGCGTTTAGTGACCAGATCCCTCGAATCCCCACCATGATTCAGAACTTGACGTGGCGGTGGGGTTCAGTAGCCTAAGGTGTGCCCAGCACCTTGGGCGTAGCTAATTGAGCCGAGGGGGTTCTTTGTACCACTTTTATAATAAGAGGGGACAAAAGAGCAGGGGACAAGGGGCGAGGACGGGAACCTTACTCCATTGTACTGTCCCGACGTTGGGAGGGGTTGTTCTGTAGTGCAGGATTACCCCTCTGTAGAGGTGGCGTCGGTCCCCTAAGGGGCTGACTAGCCGTCGAGGTGCCCTGTTTGCTCATTGAATCCGGGGCACCTCGCCAAAGGCGGCATTGGTGGCACTTGCCGGGTTTTAGTAGGTAGAGCTGCGTCCACTTACCACCTTTCGGGCGCAGCGAGTCCCACATACCCGCCTGGGGAGACCCACTCCCCAGTGGGATGCCTCAAAGCATTTTCCGGCGTTAATGAAAAAAAAAAAGCCCTCGAATGATTCAAGGGTATTTTACTATTGAAGTTCCGTACACCACTTAGTCTTAGTCAAGTCAACAAGTGGTTTTTAGATTAAAACTTTTTCTCCGTTGTTGTTTTCTAATGTCTACGCGTATTTCACTCATACGTGAAACAATTTTACGGATTTTTATCGCGGTTTATTAAGATTTTTACAGCCCAACATTTCGGATATTTTACAACAGTTCACTGCAACAATGGTCATGTGAGGATCATTTGTTTAGCTTCCTTTTTGAAAACAATGAAGATGCGCTCGCAAAAATTACAATAGGTGGGCTTTTGGCTTATATCTCAAAAACTAGAGACGTAGAAAATGTTTTGACTTGAACGGCACTTGTTAACTAGACTATTAAAATATCAAATTTCTATTGAATACGTCTATGTAAATGTCGCTTGGGCCATGCCTAACAAGATTAAGTTGACATGAGAAGTTCACCAACCCCAATTCGGCAAGCGTGTAATTGAACTATAACTAAATGATCCTATCGACTGTTGCGAATATTTTGAGCCTGAAAGTAGGGATCCTGCATGGGTCGAATTTTGACCTATTTTATGGTATTATACATACATCTTTGTTATTGAATTTCCTTTATCAAAGAGCAGGTGGTGTCATCATCATTAACGTTAGCCTTTGTAGTGTCCAGTCTTGACATAGGCCTCTTCACCCTTCTTCCACTTTAGACGGTCTTGAGTCCTCTTTTTTTTTTCTTTAACGCCGGGAAATGCTCTGAGGCATCCCGCGGGGTAGTGGGTCTCCCCACGCGGGTATGTGGGACTCGCTGCGCCCGACAGCTGGTAAATGGACGCAGCTCTACCCACTAAAACCCGGCGAGTGCCACCAATGCCGCCTTTGGTGAGGTGCCCCGGATCTAGAAAACAAACAGGGCACCTCGACGGCTAGTCAGTCCCGCAAGGGACCGACGCCACCTCCACAGAGGGGTTGTCCCGCACCATAGAACAACCCCTTCCAACGTCAGGACAGTACAATGGGGTGAGGTTCCCATTCTCACCCCTTGCTCCCTGCTATTCTGTCCCCTCTTCTTATAAGAGGGGTACAAAGAGCCTCCTCGGCCCAATTAGCTTCGCCCAAGGTGCACCGCTCACCCTAGGTTACTGAGCCCCACCGCCACGACAAGGCCTGAACCATGGTGGGCCCTTGAGTCCTTTTTGTTCAATCTCGGTCTACGTCTTCGGATGTCGTCGACCCCTCATGTTGGCGGGCTAAGCGGTGCAGATCGCGGTCTTTTTTGAGCAATGTGTCCCGACCATGTCCAGTTACATGCTAGGGTGGTCATCACGCCGGCCACTTTTGTCTTGCCTCTGATCCGTACATTGCGCTTAGTGGTGGTCATTATTACAACAACAGTTGTAGTAATGCGTTATTTGAAAATAATGAATAATCCATTATCAAAGAATAACTATGTATATCCTGTTGTCAGTTGTCATTATTGAAACGATGACGCAATGGTAAGATTAGGCACGCAATAGGCAGATTGAGCTTTTCTTTTTTGCTTAATTTTATTTTTCGAATATCTTACTGTCACAATTCATATTTTTCAACGTATATAAATCAACAATAACGGATAACAGACAGCAGTTTAGAACAACAGTTGTTACAACATAACATAGTAGGATAATTTATTATTGTAAAACAGCCGTTATTGCCTTTTTTTATTGCGTAATTGCCTTTAGTGATTGCGCTTGCGGTCGCGTGGGGGTAATACCGAGCATGACTCTTTCCATTCCTCTTTTCGCGACTCTTGAACTTCTCAGCAGTCTTTTCTTGGGTGATATTATCTCTGTCCCATACATAAACACCTGCAGAACGCACATTTTTATACAAGAGTGGACGCTGCTCCAATACGCGGACTTTAAGGTGATGTGGTATCTTTCCTCTAAAAATCTCTCTGTTGGCACCAAATGCAGCCCAGGCTTGTGCTATGCGACGATCTACTTCTGCTGTCTGATCTTGAACGTGATCTTGTGTCCGAGATAAATATATTTTATGTCTATATGCTTCAAATGACTAAGGTATGGATGGAATGTTCATTTAAAAGTAAAGTCTTTGATGAGAATATAATGGAATAATTGGCTCAACCGCCATTCAGTTTCTAATGAAACGTTCTTAATTAGCGAGTTCCACACGTGAATACATCTTCAAAGGTGTATATTAGTTATTCATAAGCTAGCTCTGTTTGACGGAGACGCCTCCTCACTGAACGTACACTGTTTATAAAAAAGTAATTACTTTTAGCAAAGGAATATCTCGGTTATCTCTATGCTTGAGGCGAGGTCTGTTCGTTACAAAATTTTATTCTGTGATTGAGATATATTAATTATAGTACTCGTTACTTTTCTACAGATTGTTTTTAATTTATGCTGAAGTAAAAAAATATTATTAAATTATTAGTCTGCTTGTTGTCCTTACATAAATTCTCCGACTATTAAGTTCCAATTATTAATAATTACTTGTCTCAAGCTATTTATTAAGTATATAACATGATTACAAATGCGTAATGAAAAGTAAGTTTGCACTTGTCGCTCTCAAGCTTCATTACGGATTTTCATGAAATTTAGTAATGGAATAGATTTTATCTTTATAATGGACTATATGCTATCAGCATAATCATCATAACTTCGGATACAACTATAAACATGAGTGAAGCAGCATGCAACAGCTACATAATATAAAATAAAATTCATAACGTACGTTACCACTCAACCCGTGTATGTATCTACATCTACTGTTTTAAAATTTACTGAGTTTGCTTTGTTAAAGGTCATCCTTTTTATTTCCGTTCAGTTTTAAATAACGCTTAAAACAATCATATTATATCGTTCCGTCAAACATTCATATAGATGATAAAAACGTTACCAGGGAGCTTTTTTATCCATAGTGCAATTATTTATTCTAGAATATTACAGCAATAGGAAATGTACCCCAATTTTGTATAATGTCGGTACGCAGTGTACGGTATACGCGGTATTATTAGTAAGTACTTCATTAAAATTATTTTTAATCACAACATCATAGCGGGATTTTTAATATAAACGGTTCAAGCGAGGCCTTCATCACGGATAGTCGTTAGTGTATCAAAATTCTCAATCGAAACTGTACGTACAAGAGGATTATATTGATCACTTATCTGTATAGTTCTGGTAGGTATAAAATATAAATGTTTTCGTTTTGCTGATGTCGTATGAAATGTAGTACAATATTTTCGCGTCGCAATCGATTCGTTCGCATTCGACAACCAATGGGTCGTGCGTGCGAGGCATCTACCATATTTGAAATTGAATAG
Organism: Helleia helle; assembly: GCA_963853865.1. NCBI lineage: Eukaryota > Metazoa > Arthropoda > Insecta > Lepidoptera > Lycaenidae > Helleia > Helleia helle. Next base: position 7,588,885 of record OY971420.1, read on the forward strand.
GAATTCGTACGGGGCTTGCACAATAATGTCCTGACACTTGACAGTGGAGCTGACGCTTCCGCGACTCGCGCTACCGTCCACTTCGCGTGTTCCGATGGTGAAACTGCTGTTAATGGACCGCCATGGTAAGTTACCACCATCTTGGTTATCTTAACATATTACATCAATGTATGAAAATAGAAGAGCAAGAGAAAAGAAACATAAGTACATAACATTCAGATCTAAAATTCTTAAAAATATTTTTTCAATTTTATCTTAAATTAATCAAAATATTTTAGTACCTATGTTATTAATATACGAAGGCTAATTCTTTTTAAGCTTGATTAATAAAAGTACAAATATAAACAGCGCGACTTTCGAATAGTTTGACTATGTTTATACTTAGATTTATGACTGATATTAATTAGTGAAAACACATACAAAAATCTCTTTTGTAAACGTATTATGGGAATTCTGATGCTTGTTACAAAGAGAGCTCATTTTGTTTGCTAAAGGTACACTTGGTTGGAAGTCGCATACATTCGTATTCAAAAGCAATTTGCTTGTAACAAACGATTGCTACAACTACATATTTATATACATATCGACGTATCGTCCCTCAGTCCTTAGAACAGATAACTAGAGAACTAATAAAAACAAATTGCAAGTCACAAATTGCAAGCAACAAATATTATGCTATGTTCTAAAATATATTTCATGAAATCATAATATAATGATGTATATTCTGTTTGGTAATGCATTCGAGTTCTTTAATTTCAATAAACTTTGGTCTATAGTAAATAAATAGATTTAAAAGAATCCGTATCATTACTGTAGTATACTCTTTGCTTTACCATGTACCTATTATGGTAAGGTACACTGCGAGTTGTCTAAGTGACAGTGAATAGCTGCTGTCACTGTGTACACCTGACTTTACCAGTCATAGGAAAAAAAGTGCCTGGAAACATAATGGAGATTGTTTGTAACTATTAGTAACCATTTAGGTTTTATATTATGTCCAGCGACCAAATATCTAAAGAACTAACATTAACATTGTAAAATATACTACAGTAACAGTAGCTCCGCAGTAATGTGGTTATAGTTATCGATAACATGAATACTGTTGCTAAGCTTCTGCCTGAAAACTTGCAATTTTGTGTTTTATAATGGTATCTTATAACGGTTCGGTGGATAAGTATGCTTAGCTGAAATATTCATGTATTACGTAAGCAGGGCCTTCAAGTCTCAAAAAATTGTAAAGACTGTTGTAGACATTTTTGGAAACATTGCGTCATTGATTTTTATAGCATGTAAGTGATTTAAAATCATTACTGTGTCATTAAGCGAAATGTTTGCTGTGTAAAGGATTTTAATGAAATATGGTAATAATCCGAAGTATGTAATGATAAAATTTCTATTATTTTTAGGTAGGTATTACGGTGTCATTGTCTTGTAATAAATAGGCCTGTAGGTATAATTAGGTGCGTATATTGGTTATCAATAATATCCAAAAGAACTCAAAATATAAATAGGAACAGGTTTAATTGACTTTTGATTATATTTGATAGGTACATATTTGCATCTGTTACACCAATGTTTCGGTTATGTAACGATGATGCGTAAAGACGTATACGCACATTCGCAATATGGCTCCGGTAACTGGCGCCAGCGCTATACTTATAAATTATTTTAATCCAATGAAAAGTGTGTCATAATATTTTTCTTGGTGCTATTTTGGGACCCCGGTGGTTGCGAAATGATGTTAAATACTTGTAAATTTTATACCCGCTTTATTGTGACACTGTATTCTAGTACACTATATAACGATTGATGCGCGTTCGTTGGAATATTTGAAGTTTGTCGTTTGTGCTCGTTTAGAGGAGATTTTTTCCCAGATAGTTTGAGGTCAAACGCTTACATCAAGAACGAGGTAGTAAGGAGTATTAGGTACGGTCACGGTCCCATTTGAAGTGGTGTTCGGTGGTGACGTGATCGTGTCGGAATTCAACCTTAACATTGCCTATGATCGTGGTAGATGCGGTTAAATATAACTCCGGCGTGTACGCGTCACGCCGATCACCGGACGATTCCGGTTAATAACATCAATCGCCTTGTTTTATGCTCACGAGTAACGCATGTCTATTTTCTTTATATCAAATAATGATGATGATGGTGATGGTGATGATGATGATGATTACAATGACCGCGACATACTATGGTGTGCTACCAAAGCATCCTATACAATTGTTACATCGACACGTAATAAAAAAATCATATCATCAAGGTAAACAAAACCAACCAAATAGGCATTATTGGGAATAACTAAAAAACGGCTTGTCAGATCTTAATAAAATTAATATGGGACCAAATTGGAAACACCAGCTTTCAAACAAAAAAATAACCATCGAAATCCATTCACAAACGGCGGAGATATCGTGTCACATACATACAAAAAAAAAAAAAAAAAAAACATACAGACGAATTGAGAACCTCCTTTTTTTTTGAAGTCGGTTAAAAAGATAAAAGTTGCACTAAAAAGTGAAGTCCCCTTTGAAGTGAGTAAGAATCTTAGATCATAAAGAAATAATTTTATACAAAAAATTTTTGATAATTCGACAAGAATATAAAAACTAAAAAGTAATTGACATTCTGTCGTTCATCATGATCATCATTATCAACCTTTCCAACCACTAATATAAAAAAAACTCTTTCAACACATAACCTGGAACCTTTAATTGGTATTACTGGAAACAAATAATAAAGGGCATGGTGTATGCATCGTAAAATATGTCATGTATGTCATATGTTAACAGATTAGCATTACTTTACAGCGTTAAGCGTTAATAAACACAAGTGTTGATTGTTATTAATGTATTATGTAAGCATAAAACAAGTAAGCTTGCTCCATATTTGTCAATAGACAATGACAATAAACGTCTTCTGCTTGAAGTGCTTCAAAACTTCGTTTACAATTTTAAAAGTCTATTCATATTAGTAAAAAAACACACGACACATCTCAATAACAGTATAAACTTCAGTGAGGCCAATGGTTGTTAATTAAAAAGTATGTGTATCTATTTTCCTTGAAATACAATTTCTTTGAACGAATTCCTTTCCTTGAATTTCTATGTTTTTAAAGATGTCTCTGAATATTACGTAATCTGTGAAGTTCTTTAGACATATTTTTCTTGTTGTTGTTGTTGTAGTTCAAGTTATTAGTACCGAAGATTCAGGTGGTAATTTGTACGAATGAATGATTTAGGAAATCGTTAATGACCTCAGAGATATCGAAGATATCTGTGAAGTCTAATTTTGGGATTTTATTTAAATATTTTATCATCATAGAATCATAACAAATAAAACGCCAACTATGTTTGCATAAATATTAGGACAGAAAAAGTATTTAATTAAGTATTTATTTAAGATTTTAGGAAAAATATCTTTTGATATCAAATATTACGATCAAAAGTTTAAATCATTTACTACTATTTTAAAAATAATGTTTAGTTTTCGTTACAATATAAATTTCTAAAGTAGTATGTGCATGCAGGTCTGTAATTTACGTTTTATTTCACGACTAACGTGTTGGCACGCTCTGGAAATCTCCAAACTGTAATTGTCCAACCTTGATTTTTATTTTAACGTAAATAAATGGTTTATAACATTAATAAAGAATTCCTGCGGTTTGTGAGTATCTGGTGGCCCATTGGGGAGATAGGGAAAAGGAGGGCAACACATCTGCATAATCTCTGGTTGTGCATATATGTATGGGCATCGGTAGTCTAAAGCTTCGACTGCTCGTTTGCCCTCCTAGGCTATAAAAAAATTGAGATGTAAGGAAATGGGGTTTTTTTTTCGATGAAGGTATATCCATCCTAGTTCTGACTAATCAATAAATTGCATCATTATATAAATCTTCACGAATGAAGCTAACAGATTTAGCTGAGTCTGTTCGAAATACAAAAGCTTTCGAAGCTTTTCTGTGTTTGTTTTCTAATTGGGATAAAGGTAGTTAGTTTATTTGTATGTAATGGATGTTTTACGAAGCGAAAAAAAACCTTTTTAATATTATTATGCATATACGTGAAGACGAGAAAGTTATTTATGATCTATATCCCAGCTTACATTTTCACGTTATTTAATAAATGTATCGTGTCCTTTATTCAAAGTAATAAATTTTCTAATGGGGCTGGATTTTGATGTTGTGAGGACCCTTTTTTCAGCAGGGAAATGCTTTTTACGCATGTAGCCAGGATCTTGGGTAGATCCTGACCCTATTAGGGACTCGCACCTGGGAGTGCCCTACCCGTTAACTAAAACCACTGTGAGCACCTTCAGCCGCGTATTGAGGGTCCCGGATAGGCGTTCAACAAGATCACCTCAGCGACAGGCTGGCCCCGGCGAAGGCCAGACTACTCCTCGTAAGGGGGGACTAGCCGGCCGCTACTAAGCAGTCCCCCCGAGGTCGTGTCATACTAAGCCCAGGTTCCCATCCTGAGCCCGACACGACCACAGAGGCGTTACTGGAGGCGCATTAAGTAGCGCCTCCTACGCACCCCCGTTCGTCGCCCGCGGGAGGAAGCCTCGTCGGCGGCCTCCTCTCTCACCCGCTCGTCGGCCTCCTTCTGGGACATTACTGCCTCGCAGAAGGAGACCATCACCGTCCAGGACTCGTCGTCACCGAGCATCGCGGTGATTACACTCTGGCCTCGGCAGAGACAAGTCCCTCCGATGACTGATGTCAGACTGTGACGCAGCGCCGCCCATCATGTTGTGAGGACGCAACTCTATGTAGTGCTACGAGGGCGGCATTGAAATTTTCGGGAATCAAGGAAGTGACACAACATTACTATTTAAAAATGTATTTATGGCTTTTCGAAGTATTCTCCGCGAAATTTGACACATTTTTCCATACGATGGAACCAATCATTGAAGCAACCATTCCATTCGGAAATTTGGGTCTTCAAAATGGCCGTTTTGTAGGCGTCCACAGCTTCTTCAGGCGATGAAAATCTCTGACCACGCAATTTATTCTTTATTTTAGGGAAAGTATAGAAATCATTAGGGCTTAGGTCGGGGCTGTACGGCGGATGGTCTAGTAATTCTATGTTTTCTTGTTCTAAAAACTCTTTGGTCTGTGCGCGGTGTGAGAACTCGCACTGTCGTGATGGAGGATGATGCGGCGGTTGCAGTTCTCTTTACGGAGTTCAGAAACGACTTGTGGCAAACAAATGCTAGCATACCATTCTGCATTAACCGTTCTTTGTCCCTCAAGAGGAATAGTCGCATATTGGCTGGTTTTGGAGACAAACGTAGCCACCATTTTTTTTGCAACACTCCGTGAACGAACAATTTGTGTTGGCTTTAACTCATATTCGAACACCCAAACTCGTGACTTTTGTTTCGGGTTCGTACGCGTATATCCAGGATTCGTCACCTGATACGATGTTGTATACAGCATTTGAGGATCCTGCGTGAAATCTTTCGAGAGTTATGACGCACCAAGTAACGCGAGCCGCTTTTTGCTCTTCACAGAGCAAATGCGGTATCCATCGGGAAAACAACTTTTTTAAACCTAATTGTTCATGCAAGATTATTTGTATTTGACTCATGCCGATGTCTAAAGTTGCCTGAATTTCGTGGTATGTCACATGTCGATCTTCCTCAATCAGCTTACGCACAGCATCAACGTTTTCTTGGGTGACTGCAGTTTTTGGACGACCTTGGCGGGGATCATTGCTGAGCTTGACACGTCCACGTTGAAACCACTTCGAAAGTCATAATAAATATATATATTTATTATGACTTTCTATAGCTCTAGAATTTTCTCGAGTCAATTCCATTTTCTCAACGACTAAATAAGTTTGACCAGACCTTGTGACAAGACCGAGAATCTTTTTTTAAATTAATAAATGGTATTCGATTTTTAAAACCAAGGAGTTTTCAATTAAAAAGATTTTAATATGACAGGAACAGTGGAAATATTCCATTCCCGATACTTTTAGTGCAGCCTATGTATAGCGAATAGTTGTGGGACGTGGTATAACTTGCCTCAACTTCTGCGTTTGGTGTGTCTTACCGCACAAAGTTCTTTCTGTTTATTTGAATTTATTTTTAAGTTATCAATACGAATCTCTCAATAAATTAACGAGTTATTTCAGAAAACGAATGAACTCTAAAACAAGATGGCGGTGAATCCTCTACCGGGAATAGTTAAAAAATCGAGATTTATACGTCCAACACCCCTCCCCCCACCCCGACGTTAAGAAAAAAAAATCGCCCCCCGGATTTTTTTCTATTTCAGGCTAGTTTTTATTTATTATACTAGCCCCGACTGGACTAGTGTAATAGCTGACAATTATAATAATTAATATTAAATGACATCTCTGATATGATTTCAGAGAGGCGGAATGGTTATTGTGGTAATTACTTCCTATTATGTAATCTAAAACATTAGAAACAACAAATTTAACTTTTAGTGTCTTGAAAAAAATAAATACATAATGTGTATATAGGTATAATTAATAAATATATAATATATTTCCTTTGAAGTGTTTATCAAGCTACAACTTTTGTATAAAAATAATACTAGCTGTTGCACGCAGTTTGCCCGCGATTGAACTGATGACGATACTTTGATAGCCTGTTAACATACTTCCTTTTAAAATAATCTATCTTCTTGTCAATTCATATCGAAACCCGAGGAGCGGTCGAGGCGCACAAGTATATCAAACAAACATACTCTCGCATTTACAATGTATATTAAGGTTTTTTGTTTTTAAAGACCGTAACATTCGGTACACACGAAACGGTATGCATATTTTATATACAAATACTTCCCGAGTCCAGACTGGTTCGTTTTGGGATATAGAGCTCTATTGTTGGTGTGCTAATATAATTACTATGTGACACGCAACGCCGAATGTATTTTAATTAATGGAACTTTTGTAAATATCGCTCGATATCCACTACAGTCTACACCGCCACTCCACTCACACACAAGATGTGCCTGTCATATATGTTTTATTAGGTTCGTATATTTTTTCGCTTTTAAATTATTTTAGCTTACATTTTGTAACACATTTTCATTATTCTGTTTATATTAAGCGAAGTTACATGTATTGCACGGTGTGTGAATTAAGTGTTGAAAAACTATGTGTTCAATGTTAATTTTCTTTCTCAGAAGCGTCTTCTTCGGATCCGGGCGTAAGCGTGAGCGCGGCTAGTCCCGGCAAGCATAGGAAAGGAATTATTCAGTGAGTAGAATTACATTATAATTTATACTTAACTATAAAAAATATAACATTTCGGTGTTTGAATACTCGTTAAAGGAGATCGGTGTCTACTGCATGGACAAGGGCTGATGACGATGAAGGTGTGAGGATTTCTTTAATACACACAAACTGATAGTACGCACTGTATCTCTGAGCGAGTCGCTGTCGTTTCCCATGAGTCATCTTTTATCTTTGGTTGGTGTTATCTGATTCTTTGAGCGACAGAGCACTCGGCAGTGTGGTGTGGCCAGGGCGCGCGAGCGGCCCGCAACATGTGTGACGACAAGCGGCGCTGCACCGACCTGTGTTGTCCCCTCATAAGGTTGTTATCGTTACATCACACAAACCCCCATCACATTGGTCCGCCATCCTCAAAACAAATGTAGAGGATGTCGCCAACTGATCATCCTATTAGACACGAGGGCAAGTTTATTGATATATTGTTTCATCCTGTACGTGTATATAGTGTTATATATTGCGCGAGTGTGTGAACATGTAATCTTGGGTTACGGTTACATCGACGCTTGTTAAGGTATATAAAATAATATCGCCCAGTGAATAAAATTTACGAAAAATATATGTAAGAAATTTATTTCCGAGTGAGTGAGTGACGAATAAAATGATTGCATATAGGGAATTTAAAACGTTCTGATATAGGTATTTCTGTATGAAAAAAATTAACCATTACTCTGTAATTTTCCTTACTTTCGAGAATTCTACACAATTTAAAACGTTATCAGGCTTTTTATCAAAATCCATGTTTATCATTCTTTCGTAACCAAATAAATAGATTCCCATGCTAGATGTTTCACTTATCAATTCCTTTACATTTTCCTTATCTAATCACTCATTGTCATTGTAGTCCTCAACAGCATAATTAGACAAGCACCGTGATAAGATTTGATCCCCCCGTTTGTTTTATTAGTAGGTACAGCCGCATGCAAACATTAGTCGTCCACTATGTAATAGGATTTTAATGTGTAGTGAGCGGCTGCATTACGATTTTGGCTAGCGTCCCGATGACAGTGTCGCGTCGGCAAACGTCTTGAAGCAGTCGCGCGGTTCGAGTGCGAGGTCTTCGCGTTCCAGACGATCGCTAGTATTCGATTTGGCTTTTCTTATCACGAATACTATAATTGATTACAAAATTGTCATACATAATAATATCGGCGATACAGTGCGCCCGTCGTAACAGCACGCGGCCGACGCGACGGCTCCTTACACGACTTATTGATAACACTATTTGCGCCGATGGAGTGATACGTTTAATTGTATTGTGCTTGTTTGTGACTCCGCACGCACTGTGCAAAATGGTTCAAATGTAATGTGTCCGTGTACCTTGTGAAAAATGTGGAATCCAATTGTATTCTCAAAGTAAGGAAACATTTTTAAATATCTCACTGTTTGCGTCCAACTAAAAGCAATAAAATGTTACCCGTATAAATGTAACGGACTGGCTTAAATCCTTTCACCCATCGGATATTATTTATTACGTCGGTGTTAAAAGCTGTACCTCTGAAAATTCGCTCACTCTAATCGTAGGTATCGTGAACTTTATTACACTAACGGCACCACAAAATATACCAAAGATCAAATTAACAGTTTTTTTAAATCAAACTCCTGTGTGACGCACCACTAATAACCATACATATCTGCATGAATGTGTGGTATCAAAATAAAACAATGATATATTTTAAAATATAGTTGCTGACACTATAAAAAACGTTTTTAAGTGAAACCCTCGAACGTGTTACACAGCAAGCGTCAACTGCTAGTATTTAAAATTTAAATAAAGTATAATGAGAATTTAGTACGGTACACGCTTCTCAAGTGGTTACAAATTTTCTACAGCCAATATGCAAGCTATGAACAGGTTACTTTTATCATATTTCGTAACACGAGTGTCGCCGCTGTAAAGGGACTAACATTGCGTAACTTTTTTTTTTTCAACAATCTTTTATCATTTTTCGTCTCATAACATCTTTATTGGGTCATCTGGTGAAAATAAACATAAATAAATCTCGTCTCACCCGTCTAAACACGTTGCTATGTTTTTGTGGCCGTGTGTCTGTTAAATTTCACAATGACTACTGAGCCAAACGTATAAAATGTTTGAAAACATTGAATCATCTAGAGTCTATACCGATATAATACGATTAATGTTTCTGTCTTTGATGTCAAAATACAAGGCATATTACCGTAAAGTTACCTTTTTAGAGATTTTTTGTGTGTGTACATTTGTCGTATTGTGTGTTAAACTTATATTAAGAAGAGAAAGGATTTGATTTTTTGTTTGTTTGTTATGATTTAGCTCAAAAACAGCTCAATTGATGATTATGAAACAAATTTTATGGATTTTATCGCGGTTTATTAAGTTTTTTACATACCCGACGTTTCGGATACTTTACAGCAACCAAGGCGCGCGGCAGTAGCGATGATAGTCGTATTTTGATATGTAGGTAATTAATGATTATCATTATAATCTTATGTGTATGTGAAATTCTTATACACGAAGATCAATAACAAACAAAAACCACCTTTTCAATTGTATTTGTTTACAATACATAAATCATGCTTCAAAGTGCTTTTGATAATGAATATCGAGTTAATTTTTTAATCCCATCGGATGAACTAAAATGATAACGCACATACTTGCTTACGAAAAGTTGTGTATTTAGATATACTTTGACGAAGATTATTGATTCGCTTTGAATGATAACAATTGTCATTATGTAATAATATTATGGGTCCATTCATACGTTTAGTATGTACATACAATTATGAGGTTTTTATATCCGATTACAGGTGCGTAACCTTAAAGACCGCGGTCTCGGTGGCTGTATCTGTGTCATTGTGTCCGATCCGACCCTCTCATAAGTTACGACATTTAAAATTTACGTGAACGTTGAATAATGTCCCCTAAGATTTTTTTTAATTGAGCTTTCTTATACAGTCACTTTTAGTGTAAATCATTTGCTATAACCAACGAGCAAAAAACATTGTAAATTCACAACAGCACGTACTTATACACAGAGGTATATTATGATAGTGCTGTAATAAAATAAACTCAATCACAAGGCGGAATTTCACCAATACAACAATAATGTTTTCATTAACAACTTCTCTTCAAATCTGTTAATAGACATGCCAATAACGCACTGTAGTGCGATTAAATTTTTGTATACCATTGTTGAAATTCGTGCAATAATATTATCGATAAATGTGCTCTTTGAATTCGCTTTCTAGAAATAAAATAACATCTAAACAATATACGATCATAAGAAAAATCTCAGCGGTAAAAAGTCTTTAGAAGTAATCAAATGATCGTTATAAACTTATAATGAATTTTGTTCAAAGGCGATTGATTCCCCGGACGGGTAAATCGCAAACCAAAGGAGATAAGGCTGTGAGCGGTGTGAAGTCGCCCGCTTCATCCGACAAGCCTGCTATGAAGAAGGTCCCGTCGGAAAAGAAACTCAAGGTACCGTGGTATATTAACTAAGGTTAATATGTCATACAAAATCATTTTATTTCCAAAGTTATTATAAACAATCTCTTTCTTAGGTTCTTAATCTTGACAATATTTTAGAATACAATTTATGTTTTGTTTTTACTCAAATGGCCTGGGAAGAACACCCATCGCCTGTAAATGATATCCAATGTGTTGTATCACCTATAAAATCTTCAAACGTATGACAGGTACACGCATTATCACTGCTAATCTTCAATATTGCGAGTTGCGACCCGTCATAGTGTATAAGAACGGCTACGCTATAATGACAGCAACGCAATTATTGTTTAATCTGTGATTAATAATGCTCATAAATCGTTGTTTTGTCATATAATTTCTACTACTCATGATGTATGATATATGCAATTTGATACATAAGATTTGTCAACAGAACCTGTGCTATTTGTATAGTGTATGGAAAAAAATCCGATGTGATGAATTATAATAAATATAAAATTTCGTTTTAGTCACGGTATATTCGATTAATTAGGTGAGGGTGTGGCAGCCGCATTGCCGGAGGTGTAACTTTATTTTACGTTACTCTACAGTCGGTATCGGCTCAAGGACGAAAGTACGAATTGTCTGTCCTACCCCGGCACACACGCCCTTTGTTACCAGCATTTCGATGGAAAAACGTCAAAATAACTACGTCACCTCACTCGATCAGAATACCGGTGACACGATGATTTTAATTAGCGAATATTGCACCTTCACATGCGGTGTATATTGCAGATTTTTATTTTTGTTTTAGTTGACTGAAATTGACTTTCTATTATCTATACAAAACGATTATTATGCTTAGGAATTCCCGACTGTGTGGTATTTTTATGATAGTGAGATTGACAAACTGGCAGTCACATGGTGGTATAATATAACATACCATGATGGTCTACGCCACCCATGAACATATAGTTCACTGGGAAAGTAACCCAGTCAACTCGTCCGTTCTTCTTTCTGAAACACGTTTCACGGAAGAAACAAGCATGGTGGTGGGTGCCCATGCTAACGGGCGCGCGGCAAAAACGCTTTCCTCCTACGAGTAGGCGGATAAAGTCATATTATTTAATGAATTTATTGATTGATATTGATGATATTGTGTTTCTTGCGCCAGCTACCGTACGTGGACAACGGTCGGGGAGACGAGGTGGAAGTGGAGAACAACGGGGCCACCGCGGCTCTCGACGAGGCCGAAGACGACGCGCCAGATGTGGAGTTGCCTCCGCCAATGAAACCTATACAGGTAAGAAAGATACTTTGTTTTGTGAAGAAAAGACCAGACGAGAGAGAAGTGCAGGTATGTCTCGCGCACTGAGGTATTGGGAAAAGGGTTTTTTAAACATTATTGTTTTATACTTTCGCGGTTGTAATCAATAAAACTAATTTTCGGTCTGACTTTTATATTCGAATTTCGGAAACTCACAGGATAAATGTTTACCCAAAAACTTCGGAAATGTCAAAATCTTAAACGATCGCGATAAAATCCGTTGAAAGTGGTTTTCATAACGAGGTCAGGCTAGTTAGACTAAATTATTCATCGTTATTAAATAAATATTGAATTATTATATCATTGCCTTTCAAATTACCTTCATAATTAAATTAATTAGATTATGGTTCGAGTTTTGTATTTACTGACAAGATCTGAGTAATTAATATAAGACACTCAACCGGTAAATATTCATTCAGATAAAAATATCTTTCCGTTTAATTATTTCTTAAAACGTTACACGGAAATGATTTTCAGACTCATCAAATACTTTTCCCTATAAATGAACTATACTAAGAAGAATATTGTTGGAAACGTTTTCAATATGTCGGGGAAGTTGTTGATTCTCGCATTCACCTTATCGCCACATGGAACGTTGTGGGTAATATGAATGGAGGCGTTACAACTTCCGACTCGGTTTACTCAATTGATTGAAGCAACAACTAAATAGATATATGTGTGATATTTAATATTACAATAAATTCAGGCATTTTAAATAATTTTGAAACCATAAAATACATAAGCCATAAAACTTGTCAAGTCTGGCAGATGTGACTAGAAAACGTAGGATCGTTTAAGATAAGTTGGGATAGCAGTGGACAGATAAAAGCTGATGATGTTTTCGTTTCAATGATCACTTCACTTCATTCATAAATAATTTCATGATATGACGCATCCCATTTTTAAAAACTGTGACGATGAACTTAAAAGTATTGGATCGGTTATTTTACTGTGGTGAGCACAAGAGCGATAAGACGACACTACTCGGGGTATATATCGCGGCTATATATTATACGTCCTTAACGACGATATTAATGTCGCGATATCGTTGCGATTCTCGGAATGTCACGAATTCGTGTTATTCTGAGAATGACGGTCGTCGGTTGACCTCTGGAGTATGTTTCAGGTTTTCCGTCAGTTCGCCCGACCTGTCTGGGCCGCGACACATTACATTCGAGTTATGATTACAAAACAATTTCACTAACGGGGAAGCGCAATTGGCGTTTGCGCTAAATTTAAGAACATACTTTTTGAAATGGTTACTTTAAAATTATTAATTTTAAATTGTAATATTAATTATCTATTAAACGAAAGACTCAGTTAATGTTCAGAAAGTACGTTGTTTATAAATAGTGCAGGTTCTTAGAGTTGCCCACAGTTCAATTTAGAGAAGTAAAACTGTTTGATTTAATTTGTAAAAAGGCTGAAGGATGGTAACGCTAATGAACAGAGTATACGTAGGTACTTTGTGTGGCCCATAGAACTATTATAGAATATCTAAAGATATAAGATTTAGAAGAAGAAGCATACCTATAGGTTTTTAAGTCCATTGTTCATTTTATTACATAATTTCATTTTTACTCATCACGTACCTAAAGAATGGATGAATGGACTTGTGTTTACCGTGACTTACAAACAATGTATTTTACTGCGGTGTTACTGCATCTGAGATATTTTACAATCATCTTGTATGGAGATGTTAAAGACTACGCGAAATATAATAAGTACGCTTGAGAGTTGAGACACGGACTCCCGACACGTGTTCAAGGCGAGCTCGTTACGTTTCACGGTCCACTGGACGCTGTCTGCTGCCATCGCTCCCTTGTCAGGCGCCGGCTATGAATCGCTAACATACTATATTAATATTATTCATTATATGGAAATTTCTGTTTTTCTACCTGAGATACAAAAACGATTGATTTGAGCGAGAGAACCCGATAGTCTTGCAACTAAAGTTTGCAATGAAGTCATTCGTGGTACAAGTTTATTTTTTCTCCCAGCAATTGATAAGCGAGCACTAATCCTTAGTGTTATAATCGCAGTTAACATTGTGGCGTACATTTTTATAATAATACTAGTGGCACCGGCAGACGTTATCCTGTACAAAAAATTTTTTTTGTGAATCTAAACAATCCTCGAATCCCCTTGAACTCACACAAAAAAATTCATCAAAATCGGTCCAGCCGTCTAGGAGGAGTTCAGTGACACACACACGCACACAAGAAATATATATATAAAGATAGGAAATAAGCAGAGGAACTAAAATGTGATGTTAAGTGGGCAATGTCGCTCTTGAATATGAAAGAAGACCCAGACCCAGATTCATCATACGTTGATTATCCTGAGTGGCAAAATGGTAAATCTTGGTAAAAATAGATAGATACCAGTCACACTGTCTGCCTTTTCAAAACACATTAAAGTTGCTTCGTGAATGTAAAAAGCAAGATGATGATAGGTAAAACGGCCGTAACACACAGACACCCCTTCTATATCTCATCATCACCATCATCATCCTTTATCCGTGCACTGTTGAATATATGTATGAAAATAATGTTTAATTAATAATTTTCCGACGATGTTAAGACCGAAGTAATCGATTCGAAAGAATGTCGCGATATACCTGGCATTCCGGAATAGAAGCCGAACACGAGAAGGCAGCTTTGGTGTGCCAAAAACAGCATTAAACGTACACTCCTGCCATTGTCAGCTGGCATAGCTGGGCCACAAGCGACCCGGGGACTTATACACTATGGCTGATGTAGTTGAACAACATATAATAACAGTCATAAACCAATATACACGCGGGGTGTAATAATATCGTATTGTATCGAAACAAAGCCTTTATTTGGAGTCGGAAATTGAATACCTCGTAATTTGTGTGTGTGTCTGTGTCAAATTAATCCTCACTTGGCACCAGGGGTCATTGCAGGACACGTACGAGGCTTTGTTGAGGTCGTCGATGTCGGCGTACCCCTCCCATGGCTTGGGGCTTATGGGAGTAATATTAGAGTAGGAGTAGGAGCTGTCCTTTCATCGCTTACCCCGATATAAGTCTGAACGCGCTTGTATGTATGAACGTACACAGGCTACCAAGTATTAATCTAAAATGGTCGAGGATAGATCTCGCAGCTAATACATACGTAGAGGATGCGAGCTCTCGAAATAACCCCTTTATTGCGATTCCCCTGACCTTCGTCATTTTGCTGTCAACGATCTTACGAGTACTCAATCGAATAAACTAATCATTATTTCTTATTTATATTACAGTTTATGCAAACTTTAACCGCCTTATTCCAAAACGAAGACTAAATATAGTACCGAGTTTAATACCAGCTTTAAACCATGGTCTAATATAAATGTTATTACAAAAACTAGTTTAACGCTAGTACCAGGACTATCTATGGTACTAAAGTTAGACCACCGTGACCCCTAGTTTAACTTCGGTACTAACCTCAAAACTTTAAATTATCAGATGTCTTATGCGTTGAATTTGCGTTTTTTCGTATTAATTGTATTGAAAGGTAATTAAATGAACTCGATGTAGACAAAATTATGGAATTGGACTAACATTTAAATAAATAATTATTCTGATATCCTTATATAATTTAACATTCTATTTCTGTAATTTTCTTGTATTGTATTTTGTCATTGATATACATACCTATTTTATATCATATGTAATAATTCTAATTAACTCTGATATTTTTGTATGTTTGGATTAAATAAACACTAACCTTTTCTTGAGAAGTCCAATTATCATCCCTTTTTTCTTTTGTTGATACATTTTACAACATAAGTAATGTTCGTGGCACACAAATTCACAACAAAAAATATTATACTATTCTTATGAACAACATACCGTCTATTTAGAATCAAAGAACAATAATGGCTGTATTGTAACTATTGGTAACTCGACTTACATTGCAATAACTAAACATTAAACAATAAACATTTCGATGACATTAGAACTACGCGCGCTTTGTATTTCATTCCCTTATACGCTAGCTATATAAACAACTTAACAGCGAAATATTACAATATTTGTGTGTAATAAACAAGAATTTAAATCACACTACCTCAAAGTACAAAGTAGTAAAGATTTCAGATATTTTATATAACACAATAAAATTTATTATCAAAATATTGATGTATTTTCCACATTATATTTAATTATAAATTAGCGAGCTTTGCATAAAAAGGAACGGTGTACCGAACTAATCAAATATTGAACGAACAAAATGAATGATATGTTGCTCAATAATCTGTGGATACAATTAAACCAGGGACGATCTTTGGTACTACCTAGACCTCGGTTGGTCCTCGATTTGTAATAAGAATGAATTTTAGTCCATGGACTAACGTTAATACCGTAACAAACCTGGACTTTTCAGTCTTGGTTTAATCCTGGTACTAGATAAGTTTTTTGTAATAAGGCGGTAAATGTTTGCACTGTTGGCAATTTTGCTGAACACCGACGATTCGTCATTCAAGCATCAAAAGTTTGAAAAGACCTTTTTAGAAAAACATTGCCCCTTAGTCATGATTAGATTTCACATCAAACCCAATCAACAACCTGATGACAGGGAGATGTCCATCGGAACAAACAATTAGTCTTAATTAAAAAAAGCAGTAATGCTACGGAGCTTCGACTTCGATTCTGAAACCTCCGATTTCGACTTCAGTTCCGATATTTTTATATTGGAAGTTAGAATAGGAGGTAGAATGAGGCAAGGGGGCGTTGCCTCAAACAAGCTTATACTTGTCACATGGGAATTACTAACGTGCCCATACGTCTCGTTTTTCGGCAACCTCTCCCGTTTTGTTAATAATTTTTATTTTGTTATTATTTTATTTTGTTTAGTTGTTATTATGTTATATTTTAAAAAGAAGTCGTCACTTTTTTTAAATTCGGTTCCGATAACTCAAATTTAAAGACTCCGACTTCGTTTACGATATAATCAGTTCCGTAACATCCCAAATTTAGAGGGAAAACTTAACATACAGTAATCAATAAATCAATGCCAGCCTGATCATTGTCTAAGGGCCGTATTAATAGTTCAATCTCAATATCGCTCTCAAGATAGATCTCACCTGAATTACTCTCAAGATGCGGACAGCATCTTAAGTTCGTGGCTAATTAATAGACGGATTTTGAGCGCGTATCACTTGAGATCGGTTTCAAGTTCAGCACAGCACGGACAGCATCTCAAGATTTTCAGATCTTATTACTATACTATACTATACTCTTTTTTGCCAAGCTGTAAGCGTCATTTTGACGTGATAATGTCTAATAAATTGATCCGCTATCAAACGTTGGCTTGGAAAGCATTATTTATAACAAATATAGAAGTAATTGCAAATTAAATTATTTAGCAGTCATGTAAAAGAATCTCAAAACTATTTAAGCCTTACCTGAAATGATCCTGTTGCATAAAACCTTAATGTCACTGCCAATTCTGGTGCTATTGGAAAACCTCTGTTGTCGACTTTTAGCAGGTGTCTTCTAATTAAAGATGTTATTGACTGGCCTATTAGTCTAGTGGTTAGTGACCCTGACTGCTAAACCACAAGGTTGTGGGTTCGATTCCCACCCGGGACAAATGTTTGTGTAATGAGCATGATGACTAATTGTTCTGTGTCTGAGTGTAATTTATCTATTATATGTATGTATTTAGAAATATAGAAGTATAATATATTATCAGTTGTCTGGTTGACATAAGAACAGGCTCTGCCTAATTTGGGATCAGATGGCCGTGTGCGAGTTATCCCTACAATCTAAATATTACTATTATTATAATATAGTACATGGATGATCGAGCTTTGCTCGGTTTTTTTTTTTTAAAATAAAATGACATTTTCTAAAAATGATTCCTAGCTAGATCGATTTATCGCCACCGAAACCCCCTATATACTAAATTTCATGAAAATCGTTGGATCCGATTCCGAGATTCCAATTATATATATATACAAGAATTGCTCATTTAAAGATATAAGATAAAACAGATTCTTAACTGAATCTGTACCTTTTCTTGAAATGTACAGTAGGTGTTTGAAAGGAATTTTGGGCGTCCCTTATGTGAATTTTTGGCAAACGAATTCTGCTGGACCATAAAATATCATCGTAGTGATCGATAGCTTCGTAGTAATTAATTTCGTTTATAATATTTTCCATATTATTTGCATAGTTAGCATAAACTGAACAAGAACCTTGACAACGCACGCACTTAAGTCACCATCGGACTGCACTTAGCAAACACGCACCTAAGCGTGATCTCAAGAGCTTTCTTAGGTGCCGAGTTTGATTTATTAATACGGCGTCACTCAAGTGATTACGGGATCTTACAATGTGAACTCAGGTTCGGCTTATTAATTAGAACCGCATCTCAAGAGCGTGATTGAGATCGCTCTCAGAGCTGAGATCGATTTATTAATACGGCCCTTAGTTTTTGATTATTACTAGTCACTCTACTGAGCACAAATCTCCTTGAAAATAAGCGAGGAAGATATTAGGTCATAGTGCACGAACATTTTTTATGTTACGATTGCCTCACAATTGTCACCCTTATTAGTAAGCAAATATGGTCTGGTACTTATGGGATGCACAGGTCAGGCTCGAACTCGAGAACTAGTGTTTATTTGATCATCGTCGCACGTTCTCTTACAATTAAACTACAAACTTAAGACTTGTATAACATATATTTGTATATTCCCAGAATCCGCAAGCGGTTCTTCAACAGGCGCCTATACAAACAGCTGCTGCATCGGAGCCCGCAACACGCGTGAGTGCATTCAATACGTTAATCAGATTAACATTCATTTTCATACTACTACACTCGTCTGAATAACTTTCCCGCAACTTAACTTGTAACTAACCACTGGAGGTATCGGTGCTTGACACAGGGGTGACATGTTGGTGAAATTTTCAGAACTCATTGGCCATGGACGCGCTGGAAACTAACGGTGGTCCCGCTGATATCGCCGAGATAGAACAGATTGTGAAGGAAAAAATGGTTCGATTCGTATCTGGGCATGTAACGACCGCATGACCAATATCTCCTCTTCCGATGGACTTTTCTAACAATAATTATCGGAATACGAGATGCTATTTTGGTGGAGTTTCAGTTTACAAGCTCAACATTGTTACTACCGCTTTTACTTATTGGCTTTCATTTTTTTTCGATCTACACGCTCGCTTGTGTTTGCTTTGTGTTTGTAGATAGTCTGTTTATGTTTGCATGTTTTCCGCCCAGGCATGCGTTTACTACTCAAAGGATATTTTTTATTTGTTATTTATACATCTATTTAATCAATATAGCTTTAACGAAATAACTTACTATTGTGTGTTTCTGTTTTATATATAGTTAAAATATATGAACGTAGTAATAATAGCTTAAGTTTACCTTTTGTAGTTTACTTCGGGTAAATGATAGAACGTGTTCTTTCGTTCAGTAAAGCTTTGTTCTTTGTAGCTACTATGTGATGAAATTAAATGGAGATTACGGGGCATGTTATTTTTAAATATTAACTATATTTAAATACCGTAGTGTAATGAAGTGGTATACGGTGTAATGCCTCAAGTGAGCAAAACACGCTCAGACTAATATTAAAAGTTGTTCGTATACCTCACGCTGTGTTGAACTTACTTCACTTATTAGTTACACTTACTTCACGAGCCGTGTTCATCACAAGATTGACTGTTCGAGCCAGGCATACGTGGAAGTAATGACACTAATTTGTATTGCTCCAATAGGTACTAGTTCTATGTTTCGATATCAAATTATAGGTATTATTACGGTAATTGAAAAAAAATGTATGCAGGAAATACAAATTTCTATTAAAAGAAAATTAAGCCTTTTGTATGTTGTCAGAAATGTTATCGTCTATTTAATGTAAATATTTTTTTTACACAATATTGCATTGTTTAAATTGCAAAAACATTTTTGCATATTCTGTTTTGTTATTTCAATTGTGAGGTGTACACGAATTACGCTTGCCTGAGGTTTTACAAAAATAAATAACTATACATATTCACGAACAATCACACCACATCACCCTAGTCCTTTTTTTAATCTATACTATATTATACTACGGGTACTAGAAGCGAATATATTATTAGCTGTCCGGGTTAACTTATACTTGTATCGATGTCTTCGGAATTTAACATAAACCAATTTTATAGTTTACAATAAATAAATGCATTACCTATTCATGTAATTTTTATAGAAATTTTAATAAATTACTAAAATTTTATTAGACCCATAAACCTTCTAAAGCTTCATATTAATAATAGTTTTATTGTGTATATATGTGTATGTACGTCGTCAGATTGATCATTGCACCTAAACTGCTCAAAAAGATTTGATGGATAGAAATTAAATATTATCTGAGCATTCAGAGTAGTCATATTGTTGTTAGCATCCAAAGTAGTCAAAATATCTGCGCAACACTATTTCCAAATTTATCTGAGCTGCTAGAGTGTTCAGCTGCTAGAGTGTTCATAAATATCTTATCAAACGTAGTGGTGGTCAAAAATATTACAAGTAGTTAAAGTATGTAAGTCATTCGTAGATATTTAATTAATATCTTCTATCTTTTATTAACTTAAAATGTTTTAATAAGCTATCCCTTTCGTTGAACGTAATTTCGTTTATTAAAAGCAAATACTTCGTATAATCAGATGGATTAATAATAACCTGCGGTGCAAACTCGACAAAAATATTCCAGTACCTCTATAGGTAGGTATAATAGTAGTAGTAGAGTGTAGACTATCAAACACAATATCAAACACGTATAGAGTTGGGTATATTCTGCAAGTCTGCACAATACAGAGACAACACATATGCGATGTATTGACTTGTATTGTGGAAATATTTGTGCTCAAATCAATAAAATAGAACTAAAAATATTATATCTATATAGATAAATAAAATTGGAGTGTCTCTTTGTAATATTAAAGTAACTGCTTTTTATTGAATGCATATGGATGATTATTATACCTACCAAAATAACATGTTTTAGAATTTTTGTTTCTCTATCTATCTGTCTGTTTGTTCCGCCTAATCTCTGAAACGGCTGGGCCGATTTTAATGGGACTTTCACTGGCAGATAGCTGATGTAAAGTCACTTAGGCTGTAAAAATAATTATATTAATATCAATCCGGGTACGTAACAAAAAGAGCTTCTCGGACTTGCTATGTCTCGGTATATGTTATGCTCGTATATCTCGACGATAATGTGGATTAATTTTTTACATCTTATATAATTGAACACTATTTTTCCTATCCATCATCATCATCAACCTGTATCCGTTCACTTCATAGACTGATAGGTATCTTTCAAAGTGACCTCTTTCCGACGAACGATTTATTGCTATTCGCATCCAACCTCGGGTCGGCACGAATATAGGTAGGTAATTCTCCGTCAACCAACAATTGGTGTACCTTAAAAATATGAGCTTAACCCTTAAATATTATTGATGCAGTGCTACCGCAACATGCATATAGGTACTTCGAGAGATTATTTTGTGCGGCTACTTTAGTTCTCGAGCGAGCAATTTCGTAGTGATATTTACCCAGACCATATAATTATTACGCTGACCAACGGCTAACTTGTGGACTAGTTCTGTTATTAGCCCGGCCTCAGTTAAAATAATCGACTTAGGGACCATCGAGGGAGCATACTCATATTTGAAATTCGTACTAATCGGCACATCACGTACTAATGATGTAGCGGGTGTCTATGGATGACGCTTATCACTATATATATTATCACCACAGGTCGATGACTGTCTGTTTGTCCCTCAACTTTAAAAAAAATGTAATAATCATGCATCATCACCATAATACACTTCTCTTTAAAGTCTTTCTAATGGTTTTACACGCTGTCATGAATTAAATCTGCACTTTAAGGATTAAAATTTCTATTTCCTTTAGAAAAATTGCGTATATAATGAAGCTCCTATCTTGTTATTAGATCTTAGCTGGCGTGAACATTATTGCTAAGGTAAAAACCCTGTTTTTTTTTCTATCCCTATCCCATTAATTACGACCGGCAGTATTTAGCTTTCTTATAATTGTCTCTATCGACTTCAATTGCCTACTCTTCTTCCTCAATATTCATCGTAAATCGTAATATCGTCTAATGCTTAGAATTCAAATACAGAACCTTCGTCGTAGAGGTGCAAAGTACTTTAAATTACAACTTTTATAGATAATAAATTTAATTTATCATTTTCAAATTTTCTTGTTCGTTTAATTCACTTCTGTAGGTCGTACCCTTAAAAGGCTTGCATGACTTTGTGCGGTATTTCCCTCCACCTTGTCCTATTTTCGGCTTCTCTCAGGGCTTTTGTAACAGAGAGCCCTGTGTGAGTGGTAACTTGGTAACACCA
Organism: Helleia helle; assembly: GCA_963853865.1. Lineage (NCBI taxonomy): Eukaryota > Metazoa > Arthropoda > Insecta > Lepidoptera > Lycaenidae > Helleia > Helleia helle. Next base: position 7,611,303 of record OY971420.1, read on the forward strand.
TCGGCTGGCTGGGTGAGCGGCCGCGAGGTCTTTTTCGTTCCACCTTACCAACAACGACTAGCTTTGCGACAACAAGTCACATATATCACTTTAACTGCTGGCAATAAGATTGATTTCCCTTTTTTTCCAATATATTTTGGACCACCTTTGATGCTTAGATACCATTGAATAGTCTGTTTGCTAAGATATTTATGAACACTAGCAGCTCAGATAAATTTGGAAATTGTGTTGCGCAGATATTTTGACTATTTTGATTTAATTTGTGTCCATCAAATCTTTTTGAGGACTTTAGGTGCAATGATCAATCTGACGCTGACAGTACACTTTTGTTGTATACTCTATAAATAAAGCAGTGATGTGTAAAATCGAGGCTGAATATGTAAGACTAATAATGTATGTATACAAGAGCAAGACAAATACAAAATTTCCCCAACCCGACGCCTGGAGGCCGTGTGGTCGATGACTTCACCATAAGTGAGCCAAATCGGCTTACAATAATCCGATGAAGCATTGAGGCCTTTTGGTCGTTAGCATAGATTAAAAAAAAAGACAAAATTTCCTAGTCTACGTCTTTGGTTCTTGCATTGTTCATTACTAATTTATATAAGCTTATTTAATCTATCACCGTTCCTAGTACCTATACGCGCGACTTTTAGGTAATATAAAAACGATATGAACGTTTATTTCCTACAATAGGAGCAGCACGGCGGTGCCGCGAGTGGTCCGGGTCGGTCGTGCGATGGGGAGGAAGAGGAACCCCCCACCCCAGGGGTGGAGAGCACTGAGGCGGCTCTCAAGAAGAGGGAGTACGTCCTCCGGGAACTGTACGACACGGAGGAGATATACGTGGCTGACCTCCACCTCATTTGCGAGGGATACATGAAGCACATGATGGTAAGTGAGACCACGTCTTTGGAAACGAAACGTTCATTTGATCTGTACGATATGGTATAAAAGAACTAAATTAATATTTATCTCGTTGTCATGGGGATCTCTCCTTGAATTCATGTTAAATTATGTTTTGAAGCATTTAAAAGGGAATTTACCATTCCTTCTCCTTGGTTTTGCGAAGCTCTATATTTGGACATATTATGTCTTGTTCAGTCTCGTGAGCTGTCGGTTATCATACCGTGACCATGGTTGCTGTAAAGTATGTAAAAGTCGTAATAAATCGTGGTATATTCGTAAAAGTTGTGTCAAGCAAATCGAAATATGAAGCTCCGCAAAACAATAGTCAATAATCACGGTAAGTATCCCGTTTTTAATAATTTTTACTTTTAAAATAACCACGTTGTTTAAAATTCGTATATATTTTGAAGCGTTTCAAGTGGCTCATGCATATAAAAAATAATCAGTATTTAATATAATTAGTCATTTGACACTGTTCTCTTTAAGAAATGCATCATCATTGTAGTACTTGTGGTCGTTTATAGTATAAGTGACCTTCACATGAAAGGACTTAATTACTTACTTACTCTTAATTGTCACGCTTAGCAACTATTAATAAAAAAGCACAATTTACGCCGATTATCGACCCCGAAAGAGCATTTACACTATCTTTATACACCAATGAGCAAATTTGGTTTAAACTGAGCGACTCGCACTAAATCCTGTATGTAGGATCTGTTTGAAAATATGTCAGTCCAACGTGTCAAAACAACGAATATATTTAATAAAGCCAGCCACATGGCTAATGGTAATCACTCGATACTCTTTTATCACCGAAATCCTAATACGGATCTGTCCTAATTTCTGTATGTGGTATCTATTAATACGGCTACTTCCAAGAACAAATAAATCCATTTCCCTTATTATATTTAGAAAGGTACCTATAGAAATGGTCAAACGTCGTTAGTGATTGCGAATTGTGGAAATAGGTTTTTGTTGATTTTCACTGTGTGATTATAAATAAATAAATAAATATAACACAGGACCCCCACGCCGAGCCGCCACTGCCCGAAGGTCTCCGGGACCGCCGCTTGCGCATGATCTTCGGAAACGTGGAGGCCATCTACGAGTGGCATCGCGAGTAAGTACACCATTCGATACGTACATTATTCGATACGTACTAGGACGTATGTGACGACGCAAACGTTCGCACGCGATCGTTGTTTACGTACAAGTCGGATGTTCACACATCCCTCGAATACTTTCAACGTAAGCAAAGATAAGCGGACATGCTTTTTATACAACTCGGTCCAGTGATAAACATTGGTTTCGTTGCATCCGAATGACTATTATTTTATAATAATATATTTCTATTTTTAAGACGCTAGCGCTTACCTACTAGCTTGCCAAGCGAATGATGAAACCAATTGATGTTCTATATGCTATAGTTGTACGAGAGCAATGCATTATTGAAATATGTGAGATTATAATATATACTGCGGCCTCGCAAATTAATCTGTTTTTTTTTTGTTATATTATGCATAAGTAAATTATTGTTTAATATAGTTTAAGCCATTATTTATTTTAGTTTATTTATTTTATTCATGATGCTATGCGTATAATATTTAATATTATAATGTATGTAATAATTAAAACATGTAAGTCGTGGATCGCTCACGATACCTGAATGATGTGTGCAGTAAGTTCGTTCGCGAGCTGGAAGGCTGTATGGAGGCGCCCGAACTACTGGGCCCACTGTTCCGCCGCTTCCTCGAGAAGAAAATGTTCCTGTACGAGTCGTACTGCCGCAATAAGCCCGTTTCCGAGTACATCGTGTCCGATCATGAGCATTACTTCAATGAGCTGCGCCAAAAGCTCGAACACAAACTACAAGTATGTAACTCATTTGTGATTTCGTTTTATTAATATTTTTATGTACCTATCCACCTTTGTTTATATAGAAACGTCTGTATTTAATTAATACAATTTCAATTCATACTTTTACAAGAATACATGAAAGAAATGTAGTACGCTATATATTATTATGTGCGCATAAGTTATAGAGAAAAACATAAAGGGAAAAAACTATAACTTGATTAAAGTTAAGGTAAGGTTAAGTTCAGGTAGCAAAATTTACATTTGGAATATGTTATAACATATATTGGTCGTCTTGGCGTTCATTGAGGGAGGCCTATGTTCAGCAGTGGACGGATAGAGGCTGATGATGATGATGTATTGGTCTGGATTTATCAAATTTGGACGTGCACATGAAATTCGGACACCATTGGAGTCCTTAATTTCAACACCGCGAACAATCTGATGTAAATTGATTGAATCGTGCGCGAGTCGAGCGGATGACATGTTCTCTAGGATTGGAACGGTAGTCCAACAATTTAGTTTTACTGATGACATACTTCGTTCTGTTAATGTATTCAAACATGCAGTAGCTTATAGTACAACTGGGCCAACGTACCTTATTAATATATGGGTAAAATAATACCTAACACGGAATGTCCTAATGGATTAGTCGTAACATAATATATTCTATACGAATAAATTTTACGGCTCCAAATGCTAATCAATATAGGTAATGTGCGCATATGACATCACAATTACTCAAATAGTTTAAATTGGGGTACAAATAAATTAGTTTAGTATAATATGTAAGTTATACCCACATTAACATCATATTATGTAAATACGCAACATATTATGACGTATATATACGTTTAACTTATGTTAAACAATAACTAAGCTATTAGATTTCCCGTTATTTGCACCCAGCTTTAAATATTTACACAGGAAAACTATACGCCACCTTTTTCCTTCTTATTATAGTTACTATTAATTCCTCAAAAATAATAATAAATAATAAAGCGTTATTTTAGATAAAAGTAAGCATAATATATAATAATTAGTGAATAATTAACTCATATCCAGGTGTAATACCCCGATCGCCGTGTCGAAATCAGCTGAACCGAGATAGTGAGCAATAAATCGTCGATTCGCCTAATACAGCAGTTTTAACACGCCGTTATATTTCATGCATTGAAGGCCTCATAGAATATCTTATACATTTTTTTAAAGCGAAAACTTCTTTAGATGCGTTGAGCACTTTTTCTATGAACAAAAATCATGGAATTCGCTATATGACGTCATTATGACAAAATTTTGGCATTATAGTAGGTATGTACTTATTACAAAATAGAATCATCAAAACCTGTTCACAATAATTGACAATATTTAAAAAATGTGCCGCGCTCCCGGCTGCATGGGTACCACCATCTTGATTGTTTCTCCCGTGAAACAGCTTTGCTGTGTTTCGGAGAGAAGGGCAAGACAGGCAGTGTAATTACTGGCACCGAGACTTAACATCTTATGTCTCAGGATAGGCAACATATAGATGAGTTGCCTGGGCTGGTTCCAGGTAAACTAGTTTATGTTCATGGGCGATGTCCACCACTTACCATCACGTGGCACGTTTGCCAGTTTGCCTATCCAACTAACGTAAAAAAACGATAATTAATCATATCAAATATGTCATCAACTAACACCGGCTTCAGCGACTTCCCTCAACTCTATATTTTGTAATGGACTGGATTTAGTTAATATTTCGCAATAAAATTAATCCCAATGAACAATACACATCAATGAAGGATCCTAAGTATTGTTGTTTACAATACTTGATTTGATAGATATCATAACATACTATGCGTTTCAAATGAGAATAGGACGGATTTAGCTCCATATTGTGACGTCACAGCTGTCAATTCAAACCAGTTTGGTAGGGTGGACAAAAAAAAATATTTTAATTAAATTTATTTACAGAGATTAAGTGAAAAATAATCTATCAGAATCTAGCTCTTCCATTCCGCTCATCTCTGCATTTCTGTCCGAGTACACGCCGGATACGTGTTAACGTGTTTTTATTTATCCCCATACCCAAAAGAACTCGCTTGGTCACTTTACTTGCATTTTGCAGTATTTGCAAGATGGTAGCGCACATTTCACGAGTCACACTTATATTTCCTTCAGGTCCTCACGACGGAGGACCTTCAGGTCCGTCAGGGTTATTTTATTTAAAAAAATTGCCATGACTCCCAGGGCCTTTTCGGCAACAATCAAATAAAAAAAAATGTATGGTTTTAAAAACGAATTATTACTTCAATTTTTTAAATAATTTACGACTATTTAAGACATCTAAAACTATTAATTATGCAGATAAGTTTTTGTGTAAACCGTACTTTTTTTTCAAGTTATATTTGACAGATAGAGGTCATTGACGTTCCTATTCTTATTTGAAACGCATAATACATCCTTTTTTGTCGGATCACAAAAAAGCAAAGGAGTAAAATCATTGAGTCGCATAAATTAAGTTTGGCACTTACATCATACATATTCTAACTAAGAATAGAGAGGATTTCAAAAGTTAAAATAAATACCAAAATGAATGAATCTACACACTCTCTGTGTGTTGGCGATTTGAGTCACTGTCAAAAATCGTAACAGCGATATACGCTCAAGAAAATAAGACTATATCATATGCTACTAAGAGAGCAAATAAAATAAAATGTAGAGAGACACCGTGAAATGGAATAGTCGTTTTAATTTCGCCTTGACTAGACTTGAAGTTAAACATACGTACGTTAGACGATACTAAATTAAATTAGGGCCTTTGTGGCCTCGTTTTTAATTTCCTCTTGCGGTTATTTGAAAACGAAATTAAAAATACAGGGAGTGTTCAATTTAAATACATATTACGTATATTTCTAAAAGATGAATTTAGGTTTGACTTGTTTACTACGTGGTCTTTAGTTCAGGCTGGATGCGAATGTTCGGGGATTGACCGTTTTGACCTCCGCGTGTGTGTAGGTTACACCATTTTACATTATCTGATGTACACTGTCACTTGGAACTTGTCTTGAAAAAGAAAATCTTAGAGTTCAATGAGAAGGCCTTTTTTATTTTTTCTTTAACGCCGGGAAATGCTCTGAGGCATCTCGCGGGGGAGTGGGTCTCCCCAGGCGAGTATGTGGGACTTGCTGCGCCCGACAGCTGGACTCAGCTCTACCCACTAAAACCCCGCGAGTGCTACCAATGCCGCCTTTGGTGAGGTACCCCGGTTCTAGTAAACAAACAGGGCACATCGACGGCTAGTCAGTCCCGCAAGGGACCGACGCCACCTCCACAAAGGGGTTGTCCCGCACCACAGAACAACACCACCCAACACGTCGGGATAGTACGATGGGGTGAGGTTCCTATCCTTGCCCCTTGCCCCCTGCTCTTTTGTCCCTTCTTCTTATAAGAGGAGTACAAAGAGCCCCCTCGGATCAATTAGCTTTGCCCAAGATGCTGGGCTCACCCTAGGCTACTGAGCCCCACCGCCACGTCAAGGCCTGAACCATCGTGTGGTCAATGAGAAAGCCTCTGAGATCAGCAGACGAGAAACTTTATTATATGTTATGTAATAATAAATATTAATTATAACTTGCGCGTTTCTAACAGTTTATTTTTCTATGTTTTCAGCTCGGCGATCTTTTGATCAAACCGATTCAACGCATTCAAAAGTATCACCTGCTGGTGAAGAAAGTTCTGACGTACTCGGAGAGCGCAAACGCCCCGCCCAACGTGATCGCGGCACTGCGGGACGCCGTACAATGTACGTCCATTATACCGAAGAACGCCAACGACATGATGGAAGTGGGTCGCCTGCAGGGATTCACGGTAAGATCACTGCACTATATACGTACACGTAGTGCGGCCGCAGTCTTATATTATGTACGCTCGATATAACTCCAATGCCAAATTGTCACTCAATTCATGCGTGTAAATGCAAATGTTGCAAGCGAATAATTGATTTATTGTAATGTTGCGATCGATAATCGCCCGAGAAAACGTTTCGCCAATCAATTCATATAATTTATATAATGCGATTTATATTGTCTGCGATTGTGAGAAAAATAATTATACATATATTTAAAAATATAACACTTAATGAATATTTGTTCGTAGCTTTAATCAAAACAATTTTAATAACTAATTTATTCAATATAATTCACACAGTCAATGCGAATAATAATCTATAAAAAGTTTTTCATATCATTGCTTTTTCCTCTATTCGCCGTAGCCCGTTATGAGCGTATTATATGAGCTATCACAATACTAGCTATCACAATATGAATGTTTTTGATCACTATAGAGCTGTTTTGTTCACCAAACAATTTTTAGTCTCGATTCGTAACCCTGAAATTGGTGATAAATTTTCAGGGCAATATCGCCGCCCAAGGCAAGCTGCTCTTCAAAGAGCCACTCGTAGTGTCTGATGCCAACAGCGTCAACGACAAGGGGAAAGAACTGCACGTGTTTCTCTTCCAGCAGTGCGCCATATTCACCGAGGCTGTGGGAAAAAAGAGTCAATTCACCAGCCCCACTTACAACTACAAGGCTCATATCCAGGTACACACACACACATATATATATATATATATATTTTAACAATCTCAATCTACATTCATCGTTCCTTTGTTGTGTTCGTATCGTCATCGTCATCATTATCACCCCTTTTGCGTCCACTAATGGACACATGCCTCTTTTAATTAACGCTAAGGCCAAAGTATAATAGGTGTTAATTTACTACGGCACTGCGAACCACCTTTGCATTACCTATTCTGAAATATAATATTGTAGTTAGCGATAACATGAAATACACTATCTTGAACTTCTTACCGAAAAGTACCGATATCGCTCGGAAGAAATAATTAGGTTCTAAGTATGTTTCTTGTCTAAACTGAATAAAAAAACAACTGAAAGTCGATAATCGAATGTTGCACATTTATTAAAAGAAGAACTACATATGTGAAAAAAGTTTCACTCAAAAATCTCAAACCATGAAGGTTCCATGTCAATTCAAAATACATAACTATTACAATAAAACGGCAATTTCATACTTTAACCCCTATTCGTTTTCCTATGAGTCACATTAAAAATATATGAAATAAAGTTCCGTGAACCCTTGGTTTTTAAGGTAAACAAGATGGAACTGGAAGAGTTGGATGGCAACAACATGTTCATAATACGCGCCACCAATGGCGAGAAGAGGAAGCCGCGCCAGGCGTTCCTGTGCCGCGCGCCCGAGGCTCGTTGCCAGCACTGGATCAACACGCTCTCCACTATACTACAATCGCAACTGATATTCGGGGAGCGCCTCGAAAACCCGAGCGCGTTCCTACACCGCGACACAGTGTAAGTACTGCCCCTAACAGGCCACGCCCACTTGGTTTAACGTGCTTCAGCAAATTAACAACATTCACATAATAATTGCATGCAATTTATTTCGCAAACAGCTTCTATAACTAATCTCCTAGTATTTCGGAATAAATACATTCGCCAAAAATATGTCCCGCGGGAACCAAAGCTTTAATTTAGCATATCATTTATTCGGTTACAATGACAACCAACGATATTTTATTTTATTCATAGTTGTACGCAATAATTCATTTTGTAAGCTAGTCAAGTTCACTGATATAATATTGTTATTATTTGTTAACATTTAAGGAAACATTTGTAAATGATTTGATTTTTCGGTTTTAATTAACTTCAAAATTTCAAAGTGTTGTGATGAAATTATGTCCATTTTTATTACAAAGAATTTACAAGTCAATATTTAGCTTATAATTAGATATTTTCGCAGAAAAACAGCTTTCAAACTTGGTAAAAAAGGTTATTATAAACTAATCGTATATTTTTACCAATCGGACGTTATTTCAAAAAGCTTTTATATTTAATTTGTCAATAATATTCATACCAAAAGTTTCAATATTTTTGGAGCTATTATGAAAACTGACTAATGATTACAAAATGATTTTGGTAAAAATAATATTATTGGAAATCTCTATAAAATCGTCTGAGATTAAGTTTAAGTACAAAGCATTCCATTATTTTTTATTAACACTATATATTTTATGTGAGATATCCTATCTATTGCGGTTTATAGTATTATTATTATTTTAAATTCTGATAATTATATAGATATTTTACGATAGAAGTATCCCACAAGCGTCCTATGATAATATTGTTCTGTTTTAGTAATTGTATCAAAAATATAAACGCTTAAACAATATGTGCGCAAACTATGAAAATGGAGCTATGAATTTTATTATTTCTGTTTCTTTTCTTGACTATATAAAACTGTAATGAAATAAAATGGTTATTATAGTTTCTTTGACACATGACAGAAAATATTGTGTCGTGTCATAAGAAAAGAAGAGCTAACTGTATATTATATGGATATGGGATTCATATAATATACAGTTAGCTCTTCCAATAATGGTGGGACTTCTGTCGTGAAACAGTATATTAATTTTATTATAAGTTACAATTAGAGGTTATTTCTATAATGCGTATTTGTAACATTACTTAAACATATTTAAGTTTATAACAAGAATGATATTTAGGTTTTATTTAGCCTTAATTTTTAACAGCTATAACGAATGTTAGTCATTGTACCCCTGTCTTTACTCGTCTACTTCTGATGTGCAACTTCAACAATACAATTTCAAAGCATCTGTTACCAGTCATAGTAATTTCCTGCTAATTGACACTTGGTTAAAACCCTATCTTCTCAACATTATTATAATAAGCTCAAATGTTTATCAATTAGAGTTAGGACTCTTTGAAGCGCAAGCGTCGGTTTTGTCGATGTATGTTTAAATGGCAAATTTTAACGGTAGTGAGTTCATGTATTATGTGTGTTACAATAAATGTTCGTAGACTAGGTTTAGGTTGCAATTGAAGAAGACTGGAAATTACGGGAGTGAATGATAGAACTGACATCTTGGACGATAGCGATAGGTACATTAAATTAGGTTAACATTAGAGTATGATATTTCAATTTTAGGTTAGTCAATAGTTTGATTACTGATTATTATCGATCGAACACTCGATTGCTCTCGCAATGATCACGATGCAATAAATAAAAGACTTCAAATCGAACGCTGTGTATAGTGAAGTAAAAGACTCGTACTATCAAAATGATTGGTCGTTTATATATATTAGTAGTACGCCAGTACGCTCGTTTGATTGTTAGTAAAGTTATTATATCTATTGTAATATCTACACTATCATGTAATGTTATTGTTTTCCTGTATGATCATTTTGAACCATGTACATGCTATTTATGTAATATGTGTACCGATATATGTATTGTAAGCTATCTTATTTTGTATTATAACTATTTGTAATCCCTTTGTTTCCATAAGATTACGTCGATAGACTCCTATAATAATGATTTCTATTAAGTACATATAACTGTGTCACATTTCAATATTAAATCAAGCTTTAAACGGACGCGACATGATGTACGGAGTTAGTCAATGAAGACGATTGCTACATAAATATAATATGGTGCCGCGTACGGCACAAGTCGGTGTTTTTTGTACGTCACATGTATGCCTTTTGGCTATTGTTTTAATAATTGGGGCCAACTTTATTTATAGTTTATTTAGCCACGTATTTAGTACGTTCTCTCACACACGCAACAACACGATTCGTAGTTGATAATTAACTTAGCAATAAGATCGATCGTCCCGATCAATTTGTGAGCTAAACGATTAGTGTAGACGAGTCGGCGGCGTGGTTGTCATCGTATACTATAGACACATTCCCATTAACAAAAAGATGTCGATTGTAAGTCGGTTTTAGTCTGATACGAATGTGGATATGAACTATGACAGGGCACATCCAACTTTTGGCTTTGGTAAAATTAGTAACATGTTCTAGCATTTTAATAATAATTCACGGATTGCTGAAATTTATAGCACGTTACTCATTTACAGCGTGATGAAATGAATGAAAAGATGGTCGAATAACAGAGACTGATATAATTGTTATTTTCGTGTTAAGATTACATGGTCTATATTGTGATGGATGTGACTAGTGAAATGTAAATTTAATAAAGTTATCGAGTATGATCAGTGTCCAATATGAAGTACATGCAACGAATTGTAAGTGGTCGAGACCTGTGAACCCAGGCCTGTCTAGTTCTCAATCAACAAAATTCGCATATACAATATATTGATGCAATGGCACATCCTGTTAGAGTTTTATGTATAACATGACGCCAACACTTAACAATGAACAAAATACATGTACTATATGACCCATGTCATACATTGTCGTACGTGCTATGTATCGTGATAATGTTTTATTGTGAATCTAATCATGTGATACTTACCCTGGGTCGTCGAGTCTTCCAACTGGCGAAACAACTTATGAGATATAGAGTTCATTAATTTTAAGATCAAAATAAATACAACCTCGTGATAGACGTTTGTGGAGTCTAATTTAAGCACCGTACCACGTTAAATGTGTAGGTAGGTATAACTGCGTGCGTTGTTAACGCGACTTCCAACACAATCTAGTGAGATCTAGTGCGCTAGGGCGTCGAAAGTTACTAGTATTTCATATCTTATTCACTTAAGTAAAGTCAAATAACTGTAGTTAAGCAAATATTCATGCCTTCGAAGTAGTAATTTTAACAACTGTCGTATAAAATGTTCATTTAGAGTTCACGATTGTTTTAAATTCCAAATAAATAATGTAATAGTTTCAATCTGTATGTATATATATATTTTTACTAACTGATTGATGTATATATCGCTACTAATATGACACTATGTATTAAGTAACTACATGTTACATGGATAACCAATAAATGTGAAAAAAAACGCTTGTGGTTTAATGCTTTTAGTCCCGCATGCTTATTATATTCAGTTGTTTTAGTTTATTCGTTTGAGTTACATGGGCCGCGTGCTAGCCAATAGGAAATCGCTGAAGCTAATAATTCGTTCACTAAAATACAATTCATGGTCATATCTGTAGAGGACAACAACATATAAGCGATTACATTAAAAAATACAGCTTATGTAAAGCCAGAGCTAGTTCATACTAAGTATATTAATATCTGTTCTAATGTTGAAATGAAATATTTTTCAAAAACTTATCAGGTATTCATTTAAGTGGCCTATGTCAGCAATGGACAGTAGACTAATGTAGATGGTACATAATATGAAATATACTGAACACGCTTATTACAGAAATAATGATAATAACATTACAATAGGTTGTTCTCACTACTGAAATCACAATAACATTTTCTGCTTTCAATTAAAATAGTGAGCTGGTTTGCCCAATTTTTTTTCGTGTGAAACATCTATTGACTCGACTTGGCAGTAAAATCGACTTGAATGCCGTAACGGCAAACGCTATGTCGCTGTCATGCCATTTATTCTATTCCATCTTTCTTTATAAATTACTACTTACGAATTCTAATCTATAGATGTTTCACACGCATGGCGTCCCGTGACGGCCAACGTTTTTTTTTATTTTAATATCCTATTCCCGTCCCGGTAGCGTGGGGGAGGGGTGGTGTGGGCTCCGTAAGACGGAGAGTGTGCCGCCGTCGCTTGGCGGGCGGCTGGCGCCGGAGATGCGGGCGCGCACACAGCGGCCGCACGCCAAGGCGAACACCATCAACCTACCCACGAGCGCAAGGGACGACCACAAGAAACTTTCGGCGCCGGTCAGCCCCACCTCGCCCCCGCACACTAACGTAAGTTCATGTCGCAACAATCTACGTCTATTGCGTAAAAAAATTTAAAGGTAGAATGGGAAGATAAATGACACAAAAAAGGGTAGTAACAAAAAAGGGAAAACCATTCTAAGGTTTTTTTTTCTTCTGCTTATTATCTCTGAGAAAAAATATATTACTCTACAATATATACCTGAATCATTTTAGTATAAACCGAAAGCGCTCTGTCTTTTGTTATAGGCAAAAAATGATCAGTTAAAATCATTATTCTTCTAGAAAATAGATTTTTTTTATGTTTTTTTTTTTATGTTAGTTGGATAGGCAAACGTACCACCTGACGGAAAGTGGTCGACGTCGCCCATGAACATAAACTAGTTTACCTGGAACGAGCCCAGGCAACTCATTTATGTGTTGCCTATCCTGAGACAAGATGTTAAGTCTCGGTGCCAGTAATTACACTGCCTGTCTTGCCCTTCTCTCCGAAACACAGTGGGGCCAGTATTTGTATGCAACTGCCAACAGTATGGAAGTTTTTAAACACTATAAAGTCAGCCAATCTGTAGCGTACGTAAAATAATTACTCATATTCCTTCGAGTTCACCAGTCTTATGAATATATATGTTTCCAATATGAAACAATAACTGAACCGAATGCACATTGCTTACCTCTAAAATTAATAGCCTATAACATCCTCAATTATCGGGCTATCTAGATTTGTAGTGAAACCTACTGCGTGTTCAGAATGAATTCAGATGTTTCGAATGAATATGTAATGATAAAAATATTATCATTTATTTTTATCATTACTAATTATTGTATAAACAATAAATATTATAAACATGGTATAAATTATTTTATTTTATTATATTATTATATGTATTAATAATTTTTTATGGTTTTTCATTCTTAACATCTGAATACATCTATTACGCAATAAAATATATTTCATAACAAAAACTAATATAAAAAGAAACAAAATTTTGTAAAAGTTAGGTACATATTAAAAATAAATAAACAAGTTATCATTGCTATCTTAGTTCCAAATCGTCCGATTGCTCAAGTAAATGTGAAGATAGAAATAAAAAGAAGTGGTTCCTATATAACTAATGCGCCCGTAAATAATAAACAAAATAAGAGATAGATAGTTATTTTGCTATTTTTGACAGTTTTGAATTTTACTAATATAATCAAATTTTAATTTAATGTGGATGAATTGTAACGTTTTCAAGTAAAATATAATTGAAAATTATAAACAAATGATTGTATGCGATAAATAAAGTTTACAACCCCGCGGTTTCAGCCGCGTGGGAAGTACAGGGATAAATTATAGCCTATATCATGTTATTATGTATAAGCTATATTGTTGTAAAGATTCATTAAAATCCATTCAGTGGTTTTTGCGTGAAAGAGTAACTAACATACATCCATACATTCTTACCAACTTTCTATGCAGTTTGGCATTGTATAACCGTGTCGCACGTCGGTCGTCCAAATGAAGACATGCGTGCGTTTAGAACTCTTCTTGAGTTTTGGATCTCTTTTGGTTTGAAGGACACTTTTGAATGTGGACACGAAATCTATTTGGTATTATGTCAAATAATAAAACATTATATAATAGACTGGACTTGGAAATATGATACTTTTCATGTGTTAGTTTTACTTGTAGCTTGCTATTACTTGATAAACAGTCAGAAATACATTAATTATTATCATTATTATATTAATTGAAAATAGAAAACCATGATTTTCATATATATAGTTTTAGTTGTGTTTAATCATACTTGCTAGAAACAAAACTGAGATGGTACTAACACACGAAGTAACAATCATTAATGTACAGTAATCTACAGTATTCTAGTACTAGTATCTTATGCACCTTTTGTCTATGGTGTAAAATATGGCAATGCCAGTGTTACACTGTCTGTCCCGCACCTCTAAATTAAACGCTGCCTCTACCAGGCGGTGCCTATCCTATATGAAGTAGACAATGGTCCTTTTTTAATATTACATCTCATTTTTAGTCAACTATTACGATTATTAGTATTGATATGAAGTAATAACGTATGAAAAATATATTTTATTTTAAATATTCGTCTAAATAAAAAAGTATTACTCTTTGGTGAGCCAGTTACCTAATCCTACTAAATACAAAAAAAAAAAATACTTTCAGATTCGTTTAAAAACAACTAAAATTCAATATTTATTTTGTTTGTAGCATATATTTTTTATGTCAACATTAAGCTTAACACCCTACAAGGAAGGCTTCCAGTAGGGCTAGCATGCGCGCACGACAAAATTTTGTCTACCACTTTTCTCATATCCTTACTTCCTTACTAATATTATAAATGCGAAAGTAACTCTGTCTGTCTGTCTCTTCTTCACGCCTAAACCGCTGAACAGATTTGGATGAAATTTGGCACAAAGATAGTTTGAAACCCGAGAATGGACATAGGATAGTTTTTAACTGTCTATCTTCTGAACCACCGAACCGATTTAGGTGAAATTTGATATGAAGATACGCTGAAACTTAACGTAGGACTTCATATAGTTTTTATCCTAAAAATCCTACGGGAACGGACTTCTATCTTCTAAACCAGCGAACAGATATGGGTGAAATTTGATTTGAAGATACTATATATAAAAACCCCGGGACTGACTATCTTTTGAAGCACGGAACAGATTTGGGTGAAATTTGATATGAAGATACTTTGAAACTTAACGTAGGACTTAAAATAGTTCTTATCCTGAAAATCCCATGAAAACGGGACCTATGCGGGTAAAACCCCGGGACTGACTATCTTCTAAACCATGGGACAGATTTGAGTGAAATTTGACATAAAGATACTTTGTAAAATGGTAAAATTTTAGCTGAAGATACTTTGAAACTAACGTAGGGTGTTAAATAGTTGTTATTCTAAAAAATCCACGGTGTCGGGAAATATGCAGGTCCATTAATTTAACAGATTTGGGGGAAATTTGATAAGAAGATACTTTGGAACTTAACGTAAGACTTAAAATAGTTGTTATCATGAAAACCCCACGGGAACTGAAGCTGTGCAGCTAAAACGCTGGAACTGTGTATTTGTTAAACCACTGGACTGATTTGAGTGAAATTAGATTTGGAGATAGTTTGAGACCCAAGGCATAAGATGTATAAGTTTAATAAGAAGTTTTTAGGTGTGTCAATAGATGGCGTTAAAACAAAATGTAGATCACGCTATCTATTACAAGATGCGAATCCTTATGAGGATCGCACCTCTGTATAGCACGCGTTTTTAATTAATACTGTTTCCATATATTAGGTATTTATCAAAAATGATTTATTAATATAATTCACGATATTATATAAAAGGAATACTTATAGTATATAATAATAAAATATATGAATAAAAAATATAACATTTCTTTTCGTAGTTTTTTTTTGCTGGTACCTACTGTACTAATTTGAATTAAAATATTGATGTATCATATGATAGGATAGTTTCAAATGACTTTGTAACGTTAGGACGTCTGACACCTCAATCTTCCCATGACCATGGTTGCTGTAAAGTATCTTAAACGTCGGACATGTAAAAATCTTATTAAATGGCGATAAAATCCGTAAAAGTTATTTAAATATAATAAAAATGTACTTCTAAATTAAATAAATATATTTTTTTTAAACGTACTATCGTGCCTATAAGGGAAGTTATCGGGAAGTTAATAGTAGTAATTCTTTAAATTATAATATAAGGTGGTAAATTGGAACCATATTATTTGAAAAATAAGTTAAAAAAAATACTTCTTACATACGGACGAAGTCGCGGGTAAAAGCTATGAAATAATATACGGTACTAACATAAAAATCAATTTTGTCTGCCTCTTTGTTCCGGTTGATCTCTAAAACGGCTAAGCCGATTTTGACGAAGTTTAACTGGCAGATAGCTGATGTTATAAGGCGTAACGTTGGCCATAAAAATAATCATCATCAATCCGAACGGCTGTAAATCTAAATAAACTAAATAAAAATAATACGAGAAAAGGCGTAGACAAAATTTTTTCGTACGCGAATGCTAGCACTACTGGTGTTAAAATTTGGCTAAGCTGGTTGTTTAACCGCATAGTACTAGTTAAATAACAGAAACCTATATGAAGGAACTTATAGCGCAGGTATTATAACCAGCTTTTACTGCTTTTTGTAGAAAATTAAGAAATTTTCACTTTAAAGAAACTAACATCTTGACAAAAGCAAAAGAAGTGCACGTATTTTAAGAGCTTACGGCTTAAAATTATGAAATTTAAGTCGTCATCATACGTACCTACAGATCTAAAATACATAGAATGGTAATACTGTTTATCCCAATGAATTGTACTAGTATATGTTGTAGGGAATTATAAAATAATAATATTATTCATAGGATATTTTTTATATTATACTAGCTGGTGTCCGCGACTTCGTCTGAGCAGGATAAGATTTTAGTTTTTTTTATGAAAAGTATTTTATGCTACTTCTAATACCTTCAACAATATTTGTACAAAGTTTCATGATGATCGGTTAAGTAGTTTTCGCGTGAAAGCGTAACAAACATCCACGCTTTCACATTTATGACATTAGTAAGGATGGCGCTAAAAGTATACGTCATTAACTGACGTAGAATGTCATATTAATATAATTACCGAAAGCACTCTAGATATGCTTATAATATCCAAAAGGATAGAGGAACTTAATACAGGTTATTTGTTATAAATTTGATATCGTTTACAGAACACATCCCAAACCTTAAATTTATATTGTGCAATAGAAGATATTTATAAATCAATATTAGTAGCCCTCAAACCAATATTATGATTGAGTTATCAAATTGCAAATATTGTCAGATGCACATAATTTACTAACCATAGTCTGGGTAGATGTTTTATAAAAATAAATATGAATAAGTCTTATTGTATTTTTCGTAATGGTAAATATTTATTACTTTGTTTATGCACTTCTCGTATTTTCTTCTACTGCTATTTGAATCAATGCATATCTTTGGTATACTTATCGTTAAGGCTAGTAGTTTTATCGAATTATATATAAGTATTTGTATCTATTTATTTGCATGTATATCTTATTTAACGCTTGTCTGTATTTCTTTTGTTGTAGGTATGATATACACGAGATTGCATTTTTAACATAGACTGTGATAGCGGACCGATTTGACTCAAGACTGCAATTTAGTGTTATGTGATCAGATATATTCTAAGTTTTATTTATTTATGTACATACAAATATTAAATTAAATGTATTCATATACTAATTTGGGGGCGATGGTGTCATAGAGAGAGAGGTGAGCATGCATGGTTTTGCTTTTCTGTATTATTATATTTATCAATAAAGTAGCAGAGATGAGTCATCAAGACTTTCATAACAGGGTTTATCGAAACGAGCGTGGGGACTGAAGCTACGGCGGGGCGCAAGTGGCAGCAGCGGCTCGAGTGGGGGTGCGGGTGGGGGCGTGGGGGAGCTAAGTGAAGGCGTGGTGACGGAGCTGCGGCCGCCCGAGCTGGTGGAGCCGGCAGGGGACGTCACTGTGGTGCCCGGCGCCACCGCCACGCTGTCTTGCCGCGCCGTCGCCACCCGCGCCACCGCCTCCTGGCGCAAGACCGCCCCAGAAACGCGCGCGCTCCGGCACGGTGATCGCTTCGCAATCAACCTAGCCGCAGATGGCCTCGCAACACTGACAATTCACGCGTGCCGTGCCTCCGATGCTGGTGTATACTGTTGTCTCATTAGCAATGAACTGGGAGGGGTTCAGAGCTCTTCCCGTTTGACCGTCGGCTCGGGAGGAGCGCCCGGCGTACCGGCAGTGCGGGCACATCCAGGTGGAGGACTTGTCGTTCAGTGGGATGAATCAGAAGCATCGCACTTAGAGTACTGTAGGGTCGGAGAAGGAGAATGGCGGCGCGCGACTGAAACACCCGCTGCAGCGAATACATTGGCGCTGGAGGAGCTGCCGGCAGGACAGTACAGCTTTCGTCTAGTCTGCGCTCGCAGCGGCGCGCCGGGTGCGGCCTCGGCTCCTGCCGCTTGTGGTGGAGGCGGTTCTTGGCAACGGGAGCAGTTTGCACGCAGATACGCCGTCGAAGAAGAGATCGGACGTGGCCGGACTGCGCGCGTGTTAGCCGCTCGTGATACGGGAACCGGACAGAGAGTTGCCTTAAAACAGGTTTGTAAAGATATGTCTTTCAACCTTTTATCTCTGCAAAATGCAATACTTTTCAGCCTAATACCATTAAAGTATTTATTTTGATTTAATAATTTGCATTGTTATCTTACATTGTATATACAATTTTTAATAGGTTGTTGCGGGTCGTGGTGCGGACGCAATGAGAGAGTACCGAATTCTATCAAGTGGAGCCCACGGAGCGGTAGTGAGAGCTATGGCTCTATTCGCTGAAGTTCCAAGAGCTGGGGCGCACACCATAGTATTAGAACTAGTGGGAGGCGGGCCCCTTTTAGACTGGGCGGCGTCGACGCCAGCGCATTACACGCAGCGAGCGGTCGCCACGCACACTGCACAACTACTGTCTGCGCTGCAGTGGCTACACTCAAACAACGTGGCCCATTTGGATGTAAGAGTAAGTAATAAAATCATTATAGTTTCCTAATCGTTTTTTTAAATACAGAAACCTTTTCTTCGTAGACTAAACCTTTTGTTTGTCTCTCCAACTTTCAAATGGATATTTCTTTCGTATGTTGAGCAGTGGATGAAAAAGGTTACTACAAAATTTTTACGTATAGTACAGAGTCCTCGAATATCCTTGCACTTAGATTTATCGTCTTAAAATGAAAAATAATTAAAGTAAATTAAAAATTGCAGCCTGAGAATATACTAGTGGAGGTGAGTGGTGCGCAAGCGCAACTGAAGTTGGTAGACTTGGGCTCGGCGGTGGAGACGGGCGTTGCTATGGACGTGAGCGGTGCGCGGCCTGCGACGGTGCTGCCCCCTGCGCCTGCGCAGCTCGAGTTTGCGCCGCCCGAGTGCGTGCTCGGCCGCCCGCCTGCTTTCGCCTGGGATGCCTGGGCCGCGGGTGTCTTCCTCTACGTGTTTCTTACTGGGGTGAGACTTTTCTAACGAACATCGATATAGTAGGTGAGCAGATGGCTGACCTAATAATGGGATAAGTCCACAAAAAAAAAAATTAGAAATATAAAATTTGAATGTTAGGTATATTAGTTTAGCACCTTGTTAAGTAGAGGAAAAATTTAATGTCAGTTGGTGCTTCTAAGTTGATTTATTGCTAATTTTTAAATCAAGTTAAAATGTAGCTAATGTATTAAATACTATTTGTATTTGCGTGTTGTTTATGACCTCATTTTTATTTCAGCTGTCACCTTTCTTAGACGAATCTATTGAAGAGACTACAGCAAATATTATCAAGTGCGATTACTGTTTTCCTCCGGAGCACTGGTCAGAGATTGATGAGCGAGCCCAAAACCTAATAAGAGGCCTTCTTGAGTCAACTCCTGCCCGACGTCTCTCACCGAAAGATGCTCTTGCCGACAGCTGGTTTGACGAAGTATGATTTATTTAACATTTATACAGGCTTAAATTTGGCATTAAAAATATAATAATGACTTTATTACTAATTTTATTGATATTGATGCTTTAGTCAAAGATCACGTATGAAAAACAACGCGAATATTTATTCTAAATGTGTTAAATGATTATCACTTCACCTACTTAAGGTTAGGATATTATGTTGATCGATAATAATATTAAGGTTGGCGTGGAATCGAAGTCCAGCCGTAAAAAAATACTTGTTATGATTATAAAAAATAGCTTTTCCAGTCCGTTACTTGTACTTGCGTTGGAAAATTTCGTATGTTGCAGTTTATGTAATACTTATCATGACGTATTTCAATATGAAATCGTTTTTTGTGTTCAGGCGCCCAGTACGGCTCTGTCGGCGACCCAACTGAAGACGTTCCTAGAGAGGCGGCGGCCGGCGGGGCACGGCAACGCGCTGCACTCCCTGCGCTCGCCTAACGATACCTGACCGCCCGCGCGTGCGCACACACGGCCTCACGCGCCGCCCACGCACACTTGACCGCTCGCGCGTGCGCGCACACGGCCGCACGCCCCGCCCACGCACACCTGACCGCCCGCGCGTGCGCACACACGGCCGCACGCCCCGCCCACACGCACCTGACGCGAAGCACGCTCGCTGACACGCCAACATACGACACACCTGAACGATACTAGTATTATTTTTATTAAAACAACAATAAACTCAGAAGAATATCACATAATAAGTATTCATTCCGTGTATGGTCTGGTGTAAGAGGAGAGATGAGTCATTTCAGATGAACATTTTACTGATTATTAATAATAAAGTGATTATAGGCGTAAAGTTTCATCGCTTTTTAGTATTGAAGTGAAAAAAGCCTTATTCGTGAACTTATCGGAGTATGTAAGGAAGCTAAGCTTACCTATTGGAATGTGCTTATAGCTAGTTAGATGCCGAATTCCTAGTAAAATTCAACATAAATGTTGAATGAAGGTAAAATGAACAAATAATGTAGCCTAATAGTGAATGTAATGAACGTTTTTACCTTAGGGTTATGTTAAGATGTAGTTTATACAATCGTTCGTATAGTCATTGTGCCCACCTTCGGTTTCGCATTTCGTTGCGAAATGATTTCAATCTCGTTTATTGCGGCTCGCTTTAGTCTTAAATTTTGAATGCCAAAAAATTGCTTCGTAACAAGGACAAGGGTAGGCCGTATTTATAAGTGGCATCGCTAGTATCGTATTTTTGATATTGTGCGCCGCTGCCTTCCCTTGTATTATATTTGTTCCAATTGTGGTTCTCATACGGATGACTTAAAGATAAAATTGCAGATCTCCCGTTATAGCTAATAAGGGAATGTAATGTAGTAAGTAAAGTGTCTGTGATTTTTGCTAAAATATTTCATGCTTTTTTTCTAATTTAGTATAAGCGTATATTATACTTATTTGTGACCAAATTTCATTCGACAATTTAAATCGACATTTGTACATGTCTTGTATTGGATAATAAATATTTAAACATCGATTGTACTCTTTGACATTGCCATGAGTCGACGCTGGTCTGTGCCGATTGAATTTATTTTTAATCACGTAATAGATTATATTATAACTATATTTTAAGGTCAACTTGTATATAGCTCTAAGCTTTAACATGTATTTTCATATTAATTTGCGATCGATCAACAGATAGTTATTACCTAGTATTGAGAAATATTTTAACAATCCATTAAACTGATATCGTTATACATACAGACGCTGGTATACATTACAACTTAAGAAGTAAATGAAATTATTTTATACTTTACCCAAGATTGTCTGAAAGAAATTGCTATTATAATGATATACGCCTTTGTGGCCTGTAGTGTATTTATTTATTTAAAGTATATGGTGTATTTGGGTGCGTACTAAAGAATATCTACCGTTCAGTACTATACAAAATATTAAATAAATCGTAATTAAAAGTATCTATTATAATAAAACAATTTTTACGGATTTTATCGCGGTTTATTAAGATTTTTACAAGCCCGACGTTTCGGATACTTTACAGCAACCATGGTCACGGGAGGACTGTCCTAAAATCTTAATAAACCGCGATAAAATCCGTAAAAATAGTTTTATTATAATGAGTGAAATTCGCGTAAACATTAGAAAACAATATAAAAGTATCTAGTTTAAAAACATTGATGTTACGAATATTCACTAAAATAATCCACATTTTTTTGGTAAAATAACTTTATAGATCATATTATTTTACTTTGTGAAAGTAAATCTACACCAAAACACATAGTGTCTTTTTAATGTAATAAATAATTATACACTGTATGCATTAAAACCAGTAAATATACTGTAAAAGACAACCGCTTTTACTAATATTTAATTATTATTATCAAACTATTTAAATCTAGACCGCGTCTAAATTGAGAGCAATGAGTAAACAATTTCCAGCAATATTCTGTAATTATAGTAGTTATCAATGTATAAATAATAATTTTGACTTTAGAAAAACTAAAATTTAACAGTATGACAAATATTAGCATTTTGGTATTCTATAAATAACCGCAATTTATATTGAAGTAAAACTTCTTTAGACGCGACTAGAGAGAAACTATTTTTTTCTGATGGACTGAACGCTCAGTATTCTATATTCAAAAATAGTAACTTGCATTGATCATGCGTGTCATTTTTTCGGACGGAAGTAACGCTCAGTATTCTATATTCAAAAATAGTAACTTGCATTGATCATGCGTGTCATTTTTTTCGGACGAAAGTAACGCTCAGTATTCTATATTCAAAAATAGTAACTTGCATTGGTCTTGGAGTATATGTCATGTACTCCACGCCTCTGGACTTAAAAGACAACTCAGACTTTTATATTTTTAGATCAAAATATCTTCTCAGCTATGATTTTTTCATCTATATAATGTCTTCTTTCTAAATCATTATAATTAAATTAATATTTCACTTTACAGGAATAGGATAAACACTGTAAAATAACTGATTACTCGTTCATTTCATAGTAATTGTCATTTAGTATCTAGTATTAGTACTGATGTAATATGAATTATAAAATAAAATTCCTCGTATAATTTTTTGAAAACGTTCGTTTTATTCACCAATTTAAATACCGCATCCATCCACGTTACTCAGACTGAAGATAACAGTAATTGGATATGGCAAAGTGCATATAATTAAAATGTACATTACATTCATCTTATAATTGGCTTATACCACTCTTTAAATTAATATCTTAGTTATCGCTAAATTAAAATTTACGCGTGACAAAAATCCACGCGCTCAACCCAACGAGCCAACATGACAGAAAAAATGTAGGCATGTATCCTGCATACATGCCTACATTTGTTCTAATATTGTTCTGTGCATGTATGCTGCTATGTTAGCGAAGCCGGGACAGGTCGCTACTACTTTGAGATTGAAAGTCGTGGTGACACTGTGTGGATAATGCGACTACATCTACATTGGAGAATTTTTCTAGCTCTAATTCTTGCCGTTTCATCTGTCTTAAAATATTTAATTTTAAGGGAGGAAAGAAATCAAATTGTGCAAATTTTCCCGAATACCGCAGAAGTGCCAAGTTTCTTTATCACTACTGTCCATAGTAAGATAAGAGAGATAATATCTATGGACGCTTTTACACCACGTCAATCTGGGCCCGTGGTAAGTTCTCGAAGAACTTGTGTTGCGGGCAACCAGACAACGGAAATACATATATTTAACACTTTTAGCCCTAGTTCAGACACGGCGGGAACCGCGCGGTTTCAGACATGAGTAAGTAAACGGAACAGAGACAAAGCTTCCATACAACGCGTAAAATTGTTCCTTTTATGGTAGGGTTGTCACATGTGGATAAAATTAAACGAACGAGACGTTTTTTTATTGTGTAGTAATCTATGTAAATATTCTATCTTTATTACAAAATATTTTTTCTAAATATTTTGTGTTTATATTTTTTATTTTCAATAATCTGTTGTACCTTTTAATAGAGTGGTAAATTCTAATGGAAAGCACTCGATTTTATCATAACTATTACAATATTTCTATTATATTATTTATAAGAGATCGTCTCCCAATTACGTATTCTCTACCTATTTTTTTTATCTTTATCGCCGGGAAATGCTCTGAGGGATCCCACCTGGGGAGTGGGTCTCGCCAGGCGGGTATGTGGGACTCGCTGCGTCCAAAAGGTAGTAAGGTGGAAGCAACTCTACCCACTAAAACCCGGCGAGTGCCACCAATGCCTCCTTTGGCGAGGTGCCCCGGATCTAATGAGCAAACAGGGCACCTCGACAGCTAGTCAGCCTCCCAAGGGATCGACGCCACTCAAAATCAAAATCATTTTTTTTAATTCAAAATAGTACTAATACAGTATCTTTTTGAACGTCAATTGAATCTACTACCACAGAGGGGCTGTCCCGCACCACAGAACAACCCCTCCCAACGTCGGGACAGTACAATGGGGTGAGGTTCCCGTCCTCGCCCCTTGTCCTCCTACTCTTTTGTTCTCTCTTCTTATTAGAGGGGTACAAAGAGCACCTCCCTCGCCTCAATTAGCTTCGCCCAAAGTGCTCCCAAGCAAGGGTACACCTTAGGGTACTGAGCCCAACCGCCACGACAAGGCTTGAACCACGGTGGAGATTCTATACCTATACTTTATTGTATTTTTACTGTAAACTTTAGCTAAGATTTAAGATTTAATGTCGGGTGTTAAAAAAACTTAGTGAACAAAAGTTATAATAATTAGTAGAAATAAAATAATAAGTTACAACTTACCTACTTACCTATTGGAATCTTTGGTATACTAAAAATATGATTGGTTTTTATTTGCTCTATAATTATTGTTCATACACACAGTATAGTATACAATATTGACACCTTTTACACCTTTTACCTTTTTTTTTGTAATTTTAATTATCAACAATTATTTAAGAACAAACAATGTTTACATAGATAAAATATGATTATTTTTATATTTGCTTTATTATTGTTCATACACTCAGTACAGTATATCATAATTACACTTTTTACTTTCAATAAACAAAAATTTAAGAACGATGATAATAATTCGAAATACCCGCCAAGCACAATCCAATTTAACACGTGCACTCACATCCCGGCGGTCGAGCACTCGTCGAACCGATTTCGACCAGTTTCTACTCGTACGTGACGAGCCACTAGTGCTTACGCACTCATGCGCCGGACGCTTGTAGTAGTGCAATCGATTCGCGCGGTTGTATGAAGCTTTGCCTCTGTCCGTTTATTTACTCATGTGGTTTCAGAACGAGCCCGAAAACAATATCTACATATAAATATGATCCGCGCGATTCCCATGCGATTCCGAAACCGCGCGGTTCCCGCCGTGTCTGAACCAGGGCTTATACTTACTATACATATATTTAAGATTTTTATTATATAATACACATATTTAATTTTTATTATATGTACACATCCATGACCCAGGAACACAGAAAATATTTTTGTTCTCTGCCGGGATTCGAACCCGCAACCTCCGCCTTAAACGCTTAGCGCTGAGCCACAGAGGTCGTCAATAGTCGTCAACAGTAATGTTTTTTTTATGTCCTCAGGGGACAAACGAGCAGTCTGAGCCTCACGGCGCCGACGTCTATACACATCCGCACAACCAAGACATGCAGATGCGTTGCCCTCCTTTTCCCTATACCATATATATATAATGGGCCACCGGAAACTCACAAACCGCACAAAACGCGACAGCATAGCTGCCACTTGACGCCGGTGTTATGTGAGCGAGAGGTACCACCCCGCGGCCCAAGTCGGCTGGATAGCAGCATGGCATGGCAACTTACCGCTAGTTAGTTGCACTGTTAGTTGTTGTAAGAACACTGTTAAATGCTTCACGAATTAAAATCATTAATGGAACTAAGTGTAGGTGTGTAGTAAAACTAATAAATAACAATCTTATATTATTAAATATTTATTTCTAAATAAATTAAGTACATTATTTGTCGATGGTATTTTCATAAGACTTGATAGTATTTCAACTAGAAAAATCTTTAATAATATCACATGTTGTACATTGGTCTAAAGATTAATTCATTAGACGAGCAGTAATCTTAACATTTTCCAACAAATTTATTTCCTAATCAATCTGTTAGTGCTGTGATTCAACTATTTCAAGAATAGTTGCGTAGCATCCAGAAATGAGACAAACAAGACCGATTAGGATTATGATAATATCCCGTAAGAGACGATAGTAGCACACTCCATATTTATCTGGGTACCATATGCACAGGTCCATCACTCCAGGGAAAATCATAGCGAGCAATGACAGACAAAACGCACCGAAAAACGCAATGAATGGACCCAGTGCTGGGACAGCGATTGCCAAAATCCCTGAAAAAAAAATGTTAACTTTTAGCTTATTTATACTAATATAAAATATTATAAAGCTAAAGAGTTTGTTTGTTTGAACGCGCTAATCTCAGGAACTACTGGTCAGATTTGAAAAATTCTTTCAATATTAGATAGCCCATTTATAGAGGAAGGCTATAGACTATATTATAACATCACGCTGTGACTAACA
Organism: Helleia helle; assembly: GCA_963853865.1. Taxonomy (NCBI): domain Eukaryota; kingdom Metazoa; phylum Arthropoda; class Insecta; order Lepidoptera; family Lycaenidae; genus Helleia; species Helleia helle. The sequence continues at coordinate 7,637,890 of OY971420.1, forward strand.
GTAGTTAATTTGAGTAAGTTAACGCGAGCGATGCTGCGGGCAACAGGTAGTGTTATCATAAACAGCTATTGTTGACCGAAGGATATGATCTGTACGTTTATGAATTTTGTAAAAGGTAGTGCCATGCTGCTTTGCGGCCGAACCGGGCCGGGACACTCACGTAGGTAATAGCGGCGTAAAGTGACAGTGTTTTGTCGCGTTTCGTGTCGAGTTTCCAGTGGCCCATTGGGGGGGAAAGTAAAAGGAGGGCAACGCGGATGTATATGGATGTTGATAGTCGCCAAAAGGCTTTGACTGCTCGTTTGCCTTAATGTACTAAAAAAACAATTCAAATATAACATGGATGTTATCAGGAATTGCAACTTAAAAGTTCTTTCTTACAATTCGATATCTTGCAAAATAATTATGACGATAGTTATCTTTTGCATTATACAAATGTTATATGTATATGTAGGTATATTTCCATGGTGACTAAATTCTTTCGTTCCTATTTGTGCGGATGATATTGTCTACCATATTCCCGCAGAAGCTTTATCAATTAATAAGCCAGTGTGTATATAAAGCAGTCATCCTTCATAACAGATTTGCCCCCAAATACTCAAACGAATCTCAAATTTAAGACGTACTTAAACTCGTGTTGTCCCTCTTTTTTCTTAGTCTTAGTTTAAGTACGTCTTAAATTTGAGATTCGTTTGAGTATTTGGGGGTAATACTTTTAACCTATAAAGTACAGTGTTAAGACGTACTCAGTATAGTGTTAAGACGTACTCAGTACAGTGTCACGACGTACTCAGTACAGTGTTAAGACCACAGAAATATATCGAGAAATATATCTTGATATAGTTCTGTGGTTAAGACACACTCAGCACAGTGTTAAGACATACTCGTACACTAGTAACAGAACTCACATGGTATGACGACCAGCATCACCCTTATGATGTAGTCGATGATGACTCGTCTTGATCCTTCGCCAAGAATATTCTTCATCCGTCTCATTGTTATTGAGTAAGCGACAAAATTTTGCAATGGAAACGAGAGAAATATTGCAATCGCAATAAGAAGTTTCGCAGCTTGCGCCTTCCTAAAATATGTTATTATATTTAATTTTGTATTTAGGATAATATCTAAGTAGGTATTATAAATTAGAAGTGTCTTTGAACGCGTAGTATATCGGTATATAAATTCCCTTTGGGAAATTATGTTTGCCATAGATAAACGTCTGCTCGAGTGATCAGGCTACTGGCTACTTTACGCAGCGGTCGCGGGTTCGAATCCTGCGAGGTGCAGATAATTTGTATTAAGAATACAGGTGTCTGCACCGGGTCATAGGCGTGTATAGGTATATTATATTATGTTATAGTACCCGTAACACAAGTTCTTACTAGCTTGCCACGGGACTAGGTTGCGTATTGTGGTTTTTGAATAATATATTTATATATTTAGTTATACACGATACGAAAAATCAACCAAGTATTTACTTTTCCTCCGGGGGCAGATTAAGCGTAATGGAAGCTTGAATTTGGTCGCCGTATTTAATGTACCCAAAAACACCCATCACACAGTATATTGCTATAATGATCGCCATTCCAATGTTAAAAAGACCGAACATACCGACGAAACGTTTCGGCTCCTTCATATTGTACTCAATAGCTAGCACCTACAAAAAATCATAAAAATTATTACATGTATCTACTATATATGTATTATACTTGCGGATTTGATAGATGTTGTCGTTTTTTTAATGGACCGAACCGTGAATATATACCATTCTCGAACACACAAAAAAAATTATGAAAATCGGTAGATGTTTTCAATGACATAGGTACACAAGCACAGAAGAATTATATTTATAAAGACGTTTACTGTATAGGTACCATAGATTTAAAATTGGTCTCCGCTGCGCTACGACTAGATACCGCGCTCCGCAAAAAAACAATAGCTCCTTGATGCGGCAAGTAAATATCATAGTGTGTGTAAGACAATGTCCAAGGATGCTAGTGTGCGTGAATAATACAATTGCCAGCTGCTTAACTGTACCCTAAATTAATAGGAAAAATTATTTCATGCAATGGTCTAGTTACTAGTAGAACTAAGAACTGGTTGTAAATATGGCTCAGAAAATATAATTACTTTATTTACTAATGTTTACGCGAATTTCACTCATTATAATGAAACAATTTTTACCTCCTCCTCCCTCCTCCCATGACCATGGTTGCTTTATTGTATCCAAAACGTCGAGCTTGCAAAAATCTTAACAAACCGCGATAATATCCGTTAAAAATTATTTCATTGTTTAGTAATGATTAAAAGTACATATTAAGTATTTAAAATAATTTTTAATTAAAAAATAGTTCAGTAATAATGACTAGGATAGATAAATGAAGTAAGTATTCTATATAAATTATAAAATATAATAACAATAAATCAATATATAAAAATCACAACCACGGGGACTTGATTTTTGTAAACGTGGCAACATTGACTGAATGGCGTAATATGAACCCTAAAGTTTCATGTTATTTTATGATTAAATTTCGAAATTATATGATACTCACAGATGGTATGTGATCCCAGAGTCTTTCTTATTTCTTGTAGTATTATTCTTACACAGTTTCACTACGCAAACTGGCATTTTACTTCAGATAATGACCAAAATTGAATAAAACACTCTGTACCTCCACCTTACACAACGATTGCAATGAGACTGGGTCGGGTACGCCGAATTCGGCCTGGTATTTGTTGCCGCACATTACAAGTACAGCGCGGTATCTAGTCTTTTTTATCTATGATAGGTACCTATATATGTATGTTTTTGTTACGGCTAAAGGCAGGTGTGCCTTTAGCCGTAACAAAAACTTAAGATTAAGATTAGCCGACTAAACTCAGGTTTATCTTCAAGATGTTAATGTTAGTTTCTTCTATCATTCATCATCATCATCATCATCATCAGCCTCTATCCGTCCACTGCTGAACATAGGCCTCCCTCAATGAACGCCAAGATGGCCGATCCCTTGCCACTCGCATCCAACACGGACCGGCCACCGCACGGAGATCGTCTTCCCACCTGGTCAATGGCCGACCAACACTTCGTCTACCTAAACGTGGCCTCCACTCTAGAACCTTATTGCCCCATCGGCCATCCGTTATAATATCCGTTATAATTGCATCGAGGAGTGAGACAGGGGGATGTCATTTCCCCGAAACTATTCACTAATGCTTTGGAGGACGTCTTTAAGACTTTAAACTGGACAAAATGTGGCATAAACATTAACGGCGAGTATCTCTCACACCTTCGTTTCGCCGACGATATCGTTATTCTGGCCGAGTCGTTGGAGGGCTTGCAGGAGATGCTGCACAGTCTAAATGAATCTTCCCGACGTGTGGGTCTTAGGATGAACTTGGACAAGACGAAAGTCATGTTCAACGAACACGTTCTCCCTAGGCCGGTTAACGTTGATGGCATAACTCTCGAAGTCGTGCAAGAGTATGTCTATCTTGGGCACACTTTGCAGCTAGGTCGACATAACTTCGAGAGAGAAACCGATAGGAGGATTCAATTGGGATGGGCAGCATTCAGGAAGCTTAGCCATATTCTCACGTCGTCTATACCGCAGAGTTTGAAGACGAAAGTCTTCGACCAATGCGTTCTCCCCGTGATGACCTACGGGGCTGAAGCGTGGCCTCTAAATATAGGACTGGTCCGCAAGTTTGCCGTAGCTCAACGTGCTATGGAGCGTGCTATGCTGGGTGTTTCTTTGACAGATAGGATTCGGAAGGAAGACATCCGTCAGAGAACTAAGGTAACCGATATCACGCAAAGAATCAGCTCGTTGAAGTGGCAGTGGGCTGGTCACACACTCAGAAGAACTTCTATCATTAGACGACTTAAATTTGAGTGTAACTGCAGGCCCTTGGCTAAAAATGTAGAAGCAAATGGAAAATGAAACGTTATAACATGTTTACTATTTCGACACAAAAACTTTTAACATAGTAAAAAATCTGCAGTGTTAATTACTTAGAACAATATCTAGTCATTATGATAAAATTACAATGTACTCTGTGTGATAAAATAATTAAGGAGATCGATTATTTCTTCGTAACGTATTTGTAGCAATAGTTATTTTGACGTGGGAGGGGCGTTAACCCGCTGCACAACCCACGAAATGCTGCGAACTGCACAAACCACACCCTATTGATTGGGATATTGGGAAAAGGGGGGCAACGCATATGCATAATCTCTGGTTGTGAGAATGTGTACGGACGTCGATATGGGCGATGCTCGTTTTCCTCCTTTGTTATAAAAAAAGTTTATGTATGTCTGTGTGTCTATACCTTTAGCCGTTATATATACAATTTATATTATGAACATTATTTGTGGCCGGGCAGACTTCGACCTTTTTTTTTTGTTATCGCAGGGAAATGCTTTTTACGCATGTAGCCAGGATCTCGGGTAGATCCTGACCCTATGTGGGACTCGCACCTGGAAGTGCCCTACCCGTAAACTAAAACCACTGCGAGCGCCTTCAGCCGCTTTAATTTGAGGGCCCCGGATAGGCGGAATTCAACAGGATCACCTCAGCGACAGGCTGGCCCCGGCGAAGGCCAGACTACTCCTCTTAAGGGGGGCTGCCCGGCTGCTTGGACAGTCCCCGCGACGTTGTGTCATACTGGGTCCAGGTTCCCATCCTGAACCCGACACGAGCACAGGGGCGTTACTGGAGGCGCATTAAGTAGCGCCTCCTGCGCACCCATGGGGGGAGGCCTCGTCGACGGCTTCCTCTCTCACCCGCTCGTCGGCCTCCTTCTGGGACATTGCTGCCGCGCAGAAGGAAACCATCGCCGTCCAGGACTCGTCGTCACCGAGCATCGCGATGATGACACTCGGCAGAGACAACGCCCCTCCGATGACTGATGTCAGACTGTGACGCAGCGCCTCCCATCTCGGGAACACCTCGATGGTGTGCTGGGCCGAGTCCACCGCCGCTCCACAATCGTAACACACTGTCAACGGGGCAGACTTCGACCTGCCACATATATTATACTACCACTACAACCACCGCCTATTTTTTTTTCTTTTACGCCGGGAAATGCTCTGAGGCATCCCGCGGGGGAGTGGGCCTCCCCACGCGGGTATGTGGGACTCGCTGCGCCCGACAGCTGGTAAATGGACGCAGCTATACCCACTAAAACCCGGCGAGTGCCGACCAATGCCGCCTTTGGTGAGGTGCCCCGGATCTAAAAAACAAACAGGGCACCTCGACGGCTAGTCAGTCCCGCAAGGGACCGACGCCACCTCCACAGAGGGGTCCCGCACCACAGAACAACCCCTCCCAACGTCGGGACAGTACAATGGGGTGAAGTTTCCATCTTCACCCCTTGCCCACTGCTCTTCTGTCCCCTCTTCTTATAAGAGGGGTACAAATAGCCCCCTCGGCCCAATTAGCTTCGCCCAAGATGCACCGCTCACCCTAGGTTACTGAGCCCCACCGCTACGACAAGGGCTGAACCATGGTGGGGACAACCACCGCCTATGTTCAAAAGTAGCCTATCGCATAAGGTGGACCAAAAGCACATATTGATCGTTTTACTATAAACTGTTCAGTAGATAAGAGATTCATGACAGACAAACAAGACATGAATATTTTCTCGTTGCTAAATATCTAATTCAACATTTACAGTTACATTAAAGAACAATAACGATTATTATATTACTTCTATATCGGTTAATCTTTGTTTCTATATTTTCAAAGTTATCACGGGCTCGTCAAGCTTCGAAATCTACATAGCCATTATTACAAATAAGTAATTTAAATCTCATACCACGCCAACTGCTTCCAGGGCGAATAGGGCTGTACCAACGAATATCGGGATTTCATCAAGACCTTTAACGTGTATCTTCTCTTCTTCAAACGTTAAGTCATCTTCCAATAGATAGTAAAATACAAGGATCAGCCCTAGGAGCGTAAGTCCATTCGATACGGTAGAGAAGGGGGTCAACAGTTTAAGTTCTTTGACCAAACATGTGATGATCAGCGGTATCAGTAGAAATGTTATGTGATACCGCAAAGATATGTCATGCCCGTGGAATTTACACACCTGTAACACAAGGATAAAATTTAAAAGCGCTAGAAGACAGTCTTCGCATTTAATATTTTATATATTCTAATTAAATCAGATTTACTTTACAATTTTGAAACAACCACACGCAACGAACGGGATTAAATATAGGATGGGATTTAGTATGGGTATTTCGCGTAACCAATACAATTTGTATGAATCATAATATTAAGTAAAGTACCAATGAAATTGCCGTTCTGCAGTACAGAAAATTTCAAATCACAATAAATTCAAATCAAAATAAAACGGCTGAAAATTCTAATTTCAAATTAATTTTATTTAAAAAACATGGATTTTTTTTCCAAAAGTAGTCATTTCTTTATTGATTAGTGTTACATTTTCATCGCATTTCAATCTTTTTCGTCATCATGGATACGTTAAAAATTCGAGTAAATTATGAAATATGAGTATATACCGTCGTGGCAGCAACGCGGCACAAACGGCACGCAACATCAACGACGTTTACGGAGCTAACACTACAAACCAACGCACCACCTGTTATTTGGTTTGCTCGCTTCCGTTCTGGAAATTTCAACTTGAAAAATGAACCTCGCGGTCGTCCGAAGACTTTGGTCGACAATGACGAATTAAAGGCGATTGTGGAAGCTGATGATACACAATCTACGGCTGAATTAGCAGCAGCTTTCGACGTTAGCGTCAAAATAATATTGGTCCATTTGCGTCAAATTGGCAAGGTAAAAAAGCTTGACCAATAGGTGCCCCACGAACTCAATGATCGCCAGCGCGAAGTACGCGTCGAGACGTGCCTTGCACTGCTCAACAGACACACAAATGAAGGAATTTTGAACCGCATTGTTACCTGAGATGGAAAATGGATTCTGTTTGATAACCGCAAGCGCTCAGCAAGTTGGTTGGATCCTGGTTCAGCACCTAAACAATGCCCTAAACGAAAACTGACCCCTAGAAAAATGATGGTCACTATTTGGTGGTCTAGCGCCGGTGTGATTCATCACAGCTTCTTACCAAACGGGGTGAGCATTACTGCATATGTGTACTGTGAAAAACTGAACACAATGATGGAGAAGCTGGCGCATCTTCAACCAGCATTGGTCAATCGCTCGTCTCCGCTGCTCCTGCACGACAACGCGCGACCTCATACTGCACAGCAGACGATCTCCAAGTTGCAAGAACTGGGGATGGAAGCTCTCTGTCATCCGCCCTACTCACCAGACCTTGCGCCTACATACTACTACTTTTTCCAGGATTTGGATTACTTCTTAGCGGGAAAAAAATTCAATACCCGAGTACAAAATGCCTTTGAAGAATTCGTTGCCTCCCGTCCAACTGATTCCTTTAAGAAGGGCATCAATAAACTGCCACTGAGTTGGCAAGGATGCATTGATTGCATGGGTGATTAATTCGATTAATATAAATAAAAAATACATGAAAGAAACGTTTAAATTTTTGCATACAATACGGCAATTTCATAGGTAAAGACCTAATATATGTCTGGACTGGCGTCATAGTTTAGTTCATTTTCTGGTATCAGTAAAGAGTTCTTATGAATTTAACTTATAAAAGTTAACAGAATAACTCACTTGTTGTATATTTTCGGCAACAAATACTATATAAATATTACAAATTCCCAGCTGCCATAGGACAAGGACCAAGTCTACAAAATGGTAGGAGCACATGGCAGCCCAACGCATGCATGGAGGTCCCGACTGGAGTGACAGTGCCATGGAGCGGGGGTAGGTCAGATATCCCCTACGCTGACGTTTGCACAGCTGGTACTGGGCTGCGATCTGCGATTTGTGAAATGCTATTATTAAATAATAAAAAAATAAGTGTGTAGATGATGATATAATTATATATCTAGACATTTATATGTTTATTTATATGTAATATAAATATATGTAACATACATAATATATTACATAAATACGATTGACAGAATAAACGTTTTATGAAGCTTACTACCGCACTCAGAGACGTCCATTAAATTTAATGTTTATTTAAATATCATTTATCTTTCACTCATTATCAATGAAACAAAAAAGGACAACAGCATACTTAATGGAGATTAACTTTAATTCGCGTTTCTAAGTGCGGTTAGTTTGACTGTTTCATTTCTATAAATTTATTAATTTTAATTTTATAGATTTAAAAAAATGCAAAATAACTAACTGATTATGAAGATTACCTATGGGTAGTAAAGAATATCTGCGGTTCGAATTAAGTTTTATTCACAATATTATTTAAGTATGAGCAATTTAACTTTGATTTCAAGTAAGTTTAACTGAGATTTGAGCATGCGCTCATGCAAGTTGTGACACAACACTTAGTAACTTTTAGTCCGGCCGAGATAGGTTGGACGTAGGTACATCCACTTACCAGAATTTGTATACAGTACGTTGCGAAAATTCCAACGAGTAAGAGACTAATAACGCTGGCGATCACACCGAGGCGGCCCATGGCTTCAGGCATGGCCAACACACCGGCGCCGATACTACCCTTCAGCATGTGTATCATCGTGTCCGAGTACCTTTAAAACATTTTAAATAGGTACCTACATTTATTCTAATATACCCAAGGAATTTCAATTTTGTAAGAATTATCATGATAATCTCCGAAATCAGCAGTCAGTTTGAAAAATATTTTTGCAATTAATAGCCCATTTAGTGAAGAAGGCTATATGCTAGATTTTTTATTTTGGAACGAGTAGGTACAACCGCGGAGAATAGCTGGTGGAAAATAAAAGGTGCAAGGCAGAGAGGATGTTACCGCATTATAATGACATATATAGCCTGACCCTACGAATAAATAATAAGTCAGGAAATGTAACTGTGTTATAAAAATGACCCAACAAAAGTCGTGTCCAAGTAGGCGGGGCTTAAAAGTCGTGTCCAGCGCGTCATCAGTCGGACATTTTTCTTGCAAGCGAACACACGTCAAACTTACGCATACGTTTTCGTTTTTTCATTATGAATTGCAGCTGCTAATCATCATGCCATCATTTGTAGTGAAGTGGTGCAGGAGCCATACAAAATTAAAACCTCCAGGGATCACTTCTCACTAGTAAATAGTAGTAAAATTATATTACATTCAAATACGTTAATGTAATAAGCAAACGGAGATGGTCAATACTATGCAAAATGAAGTCAGTCAATAATTGAACCAATGTAGAAGGTATTTTATTTATTCTTCATGAAATGTATAATATACCTAATATGTTTATATTTTTATCATTTTTTAAATGTATATTGATATAATTGCGGTATTTTAAAAATGATTTTGCATTTTGCTTGCTTTATTTTCTTTTAGTATCCCAGCCGATCCAATTCGGCAAAATAAGTGGTTAGCTGCAGTTAAGCTTGAAAGACAAGAGTATCCCGGGGAAAAGCCTATAAGGAGGCGGTGCGGCTGGCTAAAGTCGGGCTCGACCTCGTGATCAGCCGCATAGAGAAGTTAGGGCTTCGGGTCAGAGCTGAGAAGACCAAAGTCCTTCTCGTCCGCGGGACCGGCCGTAAAGGACACCCCCCGGTAGCTACCCTCCAGATCCGAGGGGGGAGGGTCAGGATGAGCCCCCAGATAAAGTATCTGTGGCCCATCCTTGACGGAGGGTGGACCTTCGATCCACAATTGTCAATATTGGGATCGAAGGTCGTGAAGGCAGCAAGTACGCTGGGCAGACATCTCCCGAACCTCGAAGGAACCAGCGCCGCCTGCAGGCAGCTATACTCCGGAGTATGGCGATGTATGGTGCATCCATTTGGGCGGGTCACCTTACCGCGAGGAATAAGGCCCAGCTGGTACCGTACAGTATCGTGGGTGACAGCCACACAGTGGGGGACAGACTGACCTAGCCGGTGACCCCCCCGTGGGAATTTGTGGCGGAGGTTCTTGCCGGGACGCATTCATATGTCTCGGTTAGGAGGGCTCCCTGCGAGAACCTTACGTTGTACGAGATCTACGGGTTCGTCGACTAGGACATGAGCAATAATACGTAGGTGGGGGGAGGACCCGGCACGGCAGTCCTGTGACAAAAGCCTAACGGCTGCTTTGCATGCAGTCCTCGAGCGGTGGATGCGGCGTAAGCACAAACCCCCTCACCTTTCGTCTGTCACAGGTGCTCACTAGGCATGGTTGCTTTGATGAGTACCTGTGCCGGACGGCTCACAGGGAGCCAGTAACAGTATGTTACGATTGTGGCGCGTCGGTGGACTCGGCCTAAAGAAATCATTGTAAAAAAATATTAAATAATATTGTTTTATTATTGACTTGGTTCACTTAATGCATGACATCGGCTACGAAGCTATCACTCGACTGTCATAGGTGACATTGCAGCATGTGCGCCGACCAATACCTGCATTTATTCTGAAATTATACAAATCACCAATGACGTCTATTTGTAACCTCGAAAGTGATTGGTATTTTATATCATACGTCGTTTTGGTTTGAAGTAGGCCCACTTTTTATATGTCATTTGTTCTGAGTTACACTTCCTGACTTATTATTTATTCGTAGGCCTGACCAGAATAATAAAACCCGTCTGTATGGACAATATTAATTGTGTTGATAAAAGATACAGTGGCGACACTACGCAGGGCTTATAATAATATATTTCTGGTCAGGTATACGCCGGGAAATGCTCTGAGGCATCCTGATGGGAAGTGGGTCTCTCCAGGCGGGTATATGAGACTCGCTGCAACCGAAAGGTGGTAAGGTGGACGCAGCTCTATATCCACTAAAACCCAGTGAGTGCCACCAATACCGCCTATGGTGATGAGGTATCTCGGATCTATTGAGCAAACAGGGCACCTCGATGACTAGTCAGTCTCTTAAGGGACCGAAGCCACCTCCACAGAGGAGTTGTCCCGCACCACAAAACAACCCCTCCCAACGTCGGGACAGTGCAATGGGGGAGGTTCCCATCCTCGCCCCTTGTCCCTTTCGTCCCCTCTTCTTATAAGAGGGCTACAAAGAGCACCTCCCTCGGCTCAATTTGCTTCGCCCAAGGTGCAGGGCACACCCTTGGTTACTGAGCCCTACCGCCACGACAAGGCTTGAACCATAGTGGGGATAATTACATTCCTAGTCTGCTTATAAAATATTAATAGAAACAGTCGCGAGCGTAGTCCATTTGTAACATTATAAACATGATAAAAACCTAGCGACAGAGACCTCGTTATCGTGTAAGTACATACTTATGGATGCAAATAAAAACTATTTTATACCTTCTAGCGTTTTGTGATATTACTCTTTGGAACAGTGGTGGCTAAAAAATAATGAAAAAAAAATTACGATGTTGGCTTCGGCACGTTGCGATGTTCGTGAGGATCATACGGGTCTTCTTCTTCAGGAGCTGAAAAAAAGATTAACTACGTGTCATAAAGGTACCAAAATTGTCAAAACAACCTGTCGTAAATAGATTTATATTCCATTGAAATTTTGGGCTTAGCGTGCGTTTGTCAGAAGGACGCAATTTAATTTTTAGATATGAAGGTAAGTGTAAAGTTAAATCCAAGTTTGTGGGGTTACAAGCCATGTCCCATGGCTGCCATCTTAGAAGAGGATCAAATGGTTTCTAGGGTTTATCTGCCAAACGATAGGTTCCACAAAAAAGATTTTGATAGTTTTTTTTGCAAATAAAATTATCTACAATTTTTATCCAGTAACTTTTAGTCGTAGATACATTAATAAAAAAGTTATAAGCAAAAATTCATAAAAATTTGAGAGAAAAAAATCAATTTGACGATAAAACTTTTATTCTAATCATTTTACAAAAAAAAAAACGTTATCAGACCATTTTTATAGACGGTGTTTTAAGGAACAAATTTTATTATAAACATTTTCAAATTTATTTATTACTTAAGGTTTTACAGCGCTGCGAAACGAATACGTTTCTTCAGTATTCATAACTCTACAATCTACATGAATATAACTTTAAATATTTATGATTTGCCATAATTTTAATCATCTTGTTATTTTTTATGATATTTTTTTTAATTATTGATAATGCTACATTGTTAATAATTAATTATTATTAGAGTAGAGTAGTAGAGTCTGGACGCGCGTTTTTTTTACGTGGTGTCCCCAGTAGGCATAATCTACGGTGGTTTTCTAAATCGCAACTACTACTTCGTATCTTGACTAGGTATTTAATACGTGTAAAATAGCCTTGTAGCCTTTTTATTGAAGTTGCAGTTTAGTTTTGGAAATTGGAAGCATAGAAATTCGTTGATGGCCCGTGATCTGATCATATTAATTAAAATCTATAGTTTAAAATATTCTTTAATATATAGATATTAATATTATATAGATAAATCTATAGTTTACTACCAAACTATCTTGATTCTTGACTACATATAACACAGCGGTTCATATATAATCTGTGAATGAGAATTGAGGGGAGCTTAAGGGCGCTGCCAGAAAATGCCAGAGATGCTCAGTTTTTTTTTTTTTTTTTTTAATATTAATAAAAATATCCATGGACGCTTTTACAGCACGTCAATCTGGTCCCGTGGTAAGTTCTCGAAGAAATTGTGTTACGGGTACCAGACAACGGAAATATATTTAATACTTTGTAGTTTATACTAAGTAGGTATATATTTAAGATTTTTAGTATATAGCTAGCTGTTGCCCGAAGCTTCGCCCGCGTTAAATTTAAAAAAAAATAAAAGAAAAATTAGGATGACCCTTTCTTAACATTTAGCGGGATGAAAAATAGATGTTGACCGATTCTCAGACCTACCCGCTATGCACACAAAATTTCATGAGAATCGGTCGAATCGTTTCGGAGGACTTCAATTACGTACACAGGACACGAGAATTTTATATATTAGACACACATATTTAATACACATCCATGACCCAGTAACACAGTATACTTTTTATTCCCTGGCGGGATTCGAACCCGCTACTTCCGGCTCGAGCGCCAATGGGCTAACCATTGAGCTACGGAGGTCGTCAATTACAATACAATACTTTTTTTTTTCGGATGGATCTATAATGCTAACGGCCCGAAGGCCTTCGTGCTACATCAGATTAGTGTGAGCCCATTTGGCTCACTTTTGGTTTATAAAAGTGCAGTCTGCGACCACACGGCCTCCTGGCGTCGTGTTGGTGTCAGTGGCGGGACTGGGCCGCGTCACCGTCGGGTGGAAATACAATACAATACAAATTCTTTCTTATCAAATCAAGCACAGTTGTACAAAGTAAGCAGAGATGGTCAATTGGTTAATAACCAAAGAATTTGAAGCAATTACATGCCGAACCACTCACAGGCAGAACCGATTAGGATTGAAGGCTAAGGTGGGAGCGAAGCGCATCGGAACTCCGCTTTAGTCTCGGTGTTACAAATTATAATTTTGGCAATTACTAATTATATACCCAAATCTTAAAAATTCAAACTCGTAAATAATAAAATCTGTGTGTCTCCGGCAGGGGTGGCGGTATCGACTCATCCCTCTGCGTCCGATCGATTATAAGAATTTTAACATAATTTGGCTGCGCAGGAACAAATATACAAACAGCGGTAAATTGTGTTGGCTATATGAAATAGCCAACACTAAAAAAAATACCTAACACCGAGACAAAACCGTTAGGTGATAGGTCATACTTTATAAACGTGATGAATTACTTAAATACTCAAGTATTTTTTTACCTGTTGAAGTCATCTGCTCGACGAGACCAGCCATGAACTTGTAGATGAACATTTTGAGATGTTTTTTCTTCTCGACCGTCCAGTAACCGTAGTCCTTTGACTTACAATAAGAAAAAAATGCTTATTAACAAATCAGTGTATAATATACTTTTAAAAATAGTTCCAACAATAAAATATATGGATGATATAAAAAACTAATGTCATCTTCTGTCACCGCATTTATATTTAAGCAGTGACTGTTAAAAATGTTTTTATTCTTTCGAATCCATTTTAAAATTCATGAAACTATTTAAATAAAATCTAGAAAATCTATATTAAAAATATCACTGTATTTATAACCAATACCTATAAAGTATTAGAAATATTCAATAGAATCATCATCATCATCTTCAAACTTGTCAAACGACATAAAAATATATAGATCACACGTTTCCGTGTCCCGGCCCTGCCCTGTTCCGTCAGGGACGGGGAAGAAATCGGTTACGTATAATTTGTACGAACCATTGAACTAGCCGTACGAACTCTTAGAGAAAAAAAACGGACCGGATCCAGCGCCGGACGGAGGCCCGTGTTGCTCTATGTACGAACTAGTTAACACAGCTCCGTGTCAGGCGCATCCGGAATCCGGATAATCTGTGTCAAGAGCATGCTCGAAGTTCGAACGCATGCACAGAGTACTTTTATATTGGTCGCACAGACGCTCTGTCAGTGCTATCAGATTTTTATTAGGCACGTTGACGACGTTTTGTGCAAAAGCAACATGAACACGGAAATGTTGATAGAACTTGTACCACAGAACAATAATAATAATAATATCTATGGACGTGTATGTTATGTACATTCAGTCAGTGCTAATTCCAGTTTTGCAGTCTACATAATTTTATCTACGTGTATACAAAAACGTAAATTTGTGCGATAGGAACGGAGCATCAGCGAACTTTCATCGCATGCGCTGCAGAAAGCATTATATCTTTTTTTTCTTTAACGCCGGGAAATGCTCTGAGGCATCCCGCGGGGGAGTGGGTCTCCCCACGCGGGTATGTGGGACTCGCTGAGCCCGAAAACTGGTAAGTTATGCAGCTCTGCCCACTAAAATCTGGCGAATGCCACCAATGCCGCCTTTGGTGAGGTGCCCCGGAGCTAATGAGCAAACATGGCACATCGACGGATATTAGTCAGTCCCTGAAGGGGCCGACGGGGTGAGGTTCCCATCCTCGCCCCTTGCCCCCTGCTCTTTTGTCCCCTCTTCTTATAAGAGTGGTACAAAGAGCCCCTTTAGGCTCAATTTGCTTCACCCAAGGTGCTGGGCTCACCCTAGGCTACTAAGCCTCACCGCCTCGTCAAGGCCTGAACCATGGTGGGGAAGTATTACATCTACTGTGGTATTGATTATGGAACAAAAAATGCTGTACAATATTATTTATATTATAGAACACTAGCTGTTCCCCGCAGCTTCACCCGCGTTAATTACATTTACAACGGTATTCGGAGGGATGATGATGATAACTTATAAAGTCACTCAGTGATAACGTAGCATTATATTGATGAAAGATCTATTTCAATCGGATGAGTAGTTTCGAACATTATCTCCTACAGGATGTATGAAATAATATTCGAAAACTCTTCGAACTCTCTTTAAAAACTTACCAACGTTACCGTTATATAGAATAAGTATCCATTCCCGTGGGATTCTTCAGGATAAAACTAAACGATCACCACTTCTGAATCAAATTTTATCCACATTTGGATGGGTTAAGTGGTTAGACTAAAGGTATAACAGTTAGTTCAAATCGTTATAAAATAATACAAAAATGTATATATAAAACTTTATTACATAATACTTCTAATTAAATTGTATATACCCAAATCACATTAGTCAAGTCTATGGTTTGTGCTAAAGGACCCCGCACTTTAATTCTTCTTTGTTTAATAAGGACATCGTGTTGTGTTCTATCAGGTAAAGAAACAAATTACACTGATACCGATTTCCCTGATATGTGTGAACACGGCTGACGACTGACGGATGGCACGCGTCCCTGACGGGAACACAGAAATCAGCAACTCGGAACCTACCTCTTTGCTTGTACCTACATTTATTTGAAATCAAGTGCAGTAGGTACCTGTGAGCAGTAACTATATTTATTCATGTCTCTTAATTTTCGTTCCGTATTAAAATAAATTAACATGCAATAAAATATATCAAGGAGTATGATATTATGTTAAAAATGCAAGCTAGTAATAAAATCTTTTACTCTGTATTCTGACATAAATGTAATCTAAAGTTGAAATTTGTCGTCGGATCCTATAAAATTTGTTGTAATTTGTGTAATTTTTTACTATTCTTTTTTTAGTTCCAACTCTTTTAAATATCCAGTCATGAAGATAGTCGATGTTCAGTAAGCAAATCATTGAAAATCTTTGAAACTGATAGTAAATAATCTGTTAATGTTTTATGCAAAACATTGTTTCTTAGAGGTGATGCTTTGTTGCGTTTCCAGTTACATGTACCATCATACTGACTCAACTCAGGTCTTGTGTTCACCACACCATGGTTCAGGCCTTGTCGTGGCGGTGGGGCTCAGTAACTTAGGGTGAGTGGTGCACCTTGGGCGAAGCTAATTGGGCCAAGGGGCTCTTTGTACCCCTCTTATAAGAAGAGGGGACAGAAAAGCAGGGGGCAAGGGGTGAGGATGGGAACCTCACCCCATTGTACTGTCCCGACGTTGGGAGGGGTTGTTCTGTGGTGCGGGACAACCTCTCTGTGGAGGTGGCGTCGGTCCCTTGCGGGACTGACTAGCCGTCGAGGTGCCCTGTTTGTTTTCTAGATCCGGGGAACCTCACCAAAGGCGGCATTGGTGGCACTCGCCGGGTTTTAGTGGGTAGAGCTGCGTCCATTTACCAGCTGTCGGACGCAGCGAGTCCCACATACCCGCGTGGGGAGACCCACTCCCCCGCGGGATGCCTCAGAGCATTTCCCGGAGTTAAAGAAAAAAAAAAAAAGATCTTGTGTTCATAATAACGTCCACTATTTACCTAGTCATCCGTCTACCAGCCAACCTTAATATATGTAAAATCCTTAGTTTTCAGACCTCATGTGTGGTAGGGCCCATGGAAGCTTTGAGACAAACTTCTATGCGCTCTGTGGCTGATGTAACTGTCTTCCGACGACCTCGTCGACTATCAGGTACTTATTCTTTTACTATCACTAATATCTCTATAATAATTTATTTTTGTATTCAAGATTACCATTAGTAAGCATTCTTTCGTTCACAAAAAGCTAGACGATTTTCATCGAACCAAATTGATTCAAAGAATTTTATCTTATATGATAGTTTCTTTGTTTAAGCTCTAAGTTAGGGCATCAGATTTAGACTTCAATCTCTTTGTTAAACCTACATCACTTTCTCTCCAAATATAAATATATGAAATTATCACGCAGGCCGTCGCCAACGATCGCGTTCATCACCAGTTAGGTAAGAAATTAAGTATTAGACTAAAGCTAACTTAAAACTAGTCTAGACGTAGACTGAATAACTCTATCTAGCTTAAATTTAGCCTAGATCTCCATGTATATTTTTTTACTAAGACGGATGAAAACATTTTAGTAATTAATTAATTATTTAAGTTATTAAATACTAGCGACATGTTTTTTTTAGAGGTTACACTTGAAATATATTGTTGAATATGTCCGGAAAAACATAAATGAAGTTTGTAAGAAAAGTGATATTCATAGTAGGGATATACGCAATAAACACAGGCTAGAAAACGTTCAAACTTCAAAACCTATCCATTAAAATATTCTAAAAAGTTATTAAAGAGCGTTTGTGTGGTAAAGGATATTATAAAGTAAAAGATTTCATGGAAGATGCCACACCTTGGGAATAGAGCGTTCCTCCCAGGCATTTCAGGATAAGATGTAAAAATTGTTATAAAATACATATTATTTCAAAAGATTAGTTCCACTGAGTTTGTTTCGTCGGTTCTTATCAGTAAGCTTGCCTTGGAATCGGTGGTAGATTCAATTGACGTTCAAAAATATACTTTATTGGTACTATTTTGAATAAAAAAAGATTTGATTTGATATGAAAGAACGACATATTATAATATAATTGGCCATGTAAAAACACTCGACGCTTAAATCTAAGCCTGCAACGTTGAATGTCTTTGTATTATAAATCTGTATTACCTTCGAAAATTACATGCTGCAACGGGCCATATTGATCTATCTTTATTATATGCACAATTTATTTGGATAAGGATTAAAGCTGTATTGCTTGAAATCGCTTCGTAAATAAGCCAAGAGTTTTCGTAGAAAGTAGACGTTTTTTTTATATTGTAGGCTATCCCTAAGAAATAGACATTATACCATTGTGGACATTTTTGTAGACCTTTTTTAAGTTGTACAATACTTTAGTTGATCTATCCGGTAGGGTTTAGCTAGTGTTTGTAATGTAAGCGCAAAAAATGTGTTTAGTTACGACATCAGATTACAAACGTCTAAAATTATCAGTATTTACCTACTATATTATGCATGTACATAATATTAAACACATAAACCTTTTTTTTTTTTTTTTTTTATTAATATTTTATGGCCTGGTTACGAGACCTTTAAGCCAAGTCAGTTTTTGGGCACAAACTTCACATAAACCTTCCTCTTGAATCACTTATCTATTAAAAACAGCATCAAAATGCGTTGCGTAGTTTTAAAGATCTAATAGGTACAGACAGATTTTGTTTTATACTGTAGTAATCTAATATATAAAATTTCCATGTCACAATGTTAGTTACCGTACTCCTCCGAAACGGCTTTACCGATTTTTACCAAATTTTATATGCGTATTCAGTAGGTCTGAGAATCGGCTACTATCTATTTTTCATACCCCTAAGTGATAAGGGTGGTCAACCCCTCAAATTTTAAAAGTTAACGCGGGCGAAGCTGCGGGCAACAGCTAGTATTATATAAGTATTACGTTACGTTTTAATTATAATACGCAATCGTGATTATTTAATAATTCTTTGTACTAAACACTTTTTTAAAGATTTGATTTGAAATTACTGGATTTGCTATTTCGCTATGTGTACACAAACATCGCGAAAGAAAATAGAAACTTGAAATTATAATTAGGTGCCATAGTAGTGTTTATAATATGCATTATACATAGATTCATTAGTAATTACCGATGACATATGCTTTCGTCTTACATTTCATTTAATATTCTATCTTACCTGTTCAGTGGAGTATAAACTTTCTTACTAAATATATAGGTAATAATAAACGTGGTTACAGCATATTTGCAAAAGCAGTACTAATTTAAAACTTCTAATTTATCATCTCATATTTTGCTCTTGATTGTATTGATGTTGAGTTATGCATCAGCCTCTTTCCGTCCACTGCTGAAAATAGGCGTCCCTCAATGAACGCCAAGACGGCCGACACCTTGCCACTCGCATCCAACACGGACCGGCCACTGTACGGAGATCGTCTTCCCACCTGGCCGACCAACACTTCGATTTTATTTTCAACATAGGTACGATTTATTTACTTACAGGTTCGATGGTGCCAAACAGGACGATTTAAGTGATGACGGTAGCCCCGATGGTGAGACGTCACCACCACAATGTGAGACCCCTACCCCAGAAGATATTGATTCAGAAAATCCAACTCAATTGTGAGCACTTATAAGTGTATTATAATTAATTGTATAGGCGCATATGATAGAACGCGTTATTTTGTCCTATAGCCTATTATATGGGTCTATAGGCTCTGGTAGAACCATGGGATTTGTGGGCAGTCTTTTAATGCGTTACTGATAGTATTAGATGGTCAATGAGCTAAAACTATTTTTATAAAAGCCTCAGCAGTAATGTCTTTACAGATTCAGTGTTACGACGATGCCATACTACTCAGTACGACCGCCTCTACGACCGCTCACGCTGGTACCACTGGCTTCGAAGCCACCGCCAATATATCCAGCGTGTCTAAATTACTCTTCACTGCCGAAAGCTGATATTCTAAATGTAAAATTAGCCGTAAGTAAACTTATAAAAGACTTCTGTAAGTTTGTAGTCATACACCACGACTTACGCCCGAATACTCAAACGAATCTCAAATAATCTGACACGTCGTAGCATGAGTTTAAGTACGTCTTAAATTTGAGATTCGTTTGAGTATTCGGGCTTTAGAAACATAACCGTTTGACGACCTCTGTGGCTCAGTGGTAAGCGCGTTGGCGCGCAAGCCGGAGGTTGCGGGTTCGAATCCCGCTAGGGTACAAAAATATTTCCTTGTGTTCCTGGGTCATCTTAAATATATGTGTAATATAAAAGTATTAAATATATTTCCGTTGTCTGGTACCCGTAACACAAGTTCTTCGAGAACTTACCACCGGACCAGATTGACGTGGTGTGAAAGCGTCCATATATATTATTATTATTATAATTAATTTAATACAGAATGGTCCATATTTTTTTGCATATTTTACGAAATCGACATAGCGCGGAGATCGCGCGGGGCGTACCGCGTGGGGCTTTTTTTTTGGAAAAGCTATAGACTTTTCGGGTTGATGGCCTTTAAGCTCAATCGGTACAGTAAGTGAACAGATGGCTCACTTAAGAAATATTCGAAAGGCTCCCCCTTCCCCCGCTGCGCTCGCTGCTCGGAAGAGCAGGATTTGGACTAGTCAAATCCGATACGGTTGACGAATCTTTTACGGTTGAATTTAACCTATCATCATGAGGCCCAAGCGGTGTGCAGGTGTACCTAGCACCGTTTGTTGTGATTCTGTGTATGTTGTGACGTTCGCGTCGCGCTTTTGCGACGCGCATTAGTAGCTGAGAGATTTCGTCAGCTAGATCTGTTAAAACATGTTTAGGTAACCTATGTCTAATTGGAACTGAGCTATCTGGGGAATAGTTTGCGGCGCTCACGATGAGCGGGTTTGTGTGGAGGAGTGCCATTTCAAAGTGACGTTCTGACGTCATTTTGAAGTGGCCCCTAACGTACTCTCATCTGAAGTCCCTGTGCAGGTGGATGTTTCTTACGTACCACGGGCAACCGGTTGCCATGCTTTAAAAAATATTTTGGACTATTTGTAGTGCATTAAGTCGACTTTGTGGCACATGCGCGAATACGACACAAGAGTATGACATAATGGGTCGGATACAAGTTTTATACAGGATTAGCTTATGCCTGAGGGTCATTTTGCTGTTTTTGTTAATTAAGAAATGTAAACGGCTCATGACGAATTTGGCCTTTTTGGTGACTGTCTCTATGTGTGGTCTAAATGACATCGACCTGTCGAGGGTGACCTCCAGGTATTTTACCTGATCCACTCTGGGTATTTCTATATTGTTTAACCTTATTGGTTTCATGGTACGATAAGGTCGTCTGTTTGTGACCCTCCTACGGGAGAATTTTATGGAGGCACTTTTTTCTAGGTTTATATCAATCCTCCATTTTGCGAACCCTTCACCCAGTTCGGTGACGGTGCGCTAGAGGATGGTGGAAGCCTTTGCAGCTGAGGGGTGGGTGATATACAGAGTGGTGTCGTCTGCAAAGACCGTTTAACCGCTGGGTGTTCGGGGATGTCGGAGGTATTCTTTTCCGGTCCGGTATAGATTTACCTGTTTATACTTGGCTACCCGATATTTGTAACCGGAAAAGAATAGGCAACCTAACGTTTATATCCGTATCTTAGCCTATCTACTCTATATCTAAAATGCCGGTCAGAAAGGTAGTCGCGGATGATGATAACTAGTCTGTCCGGTATTCCTAACTTGAATAGTTTGTATATGAGTGCTTTTGCTACATCGAAGAATACAGCGCACGTGTCGTGTTTGTTTTTCTTATGTAAACCTCTGAGTATATCCTCCGTCATACGGTGGACTTGCCTCGGGCAACAGTGGTTTTCGCGGAAGGCGAATTGCTCATCTATGAAAAGATTATTTTCGCTAATGACGGTTTTCAACCGCCTAAGCAAAATTCTTTCGTAGATTTTTCCTAACGAGCTTATCAGGCTTATGGGACGATAGCTAGACGATTCCGAGCGCGGTTTTCCGGGCTTCGGTATTCCTATGATCGTAGCTTTTTTCCATATATCGGGGAACCTACAACCCTTGATTACCCGTATATGAACCCGTTTATCATGTTAACCAGAAGGATAAGTAGGGCGGGTGGTAGTATTTATAATACCTTGTTGGAAATTACGTCTGGCCCGGGGGCCTTCTTGGCGTGGAGGCATTTTATAATGTCTTGGACCTCTTCTACGTCCGTCGGAAGGATTGGATCTCGCTTCAGCGGTACAGAGACCCTTCTCGCTACCTCCCTGGTTACCTCCTCTACGTGGGGGCCTACCGGGGGGAGTTGCGACTGTTTGGCTCGGAGTGCACTGACTCTCGAGTGTATCGGCTAAACATTCCGCTTTGGCGACGACCTCTAGTGCAGGCGCGTGATTTAATCTTTTTAACGGAGGCATAGGTGCCTCCGTTTTTTTATAGAACGGGCGAGTGGCCAGTAGGCCAAGTGCGAAGGTGAGATTTCACTCAGGAAGCGATCCCACCTTTCTGTTCGATTTTCTATGACCCGGGCTTTGACCGCGAGTGGCTGGGGTGAGGTCTGAGGACGACTCTCGCGTGATAAGCTCAAAGTAGCTCGGTATTGTAAATAAGTATGGAATAGAATTAAAATTGGACTGCAATATATAATTGACTTTGAAATCTTCGTATTTGAATATAAAAAAAACCTTTATAATCAAACAATTTTTACAGATTTTATCGCGGTTTATTAAGATTTTTACAAGCCCGACGTTTCGGATACTTTACAGCAACCATGGTCACGGGAGGACTGAGGTGACAGATGTCCTAATGTTACAAAGTTATTCGAAACTACCCTATGATACATCATTATTTTAATAAGTCCTCTCTACGCAAAAAGTGCTAACTGCATCTTTAATCTGTGGCATATTATGCTTGGTTTTTGATTTAATTATTTTAATAATGGTATCCCAAGCAGGTGGTAAGAGCCAGCCATCTTCTCTACTGAAATTTGGATGTTTTTTAATTTCAATAGCCTCGCGGATCATCCTTGGTTGGAATCGGTGTTCTTTTGCGAGTATCTGTGGTTTATCAAATCTAATATAATGGCGAGCTTTGTCTAGACTATGTTCACAGATTGCAGAGAGGACTTATTAAAATTCAACATTATTCTGCGTAGAGAGGACTTATTAAAATAATGATGTATCATAGGGTAGTTTCGAATAACTTTGTAACGTTAGGACATATGTCACCTCAGTCCTCCCGTGACCATGGTTGCTGTAAAGTATCCGAAACGTCGGGCTTGTAAATTTTTTAATAAACCGCGATAAAATCCGTAAATATTGTTTCATTATAATGAGTGAAATTCGCGCAAACATTAGAAAACAATATAAAGAAACCTGTTTATTGTATAAGAATTAGTAAGTATCATACGAAAATGAATTAAACACATAGCTCCTTGTGACTTGACTGTACTTAGTACTTACATAGATTTTCAATATTTAAGTATCTATTATAAAACACGATATTAAACTTGTGGATCCTGGAAATCCTTGTGGAACGCTGCCTTATTAAAAAAAATTACACCGTATTTTTTATTGCTGATAAAAAATTTACACCGTAAAAATATTTCCCTATTTAAAACCTTTTTTTATAGCATAGGAGGGCAAACGGGCAGTCGAAGCCGTTTGGACACTATCGACGACCATACACATTCTCACAACCAGAGATTATGCTCTTTTTCCCTATCTTTTAAAGATAATAAATATTTCTTAAATTTAAGGTAAATAGTAAAGAAGCGACACATGTAGTGTATTCATTGCTGCACCTCCTCATATCGGAGCTACCGTCAGTCGGCTCTCACGACGTCGGCATAGACACCTGCACTGAAGTCAGTGAAGAGAAGTATCGAGACATGGCAGTGCAAGTGCAATCTTCGTCCAGCTTAAGGTACGTAAACGGCACAAGAAGTTAAAATAACAAGGCCGCATAGATATATCTTTTATAAATATATCTATGCGGCCTAGTTCATTATTTACAATTTACGTTGGACAAGACAAAGGTTTTATCAAGATGTTCAGGAGGCAGAATACCCATACCACTTACACTGTGTACATACTAAAAAATATTAACAATAAGGGTGGGTCCCATCTTACTTTAACAATAACTGTTCCGTCAAAATACCGGTTCGTGTAAAAATGCGTTGCACCATTTGACTATGGTCAAAATACGTCATAATTTAACACTAACTTTAACCGCTCACAATCGGCCGGTTAAAGTTATTGTTAACGTCAGATGTCAAATTTAAGTTTTTTATTCTTTTATTATATTACAAATTAAAATACAAAATAGTTTTTATTGTATTAAAATTTAAATATTTGTTAAATATCAAGTAAATTATATATTGTTAATAGAATTGTTTTGATTTTGACTAAAACATTATTAATGATAATACTGTAATATAGACTGCTGTAAAATATATATGAGTAATATTGTAATGATAATAATGAAATTACTGATAATAAAATATATATTATTCGTCTCGGCGTTCATTAAAGGAGGCCTATGTTCACCAGTGGACAGACAAAGACTTATGATGATAATGATGATGTATTATTAGAAATATAAATTATTTATTAAGTTTATAATTTAAATATAAGATAATTTTATTATTTTAACATTTTGAAAATATAGGCATATTATATTTTTTTTACTATCTAATAAATAACACGCAGTTACCTTACTTATATTTGGTTGGAATATTTGCAAAATATGTTTCATTATTTACTCAATCTCGGAAATTTCAGAATGACTATGGCATAATATAATTTGAAGGCGGCGCCCAGTAAGTTTTAAACGTCAAACCGTTTTTTTTTTTTTTAATTTATTTATTGAGAGCTGGATTCGAGTCCTTCGCTCTAAATCAAACCGTTTTTTTACATATGTATTACCATATCTTAAAATATTTCTCCTAAGGAATTAGAATCAAATTAGGCATCATTAGACATGCAGCCCTAGTAACTTTAACAATCAGATTTTTTATGCTGGTGCAACCCAATTGTCTAAACCGTTAAAGTCAACGTTATTGTTAGTGTCAAATTTAACTTTGACTATTACTTTAACCAACAATATCGTGCAACCTTAGTGTATTTTCCTACAAATAATAAAATTTCTTCTCTCTTGTTATAGAAGTAAGAATGAAGAAGTAGTCTCTGACGGTAAATATTTTATTTTTGCATATTTTATAATATTACTAAATACTATCGATATATTTTTTTTATTCACTTATTGGCTGATTGCCGTGGTTCCTCCCGCCCTAAAATAATAAAAAAAGCCTTACCTTCCTCAATAATGAAAACTGAAAAAGGTTGATAACGACGATTATGATAGATTATAATTCTTAGGTGAAGAGATGGAGAAGAATAATAGCGAGTGGCTAGGAGGAGTGCGGGCCCTCCGCAACTCTCATGTCCGTCTCTTAATGCGACAGTTGCAACAGCTGCGTCATATAGAGAAGCTGGACCGGGCATTGAAACGTGTGCACGCTGGGCAAACCCGTCTTGAGAAAGTGTAACCATACATCATTAGACATTTATAAACTTATCACTTTGTCTGTAATGACTTAAATGTTGAAGTTGTAATAAATTATTTTACAGATATTATAATGCTTTATTGGAATATTCCCAAACTTTTTTGTTTTTCAAAATTTCGTCGTCGCATTCGTGAGCTTATGTGATATTACAAGGTCAATTCCGCGTTGGTTTTCATCACTCAGTGTCGTCTTGAGGGTCTGGTTTAGGATCTCTACTAACAAGATAGCTCATAGCAGCCTCCAGTCCAACGAGGATGGCGATCACATCTCGAGCGTCTACTTTGCCACTAATAAAATTTAAACATAAATTAAAACCGACTTCAAATAAAAAATAAAAAAAAACTCAAAAGTAATAAAATAATTTCCTTAATTTTTGTGCCTACAATTTATAATCAACTTGTTCTTCTACTAATATACAATCTTTGCGTTTACCACGTCATTATTGTTACTTTTGGAGTCGGTGTCAGCCAAGGTAGGTAGGTTAGGAGGTAGGTACATCAACAAATAGGACACCGGCTTCAAAAGTAACAATAATGACGTGGTAAACGCAAAAATTGTATAATTGTATAACAAGTTGATTATAAATTGTAGGCACAAAAATTAAGAAATTTATTTTATTACATTTTAGTTTTTTTTTTATTTGAAGTCGGTTTTAATTTATGTTTAATTTTTTTTATTTCTTAATTTTTTGTGATTTCAAAATTTGATAACTGATTTTATTTGTCTGAAATATGGGTAGAACTATTAAACGCGGTGCTCAGATTAAATAGCGCTGTATTAATGAGATGACCGTAGAAAGGGTTTAATTCATTACATAACAAATGAAAAAACCAAAATGGAATTGTGTAGAATTTTATATACATGTAATTGAAAGCAATCACGGCAGATTTGCTGCTATTCGTTAAATAATTCCATTATCTATAGGTATAGAACATCACCAATATATAGATATAGAATGGATATTACGATGACCTTGAAAAACTATGATGCGCTTCCAAGCCACAGTTGTTTTTTGTTCATTTAACAACGACAAGTAATAAAATTACATGATTTTGGTATAATATTATTTACCGTATGAAGTAAGCCCAATTAAAGCTGTAAATCGTCGAGGATTCCCCTCGACTGTGTATGGTCTCCATCATCACACCTGTAATGGCGCTTATAACCCATATGGGTACAAAGTTCTCATCAATTTAAATTAATTAAGTCCAAACACATAGCTACTGTAAACTGTTGAGGAGTTTCCTTAACTGCCCTTTGTCTTCATCATCATACCCCTAATGACAGTCACAACCCATCTAGGTGTAAAGTTCTCATCATTACAAATTAATCAAGCCCAAACACAAGGTTACTGATGTAAAACGTTGAGGAGTTCCCTCGATTGTCTTTCGGCTCCAGCATCAGATCGACTCCAGACCTTCATTAAATTGTAGTCCTTCAAAACACTTTATAAAAAAATATCAAACGCACTAGTCACCCCTACGATTTTCGAAAGTTCCCCTCGATTTCTCTGGGATGCCATCATCAGATCCTGGTTTCCTTATCATGGGACCATTTGGGAAGTATACCCTTTAGAACAAAAAAATATTTTTTCAAATCGGTCTAGTCATCTTCGAGTAATCAGGTAACATACATAAAAAAAAAAAAAAAGATTCCGACGAATTGATAACCTCCTCCTTTTTGAAGTCGGTTAAAAAAACATTTTACAAAAAATTAAAACCGACTTCAAAAATACTAAACTAAAAAGTAATAAAATAACAGTTTCAGTAACGGTGTCAGCCAAGGTAATGTACAGCAACAAATACGACACCGACTCCAAAAGTAACTATAATGACGTGGTAAACGCAAAGTTTGTACATTAGTAGAAGATTAAGTTGATTATATGTTGTAAGCACAAAAATTAAAGAAACTGTTATTTTATTACTTTTTAGTTTAGTATTTTTGAAGTCGGTTTTAATTTTTTGTAAAATGGTTTTATTTCTTAATTTTTAGTGATTCCGAAATTCGTCGTCTTGGCGTTCATTGAAGGAGGCATGTTCAGCAGTGGATGGATAAATGATGATGATGATGATGGTAATGATGGTGATGATGATGATGATTACGATGACCGCGACATACTATGGTGTGCTACCAAAGCATCCTATACAATTGTTAGTTACATCGACACGTAATAAAATTATCATATCATCAAGATAAACAAAACCAACCAAATAGGCATTATTGGGAATAACTAAAAAACGGCTTGTCAGATCTTAATAAAATTAATATGGGACCAAATTGGAAACACCAGCTTTCAAACAAAAAAATAACTATCGAAATCCATTCACAAACGGCGGAGATATCGTGTCACATACATACAAAAAAAAAAAAAAAAAAAAACATACAGACGAATTGAGAACCTCCTTTTTTTTGAAGTCGGTTAAAAAATAAAAATAAAACCGACTTCAAAAAATAAAAAAGTAATAAAATAATGGCGTTTCTTTAATTTTTGTGCCTGCAACTTTTACATATACTTATTCTTCCACTTACCTTTGCGTTTACCACGTCATTATTGTTACTGTTATCATTATTATTGTTAAGTCGGTTTCATAGTTGTTGCTGTAATTACTTACCTACACCTTTTTTTGCACCGGGAAATGCTCTTAGGCATCCCGCGGGGGAGGGGGACCCCCCAGGAGGGTATGTGGGACTCGCTGCGCCCGAAAGATGAGAATAAGGTGGAGTGCCACCAATGCTGCCTTTGGTCAGGTGCCCCCGATCAGTTGAGCAACGGCACCTCGACGGCTAGACAGTCCCCCAAGGGAGCGACGCTACCCTCACAGAGGGGTGGTCCCGCACCACAGAACAATCCCTCCCAAATTCCGGACAGTGCAATAGGGTGAGGTTACCATCATATTAATGAGACAGCGCCATTTTATGAGACGAATAAAGTAACGGTTTCAACTAATAAGAAAAACCAATGTGTAATTGTTTAAAAAAATACATATTTATACATGTAAGTACCTAATTGAAAGCAATTACGGTAGATTTGTTACCACGCATTAAAAGAATAATTCATTTATTTAACACCAAAGATGTTCATCAACAAAGCTGCGTTTAGGTAGGCCATTAACCAGGTGGGAAGACGGTCTCCGTGAAATGGCCGGTTCGTGTTGGATGCGAGTGGCGAGATGTTCAGCAATGGATAGATAAAGGCTGATGATGATGATTATCATGATGCACTTCAAGCATCCTATACAATGTTTTTGACGTGACAAAGTCTTATAATTCTATGGAGCCGGCTGCAAGAACGAAAAAACATGACGTATGCGATGACGTATGCGGCGTTACCTCGCTCTGAGGCGTTCCATTTTCTTATGACGTTGTCACGTTCAACTATCGTCACCGACTTTACAGACAACCGATTTTTTTTGTTTATTTTACATCGACTTGAATAAAAGAAAGAAAGAAAGAAAATATACTTTATTGTGTAATAAGAATACATACATCAAACATGGAAATTACAGAAAAAAAATGTACACAAAAGGCGGCCTAATCACTAGGGTAGCGATTTCTACCAAACAACCTTAGGGAGACGAGAATTTGAATACATACATATAGGGTCGTTATGAAAAGAAAAGAATAATAGAAGAAATATGTATACATTTAAATACATTGTATAATATATACTATACAATTTAAACACAAATAAATATGTACATAATATTCTAAATAAACATACTTATATTGATACTTATTAAAATTCATCGATATGAACTAAGTCAACCAAAAAAATGTAAAACTACTGGGCCTTTGTCAATTGATTATGGACCTCGGCGTTATCGGTGTACAAATCCCATCGAATTGAGAACATCCTCTTTTTTGAAGTCGGTTAAAAAGTGACCATTTGCATTAGTTTCGCAAACAATGAAAAGTGTAATTTTACAGTGTTATATTTTTATTTAATTTTAATAATACGTATTTTGTCTGTATCGATGTGGATTTAAGCACAATAATTCATTTTCGAATCAATACACAGTCTTAGTGACTACAAGATTCATCTACGCAGATTCACAAGAGTTTGACAAAATTAGATATAGCTACTTTATAATTGCAACACTACCTACTTATAATTGAAACATTACCCCCAATTATGTTTTAATTAACCTATCACCTATATAATAGTTTACTTTCCTTTCACATTTATAGAATTATATTTCAGTTCTTTCTAGTATATACTTGAGTTTGAGTTTGAAATTCAAAACTCCGCTTTCCAATATGAGATTGCTACTATGCATACAATTCTTGGGTAAGACTTTTTTTATAATATGAAAAACTAGAAATAGTTCATGTTTTTTAATCCTTGTTTTTTTGTACTTGTGACTGGTACAGTGTCGATAATTTTTGAAACAGGAAAAAAAAATAGTAGGATTAAACCCATTAAAAAGGTTAGGAGGGTCTCTGGGCCTTTCTCTCTCTTCTATCATACTTAATGTTTTTACATTTTCTACCATAGTAATGTCTATTTTTAACGAACAAAAAAATCACCGATTTAAAAAAAAAATTTTGACGTGAGATTTTTCGATTGAAAATTAGGCTGCTTTTTCGATATTTAGTCAAAATAAGTTGAAAAAATAAATATTTTGAGTAAAAATAAATATTAAGTATTACTTATATATTAAATATTGTGTTGGGGATATGAAAAGGTAAGTTTTCACCTAATTTCACGAATCTTTGTTTTTTTTTTTGTAAAAAATAAAAAATTTGGTTAGGTATTTTGATTTTTGAAATTAATTTTGAGGTTATGCGAAAAAGTGTATTATAAATACTAAAGTTGTAGATCTTTTTATTACCTACAACTTTGCCATTCAACTTTTTTCATAGGAATTGTATAGTTTTCCCGGAAATCACCCTCTTCCACTTTCCCGTCCTCAGATCGTCCGTAAATTATTTTTCCTTCCATTCTTGTTATATTCTCTTCCTTTTCCAATGGGTCTCATTCTACTATAATTTGGTTGCACTTTTTTACCATTTTCAAAGGTCTTGAGGAGGTGATTTGTCTGCATTCCTAATTTATAATGATTATGTTGTGTAGCGTTAGTTATTTTTCGGAACGAACGGAGCTTTGTCTTTAGATTGCCGCAGCTTGTGTAAACAAGTGTTAGTGTTTCCACTTCTTTCATTCGGCACTCATGAATGTTTAATAAAGCAGAAAACTATTTAGTTTATCTGCGCGTGACAACCCATACACTCCGTAGTCCGTACTATTTCCAATGTTTTTGAAGTGAAACTTCTTTGCGGCATGAGGGTAAAAATTTTACGGATAAAACGTCACGAAAATGTGCAAGGTTTTTGTCTAAGAAGAGGGAAAGAGTGATTGAGACCGATTGGGAGAGAGTGAGAAAGGGCGAAAGTGGCATGAAGCACATAGACACGGAGTAAGGAGAGTGAGAAAGATCGAGAGAGAGAGAGAGAGAGTGAGATGAGCAAATGTCGCATCGCAAGTCTCGGAAATTTAAACCTTTAGATTAGTATAAATATAAATGAGATTTAAAAATTAGTTAGTCAAATAAGTTTCACTTCTGACATGTGTACTTTGTTTTTTTCAGTAATACTAATAGCAGTGCATTATTCGACCCAGCAGCCGCTAGATGATGATGGCGAGCTAAGTCTGAGATCATTGTTGGAGAACCTTGATCAGAATCTTTTCGCTCGGTCTCGCGGAGGTCTGAAAGGGTATTTATACAATAGAGTGCGAAATATGGTCGATTGGGCGCTACAAAACTACTGAGAAGTCTTTGCGACATAGTATATGTGCGATATATTGGTTAAATTGAATAATAAAAATGGTACATATACTCATTAAGATTTGTCGTTGTTAATTTTATAATCCCATGGCGTTATACTACCACCTCAGTGTATAAAAACACATAGTGCGTTCTGTAAGAAGCAGCACTAGCGACGATATATAGGTAAATCACTATATACCTACTATGATATAGGTTCTTATAGTTATGACAATGCAAACCCTTATATTATGTCCCACTGCTGGGCACGGGTTTCCTCTAAATCAGGCGAAGAGGGTGTTGGGCCATAGTTCACCGATGCACTGGCCCAATGCGGGTTGGTGAACTTCACACATCTTCATCAGGCATGCAGGTTTCCTGAAAATGTTTCCTTCACCGGTGAGCAAGCGAAAGTCTCATGTTCAGGTGCACGAAAAAAATTAGATAAATCATCAAGGCATCACTAGGGTCCGGATCGAACCCGAACCTGTCACTCACAGTTATGCCTTACGACTTTTTATTAACATTATATTTATGTTGTCTATATCTATCTATGTATGTATATAGATACATACATACCTGTATAAAATTCTGCTTTATAATCAAATTTATAATGTTTACTCACTTATATATTTATGTGTGTAATTGATTCATAAAAAATGGACACATATTCCTCATAATATGACGAAGGCATCCATTAATGAAGGATTTTCCAAAATTATCCTATATATCCTAAGGGGGGTGAAATGAAGGAAAAAATTTTGTATGAAACATTTTATACCTTGGACATATTGGAATAAAATTTCGTATGAATTGAGTATAGCAAAAATAATGTTACGTATTTCAGTGTCTTCTAAAACGAAACCCCTAAGAGAGTAAAACAGGCGTTTAAAGTTTTAAAAAAACGCACAGGTTAAGACCTAGAAACTTAAAATTTCGTACACGTGGGATACATGTGTGAAATTTTAAGTCCTATGATGTCGGATCCACTAAGGAAGAATTTTGCGAAGTTCATAGGGGATGTAAGTTTATATGGAACTTTATATTGCACCACTGCGGTTTCAGCCGCCTTTTGAGGATCCCAGGCAACAGGATCACCTCAGCGACAGGGACGTCGTGTCATGTTCCTATCCTGAAGACCAACATGAGCACAGCGCTAATGAAGGCGCATTAGGTAGAGCGTTCATCGAACTTTATATTCCGTTAAAAGGCTCACTTAAAATATTTTATTAGAATACTAATTTTAGAACCTATTTGGTTTTTTTTTTCCAAATGAGTTGATTCGGGTGCTAATGCTGCGTGTACTCTTATGTAACTGCTATTTCTGTGTTGGTTGTGTATTTAAGCTAGGGATATGTTTTGATTATGATTTTGCGAAAATTTGAATTTTTAGTAGTATCTAATGATGTTATTAGTTAAAGTAATGTGTTACATTCAGAGTACACGCAGCTCTCGCTATATTTTTTTTGGAGTTTACTCCTTAAGTATTTGGCATTATTTATGTAATTGGCATTGTATTAATTTCCGTATAGAAAACTGTCTTCATGTAGTTTCTTACGTAATCATAGTCACAACTCACAATGGTTTTTTAAAACATGAGTGGAAATAAGAAAATAAAACAACTAGAGCACATTCAAGATTGAATAATCAAAAACACAAACTAAAGGGAATACTACGTAATAGGCTCAGATGAAGTAAAAAAAGGTAGATAGCGCACTTGGAACAAGAAAGTGAAGCCACTTTTTTAAGTATGTGTGAGTGAATGAAGGGTTGCCATTTTTTAAAATATCCCTTAAAATTGTATATTAATAAAAATAGGCAATAAGTGAATGCGACAGTGAATATTTTTATAAAAGACAATAATATTACGAATATGTAGGAGGCGTGTGATCCTACCACTTTATAAACTGTCTCAATAGATATCTTATTGACACAATTGTTTTATTTATTTATTTATTCCCATGAATGTAGTAAATACATAGGTGATATTAAAAAAAAAAAACAAGTTCTATACATTCTACCATAACATGGCGTGTGAAAATAAAACTTTACATAAATAAACAATTAATATAAATTAACAGGAAAAAATAGTTACAATTAAATAAACTTGATAAATACAACAAGTCATTAAAATCATTGTGAGAGAATAACAGTTTCAAAATAATTGATTATAATAGTAATTAGAAAGTCACATTTTATCAATACACAATTTAAATTAAATACATAATATGTCGTTTTCCATTTAAAAAAAACATTTAAATTATAAAAACATTTCTCTGCAAGCCACACTGTTACATTTTTTTTTAAATTTATTAAATGGTAAATCTTTAAATTTATAAATAATTAAATACATAGTCCCGCTGTGGGTACGTGAGTCCCAAAAACATAGGTTATACGAGGTCATTTCGATTCAGTCACATAGCGATCAAATAATAAAATAATAATTATGTCACCTCTGTACTTAATTATTTTGCTATGGCTTTGCCTGCAATTGACTTACCCACTATTGGGCTATTAGAAATACTAACTTCTAGCAACACTATCCCGATACGTCATTTCGGGGCAATTATATTATTTATGTTGATTAACCTCAAAATAGTGTTAAAATATCTTAAAAGAATATAGTCTTGTGTTTATTTATGTGTGAAACGATATTTCTTTAGACTCTTTGGTCACTTTTGTATTGTTTTTACACCATTTAATTACACAGAACGGTATTTTTTTGGCAAACTTACTGCACGACGACTCGTAAGATACTAACAAAAATGAGCTTAGTTTTGGTGTATCTGTGTGCGTGAGCGCGTGTACACAGAACAATATTACCCTAGCGGGCGCGTGTATTTACATGAAGGAACTGAGTTTTGTGGCTTCAGTATTAGCAAAGGCCGTGCGTCATCTACCTTTTTTTACTTCATCTGAGGTAATAGGTAACAAAAATGAATTCAAAATTGAGAAATGTTAGCACAGACTATAAAAAGTCATTACGTTCCAATATTCGCGGCGATTTTAAAATTATTTTAAAATTCAGCCCAGAAAAGTCTAGTAATTTTAATATATATTTATTCTTTTCAAATATTCTTTTTCATATTTTCAAAATCATATTTATAATTTGCAATTTCTTTCTAACAAAAATACAATAAATTGAAACTCTTCAATTTGATAATTAACTAATCAGAAACTTTAAAATATTAATGTTGCCTCCCTAAATATATTATTTGGTGTGACCATTGCATAGACTTAGAATATGACCATTGAACACTTGGTTCAAGTTTAATTGTACAAACTTGTCAAGTAAAGAATTTAATTTCGATTAAGTATTAAATATGTAAGTACCTATAATTGTTAAAAATAAATCACGTATATTTTATATAAGAATAATTAGTCTTCAACATAAAACATGTAAAAATTTCATAGACATAAAAAAAAAAACAAAATAGCGCCACCTAACGCAATATAACGACTTTCCAATCTCATACAAAAAACCAAATGTACTAAGTGAAATGCCTCTGATCCTCCCTGATCTTATTCTCGGGGCCTCCTCATTGTTATTATTATTATTATTTTGTAACATACTTTATGTAATACGCTTTATTGAAGTAATATAAATAATCCGAATAATTATAGATATATGTTTGTTTCTCTTATCATTTTAGCAGATGCGTTCATTTATCCTTTTTTTCTACTCGATATATATCATAATTATCGTTCGTAAGGAGTTAACTCCAATCGTGCGTCGGAGCTGACACACACACACACTTTTTTGTTTTTTTTTTACTGTGCTATTATTAACAATTAGATTTTTTCAGTCAGTGTAAAGTATAAGTACATACTTATACTTTACACTGACTGAAAAATTCTAATAGCTTTATGTAAAGCTATGTACAATGTGTATTAAATAAATATAAAATTACAATTAAAATAGAAAGATACAATAAAATAGAATTTGTTCTTTTTTTTTGTCTTGTCTTTAGTTTTCTGTTTTTTTTTTGTTTATATCTTTGTTGGTTTTTTTTGTTTGTTTTTTATTTTTCCTTTTTTTATACAAATGTGTTATTATTAAGAATAATGTAAAGTTAGGTATGTACATAGTGTATTAATATTAAAAAAATGTAGTGATAAAAGAAACAAAGTATAAATGTCAATTCCGGGAGATTATGTACACTTATGTCAGTCCATTGAAATGTTTAAGCCTGCTCAGGATGGAGTCGGCGAGCTTAGCGAAAGAAACTACAGCTTGCTTGTGTTTCAAAAGAGACCCCACCCTGAACGGGCTCACTTGGAGGCTTTGACAGAGGATCTGGTGGTCCAATCTAATCGCGGCGTACCTATTTGGTTAATTAAACCTCAAGCTCGTGGTACCTCTCGCTCACATAACACCGGCATCAAGTGACAGCTACGCTGTCGCGTTTCGTGGGGTTTGTGAGTTTCCGGTGGCCCATTGGGGAAATAGGGAAAAGGAGGGCAACGCATCTGCATAACCTCTGGACTCTGGTTGTGCAGATATGTATGAGCGTCGGTAGTCACCATGGCTCCGACTGCTACTAGGTCCTATGACATAAAAAACGTCGCACCATGTCATGAAACAAACAACATTTTTTGCATAACTACCTACTACTACAAATATAAAAAATATATATTTCGTATATTTTTTTTAAATCTTATATCTATATATATATATATAGGTAATCTCAAATAATTTTTTTTTTTTTAAAACAGTCATAAGTTCTGACTGGCTTGTTGGTCTAGTCACTAATGGTTAGTGACACTGACTGCTAAACCAAAAGGTCGTGGGTTCAATTCCCACCCAGGACAAATGTTTG
Source organism: Helleia helle (assembly GCA_963853865.1). NCBI lineage: Eukaryota > Metazoa > Arthropoda > Insecta > Lepidoptera > Lycaenidae > Helleia > Helleia helle. Next base: position 7,673,842 of record OY971420.1, read on the forward strand.
TGTGATGAGCATGATCATTTGTTATGTGTCTGGGTGTAATTTATCTATAATATGTATACCTATAAGTATGTATCTGCAGTTGTCTGGTTGCCATATTACAGGCTCTGCCTAGTTTGGGATCAGATGGCCGTGTGTGAGTTGTCTCAACATATTATTATTATTAGTTTCAATTTAGGAAGAGAAATTATACACGTTTGTGATGTCTTATTCTCTAAATCAGCTATGAAATAACAAAAAAAAAGTTATTGAAAAACCAGCTTTTTTGGTTCACTGGAAAAAAACATAAAAAAGTTTTTTATAATATAATATGTAATACAATTTTCTGTATGCAATATGAACATACAGGCAAAGAATGCTGTCTGCATATCATTCTCTTGCAGCTTTGGCAGCATGAGTTTGGTTTTCATGAAGGCCCATCATCTGTATGATTACAGTCTCGGGTTCTTCGTTAATTCTCTAAACGTTTATCAATATATACATGAATGCAGTCAACAGTCAACTGTCAGTCGTCATCGGAAAAAAATAGATTTCATGAATAAATAATATTCTGACATTGTCTCTCCTTTTTGCCGTCCAGAATAATGATATGGGATAGAGCTAACACGCTGATATGGTACGTTCACTTTCCACTGGGACGTTTACTAAATATTCTGGTATAGAATCAAGTATCAGTGTCACATTAGGTAGTGCCTGCACCCCACCATGGTTCAGGCCTTGTCGTGGCGGTGGGACTCAATAACCTAGGGTGAGCCGCTGCACCTTGGGCGAAGCTAATTGGGTCAAGGGGGCTCTTTTTACCCCTCTTATAAGAAGAGGGGACATAAGAGCAGGGGACAAGGGGTGAGGATGGGAACCTCACCCCATTGTACTGTCCCGACGTTGGGAGGGGTTGTTCTGTGATGCGGGACATCCCCTCTGTGGAGGTGGCGTCGGTCCCTTGCAGGACTGACTAGCCGTCGAGGTGCTCTGTTTGTTAACTAGATCTGAGGCACCTCACCAAAGGCGGCATTGGTGGCACTCGCCGGGTTTTAGTCGGTAGAGCTGCGTCCACTTACCAGCTGTCGGGCGCAGCGAGTCCCACATACCCGCGTGGGGAGACCCACTCCCCCGCGGGATGCCTCAGTGCATTTCCCGGCGTTAAAGAGAAAAAAAAGGTAGTGCCTGCAGCTTCGGTTAAGGGTTTGTATCAAAGTAAACCTTGTTCCGAGACCGTATCGTGTTCACTGAACTCTTTAAAATCTTTAATTTCGGAGAACCAGCTATCGCTTAGTCAAATACTGTTGGATATTTTCATCAGCAACTGATTGGTCACGACATGGTGCGGTCTAATCACAAAAACAACATTGTATATTATTAATTTTCTAAAGATGTAGCTCAAATATTTATACACATTTTGCACTTCCACCGTTCCCAAGCGCGTCGCTCCATTCTCCAACTGATTGTCGAGTGTCCAGCCGCGAAAAATAAAAAATAAAACTACTTTACTACTACTACGGCCAACTAAGGTAAAGAAAGGAAGAAGTCAAGGAAAAAAGATGATTGCCTCATTCTTTGGTCGGAAAGGTCATTTCGCGACAGTTGTGCTAGAAGATGGAAGGACAGTTACTGCAGACTGGTATGTCAATAGCTGTTTAGGTGACTATGGCAGGTGCCGAGATAATGAGTCATCCGCCTTACAGAAAAAAATAAAATAAAATTCGAGGTATTCGCTTTACGAGCCCTGAAGATGCGGTGAAAGCGTACGAAAATGCCATAGAAGAGACTCCTAAGGAAGAATGGGTCCACTGCTTTCCTCAGTGGTTCCATCGAATGCGACGATGTGTAGAAAGAAACGGAGATTACTTCGAAAAACAATAAAAGTATTGGCAACTTTCTACATTAAGCCGTTTTTCATTTTCTAAACATTTTCAGTGTTACCTAGGTGTATCCAAAAAATAAAAACTTTCATATATCATTATAAATGAAAAATTTTATTTTTATATATAATTACATTTGTCTTACGGGAATAATTCCATCCATTACCATCAGGTGAACCGACTGTCTGTTTGACCCCTTCTTCTATAAAAAAAACTACTCAATTTGTGTGATTGTGTCTATATCTCATGAAACTATTGTTGGGAGTTCCACTGTCCTGCTCATTTCTTTCTACACACACTAGAAGAGCACCGAAACTTACCATGTAACATTTTAGGATAGACAACGCATGAATGAGTCAGGTTACACATACAATCATATCTGAACTGATGACACGGCACTGGCACAACCCGGGCCCGCCGACCGCTGCCAACCGCGACGAAACGTAGGTAGGGCCCATTACGGCCCGCCAGCCGCTATGCCTCTGCTTTCTAAATCTCCGATATCATCTAAGATATCCATTTTCATGATATGCTATGAAAGACAGTTTTGATCTACATGAAATGTACAACGTATCATATAATGTATTGAACAAGGAATATTACTGTATTGTATAAAATAGCTTGGTAATTTATAACACTTTTTTTTTTGTTAAATATGTAAAAGATAAAAATGGTTACTGTGCGTTATCATTAGGTTACAATATTTTAGGATAGACAACGCATGAATGAGTTCCCTGGCTAACTCGACCCGTACCTACTCCTTAGTTTTATGATGTAAAATGTATTCAAGTGGAAAAAGTGTAATATTTAAAACACCCAGCCAAGTGAGGATCAGACTCGTGCTCAGGGTGAGCCCAACAACAACCCCTCGGCTCAATTAGCTTTGTACTCCTCTTATAAGAAGAGGGGACAAAAGAGCAGGGGGCAAGGGGTGAGGATGGGAACCTCACCCCATTGTACTGTCCCGACGTTGGGAGGGGTTGTTCTGTGGTGCGGGACAACCCCTCTGTGGAGGTGGTGTCGGTCCCTTGCGGGACTGACTAGCCGTCGAGGTGCCCTGTCAGCTTAACAGATCCGGGGCACCTCACCAAGGCGGCACTGGTGGCACTCGCTGGGTTTTAGTGGGTAGAGCTGCGTCCATTTACCATCTTTCGGGCGCAGCGAGTCCCACATACCCACCTGGGGAGACCCACTCCCCAGGCGGGATGCCTCAGAGCATTTCCCGGCGTAAAAGAAAAAAAAGGATCAGACTCGTGCATTGAGGGTTGCCATAGCAAGTGTTATTTTATGTAATAAAATCAGGAATTGGCGATTTTCAGACTGTTTCCTTGGTTTCGTTTTGGTATTTTGAGAACCCTAAAAGTAAATAAAGAGTGGTGTATCAATTCGTTGTTACATCAACAGCATCTCTACAGCGTACATAATTAAATTGTAGCTTTAATATAAGGCTCTGTATATATTTGTATAGTTAATGTGATTAGGTACAGTTTATAATGGCTACATTATTTCTAATTATGTTTCAATTAAACTACCGACTATATAATAGCCTTCCTTCAAAAAAACTGTATTGAATCATAATATCGTTCTTTCTGGCATTTCACTCGACATTGCCTTTTCAGGATGAGAGTGCTACTTTGCATACAATTTTTAGGTAAGCCTTTTTATGATAATATATAGCAGTAAGGAAATTGTAAAAAATAAAAAGATGTCGTTGGGAAATAGAAAGGAAGGCTTTTTTCTTACGTCAAGTACTCTGTTCCGGACAGAAGGGTGTCATTAAGCCACAGTCTCGAAACATCATCAATACAGATGCTTTTTGGGCTCCAGCATATAACGGCATCGAATATATAACCACAATAGAGCAGAAATAAAATGTTTTGAAAAAAAAAAACAACTTCCGCACAAAACGTAGCCGCCGGTCGCTGCGCTCTTATTTAGGCCGACCGTATTTAATAGTAGGCATTTACAATTATACGGTAACATATTAATATTGATATTAATGTTTGTTTAAGGGAATACAAATAAACTTTATTTTATTTCACTTAGTATCATATAATATATTAGATAAATTTTAAGTACAGAAATCAGTTTCTGCACCTTGTAGTAGGTGCAGAAACTAATAGACCCATCAATATAGATTATCAGCCTCTAGTAGCCCGTGGATAACAGGTAAATTATTAATAGGTATATTATACAGGAACGGATTTAGCTTTTTTTTGTTATAATTATATTAATTTATTTAAGACATTCAGATATGAGTATAATATACATCGTCCTCGATAAATCCATCCAACCCTATTATGGAGGTGTACATTCATCTGTTTGTTGTCCGCACATGTGTTCGAAATGATAACTATACCTAAACTTTATAAATGGAACTTAAAAAATAATACTAGCAGCCATAGATTAAAAATTGGTCTCCGCTACGCTACGACTAGATACCGCGCTCCGCAAAAAACAATAGCTCCTTGATGCGGCAAGTAAATGTCATAGTGTGTGTAAGACAATGTCCAAGGATGCTAGTGTGCGTGAATAATACAATTGACAGCTGCCTAACTATACCCTAAATTATTGGGAAAAAATATTTCATGCAATGGTCTAGTAACTAGTAGAACTAAGTACTGGTTGTTAATATGGCTCAGAAAATATGTGTAAGGTCAATATCACAAAAAATTATTGAATTTTTGATAACATGTCAGTTGAGGGTTAATATTTTCTTTGTAAGTAAAATATTACTTTTACTCAAACACTTGAATCAAAAGCTCTATTAGATTTTGTGTTAAAAAGGCGGTTACACTTACCCACATTAACCTTATTAAATAATTGGTTAATCATGAGGAAAAAACCTAAGGCTTAATGATTAGGCCTCATTTTTAATAGTTTTTTTAATTATTTACATCATACATGTATGTTATTTCCAATATTCTATATTTTACTTTATTTACTAATTGTTTTCTAATGTTTACGCGAATTCCACTCATTTGGTATAATGAAATAATTTTTACCTCCTCCTCCCTCCTCCCATGACCATGGTTTCTATAAAGTATTAAGAACGTCGAGCTTGCAAAAATCTTAATAAATCGCGATAATATCCGTAAAAATTGTTTCATTGTTTACATTTATCAATAAAAAAATAGTTCAGTAATTATGACTAGGATAGATAAATGAAGTAAGTATTCTATGTATATAAATAATAAAATATAATAACAATAAATCACTATATAAAAATCACAACCACGGGGACTTGATTTTTGTATACGCGGCAACACTTATTTTGACACGGATTTTGTATATGAGCCCTAAAGTTTCATGTTATTTTATGATTAAATTTCGAAATTATATGATACTTACAGATGATATGTGATCACAGAGTCTTTCTTATTTCTTGTAGTATTATTCTTACACAGTTTCACTGCGCAAACTGGCATTTTACTTCAGATAATTACCAAAATTGAATAAAACACTCTGTACCTCCACCTTACACAACGATTGCAATAAGACTGGCTCGGGTATGCCGAATTCGGCGTGGTATTTGTTGCCGCACATTACAAGTAAGACGCGGTATCTAGTCGTAGCGCAGCGGAGACCAATTTTTAATCTATGACTAGCAGCGCTCCGCGACTGTATCCGCGTAGTTCCATTTCCTGAGGTAACACCGGGAAACTATCCTGTTTTATCCAGTATATAAACTATCTGTATGCCAAATTTCATTAAAATCCGTTCATTTGGTTTTGCATATTGGTACACAATCGTCCTTACATCTAAGCATCCAAACTTTCTCTTTCTTCTTCTTGAATGACAATGCCTCAGACACAAATCGCTGAGCACTTTCGGACATTTATGGCTCATAATACTACTCTATCTGGTTATAATATGCTCGATGGCTCCAACCCAGAGCCCAGAGGACGTAAATAATTAATTACCCCCAATTGTTGAAAACCAACAACGAATATAATAAATATAATAGAAATGAATAAAATCAGAACCTACACTAAATTGTCCGCCGTAAACTTTGTCCCAGTAACTTCTAGTAAATATATAACCTAACTTACCATAATATGCTGAGTGCAAAAAAAATATTAAAAAAAAGAATTTGATGAATTAAGAATCTCCTCCTTTTTGAAGTCGGTTAAAAACTAGCAAATCATGTACTTAGTTAGTACTAATTCCACTTTTTTTTCCAGTAATACTAATGGCAGTGCATTATTCGACCCAGCAGCCGCTAGATGATGATGATCGCTATGATGGCGAGCTAAGTCTGCGATCATTGTTGGAGAACCTTGATCCGAATCTTTTCGCTCGGTCTCGCGGAGGTCTGAAAGGGTATTTATACAATAGAGTGCGAAATATGGTCGATTGGGCGCTACAAAACTACTAAAAGTGCACTAAAATGTTGTATATTATGTTGTAACGATGTTGTTTTTCTTGAATATTAAAAATACACTTCGTAAGGTCTGATATTTTTATTATTTTTACTCCTAATACCAATCTCCTTATTTAATGCGGTTTACTTATCCTCTATTATACATTGTGCCTTAAGGTTGAACTAGTCGATGGCGCGAACTCTAACAAAATGATTACTATCTCACCTGACATAGTGCGCGAACATGCGTGCTAAAATGAAATGCACAATGATTCATTCCGAAAATGTCCTTTTAGCAAAACAGTAATTATAGAAAAACTAATAAGTGTATCTTTTCAAAATAAATTTATTTTATCTTTTGACTAACTAAACTATGTCTGTATGGGCTTTATTTTTGAGCTTTCGTGCTCGGTATACTATTTATTTACCCCAAAGTTGGGCTAAAATCAGTGTTGAAATACGAAAGTTTAGAAGCTTGTCTTTTTAAATGTATATTTTTTTTTAATTTTGGGTACATACACACATAGACAACGACGATCAATTTATATTATACTTAGTTTTTTATGGTCAACGTTAAACATTGTAGTAATTACTGGTCTGCGTTTGTATGGAAAGATGAGCGACTTGTGTAACCTTCAGTGACCGTTTTGAAGGGGCTGTCCCGTATTTTCAAATACCTTTTTTTTTTCTTTAACGCCGGGAAATACTCTGAGGCATCCCACGGGGGAGTGGGTCCCCCCACGCAGGTATATGGGACTCACTGCGCCCGAAAGCTGGTAAGTGGACGCAGGTCTACCCACTAAAACCCGGCGAGTGCCACCAATGCCGCCTTTGGTGAGGTGCCCCGGATCTTATAAACAAACAGGGACCTCGACGGCTAGTCAGTCCCCAAAGGGACCGACGCCACCTCCACGAAGGGGTTGTCCCGCACCACAGAACAACCTCTCCCAACGTTGGGACAATACAATGGGGTGAGGTTCCCATCCTCGCGCCTTGCCCCCTGCTCTTTTATCCCTTCTTCTTATAAGAGCCCCCTCGGCTCAATTAGCTTTGCCCAAGGTGCAGCTGCTCACCTTAGGCTACTGAGCCCTACCGCCACGGCAACGCCTAAACCATGTTTTTTTTTATGTTAGTTGGATAGGCAAACTGGCAAACGTGCCACTTGATGGTAAGTGGTTGGCGTCGCCCATGAACACCAACCAGTTTACCTAGAACGAGCCCAGGCTCAGACTCATTTATGTGTTACCTATCCTGAGACATAAGATGTTAAGTCTCGGTGCCAGTAATAAAACACTGCCTGTCTTGCCCTTCTCTCCAAAACACAGCAAAGCTGTTTCACGGGAGAAACAAGCAAGCAAGATGGTGGTAACCATGCAGCCGGGAGCGCGGCACAGCGCTTTCTTCCCACCGGTAAATGGGAACTACATGTATAAATGCGAAAAAAGTCAATTTTATATTAAAAAATTCCGAAGTACATTAATTTGATATAATAATTGTTTTATAAATAAAGTATGCCTGTATAGGTATGTAATATTATTTATTATAGTTTCTCTTGAATAACCCTATAGAAAACTGCATTAAAATCCGATGAGTATTATATTTTTAACCGACTTCAAAAAGGAGGAGTTTCTCAGCCCCACCATTTTTCAGGCCTTGTCGTGGCGGGGGGGCTCAGTATCGTAGGCTGAGCCCAGCGCCTTCGGCGAAGCGAATTGAGCTGAGGGTGCTCTTTGTACCGCTCTTATAAGAAAGGACAAAAGAGCAGGGGGCAAAGGGCGAGGATATAGGATGGCACAGACCGGGTTTTATGGGTAGAGCTGCAACCACTTACCAGCTTTCAGGCTCAGCGAGTCCCACATACCCGCCTGGGGAGACTCACTCCTCCGCGTAATGCTTCAGAACATTTCCCGGCGTTAAAGAAAAAGAAGGAAGATGTTCTCAATTCGTCGGATTTATTTTCGAGGGGAACTTTCGAAAATCGTTGGGGCGTTTCAATTGGTTACTTTTTTATTAATTATTTTGAAACACTATAATTTGATGAAGGTCTTGAGTCGATCTGATGCTGGACAGTCGAGGGAACTCCTCAACGATTTACAGCAGTTACCTTGTGTTTGGGCTTGATTAATTTGTATTGATGAGAACTTTACACCTAAATGGACTGGCCCGTTGGTCTAGTGGCTAGTGACACTAACTGCTAAATCAGAAGGTAGTGAGTTCGATCCCCACCCTGGACAAATGTTTGTGTGATGAGCATGATCATTTATTGTGTGTCTGGGTGTAATTATTAATCTATAATATTATCTATGTATTTAGAAATATATAAGTATGTATCAGTTGTCTGGTTACCAAAAGATTATTAAGAACTGGCTGTGCCTAGTTTGGGATCAGATGGCCGTGTGTGAGTTGTCCCCACATATTATTATTATTATTATTATTAAAATGAGTTGTTACCGTCATTAGGTGTCATGAAGACGAAGGACAGTTAGAGGAACTCCTCAACAGTTTAAAGTAGCTGCCTTTTATTTGGGCTTTAATCTATATTTAATTTATACTGATGAGAACTTTGCACCTATATAATATGTAATATGGGTTATAAACCCATTCTTGGTTCGTAAAAAAAGTTAAAAGTAAAACCCATAATTTAAGACAAATAAAATCAATTATTGAATTTCCGAATCACTCAAAATTAAGACAAAAAAAATTAAACAAAAATTAAAACCGACTTCAAAAGATATTTAAAATAAAAACTAAAAGTAATAAAATACGACACCGGTTTCAAAAGTCTAATTATACCTAATTATATTATTATATTATATTATTTAATTATTACAGTATTTTGACAACCTAACAAATAATTAATATTATCAAAAAATAAAACTTGTAAAATTTCGGTATGTTATTTATTATTAGGTAAAAATATATGATTCTATTCTATTCTATATGAAGATTCTTTCATATCTATTCTTACATATCTTATTGAATTAATGAAATATTTAGAATAATTTAAATATTTTTAATTTTATTTTTTAGTAAGTAATCATTTTTCCAGCATATTGTACCATTGCAAATATATATTTTTTAATTATTAAAATATGCTTTATAATAATGGCAACATTAAGAAAGCCAATATTAAATAATATATACAATAATAAGATGACTTATGAAAATTAAAAAAAGTAAAGATTAAAACATGAAACTCCTGGTGAAAATGGCGGGAAACATCGGGACGCGCGGTTGTGTTTTTTTGGTTTCCCGTTAATTAATTGTTATTTTGTGTTTTGTCCATTCAGAGTGGTTTTCTATAGTGTTTGTTTTCTTAGTAGGGCTGTTCTGGCGGTTTTCTATTATTGTGTTTGTTTTAAAAACTTAATCTTTGTAATATAATATAATGTGATTGATTGGCGAATATTGTGGTGGACTGCCTTGTTTGGATGGAATGGGGAATGATAGTTGATTGATGGGGGCTAGAGGGGCGAAGCCGCGCGCCTTGGTGTTTCCCGCCATTTCTCCGTATTACAGTCCGAATATTGTATTTTGTATGGCTAATAGCCTAGTAGCTAATGCCTTTAAATGAAAATAATAAAATGAAACTCCTGGTCCTGTAATAAATTAAAAAAAAAGTAAAAAATTGATTTTCATCCCGTGCTGTAACCAGGCCATAAAATATTTAAAAAAAAAAAAAACATCCCGTGCTGTGCCTATTGGCTACCAATATTTAAATAAACTCTTTGCTATTGGCGTTATTGCTTAATTTGTGATAATCAATAGGTACGGGATATTGGACGCCGGACGGTAATAAATTCATTATTCATTGTGTAAGAGTGATTTTATATACATGGAGTATGTGTGTTTTTAAAGGATATTAAGCCGAAAACAACGTTAGTATACCTAATATGTGGTTTTAAGTTTTATGTAGATATAAAGCTTTTATGTGGCATTTTATTATAAAACCGGCGCTTCCTAAACATTACACTTGTTTAGATCAAGCGGGTATGCTTTAGTAAATGATCGTTACCTAAATGTCGAGTCCAAATGCAGCCAGCATTTGACTGTAGACCTATGTTAAAATAATGCTATTTATAATTATTTCATATGTAGTTATTATGTGTGTAGTTAAGAACGGTAATACGTTCTCTCTGTATGTTATCATTTTATGCGCATTATTTTTTCAATTGAAGACCGAAAAAGTTTCCAACAAATCAACTCCCCTAAACTTTCTTGATTAATAAACAAATAAACTCACTCTCACTTTATCTTTAACTTATGTTTACACAAAGGGCTATAGTTATGAAAAATCCATTCAGTTGCATTTATATTTATAAGGTATTAGGGTAGACTTCGGTGAATATGGGTAAATGCCAAATATTAATTAATTTTGATTCAGTATTTGGAATTTACAAAGGAGCTTAGGTATATATATATACAGGCTTTTTGGGCTGCAGCCCACGGCCCCGTGAATATAAATGGTCCCATACTATTGAAAACAATATTAAATTGAGATTAACATCTTCATTACTATAAAAACTATTTATGTATTTAAAATTACGGTTACCTAGTTAATAAAGTGTGCTCCAAGTAGCCCAGGGCCCCTCAAATTCACTGCCGGCTTTTGCCCGGGTACTGGGGAATTGGGTGAAATGGTCCCGGTAATGAGGACTGATCACCTGTCTGGCCTCGCTGGTGTTCCCACCCTTAAATAATAATTTGCCCGGGTAAACCTAAGTTTACTTTACCTCCTATCATTACATTCTTGACATAATATTGTTGTTTTTACATCTTGCAAATTTAATTTATTAATTAATTTGTTAATGTAGCTAGCCTGAGCTATTTTAATCCCATTATCTGTAATATTAACATCTATACCAATATAATTACTTACACTGTCACAAACACACATTTCAAATTCACTATTAAGTTCTTTTAGAATTTTATCCAGTTCCTCAAATGAGTTACCAGCGAGCAAACCATCATCTACATATACAGCAAGAAAAATAACATCACCATTCAATTCTTTAAAGAAAATACAATGATCAGATTTTAATTGTAAGAAACCCATTTTCTTCAGAACACTGGTAAACCTAATGTTCCACATCAAAGGAGCTTGTTTTAGACCGTAAAGACTCTTCTTCAACCTACAAATCTTCCCCTTCTTCGCAACATAACCTTTAGGAACTTGCATAAAAATTTTCTCTTCTAGATTCCCATGTAAAAATGCTGTCTTAATATCAAATTGTCTTAATTTCAAATTCTTCTGAGCTGCTATCGATAAAATAATTCTAAGCGAAGTACTGTTCACCACAGGACTATAGGTTTCCTCATAGTCCACTTTATATTTCTGTTGAAAACCTCTGACTACTAATCTAGCTTTGTATCTTCCATCCGACTTCCTAGCAAAGACCCACTTGCTTGTTAAAAGTTTTCTCCCTTCAGCTTCTTTTTCATCAACCAACTCCCATGTGCCATTCTTCTCTAAAGAAAATTTCTCTTCTTCTATAGATTTCAACCATTTCTCCTTTTCACTGGAGTTAACTGCTTCCTCAAACGTTAAGAGTGCACACTCAGCCAAAAAATCCATAACATAATCTTTATACCTTTCAGGTACCTATTTCTCGGTGGATTCCTCCTTGGACCCACACTTTCTGCAACAACCTCCGTTCCCTCTTCACCTGCCTCATCAGCATCACCAAAAACATCAACACCCTCCTCGGCATCACCAAAAACATCAACACCCTCCTCGGCATCACCAAAAAAAAACTTCAACAACCTCCTCGGCATGTGGACTCCTCCTCCACATCACCCACCTTCCATAACCTCTTCACTTAGGCCATCTACAAAACTCACATCGTCAATCGTTGCCTCACAAACCACTTCATTTGCCTCTACACTCTCTTCATTCCCAACACAGTCAATTGTTACTACTTCTTCAACCGTTTCTTTTTCAATGGTTTTAAATATAGATATTGCTGGGCCCATAACCTCTTGAATGGTAGAAGTGGCTGATGGGATCACCTTCAAACTCAGACACAACAATCCAGAAAAAACTATTTATTTGAATATTAACATTTTAGAATTTATATTTGATTAAATATGATCATTATGAAATTTATAGAGAATACAAAAATTATATCAGAAAACTAGACATGTTACTTCTTCAATTGATTTTGACGGAATTATAAAATATTACACAATCCATCTCTTTTATCTAAAAACTGACATTCCAAATTTAAAGTAATTCAAAATATAATACATACTTAAAAAACCAAACAGATCATAGTTGACATCAAAAGAGTATGTATAATCTGAGATTACCAATCAACAAATATATCTACATGTGTAATGCTAATAGGTATGGTAACAGTGAATCACAACAAAGTTTAAACATTTATAAATCCACCGTACGTGAATTTAATTAAGAACTATTAACATTAGACGAAAGCAAATTTATCAAATTTGTGTTTTGCATATAAATTTCAGCCCCAACTCTAATAGTTTATTGGTAATATTGGTTTTTTTAAAAGATGGCGAATGGTTCACTGTGTACCAGTATAAGTACACAGTGAATTGGGGGGTGAGTCGACAGTGGACCAATGTGTATACACTGAAGAATCACTTTAATTACCTACACTTATCGCATATTTAAAAGTATTTATTGATGGAAATGTCGTTAAATAAAACTAGTAATGTAACTCCTCGCTTCGGGTTTAGAGAGCACATTTGCTTAAGCATTTTGCATAAGCTTGTTATGTCCACCATTTTTGGTGGTTTTCAGTTTTAGTTTGACCATTCTAAAACAAAAGATTATAAGATTGTTTATTAATCACAGCTGAAAGTATATACATAAATTGTATCGGACAAAGTGGTTGGCTACATAGTTAACCACGGTTTACTGTGTAACCTACAATTTTGAGCCACTGTGCAGACACCACATTTTAAACTAAAAGGTAACATAACTATTAAATATACCAAATTTAGAGGATATTTATATTATAATATAATAAGTTTTTATGGAATAATTACTTTACAAATGGACACAGTAAAATATAATATAACTAAATATACAACGATTCTAGAAAGAAAAAAAATGAAAACATGTGTGCTTACTTTTTGGCTAAAAGGACAAAACCATGCTCTGTGCAACCGATATGGCACGCCCTCAATTGGGGATTGTGGAAGGTGGTAGAAGGTGAATTGTTTCGCATTTACAGTATGATTTGGTAACATCGCATTTTTGGGATATGAGTGGTGGTGCACTGTTTATCACCTGACCCTATATCTATTATTACAATTTTATTCAATTTGGTATGATTATAATAATAGAGTAATAAATATAATATATTTCTTGTTTTTTCATTAAATTTGAAACCTTATTTCATGGCACATGATTTTATGGTCCAACCGCATTGGCATGTATAGGTATGCAATTGCCACATGAGTCCTACATTAAGTAAGATGTACATAGATGTTATGAATCTTTTGTTTGGGTATCTGATTTTTATATTTTTTGTAGACACAATGGATTCAGCTGGTGATTGGTGCTTAATTGAAAGTGATCCTGGTGTTTTTACACAATTAATTAAAAAATTTGGTAAGTACCTATTATATAATCAGAAACTACTACAATCACACATTTCTTAGTGACCTAAAGTTCTTAAGATCTATATTATAAATATAATAAAAAATATTCTATTTTATTTTCTCGACATTTTGTATGTAATCTGAGTATATGTATATTATTTCTATTTATTAACAGGTGTAAAAGGGGTGCAAGTTGAAGAAATATGGAAAATTGATGATGCCATTTTTGACAACTTAAGGTAATAATGTTAATTAACATAGTATTTTAAGACAGATTAAATATTTTTGCAGAATTATTCTATTCATAGACCTCATTCAATGAATGCCGGGACGGCCAATCGCTTGCGACTCAGACCGGCCACTGCACGGAGATTGTCTTCTGAGCTAATGGCCGACCAACATTTTGTCTGCCTACATATATGTGGCCTCCACTTTTGAGCCTTCCATTCTCTTGAGTGTGTGACCAGCCCACTTCAACGGATGTCTTCGTTTCGACGGAAGCTAATGTTAAGAAGTGAAGGACAGATCGAGGCTGATGATGATGATTCTCTTCGTATAATATATTCATCCATGTATGATTATTTCCTTGCAATAGGTTTTTTACTGACATCAATAATAGGGATGTTGACAGTATTCATATAAAAATATAATTTTGATGTTAATTGGTAGTTTCTATGATAGAATTCTGAAAAAATACAATATTTTCCCTTTTTATTTGATTAAATTAATATTTAATAAATAAAATGTAACAAAATTTAAAATAGGTCACGTGATAATAAACGGAAATGACGTCACGTGTTCCTATTTAGCGGAAGCGGAAGAATATTGACGTACTTTTATACACCATTTTCCGTATGCAGTACCTATTGTAAAAACTAAGGCGTTTCTTACTAAACTTTTCAGGCGTTTTGTCAGTGTATACACACATAGGCACCGTACAAAAATTATAAAACTTAGAAGCCATTTTTTATTAACGACAACTAGAATGATTTTTACGATGTTTAACAACATATGACGTCACTTGACATGTGTTAGCGTTTTGGAGCGAAATTTAAAATGCATTATAAAATGTCAACATCCCTATTATACTAAGTCTTACATAAAACTTTGTTTCAGGCCTGTACATGGATTAATATTTTTATTTAAATATTTACAACATGATGAGCCACCACTACCAGTAGTGAAAGATAAACTTCTTGAGAAAATATACTTCGCTAAACAGGTGAATTACATATTTTATTTCCTAAGACAATACTGGAAAGAATATTATTTTATTTTAATTTAATATTGCTATTTGTGTTATATTATCAACAATAGTAATATGAATGTATATTTACAGGTAATCAACAATGCTTGTGCGACTCAGGCGGTAATAAGTTTGCTACTCAACTGCCATCACCCGGACATGGATTTGGGACCCGAGTTGACCAAATTGAAGGAGTTCAGTATGTCGTTTGACCCAAAGATGCGTGGTCTGACGCTAAGCAACTCACAGACTATACGGAACGCACACAACTCTATGTCTCAACAGGCTCTATTTGAATTTGATCCAAAGATGTCATCCAAAGTAAGTTCTATATACATTCCTAAACTATTGCAAAACAAACATCCCACACATTTTAATTTGGAAATAGTATAGGCATTACTGGGAATATTATTTTGTTATTATCGTAACTATAAGCCTGCAGCTGTAGCACTTTCCATTTATTAAGGTGGCCAACCCTTCCTGCTAACTTAGATTAAATACTGCATGCATCATACCGTCCAGTTGGAGGGAGGTTCAACAACATAAGGCCTCCACTCTAGAACCTCATTGGCCCTTGACTAAAATAAAATATTTGCAGGACGACGACGCCTACCATTTTGTGGGGTACATACCAATAGACGGGCGTCTTTATGAATTAGATGGCTTGCGGGATGGTCCCATCGACCATGGACCTATCGCCCCTGAACAAGACTGGATAGATGTGGTCCGACCCATTATTATGAAGAGAATTAATGTGTAAGATATTTTTAACTATACGAAAATATGGCATTTTTTTTATTTGATGCATTTAGCATAAGGATATCCATCAGTGTTAAAACTTTTAACCAGAATGTTAAGCATCGGTTTTTTCAATTTACTCTTATCTAGTCTTAATTATTAGGTAAATTATATTATAAGTTATCTATTTTAAATCTTCAGGTACACCGATGGTGAAATTCATTTCAATCTGATGGCTCTGGTGTCAGACAGAAAAATGATATACGAACGTCAGATAGCCGAAATGTTGAAAGAGACGCAATCGCTCGGTATGGACGCGAATGAAATCGACAGTGAGATAAGGCGGCTAAGGACCATGATAGAATACGAGGACGCCAAGATGTTGAGATACCAAAAGGAAATGGCTCGCAGACGACACAACTATCTGCCGTTCATTGTCACCTTGTTAAAGATATTAGCGGAGGAGAAGAAGTTGATGCCCCTGTATGAAAAGGCCAAGGAGCGCGCCTCGAAGAAGGGTGCCAAGAGAATGAAAGTATAACATGAAGCTTCGGGAGGGCCAGGGACCGCTCGCTCGCGTCCCCAGCGCCGCATCTCCCAGTCGAGTCCGTCTCGCGTCCTGCCAGAATCTGAGCACATACTTTATACATTAGGCGACTTAGACGTCATATTCAGAGACTCAAACGAAATGCTACACCAGAGCACCAGCATCGAGCACAAAATGGATCCGCCAAGAGACGTGACATTTTCTGCAGCCCCCGAATGTAGTGCCAACGTTCAGGAACCCGAAGTCATGGAAGACAGCATTCTAGACGTCGATGACTCCTTCTGTGAGGGCATCATTGATGTTGACGAATTTGTGATACGCCCGCACGTGCAAAATAAGGAACACGACAAGGGATTCGATAATGAATAAAGTTAAAATATCAGGAGTATGATATATTTGAATTGTATGCTATAATATTATATTATAATGTATAAGAAATATTAATCAATGTTAAATCTAAAAATGCGCCGTTTTTGCTAAAAAATTTAATATGTAAGGCTTGACGTTTCTTCGTAGCATATTTGTTCAACTTCTAAATTAAGACTAAACAGGGGCATCCTAAATGTCCAGTAGATCCTAGGCATTTGATGTATTACTACACAAGATTTGTTCAAATATATGCTATGAATGAATTGCCACCGCTTAGGCGTGAAATAGTTTATCTACTATTAAATATTAAATCGTAATATGTATACACAGTAGTTATAGAGCGTAAGATTTCTAAGACGAGGATGGTTGCAACTTATAAGTTTAAATATCATTAGAAGTGTTGCATTCATAATATTATAACATCAGCCATTCTGGTCATTTAAAATATGTATTTTTATCTATTTACTACATTTTAATCAAATATGTAATTAAATATTTTATGAATGTAATTCCTAATTTCGAAGCTTAGCTCCATTTTAACATATACTATGATATATATATTTATCTAGATGAGTAAATTTTAATGTTTTAATTAGAAATGATAATAATAATTCAAGTATTGATGTATAAAATTTTAAAACATTAACATGTTATAATCATGTTTGTGCAACAATAAAATAATTTATGAACGTCTGTATAATTATTATCTATGGTGTAGCAATAAATATTGATGTCTTAAAACTCGTTTTCGTCCCCCTATTTTATTTTATATATATATTACAGGATACCACATTCATGATAACAAGTCTACTTATTTTCTTGAAACCAGTGTATTTAAAATAATAAAAAAACTGGAAAAGGTTGATAAATAACTATAATCATTATGTACCCAAACACTTATTGTAATTTAGACAGCTGCATTGTTCCGGATTATCGAAAATATGTAATGACTAATAAAAAACCGCTAAAATATAAATAATAAAAAGAAGGCTATAATCGTCCTCTTAATATGTATGATCTATAGTATTTAGCCTTTTAGGATAGAAATAAAAATATATGTTTTTACTGTGTTTATTTTGAAGATTCCAGTCACCCTATATAAATAATACCACATTCTTGGGTAATCTGCCTATAACAAAACTGGTAACACCATATTTTATAAAGCGATCAAATTAAAAGTAGTACAAAATGGCGGACATAATATTTGACAAATTGTTTTGCGAGTGAGAATGTTTGTATGGCATTCAAATTTAGGCGATTATTTTTTATTGGGCACATCTTTGTTGTGCCCAACAACCAAACAGTGATATTCTGACAAAGACAAGAAAGTGTCTATGTGTCTGTCACTCTTGGAGAGAGAGTTGTGATCTCATTCCAATAATAATAATACTAGAGCTTTATTTAATTCCATACAAATTGCACTGATACAATCATATTGTACATAAAGACATTATTAAATTAATAAGTTTATTAAACCTAAGCACATTCTAATTTCGTACGCAATTTTTTTTGTAATTAATTGTAATTTTAATTATCATATACGTAAATTCTTTAATGTTCGTATGGACCCCGTTCGGGTAAAAGTCTCCCCCAAGAAATTCCCACTCGTTCCAATACGGTATTATTATTAGCTTGTCAAATCTATTGATACTTGATAAGTTTATGGATACACCGGCCAATGGTCGATATCGATATTTGTAGTGATGTATCCATCGTATGTCGATAAAAGGGAAAATTATAGGGAGTTATTCTAGAAAAAATACTAGTTAAATTAATAATACCTAAATAAAATAAATGCGATTTATAATACTTTATTTCAATTTATCTCTTTCTTGTATTTAAAAAAATTACATTGTTATATTTTTTAAAATATAATATAATTTTTAAACTTTACATAATTTATTAGGTAGGTATCATTATTTGTTCTATGAAGTCAAAATATCGGTGAAATAAAAAATAGAATTGTATTATTCGATGAAGTCGTGGCTAGTAACCATAGACATAATATTATTAAAGACTGGGCATACGTACGAAAAAATGGTGTATACCTCCAACTCAAATCGGCACTTAACATGGCTACCATTGCTAGGGTTTTGACAGCAAAACCACAAACTTTATAGAGAATACTCTAAGATCAAGTATCAATAGATTTGACAAGCTAATAATAATACCGTATTGGAACGAGATAACAACATACGAAAAATCCAAGAGAGACAGAGCCATAGACACTTTCTTTTGTCTTTGTCAGAATATCACACTTTGTTTGTATCACAATTATCGACTAAATTTGAATGCCATACAAACATTCTCACTCGTGAACAGTTTGTCAAATATGCCGCCATTTTGTACTACTTTTTAATTTGGTCGGTTTATATAGGTATGGTGATACATACCAGTTTTGTTATAGGCAGATTACCCAAGAATGTGGTATTATATAAAAAGGGTGACTGGAATTTCCGAAATAAACACAAAAAAAACAAATATGTTTATTGCTATCCCAAAAAGCTAAGTACTATAGATCATACATATTAAGACGTAAATAGCCTTCTTTTTTATTATTTATGTTTTTAGCGGTTTGTTATTAGTCATTACATAATATTTTCGATAATCCGGAAAAATGGAGCTGTCTAAAATTACAATAAATGTTTGGTTAGGGCTAATGCTTATAATTATCTATCAACCTTTACCAGTATTTTATTATTTTTAATTCACTTGATTCATGAAAATAAGTAGACTTGTTATTATGAATGTGGTATCCCTGTAAAATATGCCTGTCCCTTTCGGGTATACGCGAATGTCAATTCCATATTATACTTGTTCCTAGAGAATACTACATGAAAAGGGCACTCAAGATGGCGGATCAGGCACTCACTTACAGCTGTAAGTTTAAAGAAAGGGGCATATCCTCTTATTTCTTAACTTCATGCTAGTAACTGACAAAGAGTATATAAACACTACCGTAGACAGAGAATAATATAGATTGCTGCCAGCTGTGGCGACATGAGATAGATATATTGAAGTGACGTCTGAAATGGGGGTTGCTATACAAAAACCTTTTGCCTACTTTAAGGCAAAACGCTAAATATAAAAAAAAAAACATGACAAGCTAAAACATTACACATATTATTATGTTTTTATTGGTATTTTTTTTGTTTTGACAAATTATTTTATACTGTGCCCGAATGTTTGCGATTCTTTATTGCGTATTGTATATTAGAACTCTAATGTTAGAATTAGAACTGGATAGGTATCTATACATCTATACAGAAAAATAAAATTGGAGTGTCTGTTTGTAATATTAAAATAGCAGCTTTTCATTGAATACATATGGATGTGTACACGGTACATATACCAAAATAGCCTTTTTTACAATATTTGTCTGTCTGTTTGTTCCGGCTAATCTCTGAAACGGCTGGGCAGATTTTGATGGGACTTTCATTGGCAGATAGCTGATGTTATAAGGAGTAACGTAGGCTATAAAAATAATCATCACCAATCCGCGTACGGCTGTAAATCTAAGTTAACGCGGGCGAAGCTGCGGGCAACAGCTAGTAAATAATAAAATAAAGTCGATAAATATGAAACAAGAAAAATTATCATATTAGCATAAACATTTGGACTTTTGACATAAAATTCTCAAAAGTGTTACCATAAAAATAAGAGTACTGGAAAGGAAAGGAGGAAAGGAAGAAAATAAGAGTATAGAAAATTAGTGATAAAAATAATTAAAATGCACATCCATTAAACTATTTTTATCACTAATATTCTATATATAAAAATATTTAAAATAGATGTGATTTATTTACATACTATAGGTTAAAAATTGGCATAAAAAAATAAACAAAAAAGATATATAAATGAACACGTATTTTTTTACACAGAGACGTACGTAACGGCACAGTTACTGCATCAAATTTCACATGCGTTGGTTGCTCTTCCATTGTTTTTGTGAATGGTATAACAGCAGATGGACATGGCATGGGTTTATTTATCTCTTCAGTAGCTCCAAGCTGAAATATGAAAAAAAAAATCTATTTTGTTTCCTTAAAGTACGATTATTTTTTATAATAATAAGTAACTTATCTTTGTTGTGAACAATAAAATATTTTTCTTTCTTTCTTTAAAGAATGAAAGTCAAAATGATTCAATTTAGCATGAATATAGACTTATCCCATCAACATAAGAGAAAGTAATTTGTCCAAAAACCACATACTTACATAGTTAAATATTACTACTACTACTACTATTGTTACTCCCTAGCGAGAAGGCAGATGATGGGATAAATAAAGGAACATCTTTTTATCCCTTCCCACCCTCTGTTCCTCACTTTCCAGGTGTTAACTTTTTCCTAACATATGAGTTAGCGGCAAAGGGGAGTAGAGGGAAGAGGGATTGATAGAGAGGTAACTCCATTCCTCTCCTACAACCTCTTTTTTACGTCACCTGTTGCCGAGTCCAGCCTCAATTTTGTAAAAAATTTAAACTTAATTCAATTGAATCCTTAACCTATTCTAGAAAATTTAAAATGACGCAATTATTATCTAAATACTATTATAATCATTTATATATTAAGTTAAGTAAGTAAGAATATTGTATAAAAAATAAACCTAATTTATATTTCTATAATATTTTTCTTATTTAAAAAAACCTCCAAAAGTTCTTTAAAACTAAGTAGTACGATTTAAATAAAAATATCTCACTTTTAATTTAAGGATAGCTTTTGGAGATAAATTCAATCAAACAACACAATTCAAAATATTAATAACATACATTACTGGGAAAAGGAAAAACATAATACTAGCAATTTTAACATTAAAGACGTCACAAAATCAATATTAATTATTACCTTTTTTTCAATTTAACTTATGAATTATAAACCAATGAAAGTATATATACATAAAGACTGATCACACATATCGTTATTCAACCACTATTAACCACAATATGTAATAAAATATGAACTTACGAGTGAAAAGTCAATTTTGGAATTTTCCGGTCACTATCACTTTTACAATTTATTACACTGCACCGAACCATTGTTAGGGTATTCCAGAATGTTATTATTACCTTCTGTTTTTTAATTACCAATGAATTCTTTTAATTACATTAGAAAAGACTAAAATAGCACTTCACAACTCACTAGACGTTGTAAACAAATTACAAATGTCAAAATTTGTGTAGCAACATATGTTGTTTGACCTTGAAAAATCAGCACGCACTGAGAGATGCCAATAGTATAGTCTTGTCCTTGTTTTCCCTTAATTATTGTAATAAGCACATCTCTTTTATGTGGGAAGGAGTAAGCATTATCCAGCAGTCTATAGTATTCTCTGTCTACGAACACTACGATATACATTTACTTGCTCTGTGGTAACTGATGTTTCCAGGGCTTGGCCCACCACTTCTCCGCGTCCGCCCTGCTGCTACTCCTGTGCCACTCCTGTGAGTCAGCATCGACAGCGTCTTCCATTTAACCATTTGATAAAACTATTGCAGAGAGCTTTCCTGAAATAAGTAATTATATAATAGGTACTCTGTCTCTTTACGAGACAAAAAATATGTTGGAAAAACTTTGCGCAATCATGGAAAATATTATCTATGAAGATATTAATATTAATATAGGTACTTACTTATCTTTAATCTCAACAATTTTAGGAATATATTTTCATTAGAGTCGATAGTTGTCAATATTTTTATCATAATATACAAATTGGGAATGAAAATTTGAAGGGATGGGGGGACTGTGGGAATTAGTAGCTACTTGACATCAGGTTATTAGATAGCTTATTTATCTTATCACTAATAAAATAACAAAAAAAAGACATATGATACCTGAGCTCATCCAAGTCTTATAAACTTGGTGTTTATATTTCTTAGTCTCAGGAACGATATCAGAGGAGAAAGAATACATCTATAATGAAAGACAAGACAAACTTAGAAGGAAATGATGGAAAATAAAACTATTGTTCTTATTAAAATGACATAATTACTGGGAATTTATTTATTTACTTATTTCATTTATTGTTTGTTCTATCAACAGCTATTTTCACAATACGTCGTAATAAACACCATAATAGATCTGAATCAAGTTAATTTTTTGAATACCTACCTGTAAATAAACAGAAAAAGCAGCTGCTTGAATCAAATTAGACTAAAATGTAGTGTGATAGACTTGATGGAAGGTAAACAATAAAATCTCAGATGAAGTAAAAAAAGGTAAAAAACTTTTTTTACTTGATCTGAGAATAAAATATGTATGTAGGTTCCATGGTCCAGACATGGTTTTAATATGTACAAGTTATTTTCTTCATAAAATATTAAAGATTAATATCGAACACAGTGCTAAAAACATATACCTAACTTTCCTAAAATACAGTCAATCTACAAACAGAGTTTGTAAGTAATCATTGTGTAAGATATTAATGAGACATTAATATGCAATATCTTATATCTTTAAATGAGCAATTCTTGTATATATATATATAATTGGAATCTCGGAATCGGCTTCAACGATTTTCATGTAATTTAGTATATAGGGGGTTTCGGGGGCGATAAATCGATTTAGCTAGGAATCATTTTTAGAATGTGTCATTTTAAAAAAGAAAAAAAAAAAATACCGAGCAAAGCTCGGTCAACCGGGTACTATGATATTATATGCAGTACATTTCACAAACTAGGTATATAGAGAAATAGAGAATACATACTACGTAATTATTAATTTATGCCAAATTTTTGGGAGATAACCAGTGCTGCCAACCCCAAAAAACTAAAAAACAACAACTCTCCAAAAACAGGAGAAAACAGTAGGTAAATTGAAAAAAAAAAAAGATTTCATACTTTTGCTCATATAATTAAACAATAAACAATTGAAGAAGTGAATCGAACAGGGTAAATCGAATCCCAATCGAAATTTTTTCACTATAGCATTTTTTTAATAAAACATCTTTTGGGTATGGCTTCTAGGTGGTTGTATGAAGAAAAGCGCAATTTTTGTACTTTACCATAGAAAAAAAACCAGCATTTGATTATTTGGTGAATAGAAGGCGGTGCGCGGTACCGTGTGTTAATCGCCTGAAACAGTAAACTTGTGGTCACTGGTCACGATATTAATTTTTTTTAATAATATAAAAATAAAATTAAAATTAAAAAACACAGCCACGCTGAAAATGATTGATTTTCTTCCCATTTAGTAAGACAGTGCTGTTCATATTTTCTTTTCATAATTCGAACTTAACTTCACTTTTGTTTTGATTTAAAAAATAGAATTTTAACCCCGCACGCAACAAATTCAAAACAAATAATACTTAATATAATATATGAACGAATGCCCATGCTGATCCGAATAACAGAGATAGCTAATTTTAAATTATTAAAATATAATATTATATTATTAAAATATAAATAACTTTCCTATTGTATGTGGAAAATAGATACGGTGTAGCACCTTATATATAACGTACGTATAATACGTTACGGGCAATCCTTTGAATCTGGAATCTGAATATAATGGTTTTTTGGCCTGGGTACGTGCATTTAGGATTACCATTTTCAAAATGTTTTAAAATATCGATTTTCTACTGAAATTACTATTGAATCATTTCATCTCTTTTCATCAATTCCCGTTGCCTTAATTCTACCAAAAAAGTAGTAATCTACTAAAAGTGGTCACACCATAGTCTTAGAGACAATAATAATAATAATATGTTAAAAAGTACTGTGTTTGAGACAGCTAGTGTTGTGACATATGATTGTATTATCGAGCATATAACCAGAATATAGCGGTAATGTCATGTGTTTTGTATGATAACAAATTCCGCCCAATTTGTGCTGTGACGCTGTGCCGATTCTGCGCTCTGATGGCCAGTGATGGATGATTGGCCAATGGGACGTACAAAAACAGATCACTGGTTGGTTGAATTACTATTAGTCAGTGATAAATCATTGACCAGTTTCGGAATTTTATAGCTCATACTAGATATATAATTGCTCGATTGATTGTAATATCCATAAAAATTAACGCTGTTTTATTTTTTCTGCTTGCACGCGTTAACTTACTTAATCTAGCCTCTATTAGTCACAGCGTGATGTTATATAGTCTATAGCCTTCCTCGGTTAATTATCTTTAAAATCGTACCGGTAGTTCCTGAGATTAGCGCGTTCAAACAAACTACCTCTTCAGGTTTATAGTATACCTACTAATAATTATATTATTAGTATAGATAAACTATCGAGTCAAAGACTTATAAATATTTTTGATTTCTTACTTTTTGTTTCCGATGTTTCCACCATGTTAGATACAATCATATTCATATATTTTTTAAGTTTTCGATGTAAAAAAAAATTAGGTCTTTAATACTTAAATTTATTAGGGCAGAGCAAGAACAACCACGAGCAACTCTATTATTATACCGTCTCGCAACCATCGGTTATCTTTGTAAATATTATGTACTATTGAAACACAAAGGTAGTCAACGTCTGGTATTTATCGTGTCGTATAACTGTACCTACATTTATAAATATAATTAATTAATAATATATAATATAGATATATTTTTGCTGAAAGTGACATTATATACTTGCTTGTGATAATGTGACTACTGTGGACTGGAATGTTGGTCTAGTGATTAGTGACCCTGATTGCTAAACCAGAATATCTTGGATTCGATCCCCGCCCAGGATAAATGTTTGTGCGATGAACATGATCATTTGTTTTTTGTCTGGGTGTAATTTATCTATATGTATTTAGAAATATTTATGTAAGTATTTATCACTCGTCTGGTTACCACAAGAGCAGGCTCTGCTTCGTTTGGGATCAGATGTGAGTTGTCCCAACACAAGTATTATTATTATAGGTATTATAATCCTTTTGTTACTCTTGTTGAGGCCAAGCTTACGAGGCTATTCTTAGGCCTCTAGTACCCTCGCGTTTTTCGGCGTGAAATTGTACGTTTAATTCGTCGTGTGTAACACGGTTGACAGTGTTGTATGAATCACTATGGGAGCTTCTTGATATACAAGGCGGGCGCTACTTCAGGGCCGCCGTCGCCGCGCCGTCGTGTTAACAAGAGACCTGTTTATACGTATACTAATGGCTTACCGGCAGTGGGGGATTTACAATAGGGGCAGTCGGGGCTAGTGCCCAGGGCGGCAAATTTTCTAGGGCGGCAAAATTTAAAAACTGATTTTTTTTCCAGGCTTATCAAGGTTGCTAAATATAATTCATTAATTATTTTAATAAATATTTTTTTATTAGATAGATAATTAAAGAAATTCATTTTTACATAATATAAAGGACCTTTACACTGAGTTTCCAAACGGTTTATGATATTAGCTGCAACAAACTGTAGCACTAGAGTACGATCGTATTCATGTTTGAAAAGAGTTAAAAACTTTTTACGTTCTGTGTGTGTTGTTAAGTGAAAATAGACTCCATAGCTTAGATATTCTATTTTTTTTTGCTTTTTTTATTCTACATCGGATTAGTGTGAGCCGATTTGGCTCACTTTTGGTTTGTAAAAGTGGGGGTTGCCCCCCGCCAACCGTAAAGTCTGCGACCACACGGCCTCCTGGCGTCGGGTTGGTAGATTTTCTATGCATCAAATCAGACGTACACTGACAACATTAAGATTGCGAACAAATATTTTTTTTATGTTTTCGCAATATACAATAGGCAATATATAATATGCACAGATATTATAATAATGTATATAATAATTAATATAATATATAATTAGTTATTTTATTTTTGAAAAATAAGGTAATAAACTATAAGTTTAAGTGAACAGTATTAGGGCGGCATTTTTTTCGGTGCCCAGGGGCGGCATTATGTTTAAGTCCGGCCCTGGGCTTACGAGAATATTCTTTCTTAGGTGAGCCATCTGCTCGCCTACTGTTTTGGCCCATGAGTCCGTAGCGTCCTTGCGAAAAAATCTTTCTAGGCGATTCTATCATACATTGTGAAAGACATTACTGCCGAAATATATTTTGATCGAGAAGATTCAATTGTTGTAATGAGACATTCCTGCAGCCCAGTTGTTACGCCATCGACTTTTTGAGATTACCTTTATAGACTTATATATATATTACACACATTGATAGTTCATTTCGTAGTCTACTAATTTATTTTTGCGAGTCTCGTTCCACGATCGATAATTGATTTTAAATTAAAAAAAACCTTACTAGGCTTAGAGTAATAAATCACAAGTAAGTTTGTATAGGTAAATTTTATTTGTAATTCTTACTATATTTATATAAGTTAACGTATCAAGTCTTATTTACATCATTATGTACATCTGTATTGGAAATGTTGCTTGTCTTGTCATGTTCACTGTGTTCAAAATGTTGCTAGATCATATTTTTTTCATTCTGAAGGTAGTATCTACCAGGGATGTTGCGAATACTATTTCACATCCACGGATGTGAATGCGGATTTTTGAAGGCTCACATCCGCGTATGTGGATTTTAAAGATCTTATTAACAAAAGTATATTAATAAAGTATAAAAATAATTAAATAGTAATTATTTATTATTAAAAATTTTATTTATTAGATTTTTTTTTCATTGAAGAATGGATAGTCGTTTCACCTGGTGGTAAGTGATAAGCCACATCCATAGATACCCGCTTCTTATATCATTTGCAGGTGCGCTGCCGACATTTCAAATATAAGTATGCTCTTTTCTGGTAAGTTTAATTGGTAAGTGAAGTTAAAAGTGGAACATTATACTTAATAAAAAGTAATTCTTATTGCCACCTTCTCTGATTCAAGACGGTTATGCAGAGGTTTATAAATTAGATGGGTCCACTAAATAATTGTTCTCTAGGAACACTGCCTGGTGGGGCGGATAAAAATCTGCGTGGTATCGGCGACAATATTTTAAATTCCTCTCGATTAACACGACCATTTAAGAGAATATAATCTGCATTGATTATTGCGGATGCGGATGTGGATAATCCAATATTCGCAACATTGCTAGTATCTACTATCTACCTATATAATAATGTTAAAACCGGTAGGTACCCAACTTGATTTTAAAACTAGTCAAAATAAAAGGCAAAACAAATTAATCGCTTTATTTGATATAGTTAATAAGACGTGAAACAATTAAACTAATTTACTATTAGGTATAATATAGCTATATTTATTAGTAAACATGCATCGTTTTGAAAATGTAATTTACAATCATAAAATGTAACATGTTTTACTTTCTAACAGCAAATAAAGATACAGATTAGTTATTTACACATTAACATTCAACAATTAAGTTTAACTTTAAATACGCAAATAAATATAAATAAGTTATTAGTATTATTTAATATCTACTATTATTTACACATAGTAATTTTAACATTAAAAGCAACAGTTATTTATTTTTTAAGATAAACACCTAACTTTCTACTTACCTAAATAGTAATCATTTAGTAATGTTGTGTGAAAACAAGGGAAATACGAAGTAGATATGTAATTAACTTGTGCTCTACATAAATATATAAGTTGTAAAGCGATATACACTTATGCCTTACTTATGCACATTTTCTTAACTTACTGTACAATTTTTCACAACATGAATAATTCTATGCACCAAAACTTTTATGTTAGACTTATAAAATGATTAAAGTCAAAATCCAAAAAAAAATGTTATAAAAAAGTATTTCCAATTTAATCTATTTAAATTAATAAATGTAATTTTTATTTAAAGTTTTAAGCAATGTTGATGTAGCAGAACAATGTAAAAATAATCGTTTCAATAAAAAGATGGCACTTGAAAATCACTTCCACCGTTATGGAATAGAAAATAAATAATTCGCGCCAAAAATATTACAATTTTTGGTGGCCATTACGAAAACTAATTCAATTTAACGATTTTATAGATTTTCTTCGTAGTCGAGAAAAAACGCTAATAAAGAATAATTTATAAAAAACAATATATTTTAATTTCGCGAGTCGGTGGAAGATGGCATTTCGCCGTCGATCTTGTGGCGAGCGTGGGCATACGCGTCGGCGAGAGTGGGCCAAGTGTCCGGAGTCTGGGCACCATTTGCCCACTCCGAAGTTGTCACCTCCGCCGGCCGCTCTATATTCTCCGTTTTGGTGCATTCTAGCGAAAGAGGTTTGGGTGTTTCAATCCTGCTGAAGATAAAATATTACATGAAATCTTATGTGACATAATGCGAGAACACGGCCGGGAAAAGGAAGGATTTTTTTTTATTAGTACCTTAAAAATATAAACATATCGAGAAGTTTAAAATTAAATTACAAATACTAGTTTTTTAAACAGATCCATACTTTTTTTGCAAAACACGTCACATATTTTCTAAAACTATATCTATTTTTACCTACTTCTTTATTATAGTTGATCATCACGGACTATTTTACAAAACAAATATGTTACATTTAAATAGGAAATGAATAATATTATGGATCACTAATTAACTATTAAAATTTTTGATTTACTTATTTTCTTATGTCGACAAAAATCAAATTTATGCAACATTTGATTTTATCAAAAACAATACTAATCGGTTTTCAATTACATTACATACGTAAATTGTTATTAAATTATTCAGTTTCTTATATTTTTAATGTTAACTATGCAGTTATTATAAAATTGTCCTTGTTTAGTTATTTTTCAATCTTCTCATTGCCCCTTTTGGTAGTTTAATGGGGTATTACAGCTTCATTAAATGTTTAAATCATTATATCATTTACACAGCTCTTACTAATGACTAGCTGTTTATGCATCTTTGTCCGTAGGCAATGCTTGTACCTAATGCTTTGTTCTTTAGTCAAATTGTATCAAAATCGCGCGGTATGCTGTTTAATGTTCATAGTAAATACAGGGTTGTGTGACTATCAGATAGACTTATCATGTGGCAGGCATAGAAAATACCTCACGCGTTCTGGCGACTGCATGGCATCGTTCGTGCTGGATATCTCCAGATCCTCCGTGTAGCTGAGATGCATCTTCTCGTTGTCACTACGCTGATCTTTCTCTGTAATAAAGGTTATATTATTTAATGATTTATAACTTAATTACTTAAGTAATGGATGATGTGATACCTATAGGTCATTCAGAGCTGGTCGTCTGATCATTTGATAACTTAATATTTTCATTATTCTTTAAGATTCCTTACTTTACAGCCCCTTGGACTGTAAATGAAACTTAAATGGAAAAGATAAAGACAAGCAAGTGGCTTTATAAGTACCTATATCGTAAATACGGACATAAGACAACCATGCGGTATACTATTTAATTTGAGAAAGTGGAACACGCAAAATATTACATCCAGTAGAACATCACATACCCCAAATACATATAAATAATACATCCAGTAGCGCTTGATGCCTATGTATGTCATATAATTACCGTCCACATTGATGGTGGCTTCAGGCCATCCGAGGGAATCTCCCTCCACATCCACTGGCTCATCCTCAGCGTCGTAGGAGCGTGACTCCCGCGGCCGCTCCTCGCGTCTCTCGTCTTCCAAGTCGTAGCCGAGCATGCTTTCGACGGTGTGGTGTCGCTTGCGCGTGCGCAGCTTCAAGCGTCGCTGACGATTCGCACGTATACGCTGGTACGTCTGACAAGATATTTAAACCAGGCTTTTTGGGAGTTTCCGATAGAGAGACGAAATCCTTTAAAATGGCCCATTTGACTTGGTAAATATATAAAAAAAACAAACAGTTTTGGCAGGATTTAGAGGTTCATTCTGTCAAAATCTGAATAGGGTCCCTCGTGTTTGCCTAGCAGCTAATGAACAGGAGGAGAATGTAATAGAACGCATTTAAATGAAGGAATACACCATTTTCAAAGATACTTTCGGGCTATGTAGGTACTATTTTTTTAAGTAAATTAAATAATAAATATTAATAATTATTAAATGATTTACATTTTAAGATATCCACAAAGTCAATAAACTAAAACAATCTACGTGAACAAAGATATGTCTTACCTCCCAACGAGCATCTTCGTCTTGATGGTGCAGGGAGTGGGTGGGTGGTGCGGTCGCGTCCCGGGGCAAGGCGGTCAGGCTGTAGAGGTGCTGCAACTCTTGGAGAAAGTGGGCCTGGGCCACTCCTGGGCCCAGGCGGGCACCGCATACTCCACACGATGACTTACGTTCTCCGTCCGCTGAACACGAAAATAAAGACTTTCTATTCACATACAAGATTAAAATATGATTGCACAATGTTGGTCACTGCTAATACGATACCACCCATAGGACCTGTGCTGAAAAATTACTTTATCTAATCTCTTTTTGCATCTGACCTTGTTAAAACAGAAATTTTGCTGACCGACGAGGGAAAATATTATTAGAAAACTTACATGTTTAAGGAATTTAATAATCTTTTTGGGTCTTCATATGTCCTAAGTTACTAGAAAACTTACGAGAAAAGAGATCATGAGAGTCGGAGCAGGTGGCGGGCGTTGGTGGCTCGTCGTCCTTGCAGGGCCTGGGGGAGGCGGAGGCGGCAGACCCAGGGGAGCTGGTGTCGTCTCGGACGGTGTACCCGTGACGGTACAGCGGCGGAGTACTGTTGTCATCTCGAACACTCTACACAAAGTCAGAACTCAGAAGTCAAGCCCGTCAAGACACATTCACAGAAAAAAATGGACAAGCTGGCTGACGAAGTGTCTAAGTCAACATGAGACCAAAGATCGAAAATGAAGCAAGTCTTTGTTTCATTAGGTAATTATAGTCATTGGTCCTGGTCTTCTTTTCAAACAATATTTTCAGAAGAAATAATAAGAAAGTAACCAGTACCAACTGGCATAACAACATGTATAGGTAAGGAAACGGTTAGCCGGTCTGTGTTGGATGCGAGTGGCAAGGGATCGGCTGTCTTGGCGTTCATTGAGTGTTCTATGTTCTATGTTCAGCAGTGGGCGGATAGAGCCTTATTATGATGATGATGATGAAGGAAATGTACCAATACTACGTGACCCGTTCAGGGGAGGGAGGGGGGCTTTTAAAAATACCACGCTTGGTCACGGGGGTCTTAGATTTTCGTCATAATTATTATCTCTAGAAGAATCTTCACGCTTTTGTTGCTTTTTACTCATATATTCTAATGTAGCGGGTGCCTATGATGTCGTCATCACTAACCGCCAGGGGGAAAGAATGTCTGTTTTCCCCCTCTTTTATAAAAAACTACTAAAGATAAACGTAACGTGTAAAACGTTAACGTAAGTTTGCAAAAAATATTTAAATCATACTTCTGAATTACTTACTAGATTACGTAATAAGTCGAGGGGGAGCGGGGTTCTCGACTATAGTGTAGTATACTACGGCTTCTCATCAGAGGAGGGAGGGGGTTAAAACATTGTAAAAACAAGTTACGTAGTATGGGTACATCCCGTAATTAAGTATTTGTTGCGTAATATCTACCTCGCCTGCTTGACTCAAAATATGAAAACAACTAAATGAATACAAATAAGACGATTACAATCACCTACCAAAAATATTTTTTCTTTTCCAGTTCATTATTTTTAACACAATACGTAACAACAAAACTAAGTTAGGAAAGCATATAATTGAAATACCCTTAGAGCTTGTCCGACGCTTTGGCTGAGGGCATATTGCTCGCCAAAGTGCCTAGCAAATGCTTTTCCTGGGTACAGAGGATGAAAGGCGCCTCCTATAGGACGAAATGCTCCACATCCAAAGCTCTGGAGAGCTGGATGCAGAAATTGAGGTGCCATATGGTGTAGGAATCCTTCCATGGTGACCGCAACACTCTATAAAATAAGATAAAGCTTAGTCTTATCATAAGCAAAACATTTTGCGCTCAGCAAATTGTAAAACCTAAATATGTTAGAAAAACACATAGTAACTATATTAAAATTAGTACATAGATTTATGACATTTGTACATTGAATTATTCTATTAAAAAGCCAGTGATATTTAAAGATACAAGAACCCCTTATAAAATGGAAAGTTATTTCTCTTTCTAATGTTTGGAATTGTATATAACCGATTTAAGTTATAAAACCAAGAGAGGTGTCAAGGTACACCCGGATGGAACGAAGTTCGTTTCGATTAATTAGTGAAGGAATTGTAATAAAAAAAAAGAAAAAAAAATTGTACATATACATACACCCACACATATATGTGTGTCTGTATATGAACATATACATATTATATGTATGTATATAAACAAACAAGTGACGCTGCGATCGCCAATACACATACATTTACATACCTACGTATGCGATATACTCGAAAAAAGTGTCGTTACAACTTTTCGTGAGAATTTTTTCCGTCTAGCCCCCTTTCACAACGCGCGATAAGGAACTTCGTTCCAATATTTGTATGCTTACTAACTCCCTAATAGAAATCATCCATTAAACTTGAATAACTGCATCAGTCCTAACTTTCGTTATAATTTATTCCAAGCCTTCGGGAGTCTTGACAAACAAAGTTTTTACGAATTCCGAAGAACGAAATAAAAATTAGATTTACAGCGGCTTAGATACACAAAACCACACAGGAATAGTTGTTAAGTGTTAAACAATCGTATTACAAGGCTGAGCAGCTAACAGCCGGGAGCGGACCAGCGTCATTGTAACAATAAACGTAAGAGCGTTTTGTTGAGCGACACCGATACCGTGTAACGGACTTGTAGACTATGCGATTGCTTCTAATATTACTTTTATTATTTCAATAATCGCAATACCATCATGTCTTTAAGGGAAAGACTTGAAATGGTAAAGTAATGGACAGGGTTTAAAATAACTAGGTGTTCATATGAATCCGACTGCAAGCTTTTCTTGTTTTTTTTTTATATCTATGGACGCTTTCACACCACGTCAATCTGGTCCCGTGGTAAGTACTCGAAGAACTTGTGTATGGGTACCAGACAACGGAAATATATTTAATAATTTTATACTATACATATATTTAAGATTTCTATTATATAATACACATATTTAATGCCATGACCCAGGAACACTGAAAATATTTTTTGCTCCCTTTCGGGATTCGAACCCGCAACCTCCAGGGCTTGAGCGACAACGCGCTTAGGTACCACTGAGCCACAGAGGTCGTCGAGCTTTTCTTGTGGAACGGTAATTTAGGAAATTACATACAAGTGTTGAAATTATGAAGGGAAGGTCGGTAGAGATGAACTAAGGGATGGAATATGTTTGCTGGACAAAATGTTTATTATTATAGGTTCTCGTTTGGCATCTGATCTTTCCCCAGCCTTATATAGCTCTGATTTTAGCGCTTTAAGGTTACGATTCGGAAATTAAATCTATGTTTGACTCACGCGACTTTGGCATATTTCTTCTTTTTTTTTCTTGTGAATTATATCTTCTAAATCTTGCAAGGTGATTAAATAGAACATAAACATGAGTCAAAATGGCCTTACATTGTGTTCTGGCCCCACGTTGGGCGCCAGTTATAGGTTCTGGCTCTCGTTGGGAGCCAGTTATAGTTGTTGGGGTTCAGAAACTCAAAGAATTCTTTCTGCGCACAAAACTATATTCCTGTATATTCTTGACTTTACAACAGAATCCAAGAATTTAATACAGTACAGACAATAATTATACATAAATAAGAAACCACTATGGTCCGTTACGACGGTACAACGCACTCGTATGTACCTATTCTCCGCGGACTACTGTGTACTGTCTTTAATAAAAAGCGGCCCTTAATTTCGAGTGAAAAGTCTTGGTTATTAAAAATATAATTGATAACGTTTGCCTTTTCTCTTAAAAATGTGAATTTGTGATTATGCAATGCCCAATAATTGTGAAATTATTGGTATAGAATGGAAACCTAAATGAATTCGACGACCGATACATTTCAAATATTTAAAAACTTTTTGATAATTAGATTATATAACTTGAAAAGTAATCACCCAGTATTTGTCGAGACAATTGTCATAGAAACTAGGTAACGATCAAAGGGTATTTATCAGTTTGACAATATTATAACTGTTTGTCCTGGAGTTCCAATCAGCGCGTGTGTTAAATGTTAGCTTCACTTCTGTGCCTCCAATTAGTACTTAGACATTGGTGTATTAGGTTTTGGTGTTGTCGCAACCAATCAGTAAGTAAACAGATCTCCTTTGAGCTAGCATCAATCGACCATTATCAATCGGGCGACGGATCACTAATTAGAAACGACAACTTCTACTCTCAACACATAGATATATAATATATGAAATACTTCTTCTATCTCGACAATCATTTTAAGAATATGTAACGGATACTAGTAACACAATTAATTTTAAATATATTATATATGTATATCTATGACACACATCTATGACATATTCATCATACATTCCATTCGTTGGATGCGAGAGGGCAGCCGTCTTGGCATTCATTGTGAGAGGTTTTATCCAGAATAAAAAAGCGGTAAATAATAGATTTCATATGAAATATTATTGAATAAGTCTGTTGTCCGTGTTGGATGCGAGTGGCGAAGGATCAATCGTCTTGGCATTCTTTGAGGGAGGCCTATGTCCAGCAGTGGATGGATAGAGGCTGATGATGATGATGATGAAGTAGTCTGTTAGTAGTAATAGTAACTATATTGTATAGACATACAATGGAGATGACAATTTAGATGGATGGGAATTAGGCAAATGACCACTTAGGTTTCCCTTAATCTAGGCGCAAGACAACCATCAAACGTTTTGAGAAATTCAATTGTATGTAAATTCCTTAAAAGTTGCATACGTTACGAGTACGATAACGTTTACTTTATAAGTGATTAGTCTTAACAAAGTAGGTAATAAAGATAAGTAATATTTTTTTTACGATATTTTAACATGATGCAAGAGAATGTCAAAACCTTTTATAATTTTTTTATTTAAACGATATTTTACTATAAAAAAAATATCGTATCGTGAACATTGCAGAAATATAGAGCGCTGTGAAATATAATAAAATACATGCAAAAATTCCCGTTTTAAAGTTTCAATACTTTAAATTTTTTTTTAATACACCTCGGTAATATTTCCCAAAACATTTTAGTAAAACTAAATTGTAAAATGAAACATAACATTTTAAAACGTAAACAATGAATGAACATTCATTAAGTTTATTTCTAGTCCAAAATTAATAATATAAAATTCTCATTCTAGTTCCTTTATTATTTTCA
Source organism: Helleia helle (assembly GCA_963853865.1). Taxonomy (NCBI): domain Eukaryota; kingdom Metazoa; phylum Arthropoda; class Insecta; order Lepidoptera; family Lycaenidae; genus Helleia; species Helleia helle. Next base: position 7,709,650 of record OY971420.1, read on the forward strand.
CCCACTCTAACTTTATAAAACACTTGTATCGATAAATAGACAATAGGTACATATTTCGGAAAACAGGTGGCGCTCGTTTCTCGTACTGTTCTAGTGCAGTAATGTTAACCTAAACATTTGTGAAAAGAATAGTATGGGCGGCGCGGGAAGAGATAAATACAATAACAAATGTAAACTTTATGATATCATACATTTGGTGGTCATACGGTTCCGTTTATCTATTTCTATTTTAGAATGTCCTACTTGAAGTAAGATTTTCGAATATTGTAATGTTTGAAGCACTCTGCGCAGTAGTGTACCTACGTGATTATTATTACATATAGATATACATTAAAAACAAATATATTAAAATTGTGAGCGACGGTGGCCTAGTGGGCTAGAGGCCTCGGCCTCTCGATTGAGAGGTATAAAATATATATATTTTTTTCTAAGTCCAATTTTTGTTCAATTGAAGTATAGATGAGGGAATTTACGAAAGCCCGTAAATGTAATCTAGGTTCTAAGAACCGCTTTTGTGTACCTAAACTACTACAAACTGTGAAAAAATAATATATACATTTTTTGCCGACTTGGTTATACATAAACAAAAATACGATATTTTAAAGCTAAAGTGAGATTATACTAATATAAAGACTTAATAATGAACAAAGAACCTAAAACTAAAAACCTTAAAAAATATATTAAAAAAATAATTTAAAAAAATAACTAAAATATATTATTATAAAGGATTCCCTTTAGGCAAGGTTCTGAAGTAACTGGCAGCGTTCCCCCTTTGAATAGCTAGACTAATTCTTTGTCCGCGGTAGCTGTATATATTATATGGAACTGATGTACGTAATAATAATATGTTCCTCTTTATTCTGTATAATAATGTACATTACAAAATAGTCATCCACTATGATCTACCTTTGAAACAAACCAGCAAATTTAACATGTATAATAAGTATGTTATATAAGTAATTACTGTTGAACGGATGTGACTTGCAATAGTAATATAAGGCAGATTTTAGTAGGCCAATAACAGGCAGTAAAACGCACAAATCGTTTTGGAAAGAAATACAGGCTCTCCTGATTTATGCTCGATAGGAATGCGCCCCTTTTTCAATAAGTTGTGCGATAAGAATCATTGCCTAGCGCCGCGTAATGGCGGCCGAAGTATGCAATTAATTCTTTTGTAAAGGCCGAGCGTATGAAGGAACACTTGTTACAGCTTTTATATGATAAAAGTATGCGGGCTTAGCTGTAATATTTTAGAAAATATTAAATTAGGAATCATTTACTTCTAAGTTAACTAGTGCTAGTATCGATACGATACTAGCACCCATACCAGTAGTTATACAATTAGTTTTAATATCATAAAAGCGAAAGTACCTAACTGTATATCAGTGAGCTAATATATTTTATTAGCATATAAACTAAGTACCAATATAGCACAAAGATGACATTATTAGGTATTAAATGCTTTAATTGGCATCGGCTTAAAAAATATTTTGTTTATAGTACAATTGCTCTGATAACATGAAGTATAAAAGCTGTGATAGAAGTAAAGAGAACCATCTTGTATAGGGGACGAAATGAAAAAGTAAACGCAAATTCTATATTTTACGGACGCAAATAACATTTTCAAAAATCGTCCAAAATTGCGGTGTAGCTTATGGAAGGATTGTTTGTAGGTACTTTGTATTAGAGATGTTGCGAATACGGAGTTACCGCATGGATTTTGACATCTGCACCCGCATCCGCATCTGCAATAATCAATGCAGGTGTTTATGCGGATGCGGATGTAAGACAAGTTGTGAATTTTTAAAGGAATCACTTTAAAAAAGAGTCAATTTAGATAAAAATTCTCATGGAGAGGAATTTAAAATATTGTCGCCGATAACACGCAGATTTTTATCCGTTCCACCAGGCAGTGTTCCTAGCGAACAATTATTTAGTGGCGCGAGTCCAATTTATAAACCTCTACATCCTCTGCATAACCGGCATGTAACTTCACTTACTAATTAAAATTACAAGAAAAGAGCATATATATATCTACTAATATTTGAAAGGCCGGCAACGCACCTGTTAATGATGTAGCGGGTGTCCATGGATGACGCTTATCACTTACCACCAGAAAAACGACTGCAAATTCTATTATTTATAAATATATTTATAAGTAATTCTAAAATTATAAAAATGTTAATAATTACTATTTTATTATTTTAATTCATATGCTTTTTTTAAAATAAGGTCTGAAAAATCCGCATCCGCATTCACATCCGTGTATACACGGGACATACCCGTTTTTTTTTACATTTTTACATTTTTTGTCTGTCTGTCTGTTTGTTCCGGCTAATCTCTGAAATGGCTTGGGCGATTTTGATGGGACTTTCACTGGCAGATAGCTGATATTATATGGAGTAACTTAGGCTATAAATATAATCATCATCAATCCGCATACGGCTGTAAATCTAAGTTGACGCGGGCGAAGCTGCGGGCAACAGCTAGTTTATTAAATAAGATTATTAAATTTTTGTAAACGTACATAATATTATAATCTAAAATCTTTGTTTAGATTTTGAATAAAAAAATAAAAAAAATTGTCTCTTTTTAAATTTCTCCTATCTTCTTCTCCTTTTTAAACGACTTCGAAAAGGAGGAGGTTATTGGTAATGTTCTTCGTTTATCTATCGTGCGATATGCATTCATTATTAATGTCTAATTCTAAGTGTTTTTCATAGTATTCAAATTGTATTTTCCCAATTTTGGCGTACGCCCTCTCTCTTTAATATGTATTCTTTCAGTGGACGGTCGGACGGACTGGAAGAAATCGCTTTATAGCGATATGGTCGTCTAATTGTACAAAGCCTTTTTTATGTTTTAAATTTTTAACCGACTACAAAAAGGAGGAGGTTATCAATTCGTCGGAATCTTTTTTTTTATGTATGTTACCTGATTACTCGAAGATGGTTAGACCGATTTGAAAAAATATTTTTTTGTTCTAAAGGGTATACTTCCCAAATCCAAATCATGGGACCATGATAAGGAAACCAGGATCTGATGATGGAATCCCAGAGAAATCGAGGGGAACTTTCGAAAATCATAGGGGCAACTAGTGCGTTTGATATATTTTCTATAAAGTGTTTTGAAGGACTACAATTTAATGAAGGTCTAGAGTCAATCTGATGCTGGAGCCGAAAGACAGTCGAGGGAACTCCTCGACGATTTACATCAGTAACCTTGTGTTTGGGCTTGATTAATTTGTAATGATGAGAACTTTACACTTAGATGTGTTGTGACTGTCATTAAGGATCTGATGATGAAGACAAATGACAATTAAGGGAACTCCTCAACAGTTTACAGTAGCTACCTTGTGTTTGGACTTAATTAATTTAAATTGATGAGAACTTTGCACCCATATTGGGTATAAGCGCCATTACAGGTGTGATGACGGAGACCTTACACAGTCGAGGGGAATCCTCGACGATTTACAGCTTTTATTGGGCTTAGTTCATACGGCTAAATAATATACCAAAATCATGTAATTTTGTTTAATTCATTTAATTTTACTTGTCGTTGTTAAATGAACAAAAAACAACTGTGCCTTGGAAGCGCATCATAGTATTTCAAGGTCACGTTAATATCCATTCTATACCTATATATTGGTGATGGTGATGTTCTATACCTATATATAACAGAATTATTTAATGAATAGCACCAAATCTGCCGTGATTGCTTTCAATTACATGTATATAAAGTTTTACACAATTCCATTTCAGTTTTTGCATTTGTTATGTAATGATTTAAACCCTTTCTACGTTCATCTCATTAATACAGCGCTATCTAATCTGAGCAACGCGTTTAATAGTTCTACCCATATTTCAGACAAATAAAATCAGTTATCGAATTTTGCAATCACTAAAAATTAAGAAATAAAAAATTTTTAAACAACAATTAAAACCGACTTCAAAATTAAAAAAAAACTCAAAAGTAATAAAATAATTTCCGTAATCTTTGTGCCTACAATTTATAATCAACTTGTTCTTCTACTAATATACAATCTTTGCATTTACCACGTCGTTGATGTACCTACCTCCTTACTTACCTTGACTGACACCGACTCCAAAAGTAAGAATAATGACGTGGTAAATGCAAAGATTGTATATTAGTAGAAGAACAAGTTGATTATAAATTGTAGGCACAAAGATTACGGAAATTATTTATTACTTTTTAGTTTTTTTTTTAATTTTGAAGTCGGTTTTAATTTTTGTTTTCTTTGATCGTGTTAATGATATGCAATAAAGTTATAAACAGTAAATTTTGAGTTACAGATTTTCATAGAGATTGATTTTAGGATTATCCTATCCTATCCTATTAATCTTGTCTGTCTTTATAAATAGCGATGTCACATTAAGATTTTCCATCGTCTTTGAGTATGGCTAATAAAAGTTTGAGCGCCAACTATGTCTGGAACTGTGTCATTCTTAAACGGGCATAATTGACGATTTGAAAGGTCTCCGAGACAAGTTTTATCAAAATCGCATCTGCTGTTTCATGGTCATCAATTCTTAAATTATTGCATTGAGGTTTCTTAAAAGTTATAACCTATTAATATTTTATGTCTCCTTGAAACGTTAAGAGAGCGAAATTCTTGTGTCAAGTTACTCACAACCACATTACATCAATCGACTTCAAAGTAAGTTTTTTTTACGAAGAGACAATATTATGATAGTTTTTTTTTCAGTGGTAGAGCAGCGGGCAGCCTAATTTAATGAACGACAAGATGACCGATAAATATTACCGTCATCATCAGCCTTCCACTGCTGAACACAGGCCTCCTTCAATAAACGCCAAGTCGACCGATTCCTTGCCACTCGCATTACCTTGTTGCAGATTCCCCCTAAAATAATTCAATGTTAATAAAGGCTCGGGGGTCGAGAGTGTACTCTTAGAGATCCTTTTCATCTTATAATTTAACGGACTGATAAATTTACAAATGATTCATTTCTTGATCTTGAGTTATTTAACTACAATTTTAGCATTAGTGGGCCATTAAAAATAAATTGGATTTAATAGTAGCGAAACCACATTTCTATAATTTTTTCGTAAGTTGAAAATTTGTTCCTAATTCTTTTTATATTTAGTTCTTTATTGATTGTAAAGTATGATTTGAAGAGATTTTGACATAAAGGTTACAAAGTTTTACAAAACCTTAAAATATTTTGGATACATGAATGTAACGAGTAAAGCCTGACCAGAAAAATAAAAACCGTCGCCAGATTGCGGAAAATTTCAGAACTATTTTTTGTGGACTGTACTATTGTATTGTATGTATTGACGTAAAAATTATACAGTGGCGACTCCAATGCAGGGTTTATGTTTATAATATTATATTTCTGGTCAGGCTATAATTAAAATTGCTTTAGCCAATAATGAAATAAATTTAAACTAATTCAAAATACTACTAGGTGATTAATAACATTTGTTATAAATTTTACCGCTATGTGTCTGTATGTGGCTCTGTGTAGCTCTAAAACGGATGCAGATATTTGAATGCTATTTTTTGTTTTAGTCATGTTTTAAGACAATCAGTTCAGTTTATTTATAGCCATCTGATTGTCATTTTTGTCATTATTCTCTTCATTAGAATCTAGTTAAAGCGAGTCACCGGGACTGGCGGGTAAGCGACCGCCGCGGCGTCTTCTGAAAACGCTAGTTTTGGGATACAAATAATAGGACTTGAGATTTTTACAATGTATGTGCATATACAGTATAATATTTTTTATTACATATACATCCATCGTCATGATGTCATTTTTTGTCTCATTTTTTGGATAGGGAAACATGTTACATGCAGTTAAACATGTCAATGAACCTAGGTTCAGGCGAATTATTGTTGTTTATCCCAAGACAGATGTTAAGTTTCGTTTCGAGTAATTACATTCCAGGGCCTGCCCTTATTTCCGAATCACAGCGAGATGTATGTATAACAAAAATTTGCAGAGTAGTGTTACCAATAGGCGGTCGCGACATATAGAACATCCGACACGTTTAAAAAATTCGCATAGCAATTTTAATATTGCATTAAATTACCATCTATTAACTAAAAATATTTGTAGCAGCCATGACTCCCAGGAACGTTGGGGGCGTCTGAAAACAACCACACTCAATTATCTACATTACTATCAGGTTTCTTAATATCTAGATTACCTATTTTGATACGCAGTGGCGTGTCAGCTAAGTTTGCAAATAATTCCATTAACTGTCACTTGTACGCCTCAATATACTTTGAGTATAGCCTTGGATTAGTTGCTTATAAATACCTATAAAATAAAATATTTTTTTCTTTTTTGTATGACAATATAAAATTTTGCCAGAGTATTATTATATAATTATAATATTGTAATATAATATAATAAAATATTATAATATTGGTTGGTGGATATTAGATATATACAATTATAATTACAATATAAAAATTTAAAATAGCACATAAATATTTATAATTATTATGTCATATATTAAAGTTTTTGTGAAAAACATACAAACATCCGAATTGAGAAACTCCTCCTTTTTTAAAGTCCGGTTAATTAAAAAAAAAAGTATAAAACATATCAAAACAGTGAAAAGATTAACCTTCGTAATAGGTTCATATTTATTTTTAATTTTTTTTTTTAAAGCATGACATTAAATAAAATAATTGTCGAAATGTAAATTATTTTATAATAAATAGAAATAAAAAACTTAATATTGAGTTATAATAAATAAAATAAAATATAAACATATTTCATACTTTTTATTTGATGTGATAATAAGTTAGAAAAACAGATAGTTATTTTTTTACTTTTGAAATATTAAAAAAAAATAGATATATTATTAGAACTATCTATAATCTTCCGTTGCTCTACAATATGTCCAGGCAAGTAGTAAAAACTAAAACTTTAGGATCAGTATCTGTGATTTTTTACTATTAATATTTTAAATTGTAATCCATGAATGTTATTAATAAAATAATAATATCAATAATAATTACAAGTTTAAGTTTTGTTACTATTGTATAACTTATTTTATTAGAAAAGTTACGTAAAATTTTTAAACCTGATTTAAAAGTATTTTAAAAATGATTATTTTATGTAATAACAACGATTGGTTTTGATTAATAATGATATTATTTAAAAAAATAAAAATAAAATCTAGTAATTTTTTAATGCATATAATTGATAATAATTAACAATATGTTTATTTAAGTAAATATTGTTTTATATATTTAAAAAAAGATATCACCAAGAATATTTTAAATTATAACATGTGAATTTATAATTTCTTTTTATTAAAAATATGTATCTATTGTAAGTTTAAGTTTTGTTACGTTTTATTGCTCATTTTGATAAGTTATGTAATTTTATAACCTGATAAAAAAATGTGCTTAAAATTATTTTTAAAATACGTTTAAACTTGATTATAGCAAAATACATTACAACATTATATTTTTACTACTTAATAATATAAGATAATAAATATCCTAGTACATATTATTAACTTTTTCCTCTACTAATTTTCAGTGAAATGTCTTGCTAATATCATAAATGCGCTAGTTGGGATATTTGTTACTTATCACGACAAAACTACTGAACGGATTTTGATAAAACTTGGCATTGCTGTAGCTTATATACCAGGATAACACTTATGCTACATTTTATCCCGAAAAAATCAAAGTTCACGGGAACAACATTTGCCTTATTATTAATAGGTAGTACTAATAATTACGTTAATAATAATAATTAATAACTATATACTATGGTCTATATATACTGGTCGAACCCAGTGAACAAATCTTTCAATATACTTAGTAGGGATCTGTGACGTTAACACACGGTTGCATATTTTTATAATTCAATTAAAGATAAACACTACTTATTCGTTTGTTCTTGTATCTCATCCTAGCAAGGAAATACATAAGCTACTTTTTCGAATTCTACGCGGGTGAAGCTGCGGGCACCAGCTAGTTATAAATTTTAATAACTTTATTGTATGCCCAAAAAAATCATTAGTAATTCTTAAAAAATCTCACGTCACTGAAACCTTAAAAATAGAATTATTATAATATTACTTACCTCTACGCTGCGCTGAAACGGTAAAACTACGATACAAGTGCACCGCGCGAGCTACGTGTTTTCAGCTCGGAGACCTTTTCGCGACTGATCTCAGTGGTGGTAGCTTCTGGGCGGGCGCGTTCACGACACGCCCCGTCCAACTCCTGAAAAAAATAGCCGCAAAAAAATGGTACCCGTGGAATATCTCTGTTTCACTTTAATATAATAGAATAGAGAATACAAAAGTTTTTTATTATATACAATATGATTATGCATTGTAGTATTTTATAACTATCGCGCATTTGTCTTTATTAAAGACCGATAAAAAATAAGAGTATTTTTAATTACAGAAAATTTATACTTGATATAATAAAGGCAACAAATATTTAATCTTTATTTTTAACCTAAAAAAAAGATTTAATTTTTTTTTAAAGTATGAATAAGGAAATCTTCATTCGTACGTGTATAGGGCGGGGCAAAAGACCACTCCCAGTGGCGTATATTTCACAAGAAACCAAATTGATCCGCCGAGGATTTGCATTTTTAAATCGTCTCTACTTTAACTATATTGGATTATTGTATATCTTACTAAATTGGAATTTATATCTGTGTTTTCGGCACTTTAATATAAAGTGAAATCTCGGTAACTACAAACGATAGGTACATAATCATAATTATTATGCATTTTAATTTTAAAGTCAATCGACGTCCAATGACTTTCATAAATCCAAGTAGGATACGAGATTGAGAAGCATCACCATTTTGGTGTTTAATAAAAGAGGCTTATGTGAAAATATCCTGATTATAAAGATGTCCAAAATGTTTTTTTTTATAGAAGAGGGGGCAAATGGACAGTCGTCTTACATGATCAGCGACTTCCATATTGGTTGACACCAGAGGATTATCAGGTGCAGTTCCGGCCTTTCAAATATGGGTATGCTATTTTTTGAAGATCCCTAAGCCATATCCGTTCGGAAATACCGTAGGTGGCAGGTGGTCCAATATTATAGTGGTCGTATGAAAAGGGAAATTAAAATGCCGTAAAAATGATATATTTTAATCATAATTTCTCTGAAATTCTCTGAAATCAGAGTCTATCGAGATTTTGATACGTATTGTCGTAATGTATAGTGTTTGTAGCTTCGTTCAAGTCACATTTCATTAGTACAGAAGGAAAGCGGTATCGGGTTACCCGATACCATTGTTAACGTGGGATATTGCCTCATTAAGCTATATAATTACAACATTGTTGACCTGGATGCGCTAAGTATTCTATTCTATGAAATAATCTGGTTTAATCAGATATGAATTTTTAGTACGAAAATACTGTCAGACATTCTCAGATTTATTAAATATTTTTCTTTCAATCAAAGAAAGAATAAAAAACTTGACTTCGAATAATTATACCAGATCACAAACATACCCAATTTTTATTCCTTTATTTTCTATTTTCCAATTCACACAGCCGTCGGATCGCACGAATGTATTCGAGAGATTCAAAAGCAAAGAAACCACGAAGAATTTAAGATAGAAAGGGGATAGCTTTTAGTTATGGGCTCTTTTATAAAATTTGTATTTTATAAATGATAAAATTTGAGTATTCTTTTTTCATAAAAAGTATCCTATGTTAGTTCTAATACCTCCAAAAATATGTGTACAAAGTTTCATGATGATCGGTTAAGTAGTTTTGGCGTGAAAGCGTAACAAAGAAACTTACTTTCACATCTTTATATATCTTTATATATATAATTCTTCTGTGCGTGTGTATGTCACTGAACTCCTCCTAGACGGCTGGACCGATTTTGATGAATTTTTTTGTGTGAGTTGAAGGGGATTCGAGGATGGTTTAGATTCACAAAAAAATTTTTGTACAGGGCAACGTCTGTCGATGCCACTAGTATTTTATAATATTAGTAGGAAGTAGGAACGCGCTACAAAATTAATTATTTACTTAATTTTGTAGCGCTTATGTAGTCATAAGCGTTTGATAATCAATTTTGTAGCGCGTCTCATCCTTAGCATATGATAAATATTATATATATTATATATATTATATATTATCACAGTCTGATAAGCTTTATCGTAGCGTAGCGATGCCAAAGCTTTTTTTATATAGAAGAGGGGGCAAACGGAGTGCCGGTTCACCTTGTGGTAAGTGAAAAGCGACATCCACAGACACCCACTACACTAGAGCCTACAGGATTAGCAGGTCCGTTGCCGGCCTTTCAGATATGAGTATGTTCTTTTCTTGAAGGTCCCTAACCTTTTTGTAATTTATTTATTATATTATTTTAATGAAAACATAAGACTCACTGAATATAAACCGGATATATACAAGGTTGATAAAAGCGAGAGGCATTAAATTAAACCACATATACTATGTACCATTTGCAGGCTACACACCAAAAATTGGACCAATAGAGTCAATGGTTTAGTCACAGGATATTTTAAAAGTTTTAAAGCCACTCCGCTTTATTTGACCCGGTGAGACGCAACGTGCTGTGCGTCGCACTGCCTTTTAGATTCGAAGGTCAATGGACATTTTACCAAGGATGTTTACGCTTTACTTTGGCTATTCTCGTATTTAAATTCTTTGAAAAAGTTTTTTTTTATTTCTCTCATAAACTGTTTTTAATAGTTTCAGATTAACCGTAAGTATGTGTAGTATATGTGGTTTAATTTAATGCCTCTCGCTTTTATCAACGTTGTATTTAAGAATCAGGTATCCTAAAGAAGTGCGTTATCCTAAATTATTAATAAGTACTGAAAATTGTGAAAAACGAGAAATTACCTTTAAAACTAATCTTTGAACATAAAACAGACAAACAGGACAATAAGTCCTTTTGTCGCTTTGGCCTTCGTTCCCTGTTCATATTATTGATTCATTACCAGGACATCGATACTGTGAATAATAATAATAGATCGACACAGCATCTGATGAACACAACGGCTCCGGGCTCTTGTGGTGTATGTATTCATCTTCGCATTGTACAATGATGTATGTATTAGTCCTCGCAATACTATCCTCCTTGGCCATATTTAATGCCCAAAAATTGGTCATTCAATAAGTAATTCTTTAACAAAATAATTTATTGCCCTGGAAATAAAAAAAATCCTACGACATTTTGAAAGTGTGGAAGTCTTTCGGATGGCTGATGAGCCAATAAGGTTCAAGAGTGGAGGCCACTATCGGGTAGAGGAAGTGTTGGTCGGCCATTAAACAGGTGGGAAGACGATTTCCACTGGCCGGTCCGTGTTGGATGCGAGTGACAAGGGATCGGTCGTCTTGTCTTTGAGGGAGGGATGTTCAGCAGTGGACAGATAGGGGCTGATGATGATGATAAAATGTGGAGAAGTGAAGGTATAGAAGTTAAGCTAGGGAATAAAATCCATCATTGCTCTGCCATCACTTATCCTCAATCGTAAAAACAGTGTGCGCTTTTCACGGTACCTACAATTACGACGAGTGTATACGTAGCTCTCGTAGATCGACACCAGGTATAGGAGCTGTGATCTTCCTCCTCAAGATATGCCCTCCCTCCTCAAGAATAAATTGAGTCATCAGTATATTAAAAAAAATGAAGTGTACTCAACAAATAGAAATAATGTTGACTCACGTTCAATATGTTTGACAATTGATCTCAAAGATGCTCTAATAAGTAAAATTACGCCTCACAATCTTCGTCACAACAATTTAGTAAAACTCATCATATATACATTGTTAACCCTATATCAGAATGACCGAATTTCGTTGAAATCATGTCATGAGGAAGGATCTAGGTCATAGCCGCTGAGTTGATCCTGTTGCCTGCAGATCCGGATTTTTAGAGGCCAGTCCCATATATGGCCAGGATCTACACGAAGATCCTGGCTACATCCATAAAGGAATTCCCTGCGATATAAAAAAAGGATCCAGGGCCTAGGCTAAGAAAGTGATCATCATCTGTACAGATATGGTAATGGGTAATGGGTAAAACCCATGAGTAATATGAGAGTTTGTAACTATGTTAAAATTAATTTTGTATATTCTCTTTATTTATAATTATATAAAAATAAATAAAAATAAAGATTTATTATTATAATTATATTCCTACAATAAAACAAACTGAAATGATAGAGATTTCAAAAAATGTTAGCTGAGGAAATGCTACGCGTATGCTACGAATTAGCTACGCATTTAATATTTATAAATATAAATTTCATTTTAACCACAAAACATACTATCAGTAATCATAACAGTGTCGTAAAGTCAACACATATTTTTTTTTCAAATTACCTTTTTTGGGTGGTCAAAAAGCGCTGGGACGACGAAAAACAAACGCCATGCTACATCCGCCGGTATGGGTACTACAATCCTTCTTATTTTTTACATGAAGCTGCTTCGTTGTGTTTTAGTAAGGTCAGGGCTGACAGTATCAATATTAAAACCATGCGATTTAACGAGCAGATGACACGCTAGAATCTAACACAATAAAGGTATCGTTTGTGAGAAATAAAACACTTACCATACCATATCATCTTGTTCATCGTTCGTAGACAACGTCGAAATATCTCCACAAAATAAAAGTAGAAAAATGGTAAATATCCCGTTTTAAATAGTTTTATTAGTAAAAATAACCATGTTAACTTATATCTTATACTTACTTAAAATACCTAACTTTGTCAGTTTGCTTTTCATAGTGACATACACGGAGCAATTACCAAAATAAGCAGGCTTGTTGTATCAATATACTAAAGATACTACAAATGATGATGTTTTTACGAAATGGATATCGCCCATTTTGTCCTGTAAAATACGTATTTTTTGTGTAAGTCAGATGCTTGATTGCTCTGTAGGGACAAGTTTTTGGTATCTGTATAAGTTAATCGGCTAGTCGCCTTGGAATCGCAAAAATGATCAAATTTGTTTGAAGTACCTTCTGCCTTACAAATTCTTTTCATATTCATATCATAGCAACAATAAATGAAAGCTTTATTATTTTTACATCTTTTTTATAAAAAAAAACACTAAAGTGTCAACTCTACATAACACTCAAGGGACTGAAATTTCCAATAATTAACCTGCTACCAGAAATTATTTATTGGCCGGCGGAGGCTCGGGCTATTTCGTCCCGTGGTTTCGTCTCATCTTCTTCATCTCCTTGTTCTTGATCCACAGTTTTCTCATCGAATCCAATATTTCTTGAACTGTGAGTGAAGCTGTTGTAAGAATAAGCAGGCAGTTTAATTTATTACGGGCTAGGATAATAAAGCGATAAAAGAACGTATACAGCACTGCGCAGTTGTTACTAATTTGGCAACTGAAAAAGTACTTTTTATTATTTGTGATCGTTATTGAAAGTGGGTGTAATGCTATATAATAAAGTGTATCATTGTATGGAAGACAAGCTAATCCAACCAAAGCCGAGTGATTTCGACACCTTAGCGTCAATATGTCTGCATCGTACGCATCGCATAAAAAAAAGGCAGCTATTGGATTTGCCGACGCAACCAGCAATCGGATTGCCGATATACCACTTCATTCGGATTTTGACAGTGGACTCAAGCTAAATTCAACTAATCGGCATTCGCTATGATGTCATCGGCACGCATCGCAAAAGATGCCTTTCAGTGCATCGGTGTCGGCATTGCCGATACGAAAAATACGTACCTACGATGCGTATGATACGGATATGTAGGACACATATCCGTATCATTAGGGATTGTATCGATATATTATAGAGCTCAGTTCGTAATTCAACATATAATTGAAAACAAGTATTTATGTAACCTTGGAATTATAGTATGAACATTCAAGAAGATATGATTAAGTATGCGATTGACAACTTAAAGCTCAGTCATATGTTTGTAAGAGGTAGTGCCATGCTGCATTGCAGCGGAACTGGGCCGGCACGACCGGGGTGGTACCTCTAGTTCATATAACACTTTTTTATGTTAGTTGGATAGGTAAACTGGCAAACGTGCCACCTGATGGTAAGTGGTCAACGTCGCCCATGAACATAAACTAAATTACCTGGAAGAGCCCAGGCAACTCATCTATGTATTGCCTATCCTGAGACATAAGATGTTAAGTCTCGGTGCCAGTAATTACACTGCCTGTCTTGCCCTTCTCTCCGAAACACAGCAAAGCTGTTTCACGGGAGAAACAAGCAAGATGGTGGTACCCATGCAGCCGGAAGCGCGGCACAGCGCTTCCCTCCCACCGATCACACTGGCGTCAAGTGACAGCTATGCTGTCGCGTTTCGTGCGGCTTGTGAGTTTCCGGTCGCCCATTGGGGGGAGGGGGAATGGGAAAAAGGAGGACAGTGTAGCCTTGGTTGTGCGGTTGTGTATGGGTGTCGGCGCCGTGAGTGTCCGATTGCTCGTTTGCCCCCTAATGACAAAAAAAAGTGTAATAAATTAATATTACACATATGGCAGCGCCACAGCTTTAAACGAATTCCTCTTAAGGTACAACTTCGATAACATCTACATAAATATAAAGTATATGCCACAACATGGACAATATAAAAAACTAATGACAAGTGGTGAAAAACAACCATTGAATGGAATTTAATTAAACGATCGTCTGTGGCAGTTCGCGTAATCCACAATGTTAACAAGTTATAAAAATTATGAATTAATGTCGCCCAGACGAGGGGTCGAGATTGCGCGGGCGCGGCGCGGGAGGGGGGAGGCCACACAATAGACGACGCTAGGGTGCCCAATAAAAACTTGACAAATGGCGTTTCATAATCGCATCGCATACCAGCGCTTGTCAGCGGTTCACCTTTTTGTCCTACCCCGGATAGTACATTTTATTATCCGTCAAACAAATATTATGTCGACATCACTTAAACTCGCTATAAATGTTTTGTGGAGAGTTGAGTGAGAGAACTTTGAGCGATTCGTTCTTGCTCAATTTTTAATTTTAGTGAAAACTATTACTTTCATGTCATTTTCACGTAGATGAAAAATCAAACAAGTTTTCAAACAAAGTAAAGAATTTCTTTATGGCAATACATTATTAATAGATAAGTATTTGTGTAAAATAATATTTTCTTCACAAAAGCTGGCGTGATGAAAAGTGTTCAACTTTTGAATTTAATAAATGTGCCACAAGAAAAAATATGCGTTTCATTCTACCGCAGATACAACTTATGTTGACGATGGATAAACACATGCCCAACAGAATGAGAATGTCGCCGTCACTATTCCTTGAAAGCGTAACTATGGTTTTACAAAAATCATACATATCTATTATATTGTAGCTACATAGGTACAAAGGCTTGATTTTTTATCGTATTATATTTACTAGCGGTGCCCGTGACTATTCGCTCATACTTTTGTCTTATTATAATTGAAAAATAAAGCGTGCGCAGAGACAACCGTCCACATATTTTTTCGCGCCTAACGACTCATTGTGGACTCAGCTTTATTTCAATTACTCGATTACTTAATGCAAGTAACTTCTCTTATAACATCAGCTGTCTCTGATCAATATTTGTACTGACTCAAATTTTGTTTATAAAATGTGGTTTTTTTCTTGCACGAAATCCCGATTGTCTACATTAGTTATCTACCAGTGAAGGTCTCATTAAAATGTGTATTTTATTCCTAAAAATGGACAGGCGGTCGCACGTAAACATAGACATCCGATACAGGCTTTTTTATGTTAGTTGGATAGGCAAACTGGCAAACGTGCCACCTGATGGTAAGTGGTCGACGTCGCCCATGAACATAAACTAGTTTACCTGGAACGAGCCCATGCAACTCATCTATGTGTTGCCTATCCTGAGACATAAGATGTTAAGTCTCGGTGCCAGTAATTACAGTGCCTGTCTTGCCCTTCTCTCCGAAACACAGCAAAGCTGTTTCACGGGAGAAACAAGCGAGATGGTGGTACCCATGCAGCCGGGAGCGCGGCACAGCGCTTCCCTCCCACCGGTGACGGCGGTCCGCTACATGTCGGAGTTTACGTCAAACATATAGAGTTTAGACAAACATTTTAAAAGCGTTGTTTATTATTTGAACATATTTTTTATGCCTCAAAACTATTACACTGATATCACATACACAAACATTTCAATCATCAATTTATATAGATAATAATAAAAAAAGACTTGAAAAATTTTTAAAAGAAAAACTATGAGATTCGTCAGTCGATGCTATCTAGTTGATATTATCACCATTGGCGACTTACGTTGTTACAGTCGAGTCTCAATTAATGTCGCCGCAATGCTCAGAATGTGGTTAGCATTACCGTGCACGTGTATCGTGTGTAATTATTGTAAATAGCTAATCTAATATCTGAGTCTTGGTCAGGCATACCTGATTACTATCAAATCTTAACATAATTAACACTTCAGATGCCAACAACTAATTAAGGACGAATTACTTGTTTAATGTATGCAAAACATCTTCAATTAAATTGTCTTACATTAATGTATACCTGCGTATATACGGGGGTATAAAAAAATAGTTTGAGAGCAATAAAAAATAGTTTTCCAAAGAACTTAAATACGTGAATAGTCAAAGTAAAACGTAAACATCCTTAGTAAAATGTCCTTCGAATCTAAAAGGCAACGTCGCACAGCACGGGCGTCGATGCGGCACAGTTTGTGTCTCACCGGGTCGAACAAAGCAGAGCGGCTTTAAAACTTTAAAAATATCCTGTGTCTAAACGATTGATTCTATTGGTCTAAGTTTTGGTGTGTGGCCTGAAAATGGCACATAGTATACGTGGTTTAATTTAATGCCTCTCGCTTTTAAGTTTTATCAACCTTGTATAAGTTTAAAAATATGTATTTCTAAATTTGGGTAGACGAAGTGTTGGTCGGCCATCAACCGGGTGGGAAGACGGTCTCCGTGCAATGACCTGTCCGTGTTGGATGTGAGTGGCGAGGGGCCGTTTTGGCGTACATTAAGAGAGTCCTATGTTCATCTGTGGATGGATAAGGGCTGATGATGATGATTTCTAAATAAACTCTAAAATGGCTAATCGCCTATAATAATAATTTCTTAGGAGCGTAGCTTGCTAGGATGTCCAAACTTAGAAAGATTTTATTTTAGTCTGACCTATTTCGCGGCCCTTCTATCCTGAGGGTCCCGTATCATTGATATGGTAGATATGACGATAGCCACGCCTATGCTGTTTCTGTTACAAAAAAGTGCGAGGGAGGCAGGAAAAAATAAAACAACACAAGGTTTCAACTATAATTGAAAATTTGGTGAAGTCGTCATCGTCGCCGTCGCGCGTCGTCGCAGTATCTCCAACCAAATCGAAATTTCTTTACTTAGTACCAAATATCAATTCATACATTACCATTATTTTTAACATACCATTATTATAGAATAAAATAAAAAAATAAAATAAAATATTAAACATTCAACTACCTAATTATTAATTAGGAAGTAGGAACTTAAAAAACAGTAATTTATTTATACGCCCATAAGTTTACGGTTTATTCTCACATAAAAGTGCTCTGAGGTCATAAAGTAAGTCTCGGGCTTATTATTATTACCCACTCCTGGCGGTAAGGAATTCCCCGTAATAAGGGTCGGTACTAGCTCCAAAATATTGTCTCGTGTCACGGTTCCTACCCCTCTCACAATATTATTAAAAATAATTTCTCATTTTTATTGCCACCCGCAGTTAGTGGGCGATATTAATGATTACACCGCAAATATATTGAGTGGATGGAACTATTTTTTATACCATTTAAAGCCATAAATGAGTAAAAATGTAATTATATTAAAAAAAATGTACAAAATAAATTCTTAACCTATATTAAAAATAAGCTATGATTTTAAATATTTAGGAACTTAGGGGTTCCTTTTTACTATTTGCGATATTTCCGAATTAATTCGATTTAGGGCATACTGATATTCAAAAGGCCGGCGACGCACCTGCAAACCTTACGGTGCACGGGTGATCACTTAACCTTACAATGACTGACCGACAGTTCGGTTTACTTTAAAACTGTATGTATGTATGCAAATAGATGTATAAATTAAAAAAAAAAAAAAAAAAAAAACACGAAAAATAGCAGACCGAACTAAAAATTACAAAGTAATTTTAATGAATGATAAATTGATATTATTGTAATATTTGCAGCTGAATTGGGTTGGCACGACCGGAATAAATTTTATTTGGATTTTAATCTTTTGTCACTCGTGTAATAAGTGCCTTAAGGCAATCCCTTGTGAAAGAGTGAGAGACTAAAAACCACACGAGTGATCTACGTAATTTGCGCGCTGTATGCCTTCTTAGATGTGCTATCCTGATTAATGATTATCATCGGCCCCTAAAAAGGAAAGTTTCAATTTAGTCTGACGTCTTGAAATCCCGAATGACTCTACCAATAACGGAATCTATAAGATATTCCGTTATAGGTAGAGTCATTCGGGGTAAGAGCACGCGGCGGGTAAGAGATCGCAGTGCTTAGATCTCTGCAGGGATTGGAGGGACAGGGGGCGTATATGGCAAAATCAGAGGCGAGCGAATGGCCATATTGAAGCTACGCGTTAGGTTGCCGTGCGGCGTTGTTGTCGAAAGAAAATGAAAAAAGTGTGTTTTTCGTTGTTTGACAGGAAGATTTTTAATCTACGGAAAAGTTTATGGTCTTGAATACCATAATATTAACGTGATAAGTAGTTTTTACTGTTGTGACTCTATTAATGCACTATCGAGTATTATGCGAACTTTTACCCGCCTGCGTACTGTTAACCACATTAAGAGGCAAAGGTTCGCATTCTGAACGAGCCTCTTTAGTGTTTAATTCTAACAAAACTATAGATTTAGCCTGGACATAAATATACGAACTTAATAAAGCATTAAATACGTTATCTAAATTTAATTATCACATTCCTAATTTATTTTTTATTTTTATTTATTTATTGATACAGAAAGAATAACAATAATAATTGACGACCTCTGTGGCTCAGTGGTTAGCGCGTTGGCGCTCAAGCCGGAGGTTGCGGGTTCGAATCCCGCCAGGGAACAAATTTACTTTCTGTGTTCCTGGGTCATGGATGTGTATTAAATATGTGTATTATATAATAAAAATCTTTAATATATGTATAGTATAAAATTATTAAATATATTTCCGTTGTCTGGTATCCGTAACACAAGTTCTTCAAGAACTTACCACGGGACCAGATTGACGTGGTGTGAAAACGTCCATAGATGTTATAAAAAAATATATATAAAAAATAATAATAAAAAATATCACAGGGACCACGAAGGTCTGTGCGTGATATTGTTTACATTCAACGCTGTTATACAATATTTTGGTGATTTTACCTAAATTAACCTAATTTACAAAATATATTAATATATAATATTATACTATATCTAAAAAGTATTGTTTTAGTTTTATAATTATTTTATTTTATTTTTATAATTGATTCCTTTTGTTTTGGTGTGCTTGGAAGTAGAAAAGTGCGCACTATTGACCTGAATGACTATCGATATATAGTTACAGATGAAAATAATAAAAGCGTGTCGAAAAGATACTCGATTTCAGTATACACCACACCTTATTTGATTTGAATCCGTGGCCTGTCTTTTTCTTTTGTACTGACTAACGTGACCAATAAATAGTGCACATTACGTGCTACTTACACTGCTGAAGATATATTATGCAGGATAGTGGTATAACCCCACCATGGTTCAGGCCTTGACGTGGCGGTAGAGCTCAGTAGCCTAAGGTGTGCCCTAAGCTAAGCTAATTGAGCCTAGGGGGCTCTTTGTATCTCTCTTATAAGAAGAGGGGACAAAAGAGCAGGGGGCAAAGGCAGGGGTTGTTCTGTGGTGCGGGACAACCCCTCTGTGGAGGTGGCATCGGTCCCCTGAGAGACTAACTAGCCGTCGAGGTGCCCTATTAGCTCAACAGATCCGGGGCACCTCACCAAAGGCGGCACTCGCCGGGTTTTAGTGGGTAGAGCTGCGTCCACTTACCAGCTGTCGGGCGCAGCGAGTCCCACATACCCGCCTGGGGAGACCCACTCCCCAGCGGGATGCCTCAGAGCATTTTCCAGCGTTAAAGAAAAAAAAGGGATAGTGGTATAAGCAGATACGCTGCATAGAACGCTTCCTTTTTTTTAGTAAAGCAAGTTATCGGGGTGAGGATATCAAAAAGTATTATTCCGTTATTATATTCTTTTAGAATCACGAGGACAATTTTTAATATAAATAAAAAGCTGAATATTCTATAAAACTTTAATTACACTTACGAGATCAGTGAAGTAGCGATGGGTTGTTTAATATGAAAGATATTAAAACACAAGTTAAACCAATCATATCACCGCGGCACTGGCTTCCAACGGTGCAGCCATACTTCGCGCTTCGCCGGTCAAAGCTAAACACTCCAATAACGGGTATTAAAGTTGCACCCGACATTATCAACCATATGTACAGATATCAAACCTACATCAACTATCTATTGCCATATCAAAATATATTTATATTATGAGAATTTTCAAAAATTTGGTGGTGCATTTTAGAAGAATTTAGTTGTGATGGTCGGCCGTCTTGGTGTTCGTTAAAATGTGTTCAAAGGTGAATATGAGCTGATAATGATCATCCACTCATGTACGGATGAATCTTTTTATGTCAATATTCATCAGTAAACAAGGGAGTAGAGATCTGCTTTATTAATATTTTAACAGTAAGTCATTTGAAAATAGTAATAATTCTGCTACTTATAATAAATCTATTGTAAGTATTTATAATAAGAAATAAGTACATTATATAACTTTGGTCTCCCTAAGACATACAAGACAAAAAACGAATATAATTAAGTATTTACTAGTAATTTAAATTAGATTCGCCGAACAGAATGAACTCTAGTCACTTTACATTATAATTTAAGTATTCAGTAGTTCATATCCATTTCTTTAGACATGTAGTACTTATAACTCTCTTAAAAATACAACCCATTCTCAGCACCCAGTCCCCACACCCACCTTGTACTGTACACGGTTCCTCGTCCCATCACGTCGGATGTCGACTTTCCCCTCTGTCTTTATACATTAGCCAAAATTTCTACCCTATGAATACCATTCATAGTCTGGCCATAAATACTGTTACAATATAAAAAAAAAAAAAAAACATTTGAATTTGGAATCGCTGTAATTGAATTAAACAATGTAGTTAAGGAGCCAAATACAATTTTTAAAACTCTCCATACATTAAGTATACTCTAAGCTCCATACGTTTGGCACCTATTAGTCAAATGCTTGGTACAATGAAACAGTGTCGTATTTGTTGCTGTACCCTACCTACCTACCTTGGCTGACACCGACTCCAAAAGAAACTATAATGACGTGGTAAACGCAAAGTTTGTACATTAGTAGAAGATTAAGTTGATTATAAGTTGTAAGCACAACAAATAAAGAAACACAGTTATTCTTAGAATAATAACACTATAGAAACCAAGTCCACGCGTCCATTTTGAAGCACCATTGATGGAGCCAATAATGACTCCAAAAGCCGACCCACTCCGTAGTCTTCAATGTAAAAGTGAGTCGAACGTATCTCACGAAAAAAAATATTATGACGATTTGTGCAGATTGTATCACAATCCCCACCACGGTTCAAGCCTTGTCGTGGCGGTGGGCTCAGTAGCCTAGGGTGAGCCCAGCACCTTGGGCGAAGCTAATTGAGCCGAGGGGGCTCTTTGTACCCCTCTTATAAGAAGAGGGGACAAAAGAGCAGGAGGCAAAGGGGTGAGGATGGGAATCTCACCCCATTGTACTGTCCTGACGTTGGGAGGGGTTGTTCTGTAGTGCGGGGCAACCTCTCTGTGGAGGTGTGGAGGTGGCGTCGGTCCCTTGCGGGACTGACTAGCCGTCGAGGTGCCCTGTTAGCTCAAAAGATCCGGGGCACCTCACCAAGGCGGCATTGGTGGCACTCGCCGGGTTTTAGTGGGTAGAGCTGCGTCCATTTACCATCTTTCGGGCGCAGCGAGTCCCACATAACCACCTGGGGAGACCCACTCCCCAGGCGGGATGCCTCAGAGCATTTCCCGGCGTAAAAGAAAAAAAAAGATTGTGTCACAATACATCTGAATAACAAAATAAATGTAATAACATCACTTTTCACAGGAAATCTTTCAATATTTCGTATGTAGTATCTTGTAATTAATTAGGTTTAAATAAAAACAATTTTTTTCAATGCTCAGTGTTACCCGATTGTGAAAATATTTTTACTGATTATATTACCCCACTGATTAAATTTAAAACAGTTGCTACTGATATTTACGTAGGTACGTGACACGTTCTAGAATTAATGAGTTTGTGTGATTTAACGATATCAAATACAAACAGTGAAACAGTAACAAAGATTCATACGTCCATACATACAAACTTTTGCGTTTATAATATTACAACATGTTACAAGTTTAAATAGTAATATGTATAACAACTTTACATTACTACTGTTTCATGCAAATAAAAAATAAATATAAAAATGTATATTTTACTAATTACTATTATATTTTCTTCGTTTCATATAAATAAACATTATTGTAATATAACAATTATACATAATAAATAATAATATAACTTGTGTATACATGGTTATGTAAAATTGTTATAAATTAATACATAAATAGATATGCCCACCTAGCGATTTATGTATTAAATATTATTGCTATAACAAATTGTTATCAGCGGCCGAATCATTTCCCGTTTTCGGGAAAACTTCACCACCACTGGTAACATTGTGATCGATTTAGTGCTTCATTTTTGTTTTTCAAGTATGAAGACTGACATTTTAATTTCTATAGTGTAATTATTCTAAGCAGTTATTTTATTACTTTTTAGTATTTTATTTTTTAAGTCGGTTTTTATTTTTTTGTAAAAAAAAAATATTCCATTAAGGAATTAAAGAATTGACAACATTTAATTTTTTTAACTGAAACTAGATTGAAAAATAGGTACGGGCAGTATTTTTATACTTTTATTGCGAAATAACAAATAAATCCACACTAATAAACCACACGGAGAGAGTTTATGTGAAGGAATGGCATATTTGACATTATTGATTATTGTATGATGACACTGTCATTATACTTTTTAAACTATATTATGTATGAGCAAAAGTGATCCTTATTCTGCCGCACAAGTGACATCACCACACGTTTTTTCATTATAATATTATTTTCTCTTCAGTATTGAGTAACGATAAAAATTAAAAAATACATATAATTAATCAGGATTGAGAAATAAAGGAATGGCATTTTTATTTTAGCGACTTCATAATTTTGAAATGTTGTCAATTCGAAGAAATTCTGTCCGAAAGTAAAAGATTTACTCTCGGGAGATGAAGATTGCACCTAGAACCATGTCACGCGTTTAAAAGATGACTTAGGCCTTGCAGCCTATAAGAGACGCACTGGTATTTTCTTATCCGATAATTTAAAAAAGAATAGGGTGGTAGAACCAAATCTACTCCCTAAGCGGTACGCAAAGGGAGGTCAGATTTTTTTTGTTTACAGATGAGATTTTAAAGAAAATCTCAATTGAGCAATATTTTTACAAACAAAATCACCGTATTTATGCTGTAGGGAAATTTATTCTCAAAGCTCTAAGGAAGCTTCCGAATTAGTCAGAGTACAATATAGGCATTATCAGAGTGATGGTTAGGTGTGATGTTAGCTATGGAGTGACTGAGCATATTTTTGTGAAAAAGGTATCAAAACTTCGGCACAAGTATTGATACACTTATACCATTCTTGAGAAGGTAGTTAAGCCTCTTAACAACACCATGTTAAATAAACAAGAATGGTTCTTTCAGTAAGACTCGGCGCTGGGTCGAAAAGCTGGATCCACCCCATCTTGGTTAGAAACCAACGTTCCGGACAACTCTATTGCAGCCAATGGAGACCACTTCGAATATGCTTTATATATTTTTATTGGTTTTATATTAATTTATTAATCTAACACACTGGAATAGTAATAAATGTTACGTGCAATAGAAGAAATATTTTCTTTGTAACAATATTTAGGGCAAGACTATATATTATACTTTTTTATTTTTTTTTTATAGAAGAGGGGGCAAACGGACAGTTATACTGTTCTATTTACCTTTTTATGACTCTTATGTTATTCCAAAATTAAGGAACGTTAAAGACTATCTATTCTTATGACTAAATTCAAATATTATACAGTTTTACAGTTTTCTTACTCTACGTTATTATAAAAATTATTTGACGGACGCTTAAAATTCAAACAATACATATGCTTAGTTTAATTATACTATTAAAACCTGTTTCAACTATTATATTTTTTTTAAAAGGAAAAAATAATCTAAGTTTCATTCAAATTAGTCATTTTTATAGTTTAAAATTAATTTATAGAGAGATAAACGACTGACAACCCGTTCACGCCGAAATAAGTTTTCTTCTAAGCCCTTCCAATCTCTAAATACCTTTCATCACCTCTGTGAGTATAGCATTGGCTATGCACTTGAGGTATACCGTGGATGCGCCGCTCAGACGGGACAGAGGCACCGCGGGATCGACGGTGTAGTCTCCTACGTAATATGCTGACGCTACCACCCCACCGGCCGCAAAGTGCAGCTTGCATATTACTACTGTAACAAAGTAGACATAGGTTTTTTGATGTGAAGCATCTATAAGTGCGCCTTAGCAGTAAAGTCGACTCGAAAGCCGTGATGGGTAACGGCATGACGCTGTCAAGTCATGCGTTGTATTAACATAACATTTATATAATATTACTAGTGGCACCGACAGACGTTGTCCTGTACATTTTTTTGTGAATCTGAATTACCTGAATAAATAATCTGAACTTTTGTGTGAAATACCATCCTCGAATCCCCTTGAACTCACACTAAAAATTTCATCAAAATCGGTGCAGCCGTCTAGGAGGAGTTCAATGACATACACACGCACACAAGAAATATATATATATAAAGATAACCTTCGATCAACAATGATTATAACAGATTTTTTTTATTTTATTTAATATCAATAGGTAATCAACTTTTGACGTAACAAAGTTTTATAATTCGTTGGAGCCGGCTGCGCGAACGAAAAAAGATGACGCATGCGGCGTTACCTCGCTCTGAGGCGTTCTATTTTCTTATGACGTTGTCACGTTCAACTATCGTCAGTAAACCGACTTTACAGACAACCGATTTTTTTTGAAAATAGTATCAACAGAGTATATTTTTGAACGTCATTTGAGTCTACCACCAATTCCAAGGTAAGCCCACTGAGAAAAACCGTCGAAACAAACTCATTGGAACTAATCTTTTCTAATATTTAATAACAAATTTGACATGGTGTTATATTGAAATGCCATGGGAGGAACGCCCTATTCCCAAAGTATGGTATCTTCCATAAAATATTTTACTTTACCACACAAACACTCTTAAATAACTATTTTGTTTTTTTTTAATTGGGAGGTTTTGAACATATTCTTGGATCATATTGTATAAAACGTACTATACAGGTTGCCTTTAAAAGAATTGCTTACTTTTGTAAGTCTAATCACTGGAATATATTACTTAAATAGGTAAATGGTGAGCCACCTAACGGTAAATGGTGAGCGTCGCCCATATGGACGTATACATAAATATGTATAAACAAGTTCGCCTGGATCTAGCTCAGGCAATATATTTGTTCTTGGGACTTACGATGGTAAGTTTCGGTGCCATTAATTACACCGCTTGTTCTTTCCAAAACACTGCAGTTGTTTGATAATTCTTTTAATAAGCAGGACGTGAAACATGGGCTGTGTGTCCGAACCAAGCAGGGTAATTATCAGACCTACTTGCATCCACTGAGTTTGTTTCGCCGTTTCTTCTCAGAGGGCTAGCCTTGGAACCGGTGGTAGACTCAATTGAAGTGAATCAAAATGATCCTCTGTTTTTCAATTCAATTCAATCAAAAATCAACTTAGCACTACAAAAGTTTCGGGTAGGTAAGTATGTATTTTAGCTGTTAGGTTGATCACTCTACAAGACTTATCAAATACTGATAATGGTTTATCTATGCGCAAAAAAACAAAGCCATTATTTTATAGAAGTTTTATAGTAGTCACTTACCTTGAGGAAATTTATCACCGACATACATAGACACCCATTACATCTTTGGGCTTGCATCTCATCACCTATATTTTATTAGTTAGCAATTTACAAGCAAAACTACAAATACCTGATTCATTTAGGTTGGCCGCCCAGCGTACTTTTTCATCGATCTTGGGTCTTTTCAATTCCGCAAGATTCACCACGCGGTCAACTTCTTGTAACACTTTACGAGACAACTTAATCTCTTCGGCCAGCAGTTCACATATTTCCACCGTGCTTCGTGATGGAATATAATAGTCTGAAGGAGGAAATAAAACTAGATTCCATAGTTAAAAATTGAATGAATAATATTGGATGAATCATCTTTCGATTAACGCCAAGACTTGCATTTTGACACTGTGGTTCCCTGAATCACCCCTTTTTTTTCTTCTTTAACGCCGGGAAATGCTCTGTGGCATCCCGCGGGGGAGTGGGTCTCCCCACGCGGGTATGTGGGACTCGCTGCGCACGACAGCTCGTAAGTGGACGCAGCTCTACCCACTAAAACCCGGCGAGTGCCATCAATGCCGCCTTTGGTGAGATGCCCCGGATCTAGTAAACAAGCAGGGCACCTCGACGGCTAGTCAGTCCCGCAAGGGACCGACGCCACCTCCACAGAGAAGTTGTCCCGCACCACAGAACAACCCCTCCCAACGTCGGGACAGTACAATGGGGTGAGGTTCCCATTCTCACCCCTTGCCCCCTGCTCTTATGTCCCCTCTTCTTATAAGTGGGGTACAAAGAGCCCCCTTGGCCATTAGCTTCGCCCAAGGTGCAGCGGCTAACCCTAGGTTACTGAGCCCCAATGCCACGACAAGGCCTGAGCCATGGTGGGGTCCCTGAATCACCCCTGAATGTTTTAGTACGTTACCAAGTACTTTTTTTTTCTTTCTCACAGAACAACATCGGGACAGTACAATGGGGTGGGGTTCCCGTCCTCGGCCCTTGCCCCCTGCTCTTTGAGTTCCCACTTCTTATAAGAGGGGTAAAAAGAGCCCCCTCGGCTCAATTAGCTTTGCCCAAGGTGAAGCAGCTCACCCTACACCTTGTGGGGAACCCTTTCTCACTCTCTCTCAATCGGTCTCAATCACTCTCTCCCTCTTCTTGGACAAAAATGTTGCACATTTTCGTGACGTTTCATCCGTAAAAAAATTACCCTCGTGCGCGCCAAGAAGTTTCACTTTGATAAAAACATATTAAGAGACGCACAGATGACGAACATTCAGTAATGGGAATCCGCCTTTTGGTATAGAGAATGAAATAAAATGTAAAAGACGATGCTCTTGTTCGTATATATAATATACTTAAAGGCTGGTAGAGATGTTTGGGCCAAGCCTGACGGATCCACGAAAAATTCCAGTGCTCCTTTCCATATCGAAATTGTTTACTCACAGGGAAAGGAAAAAAAAAACATCGTGAAGTATAAAAGTACATAATATCATCGCTTATTGTTATTTTTACACGCTTTTTATTAGCTTCACCTGTATGTTTGTATGTTTGTATGTTTGTTTGTAACCGACTTCTTTGGACGCTATTTTGACCCACTTCTAACGACCAGATTTCGTTCAAACTTTGTAGATTTATCGAGGACCGATGACAATACAATAATTTGATAAAATTATTCCAATATCCTGATCAGGATAATCAGGATAGCACATGCTAGGAAGGCATACCGCGCAAGTTACCTACATCACATGTGTTGTTTTTAGTCTCTCACTCATTTCTAAAGTGATTGCCATTAGTTGAGTACTTTAAATTAATAAAATCTTTAATTAAAAAAATCGACACTAAAAAGTAAAAAATAAATTATAGTTTAAAAAAACTAAAAAACACGCTTTAATAGCAAACTGAACTATAAATTTGAAAATAATTTTTAATAGAAGAATTAAATGGGTTAACATAATAAATAAATGATATTACTTATTGTAAAAAGGTGTGGTGCTTGTAACTAAGTTTTTATACTAACTTCACTTTTGAAAAATAGATACCGATGAAATATTTTTAACAAGAATATCGAGCACCTCGCGCTTTTTTACAATAAGTAATATCATTTATTTATTATGTTAACCCATTTAATTCTTCTATTAAAAATTATTTTCAAATTTATAGTTCAGTTTGCTATTAAAGCGTGTTTTTTAGTTTTTTTAAACTATATTTTAGTTCTACGCTAGAAGTAAAATCATACCTAGAGTCTTGAAAACTTCGGCTTCCATTTTGAAAATATCTCGCATCGTATGTCTCTTGTTAAAGAGCATTCGTCGCACGACTCTCTCGTCCGTTTTAATAATTCGAGTGGACATCTTGATTGCCAGTTGAATACAGCAACCAATAATTATATCTATATTTGTCCTTAATCTACGCATGTAAGCTTCTACGACGTGGCTCTCTTAAAAAATAACCAAATTAAAATACATATAACCAAGAAATATATTATCAAATAGAAAACACTATATGGAATCGCGAAAAGATTTACGATTGACTATTGTATTAATGTATTAACTTCTCTTGAAACCAAATAAATACTTATATATTTATATGTCCTACATTCTATATATTACGACTGATAATGAAGTATTTTATATTCAAATTAAATTTTAAGGCGATTCAGATTTAAAAAAAATCGTAAAACTTTAAGGCGAGTTACCGGGACTGGCGGAGGAGGACTTTTTTCGTTCGTGTAGCCGGCTCCATCGAATTATAAGACGTTGTCACGTCAAAAAAATAGCACGTTCTCTGTACCATTGAAAATTAAATATTTCCATATAAAAATGATGCGGAAACTTACATATTTTATTAGTAAATTATTCGTCACAACCGACGCCAGGAGGCCGTGTGGTCGCAGACTGCAAGGTTGGCAACCCCCCACATTTATAAACCAAAAGTGAGCCGAATCGGCTCACACTAATCCGATGTAACATTAGGGCCTTCGGGCCGTTAGCGTAGATCCATCCGAAAAAAAAAAGTTTATTTTTATTTTAGCATGTTTTCAGCTTTTGTTATGATCGAGTTAAGTACATCTTATCATCGTGTAACCAATTAGCACATCCTTTATACAATATCTTTAAGTGAATCTGATATTTTTGTGAGACCATTTCTCGATACTGAATATCTCAAAAATTTTATTTCGCAAACCACTTTTCCTTTTACGCCGACGGCGACTCGCCTTAAATTGATTTGATTTTATGGTATTGTATTATTCAGATTATTATCAAACGTAATTGTTTATACGGATTGATAAATATTATCCTTTTATATCTATATAATATTATCCACTTCGCGGGTTTCAATCCCGCAACTATTGCCAGTAGTATCAGGACAATAATCTCTAGTCAACCATCTACTTATTTCACATGTTCAAAAACATACCAAGATTGCTATTAACTTTGCTGAAAAAGACGTTGGCCAAGTATCGTTCTAACAGTTGGCAGGCCTGGCCTGGCACTCCGTGCTTGTATTGGCCAATTCTCTCACAAATAGTCCAGATAGACGTACGCCCAGCTTCTGCTACGAATGTCATATTCGCAGCTTCGGTGACTAAAACATTTATCTGTTAATAGGTATCTGGGGCCGAAGAAGTCACAGATTTCTGGAGTGAGGCCACGTTTGCGAGGATGGTGCGTCGAACCTAACTGGATGGGATGAAGAAGTCCGTGCAATGGACGGTCTTAGTTGGACGCGAGTGACAATCTTGGCGATGATTGGTATAGGCATCAAGGTCCGAGACCGAACGCTCAACAGTGCCGGAAATAGAATAATAATAATAATAATAATGGCCATTGACCAGGTGGGAAGACGATCTCCGTGCGGTGGCCAGTCCGTGTTGGATGCGAGTGGCAATGGATCGGCCATCTTGGCGTTCATTGAGGGAGGACTATGTAATGATAAATCTCGACTTCATTCTAGCACAAACATTTCTAGTTATATTGCTGTTATAGTCAATTTTCAAGATTGGAAAAAAAATAAAAAAATTGTAATTGTTTTAATACATAATTATTTGGCTTATCTATACAAATAAATAAAATTGAAGTGTCTGTTTGTAATTTCAAATTACCAGCTTTTCACTAGATGCATATGAAAGTATAAACGGTACTTCACTATCACTAGATAGTATAAAGCAAAGTCACTTCCCGCGTCTGTCTGTATGTATGTATGCTTAGATCTTTAAAACCACGCAACGGATTTTGAAGCATTTTTCAAAAGATAGAGTGATTCAAGAGGAAGTTTTATATGTATAATACATGCATAATAAAGTAGATAAACACTGATAATTTAGAGGTTTCTAATGTGATGTCGTAAATAAACACATTTTCTTGCGCTTACATTGCAAACGCTGGCTGTACCCTATCGGATAGTTCAAATAATGTACTAAATTATTGTACAACTAAAAAAGGTCTACAAAAAGTCCGCGATGGCATATGTCTATCTCTTAAGGATAACATACTATATCCATATTAATATTGAAAAAATCAGCAATTATAAAGCGGTAATTGGAAAGGCATTTACACAAATGCGGTATTAATCCCTATTATTTTAAATGCGTTAGTTAGCTTGAGAATTTCATGAAGATTATTTTTTCCCCTTACACCATGGAAATTAAATTAAATACCTAAGGAGATATTATAGCAAAATCAAAATAATGCGTCGCCGTGATTCGACCGAGCCGCGCGGGCGCTCCATGCCGCCGCGCCTCGCGTCCGAGCCGGACGGAGTTTCCGTCAGACAATACGGTAGAATTGTATATCCTAAATATTATGCCTAATACGGTTGTAAATTTAAGATAACACGGGCGAAGCTGCGGGCAACAGCTAGTACAACAATAAACCAATTTTTAACATTTTTGTCTGTCTGTCTTTTTGTTCCGGCTAATCTCTGAAACGGCTGGACCGACTTTGACGGGACTTTCACTGACAGAGAGCTGAATATATTATAGGTGGTAAGTAACTTTGGATATAAAAATAATCATCATCAATCATTTTACAATTATTTAGGTATTTCACAATTAATTAGGTAGGTACTAGCTGTTGCCCGCAGCTTCGTCCGTGCAAATCGCCGTCCAGGTCTGTCACCGAGCATCGCGGTGATGACGCTCGGCAGAAAAAATCCCTTCCGACGTCTGTGTATTGCCTATTCTAAGGTATACAGGATAAATTTTGATGGCTATCATTTGTACAGAACAAAAAAAAATCAAAGATGCTATGCAAAACAAATAAGCAGGATAGTTGAACCCGCTAAGACGAGAGCGCCGATACCTGTTTGAGTTTCATAAAATTAGAGCTTCATTTAACCATAATGTATTCCCAGTCAAAAAGTTTTGGCGACTGTCAATTAATAATGTTTATTTAAATATTTTTAGTTTAAAACCCATAAATACACAGAATTGTATTGGTTTTATATTATTTTGTTAATATTATATTTGTATTGTTGAGAGAAGCGCATTACCGTCAGCCGATCCTGAATCCGTTTACAATCGATGTGGAATCCATCTAATGGATTAGTAAAAAAAATTGTTTAACTTACTTAGATAAATTGCACTAATATCGTTTCCTAACATTATCTACTATCTACCTCTACCTATATAAAAAAAATCGGTTGTCTGTAAAGTCGGTATAGTTGTACGTGACAACGTCATAAGAACGCCTCATAAGAACGGTTACGGTAGGTAGGTAACGCCGCATACGTCATGTTTTTTCGTTCTTGCAGCCGGCTCCATCGAATTATAAGACGTTGTCACGTCAAAACAAGAAATCTCACTACCTAACATAATATCATATTACATAATATTATTATTATTATGCCCACTTAAAAACTATAAACTTTCCTAAAACAAAATTAGGTAATAATTATTAAAACCTTTTTCTAGTTCAAATAATATTTATAAAATGACACGTCATATTGTATAAAATAATAATGATAATAATAAGAACGCCGAACGAATTAAAAAAAATAAAGACGCGGCTCGCGTAAAACTTAAACATTTGAATTTCGAACGCGTTATTTCATCAGTTCATTTTAATTTGTTTTATTTACATAATTTTAACATTTTGCAGCTTTTAAGAAGATAAAATATGATATTTTTATTATTTGTTTTTATCTCGTTTTTACCACACTAGATATCAGATAATATGTAATATTATATTTTGTAAATATTGTAATATTGTCTACGATTTTATTATTGACGGAAATTGTTGACACTTAAGGAATATACGGTAATTTGTTAATGAATTTCAAAATAATGAATTTAGCCTCTTACCTTCTTTTTCATAGTCATCAGTGAGTGATTTCATCCACTCCGGTCTTAAAACAGAATCGAATATTTTGACTGAAGACTCCATTTTATGTACTGAGATGATGTAAGTTTAAATTAATCTACGATAAATAGATAGGCAGTGAAATGAAAGCATTAAATGACTTGTCAATATTTGCAGATGCCAGATATTAAAAAAAAATTGAGCTCACTGACTTGTAGATAAGTATTTTTTATAATTTAATTATATTTTAGATTACAAAAATATTGAATTTTAACGAGGTATATAATATTATGTTGTATGCTTAAAAAATTAGAAATATATTATGAAATAATATTATGATGCTTGATCCTTTTTTTTTTATTTTTTTTAATAATATTTTATGGCCTGGTTACGATGCTTGATCCTAGCATTGGTCTTAATATTTTTTTGAAAAATTTAAAATGACAATATGTAAAGGAATTAAAAATATAAAGCCAAATATATGAAATTTCAATTCCCCATTTTTATAAGCACTTGTACTCTTAGAGTTTCGTATAATTGAACAGAAACTGAAAATGCAAATCATATTTTAAAGAAATTAAATATTTTTAAAGTTATACTTCTTTTGGCACGTTAGGGAAAAATGATGAGAGTAAATTTTTACGATGAGCGCGCGCACCATCATGAAAAACCGACACCGTGAAGTTAGAGAGAAGCTATAGTCAACATTATATTATATACTTAGAATAATTACACTCTAGAAACCAAGCCCGCGCGGCCATTTTGAAGCAACTAACATGGAGCCATTATGACTCCAACCGCCGGGAAGTTTCGAAGTATTCTATGTCAAACCGCGCCAAATGTGTCTCCGTAAAATAAATAATTATGACGATTTGTGCAGTTAAATTGTGTCACATTTTTTTTTTTTGAGGGATCTATGCTAATGGCCCGAAGGCCCTAATGCTTCATCGGATTAGTGTGAGCCCATTCGGCTCACTTTTGATTTAAAAAGTGGGGGGTTGCCCCCCGCCTACCGTGCGGTCAGCGACCACACGGCCTCCTGGCGTCGGTTGTGGATTGTGTCACAACACATCTGAAAAACAAAAGAAGTGTAATAACATCACTTGTCACAGGAAAACTTTCAATATTACGTAGTATATGGTAATTAATTAGGTTTAAATAAAAACATTTTTTTTTTCAATGCTCAGTGTTACCTGATTGTGAAAATATTTTTACTGACTATTTCCCCCACTTATTGATTTTAATACAGTTGCTACTGATATTTACGATATCATATATAAACAGTAAAACAGTAACAAACATTCATACGTCCATACATACAAACTTTCGCGTTTATATTACAACAAGTTACAAGTTTAAATAGTAATACAACAACTTTACATTACTACTGTGTTTCATGCCAATAAAAAATAAATATAAAAATATATATTTTACTGATTACTATTATTATTTCCTTTTATTCGTTTCATATAAATAAATATTCTTGTAATATAATAACTTTAAATAATAATATAGCTAGTATGGGCATGGTTATGTAAAGTTGATATAAGTTAATACATAAATAGATATGCCCACACATAGCTATTTATGTATTAATTATTATTGCTATAACAAATTGTTATCAGCGGCCGAATCATTTCCCGTTTTCGGGAAAACTTCGCCACCACTGGCAACATTGTGAATCGATTTAGTGCTTCATTTTTGACAGAGCGCTTGTATGAAGACTGACCTTCTATAGTGTGATTATTCTAAGATATATATAACAATTTTCGCATAATGACCGTAAAAAGTCAGAAGAAGATATGGTTTTTAACTACACAATATGCAAAAAGGTTACAGTGTAATGAAAATGTACTATGTATTTTTCTTTATGGAGTATAACTTCTAACGCGTGTAAATAAGTACCTACACACACACTTTTTTATTATAAAAAAAAATCAAACTTACAGGTATTAGTTTTATAATATTTATAACAATAGCGCATCCGACCAACGTAGGAGACAGACACAACAGTGCATTATTTGCTTTTTTAACCGACTTCAAAAAGGAGGAGGTTATCAATTCGTCGGAATCTTTTTTTTTATTTTTTATGTATGTTACCTGATTACTCGAAGATGGCTAGACCGATTTGAAAAATTCTTTTTTTGTTCTAAAGGTTATACTTCCCAAATGGTCCCATAATAAGGAAACCAGGATCTGATGATGGCATCTCAGAGAAATCGAGGGGAACTTTCGAAAATCGTAGGGGTGACTAGTGCGTTTGATATTTTTTTTATAAAGTGTTTTGAAGGACTACAATTTAATGAAGGTCTGGAGTCGATCTGATGCTGGAGCCGATTATACCTGCTCAACGTTTCACAAACCGAAGTACCTGAAACAATAATTACAGTACCATTATGTATAATGGTACTGGAATTATTTCGAAGTATGGCTACACATTATGGGTTTTGAGAAAGCTAGCAATATGTTATAAACTTTAATTTAATTTGAGTTGTATTCGCAAACAGAATTAGATTTAAAAAATATTTCAAAATGAATGTTCGTATTGAATTTCTATGCTCTCGAGTGTATGATCCTACAAATATTATAATCACGAAAGTTTGTGAGAATGTATGGATGTATGTTTGTTTTGTTACCCTTTCACGCAAAAACTGCTGAATGGATTTTAATGAAACTTTACAATACGATACATAGCAACATCAGAATAACATTTAGGCTATAATTTATCTTTGTACTCCCACGGGAATGAGAAGTACGCTGGTGAAACCGCGGTTAGCTGTTAGTATATAATATTTCCGGAACTAAGAACTATTTAGTACGTCAACCATTTTATTTGTAACTTAAATGTCCATCAATAAGAGATATGAGTATAAATAAATGTTCATTTAGTATTCAACAAAATTATTAGCAACAATAAAAAACGTATGTGCAACAATAAAAAGTCGAATCTTCATTTGAATCTTATTTGTAAAATACGCAATTGATTTGAAATTGGAAAAGAAGCGGTAGGTACTACGAGTGTGTTAAATTTGAATATGTATATGGATTCGGGAGATATAAATATTGTCTTTTTTTTTCATTTATTTAAGGAATTTTTATACATTTTTGTTCATGCCAATTCCATTATAACCTAAATTAATTTACTAAATAAAATCAAGCCTAGACCACTCACTATAAATATAGTCCATATTATAAAGTCCAACTCTGTTTAGGCCAACCAGCAGAATACTAGTGAAAACTTAACATTCGTAGAAGTACATATTTTAAGAGATTTCAATAAGACATGGAAATTAATAAAACCTCTTTTAAATGTCATAATTGTTAATCGCATTTTGGAAAATCTGAATGCATCTGGAGTGTAATTACAAGGACGACGTGTACATACGTAATGAGAGGAGGACGGTAAAACTCTCCTGGAGATAAACGACACGGTGGGCGTGGCGCGAGTTGGCGTTGGAAGGCGTTGATTTTTCTCTCTGACTCCGCCCAGCGGAAAATAACCCGCCTTTACGCCATTCCGACATCTGAAAATAAAACGATATAATCTAATCCTTGACACGGACGACCTATGTTGAATAAAACTACACTTATAATGGAAAACATGTATTTGTATGTTTCAAAATTTAAACATATCTATAAGTTATACTGTTTACGATTATGGAGATGACTATTAAAAAATACATGCGAATTTAATTCAAGTTATGTGTTATTTAAAACATTATAGATACATGATACATACTATTTTGGTGAAAAGTTACCTTTGTAGAGTATTTGCGTAACTAGCGCTGAAAATAAAAACAAAATTTTATTGAAGTTTATTGGAAAGTAAAAAAAGTGGACTTTGTTTTAAAAATATACCCCGATATATCAATGATTTTGTATAGCAATCTCGGAATAATAAAATTAAATATTATCTAGTCTGATGAGGGGCTTTGGCGTGAAAAAGAAACAAACATTCAGAGATTTCACATTTATAAAACTTATGGAAAGATAAATAATTCTAATTCAACATGAGCGAAGACGAGAGCAGTAAGTTACCAATTATACATAATATTATGTTTTGGCGGTATAGAACCCACGACTTTTTGCATAAAAGCAGCTACACTTAATCACTGAACATATAATTACAAAACGAAGGTGTTGTAATTATGTGCAAGGAACATTGATCAATTTAAAAGCCTGACTAAATATATTGCTAAAAATATATTCAAATAGTTAAAGTTCAAGACGTTATACTAAACGATTAGTAGAATAATGGTTAATCTTTAGCTAATATTTAAAAAAATCCTTGAAGGCTTTCTACAACCTATTTTAGTGTTTGGAAATTTACATTCAAAGTTCGATATGTAAAAAGTTTGGAAAATCCTAAAGTGCGCGCCTTATAATGTCATGTTCCACAATAAAATTGAATATTTCTTATTTGTCACTTGTTTGGCAACGAATAACAATATGTAAAAAGTTTGGAAAATCCTAAAGCGCAGGCCTCACAATCTCATCCCCAATAAAGTTGATTATTTCTTATTTGTCACTTGTTTGGCAACGAATAACAATATGTAAAAAGTTTGATAATTCTAAAGCGCACGCCTCATAATCTCATGTTCCACGATAAAGTTGATTATTTCATATTTGTCACTTATTTGGCAACGAATAACAATATGTAAAAAGTTTGGAAAATCTTAAGCGCAGGCCTCATTTTGATTGAAAGTTGATTATTTGTCACTTGTTTGGCAACGAATAAACAGTCTGATATAAATGCTGTATGCACATTAATTGTGAGCTGTATCTATATTTTTTGTAAATAATAATAATAATTAAACGACAGTGAATTGAACGCTCATATTAATTAAGAAAGTCCATACTTTATATGACAAAAAATAATAATTTGTAAATGTCCAATGTAAGATGTAGTGCCATGCTGTTGCAGCCATATTGGGCTGGCACGTCCGAGGTGATACTTCTCGCTCATATAACACTGGCATCAAGTGACAGCTATGATGTTGCGTTTCGTGCGGTTTTTGAGTTTCCCGGTACCCTATGCTTTAAAAAAATTGAGAAACTCGACGCAATTTTACTTTAGATGATAAAAAATCCATTACGACATTATTTTCGACCAATTTCTCTAACACATAGAGACAAAAAAAAAAAACACAAACGGCCTTAAAAAAATATTTTAATGTTAAACAAATTAATTGTTATTGAAATATATTTATGTGCCGGACAAATTATTTGACTTCATATATTATTATAGTGCACTCATATTCTTTCACCTGACGAGGCACGGCTTCGGAAGATAACTGTAGAAGGTGGCAAGACCGCAGGACTCGCGAGGTCGAGTTGCCAGTTTCGAGAAAACTGCTTCTTTTGAATTATTGAGCGTAGAGCACTGTCAACGCTTCGCTAATGAGACAAGACAGATCGCCACCACTTTTTTCTATTCGTCAAGCAACATTCTAATTTTTTTTATTGCTGTACAGCCTATTTAAGAAGATGTTGGTTATAAAAAAATCGAATTTCAACCGTTGGTGGACCACTAGTTATTATCCTTGGATAAAACATTGAATTATAAAACAACGCATTGCTACGAAGCGTTGCAAATTAGCATGGACATCCATTACACAATCGAACGGCCGGGCGACGGCTTTGCAGGCTTTGCGGGTAGACAGCTCAATTTCAGCGACGGCTCCGGGCCACATCTGCTACCCATTTGGTTGATTTAGATAAAACCATCAAATGATTTTATCATTACGCATTTTAATCGAGATTTGGATTTCAATGCTTAATGTGAATGCACAAAATACGTGTGTTATTATTTTGTCTTTATCAACAATGAGACTATGTTCCATCAAACATGTAAATGCCCCCTAACCTAGGGTGAGCGGTGCACCTTGGGCGAAGCTAATTGGGCCGAGGGGGCTCTTTGTACCCCTCTTATAAGAAGAGCGGACAGAAGAGCAGAGGGCAAGGTGTGAGGGTGGGAACCTCACCCCATTGTACTGTCCCGACGTTGGGAGGGGTTGTTCTGTGGTGCGGGACAACCCCTCTGTGGAGGTGGCGTCGGTCCCTTGCGGGACTGACTTGCCGTCGAGGTGCCCTGTTTGTTTTCTAGATCCGGGGCACCTCACAAAAGGCGGCATTGGTGGCACACGTCGGGTTTTAGTGGGTAGAGCTGCCAGCTGTCCATTTACCAGCTGTCGGGCGCAGCGAGTCCCACATACCCGCGTGGGGAGACCCACTCCCCCGCGGGATGCCTCAGAGCTTTTCCCGGCGTTAAAGAAAAAAAAACATGTAAATGCCCGTATAAAAAACATTTTATAAAAAAAAAAATATCCCAAAAATTAAAGACATGGTTGTTTTTAGTATTTATGCAGTATTTAAAAATATTGCGTAAAAAAATATTTATTCACAACTAATTATTTTTAAGAAACAGATAAAAAATAAATATATTTTGATTTGATGAAAAAAATGTATCATAATGCAACTAATAATTAGTAATTAGAAAATGCATTTTAAGCAATAAAACGATTTTTTTCTTTAAAATCATTTATCCTATTCCAAAAAAGAAATTAAATCTTATTAATAATACTTACATATAATTATAACAATTATTTAAACAATGCAAGTATTTTTATATTAGTGTTATATAGCTTTAATGAGCAATAGAAAGCATAAATATTATAAATTAAAAAAATCTTATTAAATTTACGTCTTTAAATTTCAATGCCTTAGATTCTGAATAAAAAAATTAAAAAAAAATCAATGACGATCCTTTTTTAAACAAGAAGTGAAATAAATTAGGGTTTTGAGTTTAGAAATAATCAGGGTTATTATGTCAATTAAAAAAAGTTTTATAGTTAAAAAGCATAGTTTAAAAAATTGGCGGTATTTTTTTTCGGTGGAATATTATTTATTCGTGAGTTTAGAAAGTACCAATTTTTTATTCCTCAATATTTATATTGAATCGGTTAAAATATTTTTTTATCATGCTGTTGATTCGGTCGACATGCGTGGACGCGCCGGTAACCATTTATAGTCCCGTTTGGGAGGGGGGACGGATAAAGGCTGATAATGATCATCATTCTTTACTTCAGATTTGTAGTTATGAAAAACATATTTAGTATATTGTTTTCTAATGTTTACGCGAATTTCACTCATTATAATAAAACAATTTTACGGATTTTATCGCCCTTTATTAAGATTTTTACATGCCCGACGTTTTCACAAGGAATCTGTGATGAGAAACACCTGGTGACCGAACTTCAACATAATATTATCAAGCAAGGACTACGTGACAACAAGCTTCGGGTACCGCGTCTCCGTCACAGTGAACGTGTGAAACCAGCCACCGTCGAGCGAGTACGGTCTGCTGTGCTACCATTTATGAAAGGCGTCACTGACAAGATTGGCTTTATCTTAAAGCGAGCTTCTATAAAAACTTATTTCAAGCTGCCAAAGAAGATAGGTAAATTTGAACCATCTGTCAATTGTCATATACCCTTATAAGATGCAGGAGTATACAAGCTTGATTGTGACTGTGGTCTCTCTTATATAGGCCAAACCAAAAGATCAATTAAAACTCGCGTTAAAGAACATATAGCTGACTTAAAACACCGTCGCTACACTAAGTCTGCAATCTGTGAACATAGTCTAAACAAAGCCCGCCATTATATTACATTTTATCCACCACAGATGCTCGCAAAAGAATACCGATTCCAACCAAGGATGATCAGCAAAGCTATTGAAATTAAAAACATCAAAATTTCAATAGAGAAGATGCTGGCTCTTACCACCTGCTTAGGATCCCTTTCTTAAAATAATTAAATCAAAAACCAAACATAATATACCACAGATTAAAGATGCAGTTAGCACTTTCTGCGTTGAGAGGATTAAAATATTGATGTATCATAGGGTAGTTTCGAATAACTTTGTAACATCTCTGTCTGTCACATATCTGTCACCTCAGTCCTCTCGTGACCAAAAACTTAATAAACCACGATAAAATCCGTAAAATTGTTTCATTATAACATTGTTATATGTTTCTGAGAAATTGTTCGGAAATTCCACCACCGCACATCGTGTAAAAGCTCCAAATTTCACCCTCACCATCTCGATGTTCGTAAATATACAACAACTCAATTTTTACGGCATTTCCTGCCTCGCACGATGAATATATGGAATCAGCTGCCACTTACGGTGTTTCCGAACCGTTACGACTTAGGGACCTTCAAGAAAAGACCATACTCCCATTTGAAAGGCCTGCAACGCACCTGCTAACTCTCTGGTGTAGCGGGTGTCAGTGGATGTCGCTATCACTTACCATCAGGTGAACTGACTGTCTGTTTGCCCCTTCTTCTATAAAAAAATAGTTAGTAATGCATTGTAAATATGAAACAAGCTAAATTATCAACATTTGAAAATGCATGGCAACCTTGCTAGCATGAAACTGTTATTGATTCCGGGTGATCTCAATTGGAAACCACGGCACATACTGGCTTTGTGGTTTGCACCGCTGCTAGAGGTCAAAGGTAAAAAAATTGCAATAAGAGAATCGAGAAGCTCAAAACCTAAGAACCAAAAAACTTGAGATATACTTAAGTTGCTTTAAATTTGGTTCCTTAATACACAATATTATTATTAAATTTCCCTCGAAAACTTTCTGTCTCTCGTGTTAATAAAATTATTATATATATATATTAAATAATGTGTTCTGTTAGTTTAATATTTTAATTATAAAGTCAGTTTCAACTAAGATATAAACAGACTAGGGGTAAAATGCACAAAATATGTTTAAAATATTAGGGAGATATCCAAATTTAGTAAAACGAGAGTTTACATTAATTACCTAAGTTTTTCACTCTATGAAATGTTTATCAGAGCAAATAATATATATTAATATTACAAATTTAATATAATTACCCGCAAAAAGCAAAGAGAAAATGTGGTTCAATGACTTTCATGTTCAATGAATTCATTAAATCATTATTTGATTTAATGATAGACATTAAATCAAAAAATGATTTAATATTTAATATGTACTTAGAACTATTAAGGAAGTTCCAAATTCAATGCAGACAAAAGTTGTACTGAGAATGTTTGAAAACGTACAGTTGATTATGTTAATATTGTTTGCAGCACGGTGTAAAATACAGCTTTATGAAGAAACCTGCATGTCGGCTATCGGCTATAATTAAAACGTTTGACATGCGAAGTTTACCAGCTGACATAATCTTTTTTTTTTTTTAACGTCGGGAAATGCGCTGATGCATTACGCGTTGCATTGGGTCTCCCTAGGCGGGTACGTGGGACTCGCTGCGCCCGAAAGGTGATAAGACGCAGCTCTACCCACTAAAACCCGGTGAGTGCCACCAATGTCGCCTTTGGTGAGGTCCCCTGCATCTGTTGAGCAAACAGGGCGCCTCGACGGTCCCTCAGGGGACCGACGCCACCTCCACAGAGGGGCTGTCCCGCACCACAGCGTAACCCCTCCCAACGTCGGGACAGTACAAAGAACCCCTAGGCTCAATTCACTTCACCCAACGTGCTGGGCTCACCCTAGGCTACTGAGCCCCACCGCCACGACAAGGCTCGAACCACGGTGTGGAGCCGACACAATCTAGTTGACAAGTAATCAAGTATGTAATGTAACATTATGTAGCAATTCAAAAAGAACAATATCTTAATATGTGGTATCTTAATATATAATACCTAATACATTTTAAATACTACCATGATAGTTACCCGCACTAATATATTAAAACAACTGTTTTATTCACAGTTTATGATGTACCTATTTTATATTCTCGTCGTTTAGGAGACAAAAAAAAACTATGATTTTTACATTTACAATGCGATAATATTGGTAAAACGTTCTTCCATTATAATGAAACTTTAAACAACGCATTAAACTGTAGTAGTCAAATGCTATAAACAAAACTATCATATCAAGGAACCGAAATTGATATTTTCACCCCACGACTTGTCTAACACGTTAGGGATTTTTGCGTCAACAACTGATATGTAAATACCCGACTTAAGGTTTGGAAAATGCTCATACTTATATTATCGTTGTTATTTATTTTTTCTGTTGAAGCATAAAGTATTGCGTATGGAAATGTGGGGATTTGCGTCGCTGTGGAGTTTGACAGGATGACAGTTATAGAAGGAGGCGAGGGTTATGGTCGCGATGTCCTGTTAACTGGTTTATTGCCATCTTTTACGATTTTTACTTTTCTATACGCTTTGATATGACGTTGACGCAGTGACGGACCTTTTATCGACCATTACTCGTTTATGTGATTCATATACAGTGATATATTTTTGACAATTAGGCTATTATTATGATATTATTATTATTATGATATAGCTGTGCCCGCGACTTCGTTCGCGTAGATTACGTAATTTAACAATGAGTTTTTTTAGTGTGAAGAGCTGTATAAATAGAGGATGTTGAAAACTTACTCTCTAACTTAAAACCCTTATACTTTTAATATAATTGATCGCTTTTATTCACAGCACCTAGTCTCTTTTGAAATTACCCATAGAGAAGAAGAATCACCTAGCGCCTACCTACTTAGGTAACTATACTGTAGCTATCATCATCATCATCGTCAGCCTCTATCCATCCACTGCTGAACATAGGCCTCCCTCAATGAACGTCAAGACGACCGATCCCTTGTCACTCGCATCCAACGCGGACCGGACACTGCACGGCATACTTACAATTATTTATAAAATGTATGAACTGTCCGCAATCCGCATTATCAGTCAATTTTACAAAAATGTATGATCATTGATCACTAATCCACAGAAATAGTAATAAATACCACTCTAATAATAATATAATTATTATAAGAGGGCTATTGTTACTGGGCTTGCATAGTACGTTATCATATTTTTTTGTTTACGAAATTTCCAACTGAGAACATGGCGAGAAGGACAAAATCACTTTATTTTGAGAAAAATTGTTACAAATGATGTTGATTTTTCTTCTCTCCATATAGCAACAATTTTCTATAACTTTCAGAATGTACAGTACGTTCAGACTTCAGTGACGTTATATGAAGCTTACACTGTACGGTCTACTTTTTGGCATTCTTATCTTTATGCAAGTGCTTCTCTGTAAACGATGTTAAATGTGGACCCATCTGGAACGTATACAAAAAGGTTATTGGGGTTATTTACTCGCGAAAGAGCCACATAGAGTTGGCCATGTGAAAAGCAACCAGTACTTAGGTCAACTCCAGCAACGGATAATGTCTGACCCTGAGCTTTATTAATGGTCATGGCATAACAGAGGCTGACAGGAAATTGCAC
The DNA here is from genome assembly GCA_963853865.1 of Helleia helle. Lineage (NCBI taxonomy): Eukaryota > Metazoa > Arthropoda > Insecta > Lepidoptera > Lycaenidae > Helleia > Helleia helle. The sequence goes on from OY971420.1 coordinate 7,753,360, forward strand.
TCTTTTGAAGGAGAAAGGAAAATTATTGGGAATGAGGGGAATTCTTGGAATGAAAACAACATCACCAGCTCCGCAACCGGTTAAGATTTCGGCTTCGATGATGTTTTGCTGCAAATTAGTGATTTTGAGCCGAGTGCCGTTGCAAAGTTTTGGAGGACATAAATTTCTAAGAAGAATTATCGGTACGCCAACCTTTAAAACTATTTTATGGGCTGGAAGACCAGGTGTGTTGAGGGAATCTAAAAACTCCACGGGATAGTTCGTGACGTCTTCTTCTTCCATAACTGTATATAATGTATATTCTATACTATTTCCAGAAACATGCGTCAATATTTTTAAATTAATTGCTGCCGCTTGGTCGTTACGGGGAGTCAAATAGCACGTTGGCATAGTCAAGAACCAGTTTGATTACCAATGTCTGTGGAATCCCCGTAAACAGAAGAAATAAGATCCTGTTGTGATGTAACAGAAAAACAAAGATTCTGTACCAAAATAACTTTTCCATTTTCTTGTACGGGATATGTACCATCACCTATTTTTAATAGTAAATTAGAGAACTCCAGCGCATTTTCGCAGCCTCCTAACTGTGCACGCATATTTATACTTAGGTATGTAACTGTTATAGTGCGCCATAAAATAGAGCTTTTCAGACAGGCAGAAATTTCATCGGCTCTTGTTCCTCGCGGTATGATTGGGAGTGTCTGCCGAAAATCACCACAGAAAAGGACTGTAATGCCACCCATCGGTCGATCGTTTTGCCTTATATCCCGCAAAGTTCTATCGACAGCTTCTACAGCTTTCCGATTTGCCATCGTGCATTCGTCCCAAATAATTAAAGCACAATCATTGAACAGTTTTGCTTTATCGCTATTTCGTGACACATTGCAAACCGGGCTTTCCGTACTGTCTAAGTCTATGGGAATTTTAAACATGGTGTGTGCTGTTCTTCCTCCTGGCAACAATGTGGCAACTATCTATATAAAAGTTTTACCCGTTCCGCCAGGCGCGTCTAAAAACAGGATTTCACCCGATGCGTTATCTACACTGCAGCATACTCTATCATACGTCTGGCGCTGTTCTTCTGTCAAATTTGCGAAGCCACTTTGTAAAATTTCTGCGAGTTCCACGGGATCGTAACTAATTTCTGAAGCGTACTCCCTGTTTATACGTTCCCCATCGACTGTCGGTGTTGGTAAACCATATTGACTGACCGAGTTTCCTCCTATACTTATAACAATTTCTTGAATAGCTAATAAGGACCTGTTGTGACAAATTTCACGTACCTGATGAGGAATTTCTCCATCAGTACTTAGTTGAACTTGTCTCAAAAAATCCTCAGCAAACTTGTCATGGTATTTTTGCCACAACAGTCTAGCATCTCATAATCCACAAAAGGTCAATAAGATGGCAAACAAATGTCGCAAGCGATGTGGACTGTCGCTAATACATGCCTCAGCTAGAGCATCATCCCAATGCTGATCTCCATCTAATAAATGGCGTGCGCGGCAAGCGGCCTTGTAGGTGGGATGTTCAATATCGTCCAATTTACGGAGTTCTGCAAAAGATGTAGGACCTCGTACTATATGAAGAAGAAGGCGTAAATAATAACACTCGGGATTATTCGGGTGTACCGTGTACACCCGTCCAATCACGTGCTCTTTAAAAATACCAGGCTCACCATCTACAGCAGTTCCACGTCTCCTACGAACAAAAATACCTTGCTGCTTGTTGTAAGTATAATAACATGGCACTTCATTATACAAAAGAGACTTCGCGAAATGATCACTTTGGCAAAGACGAAAGAATGCAAGCAAGGTGGTTTGTCTCGGATTGGCCAACCTTTCTACCACATTTTCAGACTGAAAGTACACTCGCTGCCCGCCTTCAAGGTGCACGTCCAGGTGAATGACCGGCGGATGCCTTTCATGTATCGGGAAACTTAAAATACGCCAAGCTGCCTCAGAGGAGCTTATGTACCGGCCAGACTGGTATCTTGTGACTTCGTCATATTCATTATTTCTCAGCGCTATCATTGCTTGATCACTACCTTTATTGATATATTTACATACATATTTTATATACTTAACGCTATTACATATTTCAACATTAATGTGAGCTTGAAATGCTTTAGATAAAACTGGTGAATACGGTACCACCCATCTATTGTCCAATATAATTTCTTGCCCACGGAACCTGATGGAAGCCGTAAAACCACCTTGAGAACCTTCTCAAGGTGGTTTTACGGCTACGTCGATCACCTGATCGACGCCGGTATAGCGGATACCCATTTTCTCCCGATATAGTTTGTTCTGTACGTGCCCTAGGGTATCTTTTTGAGCACCGACCATCTTGCATGCATGGTGATACTCTATTTAAACCACCACATGGCCCGTGAACCATGTGTGTTTTAATGATGTCATGCAAAAATGGATCTGCATCATGGTCTGGAAACTCGGCACTTATGACACTATCAATAGCTTCGGGTCGGATTTTTTCTGCCAGCCACAGGAGGATGTGGGCGTGAGGTAAGCCACGCTTTTGCCACTCAACACTATACATGAAACAAAGAGCTGAGCCGAAAACTTTATCTTTTGTAAGAAGATCAATCATATATTTAAGTTTTAAATGAAATACTCTCGCAATGATGTCATGTTATCATATTCCAGTATCAGTCTGTAAGTGGTAGTGTCATGCTGCTTTGCAGCCGAATTGGGCCGATACGACCGGTACCTCTTGCTTACATAACACTGGAGTCGAGTGACAGCTATGCTGTCGCGTTTCATGCGGTTTGTTCCAGTGGCCCATTGAGGGGACAGGGAAAAGAAGGGCAACGCATCTGCATAGCTTTTGGTTATGCGTCGGCAGTCTATAAAGGCTCTGACTGCTCGGTTGCCTCCTGACATAAAAAAGTATCCTCTACTAAGGGACAGTGTCTCTTTTTATGAACGAAAACAGCAAATTAAAATTAACGCGACATGTTTTTTCACGACTACCGTTTTTTCGGGTCATGAATTTCTAGGTTTTCAAATACATTTTTACCACCACCATTTTTGTGATAACAAATATATTGGAAACTTTTTAAAGTATCAACATTAGAATTTAATATTCAAATATCGAGCACGTTATCCAATAAATGATAGCGAACAAAGAGATTGCGTAGTTTTCTTTGTTCAGTCGCGCGTGTAATAGTATGCACGCTCTTATGAGATACCACAGACACTCTCGCATAGATACAAGTTACAACCCTAGTAGAATAAAATATATAATATTACACATTAATATATTGTGTAGATTATTCTCTAAGAGGGGGCAAACGGAAAGTCGGTTCAGATAGTTATTAAAGTTGTATTTTAGTTGATTCCTATGAGATGACATATCATTCGCAGAAAATTTAAGTTCTATGACAATAATGTGGCAGAGAACTATTGTATTACTAGTGTATTACTTACTAAAATACTAATCTAAGTAATAGGCATTATAAAATACCCCACCATGGTTCAGGCCTTGGCGTGGCGGTGGGGCTTAGTAGCCTAGGGTGTGCCCAGCACCTTGGGCAAAGCTAATTGAGCCGAGGGGGCTCTTTGTACCCCTCTTATAAGAAGAGGGGATAAAAGAGCAGGGGGCAAGGGGTGAGGATGGAAACCTCATCCCATTGTAATGTCCCGACATTGGGAGGGGTTGTTCTGTGGTGCGGGACAACCCATCTGTGGAGGTGGCGTTGGTGGACTGACTAGCCGTCGAGGTGCCCTGTTAGTTATTAGATCCGGGGCACCTCACCAAAGGCGGCATTGGTGGCACTCGACGGGTTTTAGTGGGTAGAGCTGCGTCCACTTACCAGCTTTCGGGCGCAGCGAGACCCACATACGCGCGTGGGGAGACCCACTCCCACGCGGGATGCCTCGTTACTCAATCATGACAAAACTACTGAACGGATTTTGATTTGTTTTTTTACCCATCTTAAATACCAGAATAATATAATTTTTTACCACCGCTCTACTCAAAGTAACAGATCATATACGATTAGCTATAGACAGCAAAATGCTTTCAATTGTTATATTGCTGGATTTCAGCCGCGCATTCAACTCGGTAAACTATGATGTCTTACTTGCCATCTTTAGATCGATTGATATTATGTCTCATTCAGCTGTGTCTTGGTTTGAGTCTTACCTCAGAGGTCGAAAACAGCGTATTTATACTTCTGAGTGCAATTCCAACTGCCAACTGAGTGCCTATAGAGGCACTCTACCGCTTTTTTTAATGTTAGTTGGATAGGCATACTGGCAAACGTACCACCTGATGGTAAGTGGTCGACGTCGCCCATGAACATAAACTAGTATACCTGGAGCGAGCCCAGGCAACATTTATGTGTTGCCTTTCCTGAGACATAAGATGTTAAGTCTCGGTGCCAATAATTACACTGCCTGTCTTGCCCTTCTCTCCGAAACACAGCAAAGCTGTTTCACGGAAGAAACAAGCAAGATAGTGGTACTCATGCAGCCGGGAGCGCAGCACAGCGCTTCCCTCCCGCCGCTGATACAAATAAGGAGTTAAATTGTGACCTCTTGAGACTTAAAGAATGGGCTATCACATTTGGTGTCCTTGTAACCCATAAAGTCACAGGCATTGTTAATTGGCAGTAGGCAACTACGTAGTAAATTAGATACTCGGGACAGTATTTTATTAAAGGGTAAGATAATATATTTTAGTTCTAGTGCTACAAAATTGGGTGTGTTTATGAAATCAGACTAATCTTGGTCTGTGCACGTTAACACAGTACTTACACAGTATTTTATTAAATGGTAAGATAATATATTTTAGTTCTAGTGCTACAAAATTGGGTGTGTTTATGAAATCAGACTAATCTTGGTCTGTGCACGTTAACAATGTCTGAAAGCGTGTGCACCATTCTTTGCACGTGCTTAGAAGTTTGCAAAACTTTCTCCCTATCACTACTAAAATTCTTCTAGCACAATCTCTTCTACTTCCTCTTCTAGATTATGCCGATACCTGTTACTTAGATGTTACAGAGGAGCTTCTAAATAAACAAGAATGCCTCCAGAATTTGTGCATACGTTTCATATATGGCCTGCGCAAATTCGATCACATATCAGAATTTCGTAATAAATTACAATGGCTCCCTATTCACCTTCGCCGGAATTTGCACATTTTGAAGATTCTGTTTCTTCTTTTTTTTCTTACTAGATACTCATTCTCCACTTTATATCTTCGCACGCTTTAATTATACTCCCCTGAACGACAGGCCTGTAAAATCTTGCTCCGTTAAAAAAGCTTTAGTAGTCTCGATTCCAATACTAACTTCTACGCCAAATCGTTTTCTATTCGTACGGCTCAGCTGTGGAATGCCCTTCCCGATAATATACAGCAAAGTCCATCAGTACCTATAAGTAGTAGTAGTAGTATCAGTAGCAAGGACATAAGTTACTTTTTCAAACACCACGTGGGTGAAGCCCTAGGCAAAAGCTAGTTTATAATACAAATCTATAACGAAAGGTGCAATAAAATAAAAACATTTTACAAAAAATTAAAACCGACTTCAAAAATTCTAAACTAAAAAGTAATAAAATAACAGTTTCTTTAATTTTTGTGCTTACAACATATAATCAACTTAATCTTCTACTAATGTACAAACTTTGCGTTTACCACGTCATTATAGTTACTTTTGCAGTCGGTGTCAGCCAAGGTAGGTAGGTAATGTACAGCAACAAATACGACACCGACTCCAAAAGTAACTATAATGACGTGGTAAACGCAAAGTTTGTACATTAGTAGAAGATTAAGTTGATTATATGTTGTAAGCACAAAAATTAAAGAAACTGTTATTTTATTACTTTTTAGTTTAGTATTTTTGAAGTCGGTTTTAATTTTTTGTAAAATGTTTTTATTTCTTAATTTTTAGTGATTCCGAAATTCGTCGTCTTGGCGTTCATTGAAGGAGGCATGTTCAGCAGTGGATGGATAAATGATGATGATGATGATGATGATGGTGATGATGGTGATGATGATGATGATTACGATGACCGCGACATACTATGGTGTGCTACCAAAGCATCCTATACAATTGTTAGTTACATCGACACGTAATAAAATGATCATATCATCAAGATAAACAAAACCAACCAAATAGGCATTATTGGGAATAACTAAAAAACGGCTTGTCAGATCTTAATAAAATTAATATGGGACCAAATTGGAAACACCAGCTTTCAAACAAAAAAATAACCATCGAAATCCATTCACAAACGGCGGAGATATCGTGTCACATACATACAAAAAAAAAAAAAAAAAACATAGACGAATTGAGAACCTCCTTTTTTTTTGAAGTCGGTTAATAAATAAATTACACTGTCATGTTGTTTCCAGTTATTTCATTCCATACATTTATGTCAATTCCCTGCGGACGTGCGCTTATAAATATTACACAACAAAAGCATTTTACAAAAAATTAAAACCGACTTCAAAAATACTAAACTAAAAAGTAATAAAATAACAGTTTCTTTAATATTTGTGCTTACAACATATAATCAACTTAATCTTCTACTAATGTACAAACTTTGCGTTTACCACGTCATTATAGTTACTTTTGGAGTCGGTGTCAGTCAAGGTAGGTAGGTAGGTAATGTACAGCAACAAATACGACACCGACTCCAAAAGTAACTATAATGACGTGGTAAACGCAAAGTTTGTACATTAGTAGAAGATTAAGTTGATTATATGTTGTAAGCACAAATATTAAAGAAACTGTTATTTTATTACTTTTTAGTTTAGTATTTTTGAAGTCGGTTTTAATTTTTTGTAAAATGCTTTTATTTCTTAATTTTTAGTGATTCCGAAATTCGTCGTCTTGGCGTTCATTGAAGGAGGCATGTTCAGCAGTGGATGGATAAAGGATGATGATGATGATGATGATGGTGATGATGATGATGATTACGATGACCGCGACATACTATGGTGTGCTACCAAAGCATCCTATACAATTATTACATCGACACGTAATAAAATGATCATATCATCAAGATAAACAAAACCAACAAAATAGACATTATTGGGAATAACTAAAAAACGGCTTGTCAGATCTTAATAAAATTAATATGGGACCAAATTGGAAACTACAGCTTTCAAACAAAAAAATAACCATCGAAATCCATTCACAAACGGCGGAGATATCGTGTCACATACATACAAAAAAAAAAAAAAAAAAAAAAAACATACAGACGAATTGAGAACCTCCTTTTATTTTTGAAGTCGGTTAAAAAGAGAAAAGAAATCTTATACATATTTAATGGCGATTAAATAAAAAAATATTCACTTTTTCCCTACCTCACAAAAACTTAGTGTTAACTATTTTGTATATGTGCCATGCTGCGTTGCAGCCGAATTGGGCCGGCACCACCGGGGTGGTTCCATCGCACACATAACACCAAGTCAAGTGACAGCTATGCTGTCGCGTTTCTTGCGGTTTGCGAGTTTCCGGTGGCCCATTGGGGTATAGGGAAAGGGAAGGCAACGCATCTGCATAACTTTTGGTTGTGCGAATGTCTATGGGCGTATATAAGGCTCCGACTGCTCAGTTGCCTCCTTATGATATAAACAAAATATATATAAAAGCATATATTAAAAATTTAAAATATGTTTGAAAACTTTACCACCAATTTAAAAAACGTAGTTCAATATATTACTAACGATACCACTTAACCCGCTGTGTCCGTCGTCATCTGATAACGCTTGATATTGGGAATGATATATGCTCAAATTCCAATACCCCAAACAAAACCTTAAAATAAACACGTTACAGCACAAAATAGGGTGCATATAGGAATATTTACACACGTATGAATTGCACATTTAGTTGAGAGGGTGCGAAAAGTTGTTGTTATCTTGAACAGGCCAATTTCGCCAAATGGATACTAAGTCCTAACTTTCCTATCTCTTTTATGTCGTGAAGCTCGCGTTCTTTTAAAATATCGACACACGACATATCGAGTTACGTGGTGCACGCAATTTAGAAAGGATTTTCTTTACTGCCAGGGCTAAGTCCTTGTTCGGTGGGATCAATTTTAAACTTTATCGATACTTAGAACGTGTAATATGTTTCAAATGGGCTATGAATCTTCGTCGTACAATTAGTTGACCAACACTAGCGAAAGCGTATGGGGTATGTTGGTATTATTGAATGTCATGACCGTTTAGCTGGCGGTCGTCGGGTGTCGGGAGGGAAGGTTTGCGCTCCACTGGACGCCCTTTGAGGGCAAACCATGCGAGAAGTCATCCACTTATCGTCAGCACGATCTCGTGCCGCCGTTTTTCCCTTTTTTCCCCATCTTTTCGCCTCGACGGCTGTACTCCAAACGTTACATAATTGAATCTACCGGCTCAGATTGCTAGATTGTTTCAAATTAATCACGACATGCGTAAAGACTCATTAAATCATACACATAATCGTATTAGGCGGTGATATTTCGATCTGAACATGTCGCATTGATACTAAATAAGCTTTTACAAGTTAATGATATCATGCCATTGATAGTCATATTAAGTTTATCATATATAAAGTTGATATAAATAAGCCTATGCAATAAAACAAATAAATATAAAATTTTAATGTTTTGATTTTTGAAATTTTCTAAAATTGTAATATGTACTGCAAATTTTTGAAACTTAGCGCCTTTTCACACGTTCCGGTTGCCGGGTAGCCGGTGCTTTCACACGTATCGGCGTAATTTGCTAACATTTCGCTACCGGATACCCGGCGCCGGCTACCCGGCAACCGAGACGTGTGAAAAGGCACTTAATCAGTAATTTAGAAGTAATAAATATTTTAATTTAATATTGTGTTTTTTTTGTTAAAGTTAGCTTATTATTTATGTAATAAATTTGTCTAGGGTATACGAACATACATTTATACTGTTTATGGTTCCCTTATTTTTTTATTATAGAGGTTTATTAGGTAATGTGTATATAGTTTAGCATAATATATGCAGTAGTTAGTCAGACACTCTATTAAGAAGTAAAATGTTTAAATACTGTGCCTGTCTACAAAAATAAATAGTAAATAAACTAGTAAAATAAAAAGTATGAATTAATTGTCACCCGGATTATAATAAGGAAATGGTTGACACAAACTTCAATATAAAGTGGGCACCGATGATGTTGTATTATATACTATTATATTATATATAATAGCATTTTATCTTATAGAATATCCACGTGATCATTTCACTGTAATTGTAGGTAGAGCAAAAATACAACAACCTAAGTATGCAATGTCGATGCACAACCCTCACTGAACACTATTATTTGGTCGAGATGATTTTTTTATTTACACGATACGTGTTGTGAAGGTTGTACCTTTATAGTTTTGATTATCTACAAGATTGTATACCTTAGTATTTTTAATAAATCTACCACAATAGATGTTTAATACAAAACTATTGGTAATTTGCTTAAGCAGTTACATATTTTTTTAGCACCGTATTATTTGGTGTTATGTTTTAGTCATGTATAGTGTAAATCCAAAATAATTTTTGCATATTTGCCACAGCTAATTGCGTGGGTGAGCGGCGTCGGATGCAGTTTGCGGTCGAGTAGTGCAGAGGAAAGCCGGTGGCATTTTGTCGGGGTTTTTGCAGCAGTGGCGTGCCATTCCAGTGTGGAATGCGGCCAGCCGTCGCTGACCGCTCCATTCGTTATACACCAACTAGGGATGTACTATTATAATATTATGAAAGTGAAAATTCACTATACCTGAATGGCATATTTGTCGGACTGAAGTTAGTTACAGAGTTTTGAATGCACGCATTATATAGAGAAAAACTGTATCACTCACAGCTGACTTCAGTTCATTCAAGTTAAATTGCATGTACCTACAGTAAGCTCTGAGAGAAACAACGTAGGATTTTTTCTCAGTTCTGCGTTGACGTCAAAGTTTCGTCAAAGTCGTTTACGTCATTACTTTAAAGTTTAATTTTTTTTGTAATTGAAATCAAAATTGTTCTTATAATTTAAAGTCTAATAAGTTAATGCCAAGAATAAAGACATTTAATAAAAAAATAACAAAGATAAAAACTGACTTCAAAAAAGTAAAAAAAAAAAGTAAAAAGTAGGTAATAAAATTGTATGCCGTTGTCGTATTTTTGCAGTAAGTACCTTTATAACTTGGCTGACACCGACTCCAAAAGTAACAATAATGACGTGGTAAACGCAAAGATTATACATTAGTAGAAGAACAAATTGATTATATTATGTTGTAGGGACAAAAAATAAATAAACGCAATTATTTCATTAGTTTTCGGTTTTTAATTTTTTGAAGTCTATTCTTGTTTAATATTTTTTTGTTTCCTAATTTTTAACATTTAAAATACTAAATGGAAAACTTAACAAAATCACTCATAGGGGTACCTACGATTATCGAAAGTTCCCCTCGATTTTTCTGGGATGCCATCATCAGATCCAGGTTTCCTTATCACGAGACCATTTAGGAAGTCTCTTTCAAAGAAAAAAAGATTTTTTTAAATCGGTTGGTAAATAATGGTAGTTATGCCCGAGCAAACATAAAAAATATACAAACATCCGAATTGAGAACCTGCTCCTTATTTAGAATTCGGTTAAAAAACGTAATATTTGGAAATAAGTAGTACGCGAATTTGGGGATCAAATGTCGATGAAGATGATGAAGATTATATATTTTTGATTTTTTTTTAATTATTGCACTTTAGGGTTGTCTACAAAATTGCAGATCACACACAATAATAGTGATAATAAAAAATAAATGTCAATAGTTTTAAAATTTTAGTTCATCGATACTACGTAGAGACGTGCCTGGTCCGGTCGGTGACGACGTGTTTTGCGCTAGTGACACGTGACGCTGTAATTAGTGCGTGACCGCCGCTCGACGTCACGCCGACACGTTGCGACGTGTTTACAACTTCACCATTGTAATTTCAGTTGTAAATTTCAGCAAATTATTTAATTTAAATATAGTTGACTCAACTTTTGCTGACAGTGATTTTTGTTGCAAGGCTTACTATATGAATTCGAATACGTAGGTATAGACAATAATTTACACGAATTCCCAGCGATAGGAAATTTCATTAAATTACTATGTTTACATATAATTAAATATAATGTATGTATATTGTTTTCTAATGTTTGCGCGAATTTCACTCATTATAATGAAACAATTTTTTACGGATTTTATCGCGGTTTATTAAGATTTTTACAAGCCCGACGTTTCGGATACTTTACAGTAACCATGGTCACGGGAGGACTGAGGTGACAGATGTCCTAATGTTACAAAGTTATTCGAAACTACCCTATGATACATCATTATTTTAATAAGTCCTCTCTACGCAGAAAGTGCTAACTGCATCTTTAATCTGTGGCATATTATGCTTGGTTTTTGATTTAATTATTTTAATAATGGGATCCCAAGCAGGTGGTAAGAGCCAGCCATCTTCTCTATTGAAATTTGGATGTTTTTTAATTTCAATAGCCTCGCGGATCATCCTTGGTTGGAATCGGTGTTCTTTTGCGAGTATCTGTGGTTTATCAAATCTAATATAATGGCGAGCTTTGTCTAGACTATGTTCACAGATTGCAGACTTAGTGTAGCGACGGTGTTTTAAGTCACAGTCAGTAAAGAACATATAGCTGACTTAAAACACCGTCGCTACACTAAGTCTGCAATCTGTGAACATAGTCTAGACAAAGCTCGCCATTATATTAGATTTGATAAACCACAGATACTCGCAAAAGAACACCGATTCCAACCAAGGATGATCCGCGAGGCTATTGAAATTAAAAAACATCCAAATTTCAATAGAGAAGATGGCTGGCTCTTACCACCTGCTTGGGATCCCATTATTAAAATAATTAAATCAAAAACCAAGCATAATATATATAACAAAAAATAAGGTTTATTTTTATGATTTTTTTATATATAAGAGTTGATTGAATGAACGGTAAATTGCGGTTTTCGATTTATGACATATTTAAAAAAAACTACTTACTAGATTTCGTTCAAACCAATTTTTGGTGGAAATTTCCATGGTAGTACATATGATGTACTTATGTATGTTTTTTTTATTTTTATCATTCGATTATTTTGAAAGTTACAGGGCGGACATTTACATTTTACCACTTTGGAAGTGTCTTTCACACAAACTATTCAGTTTAGAAAAAAATGGTAGGTATTAAAAACCTCAATACCATTTTTATAGACCTATCCATAGATACCCTACACGAATGGGTTTGATGACAAAAAAAAATTGAGTTTCAGTTCTAAATATGGGGACAAAAGTAGAAAAAAAATCTACTTTTGTGTAAAAATCTTAATGAGGTTGACAGAATACATCTACTTACCATGTTTCAATAGTTCCGTTTTTTCCATTTGGCTACGGAACCTTAATTAATTACAAGGGGTTCAGTATTTGAAAGTTCATCGCGGGAGCGTGACACGAAAGTATATTTAATGGAAGTTGGATAGGCAAACTGGTAGACGTGCACCTGATGGTAAGTGGTCGACGTCGCCCATAAACAATATATTATACTTTACTTGGAACTAGCCCAGGCAACTTATTTATGTGTTGCCTATCCTAAGACATAATATTATCTTAGTCTCGGTGCCAATAATCACACAGCCTGTCTTGCCCTTCTCTCCGAAACACAGCAAAGCTGTTTCACGGGAGAAACAAGCAATATGGTGGTACCCATGCAGCCGGGAGCGCGGCACAGCCAGCCCTCCCACCGGTATGCACGTCACCGCATTAAAAACATATCAAACAAAATCTTATGCGATATAAAAGTGTTACTTCTAAAGGTATTATCTGGCTTACCTTTGAAGCAGATGGTAGTTGCGATCGATCCCGGTTAAATTATATAAAAAATACATTTCAAGCTTCAGATGACTGCGAGATGGTTTCTTTATTAGTTTCCCCGGGGGCCGTTCGCGGGGGGACGTGTGAAAAAATCTTGACGGGATTAAGAGCCCGTTTATCGGGCTCAGGGCTCCGGCTCGGGGGCTCCGGGGCTCCGCACTGCGAGCTCAGGGTGGACTTATTGCTGTAATACAATCTCTGTTATGTCGCGCTCGGATTATCCGTATCAGCGTGTTTCGTTGTAAATTACGTGCATATACGCTAATATGACGTTTTTTGAGTTTACAAGAATATTCGCGTCTTTTTCGTTGGATAAATTTATACTGGATATAAGTTTATATGGTTAGTACGTAAAAATATAGTAATGTGTAAGGATGGTATTCCACTAGTCCAATATCTTTGTCCAAGATTTTTGTAATTTATATAACTTGAGAAAATGAAAGAATTTGCAGCGAATTTGTGCTGCTATTATTATTAGATTAAAAAAGAAGAAATCAAAACAAAAAAAACCTTTGGTTGAAACCATGGATTCCAATGCGAAATGAAAAAAGCATTCAAAATAACTGAAAAAGGATAAAAATTTATGCGTTTTCTACGTTTTTAAATTGAGCAACAATCAAATTACCACTATATATAGAAAAGCAAAATGCAATCTTTCGGGATACTATCAGTGTCAAGGATCTTTGGTCGAATATCGGTGTTGTGAGTATATTTAATCAAATCATCCAATTTCTTTAATCAAAGTCACATTGAAAAAAGAAATTTGACTAGTGGAATAACACCCTTAATAATTAGCGTTGACTGCGAATTCGCTATCGTGGATTAAGGTTTATTTTATTAGTCATGAGCGTTTATAAAGATAATTTAAAATACCTATTATTCTTCCTAAATTTTATCAATGAGTAAAATGAAAAACTAAAACAATCATCATCATCATCAGCCTCTATCCGTCCACTGCTGAACCTGAAAACCATTCGTAATCATAAAATTAATTCTTAAAGTTCTCATTTAGTTATTACAAAATAAGAGAAGTAAGTTATAGTTGAAGTGATATTTTGAATTCAGAACGAGTACACTCGTATTTTTACCTTTATCAATTTTATTATAAAAAAGAAAATAATAATAATAACTCTTTTTGTTAGAAATGTGGTGGTTATTGGTTCGAATACCACGACTTATCAAAAACTCAAGTCGTAAAAATCCATAACATTTAAATCTCCTTGCCATAAACGGTCTTGAAACAGACGCAAAGTTACAAATCCTTGCAAATTGAAAACCCTATTATCGAGTGTAAGCAATCTGTTCGCAGATGGTGCGTCTACGAGCTACAGGCTACGGGCTACAAGCTACGAACCGCTGTGTAGCGGTTACCGAATTATTTAAAAACTTTACCGAATAATTGGTGTCATTCGGTAAAGTTTTAGTAACATTACCTGTATATTTTGTTAGCAACTTATAGTTTTTTGTGTAGTTTCTAATGTTATATCTATGAATAAAAGAACGTCTAATATTATACGAGAAAGAACTTAAAATATATTATATTTAGTGTTAAAGTATTTATTTATTTCTCTAAAATTTACCCCTTGTTTTGTATTTTGAAGTAAAACTTCTATAGTGTGCCTATTAACTAGAGGGTAAATTAGATTTTTATTAAATTTTACTTTAATCACCCGTAAAGATTACACGCGCACTTTTTTAATTATATATCTATGACATATCAACGATATATCTTGTATGTTATTATGACATATAAAAATGTTAATGAGCCGCGATAGAACTCGTAAATATTAGTTTTAGGACTTGTATGTTTATCATTTGCTTTGTGTCTGACTTTGGTCACTTACTAAAAATAAATCCCTACATGATGAACAAGTAGCTGATAATTAATTATTACCCTTAAAACCGTAAAAGTGCAATTTTTAAACGTTATTCAAACAAAAATATCTCATTATGTTTTATCTCTTTAATATTTTTTTTTCAATTTTTGTAACACCAGCTGAAGTCGTTAAGGCGCAAATCTCGTAAATAAGTGAGATGTTGACGAGCTCTCCGCGAACTGAATTGAAAATGCCCCTTACACTTGCAGATAGTTTGTTTCAATAAAATACATATTACTGAGAACACTAACATGCCATGGATTATAATTAGCATTATCAATAAAATGAATAAAGATTCAAAAATCCCGAAAAAATTAAATTGGTTAAAAAAGTTATTTAAAACCAATTCATATAATATAATATATTCAGTGAAAAAAAAATGTAAAAGAAACTTCAAAATAAATAATCATAAAAATTTAAATGTGAAACTCGAACTTGTTTTTTTAAATTTTATAACGGTTTTATTTAGTAGCCGTAGAACCAACATGTTGATGTTGATTGATATACAAATACGTGGTGTGAAAGCGTCCATAGACTATTATTATATTATTATATTATATTATTATTAATAAAAGTAGTATGCGTAAAAACACAACTTAATACGTAAGCAACTTTAAATTATTTATTTAATGATATTTTGTAGTAAATATGTATATACTACGAAATATAAATTATCATATAAATAATATAAGTAGCAAAGCGTCTCTCGTTAATATCGGGCTAACATCTGTAAAACAAGCATGTTGAGTTAATGGTGTTTGCGAAGTTGCACGAAGAGAAAATTTTAGTTCGCGGCGAGCCCACTAATGCCGTGGGGAGGATGGGTGCTCGATTAGTAACATCTGTCAAAACTCACGAATATATTATTTATTGATGTCACTCTTTGAAAGTTCATCGGGATTATTAAAAAAGTAACTTTTGGTTAAAGTAATAATTAACTAATAAAAAAATATGTAAAATTAAAATATTTTCTAGATTTCTTTCGAGAATCGTTTTTAATATGTTCGAGATAATCTAAATTAATTTTGAAATACAATATTTCAAAATTTATTTTGTAATAAACTTTGAAATCGAATCGCTAGCCCGGGCCTGTGTTGATGGTTAATTATTTTATGAAGTATTAAAATAAATATTGTTGTTATATGAAAATATTATGTACTTCTAGTAAAATCATTCCTAGAGTTCAAGAACTATACAATACATCATACTTGCAAGTATTCTCAAATACAAATAACCATTAACTTTGAAAATTTTTATTTAACTTTTATTATTTTACAGAATCAGTGGCATACGGCCTACGGGTAGTCGGATCATGTGCTACGCTTCTCTGACGTTCTATTTATTAACTGAGAAGGTAAAAAAATCTAACATAAATTAACAAACAAATTGGGTAAACTTTAATGAAATTAATAGTGACATTTGTGCCAGCTTGTAAAGCAAAATGTACGATCGCGGCCGCATCTGTCAGAATATTAGATCGACGACATTAATCTGTTACCGCAGCGTACGGGTCGCACGCCGCATACCGCACGCCGCATGCCCGCACGCCCGCACGGTGCACGGTGCATGTCCGCACGTTTGCATGCTCGTACTTCCGCACGCTTGCCCCACCATTCACGAGACTATCAAAAAGTCTATTCTGGAGCAAAGTCGCGGTTTACCATCATTTTCGTACCCGATCTCCGGTCGTAGACTAACGTCCGGACGGGTTGATGAACAAACCTATATCGGTGATGTTATCCCTATTTTGTATTTGCATAATGGTGGTAGGAATTGTTACAAGGAGAAATGTTGGTAAAACTATTGTTATTAAATGCGCGATTTAAATAGTTAAGAGTAGGTACATAATTTTATAGACATACACAAGTATAATATTTTTGAATATTCACAAAGGAGTTTTTTACTACCAAAATAATTCATGAAAAATGGATTTTGATTATTTTGCATTTCTATAACTATGTTTTCATAATTCATTGATTTATAAATTAATTAATTTATCGCATTTTCGGAATTGTATCCCAACCATAATTTGACGTGCCAACTTAGCATAATTTGTATTTTTCAACTTACAATTAAATTCGTGTATTAGAATGTATTACGTTTTACCCCGTATAGTTAAGTTAAAAAAACATTCCTTTGATGTGCAATATTTCTACGTCAATAACTGTTTATGATGATCAAATAAAGGCATTTTGCAAACTGCCTTATAAAACACGTAACGGCCAATAACATATGAGATCTCTTTGTTATTTTGTGGGGCTGAAACTTATTCATCCCGCAAATCCGTTCATGTATGAACCAAATCCTGCCCGGTCACCGATGATTGCATTGTCATGTGTAGTGGACGATTCCATGCCGAGGTATTCAATATCGTAGTGGTAACACTTAGGGTGTATTCTCATGTAACACCGGCAGAAAGGAGCGGAACCCACGACGTAAAGGTTTGTAAAACAAGCCGGCCAACGTGATTGGAATGCTTTATTTGAACCGGGAACATATGAGACCGGTATGATGTATGTTTTTCTTTTGACGTGAAATCGTTGGATGATGATTTAATTAAAATGTATGTTTATTGCAAGGTTTTGGCTGTGTACATGTTATTAGTATTGTATAGTACCTTATATGTACCACCGTGTTGGATGCGAATGGCGAGGGATCGGTCGTGGATGGATTGTGGCTAGCTGTAGATGATGATATGTCTTACTGCTGGACAGTAGGTCATAGATCTTTCATGCTCTTTCTCAGACCGTTAGCAATCTTTACACAAATACGCGGATTATGTTTGCATATTGTATGCTGATTTCCTCACCTTGTTTTATTGTTGACTGTTGTTTATTTGTTACTTATTCACGCTAATGAATGAACGGATTTTCATGAAATTTTGTGGCCTCCACTCTAGAAAATTATTGCCCCATCGGCCATTCGTTCTCTTGAGTGTGTGACCAGCCCACGGCCACTTCAACGAGCTTATTCTTTGCGTGATATCGGTAACCTTAGTTCTCTGGCGATGTCTTCGTTTTGGATCCTATCTGCCAAAGAAACACCCAGCATAGCACGTTCCATAGCACGTTGAGCTACGGCAAACTTACGGACCAGTCGTAAATTTAGAGGCCACGCTTCAGCCCCGTAGGTCATCACGGGGAGAACGCATTGATCGAAGACTTTCGTCTTCAAACTCTGCGGTATAGACGACGTGAGAATATGGCTAAGCTTCCTGAATGCTGCCCATCCCAATTGAATCCTATCGGCTTCCTTCTCGAAGTTATGTCGACCTAGCTGCAAAATATGCCCAAGATAAACATACTCTTGCACGACCTCGAGAGTTATGGCCATCGACGTTAACTAATTAGGTAATATAAAACATAATTCTAGGTTCTTCAATTTCGCGATTGATGTTAGTGAAAATGTCCATATTATAACAAAAAGTTTCACGCATAACCGAAGCTTGTCACGTCCCTTCAAACTTGTACAATAATGGAAGCGCTCGTGTCACGCACCACATATGCCGGCTGATGATACCATCAGCAAATATTGTTTACGATCATAAATATCAATATTGCAAAAAAATTAAGGTAACACTTGTATAAGGAAACAAATTTTACGGATTGTTCTTAGTTTTTACATGCCTTGTGTTTTGGATACATTATATTATAGATATTATATTAAACTAGTGGCACCGACAGTACCTTGTACTTACATTTGTGTCTAATCTAAACCATTCTCGAATCCACTTGGACACACAAAAAATTCATCAAGATCGGTCCAGCCGCATAGGAGGAGTTCTCACTGAACTACACACGTACAGAAGAATTATATATATAAAGATTAGAAAACATTTTTTGCTTAGTGTTGCATAAATTTTGTTTTGTGATTATAGAGAACAGATAAAATCTACCGTCGGATTGCGCCTTCATGTGGTAGCTCACTGGTTTCTTTTTATTTTTTTTCTACCAATCTCGTCTACTCTAATCTGGAATCTGAATGCATCAGGATTAGATAAGTATTATCGTTTGAGGAATGTAGATAGGCTAATGAGAGGCTTGACAAAAAAGAAATTTAATTTTGAATATGTACCAAGTATCTATAATACCTATTGTTTTGTATGTGGACTTTCTTTATTTTGTTCAAGTCATACCTCTTCCCTCTTTATTAAAGTCACACTTCTTTTTCATTTGTTGATTATTACGGAAAAGTACGTTACTAATATACCCGCAAATATTCCAGAATTAACATAATCAAACGTAAAACCCGACTATAATACGTGGTATCAAAGGGTACAAGACTTTTAAGGCGTGACGTGTTAACCCCATTATCAGTCGGTTGGCTTAACACGCTAAGCCCTTGAAAACGGGCTCGATTTATGTCCACGCCGTTATTCGCCTATCCGATCACTTATTGACCATCTGCTTTTATAATCGCTTAATTGGCTGTTATACCTTTAATTAATGATCACTATCATCACTTGAGACATCACGCATAATTTATCTGGATACCGTATTAATGTGAGGCATAATACTCCGAAACTTGTCAGTGATATGTCACTGAAGCAATAGCAATTTAACTACCAAGTGATGAGTCCCATCGGCCAATCATCCATCAATGCCCATCAGTCGACTAATCAGAGCGCAGAACCGATGCATCGTCGCAGCACAAAGGCGGAATTGCTTTTGATACAAAACACATATTAATATTACCGCTCTATTCAAGTTATATGTACGCAGTACGCTCGATGCTTGAAGATGATGATTAATGGGGGGTAAAAGACTGTTTTAACGTTAATAAAAAATAGCTGTGATATAAAAAGTTATTGTATACCGGATAATATATTCTTTCTTAGTAATTATTAGGGCGATAAAATGTCCCTCGCAGCTCTACCCACTAAAACCCGGCGAATGCCACCAATGCCGCCTTTGGTGAGGTGCCCCGGATTTAGAAAACAAATAGGGCACCTCGACGGCTAGTCAATCCCGCAAGGGACCGACGCCACCACCACAGAGGGGTTGTCCCGCACCACAGAACAATCCCTCCCAACGTCGGGATAGTACAATGGGGTGAGGTTCCCATCCTCACCCCTTGCCCCCTGCTCTTCTGTCTCCTCTTCTTATAAGAGGGGTACAAAGAGCCCCCTCGGCCCAATTAGCTTCGCCCAAGGTGCACCGCTCACCCTAGGTTAGGACAAGGCCTGAACCACGGTGGTTGTCGCCATCTACAACACACAACTCTATCTGCTTACCTGTGTGAGTGATGCTGGATTTCTTATACCAATTTATTCTATACTTCAAAGCAAGGTAAATAGTATAATTAAGAGCATATTTTTTTCTATAATCAAAATGTATCTAGTAATAAAAATACTCAGAATATTTTATGCATTTGAAATCATATTATTTTAAGCATATTCTGAACATGTATTAAGCGCGTATTCCAAGTGTATTCTAGAGCGTATTCTGCTACAAACCGCCATGCTAATCCCCCGATCCGTGAAAGCCGTGCATTTCACGCCTCTTTATTACATTAATTTAAATGTTTGCCCGGCGGATTCCCGCTGATCCTCTCCCTGCGACATAAATAAATCTCGATATGCACTACACCAACAGGTATAGTACATGCACTGAACTATGCGATGCAGGCGTTTCCATAGCCTTTCGTAGACGGGTTGGAAAACATATGTTTCATATTGAAACAAATTTTACGGATTTTATCGCCGCTTATGAAGTTTTAGTCAATCCTTCCGAAACCATGGTTGCTGTAGACTTGTAAAGTATCCAAAATGTCGAGCATGTAGAAGTGTGGGAGGGAAGCGCTACCGGTGGGAGGGAAGCGCTGTGCCGCGCTCCCGGCTGCATGGGTACCACCATCTCGCTTGTTTCTCCCGTGAAACAGCTTTGCTGTGTTTCGGAGAGAAGGGCAAGACAGGCAGTGTAATTACTGGCACCGAGACTTAACATCTTATGTCTCAGAATAGGCAACACATAAATGAGTTGCCTGGGCTTGTTCCAGGTATACTAGTATGTTCATGGGCGACGTCGACCACTTAACATCAGGTGGTACGTTTGCCAGTTTGCCTATCCAACTAACATAAAAAAAAAAAGTGTTTTTATTATAATGAGTGAAGGGACGTTTTGATACATTATATAAAGAAAACTATTATGTATAGCCACCCAATTTCGGAGGTCACTAAGCAAAATGTCTTGTTATCTCATATCTTTATATATATAATTCTTCTGTACGTGTGTATGTCACTGAAATCCTTCTAAACGGCTGGACCGATCTTGATGTTTTTTTTGTGTGTTTAAGTGGATTCGAGAATGGTTAAATTCACAAAAAATAATATATATATATTATTTTTTGAACAGGGCAACGTCTGTCGGTGCCACTAGTTTTAAATAAAAAACTATGTTCTCATATAATTAGTATCATTTAGAAACAAATTTATAAATGTTTGATAATTTGTACGTATTACAAATATTGATGTGCCCAATGAGTATCTTTCATGTTTAATCAACAATATAATATTGTAAACCGCAATTATTACACATGAAAGCAATGAAATATGGTTTTATAAAGTAATTATATTCGTATATAGTTATTACTAAAATCTTTTTATTTTTCTTTATCATGTTTGAATATGTTATGTCCATTTCTAACTGAAATCGTCTGTATGTTATGTTTTATCTTAATCTCCACTGAACAAATATTGACAAGTATTTAGTATTTTTACCGGTGGGAGGGAAGCGCTGTGCCGCGCTCCCGGCTGCATGGGTTGCCATCTTGGTTGTTTCTCCCGTGAAACAGCTTTGCTGTGTTTCGGAGAGAAGGACAAGACAGGCAGTGTAATTACTGGCACCGAGACTTAACATCTTATGTCTCAGGATAGGCAACACATAAATAAGTTGCCTGGGCTCGTTCCAGGTATACTAGTTTATGTTCATGGGCGACGTCGACTACTTACCATCAGGTAGTACGTTTGCCAGTTTGCCTATCCAACTAACATAAAAAAAGTTTTTTTTTTATACGAAGTGACTCCTGTAAAAAAAAATGCATCAACTTTCGGTTATTGAAAAAGACAAAATAATAAATAATAATATTATAAATGTTAAAATAAATTTGTTTGCTACACTTTCACAACCACTTAGTTTTCATGTGAAAGCGTAGTAACCGATCATATCATTATATAATATCATCATGAAACTTTGTACACATATTCTTTGAAGTATTAGAAGTAACATAGGATACTTTTTATAAAATAAGACTAAAATCTTATCCTGCGCAGATGAAGTCACGGGCACCAGCTAGTTATATAACACAGTTTTTGTCCCTTTTAAATTCTAAATTTATCGGTTTTTAGGTATTCCAAATTTAAAACAATTTCTTAACACAAACTTTGTGCATATAAAATAAAAAGCAAAATATACATGTTTATGCTGTACATAGAATCAAAATATCGTCCAGTGGTCTTAAAATACATAAATATTGCTCACGTTTGTAACAATCACATCACTCCCACGATAAATTACGCAGTCGGACTGTAAATGAGAGGTATCTAAGTGTTAAGTGTGCATAGCCTGAGCTGTAGAGCAGTAGAGCTGTACCAGGCGTGAGTGGGCTCGCCAGCGGATTACATCTGTCAACGCACCTGGATTCACAGCGACAAACGAGCGTAATTAGTCACTCTAATCCATAGAGATGCAAATGAAAATATTTACTACAGTCGCGGGCGTTAAGTTATTGCTTCATAATCGAATAAACAGATATCACTCCGCTGAAAATTGTGTTATCGTCGCTGTAAAGTGTTCACAAGTCGCCGCTTTACGAGTGTAGGCGCCGGGGGCATGCAAACATAAAAATTGTCTATAGAGACTAATAGGAACGAAACAAATAAAAGGATACGTAAATAGAGGATAAATTCCAGTGGGGCTGGAGTGCGCGTAAATCCGCGCGATTTGTATCTGTGACAGGGGTGTGCGGGCCACCCCAGCCTCCTCGCCCGCTCTAACAATTAATTTGACAGATAATATTTCTACCGCAACTATAATGAGTATCAACCCTAAGTTTTCTCGAAAATAAAGTCTTATAATTACGGAGAATGAGGATAAATGCTTTTTAACAGTTAAACTGGGATTGTAATCATAAAAAGGGGTCAGCTTATTATGTAATATATATATATATATATATATATATATATATATATATGAACTTTTACAAGTGGGAGGGAAGCGCTGTGCCGCGCTCCCGGCTGCATGGGTTCCACCATCTTGCTTGTTTCTCCCGTGAAACAGCTTTGCTGTGTTTCGGATAGAAGAGCAAGACAGGTAGTGTAATTACTGGCAGATGTCTCAGGATGTGTTGCCTACATAAATGAGTTGCCTGGGCTCGTTCCAGGTATACTAGTTTATGTTCATGGGCGACGTTGACCACTTACCATCAGGTGGCACGTTTGCCAGTTTGCCTATCCAACTAACATAAAAAACTGTTGTACTAAATCTGATTTTACATAATATTATTAAGTCTTGTGTTAAAAACTTTTTTGTCAGTCAGCTTAGGTATACCAACTTAAATGATTATAATGCTGAATAAGTGTAATATTGACCAGTCTCTTTTGAACCCTGCCAAATATTGAAGAGAAACAAAGACAAAGTTTCAAGTCAAAGTGACTTTAAGCCCTAACATTTATTGAAATCTTTGGAGCCGTTCCGCAACTTATTCTGAACAAACGTTCAAGTCGACAGACACTCAGAAAAAATCCTCGAAACGGGAATTTAAGTTTGGCCACCACATCTGTCGTTTTAAGTTTTATTTTCCGTTTTAAATTAACGATTAATTATTTTATCGGTGCTAATTGTAACAAAACTAAAAATACAAATTTAAAGCGAAAATCACGAATTGTAAAGCAAAAAGGCAACCGCAGAATCCGGCAAGTAACATCTATGCAAATGATATTAAATTAGGAACGCTTAATAACAACTGCCGCACGCCACTGGGCTCCTATGAAGAGGTGCAATTACAATCAATTTCAAATTTACCGTACTAATTGCGTACGACGCGTTTTATATCTGTAATCCCGTGATGGACTGATGTTTCCCTTTTATTAAACGGATTAATTTATGTTGCTTTTAATTTGCAATACTTACATAATTATATATAAAAGAAATACACATTAATAATCTGCGTTTTGTTCAAGCTAAATTTTGTTATTCCTTTTTTTTTACGCAAACTAAATGTGTGAAATTCTACATAAACCTGAGCTTTTTTCTACTTTTGAAATATTATTGTTAATAACTGTAATTTTGGTGTTTTAATGTATGCTATAAGTTTTTCAAGCTAATACTATGCATGCCAAGCTATGAAGATCTACTCTTACAACCATAATATATGTCATATAAAGCTTTAAATACATATATATCTATTCGGAATCCTCATACTGTTCTGGCAGGGCCAGATTTTTACCTTTTATTTTATAGTTAAATCGATCTTTATAACTTGAGGGGTAACGGTAAACCGATTAGCATTTTATGCATGTATATGTTACATGGGACATTATAAAAAAGATGCCAAGTCTAAACCTGAAAGGTTAGAAGGAAAAAAACGTCGAAAACGAAGCAAAAAAATGAAAAATATATTCTTGTTGTCAAATACTGTGCCAAATCCATACAACAGGTATGGGGTAGGAAATAAATTATTTTTTTGGCTTTTATAATACAATATTAATCGTTTTCGGTTCACCTGATGGTGATCAGCAGGTGCGTTGCCGGCGTTTTTACATTAAAGTTACCATCCAAATTAATTTGAGTATAATACTTACCATCCAATTATGAGGAAAATGATAATATAGTTATCTCGAATAATAATATCATTTATTATTTGTAATCATTTTACAACACATTGTGATCCATGACCTTTGTAAAGTGATAGTTTGGGCACGTATTATTAATATTTATTCGAGATGTTGTCAATAAATATGATTGAATTGTCTGTCTGTTTCTATGTAACATTGTTGAAAATATTAAATTATGAGTTCTCGCTTTGGATCTGGTGATGCGAATTAAGCATGATCAATAAACCATCTTATAATAATGATAAAAGTTTATTTAAATTTGTGATATCACGCTATAAATCATAATAATATGGTAAAAATATGTCTAAATTAATAAGCCTTTTGAGAATCGTCTGTTTGTCTGTCTATCTGAATAAACATCTCGGATCTGATGAATGAAGAATGAGGTATTAAAATAAATTTAAATATAGTATAACTTAATAAATATATATGCTTTATGCGGGCAAAGCCAAGCCAAAATGTAGTCCTTAAGTAATATAATAATATTTAATTACTAAGTAATATAATAGTACCTAATTTTAAGTTATTGTTAAATGGAACCATAACTTTCAGATTTTTTTGGGTTTAGGTACGTCTAATAAATAAACTTATACTTTATATATAATTAAGTATCATAACATAATGATTATGTTAACTAAAGAAGAGTGTAAAAATATAGATACCTTTTAACACCACATGTAAATATACAAAAATAGCAGTGTTATCACTTAAATGCTAATCAATTTTAAAAGAGTCTTCTTTCATATCATTCGCTAATTTGACAAACATACGATAAAAAATACGTGACCAATATTTATGTAAACTACTGAGAATCACTGATTAAATTACTCATTACAAAGTGTGTTTTCCAATTACAGCCCTAACGCGCATTATTCGGCAAAATGCTCAACATTGATGTTCCAATTACAGCACCGCTTCGCTCAATCGAGCCCTGTCAAAAGACACTACTTTTTCGTGTGATGCGGTAGCAGACAATTAACGAGCGTTTTTTCTCAAATTTGGCATTGATCGTATATACATTATCGAGTAGTTATTGCTTATAGTTGAAATTTTTTTTAAAGCTAATATATATATAAATATAAATAATAAAGAGGTAATTCAGACTGTTAAAATTTATAAGTATAAATGAAGGTAAGAATATTGACTATTTATTTAAAAAATAAAATAAAAGCACGTTCTTTTGCTATTTTTTTTAAACTGAACTAAACGCACTTTGCTGGTGCGCTTGAAAACTTTCATGAGTTTTACGTTTCAATTAAGCATTAGCATTAGCAAAATTCGGCATTGTGCGGCACTGAGTCGCATTATGTTGTAATAGTAAGATATTTTGGTTCAATTTTATAACAACACAATATAATGACAAGCTTTGATGTGACAACGTCTTATAATTTGATGGAGCCGGCTGCAAGAACGAAAAAACATGACCTATGCGATGACGTATGCGGCGTTACCTCGCTCTGAGGCGTTCCATTTTCTAATGACGTTTGCACGTTCAACTATCGTCAGTAAACCGACTTTACAGACAACCGATTTTTTTTTTCGAATGGCTATGGCTTCTAGCGGAAAAAAGGCAAGTACTTACAAAATATTTTATACCATATTTGGGTAGGTATATTATGCATTAAATATTTTGAAATATTTAAAACACCAATCTAAAACTAAAAAGGCCCAAAAATCACGAGGAACGCACAAAGGTTGTATAACTGCGCAAAAAGTATTAACACAATAATGGTCTGGTTATTGGTACATTGTATTGTAAATCAGTAAGATGGCCATCAATAGTGCGGTAAGCCGTGCCGTTGGCGCACCTGTGACCGAATGCGATCCGCAAGCCCACAACTCAACACCCCTCGACACCCCACAACTTAACGCCATCAAAAAAACACCCTGTTTATAAAATAACAACTGAGACTTCGATTCATTACGAGGATTAGGAAAATAAACAGTCGTAATTTTGTATTAAAGTTACATTGTTTGGGATTCTTGTAGATTTTAATTGGATATATAGTTTAATAAGACAATGCGATAAATGGGAATACTTAGTATTTTAATAAACTAACAGCGCCCCGCGGTTTTACCCACGTATCTACTTCCCATTCCAGTGAGAGTAAAGGGATAAATTATATACTATATGTTATTCTGGTTTATACGCTATGTTATTGTAAAGTTTCATTAAAATCTATTCAGTAGTTTTTGTGCGAAAAAGTAAAAAAACATACATCTATACATTCTTACAAACTTTCGCGTTTATAATATTAGTAGCTAGTAGGATTAGTATCTTTTCAACTTATGTAAGTAGAACTTAGTAGTATAAATATTGATTTTGAAATCATATACATTACATATTATACATACTACACACAATACCTACTCATGTCATTGTGTGTGACAGAATTTTACAAAGCAACTACGTTTACAACGTGTTGTAACTATGATATAATATTACAACACTAGTGTGTTGTTAGACATAGGACACATGAATAAGTAAGGTAAAAGTGTATTCAATTATCTTTATTTACATTTTTACGGTTCTTATAGAATTGAAAGCTAGCGTCACTCCGTACAAAAGATGCTATTATTTATAAAAGACAAAGCTTAAACTCCCCAAAATAGCGTTTGTATCACAGGCAAGCAAATTAAAGGCCGAATAAAAGTTCGTATCATCGTTTTTTCTTAAGAGAGTTGCATCGCAAACTACGTTAAAATGATTTACCTCCCCCCAGATAGCGTTAGCAGCTCTTATTGAGCTTGCCGGCCTCGGGTCGTCGGCTAATAAACGCTTATCAACGCCCTCATTATCACACCCTTAACATCGCTTTAATGTCTTGCTCTTGAACAAAACATATTTAATCACATTTTTTCCCTTGGAAGCGGGAACTTTTTAAATTTTATAAATTCTTAGCGGGAAGTGAAGAGGTGTTCGCAGATGAGCGCGGATAACAACTTTGTAATGGCGTGAAATTATAAAAAGCGGTGTTTTGTGTATGAACTATATTATGTTAATTTCATTCTTTGAACAGGATTTATTTGTTGTTTTAGACAAATAACTTGATAGATATAGACTGACCTATAGAAGGGTCATCAGTCACCCGAAGATAATTGAAAACTTTGATCGGTAACATCAACAATCCAACATATGCAGAAAAAAAAAGACCCCACAAAGTAAATGCCCATGCATTCACATACAATATAAGTTATACCTCTTATTTGACGTTAAAAAGCCCTTAGGATTTTTGACGCCTTACAAGTGAGTTCTTTTTTTATCGATTTTTAATTACAGCTACGCTTTTAATTTGTAATTCTAATTATGTAATTAAAGGCCAAAACTAGCAACTAATCCGACTGATTACCTCGAAATGTTTACCAGATCGTAAGATTCGATCGCAATATTCTTAAACACTTATAATAGTAATAGTAGAACACTTCGGAGGCTCGCTAAGTTATACGGCCTGGGCTTTTCCTCCAGCCTTGATCTTTTAAGCCCGACTTCTCGTCCGCGGTACTAAATTACAATTTAACACGTCATAAATTTCTGAAACTATCCTCTGTTGTCATCTGCGACTTATATACCTCTGTGTATAAGGTTAATAAAACATGACAACATAAATTATCACAATGTTTGCGAATTTCGGCGAAATTTCACAAAACGTTCACAATTTCTAATATTACTAGTTTATACATTACATAATAGAGACTAAGTAAATCTAAAAAAATTGATGTTGTTTGTTTTTCTTAGTTTATTATAGTTATGGCCGATATTAAATTATAGATTATAGATATAGATTACATAAATGACTATAATGTATGGAGTGAAGGATCATTCAGCATTCATTGAACCAACAATAGTGGACGGAAAAGTTAAGAAAGGTGACGATGAGACATGTATAACATTCAGATCAATTTTCATTGTAGTTTTGCATTGCATATATTATTTCCAAAAATTGCAAACCTCATAAGCTCAACTTTAATAAACGGATATGACGAATTTATAAATAAGAGTTTGTGTTTGTACAACACAAAGATTTTGTATCATTATCCCTACACACATAAAAGATATATTGTAATAATAATATAACAGTCATTAAAAACTGAATTGAAAATGGCTACTTTACATTTTGATACATATTGCATAAAACGAAGTCGCAGGTGTACATGCTTTGAGTAGGATTTGTCAAGTATTCTTTTGAGCACAGTCCCCTGTGTTTGAACTTAAAATTAAGAGTCAGGAAGCAAACAGTATCGTTGCAGGGAAAAAATAAAAGGGTGTCGCCGACAAAGTATCTCTCGTTACCCGTGATATCCAAAGCAACGCCGAAAGAACAAAATTGAATATTAAATGAAATAATTTATGCCATATTTATCATTTTGCAAATGAACAGCCTCACCTTAATGAAACGTTTAATAAAATATTTTTAATTTCGAATCTAAGAAAGGTTTTAAATTGTAACCAGCCAGTATTAACCACAATAATATCTAATTGTCATAGATAAATTAATTCATGTGTTATATCAAGTATTGTATGTTGATATTTGTTAAACTATTTTAAATACTTGTGTTTAGTGACAAGAAAAGATTAAAATAATGTGTATTAAAGCTATTCTACGCACACGCTCAGTTTTTCCCATTTATTTTAACTATATTAATTAATATTGTTTTACAACATTTGTTGAATATTGCTTTATAATAAAGTTGCAAGAGAATCGTGTAAACGTGACTTTATTCAAAAGTTTGTCTATGGTAGTTAGGCTGCATACACATTAATGTGGCCGGCCGTAAATCACAGAGGATCACGCGGCTATCAGTGACGCAGACCCGCGTCAACACCATCCAATGACACGTCAGCGCCATAATGAATCACCGTGCAACGTATACATGTGTTAAAAGTGAATTTAGTACGTTTTAACAGAGGTGATGCAATTTTAAATGAAATTACTAGTACATTAAAAACATATTTTGTGGAGGCTTCGATACGTCAACGTCTTATGCGATAGGTTCCAACTCAACCCAATGTGTAGAAAAACAAGCATAATAAACTCAGTAGTATTTATTTTGAGAGTTACGCTTAAACCCGCTTAATACTGTAAAAATATCTAATCGCCGTCATGATAAAAGGAATAAAAAAGATTATGGCGAGAGATGAATCAATCTAATGGTTAATCTTTAATCTAATGGTCAGTGTGTAGGACCTAGGATTTGCGTATGTACTTACATTATTTTATTGTGTAGTTCCGTCATTATGCAAAATATTACCGCACGGTATTGTATCAATTTCGATTTACTAGAGAATACTTACAAGATTATTCCAAATTCAGTCTAATATATTATAATATAATATTTCCCACCTCAAAGAGTCTAATCTGTATAATTTAAAAAAACTTAGACAACCGTGCCAGTTTAACAATAACATCGCAATAGACTTGTGTCACTTAAAAATATATTAAAAAGTTAAATAAAACATTGGGCAGGTGAAGGGGGGAGGGATCTTCGTTAAGGTTTAATTAAATCGTCCTCGGCGGCCTCTCGCGTTTTAATTCCACCGTTATTAACGCTGTTAAAAACTGAGCAGCCTGAACACCGGTGGTGTGGAGATAATTTTTATAAAAAAGGTTTTTTTTAAAATACATCATGGATCGCTTCTTTGGGCAATTTTTTTATAAGGGTAATCCACGTTTCAGATACTTTACGACATGGTTACGGGCACAGGTTACGGGAGATCTAATTATAAAGAGTGAATTCTCAAAATATTATTTCTTTCGCATTTAGTATGAAAAAGTACCTACGTAGGTACACGATAAATGAGTTTTATTTATTGTTGAAAATCTTACATAAGTTCCCAGGTATACCCGGGGAAACAAGAAATTTACCCTAGATTCCTTATTTCCCAGGTAAATCCAGGACTATAAAAGGGCAGACAGGAAATGAATAATAGGATAGGAAAGACAGGAATATAAAAACAGGACTGTGATGTCTATTCAGATACTCTGCAGTCTGCCTGATTAAATGAATAAGCGTCCTTTACTTTCCCTCCATTTCCAGCAGAAGAGCAATCCATATCATTCTCGGACATTCTAGTGAGAGCAGAACTGGGCCGGCACGACCGGGGTGGTGCTTCTCGCTTACATAACAGCGGCGTCAAGTGACATACATAGGGAAAAGGAAGGCGGCGCATCTGCGTGCCCTTGGTTGTGCGTCTGTGTAGGGGCGTCGGCGCCGTGAGGCTCCGACTGCACGTTTGCCCCCTGATGGCATAAAAGACATTTAAAAAAACATCCGACCGTGTCCGTGTTGGATGCGAGTGGCGACTGGCGAGGGATCGGTGGTCTTGGCGTTCTTTGAGGGAACTTGTTCAACAGTGGACGTATATGGGCTGATGCTGATGACGATGGTACCTACACATATTCGTACTGATATTTCGATTAAAAAATAAAGAAGAAACGCAACACGATATCCAAAGTAATAAAAGCTGTCAATTGCGTTCGCGCGCTGAGCCATCCGAAAAACGAATATTTTCTTTTAAATTACAAAATATAGCTATTAGTTTTCATTTTGTTCATTTATAGACGTAGCTTCTTGCAAAGAAGAAAACTAAGAAGTATATTTCAAGAGTATGCTTTGTAAATGTGCGACTCTACGCCATTTTTTATTCACGGGTAGCGCAGATGAGTGGCCACGGTCTTTCCGCAGTGGAACACTCGCGATAAGACGCCACTCAACCTTATATCCCACCCCGCAATCTGCACTGGATCCCAACTGTTTGGATTTTAATATTACACTTAAGTGTTGTTACTAAAGACGTCCCTCTCTAAGTGCTAATTTGTCCAAACTTAACGCAAACCATTTAGAATGTTGCCGTCTTTGTAGCAAATATTTGTCTTATTAAACTTGCAAAGCTATTTTGATACTTTTAATTAAATTAGTGAATAATCTCGCTTTATTTTAGTATAAGTGTATATCGTAAATTTATTATATTTCTTATCTTTACATTTTTTATTTTTAGGTCTTTTTGAAAATCAGTGTTACGGTATATTTAATAATTATTGTCCTATTACTGATCAGTGGTTTTGCGCCATTCAAAATTATAATAATGTGTTATGATTGTATTATCAACATATATTACACATGCAATTTTTTCCTATGCATTGTATGTGCGAAATTAAAGTTGTTTGCTTATTTAAATTGAAATCATGATAATAAAAAACAAATAATAGATATGTAATATTAAAATATATAAAAAGAACATTTTATAACTCTATGGCCTTATTAATAAACATAGATTAAATTTACTCCAAGGATTAACTCCGTAGTAAAGATTTTCCATAGAAAATTCGTATGAAAAATTCTTATTACTAAGTCAATGCTCGGAGTAAATTTAATCTATGTTTATTAATAAGGCCATAGTGGCCTTATTAATATTAGTTGACCTAGGTAGCCTGCGAGAATGGTGTTGTGTTATTATTAAAGGAACCGCTCTGGAACTTGGAAGTAGAAGGTATTGGGTTCGAATTTGAGCTTTTTACCTCTGACAAATGAGGATTTCGGTATACCTTCACGCATCTTGTTACTACTAATATTATATTTTTTAAGGAAACTCATTATTATTATATATTCTAAAGTTTTGAGAATGACTATCACTGCCAACCTGCATTCAATGTATAGTTTACTTAAGGTTTAATACTAACTCCCCTCGGCGAATGTCCAGATGGATAACCCTTGTTTAGCAATGGGATGAAGAAATGGAGATAATGCTTACATACTTATTCTACTAAGTTTATGCTAATCATAATGCGTATTTCGAGTGATTGATAGAAAGTTGATGATTTCAATTCTATGTCACTTACCCCCAAATACTCAAACGAATCTCAAATTTAAGACGTACTAAAACTCGTGTGGTCCCTCTTTTTTTCTTTGAATCTGACACGTCGTAGCAATTAGCATGAGTTTAAGTACGTCTTAAATTTGAGATTCGTTTGAGTATTTGGTGGTTAGAGAGGCAAATGGACATACGAACCACCTGGTGGTAAATGATCAACGTGCTCCATTGTCGGACACATCATCACTTTCCATCAGGTGAGACAGACCAAACGCAAGCCTATCAATCATAAAAAGAACAAGTTTACCTGGGACCATATCCCAAGCAACTTCATTATATTATTATTACTAAAATTATTTAAAACGGGATATTATATTATACGTGAACAAGACATTTGTAGATAATGTCGAAATATCGAGCTCCGCGAAACAAAAGTGAAAACCTTTTAAAATTTTAGTAATGAAAATAACCATGTTATCTTAAAATACTTATCGTATCTTATAATATCTTAATTATATTATATGTTACCTATTTTGAGACGTGAGATGATGGTCTCTTAACAAAAGACGGTAAAGCTACTTGCCGGAATTAAATAAGTAGAATATTATATTGACGACCTCTGTGGCTCAATGGTTAACGCGTTGGCGCTCAAGCCGAAAGTTGCGGGTTCAAATCCCTTTGGGAACAAAAAAAAGTTCCTGGGTCATGTATGTGTATTATGTAATAAAATCTAAAATATATGAATATGTAGTATAAATTATGTATATTATTAGGTATATTATGTACCGGCACGGGATAATAACCTTCCACCTTGCGCAGATCCTGCCGGGGCACGGCTGCTTCGGAAGGTATCTGTGGAAGGTGGCAGGGGCGGAGGACTCGCCAGGGTGTCATCACTGCGACAGCAGGGAAGACACTGGAGACCATACCCTGGCGGAGTGTCCTGCTTGGACGGATCAAAGGGCGCCCCTCATCGTTGAGGTTGGCGCGGAACTGTCGCTCCCTGCGGTCATCCGAGCGATGGCTGCCAGTGAGAGCATGTGGCAGGTGGTCCTCTCCTTCTGCGAGGATGTGATGTCGCAGAAGGAGGAGGCAGAGCGGGAGAGGGAGCCCCTACCCGCAGGAGGGCGCGGCGGCGACAGGTGGTCCCACCGCCGTGAGGGACGCGATTTGCCGCGCGCGTGTAAGGACCGAGCTATAAGACACCCTTATGTGTTCGGGGTGCCTTAAGCGGAGAAGGAGGAGGGGACGCCATCCCCCACCTCCAGAGAAGAGTGCCAGATGTCACACCGTTGTGGCCCGGTGAGGACGTCCACAGCTCCCTCGCCGGGTCACCCAGACGAAGAGGAGAACACCGCTGGGGTTTAGTGGGTAGAGTCTGCGCTCACTTTACCATCTTTTCGGGCGCAGAGAATCCCACATAACCCCCGGGCTCCCCCGGGCCCGGTGGTATGCTTAAGAGCATTCCCCAGCGGGAACAAAAAAAAAAGGTATATTATGTACAGCTTCGAATGCACTCCGATAATGCTGACACACTAGAAAAACGTTTGCACTTAATCGATTCGATCGAACGGATATTTTCTATAATAACGGATGGGGAAGGTTTTCCAAAATCTAAATATAACATAGATTAGTTAACATTTAAGGGAGGCTACCGTCGGGAGAAATACATTTTTTGTTGTGCACATATTATATTCATGAGTATGGTAGTGGGTTACTAGGTACTGTTAATTTTTACAGTGAAATGTGTATTGTGTAACTTCAGTAATAAAGTTAAGTCACTTAAGTGTAATTTCTGGCTTCATAGAAAAAGATCAGCTTATGATCTTTTCTGCTAGGAAATCCTAATTAATACTGCCAGATACGGGGGGAGGGGTGGAAGCTAGTTATGTGGGACTCTCACCACACTAAAAATTAACTAAAGGAAGACATCCATCCATAACCCAATCTGCAGGCTCCTCCACTGGAACCGGGTGCAAGGCCAGTATCCATTGCCTTGGGTTCCCAGGAACATCTACTAGGAGCCTTCCTGCTCGGTAGACTAGTGCGATTAACTATCTGCGGTCCTCAGAGCATCAGATTTTTAGAGAGGCTGTCTTCCTCGCGATCACCATCGCGTTAGATGGCGTCGACCACTCCTGACTAGTGGTGGTTAATATAACGCATAGCGCCATACCGTAGCGCGCTATTCATACTCAACGTATAGCGTACGCTATATAAATTCCTATTCGGCGCTATAACGTACCGCCTCGCTACATACCTAGCGGCTAGCGTAGGTATACATATATTTTTTTTCGGATGGATCTATGCTAACGGCCCGAAGGCCCTAATGCTACATCGGATTAGTGTGAGCCCATTTGGCTCACTTTTGTTTTGTAAAAGTGGGGGGTTGCCCCCCGCCAACCGTGCAGTCTGCGACCACACGGCCTCCTGGCGTCGGGTTGGGCGGCTAGCGTAAGCCGTAGTTATAACTTTATAGCATTCGAACTACGCCAACGTGCTAGATCGTAGACGCTAGACGTTATACTATATTTTTATAGATATTGTGTCGCGCGCTATCCCAGCCGGCGCACGCGACTTACGTAAGTCTATCTTACGACTACACGTTATATAATAGATATATAAAGTAGTGCGCTAGAAAAATATATTTTATAGTCCATAGCACGCTATCATAAAATAGTTTATTTGCACAACACTACTCCTGACCCTATGGACCGGGAAATGGCTTGGCTGGCGGTGGCCGATATCACCGTTGCCCGTGGCTCCAATTGGTCACTCAGGGTTTGCACCCCAGACTTAAGCCCCATTGCCAGAATAAGACTCGGATTCATGGTGGGGAGCAATGAACGTTAGTTAGTCCTAGTGAACTAGTTCATGTTTATGTATGACTTACCATCTAGTGGCTCGACTGCTAGTTTGAAATTATTCCTAACTTATAATTAATGACTCTTGGAACCACAAAAATAGTAATAATACGCAATAGAAGTGTTATATTATGAAGACGCAAAATGTGCCGAGTATCTGGCTTTTTCGCCATATTTTTTTATATAGAAGAGGGGCAAACGGAAAATCAGTTCACCTGATGGTAAGTGAAGAGCGACATCCACAGACACCCGCTATACCAGTGGATTAGCAGATGCGTTGCCGGCCTTTCAGATATGAGTATGCTCTTTTCTTGAAGGTCCCTAAGTAACCGATACGCGGTTCGGAAACACCGTAGGTGGCAGCTGATATGCTCGAATATCGCGGTCAGTCTGCAACTGACTGTTATCGCTTGATAATCGCAGATTTTATTGTAAAAATGGGCTATTGCAGTATTGTAAACTGTTCGAACTGTTCATCAAAGCGTAATTGTACTTCTAGAGGAATATCGTTTCTCTGGGAAGTAATATAATACAAGTTTACCATTGTTCTAATCGCATATTTCGGTACATTGCTTGTTGAACATAAATACTTAACAAGTCATTTTATAACGACTCCACAATGAATATTTTAGTGGGCAGTAGTAATCAGCGACGGGGTCATAGATTGTATGCTTGGCGTTCCCATGATCCTGTCCAATGGCAGAAAGGAGGAACATCGTTGGGTTTTAGTGGGTCTGAGTCCAACAGAACCACCAGGCCCCCCCGGCCTGGTGGGCCATTATGCAAAAGGCATTTCCCAACGTAAAAAAAGGCAAAAGTGTCAAAGTGCGGCCGCATGTCGTAGACACGATGCGCACTATCCACTATCGATAAATTTAGGTAGTTCATAGCCTTGTACTAAGCTGACTTGTAATTTATTTTTGATTCGCTGTAACATACACTTAATTGAATAATTACCTGTTTCTGTTTTCCGATAGACGCAAATATCAAGGAAACATGGATGAAGATGAAACATGAAGCGGGCCGTATACGGTTTGAAGGCGGAAAACGTGACCCTGTTGCGACGCCCAATAAACATTTAAGCTGAAAAAAGATTTTTTAACCAGTGCAATAACAGCTAGAAGCTTTATAAACGATGTACAAAAGCGTCAAAATATACTTAAGGCTGTAGTAGAGGGTAAATTGTATTATTTAATACAGTACAGCTGCTTTAAGGCAGTATAAAGCCGAAATTATTACTTTTAGCTTGTAAAGAGCATCGAAAAACTCTAAAATACAGCGTATGGTGTAAAAAAACACTATCAGCAAGTTTATAAGACTAGAGCAGTAGTATATCGGCTGAATAGTGCTCTAGAAATCTACTTTTGTATTGCCTAATGCTGTACAAGAGCATTGAATATTGCTACCTTCTGGATATTGGTGTATAATTACTCTGTAGTACAGTCATCATATAAGGCTGGATAATAGCTGTTCAATGGTTATCTAGGAAACCCTTAGAAAGCAAATTTCTGTATAAGAGTGTAATAATATGATGTCTGCTGCATAAGAGTTTAGTCTTACTCTATTGTAAAGCTAACGCGATAAGCGTAATTTTTATCTATTGTACAGCCCTCGGTGTTACAGTAGATGACTTTTACGTTAATAGTGTTTAAATAGAGAACTATGCAGCTTATCGAATATTTTAATGTCTAAGTCAAACTAGAAATGACATTTTTGCATAGTTAATTATATATATTGTGGCCAGTCTTACATAATTACTGTATAAAAAAAATGCGTTATACTTTTAGTTATTTATTTTGATAATGACACGATCTGTCACAAAATTTTGTTTGTACCTAATACTAATTATAAGTTTTTCTCATCTTCTTTTTTTCTCCCTCTTCTTTATCCAGAATTTGTTTTTGGTTTGAAAATAACTTGTCAATATCTAGCTAGGTACCTGAATAATGAAGTACCTGAAATGAATAAACATTATAATTAAATAAAAAAATTCAAACAGCAGTGTGTCGGTACAAAACCTTAAATATTAAATGTGCTGTAAATACCTAAATAATAAATTAATTATGATTGCGTCATAACGATGGCTGTAAATCTAAAGTGCAAAAGTTAATGTAATCTCCAGTGTACATTGGATATACAGAATGGGTTTCTTTGCTTTCAATAGAACCCTGAATTGCTGTAATATTTACTAAATGTACTCTTTTAAGCAGCTACTATAGCAATTAAACTCTAAGGTACATCCATCATTACTCTTTAGGCTGTTGTATATACTTAAATTACGGCTTTGTTACGCCAAAAGCTTTATAGTGGAGTACTAGAAGGGCAACAGCTGTATAATTGAAGACGCCATTAAACCGTAACCTAAAAATTATGGTAACATAATTTATAACATATTTATATGTATATTTTTGAAAAATTCGGCGATATTTACACATAATTTTACTTGTACACAATACAAAAGTTAATTTCTTTACTATTTAAGGCACTGCGGACTAATAAAGCTAGTCTGAATTTGGCTTACATGGTTCTTATTACACTTACACTTTCGGTATTATCTATTATTTCGAGAGCGCATGAGTTTTTGGCTTACTATTAGTATACATATTCACGAAGAAGTAGCAGCCGCAAGCAAAATAACGACCATAACTTAAGAATGGGTACTTACCATACAGCAAAATAATATTTGTTCACTTCACAAATTAAAATATGGCCACAGTGTGTCACTTATTGATCCGATGAATAAATTGTCTTTTAAAAATAAGTATATATAAAAAGGAAATTCAACCACAAAGATAATTTTATTCTTATATTCAGACGTTTAGGTAAGATTTGAGAACAGTAGCTGTATAATGGTATCTAATTATGCTCTAAGTCAGCTATTACGCAGCTATTATACAGCTGTTAGACAGCTAGATCTACACTTAAAGCTGTATAATTTGGGGCCCAAATTGCGGATATAAGTGCTGTATATCCGGATATACAGTCATAATACAGCCAACTTGTACAGCCTAAGCCCTTCAAAATTTCCATTGTACAGCCTTTATACAGCTGTCAAATGCTATCTGGGCGTCCGCAACGGGTCATGGCTATCAGGGCCGTCTGTGCGTACCGCACGACCTCGTATGAGGCGGCGTGCGTACTGGCGGGCACTGCGCCATGGGACCTGGTGGCAGGTGCCCTGGCGCGTTCCTGGCGGAAGACGAGAGGAGACGTAGAGGAGGAGGAGGTCTCAGAAAATGACGAGGCCGAAAGAGAGGAGAGCTGGCGGAGGCACCTGAGAAAGTGGGTGCTCCGTAAGTGGAAGATGCGGTTGGAGAAGCCAAGTGCGGGCCACCGCACGATGCTGGCCGTCGGTCCAATCCTGGAGCAGTGGGTTGACCGGCGGCACGGCGTAATCACCTTCCACCTTGCGCAGATCCTGATGGGGCACGGCTGCTTCGGAAGGTATCTGTCGAAGGTGGGAGAGGCGGAGGACTCGCCATACACTGCAGACCACACCCTGGCGGAGTGCCCAGCTTGGGCGGAGGCACGGGCGTCCCCCATTGTTGGGGTCGGCGCAGACCTGTCGCTCCCTGCGGTCATCCGAGCGATGACCGGCAGTGAGAGAGCATGGCAGGTGGTTCTCTCCTTCTGCGAGGTAGTGATGCCGCAGAAGGAGGAGGCGGAGCAGGAAAGGGAGCGCACTGGCGCCTCTTCCCTTAGGAGAGCGCGGCGGCGACAGGAGGTCGTACCGCCGTGAGAGGACTTTGTGCTTTGGATCGGGGGATCCACCGCGCGCGCGTTAGGTCCGGGTTATAAGGCACCCTTATGTGTTCAGGGTGCCTTAAGTGGAGTAGGAGGAGGGGACGCCACCGCCCTGCCTCCAGAGGAGAGTGCCTCTAGGCACACCGTCGCTGGTACGAATGACCATAGTTCCCACATGAGGAGGAGAACACCGCCGGGTTTTAGTGGGTAGAGCTGCGTCCACCTTACCATCTCTCGGGCGCAGCGAGTCCCACATACCCGCCAGGGGAAGCCCCCTCCCCAGCGGGATGCCTAAGAGCATCTCCCGGCGAAAAAAAAGGCCGTATACGGTTGTAAATTTAAGTTAATTTACCTAAATAGTAAATACGTTAACTTAAACTTTTGCAACAGCCAACAGCTAGTTATAACATAATATTTTGACGGAGGGTGCACCTTCGGCCCACATTTCTCCATGCAGGCAGCTATACTCCGGAGTCTGCCGTAGTATGGCGACGTACGGTGCACCCATCTGGGCGGATCACCTACCTTACCGGCGCAGCGGGCCATCGCGGTAAGAGTGATCCGGGGGTACCGTACGGTTTCGTGGGCAGCAGCCACTGCCCTAGCCGGTGACCCCCCGTGGGAGCTCGTGGCGGAGGTTCTTGCCGAGATGCACTCCTATGTCTCGGATAGGAGGTGTCTGGGTGAGAGCCTTACGCTGGACGGGATCCTGCGGGATCGCCGACTAGGGCAAGAGGCGTTAATGCGGAGGTGGGGGGAGGACCTGGCGCAGCGGCCGTATGGCAAAAACCTGACGGTTGCTCTGCGTCCGGTCTTTGAGCGGTGGATGCGCCGTAAGCGCAAACCCCTCACCTTCCGTCTGACACAGGTGCTCACCGGGCATGGTTGCTTTGGTGAGTACCTGTGCCGGACGGCCCGCAGGGAGCCGTTGACAGTGTGTCACGATTGTGGCGCGTTGGTGGACTCGGCCCAGCACACACTCGAGGTGTGCCCGAGATGGGCAGCGCTGCGTCACAGTCTGACATCAGTCATCGGAGGGGACTTGTCTCTGCCGATCGTCATCACTGCGATGCTCGGTGACAACGAGTCCTAGACGGCGATGGTCTCCTTCTGCGAGGCAGTAATGTCCCAGAAGGAGGCTGACGAGCGGGTGAGAGAGGAGGCCGCCGACGAGACCTCCTCCCGCAGGCGACGAACGGGGGTGCGTATAGGAGGCGCTATTTAATGCGCCTCCAGTAACGCCCCTGTGTTCGTGTCGGGCCCAGGATGGGAACCTGGGTCTGTATGGCACGACGTCGTGGGGACTGCTTAGTAGCGGCCGGGTAGTCCCCCTTCTACGAGGAGTAGTCTGGCCTTCGCCGGGGCCAGCCTGTCGCTGAGGTGATCCTGTCCGTTGCCTGCATATCCGGGACCCTTAAAAAGCGGCTGAAGGCGCTCGCAGTGGTTTTAGTTAGGGTGGGCACTCCCAGGTGCGAGTCCCACATTGGGTCAGGATCTACCCGAAGGTCCTGGCTGCATCCATAAGGATTTCCCTACGAAAAAAAAAATCATAATATTAAGTATTTAAATCTTTTTTTATTTTTATAAATTGGTTACGTTAAGACAGTAAAATTAAATCTTTTTATTGCAAACTACCTAACTTGTATTGATATTTTATCGAATACATTTAAACTGGTCAAGCACAGCGTGTTTGTAAAATAAGCTTTGCATTTTTACATACTACATGTAAAGTGAGTGTGAGTGAGGCGGTTACTGATTTGCGATTTCTAACAATATGTCGTCGTTATAAAGTTCATTATTTCCTGTTCTTATAACAACCATTGTTGTGAGTGTTGTGTAATACGCATCTCTCTATTTGAGCGTGTGAACAAATTGCAAGGAGTGGGGAATAAGTGGCATCATCGGTACTACTAATAAGTAAGGGCCTGTCCACATATCTCTACGTCACGACATCGTCAACGTGGAACGATGCGGTATCGTGGCACGGTACGTTGACGTAACGTGAAAATTTACGATACCGTATCGTAAAAATGCCCATCACAACGCGACGCCGTAACGTTACACGTTGCTGTGCCTTGTAAAACTTCGTTACATTCTTCACAAACGTACCTGAGAAATATCATCTATTGTCTTGGTCCTGGCACTGTGGACATCCTTCAACAATCTGAATGAAGTCTACAAATCTAAATCTATAATAACTAATAATAATGTCTGTTGTTTCTTAATTACTAATAAACTACGAAGCCTAGGTCATAAGTCGACGACGTCTGTGGCTCAGTGGTAAGCGCGTTGGCGCTCAAGCCGGAGGTTGAGGGTTCGAATCCCGCCAGGGAACAAAAATATTTTCTGTGTTCCTGGGTCATGGATGTGTATTATATATTAAAAATTTTAAATATACGTATAGTATAAAAGTATTAAATATATATCCGTTGTCTGGTACCCGTAACACAAGTTCTTCGAGAACTTACCACGGGACCAGATTGACGTGGTGTGAAAGCGTCCATAAATATTATTATTATTATTAAGTTGATAAACATCGTAAAACTGATTTAATTATTTTAGTTTGAAGAGTAAAAAATGGCTTTTGAGTTTTATAAGTGATGTGCTGCTTTTATAAGCTGAAACCACTTTTTAGGACATTTTACGTAGTTCGCCTTAGGGTTTCCCCTAGTTTTATTATACGTTAGAATTGGCAGCATGGTCTCTGGTCTTAGCCTATTTCAACAGGAACGAAAAAAATCTAATGTCAAAATAGAGAGCTGTCAGTTGTCAAATGTGCGTGTTCTTTTGACTGATGTAAAAATTGTAAAGTGAATAACTAGTTGATGTTTCGGTATGCATGATGTACAATACCCGTGTAATAGCTCGTATTACATCTGGACATGCGATCACCGTAATATCAACTACATTAGTAACCTGATTGCAAATATACATTTCATAGATTTTGTCAGTGTTGTGAGGGAATTTAAAATGGTTTCATGACTTGAAGCGTTCGCGGACTTTTGACTAATATAAAAATATATACGGACTAGTAGATATCAATAATGGCTGGAACTACATTACCTGAAAAAGTGTCTCAGATTTATTACACATACGGGTTGTTTTGTTCGTCTTATCCAGCGACTGCTATAGCCTTATCACTTTCTGTTGTGTTGTTGTGTTGGTAAGTGACAGCTCTCGCGGCGAAGTGGAAAATCTTAGCCTCGCAATAGCGCCTTGAGATACGCAGTTGTTAAAAATAATCATATTTATTTTGGAATGCTTTTTTCAGTTACCCGTTGCTCAATGTCCCATTACCGGGAAATATACCGACTGTCGTGAACTTGCCTTTGACGATTAATAATGAGCAGTATATTCCTAATGACTGTGGTACAAATAACTGTCGATATAAAGGTAAGAAACCACAAGAATATTATTACTATTGAAATTTGTATTTTTTTTATATCATAGAAGAGCAAACAAGCAGTCGAAGCCTTTTGACAACTATCAACACCCAAACACATCCGCACAATGAGAAATTATGCAAATGCGTAGCCCTCTTTTCCCTATCCCCTCAATAGGCCACCGGAATAGCTGTCACTTTATTATTATGTAGTATTATATGAGCAAGATGACCACCTCAGTCATGCCAGCCCAATGCGATTGAAAAGCAGCATGACACTTCCTCCTACAAAAAATAAATGAAAAGTTTAATTCCAAATAATGTCATTTGATGTCATAATATAATCACATTAAATATATTATTTTACTTATCTATGCTCACCAAAATGTGAAGTGTTTTTGATATTTTGATAATGATAATGATCTGAAAATATTAACACATTATAGAAATCACATTTAAATAATGGAATCGAATTATCATATTATATTGAGGTCTGGTCCTTGTTGGATGCGAGTGGTGAGGGATCGGTCTTGGCATTGATTGATATAAATTATAATATATTTTATATCATCATCGGCAGCCCCTATCTGTCTGCTGCTATGCATAGGCCTCCCTCAATGAACACCAAGATTACTGATCCCTCGCCATTTGCATATTATAAAGTTTAACTATACCTAAACTACTTTCTATGTCATGATGTAAGAATTATATGAGAAGATAAATTTTTGTTACATACATTTTCAAACTTACCATAACTAATGTGAGATTTTGCATTGTTAGAGTTTGTATAAATAGAAGTGAAGTGAAAAGCTAATATTTAAATATTGAATACACCATCAGTGTACCAAATTCATCAAATTAAATAAAAAGTTTACATTGGTATGTAAAACATATACTATCTTTATTTTATAATAGGAGAGAGATTTATCTAGAGAGATTAATGTTTTCATAGATTACAATGAACTTTATACTAGTCGTTATAATATATAGTATAGATAGGTTATTAATATTTAAAAAAAATCAAGCAATGATTGAATTATGTTTTATACTTATATTATAATAAATGTAATATTGCTTTAGGTTACCCATTCCAAATGCAGGTATTGCAAAATGAGACACAAAAGCTACCTTATGTGTGGGTGAAAGATAAGCCGCTGCTTTACATACATCAAATTATAATGAGGATAGGTATGTACTTTTTGCTTGATACATCTATTGTTGTTATGTTAAATCATCAGCACCCTATAGATATATTATAAAATACAATATTAATGACGGAGAAATCGGTGTACATACATAAAAAAAATACTGGCTGAATTGAGAACCTCCTCCTTTTGCTTGAAGTCGGTTAAAAAGCAAATAAATAGGACTCTGACTTGCA
This sequence comes from Helleia helle, assembly GCA_963853865.1. NCBI lineage: Eukaryota > Metazoa > Arthropoda > Insecta > Lepidoptera > Lycaenidae > Helleia > Helleia helle. The sequence goes on from OY971420.1 coordinate 7,797,143, forward strand.
CATTGGGTGTTTCGTACAAAGTATTGCTCTGTAATTTGATAACTAGCTAATACACTGTTGTCAAATTAGGTACGCAAGTATAAAGTATAAAATGGCACATGATCAAGTTTTTAGAAAAATTGGAAAGATGATAATTTCGATGCACTAAGTGTTGCAAGTTAGATTCAACTTACAAATGGTAGCATATAATATAAATATATTGTAATACACATTTTGAATTCTGTTAATTTGTTGTAGGCGTATCACCTTGGAATAGTAATTTAAAGATGTGGGATGCATTCCGTGCACCTTTGCAAGAAGTATTTCGTTTGTTGGAAACTGTACGAAACCATGAAGAACCAAGTGTGTAAGTATCAATGATGTGATCTTTGACATAATTATTGGGTCATGTATCATTTCATTATCAAAATCTGTACATAAAACTCCTTAATCAGGTAATATTTTTGGAATACAATTGGCCTATCCATGAAACAGTTGAATGTAGCTTTTAGTCATTATAATTATCTAGTACCTAAACATTTTAAATCTTACTTCTTGTATATTATATTATTTATACTTAATGTTATAAAGGCGAAAGTTTGTAAGTTTGGATTATTTTTTATCTTTCACGGCAAAACGGCTGAACTGATTTGGCTGAAAGTTGAAATGGTGATGGCTTATACCTTGGATTGGATGAATCATCATCAATCCTGGTACGGTTGTAAATTTAAGTTAACGCAGGCGAAGCTATGGCCACCAGATAGTAATATATTGTCTTTACCGATTTCAATACCAATGTTTATGCTTCTTTGTTCATAATTTGTATTAATTTAGTCTCATATTTGTAAAAGTCATTGCAAAAATATATTTGTTTATGGTTATATAAATATAATAATGACTTAAAATGCTATAACGAGATGCAGAGCTATGAAAATTTTATGCGAATGTGTGTTATTAACATTTTGAATTTCAATGTTTTTCATGTGACAGTTGCGAATTATTTACTACTTTTTTTTTTTTTTTTATTAATATTTTATAGCATGGTTACGAGATTTACTACTATTACTTTAAACATGCTCAGCTACATTTCTCTTTTATTTAAAATTGCCTAGCAACTGAATATATTTTTGATTTTCTTTTTCTATAATTTGTTAAATTGTGTTTTATAAACTTACAACTGTTCAGTTGTATCATTGTCAATACATAAGTGCTTCAAGTGGACTCTTGTAAACTTAATTGTATTAGAAAGTAACCAAAGGAATAGAAAATATTATGGTAATTAAATATGTATTATGTATGTATGTAGGCTATGTTAAAATACCTGTTTTTTTGCACAGCATCATGTGAAATACATAAAACAATATTCAGATGATATCAAGTATACTCTGATTAAACCAGTTTTATTGGGCCCTACAACCTTTACCATAAATGAAACTATATGCATCACAATCAGTTCATCTATCGTAGTGTTCAATGTTGTAATTGCAGTGAGGCTTGCAATATTTTTAATTGTATAGATTTGCAACATATATTTACTTGACAATAACTCATGAAACTCTGCAAAGCGGTATAATGAACTCAAAGCAGTATAATGAACTCAAAGCAGTATAATGAACTCAAAGCAGTATAATGAAAACAGTTTTTCTGTCTGTGCGGAATGTGTATTAAACAGTTTCATTTTATCTAAATTGTGCCCTATTTTGCTACGCAATTGTTCTTTTTGTATAAACTTAATTTAAACAATACAATCATTTATTTTGCTTTGCTATTTGATCTCATTATATACATAATATTTAAATTTAAACTTTTCAAATTACATATTTTAGAGATATGCTTTGAGAATAAAAGTATCTTGCTACTATGCAAAATAAAAGTTAGCTTTTACTAATTGCAAATCTTATAATAAGAAAAACTGGTTCTTTACTTTTCATTTAAATCCCATACTTTTGTAACCCAGCTAAACAATAATCAACCTAAGAAAAAGCTTTACTACCTAATTTGTTTTTTTTTATTATCTTTATTTCAATAGGAGTTTTTGTCCAACAAGGCACGTCAACTTACTAATTGTTGTTGTCATAGTTTCCATGTTTTATTGTCTGCAGAAAAGGAACGTTATTGCAGTACTGCTACCACATAGACAATATAAAGCGAATGAATAGCAAAGCCAGCGTGGAGCGTGTGTTACCTGAATACAGCTGTCTCCTTCTGTCGCCAGCTAACCTTTGGCAACAGAATTTACAGTCGTTCTCAATGGATGCTAATATTGTCAACACTGTTCACAACTACCAGGTACTATTATTGTAGCATTTTATCTGGTCAAATAGCTTACTCAAGGTAAAAAAGTTCGTGATCGGTTATCTCCATGAAAGAAAACCTATTTCCACTAAGCAGTTTATTGTGTATCCGATGAAGACGAGAACCGTTCCCGAGCCTTTCCGCCTGTAATAAAGTTCGACATTGGCGACTGATCGGTCCTTCAGTAAGGGGAGTAGGCGGCAACTCCACATAGGGAAGTAGTCCACATAGTTTCTGGAACCTCTGGGAATGTGCTTTGGATTGGATACCCATCTTTACACCTGGGTCCAGTAGGCGTACCCCATGCTTTCACCCCTGTCTGTTCACACGTTCATATAGCAGTACGAGTCTGCCACCGACAAATTCACGAGCGCGGAGGCATGCTCAAAGCCGAAAGGGGTATTAGTGAAGTACCGCTGTTGGCTGCCGAAGGCTGCTTTGTCAGTCCAGAACACCGGCCGAACTCAATTATATACATAGAGACGTTGGCCAATTACCGTCAGCTTACCTATACCCGTAACATAATTAAATATTGTTGTATAGAATCTACAAAAAGGGAAAGCGTCAATCGCAGAGATGGCTTTCGGTATGCATCTCCGAGACACTGGCATTAAACGGTACCCGTTACGGTCGCGGCCGAGGGTGCTTCAGTATGCCATCACTATATTCTATGAACATGCTGATGAAAGGTATACATTTTATGTAAAAAATACCGTTATTTTTATTATTTTATACATTAAATGAGCAACATCATTTGTGAGTATTTGTACCATCTGCATGGATCTTTACGTTCCATTCTTTATAAAGTACCAAACATTATGTACTTACGGGCAGTCTTAGCCAGACTTTATATTTTATTTTTTGGTGACTATCGACGTCATATACGTATATACACATCAGCATAACCAGAGATTATGAAGTTGCACTCCTCCCCCCCTCATGGGCCACCGGAAACTCACAAACCGCACGTAACGCGACAGGATAGCTGTCCCTGTAAGCCGGTATTATGTGAGCGAGAGGTACCACACCGGTCGTGCCGGCCCAATTTGATTGCAAATCAGCATGGCACTACCTTTTACAATATATAATGTTAAAGGGTGGACATTATTCCCCCTGTGTATGGTCTGCTTGTATAACTTTGACATAAGCGTCGCCGTACGCTAGCCGTTATGCCAAAGCCCTTATTTGTTCCACTGTTGGACAGGGTGTTAGATTACCTAGGCACTGGCCCAATGCGGGGTGGTAAACTTCACACACCTTCAAAGACTTAATTTTATCAGGGATGCAGATTTCCTCACGATGTTATCCTTCACTGTATGTGTGTGTCAATCAGAGTCGAACCCAGACCTCGTACTTTGCGACTAACCTTATACTCACTGAACCATTGTCACTAACCTGTCTTTACTTATGTTAATTCAAACGTGTATTTACTTTCAGGTTCATCAACTCACTCTCACATAAACTAAGGGAGATGTACCCACTTTACCAAGACCCTCCACGGTCCAACACTGGGGAAGTGTCCCTCATATATTATCCTGGACAGTTCAACTATAGGGAATTAGTGCCGTTGATGATAACTTTTATAGGCCTTTTCTTATACGTCTATTTCTCTGTAAGAAAGATAGAGTTTATAAAATCTAAATTCGGCCTAGCCGCTTGTTCTGTGGCCACTATAGCAGGCAGTCTTTCAATGTCAATGGGCATATGTTTTTACTTTGGCTTTTCACTCAGTCTACAGGGCAAAGAGATTTTTCCGTACCTGGTTATCATAGTGGGTTTGGAGAATATTCTCGTTCTTACAAAGAGTGTGACGTCAACAGACACAAGACTCGATGTTAAGATTCGACTCGCTCAAGGTCTCAGCAAGGAGGGTTGGTCCATAACTAAAAACCTCCTTACTGAAATAACCATTCTAACCGTAAGCTTCTTTACATTTGTGCCGTTCATACAAGAGTTCTCGATTTTCATGATAGTAAGCCTCATATCCGATTACTTCATTCAAATGGTGTTCTTCGCAACTATTCTTGGGATAGACGTGAGGCGTATGGAGTTTTATCCTGAGCAAAACAATAAATTGTATTTAAAGGAATACTTTAACGGGAATAATGCTCTTAATTGGCGTTTTAATAAAGGATACGTTGAAGATTATAGCATTTCACCGCAAAGCATGACCAAGTCCAAATCCCATCCTAGACTGAATGGACTGGCGCAAAATAGTCCAACTGATGTGGTGGCTAAGAGGAATTCTAGTCCGGGCAACCAAGATACAAGAGTGCCGAAGAGAATCCGCTTGGTGAACATGTGGGCTAGGACCAGATTCTTCCAACGGGCTTTCATGGTGTGGATGCTCGTTTGGATCTCAATGATCGTCTACAATTCGGGCATAGTAGAGTACTTTATAACGAACATAGACAAAACGGACAATCACGCGGAGCAAAAGAGAGCCAATGAGATCAGGGAAGAGATGCAACAAGACTATACTGCTTACAACAGCACGTCGCGAAATCCTTTTATATTCACTCCGTTGTTGGAGGTGGACCCGCAGAAGACATCGGTGGATGCGAATGATACGATCTTCTTGAAATATTCACCGCACTACCGGCCCTGGTCGAGGTATGTGTTATTTTTAGTAGTTTTTATTATATAGTGGTAGATTTATTAGTATATATTTTTATCTATACTAATATTATAAAGAGGAAAGATTTATTTGTTTGCATTGAGTAAGTTCCGAAACTACTGGATCACTTGAAATATTCTTTAACCTTCAGGTTAAGCTATTATCAGTGATTAACTTAGGCTATACATTGTTTACGTGTAACGGACCGTTAGTTAGCAATAAGTAAGAAGTTTTATTTTATTTGGCTAGACAGAAGTTAGCTAATCTGACATCGCAAACTTATAATGCTTTCGATACAAAATGTGTGACCTACATGCTTAGGCCACTAAAACTTATAAAGGTATCTTTAATCCTCCCAATTTACGGTACGTGTACAACATGCTCGATAAAGTCTACAGATATATTATGTGAATAGAATAAAAAAAACTATGATCAAAATTGAAAAAAAATTAATCTATAAAAATGACATGAAATGTATTTTTAAGTTATAACCTACGAATAAATAATAAGTCAGGAAGTCTAACTCAGAACAAATGACACATAAAAAGTGGGCCTACTTCAAACCAAAACGACGTATGATTTAAAATACCAATCACTTTCGAGGTAACAAATAGACGTCATTGGTGATTTGTTTAATTTCTGAATAAATGCAGGTATTGGTCGGCGCACATGCTGCAATGTCACCTATGACAGTCGAGTGATAGCTTCGTAGCCGATGTCATCCAATAAGTGAACCAAGTCAATAATAAAACAATATTATTTAAAAATTTTTTACAATGATTTCTTTAGGCCGAGTCCACCGACGCGCCACAATCGTAACATACTGTTACTGGCTCTCTGTGGGCCGTCCGGCACAGGTACTCATTAAAGCAACCATGCCTAGTGAGCATCTGTGACAGACGGAAGGTGAGGGGGTTTGTGCTTACGCCGCATCCACCGCTCGAGGACTGGATGCAAAGCAGCCGTTAGGCTTTTGTCACAGGACTGCCGTGCCGGGTCCTCCCCCCACCTACGTATTAATGCTCCTGTCCTAGTCGACGAACCCGTAGATCTCGCACAACGTAAGGTTCTCGCAGGGAGCCCTCCTAACCGAGACATATGAATGCGTCCCGGCAAGAACCTCCGCTACAAATTCCCACGGGGGGTCACCGGCTAGGTCAGTCTGTCCCCCACTGTGTGGCTGTCACGATACTGTACGGTACCAGCTGGGCCTTATTCCTCGCGGTAAGGTGACCCGCCCAAATGGATGCACCATACATCGCCATACTCCGGAGTATAGCTGCCTGCAGGCGGCGCTGGTTCCTTCCAGGTTCGGGAGATGTCTGCCCAGCGCACTTGCTGCCTTCACGACCTCCGATCCCAATATTGACAAATGTGGGTCGAAGGTCCACCCTCCGTCAAGGATGGGCCACAGATACTTGATCTGGGGGCTCATCCTGACCCTCCCCCCTCGGATCTGGAGGGTAGCTACCGGAGGGTGTCCTTTACGGCCGGTCCCGCGGACGAGAAGGACTTTGGTTTTCTCAACTCTGACCCGAAGCCCTAACTTCTCTATGCGGCTGAACACGAGGTCGAGCCCGACTTTAGCCAGCCGCACCGCCTCCTTATAGGCTTTTCCCCGGGATACTCTTGTCTGCGTCTCCGTCACAGTGAACGTGTGAAACCAGCCACCGTCGAGCGAGTACCTGCTGTACTACCGTTTATGAAAGGCGTCACTGACAAGATTGGCTTCATCCTAAAGCGAGCTTCTATTAAAACTTATTTCAAGCCGCCTAAAAAGATAGGTCAATTCTTACCATCTGTCAAGTGTCATATACCCTTACAAGATGCAGGAGTATACAAGCTTGATTGCGATTGTGGCCTCTCTTATATAGGCCAAACCAAAAGATCAATTAAAACTCGCGTTAAAGAACATATAGCTGACTTACTCGACTTGTGAGTCGCTACACTAAGTCTGCAATCTGTGAACATAGTCTAGACAAAGCTCGCCATTATATTAGATTTGATAGACCAGAGATACTCGCAAAAGAACACCGATTCCAACCAAGGATGATCCGCGAGGCTATTGAAATTAAAAAACATCCAAATTTCAATAGAGAAGATGGCTGGCTCTTACCACCTGCTTGGGATCCCATTATTAAAATAATTAAATCAAAAACCAAGCATAATATGCCACAGATTAAAGATACAGTTAGCACTTTCTGCGTAGAGAGGACTTATCAAAATAATGATGTATCATAGGGTAGTTCGAATAACTTTGTAACGTTAGGACATATGTCAGACATATGGACACCTCAGTCCTCCCGCGACCATGGTTGCTGTAAAGTATCCGAAACGTCGGGCTTGTAAAAATCTTAATAAACCGCGATAACATCCGTAAAATTTGTTTCATTATAATGAGTGAAATTCGCGCAAACATTAGAAAACAATACTCTTGTCTTTCAAGCTTAACTGCAGCTAACTACTTATTTTGCCGAGTTGGATCGGCTGGGATACTAAAAGAAAACAAAGCAAGCAAAATGCAAAATCATTTTTAAAATACCTCAATTAGCTATATCGATATACATTTAAATAATGATAAAAATATAAACATATTAGGTATATTATACATTTCATGAAGAATAAATAAAATACCTTCTACATTGGTTCAAAAATTGACTGACTTCATTTTGCATAGTATTGACCATCTCGGTTTGCTTATTACATTAACTTATTTGAATGTAATATAATTTTACTACTATTTACTAGTGAGAAGTGATCCCTGGAGGTTTTAATTTTGTATGGCTCCTGCACCACTTCACTACAAATGATGGCATGATGATTAGCAGCTGCAATTCATAATGAAAAAACGAAAACGTATGCGTAAGTTTGACGTGTGTTCGCTTGCAAGAAAAATGTCCGACTGATGACGCGCTGGACACGACTTTTAAGCCCCGCCTACTCGGACACGACTTTTGTTGGGTAATTTTTATAACACAGTTACATTTCCTGACTTATTATTTATTCGTGGGTTATAACAATATACATATACAGATGTCTGGGCCATCAACCTTTCGTTAATAGACTAAAAGCTTATCACAAAATGATTTACTGAAATCAAGTACAAGAAAAGCCCATAGATACAGCAAATGTTAGATCTATAGACATAGATAATATAAAAATAGGACCTGATGGCATACCCCCTTATATCATCAAAGACTGTTGAGCAGTTTTTGATAAACCATTATTGCATATATTTAATTTATGCCTCGAAGAGCGCCACTATCCGGTCCGATGGAAGACGACTCGAGTCATTCCGGTACCCAAGTCAGGTAAGGGATCAGACGTCAGCGGGTTCCGACCGGTCGCCGTGCTGTCGGTGTTCGCCAAGATATTTGAAGCCGCACTGCATAGGTGTATTTACAAGTGAGTGCGAGACTGGCAGACGATCAACATAGTTTTCGTCCGGGACGAGGTACGGGGAGTAACCTCCTGTCGTTCGTGTCGTACGTGGCCCCGGCTGTGGACGCCGGGCTGCAGGTAGACTCTGCGTACTTCGACTTTCGGAAGGCATTTGATACCGTAGATAATGATATACTATTAAGGAAGTTATCTGCTATAGGTTTCACACCACACCTGCTTGAATTCTTCGCGAGTTATCTTGGTGATCGCCGTCAGTACGTCGTATATGCGGGCTACCACTCCAGACCGTACAATACTTGGTCAGGCGTAAGTCAGGGAAGTAATCTCGGACCGCTAGCGTTTATCATCATGATAAACGATCTCCCTGAGGTGGTGAAGGAAGCCAAGTGTTCGCTTTTCGCTGACGACATTAAGTTAATGCGAACAGTACAGAGTGCTTCTGATTGTGAGCGTCTTCAACGGGACATCGATAGAGTGGTTCAGTGGAGCGAGGCCAATAAATTATTTTTTAACGTTGACAAGTGCTGCGTGATGACCTATAGTCGGAGGCGGGCGCCGCTGGAGCACCGGTACACTGTCGGGGGCGTGGAGATGCCGCGAGTGGCTCGCGTGCGCGACTTGGGTCTCGAGATGGTACCCGATTTGTCGTATCGTACCCATATTAAGAATGTATGTTTAAAATCCTTCCGCAATTTAGGCTTTTTGTTAAGAGAGGCTTCAAAAAGTTATAACATAAAGGTTATCAAAGTGTTGTACAATGCGCTGGTACGGAGTCACTTAGAACATAATTCGATCATTTGGAACCCCATGAAGATAAGTACACACAAATGATCGAAAAATTGCAAAACAAGTTGACGCGCTTTCTTTATTTAAAAGAGTACGGAGTGTACCCGGGCTATCCACACGTGTACCCGAGCCAGTTCGTGCTGGGTATGGTAGGGTACTGCCGGCTGTCGGTCAGAAGAGACGTGGCGCTGGTAAAGTACGTGTGTCGCGTGCTGCGTGGTGACGTCGTGCTGCACCACCCGGAGGTGCTGGCGGCGCTGCAGCTGCGGGTTCCCGACAATTACGTGGGCCTCCGCCGGCGTCCCGCTATGCTCAGCCTTCCACGTTCAAAGTCTAATCTGCTAAATGCATCTCCGTTGTTACATGCTATTCGGTTATTAAATAAAATTTCGGATAACGGTATAGACATCTTTGCCTATAACCTGCCGAAATTAATGGAATGTGTTCAGGTTTTTCTTGAAAGACAATAAATATATTGTACATTGTTTAATTTTGTTTATTAATTTATTAATTGTGTAATTGACTATGTCTGTATATATGTGTTAGTATGTGTATCCATATGTATCATATTATGTATGATTACGTGATGTTGATATATTATGTGATTATTGATATATTGTGTTGTACTGTAAGGATGTTATAATTGTGTGTAAATAAATAAATAAATAAAATAAATAAAAATACATTAGTATATGCTACTTTGTGCTTATACTATCGATTCCCCCCACTCACATTAATCTCATACCGACCACTGCCCCTACATAGCTATCGCATCCACAAAAAACAAACGAACGTATACTCCTTACGGAATGATGCGTTATGAACATTATCCAATAAGCAAATATATAAGTACATATTACAGTCCTATTTGTAAAAAAAAGTATTAATGTTAGTTGTAAAGAATACCCTTTTGTTTCGTGTTGTAACCCTGGACTGTTAATTTGATTAATAATTATTATCAATTCATGATGTCTCGAACGAATGAATGACTCACATATAGATTCTATAGCTACCTACAGTACAATTGTTCTTATTTCAATTGCGACAAGGTTTTGGTATGTTGTTACATTTGTATTTGATAAATTTCTTGAAATGTCTACAACGGCAATTTTTTACCGTAATTTACACAATATAACCCTAAATATATTTATTTGTATATGACATTATAAAACCACTACTAAAATAGTGCGTGTGTACTGAAACTTATTTGGCAAACTAATTTTTACATCTCGTTTTTATTTGTACCTACTATAACTCGCTTGCTTCGTACTCTCACTCCATGGCTATGTGCTTCATGCTATGTTCGTCTTTTCTGACTCTCCTTCAATCGGTCTCAATCACTTTCTCCCTCTTCTTGGACAAAAACGTTGCATATTTTCGTGACGTTTCATCCGTAAAAAAATCTTGAATATTCACTTCAAAAAATAAAACACATTGAATATTAATATTCTCATTCTATTCTTCGCTTTACATTAAAATAACTGCTTTTTACTAAATGCATATAGATGTATACACGGTACATACATATACCAAAATAGCATGTTTTACAATTTTTGTCTGTCTGTCTATTTGTTCCGGCTAATCTCGGAAACGGCTGGGCCGATTTTGTTGGTACTTTCACTGACAGATAGCTGATGTTTTAAGGAGTAAATTAGGCTATAAAAATAATCATCATCAATCCATATACGGCTGTAAATCTAAGTTAACGCGGGCGTAGCTGCGGGCAACAGCTAGTTAGTAGTAATATCAACAATACTAGCTGTTGATTTTTATAGCCTAATTTACTCCTTCAATAGGCTATGTAGTCAATGTTGATGGTAGAATAGAAGAGAGTTATTTATAATTTATTATATAAGATATTTAATAATAATTTCATTTATTGATCATATTTTAGATTGACACCGTACCACTGGTCAACAATACTTTCTCAGTACAATGAATCATTAGCAGGACGGTATGTAGTGGTACTACCAGCTGTACTGCTAAGCCACAGGGTCAGCCCTGAATTGGCAGCGGGTGTGAGACACCCAGATGAGAAAGACCCACCCCCTTTACGCTGGCAAGCTTTGGCGGCTGCACTGGATCCTATAGACATTTTGCCTGGTGAGATATTTTTTTTCGGATGGATCTATGCTAACGGCCCGAAGGCCCTAATGCTACATCGGATTAGTGTGAGCCCATTTAGCTCACTTTTGGTTTATAAAAGTGGGGGGTTGCCCCCCGCCAACCGTGCAGTCAGCGACCACACGGCCTCCTGGCGTCGGGTTGGACCTGGTGAGCTTATATACATCTTAGTCAATTTGCAATATTTATGGCAAATAAAATTAAATTGTCATAAATAATCTTATACATCCAAATATTTCAGTGTTAAATTTTAGAATAATAATAAATAAAAAAAATATTATATCCATGCTAACATTGAACAGACTACAAAATACATAATACTTGTAAAATAAACAATTTTAGATTTCGATGTGAGTGATACGAAGAGTCAATCTTATCAATGGGGCAAAGGGACAGAGCTGCCGATATATCCAACTACACCCATGGAGATACTCTTGCTGGCCATACTTTGTACCATCAGTGTCGCTGTCATCGCTTATATGATGGTGGTACTTTACAGGTAATACAACTTATTATTGAAACACTACATCAGATCACAAAAGCTTAGAGACATAGATGAAAGTTTAGGTTTCATACGTTTTTTCGTTATAACATAATGTAAATTACCTATATAGAAAATCTGAAAGATGTTAAGTATCAATATCCCCCTTGAAATGTTTTCCAAATTTAAAAGTCATTATTTTAGGCCCTACATCCGTGTGTTGCCTATCCAGAGATACAAAATTGTACTCTGTGCTTTCCGAAAGCAATGGTATTAAATCGTAGAAATAAGAAGTATGGTACAAGTTGGTATGAGAATTATCTATATAAATTAAATTTTAATTGTTTGTTTTCAACAAATCAGTAAATTAAGCAATGGTATTAAATGGTAGAAATAAGAAGTATGGTACAAGTTGGTATAAGGATTATCTATAAAAATTAAATTTAAATTGTTTGTTCCCAACAAATCAGTAAATTACTACAAAAATATAAAATTTAACAAAAAACTTAAAGTACCTTCAGGAAAAATGTATTTTTGATAAAACCGATATTTTTTATGGCACCAGAGGTAATTACGTTGCCCCCCTTTTAACTATCCCCCCTGATGAGCCACCGAAAACTCACAATCCGCACGTCAAGTCAAGTGTGTTGTCAAGTGACAACTATGCGATAGCATAGTTGTCACTTGACGCCGGTATTATGTCAGCGAGAGGTACCACCCTGGTCGTGGTATTCCTCTTACCTTATGACTTTTATCAAATATAAATCGTTTATTTCCCGAGTACAATATAGTGCAAATTAATGTTATCAAAACTTAGCTCTTAGGTAGAATAGAACTTTTATGTATTAACTAGTATTTATGTGTACAACATTACAGATGTGTTTGTTCCCGCCACTACGCGGAATGGCGGGCGTCTTGGAGTGAAGACGAAGAATATAGAAAGATTATTGCCAAACAACCAGCTGTTCAGGTAGATTTATCGATCAAATCAACTCGATATAATAATGAAGAATTGCATGAAACATCTCTATTTATACATTCGAAAAATTTGGTTTTACAGTCATTTATATCTAGAATAGAATGTCAGGTCTCTCTTCTATCGGTTTTTCATCATCATTCTTTTACAGTCCACCGATGGACGTAGAACAGAAGAAAAATAAAACTACATAAATGCAAGCATAAATAAATGGTACATAAATATATGTAAATTGTCGCTGCAAATTGATCTTAAACTAGACCTAACATGCTTTTATTTTAGACAATTTATGCATGGGAAAAATTAGCATCTGCAAATTAAATAATGAAATCCTAATTCATAGTTGGTGATGGAAGCGGTTCCTATCGTGGTAGCAGGTCACAGTCAGGAAGTGGAGTGTCTGGTGACTGACGGTGAAAAAATTGTTAGTTCCTGTCTCCAAGGAAATGTTAAAGTATGGGAGTCACTGAACGGAGAAATGATCACTAATTTAGACCGAGAAGCGTGAGTATAGTCATAGTACATTATACTTATCAAAGAGTAGATAATATATTGAGAGTTTGTAGATCATTGTTCTTAATCAAAGAAACACTTTCTTTGAACTAAATGACTAATAAATTCAATTTATCATGTATACTTTAAACTGGAAACCATATCAACAAGAGTTATAATGAAGTGATCTCATCGGTAAACATTTTTTTTCTGTGACCTCCCTTCGCGTACCGCTAAAGTAGTTGTTTTGATTTTACCACCCTATTCTTTTTTAATTATCAGTTAAGAAATGACCAGTTTGCCTCTTATAGGCTGCAAGTCTTAATCTTAAAAAATGTTCTAGCTAAAAAATATTTTGCTTTTGGACAGGATTTCTTCGATTTATTGCATTGATCGCCTTTTTCCTACAAACACTACGTGGACGGCCAGATATTTTTTTGTCACAAACAGAGGAGGTTTCATTGTACCTATCAATAGCCCGATACACAAACATTTGACTAATACCAAGTGTATGGAGAGTTTTAAAAAATGTATTTAGCTCCATACCTAGTTTATGTAATACAATCACTGCAACTCGGTTCTCTTTATTACCTTTAGTATTGGCGCAAAAATGAACACTCATATAAAAATGACAGATTCCAAATTCAAATGTAATATTTTGTTTATTTTTAATTGTAATAATATTTATGACCAGACTATGTATTTAATAAATATTAAATGAAATAATTATTATTTAACAGATTTTTTAAGTTGCAACACGAGCTGTTTGAGAAGAGTAGGCAAAAATCAAATGTTATTGAAGAAAGAGTCATCAAGCCGTTTAAAAGTAAGTATAAGTACTTGCATTTTTTTGGTATTATTATTGTAGAGCTTATAAAATATCTAATCTCATTCACATCGAATCGTTCTCGAACTGTGCCAAATGAAATCGTGAGGCAACCTGCATGTCTGATAGGAATAAAAGGCATTAACAGGTGGGAATTGGTAAATCTCCATAGAACTTGCATATAAAAGCTGTAACATTATACCATCCCCATACCGCTTATTATTTAAGAATAATCTAGTATATTGTACCTTCGTTTGACAAAAGGTACAAAGCTCATAATATATCTACGACACATACAACTGGTAATGCATACATTGTTTTTTTTTCAGTATCAAACTCTATTGACATAATGGCAGATCCAACACAACAGGTGAGAAATTTACGAATAATTATATTAAAAATATTTTCTATTTTCATTATCGAGTCATAAATTTCTTTGTCCTTTGTATGTCAAATTACATAACACTACAGTAGAAAATTCAAAGTCCGTTTCAAGATAAAAAAGTTGATATGGAATGTTATTATTCAAATAAGTTTTGATTAAACAATATAATACTTCTAATTTTATTCTACTACGTTTTGTGGTTGTTTATAAATACAATATTTATTTATTATATTAATATACATTAATTTCAAGGTAATTTGAGTATTTTTGAGTTGATTATCTTGTAGTGTTTCTGATGGCAGAGATACGTCTAGTGTCCGCACTGTCTTACCTAGGACAATCGCCCACTTATATTTGACGTATGTTCTAGTACTTTCACGCACCCCTGAATGCCTATCACTACTTCGAACTTGAGGATCCCGGGACACGTAGTTCGAATTGAAACAGAATCTCGGAAGACAGATATCAATTGATACAATTCACTTTTGTATTGCTCCGAAGATCTGGGCTCTTCACTTCTGTTTCTTCCTTATATTGTCTCTCCGACAGCTGTGTTACGACTTACCTCACCTATAAGGCCTTTAGAGCTTCATCGGTTTAGTAGGCGAGCTGCTACACCTAAAAATATACAACGAAATATACTTATATATTGTTATACTTTAAACTGTAATAAACAACATAATTTAATTAAATACATTCCTATAAGACCCTTATTGTTTCATCTCTCTTACTCGTAGGTATTATGAAAGAAAGGGAACTACTACGAAAGCATTTTAACTGATATAATAATATGTATGGATATCAATCAAATTTTAATTGTTTCACTATATGTAATTTATAACTTTTTTGAACTCAGAATCTCATTACCGATAATAATCCAATTAAATCCTATTAGAGTTTCCTTACAATGTTTTATCTCCCTCACACATACGTAAAAAAGAGGAAGCTATGTCACCGCCGTCTAAACAATCTACTTATGACTGTAATGTTTCTTGCATTTAGTTCGGACTTGCAATCTCGTCGCCGCCATGTAGCATCTATAAATGTCGGTAATAACTTACTCAGACTGATCTCTTCTATAAAATAAACTATTATTTGTACTTTCGATTTAAATAAATAATTTATATTATGCAATTAGACACGTGGGAAGATGATCTCCGTGCGATGGCCGGTCCGTGTTGGATGCTATTGAGGGAGATCTATGTTCAGCAGTGGACGGATAGAGGCTGATGATGATGATGAATTAGACTTAATTTTCTTTGACAGGAGATGCCCCGTCTACGGAAAGGACTAAGCAGCCACCTGAAAACCCTACAGTTCAAGAATAACAATAATCACAGAGATTCGAGCACTTATTTGTCACAAGTCGATAACACTAAATATGAATTCGCAAAAACTTACAGGTATTTTGTTTATATTATTTAATGCGATATACATTTGTTAAATAAAAATAACAAAAAAATATTTATGTATCACATAAAATATCATTTTATATTTAATGATGTTTAATCTTTAAAATGTAAAGCCTAATTAAAATGTTTTGTTGTTGAATAATATGCAACATGTAAATAAATGAAAGCCATGTTTAGTATGTTATGAATGATTAGTTGTTTTTCTTGCAGAGAACTATATTGTTCAGATCAAGGTAACGTGTACGATACAAGAGGGAATATAGATCACAAGCAAAACACAAACAAACCCGATATGAATTGTAATGGTGTAGATGGCAGCGATGAGAATTTCTTTGTGATCAAAGCTAGTGACAACTGTGTGAACGGTCTACGTAATAGATATGAGAACAAACATAGTGATAGAACTAAAAGTGATAGTGGTAATATGTTGGACTGGCGGTCTAGGGCTATAAGGGAGTCTCCGATATGGTGTATGGACTTTTGTAATGATCTTATCATATTAGGCTGTGCGGATGGTAGGCTGGAGTTCTGGGAAGCCAGTACAGGAAAATTAATGGTTTGTTATTTTTTAACCGTAGGTACTCATTTTAATGTTTCACATTCACTATTAGACAATGGAGTTATCAAACTTCTGATTAAATAATTGATTTTGTTTAAACAAAAACCAAATATAATTGGAATTTCGGCCACATATATTTAAACAACTAATTTTGAAGTTCCTTCTACTTTGTGACGCAAGAAAAAATTGGCCAAACCAACTGTACTTGGTCCATTTTTAATCCTGTTCAATATTTCTTTATGTACATATAAACAAATATTGAACAGAATTAAAAATGAGACTGTAAACTTCGTGTTTAACATAACATATTATGGAAGCTTAACTCATATTAATATTCAACATACACACCTACTGTTTATATTATAACACCTAATAACACACTATACGCCATTATTTGAGTATATAATAGCACATCTTAAGGTTGAACAAGTCCAAAGCGCGAACTCCAACTAAATGAATGCTATCTCACCTGACATAGTGCGCGAACATGTGTGCTAGAATGAAATGCACAATGATTCATTCCTAAAATGTCCTTTTAGCAAAACAGTTATTACAGAAAAACTATTAAGTGTATCTTTTTAAAATAAATTTATTTCAACTTTTGAATAACTCAACTATGTATGTACCTACTGGATTTATTTTTGAGCTTTCGTGCCCCGTATACTATTTATGTTGAAATACGAAAGTTTAGAAGCTTGTATTTTTTAAATGTATACTTTTTTACGATTTCGGGTACATACAGACATAGATAATGACGAGATCAATTTATATTATCCTTAGTTTTTGATGGTTAACGTCAAACATTGTAGTAATTACTGTTCTGCGTTTGTATGAAAAAATGAGCGATTTGTATAACCTTAAATATGAATACAATAACATAGATTCGGTATCTAATGTTGTTATATAATATTTTCTTTTTATTAAAACGATCCAAAATTTAACAATAACAACCATTGCCAGTGCGTGTGGTGGTTTCCCGAGCGGCGGTCGGACGGAGTGGGCGTGACGCATGTGAAGGCGTTGTCAGGGGCGCGGCGGGTGTGCGCCGCGTCGCTCGCGGGCCACGTGACGCTGCTACGGCTAGACGTGTACAACGTACAGTCGGGCGCGCATGTGGATTGGAAGTTCAGTACTGCACATAGACGAAGTAATTACAAGTTTTTTTTATTAATAAATAATATGTACATAATAATAAACAATACGTTAGGGGCCCATCCATAAATTACGTCACACGAATTTCATGAAATTTATGAGACCCGTGTCTCACAGTGTGACGTCATTTTTTTAACTCACAGTAGTTTTATGTGACATCACAAAATCTGGCAGCCCTCCCACCCCTTGTCACATAATGTCACACTTCGTCGACCACTCTCCCTTAACGTGACGTAATTTATGGACAGCCCCTTATTGCTAATGATTGTCCTCAAATATTTCTTTTAGTATATTTTCTATTAATTTCGTTTTACTTTTGGGTCATGTTTGTAACAATAATTAGAGACTATATTTTATATTCGTAGCTCACAAGAGAACGGGATCAGCGGACTTGTTATGTAGCGTAAACATGGACGATTATGTATCCAGGGGACGTATGAGGTTTTCCTACGACACGGAAAACAGCGATAGTGAAGGTACAGTACTTATTATTATTTCAAGTACCTGCTATATATTTAGGGATGTGCGGAGGTATTTGACTATTTATTTATATTTATTTATTCGTAACTCAGATATCAAAGATCCATATACAAAAAAAAGAAAAGCTTATAACTATGATAATTACAAAACATCGATTAGAATTCATCATTAAATCATTTTCAAAAAATTAAATTATAATCTGAAATAACAAAACATTAATTATTTAATTTAGATATTATTAAAAAAAATAAACATTAATTAATTTTATACAGGGACTCAATTTGTGAATGTGTCAGGGCGGTTACACAATGCCTTTGTAAGACACTGTCAGGTCTGCCAGCGAGCGAACTTATGATGCCGTTGGGGCTGCCCAGCATTCTATTTCTGACAGATGTTATTCTGTTACGAATTACAGCGAAGAAGTCTTTGTTATGTGCATGCTCAAACATGCCGGATGCACTGCAGAGCCTGGGCAATCCCAGCAGCATCCTGAATAGGTTGTTATATAGAAACCGTAGGGTACTGAATGTCTATTGAGTGTAGCTGGACCACAGGCCGCTGGTGTAAAATGATTGACAAGATGACTTGAATAAAATGACTTTCACATTAACTGTAAATTGCGCAAACCTGCAAGCCAGCATGTTACCTCTGACAGCCAACGCCGTACGCTCTCGCTCTATATCACTATCATCTTGAAGGTCTGAATTGATGACGTGACCTAAATATTTAAAACTATTTACTCTAGTAAGCTCACTACGTACAGCCTGAGGGGTGGCACATACCCAGGGTAGGTACTACGTGTTGCAAAGACTATTACTTCGCTCTTTTTACAATTATATTTAAGGCCATGGTTTTGAGTGTAGTTTTCGCAAAATCGAAGCAAATCCTCGAGCGCACAAATCGACGGACTCAGCAGCACCATATCATCAGCGTAGCTGATATTATTAATCATACGACCATCTATGGAACACCCTGCATACATGCTGCTGAGTCCGGCGATCAGTTGGTCTACACCGCCCTGTCTCACACCACATTCCATCCTGGTTATCATACCAGTGCTTAAAAAGATTGACTAACTCCTTAGGCATTCCAGTAGCTTCTAGATTTCGCCATAATATTTTATAAGACACCAGGTCAAAAGCTTTAGTGAAATCGATGAAACACGCATGAACAGGTGTTTTTCTTTGCATATAGTACCTAACAGTCTCCTTGAGAACAAATATGGCACTCTCTGTGGACAGGCCCTTTCGGAAAATAAATTGAGCGTCATATAAATGTAAATATGGGTTCAACTGTTTATCAAGAAGCCCGTCAAGAACCTTAGCCGTCACAATGGCCAATGATATCGGTCTATAATTGTTCGCACCAGACAAGTCACCTATTTTATTTTTGACAATGGGAACTATCAATGTTTTCATAAAGTCACCGGGTAAATAAGAATGTCTTATACACAGATTATACAACATACTGAGCAACCTAGGTAAGACACCAGCATATTTGAAGTGGTCAATGCCGAGCCCGTCGTGGCCAGGCGACTTGCCCCTACTCATTTGATTTATTATGTCACGGACATTTTTTGACGAGAAGTAAACGAGTGTCTCTTCACGTCGCAGCTTAGCACTGAACTCCTCTACTGCTGTAATTACATTACTGATAGTAGGTAAAGCCTGAATTCTGTAATGCTGCCTAAATAAATTAGCAATCTTTTTTGTATCACTAACTCCTCCAATGCTCGCAGGCAGACCAGGCTTCGAATTTAAAGCTCGTGTACTATGCCAAAATTTACCAAAATCCTTATTCTTATGTTGATTGGCAATGATGTTCATTTTAATTATATTTTGATATTTTTGAACACCATTTCAACTTTGATTTAAAAATAGTTCGAGATTCACGCATAGCATTAAATATTTCACCAAATGGTGGTTTGTCATTCAGCATCCAGAGATCAAAACAACGCCTAACCTCCCTATGCGCGTCGCTGACATATAAGTTCCAGCCGGTCACTTTTCGCTTTTTGTTATTATGAATACTATTTGGACCCCTGTACGTGGTAGACGCTGCTTCTGATAGCACACAAATAATTTTATCATAAAGTATATCCAAAACAATCTTATGCTCAGCATTATCACATGTATGATCAGCACACTGACTCAGTTCAATAGGAAACTCGATTTTTCGTAACTCAATATGACACAGTCTCGTATATTCGCTCACTTGGTCGACGTTCCTATTTCCCCATAGCACCTTGTTACAGGTATAATTTGTACAATTTTTGAAGATGTGCAACATATATTGATGGATTGTGTTCGGAACAAACGTGAAAGAGAAGTTATTATAAAACAATTTAATTTAAATAAGTCAGACGTTGGTCTAATTATTTATATTTTATCAAAACCTACATCTGAGATATGTATTAAATTCTGTTCTATTATATAAGTTTCAATAGTATTTTATGTATTGTATAATTAGTAGAAACAATGGAGTTGACGTGCCTTGTGGGACAAAAACTCCTATTTAAATAAATATAATAAAAAAAAAACTTTTCAGTAATAATATTCAAATTGCAATCCATAATCAATGGGAAGTGGTCTTATGAATATACATTGTAATTAATGTTTACATTTGTTATTGTTTTCCACGCTGAGTTCGTAACTAGACAATGATCAAGCCATCTTCTACAATTGTGTATATCACTATAGAAGTGGAAAAAAGACAGAAAATGTTTGTTAACTTATGTGTGTTTTCGATTACTTTTATACTTAGGCTTGAATTTATGGAAAACTAGATAAGTCTGGCTGTATTTCACTGTGGCTCGCTAGGACTATTTGCATGAAAATTACATCAGACACTCATGAAAATGCCAAACGGTTAGTTTAACGTGAATCCATCGGCTATTTATTGAATTTTACGAAAACGAACAAACGGAAGCTGAAATTCTACGGACTTGATTATAGTTTTAGTGCCGTCTAATTATTATTGAAGTTATTATTTTTCAGAGGTGGTTTGCGTTAGGATCGCGTATTGCCGACCCCACCAACAGCCAATCACGGAGCTCCATTCAGAGGGGGGAAGGATTCTCACTGGTGGCCAAGATCACGTCCTTAAGGTGCGTTAGATTTTTATACATTGTTCAGTTAGTCTGATAGTTTCATATGATTTTCCTATAATCTATATTGGTACTAAAATTCCTACTAGTATGTAATATCTCTTTTACAACAACTAAATGAAACATTAACCGATAAAATTAACATTTAACTAACATAGGTACCTCATCCTTATATACTAACTTATTGTTAATTTAAAGAAAGAAATAAGATTATTTGGTATTACCAGGTTTTCTCAAGTGTGGAACTGAATGCTCTGTTCACGTTGCACGGCCACTGTGGGCCCATCACAAGCTGCTTCATAGACCACGCCACTCCCACCATAGCAGGCAGCGGTTCGCAGGACGGCCTACTGTGTGTGTGGGATCTGCATACAGGTAAGATTTATGGGAGTTAAGAATACTTTAAACCTGTTAAAAGTGAGGACTAAGTGAAAGTGAAAATTTTTATGTGAAAGTTGTAATGTACTACAGTTTGTCCAAATAAAATAAATAAATAAATACTTATATATCACTAGCCGACAATAGAGGCCTGGTCCTATCCCCACCATTGATCAAGCCTTGTCGTGGCACCTCACTAAAGGCGGCATTGATGGCACTCGCCGGGTTTTAGTGGGTAGGGCTGCGTCCTGCTGCTTACCATCTTTCGGGCGCAGTGAGTCCCACACACCCGCCTGGGGAATCACCCCCTCCCAATAAAAAATCGGAAAACAGATGACTTCACGGTTCCTTAGTAGACCTCAGGAATGCGCAAGACTCAGATTTCCCAATCATGAAAAAAAAGTACTGCTTAACTCTAGCACTTTGGCTACAATCGGTCTTCGAAGATATCGAGGTAAAGAATTGTAAAAATTAGCCATGTAATAATTATTTTTGTGTTTTTTTTTTATCATTTCGTAATTTCTGAGGTTAATTAATAAAGGGATAATGCATCATGATGCATTTATCTTTTAATAATTTTGTGAGGTACTTTTTAAATTTTATTAATGGTTGATCCCTTATTCTGTGAGGTTATTTATTATACCTACACAGTGGGTGCCATACAAATTACGCTTTTTTTAATAGTGCTGTTTTTGGGATTTATATAGGGATCTCAGGCTATTGCTTCGTTTTCAGGTGTCATTGAGAGATGGAAATAAATGTTTATTAGTTTTGACAAACATAGCTACTTCTAATATATACAAACATGGACATGTTAACAGTTTATTGGACTTAAATGCAGGAACTTTTTTTTTTGTTACTTTTTAACCAAACATAGCTCTAAGGCCTTTTACCATCTTAATTCTAAGGACTTATAAAAATGCTTTCCCTTTCGCTGCATGTTCCAGCAAAGTGTAATTTTGTTTCAGGTGCGTGTCTGTATAGCATGCAGGCGCACGATGGTGCCGTGACGTCACTGACGTACACCGCGTCGTACGTCGTGTCCGCGGGCGCTGACGAGCGGCTCTGCATATGGGACCGGTTCCAGGGGCATATGCTCAACTCAATACACATTGTTAGTAGTACTTCCATATTATATGATATACCATTATACTTTATACTAAATTCACTTTTTTCGGAAGAGGGCCGGTCCTCATCACACCCTCAGCAGAAGGGGTCACGTATGGTAGACGTACAATCCCGGTGCTACCGCTGTTAGCGCGGTCTGAGTTGGCGTCTACTCGTAATATCGAACCTAAGCTTTCACGGTTGATCCGGATCGATGTGGTTGCCATGTGTAGGGGTCGACGTCGCTTATAACCCCGAGGCCCAAGCGGTATGCATCTGTATTGTGTACCTAGCACCGTGTGTTGTACTATTGTGTGTTTTGACGATCGCGTCGCGCTTTTGCGTCGTGCATTAGCAACTGAGATATTTCGCCAGCTGGATCGGTTAAGATATTATGCTTAGGTGACCTAAGTCTAACTGGAACTGTGCTATCTGGGGTACTTAATTCACTTACAATATTATAAATATCAAAGTAACTCAGTTCAACCTTACTTCTTGACTGATAACTGCGGTAAAATTTGACAAATAGGTTATGATTTTAAAGTATAATAGTAAAAGTAAACGTGGGCAACTGCTAGTCGTCTATAAATGTTAACTGTTGTGTAACGAAGACACGTCCCATGACGTATGTGTTAACGTCAAGGAACGTGTCATCAACGTCAATAATTTTGCCACCATCTTAGATACCAATTGGACACCAGTGTTGTACAATCACACTATAAAAATAAGTATTAAACAATCGTACATGCGAATAGTTAGATAAAAAAGTCGAAGTTGATCTGGACGAAATTAGAACTATAAAAACAATCGAACTTCATAATTAAATACAAACTTGAATGAGTCGGTTTTGAGTAAATTTTCGTGACAGAAAACCGCCAAACATGTATTTTTTTCATTACTTCATAGAAAAAAGAAAAAAAAACTGCTTCTGAAGGCTTACCTGCTGCTGAAGACTTACTCTGGTATATATTTCCCAGGGTCTCAGTTACATGAGTCGTATGCTGCCGCTGACGCACACGATGCTTGTGATGGGCGACCGCAGCGGGCTGACGGCGTACGATCTCAGTAGCGGTGACGTCATCCGACGGGTACTCTTTGGTGAGTGCTTGGATGTGCTTGTTGATGCAACACTCATACTAGAAATTTGCCATTTAAACCATATTTAAAAATTCTTCATTTTATGATAAAAGAAAACCAAATTTCATCAAAATTGGACGTTTTGGTATGGAACTATCAATAATATGTTTTGCTTTACTGTTGGAACTTATTATAGCAAGTAATATAAAAAATCATCTGGAACATCAGTATTAAAAAAAATCGTTCCATACACCGAACTTTGTGTATTTTTTATATGATTTACAAACATAGTAAATTAATATTAAATGATAAAATACTGAATGCGAACGTATTAAATGTCAAAGCCATTTTTCACGCCTATATGTAAATATAATATACATAAGTACATATATATATATATATAATATATATATATATATATATATATATATATATATATATATATATATATATAGCCTTGAAATGCTTAAAAATTAATTAATAAAGTTTTTTATTTCCAGGCCAAAGCGATGGGTGTATATTTGTTCGTCAAATATTGCCTCTGAAGGATGCGATAGTCTGTGATTATGCGAACCAGTTGAGAATAGTTCGCTTCCCTCTCGTCTCGAAGCTTGAAATGAAGAACGATTAGTATATACTAACTAACGATTAGGTGATAAAACTACGAACTCCATAAACGATTTGAAACGGTAGACTATGTCAGTGTCTTATTTATTACATTTTACAATGAATCATAGTACTTATCACAATTTTGAAGCACATTCGGAATAGTATATTATTTTACGAAAAGTGTAATAGAAGTGTAAGTGTCAAAATCCTATTATTCAAGATAAAATCAATAGAAAATTTGATAATACAAATTTAAATTATGTACTATAGTATAAACGATACTATGATTTATATTAGTTATAAGTATATTTGTTTGTGATTAGTCCTATTAACGAACTATATTGGATAAGTGTAGATTTACTTTTAAGTATCTTCTAATTTATAATATTAGCTGGTTTAATCCACATGGCACAATTTTGATATAACATCACATCAGAATAACATTGTGTATATTAAACACTAACAAAAATGCGTATTAGGGCGTTATTCCACTTTCGTGTACGTCACTAACGCACAGGCGTCGTAAGTTACTTACCTGTACGTAATTAAGCGTACTGTTATAACCTCAAAATGTAAGCATTTATGCTTACTCTCATTTTTACTAAATCAGCAGTAATGAGAGTGCCGCTGCTCGAGCGCCGGACGCAGGAGTCTCTGTTCAACCTCTGAATCGGTCGGTCGAATTATTTTCGCTAACCAATTTCTATTTCCTTATTATTGTACCTTTTTTAATTTAGCGAATAAGAGTGTTTTTTTTTTAAAAAAGACTTTCACTAAGTCTCGTATAATAAATGGTGGCAGCGGTGGGATTCTTTTCGTCATGCTTGACATTATTTTTTCTTCAGCGATAGCAAAATTCAACGCTGAGTTTCGCGATTCAGGGTTACGATATTTGGGAAATTCGTGGGTGTAATCCCATGATAAATGTATTTGTAGATATGTCTTGTATGGTAGCAATTCGTCCGGATAAGTCAGTTTCCCTCTTTGTGGGATTGGATATATTTATTTCTGTTATTAATTTAGAAAGAAGTGTCTCTATATTTAAAGCAAATTGACTGACGGATTCTGACGGGTTTTGTTTGCACTCCTCTAGTTTGGAGAGAAGGTGTGAATAGTGCTTCTTCTCACCGAACTGATTATTAAAGAATTTGGTAAATTGATCGAATGATTCGAATTCCTTTATATCGCACGTGGATTGTGCTTTACCTTCAAGTTGACTAAGAATGTATCTAAAAATAATTGGTTTTTGTGAAATATCCGCTAAATCATATGCACTTTGGCAATTTGATATAAAAGAGTTTAGTTTTTCTCGACTACCATCGAAAGGCTTAATAAATTTTAGAAGCACACTTAACTCGATTTTTCTGGGGTCTTAATTTCGAGAGTCTCTGATTCATCTTTTGTAGATAATCTGGAAGTACTTGAACTTCTCGATTTGCTAGCCATTTTGATTTATTTACCGTGTTGATTAATATTAGGATATGGAATAATATGCTATTAAATACAAGTACTAAAAAGAATAATTAAATGGACACAGTGTACGCCTTGCCTTATTGAACGGTCAAAGAATTCCTTATATAAACAATCTCATCCGGTCACAGCGCGGTTATATCTTATGCATACAATGTAAACGTAACTAATAATATAATTATTTCCTACTGACGGTTCTGAGTTATTTAGCAAGAGTAAATAAAGTTCACTCACAGGAGTATCAGGATCAGGGAAGTCGCTGCTGGAACCATCGTTGAGCCCCTAGGACTCCTGGTAGCGGGATGTAGCTGTTGCCGTTGCGGGTGTTGCCGATGACGGGCGCTGCTAGTGCGGGCTGCCGATGACTGGTATCTGCCGATGAGGGTGCTGCCGATGGCGGTTGCTGCTGGCGACGGGTGCTGCTACTGAACTCTATAGCACTCGTTACAGTTCGTGGAATTCACTCGATTGTTAATTATCGCGATAGTTCACACTTTGGGAAATCACTTATAGTTATTTCGGGGCGTTTTCGGTTGAAAACTGATTCCGGGATTTTCGTATCCCACCGCTGCCACCATTTATTATAAGAGACTTAGTGAAAGTCTTTAAAAAAAACACTTTTATTCGCTAAATTAAAAAGGGTACAAATAATAATAAGGAAATAGAAATAGAAATTGGTTAGCGAAAATAATTCGACCGACCGATTCAGAGGTTGAACAGAGACTCCTGCGTCCGGCGCTCGAGCAGCGGCACTCTCATTACTACTGATTTAGTAAAAATGAGAGTAAGCATAAATGCTTACATTTTGGGGTTATAACAGTACCATGCACACGCAAATTTGCATACTATTAATTGTTATTATTATTACACGATTTTTTTTAACAGAGACAATCATTTATGACACAATATGTAATGTGTCTACATTACATATTGACCTTCATCCATCCGATACGCATGGGTTCTTAAAATAACTCATCTTATGTTGAGACTTGCTCTAGGATTACAGGCTTAGAACAAAGAACCCCTATGGGTGTCCGCTTGTAGCAAATGTAATGTCAGCTACATTACATTTGTTACAAGCGACAAGATGATTGTAATTTGTGACTTATAGTATCGGAATGTTACATTACATAATTTATCTGATACGTATGACATCTACAATTTTATGTATTACATTTAAAATGTATAAACTTATAGCCTAATAAAAGACATTGTGTGTAAATATTAAATCCAGAAACTACTAACATTCTGTCATCTCTAGTCTGTGTAAATCTGTTTTTCTATTAGATGTAGAAGTGTTGTGATTACTCTATTATATTAAAGAGTAAATTTTTGTATTTATTAATAGACTAGATGTAGTACTTATGAAATAGTAAGTAAGGAAGGCAGAGCCGCGTCGACTTTTAATACATATCTGCTTTTTTGGGCGTGACCGCTAACATACGCGTACGTATTAAACTGCGCACACTAGCGAATAGGCCTGTTTCCAGTAATGAGTAATCGTTAAAATCATATATTAATCTTAGTGGCGGACTTACTTAACTACTTACGGTGGGTAGGCTGGTGCCTAGGGCGACAGATAAAGGTCAAAGGTAGTAGATCAAATAAAGGTCAGCAAAACTTCTTCTTCGCGTTTATGTCTGAAAAATCAGAGGTGGCAATTGAGCAGGCTACGGCCGCGGCGGCAAGTCGGAAATAGAATACACCGATTCCGTAAACACATTTTTTATTGAAATTAAAGTGAGATTAATACATTTTTGCTAAATTAGAACCATAAAATACAGCAATCCATAATAAAGGAAACACCAATCAGAGCGCATTACGTCACGTTACTATCAGTTTGTGTAAACAAATAGAATTTCATACAAATCGTACAACCTCTTCACGTTTTGATTTGGTTATTATTACTTTTTATTTGTTTAATTTATTACAGTTGTTTACAATCAGGTCACTGAATTTCGTATTCTCAAACGCAACAACCATTGTGGAACCAGCATTTGCCAAGGCAAATTCGACGAATTTGCCTAGAGTGTGTGTTGATGTCGGAAGAGCTAAGTCCTTAAAATTAGCCATATCGTTTAGTAACTGGAATGTAAATCGAGAACCCATTAGTAATAATGGGTATGTTAGATTACCCACTTTTTATGCATTTGCTGAATGGAATGCACATAAACAACTTCTTCGGATTTTTTTTTGTATTACTTTCGCACTGAGGCACCAACTTTTACTGTTGGGAGGGATGCGCTCTTCTGCGCTCCCGGCTGCATGGGTACCACCATCTTGATTGTTTCTCCCGTGAAACAGCTTTGATGTGTTTCGGAGAGAAGGGCAAGACAGGCAGTGTAATTACTGGCACCGAGACTTAACATCTTATGTCTCAGGATAGGCAACATATAGATGAGTTGCCTGGGCTGGTTCCAGGTCAACTAGTTTATGTTCAAGGGCGACGTCAACCACTTACCATTAGGTGCCTCGGCAAAAAGTATATTTTATGAATTATAATTCATTTTTATCAAAAACGCGCCGCCTTGTACGTACTTTTACTTAGGATGTGACGTCATAAGCAGACGTCATTACATACGCAAGCGTTTTGGAACGAATTAAAAGTAAAAAATTTAAGTTTTATTTTTCTGTAAATGTTTTATTTTCTTGTGAAATTTGTTATTTTTGGGAATCAAAAATAAACGGAGTGCTATTTTTTTAAATAGGAAACAGGCCTATTTTTGTAAATAGTTAAGCGTGGGTTCAGCAATAGTATATGGGCATATTTGGTTGCTGGCCCACGTAGGTATCCAACCAGCCTTATATTACCTACTAAATTTATACTTCAGGGTAAAAGTGTTTTTATTTATTTTAATATATCTTTAATCTTACCATTAAATAGCTATTCTACTTTGTGACTATCATATGTAATATAGATAAAATCATATTGTATATGATATTATCTATATTCTAGTGGGGCGCGGCCTCTTGAGTGAGAAGTCCGGGTTCGATTCTGACCCCTGTGGTGCCTTGAAATGGGTTTTCCTTTGTTAATTTGTACGTGCACTTGAACATGAAACCATCTCGCTTGCTCACCGGTGGAGGAAACATCGTGAGGAAACCTGCATGCCTGATGGGATTAAAAGTCTTTGAAGGTGTGTGAAGTTCACCAACCCGCATTGGGCCAGCGCATCGGTGAACTATGGCCCAACACCCTCCTCGACTGTTTTCGAGGAGATCCGTGCCCAGCAGTGGGACGTGGGTTGATATTATTATATATTATATATGTATTTATATGTATAGTATATAAGTGAATCTAGAATTCCATGAAATGGGATGTTAATCTGAACATTAGTTTTGTACAAAAAAATTAAGGCTAAAAAGTAAAAACATTGTTATTCAAAATGTATTACGTTACATAAGATTAGGATATAAAAATAAAATTGAGATTTATTTTCAAAATTACAGAGTATTTTGTTATGTGTTAGCATATTTTATAAAATACCAAAATAATAAGTTATCAATCACAGTAATACTCGAAAGCAATGAATCCGGGTCACTTAAAGAAACTTATAAAACCAAGAATGCTCGTAATGAAATAAATTGTGTTTAATATACATTATAATACCCCTTAAATAAAATTAATAAAATTTATGAGTCACTACGTTTTCTTTACTAAAAATTACGTGCAGGTAAAAATCAGATGATCTCGCCTTAAAAAATAGGAAACATGACAGTTTTTATCAATATTACGATTTTTTTTAATTCTATTCTTCGTATTGCGTCCTCGTGTTTCCATTACTGCGTTTACGCAGTTTAGCATGCTGTACACCAAGTTCCTTATATGATTTTACTATTTTTGGCAATTCTCTGTGTTTCGTTGTTTACGCATCACCCTAGCTCGTCCCAAGCATGCTCGATTGAGATGATGTCCAAGTTGCGTGCTGGCCACTCCATACGTGTAATGTTCATCTCTAAGGTAGTCACTCGCAATCCAACCTGTATGAGGTCAGGTATTGTCATGCATAAAAATAGCATCCTCACCCAAATTGACCATAAATGGACCAACGTATCAATTAAGAATCTTTTCCACACATCTTACACTAGTTCAAGAGTAGTTTTCTAGAAACATCAGTTCTGTGCGATTCTCAGATGAAATTCTATCCCACACAAGCACAGACCCACCAACATAGGCTACTTTTTCGATGCACGCTTGCTTGAATCTTCTATACACTGTCTTCCATCGTGCTTGTAGAGCATACATTTTTTTCGTAGGAGAACAAAACTTACAATCTTCAATAGTCCAATTTAAGTGGTTCTGGGCACATCTTAGTCTTGAAATGCGATTCATTTAATTAAGCTAACATTATTAGAGTTTCCAAGATTTTCACAGATGTCACCCGGTAGTTTGCTCTCGAGATTATTACATAAAAATTGTACTGGCATAAGATATCAAACTTAATAACTATTAAGATATGAAATTAAGTAATATTCTTGATATGTTTTTATACAATGTATATTTTTTCTTTTCTAAGGTAAATGTACAGTAGATTTAGATTTGCTATAACTAATTATTCCTTTATTTGCATATTAAATGTCTTTTTCTTCCATATATTTCTACCGCAAATGTGTTATTGGTTAATTAAAGCCTTTTACGGTACGATATTTATCAAATAAATTAACAAATGTTAACATTCAAGTAACAAAAACAAAATTCGTACAAGAATACACTGTATTAATTATTTTAGTAACATACTTATATACATTTTATCAGTAAACCTAACGCAAAGAATTAGTGACCCGGTCACATACGCCAAAGAATGGAGGTTAGTGAGTCAGTGAAAACTGCTAGTGTGTTTCTGAAAGTGAGAATCCAATGGAGGACTTTTGATATTGATTAAACGAGTGCATGTTGAACGAAAATATTATTGCTCCTTCGAACGAACTATATCAAAACGATTGCTCGTTTTGATATGTTAGGCTTTTTTTTCTCTGTGGTATCAATTATTATAACTCAACCCTTATTGTTTATTATTATTTTATGTTTATTGTTTTATACCTCAATTTTACCTCTGTCCACTGCAGATAGTGCTCTTAAAACGATTGACGTCCTGGTACCTAGGTATGTATGATAGTTTTATGCAGATGGAGATGTATTTTTTATAATTGTACCATTTTCACTTGTTTTAATTCGTTAAAAAATATTAACCATATAAATCTATGTTTATCTATAGTGACTTGTAATAAAAATTAATGTTTACCCTAATTTTGACATAGTTAATCGAACTTAGTAATGTGAGATATTACAAAAGCAGCAATACAACAAGTATGCCCGGCGTTATGCATTATGCACATCGGATTTATCGGAGGATTATGACGAAATAATTGTTTACCTTTGTAGAACATTATCTTTCTCACATTTATCACTCAGGTCTAGAAAATTAACTGTTGTAACTTTTGACGACCGTGTGTCTCTCTCTTACATGGTAGCTTCCAAACGGATACGCTGATTTTTTAATTTTGTTTGATGGAGAGTTTTCAGATATGATCCATCAAAACTCCTTTTTTATGAAGGGATTTAAATACCTAGCTCTTGTTTTATGTATTGTCAGATTTCGAAAGGAATTGATATTTGGTACCCAAACTATATTAAAATATTATAAAAACATGGTAAACGCTTCTGCGTCATATGCAAGTAAGCAGCGTATTGTTTGGAATCATTATAATTATATTAATAAATAGGCAAATACAACGACTAAGAGGTAAGAAGCCATACGCAGCCGATTATCTCATTTTCTTCAATTCAATTCCGATGTGCCTTTTGCGCCGAATACTGTATATATTTTATCAAGATAATTTAGGATCAAGTTGTATAAATGATATCCTATTATAAATATACTGTCGACTATTAAAGGTTATTATTATTATTATATTCGTATTGTTCAATATTTTACAATATGTGTTTTGTGCCCTTTAAAAGATACTTAAATGTTTTTTTTAACCGTCCCTAATTAAAATTGAAATCTCAAAACACTATGGACAAGCGCTGTTAAAAAGAAGACAAACTGTGTAGACCTAATAATTGTTATATTAAATTTTAGGAGATTAAAAGAAAATACAGTGTCTTACCATTATAATTTAATATTTATCTGGTTATGTCAATTGTCAATAATTTTAGTAACAGTGTGGTTTTCCATATATTTTTGTGACTAGCATGTTTAGATTATTAGTTTAAATTATATTGCAATACAGTGTGCAATACATATTAAGTATATTTATACGTCAAAGCTATCATTTTTTCCGCCATGGCTACTTGGTTTTCATCGCTTCAATATTAATCTTTGTACAAAATTGGTGTGGTATGTTCTGTAATGTAGTGTTATTTATTATTGTCCATTCCTGCTCTCCATGGATCATAAATTATTTATGTTTGTATATACGATTTTGTAATAAAAATTTAAAAATATTTAAAAAAAAATTGATTACTTATTAATCCTCGTTGTACCGCTAATAACATAGAACATTCTTATTCTATTATACTGAATGCTTGAAAAAATGTTTATAGACCAAACTGATTTATAAGGCATATATAAAATAGTACCTATAATATAAAAGATGCTGCGCTACAATTGTTCATACGTCAGCGCCTCATATATTTATATTTTATAATCTATACTTATAATAAAACTGTAGAGAGGTCAATTCTGTACATTGAATATATATTCAAAATTAATATTGGAGGATGAATGGTGAACGATACTGATGCCAAAAATGCAATCAGTAAATTTTTTGTCTGTCTGTCTGTCTGTCTGTATATGCACGCATGGGTCAAAAACTACTGAAGAGATTTTAACCAATCTTGGTAAGATTGTAGTCCATACTCCTGGGCAGGTTATAAGCTATATAAGACACATAGGAGCTGAGCAGTGACGATAAATTTGAAGCAAGTCGGATGAAAATGCGCTTTCATCATCATGTTGATCATTCACCAAAAGTATGTATTACAAAGATGATGGTCTTCAAAAGATCTACATAAAAGTCCTGAATAGTATATATCTATCTTTTATAAATTAGCCACAATAATGTGTTTAATCGTAAGCATTTCTTCAAATTGTATTAAATGCATAAATATATTGTATTTCACATAGATATATCTTTATCAAACTCTCATATTCAAAAAGTACACTTTAATATCTATTTTATAAAAAAAATATTATAGAAATCGGTTTATAAACACACAAGATATAGATGAAATAAAACTTTCAAATCTCGCCGCGCCAGTATGGGTACGGCTATACGGTTGATTTTTGTTTAACGCGCGAAACGGCCATCCGCTGCATCTATAAAAAGGCGCGGGCGCTCATGCGCCGACTTCTAGCTATCAGCTCTCCTACTCTTCCGATTTCGCATAAAGGTCTTTAGACCATAGCACAGGTCAATTTGAAAAAAAAAAAAAAAAAAACGCGCCGACTTCACTCACATTGTCACTCTTAATGCGAACGGACGTGGTCCTTAACGACTCTTCTCGCAATAAGCGCCGCGCTGTAGATTTTAAAAATACATAGATACGTAGTTTTTAGATATATTATGTTTAAAGTAGGTTTAGATAATAATATAATTAGTTTGTTTAGTGTTTTTGTTTGTTTCTCCTTCTTTTCTTTATATATATATATATATATATATTATAGTATATAGTTAAGTTAAAATATAATATTTCTTTTTCGTAGTTTTTTTTTGCTGGTAGTAGGTACTAATTTGAATTAAAATATTGATGTATCATATGATAGGGTAGTTTCAAATAACTTTGTAACGTTAGGACGTCTGACACCTCAATCCTCCCATGACCATGGTTGCTGTAAAGCATCTTAAACGTCGGACATGTAAAAATCTTAATAAATGACGATAAAATCCTTAAAAATTATTTAAAATGTAATAAAAATATACTTCTAAATTAAATAAATATATTTTTTCAAAACGTATAGTACGTTTTGAAACGTACGTACGTAGTATAGTACGTGCCTATAAGGAAATTATCAGGAAGTTAATAGTATTCTTTAAAGTATAATATAAATAAATAATAATAAAAGTGGTAAATTGGAACCATATTATTTGAAAAATAAGGTTAAAGAAAATACTTCTTACATGCGGACGAAGTCGCGGGTAAGAGCTATGAAATAATATACGGTACTTACATAAAAAAATCAATTTTGTCTGTCAATTTTATCTCTAAAACGGCTAAGCCGATTTTGACGAGGCTTTCACTGGCAGATAGCTAATGTTATAAGGCGTAACGTTGGCCATAAAAATAATCATCATTAATCCGAACGGCTGTAAATCTAAATAAACGCGGGCGAAGCTGCGGGCAACAGCTAGTAATACATAAAATATAGTAAAAAAACAGTGAATTTAAAAAATGATAACGTATGCGTAAATTAATACTAATCAAAATAATGCGCAATGAAATTAATTTCTGTTTGTCCTCGCCCCGAGTCGGAGGGAGCCGAAGGATAGTCGAGGGAACTCTTCAACGATTTACACCAGTAACCTTGTGTTTAGGCTTGATTAATTTGTATTGATGAGAACTTTACATCTAGATGGGTTGTGACTATTATTAGGGGTCTGATGATGAAGAAAAAATTTAAACCGATTTCAAAAAACAGAAAATTAGAAAGTAATGATTTAAATTGCGTTTCTTTAATTTTTGTGCCTTGCGTTTAAATTTCGTTTCTTTAATTATTCTTCTAATGCTTCGGCCGCACTTACGTGTATTGTCACAGCTTCACGCCATGACACGATTACTTGCAGATGTGAGTATGTGACCCGACTATTATCGGCTATCGTGGCGAACATTCGTGCTGCGTGTTCATTATCGCGCTCGTGACGGTATATCAAAGGGTTTTAGTGCGCTAACATAATATCGCACTGCGTGGTCAGACTAGCGTTGTTTATTTTGGCCGTTATTTTCTATCAGTTTAGACACATGTGGGGGGTGGCTGTGTAAAAATGGAGTGGAGCGATGAAATTGTGCTATATTGTATATTATGGGATCTAAAAATGTGAATCACAGTTAGCACACAAATGTATTATACATTTGTGTGCTAACTGTGATTGAGGTAGGTAAAGGAATTCGTCGGTCATAGTTGTCGTTTGAAAATGATTTCGGCCATCTTGGATAATTGCACGATAGTTCATGCAAAACATGGAAGCCGCTAATGTGACCATAGCTTTTATCGCGCTAACTTTTTAGTGTTCAAACGCACGAAGCTTCGGCTCGCATTATTTCGGGACGATACACGCAGGTGCGGCCGAAGCATAATGTACAAACTTTGCGTTTACCATGTCATTATTGTTATACCTGCAATACATGTTGGTCGAGCTTAGGCCAATGCGAGCGTAGGCAACTTCACAGAGCAAGTAAGTAGTGTTTATATACTCTTTGGGCAACTTAATACAAGGCAAGCGCTACTGCCTAGACGTTTGGCCATTAGTCACTCCTACGATTTTCGAAAGATCTCGTTTTCTCTGCGATGCCATCTCAGACCCTGGTTTCCTTATCGTGGGACCATTTGGCAAGTATACTTTCAAACAAAAAATATTTTTTTAAAACTGGTCCATATAATTATTGATGGAGAAATCGGTGTACACACGACAGCTCCATGAGTGTAACAGCCTACATAACTTTATCTATAGTAATACAAAAACCCAAATTCGTGCGCTAAGGACAGAACATCAGAGCTTCAGGATGGCTCGGCCAATCACAAAACACAATTCGCTTACACTTTCTATTTTTAGATTTATTACCCTGTCAATTCAATCGTGTTTTATTGTTTAGACAGTAGACTTTGTATTTTGTTCAAACTTTTGTCCGTCGGCTGTAGCTCAGTTGACAAATATTATTGAACTAAGATGCACGCGCGTCATTTATTAAGTACTAGCTTTTGCCCGCAGCTTCGCCCACGTTTATTTAGATTTACAGCCGTTCGGATTGATGATGATTATTTTTATGGCCAACGTTACGCCTTATAACATCAGCTATCTGCCAGTTAAACCTCGTCAAAATCGGCTAAGCCGTTTTAGAGATCAACCGGAACAAAGAGACAGACAAAATTGATTTTTTAAATGTTAGTACCGTATATAATTTCATAGCTTTTACCCGCGACTTCGTCCGCATGTAAGAAGTATATTTTTTTTACTTATTTTTCAAATAATATGGTTCCAATTTACCACCTTATATTATAATTTAAAGAATACTATTAACTTCCCGATAACTTCCCTTATAGGCACGATAGTACGTTTTGAAAAAATATATTTATTTAATTTAGAAGTACATTTTTATTATATTTAAATAACTTTTTTATCGCCATTTATTAAGATTTTTACAAGTCCGACGTTTAAGATACTTTATAGCAACCATGGTCATGGGAAGATTGAGGTGTCAGACGTCCTAACGTTACAAAGTTATTTGAAACCACCCTATCATATTATGATACATCAATATTTTAATTCAAATTAGTACAGTAGGTACCAGCAAAAAAAAAACTACGAAAAAGAAATGTTATATTTTTTATAAATATATTTTATTATTATATACTATAAGTATTCCTTTTATATAATATCATGAATTATATTAATAAATCATTTTGGATAAATATCTAATATATGGAAACAGTAATAATTAAATACGCGTGCTATACAAAGGTGCGATCCTCATAAGGATTCGCATCTTGTAATGGATAGCGTGATCTACATTTTGTATTAACGCCATCTATTGACACATCTAAAAAACTTCTTGTTACACTAATTATACATCTTATATCTTACCTAGGGTCTCAAACTATCTCCATATCTAATTTCACTTAAATCGTTCCAGTGGTTTAACAAATACACAGTTCCGGCGTTTTAGCTGCAGCTAAACTTTAGCGTTTTAACTGGAGCTCAGTTCCCGTGGGATTTTCATGATAACAACTATTCTTATATATCTACGTGTCGTCTTGCTGAAGTCCGTGTCAGTACTGAACTACGAAAACGTGCCTAAACCGTCATCGACAACGGCACAGTGGAAAAACGAACCCACGGCACCGGTGCCGGGCCGTGACCGTGCCACCGCCGTGTCGTGACCGTGCCGTGGCCGTGCCGGTGAGTGGAAAAACGCCCAATCTCCGTAACTTTTTTGCGCACCCTACCTTATTTAGGGATGTGATAAACGGCTTTTTATTTTCAACACGCTTAAGCCTTTGGCTTTTATTTTTCAGCGCGCTTAAAAAAGCCGGCCGAGCTTTTTATTGTAACGCATTATGCAGGCAACAGACAGGATCACCTCAGCGACAGGCTGGCCCCGGCGAAGGCCAGATACTCCTTGTAGGGGGGGAATGCCCGGCTGCTACTAAGCAGTCCCCACGACGTCGTGCCATACAGACCCAGGTTCCCATCCTGAGTCCGACACGAGCACAGGGGCGTTACTGGAGGCGCATTAAATAGCGCCTCCTACGCCCGCGGGAGAAGGCTTCGTCGGCGGCCTCCTCTCTCACCCGCTCGTCGACCTCCTTCTGGGACATTACTGCCTCACAGAAGGAGACCATCACCGTCCAGGACTCGTCGTCACCAAGCATCGCGGTGATGACGCTCGGCAGAGACAAGTCCCCTCCGATGACTGATGTCAGGATTGGGATTGATTTTTAAATTTCTCTTAATAAATAATTCATTCAACATGATGATGATAATGAATATAATATATACTTTTAAAATTATTACGTTGGGACATCCCACACAAGACCATCTGATCCCAAACTAGGCAGATCCTGTTCTTATGGCAACCAGACAACTGATGTATACTTATATTATATTTCTAAATACATACATGATATAGATAAAACTACACCCAGACACAGAAAAAATGATCATGCTCGTCACACAAACATTCATCCTGGGTGGGAATCGAACCCACGACCTTCCGGTTTAGTAGACAGGGTCACGAACCACTAGATCAATAGGCCAGTCCAAGACAAAAGGCAAGTGCTTTTAATAAACTTCACCATTAGAGCCACATGCATTGTTAGAATTATTAGTATTCTCCTCACCATTTTCTCCACTAGTCCAACCACCACCGCCATTATTCTCGTAACCCTGCCGTTGAGAAGAAGTCGGCCGTGATAAGTCACGCGAAAGTAAATCATTGAAAACACCCAAATGTTTCAGTTTCAAATGTTGTTTCAAATTACTTATAGTTGTTCTATAAGATATTTGTTTTTCACATGTATTACACACAGCAACTATCGGTCTGGTTTTTTTTAAAGTAGTCCCAGATTAAAACGCTGCACGACATTTTCACTACACTAATAATTATTAATTATTCACAACACTTACACCCTATAACTAATGTAATATTATATAATAACAACACAAAAATCATAATATGCAGACTAGGCTGTATGGACTATTATTATTTAATCTAAGGATTTTCGCTTTCCCTATTGGGTTTATAAATAATAAATATTATTTATAACAACAAAAAAAAATCACAACACGAATTTACTTATTTATAACTATAATATACTTAATTCCTAATAAAAATATTAGTTTACTATTGACAATTATTATTTACATTAACCAATATCAAATAAAACATTTAAGTCACTCAATTCACACTAATTCAAATAACGGCTACGCGCACGCAAAGTAAAAATTAACATCTAAGCTCATCGACATTGACAAGCGTACTGAGTTTAAAAAATTAAAATCAGTTTAAAATTAAAATCAAAAATCATAAATCATAATAAAAGTTCCTAAGCTGTAAAAAGTTTGTAACCAACCAAAAACGGAGCGTTGTCAGTCTGATAGAAATGTTATGTAAACAGGCAGAATGTATTTTAGCCGTTTAATACGTAACCAATCGAATCTAATATTGATTCTTAAAGGTATAGGGATAAGGTTTTAATCCAATAAAATGAAAAAAATCTTTATATTGCGTCATATCACCCACAGCGTATAGAAGTATGGCTCCTTATTCACATTATATTTTGAGTTTTAAACGTATCGGGATAAGGTTACTTTCCTTTAATCATGATAATATAGTATTGAATTTTTTTAAATTTTAACCTTGACGATTAATCGAAATCAGCTTGATTTTATTAACGCGCTTGAATGATTTTTTCAAAAAGCGGAATTTTTACAGCTCTAATTGATTAAGCGCCCATCTTTAAGTCCTTATTGGTTTGAATTGACAGCTGTGACGTCACAATATGGCGCTAAGTCCGTCCTATTCTCATTTGAAATGCATATTGCATAGTACGTCTTGTCAAGTAACTTGATATTTCAATTTTCACACTTCACAGTAATTTTTTAAAGGAATTCACTATTGAGTATTGACTATTCAGTTATTCACTGGTACTGGATATCGCACACCGACTTCAGACTCTAACTTGATTCATTAGTTCGCTAATTTATTATATATAAAGTTTATTAAATTGTGCGCCACTAAAGTTGTTAAATAATATTAAACTGAAAACAGTTTCAAACAAAAGTTAAAATGGCAGAGTAAGTTTTAACACATTGACCAATTAAGTTTTCATTGATCATTATCATTTTATGTCCTTGCATGACTTTCAATTATTTCGCTACTTGTGAAATACATTAAGTTTCACACGAAATTTAATTTGGAATAGTATGTTAAAGTTGGATGAAATCAATGGATATTACATTAGATTACTATTTTTATTAACTATCCGTTTTTTTAATTATCATTTATTATTCCAACTACTCTGGAGTAGTTTGTAACAATTACTGGTAATTGAGCAATGGCTACTTTTATAGCATTAACAATTTTAAATTTGTTCTAAAAAATAAAGAGGCAAATGGTAGATTTTTTTAGGTATATTTCTAAGCTATTTGTGTCCACCCAAATTATCTCTAAATTCTAACCACAATAAAATGCTAAAATTTAACAAATTCTCCAATAAAATTGTGTTTCAACACCTCACATTTTGAAATATTTTGTTTATGAACTATATTCCATAAGCTGGATGTTTACAACAAAACCTAATCAAAGTCTAATAATATTTTTCTTAATAGTTAATTATGATACCTATATTTATATTTATTATTAAAAAATACACACATATAATATTACCATCAAGTACAGTATAAATACTTTAAAGGTTATTTGAAGGTTAACTAGAAGGTTTAAATGGCTATTTATATAGAAAAAGCTTAAGAAACCCATCTTTTAAAAAATAACTTAATAGTGCTTATCATCAATTAACAAACAACCAAAAAAGATGTCATTGTTTTATATATTAATAGTATTTTATACATTTTCAGAACTAAAGCAGATATTGCTTTGATTGGTTTGGCCGTAATGGGCCAGAACCTTATCCTAAACATGGATTCAAAAGGGTTTGTAGTGTGCGCATTTAACAGGACAGTTGAAAAGGTGGGTTATAACCCTAATTCCAGTACTTTTAAGACTACTTGGTCTTATCTTGAAATTAATGTGAACCTCCTTAAATTAAGAAAATACTTAATAGTACCTTTTATTTCACAACCGACACCAGGAGGCCGTGTGGTCGCTGACTGCACGGTTGGTGGGGGGCAACCCCCCAATTTAATCAATCAAAAGTGAGCCTCACTCAATGGGCTCACACTAATCCAATGAAGCATTAGGGCCTTTGGGCCATTAGCATAGATCCCTCCAAAAAAAAAAAAACCTTTTATTTAAATAGTACTAAACCACAGGTGCATTGTGTAGGTCAATTTATGAATTACCTTAAGTATACTAAGTATACTACCTTAAAACATTACCCCACAGAATTGTGTTATATGTGTTCTAAGCTCCATGCATTTTGATAAAAGTAACACTAAAGAGTGTTTTATTTTCGGAGGGATCTATGCTAATGGCCCAAAGGCCCTAATGCTTCATCGGATTAGTGTGAGCCCATTCGGCTCACTTTTGATTTAAAAAGTGGGGGGTTGCCCCCCACCTACCGTGCGGTTAGCGACCACACGGCCTCCTGGCGTCGGTTGTGTTAAAAAAGAATCTTGGTTTTGGCTTGCTGTATGAAAAGAAGAACTGTATATTAAATTTGAAATTGATGGTGTATTGATATGCTGTTTGCCTTGGAATTTATTGACATTGGCCTAGCTGTAGAGCTGTAAAGGCTGTAATTATATGTATGTAACATTTAGTGATTTTTCTCCTGTATTTAGGTTAACCAATTTCTTCAAAATGAAGCAAAAGGAACAAAGATTATCGGGGCAAAATCTTTGGAAGAAATGGTAGCTAAACTGAAGAAACCCAGAAAAGTTATGTTGTTAGTTAAAGGTATGTAAACTCAGAAATTATTGCTTTAATATCAATACAAGTGAGAAAACTTAGCGTTAGTTGTGGTATGAAAATATAAAACAATCCCAGATTTATATTTATTCATAGTTTTAAATCAAACTGATGGATATATTGTATACATATTTAATTGTATAAATGGTTGGAGATTTTTTTAAAATGTCATAAGGAGGTAACCGAGCAGTCAGCCTTATGGTGACTACCAACGCCCATAGACATCCGTACTCCCAAAAATTTTCAGATGTGTTGCCCTCCATCCCTATATTTGCTTACATATTTAAAACTGCACCTTTTTAAATCAAATACCTTAATGTAAACTGCACTATCATGTTTCACTTCATTGAAATGTGATATTTGAGAATAAAATTGATTGCCATGACCTTGCAATGTTATAATACCATTTTAAAGGTCAAATCAGTGTTCAATGACTCTTAAATATATTGTAATTAATGTGAATTTACAATATGCCTATTAAAAAGTGTTGAGGTAATGGAATATACCTGTACATCTTGTGTTTAAATACAAAAAATGTTTTATAATTACATACTTCATATATTAGCCTTTTCATATATTTATTTCTTGTTTTCAAAGATTAT
The DNA here is from genome assembly GCA_963853865.1 of Helleia helle. Classification (NCBI taxonomy): domain Eukaryota; kingdom Metazoa; phylum Arthropoda; class Insecta; order Lepidoptera; family Lycaenidae; genus Helleia; species Helleia helle. The sequence continues at coordinate 7,838,768 of OY971420.1, forward strand.
GGAATCCATAATTAACTGCCACTAATAATCGCTTTTCATTTACCTCAGGTGAAACAACTCTGTTTAGCCCCTCTTATAAAAAAAAACTGATTATTTTTATTTTTAAATTTGTTACTAAGCTTATAATGGTAAAAATGTAATTGATATTAAAACAATACAACAAGAGGTTTCAATAATTATTTTCTGTTGTGTTGTCTTTCTAGAATATTAAAAAAAAAATGTAAAAAGTATTCTATAAATAAATTAAACAAAATATGCCTTATAACTAAAAAAAAAATTGTTTGTTTGCAGCTGGATCAGCAGTTGATGAGTTTGTGAAAAAACTCTTACCTCTCCTGGAAAAGGGTGACATTATTATTGACGGTGGTAACTCCCAATATACTGACACACAGAGATGGTGCAAAGAATTAGCACCAACAGGCATTCATTACATTGGCATGGGTGTAAGTACATTTCACAAGATAAAAATAACACTATTGCCTTATTACTTAACTTATTAGAAACATCCTAAATCTTAAACTACTATAAAGACCGAAAGGTGGCTCAGCTCGTGTTGACTGGGACAGTAGTTTCGAGCAACACTGGTTTACAAACCCCTAGACTGTATTTTATTTATGTCAGAAATTATAGTGTATATTTAATACCAGGTAAGCGGAGGAGAAGATGGTGCCCGCTATGGTCCCTCGCTCATGCCGGGAGGTCACCCTGCTGCGTGGCCACATGTGAAACCTATCTTCCAGGTAAATTATGGATTTGGTTTAACCTATTTCATACTATTTTTTTTACTACATCAACTTATTTTATTCATGTTCAGCAATGGATAGAATGAAAGGTTATTTATTACCATAAACAAAACTAAACCTAAATTTTGTACAAACTAGCCAAGTGGTCTTAAAATGGTAACAGAATATGGTGTTACAAGAATTGTGAAATATATACATACAAGAATTATTATAAAAACACTTAATAGTGAATATCATAGTAATAATTGAAAAAGCCAAATAGTATTTTTAAAAATATGTTCACTATTTTCTGGAAATTATAAAACTTCTAAAACTTTACATCTAATAATTATTAAATATTAAACAGGAAAAACACACATTTTATTAATAATAACATGGTAAAGTTACAATGCAATGTAACTTCCTTAATGATGTTTCACTGCTACCTTCCCTCATAATGTGTTATTGTGAAACACGGAATTTCTGATTGTGATAAGTAATACGAATTATAGTGCTTTATAGGCTTGTGTTGGTAAACTTAACATGCCTCCGAAGTTATGTTTATTCAATCTTAAATCCTTTACAATGAATACCTATTGAAACTTAGTGACAAAAATTAGTATAAGTATTTGAGACATAATATAAACATTCATAATAAAAGTTTTCTATAGTAAATCAAAAATCTTATAAAATAATAATGCAAATTAGTGATTTCTTAGATTTCTAGTGACCATAAATGTAGATGTTCTTAAATATTCTTATTTTTCACTGCTAACGACATAATTAGAATATGAATATACTACTACAAGTACTTTCTCTATTAGGCTATCAGTGCAAAAGTGAATAACGAACCATGCTGTGACTGGGTGGGCGAAGATGGTGCAGGCCATTTTGTCAAGATGGTACACAATGGTATAGAGTATGGTGACATGCAGCTCATCTGTGAAGCATACCACATGATGAAGGATATACTCGGTTTGTGTGACTACTATAATTGCTTATAATTTATTAAAAAAAAAATTGTAGAATATTTTATTCAACATTTCAATGTTTTGCAAATTTGTAGGTATGGATCAGAGTGAGATGGCGCAAGTATTTGACGGATATAACAAGGGTGAATTGGACTCGTTCCTGATTGAAATAACGCGTGACATTTTAAAATATAAGGACAGCGATGGTAAATATGCGGGTAAACCTCCGGGATTGTGGGAAAAAAAATAAGCCGTCTGGGAGCTTTGAACGAAAATGCTGCCTAAACTCTTTAAGATAACAAAATGATGTATGGTGGAATTGTGTACTTATTACTTGAGGTCAGGCTGGTTTTCGCAACTCCACGCTTTTGCGCCTATTTTGCGTGCTGTGAGCCTGAAGCATCCTCCCTACTGCCAGTTAAGCTCCCGCAAAAATGCTAGCAGTCTCTTGACATCGGCGCAGATCTCAGGGATTCTCGGGCATCCGAGATTGGCAGCCCATAGCGGTGCTACTCCTGTGCACTCCAGTAGTACATGGGCTGCTGTTTCTTCCACCGCTACGCAGGCTCTGCATAGCGGACTGTCCGTAACACCTATAGTGAAAAGATGCTTGTTATAGTGACCATGTCCTGTTATGGTGCCTGTTATCAGGCGCAGTTCTGATCGTTTTAAGAGCATTAATTAACGAGAGACGCGAAAGGCGGGGTATGCCTATTGGCATAGCTTCCCTTGCTTGTCTACAATCGTCTCTGCTCGTCCAGAGCTCTCTGTGTTGTTTGCTTGCGTGCATTCTAACCCATGGTGCAATTGTGTATCTTAAATAGGTCTACAGAAAAGTCCGCGATGACATATGTATAACATACTACATATATCTATTTGAATAGGTACATAAGAAATGGTAAATTATAAAGCGGTAATTGGAAAGCTATTTACACAGATATTAATCCTCATCATTTTAAATATGTTACTTGGCTTAAACATTTCATGACGGTTTTTTCCCATTGAGCTATTATAGCAAAATCGTAATTAATTTCTAGTCCGCCGTGATTCAGTAGGCCGTCCTGTGTAACGCGCCCCTGGTCCGATCGGGGGGGAGGGGACCGACGACGTTAACCTTGTCCTCTGAATTTATTATTATAAAAATAAGTCAGTTTATTAAAATTTTATATCTTGCAAATAAGATATATATTTTTTTGTAAATTGTCATAACATTATGTAATATGTTCGAATTCCCTATTTATGTGAACTGGTATGTATTCTGTAGTATTTTCCATTGTTTGTTTAAAAAAAAGTTTTTACATGATTTTAGGAAAATTTTTGCTTCCCAAGATCCGAGATGCGGCTGGTCAGAAGGGAACCGGTAAATGGACTGGTATCAGCGCACTGGAGTATGGTGTGCCCGTCACTCTAATCGGAGAAGCGGTGTTTGCTCGCTGTTTGTCTGCCTTGAAAGGTGAGTCTATTTAATCGATATGAACTTACAACCACACCATGTGAACCAAGTTACGTAATAACGTATACGTAATATGTATGAAATTCTGTTATAGAAAAAAAAATGAGTCCATGACCATATGCTGACACTGCTGTTCCGCAACCGCTGCTTGTAGTGTTGTAACCATCAATACTTGAATCAGGATCATAAAGCATGTTATTTTAATTTTTTTTTTTTTGCATATATGTTCATTATGTTTGTAGAAATGTTGGTTTATGTATGTATAGCCTGAGCAGAAAAATAAAATCCCTCGCCGTATTGCGGACAATTTCGGAACTAATTTCTGTATGGACTATACTATGGCCTACTGTATTAAAGATATAATGGCGACATCAATGCTGGGTTTTCTGGTCAGGCTATAACTTTCAGGGTGGCATGGTTTCTAATTTGTATATTTAAAAAAAAATTGAATAAATAAATGTACCTCTTTTTCAGAGGAGAGAGAAACTGCCAGCAAGACTCTGCCTGGTCCCAAATCAAAGTTCAGTGGCGATAAGGCGTCATTCTTGGGGCACTTACAGAAAGCTCTATTCGCCAGCAAGGTGATCTCGTACGCACAAGGATTCATGTTGCTCAGAGAAGCAGCAAAGGTAAATTGCTTAAAGATTAATTATAGGTGCCTTAAATTAATCTCACTCCATTGTAAAATATATGAAAATTTAAGTGAATATGCGAAACAAATTGCAAAGTCATGAATAATGATGTGATTATAATATTTCCTTTTTTCACAAGTAAGAAATATCCAACGCTTTAACTGCAATTTTTCTATTATTTTCTATTTGTATTATACTGAGGTTTTCAATAGTTTTACCAATACAACTTTTTGGGAAAACTGATTTTACCCCAAATTGAAATGTTTAAGAGTCATGCAATATGAAGAATGAACTGTGTTATTTTATTTTTATAAATTTCTATTATATAATTTATATTATCCCCGTAGGATAACTGATTTTCCCTGTGGGCAGCAACTATTAACATGGGCATAATTATACGCCCAGGCAACCAAAGCATAATTAATATTCTCTATATGAATCAGTATTATATCAACGACAACATTTATATGTACATAATATCCTCTTAACACGTGCAAGAACACTTTCTGTAAAACTTAAAGATAAGATATTATACATCGATAAGATTATAATTATTTTAACTTATACAATAATGAAGAGTTTGTAATTTGTATGTTTAAACATGCTAATGTACTTACTGAAAGACTTAGTCATTTTTTTAGAGCGGGCTTGTGAAAAAGTGGGAAACAGCTAATAGTATTCATTTCTGTTTATAAAGAAGTACAATAATGAACATACACTCGTATAATCCCGGCAATTATTGTTAAATCTAATGGTTTCGTGGTTCTTAATTGTAAGATAAGAAATAACATATGTTACATGGAAGCATTATATCGTAGATCTTTTTTCTTTCTAGCAAATGATACCGATCATGATTCCATTATTGATCAAATAATTATTTTTGTACAGTCGTTGTTGTGTCTAATGATTGTGTGTTTTTCGGTGTGAAGGTTAACAAATGGAACCTGAACTACGGCAGCATAGCGCTGATGTGGCGTGGTGGTTGCATCATCAGGAGTGTGTTCCTCGGGAATATTAAGGTAGCCATACAAACTCAATGGAACTTATCTTATGAATATTCTGCAATTCACATTTAAAGTTAAGCCTTGTAGTACCTAATTTCCAAAGTGTGGTAAATAGATATAATAAAACAATAAAAATGTTACATGCTTTTTCAAAAATAATTGTTTTTAAATAGATAAATAATTGAAAAGAAAAATAAAAAAATGTAGAGAAAAGTTATAATGTACATTTTGTTTGTTTGTATTGTTATTAAAAGGTATCTGTTTTATTTTATAGCATTTTGAAATTTTAGTCTCATTATGTTCTAAATTGATAAAGATTCAATGAATTAAATCTAAATATAATTTTTGTTGCAGGATGCGTTCACGAAGAACCCTCAACTCTCCAACCTATTGATGGACCCGTACTTCAGCGAGCGCATCAGCGAGTCTCAGCAGTCACTCCGGCAGGTGGTAGCTCAGGCGGCGCTGGACGGGGTCGCCTCGCCCGCCTTTTCCGCTGCGCTCGCCTTCTATGATGGATACCGCTCGGCAGTGCTGCCCGCTAATCTGCTACAGGTAAACATACTACTTACATCATCATCATGGACCCTTATATGCTGCTGCTGTGTGACAAGGGTCTGCTCCTCGAAGTCAAAGTAAATTTAAAAAGTTTTTATTCAATATTTTACATAAAAGTATCTTATTGAAAATCAAATTAACTCGGTTCTAAACTAGCCTACTAAAAGAACCAGCATTATCATATACCTTACATGTCTCACTCAGTAGATGGATTTACTTCTTGACGAGAAGGGTGATGGTATCAACTAACGGCTGGACAAATGCGGTTTTAGGTGCAATATTCAAACATTCATACCCTTTTTCATTGAGGCCGATCCCATATCTACTATATCAGGGCTTCCCAACCTTTTTTTCATCGATCTTCCCTGGATCACAGATAGTCTTAGTGAAATCAGACACCTTTTGCTTCCAATATTGAAGCTTCGATACGATCCCTGATTATCCATCTGGTGCTCTCTTATGGTGCAGTTTTTATCCTGAAGCTTTATGTTAGGGTGTCAAATAGGTCAATCAGTATTGAAATTCTTCATTTTTGTACATTTGAAAAAAAAAAAATTTTCTTTAAATTCAAGAAAAAGCGTCACCTCTTCTTTCAAATTACAACATCCAACATATTGCCTTTAGACAACCAGAATACTTCTGTGTGAAATAGAAGTACTATGATCAGCATCAAAGTCCTTGCTGAATTGGTTTTCTATGGTGTTTACTTACTGCATTGAAATATGTTTTTTTATTGAAAACACACGTCTCGCAACCCCTCCCCCCACTGATATCCCTCTATCCTCCACCCCCTTTGTTGGGACCTACTGCGCTTAACCATCGTAGTACACTTACAAAAATATAGACAACGAAATAAACATTGAATTTCGAGTTTCAAGCTCTTCAGGAAAATAGTTAAAAATCAATCACATTTTATACCAATACATACAAGAAAGCGAGTTAATAAAAATATTTATATTAATATATATATTTATATGCATTATATAGGAGTGTACTTAATCCCAACATGTTGACCTATTGTTAAGTTAACCTAACATGTTAACCACTAATGTAAACTAAACCTAACACATGTCAGTTAACATATATAAAAAACATATAATATATCATGGATGATTGGCGCGGTGCCCAATAGTGGGACCAATAATACTCATTAAGATGTTCTTGTTTTATTGAAATCAAGCTCATTGTTACAGGCCCAGAGAGACTACTTCGGCGCTCACACATATGAACTGTTGACCAAGCCGGGAGACTTCATCCATACCAACTGGACTGGCCACGGCGGAAACGTGTCAGCTTCCACCTACAATAACTAATTATTTCACATTGACATTGTCAAACAAAAGATAATATTTTTGTGCTTCCATAAAATATTGATCCTATTGTGTATTATGTTTATTGCAATACATTCCTTAATATATTTTTGTATTATTCAATATTTTTATGACATTTGAATTTTTTTACGAACATGACTTAAAAATTTGTCGCATTTAAATAATTTATACATTTTTTTTATTGATACGTAAAACAATTATTTTAATGTACATTCCGTAGGACGGGTTGTGTTATGTTATTATGGTTTTATAACGTTATTGCAGTAAAATAGATTTAAGTAATAATGGGAATCAACAAATTGAATATTATGTATACAATGTTACTATGGTAGATGTTATTTTGTGGGGCCAATTTGAATTAATAAATCGGGTGCTTTTACAAAAGTGACTTTTATTTTAAACATTAAAAAAACGAGTTACGGCCTAGCATACTGAGATAGTACTTAGTAACTTTTTAAGTTTAGCTTCTATCTTCATGGCTTGATAAAAAATAATGTATGTATTAAAAATGGCAACACTCATCGCAACTTTTTAATATTCAATAAAACTTTACATTTACTTTTATCAACCGAACAATAATTTGTAATCCTATTAAATATGAAATAAAACAATCCTCCGAAATAGTCATGTCCCAAATTAAAATACGGTTTAACTTTAGCACGCAGATGTGATAGGGCTTCGTAGTTACGATCGTCATCTAACACCTGCTGTGTCGTATATTGCACTGCCGTTAATATTGCTGAAAATAAAAAGATGTACAAAGTACATGGTTTGTCACTTTTACAGAAATCTAAATAATAAGACATTGTTGTCTTATTATTTAGATTTCTGTGGTTACTTTTGTATTGGGCCGTAATCGGTAATACAGCCTGTAGTTCCCGTGAGGTAGCCACAGTCACGTGCACATTCAGAAGCAATTAGCGGGCAAATGCAAATAAAGTGAACGTAAAATCCACTAAAGGACATCAGACGTTTTAATTTTATTGAATCGGGTCACGACAGTTATTATGGTTATTTACGCACGATGGTCTAATTTGTTTATTTTAAGTAAGGATTTAATTAAGTAAGTAAGGTTTAAGTAAGTAAGGAGTACACGAACTTTTTTTACGGGCTAAGTCCACTCGTTCCCACCGTACGTGTGTAGGACATCGCGGTTACTACAAAATGGCCCTGATTACACGGGGATACGATAAAACTGCCTTTTTTAATTTCAGTTGGATAAGCAAACTGGCAAACGTACCACCTGATGGTAAGTGGTCGACTTCGCCCATGAACATAAACTAGTATACCTGGAACGAGCCCAGGCAACTCATCTATGTGTTCCTATCCTGAGACATAAGATGTTAAGTCTCAGTGTCAGTAATTACACTGTCTGTCTTGCCCGTCTCTATGAAGCACAGCAAAGCTGTTTCACGGGAGAAACAAGCAAGATCCCTCCACCTCCCACCGGTAAACTGCCTTGGGACCCGCAACTAATTTAATCAGAAGAAAGGAGGACTCAAATTAATAAAACATAATAGGAACTTATGTTACGATTTTTCTTGATAGCTTGGACAACTAATCTATGCCTTGCCTGTCCTGAAAATTGAAATGCAAGATACTGGGAAAAAACTGCAAAACACTTTATTGCAGAAGAAAAATCTTTCAATTTATTAAGAATTCAATAAATATGAAAACCTTCCTCTCATTTCAACGCAGTGCGTAGATTTCAGTAGGTAATAGGTATTAAGAATTTCTTGTTGCTTACTTTTTACTATTACATAAAAAGTCTTACCTAAAAATTGTACGCAATGTAGCATTCTCATTCTGATATGCAGTGTTTTAAAATTTATAACTCCGTGTCCAGTATATTCAAATTGAAAATCTATTAATGAGTTGATAAGCTAATTTAAACCCTGATTGGAGAAATTGTGATTATGGAGAGGTAATGTTGCTATTATAAAGTGTAATGTATATCTAATTTCGTTAATTTGCCTATATTATGTACAGTCGGAATAGTATATTAGTTTCCCCGGAATAGTATATTAGTTCAAGCCTTGTCGTAGCAGTGGGAAGTAGCCTAAGGTAAACCCAGCACCTTGGACGAAGCCAACTGAACCGAGGGAGCTGCTACTCTTTGGACAGTACAATGAGGTGAGGTTCCCATCCTCGCCCCTTCAGTCCCCCTGCTCTTTTGTCCCCTCTTATTATAGACGGGTACAAGAGCAGCTTCCTCGGCTTAATTTGCTTCGTCCAAGGTGCTGGGGACATCCTAGGCTACTGAGCCCCACCGCCACGACAAGGCTTGAACCATGGTGGGGAGTTGAAATACGCTATGCTAGACACTGTAATATATGCTAGACATTTTAATGTAGGTATAATTAATTGTTTTTTTTTAGTAGGTATAAATTGTTTTAATGTATGATGATACCGGCAATATCTTTACTTAATTAGATGCATAAGTTTTATAATAAGCTGTTCTAGTTATTAAAGGTTTTTAAATGTCCTACGGGAACTTTAATTTTTAGGGACGAAGAATAAAGAATCTATAAGAGCTGGGCATATAAAGTACGACCATAAATTTCATTGATATCCGTTGGAAGACGCCTTCTAGACACAGATTTCATTTTTATGGGATTAATAAATTTTATTATAAAACATTGTTAAACCCACAAAATATTAATTATTTAAAGTAGCATACCAAATTTTACGTAAGTTGTTGTAGGTACATACAAAGCTGTTTAATAAATTAGTTTCTAACTATCCCACGGGAACTCATTAATATAATAATTATTACATACACTATAATCTTTTTTATGAATATCAAATTTGTTCTAAAATAATTTATGATTTTCGAAGGATTTTTATAAACATAATATTAAGCGTTATGTAAATAAATACACTATTAATCTAAAATCTTAGGGATTTAACTTTGAAAAAAAATTCCCTTGACTTTGTTTGATTTCAACAATAGAAAATTGCATCATAATTTTGAGAAAATAAAAAAATAATAATTGTATTGAATACTCAGTTTATCGAGGAAGGTAGCTATTACTACGACGAATAGGAGCGAAATAGGAGTAGTAAGTAGTAAATACTAAATCTTAAGGGCTTATTACACTTGGCTAAATTTAGGCTTCTAAATTCAAAAACATTTTTAGTTTCTAATTAGAAGCTTCTGATCACACTTGACACTGTCCTTATTTAGTAATTAAATCAATCATCATTTAAAGGGCGACGGAGTAGGACGTCCCGTGTACGAGGATGGTTCTAGTATTATCCAGACACCAATTTTTTTCCTAGCGCTGGCTGGCTCAATTAATTTTATTTAAAAAATTAAAATAGAAAAAGGCGACAATCACAATGGCGATAAAGCCTTTTAATAATGAATAAAAAAAAATCGGTTGTCTTTAAAGTCGGTTTACTGACGATAGTTGAACGTGACAACGTCATAATTATGAAAATGAAACGCTCAGAGCGATGTAACGCCGCGTGCGTCATGTTTTTTCATTCTTGCAGCCGGCTCCATCGAATTATAAGACGTTGTCACGTCAAAAATAGAAAAAATAAAAAGAACATGGATGGAATCACGGATGGAATGGACTCTAAATATTATATTATGGAATATAAAACAAAACTATATGCAGTAATATATTATACTCTTTGATTAGGTATAATATGTACGTCCTCACGCACGGCTAGTTACGCAGTACTGAAGTAAGTAACTCGATGCGATTGCCGATTAGGTACACCTTCCTAAATGAGTTTCTAATTAGGCTTCTAAATGATTCAGTCGGTCAGAAACCATACTTGCTTCTAAATTTAGGATGCTAGCTTGCTAATTGCGATTATACTTGACTAAATTTTGAAACGACTGAATTAAGTCCTCTAAATTTAGTCAAGTGCCCTTTAGTTAACGCAGGCGAAGATACCGGTGGGAGGGAACCGCTGTGCCGGCTACGGGTGCATGGGTACCACCATCTTGCTTGTTTCTGCCGTGAAACAGCTTTGCGGTGTTTCGGAGAGAAGCACAAGACAGGCAGTGTAATTACTGGCACCGAGATTTAACATCTTATGTCTCAGGATAGGCAACACAAATGAGTTACCTGGGCTCGTTCCAGGTAAACTCGTTTATGTTCATGGGCGACGTCGACCACTTACCATCAGGTGGCACGTTTGCCAGTTTGCTTATCCAAGTAACATAAAAAAAAATGCGAACACCAGCTAGTAATAAATAACTAGAATTGGCTGTCGCTGGCCACCAGTTGTCGTGGTTGGTGGCCCGTTTGGGTTGAGCTCAAGTTGGATGGTGGTACTCATGCAAACGAAAGTGTGACACAGTTTCAAATAAATAAAAACAAGAAATTAATACAAGAAATCTTTATTTTTACTAACATTTTAAAGCAGTAAATTGTAGTACATAATTATTGTAAAAAAAAGAAAGAAGAAAGTAAAGGGAGTAAAGTATAGGCGGAATATGAACGAATTACTAAAAAATAACTATATGAAAGTCGAGAAATGAGCGAAAAAAGGTTTTATTTAATTTGAGAAAAACTGCGATTCAAAAATTTCATCCTAGTTCGATTTTTCACGGTCCTTCAATATAACATGTCTAAGATGTAGGTCCATTACCTACAGATGGGCACTGCGACCGCCTGTATTATTGTTTATAAGCTTTCTTTCCATTGTTAATTCAAAATGTTTAGTGATAAGCATACAAACTCAATGTTATGAAAGCTAAAAATAAAATAAGGTTTTTTATAAAAATTGACTACAACGCTTTCGTATAAATATATCGTAGATATTTGAATATTTGTCACATTGTCTATGCTTGTTGACTATTATGAAGCCTTCAGTCGAGCGCCTTACTCTTTTGATCTAGATTTTTGAAGAAGTCTGACTAAGTTTGTAAAGCTTAGCCAGACTTCATGAAATTTAGAAGTTCGTTATATTTTATAACTCTAGGTAATACTTCGATCAACAACAACAGCAACCTTTTACAGATATAAAATAATTAGTGATTTAGTCAAAGTTTAAATTAAAAATAATCAAATTACCTACACATGGACAAAACTAGAAAATTTAAAATGATACGACTTAGGAGCCTAAGTCGTATCATTTTAAATTTTAAAATGATACGACTTAGGCTCCTTACACATTTTATGTGTGGCAAAATGTAAAGAGCATCCTCATAATATTTTAAATACCGGCAAAGCGCCTGCTAATGATGTAGCAGATGTCTAAGGATGTCACTTTTAACCTACCACCAGGTGAAACGACTGTCCGTTTGCCCTCTTGTCTTCTACAGACTAGTTTAAAAAAAAATTAAGTCGACCTAAATACAATGTACTAATTTGAACAGTTTTTCAAATATAGAATATAAGTTTTAAAATCTAATTGTGCGCTTGTTATCAAATTGTAATTTAGCAACTTCGGGAACTGTTTTAAACTAAATTATGAAACTTAATCCTAAAAACTATTTTTAATATTTGGCTTTAAAACAAAACAAATACTTAACTACTAACATATTGAAAACTACTAACTATTGAAAAGTTAAAACTAAAAATAGGTATATCTAACTATTATAAACTAAATAAAAAAAAAACATATCGTTAATACAAAATGAACTAGTATAAACTAGTGAACTAAAATTAGATAAACCGGTATTACTTACCTAAAACATGGGACATTACTTGTAACGACCGTTATACTATTACAGTAGAATATTGTCGGGCTTCATCGATATGACCTAAAATATTATACTTAACTATTATAAAATAAAAACAAATAAGAAATAACATATCGTTAATACAAAAAGAACTAGTATAAACTAGTGAACTAAAACGAGATGACTAAAACTACCTATCGATAAAACAATACGAACTAGTATTATCCAACTATAGGACATTATTTATTACTACCGTTCTACTATTAGAATATTGTCGGGCTTCTGTACAAGACGGAGGGGTGCTCCAAGCCGACCCAGACACTACCTTACCATCAAACATCTTTGTATTGTTTATGGGGACATTTAAAACTTTATGGTACTATACTACTACAGCAGAACATTGTCGGGCTTCTGCACAAAACGGTGAAGGTAGTTCCAAGCCGAACAACGCCTTTCCACCAAACATAAATTTTGCATTGTTTATTCTTATTACATTTACCCGCGATGGCGATGTTGTGGATAGTACCTGAAACGAGAATACGTTCTTTAAAAATGTTTTCACAAATTAAAAAATATCAATCTAATTGTGCTAATAAAATTTTAAATGTACCCTTGAGTATATTATAGCAGTTGAAACAAAGTATTGGTTAAAATAATAATCAATTAAGTAAGGAGAATGGAAAGAACTCCGTATTCAATTATTACCATCTCAAAGAAGACCACGCTACCGCCAGGACTGGTTCACTTCTTCTACGAAACAGTTAACTAGGTCTAGATTGAACATACTCTCTTTTTTCTGTATGGGGCTCATGTACGTTGTAGATATGATTCTCCGGGACAACATTATCTGTCTATTTAAATTAATTTACATGTTATGTAATATAAATCGTGACGGAAAAACATCCATATTTGTTTAGTATAAATAAAGCGATTATTATTATATTTTATCAATAATTTTGTAAGGATTAGAACATAATTAGGGTTGCTAAGTAAAAAAAAGAAGTTTATCTTCAATGCTGGACTCGCAAAGACTTGGTAGGCCACATGTTGATTATAACCGATCTAGACATAATATTATAGACAATATAGGCCTGTTCGTTCTTACCTTCCTTCGCTCAGGCTTCCTTTCTTTGCATGGATGTCCCAGATAAACCCCGAAAAAACTAGCTAAAAACCTAGCTTATACGTTGACCACTTATCAAATAACAAATAATTATAATTTAGTTACGTTATGTGAAATACACGCTACAAATATATTCTACTAATTGGTGCCCGCGACTTCGTCTGCGCAGGATAAGATTTTAGTTTTTTTTTCATAAAAAGTATCCTATATTAATTTTAATACCTCCAATATATATGTATACAATACATGTGAATATGTGTACAAAGTTTCATGATGATCAGTTAAGTAGTTTTCGCGTGAAAGCGTAACAAACAAACTTTCTTTTACATTTATAATATTAGTAGGATTAACAATACTAAAAAAATATTTATTTATATTTGGGAAACAAACAATTATAATATTACTCATAGTTTAGAAATAATAAAAAAGTACAGAATAACAACAATCAATTTAAAACTCACTATAACATCGAAGAACGGTCTGCACTAATCTATGTATATGGTCCTGAGAGCAGGAATACTGGATGAATGACATCTTGATGTGTAGCACGTGGTTCCTGAAAGTGAAAAAAAAAATTAAAAAATGAGATACAGAGCCAATTTTCTAAAACAACGTGCTTATAAAAACAATGGTTTATTACTTAAATGATTCCTATACTATAATATATTCCACCATAATAAGATAATCTTTATGATAAATCAGTCAAAACGATATAGGACTTTCGATACTCATTAAAATAAATAAAATTCGACGAAAATTAGACACGTACCGATTGCATTATTATAACTGTCAAAAATTATTTAAATTCGGCATTATATTCACTGCCTGCCTAGTTAAACATCGTGGTAAAAATATATGCGGGTACTTGATAAATACTATGAGACACAGGCACTCTAATACATGTGCTTTTTATTTAGATGGAAATATATATACAAATGAACTACTTTATTTGAATTTAAGCAATAACTAAATTATAAACTGCACAAAGAATTGATTATTATAACTTACCCTTTTGCATTTCATGAAGTCTAACTTAGCGAACATAGCCGTACTTCTTCAAAAGTCTGGATCGAAAAGAGCGAGGCTTTCAATCGAAGGCTTTATATAGTCAACAGGCATAGACAATGCGACAAATATCGATTACCTATAAGCGGCAATTTACTTCGCTTAACGTGTTCACGTATCGATATCGCTTTGTTGGCCAAATATTCGGTGTACGAGAAAATATTAACAAACAGGTTACGCACACATGAACTGTACATACAGGCAAGTAATTCAAATATGCCACAATATTGGCTTATTTACAAACTTGAACGACTACATACGATTAACAACAAAATAGTCCGTCCACAGTCTACATACACATTGCCATGTTTCGGAAAATAACGCGAATACGCGAACACAATACGCCAAGTGAAGCGCCCTGTGCCGCAATAATATTATTATGATATCGTTGTAGGTAGTCAATTTTTCAACAGCATCTTATTCTATTCAATTTTTTAGTCTATTCATAACACAGTTATGTGAATTTGGAATATGTATTAAAAAACAAGGGAAAGAAAGCTTATGAACTATAATAAGGGCGGTTTCAGTGCGCATCTGATCTGAATCCGTGAAAAATCGGATGACGGAAATAGATCTAAAGCGTCAGCTACCATGCAAATAGTTTTACGGCTATTTAAGAACCCAGAGAATAATCAAAACAGAGTCGGATCGGGTACAGTGCGTCAGCGTCCTTATAAGTGTTTAATAAGATATTAATTATTGTAAAATGTATTCAAGTGGTCGGTAATTTTCGTAGAGGACTCTTACCACTGCTACGTGGCTGCTACACACGGTCAAGTAAAACGCAAGCGCAAGTTTGCACAATTCGGGTATCGACACACACAATCAACACACAATATAACAGTAGAGATTACACTTTTTGAATGCAAGCAGCATTAGCTTTTGTAAAAAAGTGTAATCTAAAGCTAATAATGTATTAATGATGTACTAATATTATAAAGCTGAAGAGTTTGTTTGTTTGTTTGAACGCGTTAATCCCAGGAACTACTGGTCCGATTTGAAAAATTCTTTCATTTTGCGACCATGCGCCATGGCTAACATAAAGTATGTTTTATAAAATTGATGAAATATTTACTGCTTTTGCTAGTGCATTACAGAACCGATTGCTACTGTCTTCATCCGCTTGAACTTATAGTTATACATATTAGATGTTGCACGCAGCTTCGCCCGCGTTAACTTTTGTCCAAAAAATTAAAAAAAGGATTGTGTGGTTTTATGAAACCACGGTAAAAGTGAAACTTTTTTTCACATTATAGGTAGACATTTAACCAAAAATTTTTTGAATAATATTCCATTAAGGGTATAAAAATCGCTTTATCAATCTTAATTTTATGTCACGCGACATGCAACACACAGACGAAAAAGTTTGAGACGATGTAATAAAAGTTTCACTTAAAAATTTGGGGCCCCAATTATTTCCCCCTAACTCCTAGGGGGATGAAATATAGATGTTGACCGATTCTCAAACCTACCCGATGCACACAAAATTTCGTGAGAATCAGTCGAGACATTTCGGAGGAGTTTAATTACAAACACCGTGACACGAGAATTTTATATATTAGAGATTCGTATTTTTTTCTTCAAGTATTACAGTAGTTATTTTATTTTTGGTATTAATTTCAAATCAAGGACGACTCTTCAACTCAACAATTTTATTTATGTGACTGATCAATAGATCCATTTTATTGTATAAACATAATATAACAAATAATACTATTTATTATATTACAGCCGTTCCTGATGTTTGGCTTCCCTAAGCTATCTGATATTTCGGAAAAATACCATCAATTTCATCTTATTAATTTATTATAATTTTGACATTGTATGCTGTGTTAGGTACAGTCTCGAAGTGAAAAGGTTCGACGCCTTAGGGTGAGGCCAAACGAGCGTAATTTTTTGAGTTGTGAGTAGCATAAAATGAGTCGCGTAATATACGCTGCATTCGGTTGCATACTAAAGTCCTGTTTGTGCCACACGACGACGCAAACTCACTGTGCGCATTAGTAAAAGTAATAATAATTAGTAGAAATAAAATAATAAGATACAACTTACCTATTGAAATCTATTGATTTGTTTTATTTGCTGTATTATTGTTCATACATACAGTACAGTATACAAATATTGACACTTTTTACTTTTAATTATCAACAATAATTTAAGAATAATGTTATAAAATATGATTCTTTTTTATTTGCTCTATTATTGTTCATACACACAGTACAGTATACTTACAATATTGACACTTTTTACTTTTAACTAACAAAAATTTAAGAACGATGATAATAATTCGAAACACTCGCCAAGCGAAAAAAAAATCAAATATACAACGTGTACTCACATTCCTGCGTTCGAGCACTCGTCAAACCGGTTTCAACCGGTTTCTACTCGTACGTGACAAGCCACGAGTGCTCACGCACGCATGCGTAAGGACGCTTGTAGTAGTGCAATCGATTCGCGCGGTTGTATGAAGCTTTGCCTCTGTCCGTTTATTTACTCATGTGGCAATAGTGAGGTGTCAAAACATAATACGAAACTATTTTATTATATAATATCCTTAGACAAGATGAACACGTCAAATCAATTTGGACTTTGTTATCGAATACCTAATTTTCAACGCAACAATCTCTTCTATGATGAAGTTTCATAAGATCTAGCATAAGGTCATATTGTTATTAAGTGTTAGCGAAACATTAAATGAATCAATTTCACAACCGACGAACCTTTTCATCCCGTAACTATTATCATCATCATCATTATCATCAGCCTCTATCCGTCCACTGCAGAACATAGGTCTCCCTCAATGAACGCCAAGACAGCCGATCCCTTGCCACTCGCATACAACGCGGGCCGGCCACCGCACGAAGATCGTCTTCCCACCAGGTTAATGGCCGACACTTCGTCTACCTAAACGTGGCCTTCTCTCTAGAATCTTATTGCCCCATCGACACCAGCCCACTGCCACTTCAACGAGCTATTCTTTGCGTGATATCGGTTACCTTAGTTCTCTGGCGGATATCTTCGTTCCGAATAATATCTGTCAAAGAAACACCCAGCATAGCACGCTCAATAGCACTTTGAGCTACGGCAAACTTACAAACCAGTCGTATATTTAGAGGCCACGCTTCAGCCCCGTAGGTCATCACGGGGAGAACGCATTGGTCGAAGACTTTCGTCTTCAAACTCTGCGGTATAGACGACGTGAGAATATGGCTAAGCTTCCTGAATGCTGCACATCCCTATTGAATCGGCTTATCTCTCGAAGTTACCTAGCATATATAATTATTATTTAAACGTGTTTACAGTAAAATGTAATTGTACAGTAAATTGTATTGTATTCCTTAGATCGATACGAATATATCGATTAAATATTTTAATATTCTGATTTTATATTTAAATTGATATTGAACCGATATTTTCACATCATTAAGTCCTAACAAAAAATATTACACGTTTTTATTGTACTACCCTATTTCGTAAAAACTTTATTTTATAAAAAAATTAAAAATGTATATAATTGTACTTAATATGTCCATGAATGAATATTGGCTGTAAATATGTTTTTTTGAAAAACGCCAGATATATATTCCTACCTCTTTTTAATATCAAGGGTTTTGACACGTATGTTGACTCTATTAGTCAATATAAAATGACTGCCAAACAATCGATCAAATTGTAATGATTCATTAGGTTACAATATTTAAATTCTTGTAATCTCTATACAAACTAACGATATATATTCCACAGACTGTTCGGCAATAAAAATGATATTTGGGTTACTTTTTACATCGTTTGTGTTATTTTTGTGGGGTCCATGTCTCAAAAAGGGACTGTGGGCCAAGCCAGGCCCAGTCTACGCTACAGATCGTAAGAATCGTGTATTTCAAGTAACACCTACTAATCAGTGTTGTCGAAATAAATGTTGTTGACTTAGTTGTTTGTTTTTGACCAACCCATTGTTATAAAAAACATGAGGTTATAACTCCTGTGTCCGTTTAATTACATGCGGCTTAAATGATACTTTCGGTTAGCGATTGCCATTTACTAATAGACTAGAATTAAGCGATTACGATTGTAATTTGAATAGACAAAGTGAGGTTACTTTGCGAAAAAAATTGAATAAGTCATTGACAAAACGTAAGAACTCCAGACCTATAGAACCTATAGTATAATCAATCTGTAGGCAATTACTTCTTGAAATGTGAAGTTATATGGATTTTGTGTTATTCTTTTTATTCCTAAACTAAACACGTATTTCTCTTGACCTTTTATATGTCATTATGGGGTGACAAAATGAAATCGACAAATTATAAAAGGGAATATGTCGATAAAGGTGATCATCACTATCATCATCAGCCTTTATCCGTCCACTGCTGAACAATCCTTCAATAAACGCCAAGACGACCGATCCCTTGCCACTCGCATCCAATATGGACCAGCCACTGCATGGAGATCGTCTTCCGACCTGGTTAATGGGATAAGTTGATACTAAGGATAAATGCGCTTCACTCGGAAGCGCATTTATCGGCGTAATAGCGTAGGTAATGCACGCATTATTTTATATATGTACATTTTGTGTCACTTTGTCTTAAATTACTGAACTCATTTAAATGAAATTTTGCACACTGCAGTTGGCTCGAACTGGAGAGAAAATAGTTTTGGACATTGTGGAGGCGCTTTGTGTGTAGACCCACAAGTAAGTTTGTGTGTAGACGCCTACACCCACCTGGCCACTATTGTATGGACCTTAGAGGTAAGGAGTCTGGAGTACCACTTCAGTGTACGAAAAGCGTCATTTTGAACTGTTGCAGTTTACACATGGACACTTCAATTTTTTTCTCCCATATGAAAAGTATTCCTTACGTATATAATCAGGCATATAAATGAAAGACATTCATAAATTAGGATAATTTAATAAATAATTCCTAAAATTATTATAATAAATCATTATTTAATTTAATCAACTAATAGGTAACTTATTAATAATAACTAATTAGAGACCAACTTTAACTTAAATGGCGTCTTCACATTAATTGTATATATTTTTAATGAAAGAAGTAAATTATTATATCCTAAAGCATATATGATATGATTTGTCGACAACTCAATAAACCGATTAAGTCGATACAATATAATAACAATCTTAGAAATAATGAGCCAAGAAAAAGATGTGATTCGGTGATGAATGAATGAACAAAATAATGATTTTCTAATGTTTACGCGAATTTCACTCATTATAATAAAACAATTTTTTACGGATTTTATCGCGGTTTATTAAGATTTTTACAAGCCCGACGTTTCGGATACTTTACAGCAACCATGGTCACGGGAGGACCATGTTTCCAGTCCTCCCGTGACCATGGTTGCTGTAAAGTATCCGAAACGTCGGGCTTGTAAAAATCTTAATAAACCGCGATAAAATCCGTAAAAAATTGTTTTATTATAAAAATAATGATTGTTTCCCACAGCTGCACTTAGCCTCTTTTAATGACATGTAGGTATACTGTATTTGGAATTCACAATTTGCAATATTTTCCATATATACTTAATGTTGTCGGAACTGTATTAAATCAATATTTTCATGTGAACTCGCCACAAAAGTTAGTGTACAACAATTAAAAAGTTTTACTATTTTCCAATGCTGAACCAAATACCACTTTTTATTCAAAATAATGTACAGGCATAACGAACTCAATGAAATCATAATAACTTACTCCTAGGAAGATAGATAGAATAGATCAGTTTAGACAGACATATGCTTACACAGAAATAAAGTTACAAATAATTAAAATTAATATAATAAAAAATTTTGAAACGCCATTAACTTTTTAAAAGGGCAACTTAATTTAAAGACATTCTACATGGCAAGGCCACTTACAAACACTAAAGTCTACTCATGTATTGCTCCATCTTCACTTCTCCACTTATGGCGATCAAGCCACGCAGCTTGCTAACCAAAAAGCATTTAAAAGCAGAATCTTAAGGTAACCAGTATCAAAGTAAAATATTTTTGTCACCAGATTAAAAATGAAACCAGACGCAGAAGTATGAAGAGGAAGACGAAACGCCCCCTTGATGGCCCGGTAGGGTAATAATGACTTCTGGATGGTATTGCAGGCCTACACGGATGACGACCATCCACATTATGGTCACACAGATCAACTCAACACACATACCAGGATAAATACGTTTTGAGTATGACAGCGGTTTTGACTCGCTACATCACGCGCTGGCTACCATCTAAGTTATAAGTTCTAAGCGTGAACTGGCCGTCTGGATTTTATTTCAATTACTAACTCTAAACTACACTTAATACAAACAAAAATACCGTCACTACAATGCTAAGCTCTGATCTAATAATAAAATAAAATTCAAAATAAATCATCTAATAATAATTTCTAATCTACAACTATGATATTTTTGTTCGCTTAAGCCATCTACTTTGTGCGTGATTATACGAAAGAAAATCAAGATGGTGTTCTCGTTTATTGACTTTCTCTATCTAAAATAAACATGTACTAAAAATAAATATTTAAGTGAAATGCTAATTTTCTAAAACTTGTCTTAAGATTAAAATTAAAACGTGGAAACTAAGAAATTAATTATAAAGCGCAGAATGAGCAAGAAAATTCACTATCCCACTCACCAACGTACGCATACCATTGATATGGGTAAGTTAAGTTATTCTGTATGTGTTTATTAGTGTATAGTCGACATTTCGATATAATATGTATGCAAAACCATCCAGTACAGTTATTGTTGTCTTGCCGCCCCCCCAAGGGGGGACAATAAGTACGATATACGAGTTATTACAATTACATTAAGGTACATACAGTCTTATTTTATAATAATCATTACATACACCAATCTCATTACAATATTACAAATTATATATAAATACAATATTACATTAAGATTTTTTTGGTTGAGTAACTGGAAAAGTCTGAAAATTTCATTTACATTTGAATATTTAATAATGATGATAAATAAAACGTTGTACATTTATCCTCTGCAATTCTGTGTAACAGATGGTCTTTAACTCATTTCTAAATATACAAATAATGTCTAGATTTCTTAAACAAAACACAGAATTCTACAATTAAATAAAAAATACTGTTCCTTATTACGATTACATGTTAATTTTGTTTGTGAACAACAAATATAAAACATTAAAGTTTCTTGGAGAAGTTTTCTGACAAAATTTGGTATTTCTTCTTTCTAGCTAACACATCAAATAAAGAATCTAAAAAATGACTACAGAAACAATTTCGTTCCGAAACAGACGGGAGTTTGGCAATTTCTCGGGAGTATACGACATAATAGGAGTGTGATGTGTCTGGTGTCTGGTGTAAAGAGCATACTCCTCACCTGCAAGCTACGATATAGCGTGTTTATAAATGTGATGTTTACTTATTATCAGATGAACCAACCGTACCCCGCTGTTTTACCCGCGTACTTCCAATTCCCGTGCGATTACAGGGATAAATTATGGCCTATATGTTATTTGGATTTATAAGCTATGTTATTGTAAAGTTTTATTAAAATCCATTCAGTAGTTTTTGCGTAAAACAGTAGCAAACTTTCACGTTTATAGTATTGGTAGGATAGGATAATTTTTGAAAAATGCAAGACCTTTGTAAAAATTAATTTATTTCTCCTATCTCACACACCAAAAAAGAAAATATTTTTGATATATTCAATGAAAGCTTACTGTATAAGCTAAGTGTGTATGGTTAAACATAAATGAATTAAAAAAAAAATGCTAATTTCAAATTTCGCCAACTTAAGTAGCATTTCTTGGCATTTCGATATAACTACTATGTATCCAATAATTGTACGATTATGTGTCCGTCATAAAGTTATATCAGTTGAAATTTAAGATGTTTTTTTTATGTTACTTGGATAAGCAAACTGGCAAACGTGCCACCTGATGGTAAGTGGTCGACGTCGCCCATGAACATAAACTAGTATACCTGGAACGAGCCCAGGCAACTCATCTATGTGTTGCCTATCCTGAGACATAAGGTGTTAAGTCTCGGTGCCAGTAATTACACTGCCTGTCTTGCCCTTCTCTCCGAAACACAGCAAAGCTGTTTCACGGGAGAAACAAGCAAGATGGTGGTACCCATGCAGCCGGGAGCGCGGCACAGCGCTTCCCTCCCACCGGTGATGTTGCTTAAAATTTTCAAATGTCCTATGATATACTATGAATCTAAATGTGTCTTTAAATCTTTTTCATTAATGCATAGGTTTAGGTAGGTCTTTGAATGAAGTGGTTTTTTTGGTGGTTAAATAAAAATCCAATTTAAATCGAGGGGTCGTCATCCCATACAACCTAATTTCATTAAATTTAAGAGTTACTAAAGTTATATGAAAATAGATTTGATGAATGAAATACAATCTGTTAGTAGCATGAGCAACACTACAGCTGTTAAGTCAAGATGTAAATATTATACAAAATCAATGACGGTTCGAACTAAGTTTTGATGAAATCGCCCGATGTGATTATTGTGATTCTATGCAAGCTTAAATATAGGCTAAAGCTAGGCCTAAATAATATTGCTTTTTGTTTTTCGAAGGCCTTTATTTTAATCGCTACTTTACAGAAGTTGCTCGCTACTTCACAGAAGTTGCAAGCGATCGAGGAAGTGACGTCATCACATCAGTCTAATATGTTCGTTGTTTCCTAAGTTATTTCGTTTTCTTATTTAACCGAGAAGTCCCGGATTCTATCCTATTATATATTGGGAAGGGATTTTCGGGAGCTAAGGATATTTACACGAGGAGATGGAGCGTGTAAAGTTCACCTCGATGTAGTGGCGTATATTTTACTTATAGGCTCGATTGCATACAGGACAGGTGATGTAAAATGACAGACTATTAAAAGCGATCAATTAAGATTTTTTTCTTTTTTTATGTTAGTTGGATAGGCAAACTGGCAAACGTGTCACCTGATGGTAAGTGGTCGACGTCGCCCATGAACATAAACTAGTTTACCTGGAACGAGCCCAGGCAACTCATCTATGTGTTCCCTATCCTGAGACATAAGGTGTTAAGTCTCGGTGCCAGTAATTACACTGCCTGTCTTGCTGTTTCAAGCTGTTTCAAGTGAAGTTAATTTACTAGTTGGATTTGACTGGTGGGGTATAGGCCGTCTTGGCGTTTGCTGAAAGGCTTGCGTCAAGCGATGGACGAAAAAGATGAAAATTTGAAACGGAATCTAACAATTTTGAAATGTATTGCATAAGGCCACTTACTGGAGACGGATGATCGCTAATTTATTTCCATGCCGAAAACTATTCGATTGGCAGGAATTTGATTCTTGGCATTCATTGCAAGAAGCCTATGAGAGATGGATACGGCCGATTGGTTTGAATTGGTCTTGTTTGTTTAGTAATTATTGATTTTCATGACGAAATATATGCAAATGTAAAAGATCTGATTCTCGGCATTCATAGAAAGAAGTCTACGAGATAGATACGGCCGATTGGCTATAGGCTGTCAAATATGGAGTAGGTTGGGTCTTATTTTGTAACTAAGTACAAGCACAGACGGTAGCTTAACTATAATAACGGGTTTGGAGATATTATTAAGTAAATTATAATCAACTAGCTTGCCTACAAATGAACGGAATTACTAAGGGACTTTTTTTTTTTTTTTTTTTTTCGGATGGATCTATGCTAATGGCCCGAAGGCCCTAATGCTTCAACGGATTAGTGTGAGCCCATTCGGCTCACTTTTGATTGGGGGGTTGCCCCCCGCCTACCGTGCAGTCTGTGACCACACGGCCTCCTGGCGTCGGTTGTGTCTAAGGGACGCAAACGCATGAAATGTAAGAAAAAGGTTTCAAATACAAATCCATTTTCAAGGGAGGCTTAATCTATGTAACTAGGCTATTAGAGACTTATACTATGTAACTTTAAAACTAAACTTACATCCGAATGAAAGCTAACCTAACCAATTCCATTGGCAATGCATTATAACACCGATGGGTCAACGGGTATTGTGTAAACTAAACTAAAGCTCAAGAATGCGATCCTGTGCAGACCGCTGAAGACATATTCAAGTGAACATCAGATTGGTTATCACTTGACTTTGTCAACGTCAAAGACATCGTGACTGCATACTAGATGAACCGATACTTCTAAATTAACGCACACCGAACAGAATTCATCAAACGAAACGAAAACGACTCTGGAAGGAATAATTAATTTCGATTCGTTAGAAACATTCGGCTCGGATAGGTTGTTCCTTGAATGTCTAGAGTAAGAGGGTCTACAGTTCCGGTAACTTTGCCCGAGTACCTACCTAAACTATTTTTTTTTCTATTTTTTATTTTTTTCTTGTTTTTATTTTTGTTTTTTTATACTTACATTTATTTTTTATTTTTTACATTTTATATATTTACATAATATAACAGGTTATCTCCCATGAATTATTGTTAGTTGTCTCCGCCCGCGCTATCCAATCAATATTAATATCCTGAAAGTTCTTTTCATGGCATTCCTGAGTCCTGGTGTACACGCGTGAAGTGCACGATGGAACCCTAATATTACCATCCCGGTAGATGTCAGTGGGTTTGGCAAACTAAAGTCCAGACGAACAACCTGATACTAAGTTGTCGCTTAGTCCAGCTTATTCACGCGTTGCCCATCCTAAGGTGTTAGGTTAGCAGGACATACATTGCCACTAGCAGAGTGGTGGCACACTTGTAGCATGTCACCAACCGCAATCTACCTACGGTATATTTTAATGGCGGCGACATAATCTGAAACCTTTCTCTTACATCGTTTCTTAAAATAATTTGTGCGTATAATACTTAAAACTACATACATATTTATTGTATGTACAGCGCATCATCTCTATTTTATGCATATATACAAGGCAATCGTAATATTATATAGATGAACTGGATATATATACATCTTATTTATTATCTATTTATTATATGATACTTTTTTTTCTACGTTTATTAAAGTTTTTACTTTTCGGGCTCAATCGGATACCTCGAACTATGGTGACCGAAGAAATTTAAAAACCTTGATAAACCACGATAAAAACCTAAATTAGTTCTAACTCTGCCTCCCAAAAATATATATACAATTTGGGGAAATCCTTATGTTATAAGCCGATAGGCCGATTGGAATTAATTTGTAGGTATTTTATATGTACACATTATATGATTTTAAGTTAACATGGTTATTTTAATTTTAAAATTATTTGAAACGGGATATTTACCATATTTTTCACTTTTGTTCTGTCTTGTTCACGAAATTGTCACAAGCGAATTATGTTAATCTCGTGAACAAGCCATTCGTAGATAATGTCGACATATCGAGCTCCGCGAAATAAAAATGAAAAGCATGGTAAATATGTATCCCGTTTTAAATAATTTTAAATATACATTTATAATTCTATAAAAGTATAAAAGTGTTAAAAGCTTGAAAAATTGAGACTATTCCTTATTGGACAGAGATAATTTCCACATGAAATGTATAATAAACATTTTTCTCTTATATATACTTCTACTTACCTACTTATACTAAAGATGATGCTGAACTATTTACATGATATTGTATGCGTATGTATTTCACGTGTGTGGAATGGATGACTAAGATATCAGGAAACTACATCATAGCTATATCGAAATACTGCTACTATTATGAAAAAATATGATTCCGAAGAAATACAAAGTAAACTATTGAAATACCGCAAATATCCTAATAACAGTATCATTTAAAAGGCCTTTGTCCATGGCGTGCATGGTTGTAATTCTGATAATGGTATCGATGATAAAAAATTTAAATATATTATAATAATAAGTATATTTTTTATGAAAGGTTGGTATTTTTTGGATTTTTCCGTAAAATTATCGTTCAAGTGGTTTTATTTTGAAAATAATGAGAATTGTAAGCGGGCTTTAAAGATGAACTGTGTTTGAATACTAAAGCCTTAAAAATATAATAATAATATAGGTACATTTACAATTGAAAATGCGTCTTAAATGAGTTAATAATAATGAAACGTATTTCTAGATGATTCTTTTTTCTGAAATCGTGGAACAGTATTTTATATTTAAATATTTAACCCTTTTTTAAATATCCGGTTTCAAACAAATTAAATGATCATTTTAAAATCTGTAATATTAAAAACGAATTATAATTTTAAATTAAAATCAATACTTTTGCGTTTGTATAAATTGATATTCTAGACTTTTTAATATATTTTTTTAAATACAATTAATTTAGTTACAATGTATTATGAAAAATAAAATATATTTCAGAAGTAATATACTTAGTAGAAGTAAACAATTAATATCTGAATTTAAAAAAAAAGTTTTTTTAAAATTTTCATACACATACGACACTTAGATAGGTTATTGAGAATATTGGTCAAGATTTATTTCTAGAAGGGTCCCATACTAAAGATATGGTTACGAAATGCTCTATTTGGTAGTACGCTAACATACAAGTGAACAATTACACGGAGACAACAGTCTTTGACCGCAGAGGGAGAAAACAATGGATGCATGCAAAAATTTATTATAAGATGTTATTGATTCTTATCTAGGTATATTAAGCGTTTTTAGAGTTACTACACAATTTTGAATGAAGAACATCAGTGCAAACACTACTTATGCTACCAAAGTTGATTATAATGCCAGCTAGCCACCAGGTAAAAAAAAGTCCTGGAGAAAATAGCCTGTTAGCAAAAATAATGGACATAATTTGCCTGAAGTAGTTTCGATACAAAGTATTTTTCCGAATGACGCTCTGTGACTTTTACAATTTGTAATACTTTTTTATTTACAGAAAACATTTAAGAAGCATAAACGGCAACACATATTGTGGCCAAAATCAGTTATACACGACACATATTATTATGTATGTAATACATTTTTTTTAATAATATTTTATGGCCTGGTTAATGTATGTAATACACATCGACACTATTTTTTTTATTTTATTATTTTCATTTAAAGGCATTAGCTACTAGGCTATTAGCCATACAAAATACAATATTCGGTCTGTAATACGGAGAAATGGCGGGAAACCCCAAGGAGCGCGGCTTCGCCCCTCTAGCCCCCATCAATAAACTATCATTCCCCATTCCATCCACACAAGGCAGTCCACCACAATATTCGCCAAACAATCACATTATATATTACACAGATTAAGTTTTTAAAACAAACACTATAGAAAACCGCCAGAACAGCCCTACTAAGAAAACCACTCCAGAACGGTACTCCATAAGATTCGCCAACCAATCACAATATATAAAGATCAAGTTTTTAAAACAAACACTATAGAAAACCACCCTGAATGGACAAAACACAAAATAACAATTAATTAACGGGAAACCAAAAAACACAACCGCGCGTCCCGATGCTTCCCGCCATTCCACACATCGACACTGTTTTTTTTTTGTTTTTTTTTTGTTTTTCGAACACATCCAAGTTATTTATTTAAACAGTTTTTTATTTATTTACAGACCATGGGAGAAGTATTCTAAATAAGTAACACTTTAAGCATTAAAACTTAGCATCTAACATCAATAATTAATATTGATATATATAATATATTGTAATATTTTTTTTATGAAGCGTAAAAATGGCAATTAAATTGCATCGTTATGTAAAAAATATTTTTTTTACAAATAGGACAATATGAAAAGAGCATACTCATATTTGAGAGGCCGGTAACGTACCTGCTAATGAATTAGCGGGTACCTCTTCTATAAGAAATGTCTAAAAAAATTAAAATACGAGTCGTAACTTATCAGCCGTAATATTTTACGGCTAGAAGTCATACATTACAGCTGAGTATCAGGACCACTAGGCCAGAAGAAGGACTAATGCTATTTTTTTTAAATGCCAACTCAACTTGCTGATTGACAGATTCCTGTCCTACTTTCATTACGTGATGACTGATTGCGCTTGATAAGAATTAAAATTAATGAATTGGGCATTCTGTGGAGTAGATCTTATTTATTTAGTAGAAAGTAGGACAGGGAAATATAGACATCGAGATAACGTCTTGACCTGGTACAATTTAAGGGTAAACTCGTTTATAAGAAGGGGCATTGGTCATGTCTCTTACAAACGAGTTTACACATAATAATCGGGTGGCTCGTGTGTGGGCCTGTTTCTACTAACAAAAGTCTTATCAAGCGGGCGATGGGGTCGTCACATCCCTACGCCAGTAAATGAGTCCTTGTTTTTTTTTAATTTCTCAACTACGCAAAATAATGACATAACTACGCATTTTATGAATTATAATTTTTATTTAGACGTATAAAAATATATAAGTTTGTTGCCTATTCTTATTTCAACAAAAAACAATAATAACAGATCAAAATAAATTATACTCAGATGAGAAATATTGCCCTATTTGAAAAAAATATATACTGTATTTATATTTGAAATGCAAAACATTTTACATAGTTAAATCATGAATTATATAGTATAGACAAAATTTAATTTTGCCTATCTGTTTTAGAAACATAACAGTTTTCTAAATATATTCATTACTTACTTAGCGCCTAAAGGCGTATTCTAGAAGTTTTTTTAAAGCTAAGGCATTTATAACGCCAGGATAGTACCTACAAGAGGAAAATCGATGAAACTCATCACCCGATGTAAACCAATCAACAAATAGAAATCGATGATTTCGAACCTACCTTACTAAGCTACCGTTTGGCCCCCACAAAATTTGCGACAACAAAATATTAATGAACAGATCTAAGTAGCAATGGAAATGAAAAAGGTAAAAAGTACAAGTACTATTCTTTTTTTTCGAATGCACCTAATGCCATATGGCATATGGCCATAAGGCCTTTAGGGCTTCATCGGTTTAGTAGGCGAGCAGATAAATAGTATACTAATATTATAATTCTAACATGTTAATTGTCAACAAGGTGCGGTTTTTTATAAAATTGCATGTATAACTCGGTCGAGCTAACTGTGGACTAGGCATTTGACATTATGTTGATGTACAGTGCGCAAAAAAAAAATCAATAATAATTATGTGAATAACGCTTTATTTTTATGATTCAAAACCACATTAAGTACAATTAAAAATTATACCAATTTTATAAATTTAATCATTTAAAATTTAAACCCAATCCATTGCAGAGACAAGGGTGTGAAGATCTTGAGTTGATCTTGAGTCAAAGTTAAGTATTGCGTGGGAATCTGTCGGCACGTAAAAAAGAATAAAAACCATGAAAACGATACCCATATTGATTTTATTTAAAAATTCGCGTCCGCTATCTTGAACCTTAAAATATATCCTCATATTCGTAATCAGAACCCCTAAAAACCATGAAAACGATACCCATGTTGATTCTTTTTTAAATCGCGTCGGCCATCTTGAACCTTCAAATACATTATCATGTTCGTAATCGGCACCCCCGATAATCTAAAATCTAGTAAACAATAATATGCATAATAAAAAAATCGGTTGTCTGTAAAGTCGGTTTACTGACGATAGTTGAACGTGACAACGTCATAAGAAAATGGAACGCCTCACAGCGAGGTAACGCCGCATGCGTCATGTTTTTTCGTTCTTGCAGCCTGCTCCATCGAATTATAAGACGTTGTCACGTCAAAACTAATATCGCTGGGTTAATATGGATTTCATTTAAAAAAATCATACAAAGAATAAAATACTCTTTAATCAAAAGCATCTGGAAAAAAGATATAAGTAACAAAACACCTAAACTATCAAAATAAAAAGAGACAGCTCTGGCTGACAGCTCCCGTCCCTCCCTCACCCCGCAAACCAGCAAGATTGCTCTGTCTAGACGCGTCCGTTGGCCTACTGTTTGACTTCTAATACTGTGCTAATATTACGGTTTCAATGTGTGCGTAGTGCGTACACGCAATGTTATAATAATATTTATTAGTTATAATAATTATTGATGTGATGAACGGCTTTTTATTTTCAACACGTTTAATTATTTTGCTTATAATTTTAAACGTGTTTTTTATGTTAGTTGGATAGGCAAACTGGCAAACGCGCCACCTGATGGTAAGTGGTCGATGTTGCCCATGAACATAAACAAGTTTACCTGGAACGAGCCCAGGCAACTCATTTATGTGTTGCCTATCGTGGGACATAAGATGTTAAGTCTCGGTGCTAGTAATTACACTGCCTGTCTTGCCCTTCTCTCCGAAACACAGCAAAGCTGTTTTACGGAAGAAACAAGCAAGATGGTGGTACCCATGCAGCCGGGAGCGCGGCACAGCGCTTCCCTCCCACCGGTGTTTAAAAAACTTTGCTTAAAATGCCTAAAAAAATTGTTAATCGTTGTGAAATAGTGACGACTGACTACTGAATACTGACTGATAAAGCCGAGCTACGAGCTTATGAGCTAGAAATGTGTTATCAAATATAATACGAATTCCTATATAATATAAATTATTATCAATCAATGACAACGCTCGGTTTTTTGGTTTGTTTTATAACAAAATAAAAAATGACAACTTCCGTTTTAAACTTTTAATGTTTTTAAAGTCAGTACGTTTTTCGCTGTCAACGAGCTCATTTGGTTATTTAATTTACTTTGCATGCTACGATTTTGAACTGTAAATAAAAATATTGTTAATATGTTGTAAATAACTATAAGTACATAAAATAAATGAAGTTCTATTTTCTCATGATACCCTTTAGAAATTTTCAAGATAATTTTGTTTAAATGAATTGTTAAAATTAGGTAATCAATAAAAAGTCTGAAAAGTACGAAGTGCTGTTGATTGATGTATAATTTATACATAGGAATGCATTTTGTATTTGTAACACATATCTAATTTCTATAAACTGGTAGCTTTCGGCTTTACCAGTCAGTCGTCAGTAATTACTAATTCACATTCAATTTTTGATGCGTTTGAAGCAATGTTTTTTAAGCACGTTTAAAATTATAAGCAGAAATAATAAGCGTGTAAGACATAATGTCAAAAGGCTGGGTTAGTAGCATAGTTAGCTCAACCGAGTAGAAGGTATGAGCGTTTAAATAATAAATTCTTAAAAAATATGTTGGTGTAATAGAATATATATTAACTATAATATTATAATATATTCAAAATAAGCAACCAATCGTGCTTACGGATTTAAACAGACTTTGTTTAATCGTTGACAGTTAAGATTTAGAAATTTTAATAAAATATACTATCATGATTGAAGAAAAAAACCTTATTTCAATAGCTATGAAACTCAAAATTAAATGTAAATGGTAATGAAGACTTATATTTTCATTCAATTAAAATTTCAATTTAAATTATTGACGCCAAAATTTCCAATGTGTCCTCTTAACATCGCCTCTGCACTAATTATTCACAATACTAATTTATTACCATAAAAGTTCAAAATACTAGTTTGCTTTTCTTCAATAATGATATTAATATAGAAAATTAATGGATCTTAACAGTTAACATAGTTAACGTATAAACGAAATTTGTTTAAATCAGTAAAAGCACTTGGTTGTTATTTTGAAAAACAGAATTTTTTAAGCATTTATCGCTTAAACGTTTAAGGATGTATCGTTTAATAATTATTAAGAATATTTTTTGCACACTGTACATCAACATAATGTCAAATGCTGGGTCCACAGTTAGCTCGATCGAGTAGTGATAATAATTTGAAGGATAAATTAACCTTAAATTTATGCGAGTATTATTTCCCTGAAGTAAAAAAAATAAATAAATTATGTTATATTAATAAAATATCTTCACTAACAAATGGTTTAACGCTTGATAACGCTATAAATTTATTACAATGCCAAAAAAGCAGAAATGAAAAAAGACCAAAGCTGAATTTTAAAAATTATTAAAATAAGTATATAAAATTGTTAAATGCTATGCTAGCGCTGTGTTATTAAAATGTTATTATGTTATTAGAATATTAAAATGGTAAATTTAAAAACCGAATTCACCTTTTATATCAACACGAAACGAGCCAAAATATAACTTTAAGAATGTAAATTTAGAGTCCCAATGACTTGATATCGTGTATATTTAAACTTATTAAAAATATATTGATATAATAAGAGCGATAGAATATAACAGTAGACAAAATATATATTCGTGAAAATAGTTTATAACTTTTTCGTATCAAATACTTGGTAAAGTAGTATTTAGGATACTTATATTATATAATAATAAAATATAAGTAGTTACTTTACAAGAAATTTAGTTCCTTTGTAACTTTTTGCACACAATAGTCTCCGAGAAGGCCATAACGAAAGTTACACTCCTTAAAGCTTTATATTATCATAATTTCACTATGTTGTCTTTTTGTTGTTGTACACTCATGTCATAGATTATAAATAGACGATAGAATATGCCATTACTTAATTTGTGCGATACGACAGCGCTATTTTTCTCACTGTAACGTGTTCCTTATATACATAGACAAATACTAAATCTATACCTATTAGCTATAAGTGCATGCAAGAATAAATAGACATTAATCACAAAAATATGCCACTATTTATATCTGATTAAACTGATTGTTCAAAAACTGTCTCACTTGCACCAATCATACATCCACGACCATTTCGTTTTCTTTGCACCTCATATGCGTCTGTACCATGGTCGCCGTCATTCACGCCTACCTTCCTGGTGACTGGGCCCTGGCTGCTCGTCATCATCGTCATCAGCGTCTCTGTTTCTGTAAAACAAGTACACATACTGTTCAAGGTTTATATACCGTACAATATAACGAAATCAAGTGCCAAAACTAGGCACTTATTTTGGGCCACAAGACTTGTATCTAATAACGCAAGATTTATGCAACATAATGAAATTAGGCATCGCTAGCCAATTATATTATGTAACATGCACGACATATCTAAGTATCAGAAAAAGCTTGTTTAAAATTAACCCTTTATTTAGTGTTTATAGATACAAATAGTCATTGTGATAATGAAGTTAGACTATTTGCCCAACCTATTCTAAATTGATCATAATATAATATGATTCGGCAACGTGATTATATA
The DNA here is from genome assembly GCA_963853865.1 of Helleia helle. Taxonomy (NCBI): domain Eukaryota; kingdom Metazoa; phylum Arthropoda; class Insecta; order Lepidoptera; family Lycaenidae; genus Helleia; species Helleia helle. The sequence goes on from OY971420.1 coordinate 7,872,267, forward strand.
AATGGCGATGATAAGTTTAGTACATATTTGGATGCATCTGGAAAATGAGACTCTACTTCTTTTCTATTCCGCCTTGCGTACATATAATATGATGATATTAAATAAAGGATAACAAATGAAATGGCCACCAAGCTTTAATGAATGAATGATGATAAAATGAATGTATTCTTACTTCATTAACTTATTTAATGTCCTAATAGCGGAAAAAATGTAAAAATAACACTTAAGGTACGCGTCCATTCGCGCCAATATGACACTTAAATGCCGATAGAAATGATTAAATGACGCACTTGTATGACTTTCTATAAAAACTAAAATCCGTGGCGTGCCGTGCCGTCTTTACTATTATTTATTGAAACCAGTTATTAAAAAGAAGAATAAGACACAAACCTAATCTTGACCCGATCCTAGATAATTCCATGATTGTGAAGAATGATTTAATGAATGTTAATGCAAATTCTAATACTGGAAAATGAGAAAAGTCTAGAATAAATAACGTACACTTGCAAAAAGCCTAAGTGCCGATTATATGAAAATGATGAGTTGACATTTGGAGAAAGATGATATAAAATGGTGTAACTGGAATGAAACAAATGCTTCCCAAACGACTGACTACCGATGTGATGTGTGAAAACAATGAGTAAGAAATGGTGACTGACTGTAAATATATTCTTACTTCATAAACATAAAACGCCAGCCCTTTCGTTGTCATCCATCTAGCTTTGAATGCCAGCCTCCAGACTTGAAGAACGAGCTAATAGATATTCAAAAAGGTACAAATAAAATTTTAGATGTCCTGTCTCCATATATCTATCGCTAGAACACTTACTATATAATTAGTAAGTACTTAAATATAATTTATGTAAATCCAATTATGCAAAAAATGAATTTACTTTTCGTGCATGCCTAATATATATAATGAAAAGTGTGATAAATTGGACAAAATGCACGATAATTTTTTAGATGTAGAATCATGGAAATATATAAAAAAAGTGTAACATCTCATTATTGTTTTAAATTTTAGTAAATACTGATATTGTGTTTATATGTATTACTTGTTAGTGGAAACTTAACTGATTTCTGTACTTTTTAATATTTCTAAACTATGAGTAATATTATAATTGTTTGTTTCCCAAATATAAATAAATAAAATTTATTTATATAGATAATTTCTTGATGCTTATGATGATTGCTGAAGAACAAGGATATTGTTGGTTTCGGACCTAATATTGACGAATTCAAATGATTGATTAACATTTTGAACATATTCCCAAAGAAATTTTACATTTATTAGAAAAAAAGAAGTCACTACCCGAACTTCTGGACCTAAATATAACGTAAAAAGGTGAAAGAAATATAGTTGTATTATATTATAAGCTTGTTATTAGTAATTGACTGAATTGACTTGATTGAATAAGTTGACTTAAAAAGAAATAGGTACCTGCTACTGGCGAGTTTCGTTTTTTTCTCGCTTTTTTCGGAGCCTGTAGCTGATTTTGGGCTTGGTGATCTTTCAATCTATAAAAAATATGAATAATAAATTAAGAAAAGCCGGCCTAAAATTTTTAAGAAATCATTTTAGCTACGATAAAAAATACATGCCACCTAAAGGTTAGCATTAACATAATTAAATTAATCCAGAACTTGCCCACGTAACTCATTAATTGCTAAACTTGTGATGCAACATTGGTGACAGTAATTACGTTGTATATCCTGCACTTCTATCCCCCGGTGTATGGGGAACACAGCAAAGCTGGTTCACGGTGGAAATATGCATGAAAGTGGTTTGTCCCCACCATCGTTCAAGCCTCGTCGTGGCGGTGGGGCTCAGTAGCCTAAGGTGAACCCAGCACCTTGGTAAGAGCATTTCCCGGCGCAAAAAAGTGGTTTGCAGACGAGCACGTGGTACAAACCATCCCGCTAGTAAGTAAATGAGAAATAACCTTGCTCTGTTGACTCGTGGAAGGACCCGCTTCAGCTTGGATTTGAGTTTGACTGTTGACATGACCCATCTTCGATAAAGGAGGATTCTTGAACGAGTACGAGAATGCGAGGCCACGTTTCAGAGATCCCCTAGAATATACATAAAGTTTCAGTGACTAGTCACATATACAGTTAATTGTAATGAAAATATTTAAGTAGTATTTACTATTTCACAGGAGGAATTGAAAAGAGAGGAGATAGAGGGAAGTTGTATATGATGTAATTCCTCATCTTACCAAATTTTATCGACATTAAATTAACTATTTAGGCTTGAAAAGATAAATTTTTTTTTTTGAGAAGAGAACTTTTGTAAGTAGTATGTATTACAAGGTTACACAAGTTATTTTACTCATAAAACGCAATCTGCCTGTATTTGCATTTTCCTAAAGGTTTTAAAGTGAATACCTGGTCGGACTCGGTGGCGGGTAGCTGCTGCCTCTGTGGTCGGGCGTGAGGTACTGATGTTGTTGAGCTACTATTAGACGATTTCGCTGCAGCAGCTCTTGATGCGACTGGTACAGCTTTTTAGACGCTGACGGTATGGTCGGACTACAAAAGTTTATGTTCGTTAAACATCACATATCGTCGCCTCTATCCGTTCACTGCTGAACATAGGCCTCCCTCAATGAACGCCTAGATGGCCGATCCCTTGCCACTCGCATCCAATCCAGCCACCGCACGGAGATCGTTTTCCTACTTAGTTAATGGCCGACCAACACTTCATCTACTTAAACCTCACATCACATTCAAATTATTTGATGGTGTCACTTAACCCCGCCGTATCGCGCATCGGTAAAAATATCTCAACACCCTCCTCGCTTGATTTCGAGGAGACCCGTGCCCAGCACTGGGACACATAAGGGACTGATGATATATTAAACTTACAATAACATACTATCCGAATCCGAAAACAAACCTTCGTAACGCTGTACTATAATTATAGTATATAGAACTGTCTACTATTAAAAACCCACAAGGCAAACCTTGGCCTTTCACAAACACTTACCTTGACGTCGATTTTGGTGTGGAAGGTTCTATATTGAGATCAGGTAGGCTATGGATTACAGTGGCGACTTCGTTCTGCGTTTGTAGGTGGAGAGTTTTCTGTGAGCTTGTTGCTGTATCTGGACTCCTCGATCCAGGAGACTGAAAAAATATTTATTTTTAGTCTAGATAAACTTAAAATAGAAATCATTTATTTCAGGAGTACCCAGAGAGTATTAGTAACAATATAATCTTATAAACTGTGTTAGTACGTTATCTTGATTAAAATTATAGGAAGGTCTGGTGTGTTTGACCAAATGTACGCGAGTCCAGTGCTGTCTTCACCAGACTGTTGGTGCTGCTCCGCATTCGGTGAATCAGGGATATTGTGCGCTTTCTTATAATACCTAACAGTCGGCCAATCAGAGCAGTACCAGCGTCGCAGCACAAATTTGTCGGGATTTGTTTTCATACAAAATGCATAACATAACCGCTCTATTCCGGTTCTATACTATTTTTTTTATTAATTTATTTTTCGTGTTACTTACTATTTCCTGTTGAGTGACCATTGTATCTGACTCACTCTCGCTCACCACGTTCACTGTGATCGATGTTACAGCTGTGAACAAAAGCGCATTATAATTATCTTTTTCAAAATATATTTTAAGTAATTACGTTTAATATTTGATATATATATATAGTATTTGGGTAAGGGGTAGTGCCATGCTGCATTGCAGCCGAATTGGGCCGGTACGACCGGGGTGGTACCTCTCGCTCACCAAAACACCGGCGTCAAGTGACAGCTATGCGTTTCGTGCGGTTTGTGAGTTTCCGGTGGCCCATTGGGGAGATAGGGAAAATGAGGGCAATGCATCTACATAATCACTGGTTATCCTTTGATTACTCGTTTGCCCTCCTATGTTATGAAAGCGCAGTGTCCAGTCCGTCGACATCAACATCTAGGTTACTTGAACTAGCTGTTGCTTGCTTAGTCTGATTTAACTTTGTTTTACATTTTTTTTGTTTGTTGAATAGGTAAACGGGCAGAGGAGTGACCTGGTGGTAAAACGTTAGCGTCGCCTATGTCTCTTTATAGAAGAGGGGGCAAATGGACAGTAATTTCACTTGATGGTTTTTTATGTTAGTTAGATAGGTAAACGGGCTGACAAGCCACTTGGTGGTTAAACGTTAGCGACGCCCATGATCATAAAAACGTTCACATGGGAGTAGCCCAGGTAACTCATCCTGAGAGGTACGATGTTTAAGTCGTGGTGTCGGTAATACACTGCCTGTCCTGTCCTTTCCGAAACACAGAAATGTAGTTTCACGGAAGATGATGGTAAAATGGTTCAAAATTACTTAATAAATGTCAAAAATAGGACCGTAGAAATATTAAATATAAGTAGGAACTTACTATTGGTAGATCCGTGTGTATACGTAATTCCACCGAAAACCTGCTCACCAGAAGCCCCAAGCTTGTAGACATTTCTGGCAATTGTCTGAGGCTCATCGTGAGAAGCGGCGCTGAGGAGTATGCAATTTTATTTAAATACTAGCTGTTGCCCGCAGCTTCGCCCGCGTTTACTTAGATTTACAGCTGTTCAGATTGATGATGATTATTTTTATGGCCAAAGTTACGCCTTATAACGTCAGCTATCTGCTAGTAAAAGCTTCGTCAAAATCGGCTTAGCCGTTTCAGAGATTAACCGGAACAAACAGACGGACAAAAATGGTTTTTCCTAATGTAAGTGCAGTATATTATTTCATAGATTTTAACCGCGACTTCGTCCGCGTATAAGAAGTATTGTTTTAAATCTTAATTTTCAAATAAAGTAGTAGTAGCCATGCTGCTTTGCAACCGAATTGGGCCGGCACAACCGTGGTGGTGCCTCTCGCTCACATAACACCGGCGTCTAGTGACAGCTATGCTGACGTGTTTCTTGCGGTTTGTGAGTTTCTGGTGGCCCATTGGGAGGTATAGGGAAAAGGAGGGCAACGCATCTGCATAACTTTTGGCTGTGCCGATGTCTATGGGCGTCGGTAGTCACCTCCGGCTCCAAATGCTCGGTTGCCTCCATGTGACATAAAAAAAATGGTTCCAATTTACAAACTATAATAATTTAAAGAATACTTGTGAATGTGGGTTGGATGAAGGCACCCCAGAACATATACTTTTTTCTTGTCCTAAACTACGTTTCTCTCTGTATGATGCTCTTCCGCCTGAGATCCCACGACCTACTGATCTAAAATCCTTATTAATGTGTGTTTTCTCTCCGTTTATAAGTTCATTATGCACTTTTATTGAAATTAACAACATAAAACTATAATGCTATCTAACAAAAGTTAATTATCCCAAGTATGTTTTTTCTATTATATATATTTTAATACTTGTGTGTGTTTGTGTCTTAAGCAAGTTAACTTTTCTTTCAGACAAACTTGTGCGGGAATTGGAACCGAACTTGTACTCCCACTGTAACTCCAAATAAAGCAAAGTTGAAACAAAAACTCTGATATTGGCAACTCCGCAAGGGAGCCATTTCAAGAATAATAATAATAATACTTCCACTGTAAGGTCCGATAGTACGTTTTTATAAAATATATTTATTTAATTTAGTAGTACATTTTTTATACCTATTTAAATAACTTTTACGGATTTTATCGCGGTTTATTAAGATTTTTAAATGCCCGACGTTTCGCAACCATGTTCATGGGAGAATTGAGGTGTCAGACGTCCTATAGTATTTATTTTGTGTTCTAACGATACAAAATTAGTCGTAACTACCCTATGATACATCAATATTTTAATTCAAATTAGTACCTACTACCAGCAAAAGAACTACGAAAAAGTTATATTTTTTATTCATATATTTTATTATTGTTCCTAGCATTGTTTATAAATAGAACTTTGTCATTTATTGCAATTTTAAATTATTAAATAATTAAATAAAAACATATTGGATATAAATTACAAAGAAACTAAAACTAAAAACATTAAAAAATATAATATAATAACTTAAGTATATTAATAAAAAGGAGTCCCTTTAGGCAAGGTTCCGAAGGTTTTCACAGCGTTCCCCCTTTGAATTGCTAGACTAATTCTTTGTCCGAGGTAGCTGCCAGCTCTTCGGTCTCCTGTGATGTCGACTAACCTTTTTGTTATTTCCTTAAAGAGCCTTAAAGCGCTAGGACCCCACGGACCAAGGGCCTCGACACCGAATGGGACAAAATCATATTCGGAGCCTAGACCCCTGTATTTGCATATCTTAGCTTTTTCAGCCGCTTCATTATTATATATAAGTATTCCTTTTTTATAATATAATGAATTCTATTAATAAATAATTTTTGGATAAATTACAAATATATGAATACTTCATTAAAAACGCGTGCAATACAAAAGTGCGATCCTCATAAGGATTCACATCTTGTAATGGATAGCGTGATCTACATTTTGTGTTAACGCCATCTATTGACACGTCTAAAAAACGTCTTGTTACACTAATTATACATCTTATACCTTACCTAGTGTCTCAAACTATCTCCATATCTAATTTCACTCAAATCGGTTTAGTGGTTTAACAAATACACAGTCCCGGCGTTTTAGCTGCACAACTCCCGTTCCCGTGGGATTTTACGGATAGCAACTATTTTAAGTCCTACGTTAAGTTCCAAAGTATCTTCATACCAAATCTCACCCAAATCTGTTCCGTGGTTTAGAAGATAGACAGTCCCGGGTTTTACCCCCATATGTCCCGTTCCCGTGGGATTTTCAGGATAAAAACTATTGAAGGTCCTATGTTAATTTTCAAAGTATCTTCATATCAAATTTCACCCAAATCTGTTCAGTGGTTCAGAAGATAGATAGTCCCGGGGTTTTACCCGCATAAATCCCGTTTCCGAAAGATTTCCGGGATAAAAACTATCCTATGTCCTTTCTTGGGTTTCAAGTTATCTTTGTGCCAAATTTCATCCAAATCTGTTCAGTGGTTTAGGTGTGAAGAAAAGACAGACAGACAGACAGAGTTACTTTCGCATTTATAATATTAGTAAGGATATCCTTATATCTTAAAATTTGCTTTCGTATTTTGTGGCGATAAAACTCTTAAAGCAAATGGATTTCACTTGCAGTTAGTAAACACAGTTGCAATTCTATATAAAAATGTCTCATTTAATTCTTATCTCCACATTCCCACAGGTACGACAGCCACAATGAAGCGTGGCCAAGGTTACCTAGTTGACATATAATACTGGTTTAAATTCATCGCAATTCTGTGCTTTAAAAATTTAAAGATGGCGAAAAATTATATGTGATAAAACTTAAAACTATAAATATTATGTCCAATAAAAATAGTGTGGGGATCTTGCATAGGTGTGCGAATGATGACGCGTGCAAGATGTATTTGTGTGTGTGACGTATGTGTGATATAGTTTTAAGTTTAATGCAATAAACAGTTGGAATCTAGCATCCAAGCATTTCACTTGTGTCCTATCTAACTCCTGCTACCTGCGAAGAGGCCAGTCATAAACAGTACTACATAGTACCCCACAATAGTCTAAATGTTTGTTCTTTAATGACTTTCACAGGTTGCATATTTCAAGCCTTCTCGTGGCCGTGGGGCTCAGTAGCTTAAGGTTAACCCAGCACCCACACCCGAGGGAGCTGCTGTTTGTACCCCTCTTATAAGAAGAGGTCACACAAGAGTAGGACAAGGGGTGAGGATGGGAACCTCACCCCATTGCACTGTCCCGACGTTGGGAGGGTTAGCTCTGTGGTGCGGTATAGGGCATCGGTCCCTTGAGGGACTGACTAGCCGTCGATATGCCTTGTTTGCTCAATAGATCCGGGGCACCTCGCCCGGTTTTATTGGGTAGAGATGTGTCCACCTTAACATCTTTCGGGCACAGCAAGTCCCACAGCAAGTGGTTGCAGATATATATATTATATACTATCATAGAACTTTATAATATAACTTAAACGCTAATTTCTTACCTTGTAGATTGTTGAAAGCTCGATAACCGAGAATGTCGTGAGCTGGCGGTGGATTGTCTGTGCATCAAATGACGAAGTCCACGCATCCCGGGTTTCACTGCGCCTGCTATTTATTCAGAAACATCAGAAATAAGTGTTTTTCACGAAAACTTCAATTAGGACAGTATAACATAGCCTCTCGCGGAACACATCTGATGAACGTGTAAACTCAGCTTCGAATTTGTATCATCATCCATCCATTAAATATCCAATCAACAAAATTGTATTAAAATAATCGTTACATGCAATCAAGATACATTTAAAAAACAGTCGTGGCGTCATTAAACAGAGGTACGACATTAATATCCAAATACCTTCAATGTTAGGGGAAAAAGAAAAAAAACATTGAGTGAAAGGCTTTAAAAGAGTCACAAGAATTATCATTATCTCCAGTTTCGTTTTGCTGAAAATATAAATATCTACCTCGATCGTTAACATGTAAGCACAGACCATAAACAAGTTTAGAATTCCGAGTCGAAAGTACCTACTGATAAGAGTAATGATTGTTTTCCGTGAGCCAGCACATGGCTGGCTGTTTCACAAAAAATCTAACACGATTTTGACTTTATTTTATTGATTTAGATTCATCAAAAATTTATTACATGAAATAATTTTATAAAGAAAAAAATGCACCAGCAAATAAAAAATAATAAACGTATAACAATACAATTTCTTACAGATAATAACTAAGTAGGTACATACAAAATAGTAGACAATTTAACAAAAAATAAAAATAGCATTGTCATTGATTTAGCTATATTTAATAATTATATATATTAAATTTAAATAGAATGTTCAATAAAAAAATATAACGAAAATTAAAAACAAATAGACAATACAAAAAATAAAGCGTTGACGTGCAGAATTCGTAGCAGTTACACCGAATGATGACATAGTTTTACATTTGACCTGTTTGAAACAAATAAAATTAAAAAATATATATAAGATACGCATAATATACAATATATTATGCGTTTCACCTTGAAAGAGATATATTTCAACCTATGTTTAAAACCTATCTTTAAAAATGTTAGCGTCATATCATCCAAATTATTTGGAGTCTACAAGTTATATTTTTGTCAAGATTTTCTATCATTGATATCTTTGTGATTCAGTCTTAGAGTATATTATATAATTAATAGGTCTTTACCTATGAAATTGCTGTTTTGTCTGAAAAAAATTAACCAATTTTTTATGTATTTTTTATTTGTATTAATCGAAGTAATCACCCATGCAATCAATGCATCTTTGCCAACGCAGTGGCAGTTTATTGATGCCCTTCTTAAAGAAATCAGCTGGACGGGAGGCAACAAATACTTCAAAGGCATTTTGTACTGCCTCTCGGGTATTGAATTTTTTTCCCGCCAAGAAATTATTCAAATTCTGGAAGAAATAACATCCAATAGTACTATTGGATGTTATTAATGTTCTACGTTCATATGCTTTCTTTATACAAATGCCACTGCCTTTGTTTTCACGGAGTTTGTTTCTTTTTAGGTGGTCACTTTCGGATCGGTAGTAGATTTAACTAGACTTTATATTTGGTACTTTTTAGGAGTAGCACTGGTTTATTTACTGTTTTACCTACCTTCGCATGATTCTGTATTGACGGATCCTTGAGATATCTCGTAGTCGGTGGAAGCGTTCACGCCCCGGTGCAGCATGACGGCAACACTCTCACGTGCGTCGTTCTCGATGATGATATCTTCGGGATTGGGAGTGTCCTGTAGATATAGTATGAAAAATAAAGGTTGTTTATCCGACTGAATAGAGTGTTTTTTAAGTGTATGCATGTATATTTCTTTCGCACGCTCTGCAGCCGTATTGGCTTTAAATTTTGACTAAGCAACTATAATTTTTTAGTAACTAAAATGTCATATACTTATTGCAAACATTCAAATAAAAAAATGCGACTTATAAATATATAATAAGGATATAAATTAACATACACTGGTGCAGAAGGAGTATTCTGACGGGTTCAACTCCATCTCACTGAGATCTCGATGCGGGTTTCTGGCAAACCAGACACTTAGGTCGTAGGACATTTTTGCTTCCCGCAGTTTAAACTCCCATGTCTAAAAAAATTTTTCGTAACTTAGGTAAGTAATAAACTACCTATTAACTTTATATCTATTCTTAACAAGTAAACTAATACATAATATTATAACAACTTGTGCTTTGACATATGACACTTTTCCGAGTACATTTAACAAGCAAATATTGTAATAAGTTTACAGGTGCAGAGCCAAAAAATCTATTCCAAGTAATATTTTCGTACTGTTGCATACAATTCTCAGCCAACCGACCCAGTGCTTGTGTTTACAGAGTCTGCGAGGAATAAGAACCTCGCCAGCAGCACTATCGTGAGTAGTAGCTACGAAGCCCTTGCCTAAGAAGGCATCGAAGTGGGCTGATGATGAAGGTTTTATGACGGTCGATACAAAGGACAAAGCAGCGTTAGAAGGCTAGCAAGAACCGATGTGGCACGGCTTTCAAGGACCCCAACGTGTCACAGGACCGAACACCCCGGTGTATATCTCCCGCCTACACTATACCACTGAGGCGAAAGACATCGCGGAGTACGTGCGCCAAAAGACCAAGTACAGAGCGAGAGTGCAGCTACTGGAGTCGCGCCGCAACGTCAACTTTAAGGCGTTTGTAGAGCGAGTACCGACATGTTATCTGCACCTCGTCATGCAGGGGGACTTCTGGCCACAGGGCGTGGTGTTCCGCCGCTTCCGCGGACATGTAAGTACCTACCACCGGAACGCACTAAGACTTTTTTTGCAGGTAGAGTGTTACTAACATAGGTTTAAATTTAATTTACTAATAACATTGTTAGGGTTCCATACCCATACCCTTCGTGCGCGAGTCCCACTTATTTAGGTTATGCTATTTATCTATGGGCCTATGAAGCCTGAATTGTTCTTTTTATGATAATTGGATAGGCAAACTGATAGACGAGCCACATGATGGTGAGTGGTCAGTCAACGTTGACTATGAACATAAACAAGTTTGTAAAAAAAAAATCGACAATAACAGCATGAATATAGGGAACAAATATAAATTAAATGTACCATTTTTAGACTTTACAAAGTTGTAATTCTTTTATGGGACAATGTATACGTTTTTACAATAGGATCCCAGAAAACGTTCAAAATCTTTCCATTAATAAATTTAAGAAAACTGTTAAGGAACGTTTGTGTGGTAAAGGCTATTATGAAATAAAAGATTTTATTGAAGATACCACACCTTGGGAATAAGACATTCACTGTTAGATTTTTGTACCGATGTATAAACTATGTGTTTTAATTTTTGATGACAAAAGAGCAAGTCGTAATTTTTTTCTCGTTTGAAGTTCTTTTTACGACACCTACTTTTGTTTGACGTATTTCAAGTGTACAAGTTGTTACCTACGAAATAAATATATTTTGATTTGATTTGATTTGGTAACCTGAGACCAGACCAGATACATTTATGTGTCTCTGCGCCAGTAATTACATTGCCTGTCTTGCTTTCTCTCAAAAAATCAGCAAAGTTATTTCACGGGAGAAACAAGCTGGATGGTGGTACCCATGAAGACGGGAAGCGCGGGAGGACGGGAACCTTCCCACCGGTAATATTATTATTATTAACTTAGAGCAGTAGTTTTTAATTGTAATACCATATAGTTTTCTTAAAATTATAGATGCGACTTGAAAAGCTTAATGAAACAATAATTATAATTAAAATAGCGAACAATATTTATTACAGAATTACCGATTCATGTAATGTTAATTTTATTTGTAGATATAAAACTAACGACATACTTGTTTCTGACTTGAATCTTTAGGTGATTATATAGTGACACTTGCATAGTGGCGATGATATACAATTTATTTTATTTATTTATTTAATTAATGACATATTAATAGATACAATTTTCAGTATTGTTACGGTGTAACAAAAACCCTCAAGGGTTTGTCCGTACACCGGCATACATCGCCAACGCTCGGAATACTAAATATTACTAAATCATAAATGTGAGGTTGATAAGCGATCAATGTGTGCATCGTTAGTACGTTTGAACTCTGCAGTAAAATACGCGTATCGGTTTTGCACAGTACAGGCACAGGATGATTATTTAGTTTTATTTTACGTACTTACAATGAGATCAGAAAGGTAATATAAAAACGACGCCTTGTACTTACTCGAAGTGTCTGTATCGGATTTGGGTCCTTAGCTGGCTCCGATAAGACAAAACTATTGTATGACGACCCGACCTCATCTATTATCACATACACCAGTCCAGTTAGATCTTTGTTACTTCTGCTTGCGAATTTTGGAAATTGGATCATGCGATCGATCATAAATTTAGGTCTACAAAGTAAAATACAATTTAGGATATATCATTCGCGTGGCGCATAGATATTATGGCGTCTAAAATAATACCAACCTTATCAACTTGTATGGATAATTTCCTTTGGTCATTTTTTTACACACCAACAGCATATCGGTGAATAGAAACACATGTACTTCGATCTGTAATTAAAAGTGTTATAAGGACACACATTCAATGTATTAGTCATAAATATTTACACATACAATTCGCAAATTCGCAAAGCTGACAAATAATTCGCAATATAAAAACTACAATTTTACAATATGTAAAATACGTATTACACATTTACAGTATATAAATAATATCTACGTGTTCTGGATGCATCCGAACGCCAAGCAGATTTTCTAAGACTTTACTATTTTCTACTGTAATAACTTTAATTGGATAAGATTTTATGTATTTAAAAAATAAAGAAGGTCCAGGTATATTACATATACATATTCCCTATCGTGAAAATAGTTAGTTAGGTTTCGTTAGTGTAGGCATAATTGCAAAATTACGACTAGAAATTGCTTCACAAACTTTGTTTTTTTTTGCCCCAATGAAAAAAGTAATAAATCTGATTTGATATAAAGTTATTAGAAATCTTTTAAAACAGCTTGCCTCTTTGACGTTGTCTTTGAATCTAAGGTCACCCTGATACACGACACAGCGACTTTGAGACGCCACACAATTGTGCATTGGAGCTCTGAGATTCAGATTCGAGAACATTCGGAAGTATTTGTCTAAATCTTCGTCCTTGAAGTCCTGCAAATGTTTTATCAATTTTAGTATAGTTTTCTAGTTGATAAATTCATTTTTGTCATAGCAACAGTTCTTGAAATCGAATTCTTGAAATCTTCAAGTGACAGTGGTCTAAGAAAACCTAATTGGAGCAAAAAAGTTGATTTTATATAAAATTACATTACAAAAGCCTATACGTCTTTAATATTTTCCCAAATCTATTTGGTTTGCAATTTCAAGTTCGAAAATTATATCCTGTTCTTTAAGTTTCCTTGATGTAAATACATATACTTCCTTTTTGCATCTACGTTTTCGAGTGAAAAGTTTTTTCTTCACAAAGGGCATAAATGTATAAACATAATTTAATTTATTTAAGGTTACAATCTTTTAACGATTGACGGCCGATCGTTTGCTACCTGCACATAGCTCTCAAGAAAATGAAACTTACTACTTCGTAACTTTCAATAGAAGAAGCAACTTCTTCTAATTTTTCCAACTCCTGTCGTTGGCGTACTGCACGGTTTAAGTCCATTACATAGTTCTTTGAAAATGTCTCCTGTGAAAAATATATGAAGATTATTTTTGATGCACATGTTTAAAATAAGCAGAATAGTTAAGTGCGGCAGTGATATATTTTTAAACTTAAAACCTTAAATTTAAATGATTCCCAGTTATATTTACGTTAAGATTGCAGAGTTAAAATAAAAATATTTTTGTTTACTCAAACTTTTCAATAATAGCTTCTAATTATAGGGATAAAAACAGAAGTATTTTTGTAATGAAAATAGCTCGACGAGAATGTTTTTGTCCCGATGTTATTGGGCTATAAGATTTAATTAATTAAATTTCAATGTTTGTCGTTGATGTTTAATTATTTAAAAATAAGTTGAAATAATGTTTTGTTATATTTCAATTATATAAATCCGGGTAAGCTCGAGTTTCCTCTAAATCTTCATAATCTTTACGTTCATAAAACCTTCTAGATTTATCTGTTTTAGAATCCTTTTACCCCATAAAATATCCTTACGGTGAGTTTGTATGTAATATATTTATAATAGTTATATATATATTATTTATTATAGTATATTACGCCTATAAATTTGTATGTAGACAACATGGTATTTAAAGAATCTGCTTGTTAATAAATTACTAAGAACGTAAACAAAATAGCGTATTAAACTTATCTTTATAATATATAAAATGTTCGTGTCAAGTTGTTTGTCCGCGATGAACTCCTCAACTACTGAACCGATGTTAACCAAATTTTTCACACAGAGTGCAGTTTGATCCAACTTGAGAGATCATATCATATGATCATCAGACAGTTTATATCTTAATTTATAATCATTTTTTTATTCATAAATAATAATTTTACTGTATTTAATAGTTTACTAAAATATATTTTAACTATATCTTAGTCACAGCAACGCGTGGCCGGTTCTGCTAGTATTTTATATAAATAACGGGGATATTTATAATCCTGAAAAACATGGAATAAACATCTGCTTAAGTTGTATTAGAAGACGGAAATTACTTGTCGGCGGTTTGACAAGCAAAGAACGCTGGAAATGTTGATGAAATTAACGAGGCTCATGAACAAAAAAAATTGAATATTTTTTTTTTCATTATGGTTTGTTGTTTAATGTTTTCTAAAAATAAAACGTAATCATAAATATTTTTGTTTTCACTGCGACATAAAGCAAATTAATGAAAAGCTAGTAAAAATATGATTTTACTGATTTATACAACTTTAGTTTCGTAAGTATTAGACGCCAGTTACGATAAATTTACAGTAAACTTATACATATACTTAATTCTTATCTCAGTTACGATTAATTCGGACTTAGGTAGGTAGTAAACGACCTACGGTGAGGACGTTTACAGCTCCCTCGCCGGGTCACCTAGACGACGAGGAGAACACCGCTAGGGTGGGTAGAGTCTGCGCTCACTTTACCATCTTTTCAGGCGCAGAGAGTCCCACATAACCCCCGGTAGCCCCGGGCCCGGTGGTATGCATAAGAGCATTCCCCAGCGGGAACAAAAAAAAGGTAGTAAACGACCTAGGTTCGGATTGTGACTCCCATTCTCCAGGATGGAGGAATAAATGTGTAAAATTTCTAGCGAATTTACCGCCCGCTTTTAGAGTTCGAAGGAGACAAATATAGGGAAGCTAAGCAAGGGCCTGAGCTCAGGTGGGCTGAGTTTACTGTAGTCTGTAGCTGCGTACCTGCGGTTGCGTCATACTCGCCCGTCGAACTGTCTTTGTCATACCAGCTCAATTACGGCTTGTAGCCAAAGAATTGCTTTGGAAGATACATAATTTTTTAATACAATATCGATTATTTTATTTCTTTTTGTCTCACATATTATGAAGAGGAAAATATAAAGCTGGATGAATTTAGGCTCACCGACCACAGGCACTGGTGGCCAGCGACCACGACTTAACACACTTCTTCATATTATATTTTGCATAGACGGCACACGTGTAGCCGGTAGCGCCTACACGCTACAGAAGTCCGCTACGGGTTAATGGTTGCGGTAGCATGCGACAGCCAATGGCAACCAGCGACTGCAACTTAATACACTTTTTCATATTATAATATTTTGTAAAGACGGCACACGTATAGCCGGTGGCGGCCACTCGCTACAGAAGTGTCCGCTACGGGTTAATTGTGGCGATAGCGCGCGACAGCCAATGGTAGCCAGCGACTGCGACTTTTCATATATTTTGTATAGACGGGGCTACACGTGTGTGGCACACGTGTAGCCCGGATCGCATGAGACTAAGCATACATCCATCTCTAGTTAGTTGTACCCATGCAAACGTACGCGCTGCAACACGCCCCTGTCATTATAATTTAGAATCGCGATATATTCTCAGGTATATTCTCAGGACATAAATTAAAACAGGTCACAGATAGGGACTAGTCAATTAAAATACTTTGTAATAATGAAATCGGGTGTTAAATCAACAAACAAAAAACTATTTTTTCAAAAAAAAATCTGAAACTCCTTTAATAACCCAATCTTGAAAAGATGTCAGTTGGCAATCTCTAGGAATTAATGAAAGAAACTTGCGAAATCGTAATGTACTTACATCATATTGTGTTTAAATTATAAAAGTGAAAATAATTCACTGTGGCAATACCGTTCAATGTAATTTGATGAAAGTCGGTGTACTACTAGCGCGATACCCAATATGTGGTTTAAAGTAATGTCGTTATGTCGTCAGCACTCGGTGACTAATAATCTCGATACTTGGTGAATCAAATATGTATTATAGAAGCTTGAAATTGAACTATGCACAAAAATTCTTTCCAATAATTTAATTTCCAAACATACAGCGCTAGCAATTCTAATTTGTTTTCCGAAAGTATCGTTGACTCGCCGTGGTTGCGACATTTTAAAACTCCCGAAAAATATGTATGTATGTTTTTTAGATTTTTTCCAGGAGCTGTTAAAATTGGCAAAGTTTGGTTATTATTTGTGCAGCTATTTTGCTTTGCTTCTTTTATGTCTGACAATGCTTTTTTGAAATCCAAGCGTTGTTATTAGACAACAACAAGCGCTCAACGGTAGGTAAATTTGAGAGAAAATTAGAAGTTTCCGAAAGTAGAATGAATACTTTTGGGTGATTTGGGTGAATGTTTAGTGTTAAACAACTACGGATACCTACACACTCTTTATATAAAATTATTATTCTCATGTTAATTTATTGTTATAAAAAGTAAAATTTAGTTGGTGTTGCTATATTCTCCTAATTTTTTGACACAATTAGGCCAAATCTTGTTTTGTGCATCATTGCTCTAGTAGAAGCGGGCATGCTATTTGACTCTACCGTGAAGGTGCTGTGTTTCAGAACGAAGGGTAAGAAAATACGTATTTTCATTATTGACATCGAGTAGTATCTTGTCTCTGCAATGAGTCTGGTCAAGAACAACGTTGCGTTTTTTTATAGAAGTGATAATCGTCATCCATAGACACCCGCTACATCATTAGCAGGTGCGTTGCCGGCCTTTCAAATAGGAGTATGCATTTTTCTTGAAAGTCCCTAAGTCCTATTGGTTCGGAAAAGTGTTTCCGAACCCATACGATATATGGAACCAGCTGCCACCTACAGTGGTAGGTGGCAGCTGGTTCCATATATTCATCGTGCGAGGAAGGAAGTGGATTTCCAGACATCGAGATGGTGTGAGTCAAATTAAGTTCTTGGGCAACGTGGACCACTCGGATGGTTTGTTTGCCTTTACATCTAAAATAAAAAAAAATAGTCTTACCATGGCTAGAAGGGCAGTTCGTTCTGGCTCCGAATCGGTATGGGTAATAATCCTGCGCAATATGAGACCGTACTTCGTGAGACGCTGCATCGGTTTCACCAGGAAGTCCGCGAGCCGGAGTCTGTTGAATAAAAAATATATTAAAAACGACATCTCTTATTAATTACCGTCTCCCTCCCCAATCAAAGCGGCAGATAGTAACAGTAACAGGGTTGCTTATATTTTTTATTTATCATCATTATCAACCTCTTTCCGTCGAGTGTTGGCCATAATGGCTATAAGCATCTCTCAATAATCGCCTACAGCCTAGACGGTCGGGTATTCACAACTGAGGCATCCCGCGGGGAGTGGGTCTCCCCACGCGGGTATGTGGGACTCGCTGCGCCCGACAGCTAGTAAATGGACGCAGCTCTACCCACTAAAACCCGGCGAGTGCCACCAATGCCGCCTTTGGTGAGGTGCCCCGGATCTAGAAAACAAACAGGGCACCTCGACGGCTAGTCAGTCCCGTAAGGGACCGACGCCACCTCCACAGAGGGGTTGTCCCGCACCACAGAACAACCCCTCTCAACGTCGGGACAGTACAATGGGGTGAGGTTCCCATCCTCACCCCTTGCCCCCTGCTCTTCTGTCCCCTCTTCTTATAAGAGGGGAACAAAGCGCCCCCTCGGCCTAATCAGCTTCACCCAAGGTGCACCGCTCACCCTAGGTTACTGAGCCCCACCGCCACGACAAGGCCTGAACCATGGTGGGGCGGGTATTCACAACTAATGCAAATGTTAATACTCCATTTTATAATAATATGCAACTTGTATACTGTACTCAAAGTACGCTGTGAGGCAGTTGACGCATGTATTTTTTTATTGATTGATTATATTTGCAAGAGGTAGTGCCATGCTGCTTTGTAGCCGAATCGGTTCGGCACGACCGGGGTCAAGGGACAGCTATGCTGTCACGTTTCGTGTGGTTTGTGAGTTTCGATGGTCCATTGAGGAAAGAAGGGCAACGCATCTTCATAATCTTTGGTTGTGCGGATGTGTATGGACGTCGATAGGCGCCTAAATGCTCTCGTTTGCCGTCCTATGCTATAAAAGAATTGAGTTACTTCACTTACCGATTACACAATTTGTGTGAGTGACACCAAGCCAAATACATGGCGAACTCTGGATCACTATTAATACTCCGAAGATACTCGACAGTCTTGCTTTGCTCCTTCACATATCTTTCATAGGGCATAAGAATCTCCCTGAACCGACAAAACCCAGGAGCCATCAAATCCGTATTGAATCTGAAACAAATGCCTTTATAAAAAATCTTAATCAATACTATAAATATGTAACGCTTGTTTGGATGTAGGAGCTAATGTTTGAAACGCCTCATATAGTTAAGATATTTTTCCACCAGTGTGATGCTACGTTATTGAGGCATGGGTTATATAATAATCATCGTCAGTCTGGATACGCCTGTAAGTATATGTATAAGTTTAGAGGTAGTACTTTGTAGCCGAATCGGGCCGGCACGACCGGGGTCAAGTGACAACTGTGCTGTCGCGTTTCGTGTGATTTTTGAGTTTCAGATGGCCCATTGGAGGATAGGGAAAAGGAGGGCATCTGCATAACTTTTGGTATGCGTGGATGTCTATGGGCGTCGGTGATCATCATAAGGCTCCGACTGCTCGGTTGCCTCCTCGTGACATAAAAAAAGGTCTAGGCGGGCGAAGCTACAGACAAGCGCTATTAAAGAATTTGCATATGATTTCGAAAGGCCCGCGTCTACATTAAGTATACATATATATTATGTATATTTAGTTGAAATATGGTGTTTGATCAAGGTAACATACCTTTTACGAAAAGAGCATTACTATTAATAATATCTGATAAAAAATACAAAAAACTTTATTTATTGCACTATCATCATCATCGTCATCATCATCAGCCTCTATCCGTCCACTGCTGAACATAGGCCTTTTTTTTTCTTTAACGCCGGGAAATGCTCTGAGGCATCCCGCGGGGGAGTGGGTCTCCCCACGCGGGTATGTGGGACTCGCTGCGCCCGACAGCTGGTAAATGGACGCAGCTCTAGCCACTAAAACCCGGCGACTGCCACCAATGCCGCCTTTGGTGAGGTACCCCGGATCTAGTAAACAAACAGGGCACCTCGAGTCAGTAGTCAGTCCCGCAAGGGAGCGACACCACCTCCACAGAGAGGTTGTCCCGCACCACAGAACAACCACTCCCAACGTTGGGACAGTACAATGGGGTGAGGTTCCCATCCTCACCCCTTGCCCCCTGCTCTTATGTCCCCTCTTCTTATAAGAGGGTACAAAGAGCCCCCTTGGCCCAATTAGCTTCGCCCAAGGTGCAGCGGCTCACCCTAGGTTACTGAGCCCCACCGCCACGACAAGGCTTGAACCATGGTGCGGAACATAAGCCTCCCTCAATGAGCGCCAAGATGGCCGATCCCTTGCCACTCACATCCAACACGGACCGGCCACAGCACTATATTAAGTAGGTATATATTTTGATCATCACACAAACACATTTATATTAAGTATAAAATTATCTAAAACGTGGTTCTAAATAAATAAATCAATTACTCGATTTGTATCCAAATATGCGCATTAAACTGACGACCGTGTCCTATTGAAGTTGGTTAGCGCCGGAAATAATGTAAGCTTGCTCCGCTTCGCAGCGGGGAAATGAGTTTACGGCAAAGCCACGGTCGATAACATAAGTCCAGCTTATATTATATGTATGTATGTTTATCATTAGCCATTTGAACGAAACTCTTCTATTTGGAGAATAGAAAAATCAGATGAACTTTTGTATTTTTCTGCAGCTGCAACGGACCTCGCTTTTTGCCAAACAATTTAATGACAAATGAATAATCCGATCTTAGGGTTCAATTTTTCGTTTCATTCCGGAACCCCGTGATAAATTGCCCCGGCTAATTTTATGTAGATATTGAGTAGTAAGAAATTGTACTAAACTTTTCTTAAAGTAAGAAACTAAAAAAAATATAATATACAAAAAAAACTGGAAATATGATTGGATGTGTTGTGTGGATTACAGACCATACACGTAAAGCTACGTGCTGATGATGATTAAGGAACATATTATATAATGATATATAATAAGAGGTTGGATGAAAAAAAAAATTAAAAAAAATACAACCAACTTCTAAAATAAAAGACTAAAAAGTAAAAAAATATAACTTTTCCTTAATTTTTGTGCCTACAGCTTATAATCAACTTGCTCATCTACTAATGTACAATCTTTGCGTTTACCACGTTATTATTGTTACTTTTGGAGTCGGTGTCAGCCAAGGTAGGTAGGTATGTTTATCGTTTTATTTCTACTTTTGTGTAAAAATCTTAATGCGGTTCACAGAATACATCTACTTACCAAATTTCAAAGTATAGATCGGAAAAAAGTGGCTGTGACATACGGACGGACGGATAGACAGACAGACAGACATGACGAATCTATAAGGGTTCCGTTTTTGCCATTTGGCTACGGAACCCTAAAAAAAACACACAGTCGAATTGAGAACCTCATTTTTAGTGGTTAATACTTAATACATATTAAAGAAATGATGTAGGTGTTACATACTTACAAAGGCACTTCGAAGTAAATTAAGTTTTATACCGTGTCACTCTTTAAATGTTCTTTATCATAATATTATGTCGTTCTAGAAGTTTCTTTTAGAAAAAGGGATAGAAATATTTATATTGTTGAAAAATAATAATTGTTAGTATTATCTATATTATTATCATTTGTTATAAGTTCGTTTGTTATAAGTGTATAAAGTTCGAACAAACAAACATTTTTTGTAAGAAATTGTAACTTTTTAATTTAATTTTATAATAGGTGTTTATAGTAACTAAAGTTATAATAAACAGTGTGAGAATGGCATGTTTTAGATCTTCATGACTAATTACAGCCATCTTTCAGCATTTTATTAGTCTCTCGGTACAAAATCATAAAGAATGCATTACTTATATACTTACGGTTTTGCTTTTTCCACTGAATCTTTGATCATCGGCAGAAATGTGGATTGCCAAAATAACAGGCTGGCATTGAGTACGTCGGGAAGATTGGAAAAAAGTCGCTCGGTCTCCACTGCTAGCATTTTTCCGCTGTCTTGCAATGCATGTGCGGATGCAATGAAAACCTGGGGAAAAATAATAGTGTCATTATAATAATAATTCTATATTTCTTTCTCAAATCTGTTTTTACAATAAGTGGCCTGAACCTTCTTTGAAGGCTACACAAGTCGTTCATCTTTCCATACAAACGCAGAACAGTAATTACTACAATGTTTGACGTTGACCATTAAAAACTAAGGATAATATAAATTGATCTTGATAAATTATCTATGTCTGTATGTACCCAAAAAAAAAAAAAACAAATACAAGTTTCTAAACTTTCGTATTTCAACACTGAATTTAGCCAAACTTTGGGCGAAAATAAATAGTATAAGTACAGAGCACGAACGCTCAAAAATGAAGCCCGTACAGACATAGTTTAGTTATTCAAAAGTTGAAATAAATATATTATAAAAAGATACACTTAACAGTCTTTCTATAATAACTGTTTTGCTAAAATGTCGTTTTAGGAATGAATCATAGTGCATTTCATTCCAGCACACATGTTCGCGTACTAGTATATCATGTGAGATAGCATTATAGCAGTTGGAGTTGTCTTATTCAACCTTAAGCATAGATTAGGAGATTCCGCTCTTCACTAACAATGGTTTCGACTTAAAATTTAAAAGATTATAAGTAGTAAGTTCTATTTATTATTTTACCTAATTAATGTGTAGATTTATTTAAGTAGTGCGTTTGCAACCATATCGTTAATTCATTTTTACACTCATGGTATGATTTTTCACACATACATATATTATATTTAATTAATGATTTACATTATGATTATCATAATATCGCATCCATGCACTACTGGGTTTACACCCATTAGTCATGAACGTCGAGACGGCTGACGCTACTTGCTCCTTTATCAACATGGTAAATATGAATTAATAATAATAATATTATGTACCTATATAGGTGCTTATGTTCGGTAATGGATGGACGCTGATGAGGGTTATCTTACCCACTAGCCAAGCAACAATCCAGTCATCTATTCAAATTATGAAGCAGCAGTTACGATGTAACCTACTAATTAGTATGGATAAAATGTTTTCATCTTAGGTATTGTTATATTCTTAGCTTTTAGCAAATTCTTTATTGCAATTATAAGTATCATTTAAGGAGGATTCCACTAAACTATTACCTTAAATCGCATTAGCGGATAAGAGATTACCGCCCCTTGTAATGGAGCGGTGAACCCACTGGATATTTGGCAAATAGGCTTAAATTTTGTAATTCTGCTCCCAATGATACAAGAAAATGGAATCTTATATCGAGTTATCGAGTAACTTTCGTCTTTTAGTGGATTTCGTTACATTACTGTATAATACCACGGATCAACTCAATATCCAATATAAATACAATATGCATATAAGAAACTAAAATAGTTCTTTCAATATTTAAATGGTTCAGGTACGAGTACGTCTATCAACAAAATAAGCGTTGAGAGTGCTCTACTCTCGACATGTCGAAAAATCAGTTTTCTCGAAAGTGAAATTGATTTTTTGTTATTTAGGTATGTCAGACTTAGAAGTTAAGGCGACGCATTGTTAAACAATAATTCAAATACCGGATACGCGCAAGAGGGGGCTGAGCGTCCTGAGCCGGGTGAGGCTTGCCATACGTGAGCGAGCTTATAACTATAAGACAACAAAATGGTTTTTGTTATTTTATTGCGTTAAAAACGATAATTGGAGACATTCCTTCTATAATTTTAAAGAACATGTTTAGACTCATCTAAGAGGAAAGTATAAAAAGGCTAGAGAAAAATAAGATGTGAATCTCAGAAGTGGTATGTTTGACATTTTTTTCTCCGTTACAATAGTTACCTAATCATGTTTTGAAAACTAATAAAATAAGGTTTTTATCATGAACTATTAGGTCACCAACTTATATATTTTTTTCCAAAGCAGGCTTTTACAAATAATCTATTTTATTGTGGGAAATGAGATTACCCGGCGTGCACTTTTGAGTTCCCAAAGTTTTGTTTTATAATGTTTACGCAAATGTCACACATTATAATCAACTGCATAAAATGATATAGCTCCACTCGGCATCCTATGAGGTCATGTAAACAGTATATCCATAACTAGTTCTACGGGAACCCTTGCAGGATCCTCCACTGAATGACCTGGCGCAAGGCCAGTATTCATTACTTTGGGCTCCCAGGAACATCTAGGAGCCTTTTAGCCCTAGTACCTAGTGCGGGTACTCATCCCCGACGAACCACCTGCGGTGGCCACAACGGCAGCGCGTAGTCTTGCGCGCCTAGATGCACCCAAACTGCACACCGTCACGAGGAGTAAGCTATCTGCTAACATTTCGCTCCCGCTCTCACAATCCCCGCCCCCGATAGTACAAACGGGGAATGAGGGGTAATTTTTGAAGTGAAACTTCTTTGTGCGCATGGGGATATTTTTTTTACAGATGAAACGTTACGAAAATGTGCAACGTTTTTGTCCAAGAAGCGGGAGAGAGTGATTGAGACCGATTGAGAGAGAGTGAGAAAGGGCGAACGTAGCATGAAGCACATAGCCATGGAGTGAGAGTAGTGAGCAAGCGAGTCAGAAAGATCGAGAGAGAGAGATTGAGAGTAAGATAGAGCGAACGTCGCATCGAAAGTCTCAGCAATTTAAAGTTTTAGATTAATATAAATATAAACGAGATTTAAAAATTAGTTTTCCAAATAAGTTTCACTTCTGACATGTGTAGTTTAGTAAGTTTAGTATGTTTTTTAGAGAGCTATCTTCCTCGCCTTCCCCATCTCGTTAAATGGCAACCACCGCTCCCAACCGTAGATCCAATTGTTCGTCCGTAGATTGCACCTCAGACAGACCCACCACCAGGACAAGTATCGGATCGTGGGTCTCTTAAAACCGCGACCGGCTTACGTGATCTTAGTAAGAGTCAAAGTTACGACAATATTTGATGTCAAAAAGATTCCGACGAATTGAAAACCTCCTCCTTTTTTAAATCGGTTAAAAATATATTTTTTGTACATAGGTACAACAGCCATATATATAGATAAGAAACAAAAAATATTTTTGTTCGAAACCATCGTCCAAGCCCGAGGTCGGATACTTCAGACCCCCGCCACCCCACTTTAAACTTCGACAATGAATTATTATATTATACAACGACGGGTTAAATAAAGCCCATTGTAAACAGATGTGATGAGAAAAATTAGTACACCGTACTTTTGTATTTATATTTTGGATCTAAGAATGGAAAATATTTTTCAGTTTTTCGTTAGTAATTCAAATTTTATATTTTAACTAGCTGTTGCCCGCAGCTTCGCCCGCGTTAACTTTTAAATTTTGAGGGGTTGACCACCCTTATCACTTAGGGGTATGAAAAATAGATAGTAGCCGATTCTCAGACCTACTGAATACGCATATAAAATTTGGTTAAAAATCGGTAAAGCCATTTTGGAGGAGTACGGTAACTAACATTGTGACATGGAAATTTTGTATATAAGATAACTTCGATTATTATTATTATAATACTAGCTGTTGCACGCAGCTTCGCTCGCCTTAACTTAGATTAAGATCCGTATACGGACTGATGATAATTATTTTTATAGCCTAAGTTACTTCTTATAACATTAGCTATCTGTCAGTGAAAATCCTATCAAAATCATTCCAGCCGTTTTAGAGATTAGCAGGAACGGACAGACAGACAAACAGACAAAATTGTAAAAAAACATATTTTGGTATATTATTGTATCATTGTACACACATCCATATATGCATTTAGTTAAAAACGGTTATTTTAATATTACAAACAACACACCAATTTTATAGATATCTGATTTTGAAAAGTGATGACACATTTAGGACCCCTCCTACACCTTGTCATACAATGCGAACTTCGTTCACCCCTCCCTCCTTGATGTGTGATCTATTTTATGGATGGCCCACAGTCTCTTAGGATAGATACTCAAAGTACACCAGATTCATTTAGGGCCTAGCACCCCCACCATGATTTAGGTCTTGTCCTGGCGGTGGGGCTCAGTAGCCAAGGGACCCAGCTCCCTGGGCGAAGCGAATTAAGCCGAAGGACTCTTTGTACCCCTCTTATAAGAACAGGGGACAAAAGAGCAGGGGGCAGGGGGCAAGGGGCGAGGATGGGAACCTCACCCCATGGTACCCCGACGTTGGGAGGGGTTGTTCTGTGGTGCGGGACAATGTCTCTGTGAAGGTGGCGTCGGTCCCCTGAGGGAGAGACTAGCCGTCGTGGTGCCCTGTTTGCTCATTAGATCTGGGGCACCTCACCAAAGGCTGTGGTAGCACTCCCTGGGTTCTAGTGGGTAGTTTTGCGTCCACTTACCAGCGAACGAGTCCTACATACCCGCCTGGGGAGACCCACTCCCCTGCGGGATGCCTCAGAGCATTTCCCGGCAAAGAGAAAAAAAGGGCCTAGCACATTTTTTTTATATGATCAAAGGGCAAACGAGCAGTCGGAGCCTCACGGCGCCGACGCCCATACACATCCACACATCCAAGGCCACGCAGATGCGCCACCCTCCTTTTCCCAATCCCCCCAATGGGCCACCGGAAACTCACAAACCGTACGAAACGCGACAGCATAGCTCTTGACGCCGGTGTTATGTGAGCGAGAGGTACCACCCCGGTCGTGCCGGCCCAGTTCGGCTGCAATGCAACATGGCACTACCTCTTACAAAATTAATTAATTCTATCAGTACATATAAACTTTTATATTTTTGATGGACAATGTTGCTTGCGCTTAATTCCTCCGATCTATTTTAAAACAAAAAAATGAGGGTACATAATTATTTCATTATAAAAGGTTTTAAAACGTGGATATTTTTAGTAGAAAGAAGTGAGATAGCCCGGAAAATTTTGTAGTCAGTTTCTGATGAATTGATACATGAATGTAGTTATAAGGGTACCATGATTTCAAGTTTTTTCCATTTTCCAAAAGTCCGGAAAAAGGTCGAGGAAATTTGTTCCTAAACAACGTGTCAAGACTAGCTACAAACTTTTCGTAACTAAAAATCTTTGTTCCAGTTTCGCTTCGGCGAATAACAAAGTTTGAAATTTCAACGTCCGACAAGTTGACTAGTGAAATAGAGTTATTGGAAACCCCGTTAATAACGTAATTATAATAACTTTGATAGATTCTAGCATATTATGTTACCTTTAGCCAAAGTTATATATAACTAGCTGTTGCCCACAGCTTCGCTCGCGTTAACTTAGATTTACCGCCGTACCAGGACGTACGTAGATTGATGATGAATATTTTTGTAGCCTTAGTTACTCCTTATAGTATCAGCTATCTGCCAGTGAAAATCTTATAAAAATCGGACAAGCTGTTTCAGAGATTTGCCGGAACAAACATACAGACAGACAGACAGATGGACAGACAGACAAAAATTGTAAAAAATGCTTTTTTGGTTTTTGTACCGTGTACACAACCATATGCATTCAATAAAAAGCGGTTATTTTAACATTACAAACAGACAGTCCAATTTTATTTATCTGTATAGATGTATCATAATAAGCATATACATTAGTTAACTTTTTCCCCATTTCCACGCTTTGAAAAAACGACTTTAATACTTTAACCTAATAAAAAGGTACTCGACAATTTTTTTTGTTATTTTTTTTCGTAATGGAAATGCTTTGTGAATTCACCCGAGGATGGGGTGTCCCGGGGATAAAGATGAACATAGGCCTCCCTCAATGAACACCAAGATGGCTGATCCCTTGCCACTCGCTCACTGGCCGACCATAAAAACTCAAAGGCACTTCTAACAGACATAGAAGCTTAAAATTTAGAATACAATGAGTGTTTAGTGTCCCTATAAATAAAGGAAAAACTGAAATATTTTGCAATTTCAGTCCAGTTTTCTAGATACAAATGTATCATTACAAAGTTTCATTTGCAGTAAACGAATCAGTGTACCCGTATATTATGTATAATATTGTTCCACCTGTTGTAGATAGGTGCCTAAATATAATTAATATTATGTTCAACGTAACTTGTAAAATGGTCAACGGAATGAAGAAGCAAGAATGGGACAGTCTTATGAAACTGTACCAAAATCTCGCAAATTATCAAGTAGATTAAGACTAAATTGCCCGAAATTGCCATGAAAGAAAGAGGTTTAATAATAATGTTATGATTTGACCACGATGACCATGAATGACCACGACCGGCGAAGGTGGCTTGTCTGCAAGACAAAAATGACTTGTCCTAGTCGAACTTGCTTCCCCACCATGGTTCAAGCCTGGTCGTGGCGGTGGGCTCAGTAGCCTAGGGTGAGCCCAGCACCTTGGGCGAAGCAAATTGAACCGAGGGAGCTGCTCTTTGTACCCCTCTTATAAGATTAGGGGACAAAAGAGCAGGGGGATAAGGGGTGAGGATGGGAACATTACACCATCGCACTGTCCTGACGTTGGGAGGGGTCAGTGGTGCGGGACAACCCCTCTGTGGAGGTGGCATGAGTGACGTTAACAACTTACCATCAGCTAGCAAACCGTTTGCATATACTACTGACATGAAAGCTCAGATGTTCCTAATACTCAGAGGGCAAACAGCCACTCAGCCATGATATCAATGAAACAAGAATTCAAACCATTAGTCTTCTATTAATGTGGTTTTTTACCCATGGCCTCTATGATAGTGGAACAAATCCGAAATAAGCGCTGTGAAGCTAAATGTCTGACGCCGAGCATGCGGCTATGTACTACTTTATTTAATAGACCTTAAAACACACAAAATCAGAAATAACTTATGTCACATTTAGGCTAGAAATGTAGTTACATATAACAAAACATGAACGTGAGATTTATTTTATGTATTAATTAAATACCTAAATTAAAGTGTAAGATAGCTAATAACTTTGAAGATAAAAATTTAAATTCTATTGAAGAGGGTAAAAGATATCAACAAGCCACATGAAGCTTCACAAACCTTAATACGATGTGAGCGTCGAAACAAAATGAACGAACACAAACATATATAATCATGATGCTATTAAGTCCTCAACATTTTAATTTCACGGTTGTTATTTAGCTCTTATAATTAAGAATGTGTTTATATTTAGGTAGAATGTAAAAATAAATTTGCAACAAGCAAAATTTTTGCATAAAGGTTACTTACTATTTATTAAAAACACAATATCGTTAAGTATTTTTGGATTAAGAAGAGAATTTCAAGATTTCTTGTTACAAATGTGTAAATCGAGGATGAAATTCGAGACGAAATCGAGCCAGACGAAAATGATTCGATGGAAGATTAAAAAAAGTAATCTTGAACTTATTTTCCTTATTATGTATCCAGTTTAAAAAATATACTTTTTTCTTTGCATTCTATTTTCCTAGCAACATTTTTTTTTCAATTGTCAGATTTATGAAATTACTCAGAATCATCGTCAGATTATTGGTCAGCACGTCTTCATAGACGTGAAATTGTTTTTGGCGATTTCTGACATTTCTAGTACTCATACCTTAAATGGTCCCATAGTCTTTTGATTCCCACAAGAAGTAGGAAATACGTTATAGTGATGTCTGACGCGCGAGTTATTTGTAACTACAACACTAAAACTGTAAAAAAATATTTCCATGTACTTAGGTACATGGAAATATATTTTTTACATTTTTTTAAATCAATAACTCCTCCCACCGATGAACGGATATACAAACATTATATAACAATTTTTTTCATCTATTCTTCGAAATCTAATAGGACTTCACGACGCTTGAGTAAGTCTCCATTTATTGTGGCCTCCCCTACCTTTACGAACGATTATAAAATACATAAGTAGATTGAATGACAAAAATAACATTAATATAACGCTCGCATACCTTATGTTTTCATTCCCTATTAACTTTCATACCCCAGGCTTATAGCCTGTATATTATTATGAATATCGGATTCTTAAGGGGTAAACTCCAAAAATTAATTTTTATACGATTTTGACCTGGTTCTGGGTAAGCTCGTGTTCACGAGTGACGTTGGCCACTTACCATCAGGTGTCTTGTCAGTTGACCAATTGCTAGTCATATTTCTATAATAATATTCCTATCGTTCAAACAGCGGTTCAACAATCGGTTGGACAGCAAGATTTCGTAATGGGTGTGGCCCTCTGGATACAAAACCATAAAAACCGATCGAACAAGGTTTCCAACGTTCAATACAGATATCTATCAGGCATCAAACGAGGAGAGACGGAAGTAAGACTATCCTTGGAATTTACCGGATTTTTTTGGGATGTTATTGAACCAGTAAAATATCTGGGAATTTTAATGGCTTTTATTTATTCAAATAAATCAAATTCATAATTCATTTCATACTAGCTTTTGTCCGCGGCATCGCCCGCGTGGAGTTCGAAAATGTAGCTAATGTATTCCTTTGCTAGAATGATATAAAACAAACAAATAAATAAGTAGTGTTGATCCTTACTAATATTATTATAAAATGTAAACGTATATTCATGTAGTTAATATATTTAAACTATAATGAAATACTTGTGGCGTTCGGTCGGTACATATTATGCGTTTGAAAATTACGTCGGTTTTGACATTTAAATTGACGTCATTATGAATTACTAGCAATAATGAGACCAATGTAATTCCCGTTGGAACATTGAATTTTTTGAGAAAAATTGTCAATGTTTAAGCCATCACCATTTCAAGTTTCAGCCAAACGCTTCAGCCGTTTTGCCGTCAAAGAGTAAAAAATAAACAATCAAACAAAATCATATTCACATTTAGGTATAATATTAGTAAAGACTAGCTGTTGCCTGCAGCTTCGCCCGCGTTACTGAACTTCTATAAGTCACAGCGTGATGTTATATAACTTATAGCCTTCCTCGATAAATAAGCTGTCTAACACTGAAAGAATTTTTCAAATCGGACCAGTAGTTCCTAAGATTAGCGCGTTCAAACAAACAAACAAACTCTTCAGCTTTATAATATTAGTATAGACTATAGATTAACAAAAAAATGTATTTTAATCTTAAAAAGAACTCTTTTGTTTCGATCCCAGCCCGCATATTTAGAAATCCTCACGCTATTCTAATCCCACGATAAGCTCGTCCTTATTAACTTACTATGGCTGAAAAAAGGTTACATATAAACATTTATTATATACTAATAATAACATACTCCTTTGAATATACATACAATACAGGCTTTGTCCCGTTTGTAGTCAGGTCAAACAATTATAAGATATAAAGTAAAATTAATTTGAATGCACAGATATGTTAAAAAGCTCTCTACCGTTCCGTCCCAGATTAATTTCTTGTATGGTACGGAACACACTCGGAAAGGGCTTGAAGGAGTCCTTTCGAGATCGCTCATGCGTCTGCCCACCGCAACATTACTTCACGTACATTTTTGCGTCCTTTATATCTTCATTTTACTTTGATAAAAAGAAAACGATCTCAATTAAATTAAATATCTGTCTACACGTTTCCATCATCAATAATATTCCGTATCGGTGTACTGCTTTTCAAGTAGACGCGCCTGTTACCCTGCCACTCTAATCTATCTTGAGGAACTGAAAAGGGTTTGTCTCTTTCTCTCAACTGTCATCCAGTTGGAGGTCAATCGACCCCAAGTCATTCCCTACGCGTTCCAATTCAATGCCTTATTTTCTATCAGATAAAGTAAAACTGGTATTAATATGATCTCTATTAATAAAACACAATTTTTAAACTTACTTATTCTTTTTGTTTACGCGAATTTCCCTGAATATATTATTATAATTAATGAATATATATTAATTATAACTAATGAAACAACTTTTAACGGATTTTATGGTTATTAAAAAAAAACGATGTAAAATATTTTTAATTATAATCTGTCAGAAAGTTTGTCTCTTAACGAAAACGACTCAAATGATTTCAATTTATTAGAAATAAAATGTCCAGTAAGTTCATGTCAGTTCGCAGGCAATATATTATGTAATGCACCCAAATACATGGTGTTAGGGTTCATTAAATATCTTGCATTGTTCGTATTCATTTTATTTACATAGTTCGTATACGTAGTTGAAATTACGAAAAGCTATGTTCCTTCAAAAATTATAATAAATTCTAAAAGAATTATTAATTTAGACGATATTTGCGAATTTTTAATCTCAACTTGCAGGTCTTTTTTTTTTCTTTTTTTTTTCGCATGGAAATCCTTATGGATGCAGCCAGGACCTTCGGGTAGATCCTGACCCAATGTGGGACTCGCACCTGGGAGTGCCCACCCTAACTAAAACCACTGCGAGCGCCTTCTGCCACTTTTTGAGGGTCCCGGATATGCAGGCAACGGACAGGATCACCTCAGCGACAGGCTGGCCCCGGCGAAGGCCAGACTACTCCTCGTAGGGGGGGACTGTCCGGCCGCTACTAAGCAGTCCCCACGACGTCGTGCCATACAGACCCAGGTTCCCATCCTGGGCCCGACACGAACACAGGGGCGTTACTGGAGGCGCATTAAATAGCGCCTCCTACGCACCCCCGTTCGTCACCTGCGGGAGGAGGCCTCGTCGGCGGCCTCCTCTCTCACCCGCTCGTCAGCCTCCTTCTGGGACATTACTGCTTCGCAGAAGGAGACCATCGCCGTCCTGGACTCGTCGTCACCGAGCATCGCAGTGGTGACGCTCGGCAGAGACAAGTCCCCTCCGATGACTGATGTCAGACTGTGACGCAGCGCCGCCCATCTCGGGCACACCTCGAGTGTGTGCTGGGCCGAGTCCACCGCCGCGCCACAATCGTGACACACTGTCAACGGCTCCCTGCGGGCCGTCCGGCACAGGTACTCACCAAAGCAACCATGCCCGGTGAGCACCTGTGTCAGACGGAAGGTGAGGGGTTTGCGCTTACGGCGCATCCACCGCTCAAGGACCGGACGCAGAGCAACCGTCAGGTTTTTGCCATACGGCTGCTGCGCCAGGTCCTCCCCCCACCTTCGCATTAACGCCTCTTGCCCTAGTCGGCGAACCCGCAGGATCCCGTCCAGCGTAAGGCTCTCACCCAGACACCTCCTATCCGAGACATAGGAGTGCATCTCGGCAAGAACCTCCGCCACGAGCTCCCACGGGGGATCACCGGCTAGGGCAGTGGCTGATGCCCACGAAACCGTACGGTACCCCCGGATCACTCTTACCGCGATGACCCGCTGCGCCGATCGCAGCCGGGCCTTATTCCTCCCGGTAAGGTGATCCGCCCAGATGTGTGCACCGTACGTCGCCATACTTCGGCAGACTCCGGAGTATAGCTGCCTGCAGGCGGCGCTGGGTCCTCCGAGGTTCGGGAGGAGTCTGCCCAGTGCACTTGCCGCCTTCGCGACCTTCGGTCCCAACATGGAGAAATGTGGGCCGAAGGTCCACCCTCCATCAAGGATGAGCCCCAGATATTTGATATGGGGGCTCATCCTGACCCTCACCCCTCCGACCTGGAGGGCAGCCCCCGGTGGGGGTCCTTTCCGCCCGGTCCCGCGGAAGAGAAGGGCTTCGGTCTTCTCAGGTCTGACCCGAAGCCCTAACCTCTCTATGCGGCTGATCACGAGGTCGATCCCGACCTCGGCCAGCCGCGCCGCCTCCTTATAGCCTCGTCCCCGGGCATACACGAGGGTGTCATCGGCGTAGCATATGACACCCATCCCGGGGAGGAGGCGGCCTCGCAAGACCCAGTCGTAGCCGATGTCCCACAGGATCGGACCAAGAACCGACCCCTGTGGAACACCGCACCCGACTCGCCACCACTCTACGGACCCACACCGGTTCTCGCAGGCGAACTTGCAGGTCTAATTCCAAAGAGGTTGGTACCTTTTTGGTATTAGACGTTACGTCCTTTAGTACGATAGGCTTAGATTATCAGATTGCAATCAACATCATAACCTACCTTTGTGTAATAGCCAGGAAATTAGTATTATTGAAAATCTTGACTCGAATTATACAAGGTTGATAAAAGCGAGAGGAATTAAATTAAACCACGTATACTATGTACCATTTTCAGACTACACACCAAAACTTAGACTAATAGAATCAATCGTTTAGTCACAGGATATTTTTAAAGTTTTAATATAATAATAATAATAATAAACATTTATTTCGGGCTGCATAGGTCCATATATAAATACCTTAACCTAAACATACATAATTATAAAACAAGATTGTTAGTAAATAAGACTTAAAGCCGCTCTGCTTTGTTCGTCCCGGTGAGACGCAACTTGAGCCGCACCGACGCAACGTGCTGTGCGACGTTGCCTTTTAGATTCGAAGGACATTTTACAAAGAATGTTTACGTTTTACTTTGACTATTCACTTATTTAAGTTCTTTGAAAAAACTTTTTTTTATTGCTCTCAAACTATTTTTTAATAGTTTCAGATTAACCGTAAGTATGTGTAGTATATGTGGTTTAATTTAATGCCTCTCGCTTTTATCAACCTTGTATACAAGTTGTGGCATTGCTAAAATATTTAAACTACAAAATGCTTACAGGACATATTTGTGATAAATTTGCTAAAAGTTTTATTAAACTATTGTTGTGTTTTAATAGATATTGAATTTCCAGATAGTTTGAAAATGGTCCAAGTGACGCCCATATATATCTATAAATCAGGACCTAAAACAGACCCCGGAAATGATCGCCCAATTTCAGTTTTACCGGTACTTACTATCAAAAATCTTAGAAAAAATTTACATTCGCGCCTAAAATTAAATAATATACACATAAGAAAAAGTTTGTGTTAGGAGCTTTTATTGATTCAAAAAAAACCTTTGATACTGCCAGTCATCAATTACTAATAGAAAAGCTTAACATTATTGGTATCAAATACAACACATTAAAAATGTTTGATTCCTACTTAAAAAACAGAGCACAGATAGTGAAAATTGGTGAAAACCTGTGGTGTACCGCAGGGATCTAATTTAAGACCACTTCTTTTATTTATATATTTAAACAGTATTGACAAACTAGGACTTTTTAACTTTGGTGCTAATACTTACAATATCATCAAACAAGTACAAAGTGATTTAAAAAATCTGTCTGAATAGTTTAAATATAATATTTTAACAATAAACGTCGCTAAAACATGATCTTACTGAAGTTTAGGGTATTGCAAATATAAATTATTGTTAAAATATTATATTAAATAAACTACAAAATAAACTAGTAAAAATAATTTTTCGATACCCATATTTAACACCAACTACCAAAATTTATAACAACCCTAAAATTATAAAGATGAAACAACTTTATACTTACAATACTTGAATCTTAATTAGAAAAATAATTGACGGTAAAATTTAAAGTGAATTATCTTTTGTTGTAAAATCACACAAGTAATCGATACTAATATTTAAATTATAAAAACAAACAAAAAATAACCATCGAAATCCATTCACAAACGGCGGAGTAATCGTGTCACATACATACAAAAAAAAACATACAGACTAATTGAGAACCTCCTCTTTTTTTTAAGTCGGTTAAAAATTGTTTCACACAAACCTATGCTGTTATTGTTATGATCTTAGTTACTTTAATATCTTGTTCTCTTGCAAATAGGTAGATATTGTATCTTTTATGAGAATAAATTCTTTAAACCTTAGTTCAATTTCAATGCCGAGACCTACAAAGTCAAATCTATTTCAACCGTTGCAATTATATAATATTATCACGTTACATTAATAACAAAGTATGTTCTGGTCGGTAATGAACACTATCGCTGACGGGGTATTTTAACACAAGTCAAGATACTCAGATCGGCCTTGGCGTGGCCTTCAAAACAACCCTGCTTTCGCCTTGAAGGGGAGAGTTAGGTACATGGTTTTATTGTAGAACCATGCTATTTTCAAAAACATAATAATAATTAAAAGTAACTTCACTAATCTGTTTATATCTGTAATATGTGTTAACAACTTTATGCTGATTACAATAATTATTAATTAGTAAGGATATTTATTATAAGGCCTTAAACAAAATTTGTTTACCAAGATAACGAGTGCATCGCTGTAATGTGAGCCTATTTAATTAATTAAATAATATATATTTTGTTATAAGGTAGATTAATAAGGCCTATTCTGTTAAACTAAGGACCGTAGTGGTCAATGGGGAAAAACGTCTGGTTGTAATATGCATCCTGAAATTTCGTTGCAGACATTATTATTCTTGATAAAATATTTTCTACTTAAAATTCCGAAAACCTTATAAATTAGTTTGAAGGAAACAAATAGTCCATTAAAATTGCAGACGGTTCAGTCTAGCATGGTTGTGTATTAAATTTGAGGTTTGAGAAGTCGAATTTGTTTGACCACCACTGACGAGATGACGATCGAAAATAAATTGATATAACTTACATTTTACAAGGTTATATTTGAATAAAGCTTATATATAGCTTAATATATATTCTATCTTTTGTTATTTCCAGCTGTACGTATCACAACAACATCTGAACAAACTCAAGTATGAAAGATACTGTTTCAATATAAAAGGTGGTAAAGCTATATAAAAACCAGTTTCGTGCTTTTAAGTGTTCCTTAAAGTTCTCTGTGACCTAAATTCTGCTTGCAAGCTTTATTAAAAATGATGGAGTGGATTACTTAATGTTGAGATTTAAATGTCGATAAAATGGCTTTGAAGTTACGACAAAAATACATTTTTGTGACCGCATTTTATCTACCTAGTGTTTTTTTTAACACCGGGAAATGCTCTGAGGCATCCCGCGGGGGAGTGGGTCTCCCCCGGCGAGTATGTGGGACTCGCTGCGCCCGAAAGCTGGTAAGTGGACGCAGCTCTACGCACTAAAACCCGGCCAGTGACGGTGAGTGCCACTAATGCCGCCTTTGGTGAGGTGACCCGGATCTAATGAGCAAACAGGCCACCTCGACGGCTAGTCAGTCCCCCAAGGGACCGACGCCACCCCCACAGAGGTGTTGTCCCACACCACAGAACAACGTCGGGATAGTACAATGGGATGAGGTTCCCGTCCTCGCTCCTTGCCCCCTGCTCTTTTGTACCCTAAGAGAGGTACAGAGAGCCCCCTAGGCTCAATTAGCTTCTTCCAAGGTGATGGGCTCACCCTAGGCTACTGAGTCCCACCGCCATGTCAAGGCCTGAACTGTGGTGGGTGCCTAGAGTATAATATAATTAAACAGGCTATTTAATTTTAGAGGCAAGATTGCTTTTTCAATTTTGGAGCGATTGAAATCGCGATGAACAACCAGAAGTAAATATATGGACTTTTATATTTCAGTTTATCTCTTCAGGCTTCAAATGATCGTTTGACACCTGCATATAATTCGCAGTCAGATAATTTGGCAATCATAGCAACGACAAAGAAATGTTAAAGATAACAAATAACTGCCCCATTTTTGATTGCAACATTTTCATAACCTATTTATACTAATATTATAAAGCTGAAGAGTTTGTTTGTTTGAACGCGCTAATCTCAGGAACTACTGGTCCGATTTGAAAAATTATTTCAGTGTTAGATAACCCATTTATTGAGGAAGCTATATAACATCACGCTGTGACTTATATGAGTTAAGTGAGTTAACGCGGGCAAAGCTAGTCTTTATAATATACAAACATTAGTTTTTTGAAAACTTAAGATAAAATAAGTAATTAGATATTCTAGACGCATAGGTCTACCAGATATGGAAAGAAGTAGACAGATGTTATTAATCAAGAAAGAAAACCTTTTCAACACCATATTATTGTGATTTTTTTCATACAATTCAAATAATACTTTAAAAGATGTACTAATTACAATAGACACATAACAATAACAAAGTGGGCAACTACTTACTCTCAATAAACATGCGGTGAGCCAAATTGCCTTTCCCTTGGGGCGCTTTGCATAATGTATCATTTACGGCCGAGCTATCTAATTCATATCAAAACTTTTTCTTCTCTCTTATCTATACTAATACTAGCTGTTGCCCGCAGCTTCGCCCGCGTTAACTTTTAAAATTTGAGGGGTTGACCACCCTTATCACTTAGGGGTATGAAAAATAGATAGTAGCCGATTCTCAGACCTACTGAATACGCATATAAAATTTGGTAAAAATCGGTAAAGCCGTTTCGGAGGAGTACGGTAACTAACATTGTGACATGGAAATTTTATATATTAGAAGATTATAAAGCTGAAGAGTTTGTTTGTTTCTTTGAACGCACTAATCTCAGGAACTACTGGTTCGATTTGAAAAATTATTTCACTCTTAGACAGCTAATTTATCGAGGAAGGCTATAGGCTATATAACATCACGCTGTGACATATAGAAGTTGAGTAACGCGGGCGAAGCTGCAGGCAACAGCTAGTATCTTTATATATTTTACAAAAGTTTGTATTTGTTTAAACTAGGAAAAGGCTTTTATACGCATATCACCATAACCCGGGTGGGGAAAGCTGTGGGATTCGAATTTGACTGTGTTCCTGCTATCAAAAACCCCCCACCTACTAGCAATATTGCGGATGCCATCGGCCACCATAATTGAGATGCGCCGGAGCTGTCATCAGGAGCTACGCTTTAATTGAAAAAACCGGCCAAGTTTGAGTGAAATGCGCGTGTTGGGTTACGTATTTTTATCTAAGTTCAGTTAAGAAGGTCATACTCCTTTTTGGCTTATTATCTTAAATTTTATCCTAACCTAAACTAATATTTATCTTAAAATTATACAAATCGTTAAAAATCGAAATTCGCACAGCGTGCCCTTAGATAAATATGATAAACTCACCTCAACGATGGAAACTAGATGTTTGATGTAGTCCGCTTCAGTATTTATGAGTTCCTTGATGACAGATTGACGGGCCTCCTCATTCGGTGTTAGTTCTGTCAAATAAAATAAAAACATAGAAAGTACCCCTCAAAAGTCACCGAGCTTTATAAATAATTAAGGAATTATATTTATATGGTTCATTCATACACATCGAGAATATAACCGAAATAGAGCGGTAAGTTATGTGTTTTGTATGAAAATTTTGTGCTGCGACGTTGTGCCGGTCTGCGCTCTGATTGGCCAACTGATGGCTATTGATGGATGAATGGCTGATGACGCACATACAGTAAACTGCAGAAGTTACTTTTTATATTAGTGAGCTAAAGTAGTTAGCGATCGTAAGAAGGTAAGTCTCGTTGCCAGTAATTACACTACCTGTGTGCCTTTTTCAAAACAGCAAAATATTCTACTGGTAAAACATTAATTATAAGTTATACGTGATGGACTTTAGCGTGGGAAAGGCCATAATATGTTATTAGTTTTAAACCAACTTCAAAAACTTCATTTCGTCACACAAGACAAGACACAGTCAGCCAAAGAAGGTACAGGTACAGCAACAAATGCGAAGTAAGAACATAATAACGTGCCAAATGCGTAGACTGTATATTAGTAGAATAATAAGTTGATTATATCATGTTGTAGACACAAAAAACTAAAGAAACGCAATTATTATATTACTTTTTTATTTTTAAAAGTCAGTTTTTTATCCTGGTCAAAATACCACTATTGCGTGTGTGATTTAATGAGAGTTAATTTGAGTTAATGAGGTTGCCGCTGCGAGAAAATGATATAATGATCATTCCTTTATTATTTACCCGCGCCTGTCGTATACTAGATATCGTCTCACAATGATTAAGACTTAAGACGGTCTCCAATCCAATTTGAGTCGGTGACCGTTAAAAAATCTCTGTATTCTTCCATTCAAAAGTTTTATACAAGTACCTACACTCCGTAATATTAAAATTAATTTCTAGATAGCATCACAAAGATAAACCTTAAATTCCAAAATTGCTTAGACAACAGCTAGTGTAACCTATTTTGTACATTTCCATTAATAAAACCACTCGAATTTTGCTTTTACGACTTGCGTCGTGGCTTTTATTAAATATTCATTTAATTTTATGTACCCATTATTATTACCGCCATAAAATCATCAACGCGGATCTAGGCCATACTAACATTTTTCTTATTATCGTTGTCAACTAGTCTCCACCAATATAAATTCATCATACAATTAATTTGTTTAGCGAGAAGTACGTTTAAGTCGTTGAGCATATTATAACATGTATAGAGCGGTAATGTATATTACCGCTCTATTAAAAATGTATATTATGAAAACAAATTCTAGCAAATTTGTGCTGTGACGCTGCGCCGGTTCTACGCTCTGATTAGCCGACTGAAGGCCAACGGTTGAGATGGTTGGCCAACGGGACGTACATACAGATCACTTTTTGTGTTGGTTGGTTGAATTGATATTACGTCAGTGACAAATCACTGAACAGTGTCGGAATTTTATGGCTCACAATTCTTTGTATAAATACACTGTGTTACTACTATATTCAGTTATATGCTCGATGGTTT
Organism: Helleia helle; assembly: GCA_963853865.1. Classification (NCBI taxonomy): domain Eukaryota; kingdom Metazoa; phylum Arthropoda; class Insecta; order Lepidoptera; family Lycaenidae; genus Helleia; species Helleia helle. Next base: position 7,912,117 of record OY971420.1, read on the forward strand.
AAGTTGAGTTAGTCAAAGACGGTTTAAGTTAAATTAATCGATTAAGAGGACGCATTGGAAATTTTGAAGTCAGTATCTCTTTTTTACCGTATTTCCAAAACGACTGAAAACATACGTTGGTTAGCTAATAGTTGATGATAAAACCTTGTAAAAAAAGTAGTTTTCAATACAAGTTACCTTTTGTAATAGTGAAAAATATCAATGTACATTTTTAAAAAGAGATTCACATCTAATGGGCAATCAGGTCCGGTATAAATCTCACTTTTCCGTAGATGAATTTATACATGCTCTTTAAATTTTTAACAAAATAAAATAACAAAAACCATTTTGTCATTTACGTCCTTTAGAACGCTCAGTCCACTCTTCTCAGTTCAACAATGCATCGTCTTAAGTATCATGTATAAGATATGAATAGAAACAAGAAAAAAGACAGAAAATAAGACCAAAGTGTGAAGAAATCAGTGGAACGTTCAAATTATGGGCAAGGCCAAAAGGAAAGGAAACCATTGAAAAGGTGTTCCAAATACCTACGTCAAATTAAATTGTCACGGAAGATATCCCCAGTATAATAAAACTATATTTTTTCCAGGAATGTTTGCTAGATTTTTATAGCTATTCAGCCGCTGTTTTCCACCGAGTGGCGACTTTTCCTATCGTTTATTCATGTTCACGTTATGTTCACCTTTCCTAAGATTGCTCGGGCATTACGTATTTATTGGACTTCAGCAAGCCTGCACCCACACAACTGACACTCAACTGACTGTCTAGCTAACTAGCTACATTTCGAGCATTCGGGAATTCCTAGTAGGTACTAGTAATTTAGTATTTAAACGTAGGTATATTTTTTAGTCCGTGTTGGATGCGAGTGGCAAGGGATCGGCCATCTTGGCGTTCATTGATGGCCTATGTTCAGCAGTAGACGGATAGAGGATGATGATGATGATTTTTCTGCACTGCTGTTTAAATAGGTTGAATGTACTTTTGTTACAAGGATGAACTGACAAACAAGTCACTTGATGGAAGTCATCCCTGGTCAAGATCATAATCGAGATCATATGGAACTAGTTCTCTAAGTAACTAAGTCACTAGGAGTATTCTAAGACCATCGATCATATAACCAGATAATAATAGTAGTAATGTGAGTCATGAAATTCTGAAACTTATCAGTGATTTGTCACTGTCGTAATAGCAATTCAACCAACCAGTGATCTGCATGTACGTTCTACGTCAATCATCCATCAATGATCATCAGTCGGCCAATCAGAGCACAGAACCTTGGTAAACTTTGGCGGATATTTCGGTTATATGCTCGCAGCTCGATGTCTAAGAAGCAAGATTCTGGAAGGCCTTGATTGCAACAATTACAACCAGTCGTATCCCTTTTCCCGAACACTGAAAAGCTGACTCGCGATAGAAATAAACATGAAAGTATAAACCAAACTCCATTCAACCCAAGTGTAAATAAATTGTACTTAATAAAAATAATTACTCATATAAGAATCGCCCTGTTTAAATAAAATCTTCTTATAAGTGTTTGCTACAACTACGTAAGTAAGTACTTTATAAGTGAGGATGTCTGAAGCATTGTACTCTTACGAGGGTTCCTAGCTTATAACTTGTAATATCTTATTGTGTAGTAACTCTCGAAACAAACTTACAGGAATTCTCGCTTTATATTATAACTAGCGACCGGTCTTGGCTTCGCACGGGTGCAATGCTGATACTAAACATACTACACAATTCTTCATCTTTATATACAACATTCACAGCATTTTTGTCATAAGACAATAAAAACATGTTTTCTTTAGAGGTTTCTCTTGAAAGAGCGACATTATATAATTGGTCATGTGAAAAATAGTCAAAACTCAAATCTAAGCTTATAATGTTGAAATTTTGACCCTGCAATTAATGGTCATAGAAAAAATCGGATATCCCGACTGGTATCGCCGTAGCCGGTATGTTCCTGAATTTTAAATCTGTAATATCTTCGAAAACGTTCATTTAAATTACATGATGTTAAGGGCCATATTGCTCTTTATTAAATGTACAGTGTATTTAAAGTACTTAATAGGGTACGGATTAATGCTGTATTGCTTAAAATCTCTTCGCAAATAAACCATTATTTCTCGTAAAAAGTAAGGGTAAAAAATGGTTAAGTGGCCTATCCCTAAGAGAGAGACATATACCACCGTGGACTTTTTATTAGACCTTTTTAAGGTGTACAATACTGTATTACATTATTTTGATCTATCTCGTAGGGTTCAGCCAGCGTTTGCAATTTAAGCGCAAAAATGTCTATATTTACATCTCATTACAAACCTCATATTATGCATGTATTATACATATATTGAATCACTCTATCTTTTAAAAAACCGCATCAAAATCCGTTGCGTACTTATAATCTCCTTAACCTATCTTTAATCATAAATAGAGACAGACGGAAAGTGACTTCGATTATTATGTAGTAATTAGTCGGCAATAATAATATCAGAAACTTATTCAACATTATATGTAGTTAGTTACTCTTTTGTTACAAAGATCGATATTTGTTGCCAACTTGTGCAGAGCTTCGTAATAATGAGCAAACATTAGACTTTAATATTACTTGACTTGGACACAACTTTTTACGAATTCTATTAAATCCCTGAAAAGTTGTTCCTAAAAAACTCATGATCAGTGAACAATAATAAAATAAGCAATATTATGTATGTATATTTTATTTGTAGGAAAAATCACTCAACGGCTATTATATTTCCATTATAAAAACCACTTTTAACGAACTTTTCACAGTTATAAGTTTTGCAAACTTTACGTTCGTATTTTAACAATGAGTGAAATTCGCAGAGTCATTAGCATAAAAGCACAAACTACAAGTATATTTGATTTCGCCATTGAGTTGGTGTGTATAATTTTGTCCCTGAGTCACACCACGCGGAGCTTTCGCGTGCTTCTTATCAGCATTATTAAAACATTCTGTGCTCGGATTACACATTATTCCTTACTCCGTCCAATAAATCCACGATAAATATAATACATGTAAATATCATTGTAATACTCGCTTATTACGATATATAATATCTTACATATAAAAGCGTTAAGCGAATAATTTATTACAAGAGCCATTGTTGCGGTTGGATCGAGAGCGAGTTGTCAGACTTGCTAATATTACGTTATTCTAAGTATCCGCGGATTCATCGATCATTTTAAGCCAGTCCGATCTTCGCAGATAGTGCTTACAGTGTCTTAAGGCTGTGCAAAATTCACTTACTATCAAGACTGTCTCCTATTGCCTATTCATCATCATCATCATCAACCTCTATCCATCCATTGCTGAACTTAGTCCTCCCTGAATGAACGCCAACACGGCCGATACCTTGCCACTCGCAACCAACACGGACCAGCCACTGCATGGAGATCGTCTTCTCATCTGGTTAATAGCCAACCAACACTTCGTCTACCTAAATGGTTATTTTTACGCATAAGAAGAAACTATGATAAATACGTATCTATACGGTACGTAACGATATTCTATTTAAGATCCTAAATGTTTTATAAATTTCCCTTTGAATGCTCTACTGCGGAAATGTTTGAGTGGCGCCTGTCTAAATAAGTGCCTGCATCCTGCTTATTAAAAGTGTAGGAATTTTATTATTCGTACAAATACCTGCAATCCTGGGCTATACAAAATACGCTCGAAAGCATTCCAAAGTACAGCTATCTTTTATTAATTTAACACACACATACTTTGTTAAGATTAATTAAATCTGAACTTCAGTAAACTTTAATCATTCATAGTTGTCATATGTGTTTGAGATTGTTACATTTGAATATTATGATAATGACAAAACGCATCACACTTCTTTACTCGTTACATAGATTTCACCTATACGTGTGGATTTCTCATTAATTTCAAAATACCAAAGGATAAACAACCGTTGATAAAAGTATATTATTATAAGGAATCAAACGGCTGTTATAATAATAGATAGTCTTTCTCTAAAATATGACTAGCTCCTCTTTTGCAATCCTGATTTTATGAGAGCTAACAAAATTGACGATCTCGGTGTATTGTTAAGTCCTAGTTGGGTGCTAATGGCAGGAAATCTCGATGTTCATGGAAACAGGTCTAATGTTGAGTTGACAGTAAAGGGTTGATAGTGAAGATGATCACGAAAAGCTTATTTAGCTGATGATTATAATCACATAATCAAATATAAAACATAAATATATCAAACAAAAGATATCTAATAAATCTAGAACCTACATCTGAAATTATTTTTAAAAGCTTTCTAATAAAAGCTTCGTCTTCTGCCAAAACTATATTTTAAGCTATCGGTAAAATGGTTGGCCTATATTGCTGACGAATTCAATCATTTCTTGTTCTATTCATTGTGACCTAAATAGAGCGAAATCGTATATAAAATTAATAGGACAAAATGGATGCATGTATTTTTGAAACTATTCTTGACTAACTGGTGCCCGCGACATCGTCTGCGCAAGATAAGATTTTAGTTCTTTTTTCCTAAAAAGTATCCTTATACCTCCAAGAATATGTAAAAAGTTTCATGATGATCGGTTAAGTAGTTTTCGCGTGAAACGTTACAAACAAACTTACTTTCACATTTATAATATTATTAGGATTAGTGAAGGAGTGAATAAGTAACAGTTAATACAATGTGAATATTTTGTAGAATTTGTTCTCAGTTAGTAATTTCATCATCATTTAGCTTAGGCTTTCATCATCATCGTCTATTTTCTTCTCATTGCTGGGCAGGCCTCTCTCAATGAACACCAAGAAGCCGCTTTATGTCGACATTTGTGTGAATGTACGTTTGTATGTTTACCCTCCATCCCTTGATATACTTTTTTAAGTTATTAAGTTTTTAGAATGAAGATCGCGATTTATTTAAGCAAAATTTTTATATTAAATCAACATAATACTTACTAGCAAAAAACAATTATTGCTTAAGCTTAAAACTACAATATAATTAAATTATGTTCGATTTTGTTAATTAGCATAATATGTTTCAGTATTTCGTTATCAATAAGTTAAAAGCCAGATTTCAATTCGTTCAAGCAATTAAATTTATTTGAATGAATGAAATGAGGTTTACTGCCAAATACCCGGTCTGATTAAACTTACATCTTACCATCTTACTTGTTACTTAAAGAGTCGAAAGTTTGTAAGTTTGAATGTCTGTTGCTCTTTCAAGACAAAACGGCTGAACCGATTTGGCTGGAAATTGAAATGGTGATAGATAATAACCTTGGATTAGAGCATTTATACATACATTTATTTATACATACACATTTATAATATTAGTAAGGATTGAAACACTTGTTGCGTTTGGCCAGTACATAATTATAAATTTTGTACGTTTGACAATTTTATGTACGTCGTTTTTGACATTTCAATTGACGTAAAATTATGAATTACTAGCTGTTGCAGGCAGCTTCGCCCGCTTTACTCAACTCCTATATGTCACAGCGTGATGTCATATAGCCTATAGCCTTCCTCGATAAATGGGCTATCTAACACTGAAAAAACAAGCGAGGATTGAATTTTAATGAAAATCACTCTAAAATCAAATAAATATAAGTAATTTACATCCGTACTTGCGTTAATTATTTTATCCCTTAGTTCCGTCGGTACACTTTTAAACCTTGAAAGTATCATGCCTTATCTGCATCTTACTGTTTCTTGCGAACTCATTTAATTTTGTGTTAAAGTTTTGAAACAGCCGCCTCAGAATTTAAGTCAGCTTTTTATTATAATCTTCCTAAGATTACCGAACACAAGACTTCTATATTTAGATTTAAGTCAAATTATGATGTCATCAAGGATAACCATCTTCAAAGCATCCACTTCAGCTAATAATGATATTTAGTTCCCGAATAAGGGGTATTATAAGTTTAAGTGTCGTGTAGTCGTCGTGTGGTGAATTGATATGGATTTTTAACCGACTTCAAAAAGGAGGAGTTTATTAATTCGTCGGAATCTTTTTTTTTTTTTTTTTATGTATGTTACCTGATTACTCGAAGATGGCTAGACCGATTTGAAAAATTCTTTTTTTTTTCTAAAGGGTATACTTCCCAAATGGTCCCATGATAAGGAAACCAGGATCTGATGGTGGTATCCCAGAGAAATCGAGGGGAACTTTCGAAAAAATCGTAGGGGCGACTAGTGCGTTTGATATTTTTTTTATAAAGTGTTTTGAAGTACTACAATTTAATGAAGGTCTGGAGTCGATCTGATGCTGGAGCCGAAAGACAATCGAGGGAACTCCTCAACGATTTACATCAGTAACCTTGTGTTTGGGCTTGATTAATTTATAATGATGAGAACTTTACACCTTGATGGGTTGTGACTGTCATTAGGGGTCTGATGATGAAGACAAAGGACAGTTAAGGAAACTCCTCAACAATTTACAGTAGCTACCTTGTGTTTGGACTTAATTAATTTAAATTGAAGAGAACTTTATACCCATATGGGTTATAAGCGCCATTACAGGTGTGATGATGGAAACCATACACAGTCGAGGGGAATCCTCGACGATTTACAGCTTTTATTGGGCTTACTTCATACGGTAAATAATATTATGCCAAAATCATGTAATTTTATTACTTGTCGTTGTTAAATGAACAAAAAACAACTGTGCCTTGGAAGCGCATCATAGTTTTTCAAGGTCATCATAATATCCATTCTATACCTATATATTGGTGATGTTCTATACCTATATATAATGGAATTATTTAACGAATAGCAGCAAGCCGTGATTGCTTTCAATTACATGTATATAAAGTTTTACACAATTCCATTTCGGTTTTTTCATTTGTTATGTAATGAATTAAACCCTTTCTACGGTCATCTCATTAATACAGCGCTATTTAATCTGAGCAACGCGTTTAATAGTTCTACCCATATTTCAGACAAATAAAATCAGTTATATTTTGAAATCACTAAAAATGAAGAAATAAAAAAAATTTAAACAAAAATTAAAACCGACTTTAAATAAAAAAAAAAAAAACAACTAAAAAGTAATTAAATAATTTCCTTAATTTTTGTGCCTACAATTTATAATCAATCATTATTGTTACTTTTGAAGCCGGTGTCCTATTTGTTGATGTACCTACCTCCTAACCTACCTACCTTGGCTGACACCGTCTCCAAAAGTAACAATAATGACGTGGTAAACGCAAAGATTGTATATTAGTAGAAGAACAAGTTGATTATAAATTGTAGGCACAAAAATTAAGGAAATTATTTTATTACTTTTTAGTTGTTTTTTTTTTTTAATTTGAAGTCGGTTTTAATTTCTGTTTAAAATTTTTATTTTAAATATTTTTTAGCTATTTTCGTCTTGTTATTCCGATTTTTATTTATTAAAGAGTCAGGGAACACAGCACCTTATAAAAACTGCATTTTAAAAAATTATATATTTTTTATAAATAACCTGGATGTTGTATGTTAACCTGAAATACAATCAAACAAAATCATTTCTTAAAATCACTCTGCAAGGCTGAATCTGTTAGCACTTTCTATGAAGATCGGACTAATTAAAATTATCGATGAATCTTCTTGTACTTAGAATTACTTTATGATTTTGAGACGTCTGAAGTCTCGCTTCTCTCGTTACAATGGTTGCTGTAAAGTATTCGAAAGATAAGGAGAAGACGAGTATAAAAATGTGAATAAGCCGTAACTAAGTACACTGTAAAAAGTTACTCTGTGTTATTCTGATGTCAAATATGTAAATAATAATTAACACACGCGTAATTTTAGGTTTTAGCATATGCTTTATTACCGAGTACTTACTTTTGATAAATTAGGTCAATTTTTTTTTTATGTTAGTTGGATAGGCAAACTGGCAAACGTACCACCTGATGTTAAGTGGTCGACGTCGCCCATGAACATAAACTAGTATACATGGAATGAGCCCAGGCAACTCATTTATGTGTTGCCTATCCTGAGACATAAGATGTTAAGTCTCGGTGCCAGCAATTACACTGCCTGACTTGCCCTTCTCTCCGAAACATAGCAAAGCTGTTTCACGGCAGAAATAAGCAAGACGGTGGTACCCATGCAGCCGGGAGCGCGGCACAGCTCTTCCTTGCCACCGGTATATTTATTACCCATACGGTCTTGGCTTTACCAGTTTTAGTATATAACTGAAAATTATAAGATAGAACAATTTCGAAATTATGAGGCTATAAAGAAGAAATTAATAATCAATCTTTTGTATATAGTATTTTATTATATCTCAAAGATAGTAATTATAGTAAATTAACTTCATTGAATTTTATTTTTAAATGATAAGGTGTCAACATTATTTTTTATTCACGAACTTTTTAAGGCGGGGCTGTCCGAGAACTGAATTTAGTATGGAGCTCGAAACCGCGTCGAGCGCTTTGGCAGCGAGTGAAAACACATATTTATTTAATTGAAGGGAGGGATTTATAAAAAAATAAATTATGACAACCGTTTTTAATCACATTTTCTACAAGGTTTATTAATAAATAAGTTTAATTGTACATAACCTGATATTACTCAAATAAAATGGTTTTTTCATCTCAATTTTGACCTATCTTAGCAATTTTTTTTTGCAACAAAACATAAGTAATCGTGTATCGAACGACCGAAATATTATGATGAAGGAGTGTTAAATAACATTTTTTTTTTTCACAAACTTAAATCGGTTTAGTTTCTAAATAAAATATAATTCAAAATGCCGTTTATCGGGAAAGGCCCGCGTTTGGCTATTATTTAGTACGTTCGATCTATGATTTTTTTGATGACTTAGGCGGTGTTTGTATACAACAATTATGTATACATGCTACTTCCATTCGAGTATATTTAATTTTATTTTATCATCTAAATTTTAATTTTCATCAGATTATTGTGTGCTACATTTCCAATATACATGTTATTTTCAGTTTCACAATACGATTGTGTTCGATAAACTTCTTGAGATTCTGAGTACATTCGCAGGGACAATAGCGTCGGATTTCATAGCAAATGGCGGACAAATAATTACACGAAAGCTTACGATAAAATAAACCAAATCCTAAATTTAATTTACTTGAGTCCTGTTGACATTCAAAAAGAAAAATATTTATGTTTAATGGACTTTCTTATCTGATCAGTGATCTAGAAAAAACCTTTCTCGACAAAACGATTTATTTTTATTTTACAGAAATCCCTTTACAGTACTTATGTTTTTGATTAAATAAATAAAAAAGTTTCCACATTTTCTATTAGATAAATAAAATGATTCTCTTTAAAGGAATTGTTATTTTTCTGTTTTATGATTTTTCTCGTCTTATAATATTCAATGTAAGAAAAACATTTACATGTACAAAAACATTTATATTATGTACAAACTATGGAATTTTACTTTTTATTTGAATAGTACTAGTAGTAGTTATACATAGGCTGCACTAAAAGTATCGGGAATGGAATATTTCCACCGTTCCTGTCATATTAAAATCTTTTTAATCGAATACTCCTTGGTTTTAAAAATTGAATACCATTTATTTATTTAAAAAAAGATTCTCGGTTTTGTCACAAGGTCTTGTCAAACTTGTTTAGTCGTTGCGTTGAGAAAATGGATTTGACTCGAGTTACATAATTTAATGTATGTTATTTAATTTAGTGTAAAGTTAATAGTTAATTTATGTGATTGAGGAAGATCGACATGTGACATACCGCGAAATTCAGGCAACTTTAGACATTGGCATGAGTCAAATACAAATAATCTTGCATGAACAATTAGGTGTAAAAAAGTTGTTTTCCCGATGGATACCGCATTTGCTCTGTGAAGAGCAAAAAGCGGCTCGCGTTACTTGGTGCGTCAGAACTCTCGAAAGATTCCACGCAGGATCCTCAAATGCTGTATACAACATCGTATCAGGTGACGAATCCTGGATATACGCGTACGAACCCGAAACAAAAAACCAGTCACGAGTTTGGGTGTTCGAAAATGAGTTAAAGCCAACAAAAATTGTTCGTTCACGGAGTGTTGCAAAAAAAATGGTGGCCATGTTTGTCTCCAAAACCGGCCATGTTGCGACTATTCCTCTTGAGGGATAAAGAACGGTTAATGCAAAATGGTATGCTAGCATTTGTTTGCCACAGGTCATTTCTGAACTCCGTAAAGAGAACTGCAACCGCCGCATCATCCTCCATCACGACAATGCGAGTTCTCACACCGCGCACAGAAAAGAGTTTTTAGAGCAAGAAAAAATATAATTATTAGACCATCCGCCGTACAGCCCCGACCTAAGCCCTAATGATTTCTATACTTTCCCTAAAATAAAGAATAAATTGCGTGGTCAGAGATTCACTTCCGAATGGAATGGTCAATCAATCAATCATTGATTAGTTCCATCGTATGGAAAAATATGTCAAATTTCGCGGAGAATACTTCGAAAAGCAATAAATACATTTTTAAATAGTAATGTTGTGTCACTTCCTTGATTCCCGAAATTTTCAGTGCCGCCCTCGTATGTGACATCTGACTGTTTATGTGTACAAAATAGTATTGTAAAATTTTGCTTAAAATATTTGTAAGTTATCATATCAACTTTGTTTATCCGTCTGTTTGTATATCCATTACGCCAAAACAGCTTAAATTACTATAAAGAACATGAGATTGAAAACTAACTAATGATATCGGTAAACCGAATAGAATATAATAGAATATGTTTATTTCAGGCAACAGAAATGCCCATATAATATATAGTTAGTGTGTTAGTTACAAAATGAACTTATAAGTATGTTAGTCGTGTTAGTTTTTGACAATAAATGTATTTTGATAGAACTATGTATAGTAAATTAATGAATTATTTTTAAACTCTTTTGATTTCAAAATAAAAGTTTACATAGACAAATCTGCAGCCAAAATATAGTTACCTATTCGTATATGTATCTGTGTCGCATGCGAGATTACTTATACTAGCATTGTACGTAATATAATTTACAAGATACACCTTTCATCATTATCATCAGTATCATCAGCCTTTATCCGTCCACTGCTGAAAATAGGCCTCCCTCAATGAACGCCAAGACGACCGATCCCTTGCCCCTCGCAGCCAACACGATAGATACACCCGTAACACTATATATTTAAAGTTCAATATTGTACCTTTATTATTTATCACAGCAATAAAATATAACGGGCCAATTAATATCACTAAAATATACTTTCGTAGAAGACGCTATCAAAACGAATTAAATCCATTAGGACACTTTTAAAGACCTATTAAAATATTCATCCACATTGTCTGACTCGTACAAAATCTAATTCAAGATTAACCAAGGAAATGTACCCTTCTTGTACCCTTCTCAAAACGCGAATCAGCCATGACTCTGGAATTTATTTAATTCATCAAAACAGAGAGAGTTATCTTTGTCACTCCTATTGTCATCAATTCCAATGAAAAGACGTCAAAAGTGATAACTTTACAGCCCATTTGGAAATAGGCTTAATAGGGATGTTGACATTTTTAGGGTTCCGTAGCCAAATGGCAAAAAACGGAACCCTTATAGATTCGTCATGTCTGTCTGGCTGTCCGTCCGCATGTCACAGCCACTTTTTTCCGAAACTATAAGAACTATACTGTTGAAACTTGTTAAGTAGATGTATTCTGTGAACCGTATTAAGATGTACAAACTTTGCGTTTACTACGTGATTATAGTTACTTTTGGAGTCGGTGTCAGCCAAGGTAGGTCTTATTTGATCAGCGTAGTAGGAGCCCGTTATAGTAGCTCCCTTTTCCAGGTAATCAACCATTATGATTCCCTCAGCATCCCAGAAAACGGACGCCATAACCTTGCCCGCCGAGCTTGAAACTCTGAACTTCTTCGGCGTCGGTGAGGATGACCTTTTCCAAGTCATCGATTCTTGTTTGGTCTCAGGATCAAAATGATGAATCCATGTTTCGTCCATGGTCACAAATCGAGACAAAAAATTTTCTTTGTCAGCCTGGAACTTTGCAAGATTGGCTCTTGAAATGTCAACTCGCTTTTGCTTTTGTTCGTCTGTTAACATTCGCGGTACCAAACGAGCGGACGAGGTTGGGCATCCCTCGCGGTGTTCATCTTCTGTGGACATTCTACCAAACTCTTTGCACCACCGTGCCACCGTAGAATATGGAGGAGCAGAGTCCCCTAATGTGTCCACCAAATCAGCGTGTATCTCTTTGATAGACATTTTTTTCAAACAGAGGTACTTGATGACGCATCTCACTTCGTGTTTCTCCATTTTCGTGTTGTCGCTCCGACTGCTGGTATTCAAATGAATGTAGCTCCTTTCTTTTTTTTTTTTTTTTCGGATGGATCTATGCTAATGGCCCGAAGGCCCTAATGCTTCATCGGATTAGTGTGAGCCCATTCGGCTCACTTTTGATTTATAAATTGGGGGGTTGCCCCCCGCCTACCGTGCAGTCTGTGACCACACGGCCTCCTGGCGTCGGTTGTGTATCAGTGGCGGGACTGTGCCGCGTCACCGTCGGGTGGAGTAGAGCCCCAGGCGGTCTACCCCTACCGGTTGGGCTCATTGGCGTGAGGACCCGGCAGATGGCGCCAGCGATACTGGGGCCCACTCCGCCGGTCGGAGTTGCAGCGTCCGCCACAGGAGGTCTTGATGAGGGTTGTTGGGCGGGGCCCCCCTCGACACCCCGCGGTGGGCATCGCCTATCTGACGCGTTAATGTTTATTAACTTTATATTAGAACTAAACGAACCCAATACGGTCGACGAGTTGAACTCGGTTCTATTAATGTGAGGGCCGGCCCTTTCCTCTCCCTCAAGTGGGGGAGGTGGGTCGCGGACGGTACCCGTATAATCAGACGGTAGCGAAGTGCTACCGTTTTTATCGCGGTCTGGGTTGATGTCGACTCGTGTTGGGTTCGAGCCTAAATTATCGCGATCGATCCGGATCGATTGGATATCGTTGTGTAGGGAACGATGTCGCTCCGGGCCCCGGGGCCCAGACGGTGTGCGTGTGTTTCTAACCCTGGATGTTGTATTTCGGAGTGAGTGTTGTAGTTTGCGTCGCGCTTTTGCGTCGCGCATTAGCAGCTGCGAAATCTCGTCAGATGGATCTGTTATTATATTCTTAGGTAGCCTACGCCTATCTGGAGCTAAGCTATCTGGGGTGTAGTTCGCCGCGCTCACGATGAGCGGGTTCGGGTGGAGGACTGCCTTTTCAAAGTGAAGTTCTGACATCGCTTTGAAGTGGCCCTTAATCGAGTCTAACCTGAGGTCTCTATGCAGGTCGATGTTTCTTACGTACCACGGGCAACCGGTTGCCATGCGTAAGAATTTGTTTTGTACTACTTGTAATGCATACAGTCGTTTCTGTGTCACATGTCCGAATGCAACACAGGAATACACAGGTATGGGTCTGATGCATGCCTTATACAGCGTGAGCTTGTGCCTGAGGGGCATCTTGCTATTTTTATTAATCAGGTAGTATAGACGGCTCATCACGTATTTGGCCTTCTTAACTACTGATTTTATATGTGGTCTAAACGACATCGACCTATCGAGGGTGACCCCCAGGTATTTGACCTGCCCTACTTTAGGGATTTCTGTGTTGTTTAATTTTATTGGCGCCATTGTCCGACGCCGCTGTCTGAGTGTGCCCTTTCTTCGCGTGAATTGAATGGCGTTACTTTTTTCCGGGTTTATCTCTATTCTCCATTTAGCGAACCACTCACCTAGTTCGGTAACGGATCGCTGAAGGAAGACAGAGGCCCTGGCAGCTGACGGGTGAAATGTTGCTCCTGCAAATGACGTCCTATTTATACAATTTTTTTGCTGGGAAGTCGTGAGGGACTGAGGAAGTGAAAAACATTTTTTTTGGATTTTTATCTTCTTTAAAAATACCTGTTTATCATTACTTTTTGATCGCCCCTAGTATGCAATATCTAATAAATATGTGAGTGGGTGTTTAGAATCTAAGAGGACCGTTCCCCACCGCGCCGGCGACAGCGCCGAGCTTCACAGATTGGACCGATAGACGCGGACGCGCTCACACGTTATAGTATACTTTCTATTAAATTATTTGTAAAAAATAAATAAATTAAATATACATTTTTGGAACGTTGATTAAAATTATTTTAAGAAGAACGCTTCAGTTTCATTAAAGTCAACACCCCAACCATAAAGTTGGTCCTTCGAGCCGGATGCCACGCCACGCCTAAGGATTTGGGACTAACCAGGATCTTCTGCTGCATTAATCATTACGAAGATGATCTCTTTATGGATGCCCAGAATCGGTGACGTGACGGTGTGAATCAGTGACCACAAATATATTATATAACAAGCAATCATACCAAGATTAATAAGCAAGCGGTCTGAGTGAGTCCGATCCATTTTGTTTGCCCTTTTTTTAACTTTGTGCCTAAACCATAGCCCCTCCCAAATATTTTTTATTAACATCATATACTTTACGGCCTACTTAAGTGAATTTGAGAATAAACCGCATTAAGGATTAACTAGATTCCTCAAAATGTCAAGTTAAAATCTATAAAAATAACTCGTGACGATAACATCGTAAGTAAACGGCCGAGCCCTGCATAGAATAATAGGCCGTGAACATTATTTACTTATTATCCGTGTGCAGGTAGTTATCCGTATCTTTTATACAAATATAAATAATTTAATGCTCGGATATAATTTATGTTTAAATAAGATTATTAATCAATAGGGTTTGAATTGAAAGATAACATATATATGAAAGATAATATATGGTCTATTCTCATTTGATTTACAGTTAAAGAGTTTAATTTTCATACAATTAGCGTAATAATAATCTGCGTAAATAAATTATTTATTTCTTTAGTTTATCTCATTCGACTGGTGCGAATCAGATATAACAAAACAAATATATTATGTTTAATTGTCAATTTTATTTAACGAATCAATATACGGTTTTGTGAGAAGTAGGTAATTGTAAATTAATTAAGTACCTAATGCGCTTTAGTTGCTAATTGTTATTTATTGAATTATTTTGATATTACCATTTAATTTCAATAATTACATTTACTTGCTATTGAAAAGATAGTTTTAATAAATACTTATATTTGTTGTTTTATGAATATCTTGCGAATAATATAATATTGAATACTAATTATATATTTTTAAAATGGGTACTATGAACGAGTTAGTGAAGAAACGAGGGACTTATAAGCGTCGTTTAACGAAATTTCTCACGTACATTGATGCTTATAAAGATGTTGTATGTTGCAGTCAAGTGGAGATTTTGGAATTAAGGTTGCGAATGGCTAACATTGAAGCGATGTTTGCGGATTTCCAGGAAACACAAACTAGCATCGAGTGTCTGGCTGTCTCGGAGGAGGAAGTTCAGACACATGCGGTACAAAGGTCAGATTTTGAATCTCAATATTATTCCGCGATGGCTAGGGCTCAACAGTTATGTGGTGATACGTCTAAATATAAAAATACACATAGTCGTCAACGTAAGCACACCCATAATACTTCTGAAACTTGCTTTTCTTCAGCCAGCGAGAACGAGGATGGCGAAACGGTAAAGCGGATAAAAAAAGGTATTGCACATGTTAAATTACCCACCATCCAAATTCCTAAATACGGTGGTGATTTTGAGAGCTGGCTCGAGTTCCGCGACATTTACATATCTCTCATCCATTCGAATGCAACAATTACTGACATACAAAAATTCCATTATTTACGGGCTTCCTTGGAAGGCAGCGCTGCTCAGATTATTTGCGCCTTGGAATTTTCTGCGTCCAATTATACTTTAGCGTGGAAGTCTTTATGCGATAGATTTGATAACACGAGGCTTTTAGTACAAAATCATGTTAAGGCTATTTTTGATGAAGAGGTGATCAAAAAGGAATCTGCTTCTTCCATACGCAGGGTTTTAGATGCATGCAATAAAAACCTACGTGCATTAGAGATCTTAGGTGAACCCGTAACAAGTTGGGACACATTAATTATATACATCATGGCAACAAAATTAGATGCGCGTACGCTTCGTGAATGGGAGGAGCACAAAGTTACACACACAAAAATAACATTAAAAATATTCACAAATTTCCTTAAAAATAGGGCAGATGTATTAGAGACCATTTATTCGAATTAAGTAACAACACAAGCAACAACAAACACGAGTCTTTATCGAAGGGTACAAGTAGACATGTTCGAGGCTTAGCTACATACAGTGGTGCAACCTGGTTATAAAAAATACAAATGTCATCTTTGTAAATCGGAGCATCCTTTATATTTATGTAATAAATTCGCGCAAATGAGCGTTGGTGGTAGGGAACAGTTTGTTAGGCGAATGAAATTGTGCAGCAATTGTTTAAGAGCGGGGCATAACTTGCGCGTGTGTAGGTTAGGTCCTTGTCGGCAGTGCGGCAGCATGCATAACACTTTGTTGCATAGAGACGATGGTCACAGCAGTGCTGCATCCGACACAACAGCTCCAAGCACATCAGTTCTCCTGGCACCTACGTCAGTGGCGCAGCCGACCCAGCCGGTGTCGAATTCACCAAACGATGTTGTCAGGAACATGTCAGCAATCAACAAGCAGTCTGGCCAGGTTCTTCTTGCCACGGCATTGATTCAAATTTTCAATGTCCATGGTAGACCTCATGAAGTTCGAGCCATTCTCGATTCCGGAAGTCAGGCATCATTCATGACGGAGTCACTCCTTAAAACATTAGGTCTGAATCATAAGGATACCAAGTCGACCGTTGCTGGCATCAATAACCTGGTCTCGGTAGTCAATAAACGATGCGATGCAATAATACAGTCCAGAGTAAACTCATTTAAAACTAACATCACATTTCTAGTATTGCCAAACATAACTTCAACTAAAATTGAAGTCTTTAATGTAGGCACATTAAATATTCCTTCGGGTATTCAACTCGCAGACCCAGAATACTTTAGTCCGTCAAGCTACGATATATTGCTTGGCGCAGACATATTCTGGGATTTGCTATGCGCAAACAAAATAAGCTTAGGCAAAAACTGTCCGGTGTTGCAAGAGACGAAGTTCGGGTACATTGTTTCCGGACCCACTGGACAACAAACGTCAAATAAGATTTCATGCAATTTTAGCAAATTTGATGAAATCCAAGATCAATTGGCCAAGTTCTGGACAATTGAGGAAGTTCCTCCCACTAAGAAATCGATATACACCACTGAAGAGGAGTTGTGCGAAGCACACTTTATACAAAACATGTCTCGTAATGAAGACGGTAGATTTTCAGTAGGTATTCCTCTAAAGGGCGATGAATCCGAACTTGGCCAATCATTCGAACGCGCTAAGGCGTGCTTCTTGGCACTGGAGCGTCGACTTGCAAAGCAGCCCGCTTTGAGAGCTATGTACGTCCAGTTTATGAAAGAGTATCTATCGTTAGGTCACATGTCTTTAAGTGACATAGATGCTCCTCATAAAAATTCATATTTCATGCCTCATCATGGCGTCCTACGTGATGAAAGCACCACGACAAAATTGCGAGTCGTTTTCAACGCCAGTGCTCCTACAAGTTCCGGCCTATCATTAAACGATCTTCAGATGGTAGGGCCGACGATACAAAGTGACCTGTTTTCTATTCTTCTTAGATTTCGACAACACCGATATGTGATGGCAGGTGATATCGAAAAGATGTACAGACAGGTGCTCGTTAACGAAAACCAACGTCACCTACAACAAATAATTTGGCGCGACGACCCCTCGCAAACCCTTCAGACATATACGCTCAACACGGTAACGTATGGCACAGCCTCGGCTCCGTTCCTGTCAGTTCGTTGCCTTAAGCAGATAGCGGACGAATGTGACAATGAACTGATGCGCAAGATCATTAGTGACGACTGTTATGTTGACGATTTATTGACGGGGCATGAAACAGCCGAGGGTCTCATGGAAGTGCGTGCTCTGGTTTCCAGGGAACTATCATCGGCATGCTTCAATTTGAGGAAGTTCCGATCAAATCTTCCTGTTTGCAGCGATGGGTCAGAACCAAACAAAGGTTCACCCATCGTTGATTTGAGTGAGCACCAGCAATCCAAGACTCTGGGTCTAGAATGGGCACCCTCAGAAGATGTGTTTCAGTTTAACATTAAAATTGAAACTGTTACCAACACTACAAAAAGAGTGATTTTATCCACAATTTCTCAGATATTTGACCCCCTCGGTCTTCTGAGTATTTTCATTATCGCTGGTAAAATCATTTTGCAAAAGCTTTGGCTGCACAAACTTGATTGGGATAGTCCGCTACCTTCAGATATTGTTAAATCATGGCTTAAATTTCTAACCGAACTAAAACAGTTACAAAATCTGAACATTCCTCGGCATGTTGTATGCGAGAGTCCAGTTAGCATTCAATTTCATGCATTTTGTGATTCGTCTAAAGATGCTTATGGCGCTTGTGTTTACGTCAAGTCCATAGATTCTAATGGAACAACCAGAGTTCGTCTTCTGTGCTCAAAAACACGCGTAGCACCCATTAAGGCAGTGACGATACCTCGTCTTTAGCTTTGCGGAGCTTTGGTCGCTGCCAAGCTGCTAGAAAAGGTTTTAAAAACCACTCGATTACATGTAGATAGTTGCTTTCTTTGGACGGACTCATCTGTGGTATTAGGCTGGCTTAAAACACCACCCAATAAGTTGAAGCCATTCGTTAAGAATAGGGTAGCAGACATCCATGAAATCACAAAATCATGTTTCTGGCGTCACGTGTCTACGTCTAGCAATCCCGCTGATTTGTTGAGTAGAGGCATTAGTGTCCTTCAATCGGACAAGGTGGACCTTTGGTTTAACGGACCTAAATTTCTACTAGATCCAGAAGATTCGTGGCCTAATAGGTCCTTTGATCAATGTCTCACACAGCTGCCAGAAGTGAGGTCTAATATAGCCTTGGCTTCTAATGAACCGAGGGAACTATTTCCATTTTATCTATTCTCAAACCTTACCAAACTCAAAAATACAATGGCTTATGTCTTACGTTTTATTACTATTTGTCGAAATAAGAATAAAAACCAAGGTCCACTCTCCTTGTCAGAAAAGCAATCAGCGTTAGACACACTCGTTAAACTGTCACAGAAGGAATCGTTTGATGAGTATGAGACTTTAATACAGGGTAAATCATTATCTTCAAAAAAGAAAGATGCTTCCTTTAAGTCCGTTTGTGGATGAAGGAGGTCTCATTAGAGTAGGGGGTCGAATCAAAAATGGTAATTTCACATTCGATAAAAAGCATCCTCTCATACTAACGTCGAAACACGCGTTAACCAAACTTATATTTCAGTATGAACATTTACGTTTAATGCATGCAGGGCCTCAACTCTTACTTGCTTCAATTCGAGAAGAATTTTGGCCCATCGGGGGTCGCAATCTGGCCCGATTTACAGTACATAAATGTTTACGTTGCTTCCGTCTAAATGCGCAGATAGCCCGTCCAATAATGGCCAATCTACCTGAGCAGCGCCTCCAGCCTGGCTACCCGTTTTATACTACAGGAATGGTCTATGCGGGTCCCCTAATAGCGCTTAATAAAAGAGGTCGCGGTAGCAAGACCGAAAAGGTATACATTGCCATATTTATCTGCTTTGCCACCAAATGCGTCCATCTCGAACTCGTTAGCTCCTTAAGTACAGACTCTTTCTTAGCCACGCTGAATCGCTTCATTGGTAGGCGCTCGCGACCAGCTACCATATTTTCCGATAACGGAACGCAATTCGTTGGTGCTCGAAATGAACTTTATAAGTTCCTCAACCAAAACGCAACTTCTATCATAAACGAAATGTCAAATGAGAGAATAAACTTTCAATTCATACCAGCATATGCTGCTCACATGGCTGGATTTTGGGAAGCAAACATTAAATGCTTAAAATCACATTTACATCGTGTCTTAGGAAACGCTCATTTAGTTTTTGAGGATCTTTACACTGTCCTCGTCCAAATTGAGGCGATACTTAATTCACGTCCCTTGACACCGCTTTCGACTGACCCAACTGACCTGACGCCATTGACTCCAGGGCACTTTTTGGTCGGACGACCGATGACTGCTTTGCCTACGCCTACGCTTGTCAATGTCAACACAAATCGGCTGACGCAATATGAAAGACTCGAGCAGCTACGTCAACACTTTTGGGCCAGGTGGCACAAAGAATATATTGCTGAACTTCAACAACGCACCAAATGGCGCACCTGCAAGGGTCAGCAATTACAAAAGGGAGCTTTGGTCCTGATTAAAGAAGACTCTCTTCCGCCTATGAAGTGGCGTTTGGGGCGCATTGTTAAGGTCTATCCTGGGACCGATGGATTCGTCAGGGTCGCAGACGTTAAAACCACACGTGGAGTGATTCGCAGAGGCTTCAACCGCATTTGCCCGTTACCTATCTACGACGAAGAGTTGAAAGACCAGCCTTTCAACGCCGGGGGGCATGTTTAGAATCTAAGAGGACCGTTCCCCACCGCGCCGGCGACAGCGCCGAGCTTCACAGATTGGACCGATAGACGCGGACGCGCTCACACGTTATAGTATACTTTCTATTAAATTATTTGTAACTAGCTGTTGCCCGCAGCTTCGCCTGCGTTAACGTAGAAATACAGCCGTACCTGGACAGATGTTTATCATTTTTAACGTACACAACTACCTACTATTTATTAAAATTAAATTGAAAATCATGAAAAATATTCAAGTAATTTATTAGGTTAATAACTAAGTGAACAATATTTTAAGCGTAAATTCCGCATACGTCCATCACGTAGGGAGCCGACCGCGCGAGTGAGCCGCGCGGCAAGTTTATTTCGTGATCTTAACCCCCCTCCCGTACCCCTGCCCGAGTGACGCCTACAACGCATAGCTAGCCGAATACAGTTTATTTTTTAATTTTTTTTTAACTCGTGATATCTTTTGAATGGATTTTCAGAATCGAATAATTCAAAAAGTAATATAAAGATATTGAAGCAGTCTTAATAAATAATACATCATTTATTTTGATAAGGGTTAATACCAAGGTACAAATAAAGAGCTTTTTGTAGCGGTGGTATTTTAATTTCTTTTTTTCAATAAAAAAACGCTTATTGTGACATGACTGTAATAGTTAGAGATATGCTGCCGCTGATTTTTTGTAGATAATGGTGTGTTCTAAAAAAATGTAGTATATCATTTTGTTCTATCATCAATAGTTTTCGCAGCGCACGCGATGTAAGGTAGTTTTTTGATATTTTTTTCACACCTTGGATTACGTTATCGTAATTTTAGTAAGGATGCCTATTTTTTTTGAAAATGAAATATAGCCTATGTCACTCAGGAATGATGTAGCTTTCCAACAGTGAAAGAATTTTTCAAATCTGCCAAGTAGTTTCGGAGCCTATTCAATTCATACAAACAAAAAATCAAACCTTTCCTCTTTATAATATTAGTATAGAAAAATAAATAAATTAAATATACATTTTTGGAACGTTGATTAAAATTATTTTAAGAAGAACGCTTCAGTTTCATTAAAGTCAACACCCCAACCAGTGGGGACTCTTTCAGCAGGTATATGGGACTCGCTGTACCAGAAAGATGATAGGGTGGATTCAGCTCTACTCACTAAAACCCGGCGAGTGCCACCAATGCGAAAAATCATGTGGTGAGTCTGTTGAAGTTTCACTTCTACTATGTGTCCCAGCATACATTTAGAATTTTTTTTCGTAATAAATAACAGTTTTGTTGTGTCATATTTGCTACGCATATCGGGGTGAATTACCCTTTTCATGTAATTTAACACTAATATTTTTTTGAAAACAAAATAATTTTATTATTATAATATTGCAATGTCAGTTTGTGGTTAATTTAGGGCTCTTTTCATAGGAACAAGTTAACATTGAATCGCGATATTTGATCCGTGACACCCACACAAATAACGTTGTATATCCAAGGTTTTGCAAACACGCGAATGAGGACACATTTCTTCAAAAGGATGAATTGCGTCGTTGGTGAAATTATTTTACTGCGCTTAGTGAATATGTATAAGTTTTTTATATATATTTGATGAGAAATGATCCAACTTTTTCTTCGGTCGACTTTTTTCCCGTGATTAGTATAACTTGTTGTTTGTAAGAAGTAGTGCCATGCTGCTTTGCAGCCGAATTAGGCCGGCACGACTGGGGTACCTCTCGCTCACATAACACCGGTATCAAGTGACAGCTAAGCTGTCGCGTTTCATGCGGTTCGTGAGTTTCCGGTGGCCCATTTGGGTGTATAGGGAAAAGGAGGACAATGCATCTGCATAACTTTTGGTTGTGTGGGTGTCAATGGGCGTCTGTCGCAGCAGCAGCCTTATGGTGACTACCATAAGGCTTCGACTGCTCGGTTGCCTCCTTATGACCAAATTTACTAATATTAATTATGTAGCTAACACAAACATTAAAGTAAATCAACGTCCATTAAAGTAAAAATTACCAAAAAATATTTCACAGAACATAATGTCCGCTATATATGCTAATCCTAAATTAAACCTTGCTAGACTTTAACTGGTTATTTTACCTGTGGATACTCATAATATATCGATATCTATAGAGCCAATTATTTCAAAATATCGACAATTAACGAAGTGGGAGAGCGAATAAACTGTCGTGTAAAACAAAATAATAAATGAACCCTTAACTGTGAACCATTGAACGTTGAAATATGTCTGTTCTGCTTGATATGGCTACTTGAAATGCAGTGAATCTAAAACATTTAATTGCAACGCAATGGATGCATTCAATTAAAATATTTTATTTTAATAAAATATATTTTTAAATTTCTATCTCATTGAACTTAGTTTATTTTTTATTTTATTAAACATTTAAATTACCAGTAATGACACAATATCAGTACCTACCTTATTAATGGTGGTACATTTGTTGTATCCACCATAAAAACATCAAAATGGCTAAATTATTTAAAATGCAAGATTTTTTTCGTATAAGACTTAAAAAATTTCAGCGATCATTTTCTTATAGCATATGAGGGCAAACGGACAAACTATCGGCTAGATACACATCCGCACAACCAAAGATTATGCAGATGCGTTGCCCTCCTTTTCCCTATCCTCCCCAATGGACCACCGGAAACTCACAAACCGCACAAAACGCGACAGTATATCTGTCATTTGTCGCCGGTGTTATGTGAACGAGCGGTATAGATCATTCAAATAATAAAAGAAACAAATAAGCTCTATTATATCATACTAGCTGGTGCCCGCGACTTCAACGACGCGATAAGATTTTTGTTAATAAAAACTGTGTTACTTCTAATACCTCCAAGAATATGTGCACAAAGTTTCATGATGATCGGTTAAGTAGTTTTCGCGTGAAAGCGTAGCAAACAAACTTACTTTCACATTTATAATATTAGTAAATACTTACTATAGATACAAATGTACTGATTTATATTTTTCGTTTGCAAACAAAAATTAGGTAGAAAAGTACTAATTTCCTTTTTTCAGTAACTAAAAGTACTCTTTCTCACCTAGACGTATTATGGAACAACTGCCAGGTGTGGTTTCTTTTAAAGTATAGCGGCATCTCTATAAATAGAGCCTATTTATTAGCGAAGACGAATGCTAAGGCGAGGTATTTATTGCTGTGATTAATAAGTTCTGGAGAATTTATGAAAGTATAATTCATTCCCGTTTCGAATAATTTTCTAATGTAAGACAATATTAGGTATCTTATAATTGTAAAACTTGTTACGGTTTGCGTGACAACGGGGATTAGATTGGACCGATGTATTTTGTTCATTCAAAACGGTTTTTTATGACCGATGATCTCCGCACTGTGATCAAAATCTTGAATAAGAATATGCAAGCTTGTTTTGATATATCATATACTACTGGACCCGACAAACGTTCGGTACAAAACATTTTGTATTGAACCCAATCGTGAATCTAACCCGTTCTCGAATGCACTTGAATACACACATTTTTTACCAAAATGGCCCACAAAAACAATGTTGACCTCTTATAGGTAATGATATTAATGGCTTACCTTTCCAGTCGAATATATCATCAATATAGTTTGGCGTCTCCGCCCACATGAGATACGCGAAGATCTCATCGGACCCCGGCTCCAGGGTGTAGCCCTGCAGCGCCGGTATCCCGTTCCGCGTAAACTCCGCCAGCTGATTCGCCAACTCATAGTGAGCCTAAAATATACGAAACATTTTATATTTGTAACAAAAATATTATAATAAAGTATTCGAAGTTACAAACACATAAGTTAGTTTTACTAAGTTTTGGGAATATTTATTTTATTTTATTTTATTTAGATAGGCAAATGGACAAATGAGCATGATGATTCCTTCCACCGATGTCAATTTTAGTTCTAGTCGCATAAAGTTAAGTGAGAATCGAGTGCGGCATCCTGAATTTTACCGGAGAATCAGACCTAAATGGACTCTGTATCAGAATGAATTCCGATTCAATATTATGTTTTGTTTTCTTTTAAAGATTGAAATTCGAAATGACTTTTTGTTAAATTATTTAGTTGACCAGACTAAAGATACAATCTTGATAAAAAGAAGAGTGAGATACAGAATATTTAATAAATTTATGCAAAACAAGAAAATTAGCTGTGTTGGAGAAGGCATATATTTAAAATTCCAAAGGAATTAGATTTTCTATGTGTATCTGAATATACCTAGATATTAAGTTCTAATTAATATATAGTTTGAAAATTCAGTTTTGCCATAATTTTCAACTGCAAATAAGATTTATGAAAATTATTGTCAACGAAAAAAGTACTACGCCAGCGTAGCGTAAAAAAGTACGCTAACAGTTCGTCACGAATAATTGCATCGCACGAGACTTTATCATTTGAAATGCAAAAAGAATTTACACCGAGAAAAAGCTGCATAGCTGATTAAAAAAAAATCTTAAAAAAAGAAAGTCTTGCTTTTTCTTTTCTTTTTTTCTTTTTTCTCTGCCGTTGATTAGGAGGCGTTTTGAGCCTCGCAGCCTATTTTTATGCAGCCCAGTATTGTATGTACAGGTAAGTGATAAACAACATCCACTACACCACAAACGCCCTCTACATCAATATTCATTTCAACCACTTGCCTGCATCTAGAGCCAGTTTTTTAATCATCTAACATGAAAAACATACTTAGGCTATAATTATGCTTGTGCTTTTACCTAAACGTAAAAAGCTCGCAATAACCGAGTAGGTATTATACGTTTTTTTTGATATTTTAAAAAGCAATTTGTATAGTTGTTCAAATAAATTTCTGTTGAGTGTTTACTTTTTTACGCATTTGATATTACAGGTTTTTAGGGTTCCGTGGGTATAAACGTACTTTTTTTTCGCAATGATCTATGCTAACGGACCAAATGCCCTAATGCTACATCGGTTTAGTGTGAGCCCATTTGGTTCACTTTTGCTTTGTTAAAGTGGGGGGTTTCCCCCCGCCAACCGTGTAGTCTGCGACCGCACGGCCCCCTTGTGTCGGGTTGGGTATAAACGTATAAATCACTTTGTCTGTACGTTGAGGTAGGTAATTTTAATAGGAAACTAATTTTATTTAATCATGCAAAAATAAAGATGTAGATGATTTTTTTAAAAATTATAAATGATATTTAAACAATACATTTTTATACTTAGTCTAATAATTACCTTCCTTTTAATCACAGGTAATTACAGCTTTATTTCGCATTAAAATATTACTAATAACTACATTTCGTTAATGTAAATTGGAAAAAAATTGGAATATCTTTTATACTAAGTTTAAGTGGGACTGGGCGGGACACATATGCCAAATGCCCAACGAGTTGTAGACCAAGTTTACTTGGTCCACAACATTGGTTGACCGGCTCCCATTGCACAAGGTTCAGAGACGGAGATGGCGGGATAACCTCAACCTTTTTCGAAAAGACTGGCGTAGTGCAGAGACTGCCTTTGCCCAGGAGTGGGACAGTATAGGCTAGGAAAAAATCTTTTCCTGCACTACCAGCAAAGGAAGCTTCAAAATCCATTTCTGATTTCTTAATTTATCTTTTTTTGTCATAAGCAGGCAAACCAGCAGTAGGAACCTTATGGTGAATACCGACCGTCATAGACTTCCGCACAACCAAAAGTTATGTAGATGCGTTGCCCTCCTTTTCACTACACCCCCCTCACTCTTCCAATGGACCACCGAAAACTCAAAAATCACACAAAGCGCGACATTGTTATGTGAGTGAGAGGTACCACCCCGGTCGTGCCGGCCCAATTCGGCTGCAAAGCAGCATGACACTACCTCTTACGACACTACTCCTTGTACCTTTATAGCTTAAGCTCACTTTGTAGGTTTTATGTTTTTGTTCATTATTACACTTCAGAAATTATAACATACATTGTATAACTGAGACTGTTATTCTTATAAATACCAAGAATACAGAACATTATACCCAGATTATAACTACGCATGAAAACCTTATAAATTATTATCAATCTATGCCTATATGCAAGAGATATATGCCTTCGTAAAACATGGGATATAAGACATATTAGCCTTATCTTTGAAGATTTTTATATACACGGAAGGCCATGGCACTTTGAGGTTATGTTATCATAACAACGAGTATAGGGGATGCGAGACATATTGCCTTATCTGGAACTTTATATGTAGGTTATCAAATTCGAAGGTAGCTTCACGATTTTATAACTGATGAGGGATTACAAGAGGCAATTCATGAAGCCATTTCTGTTTTATTTTTGAAGTAAATACTTATTTTAGCGCGGTATGCATATTTTTGGATGAGATAAAATCTCTGGACTCGCGACACCGTTACGAGACGCGATTTGACGTTTCGTCAGCTAGTCAGCCCCTCAGGGTACTGACGCTACCTCCACAGAGAGGCTGTCCCGCACCACAGAACAACCCCTCTCAAAGTCGGGACAGTACAATGGGGTGAGGTTCCCATCCTCGGCCCTTGCCCCCTGCTCTTTTGTCACCTCTTCTTATAAGAGGGGTATAAGGAGCCCCCTCGACTTAATTCGCTTCGCCCAAGGTGCTGGGCTCACCCTAGGCTACTGAGCCCCAACGCCACGACAAGACCTGAACCATGGTGGGGATGTGTAATGTTACCTACTAATAATATTAAGGTACAAAATAAAGCACATTATTATTAAAATAGCAAGCCGCTTCACACACATTTAAAATCCACAATAGGTATTAACGAAGCCATGAATGCTAAAGCGTTCCATTTAAAACTAAATTTTGTTTCCCTCAGTTCCTACTCCACGTGTAGTGCATTTTCCGGTATAAACTTTCAACCGAAACCTAACTTTGTGTTCTACTTTAACTATAGTCAATAGCGCTTATAATTAGTAGTATCCGTTGAATTTTTAAACAGTACTAGCTGATGCCCGCGACTTTATCCGCGCAGGATAAGATATCAGTTTTTTTTTATAAAAAGTATTCTATGTTACTTCTAATATCTCCAAGAATATGTGTACAAAGCTTCATGATGATCGATTCAGTAGATTTCGCGTGAAAGCGTATCAAAAAAACTTACTTTCACACATAATATTAAGTAGGATTAGAATTTTCTAGCACGTTTAGACCTCATAAATTATGATTTTCATTTTAGAATCATCAATGAATAGCTGACACAAATACAACAGTATTTATTCTATTAAAGCAATTTTGTGACAAATTTATATTATTGAAACCTTCAAGAACTAGCATGAATAGCGGGAATATAACTAGATCAGGAGACACGTTAGTGTCTAGCGCCAAGAACACATCCAAGTATTTTGGCGTGAGGCACTGTGTATATTATATTCTCGAGTCATATGTAAACATAACCTCCTCATATTTTTGAGGCTTTATTTTGTTATTATTGCCAAAACACTAAGACTTCACACTATTTTTAATAAGTTT
The DNA here is from genome assembly GCA_963853865.1 of Helleia helle. Lineage (NCBI taxonomy): Eukaryota > Metazoa > Arthropoda > Insecta > Lepidoptera > Lycaenidae > Helleia > Helleia helle. The sequence continues at coordinate 7,940,010 of OY971420.1, forward strand.
CATTTTACGAATTTTACACATAATATTACAAAAAATTATTGGGTCTCAGCAATTATTTAATACATTTCAAACATGAAAATTATTGCTTGCGCCGTTTTGCGATTAGAGAGGATTAGAGAAAAAGCAAAATTAAAAATTTTGAAAATACCCACGACGGTTAAAACATAATTGAAAAATGATAAAATAATTAAAAAACCCCGACATTTAAACAACAGAGTATCAGTTTTCATAGCACTTCCCTACGCACCTATTTGGTTCTCGAAGACGTAGATGTGGCAATAACATATTATTCAAGTCCCTATGAACTTAATATAAAACCCAATATAATCCGTCGGGGGCTGCCATCACTATTTTAAACTTCAACATAAATATAAAAAAGCAAAATTACACAATTAAAAAACCCACGATGGTTAAAATGCAGGTAATTGAAAAAGAATAAAATAATTAAAAAATCCTCGATTTAAAGAATTTATGCAACTAGAGATAATAAACGTAAACATTTCTCTCCAAAACTACTAGTCAAATTTTGATGCGGTTTAATCACTGTTTGAAGAAATATAAGTATAGCAATAAAATATCTCCAAATTATTGACGTTACTATAAAACTACAAATCTAGTCCATTCAATGGCAGCCCCCGACGGATTATATTGGGTTTTATATTAAGTTCATAGGTATCGTACTGTACCCGTATACCGTAACACCTATTTAAAAATCTTCACTTATCAACCACAAACCCATTATTAAAAGCCGCATCCAAATCGGACCAGTAGTTTTGGTTTTGTAAAAAAATTTTTACTGCAGCGCCCCCTAGTGAGGTGTCACCGTACCATATTTTTAAGAACATGCAACACAATTTAAACTGAACCTATAACCGGAAACCACATCGAAAACGGACTTAGTAGTAGTTGCACAAACAAAATATTATGTTTTCTGCAGCGCCCCCTGTAGAACCAGCATACGCGCACGACAAAATTGTATATACCCCTTTTCTCGTATTACTTATATGAAATAATACGAGAAAAGACGTAGACAAAATTTTGTCGTGCGCGCATGCTAGCCCTACTGGTGAATTTTCATCGTCATAAAAAATATATGAATATCCACCAATCAAACCAGAACCCACCACTGAATGAAAACCGCATCAAAACAAATGTTTACTGCAGCGCCCCCTGGTGGGTTGTAATTGTAACACCTATCTAAGAACATGCACCAATCAAACCCAAACCCATCATTGAAATTCGTATCAAAATTAAAATAGTAGTTTTGGAGAAAAATGGCAACATTGGATTGTACAAAAAACGTTTACTGCAGTGCCCTCTAGTGAGTTATCAACTTAATATCTATCTAATAATATGCACCAATCTAATTCGAACCCATCTCTGAAAACCGCATCAAAATTGGACAAGTAGTCTTGGAGATAAGCGGCAAAATAGGTTTACACACACAAACTGCCTCTCACCCCAAACGCTTAGACAGTCTCCGTTCCGTCGCGGGTAAAAATATTTTATATGACGTTACAGTGAGAATTTTGAGTTTTGACATCGAAGTTGGTTGCTTGTTTTTTAGTTTTATCCTATCGGAACAGGCAAAGGCTAGAGGCCATGCTGCCTATCGTTATCAATATACGGTGTTGTATTAAAAATTAAGTGTTTCGTTTTTTTTCTTGTATTCTCTATAGCTTATTTTTATTTATTTTTTCTGTCATATTTTATATTTTATAAACGTCTTTCGTATAATATATTTTTTCTGTCGTATTTTTTATTTAATAAACGTCTTTTGTTTCATATATTCGTTTCTGTTAAGAGCTCAATCTTCTTCGTTTCTTCCCAGTTTCCCGTTAATTAATTGTTATTTTGTGTTTTGTTCATTCTGAGTGATTTACTAGTGTTTGTTTTAAAAACTGTATATAATGTGATTGGTTGGCGAATATTGTGGAGAACTGTTCTGGAGTGGTTTTCTATTGTAGGACTGTTCTGATGGTTTTCTATAGTGTTTGTTTTTAAAACTTAATCTGTGTAATATATAATGTGATTCATTGGCGAATATTATGGTGAACTGTTCTGGGTGAATAGAATGGGAAGTGATAGTTGATTGATGGGTGCTGGAGGGGCAGAGCCGCGCTTTTTGGCATTTTCCGCCGTTTCTCCAAAGCACAGACAAGATATTTTTGTTAACACAACAGATATGGCAGCAAGGCCTCAGGTCTTAGCCGGTTCCAACAGAAAATGCCAATTGGAAATAAAAATGATAATACAGTCTAATTATTTTTCGAGAAATAACAAAATTATTTAACAAAGTGCAATGTACTATCTCTATCTATGTAATTGTGGTGCTTTAATGTGATTTTAATGTATTTTTTCATTTAGTTTCAACCGATTTTATTCGGTCAAATCTCTAAAAATTAGACATAACCGCATAATAAATGCCGCTGGAGTTTGTTTCTCGACTTCATCTCCTACCAATTAAATTGGTATTAAATTTTTGCTATACTCTACTATAGCCAACCCTTGATTTACATTAGTCAACTTATCAAGAATGGAAACAATGTGGAGTTAAAGGAGAAATGCTGTTATGTTTACAATAAAAAAACAGTTTGGTGGCTGTAGCAAACCAAGAAGATGGTGTTTATAAGTTGGTCATGGAACATAAACAATGTTTTTTTATAAGATATTAAAATATTTTATATTATTTAGCAATTATCCCGCGAAAAACGCAGTCTTTACAGCAAATGTGTGAGTGCACGCATATGCATGCATATAGCACCGCCCTCCTTTCCCACACTGCATATGCGTACACTCGCATGCACCACAACCACAGTAAAAGACCACCACCAAACAATCTACGTACGTTTCGCCCCGACACCGAGGCATCCTCAGGATGTAGACTCTACGATTAGTAATCGTCAAGTGACTTGCAGGCCCAAACACCCGCCTTATATTAGCTGGTTCCCCCACTACCCCCACCGAATAACCGTATTATGGGAGAATTCGTTAAATCGGTTTGGTCATTCAACAATGCAATCGATTTATTATTTTTATGTTTTATTATTTCGAGTTGTTCCAACACACTTAGTCGAAATCCCTTGTCGCATTTATGTAAAACCTGGAACGTATGGCCGCTACTAACGTTGTGTCCTGTCTCTAGTAGATGTTTTGCGAAATGGGATTTTTGGGGCTGATCGTTCCTGAACGCTGAGATATGTTCTTTATATCTAGTTTCGAAATTGCGCCCAGTTTGGCCTACGTACAAGCCGTTACACTGTGAGCATTTTAATTTGTAAACACCAGATAAATATTTGCAGTCTATTTTGTCTTTGTTGTTACAAATATTTCTTAGTGTATTATTAGTCTTGTAAGCAACATGGACATCATAATTTCTCAGCGTCTTAGCTATCCGTTCAGATACCGGTCCCATATAGGTCAGGCTGGATTTATAATTATCGACTTCTTTATTTGGCGGTACTGCATATAAATATTTCATTGTAAGTTTATTTTGTGTTTTATTAATTATATTCTTAATGACCTGTGAACTGTATCCATTAACGTGAGCAATATGGTGAATTATGTCCAGTTCTTTTAGATAGTTTTCTTTCGTAAGTGGTACGGACATTAATCTATGAACGTAACTATGAAAAGCCGCGAGCTTGTGTTGCCAAGGATGACATGAAGATATAGGTATGGTTGTATCGGTATAAGTCGGCTTACGGTAGATGCCAAAAACATGCTTGTTATCATGTTTAGTAATCGATAAATCGAGAAAGTTTAAAGTGTTACCCTCCTCCAATTCTACTTTAAACTTAATTTTCGCATGTTTTTTGTTGAGATCTCTTACGAATATATCAAACTGTCTTTCCGTACCTGTCCAACATATAATACAATCGTCCACATACCTATAGTAGTATAATAAGTTTTTATTCTTGACAATGTACTTGCGTTCAAAATCGTCCATGAAAATTTCCGCCATCAAGGGACTTAAAGGTGAACCCATTGCTAAGCCATCCTTTTGTATGTAAAATTGGTTATTAAATCTGAAATAATTTTGTTCCATGCATACACTCGTCAGATCTATTAATTCCCTGCATTCATCAGGAGGTAATGATTTTTGTTCTAGAGAATGTTTTATAATCTGCAGTGTTTCCTTGCATGGAACATTTGTGAAAAGACTGTCTACATCAAGTGATATTAATTTTGTACGAGATGGCAAATTCAAATCTTTGATTTTATTCACTAAATCAATACTATTTTTAATAGCATATTTTGGCCGAAAATGTATTTTTTCTTTAATAATATTATTAAGTAATTTGGTTAAATGGTACGCGGGTGATCCAATATATGAAACAACGGGGCGAATGGGTATATCTAATTTATGTATTTTTGGTAAACCGTAAAGAGATGGAGCTTTTGGGTTCATAGTGATCAACCTTTTCTTCGATGATTCGGTATTGAATAAATATTTAGTATTATTGATTGCCCTTTTAACTTTAGCCATGAATTGTTTTGTTGGATCAGACTGTACTTGAATGAAATCATCGCCACGGATAACGTTATTCACTTTTTCAATGTAATCTACCCGTTTGATAACTACCACCGCATTGCCCTTGTCTGCTTTAGAAATGACGAGATCGTTATGATTTATAGTTTGTTTCAATGACTTCAAAGCTATTATTTCTGGATTAAAAGAGAAAACAGAAGGTGTATTTTTGATATCATGGGCTACCATACTTTTAACCAAATGATCCTTTTTATTTATAACGGTGGCTATTTCCGCATCAACAGCGAGAGTTTCTATAGACTTTTGATGAAGGTTGGGCGTGATATTGTATTTTAAACCTTTTTCTAGAAGTGCCATCTCTGCAGCTGAAAACTGGACATTTGTTAAATTCTTTACCCGTGGATGAAAAGAATGAGACGTTCGACAATGTCTATCTGAATCAAAACTTGAGTAAGGGATGGGTTCAGTCGGTCTTCTGGTCTTATTCACTAGGTTTTTTAATTTTTTCTGCTGGTTAAGATACTTTTTGTGAACCTCAATGGACGCAAATTCTCGGGCTTTTTCATCTAAACAATCAAATTCAATATTGTGCAATTGAAAGGATAATTCTGAATATAGCACTTTTAAATGTAGTTTAAGATTGTCTCTAACTGTGAACCAGTGCCGCGCTTCTTCGTTAAGCCAGATGATCTCAGCCTTTTTGATGGCTGCATTAGCCGCTCGACTATGTGTGTTGGTTTTAATATGAATATAATTAGGAATTACATTTAAACGTTTGCATTGTTGATTGAACCAAACGTTTTGGACAGCCACACGATGTAATTTTGTTAATTTAATGTAGAGTCGTGCCTGTTCGGTCATGCTCACCGTTTTAAGATAGTTAATAGAATCAGGCGTTACCTTGCGGAAATCCATTATATAAGATATTAAAATATTTTATATTATTTAGCAATTATCCCGCGAAAAACGCAGTCTTTACAGCAAATGTGTGAGTGCACGCATATGCATGCATATAGCACCGCCCTCCTTTCCCACACTGCATATGCGTACACTCGCATGCACCACAACCACAGTAAAAGACCACCACCAAACAATCTACGTACGTTTCGCCCCGACACCGAGGCATCCTCAGGATGTAGACTCTACGATTAGTAATCGTCAAGTGACTTGCAGGCCCAAACACCCGCCTTATATTAGCTGGTTCCCCCACTACCCCCACCGAATAACCGTATTATGGGAGAATTCGTTAAATCGGTTTGGTCATTCAACAATGCAATCGATTTATTATTTTTTTTATGTTTTATTATTTCGAGTTGTTCCAACACACTTAGTCGAAATCCCTTGTCGCATTTATGTAAAACCTGGAACGTATGGCCGCTACTAACGTTATGTCCTGTCTCTAGTAGATGTTTTGCGAAATGGGATTTTTGGGGCTGATCGTTCCTGAACGCTGAGATATGTTCTTTATATCTAGTTTCGAAATTGCGCCCAGTTTGGCCTACGTACAAGCCGTTACACTGTGAGCATTTTAATTTGTAAACACCAGATAAATATTTGCAGTCTATTTTGTCTTTGTTGTTACAAATATTTCTTAGTGTATTATTAGTCTTGTAAGCAACATGGACATCATAATTTCTCAGCGTCTTAGCTATCCGTTCAGATACCGGTCCCATATAGGTCAGGCTGGATTTATAATTATCGACTTCTTTATTTGGCGGTACTGCATATAAATATTTCATTGTAAGTTTATTTTGTGTTTTATTAATTATATTCTTAATGACCTGTGAACTGTATCCATTAACGTGAGCAATATGGTGAATTATGTCCCTGATGAATGCAGGGAATTAATAGATCTGACGAGTGTATGCATGGAACAAAATTATTTCAGATTTAATAACCAATTTTACATACAAAAGGATGGCTTAGCAATGGGTTCACCTTTAAGTCCCTTGATGGCGGAAATTTTCATGGACGATTTTGAACGCAAGTACATTGTCAAGAATAAAAACTTATTATACTACTATAGGTATGTGGACGATTGTATTATATGTTGGACAGGTACGGAAAGACAGTTTGATATATTCGTAAGAGATCTCAACAAAAAACATGCGAAAATTAAGTTTAAAGTAGAATTGGAGGAGGGTAACACTTTAAACTTTCTCGATTTATCGATTACTAAACATGATAACAAGCATGTTTTTGGCATCTACCGTAAGCCGACTTATACCGATACAACCATACCTATATCTTCATGTCATCCTTGGCAACACAAGCTCGCGGCTTTTCATAGTTACGTTCATAGATTAATGTCCGTACCACTTACGAAAGAAAACTATCTAAAAGAACTGGACATAATTCACCATATTGCTCACGTTAATGGATACAGTTCACAGGTCATTAAGAATATAATTAATAAAACACAAAATAAACTTACAATGAAATATTTATATGCAGTACCGCCAAATAAAGAAGTCGATAATTATAAATCCAGCCTGACCTATATGGGACCGGTATCTGAACGGATAGCTAAGACGCTGAGAAATTATGATGTCCATGTTGCTTACAAGACTAATAATACACTAAGAAATATTTGTAACAACAAAGACAAAATAGACTGCAAATATTTATCTGGTGTTTACAAATTAAAATGCTCACAGTGTAACGGCTTGTACGTAGGCCAAACTGGGCGCAATTTCGAAACTAGATATAAAGAACATATCTCAGCGTTCAGGAACGATCAGCCCCAAAAATCCCATTTCGCAAAACATCTACTAGAGACAGGACATAACGTTAGTAGCGGCCATACGTTCCAGGTTTTACATAAATGCGACAAGGGATTTCGACTAAGTGTGTTGGAACAACTCGAAATAATAAAACATAAAAATAATAAATCGATTGCATTGTTGAATGACCAAACCGATTTAACGAATTCTCCCATAATACGGTTATTCGGTGGGGGTAGTGGGGGAACCAGCTAATATAAGGCGGGTGTTTGGGCCTGCAAGTCACTTGACGATTACTAATCGTAGAGTCTACATCCTGAGGATGCCTCGGTGTCGGGGCGAAACGTACGTAGATTGTTTGGTGGTGGTCTTTTACTGTGGTTGTGGTGCATGCGAGTGTACGCATATGCAGTGTGGGAAAGGAGGGCGGTGCTATATGCATGCATATGCGTGCACTCACACATTTGCTGTAAAGACTGCGTTTTTCGCGGGATAATTGCTAAATAATATAAAATATTTTAATATCTTATATAATGGATTTCCGCAAGGTAACGCCTGATTCTATTAACAATGTTTTTTTACTCCTACTTCAACAGTAATTAGTGAAGAGTGTCATAGGAGATTGGCCATTTGAATATAAATGACCAGAATAAAATTAAAGATGGAGCAGTTACGGGAATATCATACACAGACAGCAATCTGAAGAAGAAAATGAGGAACCAGTACCATTTACTTTTAGTAAAGGGGGACCCAAATTAAGTGAATAAAAAAGCTGCCAGAGCGTTATAGATTTCCAAATCTATGTACAACGTTGAGTCCAAATGTTACTAATGATCCAGTCTGTGTCCATGAAGCTCTGGAGAGCCCAGAAAGAGACAAGTGGATTGAGGCAATAGAGGAAAAGCTGCATGCAAGCTTTTGAAGAAAATGATGCATGGGTTCCTGTGAGTGAATTACCTTTTGATTAAACTTTAGTACAGTGCAAGTGAGTATATAAAAGGAAATTAAATAGTGATAATAGTGTATGTTACAGAGCATGTTTAGTGGCTAAGGGCACAAGGTTACACAGAGGCCTGGTATTGATTATGAATAGACTTTCTCACCAGATGTCAGACATTCTACTTTGAAATTATTGTTTGTACTATCTGTTCAGTTAAATTTAGATGTCACTCATTTAGATGTTAAAACAGCATTCTTAAATTGTTTTCTTAAAGAGGACATTTATAACGTTCAACTCGTTATTAATTGTGATTCAAATAAGAATAAGATTGTTAAACAAAGTAATTTATGGTTTAAAGCAGTCATCTATATCATGGTATTAGAGAGTGGAGCAATGTTTATGTGAGTTTGGCTTCGAAAGGAGTCGTATAGAGCCATGTGTTTTTACAAAAACGAATAATGATGTAAAAATTGTTATAGCATTATATGTATCGTAGAGTCTACATCCTGTACGATTGCTAATCGTAGAGTCTACATCCTGAGGATGCCTCGGTGTCGGGGCGAAACGTGCGTAGATTGTGTGGTGGTGGTCTTTAACTGTGGTTGTGGTGCATGTGGGGTGGTGGCGCATGCGAGTGTACGCATATGCAGTGTGGGAAAGGAGGGCGGTGCTATATGCATGCATATGCGTGCACTCACACATTTGCAGTAAAGACTGCGTGTTTTGCGGGATTATTGCTAATTAAATTATAATTTAATCTTATATTTTCATTTGAAGTTATTTCCTTACTGTTTTACATTTTTTTAGCTTCTAGAAATGAGAATATTTAAAGGCCTTAAAGGACAATAAACATAATAATAAGTACATTGGTATCAAGTAAACTTATGACTTTCTTCGTATGGAGTTGGATTTGAATTATTCTTAAGAAAACAATAAAGAAAGTAATACATCTAAAGTTTTGATTTTTTTTTTATTCTGAAGGCATGGTAGTGTACAACTATAAGTTAATAAATTTAGGGTAAATAATAATGAATCATATATTGGACAAGAACAAAAAATATTAATTTTTTTAATTACATATTTGAGCTTATTATTACATGATTTACTAATAAGCAAATATAATAATTTACTTTAATTTAATTATTGATTTGAACTGCCGGTCAAGTTGCATGTTGCGCCATCTGGTATCTAACTTTCCCTTTTACACTCTAAATATTTCAACAGGAGGAATAACAGGAACGCATGCTCTATGTTAATTTTGAAAATCAAAATAACATTTTAAAAAATATGACGATGTTGCATTGGTCACTGGTCAGTCACAAGCGTCATTTAAAGTAAAAGTATTGTAATAGTACTAACCTCTTTTATTATTAAATTATTTGAGAAAATTTATGAATAAAAATTTTGATGAGTTACTCAAGAAGTTTAAGTTTAAAATTTTAAAGTATTTGAAATGAATTACTCAAGATGTATAAATATTTAAAATATTAAAATATTTGAAATGTAATTATGTTAATTATATATGCTTTACAAAAAAAGAGATATCCCACAAAAACAGTTTCACTGTAAAATGTCGCGCCAAGTACACGTCTAACTATATACACGTATAGCAAAAATAAAAAAAATAAACTAATCTTTACAAAAAATATGAAATAAAAAACCAAGTACACAAAACCTCTCGGATTAAAAGAAACACTCATTAAAAACTGTGAAAATTGAAAAAACAATTGGTGTAGTATATTTTCAAAAAAAAAGAATAATTTGCAATCTACAAAAAAATATAAATAAAAAAAAAGTAATCATTGTGATTTTCAATAATTGCAAAATTTTTGTGGCAAATTTTACAATTGAAAACAATTTTTTAAACGTACTTGGCGCGCGTCATTTTCGATGTATTGTAAATGACTTCACAATATCACTAAGATAAATTATTAATGTCAACTATCAGTTCGAGAAGTTTGTGTTCCTCAAGCATTCATTAATGTTATAATTTTCAAAAACAATTTAATAAACATTATCTAAGGTAAAGTACCCAGTAGCTGCTCAGGAACCAGTACCTGCCCAGTCTCTGCATTTGTATATCTATATTCAAAAATGCAGATATACAAATAAAAAGAGTGGAAAGGTGGTTCTGAGCAGTTACTGGGTACTTTACCTTACTAGTAATAAAATCATTTCCTTATTTCTTGATTCAATTAAAAGGCAAGAAAGCGTCATATTCATATGAGTATAAATGTAATAGGAATAAGAAATATATAAAGAAATGGGTACGAGCTTGAATTTTAATTCTAATAGATTTGATTGAAGACATCAAAATAATCATTAGTGAGGCCAACTACATGGCGTAGAAGGGTTGCAGCAATTGTTGTTTTTATACTCCTTTTCCATACCAATTTCCTGGCTGTAGATCACAGAATAATATTACCCTAGCTCTAGATTAGCCATGAAAAAAATTGGGGTACTCAATGACACGCGCCAAGTACGTTTAAAAAATTGTTTTTAATTGTAAAATTTGCCACAAAAATTTAGCAATTACTGAAAATCACAATGATTACTTTTTTTAATTTATATTTTTTTGTAGATTGCAAATTTTTCTTTTTTTTGTAAATATACTACACCAATTGTTTTTTCAATTTTCAGTTTTTAATGAGTGTTTCCTTTAATCCGAGAGGTTTTGTGTACTTGGTTTTTTTATTTCATATTTTTTGTAAAGATTAGTTTATTTTTTAATTTTTGCTATACGTGTATATAGTTAGACGTGTACTTGGCGCGACATTTTACAGTGAAACTGTTTTTTGTGGGATAGGTATATTTCTACAATCATCATAATATTTGAAAGGCCGGGAACGCACCTGCTAATGATGTAGCGACAGTCTATGGATGTCGCTTATCACTTACCATTTACCACCAGGTGAAAAGACTGTCCGTTTGCCCCCTCTTGTACAAAAAAAATCATAACTGATAATAACTTCACCAGACCTCCAATTGAAAAAAATATAGGTATAATCTAAAATAATAATTAGTCAAAACAAAATGCTAAAGAGCTTTTCTGCAATACAATCTGTAGCCTACTTCTCAATAATTGAATGCACAAATGCAAATGGAATTTCTCAACGACCGGTAATACTGGTACTTTCTTCAAACAAACAACCTGAAGTTTGTTTTTTCTGTTCAAAAGCCGAAGAGTTTTATTGTGTTAGTATGGAATATTGATAATAAGTGCTATCGCGCTATTGTGATCAAAATCAGTTAAAACGGACTGTAAATTAATAAAAGCTTATTCGATCGAGACACTAGGAGTACGTGGAATAATGAAATATTCATTAAGCATCCGCCGCTCTCTGCTCTCGATTTAACAAGGTCTGTACCCCTTCAAATAAAAATATACATTTATTATTTGTATAAAAGGAACATCCCCCATGGTAATCGTGTGATTTAATAATGGAAAATTTTGTCTGTTCATCATCATCATCAGCCTCTATCCTTCCACTGTTAAACATAGGCCTCCATCAATGAACGCCAAGACGGCTAATCCCTTGCCACTCGCATCCAACATGGACCGGAGATCGTCTTCCTACCTAGATAATAGCCGACCAACTTCGTCTATGTAAACGCGGCCTCCACTCTTAAAACTTTTTGGCCCTTTGTCTGTTACTCCATACTCCATAATAATCACGTTAACATGAAAATGATTTTGGGTAAGATATATTTTTTATAGAAGCGGCGGCAAATGGACAGTCGTTTCACCTGGTGGTAAGTGGTATGTGATAACTGGAAATAAATAATTATGAGGGATTATAATCGTCCTTTATTTATTTAATTATATATAAAATGACACAATAATTGACGTCCTATAGTAAATGTAGGTAAACTGTTAAAGTTAAGAGAGTACTAGAAGAGTTTAATAAATTTACAATATACTGAATAGTAATAAAAAGTGTGTGTACTTATGTACACGCGTTAGAAGTTATACTCCATACAGAAAAATACATAGTACAATTTCATTACACTGTAACCTTTCTGTTCTTCTGACGTCTATACTGTCATTATGTGAAAATTGTTATATAAAATAATTTTGACTATAGCTCACTTCAGGGTGTCGGTTTTTCGTGACGGTGTGCGTGCGCATCATAAAAATTTACTCTCATCATTTTTCCCTAACGCACCAAAAGAAGTGTAACTTCAAAAAGTTGAAACAAATAGGTTTATTTTGTTGGCTTATTAATATCAGATAAATGAACTATTAACGAAAATCTGTAATATCAATTGATAATACCATGTCACCAATATTGCATAATGCATACTGAGTGTTGTGGTTTTCGTGGCTTTCATAAATTATGTTACAGCTATTAAAATATATTTCGATATAAAATTTTGTTGAAATATTTCATACATTTACTTAATTAAGAAATAAATACTTCCTGGAACAATAATTGACACAGCTTTTTGATAGAGATTTTAAAGAAATTTAAAACAAATATGTAGCTATTTACTGCTTTAAATCGATCGCACTGAAAATTATTAGCGTTTGGTTGCTAAAGGTAGTTGCGACTTTATCATTCATTTTTATAGCATGCCAAATTAAAGCAAACTTTCATCATCATCATTACATAAAGTGGACGGACGGATAAAAAGCGATGAAAAAAGCGTGTAAGCACTTAACCTTATTCTGGCCTGAAGTTGTAACCGTTAAACGTTAGGCAATTACACAACCCTTGCTATCGCTCTCTGCGGCATGTAAATATTATAGCTACCCTAAAAACTGCGTCTCGCATATGTTATGTAATTTTTGTTTCATCATCATTTTCAACATTTTACATCATTTTTGTGCCGTTCACTACTGAATATAGGTAATTGAGTAAATGACAAGACAATCGATTCAATTTGTTTTTTCAATGCAATAAAACTAATAATTACTAATTTTTATGTTAGTTGGATAGGTAAACTGGCAAACGTGCCACCTGATGGTAAGTGGTCGACGTCGTCCATGAACATAAACTAGTTTACCTGGAACGAGCCCAGGCAACTCATTTATGTGTTGCCTATCCTGAGACATTAGATGTTAAGTCTCGGTGCAAGTAATTACACTGCCAGTCTTGCCCTTCTCTCCGAAACACAGCGAAGCTGTTTCACGGGAGAAACAAGCAAACCCATGCAGCCGGGAGCGCGGCACTGCGCTTCCCTCCCCCCGGTAAATAACAGGATACCCGTCAAGCCCAAACGGTTCAATATCACGTCCTTGACATCATCAGAATAAAATGACTTTAAAACTTCGTCTTATTTTCAATCAACATCCATAAAATACCTTAGACCATAAATCGCTTGAATCGTTGGAAAGAATTAAAATCAAAGGAATGGATAATGTTCACATGGTTCATTGTTTCAGACGGGTGTGAAAATTTCAATATTACTTACATTTTGTTCTGCTTTGTTTCGTGAAAACATATTCGTAACTAATCATTATCAACCATATCTTGTTTTCGACAACATTCTCTTTTTACAACATTAAGGTACAAAGCAAAATTTCGAAAGTAGGCGAATGATAAAAAAAAAATACAACACGGATGCTTTCTCTGATGAATCATCAAATTTATTAACCGTTACATATTTTACAACAATCATTTTTAAGTTTTAGAAGTGTCGGAAAATGAAAAAATAGTTTACGGGTATCAGACAACGGAAATATATTTATTACTTATATACTATCCATATATTTAAGATTTTTAATATATAAAACATATATTCCCTACAGGGATAAAATATAACCTGTTTTATTCTCTGATAACTGAGCTGTTTATTGGTGAAGAGTTTTTAATCGTTTTTGTGGTTAGGAAATAAACGCTAAACAAAGAATCAAAGTGATCACGTTTAAATTAGTTTAAAATAGAAATTAGATTACGAAGGTGGTTTTAAAGGATTATATCACCCCCCTCCCCCCTATCACGTCTGTCAGCCTTGGACGTTTTAATGATTTTCATCTCGTTGGGTAAGAATATATGGATGTAATTAACACCTTTACTGGCAATAAAGCGTTATAATGTGATACTTGCCGTGTACTTTTGTCTATAGTCTATTCAAATAAATAAAATTGAAGTCTCTGTTTTTAATTTCAAATTAACAGCTTTTCACTAAATGTATATAAAAGTAAGTATCCGTTTTTACATATTTTTTTTGGTGGAATTTTCACTGGCAGATAGACGTATGGTGTGTAGTTATAGTGATTAGTGGGACGTTGATCGCTTTGGCGTTTATCGAAAGAATTCACGCAGTGACCAGATGCGGTTTGAAAATGATAATAATACCTAATAGGGACTTTCGTCTTCAAACATTTTGTTCATGACTAGTTAGTGTTATCAGTGCTATTAAGATTTACATTAAATTTTATAGAGCTCACTGTTCTTGATAAAAAAATAACTACGTTAGTATTATCATTCACGCAGATGAACGCTTGAACGAATGAAAGTTGGAAGCCTGCCAGGAACCAAAGTATACCGGTACAAATACATTATTTAACATCTGTTAAGAAACTGTATGTATACCTATCTTTATAAATATATCGCTTTTCTATGAGTGTATATCATTGACCTTTCAAATGCCAGGACTGATTTTGATTAAGATTTTTGTGTGTCGAGCAAGATGCTTTAGAATCACAATTGTAACCCTTAAATTATAAAAATAACTTGTAGTTTTTTTACTATGGTTAAGTAAATTTCAATAGGTAATAGCTTTAAGGCTACACAAGTCGCTCATCTTTCCATACAAACGCAGAACAGTAATTACTACAATGTTTGACGTTGACCGTCAAAAACTAAGTTTAATATAAATTGATCTCGTCATTATCTGTGTCTGTATGTACCCAAAATCTTTAAAAAAATACATTTAAAAAATACAAGCTTCTAAACTTTCGTATTTCAACATAAATAGTATACGGGGCACGAAAGCTCAAAAATAAATCCGGTAGGTACATACATAGTTGAGTTATTCAAAAGTTGAAATAAATTTATTTTAAAAAGATACACTTAATAGTTTTTCTGTAATAACTGTTTTGCTAAAAGGACATTTTAGGAATGAATCATTGTGTATTTCATTATAGCACGCATGTTCGCGCACTATGTCAGGTGAGATAGCAATCATTTTGTTAGTTATAGTTGTATTTTGATAGTTAGTATAGTTGTAGTTCAACCTTAAGGGCATGAAAATAACACAGATGAAAAAAAAAACTGCATAAAATGTGAGGTAAACGTGTGAATGTAATTAATAGTAAAACACACTGCTCTCTAATGTTTACGCAAATAACACTCATTATAATGAAATAAGTTCTGTGGATTTTATAGTGGCTTATTACATTTTTTACATGCCCGACACACATACTTTAGCAACCATGATCTCGGGAGGACTATCCTCTTCTCTCTTTTACCTTGTCACCCCAAATTTTGTATTATTCGTCTCTTACGCGCCACGAACCTTATAGACTTTTCATTTTAACTTTACACTTTCGACCTTGACATCTTAAGCCCAAAATTTGGCTTCATAAATTGTTTCAGTTTTCTCGTATTAATTATTATCAATATTATAAAGATATAAGTTGAGTTGCTCACCCCCGAATACTCAAACGAATCTCAAATTTAAGACGTACTTAAACTCATGCTACGACGTGTCAGATTCAAAGAAAAAAGAGGGACAACACGAGTTTAAGTACGTCTTATATTTGAGATTCGTTTGAGTATTTGGGGGTAAGTATCTTAAAAATAGTTTAAAAGTTTATGTTAAGACCAGCCGTTGCCTGCAGCTTCGCCCGCGTTACTCAACTCCTATATGTCACAGCGTGATGTTATATAGACTATAGCCTTTCTCGATAAATGGGTTGTTTAACACTGAAAGAATTTTTCAAATCGGACCAGTAGTTCCTGAGATTAGCGCGTTCAAACAAACAAACAAACTCTTCAGCTTTATATAGTATAGATTATGTTAAAGTGAATTAGCCGTGTTATAACCTAAGATATATTTTATATGCATTATATAATTATAGTAATATGAAAACCCCAAGACAGAATAGTGAGATAAGTTGCAGTTGTATTATATTATTAAATAGAATTAAAATCACTAAAACCTAAAAAAGTTCTATAGTGTTTCATTTACTGCCAAGTATATAAATAGCAGATTTTTTTTGGACAACCTCGCATTAAAACGATCCAATTTTTCCACAAGGTTTTAAAGGTAAAGCATAATATCATAAAATGATTTGAATGATGACAGATCCAGGAAATGAAATATATGGAATTTTATTCTCCACGATAATGATCTCAATAGCTTTTGCCCTCAAGTGCATATTTTCCAAGATTTGGCCAAAAACATTTTTCAAGACGGCACTTGAAGCTCCACGTGGATCTGTCGGCATTTTGTGATTTTATGTTCAGTAAGTAATCCTTATAAAAAAATTGTATCGGAATTTTTGTGCGAGGTTAAATTCTATTTTTAACCGACTTCTAAAAAGGAGAAGGTTCTCAATTTGGATGTTTGTATTTTTTTTTGTTCGAACATATCTCTGTCGTTTACCTTACCTTTACTTTCAAAGTCGTTGTCAACCAAGGTCGATAGAGAGGTACATCAACAAATACGACACCGACTCCAAAAGTAACAATAAAGACGTGGTAAACGCAAAGTTTGTATATTAGTAGAAGAATAAGTTGATTATAAGTTATAGGCACAAAAATGGTTTCATAAGCTACAGTATGTTATTTTTTATGGAAAAAGGAAGCAAACGCTCCCGGAGCCTTATGATGACCACCGACACTCGTAGACATCCGCAGAACCATGGTTATAGAGATATGTTGCCCTCTTTTGCCTATCCCCTCAACGGGCCACCGGAAACTCACAAGCCGCACGAAACACGGCAGTATAACTGTCACTTTACGTCGGTATTATGTGAGCGAGAGGTACCACCCCGGTCGTGCCGGCCCATATAGTTACCTTATTACAATGTTATGCTTCAAATTGTGATATCAATAGAAATATTTTACCGGAGGGAGGGAAGCGTTGTGCCGCACTCTCGGCTGCATGGGTACCACCATCTTGCTTGTTTCTCCCGTGAAACAGTTTTGCTGTGTTTCGGAGAGAAGGGCAAGACAGGCAGTGTAATTACTGGCACCGAGACTTAACATCTTATGTCTCAGGATAGGCAACATATAGATGAGTCGCCTGGGCTCGTTCCTAGTAAACTAGTTTATGTTCATGGGCGACGTCGACCACTTACCATCAGGTGGCACGATTGACAGTTTGCCTATCCAACTTACATAAAAAATCGGTTGTCTGTAAAGTCGGTTTACCGACGATAGTTGAACGTGACAACGTCATAAGAAAATGGAACGCCTCAGAGCGAAGTAACGCCGCATGCGTCATGATTTTTCGTTCTTGCAGCCGGCTCCATCGAATTATAAGACGTTGTGACGTCAAAATATCCTAAAACAGGAATTGTTTTATTTCTTCTTCAATGTTAGCCGCATTTTTCTTCAAAAATGTATCAATGTCAGAGTGGATGGAATATAGTTCGGTAGACATGAATTGCTTAGACACCTGTCAGACTGATATGCCTATAGATATGATAAATGGCACTAGTTTCTATACAAACATATATAGAAGGACTTGGCATATCTACGAAAAAAGGTGTATACCTATAACTCAAATCGGCACTTAACATGGCTACCATTGCTAGGGTTTTGGCAGCAAAACTACAAACTATATAGAGAATACTACTATGAAAAGGGCACTCAAGATGGCGGATCAGACACTCACTTACAGCTGTAAGTATATAGAAAGGGACATCTCCTCTTATTTCCTAACTTCATGTTTCTATAATATTATGACAGTTGTTTATTTTGACATTAATTTGACAGCTGTCATTCTAATCCAGCTATATTTTTGTCACAAATAAAGCGTGAGTGTAATTATCATAGAATTGTCTATGGTTCTTTGGATATTAACCTATAGTAGCAATGCCCTTTACGTATGACATTTACGTCAATAAGCAGGTGCGCGTAGATAATTGTGCGTCTACGTCAACCATATCATATTATGGTTTCATAAAGGCTGTGTAGCTGTAATAAATAAGTTACAAGGACGCCCTAAGCTCTGGCCAATATTTCTGTGACAGTTTCGAAACTAGGAAAAAAGGATAATCTTCAAATTTGTTTCATTGCAAGTTCTTTTATCGATATGTAACATTCCCGATATTTACTTCATGGTTGAATAAAATGGTTTCATATCAAAAATAAAATATTATTTTTGGTATGAAACCTAAACAGCAATGTGCTGTATTTTATTTTATTTACTTTACCTATCATACAAATATACGTAAATACTTAGTAAAATAAGGTTGCTTGTACGTAACAGAACGCTGCACAGAGACTTACAAGTCTGCAAGGTTCAAACGTGGAACATTAATGTTAACTATTCCGTCCGGTGTTTCCGACTAAAAAATTATACTTTTTGATATTCATTTTAGTATGTATATAATAAATATCTCGAGCGATATGACTTTTTTTTTTTATAGAAGAGGGAGCAAACGGATAGTTGGTTCACCTGATGGTAAGTGAAGAGCGACATCCACAGACACCCGCTACACCAGTGGATTAGCAGGTGCGTTGCCGGCCTTTCAGATATGAGTATGCTCTTTTATTGAAGGTCCCTAAGTCGTATCGGTTCGGAAACACCATAGGAGGCAATTGATTCCATATATTAGTCGTGCGAGGCAGGAAATGCCGTAAAAATCGAGTTGTTGTGGATTTCCGGACATCGAGATGGTGTGGGTGAAATTTGGAGTTTTTCCGCGATGTCCGGTGGTGGAATTCTGCTGCAGGTATTAGTCCGAACAATTCCTCAGAGCACTCCCCGTGGTAGATGTGGTAGAAGATGCAGAGCGATCCGACATCTCTACGCAGCGCCAAAGAATCAAGCCGATTGGAGATAACATTGTCGTCGACGATTCAAACCGCCCGGCGTTGAATGCGGTCAAATGGAAGGAGCTGATACTGGGGCGCTCCAGCCCAGAGGTGAGAGCAGTATTCCATGTGAGGCCGGATCTGCGCCTTGTATAATTGAAGGCGGTGTGAAAGTATGAAATACTGCTTCGCCCTATTGAGCACGCCGAGTTTCTTCGAGGCTAGTTTAGCCTTTCCTTCCAAATGACCACGAAACTGCACATCTCTCGATATATCGACGCCAAGTATCCCAATGCTGGCTGAGGCGGTTAGGGAAGTGCCTTCGAATTGTTGAGGAACGACAAAGGGTGATTTTTTAGCGGTAAACGCGCAAACTTGTGTCTTGTAGGGGTTAAATTGGACTAGGTTAAGTCGCCCCCATTCCGAGACTCTGGCCAGCAGAGACTCGATTTCAGACACAAGTTTGTTCCGACACTCATTGACTTGTTCCCGAGAAATATTAGGGCGGCCAGTGTATAAAGCATCTCCAGTGCTGTCATCCGCATAGCAATGAATGCCGCTGGTTTTCAGCATATCATTGATATGCAGAAGAAACAGGGTTGGAGATAGTACACAACCTTGGGGAACACCAGCATTTACAGACTTGAGGTCCGAGCATGCACCGTCGACAAAGACCTTAATGCTCCTGTCTGCCAAAAAACTGGTGATCCACGTACATAATTTCTCGGGAAGCCCATAAGATGGTAGCTTTGCAAGAAGTGCTTTATGCCACACCCGATCAAAGGCCTTCGCTATGTCCAAACTAACCGCCAGCGCCTCCCCCTTGCTCTCAATTGCCTCCGCCCATCGTTGCGTTAGGAATATTAGAAGATCACCAGCTGAGCGATTCCGTTGAAAGCCATATTGGCGATCGCTAATCAGCTGGTGCTCCTCCAAATATCTCCGGAGCTGGCAGTTGATTATGGATTCCATAATCTTTGAGAACAAGGTAGTTATAGGTATTGGTCTGTAGTTAGACGGGTCTGAGCTGAGGTCCCCTTTCTTAGGGATCGGGTGTACCAAAGCTGTCTTCCACGAGCATGGGACGACGCCTAATGAGTAAGAGTGCCGGAAAAGACGCATAAGGACGGGTGTCAACTCAGGAGCACAAGTTCGTAGCACTAACGGAGGGATGCCGTCAGGCCCACTCGACTTATGGATGTCCAGCGAAAAGAGTGCTTTGCGTACGGAGCTCTGTCGGAAAATTATTTCCGGCATTGAAGTATCACGCCGAGGGATCGTCGGTGGTATTTTTCCCTGATCATCCAAAGTCGAGTTGGAAGCAAAAATAGTGCCTAGAAGATCGGCCTTCTCCTTCGCGGTGTGGGCCAACGAGTCATTCCTCATGTGCAGAGATGGTAGGGATGGCTTACAAAAATTCCCTTGAACAGCCTTGGCAAGAGACCAGAATGCACGAGTTCCCGAAGGAAGTCGAACCAATCTCTCGCCAATTCTGTTCACGTACTCCGCTTTTGCCTCAGCAATAGCTCTTTTGAAGGACCTGGAGGCAAAGTTATACTCCTTTTTCAAAGCGCTGGTCTTTACATCCTGGGACATCGATGCTTTGGCCCAGGCTCGGTAGCTTAACCGTTTATGGCGTGCAGCCATCTTACAGGTTTCACCAAACCAGGGCTTGGATTTGCCGCCTATAGGCACTGCAGAGCTTGGAATGAAAAGCTCCATGGCTTGCAGAACCACATCGGCAATAGAATCGGCAACGATGTCTGGATTATCCAGCGAGAAGAAAATTCGTCCCCATGGGTAGGATGCAAAGAAGGACCGCATCCCATCCCAATCAGCTGACCTATAGTGCCAAACGCGGCGACAGCCCGCAAAACGAGGCCATGATGGGCTTGCGACGGGTACAGAACTCCGGATTAGACAGTGGTCCGATGAGCCAAGTGGAGCGTCCACGGAGACCACGTAATTGTCCGGGTGAGAGGTCAGCAGAAGGTCCAACATGACTGCTTCATATAGTTAATATTGTATATATTTTATATTGAATACTTGTGTTTATTCAACTAAGTGAAGCTCGCGGTGTTGATCTAGCGTTCATTATCTTCTAAAGTCTAAACCTTTCTACATTATGAAATGGATGTTCCATTCTACCGGAACTTCTTTTTAAATTCTTTATTTATAAAGCTATATACCTTTACCTTGCCTACCTATATACCTTTAAGTTATAGAATTTAATCATTGAGTCGATATGGGGCATTCATGGCAACTTCCATACAGATAAAGAAAACTTAATGTATAATCAGGCGCGCTAGGTGATCACAAAACGATAGCAAACAAAACTTAAAAACAAATGAGATTGATGACATTTATAATTTTTCTTCCACTTACTGCTCATAGGCATCATACGATGAACAAAATTATCATATTCAATTTATCATTCAAACATTAAATTATCGTTATATCCAATATATTATGAACTAGTCGAATTTCACTAGTGACTTAGATACGTGTATATTTAATATACTAAACACGGGAAAAGCATTAACAAATGTATACCAAGGTTCGATTTGTTTTGGGCCTTGGTTTCAACCTCATCAATTATTGTGTATGGCAGGAATATATGAACTTCAGCCTTGATCGAAATTGACACCTTAACGCATAGCGCAAATATACATCATTCCGCATACGTGACATTTGATTTGGGAATCGAAGCTTCCATAATGCATTATACATTACAATGTAAGGATTTCCATTCTGTCCACAGAATACTATTTGAAATCACATAATAATTTCACAGATTTTTTTTCGAATTTACTTATGCTGATGGCCTAAAGGCCTTTAAGCTTCATCGGAAATTTCACAGGCGGAGCAATGGTGATCGTAAGTAAATACAGCCGTACATACAAATTGAAAAGTAAAAAATGCAATGCCTACATTTTTACCTCTTACTAAGAGAAAGGAGGAGATAAAGAAAGAAAGAGAATAGAGATGGATGTTAATAAGGCAAGAGTTTAGCAACATGGTCATTGGCAAGATTCACGTGCTGAAACACAACATCACGGAGAGACGGAGGTATCTAAGCTAATGAAATGGTGGGTTAGCTAAGATGCCACTCTATATAATCGTAAACGCTAGTAGGAAAATAACAAAAGTGTGGAAATAACATTTTACATCGAGAAATCACGTAAATGACATTTAGTCATTTGATCATGAGATTGTAGAATGGCATCTTGGCAACCCACCTGGATCGGCTCCGGGCTTAGAAGGAGTTTCATATCATTATTTAAATTTATTCAATACATATTATGTTAGGTACATTATTAATATTTTATTTCCATTATATTAAATGGGCGGTATTGTCCCACGATATTTGATTTCATTAGGTAAATCTCAATTTTTGAAGATGATTTTTCACCTATTGTAATAACACTTTAATTGGCTCTCAAGCCGGAGGTAGCGGGTTCGAATCCCGCCAAGGAACAAAAAGTTTTCTGTGTTCCTGGATCATGAATATGTATTAAATATGTGTATTATATACTTTTAAATAACCAGATTAACGTGGTGTCAAAGCGTCCATAGATTATTATTATTTGGACCAATGAAAATGCCTTAAGAGTGATGATGATGTATAAATATTTCATCAAATTAAATTGCTATTAAAATATTGGAATAGTTTCGTTACTTCCTGCAAAAGCCTATTACAATTTCCCGTATGACATCAATTATATTACCAACGGATTATTGAAGTATGGGCCCTGTTGTAGGTTTTTGGGTTGATTGGATTTTTTGAAACACTTCGATATTCTGAAAAATTTTCATCATTATTACTCTCGACGAACGTTTGAAGAATATAACTAAATAGTTTGTTATAATAGAATAATCATAAATATAAAGGCTTTATTCATAATTTTGATAACACAACCAATGTGATTTTTGAAGTGTAAACTTCTTTTAGCGCGGTACGCTTTTTATATAGATTTCAGAACTCGCGACACCGCACGCGAGCCGCTGGAGACGCAGTTTGACGTTTGATTTATTTATTGATTATGCAATATTTGTTTTGCAAATTATGTTGCTTCTAAATTATGTCACGCGGTCACTTTGTGCGCCGTTTAAATTGATAGGTTGTCATAATCTTTTCCAGCGTGTATTATAGGTATTTGAATTTAATTGTTTTGTTTTCACTTTTATCGGCAGTCCCTGTGACTGGTTGGGTTATTTTTTGTACGTTAGTTGGATATTCAAACGGGCAAAGGATCCACAGGATGGTAAGTGGCTCAAGAACATAACCAAGTTAACCGTAATCTAGCCCATTAGATCCGGGGCACCTCACCAAAGGCGACATTGGTGGCACTCGCCGGGTTTTAGTGGGTGGAGCTGCATCCTCTTACCAGCTTTCGGGCGCAGCGAGTCCCACATACCCGCGTGGGGAAACCCACTCCCCGCGGGATGCCTCAGAGCATTTCCCGGCGTTAAAGAAAAAAAGGCCACTCGTTCACGTGTTGCCTATCCTGAGACGCAAGATAGCAATTCTAGGTGCCAATAATTACACTACACGCCCTTCTATTCTTTCCGAAACACAATAGCTGTATTACGGAAGAATCAAGCAGGTTGGTGGTACCCATGCGGTGGAAATGCGGTACAAGCGTTTCGCTTCCACCGGTTTAACTTAATCAAAAATTAAGTAAGCACAATGTCACCGATGTTGAGTGATGATATGATTTAACAAAAACGTTTGCCTACAATATAATATGTATACTTTTCCCCGTGTGACTTCCAGTTTATTTCTATCCATCCTTACTAATATTATAAATGCGAAAGTAACTATGTCTGTTTGTCTGTCTCTTCTTCACCCCTAAACCGTATTGAACCGATTTAAATGAAATTTAGTACACGGATACTCTAACACGGATACACGCCTGAAAAAGGACATACGCCATTTATTACGAAAAAAGGATTGTAAAGCGTTGAAACTGACATGTTGTATGAAAGTATCGTCATTTTTAAAGTTAGACGCTTGAACTTATTTTGATTAGATATAAAAGATAATGAAGAAAAATACAAATTCAAAATAGATATGTCATTCAAAATTTGTAAAAAAATGACCCTTGGGGGCGTAAAATAAAAATTGGGGATGAAATATTGTACGAAAATTCGTCATTTTTGAAGCTACAACGATGAAACATTTTTCTTTGGGTTTTGATTAGTTATTAATAAATCTGTCATTTATAGTTTGTAGAAATTTTTCCATCAAGGGGCTAAAATAACAATAGGGAATAGTGGATGAAAGTTTGCATGGTAAGGTGTTTGTGAATGTTTTATAAGTTTGCGACAAAGGACAAAATATTAGAGCTATTCTGATGTAGCATTTACGGAGTCATTACGAAATGTGAAACTGAAGTTAACGTGAGATCGAAACCTGCCAAGCGCCGCGCCGTACACAATGAGTGCTGCGAGGCCGCGCGGGGGGGCGGGGGGGCTGGGGCGGCGTGGAGTGGCTCGGTTTTATATTCTTAATCGCGCCGCAACGTCAACTTCAAGGCGTTTGTGGTTACAGTGATATATGCTCCAAACCGACGCCAGGAGGTCGTGTGGTCACAGACTGCACGGTTGGCGGGGGGCAACCCCCCACTTTTGTAAACCAAAAGTGAGCCAAATGGGCTCACACTAATCCGATGTAGCATTAGGGCCTTCGGGCCGTTAGCATAGATCCATCCGAAAAAAAAATATGATATATGCTTTCTGCACTCGTCATGCAAGTGGACTTCTGACCACAGGGCGTGGTGTTCCGCCGCTTCCGCGGACAAGTACCACCGGAACGCACTAGGACCTAAGTGCAAGTGGAGTGCGACTAACATAGTTTTTAGTTTTATTTACTAACAACTTTTTTTATAATTATGTATATTTAGTTAAAGGTTAAGGGGGTTACCTATGCTGCCTGAAAATAAAGGTTTATTCTTATTATTAATTATTAATAATTTTATAGCATAATAACGTTCATTATATAAATATGTAATTAAGTCAATATATTAATAATGTAAATGAATATAAAATAAATTACGATGGCATGTGGCTACACTTTATGCATAATGTAGTATATTATCCATTTCATTATTAAAAAAATGTACTTCTAATTTCTTAATTAAATAAATATATTGTGTAAAAACGTACTATCGGGCCTTACAGTGTAAGTTAATAGTATTCATTATAATGAAACAATATTTACGAATTTTATTGCGGTTTATTAAAGTTTTTACAAGCCCGACGTTTCGGATACTTTAAAACAACCATGGTCACGGGAGGAATGAGGTGTGATACGTCCTAATGTTACAAAGTTATTCGAAACTACCCTATGACATCAATGTTTTGGTTAGTCCTATCTACGCAGAAAGTGCTAAAACTGTATCTTTAATCTGTATCTTTTTTTTGGATTTTGATGTGATAATTTTAATAATGGGATCCCAGGCAGGTGGTAAGAGCCAGCTACGTATCTATTGAAATTACCATGTTTTTTTTTTAATTTTAATTTCGTAGTATTCTTATGTTATTTGAAAAATAAGATTTAAAAAAATACTTCTAACATGCGGACGAAGTCGCGGGTAAAAGCTTTGAAATAATATACGGTAATTACGTTTAGAAAAAAAAAATGTCTTTCTGTTTGTTCCGGTTAATCTCTGAAACGGCTTAGCCGATTTTGACGAGACTTTCACTGGCCTTAGGCCATAAAAATAATCATCATTAATCCGAATGGCTGTAAATCTAAGTAAACGCGAGCGAAGCTGCGGGCAACAGCTAGTTTCCTATAAAGATGTAACAAAAAAATAAAGTAGAAAAAGTATCATCATCAGTTCGAATACGTCCGTAAATATAAGTCAACGCGGGAGAAGGTGTGGGCAACAGCTAGTATTTCTATATTTCCTCGGCATTTTGTAAGTATATTAACAAAAGGTTGTTGATCCGACAAAAGTAATGTTGATTAATCACTTGAAAAATTCAGCCCGTATTTTGAGCCCTCGAAAAGGCTATTTTAACGGACAGGCTGCCTAACAATGTTTTAATTATGCCTGCCTAATTAGTTATTCAACTCTTATACGTTCCACTGCTGGGCACGGGTCTCCTCCTCGAAATCAGGCGAAATAGTTCACCGATGTGCTGTCCCAATGCGGGTTGGTGAACTTCACACACATTTAGACTTTTATTCTCATCAGACATGCAGGTACTAATGTATAATATAATTAGTAATTACAACTCTACTGAAACCAAAGTTTTAGACCACATAATAAAGTTCAATGTTAGAATGAACGATAATAATTTACATCTTATACGGAAGATTTTATTTCCGGCTTATATTAAATCCGGCCACTTGCATGCTAGGTGCATCCGCTCACCTGACATGCAAGTGGCCGTGTATCGATGTAACTTTAGGGCCAACAGGCTAAAAACATAGCCCTTCATAAAAAAGCATGTGACTAGGATAGTCTTTCTAAGTAATCTAGGCCGGAGCATGGATTCATCTCTAGAACTTTATACCTAAGTCCACAGTTTTTCAGTTCTTCAGCGTATCCAACCAGCCCACTGCCACGGAGATAGGCCATCTTGGCATTTATTGAAAGAGACCAGTGATATATTTAATGAGGTCCGCGTACAGTAATTAATGAATGGAATGAACATGATGAAATATTTAAACACAAACGCTTAATTGAAAATAAAATTAATATTATTTTAATGCTAAGCATGTTATACAAACTGTAATGAAACGTTTCTCTTATTTCATTTGAAAACTGGCAAACGTATCACCTGATGGTAAGTGGTCGACGTCGCCCATGAACATAAACTAGTATACCTGGAAGAAGCCCAGGCAACTCATTTATGTGTTGCCTTTTATGTCTCAGACATAAAATGTTAAGTCTTGGTGCCAGTAATTACACTGCCTGTCTTGCCCTTCTCTCCGAAACACAGCGAAGCTGTTTCACGGGAGAAACAAGCAAGATGATGGTACCCATGCAGCCGGGAGCGCGGCACAGCGCTTCCCTCTCAACGGTATAAGAGCATTGAATTCTATCTCACTTCGTATAACATACTTTATGAAACTTATTTACTTTACTTTCCTACTGCACTTTCAATTTAATAACAAATATTGCTCTTATATTGGACACACAGTAGCTTCGCAATACGAGTACATTAAATAAATACGTTTAAACAGAATTGCAGCAATATTTTGCTTTATTTTTATACTCAAGTCTCTTTGGATAAATTAATAAATTTTAGATTCACTCTACAATTTCTGTGAATTCAATATTTTATTTATTTATTGTATAACATTCACAAGAAGCTTTCAATTTAGATTCTTTTATACAAAAATTCAACACTGTATGTTTGTATCCACAGAAATCGAAAAGGAGTCGATGGTATGAACACTTGAAATTTTTTCATAGCGTTGCATTTCTATAAAAAAATATTGAATGTATTTTTCCGTTCTTTTATCTGTGTGAATATTGGAATCAAAGTCTGATGAAATATTTTTCATCTCAATAAAAAAAAAATCGACTGAACCATAGAAATCGTGGCTTAGCCTAGCTAGTATTCTTTTAATTTTAAAAGTTACAAAATGCACACCAGAACCTTTCCTTCCGTTCCGCAAGTAACGCAAACATAATGTAGATTAAAACTTTTTCTATAACGGCAACACTTAACACTTACCATCAGGGCACCTGCCCGTTTGCCTATCCAACATGCAAAAATTATATCAGCATCTAAGTATCGTGGGCGAATCAAAATTTGAGCTTAAGCCTAAAATTTGACGAATTTATAGGTCCCAGGTCCCTTCCATCCGTCCATCACACGCCGGTGACTTTGTTCAGAAATTAAATGAACTTCAAATTTAGTTTGGTCCATATAATTTCAAAGGATTCCATATATGGAAACTGGATGTAAAATTTAATCGGCTTTACTCTGGTCACTAGCTGTCCCCACCCAAATCTATTTTAAAGTGAAGCCTTAGGGAAAAGAAAGGTTAAATACATAAGACCTGTATAAAAGGTTTTACATGTTAATTTGATGGATGAATTTTATTTCAAAATTGAATAGCAAAATAACATTCAAGCTATCCACAATAATTATTCATAGTAAAAAAGGGCTCCAGGCGGTACATTCATTTCAAAATTTATTAATTACATGATAATTATTTTATCTTGGTTTTAGACTAGTTATTATCCACCAGTCTCTACATCCATGCTATTGGAAACTTATTAAAGTTGCAAACTATATTTAATGTAATATTTAAAATCCGTATTTATTTGAAAAAAAAAAATATTAGCTGCAATATAAAGCCAATATGTCAGAGAAGCAAAGTATTTAATTTTCGTCCTCTATAAAGCTTGGATTTGTATGGAATTCCTGAAATGCGATGATAGGACATCAAAAATTTAATAAAATAATTTTGCAAGTCTTAGGCGCACATATTTCAAAATTGATTATACTTTTCTTAGTGGTACCATCGGATGCAGCGATGTAATGATGTGAATGGACACTATTGTCAAATTATGGTACATTAATGGCCGAATACTCAAACGAATCTCAAATGTAAGACGTACTTAAACTTATGCTACGACGTGTCAGATTCAAAGAAAAAAAGAGGGACAACACGAGTTTAAGTACGTCTTAAATTTGAGATTCGTTTGAGTATTCGGGCGTAAAACTAGTAACTTGCTAATTTGTTAAATTTTTTAATTTCTAAGAACTTTCAGTGTCCCCTCGTGATGCGATGCATTTTATACGTCAAAATATATACGTCTTTTTAGAGTTCCATAAAGTTGATATACCTAGCGGGGTATATTAACTTTATGTAGAGTTCCGTAACCAAATGGCAAAAAACGGAACCCTTATAGATTCGTCATGTCTGTCTGTCATTATCTCTGTCTGTCCGTCCGTATGTCACAGCCACTTTTTTCCGAAACTATAAGAGCTATACTGTTGAAACTTGGTAAGTAGATGTATTCTCTGAACCGCATTAAGATTTTTACACATAAGTAGAAAAAAAAACAATAAATTTTGGTGGTCCCCATACTTAGAACTGAAACTCAATTTTTTTTTCATCAAACCACTACGTGTGTTGTGTATCTAGGAACAGGTCTTATTGAGGTTTCCAATATCATTTTTTTTCTAAACTGAATAGTTTGCGCGAGAGACACTTCCAAAGTGGTAAAATGTGTGTCCCCTCAACTTCTAAAATAAGAGAATGTTAAAACTAAAAAAAAATAGATGTATTATAATATGTAAATATTACATTACAATATACAGTACATAATATTGTTTTTTGTAGCCGAAAATTAGTTTGAACAAGATCTAGTGAGTAGTTTTTTTTAATACATCATAAATCGTAAGCCTATATTAACATTTCATTCAATCAACTCAAATAAAAAAAAAAAACATTTAATTTCATAAACATAAACCTTATTTTTGATAGGCAAACTGAGAAACGAGTCCACCCCATGAATATAAAAGAATTAAATTAGGATCAGTCCAGGCGACTTGTCCTTGAGGCCTATCCTGAGACGAAAAATGATAAGCCTTAGTGTCAGTATTTACAATGCTGTTATTTACTTCCTTTCGAATCATAGCGAAGCTGTTTCATAGATGATATAAGAAGGTACCCATGTATGTAAATGGGCGGACGAACCATGCTTCCCTCCTACCGTTCCACTTCCTTTAGAGTAACCTCATTATTGAACAATATAGTTTACTAACTATATTATTCAATAATAAGCTACTGCGTATTAATACGCTTTTATTATTTATAGCATAGTATAATCAGAAATAATATTTATTCATGAATAGAAATCAATAAACAATTTTTGAAAAATTACAGGTGGAAAAATATACAGCATTTAGCGACAAACTATATTTTAATTATTTTAAAATACAAAATTCCGCTATATTGAATAAGCATTTACATCAACAACGCCAATAAGTATAATCATCATCATCAGCCTTTATCCATCCACTGCAGAACATAGGCAATTATGAGCATATCCCTTTCATGGATAAATATACATATTATGTAAAATCAATTGTATCTACCAAATACTTTGACGATCCAATACTTTCGATGTTCACCAATAGAGTCTCTTTCGTTGGTGAATAACGAATAATAAACTAAACCAATTCGACGTAAATCAAAGGTTCTTCATCTACTCCACACTCCCGAGGTAAGTTCTCTAAAAACTTATGTTACGGGCATGATACATATATTTAATACACATCTGTGATCCAGGACACAAAAAACTTTTTGTTTCCTAGCGGGGTTCGAATCCGCTACCTCCGGCTTGAGTGCTAACGCGCTAACCATTGCGCCACAAAGGTCGTTGAACTATTGAGTTCGACTACTCAGTATGTCTTTCTCTTACTCAATGCATTGTACTACTCCATACATAGTTAATTAAAAAGAAATTTAAAAATATTGCCACAGAGTATTGACTCAGTGTAAACTGTCGACCCCACCATGGTTCAGGCCTTGTCGTGGCGGTGGGGCTCAATAACCTAGGGTGAGCGGTGCACCTTGGGCGAAGCTAATTGGGCCGAGGGGGCTCTTTGTACCCCTCTTATAAAAAGAGGGGACAGAAGAGCAGGGGGCAAGGGGTGAGGATGGGAACCTCACCCCATTGTACTGTCCCGACGTTGCGAGGGGTTGTTCTGTGGTGCGGGACAATCCCTCTGTGGAAGTGGCGTCGGTCCCTTGCGGGACTGACTAGTCGTCGAGGTGCCCTGTTTGTTTTCTATATCCGGGGCACCTCACCAAAGGCGGCATTGGTGGCACTCGCCGGGTTTTAGTGGGTAGAGCTGCGTCTATTTACCAGCTGTCGGGCGCAGCGGGTCCCACATACGCGAGGGGAGACCCACTCCCCCGCGGGATGCCTCAGAGCATTTCCCGGCGTTAAAGAAAAAAAAGTGTAAACTGTCGAGAACTTTAACCTCCTTACACCTGGCGTCCTTTATAAAGTGCTAAATAAACCGTACTCTAAAGGCCTTGTATTTCTTGACTTAACTGTAATTTGCATCAGCTGTAATATGCATTTATGTTTGACACCAAATCGCAATTGTTTTCTAGAATTTCACAGGTCTCAATAAGGTTTAGGTAAGGTTTTCCCAAAAATTGGATTACACAACATTAGATTTTTACGTGGGTTTAATTTTTATTTAAAGGATAGTAATAATTTCTATAATTTGTTCCTATTTGCAAAGAATGATCTCGATTTTACCAAAGTTGTTTTTAATGATAAATAAAGTTTTAATTAGATGTTAATACTAAGATAGAGATGTTAAGTTGTTTTGAGTTTTGTTAAAATTTATTATTCAGATTTAATATCTTGATAGAAATATATAAATATGTTTATGTTTGGTACCTAATTTGTGACATTACTTAAGATTATATTAAATAATAAATTTATTTCTTTTATTTAAACACCTAACCTACTTATGCCATAATGACCTAAAGTCCTTTACAAATAACAAAAAATACTTAAACTTCAATGTGCTTGATGTATTGATCAAATAATACCAAAAAACATTTGTTTTAGTGAAATCCCCGAAAACCCCTGGTCTTTGTTTTATTTAAGCTGAGCGTACTACGTTTAATTTACTTATGATATTAGGGAAACTAATTGTGTATACCATCATATATTGTGATGGGTTTACGTGCTTAACGTATCATAAAGTTCCAAAAGATTGTATAAACCTGTTTTATTTAAAATAAATAACCAGATTTACATCAATTTAAAAAAACGGTTCATGTGATAGAACCTTCACTGAACATACGATAAAAAAAATCACAAATATAAAAAAATATGAAGAGAGGCAACAGAGCAGTCGGAACCTTAGAGTGACTACCGACGCCCATACATATTCGCACAACCAAAATTTATGCAGATGCGTTGCCCTCCTTTTCCCTATCCCTACCAGGGCACCTCGACGGCTAGTCAGTCCCGCAAGGGACCGATGCCACCTCCACAGAGTGGTTGTCCCGCACCACAGAACAACCCCTCCCAACGTTGAGACAGTACAATGAGGTGAGGTTCCATCCTCACCCCTTGCCCCCTGCTCTTTTGTCCCCTCTTCTTATAAGAGGGATACAAAGAGCCCCACCGCCCCGTCAAGGCCTGAACCATGATGGGGGTAACTCATGCTCTGTGACGATAACCGTTTACCACCGTTTATCTGCCTTATTGGAGAGAAGGCAAAAGTCTATCTATTTTATGTAGGTCCAATATTATGCTTCAAATCTCGCTTAAAATACATATCACATGTAAGATCAACAATTAATAAAATACTTTAACAATGAAAAAATATATACAGCTTCGTTATCGGCCTTGTAATGTGAAAATAATGGACGTGTTCCAACGGAACCGTGTACTAGAGGTATTTAAAATGTATGGAAGCGTGCAACTACCATATTATTAGTACAATACCGATTTTCATTTAACATCTTTTGTGGGGTACATGATCATATTTGAAACTCCTATTTGAACGGCCGGCCACGCACCTGCCCTACCGCTAACCCTCTGGTGTAGCGGGTGTCAGTGGATGTCGCTATCACTTACCATCAGGTGAACCGACTGTCCGTTTGCCCCCTCTTCTATATATAAGTAAAACAAATTAATACTAATATAACAAAGAGGTTATTTGTTTTTAGTTTGGTCACTCGGATTGCAACAATACTGTTGTGATTCTTATCGCGTAATGTTTTCTCACTTTTACAGGTTTTATCGCGGTTTATTATGTTTTTTATACAATCTTTCGGATACGTTAGAGCAACCATGGTCTCGGCAGTTTTCTGTACTTGATAGAGCAATTATTGAAGAAGGTAATAGGATTTTTGAAAAAGGTTATAATTTTTGTATTTTGTAAGAGGTAGTGCCACGCTGCTTTGCAGCTAAATTGTGCCGGCACGACCGGAGTGGTACCTCTCGCTTACATAACACCGGCGTCAAGTGACAGCTACGCTGTCATGTTTCGTTCGATTTGATTGAGTATCCGGTGGGCTGTTGGGAGGGATAGGGAAAAGGAGAGCAATACATCTGCATAGCTTTTGATTGTGCGAATGTCTATAATGGGCGTCGGTAGTCACCATAAAATTTAATTTTATCTTTTAACATGTAAAAACGTTACATCTTTATGGCATAAAAAAAATTTGGCGGATGAAACCATGTGAAACAGATAGTCGACACTAAAATGTTTAACGTCATGAAGCTTCAGCGTCAAAATCTGTTGATTCATCTCGTGATTTATTTATTTATTATTATTATTTTCATTTAAAGGCATTAGCTACTACGCTACTAGCCATACAAAATACAATATTCGGTCTGTAATACGGAGAAATGGCGGGAAACCCCAAGTAGCGCGGCTTCGCCCCTCTAGCCCCCATCAATCAACTATCATTCCCCATTCCATCCACCCAAGGCAGTCCACCACAATATTCGCCAACCAATTACAATATATAAAGATCAAGTTTTTAAAACAAACACTATAGAAAACCACTCTGAATGGACAAAACACAAAATAACAATTAATTAACGGGAAACCAAAAAAACACAACCGCGCGTCCCGATGTTTCCCGCCATTCTTCCTCATCTCGTGATTAATTTACTTCTATTTTTTTTTTCATTTAAAGGCATTAGCTACTAGGCTATTAGCCATACAAAATACAATTATTCGGTCGTATTTACTTCTCATATTTAGTTAAATTTTACACATGCACTATTTGACAGTTTAATCATAATCATTTGTTTTGGTAATTAACAGCTTGTTAATAGATCGCTAAATATTTTGTAATATGTCAACATCATCATCATTACTGCGATTGGCTATAGATACAGTTTCACTAGCTATAGGTGGATACGTGGAAAAATTATAGGACCTCTTTTTATTTATTTATTTTTTTATGTTAGTTGGATAGGCAAACTGGCAAACGTGCCACCTGATGGTAAGTGGTCGACGTCGTCCATAAACATAAACTAGTTTACCTGGAACGAGCCCAGGCAACTCATCTATGTGTTGCCTATCCTGAGACATAAGATGTTAAGTCTCGGTGCCAGTAATTACACTGCCTGTCTTGCCCTTCTCTCCGAAACACAGCAAAGCTGTTTCAAGGGAGAAACAAGAAAGATGGTGGTACCCATGGTGGTGGTAGCCGGGAGCGCGGCTTTTACAATTCTTTTCTCTTTCTCTGGCGTCTCAAAACAGCCAGTTTTATAACTAAAGCATAATAATAAGTGGTCTGAATTTGAAATTGTGGAATTACATTACTATAAATCGCCACATAAATATATGATGAAATTACGAAATATTTTTAGGCGTTGCGCTACATGAAACTGAGCAATATGTCTTATGGCATACTTTTATGGGGAAATGCGGCCGACATAAACAAAATTTTTGTGCTGCAGAAGCGGGCTATTCGTGCAATTTACAAGTTGCCTCCCTATTCATCTTTGAGAGAAAAAATTAAAGAAATAGGAATTCTGACTGTCGCCTCTCAATACATCTTAGAAAATTTACTGTATGTCCGGAAAAACATAAATGAATTTTGTAAGAAAAGTGATATTCATAGTAGGAATACACGTAATAGACACAGGTTACATGCACCAATGAAGACTTTCGAAAGTAAGCAATT
Organism: Helleia helle; assembly: GCA_963853865.1. Classification (NCBI taxonomy): domain Eukaryota; kingdom Metazoa; phylum Arthropoda; class Insecta; order Lepidoptera; family Lycaenidae; genus Helleia; species Helleia helle. The sequence continues at coordinate 7,974,763 of OY971420.1, forward strand.
CTTTTAAAGACAACTGTATACGCTTTTACAATAGGATCCCAGAAAACGTTCAAAAGCTCTCCTTAAAAAAATCAAAAAAGTTGTTAAAGAGCGTTTGTGTGGTAAAGGATATTATAAAGTAAAAGATTTTATAGAAGATACCACACCTTGGGAATAGGGTGTTCCTCCCAGGCATTTCAGAATAATAACATGTAAAGTTTGTTATAAATTATTAGAAAAGATTAGTTCCACTGAGTTTGTTTCGCCGGTTCTTCTCAGTGGGCTCGCCTTGGAACCGGTGGTAGACTCAATTGACGTTCAAAAAGATACTTTGTTGGTACTATTTTGAATAAAAATTTAGATTTTGCAATAAAAAGATATTTATTATACATCTCCTGATTGTGTAATGTTCGTAGGTTTTTCAGAGTAACTTTTCCCTTGATAGATGAATCAAATCTTTACAAATATAAATAAATAGACAGTAAAAATAATCGTGTAGTTTCTGTTATTAACCATAGCATGAAAGAATTTAGTCGATTCGAACGGATAAAATTGACCTATAAGATTTTATAACGTTTCACATATTTTTTTAAATATTATTTCAATTCTAATTTACATACCTAACATTTGTTGTGTTACTATGTAACTTCCAAAATGGACCAAAAGAGTGCACTAACAGATCACTTTACAATCGATAAGCGTTAATATGTCAAAAAATATCTCAAAAAACAAAAAAAAACATGATTTCTTTACAATAAATAATCTGTATCTGTACACATAAAAAACAACAGCACAGAATTGTCATTTCAGAGCGCGATTATAAACAGGAAGACTGTCAATATATTGTTATTGAATGCAAAACGCCTGTCATGTGTCACTTCCAAGTGCAATTTACACCCGTTTGTTTACATTTTCCTGGGTAAAGTACTTGTGTTCAGCTCTTTATAAAATAAAATACACATAACTAATTTTGATATGCCCTCATAAGTGATTAAAACCATGAGATATTATCATCCTTTATCTGTAGACCTCTTTCAATGGATGCCTAGATTATTGAGATTCAGCCATGTCATTTCATAATAATATGAAAAATAAGTTCATATGAAATAAGCGAAATGAGCGACGATAGGCTAATGGGTAACGGCTCGCCCTTAAAGCGAGAGGTGAGGAGAAACCTGCTCAGAAAATCCTTTTTTTTTTCTTTAGCGCCGGGATATGCTCTGAGGCATCCCGCGGGGGAGTGGGTCTCCCCACGCGGGTATGTGGGACTTGCTACGCCCGAAAGCTGGTAAGTGTGTGCAGCTCTACCCATTAAAACCCGGCGAGTGCCACCAATGCCGCTTTTGGTGAGATGTCCCGGATCTAATGAGCAGACAGGGTACCTCGACGGCTAGTCAGTCCCCTTGCTCATTTGTCCCCTCTTCTTATAAGAAGGGTACATACATACATGGTATAAAGTCGTTTTTTTTATTTATTATGTTTGTATGATTACCTATTTTTAAAAAGAGATTCACATGTTATGGGCAAACGGGTCCGGCTTAAGCTTCTTAACTTTCTTCGTGGATGAGTATACAGTTTCTTTAAAATAATAGAAGGAATTTCTCCAATGATCGTTTTTAACGTAATAAAATAACAAAAACAGTACAATAATAAATAGTTAATGATAATGATATACTTTTTGGAGTTTACTCCTTAAGAAACGATTTGAGTTATACGGCCCGGTACGGAAATTTTATGAGGAGTAAAATCAAGTGTAACACAAAAGTTGAGGCGTTACGTAGAAAGAGACAAACATATAAATCTGTGTGATTGAACGTGTAAAAGAATGAGATGGAATACATTACACAGCTTATCTTAAAATAATGCCGCCAACGCCATCTAACACGATATTACAGCACTAAAAGTCAATCACACGACCATTATATATGCAATATTATAAGATATTTAAACAATTTTAGCTAATGATGAAAACAAAATGGGAATAATACTTTATTCCGTTGCAAGGATTTGCAAGACAAATAAGTATCCCTATAGTTAAAATTGACGTGACGTTATTATGTAGGATTTTAAATAAAACAATGTGTAGGTACTAATAATATTTTTATTTTTTCGTCTATTATTAAAATATTGACTAGGTAAATTTTTACTGTATCACTATCACTGTGTCGTTTCAGCGTCCACTTAATATATTATTTATATCTTTGCACCACTAATGTATGTGAAAAAATTACTAACCAAATTGCTTGAGAAATCACAATTTTGAATTTTATGTAATTGGCATTGTATTAATTTCCGTATAGAAAACTATCTTCATGTAATTTCTTACGTTATCATAGTCACAACTCACAATGGTTTTATAAAACATGAGTAGATAATAAAATAAAACAACTAGAGCACATTCAAGATTGATTAATTAAAAACACAAACTAGGGAATACTACGTAATAACAAAAATGAATTCAAAATTGTGAAATGTTAGCACAGACTAAAAAAAGTCATTACGTTCCAATATTCGCGGCGATTTTAAAATTATTTTAAATTTCAGCCCAGAAAAGTCTAGTAATTTTAATATATATTTATTCTTTTCAAATATTCTTTTTCATATTTTCAAAATCATATTTATAATTTGCAATTTATTTCTAACAATAATACAATAAATTGAAACTCTTCAATTTGATAATCAACCAATCAGAAACTTTAAAATATTAATGTTGCCTCCCTAAATATATTATTTGGTGTGACCATTGAACAGTTGGTTCAAGTTTAATTGTACAAACTTGTCAAGTAAAGAATTTAATTTCGATTAAGTATTAAATAGGTACCTATAATTGTTAAAAAAATAAATCACGTATCACTACATAGTATAAAACAAAGTCGCTTTCTCTGTCCCTATGTCCCTTTGTATGCTTAAATCTTTAAAACTACGCAACGGATTTTGATGCAGTTTTTTTAATAGATAGAGTGATTCAAGAGGAAGGTTTATATGTATAATAACATCCATTAAATAGTGGAAAAATACTGTGATTTTTGAGGTTTCTAATGTGATGTCGTAAATAAACACATTTTTTGCACTTACATTGCAAACGCTGGATGAACACTAACAGATAGATCAAAACAATGTACTACATTATAAAAAACAACCTTATAAAGATCTACAAAAAAGTCCGGGATGGCATATATTTATCTCATATGGATAACATACTATATCCATTTTAATACTTAAAAAATGGGCAATTATAAAACGGTAATTGGAAAGCTACTTACATAAATATGGTATTAATCCTTATCATTTTAAATATGTTAGTTAGCTTGAGCATTTCATGAAGTATGTTTTTCCCGTTTACACCATGCAAATGAAATGCATACCTTAGAAGATATAGCAAAATCAAAATAATGCGACACCGTGATTTCGACCTAGCCGCGTGAGCCGGGCGCTCCGTGATGCCGCGCCTCGCGTCCAAGCCGGTTCCGAAAGTTAGGATAATAATTATTATTGTATCAATGTAATATAGTAGAATTGTGTATCCTAAATATGGCTACTGAAAAGTCCGCGATGGCATAATATGTCTATATTAGTTAAATACTTATAACATACTACCTATATCCATTTTAATACTTTAAAAATTGGCAATTATAAAGCGGTAATGTAAAAGCTATAATTACAAAAATACGGTAATAATCACTTCATATTATAAAATAAAGTCCTACGCCCGTCCATAGATAAATAATCATCATCAATCCGTATACGGCTGTACTTCTAAGTTAAAGCGGGCGAAGCTGCGGGCAACAGCTAGTATTTTATATAAGAATAACTAGTCTTCAACATAAAACATGTAAAAATTTCATAGACATAAAAAAAAAATTCATACAAAAAACCAAATGTACTAAGCGAAATGCCCCTGATCCTCCCTGATCTTATTCTCGGGGCCTCCTCTTTGTTATTATTATTATTATTTTGTAACATACTTTATGTAATACGCTTTATTGAAGTAATATAAATAATCCGAATAATTACAGATGTTTGTTTCTCTTATCATTTTAGCAGATGCGTTTATTTACCCTTTTTTTCTACTCGATATATATCATAATTATCGTTCGTAAGGAGTAAACTCCAATCGTGCGTCGGAGCTGACACACACACACACTTTTTTTTATTTTTTTTAATTGCTTACGAGAATTTCATTCATTATAATGAAATAACTTTTACGGTAAGTCCGTAAAAGTTACGGACGGTCACGGTTTAGGAAGAATTTTATATGCCCAACGTTTTGTATACTCGGCCATATAAAAAATTTAATAAACCACGATTAAATTCGTAAGTTGTTTCACAATGATGACAAACTTTTTTATTTATTGCAGTGATCGTATGCTAAAACAGAACGAGGCATTTTACAGGTGTTTGCCAACTTACATTTACGTGCAAAGCTATTGAAAATATTTGTATCTTGTACGGGAACCTCACGGAAATTATTTGCTTGAGCTAATTCAGCAAATTTTTTGTAAAAGGATATTTTTTTTTCGAACAGGCTAGACTTTTCGACCTGATGGCCTTTAAGCTCAATCGGTGCAGTAATTGAGCAGATGGCTCACTTAAGAAATATTCGAAAGAGGGAACCCCCCCCCCGTACCCCGTAGGGGGCGTGGTTTATCACGCGCGCTGCTCGGGAGAGCAGAATTTGGACTAGTCAAATCCGATACGGTCGACGAATCTTTTACGGTTAAATTTTAGTGGAGGAGTGCCTTTTCAAAGTGACGCTCTGATGTCACTTTAAAGTTGCCCCTAATGGACTCTAATCTGAAGTCCCTGTGCTTTATGGTCTATGTTTCTTACGTACCACGGGCAACCGGTTGCCATGCGTAAGAATTTATTTTGGACAAAAGGAGATTGTGTTAATAATAATGCATCAAAGGATTAAGGCACGGCTCAAACAGACCACCGACCACAGCCACCGGTGGCGGTAGTGCTGCCACCGGTAGCCCGTAGCGATTAGCTCGTAGCGGACACTGCTGTAGCGTGTGGCCGCTACCGGCTATACGTGAGTGACGCGTCTATACAAAATAATTATATGAAAAAGACTGTTACATAACACATTTTCTTAAAATTATTTTGTGTTACTATCTCTGGCTACCATTGGCCGTCGCGCCGTCTACAGCCCGTAGCGGACACTTCTGTAACATGTAGCCGCCACCGGCTACACGTGTGCCGTGTATAGAAATTAATATAATATTAAAAAGTGGGTTAGGTCACTGTCGCTGCTTACCAGCGCATGAGGTTAGTGGTCCGCCGGGCCTTATTTTCAGCAAGAAAAGTAGTATGGATACTTTAATTTACAGAATGTAGATAAACATAGATAACCTATATAAATGTTTATATCCGGTAAGACCTCCATCTACAGTCTAAGAGCGAAATGCTATTTTCATTAATGTATTATGGCATGTAAAACTATATACAAAAATATTCTCTAAAGAAAGACTATTCTCTAAAGAAAGAAATACTTCCGTTAAAGCCTTGTTTATTTTCATGACATATTTGGCGAGTTGCAATTTTGTTTAAAGGTATAAAAAGCAACGGTGGCTTTAGGTTTTGATGTAGATTAAAACCCGCCTTGAGTATTTAATGTTTACGTACGTTTAATAATTATTAATAATATTTTTTTGCACACTGTACATCAACATAATGTCAAATGCCGGGTCCACAGTTAGCTCGACTGAGTAGTATATTGTTAACGCGCGTCGGTGAAAAAAAAACCCGGTAAATGAACTATGTGCCCGATACCGTGAGTTATGACGTGACATCGAGTGTATAGTCTAGTTAGACATCGAGGCTATAAGTTTTTTTAACACTCAGTACTATGTGAAATCTTATTGAAATTTAGGAATATAAAATGAATTGATCCTAGAAAAATGATCTTTCATCATTCTTTTTGTGCCTCTTTTTGTGCCTCTTTTTTAGACAATGTAAATTAGGCAATCCAGATTTAACACTCGAAACCTAGCGAGGTAACCAAGTTTTATGCAAGTAACTTTACGACTATCTTTAGATGAAGATATTTTCAATTTTTCAACTGAATCATCAATATTCAAATTTGAATTTTGTATTTCTTGTAGATTACTGCCAACTTAAGAAAATGTTGCAACATCAAAATAATATAAACTAAATAGGAGTAGGTACTGCAATGTTGTCACTTGACTATGAATCATTAAAGTAACTGTTGTGTTGTGTTAAAGTAAAAGTACGGACAGTTTAAACTGTCCGTACTTTTGTTATAAACTATCATTTATTGTTTGTTAATTGTAGTTACGAATTTCTATTTTTTATATTAAACAAGCGTTTGGAATTTTTATAAGACTGTTCACAAATATTTACTTATTATTTATGTTAATGTTAGGAGCCCCGAGTAGACTAGAGTAGAGTAACTGATCAGCCCTGATGTTAGTATTTTATCGCTATGTGCTATTGCATCAGCTGTATTGGCGGTTATTTTAAGTGATATTTGTCTTGAAGTAGACGAATACAGGCGAAAATATGATCTACCCTGTTTACAACTCACGTTCGTCAAAAGTTCTCAATTTTTTATAGAACAATTTCATAATTACTAAAACTATTTTACACATCTCGTGTTTATTTATTACATTATTGTCTCGTGATCAAGACATTCTTAGATAATGTCGAAATATCAAAGTCCGAGTTTTAGTAGTGATAAAAACCACGTTATTTTAAAACCTTGTATTTCATAAGAACTTTTTAGTTTTAGTTTTTAACTATTTAGTTATGTAAAAGTAATAACGAACTAAATACTGTATCTAATAATAATAATAAAATATCTAACTACGATACGTTACAAAAAATATATTAAAGTAAAAACCATCAGACCAGTTTCATATCTAAAAATCAATTTACAAAATCTACGATTGTGAAAAAAATATATCATGCATGAAAGTCTACAAAGTATATTTGAAATTTAAGATATTGTGTTGACATAAAGCGGTCAAGCGTTCCAGCGTTTTGCGTCTGTTCTGCATGACTTGTATTATGCCATTAAACCATATTCCCAAAGAAAGTGGGCTTAAGTAGTAGCTATAAGCGAGCTTCTTGAACGCAGTATGTGTACACGGGACATAACGCACCGGTGGGAGGAAAGCGCTGTGCCGCGCTCCCGGCTGCATGGGGTCCATCTTGCTTGTTTCTCCCGTGAAACAGCTTTCCTGTGTTTCGGAGAGAAGGGCAAGACAGGCAGTGTACTTATTGGCACCGAGACTTAACATCTTATGTCTCAGGATAGGCAACACATAGATGAGTTGCCTGGGCTCGTTCCAGGTAAACTAGTTTATGTTCATGGGCGACGTCGACCACTTACAATCAGGTGGCACGTTTGCTAGTTTGCCTATCCAACTAACATAAAAAAAACGCATGAAAACGCTCGTTTGTGCTTACACGCGACGCTTAAACCCGTTATTCGTAAAATGAACGCTACAACGCATGAATGTAAGGCAAATAAAAGTTCATACGCGCAATGCTGGAACGCGTAACACTTGAACACTAGACTGGTCTGTCTACACTAATCTATTTCATGCATGGACTTACAGGATCGCCGCGAGTTGCGCACGGAGAATGAGACCTTGACATCCTCGGGCTTTCGCTGCGAGCTCGCTCGCGCCTTAAGGACTTAATTTTGATAGCTTTATTTAACCGCAAGTTAAAAAAAGGTTTACGAGCTCAATGAATGAGCTTTACCGTAGGTTCGGACCTGCGTAGAAAACATTATTTTGGTTAGACATACAGTACAATAACATAGATGAAAACTTAATATTATTGAAATTTTATGACCTCTAATTAATTTCAACTAATTACACACACAATTAATTACATATTAAAATAATTTGACAGTCTCTTATCATCTAATACTAAAATAAAAAAGGATTGTGTGGTTTTATGAAACCACGGTAAAAGTGAAACTTTTTTTCACATTATAGACATTTAACTAAAAATGTTTGGAATAATATTCCATTAAGGGTATAAAAATCGCTTTATCAATCTTTATTTTATACTTGGAAAACTTGGCGGCCGACCGTCACGCGACATGCAACACTCAGACGAAAAAGTTGGAGACGATGTAATAAAAGTTTCACTTTAATAATAGCAATGTAGAAATAACGTATTACGTACACAACACTTAGGTACTTTTACAGGCGCAGAATGTTGTAAGTGCAAAATCATAATATTATGTAAAGATAATGTAGTTTGTTTGTTCTTATAATTTAGAATTCAGCTTTACAAAACAAATAATTTTAGTATAAGGAATTAATAATAGCCCTTCACGAACCTAACTAAATACTTTATTTTGTTAAGTAAGTGAGATCACCTATTCAAAGTTATCATAACAAAAATAAAGTTTGTTGGGGCAAGAGATGATTTATGTTGAATGAAAAAGTGTCTCCAACATCTTTTGGTGCCTATTACTCAACGAGCAAAAAGTTTCTACGCATTGTTACTATTAACTATAGAGCATATTACACTTGTACTTGTAAAATTAGACTACTTAGTCTAAATTATAATTTTGTTCTCCTCATTATAAAATTGGAGTGAAAACTTCTTTAGGCGCGCTTAGCACTTGTTTAGTGAACAAAAATCATGGAACTCGCGTCATCTTTACCGAACGCTTCCAAATTGACATGCTAATGCGTCATTATGGCGTCATAATTCTAAGTTAGGTTTTCACTTCTAACGGCAGTTCCTAAAACGTATGGTCCTTTGTACTAAGTTTTTATATTGACTTCCCTTTTAGAAATAGATACCGATGAAATATTTTTAAATTTTAACAATGTATATCAAGCACCTCACGCCTTTTTACAATAAGTAATTTTTTTTTGTTAATCCATTTAATACAAGAAATTAAAAATATTTTTAATTTTTTTCTTCAGTTTACTATTTAAAGTTTCTTCAGTTTGCTATTAAGGCGTGTTTAGTTGCTTTTTTAAAACAATAATTTATTCATCATTATCATAATATTTTTACAATATAATAAATCTTATTATATCTCCGCGATTTTAGTATTTTCTTATTAATATTTTGTTACTGTTACCGGACTGCTCAGAATATCTAATATATGAAATTATTGTGTCACAATTTTAGTGTTTATACTCCTCCGAAACGGCTTGGCCGATTTTGATGAAATTTTATATGTATATTCAGTAAATATGAGAATAGGTTTATAACTATTTGTTTAAATGTTAAGGGTGGTTCACTCCAAATTTTTTTTTTTGCAAATTTTGGACAAAAGTTAACGCGGGCGAAGCTGCGGGTAACAGCTAGTGTTAATATAATATTGAGGGATAAATAGATACTGATGATGATGATTTATTATAATCTACACATAGTTATACTAATTAAACTTTAGGTTGCAGTCATTGAAGTAATACCAAATTATGTCAATCTTTAAAGGCTTATTAAAATTTACTAATGAAAGTGTAGTTTTAAGAAAACTATACAGGTATAATTAATTCTTTGTTAGTGTTCCTTAACATGACGCGCATAAATATTGCGTCAGCAGATTTATGGAAGAATGACGTCAGAATCAGTGAATCATTGCGATGTATTAGTATAAGGGATGAGATAAATCTTTTTTGTACTTTTTTGTGTAAATTCAAAACTTATAATATAATTAAGCATAAAAGATAAAAAAATATTACTAATCAAACCAATATCATGTAAACAAATACAACAGAAACAACATTTTTACTAAGATTTTTTTATATACATATCTAATAAATAGGTATATTTTTATGCAGTTACTTATGAAGGAATATAACACTACTTAAAACAACTTTTAATATAATATAATAAAAAAAAATGATTCCGTGAGCCTAACAAAATGTCCAAAATCAAAAATATTAAGTCGCTTTAGTTGTAGGAGTATATTATGATATGTTTGTACGAAAATAACCAAAGTTCGACGAAAGAAAAGCTTGCGTTCCATCGAGAACAATCGAGGGTGACGTCAATGGTTTACTACCAAAGGGCCGAGCCTTGGGTTATGAACCTAATACTTTAAAAGGGTGCAACGTATCGATTCAAGCCTCTGTGAACGTTATAGCTCTGCTTTATCTTAACCCTTAACAGCCTACAAGTGTATCAAGGACACAATTTTGTGTTTATATTTTCATTAAAACGAATGTATTTATTTTATGAATCGGCTTTTTATTTAATTTATCACCAATGTTATACGAATTGAAATGTGCAATGAAAATATTTTTAACATTATAAATTTAATATTTATTGTTAATAAAATGAAAATAGTAAAATAGTATTCTATACTTCATCGACTCACAAGTGTCCACAAAATGACATTTTGTTTGATCAGAAGTTAGATTGTTATTTATTCACATTTTCTTATAATCTTAAGGAAACGGATAGGCAATCGCACTCTCCAGACCTTTGTTTGTGTTATAATCGTAGTTTGTGTAATCGTATCACGTATCAGGGATTAGAAACTTTTGTCATAAAAATGGACACTACTGGTCAGTTACGTTACAAAAACTCACTGGATAGTTAAGGGTTAAAACTATGTTTTATACTATCATTCAATTTTGTCCTCCTTTTCATAAAAATGTGCATCTAATAAGTTTAAATGAATAAGTAAAAACAAGAACTGAACGGCAGTGAAATATGTATACTAATAAACAAAACAATAGAATTTTATTACAATATAATAAATATTTTAGAAATTAAAAAAAGTAACTTCTTCCTATGATTTTGTCGACAAGGCATCCTTAATTTGTCAATTGCTTAAAACTAAATAAAAAGGGGAATTGGCATTTAATGTTTCCCGAAGGAAAATGAGAATTAATAATTCATGAAACTGCTTACACAATGATAATATACTCAATGACACATCGAATTTCTTTCTTTTTATTATTTTCACTGTGATTCAAAAATTACAAATAATGTTTCCTTTTTGATTTTTATTTTTCTAAGGAGCCTTTATTTCTAATTGTGACTTATCTATTACCTGTGTAGAGAGAAATAAATTAAAAAGGTAATGAATACGAGTATCAACATACAATTAGGTTTTTTCTATACATATGCATATATAGTCACAAAAATCTTTACAATTATGCCAATATAGTAGTAGAATAGCCTCTCCTATTACCATTTATCTATCATGCTTATTGCTTAGTCACTTTGCTACGGTTATATGCAGTCAAATGTATCTACGAGACGTTTATCGCTGCTCAAACTCGCTTCTTAATTTGTTTGTTAAGGGCCCCTTCTCCCAAAACTATAGGTATTTAACGCACCGAATCGCTTTGCACTTGCGTTGCGCGGGAGATGTCTTTATATGAACTCCGGTGACCTACCACGGCCGGCAAGCACGCCACAGTATACGAATATGCAGTAGATTGACTATGCTCGAATTATTCTTAGATGTGATAATTAATAATTATGCATAACAAAATCTTGCTGTTATTATAGTTATCTAGTTTTGGATTTATAGAAATACTAGCTGGTGCCAGCGACTTCGTCTGTGCAGGATAAGATAGTTTTATTTCTTCACTAATTAATCGAAAGGAACTTCGATCCATCCGGGTGTTCCTTGACACCTCTCTTTAGTTTTTTTTATTATAAAAAGTATCCTATGTTACTTCTAATACCTCCAAGAATATGTACATGTACAAAGTTTCATGATGATCGGTTAAGTAGTTTTCGCGTGAAAGCGTAACAAACATCCATGCTTTCACATTTATAATATTAGTAAGGATTAGGAAGGATGAATTAGCTACATAGGTCTAAAAGGTAGTGCCATGCTGCTTGCAGCCGAATTGGGCCGGCACGACCGAAGGGATACCTCTCGTTCACATGATAATGGCGTCAAGTGACACCTATGCTGTCGCGTTTCTTGCGGTGTATGAGTTTCCGGTGTCCCATTGCAGGGGATGGGGTAAAGGAGGGTAATGCATCTACATTATCCCTTGTGTGAATGTTTACAAGGACGACCTCTGTGGCTCAATGGTTAGCGCGTTAGCGTTCAAGCCGGAGCACTTACATTGCAAACGCTGGATGAACCCTAACAGATAGATCAAAATAATGTACTACATTATTATACACCTTAGCCGGGCCCGGTTCCGAATTAATTATTATTGTATCAATGTATGGTAGAATTGTGTATCCTAAATATGCATACTGAAAAGTCCGCGATGGCATAATATGTCTACATTAGTTAAATATAACATACTACCTATATCCATTTTAATACTTTTAAAAATTGCCAATTATAAAGCGGTAATGTAAAAGCCGACCAACACTTCGTCTACCTAAACGTGGCCTCCACTCTAGAACCTTATTGCCCCATCGGCCATCCGTTCTTCTGAGTGTGTGGCCAGCCCACTGCCACTTCAACGAGCTGATTCTTTGCGTGATATCGGTTACCTTAGTTCTCTGACGGATGTCTTCCTTCCGAATCCTATCTGTCAAAGAAACACCCAGCATAGCACGCTCCATAGCACGTTGAGCTACGGCAAACTTGCGGACCAGTCCTATATTTAGAGGCCACGCTTCAGCCCCGTAGGTCATCACGGAAGACGATCTCCGTGCGGTGGCCGGTCCGTGTTGGATGCGAGTGGCAAGGGATCGGCCATCTTGGCGTTCATTGAGGGAGGCCTATGTTCAGCAGTGGACGGATAGAGGCTGATGATGATGATGATGATGAATGTAAAAGCTATTCACAAAAATACGGTATTAATCACTACATATTATAAAATAAAGTCCTACGCCCGTTCATAGATAAATAATTATCATCAATGCGTATATGGTTGTATATCTAAGTTAACGCGGGCGAAGCTGAGGGCAACAGATAGTTTGTGATAAAACTGTATTAAGATTCTTTTTCCTTATTTTACTTTTTTTATTCACCATTTCAATTAAATAACTAGGTACTACATAAACTCAAGTATCTATTTATTTACACTAATTAAAGGTTTTGTATTGCAAACTAATCACAACTAAGAACAACAATTGTTAGTAAGTATTAAGTAGCTATATTATTTACACTGTGTCGTCTTATTTATTTAGACGTAATAATATAAAATGCGCGGTAACAACGTAGTCACGAGCAAAAGCGGCACAGGTCCTACTTCGATGACGCCCGGCTGGGTACTGGCGCGACGTGGTGCGATGCGCGAGAGCCATTTTTATCGTTTTTTATTTTTAAAAAATTTTTGAAATGACATAATAAAGATATATCCAATCATTTCCACGTCATCCCCGTTTAGCAATTTAAACGTAAAAGTTTCATTGAAATTGAGTTACCCGAAGTCTCATACTACTCAATTTGCTTTTAAAATCGATGTTACTTTAGAATTTTTTTTGATCATGTAAAATGTTAAATATTGTATTTTTATCCAAAAAAATCCCTAGATCAAAGATGTATCTATACCCTATTTTTTTATTATTATTTTAAAATGACGACTTCTATGAAAACACCACGATCTAGAAACAACAATTTGGGATAAGGGGTCCATAATATTACGCGACTGTTTTAGGTACTACCTAGCTTTCCTTGTTTAAACACGCTAATGCCCATATTTAAGCGGTCGATTTATCGAAAGAGGCCTATGTTCACTAAGTTATGTAAACGGATTCAGACGAAAATATTATTATTTTTAAACAATAAAACAGTGATTTATTGCACAATATTGTATTACTCAATGTTTTTATTTTTTATTATATTTTTATCTTGTTTAAAAAAGTATTTTCATATTAAAATTTATAGATAACGGGAGGAGGCCTCTTGCCTTAGTAGACAGACAGACAAAGTAATAAAAAAAGAAGTAAATTAATACACAATATATCTATTTCCTATATTTATTTATAGAATGATACACACTTTGAGGCATACTTTATTATTTACGTCTATCAATTTGGGTAGAAGTTCATGTGCCGAATGAATAAAGCATTGATCAAGAACCTTCGATATACGCTGACGTAACAAAAGACTTTTCCTTAGATTTCCGTTCGGAAAAGAGAAACTTTACTAATGTTATCTATCAACTTTTTTGAATACTTAATAAAATTCATTAATTGTTGACGACCTCTGTGGCTCAATGGTTAGCGCGTTGGCTCTCAAGCCGGAGGTAGCGGCTTCAACTCTCGCCAGGGAAAAAAAGTATGTGTTCCTGGGTCATGGATGTGTATAAAATATGTGATTTATAACTATATACTAAAAATCTTAGCTATATGTATAGTATTGTATAGCATAAAAGTACGAAATATAGTTCCGTCCGTACCTCTAACACAAGTTCTTCGATAAATTACCACGGGTCCAGATTGACGTGGTGAAAAAGCGTCCATAGATATTATTAAACATATTGATGACGATACTAAATAGTGTTTTACATATAAAGTACGTATTAGTTGATGAATCCTACTAGTCTTACTAATATTAGACTATTCGGCCTGATGGCCTTTAAGCTCAATCGGTACAGTAAATGAGCAGATGGCTCACTTAAGAAATATTAAAGGGGGCGCGGTTCATCGCGCGCGCTGCTCGGGAGAGCAAGATTTGAACTAGTCAAATCCGATACGATCGACAAATCTTTTACGGTTGACTTTAACCTATCATCATGAGGGCCGGCCCTCATCCCTCCCTCTGGAGAGGGGGGCGGGTCATAAATGTATAGATGTATGTTTGGTACTCTTTAACGAAAAAACTATTGAATGGATTTTAATGAGACTTTACATTATATAAGAAAAGATAAAGGCTATAATTTATCCCTGTACTACCACGGTAATAAAACAGCGTAGCTATGTGCTTTGATATTACACATGATAAAATTTAATTAAGTTATCCACAAAATTATACTCCAATCAGATTTAAAGGCTTATTTTGATCCCTTTGAGATAAAATATTGTATAAAATACAATTTTCCCCTTTGTGTCAAATTGCTTTTCATTAAAAATACACTCAATGGAATATTTTAATATGAAGGATGGCGTAACGATAAAAGCCGCCACAAAAAGAGCTTAATAGAGCTCTACGAAAATCTGTTTTCCCTTTCCCGCCACTAACACTCCGTATCAGATTTATTTTCGGTCTAAAGGTTTTGGTGAAAAACATTTTAAAATTAAATACAGCTGCTAACTACAAATAACTTAGTAAAATTATAATTTTTTAAATAAACTTTTTATTCAATAAATGTAAGAAGATATTTGTATGTTCTTAAATACAGTATATATTTATATTCATGCAAGAATGTATGTATACATACATTCTTGCATGAATATAATTATTATATATTATTGCCGTTATTAATATTTATTTTTATTTACTTTAATATTTTAAGTACTAAGTTAGATAGATGCTTGAATTGTTTTAATTTAGATTGTTCTTAAATTAAACTAAGAAATTAATTTACTCTTAACTCATTATTAAGACTTCGATGGTCTTTATGCCAGTCAATTTTTCACAGCACGGTTTAAGAAGCCTCACTATACATACCAATAATCATGTCGGCCTTATAGTAACAATTTAGTAATAAAACAAATAAAATGTATTAAACTACATTTTTTAATATGTCGGATTAAATAAATATAATACTATTGAGGTTCGATACCCGTATGTTATTCAAAAACAATAAAGAAAAGAAATATTATACTACTTCATTCATTTTTCTTTCCTTTATTTTATACATTACGTTTCAATTCAGCTAGTAAATAGAGCATGCAAGTATTTTTGATTCAGTAATTTCTTTAACATTGATTTTAATGCCATTTATAAATGCCAAAATACATTTTTTGAGAATGTATAGCTTAATTTGGTTTTCCGTTTTTGAGAATGTATAGCTTAATAGGGTTCTAGAGTGGAGGCCACGTTTAGGTAGACGAAGTGTTGGTCGGCCATTGACCAGGTGGGAAGACGATGTCCGTGCGGCGGCCGGTCCGGGTTGGATGCGAGTAGCAAGGGATCGGCCGTCTTGGCGTTCATTGAACCTTTGTTTAGCAGTGGACGGATAGAGGCTGATGATGATGATGATGATAATGATGATGATAACTTATTAATTAGTTATTTGTAAAACCATCGTTTTGCCGTACAAACCTATATAAGTATATATTTATTTATTTTATATTTTATTTTAGGTAATTTTAATTTCAATGAATATTATTTATTTCATGTCAGAAATTTTTGCACCATTCTTACCATAAATATAAGTTTGACATCAGAATATGGTATTTCTGTTGAAAAATTAAAATTTCAATATTTAGAGCTAATATTAACTTCATGTTGAATTTTATAATTGTAGAAAAACGGAAATAATATATAACTTATATGTTCTGTACAGACAGACAGACAAACAACGACGTAAGTTTATTTTCTTAGTAAACTAAACTGTATGTTTGTTTTTAAAATAGATTATATGAAAACTGCGAGAATTTAGAGTATACTATGTTTATAAATACATTAATAGTTAACGGTCTGAAACGTTCCAGGCCGGAAATGCGGTGACCGTGTTCCGTAGACCGTCGAGTTACTCGTATAGAGGTAGACCGCTACAAATGTTTACGTAAATGAACAACCCACTCCGACGAAACCGACGAACCCACTAGCTTATTTTCCAGACATATCCATTTTTTAAACATTATCATTAAATTGTGCTATTCTTCTATATATCTTTATATTTTATGACCATGTTTGTCAGCAATGGAATACAAAATTACTAAACAATTGTATAATCTAGTCAACAAGTTAAAAATCGTGACTTCTAGAAAAATGTATTTGAAGGATAAAAATTTCAAAATTTATTAACAAATTACAATGAACAATAAAATATGTTTTTCATCATCATCATCAATTAAAACAAAAAAACAAATAAACTAATTTAATATTTAAAAAGATAATATATGTATACAATTTTGTTGTCATAAAGATTTTTTTTAAACATTTTTTTTTTGAAAAAACTTAATTGCTTAAAACCGTTTTCACATATTTTTATTGTTTAAATAATTAGTTAAGAAATGATTTCTTTTTTAAAAATCGTAATTTCTATTTCTCAATAGTCACCCAAACATTTTTTTTTATAAATAATTAAATTGTTCAATAACTTGACAATTATTTTTGTCAATTATTGATATATATACATATATAATATAACATAATACGTTTGTGTAAACTAAAAGAAAATACGAAAACAACCATGTATAAAAAAGAGGATTTTTTTTGTAAAATACACACAAAAAAACCACTTTTTTATAATACACGGTTATTTTCGTTTTCTTTTCAAAAAAAAAACTTTGGTCATTTGAATTAGTTTATAAGCAATTGTCATGTTAATTTTTGTTAATAAAGTTGATTTACAAAGAAGAAATCATTTCTCAACCAATTATTTAAACCATAAAAATATGTAAAAACGGTTTTAAGATTTTTTTTTTTTTTAAGAAAATTTTCTTTTTATAATAAAACAATTTTTACGGATTTTATCGCGGTTTATTAAGATTTTTACAAGCCCGACGTTTCGGATACTTTACAGCAACCATGGTCAAATCCGTAAAAAAATGTTTTATTATAATGAGTGAAATTCGCGTAAACATTAGAAAATTTTCTTTTTCAAAAATCATTATTTACATATGAATGAAAATTGTAAATATATATTTTTTAAATATTAAATTAGTTTATTTGTTAATAAACAATTTATTAACAAATGCCGTAAAAAAATTTTTCAACGTTGGACAATCAATGAAATTTTAACCTATGAATTGTTTTTAAGAAAAAAATCTTTTAAAAAAAAATATTATTTATCCCTTACAGCAAAATTGTATATTTTTGTATGTTAAATTAGTATATTTGTTCATGAGGAGTCCTGGCGGAGCCGCCTACGAAGACAAGTGCTCCGTCAGTGGAAGGAGAGGCTAGAGGAGCCTAGTGCGGGACACCGCACCGTGGTGGCCGTCGGTCCAATCCTGGAGCAGTGGATTGACCGGCGGCACGGCATCATCACCTTCCACCTTGCGCAAATCCTGACGGGGCATGGATGCTTCGGAAGGTATCTGTGGAAGGTGGCAGGGGCAGAGGACTCGCCAGGGTATCATCACTGCAACAGCAGTGATGATTGCAGTGAAAAAAATTAACCTCACCTGAACTGATGTTCGGAAGGTCAAGGATGTTTGAGACACCTCTCCTGTTTCGGGATCAGGTTGAGGAGCATGGGACGCGTACAATTTGCCATAGAAATCTTTAATCTCTGATGAGATCTTACACTCCCTGGTACCGATCGATAAACTTAACACAGGGTGTGTTAAGTTTATAAAAGACTAACTCTCATCAGGCAAACGAATGTTTAGCAGTATAAAGAGTGAGCCTATGTAATTTAAACTGATAGTTGCTCATTTTCTAATAAATATATTTTTAACAAATTTTAATAAATAATTAAGCTATAGTTAACTCTTAAATAGTTGTAGGCAAAACGTGTCATCAGTCAACGTTTGCCTCAGAAATAAATATGACGATTTATTATAATATATATATAATTGGTAGAAAATCGCATTTATCACTGGAAAACAAACTACTACTTTATAAAGCTACCCTCAAACCAATTTGGACCTATGGTATACAGCTGTGGGGAACTGCCTCACACTCTAACGTCGAAATCATCCAACGCTTTCAAAACAAAATGCTACGCATAATTACAGATGCCCCATGGTTTATCAGAAATCAACAACTGCACAATGATTTAAAAATTCCTACATTAAGAGAGAAAATAATTCTCAACACCAAAACCTACAAGTCAAGAATATTGAACCACCCGAACATCTTAGCCAAACCACTTATGGATGAGATACCCACTCGGCGACTCAAATTAAGGATCCCACAAGATGTGCTATGAAATTAGCATACATAATTTGAATTAGGATGTGACACAGGCTGCATACCTAAATAATGACCCTACAGTTGTCCAACATTCTGCTCAATGTCCTGCTGTGAAGTGACAGATTGCAGGAAAAAAAAAAAAAAAAAAAAAAAAGCTTCCATAACAAAAGGAATGGCGGGAAGCATTGGGACGCGCGGTTGTGTTTTTTTTGGTTTCCCGTTAATTAATTGTTATTTTGTGTTTTGTCCATTCGGAGTGGTTTTCTATGGTGTTTGTTTTAAATTATATTGTGATTGGTTGGCGAATCTTATGGAGTACCGTTCTGGAGTAGTTTTCTTAGTAGGGCTGTTCTGGCGGTTTTCTATAGTGTTTGTTTTAAAAACTTAATCTGTGTAATATATAATGTGATTGTTTGGCGAATATTGTGGTCGACTGCCTTGTGTGGATGGAATGGGGAATGATAGTTGATTGATGGGGGCTAGAGGGGCGAAGCCGCGCTCCTTGGGGTTTCCCGCCATTTCTCCGTATTACAGACCGAATAATTGTATTTTGTATGGCTAATAGCCTAGTAGCTAATGCCTTTAAATGAAAATAATAATAAATAATATAATAACCATAACAAAAAATTTGGACAGTACGTCTGTCTTGGCGTTCATTGTCAGGCGTATATTTTTTTGCTGCGTGGGTATGTTATATAACTCCTAAACGACTGGACAGATTCTGGTGAATTTTTTTGTGTGTTCAAATAGATTTAAGAATGTTCTTTTTCAAAAATCATTATTTACATATGAATGAAAATTGTAAATATATATATTTTTAATATTAAATTAGTTTATTTGTTAATAAACAATTTATTAACAAATGCCGTAAAAAAAATTTTCAACGTTGGACAATCAATGAAATTTTAACCTATGAATTGTTTTTAAGAAAAAAATCTTTTAAAAAAAATATTATTTATCCCTTACAGCAAAATTGTATATTTTTGTATGTTAAATTAGTATATTTGTTCATGAGGAGTCCTGGCGGAGCCGCCTACGAAGACAAGTGCTCCGTCAGTGGAAGGAGAGGCTAGAGGAGCCTAGTGCGGGACACCGCACCGTGGTGGCCGTCGGTCCAATCCTGGAGCAGTGGATTGACCGGCGGCACGGCATCATCACCTTCCACCTTGCGCAAATCCTGACGGGGCATGGATGCTTCGGAAGGTATCTGTGGAAGGTGGCAGGGGCAGAGGACTCGCCAGGGTATCATCACTGCAACAGCAGTGAAGACACTGCAGACCACACCCTGGTGGAGTGCCCAGAGTGGGCGGAGGCTAGAGCGCCCCTCATCGTTGAGGTTGGCTCGGACCTATCGCTCCCTGCGGTCATCCGAGCGATGACTGTCAGTGAGAGCACATGGCAGGTGGTCCTCTCCTTCTGCGAGGACGTGATGTCACAGAAGGAGGAGGCGGAGCGGAGAGCGGCGCCCCTTCCCGCAGAAGAGCACGGCGGTGACAGGCAGTCGCACCGCCGTGAGGGACCTGTGCGCAGCCGATCGTGGGATTTGCTGCGCGCGGTTAAGGTCCGTGCTATAAGGCACCCTTCTGTGTTCAGTGTGCCTTAAGCGAAGAACGAGGAGGGGATGCCACCCCCCGCCTCCAGAGAAGAGGGGATCAAACTCTAGACTCTGTAATTAATGATTAAACGAACTTACCTGTACGTGAAGTTCTATCATAATTATACGAGGGCTTTGTCCTCGAGATTAGCATTAAGTTTACATGTAGTAGACACTAGGTGTCGCCAATCTGCACTGTATTTGAGTTTTTTTTTTGTGGTATCCCTACCGCTCTCCATAATCTTCATACTAAATGAATTTAAATTTAAAAAATTAGAGAATCCAACAATTCTTTGTACATGTTGATATTTAAATATGTATCAATACTATAATTATTGATTATTATTCTGGGAAATATAAAGAGGGGTTGGGTGGGATGCTAATCTCTTCGGACAAAGCCCTCGTATAATTATGATAGAACTTCACGTACAGGTAAGTTCGTTTAATCATTAATTATACTCGTGCTTTGTCCTCGAGATTAGCATTGAGTTTACATGTAGATGTTGAGAGTAAAATATCAACTTACAAAGAAAAAGTAAATTTATTTACTCTATCAAATTATGCAAACTTATAACAAAAGATTAGCACAATTCTAAATAATGACATTATGCTAATTTTGTTTTAATAGAATCACTCATGATGTTTCTTGCGAAAGAGCCATCTTGATTGGGATCTAGAAATATATTTCGATTATAAAATTTACCAAATGTTTGGGAGCTTCCGCTCCCACCTGCCGTTTTCCTGATAAGGTCCATTTTTTTTTTTTTTTTTTATAACTCTGCAGACCATTGGTCCGCACCATTGTTCGATTAAAGTACTAAAGTAATGATTGTTATTTGCTCCGCTTGTTTTAGTTTTGTTAATGATGATGATTTTAATACTGTTTAGCCTAAGAGGAGCCATCGAGATGATGGAGGGAGAGTGACATGTTACCACCGGTTCGAACCCTAGCCCCATCCTGAGAAGAACCGGCAAGAAACTCAGTGGGCGGCATCCCTATACTTAACACTTGATGCTGGTAAAGTGTTTGCGCGGTGGATGGTGGTCACGGGCGCTCAAGTAGGTGGTTCTAGGCTCCTCTTATTTTGTCATTGTTAAATTGTCAGATTTAATCCCTGTCAAGGGGTGTGGATCCTAGTGATTCACTCCCGGTGCTCATAGCTGGTTAATGTTAATAATTGACTAAATGTTTATTTTTATTGCTGGGCTGCTCTGGTTGGTGTTGGGCGTCCCATTGTCCTCAAGTCCTGGTTAGTTCATTGATGACGGCCTGGTCTCTGCTGCGGATGGCCATCTTAAGGTTGTAATCTTTAATTTCATTTTCTTTGTGCGGGACCATTTCCGGTTTAATTAATTTGCCCAATGCGTCATCGCTGTCATCTGTATAGTATATGAATACCTTGTTGTGACGCGAGAGGGCAACCACTGCGTGAGACGCGCTATCATGGAGTCGTATCTTTTTCTTCTCGTTTCTTACTACGTACACGGTTTCGTAGCGGAGTCCCTGTGCTTCGTGGATGGTCAGAACTAGGGACTCTTCGCCCTCTCCGAACCCTTGGTCTTTTAGGGTGTACTTTCCCTCTTGATTATATGTTAGGAAAAGCGTATTCGGGCGCTTTTTGTTGTTGTTTGCCTCCAGTAAGGGTCTTGTGCTGAGTGATTGCTTTACTTTACTGGAAGAGTATATGCCCTTGTGGATGTTTCTGAGGGCATATGCTACGTCTTGTGGGCATCGGTGTGTACATAGTAATTCTTCCGTGACAGATGTTATTACGGTTGGGCGGTGGTAATAGATTGGGAAAAGATTCTCGCGCTCTATGTAAGGCAGCTGGTTGATATCGCCTAAAAGGAGCAGATCTTTGGCTTTTAAGATCTTCAGTATTATCACTATGGAGCCGAAGTGATTCATGAGTGCTTCATCCACGATTAATCGCTTGCACTCAATCCTCTCGAATCCTTTTGCTACATTGGCGAGAACCGAGGCCAGTGTGCGGACTCTGTTCCTTGCATCTGCTCCTGCGCGGTTGGCTATCTTCTCCTTTAACTCCTTTTTCGCCTCGATGGTTGCTGTCACTACGACATCCGTTTCTTTATGAACTATGCCTGCTGTGGCATTATATGCGGCCATGTGGTATCTTATCTTGTTCCCCTTTATCGTCTTGGTGGTCATATTGTTATAAATTGTAGCCTCTGCCTCCTCCAATCTGACATCTAGCAAGCCCTTGTTCTCACGGTGGTACGCTTCCAGAATTCGCTTGCACTCTCTTATCTTCACCTCCCTGGTGGCAGATGTTATTGCCACGTATTCGGTGAAGGCATTGGCTAGGTGGTCCTGCACCTTGACGATTTTCTTCAGAAGAGGCGCTTGGACTATGCCCATTTGCGCCTTGGTGCGCGTCTCGCTTTGATTTTGTTGGTGTTCTGATGGTGTCTTCCTCACAAATTGTCTTATTGCAACCGCTTGGCTCTCTGGGTTACCGCGGGGGGTAAACGCTTCAAAACGTCAAAAGGTCCATATTGACACCAAGCGCACGTGCTTTAGACTTAGCTGTGCTATGTGCGGTAAAAAAGGACACGTCCATTCCACAGTCAGTTAAGGTTAACTTAATCCATCTACTCTGGGTCTGTGATGTGATGGACATATCAGGTTTTCGAATGCTTTGAAAAAACACTATTATGATTGCTCAAAGATTGTGTTTTATTTAAATAGCAGCACAATGTAACGACAGTGCATATTTCAGGTCGTTAAAAAATAAGGAGGATCAACAACGGTTACGTCAATCCAGGACGAGAGGATTTTATCAAATCTGGAATCTTAATGTGAATCTCATTACTATAAATTTCTATATTTTATATTAATTTTACTGATTGTCTGCAACCTGTGTGCCGTTGTTAACGCAGGCAAAGTTGCTAATTTCTTTGACAATTTTTCTAAGCTTAATGCATCATTGAGGTACCAATCTGCTAAGGAATTGAGTACCATAGATGTGTCCCAGGTGATGTTAATTGTTAAATGTTATACTTAATTAACGATGGGCGTAGTCGGAAGATCCCTTTGAGAAAGCGTTTGATGAGATCATCATCGGCATTTTTTTTTGACTAAGAAAGAGAGAGAGAGATAGCTGCTCTGCAAGATGATTGAAGATTGCAAGATGCAAAGACGAATAGATTGCGTTTTTTACACCACTGCCAGAGTTTTCGAACGACACTTGTGAGATGGGAGAATTGAACAATTCCCATGCGATTGATATATGCGATGGCCGTAGTATTGTCAATTCGTAAGATAATTTGGCAATAGCGATAGGATTTTGAAAAGATTTTTAATCCAAAATACGCGGCTAGAATTTCTAATTGATTATTGCGATAAAGACGTTCTCTTTCCGTACACATCCCGCTAGCCCGTTTCCCCCTACAGGCCGCACCCCATCCCATAGTTGAGGCATCGCTGTAAATCTCAAAATAAACAATAGTAATTTTGTTTAATGTTGTTTACCGGGTGGAGAATCGCACGGAACCACCAATCAAGATCTGGCAATATTGACGAAGATATGCTCATATATTTGTCATAATCTTCGTCATCTTTCAGGTTTTAATATTTGTATCGTTCCAATTCTTTGGTATAAAGCCTACCATATTTGACGGCTGGGCAAGCGGAGATAAGTAGGCCCACTAAGCGTGCGAATTCTTTAACCTTACAGCAATTTTAAATTTCGGAATTTATTTATTTCCGTTTGAATTTTTAAAGTTTTATCCTTTGGTAAAGTGACTTGCATTTTATTCAAGTCAATTATAAAACCAAGGAATTTACATGTGTTGGAAAATGAGAGATTACTTTCTTCCGTATTGATAATAAAACCTAGTGCCTCCAAAAACATTGTTTTCTTAGCACGATTCATGACTATTCGATATCAATAAAATACATCTAGGTCTTTTTCCGTTCACTGCATCTAGGTATATACACAAACTATATAGAGAATACTACGTATATTGTGGATAAATAACCACAAGAGCGTAACAGACTAATAATTAGGCTTCATAATCTTCGTAAAGATAAAAAGGTGCAGTATTTAATCCGAACATTCAATTAATTATTGTCGAATTCGAAACGAAGGTATTTTTAGAACTATCGTGTATGCGTATTAAAAATATGCATCTTTAAGATCTACGGTACTCTTAAAAGATTTTTTAGAAATAAGTTTTAAGGCTGTTCGTAGATCTTCTAACTTAAAATGAGAAGTATCAATGAACTTATTTAATGACTTTAGGTTTAATATAAACCTATATTTGCCGTTTGGTTTTGGTACTAAAATTATAGAGGATAAAAATTGATCCTGACATGGTTGGTATTCTGAAATGACTCCTATTGTAAGAAGATCATTAATCGAGCGTTCATATTTACTTTTTCCCATAGCGTAGAGTAATCTCTTCGCATGTATGCGTGTTTGTTTTACTGGACAGGAAAAATACTGGCCTGCTGGTCTAGTGGTTAGTGACCCTGACTACCAAACCAGAAGGTCCGTGGGTTCGATCCCCACCCAGGACAAATGTTTATGTGATGAGCATAATCATTTGATCCGTGTCTGGGTGTAATTTATCTATAATATGTATGTACATATTTAGAACTTTTTATGTATTTCTATTTATGTATGTACATATTTAAAAAGAACAGGCTCTTCCTAGTTTGGGATCAGATGGCCGTGTGTGAGTTGTCCCAACATATTATTATTATTTATTATTAAGATATCTTATATCCATCTACTCATGAAAGAATAGTAAGTACTATCTCGCACATAAGCTTTATTGCGTCCATTAATATCTGAATAAGGGTGGTATTTTTTGGTTCTATGACATCAGCAACGTGAGAGCTTTGGCTACGCAGGATATGGCGGAGGTAATTTGCTTTTGTCTAAGTTATATGGCCTTGTATCTTTTGAGATCAGCCTCGGGAACAGCAGCTACTACCTCCGGATTGAGAGTAGATGCTTCGATCAGAGTGCAGTTTTGCCATTGGTAAATATTTATCCATAAGTTCCTTACAGAACTCTTCCGGCAAACCCGTCCTGGTTATATATAATAATATATGCTAAAGGCGACTAGCAAGATCTAGTTGAACGTGTTCGCCATAAGACCTTACCAGGGAAGGATCCTCTCCTAGTATTAGGAGTTCATCATCGAGCGTCCCCGCCGGCTCTGTTTATTGTTTTCTGGACTAGTAGCGACAACTCATGTACCAGGCAGGGAAATAACCCTTTCTTATCGGCGGAATCTCAGACGCCATACCAGTACTGGTGGATGGTAGCGGCGTAGCTGCGGTCGCAGCGGCAGTAGTGGCGCTCGTTGATGATATAGACGTACACCTGCAGTAACGCAAACACTCATGTCTCGTCACGACTCACGAAATTACATATTTTGTATATTTTAGGTTAAGTGACAGTCCCTAAACTGCCCGCATTCCCAAATTAATATATTAGCAAATATTAAAAAAGTGACAGCCCTAGTAGCTGACCGCATTATCAATTTTTTGCTTTTATTGCATGTGCCATAATAAGCAATAAAGTGACATCCCCAAAAATGCCCGCAGCATCGCTTTTATATGGCTACGTTAATTGTAGTGAAGTGATAACCCCGCAGACTACCCGCAACACTATATTATAACGTAAAAATAAGTTCGCCGATCAATAAAGTGTTAACCCCTTAGGTTAACTGCAATATTGTATTAATATGTGGGTAATTCAAAATATTTACGTTCAATGCATAGTGTCTCAGGCGGCGACTCCCTGTCGGTGGGCCGGCCTTAGCGCGCCCAGACCGCGAAGAATTTGAACCTGAAGTGCTCGAGCTTGATGACGATTCAGATGAGTCCGATGTTGACGCTGATAACCTTCTCGAACGTGGAGTCCCCTGTCGATCTCTGCGTCGTGTGCGCATTAACTTTTGTTCCAACTTTTTAATTTTGTAAGCAATCAACTCGTAGTTTTCCGAAAAATGTTAACTTAATAGTCACCGAACAATAAATACGCAACACAATTTGACGCGTGCAAACTGGCGGAGCACTAAAAGTGTAATGAAGATTATGGAGAGCGGTACGGTACGGTAGATACCACAACAAAAAAAAAATACAAATACAGTGCAGATTGGCGACACCTAGTGTCTACTACATGTAAACTCAATGCTAATCTCGAGGACAAAGCACGAGTATAATTGAGATATAGCGCGGCCATACTGTATCGACCGCACGAGACCTGATTTTAGAACTAAATTTAAATTATAAATAATGTAAGTAGAGTTCCAAAAGTTAAGATTGATTGGATTGAATTTTATTTCTTTATGTTCTTTTTTTTAATTTCTTGAATATTAATAGTTTTTTTGAATTGCTATAATATAATCTAACTATATATAAAATTTGAATAAATTATTACAAAAATATATTCCCATATTTTCAGGATTTTCGTAAGGGAATATAAATAATTGGGAGCTGCTTTGAGAAAACTACGGACTGTAATATATTCTGAGAATACGTCGGTCGTCTTCGTCTTGGTTCATTGTTAAAACTATTCTTTACAAACGATGCGAGTGACGAGAAAAATAATGTTTTCTTGGTGTTTATTATTATATCTTCTAGCGGTCTGGGCTATCACTATACATTTGTGGGCGTTGCAACGACAGGAATTTAAAAATAAAATCATACTTGTATTAACCGACGTTGTATTAATCGATTTTCTTTAAATTTCTTACAAACTCAAACAAAATTGAATAAGATTAAACTAGATTGAGAGCCAATAGTAATATCGGTCGCCATGGTGACACCTACTATTCTATTCGGGGTTACCCGCTCTTAGTAACATAACATTTATTCCATTATGCCAAAACAATATTGACAAATCGAGCTATGATAAAATAAATCGTAATTTAATAATAGTGTAGTTTATGAATCTAACCAACAATCGGCGCGCCGTCATATATATAATGCTTGAGAATTGCTAAAAACGAAACACCTTTTATTGTTCATCTTAATTTGTTAATAAAATTTGCAATTTTTATCTTGCAGTAAAATCCTTCGAATACATTTTTCTAGACGTCATTCCGAATCCAATGAGCTGAAGTTCCCACCCTCGCCCCTTGTCTACTTGCTCTTTTGTCCCCTTTTCTTATAAGAGGGGTACAAAGAGCAGCTCTATTGCCCAAAATGCTGGGTTATCCTTACTGAGCCCCACCGCCACAACAAGGCTTGAACCATAGTGGGGCTTAGATATAGGGGCTTTAATGAAGGCGCATTAAGTAGGTAGCGCCTCCTATTCGTCGCCTACGGAGCGCCTCGTCGGCGGCCTCTCGTCAGCCTCCTTCTGGGTCATTACTGTCTTGCAAAAGGAGATCAGGGACTTAAACTTTTTTTTTGATATCGGGAAATTCTTATGGATGCAGCCGGGATCTTCGGGCAGATCCTAACCCAATGTGGGACTCGCACCTGGGAGTGCCCACCCTAACTAAAACCACTTCGAGTGCCTTTGGTCGTTTTTTGAGGGTCCCGGATATGCAGGTCACAGACAGGATTACCTCAGCGACAGGCTGGCCCCGGCGAAAGGCCAGACTACTCCTCGTAAGGGTGGACTGCCCGACCGCTACTAGGCAGTCCACACGGCGTCGTGCCATACAGACCCACGTTCCGATCCTGAGCCCGACACAAACACAGGGGCGTTACACGAGGCCTCGTTGGCAGCCTCCTTCTGGGACTTCGCAGAAGGAGCTATCATCGCCCTCAAGGACTCGGCAGAGACAAGTCCCCTTTTTTTCCTTTAACGCCGGGAAATGCTCTGAGACATCTGCCTGGGGAGACCTAGGCGGTTATGTGGGACTCGCTGCGCCCGAAAACTGTTAAGTGGACGCAGCTCTACCCACTAAAACCCGGCGAGTGCCACCAATGCCGCCTTTGGTGAGGTGATCTGGATCTAATGAGCAAACAGGGCACCTCAATGGCTAGTCAGTCCTCCAAGGGAAGACACCACCCACACAGAGGGGTTTTCCCGCATCACAAAACAGCCCCTCCTAACGTCGGGACAGTACAATGAGGTGGAGTTCCCATCCTCACCCCTTGCACTCTGCTTTTTTTGTCCCCTCTTCTTATAAGAGGGGTACAAAAAACCCTTATTAGAGGCTCAATTAGCTTCGCCCAAGGTGCTGGGCTCACCTTAGGCTACTGATCCCACCGCTTGAACACCTTAGGCCTAAACCATGGTGGGGAGCTTTGTCACCTTAACCTTTTTTATCTTAACAACGAAACTATTCGCTTTCATCTGTTTGCCTGTCTGTCTAACCAACCCTAGGGAAAATCTGCTACCAATACACTTAAAAGCATTTGAAGCTTATAACCAGCGCAAGTTGCTAGTAATAATTAATTTATAAAACACAATTTCTTTTACCAAGCAATTTAAATGTTTTTTCTTATTCCTTCAGGCTCCTATAGTATATGAAGGTCCAAAAACAATAATATAAGAAAATACATTCGCGTACGTGTCCCAAGCTAAACGCTAATAACCATTCAAGGCAATAATCTATACTAATATTATAAAGCTGAAGAGTTTGTTTGTTTGTTTGAACGCGCTAATCTCAGGAACTACTGGCCCGATTTGAAAAATTCATTCAGTTTTAGATAGCCCATTTATCGAGGAAGGCTATAGGCTATGTAACATCACGCTGTGACTTATATGAGTTGAGTAACGCGAAGCTGCAGGCAACAGCTAGTATCCTATAAAAACAATTGTTATATTCCGTTCTTGCAAGGAAAGCAAGATTTTTTACAAGAAGGCCACAAAAGTTATTATTTTGGCACTGACGTAAGCGAACATAATGATATTTAATATACATTGTCTAGTCACACAAAATGTAAGGAATAATTTTCTTTAAAGTATAGTTTTAACTCTAGTATATATTTTAAAGCTAATAAATCTATAAAACGCAATATCATCCTTATTATTATTTAGATAATAATGTTTCAAAAGGTTTCGCTTAGCTTTTTCAAGATAAAATAAGAAAGGAACAAAATTTTGAAAAAAACTATCTAAACCTACTAATACATGTTTTATATATATAATAACCATGGCCATAAAAATAAACTTAATCTTTTAAACAAGGGTTGAAACCGTAAAGATTTCTAAAATTGCAATATTTTACTTTATAACATTTTTTATTCTCATGTAAAATAATAAAACAATATTTTAAAATATATATTTTTTTTAAAAATCCCTAGCCTATACTGTCCCACTGCTGCTAACAAAAATACGTGCATTGAGCGCTTTCTTAATATCTATGCTGAGCAGCTGGCGTATACAAAACGATGCAGTATCGGCAACTTAATGACTATCGCCTTCCGGATTTTATCAAGAGTAATTTAAATATTTACTATCTAAGAAAATAATGCATTTTATTTGAGTATGTGCAAGTGATTAAAAATAATATTAAATAACTATGTGAAATACAATAATAACATTATAAAAGGCAATTTCATGAAAAAGCCAAGGAAATTAAAAATATAACTGATTTGTGTCGTATCCATTTTTTTTTAAAGTCCAAACTAATATATTCAAATATTACAGTGAACACCATTTTTAATGGATTAATTAAAAGCTACTTATACATAACATACTCTACTATCTTACTTATCGCGATCAACAACACAAATAACCAAAACCAGAAATATCTTATCACTAAACAAGCAAAACTTACTTTGAAATTGGCACTTCTGGTCGACACGCGCCGAGTTTTACCCAACCGATATTATTTATTTCAAATAAGTTTTATTTCAAGTATTAACAAGCAAGAAATCGCTAATATGAATTTAAGCACAAATTTCCAAATCGGGGACACGAGGTGTAAGGAACTTAGAAACACAGAATTTACTTAACAAACATATCGTAACGATACAGAAAAGTAAGGAGACGGCAAGAGCGAGCCCGAGCGAAGCCTTTACTTGACTGGTAGTGAGGGTTGTCTCTCCCCGCTTTTTATACCCTCCGGATACTTACTGCGCAATATACCTGCGCATTTCCCGCCTCCTCACCTTTAGTCCTCCTACGGTCCTACGCCTCTGCATTTCACTAATACCACCATCCCTCTCATAAATATCAATATCAATATTCAACAACATATAAAAAACATTATGTGCTCGCACATTAAATTTATATAATTTATGCTGTGAAAAATATATATTATATTTATTTATAGGTTACATACATGAAATATGGAAATGTAACGGATTTCAGATAAAAGTTTCCTTGCAGCATTTCAGTTGCAGTCGAACCTGTGCAACTATTTGCATTTCACTCTCTCTACTACGTATATATTTTTTCAACAAAATTTAAAATGCATAAATGAAAATATTACTTATTTTTACAGTAAGTTTCCACTTAATTCGAAAATAAAGGATATTATTTACAAGATAAATAAATGTATTTAATGGAGTATTTTAAAAAAGTGTTACATTTTCTCTCAGACGAGCTTGTTATTGTTGTTGTTTGCCTATTCAAGTAACATAAAAAAAAACATTATTTTTAAATCTGTAAAGAATTTTCAGTTTCTTTTGCAGGCGATATTTTATTGTGTTGAAATGAATAGGAGAAAGTTAGTCATGATTATTTCTATATTATTATCTAGTGTGAGAGTCCCTATTTAAGACCCCGTTTGTTAACTCCACCTGTATTTTTAGTAAAAATACATTTCAAAGTAACAATATTATAATATGTTGATTCGCCGAAAAGTTTTTAAAATTTATTTAATTTAACTATTCCTTAAACGTGATTTTAGATATTTTTAACACTATTTTGTACGGGTGTGACTCGTAGACACATATAATGTGGATTTAACAAGTTCATGATCTTGATAACAGAGCCGTCGGCACCGGTGATATATCAACTTGAAGTTTGAGTTTCTTAACCCACTTAAATATACCTTTGGCGCGATAATTATTGTAGTGTAAGTACCTACGATTCACTTTTTTGAATACAAATAGATCAATTAAATTTTAAAAATTAAAAACATTATGTTGACGTTAAATTTAATTCCTCGCCAAAAAAATTTAATCTCTTCTTAACTAACTATGATTAAAACTTGTAAAGTTAATCATAGTTAAGTTTATTTATTTTAAATACGAAATAGTAATAAATACATCAAGATAGATACCAATTCAAGTATTTTTAATGTAATATATCTAGTCATATTGAAAATCTTTTGCTAAGCTTTATTAAACCGTCTTAAAAGTTGTACGCAAAGAATGTTACCTTTATAATAGGCCTTCTGTTTGTCTGTGCATATTATTATATCTCTTTAAGATGTAAGACCAAGACCAAATAAACTTTGTTACTATAATTATAGTTTAAAAAAACTAAAAAACAAGCTTTAATAGCAAACCCAACTAAAAATTTGAAAATAAATTTTAATGGATGAATTAAATGGGTTAACAAAATTACTTATTGTAAAAAAGCACCACGCTTGTAACTAAAACTAAGTTATTATATTAACTTTACTTTTAAGAAATACATACCGATGAAATATATTTAATAATGAATATTGAGCACCTTAGGCTTTTTAACCGACTTCAAAAAAAGGGGAGGTTCTCAATTCGTCTGTATGTTTTTTTTTGTATGTATGTGACACGATATCTCCGCCGTTTGTGAATGGATTTCGATGGTTATTTTTTTGTTTGAAAGCTGGTGCTTTCAATTTGGTCCCATATTAATTTTATTAAGATCTGACAAGCCGTTTTTTAGTTATTCCCAATAATGCCTATTTGGTTGGTGCCTTTTACCTCGACGATATGTTGATGTGCTCATTTTATTACTTGTCGATGTAACAATTGTATAGGATGCTTTGGTAGCACACCATAGTATGTCGCGGTCATCGTAATCATCATCATCATCATCGTCCTTTATCCGTCCACTGCTGAACATATTTGTTGCTGTACCTACCTATAAACTTTTTTTTTTTTTTTTTTTTTTTCTTTAACGCCGGAAAATGCTCTGAGGCATCCCGCGGGGGGAGTGGGTCTCCCCACGCGGGTATGTGGGACTCGCTGCGCCCGACAGCTGGTAAATGGACGCAGCTCTACCCACTAAAACCCGGCGAGTGCCACCAATGCCGCCTTTGGTGAGGTGCCCCGGATCTAGAAAACAAACAGGGCACCTCGACGGCTAGTCAGTACCGCAAGGGACCGACGCCACCTCTACAGAAGGGTTGTCCCGCACCACAGAACAACCCCTCCCAACGTCGGGACAGTACAATGGCGTGAGGTTCCCATCCTCACCCCTTGCCCCCTGCTCTTCAGTCCCCTCTTCTTATAAGAGGGGTACAAAGAGCCCCCTCGGCCCAATTAGCTTCGCCCAAGGTGCACCGCTCACCCTAGGTTACTGAGCCCCACCGCCACGACAAGGCCTGGACCATGGTGGGGATCACCTACCTAAAACCTACCTTGGCTGACACCGACTCCAAAAGTAACTATAATGACGTGGTAAACGCAAAGTTTGTACATTAGTAGAAGATTAAGTTGATTATATGTTGTAAGCACAAACAGTAAAGAAACTGTTATTTTATTACTTTTTAGTTTAGTATTTTGAAGTCGGTTTTAATTTTTTGTAAAATGATTTTATTTACAATAAGTAATTTTGTTAACTCATTTAATTCATCCATTAAAAAATATTTTCAAATTTTTAGTTGGGTTTGCTAATAATGCGTATTTTTTAGTTTTTTTAAACTATAATTTATTTTTTACTTTTTTGTCTTTTAGTGTCGATTTTTTTAATTAAAGATTTTATTAATTTAAAGTACTCAACTAATAACAATCGTTTTAGAAATGAGTGAGAGTCTAAAAACAACACAAGTGATGTAGGTAACTTGCGCGCCTTATACCTTCCTAGCATGTGCTATTCTGATTATCCTGATCAGGATATTGGAATAATTTTATCAAATTATTGTATTGTCATCGATCCTCGATAAACCTACAAAGTTTGAACAAAATCTGGTCATTAGAAGTGAGTCAAAATCAAGTCTAAAGGAGTCGGTTACATACATATAAACAAACATACATACAGGTGAACTAATAAAAGAGTGTTAAAAACCCATGACGGTTGAAATGTAAAACTCGCACTCGGAAGTGCTCACCGTAACTATAACCACTGTGAACGCCTTCAGCTGCTTTTTGAGGATCCCGGATCTGCAGGTAACAGGATCACCTCAGCGACAGGCTGGCCCCGGCGAAGGCCAGACTACTCCTCATAAGGAGGGGACGCAGTGCCACTTATTTCGGGCACAACTCGAGAGTGGGCTGGACAGAGTCCACCACCGCGCCACAATCGTGACCACTGTCAACGGCTCCCTGTAGGCCGTTCGGCACAGATACCAAAGCAACCATTCCCGGTGAGCACCTGTGTTAGACGGAAAGTGAGGAGATGGTGCTCGAGGACCGGACGCAGAGCAACCGTTAGGCTTTTGCAATACGGCTGCCACACCAGATCCTCTCCCCACCTCCGCATTAACGCCTCTTGCCCTAGTCGGCGATCCCGCAGATTCCCGTCCAGCATATCTCCTATCCGAGACATATGCGTGCGTCTCGGCAAGAATCTCCGCCACGAGCTCCCACGAGGAGTCAACGGCCAGGGCAACGGCTCTCCCACGATACCGTACAGTACTCCCGGATCGCTCTTACCGGGATGACCCGCTGTGCCGAGCGCAGCTGGGGTTTATTCTTCGCGGTAAGGTGATGGGTATACCGCACGTCGCCATACTCTGACAGACTACGGAGTATAGCTGCTTGGCAATACCATGTAATAATGAAGTAGACGATAAGAATAAAATAGCTAGTTTGTAAGAGCATAACAATTTCAGGTGCGAATATTTTCTTGTTTCATACTTTTAGGGCGTGTTTTTAGTAGTCGGGTTGTAGTTTTTGGACTTATTTTTTTATTAATAATATAGTAGTTAGTAGTATAAAGTAGTTGATAATTAATGTAGCATAATATTATATCTAGTCTAGTTATTGTGAAGTAGTAAATAGTGTGAATAATTTGGAGATTTTTATTGCTTTACTTATTTATATTTGTTAAAATTTGAATAGTGAAGAAAACCGCATCAAATTGGACTAGTAGTATTATATAGAAATGGCGACATTGGTTCGCACACACAATTCACAAACATCATCTCCGTCCGTACCGCAGTAGGTAAAAAGCTTTTTACATTTACTATTTCTAATTACATAAATTACGTACGTCGAGGATTTTTTAATTATTTTAATAAAAACATGCAACACAATTTAAACCGAACCTATAACCGGAAACTACAGCCAAAACTGATTAGTAGTAGTTGGAAAAACTAAATATGTTTACTGTAGTGAATTTTCATCGTCATAAAGAATATATGAATATGCACCAATCAAACCAGGACCCACCACTGAATGTAAACCGCATCAATTCAAATATTTGCTGAGGCACCCCCTGGTAAGTCGTAACTGTAATGCCTATCTGATAACATGCACCATTTAAATCCAAACCCATCATTGAAAACCGCATCAAAATCAGACTAGTAGATTTGGAGAAAAATTGCAGCATTGGTTTGTACAAATAAATGTTTACTGCAGCGCCCTCTGGTGAGTCGTCACCGTAACTCATTTAAGAACACGTACCACAATTCGTGGGTTAAGAACCAGAGTAGCGTAAGGTCAAATATTAAAAAAAAAATTTTTTTCACCATTCGTTTTTTTAATCTCCATATTTTTATGTGCCAAAAAACTGGAGCGATGTAGTGTGTAGATTGCTTAGTACAAAAATAGCATATAAAGAAAATTGATTTTCGTTTACTGCCAGAGTGAAGTGTTTCTACTTAGTGTCTCTTGTTTCCTGTGCTTTTGTGATTATTTTCCTGCCAAAAAAAACGTAAGGGTGTGATACGCTACTATGGCACTAAACAATTAAAGTAATGAAATCAATTTTTACGTCAATAATAGTGTAAAAGCTAATATACGTTCTTTTAGCACGCAATAAATCTCTATTGTTCTGATTCACTTTCGCGTCTCATACAGTCTGTACGTTAATTTGACACTTTGACGGATTTCATCGCGGTTTATTAAGATTTTTAATTTTTTATGATGGGTGGATAGGCAAACTGGCTGATATGCCACCTGATGGTAAGTGGTCGACGTCGCACATGAATATAAAACTAGTTTACCTGGAACTAGCCCAGGTAACTCATTTGTTGAAGATTTTTTGATTTGAATAAACTGAAAACTGTTATGATTAAACAGAAAATGATGAGGAGCTGTGCATTGTTTGAAAATCAAAATTAAGGTATTCAGAGGGGGCAAAAGAGCAACCTCGTCCCCACCATGGTTCAAGCTTTGTCGTGGCGGTGGGAATCAGTAGCCTAGGGTGTGTCCAGCACCTTGGGCGAAGCAAATTGAGCCGAGAGAGCAGGGGAACAAGGGGCGATGATTGGAACCTTACCCCATTGTACTGTCCCGACGTTGGTATGGGTTGTTCTGTAGTGCGGGACAACCCCTCTTTGGAGGTGGCATCGGTTCCTTGAGGAGCTGATTAGCCGTCGAGGTACCCTGTTTGGCGGCGGCCGGGCAAAGTCGGAATTGGCGGCACTCGCCGGGTTTTAGTGGGTAGAGCTGGTCCACCTTACCACCTTTCGGGCGCAGCGAGTCCCACATACCCGCCTGGGGAGACTCACTCCCCCGTGGGATACCTCAAAGCATTTCCCGGCGTTAAAGAAAAAGAAAAAAACCTCGTCAAGAGTTATTTTTAAAAAAGCTTACAAACTTTAAAAAAAAAGCTTACACAGTTCACATAGCTACTATATCAGCAGATAAGAAAGATATCATGATTTGCAAAAGCTGTGTCGATCTGGAGTTATTCCTCCAACATATCATGATTTTCCAAATTTTTTCAAGTCAACCACGAATAATTATTATTTTTAATTATGATTAATTTTAGAAGATTTTTGTTCTTATTTTAAGGCCATTTTAACGGAAGTTCCGTTGCATTCCCTAAATCATTAAATTTACATAACAGCCAAAATAACGTATGTCAACCTTTTTTTGAAAAATAAACTATATTAAAATAAAAACGTTTTTTAACCGCCCAAAAAGTAACTCTATTCTGTAGCCGATAAATAAACCTTTATTATTAGTAAACATCATATTTCTAACTACCATAGATTTGACCATTAAAGAGCTATAGGATATCGATAGGTAAACTTGTTTTTGTTTTGTAGTTGTTTTTCGGCCCTCCTGTAAAGTTGTCATTTTGCCCTTACGCTACTCTAGTTCTTAACACGCGAATTAAACCCGAACCTATCACCAAAAACCGCATCTAAAACGAACTAGTAGTTTTGGTTTTCCGCAAACAAACATTTACTGAAGAATGCTCGCTTTGATTAATGAAAAAATCGTATTGACACGGGAAGCGCGGGCGTCGCAAAGACCCATTGCAATTTTCTTCATGTTTTAATTAATGTTTATTTTTAGAATTGTAATTAATTCTTAGGACTTTTTTTCACGTTCAATCACGTTCAATACTCGCGGCCAAAAAAAAGGCGGTAGGGCAGCCGGTATAGCCTTAAAATTACTTGCTGCATAAGTGATCGGGCGACAGAAGCGGGAGCGTAGTTTTTTTATGTCATAAGGGGGCAAACGATCAGTCGGAGCCTTATGGTGACTACCGACGCCCATACACATCCGCAAAACCACAGGTAGTGTTCTATTATATGATATAGCACGTATGTAAACTAGTATTTTTGCCAATTTGAACTGATCTAATTCTAGCCTAGACTACACCAAAAATATGTGCAATACATAATAAAAACATTATATTACAACGACAAGCGTTATTTGTATATCATTTCTTAATATTTGGTTCATAAATATGAAATTGGCGTTTTGTCGTACTGGCCACTTTGATCCCAAATATTTATTCTTTGGTTTGGAATTCCAAATTCAATTTTAGACAGCTATTTACATACGCATTTGCGTTCGGAAAACCGTAATTCATTTGTTTTTTCTGTTTTGCTTTTCATCTTTGCGTCACTCAGTTTACAAAAGGGAAACTTGAAATACGAGTTCCAACATGGCACCAGTGCTGCAGAAACGGCTTGAAGGATTAATGATGTGTATGACTACGGTGTCACAAAAAAACACAGTGCGTTTTTGGTTCCAAAGATTTGAGAACAAGCCCCGTGGACGTCCGGAGATCAAAGTTGGCGTATTGTGGAAGCGGATCCATTGTAAACCACGTCCGACTTAGCTGCATGCTGCAGTGTTAGTGATAAAACTGTTATAACCCACTGTAAAAAAGCTTGAAAGAAGGTTACCTCTTGAATTGAGTGAAGCAAACCGACAAACGCGTTTAGACTGCTGCGTTATACTCAACCGACACAATAATGAAGGAATTTTAAATCGAATCATTACATGTGATGAAAAGTAGATCATGTACGATGATCGGAAGCACTCATCGCAATGGCTGAACCCTAGCGAGTTACCCAAATCATGCCTGCGTGTCCTACATAGGATCAGGATCCACCCGATATCCTGACTATATGCGTCAAAAGAATTTCCATGCGATAACAAAAAAAGTACTACGCTAGACCGCACACTGCACAAAAACGGCTACAAAATTAGAGGTGTATCAATAATTATTGGAATGTCTAACATCCATCTTACTCTCCGGATCTTGTTTCAACAGATAACTTTTTACAAGGGAAAAAAATTCAACTCAACAGTCCAAACCGCCTTCAAACGTTTTTAACCGAATTCAACAAAAAGGAGAAGTTTCTCAATTCGATCGGCATTTTTTTTGTCATGTTTTTTTTAGAGTTTCAAATTTTTTTTTTTTTGTTTAAAAGGTTATACTTGTCAAATGGTCCCATGATAAGGAAACCAGGATCTGATGATAGCATCCCAGATAAATCGAGGGAAACTTACGATAATCGTAGCATTTCAAAGCACTACAACTTAATTAAGGTCCAGGTTGATCTGACGCTGGAGCCGAAAGACAGTCGAGGGAACTCCTCAACGATTTACATTAGTAACATTGTGTTTGGGCTTGAATAATTTGTAATGATGAGAACTTTATACCTAAATAGGATGTGACTGTCATGTCTGATGATAAAGACGACTAAATAGTTTACAGTAGCTACCTTGTGAAAGGACTTAATTAATTTATACTGATGAGAACTTTGCACCCATATGGGTGACACATGCCATTACAGGTCTGATGATGGAGACCATAGACTATCTATGGTCTCCATCATCATACGAGGGAACTCCATTCACTCGGACGATTTACAGCTATTGTTGGGCGTTGGGCTTACTTCATACGATTTAATATGCCAAAATGTCTATCTATCTATGTATTTCTTTAATGAATCACTAAAAATAAAAAATATTTTTTTAACAAAAATCATAACCGACTTCAAAAATAAAATAACTAAAAAGTAATAAAATAACGTGTTTCTTTAACTTTTGTGTCTACAATTAATACTCATCTTGTACTTTTACTAATGTACAATTTTTGCGTTTACAACGTCATTATTGTTACTTTTGGAGTCGGTGTCAACCAAGGTAGGTAGGTACCTACAGCCCCACCATGGTTCTGTGGCCTTGACGTGGCGGTGGGGCTCAGTAGCCTAGGGTGAGCCCAGCACCTTGGGCGAAGCTAATTGAGCCGAAGAGGCTCTTTGTACCCCTCTTATAAGAAGAGGTGACACAAGAGCTGGGGGCAAGGGGTGAGGATGGGAACCTCACCCCATTGTACTGTCCCGACGTTGGGAGGGGTTGTTCTGTGGTGCGGGACAACCCCTCTGTGGAGGTGGCGTCGGTCCCTTGCGGGACTGACTAACCGTCGAGGTGCCCTGTTTGTTTACTAGATCCGGGGCACCTCACCAAAGGCGGCATGGGTGGCACTCGCCGGGTTTTAGTGGGTAGAGCTGCGTCCACTTATCAGCTGTCGGGCGCAGCGAGTCCCATATACCCGCGTGGGGAAACCCACTCCCCCGCGGGATGCCTCAGAGCATTTCCCGGCGTTAAAGAAGAAAAAAAAATTGCTGTAGGTACCTACAGCAACAAATACGACGACGGTGACGTATTTGTTGCTGTTATACATGTTTAACTTAGCTGACACCGACTCCAAAAGTGGACAAAAAAAATAAATAAATGGATGTTTAGGTAAACATTTTTACATCGCATCCTACATTGTACCGATTAAATAATACCAATTAAAAACACTGAAAGTAAAAAATATGGTTATCTCTAGAATTATTTTAAAATTTAGGATGATCTGCTTATTATTATTAACATAATTAATGAAGTAGATAATAGAAGGAGGATTATAAAATTCTTGTATTTTAACGAATTCTATATTCTGTTCTGATGCTAATCTAAAATAGTGTTTTGTGTTTTTAACTGAGCGTTATTCTTTCGTTTTTGAAGTAAAACTTCTTTAGGCGCGTAGTACTAGGCGTAACTCACAATTATTTTTCGGATGTGCATTGGTCGTGAGTATGTATGTCATTTTTTTCGGATCGAAGTATCAAGTAACGCTTAATATTATTTATAAAAAAAAAACAGTTACTGTTGTTGATTGCTTATTCGTTAACTATTATAATTAACAAGGTACACCATCTAATATATACTAAAAGGTATACACAACATTCACACACATAACATAGTTCATAACTATGAAACAAAAACTTAAACATATTATTGCAAGAGTAGAAAATAATTTGAAATTCTATTTTTTTTTTCTTTAACGCCGGGAAAAGCTCTAAGGCATCCCGCGGGGAAGTGGGTCTCCCCAGGCGGGTATGTGGGACTCGCTGCGCCCTAAAGATGGTAAGTGGACGCAGCTCTACCCACTAAAACATGGTGAGTGCCACCAATACCGCCTTTGGTGGCACTCGACGGCTAGTCCATCCCCCAAGGGACCTTGACCCCTACTCTTTTGTCCCCTCTTCTTATAAGAGTAGGACAAAGAGCCCCCTCGGCTCAATTAGGTTACTAGGTTAGGTAATTAGGTTGGGCTCACCCTAAGCTACTGAGCCCGCCGCCACGTCAAGACCTGAATGGTGGGAGAATTCAGAAACGTACATAATGAGTAAGACTATTATTTTTATGATAATACATAAAAAAATACATTCACTTTATTATGCGACCAATATATAGTATACTAGCTGTTGCCCGGATTGATGATGATTATTTTTATAGCCTAAGATACTCAATACAATATCAGCTATCTACCAGTGAAAGTCCCATCAAAATCAACCCAGCCGGAACAAACAGGCAGACAGACAGACTAACAGACAGATAGACAAAAATTGTTAAAAGGGCTATTTTGGAATATATACCGTGTATCCATATGCATTCAATAAAAACCAGTTATTTTAATATTAAAAACAGACACTTCAATTTTCTTTATGTGTATAGATTTACTTAAATGATTCACAATTCAGCTCACTATAAAATATTTCGTACAGAACGTCTGCCAGGGCCACTAGTTATTTAAAAAAAATCTCACATTTATTCTTTCCGTTCCATTATTCTTCAACATAGGTAACAATATTTTAGGTATTTACATCAAAAACACTAGCGCAGACTCTAGTTTTTGACATGACAGGTTTAACTCTCGTGTCGGAACAGAAACCGTTGTTGATTGACTTGTGCCAGTCAAGGAAATAACAGTGCAATATTTTTTAAAGCCCAATCGCAAAAGTTAGCTAATATTTTTTAAAGCCCAATTGCAAAAGGTAGCTATATGTATATAAGATCGGAATTAGAATTTTGGGTTTCAATTAATCGGGATTTAAAAATTGAAACTCAAATTTCAAATCCCAACCTGTTATCTTCGCATACTTTGGTCGCTCTAGCAATAATTAAGAACTAGCATAAAAAATATCTTACATCTTATTTTGATGTAGGGGAAGGGTTATAACATATTATTATTACAAAAAAATATATAATGTTGACGACTTTATATTATTTTTTTGAATAAAGTTTTCGAAACTGATGTTATTTTAATGAGATGTAGAGGTAATGTATTATAAGCACTCAATTAAGTGTCTAATCTTTCTTATTTAGTAGTAATTATTTCAACTAAAAAATCTAAACTCTAAATATGAAATGCATTCCTATTAAAGAGCTATTCCTCTTATGACATGATCTATGCTTGCCCTTATTTCATGTCATTTTAACCAATGCGTTCAGTAATTATATAAAAACATTTTCCAAAAAATTAAAAATAAACGTGTTTCTTAAATTTTTATGCTTATAATTTTTAATCAACTTAATCTTCTAATGTACAAACTGCGTTTACCACGTCATTATTGTTACTTTTGGAGTCGGTGTCAGCCAAGGCAGGTAGGTAGGGTACAGCACCCCGAGCGGACCGTGATGCGCAACGTACTCTTGCGCATCGCGGCATCACAGAGACGGAACGGTCCATGCAAGCCCCATAGGGCCTCTGCAGGACGTTGGGGGCACCTTAAACCCCCCCTATAGAATGGTCTGCACCTACCAGCAGGCGGCCGTCAGCAGAGTCGCGGTGCAAGCTCACGCATTCCCGTAGTTCAGCAAGACGACGGAGAGACGAAGTACCGCCGGGTTTTAGTGGGTAGAGCTGCGCCCAACTTACCATCTTTAACTTTACAAGCGCAGCGAGTCCCACATACCCACTGGGGGAGTCCCCACTTCCCAAGGGGATGCCTAATGCATTTCCCGTCGAAAAAAAAAAAGAAAAAAAAAAAGAAAAAAAGGGTACAGCAACAAATAAGACACCGACTCCAAAAGTAACTATAATGACTTGGTAAACGCAAAGTTTGTACATTAGTAGAAGGTTGACTATAAAGTTGACTATAAATTGTAAGCACAAAAATTAAAGAAACAGTTATTTTATTACTTTTTAGTTTAGCATATTTGAAGTCCGTTTTAATTTTTTTTGTAATATGTTTTTATTGATGATGATGATCATTACGATGACCGCGACATACTATGGTGTGCTACCACAGTATCGTATACAATGGTTATATCGACAAGTAATAAAATCAACCAAATAGGCATTATTGGGAATAACTAAAAAACGGCTTGTCTTATCTGAATAAAATTTATATGTTATATTATTTATATATTAATTTATGTGTTATATGCTATATGTATATAATTATTAAATAAATAAATAAATGGGAAATTGGAAGCACCAGCTTTCAAACTAAAAAATAGCCATCGAAATCCATACACAAACGGCGGAGTAAACGTGTCACATACATACAAAAATATTTAAAAAAACATACAGACTAATTGAGAACCTCCTCTTTTTGTTTGAAGTTGGTTAAAAATATGATTCAGAATGCGAAATATGATTTTCCTTTCGCTTCTATTCATGTATATTTGATACTACGCCAATATGATTGACGAAACACGCTTTGACAAATTCCTCCATTAGATACATAGCAACACCGACCACATTCTGTTTATGAATGAAATCAAATTATACACGTTCCCTCTTTCCACGATTATCAAAATTGGTGAAATTTCCCCAAAATACTCAGAAATATAAACCATGGTTGCTTTAAAGTATCCGAAACGTCGGGCTTGTAAAAATTACTTTCAAAACAATATATTATAGGAGACATCAAATTCTTTCTCATATTATTAATAGTGATATAAGAAATTATCAGCAATATGAAAATATATATATTATTTTTATTATCTTCTATTGTAATACCTAAAATAGCTGTAAGTTTTCTGAAGAAATCAAAATAAAATAATATCATTAGATTAATTGTTTGTCGTAGTGCAATAATGTGTTATGCAATAATTATAGATCAATAATAGGCATTAACACAGAGGGATTTTATATTTAACAGATGCACATCAGCCGTTCAAAGTTTCCCTTCCCGTGCGAGTTCTTACGAGCTCTATTATCGATTATCTATTGGAACTAAAATCTATTTGGATACCGTGACAGCAAACGGCAACGCTATTAAATGGCGTTATGCTGTCATCTTGTGTGATTTTCATTAATAACTGACTGGTGTTAACTTAGATTATAGCCGTATTGTGATGATGATTTTTATAGCCTAAGATTCTCCTTACAACATCAGCTACCTTCCAGTGAAGTCCTATCCAAAATCGATCAAACGATTCCAGAGATTAACAGGGACAAACAGACAGACAATTTTTTTTATGTAAGTAAGTATCTTATATAATAATTACATACTACAGTGGCACACATTTAGTGAAAAGCTGCTAATTTGAAATTACAGACGGACATATTTTGTTTATCTTAGATATATTAATACCTGAAGCAAAAAACTTTATACCCCTTTTCAAGAGGATTACACAAACGAAATCTATCATATTAATATATCATTAATTTGAAATCAGTTACATAATGATTAAGTGAAAGGGATTGGAGAAAGCTATTATTTAACCGACTTCCAAAAACGAGAAGTTACTATGTTCTTCTGTATGTATCTTTTTTTATGTATAGTCATATTTATAGCCAATTATTAACCGATTTTGAAGAATCTTTTTTTGACGGAAAGGAGTTATTCCAGGGGTGGTCCCATGATAAGGAAACCAGGATCTGATGATGCCATCCCAGAGAAATCGAGGGGAACTTTCAAAAACCGTAGGGGTGACTAGTGGTAGGCTCAGATCAAAAAAGGGGGTGGTAACACCGGTCGTGCCAGCTCAATTCGGCTGTAAAGCTTTCGCTTATCACTTAGCACCAGGTAAAACAAATATCCGTTTTTTTCTTAGAAGATAGGACTACCGAAGAAAATAGACCGTTGAACATATAGATGGACATACAAAATAAACTTATTAGTTATTATAATCTCTGATCCCACAATCTCATGCACTTGTAGACCTAATATGTACTTAATTATTTTTTACCCTTTTTTCATAACATAATTATAGAGGAAGATTAGAAAAAGACTTCTTTTATTTGAAGTCAATTAAAATATATTTTTGGATATCCTATTCTATGAATTCGGCGAAGTCTACGTTGTGTATATTAAAACGGTGTTCAGACCGTTTTAATGGTGTGCCTTATTAAAACGGTCTGAACAAACCACGCAATACAACTAAAGATGGATTTCATTGTGGGTCGTTTCGACTCAGTCATACAGCGATAATAGAATAATAATTATGTCACCTCTGTACTTAATT
This sequence comes from Helleia helle, assembly GCA_963853865.1. Classification (NCBI taxonomy): domain Eukaryota; kingdom Metazoa; phylum Arthropoda; class Insecta; order Lepidoptera; family Lycaenidae; genus Helleia; species Helleia helle. Next base: position 8,019,394 of record OY971420.1, read on the forward strand.
ATTTTGCTATGGCTTTGCCTGCAATTGACTTACCCACTATTGGGCTATTAGAAATACAAACTTTTGGCAACACTCTCCCGTTAAGTCATTTCGGGGCAATACTATTATTTATGTCAAAATGGCGTTAAAACAACTAAAAAAATATAGTCTTGTGTGTATTTATGTGTGAAACAATATTTCTGTTGGGCTTGATTCATAACATAAGCTAGAACACGTTTTGCACTAAAAAGGGTAAATTAAATTATTAAAAAACCGGCCAAGTGCTAGTCGGACTCGCGCACGAACGGTTCCGTACCATTACATAATATACATCATTAGTCACTAACAAAAAATAAGGTTTATGTTCATAAAATTAAATGTTTTTTTTTATATTTGAGTTGCTTGAATTAAAGGTAAATTGTGTTTACGATCTATGAGGTATTTAAAAAAAACTACTAACTAGATTTCGTTCAAACTAACTTTCGGTGGAAGTTTGCATGGATTGTACATCATATAATATATATTTTTTTGTTTTATAATTCTGATATTTTAAAAGTTACAGGAGGGGGGGGGACACACATTTTGCCACTTTAGAAGTGTCTCTGGCGCAAATTTGTTTGATGAAAAAAATTTTGATTTTCAGTTCTACTATGGTTCTATGTAGGTATATGGGGTCCCCCAAAATTTATTGTTTTTTTTTCTATTTTTATATAAAAATCTTAATGCCTTTCACAGAATACATACTAAAAAATATAATACCTATACCGATTTCAAAAGTACAAATAGGCACTCAAAAGCGGAAAATAAATGAATAGGTACCTATTTTCATCTTTTTTTACTCTCCATCCCTCTTTGATAAGAAGAGAGAGTATAAATTATCGAGCATACAACTGGAATAGAGCGTTAATGTTGTATTTTGTATGAAAATAAATTCCGCCAAATTTGTGCTGCGACGCTGCGCCGGTTCTGCGCTCTGATTGGCCGATTGATGGTCATTGATGAAGATTTGGTTCAAAAAGATACTGTATTAGTACTATTTTGAATAAAAAAAAAATATTTTGATTTTGTTTAGCCGATGGGACGTACATACAGATCACTGGTTGGTTGAATTTCTATTACGTCGGTGACAAATCACTGATTAGTTTCGGAATTTCATGGCTCACATAGTAATGTGGCATATAATCAAATAGAGTAGTAACTCTATATCTATATGCTCAGTGCTATACGGACATTCGGTATCATAGCATATGAGACCGAGTGTCCGTATAACACAAATACCCACAGCACCTACCTAAGGCTTTGTGACTTCCAATAATTATATGAGTATGATATATATACCTATATATAGTAGTAGTAGGTAGGTAGTAGTAAGGTATATCTAAAGACATGCCATTGTCAGGTCTAATATTAAATCACAAAATCTAACAATAAAAAGCATTTCTGTAGGATTTTAAGAAAAGGTGTGCGAGTTCATCGTTGCGTGTCTCACGCGAGCCACACACAAACAAACTTCGACATGACGTCCGTACGCGTTACACTGATAAGAAACAAGAACCGATATGAGGTTTTCTATTAATATTTAATTTCGTAATTCTGTCTAAATTCCATATGTCTTGCTCTGGGTCGTCGTGTCACTTGGTAGTGGTATATAAATCGTAGACAGCTAAAATGAAAAGTAACGCAGAACAATCTAGATGTCACGAACACAATCACAAAGTTTATAGGTTGTGTGTGTCTGTATTCATTAATTTTTATAATTACCTTCAACCAATACAATTAATAATAATAATAAAATCACACATAAACCACACACATAATGTCTCTTATTTCCTTGTCACTAATATTAAATTATATCGCACTTAGAGGAGCTCTCCTAAAACGCAGGGTTTTACCCTAATTTAGGAAACAGTTGCAAACCATCATGCTATAAAAATTGTATTAGAATTAAGGACTTATTCAAGCTGTTTCTATTTTTTATTATCATACTTCTTTTGTACCAATAATAATAATAATGTAATTCCTTATTTGTCCCACTGCTGGGCATGGTTCTACTCCTCTGAATCAGGCGAGGAGAGTGTTGGGCCACAGTTCACCAATGTGCTGACTCAATGCGGGTTGGCAAACTTCACAAACTATGGGTTCTTTCTGTGGTGCCTCACAGGGGTCAGGATCGAACCTGGACCTCTCACTCAAGAGGCCGAACCCATTCCCGTTAGAGTTCACTAGACCAACGTCACTCACTTTAAAAATCTTAATAAACCGCGATAAAATCCATAAAAGTTGTTACATAATAATTCATGACATCTTTTAAACTGCCGAATCTATTTTAATGTAATTGTCTATTGTTTGTTTCAGCTTGATGAATTGGATTATTTTAGATCCGACAGATGGCGCTTTAGTCAAGAGTTTTGTATGTGTTAAATATAAATGTGCGTTCAGAATAAGTTCATAAGAGCTATATAGATTGAATACCGCTTTCTTTTTCCTTTTTGGAACCAAGCAAAGCTTCCAGGAAGAAATGAGAAGAATGGTAACATTTATTAATCTTTGAAAGTTTATAAATAAAATAGATATCTATATCCACATGTAAAAACCCTACCCAGATAAAAATAATGTAGAGAAGGTAGTTTAAAATTAGTATCTACACTTACCTCACTATACTCTGGGATGGGGTTTCTCGTTCTCATTGAGGAATCTTGATATCGCATCGGCATGACGGGGTCTTCTCCGGATACTGCCCGCTGATACGATAACCTTCTGCCCTTGGAGTCTGCCTTCCGCTTGTACTGCTCATTCTCAGATATACATGACAAATCTTGCTGTGACTGACAGCTCTGTATTTCTGCTTTCTTCTCATCTTGGTAAAGACGCCGAAAATAATTTGTTAATCCCTCACTTGCCACCCAGGTCACTCTAAAATAAAAACAATACGTTTTATAATTCAAATGATTCTGGTTTTTATTCGGTCTATAAGCTCTTCGAAGATTTTTTTTTTAATAAGAGAGAGAGAATATTCTTCAATATTGAGAAAAGCTTTCGAATGTATAAATTATGGATTTAACGAAGACCTTCGCTTCGCGTTATCCGTGAATTTATTAAGAACGCAGTCTATTACATGCGTGAATGATTTTTTTTTTCAGCTATTGATTATTGAAATTATCATTGAGGGACAATGATAATTTCAATAACCTAAGCTGATCATAGAATAAACAATGTAATTCAGTAAAATTTCAAAAATATATGTCTGTATATTTTTTTACAATGATCACGATCAGCTCAAATTTCTCTACCGCTGGATATAAGCAAACAATGAGCGCCAAGACGTCAGATTCCCTACTACTCGCATCGCACATTATCTTAAACTCTTACATGCCTCTACAGATTCATTAATGCATTTCAATAATTTTAAAAATATTAATGAATAGTAAATGCTTATCGAAAATATAATATGTCTCTATGTAGGTGTTAAAATATACTTTATTATCAGATTTCTGGTAATTAGATCAAGTTTTAAAGTAAATGCCAATATTTATATGCAAAACACACTTCAAAAATTATTTGATTTGATACGGTGAAATGTATTTTCGATACAGGGGATTCCTGTGCATGCAGTGATTTGTATACCTAATACGAAACGGAATGTACGATTTCCAAATTTATTTTACTGTAATTATTTAGTAGAATAAAATTATTCGTATAAGTACTCGATGAAACAGGGATTCTGCGAATTTCATCGAATTCATATTGCAGTTAATTAAATACATTCTGGTTTAAACACATTTTAATGTAGGACTAAAGCATGTTTAATTATAAAATTCAACGAAGACTATGCTTACGGAAAATTATGAGATCAATGTTAGAAAGAAGAAAGAAAGAAAATATACTTTATTGTGTGCATAAAATAGGTAAACTTACAATATCGTGGAGATTACAGAAAAATAATTGTACACAAAAGGCGGCCTTATCGCTAAGGTAGCGATTTCTACCAGACAACCTTAAGGTGAAGGAGATTTAAAGTAGATATAGGGTCGTTATGGAAAGAAAACATCAGAAAATAACAATAATAATTAAAAAAAACAAAAAAAATTGAAATATGTATACATTTAAATACATGTATACTATATAATTCAAACACAAATAAATATGTACATTATTACATAATGTTATAAATAAACATACTTAAATTGATACTTATTATATATACATGTACATATATACAACTATAAACTAATATATATTATATTATTGTGTATTTATAAATACATAAATAAATACATACTCATCTAAACAATTACAATGAGATATAATTCTATTTTTGCACACCAAATTGATTTTAGAAACAGATTCAGTGATGTTGTTGATCAGTTATTTCAAAATATGATTTTTTGAGTAATGCCTTAAATCCGTTGAGCGTTTTAGCCTTCCTAATATTTTCCGGCAAGGCGTTCCACTGTATGATAGACTTCACTGTATAGGAACAATTATAGAATGTGGACTGATGAATTGGTATTTTTAGTGTGAGAATATCATTCGAGCGTAACGCCTTTTCGGATCTACGTACAATAAATTTCTCCCTAAGGTACTCTGGTGCCTTGGGATTGTGAAGCACGTGATACAGGAGCGATAGCATTCTTGTATTCCGGCGAAAACGGATTGGCAACCACTTGAGCTTAGCACGATATTCAGAGATGTGATCATATTTCCGCGAAGAAAATATGAATCTTATGGCTAAATTTTGGAGTCTCTCAAGTTTATTTAATTGTTGCTCGGTGAGATCAGGATAGCACGCGTCGGCATAATCGAGAGTAGAAAGAAAGAGTGATTCAGCGAGCGCAACTTTGGTAGATGCGAGTGGCAAGGGATCGGTCGACTTTTTTTTCTCTCTTTTGTCCCCTCTTCTTATAAGAAGAGTACCCCTCTTATAAGAGGGGTACAAAGAGCCCCCTCATCTCTATGAGCTTCGTCCAAGGTGCTGGGCCAACCCTAGTCTATTGAGTCCCACCGCCACGTCAAGGCCTGAACCATGGTGGGGAATCGATCGACATTGAGAGAGGCCTATGTTCAGCAGTGGACGGATAGAGGCTGATGATGATGATGATAATATAATAGTAATATAGTTATTTTAAAAAAAAACGAATAGTGGCAAGAAAATAGAACCCCAATTTAAGGTGCTAAAATTGATTATAATATATATTATATTTTATGTTGCCTATAATTTAAGTTATTGTAAGGTTTCATTAAAATCCATTCAGTAATTTTTGCGTGAAAGAGCAACGTTTATACATCTAAGTATACATTCTTACAAACCTTTGCGTTTAATATATTAGTTGGATTGTTTTCAACAGAAAATGGGGCCCTGGGCTGAAGCCCAAAAAGCCTGTACATGCCTCATTTTGTGCCTCTAAAAAGGTTAATTAGTAATATGTGTGATATTTACCTATTTGATCTGGTAGCTCTCTTCCTCTGCTGTGACATAGGCGCGTCTAGTCCAGAGTTCATCGAAATGGCTCGCGACTTTAGCATATGCTCCCGTAAGAACGATTCGTTTAAACCTGTAATAAGATATCCATTTGTTACCTATATTGTAACTCGTGGCCTCTATATTTACGACTGGTCCGTAAGTTTGCCGTAGCTCAACGTGCTAGGCGTGCTACGCTGGGTGTTTCTTAGACAGATAGCATTCGGAACGAAGACATCCGCCAGAGAACTAAGGTTACCGATATCACGCAAAGAATAAGCTCGTTGAAGTGTCATTGAGCAGGTCACACACTTATTTGTCATAATCAATTATAAAATACTAGCTGCCCGCACAGACTTCTATCAAAAATTAAAAAAATTAAAATCCGTTTTTAAATGACAAAAAAAATTGACAAAGAGAAGATTAGAGAAAAATAAATAAGGCAAAAGTAATATTCCTACCAAATTTCAAGTCTCTAGGTCTTCTAGTTCCAGAGATATCGTGATGAGTCAATCTATAGAACAGCTCCTATATATTATATTATATAATATACTAGCCGTTCTTAGTTGACCTCTACATGGCAAAAGTATTATTCCTACCAAATTTTAATTCTCAATAGTCAATCTATAGAACAGCTCCTATAATATATAATATAGAGCTCCATTATTATATATTATAGGAGCTGCTTAGATATATATATATATATATATATATATAGAAGTATATATTATATTTGTGATAATCACAGAAAGCCAGTTCTTCTTGTGTAATAAAGTGCAATTTCTTAAAAGTACTAAGAAACATCTTCTAGTTCAATGTCAAATTATTTGATGGAGCTCTATTAATAGTCTTATCTGAATTAAATACTTGACCTTATTCGTTTTTCCATTTACATTAATTCTTTGTTTCTAAAAAGGAAAAACGTGTCACCCGTTTGATCAGAGCATTAGTGGAGGATCAATATTACGCTGTGTAGACTTGATTACACCAGTGGATTACACATTGAAAAAAATATTGACGGACTTCATTTACAGACGTCCGATGCCGAGTACAGCTTGGCAAAAAGAGTATGACGTGGTGACAGGTGGAACTAAATATTTTACTAAATGGAAACCTATGATGTTGATAATACTTGGCCGACAAATACTAGATTTTGAGTAAAGCTTAGTGTTTCACATTTATTTTTAACGATTTGATTAAATTATCTTGCTGATTTTCCATATTATGATGAGACCTAAGTGAAAGTGGCGCCCTCATTTTTTCCATACTCTTTTTTGCCAAGCTGTAGGTATTGATTGACAAATCAGAAAAGAGGATTATGTATTTAGCCTGTGTATGTAGCACCTAAACTAATTATCCGAATTTGATAAATGATGTGTTCTTCAATTCTTTATTATACGGGTACCATATGCTATATTTTATCCAACTTTTAATAGAGAGAGTAATATTCTATTTAAGTAGACGGGTACAGTCTTTAAAATTATTTAATAAAATTCCATAAAACAATTTCCTGTATAGAGACAGTATTGGAGAGATAAGGACTGATAATAATGAAGTAAAAACCTGGATAAATATGCATACAGGAGAGATGTAGCAAAATTATTTTATGTATATTTGGGTATATACATATATCTACCAAAATACATAATTCTTTAGACCTTCACTTTCCGCACCCCGCCGTTAAGGCTTAATCAATGTATATACATTGTTGCTTAATTTACTTTTAATGGCTTTGAGGTTTATCAGAGAATTTTACAAAATAACGATAGCTTAGAATAGTATTATTTCTCCCATCAAACAGATTTGCTGCTGCCTGCCTTGCCCTTCTCCCCGAATAACAGCAAAGTTGTTTGACGGGAGAAACAAGCAAGATTTCTCCCTTTTGCCACTGGTGATGATAAGACGTTTTCAAACGCGAATTTGCATAATATTATCACAGTGTAAATACATACAGTGGTTCAACGCGTTTAAAGTCACGCGAAATGCCGATTTTGTTTTGACATTCTTTATTCCTCTAGGGTTGTCACAATGTTTACCTCAATTTTTTGTAGCTCTGAGTATTTTTTTTGTCTTTTCTTTTTTCCTCTTAAATTAAGTATTTTATTTTAGTACCTAATGTGTTTGTGTGTGTATGATATGTGTGATGATGTAGATAGTATTTTATAGTATGTGAATTTGTAAGTATGTATGTATTTATTTTTAAGGATGCTGCCAAAATTACGAGTAACTACTAAAAATTGTGTGCTTATAGTAGAATCAGGTCGTACACAGAGATATCACTACTTCATATTCGTAATCGGCGTCCTCGAAAAGTATGGAAATAATCTCCATATTCATTTTATTTCAAATTTGCGTCCGCCATCTTGTATCTCGAAATATATCGTCATATTCATAATCGGCACTCCTAAAAACCATGAAAATGATACCCATATTTAATTTATTAAAAAATTTGCTTCCGCCATCTTGTATCTCGAAATATATTGTCAAGTTCGTAATCAGTACCCCTGAAAACCATGAAAACGATACCCATATTGATTTTATTCAAAAATTCATCATCAAATCAATCAGTACCTACACCCGAGGAACACGCGATATAATATAAGTGGACTATAAATTAGGATCTCAACACACAACATAAACTGAACCCTAAAAGTGGTAAACTAAAATCTTAAACGGACTGAACGTAGGCCTCCCTCAATGAACGCAAAGAAAAGAAACTTTACCGTTAATTTAATATTTTTTACATACATAAAGTAAATTTTATAAGATGTATTGAGAGGCGACAGGCAGTATTCAGACATGAAGATTTTTGTAAAAGAAAAAGAAAAGACTTTTCATTCTGAATGTTTAAATAATAGGTCTTTACCTATGATATTGCTGTTCTGCAGTACTGGCCATTTCAAATCAAAATAATTTGTGTTTGGCTAAGAGTTCTAATTTCAAATTAATTTTATTTTAAAAACATGGAATTATTTTTCCAAAAGTAGTTATTTGTTATAAAGGACTGGACACCGGATTGAGCTACCACCAGATCAAGAGAATATCGCTTGATCGGACGGAGAACCGAAAGCTGACCTCCAAACTTCAATATGAAGATGGCGTCCCATGATGATGATGAGTTATTTGTTTATTAATTAGTGTTACATTTTCATCGCTTTTCAATCTTTTTCGTCATCATGGATACGTTAAAAATTCGAGTAATTATGGAATATGAGTACCGTCGTGGCAGCAACGCGGCACAAGCGGCACGCAATATCAACGACGTTTACGGAGCTAACACTACAAACCAACGCACCACCTGTTATTGGTTTGCTCACTTCCGTTCTGGAAATTTCGACCTGAAAAATGAACCTCGCGGTCGTCCGAAGACTTTGGTCGACAATGACGAATTAAAGGCGAATATGGAAGCTGATGATACACAATTTATAGAATTAGCTGCAGCTTTAGATGTTAGCGTCAAAACAATATTGGTCCATTTGCGTCAAATCCGCAAGGTAAAAAAGCTTGAAAATATGGGTGCCCCACGAACTCAATGATTGCCAGCGTAAAGTAGTACGCGTCGAGACGCACTGCTCAACAGACACACAAATCAAGGAATTTTGAACCGCATTGTTACCTGCGCTGAAAAATGGATTCTGTTTGACAAGCGCTCAGCAAGTTGGTTGGATCCTGGTTCAGCACCTAAACATTGCTCTAAACGAAAACTTTCCACTATAAAAGTGATGGTCACTGATTGGTGGTCTAGCGCCGGTGTGATTCATCACAGCTTCTTACCAAACGGGGTGAGCATTACTGTAGATGTGTTCAGTCAATCGCAGACTTTGCGCCTACAGACTACTTACTTTTTCCAGAATTTGGATAACTTCTTCTTGACGGGAAAAAAATTCAATACCCGAGAGGCAGTACAAAATACCTTTGAAGAATTTGTTGCCTCCCGTCTGCTGCTGCTGATTTCTTTAAGAAGGGCATCAATAAACTGCCACTGCGTTGGCAAAGATGCATTGATTGCATAGTTGATTACTTCGATTAATACAAATAAAAAATACATTAAAAAAATCGTTTAAAATTTTTCATACAAAACGGCAATTTCATAGGTAAATACCTAATATAATAGGATCCTGAGACGCAGTGTCGGGCCGAGGTTGGGGTTAACCTGGGTCCAGATAGGCACGACGTCGTTGGGGACTGCTAAAAGTATCGTGAAAACGAACAGCCGAGCAGTCCCCCCTTTCGAGTAGGAGTCTGGCCTCTCGCCGGGGCCAGCCTGTCGCCGAGGGTCCTGTGTTGTTGGAAAATCCGGGACCCTCAAAAGGCGGCGGAGGGTGCTTGCAGCGGTTTTAGTGGGTAACGACACTGCCCAAGTGCGAACCCCACACACGGCTAGGTTTAAAACCAACCCCAGTCCTAGCTATGGTTTGGGCTGCAAAAAAAAGGATCCTGAGACGCAGTGTAGTCTCGAGAGCCAACTTTAAGATCAAAGCTATTGTTATTTGTGACTTTAGTATTTAAGTCCCTATAATATACTTTTCTCCGGATGTACAAAATTGCGTTCTCGGTAAAAACCATTTTTTTAAGATTTGGTATAATATTAACGAGTATTTTGCGATTCAAATACGAATAGGAATGTCAATAACCTCTATGTGTCAAATATCACTTGAAAAGTACGGTTTGCAAAAAAAAACAGAATTTAAATAAAAACGTTAAATAGCACTTAATCTAAAAAATTATGATGATGATGATTGAAAACCATACAATAACGTTTTTTATTTTCATTATTGGTTCAAAGGCATGCCAAAATTAGCCATCTCGTCGTTGTTAGTGTAGTAAATATAAGTTTGTGTCTGTTGACATTTCAACTATGAAATCGAGTTTGGTATCGAATGTCGAATTTACACAGTTCAACGTCAAAATATTGTCAAGAGTGCGAATATGTACGAGATTGAGAATTAATACTAATTTTAATAATTAGTAATATAAAATTCTACTATCATAGAGTCAAATCGTGTGCTAGTGTAGCGTACAAGAGTACCGATTGACAAGTTCTCGATCCCAATCCTAAATTTCATAAGGAACGAGTGTCAAGCGTAAGCTGTTCATTTTGTTCTTATTACTTTAATAATAATTTATTTTTAAGAAGGAGAGGTTATACGCGTTTGTCAAGTTATGCTTTGCAAGAAAATGTATGTGATTGTTTCAACTGCAATCCACGCATTAATATACATACATTTTCCCACACCACACCACAGATATTTGAAATAAGGAGATATTTTATTTCATTGAAAATGTAGGAGAACACGACGTCACCAGTGTTCTCCCACCATGCTTCGAAACACCGCGCACATATTTAGCTATTCATAAATCATAACGTTCTAAACGCGCATTTAGGCTGTTTGGCAGAAGATATTTTTTATGTTAGTTGGATAGGCAAACTGGCAAACGTACCACCTGATGGTAAGTGGTCGACGTCGCCCATGAACAGAAACTAGTTTATCTGGAACGAGCCCAGGCAACTCATTTATGTGTTGCCTATCCTGAGACATAAGATATTAAGTCTTGGTGCCAGTAATTACACTGCCTGTCTTGCCCTTCCCTCCGAAACACAGCAAAGCTGTTTCACGGGAGAAACAAGCAAGATGGTGGTACCCATGGAGCCAGGACCGCGGCACAACGCTTCCCTCCAACCGGGGGAATATTGATTGATGTTTAAATACAACACACGCAAAACCACGGGTACACATAGTCATAACTTTAGTAATTACAAGTTGGTAGAATAAAATGTCACTTATTTAAAAAAAACTCTCAGCACTGGTAGTGCTTTACGGTTATCAAATTAAGGTTTTTAATTTTACGGTCCCACTAACATTGTGATTGATGTAATGTACACTACGAGACCACTATATATTCTGCTTGCAAAATATAATGAACATTTTTGGAGTCATATTCTGGGTAACATATTTCATGGCAGTCGAGTGATCAATCTTCTTGCCTTACGCTGGCGTCGGTTTGAATCCCACCAAATGTAGATATTTTGTATGACGATAAAGATTCACTATAGATCTAGTTCACGTGTAGACTAGATCCTAACACAAGTTATTAAGAACTTACGGAAGTGCTAGATTATTATATACTCGCTGTTGCCCGCAGCTTCGCCCGCGTTAACTTGCTTAACTTCAATTTTTTGTGTTAGGAGGAGGAACAGGAGTGTTAAATTGTGTATTCTAAATATGATTAAAAGTACCCGATCGTATAATATGTCTATATTTTAAAAGATAACCTATACCCATTGTAATACTTTAAAAAATGCTGTTTTTAATTTGAGATACAGTAATTTCTGGGCCAGGTTTCAATTTATAGTATACTAGCTGTTGCCCGCAGCTTCGCCCGCGTTAACTTACTCAACTTAATTACTGCTAGTCACAGATAGATGTTATATAGCCTATAGCCTTCCTCGATAAATGGGCTATATAACACTGAAAGAATTTTTCAAATCGGACCAGTAATTCCTGAGATTAGCGCGTTCAAACAAACAAACAAACTCTTCAGCTTTATTATATTAGTATAGATAATTTAAACGAGTATTAAGTATAGTCACAGAATAGGTAGTAGTATTAGGTAGTATAGCATTAAATTGCGCAAAAATAAAACGCAATTATTGCTCACTATATAAATTATGAAATAACGATTTTTACTTATATTTTATCCACCTGTTTGTCCAACTGTCCTTTATAATATTAGACGGATTCTAATCTCCGAAAAAAAGTCTCCGAGTAAAAAACTATCCAACACCTGATGGCTCCTAAACCTCAGTGAACCAATACGTAAATATTATTGCTCACCCCTTTACAGTGCAAGGTAAAATCAATTCCTCGCACCGCCTACAAGGGAGGTAAAAGTCTAGAAAACGACATATCCATTTAATAGGTAATTAAATACCAAATTATTTCTACGCTCTCCGAGAAATGTTACAAATAATTGCTATCTCTCTTAACTAAATGCGCATTATATTCACAACTTCTATCGATTTTATGAAGAGAAACAAATCCTGCTGCATTAAAACATTCATAGTGAAATAATAAAAATGTGGGATCGTTCAATTAGTACTTGTGAAATCTCAATATCAATCATGCCATTAGATGATTCTTGTGTTAAAGAGTTTTAAAAAACATCTTCGTTTTATTAAATTGAATTGAAATATTTATGAATATATATATTGAGAATACGAAACAACATTGATACTCAATACATCACCATAGCTTCTACATATATATATATATATGTTCGTAAAAAGTTTGGGAACTTCGCGATCAACATTCCTGGTGGGTCTGATAGACCCGGATGTAATTACCGGTGGTCCATGTATATTGAAACCGAAACTTCAGGAATGTAAAAAAAACACGATATACTTACTGTGTACACTGTTCGAGATGTCGTCTTCTAGAGTTGAGGCAGAGAGAGTGTGCAGTACCGGCTGACTCCCCGCGAAGCTCTGAACGTTGGGCTGCCTGGAGTAGCGTCCGGTCTGACATACCGACAAGCTGGACACACTGCGAGCTATCGGAGCTGGTGTTATCACGGAGCTCCTATTCTTTTGATGATCGTCCTGAAATACAAAGAAAGTGAAACATCTATTGATGTGCCTTTGTAGTAGAATTGACCCAAATGGGTGACAACAAACGGCAAGAGGCCGTCATGCTGCACCCGCTTAATTAATAAAATTGTACATCTTTCGTTGTACTATTTTATTAATTATTATTAATTCTAATATTAGCACAGATATTTCTCATCAGCTGAGTGTCAGGCTATGCCCACTTTCTTTTGAAGTTATACAAAGGTCCCGTGTTCTCACATTCGATTCCTAAAGACAAATTGTAAGAATTATTGACGACCTCTGTGGCTCAACGGTTAGCGCGTAATTAAATATGTATATTGTTTAATAAAAATCTTAAATATATGTATAGTATAAAAGTATTAAATATAATATTTCCGTTATCTCGTACCCGTAACACAAATCTTCGAGTACTTACCACAGGACCAGATTGACGTGGTGTAAAAGCGTCCATAGATATTATTATTATTATTATTTATTATTATTATTATATTGTATACAATTTGAGTCTCGGCTATTTGCCGGATAGAAGATTCAAGCACGGGCTAATGCCAAGTAACCTGATTCTTTAGAAGTGTTATGATTGTGATGTGGTGAAAGATGAGGACGGGTTAAGGAATCGACGAACTATAGAGCAGGTGTCAATGACCGTGGATTTTTGCATTTGTATGTATGAATTTTTATGTAAATCTATTGTTTTCAAGGCAGAATGTAGAGTTTTGGGGATGACACCGATTGAGGATATGATAACAGGTACTATTTTAACTGTATTTTGACGCCACATTTGCTTAATCTCGTCTGCGAGAGGAATGTATTTTTGTATTTTTTCATTATGCTTTTGTTTTAGGTTATTGGTGTTGGGGACGGCGATATCTATAAGGAATGTAGTCTTTTCAGATTTTATTGTGAGAGTTATGTCTGGTCTATTACTGAGGATGGTTCGATCTGTGACAATGTCGCGGTCCCAGTAAAGTTTAACAGAGCTGTTTTCAAGGACATTGCAAGGTTTGTACTTATAATAGGGTGTATGTGTCTCTATAAGTTTGTGTTTCGTTGCTAGTAGTTGGTGTATTATTTTGGCTATACTGTCGTGACGGTGTGTATATTCTTTGCTGGCTAAAGCGCTACATCCTCCAGTGATATGGTCTATAGTTTCTGTTGTTTGGTGACATAATCTGCACTTGTCGGTTTCTATATTTTCTTTTAGTATATATTTAGAGTAATTTCGTGTTTTGATTATTTGATCTTGTATTGCTATGAGAAAGCCTTCCGTTTCACTGTATATATTACCTTTTGTTAGCCAGCTGAAGGATGCATCTTGGTCTATGTGTTCCTGCTCTATCTGATGTGGGAATTTGCCATGGAGCGCTTTGCCTTTCCATTTTATTATTTTATCACTATCTTTCACTATTTTATGTCGTGGATCGAATTGGTTATTATTTAGTTTTAAAGGTGTACCTGAGTGGGGAATATTTATTAATGCGTTGTGTAATAGACTCGTATTGGCTTTAGTTAAAAAATAAGTTCTTAAGTTGTGTATTTGATTATAGTGCAGATTTTTTATGTCTATGACTCCGCGGCCACCTAATTTTCTTTTTAGCGTAAATCGTTCGGTTGCTGAATGGATATGATGTATATTGTGTTTATAGCTAGAAGTTCGGGTTGCGATATTAAGAGCTTCGAGTTCTGTGTCTGTCCATTTTATTATTCCAAAAGAGTATGTCAATATTGGTACGGCGTAAGTATTAATAGCTTTGATTTTATTTCGGCCTGATAGTTGGGTAGATAGTATTTTATTTAGTCTTAGTTTATATTTAGATTTTAGTATATTCTTAATTTCCTTATGATTAATTGCTGTACTCTGTATATATCCTAAGTATTTATATGTTTCTTTCTCTTGCATACTGTCTATAATGCCTCCTTGTAGTTCCAGATTATGAGGTTCCGTTTGAGTGTGCTTGCCTTTGAGGATACAGTTAATCTTACATTTATCGGTCCCGAATGTCATTTTTATATCTGTACTGAATTTTTCTGTTAATCTAAGGAGCTGTTCTAGTTGTTGCCTATCTGTAGCATAGATTTTTATGTCGTCCATATATAGCAAGTGTGTTAATTTAATTTCGTTTGTTTTATCTATTATATAACCATGGCATTTATTAAGGATTTGGGTGAGAGGATTGAGAGCTAAGCAAAACCATAAAGGACTGAGAGAGTCTCCTTGGAATATACCGCGTTTGATTATGATGGGGGATGTACTGAAGGTATCAATAGTTCTTAGATGAAGCTTTGTGGACCAAGTAGACATTAGATTTTGCAGGAGCTGAATTAATTTACAATCGACTTTATATATTTTTAAAACATGTATTAGCCAGGAATGGGGGACACTATCAAAAGCCTTTTGATAGTCAATGTATGAGTAGTATAAGTTTTTATGGTTTTGTTTAGCGTGATTATGTACCTCAGCGTCTATAATTAACTGTTCTTTGCAACCCTTAGATCCTTTAGCGCATCCTTTTTGTTCTTCCGGTATAATTGTGTTTTGTGTAATATGCGTATTAAGTTTTTGTGTTATTATGGATGTAAGCAATTTATATATGGTTGGAAGGCAAGTTATGGGACGGTATTTCGTTGGGTCAGTTGTATCATTTTTATCTTTAGGTTTTAGGTATGTGATTCCCTGTGTCAGGTATGAAGGTATAGTGCGGGGATCATATATAAATGTGTTGAAAATTTCTGCGAAATATCGGTGCGTTGCTGTGAAGTATTTTATCCAGTAATTTTGTATTTTATCCGGTCCCGGGGCTTTCCAATTTAGGGTTTTCTTTATTGCAACGGTGACATCATCTTTGCTGATTATAATTTCAGGCATTGGGATTAAATTTTGACATTCCTGTATTTCAGAATCGAGCCAAGAAGATGCAGCATGTTATGTTGGACAGTTTTGGACCAAAAATTTTCCCAGTAGCTTTTTACTTCATCTATATTAGGCGGTTGTATAATTTTGAAATTTTCATTAGTGAGGTTTGATTCATGAAATAGGGTGTTATCTTTTCTTCGCGAGTTGCTGATTTTAAGCCGCCGCACTCGTTTTGATTGGGCTTGTAGTTTTTGTTTAAAGTTATCTAGGAGGTCTAATAGTTGTGCGTTAGAGAGATTTTTCGGGTTAACTTTTTGCTGCTTTCTTAGAGAGAGGTTGCCTGCAAGATGCAAGTCAATTGTCCTATTTCCTTGCGTAAGTTCTTAATTCTGTTTTCAATTCTTTGTTGCCATTTTGGGTTGGTGTGATCCACTGTTTTATTTGTGCTTGTATTTTCAGGTGGGTTTTTTACTTTTTTGTTATGTAAAGTTGCAGCAGTTATGGCTGCACTATATATGGAAATGTGGATTTCATCTAGGCCAGGAGACTCCTATTCGGCTAAATGGTTTGCTATTAAATTATTAAGTATATTAATTGTTTTAATTATGTTGGGCGTTACATGAAGTTTTGGGATAATAGGTCTAAGAGTTGGGTCAGTACCAGAATACTTTATCAACATTTCTGTAAAGATGTTTTCAATTTTCTGAGTTTCAGTGGAATAGGTTATTTTTTTTTTTTCGGAAGGGCTAGACTTTTCGGCCTGATGGCCTTTAAGCTCAATCGATACAGTAAGTGAGCAGATGGCTCACTTAAGAAATATTCGAAAGGGGGACGCCCCCCGCCGCGCCCCGCAGGGGGCGCGGTTCATCGCGCGCGCTGCTCGGGAGAGCATCATTTGGACTAGTCAAATCCGATACGGTCGACGAATCTTTTACGGTTGAATTTAACCTATCATCATGAGGGCCGGCCCTCATCCCTCCCTCTGGAGAGAGAGGCGGGTCATGCGCGGTGCCCAAGCAATCTAGCGGTAGCGTAATGCTAGCGCTGTTTGCGCGGTCTGGGTTTGTGTCTACTCGTATCGGATTCGAAACTGGAATCGGTATCAATAATTGTGTTGTTTGACTCTATTGTGATGGTTTGTTCAAGGGTATCTGGAATATTTGGCGAGTTGATTGGAAGATTTGTGGTTGTGATGGGAGTATGATATGGAATTATATCATTAGTAGAGGTATGGTTGTCTGTGTGCAGCATATTAGATGGTGTAATTTGTAAATCTGAACTTCGTGTGAGGTTATTTTGAATGTCCAAATCGGGATTATTTATAATTTGGGCTACAGCTGCTTTTATTTTATTTCTTTCAGGAAGTGATATTCTATTATTGCGATGAATGACTCGGATCTGGTCTGCTAGCCTTTGTTCGGATATATGGCCTAATTCTGGGAAAACTTCAGTAATTTTTTTATACAGCGATGGTCTGAAAGCGGTGAGGTTTGATTCACATGATGTAATGATATAGTAGCAACGGAGAAGTTCTTTGTTGATATGGTCAGTCCATTTCATCCGTTGTCTACTTTTTCCAGCGAGTGTGGTTGAAGGAAGCATGTTCTGCAAAACACTTCTTGCTGGTGTAATGTTGAGTTGTGGTTGATTGCGTTATTGTGGTCTACGGAGTTTTTTTGTCTTTTTTTGTCGTGTTTGAGGTCAGTATTTTGTGAAGTTCTCGTAGATGGAGTGATGTCAACGATGGGCACAGGATCAGAAGCTATTGCTTCCTGTGTAGCATCATCTGACATCAATGATAAAGATGTAGTCCGTGATGAAGATGAATTGTTGAGCATGTATGACTGCGGTGACGAATGAGGCGATGAAAATAAGCTGGCGGATGAGGTAGGTGATGATGGGTATGAGTGTGTGTTGCTCGTTGTTGGGATTATGTTATCTGTAGCAGTGCAGGACTGGACAGAATTAAGCGATACGCCCCCCCCCCCCCCCCAGAATACGTGGGGCTGCCCGGGCCCGAAGACCCGGGGTGGGATTCTCCATTGCTTTTAGCGCCTGGGGTAATATTTTTCTATTACGTAGTCGCATTTTTATTCCTTTATTTGATAAAAACAAAAATAAGAGTTAACAAATATGGAAAGATAGTAGGAGAAGAAACAAAGGTGGTGAAAATTAGACAAACCAAAAACAAAAACGATGCGAAAACAAGAAGTGACATATAAAAAGGCGATGAAGAGATAGAAACGAGAAAGAAAGAACCGATGATCAGCCACGTGAGTACCTCACCCCGAAGAGAGTGAGGTGGCGCACCCAAGTGTTGCCCGGGGACACCAACTAGGAGGGACCTAGGACCTAGGACTAGGATTATTATTATTATTATTATTATATAATTAGCTAGCAGCGGTTTCACCCGCTTTCCATTCCCGTGATAGTATATGGATGAATTATAGCTTATAATAATATGTTACTCTGATGTTATTGTAAAGTTTAATTAAAATCCATTTAGTAGTTTTGCGTGAAAGGGTACGAGTATATTCATACATCCAAACATTCTTACAAACTTTCGCGTTTATAATATTAGGTAATAGGATATTACCTAATATGATCAGGATAAGATAATAAATACTAACACAATATAACTACAGAACATCTTATTTGCCCCAAATGACAGTTTAAGCATTTGGCGATGGTATTCCCATTTAAGAAAAAAAATCCTAGCCTATACTGTCCCACTGCTGGGCAAAGGCGGGAGGCCTTTGCCCAGCAGTGGGACAGTATAGGCATTAGCAGTCTCTAATTTCCATGTGTCTCTATCATGAGTTGCACTACACCAGTCTTTTTGAGAACCCCACCATTGTTCAGGCCTTGACGTGGCGTTGGGACTCAGTAGCCTAGGGTGAGCCCAGCACCTTAGGCGAAGCTAATTGAGCCGAGGGGGCTCTTTGTACCCCTCTTATAAGAAGAGGGCACAAAAGAGCAGCTCACCCCATTGTACTGTCCCAACGTTGAGAGGGGTTGTTCTGTGGTGCGTTTGTTTGTTTTGCTACGTTTTCACGTGTAAACAATTAAATTGATTTTAAAATATTTTTCATCAATGAAGATCAACATCATCAGCTAGTAACATGCTATACTTATTCCAACCGGAGCGGAAACGACTTGTGTGAAACCGCAGGCTACTACTAGTACTAAATAAAAGACGCACAGATAGTTTTCAGACAAGGCTGAATAAAAGTTTTAGTTTCAAACCAACACTTTTTATGACGGTAGTATTATTTTGCAACCTAGCCGAATTTGTGACAATCATAAACAGAATGAGTAAAAAAAGCAAAATTAAAGATTTTGCAAAACCCACGACGAAACAAATATTCTTCCTTAAATTTATATTATTATTGTTATATTATTAATGTTTACTGCAGCGCCCCCTGGTGAGTTGTCACCGTAATACCTATATGCACCAAACAAATCCAAACCCATCACTGAAAGCTGTATTAAAATCGCACTGCAGTTTTGGAGAAAATTGCAACTTTAGTTTGCACACATTTCACACTCACCCCAAACGCATTTTATATTATAGCGGTAGACTCAGAATACAGCTGAGCCTGTAGGTAACATCTCCGTACCGTCGCGAGTCATAAAACTACCGATACTCGAATGTGTTATTTAACGTGGACAGTATGATAGAGCAAAACTCTATTGCCATTGGGTTATTTCTGAAAATGCCTACTTTCTTACTGTATAATACGAGAAGGCTTGCAGCAGATAGATTATTGATCTATATCTGTGTGATTTTTTACGGAGAGCGCGCTCGGACGTGTTATTATGACGTTATATTTTGTTTTGACGCGCAGGTGGCTGAGTGGATAATGATACTGTAGTATACCCGGAATTCATTTCAAATATTTTAGCGACAATAAAACTATGATTAGGTTTGATGTACAAACACAATTTACAAAGTGAATAATATAAAATACGCAATAAGGAAATTATAGAATATAAGGGACGTATACTTCCTTAAAAGATTGCGTTTAAGAATTTATTGTCACAATACAATACATGCAAGAACATAAATTTGGTCATAGGCTTCGCATCCATTTAGGTAAGAGGTAGTGCCATGCCGTAGTTGCTATGCATCTGACTTGGGACGGCACAACCGGGGTGGTACCTCTCGCTCACATAACACTGGTGTCAAACTATTCTGTCGCGTTTCCTGCGGTTTGTGAGTGTCCGGTGGCCCATTGGGAGGGATAGGGAAAAGGAGGGCAACGCATCTGCATAACTTTTGGTTGTGCGGATGTCTATGGGCGTCGGTAGTCACCATAAGGCTACGACTGCTCGGTTGCCTCCTTATGACATTAAAAAAATCGATCGATCGTTACACGAAGGTGTATGTCAGTATGGTGGATAACCGGCAAGCGAAGACTTTATTATCAGGAATTATATTTATATCAGTCACAACTATATATTATAATTATGTCGTGGCCGCATGGTTATTATCGCAGATTTGCTCACTTCATGAAATGCTTGAGAATTTCAGGAAATGGTCGCATTTCATGATGTGGGCAACTTAATTTGACCAGATCATTAAATCCACATTTGGCCGAATTGTATAATTAGGGTTTCCATAAAATATTTAATAAAATTCCAGAATATTTTAAGAACTTGTTGATTTTCATTTCAGTCCGACTGACACAAACAAAATTAATCAAATTTTTGTAACAAAATTAAACATTTTTTTTTCAAAATTATACATCAAACACGTCACACACATTTAATTTTAGAAAACCAAAAACCAACAATAGAAATAAGTAGGTGGCATAAAGAATTTTTACCCGCGACGGAACGGAGACTGCATGTATATGTGTTTGGGGTGAGAGGCAGTTTGTGTGTGTAAACCTATTTTGCTGCTTATCTCCAAGAATACTAGTCCGATTTTGATGCGGTTTTCAGAGATGGGTTCGGATTAGATTGGTGCATATTATTAGATAGATATTAAATTGATAACTCACTAGAGGGCACTGCAGTAAACGTTTTTTGTACAATCCAATGTTGCCATTTTTCTCCAAAACTACTATTTTAATTTTGATACGAATTTCAATGATGGGTTTGGGTTTGATTGGTGCATGTTCTTAGTTAGGTGTTACAATTACAACCCACCAGGGGGCGCTGCAGTAAACATTTGTTTTGATGTGGTTTTAATTCAGTGATGGGTTCTGGTTTGATCGGTGCATGTTCTTGTATTATGTGTTACGATGAAAACTCACCAGGCGCGCTGAAGTAAATGTTTGTTTGTGGAAAACCAAAACTACTAGTCCGCTTTAGATGCGATTTTCGGTGATAGGTTCGGGTTTAATTGTGGTACGTGTTCTTAAATGTGTTACGGTGACGACTCACCAGGGGGCGCTGCAGTAAACATTTATTTGTACAAACTAATGCTGCAATTTTTCTCCAAAACTACTAGTCTGATTTTGATGCGGTTTTCAAATATGGGTTTGGATTTAATTGGTGCATGTTATCAGATAGGTGTTACAATTACGGCTTACCAGGGGGCGCTGCAGTAAATATTTTTTTTTGATGCGGTTTTCATTCAGTGGTGGGTTCTGGTTTGATTGGTGGATATTCATATATTTTTTATGACAATGAAAATTCACTAGTAGGGCTAGAATGCGCGCACGACAAAATTTTATCCACGCCTTGTCTCGTATTATTTCATATAAGTAATACGGGGTAAGGGGTATATACAATTTAGTCGTGCGCGAATGCTAGCCCTACAGGCGGCGCTGCAGAAAACATAATATTTTGTTTGTGCAACTACTACCAAGCCCGGTTTTAGATGTGGTTTCCGGTTATAGGTTCGGTTTAAATTGTGTTGCATGTTCTTAAAAATGTGTTACGGTGACACCTCACTAGGGGGCGCTGCAGTAAACATTGTTTTTACAAAACCAAAACTACTGGTCCGATTTGGATGCGGCTTTTAATAATGGGTTTGTGGTTGATTAGTGAAGATTTTTAAATAGGTGTTACGGTATTAACTCACTAGGTGACGCTGCAGTAATATCTAGTCCGATTTTCATGCGGTATTCATTATAGGGTTTGTGGTTGATCAGTAAAGGTTATTAAACAGATGATACGGTGGTAAATCACTTGAAGGCGCTGCAGTCATTAATATATTTAATTTTAGCTTCTACATATTTAATATTAATTAGTTTTATAAAGCATACTCTATAAAAAGTTTGAAATAAAAAGCAAAATTAAAAATTTTGAAAAAAACCCACGACGGTTGAAACATATTTGTAAAATGATAAAATAATTAAAAACCCCCGACATTTAAACAACAGAGAATCAGTTTTCATAGCATTTCCTTACGCACCTATTTGGTTCTCGAAGACGTAGATGTGGCAATAACATATTATTCAAGTCCCTATAAACTTAATATAAAACCCAATATAATCCGTCGGGGACTGCCATCACTATTTTAAACTTCAACATAAATATAATTAAAAAATCCTCGATATAAAGAATTTATGCAACTAAATATAATAAACTTAAAAAATCGTAAAAAAAAAACCCATTTCTCTCCAAAACTACTAGTCAAATTTTGATGCGGTTTCATCACTGTTTTAAATTTGAAGAAATAAAAGTATAGCAATAAAATATCTTCAAATTATTCACGTCTAAAATCTAGTCCATTCAATGGCAGCCCCCGACGGATTATATTGGATTATACAAAAAAAAATTAGCGAAATCGGTCCAGCCGTTCACGCGTGATGGCGTGACCAAGGGAAATAGGGATTCATTTTTAACCGACTTCAACAAAAAGGAGGAGGTTCTCAACTCGGCCGGTATTTTTTTTTTATGTATGTACACCGATTTCTCCGTCAATTGTGGACCGATTTTCAAAATTCTTTTTTTGTTTGAAAGGGTATACTTGCCAAATGGTCTCATGATAAGGAAACCAGGATCTGATGATGGCATCCCAGAGAAATCGAGGGAAACTTTCGAAAATCGTAGGAACGACTAATGCGTTTAATATTTTTTTTAATAAGCATTTTAAAGCACTACAATTTAATGACGGTCTAGAGTCGATCTGATGCTGGAGCTGGAAGACAGTCGAGGGAACTCCTCGACGATTTACTTCAGTAACCTTGTGTTTGGGCTTGATTAATTTGTATTGATGAGAACTTTACACCTAGATGGGTTGTGACTGTGAGTCGGTGTCAGCCAAGGTAGTTAGGTACCTACAGCAGCAAATACGACACCGGTGACGGACGATAGTGACGTATTGCTGTACCTGGTCTACTACCTATTTAACTTAGCTGACACCGACTCCAAAAGTAACAATAATGACGTGGTAAACGCAAAAATTGTGCATTAGTAGAAGTACAAGTTGATTATTAGTTGTAGACACAATAATTAAAGAAACGCGATTATTTTATTACTTTTAAGTTATTTTACTTTTTGATTTTAAGATATGTGAATAATTATGTTATTCAAGAGTAAAGTACTAACTTGTGAAATGCGATCCAAACTCCACAGATTTTTTACATTATGTTCAGTTTTTGCGTGACTTGCATAGTACTTGAGAACCATTTCGTCGTAAACTTTTTTGTTATTGCTTTCTATCTACAACATTGCCGGCTGCGGCCGCCATCTTCACACATAAACAAAGCGCTTGCAGTGCCTCTACCGGTAATTGATGTAACTACTTTAGGATATTATAATCAAATAATCATTACCATTTCAGGAAGAAGCCGTGCGCTTAGTTGCCCATATCGAGAAACGATTTCTTATGATCGATCTGCCCAAACTATATCATGATCTGGCCAATAGACAGTGAAACATTTCATGAAATGCGACCATTCCATGATATTCTCGTGCATTTCATGAATAGAGCAAATTTACGATATGGCCACGACTTACACATATTATGTAATTATGAATATTCTGTACCGATCACCAAGACTATTTTTTATGATAGTTGGATAGGCAAAAGGGCAGACGAGCTACATGAAGGTTCTACTGGTAAAACTATAAAACTGCTTCAACTACCCGGTAAGCTATTCGCATCGCCATTTGGAGAGAAAGGAGCATGTTGTAGATGGTAACAAACTGATGATGATGTGTTTATTGTAAAATTCAATATTATCACATACTTTTTTTTCATTTACTGCTATGATTAACATATTTTAAAAGGAATCTTTATTTTATTAAGAGTGAAACATTCAGAGCGTTAATGGGTCGCCCAAGGTAGTCCTGCAAAGAGATCTTTTTAAAACGCCTACGCGTGCTGCTGCGCGTTAAAACATCTCTGGCGCCAGCAGGGCCGGTGACGTCACAGCTGTCAGGTGGAGGTACAGTCTAATGGGGTTAGTTTCCCATTTCTCTATTGAAAATATACCTGACAGTCACAGCGTCTGACGTCACGCGCATTAGCCGATGCGGTATAGATTTCAAGCACGCAGCCTTTAGTATCAATGCGCTTAATAGCCTGTCATGTATTGTTGTTTAAAAGGTTTCAGTGCAAAATATCCTGTTATTTAAGTCTTTAATGTATTATCCATGTAAGGTCTATTGATGCTTCAACAATAGGTTTTATCTAAGATGAAATGTTCCATAAAGCAGATATCAAGAAACGAGTAAAGACATTAGACGTACCTAAATACGTATTATGAAGAAATAATGAGAAGTTGAATAAGAAAACCAAAGAAGAAAACAGATCTCTGTTTTCTTATTCAACGTTTGAGAAAACAGAGTCGGTAAAAATATGTCGTCAAGATATAGAATACCTACCTGTATCTATCGACATACTTTTCATTTTCAAGTTCGTACTAATACCAAAGCGATCTTGACTTTCGTAAAATACTATTTCAGCGATGAAGCAAAATAAAAAAAAATGTAAGTACTTCAATCTTTGATTAATAATGGAAATAGTACGTACTGCTGCTGGCAAGAGTTATTATTAACATAATTAATAAATAAATATAAATTGGCCTACAATAAACCAAAGAGATTACTTTGTCATGCCCTTTTTTTAACGCCGGATGCTCTGAAGCATCCTGAAGCGGGTATGTGGGACTCGCTGTGCCCGAAAGATGGTAAGTGGACGCAGCTCTACCCACTAAAACCTCAGATCTGTTAAGCTAACTACTAGTCAGTCCTGCAAGGGACCGACGCCACCTCTTCAGAGGGGTTGTCCCGCATCACAGAACAACCCCTCCCAACGTCGGGACAGTACAATGGGGTTGAGGTTTCCATCCTTGTATCTTGCCCCCTGATCTTTTCTCCCCTCTTATTATAAGAGGGGTACAAAGAGCCCCCTCGGCTCAATTAGCTTAGCCCGAGGTGCTGGGCTCACCCTAGGCTACTGAGCCCCACCGCCACGTCAAGGCCTGAACCATGTAAAATGTTTCCCATTTCAGTAGATTTTGCATGTTTTTATACCAATCTGTAAGTTGATAATAGGGATGCACAGTGCAGCTCTGTCAACTGTACACGTATTGAAATTTTCGAAAGACCGTCAGCAAACATGTCACTGTGTGGGTGCTGCACAATATCTGTGAGAAAAGCATCTACTATCTTCATGATATCCTGGTTACGAAAACTACGTTAAAAGTACTGCACTGCCGCTTTCATGAAATGAAATAAATTACGGTGGTCAAAGGAGGAGACACAGATTTTCCAAATTCAAATCTTGAGAAACCATGTTGAAAAAACAAGGCTGCTACTTTGTTCTTAGGTTAACAAACTTCCATTCTGCTTCCATTATTGTACATTTTCGTAAAATAATTTTGGAACTCTTTCGATAGATCGAGATTTTTCATAAAATTTATTTATTTTTAACAAAGTTATTTTGCAACTTTTATAAAAATTATGACATCCAATATGAATAACATGCTGCATGGGTACCACCATCTTGCTTGTTTCTCCCGTCAAACAGCTTTGCTGTGTTTCGGAGAGAAGGGCAAGACAGGCAGTGTAATTACTGGCACCGAGACTTAACATCTTATCTCTCAGGGTAGGCAACACATAGATGAGTTGCCTGGGCTCGTTCCAGGTAAACTAGTTTATGTTCATGGGCGACGTCAACCACATACCATCAGATGGCACGTTTGCCAGTTTGCCTATCCAACTAACATACCACCAAAAAACAAACAACCAACAAAAAAAAATCTAATGCAAGTGTGAATTATAGAGTTATACAATGCACAATTTTTAACATATTTATTATGAAAATCGTTGTAATTTACAGTACAATGTATTTATGTAAAATAAATAATGTATATTTTAGTGAACAACATTGTATCTTATAATACAACTACACAAAAAATAAATATACTTAAATGAAACTTTTTCATTGTAAGCAATATTACAAAGTGTATTATTATCATATTTGTATGAAATAATATGTTAATACTTGTGGTTGGTCACACGAAAAGGGACCTGTCAGGAAATCAGAGTACATTTTAACATAAGGGGAATGGCGGGAAGCATCGGGGCGCGTGATTGTGTTTTTAACCGACTTCAAAAAGGAGGAGGTTATCAATTCGTCGGAATCGTTTTTTTTTTTTTTGTATGTTACCTGATTACTCGAAGATGGCTAGACCGATTTGAAAAATTATTTTTTTGTTCTAAGTAGTGTAGTCTAGTATACCCTATACTTCCCAAATGGTCCCATGATAAGGAAACCAGGATCTGATGATGGCATCCCAGAGAAATCGAGGGGAACTTTCGAAAATCATAGGGGCGACTAGTGCGTTTGATATTTTCTTTATAAAGTGTTTTGAAGGACTACAATTTAATGAAGGTCTAGAGTCGATCTGATGCTGGAGCCGAAAGACAGTCGAGGGAACTCCTCGACGATTTACATCAGTAACCTTGTGTTTGGGCTTGATTAATTTGTATATTGTATGATTATATGATGAGAACTTTACACTTAGATGGGTTGTGACTGTCATTATGGGTCTGATGATGAAGAAGCCGGTGTCGTATTCGTTGATGTACCTACCTACCTTGGCTGACACCGACTCCAAAAGTAACAATAATGACGTGGTAAATGCAAAGATTGTATATTAGTAGAAGAACAAGTTGATTATAAATTGTAGGCACAAAGATTACGGAAATTATTTTATTACTTTTTAGTTTTTTTACATTTTGAAGTCGGTTTTAATTTTTGTTAAAATTTTTTGTTTTTTTGGTTTCCCGATAATTAATTCATATTTTGTGTTTTGTCCACTTGGAGTGGTTTTCTATGGTGTTTTTTTTAAATACTTGATCGTTATATACCTATTGTGATTGGTTGGGGAATATTGTGGTGAACTGCTCTGGGTGGATGGATATTGTATTTTGTATGGCCAATAGCCCAGTAGCTAAAGCCTTTAAATGAAAATAATAATTAAATGTTTAACAGGAACAGAAAATCATTCAGCTAATGAAAAAACCTATTTTACTTTTTAGTAGTTTTAAAGCCGTGTACTTGACAAAGTGTCTCTTTTTCCACTAAAAGAAAGTGGAAATACTAATAAAATAGATTAAAATACCTAAGAAAAATTACAACAGTTTCCATCGGGTCCTTTTTGTCATAACTATAATAATATATAAGCATAGAAGTATAATATAAGTAAGTAAGTAAGTATATAAGTAACTAGCAGAGTACTAAACTATATATTGTAGTAAACTATTCAATACACTAAAATTATTATTTATGAATAAAAATGCCATTATAAATTGAGATATAAACTATCCTAACTCTCAAGTTGGATCAAACTGCACACTATGTTAAAAATTTGGTTAAAATCGGTTCAGTAGTTGAGGAGTTCATTGCGGACAAACAACGTGACACTTAATTTTTATATATAAAGATAAATAATTATAAAAATTATATACTTATCATTTTTGACTTATTTTTATAGGCAATATCAGAATTATTAATATCATTAGAAACAGTTTCAGAGTAAGGCTAGTTTTAATAAAAATGTCTATAATATAGTTCTGAAATTGCAGCGCTAGAGCAAAATATAACCTGTTTTGTTGTGAGTGATAGAGTACAATTTTTTATAGGCTAAAGGTAAATTATGATCCCACAATGTACCTACTTAAAGATTTATTTTTATTACTCCAATTCAAACGAATTTTGTTGATAATTGCAGAAATCATTTTGGTAATTAATAATGTTTGGACACTCTGCATTTATTTTAATACAGTTTATTTTTTACCACATTATTTTGTTTTTAACCGACGAACAAAACGGAGGAGGTTCTCAGGTCGACGCGTATAGTTTTTTTTATGTATGACCACACGTCAATTTTTACAGAGGAGTCCGATTTTAATATTTATTTTTTTGTTGCAAAGAAACTATTCCAACTTGTTTTGCACTAAAAAGTGTAAAATATTTTTTATTAAACCGACTTAAAAAAAATATAGACTTGACTGGCACCGTCATCAAATACACAACATTAACACATAAAGTAAAACATTTCATGGGACATACTACACCTTGGGAATAGGGCATCCCTCCCAGGCATATTAGGATAACATGTTAAATTTGTTATAGAATATTTGAAAAGATAAGTTCCACTGAGTTTGTTTCGGTGGTTCTTCTCAGTGTGCTTGCCTCAGAAATGGCGGTGGACTCAATTGACGTTCAAAATTAGGTACTCTGTTGGGTCTATTTAAAAAAAACTTTTTTATTTTGATTCAAAACATATTTATTATAATGAAACACTTTTTTACGGATTTTATCGCGGTTTATTAAGATTTTTACAAGCCCGACGTTTCGGATACTTTACAGCAACCATGGTCACGGGAGGACTGAGGTGTCATACGTCCTAATGTTACAAAGTTATTCGAAACTACCCTATGATACATCAATATTTTGGTTAGTCCTATCTACGCAGAAAGTGCTAACTGTATCTTTAATCTGTGACATATTATGCTTGGATTTTGATTTGATAATATTAATAATGGGATCCCAAGCAGGTGGTAAGAGCCAGCCTTCTTCTCTATTGAAATTAGGATGTTTTTTAATTTCAATAGCCTCACGGATCATCCTTGGTTGGAATCGGTGTTCTTTTGCGAGGACTTGTGGTTTATCAAATCTGATATAATGGCGAGCTTTGTCAAGACTATGTTCACAGATGGCAGACTTAGTGTAGCGACGGTGTTTTAAATCAGCTATATGTTTTTTTCAACTTCTATTCGAGGTATAAAGAAAATCATTATTCGGGTATACATTTTTTAATATGATTTCTTATCGATCAGAAAAAGTCTAAAAAATAAAATAAAAAGTTAAGGGGTGGACCAATTATATAAATGGGTATAAAAAATAGAGGTTGAAAAAAAAATTTGAGTTTTAGTTCTAAGTATTAAGTACCCCAAAATTTATTGTTTTTTTTTCTACTTTTGTGTCAAAATCTTAATGCTGTTTACAGAATACATCTACTTACCAAGTTTCAACAGTATAGCTCTTATAGTTTCGGAAGAAAGTGGTTGTGACATACGGACGGATGGACAGACGGACAGACAGACAGACAGACATGACGAATCTATAAGGGTTCCGTTTTTGTCATTTGGCTACGGAACCTTAAAAAAGGAATAAACACGCTTTAATAGCAAACCGAACTAAAATTTTGAAAATAATTTCAATACAAAAATAAAACAGATTAACAAAAAATTATATTATCTACTTATTGTAAAAAAGCGTGTGGTGTTTTGTTGTAGTTTGTACTAAGTTTTTGTACTAACTTCACTCAACTCCTACTGGAAATCCCACTGGAACTATGCGGCCTAAGCACTTTGAGATATAACAAAATAATGTATGGCGGGATTGTGTATCTTAAATAGGTCTACAGGAAAATTCGCGATGACATATTTCTTAAGGATAACATACTATATCCATTTTAATACTTAAAAAAAATTCAATTATAAAGCGGTAATTGGAAAACTATTTACTCAAATACGGTATGAATCCTTATCATTTTAAACACCTTCAATGGCTTGAGCATTTCATCAAGATCATTTTTTTCCTTTACATCATGCAAATTAAATAAATGCCGGAGACATAGCAGGCAGCAGCATAAATCAAAATAATGCGTCGCCATGATTCGAACGGGCCGCGTCCCGTGACCCCGCGTCTCGCGTTCGTGCCGGGGGTTCCGAAAATTTAGGTAGTGTATCATTGTATGGTGGAATTGTGTATCCTAAATATGATTACAAGTACCCGATCGTATAATATGTCTATATTTTAAAGATAACCTATACCCATTGTAATACTTTAAAAATGCTGTTTTTAATTTGAGATACAGTAATTCCTGGGGCAGGTTTCAATTTATAGTATACTAGCTGTTGCCCGCAGCTTCGCCTGCGTTAACTTACTCAACTTAATTACTGTTAGTCACAGCGTGATGTTATAAAGCCTTCCTCGATAAATGGGCTATCTAACACTGAAAGAATTATTGAAATCGGACAAACAAACAAACTCTTCAGATTTATATTATTAGTATAGATAATTTACCAAGATTTCGTGTAAATTGCTAAATAATATAAGGATAATTTTATTATGGTAAGAGTCGGAAAAATTTAAGTCGTTTGGGAGCTTACATTGAAAACGCTGCCCTATTTCCTTTAGAGATATAACAAAAAAATAAAGTAAAATAATTTTCATCGTCAGTCCGGATACGTCCGTAAATACTAACTAACGCGGGCGAAGCTGCGGGTAACAGGTAGTTATTTATAAAACCTACTTAACAAATGTGCATTTATATGAGACTGTTTATTCGTTGCTAAGCAACTAACAGGATGTTACAAATAATCATTTTATTGTGGAAATATAAATGAGGCGTGTACTTTTGGATTTCCCTTTTTTGTATTTATTTTTTACATAAAACACATTTCTCCATCTTTGGGGCTAAATATTAAACTTCTGTAGGCCACTTACCTCTTGATTATACAATTCAGGTTGAAAATTTTCATCGCTATTTGCACCTTTTAATTTATTTCCATTTAAAGATTGAAGTGAACCAGACATTGGAGACGGTTGCTGACTAGTTCGTTTTTTGAACATCTCAGTAGTATTACGTAGAAAAATATCCATCTTTTTCCTAAAAAACGAAGGCTTTCGTTCGAGCGGTTTCTTTCCAATGTAACTTAAATTTAGTTCTGATTGTGATAGACCCTCACTCCTAGACAAAATTGAATGGTCGAGTGATAGTTTCCTCATCCTCCCTAAATCATGCTTGACAAAATCTTTGGATGCAGTGTTTTCATTAAATGAGTCCATTTTTTTCATAATGCTATTTTCGCCACTCTTAACTGTATCACTTACGTTATCTTGTGATTTACATAATATTCTATTTTTGTCTTGTGAACTATTATCATCATTGATATGTTCATCAATAAAAAAATTGTTGTCACGTTCAACGTTATTCGAATTTTCATTTTTTGCGTCTGTGGCGACTATTTTAGGATAATTTTGATCATCGCTGATATGCTCACTAGCAAAATTTCTATCCGTATATTCATTACTTCTTAATTTTTCACTATTAGTATGTGTGCTGACGTCTTTAGGGCTGTTATCATCATTGCTGATATGCTCCTGATCAAAAATTTTGTCTTTATATTTATC
This sequence comes from Helleia helle, assembly GCA_963853865.1. NCBI lineage: Eukaryota > Metazoa > Arthropoda > Insecta > Lepidoptera > Lycaenidae > Helleia > Helleia helle. The sequence continues at coordinate 8,050,910 of OY971420.1, forward strand.
AATATCTGAATTTTCGTCTTTAGTATTTGTGGTAACTTCCTTAATATTAATATCGTTACTGCTAATATGTTCATCAACAAAATGTTTGTCCTCGTGTTTGACATTATTAGAAATTCCATTACTATTAGAATTTGTAACTACATTAGGATTTGTGGCACTTGCGAGTTCGTATGGATCACCATTCTCTAGAGTCTCATTATTACTAACTTGTTCAAAACAATCAACAGAATTCGTAATATCACTTTTCATTTCACATTCAATAGTATTTTCAGTTCGTACGTTATCCATTTTAATGATTATTACACAGTACTTTAATAATATAGCAAGTATTACACTGAATCTTTTCGAATATATTTCACTAACTTTTTACTGTTTTGGTGATGTCTTATTATCACAACACTGAATTTCCTATTTAACGTGCTATTAGTTGTATTATGTAGGTCACAATTCACTCAACTATATCTCATGGTCACTATATTATCAGCAGTACGCGTTATTTCACCTGTGTAAATGTTTTATGTATAGCGAAGGAGTGACGATAACATTATCGACTAACAAATGTCAACTGCTCAGCACAGATAATAAATATCAAGATAGCGCTCATCAGCATTCATATTGGTCAAATATTACATAGTTTCGGCATACGAGAGTCGCGGATTCTGCTATAGGTATATCTCGATATTAACAACAATTAAATAATTTTATTCGTATATTTTAATGTATATTGTCATAGAATTTTCCATCAAATGCATTATATCATGCGATAAAAATACGGTTCTGTGGACGTTTCGTAATCGATAAGAAAATGATTGCGTGACTTTCCACTTGCCATAAATACATTTAATTGCTGATTTGTAACGTTCTACTTAAGGCATGTAATACACCTCTAAAAATCGTTGTTAAATGTAATCGCTTAACTCGATTCTTTAGAACGAACGAGCACGTGGCACGGGATAATAATAATATCTATGGACGCTTTTACAGCACGTCAATCTGGTCCCGTGGTAAGTTCTCGAAGAACTTGTGTTACGGGTACCAGACAACGGAAATATATTTAATACTTTGGTACTATACATATATTTAAGATTTGTATTATATAATACACATATTTAATACACATTCATGACCCAGGAATACAGAAAACATTTTGTTCCCTGGCGGGATTCGAACCCGCAACACCCGGCTTGAGCGCCAATGCGCTAACCACTGAGCCACAAAGGTCGTCAATGGTAAGTGATTATCATCGCACACAGGCGGCTATAATCATTACATCGCTTATTAATTAATTTATAAAGGGGGGGGGGGGGATCTTAAAGTAGAAACTAAGGAAAGAGCAGTGTTCTTTATTTTATTATTATTATATTTTATGGCAGTATCCAATAAGAGGGCCAGACTTAGTTGGAAGTATGACTTGTCTGTATACGTTAGTTAGTAGTTTTTACCACCCATCAATAAAGAGTTTCGCTTAAAGGGAAGGCCTGCAACGCACCTACTAATCCTTCTGCGACATCACGTCCTCGCAGAAGGAGAGGACCACCTGCCATGTGCTCTCACTGACGGTCATCGCTCGGATGACTGCAGGGAGCGACAGGTCCGCGCCGATCTCAGCAATGAGGGGCGCCCTTGCCTCTGCCCAAGCTGGGCACTCCGCCAGGGTGTGATCAGCGGTGTCCTCACTGCTGTCACAGTGATGACACCCTGACGAGTCCTCCGCCCCTGCCACCTTCCACAGATACCTTCCAAAGCAACGGTGGAAGCAACCCGTCAGGATCTGCGCAAGGTGGAAGGATATTGAGCCGTGCCGCCGGTCAACCCACTGCTCCAGGATTGGACCGACGGCCAACACCGTGCGGTGCCCCGCGCTCGGTTCTCTGAGCCGCTCACCCCACTGGCTGAGTACCCGCCTCCTCAAGCGGCTCCGCCAAGTCTCTTCCTCGTCAGTGACCTCCTCCTCGTCTCCCCGTCGTCTTCTCCACACACGCGCTAGGGCCCCAGCGTGCAGGTCCCATGGCGCAGTACCCGCCAGTACGCACGCAGCCTCGTACGAGGTCGTACGGTACGCACGGACGGCCCTGGCGGCCATGACCCGTTGGGGACATCGCAACAGAGCCACGTTCTCCGCCTTCAGGGCATGCGCCCAGATGGGCGCGCCGTACAACGCCATGGACCGCAGGACGCCTGTGTACAGGCGACGGCAGCCACCCACGTTTGGGAGAAGACGACCCAATGCTCGAGCAGTTCTAAGCAACCTTGGGATGAGGCGCCGGAAGTGCTCCTTAACTATAAACAACACTATTATAACTATATACAACACTATTGTAACTATCATCATCATCTTGTCTATATATTATTGAAATGAAAGAACTTTTACAGTCTTCTTGATTGCTGTAAAGCATCCGAAACGCTGGGAATGTAAAAATTCTAATAAAAGCAAATAATATATTAATCCGTAAAAAAGTTGTTTTATTACAATAAAGCAATATGGATTTATATACTTACTAATATTATAATTAACTAATGGCACCGACAGACGTTGTCCTGTACATTTTTTATGAATCTAAACCATTCTTCGAATCCTCTTGAACACACAAAAAAAAATCATCAAGATCGGTCCAGCCGCTTAGGAGTTCAGTGACATACACACGTAGGTACAGAAGAATTATAGATATAAAGATTTTATTAAAGTCAATGTTAAGTTGTTTCATAAGCATAGTAATTTGTTTTATATAATTAGGGATAAATAATCAGTCGAAGTTTTTTATGTCTCAAGGAGGCAACCGAGCAGCCGACTGCTCGGTTGCCTCCTTGAGACAACCGAGGTCCGAAGCCTTATGGTGAATACCGACGTCCGTAAGACATGCGCACAACCAAAAGTTATACAAATGTGTTGCCCTCCTTTTCCCTATCGGAATGGGCCACCGGAAACTCACAAACTGCACGAAACGCGACAGCATAGCTGTCACTTCACGCCGGTATTATGTGAGCGAGAGGTGCCACTCGTATTGATGGTGTCAATGAGGTGCATGAGAGTTATTGTCTCTTATCTCTCCACCGATTGTCGCTGCTTGGGCCAAGCGATACCACTTCTCTCGGTTAGAGGCATTGCGAGCTCAACCATGGAACTAGGAGTCATTTTGCTGATGACGTCTGTATATCGTGCCGGCGACCGTCCTCCACGAGCGTTTTTTCTACTACTGGCAGTTCGTAAAGTCAAAGTTAGTGTATATGGAGATTTTATCACATAGGTATAATATTAGTTTTAATTTCTAGTTTCAAAATAGTTCAAAAGAAATGCAGACGCTAGCTCTGATACTAATTAATTTTATCAGTCCTAAGAATACTTTATCAGTTAGTAAGATAAGCGTATATTTAGAATGTTTCAAAAACATAACAGGTACTTACTTGTGCAAACAAATTTGGTCATTGTTGTGGTAAAGCGTAGATATCATCGCTAGCTTTTGTCCGCAGCTTCGCTCGCGGTAATGTAGATTAAGAAAGAGATTAAGTCCGTTCGCTGTTCCTTGGAGACGGATAGAGCATTTTTTAACGCCGGGAAATGCTCTGAGGCATCCCGCGGGGAGTGAGTCTCCCCACGTGGATATGTGGGACTCGCTGCGCCCGAAAGCTGGTAGGTGGACGCAGCTCTACCCACTAAAGCCCGGCGAGTGCCACCAATGCCGCCTTTGGTGAGGTGCCCCGGATCTAATAAGCAAACAAGGCACTTCGACGGCTAGTCAGTCCCCCAAGGGACCGACGCCACCTCCACAGAGGGGTTGTTCCGCACAAAACAAAGCAATGGCGTGAAGTTCCTATCCTCGGCCCTTGTCCCCTCGTACATATTTGTACCCTAGCTTCTTATAAGAGGGGTACAGATAGCAGCTCCCTCGGTTCACTTAACTTCGCCCAAGGTGCTGAGTTCACCTTAGGCTGCCCCTGATCTGGGAATATTATGATAGAAGCAATGTACCTATAAAATAGATTTTTTAACAAAATATAAAAATTATATTCTTGTTTCTAGTAATCAAAATTAATTAATTCTTTACCTATGAAATTGCCGTTCTGCAATGTTGGCCATTTCAAATCAAAATAATTTTTGTTTGGCTAAGGATTCTAATTTCAAATTAATTTTATTTTGAAAACATGGAATTCTTTTTCCAAAAGTAGTCATTTGTTTATTGACTAGTGTTACATTTTCGCCGCATTTCAATCTTTTTCGTCATCATGGATACGTTAAAAATTCGAGTAATTATGGAATACGAGTACCGTCGTGGCAGTAACGCGGCACAAGCGGCACGCAACATCAACGACGTTTACAGAGCTAACACTACAAACCAACGCACCACCTGTTATTGGTTTGCTCGCTTCCGTTCTGGAAATTTAGACCTGAAAAATGAACCTCACGGTCGCCCAAAGACTTTGTTCGACAATGACGAATTAACGGCGATCGTGGATCGTGGCTGATGAGACACAATCTACGGCAGAATTAGCAGCAGCTTTCGACGTTAGTATCAAAACAATATTGGTTAATTTGCGTCAAATTGGCAAGGTAAAAAAGCTTGACAAATGGGTGCCCCACGAACTCAATGATCGCCAGCGCGAAGTACGCGTCGAGACGTGCCTTGCACTGCTCAACAGACACACAAATGAAGGAATTTTGAACCGCATCGTTACCTGCGATGAAAAATGGATTCTTTTTGATAACCGCAAGTGCTCAGCAAGTTGGTTGGATCCTGGTTCAGCACTTAAACAATGCCCTAAACGAAAACTTACCCCCCGTAGAAAAATGATGGTCACTGTTTGGTGGTCTAACGCCGGTGTAATTCATCACAGCTTCTTACTAAACGGGGTGAGCATTACTGCAGATGTGTACTATGAAGAACTGAACACAATGATGGAAAAGCTGGCACATCTCCAACCAGCATTGGTCAATCGCTCGTCTCCGCTGCTCCTGCACGACAACGCGCGACCTCATACTGCACAGCAGATGGTCTCCAAGTTGCAAGAACTGGGATTGGAAGCACTCCTTCATCCCGCCCTACTCACCAGACCTTGCCTACAGACTACTACTTTTTCCAGAATTTGGATAACTTCTTGGCTGGAAAAAAATTCAATACCCGAGAGGCAGTACAAAATGCTTCTGAAGAATTTGTTGCCTCCCGTCCAACTGATTTCTTTAAGAAGGGCATCAATAAACTGCCACTGCGTTGGCAAAGATGCATTGATTGCATGGGTGATTACTTCAATTAATACAAATAAAAAATACATGAAAAAAATCGATTAAATTTTTTCATACAAAACGGCAATTTCATAGGTAAAGAAAGACCTGATATAAGGACCTAATAGGTGCACTCACCAATAAATTAATATAATTATTATAAGCTTACTGGTATGTACTGCTTATAATAATTATATTAATTTATTTTTCACTTTTGAGTCATGCCTGTTTGTAGTTTTTTGAAGTCTTTTTAATTTTTTTTTAATAATATGAAAACTATTCAAAAATATGTTTTCATTTGACACTGCCGGTTGGACACTTTAAGCACCGGGTAAAAATCACGTCTAGTGGAGAAAATTATTTGTATGATGAATATAGAAGTCTTCACCGGGTCATGGATGGATAAATTTATATATATTTTTGACGTGACAACATTATTCGATGGAGCCGGCTGCACGAACGAAAAAACATGACACATGCGGCGTTACCTCACTTTGAGGCGTTCCATTTTCTTATGACGTTGTCACGTTCAACTATCGTCAGTAAACCGACTTTACAGACAACCGATTTTTTAATTTCTTTCCGTTCTTAGTACCCATAGCACAAATTCTTACAAACCAGCTATGATTGTTGGTTAATATTTATTTTAAAAGGACTCTTGTTCTCTTTTTAAATTGTGTTAAAAAATGGAAAAGTTACCATATTTATATTATATATATTATACTATCTTTTGGAAATCTTTATAATAATATAATTATATTATACATATCTTTGAGCTTACTAACTTACACAAGGCATTTGAAATAAGTTATTAAGAACATCGTTAGAATAAAAAGACAATAATTTATTCACACAACATTATTCCACATATTTACATTATAATATATATGAAACATGATTAAAATTCGTATAAAATATGTACAAAATTAAAGGAATACTATATTCCTAAATACAAATTTTACATTCACGGATTAGATGTTATTTCTTCGAAGGCACATCTGGTACGTCGAACTCGCTAACCTGTGCTTCGACTAGCTGTTTGCTTTTCAGCTTGATGACCGCGTGGCTGGGCACATTGGGATCTTCCATCTCAAACTCTATCAGTCCTGTAGACACAGATTCTGTTAGTAAGGTAACCGAAACGTCTGATCTGCAGACAAATTCCGATGTGCGCAAAATTGTTGATAACCGTAACGGCTGGGATAGGGTAAAGTATACAATATGTAATATGTTAATCACATAAAATTTTAAATTACATGTATATGTATAATAATTACACACTATCACCATACAATAAATAAATACGCTAGATTTATATGTATATAGGACTACAATGAATATTCACAAACAGACTTAGCCAAATATAGGTTAGTCGTAGAAGAAAAATATAATTGAAATAAATAAAAAAAATAAAAAATCTAAGTAGAGATCATCTAACTTTAAAATAAACGCCCCTCCAATCAAATTACGCTCACGTTTGCGCTATACACGCAAATGGCTTTCGTAATTGGTCATTCAGTTCCTGCTTAACATGAAACAAAAAGTCAGATCTGTTGACCAACTAGTGCATAATGACCAGAGCGCAGGACAGCGCAGATGTGTCGTCGCATACAAAACGCGCGCTCCCCGCCGTATAAAAATAGCACCTAGACTGAATACACGATTAGTTGACCAAACGAGTTGAAATTTACAGTATTATCGCAATACGCACACAAATATGTTTTTACAATAAGTATTTTGTTTCACACATTGATATAATCACGTTAAGTGGAGGGGCATTCAGTTTTAAATTAGACGAACTAATAGAGATAGAAAAGAACAAAAAACAATATTATATTTCTTATTGTTTTCTAATAATTACGCGAATTTCACTTATTATAATGAAGCAACTTCTATTTTTTTTTCGTTTTTTTTTTTTAATTTTAACATAGATATATATATGTATAGATAATATTTTTAGAAGTGTTCGAAGGGAGCGAGGCTTATAGAAAACTGAGTATCCGTTTTTGGACTTATATTTTACCCTTGGTAAAAGTTAAAAATGTTGGTTCCAAGAGTCAAGAGGGAAATTTCCTCCTCTTTTTTAAAAATATTTTCAGATTTGAAATATCGCGTTTTAAATTTTTTCAAAAACTAGATCCGAATCGAACGACAACTCAACCATATTTTGCGAGACAAAGAAGTAGTTTTCACCTAAAAGGCACTGGTTGACTGGATTATTTCACCATCACAAATTTTCAGTCAATCCATTAGTGGTCACAAACCAGACCTCAATCTTTTATCCGCCAGATTCTATGGATGTATCTCTTAGTGTCCTGTATTAATCAACTTAAGCATTTCCTATAATATGACAACTTTATGAAAAGTTTGTGAAAAGGTCATTTCACTAATCTTCATAATGTAACTGCACATTAGTCAAAGGAACGTTCTAGTAAATACATTAGCTCCTTTACGAATTTCTCGTAATGAACTCTTTGACATTAGGTACTATGTCTATCACTTCACTGGACTAAGAAAGTATTAAAATAAGTTTTGTTGAGACAGGTGCGGATCTACAAACAGTCCTTTTGGGCTACAGTTAGGGCCCCGTGAATATAAAGGGCCCACGCTGTTGAAAATAATATGAAATACTAGTTGGTGCCCGCGACTCCGTCTGCGCAAGATTAGACTTTGGACTATTCACACAATATCTTTATAGATTTAAAGCCATAAGTGTTCTGCTATATTATAGTAAAGTTTAAAATCCATTTAGTAGTTTTGTGGGAAAGAGTAATAAACATCCGTACATACAAACTGTCGCGTTTATAATATTAGTAGAATATTGAAATAAAAATTATAATCAATTTTCACAGCTCAGGATTGCTAACGTCTTAATTTGTCGTTACTTTAGAAATTGGTAATGAATTCAAATTATAATTAGCTAATAAAGTGTGCCCCAAGTAGCCCAGGTCCCTCTTTCTCCCCACCATGGTTCAGGCCTTGACGTGACGGTGGGACTCAGTAGCCTAGGATGAGCCCAGGACCTTAGGCGAAGCTAATTGAGCCGTGGGGGCTCTTTGTACCCTCTTATAAGAAGAGCAGGCAAAAGATCAGGGGCAAGGGGGGAGGACGGGAACCTCATCACATTGTACCGTCCCGACGTTGAGAGGGGTTGTTCTGTGGTGTGGGACAACCCCTCTGTGGAGGTGCCCTTGGGGGATTGACTAGCCTACTAGTCCTACATATCCGCGTGGAGATCTCGAGAAAATCTTGTAGCGTAGTGAGTAAGCATTTCACGTATATCGCTCCCGATGCCAGGAGGCTGCGATGTCATTGACACCACGGCTGGCGGAGGTAACCCTCCCGTTTAACTGTTTTAGGTAGAAGCCATCAGCTCTCCTACTCTTCCGATTTCGCATAAAGGTCTTTGGACCATAGCATAGGTTAATTCGAAAAAAAAAAAAAAAAAAAAAACGTATATCGCTTTATTGTGAATATATTTTATAAGTACTTTTAGTTGATGAATAAATGGGACTTCGAATCGAGAAGACGTTTCCTTTTTAACAACCCAACTCTACGTGTCCACGCTTAGACACATCACATCTCGGATTGTACCATCCGGATGATATGCAGATTATTACACCTCATTTCGCATAGCCATAGTATTCCCCGTAAAATAGCTTTGTGTTCGTTTAGTTTTTAGTTTTCATCAAAATAAACTCAATTCAAATCTGAATAGTTGAAAATTACAATGGCGGCAGTAGTGGCAACTCCCGAATCAAAATGAAATTGATTAAAAAAAATGCCCTAATTAGCAATACGCTTAAACTCATCGTTAAACGGCCGGCTGGTTGAGTGGTCAGGGTACTGGACACTTCACGCAGCAGTCGCGAGTTCGAATTCCGTCAAGTGCAGATAATTTGTATGATGAATATAAGATTCTGCACCGGGTCATGAATGTATATGTATTTATGTTATTTATTTATTTTTATTTCTGTTCCCGTAACACAAATTCATAGGAACTTACTAGGGGGCTAGATCAGCGTGGTGTGATTGTTGGTTAGTATTCATTTTTTTTTTTTAAAGATTATATTATTAATTCGAACTGATGAGTGAAGCATTGTTCATATCATAAAATAAATCCCTATGTATCTTATACTATGTATATACCGTACACTTATATAAAAAGCTATAGTTTGCTTGCTTGTTTTTTTGACCGCACTAACCTTCTAAGTTCGTTGTGTTCAGGTTTCAGTAAAGGTATCTTTTTATTTTAGGATGAGTCAGACCGCGAGCAAAAGTTAGTCATAAATAAATATGAAACGAAACATCACATATTTTATACAATAAAGGGTTGAACTTTATTATTGGTATTGCAACTAATCTAGGTCGCCCAGGTCGACATCGAGATGAAAAATCGTTGGCTTAATATAAACTAATACCACGGATCACGAAAGACTTTATTTCACGATTTATGAGGTGTTTTCCATTCCAGTTGTTATCGAGCGAGATTCAAAACGTGTAAGGAAAAATATTGTTCATTGATATACAATATTATATTGATATTACGCCACAGACAACCATCAATGTAAACGTTACCATGGCAACAAGAAAATTTCTTTAGCATATTTAATATGCTTTCATGTTCAGTTTCGTTGAATGTGTTCCTTAACAAACTGCTTATTTTCAGATTTTAGACCAAAAAATGAGAGTGAAGTTACATAAAGTCCCAACAAGCTGAATTTCAGTGAAATTGTTCAAAATATAATTATAAACAATGTCTATAAGTTCCCCATCATTCCCCTGTAAGGAAAAAATTTTATTCAAGGTCAAAGGTCAAAAAAATGAGTTTTTCGCGATTTTCAGCAAAACGGTAAGTTTTATCATAAAAGTACCTCAGACAAAAATTGTAGATCATAAAATTATCTATAAAAAATGTATCAATACTTTTTAAATAAATATTTTTATTATTTAAATAAATTTTTTTAATAAACTTCAACACTTTTTTTTAATTTACATCGCTTTTATCTTTTCCAATCTTTGAAAATTTCCGTTATTTTGCAATAGTTTTACATTAAACAGGATCACAATTGACCCGTGGTGTAGGCCTACTGGGGAAACCACGTTAAAAAAAACGCGCTAAGTACACTACCTCATATTAGGTGGCGTGGAAACGTGTACATATTATGACGATAACAACTTTTATAACTTTTTGAATCGTTATATCTCAGAAACGGTGGCTCGTAAGAAAAAAAGTATTAATTTTTTTTCCTTACAGGGGAATGATGGGGAACTTCTAGACATTGTTTATAATTATGTTTTGAACAATTTCACAGAAATTCAGCTTGTTGGGACTTTATGTAACTTCGAATGTCTAAATTGACCGGACTATAATGTTTATCAAATTAATAAAACCTGAAAAGAGGATTCCTGGACGCCCACCACGCAGATGGCTAGATCACATAAAACTATCACGATATTAAAAAATGGCGTGCGTTCACAAGAAATTTGACCTACTGACGTCCAAACTTCAATATGTACATAATATGGCACGCGATGATAATTTCCATTTGTTTTGAGCCTTTTTTAAAGCCTTAAATACGTACCTCCTTCAGCAACTACTTCATCTTTGTAATTGTCTTTCATGAACTTCGCCAGTATGTTGTGGTAGAAGAAGTTAGCATTTGCGCGTCCTTCTTGAGTGATCTCCATCTTGGAGACCGCTTGGATCAAAACGTTCAACTTTTGACGCGCGGTCGAAAGCAACTTATCAACTAAAAATAGTAAAATAGAAATAAATAAAGATTAGTAGTAGTCTACAGAATATGCATAAGTACACGCATATGAATTTCATGTTCCCTCTTTCACTGCATATATGCATTACATAAGCATGCAATATAATATATTATAAAATACTAAAGACTACACAATGCTAAGGTTCAAGAGTGGAGGCCACTTTAGGTAGACGAAGTGTTGGTCGGCCATTAACCGGGTGGGTGGAACCATGCGGTGTCCGGTCCGAGTTGGATGCCAGTAGCAAGGGATCGGCCGTCTCAGCGCTCATTGAGGAAGGACCAAGTTCAGCAGTGGACGGATAGAAGCTGAAGATACACAGAAGAAGAATACACAGAAGAATACACAAGCATATATCGATACACTACGAATAACAGTATTCATTGACATTAATACACAATAATAACATAGTCAACAATAACATAGACAATAATAATATAGTCTAGCTAATCATATTATTATGATTATACGTCGGACAGAACGTCCAAATAATTTGGGTGGAAAATATGACAGGCGATGGCTCTTATACATTTATGCCTATCAACTTTTGTTGTGCACTGCGAGCTAACACATTTAACAGCTAGAAAGAAAACTAACATGTTGTTCTTTTTAGTATTTCAAATAAATGTAATGTATTGTCATTTTTCTTTATCAAATAAATTTTCTCTATTCCATCGGATTGCTGTTAAAATGGTTTCAATATTTTCAACTTACAATCGGCTTCAACTTCAGGTACTGGCTGAAGAACAACATCATCAAGGGCATATCTGATGGCGGATGGTACTTTTGCGTAATTTCTTTGGACATTCGGTGCACCTGTGATATTATGCGTTTACAACACAATCACTTTAAAATTACATGGTTCTCTACGTGACAAGGGATTTTTGAAATGACATTTGTTAAAATTATGGTAATCTTATATCTTTAAATGAGCAATTCTTGTATATATATATATATATATATATATATATATATATATATATATATTTGTATATAATTGGAATCTCGGAATCGGCTCCAACGATTTTCATGAAATTTAGTATATAGGGGGTTTCGGGGGCGATAAATCGATCTAGCTAGGAATCATTTTTAGAAAATGTCATTTTATTTAAAAAAAAAATACCGCGCAAACCTCGGTCATCCGGGTACTACAGCTTTAAACTCCAACCCAAAAAGAGGGGTGTTATAAGATTGACCGATAAGTGAGTCTGTAGCACCGTAGCGCTCAAACGGGTGAACCCATTCTGATGCAGTTTTATTGGTTTTGAAAGCCGGTTACCCAGAATGGTAATGGTGGTTCTTAGACACTATCAAAATCGGTATTCATTAGATATGGGATACAGGGTAATATATTATACAAATGTACTTTGTGAATTAGGTCTCTGTGATATTTTTTATTATTATTATTCTTTCTGTATCAATAAATAAAAAAAACTGGTTGACATTTATTCACTGGTTTGAAGTGGTTTATCTGTACAAGAAACCAATTAGATTTAACATTAATTTGATATTTTGTAAAAACAAAGCAGTATTCATTATATTTCTTATACGAGTTATCTTATTATCCTTTACATTGCAATTACATATTTTCTCTAAATTTATTCTTTTAGTTATGTTAGTTGTGTAGGCAAACTGGCCGTTGAGCCACGTCGTCGTCAGTGCTACGGCCATGAACTTAAACGAGGATATTGAAGAAGCAACTAATATTTTATGCGTTGCCTGTGCTAAGACATAGGTAAGGAATGTTTTGGTGCCAATAAATAGGTATATTGAACGTGTAACATATAAAAATTCTAACATATAAAAAAAAAGGATTGTGTGGTTTTATGAAACCACGGTAAAAGTGAAACTTTTTTTCACGTTATAGACATTTAACTGAAAAAATTTTGGAATAATATTCCATTAAGGGTATAAAAATCGCTTTATCAATCTTAATTTTATACTTGGAAAACTTGGCGGCCGACCGTCACTCGACATGCAACACACAGACGAAAAAGTTTGAGACGTTGTAATAAAAGTTTCACTTTAAAACTTATCATGTCTTGTGCCTTTGCTATGTATAGACAGTAGGCACTTTACATTAAATTACTGCCTTTCTCCTTGTAACACAGCAAAGCTGTTTCAGAGAAGAAATACACAGGGTGAAGACAAAGAGCGCGCGACGCAACGCATCCCTACCACCGTTAAATCCTGCGCAACTGGCCTTTGAATTAAAACTTATTAATTTCTTATATCTTACCGACACTGGATAGTAGTTGATTGATTTGCTGTAACGACGTTTTCATTTCAATTATGAGCTGTCCCTTCTCGTCCAATGCCTTTGTGAGGTCTTTCTCTTCACGAGCCTCAGCATCCAGTTCGGCTCGCAGCTTCATTTTGTCTTTTATATATCTAAAAATAAACCTCATTACTGAAAGCCAACCCCTTTTTTTTCAGACCCAGTTTTTTTTTAATAGGAGCTTGTGGTTAATTAAAAAATATACGGCACGGATAAATCCAACAGTTTAAGCTACGATAGCTGGGGTCGGTCCGTGGATGGGTGATCTTTACATACCGAGTCTCCTTCAAGTCTCGGGCTGCACGTTAAGTCGTTGGTCCCGGCTGTTTTCGTGGATATTTGAAAGTCTGACAACCAGTCTTACCACATGGTAACGTATTACACAGTTACTGAGTCAAGGAGATCAGATAGGTAGTTGTTCCATAAAATACTGCATCCAGCTACATCTGGCTAGACTGAAAGCCGACCCCAACATAATTAAAAACTTAAAATAAAATAACATAATTGGGAAAAGGCTAGGCAAAAGAAGACAGAAGAAGATTTTTATAGAATAAGGACTAAATACTGGTGTAAGTGCACCAATGGCTTATCATTGCAGAATAATAGCTTTTTTTCATGAAGGTCACTAAATCGTTGAGTATTAATTATTGTGAGTAGAGGAGTGTTCCACATAACATTAAAATGTAAATTAAAGGTATAGATAGTACGACCGAACGATGTAATAAAAAAACAAAAAAGGACCTTTAAAATACTTCTACCGGTAGCAATTTAAAATGATCATTCAAGAATCCATTTATTAAAAAGACAATAAAAGCCTTTTTGAATAGGACACAAAATAAGCCTAGCAAAAGTTAACGTTACTTAAATACCTATTACATATAAACAATAGCAGATCGTCCTGATACCTTATAAAAGTACCGATACCTGCAAAGCGAAAATGGGAGAAATGTATTGGACACCTGCCGGGCTAGCATACTTATTACTTACAACGAGATATCTCTTGACTACTAGAGATATTATCTACATCGAGTATTTTCTCGATAGCCCGTTAGGGTAATACGAAGAGTGCTACTACGAGAACACACTTCGTATACCGAAATTAAATTATTATAGTAGGGAAACGCCACGGTATACAAAAAAATAGTCACCCGCTTTTATTTAGTTTTTTGTTCATAAGTTTAAATTACTTTAACTCTTCCTAATATTAAAAACGCATTTTAGCTATTGTACACAGAGACATAATACGGGAAAAGGGGTAGACAACATTTTGTCGTGGCGCGCGTGCTAGGTCGGCAGCCGACGATGTTTTGTTGTGTGTTGACTAACATGCGATGAGCCGCGCGTATGAATGGGTTCGGCAATCCTGCCTACCTTTGTTGTGTTTCGAAAAGCAAGGCTCAGGCTGAGCAATTACTGGAACTTACCAAAAAAGGGCTCCAGTTGAACTTATGTTCCCCACCACGGTTCAAGCCTTGTCGTGGCAGAGCTCAGTAGCCTAAGGTGAACCCAAAACCTTGGGCGAAGCAAATTTAACCAAGGGAGCTTCTCTATAGCAATACTCATCTTATAAGAAGAGGGGACAAAAGAGCAGGGGGGACAAGGGGTGAGGATAGGAACCTCACCCCATAGCACTGTTCCTTAGGAAACTGACTAGCAGTGGAGATGCCGTTACTCAACAGATCCGTGCCACCTCACCAAAGGCGACATTAGTGACACTCGCCGGCGGAAAAGAAATAAAAAGGTGAACTTATGTTTTTTGCGACGCCTATACATCCTGTATATTTTTTCTAACTAAATTTCTAAATAAAAACTTTCCATCACCTAGCTCGTTTGTCCCATTTGCCTATCCAACTAATATAAAAAAGACCGTACCGTAATCAGTGAGCGAAAATCGAGACTTCGAGGCTTACATTAACGATACCTTTTATTCATAAGCCGTGAGCTCTGAGAGATTAATCTTCATTCATAAGATCACTTTTAATTTGTCTACTTATTTTTAATCCTCTTTATTTCATTCATTCAATACAATATTGGATTTGCACAAAAAAATTGTAATAATTAAAGGTTATTTCAATTATGTATAATAGAGGTCGCCCAGCAATCAAAATTAGATCTCAATTTTTTTTAAATCATTTATCTTCAAATACAGGTTGACTTTCAAACTTTATTGTAAAATATTTAAAAAAACTAAGCGTTTTAAACATCGACGACCTCTGTGGCTCAGTGGTAAGCGCGTTGGCGCTCAAGCCCGGAGGTTGCGGGTTCGAATCCCGCCAGGGAACAAAAATATATTCTGTGTTCCTGGGTCATGGATGTGTATTAAATATGTGTATGATATAATAAAAATCTTAAATATATGTATAGTATAAAAGTATTAAATATATTTCCGTTGCCTGGTACCCGTAACACAAGTTCTTACCTAAGAGAACTTACCACGGGACCAGATCGACGTGGTGTGAAAGCGTCCATAGAAAAAAAAAAAAAAAAAAAAAACACAAATATCAATAAATATACATATTCTACTGTTTGACAATTTCGTCATTGTTCAACTTTGAATGTGTGCATAATATGGGCGTAAAAGAAAGTTATCTTTGAGAGTTTGGACTGGATGAGGGTACACCCGACCAAATCTTTTCCAATTATCCAAAATTTTAAAATATCTTTATATTTATATTAGGTCTTTACTTATGAAATTGCCGTTTTGTATGAAAAAAATTAAACGATTTTTTAAACAAATGCGTGCCGCTTGTGCCGCATTGCTGCCACGACGGTACTCATATTCCATAATTACTCGAATTTTAACGTATCCATGATGACGAAAAAGATTGAAATGTGATGAAAACGTAACACTAATCAATAAGCAAATGACTACGCTTGGAAAAAAAAATCCATGTTTTTAAAATAAAATTAATTTGAAATTAGAATTCTTAGCCAAACAAAAATTGTTTTGATTTGAAATGGCCAATACTGCAGAATGGCAATTTCATAGGCCTATATACCTATTATTATGTATAATATGTATGCTTTTCTGTGTTTAGGAGAGAAGGGCAAGACAGGCAGTGTAATTACTGGCACCGAGACTTAACATCTTGTCTCAGGATAGGCAACACATAAATGAGTTGCCTGGGCTCGTTCCAGGTAAACTAGTTTATGTTCATGGGCGACGTCGACCACTTACCATCAGGTGGCACGTTTGCCAGTTTGCCTATCCAACTAACATAAAAAATGTATATACGACCTCTTCATATACCTACCTCGTCTTATTGACCTTAAATACGTCTTATTAGATGTATACATAAATAATTATACTCCTTTTTTTTTTCTTTTTTTTTTTTCTTTTACATCTCCACGGCTAGTCAGTTTCCTAAGGAACAGTGCTATGGGGTGAGGTTCCCATCCTCACCCCTTGCCCCTTGCTCTTTTGTCCCCTCTTCTTATAAGAGGGGTACAAAGAGTCCCCTCGGCTCAATTGGCTTCGCCCAAGGTGCTGGGCTCACCCTAGGCTACTGAGCCCCACCGCCACGACAAGGCCTGAACCATGGTGCGGGCCACGACAAGGCCTGAACCATGGTGGGGAAATAATTATACTCCTACCTAATAATATGAAGCTTTAAATTTTTGTACATTTTTTACCGTATTTATATATAATAAGGAAGATTTTTATTTATTTTTGTTATAAAAATAGTACTGATCTCGAAGACTGGATCCAGTGCTTATCTCGTCTTGGGTGGACACATAAAGCATACACATATGTACAGACGTTGATGAAGTGATCGATTCAGGGTACAAATGTCCGGTAATTTAGTACCTTATTAAGTAATATATTGCTATTGCTAATGCTAATTTAGTAAACTTGTCTGAACACCAAAAACTTGTTGAGTAGGTTAGTAAGTAGTAATTATGTCGATTCGATCCATTTTATTCATTTTTTTTCGGGCGAATAGCACCTTCCACCATGGCAATACGCATCCGTGCTCACTGATTCACCGGCTAAACAAGACTGAACCTATAGAATTCTATAGTTGCCGGAAAAAATTAAAAAAGCATTCTTTAGGAACTTCCAATCAAATACTAAAATAGGTACTAGCCTCGTGCAAACTAGGCTTTACAGCGTAGTGGCATTTGTCAATTTGGTGATCGATAAATCCTGCTCACTTATTCACTGGCTTAACAAGACCGAACCTATAGAATTAGTCGAATTCTCTAGTTGCCGCAAAAAATGAAAAAAGTATTTAAATTTCTTCGATTTTTTTTCGAATTCGAAAGAACTTCGAATGAAATACTAAAATACTAGTGTAGTGCAAACTAGGCTTTACGGCGTAGTGACATTTATCAGTTTGGTGATTGAAAATCCATCCATCCAATGGTGATATTATATTTTTATTTTGCTTTTTTGCTATTAACTTTATTTAAAAAATAAACCATTTTTTTAAATATCCCTGATACCTACGTGGTTTAAAGGAAATTGATACCGCAATACCGCACACCTGTAGATTATAAATATGTATAGCTAAATATACTTTGTACTGCTCGTAATATTGACTTCGCCGTTTTATTTATTACTGGCTCTGACCTAGTCATTAGTGGCACCGAGACTTTCCATCTTACGTCTTAGGATGAGCAACACATTTTTTACAATTTAATAATTTAATCAAGACAGCAAATACTATTCCTCTAATGCTGATTCTCTATTAAAAGCATGTAATTAAAAGAAGTGCACTCAAATTAACATCCGAGACTTATCAATTACCTAATAAAACAAATAGAGCTATCGATGTATCGACAGATTTACAATAAAGGGCTAATTAACTTGCGATGTTCAGCTCGTTGTCAGAATGCACTTCCTGCGAGCTGTAAGCTTTGTACACAACAAACAGAATGTTCAGAAGCCATTAATTACATCTCTATTGGACATCAATCTGTAATACTCTGGTAGCGACCGTTGGAAATGTATGCACAAGTTGTGTAATAATTATGGTTAATTGCTAGAAGGATTATTCGATATGGATTACATATTGTGTACATAAGGCCTTCATTTGACTAAAACTGTCTTTGTCAGAAATTAAGGGATGTGTCATATTACAAAACCTATCGATATTTCTGATATTGTGAAATAATTTCTTAAGAGGAATTATCGTACAAGTTCTTCGGCTCGTACCTAGTTACTTTAGTAGTTATTCGCGACTATTATATAGAGATCACCTGATAAGAATAAGTTAGGTACGTGACAATATATCCCAATGCCGCGTAAAACCTAGTTAGATTCAAGATTTTGAGAACAGACCGTATATATCGAATGAATTTTAGGCACGCCCGTTAGCCCCACGCTACTCATCTGTAAGGTCAGGTTGTCATAGAATACTGTACTATAACTACCATAACTACTAATATACAGAAAATGATGCACCCATACACAGATAAAAACAGCGTGTGAAGCTGCGGGTAACAACTATGTCATAATTAAAATCAAATATATCATCGTGATTATGTTGAAGGTAACATAGCGCAGACCAAGCGTGAAACATTTTGACACACATTATGTATTCAAATAAGACGAGGTGAAAACACATTCAGTGAACCGTCTAGCCTCCGTCTAGCCGTGACTCCGTGACTTCGGGCACGGCTCTACCACGGCACGAAGAGACTACGCATGTTTGTCAAGTTTCGCTTTGCAAGAAAATGAATGTGATTTGTTTCCACTGCATCCACACGCTACACAATAATTGACATTTTCTTGCAATAGACATTTAAATACTCGTGCCTCTGCGTGCGCTGCGGTCGCGGTGGAGCCGCGCCCATACTTACCTCGTAGGTACCTCAGACGCCTTTTTTTTTCTTTTACGCCGGGAAATGCTCTCAGGCATCCCGCGGGGGTGTGGGTCTCCCCACGCGGGTATGTGGGACTCGCTGCGCCCGACAGCTGGTAAATGGACGCAGCTCTACCCACTAAAACCCGGCGAGTGCCACCAATGCCGCCTTTGGTGAGGTGCCCCGGATCTAGAAAACAAACAGGGCACCTCGACGGCTAGTCAGTCAGGGACCGACGCCACCTCAACAGAGGGGTTGTCCCGCACCACAAAACAACGTCCCAACGTCGGGACAGTACAATGGGGTGAGGTTCCCATCCTCACCCCTTGCACCCTGCTCTTCTGTCCCCTCTTCTTATAAGAGGGGTACAAAGAGCCCCCTCGGCCCAATTAGCTTCGCCCTAGGTGCACCGCTTACCCTAGGTTACTGAGCCCCACCGCCACGACAAGGCCTGAACCATGGTGGGGACGTCAGACGCCATGCTCAGGAGATCTGTTATTTTGTGTAGCTTTTTCTATACTTATTATAATATTTTTTTTTATTTTTAAAAACTTCTTTTAGCGTGGTACGCATATTTTTATATATTTTTAGATGATATGAAATCTATTTTTTTTGGAACGTAGTTCCTTATCGCGCGTTACGAAAAGGGGCTAGACGGAAAAAATTAAGACGAAAAGTTGGTACGACACTTTTTGCGAGTTTATCGCATACGTATTTTGCTATAGTTGTAAGCCGTGCGGCTTTTTGACTAACACATTACTGTGTTGGTAGCTGTTTTTGTTACACTATTAGGGCTGCTTAGTAAAAAACCCCAGTTTAAATCCCACCGATCTCGGTGACTTTTTTTTTGTTATTTTTTTTTTAATTATTTTACGCCGGGAGATGCTCTAATTTTTATCAATAAAAAAATCATAAAAAATTTATACCTATTTTTGTTTACTATAATATTAGGACATAATTGTAAATCGGGGAAGCGGGGGGGCACACACAATTTTATACATTAAAATAAAATTATTAATAAATTTATTAACCAAGTCCATAGTAGGTATATTGTTAGTATTTAAAAAAAAACCTTAAAAAACTGTTAGTATACACACTTGTTTTATTGTAATATCTCCAAATAAATTGGCTTCAACCAAAGTTTTTCATAGATAATAAATACATCATGCGGCCATTTTGGGCACAGTTTCAATTGTATAGGTTGTTATAATCTTATCCAGCCTGTATTATAGGTACTTGAATTTAATTGTTTTGTTTTCACTTCTATCGGCAGTCCCTGTGACTGGTTAGGTTTTTTTATATATTTTTGAAGTTTCGGACGGACAGTCGTTTCACCTGGTGTTAAGTGATAAGCGACATCCATAGATACAGCTATATCATAAAGCAGGCGCGTTGGCAGTTTTTCAAGTATGATATTTTCTTGAAGGTCCCTAAGTCGTATGGGTTCGGACTTTGGAAATACCGTAAGTGGCAGCTGGTTTCATATAGTGGTAGTAAATTTTGAGCAATCTATTTCATGGATCACCTATTTTTTTAATTGTGTGAAATTTTGTCTTACCGTGGTTTTCGTATTTAAATTTCAGTTGGCCTTAAAGAATCGTTTAATCAAAGATAAAAAAATATGATTGTTTGGTGATAAACAATATTACGAATTACGAGTTGATTTATCGTTTTCAGTACAAAATGTATGGAAAATATTTTTGGCGATTTCTGAAATTTCTAGTGCTTTCTTTCTCATTTCTAGACCTTAAATGGTCCCATTTTAATCCCTATACAAAGTAGCATCGATAGGCATAAAAATATTTGTTTTGGATTTTAGCATTTTTTCGCTGACCGTACATTTTATCAATAATCTGTAAATGCAGTTCAGAATATCTTAAAAAGTTATGGTTAAGGTACCTGCCCTTACTGACCCGTCTCAAAAATCCATCCTATAGAGATTAATTCGTGAAAATAATATTTTAGTGACAACGCGGAGTGTGAAATTAAGTATAATTGTTTATTTTGGGTTGATTAATATTTGTCTACAATTTATGTCGTAAATACATTAAATTATGCACACATAGAATTCGAATGCATGTAATTTATAACACAAATTGATACAAATTTAAATCTAACTCCAATCAGTACGCCTACAATTAAAATCATAAAACCCACAAGGTCGTATTCATTGCTGTTTCCCACCAAACACCTATTAAAATCTTTTCTAAGACAAAACTACGTTTTCACGAACGTGGTGCTATCCCAAAACTGAGTGTTCCCGCACATTTTAATGGGATTTTTTCACAAAATTAGTCACGTGTATGTCTCTCCGAGTGGTTTTGGTTAATGAAATTTGACCATAATATCCGCGAGACTAACGCCCACAACTCCAACGTGTTAACAACCTATTTACGTAGCTAATATATGGAATGTGATGCACCTAATAGTTTAACAAAGTATATAGATTTTATTGGGCCGCTTATTTTTCCAGCTTATTTTTTAAAGATCTTTGCTGTGATTCGAAATGAGAAGATCAGGCTGACCAATTGCCTTCATGTGACTCGTTTGTCCGTTTGCTACTAACACAAAATGGTTAATGAGCACTGAGTAGTAAGCCGATACGAGGACTCAATTGGGATGGGCAGCATTCAGGAAGCTTAGCCATATTCTCACGTCGTCTATACCGCAGAGTTTGAAGACGAAAGTCTTCGACCAATGCGTTCTCCCCGTGATGACCTACGGGGCGGAAACGTGGCCTCTAAATATACGGCTGGTTCGTAAGATCTCCGTAACTCAACGTGCTATGGAGCTTGTTATGCTGGGTGTTTCTTTGACAGATAGGATTCGGAACGAAGATATCCGCCAGAGAACAAAAGTAATCGATATCACGCAAAGAATAAGCTCGTTGAAGTGGCAGTGGGATGGTCACACGCTCAGGACAGAACAGATGGCCGATGGACCAATAAGGTTCTAGAGTGGAGGCCACATCTAGGTAGACAAAGTGTTGGTCGGCCATTAACCAGGTGGGAAGACGATCTCCGTGCGGTGGCCGGTCCGTGTTGGATGCGAGTGGCAATGGATCGGCCATTTTGGCGTTCATTGAGGGATGCCTATGTTGAGCAGTGGACGGATAGAGGCTGATGATGATTATGATGATGACGAGTTGTAAGTACCATAATTAGCGAATACAAAAAAAAAAAGAAAATAAGTGAAAAAAATGTGATTATTGTTTGAATTACATATGTATTTGAATGTGAATATTGTTCCTATCATTTTAACAAAAGCATCAGTAACATTACTTCCCTTCACTGCAACATCATCCTCATATCTACAATCGCATAATCATACCAACAATGAAAGAGGTAAACGAATCAGAAGAAATATTTTTACACCTAGATTAATATTCGTTTGATTAGTCACCAGACAATATAAATTCAAAGGCAAAAGGAGAATAGGAGCATCACAGATGGGCATTCATTCTAATTAGTACAATCAAATGCAGAAAAGCTGATTATAATATTCAAGTCTATCTTTATAGAGATATCGAGGCCAAAAAACCAGAACAGTCTTTGTATGAACAGATGTTATCTTTTAACTTCGCTATTCATTTGTTGTACAAAAGAAAATATTTTACTAAATCACGAAATAGTAACTAGCGTTAATAAATATACGTTTTTATTATATTCAGAATTCCTTCATTAGAAGCAGTTACAATTTCATAATCGTATTTCCCAATTAGCACAGGTTGGTAAAATCATTGACGTGTATGAAGCTCATAGGTACATTTGACGATCAAGCGTTGAAACTCTCTTTGCCAATTTGTTTGCGAGAATTCCATTACACGTATTTCAAAGGGCTGCGTGAATCTGGCAATCACTGCAACGTTAAATTACTATTCTATGGAATGCGTTTAACAACTGTAGAATTAATATGGTTTAACATTGAAACCAGAATATAATAGCTGGAATATCATCATGGAACTGTCGATATCCAAGTTAAGTAGTAAAAAATTCCCAATACGAGATGGGCAGCAAGTCCTTTGCGCTAATTTTTGTAAATAATTTGCTAGTACAAACATCAACAAACTACTGACGTAATTGTTTCAAGAAATTAATTGCAACATTATAATTAATTAGGGAAAAAAAACCCTTTTTAAATTTTACCCTACATCTTTACAACACATTAAACGAATGTTTACAAACGAAACGTTTATTGGCAAAAATTATATGTCCAGACTGATTTACTTATTTACCTATTTGTAAATTAGTGTAAACATAAAAAGAGTAAAATCGTTTTCAAAGAACGGTGTGCACGGACCTTTAAACCAAATTGAAACGACTTTTTAAAGACTTAATTGCCCGAAACCCTAAATGTAGTGAAACAAGGTATTAAAAGAAAGGGACCTGAAATCTTATAAGGTATAAACAAGACCTTGAAAGGAAATGTTTCATCTATACGAAAATAGCATGTTCAAAAACCAATTTTAGATTGATTATGAAAATAATAGGGGTTAAAGTATGGCGATGGGGCTCAGTAGCCTAGGGTGAGCCCAACACCTTGGGCAAAGCTAATTGAGCCGAGGGGGCTCTATGTACTCCTCTTATAAGAAGAGGGGACAAAAGAGCAGAGGGCAAGTATGGGAGAGTATGAGAACCTCACCCCATTGTACTGTCCCGACGTTGGAGGGGCTGTTTTGTGGTGCGGGACAACCCCTCTGTGGAGGTGGCGTCGGTCCCTTGCGGGACTGACTAGCCGTCGAGGTGCCCTGTTAGCATAATAGATCCGGGGCACCTCACCAAGGCGGCACTGGTGGCACTCGCCGGGTTTTAGTGGGTAAAGCTGCGTCCATTTACCACCTTTCGGGCGCAGCGAGTCCCACATACCTGGAGAGACCCACTCCCCAGGCGGTATGCCTCAGAGCATTTCCCGGCGTAAATAGATTTTTGAATACGAGTTCCAACGCGGAACTAACGTGGCAGATCAATGTTGGGTTTGGAGAGGGGAGTGCTAATGAACGCATCGTGCGATTTTGGTTTAAAAAACGCTTTCGTGATGGAAACTTTGATTTGAAGAACGAACCACGTGGAAGACCGCCCACTTACAGGTGAATAAAAATGAATTTAAAGAGATGGTGGAAGCCGATCCGAGCCAAACTACCCAGGAATTTGCGGCATGGTTTAAAGCTACCTACAGCAACAAATACGACACCGACTCCATAGGTAATTACTTTTTAGTTTAGTATTTTTGAAGTCGGTTTTAATTTTTTGTAAAATGATTTTTAGTGGTTCCGAAATTCGTCGTCTTGGCGTTCATTGAAGGAGGCCTAATCTCAGCAGTGGACGGATAAAGGACGATGACGATGATGATTACGATGGCCGCGACATACTTTGGTGTGCTACCAAAGCATCCTAGACAATTGTTACATTGACAAGTAATAAAATGAGCACATCAACATATCGTCGAGGTAAAAGGAACCAACCAAATAGGCATTATTGGGAATAACTAAAAAACGGCTTGTCAGATCTTAATAAAATTAATATGGGACCAAATTGGAAGCACCAGTTTTCAAACAACACACATATAATATGTATGTATGTATCAATGTATGAATATTTATGAAATTCTATATATTATCATAATCGTAATCGTAAATATATCGCCGTAAATAATAATTATTTTATTATATTAAATATATTTATAATATATGTATTATAAATATATTTATTATAATAAATTTTCTAATATATAATCTAATTAATTAAATTTAATATTTTATATTCTTGGCGTTCATTGATGATGATGATGATGAAATATAAATAAATAATAATAATTATAATCCTACTATAATTTTGCTTTCTACTAATATCATAAACGCGAATGTTTATATGTATGAATGTTTGTTACTTTTTCACACAAAAACTACTAAATGAATTTTAGTGAAACCTTACAAAAATATAGCCAGAATATCACGCTATAACTCATAAAGATAATATTGTGTAAAATGTCTCGAATCAAATCGTGTGCACAAGAAGGCGCGGGCACCAGCTAGTCATTATAAAATATATGAATTTTTTTTTGATATTTCAACAAACTTCCATGTTAGCAATATTTTTAATAACTCTTGTATGCACTAGTATCGTATTTAGATATACATTTGATTTTTATTAAAATTTTGATGTCAAATATCGGGGGATACATCAAAGGGAAGTTTTAATATCTGCTAGTTTTGATTGGCTATTATTGGCTGTAAAAACTAATATCATCTGTTAATTCCTTTGACGGTCTGCACACATAGACATGTCGAGTATCCATTCCAATCTAATATTCCAATATCTGCACCAACCTTTGTTGACATTGGGGGGACAGGTGAGCAAACAAGATACATGTGACTCTCAAAAGTGAACATCCCAAACCAATTCATTGCATTTGTCAAAAATATTTTTACTTCGCCTCATATTAGTCAAACCATATTTGAAATTTATGTGTGTGTGTAAAGGTCGGCTGACTGCGGGTTGCATCGACATATTTTAACATAATATGCGTTTAAGATGGCGCGTTAAAAGAGCGTTGTTTCATCAGCTGTGACTCTTGACTCTTGACGATTGTTAAAAAGTTACGTTAACGTTGACAGGCGGTCAAGCCACTGGTTAATGTTAAATATTCAAACATGGAAGGATTAGTTAGGTTTATTACTATTTAACCAATTTTTGAATAACAGTTACTTGGCAGAGGAAAAATATATTCCGGAGAGAAAAAAATCAAGTGTTTCATAAGCGTAAGTATTTCATAAGTCATAACCTTTTTGTTTTTCTTTAACGCCGGGAAATGCTCTGAGACATCCCGCTGGGGAGTGAGTCTCCCCAGGCGGGTAAGTGGGACTCGCTGCGCTCGTAAGGTGGTAAGTGGACGCAGCTCTACCCACTAAAACCCGCGTGCCACCAATGCCGCCTTTGGCATCGTGCCCCGGATCTAATGAACAACCCCTCCCAACTTCGGGACAGTACAATGGGGTGGGGTTCCCATCCTCGCCCCTTGTCCCCCTGCTCTTCTTATAAGAGGGGTACAAAGATCCCCTCCTTCCCTCGGCTCAATTTACTTCGCCCAAGGTGCTAGGCTCACCTTAGGTCTAACCTTGGCGGGTATGTAGGTCTACCTACCTCCTTGAGGACCATTCACATGTTGATCATGGCTGCGTGGCCATAATAAACAAGTATTAGGAACTTGTAAGTGATTTACATTTTCATAATCGGGACTTCAATTTCTGAGGTGAATATGATGATCAGATCCAGCCGATTTCAGTCAAGGCGACAGCTTCAGCTCCTTTAATGACGTTCGTCTGCTCGCACGTGGCTTATGTAGCCAATCTTATTTGAGAAGATCCTCGTACATTGCGGGCATGTAAGCACACCGTTAATATAGTTATTTATAGTTAATGGCCGCTAATAGAATTTTCTTATCATTCCAACACTTGACAGTGAGGAACATGGAAATCTCAGTCACAAATCAATACAATTATTCTTGTTAATAATATAAATTCACAGTAATAAGAATCATATTATTTAGATTTGACGTAAATGGTTCGACGATAGCGTATCTGGAGGTCTCTGGCTTCAGGATTCATTAAATGCGGAACTTTTTATATGTCATCAGGGGACAAATGAGCAGTAAGAGTCACGGCGCCTACAGCCTTACACATCCGTACAACTGAGGCGCCGCCCTCCTTCCCTATACCTCCCTAATTGGGCCACCGGAAACTCACAAAGCGCACGAAATGCAACAGCATAGCTGTCACTTGACGCCGGTGCTATGTGAGCGAGAGATACTTTCAACACCTTTATCTAATGTAGTTGTTGGTACATACTAAATCAATACTTGTGGCACTTGTGTAACCAAGTTGTACGCACCTTAAAGGCGCGGTTCCACCGCGGCGCACGCAGAGGCTACTCACGTGTGTTAAAATGTCAATTACGTAATAGCGATTCAACCAACCAGTGATCTATATGTACGTCCCATCGGCCAATCGTCCATCAATGGTCATCAGTCGGCCAATCAGAGCACAGAACCGGCGCAACGTCGCAGCATAACTTTGGTGGAATTTGTTTACATACAGAACACATAACATTAGAGCTCTATTTCGATTATATGCTCGATATCTACGACGCAAGATTCCGAAAAGCCTAGATGGCAACAATTACAACCAGTCGTATCTTCTTCTTATTCTTCTTCTTATAAGTATTTGCTACAACTACGTAAGTAAGTACTTTATAAGTGAGGATGTCTGAAGCATTGTACTCGTACGAGGTTTCCTAGCTTATAACTTGTAATATCTTATTGTGTAGTAACTCTCGAAACAAACTTACAGGAACTCTCGCTTTATATTATAACTAACGACCCGTCCCGGCTTCGTACGGGTACAATTATATTAAATATACTACATAATGTCTTTATATTATATAAAGTTCACAGCTTTTTTGTCATTATACAATAAAAACATGTTCTTTAGAGGTTACTCTTGGAAAAGCGACATATAATAATTGCTCATATGAAAAACACTCAATGCTCATATCTAAATCTGCAACATTGAAAGTTTGACCCTGCGTTTTAATAATGGTCATTGATAAAATCAGATATCCCGGCCGATACCGCAGCTGCGATGTATGCGTATGAAGATATGCGCGTATGTCCCTGCATTTTAAACCTGTAATATCTTCGAAAATTTTCATTTTAATTACATGCTACAACGGGCCATATCAATCTTTATTAAAGACAAAAACAAAGAGTTAGACATATACCATTGCGGACTATTTTGTAGACCTTTTTAAGATATACAAAAATGTAGTACATTATTTTGATCTATCTGCTAGGGTTCATCATCTAGCGTTTGCAATGTAAGCGCAAAAGAAATGTGTTTATTTACGTGTGTATCTAAGCATATACATATATATATATATATATATATATATATGAATAGAATAGAATAAAATAGAATAGAATTTTATTCAGTACTCATGCATGTGACTGCAGTACAGATCAGATAAACATAACATACATTAGAAGTTAGTAAAATATATATACAAAAGGAAAAGAATAATAATACATAAAATCAGAGACAAATGACGTACAAACAACAAAACTCCAAAATAAATATTTTTTTGATTTGTTTCTTTTTCTCCTTTTATCTTTTTAGATTATTAATTTATACTCATATATTTCTTATAGATACAATATGATCTTACAAAAATTTTACGCATTATAAACTATACAAAAACATCTTACAACTTTCGGAAACTTTTATGAAACTCTTGTGAATACTAAAGACTCACTCACTCTGACATTGGCAAATCCTAGCGGGAGCCATTATGTACAAGAAGAAGAAAAGCTCTTGTTAAATGAAAACAATAAACATAAACAAAAAATAAAAACTTTATAGCGTAAAGAGTTGTGTGAGTCTGTAGTAATCACAAAAGACTGAGAAATAAGATAGTGAAACTCGCATGGAAAGTTATCAATGACCTATAATAAAAAACAAAAAATAACAGTGTTATCATCTGCAAAGCAGTGTAATGCGAGGAGCACTGAAAGGATATAACTCGGCATATGTTGGAGCACGGAGGACACCAACACCGATTTTCAGTTACATCCAGATTGAGAAGGAAAGAGGGAGGGAATGCGGAGCCCAGTTAAATAGATAACCAATTAACTACCTAAAAACAGTAACATATATAATTATTAAAGTAACATTTTAATAATAGCCATCAAAGAACTTGTAAAGTAAAGATTAAAATAAAATATAGATACATTAATAAAAAATATATAGTCCCGAATACAATTTAAACAGTTAATAAAATTATAGAATAGTTTATGTACTTATAATGCTACGACCTACGTAAGGTATATACAGACAGTGTTGTACTCTTAAGACAATGACATAGTGGCAGTCGACGTAAATGCACATAATAAAAATGAGAGTGCTATAATACATATTATGTAAATAATATTAGTCATAAGGTACTAGCATTGCAGCAGTGGAATAGTTTTCCGTAGCTATGGTGGTAATAAGAACAGGTATGTATACACAAGCATGCATTATTTTAAAACTATAGTACCTTGAGATTATTTAAACATACATTTATACATACATACAATATATACATTCATACAAACATAAGTAAACACCCTACAACACAAAGTATTAGTCGCTATTGCCTTTAAGTTGTAAGTTTAACAGGTGCTTCTTATATTTTGATTTAAAATTGTTTACTGTTTTCAGAGATCGCACAGGAGGAGGCAAGTCATTCCAACACTTTGTAGCCAAGTACCTGAAACTTCCCCGGAATGCTGAAGTTTTGTGAATGTGTGCAATAAGCATATATGCTGATCCTCTCGTAGAATGAGTAAGCTGCTTATCACAGGCCCATTGTAACTTATCAAACAGATATGGCGGAGTTCGATATCTAATTACGCCGAAGAGCATGGTGGCAAAATGCAGCTCCCTTCTCTGATCCATGCGGAGTATCTTAGCATTGTTGAGGAAGGGGGATACATGCTCTCGTGGGGGGACGTCAAAGCAATACCGGGCACATGCATTCTGTACTTTCTGTATTAATTTTTTGGAACGATTAAGTAGGCATGGCCCGATCGCCGCATCTGCATAGTTTAAGTTTGACATAACTAATGACTCGCAAAGTTTAATACGGAGGTCAGTAGTGAGAGAATTTTTTTATATAAAACCTTGAGTCTGTAAAAGCTATTGCAAACCATGCGTATAATATGGTTTTCAAACTTTAGATGCTCATCAAATAGTACACCTAGGTTACGAGCCTCAGTCACTCGGTCAATATGGTCATTTAATATTTTGACGACGGGAGAATTCTGTGACATTCGGTATATCTGAATTCGCGTACCTACCAAGATGTATTTTGTTTTACTTGGGTTAAGTACCAATGTATTGGTCTCAGACCAGATAGCAATACGAGAGAGGTCTTCATTTAGCTTGTCTATTGTCGTGCCTATGTCTGCAGGTTTACATGATATATACAATTGGATGTCGTCAGCATAAATATGATATCTGCAGTATTTAATGTGGCTGACAAAATCGGCGCAGTACAGTGCAAATAACAAAGGACCAATTATAGATCCCTGAGCAATACCCCTCTTCGAGGGACTGTGGTCAGAACGTTTAGTGGAGCCATCGCAATCTCTTACCTCAACCACCTGTGTGCGTTCATTGAAATAGCTGTGGAACCACGATATTGTATTGGGGCAAAAACCATAATACCTTAATTTAGACAGCAGCAATGAACGGTTAATTGTATCAAAAGCACGCGAGTAGTCAAGCAGCACTAGTATAGTGCCCTCTCCTACATCTTGTGCGCCTAGAATATTATCAATCACATCAGTTAGAGCCGTTGTAGTGCTGTGATGCTTGCGAAAACCGGACTGGGTGGTGGGTAGTCTATTATTAGAATTTATGTATTCAGTCATTTGATTGCAAACTACTCTCTCCAGTATCTTCGAGGTACAAGGGAGTATACTAATAGGTCGAAGGTCCTTAATGTCCGTTACGTTATCTTTTTTTGGTATGGGTTTAACCACAGCCGTTCTCCACTTAAGGGGAAACCTATTTGTTGTAATAGATAAGTTAATAATTCTGGTGATAATTTCTATGCTAGTCGGCAAAGTGGCCAGCAGCATGTCCAAAGAAATACCGTCAGACCCAATCGCATTAGAATGAAGTGATTTTAAAATGCTCAAAACGTTTCGTTCGTCAGTAGGCTTAAGCGAAAATCCTGAACTGCAAAATTGACTACACTCATAGAAGTTAGTGGTTGTGGGCGACACACAGCTACTGCCTGGTAGATCTAGGAAATGTTTATTAATTTTTGTCGGATCCTTAAGGTGATCCGGTAGCTGGTGATCAGGAGTTTTCATAAAATTAATATTTTTTTTAAATGCTTCCATAGTGCGCGTGGTTTGTGGGTATTTGCAATAATGTACGTATTGAAATAAGCACATTTCTCAAGGGCGATTGCATGAGTAACCTGGCGCTTTAGCTCCCTGTAGTAATCAACGGACGAACTAGTTTTGCAGACGCAAGCTCTTCTACCAGCAGCATCCCGAGCACGCATCATCAATTTGATGTTATAGGTGATCCACGGATACTGGTGAGGTTTAATCGTGGTTGTTTTAATAGGAGCGAGTAAGTCGAACACCCATAGTAAGATATCCGTGAATTCATCGACCAAATTATCTACATCCTCGATCCGCAATAAACTACTCCAATCAATTGTACTTAGCATTTCTTGTAATAATTCTTTATTAATGCTTTTTATTGGCCTACACATTATCTTTTTAGGTGGCATTATAACTTTAGATACATTCAGGTCAAAAAATATAAATGAGTGATTACTCAAATCGGGGATATAATCAACGCATACTCGATCCAAGTTTGCATTACAACAAACATATGCTTAGATCCTTAAAACTACGCAACGGATTTTAATGCGGTTTATTTAATAGATATAGAGTAATTCAAGAGGAAGGTTTATACGCACATAATGCATGCATAATATAGTAGAATGTCAAAATGTATAGACGAGCATAAAATAATTTTATGCTCGTCTATACATTTTGACATTATAAAACATGTTGTCAGACCATTTTGATGTAAATTCCTTATTGCATCGACTGTACTCTTACAAATATTTAATTAATACTTACAAATAATTTAAAATAAATTTTCCTTTTCACGTGTTTCATGATCTTGATAGCATCGAACATTTAAGTTCAATTATTGAACTTAAAGAAAAAATAATATTATGATAGTGGTAGAAATATAATAAAAATCCAAAAAAACGCGCGTAGAGTCCCCCAGTAACCACGGTATGGTAAAGTATCCGAAACGTCAAGAATAAACCGCGATAAAATCCGTAAAAGTTGTTTCGTTATAACACGCGTAGACTAGTTAGTTAGTAGAGTAGTAATGTTGATCATATTAATATTTAGTCGACTTGTAGGTAAATTGAATATTATATGTATATATTTGATAAGTTTTATATCAAGTAAATTACCAAACAATGTATAAGTTAAAACTAGTCAATTTGAATTTCTCGATTTATTTAATTTTATCCGATTTTCATTGAAAAATATGCAATAATTAAATAAAATCAATATCAATTTGTCTTCTCGGTTATTTAAAGTTGATAGAATTGTATCTTGCCCGCAAAACACGCAATAATTAGAAGTCCGTGCTTCCATACTCTCTATAATTTGAAGCATTTGTTGTCATCAATTAATTGTTTTACTAGTACACATTCCGTTTTAATTTGGTTAAGAAATATCAGTGCAACTGGTATACATATATTACTAGCTGACCCGGCGAACTTCGTACCGCCTAACAGTCAATGAATGTCGTGTTATAGATAAAATGTGATATATGAAGAACCGCTCGACCGATTTTGTGCAAACTTCACACAAATCATCTACTAAATAGTCCGAACAAAGCCTAAACATTTGGTATGGATAGGTGACCCCGATCTTGAGTTATAAAATTACAACGAAAAGTGGCATTGATTTTTATATAATACTAGCGTCCCGGTACGTGCTTCGCTACGTATAAAGTGAAATAAAAAAAAAATTGGAACATCAAATTAATTTATTCAAACAAAAAAAATATATTATTAATTGCTAGGCTATTTTAAAAC
This sequence comes from Helleia helle, assembly GCA_963853865.1. Classification (NCBI taxonomy): domain Eukaryota; kingdom Metazoa; phylum Arthropoda; class Insecta; order Lepidoptera; family Lycaenidae; genus Helleia; species Helleia helle. Next base: position 8,083,668 of record OY971420.1, read on the forward strand.
TTACATAAACTTACTGTCAACACTGAAAAAAGTTTCAATATGACCCCAACTGAAAAAGTTTCAATTTGACAGCAAAATCTCCATTAACAAAATGATCCGCCATTTATTGAATTAAAAAAATTTGATAAATGAAGAACCGCTCGACCGATTTTGTGCAAACTTCACATAAACCATCTACTAAATAGTCCGAACAAAGCCTAAACATTTGGTTGGGATTGGTGAGCCCGTTCTTGAGTTATAAAATTACAACAAAAAGTGGCATTGATTTTTATATATAAAGATAAGGTTTGGTAAAATCAATTACGGAAACTTTGGACACGTGATCTACTGCTTGTGTAAAGACGTTTAGGCAAAAAAAAATTGAAATTTTCATTTGAATGGTTGTTTTTATTTTCTTTTTTAATTAATTAATTAAAACCTATAGATTGTAAGAATATTGTTACTAACAAAGTTTTGGCTATGTGGCCTGAAATAAAAATATTATTATTATTATCATATTAATGCTAAAAAAAGAAATTTAAGAAATGTATATAAATACAAATATATTAAAAAGCTAACGAAAAAAGCATAGAAGTATAACTGATGTTCCAAACTGCCCAAACGAAATGTATGCTGGAAGGGGCGGGGCTATAAAAGTATGCTGCGTCCGCTGTCAGTGTTCACGGGAACGCCGTCACATATAGTACTCATTATAGGATACCAACTCCTTTATTTTTTATGGCATCTTGTGTAGTAATGTGGCTTAAAAAATTGTATAAGCAATAATAAGTCTCAAGTAATAACATTTCTCGAGTAAATACATCGAACAATAATAAATTTTATAATTACAAAATTAATAAACATTAGTATGGGGACATACGGGGATGATGTTATGCAATAGGTCAAACAAAAATAAAAATAAAATACTCGGTAAATATATTTTTAAGTAGGAGTAATAAACTAAGAGTAATAACATAAACAAGTCAGAGCTCTTCAATTTGACCATTCATTTTAAAAAATGTCACGTAGACTTAAAATTTTGCTTATATTACGCGTCTAATAATAATACCCTATGGTCTATATTCTATAAAATTATAAAAAGATCTCTTAGACGACCTCTGCCAACTGTATTTTAAGATTTTTTTCAAAAGCATTGAAATAATGGCAAAAAAAATATGATTATTAATGGAGTGAAACTTATTTGCGCATAAAACGTCACGAAAATGTTAACGTTTTTGTCAAAGAAGAGGGAGAGAGTGATTGGAGAGTGAGAAAGGGTGAACGTCGAATCGCAAATCTCGGAAATTTAAAACTTTACATTAGTATAAATATAAACGAGATTGTAATACACCAACCCGACACCAGGAGGCCGTGTGGTCACAGACTGCAAGGTTGGCAGGGGGCAAACCCCCACTTTTATAAACCAAAAGTGAGCCAAATGGGCTCACACTAATCCGATCGAATCGTATTTGTTGCTGTACCTACCTACCTTGGCTGACACCGACTCCAAAAGTAACAATAATGACGTGATAAATGCAAAGTTTGTACATTAGTAGAAGAATAACTTGGTTATAAGTTGTAAGAAAAAAAATTAAAGAAACATCGACAAGTATAGTCTTGGTCCGAGGAACTAATAATTAAAGACTATTAACAAAATATTGGTGTATTTAAGAAAAGCAATTAATAAAGATCAGAACTCTTACTCGGGTCGCGCAGGACTACCAAAAATTATCTAAAATAAAAAATAACAAAATACACTTGACGCGTACGTCTTAATTCATATTTTAAAAAATAGAATCCAAAAAGTATTACATAATTTAATAAATAAAATTAAAAGAAAATTGACTAGGGTTAGGGATATGCTGTCACCCTAGTGTTGTAACACTTCGTATTAGTCGAGCAGGGACACGACGCACCTTTATGCTACGATTACCCGGCTCTACTACTATTGGTGCTATACAAGTAATATAATGAGCACCTCATGGAGGTAAACTAAATCAACCAAATAGGCATTATTGGTAATAACTCAAAAATGGCTTGTCAGATTTTTATAAAATTAATATGGGACCAAATTGGATTCATATTATATTAGATAAATCTTTCTTAGATATTTTATCTTTATTTATCTTTATTTTCCAATATATATGGTGGTTGCGGTGGTAGGTGTCTCTTTTTTCGTATAAGGTAATGCGACGTGCATTACCTTACACGAGATGAACGAAAAATTTGGGGCGATAGAATAAAAGGTTTACTTAAAAAAACGCATCCAATTCGGTAGACCAGTTTGAGAACTATGGTTCCAGAGACACACACATTTAGCGGTCAAACAAAATATTATAACCGTCATTTTGCATCGCTAACTGGCGGGGAGCGAGCGTCGCGGCGTCTTGTGATAACACTAGCATTCAAGTTTTGGAATAAACTTGAATAAAAAAATATAGAACTTAATATTTACTATTTAATAGCACGTACTCTGTAGTACTGAAAATTAAATATTTCCATATAAAAATGATGTGCAAACTTACATATTTTATTAGTAAATTATTCGTTTTAGTTTTTATTTCAGCATGTTTTCAGGATTTTTTATGATCATTAATTATTGTATAAAGAATTAGCACATGCTTTAGGCAATATATTTAGGTATCTCTGATATGTCTTGTGGGACCGTTATTTAATAGTAAGTATCTCAAAAAAATATATTTGGCAAACCCTTCTTCCCGTTTCGCCTGCGGTGACTCGCCTTAAAAGCTTATTAATTATTAGTCCATATGAGTGAGTACTCACAGAGCAGTCTGTTCTTGGCCAACATTTTTCAAAGTATCCAGCATCATGACGGCGTGTTTACGGTCCTCAATGAGCGCATCCCGCTTCATACCGTTGAGGATCAGCTGCGTCATCAGCCGCTCAGTTTGATATCTCTGCTCTTTCAGCCTTAAAACATAATAACAGTATGTAAACAAAAGGTTATACGTTAAAAACCTTCAACACAGTAATAGATGAACTATTGACCACCGTTATACAACTTGCTTCCAAGTGTATCAATATCGGTTCACCCATTCAAGAGCTGCTACAGTGCCATAAGCACTCATAGTGTCATATAAAAATAAAATATAAGATGCTTATAAGAGTGTAAATAGCTGCAGAACTTACAGCTGTGAATTTATATTCAATATTATAAAGCTGAAGAGTTTATTTCTTCGTTTGGTTGAACGCGCTAGAGAACGACTGGTTTGAATTGAAATAAATATTTTTGTATTGAATTGTTAGTTTTTCAAGGAAGGCCACGACCAATAGGAGGATCTATGACAAATGTGGCAAAAACGGGAAAAATATTTCTTTTGACACCTCTCATGTCGTGAGCTGCGCTGCTTAAACGGTTTTGGCAATATTATAAAATTTACGTTGACTGGGCATAATTATAAGCTTTAAATTGACATGCCTATTTTCTATTTAAAAGTTGTTTAACAGGATCCTGAACCTGTACGGCTTGCCACGAACGGATAGTTGTAGAAGTCTAGCAAAAGCTACATCTAAATACTTAGACGATCCATTACCACGCACACCAGAAGTGAACTAAAAAGAAGAACAGGATATAGTTTTAACAGACAACAGTTTCAACCTTGGCAATATTTTATCGAACGAAGACACTAGAGTGGCTCTTTGCAGTCGCTTGCAGATTCCCATCACTTCCTCTAATTCCCAATGTACCGAGTGGCGACTGCCGGTGTCTTCTTCTTCATATAAATCGTCCAAATTTGTTGCTTCCTACAACCATGTATAAAAGAGAAATCATAAAAGCAATTTCAAAAATTTGAAGGATATTATTACCTGTGATTAACATTCTGACAATCGTTTTTGCTTAGATTTTAAACAAATATTGTATTAATTACAATATTGTAGAAAGGCTAATAAAAATATATATTATAATAATATGTAATTTGATTTTCTCGTCCATTTCACATTTAATATAAAAAATATAATATTATAATGAAACAATGGAAAAGTTTTATTCATTATAATGAGTGAAATTCGCGTAAACATTAGAAAACTTCTCAGTATTCATTAAAGATAAATATGATAACGAAACTTCAAGTTTAATAATGTAAAATTTTCCTCCAGTAAAATTCAATCTGCGATTGGATGGAAATCAACAAAATTGAAACACATCAACATTATAATTTTTACGGATTTTATCGCGGTTTATTAAGATTTTTACAAGCCCGACGTTTCGGATACTTTACAAATTACTGTAAATTTACTGTAAAAATTGTTTCATTATAATGAGTGAATCTCGCGCAAACATTAGAAAACACATCAACATGTCCGTGTATTTAGTTGGTTCCGTATGAACGTCGGTCAACCATTTGCAAATTATACTTTTGTGATATAAAAATTTATAATTTTGCAAAGCTTCCCTTTTCAGAGACATTATCATCATCATCGTCTGATTTGTCTACTGCTGGATATTATTTGAAGGAACGTTCCTTCCTTTCATCGTATCTTTAACATCGTCGTCGCGTTAAATATGACATCATCATTATCATTATCATTTTTTATAGCCGGTTCACCTGGTTGTAAGTGATCACCGACACAATACGACAGGATCTACAGGTAAGTTGCCAGTTATTGAAAATAGAATATGCTCTATTTTCAATAGAAAAGTATTCACTAGAAAAATATGAGACAAAAGAAAACTTTTGTCTCATATTTTTCTATCATTAGTCTAAATCTACTAACTCAACTAAGACCAACTCATCTAGTGGCGGTCGACCAACCCACCATCATTCTGAACGTGGTCTCCACTTCAGGACCTGACTGGTCTATTGGTCATCATATATATAAAGAAATAGTAATTAATGTATATTCTATAATCTATAGATATTAATAAAGCTTTTTACACAATACCTCTTTGCGTATTAAATTCGGAAATGAATCGGTAAGATAGGCAACTTCTCTCCGAACTATTTTGAGTGTTCGCTCCCTCTCTTTCATATTCGCCTTTATTTCCTTTTCTAGTTTATTAAACTCGAATTTCCTATCATCGAGATATTCCATCGCAAGCTGTCCCATTTCTGTTGCACCCATCAAGCACTTGCCCTGTGCTCTGCAATCCTGTTTCAAGGCTTCCAACACTACGGTGAAGTAGGAAGAGTCCTACGATATTTCAAAAACACATAATGATACCTAAGATGTGAGAGGTCTCACAGGACCAGTGCAGGCTTGAAATATAGATTATCTATATTTGCATGCATGAATCTTGTAAGAAATGACTTACTCATCGTATGTCTGATGAGATTGAAAATCTATGACGGAGTTCAATGTGTAAAATAAATCGATTATGGTATACAAATTCGACACTCATTTCTACAATCACAAAATACCGTTATCGATTTCTTTCACACATTAATTTTGGAACGAAGTTCCTTAGGAGCGTTTCGGAGGGGTACCTTAGCCGGCAAAAAAAGTCCGTAACGTTAAATACTAAAAGCGTAAGATTTTTACCTTATCGTTTGATAATTACACCATCTGGTGGTCAAAAGTGCTAAACGCATGAAGGCTATACGCTATGTAGGTACAGTAGGTGTGTACCTATGGTTCTTTTTGTTTTTTTGGAAATTAATATTATTATAATAATTAGCTCGGTTCCTATCTGGTGTCCCACGAGACTACAGGCTGTTACTGTAGATTCAGATCTCAAAAATAAAAGCTAACTACTTTCCTATATTCTCGAGATTATTTTTTATTTTTTTTATTACATTAGATATAAGATTTGTATGCAAGAACTTTTTGCAATCGTGTACCTATGATGACAGGGTAATTGTTGAAACATTCAATTTTCACAAATGATAACCTACCATCCTTTATTTTCACTAACATTCAAGGTAGGTATTTTTTGATGAAGGTATAACTAATCATACTTATTAAACTAATAATACTCACTTTATATTAAAAAGAGGTTTTCATAAACCTTTTTAAGGCTTATTACCTCTTCAAATGAGACAATTACTAAAAAAATTATTTATACAGAAAATAAGTATAATAATATAATAATAATAATATTATCTATGGATCTGTCAATCGGGTCTCGTGGTAAGTTCTCGATGAACTTGTGTTACGGGTACCAGACAACGGAAATGTATTTAATTCTTTTACATTATACATTTATTAAGATTATTATTATATACCTAATGGCTAATATCTACACATATTTAATACACATCCATGACCCAGGAACACCGAAAACTATTTGTTTCCTGGCAGGATTCGAACCCGTTACCCGCTACCTCCAGCTTGAGCGTCAACGCGCTAACCATTGAGCCACAGAGATCATCAGAGTATAGAACTCTTATATTATATAAGATAAGATTTCTATAATAAAAAAAATCATCGAATCTGGAACTATAATTAAGAACTATACATAGTAGTCGGTTGAATATTTAAGTACTCCTCATATTCGGGTAGCGTGAGATGTCAAATAATGCGCAACGTACCTGCCCCAACATCAATAACGGGGTACAGAACTCGCAACGTCTGGGGCAAATCGTGTGGGCCGATCAATAGTACCCTGCACCTCTCGACGTTACGCGTCAGATTCGATTTCTAGTTCTAGTTTAATTTATTTTTACACCGACTTTAATATTGTGTAAATACATAAAAATATAAATGAATAAAGTTTCTTTACATACTAGTCTCATATTTTGCTTCCTATTACGTCGTAACAGATTAGATTTGAACCACAATATTATCAACAATTTAATCAAAGTTAAAAATAAAATTTAATCTTACCTTCTTCAATATATCCAGAATCTTTTTATACATAACTTTGATAGCTAAAGCAGCGTTCTTCTTTATATTAGCTCGCTGCACATAATTAGCTACGGCTTGCTCTTTCTTCTCTGCTGGCAGTTTTCCTCCCACCTCATACAAAAGGCGATCCCTCAGTTCCGCAGACTCTAACTGGAAGTACACGAAGTTATATTAACTAAATTATTCCTATGCCAAGTAGGGATCGTCGAGACTTTATTTTCACATATATAAAAGAAATATCAATGAGATGACACACTACGAGAGAACCGATACGATGGTCTGAAGTAGGGACTTGTCTTTGCCGCTTTTCAATCAGACCAAGCTCGCCTTTGCTTATAAAACTTACATAGGTTAAAGTAATGAATTTGTGTGTGTGAGCGAAGGTGGGTATGGGCTCTTGAGTTCTCACTCAAGAGCCCATACCCATTTCGTCCGGGTTCGATCCTGAAATGGGTTTTCTTACTTTATATATTTTTGTACAAATTTCACTTCAAAGTTTTTGCGGATGGATATTTCGTAAATAAAATCTACAAATAACGAGCAGTGATATGAGTATAATGATGTTCGATATGCAGTTAGCTGACGCGGATATTTCGACAGAAGGAATCCTTTATTATACTCGTGAAGGCAATTTACTGCATAATCAAGTAGAGCATATTTCTGTATCAATTTATTTCGAGTGCATTGAAATAATAAATTTTCTACTGCAATTAATTTACAAAGGAACACAATACAAACAACAGTCGCAAAATATTAAAATAATTTTATCATAAAAATTAATGTACATTCAAAGGACAAAGAGTGTGACAACGAAATTTACAAATGAGCGACTCATTTAATGATGCCTATATATTGTTACTTGGTCTGTTTAATATTTTATTACATAATAATACATAAATAAATGATTTTTTTTTTTTAATAATCATAAACGAAATCCCTTTGTAGGTGAATTTGTTACTGGATACTGGAAGGTTAGTTCGTACACACATACGTACCTACAGTCTCAAGATAAGACGATAATGAACCACTATTAATTTCTATATTTCATAAAATATAAGTAGAAGTTGTTTTCTTTTGTTTATTAAAAAAAATGATCAGTTGTGACTATGATTTCTCTAGATTATTACTAGTATCTAAGATACTTACATCATTGCTTACTACCTATTTATTATACTTACAGGTCTTCTTCACTGTCATAGACAAAGTATTGATACCTACTATAAAGATTTTAGATTCTTTTTTTTCCGCAGATAATATATGCACGCTTGGCTGTATAGTATCATCTGTGGTATCATGATTAAAAAAAAGCTATTGAATGTTTTATACCTGAGTGAGACGGAATTTTTCCATTTTTCTCTTTTTCGTGTAACGTATTCTGTCCAACTGTTTTCTTTTATTGAAATTTTCTTGATGAATACTTTCTAATACTTTCTGAAAATTTTGTAAAATTATTAATACGTGTATAAAAGATTTCTTGGCTATTTACTAGTACTGCTCCGTTTGTACCATCATCCTTATTGTCATCATCAAAACAACGGTAAAAATAAAGTAGTATAGACAGTAAAATTACTGCCTTACTGTCTTACGTCTCAGGATAGACATCACGATGATTGAAATAAATAAAAAATAGGCGCAAATTTAATACTATTATCCTACATTTATTTAAGATTTTTATTATATAATACACATATTTAATACACATCCATGAATGACCCCAGGAACACAGGAAACTTTTTGTTCCCTGGCAGGATTCGAACCCGATACCCGCTACCTCCGGCTTGAGCGCCAACGCGCTAACCATTGAACCACGGAGGTCGTCGACTACTAATTCTAATACATAATTACATTATCAACCAATGAACGATTACAATGTTATACAGGTACATGAATTATTTTCTTTATATCACAAATTTTTACTTTAAACATTGTAAATTAACGGAGAATAGCTTAAGAAAAATTTTATAATGTACAAGAAAATGTTCTGTGTTCAAAAAGAAGCCATAATTCCTTGACTCTTTGCGACATGAAAAAAATTGTACCTATTGTTTATGAAGTTCTTTGAAGTAGCCATTGTAGTTAAAGTTGTTCGAATAAGTAGCAAAAAAATCCTAAGAACGTAGCCAAAGGCAACCGAATTAATTTTTTTTATGTCGTTACATTGTTACTTTACCTAAGCGTATTCCTAAAAATATTCAACTTTATCTTTACTGTAATTTAAAAAACTTAAAGACATTTCATAAGTATAGAGGGAAAATTGTCTTGCTTAAATTTATTTTGGAATACCATGCTGTTGATATTTCATTTAGCCGTTATTCAACATAGTAATTATGAAATCGTGAAAGCAATTTCTAAATCATTTTAAGTTTAAATATCGAAATAATTGTGCACATCGTGGTCGCTATATAGAATAAGCAAACGAGTAATTGAAATGTTAACTGGATCGTATTGACATAGATGGAATTAAAACCGTACGCTTCGATGTTAAGTTAAAAAAGACTCATAGATGGATCGACAAACTGAAGCCATGTTGACTGGAATCAAAACGGTTTCAGAGAAGCTTTTACTACTTTTTATGTAAGGATAAGAAAAAAAAAAAGATGAACATGAACACGTTCACTTGGTCCTAGTCTAGACAAAGAAGTTAAGCCGTGTCAAAATCAAAATCATTTTTTTTTATTCAAAATAGTATCTTTTTGAGCGTCCATTGAATCTACCACCGGTTCCAAGGCAAGCCCACTGAGAAGAAACGGCGAAACAAACTCTGTGGAACTATTTTTTTCAAATATTATGTATTCTGTAACAATGTTTACATCTTATCCTCAAATACTTGGGAGGAACGCCCTATTCTCAAGGTGTGGTATCTTCCATAAAATCTTTTACTTTATAATGTCCTTTACCACACAAACACACATTAATAACTTTTTTGATTTTTTAAATGGATAGCTTTTGAACGTTTTCTGGGATCCTATTGTAAAAGCGTATACAGTTAGTTGCCTTTGAAAGAATTGCTTACTTTTGTGAATCTAATCACTGGTACATCTAGCCTGTGTTTATTGCGTAAATCCCTACTATGAATATCACTTTTAATATTTTCAATATTTTCTTACAAAATTCATTTATGTTTTTTGGGACGTACGTACAGTAGATTTTCTAAGATTTTTTTAAAATGTTAGTTGAATAGGCAAACTGGCAAACGTGCCACCTGATGGTAAGTGGTCGACGTCACCCATGAATATAAGCTAATTTACCTGGAACGAGCCCAGGCAACTCATTTATGTGTTGCCTATCCTGAGACATACTATGTTAAGTTTTGGTGCCAGTAATTACACTGCCTGTCTTGCCGAAACACAGCAAAGTTGTTTCACGGGAGAAACAAGCAAGATGGTGGTACCCATGCAGCCGGGAGCGCGGCACAGCACTTCCCTCCCACGGTAAAGTAAGATGTAACTATTGAACATCGAAATCAACAGTCAGAATTCCTATTTGCTTATTTTTTTCTCTCAAAGATGAATAGGGGGGCAACCAGTAGAATAATCAGGATGGTGATACCCATGAAGACGAGAGTGCAGCACCACGCGGCACAGAGCATACTCCTAGATTTTAGCTATACCTAGTACTTTTTTTACAAATAATTTTTTTGAGGCCACAAATTTTCTCATTCAGTAGAAACACCTTCATCATAATCATCATCATCCTCAGCCTTTATCCGTCCACTATTGAACACAGGCCTTCAATGAACGCCAAGACGACCAATCCCTTGCCACTCACATCCAACACAAACCGGTTACTGCACGGAGATCGTCTTCACACCTGGTAATGGTCGACCCACACTTCGACTACCTATTCGCGGCCTCCACTAATTAATTAATTAAGAAACACCTTAATAATAATAATCACATAGAACATTCGGCTTAAATCCTTTTTTTTTCTTTAACGTCGGGAAATGCTCTGAGGCATCCCGCGGAGGAGTGGGTATCCCCACGCGGGTGTGTGGGACTCGCTACGTCCGAAAGATGGTAAGTGGAAGCTGCTCTACCTTCTAAAAATATAATAATAATAATAAGTAATGTATATTTCTATTTAGTTATGTAAGTGCTGTCAGCGATGTCACTCCAAGTGACAATGAGGAGTCACTGAAAATCAGCGTCTCACCATTGCTGTAATGGTGTGGCAAATGCTGAGTGGCTCTATTGTTCACAATAATTAATGTATGTGAAACTAAGTTGTGATTATGTTTTGATCTTTGATGTGAACAATAAAATATTTTTCTTTCTTTCTTCCTAAAACCCGTCATTCCCCCTTGCCCTTGCTCTTTTGCCCCTCTTCTTATAAGAGGGGTACAAAGAGCCCCCTCGGCTCAATTAGCTTCGCCCAAGGTGTTGGGCTCACTGGCCTCACAAGGCCTAAACCATGGTGAGAATAAAGGTTTAAAGCCTGTAATAAGAAATTGATATTGATTTTCTGTTATTTTATTCAAAAGGTGCTGTAATCAACCTAAATCATAATCCATAACCGTTCGGGTTTGTGTAAGTCGGATAAAAAAGCTAATAGACTTACGTCAGCCTGACTATTCATATATGTCAGTTGTAATCGTCTGTGCTCTTGAAAGGCGTTTCTTAAGAACTGCTTATCTCCATACACAGCCACCGCCAGTTCCTCGCGTTTGTCCGTGATATCTTTTCTGAGCTGGCGAATATCACGGGAGTATCGTTTCTTCTGTTTCGCTAGGTCCCCTTCATGGATTTTTCGGTCTCTTTCTAGAACACAACGTTCTTGTTAACATGTCGCAAAGAAATAATTATGATAAGGAGATTCTAGAAGACGAATAATTTAAACGATAGCGTGTTTTTAGTAAAAGCATCCAAATGTATACTAGACTGAATGTGAACAAAACGGATTCAAGGGAACGACACGAGACATATTAATTTAAATTTTAAGTTCATGTTATGTACGTATATATCAGGCTGTGAAATTGTTCCCCATCATGGTTCAATCCATATCGTGGCTGGTGGGGCTCAGCAGCCTAAGGTAAGCCCAGCACCTTGGTCGAAGCCAATTGAACCGAGGGAGCTGTTCTTTGTAGCCCTCTTATAAGAAGAGGGGACAAAAGACCAAGGGGGACAAGGGGCGAGGATGGGAACCTCACCTCATTACACTTTCCCTACGTTGTTCTGGGGTGCGGGACAACCCCTCTGTGGAGGTGGCGTTGTTCCCCTGAGGGACTGACTAGTCGTCGAGGTGCCCTGTTTGCTCAACAAATCCGGGGCACCACACCAAAGGCGGTATTGGTGGACCTCACCGGGTTTTAGTGGGTAGAGCTGTGTCCACATTACCATTTTTCGGGCGCAACGAGTCCCACATACCCGCGGTAGGAATAAGACCATTTCCCGGCGCAAAAAGAGCTCAGGATAGGAAAGCTTGAACGAGTTACTTTTTTTCTTGATAACGCAAGGGAATGCATTTCGCAGGTGTCTATATGTAACCCGGGGCAGGCTCCTAGACCTATGCGGGACCCGCACCTGCGAAGGTCATCAGGGTGAAGGCCATACTACTCCTCGTAAGAGGAGTCGGCCCACCCGTCACAAAGCAGTCCACACGACAACGTGCCTAAATGGACCAGGTTCCCACCCTGAAGCCCGGCACGAGCACAGGGGTATACGCGTCCCCGCATGTACTTGAGCTAGTCCCAGGCAAACTCATATGTATAATGTATGTATGTATGTGTGTTTATCCTCTTTGCACTATGGACTACGTAAATAGTTGGTTAAAATCATTAATTATAAAGTTACGGTATATTTACGTTTACTTTGCTATAGTATAAATCATTTCTAAATTTTCCAGACCGCTATAAATGTTTTTGCTCTAAATTGATTTGAAATTGGTATTTATTAAAGCACTCGATGAAATACTTGCACTCTACTAATAGAGGGGAAATATCACAAGTACCTGCAGTAAGTCTCTAAGGACGACTACTACATTTCAAAGATGAAGTAATTGAGATTTCTTAGAGTGGAGTATACAATAAGAAAACTACAGGACTAATTTAATTACTTCTTAAAAGCATCAACATCATAACTATCATTTTTCCCCACCACACTCATATCACCATCATCACTCTTCATTTGCCAACCAGCTGGTTGAGTGGTCAGGTATCTGGACACTACGGAGCGGTTGCGGGTTTGAATCCCGCCAAAGGCAGATAATTTGTATGATGAATATAGCGTCTGCACCGAACGTGTATATACCGGGTGTATTTGGAACGCTTGTGAACGATTTTAACCAAATTTTTAACATAGTGCGCAGTTTGATCCAATTTGAGAGATAGGATAGTGTATATCTCAATTTATAATCGCAATTTTATTCGTAAATAATAATTTTACTGTATTGAATAGTTTACTACAATATACTTTAACGTATATCTTAGCCACAGCAACGCGTGGCCGGGTCTGCTAGCATGTATTTATATAAATTTCTTAAATTTATTCCCGTTCCTGGTACCCGTAACACAAGTTCTTACGAACTTACCACTGGGCTAGGTTAACGTGGTGTGATTGTTGAATAATATTATTATTTATAAAGTATTTGTTATCATTACAATGTTGGTCATAAAAGTATCGTATTGAACGTTTAATTCTATTGCCGGTTCCAAAGCTGGGCGAGCTAACTGAGTAGAACCGTCGAAACAAGGTCTTTAATCAATTCTTTAATTATATCATTTACCACACAAACTTTCTTTAACAGTTTTTTTTTTTTAATATAAATATAAAACTGTTAAAGACCTAGAGTTAGTTCTGACCTCTAGGATCCTATAGTGACAGTCCCGTGAAATAAGAAGGAAAGAAAGAAACGGCACATTAAAATTACCTCTATTATAGTATTACCTCTTCCACGCATAAACTTACCATACAATTTTATGAGTCCTCTGTACTGGTTAATTTTATCTTTAATCACCCAGTTTTCATCCTGCATGCCATGAATCCTCACTTTCGCCGCTGATAGCATCTTGTATATACGTTATATTCAAAATATTACAAAAAAATATGTTTATTTATAAATACGTTTGTAATCAAAATATGTCAAAATCAATGTCAAATTGTTTTTCATTTCGAAACAATTAAGAAAAAAGTTGTAAACATGTGGTAACCATAAAGTTAATATAATATTAACTTTATGGTTACCACATGTAATGCAAACTAGTATGTACGGGCCAAAGCCAAGTACATACCAGGTAAGTCCTTAAAAATTTTAATGTTTTAATTGTGAGTATGTATGTATGGAAGATGTGTAAGTATAATGTACCGGATTTTCATCGCGATTGCAACACCATCTAGTAGCGTGATAGAGGACTACAAAATGCTTTACGTGAAAATTGAAAACCGACCCATTCTCCTAATGATCGGTCAAACTGTGTCATTGTATACGAAAATCGATTTAAAAAGAAGCTTCTTAAAGTATACATTTTATTAAAACCAAAAAATACATTTCAAATCCGTATCTACAAATAAACTGAACCTATCGCGTTTTACTATCAGGATCACCTATAACAGAGCACAGTCCACTGTGAGTTCGGTCAATACATTTTGTGCCCTCTGGACAATTACTACAGGTAGGACCTACTTCATAGATCGGAAAACCCTCTATATTGCCAGCTGGTCCGTAATTACAGAATGTGTACACGAAAAACTTCCTCTCGTCGAGTTTCTTTCTAGTATCGACCAAATCTAATGTACCTCTATGTAAAATCGACTGGCGTGCGTCACCACTGGTGGTACCGAAATCTTCAAACCTCATCGTCTTAGCTGTTGTAAAATATTTAGTCCGTCGCAATATGTTCTCCTTTGCTGTTGTTCTCGTATAGTTTATATAGGATACGTCGCTTTGAGTCGCTTGCAACGTTCTTCTCTTGCGGAAGTTGACACACGAAGGTTTCTTCAGCGTACAAAGCGCTTGAGAACATCCAACTCGCCAGGTGGAAGCCCAGGTAGCAGCTGAGTACCAATGCGCGTTACAGCCACCTGGAGCGCTGCAGTTGCTCAGCCTGAACGACCAAATATGATCTGCAGGCAAAGATCGCGATCCTGAGAACCATGAACCAACCGCATCAGCTAATAATTGCGCTTCTGTCACTCGTGGCACAACTGGACGGACATCCATATTTTGCAAAACGTTAAACCTGATAGTGTTCCTGCATTCGTCATGTCTCTTTTGACACTGGCGCGCCCAAACCTCTGCTATTTGTTCGAGTTCGTCGTCCCAGTACATCTTCCGCATGTTAGAAGCTCGCGGCTGACCCGCTTCTAGGCCCATCGCTATGTTGTCTCTGTGCCTATTGTGGAGTAACAAAATCTGGTACCTCATCCAGGGTGTCATCCCACTGGCAAACAGTCTTGTACTTTGTTTGTTTTTGGCTAAGCACATCGTATGTTGGTTTTTTACAGAACAATCAGGATGAGAACAATAGTCTAAAATATGACCTGTATCATTTTTACAAATAGAAAATCTAAACAGAAAAATACTAAAAAATAGAAATGTAATCATTTTAAAATTCCTGTCAAAATAAATAACAAATTTTTTTGCAAGAACTTCAAATAGATAATATATGGTGATAGCAATTTGTCTATGCTAGTAGCGGCCTACGTGTTTTATTATAGATAAGCATTAGTGCTAAACAGATAGATAGCTTTATTTAGCTAATATGCAAAGATTTGATTTAAATCTTTGCTTATAAATGCATTATATTGAAATCAATGTTCGTATATTATAGACTACCTATTTCATCAGCATCGTACTCTCAACTTCATAATTAAATTGTGATAGGAATTGGTCCCCTTCATCTTAGCACTCATAATTCATAAACTCAAAATTAAACATGTACTAAACTACAACTAAATGGATTTCAGGATCAGGACTTGCATATTACATTTGCATCCTCTTTGAACGGAACTGCAAGTGTCAAAGTCATAGATTTAATGGATAGCAATTAGAGCGAGAAACGCATAGTATACCTATACAATGGAGAGAGATAGATGGAGGAAAGCATTTCACGTACACACTATTGACCCGCTAGGCGCTAGCCGAAAGTTGCATGTAAAATGTAAAAATTGATACTATCGATTAAATTTAATCGATATATTACTTACTGCTTAGCCATGGCCTAGCCGCAGGACTAACCAACCTCGTTTCACCAATTTTACTATACATAATATATATTATTTTTGAGTACCTACAATGAGATTACATACGTCCTATATTATTTTCCGTTTACTTTTTGAGTGTCATACATTGAACTATGTTACTAGAGTATTACAACTCACTGGTGTCATATAAACACATTTACGATTGTACCTAAATATTATGCATAAATGACAATTATATTTTATACTAAGTGCTTAATTTGTTACATTACAGTAGACGTGGTGCTGAAGGTGGAATAATAGTAGATTGTATCATACGTGAACAAAATAATATTTTTACGGCGAGGGTGCTTTATTTGAGTCCAGGGCGAAGTGAGGGATTCTGGAGTATAATCCTGAACGTAGCGAGGGAATCCCTCATTCCTAGTACATACGTCGCCCGGGCCATCAATATATTTTGCGCCCCAATGATACACACTACTTTTCATCGCCCTCTAAGACAAAATAAACGGCGCTCTTAGAATAATTATACTAAGACGGCGCTTCATATTTAATTGTAATATTATTATTATTTTATAAAATTTAAAGTAACAGCTAAATTGAAATAAAATAATATTTAATAATAAAACCACTAAAAACTTTTATTTACATTTGAGACATTATCGCAATTGTGAAAATTTATTGTTACAGTTTTATTAGGAATAGAGATTGTTGTAGATTGTTATGAATCCAAACAATATTTGCGTTCGATTTCTTTGGCGCTGAACACTCAAACATGTTCCAAATTTAAAAAGTGCGCGGCAGAAATAATCACAACCGACGCCAGGAGGCGGTGTGGTCGCAGACTGCACGGTTGGCTGGGGGCAACCCCCCACTTTTATAAATCAAAAGTGAGCCGAATGGGCTTACACTAATCCGATGTAGCATTAGGGCCTTCGGGTCGTTAGCATAGATCCATCCGAAAAAAAAAGGCAGAGATAATTGCAGCGCACATAAAAAGATTAAAGAGAAATAAAAACTCATTACTGTCCGCTAAAATTTTATTATAGAAAACACCACCTTTCGGTGCACCAAGGCGAACCAAGTCGTCCTCTTCTAATAGATGGGATGAAAAATTGTTTTTATAGTGTACCTACTATGTGTAAAGCTAAAAGTAATAACTATATTGGTTATTAATTGCCTGTAGGTAATTAAGAAAGCTTTGAACTAAAAAATATGTTTCCAAAATATTAGAGATTAGAGTAGATAATAGTTCCCCACCATGGTTTACGCCTTGACGTGGCGGTGGGGTTCAGTAACCTAGGGTGAGCCCAGCACCTTGGGCGAACCTAATTGAGCCAAGGGGGCTCTTTGTACCCCTCTTATAAGAAGAGGGGACAAAAGAGCAGGGGACAAGAGGCGAGTCCTGATGTTGGGAGGGGTTGTTTTGTGGTGCGCAACCCCTCTGTGGAGGTGGCGTCGGTCCCTTGCGGGACTGACTTATAGCCGTCGAGGTGCCCTGTTAGCTTAACAGATCTGGGGCACCTCACCAAGGCGGCACTGGTGGCGCCCGCCGGGTTTTAGTAAGTAGAGCTGCGTCCACTTGCCATCTTTCGGGCGTAGCGAGTCCCACATACCCGCGTGGGGAGACCCACTGCCCAGACGGGATGCCTCAAAGCATTTCCCGGCGTAAAAGAAAAAAAAAAGAAAAAAAAGTTTGACGACCTCTGTGGCTCAATGGCTAGCGCGTTGGCGCTCAAGCCGGAGGTTGCGGGTTCGAATCCCGCCAGGGAACAAAAAAGTTTTCTGTGTTCCTGGGTCATGGGTGTATTAAATATGTTATACAATAAAAATCTTAAATATATGTATAGTATAAAATTACTAAATATATTTCCGTTGTCTGGTAACCGTAACACAAGTTCTTCGAGAACTTACCACGGGACCAGATTGACGTGGTGTAAAAGCGTCCATAGATATTATAAAACATTTTTAACTTTGGAATTATATTTTTATAAAAAGCTTAATATAGGTACTTATATTCCAAATTATGTGTAATTCGCCCATATTATTTAATAATATCTTGAGTCTTGACGGCGATAGGTCGAGTGTTCAGGCTACTGGACACACAACAATCGCGGGTTCGAATCCTGACAAGTGTATAAAATTTGTACGATGATATAATAATAATAAGAAAACACTTATTTTCAGGATATAGAACCACCTGGCTGTGGATGTGTATAAATGTAATTATACATATAAATCTTCATTAAAATTTACTTTCATAGTATTGTAATACTATTGTATTATCTTATCACTTGTCTCGTCAACAGATTTATCATTAACATTTAAAGGATGAATTCTTTCTTTAAGTTATCTGTTTATATCACGGATAACTTAATAACAACACAGATAACTTAACGATAGCGTGTTTTTAGTGAAATAATCCAAATGTATTATACTAGACTGAATGTGGACAAAACAGATTCAAGCGAACGACACGAGACATATTAATTTAAATTTTAAGTTTATGTTATGTACCTATGTACCAGGCTGTGAAATGGTTCCCCACCATGGTTCAAGCCTTGTCGTGGCTGGTGGGGCTCAACAGCCTAAGGTAAGCCCAGCACCTTAGGCGAAGAAAATTGAACCGAGGGAGCTGCTCTTTGTAGCCCTCTTATAAGAAGAGGAGACAAAAGAGCAGGGGGGACAAGGGGGGAGGATGAGTACCTCACCTCATTGCACTGTCCCGACCTTGTTCTTGGGTGCGGGACAACCCCTCTGTGAAGGTGGCGTCGGTCCCCTAAGGGACTGACTAGCCGTCGAAGTGCCCTGTTTGCTCAACAGATCCGGTGCATAAGAGGACCGACTAGCCGTCGAAGTGCCCTGTTTGCTCAACAGATCCGGTGCATAAGAGGACCGACTAGCCGTCGAAGTGCCCTGTTTGCTCAACAGATCCGGTGCATAAGAGGACCGACTAGCCGTCGAAGTGCCCTGTTTGCTCAACAGATCCGGTGCATAAGAGGACCGACTAGCCGTTGACGTGCCCTGTTTGCTCTACAGATCCGGGGCACCTCACCAGAGGCGTCATTGATGGCACTCGTCGGGTTTTAGGTGGGTAGAGCTGCGTCCACTTACCAGCTTTCGGGCGCAGCGAGTCCCACATACCCGCGGGATGCCTCAGAGCTCATTCCCAACGTTAAAGAAAAAAACTGTTTATATCAAAATATGTCATAAATGTATAGTTGTGTTTGTAATGCCAATCTAAACAACTAAAAACAACAAAATCAAACATCATAATGTTAATATATCGCTATAATCATATCATTTAAGCACTAAATTATTATTATTTATCTAATTGATGATGCTGATGATCACCTGATTCACCGAGTGAGGCGCAGCACCAACACGTCTGATGAAGACAGTGGCGGCCAGATTGGACGTGGACAGTGCACAATACAACACTGGACCCGTGTACATTTGGTCAAAGACACCAGACTTTCCCACGGTTTTAATATTGATAACGTACCTACTATTATAATAGTTCTTAAGGTTATATTGTTACTTACACTGTAAAATGAGTTTTTCTCCTGTAACAAATGGTTTTTATTTTACTTTATGTATAGACGTGACAACGCCTTATATTTCGATGGAGCCGGCTGCACGAACGAAAAAACATGACGCATGCGGCGTTACCTCGCTCTGAGGCGTTCCATTTTCTTATGACGTTGTCACGTTCAACTATCGTCAGTAAACCGACTTTAAAAGTTGATATAATATTTTAAATAATGAGGATTAAGGAATGCAAATGATTCACTCTAATATAATAAAGGTGAAGAGTTGGATTGTTTGAATGCGCTGATCTCCAGAACTATCAGACGAATTTGTATTTTTTTAATATGAATGCCCAAATACAGAGGAAGATTTTTTAAATTATGTGGGTAAAACCGCAAAGAAACATATTATATAATATCGGAAATAGGTGTTATTCATTAAGCTCTATTAGGCTTTGTTTATATACATTTACAAGAAATTTGATCAATTTTTAAATATTTTGGTTTTTTTATCGAAATCGATAATAATTCATGGACAACATTTTTACACACACAGATATTTATTTACCTGTCAACAAAAAGGTTTTGGTCTCTTTTTAAAATAGACTTTACCATCTATTACATACTAAATCTATGGTAAATATTGTAGCAGATTGTAGCTGACAGAAATAAAGTCTTTAGAAATCTAGAAATTTATTTGCCATTACATACAATATTTACATTAAACTGGACACTGAACAATCAATATAAGAGTAAATAAAACATGGCGTACAAATTCGTCCAAATGGGGTTACGGAGTTTCAATTTGGCAATGATGGTGCTCGGATACTTCTTCACTTCAGAACAACAGGACCTGACCTCTTTGAATCATTTTTTCATGCTCGGAGTATACGGTGCCTACTCAATAATATCTCAGGGTCTGTTGTTGGAAGCCGGATTAGAAATGGCCTCGTATAAGTTTCCAGAAGCATCTTTTCTCATTCTTGGAATTATTCTGAATTTAATTTGTGCGATATTCGCGTTTGTCGAATTTTACTACACGTATTATCATAAAAAAAGTATAATCATGAATATAGGTATGGTGTCGGTTACCAGTATTATTATTTTCGTGATCGATGTTGTGTTTTTATTCATGCATTAAATTAATTTATGGCTTTTCTACTTTTGATAAACTCCAATATAATTACTTCAATATATGAGAATAATATTTTGAATGAATATTTTAGAATATCTTAGTCATCTTGACAGTCCTAAACGTCCTAGATAATTTGAAGCATCATAAACGTCAGAAACGTAAATATAGAAGTATAGAAGTAAGTCCGTCGAAAAGCGTTAATCGATAAAAAAGAGTAGGATGGAAAAGTAGACAAGAAAACCAAAACTCGATCACACACACATACATACATATATTACATCATCATCATCAGCCTCTATCCGTCCACTGCAGGCTGAACATAGTACATTTTATATACACACACTCATTCAATTCGTTTAAAACTATCATAATTTCGACACCCGCGCCATTTTTATTCACGGTCAAAAAGGTACCCTTTCTATTTTTCTCATATATGATATGGACATACTTAGGGCTCTAGTCTAGTCTACTCTACGGCGCACTAGGCGGCTAATAGAAACTAGGCTAGCCGTCCGCGTGACAGTAGGATGCTTTGGAGATGCCAACCGCATTGCGGGTAGGCTTTTTTTTGACCCGTTTGCCTCTTAGCTCAATTGGAACAGTAAGTGAGCAGATTGCTCACCTAAGAAAATTACGAGCAGGCGAAATCCAACATTTTGAAATATTTTTCGAAGATATTGTTTTCTAATGTTTGCGCGAATTTCACTCATTATAATGAAACAATTTTTACGGATTGTAAAAATCTTAATAAACCGCGATAAAATCCGTAAAAATTGTTTCATTATAATATTTTTCGAAGAATTAAAACAGCCGCACAGTGCGTATAGCAAGCAACCCTCCGGCTGATGGTCTACGGGATGCGTGGCTCCGAGCAACCGGAACGGTTTGAAGGTAGCCACATCACTGTGCGTAAGGGAATGAATGTTATATTAAACATATTATTATATTATGTTTCCTTGCGGTCAGTCGCACGGCTAGCCGCGTTGCGGTCACCCACCTAGGATATGAGCCCTTACCCCTTACCGCTATTACCTATAACCCATGCTTTCACCCATAAAGTAGGTATTCACATAATATTACGGTTTCTAAACAAAAAATATAATAAAAAAATATCTGTTGCCCGCAGCTTCGCCCGCGTTTACTTAGATTTACAGCCATTCGGATTGATGATAATTATTTTTACGGCCAAAATTACGCCTTATAACATCAGCTATCTGCCAGTGAAAACCTCGGCTTAGCCGTTTCAGAGATTAACCGGAACAAACGGACAGACAAAAAAATATTTTTTAATGTAAGTACCGTATCTTAATTTATAGCTTTTACCCGCGACTTAGTCCGCATGTAAAGAAGTATTGTTTTAAATCTTACTTTTTAAATAATATGGTTTGAATTTACAAACTATTATAAGTTAAAGAATATAACTATTAACTTCCACTGTAAGGTCCGATGGTACGTTTTTATAAAAATATATTTATTTAATTTAGTAGCACATTTTTATTATATTTAAATAACTTTTACGGATATCATCGCCGTTGATTAAGATTTTTACATGCCCGACATCCGAGGAGGAGGAGGATAGAAGTGTCAGACGTCCTAACGTTACAAAGTTATTCGAAACTACCCTAATAATCGTAGACAGAGATAGTTTTACTCTGTCTACGCTATTAATGATACATCAATATTACATTATATAAATTAGTACAGTAGGTACCAGCAAAATAAACTACGGAAAAGAAATTTTGAATTTTTTATTCATATATTTTATTATTAGATATTATTAATTATTATAAGTAGGTATTCCTTTTTTATACTATCATAAATTAAATTAATAAATCATTTTGGATAAATTACTAATAAATGGAAACGGTATTCATTAAAAACGCGTGCAATCGCACCTTTGTAAGGTGCGATCCTCATAAGGATTCGCATCGTGTAATAGATAGCGTGTTCTACATTTTGTGTCACAACCGACGCCAGGAGGCCGTGTGGTCGCTGACCACACGGTAGGCAACCCCCCACATTTTAAATCAAAAGTGAGCCGAATGGGCTCACAATAATCCGATGAAGCATTAGGGCCTTCGGGCCATTAGCATAGACCCTCCGAAAAAAAAAAAAAATCTATTGACACATCTAAAAAACTTCTTACTACACTTATGCATCTTATGGGTCTTCTTATGAGTCTCAAACAATCCCCATATCAAATTTCACACGAATCGGTTTAATGGTTTAACAAATACACAGTCCCGGAGTTTTAGCTGCACAACTCCCGTTCCCATAAGATTTTCAGGATAACAACTATTTTAAGTACTACAATAAGTTCCAATCTATCTTCATATCAAATTTCACCCAAATCTGTTTCGTGGTTTAGAAGATAGATAGTCCTGGGGTTTTACCCGCATAGTTCCTGTTCCCATGGAATTTTCAGGATAAGAACTATTTTATATTCTACGTTAGGTTTCAAAGCATCTTCATATCAAATTTCACCCAAATCCGTTTCGTGGTTTAGAAGATAGACAGTCCTGGGGTTTTACCCGCATAGTTCCCGTTCCCATGGAATTTTCAGGATAAGAACTATTTTATATTCTACGTTAGGTTAGTTAGGTTAGTTCCCATGGAATTTTCAGGATAAGAACTATTTTATATTCTACGTTAGGTTTCAAAGGATCTTCAAATCAAATTTCACCGAAATCTGTTCCGTGGTTTAGAAGATAGACAGTCCCAGGGTTTTACCCGCATAAGTCCCGTTCTCGTGTGATATTCGGGATAAAAACTATTCTATGTCCTTTCTCGGATTTCAAACTATCTCTGTGCCAAATTTCATCCAAATCTGTTCAGCGGTTTTGGTGTGAAGAAGAGACAGACAGACAGACAGAGTTACTTTCGAATTTATAATATTAGTAAGGAAGTAAGGATAGTAGTACCACAAATGGTGGTAATTTGATGTATGCTTCAACATTTAAAGATAAGTTCCTTGGCTTTTAGCTGCTGATTATGTCCAGCAGACCAGCAATACTATTAAAATATACAATATATTATGCTACCTAGGTACTAGATAATAACATACCTGTATATGATGACCCATCTTATACAACAACTACAAGGAAAAGAGAAGAAATCTAAATAGCTAAAATAAAACGTGTTTCACGGTCAAAATCAGTGGTGAAGACTAAAATACATGATCTAATATGTAATACAACTAAAAAATGCAGAAATTCTTGATATGCTCGTAGGTACTATAATATTTGACATTGGCGTTTTACTTCAAACTAAAAATTACGAAATATGAAATCAGCAACATACATTTTTTCGAAGTTCGTGCCTGTTTTTTTTTAAATATTATATAGAAAAGAAAATCTGTATGTCAATACAGACTAATTATAAGGCCTTAAAACTTTACATCCACAGCCATTCCACAAATTTAAAAATATTTTCTGTGTGACCATTACTAATTTAATTCTACTAAATAAGTAAATGTAGTAATTATTTACAAAAACAGGTATTAAATGTTAGCACACATTTAAAAAGGATTTATAAATGAGGCGTGTACTTTGTTTGTGTATAGTAGTTTAAGACACCTCGGCGCTCAAAGGAAGGAAGGAAGGTCAGTACTATATATGTTAAACTGCCACTAATTTATTTTTACACTTTTTCATTCGTTAGGTAAAAAGACTATGGGGAAAAATGTATGGGATCCGTTCACACCTACCAGCACATACAAAATCAAAATCAAACTTTTTATTCAAAATAGTACCGACTGAGTATATTTTTGAACGTCAATTGAGTCTACCACCGGTTCCAAGGTAAGCCCACTGAGAAGAACCGGCGAAACAAACTCAGTGGAACTAATATATTCAAATAATTTATAACAAAATTTACATGTTATTATTCTGAAATGTCTGGGAGAAATAACCTATTCCCAAGGTGTGGTATCTTCTATAAAATCTTTTACTTTATAATATCCTTTACCACACAAACGCTCTTTAATAACATTGTGAATTTTTTTAATGGGAGGTTTTGCACATTTTCTGGGATCCCTATTGTAAAAGCGTATAAAAGAATTGCTTACTTTCGTGCATGTAACCTGTGTCTATTACGTGTATTCCTAATACGGAACTAATACCAAGGTGCTTCTAAAGTACGAAATCCTATCTGATTAAAATCCTTTGCTTTAGGTAATTCAATCAATTGAGCTACATTTCAGCCCGTTTTCGTCCCCTCAACACAGTGTTATGTGATGATATTTACATTAAAATATTTTAATTATAATATATTTGTATTTTTTTATGCCGATACCCAAATTTGAATAAAAGAAATTTGATGAAATGACATAGGTTGGTAACACACTTATCGAATTGACACCCCCACTCAATCACAGCTGTATGATCCTTGTCGCAATGTACACAAAACATTGTTTTATCACTGTGGAACTCCATACCTAGGATATTATTATGAATACGTAGTTAATCTCTATATAGTTTGTGATTATGATTTATGAAATCTAAAAGTAAAAAGACGTGTGAGCAACGATGGTCTACATGAGCCGTGAGTCGATCGGTGAGGGATCGGCCTCAAAGTGAAAGGTTGTCTGATTTTTATCTGACTGGTACACTTAAAATGAGTTTTACTAAATCCCGTACCCAACGGGTAGAAAACAATAAGAGTGAACCTTTATACCTGAAGTGATTAAAAAGTCTATGAAAGTATGAAATGCTCAAATCCTTACAATTGGCTAGCCCATAGGTAAACTATGGCCAAAACACCCTTCTCGCTCATTTTTAAGGATCCGCGCCCAGGAGACGTGGAACGTATAGGAGTATTATGATGAAAAGTAAACCTCTCAAAATTTTATTTATCTTGAGGCATGTATCATTTTTTTATATTGATAATAATATTAATTCTTTTTTTTTCAATATTATATTTTTTGGTCATTTTTGTCAAGTCATATCTGGCAGCATTGTTGCGATCACTGACATCTGACTTCTAATGAAATTTAATGTCAAATTCCCATTATTGTGACTTGTAGAGAGGGACTTGCTTATTTTGAGTTCTAAAATTATAGCCGTAATGTTTGAGTTGCTACTCTTCGATATTTTTGATTAATTAAAGTCAAGTACATTAAGAGTTCGCAAAAAATATAGTATATTGTACTGAGTGTAGTCACTTCATGATTGAAAAATAATTTCTTATTCAAAATGAGCTTACATAAGTTCAGGTAAAGCATGAATATAAAATGTTTATAAAACATTATTTACACACAATAAGTCAACACGTAGTCTGTGGGCGTCGACAAATATAAACAATCGAATAAGATTTTTATTGAATACCTTTATTTTCTATTCGTAGTCTTTATTTTATTTCTTTTACTTGGTATATTCTACATATATTATTTATTTGAATAATTCTATATTATAATTGCACTAACACTGGACTACAGAATTTTCTTATTAATGTATACCAACCATATGATAATTTATACATATTATATACCTACAACAATCACAAGTAACTACTCAAGGTGGATAGTATATAAATAATAGTTTAGTAGACATGATATATAAAATTTAGTAGCTATATAAATTCATTAGACTTTATAATCTTTGTTGGTACATCTAACTTTATACGAGCATTCACTTTCACATAGTCGGTAGCACAACACATACAAACACTTTAAATGTAATACATCTAACTGCATACAATTTTAGCTTGTGTCCTTTTATTTTGTTGTACCATAATTATTAATAATAAGCCCTTTTAATCTGAACTTAAATGTTATGTACATGTTTTCGTTATTTTATTATAAAATGTCCTGAAATTCAGTTTGCCTTTTGGCATAGGTCTCCTCTAACATTTTCCACTGAACCCTGTCTCGTGCTACTCTTCTCCATTGGTGTCCCGCCGTGAGTCTTAGGTCGTCTTCCCATCTTGTTTTTTGGTGACCTCTATTTCTTTTTACCTGGGTTACCTGTTACTCTGGGTTACCTATCTGTGACCAATTTACACCATTTCTCTTGTGGGTCTCGTATTATGTGGCCTGTCCATCTCCATTTTTTTGGTCTATTTGGCTAGTATACTTCCAGTCATTACTTACGGATGTGAAACCTGGGCACTTACCAAACACCACAGAGAAAAGCTGGAACACTGCCAAAGAGCTATGGAGAGAAGTTTGATAGGGATAAAGAAACAGGACAGAGTTAGATGTAGCAAAATAAGATAAAAAACCCAAGTTGCTAATATATTAAGCCAAATAGTACCATAATTTAATATCAGCTATAGCAGCACCAAGCGGTTTCACTTGCGTACTTACCACTCCTGTGGGTACGGTAAACAATTAAAGCCTATATGTTATTCTAATGTATATTATTTAAGGGTGGGGACACCAGCCAGACGGGTGATCAGTCCTCATTACCGGGACCATTTCACCCAAATTCTAATGTATAAGAAATGTTATTGTTTAGTTTCATTAAAATCCATTTGCGTGAAAGAGTAATAAACGTACATACATACATTCTAACAAACTTTCGTGTATATAATATTAGTATGATAATAAACTGGTGTGGTCCTACATTAAGATAGGTATCTTAAAAGGTTTATTGTACTGAATTATTGCAGCTAATAATGATACCCTGTCTTGTGCGATGGTCAAACCATGCGACCAAGTGTTGAAGAAGTACACCGTTCCTATTCTAATATTACTGAACTTCCAAAGTAGATTACATTTAAGAGTCCCGCAAGCACAATGCACATGATGTAGCCTTTTGTACCAAGCTAGTTCCTCTTTGTATGGTCTTGTGGCTTATAGAAAGTCTTTTAGCTTGGTGTGTCGCTTGACATAGGCTTCCTCCAACTGCTTCCATTGCTCTCTGTCTGCCGGGACTCTTGTCCAGTACGGTCCCAGGGCCAGGCGAAGATCATCTTCACATCTTCTTAATGGACATTTCCATTCTCTTGCTCCATCACTTGGATACCATAAGGTGACCTTTTGGCTCCACTTGTTCGCTCTGCACCTTAACATGTGTCCTGTCCAGCCCCATTTTAGATGGTCGATGGTCAGAAAGTTTGGATTTATGTCATTAAGGTGATTTTGTCGCTGAGCTTTATTGCCAACAATCCTTTCCATCGAATGTTGGCACTTGGCAAGTTATTTACGTTGGCTTTGGGTGAGCGACCAAGTTTCGCATCCATATGAATGCGAAACACAGTGCACAAGTATAATATATTTCTTATTAACAGCTAAACATCCATCAGGAACTAAATTTAGTTATATAATTTAGTTATATAAACAGTTGAAAGTTTATCTGTTTATAATTTCAAACTTAATAATTTACATTAAGACACAAAGTGCATATTATTGAACATTATATTAAATAACTTATAAACTTTTCCATACTTATTATTGTTTTGTTGCAGAATTAAAGCCTTTGAAGACGTACTTGACACTGATGTTGTCGATTTAGATCAAGTGAGGAAGTTAGCATTTAATGGTAATAAAATAGTCAGTTAAGAATTTGTTTATTTGTCTTTGTTAATAATTAAAGGTGTATAGGAATTTAAGAAACATTTAATCTTAACATACATTCCAGGTATACCAGACGATAAAGGTTTGCGCTCATTTATTTGGAAAATTCTCCTCAACTACATTCCACCAGAGAAAAACATTTGGGAATCAACTCTAACTAAAAAACGTCAATTGTATAATCAGTTTATAGGTAAATCATTGTTATTTTAAAATTGTTTCACCATTTTTCCCACCATCAGTAGAAGGGATGCTCTGTGCTATTTCTTCCATCTTTCTTTACTATTCTGTCCAACAGCTTTGCTGTTTCGTAAAGAAGGACTGGACGGGCAGTGTAATTAATGGTACTGAGTGTCCATGAGCAACGCTAATTACTTACATGTCTACTCCCATATGTATTTTTTAAAACCTATTGTTGTGAAATTTTCTTCAACGAAATGTTGTTGTGTAACTGTAAGGTATTGCCTGAAGTTGTATGTAAGGGTTCACATATGTGGTGTAGGAAATGAGGCTTTATGCACTCACAATTTACTATTGTAGTGTTACTTGAGTAGTATTACACAAATATTATGGTCTATCCATGACATTTGTGTAATGCTACTCAGAAATAAGGAACATGTTGGATATCTGCAATCACCTTTCTGTTTTTTTTTAATTTACTTAATTTCTTAATATTAAAAAATCTAATTAATTAATAACCGTCCTTAATACACTAATAATTTTTAAGCAGTTATTTTAAATCAGAAATAATTATGATAAATTAAATTTATAGATGAAATAATAGTTTCCCCTGGCGGTCCTTCTGATCATCCCCTAAACAACAGTCCGGATAGCTCTTGGGGGACATACTTCAAAGACAATGAGGTTTTACTACAGATTGATAAAGACGTACGGAGGTTGTGTCCGGATATAGCTTTCTTTCAGACTGCCACAGAATTTCCATGTCCTGTTGTGAGTATTTATCGAACTTAACTGTCTTAATTGTATACAAGTTTAAATTCAACAGCCATAAATTATTTTTGTGATTTTAGATTGTGAACAGCAATGGAGTGAAACGTCTTCATAAAAGAGTGGAACAGTCCGTTTTAAACTTTTCTACATTAGAAAGAAGAGGTCTCGGTGTTGCAAAGGTATTTGTTTACATATTATGTTGCTATTCTTTCTAGGTATTTACTTTTAAACAACAATAAAGGCTTCTTTTTCTCTCTTCCTTAACTCATATACTTATCTTGTAGTAGTAGGAGAGGTCACACCAACACCCGACGCCAGGAGGCCGTGTGGTCGCAGACTGCATGGTTGGCGGGGGGCAACCCCTCACTTTTACAAACCAAAAGTGAGCCAAATGGGCTCACACTAATCCTATGTGGGATTAGGGCCTTCGGGCCGTTAGCATAGATCCATCCGAAAAAAAAAGTAGTAGGCGTAGTGCTATGCAACCGTCTTAGGCCGACACGACGGGGGTGGTACCTCTCGCTCACATAACACCGGCGTCAAGTAACAGCTAGGTATGCTGTCGCGGTTCGTGCGGTTTGTGAGTTTCCGGTGGCCCATTGGGAGGATAGGGAAAAGGAGGGCAACGCATCTGCATTGTCTTGTGGAGATGTGTATGGGCGTCGGTAGTCTAAAGCTTCGCTTGCTCTCCTATGTTATCAAAAAAAAAAACATTGAGAGAATTTATTTTAATATATTGTGTCTGAAAGAATATTCGATAGGGGTATTGTTTTCTAATGTTTACGCGAATTTCACTCATTATAAATGAAACAATTTTACGGATTTTATCGCGGTTTATTAAGATTTTTACAAGCCCGACGTTTCGGATACTTTACAGCAACCATGGTCACAAACATTTCTATTACTGCGACAATTTTAGTACTGGTAATAATTTTATTTGTGTATATTTAAGCAAAATACAACATTATTTCAAAAATAAAGTACTTACTAATTATGAAATGTTATCCCTTTATTTGAAAAATTACAAGTTGTGGAAGAATTTCCGCAGCTGGATATGCTGCAAAACATCATATTTACGTCTCTGCGTCCGAAACAATACTGATGACTGAAACAAACGCTCCACCCGCACTTGTGACTTATAAGTCACATGCGCGGCGACAAGGTCATGCGTATTTGCGACTTCTATTGTCTTATTATTTAGATTTCTGTGTGTTTTACATTTGCCGGGCGTCAACATTATTTTGTTTCCAGCTGAGTAACGAACGGCGGCGTACAGACTTATCAGGTAACGACTACATCCCTCTGAAGGAAGGTTGTGAGGCGCACTGGGAGGTGGTGGAACGTATGCTGTTTTTGTACGCGAAGCTCAATCCAGGACAGGGCTACGTACAGGGCATGAACGAAATCATCGGCCCAATCTACCACACTTTTGCTACAGATTGTCAAAAAGAATATCGTAGTAAGTACACTCTGGATTAGCATTCTTGTTTCTCAATCCCCAGCAAATACCTTTGTAAAGCCACTACACAAAAAGGAGGGTTAAGACCCTTTAAGGTTAAGCCCATATGTCGAACGTGTACTTATATTTGTACCGCAATCATGTTCCATGGATCATGGTGAAAAAGTTTATCGGTTATCACTATAGCATAATATTCACTATAGCAAATGATTTTCATATATTTCGAAAGGCGAAAAGCGAAAGACTTTTAAATGAATTTTTTTTTAATTCATTCATTCATTTCATTGCAATGTGTGACTGCAACTAGATGGTCCACAACATTGCCGGCAATGATAGCCAGATTATGCAATATTGGACCATTCCCCTGTCCCCCTATAGTGGCGAAATATTGCTTTTAGTAGCTGGTGGATTTTAGTGGTTAAGTAAAATCCACTACGATACGATCACTCAACCACTAAACCGGAAAATTGAACATTAATGACCGAGCGGCCTTTGTTATAACACTCATATTACTGCCTCATTCCAATGCTAATGTAAAGAGACTAATTGGCAGTATTAAGTTTAATAAAATGTAAGCAGACGAATAAAATGAAAATAAAGTACGTGCGTACAAAGTACATATGTCAGAAGTGAAACTTATATGGCAAACTAATTTTTAAATCTCGTTTATGTTTCGATGCTAATGTAACTTTGGTAGTGCGGATGTCTATAGGCGTCGGTAGTCATCATTAGGGTTCCGACTGCTCAGCTGCCTCCTTATGACATAAAAAAAGGCGTGTGTACAATCTTATTGAATTTAAATTTTCCAGAATATGCTGAAGCGGATTGTTTCTTCTGTTTCACCAACCTAATGGCAGAGATAAGAGACTTTTTCATACGGACACTAGACGAGACAGAGAGCGGTATCAACTACATGATGTCTAAATTGAGTCACTCTGTCAAAGAGTACGATAGGGCGGTTTGGGATCGCTTAGAGAAGCAGGAACTAAGGCCTCAGTACTATAGTTTTAGGTATGTTATATGTTTCTTTTGGTATTTATTATGCAGAAAAACTTGAGGAAAACTGGATGCCTGATAACATTGAAGCTTGTTGGAATGAAGCATTGGGTTAGCGCAGAAAACTGATTTAATAGTTCCTGATCAATGGACCAGTGCCGAGCAGTGAGCGTGAATTGCTTATTAACGCTTATGCTATTTATAATGTTAGATTTGTGTATATAGAAAGAAGCTAAAGTATGTTCACTATTCATAATGACGTCACCTGACGCTTATGAATGTTTCATCGACCATATAACCGGATAGAGTAGTATTGTGTGCTATAAAATTCCGAAACTGGTCAGTGATTTGTCACTGACAGAATAGCAATTTAACCAACCAGTGATATGTATGTATGTCCCATCGGCCAATCATCCATCAATGGCGATCAGTCGGTCAATCAGAACACAGAACCGCCGCAGCGTTGCAATACAAATGCGAAATTTGTTTTACAAAATTCACACAACATTACCGTTTCGGCTACATGCTCGATGGAATATTTATGTTGGGAATTTCAAAATTAATTTTATAAAAAATTGTTTTATTATGAGCATAGACATAATAATATAGATTCCTAACTTATTTCCTAACTTCATGATTATGAGTAACACATAATCGCGTCATTTGAAATGTAGGTAGGTATAAAAAAAAGTCTTATAATTTAGATACAGAGATGGATTACATTAGACAAGCATCCATTTTATAATATTAGTAGGTAAGGATAAACACTACTTCGATTGTTTTTTTCTCTTATTCTGGCAAGGAAATACATAAGCTATTTTTTCGAACTACACGAGGGCGAGCTGCAGGCATCAGCTAGTACTAAATAATCTCATTTACAGATGGCTGACTCTACTTCTATCTCAGGAGTTCTCCCTACCCGATGTCGAGAGGATATGGGACTCTCTGTTCGCCGACAGTCAACGATTCAACTTCCTTATTAGCATCTGCTGTGCCATGATCATGTAAGTGTACTTTTAACGTTTTAAATTTAAAATAGCAAGTTTAGAATAGCGTTTAATAATTTAAATAGAAAACAGACGCAAAATAGGCATTGGATTCAGGGGCAAAAAATCTAGATTTTGTAGTATAGACATTTTTTTATGTTACGTAACTTTTTTATGTTAGTTGGATAGGCAAACTGGCAAACGTGCCACCTGATGGTAAGTGGTCGACTCGCCCATAAATATAAACTAGTTTACCTGGAACGAGCCCAGGCAACTCATTTATGTGTTGCCTATCCTGAGACATAAGATGTTAAGTCTCGGTGCCAGTAATTACACTGCCTGTCTTGCCCTTCTCTCCGAAACACAGCAAAGCTGTTTCACTAGAGAAACAAGCAAGATGGTGGTACCCATGCACGGGAGCGCGGCACAGCGCTTCCCTCCCACCGGTAGAAAGCTGTTTCACGGGAGAAACAAGTTACTTCGAAGACGCGGGATAATCTTGATTGATATCCCATAAAATATACCAGAAGGATGTGTTGACTTGTGGTTCTACGTACCTTGAAGGAGCTCAATGTCCAGATATCAGCAATAAGATATTTTTGAAAATTGCTCGAAAGCAAACTGTTCGAAAGTATGTACCCATAATATGTAATAGGTGTCTTCGAACAGGTTGCTTTAAATTTCTTTTAAATTTTTTGGAACCAAAAATCATATGACATGTATTTTTTTTTTCCTTATAACAGTTTAGTACGAGAAAATTTACTTACCGGCGATTTCGCCTCCAACGTGAAATTACTTCAAAATTTCCCGCCCATGGACGTGTCTCTAATACTGAACAAGGCAGTCGAACTGGTAAAATATTGAATTTAGTATCTTATAAGCACTGTATGTGTTCTAAATTTACAAACTGTATATTGATTTTAGAATTCAAAATACATTGAATAATTAAGCGGTTCTAGTGTTTCTTTAGATTTTATTAAATATCAACATTTTGTGAATGGCAACACAGACACTCATAATTTAAATCGAGCAAAAAACTTGTATCCGTGCCTCAAAATAAGTAATAACAATCTGCCATATAATTCGTGTACAACTTAGATTCAGTAAATCATTTACTACATAATTAACACATAGTTTAGTGAAAAAATCAGTTTATTAGTTTGTTCCTATCCTGTATATTTACTGTTCGATTTTAATATGTACTGATACTTATTTAGGTATAATATGGTAAAATCATTTTTGTGTTATTGTTTCATTATGTAATATGTTGATTTGGTAAATTTTGTTGAGTACTTCACCATAGCTTTTTTTCGTAGCATATAAAATAGCAATTACTAGTGTAATTCATGCAAACATGGATTTATTACAGAGACATCTAGGATCCAACAAAC
This sequence comes from Helleia helle, assembly GCA_963853865.1. Classification (NCBI taxonomy): domain Eukaryota; kingdom Metazoa; phylum Arthropoda; class Insecta; order Lepidoptera; family Lycaenidae; genus Helleia; species Helleia helle. The sequence continues at coordinate 8,117,549 of OY971420.1, forward strand.
GAAACTATAATATTCTTGTAGTGACATTCTTGTCAATCGGGAAGACTTCACACTAGTATTTTTTGTGGAAATCTCACAAATTTTCATTTTATTTTTATACGTACTTATATATTTTCACTTAAACTTTCTTTTATAAAAAAGTTTATTATTTTTAAGCAGACTTACTCATTACCTACTTACTGTCCCAAAGAAGTATACAATGTCTTGACACCACCTTGACGCAATATTTTATATTCTAACACAAGTGGTTTAATAATACTTTATTTGAATATCTATCAGTTAGTACACGTTATCGGCAGAAATCAAGAAACAGAAACGCAAAAAGACTTTATGAGACTTGCTATTAACATCTAAAATCTGTAGGTACTGTCCGTTAATTTTGAAAATGTTATACACTGAAAAAAATCTGAATAGAGATTAGAGTATAGGATAGGATTATAAATAAGTACGTACCTTTTATCCTTTTGTGTATTTTTTAATTAGTATAGACTTTAATGTCATAAATCGTGTATTGTCAAACTTAAAGCATATCTATGTTATTAATAAAAAAGCTACTTAATAAATGTAAGTACATAAAAATATGAAGTACTCAGTTTTATTAAGAATTTTTCAATTTTTATTTAAAATATTATCTTATGAAAACTGAGACTATAATTGCAATTGTATGATCGCTGTTTAAACGATATCTCGATTTTTTTTATAATACAAGTTCGACATTTTGAAATATTCATACTTTCGTAGAAATTTCTTGATTGTGCCAACAAAAAGGTGTAATAAGACTCATTTGTTAACCTGTGAATTATCAAACCGTATTTCCTTATGAATTGAAGAATATCCTATAAAACTTATTTAAAAAAACTAATTCGAATATTGTAAAGTATGCGTAATGAACTTAAGTAATAATTCTACAACGAAAGCAGCCTATCACTAATTTTAATCGAAAGTTGCAAAGCAATAATTTGCAATAAAAATGTAATGTAGTCTATTTTCGTGAGAATTTCATAATCATTGTTTATACATATAATGGAATTGTCATATCGTCTATAAATTAAAGTAAATCAAAAATGTATTAAATTCCTACATTTAATTTTACTTCTATGTTATCAGTGTTATGTAATACTTGTCATTTAGTTATTTGTGAGTACAAGGTACGATTTTGTAGGTACTACTACTCAACCAAAAAAATTAGGCGCATGACAGCGACCGCCCCAACCCCGCTTTAGCCCCGTGCTTCCGTGATGGGCGCGCCAAATTGTTTTGGTTGATTAGTACTCTCATACTCCCAAATAAACTGAAGCCCCAATGAAAATCAATCCTTTTTGAATAATTTATCAAAAATAGTTTAGTAAATATTTAGTATATAACTTCATACTGTTGGTGTTATTTCACATACCTAGTGCTAGTTTGAGAGCATCACCATGTGATTAAGACCCCACCACATTCATAGATCACGAATCTCAGTCTACACTTTGTTTAGAAATGAAATTTTAAAAACTTTAATATAATCTTTGAGACTGGTACACCGACATTTCGGATTACATTTTGTAATATTAATCTTATATGTTTTTAAATAAATGATATAAACAAAAATTGCTTTTTATTTTCTATTCTACACTTTATACTTTTAATATATTTTGGTTGAAGAGTAGGTTGGGCGACCTATACTAGTTAGAGAAATTCACTATAACCGTGTAAGAGAGGTGCCACACGGGCTTTGTCAGTGCATTGGATCGACTGAGCGGTGTCCGGTGACGCTCTTTCCTGTTGTAGTTCTAAAAATTTGGGAATACATGCGGGACGTATGCCACACGATGCGTTGAAATGACGGAGCGGAAGCGCAGTGTTTAATAGCATATCGAAGGTGACAGTTGTTGCACATTTTATTATCAAAATGAGTGCGGAAGGTATTGATTTACCGCTTGGCAAAAAAGAGTTTGGAAAAAATGCGGGCGCCACTTTCACTTAGGTCTCATCATAATATGGAAAATCAGTAAGAGAATTTGTCGGCCAAGTATTGTCAACATCATAGGTTTCCATTTAGTAAAATATTTAGTTCCACCTGTCACCACGTCATACTCTTTTTTGCCAAGCTGTAGATCATCTTATCTCATTAGTATAAGAAAGACCTCCTTTATGGAATAAATCAAATGAAGATTTCAGCAATAAATAACGTGTGTGAGGGGGCAGCAGTTTGCAATTATTTATTTCCAGAATGACATCATACACCAACGCTGCGACGTCGGAGATAGCTGCGTTGACGCAGTGCTCATGTGGCATTGAGTGCGTTGAAATCATTGCGTCGCGACGATACAGCGCAGCCGCAACGTGTAGCATCACCCTAATGACCGGTCCAAGTTGATAGCGCCTATTAAGGGGAATCGGTCGTCTCGGCGTGCATTGAAGGAAACCTATGTCCAGCACCGGGTGGCATGGTTACTTAAATTAGGCTCGGCTCAATCGAACCATCGACCACAGCCACCGGTGACTGTTGCGCGCTACCACCACATCCAGCCGGACACTGCTGTAGCAAGTGGCCGCCACCGAATACAAGTATGCGGCGCGTCTACACAAGATATATGAAAAAGTGGATTAAATCGCCGTCGCTAGCCATCAGTGGCTGTGGTCGGTGACCCGTTTACGCGGAGCATTAATATGAGTAGGTATAATTAAACCACGTACATAATGATATCGTGATATCGCTAGAGAATTCACGAAATCTCATCATCGTTTTCCTGTCGCATACCACGAAACACCTACACACAAAATAAGAATACGCAAAAAACGTATAGTACCTGTGAAAGCGCTACAGTATATAGAAATTACCATAGGAAACTCTAGTTCACATTTAATTTTTCGTTAAATTTCAGAGGGAAAGGTTTTTCAAAATAGTGTCATCTATCGGATTGTTGCTCAGATTGCTAATATATTAGATATTTAGTATATAACCACGGTAAGTAGGTACTGCATAAAACCTTTAGCTTCATCAATACGTTCAATAACTATATTCATATTACTATACGAATCACAGAGAGCAGTGTCTATAAAAGAGATAGCCAGAATGCATCGAGCATATAACTCGATGCCAGAAGATGATCATTTTTGATTCATTGAATTTTAAAATATTAGATCTAGATTGTTCATTGTGGGCTGGTCACACACATAGGACAACGGATGTCCGTTGGGCTAATAAGGTTCAAGAGTGGAGGCCACGTTTAGGTAGACGAAGTGTTGGTCGGCCATTGACCAGGTGGGAAGACGGTGCGGTGGCCGGTCCGTGTTGGATGCGAGTGGCAATGGATCGGCCGACTTGGCGTTCATTGAGGGAGGCCTATGTTCAGCAGTGGACGGATAGAGGCTGATGGTGATGATGATGATTATTATTATTATTTAAGGATGGGGACACCAGCGAGGCCAGACGGGTGATCAGTCCTTATTACCGGGACCATTAGATGCGGGGATGGGTTACCAATTGCCCCTCCGATGTCACCCCCTAAAACCAGACCAAACAAAACTACTTAGCTGGCTTATAGTTAGTTACACTAAATCTTCTTTCTTCAGCTCGTCCGCTCCAAACAGCTCCCATCTTGCGTATGCAAATGCTTGGCATTCCGTTATGAAGTGCAGACTGGTTTCCTCTTTCTCTTTGCATTTAGGGCATAGAGGATCCTCTGTTAGCTTCATTGTTAACAAGTGTCTGTTGAGTGGGCAGTGTCCAGTCAATATTCCTACAACTGGTCTGATGTTGTTCCTATTGAGTTTAAGCAACTCTTTAGTCTTCTTGCTGTCAAGCGTCGAGATGAAGAATTTTGACTGTCTGCAGCTCTTCATGTCATTCCATCTCTGGTTTGTTTCTTTGTTTATCCTCAAGGTTATAACATTTTTTGTTATCCTGTGTGCTATTGGCAGTCTCGGCTCAGGGCCTATGAACGTCTCATCGGCACCTTCTCTCGCCAATCTATCTGCTTCTTCATTGACTGCATTTCCCTTGGAGTTCATTGAGGGAGGCCTATGTTCAGCAGTGGACGGATAGAGGCTGATGGTGATGATGATGAATATGTATTATAACTTTTATTATTTAATATATTTATGATAGTCTTGTTTATTTTTTAATCTACTCTTTAGCCCCTGTAAACAGAGTCACACAAAGTACAAAAAATTAACTTTTTGAGTTAATACTCACAAGATATTAATCCTTAATATTTCTATGCTCACAACAGAGAATAAATTATTTAAATTCAAGTCAATTTAAAGTCTAACAAATTAATCAAGGACAGTTTTCAGATTTATAGATTTATTAATTTTTGAGCGCACGCTTGAAGATAACTTGTGTATAGGTATTAGGTACTATATACCTCTAGTATACCGCTTACCAATTAAGCGGGATCATCGTTATACAATTTTAATACTCATCTGCTTTACAGTGCCTATTTGTGGTTCTAAAAATGTTGACAAAAAGAAACAAACTTATAAATTTAATAAAACACATTGCGTTTAAAAATTTAATATAAATAATAATTACAATGTAATCGATTTGTACATATTCATTGATTGTGAATAATAGAAAGTAAATATTTTATACAAATATAATGTAATTTCAATTATTTTTCTTTTACACATACATTATAGTATTAAAAAATATGGGAAACATGAACGCTTTGTCTCAGTGGTGTTAACAATACTTTGTTTGCAAATCTTAGCACACATTATATATTAAATACGATACCTTAATGACAGTGTTTTATTTTTAAATAAAATACATTATCAAGGAACATATGATCACCAGACAAACGTTTTTGAATACTGATTGCTGTAGTACGAAAAACAGAAGTCAATATAGGACTTGTCTTCGATTTGCCATTACATCCTTCCGTTGATTTCTTGAGTCTATTAAGCGCTAAAGCCACATATCAAGATTTAATGTTGTGATTGTGAACTTATAATAAAAAGCCTAATTTTGTTGCAAAAACATGGCAACCCTGAGAGTTTGGTAATAAAGAAAATTATTTAGGTAATATATTGGGCCCTGCAATATGGACTTAAAGATATTTAAAACAAATACAGCACCTGAAGTAATAATAATTGGGGTCATACCAAAGAATACCTTCGTGTCATTGCTCCCATTTATAGGTTGACTAAAATGAAAACAGGAATATGTTTGTGCCCCAACGCACTAAGTGATTTTAAAATATGAAATTAAAATAACAAGCTCAACTAGCATTACACAAATAACTAAATTTACTCACTGTTTGACGATTTAAAAACTGCAATTAAAGTGATCTACTTGCATACATTGTATAAAAATTTATTAGTACAAAATGATATAAAAATTATCCATAACGACTTTCAAATGAAATGCCTCGATATATTATTAAAGTGCAGCTATTTTTTTTATTCAGAATTACATACATATATACTAATGCAACATTATAGCATGTGGCAATCGAGAGACCTATTTAAAACTTGCTCTTATTATTTGAATCACTTCTCAAGTTCGAAACTCAAACTGTTTAACTAGACACATTATTAATTTTTTTATATAATTTATTATGCTAAAGCATAATACAAAAATTACTTATTTTATTCTAGCATGTTTGGTTAATTTGGAAGTAATAGCTAGATTATTTCAGTTTTTTTTCTTTTCATTACAACTTCAGTAATTGTTTGATACTATTCTTATTACCTAATGTTGCTTGACCATTCAACTAAGAGCTTACCCGTTGCATGCTGCAATAATTAACTTATATAAATACAAAATACATGTATAAACTATTAAAAGCGATTCTGTATTTACGGACACATATATATACTTTTATATCAAACCTCGCCCGAACTCAATATTCTTTCATAGTTTACTTTCTGGTACAAAACTTTCTTTTACCTTACTTCAATGTCCTACCTTAATATCATCGCTACTTATATCTAGAAAACTATGGATCAGGACGAAATAATTTCTTTTAAAACATCAATAACAAATAACTTGAATAATTGTCTTAAATATTACTTTTCTATTATACCTATCTACTTAAGAAAACTATTCCAATCAGAAGGGTACTTTAATCTCGTTTGACATACAGATAAAATTTGTTGTTTTTGTATTACACTCAGTACAATCTTTAGACATTCCATATTACCCCCTATATACAATTAAAATCTGGATATTAAAAAAAAATAGGACATTTTAGTGACTAAATATGATAAATAGCCCATAAATATCAAGTGATATATTCTATTATAATTGGATTGTAATATAAGAATGTTCATTTACTATGTTCAATTTTTAGATTATACAGAATGATGGATAACAAAATAGAACTGTAGCAACAATTGTAGTAACATTGAACATACATTAATTTTGTTGATATATTTTATAATATAATTTACTTAATACACCAGCCAAGTGAAAAACACATAGTAATAGAAGAATACACGAACATTATAGAGGACGCAAGCGTCTATTTAGATGAATATGTAAGACAATAGTAACAATATTCTGCTTGTGGGCTACTTTCAAGTACTAATGAGGTTTAGGTTGTCATTTGTCTAAGCAGATTTTTAGAGGTTGTAATTCAACACTACATATACAGCATTTTTTAAAGATTTTTATAATTTTTGTCATGTCTCAAAATTTTAAAACAATTAAGTATGCATTGATATTTTATATTGATGACATTTTCAATACTAATAATCCACTATTATTACGGTTCTTAATACTTTTTCAATAAATAAACATATAAAAATATACATCTAAATTATGCATTTAACATTATTCAACACAGATTTAACTTAGTAACATTTTCTTTAAATAAATTATTACTGATTATTTTTTAATTATATTTTATTGGTTCATCTTTTGATATTATAAACGATCATGAATTGTGTTAAAAATAAGTGATTTTTATCGTACATTTTAAATTGTATCTTTAATTTCTCGTCCAGTCAATTGACACTGCTGAGATTCATCTCAATAACATTATAAATCCAGTAATATATTATTTTACATTAAATGTTGCATATTAAAAACAAACTTATTTTCTCAACTTTGTACCCTATTATAATCGTAAATAATATAAAACTAACAAAATTGTTACACATACATAGTATGATACAAAATCATAACAAATAAAACAACAAACAAAACGCATGATGCATATAAAATAATATATATAATTGAAATAGGCGAAAAGTGCAGTCCAGACTTGTAGAGTTTAAGGTACGATGAACACATAGGCTTTATGGATCCAATAATATTTTTGATTACTTTGATGGTTGGAGAAGTTGAAAATGAAATAGCACCGAGTAAACACTTAAATCAGAAATATGCCATTATAGTAAAGCATAGTGTTACCGGTTTCTTGTTTGTGGGAAATTACTGGATGACGCAGCATTTGCATTTTGGTTTCTTCTTAATGGTCACATGCTCTGGTTGCAATGGTTCCTGTGGCGGTGAGCGTTGAATCTCCACCTGCCCAGCGCGCACTTCAGGGACGGCTGTCCCATTTTTTGTTCCGTTCATGGCTTTTGGAGTGCTCTGTTGTATTGGACTGGTAACTTTAGTTTGTGGAGAATCGGGGGGGCTGGCCTGAAAAATTGGAGAAATGAATACTTAGTAAAAATCACAATATTTTCCCTTCTCACAAGATCATTAGAATATAAAATAATATCTATGGACGGTATTACACCATGTCAATCTGGTCCCGTGGTAAATTCTCGAAGAACTGTGTTACGGGCACCAGACAACGAAAATATATTTAATAATTTTATATTATACTAGTGGCACCGACAGACGTTGTCATGTACATTTTTTTTTTAAATCTAAACCATCCTCGAATCCCCTTGAACTCACACAAAAAAGTTCATCAAAATCGGTCCAGCCGTCTAGGAGGAGTTCAGTGACATACACACGCACACAAGAAATATATATATAAAGATATTCATATCTAAGATTTTTAATTTTTATTATATAATACACATCTATGACCCAGGATCACAGTTTTTTTTAATTCCCTGGCGGGATTCGAACAGCTACTTCCGGCTTGAGTGCCAACTCTAACACAACCACACAGCCATAACTATAGAGCCTAGAGGTCGTGAACGTCGAATATGATGAACTTTCAAGATAAAACGCCATAATATATCTATAGCGTTTTATCGCTGGACTGGGGGAGCGCATAGCTTCCGAGCCCAGTCAGGTGGAGAGATTTGGTCATATCAACTGGCCTCAACCCTCTACAGTGAACTGGTATTTGAAATTGCTGTGAAATACTTTATGTTGAGTCACGTGAGTGATGTATGAACCTATACCAAAACTCTTGTCCCATCCTTAATTTTTAATTTCCCATACTTTCATTTTCACAATTACAAAGGCAGACACATGTTCAAGTTACGAGTCCACCCATTTTTTTGTTCTAATTTTGGCCTTAGTACCTATAGAGATCAGTAACCGTGCTGGACCACAGTTACAGACATACAATAATAAAAACAGTAACAAAAAATTCGTTAGTCACCTAATGTTTCAAAAATGACACTTACATTAAGACTGTGATCAAGTAATTTCTCTTCTTTTTCGTCGCCTAGTGACACCTCCGGCAGCGCAGTGGGTGTCGGGGTTATGGGCTTGCCCCCTTTTATTAGTGACACGATTTCATCCGCCTCGCGACTCAGGTCGCCGTCAGGACGGAATGGATTGTCCCATCCGCTTTCCGTACTATGAAACAATAAATACTACATGGAAACTCGATCTTTACTTAATACTTCGACCACCACAGAATTGAAAAACTCTTTTTTTTAGATTTTTAAATCCTTAATCAATATTTATATCAAATGTAAAAAGGTTTATGTATAAGGGTCGTTCCTGAGATTTGCATGTTCAAGCAAATGAACTTACACACTTCAGCTTTATTTTATTAGAGTAGAATCTCTAAAAAGAAACTAAAAAAAAACTATTTTAGTTTAGTTTGGGAACTCCAAACTAAACATAAGTTTATAATATCAGATTATTGATTATTATATTGATACTTTACTACTCTATATTGTATATTTTTATTTTAAGGAGTTGATAATGTGCGAAAATAAGAGTTCTAATAACATTTGGTGATGTCAAAACTAATTCAAACAAATTCATAAAATAATTTTGTCAGACTGAGCAAGAAATATGAAATGATGTGTCTATTATTATTATCTATTAGCAATTTCTTCTCTGGAGACAAAAATACCTATATTAGCTATCTTCGTAGGTTAATTATAAAACAAAAAATATATTAATTGTTAAAATCTGACGACGAATCTTCTAGATGTTTCTCTCTATACAAATTGTATATATGTAATTGTTAAAGTATAAAATGGTGGATAAAGAATTGCTTGCTCATTCTTTATCAGTCTAAATATTACACTCATTGAGTGTATTTGTCTAATAAAAATAAAATTGTCTTGAATTATACTAGATAAAATAATAAGCAACAGTAGTACTATATGTATACTAATATATTATAATGAAACAATTTTTACGGATTTTATCGCGGTTTATTAAGATTTTTACAAGCCCGACGTTTCGGATACTTTACAGCAACCATGGTCACGGGAGGACTGAGGTGACAGATGTCCTAATGTTACAAAGTTATTCGAAACTACCCTATGATACATCATTATTTTAATAAGTCCTCTCTACGCAGAAAGTGCTAACTGCATCTTTAATCTGTGGCATATTATGCTTGGTTTTTGATTTAATTATTTTAATAATGGGATCCCAAGCAGGTGGTAAGAGCCAGCCATCTTCTCTATTGAAATTTGGATGTTTTTTAATTTCAATAGCCTCGCGGATCATCCTTGGTTGGAATCGGTGTTCTTTTGCGAGTATCTGTGGTTTATCAAATCTAATATAATGGCGAGCTTTGTCTAGACTATGTTCACAGATTGCAGACTTAGTGTAGCGACGGTGTTTTAAGTCAGCTATATGTTCTTTAACGCGAGTTTTAATTGATCTTTTGGTTTGGCCTATATAAGAGATATATATAGGCCAAACCAAAAGATGGTTTGGCCTATATAAGAGATATATATAGGCCAAACCAAAAGATCAATTAAAACTCGCGTTAAAGAACATATAGCAACATATAAGAGATATATATAGGCCAAACCAAAAGATGGTTTGGCCTATATAAGAGATATATATAGGCCAAACCAAAAGATCAATTAAAACTCGCGTTAAAGAACATATAGCTGACTTAAAACACCGTCGCTACACTAAGTCTGCAATCTGTGAACATAGTCTAGACAAAGCTCGCCATTATATTAGATTTGATAAACCACAGATACTCGCAAAAGAACACCGATTCCAACCAAGGATGATCCGCGAGGCTATTGAAATTAAAAAACATCCAAATTTCAAAAGAGAAGATGGCTGGCTCTTACCACCTGCTTGGGATCCCATTATTAAAATAATTAAATCAAAAACCAAGCATAATATGCCACAGATTAAAGATGCAGTTAGCACTTTCTGCGTAGAGAGGACTTATTAAAATAATGATGTATCATAGGGTAGTTTCGAATAACTTTGTAACATTAGGACATCTGTCACCTCAGTCCTCCCGTGACCATGGTTGCTGTAAAGTATCCGAAACGTCGGGCTTGTAAAAATCTTAATAAACCGCGATAAAATCCGTAAAAATTGTTTCATTATAATGAGTGAAATTCGCGCAAACATTAGAAAACAATGTATACTAATATATATTAGTATAGGGTTATCCCGTGTCCAAATATTAATTTTGACATCACCAGTATTATTAGAACTCATTATGTCGTCCAGTACTAGCATAATATTTTCGCACAGTCACCGATCCGTGTTGGATGCAAGTGCCAAGGGATTGGTCATCTTGGTGTTCATTGAAGTAGGCCTATGTTCAGCAGTGGACGGATAAAGGCTGATGATGATGATAGTGTTATATAATAAAAAAATCTCCAATAAACATAAAATGTAGTTGTTGTAAATTTGGGGCAGCCTTGAACAGTAATAATCATTCAACACTGATCATAAACATACCATGATGTATTTTTAGATACATAACCAGAATTCATACTGCGTTTTATATGTATAAAATCATGGTGTTGCCATTCCATGTATTATTTCTTGATAATTTATGTAAAGTATTAATTAATACTATCAATACCGAAAGTATTATAGAATTTCATAATAAAAAATATTGTTTTACATGTTATCAAACCTTATAGCATTAAGTTTAACAAAATTTATTTATCATAAAAAATAATTTAAATAAGAGCAAGAACAAAGTATAACTCCAACTACATAGTGGTGAATTGTCTATTATGTGTACCCTATACACTTTAAGTTACTTAAAAATTTACAAACAGACAAAGAATAAATAAAACAATTTTCATCTCATCATGTAAAGTCATGGAAAATAGCATTGTCTTTTCAGATATAAAAAGCTTTCAAAATTCAAAACTGAACATAATTAGTTTTTTTTTACCTTTGTATATAGCACAAATGATCATTTAACAGTACATGTAGGCTGCAATAAAAATAAAAGATACAATCTAGTTGGGTTTGGTATTGTTACATGCACTATATACTTTATGAGATCATCAATCTTTTAACAACTTTTGTTGTAAACTCCATTGTATTGTAGATATAAACAGACAATAATCACCGTGCACATGTTTATCTGTTTTCATGACAGTTTTATCATTTACAAAATCAATCAGTCTGGACAAGAACTGTTGTTCTTATCATCTTCAGACCACAATATCAATAATTTTGATATCCAAGAGTATAATTTGCACACATTTCAATATAGTAATTTTATTGGCCTTTCCAATAGCATGTTCAGTAGCAAGAAATAAAGATATAATAAAATTGTAAAACATATTGTAGGGAATTGAGAAAATAGAAAAGAAAATATGTTCTGGTGTATTAATGTTATCAAATTTAAAATATAATGTAACATGTCACCAACTTTAAAGACAGTGGTAATTAATTGTTGACATAAAATTATCTAAAATCAACCATTTTCTATTTTTACCTGTTTAATTTCAAAATTTAAAAAAAAAATGTACTAATAGAGAATAGTAATTTCACATAGTTCTGTCTGATTAGGATAATAACAATTAGATTATTTTATATTCACATTGGAAATACCTGATCTGTCTATTGTACATAGTGTGGTCTGCCATATCTACGTTGGCAGCAGCAGAAAGCAAATCTGCGTAGAGAATGTAGTCAGACTGGGGTGGGGGAGACAAACACTGAGGTCTTGCCCCTTGGTAAAATGACACTCGAACCTTGGAACGCTCCGAACTGAAACATTACACACAATATAATTATGACATGTCTATATTCTAGGTATGAGTTGAGGTATTATAAGTTAACATAAACTTAACTCACAATAACTTTATAAAGTACAAAATGAATTATCATTTCGCAACCAGCGTTACATAACATTTGCAATGCATTCAAGGTACATTAGCAGGCGAGCGGAATGTATATGTGTTAACCTAAGTAATTTAGCATCTGCTGTTCTTTTATTAGTAGATGACTATGATGCTCACCCACACAGCGTCAACCTTAATATTAAACATCCAGCCACTGTTATCTCGTTAATTTTCTTGTTTGTGTGAAATACTCTTTAATAAGATGTATTCTTGAATATTAAGTGGTTGCTGACATAATTTTCTTGAAGTCATCAAGAAAACAAGAACTGCACCCACACACATAAAGACTAGAGGTCACAGCATAAATGCATTCATATATGGAGTTTATATTTCGTATTCATTGAAAGTAGAAACAAAGACAAGAATCAACTAAAAATGAACTTTTTAGTGCTTTTTTATTGTGTGAATACTTTTATTAGTAACTATTATTAATATTTTATTTATTTATAGCACAACTACACCATACATATTTCAGAACTCATAATTTTTCTTTTTAATTTGTTAATTTGAATCTATGAAATAAAAACTTTTGCTGACATAATTCACACTTATCAGTATGTTTATTCGGGTATTAGGAGTTCCACTTTTTTAACATATCAAATGAAATAAATTATATTGTAAATATTTTATTTAAATAACATATTGTAATATGTTAGAAGTTATTTCATTACATAATATTCGATATTAGCAATTGCTTATTGAAATAAAATATTATAAAAGATCAAGAAATTGCTTTACTTTAAATATACAACAGATAATATATAAAACTAAATAATAAAAACAAAGTAGAAAGCAAAGAAAAATTGTAACAAAAAATTGAATCGCAGAGCGGCGCGTCCGAGCAATGGGACACAGGGCGGGTCCTCAATTTGGATTACGACTTACGAACGGTGATAGTGAAATTATAAATAGAGATTCGGAATAGTTTGCCAATGTATGTTTACTACTTGTAGGTTGATGATGAGTAATGACCTTGTGTTGAGCAGTGCTAGATGGAACGGAAAGTCGTTTTATGTTTATAATTCAGTCCTAGTGACGTCATTATGACCGAATTCACTACTCAGTAAATTTTGCAAATCACATTATTTGGCAAGGTTAAATGGGAGTTCAAACAAAGCCGGTTCCTATTTTATTTATTATACGATAGATATTATTTTATTTCAATTCCAAAGTCAAATATTTCAGCGAGAGAATACCTAATGCGCAGCGTAACAAGAATGATATGAAATTGTGTAAATACCATACCTTTTCCAGACACAATTTATACCGGTGTACACAAAACTTGTAAACTAATATTCACTGTCTCAAATTGATTTTAGATAATTTTATCACAAATGAAAACATCCGCGCAACTTGTAATGTAGGGTTGGGTTAGCAGATTGTACAGAGCTCACAACAGTGTTTCCACAACGTTCACAACATCGATCTCGGAAGTCGCGTTCGCGCGCGGCTGTGGCGAATGGAGCGAAGCGGTTGAAACATACAGCGCTATTCCTGCCAACAGCCGAACTAGTGACGTCCTAACCATTCACGAATCACGATTCGATCTCGGTATCGTGTTCGTTTTATAATATTATTACAATCTTCAGCGTTCAGCTTTCTTATTCAACAACATAAATTATTATTATTACTATATTTATGGTTTCTTTAATTATATTAATTGATATCGTTGTAGTTCCTTTAAAAGTAATTATTGGCTGTACGAGGGCTGTACCTGTTATTTATGGTTTTCAATTAATTTTTCAATTAATTTTCAAAAAATCAATGTTTTATTTTGTGTAGCTTGTTATTAATAGGTACATCCTACTGGTAAAAATAATGCCCTTGAAAAGAGTTTACATGACTATGTAATCAAAATTCTGTATTTGGCGAATAAAATAAATGAATAAATGATTTTTAATAGGTGCCTTTTAAAGATTTAAGCAGTCGTTTAATGACTTAAAATACGACAACTGTTAGAAAATATAAAAAAGTAAATTTCAATAAAAATGAGGATATCGCTGAAAAAAATATCGAAAAAAAATGTTTTACTTTGTACTTATAATTTCTCGTATAGACAAATAGCTATTGCCGATTGCGTCATGTTAGCAAATAATAAGGGATGATCTACCATCACAATGGTACAATTTAAATATAACATTATCATCACAGTCACCTAAACACATTTCAGTAATATTACGTAAGGACAAGGTAAGGACATTAAGTACATTGTCTCTATAGGTAACTAATAATTATTGATTGCGGCAAACATGAAACAGCGATGGATCCTGTAGGTATAGGTGGCAAAATAACTTTTAGAGACATAAAAAATTAACCGATCGATGAAAGCAGATACCAAGTAAAGAAAGTTGACGTTATACCATTTAATGGATTTTGGTGACATAAAATTTGCATTTATTGCTTTAATAATAATAATTATTATAAAAATGGAATGAATTAAATAAAGAAAAATATAAAGTACACGTGCTATAAAATGTTTAACATTGAAATATAAAGCGGTTATTACCTCTCGTCGCGTCGGTTACGTTAATAAATCGCGGGGAAAGAGGATGTGTTCATCTCCTAACAAATAAATAGTATTTATATGTATATCTAGTAAAGTTCCACAGCTAAAAGACATAGCATAATAAATGAAATTAAATTATAACGAAGGACATACTACACAAAAATCATCATTATCTAAATCTTTAAATCTAAGATAAAAATAATACTAGTCGCTTAGTAGTTTAACAATATTCTACATTCGCCATTTCGCTGAAATTAAATAAATACAACATACTCATTAGAGAAATATAACGTACTCGTCTTCGACGGGCGTATACGGGAATGCTGTCTCCTGTACGTGTGGAGGCGGGCTACTCTCTGGTTCTTCCTGCAGTGGACTTTCATATATGAGAGTCTCAACCATTGAACCTTTGGAACTCCCGAACGACACCCTGTAAATAAAATATATATCAAAACTTGTTACAAGATGAAAATTTTATTAAACATTAAGCGACCCTTATAAGTCTAAATGCTAGGTCTCCTTCACGAGTTAAGTCGACTAGGTTATTGGGATAAATTTAATCACATAAGTTAAGTAAGTTTTCTCATGACGTTTCTGTATGTAATATTTAATTAACATAATAAATAAATATCTTCCTTTTTTTTGTTACTGTCAACTACCGTATTATATCATAGTCGATAACAAACATACCTATTTATAAAAACGATAACTTAATACAACCTTACTGTAACCTTTTAACTTTTAAACTTAATAATGACTCATAATGAAATAAGGTCAATGTTTACAAGTGCCTAAATAACTATTTCTGTGTCCTGGTGACTTTTTTGGCATTGACAACGTGACAGAGTATAAAACTTTTGGACATAATATGATAATGTAGGCGGCTGCCATCTTTACGTCCAAAAAACTAACACCCAAAATCTTCGAGACCATGACTTTAAATGGTATTCGCCCAATCATAAAGGGATTATAACACTATTAGAGATCGATTATGTATTGTAAACGTGGCGTAGGTATTTTTTGAATAGGTACCATAAAAGGTAAAAGGGAAAGTTTTACGCTGTTATAAATATTCTTTAGTTATCGATTATATGAAGGCCAGTTTAATTTATAATTCAGTGAGGCTGTATATAAATTTGTCATTTTGGGCTTATTAAATGAAATACGTCGCATGCTCCCGCATCGTAGTCCGTATGACGCAATTTATATTATACCAGCCGTTGCCCGCAGCTTCGCCCGCGTTAACTTAGATTTACAGCCGTACTTGATGATTATTTTTATAGCCTAAGTTACTCCTTAAAACATCAGCTATCTGCCAGTGAAAGTCCCATCAAAATCGGCCCAGTTGTTTCAGAGATTAGCCAGAACAAACAGACAGACAGACAGATTTTTTTTTGTAATAAAGGCTTTTTTGTATATGTACCGTGTATACATCCATATGTATTAATTAAAAAAGCGGTTATTTTAACATTACAAACAGACACTTCAATTTTAATTATCTGTATAGATCTAGGTTATTGTATACTAATAATAAAGAGGTAATAGAAAATTATAACTTTATAATATCCGTAAAAAATAAATTGGCTGTCTAGGGACGTCTGGAAGATGTGAAACATCTATGTCAATATCAGATGACATCGTATCGTCACGGCATTCGATTTTACTGCCAAGACCCGCCAAGAGATGTTTCACTAAAAATAATCTTTCACCAAAACAATGTTACGTTATCAGTGCCTTATAAAATAAAGACCCGCCAAAAGATGTTTCTATAAAAAAATATTTCATCAAAATAATGTTACGTTATTATTGAGTTATAAAATAAAGACCCGCCACGAGATGTTTCACTAAAAAAATCTTTCACCAAAATAATGTTACGTTATCAGTGAGTTATAAAATGAAGACCCGCCAAGAGATGTTTCACTTAAAAAAAATCTTTCACCAAAATAATGTTACGTTATCATTGAGTTATAAAATAAAGACCCGCCACGAGATACAGTTTCACTAAAAAAATCTTTCACCAAAATAATGTGAAGGTTTTTTTTTTTTAAATAAAAGAAATTAATGTTACGTTATCAGTGACTTATAAAAATAATCATGATCAATCGGTATACGTTGCAAATTCAAGTTAACTTTTATGTGCTATGAATTAACTAGCTGGTGCCCGCGATTTCGTCTGCACAGGATTAGATTTTGGACAATTCATATATTTATATTATTATTGTAAAATTTCATTAAAATCGTTATTGTATGAAAGAGTAACAAACATCCATACATACAAATTTTTGCTTTAATAATATTAGTAGGAAGAATTTTGAGTTTATGATTATTGAAAAGAAGATTATGAAACGTAGAAAAGTTATATAAAATAATTGTAAGTGTATTCTAAAAAAAAAAAGATTCCGACGAATTGCCTCCTCCTTTTTGGAGTCGGTTAAAACCGGCGGTAAATCATGTGCTAGTAATAAATACACACGAAAAATAGGCCTTGCATGTACATTATGTAATAAAATCGAAGTTACGAGTTAACAGGATTCGAAAGCTCAAAGGCAATCGCGATCGGTCGTTAATGGAAACACGTCAGAACAAAAGGTGGCAAGCTAATTAAAAGTGCTGATGTCTATTTAATTAGACAAATATTTACATTAAAAACTTTTTGTTGATAGGCTTCATGAAAGCTGATGAGTGCTATTGTTGTCATGTCACGTTGACTTATTTTGATTACATTTAAACCTACACAAGAAGGTAAAGTTAGATTTCATTATGTATTTAGTTATATTTTTGGGGTTTTATTGATATATTAATGCTACCTTGCAAAGGATATTTGTGTAATCAATAGTTTCTTAGTAAAATGTTAAAAGTTTTTTTTTAATATGCCATTTTCATTTGTAAATGTCAGTATTTAAATGTTATATCCTATTATATCAGATTTTTGAAATAAATATTTTACTTAGTGTAATTATTCTAAGTACCTATTTAATTGTAGATATCTAACAAATTAGCGTACCTTTTTTATCGGTCTCGCTGGGAAATGCGTTTAGGCATACTACCGGGTCCGGAGGGGCCGGCGGTTATGTGGGACTCTCTGCGCCCGATAAGATGGTAAGGTGGACGCAGACACAGTATTACAATATGACGCAGACTCTACCCACTAAACCCCAGCGGTGTTCTCCTCATCGTCTGGGTGACCCGGCGCGAGAGCTGTGGACATCCGCACCGGCCACAACGTCGTGCCATCCGGCACTCTTCTCTGAAAATGGGGGGAGGGGTGTAGCGTCCCCCCCTTCTCCACTTAAGGCACCCTGAAGACATAAGGGTGCCTTATAGCCTGGACCTTACGCGCGCATGGCAGATCCCCCGATCAGCCGCGCACAGGTCCCTCACGGCAGTGCGACCGCCTGTCGCCGCCGTGCTCTCCTGCGGGAAGAGGCGCCAATGCGCACCCTCTCCCGCTCCGCCCACTCCTTCTGCGACATTACGTCTTTGCAGAAGGAGAGGACCGCCTGCCATGCGCTCTCATTGACGGTCATCGCTCGAATGACCGCAGGGAGCGAGTAGCGACAGGTCCGCGCCAACCTCAGCGATGAGGGGCGCCCTTGCCTAAATTAGCATACCTTGTATTTTTCGGGTAACTTTATGATTCAATTGTAATAAATTTGGTTCTCTAATCAATTTGCAAATTGAAACTTTATCGAATAAAATCATCAGACTGCACAGAAGTGTGCAATAATGCACAACAATGCAAATTAGAGCACAGAAGTGTGGACTATGGAGTGTTAAGTGCACAGAGGCGCACAGATGTGCACAGAGTCGCACATGTAATAGACGCGTAACTGAAGTCCGAATTGATTCCATAAACGTCATAAATGCGATGTGAACTTTAATCGTTGCGCTGTTCCCTTTATTGCGTTGCAATTGCGCTTCCGCGCGCTATAATGAGTTATAATGCGTTTTGTCAGAGTAAATCATATAATTGTCTAATCAACGCCTACATTAAAAGCGCATCACTACAACTCGATTAGACTTTCTAATCGACCTACTTGCAGCCTTTTAAGGTAGCGCACGCGGCGCCTAAACTTTTATACTTATTGTATTATTATATTTGTATCGATCAGTGGCTGCTTAACATTCTTTGTTATATCTGTCCCACTTTAAAGTAACTGATGCTCTTCAAACCGTAATAAACCTAATAAATGAGTAGAGTGTCAGATTTATTGAAAAAAAGGGCATTGTTTATGTTACTGTAAAAATATTTACTGTAACATAGCCAAAATAAAGAAGACCATTTGTGAAAGGTTTTCCTAAACAAAATATGAAGAGTAAGAAATGATGATAATTTTGGGGATCATTACATTCATTTTAGCTTGAAGCGTTGTGTATTTTATTCGATCATTTTCATAAATAAAGATCTTAATTTTCTAGCAGGCAGCCGGTAGGTACTCAATAATATGACAACCATTTTATCGAGCGCTAATTCGTTCAGAAATTGGGACCCATTTAAGGCCCTCTATTGATCTCAATGGCTTTAATTAACTCCATTATCATGAGTTCCTATTTATTAGTCCAGTGTTTGAAATGTTTAATTCCTAGCAGATGTTATTGCCATTGTATAAAGCTCCAGTAGGTACGTATTATATGTCGCTAATACAAGAAATATTAGTTTCAGTGTCTGACCACTTCCGAATATACCATATACCATACCATACCATATCTATATGATAATGCAATTACTTATTTATGACGACCTCTGAGGCGTGTGGTTAGCGCTTTGGCATTTAAGCCGTAGGTAGCGGGTTTGAATCCCGCCAGGAAACAAAGTTTTCTGTATTCCTGGGTCATTAATGTGTATTAAATATGTGTATCATATAATAATAATCTTAAATAGATGTATAGTATAAAAGTGTTAAATATATTTCCGTTGTCTGGTACCCGTAACACAAGTTCTTCGAGAACTTACCACGGGACCAGATTGACGTGGTGTAAAAGCGTCCTTAGATATTATTATTAACATTTGATGGCAGGCTATATCTATCTATAGCCAATAGCGGCTGATACAAATCAATACGGCTCGTACCGCTTGTTAGAAGTAAGTATCCTTCTATGACCATCAAAACCAGCTACACTCATTATGTCTTCCCAATGGCTGTTTTTCTAGAACCTTCTTATCATTTGGCGATACGATTTCACGACGATTTCACATACGACTTTTTAATTTTGTTAACAGCGATGGCGAAGGAGGTGGGTGCTTGTAAATATGATCCGAACACGGAAATATTCCAAATGCGTGCTCAGTGGAAAAAAGTTGACAATTGTAGAAAACAATGGTTTGAAAGATGGAGCTGGTTATTGGATGAAAAAGCGTAAGAATACAACATTGAGCATAATATAACCGGATAGAGTAGTAATGTGAGTCATACAATTCCGAAACTGGTCTGTGATTTGTCACTGACGTAATAACAATTCAACCACCCAGTTATCTGTGTTATATCCCATCGGTCAATCAGAGCGCAGCATAAATTTGGCGGAATTTGTATTCATACAAAACACCATCACCGCTCTATTCCGGTGATATGCTCGATTGAATAAAATGATTATAATGCTAATAAATCATTAATTTATCGAATGATATATTTTTGTTCTATAAGCCGTTAATTGGGATAAAAATAACTTTACGTAAGCTCAGTTATGGACATATTGCTTTTACTTTACCCTTATTGTACATATACGGTAATCATAATTTTTTATTGTAGTTGACCATTTTTGATACATTAAAAAAATACAAAATTAATTTATAATGTGTTGATGATTATCTTTTGAGAAATTCTTGCACTTATTTCCGACGTTGAGTGAATTATAGCAGTCCCTCTAAATGCACTGGCAGTGTTCTTATGGGCTTCCAAAAGTTATTTGGAATATAATTTTATATTATTTTCCCTAAAAGTCTTTCTACAGGATTATTTATTAAGCTTGTAAGTATTACATCTTTTTTATTTCAGAGAGGCTTCGGAACCTTATGGTGACTAACGACGCCCATAGACATCCGCACAACCAAAAGTTATGCAGATGCGTTGACCACCTTTTCTCTATCCCCCCCAATGAGCCACTGGAAACTCACAAACCGCACGAAACGCGACAGCATAGCTGTCACGTCAGCGTGGCTGCAAAGCAACATAGCACTACCTCTTCAATCTCTAAATTTATTTAAAGTTGAATATGTAAATGTATGTTCTATATGCGCAGTACCTTCTAAAAAACTTTGACTGCAGACAGGTCAAATTTACTTGAACGGGTGCTAGGGAAAGGTTAAGATCACTTCAGGGTCGGTCGTATGGACTAGGTAAACTTGACCTTTACAAGAAGGAAACTAAAATCGATTTAGGTTGATGTGTAGCTAATTCTGACGCTAAAAATATATAATAAGTATAGTCCTTATATTTTGTTGTATATTTCCATATTATTGTATAAGTAGTATCATCATCAGCCCCTATCCGTTCATTGCTGAACATAGACCTCCCTCAAAGAACGCCAAGACGACCAACCTCTCGCCACTCGCATCCAACACGGACCGGCTACTACATGGAGATAGACGATCTCCGTGTAGTCTAGTTCCCATCTAGTTAATGGCCGACCAATACTTCGTCTACCCGAAGGCGGCCTCCACTTTTGAACCTGGCCACACACTCAGCCATCGGCCTTCCGTTCTCCTAAGTGTCTGACCAGCCCACTGCCACTAAGTACTAAGTAGTATAATATCTATCTATGTATATTTTAATAAGAAATTAATTTGAGTTTTTTTTTTTTTTTTCGGATGGATCTATGCTAATGGCCCGAAGGCCCTAATGCTTCATCGGATTAGTGTGAGCCCATTCGGCTCACTTTTGATTGGGGGGTTGCCCCCCGCCTACCGTGCAGTCTGCGACCACACGGCCTCCTGGCGTCGGTTGTGAAAATTTGAGTGTCTTTTCTCGATAGGATTACGATTTAGATAATATTTAGGAATAGAATATAGGCATAGATGAGCAATGTCTTTGTACATTTATGACTATAAATCAGTGCCCACGCGAGTGAAGCAACATGCAGCAGCTTAGCTTAGCAACATAGATTAATGATTGCTCAAATGTATAATTTAATGACCTAACTTTTGCTAATCTGCATCCGAACCTCATGAGTCCGAACTATGTAACTGCGGCTCCACACTCGCTATGTCTCGCCTATTAAAAATGACAGGTCGAGGCGGAAGAGCGCTATCATATTTTACACTCTTACGCTCGCCCTGCCTCGGACTATCTCGAGGAGAGTGTAGATCCGCACTTAGGAAGTAAAGATTGAATTTATACGTTACAAGAAATATGAATGAGTTTTAAACCTGTATCTACCTACATGCTCGTTTGAGCCTTTTAAAATGATTTCAAATAAAAGGATCCATACCAAAAAATAAATTGAAGCGCCTATCCATTGATTTTAAAACGAATAAAATTTGTCTATTTATACATAGCTCAATAATAAGTAAATACTAAGTTTTGAATTTTTTTTTTGTTTTGAAGTCGTTTTGTTTTGAAGTTGAAAAAGTTTTGACGTCTTCATGTCTCGAATAGGATCTGTAAAGATAGTTCAATCATCTATACTAATATTATAAAGCTGAAGAGTTTGTTTGTTTGTTTGAACGCGCTAATCTCAGGAACTCCTGGTCCGATTAAAAAAAATATTTCAGTGTTAGATAGCTTATTTATCGAGGAAGGCTATAGGCTATATAACATCACGCTGTGACTTATAGGAGTTGAGTAACGCGGGCGAAGCTGCAGACAACAGCTAGTATTGGATACAAGTTCAACTTGTAACATCGATATTTTGGTATCTCGTAGGGCTCAGACAACGCGTACCTACTTGCAAACTTCGTGCTACAACTTTTAATATAGGTATAGCATGGAGAGCACATTACGACATAAAAATAAACTTTACATGGGTTATTCTTCTTTTTAACCTACAAAAAGGTGTCTCCACCCACAGATATTAAAAATAAGGAGATATGGCGTTTCATTGAAAACAAAGGAGGTTCACGTGTCGTCAGTTTGTCCCCACCACGCTTTGCAACACACATAGCTATTCATAAATCATAACCACTCATAACGTTCTAAAGAATAAAAAATAAACCTTATGTTATCATACACAACGCTCATTCAACATGAACCGTAGAAACGGATCGCTCGGTCTCTTTCTAAACAATCAAATTTAAACCTTATATATTACTCAAAGTGCTCAATCTTAGTAACAGCGGAACAACTCTCTACCTCTCTTTCTAACCAATCAAATATAAACCTTATTTTGTTAAAAATAGCGCTTATTCCTACTTTCACACTCACTTATTACATTTTTCTGTGTACAATTACGTAGTACGAACAGTGATGTACTAGGTGTGTTGCAAAGTTGTCGATTCTTACATTTATTTTTACCCGTGACGGTATGGAGACTGTATATAATTTTGCCATTTATCTCCAGAACTACCAGTCCGATTTTGATGCGGTTTTCAGGGATGAGTTTGGATTTGATTGGTGCATGTTTTTAGATAGGTGTTACGTTGATAGCTCACCAGATGCCACTGCAGTAAACATTGTTGCCTATTTTATCCAAAACTACTTGTCTAATTATGATGCGGTTTTCAATGATGGGCTTGGATGTGATTAGTGCATGTTAATAGATAGATTTTACAGTGACGACTTACCAGTGGGCTGTAGCAAAACATTTTTAAACATTTATTTGTGCAAAACCAAAACTATAAGTCCGTTTTGGATGCGGTTTTATATGATAGGTTCGGGTTTAAATATGGTGCATGTTCTAAAATATGTGTTATGGTGACGACTCACCAGGGCCGCCCCCTGGTGAGTCAGTGCAGTAGATGGATTTTGTAGGGTTATTGATTAAGTTTATAGGGAGTTGAATAATATGTTATTGCAACATCTACATCTTCGAGAACCAAAAAGTTACATAGGGAAGTGCTATAAAAACTGATACTCTGTTGTTCATATTATGTCCGACACTTTGAGAGATCAAATCTACTGATAAAAGCTTTTTACGATTGTTACCGTAAAATGGGGGGAATAGGGTTTAGGAGGTGAATTGGGACAAAACCGAGAACTCTTTTGCGACCCTACTATCCCAAATTATTTTAATTTTAGACTATATGGTAGGTATTTAAATTTAAAGCTTGTAACATTTTTAATATGTTCTGGCAACATTAAGTCGTCTTGTCATTGCGAATTTGAAAAAAAACGGTCTACAAAGTAGTGGGTTAAAAACGTGATTAATTTGCTCTGTAAAACATTTAAGTTTACTTTTGTGTTTACAATACTTGAGTGAAAGTGGAGATTGCATCTTTATTGTCAGCTTTTCAGGCTTCAAATAAGTTATAAAGTAAGTAATTTAACATATTTTTTTTCCAATAGTTTAACAAAATCTTACTGAGGTGGATTTAAGGAAAAAATGGGGGGATAAGGGTCGAGCTACGGGGTGTAAAGGGTCGTATGCGAGGGCAATCGGGTTGGGAATGGGTTTAATAGGGTCCAAACTTGGTTGAATCGGGACGACTATGGGTGAATTGGGTTTTTCTAGGTAGGGTTGTCGCGATTAATAAATTGTAATTCATAATTATTTATCGTAAACCTATTTATATGACAATAAATTATTAATTTATTTACGTAATATTATCATTTAGATAGCAACCTAATTCATGTTTAGGCAGGCTTGAACAACATAATTTTTTTTTTGTTTGCATAATTGATCATTATTGTTTTAGTTATACATAAATAATGCCACGAGTATATAAACCAAAACCAGGGGGGAAACGGTATAAAAAATATGACGAACAAATAATTAAACAGGCGCTCGAAGAGCTAACGTTAAATCGTCATGCAACAATAAGATCTATTGCAGAAAAATATGACATATCCAGATCAGTTTTACAGAGGCATAGCACAAGGCAAATGCTGTCACCTGGAGGCCAAATGGCCCTTACTATAGAAGCAGAAAATTACATTGTGCAAAATCTTAATACTTGTGCTGAATGGGGCTACCCCTTAGATGTGACAGATTTAAGATTTTTGGTAAAAAGTTACTTAGATATGTTAGGGATTACGCACAAGAGATTTAAAAATAACTTACCGGGGCGAGATTTTGTTTTCAATTTTTTAGAGCGGCATAAAAATAATATCTCACAAAGGCTATGTCAGAATATAAAACGTGCCAGAGCATCCGTATCACGAAGCAATATTATTATGTATTTTTCCGAGCTAGAAAAATCAATTGAGGGTGTGCCTCTATGTAACATCATAAATTACGATGAGACAAACTTATCCGATGACCCAGGCCGTCATAAAGTATTAACGAGGCGAGGATGTAAATATCCAGAAAGGATTCTTAATCATTCTAAAGCATCTGTGTCAATAATGATGGCAGGAACTGCAGAAGGAGAACTTTTACCACCATATGTTGTTTATAAATCCACAAACCTATATGATACGTGGGTGAAAAATGGTCCCGAACACGCAAGATTTAATAGAACTTCGTCAGGGTGGTTTGATGCAGAGGTATTCAAAGATTGGGTAAAACAAGTGGTCATTCCGTATTTTGAAAAAAAGAAAGGAAGAAAGGTCTTATTGGGAGATAATTTATCGTCACATTTGTCAATGGATTAAATCCATCATTATATCCATACCTATAACATCATACATATCATTGCAGTGGACGGAAAAAGGTTCATGATGATGATGATGAAATTATACCAAAATTAAACCTATCAAGTCGTAAATTATACTCATATATATCGTAGGTACAAATTGTGCAATCAACAAAGTGATTATTTTATGAGACGCGTATTTCGGGGGCCTCAACGAGCCGCCAAATGTGATTGGCTAATAATTTTAAATGGGCTATTATTAAATTAGACCTTAATTGTTACCATTTGTTAGTCATATAATAAGCGAATTTATAGTCGAACATCGTGAATTATCTTTCAATACAATTGGGAGTAAGACGGTGTATAAATTGCCGGTTTGATGTGAGGCTTAGGATACTACTACTCATGTCGCTGAGGTGATCCTTTTGCCTGCAGATCCAGGACCCTCAAAAAGCAGCTGAAGGGAATAGGGAATTTCCAGGTGCGAGTCCCACACAGGGTCAGGAATCAGGAACCTACCCTGATTTATAAAAAAAAGGTTCCTACTCATGGCTTCTTATGGTAAAAGTATGGGTCCCAAGAAAGTTGTGATGTTGAAAGTGTAGGAATAATAGTGAAGTAGGTAGGAGTAACAGCGGTGGGAACAAGTGGGGTATAATAAGAATGTATAAGTAGTGGTTAAAAGTGGAATTTAGGGGTGAAAGGTATATTACATGACGTAATAACCCTGGCTTCAGATGGTCTAGTAATTTAACAATATTTTTCAGATCCAACAGCACTATATCATGAATTATTTACATGTTTTTCCGTTGACGCGATTCGATCGTTTGCCCTGAACGTAACCTTGTCAAATAAACTATGATAGAAACCAATAAATAAAATCAATGTTAACATTTCCGTTGCAATTATTTTTCGTTTCAAAAAACTTGTAACTAATCTATTTGTGTGAATGTACATTCGTGAAAAACGGTAATAAATCTAAATGTATGTAAATTATAGGGACTTGGTAGTCTTAAAACGACTAGTTAATCTTACATAATGACACAATGACTATTAGTCGGCCTTGATTCTGACATTACTTTTTATAAACCTGCGTTTACTTGCTTCATTAGTATAAAATTCGTCATAAAATAGTTATTGTCTTCTGGTGGAATTTTCACTATTTTTTGTTATTTATTAGTTTCCACCTCTACTGTCGCCATCTTATTCACAATGATTCAAGATGTTAGTAATAATAATAATAATATCTATGGACGCTTTAACACCATATCAATCTAGTCCCGTGGTAAGTTCTCGAAGAACTTGTGTTACGGGTACCAGACAACGGAAATATATTTAATACTTTTATA
Source organism: Helleia helle (assembly GCA_963853865.1). Lineage (NCBI taxonomy): Eukaryota > Metazoa > Arthropoda > Insecta > Lepidoptera > Lycaenidae > Helleia > Helleia helle. The sequence goes on from OY971420.1 coordinate 8,144,511, forward strand.
CTATACATATATTTAAGATTTTTATTATATAATACATATATCTAATACACATCCATGACCCAGGAACACAAAAAACTTTTTTTGTTCCCTGGCGGGATTCGAACCCGCAACCTCCGGCTTGGCCAACGCGCTAACCATTGAACCACAGAGGTCGTCAAGTCGTTTTTGTTGTTTTGTTGAGATATTGAATTATGCCATAAATATAATTATAGTCTGTATGCCTGGCCTTCCTATGACCCTATCCAATAGCAGAGAGGAGGAACATCGTTGGGTTTTAATGGGTGCGAGCGGACCAGGGGAGGCCCCCCCGGGTCCGCTGGTATGCAAAAGGCATTTCTCAGCGTTAAAAAAGGGACAAATAAAAAACAATAGCAGTAAATTATTGCATCATAATCTAACACCGGGGAACTGTCCCAGTACATCCTACATTCAATTCGGTGTCATGATCTATATGTGTGCGAAATTTTATACAAATTCTTTTTTTTTTGGATGGATCTATGCTAACGGCCCGAAGGCCCTAATGCTACTTCGGATTAGTGTGAGCCCATTCGGCTCACTTTTGGTTTATAAAAGTTTATACAGGTTTATAAAAGTCGGTTGTGAATATTATACAAATTCGTTCGGCTGTCTGTTGCATGTTCGTGTAACATCAATTCAACAAACTTTCACATTTACGGCGGTAGCAGAATCATGAAGCTTCAATAAAATAATCAAAAATCTTATAAAACAATAACATATTTTAATTTCTTCAATATTTTAATAGCTCTTTCGGATAATTTACCATTATATCGTCATCGTTAACAGCATCATGGATGTGAATTATTGTTATGATGGTGACGAACGAAAATAAATTAGTAAGCTAATTGATATTTTTGCAGAGCGACGTTACGCGAGGTGAAAGCACTAAAACAAGGGTTAGCTGAAGCTTTTCCACGCGAAACCAAAGAAGACCATAAAAAATCGCTAAAACCCATACCCATCACGTCCACTGGCAATATTGGATGGCTGGCCACTAAGTATGTTAATATTTTTACCTAAATAAATATTTGAAACTAAGAAGATGTATCTGCTCCCAGTCAGAGAGGACCGATTGTGGTCTGTCTAATGCTAGACGTGTTTTTGACTATTTCTTGTATTTCGAACTCTTCCACAGCTATTACTCCGCCAATTAGCTGTGCTGCAAGAATCAAGACTGGCAGTTAAATGTTTAATAAGACAAATATAATTATGTAGTCAAAGCATGTACTTCATGGGTGGTAAAAACGATAATATTTCAGTCTTACAATTTCTCTTAATTAGAACTTTATAGGTTCTTGATAAGCCAAGTTGTAAAAGTAAATTGCTTAGCGGATTTATGGCTCTGTTTTACATACTTCATCATAAACATTTTTTTTTTCATATCATAAGGGGGCAAATGAGTAGTCTGAGCCTTAGGCGACTATCGACGCCCATGATCATCTGAACAGTAGCTATGCAGATGCGTTGCTCTCCTTTAGCCCATCCCCACCCATGGGCCACCGGAAACTCGCAAACCGCACGAAATGCGACAGCTATACGCCAGTATCATGTGAGCGAGAGGTTCCACCCACGTGCCGAACCAATTCGGTTGCAAAGCAGCATGGCACTACCTCTTAGTTCTTACTACATTACTTATTATCAATCTGTTTTCTTCATTCAAATCTTAGTGGAGGGTAACAAACTTACAAAGCTTCGTTTTGTTCTTGGGACAATATCTATAGTAAAACGAAACACTGCTTATGTATTATATCTTGGCCGGAGTGAAGTGAGCTTTGAATAGTTCGACCCAAAGTAATATTTCTATACATATGCTTTACGTGTATCCTAAACTATATAAAACTAACTTCAGTATTTAATTCGCTAGTAGGTATCGGCGCATCATGATGAGGCGGTACTATTTCCCCAAAAGCTATCTTTCTCGAAGAAGATTTGCTTATGCAAATTCCTTTATTGTAACATAAAAGTATAAAGTTCACTCCAATAGTAATATTATATATCCAATGTGAATAATATATCAATTTCGTAAGCCCGGCATGAGAAGGAAGGTGCGGGATTAAATTGAATCTCGTGTAACGTTTCTATAGTTATTTGAAAATTTCAATCGGATTTATACAATACTTTTGTCGCAGGATTCAATTCAATTGTAAAATTTTGAACATGTGGGTCAGCTGATAAACGAAGCTATAAGTCTTACCGACAAATTTATATGTTTATATCTAAAAGAATATTTTCCGGTAGGTAGAAAATAAACAAATCATGTCATTTTATGAAATTAGTTTGATTTTTTTGCTGTGAACTAGTTTCAGGCATATCTTGATTCTTGGCATTCTCTCACACTTCTTCTTTCTCTCTCGCTCCTCACAGGTGATCTATTTACAAATTTTAGTGGTCACAAATAATCTAACCACAAGCGTTTTATACGGTATTGCCCCTTTTTATCTCTAATAACAACTGATCTTGTAATTATAAGGATATTAAGACTAAACCATAATGATATAAACTATGAATCTACATTACTACAAAAGATAATTCGTAAACGAGTGACTAGTTTTACATGATTTTTGCACATATCTACATAGATCACTAGCGCGGTTTCACCCGCGTACTTCCCTTCCCTTCCCTATTCTGTTGTGTAAACTATCGTAAAGTTTCATCAAAATCTATTCAGTAATTTTTCGTGAAAGATAAACAAACATACATTCATAACTTCTTACAAACTTTCGCGTTTATGATAATATTAGTAAGATAACCAGTTGAAGGCTCGCCCACCGCCTGCCATAACGTACAGCTACGTGAACGGTGTACTCACACTCGAGTCAGTGCACTCCGTGCCAAATAGTCGCAACTCCCCCTGTTGGCCCCCACGTAGAGAAGGTAACTAGGTAGATGGCGAGAAGGGCCTCTGCGCCGCTGGAGGGAGATCCAATCCTTCCGACGGACGTAGAAGAGGTCCAAGACATTATAAAATGCCTCCACGCCAAGAAGGCCCCCGGGCCGGACGGGATTTCCAACAAGGTATTAAAAATACTACCACCTGCCCTAGTTATCATCCTGGTTAACGTTATAAACGCCCTCCTCAAGGTTTGTAGGTTCCCCGATATATGGAAAGAAGCTACGGTCATAGGAATACCGAAGCCCGGAAAACCGCGAGCCCGGAACCGTCTAGCTATCGTCCCATAAGCCTGATAAGCTCGTTAGGTAAAATCTACGAAAGAATTCTGCTTAGGTGGTTGAAAACCGTCATTAGCGAAAAGAATCTTTTCATAGATGAGCAATTCGCCTTCCGCGAAAACCACTGCTGCCCGAGGCAAGACCGCCGTATGATGGAGGATATACTCAGAGGTTTCCATAAGAAAAACAAACACGACACGTGCGCTGTATTCTTTGATGTAGCAAAAGCCTTCGATAAAATCTGGCACGAAGGCCTCATATTCAAGCTATTCAAGTTAGGAATACCGGACAGATTAGTCATCATCATCCGCGACTACCTTTCTGTCCGGCATTTCAGATATAGAGTAGACGGCACTCTGTCCTCTCGGAGACCTCTGAGGGCCGGAGTCCCACAGGGCTCCGTGCTGTCTCCGGTCTTGTACAACTTGTATACCTCCGACATCCCCGAACACCCGGCGGTTAAACGGAGCCCGTTTCTTTGCAGATGACACCGCTCTGTAATTGTGTAATTCGCAATCATCAACGCTCTAATACCTTAGACACCGTACTTAGCAAACATACTGCCATCATCATAAGCCTTTATCACTCCTGATCTTCGGACAATCCTGGCCTGTTACGTTTCATGTAATGCCAGTCGGGCAAACCCACGGGCTACAACTACCACATAAAACTGTGCATTTTCGATTCGGCGACAGGTCGACGCCACAGTCGACTGGTGGTTTAATTTACGATGTACATTATAAAAGTGAAGTTCTGTGAACACTTCCGTTACATTTTAACACTAAGCGGCAAAAATTAATTGCCAAGATAGTAACTTGCCAAGATAATTAAACTGAGATAACTTTTTACCGTAACTCACGGCGTTTTTGCTTTGGCTACTCAAATATTTGTCACACAGTATATCAAATTACGACAAGATACATTTACGGTGAATAAAATTAACAGCTGGATGACATGTCGAAAAAATATAAAAGAAGTTTCGGAGATTCGCGCGAGACTAACTAAGCACGTCAATTTGTATATTTACTTATTGTGAATCTCTTATAAAAATGATAATATGTAGATATGGGGATTGCATTTTCAATAATATAACATACGTGTCGAATTGGTACCCTCATTTTGTTGAAGTCGGTTAATTATAGAGCGATGTAGACAGACGTGGTTTTAATCAGTTATCAAACAGCATGGACGTGTATCTGGTTTGGGATAGGATCAATGACCGATAGCGTTCCGCGAACCATGAAGATGTAAAAAAGTCTGATATCCGGTTCTGGAATTTGTCTAATCTTATTTTTCTGTATCTTGTTGCTTACATATTCTGGGACTATGAATAGTTACAGCAAACAATTGTATATGTGTAGTATTTCTTGTATTTTTATTATTTTTTTATCTGTAAGTCAAACGCACAAATTTTACAATATTATGTATAATGTGCTGGCCGAACGCAACAAGTCTTTCAATATACTTACAATTTATGTTAACACACGTTTGCATTTTTTTACTGACCTGCAGTTGGTCTAGTGGTTAATGACCCTGACTGCTAAGCTCGCGGGTCGTGGGTTCGATCCCTACCCGGGGCAAATGTTTGTATGATGAGCATGATCATTTGTTCTGTGTCTGGGTGTAATTTATCTATAGATGCCGTGTGTAAGTTGTCCCAATACATATGTTATTATTATGTTATATTAGGCCTCATAAACACTTTTATTATTACTTATTTGTTTGTTTTTTATCTCATTTAGCAAGGTAATATGTATTTACATATTAGCTAAGACGTAGCGCCGCATTGCAGCCGAACTGGGCCGGCACGACCGGGGTGGACGGTGGTACCTCTCGCTCACATAACACCGGCGACAAGTGACAACTATGCTGTCGCGTTTCGTGCGGTTTGTGAGTTTCCGGTTGCCCATTCCGGTGGGGATACGGAAAGGAGCATGTACATAACCTCTAGTTGTGCGGATGGGTATGGGCGTCGGTATAATAAGGCTCCGACTGCTCGTTTCCTCTCTTGTGACATAAAAAATAAAAAAAAGCTTTTTTTCGAACTCTACGCGAGTGAAGCAGCGGGCAAGAGCTTGTTGTATTTATTTCTCTTACGTAGGTATATAAAATTGATGTAATCATCAGAATCACGTTTAAATGCTACTTACAAGATGAGGATTATGCAATGAAGAGGGGCAGGGTAAAAACGGTCATCTCCGTTATAATAATGATAGATTATAATTGTGAAGAATATGCCCTTAGGATGCTGCGATACATACCGTGTTCTGATTGTCGTGTGACCAAATGTATACTATATACACTTTTTGACTGATCATAATCATATACTTTTGTTTTAAATACCTATATCGATCACATAAAAATACATAGGTACAGTGGAACGTATAATCGCTTATTTTGAAGTCGGTTGAAAATGATAACCCAGCTCACCGAATCTTATATAGACCAGGGTCGATAATTTTAGAAACCAAAAAAAATAATAGTAGATTGAAACCCATTGGAAAAGGAGGAGAATATAACAAAAATAAAAGGAAAAATAATTTACGGGCGATCTGACGGCGGGAAAGTGGAGGGGGGGGGGTCTAAGGGTAAAAAACGGTTTATCTCGATTTCCGGCAAATCTACAAGTCTCATGGAAAAAAGTTGAATAGCAAAGTTGTAGGTAATAAGAAGATCTACAACTTTTGTATTTACAATTTTTTCACATAACCTCAAAATGTATGTGAAAAATTGAAATAACCAAGTTTTTGGTTTTTTATTTTTATCTTTTACAAAAAAAGTTTTTTGCTCACGAAATTTGGTGACAAATTACCTTTTTATGTCCCAAACACACTGTATTTTTTTTTATTTAAAATTTTTATTTTTTTCACCTTATTGAGACTTATTTACGAAAAAACAGTCTTATTTTCAATCGAAAACTCTCCCGTCAAAATATCTGATTAAAAAAAAAAGTCGTTTTGCTTCTTGTTAGTTGAAATCTCTACTTTTTGATGGTGTAAAAAAATATATACATTACTGTGGTCAATTTTATCAGAAAATGCAAAAACACGAGTACGAAACGAGAGAGAGTAAGGCCCAGACCCTCCTAGCCCCTTCCCCACTTCTCTATGAAATACGTTTTGATGGGCTAAAATGTTCCGTAGGTCACTCAGGTATATAAGTTATCTCAAAATAGCAATAAATAGGCATCTACGCATATTGTTTCGTAGGGTCTAGGGCGGTCTGGGCCTTATTGTCTCTCGTATCGTAGTCATTTTATTGCATTTTCTGAGAAAATTTACCATAGTAATGTATATTTTTTTTACACCATTAGAAAGTAGAGATTTCACCCAACAGAATACACACCAACTTTTTGAAGAAAGCTGATATTTTGACAGGAGAATTTTAAAGTGAAAATAAGGCTGTTTTTTTCGATATTAAATCGATATAAGGTGAAAAAATAAATATTTTAAATTAAAAAAAATACAGTGTGTTTGGAACATAAGGAGGTAAGTTTACACCAAATTTCGTGAGCAAACATTTTTTTTTGTAAAAGATAAAAATAAAAAACCAAAAACTTGGTTATTTGAATTTTTCACATACATTTTGAGGTTATGTGAAAAAATTGTAAATACAAAAGTTGTAGATCTTCTTATTACCTACAACTTTGCTATTCAACTTTTTTCCATGAGACTTGTAGATTTGCCGGAAATCGAGATAAACCGTTTTTTACCCTTAGACCCCCCCCCCTCCACTTTCCCGCCGTCAGATCGCCCGTAAATTATTTTTCCTTTCATTTCTGTTATATTCTCTTCCTTTTCCAATGGGTTTCATTCTACTATAATTTTGTTTCACTTTTTGCCATTGTCAAAGGCTTCGGCACTGGTCTAATAATTGAGCTGAGATCATAAATTGGTGTAAATTAAATTTAAATAACATTATTATAATAATCGTAATAAACATAAACGTTTCTAATTTAAATCATCATTTATTATTCGTATTCTTAATTATTGTCTCGTTTGTTGTATAATTTTTATTGTGATTTTTTAATATATATATTATATATGCCGTTAGATATATTATATACATTTTTGAAGTGAAATTTTTACGGATGAAACGACACGAAAATGTGCAACGTTTTTGTCCAAGAAGAGGGAGAGAGTGATTGAGACCGATTGAGAGAGAGTGAGAAAGGGCGAACGTAACATGAAACACATAGACATGGAGTGAGAGTAGGGAGCAAGCGAGTGAGAAAGATCGAGAGAGAGAGAGAGTGAGATAGAGTAAACGTCTCATCGCAAGTATCGGAAATTTAAAGCTTTAGATTAGTATAAATATAAACGAGATTTAAAATAAAGAGAAAATTAGTTTGCCAAATAAATTTCACATGTACTTTGTACGCACGCACTTTTTTTTTGTGGTAAGGTAGGTACTGAAAATCGATTTTAGGATTTGATAGGATGTGATATAGAACTTATGCTGAATGGAAAATTTTACTTTAGTTGAAAAAAAGCTCTTTCTATTGCATGAGACATTTTATGTGGCTAATAAATAAACTATGCTTTTTCAAACTTCGTGATCGCTTACGGAACGAAAAGCTTTTGGTAATAATTGATTTGTTTCTGAAACTTTTCTTCAAAATGATTTTAAATGTAATATAGTGAATTTATATTGTTATTCTAGGCTCGAACATCTAGGATATAAATGCCCACCACATATCTTAGAAGATAACTTAGGTACATACATTTCAGGCCTGACTGTCAACTGGAGATTTACACCTCTTGGATTTCCCTGCCTCCGAATCGGCTACCCGACGCGTGGGATAACAAGGACTACGTCGGCTAACCACTGAGCTACTGTGGTGATTGTTTGATAATTTAATATTGTATTATCTGAAGAATATACATTTATTTTCGAATGAAACTTTAATTTAACCTTCATTAATTTTAAGATAAATAATTCGTGCAGAAAAACTTAAGAAAACTTTAACCCTTTTTTATCATATTACTAGTGTTATTAGCCTGTATATTTGTTTAGAATGAATTGATTAAATAAAAAACCGCATGATAACCAAAACGTGAGAAAACCCTTTGAAAAACAAATCTATTTCCAAATAGAGCACAATGATATAATTGTCATCTCCATCAGCTTCTTTATTAAAAGATGTTTGAATAGCAGCTTTGAAACAAAAACCAATAGCGTAGGTATTGTAGTTGCTATACAGAATTCAAGTGTGAAATAAACAATGAAAAAAATGATTCAACATTTTATTTAAGTGTATGTGTCATCTTGTTACGGCGTCACCGCTTCATAGGTTAAGGTCAAGAGCGAGCTGGAGGTGACATAAATTGTGTTCAATATACAAACACTTGTCATTGAGATGTACAAAAGAATGTGTCATTTGCATAATAATAGTTTTTTCAGAGTCTGAACAAGTATTTTTCCGGACACGGAATAGAAAAATATGAGGTGTAGTTGAATTTTAAAGAGAATTGCAGATAGTTATTATAATTTGTTACATGTATTATAATGAAACAATTTTTACGGTATTCTATCGCGATTTATTAAGCGCTTGTAATAAAAATCTTAATAAATATAAGAATGATATATATCATAGCATCATATAGGAAATTAATATAAGAAAATACCAAGTTTAATTTTTTATCTATACTAATTACTAATTTACTAATATACATAATAAATGATAATATTATAAAACTGAAGAGTTTGTTTGTTTAAGCTCGCTAATCTCAGGAACTACTGGTCCGATTTGAAAAATTATTATAGGCTTATATAACATCACGCTTTGACTAAAAGTAAGTTAACGCGGGCGAAGCTTCGAGCAACAGCTAGTCTCATATAATACCTAAAACATGCGTTGAAGATTTATGAATATTTGAAAAACTACTGTGAATATAGTTATGAATTCTCACGGAAACTTGAGTTTATTTACAGATTTTTTAAAAGTTATCAGCTAATTTCATTTTATCGTTTTTTGACTGTCGATGTGCGCGCGCATCGTGAACATTATTATAAGTAATATTTTTCAAACACGTTAAAAGGAGCAGAATTTAAAAAATCCGAAAAATATTTAAGCAATAGTTTGGAGGTTTAGTGCTTGTATTACTCATTATAGCCTATAGAACGTTAAAGCTGGACAAACAATGAGGACACGGGAATTGTTCTCTCAGTCAAACTAGGAGACAGTTTTTAAACGTACTTTCCGTATTATTTCGCGGGAACAGGCTTTATTATAATATAAGTTATTTTTATAAAAGTAAAGTAAAGATAGTTTCGTTGTATTTATTCAGATTTTCAGTGTTAAAGTAGGACGCAAAGCCTATATTTTCCGCAAGGTCCGTTTTATGCCTCACTTCCCGCAAATGTGCTATGCTATCTTTGTACATTGCATAGTGTTATTTTTGCAGTGAACTAAACAAAAGTGATAGATTAGATGTTGTCAACGTTACCTAACATAGTGACAGAAATTAACAAGAAGTAGCTACTTCTTGTTAATCAGATATTACGCTGATCATTGTTATGATAATATAGTTATCATAAAAGAAAAGTCTGGTTTAGCTGTTTGTTTAACGTACATGATAAATAACATATTTTTAAGCAATAATAACCGACTAAACCTTCTTATTGTTAGCCTGTGACTCATTTTGTATAATCAAAACCTAATTTGCTCAGCAAATTTTGATTGATGTGATATTAAAGTAGGTATGTCGAAGTGGGCTGCGGAAACAGCCTTTTAAGACATTTCCTCAAATTACATGACAACAGGGCGCTTATATTTTTGTCAATAAGTATGTACATTTTTTATTTCGGCATTTATTTAGTCCCAAGGCAACGTATAAAAGGAATTCAGGCATTCATCCATGATTGAGCTATACATATTATAATAAATTAAGCCTTGGCTTCGCCCGTTTCAATGGACGCCGAGACGGTCAATGGTTTGCCTTGACCATATCCAACCTTCATTATCTGTATAAAAATAAATCACTATTTCCTAGGTTTAAAGTAGGAACTTACTTAATAAAATATCGTCATCGTTGGCGATTTCATAATAAAAAAATATATGAAAGCCGACTTCATTACAATCATTACCTATGCCAATCACAAATAATATTAATTTATCATATAATTATCGTATATCATCCTTTATCCATCCACTGCTGAACATGCCTCCTTCAATGAACGCCAAGACGACGAATTTCGGAATCACTAAAAATTAAGAAATAAAAACATTTTACAATAAATATAAACCGACTTCAAAAATACTAAACTAAAAATAAAATAACAGTTTCTTTAATGTTTGTGCTTACAACATATAATCAACTTAATCTTCTACTAATGTACAAACTTTGCGTTTACCACGTCATTATAGTTACTTTTGGAGTCGGTGTCAGCCAAGGTAGGTAGGTAGGGTACAGCAACAAATACGAGACAGTTTTTAAACGTACTTTCCGTATTTTTTCGCGGGAACAGGCTTTATTATAATATAAGTTATTTTTATAAAAGTAAAGTAAAGATAGTTTCGTTGTATTTATTCAGATTTTCAGTGTTAAAGTAGGACGCAAAGCCTATATTTTCCGCAAGGTTCGTTTTATGCCTCACTTCCCGCAAATGTGCTATGCTATCTTTGTACATTGCATAGTGTTATTTTTGCAGTGAACTACAACAAAAGTGATAGATTAGATGTTGTCAACGTTACCTAACATAGTGACAGAAATTAACAAGAAGTAGCTACTTCTTGTTAATCAGATATTATGCTGATCATTGTTATGATAATATAGTTATCATAAAAGAAAAGTCTGGTTTAGCTGTTTGTTTAACGTACATGATAAATAACATATTTTTAAGCAATAATAACCGACTAAACCTTCTTATTGTTAGCCTGTGACTCATTTTGTATAATCAAAACCTAATTTGCTCAGCAAATTTTGATTGATGTGATATTAAAGTAGGTATGTCGAAGTGGGCTGCGGAAACAGCCTTTTAAGACATTTCCTCAAATTACATGACAACAGGGCGCTTATATTTTTGTCAATAAGTATGTACATTTTTTATTTCGGCTTCATCTTCTACTAATGTACAAACTTTGCGTTTACCACGTCATTATAGTTACTTTTGGAGTCGGTGTCAGCCAAGGTAGGTAGGTAGGGTACAGCAACAAATACGACACCGACTCCAAAAGTAACTATAATGACGTGGTAAACGCAAAGTTTGGACATTAGTAGAAGATTAAGTTGATTATAAGTTGTAAGCAAAAAAATTAAAGAAACAGTTATTTTATTACTTTTTAGTTTAGTATTTTTGAAGTCGGTTTTAATTTTTTGTAAAATATAGACGTTTCACACAACAATAAAACGTTTATTATGTGCCGAAAGAAAACACAGCATCGCTTATGAAGAAGCAGTGTGTAACTAACCTTATCTTTATACATACCATCGTGCTTTTTCGTCTTTGTCTATGCTTAACCAATGTCTCTGGATTCTAGTTGTCTATGAATTGTCACTGCTAGGCGAGGATCGCACTGTCTCTCGTCATTGCTGTCTTCACCAGGAAGATCATTCCTGCGATGCTGTGTTTTCTTTCGGCACATAACAAACGTTTTATTGTTGTGTAAAACGTCTATATTATGTGCCTTTCAGAAAACACAGCATCGCTTACGAAGACGTGTTTGATATCTGCTGGTGACAAGAAGAATAAAAAACACACGCAATGTTGAAAGGAATGTTAAAGTACTTAAAATAACTCCTGACTTACAATATTTCCATTATAATCCTTTATGATTTTATTCTACGTCATAAGATATTAAGTAAAGTAAAACAATTAATTAACTTATATAATAACTCTTTTTGTTATGAAATCGGTATCATATAATATATTCTTGCAATATCCACTTCATTTAAATATAATAAATGAAGCTCCTAAGTGTAATTTTGAGTAATTTAAAAATTACCTCTTAGAGTTGATAAATCCAAATTTATCAATATTAAAAATCATGATAACACTACAACTTCGTAACATTGTTATACACTAATTAATTATTATTATTTGGTTCTAGTTATTATAAAGTAAATTTTAAAGAGGTTTAAAACTTTCCAAAAATTTATTATTTCTGTCGCGTTCCTGTGTATTAATCTCTCGGCAATAGTAGTTTCTCCATGTCTGTACAGATGGCCAATTACCTTTCGATAAAATCTCTTCTATTGGTCTATCTTCTAGCCAGGAAAGTGATGCTACTGCAGATCTACAAGAGCGAGGTGTAGCATTTATACCAGCATCTTTTAATACTGATCGTACCCATCCACCAATTATAGCCCTAATTGCTGGTCTTTGGCGACCTTTTATGGTAATGAATAAATGACCACCTGTTATAACAGTTTGGCGGTCTCTAAAGGACTGTATTAAGCGCCTTGTCCATTTAAAAGGACATAGATTTTCATTGTCGTTAGAAAGAAGTTTCCAACCAGATTGTCGTCTGGTACCAGTGTCGGTCTTGGCACTGAATACAGGCCATAAGCAAATTTCATAACCGTTGTCCAGAAAATGGGGTTCTTTCGTTCTAAGGAGTGTAAGGTCGTGAAGTCTACGACCAGAAACTAATAGCAAAATTGCAGCCGTTTTTCTTGCAACTTCAAATAATGGATTACCACCTGGATTTTGTCTTAACCATTCTATAGCCTTTTCTTTTACATCCCAAACTGCGGATTTAAAGCTTGGAGGTTTAGGATTATGTATTGCTTTTAGTACTTATCTAATTTTTTTATGAAATAGTATCACCAATTCCACAGAAGGTAGCAATGGCAGATCTATGGACTGACATTGTAATATACGCTAGACCTTTCTTTATAAAAGTGTCGGCTAGAAATTGTGCCTCTTGCCTTGTGAAATCTCTTCAATGCTGGCTTAAGGTCGATTTAAGCCAACTTGACTTAAGCAAGTCCCGTTATGCTTGGGACCATGATGTTAACTTGTCGCCCCACCCCCGATTTTCCAAACCTTCAACGTCAATTTCTCCACCTGTGGAGGTGAGAGCCCAGTCGTGAGGTCCACTAATCCTCCTGTAAATGGTTCACTTTCATTGGTTTGTCCAGTGCTCGTGTTTGGAGATCCGCTCTCCAAAATGGCTGTTCCCAGTCTGGGGCTACCAAAACGAAAGTGCCCCTCGATCTGTTGAGGTGGGCGAGTACCCGTGGTATTAAATTTGGAGGGGGAAATATCCAACCCAGTTGACAGTTCCACTCCCTCGAAAAAGCGTCTATAAAGAGAGATGACTTGTCCCGTGGATCTAACGTGACATAAACTGGTACGACAGCAAACCTTTTCGTCGCAAAGATATATCTATGTTCGGTACGCCCCAGCGTTTGAATATCTCCTTGGTTGCCCGAGGTTTTAAGTGCCATTCCGGGATGGGTCGTCTCCGAGATAACCGGTCCGCTATGGTATTGTACCTGCCGAGGAGATATTGACCTGACAGTGTCATGTTCCATCTGTCTATGATCTTTAGAAGCTGGAATTTCAATGATAACAGGCCTATGGAATGTGTCCCGCCCTCCTTGCGGATGTATGCCATCACAGTTTTGTTGTATGTTTGTAAGAGTACATGGGAGTCTCCGAGTCTCTCGGCGTTTCTCCTTATAACTGATAGTACTGCAAACATTTCTTTTTTGTTGCAATGCCATAATTTTTTGATGGGGCTCTAGGCTCCGGAAACGACCTTTTGGTCTAAAACTGCGCCCCATCCGATGTCGGAGGCGTCTGTAGTGAGAAAGTGGGACATTCCTGCCGCATGTATTGGTGTTGTCAAAGATAGGGCTCCGTGCCACCACTGTATGTACAGTAATTCCCTCCGAGAGACTGTCATCCTCAACACATCTTTCAAGAACTGCCTGAGCAGAATTTGTAATCGGCGGCAGTGAAGTCGACCTCGTGGAACGAGGCATAGCAAGCAACATTTAGTTGGCCGAAAAGGCATTGAAGTTGACGGAGACGAGAGTCTCCGTGAATCAGAATTTTTCTAGCGATTTTAGAATATTTTTTATTAGTAAACTCATTAGGTTCTTGCCTAAATTCCACTGTATGCCCAGATACTGGAGTGATCTCACCGGCCGGCCGATTTTTTGTGACTTACTTGTCAACACAAAAACTTCAAAAAGCTTCACAGCCTCCGAGGCCTGTGTTGCTAGTTTGGAGCAGTCCTGGTGTGCTAGCAAAAAATATTCTAGATGCACAAGGATCCGCATTCTTTTCTTGCGAAGGATCTCCGCGATCCAGCAAGTTACGGAAGCAAAGAGTCTCGCTTGCTCGTAAAACAGTCGCAGGAAAGATCGCTGTGACTGTTCTATGAGGATCTATAAGGATCTCCGCGATCCAGCAAGTTACGGAAGCAAAGAGTCTCGCTTGATCGTAAAACAGTCGCAGGAAAGATCGCTGTAACTGTTCTATGAGGATCTATAAGGATCTCCGCGATCCAGCAAGTTACGGAAGCAAAGAGTCTCGCTTGCTCATAAAACAGTCGCAGGAAAGATCGCTGTGACTGTTCTATGAGGATCTATAAGGATCTCCGCGATCCAGCAAGTTACGGAAGCAAAGAGTCTCGCTTGATCGTAAAACAGTCGCAGGAAAGATCGCTGTGACTGTTCTATGAGGATCTATAAGGATTTCCGCGATCCAGCAAGTTACGGAAGCAAAGAGTCTCGCTTGCTCGTAAAACAGTCGCAGGATAGATCGCTGTGACTGTTCTATAGGTAAGTGGAAATATACCTGCGATATGTCCAGTTTTCCCAGGCAATCTCCGGGTTGTAGGAAGTCTGGTACTTTGGTGTGATTTATGAGGTGAAAATGTTTGGTTCCTACAAAAATTTTTAATTCTCTTAAGTCGAATATTGGTCTAAGGCCACCATCGCTCTTTTTTATCAAAAACATCCGAGAGAAGAAACCGGGTGTCAAAGTAGCAGGTTTTTCTAACACTCCGATTTGTATTAATTCCTCTATTTGTTCGGCCATTATCTTTGACTCCTTTGTTGCGTAGCTCCGAACTACACTTGTTGAGGCGTATACTAATGTGGGTTTTTGAATAAAGGGTATTCGAGAACCTGATAAGGCTTTCAGGAGAAAGGGTGTTGTTCCAAGCTTCCCCCATCGATCTATGAAGTTCTTCAGTTGCCCCCTTGAATTGTCGAATGCACGAAAGGAAAATCTCTTTCCTGTGCCTTACGACTTAGTTTGAGCATTTTAAAAACGAGAGTGAGAATCATTAAAATTACTACTATTATTATTATAGTTTCTCCGAGAAACATCTAAGCTCGCCCTCTTAGGGTTGGTCGGTACTAGTGGAAGGAAAGGCAGTGGGATCCGATCCCTTCCTTTTAGCCGCAAAATTGTGAGACTTATTTTGTTTAAAAGAAAGATCTCATCCACTTTGTAGGGCCACCAAAATTTTGAATGAGGGCATTAAGTTTAAGTTGGTCAAATAAAGCACTTTCTGAAGGGAGAATATTCTCAAAAACAGCATTTGACAACACTGCCATAATACATTCAGTACCCACTAAATAATCTTTTGATTTACTTAAATGACGTGTTCGTCATTAATTTTAAGATCAGTAAAGCCTGGAGTAGCTATATATGACTATAAAGTCTTAGTATATCTAACATTTCGTCATGTGGCTAAGCCAAAATGTTGTAATAATTTTATTTTATCTACCCTCTCTGCGAGGACTGGTTTTATTATTTTAGTACCAACAATATTGATGCCTATTTCACCTTAATCTAGTGATGCAGGAGTCTTCCCCGGTATAGTAAGAAAGTAATCACTCAAAACGGTATTATTAGTAACGTCTTTGCTAATTTGTTAACTACCGACACTCTGCATATATATGTTTGATAAAAAGCCTACCTGATTCATTAGGGCTTCTATTTGTGGGTCTTCTTTTACACCTCGTCTCTTAAAAACCAGCTTTCCACTCTCTGATTGAGAGGATGATCTAGATGAGGATGGATTCTCTTCGCCTTCATATTTTGTATTTTGAACACTATTTAAGTTCTCTGCGTTATAGCTCATCTTAATAAAATATATTTTAAGCACAAATTACTACTCAACGAAATTTCAAAATCGAACTTAACCGTTCGGGAGTAACACACGCAATGACGAGAGACAGTGCGATTCTCGCCTAGCAGTGACAATTCATAGACAACTAGAATCCAGAGACATTGGTTAAGCATAGACAAAGACGAAAAAGCACGATGGTATGTATAAAGATAAGGTGAGTTACACACTGCTTCTTCATAAGCGATGCTGTGTTTTCTGAAAGGCACATAATGTTTTTATATACGGTAGCACATAGTATAGTCCATACAGAAATTAGTTCCGAAATTTTCCGCAATATGGCGACAGGCGAGGGTTTTTATTTTCCTGGTCAAACTATACATCGAAATGTTCCACGCAAATTAGTTATATAAAATTTAATTGCTATGCGTATCCTGTATACTTGGAAGTCAACTAACCTTCCGCCTTATGTTTGGTATAATAAAATGACTGACCTTTTCAGCGATGTGTGTTTGGTGCCATTACTAAGAAGCTTGTGTTTCGGCTTTTCGTGCGCCCCAGTGGGTGTCGACGAGGAAAATGTAAGGTCACTAGCAAAGGAGCTAGTAGACGAGTCCTTGGATATATTCGTTCGTGCTCTCCGAGCGGTCGATTCTGGGCTCCCTGGGGTTGCCAGTTCTAACGCCAAACGTCCCTTGCCAGGCACCGGAGGTGGTTTCTCCTCCACAGGCACCACATAGGACAGCATGGCTGTCCCGTTTGTCTCTTTATCGCATTAAAGTTTTCACGCGTATTTACTAGTTACACTGATTCGCACCAGACAGTCATATTTATATTCCAGAAATTCACGGCACCAATGGGAAAGTCGACCTAAAACAAAAAGAAAAATAAATAAAAGTGATTATAGGTAATTATGATATTTCATTTAAATTTGATCGATCAAAATTCTCCTAAAAAGTTGAATAACTTATAATAAACGCATTTAGGGTCACGTCTCAAGATCCAACAAGATTGTGTTTAGTATCATTAAACATCGAACCATGGGAACCCATCTTTATTCGAACTTAAGCCTATAGTTTTCAAAATGTATTATTATTCATTATAGATTTTTATGGAGCATTATTCTATAGAATTGGAATTATGAAAACATTTTATACGAGTGTAAAGCGGAGTTCAACTTCATCGTGTAATTGCTCGTTGACTGTTATTTAGCACGCTCCAATGATTTAATGTCATCTTTAAATATGATCCGCTGTGGGAATCTCAATCTCGGCCTTCTGTCTCGACCTATTAACTTTCCTGTGCCAAGTATGTCGACCAAATTACGTGGCCAAGCAAGGTTGGCATAAAATTATCAATTTTATTACGGCTTTGTTTAATGGTCAAGTGATGGTCACGGGCGACCAGAAAAAGGCCTAAGTAAGCCTGCTTACTTAGGCCTTTTTCTGGCATAAGCCACTGCTTACGCCTGTCACTGAACAGTTCGAGACTAAACCATTATCTTATGTAATCTGCATATAATTATGTACACTAAATATTTTATTAGCACAGTAAAATATGGAACATTATGAAATGAAAGAAAGGCAAAGCGTCCATATATAGATATTATTATTATTATTATTATTATTTGCCTTATTTAATACCTAATTCGTTTGCCTTGTTTTACGAAATGTCATCACAATCCGATAAAGCAATATTTAGACATTTAAACAAATCCCAATTGATTTATTCCTCTGACTATACCATGGTTGTTATATTTTTTAAATAATATAAGTCAACTTTAAATATTGGTTCAAATCATATACCTGAAAGGTGAAACAGTCGTATATTACGACAGTCATATTAATACTTTAATATGTTATAAGTGTTTATCAAGAGATTTATAGATAATATAAGTATAGATGTTCGTTTATTATCATATCCGCGCGTTTGTTTCTAATTAGTAATTTCAAGCGCTAGAGTTAATGGTTAGCTGCACCAACTGCATTCAAATTTGTTCAAAATCAACAATATTCCATACAGTATATTCTATGGTCAATATTTACGTATATAGCCTGTTATAAGTGTCACTGCATCATCATCATTATCATCCTCTATCCGTCCACTGCTAAACATTGGCCTCACTCAATGGACGCTAAGACGGCCGATCCCTTACCACTCGCATCAAACATGGACCGGTCACCGCACGGAGATCGTCTTCCCACCTGGTTAATGGCCGACCAACACTTCGTCTACCTAAACGTGGCCTCCACTCTTGAACCTTATTGGCCCATCGGTCATGCAGTAGTGTGGTATAATTTTCTTTTTAAATATGTGTCACTTATTAATTGCATAGTAATTAATAAAGCTTTTCTCCCCATATTATCTAGTGACTAGTCTAATATTGATTGTTGTGATTTTACGTAAGAGATAATTTATAAAGGGAATTGACGTAACACTGACGTAAGCTTATACTGCAATATTTTGAGCGAACTAGTTGAGGGAGCCACCCCGCATGGGGTGGTAGCTTGCAATGGTATACGGTATGGTATATATGTAATATGGTAATGGGTTTGATATTATAACGATAACGGTTAAAAGTCCTCGGGTTTTTTGATGTGAAACATCTATAGCCGCACGTAAAACCGATTTCTGGCGTGGCGACGCATGCCGTGGCGACGCGTCGCCACGCTATACGATATTACATATTATATGCATATTACTTTTACAAAATAATGTCGATGTTTCACATCTGCCAGGCGTCCCGTGACGGCTCACACGGTTTTTTAAATATCTAAGTTTTTCGCCGATTTTGATCAAAGCAGAAACCAGCAAGTGGGAAAAGGTAAAATATTGCAAATTAATTACTTGTTAATTTTAACATAAATTCTGTTAAAAATAACGGTCTAGGAGCTTAGTACCCAATTATGATGCAAAAAAATAGTTTTTAATTAACCTTAATATTAGTTAAATTCGACTTATTAGTAAACGATTCTAAAAATCTTATCTATTTCGTATCGTGGTTCATATCTTCGAATAGGAAACAGATAAGCCTAGTATCATATTTAAAGTAGATGCAATTTTCAACAAATTATTTAATTATTTATTTATTGAAATGCTTCACCGCTATGACAACGCTTAAGCTTTTACAAGAAGATTTTCTTTTGTAATTTTAATAGTAACTGGTAGTAACTAAACTTCTAATTAATTATTTAGTAATGAACATACGCGATAAGCGATTTTATAGCACATGTACATTATATATAGTTTAATATCTAATAACATTATGCTTTATGTTATTTTTCTCTGTCTGTCCTTACATATACATAATATGTGGAATTGTGAAAAAGGTTTTATGATCTATCAGTATAATTCAAATCGATTTTCCATATCCTACCAATGGTACTCGTGGTAGTTTATACATTGGTACACTACACAAACACTACCAATGGTAGTTTATACATTCGAGTCTAGCGATTCCTCTTGTAACAAACGTGTATACAACAGTTATAGTGCGGCAAACGGTGAGACCCTTCCAGTGACTCATAACGTTTGTTAAGTTCGAGAAACTCTTCTACAAACGAGGCTTCACAGAGAACTAGACGGCGAGCCACCAGTCACGACTCACGAACGAGAAACTAAACGAGGACCGAGTACAATCATTATTGATATTACAGTACATGAGTACAATAACAGGCATACCTTCAACACTATCCTGTTAATACTAACTTCACTATTATTATTATACATGACAAAAACCTAACTGCTAAGTAAAGTCGGTTTACGGACAATAATTTTAAGTGATATGATGCTTAGGCCGATCGTGCCTCTCAGATTCATCAGATCAAATCAGATTTTTGTGTGTGAATTCGGATCATCGAAAACAAATTCTGTTCTCAGATCATGCTCTATCTCCAACCTATTTGTCAAATATTATATATATTTCCTTATTATCTCTGGAATAGCTTTCTATGTGATTATCTAAAATTTGTTTTTGGATCACACTGACGAATGCATGTTTTATTAAGCGCTATTTAACAGCTTTATACAGAAACGTTTGGACTTTGGAACGTATTGATCGATAAAATGTAAAATTTATTAAGTAAAAAAACTTAATATTGCTTATCAAAATCAAAATCAATTTTTTTTTATTCAAAATAGTACGTACTAATACAGTATCTTTTTGAACGTCAATTGAATCTACCACCGGTTCCAAGGTAAGCCCACTGAGAAGAACCGGCGAAACAAACTCAGTGGGACTAATCTTTTCAAATAATATATATTAATAACAATTTTAACATCTTATCTTGAAATGCCCGGGAGGAACGCCTTATTCCCAGGGTGTGGTATCTTCCATGAAATCTTTTACTTTATAATATGCTTTACCACACAAACGTTCTTTATTGTTTATTTTTCACTATATTATATTATATAAGACATGCAGAGCCGGTTAACGTTGTTCTGATATATATAGGTAGTATAGGATCTAGGTAGTATAAATATACTACCTAGGTATATCATATAGAAGTAATTTTACTTCTAGTATAATTTTTTGACAAAAATACATCTTTTTTCTGGATAAGACAGCCAAATCACGTAGTGATATAAAATATATTTTACGGTCTTTTATTTTCCTTTAACGCCGGGAAATGCTCTGAGGCATCCCGCGGGGTAGAGGGTCTCCCCACGTGGGTATGTGGGACTCGCTGCGCCTGAAAGCTGGTAAGTGGACGCAGCTCTACCCACTATAACCCAGCGAGTGCCACCAATGCCGCCTTTGGTGAGGTATCCCAGATCTGTTGAGCAAACAGTGCACCTCGATGGCTAGTCTTTCCCTTAGGGGACTGACCCCACCTCCACAGAGGGGTTGTCCCGCACCACAGAACAACCCCTTCCAACGTCGGGACAGTACAATGGGGTGAGGTTCCCGTCCTCGCCCCTTGCCCCCTGCTCTTTTGTCCTCTCTTCTTATAAGAGCGGTACAAAGAGCCCCCTCGGTTCAATTCGCTTCGCCCAAGGTGCTGGGTTCACCCTAGACTACTGAGCCCCACCGCAACGACAAGGCCTGAACCATGGTGGGGATACTTTTTTTATGTTAGTTGGATAGGCAAACTGGCAAACGTACCACCTGATGGTAAGTGGTCGACGTCGCCCAAAACTTTACGGCCTATTCTCATACCTACCAAATATACATAAATGAATTCATAAAAATCGGTCGCGCCATTTCGGAGAACTGCGATACAAGCACGAGATGTTTATTTATATATGTATATAAATACTAGCTCTATAATCCTATTGTGAGTAGTATATTTTAAAAAATCATTTTGATATCAGTTTGCACCGAAGAATCTACAAATTAGTGGCGTGCTATTAATAACACCTAATACATCCTGAATTAGTCTTTCACGTCTTGCATCAAAGACTAGTTTAGGATTTATTAGGTAGCCGCGAACTAAGTCATGATTGCAAACGGACGCTGTGAGTGTGCTTTGAGCACACCTTTACAATGTTTTAATTATTTCAGCGTGCGCCGGATATGCGCGGTTTGAAGATCATGGCATTGCCATGCCTTTGCTAAGGCGATAGGTTATAATATAACACATTGAAATGAAAACATATGTACGTAATAATGTTATTATTCTTTCATCCTTGAATACCAAATTTCTTATGGCATGTAATTTGTACACATGTACTAAATATCAATATATTATCATCATCATCATCATCATCAGCCTCTACCCGTCCACAGCTATTCTATGCGGTTATTGTTTTCATAAAAAACACAACATTGGTTATATTATGCTTGATAATTGGAGTAGATACATAGAAATTGCGTTCTTGTGAGGTTGATAGTCGTTACACAAAAAGTAGCTTGTTAAAACTTTTTACATAAGTTTCACGACGAGACTTTTTAGACTCAAACCTAAATTAAAACAACCAAGTGCCGCTTGGAGCCCGAATTATGTGTGGTTCCGGAGCATCCTAACTAGAAAAGTATTTTACCTTATTTTACCTCTGTAACAAGCCCATATTTCAGAATGGTTTTATTTTCATTTCCCAGTTTTGAATAGGAAACACATTAGTTGTCAAATTAAACATTCAAATAAATCATAGATAGGTACTTTTTAATTAAACTAATACTGCGATTTGAATGAAGTTAGAAACGGATAGACTTTAAGCCGTATATAGCCATGGAACCCCAAAATGTTGAAATTTCTCGAACACGAGTAAATAGTGTGAAATTACGAAAAAATTATCACGACAATCTGAGGTCAAATTCGCGATCAACGTCCGACGAAGTGAAAAAATGTTGAGTCAACAACTTTACATCCACAGCAAGGAACGGTAGAGCGCATGTTTTGCTTCGTTTGGAATTTTAAAGTTGAGGTAATAATAAAGCTTATTTCTTGTCGACTAACTGCTTAATTAAAAAAAAACTACGTATTCTTTTAATAAAATCTCATTTAGTCATATTTAAATTAAATGCTTTTTTATTTCTAAATATTTCTTCTCCATAAAAAATATATGCAGTCCATATAAAACCTATTCTATAACAACCCAAACAACTTCTTGCTGATATTAAAAATGTATACTACAATTATGTAAGAAATTTTTTTTTTTTTTTTCACTTTACATACAAAAATTTAGAAGCTGTATGTGTCTTATGTATTTATATAAATCTATGAAATTACAAGATATTCTTTCTCATTTTTCAAAGTTTTTTTTTACATTTTAATCAAATGCGCTTGGGCAATTTGGTACGCACCAACCACCTTATGACCATCAATTTGTATGGACCCATAAATTTTTCTACGAAACAAATTGAAACATAAAAAGTTTTAAAAACGAGTAGCTAAAAACTAGGTATGTTTTTAAAACATTTTCTAAATACGCCTGTAAATGGGAATCGACGTGTTTACATAAATTTATTAAGGTTTGGTAAAATCAATTACATTTCTTGCAAATTTTATTTTAATTTCATTCTTTTTTGCCTAAACGTCTTTACACAAGCAGTAGATCACGTGCCCAAAGTTTTCGTACTTGATTTTACCAAACCTTATATATTTATGATTTTACATACACATAGACATTTTATATCATATATCCGTTCTTAAAGTATTCTCAATTAAAGCCTTTAAGCCAATTAAAACATTTAAGGGAAAAAAAATTAAAGGAAAGCCCATTGTACAACGTCGCTAAAGAAAATGATATAACCAGGGAACGGGACATATTTTGAAGGGTCATCAAGACATCTGGGGCTTACATAAATGAATGAAGCAGATGAATATTATGTTTGAAGAAGAGCGCGCGGCGACGCACATCCGTTGTGTTACGTGGGAAAATGCTAGATTTAAGTAACATAATTGGTGTGCGTATGTTCTATAAGGACTTATGTGTGACCGATTTTCATGAAATTTTTGTGATGTGTGTCAAATAGGGTGATACGTTTTACGAGTGATCAGACAAGAAATTTTATTTTTTGCTTTTACTTCCGTTACAAAGCCCGGATATTCGCATACTAAATAAAGATAAAAAGTATATAAAAGTAATGACGTAGAAAGAAGCTTTTTATTGAATTCATATATCTATTATATGTATACACGATACATATACAAAAATTGTCTTTTTTACCATTTTTGTCTCTCTGTCCGTCTGTTTATCTGTCTATCTGTCTGTTTGTTGCGGCTCACCTCTGAAACGGCTGGGCCGATTTTAATGGGACTTTCACTGGCATATAGCTGATGTTATATAATGCTTGTTATACACTGGCGTGTAACTTAGGCTATAAAATTATCATCAATCCGGGTAAGGCTGTAAATCTAAGTTATTTAAAAAGTGCTCGAGAGCTTTTTGGCCAGGTCTGAGCTGACCTGCAGTGACCCAATTTCGTATATTGCAGTCAACGTCATTATTTTCATCTGATATAGTGAAACGAAAAGGCATTCATTCTAGTCGAGTAAAAATATCAAAGAATCACATATTTCCCGTCCCATCAAAATCGGCCCAGCCGTTCCCAAGATTAGCCGGAACGAACAGACAGACAGACAGACCAACAGACAGAAAGATAGACAAAAATTGTAAAAAAGGCTATTTTGGTATATGTCCCGTGTACACATCTATATGCATTCAATAAAAAGCGGTTATTTAGATACTACAGACACTCCAATTTTATTCATCTGTATAGATAACTAATTCACTAATTATTTGCACTGGTTCACTGGCCTGTGTTTCATTTTATTTGTTTATTCAAGTTTTTTTCTATGTTGATAATTCCATAATACGTGAGAAACGAGCAAATGTAATACAATTTGAATATATGAATACATAACGGTTTGTTTACATTTTTGTTTCAGCAAGATTTAATGGCACTTACTATAAAATTCATATATGTTAATTCACAAGATAATTTATGGTAAATTCTATTATTATTAATTTTATTTGCATTCTGTTGATAGTTATAATAATCTAAATATAAAAACATACGTTATCTCATCTTCTCTCTCATCTCATCGGGTGATCAAGTTTAAGCGCTGTTGAATATTTTAGTATCCAATGATATAATGAAAACCAAACAAGAAAGGAAAACAGCATGAGTGCACCATGCAAGATAAGTTTAAAAGTCAGTACATTTGAAAAGTAAAAGTCTTTACTTAATTTGGGAAGACCGCCTAGAAGTGCGACTTATTCTACTGGTAATAAAATGTAACCTATTTCATGTTCCATTTAATAACTTAAACCGTTAGGACTCACACATTCAACATAGAACTTCTATTTGATTTACAGGGCTTAGAATCTTTCCAACAATTTCCAACTTTACTCCTCCTTAGGAGTTAAATTTACCGGGTACCACCGGTACCAGTATTAGCGGCATCGAATAAGATTTTTTAACCGCAAAGATATATTTCACAATTTGCCACAAACACAAAGCCACTCTGTGAAGTCTGCGCCGTGGGCATCAATTACGATTAACATAATGAAAAGGCTCGACCCCAAAAGCCAGGCGGATTAAAAACTTATACAAATTAGCATTAAGTAGATAAGTAACATGAGACCATATTGGTCAATGCACTGAAAAATTGATGGCCGATGGGTTAATAAGGTTTTAGAGTGAAAATCGCATTAGGAACGACTTAAGGTCCGACCTCCATTTATGGGATGCGAAATTTATGTAATAGTCGTTCGAATTGAGTATCAACGTCAAATCTAAAAATGTCAATAAACGAAAATGTTCGGACTAATGCTCAAATTGAATGTGACCGCTAAGTATTTCATTGATAGAAACCACTAGTGAAATACTCTAAAAATCGGTTGTTTGTAAAGAAGTGTAAAACCGGTTTACTGACGATGGTTGAACGTGACAACGTCATAAGAAAATGGAACGCCTCAGGGCGAGGTAACGCCGCATGCGTCATGATTTTTCGTTCGTGCAGCCGGCTCCATCGAATTATAACTCATTTAAGACGTTGTCACGTCAAAAGCAAATTTACATCGCAGACTTCGTTCCGCATAGATTCCATGTTGAAGACATTTTTTTGAAGAAATTGTAATTCTAGACGACATCTCGCCGACTGGCTATGTAATATTTTAAAATGGACTAAAATTCTCAGCGGTATCACATTCCTGTGCATAATTATGCAACTGTGCGAAACCGTTAAAGAGCGAAGCATGACTTGTGTGGATATAGCGAGCTTGGGGTCGTGGCTCGTTGATGTATGATAAAAACTAGATACGATCGAATCTATAACGTTCATACTCCTACACATGTATGTGTGGGAATGCGATGTGATGGTATCACGGCTGTATGTAGAATTTTAGATTATTTTTGCGAGTTATATTTATTTTATTGTGGCAAAATAGAATACACTGTAGTCAAATTTTATATTTTAACAGGAATTTTGTACATACAAACAGCACATTAGTACTGACTTGAAATATTAAGGTTGAACTAGTCGACGGCGCGAACTCTAACAAAATGATTGCTATCTCACCTGACATAGTGCGCGAACATGCGTGCTAGAATGAAATGCATAATGATTCATTCCGAACATGTACTTTTAGTAAAACAGTTATTATAGAAAAAGTGATAAGTGTATCTTTTCAAAATAAATTTATTTTATCTTTTGAATAACTAAACTATATCTGTATGGGCTTTATTTTTGAGCTTTCGTGCTCGGTATACTATTTATTTACGCCCAAAGTTGGGCTAAATACGAAAGTTTAGAAGCTTGTATTTTTTAAATGTATAATTTTTTACGATTTTTATTTACACATAGTTAACGACGAGATCAATTTATATTATTCTTAGTTATTCATGGTCAACGTCAAACATTGTAGTAATTACTGTTCTGCGTTTGTATGCAAAGATGAGCGACTTGTGTAACCTTAAATTCAAAATGAAGGAGGCTGTACTTGGCACTTTCCATTTATTTGACCATCCCAAGAATTAAAGATTAGTGAACATTAGGATCGTTAGGATGGACACAATATGTTTCTTTAAGTCAATGTTTTACTATATAAAACATAAGATACTATTGTCTATATATGTATATAACATTGCAGAAAGGTGCGTTCATGCTTTGGTGATCAAACAGTGAGATATTATATTTATAGAATAGATGACAGACTACTAGACACATACTAACTGGAGCGCATCACCGAGAGAAGACAAATTCTTGTCTATTTTAATAATCATAAAAATTAAATTTATTACTATTTAAACTATGTTTAACAATATAAACGGTTATTATTTTTTTATTTAAAACTATACAATAAGTATTATGTGACTACATATATAATATAATTTTTTATTAATATCGCAGATACAATATTAATTTTTTGTGCTTACAACTTATAATCACGTCATTGTAGTTGGAGTCGGTGTCACCGACTCCAAAAGTAACTACAATGACGTGGTAAACGCAAAGTTTGTACATTAGTAGAAGATTAAGTTGATTATAAGTTGTAAGCACAAAAAATAAAGAAACACAGTTATTTTATTACTTTTTAGTTTAGTATGTTTGAAGTCGGTTTTTATTTTTTTATTTATCTATGTAATTATTATAATTTTGTTTCATTATCATCAGCCTTTATCCGTCCACTGCTGAACATAGACCTCCTTCAATGAAAGCTAAGACGTGAAAATTTTATTATTATTATTTATTCTGTTTATAAAATTAAAAAAGATCTATGCAAACACAATTTTTCGGTACCTACACAAAATTAATATAAATTTTCAGTTTATCATCTCCGTTTCATCGTAACATCATAATTACGTTTTCGATGATCACATAAATATAAACACGAACAGTTGACTACACAATATATTCCATCTAGGAAAATATAGCCGTCAATTTTACAAGAGTGACAGTTCAATTTAGCGATAAAACTATTTTCACGAACAGCTGGCGCGCGGTTTAACTAGTATTATACGTCGATGGCGGATATGACAATATAATAGCATTTCTGAGACAGTGAAAGGTCAGTTCCCCATGAACACGACGAGATTCATGTGTTGATCGTTATCGTCCAATTAATATACTTCGGATCGCCGAGATTATTTAGATAAACGATAATTACGGTTGGTGTTCCCACCGTGAGGCTAACTTAGTTCATTGATATATGGCTGATAGCCTTTTGTTAGTGTTAATTTAAACAAAACTTAGGTATAGTTTAGCCTTGGAGGAATGAGAGTTTAACAATTATAAAAATGGATAAGTATAAATATCAAAATGTTTTTAACTTTTCGCGATATTTTCTTCCTTGTTTCGTACAGTATATTGTTTGGAGGCGTCTTGGTAGTTAACTAAACAAATGTAACTAGATGATTGGAAGGTTATTAAAAGCAACCTATTCTAATTCAATTTATTAGTTCTTGAAAACTACTCAGTTATATTATATTCGAGTAGATGCATAATATAACTATTGTAAGCAGCATAATATATTGAAAGTCTGTACTTCAAATATTCCAATTCAGTTGCGTGTGCGCATCGATGCACTTAGGTCGCTTTCGCACGTTATTTGTTTATCAATACGCATATTTGTTTATCGATTGCGAAACCGGTTTGCTATAGTGCCGGCCCGCTTGCGGGTTGGCAGGCCGGTTACGGTATAGATAATGACGGATGAAGATTCAACCTGTAATAATATCATATTAGAAGAGGAGAATAATGTTTTTCTGGAGGACAATGTTTTAGATATATCAAGGAGGGAGGAAAGTGATGTGATGGAGACCAGCAGAAGATCTAGTAAGCGAGGACGTGAATACAATGATGATGATGAAGAAGGGGATGATTGGCATTTAGTACAGAAGTCAGGAAAAAGAAAGTCTGCGGAAAGAATAGAAATGTATATTACCAGTAAAGAAGCGCTCCCCAAGCAGTTTTCGTTGGCTAAGATTTTTAAAGAACAGAATATTATGAATATTACTAAAGTGAAGTACATTAATCCCTATAAGATTCTAATAACTATGGATAATGAAGACAGTGCAACGAAGTTATCATCATCGGAATTCTTTAAGGAGAGAGGATGGCGATTCAATAGGCCATTTGAAGTATTATTATCTTTTGGGATTATTAAAAACGTGGAGTTAAGTATATCAGAGCAAGAAATTTTGGATATTGTTTCTAGTCCTATCAAAGTGAAAACTGTTAAACGCTTGAATCGGAGAACGGAGAAGGGGTGGGTTGCAAGTGAAACTATTCGGCTTGGATTTGAAGGAACGTCATTGCCCGCTTATATTAGTATTTACGAACTTAAAATTAAAGTGGAACCATATAGATTTCCCGTAACTCAATGTTCCAAGTGTTGGAGATTCGGTCACACCCTCAACAGATGTCCATCAGTGAATTATTTCTGTCCAAAATGTGGTGATAAACATAAAAATTGTGAGACCAAAAAATTTAAATGCACGAACTGTTCTGGAGATCATCTCGCCCTTTCTAAGCTGTGTCCGTATTATAAAAAGGAAAGTAAGTTAAGAAATCTTATGTCGGAGTTTAACTGTTCCTACAGGAAAGCTCTTAGTATGTATGTTCCTCCTTTAACTCCTCCCCCAACTATAAATATTTCATTTTCCGGTCCAAGAGTCAATCAGCCTGAGAGTACTGATAATTATACTCAAGAAAATTTAGTTAATACTCCAGCATATTCGGAAGTACTTAAAAAGAAACCTAGCGACAAGACAAGATTATCCCAGTCAGAAAATGAGCCAGTACTATCAAAAGAAAGAAGAAAGATACAGTCAAAAAAGAACAAAGGAGTAAATGACTTTACTAATTTTTGGTCTGAAACGGAGATGAGCGTGGATTCGGTTTCTAGTGAAATTCCTAATGCTCCAGAAAGGGAAGGTAAATCAAAGTACAGACGATTAAAAGGGGATTCGACTTTTGATAATTTACTAATGAAGTTAAAGGAAATTGTATTTTGTAGCAGGTATACTTTAAAGGATAAAATTAAAAAGTGTATTAAATGTTTTTGTAATTGGGTAATAGCTTATGTAGTACAAAATTTTAGTGATTATTTTTTAAATATAAGTGATAATGGATAGATGTAGCCGCGTCGTTAATGTTATTCAATGGAATTCACAAAGTATTCTACCTAAGTGCACTAGTTTTGAACATCTTCTTATTCAAGAAAAAAATCATTTCGCAGTTTTGAGTGAGACATGGTTGGCTCCTGGGTCAATTTTTCGTATTAAAGGGTTTAATATATTTCGATGTGACAGGCAAGACTCTTATGGCGGTGTCGCCATTGTGGCGCATAAGTCTATTCATTGCATGGCTTGTCCAGTACAAAACCTTATAAATGGTTTAGAAGTTATACATTTAAAAGTATTCAACTGTAATTATCTGGAGAATATAGTTGGAATATATTGTCCGCCTTCGATTCGTATTTCTCGGGCCGATTGGGATTCATTATTTTCGCCGTTCTCTGCAAATACTTTAATTTTGGGTGACTTCAATGGTCACCATTCAACGTGGTCTAATAGAACTGACTCTAGAGGCACTCAAATTTTTGATTCCATAATTGATAGTAATTTTGTGACTTTGAACAACGGTTCTCCAACTAGAATAAAGCTGGTAAATGGATTGTTACAACAGTCATCGCCAGATATTTCATTAGTGTCTTCTAATATAGCATGTAGATTTGATTGGTCTACTACAAGAGAAACATTAGGTAGTGACCATGTTATTATTAAAATATCATGTTCCGAAAATAATCCTTCATTTTTTATAAAGAAACGGAATTTTAAAGCCGCCGATTGGGATTCCTATAGACAAAACATCGAGACGTTGCTTCCTCAATGTGCTGTATCGGGCGATCTCCAGAAGTGTTATAATTTTTTTGTGGATATGTTAAATCAAGCAGCTGAACATAGTATTCCTTTTTATAAAATTAGTCAAAACATATGTAATAAATTTAGCCCCAAATCTTATTGGTCTCCGAGTTTATCTAAGGTAGTAGCGGAACGGCGACTTGCCTTAAAATTATTTAGACAAAATCCCACTCCTAATAACCATCGTTTGCTACAGGAAAAGGTTAGAACGGCTCAAAGATCAATAAGAAAAGCTAAAAGTGAGTCTTGGTTCCAATTTTGTTCGTCACTTGATCAAGCAGTTTCAGCTCATGATGTTTGGCATAAAATGAAGTGGTTTAAGGGTTGTAGGCAATCAAGAGGTTACGTAGATAAGAATACTGCCAATGGTATTCTTGCCAATTTAACTCCTGATTTTACTCGTCCTCCAAAACCTAGTTTTGTTTCGCATAACCACAAAGTAGAAGCAATTATATCTTTGCAGGAATTAATAAAATGTATTAAGTTAAAGGACTCTGCCCCGGGACCGGACGGAATTTCTTATTCCATGGTTAAAAATTTACCTGAAAGTGGAATTAGATTTTTACTTCTTTTGTATAATCTCTTTTTAGATTATAGCTTTGTTCCAACTCAATGGCGTATTATCTCCATAATACCAATTCCTAAACGAGGATCGAATGTTGTAAATGAATCATACCGACCAATTTCATTAATATCTTGCCTATGCAAAATATTCCACATGATCTTAAAAAATAGACTGGAGTGGTTTCTAGAAAAAACTAATAGATTTTCGAATAATACAGTTGGATTTAGGAAAGCGTATTCTAGCATAGATAGTTTGTCCTCTCTTGTTACTAGAGCACAAATTGGATTTTCCAAAAATGAATACACAGTAGGGTGTTTTTTGGATATTGAAAACGCATATAACACCGTTGATAT
Source organism: Helleia helle (assembly GCA_963853865.1). NCBI lineage: Eukaryota > Metazoa > Arthropoda > Insecta > Lepidoptera > Lycaenidae > Helleia > Helleia helle. Next base: position 8,175,968 of record OY971420.1, read on the forward strand.
CACTTCATTATTATTAACTCTTGACAGTTTTGGGGTAGGATCTAAAATTTGTGATTATCTTTGGTATTTTTTAAATGAACGTATGTTGACCATTGAAACATCGGATTATAAGTGTCAGAGAAGGACAGGTCGTGGTTTACCTCAAGGAGATCCTTTGTCACCTTTTTTATTTAATGTAGTTATAGTTCCTGTTTGTAAATCATTATCAAATGTCTATTTTAATCAGTATGCGGACGACTTCGTCATATATGTAACTGCGAAAAATTTAGCAGGAGCCACATTAGAATTACAATCGGCATTAGATTTAATATATGAAAAATTGTACGATTTAAACTTAGACATATCTGCTTCAAAAAGTAACGTTTGTATATTTAAAAGAGGTTTTCATAGAAACAGTATAGATTTAAAAATTAATGGTAGGTCTCTACAGGTTGTGGATTCTGTTAAGTACTTGGGGATGTGGTTGGATCGTTCTCTTAGATGGGGACTGCATATTAAACATTTGTCACAGAAAACTCTAAAATTTGTTAACATATTTAAAGTGTTGGCTGGCTCTGGATGGGGCATACATCCAATCCATTTAAGACGATTATATATCTCTCTGGTTCGTAGTAGGCTTGACTACGGAAGCTTTTTATTTGATAATAGCTGTAACTCAAATTTAAATAAGTTAGATGTAATTCAAAATTTGTGTCTGAGAACAATAGGTAGTTTTATTAAAAGCACTCCAAAGTATGTCATGGAGAGTGAACTTTGTCTTCATCCCTTGTTTTTACGTCGTAGATTCTTAGCAGGAAAATTTTGGCTTAGGAGTAAAAGTATGAATAAGATCAGTATCAGTTTAGTAGAACGGCTTTCTAGCTTGTGTCATAATCGATTTTGGAATAAAAAGCGTAAACCTCTTTTAGTATCAATCTATGAATCATATAACACTCTCCCTATATATACTAGTAACAAATTGGAGATGTTCTCTTTAAATACTTGGGTGACGAACATCGATCTAAGTCACATTATTAAAATTAGTATTGACAGGTTACTTATACCGAAGCGTCAATTTAATATTCGTATTTTGAAGAATTTATGTACGGATTACCTTACTTCCAACTATTCTGAATGTGTTTCTATATATACAGATGGATCTAAAGATATTAGCGGAGTTAGTGCTGCTTTTCTAGATACTTATTCAAATATTTCAAGAAAGTTAAAGTTAGATTCTAATAGTTCTATTATGTCAGCTGAACTAACAGCGATAAAAGAGGCGCTTTCATATGTAGAATTAAGCAACTACAACAAGGTAGTGCTGTTGTCTGATTCGAAAAGCTCGCTGCAACATCTGGCTCGGTGTACCTCGACCGTTCGAGGAACACCGATAGCCTATGATATTTTAAAGATTATTTGTAAGCTAACATCTCAAGGAAAATCGATTATTCTTCAATGGATACCGTCACACATAGGTCTAGAATATAACGAGGTAGTAGACGGCTTAGCAAAAGAAGCAGTCTCCGATGGTGCTCCGTACTTGAGGTATCCGGTATATAGTGACTTTGTTAGTGTTATTAAAAAGCAATGCTATGATATGTGGAAGGAGTATTTTGATGAGGTTTCGAAATTAAAGGGAATATGGTACAGAACGATCCAGTCGCATCCACCTAAATCGCTTTGGTTTGATAATAAGGAGGTAGTGTTAAGCAGGACGGAATTGTCTGCAGCATTGAGGCTTCGTTCCGGACACATTCCATCAAATAAATTTGCCTTTTTAATGGGTAAATCTGCAACTCCAAATTGCCCGAGATGCAACGTGATTGATGATGTTTATCATGTTTTGATGGAATGTGTCTATAGCGAGGCCTTAAGACCTCGTAGGGTTATGGACGTGGGAGTCTGTAACAGTGCTCTGACAGACCCTCTATCCGATTTGGCCAGGGAACTGTACAGAATTTTGTTAACCAAGCGTGTGTAAATTTGATTGTTTTCTTTTTTTGATTGGTTTTTATTTTAATTGTTTAATTTATATGGTGTAAATTTTGTATGTTTATGAACTCGGGTGTCATAATCGCTTTGCGATAAAACCCTTAAATAAAGAATAAAAAAAAAAAAAAAAAAAAAATATTCCAATTAATATCGTTATACAATATGTAATATTTTAAAGCTTAATTATTAATATTACAAATGGTAGTAATAACTAATTTATATTTATCACTAGCTGTTGCCCGCAGCATCGCCCGCGTTAACTTAGATTTAGGCGTACCCGGATTGATCATGATTATTTTTATAGCCTAAGTTACTCTGTATAACATCAGCTATCTGCTAGTGAAAGTCCCATCAAAATCGTGCCAACCGTTTCAGAGATTATCCGGAACAAACAGACACACAGACAAACAAAATATATAATGTTATTTTTGTATGTGCACCGTGTATAGATCCATATGCATTTAATAAAAAGCGGTTATTTTAATGTTACAAACAGACACCCCAATTTTATTTATATGTACAGATAAAGCCACAAGTAAATATGACATTAAAAAAAAGTTATTTTGAGAAAAATAGTCTTTTTTCTCAGATATCTGTATGATATGTTTACTGACACTGTTTAACAAAATAGCAAAAAATAGAAAGAGAAAGTATAATATGTCAGATCTGTATCAGGGCTGTTGTGCTGGTTACCGTGAGAAATTCGCTACTGAAGTCATAAACGGGTCTTACATGTATTTACATGTGTATGTTTTTAGAACATAAATATGTTTTAGATGCGAAACAATTATTGACGCGCCTTGCGAACCTTACGCCTCGAATGCCGTGACGGTATACGGTATAAGGCTGGCGCTTTTGGCTTTCATGACAGTTTTTTATTGAATAACTAGCTGTTGCCCGCAGCTTCGCCCGCGTTAACTTGGATTTATAGCCGTAAGTGGATTGATTGTGATTATTTTTATAGCCTAAGTTACTCCTTAGCTGCTATCTGCCAGTGAAAGTCCCATTAAAATCGGCCCAGCCGTTTCAGAGATTAGCCGGAATAAACAGACAGACAGACGGACAGACAGACAAAAATTGTAAAAAAGGCTATTTTGGTATACGTACCGTATATCCATATGCATGGTATATCCATATGCATTCAATAAAAAGTGGTTATTTTAATATTACAAACAGACACTCCAATTTTATATATCTGTATAGAGTATAGATGTATAGATTATGAACTGTAATATCAACAATGTTTCACATCTGCCGGGCGTCCGTAAAGGTAATTTATTAGTAGAAGCAAGTTACACTATACGGACTTCTAATGCTTTCGTTGTCTACCCTGAGACCAGTGGTAGGAAAGGGGGATATTCCTATTCCGCAAGTCCGTTTGCATGGTAACCACCATCCCGAATATTTTTCAGACAAATAGCTTAACTGTGTTACGGACGGTAGGTGTGTGAGAAATTACTGGCACCAAGGCATACCATCCTACGCTTCAGGATTGAATGTCAATCATGAGACATCTTAAATTTTTTTGTTCGGCATAATTAACACATTATCTTTATATATATTTATATTTCTTGTGTGCGTGTGTATGTCACTTAACTCCTCCTAGACGGCTGGACCGATTTTGATGAATTTTTTTGTGTGAGTTCAACGGGATTCGAGGATGGTTTAGATTCACAAAAAATATTTTTTTCCACAGGACAACGTCTGTCGGTGCCACTAGTATTATATATAACGAAAAATGCTTGTGCCGACTCCTACCATTTTTCACACTACTCTTTCTTTTTTTTACTCATCTTTTTTTTACTCATGGTTGTCTGGTAGAGACCGCTTAAAGCGGTAAGACCGCCATTTTTGTGCATATTCCTAGTCCTAAGTTTATGTTGTTTTTCGTGTGTCCTAAGTTTTATTTTTATGGTACAAAATAAAGCATATTTTTACTATTAACATCAAAGGAAAGGATAAGTGTCTGTTACTACTCGATGAGGTCATAATGTTTGATAAACCGTAGAAAAGTTAAGTTAAACGGGCATCATATATTATTTTTATTGCCCGTTTTCATACCCACCATAATAACTGACATTCCGATTATTTCAACCTACTTCTACGGAAATTTAAAGGTCGGACACAAGGGTGACTTAGTAACACAGTTTTTTTTTGTATCCTAAGAATAAATAGAAGCGAGTAGAGTCTGACATAGTCAATTTAGAGAATATATGCTTATCTACAAGAGAGTAGTTGCGTAGTCGAGTTTTGACCCGAGTGGTCCGTACTGTGATCTTATCCGTAATTTGATCCAGTATTGTGCACTGCGAAGAAACACGGTCGGGAAACTTATAATACTGAATATAACAGGATTTGACTCCTCTTATAAGAAGAGGAGACAAAAGAGCAGGGGACAAGGGGCGAGGACGGGAACCTCACCCCATTGTATTGTTCCGACGTTGGGAGGGATTGTTCTGTGTCGCGGGACAATTTGTGGAGATGGCTTTGGGTCCCTTGAGGGACTGCCTAGCCGTTGAGGTGCCCTGTTTGCTCAACAGATTCGGGGCACCTCACCAAAGGCGGCATAGGTGACACTCACCGGGTTTTAGTGGGTAAAGCTGTGCCCATCTTACCATCTTTCAGGTGCAACGAGTTCCACAAACCCGCCTGGGGAGTCCCCAGTCCCCCGCGGGATGCCTCAGAGCAATTCCCGGCGTAAAGGAAAACAAAATATTTAACATAAATTACGCCAACGTATCGAGCCAGCGCTTTTTCGGAAGGGCTAGACTTTTCGGCCTGATGGCCTTTAAGCTCAATCGGTACAGTAAGTGAGCTCACTTAAGAAATATTCGAAAGGGGGACTCCCCCCTCCGCGCCCCGTAGGGGGCGCGGTTCATCGCGCGCGCTGCTCGGGAGAGCAGGATTTGGACTAGTCAAATCCGATACGGTTGACGAATCTTTTACGGTTGAATTTAACCTATTATCATGAGGGCCGGCCCTCATCCCTCCCTCTGTAGAGGGAGGCGGGCCACGCGCGGTGCCCAAGCAATTTAGCGGTAGCGTAGTGCTACCGCTGTTAGCGCGATCTGGGTTTATGTCTACTCGTATCGGATTCGAACCTGAGCTTTCGCGATCGGTCCGGATCGATGTGGTTTCCATGTGTAGGGGTCGACGTCGCTTACGACCCCGAGGCCCAAGCGGTGTGCAGGTGTACCTAGCACCGTTTGTTGTGATTCTGTGTGTGTTGTGACGTTCGCGTCGCGCTTTTGCGTCGCGCATTAGTAGCTGAGAGATTTCGTCAGCTGGATCTGTTAAAACATGCTTAGGTAACCTATGTCTAATTGGAACTGAGCTATCTGGGGAATAGTTTGCCGCGCTCACGATGAGCGGGTTGGGGTGGAGAAGTGCCTTTTCAAAGTGACGTTCTGACGTCATTTTGATGTGGCCCCTAATGGACTCTATTTATTTTGGACTATTTGTAGTGCATTGAGTCGACTTTGTGGCACATGCGCGAATGCGATACAAGAGTATGACATAATGGGTCGGATACAAGTTTTATACAGGGATAGCTTATGCCTGAGGGGCATTTTGCTGTTTTTGTTAAGGGCCCTTGGTAGGTGAAAACGGCAAAATTAGCTGTTTCCTATTAGCTGCTATTTAACAACTTGAAGATTTCTGGCACTGAAATTTCTAATATGTATTACAGAACGTATGTATGAGGTGATGACAGTTTTCAAAACACGATTGGAAAAATTTTGCTCGATAGAAAAAAAATCTGAAGTAACCTCTAAAATTTCATATAAATGAATATTACGACCGTGTTTTACAATAATCATTCTTACACCCATGGCTGGTGATAGGCCTCTCTTACTGAACACCAAGACGGCCGATCTCATGCCACTACATTACATGATAATGATGATATTATATATATCAGTAGCAGAATTGATCCACCCATGTCTGGTGATAGGCCTCTCTCACTGAACCCCAATTTTTAGCCTAAGTTACTCCTTATATCAAACAACATACCTAACATCAACTATCTGTCAGTGAAAGTCCCGTCAAAATCGGGCCAGCCGTTTCAGAGATTAGCCGGAACAAACAGACAGACAGACGGACAGACAAAGAAAAATTGTAAAAAACACTATTTGGGTATAATATGTCCCGTGTAAACATCCATATGCATTCAATAAAAAGCGGTTATTTTGATATTACAAGCAGACACTCCAATTTTATTTATCTGTATAGATTACACAAACAACATAGCTATTTAAATAATAATTATATATAATAATATATATACATTTTAATAAATAAAAAAAATAGGTTTTGGTATACATAGCGAAAGGGCTAAACATTATGTAATGGTTATCATTCAAAATACAACGAAATAGGATCGCTTGATATTATTAAGTTCGGTGACCTACACAGTACACTGATTACCCCTCGCGCGGGACTCGCGCGGGGCTGGCGCGGGGCTCGTGCGTGTCCCCCGCGCACACGGACCGCTCCCCACACCTCACGGTACGAAATCTGAATTTTCGCTGACCGCCTAAGCCCCCTTAAGTAAGAAATATAAACGGCTCAAGACGAATTTCGCCTTTTTGGTGACTGTCTCTATGTGTGGTCTAAATGACATCGACCTGTCAAGGGTGACCCCCAGGTATTTTACCTGATCTACTCTGGGTATTTATATATTGTTTAACCTTATCGGTTTCATGGTACGATAAGGTCGTCTGTTTGTGACCCGCCTACAGGAGAATTTTATGGAGGCACTTTTTTCAGGGTTTATATTAATCCTCCATTTTGCGAACCATTCACCCAGCTCGGTGACGGCACGCTGGAGGATGGTGGAAGCCTTTGCGGCTGAGGGGTGGGTGATATACAGAGCGATATCGTCTGCAAAGAGAGCCCGTTTAACCGCTGGGTGTTCGGGGATGTCGGAGGTATACAAGTTGTACAATGTCGGAGACAGCACGGAGCCCTGTGGGACTCTGGCCCTCAGAGGTCTCCGAGAGGACAGAGTGCCCTCAAAAGAGCCAGCGCATACGAGGTACTATTCATTAAGCAACTTGATCGCAATCTTAACGTATAAAGGCAAATATACCAAAACACAGTACTCACAATAAAGATCAAAGATAAAGCAACGATTACGTACACCAAAGGACTGAGGACAAGTGTTATACGAATCATAAGAAAGTTCTATTATATAAGTTCAGGTTGTAATATTTTAAAAATAAACTGCAAAGACTGGTCACTGGAACATGTTTATTGGCACTCTATGTTATATAAAACTTATATAAGGCTTATAATATTGAGGAAAATAGAAATAAGACATGTTTTTACTATAAGTGATTAGCGATTATGGTGTAGTGGGTATAGGCTCGGCCTCTTGAGTGAAAGGTCCAGGTTCGATCCTAACCCCTGTGATGCCTTGAAATGGGTTTTTCTCTACATCCATGAGATTATCGATTGTTCGCCGGTGAAGGAAAACATCGTGAGTAAACCTGCGCCTGATGAGATTAATAGTCTGAAGGTGTGCGAAGTTCACCCCGCATTGGGCCAGCGCTTTGGTGAACTATTGCCCAACATCCTCCTCGCGTGATTTCGAGGAGGAGACCCGTGCCCAGTGGGGCATAATATAAGGGTTGATATTATTATATTATTACTTATGTAACACTGTATACTGATTTAGAATTTAGTTGATAGAAAAAGCACATGTGAAACTTCTGTGTAAATATTAGAATTCATAATTAAATCAAATAAAATTAGCTTCTATACACCGATACCTTACTACTAAAGTACAAATTTATTTTTTATGACTATATTTGCTACTATGTTTACTTGTTTTTTTTTTTGTTTTTTTTCCAATATACATATTTATATGCCACACATTATTTATCATTTTTGTGTAACTAATTCTATTACTCTATTTGGGTGTCGGGTTGTCCTAGGACATAGGCCATGTTTGACAACCATATGATAGTATCGAGAGTATGCACATGTTGAAAACTTTTTTTTTTTATCTGAGATTGGGTAAGATGGACTTTTCATTATTTCTTGGTGAGACTAATATCGTGCCCAGCTGTTCGTTATTATTCGATTTAATTCATAATTAAATTAAAAGAATTCATAATTAATTTAATAAAAACCCGCAACCAAAAGTTTTATAATTATTTTTAATCATATTTCGGTTTGCTATTAGACCGAACTAAATATTATTATAATGTTATAATTTATTTTTGACGTGACAACGTCTTATAATTCGATGGAGCCGGCTGCACACACGAAAAAACTCATGCGGCGTTACCTCGCTCTGAGGCGTTCCATTTTCTTATGACGTTGTCACGTTTAACTATCGTCAGTAAACCGACTTTACAGGCAACCCATTTTTTTAATTTTAGTAGATATCAAATTTGATATGCTGATCAGATTCAATAAAATTTCTCTATAAAATAGGTTTCCTCCAGTATATATTTTCCTCCATCATCAGGCCAGTTACGTTACAAATATAATATAAAAGGAACACTGAATAAATCTAAGGCAACGGCAAATTATATACTTATTAGTACTAGACAAGACCCTCTGGTTTTTGTGCGAAGTAATTTATTTTTCTATTAGTAATGACTTTATGAGTCATGTAATTTGTATAACATAATAGGTGTAATTTAAGTTACTAGCTTGCACTTGTAAAGAACACAATAAATAGATTGTGAATCTGTATAATTAAAATTAGTCTGGACTAATATTTTTTCAAGCATTAGGTATATCATTTTATATTGTTCAGTTATTTTAGTAATTTATTCGATTTCTGTGTATTATTTATTGATCAGACAGTGTCTTCTCTGTACGAGTTGATAACCGTACATAATAATATTTGTATCAGCATTTTCTTTCTCTTATTGTACACGCATGCTATTTGTAATTAACATTTTTAATTAGCTATAATTATATATATATATATATATATATATATATATATATATATATATATATATATATATATCAATATCAAAACTTTTATCATAATATCAGTTTTTCTTCGATCATTCGTACCTTCATCAAGTGGATATTATATTATCAAGTTAAATCTTGATCATTACTAACTTTACTAGTGTTCTGAGTGACTGTAAGCAGCTAGTTTATCATAAACTCTGGTATTTTGGTGTGTGGAGAGTATTGTGTGCTGTTCGTCAGTACTTCGTGGACCGGGAGGCTGATCATAATCATCGTTACGTTCGAGGATACTATACTTAACGTAGCTTCTTTAAAATATTTTAGCAAAGGTTATTGGAAGGAAGATAGTCTTCCTATTATCCTTTTTTGTAAAGATTCAAGCTTGTGACATCCTGCGTCTAGGGTCCACGCCTACAGTCATACCAGACCCGAACTCACCCGACTATACGTTTACAGACTATGGGTAACCCAATTACGTTGTGATTTCATTATCAGAAACGATCTATTCCATGTTCCATTACCTATAAGTATAAAATTTTATTTGAAAAATTTAAATGGAATTGTGAATTTCAATTCGCCAAAAATCCCGTGCATGACACGTTTCAGAATTGAGGTGCGATAACTTGTGGGTCTGCCATTGTTGGGAGTCACGTTTCATAAACGCATTTATTAATGCAAATTAAATAAACCTCATGAACTTATGCTGTGGTCAGTAAGAGGTAGTGCCATGATGCATTGCAGCCGAACTGGGCCGGCACGACCGGGATGGTACCTCTCGCTCACATAACACCGACTTCAAGTGACAGATACACTGTCGCGTTTCGTGCGGCTTATGAGTTTCCGGTGGCCCACTGGGGGGATAGGGAAAAGGAGGGCGGCGCATCTGCGTGGCCTTGGTTGTATATGGGCGTCGGCGCCATGAGGCTCTGACTGCTCGTTTACCCCCTGATTTCATAAAAAAAGGTTTTATGTACATGGCAAGTCACATTTGATTCTTGTTCTTTTTACTTTAAAGAACAATTTTTTTTACACCTACCGTCAGAAAAGAAAGGATACATACATATTTTGTACGAAGTAATAATATAGGTAACTTTGATTATCTTCTGTCTTTCTTATCTAAGCTTTTGAAATATAGATGAAATTAAAAGAAACTTGTGAGCTAACTAAAGAGTGCCACAAATAAATAATTATAAAACAATTGCAAGCCGCGCAAATATAAAGCAGTAACTTATAACAATGACTTCACGACAAAGGGCTTAACGCCTTACAGTAACTTACGTGCAAGTCATACATGTGTACCTACATATATGAAGACGTCTGTCTGCACCAAGGTTCAGCGCAGGGTAAGTTTACTCACAATACCTTAGCATAGATGGATGCACGATCTAGAATAGACTCCATCGTGTCTACTCTATACTAAAATGTACAATTTCGCCATTATCCGACTTTTTAATCTACTATGGTAGCTGGTAGATAACTCTCGTATCCGGGTTGATAGTGAATATAATCATAATAATGTCCTTCCCTGTTTTGCCAAATTTAATTAAACACTAAACAGCTGTTAAGACGTGAAAAGGTAACAAACGAACATAGTTGTTAACATTAGATTTTTAATGTTGGCATTGATGGACAAACGATTTTAAATAATGTTCTAAAAAAAGATTCGAACGACAAATAATGGTCCTTCTATATTCAAAACGAACGTAACACTATTTAGGGTAGGATGAAAAAGCACCTCTATTGCCGAAAGCTATTTAAAAATGTTTACAAACATAGTATAAGTACTGTACTTGCTATGGCAATAAGAATGACAATAAAAATAATAGAAAGCTAAATTACCTCCTACAGCCTAATATGTTTAATAATTAACGTTTTAATGTTTCATAATTTGTACAATGGCCATTTCTTTTGGAATTTCCATTATCATCGGCCAATATTATCGCTGTTGGGTATAAATTTCTTTAGATGTAATACTTTTTATATATATATATATATATATATATATATATATATATATATATATATATATATATATATATATATATATATATATATATATATATATATATTTATTATGCGCGTTCTTCCGTCTGGTAACCGCAGTAACAGGATGGAAACCCTATGGTTGCCTGGCAAATACCCAAGGGGGCTAAGGGCTATGGATTCGTGCTCGTATGCCAAAATATAAAAAAAAAACTATAAGATTTCTAATAAAAATCATATAATAATGAATTATTTTCAATATGTAAATATTATTATAAGTAAAAAACATGCATACGGCTGAAACGAATAAAAGCGTATTATAAATAAAAGTAATTACCAGCAACACTTTAAACTTAGCCCGGAACTAGGTTAACGTGCTGAGATCGTTGATCAATAAACTGCTAAAAAAATATGGGCACCTAAGGTAATATGCGATCTCAGGTCGATTATAAGGTTAATTTGTAATTTAATTATTTGACGTAGTTTGAATATCTATAACCTTGTAAATCAATATTATGTGTGAAATTAATTCTGGCATTTTTTTCATAAAACCAATGTAGGCATGTCCGTTTGAACAGAAGTGGTCCGCAAAAAAGACAAAAGTATTCTTTTTTGTTTTTTTTAAACAAAGAAAAATTATTATGAATGACCTCCTCTTGCTAACTACAATATTTCTAATAACGTTTTGAGGAATATGTTCCTACTCTTCTGTTTCTGGCTCCCTTGTGTTTTGTGGAACAGGTTGCACTGATCTCTTTAGAACATTCCAGACATACTGAATTGGACTGAAATCAGGACTTTGAGCTGGCCAATCTAGAAGGATTCCGACTTCTTGCAGGTACGCTACCACTTCGCCACAGCAGTAAGCGCGAGCGTTGTCGTTCATAAAAATGGAATCTTCCCCAAGAACAGTCAATACGGGTTGTGCACATGGAATTAGGATTTCTCTTATGTATCAGTATGGATTTAATGTTCTATGATAACGAACTCCGTAGACTGTGTCAAATTAATTGCAGCCCAAAACATAATGGAGGCATAATGGAGCCTCCTTCATCAGTGATTTGTTTGAAATTCGCTTTCGCATGGCGTTCCCCTGATTTTCATACCACTTGTCGACGTCGGTTCTCTCCTGAACCTTCTGTAGCCGAAAAACACGATGCTCACGGAGTAAACTAGGGCCCTGGGCTGGGCGGTTACTCCTGAAATTGATAGCCATAAGCCTCCTCCAAAAGTTAACTTCTACTGCTCTTTCTTCATCAAGGCTCTTCTTTGGGTCAACACTTGATTCCTTACGATTTCGCAACGCTGACTCGCCAAAAAGCGGTCTAGCGGCTAGCCCTAATTCGAATAAAAAAGAAGCAGAAGAGCCGCGCCTTTAATATATAATATTAAATATTCATACAAGTTAGCTAACCTAACAAACGTTGTTCTGTCATATAAATTATTTCTAGTGAATATTTTGGCTGTTATTTTTTTGTCAAGAAATCGATTTTTTTATTCGTATGAAATAAAGTTTACGACTCTGATTGACCCGGTTCCACTATGGTCTATATGGTGTCTAAGTGATTATTTACAGATGCACTTCGGTAAGTTAAGACCATCAAGAATATAAATAGTTTTCAGTGACTATCTTTTTTTATAATAGACGACTGACGGAGCCATACGGACAGTCGGTTCTACTGGTGAGTACTCACAGACTTCCTCATACTTCTACTACACCGGAGGGTTTGCAGGTGCGTTGCTAACCCTACAAATATAAAATACATATACTTAAAACATTAAAACTATTTAAAACGGGATATTGTTCGTGCTATTGTTTTGCGGAGCTCGTCTTTCGACTGACTTCACTCAAGATATTGATAGATGATATCCAAATATCGAGCTCCGCAAAAGAAAAGTATAAAACATGGTAAATATCCCGGTAAATGTTAATTTAAAATTTTCATAAAGTTGGTCGAAAAAACAATAATTTACAAATATAATTTAATAATGCATAAAAAATTTAAAATATCAACAAAAATCTTTTATCTACTGTAGTATGGAGGTCCATTCCATGTGCAAACACTTTGCCAGTTTAAAGTTGCGTACATAGAGTTTTAACGCCCTTTTTTTTTACAAAGTGAAGTTGAAATATAAGCATACTTACTACACTTACAGAAAAACACAAACATGGAGTTCAATGACCGTATCGCTTTAAATACTTATCTTTCTTTCTAATTCAATTTCAATAAGAAAATGAATTAGAATTATTATTAAAATGCATACTTCAAAATATAGACCGATTATAAGTGGTGGTCCGAGACTTTTTTTTTATAGAAGAGGGGGAAAACGAATAGTCGGTTCACCTGATGGTAAGTGAAGAGCGACATCCACAGACACCCGCTACACCAGTGGATTAGCAGGTGCGCTGCCGGCCTTTCAGGTATGAGTATGCTCTTTTCTTGAAGGCCCCTAAGTCGTATCGGTTCGGAAACACCGTAGGAGGCAGCTGATTCCATATATTAGTCGTGCGAGATGTTGTGGATTTCCGGACATCGAGTTGGTGTGGGTGAAATTTTGAGTTTTTCCGCGATGTCCGGTGATGGAATTCTGCTGCAGGTATTAGTCCGAACAATTCCTCAGAGCACTCCCCGTGGTAGATGCGGTAGAAGATGCAGAGCGATCCGAGACTATAATCTTTCTCGAATTGGTAAATCTTACAGGAGGATTAAGGCCAACGAAAATATGAAACAAAGATGAGAAACGTATGAATTTCAAGTATCCGAAGGTCGTTATCGCCTATCAGCTGTTGACGCACATTTTTCTAATTAAATTTTACAACCTTAATTATTTTTCCTCACTTTCTATGTCTATGCTTATGGTAATAATTATATAATAAAATAGCCTATTTTCGAGATAGTTGTATATTTTTTTAATTTCTATCCAAGCAACACTTATCGAGAAGAACAAACCGAATCGTCCTTATTGCGTAACGCTCCTTACAAATATTTACATTTCTTATACAAAGAGGATACACTTGAAAACTCATTTACCGATACTAATTACTAAGAAATAATCATCAAACCCAGATTATGCAAATCCACGTGCAAGTAGCGGCTCACGTGACCGCGTCACGTGCGCCATGAAATTGCTCTGACAGTGAAAAGTTCTGTTTGAACGTGTTTGAATGAATCTTGATTATTTTGCATTTTACTTACGTCATTTATCCGTCATCTAACCTTGTTTCAGTAAAGTGCAGTGCAAAGTGTATTTTTATATTCAAATATGCAATCGAAACAGGTATCGATGTTTCTATGATTCTTTCATTATTTTTAACCGACTTCCACAAGAAGGTGGAGGTTCTCATTCGAATAGTATTTTTTATTAACTATATAACTGATCCCAAGTCCCCTTTCAAACATAGGTAATATTCGGACAATAGATATACCTACAAGTTCTGTCTTGGCTGCAATAATATAATTGAAAAAACCGTAGACTTTTCTAGATCTTTTCAGTTTGACCTAAAGCTGGTAGAACGATAGCTGTCTCGACTAATATGGACTAAACTAATGAGTTTTACAGCGCATTGTGAGTGAGCACAAACATTGTACAGATACCACAATAAAATGTACTTTATTGTACAATTTTTATTTAATACATTTTTAATGATTTAATACATTATATTAATCATTATAAATGCATCCAATTTTATCCCCTATATGATTCTATTGGACGCTTTCTCACCACGTCAGCTATCTTTCAGTGAAAGTCCCATCAAAAACGGCCCAGCCGTTTCAGAGATTAGCCGGAACAAACAGACAGACAGACAGACAAAAAAAAAGGCTATTTTGGTATATGTCCCGTGTATACATCTATATATGCATTCAATAAAAAGCGGTTATTTTGATATTACAAACAGACATTCCAATTTTATTTATCTGTATAGATTTAGTCAAGGACGTATTCGTTAAAATGAGCGTTGATCCAACAAGATGGCCTATATAAAAGGTTGAATGATTTGTTATACTAAATAGTCAATGGCAGTTATGTCCAGGATCGGATGTGAGCCATTACCACCCGGGCACGAAGGTGATTTGAACGGTGCAAACTGATTCACGCACTGGATACCGTAACAATAATGTCACTAGATGTTCTCGGTTTCATCAGCACCAAAATTTGTCATCACGTGACGTCTGACAGATGTAGTCATGATTATATCATCATCATCAGCCTTTATCCACTGCTAAACATAGGTCTCCTTCAATGAACGCCAAGACGACCGATCCCTTGCCATAACTATATGATAACATAGATTCATAATTGATAAAAATGGCACATGGGCTATTTTCCGGGCCAGTCGATTTTACTGCTAAAGCGCGAATACGTTTTTCACATCAAAAGCTTTTATCCAATAAAATGTCAACCTTCTCAATAATTGACCTATCGGAAGCAAAAGAAATGAAATTCGAGCGGTTGTTCGAGATTAGCGCGCCCTTCAGATTTATAATACCTACATAATAGTATCTAGATTAGATTTCCTCACCTGCTCTCAAGATAAAAACTTAAGAAGTATGTTCTTGTTGAATGTTGGAACACGCTTACGAAAAATCTTTGAGATAATTTTTAAATCCTCCTGAACACATGTCCAATTTTGTCAATAACTAGTAAGATTATTTATCTCTACTCGAGTAGTCATTACCAGTCTAATATTTAGTTATTGCAGATGTTTGAGTAAAATGTAACATGAAGAATATAATTTTCTAATGTTTACGCGAATTTCACTCATTATAATGAAAAAAAATTTACGGATTTTATCGCGGTTTATTGAGATTTTTACAAGCCCGACGTTTCAGATACTTTACAGCAACCATGGTCACGGTTTCGAATGGTCACGGCATAGTTTCGAATAACTTGTAACATTAGGACGTAGGTCGAATACATCTCAGTCCTCCCGTGACTAATACACCGCGGTAAAATCCGTAAAATTTGCTTCATTATAATGATGAATATGAGTTAAGATTTTATGTTTGTTAAAAAGGTATCAAATACGCTAGCTTACATCTTTTTTATTGGATTCAGTTTTATTAAGACTTGATGATTGAGGTGGATATATTCCACATGCTAGAATATTCCATACATACATACAGTTGAGATATGATGATAATCGATGGGTGGAAGACATGGTGCCTAGACAAATTGCCTCCACAACCTTTCATGGCCATCGGAATGGTAAATTGGCTCCTTTTCACATGATTACCCTATAAGACGTGATGGGTTCGCCTTAAGACTCAATACAACATGGGATTGATGAGGCAAAAGATTCAGGATCACATATTATCTTTATATACATATTTCTTGTGTGCGTTTGTATGTCACTGAACTCCTCCTAGACGGCTGGACCGATTTTGATGAATTTTTTTGTGTGAGTTCAAGGGGATTCGAGGATGGTTTAGATTCACAAAACAAAATATTTTGTACAGGACAACGTCTGTCGGTGCCACTAGTGTAGTTATAAAAGTCTCCTATTGGCTATGGCAGCTTTAAGTGATTTTCAATAAAAGCTTGTGACTTGTGAATCTGACTCGCATTCAAAAGTTATGTCAAAATCTGACTCGCATTCAAAAGTTATGTCAAAATTTTTTCTTACGTAAAATAACAAGAAATTTTTTTATGATTTTCTGCGGTGAAACGTAACTTCTTGCCAAATTTCAATAAAGAAGAGGAATAGATTATTCTTACCCTATCTTTATATATATAATTCTTCTGTACATATTGTGTATGCAGTATGTCACTGAATTCCTCCTAAGCGGCTGGACCGTTCTTATTGAATTGTTTGTGAGTGTTCAAGTGGATTTGAGAATGGTTTATTCACAAAAAAAAATGTACTGGACAACGTCTGTCGGTGCCACTAGTAGAGTATAGATTTTGGTTTGATAGATTAACATTTGGACAGCAAAGTTATAAATACTTTCTTTTTGTCATTTCGAGAAACGTTATCCTCATAAAAACATTTTACAAAAAATTAAAACCGACTTCAAAAATACTAAACTAAAAAGTAATAAAATAACAGTTTCTTTAATATTTGTGCTTACAGCATATAATCAACTTAATCTTCTACTAATGTACAAACTTTGCGTTTACCACGTCATTATAGTTACTTTTGGAGTCGGTGTCAGCCAAGGTAGGTAGATAATGTACAGCAACAAATACGACACCGACTCCAAAAGTAACTATAATGACGTGGTAAACGCAAAGTTTGTACATTAGTAGAAGATTAAGTTGATTATATGCTGTAAGCACAAATATTAAAGAAACTGTTATTTTATTACTTTTTAACCGACTTCAAAAAAAAAGGAGGTTCTCAATTCGTCTGTATGTTTTTTTTTTTTTTTTTTTTTTTTTTTTGTATGTATGTGAAACGATATCTCCGCCGTTTGTGAATGGATTTCGATGGTTATTTTTTTGTTTGAAAGCTGGTGTTTCCAATTTGGTCCCATATTAATTTTATTAAGATCTGACAAGCCGTTTTTTAGTTATGCCCAATAATGCCTATTTGGTTGGTTTTGTTTACCTTGATGATATGATAATTTTATTACGTGTCAATGTAACAATTGTATAGGATACTTTGGTAGCACACCATAGTATGTCGCGGTCATCGTAATCATCGTCATCATCACCATCATCATCATCATCA
Organism: Helleia helle; assembly: GCA_963853865.1. Lineage (NCBI taxonomy): Eukaryota > Metazoa > Arthropoda > Insecta > Lepidoptera > Lycaenidae > Helleia > Helleia helle. The sequence continues at coordinate 8,193,534 of OY971420.1, forward strand.
TCATCATCATCATCCTTTATCCATCCACTGCTGAACATGCCTCCTTCAATGAACGCCAAGATGACGAATTTCGGAATCACTAAAAATTAAGAAATAAAAACATTTTACAAAAAATTTAAACCGACTTCAAAACACTAAAAAGTAATAAAATAACAGTTTCTTTAATTTTTGTGCTTACAACATATAATCAACTTAATCTTCTACTAATGTACAAACTTTGCGTTTCCCACGTCATTATAGTTACTTTTGGAGTCGGTGTCGTATTTGTTGCTGTACATTACCTTCCTACCTACCTTGGCTGACACCGACTCCAAAAGTAACTATAATGACGTGGGAAACGCAAAGTTTGTACATTAGTAGAAGATTAAGTTGATTATATGTTGTAAGCACAAAAATTAAAGAAACTGTTATTTTATTACTTTTTAGTGTTTTGAAGTCGGTTTTAATTTTTTTGTAAAATGTTTTTATTAGTTTAGTATTTTTGAAGTCGGTTTTAATTTCTTGTAAAATGTTTTTATTTCTTAATTTTTAGTGATTCCGAAATGCGTCGTCTTGGCGTTCATTGAAGGAGGCATGTTCAGCAGTGGACGGATAAAGGATGATGATGATGATGGTGATGGTGATGATGATGATGATTACGATGACCGCGACATACTATGGTGTGCTACCAAAGCATCCTATACAATTGTTACTTCGACACGTAATAAAATGATCATATCATCAAGATAAACAAAACCAACCAAATATGCATTATTGGGAATAACTAAAACACGGCTTGTCATATCTTAATAAAATTAATATGGGACCAAATTGGAAACACCAGCTTTCAAACAAAAAAATAACCATCGAAATCCATTCACAAACGGCGGAGATATCGTGTCACATACATATAAAAAAAAAAAAAAAAACATACAGACGAATTGAGAACCTCCTTTTTTTTTGAAGTCGGTTAAAAATTGCATGTTTTTAACTTTAGTTTTAGCCTGGTGCCTATACTCCATTATACGACATCTAAGTAATTACGGTTAGTCTAGAGTTTCACGAGAAATATTGCCATTTATCAACCTTCTTACTGAACATAAACATTGCATTTCACTGGACTCTTTGGACAAGCCAATTTCCTTTGAGAATGACTTTAAGATACGTACTACATTTCAGATATTACGATAGGAGCATGTTATCTGTATAACGACTTTTTAAGTTGTCTTAAGTTGTAGGTTTTTAGGCTTTATCTCTCTTATACTGAACTAACTACAATATTATGTCAAACTAGCCACATTATAGCCTACATACTATTTTGATGTGTAAGCTATGTTATTGTAAAGTTTCATTAAAATTTATTTAATAGTTTTTGCGTGAAAGATAAACATACATCCATACTTTGTTACAAACTTTCGCGTTTATTTTATTATTAGGATGTTCTACAAAGTCATGTATGTTAATCTAATGTTACCACCTCATTAAATGATAATTATTGAATATCAAAAGCTAATACTAGTGTTGAGCTACAGGGCCAAAACGTGGCCTTTATAAGCAGTGTTGGTTTACAAGTTGAACGAGGTCACTTTAATTCAGAAGCAGTTTCACGAAGATGCTGCTAAAAAGTTGACAGAGGTAAAATATGTTATTTTAATATTATAATATTATTATACTAATATAATATTATAGTGGCAAGAGATTGGCCGTCTTGGCGTTCATTGAGGGAGGCCTATGTTCAGCAGTGGATGGATAGAGACTAATGATGATGATGATTCACAAGTACTGAAAATCTCTAAAATTATATTATGGTAGCATTATGCCTTTTGGCGTCACGACATAAAATCGATTATACTGCCAATGCGCGCCAACAGATGATTCACATAAAAATATACCACTTTATGATATAGAAATCCACTGATCAACTGGCAATAAATATCTCATCTACGTATTTATGTAGATAAATGTCACTGTTGCTGGAATTAGAAAATTTAAATCTTACAAGTGCAGTATTATATCGGTAAGTCGGTGTCGATCGATTCGTACCGCTGTTCGCTTGTTTACAATCTCTATACGGTTTGATGTTGACCAGTTCAATTCATACATTCATGTTGGTAATTTGTTAAGTATTCAAGTTTTTATAACCGGAGTTCGCGTGTCGGTATTGTTCACCCATTACACCATAGTTCAATGTCAATAATGTTTGACTGTTACGAGTATAAAGCATTCATAACGCATTAAAAGATCAGGTTAGAGATCGATATACTCACTAGAACATCGTTGCCACTGAGTGGATTTCAAAATACTGTAGATAAATAAGGTTTAACCGCTAAGATTTGTTTAAATGTTTACAAGGGAAGGTAATAATAACCATTTTCACACAAAAAAAACTAAAACACCCTTAACACGCTTTTAACTGTAAATTTTCCTAAGAACAAATTCAATATATTTTTCATAGATATTTTTTTTTAGAAGATCGGTTCGGAAACATCGTAAGTGGCAGCTGATTCCATGTATTCGTCGTGCGAGGCAGTAAATGTCGTAAAAATCGAGTTGTTGTGAATTGCTTAACATCGATATGGTGTGGGTAAAATTTGGATTTTTTATGCGATGTCCGGTGGTGGAATTCTGCTGCAGGTCCCAACAATTCCTCAGAACACTCCCCGTGGTGGATGCAGTAGAAGATGCAGAGCGATCCGACACCTCTTCACAGCGCCAAAGAGTCAAGCCTATTGGTGAGAACCTTGCTATCGACGATTCAAGCCGCCCAACGTTGAACGCGGTCAGCTGATATTGCGGCGCTCCAGCCCAGAGGTGGGAGCAGTATTCCATGTGAGCCTGGATCTGCGCCTTGTATAATTGTAGGCGGTGTGAAGGCATGAAATACTGCTTCGCCCTACTGAGCACACCGAGTTCTTAGAGGCTAGTTTAGCCTTTCCTTCCAAATGACTGCACTTCGATATGTCGACGCCAAGTATTCCATTGCTCGCGGAAAATTGTAGAGAAACGACGAATGGCCATTTTTAGCGGTAGCAAAATTGTGTTTTGTTGGGGTTAAATTAGACTAGGATACGTCACCCCCATTCCGAGACTTTGGTTAATAGAGACTCGATTTTAGACAAATTGGTTCCGACACTCATCGACTTGTTCCCGCAACATAATATGACGGCCAGTGCTGTCGTCTGCATAACAATGGATGACACTAGTTTGCAGCATATCATTGATTTGCAGAAGAAACAAGGAATGAGATAGTACACAGCATTACCAGACTTGACGTCTGAGCATGAACCGCCGACAATGACCTTGATGTTCCTGTCTGCCAAAAAACTGGTGATCCACTTACATGATTTCTCGGGAAGCCTATAAGATGGTAGCTTTGCTAGAAATGCTTTATGCCACACCTGATCAAAGGCCTTCGCTATGTCCAAACTAACCGCCAGCGCTTCCCCCATGCCCTCAATTGCCTCCACCCATCGCTGTGTTAGGAATATTAGAAGATCACCAGCTTTCATTCAGATGAAAGCCATATTGGCGATCGCTAATCAACTGGTTGCTGTTTGCTTTTATGAAATCTTGTTCCATTGCAGTCAAAGTCTGCCAGAAAGAATTATTTCACAGGAAAATTCTAATCTAAATTTATTTACTCGCAACGTTCTTAATTGCCGGGTACTGTAAAATTGTTTATACAATTAAATGTCTTTCAAAGGATTTGCCAACCATCAGAGTAAAATTATTAAGAAAAAAAATTATATAATTTGTTCAATAAAAAATCTTTAAGATTTAAAAGAACTTTATACATGATCATAATATGTTGCACGTATTTGAGCAAAACGTGATACATAACATGATTATGTGATTGCTTCGGCACTATCACATCACAATGAACGCTGCAAATCATGCGTGTCATTAAAAAAGCACTTACTAGTCATTAAGCATCACATGTATATAGATTTGGCACACCCAAGTGACGCGCCTGGCACCCTATTGTCGGAAACGTTTATTATCGTGACATCATGCCACAAGGTCACATCACAATTCACAATGCACTTCTAGGAGCAACTTATTGTTTTTTATGACCAAGAGAGTCGGGTTACAGATACGCACAGCGTGGAACGCACTTGTTTTCTCACAAAAATTAAACCATATATATATATTTATATTTATTGTATCATAGAATAGTTTATGCAATACACTCTAAAAAATGTACCTATTTATTTTAATGTAAATCAGAAAGTTAAAATCATTTTAGCATAATGGTTTAAGTATGAATGTGGAACAAAATATGAATCGGGTTATGAACAAAGATGTGAACAAAGATGTGAATAAAAGCATTTTACAAAAAATTAAAACCGACTTCAAAAATACTAAACTAAAAAGTAATAAAATAACAGTTTCTTTAATGTTTGTGCTTACAACATATAATCAACTTAATCTTCTACTAATGTACAAACTTTGCGTTTACCACGTCATTATAGTTACTTTTGGAGTCGGTGTCAGCCAAGGTAGGTAGGTAGGTAATGTACAGCAACAAATACGACACCGACTCCAAAAGTAACTATAATGACGTGGTAAACGCAAAGTTTGTACATTAGTAGAAGATTAAGTTGATTATATGTTGTAAGCACAAACATTAAAGAAACTGTTATTTTATTACTTTTTAGTTTAGTATTTTTGAAGTCGGTTTTAATTTTTTGTAAAATGCTTTTATTTCTTAATTTTTAGTGATTCCGAAATTCGTCGTCTTGGCGTTCATTGAAGGAGGCATGTTCAGCAGTGGATGGATAAAGGATGATGATGATGATGATGATGGTGATGATGATGATGATTACGATGACCGCGACATACTATGGTGTGCTACCAAAGCATCCTATACAATTATTACATCGACACGTAATAAAATGATCATATCATCAAGATAAACAAAACCAACAAAATAGACATTATTGGGAATAACTAAAAAACGGCTTGTCAGATCTTAATAAAATTAATATGGGACCAAATTGGAAACTACAGCTTTCAAACAAAAAAATAACCATCGAAATCCATTCACAAACGGCGGAGATATCGTGTCACATACATACAAAAAAAAAAAAAAAAAAAAAAAACATACAGACGAATTGAGAACCTCCTTTTTTTTTGAAGTCGGTTAAAAAGAAGAGAGTTACGAATGAAATGACAGGAGAAAGAGTGAGTTTAATGAGGCAAAACCAAAATATCGGTCAGATAATATCTACTGATAGGTTTCCGACCTATCATTAGGTATCATCTATAGGTACATAAAATAAATTAAAAGTATTTTTTTTAAAACAACTTTTATTTAATTGAAACTATTAATTTTATTTAATAAAGAAGAAAATAAAGTTTAAATTAAATCATACCAATTATTTTTGTATGTACATGTATTACACAATTTATTAAATTACATAAAAGTTTGACGCAAGATGTGCACATTTTATAGGAAACATTTTCTTTCATAGAATTTATAATAAGTACTAACTTAGATTTAGAGCTTCATCCGGATTGATATGATTATTTGATAGGATATGTTACTTCTTAGAACATCAGCTATCTGCCACAGAAAGTTCTGTCAAAATCGGCCCAAAAACTTAAAACAAAGAGATTTTTATGTAAGTACTGTACCTATATAATATTATGTATACATTCACGTTCATTATGTGAAAAGCTGTTAAATTGTAGTTACAAACAGACATCAATTTTATTTATTTGTAAACCGCACGAAACGCGACAGCATAGCTGTCACATGACGCCGGTGTTATGTGAGCGAGAGGTACCACCCCGGTCGTGCCGGCCCTGTTCGGCTGCAATGCAGCATGGCACTACCTCTTACAAAAGTTCTATATATGTTCTATAAATGTACATACTTATATTTGAAAGGCCGGCCACGCACCTGCTAATCCTCTTATGTAGCGGGCGGTTGTCTATGAATTTCGCTTATCATTTACCACCAGCCACCAGGTGAAACGATTTTGGCCCTAGGTTTGCTCTCTCTTCTATAAAAATATATGTATGGCAATATATATGGAATAATATCAGACTGTTTATTTGTTGCTAAGCAACGAACAGGTTTTTACAAATAATCAATTTTATTGCGGAAATCTTAGATTTTCCAAAATTTTTCCAGTGTTTCTTATTCGTGGTCTTCTCACTTCTGTGCCTTTTTCATTTGATACCCTGTCCAGTCCTGTCAAAATCTGCCCAGCCGTTTCAGAGATTAGCCGGAACAAACAGACAGACAGACAGATGGACAGACAGACAGACAAAAATTGAAAAAAGGCTATTTTGGTATTATGTATCGTGTATACATCCATATGCATTTAGTAAAAAGCGGTTATTTTAATATTACAAACAGACACTTCAATTTTATTTATCTCTACAGATTTAATGTAAAGTTTTCGTGTCAGCAAGTCCTTTCATTTGATACTCATACTGTGTAGTCCAAAAAAATTACTAGTTCGCCATCTTGGATGACCCGGCACATTGTAAATAAAATGATGTTACATAGCTAAAATGCCATCTAAAATAAGTATGTACACCCAATTTCAGCTTAATCAGCTAAAGATAACTGATTTAAAATTCAGGTGCAAGATTCCACCCGGACAAGCATACATACATTGCAAGTTAAAATAAAAACTTATAAAAATAATCAAAAATAATTACTAAGAAATTAAAATTATCAAGCGGAAATCATTGCATAAAATAATCAGCTACAGGTATTTCCACATTTCTAATCAAAGATATCTACCGCATAAAATGTATTCGCCATCACACAATGTTCTACTCTTTGACACAGCGAGAATAACTGTTCTAGAAACGTCAAAGAACGATTTAAAAGTCGTGCCTATTCTATTGCGAACAGCAACAGCGCCACAGATAACTCTTGTCCATTTTATAACACACAAAAGTCTTACTTTCCAATTAATTTGAACCGTCAAGTCGATCTTTAAACTTATTTATGACTTGGTCTGTATCTAATTTATTCTTTGCACATCGTGTTGGTCAGATTTAAGCACAAGCAAAAAAGTATTTATTGTAATTGCTTATTTCGACTGTAAAGCTGATTTCTGATTTTATTTGTTTTGTTGTACAGACAAAGCAGGACAGGCAATGCATGGATTTTTCCTTTTTTTGGTTAACGTGGGAAAATGCTTAATGCATGACGCCAGGTACCTGACCATACAAGGGACTCATTCTTGGGCTGTGTATACCTCAGCGACAGGCTTGCCCCGGCAATAGGCCAGACTACTCCTCGGTAAGGGGGACTGCCCGGCCGCCACTAAGCAGTCCCCGCGACATCGTGCCATACTGGGCCCAGGTTCCCATCCTGAACCCGACACAAGCACAGGAGCGTAACTGGAGGCGCAACAAGTAGCGCCTTCTACGCAACGCCTCGTTGGTGGCCTCCTCTCTATTTATTCCTTTTTTTTTGCGCCGGCTCTTAGGCATCTCGCGGGGAGGGGGAGGGCGACTCTCCAGGCGGGTATGTAGGACTCGCTGCGCCCGAAAGATGGAAAGGCGGCAGTGCCCCCAGGGACCGACGCCACCTCCACAGGGTGGTTGTCCCGCGCCACAGAACAAACCCTCCCAACATCGGGACAGTGTAATGGGGTGAGATCCCCATCCTCGCCCCTTGTCCGCCTGCTCTATTGTCTCCTCTTTTATAAAAGCGGTACCTTAGGGGTACAAAGAGCAGCTACCTCAACTCAATTAGCTTCGCCCAAGGTTGACCTTATCATGGTACTGAGTACCATATTCCAAGGTACCCCCCTTGGAATATTCCTGGCTGGTCATGGCTAACGTTAACTTTAACGTTAAATTATGAGTATGGCTTGACTATTTGCCTCTTCAAATAGCATAAAGGTAAAAAAATAACAACGGTTAATCACAAATTCTAAAGCAAATAGATGCAACTCTATATAGAGTCGGCGACACAGTTCTGCAGCATTTGCAATTAGATAAATCTAACTTTTGACTAATTGGTGTAACTAGCTTCCTTTGATAGTGGAACTTCCTACATAGTCTTCTGCCAACTGAAGAAAAAATCGCGTATTAATACAAATTTCAACACTCAGTGTTCCTATATCGAACTAGTTACTTGTGCAAATCCATACAAGCTAATGAAATATATCTGGAAAGTTGGTTTCTTTGACCACGCTAATGTCCAGAAATATTTGACGGTTCTTTTTATTTTATAACCGAGTGATTGAGGCAGTTGATAAGCTATATATTGTTTTAAACTAACGCAATCACTATTCATATTTATATTAATACTAGCTGTTGCCCGCGGCTTCGCCCGCGTTATCTTTTAAAATTTGAGGGGTTGACGATATCCCCTTATCACTTAGGGGTAATGAAAAATAGATAGTAGCCGATTCTCAGACCTACTGAATACGCATATAGAATTTGGTAAAAATCGGTAAAGACGTTTCGGGGGAGTACGGTAACTAACATTGTGACATGGAAATTTTATATATTAGATTAGATTATTACGGGTCCTTACCGCGTTTATATTAATATTATTACGAAACTCAATAAATCTTTAAATGCGGTAAGCACCAGTAATAATATTAATATAAATATGAGTTGAGTATAAATATTTTGTAAGGTTTTTTTTTTATTTTATGTCACGTAAATAACGGGGAAGAATAAGGAATCCATTTATATATAGAATATCGAAAAAATATCACTGGAAAGACATTTTGATTTTTTTAATCTATGGGATCTATCGTTCTATGTTACGTTTTTTTTAATTGCAGGGAAATCTTTTATAGATGTAGGTAGCCAGAATCTTCGAGTAGATTGAGTCTATGTGGGACTTGCACCTGGGAGTGCCCTACCCTTACCTAAAACCATTGGGAGCGCCTTCAGCCGCTTTTTGAGGGTCCAGGATCTGCAGGCAATAGCATTACTTCAGCGACAGGCTAACCCCGGCGAAGGCCAGACTAAGCAGTCCCTGCGTTGTCGTGTTATACCTACTGGGCCTAGGTTCCCATCCTGAAACCCGACACGAGTACAGGGGCGTTACTGGAGGCGCATTAAGGAGCGCATCCTATGCACCCCTGTTCGTCGCCCGCGGTAGGAGGTCTCGTCGGCGGCCTCGTCTCTCACCCGCTCGTCAGCCTCCTTCTGGGATATTACAGCCTCGCAGAAGGAATTCATCACCGTCCTGGACTCCTCATCACCGGGCATCGCGGTGATAACGCTCGGTGACTGATGTCAGATCGTGACAAAGTGCCGCCCGCCCATCTCGGGCACACCTTGAGGGAGTTTTGTGCCGAGTCTAACGCCACGCCATACTCGTGTATGACTGTCACCAGCTCCCTGTGGGCCATCCGGCAAAGGTACTCACCAAAGCAAATGTGTCCGGTGGGCACCTGTGTCAGGTGGAAGGTGAGGAGCTTGCGCTTACGGCGCATCCACCGCTCGAGGACCGCACGCAGAGCAATCGCTAGTCTTTTGCCATACGGCTGCCGCGCCAGGTTCTCCCACCTCATTAACGCCTCTTGCCCCAGTCGGCGAACTCGCAGGATCCCCTCCAACATAAGGCTCTCGACGAGAGACCTCCTATCCGAGACATAGGATTGCGTCTCGGCAAGAACCTCCACCACGATATCCCACGGGGGGTCACCGGCTAGGACCATGGCTGTCGCCCACGATACTCATTATTTACTTACGAATTACCATTACGAATCCCTCTTTCCGCGATGACCCGCTGCGCTCGACGCAGGTAGGTTGGTCCCAACATTGAGAAATGTGGGACGAAAGTCTGCCCTCCCTCAAGGATGAGCCCTTGATATAGGGGCTCATCCTGACCCTCCCCCCTCAGACCTAGAGGGCAGCCCCCGGTGGGAGTCCTTTCCGTCCGGTCCCGCGGAAGAAAAGGGCTTCGGTCTTCTCCACTCTTACCCGAAGCCTAACCTCTGTACGGCTAATCACGAGGTCGATCCTGACTTCGGACAATCATGTTTTTTTTTATGTTACGCCTGGTATATTGGTGATGAGAATTCTCAATACGATAAGAATAATTACAAAAAAATGAATTGGACGTGCCGGGGAAGGGTGCTAATTTTTAACATTATAATTTCATATTCGAATTAAACTTAATAAATTTTATATTCGTAAAGCTTCCGGTGGCCGGTCCGTGTTGGATGCGAGTAGCAAGACGGATAGAGGCTGATGATGATGATGATGAAAGCTTCCTAAGCCCCTGAATAAAGAATTTTAAACGTTTGTAAAGTAGCTGCAATTGACATTGATTGCTAGTGGACAAACATAATTCTTTAGCTCTGTACAACAATTTGAGTACTACATGTATTTCCACTCTGTCCATAAAAGTCACAAGCAAAAATAATTATTTTAACATTGTCTACGATAAAACCGACCTCCTGTTTCCTTTAGTACATTGACTCATTAAGTAGGTGTTTAGTTTAAATTTATCTTATTAATATAATTAACTACCATTAGAGAATTAGCTAAAGGAGATACACCTAGTATTAACCAACTAAATAATCATAATATACTTTACATAACATTTTTTTATATTATCCACACCCATAATACTTGTATGTATGAAAATATAATGAATTACACCATTATAATCATCATCATGTCATCAATCCATTTCCGTCCACTACCACTCAGGCTCTTTTGAAAAATTATAATAAAAATACTATAATACTCTACCATAATGAGCAAAGCTATTCGAATAACGATCCCACTTTATTAAACATTAAAAACTAACAAAGACATATTTTACCACATTTTAAACCTAACAATCTGATTCCGAAGATTACATGTTTTTCTCCATCCAACTTTAGTTTTAATGCGTGTCCGATTCGGATTAGAGCAAATTATTTCTCCTCGAAATAGATATTGCTTCTAGCTTCACTCGATTACAAACTAATTTATAATGCGTGGAATATTTGACATTCGTCCGTGAAGTTGAACCCAATGGGAATACTTTTAAATCATACAACGAAGCAGCCCGTTAGATAACTCAAACTTTCGAAACAAGACAAGAATCGCAATGAATGAATGCGATAAAAATACCTCGGCTAAATATATAAAAATAAACATACATTACGGCATTTTGTTTACTAGTAATAATATAGGCACCGATTGAATTTGTACCTACAGCAACGTCTATACATATTAGTTATTTTTGGTCGTGCACTAATAAGATAGCCTTGAACCGGTGAAAGATATTTTATGGTAGTCTTTTAACTTAAAATAGAAGACCTTGTATCGGTACACTTTCATCTATTTGCTTCCGCTAGGAGTTCTAAACAAACGCAGGATGCCTACGTTTAAACTAGCCTACTGTCTCGACGGCGAACGAAGGAAAATACGTACTTCCTGTCATCACTTACACCACAAGTCATTTAGGGCATGACCTCACCTAATGGTACTGCCAAACTAGATCATAGTCACCGGTGACGAAATAAAATTACTTTATATATAGTATTCTCATATATTGCATTTGGCGCGACAATTGTTTACGTTGCGATACTACTAGTACCTATAGAATAAAAACACATTTATCTGCGTGAACTTAGCATACCTAAAATGATGTAATGACACAGCGAATTAATAAACACCGCAAAGTCAACAATAACACGACAATTTAGAGTCAACTCTCCTTTTATCTAACATTAATATTCAATTAGATATATGTTTTTGAAAAGATAATCTACCAACAGATATGGTCATAATAAAATCGAATTCATCACAATAAAATCAGATATTTGTATAAAAAAATACAATCTATATTCTCGTATTACATTTCCATATGCTTCAATAACTTGAACTCAAAATAATTCTCTCACGAGAAAATTACTTCTCTTATACCGATAGTAGTAATCTAAATTGAAATTGGGTAAATGCTACTTGCGTAATTCATCGCGGGCTCCGTCAACGCTACCTGCATTGAAGGAGTAAAATCAAAGCTAATTCCGATTTAACGTGCTGGTACTACTACGTATCGGTATAGGACCCTACAAACTTCGGAGGAACGTTGCATGTCAACTATGTATATGAGTCGGCTTAAAATAATGCTGAATGTATGCGGTACGACGCAAATTTGTTGTGTCGGTGTTATTAGTTAATTGATTGTCAAAATACTCTCTGTAAGAAATGTATATTGCAGTAAAAAGTGCATACGTACGTGCACTATATTGTACGCCGGGATGCCGGTGCGAGTTGTGCATACAGGAACTGTCCTCCGATTTGTTTCTAGTCTGGCAACGTATTCAAAAACAAGAGGGAACGAATGGATGCGGCCGGCTGTTTATAAACATTGAAACAGTTAAGCGAGATGAGCTACGATCAATACCGCGTCGAGCGCACTACGAACAGCCGGCTGCCGGAACCGCGGCGTCGACCTCACCTGTCGCACTGAGTCTGTGGACTAGGTACACAGTGCAACGGAGCGCGGCAGAAAGGCAAAGATTGCAATATTGCGGGAGCGTGCGCGAACGTACTATGCGAGCGGCTGGCGACGGCCGTGTGTGCGCCGCCCTAGCAGTTACGTCACGTAGTTTTGACAGCTGGCGCACGAGGGCACGGCGTCGTCGCCGATAGCCGCGCCGCGGCGCCACCTGCGGCGCCTCCTCGCCCCGGCCCCGCGCGCCCCGCGCGCCCCGCCCGCCGGCCTCCCGCGCCCCGCGATCGATAGCGCGCCACATCGCGCGTGACACCGCGACGCCATCGCTATCTCAACTCTCATTTCTAGAATGATATCACAGACGATATGCAACGATGCGGCATTTATTATTTTTGCAGAATTTTCATTATCTATAGTAATTTGCAACAAAAATGAGCTACATTACTGAATTGAATGTTTGAATGAGTCTAATAAAGAAAAGTATAAAAAGAAACGTGATCTCTATATTGTTATATAAAATGTGGAGCGGGATTCGATGCAACATAAAATCAAAAAAATGTTGCATGCTTACATCACAATTTAACAAGATTATTTTACAATTGTAGCTAGTGTGTCTTATATAAGATTTAATTTTTCAATTTTAAACCGCATTAAGTAACTTAAGTAGATTAAAGAAAATACTTTTTTTTACTAGTTTAGTTTTTACTTTCTTCTCTCAACTGGTGTTGAAGTATTACTGTAGGTGTTGGTGTATTAATGGGATAAAAAAAATTCTATTGAAAAGAAAAAAAATACAGTATGTACATACTGCGAAGTATGCCTATCCTAAAAATGAACACGAAGGGTAAGCAAATAAAATTCGTCTGAAACCGCAGATAATAAATACTGCGTGGAAGCCATACAATCCGTACACACGACTCACCTACTTCTAATAAGCTTTAAAACATATAATTTAATGTCACATCTATTTAGTATGAGTACTAAAGTAAACCATTCATACGCAACATACGATGTGTATAAATCAGCACCATAAACTGTATTTCACTATCATCAGTACCTTGTGTTCTCTTTCAATGTTCAACAAGACTGTTGCTCCGTTGGTCTTTTTATCGCGTCCATCTTGGATGAACTACTGCACTAATTCAAGTGAGAGACTAATTCTACTAATTCTAGTGAGAGAGTGAGAGAGAGAGGGAGAGACTTATTCTATTAATTCTAGTCTCTCTGGGGAGCAGTTCTCAACAAGAACTTACCACCTACCCCACAACTTCTGATCCACCCTCCACCAGGTATTTGCAGTCGTTCGTCAAAGAGGTAGCTTAGTGTAACGAAAAAAGAATTTCAAACAAGTGTTTGAAAATTTGGCAACTTTTGGGTACGTACCCTGAAATGTTTGAGCTTATGTTTTAAAAACTTGTATAAACATAGAATTCGTTAATAACGAGATAGATATCTGATTCATTTAGACCTAAAATAGTAATCTCAAACGCCTAAAAGCCATAAAATATAAATTGTCTATTTCTAATATATACATCATCATTAGACCTAAATAGCAACGGAATCTATTTTATAATTAATAATAATAATAAACTTTATTACATACATACATAATTTACAAGATAGTAAAAGTACAATCGGCGGCCTTATCGCTTTAGAGTGTATTCTTCCAGTAACCAGCACAGGAAGGAAATGCACTTTCTAGGTCTTCCTCGTGTGCACGAACCAAATTATAACCAAATTTAATCAGCATACATTACATGGATATGTCTGAAATCGGTCGGATCAGATGTCTTTCATTGAAAAAAGTCTACATGACTGACAGTAGGGCTCTGATGATGATGATGATACCGATGATGTATATTATTTGGATGCAACTTTTATAAAAACAACTTTTTACAACAATCATATATGGAAGCCCCATGGTGTTCGATATGTATCGACTCAAAAACCTTAATTCTATTTACGTCAGTACCTAAGCGGAATCCTTAGTGCACCGACGTGAAAGGGAAACCTTTGACCTTTTCATTTTAAGTTCAAATTCAATGTTCCCAGCCATTTTGTGGCGATCCGGATTCAATTTCTGCACTAGATCATCCAGTTTGAATGTACACAGAAGTTGAAATTTGAAATTAGAAGCAATCACATTTAACAAAGTCCGATTTCTATCTGTACGATCCTATATATGTTCCTATATATATATGTATCCTATATATATGTGTTCCAGCTAGTATTGTGGCTGACGACACATCACTTGCTTCTCAAGTCTGCTTTAGACCTTTTTTTCGGTATTATAAGTCTTAGACAATATTTTTTTGGTTATCTTTAAATCTCAAAGCTCTATACAAATACGACCGCACAACAAATTTCCAGATCTATCAGGATATCATCACCGTTTGAGTATTGAAAGAGATTATAGCAGAGATATATACTCCCCACCATGGTTCAGGCCTTGACGCGGCTGTGGGGCTTAGTAGAGTAGTCACTCTAGGTGAGCCCAGCACCGTGGGCGAAGCTGATTGAGGGGTCTCTTTGTACCCCTCTTATAAGAAAACGGGGCAAAAGAGCAGGGGGTAAAGGGCGAGAATGGAAACCGCACCCCATTGTACTGTCCCGATGTTTTGAGGGGTTGTTCTGTGGTGCGGGACAACCCCTCTGTGGAGGTTGCGTCGGTCCCTTGCGGGACTGACTAGCCGTCGAGGTGCCCAGTTTAGTTTAACAGATCCGGGGCGCCTCGCCAAAGGCGGCACTGGTGGCACTCGCCGGGTTTTAGTGGGTAGAGCTGCGTCCATGCGGGATGCCTCAGAGCATTTCCCGGCGTTAAAAAAAAAAGAGATATATACTCGAAGCTATTTCCATGCTCACTTTTATCACAATATAACTCTTATTCAACATCTGTCGATGATCAGATAAGCAGCTGATGCCGATAATGATTACAATTCAATCGCAATTATAAATTCAAATGCATAATGACAAGGATGTTATGTTAATGTAAGTTTGGAATAAAAAACCACTTCATTAAAATGTTTTTATATTATATCATAACGCATACTTCACATACTTGAAGTTTGACTCATTGAATCTAATAGGACAAGTGTGTAATTACCAAAACACCAAAATAAATGAACCTGTTTAACGCTGCCAAGCTCGTGAGTGTCGTGGCGACATCGCGCTGCGAACGCGGACAAAGCCCTTAAACTGTTTAGTGTGCATTATACTGGAGTTATGCTAACAATACAGAGGAACACTTACGCAATCACTGATTCAACGCGATTCTTTCATTACATCCAACTCCAATCCGCTGTCACTACAGCGAATCGAAACAATGCTTCACTACGCATTATATACGAATATAAAAAAGTTATGTAAAAATACATATAAACATACGATTGTAACACTGTATACATGTCAATCTATTTGGTATCTGACATTAAAAATTGGGTGGCATTTGAGTTCATATTGATACGGTAGATGATCTAACACTTTTGCATCAATAATCTTATTCTACGTCCGGTAATTGAGAAGCTTGGCAGAGTGACTCATACTAATTAGTTGTCAAAAACTTGTTGGACAACTTGTACACAAAAAGAAAAAACACCGAAAACTTATTACTCGTCCATTAGATTCATATAACCTAAAAGTAAAATGTAAATTAAGTATGGTGGTGTCTTCTGTACCTACAGGTGTATAGGTCTATTACGATTTGATAGATGAATAATATCGTCGGCTTAGTACACCTTGAGTTGATTCTTGTCGTCGAAGCCGGCTGAATGGCCCGCGTTGCGAACTATGAAGGAGTTCCCGTCGAAGTGCATTCTCCTTTCGCCACGTCTAATAACAATGTACAATCACACAATACATTTCCCCTTAATAATATATCAGTGCATACGAACCGCAGTGTTCGCAGTTTCTGCTTATGCGCTATTGAATTATAAAATAATAGAGTGCACTACTTATAGTGTGGGGAGTATAAAAACCCTTAAATCAAGCATAAAATATGAGTGCAATGGAGAAATAGCAAGATTACCACATTTTTGTAAGTTGCGTTTTTTCGCCTACCAAATGCACATGTTTTTTTAATAATTCCAATGAAACCTCATGCTAAAAAACCATAAACACACTATCCAAAGGTAAATTGACCATCAACATTGTTTCTAATTGACAATCAAGTATACCCAATCAAGATTCAAACAAATTTCACTGGCCACAGAAACCACGATATAAGCTCTACAAGTCCAATAATAGAAAGTTTATCATAAATCTAGCAATGAACAGAAAAAGGGTAATAATGATGATGATTAAAATAATTAATTTGCCACTTTGTTACGAAAAACAAACTGCATCATGTGCATCTTTAAGCCCTATCATTTTGTTTTATATTCTTAGCAGTTAGTTACAGGATAAGCTGGATGTTTGTGTCTTCTGAGGTCAAAAATCTAATTTAACTAATCGTGGCGACAACATGTCAAGTTTTTCTTATAAAAAACCAACTCACCTAACAAAGAGATGCTGGGTTTGGCCAAGCGAAGCTGTGCAGTGCAGGAACGGACTGGTGATAGAGGCCGAGCCATTGCTCGGACTAGTTCGGAGCTGGTACTTATGGCTGCAGCGGTGGATCCTGGCAAATGTTTTTTTTATGATAGCTGGATAGGCAAACGGGCAGACGAGCCACATTATGGTAAGTTGTCAGCGTTAACTACCCCCGGCAACTCATTAATGTTTTGCCTATCCTGAAACAATATGTTATGTTTCGGTGCCAGTAATTACACTGCCTTTTTCTCTGAAGCATAGCAAAGTTGTTTCACGGGAGCAAGGATGGTGGTACCCATTCATCCCTCCCACCGGTAACATTGGTATTAGGTACTATTATTTATACTACTACTTTACTAAACTGATAAAATTTGAAATATTTTATATTATATAATATTTAATTTTGAACCTAAGGTCCACGTTAAGGTCGGTCGGTCTAGATGACGACCAAGATTCTAGTTTTAGTCGGATGCGAGGTCAGATGTCTAATCGTTCATTAAAAGAGATCCAGCAATTGATAGAAAAATATTGATGATGGTCATGATTATGTGGAGCCCAAGAAATTAACGGAATGTAGAGATAATTGGTCCCTGGATCAGCCGGATTCAGATTTATCAGTTAATTTGCACGAATCTCTTCAAAATCGAGTGTAGAGACTGGAGGGATAGGTACATACGCTAACCTAAATGGGGTTTGGTGATTTTTTGATAGTACAAACTTTTAATATTGATCTACAGTAGATTGCCTTAGGATGTTTTCTTTCACCGTAGAGCAAGCGACATTTACGAAAAGTCACACATACGAGTATTGATAAACATTCCCGCGAGGCAAATCTACCAGTTTTCATACTAAAAAGGTTTATGAAAATTAAAAAATAAGCTACATGTAGAACTATTCTGCGACGCAGAAAATCTTTACCTCATCACAAAAACAAAAAACTATAACACAATCAAGTTTACAAGTTAATGCAGAATATACGCAACCTTTAAAAACGTTGATAACCTTGAAATTAAGTAAATGAAGGAAGTTCGAACATACATATATATACAGATGACGTGGGCGGTGCGATTTAAAGAGTATCCAATTATCTATGCATTTCGGTGACGTGAAGGGTTATCAAGTCCAAACTGTGCAGAGGCGGACACGTTTATACGACTGAGCAAACGGACATGTGTAGGTTAAAACTATTTAGCTATTATAATTTTGGAAAGATTTAACACTTCTACTTATTTTATACCTACTAGCGAACCCGACAGACGTTGTCCTGTAAAAACATGTTGGTTCGAATTATTGAATTTCACAATTCGAATCAGAAAAAAATCCATCAAATGTTATTTTTCGAATTATAAAAACTTTTCTCTACTCTCTGTGATAAAATATTGATTTATCAATCTTAGGAACCTGTTCTAGTTCATAATGAAGCCGAATGTGAAAACGGTATCAAAATCTGTTGAGTAGTTTAGAAAATATCGATGGACAAACAGATCTTGATCTGTTTGTCCATCTCAATGATGATGATGGAGAATAGATTTTCCCGCGGTTTCACCCACCATTAAATTAAAAACACCTCCAAAATGAACAGCCTACTCATACTATTTCAAATCCGACTGGTAGGTCTGGAGATTATTATATTATTATTTTGCAGTTAAGTACACAGCATAGATATACTAGCAATAAGATAAAATAAGTTTTTTTTTTATGTTAGTTGGATAGGCAAACTGGCAAACGTGCCACCTGATGGTAAGTGGTCGACGTCGCCCATGAATATAAACTAGTTTACCTGGGACGAGCTCAGGCAACTCATGTCCTTTATTAAAAAAGAGCTTTCAAAAACTGAATCGAATAATGTGAGCAAACATAATACTTGCACGAACCCTTGGTTAATAGTATGGGGAGGAGAAATTCACCCTTGTGCAACAATATAATATTAGTATTATTGAGTAAAATTTCCAATATGATTAAAAAGATAGAGCTGGCCTGTTGATCTAGTGGTTAGTGACCCTGACCGTTAAAACAGAAGGTCGTGGGTTCAATCCCCACCCAGGACAAATGTTTGTGTGATGAGCATGATCATTTGTTCTGTGTCTGGGTGTAGTTTATCAATAGTATGTATGTATCAGTTGTCTGGTTACCATAAGAACAGGCTCTGCCTAGTTTGGGATCAGATGGCCGTGTGTGAGTTGTCCCAACATACTATTATTATTAATAATTATTATAGAGCTGTTACATAATAAAAGTGTATAATGCCCTCGCGACCTAGACGGTGCACGCTAGCATAAAGTTTGCATACAGAACCTAAGACTACAAAATATGTAGGTACTCACATATTATGTATTAACCATAGATATCTTAATCTTTCGAAATGCCCAATCTAAGTCAGGAACATTACGTATATAATAAGTAGGAGATGCGAATACCTGACGAGACCATCTGCCGTCTGACTGACGCGCACATTATTGATAATCCAGTTGTCGATCCCGTCGTCAGTGAGCCAGTATTGAGCAGCTTGTAGTAATGACAGCGCCTCGTTGACATACGACGGACCATGGCGGGACTCACTACACAAATAATAATACGTTTTTATTATGAAATATAATGAAAAAAATATTTAGCTAGTTGCCTGGGTAGACCTAATTTTGTCTGCTTTTTTTCAAATCGGACCGAAATATCGAGCAAAATTTCATTATATCGGTTTAATAGCTTTGGAATTCATCGCTGACAAACACATGACACCACTAACAATTTAATTTAACCAGAAAAATTTAAACCCTCTCCATACTGCGTAAAAAAAACTATTTTTTGTATGTAATATACTAAGGGTTACCATAAAAAAGTGGCGACACCAATGCAGGGTTCCTCGCCAGATATCGAGGAGGAGGCCACTGTCCAGTATTGGAACATAAGGGTTGATGATAATATGGTATATATACAACCAACCAACCACATAACTTTAACCCAGCCGTCATATAAAACATAGAAATTAGGAAGTGATATTGTAATTAAGGGTACCTACTAGGATAATAAAGGGTAACAGAAACTTTAAGAAATCCATATAAATTCATATTATGTAAGGGGCCCGAGTGTTTCAAACCCGTGTGTTCGGCGTTTAGTGTCCACAAACTGTCCACTTAGCAAGTCGGGCATAAAGTATTTGTTCTTGCGTCTATATTCTGGTAGTATTGTTCCTAGAAGTAGGTAGGTACCTACTTAGTGACATAATTGAGTAGTCAAAAATACCTCTACGTGATATTCAATAAAAAATTGTGTGTGTGTACTTATGAGGTGTGTAATTGTATATTGTAATAGAAGAAAAATACATAGTGCAATTTTATTACACTGTAACCTTTTTGCTTATTGTGTAGTTAAAAACTATATAATATATATCCTTCTGACGTCTATACTGTCATTATGTTTAATAAATTTAAATTTACTATAATTGTTTTATAGCTAATTTTTTTCTCTAACGCGCCAAAAGAAGTATAAATTTCGAAAATTTTATTCATTTTCGTGTAATGCTTGCATTGTATTGCAATGCCTTGCTGTGTTTCGGAAAAAGAGGCAGGACAGTGTATATGGTTTTCTAATGTTTACGCGAATTTCACTCATTATAATGAAACACTTTTTTACGGATTTTATATAAAATCTTAATAAACCGCGATAAAATCCGTAAAAAAGTGTTTCATTATAAGCAGGACAGTGTAGTTACTGGCAACGAGACTTAACCTTAACACCTTACGTCCCAGGATGGTGATGGTGAATGAAAGTGTTGCCAGTCTCAAGTTAACTTTAAGTTAACAACGCTGGCCAGACATTGTCCGTTTACCTTTTTTTATGTAGTAGAGGCAGCATATAAGCGGCGGCGGATAAGCGACATCCATAGACACCCGCTATATCATTAGCAGGTGTGTTCCCGCCCTTTCAAATATGTGTATGCTCTTTTCTGTTCAACTAACATAAAAAACTAAGGTAAAGAATATTATTTACTATTGTAGTATTATTACACAATCATATCTCTTATATGTACTTATTGAAAATTGCGACGGTTTTTATATGGCGAGCGGTACATTTCTGAACGCAGCTTCTTTTGCATATTGCAATTTCCAATTATACTTGACCTATATTAAAAATAATCTAAAAAACTGATAACATTTCCAAACTACTTTATATTCTAATATAATATTTGCTCTGAAAATGTATTTGAAATATTTAAATGTATCTGCAAATCTCATAAGCTTTTTCGTTTGCGTTTTTATTAAGATCCTTTATAAAAAAAAAACCCAACTTAAACTTCTTATGATTTAAACGATCAAAATGTTATATATAAATTGATTATGCACTAACTTTTGCTTTTGTATTCGCCCCCATAATATAAAACTTACACCAAAATAAACGCACATAAGACTATTCAATAAATAGGTATACCGAATTCAAAATAATATAGGGATTTATAGGTATGGATGTATGGATAAATGTAGCAATTGGACCATACAACATAATATTATATTCAGATACTTGTACAAAACATATACCTGGATACAAGTCTCTCTCAGCGTACTACAATTCATACATTAACCAATAATAGTTGTTATACTAAGTACGGTACCGATTGTGTAACTGTTCCTTAGTAGTGTTACTTGTTACTGGTAACTGTACATTTGAATTAATCTTGGTATTTAAAATCCTATTATATTATCAATACTAGTGTTGTGAGCGACGATGGCCTAGATATGGGCTCGACTTTTGAGTGAGAGCTGAGAGGTCCGGGTTCGATCCTGACCTCCCTGTGATGCCTGGAAATGAGTTTTTCTAAATTTTTCCGTGCACCTGAACATGAGACCATCGCATGCCCACCGGTGAACGAAACATCGTGAGGAAACCTACATGCCCGATGAGATTAAAAATCTTTGAAGGTGCGTGAAGTTCACCCCACATTGGGCCAGCGCATCAACTATAGCCCAAACCCTCCTCGCCTGATTGCGAGGAGTAGACCCGTGCCCAGCAGTGGGACATAAAAGGGTTGATATTATTATTATATTATATATACTAGAAAGTCTCTTAGACCATAAGCAGTATTTAGATAGTCATCCTATTTATGTTAGTCGAAACAGGCAAACGTACAGGAGAGTCACCTAATCGTAAACAACTTAAAACTGATTTGTCTAAAACTATTGTACCAAACCCAAACCACTCATCCGTGCCTTGTCTGTATTGAGACGGCACGTATCGATGCCTTTAATTACACTACTCGTCTTGCTATAAATTCATAGGAATTATAGCAAAAAGTGCAAGAAATAATCAGAATGTTTAGCTAAAATTACAAACGCAGACGGAGTTAAAGACCTACTATGCTATTAATGCAATTGTGAATTGCGTTGGTCTCATTGAACGAGAAATTGATACAATCTTTTGGAAATTTAAGTGTATCTAAGTAACTTCATAAGGTTAGAAAATACTTTATACTTTAGCATTATCACTTTAATACTAATTATAATATAATTTGAATGCAATACATAACATAGCAGTTAAATATCGTATCTAACGTTACTGGTGCATCCTGGTCGAAACGGTAACATTAGTAAAAAATTGATTTACATTTAACATCGTTTATATGCCAGTTGTATATTATAACAAAATCGTACACATTGTACAACAATGTACATGCGCAAAAAAACAAAAACACTAATGTGGTAAATTTAAAATAGTTAAAAGCGATGACCTCTGTGGCTCAATGGTTAGCGCGTTGGCGCTCAAGCCGGAGGTAGCGGGTTCGAATACGAACAAAAAGTTTTCTGTGTTTCTGGGTCATGGATGTGTATTAAATACGTGTATTATATAATAAAAATCATAAATATATATGTATAGTATAAAAGTATTAAATATATTTCCGTTGTGCGGTACCTACGGGTAACACAAGTTCTTAGAGAACTTACCATGGGACCAGATTGACGTGGTGTAAAAGCGTCCATAGATATTAATATTTTTAAAAATTAAATTTATAACTAAATAAGTTGTTTCAATATAATTTATAAGCACATGCCATAGAAATACTTGTGTAAAAATATACTACGTGTTCGTAAGCTCCTGTAGTCGCATCATTTAAGACGACGCAGGCTCTTACAAATGAAAGGCAATTGACACCGAGTTTATCCATTATGGCAGCCTACGAAGCCGTGTTGGATAGAGGCCTCTAACCTTATCAAATTATCAAAATGCTCTAGGTGCATGGCACTAAGACACTTAGCACTTACTGCGCAGATCGGACTAAATAAATTATTGTCGAATCTTAGAGTGGGTACTTCTACCTAACACCTGTCCTGTCATGGCCATGGGTGCTGTAAAGTAATTAAAAAAGTCGGAATATATGGATATTTAACAAAACGCGACCGAATCCACAAATAGTAGTTTTATTATAATTGTACGAGGTAGTGCCATGGCACAACCCAGTTCGGCTGCATTGCAGCCGAACTGGGTCGACTCCAACGTTAGAGGGCTGGCAGGCGGCACGACCGGGGTGGTAACTGGTACCTCTCGCTCACATAACACCGGCGTCAAGTGACAGCTACGCTGTCGCGTTTCGTGCGGTTTGTGAGTTTCCGGTGGCCCATTGGGGGGATAGGGTAAAGAAGGGCAGCGCATCTGCGTGGCCTCGGTTGTGCGGATGTATATGGGCGTCGGCGCCGCGCCGTGAGGCTCCGACTGCTCGTTTGCGCCCTGATGACATAAAAAAGGGGTTGGTCTGTGGTGCTAGACAACCCCTCTGTAGAGGTGTTGTCGGTCCCTTGCAGGGCTGACTAGCCGTCAATGTGCATTGTTGCTCAACAGATCCGGACTCCTCACCAAAGGCGGCATTGGTAGCACTCGCGGGATTACAGTGGGTGTGTACGTCTCTAACACCATCGGACCCCACCCATAGTCGTTGACGGCGCGTGTTGTGTCTCCATGTTTACGAAAAAAGTAGTACATAGCAACTTACATTAATAAGTATACTGTCTTACTATTAAAATTTAGAACAGGATATTTACCATAATATGTTTTTCACTTTCATTTCGCGAAGCTTGATATTTCTGCATTGCTAATGAACGACGAACAAGAGACAATGCAGCATATTACATCACAGTATGGCATGTAGGTACAATCCAGAAATATTGAGTTCCGCAAAATAAAAACGAAAAGCATGGCCAATATTTCGTTTTGGACATTTTAAATAGTGAAAATAGCCATATTAATTTAAATGTTATACTATCTTACTTGTAAAACACGTTGAGTGTGAAGTCCTGACTCATGTCTAGGAAGGTGTCAGTGGTGGTTCTGGTACCCGCCGCGTCCACCAGGTACACCAGCGCGCACTGTTCCGCGGTGAACGACACCCCTTTGTACCACATTTTTGCATACCTGTTAAATTACATGACATAAAATAATAGAAAACTTAATTTTAAAAAAATCTGTAAATTCAGTCAAGATGTCAGTTGACATGAAATTGATGATGATCTGAATGAAATTGCTCAGTTGGGTCTTGTACGGGTGCAGGCCGAGGTCCCGACCAAAAATTCTCCAAATTGAATTCTGCGAAATGCCGAGTTCTTGTGCACGGCGAGAAATCGACTGCCACGGAGTCTCCGGCACACTCTCACAGACAGTAGCGATCATCTCGGCCGATCTGGCGTTACTTTGACGTAAGGGTTGGCTGTTTACAGAACCGGTCGCATTGGAATTGGCCATCTAACGTTGGAGAGTCGACTTTGAAACGCGGTGGCGTCTGCCGTAAAATGGACGCAATGCGCGCAACGTTTGCACCAACGAAAACTCATTTTGATAACAAAGTTTTATCATTTAGTCATGCTGCTCTAACATGTAATTTGTTAAGGAGATTTGTCATGACCTTAGAGTCATAGAGTATACATATTATATAGAGCGCGCGTCACTAAGTACGAACTGTGAGCACAGGTATGAACATTGACAAAATAATTGTCTTGGAAACGTTCAATCAGTGTCAAAACAACACGCGCTTTTCATCATAATATTTGTTTTTATGTTAAAATGGTGCCAATTTGTAAGAATGATTCCTGGAAGCAAAATAAACGAAAGAAAAAAACATTTCTGTCTTGGCGTTTATTGATGGGCGCATATGTTTAGCAGTGGATGGATAGAGGCTGATGGTGATGATGATGAATGTTCTAATTTAAAATATAGATATTTTTTAATATATTACGCATGGAACGTCACTCTCACAGCGCTTTACTATAGATAAAATCTATATAATGCATCTGCTTGCGATCGGCACAATGAAGCGGCGCGACAGTAGCACTCAGACATATTCAGTCTTACTAATAAAAAATCACTATACATGTGTTATAACAAGGCGATAGTTATCCAGTAAATAGAGCTTGTACAGGGCTTAAACACCGCTTTGACTAATAATCGATGCATGTGGGTTGAATAACTAAACGACCCTTATTTTTTATTACACTGGTGGTTTTATACTACTATAACGACAAATCTATCAATGAGGGATAAATTCACACTTTTCATTACATTTATGGATAAAAATTAATCTATCACAAAGTGGGATTTAAAATTGGTGTGAACAAATATGAAGTCAATGCATAGCCTGAATCGCGAAGAAGCCGTCCTTGGAACTCTCCACTCTCCATTATTTGTCTGAGTTGACATTCTCTAATGACACGGCTGTCGTAAGTAGGTACTGCCTCTCCACCGGGCCACAACATCCAGAATACGCAGTGTTGCATCACGGACAAACTGTACATTCAGGGATACAAATCCTTTCCTGTTGATGTAGAATTGCCCACTTTCATCTCCAATTTTTTTAATCTTCACATGCGTGCAGTCGATATCCCCTATCACGCCTCTAAATCCACTTATGGATCTGAACCCTGTAGACACTTCGTCCTGTTCACAGATTGTTGCAGGCATTTTTATAAATTCCTCACCATGTTTCAGGCCTTGACTTGGTGGTGGGGCTCAGTAGCCTAAGGTAAGCCCCTTGGCCGCAGCACCTTGGCCGAAGCTAATTAAGCCGAGGGGCTCTTTTTACCCCTCTAATAAGAAGAGGGGACCAAAGAGCAGGGGGCAAGGGGCGAGGACGAGAACCTCACCCCATTGTACTGTCCCGACTTTTTTTTTTTTTTCTGATGGATCTATGCTAATGGCCCGAAGGCCCTAATGCTTCAACGGATTAGTGTGAGCCCATTCGGCTCACTTTTGATTGGGGGGTTGCCCCCCGCCTACTGTGCAGTCTGCGACCACACGGCCTCCTGGCGTCGGTTGTGACCACTGTCCCGACGTTGGGAGGGGTTGTTCTATGGTGCGAGACAACACCTCTGTGGAGGTGACGTCGGTCCCTTGGGAGACAGACTAGCCGTCGAGGTACCCTGTTTGCTCATTTGATCCGGGGCACCTCACCAAAGGAGGCATTGGTGGCACTCGACGGGTTTTAGTTAGTAGAGCCGTTTATTTACTCATGTGGTAGAGCTGCGTCCACTTACCAGCTTTCGGGCGTTTCCCGGCGTTAACGAAAAAAAAAGGTATTTTTAAAAATCGATGATTTTTCCGAGCGAGGGCTTCTGCTACTCTTCGGCATATATTAGTGGTAGACTGCTGACTGACCCCGTGTAAGTCGGCAGCATCGTCCTGAACCTTTAACAAATAAGTACCTATAAAATGAAATTATTTTCTAATTAACATAATATGGCTATGGCTGGCAATGCTAAGGAACAGTACATAAGAATGATTTAGGTTATAATATTACCTCTTGTCTACCCCAAGTCCTTAGAGCGATGAGCACATCGACTGAAATCCCTCCGCCCCTATTACTCTTTTCAACATCATCTCGCACAATATCACAGATCTTCATAACAGTGTTTTACATGTTTTTACTTTCCTCGGAGGCGGCAAATCTTCAATCACATGTATGAGCTGCACATCTATATTATCTAAATCGTCCATTTGATCTAGAAAATCCATTTTCAACAATCACAAATAAAAATTTTCCTTGAACTGAACTGTAAAACGCGCATTTTTGTCTTATACCCATTAAACTAGGCCTCTGTCTTGTATTGTACAAGTCCTCATACAAAGAAAACGCTTGTTATAACAGCCGTATACATCAGATTTGCCTATTCAGGAATTATTATTAACATTTTTCTTATAACAGGCTTATACGATGTGCATAAATCTTTATTAGTAAGACTGACTGTATACCCTAAGGTCATGACTGACTGAACTAAATAGTAAATAAGAAAAAACTGATTTGACAGATGGCGCCAAAACAACATGATCGCCACAAACTGTCATCATCGACCCGCCACAATGCCTAAAAGATCCTTTATAATGTCAAAATATAAATTCCACAAAGCAACAGTATGTACGCCAAATGACATAAATCAAAGATTTTTTGTGTTGGCCAATTAACAAAGACCTAGAAGTATCCTTTGATTACAAATTCAGCGACCAACATAAATCAAAGATGTTGGCTAATTAACAAGGACTCAGAAATTTCCTTTGATCAAGTAACAAAAACTTTCTCAAAATGGTCACCTTTTGAGAACAGTAACCGTAACCAAAGCGTAACCAAAGTACAATTTTCGTTTATTCTCAATCCACGTGACCACTTGACCTTTTTTGTAGCCGTGGAGTGGCCACGTGACTTTTTTTCTCTTTTCCTTTCAATTGACGTAAGGGCAATAATTAATATTTCTTAAGGGGTAATTAAAATCGCAGTTACTTTCCAAAGGAAGCCTTTCCGACGCGCGAATACTTCTTAATTACTTTTTACTAAGGAATGGTACTGACATAATATTATATAAAAGCTTATTTGGCTTTATAAATATTATATTAATAAAAAATATTAAAAGCTAATAGACTTCTGGAAGCCCCTTTCTGAAAAATAGAGGATAGATCGACCTAGAACTACATGGGACGACAATTTCCATGCAGAGGCCGGTCCGTGTTGAATGAGAGTGGCGAGGGATCGGCGTCTTGGCGGTTCATTGGGGGAGATTGGCGATAGAGTCTATGATTATGATGAACTTTACAATAACAAAGCTTATACATCAGCATAGCATATAATTTATACCTGCACTCCCACGGGAATGGGAAATACGCGGGTGAAACCGCGGGGTGCTGCTAGTATTATATTATAAAAACATCTACATTCTACATGTTAAAAGTTTAAATCTAGTCCAATAAATATTTTTAGATTGTCCAACTACAAATGCATTTAAATCTCGTATCAAGGAGATGGAGAATTTCTAGTAGGCCATGGCTCGGAACGGAATGTCTCCGCATAAAAATAAACAAAATTTGGATAACGATTTCTGTTTAGGATGCACAACAGATTACCCCAATTAATAAGGACAAATAAAATATCTTTTTTTTTGGATTTAATTTTAATAACTCGAATTTTGTTTGTAAAGGTTTACAAAATTCGAGTTAAGTTTAAATATACTAAAGATCATTGTTTTATCATCATCACTATAAAGTTTTTGCGTCTGCTATTTTACAGAGGAGCACTTTCAATGAACGCCAAGACGGCCAGATATTTTATTTGTTGACAGAAATAAAGGATTTATTGATACGAGTTTATTTAAATACAAGTTTTATAACACAATATTTATTTATTTATTTTACGCCGCACACAATTTACGCAATCACACCACGTCATCTTGTTCGGTAGCTCGTAAGAACTTGTGTTGCGGGTATCAGGAACGCAAATATATTTATATAGCTATTATTGGCGGGGATTGGCCGTCGTGGCGTTTGTTGAAATAGGTCTGGACTAAAAAGGTTTACCTATAGTGATGACGTGATAGGACAAAGTCAAGTAAAAGATGTAGGACGTATATCATCAAAACAGCGTCTATCGTGTTCATAACTTCATAACTATCTCTCAAATTGGACTAAACTGTTCAGTGGATTAGAAATTCATCGCAGACAACGTGACACGTATCTATACAATATAAAGGTATAGAATACACGTCTGTTTACAATTGGCAGGGTTGAACCCTCAATTGTGATGCAGTATTCAGTCACCGGACCACTTCCCAAGCCGACCATTGAAACAATACATGACTTGTGTGCATATTTGTATATAAAATTCTAATGTACATGTGTTAGTCGTAGTAGTACCTAATCCCTAAGCTGGACAGATTTAGTTGAAATTTTGTGTTTATTTAATCCAACGGACCTACTCTGAAATTTTGAAGACATTATTAGATCCGGTGGATGGCGTCGTGATCATGGTTTCATTAGAAATCGATTGCTTAACCACTGACAACTTTCATAGAAATTAGCAATCATTAAAAAGTAATGAGAATAATATTATACTAAAAAGTATGACAGAAAATAAACACAGTTTGAATATTTTGCAGAGAAAAATTTTAGGAATTTAACGAAATGATAAAGTTTTAAATCATCGCCTTTTAACATTATTAGTAGAAGTAACTATAAAGTGTTTTAACAAAACGCCGAGTACGTCTGTAGACTTCGCTAGTACATGGAGTCTGTTGCCGCACTTTCTGTGCATATACGTGTGTACAACGTTTAAAATAACAAACAGATAGCCAGGCCTGGCGTTGCGTTTTGCATTAATTGAAAACGCTCGCGTACAAAAAGTTCATCTCGACCGCATCCCAATTCAAACGAAATGTGTGCTTGGGAAAGCTTCTCGATATTGCATAATACATTTGCACTTTGGATTCCGTTGCTTTGTTTATTCTGAGTATTGTAAAAGTTTCGGAATTTTATATTTATAATTTTATAACCAGTTTCGACTAAAATTCGTATGAACGAGTCATACGAATTTTAGTCAAAACTGGTTAAACCTTTCATATATTCTATTGAACATTTTTTTCTTTTATGCCGGGAAATGCTCTGATGCATCCCGCGGGGAGTGGGTCTCCCCAGGCGGGTATGTTGGGTAGGGATGTGATAAACGGCTTTTTATTTTCAACACGCTTAAGCCTTTGGCTTTTATTTTTCAGCGCGCTTAAAAAAGCCGGCCGAGCTTTTTATTGTAACGCATTATGCAGGCAACAGACAGGATCACCTCAGCGACAGGCTGGCCCCGGCGAAGGCCAGATACTCCTTGTAGGGGGGGAATGCCCGGCTGCTACTAAGCAGTCCCCACGACGTCGTGCCATACAGACCCAGGTTCCCATCCTGAGTCCGACACGAGCACAGGGGCGTTACTGGAGGCGCATTAAATAGCGCCTCCTACGCCCGCGGGAGAAGGCTTTGTCGGCGGCCTCCTCTCTCACCCACTCGTCGACCTCCTTCTGGGACATTACTGCCTCACAGAAGGAGACCATCACCGTCCAGGACTCGTCGTCACCAAGCATCGCGGTGATGACGCTCGGCAGAGACAAGTACCCTCCGATGACTGATGTCAGGATTGGGATTGATTTTTAAATTTCTCTTAATAAATAATTCATTCAACATGATGATGATAATGAATATAATATATACTTTTAAAATTATTACGTTGGGACATCCCACACAAGATGGTCTTGTGTGGGCTGTCCCATGATCCCAAACTAGGCAGATCCTGTTCTTATGGCAACCAGACAACTGATGTATACTTATATTATATTTCTAAATACATACATGATATAGATAAAACTACACCTAGACACAGAAAAAATGATCATGCTCGTCACACAAACATTCATCCTGGGTGGGAATCGAACCCACGACCTTCCGGTTTAGTAGACAGGGTCACGAACCACTAGATCAATAGGCCAGTCCAAGACAAAAGGCAAGTGCTTTTAATAAACTTCACCATTAGAGCCACATGCATTGTTAGAATTATTAGTATTCTCCTCACCATTTCCTCCACTAGTCCAACCACCACCGCCATTATTCTCGTAACCCTGCCGTTGAGAAGAAGTCGGCCGTGATAAGTCACGCGAAATAAATCATTGAAAACACCCAAATGTTTCAGTTTCAAATGTTGTTTCAAATTACTTATAGTTGTTCTATAAGATATTTGTTTTTCACATGTATTACACACAGCAACTATCGGTCTGGTTTTTTTGAAAGTAGTCCCAGATTAAAACGCTGCTCGACATTTTCACTACACTAATAATTATTAATTATTCACAACACTTACACCCTATAACTAATGTAATATATAATAACAACACAAAAATCATAATATGCAGACTAGGCTGTATGGACTATTATTATTTAATGTAAGTATTTTCGCTTTCCCTATTGGGTTTATAAATAATAAATATTATTTATAACAACAAAAAAAATCACAACACGAATTTACTTATTTATAACTATAATATACTTAATTCCTAATAAAAATATCAGTTTACTATTGACAATTATTATTTACATTAACCAATATCAAATAAAACATTTAAGTCACTCAATTCACACTAATTCAAATAACGGCTACGCGCACGCAAAGTAAAAATTAACATCTAAGCTCATCGACATTGACAAGCGTACTGAGTTTAAAAAATTAAAATCAGTTAAAAATTAAAATCAAAAATCATAAATCATAAATCATAATAAAAGTTCCTAAGCTGTAAAAAGTTTGTAACCAACCAAAAACGGAGCGTTGTCAGTCTGATAGAAATGTTATGTAAACAGGCAGAATGTATTTTAGCCGTTTAATACGTAACCAATCGAATCTAATATTGATTCTTAAAGGTATAGGGATAAGGTTTTAATCCAATAAAATGAAAAAATCTTTATATTGCGTCATATCACCCACAGCGTATAGAAGTATGGCTCCTTATTCACATTATATTTTGAGTTTTAAACGTATCGGAATAAGGTTACTTTCCTTTAATAATGATAATATAGTATTGAATTTTTTAAAATTTTAACCTTGACGATTAATCGAAATCAGCTTGATTTTATTAACGCGCTTGAATGATTTTTTCAAAAAGCGGAATTTTTACAGCTCTAATTGATTAAGCGCCCATCTTTAATGTTGGGACTCGCTGCGGCCGAAAGCTGGTACAGTACCCACTAAAACCCGACGAGTGCCGCCAATGCTGCCTTTGGCGAGGTGCCCCGGATCTGTTGAGCAAACAGGGCACCTCGACGGCTAGTCAGTCCCTCAGGGGACCAACGCCACCTCCACAGAGGAGTTGGCGTCCACCACAGAACAACCCCTCCCAACGTCGGGACAGTACAATAGGATGAGGTTCCCGTACTCACCCTTTGCCCTCTTCTTATAACAGGGGTATAAAGAGCCCCCTCGGCTCAATTCGCTTCGCCCAAGGTGCTGGGCTCACCCTATGTTACTGAGCCCCACCGCCACGTCAAGGCCTGAATCATGGTGGAGATATTCTATTGATCCAAATTATTGTGTATGATATTATATTTTACGGTGCGATTATATAGACATCTTTGAACTTGTAATGAGAATAAAAAGAAAAGAAGAAGAACCAAGCGTCAGTGAAACTGCTTCACAGAGTCTGGTTCTAAAAAAAAATCATCTTTTGCATAAATTATTTATTTTTTGTTTACCATAAAAGTAAGGAGGACTTTGGGCATCTTGATAATGAAGATAGTGCATTATTTATCTAATAAATACTTATCACCGACCACCGTCCCTACTTCAAAGTTCAAACCGTACAGTGAAAATATTCAGGCCGCGTCTTGTAGCGATGTTTATATCGCTGTTGGAGAACTTTGATAATATCAATAAATTCTAAATGTTACAGCCGAGGCTACTCTTTAATATTGGAGCGAAATTTACTATTATTTACTTTTATTTCATTATTTAGACGTAAAGAAATATTACGGTGCTAGAGAAGTTTTCGCTTAATTTTTTATAGATAATATTCTTCTGTTTGCGCGCATTGGCATAAAATTATCTCTAACGCCGTGACGGCAAACGTTGTAAATCTATATATTTTATTAATTTTATGAAATATACCAAGTCACTAGATGTAATACGTGACAACCGACTTGTTTAATAAGAGTAATTCACAATTTCTTAAAAACAATATTATGTTAGCATCTAATTATGCAACTTCACATTATGATTTCCGAAAATATTGTACTATATTAAATCAATTTAGTAGCATTATAAATGCGGCATCAGATTTTAAAAATATTTGTTTTTGACCAAGTTGAGTCGCGAGACTTTGAAAATATGCTAATTAGATATTACATATGATCCGCATCGTTTATCGTATCGTGCACTGATTGCGTACCTGAAAAATTTTATATTAATTAAAAATAGGAATGTATATTTTAACAAACTCACTTGTTATTTCCTTGTTGGTGACGCGCTTGAATTTCAACCCGCGACCCGTAGTGGTAGACGCGACCATTGGGGTGGATCAAGGCGGCAGCGGCGCCGGACCGTGATAGGGCGAGGATGATATTATTCTTCGCGTTGGTCACCCGCACCGCACCGTCCACTGTCATGTCCACCCTGAACAATCGATTGGACACCGTTACATTGGAGCATTCTAGACTATGCCCCCTTTAACCTATAGCCTCTGGCACTAGGTTAGTGGGGGCCCGAGGTAAACAAACATTTTGAGATCCTGATTTTCTAAACAAGAATAACCCTAGTAAATATATACAGTGAAACCTGGTTAATTGGGATCTCAAGGGACCAAGGATTTTGTACCATTTAAAGAGGTTTTTCATTTATCCAGTTTTTCAATTAGACAGGTTTAAAATTTAGTTGTCTCATTTACAGAGGCCCCCGCCTATAGAGGTCAAAATGTACCGTTATTCTATTCAAATGTTTGTAAGCAATCGGGTCGAAACCTGTCCCAACCTGATAAATTGTCTCACTTATAAAGGGAATTGAGCTCCACAGTCCCAATTATAGAGGTAAACATCGAAAAAATCCTAGAAATCAAATCTCATTTAACCAGGTTCGAAAAGTCCCATTAACAGAGGTAATTCGATGAAAAAGTGCCGGGACCTCATTGTAGTTTCAATAATAGAGGTTTCTCACTTATCCAGGTCCCAATCAACCAGGTTTCACTGTAATAGATGAAATTCAAATCAGAAATCATTGTTTAATTTTCTTTAATTGTCGCTCAATCGTACTCAGAGTGCCCAATGCGAAAGACGACTTTGATTCTAGATGAAAAAACCAATTGCATCCGATAGTTCAGGTAGGTCAGGTAGGTGGCGTCGAAAAAACATGTGCTACCAAAATAATTGACAACCATAATAATAATCATTAAGATACTTTTTTTATGTCACGAGGAGGCAAACGATCAGTCGGAGCCTTATGGTGACTACCGACACCCATACACATCTACACAACCAAATAAATAATAATGCAGATTCGTTGCCCTCCTTTTCCCTATACTTCGACATTTGTCATGCTAAACAGTAAGTAGGTATCTGAGAAAAACAATTCGTAGGTATTATTTGTTAAAAATATTTTAAAGCTCAATGGATTTGTGGGGGCGATGCATAAAATTGCAATCATTTAAAATATTATTTGTAAGTATAAAGTGTTAGCCAAAAGCCAATGTTAGGACTTAGGACATCCTATACACCGTTTGACACTGTGCACCGTTACCTTCAAGCATGACGTACTTCATACTCGCCATGCCAGACTAACCCATCCATGCATTCATAAATATCAATCCATAGTACTAATATACATACGAAGGTAACTAACTCTGTTACAATATAATATGCCCCTAGCCCCCTATATCTCTCACCAGATTTTCATAAAATTTTGATAAGAGATAGATTCTCACATAATGGTCCTTACCATAAGGCTATCAAAATAATCGTCTTCATTGATAATGTAAAATTGCAGACAACAGCTAGTGTTATAATAAAATCAAATATACATTTTGATTCTTAGTATGATAGAAATTTAGAGTTATAATATGGAACTGCAATTCATTAGCACTGGTTAGGTACTAATTAACACCCTAGCTGGGAGGCAACTCACCCCCATCCCATTCAACATTGCCATTATTCGATTTTACAATACAAAACATGTCAGTGATTTACCACGAACCCTTTTGCTACATAATCATAATAAAATAATTTTAATAAAATAATAGAGAAGGGCATCGCAAAATTATAGCAAGAAAATTTTGAGACTCGGCTCCACCGATTTTTATGTCGATTTGTGATGTGATTAGTTCCCATCTAGACTATTCAGAAAAATAATTATTTTTTGACAATTTGTTATTTGATTATTATTATTTACAAATAATACCTAATTTATATGGCAGAATAACGTTTGCGGGGTCATCTAGTGTTGCACAGAAAA
The DNA here is from genome assembly GCA_963853865.1 of Helleia helle. NCBI lineage: Eukaryota > Metazoa > Arthropoda > Insecta > Lepidoptera > Lycaenidae > Helleia > Helleia helle. The sequence continues at coordinate 8,228,687 of OY971420.1, forward strand.
AGTGCTTAAATAACAATATAGTTAGTCGTAACATCATGATAATCTCAGTCAACTGGCGGTAATAAAGTCTTCCGCAATTTGAATTAACCTTCAACTTTCAAATGTAAATAGCTCTAGGGCTAAAATGTCGGCCGGTCGGCACGGCTAAATGACTTATACCTAAATTGAATTTTCAACGGATAAACTAAGTTCGGTATTTGCTATGACATAGTAGCTTATGTAGGCAATACAATTAAAAATGGATTGATTACCGTATAAATGTAAATGCCAATAATCATTATTATCAGGCTATAATCATCCACTTCTGGACATAGACATCTGAATGAATCAATGAATTTAAAAAAATGAAAAGACGGTCGATTACTCTTTGACCGACTGCAGCACAGAAAACATTATCCTTTCTATGAGGTCAGCGGATTCTACTTTGTTCTCTTGTTGCAAAAGAACTATAATATACAAAGATAATATAGTAATATATATAAATAGCTCATCTGTTTTAGGTTTATTTGACCTCACACTGTAGAATCATCATCATCATCATCATCATCATCACCATCATCATCATTATCATTATCATTATCATCATCATCAGCGTCTATCCGTCCACTGCTAAACATAGGCAATCAATAAACGCCAATTGCCACTGTAGAATGAGATAAACTATAATAATGTCTTATAGATATAATACCTACGTCTTTCTCAAATAGCCTATTAGATTCCTCTCAATCGGACTACCTAATGAACCAAAAAACAATAATATTAGGACCTTACATATGAAATTGGCGTTTTTTATGGTCGAAACACAGTCGATTTTTTTATATATAATATATTTAATTAATCAAAGTATGTACCACAGCTATATATGCACTTTTGCCATTTCATAAGTAGTTCATTGATAATTTCATAGGTATATTGATCACCTTTACTAAAAAAGCCATTCGGACGGGAATCAATAAAATGTTTGAAGGCGGTTTGGACTGTCCCATTGGAGTTGATTTTTTTTTCTTGCAAGAAGTATTCCAAATTTCGAAAAAAAATAGTAATCTGTTGGAGCAAGTTCCGGGGAGTACGGTGGATGACTTAGACATTTCAATTGAAGCTGAAATACAAAGCGATCAGTACGACAAAACGCCAATTCCATATGTAAGGACCTAATAATTCCCAAATATATTTTCTTCGTATTTATTCTCCTCAGCTTTGTGATATTACTAGGTATAGATAATAGTACTAATTACGACATGAATTAGCACACAATGATACTTACTTGACTCGATCTCTGAGGCGCAGGCAAATGGTCCCGTGTGGGGTCACTGAGGCGTTGTACCCGGCGCCACTCACAACATCGGTCACCTTAACAAAACAAACCACTTTCATTTGTTCAAAGTTATATAATTACTTAAAAGATAACACAACTAACATGTATTTCCTTTAAAAGTAACTGACAAACATATGATAATATAACAAGTCTTTTACACATAAGTCCGAACAGAAAACTTCAAATGAATATCTTATTTCATCAGTTATCTATTTAATAGTTTTTTTAAGTACATCAGATGAAGGACTATCCACGACAAGTGAAAGACAGCGTCAGCATAAGTAGATACATATCGTCAACCTTATCTTACCATAAAAATATTTTCCGATGCAAATTATAACAACAACCTATTTATAGGCCTATTCAATTTGAATGCTAGATAACTTTTTGAATATCGTCGTATTGTTTCGTCTCTCGTTATCCACTCGTTCGTTCGTTCACAATGTCTAGATTATAAAGTATTTATTCGAGCAGCAGGCAACGAACAGAAAAGTAAAGCCTTAACATTACAAACAAACGTTCCTAGTTCTTTTTTTGCTGTCGTGTATTTATGTTACAAGTTTCTGGCGTTATATGCCAAAAATACGTCTTAGTTGGTAGTAAAAGGCAGGTATTTGAAATACATTCCCCACAATGGTTCAAGCCTTGTCGCGGCGGTGGGGCTCAGTAGCCTAAAGCGAACCCAGCACCTTGGGCAAAGCCAATTGAACCGAGGGAGCTGTCCTTTGTACCCCTCTTAGAAGAAGATTGCTACAAAAGAGCAGAAGGGACAAGGGGCGAGTCCGACGTTCGGAGGGATTGTTCTATGGTGCGCGACAACCCCTCTGTGAGGTGGCATCGGTTCCTTGGGGGACTGACTAGCCCTCGAGATGCCCTGTTGCTCAATAGATTCGGGACACCTCACCAAAGGCGGCATTTGTGATACTCGCCGGGATTCAGTAGGTAGAGCTGCATCCACCTTACCATATTTCGGGCGCAGAGAGTCCCACATACCCGCCTGAGAAGTCCCCCGTCCCCTGCGGGATGCCTAAGAGCATTTCCCGGCGCAAAAGAAAAAAAAGGTATTTAAAAATACATCGTAATTAGAAAATGATTATAATCATTTAGCTGTTTAACTAAAGTGTTTTTAATAATCACGTAAGTATACTTTATATGCTTTATGATTATTACAAAAGCCGTATTTTAAATAAGACGTCCGACGAAGTGAAAAGTGCCCGTGCAGGTTCATGCTTAAGTGACGTGTCAGCAGTCTTGATATGAAACGGGGATGATAGGTCGGAAAAGCACTTAAAATGCTTGTTTCGATTTTAGGTCAATTTTGGTCAAGTAAATGTAGCCTAACCGATGTACCTACTTATATTAACGTACAAGCAGACATGGTTTTTAGAAGACTATTTTATTTATAAAGAAAAACTAAAAAGTAAGTAATAAAATAATTTCCTTAATCTTTGTGCCTACAATTTATAATCAACTTGCTCTTCTACTAATATACAATCTTTGATTTACCACGTCATTATTGTTACTTTTGGAGTCGGTGTCAGCCAAGGTAGGTAGGGAGGTAGGTACATCAACGAATACGACACCGGCTTCAATAATGACGTGGTAAATGCAAGGATTGTATATTAGTAGAAGAACAAGTTGATTATAAATTGTAGGCACAAAGATTAAGGAAATTATTTTATTACTTTTTAGTTTTTTTTTTAAATTTTGAAGTCGGTTTTAATTTTTGTTTAAAATTTTATTATTTCTTAATTTTTAGTGATTTCAAAATTCGATAACTGATTTTATTTGACTGAAATATGGGTAGAACTATTAAACGCGTTGCTCAGATTAGATAGCGCTGTATTAATGAGATGAACGTAGAAAGGGTTTAAATCATTACATAACAAATGAAAAAACCGAAATGGAATTGCGTAAAACTTTATATACATGTAATCGAAAGCAATCACGGCAGATTTGCTGCTATTCGTTAAATAATTCCATTATATATAGGTATAGAACATCACCAATATATAGATATAGCATGGATATTATGATGACCTTGAAAAACTATGATGCGCTTCCAAGCCACAGTTGTTTTTTGTTCATTTAACAACGACAAGTAATAAAATTACATGATTTTGGCATAATATTACAATTAAAGCTGTAAATCGTCGAGGATTCCCTTCGACTGCCTCCATCATCACACCTGTAATGGCGCTTATAACCCATATGGGTACAAAGTTCTCATCAATTTAAATTAATTAAGTCCAAACACAAGGTAGCTACTGTAAACTGTTGAGGAGTTCCCTTAACTGTCCTTTGTCTTCATCATCAGACCCCTAATGACAGTCACAACCCATCTAGGTGTAAAGTTCTCATCATTACAAATTAATCAAGCCCAAACACAAGGTTACTGATGTAAATAGTTGAGGAGTTCCCTCGATTGTCTTTCGGCTCCAGCATCAGATCGACTCCAGACCTTCATTAAATTGAAGTCCTTCAAAACACTTTATAAAAAGAATATCAAAAGCACTAGTCGCCCCTACGATTTTCGAAAGTTCCCCTCGATTTCTCTGGGATGCCATCATCAGATCCTGGTTTCCATATCATGGGACCATTTGGGAAGTATACCCTTTAGAACAAAAAAAGAATTTTTCAAATCGGTCTAGCCATCTTCGTGTAATCAGGTAACATACATATACAAAAAAAAAAAAAAAAAAAGATTCCGACGAAATGATAACCTCCTCCTTTTTGAAGTCGGTTAATAAAAGGGAGGATTAAAGTTAGTTTTACAGATATTTGAAGCAATAAGAATTACGTATATTTTCATATACAAAAATTGATCAAAGTAGACATCACTTTCATTTTGGCTAACATGTACTCATGTGAATTAATGCGTTTGGTTATTCGAAATTACCAAAAAAAAAGTAAATCGGGCATGCTTATGTAAACGCTAGTTGCTTATAATAGATATCAGAATGACTGTTATGCTTGAATATACTTCGCAATGGTTTGTTAAACACTCAATCAATCGATAAAATCCGTGTCTTGCTCATATTTCAGCGTACTTCACCACAGTTCAATGTATCTGTGCAATTCAATAAGTTCCATTTTAACGCAACAACGGCTTTTGATTCTGAACGCTCTCGTATCCCCTGCCGAGACTATCTGAATCCATTAAGATAAGCCGTTTATTCAGCATCAGACAAACTGAATTGAACTTTCTAACCTTTTTAATACTGTAATGCACAGTTACATTACCAGCAATCGGAATAAAAACAGGCTACATGTACTTGCGTTTCAAGAATTTTGTGTTATGATATCATGAGGCTTTTTTGATTATGAATTCCGTTTTTGCCGTTGCTTGGTACTAAAGTCAATCAGCCTTACAACCGTTGATAAAAGAAATACCGGCAATTATAATAATTAAAAATATTTATATCTATACACATGATTTCAATCAGGTGACCAGTGCAGTTTATTACAGTATTTGTATTTATCTCAAACAAGCTGCTCGCAATTGCTTCGCGGAATAATAAAATGATAGGCTGTTGTTAGGCAGCTATTTCTCTAATACCTATGTAAGTATAATATTTCATCAATTCTTTGAGACTAAATATTATTTTTCAAATATAAATTTATGTAATGTGGTATAAGATTGATTCAAAATACGAAAAACTAATACCTAATAGTTCTTTCTATGTACCTATTGGATGGAAGAAAAAAGTTTAGTGAGTACAATTTGGTTCAAGTATTTAAAATGAGCCAAAAAACTCCAATGATGAATTTCTTTCTTCATCAATATTGTTCGTTGATATCCGGCCGACTATTCTAAATTTATTGGTTATTACGTCGCCTTGAATTTGATGGCAATAAATCTTAATCCAAAAAGCATATTACCAGGTTCAAGTATATAATTAAACGCCTGCTACAAGGTTTGCAACAGGCGCCCGGCAGAAGTGATATTGGTCGGCAACGAAAGCGTTCAATTACATGGTTGCCAACAAGCCATGTGTCGAGCATTGACGTGTCATGACTGCGAATTTGTCAAATTTAGAAAGAGTAGGAACAGAGCACAATGAATGTACCTACTGTGGTAGCAATGGCTTTAAATTTGATGTGCGCGAGTGAAGAAAAAAAAAGAAATACAATAAGAGTATGGAGGATGAAGCGGTAGCTGAAAGAAATAAAAACACTTATCATTGCAACATTACGAATTTTCTTGAATCTGAGGATTTAGATAAATCCCTCAGATTGGATCCAGACATTATTAATAAGTTATTATAAATGGTGCGACAACACAACTTTTGTTTTCGCAGGGAAATGCTTTTTACCCATGTAACCAGGACCTCAGGTAGATCCTGACCCTATGTGGGACTCGCACCTGGGAGTGCCTACCCGTAAACTAAAACCACTGCGAGCGCCTTCGGAGTTCAGCCGCATTTTGAGGGTCCCGCATAGACGTTCAACAGGATCACCTTAGCGACAGGCTGGCTCCGGCGAAGGCAAGACTACTACTCGTAAGAGGGGACTGCCCGGCCGCTATTACGCAGTCCCCGCGACGTCGTGTCATACTGAGGCGTCATACTAACACAGATGCGTTACTGGAGGCGCATTTAGTAGCGCCTCCTACGTACCCCCTTTCATCGCCCGCGGGGGGAGGCCTCGTCGGCGGCCTCCTCTCTCACCCACTCGTCGGCCTCCTTCTGGGACATTACTGCCTCACAGAAGGAGACCATCGCCGTCCAGGACTCGTCGTCACCGAGCATCGCGGTGATGACACTCGGTAGAGACAAGTCCCCTCCGATGACTGATGTCAGACTGTGACGCAGCGCCGCCCATCTCGGGAACACCTCGAGGGTGTGCTGGGCCGAGTCCACCGCCGCGCCACAATCGTGACACACTGTCACGGCTCCCTGCGGGCCGTCCGGCACAGGTACTCGCTAAAGCAACCATGCCCGGTGAGCACCTGTGTCAGACGGAAGGTGAGGGGTTTGCGCTTACGGCGCATCCACCGCTCAAGGACCGGACGCAGAGCAGCCGTTAGGCTTTTGCCATACGGCTGCCACGCCAGGTCCTCCCCCCACCTCACAACACAACTGCCGTCTACACGGTCAGTAAAGTTCTTTAAATTCGGTTTTTTTCTAACATGTTGCGACTTACACCAGAAACGCGTCCAACCGATACGATTTACAGCGACTGACGTACTCGGGGGTGCCAGCTCGGATGGTCTTAAACCAAATGCCCATTATTCAACCTTGCCCTTGGTTGGTAGCTCAGCACTCACAACCGAAGAAGTTGAAAGGTCAAGCGAAATGTGGTAGCAAACCACTTTCCACACGGTTGGAAACTACCACGGTCACCCGACAGAGTGGGGTGTCGGTGGCCAAGCGTGTAGCAATCCTGGCTACAGGCGTGTTGATTGGTTGGTTTTACATCTCTCTTACTGATAAATTATAATAAATTATCAAAAATCTAAACGTTGAACCTTAAGAGTTCGCGAGTGGGGTTGCGAATACAAGGTAGTCAATATACCTAATCACTTACCTACATAGAAAACTTAAGACAATTAGTATAGTATTACTTCTAAGTGATAACTTATTAGCAAAGTAGTGTTTGCAGGTAGAATTACATTGATGAGTAAAGACAAAGATTATTTATTACTACTTTATATGCGTATCTATCTTCATATCTACTCTTTACACGATTAAGGTGTATGCAACAGTAACAGAGATTAAGCGACTTTGTCCTATTATTCCTTCAGCGTACTAGAAACAAAGCTCATACGTCTTTTGCTGTGTACCTATATTTCTCTGAATCAGTCGAGGAAGTACAATATAGTAATTTACCTATGTAATATGTTAAGTGAACACCAGAGTACCGTACTGTGTGACGACCATTTAAAATGTATTTATACGGATAACATTACTATCTAATGTCTTCAATTTCTGAGAATAAATTATTTCAACTAATGATGTAGCGTCTATGGATGTCGCTTATCACTTACCACCAGGTGAAACGATAAAAATCCCATATACACAGTTCGGTGGTTCAACTTCACTCTAATTAATTATTATTTTTAATTTTATAAAAATTAGACATTACGATCTAGTAGGGGATGCCTACTGCAGTGGCGGATTTGCAGATATGCCGTCGTAAAGATTTTGATGTACATTTTTAGGAAACCGTCATATGGAAATTAATTTCATACCCAAATTTGCCGCCCTCCATAAATCTGCCGACATAAGCGTATTTACACGTTTTGAAGATCTATGCTACAAAGATTTTGCTGTATTTTTTTATTAATTATTTTCAAAACATCAAAAACCCGTCATCCGGAAATAGGTATAATATTTAATAACAGGTAGCAAAAATTCGAAATCATCACCAAATTTGACGCCCCAAACAATCTGCCGCCCTAGGTTCCTGGTAAATCTGCCACTGTTCTCCTACCAGTGAATAAGCGATGTAGTCGTGGTTAGGTACACGGGGAAATTTAGACAATAGGTACCCATTTTTCAGAAGGACAGAGGTCGGACTCGAACCTAGGCCTCTCACTTCGAGATTACTAACTGAACCACCGTCGCTCACTCTATTTAACTGCTGCTATATAAACCTAACGCTTAAAATGAAAATTGCTTCGTATTTATTAAAGGCATTTGCGATTTTATTTTATAGCACAATCATTTTACTCTTATTATTCTGTAGTAGCAACACAGTGAAAAACGAAACAAAGTTTTCAGAACTTTCCAGCAATCAGATTTACCTCCAATTCTCTCCAAGTATCGTTGTGGTAGATATCGTCACCTGGATAATAAGGCGCCTTGCGTTGTAACGGTGCTCTCCATGGTGGCTGCCAACCAACCGCACCCATTAATTCCACCTGACCAAGACCACCTTCTAAAAATTTGCTGTAGTCTTGAAACGCTGAGAGATTCGACTCCTCCTGTATAAACGTGTAACAGTTAAAAGATTTGAATTACTTTACGTTATAATAATATTACTGATTCAGATTTTTGTAATATTTTTTTTATTTCTTTACTTATAGGTAATCTTAGAGATAAAGTCCATGATTAATTTACCTATAGCATAAGTATTCATTTCCAAACCGAAATTAACATCAGGCAACATCTAGTCACATGAAGTTCTTATGATATAACACAAAGAGAGGTAGAATAAAATATAGTTAGTATCTAATAGGTTTTCCAATACATACTATTTATCTATTTGCTTTGGTACCTGATTGAAGGAGTGCGCGGTATAAAGACTCCTCTGGCGCACAGGCATTGCATCTTTTCTATAATCTGCACTAGCCATTTTATAAGTACAAATTATTATGCGTGAGGATATAAATTACAAAGATTCACTATTGAGAAATTATTTAATAACTATCTATTTTGGCAAATACTACATAATATAAAATCGACATTTCACAGGGTAGGTTTCATCTATTTGTCATATATCCGTTCTTTATATAAAGTGATATTTAAAACAAAATTTGTATTCGGCCAGCTAGATTAATAATACATATTTATTAATGTGTACTTATCTAATTGTTTAGAAATTAGAATAGTAAATGGGTAGGAATAACGTTAGTAGTAGGTATTGAGTAGGAATAACGTGTTAATTAAATAAGTACCTACAAAACATTATAGTTTCAGTAAATAATTTATACTATATTAGGTAAACGAGACATATTATTTATGTGATTTTGTATAATTATTTTACTAATGTGTTATGTAATTAAGTTTTGTGAGGTATTCTGCACTTTATGTGTTCTCTTGGCTTGGTTTTGCGTGTACGCTTATTTCTATTACTTTAATAATAGAAATCATTTTTAGGGTTGCCGTAGCCAAATGGCAAAAAACGGAACCCTTATACTGCCGTCTTAATTAAAAAGGGCATAACTAACATTTTGTAAATATTGAGAAAATAGAGATTAAAATATTTTTTGTTTTTGTTGAAAAAAACATCCCTAAACAATGTTTTCCGAAATTCTGCGAATGGCAATACTTGCATTTATATAGTACATATACGACCATAGCAAATTTTTTTATTATTTTTAATCCATATTATTGATAATTAGCTTAATTCTTTTCATCCTAAAATAAAAAATAAGTAAAAAACAATAATGTTACGAATAAAAGGCACATGCAAGGAAATGTGCCTTTTGAATGTAAAAATTTGAGGAAAAATTTATAATGTTACAATGAAAGAGCACTTTTATTCAATTGTGCCTTTTCACTGAATTATTATTAGTATATATTTACACAGTAAAATATTAGAAGTTACTTCTCTATGAATAAAATAACGTAATTACGAGAAAATCAAACGTTTATTTCAAAAAGTTTACAGAAATAAAATCATATCTTTAAAGAAAAGAACCATCAATTTTAATTAAAATCACAAATTTAAATTGAATTTTTATTACTAAAAATGCTTTTAGCACAAAATCTCTTCAAATAAAAATCAGGTAACAAAACTAAGAATTTCCACTTAGAATAATTACTCAATAGAAGGCCAGTCTTCATACAAGCGCTCTGTCAAAAATGAAGCACTAAGCACTGGTGAAGTTTTCCCGAATTTTATAACAACTTTACATAACCATGTATACTCAAGCTATATTATTATTTATTATGTATAATTGTTATATTACAAGAATGTTTATTTATATGAAACGAAGAAAATATAACGGTAATTAGTAAAATATACATTTTTATATTTATTTTTTATTGGCTTGAAACAGTAGTAATGTAAAGTTGTTACGATGTACGAGGGCGGCACTGAAAATTTCGGGAATCAAGGAAGTGACACAACATTACTATTTAAAAATGTATTTATTGCTTTTTGAAGTATTCTCTACGAAATTTGGCACATTTTTCCATACGATGGTACCAATCATTGAAGCAACCATTCCATTCGGAAGTTGGGGTCTCCAAAATGGCCGTTTTGTAGGCGTCCACAGCTTCTTCAGGCGATGAAAATCTCTGACCACGCAATTTATTATTTATTTTAGGGAAAGTATAGAAATCATTAGGGCTTAGGTTGGGGCTGTACGGCGGATGGCCTAATAATTCTATGTTTTCTTGCTCTAAAAACTCTTTTGTTCTGTGCGCGGTGTGAGAACTCGCATTGTCGTGATGGAGGATGATGCGACGGTTGCAGTTCTCTTTACGGAGTTCAGACATGTTCGCAACATGTCTCCAAAACCGGCCTTTTGGAGACAAACGTGGCCACCATTTTTTTTTGCAACACTCCGTGAACGAACAATTTTTGTTGGCTATAACTCATTTTCGAACACCCAAACTCGTGACCAGTTTTTTGTTTCGGGTTCGTATGCGTATATCCAGGATCCGTCACCGATACGATGTTGTATACAGCATTTGAGGATCCTGCGTGGAATCTTTCGAGAGTTCTGACGCACCAAGTAACGTGAGCCGCTTTTTGCTCTTCACAGAGCAAATGCGGTATCCATCGGGAAAACAACTTTTTTACACCTAATTGTTCATGCAAAATTATTTGTATTTGACTCATGCCAATGTCTAAAGTTGCTTAAATTTCGCGGTATGTCACATGTCGATCTTCCTCAATCAACTTACGCACAACATCCACGTTTTTTTGGGTGACTGCAGTTTTTGGACGACCTTGACGGGGATCATCACTGAGCTTGACACGTCCACGTTGAAATTCAGCAAATCAGCGATAAATTGTGGTTTTGGATGGGGCTTCATTATCAAATGCAGAAATCATCCGGTCAACACACTGTTTTTGTGTTAAATCACTTCGAAAGTCATAATAAATCATCGCTCTAGAATTTTCTCGACTCAATTCCATTTTCTCAACGACTAAACAAGTTTGACAAGACCTTGTGACCAAGACCGAGAATCTTTTTTTAAAATAAATAAATGGTATTCGATTTTTAAAACCAAGGAGTTTTCAATTAAAAAGATTTTAATATGACAGGAACAGTGGAAATATTCCATTCCCGGTACTTTTAGTGCAGCCTATGTATACATATTACTATTTAAACTTGTAACTTGTTGTAATATAAACGCGAAAGTTTGTATGTATGGACGTATGTATGTTTGTTACTGTTTTACTGTTTGTATTTGATATCGTTAAATCACACAAACACATTAATTCAAGAAGGTGTCACGTACCTACGTAAATATCAGTAGCAACTGTTTTAAATTTAATCAGTGGGGGAAAATAATCAGTAAAAATATTTTCACAATCGGGCAACACTGAGCATTGAAAAGAAAATTGTTTTTATTTAAACCTAATTAATTACAAGATACTACGAAATATTGAAAGATTTCCTGTGAAAAGTGATGTTATTACATTTATTTTGTAGGATGTTGTGATGTATCAGATGTATTGTGATATAACCAATCAAAAATGTCGGGCACAACTGAAGTAATCGCACGCATACCTAGCCCCCGAACTTCATCTCTCTTCATAGATGTTAAGTAATAAAGGCATAATCGCCAGTGTGCCTATTTTTATATAAAAATTTAAGGCGTAGGGTAAATAGTAAAGACACAATCGCCAGTTGTGTCTTTTCTTCTACGTTTCTTGCTAAGGTGTTGGTATAAAAACTTAGCACAATTGACACATGAGCCCTTTATATTTGATTTACTCCAAATATGTCTTTTCAATTAAATATTTTTAAACAAAAATCACAATACATACATCACAATGTGACCTTTTTCTTTACAAAAACTAAAAAAATGATGCAGTTGTGCCCTTTAAGCTTATGCTAACTCTGTTTATTTTGTTGCTAAAAATACACAAAAAATTAGGCAGATAGGCCTTTTCTCCTGATTCTGAATATGTATATAACTCAATTTCGTGAAAAATGTTAGTTGTGCCCTTTTTAATTAACACGGCAGTATAGATTCGTCATGTCCGTCTGTCTGTCTGTCCGTCCGTATGTCACAGCCACTTTTTTCCGAAACTATAAGAACTATACTGTTGAAACTTGGTAAGTAGATGTATTCTGTAAACCGCATTAAGATTTTTACACATAAGAAGAAAAAAAACAATAAATTTTGGGGGCCCCATACTTAGAACTGAAACTCAAAAAAATTTTTTCTTCAAACTCATACGTGCGGGGTATCTATGAATAGGTCTTTAAAAAGAATATTGAGGTTTATATTATCATTTTTTTCTACACTGAATAGTTTGCTCGAGAGACACTTCCAAAGTGGTAAAATAACTTCTAAAATAATAGAATGATAAAACTAAAAAAATGATGATGCACATTACCATACAAACTTCTACCGAAAATTGGTTTGAACGGGATCTATTGAGTAGTTTTTTTTAGTACGTCATAAATCGTAAACAGCAATTTACCTTTCCTTCAATCAACACCAATATAAAAAAATCGGTTGTCTGTAATGTCGGTTTACTGACGATAGTTGAACGTGACAACGTCATAAGAAAATGGAACGCCTCAGACCTAGGTAACGCCGCATACGTCATGTTTTTTCGTCCGTGCAGCCGGCTCCATCGAATTATAAGACGTTGTCACGTCAAAAAAGTATTTAATTTCATAAACATATACCTTATTTTTTGTTAAAGTATTTAATGTTGTATATTATGTAATGGTACGGAACTCTTCGTGCGAGAGTCCGACTAGCACTTGGCCGGTTTTAATTAAACAAAGTTATTTATAAATAACATAAACATCTTTCGCAAAAAAATATTTATATTGTTTTTATACAACACAGCATAAAGTTTAATTCAAATTAGTATTAATATCATTATAAAAACATACAAACAAAGCTTTTTTTTAGAGAGAGTTTCGCACAGTATGTTCTAAATCTATGGTTCGCACCAATATTTAAAAAAATTACACGTCATTCTTATTTCTGAACGATATTCTGATGTGGAACGTGTTGTTTAGCTTGCCATGATAAAAATAATAAGTACCTTTATTACCTTTTTTATACTTTAGTCACTCAAAGTTAAATTATTTTAAATAGTTATAAAATGTTTGAGTTTTTGATAGGATTGCTTATAGTAAATGCTTTATCGTTCTAAATATGATCAATTTATAAATAATGGTATTAATTTTTCTAATGTGTGTAGATAATGAAATAATTTAAATTATGGCTTCGACATTGAACAGGCGTTTCTAGATGTTCTTTAAATACTATCAGAAATCAAATTATAATGACTGTTATTTTATAAATAATATAAATTTCAACGAAAAGTGTATACAACATTATATTTATTTTATTGATATTTTATTTTTTTCTACTATAGTAACACTAAAGACCCGCCACGTTTCGCCAGCCTTGTTAGTTGCTCGCGCATCAATCTTCAGTAAATTTTAAGTTCTTGGTCCTGTTGCGCGTTTATCGAGGTTTTGTGTAAAAATGAGTGCACCAGCACCAGCTCCTGCATATAAAGTTGGAATAGTTAAGCAGGTAATTCATTTATTTGATTTTTTTAAATCATCTGTGTTGGTATTCATAGCGGCCGCGAGGCCTCGTGCCCGTGTCGTTTGCCCTGTTGGCACCGCGTCCACAAACTTAAGTTTAAAGAATGATCGATAGTGCTATTGGCCTTTGCACTTGAATTTTTAACACTCACTCATTCCAAATTTATTTTTGCCGACGAAATCGGTTTCATCTAACTTATTATTTGAGCAACGTTGAACTCGAGCGTCCGATCTGACATAGCAATACGCTATTTAGACGAAAGCGTTGCTGGTGAGTTAAACCTCAATTTGAATGAACGATGCATGGATAAAGCATTATTTTTGTTATTAAAGGTATTATCGGGGGATACAGTCGTGATACGCAAGCAGCCGCAAGGGGGTCCGCCACCTGAGAAAGTTCTAGCTTTATCTGGCATCACCGCGCCTAAATTAGCAAGACAGAGAACTGTAAACAAGTAAGTTGATTATTAATAGCCCTTATTCAATTACAAATTTCATATATATTTTCCCAATCTTTTTTTGTAAATATTAGATATTTAACTCCAAATTTTATCGTAAATGGTATAATGTATTTATTGTAACTGTAAAAGCATAATCTTACTATTTCATGACTTAAGCGCTTAATGCTTTTATAAAGTGAAAGTACATTTCTGATAGTGAATGGTATCAGTAGATATTAGGTAACTTAATGAATTACATATTATGATATAACATAAGTACTGGTAATACAGACCATATTTAAGGTAACATTTAATACCTAAATTTAATATAAAGCCAATAAACTGCAAATGTAAATGCTTATTATGAAGCAATGTTATTATTATCACATGTGTCTATATACTGTGGCAAATATTTACATAATTACTAGGTGTAATTCATTTACTAATGGCTGGGCATGGACTTAAAACGTATATTAAGGTTATGGCACTTCATAGGTCTAAATGGTCCCTTATTGGCAATTATTATGTTGTATAACATATGGTTTGGCAATCAAAGAACTTAATGTTTTTTTTTGCGAACTTACCAAATAAATTTTAAGCTTATAAGAAATAGGAGACTTTTCTCATGTCATTATGTTTATTTGTTGTTAGTTAATAGGGAACATGGGACACAACATAACTCTAACAAATAAAAGAGCTTTGGTTATTAGATTATCATTAGCCCATAACTGTGTTTAGCCAGATGTATGCTCCATATGAATGACAAGATAGCCAATATTATTGTATACATATAAAATAGCTGAAGCGAATGTATTCACGGTAATAATAATGTGCTTAAAGGTTATATCTATACTAATATTATAAAGCTTGAAGAGTTTGTTTGTTTGTTTGAACACGCTAATCTCAGGAACTACTGGTCCGATTTGAAAAATTCTTTCAGTGTTAGACAGCCCATTTATCGAGGAAGGCTATAGGCTATATAACATCACGCTGTGACTTATAGGAGTTAAGTAACGCGGGCGAAGCTGCAGGCAACAGCTAGTATCAAAATATAACCTTTAAGCACATTATTATTAATATGTTTAAACTTACAAATGTATTTTGGTATACTGTGCTGCCTATTTATTTGAAGTCTATGCGAATATCCTACTCACAACAATCCATAACTTTGTAAAATGGATTAAACAATGTTTTTACCTAATTCACTGCATTTCATTTATGAATAGAGATTTATTAATACAATTCAAGCACTTAAATACTTATATAATTTTTATATTAACAAATATAGTTACAACATTGCAAAAAAGATCTTGATCAAGTAGTATTTAGTATGTTATACAAGCAATTTTCAATATCTAGACGAAATCTAGAAAAAAACTATCCTTAGCTTCTTAAAGTTTCTATTAAACTAGATTTAATTAAACAGTGTAATTGTAATCTAGCGCAAAAAAAATGTTTACACCAATTCTAGTATTTTACATATTGTAATATAATACCAAACCATACATTTACTTGGTTGTGTTGAAACAGATTAAGTTACAAAGTTTTGTAGCTGATCTTTCATTATATTGTCATGACATTGTGTGCGAATTTTATTGACATTATCCAATTTCATTATCTTTGCTATTGCAATTTATAAAATATTATTTCCCAATGACAAAATATACTTGATTTAGTTTAGCCTAGAATTTAAGACTTAAATAATGATTTTGCTTGCAATACTAAAAGAATGAGTCAAAATTTATAGATTTGTGCAATCATTACATTATAATTGTTGCAGTGATGCTGAAACAAAAGATGAGCCTTTTGCATGGGAAGCCCGGGAGTTCCTTAGAAAAAAACTTGTCGGAAAAGAAGTAATCTTTACTGCAGAGAAACCACCTAACTCTGCTACACGAGAATATGGATCTGTGTGGGCTGGAAAAGATCCTACTAAAGATGAAAACATGACAGAGGCCTTGCTTGCCGAAGGTCTTGTGAAAGTAAGAGAAGGCGGACGTAACATACCACAGCTGAAAAGATATGTTGAATTAGAGGATGCTGCTAAATCACAAGGAAAAGGTCTTTGGGGTACAGACTTACAGGTGAGCTTACTCAGTCTACTCCAAAAATATATACAACATATCTGTCTTTTTAAGTGATGTGATAGCAAATCCATAAATTCTACTTCATTCAAAACCAATATAAATGTTTGTTATTTTAGCTTGTTTCATAAAATCATCTATACATACTATAATAGTATGTGTCAGAATTCTATAGTGAACAAATCAAAATATTTTTAAGTTCTTGTTTTATTATATTCAGTATTTTATTATGATAATAATATGTGTAATGTGCTACAATGTATACATAATAATAATATCTATGGACGCTTTTGCACACGTCAAGTTGTTCCCGTGTTATGGGTACCAGACAACAGAATTATATTTAAAACTTTTATACTATACATATTATATATCTTTATATATATATTTCTTGTGTGCGTGTGTATGTCACTGAACTCCTCCTAGACGGCTGGACCGATCTTGATGAATTTTTTTGTGTGAGTTCAAGGGGATTCGACGATGGTTTAGATTCACAAAAAAAAATATTTTGTACAGGATAACGTCTGTCGGGGCCACTAGTATAATATATAATAAACATATTTAATACACATCCATGACCCAGGAAAATATTTTTGTTCCCTGGCGGGATTTAAACCCCCAACCTCCAGCTTGAGCGCCAACATGCTTCAAAAGAAAAAGAGGTCGTAAAATAGTGTATATAATGAATACATACAGTTAACACTAACAAACAATATCCTTTTATTTTAATGTTCATAATTGTATATAAGACTATTATAGACTATAAATCAAATTGTTACCTGAATAATAAGTTATATAAGTGTTACCTGAAGTAAAAACAATAGAGTATTATCTAACCCCAATAATAGGGAAAGCAAATGCAATTTTTTTTTTGATTGGCTATGGATATTAGAGCACAACAAACACAACCTTACTATAATGTAGGGTGAGATTGATGTTATCAGATTTATATCTGATAACATATATATATATATATATATATATATATATATATATATATATATCTCTCAATAAATTAAAAAAATATAATATGTAAAAATGAGTAAAGTTTGAATGTATTATATCATAAAATCCTGGATAGGATATATGTATACAATATCAAATTAATCAGTATTAGCAAACATAAAATTGTAAATATGTATAAGCAAATTTTCTTGTTAACACAGAACCATGTACGAGACATCAAATGGAGTGTAGATAATCCAAAGCAATTTGTGAACAAACTGAATGGCCAGCCTGTTAAGGCCATTATTGAATATGTGAGAGATGGTTCAACAGTGAGACTTTGCCTGTTACCTGACTATCTACCAATTACATTAATGCTTTCTGGAATTAGAGTAAGTATTTTCTGTAAGAAACAAAAATATTTAAATTTTGTATAAGTTGAGTAAGAAGTCACATGGGCTTCATGAATAATTTGATTATTTACACTTACTTTCCATTTATTAATCATCTTTTTAATAGTGCCCAGCAGTTAAACAAGATGGGGAATCTGAACCATATGCTGAAGAAGCCAGATTCTTCCTCGAATCAAAATTGCTACAGAAGGACATAGAAGTAATACTGGAATCTGTTAACAATAACAACTTTGTTGGTACCATCTTACACCCACAAGGAAATATTGCTGAAGCCTTACTACGTCAAGGTTTTGCAAGATGTGTTGATTGGTCTCTCGCTGTCATGAAATCAGGTATTTTTCACAGATATAGTATCTGTAAAATTTTCCACTTTTGTTTGAGTTACATGAAAAGTATTTAAATTATCTCGTCATTTTAGGAGCATCAACATTGAGGGCAGCTGAACGTGCAGCGAAGGATGCTAAGCTCCGTATTTGGACAAACTACATAAGTAATGCACCAATGATTGCAGCTAAAGACAAAGAATTCTCTGCTACTGTTATGGAAATTGTCAATGGTGATGCATTAGTTGTGAAAATGCCCAATAATGTTCAGAAGAAAATATTCTTAGCTAGCATCAGGCCACCAAGAGAAAAGTAAGTAAATAGGCAACTGTCTAACCAATAACCACAAATATAGCCCATGCTCAGTTCATCTCTTATTGTCGCTTATCTACAATATCTTACAACAAGACTGACTTATTTGATATAACACCCTTTCTTTTTAGGAACAGCCCAGATGAAGAAGGCAAGCAATCCCCCAGGCCGAAAGGTTTTAAACCCCTTTACGATATTCCATGGTTGTATGAAGCTCGTGAATTCTTGCGTAAGAAGCTTATTGGGAAAAAAGTCAATGTGACAGTTGACTACATTCAGCCCGCTAAAGACAATTTCCCAGAAAAGACATGCTGCACAGTTGTGGCTAGTGGCACGTGAGTATATATAAATACAAATGTTACTGTAAGGTATCCAACCCTTCGTGAATGTAAAAATCTTATTATATGGCGATATAATTCGCAAAAAGTTGTTTCTTTATAGTATACTAGCTGTCGCCCACATCTTCGCCACTCTAACTTAGATTTACAGCCGTACCCGGATTGATGATGATTATTTTAATAGCCGAAGTTACTCCTTATAACACCAGCTATCTGGCAGTGAAAGTCCCATCAAAATCGGTCAACCCGTTTCAGAGAGTAGTCAGAAAAAACAGACAGAAAAAAAATGTAAAAAGTGTTATTTTTGTATATATGTAGTATTGCTCTGTCGCTAGGCTACGCTACGTCCATATGCTAATAAAAAGTGTTATTTTAATATTACAAACAGACAATCCAGTTTTATTTATATACATATATAATTTAGATTTTTTTATTACTAAGTAAACATTTGACTAATGCACTTTTTTATATTTTTTAGAAACATAGCTGAAGCTTTAGTAAGCAAAGGGTATGCTACAGTAGTCAGATACCGAAATGATAATGACCAGAGAAGTTCACACTATGACAAGCTCCTTGAAGCTGAACTCAAGGCACAAAAGGCCGCTATTGGGGTTCACGCCAAGAAAGACATACCTACTCACCGCATTCAAGATACTAGTGGAGATTCCGCTAAAGCCAGGAAGTTCTTCCCATTCTTAAAGCGTGCTCAAAAGACAGAAGCTGTGGTCGAGTTTGTAGCAAGTGGATCACGTATGAGACTATACATTCCTAAAGAATCAGTCCTCGTAACTTTCCTATTGGCTGGCATTAACTGTCCAAGAGGCCAACGTCCCGGCATTGGAGGAGGTGCAATGCAAGAGGCAGAACCCTTCGGAGAGGAAGCCCTCCAGTTCACGAAAGAAAAGTGCCTGCAACATGATGTAGTGGTTACTATTGAAGAAATGGACAAAGCTGGTAACTTCATCGGTTGGTTGTGGATTGAGAACGAAAACCTATCTGTAGCACTTGTAGAACACGGCTTAGCTTCAATGCACCATACCGCGGAAACGTCCGAGTTCGCGCGCGCTATTAAGAATGCAGAGGAAAATGCTATCAAAAAACGTATCGGTTTATGGAAAGATTATGTTGAAGCTGAGAAGGAAATTGAAAAAGAACGTAATGCTCCTGTTCAAGACCGTATTGTCAAGTATGAGAAAGTCATTGTTACAGAAGTAACGGTAGAGGGACACTTCTATGTCCAAAATATTGACTTGGGTACTAAGTTGGAAAGCTTAATGGACAAAATACACCAAGAATTCAAAAGTAATGCTCCCCTCCCTGGTTCGTATGTGCCAAAGCGAGGGAGTCTTTGCGCTGCTCGCTTTACCTTGGATGACCAGTGGTACAGAGCAAAGGTTGAAAAGATATCTGACAACAAAATGGCTCATGTCTTCTACATTGACTATGGAAATAGAGAGGTATACTTACTATTATTCTTAATTTGAATTTTATTGAAATTAATTATTCGTCTTATGGCTACTCTAGCTATTACAATCATATTTGTAGTATCAGAATAAATAATATCTAAACTATAAAATAATAATTGACAGTACTATGTAGAAATTAATATTTTCAGGTTATCAACTTCACTCGGCTGGCTCAACTTCCTGCTGGCACAGAGACGGAGCCCCCATATGTGACGGAATATGCCCTTGCCTGTGTGAAATTCCCATCAGATCCCGATGAGAAATTGGAAGCTGTAAGAGCTCTCTCCATGGATACACTGAACAAGAAGTTGCTTGTCAATGTTGAATCACGAGGCTCGCCTCCTTCTGTTACTCTAGTGGATCCTAGCACCAATGTCGATATTGGAAAGGTAAACTTTTACATAGACATAGCACATATACGCCCCAATACTCAAACGGATCTCAAATTTAAGACGTACTTAAACTTGTGTTGTCCCCCTTTTTTTCTTTGAATCTGACACGTCGTAGCATGAGTTTAAGTATGTCTTACATTTGAGATTCGTTTGATTATTCAGGCGATAGCCCTTAAGTACAATAATGATTATAATTTCACTTAAGTGCTATAGGACTTTTCATATAAGCAATACCTTCAAATTTCCCAAGGTGTGTATTAAGTCATAGGAAGCAAGGATGATAAGGAAGTTATTTTAATATTTATACTGTCAATAAGAAATAGGAATTTCTTACTAATTTAAATATTCAATCTGGCACTACTATAACATTATGAGGTGACCATAAGGTTACCTCATAATGTTATAGTAGTGTTTGTGCTAATGGTGTTTGCTCACCTGCATTGCCGGCATGCCTTCCTCAGCTGATTTTGAGGATTACAGCCAAGAGTGGACTGGACTATTTGTTGAGCCTAACTAATTTGTAAAGCAAATTGCCAATATCAATCAAAAACTATGGTAGGGTATGGAGGTAGATTAATAGTTCAGATTATAATATAGCTGTCTACTTCAGGCTTAATATTGGTATTACCTTGGTTTATTTTTTGGCTTAATTGGTTATAACAAATTTTCAAGTTTATAATATTGTCCATCTGAAAAGACTAAATTAGTGCATCTATCGATAAAAAAGCAGAAAATAGAGAGGGAGGCCTTTGCCCAGCAGTGGAACGGTATAGGCTACAGAATAAATAAGTATTGTCCACTTATTTCAATACTTACCCTTCATGTCGAAAAGCTCCTATATGACATAATATAGAGGAGCTTTTTGACATGCCTTTTTCCCCTGATTACTCTTGACTTGTGAGAAAAGTATGAGGCTCACTATATTAATGCTATAAATATTGTTTTAATCATCATCAGCCTCTATGCCTGCTGAACATAGGCCTCCCTCAATGAACGCCAAGACAGGATTTTAATATATATGTTCAACTTCCAGAACTTGATCAAGGAGGGTCTGGTACTGCTTGAGAACACGCGCGAGCACCGACTTGCGTCGCTGGTGAGCGAGTACCGCGCAGCGCAGGAGCACGCCAAGAGCTCACGCCTCAACCTGTGGCGGCACGGTGACATCACCGACGACGACGCAGTCGAATTCGGCGCTCGCCGCTAGCGCGAGCTACCCTGGTACGATGCTACCACCTCGCCCTCGCACACTCTCAACTGCGCCACTTGCACCGCGCCGCACGTCGAGACCGTAATATACACAGTCATCTATGAGTTTTTGTGAAGGCAGCATGGAAGTAACGTACCATTTAAGTTTAAATCTGCCTTCCCAAAAATATTTTCTATACTCTGATTCGAAAAAATTTGATTTCCATTCACCTATACCTCTCTATATTGTTTTCTAATATTTACATGAATTCACTCATTATAATGAAACAAATTTTACGGATTTTATCAGTATAAAGTTGTTTCATTGTACCTATTTCCAAACTTCATGCTATTTATTTGTCTGTCTTAGATATAAACCTTATTGTTGTTGAAATATATAATATACACTGCAAGTAGGAATGTAAGGATTTCCTTTTAGATGTTTCAGTGTTGGGCCCTAAGTGCCCCTTATAGAGTTTAACCAATCTTAGTAATAATCTTACTATGTCGAGTTATCTGTTAAAGTAATGTTAACAATATATATTAATGGAAAATGTATAGATAGTAGTTGTTTTTTTCGAATCAGATATCCATTTCATAAACTATCATGATCAATTTTTAACTGTTGTAAATGTTATTATTCTACAAAGAAATATTACTATTAAGATGAAAACACTTACCTTTAAAAATTATATGTAAAATGGGTGTTTGTATGAGTATTATGTATTTGTGCAGTGTATTTCGGTAATAATCACTGTAACTGACTGCAAGTGGCTAATTTTTTTAACGAAATATGTTAGATCTTTACTTAATATATTTATATTTTAAAATTTATGGAACTATTTAAAGAAAACAAATTATTCTAAATACAATTTTTTTTTGTAATATATAATTTTTTATACAATTTGATTGTGACGTGGCATAATAAGTAATTTTTTTATGTTTACACTGGTATGTATGTTTTATGACGCTTAACAATCAGATTCAGAATTTGATTATTTAGACTTATTGTTTTTTTACACAACATTTGCATAGAAACCGCAATATTTTTACTATTTATTATATTATAGACTCACTGCATAATATATACGAAAATTATTTGTGAATTAAATAATTAAATGATGAATGATTTAAATTTGATCTTAATTATATTAGGCGATGATGTCTTTATATTTCAAGGATGAATTTAGTTATGTTTTGAAAGAAAGTATGTAGTCCATATTGAAATAGATTTTTGAAATAATTGTAATATGAAAAAGTTTATGCTTCGTATTTCGTACTTACGAGTGTATTGTATGATGGCCCTACCTCTTTCAATAATATAAATGGGATAAGACAATTTGTTTTCACACTTTAAGAGTACCATGTACATGGTGGATTGTTAAAAACTTGATTAATTGAAATAAATATTTTAGGCAATATATAAGTATTTTATTCTCATCCCCAAAGTAGTGTTAATAATTATTTACTGGATTTTAGTGAGGCAGCTGTTTTAAGATCGGATGCATGGTAATAACCCTATTTTCGTCGGTAGGGTGTCCTCCTTAGTGTGACGTCACATATTTTCACTCTCACAAATATGACCAACTGTCACAAGGACGGGTGAAGGGTCGACATGAAATTCGAGTGACGTAATTTTTGGATATAATTATTTATTTGTAAAGCAAGAATGGCGCCGGTTTTACGAGTATTTAAAGCTAGTAGTATTTTAAGGGATAATGATGATATTCTATTTGTAAGCTAGTTACATATTAATTCAATTCGATTTATTGATAAAAATGTTTTATTAAAAAAAAGTGACAACCCTTAAGCTTCAATGAAGCACAATGTATTTATTTCATCAACTGTGCTTAGTTTCGCTACAGACTGGTCTATGTATGTATTGCAACCACTATTGTGACCAGCTTTGTTTACAGATGGCACGCAATAATAACTGTCTAGGGCACTCTAGGGTTTTACCGTCATCACGATACTCAACATATCAAGGTATACAATAAATAAAACACAATTTTCTTGAAAAAATATCTCATTCATTCCAATGAATTTATAGAAAGAAATACAAATAAATGCAATTCAAGAGAATCTTAGATAATTACTTTTAAAATGTACTTCAAACATTTCTTTAGTTTATTTCATTCTAATTGACTATGTAATCATATTATTTTGCATTCAAATGCTTGTGAAAAAGGACATTTGTACTTTAAATCTAAAATGGTTCAATACAGATTTTAGCATGTAGTATTTTAATTGCTGACTGGGATATATTAAGGATATTATCTTAAATGTATTTTGAAGGGGATGTTTTGCGTGTGTGCGTGCGTATGTGACATCACAAGTAGATACACACTATTTCTGACCGGGTAGACAATTAGGAAATATCTATAGCGTTATATTTAGAAAGTAGAGTAAGACATCCACTAGGTAACAGAGGGAAGGCCTAGGACGGAGACATGTATAGAAGCAGCATATACTTTTTCGTTTAAAAAAGTTATATTCTATCAATTCCAAAAAGTAAAATTCGGACTAGAAATGGTGCATACTTTGACATAATTCGCAAGAGCGATTGATGATGTTACTTTTTATTTATTACAATACTGAGTCGTTTTACTATCATACTAATAATATCTATGTTTAAACGGACAGAACATTTAGTCAGAAATACGTGGTATCATGAAAGTATGACAAAATATTCCGAACTTTAAACATTCCATAGAAAAGAATTAGTTCACTGATTACATACAAAAATCTGAAGAATTACAATAACAATCAAATATCCAAAAAATAACTCGACTTATTTACCATACTTAGATAGTATTACTACTCGATTACGGAAGTAATACATAAACTAAGTAATAGATAAACTGTCGCATATATAGAGCAATTAATAGGTAACAGTTTTTTCGTCACCAATGTTTTTAAAAGTTGTTCTTGCCTGTTGACGTTAGCATTCTCTTTACATGCTACAGTAAGAGTAAATTAAATAGACCAAACTGAAGTTCGCTTGAGAGTGACTTTTCTATGCCATGCGTGATGCGCATGTCTAAAGTTTGTGAAACTAACTTCAGTCGGGTCAGGCTAAATCGCTCCATACTGTGACACTTTTTACACTCAATATTCCTGATGAAGACTTGTACCTACGCATTTATTTACGCACACAATTTTTTAATCATCAATCATATCAAGAAATTGCTATATAACTTTATAAATTGTGCAATTACTCATAAAGACTAAAACTCGTTTGGCACGATTTAGAATAAAAATCAATTGTACGTTAAATGTGCTATTTTTACTGTAAAAAATACACCAACACGATAAATAAAAATATCTTACACGTGGATAGAATATCTATTATATTTAGGCACACTATATTTTGGCCCGGTAGAGCTAGTTAAAGTTTTATATATATGTACTTGGGTTTTATATGCACATTGGTCAAAGTTTAATAAACAAAAGGAACATGTGAGCAATTCTTGAGTGCCCACAATTTCACATCTAACATAATATATCTGTATGTAAATATAATAATATGACATCGCAAAAAATATATCTATAGTTCACATAGTTTTTTTTATTATTTATAGTAATTAAATCAAATTATTGCCTGTAATTATTTAATAAATATTTAAATAATTAACAGGAATGTAATATTATACCGTTTACAAAAAGGTACATTACATTCAATAAATTGACTAACTAATGAAACATTTATAAGGCATACTCTTAAACATTCAATGACATCTCGTCACCAAACATTTAACACCATTCGTTCTTTAAATTATCTCAAATTGCAACATCATACACCACGTCATAAATTATTATCATAAGATTTACAAAAAAAATACAAGCACATGAATAAAAACGACGAAAAATTCCACTGCTTATCACGAATTTGTACTACGGAATTGTAAAGTATATTGTATGTTACACGGTATGCACAACGATTCGCGTAATGGAGGGATCTTTTAAGTTCTCGTCGTAGTAGGGTATGACGTCATCGGGCAACGGTGGCACGTTAGCGAGGAATTGTTGTATGGAGCTGTAGTAGTCTCTACACGTCCATGTATCGTCGTGCCCACCACCCGGCATCACGGCAATTTTTTTGCTCACGGAACCACAGTGAAGATAAAGCTCTCGCGCCATAGTCGGTGGGACAAGCGCGTCGTTTGACCCGCACATGACTAGCGTCGGTGTCAAAACATGAGCAATTTTTGACAAAGACATATACTGAAAAGAAAATTTACATTTTATACGGCCTCTTTACGACAACTTTAGACAGTATGATGACTCAACCGATATTGATAACAGTCTCTTCTACTTTGAAGCTTGGCAATAAAACCTAGGCTCAAAAACCTGCTTACTTTGTAAAGAAATCAAAGACTTAGTTCCAGATTATTCGTGATGATATTCACATTGTCAAAAGATCAAAATTGTCGACTCTACAATGTCTTCCGAAGAGGATAATATCCAACCATGGGCGAAAAGAGAGATGATAACGATTAAAAACCTCATACATATGAAAACCTCAAGTCAGATATATGTCAAAGTGATAAATAAAAGTTACCTTATTCTTGTGGCAAAACAGTGGGAGCCATAACAAACAATTCCATTTGAGTATAATTCTCGCCATGTCCGGTATACTTGTGAATGTGTTCTCCACCACCATAGCCCAAACCTTATTCTTGTATTCTAGTCTAGAGGCTAAATCGATGGCCACAGCACCACCTGGAATTTATATTTATTCAGATTTTTTTGACGTGGCAACGTCTTATACGCATGCGGCGTTACCTCGCTGTGAGGCGTTCCATTTTCTTATGACGTCGTCAAGTTCAACTATCGTCAGTAAACCGACTTTACAGACAACCGATTTTTATTTAATTATTTCAATAATGGGATCCTAAGCAGATGGTAAGAGCTAGCCAACTTTTTTTTTCATATTTCTCGAAAGTATATTTCGCAAGCATAAAAGGGATAGGAATTGTTATAATACATAATTTTAAAATGCTGAAGATGTCATGCTTTGTACAAATACATTGTATAGCCTGACCAGAAAAATAAAAACCCTCGCCCGGAACGACGATACTATGTGTTGACGTATAAAAGATACAATGGCGACACCACGCAGGGTTTGTATATTTCTGGTCAGGCTATATCTCACTTTTATTCGGAAATCATTTTATCACCAAATGATTAGGTATATTTTGTTATTACTTACCTAATGATCTGCCAAAAAGTATTATTTTAGTACGATCAATGTCATTCCTCTGCATGATATAATCAAAAGCGGCTTGGGCATCTACATAAATACCACGCTCTGACGGAGATCCTTCAGATAGTCCATAGCCTCTATATTCTACCATGAGAATATTTATGTTTAGTTTATGGTAGAAACCGGAAACATTGGATAATCTAGAAAATATTTTCCATTGACATACATATACAGGCTGCAATTGAAATCATGAGCATCCTTTTAAATTTAGACACTGCCCATGTAACTACTAATGTTACGAATACTAAAAATAAAATTGAAGCATGTTATTGAAAACCCTTATAATTAAATCCTGTCATAAAAAGTATCAAGTTCGGTTGGAGCAGTTTGGTTTAGGAAAATGCCGCCCGCGCCGTGTAGAATACGTAGACCTCGCGTCAGTTATCTATTAGATACTTATCTGTTAGAAATAAATAGCTTCATTAGTAGTGTCTAAATTTGAAAGTATGCCCATGACTTCAATTGCATCCTGTATATCAATCTTCAATTTACTACCTACTCAAAACCCAAAACCCTGCTTTCGCCCCGCGCAACCCCACACCAGGGGAAGCACGGGGCGAAGGCGGGATTCGGGCGGTCGCTGTCATGCGCCTAATTGTTTTGGTAAAGTAGTATGTACATAATGTATATATATATATAATAAAAAGATCCGTAAAGGCAAGATTCAAGAGTTTGTTGAAATGAGAAACAGTTTCTAGTCAGGTAGTCAGAATTAATTTAATTAACAACTAATCTGTAGCCATTGGCACCTATACTCATCCAAACAAAAGGGGTATTTTTTTTTATTAAATGTTTAATTAAAAAAATAATAAATGAAGTGCAAGACATTGACTATGAATATAACTTAGACTGTGTTGATAAGTTTTGATGGAACTGTTATTTTTCTAATATAAAGGCATTTTAATCAAACATATTAAATGTATGTATGTATGTAACAACATATTTATCCCGTCAAACCCTCACCTCAATCACCTAAATTTTATGTGAAACTTATCGTTTTGTGTATCGCTATGTTGTCACCTGATGTCAATCATTTGTTCAAGGTCAGTAATATAACCAAAATAGAACCACTTATTATTAAGAATACTGTAGGATTCTCCTAGTATTTTTTACAGCATGATACAATACAAAAATGAAAAAATCTTCTTGAGATCTTTCAAGAAATCAAGAATGCATTAGGGATGTCAAAACTTTTATGTTTTACTTGACTTTAAAATTCATTTAGTTAAACTATTTAAAAGTGTGAAATTATGAAAAATTCTGAAGTGATATCCCTAAATGTCAGCTCTTATTGTTTGACACCTAGTCTACATCAAGATTGGCTGGTGCATAGATAGGTTATCCTGTGATAGATTAAGTAAAAATATATACGAAGAGCTTCTCTGACCAACTATATTATTTAATAATTGGACATTAATGAATTACCTTTGGCCCATATTCCCTGAATTACCATGAAAGAATATCATTGTAGGTCTGTGCTTGCTGTTATTCGCTTGTTTTATAAGAAACATGTGAATTTTTAAACCATCACTATTTCTTATCTTGATACTCTCATAGGGCAACTTATAGTTGCTAGGTTGTAGCACAAACACTCTTGAATCCGGTGGATCATTGGGATAATATAGTAATAAGTCTTGTGCGCTATAAAGAATTCCTGTAAATAAGATGGTAAACTCAGATTGTTTGAAAATTAATACATATAATATAATAATAGATTCAGTAAAATAATGTTTATAACTTCATTTTTTTAAATAGTTATTAACCGAAGTTGAAAACAACTATTTATTAATGTGACTGAATGTCCTGCTGTCCTGCCTTGGAGTTTCTCTAAAATTGGCTTTATGATATTTTTTTATTTGGTTTAAAAGGGTAATCTCAACTTAATTCTTCATGTCTGTTAGTTGTTTTAGTTCTTCATGACTGTTGAACAAGTCATATAGCAATAAAAATAATTCTCATAAATATTAATATTATGTATATAACAATTATAATGCATATAACTGCAACCTAATGTAGGCTTGTAATCGGGTAGTATTGACTTGTACAGCTTTATGACAATGGAGACCAAGCCTGTACCTATATTTTATAATGTTGCTCACATTTGCCTGGCCATAAGTGTGCTAGTAATAAAAGATTGTAAACACGACACACTGAATAGATCCTTGTATATAGGTCACATAATTTTAGGCACAAGCAGCTATTCATTATGCCTCAAGTCAATCAAATTAATATTATTATTAATGGATAGTACTACTCAACCTCAACAATTAGGATATGCCCAAATGTCACGGGATTAAGTCAAGGTTTGGATGACTTCTGTCATGCGCCTGATTGTTGTGGTCATTAGTAGCTTATAAGACTGTGTCCAAACTAAGAGTAGACATTTGGCTGCTAGTCTTGCATACTTTATTGTTGGCTCTTATTAATAAAACATTACTTGTAAACTCAAATTTGTCTAAACTACAAAGCTTTGTATTGTTTTTCAAAAGAGAATTTTTATTAATATTATTACGGGTGCTTACCGCGTTTAAAGATTGATTGAGGTCACGGGAGTCTCCCCGTGATCATGGCGATTGAAACATTGCCGAAATATCGGGACCTCAACAAATCTTTAAATGCGGTAAGCACCCATAATAATATTAATATAAATATGAATAGTGATCACATTAGTTTAAAACAATATATAATTTTTATTTAATTGGAGGATGTAATAAGGAAGTCTTTATTTTTACAAAAATATAAAATACTTTTACAAATTGGTAAGGCAAAGAAATTATATTATATACTAGCTGTTGGATGCAGCTTCGCCCACATTAACTCGCTGAACTCCTATTAGTCACAGCGTAATGTTATATAGCCTATAGCCTTCCTCGATAAATGGGCTATCTAACACTGCAATATTTTTTCATATCGGACCAGTAGTTTCTGAGATTAGCGCATTCAAACAAACAAACAAACTCTTCAGCTTTATAATATTAGTATAGATGGTGAGAGAATTATTTTAATAACTTGAAAAATGACAAAACAATCATCTTTTACTGAATCCCAAATGCATGCAGAGTATTTACTCTGTGACGTCACAAGTCTCTGCAGGTCAATGATAGGGTAAGGCAGTACTCAACTCGAACGACTAGCATGCGAGTCGCAGCCCATGTGCGAGACTTGTGACGTCAAGAGGCCGCACGCCGAGAATTTTTAAAGTGGACGGAAAAACGGTTCGTCATAATATATGGAGATAACTGAAAAAATAATCAATGGGCTTTATTGCAAGTTTAGTGTAGTATATTTTTCAAACATAAATTAAAATAATGGAATATTCCTTATTCTCTTCAAAAACCGCCGCACCTTTTATTAACAATGGCCTTGAATTGCTCCTATCTGAATCTCATTGACAATTTGCCACTATGAGACCAGACTCTTTACAAAGATTTTTCTGATAACTATGTCTATGTCTTTGGATGAACGTCGCTAATCCCTGAAGATGATGACTTGATTAGATTGTTCTCACCACACAACACACAAGTCACAAAAAATAACTTACCTGATATTCCGGTGGTAAATACAGCGAAGGCCACAAAAAATCCATAGAACCAAAACACAATTACACTAGAAAATAATGTGAACGTAGATAGCATCCACAGCCTATAAAGTATTACTCGGAGTATGTGATACATCGCTTTAATTTTTTATAAAGTGGGTGAGAATTAAATAAATATCTTTTATAAATTTGTATGCATGCAATGCATTTTGAGCTTTATGTAAAAATATTATCATAATTTATAAGACATTTCCACAAGGTTATATTTTTTACCATTTTATTTATTTAAAAAGCTATTTCATTAAAATCTAAAGTAAAATGAATTCAATAAGTAAAAGTTTTCTGTTTAAATACATTGACAATTGACAATTGACAATTATTATTATTTTCATTTAAAGGCATTAGCTACTACGCTATTAGCCATACAAAATACAATATTCGGTCTGTAATACGGAGAAATGGCGGGAAACCCCAAGGAGCGCGGCTTCGCCCCTCTAGCCCCCATCAATCAACTATCATTCTCCATTCCATCCACCCAAGGCAGTCCACCACAATATTCGCCAACCAATCACAATATATAAAGATCAAGTTTTTAAAACAAACACTATAGAAAACCACTCTGAATGGACAAAACACAAAATAACAATTAATTAACGGGAAACCAAAAAAACACAACCGCGCGTCCCGATGTTTCCCGCCATTCCCCTGACAATTGACAACATTGAACACCATATGTTTTTAACATTTATTCCTTTAATAGATGCACAAAGATCTACAACCTTAAAGCCGGAGCCGGTCATACTATTATATCATTTTTATAATTGTATATCTTGGAGGTGTTAAGACTAGAGTCCGCATGTATCAATTTAATGAAAGAATTATCCACCCAATTTTTTGCGACGATGAGGGGACTACTACACTCACACAAATTTAAAATTCATTATATTATATGCACACATGCTTATAATGTTATCATCATCATCAGAGCCTATCCTCTTACTGCTGACCTGATATAATAAATGCCAACACCATAACGATGTTCTATTCGAACAGAAATATTACTTTAGGCATATGGGTGTAAATAGTAAAGTGGTATATATACGTGGCCACGAGAATATGATATTAACGAACTCTAGGTACCTAAGTAAAAAAAGAATTTAACCTCGTTAAATTTCCGATTCCAATTTTTTATAAGGCTTACCCCCAAATACTCAAACGACTGTCAAATTTAAGACGTACTTAAACTCATGCTACGATGTGTCAGATTCAAAGAAAAAAGAGGGACAACACGACTTTAAGTACGTCTTAAATTTGAGATTCATTTAATATTTGGGGGTAAGGGTCACTTACTGAGTACTGACTCATCACACAACAGCTAAGATCAAGTATCAATAGATTTGACAAGCCAATAATAATACTGTATTGGAACGAGATAACAACATACGAAAAACTCCAAGAGTGACCGAGACAGTGACAGAGACACTTTCTTTTGTCTTTGTCAGAATATCACTCTTTGTTTCACAAATTTAGTCGATAATTTTTTGTTGGGCACATCATTTAAGCCTGGAAGCGGTAGTCGAATTTTAAACGCCCTATAACTCAAAGAGTATGGATATTAAAAAAAAGTATAAATTTTTGAGAATAAATAGATATTTAAAAATAAATAGATGCATTTATTGATTAATCCAATATTTTAATAGTTTTCGGTCGAGATAGAAAATCAGGTTCATTAAATGGGCCATGAATCCTAAACGGTAACTGGTAAGTTTTACAAAACAGCTTACAAGTTACAACCAATAAAAGATGCGAAATTTTAGTATCTACTACAACGGTATCATCAATCATTTTTGCCCTAAAGTGCATAGTTTCCGAGAAATCGGCAAAACCATTTTCCAACTGACCTTGGAACTTCAACTTCAATATGAAGGTGGCACCTGATGATGATGATATCTATATTCTCGTGATCACAACCAATCATCACTACATAGTATAAAACAAAGTCGCTTTCTCTGTCCCGATGTCCCTTTGTATGCTTAAATCTTTAAAACTACGCAACGGATTTTGATGCGGTCAAGAGGAAGGTTTATTTGTATAATAACATCCATTAAATAGTGGAGAAATACTGTTATTTTTGAGGTTTCTATTGTGATGTCGTAAATAAACACATTTTTTGCACTTACTTACTTAAATTTGTGTATCCTAAATATGCCTACTGAAAA
Organism: Helleia helle; assembly: GCA_963853865.1. Taxonomy (NCBI): domain Eukaryota; kingdom Metazoa; phylum Arthropoda; class Insecta; order Lepidoptera; family Lycaenidae; genus Helleia; species Helleia helle. Next base: position 8,261,356 of record OY971420.1, read on the forward strand.
GTCCGCGATGGCATAATATGTCTATATTAGTTAAATATAACATACTACCTATATCCATTTTAATACTTTAAAAATTGGCAATTATAAAGCGGAACGTAAAAGCTATTTACAAAAATACGGTATTAATCACTTCATATTATAAAATAAAGTCCTACGCCGGTCCATAGATATATAAATAACCATCATCAATCCGTGTACGGCTGTACATCTAAGTTAACGCGGTTAAGCTAGTTCATTATAAATTACACGTTTATTTCGTACCGACGAGACATCTATTATAAAACATGTCAGCGGCAAATTTGAATTTGTAGTTTACAAAAATTTTAATTATGAAGTAGGTAAGTAATAATAAAACAAATAAAATTGTACTTACTTAACAATCCATCCTTCCTTCCTTATCCTTTTGTAAACTAGATGTTTTAGATTTTCTTCACAACATTAAAACAGCACAGGTAGGTATTTTTGTACTTTAAAATTTTATGACGAAGAAATGTCAGCTCAACTATTTATGTGAAAAAGTTAAGTGAAAACTTCTTTAGGCACGGTACGCATATTTTAAGATGAGATAAAATCTCTGGATTCGCGACACCGTTATGAGACGCTATTTGACGTTTATATGATGTTTGATTAATTATATAAGATTATGCAATATTTGTTAGCATAACCAATCGTCAAACACACTGAAATGTCATGCGGTTATTTTGTGCGCCGTTTAACTTGTAAATAGGTTGTCATAATATTTTACAGCCTGTATTATAGGTATTTGAATTTAATTGTTTTGTTTTCACTTCTATCGGCAGTCCCTGTGACTGGTTAGGTTTGTTTTTTTTTATAGCATACCTATAGGCAACCGATTTTTTACCTTTGGCAGAGGGGCCTACAATGGCTACTCCATGTGATTCCTCCAAGAGTACCTGCGAAGATAATAATTTTGTTAAATATTTATTGAAAAAATATAATTCTAATTTCTAACGTAATGCAAGTGTTATATATAAAACATGCACTATTTTAATAATATTAAAATTATAAGCATTTAATATTATAGTGTAAAAAATCATCGAAATGTTTTATGTAAAATTTCGTTATTGGATTGAAATTCATATAAAAAATAAACGATTGGATTTAATCTCACAATAATTATATGAAACCAGTTGCCACCTACGGTATTTTCGAACCGATATGACTAGGGACCTTCAAATAGAGAGTATAATCACACTTGAAAGGCCGTCAACGCAGGTGCGTTGATGATGATGGGTCTACGCTCTATGGATGTCGCTTATCACTTACCACCAAGTGAAACGACTGTCCGTATGCTTCGTTCGTTTTCTGTAAAAAAAATTGAATTCAATAAATAAATAATTGGTATGGTTTTAGGAACTAGTAATGTAGTTTGATGACAAAAAAATATTTCGGAAAGCAGGGGGTTGGCCAATCTCCTACTAGACAAGAGAAATCAGAAAACCGTTGAGTAGGTGTAAGGTATTGATTGATTATCTTGGCGTTCATTAGCAGAGGTCTATGTCATCAGCTTACCAGTCTGATGCTTCAGCTCAAGGATTCTTTTATTAAAATTGCGGGAAATAATGGAACAATTAGTTGAAGAAAAATATTTACTTTATTTACATTTAAATATTATTTGAATCGTTAGTAACAAAATATAATAAGTGTATATAAAGGATTGTTGTTGAATAAGTGTATAAAAAGTTTATACTGTTATATACTAACCAAAGCCAATATGGGCACTTCAAAATGATTAAATTAGCATAAAAACCTGATCATAAGGCCTCACTTTACTTTTTGTATATTTTTACTATTATTATGATTGCTTCTAACATTTATGAATACTATAAGAAAAAAAACTGAAGTTTACAAAGTTAAGGGCAGCTATCCCTTAACTTTGTAAACTTCAGTTTTCTTAAGAATTATTAATTACACATTTACACTAGTATATTATGTAGTATAATATAATAAGCAATGTCCAGTTACCAGTATATAATGTAGTGCTACTTATAAGTACAATGAGAAGGTTGGATTGTCATAATGTTTTGTAAAGTTGAGTTAAATTTTATCATAGAGAAGTTCTAGTTTTGGCATTCAGATTAAAACATTATTTGCCTCTTAAAAGAACTTGACCATAAAGTATTAATGATAATATTTCGACCTGTTTTGATATAAAAAAATCTGCTATCGGAAACACTTGCACACCATTAAACATATTAACAAAGAAAATGTAATAATGAATATTCTTTACAGGAACAATTGTAAATACAATATTATACTATTACATGACATATGTAATTTACAAATTAAATGTATGAAATTACTAGTATTGTTTGTACTTGTGTTTCTAATTTGTATCGTTGTTTATAACACTCATAAGGACAGTCAATTAGGAACATCGGTTATAATGAATTAAGTAAATATTTATTAAGTTGTATATATTTATTTTTTTATATAAATTAATAGTGTAAATTGTAGATAACCAATCATATAGTTTATGTTAAAAAACATTAAAATGCATACCTTATAACAATTTTCGTCGCAAACAGGAAATCAAAGATTTCTTTTTTATTTAGATGATATTATATTCAATAAAATATTACCTTCAAAAAGTATATCTAAAAACCAATTCCAATAGAAGGAGGTTTTATGAACACATTAATTTACATAAACACTAGCGAAGTCACATAATTATGAAATCATATTTTCGTGTTTATCCCTTTGTATTTTTGCCTTTTAAAAAACTTTTTTATTAAACATAAATAGGTATCTATATTTTTGGTTATATATATTTAAAATGATATTGATACGTGATTTAGTTAAAATCATACTTTTGTTAATAAAACTCTTAAAAAGTTACAATAGAAATAGGGTGTATAATAAAATATGAAACAAGTTTTAAAGTCCATATTCTACGAGAAAATATTTTTGTAAATGTGATATGTTGTGATTATGTGACTATTAACGGTATCATTTCTCATTCGGTTAAAAATGTTAGTTTGTTCCAACTCTGTAAATAACACTTACAACTAAACATGTAAAATGCACAAAAAAGAATTGAATTAATTTTATACTAAATTAGTTATTGCGTCACCAACACCACACAAATATACAAAACTATCTCATATACATCAAATATTTAATAACAATTTTCAATGATTAATAGTAATATTTTAGATGTTGTAAATCTGTACTAACCTATTCGAGTATAAACAACATTAAGTCTTACAATATTAAACTTAAAGCAATATTTGCATTGATTTACTTTTTAAATGTATGAAGCATTGCAATGATATCAACAAATAACACTTTTGCATCAAGTCAAGTTAACTCTTATAATAATAAAAAAATAATGCTACAAAAACAACAAAACCGCCAATTGATCTAATATGCGCTTATTCAATACCAATAAATAAAAGTTGTGTGTGTCTATTTCATTTTAAAAGGACAGGTGATTGTTTTTATCCCACTTCATATCTGTCCTGTGTGTATATCATTGATTTTAGCTTATTCCTGTTACAAACAGATTTAGAGCACAAGAAATAGCTACATAAAACTTGAATTCATTGAATCGGCACCCCCAGGCTCCAATACGTTTCTTATTTCTTTACATTGTTATTGAGTTTATTGAAATCCATAAACAACGTTCGAACATCTTGCAGTGATCTTTCTATTTGCTTCACGAAGTTTGGTGAGCTCTGTAAGAGAAATAAAAATTATTTCATATTATATGTTGGGATTTTACTATGACTTATAATAAATGGCGTAACTTGTAACACTTGTATTTCACCATTTATAACTAACTGGCACACATTACCATCAATATACATATTTAATGAGTATTTCCAAATTATTTTTGCATATTATATTGTAAGTAGATATAAAACTTAGTAAAAACATGTTTTGTGTTGACAGTTTGGCATCTTATTTAAAGGTTAATAATAATTATTATTATAGCAGCCAAAGTAATGGACTCTGTGAAAATTTCAAGTATATGCCTAACACGGTTCAAGGATATGTGTAGCTTTATTACACACGGACTATGATCTCAGTTATAGTTCTTTTAATAGGTAAGCAAATAATTTGCTCAGTAGGAATCCTGAAAAATATATTCTATACACTGAGAATGATTCAAATGCCTTTGTATGGACATTTTAGCTTAGCAGATTCAATTGGCCTTGAATAAACTACTTTGTAAGTACATACTATTATTATTTATTATTATTATATATAATAATAATAAATAATAATAAGTACATACTACATTTAAGTAAAAGATGAATTTAAGAAAATGTTTCACATGAGGCAGAAAATTCAATAGTATACTAATAAAAACAATTATACATGTATTTACTACAAATAACTTACACCTGAATATTCCTTAGCAGGCTAAACAAGTAATTATTTGAGATTGAAATTTATTTGTGTACTATTTCTAAATAATGTTTTAGTAATACATATTATATAGCACTCACTGTAATGGGACAGCTTTTCTTGCACGAGACGTGGAAGAAGATGGTGTCTTCACCGGCAATAATGTACGACACTCCATAACCGTCGTCAGCAACGGGTCCAAACCCGCCCCCCGCGCTCACACACTTGGGATATTTCTTCAAGTCTAACAAAGAGGTTTGACCTGTTTGTGCAAAACATACACTATAGTTAATAAAACGTTACGGTGTTATCCTATACATAAAATTCTTCTGTCCGTGTGTATGTCATTGAGCACCTCCCAAGCAGCTGAACCAATTTTGATGATTTTTTTGTGTGTCAAGGGAACTCGACAATGGTTTTGTCACAATTGGGTCACCACATTATTGTTAATCTAAACCATTTTACCTAGATCAGTCCAGCCATTTAGGTTCTATATTTTTCTTCATACTTACCATGGGGCGTTTGACTTGTAGATAGTCGCCAGGGCTCATTGAACACCTCCTGTAGGAAGGGCGACTCCAGCTCCAGGTACTTGGAGACAACGTACAGACAGAAGAGGTGACGGTCTATACCGCGGCCCGCCATCGCGTCTTGGTAGCTCAGCTGGTGCCGCTGGCTGGCCTTCTTGAATAAATGCATGCGCTCTTCTACCTGTGGATATAGAGATTTACATTTAAGACATTATTAGCTTATACGATAGATATCAAACAATTTGTAAATTGTTTTGTAAACTGAAGAGAAATATAATAAAGAAGTGTAAGATTTGATTTGTGGGTCTCCGTCTCCCCAGGCGGGTATGTGGGACTCGCTGCGCCCGAAAGCTAGTAAGTGGACGCAGCTCTACCCACTAAAACCCGGCAAGTGCCACCAATGCCGCCTTTAAATGAGGTGTCCCGGATTTAATAAACAAATAGGGCACTTCGACGGCTAGTCAGACCCCAAACGGACCCAACGCCACCTTCACGGAGAGGTAGTCTCGCACCACAGAACAACCCCTCTCCCAAAGTCGGGACAGTACAATGGAGTGATCCTCGCCCCTTGCCCCCTGATCTTTTGTCCCCTCTTCTTATGAGAGGGGTACAAAGAGCCCCCTCGAAATGCATCAACCCTCGCCTGATTTCGAGGGGTTATAATTGAATTTGACATTTATAGCACTTTACTACCCTTTAGTTACTTCAGTAGATAGAATAGAAAAATTACCTTCTACTACCTCTACTTGTTACTACTAAAACATACTATGTACTTACAGTGGCATTCGGATTGGCCATAGACAGAACCCATGCAGTGCTCTCATTGGTGCAAGACCGGACCGTCTCGGTACGTCCCTCTCTGAACAGTCTCGTCATGGACGCCTCGTAGGTGAGACAGAACCGTCCGGCCGCACGGTAGTACGACAGTTGGAGGATCAGTTGGATGAAAGCGTCCGGTGAGACTCGACAACTCTTCATGAAACCTGTAAATTTTTTGTTACTTTAATAATGATCGTTAATTTTGTAGTATATTATTGGAAAACTCCAACGTTTCATCAACATCATCATCAGCCTCTATCCGTCCACTGCTGAACATAGGCCTCCCTCAATGGACGCCAAGACGACTGATTCCTTGCCACTCGCATCCAACACATACCAGGTACCAGCCACCGCAGACCAAACGTCATATTCTGCTACCGTCTACACCACAGAGCTTGGCCTCTAAATTTACCGTAAATTGCCGTAGCTCAACGTGCATTGGAGCGTGCTTTGGCAAATAGTATTCGAAGCTGAACCAATATAAATTTATTATGGTATTTTTGTTTATAATATATTTTTCAATATTAGGAAGTGTGTTCTCTTATAGTCCACAGTCCACACATATGAAAAAATGCTTATTTGATTGTCACGCTTTAGCACTAAAATATAGTTTCATAGAGAATGGAAATTAACTTAATGCTCTATAAAATTACCTTTTCCGTATTTGGTGTACATCAAAATCTTGAGGTCGACATCGTTGAGTAGTTTCTCAGCGACGTTGTATGAGACGTCGATGGCTTTAAGAAGGTCTTCGTTGTTGAGGTCCCAGAGTAGTCGCGTGGGCGCCGGGGGAGGAGAGTCTACTGGGCCCTTCGCATTACCGTCTTCTTTATATCTGTGATAACAGACGTTAAGTATCACCGTGTGTTTTCCAATTACAAAGCATAATGCGACTCATTGCCGCACAATGCCGAATTGTGCTAATGGAACGTGAAAGCTTTTAAGTGCATCAGCAGAATGCGCTAAGTTTAGTTTAAATAAAATAGTAAAAGAACGTGTTTTCCTTTAATTGAAGTGAAAACTTCTTGAGCATCGTTGTGATTTGAAAGTCGATGAAACGACACACAACACAACAACATTCATAAGATTTAAAGTGGGAGATAATGAGATAGGAAGTATTATACAGTGTTTCTTATGTTCGTCATTTATGAAGGTTTCACTTCTACCACGTGTGAATGGCACACATGTTTTTTTTTTTTAATAAGATGAGATATTTAAGATATGAATGCTATAAAATTTTTCAACAATATACAATAATTACTAACGATTATATAACATTTGTTAATTTTTTGCTACCGCATCACGCGAAAGCACTACGTTTGAGAGTGCTCGATTGTGCGAAGCGGTGCTGTAATTGGAACATCAACATTGTGCATTAGATATGCTGCATAATTCGCGTCAGCGCTGTAATTGAAAAACACACACCTTCACTAAGGATAAATGTAAAGGGCAATTCAAATTGACTGGCCTGAGGTTAGCTATCTAGTCTAATAGGCATCAAAGGTGAGATAGCACCTACTCACCTAATTAATGGACGCCCCCTTACTTCTAACCAAAGTTAATATATACTTCAGCTCTGTACCAGATTTACTATAATATGTAAATTTTAATTTAGCAGGGTTCGGATTGTATTTAGAGTAAGTAATGTGGATGTTACAGTCTAGAATGTACATGACGTTAGTTGTATAATTTACATTTTTATTCTGGCTTGTATTTGGTGAAACGAATAACATAAAAAGCTTCCATTTTATTTCAACCATTAAATTTAATTGTTAATATAATATGTACAGTGCAGTAAGAAAATGTTATGTTGTAATAATAAAAAATTACCCGCATTCAATTTCCGACCAAATGACGTGCTCCCACATATGGCTCATGACCGGAGCATCTGCCCTGTAAAGTAAATAATGTTTAGTTCATCATGTACTACAAATCGGTTCCATTAGTTATATGAAGATACTTTATTTATATTTATTTAACTTTACTATTTTCAATAATTTCAAACTTACCATGTGTGTTCTGTATTGAATCCGACCTACAACAATAAACTGTTTTAAATATATCATATTTAAACAATTTTCGGTTATATCTAACATGTCGCAAAGTTACGCACTGCATCCGATACCAACGAGTCCGTGATAATACGTTCCGAAGTAGTCATAGAACGGTACACACTAGATCAGTTTCCGTCATCACATTTAACCCCTTCATTCGTGAATTTCCAATACCAGTTATTTTCGGTTGATGGACCGAAAAGCCAGTTTTATTTGCCATAGTTGTATAAGCAAAGGGGCATGAGAATTTTCTATATTTTGTAATTTCACGAATTAGTATCGGATGCAGGGCGTAATCGACACGATTGAAAAGTTATAATTTGACTAGTGGCATTAAATTACATTGCATCATGACCATTCAATATATTATATTACATATATATCATGCAATATTTTACCAATAATTAGTAGAAAGTGTAGGTAGTGGTAACACACTACAAGGTACTCATTAACCTTGTAGTGTGTTACCACTACCTACACTTTCTACTAATTATTGGTAAATTTTAGGGAATGGTGTTTAAGAATTCAATACTGTAACTAAAGATATTAAATACAATGACGAAAATCATGACATAATTAACATTTTGGTAGAATTATGATACAGCAGGTGAAAGAAGAAACAAAACTTTCTCCGAACTTCCAAAAATATTTTTTTAATTAAAAGTAAACTAATCATTAAATACTCACCAATCCATTAGTACTGAACAAAAGGTTGAAGGACTTGTCAAACCAGCGATCATACCCCTTGCCATGAAGCAACACTCTACCATACTCGTCTAACTTAGATGGATTGTTTTCATCAAATTCATACTCAACGTCATCTGTAACAAATCAAAACTAGAAATTATTGTTTGGATTAGAATTTAAACAGTTTCTTGAATCTTCTTCTGCCTAGCCTTTTCCCAACTATGTTGGTGTCAGCTTCCAGTCTAACCGGATACAGCTGGATATAAATATTTTAAATGGAGCCACTACCTATCTGACCTCCACAATCCAGCAACTGGGTAATATGATACACCGTGGTAAAACTGGTTGTCAGACTTTCGGGCTTCTGACGACTTGTTACGACTGTCAAAGATCCTCAAATGACAGCCGGGACCGGGAACGGAGGACTCTCGGTATGTAAAGATGGTCACCCATCCACGGACGGACCAACCCCGGCAAGCGTAGCTTAACCTGATGGTTTGATCCTTGCGGCTGTTATTATCCACGAGCTCCTCAAGTTGGACCGAGTCCAAAGTGTTAATAATAATAAAACATACATCATCATAAAACACGATCATAAAATTTGATAGCTTCACCAGCGTCAACTATGAACAATGACTTCCAATATGAATACTGGTCTTCATTACGCACGGCACAGCGCATCCCCTTCCATCCATCTGATCGCCGAAATTTCCTTCCTCAGTCCTTCCCCAAATGAAAACGGTAGCCTCACAGGTTTAAAAGTAGTGGCAATCCTTACGTAGTACCACCACTCTGTAAGCTTATCACATAACAACTAATTTTTTTAAGGGACATATTTAAACAAATTGGAATGAAATGAAATTTTCTTTAAGGGACAACTTTGGACATATTGGAATTCTGACTGTCGCGTCTCAAATACATCTTAGAAAATTTACTGTATGTTCGGGAAAACAAGTCATTTCTGTAAAAAAGTGACATACATAGTAGAGATATACGGAATAGGCACAGGCTAGAATATGTACCAGTGATTAGACTCACAAAAGCAAGCAATGCTTTTAAAGGTATACGTTAATAGAAGCCCAGAAAACGTTCAAATCCTTCCAATTAAAAAATTCAAAAAAGTTATTAAAGAGCGTTTGTGCGGTAAAGTAAAAGATTTTATAGAAGATACCACACCTTGGAAATAGGGCGTTACTCCCAGGCACTTCAGGATAACAATAGGTATGTAAAATTTGTTATAAAATATTTAAAAAGATTAGTTCCACTGAGTTTGTTTCGCTGGTTCTTCTCAGTGGGCTTGCCTTAGAACCGGTGGTAGACTCAATTGACGTTCAAAAAGATACTGTGTTGGTACTATTTTCAATAAAAAAAAATGATTTTGATAATGTTACCTAGACAAACCATGAAGGCGGCCCGCTCTATACAGTGCAGCGACGTCCTGTTGTGTCCCCTGTTGAACATGGTCTGTCGTATGTGCGCCCAGTGCGAGCGCTCTCCCGCCGTCAGCGCCGCCAGTCGCTCCTCGCCGATTACCGGCTTTGACGTGTCATCCAGAATCTGTTGCATCTGCCTACAAAGTATAATTATTTTAAATTTCCTTTTTAAGCAAAGAGATTTAATCAACGTATGTTCGAGTAGCGTATTCATTCGTAAATTGGGTGACGTGTCAATCGATTATTATGGAGAATGAGTAATATTTTTCCTTGTTTTTTAACCATTTAACTGTATGTTGTTACAATTATTGTATTACATATAATGAAACCTTTTAAGGGTTCTATCGCGGTTGATCAGGTTTTTACACGCCCGACGGTACTTTACAGCAACAATGGTCCCGTGAGGACAGGGTTAGTATTAACTCTAATCATATAATACAATTGGAAATTCAAACAAAGTAACGTTCTATTTAACTATGACATTTTATTAATATGAGAGGTAAATATTGTTCTTATCGTAATTTTTTAAATATCGTATTCCTCCTTAAAATATAATCCATCTAGTTCCATATTTTGTATATCTCCCCCATACTAGGAAGAAGACCGGTTAGCCCTTAGAGGGAACCGGCCGGTCGCGGGGTGTGTTCCGTGTTAGAAAGATCCGGGACACTCCCCTTCAAGCGGCTGAAGGCAACTCGCAGTGGTTTTAGTGCGGTATACCGGCGCTGGGGGGAGGGGAGCGCCGGGAGTCCCACATATCCCCGGGGACGCCCCATCCCCGGGTGAATGCGCAAAGCATTTCCACTGCGTCAAAAAAAAAAAAAAGGCCTGGGAGGAGTCACGTGATGCTTTGGAACTTTTCTGTGACTTATCCAAGGCGTTTGATTGTGTACAGCATGAGACCTTGATCAGGAAATTACGCCACTATGGGATAGACGGTACGGCACTGGATCTTTTGAATTCCTATCTTAAAAACAGGACTCAAAAGGTCGAGATAAATGGTAAAAGATCATCCGGGACTAAAATAGAGATGGGGGTCCCACAGGGGTCCATTCTAGGTCCATTTCTTTTTCTAGTTTATGTAAACGATTTACCTTACCTAGTTAAAGATAGTCAAGAGGTAGTGTTGTTTGCTGATGATACTTCACTTATTTTTAAAATCAAACGACAAGAAACTAATTATGACGAGGTAAACAACACACTTTCGAGAATGGTACATTGGTTTAGCGTTAATAACTTTTTTTTTTAATAGTACAAAAACTAAATGCATAAAATTTTCCTTGCCAAATGTTAACCAACTGCAAACCAATGTACTCTTAGACAGTGAAAACTTGGAATTGGTGGACTCCACAGTTTTCCTAGGAATAACTCTAGATCTTAAGCTGCAGTGGGGTCCCCACATAGCTAAATTGGCGAATAGACTCAGTTCAGAAGCATTTGCAGTGAGAAAAATAAGACAGTTTCCATGATGAAGATACAGCGCGAATAGTATATTTTAGCTACTTTCATAGCATTATGTCTTATGGCATATTTTTACGGAGAAATGCGGCCAACATAAACAACATTTTTGTGCTGCAGAAGCGGGCTATTCGTGCTGTAAATTGCACGAATAGCCTGTCTATTCATCTTTGAGAGAAAAAATTAAAGAAATAGGAATTCTGATTGTTGCCTCTCAATACATCTTATAAAATTTACTGTATGTCCGGAATAACATAAATGAATTTTGTAAGAAAAGTGATATTCATAGTAGGAATACACGTAATTGACACAGGTTACTGTATACGCTTTTACAATAGGATCCCAGAAAACGTTCAAAAGCTCTCCATAAAAAAATCAAAAAAAGATACCACACCCTGGGAATAAGGCGTTCCTCCCGGGCATTTCAGGATAAGATGTTAAAATTGTTATATAATATATATTATTTGAAAAGATTAGTTCCACTGAGTTTGTTTCGCCGGTTCTTCTCAGTGGGCTTACCTTGGAACCGGTGGTAGATTCAATTGACGTTCAAAAAGATACTGTATTAGTACTATTTTGAATAAAAAATTATGATTTTGATTTTACAGCCTGCCAAGTGGCAGTTGCATAAGCATAAGTAGGATAAGCACGTTGAAGTCAACGTGCTTATCCTACGAGTGAGATCGGCTACTTTCGTTAAACTTCGCGGAATATTCAGTGAATGTTACTTACACCTGTATTTCGGCGGGGTTCAAAAGTTTCCCCCGGTAATAGACCATGACCTTGAAGTATCTGCCCTTGTGGTAGACGGCGATGTGAGTGGAGTCCTGGTAATGTACGATCTTGTCGGTATCCACGCCCGGCACTCGTACCGTGTTGAACAACCGTTCGTATTGTGATGAACATAGAGGCACCATGTTCTGCAGCATTATCTATACAGATAAATAAAATTGGAGTATTCGTTTGTAATATAAAAATAATCGCTTTTTAATAAATGCACATGTATGCACGGTACATATACCAAATTAGCCTTTTTCACAATTTTTGTCTGTTTCCCCGTCTGTTTGTTCCGGCAAATCTCTAAAACAGCTGAGCCGATTTTGATGGCACTTTCAGTGGTAGATAGCTGATGTTATAAGGAGTAACTTAGGCTATAAAACAATCATCATCAATCCGCATGCGGCTGTAAATCTAAGTTAACGCGGGCGAAGTTGCGGGCAACAGCTAGTCTAAAATATAATGTAACAAATCAGCTGTAGCCCAGATTTGCCCGTTTATACTAAGCAGGTAAAGATTTTATAAATATTCATAGCTGAGGGTCAGTATTATGTATATAAAATAAACACAAATAAGTGTTTTATTATATTGTCTTACTCCCCAAAAATATTTAAATTAATTTCGAACGTTAGATTATATTAAATGTAATAAAAAAATTAAATGAAACTTTAGTAGCACTAAAATAATAATAATTATATTAAGGGTGCACAAGGTAAATAAAAACAAATTAAGAGTATATTTTGATTTACAAGACATACAATGATTCTTCTAATATGTTCAAACATATACGCCAATTTTCATCTGCGTTTGTTTTATAAATTAAAAACGGGAAATTATAAGTCTAGCCACAAAATTATTTATTGGACACATGATTAAACTTCTAATTTTATAACTAAGCAACGGGAAAATGACATAGCCTCTAATAAACTAATTCGTCTTTTTTACAACGCCAACTAAATATTCTATAGAAGTAAAGATCATCAATTATTGTGACTTGTCCTTCTTATTTATACATTGCCACCTAATTTACTAACTTCGCGACGGATTTTATATCTCGTCACCATTTTACGTTTTACAGCTTCAACGCAATGTCTCAATCAATCAATATGGGATGAGTAACATTTTAAACGTACTGAGTTAAAAAATTACAAGCTAAATAAATATATTTTTTGATGTCATTCAATAGTATTTTAGAAGTTTACTGTTAGAATGCATGTTATAAATTTAGATGCTAAAAAATAACCATCATGCTGAGTTGTATGTAGTGAGACATAGAAGATAACTAGTGGCTAAGATAGTATTATTTAGATGCTCGTTAATTGTGACTGACTTAGTAATTAAGAAGGCAACATACATTTTTGGAGGCGAATAATGGTATTAAAAAGAAGCCTGTTTAATTAGCACCTATAAAAAACTTTGTTAGTACTGTATGTAATTCGGAGAATTCACATTATTCAGAGAACTATGGCCCCACTATAAGAAATATTAAATAAATAGTATATCTATAATGCTTCGACCGCACCTGCGTGTATCGTCCCGAAGTAATGCGAGCCGAAGCTTTGTACGTTTAAACACTAAAAATTTAGCGCGAAAAAAACTGTGGTCACTTTATTATTAGCGGCTTACATGTTTTGCAATAATCCAAGATGGCCGAAATCATTTTCAAACGTTTAATTAACTATGGACGACAAGTTTCTTTACTGCCTAATTTACTGCTACATGTGTGCTAATAATTTGACAACATCAGAATACTTTTTGTGATTCACATTTTCTTGGATCGCCTTTGATGGATTCAGCTTCATAAATATGGATGAATTCCGTTACAATTTCATCGCTCCACTCCATTTTTACACATCCGGGTATATGCGTCTAAACTGATCGAAAACGATAATGCACACGCGCCCACTTGTTCGCGACGATAGCCGATAATAGTTGGTCACATCTGCGAGTATCGTGTCACGGTGCGAAGCTTTGTGACGATACACGCAGGTGCGGCCGAAGCATTACACAAAATATCGGTAAATATATACTTACAGGTTCCAATTCTTGTCTCTCAATGAGCCTACGGAATTTAAGGCACATATGTATCAGAGTGCCGGCTCGCGCCGCCTGTACTGAGGTCACTCGCATCAGCGTGTCCGTGCCGTAGAAGTTCGAGTTCACCATCAGAGGTGATCTGCCCCTTAAGTACACATACTCTTCCCACCAATCGGAGACGTAGTTGCTTGACCACCTAGATGATAAAATATTAAAAGGATTTACTTTAATACCGGTCAAACCAAGTAATCTTTTTTGCCTTCTACTAGCGATCTCAGCTGCTTGTATAAATTAAATATACCCGCACTGCACCGCGTTTCTGCATCAGTACCACCACTTATTTCTCCCGTGAAACAGCTTTGCTGTGTTTCGGATAGAAGGGTAGGACGGTCAGTGGAATTACTGGCACCGAGACTTAACATCTTATGACTCAGGATAAGCACTTGAATGAGTGGCCTGGGCACAAGCCCAGGTCACTCATTCAATGTTCAATCATGTTCATGGGTGACCACTTACCCTCAGGTAGCTAGACTGCTCTTTTGCTAATCAAAGTTACATAATCTTGAGTACATTAATTTTTCAGACTATCCACATTTAAGCAACAACTCTAGTAGAAAAACCTATTAATGAAAAAAAAAACATCATACAAGTCATCAACTAACAACAGTGACATAGTTTTATACTTATAGTTGACATTTATTTTAATCAGGAATTTGTAATATCTCATTAGATATATATATTAGGTCCTATGCACATATATGTATACGGACTATACTACACTATTACTTCTATGACATTATTATATACTAGCTGTTGCCCGCAGCTTCGCCCGCGGTAACTTACTCAACTTAACTGCTGTTAGTCACAGCGGGATGTTATATAGCCCATAGCCTTTCTCGATAAATGGGCTGTCTAATACTGAAAGAATTTTTCAAATCGGCCTAGTAGTTCCTGAGATTAGCGTGTTCAAACAAACAAACTCTTCAGCTTTATAATATTAAGTATAGATAGGTTCTGTATATATATTTACCATGATTTAAGCATAAGGTATCTCTGTAGTTTCACAGCTATTGACTTTTCAAATTCGTCCGCTAACCTCACAACCCTTTCATACTTCTCGTCATCCAAAAGTGGCCGGACACTTATCAAATACTGAAATCAAAAATGTTTACAACCATTACTTTATAATTTTTTTCTTTGGTATCTCGAAAGATTTTCAATCATTATTCAATACCCCTTCAGATTTTTGGAATTCTGGAATGGAATCCAAAAGTAGAAAGTCAGATAACAGTGGAATCCCACTGATATAATCAAATCAAACAATCGTTTGACCTACGAGAAAATTACTAGGTCTTTTTATTCTATGTAGGTTGAGCTATTTATAAGCTGTTAGATGTAGAAGTATGTGGTTGAAAGATAAAACTGTGTTTTAACAATTTCCGCTGTCTTGAATTTGTACATTGTACATTATAAATCTTTGTATACACATATTTTCACTGTTTAAGATCATCTCCTCAAAATTGCCTCTTTATTATATCACTCTAAAAAGATGTCACATCTTTAATGTATAGTTCAGATTGAATTCCTCCAGAGCGGCTGGACTGATTTTGATGGTTTTTTTTTGGATTCGAGAATGGTTTAAATTATCAATTTGGTCACCCACAAAATGTTTTGTACAACGTTTGATCCGCTAGTAATATTGAAAAATAAGTCATATTAAAAACTGAATTAGTCACGATACATTAATGACTTTCAATCTAGAAGCTGTATTTATCTAAGTGTTACTTCAGGATTATATCTGTCTGCGATCTTTTGAACACAGACACCATTTCGTAATAAAAATAGCATTAAAATAGACGTACTAAAAGAACAGACTATGAAAATAATTCCCATCAGCCCGGCTACTACTTACTATGAGAGCAGTGATAATATGTTCCCAAGTAGTCGTAGAACTAGCTTTTTTATCTTCATCATCAGCCTCTGTCCGCCCACAGCTGAACACAGGCCTCCCACAATGAAAGCCAAGACGGGCCACTATTTGTATAATCAAAATGGTGGGAGATCGGCCGCCATCACGTTCATTGATAAAGGCCTGTGTATAACAGTGAGTGAGGCTGATATAAATCCGTATTTTCACGTATTCAGATTGGATACAGTGCGTAACCGTTCTAAGAGCTGTAAATCTAACTCAGTCAATAGTTAGTAATTAACATACTCACCCTTCTTGTGGTATCCTTAACAGATGGTAACGGAAGCCTTGGCAAAGAACCTTGAAAACTGTACAGCTTGGGCTTGTTCCACCCGGACAGAACTCTAACAATACTCGCCCACAACAATGTCTTTGTGGATATTTTGGAGCCAGGAGCTCTAGATTCGTACATCCAACCCTGAAACAATTATTAACTTTAAAACCTATTACACAAATACATTACAAAGAGGTAGTGCCATGCTGCTTGCTTGCATGCTTTGCAGCCGATTTGGGCCGGCACGACTGGGGTGGTACCTCTCGATAACATAATATAGGGCTGTCGCTTTTCGTGCGGTTTGTGAGATTCCAGTGGTCCATTGGAGGGGGGGGGGTGTTTAGAGAAGAGGAGGACAACGCATCAGCATAATCTCTGGTTATGCGGATGTGTATGGGCGTCGATGTCGCCAAAAGGCTTAGAATGTTCGTTTGTCCTCCTATGCTACAAAAAAATATATAAGCATGATAAAATCAGAGCTTTTAATATTTCATACTAACATTATAAAAGCAAAATTCTACTCTCCACTATAACTATTAAAATACTAACTATTAAAATTCGCCTTTCTGTTCTGTAGCTTTTCTTGTAGAAAAACTAAGTATCGTAGTAATCACGATAACAAGAAGGATAGAAAGATATTTATATCCTTGGAACAGATAGCCTAAATAATTTAAGTCCACGTGTGAAGCAGCATAACGTCTAATATATCATTATATTATTATTTTACGCAAACGTTAATAACTTATTTGAAATATTTTAATGATGTTAATTACTACATGACTATGATATTTTCATAGTAGATCATATTTTAGAAATACCACAAAAATTAGAATAAAAACTCGGATAAACCAGTTTTTGTTTAACACAACCGACTTATATAAAGTTATTTTTTTATCTTTCATTAACATCATGTCGTAAAATTATTCAATAGAAATCTTTCCTTGACAACCAAATTTTATTTTCAAAAAAACTATCATATTTAAATTAATTAAGATTGAAATTCAACTTTCGTTGGCAGTAAAATTATTTTAAAAAGTTATATAGGAAAAAATTACTAGACTAAACATTATATAACATTAATCCACGAGATTATTTTCCAGATATATGATTTATGTATTAGATAGTTACTGAGATTACGTAATGTATTTACAATAGATATGTTGGGATATTAATTATAAAGATAATTGGCATCGCCGCAAAACCGCTTTGGTGCAAAATTTATCGTTTATTAATGTCTCGACGTGATAACCTAGATATCTAGTGAAAATAGTGCGTTACGATATTTAGTCTAATTTCAATTATAATTACATATACATATATGTCACACACCCAGGAGAACGGATGGCCGATGGGCCAACAAGGTTAAAGGGTGGAGGCCATTATTAATGTATATACACTCAGGATTTGTATGTTAGTGGCTGCTAAAAGTTGCCGATGGATTTATTTAAATTCCATACACAACTTTGCATTTATATAAAATAATGTCTCGTATAGTTTTTATATCGAAATTTACACGGGGTAGGATTTAGGAACCAGCTGTACCAGGCCAAGTTAAAAATAAGAAAATCAAAACAAGTTAAAGATAAGAAATCACACGTTTTATATTCCAGATGTAGCTTCTGCGGCTCCACCGCGGCTCATGGAGAGGTTACACACGTTTTTAACCGACTTCAACAAAAAGGAGGAGGTTACCATTCAAGTTTCGCTTTGCAAGAAAATGTGTGATTATTTCCATTGCAACCGGGACAAACTACGCATTTCTTGCAATTGACATTTTAACACACATGCGTGGCCTCTGCGTGCGTCGTAGTGGAGCCGTGCCTTCATAAACGAAAGAAATATAACCAAAAGCCATGTTTATTATACAAGTTTTAAGGCGGGCCTTTCCCGATAAACGGCATTTTGAATTCTGTTTTATTTAGAATCTAAGCCAGATTTTTTCCATACTAAATTCAGTTCGTGGACAGCCCCGCCTTAAATACAATAGTGACTGTATCTATTATATGATTCTGACAACCTGCAAACCTACAAGCATTGCAATTTCAGTGAACTCTTACCTTGTACATAAGCAGAATTTTGAGAAGATACCGCATGAAGAATATTACCGACAGCCACATTGTCAGCGCCGCCAGCAAACATGCTATCACTTGCCATAATATTGAATCGCTAAAAAGAAAACGTCATTATAAATTCATAATCTGTTAACCTTTCGTTCGACATTCACTTATAATTAGTGCCATAACCCCTAAAAAGTGACTTAGAAGGTGTTGAATAAAGACCGATCTTCCAAAGTCAATTGGCAAATATGTGCGACATCCAGGGCCGACTTTCCCACTGGGCACGTGCCCAGGATCCCACGATCCATGGGCCCGGGGCCCACTATTTCTATCAGAATATGGTTGAGTGATATTACAAAAATGATTGCTGATAAGAATACCTAGTACTGCCCTTATTACTAGGTTTATTCCTCTCTAGTCCAAAAATCAGCTCACAGATCTTAAAATTGTTGTTTTCGTCGGGGCCCCATTATCCTACTGCCCAGGGCTTCAAACAGGTTAAAGGCGACATAGGTGACATCGTACATCGGATGGCAAGTTGAAAATAATATATACATCCTAATTGATTTGACTTTCGAGACTTTTGAAACCTGAACATTCTGGAAGCTCTGGAATCTCTAGCACATCTAGAACAAGGGACATCTAGAAATGAGACAGACAGAAGGGCTCTCACTGAATTGTTCACCAATTCATTGGAGATCGGCATTCAGATAACAGGAGACCTAGCGTCATATGGTCATAGAGTAGCTCTCGGATTGTAAAAGATACTAGAAGAGCCGATGATACTTCCAGACGTAGTAGATAGTGCTCAGCGAACACGTTTATTTGAGACCGGTTAATGTCAATGAACTCTCGAATTCGTAGACGATTGTGTCACTTACTGCACTTTTAAGGTTTATGACGGAAGGCAATAGTCAAAAGTAATTAATAATCAAAAGAATTCAGGGGGCTTATAATATTAATAATATTTTACAGTTTCCCTCCCCAATTGACAGCACAATATTGTAATGTTGTATGTTGGGCACACTTTTTGGTCATCAATTCTGCGATGTTTTGAAGTAAGCCGTCAACCAGAGCGTTCCTTCAGAGATACGCGGAAATACTATCGATGACGTCAATAATTAATAAAGTCCTATCAATGTTAGCTCAACTTGTAAAGCAAAAGAGGAGTTTATAATTGATGGATATGAACAAAAAAAATCCGTTGAAGAACTGGACGACGATTGAGTTACTAGAATGGCAAGGAAAGTCACATTCACATATTGCCGTTGGGCCAGTAAAGTTTGTAATAGCGATCGATTTAGAAATATACAATGATGTTCACTCAACGAATACCTAATAACAAAAAACTTAGTTGGATGGTCTTAGGTTCCTTAACGGGGCCTGACGAAATGTTTGTCATAAAGTATGTAATTGTATATATTGTATGAAAATCGATGCTAACGCCGATGTTACAATATTTTAACAGATATTTCGTAATCAACAATAATAGAAGGTAAAAGTAAACAGGGATGACACAACTTGAATAAAATCTAAAAGTTCGGAGCAACAACTTGTTATTAGAATACAATATATAGAATTTAAAATATATGTATATTATACCTCAAGGTTCACGTGTAGTATTTAAGATAAGGTATAACACAAGTAGTTTTCTTCCTATTCAAGATAATGTGGTCGAACATTTAATCTTATCTCGAACACATGCGTCGAATGATTTGATTTGATCTTATTAGAACTAGTGAAACAAGCAAGGTGGTGACAGCAGCAGAAAATATGTACTCTTGTATTTTAACACACTGTGAGGGATTACAAACGGAATGTACCTACTTTAATTATAGATTATTATTTATACATTTAAGGATATACTCAATTGAATGTCTTTAAACAATTAGTAAATTCTAAATATTACACTACGACTTATATACTTAAATTACAATGTATATTGTCGTACAATGTACATACTTAAATTCTAATTTTAATAAAATAGAAATATATGAAATAAAAAATATATTATAATGTATGGAAACCTAGTTATTGCTAAACCAGGAAATCAAATATCTCTTTTATATGAGCCTTTGTTGAAAAGAGCCTATGCTTAGCAGTGTATGCGTGTATATTATTGTGTTATCAATCTATATTTACTTACCCTGGTAAAAAGCCACAAGCTTTTTGGACTAATCCAAATGGTATGTGAAAGCCAGCGAAATGGGCCCCTACCAGAAGGACCCATAGGAAATAAACGGACTGAAGGTGGCCAGGATACACGCCGTTATGAACGCTGTTCTGTAAAACACATGCTGACATATAATACAAACCACCAATACTGTAACTAAACGTTAAGTTTAATTGGAACTTTGCTTTTAAAACATGTAGCTTAAATTTTGACGCTTAACTTTAAGCTTGGTCTTTTACTTTTTGTTAACTTGAATTTCTTTTTAGAAACCTACATTTAAATCTAATCGGATTAATCTTCATTTATTTCCATGCTTTTTGACACTTGCTAAATCGTCTGACTTTCTTGGATTCTTCCTTTCATTTTCCTTCTTCGCTCTTCCTTTTTTGGAAGTTTCTATATCAAAATCATTAGTTAAATCCATTTCTACAAGCCAATCAAACCTTTCTGAGCGTTATATGTTTTGATAACTGTTTTCATACTATATACATAAAAAATAAAGGTCAGAATGGTTTGAATGACTCATGGAAATGCATTTAACATTTAAATTTTAAGTCATATTATAAAAGTGTTTATACCCTGAATCGTGCTAAGCGCTTCTTCCATGATCGTATACCGGACTCCCATACGAGATGTAGGACCTCACGGTCGAAGTTGACGTCCCATCCATCGTGAGTGATGGCGAATGAGAACGCGACAGCAGAATGTGCTTCTGCCATGCTTCACCTGCAATGTAATGTTACGTTTATTATGAAAGACCCAATAACGTTAAGAAATCAAGTCCTGTAATGTAATACTATTATCAGAGACTCAATAATGTTCAAAAATAAGTCCTGTAATGTAATACTGTTATCAGAGACTCAATAATGTTCAAAAATAAGACCTGTAATGTAGTACTATTATCAGAGACCCAATAACGTTCAGAAATCAATAACTGTAATGTAATACTATTATTAACAGCAATAACAATCACAAATAGAGAGCATATTAAAAAAAGTAACACTGGTTCAGAACCGGATGGTTTCATCATAATGAAACAACTTTTTATGGATTTAATCATAGATATTCAGTTTTATGTCTTTTGGATACGGAGAGCAACCATAGTCAAGGATCCCTTCTGACTGTTTCTATCCCCCATGTTGCTTCATTACAATACTTGTGAAATATGAGAAAACATTAGAAATTACTAAACAGATTAGAGAACACTGGAGTATAATAGTTCGGATTATATTTGAAAAACATTTATGTATTGTCCACATGTTTCTATGATTATATCGATTTAAATATATGTATTCATAGTACATACTATAGACAGTAGTACATAGTACTATATACATTCGTTAAATATATTTTTAAATATTGTTACATTATATTTATATATAATCCAATAATCCAATCCAATACGAAAAATAACGATGACTTCTCCGGTTAAACCCGACAATTTAAAATTCTCCTATACGGTATAAAATAATCGGTTCGTTCCTACATCCTGAATATTAGCGTTCCATTTTATTATCTACAAGGTCGCCCTTGTTCGAATGTAGGATCAGCGCCGTGACCCGTCGGAAGTGCTCAATTTTGTCTATGAGTTGCGGGCTATGTTTACCTTGAAAATTATACTTCCTAAATAAAGTCGATACAATATTATTTTTAGCATAAGAAAATGTATAGAAACGTGGAACATAATCACATGATTTTTTTCTTTTGCACCGGAAAATGCTCTAAGGCATCACGCGGGAAGGGGGGACTTCCCAGGCGGGGATGTATGAAAGATGGTAAGGCGGACGAAGCTCTACTCACTAAAACCCTGCGAGTGCCACCAATTCCGCCTTTGGTCAGGTGCCCCGGATCTGCTGAGCAACAGGGCACCTCGACGGCTAGTCAGCACCCCAAGGGACCGACGCCACCTCTACAGAGGGTTGTCCCGCACCAAAGAACAACCCCTCCTAACGTCGGGGCAGTGCAATGGATACAATTTAGAAGGTTGTGCTAAATTAAATGCTGATTCAAAATATGTATATCAGAAATAACTTAGGTTGTTTTCGGTAACTTATAAAATGGAGCAGAAACGATTAAGTAATAAAAATAAGGTTTTGAAATAACTTGCAAAATCAAATATGTAACATGTATATGAATAACCTTGCAGACATAGTATTTTATACTTTCTAACAATAATACATTTATTTTAAAGCGCAGCAGCATTTTCTGCAAAAGATACTATAATTTTTATTAGACATTATGGTAAAAAAATAATATAAATAATAATCATTGCATAGCATAGCAAATACAATAGGTCACTGCTAAATACTTATATTTTTAACAAAAACTATAAATATGTGTTTCCAATTTTGATAAAAATCTAGGTCGTCAAACTTGTAAGACAGGGTTTCTTAAACTTTTTGTAGTCATGGACCACTTTTAAAATTAAACATATCAGACAGACCCCTTTCAAATGTAATTTGACTACATGCACCTGCTAATGATTTAGAGTGTTTCTATGAATGTTGTCTATCACTTGTGAAACCACTCCATTTAAGAAACCCTGCTGTAAAAGATACGATAATATTTACAAACAGCAATCAGGTAAATGCAATAAGTAGACATTTATTAATTTTAGTGTTTTATTTTCAAAGTAGTACATGCCCCCAGAAAATTATAAATAAACTTCCAACAACTACAAGTCTAATTTGGTGAATGTTGCCTATTTGTAATGATCTTGATTTAGGCCTCTTTCAATTAAAGCCAGGGTAAATATTGCACACTTGCATTCAACAAGCACTGGGTACTGCATGGTAATGATTGGAGATCTGTAATTTAGCCGATAATAATGAATACAGTGGACCCCGGAAATCCGACCCCTGTCTAATATTTTTTGACAATCTTCACTAATGTAGATAATGCATGATCGAACAGGTTACAACTTGTACACACAACCACTATTGTACATACTAACAGGTATTGTTTGATTCTGATTGCTTAGATTGAATTTGAATTTTGTCTACTTGAGATAGTGGTGCGGCCTAGCGTGTGTTCATTATTTACTAGTTCTTCATTATTTATTACCTAGTAATGTCGTCACGGAGCCCAGATGCAAAACACTGACAATTAAAGAAAACTGTATTTTGGACCATTTAGAATTTAGATTGTAATGAATCTTTCAGTATATTAGCAAGTGAATATAAAGGAGGCTGATCTACAATTTATGACATTAGCAGTAATTTATAAAAGGTCAATTCAATAGTTTGACACTGCCCTGCAAAACTTTTGGCAGATTACTAACGTTACACTACTCCAAGATTGTAAAAGAAAAGGTAAGTTGAAATTCATAATAAAAAACTAACATTGTATCCTACCTTTTTTATATCAAGGCTCTTGCAAATTTTACAGAAACCTTATATTGCCAATGTTCTGATACTAATGGGTGTGGTGGGCTCCAACAGAGTAACAAATCAGCATTACATTGATTACTCCTAATACATGTTCCACATATTTCTACATATTGATTTACATTTACATTACAGATTGATATGGCATATTCTACAATTTATAAGGTTTAAATAAATAATATATTAATATTAAAATTTTTGACTGGGAACACTCATAGGGACTCAACATAGATGGGAGGAAATTAAACCACCTCAGATATGCAGACGATCTGGTTTTACTGAAAGAAAGAAGCTTCAGAAGATGATACAAACTTTAAATACTGAAAGAAGGTCTAAAAATGAACATAACAAAGACGAAATTAATGACCAACTCAAAAACAACAAAACAACAACTGGAATATGTAGACGAGTATTGCTACTTAGGTCAGATCATTTCGCCTTAAGACCTTAAGGCCTTAAGACCAAATAACAAAAGAAATAAATAAGATTGGTCCCTTAAGGAAAATATTAAATCTAATGACCATACTAAGTCAACCAAAATAAAAGTTTTCAATATGTGTATTCTTCCATGCATCTCCTACGGCTGTGAAACATGGTAACAAAATACAAAATACCATAGAGACAAATTAGAAAAATGCCAGAGAGCTATGGAACAAAGCATGAGAGGCAAGACATTATTAGCAATATCCAGTTAAGATCTAAACAAAACAAAACTAACCAACATTCTGCATAGAATAGATCTCCAAAAATGGATATGGAACTGCCATATATTGATATATCCAGACTGGAAAACTGGAGTCAAATTATCAGACAGTGGTACCCTCGAGATGGCATAAGGAGGACGCTAACAAGTGAGCTGGGAGGATGATAAATCTCATCCTCCCAGCTCACTTGTTATCGTACTTACGGCGGGATCCAAATGGAGAAGAGTTGATCAAGACTGCATACAATGGAAGCTACTGGAGGTGGCCTTTGCCAACAGGCACACTGAGTTGAGAGACATACTATTACAAACTTAATAGATCAGATCTCTCACCCGGTTTATAGAGCTAAATAAATAAGGTGCCAATGATGACGAATACTATAATTCTAAATGAATAAACCTTTGTTCCAATCAGTTGTAAGAATTATTTCTTATTATCGATTATAGTATTGTTGCTAGTCCTAGGTTAAGGGTTTTACGCCACTGGTAGAAGCTATTTATTGATTTAATATTTACGCATTTTTAATTAACCATGTATGTATGTTAGTAGAACTATAGTCTATACTCATAAGTAGTTTTTTACTACACATCAAATACAAGTTAAAAAACGAGTAAAGAATAAAAACATGTTCCAAATTCATTTTTAATTCGCCTGATCATGTGTGTAAATACATTCGCTACAGCTTACGCACACATATAAAAAGTATTCGGTATCAAAGTCTAAACTGGGAGCGCAACGATACTTAATTTTTTTTCAGTTAATAGTTACTAGTAAAATAATGTGTATCACAAATCATGCATGTATTGTCAATTTTAAATTATAATTAATGTATTTGTAATGATACAATAGAAGTTAGTTTACCTACTTTAAATAAGAAAATATTATATTACGTAGACATCGTGTCTTTTACATTTCAATAAATACAATTATATTTTGTTGTTAGTTAAAATACTACTTACCTACTTTAAGTTTTGATACAAATGCTGGAGAAAGCACCCACGACAGCAGTATTATTTTAATGTAGGTAGATACCGTAATAACAGTACAAAGGTATTTAATTAAACATCACTGCGAATTAACATTATTCTCATTATAGAATTATTACAAAAAATTATGTAATCTAAAGGATTTGAAATATAAAATGAAAAAATGTCACGCTAGTTTATCGTAAATCGTCGTAATGACCACAAATCACAATTCGTACGCTCATTCAACATCAACGCATCTATGTTCAACGCTGTACCTTATTAACCTACTACCTAGTCAGTACTCAGTAGTCCGTAGTCCGAACATGGTCCGTACGCGTACACCGTACCTCGTAACTCGTACTAGTAGCACAGAGTACAGAACTACAGTTCTCATATTATGTCTATGCTCAGTACATACAGGATTGCACTATATATATTTTTTTCGGAAGGGCTAGACTTTTCGGCCTGATGGCCTTTAAGCTCAATCAGTACATTAAATGTGCAGATGGCTCACTTAAGAAAATATATTCGAAAGGAGGACGCCTCCCTCTGCGCCCCGCGGGGGGCGCGGGTCATCGCGCGCGCTGCTCGTGAGAGCAGGATTTGGACTAGTCAAATCCAATACGGTCGACGAATCTTTTACGGTTGAATTTAACCTATCATCATGAGGGCCGGCCCTCACCCGGCGTGTCATGCGCGATACCCAAGGAATCTAGCGGTAGCGTAGTGCTAGCGCTGTTTGCGCGGTCTGGGTTTGTGTCTACTCGAATCGGAATCGAACCTAAGCTTCCGCGATCGATCCGGATCGATGTGGTTTCCACGTGTAGGGGTTGACGTCGCTTACGACCCCGAGACCCAAGCGGTGTGCAGGTGTATCTAGCACCGTGTGTTGTACTTCTGTATATGTTGTGACGTTCACGTCGCGATTTTGCGTCGCGCATTAGTAGCTGAGAGATCTGTTAAAACATGCTTAGGTAACCTATGTCTAATTGGAACTGAGCTATCTGGGGAATAGTTTGCCGCGCTCACGATGAGCGGGTTTGGGTGGAGGAGTGCCTTTTCAAAGTGACGTTCTGACGTCATTTTGAAGTGGCCCCTAATGGACTCTAATCTGAACTGAAGTTTGCACTAGTGACTAGGAACAAGCACAGTGTGAACAAGTATCAAATGGAATTGATATTCGCGTATACCCGAAAGCGCCCGAAAGGGACAGGCATATTTTTGCAGGGATACCACATTCATGATAACAAGTCCATTTATTTTCTTGAAACAATAGGGATGTTGACATTTTTCAGAAATGTTTTTAAATCATTTATAAATATCGAACGGAGGCCTAAATATTATCAACTTTTGCTTAAATACGTCTAATGCCTATAAAATCTTGCATTTTATAATAGATTTTAAATTTTGTTCCAAAACGCTAACACTTGTCACGTGACGACATATGTTGTTAAACATCGTAAAAGTGATAAAACGATTCTAGTTGTCGTTAATAAAAAATGGCTTCTAAGTTTTATAAGTGTTGTACGGTGCCTATGTGAACGTACACTGTCAAAACGCCTGAAAAATAGTTTTTACCATAAACATATAATATAATAGACCAATAAAGAGTTAGAAAGAGAAGACAGTCCTTTATGGAATTATAACAAATTTAGTCGATAGTTTTTTGTTGTGCCCAACAAACAAAGAGTGATATTCTGACAAAGACAAAAGAAAGTGTCTATGTCTCTGTCACTCTTGGAGTTTTTCGTATGTTGTTATCTCGTTCCAATACTGTATTATTATTAGCTTGTCAAATCTATTGATACTTGATCTTAGGTATTAGGCATTCAAATTTAGTTAATTATTTTTGTTTTTTGTTGGGCACAAAGATGTTGTGCAAAAAGGAATATTCTGACAAAGTCAAAAGCAAGTGTCTCTGTCGACTGTCACTCTTGAAGTTTTTCGTATGTTGTGATCTGCCGGCCTGCTCTTGACACTCGATCCTATCGAAATTTAGGATTGGGATCGAAATGACGCTACAACTAGCGCACAATTTGACTCGATTACAGTGAAATTTTATGTAACTAATTGAAATCGGGATTTCTCGATCTTGTTCATACATATTTCCTTATTTCGTACTCTTAACAACATTTTGACGTTGACGTATCGACTTCGAAATTGAAATTGGGTTCGAATTTACACAGTTCATTGTTTAACAAAACTTAAGTTTTTAGTGTTCGATTGCGTTGTTTAAAGTGTTTTTTATTAAAATTATGGCACGATTGGCACTTCTTTTTGGATATATTAGGATAGATCCTTAGATCTATCTAGATTTCGCCTTTGTCTTAACAAAGGCGAAATCTAAGAAGAATGGCGCGTTATATGCCAATAATGCGTTCACCATGAGTGATGTATTGCCTCAGCAAGGAGCTTTGAAGTTGTTCATAGCGATTTGGATTTGTATCTAGTATCTAGTATCTACGCGTTATAAGGTATGTCAATAGAAATATCTATAATCTAACCTCTTCTATAGTTCATCTTTTCTCTTTATTTACGGCCTATGTAGGATACATAAAAAATATATCTCAAATTATTTTATTATTGATTGGTTCTACATTGTTCTTCATATTATGTGATACCTATCTGTTAGACAAATCAAAGTGCTAATTATAATAATCTATTTGACTTATTGAGTTACATATATTTGCATTATTTTATGAAAACTTCCAAATAACATCCGTAGGAAGTGCTATTGATGGTACTCATATGGCTATCATACGTCCAGCCCAAAATGAGAGGTTTTATAATAGAAAAGGATTTCACTTAAGAAATGTTTTAATTATAAGTTGACTCTTGGATTCTGTAATTGTATAATTTAGTTTTAATAATGCCTTTTCTTTTATTAGTAATACCTTTAAATTGTATATATTATATTGATATAATATATTATACAATTTAAACAAATTAATTATATATATTAATAGGTATATTCTTTTATACCTTTAAATTGGCAAATAACATAAACATTATAAAGGAATCTTAAAATGTGTTCATTCCTTTTTAAATTTTGGGGAACTTGTTTATTTACTTGTTAATTCTAAGTTAAAATCATAAGAAAGTGATCATTTGTTTCATACATTAATATTATATTGCAATAATTATATGTTTTAGGAGACTCGGGCTATGGCCAAAGAACTATTATGATGACACCTATTTGGATGCTCCGGCTGGCTCACCTGAAGAACACTACACCAAGTTTCATTGCGTGGCACGCAATACAGTAAAGCATACTATTGATGTTCTGAAGAATAGGTGGCGATGTCTCCTAGGCCACAGGGTCCTTCACTATAAGAAAGTGATCATTTGTTCCATACATAAATATTATATTGCAATAATTATATTTTTTTAGGAGACTCGGGCTATAGAACACTACACCAAATTTAATTGTGTGGCATGCTATACAGTAAGCATGTGTTCTGAAGAATAGGTGACGATGTCTCCTAGGCCACAGTGTTTTTAATGCTTTCATTAAACTCTTGTTAAACTACTATTTGTTTTTATTTGCCTATCTATATTTTTGGTCATTGATTGATATAATCAATATTACAATCACAGTATTTATAAAAATAAGTACTAAAATACTTAACAATACGCCTTTTATTCTCTTTTAACCTAAGGTAGCAATATTTAAATGTAACAGTTTTTATTTCCCTGTCCACATTTTTGGTCATTGATTGATATAATCTATAATACAATCACAGTATTTATAAAAATAAGTAAGTACTAAAATACTTAACAATTGGTCGTTTATTATCTTTTAACCCAAGAAAGCAATATTTAAATAAATCACAGTATTTTGTAAACAAATTAAGCCTATGTTTATGAGTAAAATACTTCATTTTCAATAAATAAACACCAAGATGACCAATCACTAAAATAATAATAATAATTTGTATGTTGTCTGTCAGAACTTCAGTTATTATTTTGGAAAGCCTTGGCACCAGCATTACTGGTAAATTAAGAAGGAAGATGATTTCTATTTTATTTTTTTGGTTATTTATTTTGAGCTATTTTGAAATTTGATGTCTATTCAAAATTGCGCGTAAGCTTTTTTTTATAGCAGCAATACACATTATGCCAGAATGTATAATAATTTATTTTGCTTTTAATGCTTTAAAAAAATAAGTTTAGGTTTAATTTAAGGAACTACATTATAATAGATAATAATTAATTATTGGAGACATATTTTAATTAAAAAAAACATAAACATCATAATATGTTGAATTTTATTTTGTTATTATATTTTATTATAATGGCCACATCGGTCGTCGATTCCAATTTCAATTCAATCGTAAACACGATTTGTTCAAGAGTACCAATATACTCCAGATTGGAACTGGAACTGGATTGAATTCGTATTGTTGTGAGATTGGAACTGCAGTCAAGAGTAGGCCGGCTGGTTCCAATACGGTATTATTTTTAGCTTGTCAAATCTATTTGATGCTTGATCTAAGACTCTACACTCTACAGTCTACAGAGTAGTGAGTGCAGAACTACAGAGCAAAATAATAAATAATACTATAATAATAATAAAACCTTTATTTTCAGGCTGCATAGGCCCATAGATAAATACCTTAACCTAATTATACATAATTAATTATAAACAATGTTGTTAGTACATAAACCTTAAAACTATGTTAGTAACACTTCACTTGCACTAAGTCTTAGTGCGTTCCGGTGGAACTTGTCCGCGGAAGCGGCGGAACACCACGCCCTTTGGCCAGAAGTCCTCTTGCATAACGAGGTGCAGAAAACATGATGACACTCGCACCACGAACGCCTTGAAGTTGACGTTGCGGCGCGACTCCAGTAGCTGCACTCTCTCTGTGTACTTGGTCCTCTGGCGCACGTACTCCACGATGTCTTTCGCCTCAGTGGTGTAGTGTAGGCGAGAGATATACACCGGGGTGTTCGGTGCTGCAGCACGTATACTGTTAGTCTCCATGGGAGCCGTGCCACAACGGTTCTTGTTAGCCTTATGACGGCGCTTCCTTCCTTGCACCGTCATAAAACCTTCGTCATCAGCCCGCTTCGATGCCTTCTCAGGCAAGGGCTTCGTAGCTGATATATCACTCGTGTTGTTAAAGACTAAAGAGTAGAAACAAGGTAGAAACTTTTAGATGTAATTCATTACCAATATAATAATATAAATAAATTAGAAGTTTGAACAGTAATAACTTATAGTACAAAAAAAAACTCTTATGTAACGAAGTGAAATCTCTGGTTAAACAATAGTAGCAAAGAGTATTATATAATATTATTATATTGAATAGTAGCCTTTGGTGAGAACTGAGACGGCATTGAAAATTTACTTATTACCTTGTGTTTTCCAGTTACAGAACATAATGAGACTCAGTGCCGCACAATGCCGAATGGTGCTTATGCTTTATTGGGACGTGAAGTTTTCAAGTGCACCAGCAAAGCGCAGTTTTAAAAAAAACAATAGATAAATAACGTGTTTTTCTTTTATATTTTAAATAGTTTGTCAATGTTTATACCTTCATCCATACTAATTATATTTTTTGTTTTTAACACAGTCTGAATTGAGTTCTATTTGTGAAGATAATGTTGATTAATAATTTATTTATTTATTGGTTTACCAACAACTGATAACACAGATACAATTTGTTGTTACCATAAAGTTAATATACCTAGTGGAAGGTATATATTAACTTTATGTTTTTAACATAGATTTTTTACAATGAAGAAAATAACAATATAACAATTAATTAACGGGAAACCAAAAATAACCGTGTGGTGTCGTGGGACACCAGATAGAAACTAATTTCCTTAAAAAATATTAATTTCAAGTTCTATTCGAAGTAGTATATAGAAAAAATCGGGTATACATTTCTTATTGGTACAACACCAATAAAGTATCTTTTTTAAAAATGTAGTAACTTTGATAAATTTTTCGATTCCCGCCATTTCTCCAAATACAGACTAAATATTGTATTTTGGATGGCTAATAGCTTAGTAGATAATGCCTTTGAATCATGCTTTGATGCTTTGAATGTATTCTCTGTCTACGCTTTGATTATATAAAAATTGACACATTTCTCATTGCCTAAAGGAAAAAAAATTGACACTTGACATTTGTATTTTGACAGTGCACGTATGATCTTGATAGTCAAAGAAAAATGTAAATAAATATTATTTATCATATAAAAATCATTACATACCACGTACATTAATTGTACTAAATTCGAATTAAAATACTTAGATAAATTTACTAACGAAGTGTAACTGATTTGTTTCTTTTACAAATTTTAGAATAATGTTAGTAATAATTTAATCTAGTTTTAAAATTTTACGATGCCTTTGCGTTCAATAACCAAAGAAAAACTGTTTGTATTTTTTTGCATTTTACTATCCTGTGTCAGCGTTATTTATTTTTACTTATTTTACGTTCAAGAGAATTACGAAAGCATTAAACAAAGTGGAGACAGATGCTTATCCGAATTGACTTCGATAAAATATCAATTGAATGGTAAGTAGGCACACATCTTTTAAAATCAATTCAAGTCAGCAATTATTGGAAAATGTACTATTAATAAAAAACACATTAGTGTCAGCTTAATATTTACGACAGAATTTAAACAAAACTCATGATAATCATAAGATTTATAAATAATATATTATAAGAAGCAATGCGGGAGGCAATGAATATTATACCGGGTGTATTTAGAACGCTTGCGAAATCGAAGAGGTATGATAGTGTTGGCATAGCCTGACATGATACAAGTGAAAAAAACGCGTTTTCTTTTTTTTTTGGTTGCCTTTTTTATTTTTGTATAATCTGGTTTATTATATATTATTTAAGGGACACCAGCGAGGCCAGACGGGTGATCAGTCCTCATTAACGGGACCATTTCACCCAATTCCCCAGGCTCGCCTCTGGGATTAGATGCGGGGACGGGTTACCAATTGCCCCTCCGGTGTCACCCCCTCAAACCTACGTGTTGATCTACAAAAACTACTTAGCTGACTTATAGTTAGATATGCTAAATCTTCCTTCTTCAGCTGGTCCGCTCCAAACAGCTCCCATCTTGCGTGTGCAAATGCTGGGCATTCCGTTATGAAGTGCAGACTGGTCTCTTCTTTCTCTTTGCACTTAGGTCATAGAGGGTCCTCTGTTAGCTTCATTATTGACAGGTGTCTGTTGAGTGGGCAGTGTCCCGTCAATATTCCTACAACTGTTCTGATGTTGTTCCTATTGAGTTTAATCAACTCTTTAGTCTTTTTGCTGTCAAGCGTCGAGATGAAGAATTTCGACTGTCTGCAGCTCTTCATGTCATTCCATCTCTGGTTTGTTTTTTGTTTATTCTCAAGGTTATAACATTTTTTGTTATCCTGTGTGCTATTGGCAGTCTCGGCTCAGGGTCTATGAATGTCTCATCGGCACCTTCTCTCGCCTATCTATCTGCTTCTTCATTGCCCGCATTTCCCTCTTGTCCGGGCACCCAGGCAATTTCTAACTCAGTCTGGTCTGCTAGATCTTGCAGGGTGTTTTTGCATTCTTTGACCAGTGCTGAGGTAGTCTCCCTCTTACTGAGGGCCTTCAGTTCCGCTTGACTGTCACTGTATATGACTGCCTTCTCAATCCTATGTGCACTTATGATGTTTTGTTTAATCATGTTGGCGCATTCTCGTATTGCGAATATCTCCGCTTGGAATACACTGGAGTATCTGCCTAGATTAAACGATGCTTTCATTTCAGTTGGATGACTGATATATACGCCAGCCCCTGCCAGCTTTGTCGATTCCTTCCTGGATCCATCTGTGTCGCAGACCATCGTTTTAGTAAACATAATGTTACAGGAATTTGATGATAATGCTTTAAAATAATGGTTTTTTGAAAAAAACAGCAATGTAATAAACTTAACTTAAATAAACGGCTAGCGGACTAACTCAGCTGATAGCGTTAGCCGCATGCACGAGGTGAATGAACTCCCGCACCGTGCGCGTCTTCAGCGCGATTTATCGCTTTAGTCGTTCATCTTTTTAGTTTTTACTAATACATTGCGGGTTTGCAAAATACACAAGTCCTAAAATTTTCTTTAAAAAACATTTTTGAGATAAATGGTTATATGCATTATATAGTATATAAATAGTATATTATTAGGGTTTAATCTTCGCAAGCGTTCCAAATACACCCAGTATTGTTCTCTTAAAATATGTAGATATGATATTAGGCCATTTATTTTCTGTGAATATATAGTGTGCCTTTAAATAAAATGAAAAATAAATCCATAAAGTTCTTCAGATGTTTTAATTTTTAATGATAGTTAGATAGGCAAACGGGCAGACGAGCCACATAATAGCATGTGTTAAGCGTCCCATGAATATAAACATGTTAACCTGAGACTAGCCTAGGAAATTCGTTCATGCGTCACCTATCCTGGAAATAAGATGTTATCCCCTAAATACTCAAACAAATATCAAATTTAAGACGTACTTAAACTCGTGTTGTCCCTCTTTTTTCTTTGAATCTGACATGTCATAGCATGAGTTTAAGTACGTCTTAAATTTGAGATTCGTTTGAGTATTTGGGGGTAAGTTTCTGTGCCAGTAATTACACTGCCTGCACTCTCTACCTCTGACGCAGCAGACTCAGCAAGACTCTCACATTGGTGGAGCAACTCTAAGATTGAGCAATTAACCCACAATGCAATAGCCAAAGCTTACAAGACGGTATAAGAAAACTTTTTTTCTAATCTTATTTGCATGTTTTAGTGGTGACAGAGTATAAAAATCGCATTGATAAACAGCTGACTGAAACACAAAAGAAATTTGATTTGGATAGAGCGAGGTTTAAAGATATAATGGACAGTTGTGTGGCTATGAAGCAACAAACATCTCTCTGTGAGGTAATTTTTTTTACTAGTTAGTAAAATATAAGAGTTTTAGCAAAAAGTCCAAAATTCAAAGTATTTTGTTCAGATATATTTTAGTGATTGGGGCCGTCCATAAATTACGTCACAGGTTAAGGGGGGGGGGGGTTCCGACGAAGTGTGACATTATGTGACAAGGGGGTGGGAGGGCTTCCAGATTTTGTGACGTCACATAAGACTAGGTACTGTGAACTAATTAAAAAACGAACATAAAAAATAATTTAAAGTAAAAATAAAACTAATTTCGGAACAGCTGTTTTGATTTATCAATTTATTTATGTAAACATTGCAAAATATGTGACGTCACACTAGGGGAGGGGGGTCTTAAAAATGTGACCATCCGTGACAAGGACGGGGGAGGGGTCCAAATATCATGATATTCGTGTGAAGTAATTTATGGATGGCCCCAAGTGGACAGGCATAAAACATTCATACTTTACACAAGAAGGATTAAAGTGCTGGTACATGCAAACTACTTTATATCCATGACAGATTGCTAACTTAAGTCAATGTTAAAGAAAATTGTTATATTATTATCTTTGTATTTCATTTACTGGATGCGAGTGGCAAGGGATTGGTCGTCTTGGTGTTCATTAAAGGAGGCCTATGTCCTGCAGTGGTCGGATAAAGGCTGATGATGATTATCTTTGTATATAAAATGCTTCTTTACATGTATTGTAAGGCCCAAACTTTTAACCGACATAGATAAAGTTGACAAAGGAATGATTAAAAATATGTGTTCACGATTTCTATGCTACAATCAAGGAATTGTCAACCCTTAATAAAATTATACACAAGTTGCGCAATGATATTGCCTTTCGAGGTTCTAAAACTAGTTTACGCTGAATTTTGAAAGATTTTATTATTACATAAACCGCCCTTCTACATAAAATAATATTTTATTATTTTATGTAGAAGGGCGGAAAATGATCGAAAAATACAATGTTATAATTGTGTAAGACGCATAGATAGATAGACTGAAACGAATTGAATATCTAAAAAAGCCTGAAAATATCGCTAAGAAGGCCGTGGTTTGGTATTGCTATTTATCTAATTTCAAATGTCATTGAACAATCCCTGAGTACCTAGATATAAATCAAATTCATCACCCTTCGTCGTACCTCTACAATTTGAAGGCACTTCCCTAACCGCCTCAGCCAGCATTGGGATACTTGGCGTCGACATATCGAGAAATGTGCAATTTCGTGGTCATTTGGAAGGTAAGGCTAAACTAGCCTCTAAGAAACTCGGCGTGCTCAGTAGGGCGAAGCAGTACCATGCCTTCACACCGCCTTCAATTGTACAAGGCGCAGATCCGGCCTCACATGGAATACTGCTCTCACATATGGGCTGGAGCGCCCCAATATCAGCTCCTTCCATTTGACCGCATTCAACGCCGGGCAGCTCGAATCGTCGATAGCAAGGTTATCTCCAATCGGCTTCATTCTTTGGCACTGCGTAGAGATGTCGGATCGCTCTGCATCTTCTACCGCATCTACCACGGGGAGTGTTCTGAGAAATTGTTCGGACTAATATAATACCTGCAGCAGAATTCCACCACCGGACATCCCGTAAAAACTTCAAATTTCACCCTCACCGTCTCGATGTTCGTAAATCCACAAAAACTCGATTTTTACAGCATTTCCTGCCTCGCACGACGAATATATGGAATCAGCTGCCACTTACGGTGTTTCCGAACCGTTACGACTTAGGGACCTTCAAGAAAAGAGCATACTACCATTTGAAAGGCCGGCAACGCACCTGCTAACCCTCTGGTATAGCGAGTGTCAGTGGATGTCGTTATCACTTACCATCAGGTGAACCGACTTCCGTTTGTCCCCTCTTCTATAAAAAAAAATCATCATCATCATTGAAAAATTGCTTAATATCGGTAAATCAAATTATGGATAAGTATTTCGTACACGACAGTACCTGCACAAGTTCCCCACTACCACATGAGTAAGTAAATGGAACAGAGTCAAAGCTTCCAATACAACGCGTAAAATTGTTACATATTATGGTAGGGTTGTCACAGGTGGATAAAATTAAACAAACAAAACGATTTATTTATTTAAATATATCTATATTACAAATTACTTTTTCTAAATATTTTGTGTTTATATTTATTTTTATTTTCAATAATAAATTCTAATGAAATAATGTACTGGATAGCTCTCTCATGGCATATCAGTTTTTATCATAAATAACATTAAAATTTTTATCCCAATTTTTATCTCCTAACGACGTAATCTGTATAGGTAGGTAAGTACTTTATTTTATTTTTACTGCAAAGTTTAGCTAAGATTTAAATATGTCGGGTAAACTTAGTGAACAAAAAAATTACAGTCGAATTGATAACCTCCTCCTTTTTGGAAGTCGGTTGAAAAGTAATAATAAATTATTACTTTTCAACCGACTTCCTACAAATAAATAAAAAAGACCTAGTACAAATAAAATAATAAGTCACAACTTACCTATTGGAGTATTTAAGATTACCTATTGGAGTTATGATATTATGATTTGTTTTTATTTGCTCCATTATTGTTCATACACACAGTACAGTATTAAGTTTACCATATTGGCACTTTTTACTTTTAATTAAGAACGATGTTATAAAATGTGATTTGTTTTAAACGATGTTATTAAATCAAAATGCCCGCCAAGCGTACACTCATAACCCTACGGGAAAGCACTAGCGGAACCGATTTCGACCAGTTTCTACTCGTTTGTGATGAGCCACGGGCCACGGCCCACGCGTACACGCGTCGGACGCTTGTAGTAGTGCAATCTATTCGCGCGGTTGTATGAAGCTTAGTCTCTGTTCCGTTGATTTACTCATGAGTAAATGACTCTTGTGCCACTATAACTGACATTGACCAAGTCTCATCTTTAATGAGCTCTGTATACATATAGTATTAATGATGAAATAATTTGTAATTGAATTCTTTCAGAGCCAGTTCGAAGATTTACAAAGTGAATGCAGAAGAGTTAAAGAAGATTTTGACAAAGTAACTAAAGAGCTGGAAAAAAGGGTTTAATTTAAAATATCTAGGTAGACTTTCACTTAATGAAATATTTATAAAAATATTCAATTATATTTTATGTTGGCATTTATTTACTTATCTGTTTTATATGACCTAACTTTGTACTTAACTGTTATGACTCGTACCTACATAATATACCAATGTATTTATTTTCATGTTAAGTTAATACTATCAAATATAAAATAACTAAGTACCTAATAGTAAAATTTACCAAACGAGCTTTCTAACTACAACTTATATTGTATTTATATTGATTTGTTAACTATTAAAATGAACAAAATAATCATTATAAAATATGTGACGAATTGGATTTCATATCTTATAAATGACTATTGTGAAATATGGGAAAAAAGGACTTATGTATTTGCTAATTATTTTTTATGCTGAAAAAGTAACTTTGTTGGAGTTTCTTATTAGGAAATAATGCACACATATAATATAAGGTTTTAAAATGTTAGTAGTTAAATAAAGTAAAGTAACTACTTCTTGTAATATTGTAAATATAATTGACTAATATATATGATAAATATATTCACATTAATGTAACAATATTTTAAGATGAATTGTAAATTGTAATATAACAAATAATATAATGTAATGGTATGAAGTACTTACTTACATAGATAATGAGATGCAATAATATAATATAAATCTTTATACCAACTTTTTTATTTCACCCTGCATCATAATAATTTTATTTTAATAGTTGTTGTGTTAGATTGGCGATGAGAAAACAAAAATCATGAAACTGACTATTGAGTATTGACTGTGCAGTGTGCATGGAAACACACACACCCACGAGATCGCACACACGCACATGTGTATTTGCATGAGTGTATGTTGTGTGTGAGAAAATTCTTAACCTTAATACATGAGAATCTAGACAGACCTGGAACTCATATTCATTATCAGTTGATATGACGAGCTCATATTATGTTTATCTTATCAGAAATTTGCTTCTAAGCGGAATAGTTGATTATTATTAAATATGGCTTTGCGTGGTCATATTACTAAATATGTATTATTGGGATATTCTTTATTATTCAGTATTATAAAAGTCTGAGTTTTAATAGCGCCGATATCATTTAAGCTAGAAATGTGTTATTATTGTTTTTGCATCGTGTTTTCTTGTCTTGATTCTAATTTGAACAATGCAATGCCATCTAGAAACAATGAACCCACAGGGTAAAAATAACGTACAAAACGCCATCTATAATGAATTAAAGACTATTTAATACACGAGTTAGTCAGCTACCGATTGATCAATATGTAATACTCACAATACTCTTCATACAAAATGTATTTTTTTTAGGTTAGTCAGCTTACGCTAGATGTCACTGTAATCATCATGGGCGAAGCAAATTGAACCGAGGGAGCTGCTCTTTGTATCCCTCTTATAAGAAGAGGGGACAAAAGAGCAGGGGGGATAAGAGGTGAGGGTGGGAACCTCACTCCATTCTACTGTCCCGACGTTGGGAGGGGTTGTTCTGTGGTGCGATACAATCCCTCTGTGGAGGTGACGTCAGTGCCTCGAGGCACTGACTAGCCGTTGAGGTGACATGTTTGCTCAATAGATCCGGGGCACCAAAGGCGACATTGGTGGCACTCGCCGGGTTTTAGTGGGTAGAACTTTTTTTTTTTATAGAAGAGGGCAAACGGACAGTTGGTTCACCTGATGGTAATTGATAGCGACATCCACTGACACCCGCTACACCACGGGGTTAGCAGGTGCGTTGCCGGCCTTTCAAATAGGAGTATGCTCTTTTCTTGAAGGTTTTCTTTTGAAGGGATGAGGTTCCCTCCTCACCCCTTGCCCCGTGCTCTTTTGTCCCCTCTTCTTATAAGAGAGGCACAAAAAGCCCCCTCGGCTCAATTAGCTTCGCCCAAGGTGCTGGGCTCACCCTAGGCTACTGAGCCCCACCGCCACGTCAAGGCCTGAACCATGGTGGGGTTCGACTAACACTTAGTGTGATCAAACAAATCTTTAAGAGTCTTCTAGATTCAGTTTTATTCTTCCATTTGATCCTGTAAAAATCTTATTCTTTGTAGTACCATAACATCGAGCATTTAATCGGAATAGAACGGTAATGTTATGTGTTTTGTATGAAAATAAATTCCGACAAATTTGTGCTGCGACGCTGCGCTGTTTCTGCGCTCTGATTGGCCATTGATGAATTTTATTGGCCGATGGGATGTACACACACATTACTGGTTGCTTGAATTGCTATTACGTCAGTGACAAATCACTGATCAGTTTCGGAATTTTACGGATCACATTACTACTCTATCCGGTTCTATGCTTCATATCAGAACTAGAAAGCATGGACTTTTTGATTTTGTTGTTTTCGCGGTTAAAACTTGTAAGTAAAATATTGATTTTTTCTTCGCTTCTTCCTCTATAATATTTTGGCGACCCCCCACTTTTACAAACCAAAGGTGAGCCAAATGGGCTCACACTAATCCGATGTAGCATTAGGGCCTTCGGGCAGTTAGCATAGAACCATCCGAAAAAAAAAAATTTGGCGACACCATCTTTAGAAATTAATTACGTTAGTAGGAACAAGTTGACTATGCATTGTAGGCATAAAAAATAAAGAAACGTGATTATTTTATTAGTTTTTATTTATTTTTTACTTTTAAAGCTTTTAATTTTAGTTTCATTAACAAAATTTGCATTAACTTTTTTATAGTACCTACCGAAGAATCAAGAAATATTTAAATTTTATTTTATTTTTCGTGTGCGAGTTTGGAAAATATGTAAGGCGTGAGGACTGACATATTTTTATTTATTTCGTTTTATGCAAGATCAATTAATATTCCTAAAATATAATAGTATTTTAAGTATAGTGTTCTATATTGTAATAATCTTTATATGAAAATTTGCAACATTAGTCACTCCCCCTCCACAGCAATTAGCATCTCAGCAAACGGTAGGACACTGGACAAGCCCGAATATTTACCTGGCTTAAATAGGGTTCTGACTGCACAAAATTGCATAGTTTTTACGCATTCGCACTTTTAATTAGATTAGACACACTTTGTAATTGCAACATTACCTCTTCATAATTGCAACATTGCACCTATTATGTTTTAATTAATTGATCACCTATATAATAGCCACTATTTTAATAATCCTACTCATTCATTTCATTTAACTGGACATTCAAAACCGCATTTTAAAATGTGGAAGTTACTTTACGTACAATTGTTGGGTAAGACTTATTTCTTAACTTCAAAAAGGAGGAGGTTCTCAATTCTATTATCTTTTTGTATGTTTATTTCGCGATTACTCTGCCAATTATAAATGGATTTTTATGATTCTTTTTATTTGAACGCTTTTTTTTCTTTAACGCCGGGAAATGCTCTGAGGCATCCCGTGGGGGAGCGGGTCTCCCCCGGCGGGTATGTGGGACTCGCTGCGTCCGAAAGCTGGTAAGTCGACGCAGCTCTACCCACTAAAACCCGGCGAGTGCCACTAATGCCACCTTAGAACAACAGATCCGGGGATGAGGGGCACCTCACCTCCGGATCTGTTGAGCAAACACCTCGACGGCTAGTCAGACCCTCAGGGGACCGACGCCACCTCCACAGAGGGGTTGTCCAGCACCACAGAACAACCCCTCCCAACGTCGGGACAGTACAAGGTCTGAACCATGGTGGGGTTTATTTGAACGCTGGTATTTTCAATGTTGGTATTTTTAATTTGATCCAGATCTGAACTGTAGTTTATGAGTCATTCTCAAATATGCATATTTGCTTGACTTCGTTTTCGTCAATGTGTTCTCATTTTATTTCTTGAGGATTTAAAATGATATCTTGTGCCTTTCAACTATACAGCAATCATAGCCTGAGGGTACACCTCAGGCTATGATTGCTGTAATGTAATATTGCATATATCAAAGCTTGATATATGCAACCTTTATTGTGATTGTGGTCTCTTTAACAAAACCCAAACAATATTACATAAACAATATTACACCATATCGCCGTTAAAATGCCGTTGTTACACTGTCTCAGACTGTCTGCAATCTGCAATAGTGCAAATAAAGCTCGCCATTATATCAGATTTGATAAACCTCTATCTTCACAAAGAAATATCGATTACAAGATTTACAACCAAGGATAATCTATAATAGACTACCTATTATATTAAAAAAATAAAAAAGCATCATATTCCCTGCTTGGTATCCCATTACTATAAATATTGCATATATCACAGATTGAACACACAACACTTTTTGCGTAGACTGGACTAATTAAATTATTATCTTATATGAGTTTTAAATAACATTGTAATATTAGCCCTACTGACACCATAGTCCTCCCGTGAATACGGTTGTTGTAAAGAAAACTCACAAACCGCAAATAGGGCGACAACATAACTGTCAACTTTGGCGGTATTATGTGAGCGAGAGGTCAGACCCAATTCGGCCGTATCCTCTTTCGTAAATAATCCTCTTTCAGCGAATGGTAACATAGCAAAGAACTTGTATCCAGTTCTTAATAAATAAATAAAAAATGATTGGCAAGATGCCGAATCTCCCGCCACCCACATCGAATCAGGATCGACCACGTTGACGTCCTATTTACTTAGAAGTTGGAGGTCTCTCACACCCAGTAATATTGCCATCTTTGTTTTCAGTAATACTAATGGCAGTCCAATATTCGACACAGCAGCCGCTCGATGACGATGATCGCTATGACGGCGAATTAAGTCTGAGGTCATTGCTGGATAATCTCGATCCGTATCTTTACTCACGATCTCGCGGAGATTTGAAAGGGTATCTATGGAATAGAATGCGAAGCGCCGTAGACTGGGCTCTACAAAATACTGGATAGTGAATGTCATATTGTTACGATAACGATATTATGGTGAATATTAAAAAGTGGATCGATACACCTTGCGGTTTTTATTTTTATACAATCCTAATGTCTCTTAATTTTTTTGGATGGACCTAAGCTGCACCCCTATTGACTAGATTAGAATCGATTTACGTAAACGGTAAAAGTAAAATATATTTTTTTTCATTGTGATAATGTAGCAATACATGTTGTAATAATGTAAAAAATTACATAATTTTGATACATATTAATTTAGTTTGAATTATTTTAACAATTTACAATAAAGCTTCACCCCGAAGAAATAGGGAGACCGACGTTGCCAAATTTGAAAAATTCTTTCATCAGTACTTTCAGAGAGTGACAGCATGTAAAAAAAGTTTGAAAAATCTCATTTTCCACAGAAAAATAAATTATAAGTAAAAGTCTGTCAGTTGCTTAGCAACGAATAAACTGTCTGATATTTTTATAAAATATATCGTTCGTACTACGAATAAATAAGACTTATTATTTATTCGTAGCGGTCGTATTAGTTCTTTATAAAAAATAATTACACGACAATGGATTGAACGCTCATTGAGAAAGTCCGCTCTGTGTTACTTTAGATCAGTGTTTCCCCAACTCTATTTAGCTGGTCTCGTAAATTTCGTACTTAAAATAAAACACATTTATTGCAACTATTTGCAGTAAATGTGTTTCATTTTAAGTACGAAATTAATATACGGACCTACTTCTATAAGTAGGACCCTATACTTATGTTTTATAATCACTAGTGAAGCGTATGAACTATGAAACTGTTTATTTTTGAATATTTTGTCTCGTAGGTCAAGCTCTCCTCGTACTTGTAAATAAGGAGGCAACGGTTCGACCCGGTATTTTTTTTCGTGGTCCGGTTCCAGGTCGCGACCCACCAAATGGGAAACCCTGCATGATAAAAAAATAATAGGTACTGATTCCTGTACGATAATTTTTTCGACTAATTTCCCTGCCACATACCGACACAGAATCACGGACGTCCACTAAAGATTATTTCTAATGTTATTATTTACTATGCTAGACAAAATAATTCTTATTGAAATATATTCTATGTGCCGGACAGATTAATTGACTTTTTTTACGTTAGTTGGATATGCAAACTGGCAGATTTGCCACCTCCACCAGGTAGCACGTCTGCCAGTTTATTAAGTGGTCGACGGCGTCCATGAACATAATCTAGTTTACCTGGAACTAGCCCAGGCAACTTAGGTATTGATGTGTTGCCTATCCTGAGATAAGACGTTAAGTCTAAGTGCCAGTAATCAAACTGCCTGTCTTGTCTTTCTCTTCGAAACACAGCAAAGCTGTACGACGGGAGAAACAAGCAAGATACCCATGCAGCCGGGAGCGCAGCACAGCGCATCCCTCCGCCCACCGGTAAAATGATGGTAAGCACGAGACTTCTAAATTTGTTACCGTAAGACTGTGCCGTGTGTGGTATATTAAATATTTATATATTTTTAACTAGCTGTTGCCTACAGCTTCGCCCGTGTTACTCAACTCCTATAAGTCATAGCGTGATGTTTTATAGTCTATAGCCTTCCTCGATAAATAAGCTGTCTAACACTGAAATAATTTTTCAAATCGGACTAGTAGTTCCTGAGATTAGCGCGTTCAAACAAACAAACAAACTCTTCAGCTTTATAATATTAGTATAGATATCATTTCAATTTTTACCTGATATGAATCACAAGAAAAGTTATGTTTTTTTTATTGTACCTACCTGTAGATATGTATATGTCTATTTTGGCACGCTCAGCCTTTATTTTTTCTTTAACGCCGGGAAATGCTCTGAGGCATCCAGCGGGGGACTGGGTCTCCCCAGGCGGGTACCTATGTGGGACTCGCTGCGCCCGAAAGGTGGTAAGGTGGACGCAGTTCTACCCACTAAAACCCGGGCGAGAGCCACCAATACCGCCTTTGGCTTGGTGCCCTGGATCTAAGGAGCAAACAGGGCACCTCGACGGCTTGTCAGTCCCTCAAGGGACCGACG
Organism: Helleia helle; assembly: GCA_963853865.1. Lineage (NCBI taxonomy): Eukaryota > Metazoa > Arthropoda > Insecta > Lepidoptera > Lycaenidae > Helleia > Helleia helle. Next base: position 8,305,904 of record OY971420.1, read on the forward strand.
CCACCTCCACAGAGGGGCTGTTCCGCACCACAGAACTACCCCTCCCAACGTCGTTACAGTACAATAGGGTGAGGTGCCCATCCTCGCCCCTTGTCCCTCTGCTCTTTCTTTTCCTGTTTTTATGTTAATTTTTTTTGTATTAATTCCACTTGTTAATTACTACAGTATATAAAAGTAACGATTAATAATAACACTATAGGAAATTGCTAGATGGTCGGTGCAAAAAATACACAAGATTAACATACCCTAAAACGGAAACGTGCTAATCTCAAGACTTGGTCCTCACAAACAAAGCGTCAAAGTAGTCCCTTTTTTGTATGAAGGACAGACTTAACGCGCACATTTTCTTATATCAACATCCAGACATTTATACGACTTCCGATGCCCGACAATAAATTACGTGTAGCATTATCACCGTATGTAGTGTTTTGTTGAGATTATCCCATTGGCAATATATAAGTATACTATTTATATATTCTGCTAGCTGTTACACATTCCCGGGCTTATTTGGCCTGATGATTATTATTTTTAGTTTGTTACTTCGTGATAACCTTCTACTGGCCTGGAAGGTAACAGGGGTGGAGGACAAGCCAGGGTGTCATTACTGCGACAGCAGTGAGGACACTGCTGACCACACCCTGGCGGAGTGCCTGGTTTTGGCCATTGTGGCCCGCTGCAGACGTCCACAGCTCCCGCGCCGGGTCAGCCAGATGACGAGGAGAACACCGCTGAGGTTTAGTCACTTAGTGGGTAGAGTCTGCGTCTATCGTACTCATATAGTGCCACATAACCTCTTATCAAAGCAACCTGTGATTTTGTTTCATAGCATTTGGATAATTCACAATCTTTGAAATGTTTTATAAAGGAAAAACGTCTGTCGGCGGAGCCGCTAGTTCCTATATAATTTAGTCAAAGTAACTCGATCTGTCTATCTAAACCGCAGTACCTCTACCATGAGTTTTTGTTACTTGACAAAACTATTATAATATAGTACCTAGTTAACGTAAAAACGCAACACGAATAGAAAACTATACCATACTACCTCTACCATGAGTTACATATTAATTGATAGATGTCACCCTTACTTCTACCATGAGTTTTTATTACATAGAAATACATTTAGGTACAATAGAAAACTAAGGTATGCTATAGTTTTCGATTCTCATGATAGAGGGTGCGAACTCATGTACTCTCATGTAACTCATTTTGTAGAATATTGACACGTGTGACCGTGTTAAATTGATTGTAAAGTAATAATATCTTGAAGGAGGTTTTAAGCCATGAAAATACTCATCAGGCGCTCTGGTAAGTATGAATGTAAATCTAAATAATAGGGACGAAACTGCGGAGACCAGTAGCGACTAATAATATTTAATACCTACTTATATAAATCTGTAGACTCTGCACACATTTTATTTAATATACTTACTTTTTGAGATTTAAAACATATCTTTATAATAATGGACAACTAAATTAATGTCTACACACTAGCAGCACCCCGCGGTTTCACCCGCATACTTCCCATTCCCGTGGGAGTACAGGGATAAATTATAGCCTATATATTATTCTGATGTATATTAGCTATATTATTGTAAAGTTTCATTAAAATCCATTTAGTAGTTTTTGCGTGAAAGCGCGACAAACATACATCAATACAAACTCTCGCGTTTTTAATTTTAGTAGGACTAGAAGGATAGAATAGTTTCTGAGCTAGCCAGAGATAGGTACCTAAAATCTCAGACTACGTTTGAAAAGAAATTCATTAAAATATTTTAAATCAAAGTCATCACTGAAATCATATTTATTGTTAATATTATTTGTTCCTTTCATAAAGAGCAAAAAAGATAATAATATCGTTAATAATAAAGAATAACTAATAAAGTGCATAAAATCTTGAGGGACAACTTTTTGGTTTCGGGTTTCTTAGTCCTGTAAGGCTTAGGTAGGTACCTACTTAATGCTTAAGTGACCTATCTGTTACTGTGAACAAATATTATTATGATTCCGAGATAAGGATATTAATATTTGTGTGCACTGATATCAATATTGATATACCTACCTACTAATTTAACGACCTCTGTGGCTCAGTGTTAAGCGCGTTGGCGCTCAAGCCCGGAGGTGGCGGGTTCGAATCCCGCCAGGGAACAAAAATATTTTCTGTGTTCCTGGGTCATGGATGTGTATTAAATATGTGTATTAAAAGTATTAAATATATTTCCGTTGTCTGGTACCCGTAACACAAGTTCTTCGAGAACTTACCACGGGACCAGATTGACGTGGTGTGAAAAACGTCCATAGATATTTATTATTATTGTATTATTAATTTTTGATTCTCTCTCTCATATTTAGATACCTATTGGTCCAGGTTCCACGGTCCATTTTTGCACTGTATTACTATCAAGCTAATTTTCCGTGAGTAGTTTCATTTTAATGAGACGCCCAATATTTTTCTCTGTGAATATTCTCGATCGTGGTATCAAGGATAGCATAAAAGTACAGAGGTAGCAAGGATAAAATATGTCGATTTGATGATGAACGTAGGACAGAAATAACCTACCTACCCCACGCAATTTGTAGGACAATATTACCTACTGTTAAATTATATAAATATTTTTAAATATTTTTTTCTTTTACTTAGTTTATAAACTAAGTAAAAGAAAAAAAATCAGCTGGTTAGTAATTATTTTTTATGACCTCGTTATCGATACACGTTGGTAGGATCTCTTTGATCAAACCATACATTTTGTAGGACAAATATTTTTTCGAATAATTTTGATAATAATTATGATCAGATTTAATAAAATAAAAAAAAACAGTTAGTAATAAATTTTTGAGAATCATTAAATGGATATATGGTATCTTTGCTACCTCTGTTAGCTACCACAACCGAATTTTCATACAGGAAATTGTTGGGCGTGTCATCAAAATGAAGCTGCTCACGGAAAATTAGCTTGATAGTAATTAAGTGCAAAAATGGACCGTGGAACTTGGACCATATTATATATTTCAAATTTTATTATTTAAATTGATATTCCTATTATAATCGATAGCTTAATATTTCTTATTATTTTTCGTTTAGTAATTATTAATATTAAGTATAGACATTATTAAATTTTTTAAGCCTTTTGAAACTAGACAATGGAAAACTTTTTTATTTTCGTTATTTTGTTGCTGAGTCTATTGAAGGCACACCATTGTGATGTAAGTATAATCGACAATTGTGAACAACAAAGGGCATTACGGTGGGGTCCTAACCATCGCCGGGGAGTGTGGAAAACGGGCCGTATTGAAATTGTAAACTGAGGCGGCACCGCCCTCAATGCGAAATGGGCGTAGCGTACGTACTAACTCGCAACACCCGGACTATGTTGAGCGAGATGGAAATACTATATGCAAACGTGTGAGACGGAGACGACGTTATCAGCGGGCAGGGCGGTGCGTCTGCGTCTCGTGACGTCCGCGGGTGGCGCCCACAATCCCGCTCATTCGCCTCTCGCTTAGCGTCCGCTATGTAAACGCGCCTTGTTGTGAATCTAAACAAAATCAGTCAGTCTTCGTTTTGTTCCCGAAAGAGTAGTGCGTCGAGGGTTTCGCGTCCGCGTATTCAGAACATGTTGTGTCAGTGAACGTATCTTATCACGATGCACGCGTTATTTGGAGAACAAAGTCCGTATGCGTACCGCGGTGGAGCTACCGGAGGATATTCCACAGGTGTAACACCTTACACTTACGAGCAATATAGATACGGCTACGGTGCACCTTACCTTCATCCCCATCAGCAGCATGTTGGAACACCAAAGGACATGGTCAAACCACCGTACTCCTACATCGCGTTGATTGCCATGGCCATCCAAAATGCCCCTGACCGGCGTATCACACTCAACGGTATTTATCAGTTCATAATGGAAAGATTCCCTTATTATAGAGAAAACAAACAGGGGTGGCAAAATTCAATCAGACACAACTTGAGTCTCAACGAATGCTTCGTCAAAGTGGCTAGAGATGATAAAAAACCCGGTAAAGGTAGTTATTGGACGTTGGACCCGGATTCGTACAATATGTTTGATAATGGATCGTATTTGCGACGGAGACGCCGGTTTAAGAAAAAAGATGCTTTAAAGGAGAAAGAAGAAGCGTTAAAAAGGCAGCAGCAACTCCAACAGGCTCAAGATGCCCTCGCAGCGCAGGAAGCACTCAGTGCCGCCGATGCATTGGGCCAAACCAGAGATGTAAAGCCTGATGTTAAGCCTCGCATATTCGAGTGCAGACCAAAACGCGAGCCGGGGGCAGAATGTGCACGGTACGATAAGTTAGCAGAACCGATGGATGATTTTAGTGAGCCTAGACTTCCTCCATCTGCCGTTTATTGTTCGCCGCAACCATATTCATTGGCAGCCGAAGACTTTCGAGCGGCAACTACCGGTTGGTATGCCGCACCAGAACCACCCTCTGAACAGCTGCCGCCGGCTTTCCGTGATCTCTTTGAGCCACCGAGTTGTCAGCTGGCGGGTTTCCGGGGTGGATCGCCGACGTCTGAAGTTTATCGCACGTCGCCACCACCTCATCACCACTACCGCACGCCGGCGCCTTCGTACTACCATCACCAGGCATGCGTAGCGGCAGGTCCGGCGCCCGCTCACAAATCGTACTGAGACATTGCCCTCAGGTGAGAACACTTATTTATTGCAAGCGCTTTGCGATTTTTATATCCACATAGTGTTGGCGTCGCGAAAACCGCTGTGCGAGTTGCATTCGAGTTTACCCCAGCGGCCGCGGGGTGAGCGTCGGGGCGTTTCGTGACGTGGTTGTGGTTGCAGGAGACCGGCATCGCACGGCGCCGAACGGATTTAGCCCTACGCGTCAGTTCCAGAGTGGATAAATATAGCGCGGTTGCCGGAGATGCCGTGGAACCAAGTGGCGGCGCGTCGATAACCACTGTTTACAGATCGGCGGCCGGCCCTGCCGCCTCCCGCTCCGTTCGCACCTCTAGGTATGTCGAAACTTCACATGTGTTAGAAATTATCCGTAACAATGGTTCGCCCGTGGGCAGCATAAGTGAGCGTGTCGGCCTTTTGTTGTGTGTGTTTGTGGAGTGAGAATTTTTTCCTTGTCTCCACGACGTTAGCGGATAAAGCTTTTAATGTTATCCTCTTGCCTTATTACGTAAAGGGCAAATAAAAATGTGTGGGTCATAATGTGGTCTTCAAAAAATTGTCTTATTAACGTTTGAGTAATTAAAGAGCATATTTGAAAATATGGTATCTCACTTCGCGAGTTGGCACTCAGTGCGGATTAATAATTAATAAAAAATAGTAGTACCTAAAATCTTCATTAAAATTTACTATTCGCACATTTGAAACTATAACTAATGTGATACATTTACCAAAAGTAATACGACTTGTAAAGGACTGCTTGGTGTTTTTTATCATTAAGTATCTGGTTGTTTACTTTCTGGTAAGATTTTATAGTTGAATCTGTAGAAATTAGGCAGGACCTAGTGGTATTGATGTGGTGGTAAATGGCTATTGTTAAACCAAAGTCAATTTATCGTATAAATGTAAATCTGACCATCTGGACACCAAGTGTGCGTCCGTACAAACAATTAGAAGCAGAAAACGGACACGCCGTCTATTTTATTTTTGTTTGCATTTCTAATAACTGGAGAACAATTAGCTCAGTTAGTTCTCTTTAAATAAATTTTAAAGAAATACCTTGCGAACATTCGAATCGATGTTCGTAAGGTAATAATAATAATCAAATAAAAAATCGTAATGCGAAATCGATTTTTTATTTAGTGTTTTACAGGTGGCCACATAAGTATTAAGTATACATATTAAATGTATAAAATATTTTGATTTGAGCTTTGCATTCCCAACGAGAATTATCTTTTAAAAATAGGCCATGTGCGAGTCGGTACCATTATATACATACAACATTACACTAATAAAAAAAATGTTTTGTTAAAGTAAAGTCCTTTAAAAAGTGTCATCTAGTGAAGTTGACGAACTCTGTGGCTCACTGGTTAGCGCGTTGGTGCTCAAGCCGGAGGTAGCGGGTTCGAATCCCGCTAGGGAACAAAAAGTTTTCTGTGTTCCTGTGTTATGGATGTGTATTAAATATGTGTATTATATAATAAAAATCTTAAATATATGTATAGTATAAAAGTATTAAATATATTTTCGTTGTCTGGTACCCGTAACACAAGTTCTTCAAGAACTTACCACGGGACCAGATTGACGTGCTGTAAAATGCGTCCATAAATATTTCATCCAATGATTGTTACGATTCCTCTTGATATATTATATATCTACCATATGGATATGGATATTCCAGTAAGGTGTCGCATATACCATACAAGATTTTTGTATGGGAGCCCCCCTTCAATATTGATTTTGTTCTGCATTTGTTGTTATAACGGCAACAGAAATACATCATCTGTCCAACAATCACGGTTCATGAGATACGGGCTGGTGACAGACGGACGGATGGACAGCGAAGTCTTAGTCATATGGTTCCCGTTTAAGTTTATGGTCCCGTAGTCAAATGTAGACTTAGCTGCAGAAAACTTTTCGTAATAAACTTTGTAAAGCGGAGATTTCAGATTTGTCGTCCCGATTTTTCGGATTGATCCTATTTAGGAAAAAGGCGTATATTATAAAAATAAGTCAATCGCCGCATATGATTCTCTTGTCTACTAGATACAAAATAGGAAATATATTTACAAGGTTAATAGTATTCCAACTATGTACTTGCCTTAATTAATCAACTTGTCTTGATTTACTATAAAGAAAACATGATTGGTTTTGGTGATTATTAAGTTTACTTACCATCGTCCTACACGTGCTATACATGTAAGCAAGCCTTAATCTTAAAACTATCTACTCTAAGAACAGATATAGATTAGAATAAAACATAGATTATTTTAACGACGCAAACCATTGTATGAATGTAGTATGATTATCGTCGTTAGAACGTGTGTGAGTCTCTCACCTGACATAGTGCGCGAACATGTGTGCTAGAATGAAATGCACAATGATTGATTTGGAAAATGTCCTTTTATAGCAAAACAGTTATTATAGAAAATCTATGAATTGTATCTTTTTAAAATAAATTTATTTCAACTTTTGAATAACTAAACTATGTCTGTATGGGCTTTATTTTTGAGCTTTCGTGCTCTGTGTACTATTTACTTTCGCCCAAAGTTGGGCTAAAATCAGAGTTGAAATACGAAAGTTTAGAAGCTGGTATTTCTTAAATATTTTTTTTTTACGATTTTGGGTACATACGTAGATAACATAGATACAAATATAGATAACGACGAGATCAATTACTAGTACTAAGTATAATATTATAATACCTACTTTTTGATGTTCAACGTCAGACACTGTAGTAATTACTGTTCTACGTTTGTATGGAAAGATGAGCGACTTGTGTAACCTTAAAATTGAATTTCGATTATTTTGATATTCATTAAGAATAGCGTTGTCGTGAACGATTACTATTAATCTATACATTTTTATTCCATCAATAATAATTGAGTGACCAACAAGATTTAATTAGACACACAAAAAATGTTTATTTTGATGGTTACGAAAGTATTAAAGTTTGAAACAATAGGTGCTTTTTTATAGCATGGGAGGGCAAAGGAGCAGTCGAAGCCTTTTGGTGTCTGTCAACTCCCATACACATACCCACAATTAGAGATTATGTTGATGCGTTGCTCTCCTTTTCCCTATCCCACCCAATGGGCCACCGAAAACTCACAAACCGTACGAAACGCGACAGCATAGTTGTCACTTTAGGCCACTATCATGTGAGCGAGAGGTACCACCCCAGTCGTGCCGGCCCAATTCGGCTGCAAAGCAGCAAGGAACTACCTCTTACAATTTATATTGGCTTTTTATAATTGGTTGATTCAGTATAATGTAGTATATGCATTATTGATAAGATACTAATGTGCGCTTTAACAAGTTAAGTTAATTGACCGAATTTTGTTAAGAATCTATGAAAATTTCAGGCAGTTTATTCTTTTTCTTTCGGTATGATTCTCGAGCGTCTTCCGAGTCGAGTTTAGTTCTTCTTTTTGACAATTATGTCCAGTAGCATATATACTTCAAATTGCCGGTTGGCGTCACAGATTATAAAAGTGGAATAGGTATGTGTCTTTTAGTTCTTTTCGGACTATTTACCACAATATTTTGCTTATGTTAGAGTGACTGTCGGTGACCTACATCGATATTTCTCACTCATATTATGTTCTAAAATTGTTGTTAATTAGCGTTTGCAAGATGCATTTGAGGGCGTAATTGTAGAAAAAGTTAATAGGCAATATTACACAACAGTACATGCATTATATTAGAGAATACATATCATCATCATCATCATCATCATCAGCCTCTATCCGTCCACTGCTGAACATAGGTCTCCCTCAATGAACGAGAAGACGGCCGATCCCTTGCCACTCGCATCCAACACGGACCGGCCACCGCACGGAGATCGTCTTCCCACCTGGTCAATGGCCGACCAACCCTTCGTCTACCTAAACGTGGCCTCCACTCTAGAACCTTATTGCCCCATCGGCCATCCGTTCTCCTGAGTGTGTGACCAGCCCACTGCCACTTCAACGAGCTGATATATATAATACATATATCCCTTTATAAATTATATAAAAATATATTTTGCTTATGATCGTAACATTATTTTTATGCTTTAGATAACTTGTAAATTTAAATAAATATACATTTTAATATACAATAAGAAATAAATAAGTATACAAATTATGTATGTATGTTGTATATATATGTTTAAATATTTTGCTTTAAGGAAAAATAAGGAATGAAATGTGTTGATAAAAAATATTATTTAACAGAAAAGTATTTTATTTTTACCAAGGAATAGTTAATTTTTATCAGTTTTTCATCATTAACAAAGTTCTCTCTCATTTACCTTGATAAACACCAAACCGATGTTTGTTTATAGCACCTCCAACTCAAACAGACCTGTCGCAGGCCCATACTTCGCCTTTAGAATCTATTTTAAGAATTTCAATAATTGTATGGAGTATTTAGTAATGTGATATGTTTTTGTCGTAGGTAAAACGGATTTGAAGAAAGCGGGAGGTAAAGAGCAGGGGACAAACACTTTTGCCTATTTGTGAGATAGGTAAAATAAGTTATTGTGAAAATGACAATGGTGAGATGTATATACACTTATTTTCTGTAAAATGAGGTTATATATCGACGGCCATAGTATATAATACGAACTAGCGAATGGTATGTTATAAAATCAGGTAAGTAGACATAGATACACGCCAGTGGTTTTGGCAAATAGCACTATTAGAAAATAATATAAATAAAAAAATGTAAATATTGTTTTAATGTAATTTAATGTTTAAGTTAGTGATAATGGCCTGTAATAAATTTTAATGAATATGTTTCTAGTCTTAATATTAATGGTATAGCATAAAGGATATGGACTTTTGATAACACGAACATAATAATCTCAGGCGTAGCTTAAACTATGTATATTAGCAATAATTTATTTATAAATATGGATGTCGGCTATGTTAAATAACTTGTGAATGTTTTATGAACAACATACCAACAGTATTAGTATTAATGAGAATAATTACTCAAATATTCCAAAACATTTTACTCATTACTTATTTAATTGTATGAATTGTAACATGCCTTATTTATCCGCTGAGTAAATGCGTTTAGCAAATTTTTGTACATTCGGACTTCATTGTTTACTTTAATAGAAAATTATTTTATATTTATTTTAACCGTCTTAAGTTATGTAACGTATTTGTTTTATTGTTTTTAATTTGTGAAAAACAACGCAAATTGCCATTTACTGTGATGGATAGCTAATATTTTTAACGATTTTCAAACGCCTAGTTTAAAACATTAAAGCGTGTTAATACGCGACTGTAACAATATCAGTCTTCAGTTGAAATTAAAGTAAGTTTTTTGGCATGAGTTATTTGGCAGCATGAAGATGTCTCGGTTTATAAGTGAAAAAAGTAGCACAAATATGTATATGTGTTCTTAAACTAAGCGTGGAAAATCCATAACAACATTATAATTAAGCTAGATAAGTAGATGTGTATGATAACTGTAGCGTTACTGTAAGGTGTACGAGATTGTCACAATGTATGATATACTTATAAGTAGAGTAGTTATTTACATTACAGTTATATATGACAGCAATTGATTTTTTATTACGTCAACAACCTCTCGTCGTATGTGCTTTCTCTGTATGGACATTTGGGTCCATCTAGTGATTTCTAGAACTTAATTGTAATTTCAGCAATCAAATGTTCGACGTCCCGTGTGATCAATTCAAAATCTAATATTTTTTTTTATCTGATTAGGTCATAGATTTAGAATTTTTGTCTACGCTATTACGTTAGGTACTTAGGTTTTTTACGTTGGTATTCTTGAGCTAGAAATCCTGATCTGAATAGAACTATAAATATTTGTCATAAATCATAATTTATTTCAAATAAAATTTGAACGATTTCATATTTCGTGTATGCTTATAATGTTTTTAAGATGGATACGAGAACTTTAATAAATGAGCAAACTAATCGCCCCCTTCCCCCGCCCTCAAGTTATGACGTAGTAATTCGGAAGTAGGTATGGTTTAATTTTTTTTTCAAACAAAGTTTAAAATATATATTTTGGCTCACGTTTTAAAAAGCACCATATTTGAATATAGCTCGAAAAAGCGTGAGATTCTTTAGTGATTATTGACTCCGTGACAAAAACCAAAGACCACCTCCCAGCCCCTGTGAACAAGCGTAGTATTTTTAAGCACGGGTAAAATTTTCCCTAATGTGCCCCCCTACTACACAGACTGAATCTTTTCTTATAATAATAGAAATAATAATAATATCAACCCTTGTATATCCCACTGCTGAGTACGGGTCTCCTCCTCGAAATCAGGCGAGGGGGGTGTTGAGCCATAGTTCACCGATGCGCTGGCCCAATGCGGGTTGGTGGACTTCACATACCTTTAAAAGACTTAATCTCAAAAGGCATGCCGGTTTCCTTAACCGGTCAGCAAGCGATGGTCTTATGTTCAGGTGCACATAGAAATTAAGAAAAACCCGTTTCAAGGCATCACAGGGACCAGGATCGAACCCGGGCCTCTCACTCAAGAGGCCGAGCCCATACCCAGTAGACAATCGTTTCAAGCCCCCTAAAATATTAGGTAAAATAAAACATATTTATTACAAATAGAAGTATACTTGTGTATATTGTACTAGCCCGCAGCTTCGCCCGCGTTAACTTACTCAACTTAATTACTGTTAGTCAGCGTGATTTTATATAACCTATCCTTCCTAGATAAATAGGCTGTCTAACACTGAAAGAATTTTGCAAATCAGACCAGTAGTTCCTGAGATTAGCGCGTTCAAACAAACAAATACTTTATACTATTAGTATAGATTGCAATCCTTAGCAAGAAATATATATATCATCTAAGGATAAAGATAAGAATTTGACGAAACCAATAATTGCACGCTTCATAAGTAGATACAGAAAAGACGATTGTCTAGCTCAACTGCGGAAGCTGAAGATTACAGCAATGGACTTGGGTTTCACATGTGGAAAAATACCTATTCATTTTAATGATCATCTAACTAGTAACAATAAGGCTCTTTTGAGGCGTGTTAAATCTGTTGCCAAAGAAAAACATTATAAATATGTATGGGTTCGGAATTGTACTATTATGGCCAGAAATACGGATACCAGTCACATCATCCATATCAATAACGAAAAAGATTTAAACAAGCTTTAGTAAATGTAATATTTAAACACTTGTATATTGTGTGTTGCAGGTCTTTTCTCTTTCTTATTTGTTTCTTAATTAGTCTCATCGTTGCGTTAGCATACATGACTTTTAAAATATTAGAATGTCGTTATACTACTGGGATTCAGGTGTTTGGAGTTAAACTATTAAATAATATGTTGTATGTGCACGTAATTGAACGGTTGCCCAATCCTCACAAATGGTTTATGCATTATAAATCTATACTTGGTTTTGGTTGTATATTAATTGATATGTCGTTTAAATATATCTTTTTTTTTTCTCATAGCATATTGTGCGTTTTGTGACGATCATACTGAGGCTGTAATATTTTTGATTGTCTATTGTAGAAATGGCTATGTTTAATAATTTATTGGTTTATTATCAAAACGTTCGTGGACTACGTACAAAAACCAATTCCTTTTACAGTAATATTTTGTTGTCAGAGTACGATATACTAGCTATAAGCGAAACATGGCTTCATCCAGGTATATCCGATATGGAAATATTCGATAACCGCTACAGTGTGTACAGAGTAAACCGTGATTACGTTCAACGTGGTGTTACCTTAGGCGGTGGCGTTCTTTTAGCTATTGATAGAAACATCCCGGTTCGTTCCTCTCGTGCTATAGACACATTGGGAGGTGTTGCGGAAATAATTGAGGTTATTGTTGATATTAATAACAAGGTTTTTTATATTTATTGCTGTTATTTCCCCCACCATACGCAGCAGTACGACGCTCTATGCGAGTTCTTTGACTTAGTTTCTGCCGCCGTCACGGAAAACTCAGAATCTGATTACTTGATACTGGGTGATTTTAACATTTCACATGCGCACTGGCAAAGCACCGACTCGTCTATGATGAAACTAGAAAGACATCAACACAGTGACAAGTTTATTGCTGCTCTTCAGTCATTCTTAAGTTTCATCGACTTATAACAATTTAATGGTATTTATAATAACAATAATAGAATTTTAGACCTGGTTTTAAGTAATCTTTGTTGTGAGTCAATTCACTGTAGCGATGCTATGGTGGAGGAAGATCTTCACCATCCTGCACTGGAAATAAAAGTTCACTACCCACATAGCAGGTTGGTGCCGCAGCCACGGATTGCGCGACTTTTTCATAAGGCCAACTATGAGGATATAAATAAAGCGTTAAGCACTTCTGATTGGCAATCAATGTATAAGACTGATTCTATTGTTGATGCTGTGGATATCTTTTATAATATACTGGGGCGATAATAGTAAAATATGTTCCACACAAAAAATCTAGACATAATGATCACTATCCTCCTTGGTTTTCTAAATGTTTATTAAAAATAATAAAAGAAAAATCCAAATACCATAAAAAATTGAAAATCTACGGCAGAATAAGTGACTACGACTCTTTTCGCTTACTACGAAAACGGCAGAAGAAAGTACAGGAAGCTTGTTACAGGAGATTCTTGCTCGTTAATGAGACTAATATTAAAATGAATAGTAAAAACTTCTGGAGTTTTGTGAAATCTAAAAAGGCTGCTCCAGATATTCCCAATAGTATGACGTTTAATGATATTTCTATAACTAATGGTAGTGATATTTGCAATGTTTTTAACGAATACTTTAAATCTGTCTTTGAGCCAGGTCCAACTTATTCTATTTCAACGCATTACCGTAGTGCTATTCTGCCGTCCTAATTAAAAAGGGCATAACTAACATTTTGTAAATATCGAGAAAATAGTTTAATTTAAAAAAAAATAAAAATTAGTAGAGTAAAATATTTTTTTGTTTTTGTTGAAAAAAACATCCCTAAACAATGTTTTCCGAAATTCTGCGAATGGCAATACTTGCAATTATATAGTACATATACGACCATAGCAATTTTAGCTTAATTCTTTTCATCCTAACATAAAAAATAAGTAAAAAACAATAATGTTACGTATAAAAGGCACATGCAAAGAAATGTGCCTTTTGAATGTAAAAATTTGAGGAAAAAATTATGATGTTACAATGAAAGAGCATTGAAAAGGCACAATTATTCAATTGTGCCTTTTCACTGTATTATTATTAGTATATATTTACACAGTAAAATATTAGAAGTTACTTCTCTGTGAATAAAATAACGTAATTACGAGAAAATCAAACGTTTATTTCAAAAAGTTTACAGAAATAAAATCATATCTTAAAAAGAAAGGAACCATCAATTATGAATAGCAACAATAATGTACCAAATAATTAACATTTTAATGAAAATCACAAATTTAAATTGAATTTTTATTACTAAAAATGGTTTTAGCACAAAATCTCTTCAAATAAAAATCAGGTAACAAAACTAGTAAGAAATATAAACAATATTTATCAAAATAAAGAAAATATAGTTTCCACTTAGAATAATTACCCAATAGAAGGTAGAAGGTCAGTCTTCATACAAGCGCTCTGTCAAAAATGAAGCACTAAATCGATTATATGGTGAAGTTTTCCCGAATTTTATAACAACTTTACATAACCACGTATACTCAAGCTATATTATTATTTATTATGTATAATTGTTATATCACAAGTATGTTTATTTATATGAAACGAAGAAAATATAACGGTAATTAGTAAAATATACATTTTATATTTATTTTTTATTGGCTTGAAACAGTAGTAATGTAAACTTGTTACGAGGGCGGCACTGAAAATTTCGGGAATCAAGGAAGTGACACAACATTACTATTTAAAAATGTATTTATTGCTTTTTGAAGTATTCTCCGCGAAATTTGACACATTTTTCCATACGATGGTACCAATCATTGAAGCAACCATTCCATTCGGAAGTTGGGGTCTCCAAAATGGCCGTTTTGTAGGCGTCCACAGCTTCTTCAGGCGATGAAAATCTCTGACCACGCAATTTATTCTTTATTTTAGGGAAAGTATAGAAATCATTAGGGCTTAAGTTGGGGCTGTACGGCGGATGGTCTAATAATTCTATGTTTTCTTGCTCTAAAAACTCTTTTGTTCTGTGCGCGGTGTGAGAACTCGCATTCTCGTGATGGAGGATGATGCGACGGTTGCAGTTCTCTTTACGGAGTTCAGAAACGACCTGTGGCAAACAAATGCTAGCATACCATTTTGCATTAACCGCTATTTGTCCCTCAAGAGGGATAGTCGCAACATGGCCGGTTTTGGAGACAAACGTGGCCACCATTTTTTTTGCAACACTCCGTGAACGAACAATTTTTGTTGGCTTTAACTCATTTTCGAACACCCAAACTCGTGACTAGTTTTTTGTTTCGGGTTCGTACGCGTATATCCAGGATCCGTCACCTGATACGATGTTGTATACAGCGTTTGAGGATCCTGCGTGGAATATTTCGAGAGTTCTGACGCACCAAGTAACGCGAGCCGCTTTTTGCTCTTCATAGAGCAAATGCGGTATCCATCGGGAAAACAACTTTTTTACACCTAATTGTTCAGGCAAGATTATTTGTATTTGACTCATGCCAATGTCTAAAGTTGCTTAAATTTCGCGGTATGTCACATGTTGATCTTCCTCAATCAACTTACGCACAGCATCAACGTTTTCTTGGGTGACTGCAGTTTTTGGACGACCTTGACGGGGATCATCACTGAGCTTGACACGTCCACGTTGAAATTTAGCAAATCAGCGATAAATTGTGGTTTTGGATGGGGCTTCATCACCAAATGCAGAAATCATCCGGTCAACACACTGTTTTTGTGTTAAACCACTTCGAAAGTCATAATAAATCATCGCTCTAGAATTTTCTCGACTCAATTCCATTTTCTCAACGACTAAACAAGTTTGACAAGACCTTGTGACAAGACCGAGAATCTGTTTTTAAATAAATTATTATTTAAAAACAGATTCTCGGTTAGTTTTTAAATATATTATTAGTATTCGATTTTTAAAACCAAGGAGTTTTCAATTAAAAAGATTTTAATATGACAGGAACAGTGGAAATATTCCATTCCCAATACTTTTAGTGTAGCCTATGTATACATATTACTATTTAAACTTGTAACTTATTGTAATATAAACGCGAAAGTTTGTATGTATGGACGTATGTATGTTTGTTACTGTTTCACTGTTTGTATTTGATATCGTTAAATCACACAAACACATTAATTCAAGAACGTGTCACGTACCTACGTAAATATCAGTAGCAACTGTTTTAAATTTAATCAGTGGGGGAAAATAATCAGTAAATATATTTTCACAATCGAGCAACACTTTGGTTTTTATTTAAACCAAATTAATTACAAGATACTACGAAATATTGAAAGATTTCCTGTGAAAAGTGATGTTATTACATTTATTTTGTATGATGTGATGTATCAGATGTATTGTGATATAAACAATCAAAAATGTCGAGCACAACTGAAGTAATGGCACGCATACCTAGCCCCCCGAACTTCATCTCTCTTCATAGATGTTAAGTAATAAAGGCATAACCGCCAGTGTGCCTATTTTTATATAAAAATTTAAGGCGTAGGGTAAATAGTAAAGACACAATCGCCAGTTGTGTCTTTTCTTCTACGTTTCTTGCTAAGGTGTTGGTATAAAAACTTAGCACAATTGCCACATAAGCCCTTTATATTTGATTTACGCCAATTATGTCTTTTCAATTAAATATTTTTAAACAAAAATCGTGAAATAGAAGACATACATCACAATGTGACCTTTTTCTTTACAAAAACTTAAAAAATGGTGCAGTTGTGCCCTTTAAGCTTATGGTAACTGTTTATTTTGTTGCTAAAAATACACAAAAAATTAGGCAGATAGGCCTTTTTTCCTGATTCCGAATATGTATATAACTCAATTTCGTGAAAAATGTTAGTTGTGCCCTTTTTAATTAACACGGCAGTATTAATAATGGTTTAAATAATATTTGTCCAATAAGTTCGATTGACATATCTAGAGAAAATATACTTAAATATTTGGGTGCATTATATATTGCTAAAGGATCCGGTCCTGATGGTATAAAGATCTTTCATCGTCCCTATCTTCAAATCAGGTGATAAGCATAACATAGCTAATTATAGACCAATCTCCAAACTTAATACAATTGCTAAAATGTTTGAAAAAATAATTTATGATAGTATTTTCCCCCAAATAAGGTCCCTTATTAATCCTGAACAACACGGATTTGTTTCTTAAAGATCGACTGAAACTAATTTATGCGAGTTTATTCACAGAATTGGCTTCGCTATGGACCAAGGTTTTCAGGTTGATGTTATATATACAGATTATTCTAAGGCATTTGACAAAATATCGCATCAAATAATACTAAATAAACTTATGGCACTTGGAATCCATGGTGACCTTCTGCGTTGGATTGATTCCTACCTTCGTCATAGAAGTCAAGCGTTAGCCGTCAAAGGCTATTGCTCGTCTTTTATGCCCATTACATCTGGGGTACCACAGGGTTCGCATTTGGGGCCATTGCTATTTAACTTATATATTAATGATATAATGTGTAATATTGAGACATCAAATGTTCTTCTTTATGCGGATGACACGAAGATTTTTTCTATTATAAAATCACAAAAAGACTGTTCACTCTTGCAACGTGATTTAGATAATATTTGTTCATATTGTGATTTAAATAGCCTTAAATTAAATGTAAAGAAATGTCATGTCATTACATTCACTAGGAAACGACAACCTATAATATTCAAATATCAATTAAATAATGAAAATGTAGAAAGGGTTTCGGTTATCAGAGCTTTCGAGTATCACATAGGATATATAGTAAATAAGGCCTACCGAATATTAGGTTTCATTTTAAGAGTATCTAGAGAATTTAGCTTTGTCTCAACTTATATACTCTTATATATATCATTTGTGTTACCTATTCTTGAATATGCTTCAGTGGTTTGGAATCCCCAATATAAAAAATACATTAATAAGATCGAAGAAATAAATAAAAAATTTTTGAAACATATGGAACGTAAAAGTAAATTTCTTTTAAACACCAACTTCACTGCTTATCCCATTCAACCTTTACATGTTCGCCGACTAGAAAGGGATCAGTACTTTTTATATAAAATTATTAACGATTATATTGATTCTCCCTTTCTCTTAATTAACATAGATATAAACTGTCCACGTATTAGTGCTCGATCAAAGAAGTCATACCATATACCTAAAACCAAAACCAAGTATGGTGGCAACACATTCATTCCACGTGCAACCTTATCTTATAATTTACATTTTCAAACAATTGACCAGTTCAGGTACTCCCTTAATTGTTATAAGAGCAAGGTTAGAGAGGTGACTTGCAGCAACTCTTGGTAGTTCTAAGATTTGTTTTTCTTTTTAATGTTTTTGGCGCAATTTAATTTTACTTTTATTTTTGATGATTTTTTTTTCTTTTTAATCAATATTGTTTTTTTTTCATAACAAATGCATTTTTTATATGTTTCTTTTTTTTCCTAACAGGGGCATTTTTCTCTCATAGTTTTAGCGGAAGCTGATTATGATAAATTTATTTGTGGATACTTTTTTGGTTTATGGTTTATGTTTATAAATTTAATGTGTTTATTTTAACTGTTTGTATTCCTAAAAATAAAAAAATAAAAAAAAAGAATAAAAAAGAAATATGGAGCTGCTTATTTTTGACTAAGGAATCCAAGTTCTTTGAAAACGATGACAGTTAGTGTAGGTAATTATTCTAATATGTCTGTATAAGTTTCTATATATTTATTTTTAAGGTATACATATTAGTGTCTGCGGTCGCGACCCACCAAATGGTAAACACCTATGCTATCGACGCTCACATATTTTTGTAGTTCAATTAAATCTTTAAGATTCATGAACCTATTTACTTCTCTACTCTCTTCTTGAATGCTTTTATCATATCTGCAGGTTTCCTTGCGATGTTTTCCTTTGACGGTGAACAATCGATCTTGGAAAAATTATTACAAAATTATGAAAATACAGACCGACAGACCTGTCAAATCCAAGCCGAGCTTTCACTAAAACAGTCATGAACCAAGTTACATTAATTTTCAATCTATAAACAGCCTTTATAAAAATATCTGATATAAAATATAAAGAGATTTCAATATAAGAATATGAATACTTTCGAATTTATTTTAGCATGAATGTGCTTCTGGACTGACAAGTGTTGGTATGACAAGAGACACTAATAACACGAGTGGAGTTAAGAGACCAGTACTTACTTACATGAATTAGAAAATTTGAAGATTAGACCTTAAGCGCACATGTTTCATTAAATAGTTTATAAAAAATCGGTCGTGCCAGTTGAGCTCACACACGACGGGTTCTGTATAAGTAAGAATTTTTTTTGGAACCCCATTTAATTTTTACTTTTTTTCTACACAAACGAACATTACAGCATTAGTAATATTTTATAAATAAATGGTTTATAGCCGCCCAAAAACTATTTGTGGCAAATACATGTACATATTACAAAATGTTTAAAATTTTTATTTTATAGCATATGAGGGCAAAACGTGCAGTCGAAGCCTTTTGGCGACTATCGACGCCCATACACACCCGCACAACCAGGGATTATGCAGATGCGTTGCCTTCCTTTTTCCTATCCCCCCCAATGGGCCACCGGAGACTCGCAAACCGCACGAAACACGACAACACAGTCTTTACGCTGGTGTATATATATTTACCCGATTCGGCTACAAAGCAGCATGGCGCTACTTCTTACTAAACTTTATTCACCTAACACTTTCATATTATTTATTGGAAAATCACAATCTATAATAATATTGGGATTATAATTTATAATTGCTATTATAACTGTATCAATCAGGAAAGGTAAACAAACACACATAGAGCATTTTCTCAAACGAACCATATCAAAACATTGAAAAATCCTTATTGACATATAGTTTTGACGTCGATGTCCAACAGATGTCGATGACGAGTCGGAAGTAAAAAGAAATTGTATAACATATTTTTACAATTGTATATAATATAACAATTAATAAAAAGTAGAAATAGATAAAACTAACTTAATTTCAATTCCATAGTCAACGTTTTTCTCAGGTGAATATTTGGGTGACGTGGTGGTGGATGTGGACAAATTTTATTTTTGCCTTTTATTAATATTTATTTAATTCTTTTTCATGTTATTCCTTGGATCCTTTTTCATTGGATTCCAGACAAAATCTGACCACCCAGTGTGTTCTCTTACCGTGTACCTAAGCAGCTCGTTATTTGCTTTAAAATATATATCTTTGTCGAAAAGAAGAAGTTTCGAACGACAGTGATTGAATTATAAATCTTTTATTATAAATATAAATCTGTTGTTATAAATATAAATCTGTTAGTATACATTTTCATCGATAAATGGATTTCTGAGACTAAAATGTCATCCATAATAGATTTGGGATAAGCTCTCCCAGCTTATTTTGTCGGCTATAATTTGACTATAATAGGTATATTGACATAATATTGTCTTATAATTGTTTTCAAAATCAATTGAATTAATGATAATAAATTGAATAAATTACGAACGATTTTATACAAAAGTGTAGTCAATGATTTTATCCAATAATAGTAATAGTATTTTGGGAACACTCACACACGGTCATCTGATCCCAAACTAGGCAGAGCCTGTTCTTATGGCAACCAAACAACCGATATATTATAAGTACTTATGTATTGCTAAATATATAGAATAGATAAATTACACCCATATACGGAACAAATAATCATGCTCATCGCACAAAGATTTGTCCTGGCTGGGAATCAAACCTACAACCTCCGGCTCGGTAGTCAGGATCACTAACCACTATACCAACAGGCCAGGCAAAGTCATAAATAGCGAGATATTTTTTGTAACGCACCTTGTAAATAAAATCATTTAATCAACAGAGATTTCGGTACTCAAGTGCTCTTCACAGTTGATTTAGACCTTGCATTCCAATGCTAACTAAAAAACTGAAGTGGCGATTCGAGAAGCCGTAGTTCTTATAACAATGATGGGATACCGACCACTTTTTAAGACCTCACTATCTGGCTTATTTGTATGACGGATACATGACGATGTGAGAAATGAGGGCTTCATGTTGTCTGGTGGATTGTGGCTGGGTAAACGAAAGAGGATCTTTCTGTCATTCAATGCTGGATTCTTCAAATGACAGCCACCACCCACTATAATACTGTCATTCCTGGTTCATGTCAATAAGACGGGCCCAATCGATTCCATTTTCAATTTGAATAAGTAATCAGTGATACTGATATATTATGTAATACCTACAATTTACATGTTATGTCAGGTTTAAACCTGCTACTATGAGTAGCTAGTACTAGTAATAGTTTCCTTCAGTCAGTACAACTTGACCGCAATGAAGTTAGGATTTAGTTTTAACTGTCAATATTTGCGACGTCGATTTATGCTCAGTTCAATCCAGCAAAGATAAATTGGTTGAACTTTAAAAGACAGGTTATAAACAGACAGGGTACAAAGAACAAAAGCTTATGTAGGCTTTGTACATATAGACAAATTGAGTTTTAGTGTGCTCTTAAAGATTTGATTGAAAATATATGAATGAGAAGTGATTATATATGAAAGAGTACCAAATACGGTTCGTAATATCAGTAGATTTAGCAATTTTCATAATCAAAGAGAGCCATCTGTTGACAAGTGGTCAACGTGGCCATAAGCATAAATATTTTTACTCCGGCCTTTATGTAATACTTTTATGCGTTGTCTACGTTTCTAACATCTTCACATGATAATCAAAGAGCAACAATGTAGATTTCGGTTATTGTTGAAGTTTGTCAATACATAATTTAGTTTGAATAAGGAAGTTATAGCTTCTAATCTCGGACCCAATCAGTGCGACAGGCCACTATAGCTCCGTACTACTTGATATAGCCAGATGATATACACCTTATGCTGTGTGAGCAATGAAATGAAATAACGCTTAGATTCCATTGCCCTATACAATCCCAAAATTCTTGTCCCGTACTTACTTTACTTTTACTTTATTTACTTTCTCCACCTTCGTTATACCCCGCGATAAAAAAGGTAAGCGACGCTCGTTTGTCTATGACTTATCCTATTATAAAAAAATACATAAAATAGTGTGTGTGTGTGTACTTATGTACACGCGTTAAAAGTTATACTCCTTAAAGTAACCTTTTAGCTTATTGTGTACTTAAAAACTATGTGTTCGTCTGACGTCTATACTGTCATTATGTGAAAATTGCTATATAACATATTGTTGACTATAGCTAACTTCAGGGTTATGTTCGAGACTATGTGCGCGCGAATCGTAAAATATTACCCTCATCATTTTTCCCTAACGCGCCAAAAGAAGTATAACTTCAATAATAATATTTTGTAAAAAGTATACTATTGTAAATTCCACAAATTAAACAAAAATTTAACATACGTTTCAAGACAATCCACTAAAGAGTTCATTGAATAAGGGGTGCTTATTTTGGCAAAGCTTTGCTCTGTATCGGTCAACGACCCGTTGTGTTTATTGTTTTTCTACAATACTCATGTTGATATTGGCGCTTACATTATTTGTTTAAATGGTAACTTTCGGACAGGCTAATTACGCAAGCTTTTGCAACTAGACATCGAGTGGATCTTACTGTTTCGTCTGAGCTTGCCAAGTGGCCTAGACGAAGCCACCTGTTCCACTGACACCGTTTTAGAATTTTAACAATGAAACCAGATCGGCCTCGAATAAATAGGATTGAAATTGTAAAATAACACGCATATAATGCCAATACTTGCGATAGATTTACGCAAAACGTTTATGTATTTTTATAAAGCACTTATTTTCATTTTATGATACTCTATATACTTTGAAGTTGTACCAAAACACGAGATGAAAATAAATCGGCTATGTATACAATAATAAATTACATATTATACCAAAATATGGGTACTCACGACGTGTTTACATTAAAGAACAATAAATTAATATCAACAATGTCGTAAAATAAGGAGTTATATGCGAGGGGATTACTTGCTTTTATTATTTTTGATCGTTCAATCTTTTATTAAAATAGAATGTATATATAATATGATGAACGGCAAGGTTATACTCGTACCGTCATAGTATTAGCAGTTTGCAGGCTGTAACTACAAAGAAAATATTGCCTAATGCTTATCATATATTATACTCAAGAGGGCACGACCGGGGTGGTACCTCTCGCTCACATAATACAGCCGTAAAGTAACAGCTATGCTGTCGCGTTTCGTGCGGTTTGTGAGTTTCCGGTGGCCTATTGGGGGATAGGGAAAAGGAGGCCAATCTCTGGTTGTGCGAATGTGTATGGGCGTCGTTAGTCGCTAAAAGGCTTCGATTGCTCGTTTGCCCTTCTATGCTAAAAAAATTACTTAATTTTGTAATGAAATAATTATTATAGCAACATTTCTATTATATTTAATCAGGCATTTAAGATTTAGTTGGCACTTTTGTATTACGGAGCCCCAATTTGGGAGGATACCGCTAGGAATGGAATCCCATCCGGAGTATGCATAGTGTCATGTCATAGTAGTGAGGGTTATCAGGGGCTATCGTACGGTCTCCTGGGTGGCAGCCCCTGCCCTGGCTGGAGATCCTCCGTGGGAGTTTGTGGCGTTGGTGCTTGCCGAGGTGCGCCCCTTCTGTTCACAAATGAGGTTACTTTTGGCGAGTCGCTGACGTGGGAGGAGCTCTCACGCGTGCGGAGGCTGGGGCAGTAGTGGTTGCTGCGAAGCTGGGGAGAGATCCTGGCGCAGTCGTCGTATGGCCGAGGCACTGCGTCCACTCCTGGCGGCGTGGATGCGCCGCCGGAAGAAACCACTCACCTTCCGCCTGACACAGGTGCTCACCGGACACGGTTGTTTCGGTGTGCGATGGATGGGCCGCACGGCTTCACGACCCCGTGGCAGTGCTTGGAGGTTTACCTCTCACTCTAGAGTATGGTGCGCTGCATGCTCGAGAGTGATGTGGCCTGGCAGGCGGCGGTCACCTTTTGCGAAACCGTCATTTCGCAGAAGGAGGCCGCGCAGCGGGATAGAGAGGGTGGCGCCACGTTCGTCCCGCTTCGTCGACGTAGGCCAGGAGTGCGAAGGAGGCGCTATGCGCACCTTCTGTCTCCCGTCTAACGGGACTCGGGGTAAGGTTGGGTACCTGCTCGGTAGAAAAGTTCCGGCGTCGGCGGGGGTGCTTCAGGATGTCGGAGTTTCCCCATATTAGGATGAAGCCCGGTTAGCCCTTTTGAGGGAACCAGCCCGTCGTGGGGGGTGTCCTGTGTTAGTCAGATCCGGGACAATCGCAGTGGTTTAAGTGCGGGTGTCTATGCTGCCGTCTTAATCAAAAAGGGCATAACTAACATTTTGTAAATATTGAGAAAATAGAGATTAAAATATTTTTTTGCTTTTGTTGAAAAAAACATCCCTAAACAATGTTTTCCGAAATTCTGCGAATGGCAATACTTGCATTTATATAGTACATATACGACCATAGCAATTTTTTTTAAATTTTTAATCCATATTATTGATAATTAGCTTTTTTTTTTCATCCTAACATAAAAAATAAATAAAAAACAATAATGTTACGTATAAAAGGCACATGCAAAGAAATGTGCCTTTTGAATGTAAAAATTTGAGGAAAAATTTATAATGTTACAATGAAAGGGCACTTTTATTCAATTGTGCTTTTTCAATGTATTATTATTAGTATATATTTACACAGTAAAATATTAGAAGTTACTTCTCTGTGAATAAAATAACGTAATTACGAGAAAATCTAACGTTTATTACAAAAAGTTTACAGAAATAAAATCATATATTTAAAGAAAGGAACCATCAATTATGAACAGCAACAATAATGTACCAAATAACTCTTCAAATAAAAATCAGGTAACAAAACTAGTAAGAAATATAAACAATATTTATCAAAATAAAGAAAATATAGTTTCCACTTAGAATAATTACTTAATAGAAGGTCAGTCTTCTTACAAGCGCTGTCAAAAATGAAGCACTTCGATTATATGGTGAAGTTTTCCCGAATTTTATAACAACTTTACATAACCATGTATACTCAAGCTATATTATTATTTATTATGTATAATTGTTATATTACAAGAATGTTTATTTATATGAAACGAAGAAAATATAACGGTAATTAGTAAAATATACATTTTTATATTAATTTTTTTTGGCTTGAAACAGTAGTAACGTAAAGTTGTTACGAGGGCGGCACTGAAAATTTCGGGAATCAAGGAAGTGACACAACATTATTATTTAAAAATGTATTTATTGCTTTTCGAAGTATTCTCCGCGAAATTTGACACATTTTTCCATACGATGGAACCAATCATTAAAGCAACCATTCCATTCGGAAGTTGGGGTCTCTGACCACGCAATTTATTCTTTATTTTAGGGAAAGTATAGAAATCATTAGGGCTTAGGTCGGTGCTGTGCGGCGGATGGTCTAATAATTCTATGTTTTCTTGCTCTAAAAACTCTTTTGTTCTGTGCGCGGTGTGAGAACTCGCATTGTCGTGATGAAGGATGATGCGGCGGTTGCAGTTCTCTTTACGGAGTTCAGAAACGACCTGTGGCAAACAAATGCTAGCATACCATTCTGCATTAACCGTTCTTTGTCCCTCGAGAGGAATAGTCGCAACATGTCCGGTTTTGGAGACAAACGTGGCCACAATTTTTTTTGCAACACTCCGCGAACGAACAATTTTTGTTGGCTTTAACTCATTTTCGAACACCCAAACTCGCTGACTGGTTTTTTGTTTCGGGTTCGTACGCGTATATCCAGGATTCGTCACCTGATACGATGTTGTATACAGCATTTGAGGATCTTGCGTGGAATCTTTCGAGAGTTCTGACGCACCAAGTAACGCGAGCCGCTTTTTGCTCTTCACAGAGCAAATGCGGTATCCACCGGGAAAACAACTTTTTTACACCTAATTGTTCATGCAAGATTATTTGTATTTGACTCATGCCAATGTCTACAGTTGCTTGAATTTAGCGGTATGTCACACGTCGATCTTCCTCAATCACCGTACGCACAGCATCAACCTTTTCTTGGGTGACTGCAGTTTTTGGACGACCTTGACGGGGATCATCACTGAGCTTGACACGTCCACGTTGAAATTCAGCAAACCAGCGATAAATTGTGGTTTTGGATGGGGCTTCATCACCAAATGCAGAAATCATCCGGTCAACACACTGTTTTTGTGTTAAACCACTTCGAAAGAAATAATAAATCATCGCTCTAGAATTTTCTCGAGTCAATTCCATTTTCTCAACGACTAAACAAGTTTGACAAGACCTTGTGACAAGACCGAGAATCTTTTTTTAAATACATAAATGGTATTTGATTTTTAAAACCAAGGAGTTTTCAGGAACAGTGGAAATATTCCATTCCCGATACTTTTAGTGCAGCCTATGTATACATATTACTATTTAAACTTGTAACTTGTTGTAATATAAACGCGAAAGTTTGTATGTATGGACGTATGTATGTTTGTTACTGTTTCACTGTTTGTGTTTGATATCGTTAAATCACACAAACACATTAATTCAAGAACGTGTCACGTACCTACGTAAATATCAGTAGCAACTGTTTTAAATTTAATCAGTGGGGGAAAATCAGTAAAAATATTTTCACAATCGGGCAACACTGAGCATTGAAAAAAAAAATGTTTTTATTTAAACCTAATTAATTACAAGATACTACGAAATATTGGAAGATTTCCTGTGAAAAGTCATGTTATTACATTTATTTTGTTATTCAGATGTATTGTGATATAACCAATCAAAAATGTCGGGCACAACTGAAGTAATCGCACGCATACCTAGCCCCCCCGAATTTCATCTTTCTTCATAGATGTTAAGTAATAAAGGCATAACCGCCAGTGTGCCTATTTTTATATAAAATTTTAAGGCGTAGGGTAAATAGTAAAGACACAATCGCCAGTTGTGTCTTTTCTTCTTCGTTTCTTGCTAAGGTGTTGGTATAAAAACTTAGCACAATTGCCACATAAGCCCTTTATATTTGATTTGCGCCAATTATGACTTTTAATTTTAAATATTTTTAAACAAAAACGTGAAAAAGATGACATATATCACAATGTGACCTTTTTCTTTACAAAAACTAAAAAAATGGTGCAGTTGTGCCCTTTAAGCTTCTGCTAACTCTGTTTATTTTGTTGCTAAAAATATACAAAAAATTAGGCAGATAGGCCTTTTTTCCTGATTCCGAATATGTATATAACTAAATTTCGAGAAAAATGTTAGTTGTGACCTTTTTAATTAACACGGCAGTATGGGCGTCGGTAGTCACCATAAGGCTCGGACTGCTCTGTTGCCTCCGAATGACATAAATAAAACCTTAAAATATTTATGTCTACATATTTTTCCAATAATCTTTTGTAAGTATTGTAGGTAGATTTTTGAAAAGCTTAAAATTTATACGATGTACGTCTCCGTTCCTATTTCAGTAGACAGCTGGGTATCAGTATCTGGCAGCACCCTTAAAGAATAGAACTCTGGGGAATTCATTCATTTTATTTCAGGAATAAGAATTCAGACTTCCTTTAAAACATATTTCGGATAGTCTCCGCACCTTGCATTTGGGGCGGAGTGAGTCAGCGTCGAAGGTCAACAACCATCTCATCTGTATGGATTATCTCAGTCTTAACGCGATAATTTAATCCTTTGTTTATCCAATGCTTCTAATAGTCCCCCCGAGCGTAATGGTGAGCATGTGAGCGCAGTCATGTATCATACGTGTAACAAAATAATCCACGAGTTGAGTTACTGCTTTCTGCTTACCTATAGGTACTTAAGAAAATAATATTCTTTGCTAGTCCCAATCTGAGCTGTCGCGAGGGTGTCCGTCGTAGTGTTTATTAGGCCTATGTCCAGCTCATCTTGGGAAACATCATCATTATGGACGATGAATCTAATTCACCGTCATGGATCATAATATATAACCGGAATAGAGTTATGTGTTATATGTTGTTATGTGTTTTGTATGAAAATCAATTCCACTAATTTTGTGCTGCGACGCTGGGCCGGTTTTGTGCTGATTCTCAGCCTGAAGGCACATTGATGGAAGATTAGCCGATAGAACGTACATACAGATCACTGGATAGTTGTATTGCTATTACGTCAGTGACAAATAATTGACCAGTTTCGGAATTTCATGGCCGATGCTCAATGATAATATGCTCGATGTGAGGTTAACAATCACAGTCTAAAAAGAGTGGGATTGGCATTCAATAAATGGCCTTCAGTAGTCAATAAATGTACGCCTTTTCATTGGGGTTTTCACTATGTCAGTTTTGTTAAACTCTGCGATTTAATCAACTGCTACTTAAATAAGGTGCATGTTTTCGCGCTATGAGCTGTTCTTTCATGGCAGGACAATAGACATACCGGATTTGTCTATATTTTTGAACATTTTTTGTTAACTGAAGACGCGTCGAGATTAAAAGTTAGTAAAAAACCTATGAGAATTAGAAGATAAACGTTATAAAGGTGGGAGGGATGCGCTGTGCCGCGCTCCCGGCTGCAAGCACGGCACTTCCAAGAAAGTTACCATCCTATGGGCTTCCCGAGAAATTATGTAAATGGATCACCAGTTTTTTGGCAGACAGGAACATCAATGTTGTTGTCGACGGTGCTTGCTGGGACCTCAAGTCTGTTAATGCTGGTGTTTCGCAAGGCTGAGTACTATCTTGACTATCAAGGCTGCATGGGTACCACCATCTTGCTTGTTTCTCCCGTGAAACAGCTTTGCTGTGTTTCGGAGAGAAGGGCAAGACAGGCAGTATAATTACTGGCACCGAGACTTAACATCTTATGTCTCAGGATAGGCAACATATAAATGAGTTGCCTGGGCTTGTTCCAGGTAAGCTAGTTTATGGTCATGGGCGAAGTCTTACTTACCTACCATCAGGTGGCACGTCTGCCAGTTTGCCTACCTATTTTAACATAGATTCTGAATTTTTATGCATTTTACACGCGCTAAAAAGGCGAAAATTGACGGCTTTTGTGTACCACAGCTTGTTTTTAATCCCATACCTGAAGCAAAAGTTTAAGGATTTTTAAATTCTAAATTGCTTTTATTATCTTATGTTGATGAATGGTGTTGTAGCTCTTAATACCGGAAGATACTGACAAAATGGCGTCTACACCCTATCAGTATGCTCCCCTTCTGGCTACGCCCAGTGTCATAACTTCATTCAAATTCTTATTGACAGTTCGCCATACTGTATTTACTTACAAACTTCCATAAACTAAATTATGATCAGTATAAGTATTATTGTTGAATAAACTTGTTTTAAACAATTATTGTTGGAAGTTATCTTAAACTTAGACCTAGGAAACTTTATTATAATATTCAAATAATTTTATTCGGTGGCAACAATTTTAATCAATATAACTACATATTATAATATTAGAAATGTATACTCCATAATCATTTTCGTCCACTGCTGAACACAGGTCTCTTACAATGAACGACAAGATGGATGGAAGGCCATTTAGGCACTTCTAACTAGGCACCGTACAATACCTTACAGTAGTCTTCATTATGAAGCCAGATAAATACTTTAGGCGCTACAGTAAAACAGACCTAAATACAACTTAGGTAACCTAAGGTAACCTTAGGTACCTACTCCATACATTAGTTGCTATAATCCAAACCCTGACCTTCATTTTCCTTATTTAAATTATCATTATCATCATCAGCCTTTATCCGTCCACTGCTGAACACAGGCCTCCTTCAATGAACGCCAAGACGACCAATCCCTTGCTATTCGCATCCAACACGGACCGGCCACAGCACAGAGATAAAGATTTTCAACCCATTAAACCTGAAAATGCAGTTAAAGTCTGATAGAATAGCAAAGGAAAGGATTGAAAACATTAAAAGCTCAAGAAATTGGAGAAACTACGAACCTCCCGTGGTGGAAAAAGCAATTTGACTTGACTGTTATCTCACCTCACACGTTTATATTGAAACTTAGATAAATATTTACTTTATCGAGTCTAATTTGGCACGCGGCGGCCACCGCGCAGTAAATGGCTTTCTTTTGTATAAGGATGCTATAAAAATTAAAACCGAAGATTTATGGTGGAATACCTATTGTTTTTCTTTACTTTAATGTGTAATTTATCTGTACTTGGGCAGACATAGTTTGTCGTCCTGATTATGATTATTTTTATATGGATCAAAATAATTATTCCAATATCCGTAAACAGTATTTTATAGTTAAAAGTGTATTTATTTTTGTTATTAAATATGCAACAACTAGATAAAGCATAAAAATTAAATACGTCTTTATTATAAGATATTATAATACAAAAAACATATTTATATAATAGTTTTTATTTAATCGAAAACTATAATAATCTATAAATTATTCCATTTCTAACAACAATTATTTAAATTTAGGATAAAAGAAATAAAGCATCACGTTTCAGCCGATTGACATAAATAGCGTCTTGTCAAATTCAGCGACATGTCATGCAAGCTAAGTGTAATATGACATAAAATATTCCTTATTCCGTCAGTCATGACATGACGGACCACCGTGTCAACTCGGGTTTGATTCCAGCGCGCGGGATCGTAGTTTAGTTTTAGTTTACGTTTACATTACTAAGCACTTGTTAAGTAAATAAATAAACGCGTTTTAAAATAAACTCCACTATTAATCCTTGACTAAGTAACGTTTACGCAACCGTGAGATATTCAAACGTATGATTTGAACTTGAATCTAAATTCTAGCTCGGAATAGAGAATGATCTGTACTAGGAAATACTAACATAGCTTTTTATTAATAATACTGAAAATATTTGATGGTGAAGAAAATAATGAAAATTGTAGTATCCATGTCTTGGAGATATAGAAAATATGAGTATCGGAATAAAATACATATTTTTATGTATAAGAATCACCTGGAAAATAATTATGGTTTTTAATCCAAAGCTTCTTCATTACATAACATACCATTAGATAATCCCAGGAAAGTTTACATTCTACGTTAATGTCTAAATTATTTTTCCTAAACACAAATCACCCGAAGATATATTGTTCGAATAGATTTACATTTCCCTAGCGAATGTAAATACAGTGATAATAAATTGATTTTAATATTCACGAATCGGTTCATTCATCGAATCGAATACACAATTAGGTGTTTCCCTGAAAGCCGTCACGAACGAACGCCTGCAAACTGTCATTACAAAAATAGTGGCTCCAGAAAGGGTAGCAAGACATGACACACATGCTGCGTGGTATTTTAATTTCTCTCTTTGCCGTATATTCTTAGCCGTTTATGAATTATATAACACATCTATAATGGTACTTTATAATAAAACTTATCTATATATTATACTAGCTGGTGCCCGCTACTTCGTCTGCGAAGGATAAGGTATTAGTTTTTTTTTCATAAAAATAATCCTATGTTACTTCTAATACCTTCAAGTTTATGTGTACAAAGTTTCATGATGATCGGTTAAGTAGTTTTCACGTGAAAGCGTAGCAAACAAACTTACTTTCACATTTATAAATTATAATATTAGTAGGATAGTTTTCTCCCTTAACGTCTGGGCCGTTGATGATAATATGTATGTATGTGTTCAAGTGCAGTTGAGAATGGTTTAGAATTTAGATTCACAATTATTGGCTCCGCTACAATTTTTTTTTACAGGACAATGTCTGTCGGTTACGCTAGTACCATATTACATAACTGCAACTAAAGGGGCTACGGTATTATGATCACAAATTATCATTCGCCCGTATTAAATAAATTGATATTTGTATAAGTTTCATAAAAATAAATTTTAAAGTAATATGTAAATTTTAAACTATTTAAA
Source organism: Helleia helle (assembly GCA_963853865.1). NCBI lineage: Eukaryota > Metazoa > Arthropoda > Insecta > Lepidoptera > Lycaenidae > Helleia > Helleia helle. The sequence goes on from OY971420.1 coordinate 8,337,548, forward strand.
ACGGGATGTGGTCGACGAGTGTTGGTCGGCCATTAACCAAGTGGGAAGAAGATCTCTGTACAGTGGTCGGTCCGTATTGAATGCGAGTGGCAAGGGATCGGTAGTCTTGGCGTTCATTGAGGGAGGCCTATGTTCAGCAGTGGACGGATCGGGATATAAGTATACCTGGCGACTTCCTCGTGAATAAGACATTCAGAGACAATCTCAAAATATCGAGCTTCGCTAAACAAAAGTATAAAATATGGTAAATATCCCATTTTAAAAAGTTTTAACTCCTCAAGCTGGTGATGTAAGTAGTTTGAACAAAAGATTTATAAACATCCAATAACATATGTAACACGACGTGAGAATTTAAAAAAGACAAATTAAAGTCCAAACTATAAATCTTTTCTTTTCCTCATCAACACAAATTACACGAAAGTGACACGGACGAGACAAAAATAGTAATGCTGACAGTGAAACAAACGTCGATCACCTCACTAATGGTTTTTACATTCCATTTTTCATTTTAACTTATAAATAGATGTAAGCGCACACTTTTATAGAACAGACAAATTCAGGTAATACCGTGAAATGTATTTGCGATACGATCGCGTCTATAAATATAAGTTTAACCCACTTTTTGTAAAGTTTGAGTGAATTACGTTGAACGCGATTTAAAATCATTGGTCATGCGCTATTCAAAAGATACGGTTATAATTGAATAAGTACATAATGTAAATATTAGAAAAAAATATGTAGACCGCTCGATAAGTAGACTACTTGGTGTAGATTCGAGTATATCCCCCGTATTAGTATCAATAAGTATTTAGTACCAGCTGCCCGCACAGACTTCGTTTTGTCAAAATTATTAATCAGTTCTTAGCTGACCTCTACAAGTAATATTCCTACCAAATTTCAAGTCTCTAGGTCTTATAGTTTCAGAGATATCGTGATGAGTCAATCAATAGAACAGCCTATATAATTTATATAGATTATCATTGTCCTAATAATAATCATCAGCTTTTATCCATCCATTGCTGAACACAGGTCCTCCTTCCATGAATGTCAAAACGACCGATCCCTTGCCACTCGCATCCAACACGGACCAGCCACAGCACGGAGATCGTCTTCCTACCTAATTAATGCGCGACCAACACTTCGTCTATCTAAAGTCTAAACGTGGCCATGGAGGCCACGTTGAACTTGAACCTTCTTTTTCTTTTCTTTTACGCAGGGAAATGCTCTGAGGCATCCCGCGGGGGAGTGAAACATTTTCTAGACATATGGCACGTTGAATACCTAAAGGTTCGCCAGTCGCCGCCCCTGCTCTAGACTTAGATTGAATTAGACCAATATATGTAATTTTCTAATTTTAAAATGCTCTAAATTTTTATGCGCTCTATTCAAGTTTGTTTACTCTGACAAATGTTTATTTAGTAATGTATATGCAACAAATCCAGAACCTAAAAAGAGGTACGAGCAAAGTGACGATGTGACTCTACTAAATTGAATTTGAAAATGTTTGCTATGGGGTTGGTCCGAGGTATTTAAAGAACAATTAGTCGGATGCTTCTCAGCCCTTGGGGCAAATATTTGCCTATTCCCGCCAACCCTCTTTGGGTCTGTGCCGCCCTGGGCGTCCGTTGAAACGGTTTGTGGCCAAATGTTTGCCCACTTTCCCCTATATACTCAGCTATTATATGCAGGCTTCCCCTTTTGACGGCTCCGGCAATTAATTCCTCCGTTTGAGTGTGTTTAAGGGCAAGCGAGCAGAAAATCGATAATGTGTTTGTTGAATACGTACATACCAAATGTATAATACCTAAGTAAGAACAGTAGGGAAGTGTAGGTATATTATGAATTTTAAACATTCCTTAAGCTTATTTAACTATTTAGTTTAGTTAGTTATGTGAGTATTTTAGAGCACATCTCCAATTTTGCTGTGGTATTTTTGGACACAAATATTAGTAAATAAAGTTTAGTTATCGGCGGATACTTTGCGATATTGGCCGTAGACTCGCGAGTCGAGACCAGATGAAAATATTTTTTCAATATCCGAAATGATTCAAGACAAAAAATATTTCTTTACCATATCAATAATAAAATAATATTCATTCAGATCTGGCAGCGTTTATTCGTTATTTGAAAATAAAATATCTTCTTTTTCATTTGACAAAAAAAGAAAGAAGAAGGAGACGTTGTACTTTTTTATATTTTCCAACATTTTCAGTACAGGTGACCACCAGAGCATTCGTCGCCGGCGGTCCCAACCATACTTACAAAAATACCAGAATGTAATTAAATGTAGATAACTTGCGCTTTATCGACGGCTGTGCGCGCCTGTGTTTGTTTAGTTTGGTATATACGTGTTTTTACGCAACCTGGAAGTCATAAATTGTGAACACCAAATTATGTCGTTCACTGAGTGAACGTACCTTTTCACGTTGCATCTTTTTGTTTTTACATAGCGAATATAAAAGTTTTATGTACTTATTAGAAATAAAAAATATGTTTTATTATCATTCAACGGTTCGGAGATATTAAAATATTAATAAGACATATTTTAAAAAAGTGCGTGCGTACAAAGTACACATGTAAGAAGTGAAACTAATTTTTAAATCTCGTTCATATTTAGGGATACTAATCTAAAGCTTGAAATTTCTGAGACTTGCGATGCGACGTTCGCTCTATCTCACTCTCTCTCAATCGCTCTCAATCACTCTCAATCTCTCTTCTTGCACAATAACGTTGCAAATTTTCGTGATGTTTCATTCGTAAAAATTTTACCCTCATGTGCGCAAAGAATTTTCACCTCAAAAGTATGTTTTATTGCCATTCAGCGTTTAAAACATTTAAAACTCGTTAAGGACGTTTTGTAAGATTGTAACGTGTAAATATGAAGTGATGCTTTTTTTTTTTGGTTTCGCTGGGGAATGCGTGTAAGCATACTACCGGGTCCGGGGGGGCTCGAGGGTTATGTGGGACTCTCTGCGCCCGAGAAGATGGTAAGTGGACGCAGACTCTACCCACTAAACCCCAGCGGTGTTCTCCTTGTCGTCTGGATGATCCAGCGCGAGAGCTGTGGACGTCCGTACCGGGCCACAACGGTGTGCCACCCGGCACTCTTCGCTGGAGGCGGGGGTTGGCATCCCCACCTCCTTCTCCGCTTAAGGCACACTGACACATAAGAGTGCCTTATAGCTCGGACCTTACGCGCGCGTGGCGGATCCCCGATCGGCCGCGCACAGGTCCCTCACGGCGGTGCGACCGCCTGTCGCCGCCGTGCTCTCCTTCGGGAAGAGGCGCCAGTGCGCTCCCTCGCTCGATGCTAACGCAATGTTAGTTCCTAAAAATACTAGATTTATACAAATCTGGTCCATTCTTTATACAAATGTTGGCTATTATCCGCGGCGTTTCTGCCTTATTTTGGCTTTTTATTATTTGAACATCTGACCCTGGCACACTGAGGTCTATCAGTTGATAAGGTCAAACTATAATTTAACCCAAAACGTAAAGCTTTAAACCTTGTAAAACTATGTTCTTATGTAGGTGGTTATGGGGACTGGCTTCCGAGTAAACGCTTCCTATCAATATAAACGCGTCTTTTGTTTTTTTTCCTTTTACGTCGGGAAATGCTCTGAGGCATCCCGCGGGGGAGTGGGTCTCCCCAGGCGGGTAAGTGGCGCTGCGCCCGAAAGGTGGTAAGGTAGACGCGCCTCTACCCACTAAAACCCGGCGAGTGCCGCCAATGCCACCTTTGGTGAGGTGCCCCCAACCTATTAAGCAAACAGGGCACCTCGACGGCTAGTCAGACCCTCAAGGTACCGACACCACCTCCACAGAGGGGTCGTCCCGCATTACAGAACAACCCCTCGTAACGTCGGGACAGTGCAGGGCTCTTTTGTCGTTCTCTTGGTTCAATTAGCTTCGCCCTAGGTGCTGGGCTCACGTTAAACTACTGAGCCCCACCGCCACGACAATGCTCGAACCATGGTGGGGTTCATGTGCTGCCTAAGGTCTCTGTGCCAGTAATTACATGCAGCTGGATTGGGCCGGTACGACTGGGTTGGTAACTCTCGCTCATAATATAATACTGCGTAAAGTGACAGGTATGCTGTCGCGTTTCGTGCGGTTTACGCGTTTCCGGTGGCGGCATATAGCGGGGCACACAGTAATACAAGTCACCAACCCTAATTGCAAGGGTCCCAAGTACAGGGACCCATTTTTTGACGGACGGACGGACCATTGCAATTAGCATATAAACAAATCATGTTATAAAATAAAACATATTTTTTTTCAATTTTTCATTGAGGGGGATAGGGAAAGCAGTGAAACGCATTTGCAAGCTTATTTATGATTAATTAAAGGTTATGCAGATTACCTCTAGTTGTGCGGATGTTTATGGGCATCGGTAGTTACCATAAGGCTCTGACTGCTTGTGTGCCTTCTTATGCCGGAAAAAAATACACTGCCCTTCTCTCCAAAACACAGCAACGCTATTTAATGGGAGAAACAAGCAGGTTGGTGATTCCCATTATGCTGGGAGCGCACAGCACATCTCTCACCGGAAAGACTACAAGTTTCAATACGGTCAAATTAAATTGTTCGTACACATGTATGTATATTTACCAATTACAAAATGTCCGCTTCGTAATTACGCTTATGAGTCAGTCGTAGTCACTTTAGTATCATAAACTATCATTATCAACAATATATCTATCACAAACTGTTATAGATATAAATGTGATAGATAAAAAAAAATGTTTTCTATTTTTTTATTTTTTTATAGAAGAGGGGGCAAACGGATAGTTGGTTCACTTGATGGTAAGTGAAGAGCGACATCCACAGACACCCGCTACACCAGTGGATTAGCAGGTGCGTTGCCGGCCTTTCAGATATAAGTATGCCCTTTTCTTGAAGGTCCCTAAGTCGCATCGGTTCGGAAACACCGTAGGAGGCAGCTGATTCCATATATTAGTCGTGCGAGGCAGGAAATGCCGTAAAAATCTAGTTGTTGTGGATTTCAGGAAAACGAGATGGTGTGGGTGAAATTTGGAGTTTTTCCGCGATGTCCCGTGGTGGAATTCTGCTGCAGGTATTAGTCCGAACAATTCCTCAGAGCACTCACCGTGGTAGATGCGGTAGAAGATGCAGAGCGATCCGACATGACGCAGCGCCAAAGAATCAAGCCGGAGATAACATTGTCGTCGATGATTCGAGCCGCCCGGCGTTGAATGCGGTCAAATGGAAGGAGCTGATTGATATTGGGGCGCTCCAGCCCAGAGGTGAGAGCAGTATACCATGTGAGGCCGGATCTGCATCTTGTATAATTGGAGGCGGTGTGAAGGCATGAAATACTACTTCGCGTCGCTGGGGAAATCATCATTTCTTTAACCCAAACTAAAACCCCAGCGGTGTTCCTCCTCATCGTTCAGTCGAGCCCGGAGCGGGAACTGTATCTTCCGCACCGGGCCCGGACGCTGTACCCATTGATACTCTCCTCTGGAGGTAAGGGGTGACTTTCCCTCCTCCTTCTCCGCTTAAGGCACCCTGAACACAAAAGGTGCCTTAAAGCCCGGACCTCACGCGCGTGCGGCGGATCCCCCGATCGGCCGCACACAGGTCCCTCACGGCAGTTCGACCGCCTGTCGCCGCCGCGCTCTCCTACAGGAAGGGGCGCCAGTGCGCTCCCGCTCCCCCTCTTCCTTCTGCGACATCACTACCTCGTAGAAGGAGAGGACCGCCTCCCATGCACTCTCACTGACGATCATCGCTCGGATGACCTCAGGGAGTGATAGGTCAGCGCCAACCTCAGCAATGAGGTCCGCTCTATCGGCCGCCCACGCAGGGCACTCCGCCAGGGTGTGGTCAGCAATGTCCTCGTCACTGCTACAGTGATGAAGTTTCTTCGAGGCTAGTTTAGCCTTTCCTTCCAAATAACCACGAAACTGCACATCTCTCGATATATCGACGCCAAGTATCCCAATGCTGGCTGAGGCGGTTAGGGAAGTGCCTTCAAATTGTAGAGGAACGACGAAGGGTGATTTTTTTTTCGGTTAACGCGCAAACTTGTGTCTTGTTGGGGTTAAATTGGACTAGGTTAAATCGCCCCCATTCCGAGACTCTGACCAGCAGAGACTCGATTTCAGACACAAGTTTGTTCCGACACTCATCGACTTGTTCCCGAGAAATATTAGAGCGGCCAGTGTATAAGGCATATCTAGTCCTGTCATCCGCATAGCAATGAATGGCGCTGTTTTCAGCATATCATTTATATGCAGAAGAAACAGGGTTGGAAATAGTACACAGCCCTGGGAAACACCAGTATTAACAGACTTGAGGTCCTAGCATGCACCGTCGACAACGACCTTAATGCTCCTGTCTGCCAAAAAACTGGTGATCCACATACATATTTTATCGGGAAGCCCATGAGATGGTAGCTTTGCAAGAAGTGCTTTATGCCACACCCGATGCCTTCGCTATGTCCAAACTAACCGCCAGCGCCTCCCTCTTGCTCTCAACTGCCTCCGCCCATCGTTGCGTTAGGTATATTAGAAGATCAACAGCTGAGCGATTCCGTTGAAAGCCATATTGGCGATCGCTAATCAGCTGGTGCTCCTCCAAACATCGCCGGAGCTGGCAGTTAATTATGGATTCCATAATCTTTGAGAACAAGGAAGTTATGGCTATTGGTCTGTAGTTGGACGGGTCTGAACGGTCCCCTTTTTTAGGGATCGGGTGTACCAAAGCTGTCTTCCACGAGCATGGGACGACGCCTAATGAGTAAGAGTGCCGGAAAAGACGCGTAAGGACGGATGCCAACTCAGGAGCACAAGTTCGTAGCACTAACGGAGGGATGCCGTCAGGCCCACTCGACTTATGGATGTCTAGCGAAAAGAGTGCTTTGCGTACGGAGCTCTGTCGGAAAATTATTTCCGGCATTGAAGTATCATACCGAGGGATCGTCGGTGGTATTTTTCCATGGTCATCCAGAGCTGAGTTGGAAGCAAAAAGAGTGCCTAGAAGATCGGCCTTCTCCTTCGCTGTGTGGGCCAACGAGTCATTCCTCATGTGCAGAGATGGTAGGGATAGCTTACAAAAAATCCCTTGAACAGCCTTGGCAAGAGACCAGAATGCACGAGATCATGAAGGAAGTAGAACCAATCTCTCGCCAATTCTGTTCACGTACTCTGCTTTTGTTTCAGCAATAGCTCTTTTGAAGGACCAGTAGAGCTAGCATGCGCGCGCGACAAAATTTTGTCTACCCCTTTTCTCGTATTAACTATATGAAATAATACAAGAAAAGAGCTAGACAAAATTTTGTCGTGCGCGCATGCTAGCCCTACTGGAGGCAAAGTTATACTCCTTTTTTAATGGCCTTCGGTAGCTTAACCGTTTATAGCGTGCAGCCATCTTACAGGTTTCACCAAACCAGGGCTTGGATTTACCGCCTATAGGCACTGCAGGGAATGAAAAGCTCCATGGCTTGCAGCACCACATCGGCAACATAATCGGCAACGATGTCTGGATCATCCAGCGAGAAGCAAATGCTCGCCGCATCCCATCCCAATCAGTCTACCTATAGTGCCAAACGCGGCGGCAGCCCGCAAAACGAGGCCATGATGGGCTTGCGACAGGTAAAGAACTCCGGATCAGACAGTGGTCCGATGAGCCAAGTGGAGCGTCCACGGAGACCACGTAATTGTCCGGGTGAGAGGTCCAACAGGGAATATGATTTTCCACATCAGGGATACGAGTTGGTGATACCACCAATTGTGATACCACAAATCATATGCTGAGGCAAACTCGTAAACAGATGTTCCCGCATGATCGGTTGTACGTGAGCCGAGCCACTCTGTGTGATCGGCGTTGAAATCACCAAGAATCACGATCTCTGCGGATGGGATCTGTTGTAGCGCGGAATCTGTAGCCATTTGAATGTGCTCCACAAGTCGGTCGGTTTCGTCATTACCGCTATGGGACCTATATATGTAGGCAGGCATAAACACGGGGATGGTCGTCGCTGTCAATGCGCAACCAGAGGATGGAGAGGTCCCTACCTTAAAAACTGCCAAGGCGACGAGAGCAGACATCCTCTCTGACGTACGCGCAAACTCCAGCCCGTGGTACAAAAAAGTGTTCTAATTTGTACCCCGGACAAGAGAGATAAGAATTATCAGCCGGAGAGGATATCTGAGTCTCGGTTAAAAAGAGCAAGGCCGGCTTCGCCGTCTGGAGGTGGTAATGGACGGCGTCAAGATTGGTATGAAGTCCCCTAATATTACAGAAATCCACAGTTATAGTAGTAGGGGACTTCTGCCGACGGCTCCGTTTACCCCGGACAGTTCTTGTGTTGAGCACAGATACGCCCCCCCCCAGAATACGCGGGGCTGCCAAGGTCTCCGGGTTCAAGTACCTGTCCTGAGTCCGGAGGCCTAGAGAGAGATTCTCCGGTGCTTGCGCGACCGGTACCCTCCTGGGGTAGTCTTTGAGTATTCTGAGCTGTCATGTGTGTGTGGGGGGGGGGGGGGCACCGGATCTCTCCCAAACCGAACGAAACACGACGACTTTAGCCGCCGTCGCATTTGACGTCGATGTTATGTGAGAGCGAAGTACTTCCCCGGACGCGCCGGCCCATTCAGCTGCAAAGCAGCATGGCGCTACTTCGTAAGAACTGTGATAGATATGAATGAAACATTATTTAAATATTCACTACTCTCAATCCATTATATACCACATCTTCACATGTGAACATAGATTTGCGTACAACTCCTGATAATGATTATTTTGACAACCCTGCGAATTATCAAACATAAACATTCGTGTGGATATTTAAATTAATATTGCTGTTTTAATGCCCAAATTTTCCACTGGAATTTTATTGAGCGGTCGAGGTATTTTCGTGACAAACTTTCGACAGACATGAAAATTCTAAAATTCAAATAATTTGTTAGGTATACATCTGTGTAATTTTTCTAATATTTACATTATGTTTACATTATGTACCTACACATAATAATGTACACATAATGTAAATATTCAATAAAATACATAATTCTTTATTTAGATATTGATCTTCTTTTATTCTTGATTATAATTCAAGTAGTTAATTGGCATCTATTTAACTCGGCACTGCATCCATCCATCCTTCTCAATCCGGAGGTGACTGAAAATCGGAGTTGGTGTCCTCCAACATATTATGCGGAGCTACATCCCTTCAGTGCTCCTTCCATTGCACTGCTTTGCAGATTATAAGCACCGTTGGTTTTTTAAGTTTGGTTTGTATGTGATTTGTTTCTAGTTTTTTTTTGTACTAGATTTTTACATTTGGTTATTCCTATTTTACATAATGTGCTTCTTGCTTATCTGTACTGCGGTGCCATGTATGTGTGGATTATTGAATGAAGTTTTTTTATTTCTATTTATTTATAAATTGTATTCGCTTCAACAATGGTCTTAATAACTTTTGTCCCAAGGGTTAAAGTGCATAGTTTCCGAGACACATACTATCTCTGATAATGCCAAAAACTTTTTTCAAGATGGCGCTTGAAGCTCCACTTGGATCAGCTGTGACGTGGATCTGTCAGCATTTTGTGATTTTATGCTCAGGAAGTGACCCTTATAAAAAATAGGATCCAAAATTTAGTGCGAGGTTAAATTATATTTATAGATTACCTACTGTACTGAGAAATAAATGACAGAAATTAAAAATGTAATAAATTATCTACTGTCTAATGTATTGTGGTTTTAACCTTGCCGTTATTTATTAAACATATTCTTAAATATAATAAATTTAATGTCCGCATGAACACGTGGTTATTAAGAATGCGTGAGTACTTGCGGTGCGTTTATCATAACAAACCCATTCACATGACTCTCCCACCAGTTTACGATGCCGCGAACGACTGTCCGATCTACCACACAATGTACTTACACCTTCGTAAACGGTATTTGGTTCTTTATAAATTTAAATGTCTATTGGCGACGCTTGCCGTGACGTTAAACGGTGATGACGCGTCTGCTGATGATGATGCTGCAATCAGCCTCTTTGTAAGCGCGTACTTTATCCCATATTTCGTAATAGATTATCAAAATATTAAGTTGTTATGTTGGGCGTCCCGTGACGACCTGGGGTACCGAAAAGTTTGCAATAACTAAATAGCTAAAAAATCAGCTTAAACAAACAAATTTTTCATGCACAAGTTGTCTTGTAAACAACATTAATTGCAGGTGCTTTTGAAGAATGAGTATGTTCATTTTAAAGATCTATATGGCTCTACTCTCTATCTCCAAGCTGTACACTGAATATTATTTCCCTTTAATTTTCTGATAACCAATTACGAATAGCCCTGTCAAAAGTTCAAAACTATTTACAAACAAAATACTCAATTAAACTAACAAAACATTTAAAAACCGATACCAATACGACCTTTTCTGTTACAATTATATCAAAACCCGAAATGTTAAAGTAAACAAAAAATCAATATCCAATATATCTGACGGGGGATTGCACAACAGTTGTCAGAACACACAGATCGAACCCACGGGTAATGTGGCGAGTAATCCACCTCGCGCGCCACTGTGCCCCCGGGCACAATGAGACCAATATAATCTGCAAAAACTAACAATATAACAATTACAGCGCACAATTGTGGAGCGAATTTATTGTGAACGTGGCGCTTAAGTCTTTGTTGGCTTTTTATCTGCTACTTTTGAGACAGTTTCATCATTCAACAATGAGACTGTTTTATAGCTATTGTTGGTGGCTGTTTCAGGTAGCATTTTTTAAGGAATGGCATTTTTATCACTTACCAGCCTTTTGTTGTAAATTGATATAATATTATTTTATTGTTGTTAAAATCCACATAAACTTGTACTACATCGCTCTCTTAAAGTGTTTGTTAATAAACTATTTACAATATCAAATAATACATCGGATGACAAAACACACACATTTATTAATTATTCGAGATTATATACAGACCTATTTATTTGAAATTATTTATATTAAATTTCTAAATAAATATTTTCTTTAAACAATAGGTCAGTACGTCGATCCACCGTATACCGAAATGTCTAGCAGACCTTACATAGTAAAAAATTGCAAAAAAAATCAACCCTGACATGTCATTTTGACACCATTCATTCTGTCCGTCCGGCTTGATTTTTTGTTCCACAACTCCCAAACAAAAGAAATGTAAACATTATCACATACTACTAAAGTTTAAAATTGTATGGGTGAATGGATAAGTTTTTCTCGTGAACATTTCTTAATGAATCCCATCGGCCACCATTCATGTCATTCATAAGGTAAACACAAACCTTCGTCAAATATTGCTGTATTTTTTCACTCTAATTAACTTTAAAGATTTTTGAGTAAAAAGCTTTGGTCACTTAGCTAAATCATTATTATCTTTTTTTTCTAAAGCTTTAGAAGCTTAAGCTTAGGTTCTATAATATTTAGATTGAATAGTTGAGTTCAACAGCCAACACCGATGAGAAAGTAAATTATTTATACGTAAATTAGTCCACTCTCACTCTACTAAAATTTACCGATATGTTATATCTAGATAAAATGGTGAATATCATACCGAACCGATACGACTTTAAGAAAATAGCATACTTATATTTAAAAGGCCGGCGAAGCTCCTGCTAATGATGTAGCGGGTGTCTATGGATATCTATATTTTATCACCAGGTGAAGCGTTTGCCCCCTCTTCTAAAAAAAGTATAATATAACTGAATAGCTATCTTAAAATCCTATATAAAAAGATTTCATTTACGTTACTCAAAAGATTAATAGTATTTCATTAAAACTATGCACGTCGAAACAAGTGGCGGCGGTAGGTACCAGACACAATAGCAGGATTAGCGCAGGTTTGTTCACTTTGTTCACGTCCACGACTTATGCCGCGTTCACTTACCAGGCGTATACTTATCCTGCGTTCGCTTATCCAGCGTATACTTACCCGGCGTATGCAACAGGATCAACGATCACGCTTCGCCAGACTCGTTATCTCTCCTCGCCATGCCCTGAACCCCTTTCAATTTTATTTTCGGAGCGGTTTTAATTCGAAAACGTCGACGGATCAGCATATTTTACTCTTTTGTGATATTCAATTGGGTACGGTGAGATGGGGATGAGCTATCGTTGTTATCATTGGAAGTAAATTAAGATGTTCAATGTGAACTTAATTAGCAGTCTGCCAATTTTAATCACTTATCACTACTGTTTTTGTCGTATCTTATTATATCGCCTACACAATTTTTTATCACATATTTTATTATTAAAGAATTTGAGTTTAGTAAAGTCAAATTCTTCAACATACAACATTGAACATTTTCTTACTGTTCTAAAACAAACCCACTACAAAGAATCAACGAACTACGAAGAAACAAGTTCAGTGAACCAAAAAAATGTTATTATACCTACGTTAAGAAATTTTAGCGACGGTGGTCGAGTGGTCTAGGTTTCTTGAGTAAGCGGTCAGTGTTCGATCCAAATTCTCCCTGTCATGCCCTAAAATGGGGTTTTCTTCTTTTCTATGTGCACCTAAACATGAGACCATCGCTTGCTCACCGGTGAAGGAAACATCGTGAGGAAACCTGCGTGCCCGATGAGATTAAAAGTCTTTGAAGGTGTGTAAAGTTCACGCATTGGGTCAGCGCATCGGTGAACTATGACCCAACACCCACCTCGATCTATTTCTAGGAGAATACCCGTGTCCAGTAGTGGGGCATATAAGGGTTGATATTACCATATTATACTATGTATTAGGAAATACTTCAATAAGAATTGGTCATTTTTAGAGACTCGAACTTAGGTAACACATATGCATATCCTGATTACTGCCTCAGCCGAGATCATCAACCGTATATAATATTTATGTGAATAGGCTTATGGTTCAATTTTTTATGATAGTTGACACGATTGTAAGCGGACAGCGTCGCCCATTTACATACAAAATTGAACCTGGAACAAGCCCAGGCAACTCATTTATATTTTGCCTATCCTGAGATATAAGACGTTAAGTGTCTGTGCCAGTAATTACATTGCCTGTTCTGCCCTTCTCTCCGAAACACAGCAAAGCTATTTCACGGGAGAAATAAGCAGGAGTGGGAGATATGTGAAGAAAATGGTCATCCTTTCATTACCTCCAAACGCTGGGTGGATTCCACTAGCGAATAAAAAGTTATAAAACAGTGGTGACATAGAAAAATAAATCTTTTACATATGATGAAATATGAAAGTTAAAATCTTAATGATAGCGGATATCCTCACGGCATTGATGGCTGCCAAATTATATTGCCATAAATATATCAAACGAATGCAGGAGGTGAATTTCTACGTCTTCATCAATCCATCTTCGCTTTTAATTGATCAAACGATTATCGGGAACGACTGCGATGATGACATCTAAATATAGGAGTGACGTGCAAACTCAAACGGATACTACGAATTCTTAGCGAAAGGAAATTCATTGAAATCCTTTGAAATCCACATATTAAAGTTAATTGAAGCTAATTTGATGTTTTAGCTCCCCTTTGACATTTTAAAAAGACGAAATTTTTTATAGGGTCACTTCGTTGTCCGTTTGTCTGTCGGTCTGTCAAACAAAAATCTTTAGGATGATCCCCATTGACATGGAATCATAAAATTTGGTCAGAAGCTAGGTTTCACATAAATAAAGGAAAAATCCGGAACCCTCAGCGCGAGTAAGACTCGAACTTGTCTGTGTTTTTATACTAAAATAAAAAAGTAAGTATAATGAATACTTCTGAAATGGCCACAGGTGTTCCTTACAATTCTGCCAAAATAAATGACTATTTCAATTTTATTAGAAGGAAGTGCGAGCGGTTTGCGATGACATCTTAAGTTCTTTGGGTACTCATGACTTCAAAGGCGATGCTATTAATTGAGCAATGAGGGAAAAAAAAACCTGAAAACAAACTTCATGTCTGAATGACATGAGCGCGCTCGATTTAAACTGACACTTTTACTTTTTTTATCACGCATATTGAGGCATTAGGCAATTGTCTCAAAGTGGCAGAATCTAACCGAAAATTTTTAGGATGTGGGGTTTGCTTGCTTTAGTACTTTTTTCTGCCTGCTTTCTAGATAAGAATAGAATGGAATAGATTTTTACTTTGGCACTGCTATATTATTTTATAGCAATAAAATAAAACTTATGGTCAACGCCGTCCTTAGATATCAACAAGACCACTCTGGACGAGACGAATATGTAAGTTGTTTATTAAGATTTTTACAAGCCCGACGTTTCGGATACTTTACAGCAACCATGGTCACGGGAGGACTGAGGTGACAGATGTCCTAACGTTACAAAGTTATTCGAACTACATTATGATACATCATTATTTTGATAAGTCCTCTCTACTCAGAAAGTGCTAACTGTATCTTTAATCTGTGGCATATTATGCTTGGTTTTTGATTTAATTATTTTCCGCGATAAAATCCGTAAAAATTGTTTCATTATAATGAGTGAAATTCGCGCAAACTTTAGAAAACAGAATATGTTAGTTATTAAAAATACTTGTAAAATGCTCATCACTAAAGAGTTTTATTTCATATAAAGTATTTAGTGTACATATTATAAAACTTTTGATACATTAAACCGATCTCTACCGTCGACTGTCAGCTCCGAACAAACAGCTGCTATTTAGATTTAACTTCCACGCCTAATTTCGGTCGGAAGACTTATTCTACCATTAAATACACACAAATATCCCTTGTACAAACACAACGCCCCTAATATGGAAAACGACGAAAAGAAGGGCTTATCTTTGCGAGTGTATTGAAATAATGGTTTCACAACATAACATAAACATTGTTTAGTAAATTGTATAAAATACAACAATAATATTTAAATTATAATTAATATGTATTTTAACATCGGGTTTCTCAGGATCAATAAGGTGCCCCACCATGGTTCAGGCCTTGTCGTGGCGGTGGGGCTCAGTAACCTAGGGTGAGCACCGCACCTTGGGCGAAGCTAATTGGGCCGAGGGGGCTCTTTGTACCCCTCTTATAAGAAGAGATGGGAACCATTGTACTGTCCCGCAGTTGGGAGGGGTTGTTCTGTGGTGCGGGACAACCCCTCTGTGGAGGTGGCGTCGGTACCTGGCGGGACTGACTAGCCGTCGAGGTGCCCTGTTTGTTTTCTAGATCCGGGGCACCTCACCAAAGGCGGTATGGGTGGCACTCGCCGGGTTTTAGTGGGTAGAGCTGCGTCCATTTACCAGCTGTCGGGCGCAGCGAGTCCCTCATACTCGCGCGGGGAGACCCACTCCCCCGCGGGATGCCTTAGAGAGCATTTCCCGGCGTTAAAGGAAAAAAAGGATCAATAAGGTGAAAAGATTTTCGTAAGTAAACAAGCGTATGAGGCACATACTAATTGTCTATGCCACATTTGGATATTCTACCTATAGCTTACCTATTGGGATACAACTTGGTAGGACTAGATGCGAGTAGTTCCCCTCTTTATCTTCCCCTCTCAGCCTACCCTTGTTTCTTTAGAGTATAAGGTGAAGCTGCGGGTAACAGCTTAAAGTATAAGCTGTTATCCGCAGCTTCGCTCGGTCTAATTTATATTGACAGTTGTATTCGCGATGATCATTATTTTCATAGCCTTCGTCACTCAGTTATAATATATCATTATTCTCGTATAATAGTTGTTTCGAAGATTACCTCCATCCAAATTCACAAACATTACCTTTTTCTAATACTGATCTATCAGCGTTTCCCAGACTTTGTTCTGCTATGGCCCGGAAAATTTCGTAAAATAAAACGTTATTGGATAAAATAAAACACATTTATTTTACCCAATATTCTTTTCTTTTTTTTTCTTTCTTTCGTTCTTTGCCTAGATCACCTACAAGTATTCCATTCTAAATTATGTATTCAAGATCATCTCCTTCAAACAGTACACTCGATGTAATTTGGCCAGACTGAAGTTAGCTAAAATGACGTGGCCAACGTCACTCCTATTGATTCTATACACAAAATGCATCATGCATTTGCATGCATGCGCACTTTCAAACTATAAAAGTATCTTCTCCAAGCTAACTGTACGTACTGTGTTGCCGAGAAAAGCAGCTGTGTCAAATAAACACACTGAAGTTGTACAAAGGGTGCTGGGTGGTTTTACTTTAAATGTACAGAACCCTAAAAGAGTTGCAATGTGGCGCACATATGGACACAATACACAAAGCAATGTTTAAACTTTACTGAAAAACACCCGGTACACATCTTAGGCCTGCAACGGATTAGGTGCCAACAGTACTAACCTTGGGGGCGCTAACAGATTTAAATCATCGAGAATCCGTGTATTCATTCGATCGGAAATTATATTGGCCGTTGATCAAATACCAAATATAATATGGTTATATATTTTAATTATCAAATATAAAATTAGGTAATTATGAGATCAGTTATTTTGGTCCTATTTTGGCTTTTATCGTTATGAAATGTTCTGAAATAAATAGATCTATTGTTAATGAGAAACTAATATGTTTAGTTACATTCTAATAGTGACTGTCTGTTACTGTGTATCAAAGCAAACACAATCGCGAGGTCATCTAAGATACGGCTAATGTTTTTTTGATATTTGACGATCTACGCCATACGGGAATATTGAGGCTACGTCTATTTTTTGGCCCGGAAATGCTCTTAGAAATCCCCTGGGGAGTGGGGATTCTCCTGGCGGGTATGTGGGACTCGCTGCGCCCGAAAGATGGTAAGGTGGACGCAGCTCTACCCACTTAACCCTGCGGTGCTCTATTCGTCGTGCTGCCCTGATGCTGGAACTATGGTCCGCACTGGCAACAGTGACTTGTGTGCCTGGAAGCACTCTCTTCTGGAGGCAGGGGAGTGATGTACCCTCCTCCTATTCCGCTTAAGGTATTTTGAATACATAAGGGTGCCTTATAGACTAGATCTTAGTGCACTCACGGCTGTACGATCTTCTGTCACCACCGCGCTCTCCTGCGGGAAAAGGCGCCAGCTCCCTTTCCCGCTCCGCTTCCTCCTTCTATGACATCACTAACTCGCAGAAGGAGAGGATCGCCTGCCATGCGCTTGTCACTGTCGGTCATCGCTCTAATGACAGCAGGGAGCGACAGGTCCGCACACACTTCAGCGACCCTTTTCTCCACCCAAGCTGAGCACTCCGCCAGGGTACCCGTAACTTTGTCGACGTTAACTTAGATTCACCCACTTCTTACTGACAGTGAATATTTATTTATTTATCCTTTATTTGCACACATAAATACAGATACAGATAACAATAAGACAAGTTAAAGAAATATAAATAGGCAATGATTTCTGCCAGGGAACCATTGGGAAGAGGAAAAAGGGAAGGTGGGCTATGTACCTATGTCTAATGTCCTTCATTAGGATATCTATCTCCTTGGAAATTTATGTCGAAATCTGATCAGCGCTATAGACATATTCTAAGTGTATGGTATAGACAGACTTATTTTCACGTTTATAAAAGGATATTCAAATATTAATTGCCTGTCATAGGGACGATATACTATTGAATGGACATTCACAATACAAGTTCCACTTTCAAAACCAAGATGAAAGAATTAAGATAGAATCTTCGCTTTAGCCTGATTTAAAATAAATAAACTGCCCGACGTAGTCACTCTCAGGTGCGCACTGAATTTTAAGAAAATAATACTTTATTTATTCTACGTCTGCAACGTGGCGGACTCGTTTGTAGAACACGATTTTATTATAATGCACAAAAACTATAAATCACTTTGACTGGTTGTGTAGTGATGGCATTGGTCGCGGGTTCGAAATCCGCCATAATATTGACAATTTGTACGTGAATGTTATGAATTAAAAATAGAAAATATGGGAAAAATTGAAAATCTCCAAATATTTGTTTAACATATTTCTTGTGATTTTACCACGGATCTTGGTATAGTTGTTAAAAAGGCAACAAAAGTGTTCTAGAAAAAAGCCCTATATTGTTTACTAGCTGTTACCTGCAGTTTCGCCCGCGTTACTCAACTCCTATATGTCACAGCGTGATGTTATATAGCCTTCATCGATAAATGGGCTGTCTAACACTGAAAGAATTTTTCAAATCGGACCAGTAGTTCCTGAGATTAGCGCGTTCAAACAAACAAACAAACTCTTCAGCTTTATAATATTAGTATAGATATGCCAAAGAATATCTAATATATAAAATTCTCGTGTCACGGTGTTTGTAATTAAACTCCTCTGAAACGGCTCGACCGATTCTCATGAAATTTTGTGTGCATATCGTGTAGGTCTGAGAATCGGTCAACATCTATTTTTTATCCCCCTAAAACATTCAGGGTGGTCCACCCCTTACTATTTTTAATTTTTTTGACAAAAGTTAACGTGGGTGAAGCTAGTGCCTATTGTATAAAATTATATGATAGCGATCTAAAATTACAATGTATTTTACTTTAAGATGTTAAATCGTTAAATGGTAATCTTAAACGACTTACTTAGATAATATGTGAGTCTACCATGGGATAACTATCTATACCATAAGGCCACCAAAAGACTAGGTACATATTACAACCCTACACTTGATTTCATAGATAATTTTTTAAAGCTTACTCAAAATCTGTACAATAGTGTTCAAATTCGACACTTTAAAAATATTAGATAATATAAATAATTTATAAATGAGTCTACTATTTACGTATTAATAATACGTTGGATTATAAATAATTTATATATAATCTAGTTATATTTATGACTTTCTATAAAAAATATAAAAATGTAGTGTTTGCATAAGAGGCTTAATAAAATTTATTTGAATCGTGAAGTGTCGGTCTTCGGCTAGTACTTCAATCCGTTTGTTTGGTTTAAGCAACTGCTGTGACGCTGCACGGCCTTTACTCATATTGCGGGGTACACTTGTAAGGACATAGCGTTTATAATAAAATGCATTACTTTAATATGTATCGTTTTGTTTACCATAGCCATAATTATTTACTACTTGGTGTAGGCATTTCTTCTCAATATAGGCATTTTGATAAACACGCATGAAAACAATGCATGTCACTGCTCGGATATTCGCATCTTAGCTAGTTGGTGGTCGAACAACCATGGCCAAGAAGTAAGTATATAATTAAAATTTAAAATGAATACCATAATAAATAATGTAATTAAAATAATAGTAATTACCACTCCTCTAGTTTTGTATGTAGTTTTACGTTTTTTTTATGTTTCGTTCGACTACGACAAAGCCAAATGAAAGGGATATATTATCAAATAATATATTATAATTTATTAGTCAATGGTGTGTATATATTTTAATTTATATTTGTTCCACCGCAGCGCCTAACCTACTAGTGAATTAAAGTCTGTGAGAAATAGACAACATGAAACATTAAGGCAAGGCGTTTTTTGTAATTGAGTCAGATTTTCACGCCGATACACGCCGCCCATAACTTGGGCCATCAACTGTTTCGCTTCATATAAATCATGTAACAACACGGCCACGTGCTCTGGCGCCGCTCTCCAGCCCTTCACGGATCAAGACCATCGCTGCCTTTGCCTAATCTTTCATTGATATAAATATTTGCCTTTACATTCTTGAGGGCTAGGTTAGGTTTATTAAAAGAACGTATGACGAAAATACTGTATTCCATTTGCAAATACTTTACTTGATAAGTCTACAATATAAAACAATTATTCCGCAGCACGGATGTCCGATTAATACAATTGACTCTCCTTGTTCGCAATGTAATCCGGCAGAGTAACGTCCTTCTCAAAATATACTGGTAGAATGCCCCGCAACACCACCATCGGCGTCCTTTTATACTAAACTGACAATAGACAAACCTACAACTACCAATCAAAATCAAAATCTAAATTTTTAATTCAAAATAGTACTAATACAGTATCTTTTTGAACGTCAATTGAATCTACCACCGGTTCCAAGGTAAGTCCACTAAGAAGAACCGGCGAAACAAACTCAGTGGAACAGTACCCACAAAATCGATATTAATATAAATACTACTGAAAATCATAACAAACGGTAAGCGGCAAACGCTAACGTCAGACTTGTACACTAATAATAATTCAAAATGTTCGTAAAATTTATCAATTCGATATTTATTATAAAAGATGTGTTAAACAATTTTTTAGGGTTACGCAAAAAATACATGGAAAGAAATTAACATTTTCCTTATCTCTAGATCACCTCATGTTTGTCTTTTGTCGCACATGGTCCAAATTCAATTATAGCTAGGTGCCTACTGTATTTTTTTGATTCACCATAATTACTATCAGCCTTAGCTATCAACATCTAATTTTATTTGAGAGAACGAACCAAATACACAACAATGAATGATACATATAATATTAATATTAACTATATTTTCTCGTTACTAATATTCAACCTTATGACAAAGCCTTAAATGGGTCACCTTTATATTATGGCGTTATCTTTTTTGTCTTCCGCAAACATGCTGCTTTTTATATAAAATTCTAATTTAACTAATTCCATTATACAACCATTATGTTCGTGGTTCCCATCAAAGAGCATGAATGGAAGGCGTGCTTAATTTCGAACCTCAATGATTATCTCGAACAATCCGATGCGCAAACACTGTCCATTCCCGCCATCTCCGAGACTCCACGTAGGTGTCAAGGCCCACACGGATTTCAATGGGCCCCGGACAATGGACGTCACTCGTGAGTTACCAAATCTGGTCAGTTTTGACAGGTCGTCATGTTTTTATCAACGTCGTCCACAGCGATTGGTGAGGCGCTGCCCAATTTGCGACAATGGCAACACCTAATGCCCATTGTGTTGGTAACGAATTTACAAGTCAGTGTTATTGCGACGTACCAACAATGAGGATTATGTTTTATCCGCTCAAATGACTTTCCGGTGTACAATAGTTTACCTTATCGGATTTAACTTCTTCCTGTATGGATTTAATGTTTTATGGGATCAAGAGGAAGTTCTAGTTCTCTAGGAAGATCTAGTAGATCTAGTTATCGTCTATTTAAAAATTAATCACAATATATATGATCCACATATTTGGATCTAGTTATGTCCAATAGTAAATGAAAACGGGTTGCATTGCAACGATGATAATTTAAAAATTTGTAATTACATTACATTCTTGAATCGGTATCGTTCACCTAACTCTATTTAAATAAATTAAATAAATTAAAAAACTGTCCAAAAATGTGTAGAATAGCACCTGAGATCAATTTTTATTTAGATCTGGAAAAGATTAAAGAATTAGTCTGGAAACAAGCATTGTACATGCTGCTCAGAAATAACATTATGTGGTTATCAGTAAGTAGTTGTGAAATTATATTGTGTAATTTTTGTATTTTCATATTTGTGTTTACGAAATTGTAACAACTGTTGGTAATCCATAAATAAATAAATAAATAAATAAGTAAATAAATAAATAAATAAATCACGACCCGAAACATGAGACTAAGAACTAGAAAGGTGAGAACTTGCTTAGATATCATCTTGTGATAGGTGCATCCATGCTGCTTTGCAGCCGAATTGGGCCGACACGACTGGAGTGGTACCTATTGCTCACATAATACCTGCATCAAAACATAGCTGTCACAGCTATGCTGTCGCGTTTCGTGCGGTTTGTGAGTTTCCGGTGGTTCGCTCGGGTGGAGTGGTTGGTTGGTTGGCATAAAAAAGCTTAAAATTTTAAACACTTAAACAACTCTTTTTTCAATCCATCTAAAGTTTATAATTTATAATCTTGAAAAATTTCATAAAGGTCAAAATGAGTCATTTTGAATTCATATTTCATATCATGTAATTTTTGTTTTTCAAATTTCATATTCACTAGGAATATCAAATACGAATCTATACTAATATTATAAAGCTGAAGAGTTTGTTTGTTTGTTTGAACGCGCAAATTTCAGGAACAACTGGTCCGATTTGAAAAATTCTTTCAGTGTTAGACAGCCCATTTATCGATGAAGGCTATATAACATCACGCTGTGACTTATAGGAGTTGAGTAACGCGGGCGAAGCTGCGGGCAACAGCTATTATTAAATATGTATTGAAATGTCATCATTAAATGAAAAGGGTTGCCATTTCTAACACTTGAGTTTTCAATTTTCAATGTTTGTACAGCCGATGGGGCGATGACTAAACGTTTCGTGACAGTTTCGATCTACAAAATGGCCAATAAAAGCCACTATTGTTAAATACTACAAAAATATAAAAAAAAAATGTTTGTTTAAATTCCATATACGTGTGGCTAGTAGCAGTAGGGGGGCGAAAATAAACTTTATATGTAGGAGTATAGGATACAGAATAGTGCAACTTATTAATGCTCCATTCAGAATTTTTCAATGATTGAGAGCTTCGAGTGTTGTGTGGTTCGACCACCGAGGGACTCAAATTTGACCTTCTAATAAAAAGTATTTTTAAGTATGGCCATACGATGCTTTTATGCGATAAGTGCAGTGGCATAAATCATGTCCACAGATATTTGAAATAAGATTTCTATGAACATGTCTTTTGCCTTTATAACGACTATCGAAAAACATACATGATCATCACCATTTTAATTCGTTTACGTCTTAGTTGACACAGGCATTATTGTTGATGTTCTTAGTAAATCTGAATAATGAATTAGGCTACGCAAAATGCACCTTCCAATCGTGTGAAGGTGTGGAAGGTGCATTTTCGTAGCTGTTTGGTTAGCAGTCTCAAATGGACGGATCTAGTTGAACGAGCGACGGGATCGGCTGTCTTGGCGTTCATAGAAAAATCAATAATTATGATGATTTTTCAGAACTTTCGCGTTTATAATATTAGTAGGATAGAAACAATAATAATAAAAAATAATAAAAATTATTTTGTATAAATATAAAATACTATTTTATGACTGATTAGACTGATATACATTCACTCATTATTGATAGCTTGTTTGTCCTTTAAAACTGAAAAAAAAATTTAAGCGATCTTGATGAAAATTGATATAAATGATTGATCGGGCAAACAATGTCGGTAAACTTAATTACCTAGTGTACGAGTATATTTAAATTCAGACGCAAATAGAGCTAACAGCTACGTCTGAAAATGTTTAGCGGCTCACGCTTGGCCGAGTATGAAGAACCGTAGGCGTTGTTCAGGCCCCCTGGGCGGACGCATGCGCTCTGACACTCACGTTATTGAGCGCTCTCTACCCTCGCCCTGATATAATTTCCTACACAACATGCAAAATAGCATTTTTTTGGAATTTTATTTTGTACATACGTTTTGTGAGTAAGATGTACAATCTGTACTGGTATTGAAAATGTGAAAGCTATGTTTAATATCTACCTATTACATGTTCACCTCTACACCGCTAATCAGATTATTATAATATGTATTTCATTTTTTTTGGTTAGTTGGATATACAAACTGGGAAACGGGCCACCTGATAGACAATGGTTGACGTCGCCCATGAACATAAACTAGTTTAAATGGAACTAGCCCAGATAACCCATTCCTATTGTTGTTGTTGTGTTGCCTATCCTGAGACAAGATGTTAAGCCTCGGTGCCAGTCATTACACTGCATGTCTTGCCCTTCTCTCCGAAACAGAGCAAAGCTGTTTGACTTTTTTTTTATGTTAGTTGGATAGGCAAACTGGCAAACGTACCACCTGATGTTAAGTGGTCGACGTCGCCCATGAACATAAACTAGTATACCTGGAACGAGCCCAGGCAACTCATTTATGTGTTGCCTATCCTGAGACATAAGATGTGAAGTCTCGGTGCCAGTAATTACACTGCCTGTCTTCCCCTTCTCTTCGAAACACAGCAAAGCTGTTTCACGGGAGAAATAAGCAAGATGGTGGTACTCATGCAGCCGGGAGCACGGCACAGCGCTTCCCTCCCACCGAAATGATTGACGAAATTTATTTCCTATAATCTTAATCATACATTTATAAAGATGGAGCCCACGTTCACTACCCACGTTTTGATGCATTAAAGTCATTCGACCAAGTAGATTTAACAGAAAATATCGTAGTCTGCTACAAAAGATTATTGTCCAACACATTCCACTACTCGACAAAAAAATTGAAAAGCTATCACATTATATTAACACCGAAGATCAAAGTTATGGACGTCTGCTGCCAGGTTTGAGGCAATTTCATAAAATAACACTGCCTACTGAAGAACACGCATTGTCATGACTGATTTCGAGCTACGCCCGTCAACGCTTCGAGCACAATTAAAGAGTAATGTAAAGTAAATACTTGACATTTATTGATGGTTTGATCCGTCAGATCTCAACATCATACCTTCTCTCGCTGGGTTTGAGTCGCCTTTTAATTGGGACCATTGTCGCTTTGTCACTATTACATCCTACATTATATTGCTGTAGTGGCTTTATCATTTTGGTATGTTCGCGTGTTTATTTAAAAATCCAAATCGCGTATTTAAGTTGAGTAAATTTTAACATATGTACATGGATTAAGTGCATATGAAATTGATGAATTCTGTCATCGCTAGATTGTGATGCAAGTGGATTGGCGTTCAAAACCAGGGAATAGGGATAACTGTTAGTGATGGAGCTAATCTAGAGTTTAAAACGTAATTAAACATTTCGCTTCCTAAATTTTATCTTAAAATAGCCAAAGAAGCAAGAACTAATCTAAGCGCTGCTTTTACCTACGACTACATAAGTTAAAAATGTTATGCTGTTTATTTAATAAATAACTTATTGTTTGCTATTGTTTTATTCATTTTTATTTTTATGTATACCCTACTATGGCCCGTAGGTTTCAATTTTACCAGTATCGGGTCTGCTGTAAGATATTCCTTCATGGAATAAGCTGTCCTTTGTACCTTCTTTTTTAATTTTTCACAGTTAGTTCTAAGTTTTTTGTACATAAATTGTTAAATAAATAAATAAATTTTAAAAGATTATTACATTCACGAAATAATGATCATATAATATTAAACTAAAATATGAAACGTGGAAAACATAATATAATCCGAAGGCGTACTGTCTCGGTTATAATCAGCTATCGATTCACCGCTAAGTGGATTCCTTGAGGCGGTACAAAGTTTGAGCGATGACCGCGGGGCCTGAAATACCCCACGAATATTAATACGATATTCAATAGACGGCCAACTTCACCGAGCTGTAAGGATTATACTCTGTTCTGGCAGATTAATATCATAAATAATATAATATATTCAATTACAGGAAAATATTTGTGGGCTTTTGAATTTTGAATAAGAAATTGTGGATGCTGAAAATTTATTTAAATAAGGAGCAGTTTTTATTTATTTACAGTTATGATTTATATGATCTGAGTTATCTGGGCCATCCTGTGACATCTCGATGTCCGGAAATCCACAACAACTAGATTTTTACGGCA
This sequence comes from Helleia helle, assembly GCA_963853865.1. Taxonomy (NCBI): domain Eukaryota; kingdom Metazoa; phylum Arthropoda; class Insecta; order Lepidoptera; family Lycaenidae; genus Helleia; species Helleia helle. The sequence goes on from OY971420.1 coordinate 8,362,922, forward strand.
TTTCTTGCCTCGCACGACTAACATATGGAATCAGCTGCCTCCTACGGTGTTTCCGAACCGATACAACTTAGGGACCTTCAAGAAAAGAGCATACTCATATCTGAAAGGCTGGCAACGCACCTGCTAATCCACTGGTATAGCGGGTGTCTGTGGATGTCATTCTTCACTTACCATCAGGTGAACCGACTATCCGTTTGCCCCCTCTTCTATAAAAAAAAATCCATACTCATAGGTACCAATAACCCTCTTATTTCTACTGCAAGACGGTTTTAGTTTGTTTCGAAAAGAGCAAGAGAGGAAATTCTACCATCTTACGTCATAGGACAGGTAATGCAACATTGCCCGCAGCTTCGCCCGCGTTAACTTAGCTAAGCGTTAACTAAGCGTAGACGGATTGATGGTGATTATTTTATAACCTAAGTTACTCCTTATAACATCTACCAGTGAAAGTCCCTTCAAAATCGGCCCAGCCGTTTCCGATACTAGCCGGAAAAATTAGACAGACAGACAAAAATTATAATAGCATGTTCTATTTTGGTATATATACCGTGTATAAATTCATATTGTATTTAGTAAAAAGCGGTTATTTTAATATTACAAACAGACACTCCAATTTTATTTATCTGTATAGATAATCCCGACTATATTCGTATATGCTGATGACGTTGACCACAAACCACCAGGTGTCTCATCTAACCCCACCATGGTTCAAGTTTGTCATGGCGGTGGTCAGTAGTCCAAGGTGAACCTTCTTGCATCTTGCATCTTGTTTGGTGCCAAATGAGCAGGAGAAGGGCAATACTAATAAATAGGTAATTACTGGCACCGAGACTTAACATCTTATGTCTCAGGATAGGCAGCACATAAATAAGTTGCCTGGGCTCGTTCCAGGTAAGCAGGTTTATATTGATGGGCGACGTCGACCACTTACCATCAGGTGGCACGTTTGCCAGTATTTACCTATCCAACTAACACACCAGCCATAATCGCCCCCCTCTCCCGCGGGATGCGTAAGAGCATTTCCAGGCGCAAAAGAAAATAAAAACATTTTACAAAAAATTTAAACCGACTTCAATAAAAACATTTTACAAAAAATTAAAACCGACTTCAAAAATACTAAACTAAAAAAAGTAATAAAATAACAGTTTTTTTAATGTTTGTGCTTACAACATATAATCAACTTAATCTTCTACTAATGTACAAACTTTGCGTTTACCACGTCATTATAGTTACTTTTGGAGTCGGTGTCAGCCAAGGTAGGTAGGTAGGGTACAGCAATAAAACCTCCTTTTTTTTTGAAGTCGGTTAAAAATACTAAACTAAAAAGTAATAAAATAACTGTGTTTCTTTAATTTTTGTGCTTACAATTTATAGTCAACTTAATCTTCTACTAATGTACAAACTTTGCGTTAACCACGTCATTATAGTTACATTTGGAGACGGTGTCAGCCACAGTGTCAGCCAAGTTAAGTAGGTAGGGTACAGCAACAAAAACCAAAGCTGCCATATAAATACCTAACATAAGAAAAATCGTATAAGAATTTTAAAATGAAAAATATTTAAGAAAAAGACTACCTGGCTGCTATCGCTGGATACCTCCACGGAAGAAATGCTATGTTGATGTTTATTGTATTACTTATACCAACTGTACCTTTAATGTATTTCACTCTTCTTTTTAGGGTTCCATATCCAAATGGCAAAATACGGAACCCTTATAGATTCGTCATGTCTGTCTGTCTGTCTGTCCGTCCGTATGTCACAGCCACTTTCTTCCGTAACTTTAAGAGCTAGACTGTTGAAACTTGGTAAGTAGATGTATTCTGTGAACCGCATTAAGATTTTGACACAAAAGTAGAAAAAAAAAACAATTAATTTTGGTACTTATTACTTAGAACTAAAACTCAATTTTTTTTCATCAAACCTATCCGTGTGGGGTGGGGTATCTATGGATAGGTCTTCAAAAATGATATTAAGGTTTCTAATACCATTTTATTCGAAACTGAATAGTTTGCGCGAGAGACACTTCCAAAGTGGAAAAATGTGTGTCCCCCCCTGTAACTTCTAAAATAAGAGAATAATAAAACTAAAAAAAATATATGATGTATATTATCATGCAAACTTCCACAGAAAATTGGTTTGAACAAGATCTAGTAAGTAGTTTTTTTTATACGTCATAAATCATAAACCGCAATTTACCTTTCATGCAATCAACTCAAATATATAAAAAAACATTTAATTCCATAAACATAAACCTTAATTTTTGTTAAAGTGTCTAATGTGTCTCAGGGGACGGATAAAGGACAATGATGGTGATGATGATGATGATGATAATGATGATGATGATGGTGGTGGTGGTGATGATGATGATGATACTCTTTATCATTGTTAAAGTTTTGTGTGCGGTACGCAAGCCTAAGAGCCTAAAAGTGAAAGTAGGATCCTTGACCTGAGCTTTCGTCGATATTTGAGATTCCCAACAAGCTGTCTTCTTTCTGGTCATCACCATAACTTCATCTGAAATGGACTCTTAAACTAAAATAAAAGATTAATATCCTAATTCCTATTTATCATCATTTTTTTGGAAGTGTTTTTCGTCTTTGATAAGATCAAAGAGACCTTTCTTTGCTTTTTATTGTTTTTTATAAATACCTGTCCTCAAATGTTTAGATACGCGAATTTCACTTATTATATTGAAACAATTTTACGGATTTAATCGCGGTTTATTTATTTTAAGTGAAAAATCAAAAATCAAAACACGATAAAATCCATAAAATTGTTTCATTATAATACCAGGCACTAATTCGATCAAAGCATACGGAGTGGCAATATCGCCTCTGGAGGAGTGACTGGACTTTTTTTTAATAAAGATGAATTTACACCATCCAGCATATAACCGGATTATGTGAGTCATACAATTCCGAAACTGATCAGTGATTTCTCACTGAAGTAATAGCAATTCAACCAACCAGTCATCCGTCAATGGCGATCAGTCGGACAATCAGAGCGCAGAACCGGCGCAGAGTCGCAGCACAAAATTTGGATGGAATTTGTTTTCATACAAAACACATACATACATGACATTACCACTCTTTTCTGGTTGTATGCTCGATGATTTACACTAACCGAACAGTTCGTTAAGTACAAACATACGTAACAAACAAAACTAATCATTAGGCAACATTTTGAGTAACACTGACTGTGGCTGAAAATTATCGACTTGAATTATCAACTGCATATAGATTATGATTATGTTTAATTCTTACTTCAACGATACCCTCTAAGACAATGAAATTTACTTGAGACTAGTCTATTATAGATATCAGTCTAATAATATTATGTGTTCATTCATCACTCATTGTACTAATTCCTCCAAGTGTCCGTGATATAGTCCCTTAATTACATTAATTATTAGTTATTAAAATATTCTTATAATATTAAATTCGTTGGTCAGTTGAGTGTTGGTGGGCCACGTCACAGATGGGTCGCAAGCATGTGTCCTATTGTTTAACAACGGCTGTAAATTCGTCGTAACAGAAAAAACCCTCGGCGAGCTGCATCCATATGGCTTACAATAACAAATTCTTAACCAAAAGTAAACCAACGTATCCCGCGTTCCGCTTTTAGTTAGTAAGCACGAAAATGGCATATTTAAAGTATTTTAAGCACTTCTGTTTCCTAGTGATTTGGAGTGTTTGGTTGAACAAATAAATAGTTATTTTATGAGAATAAATATATTCATATTTGTACACTACGAAAAAGTCTTTTAATTGTTATAGGTAACTTTTTAATTTGAATACAGATCATTGGTTTTTATTTCAAGTCCCTAAGGTGATTTCGAAAGGCTGCAACTCCATAAAAAGTTCTTCGTCTTTGTCGTCTTCTAACAGTCACCTATACCAGGCATGTTTTATGTAACAAGCGTAGAGCAGTGGTTATATTTCTCTATGGTAGAGCATATAGCGAACAAGCTCTATTTTCTTATTTACTTTATTTCAATAAAACAGTATTTCTCTATGGCAAATGTCTAAAAGTGGATGAAAATGTCTTGACAAAAAAAACGTTAGTTTTGAATTTTTTTTTTGAAAATTATTGAAAGTAAGGTTTTAAAATCAACAATATTTCATTTTTATTTTAACATGTTTATTTTCACATTTAAAACGGGATATTTACCATGTCTTTCATTTTTTATTTTGCGGAGTTTGGTATTTCGACATTATCTACGAATGGCCCAGACATTTGCGCGCCGCGAACCATGCTAAATACTTATCCCGTTTTTAGATTGAAAACAATATTTCTGGTTGTGTAATTATTTGTATATTACATGTCAGAATCAAAGGCTCCACCGTCATTATTTACATTTGCTATTCTGCTATATTTTGCTTTCGTCACTTGAGATGGCTTGTAAGGAAGACGAGTCCGCAATGCCCTATTAATATAAGGTCGTTCAGGTGTACTGGATTTAGGCTTAGCTCTTAGACGGGACTCCATTATACTTGATAACGTACTATTATTAGTTGCCTCAAATATTTCTACCATTTCAATAAAATGATTGATATCTATGGATAGATGGTGCATTTCGTTTAGATGTAAAATGTGCTGAAAATAATATGTATATATGAAGTATTAGCAGCGGCACGCGGTTTCACCCGCGCACCATTCCCGTGGGATAAATTATAGCCTATATCTTATTCCGATGTAAGCTATGTTATTGTAAAGTTTCATTAAAATCCATTTAGTAGTTTTTTCGTGAAAGAGCAACAAACATACATCCATACATTCTTACAAACTTTCGTGTTTATAATGTTAGTAGGATTACAAGACATAGCTTGGTCGATGACTACACGGTGGGTGGAGGGCAAACCCCACTTATAACAAACCATAAGTGAGCCAAATCGGCTCACACAAATCTGATGAAGCATTAGGGCCTTTGGGCCCTTAGGAAAAAAAGACATATTATATACTTGTAGATTCGCGAGGATGCTATTCATCTACAATACATCTGATAACCGAACAAAATTGATCTGCCTTAGACTCTATTGGCTGTCGAGGTGATAGCTATAATTTATAGAATTATAAATACATAATGAGATGACCTTTATCCGGACGGATAAAGGCTGATGATGATGATGATGATAATAAATATATTGTATATTATGTATCGCACAGTCTTGGTGGACTAATGCTCAAAAGCTTTCGTTCAAGGTTTGCCAACGCGCGATGGAGCGCAGTATTTTAGGGGTCAGATTAACCGACCGCATTAAGAACTCCATCTTGCACTCCCGAACTAAAGTAGCCGACGTAGCCCTGGCAGCTGCTAGGCTTAAATGGGACTGGGCCGGACACATCTGCTGAATGCCCAATGAGTTCTGGGCCAAGAAAACCACCGACTGGGTCCCGGGCTCGGAGCCGCGGCAGATCTCGACGGAGATGGCGGGATGACCACGACGGTTTTCAAAAAGACTGGTGTAGTGCAGCTCATGATATAGACGCGTGAAAAAGAGAGAGGGAGGCCTTTGCCCAGCAGTGGGACAGTATAGGCTAGGAAAAAAAAATGTATAATATACACATAGGTTAAAGTTAAAAAGTCTTAGCTTAAATTTTATTTATTAGTGTTGGGCCGCTTTCAGCTTATTCAAGTTTCATTAAGACAGACGAGAGAGATACATCGTAAAAAGATTAAATCATTCGTAGGCATTAAATAGGATAAAATATCGATCTCCTTTAAAATATTGATATTTAGACATTTCAGGCAGACCTTTTTATTTTAAGGTTTCATTATAGATTTTTATTGAGAGGAAATAGCTATTGAAAGTATCTACATAATTAGTATAGCTTATTACTTGCGACTAGCGGTGGCCGTTTTGACGTTCATTGAAAGAGGCCTATATTTAGAATTGAACGGAATTAATGAAGCTTATAACTGCCCCACCACAGTTCAAGCTTTGTCGTGGCGGTGGAGCTCAGTGGCTTAAGGTGAACTTAGCACCTTGGGCGAAGCCAAGTGAACCGAGGAGGCTACTCTTTCTACTCCTCTTATAAGAAGAGGGGATAAAAGAGTAGGAGGAGGCACGAGGGGCGAGGATGGGAACCTCACCTTATTGCACTGTCCCGACGTTGGGTGGGGTTGCTCTGTGGTGCGGGACAACCAATCTCTGGAGGTGGCGTCTGGAGGGACTGACTAGTCGTCGAGGTTCACTGTTTGCACAGATCCGGGGCACCTCACCAAAGGCGGCATTGGTGGCACACGCCGCGTTTTAGTGGGTAGGGCTGCATGCACCTTACCATATTTCGGGCGCAGTGAGTCCCACATACCCGCCTGTGGAGTTCCCCCTCCCCCGCGGGTTGCCTAAGAGCATTTCCCGGCGGAGAGGAAAAAATAAAAGTTATAACTGACACACATCTTACCTTATTATGGTCATAGCTAAATAAATTATCATGAGACAGCATGAAAAGTCTCACTATCCTCGCATATTTGCTACGTACATCGTACACGTTTTGACCCACCTCATGACCAGGTAAGTCCACGTAGTACACCCTTAAATGGTTAACCCTTTCGACATTCCTTATCGCGTCCAGGATGAGTTCTTTTTGGAGGTACATCAACTTACTTTTCATCCTATGGATTTTGTTTCCATAATATATTGCGTGATTTCCACGTAAATCTGTAAATGTTTAATATTATTATAATAAAACAATTTTTTACGGATTTTATCGCGGTTTATTAAGATTTTTACAAGCCCGACGTTTCGGATACTTTACAGCAACCATGGTCACGGGAGGACTGAGGTGTCATACGTCCTGTCATTACAAAGTTATTCGAAACTACCCTATGATACATCAATATTTTGGTCAGTCCTATCTACGCAGAAAGTGCTAACTATATCTTTAATCTGTGACATATTATGCTTGGATTTTGATTTGATAATTTTAATAATGGGATCCCAAGCAGGTGGTAGAAGCCTGTGGCATCTACCACCAAAATATTGATGTATCATAGGGTAGTTTCGAATAACTTTGTAATGACAGGACGTATGACACCTCAGTCCTCCCGTGACCATGGTTGCTGTAAAGTATCCGAAACGTCGGGCTTGTAAAAATCTTAATAAACCGCGATAAAATCCGTAAAAAATTGTTTTATTATAATGAGTGAAATTCGCGTAAACATTAGAAAACAATATGTTTAATATTAAATGAGAATCAGACGGAAACGGATTAGGGAAATTATATGTTATCGTTTAGTGCAGCGTTAAATAGAAGCCAGAAATATTGTAACCTGCATAGAAGATATTTCAAAGATAAGATTAGTTGATAAAAAATGTCATTAGGAGATGTTCTTATCACACAACTATGTCGGTCCGCGTTAACATTTTCACATAAGATTGTTCACGGATCCATATCTTTCGAGGCCGATTTTATTTGTCAAAAATAATCATATTACTTAGGTATGTATATTATTATAATGCAATAAACGTTTCTTACACAGTAAAAGGACGATAATACATTTGAAAAACATTTAAGTGAAGTATTTTGATCAAGTTTTATTCATAGAAATACCAATTAAAGTAGGTAAATCTGAAATGTGGTTATAATTAAAGCTATTAAAATTCTAATAAATAATTCCATTAACCACCACAATACCAGTGGGAAATGAAGCTGATATGCACGCTATTTTAACATTTTCCTACCGGGTCAGATATTTTATGCTTATTATAAAACTGCACCAGTATTAGAAGCCAACCAGCCTACAAACCTTTTTATACTTCAACAAAAAGTAAAATATCGTTTATAGTAAAAGGGAAAAGGAGGGCGGCGCATCTGCGTGGCCTTGGTTGTGCTGATGTATATGGGCGTCGGTGCCGTGAGGCTCCCACCGTTTGCCCCCTGATTACATAAAAAAAATCTGCGTAAATTGTTCATTCTCAGGCCATAATCTATTCCCTAGCAAAATTTTATCACAATCCGACCAGCTAACAGATAGGCTGTAAAGTATTAATAATATTAAGCATTGGTTTCTTCCTATCTCTTCTCGGGTCCTGATATCTATCTATGTGTGTTGATTAGTTTGATAATCTATTAGTTAGATATAATATATTAGTTAGATATTCTATACTAATATTATAAAGCTGAAGAGTTTGTTTGTTTGTTTGAACGCGCTAATCTCAGGAACTACTGGTTTGAATTGAAAAATTCTATATAACATAATATATATATTATGTTATTCTATATAACATAATATATATTTTTCAATTAGAACCAGTAGTTATATAACATATATAACATCACGCTGCGACTAATAGGAGCGAAAAAACAGTGGAAAATGCGTAAAAAATGGGGAAAATTATTCATCTTTGAGGGCTTCTGTTGCGTGCGCTGCGAAAACGGTTCAAGATACACAAAAAATATGTGTGAAATAATTATTTCTCTTTAAATGATCTAAAAAAAGTCCGTGACAGTATATGACTATCTTTTAAGATTAACTCACAAGAAAGTAAAAGTCGGAAAAATTTAAGCCACTTGGAGCTTATTTTCAAAACGCAGCCTTATTCCCTTTAGAGATATAAGAAAAAAAGTAGAAAAATGATCACCATCGGTACGGATACGTCCGTAAATATAAAATAACGCGGGTGAAGCTGCGGGCAACAGCTAGTTGATTTTAACGATTCACGATCACTCTGGTATCATCATCATCATCATCATCATCAATCTTTATCCGTTCACTGCTGAACATAGGCCTCCTTAAATGGACGCTAAGACGGCCGATCCCTTGTCACTCGCATCCTTCACGGACCGATCACCGTACGGAGACCGGCTTCCCACCTGGTCAATGGTCAACCAACACTAAAATGGTAAATGCTATGGTAGTATTACATATTAAAGTTGTTCCTATTTTTTTTTAAATTAAAATTTATGAAACAGAAAATATTACGGTACACGGTACGGTACGGTCGTGGTAAATATGTATTGTATATAGTAGGTAAATTCACATGCATGTTAATGTACCATAAATAGTCCCCCCTAGCATTTGGCAGGCATTGTGGCTGGGGTAACTTCGTGAGGGCGGGGCGAAACGCCCCTTTCTACCCTCCGTCTCTTTCCATTACAAAGATATTGATTTAGGGCATTGTATTTCACTTATACTGAAATTATTTTTAACCAACAATAATTCACTGGTGAATTATAAAGGCTAAGCATGAGGCGAGTGGCGGTATAATCGCAATGGCGATGAAACTTTTTAATAAAGAATAAAAAAGGTAAAGCATGGCTTTTTAATATATTTTTATTTAACTTCATTATTATTTTTTTGTCTTTGTAAATATGTAATTTTTGCATTTTTTTATATTTACTTAGTAAAAAACCATATAAAAAATAAATTTTTAACGCGTGCCTTTTTTAACATTTTTGGTTTATTTTAGTTTTCCAATGTTAATGTTCCAAGCTGGTCACGTAGGTATTCATTACTGAGCAAAACCAAAGACAAAAAATACCATTTTGTAATTATTATAACATAATATTAAAAAGTTATTTTCCATAGATATTTCAAGTTGGTTGCTGTTAAAAGACAAATTACAAGCTCTTTAAAAGGAAGACAATTGGATGAAAGAAATACTATTGTTCTTAGATACACTACCACAGCCAAGGAGCTAATTGGAACAGATTTGCTGACTATAATGTAATCATTATTTGATTGATATCACAGAATATGCGATAAATTTTGTATTTCATTCATAGTATCTTAAGTTACATTTCGTCGGAATAAATGACTTTGAATATGATGATGATGATATTGTTTTCTAATGTTTACGCGAATTTCATTCATTACAATGAAACAATTTTTACGGATTTTATCGCGGCTTATTATGATTTTTACAAGCCCTGCTGTGCTACCGTTTATGAAAGGCGTCACTGAAAAGATTGGCTACATCCTAAAGCGAGCTTCTATAAAAACTTATTTCAAGCCGCCAAAAAAGATAGGTAAATTTTTACCATCTGTCACACTTGACATATACCCTTACAAGATGCAGGACTCAGGAGTATACCAGCTTGATTGTGATTGTGGTCTTTCTTATTTAGGCCAAACCAAAAGATCAATTCAAACTCACGTCATAGACAATATAAGTAGCTGACGTAAAACAACGTCGCTACATTTGCAATCTGTGAACCATAGACTTAGAATATACTGTCATACTGTGAACATTCAACAACCACAACAGTCATTATATTAGATTTGATAAACCACAGATGCTCGCAAAAGAAACGGTGATAAAATCCGTAACAATTGTTTCATTATAATGATGATGATGATGAAATGACTTTGAATATAACCTGCTAATTTCGTCTGCAGACGAAATTAGCAGGTGGGTTTAGCAGGTATGGTAGTATATATAGTGATATCAGCCCTGTTATAAAAAATTAGTTGTGTATTGTGTATGTACTTTTTGAAGTACCTACTTAATGTATAATGTCATCTTTATATTTTAGGTCTTTCTTTACCTATGAAATTGCCGTTTTGTATGAAAAAATTTAAACGAATTTTGTTCATGTATTTTTATTTATATTAATCGAAGTAATCATCCATGCAATCAATGCATCTTTGCCAACGCAGTGGCAGTTTATTGATGCCCTTCTTAAAGGAATCAGCTGGACGGGAGGCAACAAATTCTTCAATGGCATTTTGTACTACCTCTCGGGTATTGATTTTTTTCCCACAAAGAAGTTATCCAAATTCTGGAAAAAGAAGTAGTCTGTAGGCGCAAGGTCTGGTGAGTAAGGTGGATGACGGAGAGCTTCCAACCCCAGTTCTTGCTACTTGGAGACCGTCTGCTGTGCAGTATGAGGTCGCGCGTTGTCGTGCAGGAGCATGACCTTGACCAATGCTGGTTGGAGATGTGCCAGCTATTCCATCATTGTGTTCAGTTCTTCACAGCACACATCTACAGTAATGCTCACCCCGTTTGGTAAGAAGCTGTGATAAATCACACCGGCGCTAGATCATCAAACAGTGATTATCACTTTTCTAGGGGTAAGTTTTCGTTTAGAGCATAGTTTAGGCGCTGAACTAGGATCCAACCAACTTGCTGAGCGCTTGCGGTTATCAAACAGAATCCATTTTTCATCGCAGGTAACAATGAGGTTCAAAATTCCTTCATTTGTGTGTCAGCAATGCAAGGCACGTCTCGACGCGTACTTCGCGCTGGCGATCATTGGCATGGGGCACCCATTTGTCAAGCTTTTTTACCTTGCCAATTTGATGCAAATGGACTAATATTGTTTTGACACTAATGTCGAAAGCTGCTGCTAATTCAGCCGTAGATTGTGTATCATCTTCCACAATCGCCTTTAATTCGTCATTGTCGACCAAAGTCTTCAGACGACCGCGAGGTTCATTTTTCAAGTCGAAATTTCCAGAACGGAAGCGAGCAAACCAATAACAGGTGGTGCGTTGGTTTGTAGTGTTAGCTCCGTAAACGTCGTTGATGTTGCGTGCCGCTTGTGCCGCGTTGCTGCCACGACGGTACTCATATTCCATAATTACTCGAATTTTTTACGTATCCATGATGACGAAAAAGAATGAAATGCGATGAAAATGTAACACTAATCAATAAAAAAATGACTCCTTTTGGAAAAAGAATTCCATGTTTTTAAAATAAAATTAATTTGAAATTAGAATTCTTAGCCAAACAAAAAATATTTTGATTTGAAATGGGCAGTACTGCAGAACGGCAATTTCATAGGTAAAGACCTATTAAATAAATCTTTTTAATTACGTATTATTCTTCTAGTTTTATTTATTTTGTCACTGCACCTTTTTTCAGCCGGGAAATGCTCTTGGGCACTCCGCGGGGGACGGGGGGGGGGACTCCCCAGGCGGGTATGTGAAACTCACTGCGCCCGAAAGATGGTAAGTTAGACGCAGCTCTACCCACTAAAAGCCGGCGAGTGTCACCAATGCTGCATTTGGTGGGTGCCCCGGATCTGTTGAGCAACAAAAGGGCACCTCGACGGCTAGTCAGTTCCCCAAGGGAACGACGCCACCTCCACAGAGGGGTTGTGCCGCACCACAGAACATGGGGGAGCAATGTTGAGACAGTGCTATGGGGTGAGGTTCCCATCCTCGCCTCTTGTTCTCCTGCTCTTTTGTCTTCTATTCTTATAAGAGGGGTATAAAGAGCAGCCTCCTGAGTTCACTTGGCTTCGCCCAAGGTGTTGGGTTCACCTTAGGCCACTGAGCCCTACCACCACGACGAGGCTTGGTGGCCATGGTGGGTTTTGTCACCTGTAATAACAATCAGGGCCGTCTTTCCCATTTGGAACTCTGGGCAGGTGCCCAGGGCCTCCGATCAATAGGGCCCCTTATTTTTATCAGAATATAATTAAAGAAGTTAAATATACAATGATTGTTGATAATAATATAATAATAATACACCTAGTAATTACTGAGTTTACTTTTCTCTAGTCCGAAAATCAGGCTTAGGTACAGCATGTATATTTTTTTCGTCGGGGCCCCATTATCCTAGTGCCCAGTGCCCCCAATAAGTTAATAGGTGCATATATAACAATGACTTTTGCGTCTCAAAAATCACACAAAAATCTGAATTATGAAATAAATCCATACAGTAGCCAAGTCTGAAAACAACTAAATATGTTATTTACAAATGAAAAACATCAAATAGATAAGCACTAAAAATTTAATGAAACAATTTAAATTCATAAATTCAGCGGGAGTTGCGAGCCGAGCTAAAACCAATGGCTGTGTTCATGTGCTATCTGGCCTTAAAGACCTCCAACATTTACATTTTAATTGAACCCTCAGGGTTGCATCGGATAATTTCCAAATGGATTAATTGTGTTCCCACTACGTGAGGAGGGTGCTAGAATTTGTTCCGTGGAATAAAATGTACGAAGGGTCCATATGAGATTTTGTGAATTTGTGTCTGTATTGTAATATGAAAGTAAAATAATTACGCAAAGGATAAGACAGTTTAGAAAGTTATTGTGTATTTTAAACGATTTTATTCTCCAGGTGTACCAAAATTTAGGTAGGTAGACCGTACCTGATCTTCAAATTTTTTATTTTTCGGAATTTTCTCTTTGATTGTGCTGTAAGACATTCCTTTTAACCAAAATTGACAATTCGAGGTCAACCGAAAATACCCTATAGGTTTTGGGTCGCAAGCCTATATGGTAGTTCCCGAAGTTGAGGAAGAAGAGGCAAAATGCAAAGTCTTACAGTACAAATAATGGAAAAACTCTATAACTGAAAAAGTTGAAAATTTAAGGGTCGTCTGTGCCATACGGGCGCTCATACAATTTGGAGCACTAGCCACCCAAAAAAAAATTACAAGTACCAATTTTACTATGACGGTATATGGGTAGGTACGGAACCCTACGAGTCGAACTCGTGCGCCGACTTTTTTACTAGGGTGCTTGTGTACCTACTTTTTAACACGCTTTTATTAGTTTCACCTGTATGTATGTTTGTTTGTATGAATGTAACCGACTCCTTTAGACTTGATTTTGACTCACTTCTAACGACCAGATTATGTTCAAACTTTGTAGATTTATCGAGGACAACACAATAATTTGATAAAATTATTCCAATATCCTGATCAGGATAATCAGGATAGCACATGCTAGGAAGGCGTAAGGCCCCACCATGGTTCAGGACTTGTCGTGGCTGTGGGGCTCAGTAACCTAGGGTGAGCCGCTGTACCTTGGGCGAAGCTAATTGAGCCGAGGGGGCTCTTTGTACTCCTTACCCCCTGCTCTTTTGTCCCCTCTTATAAGAAGAGAATTATAAAAGAAGATGGGACATAAGAGCAGGGGGCAAGGGGTGAGGATAGGAACCTCACGCCATTGTACTGTCCCGACGTTGGGAGGGGTTGTTCTGTGGTGCGGGACAACCTCTCTGTGGAGGTGGCGTCGGTCCTTTGCGGGACTGACTAGCCGTCGAGGTGTCCTGTTTGTTTACTAGATCCGGGGCACCTCACCAAAGGCGGCATTGGTGGCACTCGCCGGGTTTTAGTGGGTAGGGCTGCGTCCACTTACCAGCTGTCGGGTGCAGCGAGGCCCACATACCCGCGGGATGCCTCAGAGCATTTCCTAATAAATTATAGTTAAAAAAAACAAAAAAACACGCATTATACCCAACAAACATTTTGAAAATAATTTTTAATGGATGAATTAAATGGGTTAACAAAATTACTTATTGTAAAAAAGCGTGACCATGGTTGCTGTAAAGTATCCGAAACGTCGGGCTTGTAAAAATATTAATATACCGCGATAAAATCCGTAAAAAGTGTTTCATTATAATGAGTGAAATTCGCGTAAACATTAGAAAACAATATATGTAGGTTGTTCTCATGAGAACATCACTTGTTCACCAGAGGAAAACATCGTGAGGAAACCTACTGGCATGATAAGCTTCAGATTCTTAGAACTTTGAAGGTGTGTGAAGTTCACCTCCCCGCATTGGGTTAGATATTAGAACATAGGTGTTTAGGTAGACGAAGTGTTGGGCGCCCATTAACTAGGTGGGAAGACGTGTTGGATGAGAGTGGCGAGGGATCGGTCGTCTTGGCGTTCATTGAGGGAGGCCTATAATGTTCTGCAGTGGACGGAGAGAGGCTGATGATGATGATGATGATGATGATGATGATGGTGATGATAGGTGAACACACCAATTAGTTCAACACCCTTCTCGCCTAATTTCGCGGAATAAACCCGTGAAGAGTAAATGAGGATGACAATAATAATATATTAGTTATTAATAATCATCATCTCATACAATTACTATCCCAAGAGCATAATTTATCATGATAAGCGCTTACAAGTCCGAAAAAGGGCCCACTTTATTAGTGTTTTGTTCTATTTGCTCTTATATGATGCCTATACCAGCACGTTGAAATGACAAATACGCCAACAGTAGATTGTCCTATAATAGAGTTACGCAGGCAAAGATGCGGGAAACGGGAAGTTCATCTATAATATTACAAAATCAGAAGTAGGGATTTACAAAAATAACGTAAGTAACAACCAATAAAACAATATGTATTAACCATTATTTGTATGAGTTTTTATTCAATGTTAGAAAAACAAAATTTTTAGCAGAACATTTATAGTAAAATACACATGTCTTATTTCACAGAAATCGAACTACGTTTTTATCTCAAAGTCCGGCAGTTTAACAAAATGGCTTCCGGTGTTGGCGACAAGCTGTCTGTAGTATCCAACGAAAAATCATTAGCGTATCTCCGAAACTTTGAAAAAAAAAGTTACTAATGTCATTTCCATAATAACGATTACCAAGATTTGGAGTCAGAACAAAGAAATTTCGACTTTACTATGAAGATATAACAAAATCTCCGACATTTGTACGAAATTGGTGAAGACGTGATTTATCGATTAGCACAGGGCGGTAGCGTTTCAAATGTCACACATCATTAATAAGACTCATCAGGGTTTTTTCAAGTATTTTCGACTTTAAGTGTATATACATACGAAATACGATTTACAAAATGTGTCGTGTGATCTTTTCCTATGTCATGTTCACGTTATAAAAAGTTGAACAATGTAATCAAACAATGTACCTAACGGAAGCATTCAGCCATAATATTTTGCATAATATTCAAGTAGGTATCTTTTATTCGTTGGGTCAAAATTGTCTAAAACAAAGAAAATTCCTTTTGTATTTGTATGTATGTATTTGTTTTGTATTGTATGTATTTGTATTGTAAATGTTAAATTTGTAAATGTTAAATCGTAGATTGGCGTAGGTTAAAAATAAGATGTAATAATATAAAAACGGTTGTCTGTAAAGTCGGTTTACTGACGATAGTTGAACGTGGCGTCATAAGAAAATGGAACGCCTCAGAGCGAGGTAACGCGCGCCGCATACGTCATCGCATACGTCATGTTTTTCGTTCTTGCAGCCGGCTCCATCGAATTATAAGACGTTATCACGTCAATCTTATCTTTCTTATATATAAAATTTCCATGTCACAATGTTAGTTACCGTACTCCTCCGAAACGGCTTTACCAATTTTTACCAAATTTTATATGCGTATTCAGTAGGTCTGAGAATCGGCTACTATCTATTTTTCATACCCCTAAGTGATAAGGGTGGTCAACCCCTCAAATTTTAAAAGTTAACGCGGGCGAAGCTGCGGGCAACAGCTAGTAATAATATAATATCAACCCTTATAAGTCCCACTGCTTGGCCATAGTTCACCGATGCGCTGGTTATATGCGAGTTGGTGAACTTCACACACCTTCATAGACTTCTCATCGGGCATGCAGGTTTCCTCACGATGTTTCTTCCTTCACTGGTGCAGACAAGCGATGATATCATGTTCAGGTGCACGTAGAAATTTAGAAAAACCCATTTCGAGGCGTCACTGGGGGGTCAGGATCGAATTCGGACCTCTCGGCTCTCACTAGGCCATCGTCGCTCTATATAAGATGTCGATTACATATTTTAACATAGTAAAAGAAATAGCAATTTCATGCTTTCATATCTTTTAGTCATCGAAATCCATGGAGAAACAGTAGTAGTACTAGTTCTGTGGTGTTTTCACTTTTCACAAAAAAAAAAAAACAACAAAACAATCTGTAAATTAAAAAATAGAATTTTTTAACATAGCCTCTACAAAAATACTAACATATATTAAAGGATTATGTTAGAAACTATGTTAGTTATTGCTGCTGAATATACAGATTCAGTAAGTCTCTGTATATTTAATTAATTAACTTCTGAAAAACAAAATGAGAATATATCAGTGCTATGAAAAGTAAAGTAAAAATAACTCTTAATAAAATAAGCTTTTATATAAATGTGCTGAAAGAATAAAAAAAAACCTTTAAAACTTATGCTATAAATTTATAATATTATTTACTTAATTTGATTTTTTTAGTTTAATATCAATCAGATCAAGCTATTTACTTTACTTGTTTGTCTACACAGTACAGGTATTACCCAGGAGTCAGTATTTTGTCCCGCGAAAAAGGGTTCACGCTTCGTTCACGGCGTTTGTCCACATTCACGGCGCGCCGCCAGTTTGCTTCTGACTAAACAGTCATCCACCATCTTCGTAGAGTACGATTTCTAATTATTTTCTTATTTTGGAGGTACAAATAGTTATAATATGTATTATGTTGTTATAGCGAACGAATTTATTGCAGCAGCAGCTTCGATCACATCAATTTCACGACATGTTTCACTCACGAATGTGCGACCCCTCACCCCTGAATGTAGAGCAGCGCCAAGTCCGCCGTACAGTAGTTTCACGTCATTAATATAGAACCGCACTAAAAGGAAAGTTAGTTAGTTAGTTACAAATATAGCGTGTGCTAACATAATATGAAGCCGGTGGGATGGATGCGCTGTGCCGCGCTCCCGGCTGCATGGGTACCACCATCTTGCTTGTTTCTCCCGTGAAACAACTTTGCTGTGTTTCGGAGAAAAGGGCAAGACAGGCAGTGTAATTGTAAATGTGTGTAATTGTGTAAATGCTTGGGCTAGTTCCAGGTAAGTTGTGTCAAGTGCGACGTCGATCACTTACCGTGCCAGGTGGCACGTCTGCTACTTTGCCTATCCAACTATCATGGAAAATAGAAGTATACACGAATACATACAATTTTAATGGTAAAACATGAATCTTCTAAAAATCAGGTAAGAAAATTATGAAACCAGGGCATTAATTGAACTGTCGTGTAACGTGTACATATTCGAGCTAGGTAGCCAGTCTAAAACTTTTCTATTAAGTTCTCTGATACTAACCAGAGATCCTTTCGGAGCAAACGACATTTTCACTTAGATTAAAGTTAAGTACCTACTTGTAAAAAAATATGTTAATTATCCACATTTCAAGTCTGTCTTTCAAGGATGTGCGTGTCTTAGGTATGACTATACAAACCTGGCGGAGTGCCCCTGCACAGCGTTGGCGTAGGAAACTGCGGACCTCATAGCTATGGTTGGCACTGACCTGCCGCTCCCTGTGGTAATCCGAGCGAACACAGTCACTGCAGGCGCATGGGAGGTTGTCTCTTCGTTCTACGAGGTCGTGATGTCGCAGAAGGAGGAGGCGGAGCGGGAGAGGAAAGAGCTATATATTTATTTATTTACCCAGCGAAAACTATATAAGTATGACTAAACAGTAAACAGTCTTTATAACATCGATCCAACTAATCGGTAATGTGAACCATACAATTCCGAAACCAGTCAGTTATTTGTCACTGACAACTGACGGACTAATTTAGCAATTCAAATAAGCAGTGATCTGTGTGTACGTTCCATCGCGCAATCATCCATCAATGGCCAGCAGTCAGCCAATCAGAACTGAGAACCGGCGCCGCGTAGCAGCACAAATTTGGCGGAATTTGTTTTCTAACAAAACACATATTAATACATATGTGTTTTGTTAGAAAACAAATTAACATCATTACCGTTCTATTCCAGTTATATTATGCTCGATCATCCAACTAGACGGAATGTCGTCGCCGGTAGGTAGTAATAAATAAAATAAAAAAGATAGTAAGTACCTAGGTACTAGTTACGTCCCCACCATGGTTCAGGCCTTGATGTAGCGGTGGGGCTCAGTAGCCTAGGGTGAGCACCGCACCTTGGGCGAAGCTAATTGAGCCGAGGGGGCTCTTTGTACTCCTTACCCCCTGCTCTTTTGTCCCCTCTTATAAGAAGAGGCAGGAGAGCAAATTTTTAATTTGCTTTTTATTTCAATTTTTTTATAGAGTATGCTCTATACAACTAATTAATATTAAATATGTAGAAACTAAAATTAAATATATTAATGACTGCAGCGCCTTCAAGTGATTTACCACAGTATCATCTGTTTAAGAACCTTTACTGATCAACCACAAACCCTATAATGAATACCGCATGAAAATCGGACTAGATATTACTGCAGCGTCACCTAGTGAGTTAATACCGTAACACCTATTTAAAAATCTTCACTAATCATCCACAAAGCCATTATTAAAAGCCGCATCCAAATCGGACCCGTAGTTTTGGTTTTGTAAAAACAATGTTTACTGCAGCGCCCCCTAGTGAGGTGTCACCGTAACACATTTTTAATAACATGCAACACAATTTAAACCGAACCTTTAACCGGAAACTACATCCAAAACGGACTTAGTAGTAGTTGCACAAACAAAATATGTTTACTGAAGCGCCCCCTGTAGGGCTAGCATACGCGCACGACAAAATTGTATCTACCCCTTTTCTCGTATTACTTATATGAAATAATACGAGAAAAGGCGTAGACAAAATATTGTCGTGCGCGCATGCTAGCCCTACTGGTGAATTTTCATCACCAATTCACCAATCAAACCAGAATCCACCACTGAGTGAAAACCGCATCAAAACAAATATTTACTGCAGCGCCCCCTGGTAAGTCGTAATTGTAACGCCTGTCTGATAACATGCACCAATTAAATCTAAACCCATCATAGAAAACCGCATCAAAATCAGACTAGTAGTTTTGGAGAAAAATTGCAGCATTAGTTTGTACAAATAAATGTTTACTGCAGCGCCCCCTGGTGAGTCGTCACCGTAACACATTTAAGAACACGTACCACAATTAAACCCGAACCTATCACCGAAAATTGCATCTAAAGCGGACTAGTAGTTTTGGTTTTCCACAAACAAACATTTACTTCAGCGCCCCCTGGTGAGTTTTCATCGTAACACATAATACAAGAACATGCACCGATCAAACCAGAACCCATCACTGCATTAAAACCGCATCAAAACCATATCAAAACAAATGTTTACTGCAGCGCCCCCTGGTGGGTTGTAATTGTAACACCTATCTAAGAACATGCACCGATCAAACCAAAACCCATCATTGAAATTAGTATCAAAATTAAAATAGTAGTTTTGGAGAAAAATGGCAACATTGGATTGTACAAAAAACGTTTACTGCAGTGCAATCTAGTGAGTTATCAACTTAATATCTATCTAATAATATGCACCAATCTAATCCGAACCCATTTCTGAAAACCGCATCAAAATCGGACAAGTAGTCTTGGAGATAAGCGGCAAAATAGGTTTACACACACAAACTGCCTCTCACCCCAAACGCATAATACAGTCTCCGTTCCGTCGCGGGTAAAAAAGGATTAATTTCAGTTTTTATATAGAGTGACTTTTGTTGTACAATTTTGTTTTAATGGCGCTAATTGATTTTGTGCAGTACACTGCCATCTAGCGAGGTAATAACTGAACGAAAGAAGTAATTTGACACCACAAAGTTTAAAAATTTATTTAAATATTAAATAAAGAAAACCATTTAAATTTAGATAAAGTTTTATGATAAAATGATTTAAACATAAAAAATTAAATACTTTTACACATCAAAGTCCAAACAAAACATATCCATATAGTTTGCCATATAGTCTGACAGCGAAATGTTGCTAGTAAATAGTAACATCTCTTTGCATTCCTCAATAATAAATAACCTCATTTATAATTTTATCCATTTCAAGTAAAAAAGTCTAAATAAATAAAATAGAATATCATCGTATTATAAAACATGTTGTCATTTTATTAAAATTGTATGTTGTATGTTACATACATGTTATTAATCATTTTAAATACGTTAGTTGTACTTACACATTTCATAAAGAATATTTTTTCTCTTTACAGGTTACACCATGCAAATTAAATGAATACCTTAGGAGATATAGCAAAATCAAAATAATGCGTCGTCATGATTCGAGCGGGCCGAGCGGGCGCCCTTTGTCCTCGCACCACGCAGTTTAGGTAGTGTATAAAAGTATGGTGGATTTGTGTATTGTAAATATGTCTCATAATAGTCCGCAATGGCAAAATATATCTGTTAAAGTTAAGAGTCGGAAAAATTTGAGCCGCTTAGGAGATCACATTGAAAATGCTGCCTTATTTCCTCTATAGATCATTAATCATGGCCTAGTCTCTGACTTCTGAGTATTATTTAGGTAGTGCCATGCTGCATTGCATCCGAACTGGGCCGGCACGACCGGGATGGTACCTCTCGCCCACATGGCACCGGTGTCAAGTGACAGCTATGCTGTCGTGTTTCATGCGGCTTGTGAGCTTCTTGTGGCCCATTGGGGGGGGGGGGGGGGGAGATAGGGAGAAAGAGGGCGGCACATCTGCGTGGCCTTTGGTTGTGCGGATGTGTATGGGCGTCGGCACCGTGAGGCTCTGACTGCTCGTTTGCCCCCTGATGACTTAAACATAAATTTCAGCTATAGATATAACAGAAAAGTAAAATAATCAATCTAGATACGTCCATGAATATCAGTTAAAGCGAGCGAAGTAGTGTTATACAGCCTGATTTTTTGAAGAACGGACATAATCATGGACGTGATAGAACTTGGTTTCACCAATCAAAGAAAATTATATTCACCAAAAAAAACCACATAAATAACAAAATATAGACAAATGTAAATAATGCATTGTTGGCCTCAGAATATGGTCACCCTATTGTATTATCACGTGCATTTTACGCGCAAAATTTAGACAGACGGTGTGATGGTAGTGGTGTAGGTATAAAATAATCGAATGAACTATGATAAGTTGTAAATAAATAATGTATGCAATGTAAAGTAAATATGATCTCATTTTTCCTTCATACTTTGATCCTGGCTTAGGACAGGCAAAACTACCTAGGTACTAAAGTAATGATACAAGTTAATTTAATTAAATTGATTTATCTTTATCGTTAATCCTTTGTATTACGAATTTGAGACACATTTGATTTTTCATTGTGTCTGGGTGCGCGCGTGCTCAACGAAAGCCAAGGGGTTAATGTATTCACATGACGTTAGATAAAAGAAACTGTAGCACCTATGTACTTCTGGCGCATTTAAAAAATGGAATCATACTATTTACAACAATTGAAAATAAGATATTTACACAACCTACATAACTACTAAATTAATCTAAGTAAATTAGTACCTCCCCGGTCAACACATAGTTCGGTACGTTTGCGCATATTGTCTTTGACACGGTTTAGTACAAATGGATCACTTTTCACAGTCTCAAACGCTGTTGTTATCCGTGTTTTTAATTCTTCCCTATCTGCGTACTCTGACACATAGACTAGGCGTTTGATCTCGCCCCACAGATAAAAGTCTAAGGGTGTTAAATCAGGCGAACGAGCCGGCCAAGACACGGGGCCTCCACGACCTATCCACCTCTCGCCAAACTGACAATTGAGATACTCACGAACACGAACCTGGTAATGCGTGGGAGCACCGTCGTTCTGGTAGTAGAGGTTACGGTGATAGATGAGAGGCACGTCATCCAACATATCATTCACCACATTTGACACAAGGTATGCGACGATTCGGAAACCTTTCGCGGTACAAGTCTATCGCACCACGTACACTGTCACCAGATAAAGCATAAGCTCTTACCATCTCCCAATATTCTCCATTTGAAAATTTATTCGACAAGATTAATTAATACGTAATTAGTAATTACGTATTATACGCGACACGCGGTTGACACAAACAAAACATACGCTCTGAACAATGACGCGTATCGCACTGCCCTTTCTTTGTGAAATGCCGACAGTGGACACCGGTCACCGGCCATAGCGCGCCGTGTTTCTTAGGCCCCGTGCGCACGAGCGTTTTTTGACCGACCGTTAAAAAAGAGTTTGAATGGGACAAATGGATAACCCTGTATCTGTTCACACGAAAGCGTTTTTAAAGTGCTGTTGGATTTATGACCTTAAGTGTTTGGCGTTAAATCGAATTGAGCATACCAAACTCCAAAGTCGCGACACTTTTAAAACGCTCGTGCGAACGGGGCCTTAGGTATGGCTCGCGGTAGAACGTTCGGCCACTTTATTTTGTGGTTCGGCGTATTTGATGCATCGTATCTTACCTATTTCATAATACTGTGTTTACTTTAATTCAAGTGTGAAGGATAATTTAAAAAAAAAATAAGACCCCACTTGTGATATATTTTTGGAATGAGGATCTTTAGCTCTATACGCTACTTGAATATGTCCGTTCTTCAAAAAATCAGCCTGTATAGTATGTATATATATATAGTGCCGTAATAATATAAGCACTTAATGTTTGCAGTTTCATACTTTTCATACTGGTTTATATTGTTGTTCACCTTATTTCGAATTATTGTTGATTTTGTTTTACGAAGCTTCAATGGAGTTAGTGAATAACTTTGAAAAATGTCTATAAAATAGTAATATGTGTCTTTTGCAATATATATTTTATTTTCGTGTTTAGGTGGTCATCTAAACAGTAAACACCATATTTTAAACACACACACACACACACACAAACAAAAAAGTTATTGATATTTTGCACCTAAGTTAAGTGGAAGTACTAATGAGCTGGCAACATAAACTAATCTGTCAAGTTTAGTTCATAACTTTGCCGTAGCATTTCCTTTGAAATACTAGCAATAGCATCAATTTTAAAAGTTCTTCGAAAGTTTCTTACTTGTTTACAATACTTTTACAATGACAATTAACTGTTAAATACTGGTAAATAAATATAATATATTTTTAGGTTTGTCGTAATTTTCTTTTTTGTCTTATAATTATATTTTTTGGTTGCAATATACAATTTATAATATTAATTTCAATGTTTTAGTAAAAAAAATAATGTACCCCGATCTTGCGCTTACAAATTATAAGATTTATAAGGTATTCAGTAGTACTTCACAAATCATAATCGTTTCATCATAATACTTTTTTTGGTACATAGTACTACAGTCTACATAGTACATACTTTTGGTACGTTTTTTAGTATTTGCTTAGCCACTCAACGACGTATGTCAACAAGCTGTTTGTTTACGGTTTTATTAAAACCGTTGCTTGCTGGTTGCTAATCAGAATATGTTTAATTATGTGAAGTGCGACATTGCTGCGATGTGTAATTTTTTGAATTACTAAATCATAAAAAAATGAGAACTGTACCAAAGTGGGTAAATAAAATCCACGAAGCTGAAAAAGTTGAATTATCTAGGTAAGTATTTTGAGAAACTAATAAGTTTTGACTGTTTTTTACCCAAAAAAAGTTCTCTAAGCTATTTTTATATCACAACTAGCTGTTGCCCGCAGGTTCGCCGCGTTAACTTAATGTTTTTCGTACTTAGTCACATAATAATGCTATTGAACCTTCACCAAAATAGTCATGATCATCATTTTTAGTCTGTATCCATCTACTGCTAATAATAAGTTTGTGATGATGATGTTAAAGCTTATCATGATGATTGATGCCACAAGTTTCTTTTGGTGACCATCAAGATTACCTATCCTACCACTACAACCCGAAGAGAACATAGGATGGCCATTGCACGCAGATTGAAAACCCATTTTGTACCTAATATCAGTCATATTCTGCATCTATAAATCTGTTTTAGGGATACTTGCTGTATAATTTCACCACGGGACATCACATCAAAATTCTACCCACACCTGTGTCTGGAAATCCATAACAGTGTAATTTATAATGCATTTCCTCCTTTGTATTACAAATATTTGGAACCAGAATCCTATTGGCCGAGTGTCTATCAGCTCTATTGAATTATTTTAAACCCATAATTACTCATGTTGCTAAATTCATTCATTAATGTAAATATTATTGCAGTGTACAGACAATATGCTTCAGCCCAGATGGAACACAGCTTGTTGTGGGTGCAGGAGAAAAAGTTATGGTTTATGATCCAAAAGATGGCTCCTTGGTACAGTTGTTACAAGCTCATAAGGGTCCTGTCAATGCCGTCGCTTATTGTAGTGATGGGAAAAAGTTTGCTAGTGGTAGTACGGA
Organism: Helleia helle; assembly: GCA_963853865.1. Taxonomy (NCBI): domain Eukaryota; kingdom Metazoa; phylum Arthropoda; class Insecta; order Lepidoptera; family Lycaenidae; genus Helleia; species Helleia helle. The sequence continues at coordinate 8,387,726 of OY971420.1, forward strand.
CAAGAATGTTATTATATGGACATCAAAAATGGAAGGAGTTCTTAAATATTCGTAAGTATGATTTGTGTAGAATTTGTTGTAAAATAAAATATTTAGAATTAATTCTACTGAAGTATTTTACTCATATAAGAACACTTTTTTCTGTGTAGTTGTTGTTTCCTGTGCAATCTAGCTTTATATCATAGACCTAGGCAAAATTGGCATCATTTCTATTAAACACTGATTTCTTTATCAACCAAATATGTATCATTTGCTTGCGATTGTATGTAGTTGTACTTGGCTTGGCTGGAACATGAGATTTATCTATACATCCATACAGATAAATAAAATTGGAGTGTCTGTTACTAATATTAAAATAACCGATTTTTACTAAATGCATGGATATATACACGGTACATATACCAAAATAGCATTTTTTACAATTTTTGTCTGTCTGTCTGTTTGTTCCGGCTAATCTCTGAAATGGCTGGGCCGATTTTGACGGGACTTTCACTAACAGATAGCTGATGTTATAAGAAGTAACTTAGGCTATAAAAATAATCATCATCAATTATGGATTGATGAGGCTGTAAATCTAAGTTAACACAGGCAAAGCGGGCAATAGCTAGTTTTATATATATTCCATTGGTTTCATTTTGCATTTGATGTAATTTGAATATTTTACAGACACAGTGAAGCTATTCAATGCTTGGCATACAATCCAGTAACATTCCACTTAGCTTCATGTGCCCTCTCTGACTTTGCATTCTGGTCAGCTGATGTAAAAGCAGTTCAAAAAATCAAGGTGTCCGGCCGCATCACCAGTTGTGCTTGGTCACCGAATGGACAACATCTGGCAATAGGTTTAGCTAGTGGTGCTGTTACAATTAGAGATAAGGTAAAATATTAATATTCTTGATATTCAGGGTATTTTGCTTGTACTGTGACATATCTATACATCTATACAAATAAATAAAATTGTAGTAACTGTTTGTAATTTCAAATAAACAGCTTTTCACTATCGATTTTAAAATTTTTTGTCTGTGTCTGTTTGTACCGGATAATCTCTGAAATGGCTGTACCGATTTCAACGAGACTTTAACTGACAAATAACTGATATTGTATTGATAATGTAGACTAAAATAATATACATCTGGATACGGCTGTAAATCTAGTATATTATAAATGTAAAAATAAGGATTTATGATGTCTTTTTTTTTCTTTTCTTTTTACGCCGGGAAATGCTCTGAGGCATCCCGTCTGGGGAATGGGTCTCCCCAGGTGGGTATGTGCGACTCGCTGCGCCTGAAAGATGGTAAATGGACGCAGTTCTACCCACTAAAACCCGGCCAGTGCCACCAGTGCCGCCTTGATGAGGTGCCCCGGATCAGTTAAGCTAACAGGGCACCTCAACGGCTAGTCAGTCCCGCAAGGGTCCGACGCCACATCCACAGAGGGGTTGTCCTGCACCACAGAACAACCCCTCCCAACATCAGGACAGTACAATGGGGTGAGGTCCCCATCCTCACCCCTTGCCCCCTGCTCTTCTCTCCCCTCTTATAAGAGGGGTACAAAGAGTCCCCTCGGCTCAATTGGCTTCGCCCAAGGTGCTGGGCTCATCCTAGGTTACTGAGCCCCACCGCCACGTTAAGGCCTGAACCATGGTGGGGATTTATGATGTCTATTGCATTCTGTGTGGGCCATACTTGTAGTTGTGATGAGTACAGATGTGCGTTCTTGTGTGCCTTCAGTGTATGTGTGTGTCTATCAGCATACTAAACTGAGCGCTCCCAAGCTTACGCACAGAAATACATTGTGCATGTCTATTTACAAACACAAGGATGGCTCACCTACTTTCGCCAAATAAAACGTCTATAATTGCAGTCTTCATGTTTTTATATAGTCTGTTCAATTGTTTTATTTATATGACTTATGTTTTATATTATACATTGTTTTTTTTTAGTTAGGAGAAGAGACTCAACGAATAATCAGAGATGCTGCTGTTTGGGCAGTAGTCTTTTCAAAAACAATTCTTATGGTAACAGATTGGAATGACACTCTATCATTTTATAATGTACAAGGACAGCAAGTTTTGAAAGAGAGAAATATAGGTAAATATTAAAAAGAATGTCTCATACCACCCTCCGGTGGGAGGGAAGCGCTGTGCTGTGCGCTCCCGGCTGCATGGGTACCACCATCTTGCTTATTTTTCCCGTGAAACAGCTTTGCTGTGTTTCGGAGAGAAGGGCAAGACAGGCAGTGTAATTACTGGCACTGAGACTTAACATATATGTCTCAGAATAGGCAACACATAAATGAGTTGCCTGGGCTCGTTCCAGGTAAACTAGTTTATGTTCATGGGCGACGTCGACCACTTAACATCAGGTGGTACGTTTGCCAGTTTGCCTATCCAACTAATATAAAAAAAAAATATATAAAAAAAAGCCTCACCCAGTACTGTATAAAAGGGCAATAAAATGCTTACAGGTTATAAAATAACTATTGAATAATTTGAATTTGAATGAATAAATTGAATTATTTTTATTATACCGATTTATTTACCGATTTAGGCATATACCTTCATGAAAAGGACATACCTACTCATATTTGAAAGACCTGTAACGCACCTTCTAATGGTGTAGCAGGGAATATGGATGTCGCTTATCACTTAACACCAGGTGAAACGACTGTCCATTTGCCCCCTCTTCTTTAAAAAAAAAACCACAGGACCAAATGTTGTCCAATGTTTCTATTCAAATTGAAATTTAGTATTGGGCATACTTTTTTTTTATAATTTTCACTATCATTGTTACATTTTTTTTAATGATTGATAAGCTTGCGTTTGGCCACTGTCTCACCTGATGGAAAGTCCAAAGCATTTTTCTCATCATGTATTCAATAATTCTATCTATGTAGCTTTGGTATTTCAAGCTCAGTTACATCAAAATGCATGCATGGAATTAAAATAGGTTCATTTTCAGGTATATCAGCATTATCCATAACTTTATTAGGAGCTCTCGTATTAGTTGGTGGTGTTGGTGGATGGGCCATTCTGACATCTGAGGGTATCATAATATTCACAACACCTCTTGATTGGGTCTGGGCTATAGCACCTTCACAGACATCAAATTCTTTAGTGAGTATGAAATGCTTTATATATATGTTTATTTTAATATTGTTTTAACTTACTGCTGCAGTGCATAATACATAAGTATTATATCACTTTAAATGTTACAATTCGAATTCCATTATAGTACAAAACTTACACCTTAAAGCAAAGTTTGTAGGTATTCAGAAATGTCTTTTGTTTTTAATATATTCATAATTAAAAAATAAGTTTTTATAGCAATTCAAAAAGCAAGTCGTCTTTTACCAAAGTCAGTTTGTTTGTTTTTGGTATTTATATAAAAGGAAAAATATGATTATGCTTTCAGGCAGTAGCCTGTCAAGATGGTACATTATGGTGCTATCAACTCGTGTTTAATACAGTACATGGTTTGTACCGCGAGAGGTATGCGTACAGAGAGAATATGACTGACGTCATAATACAACACTTGACCACAGGCAACAAAGTGCGGATAAAATGCCATGATAGAGTGCAGAAGATAGCAATATACAAACATCGCCTTGCTGTAAGTTTTATATATATTTTGTGAATCATCTATTAGCGCATCTTGGCAGTGAAATCGACTTGAATGCTGTGATGGCAAATGACTCTTCACCTCCCACGATGGCCTACCTATATATTTTGAATTACATATCTATGTAAATTGTTTGTATTATAGGTCCAACTACCTGAACGAGTGGTTGTTTATGAACAAGGCGATGATGATGGTATGCTGTATCGGGTTAAGGAGAAACTTGTACAAAAGGCTGAATGTTCACTATTGGTTGCAACTAGTGATTCTTTGCTTTTGTGTCAGGTAATACAATCTTTGTAAATATTCACTTACAATTTAATGATAATGAAAATGATTTGTAGTCCACAGCAAATGGAGATCTTCAAGGGCTTATCAACTCTGGGAAGAAGTGAGACTTTAAAGAAAGATTCACAGAAATTTATTTTAGAATAAATATATTTGATTCTGTAGGTACTTCTCGAGTATGTAGAACAATAACTACAGATTATATTATTTTATAGGATGCAAAGCTGTCTGTGATTGGGACGAGGATACCAAAGTCGTGGTCTGTCCCGGCACCAATTAGATATGTCAAGGTGACCACATTGTATTTTGAAGAAGTCCTGGTTTTGGGATTGTTTAATGGGCAGGTGAGTTGAATATTAAAAAAAACACCTGTTGTCTGTAATTTTTTATATGATCGGATTCTATGTAAAGTCGACGTCATAATGTGTCACAAGCCGAACGCCTGACACGCTCGGTTCAGGCGGAACATGACATTTTATGGTGCGTGCAGCCGGCCTTCATCGATTTATAAGTTATCACGTCATCAGAATATAAGAATATATTGAGGTGTGGTGGTCCTGTTGGTCTGTACCAATTTTGAATCTGGTCTGAATGAAAAAGGTTTCAAACTATGTACGCAATTCAATGTTCCTGACCTTGTTAACATTGCTTGGTAACTGAAGGAAAAGATCACGAGAAAACATTCATGCCTGATAGGATAAAAAATTTAAAGGTATGTAAAGTTCTCTAACTGAATTAGGTCAGGTTTTGATAAACCGATCCCATAAGTGGATGTGAATAAGTTTTTAATATGTACAGGCCACAAGATATTATATGCATATAATTATCAGTATCTGGCCACCGTCCGTGGATGGATTTTTAAAAATCATAATAACCAACTTGGATTCTTTACATATAGTAAGGCCCTACACCACACTACAGGTTTAAATAAATGAAAGGAATATTGATTATGTTAATAATAATATAACTACACTCTCAGATATGGCAAGTTGAACCCAGTAACGGTGGGTCGAAGATGATCCTTCAGATCCCCGGTAGTGTGAGGTGTCTCGACGTGAGCGCGTCCAGAAGTCGACTGGCTGTTGTCGACGAGACGTCTGTCTGTCGGGTCTACAGCCTACCCACCGGTGAACTACTATTTACGGTATGATATTTTTTATGGTATTATATTCATAGTTACATGCCAAAATATACGGTATGTGCACCAAGCTACGGTTATTACTTTTCTGATTATTTCGCACTGATGAGACTTTTATACATATTCCTTTTTTTAAACCCAAGCACCAAGAACATTTGAGAAAAATAATATTAAAGAGTCTAATTAGTATTTAGGCAGTAAGTGCAGTCAGCACCAACTGCTAATGTGGATCTTAAGTAGATTTGACGGTATGCATTAAGAATAGTTAGTTTTATTGACATTAACTTAACCTTAAACTTACATGCAACATTGCAAGGTTACTAACTATCTTTAAATGAGCAATTCTTGTATATATATATATAATTGGAATCTCGGAATCGGCTCCAACGATTCTCATGAAATTTAGTATATAGGGGGTTTCGGGGGCAATAAATCGATCTAGCTAGGAATCATTTTTAGAAAATGTAATTTTATTAAAAAAAAAAAAAAAAAACCGAGCAAAGCTCGTCATCCAGGTCCTGAATTATTAAGGGCTACTGATGATAATTTTGTTTGGCGTTCATTAAAGTTCTACCTATACCTTTCCAACTTTGTATGGAATAGGCTACTGATTAAGATAATTTCACTTATTCTAGGAAGAGAATGTATCATCTGCGTCGTGGAACTCGTGGTGTGATGAACTATTATGTCTCTCGGGGGCAGGCCTCCTGTCCATCAAGGCGGGACAGTTCCCTCCCGCCACACAACCGCTCTCCGGATCTGTTGTAGGATTTCAGGTATGGTAAAACATTATAGATCCGATATAGATACCTTTATAGATCCGATCATATAAAAAGTTGCAATTGCAATGTTGTGCTTTTTTCCGCTTTAATTGGGGAGGGAAACTGGATTGTCGTTAATAATTTAATGACAATAACTCTGGAGGTACTTCTCCAGAGTTATTGTCATTAAATTATTTGCGGTCCCCAAGTAAGTTTTATCGTAACTCACTGCTCCATGAGATCCATTGATCGGCACTTCAGGAGTAGCAGCAGAGTGGGATCAACCAGTAAAATAAAAATGTATAAATATATGCTAGCGTTGTAGATCTTATCTTGAAACGAGATTAAATTTCCATTTTAATCGATCCCATGTTTGCTGTAGTAATGTGATTCAAATAAATAACTTTTTTATTGCCATATAGACTGGTAGTAAATGTTACTATATTCCAGGGTGGGCGCGTGTTCTGCTTGCAGTCCAATTCGATGCAAACAATAAATGTACCTCTGTCTCATGCCGTACACCAGTACATTCAACAGAAAATGTTTAAGTAAGTAAAATTTTTCACACAAATAATAACAAATTAATTAAACGAAATAAATACTGTTTGTTCATTTGTATTATTTTCTTTAAAATTAGCATATTTTATATTTATACATTTACCTGAACACTATTTTATGTACAAATTTAATTAAAGTTATAAAAATTAAATGAATATAATCAATAATAAAACCATTAGCAAACCGAATTTAATAAAAATGGTTACATAAATTAATCATCATCATATACAAACCAATCATAAAAAATCCATCCTTTTTTATGTAACTTATTATATAATAAATATTCTCAGTGATGCATATGCAGTTGCTTGTCTCGGTGTAACTGCGTTGGACTGGGAGCGTCTTGGTATGGCTGCCTTGGAGGAGCTTTCTTTTGAAGTTGCTAAAAAGGCTTTTCAGAGGAGTGAGAATATCATTTTCCTGACACTCATTGATCAGATACAGGTGACTAAGATATTTCTAACATCTCGTAGATTACTACTTTTATAACCATTTTCAAAAATAATATAAATATACTACTTTTTGTAAATGGTGAATATATTACGTTTCGTAATAAACGTATGATATAAATGAAATGGACTTCTGCTCGAGCTTTAGATGAATATATAGTGAAGAGTATAGTTCGTTTGTTTAAATATATATATATATATATATATATATATATATATATATATATATAACTACATAGTTCATAGTTATAAAAAAAAACATTGTGTATTATTGAGTAGTCTTTTTTCTTTTTAGTATTTATCCTTACCAGGTTGTTATATTCCACTAGGAAGTGGAATATTAGGTCAATATAAAGTAATATTAGTTGATAAGTACAAAATCCAACCCGACGCCAGGAGGCCGTGTGGTCGCAGACTGCACGGTTGGCGGGGGGCAACCCCCACTTTTATAAACCACAAGTGAGCCAAATGAGCTCACACTAATCCGATGTAGCATTAGGGCCTGCGGGCCGTTAGCATAGATCCATCCGAAAAAAATACAAATTTAAAATAACCACGATGAAACCCATAAAAATTAGCTATTGCAATCAATATTTATTTTGCGGTAATCTTTTTATGTATTTTGTTAGCAATAATTCCGCGTAACACATGTGGTTTTTTGATAAATAATATCTATTATATAAAAAGTATCTATTAAATTGTTTAAAATATTGTGATAAATATATTAAATATCTCCATAAAAGATGTTTCATTATCAACGACGTTGTTGTTGACGATGTTTTGACGACCTATGTGGCTCAATGGTTTAGCGCGTTGGCACTCTAGCCGCAGGTAGCGGGTTCGAATCCCGCCAGGGAACAAAAAGTTTTCTGTGTTCCTGGGTCATGAATGTGTATTAAATATGTTGTATTATATAATAAAAATCTTAAATATATGTATAGTCTAAAAAAATTAAATATATTTCCGTTGTCTGGTACCCGCACTACCAGTTCTTTGAAAACTTACCACGGGACCAGATTGACGTGGTGTAAAAGCGTCCATAGATATTTTTATTAAAAGTTTTAATATCAATGGTATATATGTACAATTTCAGGAGCGTTACGAGGCGGGCGAGAAGCGAGTCGTGATAGTGGGCGACATACACGCGTACAGGGGGCGGTATACGGACGCGGCGCGCGCGTATGTCAGCGCCGCGCGGGACGATCGCGCGCTGGAGATGTACGTCGACCTCAGGATGTTCACTAAGGCACAGGTGAGTGGCAATATACAATACTCTGTTTATTTATTTTTTAACAAACGTGTACGGAATATGTCTGTCGCACATTTCTGATTCAATATCAGATATTATCGCATATTTCCGATATTGACAGAGTGAGATAGGTGATTGTCAACGCCAATGAGATTACGTGATATAAAATTGTTGATTACGTGGACCAATAGCAATGTAGATCGTTGGTTGCGAAGACCAATAGCAATGTAGATCGTTGGTTGCGAGGACCAATAGCAATGTAGATTGTTGGTTGCGAGGACCAATAGCAACGCAGTCAAAATTTTCGATACTCGTCTGTTAAGAAAACAGACTAGTAGTAGACTAAAAAAAAAACATGTAAATAAAATAAAAATGATTGAAATTGAAATGTTGATTTCACATATAAAAGAGCATACTCATGTTTAATTTATAATTTTGGATAAGTACTTATTTATTATTTTAAATGCTGGCAATGCACCTGCAAACAGTATGTATCTGGACTCTATGGCTAACCAGGATTACTTACCATTAGGTTAACCGGATTGTCCCGTTATACTATGTTCTTTTAGAAAATAAGAGCCAATACTTGGGAGAAGTATAAATTACAACTGTTCTCAACATTTTACTCTTTTCTTCATTTATAAGTGATAACATAATATAGATCATTACTTTCGCGTTTAAAATATTGTTGTGTATCACAAAAACCACAGGTACTTACACATATAATTTGTCTCTTATAGCCATCTTAACCGCCAAGTGATAAATAAAAAAAAAAGACAAAAAAAGAACAGTAATTTTAAAAACAATTAAAATCAAAACGTCTGTTTTGTGAAAGACAACTCAATAACTTGAAATTCGAAGATCACAATGTTTGCACTTTAACACTATATTAATTTAGTATAGATTTTCTTTATTTTAACCCATCGAGCATACAACCGGATGAAGTAGTAATGTGAGCTATAAAATCCGAAACTGGCCAGTGATTTGGTACTGAAGTAATAGCAATTCAACCAACCAGTAATCTGTATGTAGGCACGTCACATCGGCCAATCGTCGCAGCACAAAGGCGGAATTTGTTTTCATACAAAACAACATTTCAGTTCTATTCCAGTTATATGCTCGATGTTTTAATCATATCAGGAGTTCGTGGGTGAAGGCGAAGGACTGGCAGCGCTGGCCCGGCGAAGGGCGGAATGGGCTCGGAGGGTGAACGAGCCGAAAGCGGCCGCGGAAATGTACCTCGCGGCGGGAGACATTGGCAAAGCCGCCAGACTGTTGGCAGAGAGTGGCAGGCGGGATATGTGAGTTTCTCTCTTTCTTTGTCTTTCATAATTAATATATTTACGGGTGGAAGGGAAGCGCTATACCGCGCGCCCCACAATGCTTATTTCTCTCATGACACACCTTTGTAGTATTTCGGAAAGAAGGGCATGATATGCCTAACTGTGTTTATGAAAGTAGTTTAGAAGTGGTAGTGCAATTACTGCGACTCAGGTTGAATCGTGTAAGTTTATGCGCGATGTCTGTCAGTTTGTTGCTGCCAACTACCATTAAAATATGTTACATATCTCGACTCTGGAAACGAGGGAGGTACCTATATGTCAACTAGGCTGAATTAAAGTTGTGAAAGAGTGGCTGAAGTAAATTGACATTGCAAACGTCACACACTGAGTTTGTTTCGCCGATTCTTCTCAGTGGGCTTGCCGTGGAACCGGTGGGAGATTCAATTGACGCGCTAAAATATACTTTATTGGATAAAAATAATTGATTTGCACGACGCGTATTATAAAAACTACGTGTTACTTCAATCCAACCGTCAATTTTGAGTATACTGTGCTGTACTTATATCAATATTATTGGTAACAAACATCTTTACATTCATACAATTGATTTGATCCAGGTTAATCGAATTAGCGAGAAAAATGGACAAAGGTTCGAGCGAGTCCCTCCGCCAGCTAGCCGAGGCGTTGGAGATGGCGAGCGAGTATCAGACCGCCGCTGACGTGTACAAACGACTCGGCGATTATAGGTGTGTATGTCATGTTAGACAAACTCATAAACCTCTCGTTGATATATAAAACTATTCGTAAAATTTCTTATTGGACTAAATTATTATGTACATCTTGTAGATTTGGTTTGCTTTAAAATTTTATCTGTGTATAATATAAAGTGTAGATTTATTCATGTTTTTATTTTTTGTGTCAAAATTTATAAGATATTTATAAGACATTGTGTAAGAGACACGCATGGTTTCTGAACGATAATAATGATTTTGACTTCATGTTAGCCTGTTAAAATGAAGTTGGCCGTAACGCGAGGCCTGGCAGATATAAAACATCCATGTTAATATTGTAATGCAAAAAGTGGAATACACAATAATTTGAGCGCGGTGGTGCCACGGTGGGAGGGAAGCCCTGTGCCGCGCTCCCGGCTGCATGGGTACTACCATCTTGCTTGTTTCTCCCGTGAAACAGCTTTGCTGTGTTTCGGAGAGAAGGGCAAGACAGGCAGTGTAATTACTGGCACCGAGACTTAACATCTTATGTCTCAGGATAGGCAACACATAAATAAGTTGCCTGGGCTCGTTCTAATTTATGTTCATGGGCGACGTCGACCACTTTCCATCAGGTGGGGCACGTTTGCCAGTTTGCCTATCCAACTAACATAAAAAAAAAAAAAAAAAAAAAAAAACGGTGCGCCAAAAGATATTTCCAACCAATGAATGCCTTGGTTGTATAGACAAAACTGTAGATCTTGTTTTTATTATTATTTTATTAAGTACTAGCTGCTGCCCGCGACTTCGTCTGCGCAGGATAAGATTTTAGTTTTTTTTTTCATAAAAGTATCCTATGTTACTTCTAATACCTCCAACAATATATTGTGTACAAAGTTTCATGATGATCGGTTAAGTAGTTTTCGCGTGAAAGCGTAGCAAACTTCCACGCTTTCACATTTATAATATTAGTAGGATGACAAGATTCGTATGATCATCATCATCATCAGCCTCTATCCGTCCACTGCTGAACGCAGTCCTCCCTTAAAGAACGCCAAGACGACCGATCCCTCGCCACTCGCATCCCTCGCCACTCGCATCCAACACGGACCGGTCACGGTACGGAGATCGTCTTCCCACCTGATTAATGGCCGACCAACACTTCGTCTTACCTACGATACGTATTCAATATTCATGTTGTAAAATTACACATCATAAATCCAATCGTTGGTTTTCAGGAAAGTGGCTCAACTAGCGGTGACGTCAGGCGAGTGGTCGCAGGCGTTCGCACTCGCCCGCGAACATCCCGAGTGCAAACACGACGTGTACCTACCATACGCCCACCAGATGGCCAGGGAAAATAGATTCGTCGACGCGCAGAAAGGTAATATTGTGCATGTTTGATTGTAAATCATACATTTTTTTCTTTAACGCCGGGAAATGCTCTGAGGCATCCCGCGGGAATTGGGTCTCCCCAGGCGGGTATGTGGGACTCGCTGCGCCCGAAAAGTGGTAAGTGGACGCAGCTCTACCCACTAAAACCCGGCAAGTGCTGCCAATGCCGCCTTTGGTGTGGTGTCCCGAACCGAATGAGCAAAGAGGGCGCCTCGACGGCTAGTCAGACCCCAAGGGATCGACACCACCTCCCCACCTCCACCAAGGGTCCTGCACCACTGAACAACCCTTACCAACGCCGGGACTAAAATGGGGTGAGGTTTCCGTTCTTGCCCCTTGCTCTTTTGTCCCCTCATCTTATAAGAGGGGTAAAAGGAGCTGGGCTCACCCTAGGCTACTGAGCCCCACTGCCACGTCAAGGCCTGAACCATGGTGGGGATTGTAAATCATACTTGACTAAAATTGGTAAAATTTACTATAAATTAAGTTCTAAAACTATTTAAAACGGGTTATTTACCCGTTTTAAATAGTTTTAGAAGCAATATTTTGTGTTTATTTAAAATCTTATTAATTAAGATTTAGATTAATTCACATTAACATAGGCAATATGGAAACCCCCACCATGGTTCAGGCCTTGTCGTGGCGGTGGGGCTCAGTAGCCTATGGTGAGCCCAGCATCTTGGGCAAAGCCAATTGAGCCGAGGGAGCTCTTTGTATCCCTCTTATAAGAAGAGGGGACAAAAGAGCAGGGGGCAAGGGGTGAGGATGGGAACCTCACCCCATTGTACTGTCCTGACGTTGGGAGGGGCTGTTCTGTGGTGAGGGACAACCCCTCTGTGGAGGTGGCGTCGGTCCCTTGCGGGGCTGACTAGCCGTCGAGGTGCCCTGTTAGCTTAACAGATCCGGGGCACCTCATCAAGGCGGCACTGGTGGCACTCGCCGGGTTTTAGTGGGTAGAGCTGCGTCCATTTACCGTCTTTCGGGCGCAGCGAGTCCCACATACCCACCTGGGAGACCCACTCCCCAGGCGGGATGCCTCAGAGCATTTCCCGGCGTAAAAGGAAGAAAAAAGCCAATATGGAAACTAACGTGTACATTGAATCAACTAAACCATGAAACTTATTTGAATGCGATATTTAGACCCTTCCGTGCTTATCTGTACACTAAGGCCTTGTAATAAATAGAAAAACAACATTCTGGCCACACCATTGGGCAACTATAATTCTATTATATATCTACAGTATTACGTATATTTAGAATTATAGTTTGTTGATATTATTTGGATGTAATTTGTTTGTTGGCAGCTTACCACATGGCAGGGGAAACAGCTACTGCTATGAGGGTGTTCTTCGTGCTCGTAAGCAACGCTATTGTAGAAGAACGATTTAGTGATGCTGGATACCTACATTATCTCCTCGCCATGCAGTATTTGGAGTCTGCTGCATCTACCAACAATAAGTAATATGATGATAATGAATTCCCTTATAGTAATGAACATAAACTAGTGAAAGTTTATTTTAATTTGTATGACATATTTATTCATATATTTTGCCTGTTGAATATTTGTTCTGGGAACTTTATAATCTCCAAAACACATGTGTGAATGCATATGCGTGCAAATGTATTAAAATAATTATTCACTGACTGACTGAATCATTGACGTTTTTCAGGAGAACGAATCTTAATCTTAAACTGAATGTTTCAGGGAGCGTAACATGAATTTAAGTCAGTATAAGAGCAACGATCGTCTTGCGCGCGTGTACCACGCGTACGACGCGGTACATCGCTGCGTACACGAGCCGTTCTCGCTGGCGCAACCGGACGCACTGCTCAATGCTTCGCGCTACGTGCTAGCGGTGGTGGACGGAGAACCGCCCCCGGGGGTCTCTATGTTGTATCCTCTTTAATAGGCTTCAAGATATTCTCCATTCGAATATATTTTTTAACGTGTTACCTCATTTTTTTTCTAGGTGAATTTAAATATAAATGGTTTCTTTTTATTTGAGAGCTATAATTAATACGGTGTCATTTAAATTTATTCAAGAACTGACTAGTTGTTTTAATCCTCAATAATGTATAATCCTCAAAATTGTTTGACTTCAACTACATTCATGTTCACATTTTATTACTTGTTTATTAATTATTTGAAAAATCTCCCTTACATACAAATTGTTCACAGAAACTTTATACTTATTTTAATTCTTTGAAAATATATAAGTATAAAAAATATTTTTTTCATTCTTTTTTTAATAATGCTTAATAAAATATATCTATATTTTATTCCAAATATATTTACACTTAAAATATACGATTTTTTATTGGTTCAGTTTTAATGTTTTAATACATAATGTCCTTAATTACACAGTACAGTTGTTTGTACCTGTGTATGGCGAAACAAGCTAAAGCACTCAACGCAAACATGTTGGCACGACAAATGCTCGATAAACTTCTTGGGCTTCAAATACCACAAAAATTTCAGGTACCTATGTTCGTGTACTGATTAAAAAATATAGACAAGTATAGTAAAGTTTCTGAAATCTTTATATTATATTCTTAGTTTATATTAATTATTAAGTACCTACCAATTCCATATTATACAAGAATAACTAAAAACCAAAAAATAGTTTTCTCAAATGTCACTTCATTTCAGGTCGTTGAACCGGTAATTATTAAAGCAAAATCTAAGAAAGTCTTTATAACCACATTATTATATTGTAATTATATTAAAAATGTCTTTAATTTTGTAGCTCATTATTAAATGAAATATTTCTAGGAGAGCGTGGAGTTGCTGATCCTGAAAAGCGGTGGAAGCGGAAGCGCGGGGCAGGATGACGAGGTATCCCCGCTGTGTTGGCGGTGTCGGCGGCACGCATCCCCACTGAGCGTGCAGTGTACGAGGTGTCGACATGTACTCGCACACTCTATAGCCACATACGGTAATCACTATATCTATACTTTTGACGGCCGGCTGGGGAACGGCGGGAAGTGTCATTGCGTGCGGTTGTGTATTTTTGGTTTCCCGTTAATTAATTGTTATTTTGTGTTTTGTTTATTCGGAGCGAATTCCTATAGTTTGTTTTATATACTTATCTGTATATATTGTGATTTGTTGGCGAATATTGTGGAGAACTGTTCTGTTGGTTTTCTATAGTGTTTGTTCTAAAAACTTAATCTGTGTAATATATAATGTGATTGGTTGGCGAATATTGCGGTGGATTGTTCTGGATGGATGGAATGGAAGGTGATAGTTGATTGATGGGGCTAGAAGCCGGCCCCCTGGAGATTCCCCGCAGTTTCTTCATAGTACAGACTTACTCCCAAATACTCAAATGAATCTCAAATGTAAGACGTACTTAAACTCCTGCTACGACGTGTCAGATTCAAAGAAAAAAGAGGGACAACACGAGTTTAAGTACGTCGTAAATATTGTATTTTGTATGGCTAATACCCTAGTAGCTAATGACTTTATATGAAAAAAAAAAACGGCTGGCTGGTTGAGTGCTCAGTCTTACAGGCTATTCTTAAATTTATTTCCGTTCCTAGTACCTACCCGTAACACAAGTTCTTACGAGCTTACCAGGGAGCTGGGTAAACGATGGGACGATCTCGTGGTGGCTGGTTTTGGTTGGAAACGGGCGGGGATTGGCCGTCTTGCATTGAATTTTTTTTTTTTCGGATGGATCTATGCTAATGGCCCGAAGGCCCTAATGCTTCAACGGATTAGTGTGAGCCCATTCGGCTCACTTTTGATTGGGGGGTTGCCCCCCGCCTACCGTGCAGTCTGCGACCACACGGCCTCCTGGCGTCGGTTGTGGTTGCATTGAAATAGAGGCCAGCCGTGAACGGAATGTTCTTGTCACTTTGTATTTTTTACCTTCAGTTATAAAGTCTTATTAAACCCGCCATTTTGTCGCTCTCATCTCATAGCATTACCGATGATCGAATGATAACCTCAATTAGTTCGTAATGGTCGTAATTTACCATCAGTTAGGTCGTCTACTTTTCATTCATGGCGAGAGTCATCTTGACTGTTAATGTTCCATTGCTACCCTTGTATTCTCTCTTTTTTATTTATAGCATAGAAGGGCAAATGAGCAGTCGAAGCCTTTTGGACTATCGACGCCCATGATACACATCTGCATAACCAGAGATTATGTAGATGCGTTGCTCTCTATCCCCCAATGGGCCACCGGAAACTCACAAACCGCACGAAACGCGACAGTATAGCTGTCACTTTACGCCGGTGTTATGTGAGCGAGAGGTACCACCCCGGTCGTGCCGACAAGATTCGGCTGCAAAACAGCATGGCACTACCTCTTACTATATTGAATATAACTGGATTTAAGTAAAATCTCTATGATTTCCTTGTCTTTCTTTTCTTTACAACTATATATTGTATAACTTCTAACAAAAAGTACACATACTATTATATGAATTACCTTTCTTACTAACAGAAGTCCTACCGCTGGTTCAGTTTGAGCCGGCTGAGGGTATACCCTACGAGGAGGCATTGGATCTTATAGACCGCATGCCCATACCAGACGTGGAGGTGACGAGCGATGGGGCGGACGTGCTAAGGATAGACCATGAAGTGGACGCTGCAGATCCCTTTCTCAATAAGGTTGAGGAGGTAGGTATCATATTAATGCCGTGACGGAACACGACATGCCGCTGTCGTGTCGTGTTGCTCCCACTACCCCGCCGCTCTCGACTTCTTTCTGTGCGCGAGGTTATACTATATTTAATTATTTTATTCCTTATTTATAGATTTTTTGGAATTACTAATTCTAATGTTAACATAGATACTTCAAATCTGGTAGGCCTTTTAATAAATAAAATTGATATCATCATCAATATAATATAAATAATAATATTGATATAATAATATATCAACGTATACTGCGTTATATTTATGCTTCAAACCAGAAAAAAAAATTAAAACCGACTTAAAAAAAGGTAATAAAATAATTGCGTTTCTTTAATTTTTGTCCTTACAACTTAATATGATCAACTTATTCTTCTACTAATGTACAGTCTTTGCGTTTACTACGTTATTATTGTTACAGAAGTCGGTGACGTATTTGTTTTTTTTCAAGTTTATTTAATTTTTCGTAAAAAAAAATATTTCCTTGTTTTTAGTGATACCGAAATTCGATAATTAATTTTATTTGTCTAAAATATGGGTAGAACTGTTACACATGTTGCTCATATTAGACAGCGCCGTTTTAATAAGACGAACAAACAAAGAGTTTAAGCTAATAAGAAAAACTAATTTGGAATTGTGTAGACAATACATAATATACATTACATGTAATTGGAGGCAATCACGGCAGAATTCTCATGAGAACATCACCAAATTAGAATAGATATTATAAGGCCGGTAAGGGAGACGAAATATTAGTCGGCCACTAACTAGGTGGGAATACAATCTCCGTACAGTGGTCGGTCCGTATTGAAAGATGCCAGAGAAGATGTTCAACAGTGGACAGATATAGGATGATGATGATGATTACGAAGATCTCGACATACTATGGTGCGCTACCAAAGATTCCTATACAAATGTTCCATCGACCTTGATCATCATTTATATGAGACCAAATTGGAAACACCAGATTTCAAACAAAAAAGAATAATCGAAATTCATTCACAATCGGCGGAGTAATCGTGTGACAAACATACAGATGAATTGAGAACCATTTTTTTCGACTAATTTCAATGTTGCCAAGTTAAATTAATTATATTATAGTCTTTTTAAAAAAGTTTTCCATGGTTACAAACTCAGCTATCGCAAGTTCATAATTAATCTAAGATAAATTGTGTCAGCTTGAAACATGTCAAGACTAGTTTTATTTTTATTCTAGGACGACGATTCTGGTGTGGTGATATGCTGTCGTAACGCGCTACTACAGATGAATCCAGCGAATACCGTGGTTGTGAATCGACCGCCACTCCCTCCCACTCTGTACAGGAACATGTTACCAGAGTTGCCAGTCACTGTTTGCCAGAATTGCCAGAACGTAAGATCTTGCTTTTCACTTATATATTTAAAGTTCCATATTAAAAGCTTGCCAACGGAAAGCTCTTACGAGGGCATCGAGCACATAACTGGATAGAGTAGTAATGTGAGCTATAAAATTCCGACTGGTCAGTGATCTGGCACTGACGTGATAGCAATTTAACCTGTATATATCTGTATGAATGTTCCATCGGCCAATCATCCATCAATGGGCCAATTAGAGCATAGAACCGGCGTAGCAACGCACAGATTAGACGGAATTTGTTCTCATACAAAACACGTAACATTACTGCTCTGTTCCGGTTATATGCTCCATGTACGAGGGTTTGACTGTATTAGTCGGTTACTGGGAATTTTTATTGTACCTGTATTACCTTAGTATAAATATGGTACAACAGTACGGAAACTACGAATAAACTCTCGAAACGTCACACTCACACAAACAAACAGTACCTACGAATAAACTCTCGAAACGTCACACTCACACAAACAAACAGTACCTACGAATAAACTCTCGAAACGTCACACTCACACAAACAAACAGTACCTACGAATAAACTCTCGAAACGTCACACTCACACAAACAAACAGTACCTACGAATAAACTCTCGAAACGTCACACTCACACAAACAAACAGTACCTACGAATAAACTCTCGAAACGTCACACTCACACAAACAAACAGTACCTACGAATAAACTCTCGAAACGTCACACTCACACAAACACGCGCATTGACGAGACTCCTAAGCGAACCTCGATCGTGCATGCTTGTGTGAGTGTGACATTTCGAGCGTTTGTTGGTAGTTTCCATACTGGTTGATTGGTACTGGTATTAATTACCGCTATAACAATTAAACACCGAACAAGTGCGAGGCTGACTCGTGCGCGGAGTGTACCGTAGAAAATATTATTTTAAAGATAAATTAATGGTTTTTTTTTTTTTTTTCCTTCTCTTATGCTTTGAGACCTATCTTCTTATCATTTCATGTTTTTATGTCAAAGTGAAGTACTATAGGTTTTAGTTTGACAGACGGGCGAAATACGGAGTAATATAGGAAGTAATTGTTCCGTTTTTTTTTTGGAATGAAACTCAAAAAATGAAAATAATATGAATATTAACAAAATCTATACAAAGAACATTTTCGCTTACTACCAAAGTATTTCAAATATTTTACAATCACAAAACATTTCGTACGCAATTTCTGCTTGGACTTATCACGTTTTATTGCAGCCAATATAATTATTATGTATAAAATATATAAAATAAAAAAAGCAGTAAATATAATAAAATTAGATATAAATATAATTTATTTGTTATAGTTATTCTACATGGAGGACTATGAGATACAAGTGGTGACGAAGGGCCACTGTCCCTTCTGCAGATATCAACCAGAAGTGCCGGGGGATGAAAATGATAAAGACGAGTCTCTTCTCAACGGCTCAAATACATCAACACCAAGGAGTCTTGGCAATGAAACTTCCTGGGACTGAAACAAATTATAATAATTGTAATGAAAAATTGGCCATCACGGGACGGGACGGGACGCCCCGCGCATTAGAAACATCAACGCTAGTATTAGAATTTATAATTAATAACAATATACCGAAAGATGATATAAAATACGCGCATACACAGAGCCGAAAGCGGCGGCGCAGTGGGGGCATCGACATAGTGTCACGCCATATATAGCGAAGTACCATATTAATTATGTATATATAGGTATGAAGAAAACACATGCCCCATGTAAAATAATAATGCCTTTACAGATAGCTTTAAAATTACCCGTAAGTTTTACACACTGTAGCTTTTTAATATTGATGAAGTCATGTTCTGTCATTTTACTTAAATATTTTTGCTAGACGATAACCTATATTATTAAGATGGGGTTTGTATGAAATCGATAAATTTATATATCGTTTGACCGAATCACGATAGTTGGCTCATACTAGCATTTTCTATGAAGACCTATGCACATTGTTATAACTCACCATTAGATGGCGTCGCAGAGTAAATTCAGCGGACAAATGCCTTGACAAACGGTAAGACACTGTCATGTCACGCGTAGATGTTACCAGTTTCACATAACTAAGTGTATATGAATATTGACAAATATGAAATAACTATTGCCTGGTATACGTCAACGATATATCGTAGTGATTAGACTGGCCAGACCGTTGGTGCAATATCATCGATTGTGTGTATAAGAATTGTCTCTCATTTTTCGGGTCCGAATCACAATATATCGTTGACGTGTATACCAGGCAGAAAAACCTACCTGTTCTCTGTAAAGTCGGTTTACGGACAATAATTATTTTTATAAGACATTATCACGTCAAAAACAAAGGTGTGACATGCCCACGGCACGCGCTTGTCACGGCATTCGAGTTGATTTTACTGACAAGGCTCGTCAATGAAGTTTCTCATCAAATATGATGCATTTGAGATATTACTGAGATTACGTAAATTTCCATTGGTATATACGTAGTCTTAATGTCTTTGTCGAATACACAGTTTTTTAAATTTGAACAGGATATGACCTCTTAAGTAGACACCTGGTGCCAGAAATGTATTTCGGATAATTTAATCACTAATAGGTTATAACATCGGAGGTCAAGCAAGTGTCTTGTTTTTAAAATACACCTGTTGATAATTTGTGGCTCATAATATCCTTATATGATTTTGTTATTGAACTAGCTCATATTGATAAAAACTTCACTCTGGCAGATTCAGGTACAGGAGATTAGTGCGCTTGAACCGGGGAGGGAAACTGGATATATTTCCTACTCCTGAATCCTTCTGATTAAACTCGGGTCCCATGGTAGTTTTAATGTATCCCTCGGGCTCGCTGAGATCGTATCAAAGGGTCATTTGGTTACCGTTGTCGATCCTGGCTATACAGGAGTAGCAGCGGTATGAACAAGCGAACCTTCTTTTTTATATTATATTAGTATAAATAAAATGCAACATCTGATTCAGGTATTCATCAACAAATCTTAAACTCTGCTAATGTCTCGGATATGTAGTGTATTTTATATTGGGATAGAGACAACCTGACAAATCACGTCAGTAAGTGATCTCCTTTACTATATACATATAGCCTGGTACTAGCACCCAATTTAGGCCTAGGAAACTTATTGTTTAAAGCCTAGACTAGACTGTCTGATTCGATATATTCAAAACACGATTAGGTACAATTGACATATTTATATCTATCCTTACTTCCTTACTAATATTATAAATGTGAAAGCGTGGATGTTTGTTACGCTTTCACGCGAAAACTACTTAACCGATCATCATGAAACTTTGTACATATTCTTGGAGGTATTAGAAATAACATGGGATACTTTTTATAAAAAAAACCTAAAATCTTATCCCGCGCAGACGAAGTCGCGGGCACCAGCTAGTATTTCATAATTATCAATTTATTGAAGGTCATCTCGATCGGTTGGGAATAACTGCTTTAAATTGCAAAAAAGATTTGAAACATAAAATACAATCAAAAAATAATTATTTACTGAAAAATGATTAAATAAATACGATAAAGTATACAATATGTATTATAATACTGAAGTACAAAATTATAATAGTAATATTATACTCGAACGCCGTATAATGTGAAAGTGAGACGTGAAATTCTATCTTCGCCAGTATGTTATCGTGTACCATATGAATGCCGCGACAGATGGCACCTGTTCTAATATCTAGTCGAGCTTAGAAAGTCTATATTATGCTCTTGATTATTACAATATATAAAAAATATTTTTTGTAAGGTAAAAGTCCACAGGATAATGTTAGAGAACCAGTTAAGTATATCTTACTAACTTGTTCAAATAATCGGGTCCCGATAAGATTCCAAGGGCCATATTCTAAAACATACATATAGGTTTTTTACCCTTTAAGATGTTGAAAGCTTTAGGTGGAAACAAGGTTGTTTCCTTTAGAGGAAGTAGATGAATCATTGATGTGTCACCATAAGTGTAAAACAAATATTATTCATATTTCCATAAGAAGACGATGTAATTCTGATTTTAATAAAAACAATTTAAATTCATCATGGAGAAATAGAATTATGCTGATTCAAAGTCATTGTAATATAAAAATAGTAAAGACAGTATTTGTAAATAACGCAGGTACAATGAAAGTAGGCATATAATATGTATATACGAAGATTTAAATAAAAATATTTTTAATTCTATTTGTGGTTGTAGGCAACATGACTCTGGACTGTGACGAATAATGTTAATACATAATAATATATAATACTACCAAAATATATATATATATATATATATATATATATATATATATATATATATATATATATATATATATATATACTATATAAAAAAACTTCATAAAAATCGGTCGAGTCGTTACGGAGGAGTGCACTAACACCAGGAGATTTTATGTATTTATGTCAATTCATATTGAAATTATATTCTGATGTTTTGTCACTTTGTTAAAAATTCTGAACAGTAAAAATCAGTCTTATTTGTCATATCATAGTGATTCGAATTGTTTGAAAAATACATACATGGAGACTAGACACGAGGAGTACAATCTCTTAAGGGAGAAAAGTTGACTAGTTAGTCCAGCCGATGCTATAAATAACTAGTTCAAAAACCGTCCACAATGGCGCTGGTGAACAAAAAGTTGCATTTACCTTCTACCATGAAATTATAATGTGTATGTTTATTTTCACGCGTCTATAAGATTATTAGGAGATAGATATTAGGAAAACAGTTAGGTACTACACAGTATTGCTACCTCATTGCTATTCGAATACCTAAATTTATAGCTAAATGGGTGCATAGTTATGAAATGAATAATTAAGGTTGGTAATTGACATGATGATGAATCCAGCCTAGAGATAAGTTATTTTTAACTTATCTCTAGGCTGGATTTTTTGTTAATTTAATGCATGTACATAAGGGGTAAATTTTACATAGAATGTACCTACTAAGTTATAGTCTGTTGTTCTTAACAAACGAGTTCGGAGTATGTCTCTCGCATATTTCCGATATTGACAGATCGAGGTGGGTCATTGTCAACGCCAATGAGATTACGTGATATAAGATTGTTGATTGCGTGGCCCAATAGCAACGCCGTAAAACTTTTCCATACTCGTTTGTTAAAAAACAGACTATAAGCTACTGCAAAAGTAATAAAGGTATCTTTATTTTAAGTTAAATGTTTTTATTTATTCAACTGATTTCATGAAGATCTTGAACATTTGTAACATAATGTGATAACAACCACCGTCCATTATAATAAATTTATTGAGCACAAAAATGTATTTTTATTCGAGTCTCAAATTCCACTAAATGCTTTAAATAGTAGAACCTCGATAAGTCGGAAACCTCCATATCTCGAGAAAATGTTTGGTTCCCTTCCCTTCAAACACCAAAACCTCCATTACTCGAAATCTGAACCCACTATAATTCGAAATAATCGGAGAGTCCCTAGCCATTTTGGTACATATTTTCTCTCCATAACTAGAAAAATTAAATTTAACTTCTGTATCTCGAACATGAGTAGCAAGGGATCGGCCATCTTTTCGGCGTTCATTTAGGGAGGCCTATGTTCAGCAGTGGACGGATAGAGGATGATATGATGATGCAATAATTTTGGTAATGAAAATACCGGTGGGAGGGAAGCGCTGTGCCGCGCTCCCGGCTGCATGGGTACCACCATCTTGCTTATTTCTCCCGTGAAACAGCTTTGCTGTGTTTCGGAGAGAAGGGCAAGACAGGCAGTGTAATTACTGGCACCGAGACTTAACATCTTATGTCTCAGGATAGGCAACACATAAATGAGTTGCCTGGGCTTGTTCCAGGTATACTAGTTTATGTTCATGGGCGACGTCGACCACTTAACATCAGGTGGTACGTTTGCCAGTTTGCCTATCCAACTAACATAAAAAAAAAAAAAAAAAAAAAAACCGTGTTAAGCTAAGTGCAAACAAATTGTTTTAACTCCTATGGAATTCCTACAAGTGTCCCAATTCGTGAAGTGATCAGGCCTCGGTCTGACGATTTTGTATTTTCTTTCAGACGAATTTATATATTTATTTATTATGGCCTCTTCTTCAATACCTAGTTCATCAATATTATCAAAAAGAAGCAACCCGAAACTGAATCACTTTTTAATAAGAAACGTCATCAATGTCAGGTTATCAATCGAATCGTAGACAGAGAATCCTATTCTCTGTCTACGAATCGAATAGTGTGTTAACTGGCAGATGAAGCGGCAGATAGATTTATTCCTCAGATATCGGGTTATTCGTCAAATAAGTCATCCGGCTACCGAAAAATACAATATTTTTCTATCTGTTGAATAAAAACTATCTGTATGTTTATCTAGCGATTGAAAAACAAATAAATAAATCAATCAAAACTATACAGCGTCATGTTTCAATTAATGTATTGACTTAGAGCTCAGTACGCACCGTATAACCGCGCGGGTGATCGCAAGCAAAAATAAACTGCTTTGCAAAAAAAAAAACGGACACCTAAAGGTGGGAGGGAAGCGCTGTGCCCCGCTCCCGGCTGCATGGGTACCACCATCTTGCTTATTTCTCCCGTGAAACAGCTTTGCTGTGTTTCGGAGAGAAGGGCAAGACAGGCAGTGTCATTACTGGCACCGAGACTTAACATCTTATGTCTCAGGATAGGCAACACATAAATGAGTTGCCTGGTCTCGTTCCAGGTAAACTAGTTTATGTTCATGGGCGACGTCGACCACTTACCATCAGGTGGTACGTTTGCCAGTTTGCCTATGCAACTAACATTAAAAAAAACCTAAAGTAATATATGTACGATCTAAGGTCGATTATAATGGTAATTTGTAATTTGGTTATTTAACGTAGTCTGAATACTTAATATTATAATCTTGTAAATTAATAACGAGTGTGACCTCTTCCTACAATCACAGCTTGCATGCTTTTGGGCATAATATTTTTAATAACGTTTTGAGAAATACTTTCCCACTCTTCTGCCATTAATGTTTTTAGCTCCCTTATGTTGTGGAGCAGGTTGCACTGATATCTCCTGTCTTTTAAGAACATCCCAGGCATGCTTAATTAGATTGAGGTCAGACTTCCAGCTGGCCAATCTTAACAGCGAATCCCAACTTTCTTCGTGCACTCTTCCACGTTCCAGAGCGGTGAGCGCTAGCATTCGTCCATAAAAATGAAATCTTCCCCAAGAACAGTCAATGCGGGTTGTGCATATGGAATAACGATGTCCGTTATGTGGAGGGGTGCATTTAGTGTTGCATTTTCTATGTAAACTAACTCCATAGGTTGCATCAAATTAATGGCTGCTCAAAACATAATGGAGCCTCCTTCACGAGGAGTGATATCTTCGGAACAAGCTTCCACATAGCGTTCCCCTGGTCTTAGTACCACTTGCCGGCAATAGTCCTCTCTGCACACAGATACTTTAGCATCATCAGTAAGCAATACTTTGTTCCAGTCCTGCAGAGTACATGAAGCATGGTTTGGAGCAAAGCGTATTCAAGCGACACGGTGCTCACGGAGTAATTTAGGGCCCCGGGCCCAGGGTTTTAGTATTTGTTGTTATAGCGGTAACATAAATACATCATCTGTGAAAATATCAATTGTCCAACTATCACCGGTGGGAGGGAAGCGCTGTGCCGCGCTCCCGGTTGCATGGGTACCACCATCTTGCTTGTTTCTCCCGTCAAACAGCTTTGCTGTGTTTCGGAGAGAAGGGCAAGACAGGCACTGTAATTACTGGCACCATTATACATTTACATCCATGACCCAGGAACACAGAAAACTTTTTGTTCCCTGGCAGGATTCGAACCCGCAACCTCCGGCTTGAGCGCCTACGCGCTAACCATTGAGCCACGGAGGACGTCGAATTATCGCTCTATTGCAATTATAATATGTTTATGGTTTTATGTAACCTAAATTAGCATGTAGCTGTAGGTACAACTCTCAGGGTAGTCGTTGGCCATGTTCTAATTAGGACAGGTGTCAAAGTTATGTATATCGCAGCTGTCACTGATTTTTTGCATTTTGATATAATTTCTAGAAGCTGCCCGCATGGTTTTACTTACACGTTACACATGCGTAATGAGCCGCCTTTTTATAAGTTATATTGTAGGTTTAAGGTACACCTTTGATTTAATCTAAATATCTGGATAATTAAGTTCAACCTCGATGTACCCGACTTTCACAAAAACATCGATCGACTATGTACATGTATAACTCGTAACACCTGCACATGTAACATAGTCTTGCCCTAAATATTGTTACAAAGAAAAAAATTTTTTTTCTATTGCACGCATTGAACAACATATTACTAGCCTAAGAGTACGTAGTACATGTTAACTCAAAAAAAAAAAAAAGATTCCGACGAATTGATAACCTCCTCCTTTTTGTCGGTTAATGATTGCACGTAAAATTAATTACTATTACAGTTTAATACCTACATTAATATTAAATCTTATTCGAAGTGGTCTCCATTGGCTGCAATACAGTTCTTTAAACGTTGAGGTCAGTTATCAATAGAAGCACGTACTTTTCCGTCGGAAAATTCTTCACTGCCAATCGTATGGATTGTTTTATGGATTCCAAATTATCATTGCATTTAGCCAAGCCATTTAAATAGTTTTAGAAAAAACTGACCATAAATCATAATCCAGTGGATTAAGATCGGGACTAAATGACGGCCAGTCTTCAGCTCTGATGAAGTCCGGAACGTTGGTTTCTACTTTCTAACCAAGATTGCGTGGATCGAGCTTTACGACCCGGCGCCGAGTCTTGCTGAAACGACCATTCTTGGTTATTGAAAATGGTGTTGGTATGGGGGTTAACTACCTTTTCACGGTCTTCTCGGGCTCCCTGAGATCATATCAAAGGGCCATTTAGTGGTTACCGCTGTCGATCCTGGCTGGAGTAGCAGCGGTGGGATTTGGGAACCAGTGGTGGGCCTAGCCCGATACCTTCTCACGAATGGTATATTTATACACTTGTGCCGGCATGTTTTGATACCTTCTTCAAAAATATGGCTCAGTCACTCCTTCATAGCTAACACCCCACCAAACCATCACTGAAGTCCACAATGAATACCAAGCGTATGGAGAGTTTTAAAACTTGTATTTGGCTACATACTTACTGTAATTTACTTGTGTATTGTTATCATAGCGATTAGGTTCTCTTTATCACCCCCCTTCATTTTAATATCACAAAATATTTTACTATGTATTGGCGCGAAAACGCAATGAACAATCATATTATAAAAATGACAGATTCCAAATTCAAATGTATATTTTATTTATTTTTAATTGTCAGAATTGTAACAGTATTTATGACAGCTATGACAGATTTAATATGCATTTTTGTTGATAACTCTTACTTCTTATTAATGTCCAGTAGGGCTAGCATGCGCGCACGAAAAAATTTTGTCTACACCTTTTCTCGTATAAACTGTATGAAATAATACGAGAAAATGGGTCGACAAAATTTTGTCGTGCGCGCATGCTAGCCCTACAGGTAGATGTTGTTATACAAAAAAAACAACATCACCTAAAATGTCCAAAACTATCGTATCCCTTTAGTAGTCTAGTGAGACGGAACTGCACACATTTTGAAAAAAGTTTGAAAAATTTCATTCAATATTCACAACTTCAATATCACGAAATCAACTTAGTAACATTTACAGGAAATAATTATCCATAGTGTTCTTTTTCCTCACGCAATATACAGTCGTGCAAATGTAAGAAGCCATACAATATATTTATAATTAATGCGAAAAATATAGCAAAACAACACACCCGGTGCGGTCCACCGGGTGTGTTGTTTTGCTATATTATATACAAGGACAACCTTGGACAGAAGATTCCTCGACAGAAGATAAGTTTTCGTCGAAACTCAAATATGTAAAAATTCGAAAGTCAAAACCTTAATGAGACGCTTATAAAAGAAGCCTTACAAATTATTAATAAAATTCTATTTTTAGATACCTACTTATTATTATATATTTAAGCATAGAATCCTATTATTCTAATTCACACCATATTTAGTAAGAAATAATTAAAATATATATAACTTAGTACATACAACATTAATTTACAATGTTAATTCTTAATAATCGTTAGTTCTTTTTTTTTATTTTTTATAGAAGAGGGGGCTAACGGACAGTCGGTTCACCTGATGGTAAGTGAATAGCGACATCCACAGACACCCGCTATACCAGGAGATCAGCAGGTGCGTTGCCGGCCTTTTAGATGTGAGTATGCTCTAAGCGTAAGTTATAGTAACTAGCTGTCCGATGGTATTACATTTATTTTGTTAGTTAGTATTTTAGTGTTCTTATTATTTTAAAATAACTTACTATGAAATTAATAAAAAACTTTGTACGCGCAATAAGTTAATTGCGGTCAATTACTTGACAGAGTAGGTAGTTATGCAATGTCCACTTTTTCATATAACTTGTATGGAAAATAAATTTAACTACGTCAATTAAAACTATCGATTTTAAAACTGATTTGAAACTTTTTTAATTTAACGTGGCAATGAAAACAAAAACAAATAAAAGCCGGAAACTTTTCTTTGTACCTAATGTGTAGTGTGTACATGTGATACATAATGTCAATGTAATTAAATCATGATATCAATTTCAAGGATAGCATTAATAGGGATCGATTGTTGATATTCGATAAATAAGTATCTCGATTGGCGGCAGGTGACGAGTCCGACTGTTCGTTTTTGGCGAATCAGAGACTAGCAGGTGCGCGCGCGCAGGTGTCGCCGCGATCTCGGCCGATATTGATATACGGGGTGTTTGAGATCGGTAAATATACTTATTATGATGCAAATCGATTTATTTAGATTTAATATTTTACTTCCAGGTTGCTTCCACTACACTATGCGTTGACCTATACTGAGACGCGAGATGGTTTTTCCACAATCCGGTTTTTGTGCCGGTAATAACGCTACAAGTGAAAATAAATATTATTTTGCACTTTTCCACATTTTTCATCCCATTCTTCCTTCCATCTGCGACTATCTGTAACGAGAACATTTTACCTGCCGACTATCGCTCGCAACTATATAGGCCCTCAAAACAATTGCGTCAAAATTGTAATATTTTAAATTGTTACAATGTAATTAATAGCACGCTTCACTTGCAGTTAATAGCTTCTTGACCAAACCGCAAATATAAAACTTTTAACTGTAGCTATAAAAATTAAATTTTACATTATTTTAATTCTAATGGCAATTAAGTCAAATTACAGAATAACTGCAATATCAGATACATAATAGAAAAGAACAAAAAATTAACGTTAGAACTTTGTTCGGGATAATTTAATCGCTGTAAATGTTAAAACTGTAGAAACAGTATAAAATTACGTCGTTATGCAACGTCAAGTATTGAACGGTGTAAAGACTTAACAGCTGCTCAGATTTGCTCCCGACGAAAGTAGATTCATAGTGCTCTTGTATGTAATTATAATATCTTGAGTTTCATTCCTTCTACTTTCAGAAATACTTTTGAGATAAAAGCCATACTTTTAAATATGCTGCAATTCAAGCGAGGTAGATAATAAGCGGCGTTGCTGATATTATTACAAATAAAAATACTAAGTAGTTATTGTTATTTGTTCAGCCCAGAGGGATAATCTCTTCGTATCTTTAACACAATATTTAGGCCGTAAGCGTTCGAGAAATTTAAGTAATTTTATTCTCAAACGCTTGACCCCAAAGTGAGAATTTTCTGTGTTGTCTGTTCGGTTCAATCCTGAAAATTGTATTTCTTTATTTCGCGCGACCTGACTTATAAAAATATCGCAAAAATCGAGGAAATCTGCACGTCTCATTAGATTAAGTTATGCTACTTTGTTAAGCCCTTAATATGATAGTTAAATCATTTTCATAAAAGTGAACATGCTGTACATATCTATCTCGACTCGTGCGCTACTTTGTTAACATGCGCGAGATGGGACAGATGCGCCGCGCCATATGCGCCCATCGCCTATCGACGCATACAACTTATGGAACCTCAATACACCATCCGTTGATTACGTAAAATAAAAGATGCAAAATTTTAAATTGGAAATTGCCCAATTATTGGTTGGATCGCATTCTGTCTAGTATATTAAGATCCATATAGATAATGTTGTTTAATTGTAAAGCCATGGTTATGAAAGTAAAAACTCAGGGGTACAAAGAGCAGTCCCCTTGGTCCAATAAGCTTCGCCTAAGGTGCTGGGCTCACCTTAGGCTATGGGGAGGATAACTTGGTGACCTAGTTTTATGATAAAAACCTTATTTTGTTAGTTTTCAAAACATATATCAATCACCTCTTTTTATAAAGAGATTCACATATATATGGACAAACGGGACCAGTTTAAGCCTCTTAACTTCCTTCGTAGATAAGTCAATATACCTATGTTTTGTAAAATAGTAGAAGGAATTTATCTAATTATCGTTCTTAACGCGATAATTTGTTATTCAACAACTATTTTTCCATTCACGTCCCTTAGCTATAAGTTCGCACGCGTATGGAGAGCCTCACCTCGCTCAGGACGCTCAACCCCCTCTGGCGCGTGTCCGGTATTAGAATTATTGTTTAACAATGCGTCGCCTTTACTGGCTACTGCAGAAATTAAGCCCGACTTGCACCTACCGTACAAAATAACTATATTTTTTTGGCTATTGTTGAAGGTCATCAAGGATTTCGTGGTATGTTCTCATGCAAAACCGCTGAAACCTTTAAAGTGACTCGTTAATCCCACATTTGAGGTACTTCGCAAAAAGTGCACCTGTTTTGTGCTCGCCGATGATGTATTTTTTTATAAATATGCCTTTGCTTTAACTTCGCTTTAAATCCTACTTCGTACTAATATTATAAACGCGAAAGTTTGTAAGAATTTATGAATGTATGTTTATTACCCTTTCACGCAAAAACTGCTGAATGGATTTTAATGAAACTTTACAATAACATAGCTTATACCTGAGAATAACATATATATGCTATTATTATCCCTGTACTATCACGGAAATGGGAAGTACGCAGGTGAAACCGGGAGGCTGTGCAGCTAGTGTGATTATAATTATATATATGCTTATAAAGTCTTTACTCCAAACTAAAAATTGAGGCGCTAACCTGTACTAAGTAGATTCTAATACACTATTACAAGAAAATCATTAATTATTTTATTTGACGTTATATTTATAAAATAAATATATTATGCTATCCTATACGTCCCACTGCTGGGCACGCGCCATAGTTTACAATAGGGATGTTACGGAGGCTCGACTGAGACTCCCGATTGATATTAGGCCTCTGATTTCGACTCCGGTTCTGATACTTTTGAATCGGAGGTTAGAACCGGAGAGCGAAGGAGAAACCATGTTCAAACAAGATTAAACTTTTCTTGTGGTGAATTACCAACGTAACTAGACGTCCCGTTTTTCAGTAACCTGGCCCGTTGTATTTTGTTCATTATTCGAATTGTAAAAAAGGGTACATTTTGTTCATAGCCTAGGAGGGCAAACGAGCAGTCGAAACTTTTTGGCGACTATCGACCCCCATACACATCCGCACAACCAGGGATTGTGCAGATGCGCTGCCCTCCTTTTTCCTATTCCCACAATGGGCCACCGGAAACTCACAAACCGTACGAAACGCGACAGCATAGATTTCACTTGACGCCGGTGTTATGTGAGCGAGAGGTACTATTCCGGTTATGCCGTCCCAATTCGGCTGCAAAGCAGCATGGCACTACCTCTTACAAGCAGCCTCCGCCTCCGGTTCCGATAACTAAATTAAAAAAAAGCTCTGACTCCGGCTTATGTTCCGATACCTATTACTACTTCTGTTACATCCCTAGTTTAATAACACATCCTCAAAATTTTAAGCTATCCAAATAAAATCAGGTTTCCTCACGATGGTTTTTGCATTGGAGATTAGGAAAACATGTACACGTGGAATTTAAATAACCTTTAGATATGTAGTCTAAAGTGAACCCAGCACCTTGGGTGAAGCAAATTGAGCCGAGGGAGCTGCACTTTTTACCCCTCTTATAAGAAGAGGGGACATAAAAGTTAGGGTGGAGAAGGGGCGCGGATGGGAACCTCAGCCCATTAAACTGTCCCGACGTTGGGAGGGGTGGTTCTGTGGTGTGCGCGTGGGACAAAAGAGCAGGGCGGACAAGGGGCGAGGGTGGGAACCCGACGTTCGGCGAGGTTGTTTTGTGGTGCGGGACAACCCCTCTGTGGAGGTGGCGTCGGTTCCTTGAGGGACTGACTAGCCGTTGAGGTGCCCTGTTTGCTCAACAGATCCGGGGCACCTCACCAAAGGCGGCATTGGTGGCACTCGCCGGGTTTTAGTGGGTAGAGCTGCGTCCACTTACTACCTTTCGGGCGCAGCGAGTCCCACATACCCGCCTGGGGAGACCGACTCCCCCGCGGGATGCCTCAGATCATTTCCCGGCGTAAAAAAGGTACCATTGTAGCTTGGCAATTAGATATTCTTAATTATTTACAGACCTTACGGAAGATATTTTTATTTAGGAAGTAGGATCATTATCATTATCATTATCATCACCAACTTCAATTATATTAGATTTCTTATTTATAACGTTGTAGTCTCTGGAGGTCCCAAAGAGGCTTCTCGCGTGTATGCGAATGAAAATAAAAATAAAAGTTCCTGCCATCTGTCAGTTCATATTGATATTCATTGAAAGACAGAAAGAGACATATTTTAAGGGGAGGATAGCCACCTGACGATGACTATTATTTGTAGCTAATTACATATATTTATATATACATGTCGGAGAATAGAAACTCATTGATAATAAAATAGGTTTCAACCTTGTTTGTGAAACCTCTTTGGTCATAACTTCTGTTTTAACGCTGGTACATTGGTAAACGACAAGGAGAATGCTTGTGGATAAAAACAAAGTAGAGACGTAATTGTCAAATTGAGATAGATGGTTGCGTTACAGAGATTATCTTGGAAATAACACGAATATGATTATTGAATGGTAAATTGGATAATGGTAGGACACGTCTGTAACTCTGTGATTATCGCGTTTACTAATGCCGTTACCCAATTGATTGTAAAACAACTAGACGAAGGTCAGACAGCGTGCTGCTGGAGAGTTTGTTCTGCCGCTTGTTCTCTCTGGCCCGGCACTAGCAAGTGGCAACGGGCGGGCTAACTTGGGTGCTGTCTTATGTAATGATGACACTGAGAGTAAAAGATGATATACGATCTAGTGTTTCATTAATAACCCACTGATATCGGCTATCCTGACCACACACACTACCCATGTTGTTGTTGACGCCGATATACATATTGTATTGATCGACACATTAAACAATAAATGTCCCTTTTATTATCTTCGCGGTGAAACATGTACACGGAAAAGATCAATAATACTATTACTTCATCATCATCATCATCAGCCTCTATCCGTCCACTGCTGAACATAGGCATCCCTCAAAGAACGCCAAGACGACCGATCACTCTCCGGTCTGCGGAGATCGTCTTCCCACCTTGTTAATAGCCGACCAACACTTCGTCTATCTTGGGCACTATTACTATGAGTTTATAATAATTAATAATATTACAAACACTTTTTTTATAACTAGCAGGGTTACACCCACGTACTGCACATTCCCGTGCTTATTACGGGAATAAATTATAGGCTATATGTTATTCTGATGTATCAGCTATGTTATTGTAAAGTTTCATTAAAATCCATTCAGTAGTTTTTTGTGAAAGAGTAACAAACATACATCCATACATTCTTACAAACTTCGCGTTTGTAATTTTATTAAGATTAAGAGACATCATGTTCACTATTTGCGGATTCTTTCTGGTAACAGAAGAGATAGGCCTACTACCACTTCGTCAATCTCTACATAAAATGAAAACATTTTAATAGAAATAAAAAGAACCATAACTTCTTAATAAAGGGGGGCAAACGGGTAGTTAGGTCATCTGAGGGAATGAGAGTGTGCTTTTGATTGTCTATTACACCTGGTGGTGGTGGCATTTGTAATAAAAATGTACCATATAGCGGATGGTTCAGAATTCTATGTATAAATCCGATTTATTAGAATAACTAAGAATCACTTAAGTCTCGTTTTTATATATACATATTTTTATAGGACAGGAGAGCAAACGAGCAGTCGACGCTTTTTGGCGACTTTCGACGACCATACACATCCATCCGCACAACCAGAGATTATGCAGATGCGTTGCCCTTCATTTCCTTATCCCCCCCAATGGGGCACCGAAAACTCACAAACCGCACGAAACGCGACAACATAGCTGTCACTTGACGCCGGTGTTATG
Organism: Helleia helle; assembly: GCA_963853865.1. NCBI lineage: Eukaryota > Metazoa > Arthropoda > Insecta > Lepidoptera > Lycaenidae > Helleia > Helleia helle. The sequence goes on from OY971420.1 coordinate 8,421,533, forward strand.
TGAGCGAGAGGTAACCCTGGTCGTGCCGGCCCAATTCGGCCCCAAAGCAGCATGGCACTACCTCTTACAAGTAAGTTCTAGGTCATGCAAGACTAATACGAAGACTTCAATTCAGTATTGGTACAATATACGTATACACTGTACAGAATTTCACCTCGACACATACGTGGTGTTGATATTACTTTCGCCATTATTTTAGGTTTCTGCTTGCACTGGTTTAAAAGTTTGTACTCAGTAAGTTTGATTTTACCTTACCCTTCATCATCATCATGGGTTGCCATCTTCATATTGAAGTTTGGAGGTTAGCTTTCGGTACTCGGTCTGATCAGAATATGATCCTTCCTACCTTTCTGAAGCTTATATAAGGGTGGAAAAAATCCCTTCTTCCATTGTAAAATATTGGTGAAATTCAAAATATCATAAATAAATCATGCAATGATATTGTAAATTGGACGCAATTAACTAACACGAGGCGTTGTGGAATATTTAAATGAAGCCCTAAACCGAAAAAACAACTCAGGTAGATTCGGCGCTCATTTTTTAGTAGGAGCGTGTCTTGCAGCTGTCTTTAACAATGTGTTTCGGCCTAAAATATCCCCGCGCACGCGGCATCTTACTGCTTTTAAATTTATGGCCAGCTGCCCATCTATCAATATTCCAAATTTTGACACAGTCCTACTTTAAAACTTATCTTCTGCGTGTTTTGATATCGTACATTTAATGGGCACTTTAATAAAAAATTAAAAACAAACATGTGCGTTGGAATTGCTTGCTAATTGGACTTGTACTTATTTTTATTAACATATAAAGAAATCAAAATTAATCTAAGTTGTTTTCGGCGTATAATAATGATTGAGTTATTACTGTACCGCATATATGGTACTGTACAACATGTTGTCGAGAATAGCTGTGACATACAGATTCTCATGCCGTGTAATTTGTACCTTTTAGCTACCCTTCAAACCGTATAAGTGCGTATTGATCATGCATAATTAAGGTTTATTGGAACGTAGGAAAAAGCGTTTGTTAATTTTATCAGAATGAAGAATAAGCCTATAAGTTTGCACATTTATAAATTAACTAGCCGCGCTCTGTGGTTTCACCCGCATACTTCCCCTTGGGAGTATAGGGATAAATTATAGGTTATATATTATTATGATGTATCAGCTATGTTATTGTAAAGTTTCATTAAAATCCATTCAGTAGTATTTGCGTGAAAGAGTAACAAACATACATCCATACATTCTTACAAACTTTCGCGTTTATAATTTTATTAGGATTAAGAGTCATCATGTCAATTGACATGATGACTGACTGAAAGACATAGGCCTACTACCACTTCGTCAATCTCTACATAAAAAGAAAACATTTTAATAGAAATAAAAAGAACCATAACTTCTTAATAAAGGGGGGCAAACGGGTAGTTAGGTCATCTGAATATTATCTCTGTAATCTGTAATCTGAGTATATCTGAGTATCATCTGAACACAATAGGAATGAGAGTGTGCTTTTGATTGTCTATTACACATTTACACCTGGTAGCACAATAAATCTATACAGATTAATAAAATTGAAAGAATATATTTCTTTCAAACTTTCACGTATATAATATTAGCAGGATATACAAAAAATATATAACTCTTTGAAGTTATGTAAGCGATACATCAAGGGTTGTCACTTGGTCACAATATGACAGTTTACCAAAGTCATTCCATGTAGCACCCACACAAAACAGTTCTAACGTTCTACGCACTCATTATGCTCACCCACAGCTGTTCACTGGTACGATGTAATTATTATTATATCTATTATATCTATAGACGCTTTCACACCACGTCAATCGGGTCTCGTGGTAAGTTCTCGAAGAACTTGTGTTACGGGTACCAGAGAACGGAAATATATTTAATACTTTTATACTATGCATATATTTAAGATTTTTATTATTTAATAAACATATTTAATACACGTCCAAGACCCAGGAACGCAGAAAACATTTTTGTTCCCTGGCGGGATTCGAACCCGCAACCTCCGGCTTGAGCACCACTACGCTTACCACTGAGCCAAAGAGGTCGTCATTCAATTGTGATCTAGGTCCAAAACACAACAATACACGTTGGCTGTCTTATGAAGCCCGGAGTACCTATGTGAAGCATCATATTAACATTCATTCTTAAATAATAAATATGTAGGTATAACGAATGAAGACGATGATGATGATGCTGACTGTCATCATCATCATCGTCCACCATACAGACCAGCCACTTAATGGTCAACGAAGCATATTGCAGTAACTTATTATGCTGGGCCCAGGAGACTCAATGAACCTTGAGGCACTAAATGATAGGTTTAGATTCATTGTTCAGAACAGGTTCTGTCCCTGTTTCTTTCTTGAGATATGCAGAAAAATATTTCCATCGTATTTTCGTTTGTTTTGATAACAACTTGCTATCAGTAGCCCCTATTATATGGCATAGATAATCTAAATTGCATTTATTGATACGTCTGAATACAAATATAGACCATCAACCCCACTGCTTGATTACTATTGAATGTTCCACACGTATATGATGAGTTAGTATGGGTTGTCTCTATAAGTATATCCGGTTCACCTGGCGGGTGCGTGCCTACCAGCTGCACTAAGATTAGAGCCCGCGAGTGCTACTTTCGGGAGATTTTTATCAGTACCGGAAAGTATCCAATTTTATATGCATTTACTGATTAAAAGTAATTTATACACACGTGTATATATACAAATAACGAAAAGCTACTTTTTTACCCAACGCTAAAGCAGAAGGGAATTTAATTCATTGTAATTCTTTTTTTTATGATTGATAGGCGTTTGGCCACTTTCTCACCTGATGGAAAGAGACGACGTGCCTGACGGTGGAGCACTCTTCTAGCAGCAGTATGTGTGCATTTATGTATGTTTCATTGTAGCGCTTTGGTGCTACAATAGAATGGCTTAGGCGCTACAATAAAGTGGAGGAATGATCTAAATTTGATTTTTATAAATGAGGTGCCAATCGATTCTATATTATTGTGACATAGGCTAAAATATATTTAAACTGATTTCCAAAAAGGTGGAAAATTTTCGTAGTCGAGTCGTACTATATTTATTTTTGATTCTAAAATAAGAACGGAGTTTAAAACTATGTTGTCAGTCTATTGATAGTTATTACACACGCGTGTAAATATAACAATACAGGCAATATAAATAACAATACAATTATATATATATTTTTAATTATTTAGAACAATTTGGCAAGAAGTTGATCGAAGAAGTTGATTGAAAAAATTACTTTCACTATGAGTGAAAGTATTTTTTTTTATATCATATGGAGCCTTATGGTGACTACCGACGTCCATAAAAATCCGCACAACCTATACAGATGTGTTACCCTCCTTTTGCCAATCCCCCCAGTGGGCTACTGGAAACTCACAAACCGCACGAAACGCGACAGCATATCTGTCACTTGACGCCGGTGTTATGTGAGCGAGAGCGGTGTTATATGAGGGCGAGTGTTTTTTTAGATATATTATATCATAATGATGTCATACGGAACCCTCGGTGTTCCAGTCTGCAGCCGGTTTTTTGTGTTAAACAGAAACGATATCCGACGTTATTTTAATGTATTTATTTTCAGTTTTCATTGGACTCGTTCAGCTTATTATCAGTTTTTTTCAGTGGAAATGCAAATGTTCATTCGTTTAAAGTGCATTTATTTTCTACGATAATTTTCTTCTACGTTGTATAATTGGAAAAATAGTCGACAAAGAATTTTATAACATCAAGTTTTAATAGTGTCCTATAAAATTAATGTTATTTATGTTTACCTTTTAATGAAGTGTGTGAAGTGAAGTGATGGACTAACCCCCAAATACTCAAACGAATCTCAAATTTAAGACGTACTTAAACTCGTGTTGTCCCTCTTTTTTTTTTGAAGAAATGTTCTTATATTCTAGCTACATTGAAGAAACGCTCTCTTATCTAGGAAGGTTTTCTTTCTCATTTTTAAATAATTTCAATAATAATTCAATAATTTTTTCAATAATACGCATATACAGAAATTACTCTATGAATTTTTCATTTTTTTCATTGCATGTGCAACTTATTCAGTGAATCCTAAAAAAATTACAAATATGAGAATTCAAAATATTTTTTTCGGATCTATGCTGACGGCCCGAAGGCCGAAACATTGATTAGGTTTTTTATATTCACTGCGATAAGTTTATTTAATTAACTACTCTTGATCAAGTCAGCTTTGTACTGAAGAAGTTTCCAGTCTCACAGCGTAAGTAATAAGCAGATTACAGCTACGGCGAAGTTTCAAAGATAATTCTCTAGATATTGTTTCAAATACATTTGTATGATATCGAATCTTAGTACAAAAGTAAAATTCACTTTTGTGACTAATGATTGAACTCTTTGTCGTGTAAATTATATAATAATAATCTAATACGTCATCTCTCTGTCTAAATGAGTTTTGGATTTGACATCATCTTCAGAATTTGACATCTGCATACAAACAAAATATAAACATTTAATTTGCAATAACAAATATTGAGATAAAAACTACCCTATCTCCCAAGTTGGACCAAATTACAAATGCTTACAAAATTTTATAAAAATCGGTTAAGTAGTTTAGGAATCCATCGCGGACAAACATCGTGACAGGAGATTTATATATATTATTAATTAATATCTATGGACGCTTTCACACCACGTCAATCTGGTCTTTTACGCCTGCTGGAATTAGGTTATTTCAATGAACGCCAAGACACCGACCGCAATGAGATTGACATATGCCTAATAATGCTAAAGTTTAAATGACCATTTCGTCTAAATTATCTCCTTCATTCAGTCATCGTAGACAGAGCTGCGGGCAACACGTAGTTTAATTAAAATATCCATCTTACACACGAACCCTTTGCATAAATATAATTTGAGTTTTATTTCTTGAAAGGCTTGGCAACATTTCCTAGAACGATATTGTAAGTATAAATGAAATTTCTTCTTGTTAAAAATATAAGAAGTGCATCAAAGAAATTTAATTTTTTAAACTTTTGCATTGAATTAATTAAAAGCACAACCTTCGACAACTCAAATTACCTTTAGGATCAACAAACAAATACTGTTACTATGCCGATTTCCGACTGTCTATCCGTCCTACGTTTAAAGACCAGGGTTATTTTCACAAAATATCTTTTAAAAAAATCAAGGAGTAGAATAAAAGGATAATATTTGACTTTCAACCTACGTGTGTACAAAATGAATAAAAACTGGCTCATGTGAGTCATACTTACGCTAGAGATTCCAAAGTCGCTTAGGTTGGTGCGGACCTGTCGCTCCCTGCGGTCATCCGAGCGATGACCGTTAAGAAAATGGCAGGTAATCCTCTCTTTCTGCGAGGAAGTAGTATCGCAGAAGGAGCAGGCGGGGCGGGAGAGGGAGCGCGCTGGCCTCTTCCCGCAGGAGAGCGCGGCGGCATTAGGCGGTCGCACCGCCTGAGGGACCTGTGCGCGGTAGATCAGGGAAACGGCCGCGCGCGCTTAAGGCCCGAGATATGAGGCAGCCATATGTGTTCAGGGTGCCTTACACGGAGAAGCAAGAGGGGTCGCCAGCTCCCCTGCTTCCAGAGGAGAGAACTTGATGGCATGCTGTCGAGGCCCTGTGGACGTCCACAGCACACGTCGGGCCTTCCAGACGACGAGGAGAACACCGCTGGCGTTTAGTGGGTAGAGTCTGCGTTCACCTTACCCTCTTTTTGGACGCAGAGAGTCCCACATAGCCCAAAAAAAGACAAAAAAGACATTCCAAAGTAAAATTCTATTTCATGATGGTGATCTGGTACCCTTCGTGCGAAACACTTGAAAGATAAAAGATGAAATAAAATAATGTTCCTTTTACGAAATATACGCACAACAGTATTCCCACCACTTACTTGATCGATTCTCTACCAATGCTCAGTTTTTATGCTCTTTGGATAAGCAAATTGTCAGACTAGCCTCATGAAAACAGTTATCAGCGTCGCCCGACAACATAATAAAAGTTCACCTGAGGAGTGAGGGCTGAGTAACCTTTGCCATGAATGAGCCATAAGGTAATAGGTCGTGGTTCCAGTTATTACGTACCTACTGCCTATCCTGCCTTTCTATTGGAAATATAACAAATCTGATTCTCGGCAGATATTTACAGACCCCCAGAAAGGTAAAAATCTCTCCAAGTTCGTCATTCCGGAAGATCAAGAATCCAGGGTTTCTAAAGTGGGCATCCATTTTGCGTTTAAGCACTAGGTACCCAACAGAGCCGATTGTTTGGCACTAGTTGGGAAACTAGCAAACTTCAGAACGCTAACTAACTCAACGATCGTCAAACTATGAAACCGTAGACTCAATCTTTGACAATAGACAAGGATTTAACTTAAGGGAAATATTCAATAATCAAACCTTCAAACGGTTTCTTCTCTAAAACTTCAAAATTTGTAGATTGAGTGAGTCTCTTCATAATCCTTAATTGGTGAATAGATACGAGCTGTTGATAATGAACTACAATGTAATAAAATTTGCATTAAATAATATACTGTACGATACTACCATTTAACGTCATTTAATTATTTAGCTCGAATCTAAAGCCATCTTTTTTTGTATATACTTTCACATGCTGAGTTAAATATGAATTAAATAAAATTAGTTGAATTATACATTACCATCTGTTGGCCGCAGCTTCGCCCGGGTTAACTTACGAACGTATCCGTATTGATGATGATAATTTTTCAATTTTTTTTGTTATTTCTCTAAAGGAAATAAGGTAGCGTTTTCAATGTAAGCTCCCAAGTGCTTATATTAAGTATTTATAATATATAAATATATAATAATATCAACCCTTTTATGTCCCACTGCTGGGCACGGGTCTCCTCCTCGAAATCAGGCGAGGAGGGTTTTGGGTCATAGTTCACCGATGCGCTGGCCCAATGCGGGATGGTGAACTTCACACACCTTCAAAGAGTTTTAATCTCATCAGGCATGCAGTTCTCCTCACGATGTTTCCTTCACCGGTGAGCAAGATGGTCTCATGTTCAGATGCACGTAGAAATTAAGAGAAACCCATTTCTAGGCGAACGGAGGGGGGGGGGGTCAGGATCGAACCCGGAACTCTCGGCTCTCACTCAAGAGGCCGAGCCCATACCCACTGGGCCATCGTCGTACACGGGCCATCATTAAGTATTTCGTAACACCAAATCTATTATAAATAAATTATTACATAAAAAGGTAAATTTTATAATCAGAATTACTGTACCTATCTCATATTTAACAGCATGAAAATAAATATAGTAGTTTTTTTAGACCCGGCGAAGGACTTTGTTTTATATTATATAGTGATACGTTATAAATGTCGATGGATCATATCCAGGTCGGCCTATTAAGGGGTTGTCCATTAATCATGTCAGCTTTTTTGCATTTTTTTTAAATCCACAGAGCACAGGGCTCCCCCCTGGTGAGATGTGGTCAGTGGTGAGGTCATCGAGCATATTATAACTGGAATAGAGCGGTAATTGTATGTTTTGTATTTTATGTTTATGTGGAAATAATATGTTTTGTATGAAATTTGTGTTGCGACGCTGTGACGCCGCGCTGCGACGGATCTGCGCTCTGATTGGCCGACTAATGGTCATTGATGGATCATTGGCCGATGGGACATACAAACAGAACACTGGTTGGTTGAATTGCTATTACGTCAGTGACAGAGGTGAGAGGATTTTCTTAAAATTTAAGCCTGGTACAACAGTGATAAAGGTAGTATATTACAAAGTCACGAAAAAATATATTGGTATAAGTATTAAAAAAAGTTTTAAAGTTTAAAAATTAAACACAATAATTTTTATTATGAATAAAATAAAAGGTAAATTGCCGCCTATTACCGCGAACAACAGCGTTGTTGTTTATGTTATATGTGTACCTATTAAATGCTAATCTTTTTAACAATTTTTTTTACAGATTTCCAAACATAACAGTGGTGGACATATAATTAGAAAATCCAAGTATGACTCTAAAGTTGAGGAGAATAATTGTACTTGATAATTAATGTTTTTGGTATAATATAATATAATAAAATCTATGAATAGTATCATATCAGTTTTAAATATATTAAACAACGGTTTAAATGGATGTCACTATGTATCTACTACAAATTTTCGATTGGATTTAAATCTGGACTTCTATTAGCTGGCCACTGTAACACTATAGGTCTCTGATTATTTTTTAATTTTTCGGGTATATTATATATTCAGGTATTTGCTAAATTGTTGTCAGCATAAATTTTGGAATAATTGTTTTTTCTAAAATATTTCTATAATGAAATTGATTTAATATTACTTAAAGTTTTCTCACCGAACAAACTCTGCACCCCGCAAAACATCCCCATACTTTAATATTACCACCGCCATGCGTAGTGTGTAGGTACCTACTTTTTATTTAATGCCTCGTTAATTGGACGTCGCACATATCGTTTGCCGTCTGAATTTACCAAATTGGTTTTAGTTTCATCGGAAAATAAAAATACTTTCCATTCACGGTCGGTCCAATTCCTGTACTTTGTAGCAAAAGCTAAACGTTTTTCTTTATGTTGTCTTGTAAGAAGTAGTACTTGTCTAGCCAGCCTACCAAACAAATGTTTTTTGCTACTAAACAAACTAATTGCCTACGAATTGATACGTTTCGACGTTCTTTAGCAAAAACTTCCTATCGAATCAAGTTTGAGTCTTTGTATTACTTTGAACTTGGCCTAACGAACTATAAGCATATCCTCGCGAGCCGTAGAGCCCCGGGCGAACTTTTCTAGGTACCTTATCCGACGTGCCATGCTGTTTATAAGAGGTAATTGCGTTAAGCAATTTCTTTACTGAACATTCTAAATGACTTGCGATCTTTTTGTAGCTCCAGTTTTTATTCAAATGCACTATTATTTTTCTTGTTGTAGGCTTTAATAATTAAATATGAAAAATATTATCATAACTGTTGAGAACAAAGCATATTATTATTTAAATAAGTTTTTAACTTAGAATAACTTTTATCTTTAAACAATCATTAGTGTTAATCTCTAGAACATACGACAACGGCAATACTCTAAAAACACTGTGAAGATCTATAAAATACATTAAAATGTACCGTGTTGTTCATTTAATAAGTAGACGATATCAATAAAATAGATAGTTTGTAAGGACGTAACAATTTCAGGTGCGAATATTTTCTTGTTTCATACTGTTTAGAGCGTGTTTCAGTAGGGTTAGTTTTAGAACTTAATTTTTATTTTCAATATTTTTGGGTTATTAATAATGATAAAGAATTAAAGAAAACCGTAGAAGAAAACAGAAACTCTTTTCTTTATATAAGTTTATTTATACGTTTGATTACAAGCAAAACCGCGAGCAACAGCTAATGTAATAAATATTTTTGGATGCGCTAATTAAGCTCTGTAGTTTGATATCCCACGTGGTATTACGAAACATTTTTTTTTGTTAATGACTGAATATCCTCTAGAGGGCGTCACACTAAATTTTTCATGACTTTACATAAGCTATAACTAGACGCTTCTAACGATACCTAAATTGTCAAATTCTAATAAGTAGTTTAATGGTTATGATCGTAACGATGAACACAAACATACATACCGGTCAAAATATTAACCCTCCTTTTTGCTTCGCCGGAGTCGGGTCCACCACTGTATGATATTTAAATATTTTTTATGCTTTCATTTTCACTTTGTATGAATAAACAATATTTTAATATTAATATCATATCAGCCGGACACGACAGTTCCTTTTTCACACACCGAAATAATTACAAGTTTTCAATTCGTAGAATTTTAAATATCATATCTACTTAATTTAAATTCTAGCTTTGTGAAGATTAATACTTAGTTGGTAAACCAACAAAAAATGAAAATAAGCAGAATTGAATTATTTGGTATCAATTAAAAAGGGGGTAAAGTACATTATATCTCATCATCATCATCAGCTAGCTATAGGATAGAAATCCGTCCACATTATATCTATATGAAAAAAAAACATAAAAAATGTTGTCCTGTCACGAGATTACAGCCCGCAGTTTTGCCTGCGTTAACTTACATTTACAGCCGTATCCGGAGTGATGATGATTATTTTTGTAGCCAAAGTTACTCCTTTAAGCCTCAGCTATCTGCCAGTGAAAGTCCCGTCAAAATCAGCTCAGCCGTTTTAGAGACTAGCCGGAACAAACAGACAAATGGACAAAATCTGTAAAAAATGTTATTTTGGTATATATACCATGTTATAATAAAAGGATTGTGTGGTTTTATGAAACCACGGTAAAAGTGAAACTTTTTTTCACATTATAGACATTTAACTAAAAGTTTTTGGAATAATATTCCATTAAGGGTATAAAAATCGCTTTATCAATCTTAATTTCATACTTGGAAAACTTGGCGGCCGACCGTCACGCGACATGCAACAGACAGACGAAAAAGTTTGAGACGATGTAATAAAAGTTTCACTTTAATAAACTTAATCTGCTTTTTTTTAAACCAGACAAAAAAATAGCCTTTACAAATAACATTCAACAGGCCATAGCTACAGATTACACGCACCAGATTGCAAACGTAGTCAAATAGTTGGCATTTTGACATGCATTTTGATGTGACAAATATGTTGAAAGCTGGCGTCGCTGCACATATGTCGTTGGTAATATTAATTACTTGGAGTTTTTATTACAATGTTGTCTGACGTGGAAAAACTTAGACTAATATCATGTCGATTGGTACTTAATATGTAAGTTCTTTTCAGCAACCTTGAATCTTTTTTTGATTATTTTATAACTAGTTATAAACGTGGAGATGATAGTAAAAATTTATATGAAAGATAAATCCAGAGCTGATAAATATGTATGCTACAAAATCAAATCTAAAACTCTTGTTACACGTGAAAATGAACATAACGCGAGAAAATTTTCGGTCAATGATTTATTATGACTTTCGTTGTGGGCTTACTCAACAACAAAGCTATAATAGGCTGCGATTAGCATTTTTTAATGAAGCCCCATCTCGTGCCACTATTTACAGTTGGTTTAACGAGTTTAAACGTGGACGTAGCAATCTCAGTGATGATCCGCGTGAGGGACGTCCTTTAACAGCGACTATTGAAGATAACATCAGTGCTGTGCGACGCATGATAGAGGAAGATAAGAGAGTGACCTATCAGCAGATACGGGCAAGCCTAGGCATTGGTATGAGTCAAGTTCAAAAAATATTACACGAACATTTAGGCGTCAGGAAGCTTTGTACCAGATGGATTCCCCATACTTTAACCGACGACCAGAAACGCCTCCGCATGGACTGGTGTCACCAAATGTTAGATAAGTTCAACGGCGGTAACTCAAATGCTGTATTTGACATCATCACAGGTGATGAAAGCTGGATATATTGCTACGAACCCGAAACCAAAAGACAATCAGCTCAGTGGGTGTTTCCTTTCGAGGATCGGCCAACTAAGGTAAAGAAAGGAAGAAGTCGAGGAAAAAAGATGATTGCCTCATTCTTTGGTCGGAAAGGTCATTTCGCAACAGTTGTGCTAGAAGATGGAAGGACAGTTACTGCAGACTGGTATGTCAATCGCTGTTTGTCTGTTGTCTTGGAAAAAAATCGACAGCAGCGCCCTCGAAGCAGGATCCTCCTTCACCACGACAATGCTTCAGCGCACTCCGCAAAACGGACTGTTGAATATTTGACTATGGCAGGTGTCGAGATAATGAGTCATCCGCCTTACAGTCCTGACCTGGCGCCATGCGACTTTCATTTATTCCCAAGAACTAAAGATAAAATTCGAGGTATTCGCTTTACGAGCCCTGAAGATGCGGTGAAAGCGTACGAAAATGCCATAGAAGAGACTCCTAAGGAAGAATGGGCCCACTGCTTTTCTCAGTGGTTCCATCGAATGCGACGATGTGTAGAAAGAATCGGAGATTACTTCGAAAAACAATAAAAGTATTGGCAACTTTCTACATTAAGCCGTTTTTCATTTTCTAAATATTTTCAGTTTTACCTAGGTACACAGCCCAAGACTCCCACATACGGTCAGGAACCACCCAGGTCCTGGCTACATTTCCCTGCGTCAAAAAAGTCCTATGAGCCGATGATGAGAGAGAAAAATAAATACGTATTCCATCAAGGGTTAAAAAGATCTAGTTACCAGAACACGCATTTGTAAATCAATTAGAAACTTCTACGAGTTTACAAATGAATGCTTGTAACTCTTTTGTAACTTAATTACAAGAAAATATTTAAGGAATTTCGTTGAAGCGAATCAAAATATTCATATCAAAATAATCATTATGAGCTTTAGTAAGTCAATATAAATCTAAGCACATATTTATAATTATTGTGACAACCTCTGTGGCTTAATAGTTAGCTGGCGCTCAAGCCGTAGGTAGCGGGTTCGAATCCCGCCAGGGAATAAAAAAAGGTCATGGATGTGTATTTAATATAAGTATTATATAATAAAAATCTTAAATATATGTATAGTATAACCGTATTAAATATATTGCCGTTGTCTGGTACCCGTAACACAACTTCTTCCAGAACTTACCACGGGACCAGATTGAGGTGGTGTAACCACGTCAATCTGGTCCCGTTTTGACGTTTTGACCAGATTGACGTGGTGTAAAAGCATCCATAGATATTATTATTGTATCCAAACACTGTTCTCAACTGTACTATCCTATTCAATCTTAGCAGAATACGTAAATATTTTTTATTGCAATATGTTTAACTTTTTTGTACAGTGTCAAACGAAACAACGAGATACAAGCAAAGCGCATTAACAACCTTTAATGAATATTCCGAATATGAAATTCGGCAGTACCAATTGAATGAATTATATTATAATATTCTTATTCAATATTATTGAATGCACATGAACACACAAAAATCTTATCAACATCGGTCCAGTCGCTTAGGAAGAGTTCATTGATAGTGTATGTCAGTGAACTTGAAACGCCAGAAGAATTATGTGTACAGACTTGGCTCTTGCCTTATCACTATAACTTGCCTTATAACTCTTTAGATAGTTTATGATATAAGTCCTTGGATATTAATAAAAAACATTTTATACAATTAAAAATAATAATTGAAGCTGTGTTCAACAGGAAAAAAAATAGCAACGAAACTTTATTATAACAGATCAGTCTGGACTTATAAAAACATTTATATCACATACATATATTTGTAAGCATTTGCACATTAATTACAAAAAAAAAATCATCATTTCAAACCATTTAACTTCAACTGAAAATATGCTCCTTTCGATGTAAGAACATTTTATGTCGATATCAGTCTATTTTAAATGAATAATAACGTATACGTTATACATTATTAATTAGTTTATTTAATTTTTATTACAAAAATTCTTAAACACGCCCCTGACTTAATTCCACAGTATTCAATTGCTTCAATATTTGTTTCAGTATTGATTTTGCTATAGTCAGCGTGTTGATCTCTCTCTTGTAAAATATCCTACATTTAATGATTAAATACAGATTAATCATTACGTTTATCTTATTTTTCTTTAACGCCGCGAAAGGCTCTGAGGCACCCCGCGGGGGAGTGGGTCTCCCCAGACGGGTATGTGGGACTCGCTCGCCCGAAAGGTAAAAGATAAAACTAATAAGTAAAAAGTGGACGCAGCTCTACCCACTATAGAACCCGGCGAGTGCCACCAATGCCACCTTTGGTGAGGTGCCCCGGATCTGTTGAGCAACAGGGTACCTCGAAGGCTAATCAGTCCCTCAGGGAACCGACGCCACCTCCACAGAGGGGTTGTCCCGTACCACAGAATAACCCTTCCCAATGTCGGGACAGTACAATGAGGTGAGTTTCCCATCCTCGCCTCTTGTCCTCTCGGCTCAATTTGCTTCGCCCAAGGTGTTGGGCTCACCTTAGGCTATTGAGGGGCTCACCGCCACGAGCATGATGGGAGTACGTTAATCATATTTTTACCAAGCAATTAAAAAGCATTGCTAATTAATTTAAAAAAGGACAAGTCAAAACTTACTCACTTTTATAACTGTAAATCACGGTTGCCGATCATGAGACGAAAGGCTATTTATTTATTCAAGGTTATTTATTCAATTAAATAAGTGATAACAATGTAATCACAGATTGTGAGACGATCCATCTTCAACGTCCTTTCAACTCGAATAAGTTATCTTAAAACTAACTCATCAAATATAATTAGTCCTCAAGGACGTAGTCTTCATTGAATCGGCTTATCCTGATGGCCTGTTGGTCTTTAAGCATCATCGGAATAGTAAATAAATATGTTCAAGGGCAAGAAAGGATTTGTGGTTGTAAAGCACCTAACAGATCATAAAGATTTATTTATAAGCTACTATAAAATCCAAATATTTCAATTAAAATAATTTAATTTTAGGTTTCTTATTTTTTTTCGTTTTTGAAATTTGTTCGGAAGGCCTGCGGGTAAAAATTAAAACAAAAATCTTTGCCCGGGCGTCTACTGAAAATAATTTCGGCATGGACATGTTTATAAGAAATACATATTTACAAATACTCTATACTAACCCCAAGCTTTCGTAACCCACGTAATAGCCCACGTTGTGTGTCTAGTACACAGTGGTAGAGAAATAGATTGAAAATTATAACTGACTTCAAAAAATCAAATAACTAAAAAGTAATAAAATAATCGCGTTTCTTAAATTTTTGTGTCTACAACTAATAACTCTTTCAGCTCCAGCATCAGATCGACTCTAGACCTTCGTTAAACTGTAGCGCTTTCAAATGCTTAATTAAAAAAATATTAAACGCACTAGTCGCTCCTACGATTTTCGAAAGTTCCCTTCGATTTCTCTGGGATGCCATCATCAGACCCCGGTTTCCTTCTCATGGGACCATTTGGCAAGTATACTCTTTCAAACAAAAAAAGAATTTTGAAAATCGGTCTACAATTGACGGAGAAATCGGTGTACATATATTAAAAAAAAAACGGACCGAATTGATAACTCCTCCTTTTTGTTGAAGTCGGTTAAAATTGACCTAAAACAGTATATTCTCACAACAGGATTCGAATCTGGACCGCTGCATGTACAAGACTACGGCAGTAGATACAAAATAAAACAAATCGCACTTGTTTTATTTTGTATGTTGAGATTAGTTGGCCGTCTTAGTTGAGTGGACAGTGGGCTGGTTGCGAGGCTTCAGGCTGCAACAACTGTTGAGGACATCTGCGCTACACGCAGCCTGCGTTACAACACTCTATATTAAAGGCTCCGACGCCGCGCCAACCATTCTCGCTCTGAACTCCGAGCGGAGCAGACGCTCGTGCGCGCAAATAAAACGGTTCGCGAACAAAATGCAGTGCTTTAAAATTTTTGCGATTCTATTTTTTCTAATGACTGTGAGTTGCGCTGAAATAAAAGTTAAGCAAGAGCTTCAAGCGCTTGCTGAGCAGATCGAGATCCTGAAAACTTTGCATATGAACGATGTTAACAATCTGAAAAGTGAAATCGAAGAATTGAAGTAAGTTTATTTGTTAAACTGATTGATTGTACTGATGGTTCTTGGTGGAAATTCATGTTTTATAATGATATATGATTATTTATTTGTTAAGATATGAAAGAAATTTAAAATTATTTTATTTGCTAGGTCATTTATTCATAATAAAATTTATTAAAAAAGCAAGCTTTACAAGCGAATGTGATTTTAAGGCAAAGCGAATTTAAATGTTTAACTTAAGTTTATTTTATTTATTTACTAAAATTATTTATTATAGCTTAAAATTATTTTAAATGTTACCCACGGGATCCTTTTTTGTAAATATTGTTTTTAATATAATAAGTAAATGTAAATGAATTTGAATCTCTTTTTTTATTTATGACTTAACTTTTAAATGATATATTTTATTATTGTGAGATTGTGTTTCCTTTTTCAATTTGATATATCGTTGTTCGCTATGCGTTTTAAAATAAAAAAAATGTTATTAAGCAAAAAGTTGTGCTCTGTTCAAAATTATTTTCAGGAGTATTTATTTACATTCTAGGCCATATCTTAGATTTTATGTATTAATACATAAAAAAATCTTGATTGAAGTACCTAGATGAAATATGATTAATAATTATTAATCATATTTATTATCATCATCATCATTTGATAGCACATGCCACATATCTAATATTCGTACACTGACTCTATCTACGTATGTATGCTAATAAACATCTAAAATTTGACCTAAAAGCCTAAAAGATAAAGCTTTTACTTTATTAAATACAGAATATAAAAAATTATACATGCAAAAATAATCGTAAAACTGTACATAACTTATTGACAGCTGTTAAAAATTTCGTAGCGTTATGAATCTCTTGAGTACCTTTTAAGAATTCAGTGCCGATCTCAGGGGACGGACTTTCGTAATCTAGGTATATTGTATACTGATATAAATCTGAAGACTTTGTTTGTTTGAACGCACAAATCTTTTTGACTTTGACTACCCAATAATTGAGGGAATTTATACAATTTTTAAAGAACCTTTTTATATTGGGGTGAGAAACCGAGTGGAATACTTACCCATAAAACGAGAAGATATGTTAAGATGTGAGGATACAAGGACTCCTTGACATGAACCAGGCATCCTCGTCAGAAACACGTTATCTATTTCGCGATTACCCATAAGTACCACTTTAAGAATCTGCCAAGCGAGCCATAAAGTTTTTATGATTCATATTATCATCTGAAATATTTCATGTGAACAAGAATCTGATTTAATTGGTATTTTTTCAATCACAATTATAAATAATTCACGACTTGAGAGTCATTTACTACGTGAATATTTCGGAACAATTCATCATTATCATCATCAACCTTTTTTAGTCCACTGCGGCCATAGGCCTCCTTCAATAGACGTCTAGATGACCAATCTTGAACCGATCAATGAACGGAGATCTACCCTCAGCTACGTCTTCCCGATCGTGTCCTCCACGCCATAACTCTATTAAACCACAATAATCTAGTTAAGTCCTAGATTCTTATTTTTCTTAGACTCAGATTCTAAATAACATTTAGAATTATTCTATAAAGTATAAGGCAAATATTATAGTTTATAAAAACACTAGCAGAGCCGACCACGCGTTGCAGTGATTAAGGTATATAAAGTGTGTAAGGTATTCAGGGTTCGAACCCGCAACCTCCGGCTTGAGCGTCAACGCGCTTACCATTGAGCTATATAGGTCGTCAATTAATAATGAAGGTCTAATACGTCATCTTTCTGTCTAATTAAGTTTGGGATTTGACTTCATCTTGAGAATTTGACATCTGCATACAGTAACAAAATATAAACATTTAATTTGCAATAACAAATATTGAGATAAAAACTACCCTATCTCCCAAGTTGGACCAAATTATAAATGCTTACAAAATTTGATAAACATTGGTTCAGTAGTTTCGGATTTTATTGCGAACATACATCGTGACACGAAATTTTTATATAAAGATTTATAACGCAATTACATATGAAATAACAGAAGCGATCTTAGGAAAATAATTGTTCAAAAGATGATTTTGAAATGTGAATTTCTGTATTCCTTTTGGACACACTCATATTTTAATAACTTGTACCTGATACATTTTATTTTGAATATCGACGGTCAGTGCTTAAAATGTAAACTTTAGATAAAATGTCGGTTGAGCTCCCTAATATTACCTTTTTTCATTATAGATCATTAGTCTAATGATTTGACTAGATAGCTGAGCGAACAGACTTAGTAAGCTTTAAGCCCACATAGCCATTGTCAATATTGAATGCCCAAATAGTATAATGGGACAAAATCATGCAATGGTTATATTTTTCTCAATATGCTTTTATCCTATTTTTAATAAATGTAATAATTTTCAAGTTTTTGGTATTATGGCTTTATTCCCAGGGTGAGAAATCTTTTACTTTATAATATCCTTTACCACCAAACGCTCTTTAACAACTTTTTTGAATTTTTTTATGGAGAGCTTTTGAACGTTATCTGGAATCCTATTGTAAAAGCGGATACAGTTGCCTTTGAAAGAATTGCTTACTTTTGAAAGTCTAATTACTGGAACATCTAACCTGTGTCTATCACGTGTATCCCTACTACGAATAATTATATGAACACAATTGTACTGTAACGTGTCACAGAATCTGATGTATATGTCATCATTCCATTTCAAAAAGAATTAGATAGACGTCAAAGGAACGTTGAAATGAAACACTCAGACCGCAAGTCTAAATATTTAATTTCTTACGAGAGTTGTTAAAACAAAATACTCTTAGGATAATTAATATAGAAATAAATCAAATTACATTTTCATGCTTAAGATTTATCATTCGCGCTCTTATCTTTCCAAATCTGTCATTATAATCTCCAAATACAACTCTTTGAGACCAGAATACAAGCGTCATTAATTCCATATGATTTCATAGTCGCCGAATTTCGAAATTTCTCCATTAATTATATAGTTTTATTCATCTACATAGCGGTCGAATTAAAATAAACTGAGTATCCATGCCGTATCGGCATTTTAAAAACACCTGCGCTAGTGGAACAGCGGGTTCAGAACAGGCTTTGGGCGCTATATGTCCGTACGTTCTTAAAAAAAAACTCTAACCGAGATAAACTTTGTAGGTTGCAAAACAGAAATCTCTCAGTTATAATCCTTATTTCAAGGACATAAGCGAGAACGTCTAGCGGAGAAATACCGGCGCGGGGGAAGATGGTCCCCGATATTAAAAAAATAAGTGTGCATACTTGAATGCAATGTCGCCAGCTGTTTTCTGGTTTTGTTAATCAATTTTTACTTACGGCCTCCTCGCTCGGCGTCACTATTATCTACGTGATGCTGCATATAAATTCAAATTATATCCTTCTACCTCGCGTTTAATGTAATATTTCCTCGCATAAAAGTTCCCTACAGAAAATGGGAAGCTTTTTACGTCGGCATTATCCTTATTGAAAAACTTATTGAATAGACACTTTCGAACCTGACCGGGTAGCCAATATTTGACAATTGGGTTTAAAAAGACTTAATATTTTTGATTAGCTATTCAGGTTTTTTTACTATTTCAAAAAGAATTTGTCACGTAAAAGATGAGCGATGTATCATTATAGTTTCATTAATGACAGACACTGCGTGTGCTTGTCATTAATTAAATAGCTCATTATCAGTTCGTTTCCATACGTTTACATCCATGGAAAGCTCGTTTCAATAAATTCCAAGATGACCGATGCATGTTTGAGTAATATATTTTCAGAAATTGTTTGGTGCCTACAATTTACGTTTAATAAAAATCAAAGCATATGATTATTTCTCCTTTCATATGGAATCTTTAGCGAATATTTGAACCATGAATATTGGCTTTGAATAACGTTTTCGTAATATTAACGCGCCGTACTTACATATAAATATTGTTAGATGCATATTAATTGCTTGCTGCGCCCAACGCGTTTTTTTAACACCTTTGCACACAATTATGTATATGTTATGTAATGGTCTTATATAATACATATATATTTATGATCGTACACTATACATATTAATGTAAAAAAGTTTTTAGATCGCGGTTTTTTTCGTTTGAAAGTCAAAAGAGAAATTATAGAGTAGATATTTATTTTTATTTTCATTTTGGCAACAATTAGTTTCTTATGAAATATTATTATATAGAAAATTCCTTCATAATTTTGGAACAACTTTGAAAGGGTCTAGTGGAACTCTTTATAACCATGATGGCAACATCTGTCTCACTATAATTTCATACATGCATGAAATCAAGCCGTGTTTGTAAGGACTGGGGGGCAAACATCTGGCAGTAGAGGTATGTTTATTTATACCCGATCGGAAGTAACGTCCCCACATCCGCTGTAGCACGTGTGTTCAAACAGAATATTATAAATGGTTTTATATTTTATTTCATCAATAGCTCGCGAAAACTTTGTACCGTGCGCAATAAAACCTTTGAATAGTGTTAGTAGCTTATTGTTTTGCTATCCGTACCCCGTTGTAGTGTGCAACGAGTTTGACGTAGGTTCTAATAATATAAAGGCAAAAGTTAGTGTCTAACAAAAGATCTCACCTAAACTACTGATTTTTTTTTAATAATACTCCGAATGAATATAAGTATTATATACTGCTGGAAGACTATCGAAACAATCATACGATCGTAAATGCAAAATAGAGTTCGCATCAACAAGTAACTTAATATTGCGCAATTACATTTAAAATTATACATGTTTGTAAAGGATTGCTTTGTATGAATAGCGTTAGAATTTCAATTGAAAACAAATATACCGCAGCTCCCAACGTTGCGTTTGTAAACTGATTATGATTGTTTGTTAACTTATTATAGGCTCTATTAGATATAATTATTATAAATAAATTTCATGTTATACAAGAAAACGATTAAATAAAATATTTACATTGCATAAAAAAAAAATGAAAAAAAAAAGTTTTTTTTCAGAGACACATTGCGTTAGAAATCGTGGAGCGTATTAGGGGCGCAGCGGTTTTTTCTAACATCTAACAGTGGCAGGTGGTACATTTTTATCCGACGGCATTTGGCCGACGTAAATTAAAAAAAAAACGAAGCTTGAATTGTAACCTTATGCGCTGTCAATACAACTTATTCAACTTTTTAATTTTGACCGCGCGTTTTCGTACACCTGTATAATTTTAATATGGTAACACTAAACAGGCGATATTAGTCTGTATCTCGATTATACAGATGTTATAATCGTCGGAGGGTATATACCGGAGGGTCGTTTATTTTATTAATAAGTTCGGTGAACAAATGTCGTTTCCATATGCTCGGCTAAACGTAAACAGCAGCGAAGTGAATTATGATAGGAAATCTAATTATGGTAGCTTAGTTGGTTATATTTATTATATTTACGATACTACTAGCTGCTGCCCAAAGCTTCGCCTGCGTTAACTTAGATTTACAGCCGTATCAGAAAAGATGATGATAATTTTTACAGCCTATGTCCTAATCCAAGGTATAAGCCATCACCATTTCAACTTTCAGCCAAATCAGTTCAGCAGTTTTGCTGTGAAAAATCGACAAACATCCGAACATCTTTAATCCTACAAACTTTCGCATTTATATTTAGTAAGATAAGATCCAGTACTGTGGGTGATAATGATGATAATGATAATGATAATGATAGTTATGTGATAATTGTAAAATTGGTACACAAATGAATGTATGGCCAACGTTTTAATAATTGAAAACGTGCAAATAAAGAAAGACTTATTTTATCATCGGGGCGAATTTTATTGAAATTTGCATTCTGGTATTGAAATTAATGCTGCTTTTAGTTTTTTTATAAATATTATGGCGATCTTCATATCACGGCTTTATTATATCGTTACTGACATTTGTTAAGCTATTAACATGAGTAATAATCAGTACACGAGATAGAGTAATTCCTGCATCTGGTTATAGTATACAATTTACCAAGACTTTGTGTAAATTGATAAATAATTAATACATATTATAAGGACAGTTATTGTAAGTGTCGAAAAAATTAAAGCCGCTTGGGAGCTTACTATTATTATTATTACACTATACATCGAAAAAGCTTCCTTACTTCTTTTAGAGATATATAACAAAAAATAAAGTAGAAAAAAAGCCAACCAGTCACAGGGACTGCCGATAGAAGTGTAAATAAAACAATTAATGAAAATAAAAAAATAAATTCAAATAGGGTAAGTATATAAAGTATAATACAGGCTGCTAAAGATTATGACAACCTATACAATTAAAACGGCGCACAAAATGACCACATGACAATTTAGGAGCAACACCATTTGCAAAACAAATATTGCATAATCTTATATAAATAATAATAATAATAATAATAATAATAATATCTATGGACGCTTTCACACCACGTCGATCTGTCCCGTGGTAAGTTCTCGAGGAACTTGTGTTACGGGTACCAGACAACGGAAATATATTTAATACTTTTATACTATACATATATTTAAGATTTTTATTATATAATACACATCCATGACCCAGGAACACAGATAATATTTTTGTTCCCTGGCGGGATTCGAACCCGCAACCTCCGGGCTTGAGCGCCAACGCGCTTACCACTGAGCCACAGAGGTCGTCATAAATAAATCAAACGTCAAACTGCGTCCCCAGCGGCTCGCGTGCGGTGTCGCGAGTCCACGTCATATAAACGTCAAACTGCGTCTCCAGCGTTTCGTGTGCGGTGTCGCGAGTTTTAGATTTTATCTCATCTAAAAATATGCGTACCGCGCTAAGAAGTTTACACTTCAACAATGATCAGTCCGGATACGGCTCTAATTCTAAGTTAACGCGGTGCAGGATGCAGGCAACAGCTAGTATTGAATATAACGACGTATACTCGTCTTATACATGTTTAACCTCAAATAGCTTCGACTGAACATGGAACAAACCAATCTAAGTTAGATTATTAAGTCTTGTCTTTGGCTTGATATTTGAGAATAAAATTAGTTCTACTACTTCTTACTAAACCCATTTAAATAAAGTTTCTATTCCGTCACACTAAACCCACATTCATCAAATATTAATTTCTTGTTATATTTAGTGGTATATAGGTACTGTTATAAGCTTGTCTGATAAAGTCATATACATATATGTACAAGTTATATATTATCAACTAGCTATTGCCCACTTCGCCCGCGTTAATTTAGATTTACAGCCGCATACGGATTGATGATGATTATTTTTAAACCCTAAGTTCCTCCTTAAACATCAGCTATCTGTTAGTGAAAGTCTCGTCAAAATCGGCTCAGCCGTTTCAGAGATTAACCGGAACAAACAGACAGACACACAAAAATTGTAAAAAATGCAATTTTAGTATATTATGTACCGTGTATACTGTATGCCAAATACATTCACTAAAAAACAGTTACAAACAGGCACTCCACTTTTATTTATCTGTATAGATTATTTTACTACATGTACGGTGGGCCCATGCACAAACGAAATATTGGTCTAATTCCTTCGTCGCCTGATTTCGAGCAGAGTTTAAGAGTTTCGAGTCAGTTATGTTTATGTCATAAACAATTAGAATAAAAAATATAGTTAGGTCAATAGGGTATTTTATGGTAAATTAGCTTTATGTTTTTAAAGGTAGTAAAAAAAACAACTTTATAATAACCAACATTAAAATTTTCAACATTTATAGATTGTAGGATAGAAACTGCTTCCCCACCACGGTTCAAGCCGGGGCTCAGTAGCCTAAGGTGAACCAGCACCTTGTTCGAAGCCAATTAAACCGAGGGAGCTGTTCTCTTATAAGAAGAGGGGACAAAAGAGTAGGAGGGGACAAGGGGGTCTCACTCCATTGCAATGTCCCGACGTTGTGAGGGGTTGTTCTGTCTTGAGGGACTGACTAGCCGTTGAGGTGCCCTGTTTGCTCAACAGATCTGGGGCACCAAAGGCGGCATTGGTGGCACTCGCTGGGTTTTAGTGAGTAGAGCTGCGTCCACCTTATTATCTTTCGGGCGCAGCGAATCCCACATACCTGCCTGGACAGACCTCCCTCCCCCGAGGGATGCCTAAGAGCATTTCCCGGCGGAAAAGAAAAAAATAATAATGAGTAGACTAGAAAATATTTAGTATGATAACATACACTTTTTATAGGGAGTTTTTCATATATTTAAAAATATACTATTTAACAATTATTTAAAATACAAAAGAAAAAAGGATAGAAACTGCTTGCTGTGGCTTAGATTTTAGAGAATTACATTACAAAACTAACTAAACTAACATTAACTTTCATTAAAACTCGTTTTGTATGTGATTGATAATAAACACATTTATACATATTATGCCATAACCATACATTCGGAAGAATTTCGTAGAAGTACAATCATGACTATCAATATATTTTAGAAAAAAAAATGTGATTGTACGTTTTTTTACAATAACAATAATTATCAAAAAAGTTCTTATTGAGGACTTTTAATTGGGTTTCAAGCATTGAGAATTATATAAAGCAACAAAATTCATAAAGCTTATCCGAATCTGTAACTTTATCAATTATTATCGGAGGCAAAGGCGGATCTCGTAATCTGTATAAAATAAATATTTGTGTACAAATTGGAACTTCTATTCGGAATTCGGTTGATAATTTTAAAATGCGGCAATATCAGTAGATTAGTTTGTTGACTTTACAAAATTATCTGATATTTTTTAGACAGGTTGGTCAGCTTACAAAAAATGACCTATCAAAATAGAATGTTAAGTTGCTTCCGGGAATGACAGGTGGGTCGCAACGATATCTTGCGATAAATTAATTATTCATTAAAATTATTTAATTCATTGGAATTATTACCATCCATATAAAATGAATTCACTATCTCTATATTTTCCAAATGTGCTTTCACTCGTTTCAATAATTTCCTAATGTTTATTCAATTGTAATATTTAGTAAATTGTGATTCTTATTACATTGTCGGTCGGTTTAGATATAAATATTCTTACAGGATATCACTACATAATATGTACCTAATTATTGATTTAGGGATATCAGCGTGCCTTTATTAAAACATTTCATACTTTTAAATATTCTGAATTTTTATTCACGAAAAACCAAATGATATATGTGTATAACTAGCTGTTAAATTATATTTATAGCTATATCCGGATTGATAATTACTTATATAGCGTAACTTACTCTATATAAAATTACCTATCTGCCAGTGAAAGTTCTGTCAACATCGGCCCAGCCGCTCCAGAAATTAGCCGCAACAAACAGAGAGATAGACAGACAAAATTTAAAATATTGATTTTTTTATGTAAGTATCTTAAACTATAGTGTATACTTTCATATACATTTAGTGAAAAGCTGTTAATCTGAAATTACAAACAGACACTTCAATTTTATTAATTTGTATAGATGTACGGATTTCGTCCAGTAGGTATCTCAATGCAAATGCTAAACAAAGATATATAATTTACGGAATATGATTCAAGTTTGATCGTCATTCACCAATCGAGAATGCTGAATGTCTTTTATCTGAAGGAGGTCACCATTTATGATCGGTTCAAATACTTTTATTACTTCATTATGGAAGGTATTTAAGTACCTAAATAAATTAAAACACAAAATCCTTGATGGTAACACACAGTAGCCATCTAAAAATATACGGAAATGAAAACTATGTGTATGTAATCATAATATAAATCTGTCATGTTTTAAGGTACTTAAACACAACATAAACTGTTAATATTTGAAATTTTCTATGCCATACGTGAAACCACAAGCCACACACCACAAGCGTTTTTATAACAGCTTACTATAGCTAGCATATATACTTTTTATCCATACTAACATTTTAATAAGATACTGTGTCTGCCTTTCTCACAACAACTGCTAAATACATTTAAGTACAATTTGTATATGTATATAAAACATCATAGCCTTAATATTTTAAGATAATGTTATTATAAGATGTTTAATTTTTGATAATATTTAACAAGGAGAGAATATATCATAAGGAAGCATATTATATACTATCACAATAATCAACATAAGTTCGGAATGTGAACCTAAGTTAACGCGGAGGAACTAGTCTTTATACATAATACTTCAGTGCGTATGTGACTATACTCAAACGGCAGGACCGATTTTGATGAAACCTTTCCGTTTTTTAACCTGATTCGAGAGTGGTTTATATTCACAATTCCGTCATAAAATGTTTTGTACCTCTGTTGGTAGTAAAATAAAAGTATGGTAAAACCGCGGGAACGACATGTGTTGTACATTTTGAAGTAACTTTTAATTATGTAATAGTAGCGAGGGGAGGGTAGGAGACACGGTTGCGGCAGCGCGCTGTACCATAACATCGCATCCTCTTCCGCTCACGCGCGTGTATGGGTAAAAAATTCGGCCGCCCACATAAAAATCACATGTTTCAACGACCTCTGTGGCTCAATGGTTTCGCGCGTTGGCAATCAAGCCGGAGGTTACGGGTTCGAATCCCATCAGGGAACAAAAAAGTTTTCTGTATTCATGGGTCATGGATATGTATTAAACGTGTGTTAATTAATTATAGAAGTATTAAATATATATCCGTTGTCTGGTACCCGTAACACAATTTTTTCGAGAACTTATCACGGGACCAGATTGACGTGGTGTAAAAGCGTCCATAGATATTATTATTATTATAATCTAAAAACTAAAATAAATAAACAATGTAATATGCCGTATGTAACACATTATAATATTGAATCGGTATGCTTTTAGCATTCCTATTACGCATCAACATATTTGGAGTATGATTCGTGAATAACTCGCCGGATTCATTTTATGATTCGACGAGATGAATTCAAACTATTCACTACAAGTGATTCCAGAAATAAATAATATTCCGTAAATAGGATTAAACATGAATACAAATTTAATAGAGAAATCCAGATCCATTGAAATATGCGTTCAGATATAAATATTATCTGTGTAAATTTTTAAATTGGGAACAAGGCATTCACGAAGTTTATGCTAAAATTATCATGCATTGTAAAATGTCTAAAAGAACAGGTTTATTTCGCCACTGAGTTTATTTCGCCGGTAGCTTTGTACCGATAGATTCGGTTGGACATTCACAACATTGAACCTTTATTTACTTTTCACTTTAACCAACAATCATGATGCGAGTAAAAAAAAAACATAATATCCATAAAATATCGCTCCTCGCTCGACAGACTGATACTAAAATATTTCAAACGGGACTCATGGTTCTATTATAATGAAACAATTTTTACGGATTTTATCGCGGTTTATTATGATATTTACAAGCCCGACGTTTCGGATACTTTACAGCAACCATGGTCACGGGAGAACTGAGGTGACAGATGTCCTAACGTTACAAAGTTATTTGAACTACCCTATGATACATCATTATTTTAATAAGTCCTCTCTGGTCCTCTCTACGCAGAAAGTGCTAACTATATCTTTAATCTGTGGCATATTATGCTTGGTTTTTGATTTAAGGACTCATAGTTCTATATTATTACAGGCATAACTGCGTGCCTACGAACAACCATGAACGCAACGAGCAGGCAACTCTGCAATGGGCCAAGGCATCCATGAAGGAGATACGCGTGGAGATGAGAGAGTTAAGCCACAGCGTCAACAACTCCGTACTTCTGCGACAACTGCACACCATACGCAATGAGGTAAGCAACATACTCCCCCGTAGGACGTTGCTTTCAACAGGACATGTAATGCAAGACGGTTATTAGGAATACGCTATTATTTGATAATACATCTTGGGAAATGGACTCCCATAAACACATGATTATCACGCTAGGCACCCTAGGAGGCTATTTTTGGTGTCACGTTATAATCACAATATATTTTTATGCTTTTATATGTATCGTTTGTATGTAGCAAATAGCGTTATGTATTGGCTATATTAATCTCACTTTCTCAAATTGTGGACGATAGGTCAAAAAAGAGTGAGTTTGTTTTAGACGCAATACGACAATTATGTAGGTAGTAATATCATAGAATTTAATAGAATTGTAGCTAGAGATGATGATGATGATGATGTTCATATTATTTGATTTTAATCATTTTATAATTATATCCAAACATAAACGGGAATATTTATTTAATGCAACGAATTTACGTAACACAATACACGTCGACCTCATAATCCTTCATGTTATTAGCTTTAGATAATTTACGGGTAGCCTTAAATGGATCAAGGCTTTATTGAATTTGTCGAAATAATACAATAAATTTGTTAGCATTATTCAGTAATTCGATTTATAATTTCAATAGGACATAACCATCATGTAATTACTGTGCTTCACCCGCTTTAACTTAGATTTATAGCCGTATCCAGAGTAATGATGAGTATTTTTGTAGCCTAAATTACTTCTTATAATATCTGCCAATGCAAGTTCCGTCAAAATCGGTCCAGCCGTTTTAAACATTAGCCGGAACAAACAGATAGACAGACAGTCAAAAATTGTAAGAGTATTTTGATATATGTCCCGTGTATACATCCATATGCATTCAATAAAAAGCGGTTATTTTGATGTTACAAACAGACACTCCAATTTTATTTATCTGTATAGATCAACACGTATATAAAACATGAAAACATTGCTCTCTCCGTTTATTGAAGAGTGCTCTTGTGTGGTGATCGCCAATTTTTCCTTCTCTCTGTTAATTCCTTCACCTCCTAATACCACACAACCCGCACCTTCTGGAAACATTATATATGAGAAAAAATCATTTTTTTTGCACGTATCATAAAGTATATAAAACATGGAAACAGTTAAAAAAACCTGTTTTTAATGATAAATGTGATGTTCTGACAGGACCTCAACTCAATTTACCGCCTTTGATAGTTAATAAGGAATTCCACCCCTTTTTGTACTGATAATTGATTAAGTCCAAAGATAAAACTTATACGTGAAGCTCATCAGTTGATTAAATATTAAATTGTTTCATGTAATTCTATTTATTGTAGCTCAAGCAAGCATTGATGGAGACTTCTGACTTGGCACAACTCACTCGCACGCAAGAGACAAGAGTGGACAAGCTGGATAGCGAAGTGGGCAGACTGAAGTATGAGGGGCAGCAAATGAGAAGCATGCTGGCGCAGCTTCGCTCTCACGTGGGGAAAATGTCTAAGGAGGTAAGTTTATTATTAGATATGTCAACTTTTTAAAATCTAGTTTAAGTTATCCGCTTGGCCACCCTCAATGTTTCTTTTTCCTTTTATAAATTACTAGCTGTTACCCGCAGCTTCGCCCGCGTTAATTTAGGTTTTCGGCCGTATGCGGATTGATGATTATTTTTATAGCCTAAGTTACTCCTTAATACATCAGCTATTTGTCAGTGAAAGTCCCGTCAAAATCGGCTAAGCCGTTGCCGAGATTAGCCGGAACAAACAGACAGACAGACAGACAGACAAAAGTTGTAAAAAATGCTATTTTGGCATATGTGCCGTGTATACATCAATATGCATTTAGTAAAAAGCGGTTATTTTAATATTACAAACAGACACTCCAATTTTATTTATCTGTATATAGATATATAGATGATTAATGGATGTGGCGAGTGATTTTTTTCCACAATTCTTAATATAGGTCGTCAGAGTAAATTACAATAGCGATGAAGATAAGTTTATAATATAATATGTAAACTCAAGAAGATCTTGTATGAAAATACTTGCTCTAAAAAGCAAAATTAAAAAAATTTTGAAAAAAACCCACGACGGTTAAAACATAATTGAAAAATGATAAAATACTTAATTTAAAAACCCCGACATTTAAACAACAGAGTATCAGTTTTCATAGCCCTTCCCTACGCACCTATTTGGTTCTCGAAGACGTAGATGTGGCAATAACATATTATTCAAGTCCCTATGAACTTAATATAAAACCCAATATAATCCGTCGGGGGCTGCCATTGAATGGACTAGATTTGTAGTTTTATAGTAACGTGAATAATTTGGAGATATTTTATTGCTATACTTATATTTCTTCAAATTTAAAACAGTGATGAAACCGCATCAAAATTGGACTAGTAGTTTTGGAGAGAAATGGGAACATTTTTTTACGTTTATTATCTCTAGTTGCATAAATTCTTTAAATCGAGGATTTTTTAATTATTTTATTCTTTTTCAATTACCTGCATTTCAACCATCGTGGGTTTTTTATGTGTAATTTTGCTTTTTTATATTTATGTTGAAGTTTAAAATAATGATGGCAGCCCCCGACGGATTATATTGGGTTTTATATTAAGTTCATAGGGACTTGAATAATATGTTATTGCCACATCTACGTCTTCGAGAACCAAATAGGTGCGTAGGGAAGGGCTATGAAAACTGATACTCTGTTGTTTAAATGTCGGGGTTTTTTAATTATTTTATCATTTTTCAATTATGTTTTAACCGTCGTGGGTTTTTTCAAAATTTTTAATTTTGCTTTTTATTTCAAACTTTTTATAGAGTATGCTCTATAAAACGAATTACTTAATATTAAATATGTAGAAGCTAAAATTAAATATATTAATGACTGCAGCGCCTTCAAGTGATTTACCACTGTATCATCTATTTAAGAACCTTTACTGATCAACTACAAACCCTATAATGAATACGCATGAAAATCGGACTAGATAGTCACCTAGTGAGTTGATACCGTAACATCTATTTAAAATCTTTACTAATCAACCACAAACCCATTATTAAAAGCCGAATCCAAATCGGACCAGTAGTTTTGGTTTTGTAAAAACAATGTTTACTGCAGCGCCCCCTAGTGAGGTGTCACCGTAACACATTTTTAAGAACATGCAACACAATTTAAACCGAACCTATAACGGGAAACCACATCCAAAACGGACTTAGTAGTAGTTGCACAAACAAAATATTATGTTTTCTGCAGCGCCCCCTGTAGGGCTAGCATACGCGCACGACAAAATTGTATCTACCCCTTTTCTCGTATTACTTATATGAAATAATACGAGAAACGGCGTAGACAAAATTTTGTCCTGCGCGCATGCTAGCCCTACTGGTGAATTTTCATCGTCATAAAAAATATTTGAATATCCACCAATCAAACCAGAACCCACCACTGAATGAAAACCGCATCAATACAAATATTTACTGCAGCGCCCCTTGGTAAGTCGTAATTGTAACACCTATCTGATAACATGCACCAATTAAATCCAAACCCATAATTGAAAACCGCATCAAAATCAGATTAGTAGTTTTGGAGAAAAATTGCAGCATTAGTTTGTACAAATAAATGTTTACTGCAGCGCCCCCTGGTGAGTCGTCACCGTAACACATTTAAGAACACGTACCACAATTAAACCCGAACCTATCACCGAAAATCGCATATAAAGCGGACTAGTAGTTTTGGTTTTCCACAAACAAACATTTACTTCAGCGCTCCCTGGTGAGTTTTCATCGTAACACATAATACAAGAACATGCACCGATCAAACCAGAACCCATCACTGAATTAAAACAGCATCAAAACAAATGTTTACTGTAGGGGCGCTACAGTAAACATTTGTTTTGATGCTGTTGTAATCCCAAACCCATCATTGAAATTCGTATCAAAATTAAAATAGTAGTTTAGGAGAAAAATGGCAACATTGGATTGTACAAAAAACGTTTACTGCAGTGCCCTCTAGTGAGTTATCAACTTAATATCTATCTAATAATATGCACCAATCTAATCCGAACCCATCTCTGAAAACCGCATCAAAATCGGACTAGTAGTCTAGGAGATAAACGGCAAAATAGGTTTACACACACAAACTGCCTCTCACCCCAAACGCATATATACAGTCTCCGTTCCATCGCGGGTAAAAAGGAAAAAATGTATAATATAAATTATTTTAAGTTGTAATGTTAAGGTAAATCTTAAAGAAACTATAAGTTATCTGTCAATACAAGCACAGCAAAATCTCAAACTATGAATAAGTTGCACGTTGTAAAATAAAGTTCAACTCGAAAGTTCACAGTTTTGCACCTAGTTAAAAGCTAAGGGGTATCATTCATTTACTTTATAACATCCGTACATTTGCGAACTTTGAGCATAAAGTTTCCGGGAAAATTGAGCTTAATTATCAACTATTCTTAAGCAGGATTATCTTCCATTGACTCAACTATTTTTGTGTTTAAAGTTTAAAGTAAATAAGTGCAAATAAAGAATGAACGATTTCGTTACTGTGTATTTAAAACTTATAATTGATAGGTTTACAAAGTGAAATGGCCAGATAGTAAAAAAGTTCAGTAATTTTACTTGTTTGAGTTTGAGTTAACGCGAAAATTGGTTGGTCGAACATTTCTCAATCGAGGATCTGATTTTGTAAAATAAAAAACCGGACTAGGGCGAGTCTTTTTATAAAAAAAATATCGAAGTGAAAGCGATTGAAGCGTGAAGGCGCGTTGAGCACTTTTTGGGTGAACAAAAATCATGAAACCCGCGACATCGTCACCTTGTCACCGAACCATGTGACGCTTATGACGTCATTATAAAATTTCCAAATGTTAATTAAAATGGTAAACATGTCATAATTATTGTAAGTTATAAGTTTTCACTTCTACCGGCAGTCCCTATGACTGCAAGTCTTTTTTTTGTATATTTTAGCTAAGTAAAAAAATGGCATCAAATTTATAAGTGCATATTGCGCCTCATTTCTTTTGACCATTATGTACCCCTATTTCTTACGTACCTCTTTCATCCACACCCTTAGCGTAGAGGAAAACGAAACCAGTATACATAGTCTCTTTGTTTTTGTCGTTACACCTGCATGTAGTTTGCATATACAGTTTAACAGTTAGTTCCGGTCTTTATTTTCATTTATAACATTATACATTAGGTAAAAAAATAAAATACATTTTTATGTCACAAGGAGACAACCGAGCAATCGGAGCCTTATAGTCACCAAAAGTTATGCAGATGCTTTGCTCTCCTTTTACCTATAACCCCCCCCCCCCCCCCCCCCCAATGGGCCACCAGAAACTCACAAACTGCGCGAAACGCAACAGCATAACTGTCACTTGACGCCGGTGTCATGTGAGCGAGAGGTAACCCCGGTCATGCCGGCCCAATTCGGCTGCAAAGCACTACCGCTTACTAAAATATCTGGTATAAAGTTTAGGACAAGACACGACAAATAAGTAAATAATAAAAATAAAAAAGCCTTCCTTGCAATGGTTACTTTTTTTTCTACAGACTAATGCCCAACAGAATATAATCACTATGACTAATACTACTACTTTTTCTACCTGGATATTTTATCTTAATTAACTTTTGTTTTGTAATTATAAAATATTTTTATAATAAACTAGCGTACAAAATATTTTAACAATTAAACTAGTATAAGGTAGGCGTTGGCAAAACTTTAGCGCACGTATTTCCTTTGCATAACCGCTTTAAAATAACCAGTAAATTATAAGCGGGTATTTTTATTAAAGGACTAAAGTCCACTTTGATCAACGGCAGAATTAAACACACATCTAAGCACTTTCATAAAATATTTTATAATAATTATATTAAATAGTTTGGAAAGTCCAACGGTGCACGCCTCATAATCTCATTTGTTACAATAAATCTGATTACATATTTGTAAAATACATAGTTTTTAATAAATAATAATTAAAGGACAGTGAATTCAACGCTCGTATTAATTCCGCAGTGTGTTTAATTTAGAGTTTATATGATAAAAAAATATTCTGGTACGATGATTTTTCGACCAATTTCCCTGTCACACACACCATCCATAAACACAGACACACAGACGTCCTAAAGATTATTTTAAATGTTAATATTTACTACATATATCAAAATAATAATATTGAAATATATTTATATATATTTATCTGCCGGAAGGATTATTTGACTTAATCTAAATAAAATAAATCAATTTCAGTTTCATCAAGAGAGTAGGTAGAGCAAGCACTACGTCAACGCTTCGCTTAGGAGGCGTCCAATTGTTATATAATCAGATTCACGATTAAAACCCAACGGATATTCTCTTATATTCCTTATTAATTCATTCTTAATAACGTTAATGTTTTATTTTTCATTTATAATTTTTGTCGTTTAAAAAAGTTTTTATGTTCGTTAATATCTAAATGTCTACTTTAATAACTTCGTAAAATATACTTTATTCACAAAGTAACTGTGAATCGCGGCTTCACGCGTGGGTTTATAATTATTCATAATTTAACATAACATTCATAACATTCATATCTTCTGAACTGAACGATCCCTGAAACCATTGAAATCCGTTGGGCCGTTTTCGAGCCTATTCAAGCAGAAAAAAAATTCATATACAATCATGATTAGGCAACGTTATAATACAATTATTGTATAAACAGTCAAATGTCATCATTTTTATCGTAGTTTTCCTTTTAAATCGTTAACAGTTTTTTATATGAAATTTTAGACAGCTTTTTATATGAAATTTCAAAATCGTAATACTTTTTTTTTGTATTTATAAATCACGGGCAGGCAGGATGATTATAATTAATGGTATATATACATTTATAATATGAAATTAATAACGATTTTTTTAAAGCGTGTTCTATAAAACAGGTGCAGTCCTTCTTCACGGTTGGTGCTCCTAACCGTCGTAACCGTTGAGCCTGAGACTTTTTACCGGTCGATATGCGAGGGAATATCATTTGAATAGTAATATAGGAAATCATGTCTTAAAAACACGAGATTTTATGATTATACGGAAACGTTTTTGACGCTTATGCATCCAGAACAGTCTTTCGATTATTCAATTTTCAATATTCGTTACTTATTGAAGGGGACATTATAATAAATTAAAATAATGTTTTTGTATCAGTTTACGTTAACATAATATTATAGCCACAGTGATTTAATAGTATAAAAAAATATAGCTACAAAAAATCTCAACTTTTCGCGGGATTCAAATCGACCTCTCAAAATAAGCCTGTCCCTTGTTAACAAAAAAGGTTTTTAATTTATGTAACTACATAAAGGTATTTTTCAAAAATTGCATATTACCAGTGATCTGGGCGCTTATGAATTACAAAAGTATTTTAAACATTTCCTTTCAAAGCCTTTTCCCGCAATCGTATTCAAAATTGAACAATTCAATGGCCGGTTTTATAACAAACATATTGCTGAATAGGATTTTATATTTGTATATTGAACTACGATTACCCATACTCCACTTTTTGGGTTCCCGCCGCGGAAATTCCATTGAGAACGAACAATAACCGCTCACAAAAGGCAGCCATCAAAAGGCGTGGGATGCTCGAATTCCAAGTGTTTGCTAATAGTAAAAATAACCACCGACTATTATTTCATAGACAACTTTAGCATTCATTTATGGAAGATTGTATCTATTCCTCGTTCAGCCCCATTATTCCTTGTTCATTCATATTAATAAAAAAATATAATTCATACTTATTGGACTTAAGCTTGATGACAGTTTTCGCTCTGATCGTTTTGGTCCATTAAAACTAGACTAGATTTTGATTTTAGATCGAAGCCTTTTGGCAACTATCGACGCCCATAAACATCCGCACAACCAGAGATCGTGCAGATGTTGCCCTCCTTTTCACTATCCCATCTCCCCAATGGGCCACCGGAAACTCACAAACCGCACGAAACGCGACAGCATAGCTGTCACTTTACGCGGTTACTATGTGAGCGAGAGGTCACCCCGGTCGTGCCCTCCTAATTTGCATAAATGCTGCAAAACAACATGGCACTACCTGTTACAAAACTTAAGAACAGAATAGTGCCTTAAATATCTCACATAGATTATAACATAGATTATAACACACCTTTAAGTAGTATAATTCTGTTCACTATAATCTTCGTTATTAATGCCCCAAAGAACCGTGAGAAATAAAGTCGTACGGAGCAAAAATGTCATGCAAACGCATAAATTCGCCCGCAAAAAACGGACCTCACACGGACACAAATTTACACGAAAACTGATCGCCGGCAGTAATTAATTCACGCGATGAGATGATTTTTTTACCGTGGAAGCTTACGCATATATTTCACGCTACAAGGAACATAAACAATTTGTGCCTTGTTTTGTAGTTTTATCCGTTCACATAATATATACTTAGAGCGTAATTGGTAAACTCAAAAAGCTTGTAAAACATAATTACAATAATTATGCAGCCTAAATTAAATTAGAAAAACGAAAATTCGCTACTAAGTTAAGCTTAAATTAATCAAAGCGTAGTCTTGATCTTAACAATCAGAAATAAAGTTTTATGGTTGAACTAGGATTGTAAAATGTGAATATATTTCTTAACCCAAAGATTTAATGAATTATTTAGTAATGCTTTCGTCGTCATTATACTCTGTTCTTGTTGTATGTTACTTAAAACAAACGTGTTAAAAAAGTCTATATAACGTTCGTATTTTAATTAAAACAGTTTTTTACTCGTGATTCTTAAATAGAAACGTCCAGTATATTTGCCAATATTCATTTTATATTTTGTTGAATCAATCTCAATTTAGTAGTTACATGGATTATTAATACCAGGAATTAATTTTAAAAGTATTCAAATATCACCAATATTTTATTTATTTTTATAAGGTTCATGCTATTTGATTATCATAATCATCATCCCCTATCCGTCTACTGCTGAACATAGGCCTTCCTCAATGAACGCCAAGACGATCGATCCCTTGCCACTCGCATCCAACAGATCGCCTTCCCACCAATCAACAATTCGTCTATCTAAACGCAGCCTCTACTCTTGAACCTTAATTAATTGATTATAAAAAAAAAAAAATGTTAGTCTTATTTCTTTAGATATATTTGAGTGTTTCTATTTTTGAAATATGTTATTTAATATTAGAAGCTCCTTATGTGAAAGCATGTAAGGCCTCATAATATATAAAAATAACTTGCATCTGCCAGTTCGCTGCACTGGAGATACCGAACATGCCCAGCTTCGCGGTTGCATCAAACGCGGACAAAACCCAACGGGAACCCTTTTGATTTCTCGAATTCGCTATAATAGGGACGAATACCGTCCCGACAAGAACAAAACGCATCCAGAAATTTCATTTAATCTCTGGCAAACGTTTGGTGCCATCTCAATTGAATAACTATAACTTTGAGAACAAGCGATTACTGCGAGTATATTTTATTTATAACTAGAAAGTAATGTATGTTTTTGTAACTCCACAACAAAATAAGACTCTTTTTTTCATTTAATATGTTACAAGTAAGTTTAACTATCTTAAATTTATCTGAAACTTTTTTCTTTTTATATCATCAAATTAACTAGAACCAACGTATTAGAAACAACGAAACTAATGTTACAACAACAATGCATGTATAAACATAATTTCAACGCAAAAGTTTGCCATGTTTGTCTATCCGAAGGACCTAGTCTTGAACTAATAGTAAATATATTTGTAAAAATTTCAATACATGTTTCCAATAATTGACCACTGCATTACACAGGCGTTCATATAAGTATATATATGGCTATAAATACAGATCAGAAAAATAAAAACCCTCGCCATATTGCGGACAATTTCGGAATTAATTTCTGTATGGACTATACATATCTATAAAATATAAAGCGGCGACACCATTGCAAGGTTTATATATTTCTGGTCAGGCTATAATATGTGCCATATAGTGCCTGAGAATAAATGATTTATTATTATATTATTATTATAATGATTAAAGAGAAGTTTGTATGGTATTTGATCATAGATTTGATTAGCTTTGGACATACTTAATGCATATTCGCTTGAGATGTAATCTTAATGTGTTCAATATTCATCGTCGCACACGAAAACTGGTAAACTGACCTGACTAATCCCGCTAACTTATATTTGAAATAGCTTATTGTTGAAAAGCAATGTTATTCGTACAAATATCGGAATTTACCTTTTACTTTTGTTCTAATGTGGTGAGGTTCCCGTCCTCGCCCCTTGCTCTTTTGTTCCCTCTTATAAGAGGGGTACAAGGAGCCCCCTTGGCTCAATTATCTTCGCCTAAGGTGCAGCGGCTCACCTAGGCTACTGAGCCCCACCGACACGTCAAGGCCTGAACCATGGTGGGGATATTATACAGGATATAAATTGCAAGCACCTCTTCCTTCCTTAGCGATATGACCGCCTTTGTGCATAATTTTGTAAGTTTTTATTTAAGATGTAATATGTAATTGCTATATGCACAATAAAGTATACTTCTTCTTCTTCTCTACAAGTCAAGGATAAGCGAAGAGAACACGCAATGGTAATTTTGTATGTTACATATATACATATATATATATATATATATATATATATATATATATATATATATATATATATATATATATATATATATACACACACATATATTAGATACATCAGTGTTATCTCGAGACCGAGTACGATACGACGAATCACCTGCTAATGTTAATGTGGGTATATATAGCCGGTTTCATCCGTGTCATCTGGACGCATGCGATAAAACACCACAATTTACTGTTATCTATAGATTTTAGCCTTCAATTTTTATTTTGCAATATCCACTATTTTACTATATACTATATTCTCTAATTCACTTTTACTATTTTTGTTATTATGTTGGGTTTTTTGTTACTATTTCCTTAATTGTTGATGAGACTTCGATATTTGTCAAGGAGTTTGCATCATAGAGAGAGCACATGGGTGATGGGTTATCAAATTAATCATCATCAATCCGAATACGGCTGTAGAATTCAGTAAAAGTGGACAAAGTTGAGGGTACAGCTAGTTTATTATGAATTACAATAATTTTATAATTTAAAAGTGAATAATAATAATGACTTAATTACTTTAGTCTCATGGTCACATTGTACTCGTGAGACTGGTGGAAGGAAATGTGGAAATATTTTATATGTAAAAGAAATACATATGAAAATATAATATAATATCAACCCTTATATGTCCCACTGCTGAGCATGGGTCGCCTCCTTGAAATCAGGCCAGGAGAGTCTTGGGCCATAGTTCACAGATGTGCTGGTCCAATGTGAGGTGAATAAAAAAAAATCTCATTTCAAGGCACATGGGTCAGGATCGAACCCGTACCCCTCACTCGAGAGGCCAAGCCCATACCCACTAGACCATCGCTCACATTAAATTCATCTGGGCGGACAGGGTATGAGATAGAGGAAAAAATAAGATAACTCTATAATTACATCACAGTCATTATCAGACGTATCCGTGCTATCCTACAAATGACTCCATGAACGCCAAGATTCCAAATATACATGATATAACAAATAATAAACCCCCTCTACACATATTTGTCATACGAAATCGGGATTCGAACCTTCTATCTTACATTATGAGGCCCTATTTCATAACATAAGCTATATAAATATTTAAGTACTATAAAATTTCTTTTGATTATTGAGATACAAATGAATCGTGTCTCAATATTTGACCAAAGGAAAGCTAGTTGATAAACAGCCACATAACCAAAAATATATGAATGTGATTAGTTAGCACCTGTTCTGCCCGCGCAACGTTACAACTAGCTGTTGCCTGCGTCTTTGTACATGTACAAAGACGCAGGCATATGAGGCCTTATGTATGTCATGTTGATTTATTTATAATATTAATAATAATATCTATGGACGCTTTCACACCACGTCAATCTGGTCCCGTGGTAAGTTCTGGAAGAACTTGTATTACGGGTACCAGACAACGGAAATATATTTAATACATTTATACTATACATATATTTAAGATTTTTATTATATAATACACATATTTAATACACATCCATTACCCAGGAACACAGAAAATATTTTTGTTCCCTGGCGGGATTTGAACCCGCAACCTCCGGCTTAAGCGCCAACGCGCTTACCACTGAGCTACAGAGGTCGTCGATATAATATAATATGATATTATAACATAATATTACAATATAACACGCAATTAAATATTTTAGTTGTAGAGCTGCGTCCACCTTACCATTTTTCGGGTGCAGCGAGTCCCACATACCCCCCAGCGGGATCAGAGCATTTCCCGGTGTAAAAGAAAAAAAGTATCTATGCGTAAAAAAATGTATACGTACAAAGTGTATATATTTCTGATAGCAATTGTCGTTTCAATAGCATGCACCCATCTGTACAAACCTGTTCCCGCAGGCCTCTAATTACGACAACGATTTGTAGCAGATGGTCCCACTCATTTTTGCAACGCTACAAAGTACATATTATATAGTTCCTAATATTAATCATAACAATTTTATATTGATATAGCTGTTGCCCCCAGCTTCACCCGCGTTCACTTAATGTACGAATATGTCGTCGACTGATCATTATTTTATACCTTGTCGTCATGTTACTAAGTTTAAGAACTTAGTAAAGGAAAAAAGAAAACTTAGTAGAGAAAAAAAGTGAAGGAAAAATCTAAAAAGCGTTCATTATTAATTTATATCCAAACACGTTTTTAGAAATTAAGGGTTTCGAAAAACTAGGCTAGTCAGACACGCATAAACATACTTATTTTCGATTTTAATTTAATTTTAAATAATGGCATAAGTACATCACTTATAATTTATTTATTATTATTATAATTTGTGTATTATATCATTATGAGCTTTAAAGACGGTTTGGTTAGGACCCGACCCTTGGCAGTTTTGTAAAAAAGTGACGTTATAAATTGTGGTCTATACACATAATATTATGTGTATAAATCAAATTCTGTATACAATTCAAAAGAATTTGGACTATAACAGAACATGAAATGAATTGTAAAAACATGAATCGTTCTAATTTTTAACATACTGCCTGGCAACATTTATTTAATTAATTCAATTATTATTAATATTATTATAATAGATATATTGCGAATAGGCCGTATATATGTGAATCCATAAAACATTTAAATCCGGTTCGCTATATCTCCAACGGGTACAAATATAAACAGGTGATATTTTGTTCGTGTTTCTTTGTTCTCATCTGAAAGTGATGCAAAAGGGTGCAGTCACACAGCCTCGATTTTCCTTAAAACAGCCCTAGAAATATGCAGTCTCGTTATTAAAGTAGTGACGTACCTGAATATCGATAAAATCACATGTTCATGCTGGGAAAACGTTTTTAATATAAAAACGTTTTCCCAGTAAACGTTATTGATACATCTATCAATTAAAACAAAACTCATTGAAACCTAATAAAATGATTTGACTTTAATCAACATCTATTATGTTAGTACAGTTTGAAGATTTTTAATAAAGAAATACATTTTTATAATAACTTAGTTTTGGAATGAATCTTTAAACTAATTAGAACTAGTTTGACATTAGAAAAAGAAAGTCAAACATCGTATTTTAAAATTAGATATAAATAGCCTGAGACTATGGCATTTATATTTATTAAAGATACATCGGTAACTTTAGTTCTCTGGCGGATGTCTTCATTTCGAACCCTATCTGCCACAGAAACACCCAGCAGACCACGCTCCATGTGCGGGTGGAGAGAGATCGGTCGTCTCGGCGTTCATTGAGGAAGGCTTAGTTCAGCAGTAGACGGATAGAGGTCGATGATGATGACGAAAGATATACG
Organism: Helleia helle; assembly: GCA_963853865.1. NCBI lineage: Eukaryota > Metazoa > Arthropoda > Insecta > Lepidoptera > Lycaenidae > Helleia > Helleia helle. The sequence goes on from OY971420.1 coordinate 8,462,636, forward strand.
TCATGGTGGTCAATATTAGATATACAATGCTATAATGATAACGATTAATATCCTGATAATCTATCTTCAACACGTAGTAAAGACTGAAAGAATATTTAAAAATTGTGGCCTTATTTCCTTTCAGAATACTTGATGTACAACCCTTTGCAATCTTCATTAGCGTGCAAGCTTTTCGTTTTGGTCTCATTCTCTTTCCGAAAGACTACGGTTGCATGACTTGTCTTCGTAAAAATATTTTTTGATTTCGAATATTCTTAATTTGAATTGATATTTTAAAATAGTTTCCAAACTATCGTAAATGTAGCACTAAGAAAAAATAGACACATACACGTCAGCCATGGCAGGAGACCTTATATTAATATATTTTAATATGCAAAGTAACTTCTTTCCACTGAAATTATCTAATACAATGATATTGTTACAGATGAAAGCAAAACAGTTGAACGATCTGAACAGCGATAGCTACAACGACGTCCTGGAGCCGCACGAGATTAGGGCCGGGGATCTGAGACCGGAGCACTCGCACAAGTATCGCCACAACAAGATGGTACATGCTCAGATCTCCCGCCTGGCGCGTAGCCAAGACCAACTCGATGAGTATCAACAGAATCTCCAAACTCAAATCCTGGATGTACAGAGGCGCCTTGACCGCTTCGAGGAGCCCAACTGGAATCTCATTACCGCTAAAATCGATTTCCTCGAGCTCGAAACCAAAGTCTTGCGCAACGAGCTGCAAAACACGACGCAGAAGGTCGCCGATTTCGATAAAGTTCACGCTTCTATGCTGGAACTACGCGAGGACGTTGAGAGCATTGAGAATAAGGCGGACAAAACGGTGCCAGAATTCAGGAAGGAAATATCGAAACTAGATGTCAACTTTGCCCAGGTAATGCATAACTTAGAACAAACTTTATAACACACCAAGTGGAGTATAAGTTAAGCACTAATGTCTTACTTAACAAGATTTACAAGCTTTAAAAACTTGCGTGTGATATTTTTTAAGTTATTTCGTGGCTGTTTGTCCATTAAAAGTTTTTATAGCCTTTCTTTCATGTTTACCACAGACGAACCACAAACGCCTTTCTGTTTTTTTTTTCAACATTTCTAGTAGTTATCGGAATTGTGCCGATCTTTCATTGTTGTGAAAGCGTCTATTGATGATTTTGGAATCCGAATGATTCATTTTTTGTGCTCCTCAGGTATCTTTGTTAATAATGTTCAGGTATAAAAGGTAAACGCATTCCGAGATTTACAACAAACGTATACTAAGATTTATAGATTAGCAATTCCGTCAGGCTATGTCAACTCTCACTGAACTGTAATTCTCTAGGACTAGAATTTCAATATAATTCAAAACTGTTTCGAATACCTAGTAAAGTATATTTCTGTCCTGTAGCTGAACGCTCAATCATCTTACCTGAAAGAGGATCAAGAGAACTTGCGGCAGTCCGTGAAGGCGATTGCTGTGAGTGTCAGCAACGCCATCGATCGTGCCGAACTAGACCGTCTTCTAGTGAAGAAAATTAACGAATCTATATCTAATTTGACATCGATGACCAGACAGCACTACTACCGTCTGAATGACCACATACTTAAGGTAAGAATTTATTCCTTTGAAATAAAGACCCTGGAAACAAACTAGACTCTTGACACTATTTACAGACCTTTAACGGTCAGTTCATTTATCGTTACTCTCATACCAATAAAATTACAAATTGTACGGTGAAAGAAATAAGTAATTACTCTCTAAGAATATCTGATTTTCCAAAGAAGAAAATAAATTTTATTTTATTTTCGTACTTAGCCCTCGGTGCAAAAGTCTAACTGAAGCTTTTTAATATAAAATAGCCAGCTTTTATAATACATAAGATATTATATACATTATTTTTTCTAAAAGAAATTATGCAAAGCACTAAGCTTTCATGTTTTATGTTCAAGTTTATATTTATATTAAGGAGTCATAAAAGTGACTCGTAAAACCTAGACTGAGATAAGATTGTATACAATCAGAGCCACACGAAGCTAATAACAATATTAAAAACGTCATTACGCTATAGCTATTTTCAGTCGTCTTGGATACAGCGCTAAAGTTGTGTATCCAGGGGCTTAATCCAGATAACACATGAATATATTAAACTATCTTCATATTTACACTTTAAATTCATGTCCGGTCCGCGATGGAAATTTTATTTAGGTCAGAATATAGAATGATTTATTTTGCCTATTCATAGCATTGACAGGGATTATTTGTGTAAAGGAATTATATAACACGCCATCTAATATCGCATGAGAGCTCGATTGGATTGTTGTGTATTAACAATGTTTGTCAGGGTTTATTATATTCGATGATAACGTAATTAAAGAAATATATGCGTAAAGTATTTCTATCACGCGAAGAATAAGCTCGTTGAAGTGGGAGTGGGATGGTCCCACGCTCAGGAGAACAAGTTCGAGAGTGGAGCCCGCGTTTTGGTATACGAAGTGTTGGTCTGCCATTAATCAGGTGGGAAGATGATCTCCATGCTGTGGCCGGTCAGTGTTTGATGCGAGTAGCGAGGGATCGGTCGTCTTGGCGTTCGTTGAAGCAGGTCTATGTTCAGGAGAGGACGGATAAAAGCTGATGATGATGTGTAACGTTACAAATCCATTGTTTTTGTAGTTCTCATTTTAAAATAGAAAATATAAAAAGTTTAAAAATATATCTGCAGCTAAAGAATACATGCTTTCCTTATTATTCGAACCTTGAGATCCTTGAAAATACTGTTAATGCTGGTGTTCCGCAAGGCTGTGTACTATCTCCAACCCTGTTTCTTCTGCATATCAATGATATGCTGCAAACCAGCGGCATTCATTGTTATGCGGATGACAGCACTGGAGATGCCTTATACACTGGCCGCTCTAATATTTCTCGGGAACAAGTCGATGAGTGTCGGAACAAACTTGTGTCTGAAATCGAGTCTCTGTTGACCAAAGTCTCGGAATGGGGACGACTTAACCTGGTCCAATTTAACCCCAACAAGACACAAGTTTGCGCGTTTACCGCCAAAAAATCACCCTTCGTCGTTCCTCTACGATTTGAAGGCACTCCCCTAACTGCCGCAGCCAGCATTGGGATACTTGGCGTCGACATATCGAGAGATGTGCAGTTTTGTGGTCATTTGGAAGGAAAGGCTAAACTAGCCTCTAAGAAACTTGGCGTGCTCAATAGGGCGAAGCAGTATTTCATGCCTTCACACCGCCTTCAATTATACAAGGCGCAGATCCGGCCTCACATGGAATACTGCTCTCACCTCTGGGCTGGAGCGCCCCAATATCAGCTCCTTCCATTTGACCGCGTCCAACGCCGGGTGGCTCGAATCGTCGATGATAATGTGATCTCCAATCGGCTTGATCCCTTGGCGCTGCGTAGAGATGTCGGATCGCTCTGCATCTTCTACCGCATCTACCACGGGGAGTGTTCTGAGGAATTGTTCGGATTAATACCTGCGGCAGAATTCCACCACCGGACATCGCGTAAGAATTCCAAATTTCACCCACACCATCTTGATGTCCGGAAATCCACAACATCTAGATTTTTACGGCATTTCCTGCCTCGCACTACAAATATATGGAATCAGCTGCCACCTATGGTGTTTCCGAACCGATACGACTTAGGGACCTTCAAGAAAAGAGCATACTCACATCTAAAAGGCCGGCAACGCACCTGCTGATCTCCTGGTATAGCGGGTGTCTGTGGATGTCGCTATTCACTTACCATCAGGTGAACCGACTGTCCGTTTGCCCCCTCTTCTATAAAAAAAAAAATACGCAAGAGATGGTTAGATTAAATTACACGGCAACTTTTGTACTCGAGCTATATTTATTGTTTGTTAATGATGTATATTTTGTTTCAGACCGAGTCGAACAGGGTTGACACCAATGGCACGTTGGGAATCCCGCTACCAGAGCTGATGGGAGAAGTGAAGGAGTTGCAGCCGGTTGAGCACGAGTACGAAGACCTTGTCAACCAACTGCCCAAGGACTGCTCAACAGTTCCAGGTCCCGCAGACACCTACCTCATCAGACCTGGACGCCACCCAATCGAGACCTGGTGCAACAATGGAAGCACCCTCCTCCAACGTCGTTACAACGGTTCCGTGGAATTCAACAGGAAGTTCTCTGAATATGTAAATGGTTTTGGTAACCCTGCTTCTGAATACTGGCTTGGCTTGGAATCAATGCACCAACTTTCTTCCGACAACTGTTCTTCAATGAGGATCGATATGACTGACATCTATGGCAGCAACTGGTACGCCGAATACGAGAATTTCTCTGTTGGCAGCGCCGATAGTGGATACGTTTTGGATGTAAGCGGCTTCAAAGGTAACGCCAGTGATGCCTTCGAGTACCAGAACCACATGGAGTTTTCGGCTATCGACCGCGACAGGGATATCTCGAACACTAACTGCGCTGGTAACTACGAAGGCGGCTGGTGGTTCTCCCACTGCCAACATGTTAATATCAATGGTAAGTATACCCTTGGATTGACTTGGTTCGACTCAGCCAGGAACGAGTGGATCGCCGTCGCCACCAGCGAAATGCGGATGTACCGTCGGCCAGGATGCAATTAAATTTAATAAAAATTCGAAAATATTAATGTTGTATTATGTTAAATCATACCAAAGATAACTTAGTAGGCAATGGTTCTTGTGTGTAGGATTTCAAAAGATTTTACGACTACCTACTTCTCTATAATCTAGTTTGTTTATGGAACCAGTCCACCCATGTATTGTATTATATTTACTTTTAAGAATTTTGTCTAATTTTGTATAAGTTTATTTTCAATAACATTATTTGTACTTAACTGTTTTGGATCGTAATGATCAGAATTGATGTATTCATATTATTTTTAAGTATTATTCAATATATCAATTGATTTTGACTTAAATCATTCCACTGTTCACTTTATAAGTGAGCTTATTATGTACATATATTTTAATATATTTTAGTTAAGTTACTTTATTGACTATTATTGAATCTGTTTCACTATTTATTTTGAGTTAATTTGGTTAAAAAATATAAAGTAATTATACCATTGTGTAGCATATTTTAATGTGTCATAAATTATATTATAGTGTTGAATGAATCACATATACCGTTAGATTTATGCCCCAATATTCAAGCTAGTGAAATAAACGCCAGCTAAGACGTCATAATAAAGGAAATCTTCGTTTGCGTTTGTTTGATTATTTAAAATAAATGTATCCCCAAGTAGAGATGTCGCTGTATCTTTAATCGTCTAGGGGTGGATTTGACTAACGCAGTCATTTATCAAGAAAAACTATACCATAGATTATTCGCGTGTATCTTTTTTATCTGAAACGACCCTAATATTATCGATATAATAAATTTGTAAAAGTTGACGTCACTATATAAAGTTTGTCAACAAAACGCAACTTCTCTACTTTTAATGTTATACTTAAATGTTATATCTTTGTCCGTCAAATATTTAATGTTTAATGGTGTGAATAATAAAACATTCGCCAATAAATAAAACCAAATAAATATCCTGTCTGTAAATGTCTGAATTTTATTCTATCCAAATCTACCCACAATATTGGGCCTGAACATTAAGCTGGCCAGCTGGGGCCCTCTATCACGTGTCTCTGCTATGTCAAACAGTGGCTGATGATGGCGATGAAAATTACAATTAATTCAAAAATAGAATCTCCTTAACTTTTGGATTAAGAAATAACTTAAATATAAAGAACACAATATTTTAGTCCACTCTTCAAAATTTTATTTTTGGTTATGTCAACTTATCGACGAACTGAGAGGTTGGGTATCAAAAAATTACAGGTCAGAGTAATAAGGGATGGTGTATTTAGTATAGGACAAACGATACCACGCCGGATCATAAGATAACCCAAAAATTCAATGGTTATAAATAAACACGTAATATTAAAGCGATATATTTTCTTCGAAATTGCCACCAGAAAAATCTAAACTCAATCGTATATATTCAACCGTCTTCGAAGTTGTCAAAGTAATAATCCATATTGAGTGATGAATTATCCAAAAACGTATACGTTTTTATTTCGTACTTCGGATATAATATCACTGAGGTATTGCTTAGAGCTAGTTTCATATTCCCATACATTTCTTGTTTAGATTCTCTATACGTCATATTGTATATGTAATCTCGTATATCGTACACCCTTCCTTCTAATTGGGACAAAGGAACATCAATATCGGTTTGTTGCAAAGCTTTCGTATGCTCGTGTTCTATAGGTCTCTGTTGTCGCGTTTTGTTCAGCCATCTCAGTAATGTATACGACTTGGTGCAGATAAACAGATCTGTGACGTTTTTCTTCGAGATTGTTTTCAGTATCTGCATATTACGAACAAGCCATCTGAAAAAAAATTAAGATAATTGATTTATATTCTTTATTTATCTATATTACATATTTATATTATTATTATATTTATCTATAATTTCTGCATTTCCGATGAACTCTGAACATTGGATGACGATTCGAACTAAGAATTTGATATTTAAACATTCACTCAGTTCACTTCAATTAATTATTTGTAAAAATAGTTCATAGAACTAAGGTCTACGCGAAATAGCTTCAGATAATATCAACTCTTACATGTCCCACTGCTGGATACATGTCTCCTTCTAGAAATCAGGCAATGGTGTTGGGCCATAGTTCACCATGCGCTGATCCAATGCGGGTTGGTGAACTTCACACGCCTTCAAAGACTTTTAATCTCATCAGGCATTGATCGGCATAGCGCTTCCTCCCGCTCGCTCCTCGCTTCCTCGCTGTGCTCGCTCCCGGCTGCATGGGTACCACCATCTTGATTGTTTCTCCCGTGAAACAGCTTTGCTGTGTTTCGGAGAGAAGGGCAAGACAGGCAGTGTAATTACTGGCACCGAGACTTAACATCTTATGTCTCAGGATAGGCAACACATAAACGAGTTGCCTGGGCTCGTTCCAGGTAAACTGGTTTATGTTCATGGGCGACGTCGACCACTTACCATTAGGTGGTAAGTTTGCCAGTTTGCCTATCCAACTAACATAAAAAAGGTTTCCTCACAATTTTTTATCACCTTTTTTTTCCATGAACTGTTTATTAAAAAATAATTGTTTTTTTTTCGATATAATTCATCATCATTCGTGGATCTTCAACAGTCGTTACGGGTCGTCAGAAGCCCGAAAGTCTGACAACCAGTCTTACCATATGGTAACGTATTACCCAGTTACTGCGTTGTGGAGATCAGGTAGGTAGTTGTTCCATAAAATACTGGTGTCCAGACTCCAGCTACATCTGGCTAGACTAGAAGCCGACCCCAACATAATTGGGAAAAGGCTAGGCAGAGAGAAGACAGTTTTTTTTAAATTATTGAATGTGTTTTAAAAAGGATGAAAATCAAGCTAAAAGATTATATTACATAAAATATGCAAACATTAATACACGTAATAAAAACATACTCAAAACGATAAATTCATTAATTCAATACACGACAAATGCTCCAAGTGTTTTGTATCGAAATTCAATTCGATCATTAATGAATGGCAGTGAAACTTCAAAATTGGGATTGATTATGAGGTGCGCTCTATTTACATAAATTTCATTTATATGCTTGAGGATATACCAGCTGACGGTAAACGTTGTTCTGCCATATTCATTAGTTCTGGTAGAAGCACCCTAGTCACCCGGATGTATGAAATATACGTTACGAATTACTTACGACCTATCTCAAACCTACCAAATATATATTAATTAACACTAAATAATAAATATACCTAGGTTTAGGTAAGTTTTTATACTAACTTCAGTTTTGGAAATAGATACCGATGAAATACTTTTAACAATAAATATCAAGCACCTTACGCTTTTTTACAATAAGTAATATCATTTCTTTTTGTTAATCCATTTAATTCTTGCATTTAAAATTATTTTTAAAAAATTATCTCGGTTTGCTATGAAAGCGTGTTTAGTTTTTTTAAACTATAATTTATTTTTTACTTTTTAGTATCGATTTTTTTATTAATTTAAAGTACTCATCTTATGGCCATTTCTTTAGAATGAGTGAGAGACTAAAAACCACACATATGATATATGTAAATTGCGCGCCTTGTGCTTTCCTTGCATGTGCTATCTTGATTATCCTGATCAGGATATTGGAACTTATTTATTTATTATATTTGTGATCGGTACTTAAAAAGTGTGTAATGTTTCCATTTAATCTGACGTCTTAAAGTGGGTCAAATTCAAGTCTAAAGGAGTCGGTTACAAACATACATAGATTTATGTGGAGCTAATATAAAGCATGTAAAAATGACTTGCCTCCCAATTTAATAAAGTCTTTAACTTTCATCAATAGTCGGACCATCAAATGTATAAATATTTTGAAACAAAGTTTCTATGATGATGTTCGGGCTCGTATATACGCGCTCGCCGCGCGGCCACTCTATCATAGAATTTACCGCTAGTCGCTACACTAAACGCGCGGTACGCACGCGGAACTTTTAACGCGTAGTTCCTGCGCTTTATACTATAAAGCTTTGCTTTTTTCGGGCGTCTCTAGATGGCACTGTTTTTTCAAGTCTGGCTGGTAGTTCCGAAGTTTGGCGCAACAAAAAAACTTGTCCGTATGAATATACTACTATAAAAATTGTCGTCAGGGCATTACTAATAGATCAGACTTTCTAGAAGGTTCTTGGCTTTTGAAGGCAATCTTATATATGTATACGAAGATACGGCTTCGTATATCCATGGAAGACCTATGTGAAAGCAATTAGAGTCAGATATTAATAAAAATTTTGATGGGACATCAAAGGGGATTTTATTAGGGTCTATCACGGTCAATATACACTATGATCTACAATTTTCTGTTTGTATTATAATTTTCTGAAAAAAAAAGTTTATGGGAGGCCTTCACAACTAAAACTACGTAGAAAAAGATAGATAAAAGTATAATAATAAATAGTGATAATGGAATACGGTAGCTCCGTATATTGGCAGTGGGGAAGTGTACTATCACTGTTTCAAAGTATTATTTTAGTAGGTAGGTACATAATCGTTTGCAGCAGGATATACAAATATATTATGCTATAGGAAAAAAGGTATATTTCATGGATATTAATTTTAGTAGACCATTGTAGCTTAATAATTATTTATTATTTTCACTAAGATGAATAGCATCGTAACATTCCCCACCACGGTTCAGGCGTTGACGTGGCAGTGGGACTCAGTAGCAGAGGGTGAGCCCAGCACCTTGGCCGAAGCTAATTGAGCCGAGGGGGCTCTTTATACCCCTCTTATAAGAAGAGGGGACAAAATAGCAGGGGCAGGGGGCGAGGATGAGAACCTCGAGTACTGTAACGACGTTGGGATGGGTTGTTCTGTGGTGCGGGAATACCCCTCTGTGGAGGTCGGTCCCTTGCGGGAATGACTAGCCGTCGAGGTGCCCTCTTTGTTTATTAGATCCGGGACACCTCACCAAAGGCGGCATTGGTGGCACTCGCCGGGTTTTAGAGGATAGAGCTGCGTCCACTTACCAGCTTTCGGACACAGCGAGTCCCACATACCCGCCGGGAGAGACCAACTCCCCCGCGGGATTTCTCAGAGCATTTACCAGCGTTAAAGAAAAAAAAAGCATCGTAACATTGCTAAGCTCTACATTAGGCATTATTAATTATAAGTTGTAAACAGCTTGTTAACTTTGCCCGTTATCGGACCGTGAACCTTTATAGTTCTAGCCGTGGTTTAGCTCCATCCGATGAGTCTGACAAAGCCGCGAGTAATGTCAATCGCTGGTTCCGCAGGCTGTCAATTACTAACACAATAGAGATTAAACTCGCCTACATATCTTTATTATACTATAGAGGCTACATTAACAAAGCACATGCATTAATATAAAGTATGAATGAAAATGTTTTTTTATTTTCAGCTATGATATTGTTGTTAAGTTCTTATAATATTAATTTTTTTTTTCAGCTATGACATTGTTGTTAAGTATAATATTAATATTGTTATTTTTATTTTCAGCTATGATATTGTTGTTAAGTATAATATTAATTTTATTTTTTATTTTCAGCTATGAGATTGTTGTTAAGTATAATATTAATATTGTTTATTTTTATTTTCAGCTATGATAATGTTGTTAAGTATAATATTAATATTGTTTTTATCACATGATCTTTCATGTCATTATCAAATGTCGAGGATGATGAATGTAAGAGTCCATTGCTGGAAATATCTACCTTACAATGATCGTCAATAAAAAAATATTATTAGTCAGTCTGCACGGAGATCATTTCATCAGTTGTCGTCGGTGAAGACCAACCCTCTGGCGATCCGTAGTAATAAATCAATGATTAAAATTTGTAACTGAAAAAATATCAATAGCTTTGATGTAAGACCCTTAACGACTAAGGGTGCGGCACCAACGCGGCACATGGATAGGCTACGCACGTTTGTCAAGTTTGAAGTCCCGGCTTAAAGTCTTCTTTAATCTAATTTTAAATCAATTTTGAGTTATCATTATTATATTTATCAAGTCCTCAAGTTTCACTTACGGTGTATAATGTTGTACGCTTGTATAGACTAGGGGCAGGTCGTTGAGATATCCACACCCAAACCCCCAGGACAGGATACCTGCCAGTTGTGAGTTGACCAGGAGTGGTGCTCCAGGCACGGCTAGACAAGACGATACAGCACTCTCCTCGCGGGCATCTCCCGCGCAAAGCATGCCTTCACGCAGTGGTGTTTGCTGCTAAAATGTAAGTTTATTTTTTATTTTTTATGTCGTCAGGGGGCAAACGAGCAGTCGGAGTCCCAGGGAGCCGTCGTCCATACACATCGGCACAACCAAGGCCATGCAGATGTGCCGCCCTCCTTTTCCCTATCCCCCCCCTCCATGGGCCACCGGAAACTCAAAAACCGCACTTGACGCCGGTGTTGTGTGAGCGAGAGGTACCAACCCGGTCGTGCCGGTCCAGTTCGGCTGCAATGCAGCATGGGACTAACTCTTACTAGATAAGATAAACAAATTAAAGAGGTAGTAGATCAAAGGCACACATTATGTGAGTTTACGTGGTCTTATTATGCTAGCAAGAAGTATTTGATACCATTTAGTGGAAACTGATCAATAGAAATCAACAATAACTATTTTTTTATGTTATCTAATATATAAAATTCTCGTGTCACGGTGTACGTAGGTAATTAAACTCCTATAGACGGCTCGACCGATTCTCATGAAATTTTGTGTGCATATCGGGTAGGTCTGAGAATCGGTCAACATCTATTTTTCATCCCGCTAAGTGTTACTCTGCTCACTCCAATTTATTTTTAATTTTTTGGACAAAATTTAACGCGGGCGAAGCTGCGTGCAACAGCTAGTATTGTTATAAAAACAATTATAATAAATATCAGGAATTTTATAATAAATCTACAACACAATGTAAGAAGGGTTGGATATGTTTGATTAACTACACCTTCTAATTGAAACGATATTTAAGTACATATCTACAATGAAATGAAAAAAATGAAAAAATGAAAAAAAAAAAAACTGGAAAACAATGCGTTTCCATGGCGATCCTTTTAAGCAATCTTCCACTTTATAGATATTTTTCATGCTCGGAAAATTACAGGTGAATACGAAAAATAGTACAACAATTTATATTTCAGCTACTATTTTTTTTTGTCATAATTTTTGGACGATTTACCCAAGCCTAGCCAAAAAGAGGACATCCCGATTGGAGTTGTCATTTTTTACTATTTGCTATTAAATTAGCCATAAAGGCGGAAAGCCGAGTTTCCGTTTAGTTATTCCATTCGAAAAAATCTGTATAAAATATTTTTTACCGTCCAATAGCTCTATTCAGGTTTATATTCTCTTCCTGAATTATATATTTTTCCGGCGCAAAAAACGTTTTTCAAATATTTAAATTTTTATTGTTGCGAAAATATATCTTAATTATTTTTAAGTTTTATAAAAACCTACAAATAAATGCCTTCGGAAATTTTTTTCGCTTCAGTACAGCTGCTATATATATGCGCCTCAGTGAAACAAAAAAAAATCCCACTATTGGGCAATGGTCTCTTCGAAATAATGTGATTTAAGCCAGCTTCGGCTTCGATTTAGATTTTAGATGTGTTAGTTAACTACATGGGGGGGGGGAGACGTAAGAGAAGAGAAGAGATTCTTACCACTTCTCTTAAAGTCCATCTGTCTTTCGGGAGTTTAATTTTTACGTAACCGTACCTTACTATCTAGTAAGTAATCAGTACCCGGATGACCGAGCTTTGCTCGGTAGTTTTTTTTATTTTTATAAAATGACATTTTCTATAAATGATTCCTAGCTAGATCGATTTATCGCCCCCGAAACCCCCTATATACTAAATTTCATGAAAATCGTTGGAGCCGATTCTGAGATTCCAATTATATATATATAAGAATTGCTCATTTAAAGATATAAGATAAGATATGTTTTAGTGACATATTCTTATATTACGGATCGTAAATAAGGTAAAAAAGATGAGTACCTTATTGTAACCTTCGCAATAATGGTTTTCCGGGCCAATTGGAAACGAAACACTTCTTAGCATAGGATCCATTATTTCATCTAGATAATATTTGGAAGAACGTGGCAGACATAACTCGTTTCCCTGTAATGATATGTAGTATTATGTAGGTATTTTAGAAATAAAATATATTGATGACCTCTGTGGTTCAATGGTTAGTGTGTTGGCGCTCAAGCCGGAGGTAGCGGGTTCGAATCCCGCCATGTGTATTATATAATAAAAATCTTAAATATATTAAGTATATAGTTTATAAGTATTAAATTTATTTCCTTTGTCTGGTACTCGTAAGTCGTAACACAAGTTCACGGGACCAGATTGAAGTAGTGTAAAAGCGTCCATAGATATTACTATGTATTATTATTTTTGTGTCTTTTTTCTCAGCTCAGAGCTTAGGCTTGAGTCTTTTTTTACTCAATGCATGTAGCCAGGACAGGGGTAAATTATTGACACACACTTGGGCTATGTACATCCAAACGAAAACCACTGTGAGCGTCGTCAGCCGCTTTTTAAGAGTCCCGGATCTGCAGGCAACAGAATCACCTCAGCAACAGACTGGCCCCGGCAAAAGGCTAGACTCCTCTAGGCTAGGCCTCGTAAGGAGGGACTGCCGGACCACCGCTAACCAGTTCCCGCGACGTAAAGCCATTCTAGGCCCGGGTTCCCATCCTGAACTGCCACGCCTGATCCTCCCCGCAGCTCCAAACTAGCGCCTCCTGTCCTAGTCAGCGATCCCGCAAGATCCCGTCAAAAGTATCTCGCCCAGAGACCTTCTGTCCAAGACATAGGAGTCCATCTCGACAAAAACCTCCGCCACGTGTTCCCACGGGGGGTCACTAGCCAGGGTAGTGTCTGCTGCATACAATACCCCCGGATCACTTTAACCGCGCGCGACAGAGTGTAGCTGCCTGTTATACTGCTGCTGCTGCCGATGTTCGGGAGGCGCACTTGCCACCTTCACAAGCTTCTGTCAAAACATTGAGAAATGTGGGCTGAAAGGTCCAAACCACGCTTTGGTCTGACATAAATACAGTACAATACAATACCATATAGTACAATGTAGTACAAAAACATTGACTAGTTACCACTTACCACAAATCCGGATTACCTAAATTTGAAAATGTAATTACTAACCCGCGTGACTGAGTATATGGGTATAGTTAACAACTTACCATAGGTAGCTAATAGACCATATAGTTTGTGGCATACAATTATTGAAATTCATATTAATTATCAGGGTTTGTTTGGTGTGACATGGCCGGCACATATCACTTTACAGATATATACGGGTGATAACATGATATTATGATACTAATTTATAATTTAAATAATGTTATAAAATTTTACAAATTGATTTGTAAATTAAAAGAAATTTAATATGGTGTATTAAATTATCTACTTAATTAGTATAAAAATGAAATACCACAAAAAATATACAGTTTATCGATTCTGGTCAAATATCATCATCATCATCATTATATCTCTTTACTATACTATTACTAATGATACACGGATTTCGATTTAGGTAATTGTAAGAGGTAGTGCCATGCTGCGTTGCAGCCGAATTGGCCGGCACAACCGGGGTTGTGCCGGCCGGTTGCCGGTTGTGTGTAGTCCGTAGTGACGTCCGGGAGAGTGAGAGAGAGTTCTCTCTCGAAAACGTTGCTAGCTCCTATACTAATATATGCAGCTCTGACATGCACATTAGTCTGTTGTTGGTAAATGAAAATTCTTCATAACGTTTTTCACGACTCATAGGCGAATTGTTGACATTGGTCTACTCTCGACATATCAAAAAATTTTCTCGAAACTGAAATTGTTTTTTTTTTTTGTTATTTATATCGCACTTATGAATAACAAAAAATAAATTTCAGTTTAAGTTAGGCTAGTTATATTATTTATTATTAGGGCCCGGTGCGGAAGATACAGTTTCCGCTCCGGGCTCGACTGAACGATGAGGAGGAACACCGCTGGGGTTTTAGTTTGGGTTAAAGTATCACATAACCACCGGGTCCCCCCGGGCCCGGGGTATCATGATGATTTCCCCAGCGAAAAAAAAAAAAGAAAAAGTTATTGAATGAGGTCCCAAGGGGGAGCTCACGGCCCCACAAGACGGTGCCGGAAAGGATGTGTGGGTTCTCCCAAGAGGGAGATTCAATCCTAACAGAAGGCACCAGGGTGTGTGGGGTTGGCATCCAAGGGGATGCCGGGAACCTCTGGAACGGTTACTGCATTCTCCGATTAACCCTTCGATTAGCCCTTGCGGATTCCAATGGAAAGAAAACTAACAGCACTAACCTGGATCCAGGGGGACAGGTAGGACACGCCCGAACAGTGTGCTGGTCGCCGGCGACGGTTGTCCTTTTGATGCTTGTAGAATCCTGTGGCTCCACTGAATTTCCGCTTCTTAATGAACCATGGTCCGGGTTGACATATCGGTCAGTTACACCGTCAGAGGTCCGTAAATTTAAATTAAATTAACACACGCGCGGTTATTTTATGCGGCCATGTTTACGGGGTGACTTTCCACTTTCTCACTCGAAGTCGAAGTGACGTGTTTTCGGGAAGCGTATCCCGCGCCGACAGTGTTTGTCGATCAGCCAATCACAGGGCGTAATGAGATCGGGTGATGACATGTAAATGAATTGGCGGGAGGTAATTGGTTAATGTCTGTACATTTTCCCCCACCTGAAATCCACAAGGGTTTCACGAAGTATGCAGTTTCGAAAATCAAAAGTTGGGCTCAGTTAGGGAAACATAATTTGAAATGTATATACATAAGTTAAGACCTATGAATAATATGATGAAGTAGAAGGTGCATATACATTTCAGTTAAAATGATAAAGTTTAATTAAACGGTAAAGGACAAACCTTTACCACTGGCCTACGAAAAGTCTTTCCGTTAGCGGTGCGGAGAGTGACTACTCTAACAATCTGATCAGAACCGGTATGTACTTGTTCCACGCGAGCTAACTTCCAGAACATAGGCGGAAGATTTGGTTCATTAACAATGACTACATCATTAACTTTTACGTTAGGTTGGTTCAAAAACCATTTAACCTTTTGTTGCAGCGTATGAAGGTAATCACGCTGCCAAACACGCCAGAAACTTTGGGTTATCATTTTAAGCATCTCCCAACGAGAGCGAGGGCACGAGTTTTCACTTAGAGGTTCTTCGGGTAAAGCTACTAAAGGGCCTCCCGTAAGAAAATGTCCTGGAGTCAGTACGTCAGACTCACAAGGATCAGTCGAAAGCGTACAAAGTGGCCGCGAATTCAATAACGCTTCTATCTTTGCTAATATTGTAAAGAATTCTTCAAGAGTGAGAACTTGAGAGCCTACGACGCGTTTTAAATGATATTTAGTAGATTTTATACCACTTTCGAATATACCTCCGAAGTGAGGTGCACCCGGAGGGTTAAATTTCCATTTAATTTGACGAGTTGCCAAACCATCTGATATTTCAGAGTGATGTCGGCGGAACAAATCTGAAACTTCTGTTAAATATTTATTTGCACCTACAAAATTTGTCCCACAATCGGTTAATAGAGTCTGACATATACCACGGCGCGAGACAAAACGGTCTAACGCAGCAAGGAATGCTTCTGAACTAAGTTCCGTTACTGCTTCTAAATGTACTGCCTTAGAGCTAAGGCATACAAAGAGGCATAAATATACCTTGTAAGTCTTTGCGCCTCGACGGCGACTTTCTCTAATTACAAATGGCCCACCAAAATCGATGCCCGTTGAATTAAAACAACGAGCCTGTTGAAGTCTATAAGCTGGAAGCTTGCCCATCATTGGTTGACAAGCAATTGGTTTCACTCTAAAACACTTCACGCACTTAGAGAGTACGGAACGTATTAACAGTCTTACTCCGATTTTCCAAAATTTTCGTTGGATAAGAGATTGTAAAGTTCGAGGACCACAATGTAAATATTTAATATGAAAATAGTCGACTAGAAGTCGAGATAATGGACATTGTTTTGACAACAGCATAGGGTGCAACGTAGATGGTGACAAGTTGGCTTCATCGATACGTCCCCCCACCCGCAAGATACCATCACTGTCAAGGAACGGTGATAGTTTTTGAATGGATTTGACACATGGTGCATTATTTCGCACTCGACTGATGTCAGAACTCATATAACAATTTTGACTAAATTTGACTAAAACCTTAGTTGAATTTTCAAGTTCAGAACTGCTAAGCGATCCGTTATATCGTAATGTACGGTCTAATTTTAAATTTGATATGAATCTGGTGATCCACGCTACTATTCTTTGTAGTTTGTTAAAAGGATATTTAGAAATTAAGTTTGACAGAGGTGCATTGTCTGTCATCACATGAAGACTTTTCGTCTCCAGTGGTTTGAGTTCTGGTAAGTCCTCTCTCGGGAGCAGGACTTGTTTATTTGGCCATTGGCTTGGCGAATTTTGCAACCAAGAAGGTCCTTCCCACCAGAGGGAATGATTGAGAAGCTCAGGACACGAAACTCCGCGACTACAACAGTCAGCCGGGTTATCGTTAGTACTCCATTTACGAAGTTCAAAATGACCTTTGGACAACAAAGAAGTGACATCCGCCTTTAATCGAATGGCTTTATCGAGGGATGAACAGCCAGTCGTAATGTCGTCTATGAATATGTCCTCTTTAATAACTTGTGCTGCGCGACTCGAATACTCAGAACCATGATCTTCAGCGAGTTGATGAAGTGTTCGAATGGCTAAGTACGGGGAACTACTAACACCGTATGTGACGGTATTGAGTTCGTATTCTTGTAACGTCTCGTTTGAGTCATTACGCCAGAAGATATGTTGATAAGGTCTATCTTCTGGTCTTATTAATATCTGTCGATACATTTTACAAATGTCCGCAGTGAAAACAATTTGGTGAAGCCTGAACTTCGTAATTAAATCTATAATATCTGTTTGTAATTTAGGCCCCACGTGCACAATATTATTTAGTGACAGGTTGTTCGAGGTGCGGCTACTAGCATCGAACACAACCCGCAGACGTGTGGTGGCACTGTCGGGACGTATAACACAATGATGAGGAATGATATATCGGTCAGATGAAGATGCGCTAGGCTGCATGTGTCCTAGGTCTTCATACTGCCTCATAAATTCCTTATATTCAGCCTTCAACTCCGGCTGACTATTAAGACGCCGTTCTAAATTTAAAAAACGGTTCAAAGCGAAACGCGATGAGTCACCCAAGGGGGGGCATCATCTTTAATCATTATTGGAACAACATAACGACCATCGGCGGTGCGATATGTGCCCTCTCTATATTTTTGATCACATATGGCATCTTCGGGAGCGGAAATTTTGGATTTCGGTGGCTCCTCAGATTCCCAAAACCGTTGAACGATCTCGTCGAGCGTATTAGAAGACGCGACGAGTGACGTAACGGGTGTGGCCGGAGTGTGAGCCACTGTGTTGATCAAAAACTGGCCACTTATTACCCAGCCGAATACACTGGATAATGCACACGGGTAACCGGGCCCGGGATTATAACGTGAGCCAGTATAAATTTTATCAAAACAATCAACTCCTAACAACAGATCGATCGGACCCGATTTATCGAAATCGTGATCAGCGAGATCCAAATGTTTAAACTTCTCCTTGACGACCGTAGGTAACGGATTCGAAGGAACCATTGAAGTAATTTTAGGTAAAATTACTAACGGTATATCAAATTGAGGTGAGTTACCCGACTTCGGTAATATTGAACCGAAAGTGTAACCTTTTATATTACAAACAGGATTTTCACCAAGACCTGTTACACTCAAATTACATTTATTTATTTGTAGCCCTAGCCGACGCGCACAACTACTTGATATAAAAGAATCCATCGAACCACTATCTATAAGGGCGCGCGCACACTGATCGCCGTCGTATGTCTTCAAACGCACTATCGCTGTACCAAGTATTTTAGCACTAACGGGCGAGCGGTGGAATTGATTTATACAAGTCAGTGCAGTATTCGTGGTTGAATTGGCACTATCCGCAAATCCCGACTCGACAATATTCGATTCTAATGTATTCTGTTCAAAATGTAATAAAGAATTATGTTTAGCGCCGCATTTAAAACAAGTGAACTTCGACTTACAATCTTGACTAGTGTGGCCGCACCTTAAACAATTTTTACATAATCGAAACTCTTTGACTAACTGAAGTCGCAGTGGCATAGTCATAGAATGAAATTTACTACATCGATATATGGGATGTTTTTCATTACAACATACGCACGCAACTGGAGTAATATTATTATTATTACCAGCTTTAGTCGAGGCCATTAATGATGACCTTGGTTGACGAAGAAATTTAACCTTATTATTATTAATGCGCGTTGGCTTATTAAAAGAATTTAATGAAAAGGATTGTTGACTTACTTCTAGAGCCTTTATATTATTTTGTAAATAAACAACTAAGTTATCGAACTTAGGAAATTCCTCAGTATTCTGTAATTCGAATCGGTTCCTAGTCTCTGTATCCAACGGGCGCGACGCAAGATAAAATAAAATAAATTCACCCAAATTATCAATATTTAAACCGCGCAAGGCGTTTACAGATTCATAAAGAGTATTAGTTAATTCGGAAAGGTCCGATAATGTCGATTTATGAATAGTGTTTAATTTTAATAATTTATCTAAATACGCAGTCGCGAGAATCCGTTTATTATCGTATCTATCTAGTAACGCTGAATAAATCACCTTATAATTAGCCGCCGTAATAGGAATGCCCTTAGCTAATGTCAAGGCATTTCCGGACAAACACGAAAGTAAATAATAAAATTTCTCGGTATCGGATATTGAAACATTATTATGAATAAGTGGCGTATAACTATCTTTAAATGTCGGCCAGTTTTCAATATTACCATCAAACTTAGGTAACTGCAATTTCGGTAAATTTACGTTAGCGCTCGACTGTGCGTGACCTTGACCCGATTCCGAACGGGACGTCGTACATGATGCGCTCGAGTCGTAAGTATCCGCAACCTCGATAACAAAATAATATAGTTCATCGAAAGCTAACATGACCTGATTATCTATTACTGCCTTCGGATTGTCCTTTAATTGTAACTGAATTACATAATCATTATACTGTATAAAATTATCACGAACTGTTTCTATCCTTTTATACCTAGCTCGAAAAGACGATAATTTAGTTTTATTTTCACTAACACCTGTAGCTAAATCATAAAGTATTTGCATGTTTTTAAACTCATATTCACGTTTTTTAATGGCGGTCCTGATTTCTATTTCAACGTTAGCATTCGCCATCTTGAGCGATATTTAGTTATGTATATTAAATATTAAGCGTAAGTTGAAATGAATAATACACAGCGTCACTCAGCGAACCGAAACGAAATAAGAAATGAATTAAGTAATTAATATTTTTATATTCGATTATTAACTGAAATGATAAATTACACCACTAACAAAACCGTTTCGGTCGGAATATGTGGGTAGATATATATATGAATTTTCTAGAAACTCCGAGCACAACTTATATAATGCCGGACTAAATTATGAATGTGATACCTTACGTTATAATTATTTATTTGTATTACTATTTTAAAGACCTAGGTGGCCTGAGAAACTATTAGACGCACTAAATAGTTTATATATAGGTTGAATATTACGATAAATTCATGCATTTAAATCGTTAATATAACCCTTTTACATATAAAAATTAAGTGAGAAGGCTCCCAGGGGGGAGTTTTAGTCCTCACAGGACCTTATACCTATATAATAAAATTAGGTGAGGAGGCTCCCAGGGGGAGTTTTAGTCTTCCTCACAGGAGGCACCATAAAAGATGAATGAGGTCCCAAGGGGGAGCTCACGGCCCCACAAGACGGTGCCGGAAAGGATGTGTGGGTTCTCCCAAGAGGGAGATTCAATCCTAACAGAAGGCACCAGGGTGTGTGGGGTTGGCATCCAAGGGGATGCCGGGAACCTCTGGAACGGTTACTGCATTCTCCGATTAACCCTTCGATTAGCCCTTGCGGATTCCAATGGAAAGAAAACTAACAGCACTAACCTGGATCCAGGGGGACAGGTAGGACACGCCCGAACAGTGTGCTGGTCGCCGGCGACGGTTGTCCTTTTGATGCTTGTAGAATCCTGTGGCTCCACTGAATTTCCGCTTCTTAATGAACCATGGTCCGGGTTGACATATCGGTCAGTTACACCGTCAGAGGTCCGTAAATTTAAATTAAATTAACACACGCGCGGTTATTTTATGCGGCCATGTTTACGGGGTGACTTTCCACTTTCTCACTCGAAGTCGAAGTGACGTGTTTTCGGGAAGCGTATCCCGCGCCGACAGTGTTTGTCGATCAGCCAATCACAGGGCGTAATGAGATCGGGTGATGACATGTAAATGAATTGGCGGGAGGTAATTGGTTAATGTCTGTACAGTTATATTATTATAGGTGAGTGCACTTTATATTAAGTCAAATAATCTGTCCGACACATAAAATATATTTCAATAACAATTATTTTGTTTAATATAGTAAATAATAACATTAAAAATAATCTTTTTTGGGCGTCCGTGTTTCTGTATCTATATTATGTGGCAGGGAAATTGGTCGAAAAAATTTACGTACAGGAATATTTTTTTCATCTAAATTCTAAGGTAACACAGCGCGGACTTTCTTAATTAATATGAGATAACTAATAATTATATTTTATAAAAAAAAATAGATAAGAAGGTGTATTTTACAAAAATATCAGACTGTTTATTCGTTGCTAAGCAACTGACAGGGTTTAATTGCTTGGTCCTCGGTGAAGGAAACATCGTGAGGAAACCTGCATGAGATTAAAAGTCTTTGTGTGAAGTTAAGACTAAGACTTAACACTTCTCCTCGTCTTATTTCCAAGAGACCCATGCCCAGCCAGTGACATATATGATGGTAGATAATAATGTAAATATAATCTTGATAATGATACCACCTCATCCAACATTTACCATAAAATCACACCGTCCCCAACCGGTAACGATAGCCGTGCCTTTGATTTGAGATGTTGGCGCCAAAATGCGTATATTCTTTATGTTTGACCTTAAACATACAATTTTATTTTTATTTCTATAGAAAAGTATAACTCGTCTAAGAATCTCTTTCATATACGACGGCTATATATGACGGCCTCTGTGGTTCGAATCCCGCCAGGGAAGAAAAATATTTTCTGTGTTCCTGGGTCATGGATGTGTATTAAATATGTATATTATATAATAAAAATCTTAAATATATATATAGTATAAAAGTATTAAATATATTTCCGTTGTCTGGTACCCGTAACACAAGTTTTTCGAGAACTTACCACGGGACCAGATTGACGTGGTGTGAAAGCGTCCATAGATATTATTATTATTATTATATTATATACTCGTATAAAAGCTAATTTTTGAGGT
Source organism: Helleia helle (assembly GCA_963853865.1). NCBI lineage: Eukaryota > Metazoa > Arthropoda > Insecta > Lepidoptera > Lycaenidae > Helleia > Helleia helle. Next base: position 8,484,633 of record OY971420.1, read on the forward strand.
CAAAGTTTATAATCTTACCAAGTATGGATACGTATTTGCCCATTTTCGTTACCCAGTATCCTGGATTTTATTGATGCTGTACTCAAAACTGCCGTAAAACAATGGACTCACATATGCTCTTTGGTTCGACATGTTAATGAATGTATACTACTACTATCCTCCCATCCTTACCCTGAATCTGTGTTTTATTCCATTCTCATATTTCTGTGCATTAATTAAGGCGCTTACATTCATTAAAAGGGAACTACATATATGATAACAATAATCTATACAGATACATAAAATTAGTGTCTGTTTGTAATATTAAAATAGCCGTTTTTTAAGGATAAGGACAATTTTTGTCGGTCTGTTTGTCTATCTGTTTGTCTGTCTGTTTGTTTCGGCTAATCTCTGAAACAGCTGGGTCGATTTTGATGGGACTTTCACTGGTATAAAGCTAATGTTATAAAATATAATATGATAACAATCATCTATACAGATACATAAAATTTGTGTCTGTTTGTAATATTAAAATAGCCGTTTTTTAAGGATAAGGAAAATTTTTGTCTGTCTGTTTATCTATCTGTTTGTCTGTCTGTTTGTTTCGGCTAATCTCTGAAACAGCTGGGTCGATTTTGATGGGTCTTTCACTGGTATAAAGCTAATGTTATAAGGAGTAACTTAGGCTATAAAAATAATCATTACTAATCCGGGTACGGCTGTAAATCTTTTTTTTTTCTTTATCGCCGGGAAATGCTCTGAGGTATCCCGCGGGGGAGTGGGTCTCCCCAGGCGGGTATGTGGGACTAGCGAGTCTCGAGGGCGCAGCGGCGCCCGATAGCTGTTAAGTGGACGCAGCTCTACCCACTAATACCCGGTGAGTGCCACCAATACCGCCTTTGGTGAGGTTCCCCGGATCTGTTGAGCACCTCGACGGCTAGTCAGTCCCTCAGAGGGCCGATGCCACATCCACAGAGGGGCTGTCTCGCACCACAGAACAACCGCTTCCAACGATGGGAAAGTACAATGGGGCTAGGTTCCCGTCCTCGCCCTTTGCCCCTGCTCTTTTGTCCCCTCTCCTTATCAGAGGGGTTCAAAGAGCTCCCTTGGCTCAATTCGCTTAGCCCAAGGTGCTGGGCTCTCCCTAGACTACTGAGCTCCATCGCCACGACAATAACTGAACCATGGTGGGGACGGCTGTAGATCTATGTTAACGCAGGCGAAGCTGCGGGCAACAGCTATAGTTAGTTATAAAAATTGTTATTATACATATATATGTAACAACAGGAAATTTAAAAAGGATTTTTTCACAAAAATATTTGACGCGCGTCTGCCCCAGAGACATCCCTTATTTTCAAGCTTTGGCTAAAATTGGTTGAATTATAACAAATATTGATGGAAAAACATTTGCTTTTCATTGCGCTTCTATCTGATGAATAAATATTTTCTCAGTTTTAAAGATTCCATGATGAACTATATATGCCTTTCTGTAATTCATTTTTTTAGGACCACTTTCATTAAAAAACCGAAAAGAGAATCTATATATATTCTGTGTTTCTCATAAAGAGGTTTTATATGTACCTGAAAACGACGTCTTCATAAAATCGAACCATCGCAATATCAGCGGTGAGCGTGTACGGGTCGAAGTTTTGATGAATGAGGACGAATATGACGGTCAACAATGAGGTGCCCCGGTCCGAATAATTCTCTCCCACGACCACTCCCAATTCATTTATTGGCACACTGGAGCGTGAAATTAATATAAAATATGTTAAACCCATTGTATGCTACGTGGAATCATTTCAAATCGTTATTTAGTTTTTCAAATCGTTTAAGTTTACATACGCAAATCGGCAGACGACCTGGTTAGTAGTCAATATCAATTAGCTTAAATGATCTTGAATTTGAACGAGCCGGCCTAGTTGGATGCGAGTGGTGGGGAGTCAGGTGCCTTGAAAGAGATGATAATGATGATGCCCATATATTACGTTGGTAAATACCTTTGGCATACCACCGGGCCCGGGAGGACCTGGTGGTTATGTGGGGCTCGCACCCGATAAAACCCAAAGATGTCCCTCGTCTCTGCTATTGGACATGGGGAACGCCAGGCATACAACCTAATCATGATGCTCTAATGACTCGACAATGGTGTATATGCCCGAAAAAAGCGAAGATTTATAATATAAACCGCAGGAACTAAACGTTCAAAACGCTGACTCTTAGCACGGATAGTGGCCGCGCGGCGAGCGCCTAAAAGCCTGCAGCCCGAACGTTCGGGTAGAAGATTTGCAAAAAGCGAAAAGTTGATTGATGAACACCAATCTTACAAATGCGCCACAAATTCCATTCCACAGATAGATAAATAAATGCAATTATGATTCTCTATTGTTGTATATATTATATACAGATACAGCACTATCTATACAGAATTACAAAAAAATATAAAAGAGATACAAAAAAACCTAACATCATTAGGTGTACCTAGATGAAATTCTCTTCGCTTGCTGTAGAATAACAAAAAATATATTTCAGTATCGTATTGATCGATCCCAAGGTTTTCACGATGAAATATCAAGTTGTCATTTACCCAAGCGACATATAACATTAGTGCTGATGATAAATCTCTGTTAACTTAATACGTGAAATGCCGTAGCTAAATAACATAGGTACTCATATATGCTGTTTCGGCACACAAATCTCGGTAGCCCGAGTCATATGCTAACAATAGCCTAGAGACATGTAATTTAATCAGAAGCTAGGAAGTGATTACTGTTTCTCTCTACTAATAATATACACATTCTAAAGATTATCACTCATATATTAGTGGAGATAGTCAACGTAGCACCATCTGATGGTAGATAAATACCAATCACCATCTGATGGTAAGTAAATACTGATCACCATCTGATGGGAAGTAAATACCGATCACCATCTGATGGTAAGTAAAAGTAAACATGAACATGTAGCTACCAAAAGTTATGCAGATGCGTTGCCCTCCTTTTCCCCATCTCCCCAATGGGCCACACAATGAAATGCGACAGTATAGCTGTCACTGGACGCCGGTGTTATGTGAGCGAGAGGTACCACCCCGGTCGTGCCATCCCAATTAGGCTGCAATGCAACATGGCACTACCTCTTATATATAATACATCCTTTAACTACGGTTTATGTTTTACTCATACACAAGTAAAGTAAACTTACTCGTATAAAGGTTTGGCTGCAGTTAAGACGATGTTTCTTGAAATCAGGCTTCCCGTTAAATAATGAGAAAATTCTCTACGTATACTGACGATGTATGGGTGTTCACGTATGCTCACGCGCGATGCTCGAAATACCTGAAATATGTTAACTTTATACTGTTATTAGTAGCGGAATTAGCAGACTCAAAAGTGCGATTCCACTGATGTGTAGCTAGACGGAGTGGTGAAGAGTGGAACCTAAATTGGCCAATCGCATTGTTTCTACAGCTGCAGAATGGAGATTTAGACCACAGTGGTTGTCTTAGGTAATCGCGGTCCAGAGCAGCCACTTTATCCAGCTCCGCATTAGTGGAAACGGACTTAACATTGGATTTTTGTTAACATTATACACTACTTACGAATAATATTAATAAGGGAAGATTACAATTTTATACAATTCTTCCACATACCTACATATACAAAATATATTTTCTAACTATTCAGGGGTCCTATCTAATACACACAAAATTATATCCAAATCGATCCAGCCGTCTAGGTGGAATTAGGTAACAAACACAGTAAGACACAATAATTTTAAATATATTGAGGAACATAATATAGAGCTCTATTTTCAAACCAATATTAAATTATTAATTTATTAAGTACCTATTACAACTTAAATATTTAACGTGAATTATAAGTTAAACTTCCAAACATAATATATGAATTATTAATATTCTTATTTTGCCTGCAGCAGCCTCCATTAATAAACGGCAAGACGATCAATTCTACGGCAACCATCGTGGACTACTGTCATCATTCCCAATAGGTGGAGTTCAACCCATCCTCTGCCTTTCTACCAGTTGTGGGTCCATATCTGACCTTCATAATCAAACTATCAATTAATAACCGATCAACTCAGAAGATTCTTAAAGACAATTGAAGAGATAAAAATTTAATATGAAGAAAGTTTATAAGCTCTCAGATAGACATAACTATCGTGAAACGTGTCGTAACTTAATTTCAAAGTTTTATAAGAAGAATTCTGCTGAAAGAATATCTTAAAGGTTATACTTATTTTTGAATTGCTATTATATAATAAAGCTCAGCTAAGAACCAAACTTCACTGATAAATACAGTATAGAGAGAGTAACATTGTAGACAAACTCCCCACCATGGTTTTTGAACCATGGTGGGTTGACGTAGCCAACCAACCTTGACGTAGCCTAAGGTGGATCCAGCACATTGAGTAAAGCCAATTGAGCCAAGGGAGCTGCTCTTTGTACCCCTCTTATAAGAAGAGAGGACAAAAGAGCAGAGAGAAAAGGGGCGAGGATGGGAACCTCGTCCCATTGTACTATCCCGACGTTCTGTAGTGCAGGACAACCCCTCTGTGGAGGTGGCGTCGGTCCCTTGAGGGACTGACTAGCCATCGAGATGCCCTGTTTGCTCATTAGATCTGGGGTACCTCACCAAAGACAGTATTGGCGGCACTCGCCGGGTTTTAGTGGGTAGAGTCCATCTTAACACCTTTCGGATGCAGCGAGTCCCACATCCCTTCCGGGGGGGACCCACTCTCCCTCGAGGTGCCTCAGAGCGTAAAAGAAAAAAAAAAACATAGAAAACTCATTACAAGTATCTGCATAAAGTGATGAGAGGTACGTTTTTTGGGTGTTTCATATTTACATTTATGCATTGGAAGTTGCACATGACAGAGCCCTGATACGAAATTTCCACACTACACTGTAGCGGTGGTCTAATGGGTATGGGCTTGGCTTCTTAAGTGAGAGGTCCGGGTTCGATCCTGACCCTTGTGCCTGGAAATAGGCTTTTCTAAAGTTTTACGTGCATCTGAATATGAGACCATCGCTTGCTCAGCGGTAAAGGAAACATCGTGAGGAATCTGCTTGCCTGATGATATTAGCAGTCTTTAAAAGCGTGTAAAGTTCAGCAACCCAAATTAGTTTCTCCTCGACTGATTTCGAGTATGAGATCCAGGAGGTGCCCAGCAGTGGGTCATATAAGGGTTGATATTATTATATATAAATACAAAATAAGGAAAACATGCTTTGCAATATTATTTGAAATTCATCTCCTAAGGGAGTAAATAAGCTTGAAAGTTTATATGGGGATGTTCGTAACAGATGAATATCTTGAATTATTTATTCATTTGATTCATATGATGCGCGCGCTAGCTAGTACGGTCTGGGCATAAGTCTAACCTACCTTTTTTTCTGGATTTCGTCTTAAGGGCCCCTTATCCCAAATTGTTGTTCCTAGATCGAGGTGTTTTCATAGAAGTCGTCATTTTATAATAATAATAAAAAATAGGGTATAGATACATCTTTGATCTAGGGATTTTTTGGATAAAAATACAATATTTAACATTTTACATGATCAAAAAAAATAATCTAAAGTAACGTCGATTTTAAAAGCATTTTGAGTAGTATGAAACTTCGGGTAACTCAATTTTAATGAAACTTTTACGTTTAAATTGCTAAATGGAGATGACGTGGAAATGATTGGATAGATCTTTATTATGTTACTTCAAAAAATTTTGAAAAATAAAACACGATAAAAATGGCTCTCGCGGATCGCACCACGTCGCGTCAGTACCCAGCCGGGCGTCATCGAAGTAGGACCTGTGCCGCTTTTGCTCGTGACAACGTTGTTACCGCGCATTTCATATTATTACCTCTAAATAAATAAGACGACACAGTGTAAATAATATAGGTACTTAATACTTACTAACAATTGTTGTTCTTAGTTGTAATTAGTTTGTAATACAAAACCTTTAATTAGTGTAAATAAATAGATACTTGAGTTTGTGTAGTACCTAGTTATTTAATTGAAATGGCTAATAAAAAAGTAAAATAAGGAAAAAGAATCTTAATACAGTTTTATCACAAACTAGCTGTTGCCCGCAGCTTCGCCCGCGTTAACTTAGTTAAACAGCCATATACGGATTGATGATAATTATTTATCTATGGACGGGCGTAGGACTTTATTTTCTAATATTAATACCGTATTTTTGTGAATAACTTTTACATTACCGCTTTATAATTGGCAATTTTTTAAAGTATTAACTAATGTAGACATATTATGCCTTATTATTGCCATATTATAATTTTCAGTATGCATACATACACAATTTTACCATACATTGATACAATAATAATTAATTCGGAACCGGGCCCGGCTAAGGTGTATAATAATGTAGTATATTATTTTGATCTATCTGTTAGGGTTCATCCAGCGTTTGCAATGTAAGTGCAAAAAATGTAATTTATTTATGACATCACATCAGAAACTTCCAAAATTATCAGTGTTTATCTACTATATTATGCATGTACCTATTACCTTCCTCTTGAATCATTCTATCTATTAAAAACCGCATCAAAATCCGTTGTGTAGTTTTAAAGATGTAAGCATACATACAGTCAGACGCGGGAAGCGACTTTGCTTTATAGTTTATACTAGGTATGTAGTGATGTCTTCTGCCAGAAATTGTTAACACTTGAAGAATTCAAATTGTCCGACAATAAAGAAAATGAGGAACCTTCATCACAAAATATTTCTCATTTGCAATCATTTCCTAGCCCCCTACCCACAGGGCAGTGTCGTGAGGAATATGGCCTTGACCATCTTCTCAGAGGAGACCCGTGTCTAACATTAATCGACGATGTATGGGTCGATGAAAATGAACCTGGACCTAGCATACGACAACTAAATTTTGTTGAATTTTAAAACAATTAATATAGTATAAAAGAATATGTTTGTCTACAATTTTTTAATCTCCTACAAGCATTCTTAGAATGATTGATTTTTTTTATAGCTTAGGCCTTAGGGGGACAAACGAGCATTCGGAGCCTTAGATGACTATACCGACTCCCATAATAATAATAATATCTAAGGACGCTTTTTGCACCACGTCAATCTGGTCCCGTGGTAAGTTCTCGAAGAACTTGTGTTACGAGTACCTGAGTTTTTATTTATAATACACATATTTAATACACATCCATGAACCAGGAACACAGAAAACTTTTTGTTCCCTGGCGGGATTCAAACCCGCAACCTCCGGCTTGAACGCTAACGCGCTAACCATTGAGCCACAGAGGTCGTCCTCGTAAACATCCACACAAGAGATAATGCAGATGCATTACCCTCCTTTACCCCATCCCCTGCCATGGGACACCGGAAACTCATACACCGCTAGAAACGCGACAGCATAGGTGTCACTCGTCGCCATTATCATGTGAACGAGAGGTACCCCTACGGTCGTGCCGGCCCAATTCGGCTGCAAGCAGCATGGCACTACCTTTTAGACCTATGTAGCTAATTCATCCTTCCTAATCCTTACTAATATTATAAATGTGAAAGCATGGATGTTTGTTACGCTTTCACGCAAAAACTACTTAACCGATCATCATGAAACTTTGTACATATATTCTTGGAGGTATTAGAAGTAACATAGGATACTTTTTATAAAAAAAAACTAAAGAGAGGTGTCAAGGGATACCCGGATGGATCGAAGTTCCTTTCGATTAATTAGTGAAGAAATAAAACTATCTTATCATGCGCAGACGAAGTCGCAGGCACCAGCTAGTATTTCTATAAATCCAAAACTACATAACTATAACAATAACAAGATTTTGTTATGCATAATTATTAATTATCACATCTAAGAATTATTCGAGCATAGTCAATCTACTGCTTATTCGTGTACTGTGGCGTGCTTGCCGGCCGTGGTAGGTCACCGGAGTTCATATGAAGACATCTCCCGCGCAACGCAAGTGCAAACCGATGCGTTAAATACCTATAGTTTTGGGAGAAGGGCTTTAAGGGCTTCCTTATGGTATTGATTTTGGTATGACCATGATTATGTTAATAGGCTATGATTGTAAATGTTATAGAAATTTTGAGTTAGAGTTATCGAGGTCAGTTGGACACGCCTAGATTGGATGTGTAAGCTATGCTTTTATTTAATTATTGTTTAAGTTGTGATGATGATGATTTAAGTTATGACAAACCGAAAGGTATAATGGTAATCATTATTATGAATATTTATTTATATACAAATATAGGTACAAATATCTTGTTCACGAAATATTATATTGTCGGAAAAAGTGAAAAACATGGTAAATATATCGTTCCCTTACTTTTCTATTAAGAACAGGAATATCTCCTATGTCTGGGTAGGCTCTGTTATAAAATAACTTATCTCTTGGTACACTCTCGTCGTCCTCTATAAGAAAACCTTTGGACAACGTATCATATTCCAAACCAAGTCCATGTAGAAAATAGTTAACTGCAATTAATGAAATAATGTTGAACATACATTAAATTGAATATGCTTACAGGTCATTTATATTATGTAACAACATAGTACTTACGTAAAAGAATGGAAAATGATTTAATTTTCATTATTATATTTTATATATTTTTATTTATATATTACTGCATCCCAAACGCTAGTATAATCTAGGCGGTTTAGATTTTGTTCGATAAGATTATTGATTGGCCTCTATATATATCTACGTAATTTTTTCATTACCTTATGATTCTTAACAAAAAAACTTTTTAAAATGTTTCAATATTAAAATGTTCAAAAGTAAATATGTAAATATTTATTTGTAACAATATTTTAATACGTTTTTCAAAATGCACTAAAACCTTCTCGTCATTCATTCATTCATTCTTATTGTATACGTGATTTAAAATACTTTTAGAAGCGTCTAACTTTAATTATAGGATTCTTACAAGTAAGGAAGTATAATTAAGGTTGGTGGTTGGAGTTTCAGCCTCTAGAAATTATACCTAAGAGTCCTACTTAGTGTAATTAATTTAAGTTAGAAAAATAATACGATATACAACAGAGATTTTCCATTTTAGTTGTGGGTAGCCGGGGTTAGGAATAAGTAACAATTTAAAAAATCAATTTTTTTTACTATTTTTCATTTTTCAGTGTAACGTAAAACAGTGCTCGCCCCGTTTAAGGAAACCATATAAAAATATTTATGTATTTCCATAGTCCAATTACTGAGGTTATTGTCTTCTTATTTTAAATATTTATTGAAGTGTAAACTTCTTTTGGCGCGGTATGTATATTTTTAGATGAGATAAAATCTCTGAACTCGCGACACCGCACACGAAACGCTGGAGACGCAGTTTGACGTTTATATAACATAACGTAGACTCGTGACAACGCACGCGAGCCGTTGGAGACGCAGTTTGACGTTTGATTTATTTATATAAGGTTATGTAATATTTGATTTGCAAATTGTGTTGCTTCTAAATTATGTCATGCGGTCATTTTGTGCGCCGTTAAAATTGTATAGGTTGTGATAATTTTTTTCAGCTTGTAATATAGGTATTTGAATTTAATTCGTATGTTTTCACTTCTATCGACAGTCCCTGTGACTGGTTGGATTAGTTTTTAATTTTATTTTTTATAGGTTTGTTGACAATATCAAGTATCATAAGTTTATTTGTCTTCTTAGTCTCAGAAAAACAAACATGATGTTAAACGTGTAGGAGGAAAACGCCCCAGGGTTCATATTTCATAACAAACAATCTTCTAAGATACATCAAATTTTATTTATTATTTACTTGCAAGAACAAAATTATATAGATACAAAATTCCCATTTAAGATTGAACTTTCTGTATAACTGTATTTTATATAACTATTTCTTGGCGTCCATTGAGGGAGGCCTATGTTCCATGGTTCAAGCCTTGTCGTGGAGGTGAGACTCAGTAGCCTAATATATCCATAATAAACATCAATGATCATTAAGTTTAAATTTTTGATAGAATATCTCTTTCGATATGATAACTGGATGTAGATAACATATCGAAAGTTACCAGCTAAAGAACATTTGTAAATCATCGATAGGACTTCAAACTATACTTTATATAATGTGTTGACGTGTTGACACACTATGTTGATTATGATCGTAATAATTACCTTATAATGTTAATTTAGGACTCAAGAAATATATGACGCTCTAATTAACTACATTGTAATTAATATTACAGTTATAAAAAAGAAAGAAACAGAGCGCAAAGTAGCACTGTAAAATTGTACTGCACAGAGAAGATAAAAATATTAAATATTTTTCTTTACATTCATCTATTTGCAAAAATGCATACTGCGCAATGGAAAGTACAAAATGTAAATTATAATATATTTTTTAAAAATAAATTAGTCATTCCCGACCGGATAAGAGTCATACATTTTGGATTTTTTTCATAAACAAATGTTGACACTAATACAAACACATATATGTTAGAATATTTGGTATTGTCGGGATGTGAACCCACGACATAAGGTACTAGGCGGTTCTATATCACTAATATCATTAATATAATCTTAGCTACACATTGATTGCACAAAACATATTGTAATTGCACGAAGAATAATTGTGAATCTAATTCTCGAATCCACATGAATACACGCAAAAATTCGATAGGTAGTTGAAACTATTTAAGATTTTTAAAATTCCTGAATGCACTTATAAGTATTTGAAAATCAAGTGACACGCTAGCGACGGAACAAATGTAAATTTTTTGACATGTAGGTATTTAGGAGCAGTTATAATAATTGTAAAATTTAATTGTTCTGAACAAAACATTAAATTGTAGTGGAATGAATTGTGAATCTAAACCGTTCTCGAATTCACTTAAAACACACACAAAAAATTTCATCAAGATCGGTCCAGCCGTTTTGAAGTTCAGTGACATACACTCGCATACAGATAAATAAAATTGGAGTGTCTGTTTGTAATATTAAATTACCTCTTTTTATTGAATGCATAATATGCATTCATATGGATGCACGGGACATAGGTACATAGCATTTTTTACAATTTTTGTCTGTCTGTCTCTCTTTCTGTTTGTTCCGGCTAATCTCTGAAAGAGCTGGACCGATTTTGATGGGACTTTCACTAGCAGATAGCTAATTTTATAAGGAATAACTTAGGCAATAAAAATAATTATCATCAATCCGCGTACAGCTGTAAATCTTAGTTAACGCGGGCGAAGCTGCTTGCAACAGCTAGTCTAATATATAAAAGTCTTGTTTATACTCTTCCGAAACGGCTTGACCGATTTTGATGAAATTTTATATGTATATTCAGTACGTATAAGAATAGGTTTATAACAAATTTTTTTAGTGATAAGGGTGGCTCATACCAATTTTTTTTTTTTTCATTTTTTGGATAAAAGTTAACGCCAGCAAAGCTGCGGGCAACAGCTAGTTGGTATACTATAAAGATTGAAGTTCACGAAGGATTTTTTTATATTTTATTAATGGTATAAATATAATACATAATTAAACAGATAATATAGCTTTCTTATATCCTTCTCAATAAAAACTAATAAAAATCTTGTACTGCTCCGTTCACACTTAATAAGAACTATGTGATTTTTATCTACGTATGAATTTCTAGATTATATATTGAAAAGAGTAGACCCCTCGCAAGATTCGATCTCACTACCCCTGTACAATGGAATGGCACTTTACAATACTTGATGGCAGTTGAACGCATTAGGTACAAACGGAATCTACTTTAGACTGGAATAATTCACAACCACAGTATAAATCCTTTTAGAGCTAAGTACTTCTATATTATTATATACTATCGGATAACTGGTAACATCTAGAGCTATTGAATACCAATTTGTTTGCTGAGAATCATAAGTAAAATACTATTGTCCTAAATTGACAGAATTTGCCATTTCCCGCTCATCATACCGAAATTTGGCAAAGCGGGATCATGAATACTGAATCAAGTACCAACCCTAAAGGAATGCGTTGGTAAGCGGACATGCGTTGAAGCGTTGTGTTATTGTTATGAGTTATGACACACGAGTACGCATGTTCACACCGCAAGCGTTGTAAACGTGTTGGTCAAGCCACCCGTGAAGCTTACGCTTAGTACGCTTGAACATTATGTGCTTCAATCCCACAGAAATAGTAATAATTAGTTCAATCCTTAGGAATAGTTCTTAACCTTAAATAATATTTTCATTTAAAGATTATACTTTATTGTAAAATAGGATTTAGGGTAACAAAAATTTGTATTTTACTGTCAAAGCGTGAGTGTGAACATTCTACTATTTTTCTCCACTTCCATCGGTTTATGTAAACAAACCGGCAGACGAGTCATCTCATGGTAAGTGGTGGCTATCGTCATATATGAATAGACCAGATCTCATTGTGTCTAGCCCAGAGGATATACCCACCCAATGCCTTAGCTGTTATTATATTTCTTGACTCTTGTTCTTTGTATACTTTATTGATATACGAGGGCGACACTGAAAATTCTTATAGGTACCTCACTGGCCAATTGTAAAAGATTTAACTAAAATGAAAATATTGGAACGCATGGTTAAGGAGCAATTATCGACTTTTCTAAATCAACATCACCTCCTCAATTCCTTTCAATCAGGTTTTCGCCCAGGTCATAGCACGACTACGGCCCTTGTAAAGATCACGGACGACATTCGTTCGAGGATGGATAGCAAGAATCTCACTATATTAACACTGCTAGATTTCAGCAATGCCTTTAACACCGTAGATCACGAGGTTTTACTTTTTCTTCTTAAGTCCATTAACATCTCGTCTGAGGCAGTTGAATGGTTTAATAGTTTTCTCCTCGGTCGCCGGCAGCGTATCAAATTAGATAGTGTATACTCCTCCTGGTGTAGCATTTCGGCCGGCATTCCCCAAGAAAGTGTGTTATCACCTCTTCTTTTCTCTATTTTTATTAATGACTAGCTGTTGCCCGCAGCTTCGCCCGCGTTTATTTAGATTTACTGCCGTTCGGATTAATGATGATTATTTTCATGGCCAACGTTATGTCTTATAACATTAGCTATCTGCCAGTGAAAGCCTCGTCAAAATCGGCTTAGCCGTTTTAGAGATCAACCGGAACAAAGAGACAGACAAAATTGATTTTTTTATGTAAGCACCGTATATTATTTCATAGCTTTTAGCCGCGACTTCGTCCGTATGTAAGAAGTATTTTTCAAATAATATGGTTCCAATTTACCACCTTATATTATAATTTAAAGAATACTATTAACTTCCCGATAATTTCCTTATAGGCACGATAGCACGTTTTGAAAAAATATATTTATTTAATTAAATTTTAAATTTATTTAATTAAAATTAATAAAAATGTACATACTTCTAGTATGTACATTTTTATTATATTTAAATAACTTTTACGGATTTTATCGCGATAAAATATAAAGAAAAGAAGGAGAAACAAACAACAACACTAAACAAACTAATTATATTATTATCTAATACCTACTTTAAACTTATATCTAAAAACTACGTATCTATGTATTTTTAAAATCTGCAGCGCGCTTATTGCGAGAAGAGTCGTAAAGAACCACGTCCGTTCGCATTAAGAGTGACAATGTGAGTGAAGTCGGCGCTTTTTTTTTTCGGAGGGATCTATGCTAATGGCCCGAAGGCCCTAATGCTTCATCGGATTAGTGTGAGCCCATTCGGCTCACTTTTGATTTATAAAGTGGGGGGTTGCCCCCCGCCTACCGTGCAGTCTGCGACCACACGGCCTCCTGGCGTTGGTTGTGGAAGTCGGCGCGTGAGCGCCCTCGCCTTTTTATAGATGCAGCGGATGGCCGTTTCGCGCGTTAAACAAAAATCAACCGTAAAGCCGTACCCATACTGGCGCGGCGAGATTTGAAAGTTTTATTTCATCTATATCTTGTGTGTTTATAAACCGATTTCTATAATATTTTTTTTATAAAATAGATATTAAAGTGTACTTTTTGAATATGGGAGTTTGATAAAGATATATCTATGTGAAATACAATATATTTATGCATTTAATACAATTTGAAGAAATGCTTACGATTAAACACATTATTGTTGCTAATTTATAAAAGATAGATATATACTATTCAGGACTTTTTTGTAGATCTTTTGAAGACCATCATCTTTGTAATACATACTTTTGGTGAATGATCAACGTATGCTAGGATAACAGCTCGAAAGCGCATTTTCATCCGACTTGCTTCAAATTTATCGTCACTGCTCAGTTCCTATGTGTCTTAGCGTTATGTTATATAGCCTATAACCTGCCCAGGACTATGGACTACAATCGTACCAAGTTTGGTTAAAATCCCTTCAGTAGTTTTTGACAGACAGACAGACAGACAAAAAATTTACTGATTGCATTTTTGGCATCAGTATCGATCACCATTCATCCTCCAATATTAATTTTGAATATATATTCAATGTACAGAATTGACCTCTCTACAGTTTTATTATAAGTATAGATATCTCTAAAAAAATATCTTCCCCTTTTCATATGTATGCAGACGATTTGCAGATTTATAGACAATCTCCACTGTTTTCCCTCTCAAGTGCCATTATACAAACCAATAAAGATCTGGACGGCATTCTAAAATGGAGCAAGGACTTTGGTTTGAACTTAAACCCGGAGAAGACGCAGTGTGGGCATTATAGTGGGCAGCCGTCAATTAATCACGAAAATCGAATGGAACAACCTGCCCAATATTACTGTTGGAGATACTGCTATACCTTTAAGTAACACCGTCAAAAGCCTGGGTATTCACTTAGACCAAACTCTATCGTGGCATGTACATATTCAAGAGTTGCGTAAGAAAATGTTTGGTGCTGTCGCTTCTTTGCGACGGCTTAGTAACTTTCTCCCTATCCCTACCAAAATCTCTCTTTCTCAGTCTATACTTTTACCTATTCTTGACTACGCGGATGTGTCCTATGTGACCTAAACGAGAACTACCTTAGTATTCTGGAGAGCCTTCAAAACTTATCCATTCGGTTCATTTTCGGAATCAAAAAGTACGACCATGTTTCCGAATACCGTATTAAGCTCAAATGGCTTCCCATACGATTGCATTAATGACTGCAGCGCCTTCAAGTGATTTACCACCGTATCATCTGTTTAAGAACTTTAACTGATCAACCACAAACCCTATAATGAATACCGCATGAAAATCGGACTAGATATTACTGCAGCGTCACCTAGTGAGTTAATACCGTAACACCTATTTAAAAATCTTCACTAATCAACCACAAACCCATTATTAAAAGCCGCATCCAAATCGAACCAGTAGTTTTGGTTTTGTAAAAACAATGTTTACTGCAGCGCCCCCTAGTGAGGTGTTACCGTAACACATTTTTAAGAACATGCAACACAATTTAAACCGAACCTATAACCGGAAACCACTTCCAAAACGGACTTAGTAGTAGTTGCACAAACAAAATATTATGTTTTCTGCAGCGCCCCCTGGTGAGTCGTCACCGTAACACATTTAAGAACACGTACCACAATTAAACCAGAACCTATTACCGAAAATCGCATCTAAAGCGGACTAGTAGTTTTGGTTTTCCACAAACAAACATTTACTTCAGCGCCCCCTGGTGAGTTTTCATCGTAACACATAATACAAGAACATGCACCGATCAAACCAGAACCCATCACTGAATTATTAAGGGGTGGGGACGCCAGCAAGGCCAGACGGGTGATCAGTCCTCATTAACGGGACCATTTCACCCATAATCACTGAATTAAAACCGCATCAAAACAAATGTTTACTGCAGCGCCCCCTGGTGGGTTGTAATTGTAACACCTATCTAAGAACATGCACCAATCAAACCCAAACCCATCATTGAAATTCATATCAAAATTAAAATAGTAGTTTTGGAGAAAAATGGCAACATTGGATTGTACAAAAAACGTTTACTGCAGTGCCCTCTAGTGAGTTATCAACTTAATATCTATCTAATAATATGCACCAATCTAATACGTACTCATCTCTGAAAACCTCATCAAAATCGGACAAGTAGTCTTTGAGATAAGCGACAAAATGGGTTTACACACACAAACTGCCTCTCACCCCAAACGCATATACAGTCTCCGTTCCGTCGCGGGTAAAAATAGAACTCTGCCAATATTATTGTCTGAGTATTGCGAAATTGAAAATTGTCTACATGTCACGTTATCATCAATTTAACGCGGGTAAATCGCATCGGAGTCAAGATCACAAAATCCTGCATGAACATTTAGCAGTCAGGAAGCCTTTGTGCCCGGTACCTCATAATTTGACAGAGGCCCAAAACAGATTGGTGCTGTGAAATGGTTAATAGATTTAACTGAGGTAACTCAAATGCTGTGTTCGACATTACGGCTGACGAAACCTCGATTTACTGCTGTTTCCTTCAGAGGAGTTGCCAACAAAAGGGAAGAGATCGAAGCGTTGGAAAAAAGATGGTGGCCTCGTTTTCGGAAGGACAGGTCATTACGCAACCATTTTTTTTGAGGATATAAAACAGTTAATGCAGAGTAGTCGTAACAAAAGATATCGCAGTAGGATCCGACAACGCCTCTTCGCATACCCCCAAGCGACTCGACTATTTGGCGAAGTCAGGCGTAAAATTACTGGATCACCCGCCATGAAGCCCTGACCTGGCACCTAGCGATTTTTATTTATTCCTGAAAATAAAATTAAAACTTCGAGGAAAACGTTTTATGGACGCCAAGGAAGCAGTGGCTGCAAAAGGCCTTCGAAGAGATCCCTTTTGAAACATATAATAAAACTCATAACTTGCTTTTTTTTTTTTATGTTATTTGGATAGGCAAACTGGCAAACGTGCCACCTGATGGTAAGTAGTCGACGTCGCCCATGAACATAAACTAGTTTACCTGGAACGAGCCCAGGCAACTCATCTATGTGTTGTCTATCCTGAGACATACGATGTTAAGTCTCGGTGCCAGTAATTACACTGCCTGCCCTGCCCTTCACACACAAAACACAGCAAAGCTGTTTCACGGGAGAAACAAGCAAGATGGTGGTACCCATGCAGCCTGGAGCGCGGCACAGCGCTTCCCTCCCACCGCTACTAATTTGTTTTGTTTTTTATTTTCTTAGAACTTTCAGTGTCGCCCTCCTTGATCTCTACATCGCCCTTTTCTTACGTCGGGAAATGCTCTGAGGCAACCCGCCGGGGAGTGGGTCTCCCCAGCCGGGTATGTGGTACTCGCTGCGCCCGAAAGGTGGTAAGGTGGACGCAGCTCTACCCACTAAAACCCGGCGAGTGCCACCAATGCCGACTTTGATGAGGTGCCCCGGATCTGTTGAGCAAACAGACCATCTCGACGTCTAGTCAGTCGCTCAAGGGCCCGACGCCACCTCCACAGAGGGGTTGTCCCGCACAATAGAACAACCCCTCCTAACGGGACAGTATAATGGGTCTTTTTTCCCTTTTTGTCCCCTCTTCTTATAAGAGGGGTACAAAGAGCAGCTCGCTCGGCTCAATTTGCTTCGCCTAAGGTACTGTGCTCACCTCAGGCTACTGAGCCTCACCGTCACGACAAGGCTTGAACTTTGGTGGGGTTTCGACATCACCAATTTTCATAAATGTTATGTTGTTATTCTTCGAGTTCCAATATCATATGAAAAGAAATAAAAAAGGCGTAAATAGGTCATTAAAATAGAACATTACTTATGCAACTTTATTTCTAAGACATAAAATACAACAAAACAAAGAGATAAATTTTACAATATCCTAGAGGAAATATTTGTTTTCTAAAAGGACAATAAGCATTTCAAACAGTTTGACTCAGGCTTTGCGCGTAGCAACGTAATTCCTTTCTAGGGGATCTTCCTCGCAAATAAGCTCAATAAGAAAATTTGCTATAAATATAATTGTAAAGTGTTTTACAATGATACAATAATGTATAAAGATGTTACAATAAATTACGTTTATTACAATACAAAGAATATATAGGTATATATTTTAAAAAAAAGGCTAGATTTTTTAAGCATGGATGATTTTGCCTTTAGGGTTTTCAAAGTTTTATTACTGCTCCGCCAAATACCTATACAATAAATTAACTATATACAATAACAGTATACATATATAAACGTATTATGTTATAGAGGATTGCATAAAAAATATTATTATTATATTTTATTATACTCAGCTGTAACTTTAATATTATATAAGGTCTGCATCTGTTACTCGGCTCTGATGACGCTGTAAGCTAATTCATTTCGAGTGTATGCATGCGACGGCTTTTGTATGTACTAAACTAAAAGTAAATAATTGGATTCACAAAAAGGACTCGCCCGGTCCAATGTTGGCGTATCTGTTTATCTCGTTTGCCTATCTCTGTGAAAAAAAAAGTTCAACTTTTAAACGTTTATTCTCAATTTTTAACCCCCGATTCAAATACACCGGCGTTATTCGTTTGGCCGCTAAATGCGGTTGTCTGTGGCATCGTTGTTCATAAACGGGTGTATCGATTATTAAATATTTTTATTTTAAAAGCATGTTTTCTAGCGGTGGATTTTAGTCATGTTCTATCAAAGTGAGTCCAGCCGTTTCAAGGCCATATTATTTTTCATTACAACCTTTCATTGTTTCTAAGTTCATCGTTAGCTTTAGAGTTCATATTTATACTAATAGAAACTAGTCAACTATCTTGGTATTACCAACAAATTCTTACTCGAAGCAATTCTTAAAAGTAGTACGCAAGTTATTTGGCTAGAGTGGTTGCTTTGGCATCGTTGGTACTGGGTGTTCCCACGTGGACTATAGCGTGTTCAGGCCAGGCAGACGGTCGAGCCCTTTCCATGAGTCCCAAACAGGAGGCCGCACTGCTACCAGGGCCATAAAACCCCGTACTGGTTGTTGACATTGAGTGGATAGATAGGGCCTGAAAAATAAATTCAATATAAAGCTTAGTAAGTTCTCTACAATTGCTGAATGCAGGAGATGGTGGCAATTGGCATGTACAAAGAGAGTAGCGTGAAAATATTAACCATGATTCAATACTTATTACACCAATATTTACGTAAACTATTTCTCTGTAGTGCCATCTAGTATCCCAATAAAACAATATAAAACCTTTATAAAATACTTGCTACTTTTATAGTGATTTTTTAAGCGTTTTTTTAACGATAACATTATGTATACACACGTTCATTACGTACATACACACACACACATGTTTATGCTATAATATTTTCATCCCACGCTGATATTACGTTGAAAATATTATACCTTTAATCCATATTTGTATAAGAGCGACATAAAAAACTGAAAACTGATACATATTCCCTCTGAACTCACTCGCTATTTTAATTAAACAGAATCACGCCAGTCTCAAAGGCCTCCCAAATTGTATAACCGGATTTGTCAGTGGATCGTTCATCATGAAATTCGATGAAAACCCCTATAAGGTTTCGTGTGCGCTATACGCAATAGAGTCATGATGTACCTGCTAATGGTGTAGTAGGTGTCTATGGATGACGCTTATCACTTATCACCAGGTGAAACGACTGTCCGTTTGCCCCCTCTTCTATAAAAAGTTTATATTGGAAATACTGCCTGCGAAATAGTTCAGAACCCACATGTAACGTACACAGTGCTATACCAAGAAGTGTATTTTGGGGTTATAGGAATGAAAATCATAACGACTCGCAGCGGGAATATTGGGTCAACTCAATTTAATCTTCTTGATCACAATATAATTTAGCACAGTATCGCCCTTCACAAAGGATACCAGTGGAATGGCCCACAGGCCCCATCCATTGGCATCCCTTTATAGCAAACTGATACAGTCAATAGACAACTATTTGCTAACCAATAATTATTATTATAAATATCCCCCTAAAGTCACAAAATGATTACTGAAAATACATATTTAATTGGTTTTAAGTGATAAGCTAACCAAGCTAACGAGATTGAAGTGGTGTAAAAGCATCCATAGATATTATTATTATATTATGCTACTTATACGCTTTATATTGGCTTCACCTGTATGTTCGTTTGTAACCGACTCCTTTAGACTTGATTTTGACCCACTTTAAGACAGATTAAATGGAATAAGACGACAACACAATAATTTTTAAGTCATCTCGAATTTTTTTAATCATGTAAATATTTCGTTTATATATTTCTTTTAAAATAAAGTACAAAATATTTCTAATAAACGTCGTCTTCTTTTTCATATTTTAAATCATGCTCGTTTATATTTGAGTAGCCTTCAAGAAACCTAAACAAAGTCTATTTGATATTTCCAATACATACACATTTCACAGAACTGAAAAGAAATTACGCAGCCATCGAGATTGAAATCATTGAACAGCACTCCTGTTACAAATCATTCATTAAGTATAGTATTGGATCCTTTTGTAATTGATAGCACGTTCTCTGCAGTACAAAATTCTCAGTCGAATGAATCGATATTCTTATTGTTTGCGAAGTACAAAAGCAACTCGTATTTTTCCTAAATCCAACCTGTGCCGTTCCAGTGGATCGAATATTTCAAATAACATGAAACAGCGCATTTAAGACGAACATCAAAGAAACTAATTTCACCGATTTTAAGTGAAATAAACGTTTCATAGAAAATATATTTTTAAATTAGAAACATCTATTATGGCTTACATTTTTATTTTCCGCAACCTATCAGAAAGTCTTATAAATATGAAATTAAAAGAAAACTGTGTAATACTACATTTACCTAAGAACATAAATCTATTTGACATTTTCTCATTAAGTTTTTCAAACATAAATTAATGAAATATGATTTACTTTGCGCAAAATTCATGAATCGCATTATCTGAAAGTTATGTACCTACAAGTAGCGAGTGGCGATCGTTCTTATAAGCGACCATAAAAAGAGGCTTAGTGGACCTAAACGGAGATGAAGGAAAATATACAAAGAACCGCACAAAGGCGATTACTGATTATGGAGCAATATCTCTCTACATTGTGGTATTTAGTATCCCGTAAGGGATACCGACGGAACCCTACGTAGATTTCAATGTCCGTCCGACCGACCGTCATATCGCTGTATCTTATAAACCGTAATAGTTAGAGAGATACTTAATACATAATATGTATTTTAATCTGTATCACACTTAGAGTAAATAATATCGAGTGCGAGTTTCACGCCGCTTCATTGTGCCGATCGTAAGCGGATGCGTTATAGATATTTATTTATAGTAAAGCGCTGTGATAGTGACCTTCCATGCGTTAACTATTAATTCATCATCATCAGTCTCTATCCATCCACTGCTGAACGTAAGCACCCCTCAATGAACGCCAAGATAGAAATGTTATATTCACCGGTGGGAGGGAAGCGCTGTGCCGCGCTCCCGGCTGCATGGGTACCACCATCTTGCTTGTTTCTCCCGTGAAACAGCTTTGTTGTGTTTCGGAGAGAAGGGCAAGACAGGCAGTGTAATTACTGGCACCGAGACTTAACATCTTATGTCTCAGGATAGGCAACACATAAATAAGTTGCCTGGGCTCGTTCCAGGTAAACTAGTTTATGTTCATG
The DNA here is from genome assembly GCA_963853865.1 of Helleia helle. NCBI lineage: Eukaryota > Metazoa > Arthropoda > Insecta > Lepidoptera > Lycaenidae > Helleia > Helleia helle. Next base: position 8,506,166 of record OY971420.1, read on the forward strand.
GGCGACGTCGACCACTTTCCATCAGGTGGCACGTTTGCCAGTTTGCCTATCCAACTAACATAAAAAAAAAAAAACTTACATTCTTTTATTTTTCTTACAAGAATAATTCTTATAAATTGGCACTTCACATTTCACCATTTTAACATAAAAAATATACATCGCTCGCGGATCTAATGTGACACGCGTTGTTTTGACACGGATTAAAAGTTTTCAAGACAATGGTCTATGTTCATACCCGTGCTTACAGTTCATACTTAGTGACGCGCTCTCTATATTATATCTAAGGCATCACACATATAACGTGGAGGGATTGCTCCACGCCGCATGTTTTCACAATTATCTTGATTTCTTCTCTGTTTGAGAAGTGTCCTTACTTGCTTTTATATAGAAGAGGTCCCCGATCTTGGTTTTTGAGAAGTGCAAGACAGGGGAATAATTACCGGTATAATAACCGGCACTGACAATACGATATCTCTCTCTCTCTCCCTCTCTCTCTCTCTCTCTTTCTCTCTCCCTCTCTCGTCTCAAGTTGGGAAATGCATAAATGAATTGTCTGGTATTGAACGAGATAGTCCTGACTTCTGGATGAAATTGATTATGTTCACGGGCGATATTGACCATCGCGTGGTACGACTGCAAATTTGCCTATTCAAATTGAATGAAAAATGAAATAAATTAAAAAAAAACAACTTTTCGTTCGGGTTTGAACGAAAAGTTGGTTTTGATATATGAAAGATTTTTTTTGGTTTATGGTAGAATATAATACTGGAATAAATTGTGGTTTTTGTATTTGAGGCCGTCACGTACTTGGCCGTATTTATCACCTTCACACAATATTGATACTTACCCTGGAAAGGTGACGATTGAGTAAGGGATGCGTCTCAGTTGAGGATCCGTCGCCTTCCATTGTTCTTGAACAATAGCTTTTTGTCATCTTTAAAAATACCAACATGGCGGTAGTCAATGCGCCAGCGTACACAAAGAATTCGGTCGCCTAAAATTATAAAATGAATAAATATTTTCGTTTGTATTATGGTATATTGAACTGGAAACATCTTGGTAATATGAAAAACCTTACTTTTTGTACAATACATATTTACTACATCATTATTATTTACCTTTTTAAGTCATTACATATTATAAGAGTATTTACTTAAGTATTATATTATGTAAATTCATGTCCAAATAGTAATAATACTTTCCAAATTAGATCCGGGGCACCTCACTAAAGGCGGCATTGTTGGCACTCGCCGGGTTTTAGTGGGTAGAGCTGCGTCCACTTACCAGCTTTCGGGCGCAGCGAGTCCCACATACCCGCCGGGGAGACTCACTCCCCTCGGGATGCCCCAGAGCATTTCCCAGCGTTAAAGAAAAAAAATACTTCCCAAACTTAATGAAAAAAAAAAACATCCAAAATAGCATCGCACAATATTGTATCAATGTTAATGAAAAAAAAAACATCCAAAATAGCATCGCACAATATTGTATCTATCTATCATGATGCATTAATTTAGGCTGTAATAAGGATTTGATAAAATATTGTGGCTACGCGACGTCCCCTTTTTTCAATACAAAATTTAATAAGAAATATCAACGTATAAATTTTATATAAGAACCTATCATTTAAAGACTATAATAATAAAAATAAGGATAAACCAACATCTAGACTACATATTTCAAGGTCTGGATCTAGCTAAATCACTTAAAATCTCGGATGCTCAGTCTATATTAGCTTACTTACCTTGATATGGTTCCTATTTCCTAAATAACCCTGACAAAAATCATATCCAGTTCTCTCTCTCTCTTGTGAAAATACACTACAATAAAACAGTCTAGGCAAATATTGGGTTTTGGGTAACGGATTGGAAAAAAACTAACGTTTATTTTTTGTCCAATAAATCATTTGATATTTAAAGAGGTTGTAAGAAATGTTTGTGTCTGGGTATAAAAGGTAATCCTCAATAACAAATCCGATTTAAAAAATACCGGTGTAATCCTATGTAGTCACTGAAGCTATAAAAATCATCTTCAGGATAAGGTTGTAAATCCAACCGTGGGCTACTAAAGCTAGCTAAAGCTGAAATTGTGTTTACTAAATACCTAATTGCTGCTTTTCTTTCCACATTTAACATTGGTTCTATTTAATTTAGATTTTTTAAACGGGCGAAGCCTGGGGGAATTTCTGGCCTGTATTGTCCTACACTGGGCAAAGTCTAAACAACTATTTATTGTAAAATATAAATTTCAATACGATGGTGCCATTAAGGTTAAGACTGACGGCTTTTATTATGATTATTCTGATGGGTCCTTATATCTCACCCTGGATTCAAACATTTTCGCTTGTGCTACGAGAATGACAATTAGGTTTCCGAAGGCCACGGAGACGTACCAAGCGGCAATAGTTATAGTCTTCATACTTTTCGGTGCCTGCAACAAGGCATCATTTTAGAACATATTAACTCTTTATGTATACTAGTGGGTGACCGCAGCTGCGCCTGCGTTAACTTTGATTCGTACCCGGATTGATGATGATTATTTTTATAGCCTATGTCCAAATCGGTTCAGCCGTTTTGCCGTGAAAGAGCAACAAACATCCACACTTACAAACTTTCGTCTTTATAATATTAGTAAGAATTCCTCTGTGCATATGTATGTGATTTAACTCCTCCTTAACTGCAGTACTGTGATGAAATGATATGTTTTGTGTGTTCTCAAGTAGATTCGATAATGGTTTAGATTCACAATTCGGACCACTATAAAATTGTTTTCTACTGCACCCTGTAGTTTTCTTGAAGTTATACTTCTTTAGGCGCGTTAGGGAAAAATGATGCAAGTAAATTTTTACTATGCGCGCGCGCGACTCCAAAAGTAACAATAATGACGTGGTAAACGCAAAAATTGTACATTAGTAGAAGTACAAAATGATTATTTATTAGTTTTAGACACAAAAATTAAAGAAACGCGATTATTTTATTACTTTTTAGTTATTTTATTTTTTTAAGTCGGTTATAATTTTTGTTTATTTTTTTTATTAATATATTAATTTGTTTGGATGTTGGAAGTAATCGTCATCCGATTCTACTATTAAAAAAAAAATCACCGGTATAATAGTATCTCATCACTGTGTAATGTCATGTCATATATGCTTTACAAATAATAAGGATGATGGATTTGAATGAGACAGAAAATTTTATTTAACGCGGGCAGGCTGGGTAGATACGGCACCGCACTAAGGTTCAAGCCTTGTCGTGGCGGTGCCACGGTGGGACTCAGTAGCTTAAGGTGACCCAGCACCTTGGGCGAAGCAAATTGAACCGAGATGGCTGCTCTTTGTTCCTCTCTTATAAGAAGAGGGGACATCCCATTGTACTGTCCCGACGTTGGGATGGGTTGTTTTGAAGTGCGAGACAACCCCTCTGTCGAGGTGGCGTCGGTTCCCGTCGAAGTGCCCTGTTTGCTCAACAGTTCCAGGACACCCCACCAAAGGTGGCATTGGTGGCACTCGCCGGGTTTTAATGGGTAGATCTGCGTCCACCTTACCATCTTTCAGGCGCAGTGAGTCCCACATACCCGCCTGGGGAGTCTCCCCCCCTCCCCGCGGGATGGCAAGAGCGTATCCCGGCACAAAAAGGTACATACGGCAACAGCTAGTAATGTACTTATATTCATTAAGTACCAGCTATAAACTACGGCCGATTCTAATATATCTTATTTCCTATTAAAGTGATTACGTAATATTTCCTCGAATTTTACTTAACTTAGTACTAACCTTAGCACAAAGTGTACTGATGGAAGAAACCCTTTATATACGATATGTATTTTCTTAAGTAAAACTTGCTTATATAATATATAATGAAAAGCTTATTGTATGCTCCACGTGAACTTGAACGTAAGTATACAGTAATCTCTTTATCTACACAACTCGTCAATAATTAATTAAGATATAAGAGGTCTTCATTAGGCTACGTAATATATGTTTTGTCGATTATAATTGAATACTACTTTATTCAAACCTAACCTTATTAATATAACACTAAACATAATAGTTTGATAATGTGTTTGTGTTATAAATTGTAGAGATTAAAATACGTTAGTTAGGTGAATGACTAAAGGTGTCGTATCACTTTACCGCCTTAATGCTGCATGGGTACCACCATCTTGCTTGTTTCTCCCGTCAAACAGCTTTGTTGTGTTTCGGAGAGAAGGGCAAGACAGGCAGTGTAATTATTGGCACCGAGACTTAACATCTTATATCTCAGGATAGGCTACACATATGAGTTGTCTAGGGTAGTTCCAGGGTAATTAGTTTATGTTCATGGCGATGTCGACCACTTACCATCAGGTGACATGTCTGCCAGTTTGCCTATCTAACTAACATAAAAAAAATTGCTGCGATTCTGCGCTTGGTGTTCATTGACGGTCGTTAGTTTCAGCATTTAGTGAAAGTGGGTATATCCAGTAGTGAACAAATACAGGTTGATGACAACAATTTTGTTCCTTGTCATTTTCATTTCTTGACATCTAATTTAGCGTGTGCTCTGTTTTACTACAGAGTATATATACGCCCACAAAAAGGTTCATCTTAAATAGAATATTATTGTGTAAGATTTCTTTGACAAACTGTGAAACTAAGCCAACAGCCACTGCCTTAAATATGGCATATGATATAATAATTTACTTATAATAAAATGCTATGTTATATCCGAATAAAGAGAAAATAATAAACAGTGTAACAATACCTGCGTAAAGGAAAACTCGAGTCCAGAAACAGCGAACATAATCTCCGCTATAGACACCAGCACGTATTGTGGTAAGATCCAGATGAGATGGAGCTCGTTCGGCGGGTTCGGTGCATGGAGTACCGCCGCGTCCAAGCGCCCCAGACGTTCCCGGAGACACAACACGTAGACCCCACCAGCTCTTAAAAAACCCTCACCAGACCCAGATATCTCACCAGCGCTATCCGCTCGCCATTTGAACCTGAAGATTGTTTCATATTTAGTATTTTTAAACCTCAACAAAAAAGGGATGTTACCTAAAATAAAAGTTTGAAGCAGCGTTTCTATGACAGCTTAGAGAGCTACGGTGTCAGCTCTCTAACGTGTAAACCGATTTCGATGTGATATTTTAGGGCGACGCAGTAAACAATAATTTTAATACCGGACACGCGCCAGAGGGGACTGAGCGTCCTGAGCGGTGCGAGGTTCTCCATACGCGCGCGAGCTTATAACTAAATGACGTAAGCGACAAAATAGTTTTTGTTATTTTCTTGCGTTAAATCCGATAATTGGAGAAATTCCTTTATCATTTTAAAGAAAATGCATAGACTCATCTACGAAGAAAGTAAAGAGGCTTAAACCGGTCCCGTTTGCCCATATGATGTGAATGTGAATCTCTTTTTAAAAAGAGGTATGTTTAATTTTTCTTTTTTCTTTTAAAAAAGTTACCTAATAATGTATTAGGTCATCAACTTATATTTCATTTGTTTTTGAATTACTGAAATAAATTGAAATTATTGACTCCAAAATTTCCAATGCGTCCTCTTAAAGCAGACTTTCTAGCGATAGCTCTTAGACTATATATGTTTTATTAAAATCGGTTCAGCCGTCAGCCGTCAGCTCTTTTGTATGTTGCCTTGGGTTTAGCTTTAAATATAACCATTTAATTCTAAAAGCTTTTAAAATATCCATTACTAAAACATTTATCAGGTAAGAAGCTTTAAAGCTTTAATACTTCTTTAAAGGAATAATACAACTACCTATATTACATAGTAATCCTAATGTATGTTGTAGATCTAGCGCGTTGTGAATGTGTGGTATGTTTACGTCCAAAAAGTTAGATGTATACGGAGCTTTTTTTTCTTTTACGCCAGGAAATGCTTATCCCGCAAGGAGTGGGTCTCCCCAGGTGATAAGATGGACGCAGCTCTACCCACTAAAACTCGGCGAGTGCCGTCAATGCCGCCAATGTGCAAACAGGGCACCTCGACGGCGAGGCCCTCAATGGACCGACGCCACCTCCACAAAGAGGTTGTCCCGCACCGCAGGACAACCCCTCCCAACGTCGGGACAGTACAATGTGGTGAGGTTCCCATCCTCGCCCCCTGTCCCCCGGTTCTTTTGTCCCCTCTTCTTATAAGAGGGGCACAAAGAGCAGCAGCTCCCACGGTTCAATTTGCTTCGCCCAAGGTGCAGGGTTTACCTTAGGCTACCGAGCCCAAACGCTACGACAAGGCTTGAACCATGGTGGGGAGATGTATACGGACTTGGATTACAATGTAAACTTACACTATATGTATTTCGGGATCAGATTTGCATTAATGGATTGTAATCATGTTGAATTATTAACTCCTCTAATATTGTATTTTATGTGATGATAAAATATTGTCTTATTCACATTAAACATTTTATAATTATTGTAGTATGCAATACTTGATACAAAATCGGGACGTTAATCTGACCTGATCTAATCTGTTTTGTTATTATCAGATTTTATGTAGCACTCTCGTCTAAATTAATAGACACATAGATGCATATTTGGTACGGGATTATATCGGTTGTTAATCAAGATATGACGACCTCCGTAGCTCAGTGGTAAGCGCGTTGGCACTCAAGCCGGAGGTTGCGGGTTCAAATCCCACCAGGGAACAAAAATATTTTCTGTGTTCCTGAGTCTTGGCTGTGTATTAAATATGTGTATTATATAATAAAAATCTTAAATATATGTATAGTATAAAAGTATTAAATATATTTCCGTTGTCTGGTACCCGTAACACAAGTTCTTCCAGAACTTACCCCGGGACCAGATTGACGTGGTGTGAAATCGTCCATAGATATTATTATTATTATTATATTCAAAGGCGATGACTAAACCAACGCTTTATCAACAGTCTGTCTCATAGTGAAAGTGAGATGGACTAGAATACGAGGCTCGAGGGTTGTTTATATATTTCATGGTAATCGTGAGATGGGCCTTAGGGCCTTAGCCATGAGTAACCATTGCAGTCTCGCTAACGAGATGAGATGTATCTCTATCAGTTACTATATACACACCTATGCCCGTAACACGTAGCATATGTCCTCAGAGACATCTACAAGGGATATACTCCTCCCGTAAGGAGAGACAAACTGGCAGGCGTGCCACCTGATGAGTGGTCTACATGAACATAAACGAGTTTACCTGGAACTAGCCCAGGCAAGCTATTTATGTGTTGCCTATCCTGAGACATAAGATGTTAAGTCTCGATGCCAGTAATTACGCTGCCTGTCTTGCCCTTCTCTCTGAAACACAACAAAGCTATTTGACGAAAAAGAGAAACAAGATGGTGGCACCCATGCAGCCGGGAGCGCGGCACAGCGCATCCTTCCCACCAGTGCAACACGCAAGAAGAAAAGCCTTTAACCATCAACGAGGCACAGAGACTCCCCTACAAACAGGTACACTGTTTGTAAGAATCTCTGTGATGCTACGTACTGCTCTTTTGTCCCCTTTTCTTATAAGTTCCGGCTGTCATTAGAGGATCTTTAACAGTTGTTACGGGTCGTCAGAAGCCCGAATGTCTGACAACCAGTCTTACCACGGGATGTCGTATTACCCAGTTACTGGATTATGGGGGTCAGACAGACAGACGCTGCATCTAAAATACTGGTATCCAGCTGCATTCGGTTGGACTAGAAGCCGACCTCAACATAGTTGGGCAAGCAGAAGAAGATCGACAGTCAATTATATATTTCTTCATTCTTCTCACATTTACATTATCTTCTTCACATTTACATATACAAGTAATAATGTAAGTTTACTCCAAATTATACACTTTTTACTTTAAATTCCATGTTGGATTATAAAATCCCCCTTATTTCCATCCACCCCATCAGACATTTATTCTGCAGCTACATAAACTAATCCATTTGCACTCTATTTTCCATTATTCTTCATAAAATATGAAGTAACGAAATATGAGTAGAGGACATTATTTCTGTGCTATTTTCGCAGTATTTTTTTAAGTTGTGTAGCAAATGAAGGCGAGTTTTATTTGTCCTGCGCGCTTGTCTGCATAAGTACCAACACGCCGATAATTAATTGTATGAAACAACTGCAGCGAGAAGGGCAGAACAGGCAGAATTACTGATACAGAGACTTGACATTGGAATTTTTGGCAGTGTACCTTTCAATATTCTAAGCAAAATAAGTTAACTACGTGAATGAAAGTGTAGTATGTTATTTTTCATCGTATATTCTAACGGTGTCAATATAAAATCACGATTATTAAAAATTTCTCAGATAGATTTTCATTCCAAAGAAGTGTTCATTTTGTTTTTTTTTCAATTATAATTCCGGAACTACATATTTCGAAATTTTTTGAAACGATAGTGATGCTACTTATCTAGCAAATTGGAAAAAAAACATACTATTTACTTGTGTAGTTTATTTTATCTGATTTATTTTATACTTTCGGGGCACATGCCGCATACGCCTTTGTGTTCAGTTTTCATTTGTTTAGGAGTTACCATCACTAAGTTCGTTTGCCATTTTGCCTGTCTAAATAATATAATAAACTACATAACATTGAAATTATTATTTATTTACTTTTTATCCCCACTATAATGAATCTTTCGTAAGTTATAAGCATGACTGTGAAGCTTTCGTTGATTTTTATGTGACTCCACCACGGTTCAAGCCTTGTCGTGGTGGTGGGGCCTAGGGTGAACGCAGCACCTTGGGTGAAGCCAATTGAACCGAGGGAGGTGCTCTTTGTACCCCTCGTGTTAAGAAGAGGGGACAATAGAGCAGGGGGACAAGGGGTGAGAATAGGAACCTCACCCCATTGCACTGTCCCGACATTTGGAGGGGTAGTTCTGTGGTGTGGTGCGCCACCTCCATAGAGGGCTATGGAGGTGGCGTCGGTCCCTTGGGGGACTGACTAGTCCTCGAGGTGCCTTGTTGCTGAACAGAGCTGGGGCACTTCACCAAAGGCGGCATTGATGGCCCTTACCGTTTGGTTTTAGTGGGTAGAGTTGCGTCCACCTTACCATCTTTCGGGCGCAGCGAGTCCCACCTGCTCCACGGAATGCCTAAGAGCATTTACCGGCGCAAAAGAAAAAAATATTTATATGGTAAAAGCCGCAGACGCAGTATTCTCAAAAACATAAAGTTAGACCTGTATATGACCTGACGTCCGATATACCTAGTTTTCTTATGAGTGAGTTTGTAAGGTCAGTGGGACATAGAAATTGTAGTTACAGATTAGGATTAAAGGATTAAGATAGGGGAAAAAATCAATCGGATTGTAGAAATAGGCTTAGGGTATTTTATACTATACGTGGGTAACACTGAAAATGTTTAGAACTGGCCAGTTAGAAACATTGAAAATGAAACCTTTTTTTGAATTTCAATTTTAGAACTCTTTGGTAACCTAATGTAGTATATTGCATTTATTTGTCATTTGTTTTTGTGAATTGGCGGCAAATCTAAAACTCTTGTTACACGTGAAAATGAACATAACGCGAGAAAATTTTCTGTCAATGATTTATTATGACTTTCGTTGTGGGCTTACTCAACAAGAAAGCTATGATAGGCTGCGATTAGCATTTTTTAATGAAGCCCCATCTGGTGCCACTATTTACAATTGGTTTAACGAGTTTAAGCGTGGACGTAGCAATCTCAGTGATGATCCGCGTGAGGGACGTCCTTTAACAGCGACTACTGAAGATAACATCAGTGCTGTGCGACGCATGATAGAGGAAGATAAGAGAGTGACCTATCAGCAGATACGGGCAAGCCTAGGCATTGGTATGAGTCAAGTTCAAAAAATATTACACGAACATTTAGGCGTCAGGAAGCTTTGTACCAGATGGATTCACCATACTTTAACCGACGACCAGAAACGCCTCCGCATGGACTGGTGTCGCCAAATGTTAGATAAGTTCAACGGCGATAACTCAAATGCTGTATTTGACATCATCACAGGTGATGAAAGCTGGATATATTGCTACGAATCCGAAACCAAAAGACAATCAGCTCAGTGGGTGTTTCCTTTCGAGGATCGGCCAACTAAGGTAAAGAAAGGAAGAAGTCAAGGGAAAAGATGATTGCCTCATTCTTCGGTCGGAGTTCAGTTCGTGACAGTTGTGCTAGAAGATGGAAGGACAGTTACTGCAGACTGGTATGTCAATCGCTGTTTGTCTGTTGTCTTGGAAAAAATTATACAGCAGCTGACTATGGCAGGTGTCGAGATAATGAGTCATCCGCCTTACAGTCCTGACTTGGCGCCCTGCGACATTCATTTATTCCCAAGAACTAACGATAAAATTCGAGGTATTCGCTTTACGAACCCTGAAGATGCGGTGAAGGCGTACGAAAATGCCAAAGAAGAGACTCCTAAGGAAGGATGGGCCCACTGCTTTTCTCAATGGTTCCATCGAATGCGACGATGTGTAGAAAGAAACGGAGATTACTTCGAAAAACAATAAAAGTATTGGCAACTTTCTACATTAAGCCGTTTTTCATTTTCTAAACATTTTCAGTGTTACCTAGGTACTAGTTATTCTTGTGGATTTGTTCCTGTATTTTCATTTACATACAGTTTGGGAATCGGTCTTGGCGTTCGTTGATAGGCCTATGTGGGTGGAATGAGACGATAACGATGATGACGATGTTGATGATAATAATGATGATGATGATAATTATTATGATAATGAGGAAGATTTTACTTTTTCCTGATGCGGCCATGTTCACTGGACGTTTATACTACAGTCGAGCACGTTTATCCTAAAACTACATAGATACTAAATTCGTTACCTTACGCGTGGAATTGTTGACAAAATGTCGTAAGACGACTCTCATGTCAATAATGTATGCAAATTAGATTCGGACAGGTGCAGTGAATTGGCACAAGTTACGGAATGTGACGACTCACCAGTCACCGTCCACTGGCTGGGCAATCTTTAGTGAGAGTAAGTTGCTTCTTAAACACTAGAAATATTACTTCGAGTTCCCATAGTAGCTTTAAACAGTGACACGAGTAGCCCCTACCAAGTAATGTCAGCCTAGGCTAATTATAGCCTACTTTGATTCAAACAAATTGCCATTTTATCTATAAACAAATATGAAATAATTTGAAATGTTGAATTTAAAAATGTTTTTGATATAACGTTTTTTTTTTTTACATTTGACTATCTTTATTATATCAGAGTTGTCCAATTAAAACACAGATTAATAACAAAATAACTATAGCATTTTTTTTTCTATTTATTCAGTTAACTACTTCACGAATTTTAAATAAATGTGTTAAATAAAAAAAAATTATTATATGATATTATGAACCTGGATCATGAGATTGATAATGTTAGATAAAAAAAACTAAAGAGAGGTGTCAAGGGACACCCGGATGGAACGAAGTTCCTTTCGATTAATTAATGAAGGAATTGTAATAAAAAACTCTCTCTCACTCATCTCACACACATGTGTGTGTGTGTGTGTGTGTGTGTGAGAGAGAGAGAGAGACAGACAGAGAAACAAGCGCACGCCGCACGGCTTACAACTATAGCAAAAAAATGTCGTTACAACTTTTCGTCTTAATTTTTTCCGTCTAGCCCCCTTTCACAACGCGCGATAAGGAACTACGTTCCAAGTAAAACTAAAGAGAGGTGTCAAGGGACACCCGGATGGAACGAAGTTCCTTTCAATTAATTAGTGAAGGAATTGTAATAAAAAACAAAAAAAGTACATACACACACACACACACACTCTCTCTCACACACACACACACATAAGTGTGTGTATGTGTGTGAGAGAGAGAGACAGACAGACAGACAGAGAAACACGCGCACGCCGCACGGCTTACAACTATAGCAAAAAGTGTCGTTACAACTTTTCGTCTTATTTTTTACCATCTAGCCCTTTCGCAACGCGCGATAAGGAACTACGTTCCAATAATCAATTGCATATTATATTTGTTACTATCCGGGACAGCTTTTTTTTTGCTAACACGGGGAAACGCCTTTACACGCTCTGTCAACGGCCCTGGGTGGGATCCGATGGTGTGGCACATATTATCTGTGCCGAATACCCACTATAACTCGCGAGTGCCTTTGGTGAGGTGTTCTGGATCTGTTGAGCAATAGGGCTCTACGACGGCTAGTCAGTCGCCTAATGGACCGACGCTACCTCTACGGAGGGGTTGTCTCGCACCACAGAACTACCCCTCCCAACGTCGGAATAGTTCAACGGGGTGAGGTTCCCATCCTCGCCCCTTGTCCACCCTAAATCTTTTGTCCCCTCTTCTTATAAGAGGGGTACAAAGAGCATAATACCCTTGGTTCATTGGCTTGACGCAAGGTACTGGGTTCAGCTTAGCCTACTGAGCCCCACCGCCACGACAAGGCTTGAATCGTGGTGGGGAAATCCAAGACAGCCTAATTATAATATGAAGAGGGCTCTATATCATCAAAGACATATGTATTCATTGAGGGTGTGTTGAATTCGCTGGCCCGTTCTCCCAGCACATAGGCAAACTTTCACCTAATAGCCCGCCTAATTTACCCTTGGACACGTTTAAAGGTCATTTCACAATGTATTATTTATTATAGAACTCAGACAAGCGCGAATATGGCTCACGTACTGTGGGTTATGAAAAACGTATTTTTATGTAATATAGCAACAATGGGAGGATAAACCGCTTCGATACGTAACGCGTTACGGCGCCATTCTATCTGGCTTCCCTTTATTTCACGTATACGGCAGCGGTAGGCCGGCACCTCCTCTCCCACACCGATAGCCGTATTTCGGATAGACGCTTCCTTATATATTTTACAATCAATAAAAGTTTTTATTAATAAATAACCATTCCTCCCTCAATAAAGGCCGGATAGAGGCTGATGATGATGATGATCATCATCTGGTCAATCTGGTCCCGTGGTAAGTTCTTGAAGAACTTGTGTTAAGGGTACCAGACAACGAAAATATATTTAAATACTTTTATGCTATACATATTATATTTAAGCTTTTTATTATAAAATACACATACTTAATAAACATACATGACCCAGGAACATACAAAACTTTTTTTTCCCTGGCACGATTTGAACCCGCTACCTCCGGCTTGAGCACCAACGCGCTAACCATTGAGCTACAGAGGTTGTCAATACTCATAAAATAATAATAAAATAACCTATCATATTTATATTATACACAAAATAATAATAATCTAAGTATTTCTCAAGTTAATAAATTTCAATATTAATAGTTCTTCAACTTAGATTAGTTTAAGTTATTACTTCTGTCGAGCGTCCCGAGACGCACACGTTTTTTTTTCTTTACTTATTTTGTACAACCTATCCTACCACATTTCAATTCGGTTTCATGTTCAAGGCAAAACGAGCAATCGGCGCCTTATGGTGACTACCGACGTCCATACACATCCGCACTATCAGAGGTTATACAGATGCGTTGCTCTCCTTTTCCTTATCCCCACAATGGGCCACCGGAATCTCACATTTCACAAAATACACGAAACGCAACAGCTTAGCTGTTGCTTTACGCCAGTATCACGTGAGCGTGAGGTACCACCCCGGTCGTGACGGCCCAATTCGACTGCAAAGCATGGCACTAACTCTTACAATGATGATGCTTTGTCAATGGGGAAGTACCTCATAGGTATTGGTTTGACAGACCGACATACAGACAACTGAGTGACCATAAGGGTTCCGTTTCATTCTTTGAATAACGGACCCCTAAAAATTATCTTAAAGGGTTGATAAACACATTTTGACGCTTACACTGAAGCTCTTAGATAATATGAAATCTAATCCTAATGTAAAGAGAATGTAAACAATCTGTTGAGCCTTTGTTGTCTTTCAGCGTAATAATACACTACACCCTTTCATTACCTTCCAGACGGCATACACATGTAGGCCGATTCACCTACGTCATCCAGAGGAGTATCAGATACATAGTATATGTCGCTCAATCTCTTCTCCGTCTCGACTGATATCGTTACGTTCTTGTTTGGACCAGTTTTTCCAATGTAGATCACTCTGGATAAGAAGGAAAATCATCATCATCACATCTGGCTGGAGGTTGTGCGTCCGTCGACTCGAATGCGGCCTCAGCTCCAGTTTATTGGCCTTGCAGTTCTTTGGCTTACCGGCCCTTCCACTTCAATATAATGTAACTGTTGCCCGCAACTTTGATTAAATTTACAGTGGTGTTTTAAAGAATTTCTATTTAATAGAATTTCGAAAATTGACCCTCTAAAGTTTAATAACATTGCTACTCCTTTTAATATTAGTATAGATATATTATATATTATAACAAACTACAACTTAATATTGCTACAGAGTACAGATGTTACATCATTGAGCTCACTGTAGTGTTGAACAATTCGAGAAATGTAATATTTTATAATGTCTTGAAGTGTTGCGGAATGGAAGCCGTCTTGTGAAGTGGCATGCCACTTCAGACTGGGGTGTCGTTAAGACCCCTGCCAAGCATTTGTAAGGTGAATTTTAATGTATATCGAGGAGCCAGGGGATGGATATTTATTTAAGGTCATCCATTACTTTATCTTGTATTCATAATACAAGTTTGAGCTTAAAATGGTGGGAGCTTTAATAAAATATAATGTATTTGTATTAGGATATCGATTAAACTTACTTTAATTTAGGTTTCCCCGTCAAAGATTTAACAAATGGATTTGGATCCATATAATACAATGCAAATTGGTCATCAGAGTTTTGACCAACAACTATAGGCATAAACTGAAAAACACACATTTCACATTAGTAATATTGTTATAAATCTATTTCTAAGTGACAGAATATCTCACAAAAGTTTACAAGGTTTTGCTAAAAGAAATCTCTAATAGAGAAATTACTATTGTTGTGTTAAAAGGTGAACAAAAAAAAAATAAAAAAAATATGCAGATGCATATTATGTCCACTACTGAGTATAGCCTTTACGAAATAAGGCCTAATATATAATAATACTAAAAATAATTATACCCTGTTGGGTCATAATTCGCAAATACGCTGATCCAATACGTATTAGCGAACTTCACGCTGCCTCTATAATTTTCCATCTTATCAAGCATGTGGCATCAGCACAATTTCCTTTAATCGATGAGCAATCGATAAACTCTCTAGTGTCAGTGTCTATGGATCTCGGCCACTTACCACCAGGTGAACCGACTATCCATTTACCCCCTCTAATGTTACAGACAACAGGTATGTTATAAAAAACATACCTTGTCTGTAAGGTACGGACGATATTTTTACGTGATAACGTCATAATACATCACAAAACGAACGCTTAGGCCGATCGTGCTCTATCGCTTGTTCCGCGCGCTCACTTGCACGCTCAGCTCGGCCGTGACACTTTTTCGTGCGTTACATCCGGCGCTCCTCGATTTATAAGACGTTATCACGTCAAGAGGTCAAGTGCATTTAAAAAAACCTATTTTAAGGGGTACAAACGTGTGACTCGAGAGGTCTTTTTTTTCTTTAACGCCGAGAAAAGCTCTGAGACATCCCGCGAGGGAGTGAGTCTCTCCAAGAGGGTATATGGGACTCGCTGCGCTCTAAAGCTGGTAAGTTAAGGAGCTCTACCCACTAAAACACGGCGAGTGGCACCAATGCCGCAAGTGCCCCGGATCTAATTAGCAAACAGGGTACCTCGACGGCTAGTCAGTCCCTCAGGAGTCCAACGACGACTCCACAGAGGGGTTGTTCTGCACCACAGAACAACCCCCCTCAACGTCGGGACAGTACAATTGGGGGAGGTTCCCATCCTCGCCCCTTACCCTCTGCTCTTTTGTCCCCTCTTATAGCTTTTAGCTTCGCTCAAGGCGCTAGGGTAACTCGAGAGGTCTACTTTAAACTATACTGTACCAATTTCTTATTGACGAAGACAGAATACGTTGCACAATACACAAACAGTACAATATATTTTAATAACCATTCCCGAAGCCGTTTTCAAAGGCGCCTTAAGGTTATATGTTTTCATCATCCGCCCAGCGCAGTCTTCACGACAGTTCGCCATTATCGTATACGTCCTACGAGGTATCGGCGTCATGAGCACCGTGCCGTAAGGTTCCACCGTAGCCACCCCCTCACCACTGACCGCCAGCTCGGTGACACAGGGCAGCGTATTCATTATTATCAATCCTGTCTCATGATGTCCAGGTGTTTGTAGTGTAGAACGCTGCAAAAATTATTATGGTAATATCCAACAGCAACAGTTATATAGCAACAGCAACCTGTACGATATGACGATATAACCTGTATGAACGATAGAGATTATAGAAAAGAATCAATATAGCCTTATCATTATTAATCTCTATTCTAACTGCTATTCCAATTCCAAGATACCTATTCAAATCTCTTTGGATTGAGAAAAAAAATCACGTAACAAAATATATAAACAATAGATGTTTTGTGCTAGTCCTTTTTTTTCTTTAACGCCGGGAAATGCTCTGAGGCATCCCGCGGGAGAATGGGTCTCCTCACGCGGGTATGTGGGACTCCCAACGTCGAGACAGTACAATGGGGTGAGGTTCCCATCCTCGCCCCTTGCCCCTGCTTTTTTGTCCCCTCTTCTTATAAGAGCGGTACACAAAGAGCCCCCTCGGCTCAATTAGCTTTGCCCAAGGTGCTGGGCTCACCCTAGGCTACTGAGCCCCACCGCCACGTCAAGGCCTGAACCATGGTGGGGTTGTGCTAGAGTCCTAGGAATCCGGTGCGGACGTCCACAGCTCTCGCGCCGGATCATCCAGACGACAAGGAGAACACCGCTGGGGTTTAGTGGGTAGAGTCTGCGTCCACCTTACCATCTTCTCGGGCGCAGAGAGTCCCACCACATAACCCCCGGGCCCCCCCGGACCCGGTGGTATGCCTGAACGCATTCCCCAGCGAAACCAAAAAAAAAAAAAAAAAAAGTGTCCTAGGAATAAATATAATATATCCGTTCATTATTTCATTGATTCTTTATTCATTCATTCATTTTTTCCTTATTTCGTTCATTCACTCAATCATTCATATTCATAAACGAATCTAAATATTTTAATTTAGTAGCAATATATATAAACTATTACATATTAAATTAACTCAATTTTTTGAGTCAAATAACAATTTCTATTTAACAATAGTATGCTAGTACACTGTACAACAACACTTGTAACGTACATACTTTAATTTTACGTAAATTATATTTTAGGAAGAGTAATTTCAATATTTTATACCTCAATTCCGATTTGAAGAATACCCGCGGCAACAAATGATAACGCCGCTAAAACCCCACCAAGGAACATTTTATGCAGAGGAGGCATATCGGGTAGTATCGGCCAGGCTCCCCCAGGACAGATGGGCATCATCAGGAGAACCAGCCCAGGGTTGAGGACTTGAAGCTGATCCGGCATCAGCGTGACACCGAACACTTCGCTCCTCAGTCGAGATGCTTGGAACGTCCATCGAGATCCCTGTGTTGTAATATAATAAATTAGTATTACCCAACAATCACACCACTTCAACCTAGCCCAGCGGTAAGTTCGTAAGAACATGTGTTACGGGTACTAGGAACGGAAATAAATTTAAAAAATATATACAAACTAGCTGTTACCTGCAGCTTCGCCCGCGTATCTCAACTCCTATAAGTCATAGCGTGATGTTTTATAGCCTATAGCCTTCCTCGATAAATAATCTGTCTATCACTGAAAGAATTTTTCAAATCGGACCAGTAGTTCCTGAGATTAGCGCGTTCAAACAAACAAACAAACTCTTCAGCTTTATAATATTAGTATAGATACAATATGTCCATGACCCGATGCAGATCAGTATAGACTATAGATGATATTGAACAAATTATCTGCACCTGACGGGATTCGAATCCGGGACCGCTGCGTTAAGCGTCCAGTAATCTAAAAATGTACGTAAAAATGTCGAAACGCGGAATGCATATTTGTAAAATACATACCTGTTGATCAAACAAAGACCAAAATATTGGCACTGGAAGGAACAAGTATAGAATAGAGAAGACAACTTTCATATCAGCGACCAGCTTCTCCCCGTATTTATCGATGGAATAGTCCAACCAATGACAACGAGGTGGTCCATCCAGTTTTCTGTCATAACGGAAGCGTTTTTTAAGAGCAAACTGAAAATTGATTAATCGATTTATCATTCATCAGACTGTAGTCCATCTATATTATAATTGGCAAATCTTTCAGAGAGCCAAAGTAAAAGAAGAAGAAGATCTATATTTTAAATCTGTTTTTTTATGTTAGTTGGATAGGCAAACTGGCAAACGTGCCACCTGATGGTATGTGGTCGACGTCGCCCATGAACATAAACTAGTTAACCTGGAACGAGCCCAGGCAACTCATCTATGTGGTGCCTATTCTGAGACATAAGATGTTAAGTCTCGGTGCCAGTAATTACACTGCCTGTCTTGCCCTTCTCTCCGAAACATAGCAAAGCTGTTTCACGGGAGAAACAAGCAAGATGGTGGTATCCATGCAGCCGGGAGCGCAATCTGTATTTGACTCATGGTCCATGGACTTAATATGTTAGTATAAGTCCATGATTTGACTAGTCGGATTTCGCCGGGAAATTTCCGGGCGCGAGTTGTATTTTTTTGGTTTCCCGTTAATTAATTTATTATTATTCTGTATTTTGTTCATTCGGAGTGGTTTTCTATAGTGTGTTGTTTTAAAAACCTAATCTTTATATATTGTGATTGGTTGGCGATAACAGTGGACGACTGTTCTGCGTGTCTGGG
Source organism: Helleia helle (assembly GCA_963853865.1). Classification (NCBI taxonomy): domain Eukaryota; kingdom Metazoa; phylum Arthropoda; class Insecta; order Lepidoptera; family Lycaenidae; genus Helleia; species Helleia helle. The sequence goes on from OY971420.1 coordinate 8,524,934, forward strand.
TGAAGTGGTGAGTGATGGAGACTGGAGAGGCGAAGCCGCGCGCCTTGGGGTTTTCCGCCGTTTTCCCATAGTTCTGACTAAATATTAACTCGTCGTTGGCAATGCATTAAGTGCAGTCCATCAAAAAAAAATAAAAAAATTAACTGGTAGTCATGAAATCATTGTAGTTGGAGATTTTATGGTCGACTTAAAATCTATTGATTTTTTTATAATCATCAGTAGCAAATTTGGTAGCAAACAGCATCGGTTAATCTATTTTATTCACTCATTATAATCAAAACCCTTATCTTTCTATCGCCATAGGCCCCAAAATGATTGCGTTCCTTCCTTGTTATACTCGATACGTATAAAATCTGCTATACTAAATAATTTGGATTTCCATAATAAAATAAAACTATGAATATTCAATCAGGATTATAGGTAGCTTTTGCTATCACGAATCATATATATTAACAACAAATATTGGCCACATCACTCTTTTTCTGCAAATAGAGCTACAAAGTAAAGAGCGAGGGATCGATCGTCTTGGCGTTCTTTGAGGGAGGCCTATGTTCAGCAGTGGACGGATAGAGGCTGATGATGATGATGATGATTGCAAAATCTACGTGCTCTACTTTTGTGTGATTTTCACTTTAGGAGCTTCATGTTGATAACTTTGACTTCATTATCATCAACCTCTATCCATCCACTGCTAAACATAGGCCTCCCTCCATGAATGCCAAGACGGCCGATACCTCGTCACTTCGTCTACCTAACTTTGACTTACAAACTTTTTACTTTTTTTTAATTTTTAACCACTTAAAAGATATAGGATTTGGAAGACATATAATGAAACATTACCAAAACACACGACACGAATTTCAACGTTATATTGTCCCTGGGTTTTTTAATCTTGTACCACGGCTTGCCAGCAATGAATATACCTAGTAAAATATAGGATTTTATTAATTACATCAATTTTAGAGTCCTACAGAGAAAAGAGAGCGAACAATACATTCGTAGACAATGCTGATTGTAGCGAAGTCGAAGCGAAGAAGTTTTTCTTTTACGCTGGGAAATGCTCTGAGGCATCCCGCGGGTGAGTGGGTCTCCCCAGGCGGGTATGTGGGAATCGCTGCACCCGAAAGGCGTTAAGGTGGACGCAGCTCTACCCACTAAAACCCGGCGAGTTCCACCAATGCCGCCTTTGCTAAGGTGCGCCGGATCTAATGAGAAAACACCTCCACTGCTAGCCAGTCCTTCAAGGGACCGACGCCACCTCCACAGTAGGATTGTCCCGCACCATAGAACAACCCCTCTCAACGTCGAGACAGACAATGGGGTGAGGTTCCCATCCTCGCCCCTTGTCCCTCTGCTTTTTTATGTCCCCTTCTAATAAACAAAAAGCAGCTCCCTCGGCTCAATAGGCTTGAACCATGGTGGGGACATGGAAAATATTTTAAACAATTTTAACGGTTTGTACTTTATTTCTTCATGCCTAAACCGCCGATCAAATATCTATATGGAGCGAATTATATCCTAATGAACGACAAAAGTTATCTTAATTATTATTATGAGCTCATATACGACTGATAAGATCCGTCTAGGATTGTTGAATCAGACCGATAGTATATTATATAACAATTTATTAGTATGTATCTTCACAGTTAGAACCTACATTTGCGGACCCAACCTTTTATATTGTTAAAGAAAAGTTATGAAGCAGCGGAATAATTAAGCGTTGAACTGAGCAAGTAAAAAGACGGATACAATATGTTTAGATCCGCTCGAAATAAATAACAATGATTAATTTTATATAGGTTATATACCAACATAAAATTAATCATTGTTATTTGGGATATACTTATTTTTCTAGTTTTCTCCTTCGAATCAATTCACAGATCTATTAGGCGTAAAGGGCGTCCTTTGAATTAGATATAGACACTATCAGGACACGGATTACACAAAATTGACGTGGCCATTGTCTGCTAGGAAATGCGGGCTGGCTAATTTCACATGCTGTTGCACACTTAATCTTATCTGGAATTCAGGCATTCAATTCAAATTAGTCCATGTTGTTCAATATGATATATCGAACCCTCGGAAGGACGATGAGCCCTGGACGGCGATGGTCTCCTTCTGCGAGGCAGTAATGCCCCAGAAGGAGGCCGACAACGAGGCTCTTCCCGCAGGCGACGAATTAATCCGCCTCCAGTAACGCCCCTGTGTTCGTTTCGGGTTCAGGATGGGAACCTGGGTCTGTATGTCACGACGTCATGGGGACTGCTTAGTAGCGGCTGGGCAGTCCCCCTTAAGAGGAGTAATCTGGCCTTCGCCGGGGCCAGCCTGTCACTGAGGTGATCCTGTCTGTTGCCTGCATATCCAGGACCCTCAAAAGGCGGCTGAAAGCGTTCGCAGTGGTTTTAGTTAGGGTGGGCACTCCCAGGTGCGAGTCCCACATTGGATCAGTATGTGCCCGAAGATGAATTCCTTTTCCGCAGAATACTCATAAAGTTATGTACACGTAGAAATTTTAAAACATTTCATTAGGAATATACAAAAAATATATCTTATATCTTTAAATGAGCAATTCTTGTATATATATAATTGGAATCTCGGAATCGGCTCCAACGATTTTCATGAAATTTTGTATATAGGGGGTTTCGGGGGCGATACATCAATCTAGCTAGGAATCATTTTTAGAAAATGTCATTTTATTTAAAAAAAGAAAAAAAAAATTTGCTCGGTCGGTCGGTTGCATCCAGGTACTATTAATAAAAATGGCCATCATGGGACGGCCAGAGGATGTGTACCTATAGTCTATGTTAATATCACAATTCATAATTAATATAAATCTATAACGTAATATAGAATAAAATAAACAAATGACAGCGTCATGCCGTTCGCCGTCACGACGTTTGAGTTGATTTTTCAGCTAAAGCGCGCAAATAGAATATGATTCATATCAAAAACTGACATTGAACTATACAAAGACTAGTTCTTAATACCCATTCGGTTGTAATGTCTCGTGATAGCATAGTAAAGTCGTGTCTACATATTATCATCATCATGGACCTATTATTGGCTTAGGTCTCGCTGAATGAACACCAAAACGACCAATGTCCGGCCTCCAGCTCAAACCGGTCTTGTTGAACGTCATGCAGTGCTCGACTAAAACTATATAATCTGCAGTAAACACAGTTCATATTAAATGCTAGAAGCGCACTGGACGTTATGCCTGCCGTTGATCGATTATACAAAAGGCCGTTTGCCGGCTGATTAAGTGACTGGATACAGCGGTCGCGGGTTCATATTCACCCAAGTGTTGATAATTTGCATGACAAATACTATTATATGTACTACTAGCTTTTACCCTGAGAGCCCTGGCAACTCATTTATTTGTTGCCTATATCCTGAGACATAAGATGTTAAGTCTCGGTGCCAGCAATTACCTGTCTTGCCCTTCTCTCCTAAACACAGCAAAGCTGTTACACGGAAAAACAAGCAAGATGGTGGTACCCATGCAGCCGAGAGTTGAGCCGGGTCAGAGTTGAGAAGACCAAAGTCCTTCTCTTCCGCGGGACCGGCCGTAAAGGACACCCTCCGGTAGCTACCCTCCAGATCCGAGAGTCAGGATGAACCCCCAGATCAAGTATCTGTGGCCCGTCCTTGACGGAGGGTGGACTTTCGACCCACATTTGTCAATATGGGGATCGAAGGTCGTAAAGGCTGCAAGTGCGCTGGGCAGACTTCTCCCGAACCTCGAAGGAACCAGCGCCGCCGCAGGCAGCTATACTTCGGAGTATGGCGATGTATGGTTCATCCATTTAGGCGGGTCACCTTACCGCGAGGAATAAGGCCCAGCTGGTACCGTACAGTATCGTGGGTGACAGCCACACAGTGGGGGATAGACTGACCTAGCCGGTGACCCCCCGTGGGAATTTGTGGCGGAGGTTCTTGCCGAGACGCATTCATATGTCTCGGTTAGGAGGGCTCCCGGCGAGAACCTTAAGTTGTACGAGATCTACGGGTTCGCCGACTAGGACAGGAGCATTAATACGGAGGTGGAGGGAGGACCCGGCACGGCAGTCGTATGATAAAAGCCTAACGGCTGCTTTGCATCCAGTCCTCGAGCGGTGGATGCGGCGTAAGCACAAACCCCCTCACCTTCCGTCTGACACAGGTGCTCACTAGGCATGGCTGCTTTGATGACTACCTGTGCCGGACGGCCCACAGGGAGCCAGTAACAGTATGTTACGATTGTGGCGCGTCGGTGGACTCGGCCTAAAGAAATCATTGGAAAAAAATTATTAAATAATATTGTTTTATTATTGACTTGGTTCACTTATTGCATGACATCGTCCACGCAGCTATCACTCGACTGTCATAGGTGACATTGCAGCATGCGCGCCGACCAATACCTGCATTTATTCTGAAATTATACAAATCACCAATGACGTCTATTTGTAACCTCGAAAGTGATTGGTATTTTAAATCATACGTCGTTTTGGTTTGAAGTAGGCCCACTTTTTATGTGTCATTTGCTCTGAGTTAGACTTCCTGACTTATTATTTATTCGTAGCTGACAGGTATTATAATAAAATGCGTCTGTCTCTTCTTAAATAGAACTTTAACTTTTTGTTAGAAGAACAATAATAAACATTAGCTTGTATATATCATAGAATTTAAATTGTATTGCAGGTTCGTTACTTTCTCTGCAGAGTTCGGAAATCTACGAGCGCTCAATGGTGACAGCAAATAAGTAATTTATATATTATTTTTATAAATGACATGGCCAAATTGAAGTATGGGCGTCTGCCCTTACCATGTATAAACATAAGACCTATCTTTTAATATTGCAAAATAATCTAGTATTAGCGTTTCGTATCAAAAATATTTCAGGAACTTTTAGTTTTATTACAATCTAAAAAATAAAAAATAGAAATGCCTATGCAATAAGTATGCTAAACTTAAAACCTATGATTTTGCTGTGAATTGTTACTAAGGCGTTAGGGTTATCCTGGTTGATAAATCAATTTTTAAAGGCTTAAAAAATGTCAGTAAAGGTAGCGATGGGTCAATATGATAGGCGGGCACAAACATTTAGTCAAAAACCCAACGTAGGTCAATACCAAAAATCAAAAGCAGTGCACGGAGTACATACTCTTTGCAGAAGTGAACAGATGTGAGATGACGTTTCATGTTGACGTTTATTTGTATTATTGCATGCTCATAAAGACGAATGATTGAACTCGGGACCATAACAGAATCGATTAAATAATCGAAGTGTCAAAAAATATTAATTTTAAATTGAGGAGAAATGATAACAAGTGATATAATAAATGGACTTATTGCTTGTAGTATTAATAAGTATGTGTGAATATACATACATAATAATGCTACAATTGGGATTAATAGCAAATAATCTGACAGTCGTGATTGCGACATTCTGCCTGTAAGGTTTTACACACACACACACACACACACACACACACACACACACACTGTTTTTATTATATTGCTCAATCAACTGACAATTCGACTGAAAAGGTATTAATAGATACATATACATAGAGTAATACATTCTCAAAGTATTTTCAGCAATTTGTTTTGTTAGATTATTAAGTTTTATCAAAAATAATCCTCAATCTTGATTACTTTGTCCGGAAATGCTTACACATATACATGTCAAAGCTTTAAATAATACTAATAATAATCACACAACCTCAAAAATATAATAGGTAGGTAACAAAGAACCTAATAATAATCACACAACCTCAAAAATATAATAGGTAGGTAGCATAGAACTATTATTACTAATATAGTTCAATAGTAGGTAATCATTATTGCAATACTTTTGAAAAATAACATAAATCTTGAAGTAGGTAGTGAGTACTATATTATCGTGGACAAATAATCTTAAATTGTTATTCCACGATAACCACAGAAACAAAAATATTTAACCTAATATTATTTTAACATATTGTGCAATGAGCATTCAATTTCTTGATATATAAAAATCGTCATTTTTAAAGCGAATAGATCAAATTGAAGAGCTTTGAATTGTTTATTTTTAACCAACTTTCGAAAAGGAGGTACTATGGTCGTCTGTATGTATCTTTTTATGTGTATGTTCATCGATATTTATCGTCAATAGAGAACCGGTTTTGATGATCATTTTTTTGTTGAAAAGGTTAATATATAAATAATTTTCATCCCTTATTTTACAGTCTTTGGAGTTGAATTTTAGAAAATTCAAAATTTGTCGTACTAAATTCATACGCAATTTCAAGTTTTGGTAATAAAACAATGAATTCTTTATTATTTATTTCAATTAACTATTAGGCAATTAAATATACTATTAACTATTAGTAGGTAATTGACCTATAACATATTGTTTATAATCATTTGTTATAAGAAATACTACTGCAAAGTATAAATCACACTTCGCAGTACAATGATATGAACATGCCCCGACAAAAAATATATAAATCTTCACCGAATAATTTGGGCAAACATTAGGTTCGGTCCATTTTGGGCCATTTTTTCCGTTGATGTCGGTGCCTCCCTTATAAATAAATATAATATTAATAATAGTATATTGGAACCACTCACACATCGCCATCTGATCCCCAATTAGGCAGAGCCTGTCTCATGGCAATCAAACAACTGGTAGGTACATACTTATATATTTTTAAATACATACATATTTTAGATAAATTATACTCAGGTACATAGCAAATGATCATGCTCATCATCACACAAACATTTGTCCTGGGTGAGGATCGAACCCACGACCTACTGGATTAGCAGTCAGCGTCACTAACCACGAGACCAACAGGCAAGTCAAATAATAATCAAAACAAAATATGTATTTATATAAACTTCTTAAATGTATTTCCATTCCTAATACATACTTTTATGTTTTTACCTCGTTAATGTGGTGTAATTGTTAGTTGTATTTATTTATTACTGGACATTTTAAGGTCCAAACATTTAATACCTATATTTTCCTCACGACTAAATGGAAACAATTTACAACTTTAAAGATATTTCTGTCGCAAGAATTTCAATCGTCACATTTCGGAAACTGCATCGGAAGCGTGAAATATTAAATTTCTCTTTAGTTATCGAGATGTAAAAAGTGCGACAAATATCCGCAATTCACGATCGTTTGTGAATTTTTACGGCAGGTAATATGATGTAAAATGGCCTTACTAAATATGAGGCCCGGATTTTTGTGTAATAAACTATAATAATATGTAACAGAGTCCTATGTTTTTGAGAACTCTTAGTATTGCTAGGTACCTACTACTGTCTTTTTTTTTTTGGTTTCGCTGGGGAATGCGTTTAGGCATACCACCGGGTCCGGGGGGGACCCGGAGGTTATGTGGGACTCTCTGCGCCCGAGCAGATGGTAAGGTGGACGCAGACTCTACCCACTAAACCCCAGCGGTGTTCTTCTCATCATTTGGGTGACCTGGCGCGAGAGCTGTGGACGTCCGTACCAGGCCACAACGGTGTGCCGTATGACACTCTTCTCTGGAGGCAGGGAGTGGCATCCCCTCCTCGTTCTCCGCTTAAGGCACACTGAACACAAGGGTGCCTTATAGCTCGGACCTTACGCGCGCGCAGCAAATCCCCCGATCGGCCGCGCACAGGTCCCTGACGGCGGTGCGACCGCCTGTCGCCGCCGTGTTCTTCTGCGGGAAGGGGCGCCAGTGCGCTCCCTCTCCCGCTCCGCCTCCTCCTTCTGCGACATCACGTCCTCGCAGAAGGAGAGGACCACCTGCCATGTGCTCTCACTGACAGTCATCGCTCGGATGACCGCAGGGAGCGACAGGTCTGCGCCAACCTCAACGATGAGGGGCGCTCTTGCCTCCGCCCACGCTGGGCACTCCGCCAGGGTGTGGTCTGCAGTGTCTTCACTGCTGTTGCAGTGATGACACCCTGGCGAGTCCTCTGCCCCTGCCACCTTCCACAGATACCTTCCGAAGCATCCGTGCCCCGTCAGGATCTGCGCAAGGTAGAAGGTGATGATGCCGTGTCGCCGGTCAATCCACTGCTCGAGGATTGGACCGACGGCCAGCACGGTTCGGTGTCCCGCACTAGGCTCCTCTAGCCTCTCCTTCCACACCTACTACTGTCTTATATCAACGATACTTTTTGTCGGGAATATCAGTTTCCGATATTTCGGCAATGTTTTAATCATCATCATAATGGAAAGAGTCCCGTAAATATCCAAAGGTTGCGAAATGTAAATATTTTATTATTCGACCCCTGTTGCTGATCGGAGTGGACATTATGATTATATTTTTTATACACATAGCATTCATACATACAAACTATCGCGTTTTCTAATATTAGTATTTATATTAGTAGGACTATATTTTTTATGTTACTTGGATAGGCAAACTGGCAAACGTGCCACCTGATGGTAAGTGGTCGACGTCGCCCATGAATATAAACTAGTTTCCCTGGAACGAGCCCAGGCAACTCATCTATGTGTTGCCTCTCCTGAGACATAAGATGTTAAGTCTCGGTGCCAGTAATTACACTGCCTGTCCTGCCCTTCTCTCTAAAAGACAACAAAGCTGTTTCACGGGAGAAACAAGCAAGATGGTGGTACCCATGCAGCCGGGAGCGCGGCACAGCGCTTCCCTCCCACCGGTTAAATATTATTTAATATTAATATGTAATATTATTTATGTTTTAATTGATTCCTTGAGTAATGGAAATATAGACGCTTTCTAAAAATGTTTACTGGTAAACTTATTTGACTAATGAGGAATACTATGAACACAATATACAAAATTCAGTGACATACACACGCACACAAGAAATATATATATATATATATAAAGATATATATATATATCTTTATATATATATATATATTTCTTGTGTGCGTGTAATTTGTATTGTGTAATTTGTATTTCACTTTTGAGTGCCTATAAGTAGTTTTTAGATCTCGGTGTAATTTTTTTAAAATAATTTATTTTAGCCTTTTTAGTGCAAAAGAAGTGTTGATTTAAAAAGTTTTTTTCTTAATTTTTAGCGAACTGAATATTTTGGTATATTGAACTGTATGAAATAAGCCAACAAAAGGTAGGCTCGGATCGTTGAAAGGCTCTAAATCGTTGAGGAGTTCCCTCGACTGTTATGGTATGTTTATCATCAGAGCTGTATTGTTGGGTGCAAAGTTCTCGTCAATATAAATGAAATCTGGTATCATTACCACCCTTAGAATACTCTCCTTTCCATAAATTTATTATTATTGTGTAAAAAATTATGCGCAGACAAAAAATATATAAGTCTACTTGAAATTCTCATGAGTTAAGAAGCTCCTCAATTTTCTCCTCGGTTAAAAATGCTAGTTATAAGTCTACGGTTTCACCATCGAAGACTTGCATTTATTTTCTTAATCGTATTTAGGCTTATAATAATTATATCTGATTTTAAATTAGCATTATTTCCTGCAATATAAAACTTTTTAAAATTGAATACTCACAATTTTTACACTTTTATTTAGCGGACTTCGATATTTCTGCATTGCCGACAAATATCGTATTCACGAGACTCTCGAGTCTCGATTTCATATAAATATGTTACATTTACAGAGATTTGATAATGCGTCCAGCATATTGTTTTTTTAGGGTTCCGTAGCCACAGAGTAAAAGGGACAGCGCAGTCTTAGTAATAGGGTACACACAGAATAAAAAGTCATACTATTATTAAGACTCCGCTGTCCATTCGACCGTCCGTCTGTCTGGTAGGCTGTATCTTATGAACTGTGATAATTAGACAGATTTATACAAAATGATGTTGCCGCTTCAACAACGAATACTAAAAACTGAATAAAATTATAATATTCAAGGGAAGTCTCATATAACAAACGTGATTTTTTTGCGTTTTCTCAGTCGTTATTAGTAACAATAGTAGAATATTTACTTGTATGTAATTCTTAAAAATAATTAAGATAATTAAAATAAAATAAATATTTAAGGGCACCCATATCAAAATGGTATAAGCGACCCATTTTGGAATGTCTTTTTTTTCGCACGGAAATCCTTATGGATGCAGCCAGGATCTTCGGGTAGATCCTGACCCAATGTGGGATTTGCATCTGGAAGTGCTCACCCTAACTAAAACCACTGTGAGCACCTTCAGCCACTTTTTCAGGGTCCCGGATATTCGGGACCCTGAAAAAGTGGCTGCATATGCAGGCAACAGACGAGATCACCTCAGCGACAGGCTGGCCCCGGCGAAGGCCAGAATACTCCTCGTAACTGCCCGGCCGCTACTAAGCAGTCCTCACGACGTGGTGTCATATATACTCAGGTTCCCATCCTGAACCCGACACGAACGCAGAGGCGATACTGGAGGCGCATTAAGTAGCGCCTCCTACGCACCCCCATTCGTCACCCGCGGGAGGACGCTTCCTTCTGGGATATTACTGCCTCGCAGAAGGAGACCATCGCCATCCAGCACTCGTCGTCACCGGTGATGACGCTCGACAGAGACAAGTCCCCTCCAATGACTGATGTCAGACCGTGACGCAGCGCCACCCATCTCGGGCACACCTCGGGGGTGTGCACATATTGGAATGATATTAAATCAGGGAAATTACTTTATTCGTCACTTCAGTAGATATTACTTTTCTTTGACAAACAAACGTGTTTTTGTTAGTGTCTAATGGTGTATATATAATAGTACGAAACCCTGTGGGCAGTCACTCGCACTTGGTCGGTTTTTTTTGTTAGTTGGATAGGCAAACTGACAGACGTGCCACTGATGGTAAGTGGTCGATGTCGTCCATGAACATGTTGTTAAGTCACGGTGCCAGTAATTACATATCCCATCTTGACCTTCACATGAGAAACAAGCTAGATAGTGGCACCCATGCAGCTGGGAGCGCGGTACAGCGCATCCCTCCCACCGGTACAGTAATTATAAAAAAGGTAAATTTAATAGAGACGTTTTTCGACATCCACTTAATCCGACTAAATTAATCCGTGTACTGTTAAGCTGATCTGCTTAATATGTTTATGGACAAAGAGTAAATAAAATTAAAATGGACACATAAGCTGTAAAATACATAAATGTCATTTTAAGTTCTAAATTTTATACAGCAACCACAGTTACTTTCTTGCATTTTATTTTAAAAAAATTAGCGCAACTGTGTGACAATAATACTCACCAATGGAAATGAGTACCAAAAAAGCGGGAAAACCAAAGCCGAGGGCGTAGCAGGCGTCATCACCGAAGCACATTATGCTCCGTCTTAGATATGGTGTCACCACCATACCCATAAAGCCTCCAAGGTTCACTGTACAGTAGAATATCGAAAAGAAGCGCTGCAACTTTTCGTTCTCTTCAGGAAGACGAAACTGTAGTAAACAGTATGATCAGTTTCTTACATGAAGTTACATCGAAATGCGCAAGATATTTTAGATTAAAATGCTAACTAATATTAATAAGTGTATTTGTTTGCCGTATGGTGCCGGCACCACCCCATTTCTTCCCGTGGGGGTCGTCAAAGGCGACCAAAATCATCAGGGTCCTGGAGAAGGAAAACTTCACTTGAATCCCGGAATGGGGTCTCCGTCAGGTATTCGTGGCATAGTCCTAACGTCCAAAAGACTCCTGCAGCCGAACTGACTCCGCACGTATCGACTCGTCGTTCCTGCGGGCCTAGGCAGTAAGGTCGAGAGGGTGGCGTAGAGCTTAGGCAACTCTTTTCCTTAAGAGTGTCCTAGAGTCTAGACGACACAATCTCTGTTTGTGCAGAAGACACTCCACCCACATCAGCTTTGCCTCATGGAAAATAATACGAAATTTCTTCCGCTAATAATAATAATAATGAATATTTATATAAGAGAATCATTATTTCTTATGCATTAACGAAAAGAGCTGTGTAATTAATTCACTCAGACACTGTTTAAATCGTCTGCAACAGACGGACTAAGGCCTATAATGATATTTTGTTTGTTCATTATAGTAGCTACGACAGTAAAAATCTCCTTTTTTTGCAAAATGGTCGTAGCATAACTTGTAACAATTTGCTCATTTGCAGCTGAAGCTATAATATACTTGTATTTTTTAAATAATTAACATAGAGAATTACACTTTTTTACGTCCAAAGTTTCAATGTCTATATCGTCATCATCCATCTGTCCCCATTTACTGTAAATAAGCGGTTTTCCAGATTTGCCGCCTGTAGACTATTCAATATTTGTTGCCACTGAATTTGGATATCTTAATCCATACCAGGCGGACTTATTTTCAAGGTGTAGGTTGTATGGTGTCAGTGACTATTATACTAAGTATATACTTAAAGTGTATATAGTAACTCTACTTTTTTTATATATTTTTTTTATGTTAGTTGGATAGGCAAACTGGCAAACGTGCCACCTGATGGTAAGTGGTCGACGTCGCCCATAAACATAAACTAGTTTACCTGGAACGAGCCCAGGCAACTCATCTATGTGTTGCCTATCCTGAGACATAAGATGTTAAGTCTCGGTGCCTGTCACTGCCTGTCTTGCCCTTCTCTCCGAAACACAGCAAAGCTGTTTCACGGGAGAAACAAGCAAGATGGTGGTACCCATGCAGCCGGGAGCGCGGCACAGCGCTTCCTCCCACCGGTAGAATATTATATTATGTATTATTTATGTTTTAATTGATTCCTTGAGTAATGGAAATATAGACGCTTTCTAAAAAGCGCTTCCCTCCCACTGGTAAATTTGTATACATTTTAATTGTGAGAAAATCAGTAACGTCATGGGGCCTGGGATCTTTGACTACAAGAATTGGGTGTTAAGGAATATAAAGATGGGTGATTGACCTGCAAATATTTAGATTTGACCCAAAATATGATATTAAAAAGTAGCGTAAAGTGTATGAGTGCGTAAATCAATAAAAGCTATGGCTACCTGATCACCACCGAAGGCAGCGACGCAAGGTTTTATCCCACCAGTGCCTGTAGCGATCAAGGCTAAGCCCACCATTGAAGTGGTCCTGTAATAAATTAACTTCTTTTGACATTTATATTTATAAAGTCAATAGTAACCTAGTAGGTACCATCCTAGTACACTCATGAAAACTTTTATAGCAGTTTCTGGGACATTTACATTTGAGATGTAATAAATAATAGTAACATTCATAAAAACAGCTTTATTTTAATGCCCTTAAATTATACTTTACATTAAGATAGCTGTTATATGTACCGGGTATACATAGAAAGCGGTTATTTTAATATTACAAACAGACACTCCAATCTTATTATTCCATTTTTTTTCAAACTCCACGCGGGCGAAGCCGTGGTCAAAAGCTAGTATATAATAATGGCTAGACGTCTGCCCCTGTTATGGAATTCAAAGGCTTGTTATAATAATGATATAATAGGTCTTTACCTATGAAATTGCCATTCTGCAGTAGGTACTGGCCATTTCAAATCAAAATAATTTTTGTTTGGCTAAGAATTCTAATTTCAAATTATTTTATTTTAAAAACATGTAGTACATTTCAAATTAATTTTATTTTAATAAAAGTAGTCATTTTTTTATTGATTAGTGTTACATTTTCATCGCATTTCAATCTTTTTCGTCATCATGTATACGTTAAAAATTCGAGTAATTATGGAATATGAGTACCGTCGTGGCAGCAACGCGGCACAAGCGGCACGCAACATCAACGACGTTTACGGAGCTAACACTACAAACCAACGCACCACCTGTTATTGGTTTGCTCGCTTCCGTTCTGGAAATTTCGACCTTGAAAATGAACCTCGCGGTCATCCGAAGACTGGTCGACAATGACGAATTAAAGGCGATTGTGGAAGCTGATGATACACAATCTACAGCTGAATTAGCAGCAGCTTTCGACGTTAGCGTCAAAACAATATTGGTCCATTTGCGTCAAATTGGCAAGGTAAAAAAGCTTGACAAATGGGTGCCCCACGAACTCAATGATCGCAAGCTCGAAGTACGCATCGAGACGTGCCTTGCACTGCTCAACAGACACACAAATGAAGGAATTTTGAACCGCATTTTTACCTGCGATGAAAAATGGATTCTGTTTCATAACCAAAAGCGCTCAGCAAGTTGGTTAGATCCTGGTTCAGCATCTAAACGAAAACTTACCCCTAGAAAAGTGATGGTCACTGTTTGGTGGTCTAGCGCCGGCGTGATTCATCACAGTTTCTTACCAAACGGGGTGAGCATCACTGCAGATGTGTACTGTGAAGAACTGAACACAATGATGGAGAAGATGGCACATCTCCAATCAGCATTGGTCAATCGCTCGTCTCCGCTGCTCCTGCACGACAACGCGCGACCTCATAATGCACAGCAGACGATCTCCAAGTTGCAAGAACTGGGGTTGGAAGCTGTCCGTCATCTGCCCTACTCACCAGACCTTGCGCCTACAGACTACTACTTTTCCAGAATTTGGATAACTTCTTGGCGAGAAAAAAATTAAATACCCGAAAGGCAGCACAAAATGCCTTTGAAGAATTTGTTGCCTCCCGTCTAGCTTATTTCTTTAAGAAGGGCGTCAATAAACTGCCACTGCGCTTCGATTAATACAAATAAAAAATACATGAACAAAATTCGTTTAAATTTTTTCATACAAAACGGCAATTTCATAGGTAAAGACCTAATATTATTGCGTCTGATATATCGATGTGATATTCTGTGAAATAAATTTATATTCTATGAAATGCATCAATGCAAAACAATGTGTATGAATATTCCATCATCAGCCCGAATCATTATCAGCCCGAAACCGAAAAAAAATTAATTTAAAAATATTTTATAAAAACTATGATGGTGCAAATAAAATTTCACATAATAATGTCATACGCTATACGCGCTCCAGACAAACAAAAGTCGTTCGGATAAAAAGTAAAATCCCACGTATATACCAAGAACAAAGGTTTTATATTTCATACCCCGGGACATATTATGGTACATTCGTATCCTGACTAGCCTCACTAGCTCAAACAAAATGTAAAAGTCAATTTTATCAAATTCAACAAAATTACGACGTGTATGTCAGTACAGATAGTGGATGGTAACACTGGCAACGTATGCGCGTTTACTAAAATTACACGTTTTTAACCACCGACGTAGAAACGGGGATGTTACAAGATGTATGACCGGTGGTGTCAATCTTTGGCACTGTCGCAAACGGGTAAACCGAACGGCTTGGACTGTTTTTTATGTCATCAGGGGGCAAACGAGCAGTCGGAGCCTCACGGCGCCGCCGCCCATACACATCCGCAAAACTAAGGCCACGCAGATGCGCCACCCTCCTTTTCCCTATCCCCCCAATGGGCCACCGGAAACTCTCAAGCCGCACGAAACGCAACAGCATAGCTGTCACTTGAAGCCGGTGTTATGTGAGCGAGAGGTACCCTGGTTGTGCCGGCCCATTTCGGCTGCAATGCAGCATGACACTACCTCTTACTGTATGTTGAAAATGGACGACACAAAATGGTTGTATAACGTATTATTTATTTGCGTCAATTATAGGTATTACGTATATTGGGTAGTGGATGAAAAAAACAATTTTAAACGCTTTTTTATACCGCGTCATATCTGGCGAATCCTTTAGTATTTCAATGTTGAAAGCTTTTTCTGTTCGAAGGTAAATTCTACATTTTCTTTTATTTTACATGCAAACCAAAAGTGAATATAATGGGACTTTGAAATTCAGTTAAAATTTTCAGTAAGCTGTACAATGTTGATGTGGGCACCTTTGTGTTCGTGAAATAAGGGAAAGTACATATCATTGGTTGAATTCAAACATTTTTATTGACAACCAATATTCCATTATTGCGTTGCTAATTATTTGCGAATGCATAACATATTTACTGACGTACATATCTTTATATATAAAAATCAATGCCACTTTTCGTTGTAATTTTATAACTCAAGAACGGGCTCACCAATCTCAACCAAATGTTTAGGCTTTGTTCGGACTATTTAGTAGATGGTTTATGTGAAGTTTATCACATTTTTTTAATTCAATAAATGGCGGATCATTTTGTTAATGGAGATTTTGCTGCCAAATTGAAACTTTTTCAGTGTTGACAGTACAACATTAAGTTTTAAAATAGCTAGCAATTAATAAAATATTTTTTTTGTTTGAATTTTTTTATTTTTATTATTTCACTTTATACGTAGCGAAGCACATACCGGGCCGCTAGTTATTTCATATTTTTCATTTTTGCTTTTTGCACGATATGTGTCATTAATACATTAATTTGGTAAATTACATTTTACTATATATCACATAAAATAAAATAGCAATCAGAAATTTTAAATACCTGTTATTCGCAGACGTTTCAATGGAACTTAACAATTTTACTGTCCGTTTGCGGTCAACCGTCGTCGGTTATTTTACTTTGATTGAGACCACGATTGAGACGCAGTCGGGACTTATATTTTGTTTTGTTTTAGCAATACTTACGTAGGAGGCAGCATTAGAGGTGGAATAGCTGAGCAACTCGTCAATATGGTACCAAGCAAATATATCACGGAGAAATAGACTATCACCCTGAAAACAATGGTTGGTTAGCCCATTGTATAATAATAATAATAATATGTTGGGACAACTCACACACGGCCATCCGATCCCAAACTAGGCAGAGCCTGTTCTTATGGTAACCAGACAACTGATATAATATTACTTATATATTTCTAAATACATACATATTATAGATAAACTACACCCAGAGTCCAGACACAGAACAAATAATCATGCTCATCACACAAACATTTGTCCTGGGTGGGGATCGAACCCACGACCTCCTGGTTTAGCAGTCAGTCCGTCAGTCAGCACAAGTCCAATAGCAACTACGACCGTGTCCGAAGACAATTTTAATTACGTCCATCGGCGTTATGCTTAAGAATATGGAAAATATACTTATTATTATAGTATATACCAACATTTTGAAGATAGTGGACGAATAGTAGTTTGGCTGATGATGATAATGGCATACATTTTTGGCTAATCCCCCTCTACGCATCCAACATGGTCCATATTGGATGCGGATTAGCAGTCTTTGTGATCTTTAAAACACCAGTGGAGGTGGACGCAATAAAGACGATGATAATAATGTGTTTATATTATTGTTTGTAATAAACCTATACTAATATTATAAAGCTGAAGCGTTTGTTTGAACGAGCTAATCTCAGGAACTACTGGTCCTATTTGAAAAAAAATTTCAGTATTAGACAGCCCATTTATCGACGAAGGCTCTATAGCCTATAACATATATAGGCAATATAACATCACGCTGTGACTAATAGGAGTTAAGTAACGCGGGCGAAGCTGCAGGCAACAGCTAGTTATTAATAAAGGGTATTTATTTATTTCCAATACACTTTTTTTACGTACGAGCCAAATAATTTACCCAAACGATTGGAATGATCAGATATGCGGGATAAATTCAGCTGTCGTCCGCGTTGGTATTTGGTCGACGTGATATTTAATAATTACATGGACAAAGGAATCGTGTTACACGAGTAAAACTGAAAAAACATCCTGGCTATCATACTAAATTCAAATTACCTTTATTCGTAACTTTGTAACACTTGAAACGTGTGTAATTAGAATAAAAGTAAAAGGGACTCATTTGCAATGCAGCTCTGATAAACGAGAAAACATTAAGGGTTGTTTTTAAGTCATCCATACAATTAGTTAAAATATTTAGATAGAACTTCTTTCCCAAGGATCCTATAGCAATTATTTTATAAATGATACCAATATCTATATTTAGGAATTCCAACGTTACCTACCAACGGAACCATAATACAATGCCTTGTGTGTCTTTTACGAAGATTATTTTGTTAGGATACTTTAAATCTACACAGTGTTGATTGGCCTGTTGTTCTAACGACTGGCCTGTTGGTCTAGTGGTTAGTGACGATGACTGCTAAATAAGAAGGTCGTGGGCTCGATTTCCACCCAGGGCAAATGTTTATGTGATGAGCATCATCATTTGTTCTGTCTGGGTGTAATTTATCTATAATATGTATTTTTTTATAAATATATAAGACATACTAGCTGTTGCCCGCAGCTTCGCCTGCCTTTGATGATTATTTTTATGGCCAATGTTACGCTTTATAACATCAGCTATCTGCCAGTGAATGCGTTGTCAAAATCGGCTTAGCCGTTTCAGAGATTAACCGGAACAAACAGACAGACAAAAATTGATTATTTTATGTAAGTATCGTATATTATTTCATAGCTTTTACCCGCGACTTCGTCGGCAAATAAGAAGTAATTATTTAAATCTTATTTTTCAAATTACATGGTTCCAATTTACAAACTATTATAATTTATAGAATAGGTACCTTCCACTGTAAGGCCCGATAGTACATTTTTATATAATACTAGTGGCCCCGACAGACGTTGTCCTGTACAAAATATTTTTTTTGTGAATCTAAACCATTCTCGAATCGACTTGAACACACACAAAAAAAATCATCAAGATCGGTCCAGCCGTCTAGGAGGAGTTCAGTGACATACACACGCACAGAAGAATTATATATATAAAGATATTTATTAATTTAGAAGTACATTTTTATAATATTCAAATATTTTTTACGGATTTTATCGCGGTTTTTTAAGATTTTTACATGCCCAACGTTTCGGATACTTTACAGCAACCATGGTTACGGGAGGACTGAGGTGTCAGACGTCCTAACGTTACAAAGTTATTCGAAACTACCCTATAATACATCAACATATTAATTCATATTAGTACCTACCAGAAAAAAAAATACGAAAAAGAAATGTTATATTTTTTATTCATATATTTTATTATTATAAGTACATATTCCTTTTTTATAATATCATGAATTCTATTAATAAATCATTTTGGATAAATAAGTAATATATTAGAGAGAAACGTTATTCATTAAAAACGCGTGCAATACAAAGGTGCAATCCTCATAAGGATTCGCATCTTTGTATCTTCTCTATTAATCTATCTCTATATATCTATTAATCTTAATCTTGTATAGATAGCGTGGTCTACATTTTGTGGTAACGCCATCTATTGACACTCCTAAAAAACTTCTTGTTACACTTATACATCTTATATCTTACCTTGGGTCTCAAACTATCTGCATATCAAATTTCACTCAAATCGGTTCAGTGGCTTAATAAATACACAGTCCTGGAGTTTTACCCGCATATTTGTTGTTCCCGTGGGATTTTCAGGATAACAACGATTTTATACCTTACATTAAGTTTCAAGGTATTTTCATATCAAATTTCACCCAAATCTGTTCCGTGATTTAGAAGATAGTCAGTCCTTGGGTTTTACTCGTATAGTTCCCGTTTCCGTGAGATTTTCAGGATAACAACTATTTAATGTCCTACATCAGATTTCTAAGCATCTTTATATCAAATTCCACCCAAATCCGTTCCGTGGTTTAGAAGATAGACAGTCCTGGAGTTTTACCCGCATATTTGTCGTTCCCGTGGAATTTTCAGGATAACAACTATTTTATACCTTACATTAAGTTTCAAAGTATCTTTATATCAAATTTCACCCAAATCCGTTTTGTGGTTTAGAAGATAGACAGTCCCGGGGTTTTACCCGCATAGCTCCCGTTCCCTTGGGATTTTCTGAATAAAAACTATGTAAGTCCTACGTTAACCTTCATAGTATCTTTATATCAAATTTCACACAAATCTGTTCCGTGGCTTAGAAGATAGACAGTCTTGGGGCTTAACCCACATATTTCCCGTTCCCTTGGGATTTTCAGGATAACAACTATTTTATACCCTACATTAAGTTTCAAAGTATCTTTTTATCAATTTTCACCCAAATTTGTTTCATGGTTCAGAAGATAGACAGTCCCGGGGTTTTACCCGCATAAATCTCGTTCCCGTGGGAAAAAAATCCTATGTCCTTTCTCGGGTTTCAAACTATCTGTGTGCCAAATTTCATCCAAATCTGTTCAGTGGTTTAGGCGTGAAGAAGAGACAGACAGACAGACAGACAGACAGAGTTACTTTCGCATTTATAATATTAGTAAGGAAGTAAGGATAAGGATTATATACTAATATTATAAATGCGAAAGTAACTCTGTCTGTCTGTCTGTCTTTCTCTTCTTCACGCCTAAACCACTGAATAGATTTGGATATTGGATATTAGTAAGGATTACATCAGTTGTCTGGTTACCATAAGAACAGGCGCTGCCTGGTTTAGGATCAGATGGCCGTGTGTGAGTTGTCCCAACATATTAAAAATATTACTAAAATTAAGTGTGCGTATTAACTATAGCCACTTTGGGTGAAATGGTCCCGCTGATGAGGACTGATCGCCCGTCTGGCCTTGCTGGTGTCCCCACCCTTAAATAATAACTATAGCCACTTTAATTTAAAAAAACCAAATAATAGGTCTTTACCTATGAAATTGCCGTTCTGCAGTACTGGCCATTTCAAATCAAAATAATTTTTGTAAGGTAAAAAAAGCTTGACAAATGGGTGCCCCACGAACTCAATGATCGCCAGCGCGAAGTACGCGTCGAGACGTGCCTTGCACTGCTCAACAGACACACAAATGAAGGAATTTGGAACCGCATTGTTACCTGCAATGAAAATTGGATCCTCTTTGATAACCGCAAGCGCTCAGCAAGTTGGATCCTGGTTCAGCACCTTAACAATGCCCTAAACGAAAACTTACCATTAGAAAAGTGATTGTCACTGTTTGGTGGTCTAGCGCCGGTGTGATTCACCACAGCTTCTTACCAAACGGGGTGAGCATTACTGCAGATGTGTACTGTGAAGAACTGAACACAATGATGGAGAAGCTGGCACATCTCCAACCAGCATTGGTCAATCGATCGTCTCCGCTTCTCCTGCACGACAACGCGCGACCTCATACTGCACAGCAGACGGTCTCCAAGTTGCAAGAACTAGGGTTGGAAGCTCTTCGTCATCCGCCCTACACACCAGACCTTGCGCCTACAGACTAAGTACTACTTTTTCCAGAATTTGGATATCTTCTTGGCGGGAAAAAAATTTAATACCCGAGAGGCAGCACAAAATGCCTTTGAAAAGAATTTGTTGCCTTCCGGTCAGCTCATTTCTTTAAGAAGGGCATCAATAAACTGCCACTGCGCTGGCAAAGATGCATTGATTGCATGGGTGATTACTTCCATTAATACAAATAAAAAATACATGAAAAAAATCGTTTAAATTTTTTCATACAAAGCGGCAATTTCATATGTAAAGACCTAATACATAGAACAAGGTTATAGGAGAATGTTGTGTTACCCCACCATGGTTCGGGGCTTGACGTGGCGGTGGGGCTCAGTAGCCTAGGGTGAGCCCAGCACCTTGGGCGAAGCTAAGTGAGCCGAGGGGGCTCTTTGTACCCCCCTTATAAGAAGAGGGGACAAAAGAGCAGGGGGCAAGGGGCGAGGATGGGAACCTCACCCCATTGTACTGTCCTGACGTACAATCGGGACAACCCCTCTGTGGAGGTGGCGTCAGTCCCTTGCGGGACTGACTAACCGTCGAGGTGCCCTATTTGTTTATTAGATCCGGAACACCTCACCATGGGCGGCATTGGTGGCACTCGCCGGGTTTTAGTGGGTAGAGCTGCGTCCACTTACCAGCTTTCGGGCGCAGCGAGTCCCACATACCCGCGTGGGGAGACCCACTCCCCGCGGGATGCCTGTTGTGTTAGATATGTTTAAAAATTATACCTTAATAATAAACATTATGCGTTCGAGTATAATTTATCATGTCAAGTTTCTATAATATTCCGAAAAACTCAGTATTAAAATGAGCGAAATAATATAGGTAAGGATAACAAGTTACCTATATCTTCCAATGAAGTTGTCAGCTAGTATAGCCCCGACCAAAGGCATGGTGTAGCACATCATGATGAAAATGTGGTAGACGACCGTGGCGGCGTTTTCGTGAAGACATAGCACGTTTCTCAAGTACAGCGACAATATAGCTAAAGAATAAGAAGAAATCTTAACATATTTCTCGAAGAGGAACCTTGGCTTTGAACTTGAAGCAAACAATGAACATTTAATGTATTGGAATGTAAAGGAAAACGAATAGTCGTTGCCTTTTGGTGACTATCGACGCCATGCACATTTTTTATAGAAGCCTGCAAACGGACAGTCGGTTCACCTGATGATAAGTGAAAAACGACATCACAGACACCCGCTACATCAGAGGATTAGCAGATGCGTTTCCCTCCTTTTCTTGCATTCACAAACCTTTAAATTAAAAATCGCTCAAAACGGCCTAAACGTTTTGTTTCAATTTATTAAACGTATAAATATAAAATTTCTGATGATAAGTGAAAAGCGACATCCACAGACACCCGCTACATCAGAGGATTAGCAGATGCGTTTCCCTTCTTTTCCCTATCTCCCCCAATGGGCCATCTGAAACTCACATACCGCACGAACAGCGACAGCATAGCTGTCACTTTACTCTGGTATTATGTGAGCAAGAGATACCACCCCGGTCGTGCGGCCCAATCCAGCTGCAAAGTAGCATGGCACTACCTCTTACTACAAGTACAAACTACCTCTTACTACAAGTACAAATACCATCGTCATGTTAATCGCTTCGTATTATTATAATCATCAGCCCCTTTCCATGCACTGCTAGACGTCGAGATGTATGGGGAATTAGGTACCTTCAAGTAAAGAGCATACTCATATTTGAAAGGCCAGCAACGCACCTGCTAATGACATAGACTGTAGCGGGTGTCTATGGATGACGCTTTCACTTACCACCAGAGAAACGAATGTCCGTTTGCCCCCTCTTCTATAAAAATAGAGCCCCTGCCACGCAGTTTCTACTTTATGGCTGGTATGCTGGCGAGTTACGTGTCAATATAGCAAACTATAATAATAATTACTTGAAATATAGTATTCATTCGTTTTAGATATATACCTATATCGAAGCACAAGAGTTATATCTCCATGGACACTACAATTAAATAGGCTTATTATCGAACAGATTTTGAAATAAACTTGACTAAATCTTGAAGAAAAATATTGTGAAATAACCTGCATATCACTGGAAATTACATAATTGGACACAAATGTAAAAATATTCTTACTTCTTAGACCACAAAATGAGAATCGCTCGCAGAACTCAGTCGCAATAATGCAAAATATAGATGTGTAGCTATTGTGGTACATTTTGCAAGCTCGTCAACGAATATCTAATTAAAATCAATGATATTAAAATTCTGCATTGAAGAAAGACTTCAAATGTCTACGCTTCAAATTGAATAATTTGATAAATATGACAATGTCAAAGTAGCTCGCTTTTTTACGCTTGAATATTTGGATTTTGAATATTAAGATAGCAGCCATACAAAGTTGCTCTCTGATTCAACAAAAATAATTTCTAGCAATTGGACCAACAGCCCCGTCTTTCCCATTGGGCTTTGGGCAGATGCCCATGGCCCCGCGATCCTCAGGGTGCCATTATTACTATGAGAATATGATTGAGTATTATTTTAGTCTAAAAATCAGGCTAACAGATCTCACAATTGTTGTTTTCGTTAGTGTTAGTGTTCGCCCCATTATCCCAGTGCCCCCTATAGATTAAAGAGCATAGTGGACCAAAGAAAAATATTTTTGTAAGGTGTACTTGTTTTATGGCACGCCGTGTTATGCGACCATCGCGGGTACAAATTCAGCCATGCTCAGACATGACATAAATTTTCGTACCAATATTTTTATATTATAGCTTATTTTTGTTTTAAAGCTATATTTTCTAGCTAGGAAAGTATATTTTTAGTTCATTATGTTCCAGTAGGCCAATGTTCAGCAGTTGATGGATAGGCTGATGATGATTAGGAGGATAATATCTATACTAATATTATAAAGCTGAAGAGTTTGTTTGTTTGTTTGAACGCGCTAATCTCAGGAACTACTGGTCCGATTTGAAAAATTCTTTCAGTGTTAGACAGCTTATTTATCGAGGAAGGCTATAAGGCTATAAAACATCACGCTGTGACTTATTGGAGTTAAGTAACGCGGGTGAAGCTGCAGGCAACAGCTAGTATGTAATATAATATTTAATGACGCTTTCACAACACGTCAATCTGGTCCCGTGGATAGTTCTCGAAGAACTTGTGTTACGGGTACCAGACAACGAAGTATATTTAACACTTTTATACTATACATAATATATAATATATTTAAGATTTTTATTATATAAAACATAAGTTTAATACACATCCATGACCCAGGAACACAGAAATTGAGTATATTTTTATGTAAAACACACATAGGCGCGAATTGGTTGTAAAATTAATTAATGCTCTGACGGAATAAGTTAGTTTTATTGCAAAGTTACCCCAAATAAATTTCCCATCTAAAATTTACTTTACTAATAAGAAATTTACATGCCGACAGTAAAGCTACTAACCGCCGTCTTTTATAGTGATTTTCTTTATCATCCCTATTAATAATTTACTAATGGATGTGCATCTGTAAATTTTTGCAATTGTATATTTTTAATATACTTTTCAATACACAATAAATGAATAATAAAATAAAACACTCACTTGTACAACATCTAGTTTATTAAACATGACAAGAACTTTTACAAAATGTAAAACAAAATGAAAAATAACTTTGGAAATTATATAGTCATAATTAATGGATACATAGTTATTACCTATAATATAATATAAAGGTCGATAGTGTTATAAATATTTTTACTTTCAAATATTTGAAAAGTTCATCTTTACGAGACGCCCGGCTGATGTGAAACATCTGTTAGGATAAGAATTCGTAATTTAAAAAAATCTATAAAATTAAATGGGATAAACTAAAAAAAAATATACCCCCGTATCGGTATTCAACTTGATATTATTGTCAAGGAGCGCCAATATATACATAAATAAACATGAATTTGAATCATAATTAGCTTCTATCCGTCCACTGCTGAATATAGGCCTCCCACAATAAACGCCAAGACGGCCGATCCCTGAATTTTAATAATAATGCTAATTTAGATCGTACTAAGATCATACGAGGTAGACATTTAAAAAAAGATCTTCAAATTAATTAAATCTTAGTTGTATTTATCTCTAACAGTTTTTGTATTTTAAACAATAGCTCGTTAGCGCCCATCTACAATAAATTATACAATTTTCGGCCTCATCGCAACTATCGGCCGTCTTGGCGTTTAGAAAGTCCTGCAATGGACAGACAAAAGCTGACAATGAAATATAACACCATAAACAATAAAATGACAAATATATATTCTTTTAAAATACAATACAGACTTGAGGTTGTTAGACAAATTCTTGACAAGTTTCTTAACTATGTCGTACACCACTTACCATCAGGTCATAAAAACTACTCACTTGCTGTATAATTGAGGGTATAAATAACATCAGGATTGGGAAATAAAAATTTCGTGGTTATCTAATGTTGAAAATTTAAATGTTGCCTTTTGTAGTCAAATCAAGTACAAAACTTATTACAGAAAAGTTTTGTATACTATAAAATTGATATAGTTAGGTTGAATTGACATTTAAGTGAAAAAATCTTAAACATTACATCTATAAACAATCAATGTAAAATGATCAACGATTTGTATTTTTTTTAAAGAGAGTATTATGTAACGTTCATCTATTATTGATTAATAATAGATGAACTTTACGTAAGACGGACTCTCCGTTTAACTCTTAAATAAATATTTAACAAAATAAACTTTATGCTTAAAAAAGTTTTAATTTTTTTATATTTTACATGAAAATGAATCATCGAGCTTATAACCAGATAGTACTAATGTGAAACATAATATTCTGAAACTAGTCAATGATATGTTACTGACGTAATAGCAATATAACCAACCAGTGATCTGTATGTACGTCACATCGGCCAATCATTTATCAATGGCCATCAGTTGGCCAATCAGAGCGTAGAGCCGGCGCAGCACAAATTTGGCGGAATTAGTTTTCATACAAAACACATAACATTACCACTCTATTCTGGTTATATGCTGGATGTAATGAATGAATGAATTTTATTATGGGTTAGGGATGGGAGAAAAAATGTACTTTTACTTTGTAATATTTTCACATATCAAGGTTCTAATCAGGGGCGTAGCTACCGCTGTATCTGCCGTATCAACTATAAGGGGCCCCCGGGCCACGGTGCTCCACGTGCGGAAGCAAAAATTAATAAAAACTTGTAACTATTGTCCATAGAGGTAGAAACTTTAGAACTAAGTCATCATCAGCTATAAATGATTTAATAAATCAGTTTGTCGAAAAAAGGCAAGGAGTGTATATTTAATTTGAATTTTTTGTAGAAATTTTGGAAAAAGTGACAGATAGATAATTATGATATTTTTTTTAAATTTTATGCAAACATTATTTTTCTTTTGTGAGAAATCTATACCCTTTGTAAGGGCCCCCAAACAAATTTTTATACGGGGCCCCGCCGAGGCACGCTACGCCACTGGTTCTAGTTCAACACTCTACTTGGAAAACATGAAAACACAAAGGAATAATGAAGCATACATTTATATAGTCTTAACTATAATATTGATACTGTATGCCACACTCATCATGAATGTATTTATTGTGGATTATGCTGATTGTTCTGTCGGTTGATGGTTTGTCTGTTCAGTTCCTCGAGTACTTCTGGTTCCTCGATGATGTTGAACACGTGTTGTGTGGCGTCCTCTATCATGATCCTGTCAGAGCCGTCTTCGTCGTCCGATGATACCATGTTATCTCGTATGCGCTCCGGCTGTATCGGTTCTAGGGGTGTGTCCATCTCGTCGTAAAACGCTTCGTGTAATCTTTGTATGTCGTACCTGTATATTTTTATAAAATTTATATATTTTAAGTTAACATGGTTGTTTTCATATTCAAAACTATTTTAAGATTAAAAAAACAATAAAATAATAATGAAATAAACAATCTGTTTTTTACATTTAATTTCGCATCCAACATCGATTCTAATTAATATGTCGAGTATATTATAATCTATATTGAATAAAACAGGTGGGAGGCATGCACTGTGCCGCGCTCCCGGCTGCATGGATACCACCATCTTGCTTGTCTCTCTTCTTGTTGAAGGGCAAGACGGGAAGACAAGCAGTGAAATTACTGGCACCGAGACTAAACATCTTATGTCTCAGGATAGGCAACACGTGAGTTGCCTCGTCTAGATCCAGGTCAACTAGTTTATGTTCATGGACGACGTCGACCACTTACCATCAGGTGGCACGTCTGCCAGTTTGCCTATCCAACTAACTTAAGAAAAAAAACTATGCATAATAAATATTTTAGCCGTCCTAATAATATTATAAAGGCGAAAGTTTGTAATATAGCTTATAAGTCCCTCCTAAAGATGATTTCCCTCCCTCCTAAGGATGAAAGACCGGAGTCTACAGTGCTAGAGATATTCATCCGACTTCATGTGATGAGTTGACAGCAGATTTTATTTAACAAAATGACATGATTTTAACATTAATTTTAATGTATCTATATGATTGAAATTATAAAATAGAGCTACTAACATAGTTGTTAAGACCTTTATAACTAACATGATATGGACATAATATTTAGTCTGAAATAAATTAATTGAATTGAATAAATCATATAGGCTATAATTTATACCTTTACTCCTACGGAAATGGAAAGTACGCGGGTGAAACCGCGAAGCGCTGTTAGTTTGGTTAATAAATATTTTATTAAAATTCCAGTACATACCCAGCTGTAGGGCGGAACAAGTTATATCCAGGGAATATGGTAGAGAAAAATCGTACAATAAAGGGACTATTTGAGTCGACTAAATGATGGCTGAATTGGCTGTATCCGTAGCGGTCTACCGTGTTCTTGGGCGGCGCGGGGTTGAAGCTGAACGTCTGTGGGATCTTCGGCACAGCCTGTTAAGAAAATATAAATACAATGAAGTCGCAATAAAAGGTTCAAAACATATTGTTAAAACATCTTAAATCTTAAAACAGGCAATTCTTGTATATAATATATATTTATATACTTATTATATACCATTTTCATGAAATTTTGTACGCTGGAAGTTTCGGGGGCGATATATTTATTTTTAGCTAGTTTTTTTATTTTTAGATTACGTCGTTTATCCGCGTGAAATTTGCCACTATTTACAAAGTTATAATAGCTCAGTTGGGAAAATTGGCAGTTCGAGACACGAGTTCGTCTCCAGTCCGGTATTTTTTTCCTTTTTTTTTTCGAGTGTGATCATTTATTAAGAATGTAATCATTTATTAAGACGTTAAAATGTGAATCTAAAATAAACAAGCAGCAAATTACTACGCATTGACAGTTATTTCTTAAATTTTAAGCAACACAAGATCTACGAATTACATTTATTAACTTTAACTTAAATTCATTAAGGGAAGAAATTTTATATGCTATAGGTACCATCTAAGTAAAGAGAAAATTTTGTTGAACTATTATGTAAAGCTATTAATAATGAAGTACTTGGGTTTTTAAATAATAAAAAAGCATACGAAACGTAATAAGGTGTTTATAATAACAATTGTAAATATTCCATACCCCATCCACCACGAAGGACGACATGGGCTGCACGACTGAGAAGTGCCTTATTATCTCTTCCGGCCATCCCAGGAACAGGGTATGCCTGACATTGGCGTATATTGAAGCCTTTGCCTGAAAACATAACATTTATCATATAAGGCTTACATTGATTACAGACATTTTTTTTATGTTAGTTGGATAGGCAAACTTGCAAACGTACCACCTGATGGTAAGTGGTCGACGTCGCCCATGAACATAAACTAGTATACCTGGAACGAGCCCAGGCAACGTATTTATGTGTTGCCTATCCTGAGACATAAGATGTTAAGTCTCGGTGCCAGTAATTACACTGCCTGTCTTGCCCTTTTCTCCGAAACACAGCAAAGCTGTGTCACGGGAGAGATAAGCAAGACGGTGGTACCCATGCAGCCGGGAGCGCGGCACAGCGCTTCCCTCCCACCGGTAAAAATAATTTATCATTATACAGTTTTACACAAGCGGGATATTTTTTTTTTAACTAACGTGGTTGGTATTCTATAAATTAAATATTTTTATTGATGGGGAAAGTTCACAATGGTTATGAGGATGATAGTATGTATCGGTCTATTCTTTCAGATTATTTCACAAATGAGTAGATTCATATCAGCGACCATTACTAATTTCTTTCTTGTGACAGGATAGTTCGAAATTATTTGATCGTAGCAGTTCATGATATTAGATAATAATGACGGAGTAATAAATAATATTTACATGTAACTGGTCATCCATGAAACATCAAATGCATAACCATGAAGTATTATTTCTGCATTTGATAAGAAATGGGAACTTTTTTCTATATTGGAATTAGACGTTAGTAATACCGCGAAAAGTAAAAACGAACTGATAATCTATACAGATAAATAAAGTTGGAGTGTCTGTTTGTAATATTAAAATAACCGCTTTTTATTGAATGCTTATAGCTGTATTGTATTGTATTGTATTGTACATATACCAAAATAGTATTATTAAAATTTTTGTCTGTCTGTCTGTTTGTTCCGGCTAATCTCTAAACGGCTGGGCCGATTTGGACGGGAATTTCACTGACAGGTAGCTGATGTTATAAGGAGTAACTTAGTCTATAAAAATAATCATCATCTATCCGTATACGGTTGTAAATCCAAGTTAACGCGGGCGAAGCTGCAGGCAACAGCTAGTATATAAATAAAATTACCTTGACTTTAGGATCTTCGTCAAACTTGATGCTTATCTCCTCAGCGTTACGTAGGAACCACTTCATAACAGGCTGTTCGCGCCATTTGGTACATGTGAAGTTGGCGTATAAGTTGATCGTTTCCTTCAGGGATTTTGAAGTCCTGCACATAAAAGTTGAAATCATAACTTACCCAACCCGACGCCAGGAAGCCGTGCGATCGCAGACCAAAATATTATCCTCTCTATATCTATTACTAGCAGAGTCCCGCGGTTTCACCCGCATACTCTCTATTCCCGTGGTAGTATAGGGATAAATTATAGCCTATACGTTATTCTGATGTTTAAGCTATATTATTGTAAAGTTTCATCAAAATCCATTACGTAGTTTTTTCGTGAAAGAGTAACAAAAATATATCCATACGTTCTTACAAACTTTTGCGTTTATAGGATACGATATCCTACTAATATTATAATTTGACGTAAATTGAAAGAGCTCTATGTAAAAATGTAGACAGAAATGGTATCCATTGATGGTGATCGTAAACCTAATGCCGACAAACGCCGCATATACTAATCAGACTCATTTCATCGTCCTATTACTTGTTTTACATTGCTCAAACCATTCGTCGAGGAAAACGAACGTGACGACTTAATGTTTTTTTTTTTATGTCAGTTGGATAGGCAAACTGGCAAACGTACCACCTGATGTTAAGTGGTCGACGTCGCCCATGAACATAAATTAGTATACTTGGAACGAGCCCAGGCAACTCATTTATGTGTTGCCTATCCTGAGACATAAGATGTTAAGTCTCGGTGCCAGTAATTACACTGCCTGTCTTGCCCTTCTCTCCGAAACACAGCAAAGCTGTTTCACGGGAGAAATAAGCAAGATGGTGGTACCCATGCAGCCGGGAGCGCGGCACAGCGCTTTCCTCCCACCGGTCAGCTTAACCACTTAAGATACTAAGCTGTCTCGTTAATGATCATTCGTTTTGTATATAAATATTCTGTTTGACTATCTCACCAATAATTAAAAATATCTCTGACTGATGACTCATCAACGGCGTAGAGGATCAGGACATGCTTAGTTAGATTACACATCAACAAAGTCAAGTGAATGTGAAAACTTAATAGATTTTCAGTGATAATATAACGTTGGTTTTAAGCAGAGTCTGTCGAGGTTAAGTATTTTATTTGCGATTCAAATATTTTTTATATAATAAGCCTAAACATACTTTACAATTTAAGTTGCATTGTAATTTCATTTGATAACACTATAATAACTTATAGACCAGTGCCGAAGCCTTTGAAAATGGCAAAAAGTGGAACAAAATCATAGTAGAATGCAACTCATTGGAAAAGGAAGAGAATATAACAGAAATGAAAGGAAAAATAATTTACGGGCGATCTGAGGGCGGGAAAGTGGAGGGCAAAAAACTTAGGATAAAAAACGGTTTATCTTAATTTACGGCAAAACTACAAGTCCGGAAAAAATTGAACTTTTTTCCGTGGGAGAAAAGTCCGTTCCAAAAATTTATAAATATATAAAAATTATCGACACTGGTCTATTACTACTAATATTACCTAGTTAATTATAACCTGAACAGGAATATATAAACCCGGCATTAGACCCACCACTTTTTCTTTTTTACGTCAGCACAATATAGTACAGTCCATACAGAAATTAGTTCCGAAATTTTCCACAATATGGCGAGGGTTTATATTCTTCTGGTCGCTATAGATAAGAAATATAGAAAGTACATACGTGGAGCTAGCGTAACTGTTGAAAAGGAGACTATTCTTGAGGGTCTCGCTTGGTTTTTGTTTAGCAGCATCTAGTAGATTGTTCACAAACGAGGGAAATCTCAGGATTGCACTCTTTAGCAAATTGTCAGCTTTCTTCAAATCACCTGAAACAATAATAATTACAAAATATGTTATAAACATCTCACAAAAGTAGTGCTAAGTAATGCTGTTAAAAATACGGTAGTGAATTATAACATACAACTTAAGGTATCTAAGGCCCGATTGTACCATTCCTAATTGAACGCGATCACTTCAACCAAATCTTAGTTTAGGCACTTAAATGAGTTCAAAACTCCAAATAGGATCTTAGAGCTTGAACTCGTTTAATTTCTGAACGCCCAACTTTGGCCGTTTAACGCGTTAATCGCGATCAAATGGACTGTCATTTGTCAGTAAGAGTGTTGTTTTGTTTTCATTAATTTTATTATTTAACTTTACTATTTTAATAGTGTTTTTACATTTATACTTTAGTTAATAATAATTAAAAAAATGTATATTATTGTTTTAATTAATCGCGATGTTACGTTCTATGTTGCCGTAAACTTAGTTTTTATGAATGCGATCAAAATGTAGCCGGTTAAATCCATCTGTAATCGAACCGAGATCGAACTCATTATGTGAACGCGACAATGAACTTAGTTTTATTGAACTCCGTTTCACGTGGAACTGATAAAATCGGATTTTAAGTGAATTAAAGTGTATTATACACTTTTTTGTTTCTAAGTTCCAAAAATAATGTAATATTAACTTTTTTAAGAACTTTAGAGACAAATAACTAGGTTGGGTTTAATGATTGCTAATAAGTTATTTAGTACCCTCAAAATGAGGAGTGTAATGTGGGAGACATATGAGAAATTTATAGATTTTGAATGTATTCAAAATCTATCTGTTCTGTAGTTAAAATGTATTTTAACTACAGAACAGTTAAAGCATCATCGCCGATGATTAAATTTGTTTAGGTATTGAATTTAAAAATCGAATACCATTTATTTATTTAAAAAAAGATTCTCGATCTTGTCACCAGGTCTTGTCAAACTTGTTTAGTCGTTGAGAAAATGGAATTGACTCGAGAAAATTCTAGAGCGATGATTTATTATGACTTTCGAAGTGGTTTAACACAAAAACAGTGTGATGGCCGGATGATTTCTGCATTTGGTGATGAAGCCCCATCCAAAACCACAATTTATCGCTGGTTTGCTGAATTTCAACGTGGACGTGTCAAGCTCAGTGATGATCCCCGTCAAAGTCGTCCAAAAACTGCAGTCACCCAAGAAAACGTTGATGCTGTGACATACCGCGAAATTCAGGCAACTTTAGACATTTGCATGAGTCAAATACAAATAATCTTGCATGAACAATTAGGTGTAAAAAAGTTGTTTTCCCGATGGATACCGCATTTGCTCTGTGAAGAGCAAAAAGCGGCTCGCGTTACTTGGTGCGTCAGAACTCTCGAAAGATTCCACGCAGGATCCTCAAATGCTGTATACAACATCGTATCAGGTGACGAATCCTGGATATACGCGTACGAACCCGAAACAAAAAACCAGTCACGAGTTTGGGTGTTCGAAAATGAGTTAAAGAAAACAGAAACTGTTCGTTCACGGAGTGTTGCAAAAAAAATGGTGGCCACGTTTGTCTCCAAAACCGGCCATGTTGCGACTGTTCCTCTTGAGGGACAAAGAACGGTTAATGCAGAATGGTATGCTAGCATTTGTTTGCCACAGGTCTGAACTCCGTAAGGAGAACTGCAACCGCCGCATCATCCTCCATCACGACAATGCGAGTTCTCACACCGCGCACAGAACAAAAGTTTTTAGAGCAAGAAAACATAGAATTATTAGAAACCTCAATATCATTTTTGAAGACCTATCCATAGATATCCCACACGGATGGGTTTTATGAAAAAAATTTTTTGAGTTTTAGTTCTAAGTATGGGGACCCCCAAAATGTATTGTTTTTTTTCTACTTTTGTGTCAAAATCTTAATGCGGTTCACAGAATACATCTACTTACCAAGTTTTAACAGTATAGCTCTTATAGTTTCGGAAGAAAGTGGCTGTGACATACGGACGGACAGAGAGACAGACAGACAGACATGACGAATCTATAAGGGTTCCGTTTTTTTCCATTTGGCTACGGAACCCTAAAAAGCAGCAATATTGAGTATACTGATTCATACTGACAGCTGTACTAGGAAAATTAATGTCAATTATAACTATTCTGACAATTGTTCGATTAGTTTGACAGCTGTCATTCTAATTGAGTTGTACTTGAAGATCATTTTTTACGGAAAACAAGCAAGCCACAATCTACTCACCCTTATTCTTGGTGAGGACATGGAAATGTGCCAGCGCATACGAGTATCTCATATTGAACATGTACGCCGCATTCTTCTCTAGGGTCAAATAATCGATAGCCTCGATCAGCCACTGGTGTTCTCTGGCCCTAAGCGCCAACGTGTCTATGATCAGTTGGACAGCAAGGGGGTCCGAAGGGTCCAGGTTCAAGAGAAGCTTGGCTATCTCCAGCCCTGTGCGATGGCAAGCCTTGTTCGTTAACAGATATATATACTTTAGGAGGAGAATATGGAAAGGTCGGTTTTCAACGAATTTGTATTCCAAACGAGTTTTCCTCTGAAAATAAAGGAACTTTTTAGTACAAGAAAAAACTTAATAATAAACCACATGGATGATAATTTTGAGTAGGTACTTCTTTGAAATTAATTATTACATTGAAAATTAATTGATGTCTGAGTGTGATTCAGGCAAAATTTTAAATAAATCAAACACTACTTTGTACTGGATTTTCGTACATTTGAAATCGTAAGCTCGTAAATAGTTTAACAATGTATACTAATTCTGAAAAAATATTTGTATCAATTAATTGTTTTTTTTTTCCTAGCCTATACTGTCCCAATTGTATTACTCCTTTTGTAGGAGGATACTTTTTGTCTTTTGTTTGCACTTAAAGCTCAAATTATTTACGAGAAATTTCGCAATTACATGTAGTTAATACTTACATTTGTAATGTTGAAAAATGGCGACGTAACATGGAGCATGTAAGCAATTGAGCTCTCTATTAATTCCGTCGCATTGGAATAGTCCTCTACACGGAACAATACATCGGCCTCCTGTACAACAACAAATCGAATAATGAACCAAATGTAATGTAAAATAGGTCCCTTTTAATGAACATAACGACGGCGGATCCGCGCTATTCGTGTCCAACAAGATCGGTCACTGCACGGAGAGCACTGGAACCGCGAGGTTTCACATAGTTGGCCCATGTCCATCAGTTGTCAAAAATGATGATGATGACATGCATAACGTGTAGTCCACGCGGGCGAAGACGCGGGCGGAAAGCTAGTAAGAAATAATTAAAGCAGAATTTCGAGGCCGTATAGTTATAGGGTTAATGCTACTTGCATTCTGTTACTTTATTGTAATAAATTCTAATTTCTAATTATTCACTTCATAAGTTTTTAATTCCTATCAATGATTACATAATTTTAACAGTGCTTCGTTTGTATAAAGGGTGAAAGTAGGAGCAGAAACTGTACATACCTCTATCAAAGCTTCAACATGCATTGCCCGTAACACTTCACTTATTGGTAGAACCATATCTCTCTGCCTGCAAAAAAAAATGTTTCATTCTTAGTGATATCCTAGCATACAAGATAAAAAATGGACAACCTATTGTTTAAGTATATTATTATACTTAAAGAACTTTTTTTTTTAAATGTATAAGCCTCAAAAAATTGCTTTATAGTTTCCTTTGTACATCTTTTTTCACACTTTGAGTAAATATTATAAAAAGGTTTAGTCTTAACCCAATATTCTTATTTACTTTTATTATATTAATAGTGAAGAAAAAAATATGGGTGCATATATGACGACATCTGTGGCTCAGTGGTTAGCGCATTGGCGCTCAAGCCGGAGGTTGCGGATTCGAATCCCGCCAGGGAACAAAAAAAAATTGTGTTCCTGGGTCATGGATGTGTATTAAATATGTGTATTATACTACGAATAAATAATAAATCAGGAAGTCTAACTCAGAACAAATGACACATAAAAAGTGGGCCTACTTTAAACCAAAACGACGTATGATTTAAAATACCAATCACTTTCGAGGTTACAAATAGACGTCATTGGTGATTTGTTTAATTTCAGAATAAATGCAGGTATTGGTCGGCGCGCATGCTGCAATGTCACCAATGACAGTCGAGTGATAGCTGCGTGGACGATGTCATGCAATAAGTGAACCAAGTCAATAATAAAACAATATTATTTAATACTCTTTTTTAAATGATTTCTTTAGGCCGAGTCGACCGACGCGCCACAATCGTAGCATACTGTTACTGGCTCCCTGTGGGCCGTCCGGCACAGGTACTCATCAAAGCAACCATGCCTAGTGAGCACCTGTCTCAGACGGAAGGTGAGTGGGTTTGTGTTTACGCTGCATCCACCGCTCGAGGACTGGATGCAAAGCAGCCGTTAGGCTTTTGTCATAGGACTGCCATGCCGGGTCCTCCCCCCACCTCCGTATTAACGATCCTGTCCTAGTTGGCGAACCCGTAGGATCTCGTACAACGTAAGGTTCTCGCCGGGAGCCCTCCTAACCGATACATATGAATGCGTCTCGGCAAGAACCTCCGCCACAAATTCCCACGGGGGGTCACCGGCTAGGTCAGTCTATCGCCCACTGTGTGGCTGTCACCCACGATACTGTACGGTACCAGCTGGGCCTTATTCCTCGCGGTAAGGTGACCCGCCCAAATGGATGCACCATACATCGCCATACTCCGGAGTATAGCTGCCTGCAGGCGGCGCTGGTTCCTTCGAGGTTCGGGAGAAGTCTGCCCAGCGCACTTGCTGCCTTCACGACCTTCGATCTTAATATTGACAAATGTGGGTCGAAGGTCCACCCTCCGTCAAGGATGGGCCACAAATACTTCTGTGGGCTCATCCTGACCCTCCCCCCTCGGATCTGGAGGGTAGTTACCGGAGGGTGTCCTTTACGGCCGGTCCGGCGGAAGAGAAGGGCTTTGGTCTTCTCAACTCTGACCCAAAGCCTTAACCTCTCTAAGTCGGGCTCGACCTCGTGATGGCTGATCAGCCATCACGAGGTCAAGCCCGACTTTGGCCAGCCGCACCGCCGCCTTATAGGCTCTTCCCCGGGATACTCTTGTCTTTCAAGCTTAACTACAGCTAACTACTTATTTTGCCGAATTGGATCGCCTAGGATACTAAAAGAAAACAAAGCAAGCAAAATGCAAAATCATTTTTAAAATACCTCAATTATACCGATATACATTAAAATAATGATAAAAATATAAACATATTAGGTATATTATACATTTCATGAAGAATACATATAAAATACCTTCTATATTGCTTCAAAAATTGACTGACTTCATTTTGCATAGTATTGACCATCTCGGTTTGCTTATTACATTAACGTATTTGAATATAATATAATTTTACTACTATTTACTAGTGAGAAGTGATCCCTGGAGGTTTTAATTTTGTATTGCTCCTGCACCACTTCACTACAAATGATGGCATGATGATTAGCAGCTGCAATTCATAATGAAAAAACGAAAACGTATGCGTAAGTTTGACGTGTGTTCGCTTGCAAGAAAAATGTCCGACTGATGACGCGCTGGACACGACTTTTAAGCCCCGCCTACTTGGACACGACTTTTGTTGGGTCATTTTTATAACACAGTTACATTTCCTGACTTATTATTTATTCGTAGGTATTATATAATAAAAATCTCAAATATATTTCCGTTGTCTGGTACCCGTAACACCCCCACCATGGTTCAGGCCTTGTCGTGGCGGTGGGGCTCAGTTACCTAGGGCGAGCCGCTGCACCTTGGGTGAAGCCAATTGGGCCAAGGGGGCTCTTTGTCTGCCTCTTATAAGAAGAGGGGACCAAAGAGCAGGGGGCAAGGGGCGAGGATGGGAACCTCACCCCATTGTACTGTCCCGACGTCGGGAGGGGTTGTTCTTTGGTGCGGGACAACCCCTCTGTGGAGGTGGCGTCGGTCCCTTGCGGGAATGACTAGTCGTCGAGGTGCCCTGTTTGTTTACTAGATCCGGGGCACCTCACCAAAGGCGGCATTGATGGCACTCGCCGGGTTTTAGTGGGTAGAACGCGTCCACTTACCAGCTGTCGGGCGCAGCGAGTACCATATACCCGCGTGGGGAGACCCACTCCCCCGCGGGATGCCTCAGAGCATTTCCCGGCGTTAAAGAAAAAAAACCCCGTAACACAATTTATTCGAAAACTTACCACGGGACCAGATTGACGTGGTGTTAAAGTGTCCATATATATTATTATTAATATTAGTATAAAAGGTACAAACCCATGTAACATCATAGACAGAAACATTTCATGCTGTGTTTGATAGTCCCTGCTGTGGTCATAAGTGAAGTATATGTAATCTTTGTCTTTACGGTTGATTGACATATAGAGACCTGTAAAAGGGGGTTTAAAAATAAATATTTGCATTTAAAATATATATGTATAATATAAAAATGCAAATTTGACTATTCCTTTTAATACATTCATATTCACTACTTTAAAAAAAAATGTTATTTATCATTAAAAAATCATATGAGTTTCTATATCTTAGTAAAGTAAATAATAGTCAATTCTAAAGAAGTCTGAACATAATAAATACCTTTAGCTTGAAAGCTGTAATCTTTGGAAATAAATGATCCTTTTTGGACGCGTCTGATATTTTGATGTCGACGTCTGTGAAATTATTATTAATATCAATAATTTGTATTATAAATTTAACAGTTATTTTGTCATGTTATTTATGACAGGTTCAGCAGTTCAAAGAGGCATATATACTGATACAGGCGTAATGCAGACAGTAGATCAACCATATCCAGATAATTATTACATTTTTTTATAGAAGAGGGGGCAAACGGACTGTCTTGTCTCCAGTAGGGCTAGCATGCGCGCACGTAAAAATTTTGTCTACACCTTTTCTCGTATTAACTGTATGAAATAATACGAGAAAAGCGGTCGACAAATTTTTTTCGTGCGCGCATACTAGCCCTACTGGTGGTATGTAATAAGCGACATCCATAAACACCCGCTGCATCATTAGCAGGTGCTTTGCTGGCTTTTCAAATATGAGTATTATTCGTTTCAAATAAAAATAGGAACCTCAATGACCTCTATCTGTCAAATATCACTTGAAAAGTACGGTTTGCACAAAAACTTGTTTGCATAATTAATAGTTTTAAATCGAATTTAAATAAAAACGTTAAATAGTCGTAATTTATTTAAATTTTTAAAACCATACAATAACATGTTTTTATTTCGTTGTTGCCGCAAAGGTCCTGGAGCCATGCCAAAATTATTAAAGAAAATAAGGACGCCGGTCGCCATCTTGCCGTTATTAGTGTGCTCCGTCGTGAGGACCCGAAGGAAATATAAGTTTGACTTGTGAAATGTACACTACCATTTTGCAAACTCTTCAAAATGCAAGTAAAGTGACCAAGCGAGGTCATTTGGGTACGGGGATAAATAAAAACACGTTAACACGTATACGACGCGCACTCGGACAGAAATCCAGAGATGAGCGAAATTGAAGAGTTAGGTTATATAATAATTTATAATTATGTTTACTTAATCTCTGTAAATAAATTTAATTAAAAGAATGTTTTTGCCCACCTTATGTAACTGGTTTGAATTGACAGCTATGACGTCACAATATGGCGCTAAGTCCGTCCTATTCTCATTTGAAACGCATAGTACGCTCTTTACTTGAAGGTCATTAAGAATATACAATGATGGTTAATAATAATCACCTTTTATTTGCTTCATCTTCCTCGTCCGGCCCAAAAAGTCTAGTTAATTCGTTAGATGCAATCAAATGTTTAAATTGAACACTAAATAACTTTTGTGCTACATCCTGCAACTTCTCTGGTGGAGGGGGTGGTACGTACGACGGTTCTCCTAACATGGCATTCACTTCTAATAGAGATATATCAATTTCATCCATCTGTAAGACATATTTCAAGATTAATAATGCTGAAACTGACAAAGAAATGTTACTAACACCGCAATGGTAAAGACAGTTTAGGAAATGGTCCTCCTGGGGTCAAAACACGACATAAAGAGTAATTTGTAAGATTAATTGATAAAATAATACATAATAAATAAATTTACTAAAATTAGATGAATATATTTCTGTCACAGATTATCAACAACTTTCACAAAAAAAACATTTTTGCCATTCTCTGTTTGCATGGGTGCCACCATCCTGCTTACTCCTACCGTGAAACAGCTTTGCTGTGTTTCGGGTAGACGGGCAGGACAGGCAGTGTAACTGTTTCAGGGCATTATAATGAAACAATTTTACGGATTTTATTGCGGTTTATTAAGATTTTTACAAGCCCGACGTTTCGGATACTTTACAGCAACCATGGTCA
Organism: Helleia helle; assembly: GCA_963853865.1. Taxonomy (NCBI): domain Eukaryota; kingdom Metazoa; phylum Arthropoda; class Insecta; order Lepidoptera; family Lycaenidae; genus Helleia; species Helleia helle. The sequence continues at coordinate 8,564,926 of OY971420.1, forward strand.
CGGGAGGACTGAGGTGACAGATGTCCTAACGTTACAAAGTTATTTGAAACTACCCTATGATACATCATTATTTTAATAAGTCCTCTCTACGCAGAAAGTGCTAACTGCATCTTTAATCTGTGGCATATTATGCTTGGTTTTTGATTTAATTATTTTAAAAATTGGATCCCAGGCAGGTGGTAAGAGCCAGCCATCTTCTCTATTGAAATTTGGATGTTTTTTTTTAAATTTCAATAGCCTCGCGGATCATCCTTGGTTGGAATCGGTGTTCTTTTGCGAGTATCTGTGGTCTATCACATCTAATATAATGGCGAGCTTTGTCTAGACTATGTTCAGATATTGCAGACTTAGTGTAGCGACCGTGTTTTAAGTCAGCTGTAGAAAAAAAAAACAATAAATTTTAGGGGTCCCCATACTTAGAAATAAAACCCAAAAAAAAAAATCTTCATCCAACCCCATCTATGCATAGGTCTTCAAAAATGATATTGAGGTTTTTAATACCATTTTATTCTAAACTGAATAGTTTGCGCGAGAGACACTTCCAAAGTGGAAAAATGTGTGTGTCCCCCTGTAACTTCTAAAATAAGAGAATAATAAAACTAAAAAAAATATATGATGTACCATGCAAACTTCCACCGAAAATTGGTTTGACCAAGATCTAGTAAGTAGTTTTTTTTATACGTCATAAATCGTAAACCGCAATTTACCTTTCATGCAATCAACTCAAATATATAAAAAAACATTTAATTCCATAAACATAAACCTTAATTTTTGTTAAAGTGTCTAATATTGTATATTATGTAATGGTACGGAACCCTTTGTGCGCGAGTCCGTCTAGGACTTGGCCGGTTTATTTTTCCAAATATATTCGTAGACCGTTTTCTAATTATAGATTTTTTTTGTAACGGGTCGAAAAAAGACTGCTTCCCAGTGAGTAAAAAAAGTAAACCACATAATTACGATGCTGTACATAAAGCAGTACAGGAAATGTATGTTTTTACTTCTACATTTATATTATTACCAGACTCTTCAGAAGAAGGGTTATGTTTTTAGGGTATGTAATTTACTGGTATATATTTAAATACTAAATAATGGTATATAATATATATAAATTAGTTTGAAAATTGTCAATGGTGGTGAAAAAAGAAAAAAAAAGTCAACGAATTATGTCAAGCGGGGTATCATTTAATACTGTATTTGAAAATCATTTTTAGGTATTTTTATCATTGACTTATTATTTTTTGAAGTGAAACTTCTTTACGCGCATGGGGGTATTTTTTTTACGGATGCAACGCAATTTAGCGTCACGAAGATTTCACAACGTTTTTTACTTTCATTATTTTGATCCACTTTCCGGTTTCCGATTGAGCTGAAACTTTGCATGCATGTATAAATTGGATAACAATGCAATATTATTATAACATAGAGCTGATCTGATGATGGAATTGGAAAATGGCCATAGGAACTCCGTAATTAAAAGACGCAACCCCATAAAGTTTGAGCTCATTTGATTCGTCTTGACAAGTACTTTGATACTATATGGTAACCAGGGTCTGGTGATGAAGCTGGAAGGTGGCCTTAAAGGAACTCCGTAATTAAACGACACAACCCCATCGAGTTTGGGCTCGTTTAATTCATCTTGACGAGTACTTTGATACTATATGGTATCCAGGGTCCGATGATGGAACTAGAAGGTGGTCATAGGAACTCCGTAATCAAACAACGCAATCCCATCAAATTTGGGCTCGTTTAATTCGTCTTGACGAGTATGTTGGTTGGCGTGAATATGCAACTCCAACAAATTTGGGAAAAAAGTTCGTTCCATTTGTTAACCGACTGCAACAAAAAGGAGGAGTTTCTCAATTCGATCGGTATCTTTTTTATGTATGTACACCGATTTCTCCATCAATTGTGGGCAGATTTTCAAAATTCTTTTTTTGTTTGAAAGGGTATACGTGCCAAATGGTCCCATGATAAGAAACCAGGGTCTGATGATGGCATCCCAGAGAAATCGAGAGGAACTTAAAAAAATTGTAGCAGCGACAAGTGCGTTTAATATTTTTTTAAGTAAGCATTTTAATGCACTATAATTTAATGAACGTCTAGAGTTTATCTGATGCTGGAGTTGAGAGACCGTCGAGGGAACTCCTCGACGATTTACATCAATAACCTTGTGTTTGGGCTTGATTAATTAGTATTGATGAGAACTTTACACCTAGATGGGTTGTGACTGTGATTGGGGGTCTGATGATGAAGAAAAAGGACAGTTAAGAGAACTCCTAAATAGTTTGCAGTAGCTACCTTGTGATTGGACTTAATTAATTTATACTTATGAGAACTTTGCACCCATATGGGTTATACGTGGCATTACAGGTCTGATGATGGAGACCATAGACAGTCGAGGGAACTCCTCGACGATTTACAGCTTATAACGGTTGCCGCCGAGCGAGATTTAGGTCGAGAGACATAACAACTTTTTTATTATTAAGTTCACTGCGAGTGTACGGTTTAACCGAAAATGTATTCGTTTCTGTGTTCCTACGTCAATTCAAAACAATATGTAAGTAACTAAAATTTATGCGAAAACGTGTTCAAAAAGAAGTGTCAAAGTTTTTTTTTTTTTTTTACTGTAAGTTTTTGAAAACACTTTATATTATCATCGGCGCGCCGCACCGACGCGAAACACTGAACTAGAAGCGCGGCTATGTAGGGTTATTGCGCCGGTTTCGCGACCACCTTCAGTAGGCGACCATTTGACTGACTAAGTTTATTTAAATCAAGATAATAATATTTCTAGAGGTAACATGATTCAAAAATAAATCTTAAGCGGTTTTTAAATGATTATTGAATATGGATTTACACAGTTTGAAACTAAGAGTTTAAGCCAGCGCCCAAAAAAAAATACTTGGTTTGCGTGATGACTTCGTGGAGTAAAGTTGTGTGGTAATTTGACAAGAATATAGCGCGGCGCGTGACGATTAAAGGTAAGTTTTTTACTTATTTCACATTGAACACACAAGTCCAATGTTTAAATAGTGCAATCATTAAGTTTTCGATATGATTTAATTGAATTTTGCTATTTTTATACTAAATACTAAAATAAAATCCAGTAGTTGGCAACTGAAGTGCATATTTATCATAAACGCCGGAAAGCGACCATGTGGTGTGGACAAATAAATAATGATTATATAGAATAATTTGACGATCTCTGTAGCTCAGTGGTAAACCGGAGGTTACGGGTTCGAATCCCACCAGGGAATAAAAACGTTTTCTCTGTTCCTGGGTCATGGATGTGTATTTAATATAAGTATTGTATAAAAAAATCTTAAATATATGTATAGTATAACCGTATTAAATATATTTGCGTTGTCTGGTACCCGTAACACAAGTTCTTCGAGAACTTACCAAGGGACCAGATTGATGATAGATATTATTACATTATAAAGAAATATTTTGATTTGCTTGATATGGTCTTAATTGTTGATACAGGACTGTTACAATTTAAGGTGTAGCGTTGTAAATGTGCAAAGATGCATATCTTAGGTTGCGACCACCAGTTTTGGAAGTCCTAAATAGGTGGCGGTAAACTGACATAATTGAAATAAGGACATCAGTTTGCGGCCACTTTACATTTATTTTTATAAAATATATTTTTTCGTATACGCCATTAGTATTAGTCATAAAAAGCAGACAAAATAATATAATTGTATTATTCAAAATATTTTTAACGTTTATTTAAATGGATTTTTTTTAATTGTTCCCAAAAAAAAACAGACTAAGAAATAAATAAAAATTATAACCGACTTCAAAAAATAAAGTAACTAAAATGTTATAAAATAATCGCGTGTACAATCTTTGCGTTTAACACGTCATTATTGTTACTTTTGGAGTCGGTGTCAGCTAAGTTAAATAGGTACCTACAGCAACAAATACGTCACCATTGTAGTATTTGTTGCTCTAGGTACCTACCTATCTACCTTGGCTGACACCGACTCCAAAAGTAACAATAATGACGTGGTAAACGCAAAGATTGTACACGCGATTATTTTATAACTTTTTAGTTACTTTATTTTTTGAAGTCGGTTATAATTTTTATTTAAAATATTTTATTTCTTAATTTTTAGTGATTCATTAAAGAAAGGCATACAGAGATAGACATTTTGGCATATTGAACCGTATGAAGTAAGCCCAAAAAAATCTGTAAATCGTCGAGGAGTTCCCTCGACTGTCTATAGTCTCCATCATCATAACGGTAATGGCACGGTATCACCCATAAGGGTGCAAAGTTCTCATCAGTATAAATTAATTAAGTCCAATCACAAGGTAGCTACTTTAAACTATTTAGGAGTTCCCTTAACTGAGCTTCGTCTTCATCATCAGACCCCCAATCACAGTCACAACCCATCTAGGTGTAAAGTTCTCATCAATACAAATTAATCAAGCCCAAACACAAGGTTACTGAAGTAAAACGTCGAGGAGTTCCCTCGACTGTCTTCCAGCTCCAGCATCAGATCGACTCTAGACCTTCATTAAATTGTAGTGCTTTAAAATGCTTATTTAAAAAAATATTAAGCACACTAGTTATTCCTACAAATTTCGAAAGTTTCCCTACCAAATGGCAAGTATACCCTTTCAAACAAAAAAAGAATTTTGAAAATCGGTCCACAATTGACGGAGAAATCGGTGTACATACATAAAAAAAAATACCGGCCGAGTTGAGAACCTCCTCCTTTTTGTTGAAGTCGGTTAAAAAAGAAAACGACTGCCCGGTATATCGATAAAGCCCTAAAGAAAGCTCTCAATGCATTCGAAAGGAAAGAAAGGGAAGGGAATAAGAGATTTGTAGACTGTATCAGATCCCACGAACTACAATTCAAGAACGACTTAGCATTAAACAATGTGATCTTATAATATTCTTAACCCAGCGATAAGCGAAGGTAGTTGAGAGCACCCCACCATGGTTCAGGGATTGACGTGGCGGTGGGGCTCAGTAGCCTAGGGTGAGCCCAGCACCTTGGGCGGAGCTAATTGAGTCGAGGGGGCTCTTTGTGCCCCTCTTATAAGAAGAAGGGACAAAAGAGCAGGGGGCAAGGGGTGAGGATGGGAACCTCACCCCATTGTATTGTCCCGACGTTGGGAGGGGTGGTTCTGTGGTGCGGGACATACCTTCTGTGGAGGTGGCGTCGGTCCCTTGCGGGACTGACAAACCGCGAGGTGCCCTGTTAGCTTAATAGATCTGGGGCACCTCACCAAGGCGACATTGGTGGCACTCGCCGGGTTTTAGTGGGTAGAGCTGCGTTCATTTACCATCTTTCGGGCGCAAGCGAGTCCCACATACCCACCTGGGGAGACCCACTCTCCAGGCAAGATGCATCAGAGCATTTCCCGGCGTTAAAAAAAGGTAGTTGAGAGCAAGGGGGAAGCGCTGGCGGTTAGCTTGGACATAAAGAAGGCGTTTGGTCGGGTGTGGCATATTAACTACTTCTAACAAAGCTTCCATCCTATTGGCTTCCCGAGGAATTATATAAATGGCTCAATATCAGCTCCTTCCATTTGACTGCATTCGTCGTTAAAAAGGTTCTTTCCGATCGCCTTGAATCTTGGCGCTGCGTGTAGAGACTTCGAGCCACGCTCACTCTGCGCCTTCTACCGCATCTTCCACGGGTAGTGTTCTGAGGATATGTTCAGACTAATACCTGCAGCAGAATTCCACCACCGAACAACGCATCAAAATTCCAATTTTTACCCACACCACCTCGATGTCCGGAAATCCACAATAACTCTATTTTTTACGGCATTACCGGCCTCGCACTATCACTATATGGAATTAGCTGCCAAACCGATACGACATAGGGATCTTCTAGAAAAGAGCCATATCATTAATATACATATACAAACATATTCATTCATATTTGAAAGGCCGGGCAACGCAGCTGCTAATCCTCTGGTGTAGCGATGTCTGCGAATGTCGCTAATAACGTGCCACCCACCAGGTTAACCGACTGTCCGTATGCCCCATCTTCTATAAAAAGGCAAGGGATACCGATACTGGACTAGGTATAGAACAAGTATAGAGGGCGAAAAGCAGGTTGAAGTGTGGCTACTGGCCATAGCAAAATGTGAATTCCCGGTCAATAAACAGGAACTGTTGGATACAGTCCAGAAAATTGTTAAAGAACATGGAACGAAGAATGCCTTTAAGGATAATCACCCGAGAGAAACCTGGTACTTAAATTTACTAAAGCGCCATCCCAATATAATATCATACCGTGCAACCGAAGGAATAAGGAAAGCTTGAACGAGAGTAAACGAAGAATCTATAATTATTATTATTTATATAAATATACTTTATATTAAGAAGGCAAATTTAAAGTTATATTTTAAACCAATTATAATTGTTTTATTGGCATATTTTTAATATTTAAATTGTGTTCGTAAACCTGTGTGCTCATGACGGTCGTAAACTGATGAAAGTGGTCGCTTACCGGCATTTTAGCTATATTTTCAGTTTTTCAGCATTTTATAATAATTTATGGATGAAAGTACTATATTTTATGTTTTATAACTAAACTAGACTATACTTGGAATCAATTGACACTAAAACATAGTATATCACGTGAAGAGAACATTTTCTTTTACTTATCTGAAGTGGGCAACCCAGCTAACTGGTCGCTAACCGGCACAATGACCCTACTCGCGAAAAATAGTTTCGACGATCAGATTTAATACGAACGAAAAAACGAAGAGTCGCGGGACTCGGTTATAAACGCACTACACTGTACTAATACAACACTCTACTTACAATCTGTGGCTGTACTAGTGAAACGAGCTTCGATAGCTTCGTGGCACGAACAACGGGCACGTCTGCACTGGTTAGCGGCCAGTGAGAGATCATGACTACTAAAACATGGGTGCGTGGTGGCGCACGTGACCAGCGCAAGGTTGTGAGGGCGTACGTCAAACATAAGTGGGAGATTCCAGGTACGACAGTGCGGGCACTAAACATGTCCCTGTCGCCCTAAACAGTATACAAGCTGTAACAATACTAAAGATATCTCCAAATGGGCAAAAGCTTAGGGAAGCGCTTGTGTCGTACCCATTTACCAAGAAGTGGCTAGTCTACCTGTTTGCTTTAATCCTACTAATATATAAAAAAAAACTGTATGAGAACATCTATTCTACTTATTTTGTCCCCTAAGTAACTTTTCTGGTAGCTCAATTTTAGTACAATATTTATGTTTTTGTTCCTGGACATTCACAATATTATAATATTGTCATTTTAAAAGGAATATAATATTATGTGGTATATATTAATTTTGGTAAGTTAAAAATTACAAAATGCATATTAATTAACAAGTTCTGCAATTAAAATAAATATTGAACGGAGATTTTTTTTAATAAAAAAATTAAAACCGACTTCAAAAAACAAAAACTGAAAAATATTAAAATAATTGCATTTCTTTAATTTTTGCCTACAACTTATAATCATAAGTTGATTGTCCTACTAATGTACAAACTTAGCGTTTATATTATTGTTACTTTTAAATCCGGTATCGTATTTGTTGATGACCTACCTAGTACCTACCTCCCTACCTACCATTCGATATAGACGACATAAGAATAGGGCTAAGCTACCTTCCCCACCATGGTTCAGGCCTTGTCGTGGCGGTGGGGCTCAGTAACCTAGGGTGAGCGGTGCACCTTGGGCGAAGCTAATTGGGCCGAGGGGGCTCTTTGTACCCCTCTTATAAGAAGAGGGGACAGAAGAGGAGGGGGCAAGGGGTGAGGATGGGAACCTCACCCCATTGTACTGTCGAGTTTGGGAGGGGTTGTTCTGTAGTGCGGGACAACCCCTCTGTGGAGGTGGCGTCGGTCCTTTGCGGGACTGACTAGCCGTCGAGGTGCCCTGTTTGTTTTCTAGATCCGGGGCACCTCACCAAAGGCGGCATTGGTGGCACTCGCCGGGTTTTAGTGGGTAGAGTTGCGTCCATTTACCAGCTGTCGGGCGCAGCGAGTCCCACATACCCGCGGGATGCCTCAGAGCATTTCCCGGCATTAAAGAAAAAAAAAAGATTAAGCTACCTTAATGCTGCCCCATCCCAATTGAATTCTGAGTCCTCCTAGCTGCAAAGTATGCCTAAGATAGACATACTATTGCACGATTTCGAGAGTAGTGCCATCGACATTAACCGACCTAGGAAGAACGTGTTCCCCACCAAAGTTCAGGCCTTGACGTGGCGGTGGGGCTCAGTAGCCTAGGGTGAGCCCTACTACCCCTCTTAGGTCTCCGACCGAGCGTGATGGTATGCTCGGCCAGGCAAAAGCCCTATTTTCTTTTGCTATTATAATTGCTATCAATTCAGCTGTTGCATGTATAGCGACGAGCTGTGAAACTTTAATAGCGTGATTCAGGAATGTGGCGCTGATTGGTCCGCCACAGGGGACAAAAGAGCAGGGGAAAGGGGCGGAGACGGGAACCTCATCCCATCGCACTGTCCCGACGTTGGGAGGGGTGCTTCTGTGGTGCGGGACATCCCTTCTGTGGAGGTGGCGTCGGTCCCTTGCGGGACTGACAAACCGCGAGGTGCCCTGTTAGCTTAATAGATCTGGGGCACCTCACCAAGGCGACATTGGTGGCACTCGCCGGGTTTCAGTGGGTAGAGCTGCGTTCATTTACCATCTTTCGGGCGCAAGCGAGTCCCACATACCCACCTGGGGAGACCCACTCTCCAGGCAAGATGCCTCAGAGCATTTCCCGGCGTTAAAAAAAGGTAGTTGAGAGCAAGGGGGAAGCGCTGGCGGTTAGCTTGGACATAAAGAAGGCGTTTGGTCGGGTGTGGCATAATAACTACTTCTAACAAAGCTTCCATCCCTTCCCGCTTCCCGAGAAATTATATAAATGGCCCAATATCAGCTCCTTCCATTTGACTGCATTCGAATCATCGTTAAAAAGGTTCTTTCCGATCGCCTTGAATCTTGGCGCTGCGTGTAGAGACTTCGAGCCACGCTCACTCTGCGCCTTCTACCGCATCTTCCACGGGTAGTGTTCTGAGGATATGTTCAGACTAATACCTGCAGCAGAATTCCACCACCGAACAACGCATCAAAATTCCAATTTTTACCCACACCACCTCGATGTCCGGAAATCCACAATAACTCTATTTTTTACGGCATTACCTGCCTCGCACTATCACTATATGGAATTAGCTGCCAAACCGATACGACATAGGGATCTTCTAGAAAAGAGCCATATCATTAATATACATATACAAACATATTCATTCATATTTGAAAGGTCGGGCAACGCAGCTGCTAATCCTCTGGTGTAGCGATGTCTGCGAATGTCGCTAATAACGTGCCACCCACCAGATTAACCGACTGTCCGTATGCCCCATCTTCTATAAAAAGGCAAGGGATACCGATCCTGGACTAGGTATAGAACAAGTATAGAGGGCGAAAAGCAGGTTGAAGTGTGGCTACTGGCCATAGCAAAATGTGAATTCCCGGTCAATAAACAGGAACTGTTGGATACAGTCCAGAAAATTGTTAAAGAACATGGAACAAATAATGCCTTTAAGGATAATCACCCGAGAGAAACCTGGTACTTAAATTTACTAAAGCGCCATCCCAATATAATATCATACCGTGCAACCGAAGGAATAAGGAAAGCTAGAACGAGAGTAAACGAAGAATCTATAATTATTATTATTTATATAAATATACTTTATATTAAGAAGGCAAACTTAAAGTTATATTTTAAACCAATTATAATTGTTTTATTGGCGTATTTTTAATATTTAAATTGTGGTCGTAGACCAGCTCATGACGGTCGTAAACTGATGAAAGTGGTCGCTAACCGGCATTTTAAGTTTTTCAGTATTTTATAATAATTTATGGATGAAAATACTATATTTTATGTTTTATATCTAAACTAGACTACACTTGGGATCAATTGACACTAAAACATAGTATATCACGTGAAGAGAACCTTTTTTTTTAACTTATCTGAAGTGGGCAACCCAGCTAACTGGTCGCTAACCGGCACAATGACCCTACTCGCGAAAAATAGTTTCGACGATCAGATTTAATACGAACGAAAAAACGAAGAGTCGCGGGACTCGGTTATAAACGCACTACACTGTACTAATACAACACTCTACTTACAATCTGTGGCTGTACTAGTGAAACGGGCTTCGATAGCTTCGTGGCACGAACAATGGGCACGTCTGCACTGGTTAGCGGCCAGTGAGAGATCATGACTACTAAAACATGGGTGCGTGGTGGCGCACGTGACCAGCGCAAGGTTGTGAGGGCGTACGTCAAACATAAGTGGGAGATTCCAGGTACGACAGTGCGGGCACTAAACGTGTCCCTGTCGCCCTAAACAGTATACAAGCTGTAACAATACTAAAGATATCTCCAAATGGGCAAAAGCTTAGGGAAGCGCTTGTGTCGTACCCATTTACCAAGAAGTGGCTAGTCTACCTGTTTGCTTTAATCCTACTAATATATAAAAAAAACTGTATGAGAACATCTATTCTACTTATTTTGTCCCCTAAGTAACTTTTCTGGTAGCTCAATTTTAGTACAATATTTATGTTTTTGTTCCTGGACATTCACAATATTATAATATTGTCATTTTAAAAGGAATATAATATTATGTGGTATATATTAATTTTGGTAAGTTAAAAATTACAAAATGCATATTAATTAACAAGTTCTGCAATTAAAATAAATATTGAACGGAGATTTTTTTTTAATAAAAAAATTAAAACCGACTTCAAAAAACAAAAACTGAAAAATATTAAAATAATTGCATTTCTTTAATTTTTGCCTACAACTTATAATCATAAGTTGATTGTCCTACTAATGTACATACTTAGCGTTTATATTATTGTTACTTTTAAATCCGGTATCGTATTTGTTGATGACCTACCTAGTACCTACCTCCCTACCTACCATTCGATATAGACGACATAAGAATAGGGCTAAGCTACCTTCCCCACCATGGTTCAGGCCTTGTCGTGGCGGTGGGGCTCAGTAACCTAGGGTGAGCGGTGCACCTTGGGCGAAGCTAATTGGGCCGAGGGGGCTCTTTGTACCCCTCTTATAAGAAGAGGGGACAGAAGAGGAGGGGGCAAGGGGTGAGGATGGGAACCTCACCCCATTGTACTGTCGACTTTGGGAGGGGTTGTTCTGTAGTGCGGGACAACCCCTCTGTGGAGGTGGCGTCGGTCCCTTGCGGGACTGACTAGCCGTCGAGGTGCCCTGTTTGTTTTCTAGATCCGGGGCACCTCACCAAAGGCGGCATTGGTGGCACTCGCCGGGTTTTAGTGGGTAGAGTTGCGTCCATTTACCAGCTGTCGGGCGCAGCGAGTCCCACATACCCGCGGGATGCCTCAGAGCATTTCCCGGCATTAAAGAAAAAAAAAAGATTAAGCTACCTTAATGCTGCCCCATCCCAATTGAATTCTGAGTCCTCCTAGCTGCAAAGTATGCCTAAGATAGACATACTATTGCACGATTTCGAGAGTAGTGCCATCGACATTAACCGACCTAGGAAGAACGTGTTCCCCACCATAGTTCAGGCCTTGACGTGGCGGTGGGGCTCAGTAGCCTAGGGTGAGCCCTACTACCCCTCTTAGGTCTCCGACCGAGCGTGATGGTATGCTCGGCCAGGCAAAAGCCCTATTTTCTTTTGCTATTATAATTGCTATCAATTCAGCTGTTGCATGTATAGCGACGAGCTGTGAAACTTTAATAGCGTGATTCAGGAATGTGGCGCTGATTGGTCCGCCACAGGGGACAAAAGAGCAGGGGAAAGGGGCGGAGACGGGAACCTCATCCCATCGCACTGTCCCGACGTTGGGAGGGGTTGTTCTGTGGTGCGGGACAACCCCTGTGGTTGTACAACTTGGGGATATTCAAAACAAGAGTAAACAGGTACCTTCTAGGCAAGCGTGCTCCATCGTAGGCCACGTCATCACTTTCCATCAGGTGACACAGTGGCCAAAGGCAAGCCTATCTATATGAGGGGCGCCCTTGCCTCCGCCCAAGCTGGGCACTCTGCCAGGGTGTGGTCTGCAGTGTCTTCACTGTTGCTACAGCGATGACACCCTGGCGAGTCCTCCGCCCTTGCCACCTTCCACAGATACCTTCCGAAGCAATCGTGCCCCGTCAGGATCTGTGCAAGGTGGAAGGTAATGATGCCGTGTCGCCATGCAATCCAACTAATATAACTGAACGCGGGCGAAGCTGCGGGTAACGGGTAGTAAAAAATTAAGATTACCATAACAGAGATAAGCGGAATGCTGCTAATAGTAAAATAATAAATAAATGAGCCTTCAAAAAGCTAACACTAAACTTGGCTCAATTCCCTTTGCCCGAGGTGCTGGTCTCACCCTAGGTTAATGAGCCCCACCGCCACGACAAGGCCTGAACCATGGTGGGGGTGAGCATCACGCATATTTTATATGTATACATACGAGGGCGGCACTGAAAATTTCGGGAATCAAGGAAGTGACACAACATTACTATAAAAAATGTATTTATTGCTTTTCGAAGTATTCTCCGCGAAATTTGACACATTTTTCCATACGATGGTACCAATCATTGAAGCAACCATTCCATTCGGAAGTTGGGGTCTCCAAACTAGCCGTTTTGTAGGCGTCCACAGCTTCTTCAGGCGATGACAATCTCTGACCACGCAATTTATTCTTTATTTTAGGGAAAGTATAGAAATCATTAGGGCTTAGGTCGGGGCTGTACGGCGGATGGTCTAATAATTCTATGTTTTCTTGCTCTAAAAACTCTTTTGTTCTGTGCGCGGTGTGAGAACTCGCATTGTCGTGATGGATGATGATGCGGCGGTTGCAGTTCTGTTTACGGAGTTCAGAAACGACCTGTGGCAAACAAATGCTAGCATACCATTCTGCATTAAACGTTCTTTGTCCCTCAAGAGGAATAGTCGCAACATGGCCGGTTTTGGAGACAAACGTGGCCACCATTTTTTTTGAAACACTCCGTGAACGAAAAATTTTTGTCGGCTTTAACTCATTTTCGAACACCCAAACTCGTGACTGGTTTTTTGTTTCGGATTCGTACGCGTATATCCAGGATTCGTCACCTGATACGATGTTGTATACAGCATTTGAGGATCCTACGTGGAATCTTTCGAGAGTTCTGACGCACCAAGTAACGCGAGCCGCTTTTTTCTCTTCACAGAGCAAATGCGGTATCCATCGGGAAAACAACTTCTTTACACCTAATTGTTCATGCAAGATTATTTGTATTTGACTCATGCCAATGTCTAAAGTTGCCTGAATTTCGAGGTATGTCACATGTCGATCTTCCTCAATCAGCTTACGCACAGCATCATCGTTTTCTTGGGTGACTGCAGTTTTTGGACGTCCTTGACGGGGATCATCACTGAGCTTGACACGTCCACGTTGAAATTCAGCAAACCAGCGATAAATTGTGGTTTTGGATGGGGCTTCATTACTAAATGCAGAAATCATCCAGTCGACACACTGTTTTTGTGTTAAACCACTTCGAAAGTCATAATAAATCATCGCTCTAGAATTTTCTCGAGTCAATTCCATTTTCTCAACGACTAAACAAGTTTGACAAGACCTTGTGACAAGACCGAGAATCTTTTTTTAAATAAATAAATGGTATTCGATTTTTAAAACCAAGGAGTTTTCAATTAAAAAGATTTTAATATGACAGGAACAGTGGAAATGTTCCCTTCCCGATACTTTTAGTGCAGCCTATGTATAAGCTAAATTATATTTGCTTGAAAAGGTTGTTATATGTAAATTGTGTTAATGGCAACGCACACAATGTTTTTTATATAAAAAAAGATCTCTTTGAGGTTTTTGAAGTAGTCATGGATCTTAAACAATTATCTTGGCTGAGTAAGATATTTATGACTATAGTTTTTATGTACCTACCATCATATAACGACTTAAATTCCAATATGTAACAAGTATTACTACAATTAAAACAATCTGGTCCTCTCTAAGACTATAGGCATGCAATAAATATTATATTATAACATCATTTGACCTCTTTAGTAACAATGAAAACAATACTATGAACACTCTAGAGATGTTTTGAATGCGATTTCATAAACAAACCACTTCATCGGTTTATTCATGAGCATAAAATGTGTTTTTGCATCTGGTGTTGTTTCACCTCAAATCAACATACGACAATAACAAGATTTGAAATTCATTTTTATTTATTGTTTATTTCTGCATCCTTTCACAATAAAATTGTTTTTCTCATCATGTTTATATTTACCAAATTATTGTCAACTATGGTAGGTAGGGCGGTAGGCTCATGAACAAATACGACACCGACTTCAAAAGTAACAGTGACGTGGTAAACGCAGAGCATTTATAGTAGAAGAATAAGTTCATTATAAGTTGTGAGCACAAAAATTAAAGAAACGCAATTATATTATTACTTTTTTTTCTGAAGGGCTTTTGACTTTTCTGCCCGATGGCCTTTAAGCTCAATCGGTACAGTAAATGAGCAAATGGCTCGCTTAAGAAATATTCGTAAGGGGGAAGTCCGCCTCCGCGCCCCGCAAGGGGCGCGGTTCATCGCGCGCCCTGCTCGGGAGAGCAGGGTTTGGACTAGTCAAATACGATACGGTCAACGAATCTTTCACGGTTGAATTTAACCTATCATCATGAGGGCCGGCCCTCATCCCTCCCTCTGGAGAGAGAGGCGGGTCATGCGCGGTGCCCAAGCAATCTAGCGGTAGCGTAGTGCTAGCGCTGTTTGCGCGGTCTTGGTTTGTCTACTCGTATCGGATTCGAACAGCATTTCAATAAACCAATCTCTTCTCCAAATCCATTGAAAAAAAGAGATTTGTCAAAAATGTTCGCCCTCCTTAACGTTTTCTTTACGCATATGCAGTAAAAATACATACGCGTTAATGAGTAAAATTGTGGTTGTTTCCTTAAAGCAAATTTATTTTATGTAATCACAAGAATAACCAATAACAGTACTTTTTAGTTTACTTTTAACAGTACTACCAAGTACTTTAACTATACTATAACGGCAAGATTAATAAAACATAAAAGTTTTGATGAAGAGGAAAGAAACGTCAGTCAATCAAAAATATCAGTCAGTTTGACATTGGTAAAACTAACAGTTCTAGTAGTACGAGATTGTAATGTATGATTTAAATGTTTAACCGTAGCTATTTCACTCTAATGAACGTCGCACTCAAGATTGCTGAATTAGTAAAATGATTGTTATATATAGCCGTAAGTGTAATTACCTAAATAAACGATTTTAATTATTATCATCCACATATAACATGGCTTTCATTTAACTGCCTTCTACGAGGACAACCATAAACTCTTAACTTCACTTCACAATAGCTGTTGTGAAGCACACAAAATTAGTGCACGCATCAAGTATATGCTAAAATCCCAATTTTTAAATAAAATATTTTAATTGATTTTTCGGAAACAATTTCATTCACTTGTTAGGGTTCCGTAGCCAAATGGCAAAAACGGAACCCTTTTAGATTCGTCAAGTCTGTCTGTCTGTCTGTCTGTCTGTCTGTCCGTCCGTATGTTACACCCACTTTCTTCCGAAACTATAAGAGCTATACGGTTGAAACTTTGTAAGTAGATGTTTTCTGTGAACCGCATTAAGATTTTGACACAAAAGTAGAAAAAACAATACATTTTGGGGGTCCCCATACTTAGAACTAAAACTCAAATTTTGGATAGGTCTTCAAAAATGATATTGAGGTTTCTAATACCATTTTATTCTAAACTGAATAGTTTGCGCGAGAGACACTTCCAAAGTGGAAAAATGTGTGTGTGTCCCCCCCCCCCCTGTAACTTCTAAAATAAGAGAATGATAAAACTAAAAAAAAATATGATGTACACTACTATGCAAACTTCCACCGAAAATTGGTTTGAACAAGATCTAGTAAGTAGTTTTTTTTTATACGTCATAAATCGTAAACCGCAATTTACCTTTTATGCAATCAACTCAAATATATTAAAAAAAAGTGTGTGTGTACTAGCGTACACTCGTAAGAAGTGAAACTTCTTTATGACGTTATTTTTCAAATCACGCGTGGTAGGGATAAGAAAAAGATGGCGCGTAACGGAAGAATGTGACGCGTAACGAATAAATGTTACACTAAATTTTTTTCCAACCCCGATAAATAAGTTTCACTTCTAAAAACATTTAATTCCATAAACATAAACCTTAATTTTTGTTAAAGTGTCTAATGTTGTATATTATGTAATGGTACGGAACCCTTTGTGCGCGAGTCCGACTAGCACTTGGCCGGTTTTTTTTTTTAATAAAATATGGTCCACATCACGGGAATATAAATATATAAAGACACAGTTGCTGTTGCAGCCTGGTGGTATTATTATCGCGGAGGAGGAGGTCTCGGGTGATGACGAGGCCGAAGGAGAGGAGGAGAGCTGGCGGAGGCGACTGAGACGCCGAATGCTCCGCGAGTGGAAAAAACGGCTAGAGAAGCCGAGTGCAGGTCATCGCACGGTGTCGGCCGTCGGTCCAATCCTAGAGCAGTGGGTTAACCGGCGGCACGGGATAATAACCTTCCACCTTGCGCAGATCCTGACGGGGCACGGCTGCTTCGGAAGGTATCTGTGGAAGGTGGCAGGGGCGGAGGACTCACCAGGGTGTCATCACTGCGACAGCAGGGAAGACACTGCAGACCACACCCTGGCGGAGTGTCCGGCTTGGACGGATCAAAGGGCGCCCCTCATCGTTGAGGTTGGCGCGGACCTGTCGCTCCCTGCGGTCATCCGAGCGATGACTGCCAGTGAGAGCATGTGGCAGGTGGTCCTCTCCTTCTGCGAGGATGTGATGTCGCAGAAGGAGGAGGCAGAGCGGGAGAGGGAGCGCAATGCTGCCCCTACCCGCAGGAGGTCGCGGCGGCGACAGGTGGTCGCACCGTCGTGAGGGACCTGTGCGCGGCCGATCGGGGGATTTGCCGCGCGCGTGTAAGGCCCGAGCTATAAGGCACCCTCACACACACGGTACATATACCAAAATAGCCTTTTTTACTATTTTTGTTTGTCTGTCCGACTGTCTGTCTGTTTGTTCCGGCTAATCTCTGAAATGGCTGGGCTGTTTATGATGGGACTTTCACTGGCAGATAGCCGAAGTTATAAGAAGTAACTTAGATATACGGCAATACGCGGATTGATGATGATTATTTATAGAGCCTAAGTTACTTCTTATAACTTAGGCTATCTGCCAGTGAAAATACCGACAAAATCGGCCCAGCCGTTTCAGAGATTAGCTGGAACAAACAGACAGACAGACCAAAATTGTAAAAAATGTTATTTTAGTATATTATATACCTTGTATAAATCCCTATGTATTTAGAAAAAAGCGGTTATTTTAATATTACAAACAGACACTCCAATTTTATTTATCTGTATATTTACTCTGATATGCTTCCAAAGTATAGTTTTTTTTTTGTTAATTTTACATCTACAAGTAATAAAACAATACATCATCGACTACTACTATTTTTAGTATAAACTGATCATTTTGGCATAATGGCATATAAAGTAAGCTCAACAAAAGTTAACTGCTGTAAATCCCTAAGAAATTCCCTCGACTGTATATGGTATTCATCATCAGACTATAATGGCACTTATAACCTCAATGTGTGCAAAGTTCTTATCAATATAAGCATTTTGCCACCCCTGCCATCCTATAGTTACGCAACTGATTATAGGAGTGGCCGAGTGGATTAAGTCGAAGGCGATAGATTGTAGAACATGTAGATTTGCTTGGTTTGCGATATATGAAAATCATGGTTTGATAGGAGTTGATCCTTGGATATAGCATAATTCTGCCCTTGGTCCTGATAGTCTGTAGCCAACTTTTATTTCAGTCCGACATCATATGTGTCTTTGCAAGTGGGATTATCTCCCACTTGATTATTCATCACCACCAATACCTACTGCTATGACCCGGAATCCAAGCAAGCGCAACCCTAATGTTTTGTGAATGGCTACTGAACAGAATGCTTTAACAAAATGTAAAATATAACTTACATTAAATGTGTTTTTCCCGTTGAATGACAGTTTTCTTAACTTTTTTTGCTTCTTATTCTGTTTCTTTTTTGATTTTTGCACTTTTGGTGTAGGGTTATCTTCTTCACTTTCATCTGACTTTTGCTTAGATTCTGATTCAGAACTTGAACTCAAAACCAACTAAAATTAAGAAAATAAAATTAACACATGAATGCAATTAAAACATCTAACTAATAAGTGTATTATGTTTGCCCTATGGGACAGACACAGAAAACTGCACAATGTCCAAAAATATCACATTTCTCTCTATCTGTTCATAATGTCATGAAAACTGGTTCAATATTTTAAAGTTAAACAAAGAAGAAATGTATTTAAAGACTAGCAGTGTCCCACTGTATCGCCATTTTGTACTTCCCATTTCCATGGGAGTATGGGGATGAATTGTTAGCCTATTTGTTATTCTGATGTACGAGGGGCGATCAAAAAGTAATGATAATGAGTATAATAAAACAACGATTCTAATTTAAATTTAATTTATTTTTCTACGTAGTCTCCTAACAAGTCGATACATTTAGTCCAACGTTTCTCTAAACCTAAATACCCTTTAAAAAAAAATCTTTATCAGAGCTCTCCCAAACTGCCTCTACAGCAGCCATCACCTCGCTATCATCGTCAAATTTCTTGCCCCTGAGGTGTTCTTTGAGCCGAGGAAACAAATGAAAGTCGCTGGGGGCTAAATCTGGAGAATAGGGCGGGTGTTCGACCAGTTCGAAGCCCACTTCTCGAATGGCAGCCATCGCAACTTCGGCTTTGTGTGCAGGAGCGTTGTCCTGACGAAACAGGTCTTTCGCTCGGAGTTTGCCGCGTCTTTTTTCCTTTATGGCTTCTCGCAGTCGTCTTATTTGATCAGCGTAGTAGGAGCCCGTTATAGTAGCTCCCTTTTCCAGGTAATCAACCATTATGATTCCCTCAGCATCCCAGAAAATGGACGCCATAACCTTGCCCGCCGAGCTTGAAACTCTGAACTTCTTCGGCGTCGGTGAGGATGGCCTTTTCCAAGTCATCGATTGTTGTTTGGTCTCAGGATCAAAATGATGAATCCATGTTTCGTCCATGGTCACAAATCGAGACAAAAAATTTTCTTTGTCAGCCTGGAACTTTGCAAGATTGGCTCTTGAAATGTCAACTCGCTTTTGCTTTTGTTCGTCCGTTAGCATTCGCGGTACCCAACGAGCGGAGACCTTTTTCATATTCATTTTGCTGGTCAAAATGCTTTGAATGCTGCCATATGAGATCCCTGTGACCTCAGCTAAATGTCTGACGGTTACTCTTCGGTCTGCTAATACGATTTCTTCGACTTTTTTCACGTTTCCTCAGTGAGGGACGAGGTTGGGCGTCCCTCGCGATGTTCATCTTCTGTGGACGTTCTACCCAGCTTTAACTCTTTGCACCACCGTGCCACCGTAGAATATGGAGGAGCAGAGTCCCCTAATGTCTCCACCAAATCAGCGTGTATCTCTTTGGTAGACATTTTTTTCAAACAGAGGTACTTGATGACGCATCTCACTTCGTGTTTCTCCATTTTCGTGTTGTCGCTCCGACTGCTGGTATTCAAATGAATGTAGCTCCTGCAAATGACGTCCTATTTATACAATTTTTTAGCTGGGAAGTCGTGAGGGACTGAGGAAGTGAAAAACATTTTTTTTTTTGGATTTTTATCTTCTTTAAAAATACCTGTTTATCATTACTTTTTGATCGCCCCTAGTATAAGCTATAATATTGTCAAGTTTTATTAACATTTAGTAGTTTTTGCGTGAAAGAGTAACAAACATCCATACATACAAACTTTCGCATTTATAATATTACTAGTGGCACCGACAGACGTTGTCCTGTACAAAATATTTTTTTTTGTGAATCTAAACCATCCTCGAATCCCCTTGAACTCGCACAAAAAATTTCATCAAAATCGGTCCAGCCGTCTAGGAGGAGTTCAGTGACATACACACGCACACAAGAAATATATATATACTAGTGGCCCTGACAGACGTTGTCCTGTACAAAATATTTTATTTGTGAATCTAAACCATTCTCGAATCCACTTGAACTCACACAAAAAAAATCATCAAGATCGGTCCAGCCGCTTAGGAGGAGTTCAGTGACATACACACGCACAGAAGAATTATATATATAAAGATTAGGATTAAATTCACAATGTTTTAATTTACATCCCCATTATTATAAATTTTGTTTAATTAAGATTGCAAAACAGGTTATAATCTTATACAGGTTCTTCTATATATTATCTTTATATTATTAAACAAACATAAAAAAAAGATTAGCTGGACTGCAACGCAAAGCATTTGTTTATATAAGTAAACACACCTACATCATGCATTTTTTCATCACATACCATCAAAATACAATTAACATAAATATCATTAAGAACTCTCTATACACTCGCCTGCTATACATTTGATTATAATTATTAACAACTCTTATTTTGCATTGCAATATGTATATTAAATTTGCCAGGCCTATTTTATACAATAGACAAATTAAAAATATAGCTAATTTGTTGCTAATAAAAATTAAATAGTAATACAAAATAATATTATTGCTATTGATTTTTTAAACTTACCAGGTTTGTGGTAAGTTTCAAATGACTTGTATGGATCATGGATACAAGGAAAAATAACAAGATAGGCTTCAGTTCTAAATGTTGTCATTCATATGCTAGTCACATTATTGTAAGATTAGCTGTAGCCTCAGCTACACACACTTCAACTAAGCACAACAACTGTTTCAAAACTGATAGCGATTTATTTAGTTCATGTTCTTTTTTTTATAATATAATCAATCGCCTTGCCATATTTTGTCATAATCTAAACAGTGGGTTAAGATTTAAAAGGTAACAGATACTTTCGCTTTTGTAACATCACAGTATAGATAGATTCTTTTGCACACAAACAAAGTATGCAAGAAAATTTCTCTCAGACTACCTTTTGGTAGCAGATAATTTAAAATTATAATAGAGTAAGGTCATAAAAAAATGCAAAACAAGAATTCAAAAAAGAGAATCCTACAAACAAATATAATAAAGAATATAATATATGTATAAGATAAAAATATAAATGAAAACAATAAATACATAACTGTTATATAATGTTTTATCATAATAATAAATACACATAAAAATACATACCTATTACATTACAATTATTAT
Organism: Helleia helle; assembly: GCA_963853865.1. Classification (NCBI taxonomy): domain Eukaryota; kingdom Metazoa; phylum Arthropoda; class Insecta; order Lepidoptera; family Lycaenidae; genus Helleia; species Helleia helle. The sequence continues at coordinate 8,586,211 of OY971420.1, forward strand.
GTAAGTAACAGTTTATCATAAATATAAGATTAAATCATTATTGACAGCATAGTGTCCCTATGTGGAGGTGGCATCGGTCCCTTGCAGGACTGACTAGCCGTCGAGATGCCCTGTTAGCTTAACAGATCCGGGGCTCCTCACCAAAGGCAGCACTGGTGGCACTGTGCCGCCGTATAAGTGGGTAGAGATGCGTCCACTTACTATCTTTCGGACACAGCCACTCCCCAGGCGGGATGCCTCAGAACGTTTGCCGGCATTAAAGAAATCAATTTTGATTAACTTCTCAGCCTTCCTAACTACCCAGCAAGGCATTCCAAAGGAAAGAACTCTAAAAGAGCAGGGATGGATGGGTATATGCAAAGTAGTTAATCATTTGGGCACTGTGCCTTGTCAGAATTTTAGAAATAGAAATTACGTACTATGAACTTTTCTTAGGTACTCGGGTGCCCAGGAATTTTTAAGTACTTTCTGGCAAAAACCTTGGCAACTTCATTAAATTATATATTGAATTTGACGACCTCTGTAGCTCAATGGTTAGTGTTGGTGCACATGCTGGAGGTAGCGGGTTCGAATCCCGCCAAAGGGAACAAAAAGTATTCTGGGTCATGGATGTGTATAAAATATGTGTATTATATTATAATAAAAATTTTAAACATATGTAAACTATAAAAAGTAATAAATATATTTCTGTTGTCTGGTACTAGTGACACAAGTTCTTCGTGAACTTACTATGGGACCAGATGGACATGGTGTAAAAGCTTCCAGATATTAATATTACTATAGATACTCAATTTGAAATGAAAAAGGTTATTTTAAACAAAATTAAAATTTAAGCAATGTATGCTTGCATATGTACACTCATCAATTTTACTTTTGCACTAAATAAACATGACATCATGATTTTAAGATTACATAAGAGAAAACCAAGACTCACCCCATCATAATTACTTTTAAATGAGTTTTTGACATAGGATGGTTCGTATTCTTCATCAGAACTATCAGGTGGAGGCACGGTAGGTGGACCCACCATCTTACGAAGATTTCGTAGAGACATTTTCTGTGAATTTTATGAAAAAATTAATATCATTTTGAAAAATTGAAGATACAAAGAACAAACCTTGCAACATTCAAAATACATGATACAGCCATTTAAAAAAAAATGTGTTAATGCTTTGTTTTAAAAAAACCTATTCATTTTTTAATTAGATATATTAAACATGTATATATTTTATTGTGATAGTTATTTTAAGGGATGTTTAATATGACTCTGGATATAACAATTTATTATATTATTCAAAAGTTTTGATAATTTAAAACTGACAGATATAGAAATTCTACATAATTCTAAAAGTTTACATACAATAAACTTGTAAATCACATCAGTTAAAAGTTGCAAGCACCTTGAACAGAGTAAAATATCACCCTAGCGGGGCTTTGAATGAGTAACAATAGGTATGCCAGGTAAAGAGAGAAATGAGAATGAAACTAAAATCAATAATCAATAGGTGTACTTAATGCATACCTAAAATAATATTTTTATCATGAAATGTCAGGTCAACAGCTAATAATTTTATACACAAATATTTTTGACTTCGATTAAAAACAATATTTTTTATTAATTATTACAACTCGTATGTATTTCAATCAAATACTTTTTAAAGTTGAAACCTTTTATGTGAAAATTTTGATTACGATTGACAATACGTAGTATTCTCTATATAATTTGTGCGATTGACTTTTAGCAAAGCAGACCAATTCCATGAAAAACAAGTTTTCGTCAACGTCTCAATTTATTATTATTTTCTTTTAAAGGCATTAGCTACTAGGCTATTAGCCATACAAAATACAATTATTCGGTCTGTAATACCGAGAAATGGCGGGAAACCCCAAGGAGCCCGGCTTCGCCCCTCTAGCCCCCATCAATCAACTATCGTTCCCCATTCCATCCACACAAGGCAGTCCACCACAATATTCGCCAAACAATCATATTATATATTACACAGATTAAGTTTTTAAAACAAACACTATAGAAAACCGCCTGAACAGCCCTACTAAGAAAACCACTCCAGAACTTAATTAACGGGAAACCAAAAAAACACAACCGCGCGTCCCGATGCTTCCCGCCATTCCTCTCAACGTCTAAAGAGACCTAAAGAGTTTTTTTTTTTTTTTTTAATAATATTTTATGGCCTGGTTACGAGACCTTTAAGCCAAACCTAAAGAGTCAAAGATATACTTTTTTTTTTAGATCTGAGATACATGTACTTTGGCTCAATATAATGGGATGCGAAGCCTTATCAAAAACTTGGCATATCTGTGAGATCTTTTGCTGAATAGCTAATTATTAGAGTACACACTGTTGATTGGTAATCTCAGATTATACATACTCTTTTGATGTCAACTAAGATCTGTTTGGTTTTTAAGTACCTATGTATTACTTTAAATTTGGAATGTCAGTTTTTAGATATAAAAGATGGATTGTGTAATATTTTTTAATTCCGTCAAAATCAATTGAAGAAGTAACATGTCTAGTTATCTGATATAATTTTTGTATTCTCTATAAATTTCATAATGATCATATTTTAATCAAATATAAATTCTAAATGTTGATGTTTAAATAAATAGTTTTTCTGATTTGTTGTGTCTGAGTTTGAAGGTGATCCCATCAGCCACATCTACCATTCAAGACACACAGTACTTTAAATTAACAATTCTAAATTTTGCTAAATTAATGTTCACAATATTGCAAAAGTGAAAAATTTTCAGTTTGAAAATTATCCATAATCGACGTCACAAAGTGTATTTTCCAATTACAGACTTCAGATAAGAGCATAATGCGACTTAGTGCCGCACAATGCCAAATTGTGCTAATGTAGAACGTGAAAAATTACAGCACTAACGCGCAATAAGTGGCATAATACTCAATGTTGATGTTCCATTTTCCAATTAGGTACAGCACCATCGAGGACTCTTGAAAATAGTGCATTCGCCTAAGATCAAGTATCAATAGAATTGCAAGCTAATAACAATACCGTATTGGAACGAGATAACAACATACGAAAATCTTCAAGAGTGACAGAGACATAGACACTTTCTTTTGTCTTTGTCAGAATATCACTCTTTGCACAACAATGATGTGCCCAACAAAAAAATATCGACTAAATTTGAATGCCATACAAACATTCTCACTCGCGAACAGTGTCAAATATGTCCTCCATTTTGTATTACTTTTTAATTTGGTCGGTTTATAAAATATTGTGATACCAGTTTTGTTATAGGCGGATTACCCAAGAATGTGGTATTATATAAAAAGGGTGACTGGAATCTTCGAAATAAACACAATAAAAACAAATATGTTTATTGCTATCCTAAAAGGCTAAGTACTACATAGACTAGATCATACGTATTAAGAGGACGTTAGCCTTCTTTTTTATTATTTATGTTTTTAGGTTTCTTATTAGTCATTAGATAATATTTTCGATAATCCGGAAAAATGCAGCTGTCTAAAATTACAATATAATATGTTTGGGTAGGGCTAATGCTTATAGTTGTCTATCAACCTTTTCCAGTTTTTTTATTATTTTAAATACATTTGTTTCAAGAAAATAAGTAGATTTGATGTTATCCCTGAAAAATATGCCTGTCCCTTTCGGGTATACGCGAATGTCAATTCCATATGATACTTGTTCTAGCCATACGCCGTAGACCGTAGACAGAGAATACAAGAAAAATTATCATATTAGCATAAACATCTGGACTTTTGACATAAAATTCTCAAAAGTCTTACTATAAAAATAAGAGTACTGGAAAGGAAAGGAAGAAAATAAGAGTATAGAAAATTAGTGATCAAAATAATTAAAATGCACATCCATTAAACTATTTTTATCAATAATTTTCTATATATAAAAATAGTTAAAATAGATGTGATTTATTTACACACTATTGGTTAAAAATTGGCATAAAAAATTAAACAAAAACGACATTTTTTTTTTTTTAAATAATATTTTATGGCCTGGTTACGAGACCTTTAAGCCAAGAACGACATTTATATGAACACGTAATTTTATTTTTTTTACACAGAAACGTTTGTTTAAAGTTACTGCATCAAATTTCACATGCGTTGGTTGCTCTTCCATTGTTTTTATGAATGGTATAACAGCAGATGGACATGGCATGGGTTTATTTATCTCTTCAGTAGCTCCAATCTGAAATATGAAAAAAAAAACTATTTTGTTTCCTTAAAGTACGATTATTTTTATAATAACATATCTTTGTTGTGGACACTAAAATATTTTTCTTTCTTTCTTTCTTTAAAGAATGGAAGTCAAAATGATTCAATTTAGCATGAATATAGACTTATCCCATCAACATAAGTGAAAGTAAAAAAACCACATAGTTACATAGTTAAATATTTATTTAGTTAATACTCACCGTAACAACTGGAAAAGCATCAGGGTGTATTTAAGTATACCTTCCTTTTTTTAAGATATGTTTTGTATCAAAGTGCAAACAGCAAATCTTTGAACACTTCTTTTGAATCCAGTCATTTCGACCAGAGGCTTTAATCCATTTCTTCCGAATGTCAGGATTAACTGAAACTGTGATGTAAGATTAAATTATGAGTAACAATTTATAATTGAGAAATTGGTAACTTAAGGTATTAATAGTAGATACAAATGAATATTTACATCATTTAAACTTTGTTTAATTTGAAATAAAACCTGCATTTTTGTAATTAATGCAAATATTCCTTCCCCCTTCCCCTTTTCTTCTTAAATATACTCCCTAGCGAGAAGGCAGGTGATGGGATAAATAAACATCAACAATCAAACATCTTTTTATCCCTTCCCACCCTCTTGTTCCTCACTATTTTTAGGGATAATTTTTCTTCCTTCCCCCTTTTTCCTAAAATATGAGTTAGCGGCAAAGGGGAGTAGAGGGAAGAGGGATTGATAGAGAGGGAACTCCATTCCTCTCCTACAACCTCTTTTTTACGTCACCTGTTGCGGAGTCCAGCCTCAATTTTGTAAAAATATTTAAACTTAATTAAATTGAATCCTTAACCTATTCTAGAAAATTTAAAATGACGCAATTATTATCTAAATACTATTATAATAATTTATATATTAAGTTAAGTAAGTAATAATATTGTATAAAAATAACCCTAATTTATATTTCTATAATATATATCTTATTTAAAAAAACCTCCAAAAGTTCTTTATAACTATTTATTATATTATAACGATTTAAATAAAAATATCTCACTTTTAATTTAAGGATAGCTTTTGGAGATAAATTTAATCAAACAACACAATTCAAAATATTAATAACATATATTACTGGGAAAAGGGAAAACATAATACTAGCAATTTTAACATTAAAGACGTCACAAGAATGGCGGGAAGCATCGGGACGCGCGGTTGTGTTTTTTTGGTTTCCCGTTAATTAATTGTTATTTTGTGTTTTGTCCATTCAGAGTGGTTTTCTATAGTGTTTGTTTTAAAAACTTGATCTTTATATATTGTGATTGGTTGGCGAATCTTATGGGGTACCGTTCTGGAGTGGTTTTCGTAGTAGGGCTGTTCTGGCGGTTTTCTATAGTGTTTGTTTTAAAAACTTAATCTGTGTAATATATAATGTGATTGTTTGGCGAATATTGTGGTGGACTGCCTTGTGTGGATGGAATGGGGAATGATAGTTGATTGATGGGGGCTAGAGGGGCGAAGCCGCGCTCCTTGGGGTTTCCCGCCATTTCTACGTATTACAGACCGAATAATTGTATTTTGTATGGCCTAGTAGCTAATGCCTTTAAATGGAAATAATAATAATAAAGACGTCACAAAATCGATATTAATTATTACCTTTTTTTTTTTGGCCATAAAATATTAATAAAAAAATAAAAAAAACTTTTTTTCAATTTAACTTATGAATTATTAGCCAATGAAAGTATATATACATAAAGACTGATCACACATATCATTATTCAACCACTATAAACCACAATATGAAATAAAATATGAACTTACGAGTGAAAAGTCAATTTTGGAATTTTCCGGTCACTATCACTTTTACAATTTATAACTCTGCACCGAACCATTGTTAGGGTATTCCAGAATGTTTTTATTACCTTCTGTTTTTTAATTACCAATGAATTCTTTTAATTACATTAGAAAATACTAAAATAGCACTTCACGACTTCATGTCAAAATTTGTGTAGCAACATATTATGTTGTTTGACCTTGAAAAAATCAGCACGCACTGAGAGATGCCAATAGTATAGTCTTGTCCTTGTTTTCCCTTAATTATTGTAATAAGCACATCTCTTTTATGTGGGAAGGAGTAAGCATTATCCAGCAGTCTATCGTTTTACTCTGTGTACGCCATACGCCTATGTTTTAAAGTTTTTTTATTTATTTATTAAGAGCTGGATACAAGTCTTTTGCTCTAAACAATGTTAATTTTAATGTTTTATACACGTTGCAAATCTTGGAAACACTAAATTATTCTACCGCCGAAATTGAGATGAATAAAAAACTGTTTCAATATTTTCTTTCCTTCATCTCATTACAATATGTACAAAAGTAAACCAACGTCCCATACAATTTTGGACCGTCTCGTCTTTAAATACGCTATATATATTAATTCTAGTGACATAAGTGTTATAATCTTGGGTATAATCTATGGTCTGAACTCTAAACAGTGAAGATGGTTATTGCCACAAACTTTATAGAGAATACTGATAATGCATAATGGTAGGATGAAAAAATAATACGTTGCACTGCGAGGACTAAAATACATATATAAAATAACAAAAAATTATAATTTAATTCAGTTTTCGAATCGATAGCTGTTGTGACTTGTGAAACATTTTAGTTTATTTGTTCAAGTGTGTCAAGATAATATATTTTATTCAAGATGAACTGGTTTTTATTTGTGCTAAAAATTGGGTATTTTGTCGCTGTGGTGAATAGTGCAATAATTCCAGAATCTGATGTTAAACAAGGCTTGTATTCTTCTTCGGATTATGTTACAATATTAACAATTAAAAATTTTGAGAACGAAGTTTACGGAAAACCATACGCTTTTGTGATTCAATTTTATAACAGTTATTGTGGCCATTGTAGGGCATTCGCACCTAAATATAAAAATCTAGCATTAGAAATCGATTCATGGAAAAAAATATTGAAGTTAGCAGTAATTGACTGTGCTGTGGAAGAAAATAATGAAATGTGCCGAAATTTTGAAGTTATGGCCTACCCCTCCCTGCGGTACTTACATGAAAACTATATTAAAGGAAACAGTAACATAGGAGAACCTATTACATCTATTAGTAGTGCAGAAAGCCTTAAAGTAGAACTGATAAAAAAAATTCAAAGCGAACAAGCAATGGGAAGATTGAGAATGAGCCCTTCTCTTAGTATTGCGGCATATGCAACAATAAATGCAGCACTCAGTGATGTACCAAGAAATACATTATTCACATTTCTAGTGTTTGAAAATGAAAATTCAACTCTAGGCTCAAATCTCATATTAGACATAAACGACTATGAAAATATAGTAGTTAAGAGAGTCTATAATGATAGTGAATTAGCTAAACATGTTGGAATTAAAAATGAATTAGGCCTTATTGCAGTATATCCAAATTTAGAATACAAAAAGTTTAATTTACCAGAATCAAGTCTAAACATATTACATTTATTAAGAGCTGTGAGAGGTTTTCTGCAAGCCAATCAATATCGATTTCCTTTAAGAGATTTAAAAAATGATGATAAAAATCAACAATTCTCTAATGAACACTTTTTACAAAATACTGATGCTGTTTATTATAGTGATCTAGAAAAAACAATCAAAACAAGTTTACATACTGAAATCACAAGGCATAAAGTATTATCAGGGGAACCTTTAATGGCTTTAACAGATTATTTAGATATTCTTATAACAGCTTATCCATTTAAGCAGAGTAATAACCTTAAAGCATACTTAACCGCACTGAATAATGGTATAAAGACAAAAAAGGAATGGGACGGAAGTGAGCTCTATAATTATATTAAGACATTAGAAGCTGCAAATGCACCTGTTTATAGTGAAAATTTAGAGTTTGTTGGATGTAAAGGCAGCCAAATACAATATAGAGGATACACTTGTGGCCTTTGGACCTTATTCCACACTTTGACAGTTAATGCCTATGATAAAGACATAAACTTAGGCCCCAAAGTACTCAATACCATGCTGGAGTATGTTAGAAACTTTTTTGGCTGCACGGAATGTGCAGAACATTTTCAAGCAATGGCAAAGAAAAACAGGTTAAAAGACGTCAAAGGAAATGATAAAGCCATCCTCTGGTTATGGATTGCACATAATGAAGTTAATCTTAGGCTCTCTGGTGACATCACAGAAGATCCAGAGCATCCAAAGATCCAATTTCCCAGTGCGAAAAATTGTCCTGAATGTAGATACAAAGCTGGGGGTTGGGATCTAAATTCAGTGCTTCAGTATTTGATGAAGTTATACGGGGAGGGACACATTGAGTCCACTAGAAAAGCAAGGTCAACAGACGCAACACTAGGAGGTTCTCAGAGTCCATTCTCAAATCTGGACATTGGAATGTTAAGCCTCCTGTACTTATTATCTTTTATAATACTTATTCTAATCATCAAGTATTTCATTTCTAAACATTTTTTTCGGAAACGGCGATTCAAACATGCATGGGCTAAAGTGCAGGCATGATTTATTACTGATAGCAAAATTATGATACAATTTATAGGACAATGTTATGGAAATAATGGCAAAAATGAAAAATGCTGTTATTATTTCTTTTAAATGAAAATATCTAAAGTTGGAAATCTATAGTCTAATTTTGTTATCAAGTTTGAATCTGATAAAAGTGGACCCAATTATTATGCAAAATATTGATACTGTAAATAATTTTATATGATTGTGTAAACGTAATGTACTGATGAAAATAATTGGTTCCATATTTGATTTGTGTTTATGTGTTCACAAGCATCTGACACAAAAATATTTTTATAATCACAACAGTGCACTTTTTTTAAATACTTAACGTCTACCATTTTTATATGTTGTGTGTATATCCTGTACCATTCATTGGTAAATGACAACATTCTATAATTGTTCATATATTATAAACATAGTTTTGCTGCAAAATGATTACTTAATATTTTGTGATATGGATAGGTCTTTATTATAGTAGCATGATTTTATCTACTATTTTTAATTATTTTATTGAAAATCAACTTCATTATGAGTGAAATTCGCGTAAACATTAGAAAACTTCAATATAAACTAAATTGAATATAATATTTAAAATGCTAAATATTTTATTCATGAAATCCAAAATATTAATACATAAGACTAGTGAAATTATACTAATAATATGTGTAATATAATATAAGGTGTGTGAAGGATATTAAATAATCTTTCTAGAAGTTAAATTCCAGGGAATAACATTTTTTTATTATAAACAATACAAATAATAAAGGTATAAGTGGAAAACAACTATTAATATATGTTTGGTAATTCTACTCTGATGGTACCCAATGCCAAATGGTAGTTTGTGCTAAATATCTTGACTGTTAGGATGGGAAGGCACTGTGTAGTGGTTACTTGAGTCTATCAACCTATTAAAATTTGTAGAATATATGGACATGTGATTGATTTGAACATGTCTTAAGATGTATGTAAATACAAAAAAGCAGTAAAATAGTGTCGTAATTTACAAGAGATTAAATAACTATTGCCTCTGTAAATAATTATATTGATTTTTAAGAACTTCAAAATTAAGTGATAAAAGAATTGTGTACGTAATATAGTTTAAATCTTATCAAAATAAAATAGAAATAGTTAAAATTGGAGTTCCCAGTAATACATTAAATATTTAGGTATAAAACTTGAGTAGATTATTACTTGCTACTATGTTATTTTAATATAACATAAAACATTCTTCAGAATCTTTCATCTTCACAATCTTACCCAGCTAGATTCATAATATCTGTGATATTTCTGATCTAAGCAAATAAAGTTACCTTGTTGTTTATCTACAATTTCAGTCTTCTGTATTGTAATTATATAGTAATAATACAAATAAGGTGCTACAAATTAATGGTATATATATATATATATATATTTATTGTATGATACATTTTTTGTTTATCTTTATGTATTTACATGTTGTGAAACTTTTTATCCTCCATACAGTAATCTTTACCATAAGTCTAAGAATTGGTTTATAAATTTTGTAAGAGTTTACTACTGATGAGACTAACAGACAGTATATATGTATGTATAGTACATTACTCAATTTAAAAAATTATTTAACAATTGTTATTTTGTGTTTTGTCCATTCAGAGTGGTTTTCTATAGTGTTTGTTTTAAAAACTTGATCTTTATATATTGTGATTGGTTGGCGAATCTTATGGGGTACCGTTCTGGAGTGGTTTTCGTAGTAGGGCTGTTCTGGCGGTTTTCTATAGTGTTTGTTTTAAAAACTTAATCTGTGTAATATATAATGTGATTGTTTGGCGAATATTGTGGTGGACTGCCTTGTGTGGATGGAATGGGGAATGATAGTTGATTGATGGGGGCTAGAGGGGCGAAGCCGCGCTCCTTGGGGTTTCCCGCCATTTCTACGTATTACAGACCGAATAATTGTATTTTGTATGGCCTAGTAGCTAATGCCTTTAAATGGAAATAATAATAATAAAGACGTCACAAAATCGATATTAATTATTACCTTTTTTTTTTTGGCCATAAAATATTAATAAAAAAATAAAAAAAACTTTTTTTCAATTTAACTTATGAATTATTAGCCAATGAAAGTATATATACATAAAGACTGATCACACATATCATTATTCAACCACTATAAACCACAATATGAAATAAAATATGAACTTACGAGTGAAAAGTCAATTTTGGAATTTTCCGGTCACTATCACTTTTACAATTTATAACTCTGCACCGAACCATTGTTAGGGTATTCCAGAATGTTTTTATTACCTTCTGTTTTTTAATTACCAATGAATTCTTTTAATTACATTAGAAAATACTAAAATAGCACTTCACGACTTCATGTCAAAATTTGTGTAGCAACATATTATGTTGTTTGACCTTGAAAAAATCAGCACGCACTGAGAGATGCCAATAGTATAGTCTTGTCCTTGTTTTCCCTTAATTATTGTAATAAGCACATCTCTTTTATGTGGGAAGGAGTAAGCATTATCCAGCAGTCTATCGTTTTACTCTGTGTACGCCATACGCCTATGTTTTAAAGTTTTTTTATTTATTTATTAAGAGCTGGATACAAGTCTTTTGCTCTAAACAATGTTAATTTTAATGTTTTATACACGTTGCAAATCTTGGAAACACTAAATTATTCTACCGCCGAAATTGAGATGAATAAAAAACTGTTTCAATATTTTCTTTCCTTCATCTCATTACAATATGTACAAAAGTAAACCAACGTCCCATACAATTTTGGACCGTCTCGTCTTTAAATACGCTATATATATTAATTCTAGTGACATAAGTGTTATAATCTTGGGTATAATCTATGGTCTGAACTCTAAACAGTGAAGATGGTTATTGCCACAAACTTTATAGAGAATACTGATAATGCATAATGGTAGGATGAAAAAATAATACGTTGCACTGCGAGGACTAAAATACATATATAAAATAACAAAAAATTATAATTTAATTCAGTTTTCGAATCGATAGCTGTTGTGACTTGTGAAACATTTTAGTTTATTTGTTCAAGTGTGTCAAGATAATATATTTTATTCAAGATGAACTGGTTTTTATTTGTGCTAAAAATTGGGTATTTTGTCGCTGTGGTGAATAGTGCAATAATTCCAGAATCTGATGTTAAACAAGGCTTGTATTCTTCTTCGGATTATGTTACAATATTAACAATTAAAAATTTTGAGAACGAAGTTTACGGAAAACCATACGCTTTTGTGATTCAATTTTATAACAGTTATTGTGGCCATTGTAGGGCATTCGCACCTAAATATAAAAATCTAGCATTAGAAATCGATTCATGGAAAAAAATATTGAAGTTAGCAGTAATTGACTGTGCTGTGGAAGAAAATAATGAAATGTGCCGAAATTTTGAAGTTATGGCCTACCCCTCCCTGCGGTACTTACATGAAAACTATATTAAAGGAAACAGTAACATAGGAGAACCTATTACATCTATTAGTAGTGCAGAAAGCCTTAAAGTAGAACTGATAAAAAAAATTCAAAGCGAACAAGCAATGGGAAGATTGAGAATGAGCCCTTCTCTTAGTATTGCGGCATATGCAACAATAAATGCAGCACTCAGTGATGTACCAAGAAATACATTATTCACATTTCTAGTGTTTGAAAATGAAAATTCAACTCTAGGCTCAAATCTCATATTAGACATAAACGACTATGAAAATATAGTAGTTAAGAGAGTCTATAATGATAGTGAATTAGCTAAACATGTTGGAATTAAAAATGAATTAGGCCTTATTGCAGTATATCCAAATTTAGAATACAAAAAGTTTAATTTACCAGAATCAAGTCTAAACATATTACATTTATTAAGAGCTGTGAGAGGTTTTCTGCAAGCCAATCAATATCGATTTCCTTTAAGAGATTTAAAAAATGATGATAAAAATCAACAATTCTCTAATGAACACTTTTTACAAAATACTGATGCTGTTTATTATAGTGATCTAGAAAAAACAATCAAAACAAGTTTACATACTGAAATCACAAGGCATAAAGTATTATCAGGGGAACCTTTAATGGCTTTAACAGATTATTTAGATATTCTTATAACAGCTTATCCATTTAAGCAGAGTAATAACCTTAAAGCATACTTAACCGCACTGAATAATGGTATAAAGACAAAAAAGGAATGGGACGGAAGTGAGCTCTATAATTATATTAAGACATTAGAAGCTGCAAATGCACCTGTTTATAGTGAAAATTTAGAGTTTGTTGGATGTAAAGGCAGCCAAATACAATATAGAGGATACACTTGTGGCCTTTGGACCTTATTCCACACTTTGACAGTTAATGCCTATGATAAAGACATAAACTTAGGCCCCAAAGTACTCAATACCATGCTGGAGTATGTTAGAAACTTTTTTGGCTGCACGGAATGTGCAGAACATTTTCAAGCAATGGCAAAGAAAAACAGGTTAAAAGACGTCAAAGGAAATGATAAAGCCATCCTCTGGTTATGGATTGCACATAATGAAGTTAATCTTAGGCTCTCTGGTGACATCACAGAAGATCCAGAGCATCCAAAGATCCAATTTCCCAGTGCGAAAAATTGTCCTGAATGTAGATACAAAGCTGGGGGTTGGGATCTAAATTCAGTGCTTCAGTATTTGATGAAGTTATACGGGGAGGGACACATTGAGTCCACTAGAAAAGCAAGGTCAACAGACGCAACACTAGGAGGTTCTCAGAGTCCATTCTCAAATCTGGACATTGGAATGTTAAGCCTCCTGTACTTATTATCTTTTATAATACTTATTCTAATCATCAAGTATTTCATTTCTAAACATTTTTTTCGGAAACGGCGATTCAAACATGCATGGGCTAAAGTGCAGGCATGATTTATTACTGATAGCAAAATTATGATACAATTTATAGGACAATGTTATGGAAATAATGGCAAAAATGAAAAATGCTGTTATTATTTCTTTTAAATGAAAATATCTAAAGTTGGAAATCTATAGTCTAATTTTGTTATCAAGTTTGAATCTGATAAAAGTGGACCCAATTATTATGCAAAATATTGATACTGTAAATAATTTTATATGATTGTGTAAACGTAATGTACTGATGAAAATAATTGGTTCCATATTTGATTTGTGTTTATGTGTTCACAAGCATCTGACACAAAAATATTTTTATAATCACAACAGTGCACTTTTTTTAAATACTTAACGTCTACCATTTTTATATGTTGTGTGTATATCCTGTACCATTCATTGGTAAATGACAACATTCTATAATTGTTCATATATTATAAACATAGTTTTGCTGCAAAATGATTACTTAATATTTTGTGATATGGATAGGTCTTTATTATAGTAGCATGATTTTATCTACTATTTTTAATTATTTTATTGAAAATCAACTTCATTATGAGTGAAATTCGCGTAAACATTAGAAAACTTCAATATAAACTAAATTGAATATAATATTTAAAATGCTAAATATTTTATTCATGAAATCCAAAATATTAATACATAAGACTAGTGAAATTATACTAATAATATGTGTAATATAATATAAGGTGTGTGAAGGATATTAAATAATCTTTCTAGAAGTTAAATTCCAGGGAATAACATTTTTTTATTATAAACAATACAAATAATAAAGGTATAAGTGGAAAACAACTATTAATATATGTTTGGTAATTCTACTCTGATGGTACCCAATGCCAAATGGTAGTTTGTGCTAAATATCTTGACTGTTAGGATGGGAAGGCACTGTGTAGTGGTTACTTGAGTCTATCAACCTATTAAAATTTGTAGAATATATGGACATGTGATTGATTTGAACATGTCTTAAGATGTATGTAAATACAAAAAAGCAGTAAAATAGTGTCGTAATTTACAAGAGATTAAATAACTATTGCCTCTGTAAATAATTATATTGATTTTTAAGAACTTCAAAATTAAGTGATAAAAGAATTGTGTACGTAATATAGTTTAAATCTTATCAAAATAAAATAGAAATAGTTAAAATTGGAGTTCCCAGTAATACATTAAATATTTAGGTATAAAACTTGAGTAGATTATTACTTGCTACTATGTTATTTTAATATAACATAAAACATTCTTCAGAATCTTTCATCTTCACAATCTTACCCAGCTAGATTCATAATATCTGTGATATTTCTGATCTAAGCAAATAAAGTTACCTTGTTGTTTATCTACAATTTCAGTCTTCTGTATTGTAATTATATAGTAATAATACAAATAAGGTGCTACAAATTAATGGTATATATATATATATATATATTTATTGTATGATACATTTTTTGTTTATCTTTATGTATTTACATGTTGTGAAACTTTTTATCCTCCATACAGTAATCTTTACCATAAGTCTAAGAATTGGTTTATAAATTTTGTAAGAGTTTACTACTGATGAGACTAACAGACAGTATATATGTATGTATAGTACATTACTCAATTTGAAAAATTATTTAACAATCTCTAGTCAAACATTAATAGTGTTTATTATGTAGTAACATAATACATAATTATCCCATATTGGATAAATCAATCTTAAAATGGGCAGTTTTAGAGATATCTGTGTCTTATGTTGATGTTTCCATGGTCCTGTACGTAATATATTTTGTCCCGGTTCACAATATTAATTGGTGACTACAATTAACATATTTGATTACCATTTTCATATATTTTATTACCGTATAACAGCAACACCAACCCCCACCAACATGACAACTCGCTTCATAGATTTAGGGAGCTGTAAACAAAAATAAATAATACAACCGCCTGTTTTTAATACATTGTCATGAATGAAGTTAATTTGATATATGTATAATTAGTCCAGTCGGGCGATTTTTTTTTCTTAACGTCTGGGGTTGGACGTATAAATCTCGATTTTCTAACTAATCCCGGTAGAGGATTCGCCGCCATCTTGTTTTAAAGTTCATTCGTTTTTCTGAAATAACTCGTTAATTTTCAATTTTAGAGCAAAAATGGTGGTATCCAAAGTTGTTGGAAATTTAATTTCACACAAGTTTGGTCATTATCATTTTTACGCTATCGATCAATATTTGCAGAGTTATACTATCAAGTTTGATGCTCGCAACGGATTGGGGTTGGAAGAAAACAAATCGTGGGTTGGAACCGATTACAACCATCGCTGACCCAGCACCGGAGTCTTTGCTCAAATTAATTTCCTGCAAATGCAAATCCAAGTGCGGAAAGATGTGCGGCTGCCGTAAAGCGGGCCTCAAGTGCTCTGTTTTATGTCTGCACTGCAGCGGAGAGACGTGTGAAAATGTAATAAAAATAGGGGATCTCCTGCTGGAGGAAGACTACGATATTGATCCTAGCGTAAAAATGCTAATGACCAAACTTGTGAGATATTAAATTTCCAACAACTTTGGATACTGCCATTTTTGCTCTAAAGTTGAAAATTAACGAGTTATTTCAGAAAAACGAAAAAAAAAACCTTTAAAACAAGATGGCGGCGAATCCTTTACCGGGATTAGAAAATCGAGATTTATACTTCCAACCCCCCCCCCCCGACGTTTAAAAAAAATCGCTGCCCGGAATTTTTTCTATTTAAATGACTGCCCCGACTAAATTTTTATTTGCCATAGTGCATGCTTCTCAGCATTTATTGATACCAGATTATATTATAGATGAGATAAATTGATTTCTTCATTACTTAAAACATTCAATAATATTTAATCTGAGATATCGTCCATTGAGTATTTTTGAGAGATAATACTTTTAATGACTGTACTCACTACTCTTTATTGCTTAAATCTTCGTCTGTTGAAATATTAGTCTTCTAATATGTAAATATTAGTTTAATAGGCGTATTTTTTACTTGTTATTTATAAAAATATTTAATAAGGGTTTAAAGATTGTTTGTTCCATTATTTCATATTATTTTTTTATTTAACTATATTTAGGTAATTTATATTAAATATTAAAGTGAAAACAAATAATATAGAAATGTCTTTATTAAATCAATCCATACATATCAATTTTTTGTTACAAGAAAGACAAATGTTACCGTAGAACTAGTAGATAACGAATACTACCTACAAATAAAATTAAGAATACATTAAATAATATTGTCAAATCGTCGTTTTAATATAGTTACGTTGAATAACCTCAAATGAGACTAAAAATGACTTTCTCTTGTTATGAAATAGCTATGATCCGTCCAAAGTGAAAATCGACGATCTCGATAGGTTAAGGTTAGTCAAAAAAATATTTAATAGGTGAAGGGTTCTATTTTCTATTAGTGCAGCAATTGTATTATTTAATTGCTACATTGCATATTAGTCTAGTCAACAAATGCCTTTTAGTTGGAAATTCCGTCCGTCTCCTAAAAATATGTATATGAGGTGTCGCTTGATTCTGAATCGCATGTAAGTTTTTGAAAAAATTGAAGATGTGAAAAAGTTACATACAATTTAAAACTGAAAAAAGGGGCAAGGGTTTTTGCTTATACCCTAAAAACTATTCTAGATATTTTAAATGTGAACTCCCGGAACTGTAGTAGGACCAATATATCTATATAATTTGTACCAAGAGTTGAATATACGTCCGAAAACGGGTAGGTACTTCGGTTTTGCGCAAGCCACATCCCCTTCGAACACTTTCACAAAAACGATTTTTTGGGGACGGACAAAAAGTTTTCACTTGTGAGGCTCTTGTTGACCAGCCTATTTTCAGTTTCGAAGTTTTTTATTGCTATAATTTAATATTCGTGAACAAAAAATATATGTACTTAACATAATGAAAAATTTTAATTGATAATTTTGTTGTTTGCTCATTGTTGAAGTCATAGCTTTTAAACTAACACTTTGCCTGTGATATTTCGCTTGCACCTATCATTTAGTATAACCAATAGATTTTGTTATGGAACATTTATAACATGAAGTCATTAAAATATTCATAATTTTATTTTAAGCTTTAAAACATTTCGCTACAGTTTATGTAAATTACAATAAATATCATGCTTATGTGTCCGTGCACAACTGATTATATAAAACTCTTTAACTAATTCTATTATATTTTTCTTTCAGGTACGCCTAAGATGTAGGTTGAAGAATTAAATTGAACAATTAATGAAACAACCCATTTTTTAAATATTTTGCAGATCAACATGGGTAAAAGTGTAATTCGAATTACATTAGGTATAGGTTAGGAAATCGTTAAGAATAATTTCCACTTTTTATATAATTGGTCACAAAAATTGAGATTATTAAATCATATTACAGGAATAAAACAATATTCATCACATATGTTTAGTGGAACATTCTGTATAAAAATATTAATAAGAATACGTTAAATAAATTAATTATATAAATATATGACACTTGTTTCAAATATGCATGCCTACTATTATATATATTATATAATATATTATATAATATTCTATATTAAGAATTTCTAATTAGACTTCATGGCCATGGCATCGTAATTAAAAAAAAAGATTCCGACGAATTGAGAACCTCCTTTTTGAAGTCGGTTAAAAATAGAAAAGATCCAAGCTTAGTAGTAACTTAATACTAGCAGTCGCTGAGGTGTTCCTGTTGCCTGCAGATACAGGACCCTCAAAAGTGGCTAAAGGCGCTCACAGTGGATTTAGTTTGGGTATACGCGGCCCAAGTGAGAGTCCCAAATAGCGTCAGAAATTTACCCCGCTTCTTGCTACATGCATAAAGCAATTCCCTGTTAAAAAAAATAGCAAGCTGTGGATTATTTTTGACGATTGTTTTTTAAGAAGAGGCATATGTGGTAGGGATGCCACCATCCCGCTTTTTTCTCCCGTGAAGCAGCTTTGCTGTGTTTCGGAGAAAAGGGCAGGACAGGCAGTGTAATTACTGGCACAAAGACTTAACATCTTATGTCTCAGGGTAGACAAGACATAATGAGTTGCCTGGGCTAGTCTCAGGCTAACATGGTTATGTACATGAGCAACGCTGATCACTTACCATCGTGTGGCTTGTCTGCCAGTTTGCCTATCTAATTAGTAACTAGAACATAAAAAATATGTCCAGACTCGACGACCTCTGTGGCTCAGTGGTAAGCGCGTTAGCGCTCAAGCCGGAGGTTGCGGGTTCAAATCCCGCCAGGGAACAAAAGTATTTTCTGTGTTCCTGGGTCATGGATGTGTGTTAAGTATGTGTATTATATAATAAAAATCTTAAATATGTGTATAGTATGAAAGTATTAAATATATTTCCGTTGTCTGGTACCCGTAACGCAAGTTCTTCGAGAACTTACCACGGGACCAGATTGACGTGGTGTGACGGATAGTCTGATTATGATTATGTTGCTCTCATTCAACAATAGGAATTTTACTAAAAAAAATATACTTACACAAGTATTAGTTTCACGTTTTATTTTTTTCCAAGTTTCCCATGTCTCACTGAACATAAGCGACACTTATGTTCAGTGAGGTCAAGACCAACAATGCATGGCAATACCAAACTTAACCGGTATTGGTTTTTGTCGCCATATAAAACAAAGGAACATCCTCACAGATTTTAACCATTTTAACGGTTGCCTTCAGCCATGGGTCATAATAGGTATGGGTTGCTCACACAGAACTATATCTCGATATATTTCTGTGGTTACTCATAACCGATTACTGTTTTTATTATGAATAATATAGTAGTAGTACCTACAAATTATTCGCTTTGCTCGTTTTGAATATTTTTTCAAAAAAGATCAGGCATTCATTAGTCTTTTATAAAAATTCTGATATATTTATAATTAACGCGCTAATTTCCGGGATCAGTTTAGTTTGAAAACTTCTTTTTGAATTTGATAACCTAATAAAATTATTGAGAGGGATTTATAATCAATTTTATTGCTGGCGAGATTATGCGGAACAAATAGTAAATACATAAAAATGTAATCAGAAGCGTTATCATAGTCATTGTATATTATCGCTGGCAAATACTTTTGTTGCTGTGACTATCAATACAGTAACTCTAGCAAATAGCACGCACAATAAAGATACAGTTATAAAAATACTTATTTGTAATTTGACTCTTACCCATTCGTTATCAGTCCCTATCCAAATCAAAACATTCCAGAAAAAATCTCATCATTGACAGGCACCGGCCACTCCATGGAGATCGTCGTGAAGTTGGAGGTCAACTTACCATGTGCTTCCCAACATGACATGGCCTCCAGAAAATTCTTGGTTTATCTCTGCTATACCATACCCATGTTTGGGTGGTTCCCTTTTTAGCGTTAAAAGTAATGGTAAAAATAAAGATACATCATGGGAACATTTAGACATAACATAAAAGTTGTTGTAGCGTTACGAATAAATATGAAATAAAAATGCAATTAAATTTCCAAATATTTACTGAATATACATGAATAAAAACCACGTCAATACACTTACATTAAAAATGTGTTCACACGGAAAAAAATATGCCACCAAGTGCACCTATTACATTATATTGCCTGACATTTCTAAAAATATACGATTTAGCAAAATCGAAATCTTATCATAAGCAATGTTCACACTCCAAGAATGTTCTAGTAACGGAAAATATTGTTTCTCACTGCCACCATTATATCTAAGGAATAGGTCTCGTTTTGTTCACTGATATTATTTACAAACAGCTCAAATAGATAATATATGATGATGTTAGTAGTAGTAAGTAAGCGTGTCGAGGTACCTGTTTAATAGGTTCTCACAAACCAAGAAGATTAATTTGGTATGAGCATTTTTGATTATGGGCGAGACAGAAACTGCCACTACTAAATATCAATTTGACTGTGGTCCATTTTTTTTTTTTTTTTTTTTATGTTAGCTGGATAGGCAAACTGGCAAACGTACCACCTGATGGTAAGTGGTCGACGTCGCCCATGAACATAAACTAGTATACCGGGAACGAACCCAGGCAACTCATTTATGTGTTGCCTATCCTGAGACATTAGATGTTAAGTCTCGGTGCCAGTAATTACACTGCCTGTCTTGCCCTTCTCTCCGAAACACAGCAAAGCTGTTTCACGGGAGAAATAAGCAAATATATTCGATTATAAGTGAATAAGTGGTTTAATGACTCACAGGGTTTAGTGCGATCATCGACATTGGGTAATAATAATTAGATTGTTTCCTCGAAACATTTTCAAAGTCCGTTTACTTTCAACTATGAACACCAAAAGGTTATTATTCTGCCTTAACATATGGGGATCGCCGGTTCTGCTTGTACTTTGTAGATATATTAACTTAATCTGCTTTCTATAATAATTTACCTCTAGGTTATTCTTATACTCATTTGGAGTTTGAATCCGAAGGAAACACGTTTGAAATCTATATCCCTATTGAGTTTTTACTTGGTTTCGATATTGAGGGTTTGGAAGGAGTTTGTATGGAATTATGAATAGAATCGACGGAAGACGAAAGTCATAAATTTTATGTATATCTTTACAAATACTAGATCAGTAAGAGTATTATATTTAAAACGACATATATTTATACATACATGTAAAGATACTTTTACCTTACATTAGATCTGAAATTTAACTAGTTAGGATATTATCTTACAAATGCGATAATGCTATATTTAGCTAAAAAACAAATTATTAGTAAATAACGTTCTTAAACAAAAAAGAAATAAACAAAAGATATCACCGCCATCGTGTTGAGATTCTTTTTCCAATAATTAACTAGGTAACTAAATTATCTAAAATTATTGCTAACTTTAAGATATTTTGTTCAAAAATTGACTACCTTTTTATTAACATTACAACAATAACGCCAAAAATCACTTTTGGCGTTCATTGTGGGCGTTCCAGTACTTCAAATATCACACAAAGATCTGATAGTGATGGGTGACCGCAAGTCTCGATCCACGATTTTGATAAGTTAATAAGGACTTCTGATAAAATAGCGCAGTGAAAAACAATACTTTGTACATAAAACTACACTTAGATATATTACACTAAGATATTTAATGAATAAAAAACGAGTATATTAATAAAATACAAAGCATATTTGTGCATTCAAATTAATTTAAATAT
Source organism: Helleia helle (assembly GCA_963853865.1). Classification (NCBI taxonomy): domain Eukaryota; kingdom Metazoa; phylum Arthropoda; class Insecta; order Lepidoptera; family Lycaenidae; genus Helleia; species Helleia helle. The sequence goes on from OY971420.1 coordinate 8,607,990, forward strand.
GGCGAATAAGATTTGTACGACGAATATTAATTAAAGGGTTTCATTATAGCCGTTATAAAACCTTACGTAGATGATAAATTCCTTTTTTATTTATGAAACGATTAAATCTAATTGTCTAGTTATTGCTTCATTTTCAATAACATCACAATATTTTATTAAAACGGATAACAAAAACCAAATAACCAAAACTTTTTGCGATCTAATAATCTTAGCTAGATTTTAATTAATATTATCGAAGGATATATAAACATATATTAGTATTATCTATGATTTTAAAAATAGGCATAAATATTTTTAATTGCCAAAATTAAATGTACATATAACGTAGAGATTACAAGCGATCACATGCAGTTTAAAACGAAAAAAAATTAACGGAGGCCATATATATTAAACAATAAAAATATGGCTAAATAAAAAATAAAAATATGACCATCACTGGACGCCCGGCATATATAAAACATATTCGGTTGAAATTCTTCAATAGTAAAATTTATACCGAAAGAAGTAATATAGTAATAAAGAAGTGACAGCGTCAAAAGCCGGCAGACGTTACGGCATTCGAGTCGATACGGGCATGGCGCTATATTAGTTGTTTCATGAATATGTTCATGTATAAGTATGTTCAACGAACAATATGCTAGACTGAAAATCTCTCGTACGTACTTCAATCAGTCCTTTTGATTGGCAGAGAAGATTCTAGACTCAATAAACCTAATAAACTTTGGAGTATAATTCACAAAAAATCCTGTACTGGGTGACAAATATGGAAAAGTGATGAATTGACTTCGTGTAAGATCTAGGACAAGTTCCTAGTTCGCGCAGACCAAAAGATTGAACATTATTATATACAAATTAATATTAACATAAACCAACAAATGTTACATCAGGCCTCATAAAATAGGCCTATATAATTAAATTAATAATATGTAAATAAGAGAAATTAACTTTCGTTTTACTTGACGTTTGAAACCCCGTTACAAATCTTAAATTTAATATAATATAGAGGCGGTACATTATAAATTACATTTCTGCGTATTATGGCACTGAACAGAATGTTCGAGGTAAAATATACTAACATGATAACTCAGTTTAGGTGCTCTACATTAATACAGACAAAATAAATCGACCACTTCGTCTTGCAATTTTTTGTGCAAAAAATTATATTGCATACACACCATTACACTATATTAATTTCCAAAAATATTTCTCCTTGGTAATATTATTATATTAGGTAGTCTGTTTAAATTACGTTTTATTAATAATAAAAGTAATAATAAGAAACCTCAAAGAGGGAAACAAATAGAAATTCACAATAAAATAATATATTCATTACATTTTATATACATAAATAATAAATAAAATATATTTATTGACTAAAACATCTCAGAGTCAACTCTGATTTTTTATTCTGTGGAATTCTGACAGCTTTTAAACCTGAATTAGTTGCCAGCTCTAGAATATAATAAAGTAATTAAAATTAATTCGATATATTGTTCGTGATATTGTAATATAAATTGTTATTTTTGTAGTAGTTCACTTGAGTACCTTAAATGTTTAGATTTATCTTTTTCTAGACAAAACATAAAAATCATCTAACGTCTTATTTTTTATGGCCTTCAAATGGGTCAAATGTTTCCCAATGTCTCAAAATGAGAGTTTTTTTTATTAGCAACACTTATTAATGTCAGAATTCTACAAAATAAAAAATCAGAGTTTGGTCGAGAATAAAATATAGAACATTATGAACAACACCAATATTATAAACAACTCGACTACTGCGGCGAGTGGCTACATTATAATAGCATTTTTTAGAAAAACTCTACAAATGCAGCTACATTACGATTACTATTCCAATTTCCTAAACTGCACTTTGAACACCAAACATTTTTATACCCTAATGACAGTTTAGCTAAATAAAAAAATATAGGTATTTTATAAGTATAACAGTCATTTTTCAACCTAGTTTGAGATTAAGACGATTTGGTCGTATATTAAATCTTTATCAAAATCTGACGCTACTCGCTGAGTCTATAATCGCATATCACAACTTCCACCATCAACTATAAGCATCTTTTTACGAAAATAATTTAAACTACGATCGTAGAGTACAATAATTTGAAACAGCAAACGAACCGACATAATGTTACCTGTGTAAGACGGAATAGTACTAGGAAAGTTGAATAACATTAATGCAACACAATTCTAAACACTCTTTACCTCTCTACATTATGCTGCGGCTTTACACGGTGCGTAGACCCTGCTGAAACAAAATATAAATTAGATGATTAAATTCTTGTTATGTCAGTTCACATCCTATAGTTCATTATATTACCGACGTTTCGGATACTGGTTATTTCAATCATTTTTATTCACCGTTATTCATTAGAAAACAATAGATAATAAGTCAAGAGCGAGGACGACTCATTTTGTATACATTTAAATCATTTCTATTGCACGCCTCATAAGCGAAGCGTTGAGTGTTCTACTCTTAACTCTCGACATGTAAAAAAAGCAGTTTTCTCAAAACTGAAATTGATTTTTTGTTATTTAAGTATATCGCTATAAAGGCACTTATATCAAGTCAAATAATCTGTCTGGCACATGATATATTTTACGTGAGAAAGTCATAATGCGTCACAAGAACAAACGCTTAGGCCGATCGTGCCTCTCTATCGCTTGTTACGCATTCTCGTTTGCACGCTTGGCTTAAGCAGAACATGACACTTTTTCATGCATGCAGCCGGCGTTCATCGATTTATAAGACATTATCATGTCAGAAACTGAGAGACGACTGTATTTTTTATAAAAAAATCTGACTATTTAGTCGTTGCTAAGCAACTCTCAGGCTTCTGAAAATAAGTAGTGTATTTTGTTGTGGAAAATGAGACTATGAGGCCTGCACTTTCGATTTTCACTTTTATTTCTTTTTTGTTACGAGTTGGACTATGGGGAGGTATGGACAAACTATGTACAATACACGAACACATATACATAGATAGATACGGCATTTATTACTCGAATTAAAAAATGAGCAACGTCCTGTCTGTGATGAAATTGAATGACTACGGGATGTCTTATATTCGTCCGTACAAGACTTGAGTCTACCTACCGTCCAGCCGCATCGGTTTGCATGTTTCTCCCGTGAAACAGCTTTGCTGTAGGTATTTCGGAGAGAAGGACAAGACAGGCAGTGTAATTACTGGCACCGAGACTTAACATCTTATGTCTTAGGATAGGCAACAAATAAATGAGTTGCCTGGGCTCGTTCCAGGTAAACTAGTTTATGTTCATGGGCGACGTCGACCACTTACCATCAGGGGGTACGTTTGGCAGTTTGCCTACCCAACTAACATAAAAAAACATTGTATGTTAGTTGGATAGGAAAACTGGCACACGTGCCACCTGATTGTAAGTGGTCGACGTCGCCCATGAACATAAACTAGTTTACCTACTAACCGAGGCCTCTTATTCACGTGCTGCCTATCCTGAGACATAAGATGTTAAGTCTCGGTGCCAGTAATTACACTGCCTGACTTGCCCTTGTCTCCGAAACACAGCAAAGCTGTTTCAGAAAAAAAGAAACATGCAAGATGGTGATACCCATGCAGCCGGGAGTGCGGCACAGCACATCCCTCCCCCCTATAAATAACATATTTTTTGTTATTCACCTAATTGTGGGTCGGTCACATAAGCCAAATAACTTATAGTAGACTAAAGAGTTCTTGAGTGGAGGTCTCGTTCGAGGAGAGGAAAGGTTAATCGACCTCAGACTAGCAAGGGAAAACCATCTTCGTTTCAGTGGCACGCACGTAGCGTTAATTGAAAGGGGCCTTTGTCCAACAGCGGTCGGAAAAAGGCTGATGATGATTCATCTGATATGCATTTCGTATTATGTATTACGTCATTGTAACTAATATCAGGTAACAAATATCAGGTAGTAACAAGTCTGGACTCTTGTTCCATTGTTATTAGTAGCCTAGTTATCTCCACGGCTTCATACGTACATTTTTTATATACATGATTTTTTGAACATTTTTCAATATACCTTCTCACCAAGTTTGAAAGGCGTAAATTTTAAAAGGCAGACTTTCAAACAGAACAAACAAGTATGTCTTAAATCTGAGGTCCATAGTTTCAAAACTTGAACTGTCTAAGATATCCATGTCATCTGTATTATGCTCATTATATTATAATACGGTTCAAATTACGGTAATTCAAAAGGCTACTCACTGAGACTCACTCTTTACATCGATAACATTGTTTATGCTTGTTTAAATTCGTGTCAGAGAGTGATCTTACGGGAAAACCATTACAATATACATTGCAAAAACAAAATCTCTTGTCATTGTACCTAATTCAATTCATTTCCCCACCATGGTTTAAGTTTTGTCGTGGCGGTGGGGCTCAGGAGCCTAGGGTGAGGCGCTATACCTTGGGCGTAGCGAATTGAGCCGAGGGGGCGCTTTGTATCCCTCTTATAAGAAGAGCGGACAAAAGAGCAGGGGTCAAGGGACGGGGACAGGAACCTCACCCCATTGTACTGTCCCGACGCTGTGAGGGGTTGTTCCGTGGTGCGGGACAGCCTCTCTGTGTAGGTGGCGTCGGTCCCCTGAGAGACTGACTAGTCGTCGAGGTGTCCTGTTTGCTCAACAGATCCGTCTGTTGAGCAAACCTGTGTGTCGGTGCCCCGGAGGGCACCTCACCAAAGGCGGCATCGGTGGCACTCGCCGTTTTTATTGGGTAGAGCTGCGTCCACTTATCAGCATCCGGGCGCAGCGAGCCCCACATACCCGCCTTTGGAGACCCACTCCCCCGCGTGATGCCTCAGAGCATTTCCCGGCGTTAAAGAAAAAAAGGGTACCTAATTCATTTAGAATGACATAATATATTTCCTATACATAAATTCTACACTGAGTAATAAACATAACTTCTAAAGTAATCGATATATCTACGTGAACATTTGATATAATACAATAAATGAGATTATGGGATAAAGATAGAAAGCATACATAAAGAACATTAGGATTTAGTCTAGCGGTATCTTAGAATATACATATTATATAGAGCGCGCGTCACTAAGTATGAACTGTAACCACAGGTATGAACATAGACCATTGTCTTGGAAACGTTCAATCAGTGTCAAAACAACACATTTGGTCCGTGAGCGATGTATATTTGTTGTTATGTTAAAATGGTGAAATGTGAAGTGCCAATTTGTAAAAATTATCCCCGGAAGCAAAATAAAAGAAGCAATAACATTTCTGTCTTGGCTTGCATTGAGGGGTGCTTATGTTCAGCAGTGGATGGATAGAGACTGATGATGATGATGATGAATGTCCTAATTTCAAATATAGATATATTTTTAATGAATTACGTATGGAGTCACTCTCACAGCGCTTTACTATAGATAAATATCTAGATAAATAATGAAGCGGCGTGACACTCGCTCTCTATATATTATGTATACTCTAAGAGCAGTATACTATACTTGCCTCGAGAAGCATCCTGATTTGTCCTTTACCAGTTATCGCATTTTCCTCGCTGAGTCTCCCCTCGCAGTCGGCGTTGGTACGGGCGCTGGGTCAGTCAAGTTCTACACCATGCACCATGAATGTAGCAAGCGTTAGTATGTTAGCATGAACGTGTTAGAAGTTAGACAAGCTCTAGCACACGCAATGGTAAAGGATGTTAAAAAACCCCCAACGCAAAAAAAAACGGTCTGATCTTGAAACCACTGACTATGCCCACTTTAACCCGTTGGGGCCCTGGGCAGTAGGATAATGGGGCCCCGACGAAAACAACAATTTTAAGATCTGTGAGCTTGATTTTTGGACTAGAGAAGGATAAACCTTGTAATAAGAGCTGTACTAGGTATTCTTATCAGAAATCATTTTTGTAATATCACTCAATCATATTCTGATAGAAATAATGGGGCCCCATAGATCGTGGGGCCCTGGGCACGTGCGCAGAGTGCACAATAGGAAAGACGACTGAACCGATTTTGATGACCATCTAAAAATCACCGTTAGAAAACCTGCTTTGAAAAATAACATCCAAATCGATTCAACCTATTTAAGAACTACGGCGCAATAGACAGTCACACTTAAACCAACCGTTTTGCGTTTTGCGTCGGGGGTTGAACACATCAATGCTATGGAGTATGGAACTGTTATTTGAAGCGCTAAAATAACATAAAGCGTAGATTTTAGTGTAAATTACATTGGTAATAATACCTGGAATCCTACCTAGGCTCTCATTTCCTAGACGAATGGGCCCTAGGGAAGCTATTTATATAATTAATTTGGGGGTTAAGATATCCTATATGTTGAAACTGAAATGGACAAGCTTTTGTCTTATGTCCGTCGTCAAGTGATATCAATATAGTAAATCAATATACAAAAGTACACCGAACTAGTAGGAAAATCTTGAATCTCTTCAATCTCAATCAATTAAATCGGAAATGATACCAATGTGATTTAGCCTTGCGTAAGACGTGTTAGATTTTAGATTCAACTCATATGAAACATTTTCATTAAATACAAGGTTGATAAAAGCGAGAGGCATTAAATTAAACCACATATACTATGTACCATTTTCAGGCTACACACCAAAAATTGGACCAATAGAATCAATGGTTTAGTCACAGGATATTTTAAAAGTTTTAAAGCCACTCCGCTTTATTTGACCCGGTGAGACGCAACGTGCTGTGCGTCGCACTGCCTTTTAGATTCGAAGGTCAATGGACATTTTACAAAGGATGTTTACGCTTTACTTTGGCTATTCTCGTATTTAAATTCTTTGAAAAAGTTTTTTTTTATTTCTCTCAAACTGTTTTTAATAGTTTCAGATTAACCGTAAGTATGTGTAGTATATGTGGTTTAATTTAATGCCTCTCGCTTTTATCAACCTTGTATACTGTTTGTGCATATCAAGTTTATTTTGCACTGATTTACCTAAGTTAAAAAAAATTGTACCAATTGTTTCTGGGAGTAATTTTGATGGGGTTATATTTTTATTGTCAATATCTATATATTTTTTTGCACTATTTACTGTAACTGTATCTTATCGCGAACGAACAACGTAACGCTAAATTATATCATACATCGATTATAATAATTGGATATGTATAACTTATATTATTAGATTTTTTTCCTATTATTTATAATTAGTTAACGACCGAACAATTAGATGCTAATCGATTTATATGATACGCAAAGCTATGATTTAAAAAATGCATTTTGCGTTCATAGAAACAGACACAGGCCTCATACAAGTGGACCGAAAAAATATGATAATGATGATGATCATATGTAATATTATAGTGGAAGTATATACATTGCTATATTATTAATATACAGCTCCTAACTCGGGTTTATCAACACTAGTTTTCACAATGCAAACATTGTATGTACAATAATAACTTCTTGAAAATTTTAATCTATTCAGCGTCCGATATGATTGAATGCTTATCGGATGGTGAATTGGTGATATTGCTCGATTAAAAAGCTTCTGCTGCACAAAGGAGCGGAAATGAAAGTTGAACTAGGTACATCATCATCAGCGCATTTTCATCCATAGCAAGCCAAAGGCTTCACTGAACGCCATACCAAAAGGAGTACTTTTCTTGAAATTTTGGTTGGGTATGGTTTCTTTATTTACTTTAGTTTAAATAGGAAACCACATACGTTGCATTACAATCCAACTCACATGATTAACTAATCGCAGTTTGCAAAACATATTTCTATCAATTCCTGTTAATGTTAAAAGTCACGACCTATAGATAATGGTATTAAATTTAATAAACAATCATTCATTGGTGATCTTATTTTGCACATGTCAACGCTTGACATTGTAACACTGACATTATTAAACTAGCATCATTTGGCCGTCGTCATCGAGCATAATATAACCGGACAGGATAATGTGTCATATAAAAATATGAAACTTGTGATTTGTCACTGACGTAATAGCAATATAACGAACCCGTGATCTGTGTGTACTTCCCATTGGCCAATCAACCATCAATGGCCATGAGTCGGCCAGTCGGAGTGGAGAACCGGCGAAGCGTCGCAGCACAAATTTGGCGGAATTTGTTTTCATACAAAAATAACATTACCGCTCTATTTCGGTTATATTCTTGATGGCCGTCGTGTTCTAGTGAACATGCCCATTAGTATATCTACGAAGTGCACATAATCGCGACAAGAGTTGCTATCCTACATATTTACGAGTCTTTTGTCAAAAAGAATCGACTATCTTGCGTATTTCTCCCAATTTTCGGACTGTCGGCAGTTTCCACCCGACGGTGACGCGGCCCATTCCCGCCACTGACACCAACCCGATGCCAGGAGGCCGTGTGGTCGAAGACTGCATGGTTGGCGGGGGGCAACCCCCCACTTTTACAAACTAAAAGTGAGCCAAATGGGCTCACACTAATCCGATGTAGCATTAGGGCCTTCGGGTCGTTAGCATAGATCCGAAAAAAAATATTGTTAGCAACACATGTGCTATTAATTCAGACTGGCTACAAGGACGAGCGGACTTCGTCACTTATCGCTTTTATCATCTTTTGTCTATCTCTACATACTATACCTACATTTAAAAAACCCGAATCACCATTAAAAGTATATATTGAAGCTGGATTTTTATTAATATTTTTAGTTTCTTATATTTCAATTGACTAGTATGATATAAATAAGAGATATGGTTTTATGCTCATGATTTATAGATCAAGGTAAGAAATAACACATTATCATTGTTTGTGCCTAACATATTCGTTTTGATATAATGTTATGTAACAGTGAGAAATGCACAAACAAGACTAGAGACATAATGACATCATTATTGTAATTTCAGACTAGATATTTAGTCTCAATATATGTATGAAATAAAATAACGCTATAATGGTAAATACTACTTTTAAAGTGTTATTATATTACTAAAGATTTTCAACCTACCCTAGATGGTAGTGTACGAGTACAAATACAACACATACTAACATAATACATATAAGATATACACAGTGAAGCGAAACCATTTTAGCTTTAGTATATTAGTACACTACACACATGTGAAATGAAAATGTTTCATATGTCCACAACATCGAGATGTTAAATGAAAATTAGTGTTAATTAGATCTACATGGAATGACGATCATATGTTATACAGTACCTTAACCTTGGAGATGTCCACACCAGTTACTCCCTTGACCAGCTCGGGGATGCATTGGACGATGGACAACACTTCTCCCGTCAGTTTAGCGGCACCCACTTCACCGCCACCACACGACACCATTGTCACTTTACGGGCTTGTGACAACGGCGCCGCCACCTCTGCCGCTACCTGTGATACAAGTTTACGTTAATAATCATTATTACCCTTTTTTCGGAAGGGCTAGACTTTTCGGCCTGATGGCCTTTAAGCTCAATCGGTACAGTAAAACAGCAGATGGCTCACTTAAGAAATATTCCAAAGGAGGACGCCCTCTTCCCCGCCCCGCAGGGGGCATGATTCATCGCGGGCGCTGCTCGGGAGAGCAGGATTTGAACTAGTCCATCCGATACGGTCGACGAATCTTTTACGGTTGAATTTAACCTATCATCATGAGGGCCGGCCCTCATCCCTCCCTCTGGAGAAGGAGGCGGGTCATGCGCGGTGTCCAAGAAATCTAGCGGTAGCGTAGTGCTAGCGCTGTTTGCGCGGTCTGGGTTTGTGTCTACTCTTCCTAACCTAAACTTCCGCGATCGATCCGGATTGATGTGGTTTCCATGTGTAGGAGTCGACGTCGTTTACGACCCCGAGGCCCAAGTGGTGTGCAGGTGTACCTAGCACCATGTGTTGTACTTCTGTGTGTGTTCGTTACGTTAGCGTCGCGCTATAGTAGGTAAGAGATTTCCTCAGCTGGATCTGTTAAAACATGCTTAGGTAACCTGTGTCTAATTGGAACTGAGCCATCTGGGGAATAGTTTGCCGCGCTCATGATGAGCGGGTTTGGATGGAGGAGTGCCTTTTCAAAGTGACGACATTTTAAAGTGGCTCCTAATGGACTAATCTGAAGTCCCTGTGCAGGTCGATGTTTCTTACGTACCACGGGCAACCGGTTGCCATGCGTAAAAATTTATTTTGGATTATTTGTAGTGCATTAAGTCGACTTTGTGGCACATGCGCGAATGCGACACAAGAGTATGACATAATGGGTCGGATACAAGTTTTATACAGGTTAGCTTATGCGTGAGGGGCATTTTGCTGTTTTTGTTAATTAAGACATACCGGGCGTATTTTGAACGCTTGCAAAGATTTAACCCTAATAATATACTATTTATATACTATATAATTCATATAACCATTTATCTCTGAAACGTTTTTTTAAGAAAATTTTTGGACTTATGTATTTTGCAAACCCGCAATGTATGTATACAACTCGAACAGCCAACTCTGTCAGCTCATGCAGTCCGCTGGCTGGCGTGAACCATAAACCAATTACATTGCCGTTTTTTTTAAAAACGATTATTTTTAAAGAATTATCATCAAATTTCTGTAACATTATGTTTACTAAACCGGATTATTCAAAAAAAGACAAAAAAGAAACGCGTTTTTTTCACTTGTATCATGTCAGGCTATGCCAACACTATCATACCTCTTCGTTTTTGCAAGCGTCCCAAATACAGCCGGTATAAACGGCTCAAGACGAATTTGACCTTTTTGGTGACTGTCTCTATGTGTGGTCTAATTATTTATTTAATTTTTTATTTTATTTTAACTGATCTACTCTGGGTATTTCTATAATGTTTAACCTTATCGGTTTCATGGTATTATTACCCTTAAACGTCTCACTGTTGAGGTCTCGCCTTGAAATCGGAGAAGATCGTTGGACCCTAGTTTACTGTGTTGGACCGGGGGGAGACGGGGCTAACGGAGGAAACCTGCATGTCTGATGAAATACTAAGTCTTTTCCTTTACCGACGAGCAAGAGATGTTGTTATGTTCAGGTGCACGTGGAAAATGGATCGTAATTCGTAACCAGACCACTCACTTCAAGGCCAATATACCCATTATCCCATCGACGTCCACGTTAGTAATGTTACTCAATATTTTGTTTATGACGTAGTTTAACATAAGCAAACTAACAGGAAACGTGATGAGTGATCAATTTCACCCATAAACTTATTTATTTATCGCCTATCATTGACACGTATTGTGGTAAGTGTCAGTAGTTACACTGTCCGGCTGGCCTAGTATGCGCTCACGACAAAATTTTGTCTACCCCTTTTCTCGTATTATCTCTTTGTCTACAGTAGCTCACATGTGTTTTCAATATTAAGGACAAGTAAAAATAATTTTTAAACTTAAATAAAACTGGGTGCCTATTTTTATAGACCGTGGCGTTTCACTCTTCGTATATTACGTGGTATTACCCTAACGACTAATCGAGGAAATACTCGATGTAGACATTATTTCTCTCTCAAAAATCAAAAGTCAAGAGATATCTCGTTGTACGCATGCTAGCCCAGTTGGCTTTCTTTCTTACAATAGAAAAGCTTTGTCAAGAAGACAAGCATAATAATTGTGATAGACACGATAAAGTTTTACAAATGAATGGAGGTTATACATTTTGACCCTGGCAGACAAAGTGGAAGGTTTATATATGCAGACGTAGACCACGCAAGGTCTATGTTAGGCCCAGACAAAATATCGTTGTGATACGATTCAAATATCGAGTAAGCAACGCAATGCCTGTACTTAGACATCATCTATGCGTTGTTAATCACAAACGCAAGACAATGGATCTCAGTGAATGTAATTATAGTTTAATACCGGAACGTGACAAGTTTGCCGTTAAATTTTACTGAGATAAGTCAACAATGGGCAACAGTGTAGGCGATATTAAATAGTACTTTGCTCTACCAATGCGAAACTATTACCTACGTGTTCTGAAGATGACAAAAACATTTTTCTAGACTATATTATTAAAATTGTCTTAAACACTCTAATTACGATAAGACTAGACGAGTTATATAGTTCATAGAATTTATTTAATAAAATCTTTTACTATGAATTGTCTTTAATATCCGTTCTTTTAAAAGAGAAACATGAAACTATTTTTGATGGAAAATAGTAGAGTGAAGCTAAAAATATTTTAATATGTTCTTATTATTTATGTGAAATATATGCTTACGAGTTTCATGTATTTAAATAACCGGTTATGTAACTAAGGTCAAAAATTTTAATTTCTATGTTTTAATATTATTTATACATTTCTTTTATAATATTAAATTATTGAGTTTTTAATAAAAACTGATGTAATGACATCACATTTAGGACAGTTTAGGTCTGCTATAATTTATTATAATACAACTAAACCTATTATCATTACTGGAGTAATAAATAGACCTTCACTTACTTACTACACTATTCATTATAATAAATAGACCTTCACTTACTTACTACACTATTCATTTTAATAAATAGACCTTCACTTACTTACTACACTATTCATTTTAATAAATAGACCTTCACTTACTTACTACACTATTCATTATAATAAATAGACCTTCACTTACTTACTACACTATTCATTATAATAAATAGACCTTCACTTACTTACTACACTATTCATTTTAATAAATAGACCTTCGCTTACTTACTACACTATTCATTATAATAAATAGACCTTCACTTACTTACTACACTATTCATTATAATAAATAGACCTTCACTTACTTACTACACTATTCATTTTAATAAATAGACCTTCACTTAAGTAGTACTCGAACACTATTCATTCATTAATTCAACAGCATGTGTTGGGTGAAATAGCTTGCTTACAGTTCCTTTTTATCATCATGCTGTATAAACACGTTAAGGGACCGGACTGGAATGAGTGGAAAAGACGACGGGGAGACGAGGAGGTCTCTGACGCGGGAGAGACCTGACGGAGCAGCCTGAGGAGGCAGGTGCTAAGCCAGTGGGGTGAGCGGGTCAGAACCGCGGGACACCGTGTACGGCGTCAATTCAATCCTGGAAGAGTGGGTTTAAAATCGAAGGCACGGCACAATATCCTTCCACCTTGCGCAGATCCTGACGGGCCGCGGATACTTCGGAAGGTATCTGTGGAAGGTGGCAGGGGCGGAGAACTCTCCAAGGTGTCATCACTGTTACAGCAGTGAGGACACCGTTGACCACACCCTGGCGGAGTGCCCAGCTTGGGCAGAGTCAAGGGCGCCCCTCATCACTGAAGTTGGCGCGCGTCAGTGAGAGCACATGACAGGTGGTCCTCTCCTTCTGGGAGGACGTGATGTCGCAGAAGGAGGAGACATAGCGGGAGAGCGAGCGCACTGGCGCCTCTTCCCGCGGCGGCGACAGACGGTTGCACCGCCGTGAGGGACCTGTGCGAGGCCGATCGGGGGATACGCCACACGCGCGTTAGGTCCGAGCCGAGAAAAAACCGGACTGGAAAAGACAAGGACGGGCCGACTAAAAAATGGGACTAGTCGACCATGCAGTAGGTATACGTACGTACGTAACGTAGGTAGGTGGGCCTGTATTGAAGATCGTTGTTGATGATGAAGCACATTAAATAAATTTATATTACTACGTGCCTGGTACATACTGTTCATAATTATATTTGATAAAATTTTAATAATTTCATTTTGCTTGCAAATCGCAATGGACACGCTTAATACCATGAAAAATTATTTTAATAAAATTTTTCTTTAGAAATGATTAATATTCCTAAGTAATCGACTAGTAAACACAATACATATTATTATGTCTTTATTTATAATATTGTTAACCATAAACAATATAAGTATAATTAATACTTATAACTAAAAATATTTAGAACAAACTTTCAATATTCAATTAACATCCTTAGATGAGAGAGATTTTGTATTTTGTTTAAAAATTATACATTTCCTAAATTGACATTTAGGGAAATGCAGATGATAGTTTTTATGTAAAGTTCATTTCTAGTAAAAACTGGTTCAAAGACACCTTAAACATAATTAATACTTATTTAAGTTTAATAATATGGTGCTCACACTTGTTAAAATATAAAATGTATTTTACCTTTTTTTAGTTATATTCTATCTATATTCTATAATATTAATTACGTGTTACTCCTTCTTCTTTGAAACACACATATCTACATTATTTTTATTTTTGTAATTGGAAGCTAAGCCGATATTGTATTATCATCCCAAATATGGGAAATGGTCCTTTGAGCCAGATTTGAGCCGGCGACATATGGATATACAGTCCGCAAGTCTATCTATCAATAACATTCTCTATATTATGCACATGTTTCGTCCCCGAAACATGAGCGGTGGCCTTGTCGCAATGATATCTGTTATTACTTCCCGGGAAACTGTTTTTAATATTTTAATAAGAATGACAGACCAGCGGGCTTACTCTTGACACTCGAACCTATTGAAATTTCGAATTGGGATCGAGAATTTGTCAAACGGTACTCTTGCACGCTACACTAGCGCACGATTTGAATCGATAACAGTGAAATTTTATGGAACTAATTGCAATTGGTATTACTTAATCTCGTACATTTTTCACACTCTTGACAATATTTTGACGTTGACGTATCGATTACGAAATCGAGTTTGGGATCGAATGACGAATTTACACAATTCAATTGTTCTGTTGTAAATGCACTGTGAATAGATCACACATTTTGACTCAGATAGATTGTTCATTGTGTTGAGATCTATTAATTTTTCCTAGTTACATTGACATTGGTATGTCTATCTCTCTTCTATATTATATTCTACTATTTTAATTCCAGGCTTACTCCACCAACATAATCTTTATATGATAATTCTGTAAATCTGTCACATTAAATATTAAAACCTATAGGGTCCTTCCCATTGACATAGCATCTTTAAAGCAAGGTCTAACAACGTACGTGTAGGAATAAATTCAAAATTCCTTAATTAATGTGACACAACAGTCACATCAGTCCCTTGAGGGACTGACTAGCCGTCGAGATGCCCTGTTTGCTCATTAGATCCGGGGTGCCTCACCAAATGCGGCATTGGTGGCACTCGCCGGGTTTTAGTGGGTAGAGCTGCATCCACCTTACCACTTTTCGGGCGCAGCGAGTCCCACATACCCGCCTGGGTGACCCACTCTCCGCCGGGATGCCTTAAAGCATTTCTCGGCGTTAAAGGGAAAAAAAGGAACCACATGAATAAGTTGCTCGGGCTAGCCCCGATTGAATTGTTTATGGTTATGGGCGACGCTGACAACTTACCACCAAGTGATTCGTTCATTTGTATTTCCAAGTAACATAAAAAACCTCCATTGCGTAAGTCGTGTTCGCAATTATTTTACTAAACTAAAATTATTAGTGTCACTTACCCTCGGTAGTACATCCAGCATCATATCAACCATAGCTGCGGAACCATACTCCTTCCATGCGTCTGCTTTTTTGGCCATTTGCTCGGCGTCCGCCACAGCTCTCGCTTTAATGGCGAAAGCTTCAGCCTTGAAGAAAAAAGTACTTATTAGCAATATTGTTTAATGCATAGATACATTGCTTGACACGCTGATAAGGACGAATGGAGATAGGCTAGATGGAATGACGATTTCAGTGCAATGGACTAACTAGTTAAATGCGTATACCGTCAATGAACGTTAAGACGGCCAATCCGGAGGGAATTGGACGTCTTAACGTTCATTGACGGTCTTTGGCCAGCAGTGAGCAGAGATAAGTCGAAAGGATGTTACATTCATCATCATCATGTGGTGCCATCTTCATATTGAAGTCAGCTTTCGGTACTCCGTCCGATCAAGCGATTTTCTCTTGATCTGGTGGTAACATAATCCGGTCCAGTCCTTTATATCGTCAAACCACTTTCGCCTTGGTCTTCCTGTTGGCTTTCTACCCGGTATCTTGCCCTCGAGAATTGTCCGTAGATATTCGAAGATGGGCCCTCTTTGCAAGTGTCCAAAGAAGGCCAGGAGGCTCTGCAGTCCGGTCTCAGTACTTGCTGTCAGGACTGTATCATCCACGTATCTGATGTTATTTACTATGTGACCGTTGACAAGTATCCCTTCTGGGTTGTCTTTCAACAAATCAGTTAGGATGTCCTCAGAGTATAAATTAATTCGAAGAGGCGAAAGTATACAACCCTGTCTCACTCCTCTATTTATGGGTTTCCATTCTGAGAGGATTCCATCCGCGCGATCTGCAGCTTCTTGCTTCCAATAAAGATTTCTTAAATCCTTTCCATCCAAACCTCTGTTTCTAAGGACCTCCATCAATTTTGGCTGAACGCGATCGAATGCCTTCTGATAGTCAATAAAGCAGAGATAGACTGGTGTTCTATCGCTCTCTCAGCAAGGGTGTTAATGGTAAATATAGCCTCTCTTGTTCCCATACTCGGCCTAAATCCAAACTGTTGGGGACTCAAAGATTCTAAGCACTTAGATTTTACTCTGTTGTAGATTATTTTAAGGAAGACTTTCATGGTGTGACTCTTATTGTCCTGTAATCCGCACAATTAACCGCTTTTGGTTTTTTCGGTATACATACAAACGTTGAGCGCAGAAGGTCTTTAGGATTACGCCTGTATCATAGATATTATTAAACAGAACCAACAAGCTTGATTTCAGTCCGCTTCCCATGTGCTTAAGTAATCTTCTTCCGTCCGTCTTCACCAGTAGTCTTTCCAGTCGATATATTTAAAGCAGCTTCAAGTTCTTCCATTAGTATTTTAGGTCCGTTCATATCCTTGTTTTCATTGTCAAGTTCTGGTCTAGTGTCCGGAAACAGTTCTTCTATATATTCTTCCCATGTACGTAACCTATCATCGATGTTTAGGAGAAGCTTTCCTTCGGCGTTGACTATTGCGTTAGGAGCAGAGTGTTTTTTATTCAGAGATATTTCTTTCAGAGCTTTGTTTAATTCTCCATGTTGATGAGTAGCTTCGAGGTGTTCTGTTCTTTTACATTTATTCATTAGATCTTGCTGCTTTGCGATAAAGATATTGCTTACATTTGTTATTGCGTCTCTCCTCAAACAGGTTCAGAATTTCGTCTGTTATCCATTGTTCAGATTCCCTGTGCCCAGTGAAACCAAGTGATTTTCTTACTGCCTTCCAGTAGTGTTTCTTTTATGTTCAACCAATGATTTTCCTCTGTGTACGGGTCTAAATCCATCTTACTGCTTTCGTCGGTTTTTTCCTGAGAATAGCTTTGCAACTTCTGGGTCTTTCAATTTTAGCAGGTTTAGTGTCCTCCTTGGTTGACTTTTGCGGATCTTTTTAAGCGTTAATCTAATCTTGCATTCTAGGGAGTTGTGGTCAGAGTTGATGTCAGCACCAGGATATGTTTTGTGCTCTAGTAATTGCGTTTCTAAATCGCCTATTTATGCAAATATAGTCAATTTGGTTTATAACTATTTTATCACTAGTATGCGTTGGAGACTGCCACGTATAAAGACGCCGTTTTGGTAATTGAAACAATGTGTTCATTATAGTTAGAGCATATTCTGTGCAGCCTTTCACCTAGATCATTGCAAGATCCAAGGCCGTATTGACCAACAATGTTGTGCACTGGCGTATCTCCAACCTTGGCGTTAAAGTCTCCCTTTATTAATAAGATTTCATGTTTCCTTATTAACTTCAAAACTGCTTTTAAGTCTTTAACTAAAGTCTAAAACTTTTCGCATTCTGCATCTGTACTTCCAGAGGTTGGTGCATACACCTGAATCAGATTGGTATAGGTTTGATGTTCAGTTGTAATAGCATTACCCGTTCTGATTGGGGCACATATCCGGTGACATATTTGTTTACCTCCTTGGACACGATGAATCCAACACCATGTTCGAGTTTTTAACAACACCCGATATTCGGCGTTGACATTCGTTTGGCACCACCCGTTACATTACATACATGTTACATTTTATTACATTACATACATTAATACCCATGTTATATTACATACACCAATATCTTGCATATTCCAAAAGTTTCAAATACACAACATGCAGTTTAATTGCAGAGACAGGTCACCAATCCAAAAAAATCTAATCAGGTACATATTCGCCTTTTTCGGATAAACTTGTTGATTCAAGTCATTATGAAAGATGCAATACCAGAACGCGGTGCAATTTGTAGAAGTAGATGACTGTTTTATACCATTCTTATATTATCCTCCCCAATGCTTTAGAATTTAGATTTTAGAATGAAAACTATAGAACGTGAAATAAAACTATAGAACGTGATTTGTTCTAGAAGCTTCTAGAAATTCGGCTCACCTCAGCGCGCACTTTCACCGCCTCCGCCTCGGCTTGCGCTTCCAAAACGGTCTTTAGCCTGTTAGCCTCCGCCAGTTTCTCCAATTTGAACTTTTCAGCTTCAGCAGGCCTGTTTATATAAAAAAAATTGTATACATAGTGTGTGAACATATGCCTCCCTCAATGAACGCCAAGACGACCGATCCCTTGCCACTCGCATCTAATACGGACCGGCCACCACACGGAGATCTTCACTGAGGAAGGCCTATGTTCAGCAGTGGACGGATAGAGGCTGATGATGGTGATGATGCAGATGATACATAGTGTATCAAAAAGTAGATAAGATAAGTAAGATCATGGAATCTATAAGAAGATATTAAGAGAAGCCTCCTTTTTTGAAGTTATTTAAAATTATTTAAATATATTCTTATAGATTCTATGACCTTATTTGTCTAATCTTTTTCCATTTAATATTATGTTCTTGCAAGTATGTAGCAGAATTATAGATGTCTTTATTGTGTAAATGTTCCTAGATTAACTATCTGCGCTTATGAGTTATTAATTTATTATACACTCGAGAACAATGAATACGGGTCACTTAAAGAAATCAATAAATCTCGTAGCCTAATAATGCTAGCTTAATGAAATAGTGTTTAATAGACAATATAATACCCCTTAAAGGTGGTATAGAGAAAAGGAGGGCAACGCATCTCCGTGGCCTTGGTTGTGCGGATGTGTATGGGCGTCGACCGCTCGTTTGCCCCTGATGACATAAAAAAAAAGGTTTTCAGGTATCTTTAAGTGACCCGGGTTATTTGTTCTCAAGTTCATTACGAGGGTTTCAGACTGCTTCCCTAATTTTGTTATTTACATACATGACGATGTATGTAAATGGGGCATATCCCAAATGTTTTGGTTTGACAAACACACACACAAAGGAGTGATCCTTTATTAATATATATACGGGATACATTTTCTCATTTGTAGGAACGTAGCCCTAAATTTTACCTGCGTACTGTAGCCTCTAGTTCCTTCTCCCGCCGTTGCACTTCCCATTTCTGAACGTTTATCTCTTGCGTTCTCTCGACCACTGCAATTTGCATCTGTTCTTCCTTTATGCGTTGTTTCGTTTTAGCCGCTTGCAATTCATATGCCATTTCTGCTTCGGCCTGGATAAAAGCAAACGAAATAATTATTAAAATACGTAAACTTTTAATTGAAAATACATAGTTTGGCGCCAGAGGTTCGTCTCTTTTTTGTGTAAGTACTCTCTTCCACTGTCTACTCTAATTTTTATATACCTATTTTCTGTGCTGTCACAATTAAGACAAATCTCAGTTAAAATTCAATAAGCCGTTTAAAATGAAGAGTTTTAAAATATTGACATGTTACATAGGTGCATTCGAAAAACAACACAACATTTTCCTATTTCCTTAAAGTGGGTGAACATGAGGAATACAGTATAGAAATAGTGATTCTAATAAAACTATATTTACATCATCCAAATATCTGACTTAACACTATCTACTGATATGTGTATCGCTTAAGCTAGCAAAGAGAACACAAACAGATAAGTCTAGTGTACGCTCAAGGGCAAGTACGAATATACGAAATTGTATCACTAAGTTCGTATCAAACGCGTTATCCTCCACCTAACGAGTTTCGTGAGAGGACCGGACCCGTTTAATGTTCTTGCTATTTTAGGCGATACTCTAGCAAGTATCAAGTTGATGTCATTCCGTCACACATTCAAAGTACCTTCGTCATTATTAGGTAATTTTTTTTTTTAGATTTAGATAAGAAAACAAATATGAGTATGCTCTTTTCTTGAAGGTCCCTATTTCACATCATTTCGGAAACACCGATTTCCGTCTGTCTATTTTAATGAACGCCAAGACAACCGATCTCCCGCCACTCGCATCATCTCTTCAGTTGAAGGTCAGCCAATCGTCTGGACGATTTTGAGAACTTTTTTACCTTAAGGTATCTCTCATCTCATTAGTATTCTTTGTCCGTGAATAGAAAGTCATACAAGTGCGTCCACTGATCCGCACCGTACGGACCGCACCCGCGGGGGAGTGTCTCTCTCCAGTAGGGCTAGCATGCGCGCACGACAAAATTTTGTCGACCCCTTTTATCGTTTTATTTCATACAGTTAATACGAGAAAAGGTGTAGACAAAATTTTGTCGTGCGCGCATGCTAGCCCTACAGGCGGGATATGTGGGACTCACTGCGCCCGAAAGACGGTAAGGTGGACGTAGCTCTACCTACTAAAACCCGGCGAGTGCCATTGGTGGCCATTGATGAGGTGCCCCGGATCTAATGAGTAAACAGGGCATCTCAAGGGAACAGTCCCTCGACGCCACCTCCACAGAGGGGTTGTCCCGCAACACAGAACTACCCCTCCCGACGTCGGGACAGTACAATAGGTTGAGGTTTCCATCCTCGCCCCTTGTACCTCTGCTCTTTTGTCCCCTCTAACTTATAAGAGTGGTACAAAGAGCAGCTCCCTCGGCTTAATTTGCTTTGCCCGAGATGCTGGGCACACCTTAGGCTACTGAGCCCCACCGCCACGACAAGGCTTGAACCACGGTGGGGTTCTATACAAATAATAATACGATGCATGCAGTGCGTACGATGCGGACATGTAGACGCTTGCCCTTAAAGTGCTTAGCGCAGTCAGCCACTTCTAAATATTTCTGATAGAGATTAAGGATTTCACTCGAACATTCCATCTAATTAGTGCGTGTCTAATATACATATCACGGCTGATCGCACATTTTAATTACCTATATTATCTACACAGGCCTGATTATTGTATCACTACATAGTACAAAACAAAGTCGCTTCAGTCTGTCTGTCCTATATGCTTAAATCTTTAAAACTTAGCAACGGATTTTGGTGCGGTTTTAATAAATAAAGTGATTCAAGAGGAAGGTTTATATGTATAATACATGCATAATATAGTAGATAAACGCTGATAATTTTAGAGGTTTGTAATGTGATAAATAAACACATAATTTTGAACTTACATTACAAACGCTGGCCGAACCCTAACAGATAAATCAAAATAATGTACTACAGTATTGTGCACCTTAGAATGCCGGCTGCAGCGGTACCGGCTGGGACGTCCGATTTTATCAATGACCATAAGTCACAGGGTCAAACTTTCACGTTGCAGGCTTACATTTGAGCGTTGAGTGTTTTTTTTTATGTTAGATTGATAGGCAAACTGGCAAACGTGCCACCTGATGGTAAGTGGTCGACATCAACCATGAACATAAACTAGTTTACCTGGGACAAGCCCAGGAAACTCATTTATGTATTGCCTATCCTGAGACACTTTTCACGGGAGAAACAAGCAAGATGGTGATACCCATGCAGCCGGGAGCGCGGCACAGCGCTTCCCTCCCACCGGGTGTTTTTTACATGGCCAATTATATGCCGCTATTTCAGAAGTAAACTCTAAAGCAAACATTTTTTGTGAAAAAAAAGCTGTGAACGTTATACCCTAAAAAAAGTTTAAATATATTCTTTATTATGGTTTAGTATCATAATTGCAACCGAGCGAAGCCGGGCGGGTCGCTAGTATTTTAATAAGAGAATGACGGTCTTACTTATAAAAATCTCGCTAAACAATAGGTAGCCATCTCTTAGTTAATCAACTCTTAAGCTATAAATCAATGATTAACTTTTGTTTACTTATTAACATAAATTAGCTGTTGCTTGGTTAAGAAACGAACAGAGAACGATACGTAGATGGTTGGCACAGATTATATCCAAAATAATCGACTAGATAGAGAAATTGAACGAACAAAATTGTCAATACATAGTTCGATTTTTTCTTATATCATCTGTGACAGTGTCGTGAATTTGACAATTATTTTTAAATAGAAAATGGAAATATGGATTGGCGGGGAAAATCGTGGCATGCGGTTATGTTTATTTTGTATTTTGTGCATTCGTTTTTTCGAAACGGTTTTCTATAGTGTCTGTTTTAAAAACCTGTTTAATAATATGTCTTAATTGGTTGGGGAATATTGTGGTGGCCAGTTTTGGGTGGGTGGAGACTAGAGTTGGAAGTGATAATTAATTGATGGGGACTAGAGGTGCGAAGCCGCACTCCTTGGGGTTTCTCACTTTTATACACACTACAGACTAAATAATACAACAGACTAGGCAGCATAGCCTCTGGGTCTTAACTGATTCCAACACGAACGAAAAAAGTCAGTAAGAAACAAACGTCAAACCTAGCGTCAAACTATAGACATAGACATAATATAGAAGAACTGGCATACCTATGAAAAAAAGGTGTATACCTACAATTCAAATTGGCACTTAACCATTGCTAGGGTTTTGACAGCAAAACCACAAACAATATAGAGGATACTACTATGAAAAGGGCACTCAAGATGGCGGATCAAGCACTCACTTACAGCTGTCAGTTTAAAGAAAGGGGGCAACTCCTCTTATTTCCTAACTTCATGAACTATAGACCAGTTGTCAATAGAACAGCTGATTTATGTAAAATCAACCATTTAGCCTCTTAGCAAGGCTTAAACAATGTCACAGCAGTGTTTAATTTAGACGGTTATTTAAGCATTACTCAAAGAATTTTGAACGCTAAATAGTGTTTATAAGAAAGGTTTTTGCTAATAAGTTGTTAACCAATTGATTAAATATTAAGAAAGGTTTATAAGTAAGGCCGTGAATGTTTTATTGGAAAAAGAATATTGCTTGGGTAATGGCCTGACATTCTTCTTCTTTTGCAGATACATGAGAGTAAGAAGTAATAGAAATAATACCTTTTTCGTTTGCACTTCAACGTCGTAAGCAGCTTTTTTCAGTTCGAAGTCACGTTGGGCTTTGGAGACTTCGGTGTCGTTAAGAAGTTTTGACGCCATTCTCTGTTCTTCAGCCATGGCCTCCTTGATCCTGGCCTCTGCTTGCGCTTCCGCCTCTCCGATTCGAGCGTCTCGTTTCACTTCGGCTGTCCGAGCCATACCCAGAGCTTTAAGGTAACCCTAAAAACGTAACGTTCTTTTTTTTAGCTACAGACATCACATTATTGATTGTAATAAGATTTGGCATAATAAATATAATTAGTTACAGTTGACAGTACTGATTGACGGACACGGATGAAAAAAAAATTTATTTAAAATAATGAATATTATTCCGTTACAGTTTCGGTGGATATAGATGAAATAATTTATTAATTTAATTTTAAGATACGCTTGCTTATAATGTTTATCGTATTTTCATAATAGAAAAAGTATTGTTGAAACTGGGCATAGTAAAACTAGACGTTCTGAAGTCGAAGAGCACTACAATTAAGAGTGAACAGATAAGAAGATAAGTCAGGGTTTTCTTTGTTACAATCCATTTTTAAACGAGGCTTTGTATCGATCCGCAAGAAGAAATTGTATGAGAAAACTATATTGTATTTTTATATTATTTTTGCTTATATTAGAATAAATTTTAGACAAATAGTTGTTTATATAATAAGGAACAAACATCATGCAATGTTATTCGTTATCATAATGTATGTGTGGTATATAGGTGTATGTGGGAAAGACCAAAAAGGGACTCCGACCGAGCGAGATGGTGTGCTCGGCCAGGCCGAAGCCCACTTGTGATCATTTCAACTGTCGTATACAGAGCGCCCCACAGCTATGCCACGTGGAGAGAAAGAGTTCCATCTACAATATATATGTATGTAGGTATTATTATTTCACACTAGTAATAATGTTTATATTTTTGATCTACGACTACGCAACGTCGCCAGCAACACTTATACAATAAAAACGCTCTACTCTAAGCTGCACTTATAATTTTACGACCACTGGTCATTATACAATCTAATTCGTGATTACCCAATTTATGAAGTATTTGACCTATCTTTTGATAAACGTTTCAAATTTCGCTTTAAAAAGGATAACCCGTACAAAAATATATTTATTATCAATGTGAAGGAGAATTGATAAAGAAGATCAATTCTCACAGATACAATATGATAAAGATTACACTGTGAATCATAGTGTATTATGTTTAAAACAACTGATAATGATTCAGCTTGTTAAACTTGTATTTGAATTTATTTACGACCTCTGTGGCTCAGTGGTAAGCGTGTTGGCGCTCAAGCCGGAGGTTGCGGGTTCGAATCCCGCCTGGGAACAAAAATATTTTCTGTGTTCCTTGGTCATGGATGTGTATTAAATATGTGTATTATATAATAAAAATCTTAAATATGTGTATAGTATAAAAGTATTAAATATATTTCCGTTGTCTGGTACCCGTAACACAAGTTCTTCAAGAACTTACCACGAGACCAGATTGACTTGGTGTGAAAGCGTCCATAGATATTATTATTATTATTTATTCAATTTTCAATATTCAAATTCATAAACTAACAAACACTTTACGTGCACATCTAATATGTCTATTTGAATTTACTGATGTAAATTCAGATATTCTTCATTCTTTTAGAGGAAAAACTTACAGAGACATATCTAAAGTTTTTCCTTCATCGATTCCGAATGCAAAACTAAAAAGAATTAAATAAAAGATATGTTAAGGCGACTCGCCTACCGCAGGCGAAACGGGAAAAATGGTTTACCAAATCAATTTTTGAGTTATGTATGTTCAATAACGATCTCACAAAAATACCAGAGGCACCTAAAGATATTGTCTAAAGCAGGGGTGGTCAACTTCTGGGGAACTGGGATTCGAAATATAATACATATATTTAATACACACCCATGACCTGATGGGGTGAGGTACCCATCCTCGCCCCTTGGCCACCCTGCTCTTTTGTCCCCTCTTTTTATAATAGGGGTACAAAGAGCCCCCTGGGTTTACTTGGCTTCGCCCAAGGTGCTGGGTTCACCTTAAGCTACTGAGCCCCACCGCCACGACAAGGCTTGAACCTTGGTGGGGTTAGTTTAAGGGACTATTGAATCAACTCTTTTTACGGCTGTCGTCCACTTTTTCCTCATTTTTTGGCCCTCAGGCACATAAAAAAAGAGTTGAATTGAAGAACCAAGGCACAGTACAGTATTTTTTTTTCATTTTTACCACAGAGAACTATATAATTTTGATTTTTATTGCGCAAAGTCGTGCGAACGAGAGCGCGACTGTCGAATGAGCGGGGGTGTGACGTCATCAGCTAGTGTGCGCCCGTCCGCGTTTTTAAAAAACTTCGGCTGAAAATACGCACTTTGATCGTAAATATCTTAAAAGCAAAAACACAGTTTTTCTCGTAATTGTTTGTAGATTTATTTGGCATATAAAGTAAAAAACGTTTGTCAGACCCATTAGTGTTTTAAAAAAACATTTTTTTTATAAATTTTATATAATATACAGTCACTTTAGTTAACTTTTAAAAAAAATTGAACCAGCTCCGCGGGCCACAATTTGACAGTCGGCGGGCCGCGGGTTGGCCACCCCAGGTCTAAAGGGTGTGCTAATTGTTTACATGATAATATTATGTACTTTACTCCGTCATAAAAAAATCCTGAAAACAGGCTAATATAAAAACTAAAAAGAATAATCTATCATCAGCATCCTCTATCCGTCCACTGCTGAACATAGGCCTCCCTCAATGAACGCCAAGATGGCCGATCCCTTGCCACTCGCATCCAACACGGACCGGCCACCGCACGGAGATCGTCTTCCCACCTGGTCAATGGCCGACCAACACTTCGTCTACCTAAACGTGGCCTTCACACTAGAACCTTATTGCCCCATCGGCCATCCGTTCTTCTGAGTGTGGGACCAGCCCACTGCCACTTCAACGGCCTGATTCTTTGCGTGATATCGATTACCTTAGTTCTCTGACGGATGTCTTACTTCCGAATCCTATCCGTCAAAGAAACACCCATCATAGCACGTTCCATAGCACGTCGAAGACTTTCGTCTTCAAACTCTGCGGTATAGACGACGTGAGAATATGGCTAAGCTTCCTGAATGCTGCCCATCCCAATTGAATCCTCCTATCGGCTTCTCTCTCGAAGTTATGTCGACCTAGCTGCAAAGTGTGCCCAAGATAGACATATTCTTGCACGACTTCGAGAGTTATGCCATCAACGTTAACCGGCCTAGGGAGAACGTGTTCGTTGAACATGACTTTCGTCTTGTCCAAGTTCATCCTAAGACCCACACGTCGGGAAGATTCATTTCGACTGTGCAGCATCTCCTGCAAGCCCTCCAACGACTCGGCTAGTATAACGATATCGTCGGCGAAACGAAGGTGTGAGAGATACTCGCCGTTAATGTTTATGCCACATTCTGTCCAGTTTAAAGTCTTAGAGACGTCCTCCAAAGCATTAGTGAATAGTTTCGGGGAAATAACATCCCCCTGTCTCACTCCTCGATGCAATTGGATTGGTCTTGTTTGACCTCCCGGAACCAGAACGGACATAAAGGCGGCGTCGTATAATCCTCTCAACACTTCGACGTATCGCCAATCGACCTGACATCGCTGCAGAGCTTCCAGAACAGCCCAGGTTTCAACCAAGTCAAAAGCTTTCTCATAGTCCACAAAGGCAAGGCACAGTGGCTGGTTGTACTTCTGTAAAACTTGCCTTATAGTGTGAATGTGGTCTATGGTGCTAAATCCTCTTCGAAACCCAGCCTGCTCCGGTGGCTGGAATCCATCGAGCTTTTTAGTAAGGCGGTTCGTCATGACTCTCGAGAACAGCTTGTATATATGGCTTAGAAGTGATATCGGTCTATAATTTTTAAGAAGGGAGTTATAACCCTTCTTAAAAAACAAAACGATTTCACTTCCATGTCACTCCTTGGGGGAAATGCCCCGTTGAAGGACGAAATTAAAAATCTTTTGTAACTCTCTTAAAACAGGTTCGCCACCTGCCTTAAGGAGTTCAGTCGTAATTCCGTCCTTCCCCTGAGCCCACCCCCCTTTAAGCTGCTTAAGAGCCAGATTAACCTCACCTAGGCTGATGTTCGGAAGCTCGCCGGAGAGGTGTCGTGTTAGGCTAGCACGCGGATCGTTGTTTCGGGGATCAGGTTGAGGAACATGGGACGCGTACAGTTTGCCATAGAAATCTTCGATCTCCGACAAGATCTTTAGAGAAGAAGAAGAAGAAGAGGCTTAGAAGAAACTGTCGCGCCAGTAGCGGTCCTAATCTTCGACAGGTGGCTTCTCCCGAGCTTTTCCACAAAAACCTTCCCGGCCGTCCCACTATTCCTGGTTACGGTAGCAGCCTAGGTTACGGTGGGACAGGGGGGTGCTAAGAATCCCCGGGCTACGGATCGCTACCACCAACTTGACCTGGCTACGTATAACGGACGAACGGGTCGAATAATCTATACAGATAAATAATATTGGAGTGTCTGATTGTAATATTAAAATAACCGCTTTTTATTGAATGCATATGGATGTATACACGGTATTAATACCAAAATAGCCTTTTTTACAATTTTTGTATGTCTCTCTGTCTGTCTGTTTGTTCCGGCTAGTCTCTGAAACGGCTGGGCCGATTTTGATGAGACTTTCACTGGCAGATAGCTGATGTTATAAGGAGTAACTTAGGCTATAAAAATAATCATCATCAATCCGCATACAGCTGTAAATCTAAGTTAACGCAGGCGAAGCTGCGGGCAACATCTAGCTTACTAATAAAATATGTAGGTAAGTTTGAACATTCATTTTTACATGGAAATATTTATTTTTCTATACTACAGGGAACATGCAATTTGTTTTTTTAATCTCAAGTCCTATCCCAAACCTAGATTGTTATCTAGCTTTTTCACAAAACGCTGCGACGCCCGCTACCCCGACAGCCCCGGTGATTCGCCTTAATCTAAAACCGACTTACCTCATCATCTCTGATGTCCTTCAGTGTGTAGGAGACAACTGTTATTCCCATATTAATTAAATCACTTGAAGCAACCTCAAATACCTAAAATGCAAACACACAAAGATTAGGCTTTTATATCTTTACTAAATGAAAAAAATAACTTACAAAGAAGTAACAACACTTGGTAACTCCTGTAAGAACTAAGAGGTGCCATTGCTGCATTGCAGCCGAATTGAGACGGCACGACCGGGGTGGTACCTCTAACTCACATAACACTGGCGTCAAGTGATAGCTATTCTATCGCGTTTCGTGCGGTTTGTGAGGCCCATCGGGCGGGAAAAGGAGGGCAATGCATATGCATAACCTCTGGTTGCGCAGATGTCTATGTAATCACCATAAGGCTCCAACTGCTTGTTTGCTTTCTTTTGCACAAATTAAGCTGAAGCATTTGTTTGATTGTTGGAACATACTAATCTTCAGAATTTCCATTCCGAATAGAAAAATAATTAAAACATTGAATGGCTTATTTAATTGATTGTTATTAACGAAGATTATAAAAGGTATTCGTTTTGAAAGTATGATTATTCTTTCAATTTTGGAACAGGTGAAACTGTGAAAACCAGTTAATAATATATTTTGCACATAATGTACACCCAATGTGACAACATTTTCAAAGGCAATAAATATCTATTTGTAGAATAGCTGTATCCCACAATATTCATTATTTATTTGATGAACAAAAATACAGTTGTAAGATTTTAATATCCTTTTATCTATATTCTGCTAACAAAGTTAGTATGTACTGTAATTAAGTAATTCCCAGACACAACTGTGATTGTATTCAAATTTCAGTTATTGCATTTTTCCACTATAGAAAAAAATACATTTGTAACATAAATAAATTATCTATAATATTGAGGTATATATTACATATAAGTTTGTATAGATACATTACATACATAATATGTGTTATATTATAATATTTATCTTACTTGTTGGCCTATGTTCAACAGTGGACGGATAAAGGCTGATGATGATGATGATATCTTACTTATAGAGTGTAAAATTATATTTTGTAATATACATCATTATAATTTTTATATCTGCTTCTGATCAAGTTGACTCATTGATCAGAAACAATGGATTCAAGACAGATCCAACCAACCTTTTTGGAGAAGATTTTTCTGTCTTTGTATATTTCTTCAACAGTCATAGAGCCCATTATTGCACGTTGATGACCCTCAAGTGTGACAAGGGCTATATGTTGTATTTCCTGCTCTGATTTACCAAGGAATTGTTCACAAGCCGATAGCAACATTTCTGCATTTTGACCTTGTATTTTTACCTAAAATTGTATTTAAATATTATATTAATTTGATGAAACATTTTGCAGATATATTATGATTTAATTACATGCCATGCTATAGTTACTACTATAGCATGAGAACAATTTAAAAAAGGGATAAAAGGATATGCCACTCATGATAGCAGCTGCTGTTGTCATATCATGTTTTTATTCACTTTTTGTGCCATGGTTATGAACCAAATGAAATGTTTATTTTTCTGTCATTTATAATATAATATTGATAATTGATTATTAATCATTTTTCAATTAATTATTGATATTCATATACCTGATTGAATTAATTTTTATTTTGTTCTTTTTTTTATCAGCTTTATTGTCTTTTAAACTGAACAATGAACATATACACATTGAACTTTCTGTATAATAACTAATTATTGTGGATCACGCACGAGTAAGTCTTAAATAAATAATAAGTAACACCCACCTGTGCAATGCCTGTAACAGATATTGGAACACCCTGACTTGTATAGACTGTGGGTGACTCAACTTGCAAGGTCATTGTGTTGAGTGATATTCTCTGGACACGTTGTACTGCCGGCCAAACAAACGCTCGTCCTCCAGGGACGAGGAGTGGCTTTGAGTAACAACATCCTGTAAATATATATAAGTTTTAAAAATAATAGAGTTTATAAAATATCTCTTTTTAGTGGATGCGAGTGGCAAGGGTGCGATCATCTTGACGTTCATTGAAGGAGTGCCTATGTTCAGCAGTGGATGGATATAATGATATAGCAAACTATGTCTTTGCTAATAACAACTTAGATATTATTATGTAATATGGTCTTTCTTAATTTTTTTATATTTGCTATATTGAAATGGACATATTCATGCACATGAACATGATTATTAAAAATATGATATAACAAGGAGAATGTTTTTCACTGTAGTAGCTAATTTTAATTAGCACATATAAGTTTGTATGGTTGTCCAATTAATAGTAATTGGAGATATGACTAAAGTCAATGGGTCAATGTAATGTAATTTAAAGCACACAAAGAACTGTATATAGTACAATTGACCATAAACATTTTTATGATCTGAAATAAAACCATACTGATTGGATCTTTGTTTTATTTTGAAATGTTGATGTCAAATGTATGCTAGGTACCTATATGTTCTTTCGCTATGCTCAAACCTTTCAGCTTTTGTACTCAATATTTATATAGAATATAAAAGAAACTTGATCAACATAGTCTACAATGATGAAATTACTAACTAGATACTATAATATGAAACAATCAGCTACAATAAATTAAACAATCTAAATGCATGGGTTTTAGATTTTTACATATTATATAAATATTAATCTTAGCTAAAATGAATTTATACACTTTCATGCCTAAATAACTAACCCAATTTTATAAATATTTTCACCAATGGATTAAGTGATGTATTGAGAAAAGTGTTCTGTCTCATTTATTAAATGTAATAAAACTAATGCCGCGCTCCCGGCTGCATGGGCTACCACCATCTAGCTTCTTTCTATTGCTTTGCTGTGTTTCGGAGAGCAGGGCAAGACAGGCAGTGTAAATAATAGCACTAGATACTTAATATCTTATATCTCGGGATAGGCAACTAAACAAGTTGTCTGGGCTAATTTCAGGTAAACTAGATTACGTTCATGGGCGATGTCGACCACTTACCATCAGGTTGCACTTCTTCCGGTTTGCCTATCCAATTAACAAAGAAAAAAGCTAATGGCTGCACAGGCATTGAAATTAGTACAAAATTATTAAAAATTTCATTTCATCTCAAATTCAGAACTTCAGTGTAAACAATTTTTATTATACTGTTATTAATTGCTTAGTTCTCATTCTTTTATAAAATGAAGTGTCTATGATGTAAAACAAACAAATGTAAAAAGTCAGTAATAGCATATTGATAACATTTCTATGTTCCTGCTTCAAATAAGTAATGTGTGTGAAATACATGATTTATGCTATTCGCAAAATATTAAAATAATACACTCGCAAAATATTCAATTCTGAATTCATAGTAATTATAATGCAAATGCAGTACAATTTTAGAGTTATCAGTTGTCATCATAGCCGGAGGTTGACTCTCCTATTTCCTATTCAGGTAAATAGCCATATACTAATATGACTATATGATAATGGTGAGAGAGACATGTAGATTGTCATTTCTTAATAGGATTGGAACCAATTGTTGGTTGATTGTTAACTGCACGAGATGTCCCTCTTTGTCAAGTGTCTGTAATGGTATAAATATCAAGTGTGTTGGCATTCACTTAGATATAAAAAATGCAGCAGATTTTTTTCTAATAATTCATCTTGTTTTCAAATATGACATCATAGCTTGGGAAGACAAGTAGTATCACAGGCTATATGTTATCACAATGCAGGTTGGCTAGTTTCATAATAATCCTCATCAGCCTTTATCCGTCCACTGCTGAACATAGGCCTCTTTCAATGAATGCAAAGATGACCGATCCCTTGCCACTTCCATTCAATACGGAGCATAGAAATCGTCTTCCCATCTGGTTAATGATCGACATACACTTCGTCTACCCAAATGCGGCCTCTACTCATAAACCTTATTGGTCCATTGGCCATCTGTTCTCCTGGGTATATGATCAGCCTGCTGCTACTTGCATGATATTAGTAACTTTAGTTACTAATATTTTTGGCTAGTTTGCAGACCATTAAAACTTGTAATCTTATCGTCCATACAGATTTCTTCATAATGTTTTCAAACTCCAGCCCAGAGCTAATACTTTATAACACACCAAAATACAGAACAGATAACTTGCTATTACTTGATGCGAAACAAGATTTTATCAATACAAATATTCCATAATAAATTGGTACAAGTAAGTTATGAGTACTGGTTACTCTTTAAAGTATCATCATCATAATCAGCATTTATGCATCCACTGCTGAACATTGACCTCCTTCAAGTATGCATTTAGATTCATTGGTATAATAATTCAGGATTATTGCTTACTTTCATCTTCTAAGGAGTATAAGGATGATTATGATCATATTACCGATATTACGCAAACTTAACAATAATAATACACAAACAAGCTACAAATGCTTATAACACTATTAATCTCATTACCTTAGATGAAATATTCTAACACTCGATCGAGTTAAAATTAAATTATTTTGTTATTTTTTGGGCGGAAATTCGGATTCGATTACCAAACAATCGCACACAGGAATTCGCATTGCTCATTATCATATAACATCTAAATAACAAATATTCTTATTAAGAATCTGCACAGCACAATATTATTTTCATAAAACATAACATAACACTTTACGATAATTCGTTTATTAAGAAAACAGCGTTTTTATAAAACACTTAAATATGGATAACTTACCAGATACGACTAGTGCCTCATTTGGCCCGCAAGTAACAAAACCCCATGTCATTTTATCGGCAGTTAAATATTTTATATAAAAATGAAAATAATTGAATAAACCAAATAAAATACTATTTAATGGAAATCAAAACATAAAAATCGGCTTCGTCGAAGTGATGGGCAGGCCCGTATACTTTTTTCAACGCGAAGTTCGACAATCGACACTGAACTTTAAATTCACAGCCAATGATGTCATACTTTTACTAATGATATTAAAACCACGCCCTGTAACTTTAATTGAATTCAGTTAATTATTTAAACTTAAAATACAAAAATATAGACTTTTTATATCTTTAATACAAAATTATTATTTTATTTTCAAAATATGTATGTTATAATATTATAGACTCATATTGACGTCAGAGTTAGACTGACACTTAAAATAAAATTAAACCAGAGAAACAGAATGTAATATTGATTATGAAGCTGGAATAAGTTTAAATTTAAACATTAATTTTGTAAACAATATTTCTGGGTGTTATTTATTTTCAAATCTTTCTTCTAAAAACAAAACATTGCTATGTTATTAATATAACCTATTTTAATTACCTACTTATTAATGATTGAGCGCAAAAACAAAACGAATGAATTTTATACAATTTGTATAATTTTTATTACGCTTTATTTTAAAGCATACAAAAAAAAGTGATTTATATTAAGTCCATGGATTTATCAGAAATGTAACACTGATAATGATGTCAGCTAAGAAAAATGAAATCACTACAAGTGGCCAATAGAGGTCACTACTCACTACAATATGTGGAGTATCTTTTGGATACAATGTTGTTCCCCGAATATTTCTATCATGGTCATGACTCATGAATCCTTAATTTGCATTATAAAATTATTGGTTGCATGACAGAATACAGACAATAATAAATAGACGACGTTAAAAGTAGCAGGTAGCATAAACTATAAGTAGGTAATAATTGCTACCTACTAATTTCGCTAGAGGCTTACACTTTTTATTTTATTTTTTATTTTTTTATGTTAGTTGGATAGGCAAACTGGCAAACGTGCCACCTAATGGTAAGTGGTCGACGTCGCCCATGAACATAAACTAGTTTACCTGGAGCGAGCCCAGGCAACTCATGACAACTCAACTTTATGAGTTTTGTTCACAATAGCCTCATTAAATAGGTATAAAAATTTATTTAGTGAGGCGAATGCCTAATGTTGTAGAGACATTACCACTTTAGTAGGTATACGTATTTGGTCCAAATAATAGATAGTTTAATAAAGATGTGGTAGGAAGAAGTATGAGGTGAGAAGTCGATCTCTGTGCAGTGACCGGTCCGTGTTGGATGTGAGTGGCAAGGGATCGGTCATCTTGGCGTTCATTAAAGGAGGCCTATATTCAGCACTTGGCAGTGGTCGGATGGAGGCTGATGATGATGATGAGCTATGTGCTACACCCAGGGTACACCACACTCTACCGTCTACAGCCCGTAGCCGGTGGCATTAACATCACATGAAGGAGTCAACTCTCGAGTGATGATTTTGCCTTGTTCAATGTAAAAACCAATCAATGTCGTAGTTTCACTTGCCCAGAGGTTGCCTTGCCTTAGGTTGGTGGCCTTGACAATAAATAACAATGACATTATGCTCGTCCTGCTACATTATATATTGTTAGACTACTGCAGAGGTACAACCACACTATCATCTGCAAATTAATTGTGATTATTATCACGAAGAAACAATTGATTTAGGTGTGTGGCACTTTCTAACCCGGAACTTTTTATTGGTCCGGGGAAATTAAATTATATATGCGCTTACCCATGTAGATAATAGATGGCGTCTATTAACACGTTGGCTGTCCACCATACTACAGATATGCTCCCATGTCCCATACAATTACTGATGCTCAAAGCATCGCTCTATTATTGAGGTGCCGTGAGCATCACCGGTGACACATTAACGTAACACACTAGCTTACCCTACATAGGCTTTATTCAGTTCCAAATAACATCAGACATAATTTTTATACAGTATTATTGAATATAAAACCTTTTTTTTTTCTTTTACGCCATGACATGCTCTGAAGCATCCCGCAAGGGAGTGGGTCTCACCAGGCGGGTATGTGGATCTCGCTGCGCCTGAAAATTGGTAAGGTGGACGCTACCCACTATAGCCCGGCGAGTGCCATCTTTGGTGAGGTGCCCCGGATCTGTGAAGCCAACAGGGCACCTCGACGGCTATTCAGTCCCTCAAGGACCCGACGCCACCTCCACAGATGGTTGTCCCGCACCACAGAACAACCCTCCCAACATCGGAACAGTATAATTGGGTAAGATTCCCACCCTCGCCCCTTGTCCCCCTACTCTTTTGTCCTCTCTTCTTATAAGAGGGGTACAAAGAGCAGCTCCCTCGGCACAATTTGCTTCGCTCAAGGTTCTGGATCCACCTTAGACACTGAAACTCAAACCGCCACAACAAGGCTCGAACCATGTTGGGAATGATTATGAAAACCTAAAAAATACTAAAAACGACACACATTTTAGAACAAGGAAGTTCATCTGAAGATTAAAGTTTTTGTAAATAACTATTGAATATACTCTACAAAATATAATTCACAGTTTGTATTTTTCCCAATAATTCCCTGCAATTTCAGCAATACCCTGAAGAAATGAGGTTTTGAAATTTGATCCCAACTTAGAACCAGCTTGACTGACCACTGCACATAGATTGTCCTTCCATCTACGTATTCTATAGACCTTATTCTCATGTTATTTCCAGTTCCAGTTTTTGTAATAATGAGTTATTATAGACACCTTCATACTAGATAATAATAATAGGTCTTTACCTATGAAATTGCCGTTCTGCAGTACTGGCCATTTGAAATCAAACTAATTTTTGTTTGGCTAAGAATTTTAATTTCAAATTAATTTTATTTTAAAAACATGGAATTCTATTTCCAAAAGTAGTCATTTGTTTATTGATTAGTATTACATTTTCATCGCATTTCAATCTTTTTCGTCATCATGGATAGTTTAAAAATTCGAGTAATTATGGAATATGAGTACCGTCGTGGCAGGTACGCGGCACAAGCGGCACGCAACATCAACGCCGTTTACGGAGCTAACACTACAAACCAACGCACCACCTGTTATTGGTTTGCTCGCTTCCGTTCTGGAAATTTGGACCTGAAAAATGAACCTCACGGTCGTCCGAAGACTTTGGTCGACAATGACGAATTAAAGGCGATCGTGGAAGCTGATGATACACAAACTTCGGCTGAATTAGCATCAAAATAATATTGGTCCATTTGCGTCAAATTGGCAAGGTAAAAAAGCTTTCGCCGAGGGTCCTGTGTTGCCTGCAAGATCCGGGACCCTCAAAAGGCGGCGGAGGGCGCTTGCAGCGGTTTTAGTGGGTAACGACACTGCCCAAGTGCGAACCCCACACACGGCTAGGTTTAAAACCAACTCCAGTCCTAGCTATGGTTTGGGCTGCAAATTTCCGCTGCAGACCAAAAAAAAAAGGTAAAAAAGCTTGACAAATGGGTGCCCCTCGAACTCAATGATCGCCAGCGCGAAGTACGCGTCGAGACGTGCCTTGCACTGCTCAACAGACACACAAATGAAGGAATTTTGAACCACATTGTTATCTGCGATGAAAAATGGATTCTGTTTAAAAACCGCAAGCACTCAGCAAGTTGGTTGGATCCTGGTTCAGCACCTATACAATGCCCTAAACGAAAACTTACCCCTAGAAAAGTGATGGTCACTGTTTGGTGGTCTAGCGCCGGTGTGATTCATCACAGCTTCTTACCAAACGGGGTGAGCATTACTGCAGATGTGTACTGTGAAGAACTGATCACAATGATGGAGAAGCTGGCACATCTCCTCCAACCAGCATTGGTCAATCGCTCGTCTCCACTGCTCCTGCACGACAACGCGCGACCTCATACTGCACAGCAGACGGTCTCCAAGTTCCAAGAACTGGGGTTGGAAGCTGTCCGTCATCCGCCCTACTCACCAGACCTTGCACCTATAGACTTTTTCCAGAATTTGGATAACTTCTTGGCGGGAAAAAAATTAAATACCCGAGAGGCAGTACAAAATGCCTTTGAAGAATTTGTTGCCTCCCGTCCAGCTGGAATATCTTTAAAAAGGGCGTCAATAAACTGCCACTGCGTTGGCAAAGATGCATTGATTGCATGGGTGATTACTTCTATTAATACAAATAAAAAATACATGAAAAGAATTCGTTTAAATTTTTTCATACAAAACGGTATTTTATAGGTAAATACCTAATATTAGTATGACTTTCTAACCGACTTCAAAAAGAAGGAGGTTCTGAATTCGTTTGATTTTGTTTTTAAAAAGTTTGTACGTATATAATTATAAGTATGATATAGGTACCGTATACTATGTATAATCTATAGTTATATTATAAAGAGGAAAGATTGTTAGTTTGTTTGCTTTGAATAGACTCCGAAACTACTGGACCGATTCGAAAAATTCTTTCACCTATAGAAAGCCAATATTATCAGCGAGTAACAGAGCTTATAAAATGTTTATCCGTGCGAAGTCGGGACGGATAAATATTTCTCGAGTGTTTTTCTAAGGCTTTGAGGGCTGCCTTCAATTAACCGCTTTTGATTAGAATTACCCTTATTAATTATTTTGTTTTCTTTGCATGCTTTAATGTTGAGTTAATTAAGATTTTTCTTGAGTCTTCTTTCCTTCTGAGTCCTAACAGACTGAAACTGAAACAGACTTTTATGTTCGGTTTATTTTTAACTTGCGAAGCATAAGGTGGTGTGTCAAAAAGCGGTCAAAATTATAATTTTAATTATGTAGTAGTAGTAAGTAATTCTTCGAAAATGTACACCTCTTATTATATTTTTAGCTACCGTAACCACGATTTTTCAAATATTTCCAATTTCTTTTTTTTGTCGGAAACCTAATTACATAATATACATAAATCATAATATATATAATAACATAGTTTTTAAAAATCCCAGAATGTCTGTAATTTTTTGACAAAAAAAATCAAACTAAAAGTTTTTTTATTCCAAAAGTTTGAAATATTTTTACTTTATTTCCACTTTCAGTCATCGTGATGTAAAAAAAAATGTATGAATATGAAAATATACCTAATAGGAGTGTAATTTTTTAAATATATTTTTTTAATTATTTTTAAAACAGTTGATATTTTTTTTTCGATGTTTGACACGTTGTATATTAAAGTTTTGACAAATTTGGTTAAAGGCACGCAGTTTGTTCGGAGTGAAAGATAAATTTATTCAAATCTCAAACTGATGTTTTATTATATTTTTTGGCTTATAAATGAAAAAAAAAAAAAACGGTAATTGGCGTTGTCACCAAAAATAAATTAAGAAAGATCTTGCTGATAGTTAAGAAAAGTGGTGAATTTCAGGAGACTATATCAGAGATGGAGTATCAGATTGTAAAGGGAAAAATATTCACTTAAAATTGAAACCTAGAAAATCTTTGTAGGTACTTGGAACAAGTGACACTTGTACTCCAGACAACATACTTGTCAAGTGTGTGTTGTCACCACAACCTTCCTATTTCATTTATTTATAAAAGAGGTGAACGGTGGTCAGTCATGTTTACAGACATTCATAGAATCCCGCTCCAAATCTTCTGTTACACTGGTCTCATAGATGCATCAGAGGATCTGCGGGTCCATGGTTCTGGCCTTGACGTGGCTGTGGGGCTTAGTAGCCTAGGGTGAGCACTGCACCTTGGAAAGCTAATTGAGCCAAGGGGGCTCTTTGTACCCCTCTTATAAGAAGAGGGGACAAAAGAGCAGAGGGCAAGGGGTGAGGACAGGAACCTCCGTGAGGGTGGCGTTGGTCCCTTGGGGGACTGACTAGCCGCCGAGGTGCCCTGTTTGCTCATGAGATCCGGGGCACCTCACCAAAGGCGGCATTGGTGGTACTAGCCGCGTTTTAGTGGGTAGAGTTGCGTCCACTTACCAGTTTTCGGGCGCAGCGAGACCCACATACCCGCCTGGGGAGACCCACTACCCCGCGGGATGCCTGCCAGAGCATTTCCCGTCGTTAAAGAAAAATTCAATTATTATTCCTCCATTTTTTGTCGTAAATACGCTTAGTTGTCCTAAAATCATTTATATGAATTGCGTCCAAAATATAATATTATGTTACCTCTCAACTCTTTTACCTTGAGAGAAGAAGGTGTAAATAGGGTGAAGCCTTTTTCCACCCTCTTGGACGTAAGCCTCCTTCGAGTCTCGCAAGTGTACCAATTATGAGTATTATGTATATTATTATGAGAATGTATATTATTTTGTAGCACAGCGGCCAAAGTGGCGCAGGATGACGAACAACCTAGTCCACGAATTCGAGGTTCAGCGTAAAGCTGACATTGTACCAATTGAAGGCTCGCCCATCTGCTGCCATGTCCATCTACAAGAACGGTGGACGTGGTCTCAGACGCACGATGTTTCGCAGCGAAGATTAGCCATCTTCGAGCTCATCAGACCCCAATTCCCGGCTAGGAGTCTCAAGTGGTCGCCATGACCAAAACCGATCATCATAATTATCATCATATATTATGTGTATTATATTATAACAAGATTTTAAAACACACATAGGTATGTTTATTAATTCCTCTAACCAACATTACGATACATTTTGACAATTTTTCGAAAAAAGTAAATTATACCTATACATAAGTACGGCTTGGCAAAAAAGAGTATGACGCGGTGACAAGTGGAACTAAATATTTTACTAAATGGAAACCTATGATGTTGACAATACTTTGCCTACAAATACTAGATTTTGAGTAAAGTTTAGTGTTTCACATTTATTATTAACGATTTGATTAAATTCTCTTACTGATTTTCCATATTATGATGAGACCTAAGTGAAAGTGGCGTCCTCATTTTTTCCATACTCTTTTTTGCCAAGCTGTAGCATAAGATCATAAAATTATGACTTTATCTACCTTTCTTTTTTTTCTTTTGCGCCGGGAAATGCTCTTAGGCATCCCGCAGAAAGGGGGGCTCCCTAGACGGATATATGGGACTCAACTGCGCCCGAAAGATGGTAAGGTGGACCCAGTTCTATCCACTAAAACTCGGCGAGTGTCACCAATGTCCCTTATGGCGAGGTGCCCCGGATCTGTTGAGAAACAGGGCACCTCGACGGCTAGTCAGTCCCCCAAGGGACAGACGCCACCTCCGCAGGGGGGTTGTTGCGCACCAAAGAACACCCCTCTCAACGTCGGGACTGTGCAATAGGGTGAGGTTTCCACACTCACCCCCTGTTCCTCCTGCTCTTTTGTCCCC
This sequence comes from Helleia helle, assembly GCA_963853865.1. Taxonomy (NCBI): domain Eukaryota; kingdom Metazoa; phylum Arthropoda; class Insecta; order Lepidoptera; family Lycaenidae; genus Helleia; species Helleia helle. The sequence continues at coordinate 8,648,100 of OY971420.1, forward strand.
TCTTCTTATAAGGGGGGTACAAAGAGCATCTCCCGCGGTTCAATTGACTTCGCTCAAGGTGCTGGATGTGAACCCAGCTAGGCTTAGGCTACCCTGAGCCCCACCGCCACGACACTAGGCTTGAACCATGATGGGGTTTTTAACTTGTTCTATATATCTACCTTTTTAACTTATTAAAAGCTAACAAAAAACTCCGAAAATTGGCAGGGAATTCCGCGCCCCGAGGGTTAGTCTGTTGCCGTTACAAGAATACCGTTAAATAACTGACCGGCTGAATTATGTAGTTAGTCACGTTGACGCTGCATAAAAGGAACCGCGAAATTGTGTTTGGTAATTATTACCCAACACGAATCTTCTGTGGTACAGATTATTAGGTTTCTTACATTCTCAACATTTTTGAATTACTGCAAGACAAGAAGGTTCTTCAGTCACCACAGTGCCACAAATATATTATATGCTATAAAATCATATTCACGCTATAAAATCTGTAAAATAGTAGTTTTATTACATTGAGTAAAATTCGTGAAAACTGTCTGTAAGTTTAACACTTCGATTTTTGAAGTGATTTTTTTTGGCGTACCGAACATAGATTTTTGTAGGGTATAAATGAGGCTAAGCCATCACGGTCGGTGTTGAAAGGTTCGATCGGGTAAATTCGAGTGTCCCTATGACTTTAGTTTTTTAGATGATTTTTTCTTGAGATAAGATAAGTTAAATAAATAAGAAATGTTATGAATAAAAGGCGTTACCTGCCAATAATAATGTTCATAGTAGTCAATCCTTCTATTGGGGACATAAGCTATAACATGGAGTAGCTCTAGCATACGAACAAAATATATTTAATATGACATTTCTCATACATTATAAGGAGATTTCAGTAAACTGCCAAAAAAGTCAAGCGAAATAATTAATGGTGCTTTAGAGAAGTTTTTGAAGTCAATGTGTAGTAAATTCATTTAGAGTGCTTATAAGAAATAAAAAAAAGTTTCGATGTATGAACTGCTTATGGCCTCCTTCACGTAGGAAATATGAAGCTAAATAAAGGCATTTGGCTTCCGTGTCATTTTTTATAGCATAGAAGGGCAAACGAGCAGTCGAAGCTTTAGACTACCGACGCCATTACACATCTGCACAACCAGAGATTATGCAGATGTGTTACCCTCTTTTTCCCTATCTCCCCAATGGGCCGCCGGAAATCCACACACTGCACGAAACGCGACAGAATAGCTGTATCATGACACCTGCTGCACCTCGACGGCTAGTCAGTCCCGCAAGGGACCGACGCCACCTCCACAGAGGGGTTGTCCCGCACCACAGAACAACCCCTCCCAACGTTGGGACAGTACAATGGGGTGAGGTTCCCATCCTCACCCCTTGTCTGTTGCTCTTCTGTCCCCTCTTCTTATAAGAGGGGTACAAAGAGCCCCCTCGGCCCAATTAGCTTCGCCCAAGGTGCACCGCTCACCCTAGGTTACTGAGCCCCACCGCCACGACAAGGCCTGAATCATGGTGGGGATGTCTTGCCTACTCTGAGACATAAGATGTTAAGTCTTTGTGCCAGTAATTACACTGCCTGTCCTGCCCTTTTCTCCGAAACACAGCAAAGCTGTGTCACTACACATGTGTGGTACCCAAGCAGCCAGGACCGCAGAACTGCGCAACTCTGCCACTATTGTTGTTGCTGTAAATAGTAAAGACCACAGGTAAAAATTTCGACCCCACCATGGTTTAAGCCTTGTCGTGAGGGTGGGGTTCAATAGCCTAGGGTGTGCTCAGCACCTTGGGGGAAGCGAATAGAGCCGAGGGGGCTCTTTGAGCTCTTTGGCACTCGCCGGGTTTTAGTCCTGAGAGCTGCGTCCACTTACCAGCTTTCGGGCGCAGAAAGTTCCACATACCCGCCTGGGAAGATCCGTTCCACCGCATAATGCCTCAGAGCATTTCCCGGCGTTAAAATTTCGTGATTTAGTCCACGATTACCTAATATAACTCGAATTTGTGTTATTCTGAGATATGAGTCCATAAATTCAGTAATTGGAGAATCTTATACATATAATATCGTAACTCGTGAATAGCTCATCAACGTCGAACCAAAACTGCTCATAATTACTTGAAATTTGGATTGTAAGATCCGCTGTGAGTGAAGCACCCACTTGAAAAAGATTTTACGAAGCTCAACAGGGGATGTTCTTTTGTGTGTATTTGATTTAATGATGATGATAAAATAATGAAAAAGTGTGATTTATATTGTAGGTAAAGAAAAGGGCATTTTCACGTCCAAAAAAAGTTTATAATTAGCTACAGCTTGGCAAAAAAGAGTATGACGTGGTGACAAGTGGAACTAAATATTTTACTAAATGGAAACAAACCTATGATGTTGACAATACTTGGCCGACAAATACTAGATTTTGAGTAAAGTTTAGTGTTTCACATTTATTTTTAACGATTTGATTAAATTATCTTACTGTTTTACTTACTTACTTACTTTTCCATATTAGGATGAGACCTAAGTGAAAGTGGCGCCCTCATTTTTTCCATACTCTTCTTTGCCAAGCTGTAATTATGGAGGAGATGGTTAGGTATAGCGCCTGTAGTAGAGAGAACTTAGGGAATAACATATACTTATTCTTGTCTCCATATTCTTACAACCTCTTCTCTAAGTTCCGAATATTTGCTTATTTTTTCTGTTATGGTTTTTGTAGGTTGTGGGTATTGGGAATAGCTGTGTCTATAAGGTTAGTTATAAGGTAGGTTATTTTTTGTGTTTTGTCCTGTAGTACTATGTCTGGTCTGTTATAGTGTATAGTTCTAGCTGTGAGTATGGCCCGATCGTAATAAAGTTTATGTGTGGTGTTTTTGAGTACAGTGTCTGGGGTGTATTTGTAGTAAGGTGTGCTAGTGTTTTGCATGAGATTGTGTTTGATTGCTAGTTTTTTAGTTCCGTAGCCAAATGGCAAAAAACGGAACCCTTATAGATTATTCATGTCTGTCTGTCTGTCTGTCCGTCCGTATGTCACAGCCACTTTTTTCTGAAACTATAAGAACTATACTGTTGAAACTTGGTAAGTAGATGTATTCTGTGAACCGCATTAAGATTTTGACATAAAAGTGGAAAAAAATATATAAATTTTGGGGGTCCCTTAATACTTGGAACTGAAACTCAATTTTTTTTTTCATCAAACTATTACATGTCTATCTATGGATAGGTCTTTAAAAATAATATTGAGGTTATACCATTTTTTTCTAAACTGAATAGTTTGCGCGAGAGACACTTCCAAAGTGGAAAAATGTTTCTCCCCCCTGTAACTTTAAAATATGTGAATGATAAAACTAAAAAAAAATATGATGTATATTACCATAAAAACTTCCACCGAGAATTGGTTTGAGCGAGATCTAGTAAGTAGTTTTTTTTAATACGTCATAAATCGTAAACCGCAATTTACCTTTACATAAACCATATTTTTTGTTAAAGTGTCTAATGTTGAATACTATGTAATGGTACGGAACCCTTTGTGCGCGAGTCCGACTAGCACTTGGCCCATTTTTGATGTATGATATTTGCAACTTGGATATGCCTGTGAGAATAATCTGTCTGTGCTAGTGCTGTGCATGCCCCTGTGATGCGTGGAATGGTTTCTTATTGAGTGTGACATCTACGACTTTTGTCGTTTGTTATAGTAGGATCTTTGATGATATATATTATTATTAATATTAATACCATATAAAATTTTAGATAAGGCTAGATTAGAAATGATTTTCGTATAGCATTAGAATAATAAACACTTTTTTAAATATTTTTTTAATAATTATACCATATCGAATTCAATATTCATAATTAAGACAGGACTACGTCTGTCGGGACAGCTAGTACTCTATAAATAGGCATAATGTATTTCGTATATTATTAAATTAGTAATTATCCGCATATTTTCATGATTATCATCAACCTCTCTGAGTTAACATAAGCCCTAAGAAAATTTACCTTTTTATAATTATGATTATTGTATATAAGTACCTAAATGTAACGTATTCTCTCCCAGCGAATTTATTTTTAACTGCAATATGTTAACTGCTGTCCATAAAATATATTCTAGAAACTTGTTCACCGTAGTCTGGATCTAGGTTACAATGTCCATTTTTAAATAGTTTAAATTTAATTTACTAGGAACATTGTAGATTTTCTTTCCAGGTGAGATTATTTTGGGATTTCTTCACTTCACATTTCGCTATAGAGTAGGAGATGAATTAATAACAAAGCATCACAAAGGACAAGCACCAAAAAAATTAGAAACTTAGTTTTACATGGCTATTATTAATGTATTAATTACTAGCTGTTGCCCGCAGCTTCGCCCGCGTTAACTTAGATGTACTGCCGTACACAGATTGATGATGATTATTTATCTATGGATGGGCGTAGGACTTTATTTTATAATATGAAGTGATTAATACCGTATTTTTGTAAATAGCTTTTAAATTACCGCTTTATAATTGCCAATTTTTAAAGTATTAAAATGGATATAGGTAGTATGTTATATTTAACTAATATAGAATATTATGCCATCGCGGACTTTTCAGTAGGCATATTTAGGATACACAATTCTACCATACATTGATACAATAATAATTATTATCCTAACTTTCGGAACCGGGGCCGGTCCCGGCTCGGGCGCGAGGCGCGGCATCACTGAGCGCCCGGCTCGCGCGGCTCGGTCGAAATCACGGTATCGCATTATTTTGATTTTGCTATATCTCCTAAGATATGCATTTCATTTGCATGGTGTAAATGGTAAAAACATACTTCATGAAATGGTAAAGCTAACTAATATATTTAAAATGATAAGGATTAATACCACATTTGTGTAAATAGCTTTCCAACTACCGTTTTATAATTGCCCATTTTTTAAGTATTAAAATGGATATAGTATGTTATTCTTAAGAGAACCACATATTTCATCGCAGACTTTTTTGTAGATCTTTCTAAGATGTACAATAATGTAGTACATTATTTTGATCTATCTGTTAGGGTTCATCCAGCGTATGCAATGAAAGTGCAAAAAATGTTTTTATTTACGACATCACATTAGAAACCTCTAAAATTATCAGTGTTTATCTACTATATTATTATTTATATTATAAACATAAACCATCCTCTTGAATCATTCTATCTATTTAAAACCGCATCAAAATCCGTTGTGTAGTTTTAAAGATCTAAGCATACAAAGGGACATAGGGACAGAGAAAGTGACTTTGTTTTATACTATGTAGTGATTATTGAGACACTTAAGGCCATAAAAATGTGGTGACTACTAGGCGGTGGTGGTGGTTAGTAGCTTTTTTTCGAAGTACTCAACTTATGGCATCACTTTAGAATGATCGCTCTGCATCTTTCACCGCATCTATCACGGGTAGTGTTCTGAGGAATTGTTCGGATTAGTAACTGCAGCAGAATTCCACATCGCGTAGAAAATCCAAATTTCACCCACACCACCTCGATGTCCGGAAATCGACAACATCTCTGCCGTAAAACGGCAATTCCTACCTCGCACCACAAATATATGAAATCAGCTGCCACCTACGGTGTTTCCGAACCGATACGACTTAGGGACCTTCAAGAAAAGAGCATACTCATATGTAAAAGGCCGGCAACGTACCTCCTGATCCTCTGGTATGGCGGGTGTCTGCGAATGTCGCTTTTCACTTACCATCAGGTGAACCGACTGTCCCTTTTCCCCCTCTTCTATAAAAAAATAAGTGAGAGACTAGACACCACACAATTGATGTAGGTACTTGCGCGCCTTATGCCTTCCTTGCATGTGCTATATTGATCAGGACATTGGAACAAACTTATAAAATAATTGTATTGTCATCAGTCCTCGATAAATCTACAAAGTTTGAACGAAATCTGACCGTTTGAAGTATGAAGATAAGTCGATTACAAACAAACATACATACAGATGAAGATACTAAAAAGCATGTAAAAATATTATCAATTTAACATTTGCTGTGCGTGGCAAGTTCCATTGACTAAATTAAATTAAGATCTTTTAATATTTAGTAAGTAATACAAATACTAATGCTACTTATTTAAATATATATATATATATATATATATATATATATATATATATATATATATATATATATATATATATGCGTAGTACATTTACCATAAAAAATTTACGTTATCGCAGGGAAATGCTTTTTACGCATGTAGCCAGGATCTCGGGTAGATCCTGACCCTATGTGGGACTCGCACCTGGGAGTGCCCTACCCGTAAACTAAAACCACTGCGAGCGCCTTCAGCCGCATTTTGAGGGTCCCGGATAGGCATTCAACAGGATCACCTCAGCGACAGGCTGGCCCCGGCGAAGGCCAGACTACTCCTTTTAAAGGGGGACTGCCCGGCTGCTTAGGCAGTCCCCGCGACGTCGTGTCATACTGGGCCCAGGTTCCCATCCTGAATCCGACACGAGCACAGGGGTGTTACTAGAGGCGCATTAAGTAGCGCCTCCTGAGCACCCCCATTCGTCGCCCACGGGGGGAGGCCTCGTCGGCGGCCTCCTCTCTCACCCGCTCGTTGGCCTCCTTCTGGGACATTACTGCCTCGCAGAAGGAAACCAACGCCGTCCAGGACTCGTCGTCACCGAGCATCGCGATGATGACACTCGGCAGAGACAAGTCCCCTCCGATGACCGATGTCAGATCATGACGCAGCGCCGCCCATCTCGGGCACACCTCGAAGGTGTGGGCCGAGTCCACCGCCGCGCCACAATCGTGACACATAGATCACGCCTCTAGGTACCAGACCATTATACAGAAAAAGAGTTTACTACGAAGTTTGCCATTTATAAAAGGTCCGTCATATCTTTCCCTTTCTTCCAAATCAAGGCCCTTTCTTAAGTGCACTGGGACTTATAATTAGCAAACACACACGCACTACAGGGAGATACCCCATCCTCTATTTTCACCTAAAATTAATAGGGTATGACATAGCCAATCTCAGTTAACCCAAGTCAATATCAAATTGTAGGCATTAATTGTCAAAGCAAATGATCAAAGGTAGTTCGTAACAATCACGTTGGATAATGAGCTATCGAAGATCGAATTTCCATTTGTAAAATGATTGTGCCATATTTTATGTATGATTTTCATACAGACATTCAGACAGAGAAGAAGATAGTCGCATTATACGTCTTCTCTTTTATATATCTCTCGCTCATATTTAAACAGTGGCGTCAAGTAACAGCTAAACTGTCGCGTTTCGTGCGGTTTGTGAGTTTTTGGTGGCCCATTGGGGGGATAGGGAATAGGAGGACAACACATCTGTATAACTTTTGCCTTTTGGTTGTGCAAATGTCTACGGGCGTCGGTAGTTACCATAAGGCTCCGACTGCTCGGTTACCTCCTTATGACGAAAAAAATCATTTTAATGTGCTAACTGTATCTTTAATCTGTGGAATATTATACTTGGTTTTTGATTTAATTATTTTAATAATGGGATCCCAAGCAGGTGGTAAGAGCCAGCCATCTTCTGTAGTACTTAAAGATGTGTAGGTCCGGTAATAGGTCGTTGCTTAGGTATACAAAAAATGTATAACAAGATAAACCAATATAGTAAAAGTTAACAAGCATCTGGTAATTTATAAAGCATAAAGGAGAATAAAAAAATAATCAATACAAAAGTAAAATAATAGCGATAAAAGCGTATAGGTACTGTATAAAATAAAATACTTGATAGTTTTTGTTAATCTGAATTTAGGTATTACAATTTCATGTTCACAGCGTGTATTTTTATTATGAAAGTCGCTTCTTATTTTGAAAAACCCTCGATTTTTTATTTTAAAACATAAAACGATAACGACGTGGATCATATTTTTATTGCGTTGCTAACAGGACGAATTTGAGCCACCACTGAAACAGCCAATTACAGGCGATGAAAAATAGTTAGAATGACAATAACAAATGAAATCCATTGTGAAATAGGCAAAGCTTTGTGAAGCTAAGCCTGACTACAAATACAATTAATGTTGTGGAGGCATGCATGCATTTGAACATGATTGATATGTCTATCATTGGATCACACTGCTTCACGTCCTTAGAATACCTAAACTATTACCTATTTGTCGTTTTTGACTTCAGTTTAATATTTTTTAAATAATTTATTTCAATTTCAATTTACATAGTCCTTTTTTTTTCTTTTTTTTTTTTCTTTTACGCCGGGAAATGCTCAGAGGCATTCCGCCTGGGGAGTGGGTCTCCCCAGGTGGGTATGTGGGACTCGCTGCGCCCGAAAGATGGTAAATGGACGCAGCTCTACCCACTAAAACCCGGCGAGTGCCACCAGTGCCGCCTTGGTGAGGTGCCCCGGATCTGTTAAGCTGACAGAGCACCTCGACGGCTACTCAGTCCCGCAAGGGACTGTCGCCACCTCCACAGAGGGGTTGTCCCGCACCACAGAACAACCCCTCCCAACGTCGGGACAGTACAATGGGGTAAGGATCCCATCCTCACCCCTTGCCCCTGCTCTTTCGTCCCCTCTTCTTATAAGAGGAGTACAAAGAGCCCCCTCGGCTCAATTAGCTTCACCCAAGGTGTTGGGCTCACCCTAGGCTACTGAGCCCCACCGCCACGTCAAGGCCTGAACCATGGTGGGGAATTTACATAGTCCATTACACACATACACAGTCTATTTTTGCACATGATTACTATCAAGCAAATTTCCCGTGAGTAACTTTTTTTTTTAACGTCGGGAAATGCCCTGAGGCATCACGCCTGGGGAGTGGGTCTCCCCAGGCGGGTATGTGGGACTCGCTGCGCCCGAAAGATGGTATGGACGCAGCTCTACCCACTAAAACCCGGCGAGTGCCACCAGTGCCGCCTTTGGTGAGGTGCCCCGGATCTGAAAAGCTAACAGGGCATCTTGACGGCTAGTCAGTCGCGCAAGGGACCGACACCAACCTCTCCCAACGTTGGGACAGTACAATGGGGTGAGGTTTCCATCCCATTGTACTGTCCCATCATATTATTCGAAAAAATATTTGTCCTAAAAAATGTATGGCTTGATCAAAAACTTAATTTACTTAATCGGAGGGGATTAAGATTAAGATTTTCCAACATGTATCAATAACGAGGTCATTAAAAATGATTACTAACCAACAGATTTTTTTTTCTTTTACTTAGCTTATATTTATATAATTTAACAGTAATAGGTATTGTTCTACAAATTGCGTGGTACGTTATCCCGGTCCTACGTTCATCATCAAATCCACATATTTTATCCTTGCTACCTCTGTTAGCAATCACAATCGATAATTTTCACACATAAAATTTTCAGGAGTCTCATCAAGTGCAAAAATGGACCTCTATCCTGGACATCGTGAAATTTGTTGTCTATCTATGTTACCGAAAATACCCAATTTTAGGAGAAACTAGTATAGCCTAGGCTGAACTGGTTGAGCTTAATATCAATGAGTACACTTCAGGATAAACTAGTTTGACCTAGTCTATAAATAGGGAATAATAAAACATCAGAACGAATGAAATTAAGATGCATTTATTAATTAATAGCGGTCCGTCCCGGATTTGTACGGGTAAACTATTTATAGCCTAAGTTATTCGCTCGTGTAATTCGAACCAGTTTAGCCTAGGAAAAACTAGTTTGTCCTAAAATCAGCTTTGGCAGGTAGCATGATCTATCTCACTAATATTGCAAAGGCAAAAGTTTGTAAGTTTGGATGTTTGTTGATCTTTCACTGCAAAATGGCTGAACTGATTGGGCAGAAAGGGTTTTGATGTTTGTTACCTTGGGGTATAAAATAATCGTCATCAATCCGGATACGGTTGTAAATCTAACCTAACATAGGCGAAGCTGTAGGCACATATATTAAATAAGCTCTTTTTACTAAATGCTGATGTAAACACGGTAAATATACCAAAATAATATTTATTGCACTTTTTTTCCGTCTATTTTGTTCCAGCTAATCTCTAAAACAGCTGGGCTGATTGACGGTACTGTTGCTGGCAGATAGCTAATGTTATAAGGAATAACTTATCCTACAAATATAATCATTATCAATCCAGATACGGCTGTAAATTTAAATTAATGCGGGCGAAGCCGCAGGCAATATCTATACTAACATACTAAAGCTGAAGTTTGTATCGTTGAACGCACTAATCGAAACTAGCAAAGTTTAAAAAAAATCTTTTGCTGGTCCAGTAATTTTTTTTACTATTAAGGCAGGTAAAATCTCAAGCATCATCATCATCAGCGTGTTATTGCTCACAGTAAATACCTCCTTTTTTTCCTGCTAATCTCCTCTGTCGCTTGCTTGTCTAATCCATATCTATTCATTGCAGGGATCACTTAGTGTAATATATTATGTAATTTAATAATAACAAAGATATTACATAGTTTACAACATGTAAAAGACTTTAATCTTGTCAGGCGAGTAGGTTTCATTACGTTTTTTCTTTATAACTGAGCAAGAGACATTGACGAAGAAAAGTGCACGTAGAAATTGGAAAAAATTCAGTAACGGCCAGTATAGGATAGAGCTCGGGCTAATTAATTTATGTCTAGAGTTTGCAATCAGTCAGCTCTGCCAAACTGTCAAACTCTTGATAATTTTGATAGTCTATAATATAGTCATATGTACTATCGATACTCGATAGTACAGCCAGTTCGAGTAAATTGTAAACATTGTTGTTTGGGGTGAATTTTCCAATGGTCAGATATGTTATGGTTTATATAAGGGTACTTAATATACACATTACAAAGTCAACATAATTATTCCTCAGTGATGATGATGATTATGAAGGAGGGTAAACTACATAATATTCCTCAGGTCAAAGTTAACCGCCGATTGCAAAAGCAGCCCTTAAATTATTTAGATAAAAGGTAAATAAATATTGAAATAAAACAACACATAGTATATTATTTATTCTCAAATGAAATATCATAATACTCTTACACACTCATACTTACCTACTATTTATATAAAATAATGACTTTTATTATGTATGTATTATTTGTTTCAAATGATTTTAACAAAAGGAAAATAATAAAATTTGGGAACGAATCGATCAATATTCAATGAACGCTTGATCCATGACTTACTACACAAGATTTACACAACCTGAGTATATTTGCAGTTATTATTTTAACGGTTACTTTAAAATTATACTGTTACAAACGTAAAACAAGTAATTTAATTAAAATTAAAAAAAAAATGGGTAGATGCTACTGTCCTTTAAACAAAATAATCTTATTCTGGTGGTTCCTTACAGTCTCCTTATTCAAATTAAGTAGCTTACATTCGTATTTGAGCCGAATATCGAACAGATGTCTATAATACTTCATTATTAAGTATCTGTGCCCACTTAAAACTTATTGGTCCATATTGTGATTCGTCAAGCACAAAAACAAGTCGGAAATATCTTCCGATATTAGAAACGTCGCTTTGCAAATTGTTTTGTTGGGATCCCAACCAACACGCCCAGTTAATATCAGCCATTTTCCTCTAATTATAGGATCTTGAGGGAATCTGTAAAACAAAATGATTATGATTCATCGCTAACAATCAAACAGTCGGAGAGGAGTGAGGACATTAGTACGGGAGCGGATTTAACAGCGAGTGCCGGAGATTGGTGGCGCTGCAGTGTCAATTCAAAAACTTGTGTTAGGATAGGCAAGAATATGGGCTGGACGGCCGAGGTGTAGGGATGTTTGTATTACGTTATAGACACACCCGACTACTGCCTTTAATAAGCGAGGTCTTGTTCGTAGAGGGGCGATTTATATCTGCGACCTTGAGGTCGCAAATATAAATCTCCTTGAGGAGGACGGAAGTCTGGCCAAATCACTATCGGCCATGTTAAGTTTGTTAATTAATGTTGGGCCAACCTCTATGTATGTGTGAGGTTCGTGTATGTGTATGCATGTGCAGTGTGGGTAAGGACGGAGGTGCTTTATGCATGCACATGCACACGCACCTACACATTACTTCTGGACCTAAGATTGTTATTGTTTTATCAGAATGTAATAAAATGGTTGTTATTATTATTTAAAACGCATTTCCTTTCTGATATTCCCGTTACATAATATAAACCTTGCTCTTGAGTCACTCTACATTATATCGAAAGCTGTTTTATTTTTTGTTGTTTTTAGATTAGTTTCAAATTAATGATATTATAAACCAATAAGCATGTCGATAAATTTGAATCAAGCACTATATATATAAAATATTGGTGTAAATTAATCTTCAAATATTGTGTAAATAGGACGATTGACATTATTTTATTTGAAATAGAGAAGTAAAGATAGAATATAGCAAAAAATAAACACATCTTAGCAATTAGGACATGAAGATGAATTACCTGTGAAATGTATAATTTTTACGATTGTTTCTATGATTCACATTATACCGCTCCGTACATTTTTTTCATCTTTTTACATGCAATAGTATTTATTGCAAATATATCTGGAACAACGAAATAAATTGCAAATACTGAGAGGCTCTTAACGCTTGGTGACTTTGGCTGACCTGTCAAATAAAAGTGGTTACACTTGACATTAGATTGCTCTCTCTTTTCATCTTACATACAACATAACCATTGGAAAATTCACCCCAATCAACAATGTTTACAATTTACTCGAACGGGCTGTACTATTGAGTATCGATATCGTCGCTCACAAAAAACATAGAGACGAATAATTGGAAACCTCCTCTTTTTGAAGTCATCTTCGTGAAATCTATTCCAGTTTCGAGAAAACTGTTTTTTTTGACATGTTGAGGGCACTTTCAATGCTTCGCTTATGAGGCGTGCAATCGCCGCAACGTTTATTTTTATATATAACTAGCTGTTGCCCACAGTTACGCCCGCGTTAACTTAGATTTACAGCCGTACCCCGATTGATTATGATTTTTTTTATAGTCTAAGTTACTCCCAGAAAACATCAGCTATCTGCCAGTGAAAGTCCCGTCAAAATCGACCCAGCCGTTTTAGAGATTAGCCGGAACAAACAGTCAGACAGACAAAAATCATAAATAAAGTTATTTTGGTATATCTACCGTGTCTACCATATGCATTAATTAAAAAGCGGTTATTTTAATATTACAAACAGACACTCCAAATTCATTTATCTGTATAGATTTCATACTAAAAACCGCGTATTTTTCACTTATAATAAAGATTACTTTCCACCCTTATAGTTAAGGATCCCGATATAAAGAGAACCTTCACCGAGCTGCTTATTGGATGAAACTTATTTTATATTCAATTTAATATATTAATAAATATATTGCATATGGGTTGCCTAAAAAAATTCAGTCCAGGATTATTATTAATTAATAATAATAAAAAAATTACAACAAAAATAAGTTTAAAGACAACCCTAGGTAGTATAGTGGATCGTGATCGTAATGGATTAATTTTTATTTTCATTTAATTTTAATTCGTTTTAACCAGACCGGTGCAAGTCACTAGTATCGATTTACCTACTTATACCCGCCTACCCGAGAGTTGTGACGGGAAAAAGAAAGACAACGTAACGTTTGCATATTCTATGGGGTTTATACTTTCGATTGGTATGGAATTTGTCTATTAACCAATACCTTTAAAAAAAAGTTAAAATATATTTTTTTAAATTATTAATTAATCATATCTGAAGTTTACCGGTGGGAGGGAAGCGCTGTGCTGCGCTCCCGGCTGCATGGGTACCACCATCTTGCTTGTTTCTCCGTGAAACAGCTTTGCTGTGTTTCGGAGAGAAGGGCAAGACAGGCAGTGTAATAACTGGCATCGAGACTTAACATATTGTCTCAGAATAGTCGACACATAAATGAGTTGCCTGGGCTCGTTCCACGTAATCTAGTTTATGTTCATGGGCCACGTCGACCACTTACCATCGGGTGGCACGTTTGCCTGCTTGCTTATCCAAGTAACATATAAAAAAAAATATCTTTCTTTTCAAACTGTGTTTATTAGGTAAATGTGTTAGATGTTGTTTTCGTAACAGGATAAATCAAGTTATTTTTAGAGTATTCGAAAAATCGATATAATGAAGGAGAATGCTTCTTCAAAAACAAAGAATTGTTGTAGCGGAATCCTACCACTTCTCTATATTATAGACTTTTCTGTATCACGTTGGTACCTACCATATAAAACCATAAAACAATTAGCAAAATAAATACATACCTATTTTATAACTATCTTTTATACAACAACAATATTCATCCCCACTGAGGTACAAGCCTTGTCGTGGCGGTGGGGCTCAGTAGCTTAATGGGACCCAGCATCTTTGGGTGAAATGGTCCCGCTGGTGAGGACTGATCGCCTGTCTGGCCTCGCTGGTGTCCCCACCCTTAAATAATAACATCTTATGTCTCAGGATAGGCAACACATAAATGAGTTGCATGGGCTCATTCCAGGCATACTAGTTTATGTTCATGGGCGACGTCGACCACTTACCATCAGGAGGTACGTTTGCCAGTTTGCCTATCCAACTAACATAAAAAAAACCTGGACTGAAATTTTTTAGACAACCCATATGCAATATATTTATTGACATATTAAATTGAATATAAAATAACTTTCATCCAATAACCAGCTCGGTGAAGGTCGTTTTATATAGGGATCTTAGGCCATTATATTGTGAAAAAATTTACACGCTACTTGCTCTACACCACCGAAAATGTGATCTTAGTTCTATCACCATCGTTATAATAAACAGCCCATCACTATGATAATAATAATAATAATAATATAAACCTCCATATTACAAATAAAAACCTCAAAATATACTTGATAACGCAGCTACCAAACTCTATTTCGACCGAACTATACTGACTGACAGAACGACGCACTACAACAGACCAGATATTACACTAGTAGATAAAATAAACAAAACTGCATATCTTATCGACATAGCCATACCCAATACTCACAATTTACAAACTACAATAGCTGAGAAATTAACAAAATATATTGAACTTAAAGACGAAATAGCCCGCCTCTGGAACCTGCAAAAGGTAACAATAGTACCAATAGTATTATCTACTACAGGTGTAATCCCAATTCAGTTATTTAAATCCCTTGATACTCTCCAACTACCCCACAACTTAATTTATTTAATGCAAAAGGCGGTAATCTTAAACACTTGTCGTATAGTGAGAAAGTTTATGCAAACAGACGATGAATTTACAACTCTAGAGACACGACAAACACAATCAAATTCATATATGCATACATCACACATATCACAACCTCATCATACAATACAACATCCTTCTTACATACTCACAATTAAAACATTAAAATTTTAAAGGACTTACCTGGTATGTACTTGGCTTTGGCCCGTACATACTAGTTTGCCGGTGAAAACCGAGAAAATCAAAATCAAAAAAAGTATAATAATAATAATAATAATAACTTAATAATAATAATGATCGAGTACTGCTTCTATGTACTATCGTCTAGCCCTAAGATATGGATCTCCCGTTGCGGGGCAACACTCAATCTTAGCTCTTATAATATAATTTAGCCTCCTACGTGAAACAATTTTATTCCTTATTCTTATGACCCACTTTACGGAGAGATAAATTTTCCTTGTTATATCCAAGGACCGATTTGTGTTACTAACGAAGCGGTTAACGCGCTCATTAACTTTACACCAGATACTCCTACTATAAGTTATTCAATATGCTTGACTGCCACACCTTGATCAAAGGCATTTTTACCGGGATGGTACATTTTCGCAACAGGCACCTAATAATTATCAAGCGCTCGAATCGATGTGAGTCGCCGCGGAGGGGGCTTCAAGACGTAAGGGGCCCCCAATTACGGCGTGGCAGGAGGGGGGTGCGCCGGCAGCGCGCAAGTCGCCGCTGGTATCGACCGGCCCGGATGTGCATTGCAATGCTGCCGGAGAGATCAGCCGACCCACCTACTCGCGGAACTTTACGAGCGCGTTCGTATGCGGGCTGAGCTTTCACACGTACGACGCTTTTGTCGCGCGACGTTTACGTAGACGCATGCCGTATTACGCTCCTTTGCTCTTCAATAATGCGCTGACTTTAGTATAAACCCACATTATTAAATCTCTCTCTCATTACTCTCATGTATATGGGCCACATCGTTCGCTAGATTAAGGTTGGCAATTTTCTAAGATTGTTGCGTATACCTTGGCTCCGTTATATTTTATTTAGGAAAAAAATTCATGGCTTATAAAATCTCCGATATTTTGCACAATGATTTTCTTAATTTAGTTACGTAGTACGTAATATGTACGTAGTATAGGTGACAAAATATCTTCTTACTAATTTAGAAACAGTACATTAAATAAAAAAAATAAACTATATTAATAGAAATAAAATTTAGTATCATTTAAGTCGCAAAAATTTAAGCAAAGTATCAAAAAAATCGTAAGGCATGACCCCGGCTATACCTACAATAATTATTATGACATTTTTTAGAGTAGTTCTAGTACACGTGATGTGCATATATGCATATACAGGTAAGACAAAATTATTATGTAAATATTTTTTTAATATTTGAGTTGGTAACAGAGCTGTTTGAGCCTTATAAAATAGGTTTTTTTTCCTTTAGTCATTGCCCATTTTCTTAATGACTGTGTTGTATGTTTTTTTTTTCAAACATCAGCCAAATAAAATATTTTCTATTCCATTATTGGAAATCTTTAGAAGTTATACTATATTGTACAACTTTGGGGATCTATGAAACCTAGAATTGTGTTGTATAGTTTTCCGAAACCGAAACCGAAACTAGTTTTTCAGCCGAACCCGAAAAGGAACTTTCGGTCTTGCTCTGAGTTTCGACCGGAACTTACTGAATCGTATTTAAAATTTCGATATTTAGTGAGTTTTTACACATGTACTTGCATACATACAGACCAGTTATTAATAGTGCTATATAAAATAAAGAGGTAATTATAAAATATGTATGTACTAGGCAAACTAAATAAAACGTTTGGAAAATCCAAACGTGCACGGCTCATAATCTCATTATTCACAATAAAATTGGTTAATTGTAAAAATAAAAAATGTTAAAAAGTGACTCTTGGAAGCAAACTGTTTTCGAAAAACAATATTCAGTTAGACATACATATACCTACTATGCTACTAGGTACTATATATTGTAATTTTCTCTAGTTGGTCTCTCATGTCTATCGTGGTCAGCACCAGGGTTGAATCAGGAGCGGATGATTTGTCTCCATCGGTTTCTGTCCAGCGTGTCTCATACAAACGTGTAGAACTTTTCAAACAACAATATTCAGTTAGACTTAGACATAATATTATACTAAGTAACCAATTCTCTCTAGTGGGGCCCTCTTATCTGAGGATCGTGGTCAGTACCAGGGTTACATCTGGAGCGGATGATTTGTCTCCACCGGTTTCTGTCCAACGCGTCTCTTACAACCGTGTACAATTTTGAGCAATCTTTAATTTGATCAGCCCTTCTTGTTGATGAACATCCACGTCATATTTTTTAACCACAATTAGTTTTTTAAAACTCTCGTCTCCTGTGTGACAGACAGTGTACACACTGTGTGACCAAAATATGATAAAACCTGTTTTTGGCATATTGTGATAAGCGAATTCTTATTTGCAGCTGTGTCAGGAACGATGCATTCGTACGTTTCACAGTCTATGGGATTCTTAACATGCGTCTTCAGCACCACATCTCGAATGCACCAATCAGCTTTTTTTCTCGGGTGTTCCGGAGTCTGCCATCATTGTAAATTTGGGAGCCCAGGTAAATATTATATATATTTACCTTGTCTCCCATGGTCTAGCGGTCTACGTTGCTAATGTCAGGAATGTTGACTTTCCGGCTCAACCTACTATCTATAACTTACTCTATATTGAATAATTTAATCACTGTGTTCACAATATTCTTAAGATGAATCTAATATTTACTTTTATTTTGGCGCAGGCGGGCGAGCATGAGTTCGCCGAACGACGCACGATAATTCACGAATGCCGGGATTCGGCACAGGTGAAAGTATCAGAAACTTGATTTCTGAAACTGAAACCGAACTTCCGGTGGGTTACTAGTTATAAATAAACTCAATGTTATTCCTATTCGACCTTACGTTTCTCTTACATAGGGAAAACATATATTTAGTAGGCTGACTGCATGGAGCATATAACCGGAATAGAGTAATAATGTTATGAGTTTTGTATGAAAACAAATTCCGACAAATTTGTGCTGCGACGCTGCGCTGGTTCTTCGCTCTGATTGGCCTAATAATGGCCATTGATGAATGATTGGCCGATGGGACGTACATACAGATCACTGGTTGATTGAATTTATATTACGTTAGATAAATCACTGACCAGTTTCGGAATTTTATGGCTTACATTACTACTCTATCTAGATATATGCTCGATGGCTGACTGTGATGAGAGTGATGATTATCATCCATGTTTCTATGTCATATTACAAACGAGAAAATAGATCTGTCTGTTACCATTTCACGCCTAAACTGACGATAGGGCTTCCATAGAATTTGCCATTTGATAACACACTGACTTGGTCCGGTAGAGATGATGCTGCTACTAAAAGGTTATCGACAATGGTTCTCGCACTACCTAATTGCTGTATCAATGAGCGCTTAACTGGTGAATGAATATAAATGTCAATTGTTACGATCAAACTCTGTTTAACATAATATGTAACATAGTCCCTCATCATCATCAGTCTCTATCCGTCCACTGCTGAACATAGACCTCCCTCAAAGAACGCCAAGTCGACCGATCCCTCAGTCCCTCAATTAACTAGATTTCATAATATGACGCCCCATTTATTTTCTATTTAATTTTTAAAAAGATGTCAGTACATATTTTTTATAAAATATTTACGTTAAATTATTATCAGTTCACAGTCGGAAACCAGGTCGCTTCCAGCGCGAAGGCGATCTTTTAGGCTGTATTTAAAGAGTATTTAGAGATCGAAGGGTTTACAAGAACATTAAAAGCCAATGGAAGTGGCATAAGGCGTTAATAGCTATTGTTAATTTAAATTTAAACTGGTAACAATTAAACAATTAGCAAGTATTATGTAGCTACTTTATATTAATTTGATCTAATGATTCTTAAAATGATTACTTCCGTGACTTTTTGGAGCTAATGTACTTGTTATTGGAAAGAAATATCAAACTAATAAAAACACATTAAATCTCTACATAATATTGGTAACAGGTTTTTAGGGTTCCGAACCCTTATAGATTCGTCATTTCCGTCTGTCTGTCTGTCTGTCTATCTGTCTGTCTGTCTGTCTGTCTGTCTGTCTGTCTGTCTGTCTGTCTGTCTGTCTGTCTGTCCGTCTGTCCGTCCGTCCGTATGTCACAGCCACTTTTTTCCGAAACTATAAGAGCTATACTGTTGAAACTTGGTAAGTAGATGTATTCTATGAACCGCATTAAGATTTTTATACATAAGTAAAAAAAACAATAAATTTTGGGGGTAAAAAATACTGAAACTCAAAATTTTTTTTTCATAAAAAAATTAAACCACACGGGTTTGATGAAAAAAAAATTGTGTGGGGTATCTATGAATAGGTCTTTAAAAATGATATTGAGGTTTTAATATCATTTTATTCTAAACTGAATAGTTTGCGCGAGAGACACTTCCAAAGTGGTAAAATGTGCCCCAGCCTGAACCTGCTAAAATAAGAGAATGATAAAACTAAAAAAAAAATATGTGCATTACTATGCAAACTTCTACCGAAAATTGGTTTGAACGAGATCTAGTAAGTAGTTTTTAAATACGTTATAAACCGTAAACCGCAATTTACCTTTCTTTCAATCAACTCAAATATAAAATAAAACATTTAATTTCATAAATATAAACCATATTTTTTGTTAAAGAGTCTATTGTTGTATATTATGTAATGGTACGGAACCCTTCGTGTGAGAGTCCGACTAGCACTTGGCCGGTTTTTTATTTTTTATTTTTGAAGCAATTTAAATAATCTCCTTATAACGAAACCACAAAAATGACAAATAATTATTGATAATGTGCGTCTCCTCGTAAAGTAAACATCATTTTATTTTGCTACTGACACCAATGGATAGACAATTTAATAATGAACATTTTGTTTAACATTTTTTTTCAAAAGACCCAAATTTGATTTTTTATAGATATAATTATAAATCTGTGCGTATTTACTATTGTAACTCAACGCGGAGCATAGAGATTCAGACAGGACAGGGAAAGGTAAAGACTGACAACTTAAAAAAAAGATTCGTTGGTATCATTGATAATAATGATTTCGATCATCAACACCGCGTGAGCTGTGACCATATAAATCTAAATAAATAAATTTATTTAAATTTCTATGGCTGTGACACTTCTATTGGTTTTACGTGTCTATGGTTACAAGCGCCACGTATTAATAAGAGTTACAATTTGGGAGAGGGATTGCTGGGGTCGTCCCCGTGCCTCAGGAGCCTACATACAAAACGTATCGCTATCTGGAACGTAATTAACTGCCTGCATTATGATTCGTGATTAGTGTCCCTTTTAAACAAACTTCGGGAATGTTCTGTTACAGTTTCCTCAAATTCGCCGAGGAGAGATGTGGTTATATTTTATTTCTCCATTGTTATTTTAATTTTACAATATTTGTATCTTTCTCTATAGGACAAAGCCACATGATGGTAAGTGGTCAGCGTCACTCATGAACATAAAAAGTAATAACTAATTCACGTGTTGCCTATTCCGAAAGATGGTGTCTCAGTGCCAGTACTTTCACTGCCTGTCCAGCAGGATGGTGGTACCCATGGAGACGGGAGCGCGGCACAAGCACATTCCTACCACCGGTACTTGTTTTCCATAAAGTTTTGCTTTGCGATTGGAAGACAGCCAACTCCCAAGAAATTATCCCCCTAAATCCTCAATCAAAAACCCCAAAACACCCCTAAATCCAGTAGCGTAAAGTTTTGTTGACTTTTTTTACTTTAATTGTAGTGGCGGATTTATACTTTGCTAACCTTTTTTAGGAAAAAAAAAGTGACATATCAATATATGCAATTAGTCTGTCAGTTGCTACTTACTATTGCAACGAATAATTAATAGTCTGACATTTACAGTCGTACGTTAGTTTTTTATAAATTATAATGAAACAACAGTGAATTGAACGCTCATATTAATTTAGAAACTCTGCGCATTGTTACTTAAGACTAACAAAAAATCAATTTCGGTTTCTAGAAAACTTTTTACATGTTGAGAGTAGAACAACTCTCAACCCTCACTAAGATTCAAGCCTTGTCTGGCGGCAGGGTCAGTAGCCTGAGGTGAAGCCAGTGCCTTGGGCGAAGCAAATTGAACCTATGGATGGATGGCTGCTCTTTGTACCCCTCTTATAAGAAGAGGGGACAAAAGAGCAGGGGCGACACGGGGCGAGGAGTACCTCATTCCATTGCACTGTCCCGACGTTGGGAGGGGTTGTTCTGTGGCGCGGGACGACCCCTCTGTGGAGTTGGTGTCGGTCCCTTGAGGGACTGACTAGTCGTCGAGATGCCCTGTTGCACAATAGATCCGGGACACCATCTATCGGGCGCAGCGAGTTTCACATACCCGCCTGGTATCCCCCGGCCTCCGCGGGATGCCTCAGAGCATTTCCCGGCACAAAAGACAAAAAACTGGTCCCATGGAAACACGTAGGCTAGTTGCCGAAGATAGGCCTGACCTAGATCGAGATTATCACGATCTTGGGTGTCGTTGTTAGAGAAGGCTACCCCGTGTACCAGGCGCCTATGCCAATTTCTTGCTACTAATAAGAAATTTTACAATAATTTTCAAACGCCTGATAAATATTATGAGCAATCCTTTGATAGCTTTATTTCTCCTCCACACGTTCATGCATTCTAGACCACAGTCCAGCTACTGACGGGTACGGTGGAATATTATACTACGATATTTAAATCTATCATAAAACAATTTTAAAATAGAGATTTAGAGATTAAGATTTCTTTAAAATCTTAAGCTTGTAATCATCTTGTAATAAACTACGGCTTAACGGATTTTATGGTACTTTATTAATATTTTTACACAGGCTTTTCCCCGTGGCTTTACCCAAAATTGAAAAGTGATTTCCTCTAAGTAACTTTCTCCTCAATGTTCAGGGTATCTCATGTTAATACTCTGAGGTCGGCATAGTTACAATTTGTATACTAAGGTTTCTTCAAAAATTAGAATTTAAAGGAAACCTACACTGCCGATAGAAGTAAAAACTTATAGCTTAGAATTTTAGTATAATAGTAGACATGTAATAATAATAATATCTATGGACGCTTTTACACCACGTCAATCTGGTCCCGTGGTAAGTTCTCGAAGAACTATCAAAGAAGTATCAACTATACGTAGTAGGTTTAAATAAATTAAAGAAAAGCCAATTTTTATGACCAATTCACACGCATCCTATTAGACCATATCAGACAGGCGTGACGTTAATAAATGCAATGAGTGCACCAATCTGACTCGAGCGTCACCGGACGATTTCCGTGATTTTTCTCCACCTAAAAAGTGCTCAGCGTGCCTAAAGAATTAGTGCGTTGCAAAAAACAATATAGACTTTAATATATTATAATAGATTCCCGTCTCCGATACCTCCCACGCTGTAGACACCACACACATGAAGACACTTAGCTTGTGAATAAATTAAAATAGAAAATACTCAAAATAAAAGTATGTATATTTAAAGTCAGTCATCACACTTTGTGAATAATTTAATAATTCATATGCCGATTTCCACACAGTCCAAGTGGAGTTTTGCTCGTATAATATATAGGTACTTATTATTGGAACGAAGTTCCTTATCGCGCGTTGTGAAAGGGGGCTAGACGGAAAAAATTCTCACGAAAAGTTGTAATGACACTTTTTGCTATAGTTGTAAGCCGTGCGGCGTGCGCGTGTTTCTCTGTCTGTCTCTCTCTCTCACACACGAAAGAGTGTGTGTGTGTATGTGTATGTACTTTTTTTTTTACAATTCCTTCACTAATAATCGAGAGGAACTTCGTTCCATCCAGGTGTCCCTTGACACATATCTAGTTTTTTATAATAATAAATTATATCCACCCTTATATTATGTCCCGCTGCTGGCCACGAGTCTCCTCCTAGAAATTAGGTGAGGAGGCTGTTGGGCCATAGTTCACTAATGCACTGGCTCAATACGTGTTTGTGAACTTCACACACTTTCAAGTACTTTTAATCTTATCATGCATGCAGGTTTCCTCGCGATGTTTCCTTCACCGGTGAGCAAGCGATGGTCTCATGTTCATCTACATATAGAAATTACGAATAACCCATTTCAACAAACAAAGGAGTCAGGATCGAACCTGGACCTCTCACTCAAGAGACCGAGCCGTACCCACTAGACCTACGTCGCTTTGCTCGTATATTGCTATGAATGTCGTGATTGGGTAGCCAGGTACCACAACAGATACCATTGTTAGACGTCTAGATGTTTATTTGTAGTTTTTTTTTCTTTGTGAAAAATCAGCAATATTTTTAAAAGATACATATTTTGTGTATTTTTTATATATTGTCCTGTTAATTTGTGTAGAAATAATGACACATTTACATCGACGGACATGGGCAAATAACTCACATAGTTTTACTGTCAATTTTATCCCCAATGTAAAAAGTAGATATGTGTTTCATCGACATCATCAGCCTCTATCCGTCTACTGATGAACATAGGCCTCACTCAATGAACGCCAAGACGGCCGATCCCTTGCTACTCGTATCCGTATCCAACATGGACAAAAAGTAAGTGTTTAGTTGTTGTTATTTCCAATAATCATCAAGTAAGATTGTGACCTACAGTTAGTATTAAAGCATATCCCACACAGTCTTGTTATGATTATATGCGGTATTATTACTATTTCTGTGTTTCCGGCGTTTCGGATACTGTAGTCTGTATAGGGCCATGGGCACAGGCTGTCCCCCGTACTTGGGCATGCACCCTAATGAACATTTTTTTTTTAAAACCCGGCGAGTGCCACCAGTGCCGCCTTGGTGAGGTGCCCCGGATCTGTTAAGCTAACAGGGCACCTCGACGGCTAGTCAGTCCCGCAAGGGACCGACGCCACCTCCACAGAGGGGTTGTCCCGCACCACAGAAGAATCCCTCCCAACGTCGGGATAGTACAATAGGGTGAGGTTCCCATCCTCACCCCGTGCCCCTCCCCGCTCTTTTATCCCCTCTTCTTATAAGAAGGGTACAAAGAGCCCCCTCGGCTCAATTGGCTTCGCCCAAGGTGCTGGGCTCACCCTAGGTTAGTGAGCCCCACCGCCACGTCAAGGCCTGAACCCTAATGAACCTTGATGAAAACCGTAAAAGTTGATTCATTTTTAACTAACACTTAAATAAATTTATACACAAGTTTATATAATATATATCTTTGGTACTACATTGCTGAATTCCGGTTATTGGGTCTAGGGCCTGCAAGTCACTTAACGATTACTAATCGTAGAGTCTACATCCTGAGGATGCCTCGGTGTCGGGGCGAAACGTATGTAGATTGTTTGGTGGTGGTCTTTTACTATGGTTGTGGTGCATGTGGGGTGGTGGTGCATGCGAGTGTACGCATATGCAGTGTGGGAAAGGAGGGCGGTGCTATATGCATGCATATGCGTGCACTCACACATTTGCTGTAAAGACTGCGTTTTTCGCGGGATAATTGCTAATTAATATAATTAATTTAATATCTTATATAATGGATTTCCGCAAGGTAACGCCTGATTCTATTAACTAATGTATGTTATTATATATTATTAATGGCATATAAGAATATTTCTCATTACTAAAAGTACCATAATCACCTTGTAAAATATTGAAAATCTAGTTGGTGGTTTGTTTGTGGTTCGACAATTCGAAAGAAAGTGACGTATGACCAATAAAACTAGTTTTTATAGTTACAGGCAAATTTTTTTCGCCCCCAGGTATTTATTACCTGCCATAGTCACCCAGGGTCAAAGAAAAAAGTTTATGGATAGATATCCATAAACTTTTTTTGTAAGACGTAAAGCTGCCAATCAGAGAAACTATGATCAAAACGATATGGATTGAAAACTGAGAGTTTTAAATCGCGTTATAAGTAATGTTTGGGAGTAAACTAGTATGCTTATGCCTAGATTAACAAACCCATCTGTTTTTCACTAATTGTTGGCCCACTGCAAGTAATGCACTCGGCGTAGGCTTCAACTGCTACAAAGTTTGCTTTAAAGCAAACGTGGGACGCTAAGTTTGTATGTAAGTTTCCTTCCACATTGAATAAATGTTGATGATTCATGCCCAATGTTAACGGGAATTCGAAATAACATAGACTCAAAGTTTACTGTCTGTCTTTGTGCCCTCATTTGTAATAAGCTAAACAAAGCCTTGTTCTATTTGAATGCTATACAGTTGCCGCGTCACAACTATAATTTAGGACCTAAGTTAAGAAGACAGGCGATAAAGCCTTTTAAGAAAGATTTAAAAAAAGTTAAGAAGA
Organism: Helleia helle; assembly: GCA_963853865.1. NCBI lineage: Eukaryota > Metazoa > Arthropoda > Insecta > Lepidoptera > Lycaenidae > Helleia > Helleia helle. The sequence goes on from OY971420.1 coordinate 8,673,615, forward strand.
CGTAGTTTTAGCATGCAGCATATTATAGTTTAACTATACAGTATTTTTTTTAACGCCGGGAAATGCTCTAAGGCATGTCGCGGGGAAGTGTGTCTACCCAGGCGGGTATGTGGCGTGGCTAAAACCCGGCAAGTGCCACCAATGCCGCCTTTGTTGAGGTGCCCCGGATCTGTTGAGCATACAGGGCACCTCGACGGCCAGTTTCCGATCTTTTTCGAGTTTAGACGAATTCACAGATAAAAGTTGAATTTCTCGTAATACTGACTAATAATGGGGTGACGTTCCCATCCTCGCCCCTTGCCCTCCTCCTTTTTTGTTATACCATATGATATATATTTGTATCTTATACCTAGAGGGGTACAAAGAGCAGCTCCCTCGGATCAATTTCCTCATCCCAAGGTGCTGGGTTCAACTTAGGCTACTCAGCCCCACCGCCACGACAAGTCTTGAACCGTGGTGGGGCATACAGTGGATACTACATGACAATAGATAACTAAATGGACCAAATAATTTAAGTTAATTTCTGTAGACCTTGAAAAATTATGTTATCTCGACGATGGGTTCATTTTGACGCTTTCAATCCTCATCCTACTCATTTAAAAGCGTACGTGCCACTCCATAAATTAGGATGTTTGTTTTTATGTGGATCATCATCATCAGCTCCTAATCCGTCCACTGCTGCACATAGATCACCCTAAATGAATGCTAAGACGACCGACTCCTCGCACTCGCATCCAAAACGGACCGACCACCGCACGGAGATCATCTTCCCACCCGGTTAGTGGTCGACCAACACTTCATCTACCTAAACGTGGCCTCCACTCTAGAACCTTATTGGCATCATAATTATTATCATCAGTGGATATATCAGTAACATTGTATTTTAAAAAGAAAGGTAAGAGTGGAATCAATTTGAAACTAATGGAGTAATTGTAATCATTCTTTAATTAATAAAAATATATTGTAGTAGCTGCGGTGCTCCGACTTCATCAATTCACACAATATCTATATAAATTGTAGCCTGTGTTATTCTGATGATGATGCTATATTATTATACAATTTCATTAAAATCCACTCAGAAAAATTGTATGAAACATCCATACATACAAACTTTCGCGATTAGAATATTCGAGGATATTTCAGTAATATTTAGTCAGTAATTAGGATTCGAGCTATTGAAGCAACGAGCGGGACGCTAATAAACATATGTTTATTGAATCATTCGTAAAAAAGTCGATTTGAGTATATCGATTAAAGCGATTATTCAAGTAATAGTCGTTTGTATGAACGCTGCCATTGTAGAATGTACCCCGAGTCCCTACCGGAACACTATATGGGCGTGTCTATTTCCGACGGTGCTCGGTCGATGACTTTCATTTAGATCCATCGCTGGATACCGTCTGGATTAAGACCTTACGCGATAAATACTTAGAAATGTTTAAAATAAACTTAATTCAATACATAAATAATAAGATAAATTAATATTATTTTATAAAATATTATAACGAAATATGAGCAAACGAAATTGTTCCGATTAGATAGGTGTTACAAATTATATAAAATATATAAATAGATTATATAATATATAAAAAAATTGATATTCAAAAACAGTTTTATTAAATCAATTAATCATCATCATTATCAGCGCGTATTCATCCATTACTAGACCAGCTTCTTTAGATAAACACCAAACAGCCCGCTACTCCGCAACTTGTACCGTCATAATATTAGAATCAGACTAATCTTCCGGTCCGTCGTATTCGTCGATCTTCCGAATAGTTCGTCCGAATTTCCGAATTCCGAATATTATTTTAATATAATAATATCGATAAAAAATAAACATTCAAATAAGAAAATATTTAGTTTCACATATAGTTCTTTAAGAAGTAACATTTTTTTGTATTTCTTCAAATATTTGTCCATTCGTCCATTGGTGGCTTCATTTCCAAAGTCCTTAAGAAATTAATAATTATTAAAATCGTAAATTATAAAATCGAAATTATAAAAGTTCAATGACACAATACTTCACAAATCACAAAACACCGAAGGGCTCATTTTGGAGTGCATCAATGTTTTCTTGTGATAAGAATTTTAGCGCACAAAAGCTTGTTCTCAGAAAATGTCTACAAGGACGTACTTCTGAGAAGAACACGCCGCCACTCCTTCCTTATTATAACTGAAACTGTCTGAAATATGCAATTTAATTCCTTAGAAATTTTGTTTATTATAAACATATAACTGTACTTATGATTTTAAACCTTTTTATACTTTAGTTATATTTAAAACAAATGAATTGTATAAGTTTCGTCTTACGCAAGTTAACGTAGTCTTGAGAATTAAAAAATGAGTTTTGATAATTTTATTTGATAATACAAACAATTGAAAATGAAAATTAATTAAAGTACAGTTTTAAGTAAATATATTTTTTTATTTAATTGTAACACAAAACGGTAATATGTATGTATTTATATTGAACTGAAAGCTTCAGAAAAACAAAGCAATCAGTTTAATAGTTTTCAAAACATTATTCATATATAGACAACAAAGTAAACATTTGGATTCAACAGTAGGCGGATAAATGCTGATGACGATGATGATAATGAAAGTAAACCTTAAAACTATAGACGTCGTTTTCAAGGATCGCATCAATTGATAATCTAGATTTTAAAGAGTCAAGAGCTAATTATTTTGATAATAGTAAACATAATTCAAAGAATGAATTTTTGAGTTATACAGGATATAAAAATAACCAGTTAAAAAGTATAATATTAAAGAAATTGGGTCACTATATAGTACACATACAATACTTAGTAATATGTATATCACAGTAGACTTTAGAGGTCTTTAAGATACGTCTATTGTGGTTATACCACATGCTATACTCTCCAGCTTTGCCCATGTTCACGTGCGCATCGTATTGATAGACTGATAATAAAATTGTTTTATAGTTTATCTCTATGTAATTACATACCATTATACTGGCAAATATTTTTTTTATTAGAAGAGTAGTTTAGAATATTACCGCCTACATCCAAACCAACGAACTTTCTGTATATAAATAAAAATGATTCTCCAAATTAAAGAAGATCGTCTTGGCGTTCATTGAGGAGGCTTAGGTTCAGCATCATGGTTCAGGCCTTGACGTGGCGGTGGGGCTCAGTAGCCTAGGCTGAACTAAGCACCTTGGACGACGCCATTTGAACTGAGGAGGCTGCTCTTATAAGAAGTGGGGACAAAAGAGTAGGGGGTGGGAGGCAAGGAGCGATGATGGAAACCCTACCCCATTGCACTGTTTGGACGTTGGGGGGGGGTTGTTCTGTTGTGCAGACAACCCCTCTGTGGAGGTGACGTCGGTCCCATGGGAGACTGACTAGCCGTCGAGGTGCCCTGTTAGTTGTTACTCAACAGATCCGGGGCATCTTGGGGTAATAGTTGGTGTCCGGCACAGATCGAACCCCACCCAGTGCAGTTGACGGTGCATAAATGCGTTTCCCCGTGTTAAGAAAAGGGGGCTGAAAAATTGCGAAGAAAATAGAAGAAACAACACTTTTCTTTTACAAACCATAATTCTTTACTTAGCTACAATATTTTTACGGAACAACTTTTGAATGAACGAAGTCTGTCGAAGCAGCTAGAAATATATTTTTTTTAAATTTTGGCTTACAAAGGTTAGGTAAAGGTTATAGTTACAACGATCGATACTAGGTTAGACCTAATATTAACATCACGATTGTAATCATTATGTATATTATACCGATTACAGTTGTTTATAATAATTTATTTTTATTTTCCTCTTATAAAGGTATAAAATAGTTTTAACAGAAATCCTTTTCGAGTGGTTCCTACCAGCCTAGGCTGCGAATACTGATATCACGACTGTAATCATAATATAATCATAAATTATGATCACAGTCGTGATTGTCCATGCGTTTGACAGCGGTTCCGTTGTTTAGTAGTCGAGACGCGGCTCGGCTCGGCTCGTTTTTTGTCCCCGCGGATTCCAATGCCCCATGTAACCTGTAATTCCGGCAGTTTGCCGTGCGTTGACCGCTCTCGACAACTTGTAGCCGTTGGACAACCTGTACCCGCTTTCCAGCTCCCGTACTATCGAACGTCTTTTTGTTGAGGCTATGTTATGAAAAATAATTTGCGCTGTTTCGTATTGTTTATGTACTTTTACTTTTTGTAATTATATGTTTACATTTTGTTTAAATTTGTTATAATATAACTTAAATATTGAAACATATTTAAGGTTACAGTCCTATACGATAAACAATATGATAGACAATTTATAATAATAAATAATAATGTAGGTCATATTAAAAATATTTTCTGTGTTCCTGGGTCATGGATGTGTATTAAGTATGTGTATTATATAATAAAAATCTTAAATATATGTATAGTATAAAAGTATTAAATATATTTCCGTTGTCTGGTACCCGTAACACAAGTTCTTCCAGAACTTACCACGGGACCAGATTGACGTGGTGAAGCGTCCATAAATATTATTATTATTATTATTATATATAATATATAATTATTAATTATGTTCTCGTTTAAGTTAATAATACTAGCTATTGCCCTCAAGTTCATTCACGTTATACCTATATTAAATTTTTTGCCATAATCCATATCTGCACGCACCTATCATGACTATTTTTATAGCCTTTATCATAACATATATATATTTTTAAATCAGTTAAACTTACTTTCGAAGATTACCCTCTAACACCCAAACTTTATATATTACTAGCTGTTTCCCGCAGCTTCGCCCGCGTTAACTTTTAAAATTTGAGGGGTTGACCACCCTTATCACTTAAGGTTATGAAAAATAGATAGTAGCCGATTCTCAGACCTACTGAATACGCATATAAAATTTGATAAAAATCGGTAAAGCCGTTTCGGAGGAGTACGGTAACTAACATTGTGACATGGAAATTTTATATATTAGAGATAATATTATTTATTATATACGTAAATTATTTTCCGTAATTGAAAGTAGCAAACTTTCCCGATCAATTTTGGAGGAAATTGGATCCGGCATGTGAAGGAAATAAATAAAAATCAAACACATTTTTAATTAAACAGCGTTAATTAGGTAATCATAATTCGCAATTACCGTTGTTTAATTATTACAAACATGAAATTCGAATCTTGTACTTTATAAGCTTACAAATATTTGGGACACAACCGCAAATATTTTGCCGTATCTCTTGAACTGTTTAAAGTTGGTTGAAGTTTTTACAGAATATTAGTTAGGATATATTAACAGACAAAACTAAGAAAAAAGTTTGATATTTTGTTACATCGAAAACTACATTCAAAAGGCACTTCAAAAGCAAAATAATAAAGGTTAATATCAATTTGTGGAGAAGGGAGCTACTTTTTATATAGAAGAAGGGGCAAACGGAAAGTCGGTTCACCTAATGGTAAGTGATTAGCGACATCCACAGTCACCCGCCGGCCTTTTAGATATGAGTATGCTCTTTTCTTGAAGGTCCCTAAGTCTTATCAGTTCGAAAACACCATAGGCGGCAGCTGATACCATATATTTGTGGTGCGAGGCAGGAAATGCCGTAAAAATCGAGATGTGGATTTCCGGACATCAAGATGGTGTGGGTGGAATTGGGAATTCTTACGCGATGTCCGGTGGTGGAATTCTGCCGCAGGTATTAATCCGAACAATTCCTCAGAATGAGGAGAATGGTAGTTGCGGTAGAAGACGTAGAGCGATCCGACATCTCTACGCAGCGCCACTACTTCCTACTACTTCCATTTTAATTATTTTTAACAATAAATCTTGTAACCTAAATAACTATATACATATATCGGACGTACGGAATCCACGGTTACATAATATGACTTTCACTTGCCCAATTTTTTTACCTTCTGAAGTTTATGTGGAAATCAAAGAAGTGGTTAATGGTCTAAAGTCTCATGTCCACTCATGTCAATGGTCTAAAGTACAAAATCTGTATAAAAAGATATCCCTCATTTAATATTTTATTGTTATAATTATATAGTTCAAGCCTTGTCGTTGCGGCGGGGCTCAGTAGCTTAAGGAGAACCGAGCACATTGGGCGAAGCAAATTGAACCGAGGGAGCTGCTCTTTGTACCCCTCTTATAAGAAGAAGGGACAAAAGAGCTGGGGGAACAAGGAACGAGGATGGAAACCTCACCCTATTGCATTGTCCCGACTTTGGGAGGGGTTATTCTGTTGTGAAGGTGGCGTCGGTCCCTTGAGGGACTGACTGGCCGCGAGGTACCCTGTTTGCTCAATAGATCCATCTTACCAAAGGCGGTATTGGTGACACTCTCTGGGTTTTAGTGGGTAGAGCTGCGTTCACCATACCATCTAACGGGTGCAGTGAGTCCCACATACTTGCCTGGGGAGCATTTCCCGGGGACAAAGAAGGAGGAGGAGAACAAAAAGATTTGCAACCGTGAAGTGCCTTCACCAAAGGCGGCATTGGTGGCACACGCCGGATTTTAGTGGGTAGAGCTGCGGCCACGTTACCATCTTTCGGGCACAGCGAGTCCCACATACCTGCCAGGGCAGTCCCCCTTCATCTAGCGGGATGCCTCAGAGCATTTCCGGTGTAAAATAAAAAAAGATACATAATATGACAATTTCCACAAGCCACAATAAATCGTCGAGAAGTTGAGTCGTCTAAAATTTAAATGTAACGGATTTTTTACATTTTTGAAAATCGATAGACGTTCCTTCTACCGATGAACCGATATACATACATCATATAACATTTTATTCCTTTTAATTTTTATCATCCAATCTTCCAAATGTAATAGGTTTTCACGACGCGACTCTCGAGAGAACCCCCATTTAGCGTCGTGGCCTCTCATACTATTATATTTGTTAATGTAATAAGACTATTTGAAAACCCACTTAGACCGCATATTAACTAAATAATAAGTGTGGTTTATCATGTTTCGGGTTTTATTCAATAAATAGACTAAAGGTATTCGATGTAATTCATCTGACTATTGCATAGTTCTTGATTGTAAACTGATAGATATTAGACATATGGTGAGGCTGGCCTTCGCCAGGTCAATTGAAACAAGTTTCCCGCCAAAATCTTTTTGACTGATAACTTTGATGAAACTGATATCAATATTTATTGTTATATTTCTGAGTTTCTGATCCTAATAGTGAAGCAAAAAACTTTTTTAAAAGGTGAATGTGTAACAAATTAATTACTTGTTTATCGTCTTAAATATTATATTTAAGAAGATAATTCTTTAATTGCTTTCAATATATGGTCGCAATGAAAAAAATCTTGACTTTGTTATTTCTAAGTAACTAATAATTTAATCTTTTCCTGTTTGATAGGTTTCAGGTTTAGTGCGGTAATTGCAAACGTTAGAGATTCATGTATTATTTTGTTAGCTTTGATCACTAAACGAATTTGTTTCTTCAGTAAAATTTAAACGGTAAGCCATCTAAAAATATGGATATATTTTTAGATGACTTACCGTTTAAATGGCCCTATTTATTTGACGATCTTGATTGGGTATTCTTTAAATGGATACGTTAGCCTTATTCCCAGAGTAATATTATTTACAATGTTCTAATTTGGGTTTGTACACTCCATAAATATACACTATGTAAGTATGTAACTTAATAAAAAATGTGAGAAGTTAATTATTTTCGCTCACAAAGTCTGACTGGTGTGTGCTGGATGGATTGACAAAACTGTAGGTTTATAAATGGTTGGATATATTGTTGTAAGAAGAGAGACGAAAATCAATGTGTTTGTTATGTTCGGAAAACATTACATTTATCAATAACAAAATGCTTTTTTATTACGTTTTCCAATATTTGAATTGCTTCCAATAGTTATTAGAGAACCTCCTACCTTCTACTAATGGCAACCACCTTCTCGTAGTTGCCGTTCAATAGTCACTATATGTTGAAATATGCACAAGTGCATATTTCAAATGCGTATGCGTTAAGTACTGTATAGTGAATTTTGTTAAAGGTCGTAATAAAATTACGAATATATAAGCAATAATATCCTTAGGTTGATTTGATGCAGTTACAAATATTCTCGTCCTATATTCTGTACAAAGCCTTCTAGAGATAAAAAGCAAATTCATGGACATAGAGTGTGTTTCCATTTATATTTCTTTTTTATATTTTTCAGTGTTTCCGTTAAAGTGAATTCTATGAAATACATTTGCACGACATTTTGCCTGTCATTTTCTAAGAAATATATGTAGTTTGTTGCTAGCTTTATTCAAATGTCTATCGCTTTTAATTTTTATTAATCGCACTAGCATGTGTGGCTAAAAAGAGAGGAGACTAATGAAAAGACACACATGCTAAAAATAGCAATGCTTTTTTATTTAGTATTTACAACTGAAATACATCTTGAACATAATGAAAAGTACGTAAATTTTGGTACCATAATAAAGAGTCTTCGAGATCACGGTTATTATTAGTTTGAATTACCAGCATTGTAACGAGAAAGGGGATGAAGCGAATTGCCGCGTAAAAGAGACAGTGAGCGAGGACGCTCGCTCGGAGCTGCGCCCGCGCCGTTCATTGATGCGCAGGCGCCGGGGGGCAGCGACGATGGCGGGGCGGGGGCGAGGAATGCGGCCGCGGCGAGCAATGACCGCGCCAGGGTCGCTTCCTTTACGAGAAACACGGGCCGTCGTACTACAGCCGATTACCCCGCCACCGCCCCCCTCGATCCGTACTACATGGCCCTCACGGCTTCGACGCGCGCTTTTCGACCCGTAGTCCGTTAGAAAAATTAAGTGCGCCGCATTCCGCGACCGTTTCTACATCTCTGTCGCACATTTACAATGCGCCTCTTCCGTCTCATTATTGGGTGGAACCCTGTATCACAGCCTGTATTGTAGCTTCGTTTCATCTCAAAACAAAACTATAGGCGCGAAACTTGCGCATGAGTGAATTCTTCTTCACCTAGATACCAAGATAGTGTAACAACAATTTATGGACATTTCCCACACTCTTGAATCTTGTTTTGATTGTTTGTTTACAACATTGGTTAAGATTTTCATTAAATACTGTTATTTTTTGGTTTATATAACAATATATTGGATACATAAAGATAATATAAATAGAAAACAATTAACAAATAATTATTTTATTTAAGCCTAAGTTTAATCACTTTGACGATTATTGAGTCATGTTGATGATTGATTAAGTTAAGTTATATAAAATTAAATTAGGTACTATTAATGTTTTTCACATAATACTAGGTATTATTGATTATTGATTGTAAAAAAACGAATAAATAAAATACTTAATTCTTCGTTGACGAGTTATATACCTAATATAAAACTTTAATTTTATTTGATAATTAATTACTAATATTAAGGTACCAACTTCTTAACACGCATTATCGATATAAGTTTTTTAATTGACAATTATTGCTTACGGTAGACTTGATAAAGATTTATTAAGTAGGTAATTCCTTATTATTAAAAGGAAATATATACAAAGCGAAGCACCGTCACCTGTAATCATGAGACGCCAAGTCCAATGTCGCAAGGTATTGTGGCAAGAGATCGGCCGTTTTGGCGTTCATTGAGGGAGGCCGTTCAGCAGTGGATTGATAGAGGCTGATGATGTTGATTATAAGTGAAATTGTAGCTTCCAAACCAATTTTCAGGCGTAAATTCAGACTTGCAAGTAATCTAAATAGGAAACGTTTCCCGTTTAGGAAGGTAGGGAACTGTAAAGGGATTTTGTGGTACAAATTGATTGTGAACAGAAGGGCTTGACATTCGACAGACAGTTGTATATCAAATGAAAAATCAAGTGCTTTCCTCATATATATTATATTTTCAGGTGCATTCTTTCATCTTCATCATCATCATCAGCCTCGATGCGTCCACTGCTGAACATATGCTTCCCTCAGAGAAAGCCAAGACGGCCGATCCCTTGCCATTCGCATCCAACACGGACCAGCCACCGTACGGTGATCGACTTCCAACCTTTTTTTTCACTAACGCCGGGAAATGCTCTGAAGCATCCCGTGAGGAGTGGATCGCCTAACGCGGGTATGTGGGCGGCGCCCGAAAGCTAGTAAGTGAACGCTATTCTACCCACTAAAACCCGGCGAGTGCCACCAATGCCGCCTTTGGTGAGGTGCCCCGTATCCAATAAACAGACAAGGCACCTCGGCGGCTAGACAGTCCCCCAAGGGACCGATGCCACCTCCACAGAGGGGTTGTCCCGCACTACAGAACAACCCCACCCAATGTCGGGACAGTACAATGGGATGAGGTTCCCGGCATCGCCCCTTGCCCCCTGCTCTTTCGTCCCCACTTCTTATAAGCCCCTCTTATAAGAAGTGGGGACGAAAGAGCAGGGGGCACCCTGACAACAAAGAGCCCCCTCGGCTCAATTAGCTTCGCCCAAGGTGCAGCAGCTCACCCGAGGCTACTGAGCCCCACCGCCACGTCAAGGATTGAACCATGGTGGTGATCGTCTTCCTACCTAGTTAACGACCGACCACAACTTTGTCTACCTAAATGTGGCCTTCACTCTAAAAACTTATTGGCCCATCGGCCATCCGTCAATACCGCAGAGTTTGAAGACGAAAGTCTTCGACCAATGCGTTCTCCCCGTGATGACCTACGGGGCTGAAGCGTGGCCTCTAAATATACGACTGGTCCGTAAGTTTACCGTAGCTCAACGTGTTATGGTCTATGGAGCGTGTTTTTATCATCACTACATAGTAAAAAACAAAGTCGCTTCCCGTCTGCCTGTTCCTTAATATGCTTAGATCTTTATAGCCCCACAACGGATTTTTATGCAATAAAAAAATTGATGAGTGATTACCGAGTCACGTATAATACATGCATAATATAAAAGATAAACACTGATAATTTTAGAAGTTTCTAATGTGTTGTAAATAAACACATTTTTTGCGTTTAAATTGCAAACGCTGGCTGAACCTTACTACATCAAAATAACGTAGAACAGTATTGTAACACCTCAAAAATGTCTATTAAAATGTCCGCGATGGACGGATGTCTATCTCTTAGGGATAGCCCACAAAACCGTTTTTTATCCTTTACATTTTACGAGAAATAATAGCTTATATACGAAGTAATTTTAAACGATATGACATTAATCCTTACCCAATTAAGTACCTTAAATACATTTTGCACACAATAAAGATCAAAATGGCTATTTAGTATTTACAGTAGGTATGTAATTTAAATGAATATTTTCGAAGTTACAGATTTAAAATTCGTGTGTAGCGGCTGCGGCGTTAACGACCAGGATATTTGATTTTTAGGGTCAAACTTTTAACGTTGCAGGCTTGGATTTGAGCGTTGAGTGTTTTTCACAAGGCTGATTGTATGTCGTTCTTTCAAGAGTAACCTCTAAACAACACATGTTTTTACTGTCTAATGTATCACTATTGTAACAGCTTGCATGCTCTATATATAATCACATGAACGGTGAAATCAAAAAGCTGTGAACGTCATTTATAAAGACATTCTGTAGTATGTATGTTTAGTATCAGCATTTCACCCATGCGAAGTCGGGTCGCTAGTTCTTATTATAATATTACTAGCTGTTGCCCGCAGCTTCGCCCGCGTTAACATTTAAAATTTGAGGGGTTGACCACCCTTATCAGTTAGGGGTATGAAAAATAGATAGTAGCCGATTCTCAGACCTACTGAATACGCATATAAAATTTGGTAAAAATCGGTAAAGCCGTTTCGGAGGAGTACGGTAACTAACATTGTGACATGGAAATTTTATATATAAGATAATCAAAGCTTTTTACTAGAGCAATTCATACAAATAACACTTCATAAAAGTTCAATCAGCAAAAGAAAAATGACCATTACTTTTGATTAAATATTATTAATTTCAGGCTGCAAAGGCCCATATACATATACCTATCTCGTATACCTATCTTTATATATATAATTCTTCTGTGCGTGTGTATGTCGCTGAACTCCTCCTAAGCGGCTGGACCGATCTTGATGATTTTTTTTATGTGAGTTCAAGGGGATTCGAGGATGGTTTAGATTCACAAAAAAAATGTACAGGACAACGTTTGTCGGTGCCACTAGTCTTTATATATATTTCTTGTGTGCATGTGTATGTCGCTGAACTCCTCCTAGACGGCTGGACCGATTATGATGAAATTTTTTGTGTGAGTTCAAGGGGATTCGAGGATGGTTTAGATTCACAAAAAAAATGTACAGGACAACGTTTGTCGGTGCCACTAGTCTTTATATATATTTCTTGTGTGCATGTGTATGTCGCTGAACTCCTCCTAGACGGCTGGACCGATTATGATGAAATTTTTTGTGTGAGTTCAAGGGGATTCGAGGATGGTTTAGATTCACAAAAAAAAAAAGAAATTGTACAGGACAACGTTTGTCGGTGCCACTAGTTATCTTATAAGTTTTCACGTAGGTATAAAATAAATTATTTTTATAATCTGTCTGCTTGAAATTGATATGAAATTTGTTAGGTAATTATGAGAGGAGATTAAATAACCAGGAATGAAAAGACGCATGAACATGGAAGAAGCTCAAAGGAAAGCAATATTAATATTAAATTTAATTAGAAACTTTTATGGAACGCAGAACCATCTGGAACTAAATAAGCTCTATGAAGATCCTCAAGTATGGATTTTAGCTGTAAATATTATTCTAAAAATATAATACTTAGACCATATGCATTAATTTTGACGTGACAACGTCTTAAATTAGGTTGCGGCTGGGAGTCACTTATGAAAAAGTGTAACGCTCGGTAACGTTACGATGAGTCACCGAAACGATGTCACGTAAAATCTTCGCCCGTAAAACCGACTTTACAGGCAACCATTATTATTAATATTTTTTTTTATGTCACTTGGTTTTGTAAGAGGTAGTGCCATGCTGCATTGCAGCCGAACTGGGCCGGCACGACTGGGGTGGTACCTCTCGCTCACATAAACCTAGCATCTAATGATAGCTTTGCTGTCGCGTTTATTACGGTTTGTGAGTTTCCGTTGGACCATTGAGGGGGATAGTGAAATGGAGGGCGGCGCATCTGCGTGGCCTGTGGTTGTGCGGATGTTATTATGTATGTATGTATGCTAGTTTACCTCCTGATGACAAAAAAATATGCAAACGGGAAGACGAGCCACATGATGTGAAGTGGTCGGCGTCGCCCATGAACAACATAGTTAGTAGCAGTAGCTCTACTACAAACTACAACTCATTTACGTCTTGCCTATCCTGAGACGTTAAAGATGGTAAGTAAGTAATGGTAAGTGCCAGTAATTTGGTACATTTTATTATAGAAGAGGGGGCAAAGAGATAGTCGGTTCACCTGATGGTGAGTGAAAAGCGACATCCACAGACACCCGCTACATTTTGATTGATTGACTGATTAGCAGGTGCATTGCCTGCCGGATATATGAGTATGCTCTTTTCTTGAAGGTCCCTAAGTCGTATCGGTTCGGAAACAACGTCGGTAGCAGCTGATTCCATATATTTGTCGGTAGAGGCAGGAAATGCCGTAAAAATCGAGTCGTTGTGAATTTACGGATATCGAGGTGGTGTGGGTGAAATTTGGAATTTGTACGCGATGTCCGGTGGTGGAATATATACATTACTTGCCCTGTCCTTCTCTTCGAAACACAGCAATGCTGTTTCAAGGTAGATGCTGGTACCTAAGCAGACGAGAGCGCTGCACAGTGCAACCCTCCACCGGTAAATTGTGTATCTTACTAATATGTGCTAATATTATAAAGGCAAAAGTTTGTAAGTTTGAATGTTTGGATGTTTGCTGATCTCTCAAGTTCTTTTGAAAGTTGAAATGGTGATGGCTTATATCTTGGATTAGGACATATGCTATAAAATATTCATCATCAATCCGGATACGGTTGCAAATCTTTCTTCTCCTCCTCCTCCTTTGTCCCGGGGAAATGCTCCCCAGGCAAGTATGTGGGACTCACTGCACCCGTAAGATGGTATGGTGGACGCAGCTCTACCCACTAAAACCCAGAGAGTGTCACCAATACCGCCTTTGGTAAGATGGATCTGTTGAGCAATAGGGCACCTCGACGGCTAGTCAGTCCCCTAAGGGACCGACGCCACCTCCACAGAGCGGTGGTCCCACATCACAGAACAACCCCTCCCAACGTCGGGATAGTACAATGGGGTGAGGCCCACATCCTCGCCCCTTGTCCCCCTGCTCTTTTGTCGCCTCTTCTTATAAGACGGGAACAAAGAGCAGCTCCCTCAGTTCAATTACCTTCACCCAAGGTGCTGGGCTGCACCTTAGGCTACTGAACCCCAATGCCACGAGGCTTGAATCATGGTGGGGATACGGTTGTTAATCTAAGTTTACGCAGCTGAGGCTGTGGGCTCCAGTGTATTATCTATACTAAGGTGAAGAGTTTGTTTGTTTGTTTGAACGCGCTAATCTCAGGAACTACTGGTCCGATTTGAAAAATTCTTTCAGTGTTAGGCAGCTTATTTATCGAGGAAGGCTATAGGCTATGTAACATCACGCTGTGACTTATAGTAGTTGAGTAATGCGGGCGAAGCTGCAGGCAACAGCTAGTAAATTATAACGATCTAGGCTAAATATTTTCGTAAGCCTAAACAATAAACAGTAATATCCGCTCCGTCTTCATGAAAGTATTAATATTACATATATTTTGTTTATTTTAATTTATTTAATAAATTTGTATCTTCATTCTTCAATATATTGTAGATACAAATTTATTATATTTAAAAAAAAACACTTTAATACTGGACCTTCATTCATCGAGTTATGTGTAAACAAATATATTATACTAAATATTAATATTTCATCATATTAAAAATTGGAAGCGTATACACAATCTTTAAACATGAGTATATATAATAAGTGTATAATAATTTATTGAATAACTAAATATATTAGTATAGACTAATATATTTAGTTATTCAATAAATTTGTATCTTTAATATTTAATATTAAGTATAATATTATATTTTCATATAACTCTATGAATGAGAGTCCAATATTAAAGTGTTGTTTTTGTCCAAAGTACATAATTATATCTTTGGTGCAACATTGCTTATTTTCTATTAGGAGCATTGTGTGCGAGCGGTAAAACAGGCTTAGTAAAACGTATTTGTAGTTTTGTGCTATTTATAGAGGGAACACTTAGCTTGTATCATGGCTGGAGCCCACGCTATTAAATGCATTCATGGGATTCTCGAGATAGTGATGATAACATTGAAACGTTATGTGTTTTAATAATAATAGTATATTCAGGTCTATACTTTGTCTGATGTGGAGGAGACTCAGCAGCGGGACATAGTAACGAAATCTGATTTTCACGTAGAAACTGCAAAAAATGACCAAGACAGATTAATTATATCCAGGATTGTTTAGGATTAAAATCATACGGATGTTGAAATGAAATGCAAGTTATCGCGAGAGCTAAATAGTTTTACGTGGAACGGGACGCAATGGGACCGGACGTGTACGTAGATGCGTCGTGTACGTATATATCGTGCGTGCACAATGCATTTATACGTATACATGTGTAGGTTGTTTGTGACTGCACTGTGCGGCCATGACGCGGCCGCGACCGATGCGCTCGTTGTGAACATGAACCAAGGTCGTCTGCATCACAAATGATATCCTATTTTTCTAGCCTTTTCAATGCGTTTCACTGTAAACATCTTTTGTTTTCATCATTTTATCATTTTATATTCATTATTATAAATAGTCGAAAAAAACGTAAGATTATTCTAGAAATGAAATATAAAAGCAATATTTAAAGAAAGTTGCTTGTTTTTTTGGGCCTTATTTCGTATTTACACAAATATTTCTCAAATATTTGTTCTTTACTTTATTTCATTAGTGGGAGGGACTTATCTACTTATTTTTGCCAATTAGCCTTACCGTGTTTTCATTCATAAATATAATAAACGACTTTTATTACGTTCCATGATTTTCTTTTTTGAATTGAGACGAGGAGGCATAAATCTCAGATATAAAGGAAGATGAAAATATTTTTTGTCAATTGTCACTGAAACCTTCCTTTTATTACAATGTTCTTTGAAAGTACTCTAAGTTCCTTCAATATCACTAGTAAACGTATTTTTTCATTTAGTAAGAACTTCTTAAAAATCCCTAAAATAATTACATTTTTTAACTAGCGATATAACTGTTGTGAATAAAATACATTGGAAAATCATAAATTAAAATATTGCATTATTCTTCACTAATATCTAAGGATACCTAATAATAGAATAAATAACTTGAGTCATGTGTCTCGAAGTGGTCTTTTTGTTATGATTATCAAGCGGGCGAGATTGTTGCATTCACTTCTTGGAAATCCTGCTCTTGTGTTAAATCTAGTGGCCTGGAATGTAACAATAATATAGCTAATGTAGTAATACATTTTCGTATCAAATTTACTTACTATAAGTAACAGAAATAAGTTATTGTTTTATAATATTTACGCGAATTTCCCTCATTTTTAACCGACTTCAAAAAGGAGGAGGTTATCAATTCGTCGGAATCTTTTTTTTAAATAATAAAACAACGTTATGGGTTTTATCGCGGTATATTAAGTTGAAATGTCGGGCATGTTAAAGACTAATAAACCGCCAGAAAATACTTTTTTGTGTTAGTTGGAAAGGAAAATTGTCAGACGTGCCTCCTGATGGTAAGTGGTCGACGTCGACCATGAACAAA
This sequence comes from Helleia helle, assembly GCA_963853865.1. NCBI lineage: Eukaryota > Metazoa > Arthropoda > Insecta > Lepidoptera > Lycaenidae > Helleia > Helleia helle. The sequence continues at coordinate 8,690,333 of OY971420.1, forward strand.
CTGGAACTGCCCTAGACAACTCATCTATGTGTTGCCTATCCTGAGACATAAGATGTTAAGTCTCCGTGCTTGTAATTACACTGCCTGTCTTGTCCTTACCTTCGAGACACATCAAAGCTGTTTCACGGGAGAAACAAGCAAGATGGTTGTACCCATGCAGCCGGGAACGCGGCACAGTGGATACCTCCCACCGGTAGAAACGTCAAATATGTAAAAGTTTTTCATTTTAAGGACCAAGTTGACCTTATTGATTTGTATGTGTTAGTGTGCCTTTTGGGTCAAAATCATCGAGTTATCTTTCTAGGGGCTCACGCGTGCAAGTGACGTTACCATTTCGAGTCAACCTGCAATTGGGAAGGGAGATGTTTGTTTTTGACGTTTGCGTTGTATCCTGATTAATTGAGCGACGGTATTTAGAAGCCAATCACGAGAGCCTTTGAGGGGACGTAGCTAAATACGACGAGATTGAATACCTTTGTAATTGTAATAGGTTATTTGTTTTTCCAAGAGTTTTTTGGGAGGCCTTTGCCCAGCAGTGGGACAGCATAAGCTAATAAAAAAAATGTTTTTCCACAAACAAGGATAATAGATTTTTTTAGAAAAAAGCCAAAGAGAATCAGTAGACAGAGGCTCACCGTTTCTAGTGGTTTCTTTCGTACACCTCAGATTCTAAAGAAGATTTACAGATGATTACCTTCTAGAGGGGGTGGTTATAATATGTTAAGCAGAAAGGTACTGTGGGCAGAATGTCCCGGGAAAAGCGTGGAGGCCTAAAAAGTCCAGTTAAGACTTTTTAGTAAGCATTTATGTGGTTAATTTGGTTTTGTAGTAGCTAAAAAGCCTCCATATATCCTCTTATACTATAATTCCACGGAGAAGGATATTTTGAAGATTATTCCCCCTCGAATAAAGTTTCTTGAATGTGACAAATATACTTACTCAGAAAACTTTTAAAAAGAGCTCTCACAAATTCATGTTTTATTCCGAGTATTGAAGACTCTTAATCCATCTCGCGTTTTTTATCTTTGTGGTCGTGTACAAGTTATTGCACGAGATTTCTTCTGTCGTTTTAAATAATAGCCAATGTTATAAGTGAGTGTATAAGCCTAATCAATGCAAAACGAGTTGTCAAAACGTTCATGTGCACCTTACCATGTCGTGCGCTCATCCGAGGAATAGAAACATCATGGGCATATGTTCAACAGTGGACAGATAGAGGCTGATGATGATGATGAGAACACCTGTATACATGATAAAATATTTTTGACAATGTTTGGACCGATATAGCCGCATAACATGGTCACCTCTTTTATTTCGAGGAGGACCGGCGCCCACAATAGAACATATTATAAACGCCATTTATAGGTATGTTAAGGTGCTGATTTTATTTCCTCTCTCATTTCAGTGTTGCTCAATAAATTTAATATTTTCGTTAGGAGTTGCGTCAATGCCGCATTCCGAGTTAAGTGATTCCACTCTTCCATTTACTTCGATACTTAGTAATTGTGAGTATACGTTGTATTATTATTTTATCTCCTGGTAGCCTTACCATAATTTTTAATATCAATCATTAATATTTACATTAAACGGAGATAAACCGTTAAGTTTGCGTACCTGTAGACCTTTAAGGTACTATTAGCGATCATTGATCGCTCAGTGTGGCCTCTACGGGGGTACAGGGATATTTTTACTAGATACTGTAAGTAACTAGATACTTGAATGTTGTATTCGATGTTTACTTCATCGAGTTGTAACATAATAATTATTTTTATAACTAGTGTAGAATACCTTTTTTTTTTTTAGTTTCGCTGGGGAATGCGTTTAGGCATACCACCGGGTCCGGGGAGGCCCGGCGGTTATGTGGGACTCTCTGCGCCCGAGCAGATGGTAACGTGAGCGCAGACTCTACCCACTAAACCCCAGCGGTGCTCTCCTCGTCGTCTGGGTGTTCAGTTCAGTATTAAAAATGGAAATAAATTAAAGAAATGCACAAATCTGGTGCACATCTACATTCATCATTGAAATTCTGCACTTGGCATGATTCAAGTGTCCAGGGAGACCTCTCGATTTACCAGTCGCTACAATATAATAGTATAGTCCATACAGAAATTAGTTCCGAAATTTTCCGCAATATGGCGAGGGTTTTTATTTTTCTGGTCAGGCTAGATGATAGTAAAGCGGGAACCAAAGTCTTGTTCGTATTACTGGTTGCATCCGCTATCTATATTCTATTAATCTATCATCATCATCATCAGGTGCCATCTTCATAATGAAATTCGGAGGTCAGTTGGCAAAATTTTCTGCGATCCCATGCGGCTTCTTTAATTAATCTATACTAATATTATTAAGCTGAAGAGTTTGTTTGTTTGTTTGAACGCGCTAATCTCAGGAACTATTGGTCTGATTTGAAAAATTCTTTCAGTGTTAGATAGCCCATTTATCGAGGAAGGCTATAGGCTATATAACATCACGCTGTGACTTATAGGAGTTGAAAAACGCGAACGAAGCTGCAGGCAACAGCTAGTATTTAATAATCTACTTATTAGGGATCCAAATATAACCGTTAATAGGTAGGGCAAACATGCCAAGTAATTGAATTCCATTTCGGTACGAAACCGAACATTATTTGTTAAAGGACAGGAATTCGCTTGAATCTGGTGGAATTACTATATTTGTATAGAATGGGATGGAGCGTACGTTGGAACCAATACACGTTTAATAGGTAGGTACACAATGATTGTAATATTATGAAGACTATTCGAATAAATGAATTTTCCTTGGTAACATATTTCTTAATCTTCGCATTTATTTTAGTATGATAAAATTTAGAGTTGATATGCTCGTCATAATATTGTCTCATATTTTTGCGTCTTTATTAGTGTTAATACAATGAAATTTTAATGTTAAACACTGACCATGTAAGCAGACATTTACAAAGAACGAAAGCGAAGTTACGACGAATCGTATGGTCAATTGTGATAAAAAGGCTTATTTCTAAATGTTTCAACCATAAAATGACATTATTCTAAATCCATGATCTATAATACTATATTTATATTATTTAAAGATATATTAATAAAAAAACGGGTATGAAACGTAATATTATCATGTAAGAAAAAATCGGTAATATGATGGTGGTTGTGCGTGGCAAGTTTCTTTTGTGTCTCTGGATTGGAATGCAATAATCTTGAGAAAGTTATTTTCGTGATTGGACATCACGCGGTACAGGTCTCAGTAACATGGTTCATGGACTGCCTGGGGCTAACGTGTGTTCTCACGCACAACTGTCTGCGCATTTATTCCTATTAACCTTATATTACTAATAACTGTCCAGATGTTGTGATGTGCTCGAGATTTGCTAGATTAATGATCCCTTTTGGAGATCATTAGTCAGTTATGTTAAGACCTCATTAATCAGGTTAATCTCGTCGGTGGCGTTAATTTGTGTTTGCTGCTCAAGTCTTCGTAAGTTATCTTCTAGAAGTGTTTTTATATTCCTATTGCTTTATATTATACTATATGTATGAAATGATTTTAAATTGTTTACTATAAATCTTTTATATCATGATAGATTTGGGCAAAATGTTTTTACAAACGCGATGCAAAAGATATTTCTATTAACATAGAGAAATATTCAGCAATTTTACTATCACACCTCTTGAAAAAATAATTTTCATAAACATGTTACAATCTATAGCGTCTAGAAAATACGTTGGGTAATGGAGTTGTTAAACAGTGAGATTACAAACTCTTTTTTGATTCAGTGGACATGATACACTAAGTTTAAAAAACTATATGTACTAAAACTTTGTCACTGTTATACAGGTAGAAAAATATAATAATATAGACTCTAAAACAGACCCTTGAGGCACACCGGTGCAGAAGATAAAGTATTTCTGAGACTACTTTATATATACGAACAGAATATGATTCGATGAGCAATTTAATTCGCATGGCATGACAAAGTGATAAATCCAGATATGAGACGTATCGGCGATGCTCTTTCACAATTCACATTTCATTGATGTTTTCATTCATATTATTTAAATACTGCATTTTTATTCGTAAGGCAAATGCCTTAAAAAGAGAAGAAAAGAAAAAAACTTCTATAGGTAATAATAGAAAATGGCAAAACTACAAAAAGCTCATGTGCTCACTTTTAAGACATAACTTACTTAGATGTTAAAAATTGTGAATATAACCCTTTCATTTGATTGTTTATCTATATTGCTTTGTAGACCTTGGTAACATTGACATATATATTTTGATTTATTTGCTTTACTACATTCAACTACATCCCATTCATGTATATTCTTATCAATAACTTCGCAGTGTTTACGATTCAATGAATGTGTTCAATAAATTCATATAGAAATATTATAAAGCTTTTACTAAGTTCGTTTTGTTTGAACTTGCTACTTTCGGTAGTAGCAGTAGGTTTTTTTTTACATTTGTAAGGGATAATTATGACTGCTTATTAAAATAACTTCGAATGGAGAAAGATTTTCAATTTTAGGACCAGTGATATTGAAAGTGATAGTGCTATGCTGCTTTGCAGTCGATTTGGCCCAGCACGACCAGGGTGGTACCTCTCGCTCACCGGCGTCAAGTGACAGCTATGCTGTCGCTATGCTATGTCGTGTTTCGTGGGGTTTGTGAGTTTTCCGTGGCCCATTGGGGAGTTAGGGAAAAGTAGGGCAACGGCATCTGCATAGTCTCGGTCGGTGGTTATGCGGATGTGCGTCGATAGTCGCTTCGACCGCTCGTCTGTCCTCCTATGCTAAGTGTAGTTTAGTACCCACTAAAAAGTGAGCAGCTTGTTTTAAAATTTAGAACAAGGAAGCAAATATGACGATGGTAAAATGTATAAGTAAAGATGTTTTCTCTATTTTGAAGTGAAATAATTAAATACAGGCAACAGGACGAACGTGCGATTATGGTGAGGTATCCGAGAATGCAGTGATACAAGTCTGGGTGATTCTTGATGCAAAAATAATCACTAACCATTTATATATTATTATTGTAAGTACTTGTGATTACTTATTATTGTTTATTCGCATTGGATTGGCTACATTACATATGTTATAAGTTGTTGCTGTATATATACACTGACTGATCAACGTCACCTAAAGGAAAAGGGGGGCAACACATCTGTGTAATCTTTAGTTGTGCAGCCGGTAAGGTGGGCGCAGCTCTACCCACTAAAACCCGGCGCGTGCCACCAATGCCCTGGATCTGTTGAGCAAACCTCGGTGGCTAGTCAGTCCCTCAGGGGACCGACACCACCTCTACAGAGGGGTTTTCCCGCACCATAGAACAGTCTCTCCCAACGACGTTAGTCGACGACGTAGCTCTACTTAGACGAATCTTTTTAGACGAATTCCCAGATAAAAGAAGAATTTCTCGTAATACTTTAGACGAGGAACGGCGGGAAATGGTGTGTTGTGTTTTTTGGTTTCCCGTTAATTAATTGTTATTTTGTATTTTGTTAATTTAAAAACGTAATCTGTACATAATGTGATTGGTTGAGGAATATTGTGGTGGACTGTTCTGGGTGGGTGGAGTGGGAAGTAATAGTGGATTGATGGGGACTGGAGGGGCGAAGCCGCGCTTCTTGGGGTTTCCCGCCGTTTGTCCATTTTACAGACTAACTTGTTTTTTGTATGGCTAATAGCTTATTAGCTAATGCCTTTGAATCAAAAAAATAATACTTTGATGTTATTTGTCAAATATGTATAAGGAAATAATCAATGATATAATTAATGATATAAATATTATATGAATATTAATAATTACCTCAAAGGAAATAATAAATATCAAATGTATGTCATTGATGTATTAGTATCTGGTTAAAATTATATGATCAAACTATATTATTAATAAGACATCTTTGAATGAAGCAGAGATAATAGAAATGAAACAATCTAGGGAAACTACCTGTAAAAATACGTCATAAGAAATATAAAGTTGCTAATATCTATGGGAGGGGTAGGTAGAATGCGTGTTGCAACTTCTTATAAGTGCAAAATAACGTAATAACGTAATCCAATATCCATACGAAAATTGCGATGTTAATCAATCGAATAAGGTGTAATTAACAACAATATATCACACCAGACCCCTATATATCGAGCTATATATCGAGGAAGGCTATAGCCTTCCTCGATATATAGCCTATAGGCTATATATAACATTACGCTGTGACTAATAGGAGTTAAGTGAGTTAACGCGGGCGAAGCTGCGTCCAACAGCTAGTATATTATACACGGCTATTATAATATATATTAGGCTAGTATATTGTACAAGAATTGCCGTGAGATGTCGTACGGTGCCCAATGGGTTCGGTCCTTGGACCGTTCCTGTGAAACATGAGATACGACTGTTTGTTGCGAGCAGTTCTGTAGTCGGGAGTTGACATGACCTGCTACGCTGACGATACCCTCGTGACGGCCTGAGGCAGCACTCAGGGGGAGGCGATAACCTTCGCTACAGCAGGGGTGGCGCAGGTCGTATTTCGGTTACGGCGGCTGGGCCTCGAGGTGGCTCTCAGTGAATTCGAGGCCATCACATTCCAAGGGCCTAGGAATGCACAGGTAGTAGTGGGCGGAACCTCAACTGTCATGTCAAGTACTTCGGACTCGTCCTCGATGGCAGGCGGTACTTCCGCGAACACTCCCGGCGCTTGATCCCAAGATAGGTGGCTGTAACTGGAGCTCTAAGGGAGATACCTTCTCAAACTTGAAGGGCCTGGTGGTACGTACTGCCGCCTGTACATCGGGGTGGTGTGCTCAATGGCGCTATACGGAGTGCCTATATGGGTGAATTTTCAGCTGCGACATCCTCAACGGGCCATGGTGTTCAGTGTGGCCCTAATACCTTAAGGTCGCACGGCGTCGTTCATCGTGAAGCACCTCATCGCCGTCTGTCAACCGTGAGAACTGGATGCAGGTGCTATGGCGGCAACATATAGGCTGCGCGCAGAGGCCAGAAGCGAGGGTGTCTTCCCGCATCCGCTGGAGGTCACGAGGTGCAGGGGCGAGGCCCGCGACGACCTCTATCGAAGGTGGAAGGAGTTTGTTCTCTTGAAATTAGCATTGAGAAGATTGAATACGATTAGCCTGCATGCGTCCAACAAAAACAGTTTTCTGTAAAGCGACGCGCCAAGTACACATTCAAGATTTATTAAAAATAAAAAGATTTTATTAATATATTTACAAAAAATAATGACATTCCGAAAAAATAACCGAGTATGTACCTGAAATAAATAGAAATAAAAGAAGTACCTACATAATTTTTTTATATTTTTTAACGTATTGTTGAAGTTATACCTACTTCTTTTCACACACATACTCACGCACACCGACATGAAGAAAAAAGACACAATGACAGAAAAAACCGACACCATGAAGTTAGTTATAGAGGTATTTTGCGGGATTTCATTATTTTTTGTAAATATTCAAAATCATTTTTTTTAATAAACGTTGAATGTGTACTTGGCTGAAACTGTTTTTTTTTGTTGGATAATGGTATTTATTACGCATGTAGGCAAATCGTATTCAATCCTCTCAATGCTAATATCAAGACAAAACAAGCACGGAGATCGAGTCTAGAGGTCTTGTAGGGGTTAAGTTTGATATTAGAAAGTAAGATGGCGTTTATGCTGACGATACGATGACGTCATAGCCTTTGTGTACGATTGGTTTTGGTCGTGACGTCATTTTCGATGACGATTACGGTTCAGTTCGTACACGTATCGCGCTCACCCCTAGCTCGGGGTGACTGTGCGATAAACCTGAACATGATTCATCGGATAATGGAAGATGGCGGAATAATCCAATGGTGTTGCATTATTGGTTTTCATAGTTCTTGTTTTTATATACTTAGTAAATGTTAGTTGTGCTTATAGGAATCTATAACTTTTTATCGTTAAACAACAACTCGTTAAAAATTACAAAAAAACTGGTTACAAGTGAGGGAAGAAAAGGTACTGAACTATTCTCTTTTTTTTATAGAAGAGGGGGCAAACGGACAGTCGGTTCACCTGATGGTAAGTGAAAAGCGACATCCACAGACACCCGCTATACCAGAGGATCAGTAGGTGCGTTGCCGGCCTTTTAGAAATGTGTATGCTCTTTTCTTGAAGGTCCCTAATCTCTTATCTCTTTCTCCTATTCAATCCACATAACACATACATACAACTATATTATACATAACACATACAACTTTAGTAATTAATTTTTAAACTTTTATCATCATCATCATCAGCCCCTGTCCGTCCACTGCTGAACATAGGCCTCCCTTAAAGAAAAACTTAACGCCACTCGCATCCAACACGGACCGGCCACTGTACGGAGATCGTCTTCCCACCTGGTTAATGGCCGACCAACACTTCGTAAAACTAAACTTAATTACCTGAAAATGAGATTGAATATCTATATTTAGACCAAATCTCTATAATGATAGTGAGGCTCTGCGCATTCGTCGAACCAAGTTCACGAGTAAACATTGACATTGGAACGTTTAACATGACACTGTTATGGCGTGGCCGTTTCATCAGCGCCTACAGCCGCCGAGCCGAATACCGAATATTATTATACTGTAGAAACGATTTTATGTCGCACATTCGTCATCAACATCAGACATATTATTATTATATACTTTGAGATAGTGTATGCTGTGATAAATTGGATTTTGTTGTGCAAATATATGATTGGCACGCCTTGACGCCATGCGACATGACGTTATCATGCAGCTTGCGTTGATGTAGGGGACATTACTAATACTCATCTTTATCCTTTAAAGTTTTGAAATTCCATCTTTTGCTGTTTTTTATTAATTATGTATTTTTATATTAATTAGAATAGTTGTTATTAATCTGCGTGACGTCCCTTGAAAGTCAACTTTTTTTATTTACCGAAAGTTGTATATTGTTTAATTTTTTCATTGTCAGATACAGAGTATGTGGTACATGTAGCAACAATTTGAGGTCTTATACTTTATACTTTCTTAAATTTAAAACCTCTGAGTTGAACCTCGTGGCCTCACGTATAGTCAGATGAAGTTACTGAAGACCGTGGTCAACTAGCATAGGTCATTTAAAAAAATGCATAACACCGCTAAAGCAGTTTTCACTTCAAAAAACCTTAAAGTTTCTTGTAGATTATGGTCTACTGATACTAGCATAGGTAAGTGCTATTTATAATACTCTGCTGTAAAACTGCTCTGCAAAAGCAATCAGGATGGCGCTACTCATGAAAATAAGCACACAGAACATAGCGCTCTCTAGAGCTTCACTTTATGACAATGAATTTAATGTTTTCATGAACTGTTGTGTTTATTAGGGTGCTTATGCACTACAAAGAATGTTACTGTCCGGCAGTCCGGTTTTTACGATCCGATATGGCCACATATATATAGTTTGTGCACTATACCGATATTTTATTTTTCCCCATTCCGGACCGTTTTCTTCGGTCCGAGACGACGTCACTATAAACGCGCTTATGCTTGTTTAAGGGCCTTGGATAAATCCGAAATTCTTTTTGTCTTATACACCATCACAAAGTAATAGAGCAAGCAAGACGTTCCAAGAAGTTTCAAGGAGAGCACCTAAACTGCTGCATCGCGCCGATCCGAGTAAAGACGGATAAGTGCACAAGCCAACCATCCGTTTTTTTCATGCCACATCGGACAATAAAACATCGGACTGTCAGACAGCCAAATTTCTTGTACCTATCTAGTGCACAAGCACCCTTAATACTCCTGCTGTAAGTACATTGTACTCCCTACTACTTTAGTAGCGCACGTAATCAAACAGCATCCTGTGTGGGAAAGGATAAATAACGTAGGACTTAAGAATCACTTAACTCGAGTATCACTTAGGTAACTAGGTTCCGAGTTTCCAAGTAGTCCCTCTGATTGCAGCCAATAATTTTAGATTTTAAATTCTGGAGTACTAAATTACATACTTACAACGTAATTACGGGCTCAGAAATAATAGACTATTATATTCTATATAAGTAGGTAGGTATAGTTGAGTATTTAAACGCTTTTTATTTTAAAATTTATAACATTGATTTTTTCTAAAGTTTTCGGAAAAATCTGTCCGACTGGACAAATAATTATGAGCATTTATAAAGAATTTTACATTCCCGGTGTTTTGAATACTTTAAAAAATCTGTTCTTGATATGACCGATGTGCAAATACGATAAAATCTTATTTTAATTTATCTAATGAAAATTTAGTGTATTTAATTTTGTTATTCAAATACATTTATAACTAAACGTTATTGCAGTCAAGATTAATCTGTTGAATTTTACAATCAGACAATGCATTAGACCTTGAATCACCATTGACATTGATGCTCAAAGATTCGCAACATTGCAATTTCTTAGGAATTTCGCCCCCGCAAACTGCGTAGAACAAGCTGCACCCGCGGTTTTAATGAACGAATACGACTTCATAACTTTCAAGAAAAGAACATAATAAAACCTTAAAGACGAGAATTTGGGTATGAATGACCAACACAAGAGGAATTTTCGTAAAAAAAATATAAAGAAATTTTATTTTAAAACTTACCTGATGACCGTTATCAATAGTTTTGTAGTCAGTACTTGCACGGAGGTTCCGTAAGTCTTAATTAATATGTGCAAGTCGTAATCATTACCATTACATTTGTATGTGGACACCATAGTTGTCGACTGTAATGAAAAAACGTTGTTGCAATTCGACGGTCTGCAGACACCGTTAGCCTTAATTTTTCACAACGTATAATATTATATCAACCTCACCCGTACAGATTGCTGTAACCGTTATCACGTCGGAGCCAATAAAAAGGTTTTATGTAATTATGATTATAGCTTCATAACGTTTTTGGAGTTAATACGATTTTCGATGACGTCGTAAGTGAAAAACATCAATGGCTAAGAAAAAAAAGTGTGTGTGTACTCATGTAAACTCGTTAAAAGTTCCTAAAGAAAAATACATATTACAATTTCATTACACTGTAATCTTTTTGCTTATTGTGTAGTTAAAAACTATATCTTCTTCTGACATCTAAACTGTCATTATATGAAAATTGTTATATAATAACAATATAATAATGTTGACCATAGCTAACTTCAGGGTGTCAGTTCATAATATGACTCTCATCATTTTTCCCTAACGTGCCAAAAGAAGTATAACTTCAAAAATGTTGGCAAATAGGGGTAAAATATATTCAGCTAGAATTTTTAGCCAATTTGACAATATTATCTTATTATTATATCTTTAAATGAGCAATTCTTGTATATATATACACAAGAATTATAGCCAATTCCGAGATTCCAAATCTCGGAATCGGCTCCAACGATTTTCATGAAATTTAGTATATAGGGGGTTTCGGGGGCGATAAATCGATCTAGCTAGGAATCATTTTTAGAAAATGTCATTTTATTACAAAAAAAAAAAACCATCCAGGTACTAATAATGGTAGGAAACAAGACGATACATACCATGTTAGCTCTAGATAAGAAAAAATGATTATGCTAATATTACTGTAATAACTACAAATACAATTTTAGTAGGCAATAGGTGCTTTACTTTATCACGTATATGGAATGTTGATTAACACTTTGATCATTACAGTCAACAGGCCAGGTCATAGGCCTTTACGTTAACATCGATACTCGTCGTACTAGAAATAGTCACATCGCGATAAATTCTAAGAAGAAATAAAAATTAGCGTACGGCGTGAAATCTAAGCTTGTTCCTGGGCTATCGAGACGGATGTTTTATTTATGGACTTAGTACTATTTGCGACTATCGACACTAAACATTGGTATAGGTACATGGATAAACAAGCTTAAAAGCTTGTCTGTAGGATCTACGAAAAATGTTATCGGGCGCTCGGCCGATGTGAACATTTATGTAAATAAAAGAATTCATTATTAATAAAAATCTATTATCTAATTTTAAGAGGTAGTGCCACTGCTTTACCAAATTTACAAAAATGCTGCCGAATTGGGCCGGCACGACCGGGTTGGTACCTCTCGCTGTCGCATTTCATGTGGTTTGTGAGTTACCGGTGGGCCCATTTTACGGAAAAGGGAGGCAATGCTACGCATAAATTTTGGTTGTGCGGATGTCTATGGGCGTCGGTAGTCACCTTAAGGCTCCGACTGCCCGGCTGCCTCCTTATGACATAAAAAAAATCTTTAACGAAGGTTTATCAAAATACGCACAGCAGAGTGGGGAAATCACGACACGACAGTGTCAAGCCGTTGGCCATCATGTCATTCTAAATGACTTTACTGCCAATAGATATTTTACATCTAAATTGTGTCGGTACATTCAAATGGATGTTCAAAGATTTATTCTTTTGAATGAGTAGACATTAGATAAGTTTCGATTTTCTAGTGAAGTTAATAAACTTTAGATAGCCCGTAGTCGGGGTCGTCTTAATATTTCCATAATAATGTTGGAAAGACAACCGGTTTATATTTATTGCTCGAGACATGATTTCTATGTGTTCATTGTCCATTTGTCAAGGAATTTTTCGCTATCTCAAACTATTTTGGAGATTTCGGCATATGACGTGGTATCAGAGCATAACTGTGTGACATGTCCATTGTCTGTGAGTCACCGGTACTCGAGCTATTTACGTGTACGGCGTAGGCGGCATACCCTCCCCATCTCATTCCTTGGGCCGCGCAGACTGCGCAAGATTCAGACACCTTTAAATATAACTCATGTTCGTCTCGTATTCAAGTACGTCTATGATAAAAATAAGATGGTAGCGCTGTAAACATAACATTGGATTGAACATGTCGGTTCGGGTTGATTTATGGAAAAATAATATTCATTGCGTTATTGTATACCTAAGAGTTTATATGAGAAGTACGAAATTGTTAAAGCTGTTTTGTAAAAAAAAGGACATTAAAAAAAAAACAGTTTTTACGGCGTTAAAGGTAACAGTAGTAGTGGTGACCAGTGTTTACGCAGCAAACGTACAAGAAAGGAGGTAGTCCGATACGGACACCTCTAATGCCGTCAACATCTACCTGCATACTTCAGTCTCGTGAACAAGACATTCGTAGATAATGTCGAAATATCGAGCTCCGCGAAATAAAAGTGAAAAACATTGTAAATATCCCGTTTCAAATAACTTTAGTAATGAAAATGATTAAAATATAATATTTGTTTAGGAAATAAAGAAAAGCTTTCGGAACAATTTTCATAATTTGCCTTTTTAAAAGTACGTGTCAGGTCCCCAGCTGGAATGACAAAAAGCTTTAGTATCAATAAAACCATCAACAACTTGTAACTTGACACCGAGACTTCTTAACTTTGTTATGGAGTTACAAACAAGTATTATGTTGCTCTTTCCTATAAACTTCCTTTTTACCTCAGTTTCCTAGTTATTCTCAGTTTAATCTCCGTAACATAATGACTCTATCTATTTATTCATTAACAATTTATTTCTACAACTGTGCAGAAAGAAGTAATGGAAACAAAATAAAAAAAAACTAGATACGTGCTGATGGCAAGATGCTAGACAAAGAAGCCATCGAAGACGGTGCACCTTATACAATCAGGATACAGTCGTACGATAGTTGCCTTGGCCTTATTTTTATCCACCAATTGGTCACAAATAATAACCAATTTAAGAATTTCATGACTTTGGCCAAACTTGAAATTCAATATCATCTTCATCATAATCAGCCTTTCGAGCATATAGCCGGAATAGATTTGAAAAATGAAAACAAACTCCGTCTTTGTACTGTGACGCTGCGCCGGTTCTGCGCTTTGATTAGCCGACTGATGACCATTGATGGATGATTGGCCGATGTGACGAACATACATATCACTGGTTGGTTGAATTGCTATCACGTCAGTGACAAATCACTAACTAGTTTTGGAATTTTATGGCACACATTACTACTATCTGGTTATATATGCTTGTTGATTGCTAAATATAGGATACCATGAACGCCAATATAATTTGAAATTCAATATAATGTAATAAAAGTTTTATAACTACTGGTGCGCAAAAATTTAAAATATTTTTAGAAACAAAATCTTCAAAATCAGCTATAAAGCTAAAAGGAATTTGTATGTTTTATTTGTATTATAACTGTACGAAATCAAGCGTCGGTAATATCCCATCCCTCGGTAAAATGGTAGAGCAAATTGAAGGAGCAAAGACACTAAAGTTAAAAAATAAATATCGATAAGCTTTATCGATAAGCACATCAATGCACCTGCCCATCAAAGCTCCTTTTCGGTTTGAAACGGCACAATGGTGCGAGAGATAGTATGTTCGCTAAATTCATAATTAAGCTTCCCGGATTTAACCTTAAATACCTGTTGTATTTCACCGGTAAAAAGCCGGATTTTTATTTATGGGGCTTCAATTTAGAAGAAAGGCTTATATGATATGAATTTTTACTTATGGCTAATTTTGAAAAGCGAATGAATTGTTTTCACGTTTGTCATGGTTCACTTTAAAAACAGCAATAGAATAAAGAGTGAAATTGGGGGAAAGACTGAAAACTTTGGAAGAACAGGACATGAATCTATAAGAATTTTTAGATAATCATTAAAATATAAAACAGGTTAAGTTTAGGTTTTGGTGCCTATGTGAACCTCCGATTAAAGGAGGCCTATGTTTAGCAGTGGACGGATAAAGGCTGATGATGATGATAATGATGACGAACCTCCGCTGCTGTTGCTAGTTCCAGCCCTTAATAAGTTTCAAAGTATTGCAGGTTTAACTTGATTACGTTAAGTTCAAAGCTTGTACCAAAGCTATATATAATATAGCTATATATAATATAGCTATAGATAATTTTTAATTAATCAAATCAATGAACATACATTGTAATCATCTCTGACTCATGATAATTGGTACCTAAATTTTAAAAGTCGGCTTAGTTGATATTGTAAAGAGGGATTTGATTTTTGCCTTTTCTGAATTTCGAGCATACTTTTCTTGAAAAGTTGTTATGAAATCCCTTAGTGATTAGATCAGATGATCAGAGTTTTTCTCCTTCAATTTAAGCGTCTGATAATCTCTATAAGAACATACTTCAATTGTTTTTAAAAAAAACAGCGATCAAGGAAATAATCCGATAAGCTCATTAATAAATTTTTGCTGGTATAACATTAATCCCTAATAAAATTTATGATATTAAGGAATAATAAAATAAAACTTATAATTTAATAGCTATTAAAAGCTTACAAAATTATCTGATATAATTTATAAAAGCTTGTTGCGAGATTAAGTGATTAAGAGTAATCAAACTAACTAAATACGAATTATTTAGTTAGTTTGACAATAAAAAAAAAAAATGATACAGATCTATTTTTTTAAATGATCTAAGCTAGTAGACTGAGGTCTGTTCTAACTTCATCTGTCTTTAGGTGAGGCAACAAGGCTCAAACCTTTCTAAGTTTTAGTGTATTTGGAGTTCCTTATGGGGCCCCCGTCCCGTCATCTAAGAGACACGGGGCATCGATGTGAATCCTTCCTGTCGATTACGGGACCGACGACGGTCGGAAACAAGGTTTTCGCCACCTACGGCGGAGGTGGTGTTGAGTGCGTGTAATGAGTGTACTGTTGTGTGTGTACTGTGTGCCATGTGCCAAAGGCTCAAGGGATGCCCTAGGTTGGAGAGGGAAACGATTATTGGCAACCGTGATAGGATCTGGAGGATCGAGGAGGACGTTTCTCGGTTAGATCTAGTTTTAACTGACTTGTTTATCCATACTGGTAAATCTCGCTACTTATTAATTACTCGCTTAAATTATTGAACTACATAAATTAACAATCTCATATTTGATTTGAATACTATTAAATGTGTTTTCTAAGTATAAAGTGCATACTGAGATATCTCTTAGGAATATGACAGGATATTTTGTCGAGATCACGTCTTTCAGAAAAGAAGGACATGATCTTGACGCGATGGACCAAAATCAGTAGGAGGGGATGAGAATAAGGGCTAATGCTAATCCTTACCACCTGCTCTATTTCTGTGAGTGGTGTATGGTGCGCAGCTGACTTACAGTCAGGACCGATGGTTTTGCCTTTTTTTGATATCGCAGGGAAATCCTTACGGAAAATTGAAAAATTTTGCATGTATAAAGACATCTCTATTAGCATATCACGATTACGTTGCCTCTATACAAAGATTTGATATTATATTATATTATTCAACCGATTCAATCCGTGTCTTTCATGCACAAAAAATAAGTATATTAGGGCAGTATGTGGAGCCACTTACAAAGCTTCACATCACTATTTGAAAAACATAATATTCTTCCTTTTCCAAGCGTTTATATTTTTGAGATGTATGTTTTTGTAGACAGAAACTTATATAATATGTATTTTGACCAGTGATTTTGATAGGAAAATTAATATAGCCACCAAAAGGTACATCCCAACAAATTACGTATCCCTTTCAGAGATTAAATATTTGCAGCAACAATGCATATTGTATGCCTGTGTCAATTTTTAATAAACTTCCAAAGCATATTACGGAATTATCCGGGCAGAAATGAAAAAAATGTGCTATTTGAATGGCTGTTTTCAAAAATGTAACATTAAATATTACTTGGATGATAAAGCATAAACATTATAATATTATTCTCATGTAGGTAATACTTCTAAGTTTCATTCCATTTTTTTTTATGTTAGTTGGATAGGCAAACTGGCAAACGTACCACCTGATGGTAAGTGGTCGACATGCACAACCAAGGCTACGCAGATGCGCCGCCCTCCTTTTCCCTATCCCCCAATGGGCCACCGGAAACTCACAAACCGCACGAAAAGCGACAGCATAGCTGTCACATGACGCCGGTGTTATGTGAGCGAGAAGTACCACCACGCCGATCGTGCCGGCCCCATTCGGCTGCAAAGCAGCATGGCACTACCTCTTACAACCATTTATTATTAACCATATTCCAGCAAATAAAGATATTATATTATAATTCTTATTGCTCCTGTACCCACCTTATTTCCAAATTTACAGTCGGGAAAAACCGCGGAAATAGCAAACTTAAAGCGAAAATAGAAAAGTAAGATAGGTGAGTTACAAATGGTAAAATTATGATGATTTTGAACCTGTTTTAAGGTTATAGGTGTGTAATATTTAAATTATTTCGAGTTTATCTGCATCGTGAACTAGATACATCACGATAGGTCCTTGCTAGCCTTGGATGACCGAGCTATGTAAATCACTATGCATACATTCGTGTTAGTAAGAATGGAAACTGCGTTATCATAAATAGGACTTAGATTTCAAAATTCACAAATCTTACCGAGGGGGGGATGCTTTTTGTGCTTCGAACTTGTCTGTAGTGGTATCATGTACCTGCGTATTCTTCTGCCTGTTTCCATGTATTCCGTAGAGTTATACGCAAGAGTGTCTCTCTTGCGTATTTAAATATGATTGTTCTAAGCTAACAAAAAGAAGACCAGAAAGGAAAACTCTGTTCATTTTCTGGTTTTTTTTTATTGTTAGCCTTTTTAGGAAACGAGCCGTCAAAGGCCCTGAGTGGGGTCCGATGTGTTGGACTAGCGTACCTGTGCCGAATACCCACTATGACCCAGTGAGTGCCACAAATGCTGCCTTTGGTGAGGTGCCGCGGATCTGTTGAGGAACTGGGCACCTCGACGGCTAGTCAGTCCCCCAAGGGACCAACGCCACTGCCACGACAACATTTTGGGCTTGCACCTTTTTGGGGTAATGTTCTGGTCTGTTTTTGTGTATTCCATTAAAAAAATATTAAGATCATTAATTGTCTGTGCATTTATGTTTGAGAAATAATGTTGTCAGTTTTTTACCTATTTGATAATATGATGAATGTGATTGGTGCTTTATTGTATGTTTACTTAGCATTGTTCATGTATAACGTTATTACTGTTTATTTATATCTTTGCAGACCTTTAAATCGAATAATTAAGGCGAAAGCAAAAGTTTTATTGTTTCAGCGCTCGCTTGTTGAACTGTTAGGAATAGCGTTCACGGTTGGAAAAGTTTGCAAAGTTACACTAGATCGATACTAGCAGCTCTCAAATATCAAGTAGCAGAGCATCGTCTATCTCCTTTTTCAAATTTCGAACCGATAATAGACACTTCCTTTTTATTAAAAGGGAAGAAGGGAATTTAACAAGATGAATCAGGTTTTATGATAAAAATAGATAAAATCAACCTTCAGTGAACTAAGATTGAATTTCAACCCCCGGAAGACCTCTAATTTGAACTAAATTGAACCTGAGAAATGTTTTTTCAGGCTTTAAGAATAAAAGAACCAAGTAATGATTAGAGTTAGCGGGGCTCAAGATTAACTTGACACTTTGGATAATTGCACGCTTTATAAACGAAGCGTAGATAGTGCTCTACCTACTTACTCTCGAAATTTAAGAAAAAGCCGGTTTCTCGAAACTGAAACTTTTTTTAAATTCATACATTCATATCAATTCAAATAATATGCCCGGCAGATAAAATATATTTCAATAACAATTATTTTATTTGATATGGTAAATAATAACATTAAAAATAATATTTTATGAACGTCCCCATTTTCTGTGTATGTTACAGGGAAATAGGTCAAATAACTATCGTACCGGAATATTTTTTTATCATCTAAAGGAACAATGCGCCAAGTTTTTCAATTAATATGAACATTCAATTCACTGTCGTTTAATTATTATTAAACGACGTACGCATGTACTACGTACGACTACTACGTACGACTACTACGTACGACTACTACCTACGTACGACTACTACTTACGATTACTACGTACGACTACTACGACATTTGACTTAATTAATCTTATTTAAATAAAAAAATCGTATCACGATGTATGTTCGCGATAAACTCCGAAACTACTGAACCAATTTTTATCAAATTTTGTAAGCATTTGTAATTTGGTTCCACTTGGGAGATGGTGGTGGGTAGTTTATACCTCAACTTATAATCGCAATATTTATTTATTTCAACTTATTTGTTGATATTTTGTTACTGTATGCAGATGTCAAATTCTCAAAATGATGTCAAATCCAAAACTCATTTAAAAAGAAACATGTATTAGACCTTCATTATTGTTTGACATTTGTTAAGAATAATACCTTACAAACTTTATATACCTTAGCCACTGCAACGCGTGGCCGGGTCTGCTAGTATTGTATATGTTACTGTTAGTGTTTTGATTTTGGAATATCCTTTACCACTAGTACTGAAAACAAGGTCGATAAAATGAAAAAAAAAAAACACTAATAATAAGAAGACTAGAAACACAGAGACATTTTTAAAAGCACGACGTAATAAGAAAAGCTTTTACTTTTAGTACATTAACTTTAAAAAGCTTTTGCTCACCTAGTGCGCTACGAGCATTTAACTAAGCAAGAGTAATTACAGTTTTCAGGACCAATATTGGAGCTTTCACTTTTACAACAGTTATTGTGTTGATATTTATGTAGCTAGCTAATTTTGATTTAAGTTTGGGATTGATTGTGATTATTTTGTTGATCTGGGTTCCTATAGTAAATAATATGATGTACGTCTCCTTGTAAAATTTTATGGTTATCTTTTATATGCGTATATATGCGTATATAGTGTGTGTGTGTGTGTGTGTGTGTGTGTGTGTGTGTACAAACGTATATTAGCAAATGAACAAATTTTTCATATGACTCAATTAACATAACGCATAACGTCTGATTTTACTCCCCATAATTATATTTTTATACCTCGGGCTTATATATTATGAAAGTCGATGGTTTAAAGGAGTTAAATTTATTATTTTCTAATGTTTACGCGAATTTCACTCATTATTATAAAACATTTTTTTTGGATGGATATTAGATTATTAGTGGGGGGTTGCCGCCCGCCAACCGTGAAATCTACGACCGCACAGCCTTCTGGCGTCGGGGTGGATGTTACAAAGACGTATGAAACCTCAGTCCTCCCTTGACCATGGTTGCTGTAAAGTATCCGAAACGTCGACCTTATAAAAATCTTAATAAGCCGCGATAAAATCCGTAAAAATGTTTTCATTATAATGAGTTTAATTTAATTATGTTCAACTCCAAAAATAGTAGAGCTCATTTGATCCCTATATTTAATTTGTTATTATATAATATGTCACGACAATACAAATATCATATTGTATGTTGCGACCTTTAATTATCTAGATTAAAATGAACTCTACATAATAATAGTATTCATTCTCGTATTGACGCGTTTATCGTATCACAATAAAAACTTAGTCAATCACCTGTGCACTTTTAATTTCACGTGGAATGTACTACAGACATAAAATGTCTAACAGAGAGGCGATATTCGCTTGGTTCGATATTTGGGGTCGAGCTAGTTCATAGCACAAAAAATGTAGTTCATTGAATTGCTGTGATGATATCATTACACACTTAGATTACTCAGTGTTTTTTTTCATACTATAATTAATGAAAAAATCAATTGTTAAGCAAGTAATTTTGATGTTATGTGTTAAATCAGGACCTTATTAAATCTCGTTGGAGTTGAGTTGTAAAAACAGGTTGGGTTGTAAACGTGATTATTGACATGTTGATAAAAATGAGTTCGCGGGTTGGCGACTCTCGGTGCCCGTCCGTGCTATTTGAGGCGATTCATGAATCGTTTCTTGACGGCGTAAACCACGACGCGTTATCGATTTTAATGCTCTCCCGGTATCTCCATTGTACCAATACAAACAATATAATATATAACACACATCTTGACATACTTGTTGTTTATGAAAGAAGATGTAACTTTAATAAGGTTTTGTACATAATATGGAAGCTGTGACTGATTTTTTATGTTAAAATATGATATCCAAAGATATTATACCTTCAAAACGTTCATGTATATTTTAAAATGTTTTTGAAAAAAAAATAGACAATGTTCAAGAAACACGTGAGCGCGTTTTTGAGGAGAGGCCAAGTGGCAAATGACAATGTGGGCTAACGTTAGTCCGTGGCTGGGTGCGGGCGTGAACGTTTCTTGTTGCGGTACAAAGTGAGGCGGCATGGTAGCAGTACCGTGCCTCGGCTAGGGCGAGCGCGGTCGATGAGCCCGATGTAGAGGGCAGCACGGAACCGGCGCGCGCGGAGGGTGTGTGTGCGGGGGCCGGGAGGGGACCGCCCCGCTCCGCCGCTGAGCTACCTCCCCGTTTGCTTGCGCACATTGTAGAGTTGAGCCGCGCGCTCACTAATGCGTCATAACGCCATCAAAGTTGACGCGCGTTTCTACGCTCCGACACAACACTTCGCGCGCGCCATGTGAACTCTAGTGTTGTCATTAGTACTTATTATTTATCCGCGCCGGAACAAATTGCGCTCATTATTGAATATTTTAATATTATCGACATGGACAGTGACTCTGGTGCCTGTGAAATGGGTACGTTTGAGTGGTTGACGAGGATGACACACGTGCTCTACCGGCGTCTCCGTCGAGTAAGTTTTAAGTTGTATTTATTTTAATACGTGACACAACGTAGACGTGGACGGTGGGATCAGTTGAGGGTGCGTTATTTTAGCAGCGGAGGAGGATTGGGGCGCCGAGCCGCCGGAATGCGGCCTCCGCCCCGCCGCGCGTTGCCGGCGCCGAGCGCGCCGCGCGTAGCGTAATAAATAAAGGCGGGGCACCGCTGCGTGCGCGCGCACCCTCCCGCGCCCTCGTCGTCCTCAGGTCATTGACTCATGCCCGACCGCCGCTGCCGCTACAACCGATACCACTGACAATGTTCAAGACAGCAATTTTCGAAATTGGTGTCGTGCACTTGGCCTAGGAATGGATTTGCGGCACCTCGTTCTGATCAATGTCAATGCCGATGCCGTTAGGTAAGCGTTGTCGTAAGCGGATGTGCTTCGCTTTGCATGCGTGGGACATCTCGATCACTGCGACATCATACAGATAAGTACTTGTCACACTATAAAGGGTATTGACCCAGCGTTCACACCTGGACTCGACGCGAACCCCTTTCAATATTGATAGATATACTTCCATTGTCATTTCGTATTGAGTCAGATTTTAAAATATCGTTTGTAAGTTTATGTATACTTTAATTTAATGCTGATTTTCTCTTGTCTTTTTTTGTATCATAATATTGGTCGTACTAGTCTCGTCCTACATTCGGCGCCCGCGCCATTTCTAGCTTTCCACGTGTTTCACAAAAGCTCAAATATTTTATATTGCACGCGTAAAGCAAACTCGCGTTAATTCAATATACATGGAGCACCATGTACCGTTATATTTTAATAAAGCGTTGGCCGTTTCATAAAACGCTAAAAATAAAGCGTGAACTTCCCGGTTGAATGGCGTCGTTGGCGCGACGAGTGCGGGGAGTGGCGGCAGCCATTGCCCTCACCCGGTTTGTTTACAACTCTCCGGGTAGCCCACACGATGCTAACTGCACCCTGCGGCTTCGTGCTAGGGTGTACAATCCCGACACCCGGCGCCGCGCGGGCCCTGCGCCCGCGCCATCTGCGCGCGCATTATTAAAATAAACTTCCACCGACAGATAGAAATGCTGTACAAAAACCATCGCCAGGTGCAATACGACCCTATTGACGACGCGTCTAGTGCTAGGTCAGTTACTACCAAGAAATGACACGGGACAAAGAACCTGACGCCACGATAAGTTTCTTTAGACGCTATTGTGAATTAAAACGTCAATTCATTGTATATAATTACTGCTATTACGTATAATTCTTCATTAATAAATAATTTAGATAATGAGTGGGAATTATCGTTTATTTTTAAGACATATTCTTCTTGCGTAAATTTGTAGAGCATGGGATGCATGTGGCGTTGTCGTCGAATTGTCGGCGGATACAGACATTGGCTGGCTTGGCGTCAACAAGTTGCAGTGGGATCTAGAGGATTGCGCGCGCATTATTCAGGAAGAGTCTGTCCCTTTTCTTCTCAGTGCCGTGAAGTATTCGGGACTCGGGAGTCGGGACGGTGGGCATGTCTACACTCTACAGTAATTCTTGCGAGGGTGTTGTACTGGCACACTTGTGTGCGGTATTTAGGCGGCTTTTTATTTCATTGATAATTACTATTTCTTTCGTGGCAATATTTTTATTTGTGAGGGCGCTTTTAAGAGGGTATTAGGTAGTACGCTTTACGTCGTGTGTAGAGATAGTCGGTGTTAAGTGAAGTGCATCGGAGCCTCCGCCAATGCAGCTGTCACACGCAATGGCTGGTATGTGAAGAAAGTTCACTTCTCTCGTATTATTGCTTTGCACTAGAATCTATTGACAATTGATTGATGACTTGTATCTTTTCTATATTTTTAAGTGATTAATATATTGCTTTTGTGTTTTGTATTTGTGGTTGATTATGAATGGCTAAGTGTATGTCGTTTAATTTACATTATCATGTTAATCTTTTTTTTCGCGGGTTATTTTAATAGTTCTTTTTCATGTAATATTATGAAAAATCATGTGCTGTGTAGCCTTGCTTGTGGAGTAATAAATAGCTTAAGCCTACTATCCTACTAATATTATAAACGCAAAAGTTGTTATGGATGTTTGTTACTCTTTCACGCAAAAACCACTGATTAGATTTTAATAAAACTTTACAATAATGTAGCTTATACATCAAAATAACATACCTATATACTCTAATTTATTCCCGCGCTCCCAAGAGAATATGTAGTACTAGTTGCTAGTATTATATATATTTAAATAGACTTACATAAAATGTATTTTGTTAATATAATATATTACATAATATATTAATGTTTATATCTACTACTGTACATTTTATTTGAAAGTTTACAACTATTCTTGTAAGATTTTTTTAATACTCTTAATAGGCTAAGATCCTGGATATAAAACGACCTTCACCGAGATGTTTATTTGATGAAACGTATTTTATATTTAATTTAATACGTTAATAAATATATTGCATATGGGTTGCCTAACAAATTTAAGTCCAGGGTATGTTTTAATTAATAATAATAATAAAAAATTTTAAACATTTCACCGGTTTGATTATTAGATAAATTCTATACCAATCGAAAGTATGAAGCCCATAGAATATGCAAACGTTAGGTTGCCTATTCTTTTCCGGTCATAACTATCGGATAGTCAAGTATAAACAGGTAAATCTATACCGGACCGGAAAAGAATAGGCAACCTAACGTTTGCATATTCTATGGGCTTCATACTTTCGATTGGTATAGAATTTATCTAATAATACCGGTAAAATGTTTTTTTTTATTATTAATTAAACATACCCTGGACTAAAATTGGTTAGGCTACCCATATGCAATAATATATTTATTGACATATTAAATTAAATATAAAATACGTTTCATCAAATAAACATCTCGGTGAAGGTCGTTTTATATGCGTGTCCTATACTATAAATAATTACGATCGAAAGTATACACAATTAGGCTTAATCTGAAAAAGTGTTGAGTTTGAGTGATAAATTTATAAATTTCTCATTGAGCCAAGTCTTTGTAAAATGAATAATGAACACATTGGGTTGTAAGAATATGAACCCTAAGACTGGGTATAGAGATGAACAAAGCGCCACTTCACTGTCTTTGTTCCCATCTTGAAATATCACCACTTAATACGTATATGATTTTTAACCTATCCCACCCTTGCTTTTAAAAAAATTAATATATTTTGCACCGGTATATCACTAGAATGCACTATCTATAAAATCCTTCTTTGGAACAATAGGAAATTCTATTGCATGTTTTTTGCTTATATTCTCAAGTTTAATTTGGTATAACGTCTCATATAATATATTACATCATCATCATCATCAGCCTCTATCCGTCCACTGCTGAACATAGGCCTCCCTCAAAGAACGCCAAGACGACGGATCCCTCGCTACTCGCATCCAACACGGACCGGCCACCGTACGGAGATCGTCTTCCCACCTGGTTACTGGTCGATCAACACTTCGTCTACCTAAACATGGCCTCCACTCTTGAACCTTATATTAGCCCATCGGCCATCCGTTCTCCTGAGTGTATGACCAGCCCACTGCCACCTCAAAATAAATATTTAGAGTATTATATGCAATCCAAAGTAAGTACCGTGCTCATATTATTGACCAGACTGAGTTTACTATTTTGTTCCATGACAGGAATTCAAGAAGTAAAATCTTCATCAACTTTAAATGCCATGTTTGAAATAGTTCTTGATACTTACATGACTTTGAAAACGACATGTCTGAAGTAGGAGGTCACTGCTCTTATTCCGGAGCCAAATGGGGCGTGTCCGAGTGGCCGCATTACCATCATCTGACAAAAAATGTAGGATTTTGTTACGGAACTGTATTCCACTTCTTTTGATTCCTTATTATCTTTTATTTTACACATAAATACATACAATGTTTTTAATACATTGCTGTATTGTGGAAGTCATTTAATACGCACTCCAATAGAAATTATATTAGCTAAACATTTAAATACGATCTCCGTGCAGTGGCTGGTCCGTGTCCGGTCGTCTTGGCGTTCATTGAAGGAGGCCTATGTTCAACAGTGGACGGATAACGGATGATGATGATGATGAAACATTTATGAACTTAAGTTTTGATCACTTGGTACTTGATAATTTGCATTTTATTCAACTTATAGGCCATTATTTGTTTGCTTACGCTACGTAGAGTTTCGCTTACAAGTGCGTATTATTATGATAAAACTACTAAATCAATTTTTTTTGGGTGTTTGACTAAATTTAACTAATAAACGGAATATATGCAATTGTGGTCGATGATCTTAAGGCGTTCTTACATATTTTTGACAGTACATAATATTAAAATCTGTAATAATATGCTTTATAATTTAAAATATACCTTATATTGAAATACTGTCTATACATCGCCTCACATTAACAATATAAAGATATACCTACAAGTTGACGCTGAATATGTACCGAAGACGTCAGTGAACATACAGGATGTCAAATGACTCGAGTGCGAATTAAAGGCATTCAATGAACGCTGCCTACAGTTACGTGACATGAAATTGTATGATAGTATTTGAATATTGTCTGTGATCAATCTCAATTGTAAATTATTTTTCTACGATTTAAACTTCTAAAATGTACGTAAAATTTGTAGTAATAACATTATGAGACCTTTTTTTCCTTTTCCGCTGGGAAATGGTTTTAGAAATCCCGCGGGGAAGGGGGGAATGATGCGCCCGAAAGATGGTAAGGTGGACACAGCTCTACCCACTAAAATCCGGCGGGTGCCACCAATGCCGCTTTTGGTGAGGGGCCCCGGATCTGTTGAGCAAACAGGGCACCCTGACGCGTTTCTCAAGGGACCGATGCCACCTCCACAGAGGGCGCAACTGCACCACAGAACAACCCCTCCCAACGTCGGGACAGTGCAATGGGTGAGGTTCCCTTCCTCGCCCCTTGTCCCCTCCCACTTTTTGTCCCCTTTTCTTATAAGGTACAAAGAGCAGCCCCCTCGGTATACTTGGCTTTGCAATATGAGAGCTGGAATTGTCATATTCTATTTCCACATAAAAAGTTGAGAGAAGTCAATTTGTGGAGACAGGGGTAGTTCGACATCCCGCTAGACGGAACGACCGGCCTGTTTTGGATGCGTTGGATTGAAAGAGATCTCCAGCAAAGGGCGGAAACAGGCTGATAATGATGACACAATTAATTTAGGATATGTGTACAAGTGCGATGCATATTAATAATTAGAAGTTAGTTACGAATGCGTCTTAAAAAACCGGATGAAGAGGCACGCGACGTTCCGTTACATCAAGTAGAGCGTCTCAGCACGCCATTTACATAGCTAACGTGACTGTCGTCTGCACAACGGTTATTTATTGTAGAGATTGCCACACCAACACTTACTACATTTACACGTACATGTCTATTGTTTCATTGGTAATTAATACCCCCCCCCCACATGATTCATTCATACAAACTCATTAAGATCATGTTTCGTTGTACATGCGCGCACATTATTTTTGTTAATTACAATGTTTAGTGTACTACGATTCTCGTTCGCGATGATGTTATTAATCTCATTATTTAAAGTCGGAGTCTTGTGGAATGCAGTAGGGATGCCAACGCTAGATCTTTTTTGTTACCTCGCATGTGGCCCATTCCCTTCAAAAAAGCAGGTAGTCGGGACTCTTTCATAAAAACAACCCCTCGCGGACCAACAAAAAGGTCCCAAATTGTGCAATGGGTGCTTTTCTTTTGTAACGCTGAGCGTTAGAGTGTGATTAACAACCGATTGCCTTTCTCGGAATTCATTCCGTGGGGCGAAAGGATTCCTCTACTATAGATCGGAATCAATAGCATTTTAAAATATGCGCCGTTTTTTTTAGTTGTAAATTTGAAAACATAATAAAACGCTGTTTTTATTTCGTGCCCGTTTCTATACCATCCTGTTTTGTTTGGAAATTATTAATGAGTTCCTGCATGTTCGACGTGAGAAACGTTTTTTGTTACATATATATTACATATATCTTTGCAGTATTCCTTAGTCCGTATGTCGTTTATAGTATTCCTTAGTCCAGGCTTAGTACCTTAGAATCTGTAGAAAATCAGTTCGTTTAGGTAGCCTGCACCCTCTCATTGACCTGGATCTTCAAACATTCTAATATCCGTTAATATCAATAAAATGCGCACGTATTTTGACACCGGACTATATCTACAGCTAAACTTCGATTTTTTAATCCGTAGAATTCTGACATTAATAAGTGTTGCTACTAAAAAACCTCTCCACACGAAAAAGGGTAAAATTTGACCAATTTGAGCGGAATAAAAAATAAAATAGATATTTTTTATGTTTTACCTGGAAAAAAATCTAAATATTTATTTACTTAAATATTTACTCCCTCAAGTGAATTAATACAAAAATAACCAATATTTCAATATCACGAACAATATATTGCATTAATTTTAATTACTTTACTTTATCCTTTAGCTGGCATCACTCCCTAATTTTTATTTATTTATTTATTTTCATTTAAAGGCTTAGCTACTAGGCTATTAGCCATACAAAATACAATATTCGGTCTGTAATACGGAGAAATGGCGGGAAACCCCAAGGAGCGCGGCTTCGCCCCTCAACCAAGAATTTTCTAACTAATTATAATATATACAAATAAAATTTATAAAATAAATATTATAATAAACTGATCTGAATGACTAAAATAATAAAAAAATAATGAGAAACAAAAAACCACAACTGCGCGCCTTGAAATTTCCCGCCGTTTTTTCGCATCACTCCCTAATAATTCAGGTTTATTAGCTGTCAGATAGCTGTCAGAATTCTACGGAATATAAAATCAGAGTTAAATCAAAGCAGCAATTTAAGGACAACGTTTATAATGAATGTCAGAGAGGCAATGCCTAAACGTTGTCTTTGTTTTATAACAGAAGTATAATCCTAATAATATGTACTTATAATAAACGCGAAAGTTTATAAGAGCGTATGTATGATTGTTACTATGTATAGGTACGTAGTATTCTCTATATAGTATGTGTGTTACTCTTTCACGCAAAAACTACTGCATGGATTTTAATGATTCTATACAATAACATAGCTTATACATTAAAATAACACATATGCTATATAATTTATCCCTGTACTCCCATGGGAATGGAAAGACATGACTGAAAACACGGGGCGCTGTTAGTATAGAAAGATAATAGAGAGAAACTTTATTTCAAATATTTATTTAAAACAACATTGTGAGTGAAACAAATTAGAATTTAAGACCTAAATTGGTTTTTTGTAAGCTGGAATAACTGTAACGTTAAACGAAATTTGGCGATAAGATCTAACAATAATAGAAATTATTATAATTACTAACTCGTTAGTTTGGCCGTAGTTAAAGAAAAATTAGTATTTTCCAAACGCACAGCTTAGAAACATGTAGATAAAGTGTAAAGATAATTATGAAATAACGGATGAATTAACTTACACATTGATATTGAGTACATTAAGTAAAACGCGGAGCCTTTACGATAAAATTTTGAAGCCGATTTAATAGGTTTAAGGTGACGCCTCGGTAAACAATAATTCTAAAACCGGGCAGGCGCGCCCCGCACCCCGCACACACACCCCGATAAGTAACGTAAATATTGCAATTTGCGAGCTATCGCGCGCCATGTGTAACATCGTAGACGTCTTGGAGTTGTCATTTTATATTTTTTTAATTTTGTTTTTTTGTCATATAAACGTCATTTTGTATTTCGATAAATATATTTAATTTTATACTTTCATAATATTTAACACGATGTTTGATATAGTACAATATTGTAGTTCTATTATTAGTCATTGTCATTTTACATTGATATGATGTATTATGAAGTTGATATTGTTTAATATTATACAATTACTTACATAAATTACTTCTTTTTATGAAGTAGCGCCATGCTGCTTTGCAGCTGAATGGGCTGGCGCTTATAAGTGCTTCGCTCTTACATAAACCCGACGTCGAATGACGACGGTGTTATGTGAGAGATCCGGTTGCCCATCCCTCCCTCCAGACATGGCAGCACAGACTATGCAAAGACCCAGTAGGGTACTGGTCGAAAGCACCGGAGAATCCCTCTCTAGGCTTCCGGGTTCAGGACAGGTACTTGAACCTGGAAACTTGGGCAGCTCCGCGAATTCTTGGGGAATCTGTGCTCAAGACAAAAACTGCCCGGGGTCAAACGGAGCAGTCGACAGAAGTTCCCTACCACAATGACCGTGGATTTCTGTAACCTCAGGAGACTTCTTAACATCGTCCATTACCACCTCCTATTTTTGACCGAGACTCAGATATCCTCTCCAGCTGATACTTCTTATCTCTCCTGTTCGGGGTACAAATGAGAACACTTTTTTGTACCACGGGCTGGAGTTTGCGCGTACGTCAGAGAGGATGTCTGCTCTCATCGCCTTGGTAGTCTTGAAAGTATTGAAGGGACCTCTCCATCCTCTGGTTGTGCATCGTGCATGACCATCCCCGCGTCTATACCTCCCTATATAGGTCCCACAGCGGTAATGATAAAACCGATTGACTAATGGAGTACATCCAAATGGCTACAGATTCCGTGCTACAACAGATCACATCCATAGAGATCATGATACTTGGTGATTTCAACGTCCATCACACCAAGTGGCTCGACTCGACTTGGCTCGTTGGACCATTGTCTGATTCGAAGTTCAGTGCCAGTTGCAAGCCCATCACGGCCTCGTTTTTCGGGCTGCCGCTGTGTTTGGCACTATAGGTCAGCTGATTGGAATGGGATGCGATCCTTTTTTGCATCCTACCCATGGGGGCGAATTTGCTTCTCGCTGGATGACCCAGACATCGTTGCCGATTTTGTTGCCGAGATGGCGCTATAAGCGAAGGAGCTTTTCATTTCAAGCTCTGCATTGCCTATAGGCGGCAAATCCCAGCCCTGGTTTGGTCAACTGTGTAAGATTGCTACACGCCATTAGCGGGTAAGCGTGGGCCAATGGATCGATGTTCCGTGTGCAAAGCTCTCTTTTCGGTGGAAATTCATAAGTTGTGCTCCTACAAACTTGTGCTCCTGAGTTGGCGCCCGTCCTTACCCGTCTTTTCCGATACTCTTATTCATTAGGCGTCGTCTGATGCTCATAGAAGACCGCTTTGATCCACCCGATCCCTAAGAAAGGGGACCGCTCTGACCCGTCCAACTACAGACCAATACCTATAGCTTCCTTGTTCTCAAAGATTATGGAAACCATAATTAACTGCCAGCTCCGGCGGTATTTGGAGGAGCACCAGCTGATTAGCGATCGCCAATATGGCTTTCAACGGAATCGTTCAGCTGGTGATCTTCTAATATTCCTAACGCAGCGATGGGCGGAGGCAGTTGAGAGCAAGGGGGAAGCGCTGGCGGTTAGTTTGGACATAGCGAAGGCCTTTGATCGGGTGTGGCATAAAGCACTTCTAGCGAAGCTACCATCATATGGGCTTCCCGAGAAATTATGTAAGTGAATCACCAGTTTTTTGGCAGACAGGAGCATCAAGGTCGTTGTCGACGGTACATGCTCGGACCTCAAGTCTGTTAATGTTGGTGTTCCGCAAGGCTGAGTACTATCTCCAGCCTTGTTTCTTCTGCATATCAATGATATGCTGCAAACCAGCGGCATTCATTGTTATGCGGATGACAGCACTGGAGATGCCTTATACACTGGCCGCTCTAATATTTCTCGGGAACAAGTCGATGAATGTCGGAACAAACTTGTGTCTGAAATCGAGTCTCTGTTGACCAAAGTCTCGGAATGGGGACGACTTAACCTAGTCCAATAATTTAATCCCAACAAGACACAAGTTTGCGCGTTTACCGCCAAAAAATCACCCTTTGTCGTTCCTCTACGATTTGAAGGCACTCCCCTAACTGCCGCAGCCAGCATTGGGATACTTGGCGTCGACATATCGAGAGATGTGCAGTTTCGTGGTCATTTGGAAGGAAAGGCTAAACTAGCCTTTCCTTCAGCAGTATTTCATGCCTTCACACCGCCCACAATTATACAAGGCGCAGATCCGACCTCACGTGGAATACTGCTCTCACCTCTAGGCTGGACCGCCCCAATATCAGTTTCTTCCATTTGACTGCGTTCAACGCCGTGCGGCTCGAATCGTCGCCGATAGTAAGGTTCAATCAACTTGATTATTTAGCGCTGCGTAGAGATGTCGGATCGCTCTGCATTTTATCGAACACCGACTATCCGGTTGCCCCCTTTTCTATAAAAAAAAATCTACCGCATCTACCACGGGGAGTCTTCTGAGGAATTGTTCGGACTAATACCTGGAGCAGAATTCCTCTACCGGATATTTACCAAATTTCACCCACACCATCTCGATGTCCGAAAACCCACAACAACTCGATTTTACGGCATTTCCTGACTCGCACGACGATTAAATGGAATCTGCTGCCACCTACATATTTCTGAACCGATACGAAAGGCTGGCAACGCACCTGCTAATGATCTGGTGCAGCGGGTGTCCGTGGATATCGCTTTTCACTTACCACCAGGAGAACCGACTGTCCGTTTGCCCCCTCTTCTATCTATAATCAATATTTATAAATACATAGTAACAAAAACTTATGCGGCAAGAAATTGAGTAACTCTGCGTAATTCGGTAAGGTGTCTTGATTTCTTGGTTGATACAAAATAAATTAGTGTTTCAGTGATATAAAAAATATAACTTTTATAAAAAGCCATAATATTATTAAAATAGGCTAAGGAATTTTTCACCAACCCGACGCCAGGAGGCCGTGTGGTCGCAGACTGCACGTTTGGCGGGGGGCAACCCCCAACTTTTACAAACCAAAAGTGAGCCAAATGGGCTCACACTAATCCGATGTAGCATTAGGGCCTTCGGGCCGTTAGTATAGATCCATCCGCAAAAAAAAAGGAATTTTTCATACGTGCCCTTTTAAAAAGTTAGCCGACATTTCTTTATTTCTATTGCAATCAGATGACGACTCCATTGTTTTATTCTCCTAGCATTGTTCCAACCATTGTTTTCTAAAATATAATAAATATTTAAAATAATACCGCTTAATACTTATCAGATTATATTTTAACACAAAAAGAAAGTGAAGTTAAAATTACCTATATTTATAAATTACAAATAAATATTACGATGTAAACTTTAAACCTCTTTTGTGTCATATTTTGACATTTTGCTAACAAACAATTTAGACATTTAATAAAACCATTAAATAAATTCGTGAAATGAACTAGCGAGGAACTGGCACAGACCCGTCGCTGACAATAGTCACGAGGGGACTGAGCGGCTTGAGCGGGACAAGGCCTCCATACATACGCTGCTTATAACTAAAAGACGTAAACGGCAAAATGGTTTTTGTTATATTATTGCGTTAAAAACGATAATTGGAGAAATTCATATGACAATTTTAAATAACATGTATAAACTCATCTACAAAGAAAATTAAGAGGCTTAAACCGGACCCGTTTGCCCATAAGATGTGAATCTGTTTTTAATAAGAGGTATGTTTGATATTTTTTTCTCTGTTACAAAAGTTACCTAATCGTGTTTCGAAAATTAAAAAAATAAGGCTTATATCATGAACTATCCAGGTCACCAATTTATATTTTCATGTGTTTTGGAATTACTGAAATAAATTGAAATTATTGACGACAAAATTACCGAGGCGTCCTCTTAATCGGTACTAAAAGCTTTTTTAGCTTCTCATATTCATCCAGCACGCCCTTTACCTTACGTAGGACGTTCTTAAGAATTCTCTTTGTTTCAAATTAAATTTTTTGTCATTGTTTATAGGCAGATCCAGTGACCTGAAATGCTGTCTACAAGTTGGCAGAGGAATTGATGAAGAAATTTTAGATATGCAACAACGTGAGATACACCTTAAAGGTCAGTCCCGTATGTAAATTTCATATATTTGGAGTTTTACCTTTTTTCTATAGATGGCGAGTATACCTAATCACCTATGGGTTGTGAAACACCCTATTCAAAATCTATAGTCGGGATAAACGGATAGACTCTAAACAGTGTATCCGTTTATCACGACTATAGACTTTAGACAGGAGCTTAAGGAGAAGGAGGGGTACACTAGATACTTTTTTTAAGAAAATAAATCTTCTTGCATTAAATTTCATAAGCTTGTGGAATCGGAAATTCGAAATGAACACTTTGTTGGTATGTTCCTAACAAATAAATATATTTTCATCATCATCATCATCAGCCTCTATCCGTCCGCTACTGAACATAGGCCTCCCTCAATGAACGCCAATATATTTTATTTCTTTAAATTTCAATATTATATTTCCAAAATCTTTTTTATTGGAGAAGGAAACAAGTTTTGGTTAAAACATATTTGTTGAAAAGAACATAAAATGCAACACAACAGCGCTGTTTATTCAATTGGCAAATTTCCAACGGGTTACAACAACTAATCCACATAGCAACTATACTAAAACTATGAAAATATAGCAACACAAGTACACAAGCCTTTATCGGGAATGACATACTCAATATTTTTAAATTTATATTTTTGGTTAAAATGAACGCGCCCGATAACTAAATTCAATGTCATATATATTCTAACGTCTATTTTTAAATGGATACGTTACATATGTTCGTTGATACCAGTTGTTTGATAAAGCTTCCACCATCCTCCATGATATTTTTCGATTCCATTGTCAGCGTCTATTTTAAACACGGAAATGGATCAAAGCAATGTCTGTTTACTTCCAAATATCAGCTCTTTCAGAAATTATCTAGAACAACAAAAATGGTTTTACATTTTATTGCCGTGACGGGGAATGGCATTACGCTGTTTATTTTTCATTCCCGTCTTTCGTTAGACTATAGTTATCTATGAATTATAATATTAATATGGATAAATGGATATTTTACATCAGTCAAACTTCCTGTGACACGCAGGTTTCTAATAATAATTATAATATTCTATTGTAACAGTATATATTTATTGGAACACGCTAATTTTGCAATAGGAAAACGTGGGAGGTTAATAATTGTATTGTTAATCCGAAGTCAACATAATATATACGTAATAAGTATAATAATCATTCACAATTTTAAATAAGTCATATCATTCCATGGGTATAAAAATAAGTTTAAATATAGAATGATGGTTTACATTACGACGCGTTGGCGGGAAAACTTCAGTTCGGAAAGTGGAAACGTATAATTTATACACGTTACAATAAATAGGTACGCGGAGTTTTCGGACTGAAGTTAGCTACGAATAGCGAATGTCAATCTTTCTAAAATCCCCGTGGTAAGTACGTAAGAACTTGACTTACGGTTATTGCTAGTGATTTTTCTATACATAAATGATGCGCATGGTCAACATTGTAAAACTAACTTCAGTAAGGCCAAATTAATTTGTCCGACTAAAGATATGAACTTTAATTATTATGTATGTCATGTAATATGTTTATTGTACTAGCGGTGACGAGTTGGGACCGATAATGCTGGAGTCACCGCTTATCAACCATGACGTCAGTAGCTTGTTTGTGTACAATGAAGTAATCTTCATTTGTCTCTGAATTCATTTAAATGGATAAACATTTCAATGTTAAACCCGCAATAAGGTTATTTAAATATTAATTCATATTTAACAACATAATGTTATAAATAAAATGCAAGTAGGTCGTACAGAAATTGTGAATATGCACAGATTGATAGAATTTGAGAAAAATAAAACCCTCGCCATGTTGCAGAAAATTTCGGAACTAATTTATACTATGAGTTGACGTAAAAAAAGATACAGTGGCGACACCATGCAGGGTTTATGCTTTATATTATATTTCTGGTCAAGCTATACTTACATCAAATTAAAAGATAGTGATGATAAATGCTAACTTTAATTTCGTCTATTACGTATAGCCTAGTACATTGATAAAATGTGTTTTCAGATAACAATGATACGGCAAATAGTAATTGTAAATACCGCGAATTGTAACGCTTTACTCAATGAAATTCCGTAGTACAATGAATTTATACAGGGATCGTCGCCTATTGTGACATTCTGATTGAAGAATGAAGAGTATCGACTACTCATATGTACTGAACTCAAATACTATCCCAATCAGTAAAAAGTATAATGTTCGGAGGATTTGCCGTGGTGGGAACCACACTACACGCACCTATGTCCACCGGCTATAATGATGATATACTGATGATGATTCTGCAGGGGAGCTAAAGCAAAAGAAGAAGAAGGAGACTTATGTACCTTATTCGACATAACCGACGCTTATTTCGATAGGGTATCCCGTAATCTTAGAAGGTATTTTAAAACCCTATGTAACCTTCATTTTGTATTATGATTGTCATGGTTACGGGACGATAAGAAAACCAGGCTGTAACCTCCTTCGTGCCGATTGACCGTCGCGTCGGTTGCCCATTTATTTGATTTCCTTATCGGCATGACAGCCGCCGACCGTTACGTCTAGAATGACCCTTTGTGACCAGGATACAATATCTGATGATGATGATACGACGACGTCAGAGATCGTTAATATAAGAAACAATATATTGTCGCATCTTCAGTTTAAGTGTTATTGTTGCTAAGCTTTTAGATTCAAAGCGGTTGGATCCCAGGTTTTACGATATATATTTTAAACTACTTATTTAGATATTAAAAACTTGCGCATATATTTTTATTGTTCTTACAAATTCAATATTATATAAATCGGGTAGTGCTATATTTACAAAAAAAAAAAATTATTTTATTAACTTCGGATTCACTTTGCCGTTTTTATTATATTTAACATTATGAAATTGTATCCCTAAAAGCTTGTAAGTTATGAACAAGCGTATAATTGTAATCCGATGCGTATAGAGGAAAAACAAAAAGTTCCTTACGATATTTACGATACGATAATTTATTAACTTTTTATGATTTCGCAGCATATCTGCTACAGTGAAGACACAACAAGACAGCTAATTAATGGATAAACGGAAAGAGAGGAGAGTTCTATCTTTTGGGTTAAGGATTTCTAAGATATATTAATTAGTACCTACTGCAAAAGCAATCTAAAACTAAGATAATGCTTAAAGAACTAAAAGAGACGGGCATTTTGAATTTAGTTTATTGTAAGGAAAATAAAAACTTAGCCTTGCACCTGACGGCATTCACGTTTTGAGCATAAAAAAGTAAATTGGTTAGGTATTTAAAACAGCACGCTTTCAGTAGACAAATTTAATTAAGATGCAGTATTTTATAAACGCCGTGTTTTTGACAGCATTTTATAACACAATAAAATATATTTTTAGAATTCTTAACGGTGCATAAGTGAAAACGAATGCAAGTGCACATTATTGGGTTAAGGAAAGTATAAATAATTCTTAAATAAGTTTGTTAGCGTGTGAAATAACGTAGTATTGAGGAAAGGCTTTTCTTTATCTGATGCATTTATAACGTAGCAAGAGCTTGAATGGCGTTGTAAAAGTTAGCGAAAAAACAAGAGGCGTTGAACTCAGCGAATGCACCAGATCCGTTAGCTGTGGCCGAGGTCAGGGCATCGACGATGCATTGTAGTGCGGGCACGGTATTTGGCTCACAAGTCTCAATACATAAAACCACAGCTGACTTAATGACTTGCTCTATTTTTCATATTTGAACTCGATTGATTTATTTTACCACCAAATTATGAATACATTTTTATAACTGATTTTAGACAATGATAGTCAACTGCTATTTATACATTTTATCAATAAATTTTTATTGTTTATTTATGAAACAGGAATAGAAATATCTCAATGTCGTAAAAGTTAGGCGTTAATTAATTTAGGCAATCAAATCTTGAGGATAGGCCTGCGGCGCCGCTGAGAACCGCGGTCTTACTGCGCAGGCGTGTTCCCATCGATTTCTAACAGAAAGCTTTTATTATATGCCCATATCTTATTGCCGTTTAAATTCTCACTTTATTCTCATAGCTATATGGAAGATTTGATACTGGTTCGATGTTCGTTAACAGGTTGGTGTGAGGGAGATGCCTGCGTTTTACGTCCTAGCCGTGTAGTAATATCTTGCATTAGTAAAGAACCTGCGAGGCCATTCTAATTAAATTACGCTACGTGAATGACTTATAGTAATTTCAGATGAACTGTTTATTGATATTACAGCATTTTATAATTCTTTATCCTCTCTTATAGAGGTCATTCACATGTGAATGAGAATTTACAAGAACTAATTTCAGATGTCTAATGGCTTATGTAGCGAAATTAGTTCTTACCCGAAATTGTCTTAGCGGGATGCGGGCTCAATAGTTTGCATCTTCTTATCGCTAAACAGCTTTACCAACCTAGAAAAAAGAGCATGACAGGCAGGATTACTGTTTTTTTATAAAGGGCAAAGTGACAGTCGGTTTACCTGATGGTAAGTGAAAAGCGACATCCACAGTCACCCGCTACATCAGAGGATTAGCAGGTGCGTTACCGGCCTTTCAAATATGGCTTGCATAGGAACCGGTGGTGTTTAAAAATATACCCTGTTGGTACTGTTATGAATAAAAACAATAACTTGTTCTGACGTCTATACTGTCATTATGGGAAAATTGTTCTATACCTAACTTCATGGTGTCGGTTTTTTTCTTGACGGTGTGCATGCGCATCGTAAAAAAATACTCTCATCATTATTCCCTATCACGCCAAAAATGTTGATTTTGATTTTGTTGATGTAGAGTAGCTAAGCTAGCCAAAGGAAATATCATAAAAATAAGCATCTACAAAGTTTTCTTATAGTCCGTCTGTTTGAAAAGGCTTTTCGTGGTATCTTATTTTCACTATATATTTAAGGTAAGTGTAAAAGAAATATATTAAGCGAAAGATCTATGTCCATAGTCGCACGTGGAAAGAAATAGTGTCTGCCTACCCCAAATGAAAAAAAGTTGTGGCAACGCGTATGCATATATGCATAGGTTCTCGATAAAATGTATCTATTCATGAATGATTAAATTCAATATAGTAACTACATAATGTATGTATTTATACGATGAAACACCAAAATATTGACGGAATTCAAGTTCAATTTCAATAATTTCAATTACATTAGACGTATAAATAATTTTGACATAAAGGAGCATCTCCATCGCGGCGCACGAAGAGGCTACGCACGTATGTTAAAATAAAAAGTGTAAATTGCTAGAAAATGTTAATTAATGAGTAGCGTGTCTATGGAGCAGTGGAAACAATCACACAAATTTTCTTGAAAAGCAAAACTTGACAAACGTGCCTCTCCGTGCGCCGCGGACCGCGTTGGGTCGCTACCTAATTGTTAACAATAATAGACTTCAGCTCAAGTGTACCAGTAAAACATTATTTAGGCATTACTACGAAACGAAAGGGTAGTTATTTCTCATTATGATTGCGACGGATCATCATCTATACATCTAAACAGATAAATAAAATTGGGGTGTCTGTTACTATTATATGCATACATACTGCCATATGCATTTAGTAAAAAACGGTTGTTTTTTACTAAATGCTCAATTACCGTGTATAAATCCATAATGTATACACGGTAAGTATACCAAAATAATTTTATTGATATTTTTTGTCTGTCTGTCTGTTTGTTCCAGCTAATCTCTAAAACTGCTGCGCCGATTTTTACGGGATTTTCACTGGCAGATAGCTGATGTTATAAGGAGTAACTTAGGCTATAAAATAATCATCATCAATCCGGGTACTTCTGTAAATCTTAGTTAACGCAGGCAAAGCTGCGGGCAACAGCTAGTTTGTCATTAAGATTCAATCAACCTATTTTTCAGCCCGTAACAAAAGTCAAACACCTCACATGCGATGTGTTGATAACGTTAAGTGCGTACTTTGAGCTCATTATTTTGCTATTTTTTCAACAGACAATAAATAAAGTTATGTCTGGTCCAGTTTATGCTAATTTAGTCTGGGTATATTTAGACACTTCATGTGGTTAGCTCTACTATTGCTGCTAAGCTCTACTCTGTACTGGTTGTCTCGATATATTCGCTTATCCTATAATTTATTTATGCCCTAAAAGCTATACGTCCGAATACGCAATGCGGCGCCATCTATATTCTATATTCCATTTATCGCGGGAATAGCGTACTTCCAGGAATAGTAATATTGTTTTAATAAATTCCCCAAAAACACAAAAAATGCACTTTAGAGTACCTAATACTATAACAAAATAGTGCGTGCGTACCGCTAGGTATATTAACTTTATAGTGCGTACAAAGTACACATGTCAGAAGTGAAACTTATTTGGCAAACTAATTTTTAAATATCGTTTATATTTACAGTCTCGTTTATACTAATCTAAAGTTTTAAATTTCCGAGACTTGCGATGCGACGTACGCTCTATCTCACTCTCTCGCTCGCTTGTTCCCTACTCTCACTCCATGGCTATGCGCTTAATGCTACGTTCGCCCTTTCTCACTCTCTCTAAATCGGTCTCAATCACTCTCTCTCTCTCTTCTTGGACAAAAATGTTGCATATTTTTGTCCGTTTGTTACGTGAAGTTTCACTTCAAAAGTGTGTGTCAGCTCCGACGCGCGACTGGAGTTTAAACCTTACCAAAAATTATGAAATAGATAGATAAGTGTAAATGAGGGTAAATAAACGATTTTTTTATATTACTCAAAGCATTTCATTATCAAAATACATTACATATTACACCGTATGGAAACAGAAAATAATAATTTTATATAACTACTAGCTGTTGCCCGTAGCTTCGCCCGCATTAACTTAGGTTTACAGTCGTACCCGGATTGATGATGATTATTGTTATAGCCTAAATTACTTCTTATAACATCAGCTATCTACCAGTGAAAGTTCCATTAAAATCGGCTCAACAGTTACAGAGATTTCAGAGAGACAAAAATTGCAAAAAATGCTATCTAGGTATATGTTATAGTGTATATGTTATAATATATGCGGTTATTTAAGTATTACAAACGCCTAGTGTATAATGCATTAATTTTAATACCCCGGCCACATATGAAAATCGATACAACTCCAAAAAGAGGCCATCAACAGAATTCTAAACAAGTCTATCCTATTTTAATTGTTTTTAACAATAGTGTTTTATCTAATCGACCCCGTGCCGGGGTTTTCTTATCTATTATGCCATACCTTATGTCAAAAACATAATCATGTTGTTTCTAATATTTGTTATTGTTTAACAGGTATCCACCGCTGCGGCACCACAATGGGCGCCCTATACGGAATGTCTGGTACCTGATTGGTAAGTTTCATTAAATTATCTTATAATTACTGAAGTTGTTTCCGTAGTTAGACCAGTTTTTATAATATGTCTGCACGATGCGAAATGTTAAATGCTATTGTTTATTTTACTGAAAATGTGATTTTATGTGCTGGGCTAAGCTGTGCGTAATTTAAGATGAATCACTGAATATTTCAACAACTCTGTTTTCTATTGTTACAGAATGTTTTCATCAACATGCAATAACTGAAGCCAAAACTCCTTGAAGACAAAAATTGTGCAGGTAATTACATTTTTTTTCTCTTATATTATTTATACATATATTAGATGTAAGTGCTAAATTAAGTACTGCAATGCTATTTTTTTTATATGCGAAGTTAAGCGAGAGCGATTTCTTGTGATTTCTTGTCTTAATTTTGTTATAAGTACATAGAAATACATTTATTACCTACGTAATAAATTATTTTATAATTTTGACACTGTATTATTTTACTCTGTCAAACAAAGTACTACTACAAAATTTGGGACTCTACAATGTACATGCGATGCGATAGATTTTTATTTAGCGACAAAAAAGCAAATTGTATGGAACTTAAAATAATTTTTGACAGCTTCGAGATGTGCTGATGGTCGGTCTTCGAAGAGGTGCGCGGTGCCAGTAGTCGCAGGTAGGCCGACCTTTACCTAACCTACGGGAGTTCTACTCTCTACTTTTACCACATTTTCAATCATGTCATTTTTCATGCGCCATTTCATATTGTATCACCTGTCATTTCCATTTTATGCACTAACAGCGAATTTGCTTTGCGATTTTAATTTTTTGTTTGTATTATATATAAATACATATTTGGTCTATTAAATATATAAATTATATTGATCTATACGAACATACTTTATTTTAACATTTTATACATTATTTTAAGCTGGCAGTTTGTCGTGGATACTCTAGCCTCAATAAAGGTATTAAAAAGTTAATGTATAGTACGCATATTTTAAATTGACCAGACTGAAACTCTGACAGCTATCGCATTATACGTCCTAGATTATAAGTTTTGCATATCAAAGTAATTTTCGACATCAATCATAGAAAATTTCAGGCAGGTCAAGCTAATTTGCGTGTACTGTACACACAGGAAAAACATGAGTTCTATTGTTTAGTGTTCAATCTTTTCGGGTTCTGACTTTACCCCTTGGTAACTCATGTGAAAACGGAAATAGGTATCAATAAATTAAAATAACTTCAACTTAAAATCTGTGTTAAAGATAAACAAATTTAATTTATTATAAATATTCGTATGTTTATACCTAACGGTTTTTTAACAATAGGATTAATTGGTAAGTAGCGATTTTTCCCTATAATTCTAAATAAAAGTATAAAAAGGAAGCAACTACGAATCAGAAACGCCAGGCAGATATTAAACATCTAATATTAAATGTTAGAATTTATAATTAATAATAAAGATTTAAGAGCGGCAACGTAGTTTTTTTATGTCATAAGGAGGTAACCGAGCAGTCGGAGCCTTAAGGTGACTACCGACGCCCATAGACATCCGCACAACCAAAAGTTTTCCCTATCCCCATTCCCAATGGGCCACCGGAAAATCATAAACCGCACGAAATGCGGCAGCATAGTAGTCACTTGACGCCGGGGTTATGTGAACGAGAGATAACACACAGGTCGTGCCGGCCCAATTCGGCTGTACGTAGTAGGAGTATCAGTTATCACGACAATGCCGCGCCCCTTGACGTAGGTAACGGCATTTAAATTTTAAAATATATAAACAATGTAAATTTAAGCTTTGGAAAGAAAAATTAAATCCCTCTTTTTGT
Organism: Helleia helle; assembly: GCA_963853865.1. Taxonomy (NCBI): domain Eukaryota; kingdom Metazoa; phylum Arthropoda; class Insecta; order Lepidoptera; family Lycaenidae; genus Helleia; species Helleia helle. Next base: position 8,732,856 of record OY971420.1, read on the forward strand.
TTGCAATGAATTCAAACGAATTTACGTTTACTTATGCGGATATATTTTACGTAAATCTACCGACGCCGATATTACAACCAAACAAACTTACCTTATTGAACGCAATGGATGGAATAACACCGAGTGAAATTATTTCAATTCGAAATGTATATGATAATATGATTTTGTCCCATTCGGTGTCGAGACCCTTGGTCCGTGGAGTCCTAGCGCTTTAAGGCTCTTGATAAGGAAATAACAAAAAGGTTAGTCGACATCACAGGAGACCGAAGAGCTGGCAACTACCTCGGACAAAGAATTAGTCTAGCAATTCAAAGGGGGAACGCTGCCAGTATCTTCGGGACCTTGCCTAAAGGGACTCCTTTTTATTAATATACTTAAGTTATTATATTATATTTTTTAAGGTTTTTTAGTTTTAGGTTCTTTGTAATTCATAGCAAATATGTTTTTATTTATTTATTTAATAAACATACGTAAAATATTAAGTCATTCGAAATTGCAATTTGGATATTGGTCAGAGTTTGGATGTTTGTTAGTAGATTGTGAATAAATATCAACGGGTTTCAACGTTGGTGGCACATGAGTCGGAAAGTTTCTTTAATAGATATATTTTATTCCAATACATATAAAGTATGGTTTTTTTTTCATTTATGCCGGGAAATGCTCTGAGGCATCCCGCTGGAAAGATGGTAAGGTGGACGCAGCTCTACCCACAAAACCCGGCGAGTGCCATAAATGCCGCCCTTGGTGAGGTGCCCCGGATCTATTGAGCAAACCGGGCACCTCAACGGTTAGTCAGTCCCTCAAGGGACCGACACCACTTCCACAGAGGGCTCATCCCGCACCACAGAACAACACCTCCCAACGTTAAGACAGTGCAATGGCGTGAGGTTCACATCCTCGCCCCTTGTCCCCCTGCTCTTTTGTCCCCTTCTCTTATAAGAGGGGTACAAAGAGCAGCTCCCTTGGCTCTATTTGCTTCGCAAAGATGCTGGATTCAACATAGGCTACTGAGCTCCACCGCCACGCCTCTTGAACCTTGGGGATAAAGTATGATAGGTCGTATTCTGGACCGTAAATATCTTTAAAGATCCAATATTTTTAATGTATTATTACGTTATACCTTTTTGTTTGAAATATAATTACAGCAGCTGCAAGAAACATTGAATACTAAAAACCAAAAATATTATTCACGATATAAATACCTTATTTAATGTCTACAAGATTGTATTATTTATATTTAATCAAACATAAGAACAAGCTTCTGGCATTTTTCGTAAATTAATAATTTGATCCTCTAGTGGATTATCCTGTGAAACATCTAGAATAACTCATATCAAACTAAAAGCCTTATATTAAATTTTCATGTCCCTAATTTGAGTTCTTGTAACTCGAGAACAAAAAACCTGGGACACTTAAAGATTCACGGGGCACCTGAAAATCTTGGAAACTAATAATGTTAGCATAATGAATTGAATTAAGTATGTTTAAGAGAAAATTAAATACTCCCTAAATGAAGGTTAGGTTATTGTAAAGTTATGTCCTAAAAAATCAAATTTGAAAAACATGACTTTCGAAGATGGTACCTACAACGAAATGCATTTGGTTTTGTTTTTGTTTCTAATCTATAATTAAGGTGGCTTATATACCATGTCGATAGTGTTCAATATTTATTATTCAAGCTGTAATTGTCGCCTACACCTGAAGAATTCTTCAGGATGAACCGGCCAGGGTCATTCATCATCGTCATTATATCGTCTATTAAAAAAAAATATTTCATTAGGCTGGCATTCTATATTCCAAGTTTTATAGGTTTTTAAATGACCCAGATACATTCCTCTCGCGTGTAGTGGTAGTAGTAGTAGTTTGGACGCTACGTTGTAACATAATTACCTAAATATACGTTCATATAAAGACTGCTTAAATCCCAAAAAAATGCACTTTATAATATTAAAACTATCGAACATTGTGTATACACTTTTTAATAATATTTAATAGTATATAATTTGATTTTTAACCGACTTCAACAAAAAGGATGACTTCTCAATTCGAATGGTATATTTTCATAGAATTGGTTAATAACATCGGATATTTCAAAGCTTATTGTTTTTCAGTGTAGTTATTTTTAACATGACATGATTTTTTTATTATAATTCGTAACACCCATTCAGTTAGCGATTCATGACTTTTTAAAGTTACAGAAATTCAAAAGTATATATAATTTTTGCTAATTCATAAATAAAAATAGAATAAATAAAGAAGAAATTGCAATTCTTCCAAGTATTTTAATATTAAACGTTATAACGTAAAATCAAATTTGAACTTCCAATTCAATTACTTTTCCATCGAAATGATCACGAGTAATAAAATATGAAAACTGAGAATAACAAGCAACCTGTTAAATAACTCTTTAAACAATCTGTACAGTCTTCTGCACTCTTATTGGGTATTGATGGATGATTGGCCGATGGGACATACAGATCACTGTTTGGTTAAATTGCTATTAAATCAGTGACAAAGCACTGACCAGTTTCAAAATTTTATGGCTCAATACTCTTGTATCCGTTTATAATTATGCTCGATGACTAAAGCACAAGGCAGCTCTATACATATATCGTATGGCGTAACTCACAGCGAGTACAAGCATGAATAAAGTTTACTTTTATAATAAATCATTTTACTTTATACTAAAGATTAAAAAATTGGCGTTATAACTCCAAGTGCACGGAGTTCGAAGCAAACATAATTCTAGAAGATTACTAGCCCAATGGAGTCCTACTGTTCACCTCCTAGTTCCAATATCGAATTTATAGTATTATTTTATGGAATTATCGTTGAGATTATTATTTATATTTGCATAAAATAGTAATTTCTATTTTATATCATATTTTACAATTATATTGCCTACTTACATAGATTTTTCAATTTTCATACATACAATAAAAACATCATACAATTCGACATAGTACCTAAAAGTACTGAAATTTAGGAGTGATGTTAAGCTTAATTTTTTTCCACTATCTCAAAATTCCAAGCTTCTATTTTAAGAAGTACCGTGTTCAAATATTTATATGAAGTAAAAATGTAAGTTCCGACATATTTAATGTTTGTCCATGTCAAAATTATAAAGAGGTATTTTTTGTACTTTTGTATGTCGGAAGTAAAACGGTCGTAAATGAAAATTAATGCGATCGAAGCTACGGGCAACAGCTAGTTGTATAATAGGTATATTTTTAACAATTTGTCGACCTTTATAAAATTGGAAACGTATTTGGTTTTTAAAGCTATGGACAGAGGATGATGATAATGATCATTCATTTTTTTACTCGTTTATTGATTGCATTTCTATGAATCGGCCAATCGGAAGACGGCCATTTTGTATTCCGAAAAGTGATTTATTTCCACGTGCGACCTCAGATTTTCAGTTCGTAAAAAATACTACTTGCGGTCACGTGGACTGAAGGGATGGGTGATGATGATGATGATGATTCGTTTTTTTTCCCTCATTTATTAATTGCATTTCTTTGAACAGTCGGCCAATTTGTATTCCGAAAATAAATTTATTCCCACGTGCTCCTTCAGATCTTCAGTTCGTAAAAAATTTTAATTGCGGTCACGTGGACTGAAGGGATAGACGATGATGATGATGATGATTTGTTTTTCACTCATTTATTAATTGCATTTCTTTGAATAGTCAGCCAATTTGTACTCCGAAAATAAATGTATTCCCACGTGCTCCTTTCAGATCTTCAGTTCGTAAAAATATTAATTGCGGTCACGTGGACTGAAGGGAAGGGAAGGTGCTATGAAAATTTATATTCTGTTGTTCATATGTCAGACTATACGAGAGATCATGTCTACTTACAAAAGCTTTTTACGTTCTCATATCTAGTTACATAAATTAATTATTTATACGAAAATACTGCGTATCATTTTACTAGAAGAGAACAAAAGAAAATCATCGTTTCCCTGATCATATAAACCTGATTTACATGTCATGGCGCCAAAACGCGATGACTTAAATTGTACCAAAATATTAAAAAAAAAAACCCTTTTTAGTAGCCAACTAGACTTTAAACCTATATATTAATATTATTTTTTTCGTAAAAACTGTGAAAATGCAGTGAAGCCGTGAAAAGAAATAGTTTATTCTACGATTAAAATAAATTATAGTTTAAAAAAACTAAAAAACACGCATTAATAGCAAACCCAACAAAAAATTTGAAAATAATTTTTTAATGGATGAATTAAATGGGTTAGCAAAATTACTTATTGTAAAAAAAGCGTGGTGCTTGTATATAACTAAGTTTTTATATTAACTTCACTTTTAAGAAATAGAAACCGATGAAATGTTTTTAATAATGAATATTGAGTACCTCACGCTTTTTTACAATAAGTTATTGTGTTAACCCATTTAATTCATCCATTAAAAATTATTTTCAAATTTTTTGTTGGGTTTGCTATTAATGCGTGTTTTTTAGTTTTTTTAATATAATTTATTTTTTACTTTTTAGTGTCGTTTTTTTTAATTTAAAGTACTCAACTAATAACAATCACTTTAGAAATGAGTGAGAGACTAAAAATAACACAAGTGATGTAGGTAACTTGCGCGCCTTATGCCTTCCTAGCATGTGCTATCCTGATTATCCTGATCAGGATATTGGAATAATTTTATCAAATTATTGTATCGTCATCGGTCCTCGATAAATCTACAAAGTGTGAACAAAATCTGGTCGTTAGAAGTGAGTCAAAATCAAATCTAAAGGAATCGGTTACAAACATACAAACATACAGGTGAAGCTATTATAAAGCGTGTAAAAAGATTATGATACTCATTTTATAGTATGTAATATAAATGAAACTATAAGGTAGATTCCTATTAATTATTAACTTTCAGCGTAATTTCGCAAAAAGGGAAGGCCCCATTTATAAGTGAAACAGTCACGTCATTAGGTATCACACCCGCCTTTATTAACGGAAACATGTGACCCTGTTGTCAAGATCAATAAAGCTACTATTAATAATATTAATACCTTCAGACAATTTTGCCGTCTTTTCTAATACGGCCTGTAATTACCTTCTTTGTTACATTAATCTATTTCATTACTCCTTTACATCAATCTATATAATTACTCTTCTACATTCTATATTATTATTCTTCTACATTGATTAACACCTAAAATATAAGAATATTGAAAATTTATTTTTCTTGTTATCCAAGTAAAAAAAATGGTTAATCATTTTAAGAATATTTTGGCATATATCATGGAGCGTTTATAATATTTTATTCCTATGCGGCTATTAAAAGGCTATGGCTACAAAAGAAGGAATTTATATTTGGGAAAAACTAAACTTACTGCCGAGCATTTAAAAATTTATTTTTAAACATTTACATTATAATATAATACCACCTCCGTATTTATAGATAATCAAAACTGCATGCATAATCTGAAAGTTTTTACTTTCGTTTGCAAAACTAGAGTTCAAAATAACAAGGGTTTAAATAACCACGAGGGTTAGGGGGGACTCAAGTAAATAAGAGTTATATCAAAATTCGTTATTTATTATTTCTATATTATTATTATACAAATATTTATTTCGAAAAGAAGTCTGTAATCTTTTTTTGATTGAGTGACTTCAGTCTATCATTGTATCCAAAAAATCGGTTGTCTGTAAAGTCGGTTTACTGACGATAGTTGAACGTGACAACGTCATAAGAAAATGGTTCGCCTCAGAGCGAGGTAACGCCGCATACGTCATCGCATACGTCATGTTTTTCGTCCGTGCAGCCGGCTCCATCGAATTATAAAACGTTGTCACGTCCAGTGTCCACAAATTTTCGATAGCGGTGAGAGCTGCGAAGTAATCGTCATTCGTGTCGGTTCCGAGGGCGAAAGGGTAGAAGCTTAGGGTAGTAAGACATTTTCTTGCCTCACTTAATGTGACTGGAGTTGGCGGTTCTTCTTTATGTAAACAATTGACAGGTCTGTACATGTATGTAAAGTGTAAACAAACGACAGGTATGTGCATGACAAATGCTTCAAATTATAGAGAGTAGGGAAGCTCGGACTTCAAATTATCGCATGTTGGCGAGCAAGATGATATTTCTTCAAGTTCAAATTGCCGAAGGGACCAATTAGCATCGATTTTATTCAATTTATCGAATATTTTTCAAACAAATTATTGCGAGATTTAAATTAACGAGTGTCAACGAGAGTAGACTGTGAATGAAATGAAATTGACGTGAACCCTTTCGCGAAAGGTGGGCGCATATAGGCCTACAAATATCTAGGATTCGGGATAGCTACTAGGTACCAGGCAACTAGGTCATTTACCTGGCAGTTTAATAATTTAAAAGAAACGGCGTTTGCTGATATTGAACATAAAATAAGGAAACAATGTCAACATTTTAGTTCCGTATAAGCTGTTATAGATTAAATAAATGAAAATAGCCAAGTTTAAAGTTTTTTTTTAAAGTGATATATGTATTTAGAAAATAGATATCTCATTTTAATAATTAATGTGTTTTGCTATTTCTGATTATAATTTAATTATTTGAGAATGATATAATGATGAATTCTAATCGATGTTTGTAATAATCATAGTTATAAGTATTTTATATGGACCACGTGACCAAAGGATAACGTGTAAAAAGGCTGCACAATTGGATAGTGCATTTTATTCAACATTTCTTTTTACAAGTATTTAAGCATGATGTGTGTAAAAAAGTTATTAAAACCGTCCAAAGCTTAATGTTTTCATTAACCTCAAAGCAACGTCGGATTTTTTATTTCAAATTATTTGTAACGTGTGGAAATACATTCGTTGGACTTTAAAGTTTTATTATTTACTAGTTGTTGCCTGCAGCTTCGCCCGCGTTACTCAACTCCTATAAGTCACAGCGTGATGTTATATAACATATAGCCTTCCTCGATAAATAAGCTGTCTAACACTTAAAGAATTTTTCAAATCGGACCAGTAGTTGAAATTAGCGCGTTCAAACAAACAAACAAACTCTTCAGCTTTATAATATTAGTATAGATTACAAATATTATAGTACCCCTCAAAACATCACTCGTATGACAGGATGAGTTAGGTCTTTTCAAGTAGGTATGCCAATAAATATGATTTCCTCAACTTCATGTAATATCTATAAACCATATAATTATAAACAACAATTACGCTGCCATTTAATTTAAGCGTAAAAGACAAAGTCCAGGATGTTTTTGTTAGTGTATAGATTTTAATTGCTAACGCCATGCTAACGCGAACGTAGCTAGTTTTGTTTACGGTAGCAATTACTTTCATGCGGTCACAAGAACATACAAATAAACATGCAAAACTTGTTTGGTATCTGTTTCGATAATATGAAAATAAACCCAATAATACTTTGGTTTATATTTATAAACATAAAGCAGTTATGTTATATATTACTAATTATTTATATAAAATTAATTATATATCCTTAATACTTAAGTAATTTAAGGGTTCCATACCCAAAGGGTAAAATGTGACCTTATTACTAAAATGCCGCTGTCCGTCCGTCTGTCACCAGGCTGTATGAAATTCTCATATATGATGTATTTCTGCTGCCGTTATAACAAATACTAAAAAAAGAATAAAATAAATAAACGTAATAAGATTTATGAATCACTACATTTTATTTACTAAAAATTACATGAAGAAGAAAAAACTGCTGCTCGCCTTAAAACCCCTAAACAAAAAAAAAGAACATGACATTTTTAACAACACTACGATTTTCTAGAATTTTTATACTTCGTATTGCCTAGTACTTCCATTACTGCGTTTACGCGCTTTGGCATGCTGTACACCAAGTTTATACCATTTTGGGGAATATCCTCCCATTCCTCTGTGAGAATAATTCTGAGCTCACGAGGTGTGACTGGGGGGAAGGCTTTCGTTGTTTTACGCATCTCCCTAGCTAGCTCATCCCATCCATGCTCGATCGGATTGACATGCGGGCTGCGTGCTGGCCTCTTCATACGAGTAATGTTCATCTCTAAGGTCATTCATAATCCAACCTGGATGAGGTTGGGCATTGTCATGCATAAAAATAGCATCCTCACCCAAAATGTCCATAAACGGACCAACGTGTCCATTAAGGATTTCTTCCACATATCTTACACAGTTAGTAAAAGAGCCGTTTTTTATAACCACCAGTTCTGTGCGATTCTCAGATGAAATTCTATCCCACACAAGTACGGACCGACCACCGTGTGCTACTTTTTCTTCGATGGATGCTTGCTTGAATCTGTCCCCTGGTCTTCTTTGTATATACACTTTTTTTTCGTCAACATAACTTTTGACCAATCTTCAATAGTCCAATAAAGTGGTTCTAGGCATACATAGTCTTACAATACGATGCCCACGCTGTAGTTGCGGGCCATTTGTAGGTCTAAGTGGTTTCCTACGAGACGTTTTTGCTTTTTTTATTACATTAACTAAGCAGTTATAATACCTTCATTTAAGGAGTATTGTCTATTAAAAACAATTCATTTCATTATGCTAACATTAATAGATTCCGAGATTTTTAGGTATCTTTAAGTGATACGGTTTCTTTGCTCTCGAGTTTTTGATGAGTGTTTTCGTTATCATTTTTCGGGCGAAAAAACCTGCATTTAATAGCCTTTACTCAGTTATAGTTGTTTAAACTTTCCCTTTGAAATTTTAATATTGACGGTTGGGCGTTGTTCAATTTCCATCATTCTTACTCATCAATACGGACACGAACTAAAATGGATGTGCGGGCGGTTCAATATAGACAAGGTATTTTTCAATAGAACCAATGAAAAAGGCAAAAGCTTTGCCAGCGGGACGTGTGCTAGGTCTGTGGTTATTGCAAAAAAAAATACCGATAGGCTTGTAAAAAATGTTTTTCCTCTCTCGCAAAACCAACTCTATGCGTGGAATTTCATATATTCCTATTTATCTGATACTGATTCTGTTATCAAGTTGCATTCAATTATAGACTCGCAGATTTTTACTCGGTTTTATCCGCCCCAACTTACTACTGAAATAAAGAGCATATTTCTCGATAGTTATTAAATTACGCAATCAAATGCGAAAAGATCTTTTCCTACTGGTAGATTCAGAGTTAACGTGTTTGAAAACAAACAACTCTTGAGCTTTATTATTAGTATAGTATAACATTATTACCAACATCATCAGCCTCTATCCGTCCACTGCTGAACGCCTCCCTCAATGCACTCCAAGACGATGGATCTCTTGCCACTTGTATCCAACATGGACCGGTTACTGCCTGGAAATCGTTTTTTCGGAAAACGAACAATTCCTAAACGCGGCCTTTGATTTTTGAACCTATTTTGTGGCGTATGTTTTATCTAACCTGTTTTTAAAATAATTCCCTGGTCCAACGTTTTAAGTCATAAAATCATCTGATATTTCGTACCAGGGCCACAGAAAATCAAGAGAATGCATAATATTTGTATATACAAAACATAGTACTACGAAAGGGGATCATTGCATCTTAAACAGTTCTATTGCCATCAAACTGAAAGGATTCAGTAACTGCCTTTCGTGAACAGAACAGCGATTATACTAAATGAACACTTGTTCGTTGTTCTGCCTAAATTTCACAATAACCATCGAGCATATAACCGAAATAGAGCAGTAATGTTATACATTTGTGTAATTTTAGCTTTTAACAATGTTTGTTCCTTGTTGGCGTATCCATAAAATAAATAAATATATAAATATGTTTAGTATGAAAATTCCGTCCAATTTGTACTGCGACGCTGCGCCAGTTCTGTGCTCTGATTGGCCTGGTGGCCATTGGTGGATGATTGGCCGATGTGGCGTATGTATACAAATCACTAGTTGGTTGAATTGTTATTACGTCAGTGATAAATCACTGACCAGTTTCGGAATTTTATGGCTCATATATTACTACTCTATCCGATTATATGCTCGGTGGGAAGCAGCTACTATATACCTAGATGCTGATTTTGGTTTAGGAACAACGAAAAGTATGTAATCAAACGGAAAAACTAAAATATCGTTTTGTTTTTTTTTTATATACTAATAAAAAAAGAATAACGATATTTTATGCCGTCATACCAGCGACGTACACGATTTATATTATATTATATATTGATTAAGATCCTAGTGGCAGACTGGCTACGTGATTTCTCCCGATCTTGTTCGGTCTCGATACTAGTAATTGTCATTCCTGTCTCCTGTGACGGGCATATGACACTAAATGCTCCTCAAATCTACAAATAGGAGCATTTAGAAGACAGTTGTACGACTACCGGCCAGCAGCTTCGCTCATGTCCATTTAGCTAAAATCTTATAAATACTGGAATAAAATCTTATCTTTGTATTAAGCTCTGTATCTGAAGGAGAATTATTAAAATTGTCTAAATAGTTCCAAAGCTCGAGAAAAAAATAGCCATTTCTCTGTATATAAGTCATATTGACCTTACTCAATTTATACTGTGTTACGAAGATTAAAACAAATTGTGAACTAATAGGACAATTTGCCACAATATAAACTTGATCCCTGAATGAACAAATTTTTGACATTGAGTCGATGGTACACTTAGGACTTTGCTATATTTTTACACACAAAAAGTTAAAAATGTTAATTTAATATAATCAAAGTGATATAATAACAGTTAAAGTTCGTAGTTTATCACCCAATTGCGCAGTTGCTTATCTCAACATATGTCACCTCACCACATTATAAATATTTGCAATCGTTCAATGCAATTTACAATTATATTATTAAAAAAAATATTTTTTGTTTGTTTGTTACGATTAAAAAAACGAATCAACCGATTAAAAAAATCTTTCACTTTGAGAACGCTACACAAGTCTCTAACGCACAAGGGCTATATTTTATAAAAATATTGTGTGAATTGTTCAAAATCTAATTCTGCTCTCTCGCAGGCATCAGCTAGTGTAATCTATACGCTTAGATAAAATGAGTGTCTATTTGTAATATTAAAACAACCGCTTTTTACTAAATGTGTATGGATGTATACACGGTACATATACCAAAATAGCACTTTTTACCATTTTTGTCTGCCTGTCTGTCTGTTTGTTCCGGCTAATTTCTAAAACGATTGGGCTGATTTAGATTTTCACTGGTAGATAGCTGATGTTATAAAGAGTAACTTAGGCTATGAAAATAATCATCAACAATCCGAATACGGCAGCAAATCTAAGATAACGCGGGCGAAGCTGAACCAGATCTGGAGAGATGTTGATTATTTTACAGTCATTAAATAGATTAACAAAAAAAATCATATTACTTATTGTAAAAAAAAGCGTGAGATGCTCGATAGGTATTGTTAAAAATATTTCATCGGTATCTATTTCTAAAAGTGCAGTTAGTATAAAAACTTAGCACAACCACCACGCTTTATATTTCACTCTTACTTACACAATAATGAATTTATTGAACTGAATTTAAAAAAAAACTGTTTGCCCCCTCTCTAAATATAAAAAAATAATAATAAAGCATATATTTTATAACGTATCGATAAGCTATTCAAACTTTGCAAATGTTTATAAACAAAGTTTACACTCTTTTAAACGACCTGAGATATCATTAAACAACATATGACGCAGACAATAATCTTAATTAATTCATTAATGAATTATTGGCTTGTATTAATTCTAGACTGGACTAGCGTTACAATGAAGGACGAACAATGGGGGTGCGTAGGAGGCGCTACTTAATGCGCCGCCAGTAACGCCCTTGTGATCGTGTCGGGCTCAGGATGGGAACCTGGGTCTGTATGCCACGACTCGTGGGGACTGCTTAGTAGCGGCTGGGCAGTCCCATCTTACGAGGAGTAGTCTGGCCTTCGCCGGGGCTATCACTGAGGTGATCCTGTCTGTTGCCTGCATACCCGGGACCCTCATCCGGCTGAAGGCGCTCGCAGTGGTTTTAGTCAGGGTTGGCACGACCAAGTGCGATTCCCATCTTGGGTCAGGATCTACCCGAAGATGCTGGCTGCATCCATAAAGATTTCCCTGTGACATCACCACTCACATCCAACTTGGACCGGCCACTGTGTGGTTTCTTATAGCGGCAACAGTTTCTTTAATTAGTTTAGATGTTTAATACCGATATCTGGTCTAGTTATCATATTTTATTTGTAGCTTGAAGGCTCCTTCTTCGTAAATGTAGATCGAGTTAAGAAATACGATGTGATCGAGTTTATTGAAAGGTTATTTATAATTATAATTGTTTCAGAGAAAAAAAATATTGAAGTAGTTTGTAGTACATCCATATTCTGACAGCATTTATTGCGATAGATCCATTTAGCTCATAATTATCAGTTTTTTAAAAGCCTGACGGTTACAGCAACTATGGCCACGGGACGACTATGGCTACCCGGCTATATGAAACATTTAACCTATTAAATCAATCAAAATAATCTATACAGATAACTAAAATTGCAGTGTCTATTTGTAATATTAAAATAACCGCTTTTTATTACATGCATATTGATGTATACATGCTACATATACCAAAATAACATTTATTACAATTTTTGTCTGTCTCTTTGTTTGTCTGTTTGTTCCGGCTAAGCACTGGTTGATTTTGATAAGACTTTCACTGGCAGATAGCTGATGTTATAAGGAGTAACTTAGGCTATAAAAATAATCATCATCAATCCAGGTACGGCTGTAAATCTAATTTAACGCGGGCGAACCGGGGGGTAACATCTAGTCTACAATAATATTATAAATAAAAAATAATTTTAAAAACTCGGTCTATCTGCCTCTTATCGTTTCAATACTAAAGTAATGATCAAAATTTCATGAATTTTTTGCAAGGACATATCATAATGAAGGCTACCAAAAGTCATCATCACTCCGGATATAGCTAAATTGAAAAAAATATATATTATATGACTTGAGATTAAAATCCAATAGCACATTCTCTGTAGTATTAAAAAAAATATTATTTCCATATAAAAGGATGTATTTATATAGTAGTAGATATTTTATTAGTAAATTATTTGTTTTAGTTTTATTTTAGCCTATTTTTAGGATTTTTATGATCAAATGCCTGAAAAGATGTAGATCTTATCGTGTAACCAATTTGCACATCCTTTAGACAATATCTTTAGGTGTCTCTTATATTTTTTGTGAGACCGTTATTTTATAGTAAGTATCTCAAAAATGTGATTTTGCAAAGCTTTATTTACGTTTCGCTTATAGTGACTCACCTGAAGTTTGATTTAATATACAGTGCTCTATTGCAATGATAGTTCTTGTAGCTTGCTTATCTTTCAACAAATCAACTTACTTTTCAACACAAAGTTATCATGAAATAAAAACGTTCAAACGTATCTGAAAAAAGTATCTAGAACTCTACAAAAAGTATCTGGAACTCTACAAAAAGTATCTGGAACTCTACAAAAGGTATCTGGAACTTTATAAAAAGTATCTGGAACCCTACAAAAGTATCGGGAACTCTACAAAAGGTATCTGGAACTTTACAAAAAGTATCTGGAACCCTACAAAAGTATCGGGAACTCTACAAAAATCCGGAACTTTTAGGTTTTGTTCTTTTTGGAATTTCTACTGTATTGCGGTGGAATTAGCTCTGGTGAAATTAAGATGTACATATATTTACCAGTTCTTATACTAAGAAGTATAATTTTAATTTAATTGCTTATTCTTAGCGTGTTATAACTTTTCGGAGACTATTTCGCCAAATAGTAGATAAAGGAATATTTCTACTTAAATAATATTTTGGAGGGTATTTGTTAGAAGGATATAATAAACTCCTTCTTCTTTTCTAAAATTAAATTGAACTTATACATTCTGTTTGTACACCTAACTGCATACTCTAAATATCACCATCATCATTATTCGTCCACTGTAAATATAGAAACACTTAATTAAAAAAATCCAATTTTGCCTACATTACGTAGTCTAGTCAACAAGTGCCTTTTGGATGAAAACTTTTTCTCCGTCTCTTAAAATATTTCTGAGGTGTTATTTGAATCGGAATCGCATGAAGATAGTTTTGAAAAAAAAAATTAAGATGCGCTTGCAAAAATTACAAAAGCTTTTGCTAATATCTCAAAAACTATTTGAGACATTTAAATCTGAAAAAAGATTTAAAAAGAGGAGGAAAGCAAAGCTGTGGTAGAGCTAATTATTTTTATTTATGCACTTTATGCAGTCCAGATAAAAGTGTCGGTATGTGACGTATGTGACGATGTGTAACGCTTGTGATGTGATGCTTTAAAAGCTCACTGACCCCTACTTGATCCCATAAGCACCCTCACCCCTAAAATACATAATTATAGCATGGTATACTTCTGTTATTATAAATGCGAAAGTTAGCAGTATAACTTATGGAAAAGCTTACTGCCTTTTGATGAAACTTTACAGTGTCCGAGCTTAGCTATTATTAGCTAGTATTAGTCATGAAAAAACATAGTTTCGAGTCCTGTATTAAATGTATAAAAATAATATTCCTTGTTTGATAAAGTTTATGGATGCATAGAACCGTACCACAAATTGCTCAGTTAAGCAAAAATAGGTTATCGGACGCGATAAATTTAGTTTACATACTCAAGTGAAAATGTATTTCCAATTTTTTTATAAATACCAAAACTATAGAACTAAAGCTATAGATTAAAACTAAAGCTATAATATAACATCGAATATGGTTTTTTAACTGCCGTAATATCATAGCTCAAAGAAAAGTGACTTACCATTTTTTTAAGTTATTTTGGTAATAAATGTGCGTACACAAAAAGTACTACTTAACCAAAATAATTAGGCGCATGACAGGAGGAGCGCCCGAACCCTGCCCTCGCCTCGAACTGCCCCTAGTGCGGTGATGCGCGAGGCGAAGGCTGGTTTTGGGAGTCGCTGTCATGCACCTAATTGTTTTGGTTGGGTAGTATATAAAGATAAAATCAACAGAGAAATAATATGAAATAGTATAACGCTGTCAAAAGAAATTGAATGGCTGATAAAATTACCCTTATAAAATATGTGTAATTTCGTCAATGATAATAATTAAACAATTTGCGTAAACTTTCAAATAGCACTACTGTAAAGCACTGATTCATAATAAAATATTAAGTGAACAAACGGGAAATAATATAAAAGCAAAAAATTTTTAGAACAAAAGAACGAAACTGAAGTAATGTTTCTGATATTGTTACTTACTATTTGATTAATTGTATATTCATCTCTTCCTTATTTAATTAGAAATAATATTTCAAGGACATAGATTATTACACAAAGAATGGGCTATTAAAATATCTATCGTGGGCTTATAAAACAAGCGACATGAAACCGGGCTTATGGCCGTTATACCGAGCGCCCAGCGCGTGGGATGGCTTGTTCCATAGGTTGTATTTCTGTGTAGACTGTGGATTGAGTGTATGAGTCTCCCCTAGCTATGCACATCGTGTCTCATCGGTTATTGAACTTCCTGTCGTGTACGGGAATTATTCTTGTGATTAAACAATTTTATGAATTTAATTCACGCTAACATTTGTGTTAGTTAATATTGTTTGTCATTAATTAAGGAATAGTGAAATAAGTTCTTAATTATTTTACATACAATTAAGTATAATTAAATGATTAATTGCAATCAAAATTAGATAAGACAGATATGTGATATTAGATGAAATATATAAGAGAAATGTACTAAAGTATAATTTTGTAGTTTTAAAGGTTTTTTTTGTTTAACTCAAATAGGTACGGATTGGCAACAGCTATCCGGTGAATCTATCCGTAAAACTTTTTGCAATAACTGCAAACTAATTACTGTAGTATCAAAACACTCGGTTTTGGAGAAACTAATTTAGTAAAATAGTTAAATAAGTTAAGTAGTTTTAGAACTGGAAACTGTTAAGATAGTTTATATTATTATTCATATTAACAATATTTAAAGTACTTTTCTATAGTTCGCTTCTTATTAGGCGTGAGTGCGAGCCCGTTATCAAAACAGGAAGGTCAATAAGCTAGCTGAGTTAGAGTTAATCCTTCATCATCATCATCATCACCACTAGCCCCTATCTGTCCACTGCTGAACATAGCCCTCCTTCAATGAACGCCAAGACGATCGATCCAAGATTTGATCCTTATCTTAATAGCGTTATATGAGATACTTACTGTGGAATACATGTGGTGAGAACATTGACTTATCGTGTATTACGTACGCTAGTAATTATAGTTCAATGGGCGGGATTAGCTAGTCTTTTTAATACAGTTTTACACCGTTTTGAGTATGCGCCACCATTGATACACCACCGCAATTTATATAGCACCCGCTGATTTCCTGGTATAGCGGGTGTCTGTGGATGTCGCTATTCACTTACCATCAGGTGAACCGACTGTCCGTTTGCCCCCTCTTCTATAAAAAAAAAAAAGATTGGCGTTTAGAATGTTGCTTTACATTATTTTAATAAATAAAGACTAATCAAATCGTATAGACCTACTGTAGAAATGAACATTAAAATGTATGGACATTTTTTGACGGGACAACGTCTTATAATTCGATGGAGCCGGCTGCAAGAACGAAAAAAACATGACACATGCGGCGTTACCTTTTCTTATGACGTTGTCACGTTCAACTACCGTCAGTAAACCGACTTTACAGACAACCGATTTTTTTATTGTCGTGCCTGAATCCTGATGCAGTGTCAGAATTTTATATCATGAAAACGTCCTATTATAGTTCCTACTAGAGATTATGGGATATATCTAGACCAACATTCATATGCTTACATAAAATACATATATCTATACAGATAAATGAAACTGGAGTGTCTGTTTGTAATATCAACATAACAGCTTTTTCTTAAATGCATATGTATGCACGGTACATATACCAAAATAACATTTTTTTCAATTATTATCCGTTTGTCTGTCTGTTTGTTTCTTCCGGCTAATCTCTAAAACGTTTATTTTGACGGGACTTTCACTGGAAGATAGCTGATATTATAGGGAGTAACTTAGGCTATAAAAATAATCATTATTAATCTGTCTACGGCTGTAAAATTAAGTTAACGCGGGCGAAGCTGCGCGCAACAGCTAGTAAATGATAAAATGTATAAAAAAATTATATTCTGTAGGTACTAAGTTTACAAGTTGCACAAAAGTTTATTCTGAAATTTATTTAATTGTAATAAATACATTATTTTTTCAAATATTTGTTATATTACTATTTTATATTATTGCTATATTTTCATTTAACATTTATTGTAAGTAACGGCAACTCTTGTTATAAAAATAAAATCTTTTAAACTAATTATAAACAATATTGCATGTAGACGATTCGACGCCAGTGTACAGTTTCAATGAAATACACGATTACAATGTCGTAATCACTTTTATATTAAGGGTTTTTGTTACAACACATTATACGATGTAGACTAATTTGTAGATTATATTGTTTTATAATGTTTACGCGAATTTCATTCATTTTAAGGAAACAAAAATTTGTTTTTCCGAAGACAAGAAAAGAAAATTGATTTTATCGCGGCTTAATAAGATTTTACATGGATACTTTACTGCAACTATTTTCTCGTCACGTCACTCCTGTGATCCAAAATGTCGAGGATGTAAAAATCTTGATAACTCGCGATATAATCCGTAAGAGTTGTATCATTATAATAATTGTAGAAAATTAAATAAAACTTAGAATATCGCAGTTGGTTCCTGCACTTTTTTATTGCATAGGAGGGCAAATGAGCAGTCGAAAGTTTTTGGCGACTATCGACCCCCATACACATCCGCAAAACCAGAGATTATGCAGATACGTTGCCCTCTTTTTCTCTATCCCCCCAATGGACCACCGGAAACTCACAAACCCCACGAATCGCGACACCCCGGTCGTGCCAGCCCAATTCGGCTGTAAAGCAGCATGGCAATACCTCTTACAGCAACATGGCGATGTTGTGTGAGTTCCTGCATTCCAACAGTCTGCTCCTTACCCCGTGAAAGACACGTGTAGTGAGATGTCCTGTACATCACCAATTCTCACTACCTTGTCTTTCATGTGGTTTGGGCAAAATTCAGCCATACGCCATATGAAGACTGCATCAAAAGAAGAACTCTTTTTCTTTCGGTTTCATGTGCTGTTTGGTTATTATTATTATTTATTTTTTTAACTTAATGTAAACTCTAAACTGTATTGACGGGCAATGTGATAGTTTATTTTTCTATTATAATTTTTATTTCAATGAAAATTTGTTAAATAATATCGTTTGCAACACAAGTAAAATATGATGTAGTCCTAAAAACATTAAATTAAAGTCTATAAAAAAAAAGTAACTTAATTTATATTTAAAGTATGGGAAAAAAAACTTATAAATCATTAAGAAGTATCGTCTGGAAGAATATTATAAAAGCAGAGAACGTTATTATTCCAATGAAAGACATGATCTATTTTTTCTTGAAATACTATATTTGAGAAATGGAATATTTGGTACGTTTACTTGTATCGTTTTAATTATTGATATGTAATTTATATTAAAAGAATTACATTTTCTTGAGCAAATTCAATGGTGGCCAGAATACTGCCAATTATAAAATGAGATTTAATTTTCAATTATTACAAGTCATTGAGCTATTATGCTATTAATTTGGAATATTGTCATCCAGAAAACCAATATGAAAACATATGCATTCTAATAGTTAATTAATTATCAATGTATCATGATTTAAATATAACTGCGACGATTTTTCGTCAGTATTAGAGTTAATCATACAACAATAAATTAAAAAAAAATATTTTTTATACATAAAAATAAACACCATAACGATCATCACATTTTATGTAATTACGCGATCTATATAAATATATATATATATATATATATTTTTATTAGTATATATTATTAGGATTTACATACTTTTTAGCTCCAGTAAGATTAAGTTTTTATAAATACAGTACATAAATAAAAGTGGATTTTTCATATTTAAAATTCAACTTGTAAAATACATTATTAATAATATAGCAACGAACTATGCAATTGAGATCAAAATAATTGGAGCTTTTCTAAAGCACAGGCAAACGAGCAGTCGAGCTTTATCATGGAATTGAAAACATACTGGTATAATTGTTTGATGCCATTACTTATTTATTTATATCTGGGAAACAAACAATTATAATATCACTCATAGTTTAGAAATTATAAAAAAATACATAAAAAGAAATAATAAATAAAAGAAATACTTCGATACAAAGTTCCATATTGCTAAATAAAATAAATTATCATCCAGACGACACCGCAATAGTTTAAAAGGTCATTTTAGGCTGTTAAAATCTTGCACCTGTGCTTTGGCTAGCTAGAGTATAAAATTTGTTATTTATTTTTAAGGGACATCCATTTACGACAATCACACAAGAAAGAAAAATATAAATCTGTCTGTGCCGCCGTCGTTTATATTATGTATAGGTATAATGTGTATTTTATCTGTGTGTACTCATTTATTGATATTAATGATTTTTTATTATAAATATACCACACATTGTTTAATATATAACCTTGTTTTTAAATTGTGTTTATAATCAAAATTACTGTCATTAAATGTTTGTATTATATTTAAATATAATTAGCCTTTCTTAATTGTTGTATATAATATTATATTTTAAGCATGTAAAAAATATTTACAAGTATATAATATTATTAAAGTTAGTTTAAGTAAACAAAAAATATGTTTTTTTGTGTTTTTGCTTAATTCGTCCAAATGGTGCAAAAATATTTTAGTTTAAGTTCTTTTATAATTAATGTATTTTCATCATTTGTGCAAATATTTGATGGTTAAATATTTTGTGGATGTTATGTAAATACAAAATTATTTTTGTTACATTAATAGGGCTGTTGACAGTATTCATATAAAAATATAATTTTGATGTTAATTGGTAGTTTTTATGATACAATTCTGAAAAAATACAATATTTTCCCTTATTTTTATTTGATTAAATTAATATTTAATAAATAAAATGTAACAAAATTTAAAATAGGTCACGTGATAATAAACGGAAATGACGTCACCTGTTCCTATTTAGCGGAAGCGGCAGAATATTGACGTACTTTTATACACCATTTTCCGTACGCAGTACATATTGTAAAAACTAATTTTCAGGCGTTTTGACAGTGTACACACACATAGGCACCGTACAATAATTATAAAACTTAGAAGCCATTTTTTATTAACGACAACTACAATCATTTTATCATTTTTACGATGTTTAACAACATAATATGACGTCACGTGACAAGTGTTAGCGTTTTGGAGCGAAATTTAAAATGCATTATAAAATGCAAGATTTTATAGGCATTAGACGTATTTAAGCAAAAGTTAATAATATTTACGCCTCTATTACATATTTAGAAATGATCTATAAACATTTATGAAAAATCAATATCCCTATTCTTCAACATACAACGCGAACAACATACCGATTTTCGGGTGCCGTCCTCTTCTTACCAAGACATATAACATTGTAAATAACATTTATTATTAACAGTTATTTTCATAAAACTATCATATATATTAAATTGGTACATTTCCTATGTTTTAATATAATTTTACGGACCTCGATATTTCGATCTTGCACTGATTACATCCCGTAAATATTTCGTTTTATTTGTTAACTAGCTTTCCCCGCGTTAACTTAGATTTACAGCCCTACCCTGATTGATGATGATTATTTTTATAGTTTAGTTACTCCTTACAACATCAGCTATCTGCCAGTGAAAGTTCCTTTAAAATCGACTAGCCGTTTCCGATATAAGCCAGAACAAACAGACAGACAGACAGACAAAATAAAAAAAAATGTTTTTTTTCTGTAAGTACCGTATATACTTTCATATGCATATGGTGAAAAGCTGCTAATTTGAAATTGGGTACAAACAGACACTTTAATTTTATTTATTTATACAGATAATCAAAATATACCTCTCTAGTCTCCTACCAAAATCAGCGTATTTGTTACATATTCAAAGTGAACATCGTGTCGAGCTGGTATTGTGATTCGTAGTGGACTATGCCATAGGTAATTTATATTCCGTGCCGTGTGGCCACAGTACGTACATTCAAATTGCATGGGAGCGCAGTGCAATTGTCTGTTGGTTCAACGAATGTTTGTATGTATATCTCATTTTGTTTCATTATGTTACCTATGTATATCTTTTACACATTGGGCTGTAACAATTTTTTTGGATACTAGCTAGCTGTTACCCGCAGCCTCACCCGCGTCAACTTAGATTTACAGCCGTATACGGATTGATGATGTTTACTTTTATAACCTAAGTTACTCCTTAAAACATCAGCTATCTATCAGTGAAAGTCTCGCCAAAATCGGCCCAGCCGCTTCCGAGAATAGCCGAAACAAACAGACAGACAAAAATTGTAAAAATGTTATTTTGGTATATGTAACGTGTATACATGCAGTAAAAAGCGGTTATTTTAATATTAGACAATACAGTAAATTTTGACAGACAAGAGAGTAAATTTTAAACACACACTCGAA
Organism: Helleia helle; assembly: GCA_963853865.1. Lineage (NCBI taxonomy): Eukaryota > Metazoa > Arthropoda > Insecta > Lepidoptera > Lycaenidae > Helleia > Helleia helle. The sequence continues at coordinate 8,754,373 of OY971420.1, forward strand.
TTTTATTTACTCGTGATTCTCAATTTTGGAATCGATGTTCGTCACTTTAAATAAATTGCGCACTATATTTTAGACGCTTAAAACAAATTCTGAAATACGACGCTAAACGAGATTTTGAAAACTTCTTCATTACAAATAAACAAAAATACACATAGGTACGATAGTGAAAACACAACCAAACTGATTGCTGAAAATACAAATTGAAACACGTATCCTATACGTTTTGCCATTTTAAAATAATTTTTTTCGCAGTCACATCAGCTTAAAGTATTAGTGCTATCCTACGAATAAATAATAAGTCGTGCTATCAGTGAATTAAGTTTTCACTTCAAAATGTCATCACAATAGACGTTTTCTCGGTACGTGTGCGGCGTACTGCGTAGTAAAGATACGCGGTGCCCGGTCAGTGCCGCGTCATTTGTATGCGAAGGACAAGGACGAAGCATCGCGGCCATCGTTCTTATTCGAAATGTTCTTGACATTTGCCACATCTCACCCCAGTGTCAGTACTTCGTGATTTTCTTATCACTACGTATATTCTATGAATCTATGATTAACGTCACTGGGACTTGATAGTTTTATCAAAACTTGTCGCTTCTTTACAATAAGTAACTTATTTTTTTGTTAATCCATTTTATTCTTGTATTAAAAATTATTTTAAAAATTTTAGTTCAGTTTGCTATTAAAGCGTGTTTTTACATGCTTTATATCAGCTTCACCTGTATGTTTGTATGTTTGTAACCGACTTCTTTGGGCGCGATTTTGACCCACTTCCAACGGCCAAATTTCGTTAAAACTTTGTAGATTTATCGAGGACCGATGACAATACAATACTTTGAAATAATTACATATTCCGAAATACTGATAATCAGTATAGCACATGCTAGGAAGGCATAAGGTGCGCAAGTTACCTACATCACTTGCGTAGTTTTTAGTCTCTCACTAATTTCTAAAGTGATTGCCATTACTTGAGTACTTTAAATTAATAAAATGTTAAATATATTTTTTTATTTAATTCATAAATTATAGTTACAAAAAAAACAAAAAAAAACGCTTTAATAGCAAACCGAACAAAAAAATTGAAAATAATTTTAATAGAATTAAATGGATTAACAAAATAAATGATATTATTTATTGTAAAAAGTCATTGTTAAAAATATTTCATCGGTATATATTTCTAAAAGTGAAGTTAGTATAAAAACTTAGTACGCTACCATGCTTTCTTATAAATTTAAAGTATACTTATGGCAATCTATTTAGAATGAATGAGAGACTAAAAACCACAAAAGTGATATAGGTAACTTTTGCGTCATATGCCTTCCTTGCATGTGCTATCCTGATTATCCTGATCAGGATATTAAAACAAACTTATTATATTATTGTATTGTTATCGGTCCTCGATATATCTACAAAGTTTAAACGAAATCTGGCCGTTGGAAGTGGGCCAAAATCGCGACCAAAGAATTCGGTTAGAAACAAACATACACACAGGTGAAGTTAATAAAAAGCGTGTAAAAATATATTAGTTGGATTGGATCTTTTTGGACATATAATATTTATATAATATACTAGTGGCGCCAACATACGCCGATATACCACTCGGACACACAAAAAAAAATCATCTAGATCGGTCCAGCATCTTAGGAGGAGTTCAGTGACAGAATAATTATATTATATAAAGATTGTATATACTGGTGATTTACTACCAATGCAAGTAAAGAAATAAATATTCGTAGGTAAAAAAGTTATTTAATGGTTCAAAACATGATCTAAAACGTTAGTTACTTAATAGTGATATCCATTAGGTACTTCTATTTCACTTAGGGTTTCCTCTACCTGGTTGTCTGGAACAAATCGCTTCCTTAGCGATAAGACCACCTTTGTGCATCATATTACTTTGTAAGTTTTTATTTAAGACTAGCTGTTGCCCGCAGCTTCGCCCGCGTTTACTTAGATTTACAGCCGTTCGGATTGATGATGATTATTTTTATGGCCAAAATTACGCCTTATAACGTCAGCTATCTGCCAGTAAAAGCCTCGTCAAAATCGGCTTAGCCGTTTCAGAGATTAACCGGAACAAACAGACGGACAAAAATGGTTTTTCTTAATGTAGGTGCAGTATATTATTTCATAGATTGTAACCGCGACTTCGTCCGCGTATAAGAAGTATTGTTTTAAATCTTATTTTTCAAATAAAGTAGTAGTAGCTATGCTGCTTTGCAACCGAATTGGGCCGGCACAACCGTGGTGGTACCTCTCGCTCACATAACACCGGCGTCAAGTGACAGCTATGCTGTTGCGTTTCGTGCGGTTTGTGAGTTTCTGGTGGCCCATTGGGAGGTATAGGGAAAAGGAGGGCAACGCATCTGCATAACTTTTGGCTGTGCCGATGTCTAAATGGGCGTCGGTAGTCACCTCCGGCTCCGACTTGCTCGGTTGCCTCCATGTGACATTAAAAAAAAATGGTTCCAATTTACAAACTATAATAATTTAAAGAATACTATTTACTTCCACTGTAAGGCCCCCGATAGTACGTTTTATAAAATATATTTATTTAATTTAGTAGTACATTTTTATTATATTTAAATCACTTTTACGGATTTTATCGCGGTTTATTAAGATTTTTAAATGCCTGACGTTTCGGATACTTTCCAGCAACTATGTTAATGGGAGGATTGAGGTGTCAGACGTCCTATAGTATTTATTTTGTGTCCTAACAATACAAAATTATTTGTAACTACCCTATGATACATCAATATTTTAATTCAAATTAGTACCTACTACCAGCAAAAAAACTACGAAAAAGTTATATTTTTTATTCATATATTTTATTATTGTTCCTAGCATTGTTTATAAATAGTACTTTGTCATATATTGCAATTTTAAATTATTAAATAATTAAATAAAAACATATTGGATATAAATTACAAAGAACCTAAAACTAAAAACCTTAAATAATCCTTACTAATATTATAAATTCGAAAGTAACTCTGTCTGTCTGTCTGTCTGTCTGTCTCTTCTTCATGCCTAAACCGCTGAACAGATTTGGATGAAATTTGGCACAAAGATAGATTGAAACCCGAGAAGGGACATAGGATAGTTTTTATCCCGGAAATCCTATGGGAACAGGATTTATGCGGGTAAAACCCCGGGACTATCTATCTTCTGAACCATGGAACAGATTTGGGTGAAATTTGATATGAAGATACTTTGAAAATTAACATAGGACATTAAATAGTTTTTATCCTGAAAATCCCACGGGAACGGGACCTATGCGGGTAATACCCCGAGACAGACTATCTTCTGAACCACAGAACAGATTTGGGTGAAATTTAATATGAAGGTACTTCGAAACTTAACGTAGGACTTAAAATAAATCTTATCCTGAAAATCCCACGGGAATGGGAACAATGCGCGTAAGACCCCGGGACTGTCTCTATCTTCTAAACCACGGCACAGATTTGTGTGAAATTTGTGTGAAATTTGATGTGAAGATACTTTGCAACTTAACGTAGGATTTAAAATAGTTTTTATCCTGAAAATCCCACGGGAACGGGAGTTAGCCGATTCTCAGACCTACTGAATACGCATGTAAAATTTGGTAAAAATCGGTAAAGCCGTTTCGGAGGAGTACGGTAACTAACATTGTGACATGGAAATTTTATATATTAGATAAGTATTCCTTTTTTATAATATAATGAATTATATTAATAAATCATTTTTAGATAACTTACTTATATATGAATACTTAATTAAAAACGCGTGCAATACAAAAGTGCGATACTCATAAGGATTCGCATCTTGTAATGGATAGCGTGATCTACATTTTGTGTTAACGCTTCTATAATCTTCTATAAAAAAATAATCTATTGACACATCTAAAAAACTTCTCGTTACACTAATTATACATCTTATATCTTACCTAGGGTCTCAAACTATCTCCATATCAAATTTCACTCAAATCGGTTTAGTGGTTTAACAAATACACAGTCCCGGCGTTTTAGCTGCACAACTCCCGTTCCCGTGGGATTTTCAGGATAAAAACTATTTTAAATCCTACGTTAAGTTCCAAAGCATCTTCATATCAAATTTCACACAAATTTCACACAAATCTGTGCCGTGGTTTAGAAGATAGACAGTCCCGGGGTCTTACGCGCATTGTTCCCATTCCCGCTATCTTTGTGCCAAATTTCATCCAAATCTGTTCAGCGGTTTAGGCGTGAAGAAGAGACAGACAGACAGACAGACAGACAGAGTTACTTTCGAATTTATAATATTAGTAAGGATGTAATATTATTGTTGTTTTTATGCACAATAAAGTATATTTCTTATTCTTCTTAATTCCTACGTAAAGATACACGTATCCATACGTGTACTTGTATGATCAGTCCTATAATTAAAACTAAAGTACAGCTTCTCATGTTAGGGTAAATCGGTACATCGTTATGTGCTTTCAGCTTACAATTGCATATAAAATTGCACGCAAATTCCACGCAAATGTAAGACCAGGCAGCATACCTCCCTAATACCACAAATTAGATAATAGTCTGAAAAGTGTTTAATAAACGAGTAAGGGTACGGTTATTGTGTTCTACACTTCTTTGTTTCCAGATTAGAGATACTAATGTACAATTAACATGAAAATCTGAAACATTAAATAGCTTTTTATTGATATAATTATTTTAAAAGTAGTTAATATATAATATGGCATTATTTAGGTGAATGAAGTAATTTGAGATTAATTTGTTTCTGTAGTATATTATGAGAATGAGATTCTAAATCTAGATTCTAACTATGAGAATATGTAGATTGTAGACTATTACTATATTATTAACTGGAGTATTAAATTTAAGTTTTATCAGAAGTCTTGGATGCATTATTGGCTTCAGCATCATCTATAGATCATCACTTATCCTCATCAACTGGCATCGATTTGAATTTCTCATTAATGTATTCGAAATTCCCGATTGAACCAGTCCGCTACTCAATATGATAATACATAGGCATTCAAATCTAACGCGACCTACGATATTGAGGTTGATTGTGTCACCAATACCTGAGAATCTAGTAGTGTATAATATATAGAATAAGTATAGTATACTATATAGTAATTATAGTATTCGTGTATTATTTATTAGTATATATTATTAGTTTTAGAATTAAATAATACGGTTATAAAGAACAGGAAGGCTTTTGAACCTCTCTTTTTTCTTTGCTTATTAATAGATCTCAATATTTTTCGTGAAAAAAATAAATAAATATCGGTTAATTATGCAATATTATTTTTCTTTGAAAATTATATTTGAAATTTTATAATACTTTCAATCAGTCCCATGTAAAATAAAAAAAATCTATACAAACGCCGCAAATAATAAAAATTTAAACAGCGATTTCTTTACATAATATATATATATTCCAAAGAAATAGTAGGAAACCTCTTATATGCGTTTTTTTAAATAATATCTAAATTAAATATTTAAGGTTTTGTTATTTCAGACTATAATTTAATTTTTAATGATGAATTCTAATCGATGTTTTATAACTATCATAGTTATAAGCTTTTCTTTTTTTGTATATGGATCTTTGATATCTGAGTAACGAATAAATAAATAAATAAATAAAAATAAAATATTTAATATGCAAAACAGGAAATGAATCTACAATAACTTGGCGTGGTAAATTGTTCAATTCAAATTATTAGCTCTAAGTATGTTCTAAGTGTTCACGAATAACGAGGGCAAGGCGTTTAACTCATTTGTAACTTGAAAACGCCTGCCTATTGTTCTGAACACTGTTGATATAATTGTTCCAACTACACCGTTCTTATTGATAAGAGTTTTCCAGAAATACCTGTTTGAGAATATTTTATCAATTTTTTGTATATGAACACATGTTTGCGTTTGCAAACGAATTAACTAATAATAATTGCATATTATATTTATTACTATTATAATATATTTTAAAAGTATATTAATATTCAATAAATTTTTCATTTTATTTTTTACGAATCAGACATGAGTTTTATGAATTTTATTACGTAAAATATATTATAAATTTAATGATGCTTAAATCCATGCTTTGTAAGTTATGCCTCAAGAACTTTCCGAATGGAAGCATTACAATAAATTTCTACGCAATTGAACGTAGCATTAAATTACCTATCCATGAAATTCCATTGTGATAAATTTTATCTATTGTAAATAAAAGATGCCACTGATGAAATAAATTTGAGAAATATTTTTATCGTATTATGGCAAGGATCGATTCAGACGTCACCCAATTGTAAATATTTCTAGTAGCCATATTTCTGTTTAGGTATTATTGTATCTTGTTTTATTATACATAATTATTGTGTGTTGTGTTGTCTGTTCTGTTTTTCAGCCAACCAAGATTCAATGTGGCCTTGGCATCAAAGTCGGTTTGTCATAGGTCATAGTGAAACTATCACAGCCAGCTTTGATGAGCACGGCTCCATTGCATGTCACACAAGCGTCGCCCAGCCGGACCAAGACAACTGTTTCTCGAGGCTAGCCTGTCAAAGCGGCGGTGAAATGTATGCGTGCTCATATCACAGCCACTTTGATGTGGTCGGTTTACGGAGACCGATATCGTGTTAATTTTATTCCATGCGTCTGTGGCCGATTCGTAAAAGTGGTTGTGCGATGCTTTTCCGTACATATCACAGCCACTTTTGACGAGTCGAACCGCACGACGATTCCACAGGGGCTATAAAGAATGGTGAAATATGATTGAGTCGCGTGTCCCTCACAAAGTGGATGTGATATGTTTGTGTATCATATCACAGCCAGCTTTGATGAGCGATAAACGGCTGCAAGAAGGCGAGGTGCCGGCGGAGGAGGCGACTGGGGCGTCGGCAAAGTGGTTGTGGAATGATATGTACCTAACCATATCACAGCCAGCTTTGTTGACTCTCCAATCGCTTAGTTCTACTAGATACTTGAGAAGAAATTTGTTTTATTAACAAGCGAATGTTTTAGCTTTGAACTATTTGGAGTTCGTGTGGTATGTATTTAAAATGGCAGCGAAATTTCTTTTTTTAATTTTTTAAAAGACATGTTTTTATAAATAAACTTATCATGAAATTATTGTAGTAATTTTTGTCTATGGTGATCTTTTTATGACCCTTTTAGCCTTTATTATAACAATAAAGCCTGTAAATCAACTATTAATGACAAATGTATTAATCTATTCTTCTCTACATTGCAGATTTGAAAAGGAGGTATGCAGAAATTAAAACCAACGAACAATGGATAATAAACATTTCTGAATTACAACTATGTTTTTATTTATTAATTTTTAATTCGTACTTAGTGTATTTAGAATTTACTACAACATCCCAAATATATATTAATACTTTTTATATAATGAAGTTTAGTTTCCTTAGTCCATACTGTTTATTGTTATACTTCACATATATATATATATACAAGGTTGATAAAAGCGAGAGGCATTAAATTAAACCACATATGCTATGTACCATTTCCAGGCTACACACCAAAACTTAGACCAATAGAATCAATAGTTTAGTCACAGGATATTTTTTAAAGTTTTAAAGCCGCCCCGCTTTGTTCGACCCGGTGAGACGCACCCTGTGCCGCGCCGACACAACGTTCTGTGCGACGCACACAGGCGGAAAGGCGATAAAAGTTGGCATATGCCTAATATGAAATAAATTTGATGTTAAATGTTGTTTCATATATTTTGATTGAAAACTTAATTACTCAAATTGAAAAATTCATAAAAAACCATTTATTTCGGTTAAGTGTATTTATATTAAGAAAAATTTCATCAATACTAATATATTTAAACCTAATGCAGAGAAAGATAAAATCTGATTTGGTATTCATTTTCTTAGGCTGGTTATGTAGGTATAATGGGTCGAAGATACCATTAGTTTAAGGTATGTATCTTATATTTCCATTTTCCTCGACAATTTAAAAAAAAAATTCTCTATATTGTCGTATATCTCTATATTGTAAATACACATTTTGTTAAAGCGTCCAGATTGGTCGTCTTTTATAGTAACTTTCATGGGTAAAGCGATGAAGAACGCGTGAAATATTGCTTAAATAAAACAAAACGTATCCGCCGCTCATCATATCAAACTTTGAACTAAGATAGCTTTCATATATATTATGGAGTGAATTATAACAATTAAAACCGAATTTATGCCATTTTTGGTTATTGAGTTTATGCCAACTTTTATCAATTTTCCGCCTGTGTGCGACGTTGCCCTTTTGATTCGAAGGTCAGTGGACATTTTACAAAGATGTGTACGTTTTACTTTGACTATTCACGTATAATAAATTCTTTGAAAAACTTTTTTTTTATTTCTCTCATAAACTGTTTTTAATAGTTAAGATTAACCGTAAGCGTGTGTAGTATATGTGGTTTAATTTAATCTTAATAATGATCACTTATGAGTCTTAGCAGCTAAATTTATAATGAGGGTTCCCAACGCGCCCATGTCATAGAAAATACCCACAAGAAACTCTGCTGGGTTCCTCATTCCTATCATTCTTTTAGTTGTGATTATTATTTCAGAAAAGTCAATTAAATCTAAATCTAGAGCAATTCATTTGCAAGTGTTTTTGTTATTTATTCCTTTGGTATATATAAGTACCTTAACCTATATTTAAATCCAGGCTTTATTTAAGATATGTTTTTTGTGATTTGATGTATTCAGTATGCAAATTTGAAAGAAAATTGCGAATTCATAATTTCTCAAGCACTATCCGTAACCACTAAGCAGTTATCCGTAGTTTTAATCAATTATAATATAAATCTAAGCAAGAATTTTTCTATCTAACATTTTTGTACTTACGACCATAATGTCATATTTTTTTCAATGGAATATGATAATCAAAAAGTTTGTTTTTTATGATACAAGTTAATATTTGTTATGTATGACATACTACTTAAATAGTCACGTAGTACTTTTTCGTCGAATCTACTTATTCATTGAAAAACGTCTAACGGTACCTACCACTTACGGTTGTCCAAACAGAACCATATTTACATATTATATTTATATTTTCACATGCTATTACCATCACTTACCTACTCGTACTTTCGTATTTGTAAAATTTAACGATTTAAAATATTTGACGATCTGTACCTACCTACTGATGATTAAGTGGTATAACAAGTTATGTGGGGTTCGAATCCCGACTAAGGCCAGATATTTGTATCATGAATATAAAATCCTTTTTTTTTTACGCCCGGAAATGCTGTGAGGCAACCCTCCCCGGGAGAGGAGGACTCTCAAGGCGGCATGTGGTACTCGCTGCGTCCGAAAAAATGGTAAGGCGGACGCAGCTCTACCCACTAAAACCCGGCGAGTGCCACCAATGCCGCCTTTGGTGAGGTGCCCCGGTTCTATTGAGTAAACATAGCACTTTGACGGCTATAGTCAGTCCCTCAAGGCCGATACCACCTCTACAGAGAGGTCGTCCTGTACCAAAGAACAACCCCTCCCAACGTCGGGACAGTGCAATGGGGTGAGGTTCCCATCTTTGCCCCTTTTCCCCCTGCTCTTTTGTCCCCTCTTCTTATAAGAGGGGTACACAGAGCATCTCCCTCGGTCCAATTGGTTTTGCCCAAGGTGCTGGGTCCCATTAAGCTACTGAGCCCCACCGCCACGACAAGGCTTGTACCTCGGTGGGGATGAATATTGTTGTTGTATAAAAGATAGTTATAAAATAGGTATGTATTTATTTTGCTTATTGTTTTATGGTTTTATATGGTAGGTACCAACGTGATACAGAAAAGTCTATAATATAGAGAAGTGGTAGGATTCCGCTACAACAATTCTTTGTTTTTGAAGAAGCATTCTCCTTCATTATATCGATTTTTCGAATACTCTAAAAATAACTTGATTTATCCTGTTACGAAAACAACATCTAACACATTTACCTAATAAACACAGTTTGAAAAGAAAGATTTTTTTAAAATATGTTACTTAGATAAGCAAGCAGGCAAACATGCCACCTGATGGTAAGTGGTCGACGTTGCCCATGAACATAAACTAGTTTACCTGGAACGAGCCCAGGCAACTCATTTATGTGTCGACTATTCTGAGACAAGATGTGAAGTGTCGGTGCCAGTAATTACACTGCCTGTCTCTAACCCTTCTCTCCGAAACACAGCAGAGCTGTTTCACGGGAGAAACAAGCAAGATGGTGGTACCCATGCAGCCGGGAGCGCGGCGTAGCGCATCCTTCCCACCGGTGTGATTCCCTCCCACTGGAATTGGGCCAAAGATTACCGATGCGCTTGTCCAATGCGGTTTGGTGAACTTCACATACCTTCAAATACTTTATCAGGCATGCAGGTTTCCTTTACCGGTGAGCAAGCGATGGTCTCATGTTCAGGTGCATGTAGAAATTTAGAGAAACTCATTTCCAGGCACCACAGGGGTGGACACATCGAATCGGGCTGGGCTCGGCTTCTTGAGTGAGTCTCACTCAAGGGACCGACCCCAAACCCAGACTATCGTCGCTCACAGGCCAGCATCGCTTACATTACTTATTAAACTTAAAGACTGTGGACACACACCAGTGGGAGGGAAGCGCTGTGTCGCGCTCCCGGCTGCATGGGTACCACCATCTTGCTTGTTTCTCCCGTGAAACAGCTTTGCTGTGTTTCGGAGAGAAGGGCAAGACAGGCAGTGTAATTACTGGCACCGAGACTTAACATCTTATGTCTCAGGATAGGCAAGACATAATTGGGTTTCCTGGGCTCGTTCCAGGTAAACTAGTTTATGTTCATGGGCGACATCGACCACTTACCATCAGGTGGTACGTTTGCCAGTTTGCCTATCCAAGTAACATAAAAAAAAAGACTGAAAAAATAATCAATAATTATGAAAGACAACCCAGGCAAGTCTTAATTGAAGCAAATGCGTAGTATACTCTTGCAAATTAGTGTCATTTGAAGCTAAAAGCTTGGTACAGTGATAATCTAAGTTCTTACGTAAAGGGGTTGTTACTAGCGATGAAACTGAAGAACAAGAAATCTGATATCATAAAGAAAGAAGGTTCGAAGTTGTGTCCAATTACAAACATTTGTTAATCGTTACGAACCAAGGTTGCGAGCACATGGATTACTAACATAACCTTCTGTAGGTCACCTAGAGCGGTAATAATGAAACCGAATAGTACATTCTAGAATCAATATTTTTAATCACAAATGTCATTTTACATAAAGTGAGGTTAATATGTGGTTAAATATTAACCGTTTTAAAGTCGAACACTATTTCAATATTTCAGCATGTCGAGTCTATTAAATTGTGAATCATTTACACAGAGTATTATAGCCTATTTGAAAATATTATTACTGATGTAAAAAAAAAAAAGTAAAATACAATAATAAAATAAATAAATAATGGCATTTTTAAACTTTCTATTTCCTACAGTCCTTGCTATTGTTACCTACAATTTTCATACCGCGGAAAATCGTAGTTAGCCTAGTCTAATTAATCAAAATCAATAAAAATTAAACCAATACTGAAATATTTTTTTGCCATTTGCCGTCACGGCTATCTTTTATATTTTGTTGCCAAGTCGCGCCAGTTTCACATCAACAAGCATTACCACCCTACCTGCATTAAGACACATCTTAATGCAGGTAGGGTGGTGCCCTGAAGCGGGCGTGGAGAATACGCCCGCACTGGAACCGCACTGGAACCCTCCCACCTGTTGAATTGCCTGCATCTGGCGCATGCATACAATTAAGATTGCTAATTGGAACTCACCATTTTATACACAAATTTTTAGGTATGCTAAGAAAGTAAGTTAGTCCTTTTTTTTTTAACGCCGGGAAATACTCTGAGGCATCCCGCCTGGGGAGTGGGTCTCCGCAGGCAGGTATGTGAGACTCCCTGCGCCTGAAAGGAGGTAACCCGGCGAGTGCCACCAGTGCCGCCTTTTGTGAGGTGCCCCGGATCTATTAAACTAACAGGGCACCTCGACGGCTAGTCAGTTCCGCAAGGGACCGACGCCACCTCCACAGAGGGGTTGTCCCGCACCACAGAACAACCCCTCCCAACGTCAGGACAGTACAATGGGGCGAGGTTCCCATCCTCACCCCTTGCCCCCCTGCTCTTTTGTCCCTTCTTCTTATAAGAGGGGTACAAAGAGCCCCCTTGGCTCAATTAGCTTCGCCCAAGGTGCTGGGCTCACCCTGGGCTACTAAGCCCCACCGCCACGTCAAGGCCAGAACCATGGTGGGGAAGTCAGCATTCTAGTTACATTCATATATGCCAATAATATTGGCGGTCCAAATACTGTACTGGTATATAAAATGAGCTCCGAATTTCTTGTGAACTTGGGTAAATCCAAGGACATGTTCAATGAACATATTGTTATCGCAGTATCGATTGCTGTCAATGGAATTGTTCCAGACATTGTTCGAGCGTGTTTACTTCGGGCAAACAATGTCAAACAATGCCGTTATTACAAGTTCGATAGAAGAATGTCGGAGTGGCGTCTGGGAAATTTTGTCGGCCTTTTTGTCGCCCAAACAGTTTCTTATATGTATCTTTCATGCGATAAGAGATCTATGAAGCCGAGGTTCGGGCGCTCTCAGCACGGTAGAAGAAGGGAACTGAATTGGAAATAGTGACCCAGTATAGAATTAAAGTTACCGACATATCATAAAGGATTAGGAAGCTGAATTTAGCAGTGGTAGGTATCTATCTGTGGGATAACTGGAATATTGAGTGGAGACTGTAGCTGGTCAAACGCACTAGGATCTGAGATGCCCACAACTTAGTAGAACGTTGCCATGCGTAAAATGGCTGCTGGCATTGGATGAGAATAATCGAATATGGAGCTTTTAAATAAAAAAAAAATGTGTAAAATCGGTTGTCTGTAAAGTCGGTTTACTGACGATAGTTGAACGTAACAACGTCATTAAAAAATGGAACGCCTCAGAGCGAGGTAACGCCGCATGCGTCATGTTTTTTTCGTTCGTGCAGCCGGCTCCATCGAATTATAAGACGGTGTCACGTCAAAATGTCGTCACTGGACGCGACGAAAAGAGAAACACTTACGTAAATAAGGCAATTAGTAATTAATAAACATCTATACGTAGATGAAGGGTTGGCCAGGAACGAATAACCAGGTCGATTAACGAAGACGATCTCCGTGCAGTAACTGGTCCGTATTCGATGCAAGTGACCTTACGATCGGTCATCTTGGCATTCTTTAAAGGAGGTCTATGTTCAGCAGAAGACGGATAAAGGCTGATGACGAAACATCTATAGCGAATGATAGAATAAAATAAAGAAAATATGTAGTATATAATAATATGCGTGAACACATAAAAGGATTCGAAGGCGGCGGCGTTGGTGCAGGACTTCAACATGCTGACAGCGACATACCATATGCCGTCACGCCTTTCGAGGCCAGGGCTTGCCAATAGATTTTCTTATCAAAAAACTATTAGACTTCGCATATTAAATTGAAAACATTTTCAATTTGACCTCTTTGTTATCACTACGCTATCACCAGAAACCCATATGCGCATATAACCAAACTAGCTTTTGCCGCGGCTTTGCTCGTGTTAAATTAAATAAGATATAGATAAAGTCTATTCGCTGGTCCTTGGTGAAGGATAGAGTATTTTTAAGACACTATTAACGTCCTTCATTGGGTTGCTTCAGCATCCAAAAGCGTCCGTAGACTCAAGTCCGTACTTGAGTCTGCTCTTCAGATATTTGGATTCTAGCAACTTTATTGGAATTAATCCTGCGAGGCATTTCATCTTTGAAATAAATTACTACCCTGAAGTAGGTAGTTAGTTAGTTTATAATGATATTTTACATAATAATTTAAATTGATGAAAAAGAGACCTATAATATACCTATCCCAAAGATTAATAATAAATGAAATCGACAAATAAGTGAAATCGAAAAAAAAAAATTTTTCGATCGAAATCGAACAAAACGTTTTCGTGGGATTTTCAGGATAAAAACTTTTTTATGTCTTAAGTTAGGTTTCAAAGATCTTCATACAACATTTCACCCAAATCTGTTCCGTGGTTTAGAAGATAGATAGTCCCGGGGTTTTACCCGCATAGTTCCCGTTCCCGTATTTCGGATTTCTGGGATAAAACTTGACCTATTTACTTTCTCGATTCTCAAACTATCTTTGTAGAAAATTTCATCCAAATCTGTTCTGTGGATTAGGTGTGATGAGGTGACAGAAGGACAGACAGAGTGACTTTCGCATTTATAATATTAGTATGGATTTAAAATTTTGAACGCAATAGTTAATTTATATAAATAACCTTACTTAAAAAATATTTTTAATGATACAACAAAAGGATGAGCAAAATAACTGAGCACATTTCATAAATGTAATAGCCGAATAGGCGTCTTAGATACTCCCAGGTACAAACGATTTATCCTCCCTTAGCCTTCAGGGCCATCCATGAATTTCCTCACATGAATTTCATAATTATTGACACCACCTTGTCACAGGTAGACCCACCCCTCCCTAGTATGACGTCACATATTTTGCAATGAATGCAAGCAACTGCAAACCATGACGGAAAAGCTAGCTGCTAAGTAACCGAGGCTAAGGAATCAAGTCTGTCGCTGCACTGCTGCTATTAGGACAACGCTAGACCACACACTGCACAACAGACGGCTACCAAATATATTAAAAAGGAGGTTCAATTGGAATGTCTAAAATATCCACTGAACTCCCTGGATCTTGCTCTAACAGGTTGCCATTTTTTTTCGAAATTTGGATAACTTCTTGCAAGGAAAAAAAATCAACTCCGACATTTTATTGATTCCCGTCCGAATGGTTTTTTAGTAAATATATCAATGAACTACCTGTGAAATGGCAAAAGTGCATAGATATCAATAGTATGTAGGTACTTTGATTAATTAAATATAAAAAAAAAAAACTTAAAATTAAATAATAAATATTTTATATAAAAATAGACTGTGTTTCGACCATACAAAACGCCAATTTCATGTGTAAGGACCTAATGATTATGACTTGTTATCAATTGTAACTTGTAAGAATACTTACAAAACATGCAATAAAAATATATCATTTTGTTTTCTAATGTTTACGTGAATTTCACTAAAACTCGCGTTAAAGAACATATAGCTGATTTAAAATACCGTCACTACACTAAGTCTGCCATCTGTGAACGGTGAACATAGTTTTGACAATGCTCGCCATTATATCAGATTTGATAAATCACAAGTCCTCGCAAAAGAACACAGATTCCAACCAAGGATGATCCGTGAGGCTATTGAAATTAAAAAACATCCTAATTTCAATAGAGATGATGGCTGGCTTTTACCACTTGCTATGGGATCCCATTATTAAAATTATCAAATCAAAATCCAAGCATAATATGTCACAGATTAAAGATACAGTTAGCACTTTCTGCGTAGATAGGACTGACCAAAATATTGATGTATCATAGGGTAGTTTCGAATAACTTTGTAATGATAGGACTAATGACACCTCAGTCCTCCCGTGACCATGGTTGCTGTAAAGTATCCGAAACGTCGGGCTTGTAAAAATCTTAATAAACCGCGATAAAATCCGTAAAAATGTTTTATTATAAAAAAAATATCAATTTATCAGTACGTACTTGCAATTCATTTTAAATTATAACATAACCGTATAATGTACTGTGTGTGACTAGTGAGCTACGATGGTCCGTCTAGTGGGTGTGGGCTCGGCCTCTTCAGTGAGAGCCGAGAGGTCCAGTTCCGATCCTGACTCCCGTGCTTTTTCTAAATTTTTACGTGCATCTGAACATGAAACCATCGCTTGCCCACTGGTGGAGGAAACCTGCATGTCTTATGATTAAGTCTTTGAAGGTATACGGGCGTTTTTCAATAACATTGTCTAGGAGATAACTGCTCGTCCCATAACTTTTTAAGGTATTTTCCCAAATATTATCACGTCAAGAATGATTTGTGTCGCATGAAACGATTAATATTTAATTAAATTAACTAAGTTTACGAATTAAACCTACAAAAAAGACATATTTCATTATAATTTCTTACGACGAATTGAGAAAACGGGTGATTTTTTCAGTGTCCCACGCCTAGTTTGCCAAATTTGAAGTGAAATGTAATATTGTTGTATTAATTATTTATTTGATATGGTTGTTATTTGAAAAGATAATATGATTATAATTATTATTTTGACTTTTTAAATTGTAATATGCATTGAATTTATTTAAAAATATTACATTTTACCTATCAGTTAAAATTGTGTAGGTGGAAAGTTCAACATACGCAACGGCAATTTCTCTAACTTATACACAAACATTATACTAAAGCAAGTTTTATTTTTGTATATTGGCAAAACTATTACAAAATATCCGGTCTCCATACTTGTCACTCGGCTATTTTAGCTATAATGTGAGCAGATGTGGTTCAGCGTTATGTTGTTCGAAAAATATTATCCACTACGAACGCGATTTTTTCAAGGTAAGAATAATATAATTAGCATTTAGGTATTATTCTTTAACTAACACACATATTCCCTGATGGAATTAAATTTAACCTTTATAATATTTTTTACCGTTTATCTGTTATTGTAGTTTAATGCTAGCCTTCAAAAATACGTCACGTCCATTGCGTCACGTGTTGTACTAAGGGAACGAAAGATGTGACGTAATGGAATTCTAAAGCCATTGTTACATTGAGTTAAAATATTTAAAAATAAATGCATAAATGTAAAAAAAAAAAACAAAATAATATAATAAAAAAGTGAATGTATGTGTGTATTTTAGTGTTATTTTAATATAACTATAAATGTGTGGATATGTTGTAATATCAATATAAACTAATTTCTTACCTGTTTGTTTTAGAAATAAATATGCCATTGACTTCAGCGGAACGATCGAAAATATATAGGGAAAAAAATAAAGCAAAATGCTATTTATCAATATGAAGTTTACAAAAAAATGAGATCAAATGGTTACAAATAAAAAGATAAATGACCTTACGGAAAAACCAAGGCCACTATCATATGATTACAATCAGAGAGTTGAACCACCTGCCAAAAATATAGATTTGCAAAATGTTAAGTCGTCAAAGACCATATCGAAAGAAAAGGAAATTTAAAAAAAAACCGACATTAACGTCTAGAAGAACGTTTCCATGCTATTTTTGCAAAATACGATACCAATTTAATTTGAAAGAAATTATAAAATGCATTGCATGCAATAATTGGGTCTGCATTACATGTAGTAGAACTACGTTTTTCGTTGATTATATTTGCCGGATTTGTTTAGAATAAGTTTCAAATACAGATCAAAAACATTCTCCTTCGTAAAAATGTCTAAGCATTATACTTCATACATTTAAGTTATATAATTTAATAACTTCATAATAAATTCTAATTTAGTTGAAATACAATAGAAAATCTAACTTACTTATCTACTAAAAATTGTATCGTAATATGTTAGTTTATATACCTACAGCAAGCAACATCTAATGAAACCGCCCCGTAATGTTTTTAGACATTTTTAATTAGGTGCTTATTTTGTGATTCTCATGTATAGGCTGATTTATAAGACTAAATACAATTTTTATTTAACTATAAGATTACCAAAGTTTATGGATAATAATAATAGCGATGTGGTCACGTCCTTATAGTTCCTAAACATTACGCACTTTTCCATTAACGTCACTTGTCTTACGGTGGCTGTGATTATTTTAGAGAGTTTACTGAGTAATTAAGAGACCACATTCTTTGAATGTGGTTAATTAATTAAGAAATTATTTACATCTTAGCTTTAAATATCACAACAAGTTATGTATTGTCTGCAATTAAAAACGATAAAAAGTATAGAGCCTAGTAACCAAAAGTAGCGTAATGGGGTCATTAACTAATTTAAATATTTATTTAGTCGCTTGTGACCTACGATTTTTTACATTTTAGAAGAGTATTTTTGTTTTTGTTCCTTTAGTACAATTTGATTTACGAACAATCTGTTGGTTTTTCTTTAAATCATTACCCAACATTGTGATGGAGTGGAATTTCGTATAAGTACACTTTTTTTCACTTCAATATTTATTTGTTAAATTATGCGAGACTGTATATATGACAAAATTACATTCTTATAAAATTTAGTAAGTATGCAACGAGAAAAAAAATAATTTGCTATAAAATGAACACTAACATAACGGTGGAATTTCATTACGAAACGGACAATTTTTTTGAAAACCGCCCATACTCGCATTGGGCCAGCGCCTCGGCGATCTATGGCCCAAACTCCAACCCAAAAATTAGTCACTCTAACCAGTAATTTTAAAGTAATAGGGTTGCAGCTTTTTCTTCTGCAGGGAGTAGTAGGTAATTAAACACAAATAAAGGATTACCTAAGCACAACACAATTATTCCACAATAGACCCAGATTTAAATCTATTTTGTATTGATCGGAGCGATACGTGTTGGTGACACCTATAGATACATGACTGCGTATTCCTACCATTTTTTTGACGCATGGAAATGCTTTATTTATGAAGCCCGGACCTGGGGTAGGCTCCTGAACCTATGTGGGAGTTGTTTTTTTTATATCACAAGGAGGCAACCGAGCAGACGGAGCCTTATGGTGACTACTGACGCCCATAGACATCCGCACAACCAAAAGTTATGCAGGTGCGTTGCCCTCCTTTCCTAATTACCACCCAATGGGCCACAGAAAACGCACAAACCGCACGAAACGCAACAGCATAGCTGTCACTTGACGCCGGTATTATGTGAGTGAGAGGTACCTCCCCGGTCGTGCCGGCCCAATTCGGCTGCAAAGCAGATCGGCACTACCTCTTACAAGTTAGTTGTGACCTAAATTTGGAAATGGTACACTTAAACTAAAACTATGGCGAGCGCCTTCAGCCGCTTTTGGAGGGTCCCGGATCTGCAGGCAACAGGATCACCTCAGCGACAGGCTGGCCCCGGCGAAAGGCCAGACTACTCCTCGTAAGGGAGGACTGTCCAACCGCCACATGTTACACTTACCTACCCAAGGACTGGAGGAAACTGGCAAATGCGCCAGCTGTATGTGTCGGCCATGAACTTAAATTAATATGTATCACAGATAATGTACTATGCAACTCATTTGTGCTTTGTATCTTGTATCTAGTCATTTTATAATTACTCGGCATACCATTCGTAAGACAGCCAAGTTTCATCCACCTCTCTCATATATTAAAATTTTGCGATATATCCTCCACCAACCTCACTCCGTGACTGTGGTCTATGGTACGGAAGTGTTAAACATTGATTTACCGAAAGTTTATGGTGTAACGTGATACATGTAATCAAGCGCTGACGACGATCACCTTTGGTCGTATTTATAGTTTGTGCCGTTAGTGCCTCTGCTACTCCTGTGTTAGGATTGAGAGCGGTAACCACCAAATGACCCTTTGATACGATCTCAGGGAGCCCGAGAGATACGAACTGCTTTGTAATTTAATCCGACCCGTATTTAATTATAAGAATTCAGGAGGAGCAAGAAATATTTTCCAGATTCACTCCCCAATTAAAACAGTAAATAGTGTAAGATTGCAATTATTTAAGTCAAGAAAAGACAGCCAAATCAAGCCTGGCTGCAATGTATCAAGAAGATGTTATTATGGCCAACCGTGTGTCCACGGTTTTAGGTGCCTGCAGACTGTAGAGTATGATGTGATGCACTATATTATGACTATGAGCTACTCCTGGAGGTATTTTTATTGGAAAGAGGCTCTTTTATAGTACATTTTTTTTGGTTTAGATGGGGAATGCGTTTAGGCATACCGCTGGGTCCGGAGCGAGAGCTATGGTTTACTTATGCTATTTCATGGAAAAGTAGGCAAAAAACCGTGTAATGGAAAAATCGATTTTCCGTATTACCAACTGAGTACATCGAAGTTAAATACGAATCGATCTTTACCTACGTCCATTACATATTTTATTCTAAAACGTTCAATTTGAATAAAATCTAGCAACATACCTGTGTAGCTAGATTCATGGAAAGAAAATTTTATTTTTAATATTTTTATTCACAGATCAATGTATTCGACGTGTTGACTTAAAATCTCACGTGAACATAAATTACGCTTCGGCGTGTACATGTTTTAAACACTGATTATAGTAAACATTCAACTTGTAATATATCTAATTGTAGATTTAACATTTAAACACAAAAATTATGCAACATTTAGTGTACCATGCCGTGACAAACATCTTGGAAAAATTAATCCAGGTATATTTATATACATAGCAAACGTAGGACTGTTGATGGGCCACAGACAGACGGAACGAATTAAAACACTTACAAAATTCGATGGTGAGATTATCAAAAAAATACAATCTCCGCACTTATCGCATTTTCTTTGAATTTAAGCATATAATTTTGAAGCCCGTTATTATTTTAATACATGAGCAAAGTCATGCATGATCTCAACAAAACTGAATATAAATGTGAAACTAAAGATAGGAAACGTTTGATAAATAATTTTTTACCCTTGTAAATTTTCGAAATTAACAATTAGCGGATTTGAAAATGGATAGTGCGAATTGTAAAGAAATACAAATTTTGAAGTATAGTATGATAGCTAGCTAATACATGATCAATGTGAGTAAAGTGCTAGATTATCATAAATATATTTTATGACATTTACTTTACAAAATATAGGACATCTGTTATTCAATTTTATATATCATACAGTAAAAATAAACAGTTATGTTTTATAGAATTTACAAAATATTATATGTGACGGACTTACAATGTACTTTGAATAAGCCTCTAAGAATTATGACATCATTAAGCAAATCAAATACAAGTATCATGCATCGAGCATATAACCGGATATAGTAATATGAACCATACAATTCCGAAACTGGTCAGTGATTTGTCACTGACGTAATAGCAATTCAATCAACCAGTGATCAGTAAAGTTTATGTCTCATCGGCCAATCAAGGGCCATCAGACGGTCAATCAGGGCAAAAACGGCGCAGCGTCGCAACACAAGTTAGGCGGATTTTTTTTTCCATAAAAACAGAACATTATTCTGGTTTTATACTCGATGGGTCCATGCAATGTATTACAAAATGATACATCATTCATTACATCTACGGATACGTGTAGTTTACCTTGGCCGACCAGAAATTAGCTAAAAACAATTTTCCTTTACAAAATGCGTCAAGCATGGCTCGAAATTCTGTTCAACCAGTAGAGCTAAGGAAAATTGCGCGTACAACCTAACTTAAAAATAATACGAAAATATAGTTGAGCTTTGCGTATATTAAATTATTAAAGCTTGTAAGTAAATTATACTTTATGACCTATACTAGAGATGCTAACATTAAACGTAATAATTACTATTCGATTTATCGATCATGACATATATTTAAATACACATTAAGTACGTACTACAATTAACATCAAAGGTACTATTACTATAAAATCCTTTTAACTTGACCGGTTTGAAGTTAGACACGAGTGTCATGACAACGATTTTTCTATGCTAAATGCGTTCCAAACTCTCTAGAAACAATTTCAATACAATCAAGTTAAATTGGTCGCAATACAACAGTTGCACAAATATTCTTAAATACTGTTTATCAACTAACAACAATATTTTAATTGTGTAAGGAGTTTGTTAATTGGCTGAATGAAAATAATCATATCAAGTTATTTAGTTAACTTGTTTATCAGTTAAATAAGACAAGCATTTAATATCATAAAAATGACGGAGGTAAGGGCGTTATAAATTGATAGTAAAGGTTTTAAAGGAAAAGTTTATTATATATTTCAAAAATTAGTTATATTTTGGGAATTTGTTAATCTCGAAATAAATGATTTTATTTATTTATTTAATATTTATTTTTTAGTTTTGTGTAAACCAAATATTAGCTAGTTTAGGTTAAAGATATTTGTTTCGAAGTTAAGTTGCAAGATTTCACTCGGAAAAACATACATTGCGAGTAATTAGATAAAAGGTTGTAAATAAGGTGAAGAACTAAACATGACTTAATATTTTTTTAGGTCCAATGCGATATATACACAAGTGACCAAATAAATCTACATCATATTATATTCTACATTACAGAATACTGTAACTACAATATTCTAATACTAACAATTTAATGATTACATGTTTTAATAATATAATTTTATAACTACATGGAAACAATGATTTGAGGCAAATTCGAAAATAGATTTTATATATTTTACATAAATAAAAAAGACATCATTTTTTTTTAAATTCGAACATTGAATGAAAACTATATGATTTTGTGATCGTAAAATATCAGTCATATAACAATGTTTTATGAAAAAAAAATTTTAAACTATCAACTTATTGTTTTTAGCATATTTAGTTTTATTTAAATCAAATAAAACGCAAGCTAATAAAAATCACTAACAGTAACAGTCGTATAGCTTTTAAGCCAATCACACACTATAAAGACGCGTCATCTAACGCTATCTTTTTATAATATATATTAATTTAATAACGCACACTTTTGTAGACAATAATAGAGCGCTTGACCGGTTGAAGTTAGCTACGAGTGACGACGTAGTTTTTTTTTACACAAAATGCGAACCGTTCAAAACTATCTAAACTTCGATCCGGCCATGCTAAAGGGCTCCGTACTATAATACTACAATATTTTTTATAACATTACTTATTCTAAAATAAAAATAAAGTATGGAGTTTCTTGACATTGACATAACGTGAGATTCTAATTGCATACATTCAATAGACAATACCAGTTTACCCAACGTACCCGAACAAGAAAAAACGTAAACTTATTGGACACTGGTGTTAACATAAAAAAAAAGTCAGCTTGGGTTTGTACTATTTTTCAAGCCAAGTTATTTTAGAAGAGTATATAGAAATATATCATATTTGATAAATAATAGTTTCAGTGATATATAACCTACTATTATAATTTTATGTACACATAGCCTCTGAACTAGATGGACGAGCGCCACAAGCTTCACCGCAAGCGAGTGAAGTTAGCAACACATTGTTATATCATTCATTTTTATGAATACAATTACATTTATGAATAAACCCTTATCATGTCATATGAGATTAATTAATATTCATTTCCTAAAAAAAATTGTGCCATTCTTTACACTTAAGATTTTCTTAAAGACAATCATTTTTAATTTTTGATTTTATGCTAATCTATACTTAACCTTGCAACATCTTAGGTCACAATTTATTTAAGGAATTACAATCATCAATTTCCTATTTCTAATAAAAACATTCATTTATGATTGTTTTGGGATTAGTTAAGTTGAAAATGACTATAGTTTATTTAGTAACACATACGTTTATACCTAATATAAAAGGTTTTTAAATCATTTCAAATAAAAAATACTTCTCAGATGCTGTGATTACATAATACATGTAAGTATTTTAAAGTTAAAATACGCAAATAAAAATTAAAAGCATCTTTAATGACAAATAGATAACAAAAGTCTAAGCTTCTAATGTAAACAATACCCTAGAGTTTAAAGAACATAGTAATTAATAAATGCTTGAGCCTGAAATCATATTTAAGACTTCGATAAAGCAACGATAGCTTAAAAATTCTTAAATATACTCCAATATAGTATTACATACGAGCTTACGATAATTTAATATGTCTTTCAAATTTGAAAGTCATTATCACAACAACAATTACACAAATCAGATACAAATCTCATTTTTTAAACGTAGATTATAATGTGTATACATAGTCGAGCTTTTCACTCATCCGCCCTGAAGTTAGCTTAAAATTGCGATTATTCAACCAAATGCGTGACGCATGCGCAAACTGCTAACTTCAAGTCGGTCGAGTTGAATTGCACGTACAGAGTTAATATTTATAAGCCTGATTTTGGAATAGGCGTGGGGCATTCGCTTTGCCAATACGATAGTTTATCGACCAAATTAATCTGAGCTGTCGTCGTCCAAATACAGATTGGACAAGAAACAGTCCTCGTATCGGTCGGAATCGCAGTCAGACTCTTGTCACGTGTCCTCCTTCCTCACGTGCGATATATTAACCCTGCACAAGGGGCAGTTGCGGATTTGGGATGTGCAGACAGAGCAGAAACCCCTGGAAAGGAAACAGGTATGAAAGACAACAAACAGGTATGAAAACGTGCCTTGGAATTCTTTCGTTTATACTATATAAACTCTTAGTCACTACAATTCTGTACAACTAGTAGACAGTTATAAGTAAGGACCCGCCCATTTTAGAGAAAAATGGAGAGTATCTTATCCACGATAGTGGGTATAGACTCGGCCACAAAGTCCGGTTTCGAATCAAACCGGTGCGCAAAAAACATCGCTTGCTCACCGGCGAACGAAAACATCGTAAGAAAACCTACATATGCCTGATGAGACCTAAATTATACGAGGGTGTGTGAAATTTACACCACAGCGCATTGGTAAACTATGGCTTATGCTGTACATAAACTAATCTATGTTCGCAGAAACTTTATCTATCTCTCCCAGCAAACAAGTTTATTAGGATCATCATCACAGGAGGTAAAAAGCGTGGAAATTAGTTTTATACTATTGTTATACTTTTTAATATAGAGGGGAAAAGGGTCAGTTAGCCTGCAAATCGAATAGGCAGTGTATGTATGTACTACCTCCACCAAAACAAATAGGCGTATGACAGAGACCGCCTGAATCCCCCCTCCTTCGCTCCACGCATCCCTGCGCGACGGGATATAGGCTTTATTAACTAAAAGTTATTTGCCCAAAAATCTTACCTATGGCCGCACGGCTCCAGTATGCAAGAAGCCTTCTCATCATAGCAAAGGGTGCACGAATCTTCCTTTATGCTCGAGCATCTGCGTTGCTCTAAATACAATCGCCTGGGTAATATCTGAAAAATTTTGATTTTTGATTTGAGTGAAATTTGATATGGAGATAGTTTGAGACCCTAGGTAAGATATAAGATGTATAATTAGTGTAACGAGAAGTTTTTTAGATGTGTCAATAGATGGCGTTAACACAAAATATGGATCACGCTATCCATTACAAGATGCGAATCCTTATGAGGATCGCACTTTTGTATTGCACGCGTTTTTAATGAAGTATATATATTAGTAATTTATCCAAAAATGATTTTTTAATAGAATTCATTATATTATAAAAAAGGAATACTTATATCTAATAATGAAGCGACTGAAAAAGCTAAAATATGCAAATACAGGGGTCAGGATCCGAATATGATTTTGTCCCATTCGGTGTCGAGACCCTTGGTCCGTGGAGTCCTAGCGCTTTAAGGCTCTTTAAGGAAATAACAAAAAGGTCAGTCGACATCACAGGAGACCGAAGAGCTGGCAACTACCTCGGACAAAGAATTAGTCTAGCAATTCAAAGGGGAAACGCTGTGAAAACCTTCGGAACCTTGCCTAAAGGGACTCCTTTTTATTAATATACTTAAGTTATTATATTATATTTTTTAAGGTTTTTAGTTTTAGGTTCTTTGTAATTTATATCCAATATGTTTTTATTTAATTATTTAATAATTTAAAATTGCAATAAATGACAAAGTACTATTTATAAACAATACTAGGAACAATAATAAAATATATGAATAAAAAATATAACTTTTTCGTAGTTTTTTTGCTGGTAGTAGGTACTAATTTGAATTAAAATATATTGATGTACCCTATGATACAGTTACGAATAATTTTGTATCGTTAGGGACACAAAATAAATACTATAGGACGTCTGACACCTCAATCCTCCCATGAACATGGTTGCTGGAAAGTATCCGAAACGTCGGGCATTTAAAAATCTTAATAAACCGCGATAAAATCCGTAAAAGTTATTTAAATATAATAAACATATTTTATAAAAACGTACTATCGGGCCTTACAGTGGAAGTAAATAGTATTCTTTAAATTATTATAGTTTGTAAATTGGAATCATTTTTTTTATGTCACATGGAGGCAACCGAGCAGTCGGAGCCGGAGGTGACTACCGACGCCCATAGACATCGGCACAACCAAAAGTTATGCAGATGCGTTGCCCTCCTTTTTCCTATACACCCCAATGGGCCACCAGAAACTCAAAAAACCGCACGAAACGCGACAGCATAGCTGTCACTTGACGCCGGTGTTGACCACGGTTGTGCCGGCCCAATTCGGTTACAAAGCAGCATGGCTACTACTACTTTATTTGAAAAATAAGATTTAAAACAATACTTCTTATATGCAGACGAAGTCGCGGTTAAAAGCTATGAAATAATATACTGCACTTACATTAAGAAAAACCATTATTGTCCGTCTGTTTGTTCCGGTTAATCTCTGAAACGGCTAAGCCGATTTTGACGAGGCATTTACTGGCAGATAGCTGACGTTATAAGGCGTAACTTTGGCCATAAAAATAATCATCATCAATCCGAACGGCTGTAAATCTAAGTAAACGCGGGCGAAGCTGCGGGCAACAGCTAGTGTTTCATATAAATAAGCTTAGCTGCTTTCTTACTGCTGAATTTTTTAAAAGTTTATTTGAATAACTTTTATGGTTATGTAGTGGTGGTTCTTTAATATGTTTCATATAAATAAGCTTAGCTGCTTTCTTACTGCTGAATTTTTTAAGTTTATTTGAATAACTTTTATGTTTATCTAGCGGTGGTTCTTTAATATGTTTCATATAAATCAGCTTAGCTGCTTTCTTACTGCTGAATTTTTTAAAAGTTTATTTGAATAACTTTTATGGTTATGTAGTGGTGGTTCTTTAATATGTTTCATATAAATAAGCTTAGCTGCTTTCTTACTGCTGAATTTTTTAAGTTTATTTGAATAACTTTTATGTTTATCTAGCGGTGGTTCTTTAATATGTTTCATATAAATCAGCTTAGCTGCTTTCTTACTGCTGAATTTTTTAAAAGTTTATTTGAATAACTTTTATTGTCATAGGTACTTACTTGTCTTTCGTCGTCGGATAATTCTCCGTAATCATTGAAGCTGCTGAATTTTCGGTCTGTGGGCGGGAACTTGAACGGCTCGTGACCAAAGTTGAATCTGCACTGTTGGTACGCCATGAAACTGGCCGCTGCGAAGAACCCTTGCCTGAAAAAGATGACTCTCATAAGACATAGAATTATATTATATTTTATTGTTACTTTGAAAGGTAAACGACCATAGTAAGTGGTCAGATTCGCCCATGACATAAAGCAACTCACGCATGCGTTGCCACAACATCACGAGACATTATGCTTCGATGCCAGTAATTACACTGCCCGCCCTACCTTGCTTCTGTCTTTCAGCAGGGTGGTGGTGCCAATTGTATTGGCAAGCCATCCAAAGACACTCTTAATTATACACACAAAATCATATAGATTCAATCGTTTAGGTGGAGTTAGATACTTTACAAGTACATAATAATTTTATATGTAAATATTAAAATCTCGTATTAGTAAAAGAACAAGTTACTTTATGTCACATTATGTCCACGTGTAAATGAATTAAATTCATATTAAAATTAATATAAATTACACGATGGAATCGTTTTAAAATCGGCAGGTATTACTTTTCATATCTTTTGTTCTATTTCATAATTAAAATCTTTTATGTCCTACTATACTAAAAGAAGCATACACACCTTGAAGACTCAAAGATCTGTCGGCATGAGGTGATTCTCTGGCCGTTTAGCGAGAACACAACCTCTTTCTTCTTGATATCTATGAGACAGCCCAGTATGTCTCCCGGGCGCCAAGATTGCTGCTGGGTCACAGAGAGGGGCTTGGCGCAATACCAGACCAACTTGCGACAACCGTCGTAGGAAATGGAAAATTTATCATCGCCTATCCCATATCCCTCCTGAAAAAATTATATATATATAATATAATAAATATATATAAATATAATAAATTATAAACTTGAGAACGGATGGATGATAAGCCATGTGCATCTTAACTTATTCTATATTTTACATATCAAATACACCGAAACAGTATCTACCAAACTATGTCATTTAATTGAGTCATTTATTCCAATTTGTTCTTCATATTCTATAGGCTATTTGATATTTAATGGAATAAAAATTACCTTTTGAAAAACTAAAAAAAGATCAAACAGATGAATACAAACAAATCCTCAATTTTGTAAATTTGGATTTTATAATAATTTTACATATTAAAATTGTGCAAAAAATAAATTTAAATAAAAATGTTACGAGTCAGAAACAAAAATCATATTAACTTTAACTACAAAATTGTAGTGAGCTGAATTTGAATAAAAACAAGCGACCGTGATATATTGTAAAGTTTTACGAACTACGAAATAACTAATAACGTTACTTGAATTGTATAAATTGTATTGATCGCGGACTAGTTTAATCCAGTGTTCAGGTTAATGAATTTATCTAGTTTATTTAGTGATGATAATTTTATTATTGATGCATGTTATAATATGCTAATGGAAAAATAATGTTTTTTTTGGGAAGGAGAGCCCACGATGCAAAATGGCGATTTACTCGAGCGCCATGAAGACCTAATAGATTTCGATGATTAGGTGATAAAAATAAATGTTATATAATGTATATTCATTGAAGGGGGCCTATCTTCAGCAGTGGACGGATAAAGGTTGTTGATAAATGTATACCCATCATCGGTGGGATTATAACATTTCGTTTCCCTGCAATAACAAAGAAAAAGAGTAAGCTCATACGCTGGGCACGTTTATGCACGTATTATACACAAAACATTATATTATAAATATTTTTTGCTAGTAACTAGTCCGCCATCTTGCGTATTCCACCATCTTTGATTTCGAATGACGTCACACAGCTGATCATACATTGCCATCCAAACTGAACGTGTATAATACACAATTTTAGGTCAATCGATTCAAGATAATATCTTCAAAGCTGAGTTGCAAGATACTAGACACGCAAAGAAACATTGCTACATACATTGCATCTTAAAATATAAAAAATTGTAAAAAAACTTACATCGTTTTGGAAGTAGCTGTATCTAGTGGCCCATCCTATTTGCATCACTCCAGGGGTTATGATCAGCGACTCGTAGTACCAGCACCCTTCGTCTACTTGGAACGTGCATCGTACGCTCTCGAACGAATACGAATCGCATCTCGCCTCGAGACCATCGCTCGCTATTTGCAAATACTCACTCACGTCGTGAGCGTTAAGCAGCGCGTTCAGTTTCGAGTTGTCCGTCACTTCGTATGACAGTTTTCTGTCTGGGACGACGACTGAAATAAAACATATATATTATAGTGATTTAAAATTATTTATGCTTCGAGGTATGCGCTTTATCGGAATGGATACCAAGGTAATATTTTTAGGGTTTCATTATTCAAAATCACAAAAACGACCCTTGTAGGATCACTCCGTTGTCCGTCTCTGTCCCAAGGCAACTTCTTAGGATATATAATGTATGGATGCATGGATTCTAGACTCTAGTTGCTTGATGTTTTCTTGCTAAGTAAAAGAGAACTCATTTTATACTCTATGCTATAGGCTAGTAGCTGATAGCACGTTAAGGTAATACAAAACAAATTACCATTTTTCTATGTTAGTTGGATAGGCAAACTGGCAGATGTACCAACTAATGGTAAGTGGTCGACGTCGCCCATGAACAAAAACTAGTTAACCGTTTTTTTTTCGGCAGGGAAATGCTTTTTACGCATGTAGCCAGGGTAGATCCTGACCCTATGTGGGACTCGCACCTGGGAGGGGCCAACCGTAAACTAAAACCACTGAGCGCCTTGAGCCGCATTCTCACAGCACAGCGTATGGCTCGGCAACGATCGCGACGTCAATGCTTCACTCCGCCATGGACTGCAGGAAAAGGTCCTGAGCCCCGGCGCAGTGGTTGACGTTCGCCTGAAGGACGCTGAGATGCCTGGACATTATTCAGCCATCTCAGCGTCTGTCGTCTCCACGTGGTTCCCCTTCTTTTGGGAGGGGAACTTCCCGCGGGTTGATGGGGGCTTGCAAGCCATGCCTCCCATCACGTGGCCTGCCGGCCTTCTGCGCACACCGCACAGTGTGCGGCCGCCGAGCACCCGGCGGCCTTGTGGCCAGGCTGACCACAGCGGTAACAAAGACTGTTACGGTCGGTTCTGCATTGGCACGCGTTGGCAACGTGCCCCACACCTAGGCACCTGTAGCAAAGCCTGTCTAGGGCGCGTCTGCAGAAGGTGGAGTTTTGCGCGGCTTCAGCCCACCGCTATACTCCCTAGTAGCAGCAGCTTTTTTGCCGCTGCAACTGGGAGCTCTATGTGGGCTGTATCCGAGCCCATTTGCCCCGTACGGATGTTTCGCACGCGGACCTGACCCGGGTTACAGCCCCCATCTTTTGCTACCGCGATTATCAGACGCTTCGCGGTAACCGCGTCGCTCAGGCCCGAGATTCTCAACTCGGCTTTCTTCTCGGGCCTGAGTACCTCCACCTCCTCAATCAACGTCTCCCTTAGGCGAGCAGAAAGGGCATCCGTCTTTTCGCCGCTCGTGAAGCCAGGCACCTCAATAAGGCGCGCTCCGGTCGCCGACTTGCGAATCCGGAGCGGGCCGATGCCCAGCTCAGCCAAATCTATATTTTGCTCGGCCTTTAGCAGGGCCGAGCCATACGTCGCCCCCTTAGCCGCTGCCTCCAGCCGTAACCTAAGTATTACGGCCGTGGAGCGTGGGAGCGACAACTTTGGCTTTTCAGTCTCCTTCTTCGCCATTTTCGTCGCCGGCGGGGAGGCCGTCGGTTTTTTCGCCTGCGACACTGAAGCCGCCGATTTTTTTGCCTGCGACACTGAAGCCGCCGACTTTTTCGCCTTACGGCGGACGACATCCGTCCATGCCTCCGTCGGTTCTTGTGGAGGATTGGCCCCCTCCTCTTCCCTATCTCTGGAGGTAGCTCCCTTAGAAGTGGAGGGACCGAAAGCAGTCCACTCCTTTTCTTGGGTCTTGCCCTTTCTCTTACCCGTTCCCTTGCCGTTTGGGGCTTGGGGTAGGGCAGGGAACTCTTCGGGGTCAGGTCCGGGCACCTTCTTGGCGACGACCACAGCCGTCGTTTTCTCCTTTGATGCCGCAATGGCGGCCCTTGTGACTTTTGCCAGCTGCTTCCTGTCTCCCGCCAGTGGAGGACGGCAGGGAGAAGCGGCCGTAAGCTGTACGGCCGCAAGACGGCCGTCGTCAATGTTGCCAGCCAATTCCGCGACTTCTTTCATGAAGTCAGCCGACACCGGAGCTTGTCTTATTTCAGCCGCTTTTTTGCGACTATCCTCAAATTCGCGCCTATAGGCGCGAATCTCTTCCCGCAATAGTTCCAGCTCGTGTTGGAGCCGATTGTTGTCAGCTCTCAGTCTCCGCGTTTCTTCCGCCTCGGTGCGGCTCACCAGAGACTCCACGACATCCTTGATGTATCCGGCGGCCTTTCTAATTTTGGCTGCATAGCCCCCTCTCAAGTTGACCGATTTGCCGGTCAAGCCGAGGATCACACTTATATTCGCCACGGCCGCCAGCCGCAGGTCCTCCACTCCTGCCTTTTCTACATCTATATCGAGGGGGATCACCTCCCCTTCCCCAATAACCGCTTTGGGCTTCTTAAATGCCCGTTTCTTGAGGGCAAGCTCGAAGCTGTCCTCCCTTTCCTTCTCAGCCCTCTCCCTCAGAGCCGCCCGCGCACGAGTAAGCGAGGTGTCCTTTCCCCTCTTCGCCGCCGGCTGCGCCTTCATCGAAACACTCGCCCCCGTCTCGGTATCTCAGCCGGAGACCCCCGACACCTCGGAGAACAAGCATTTCTGCCCTAGCTCCGACTCAGACAGCGACGTCACAGACATACTAATATGTTTGTTTCGACCTCCTTTTTTCCTTTTCGGCGACCCCCGCCCAGCTTCCCCTTAGATACACCCGATCCCTTCCCCCTAAAACTATCCCCTCCCGACATACTACCATCCCTATCCCCGATTCTTCCTTTCCCAGACCGCTCAGCGCGGGATTCCCTCTTTCTTTTTGCTGTTGAGCAAGACGACCTCACACTTTCCGCGTCGCTTTGACTCATCTCCTCGATGTTCACCTCATCAACCGTTGCAGTTTCGTGTTCCTTTAGGATAGCCAGGTCACGAGAGTCCGGATGAACCGAACTCCCGAAGCAAATTGTGCCCCCCCCCCTCCCCGTAATACGTGGGGCATACCTCCGCCGATTCCAGCGTGGTGCGGGATTCTCCCTTTCGATAAACTAGTTAACCTGGAACGAGCCCAGGCAACTCATGTATGTGTTGCCTATCCTGTGATATAGGATGTTAAGTCTCGGTGCCAGTAATTACACTGCCTGTCTTGCCCTTCCCTCCGAAACACAGCAAAGCTGTTTCACGGGAGAAACAAGCAAGATGGTGGTACCCATGCAGCCGGGAGCGCGGCACAGCGCTTCCCTCCCACCGGTAAATTTAAATGGTTAATTTCATCCGTACCCATACTTTTGCTGACAGAAATCATAATATAAGACTGTGTGTTTATTATTAAAAACATACGGATTCTGGTAATCCTAGCCTGACATCTGTGTCGGAGTGCTAGAAAAGTGGATCATGGATTTTTAAGTTTTTATCTTAACAATGACTATATGTATGTGCAGCGAGAGACGATCATAAATCACAATGACAGTAGGGCTGCTGCAATACCTGCCCGGGGGCACGATAATGATGTGTACAGTGTAGCTGATAGCACCGAGACTTACTATCTTACTTTTCAGGATAGGCAACACCAGAAACAATACCATCTACAAATTCCAGGTGAACTCATGTTCATGTGCGACGGTTACCACTTACATGACTCATCTGCTCGGTTGCCTCTCCAACTTATATAAGAAAATATAACATAGAATTATATTTCTAGTATCGAGACGGACATAGTTGTGAGTGTGAAGTGGTTGTTATTAATTCAATGTGTTTTCTATTCGTGTTGCGTTTTTACGTAACTACTATAGTTATGTCATTTACGCTAGTAACAAAACTCATGGTAGAGGTATTGAAACTACAATTGAGACGTTCAAAGAATTTTTGATTTCAATTTGGATCGAGATATTAGTTAATACAGTACGTTTCCCTTGAAGAATATCTTATCTCAAAAATATGCTTCAAACCGCACTAGACTGATGTTAATTTCGATACTTACACAAATTATCCAAAGACCAAGAAGAACAGAAACCGACTTGACGCCACACAAAATGATCGCCATGCGCAAGCTTCTCCAACTCCAAGAGCGGATTATCAGCATCTTGTTCTAGCATCTTCCTAATAATGATCTTGTTCTCGGTGGTATGAGCGAACTTCTGGAGGGCTATGAGAGCGAACAACACGACGCATGGATCTTGACGCACTTTCTGTTAAAAATAAACGTCATGTATAATTTAAAGAATAAGCGAAAAATAATAATAATATGTCGCAGTCACATAACCAGAAGCAGAGAATTATGGAGTATAGAAGTAATCGGCATCTTTTCTCAGAAGAAAAAAAAAGACCGTACGTCCGTCCGTCGAAAAGCGACCAATAACGATGGCGCCACAGTAGCAAAAGAGTACATTTTTGTATGCATGTGCGCCAAAAAATAGGCCTCTATTTGACCTACACATTCAATTGGTACTAAAGTAATACATCATAGTTTCACCTTTTTCTACACCAGCGCCATTGTAAACGGATTTAAACTGTTACAGCGAAAATTATATTTTAGAAAATAAAAAACACGCCTCAATAGCAACCGAGCTATAAAGTAGAAAATATATTTTTAATATAAAAATTTAATGAATATCCAAAAAAAGCGTGGGGTGTTCGATATTGATATATCTAAATAAATAACGAGCAACCCACGTAGATAGATATTAAAATCGGTAGCTATTTCGGTATCGGTATATTAGGCTATGTGGCCTAAAAATAAAGTATTAATATATTATTACTAGCTGGTGCCCGCAACTTTGTCTGCGCAGGATAAGATTTTAGTTTTTCTTCATAAAAAGTATCCTATATTACTTCTAATATCTCCAAGAATATGTGTATAAAGTTTCATGATGATCGGTTAAGTAGTTTTCGCGTGAAAGCGTAGCAAACAAACTTACTTTCACATTTATAATATATAGACATTATTTCTAAAAGTGTAGTTAGTTAAGTACTACATTTTTACACTAACGCACTAAATCACCCCACGCTCCTTTTTCAATAATATCGTTTCTTTTGTTAAAAAATTCTTATCTTAAAAGATATTTTCTAATTTATAGGTCGATTTGCAATTAAAGCGTGTATTTTTGTACTGTAGCTTATTTTTTAAATTTTTTTGTAAGTATTTTGAATTATTTTTATTTGGATCTTAATACTTTGTCACTCGAGTAATTACTGCAGTGCCGCACTCACACTGCTTAATGTATGCCAATTACTAATGAGTGAGTGTTTGTGCGTTTTTATCTGTGCCTTCTTTGGATGTGCTAGCCGTTTCTCAGGCTCCTCTCAGGTTTAAAAATCGTCAACCAGGATATTGGAATAAACTTATTAAATTATGTTATTGTAGTCAGTCTTTGAAGTGTGCAAATTTTCAATTTAATCTGACGTCTTAAAGTAGGTAAAAAAACGTTTAAATTCCGTTACATAGATAGATAGGTATATGATAGCCTACCTATATATGATAGATACCCTACCTACTAGTACCTACTACTAGATACAAGTGAAACTAATAAAAGTGTGTATTAGATTAAGTATGTGTAACAGTGTTTAAATATTCCTTAATAATTTTTTATTCTATTCTAAATGTTAAAAATAGATGCCTTAAATTTTCCCCCCATATGAGATAGTATTCCCTAACTTCTACGCTCCGTACAGAGAACAAGTAACATTATAAATAAAAATGAAAAGCCTTTATTTCTTACATGATCTAGCTTACTAAGTTATGGTGTTCGTAACACAAAAGATCAATTCGACAACAACAAAAAGAATTAAAACATTTTTTTTCAGCTTTGCTGTGTTTCGGAGAGAAGGGCAACACAGGCAGTGTAATTACTGGCACTGAGACTTAACATCTATCTCTCAGGATAGGCAACACATAGATGAGCTGCCTGGGCTCGTTCCAGGTAAACTAGTTTATGTTCATGGGCGACGTCGTCCACTTACGATCAGGTGGCACGTTTGCCAGTTTGCTTATTCTAGTAACATAAAAAACGGCCCAAAGGCCCTAATGCTTCGTCTGACAATTGTGAGCCGATTTGGCTCACTTAAGATTGATTATTATTGGGGGAGTTGGCCCCCACCAACCGCGAAGTCTGCTACCCCACGGCCTCCTGGTGTCGGATTAAAAAGATATAATTCTTTTTATAGAGGAAAAATGAGCAAGATAGTGGAAGACGGTACCCGTCTTAAAATTAAGATTTACAAGATTTTTGTATTAACCTATAAAAATAGTAAAAATATTACCAGAAAAGTGTATAAATAGTCTAGAGCGTCCTTAGTGAGCACGGCAGCGCTGTTCGGTCCAACCAATTTTTCAGCTATACACCCCAAGATGACACACAGGTTCCTTTCAACCTTGACATCGACCTCGGGCATGCTAGCTCGCGCCGCAGACAGATGGTACAGTTGCATTACCTGTGGGGAAAAAATTGAGTACAAAAGATATGTTTTTCATAAAATACATTTTATAGCATACGACCAACATAGGGCCAACGAGCATTTGAAGCCTTACACATCCGCACAACTAGAGATTATGCAATGCGTTGCTCTTCTTTTTCCTATACCCCAATGGGCCGCCGGAAACCCACAAACCGCACGAAACGCGACAGCATAACAGTCACTTTACACCGGTGTAGTGTGAGTGAGAGAGGCACAACCACGGCCGTGTATTATTCAATTCGG
This sequence comes from Helleia helle, assembly GCA_963853865.1. Lineage (NCBI taxonomy): Eukaryota > Metazoa > Arthropoda > Insecta > Lepidoptera > Lycaenidae > Helleia > Helleia helle. The sequence goes on from OY971420.1 coordinate 8,790,242, forward strand.
CTGAAAAACAGCATGGCACTACCTCTTATTAATTATAAATTGAGTTTGTTTTATAGGTTCTTTATAAAATACAGATTATAAATTGAGTAAGTACAAAAAATCTTTTTTTTTCTTCATAAAATACAAATTATAAATTGAGTAGATACAAAATATCTTTATTTTTTATCATGTGAACCTTTCTATACATTTACGCAGGAACTACGTAGGACCCTACTTAAACGTTTTGGTATTCAATGTAGAGATAACCTCGGGCGATGATGATACCCAGGCGGATACGTGGGATTCGATGCGCCCAAAAGGTGGTAAAGCTGCGTCCAGCTCTACCCACTAACACCCGGCGAGTGCCATTAATGCCGCTTTTGGTGAGGTGCCCCGGTTCTGTTGAACAAACAGGGCACCTCGACGGCTAGTCAGTCCCTCCAGGGACCGACGCCACCTCTACAGAGGGGTTGTTCCGCACCACAGAACAACCCCTCCCAATGTCGGGACAAGTCCCTCCACCAACCCATGGCCCTATCAACCTGTCGCGGTTATACGGGCCTTATCTCGGGAGTGCGCACCCTAATGTCTGGGGTTTCTTCTCTGCCCTTCAGGTGCGCACGCTTCCGTTCCCTACAATTTATTTAATTCTCTTTCCCATTTCCAGAGTGCGTGGTGCATGAATTCCTCTGCGGCGAAGCCGTAGTAACATGACCCCATGGCGGACAATTTCATTGCCCTAAAACACCTATCAGGATCTGGGACGGTTTCATAATAATCAGACTCGACCCAAGTTGCCTTGAAGCGAGCCTTCACCTCCGGGAAAAACCGATAGAGCTCCCTCCCATGGATCGACGAGTCCCAACGCTCCTGCTATGCGGCATGAGCGGGCTCAGCCTCTCAGAGTTTGGCACTTGGCAGCTCTTCCTTGGTATCCGTGGACTCGCCAGTCTACCTGCCCTGATCACCTTGAGGTCGGCCGGCAGTACACCAGCCAAGACCGCCAGTCTGTCAGAATCAAGACGTTCTCTGGATGCGCAGAAGCGCACTCAACGTCGGGACAGTACAATGGGGTGAGGTTCTCATCCTCGCCCCCTGTCCCCGCAGCTCTTTTGTCCCCTCTTCTTCTCTCTTTGTACCCTTCTTATAAGTACGAGGGGTACAAAGAGTACAAAGAGCACGTACAAAGAAAGAAAGAGCAAGTACAAAGAGCAGCTCCCTCGGCTCAATTTGCTTCGCCCAAGGTGCTGTGTTCACCTTAGGCTACTGAGCCCCAGCCCCACCGCGACGACAAGGCTTGAACCATGGTGGGAACGGCCAATCATACATCAATGACCATCAGTCGGCCAATCAGAGTGCAGAAGTCACAACACAAATTCGGCCTAATTTGTTTTCATACAAAACACAACATTACCGCGCTATTCCGGTTATATTATGGTCAATGAGATGAGCAAAGCAAGAACGAGACCAGGAATAGAACAATTGCAAGACCAAAACCGCAATTGTTCTTTTACTTCCATCTTGGTCTTGCGTATTTAGTCTCGACTGGACTCATTTCACATGGTACTTGTTATTTTTAATAAATAGTTTATATAATGAAACAATTTTTACGGATTTTATCGCGGTTTATTAAGATTTTTGCAAGCCCGACGTTTCGGATACTTTACAGCAACAATGGTCATTTTTTGACGGTTGAAATTATTGAATTTCAACGGTCTTATTCTTGTTATTGAAAATATTGCTTGCTTTTTCGCAAGAATAAGACCAATTTTCCTCATCACTAAACCATTGAAAGAGGCTTATAAAAATGTTTAGTCTGTAAATATCGAAAGCCGATTAAGTGCCAATAAGTAGCTTTCTCCTTCGAGAAAAACAAAATCATTAAAATCTCGGAGCAAATTGTTGCTTTTCTAGAAAATAATATTTTAAAGTAAATAAAAGCTCCCGACGGGAACGAGTCAATTATAAGTTTCATGGATTTACCTTCAATACAACTTGTATTTATGTTTTGTTTTTTTCTTTAGGTTTTCGTTTCCAATTCGTTTCTCAATGTATGGTTCTCATATCGAAGGTTTGCGCGGCGAGTAGTCGGTCTTCTTGACGTTCATTGAAAATCTATATTCAGGCTATATTCAGCAGTGGACGGAAAAAGGCTGATGATGATGAAGGGTAAGATAACGTGCATATATATCATATCAATTATTATAGTCACAGGACCTGTTATACAATATAACAGACATCACCTGATAAGTCCCACTGCTCCGATGATTGTCGTGATATTAATAGAAAATATTATCTGCCTGTTGGTTGGTTTATTACGTTCTATTACAATCATGACAACAATGTTCTTGTGCGTTACATTTGTAGAGTTATTTATTTAAAAAGAACTAGTATTCGAATGAACAGCTAGGGATTTCGAACTAAAAGTCTAAATCGGCATAGTCTTACTGAGACTGTCACTTCTTAGGCTGATGATGATGATTAATAAAAAGGCTCCAATAAATTGAGAAAATATAAATTTAGTTTAATACTAAAATAGTCTTACTGACACTATTTTCTTTCTTATATTATATTTTCTTTCTTGTATAAAAACTTTACATACATTAATAACCGAATGTAATTTATCATAACATGTAGATAAATATTATTTCATCAAACATTTCGTAAAAATTTTATCAAAGTAGGTATTCAAAAATAAACATCACATGTTATGAAATATCGAATGTATCCATGCAAAAATTGAATATCAAAAAGGAGTACTTTTGACGCATAACCCGAGATGGCTAGGGTTGCCACTCGGTATTCACGGAGATAAACTTAATGAATCAGTGGAAATGTCGAATGATAATGAGGATATAATATAATGTTCCGAAATATCGAATTTATTCATGCAAAATTGAATATGAAAAAGAACTACTTCAGTGGCCTAGCCCCAAATGGCTAGGGTTGCCACTCAAAATGAAAATCTTTTTTTTTTCAAGATAGTACCAATAAAGTATCTTATTAAACGTCATTGAATCTGTCACCGGTTCCAAGGCAAGCCCACAGAGAAGAACCGGCGAAACAATTAAATCATGTGATGGCGATTCAGTGGAAAAGTTAAATCATGATGAGCTTTAGAAATTTTTATGAATCCCAAATTAACTGTCTATTGAAAAAAGCCCGTTTCTTTATAGGCTTCATACATTGTTGCCATGCTGACAAAAAAGGCCTGGTGATTGCTAGCGCGCATGAGTGGATTTTCTATGATTTTCCAGTATTTGTGAATTTATATTCAGAACTTTTTTACTGTAAACAAAGGATCGCCTTGTTCCTTTTTGTTCGGCAAGTCATGGTCTGTTTTGAGGTTTCCGTAGCTACAACTTACGAAAAAAAAAATTGTTATAAATTTGACATTCCCGTCCACGTAACAGCCATTCTATGTTAAGACAACACAAAATGAAGTAGGTGTTCTCTGTAAAAACCATGAAGTTTGGAAATAAGAGGAGATGCCCCTTTCTTTACACTTACAGCTGTGAGTGCCTGATCCGCCATCTTGAGTGCCCTCTTCATAGTAGTTTTGCTGTAAAACCCTAGCAATGGTAGCCGTGTTAAGTGCCGATTTGAGTTGTAAGTATACACCTTTTTTTCGTAGGTATGCCCAGTCCTTCTATATTATTATGTCTATGGTAAAAACACTAAATGATTGTCCGTAACAACGCCCTAATTGAAAACAAAAAAGGTTTATTAATTAATCAAAAGAATGAGTCTTTTTACTTTTATTGTGTTTTATCCTGAATATGAACGACCGATCCCGCGCCTCTCACATGCAGTTAGTCATACCGTCGTTTTGAAGGTTGACCGGCGCTCCGTTTTTCCGACAGGGCCTTCAATCCGTCCTGGATTGAAGGCCCTGTCGGAAAAACTTCATATATTCGAGCTTTTTTCGTAGAAATTTTAATAAACTCGGATTTATATTACAACCTAACAAACTAATAAAAGATAGAGCTTAAAATTGGATTATTCAGTTCTTTGAAACAAATAATTGCTGTACAATATTATTACATTTTCTATATTTTAATAGAGGAATTTTTCATACAATTGGCTTATTTATGAATTTTATATTAAAAAACGGAATACCTAGAAAAAATATTTGTTTTTCTGGGTATCCTCCTGCTTTAAAAAGTAATCTATTTTTTCGGAGTATTTTAATAGTTTTTAATAGTTTTATAACGGAATGGAAAGGTTCGTCACCAATGTTTTAGCTTCCACCAGTGCAATATCAGTCAGGTGCCAAAACTTCCTCGCCATGGTTCAGGCCTTGTCGTGGCGGTGGGGCTCATTAGCCTAGGGTGAGCCCAGCACCTTAGGCGAAGGGAATTGAGCCGAGCTCTTTGTACCCCTGTATAAGAAGAGGGGACAAAAGAGCAGGGGGCAAGGGGCGAGGATGGGAATCTCACCCCATTATCTGACACACCCAACGTCGTTGGGAGAGGTTATTCTGTAGTGCGAGACAACCCCTCTGTAGAGGTGGTGTCGGTCCCCTGAGGGACTGACTAGCCGTCGAGGTGCTCTGTTTGCTTATTAGATCCGGGGCACCTCACCAAAGGCGGCATTGGTGGCACTCGCCGGGTTTTAGTGGGTATAGCTGCGTCCACTTACCAGCTTTCGGGCGCATACCCGCTTTGAGAGACCCACTTCCCCGCGGGATATCTCAGAGACAGTTAAACATAATTTTCTCTCTCATTCCAATCTCTAAATTCATATGTGCGCGATGCGTTAAATGAACTAATATGAAAATAGACGAACCTTTTCATTTCGTGACTATACCTCCGTTGCGTTCATACTTTAAATATCCCTGTATTCGTTCAATCAGATTCCTGAACTACTTTACACATTGATTTTGTTAATGTATATTTAAATGCTGCATTTAGGATATGGGCGTTTCCAATACAATTAGTCAGCTCGCGGCGCTGTCGGCAGTCCCAATATCAATATTTTAAATATATATATTAATAACAGACAATGGGGAGCTCGTGGCTAAGTAATAGCCGCTCAGATCGATCCGTCAGGTTAAGCTACGGCTGCCAAGGTTGGTCCGTGGATGGGTGACCATACATACATACTCCTCCGTGCATAGGAAGGCACGTTAAGTCGTTGGTCCCGGCTGTCATTCGTGGATCTTTCGACAGTCGTTACGGGTTTTCAGAAGCCAGATATTCTGACCAGTCTTACCACGGTATCGTATTACTCAGTTACTGGGTTGTGGCGGTCAGTCAAGGGGGTCAATACTGGTACCTATCCGGCTGCATCCGGTTGGACTGAAAGCCTTATTACCCCAACATAGTCGGGAAAAGGCTAGGTAGAAGAAGATTCCCCACCATGGTTCAGGCTTTGTCGTGGCGGTGGGGCTCAGTAGCCTAGGGTGAGCCCAGCACCTTGGGCGAAACCAATTGAGCCGAGGGGGCTCTTTGTACCCCTCTTATAAGAAAAGGGGACATAAGGGCAGGGGGCAAGGGGTGAGGATGGGAACCTCACCTCATTGTACTGTCCCGACGTTGGGAGAGGTTGTTCTGTGGTGCGGGACAACCACTCTGTGGAGGTGGCGTCGGTCCCTTGCGGGGCTGACTAGCCGTCGAGGTGCCCTGTTAGCTTAACAGATCCGGGGCACCTCACCAAGGCGGCACTGGTGGCTCTCGCCGGGTTTTAGTGGGTAGAGCTGCGTCCATTTACCATCTTTCGGGCGCAGCGAGTCCCACATACCCGCGTGGGGAGACCCACTCCCCAGGCGGGATGCCTCAGAGCATTTCCCGGCGTAAAAGAAAAAAAAGGTAGAAGAAGATTAATAATAGGCATATATATATATATATATATATATATATATATATATATATATATATATATATATATATATATATATATATATATGCGATATATAGGAGTATATTCGACTTATTCGCGTAATTATTGCGAGGATTAATAATTAAGTTTGTAAATTACATTTGCGCTTAGAATGACATCAGTCCTAACTTGTCATACATCGGCCTATAGCATTATACAATTTTTATTATTAATTTTGCTAGTCCTTTACGTATTCTCATTACAAAAGAAAAGAACACGGATAGGTAAGATCTATCAATAACGATGACTAATAATTTAAATATTTTTATTATTATTACGTTACGTTAAATTTTAAGTGGCATTACTTAATCTTAATATGTATAATAATTGAAGGCAATGCTCAGTTGCTGAGTATTTTCGCGATTTTCATAGCTTGTATAACTTCGAATCCATTTACAAATTAAACCTGGAAGTTATTCCAGTTTATTCTGCATAATTTATATTTTATTTATTTAAAAAAATGGGCTAGCGGAAACTCACAAACACTGCAAGAAACGCTACAGCATAGCTGTCACCTGACGCCGGTGTTATGTGAGCGAGAGGTTCCACCCCGGTCACTTCGGCCCAGTTCGGCAGTAATACAGCATGGCACTACCTCTTACAAAATGGAACTCGGACGTGACTTCACGACGATAATAAAACACAAAATAATTTAAACATATTTTAGAGTATCGAAATGATTTTTCGAAGCTTCTCTTTATTTCTTTGTTCGCATTTATTTGTCAATCGAACGATTTGGAACTAAAATAGTAATGGAGACGTCATATTTGTTTATTTTTTATTCGTCCTACAATTTGTTGCGTATTTTTAGTAGAAATATCCATGTTTTATAATAAATAAATTGATCTTTTAAACACGCAGTAGTTTTCACTACAAATGATTCACCCTATAAAGTGTTTTTTTTTTTCCATTTCATTTTATACAGAACACATCAACATCCACATTATGTACAGATAATATTATACTATAATTTAAATATTAAAAAATTTCAATGATATATCAAATGGTTTTCACATTAGTAATAAACCAAAATAGTAATAAATTAATAAAAACAAAAAAAGGAGAGCAAATAGCATTATATGAATATTAATAGATTTTAGTATAATGCAAAAAAATATTTAGTATACACGTGTTTAGTAAAACCCTGTCCGTCCGATCAAGGGGTAGTTAGGATTCGTGATATGGGTTCTATTTAAATACTTCTGAAATAACATTTAGAAATATTTTGAATATTTTGTATGACATAATATATCGGCTAGTAAAATAAAATAAAAAAAACCTACTCTACTCCGCTACTTCCATGTTCAGGTAAAATTCAATAGCAGCTTCATATGTGTTAAAATGGAGTCGAAGCTCCAGAAAATGATTAATAGATTCAAACAAAATTGGACACTGTCACATCGAATTATGGTTTAAATTTACAATGTTATATACTCAGATCAAGTAAAAAAAGGTAGATAGCGCACTTGGAACATGAAAGTGAAGCCACTTTTTTAAGTATGTGTGAGTGAATGAAGGGTTGCCATTTTTTAAAATATCCCTTATAATTGCATATTAATAAAAATAGGTATGTAATAAGTAGTAAGTAATATTTTTATAAATTACAATAACATTACGAATATGCAGGATCAATTTATAAATTGTCTCAATAGATATATATAAATACAATATGTCATCAAAATCATTGTTAAAGAATAACAGTTTCAAAATAATTGATTATAATGGTAGTTAGAAAAAGTCACATTTTATCAATACACAATTTAAATTAAATACATAATATGTCGTTTTCCATAAAAAAAAACATTTAAATTATAAAAACATTTCTCTGCAAGCCACGCTGTTTATAGTCTTGGTCCGAGGATAACTAATTTAAAGACTATTATAACAAAATATTGGTGTATTTAAGAGAAGCAACTAATAAAGATCAGAACTCTTACTCGGGTCGCGCAGGACTACAAAAAATTATCTAAAATAAAAAATAACAAAAGGCACTTGACGCGTACGTCTTAATTCATATTTTAAAAAATAGAATCCAAAAAGTATACTATATTTTAATAAATAAAATTAAAAGAAAATTGACTAGGGTTAGGGATGTGCTGTCACTCTAGTGTTGTGAAGACTTCGTATTAGTCGAGCAGACGAACGGGGACATGACGCACCCTTATGCTACGATTACACGGCTCTACAACTATCGGTGCTATATGTTATATATTTTTTAATTTATTAAATGGTAAATCTTTATAAATTTATAAATAATTAAATAGATAGTCCCGTTGTGGGTGCGTGAGTCCCAAAAAAAATACAACATAGGTTATACGAGGTCATTTCGACTCAGTCATTTAGCGATCAAATAATAAAATAATAATCATGTCACCTCTGTACTTAATTATTTTGCTATGGCTTTGCCTGCAATTGACTTACCCACTATTGGGTTATTAGAAATACTAACTTCTGGCAACACTCTCCCGATACTTCATTTCGGGGCAATAATATTATTTATGTAGATTAACCTCAAAATGGTGTTAAAATATTATGTTAAAAAAATATAGTCTTGGGTATATTTATGTGTGAAACGATATTTCTTCAGACTTTTTGGTGACTTTTGTATTGTTTTTACATCATAAAATTACACAGAACTGTATTTTTTTGGCAAACTTACTGCACGACGACTCTTATGATACTAACGAAAAATGAGCTTAGTTTGGTGCATGTGTGTGCGTGAGCGCATGTATTTGCATGAAAGGAGCTGAGTTTTGTGGCTTCAGTATTAGCAAAGGCCGTGCGTCATCTACCTTTTTTTACTTCATCTGAGGTTATATATTACTTTTGTGATATAAGTGAACTCAGGATACTCTAAGCGTGAATTTTGTTTGGGAGATGATGTCCATTTGGTATTATGTCAATGGGAATTTATTATAATTTTATGACTACATATGCTTTTTAAATAATTGGAAATAATATTAAAAATCATAATTAATTTGCCATACATAGGTATCGATAATAGTCGCGGATCCAACAGACGTAGGTAAAGCTATGATTACAGTTTTAGGCATTTCTCTCGAATCCATCTATAAATGTAAATACAAAAAAATAAATGTAACTATGCCTGGTAAAGGGAATTATTTATTCTGACATACTTTTTAGTCTGGCAATGTCACGTTACTTTTTAATGTAGGTAGTAGCTGTAATTACAGTGAAGGCTGTAAGTTGTTCGGTATTTTTCATAATGACGACGTCATTTAAGGGATTACGGATCTAGTGCCTAGTGTTTTCTAAACTTCGGGAGCCTACTCAAAAATAAAATCAAAATTTAATCACAACAGCCCAGCCGCTAATATGACGAGTAGGGTAACAAAAACACAGACTTACAGAAGAACATCTATACATATAAAAAAACGGACTTAACTACTAAAATGCAATACAATAATTGCTTTCTTTAATTTTTGTGCCTACGACTTATAATCATCTTATTCTTCTTCTAATGCGTTTACCACGTCATTATTGTTACTTTTGAAGTCAGTGTCAACCAAGGTAGGTGGAGGTATACTTACCTTCCTACTATTGATGTAATTACTACTGTAAGTACATCAACAAATATGACACCGACTTCAAAAGTGACAATAAAGACGTAGTAAATGCAAATAATTTCCATTAGTAGAAGAACAAGTAAATTATAATTTGTAGGCACAATAATTGAAGAAACGCCATTATTTTATTACTTTTTAGTTTCTTGTTTTATGATGTCTGTTTAATTTTTTTTTACAAAAAAAATATCTCAGTATTTTTTGTGATTCATATTCCTCAAAATTCAATAACGTATTTGATTCGTCTGGATATGGGTTGAACTATAAACGCGATGCTCATATTAGACAGCGCCATTTAATGAGACGAACAAATAAAGGGGTTAAACCAATATGGAATTGTGTAAACAATACACATTAAATTATATGTAATTAAAAACAATCACGAAAGATTGGCTGTCATTTATTTAAGAATCACAATAGATCTTCATCAGAACATCACCAAATTAGAATAGATATAAAGATTACGTCGAAATACTGGCTTTTTTTTAACATTCTACATCGACCAGTAATAAAATAACGCTTCATCGACTAGTATTTTTCATACGAGTGTTCTTATTTTGGCATAATGGACTGTATAAAATAAGCCCAACAAAGTTAACTGCTAAAAATCGATGAGGAATAATTATGTCTATGGTCTCCATCATCAGACCTGTAATTTCCCCACCATGGTTCAGGCCTTGTCGTGGTGGTGGGGCTCAGTAGCCTAAGGTGAGCCGCTGCACCTTGGGCGAAGGGAATTGAATCGAGGGGGCTCATTGTACCCCTGTTATAAGAAGAGGGGATAGAAGAGCAGGGGCAAGGGGTGAGGATGTGAACCTCACCCCATTGTACTATCCCGACGTTGGGAGGGGTTGTTCTGTGGTGCGGGACAACCCCTCTGTAGAGGTGGCGTCCATCGAGGTGCCCTGTTTGTTTACTAGATCCGGGGCACCTCACCAAAGGCGGCATTGGTGGCACTCGCCAGGTTTTAGTGGGTAGAGCTGCGTCCACTTACCAGCTGTCGGGCGCAGCGAGTCCCACATACCCGCGTGGGCAGACCCACTCCCCCGCGGGATGTCCTTGCCCCTTGTCCCCTACAAGGGGCGAGGACGGGAACCTCACCCCATTGTTCCATCCCGACGTTGGGAGGAGTTGTTCTGTGGTGCGGGACAACCCCTCAGTGGAGGTGGCGACGGTCCCCTGAGGGACTGACTCGCCGTCGAAGTGCCCAACTTGCTCAACAGATCCGGGTCGCCTCACCAAAGGCGGCATTGGTGCCACTCGCGGGGTTTTAGTGGGTAGAGCTGCGTCCACTTACCAGCTTTCGGGCGCAGCGAGTCCCACATGCATGGAGACATCCAATTCCCAGCGGGATTACTCAGAGCATTTCCCGGCGTAAAAGAAAAAAAGGCGAAGCTGCGGGCAACAGCTAGTTATATATAAATATAACTAGTTATTTTACCCGCCCCAATGTTCTTTTAATTAATGTCGTTATAACCTCCCTCAATGAATGTCTTATTTTTATCCAATTAGTAGTCCTTAAGATTTGCGCATTAAAATACTCTTCTATTGATTTAAGTAAGTATCCACTATCCATTAGCTAGTTTATTTTACACAACTAATTATGTGCTAATTATTTTCTACTTCAGCGCTCTCAATAGCGTATTATAGGAAACCGCCCCAAGCACATTAAATATTTGTCTGAGTTTGTCCGGGCTGCCTCTAGCGATAACGAAGGCTATCTGATTTATTTATAGTATCAGCAACTACGTCAATAATGCGTTAATATGGACTTACTGGAATTGACTACTGAATTTTGCTTCTATATATCTTTTCTCAGGATATTATTTACGATTTTCATCAAATTCTATAAATCGGTAGTCGTTTAAAGGTAACATACAAAAAGAAAGACACATCCATCTCTTTAAATCATTTTAGTGTCCGACCGAAAGTTCGGTATCTAAACCGAAACCGTATTCGCGAGTTCTTGTGCAGTGCTCGCTCATGAACGTCAAAGGGGATTCCTACTCTAATAACTTCAATATTACTGGATCAAAGATTTAAAAGTAGGACATAATATCTGAATTTTGCTAAAGTTGCCATTGACACTTTGTACAAGGACGAAGATAGTGATGCAATCACATAGGCATAAAAGTATCGGGAATGGAATATTTCCACTGTTCCTGTCATATTAAAATCTTTTTAATTGAAAACTCCTTGGTTTTAAAAATCGAATACCATTTATTTATTTAAAAAAGATTCTCGGTCTTGTCAAACTTGTTTAGTCGTTGAGAAAATGGAATTGACTCGAGAAAATCCTAGAGCGATGATTTATTATGACATTCGAAGTGGTTTAACACAAAAAAGCATAATTAAAAATTTTGAAAAAAACCCACGACGGTTAAAACATAATTGAAAAATTATAAAATAATTAAAAAACCCCGACATTTAAACAACAGAGTATCAGTTTTCATAGCACTTCCCTACGCACCTATTTGGTTCTCGAAGACGTAGATGTGGCAATAACATTTTTTTTTTTTATATAGAAGAGGGGGCAAACGGACAGTAAACATAAACATATTATATATACATATTATCATAACAATGAATGCCGCTGGTTTGCAGCATATCATTGATATGCAGAAGAAACAGGGTTGGAGATAGTACACAGCCTTGCGGAACACCAGCATTAACAGACTTGAGGTCCGAGCATGTACCGTCGACAACGACCTTGATGCTCCTGTCTGCCAAAAAACTGGTGATCCACTTGAAGATGGTAGCTTCGCTAGAAGTGCCTTCGCTATGTCCAAACTAACCGCCAGCGCTTCCCCCTTGCTCTCAACTGCCTCCGCCCATCGCTGCGTTAGGAATATTAGAAGATCACCAGCTGAACGATTCCGTTGAAAGCCATATTGGCGATCGCTAATCAGCTGGTGCTCCTCCAAATACCGCCGGAGCTGGCAGTTAATTATGCATTCCATAATCTTTGAGAACAAGGATATGTAGAACCTAAAATTAAATATATTAATGACTGCAGCGCCTTCAAGTGATTTACCACCGTATCATCTGTTTAAGAACCTTTACTGATCAACCACAAACCCTATAATGAATACCGCATGAAAATCGGACTAGATATTACTGCAGCGTCACCTAGTGAGTTGATACCGTAACACCTATTTAAAAATCTTCACTAATCAACCACAAACCCATTTTTAAAAGCCGCATCCAAATCGGACCAATAGTTTTGGTTTTGTAAAAACAATGTTTACTGCAGCGCCCCCCTAGTGAGGTGTCATCGTAACACCATTTTTAAGAACATGCAACACAATTTAAACCGAACCTATAACCGGAAACCACACCAAAACGGACTTAGTAGTAGTTGCACAAACAAAATATTATTCTGCAGCGCCCCCTGTAGGGCTAGCATACGCGCACGACAAAATTGTATCTACCCCTTTTCTCGTATTACTTATATGAAATAATAAGAGAAAAGGGGTAGACAAAATTTTGTCGTGCGCGCATGCTAGCCCTATTGGTGAATTTTCATCGTCATAAAAAATATATGAATATCCACCAATCAAACCAGAACCCACCACTGAATGAAAACCGCATCAAAACAAATATTTACTGCAGGCTGCAGCGCCCCCTGGTAAGTCGTAATTGTAACACCTATCTGATAACATGCACCAATTAAATCCAAACCCATAATTGAAAACCGCATCAAAATCAGACTAGTAGTTTTGGAGAAAACTTGCAGCATTAGTTTGTACAAATAAATGTTTACTGCAGCGCCCCCTGGTGAGTCGTCACCGTAACACATTTAAGAACACGTACCACAATTAAACCAGAACCTATCACCGAAAATCGCATCTAAAGCGGACTAGTAGTTTTGGTTTTCCACAAACAAACATTTACTTCAGCGCCCCCTGGTGAGTTTTCATCGTAACACAAAATACAAGAACATGCACCGATCAAACCTAAACCCATCATTGAAATTCGTATCAAAATTAAAATAGTAGTTTTGGAGAAAAATGGCAACATTGGATTGTACAAAAAACGTTTACTGCAGTGCCCTCTAGTTAGTTATCAACTTAATATCTATCTACTAATATGCACCAATCTAATCCGAACCCATCTCTGAAAACCGCATTAAAATCGGATAAGTAGTCTTGGAGATAAGCGGCAAAATAGGTTTACACACACAAACTGCCTCTCACCCCAAACGCATATACAGTCTCCGTTCCGTCGCGGGTAAACAGTGTGTTGACCGGATGATTTCTGCATTTGGTGATGAAGCCCCATCCAAAACCACAATTTATCGCTGGTTTGCTGAATTTCAACGTGGTCGTGTCAAGCTCAGTGATGATCCCCGTCAAGGTCGTCCAAAAACTGCAGTCACCCAAGAAAACGTTGATGCTGAGCGTAAGCTGATTGAGGAAGATCGACATGTGATACACCGCGAAATTCAGGCAACTTTAGACATTGGCATGAGTCAAATACAAATAATCTTGCATGAACAATTAGGTGTAAAAAAGTTGTTTTCCCGATGGATACCGCATTTGCTCTGTGAAGAGCAAAAACCGGCTCGCGTTACTTGGTGCGTCAGAACTCTCGAAAGATTTCACGCAGGATCCTCAAATGCTGTATACAACATCGTATCAGGTGACGAATCCTGGATATACGCGTACGAACCCGAAACATAAAACCAGTCACGAGTTTGGGTGTTCGAAAGTGAGTTAAAGCCAATAAAAATTGTTCGTTCACGGAGTGTTGCAAAAATGGTGGCCACGTTTGTCTCCAAAACCGGCCATGTTGCGACTATTCCTCTTGAGGGACAAAGAACGGTTAATGCAGAATGGTATACTAGCATTTGTTTGCCACAGGTCGTTTCTGAACTCCGTAAAGAGCACTTCAACCGCCGCATCATCCTCCATCACGACAATGCGAGTTCTCACACCGCGCACAGAATAAAAGAGTTTTTAGAGCAAGAAAACATAGAATTATTAGACCATCCGCCGTACAGCCCCGACCTAAGCCCTAATGATTTCTATACTTTCCCTAAAATAAAGAATAAATTGCGTGGTCAGAAATTTTCATCGCCTGAAGAAGCTGTGGACGCCTACAAAACGGCCATTTTGGCGACCCCAACTTCCGAATGGAATGGTTGCTTCAATGATTGGTTCCATCGTATGGAAAAATGTGTCAAATTTCGCGGAGAATACTTCGAAAAGCAATAAATACATTTTAAATAGTAATGTTGTGTCACTTCCTTGATAACCGAAATTTTCAGTGCCGCCCTCGTAGTAAAAACTGTAATTCTCAATCTATGATTTTTAATATAAGAATTAAGTGGATTAATTAGACCATCATCGCTCTCTAACTATAATTATTTTTTTAATTAAATTACACCACTCAACATTATTATATGGCAATCACTTTAGAGACTAAAAACCACACAAGTGATGTAGGTAACTTGCGCGCCTTATGCCTTCCTTGGATGTGCTATCTTGATTATCCTGATCAGGATGTTGGAACAAACGTATTTTATTATATAACGCAAATTATTATATTTTTACCGGCCCTTAAAAATGTGCAAAGTTTCAATACAACCTTTTGAACGCCATTGTCAAATATATGTGACAAACGAAATCTTGACCAGCACGCCAACGTCACAAATATATGACAAAATACACCTATCACTGTATCATAAAAATAACATCACTTTTAAGTGTTTTTATTTATATAATTTAAACTGTATCATAAAAAAAAACATCACTTTTAAGTGTTTTAATTTATATAATTTAAAAGAATAAGGGGCCATTCATTAATTACGTAAGGGTACTGGGGGGAGCGGGGGGTTGAGAAAATCTCTAAATGTCCCTACGAAGGGGGCCAGGGGGGTTAAACTTATTCTTACGTAATACTATGTAAATCAAAATTCAACATTAGGAATCCATTTAGGATTTTAAATAGTTTTCTTCATTTTGTAGTGTGGGGCTAGAGGAGGATGAGATGCCATTAGATGTCTCTAACGAAATTCCATCTAACATTGCATCTGATGAGTTACCAATTGTCTCCGATTGGACAACATGGCTGAATAATCCATTCAGTCCGGACAAAGATTAATAACTTAACTTATCTTTCACTATATAATTTATATTTGAAAGACTAATTTGAAACTAGTCGATATTATTATTCTATGCAAAGTATTATTGACGTGACAACGTCTTATAATTCGATGGAGCCGGCTGCACGCACGAAAAAACATGACTCATGCGGAATTTTATTATTTAGAAGAACGAGATAGAATCTTACGTAAAAAATGGGAGGGGGGGTTCGAGAAATCTTATGTATACTTACATGGGGGCACGGGGGGGGGGGTCAAAAATTACCAAAATTGTCCTTACTTAATTAATGAATGGCCCCTAAGCTTCCAACTATATTTGATAGCGTGAAACTAATATAATATAAACAAAACATCAACATGGATAAATTTGATGACGTCAAATGCGTATAAAAGGCGTGTCTCACACGTCATAGTCTTCTATATGTGACAGCTATAAGTGCTGTAACATATTATTGTAATATCCATAAAAAAGAGTGTATAAGCAAATCGTTTTTATGATAGCTTAAGGAAGAATCCATCTACCGGGTCCGATAGAATTTTCTAAAAGTTTTGGTCCGATAGTATTCCCAAATATTAAGGAATATATGTATAATTAAAGAGTACGATTATACCCAACAGAAAATTGAGAACATTCTTATAATGATATGTTATCATCAGTGTAGAAGCAAAACAGTTTAAACATGTTGTATTTTATGTACAAAATATTTCATCCATCAATATTAATTAAGTTACTAAATATATTTATTATCAGTATTTACGCGAGTTGCAATTAATATTGTCTCGCGGAATCATTGCAACTAATTTATAAATATCGAATATCATGGATTTCCGATAAGTAACTATTTACTAAAATAATATAACAATATTATATTCGTTTTTGGTATGATTCACTAAAACTATCTCCGATTTTGTTACTTACTATTTGCGCTATAATAAAAGGGGTTAAAGTATGAAATAGCCGTTTTAATGTAATAGGTAGGTACTTCGCATTGACATAGAACGTTCATGTTGTTTTTTCTAATGTTTACGCGAATTTCACTCATTATAATGAAACAATTTTTACGGATTTTATCGCGATTTATTAAGATTTTTACAAGACTGACGTTTCGGATACTTTACAGCAACCATGGTCACGGGTGGACTGAGGTGTCATACGTCCTATCATTACAAAGTTATTCGAAACTACCCTATGATACATCAATATTTTGGTTAGTCCTATCGATGTTTGAAACATAGTCTTGACAAAGCTCGCCATTATATCAGATTTGATAAACCACAAGTCCTCGCAAAAGAACACCGATTCCAACCAAGGATGATCCGTGAGGCTATTGAAATTAAAAAAATCCTAATTTCAATAGAGAAGATGGCTGGCTCTTACCACCTGCTTGAGATCCCATTATTAATATTATCAAATCAAAATTCAAGCATAATATGTTTACACACATCACAGATTAAGGATACAGTTAGCACTTTCTGCGTAGATAGGCGCCGCAACAGTGTCCTAAAGCAAAACCTACCAATAAAAAGCTATTGGTATCTGTTTGGTGGTCTCAGCATGGTGTTATTCACTATAACTTTCTCCGATCTGGTCAAGCAATAACGGCAGATGTCTACTGTGCCGAACTCCGAACAATGATAGCAAAACTAGCAGTGAAACAGCCCCCGACTCATGAGTCGATCTTCACTATTATTGCTATATGATAACACGAGACCACATACAGTACGACAAACAGTTTTAACGCTACAGGAACTGTAATTATTACGGACTACCATTTTTTTGGACAATTTCTTTCTTTTGAAAACTTTTCATAATATGTGATAAAAAGTTTTCTTCTCAGGAGGCAGTACAACTTGCTTTCACAGTTTGTCGAATCTAGATCACCAGAGTTCTATCGCAAAGGCATAAATGACCTTCCTATTAGATGGCAGCAATGTATAGATAATAATGGTAATTTATATATATATATAAATAAATACCTATGTTAAATTAAAAAAAAAAAAAACAATTTTTCGGCAAATCGGCAATTTCATACCCCTAATATATATTTTATTGACAACCTTAATACCTACATACATCTATGTATATGCATCATACTAAATGTATGTCCCTGGCTGGATTCAAATCAATAAGCACTGCGTGTAGGGTCCAAACACCTGTAGGGCTAGCATGCGCGACAAAATTTTGTCTACCCCTTTGCTCATATTACTTATCTATACTAATATTATAAAGAGGAAAAAATTGATTTGATTTTTTTTGTTTGCATTGAATAGGCTCCGAAACTACTGAAGGAACCGATTTGAAAAATTCTTTCACTGTTGGGAAGCTACACTATCCCCGGGTGACATAGGATATGTTATATTTTAAATTTTTTGTTAAAGCCCGTGCGAAGCCGCGGTGAACTGCTATATATTATAAAAGGCAATGGTGATTGACTGATGTATCAACGCACATGCAAACCCTTAAGGATAGAAAATTGAAATTTCGCACACGTATTTTTCACGTTCAAAGTTTGTATGTAATTTTTTATTCCTCGGACATAATTGAATGAAATTTCGTATTAATTAAATACGGCAAAAATAATGAATTGTTTAATTCATCGTTTTCAATAATTCAACCCGTAAGAGGATAAAATAGGGGATGAAAGTTTTAAATTAAAGGCAAAGTTGATTGACCGAAAAATCAACGCACAGGTCAAACCCTTAGGCTAGAAAATTTAAATTCCGCACACGTATGGATACTTACGTACATACGACACGTAAGGATATTTTTTAATTCAACCCCGAAGGGGGTGAAATCTATATATAAAGTGATTGACAGATGTATCAACTAATAGGCCAAACCCTTTAGATTGAAATTTCGCACACGTATTACTCTTATGACGTAGACATCCACTAAGGAAGATTTTTTTTATATCCAGCCACATTGGGGTGAAATAGGGGATCAAAGTTTGTATGAAACTTTGTAATACTTGGACATATTTGCATAAAATTTCGTATTAATTAAGTACGGCAAAAATAATGAGTTACGTATTTCAGCGTTTTCTAAAATTTAACTCCTAAGAGGGTAAAATAAGAGATGATAATTTTAAATAAACCCACAAGCCACACCCTGAGGACTAAAATTTAAAATTTTGCTGACGTATGCACCCACTTATGAAGATTTTTTTTAATTCAACCGCCTAAGGGGTGAAATAGGGGATCAAAGTTTGTAGGAAACTTTTTATGCCTTGGACATATTTGCATGAAAATTCGTAGCACAGCAAAAATAATGAGTTCCGAATTTCAGCGCTTTTTTTTAAATTCAACCCCTAAAAGCGTAAAAAAGAGGATGAAAGTTTTAAATAAAAGGCAACTTGATCGACTGAAGAACCAATGCACAGGCACAGGCCCTCTAAGCATAGAAAATTGAAATTTCGCGCAAGTGTAATTACTGGCACCGAGACTTAACATCTTATGTCTCAGGATAGGCAACACATAAAGGAGTTGCCTGGGCTCGTTTCAGGTAAACTAGTTTATGTTCATGGGCGACGTCGACCACTTACCATCAGGTGGTACGTTTGCCAGTTTGCCTATCCAACATTAAAAAAAAAAAAAAAAAAAACGTAGGCTATAAGGCACTAAGAAGGGATTTTTTAAATTCATACTCCAAGAGGGTGAAATAGGGGATCAAAGTTTGTATGAAACTTTTTATTCCTTGGACATATTATATGCATGAAATTTAGTAGGAATTAAGTACAGCAAATATTATAGGTTACGTATTTCAGCGTTTTCTAAAAATCAAACCTAAAAAATTGGGTAAAATATGGTATGAAAGTTTTAAATAAACGCACATTGAAATTTCATACACGTATTCCTCCTATAACGAAGGCATCCACTAAAGTAGAAGTTTTTAGAGTTCAATCCCCAACGGGGTGAAATAGGTGATCAAAGTTTATATGAAACTTCACACCTAGGACATGAAATTTTGTATGAATTAAGTTAAACCCTTAGGGCATGAAACTTAAGGTTTCGCCTCTTATGACATACGCATCCACTATGGAAGAAATTTTCAACATTCAAAGGGTATGTAAGTTTATATGGAACTTTATATTCCATTAAAAGGCCCACTTAAAATATTTTGTCAGAATTTAACTAATTTTAGTATTATTTTTTATTAAACCTCAAGCGTTTTTAGTATTTATATACTTCTTTAAAATGGATTTTTAAAAATTAATTTAGCTTTGAATATAATTATCACTGGTCTACAACGAAATCCTCCTTTAAAAAATTATGCTATAAATATGAAGATTTTAATGCTCTGAATCTATTCCCGTTGGCCGATTTTTCCCATCACGTCTAGATTTTTTTATATATTTTTTTTTTTAAATTTCATAAATTTTGTTTTTCTTTTAATTTTTTTTTTGTGTCAATATCAAAAACAGTATATATATATATATATATATATATATATATATATATATATATATACAAAATAAGTTTTGGCGAGTTGTAAGAGAAAGAAAGAAAGTATTCAAAGTGATTTCTATGGTAGTACATATGCGCATGCGCAGTATTCGCTGTGACTTTACAACAGTTACTTGCAAACTGGTCTTTTAATTGTTTACATTCTACATCAAATATTTTGGTAAATTTTGCTTCAAGTTTCTGTTCTCTTTACTTTTGTTAAGTATTTTATGTATAGTTTACGTATTTTTTTATAGACAGAGCCAATAAATATAGAAAAGAAATTCGAAAATTGTACTAAATGAATTTTTATTTTATTTAAGGTTATAGAATGCCGCGAACTTGTAAAAATTCTACAGACAGTTTTTGCTACATTTGTGGTGAGTTTACTCTAAAAGTTCAACGAAATGCCATCACAGATCTTGTTAAAACAGCTTATCGACTATATTTTGGATTTTCTGTTGATGAGAGGGATAAAAGTTGGCTGCCAAAAATATGCTGTAACAGTTGCTCGAGAACATTAAGAGGTTGGCTTGAAGGAAGTCATAAGTCTATGCCTTTTACAATGCCAATGATTTGGAGTGAACCCCAAAATCATGAAAATGATTGTTACTTCTGCATGACATCAACACGAGGATTCTCGAAAAAAAATAAAAATAAAATTGTATACCCAAACATCGCATCTGCAAAGAGACCAATCCCTCGTGGTGAAGGCACTTTACCTCCAGTTCCACCAAAAAATAACGAGATGGAAAATAAAAATTCTTCTGGTCTACAGCCTCAATCGAGTTTTATTTCTACTGGTACATCTTCGCCTTCATACACTTTATCAGGATCTTCATGTCCATCAAAAGAACCTTATTTACTTAAGCAATGTGATTTGAATGATCTTGTTAGAGACTTGGGACTTTCAAAATCTAAGGCACAATTACTCGGATCAAGATTGAAACAATGGAATTTGTTGGATAAAGATACGAGAGTCTCTTATTTTCGCACAAGACAAGAAGATTTCACGAGTTACTTCTCCAAAGAAGATGATTTGGTTTATTGCAATGATGCTGAAGGCCTTCTTCAAGAACTGAGTTTCCCAGAAAATTCTGTTGACTGGAGACTTTTTATTGATGCCTCTAAGATAAGCTTAAAAGCCGTTTTACTTCATAATGGTAACAAGTACCCATCAGTGCCTGTTGCACATGCAACAAACATGAAGGAAAATTATGCCAATCTGGAGGTATTACTTGAAAAAATAAAATATTCTCAATACCAATGGAATATTTGTGCTGATTTAAAAGTCGTCGCTATACTTACTGGATTACAAGGAGGATACACCAAATTTTGTTGTTTTTTATGCGAGTGGGACAGTCGTGCAAGAGAAAAACATTACAAAGTAAAAACTTGGCCACTAAGAAAGAGCTTGACCCCTGGGCTTAAAAACGTATCTCAAAAACCTTTAGTGCCAGTTGATAAAAATTTTCTGCCACCACTTCACATAAAGTTGGGATTGATGAAAAATTTTGTGAAAGCTATGAATAAAGAAGGTGCAGGCTTTCAATATCTCAAAACAAAATTTCCTCGAATCAGTGAAGCTAAATTGAAAGAAGGAATTTTTGTAGGTCCACAGATACGCGAGCTTATGACAGATGAAGCATTTAAATCAAAGTTAAGCAAAGCAGAAAAAAGAGCTTGGGTAGCTTTTGTAAAAGTGTGTCATAATTTTCTCGGGAACACAAAAGCTGAAAACTACCGACAAATCATTCAAGAGCTTCTATCTGCTTATAAAACATTAGGATGCAATATGTCACTCAAAATTCATTTTTTGCACTCGCACGTGGATTTCTTTCCTAAAAATCTTGGTGCTGTATCAGATGAGCATGGTGAAAGGTTTCATCAGGATATTATGCAAATTGAAAAACGCTACAATGGGAAATGGTCAGCAGCAATGCTTGCTGATTTCTGTTGGTCGATTTACCGGGAAACTCCCATGGAAACTATGAAAAGAAAAAAAACGACCAAGTAACTTCAATCTTTTCACCATGATACGATAATTTACCGATATTTCTAGTTCATATGACTGTAAAATTATCATTTTTCACTGTAAAACTTAAATCGTAATTTTTTTTCACTTTTTTATTATTTTTGTTATTTTAGTAATATCGTGTTTTGATTAAATGGACTTTATATAAAAAATCTATGTGCTATACTTATTTGTATGTCAAATTCCTTGTTTAGAGCACAAGATATGATAAATTCATGCATGAAAACAATGAGGAGAAAAAAAAAAAAATTTTTTGCAGACCAGTGAATTATATTACATATTCTTAGCTGTTGTTGTAGTTTCATTGCGGGAGGTCTGTATTCAGCAGTGGACGGATAGAGGCTAGTGATGATGCTGATGATGGCGATCAGTTGTTGGATTCAGTTAATTTATTAGGGATGATTTAATGATCTTCTCCGGACCTTTTATTAAAAATTAACATTTTTTGGTTTAGAAAAAATGTTTTTTTTTGGTCTCACTTAATCGTAGGGTTCAATTAATATTAATATTTGGATTCTTTGGGATAGGTATACTAAACACACCGGCATATTTAGCGGAACACAAAAAAAGGTCCATAATTAAAAAAATATGGTTTCATTTTAAAATCTACTTACTACACTTCTTTTGTTATTTAGTTTCATTTGTTTTACTTAAAATGTAACATTTCAAAAATGTAACATTTTTGAACTTTTCATGTAACCGGGAAAAGTGAAAATTAATATTAAAATAACAATTAATTAAATTAGAAAAATGGTGATTAATATCGTGTATTTCCTCCACGTGCTCTTATTAAAGTTTCTACCCGTCTATACTGAGAATGATGTTATCGATGGTCTCCTGGGATAGTCTCCGCCATTCCTCAACTACGGCGATTCGCAGTTCACCCACGTTGGCAGGAGCTGGAATTCTGGACTTAACTTTTCTTTTCAGCAAGTGCCAAACGTGCTGTATTGGGTTCATATCCGGTGATCTCGCCGGCCACTCCATAACAGTTATATTCCATATCATTAAGATAAGCTTGAGTTACCCGAGCGGTATGCGGCCGAGCATTATCCTGCATAAAAACAAAATCGTCACCGATATATGGGGCAAACGGTACGACATTTTCTTCTAAAACTTCTCTGATATAGCGGTCTGCAGTCAGACTCCCTCTGTCAATCACTACCAAGTCTGTGCGAGCTCCCAAACAAATGCCCGCCCAAACCATTATTGATCCACCACCGTATGCAACTGTAGTTTCAAAATTTCTCTGAATGTATCATTCTCCTTTGCGTCTGTATATTATTTGCCTGCCGTCAATTTGATTTAAGAGAATTCAGCACTCATCACTAAACAATACCTTACTCCATTGGTCCGCGTTACAAAGTCTATGTTCCTGAGCAAAAGTTAACCAGTTTCTACGATGATTTACCTCGAGCCTTGGAGCCTTGGCGGGCACAAACGAACCCAAACCAGCTTCTTCGAACCTTCTTCGTACCGTACGCTCACTTACGGTTACATCCCGCACTGCTTCTAACTCATGTGGGGCTTGGACGGCCGTCAAACGGGGGTTCCTACGTACACGAAGCCGAATGAAAAGATCATCCCTACTCAAAGTGCGTCTTTTTCTGCCTTGTCCTGCTCTTCTCACATAAGTACCGGTCTCGCTGAACCGTTGGATACTGCGATGGATCGTTGAAACTGGTCGACGAAGATCTCTGGATATCACTCTGTAGGTTTGACCATTTCTTCGCATTTCGAGTGCCCTGGCAATCTCCGTTGGGGCTAAGGCAGGCATAATTCAGTCCTCAACTCCAAAAAGATACACGAAAAAAAACTAACAAAAAACAGTATTTCAATGAAATTTTAAATCAAACTCAGAAGGAAGAAATACTCGAACTTCGCTCCAGATAATGTGTATTTAAATAAAATTAAAACAATTGCATAAAATGTGATATTCTGTTGTTTTCTTAATTTAAAAATTTTCTTTTTAAATTAAATGACGTATAAACCAGCCAGCAACCTTATATGATACTGACATCAAACCTTTATTTTATGTTCCGCTAAATATGCCGGTGTGTGTATGTGTGTATATCTCTTTTTCATAAATTTATCGTAAAGCGAGGTAAAATATCATACTTAGGCAGGTAGTAATTTATCTAAAAGATAAAAAGCCTCGCAGGATTAATTCCAATATAGCTAAGGTTGCTAGAATCCAAGGATCTGAAGAGCAGACTAAAGTCCGTCAGGTATTGGATGCTGAACCAATCTAATGAAGGGCGTAAATATGAGTGTCTTAAAAATGCTCTATGGACCAGCGAACAGACTTGATCTATTTCATAATCTACATTTAGGCGAGCGAAGCCGTGGGTAAAAGCTAATATGAAATAATACGAAAGAAAATTTTTTGTCGTGCGCGCATGCTATCCCAACTGATAACTAGGCCCGCCGAGCGGCATCTATCGCTATTTAATTGCAATATCGTGATGATGATGATATAATAGTGATGGACATACATCCAAGAGGCTTAGGTGCCGCTTCATCAGATATATTAATGACTAGCTGTTGCCCGCAGTTTCGCACGTTAACTTAGATTTACAGTTTTACCCAGATTGATGATGATTATTATTATAGCCCATATTACTCCTTATAACGTTAGCTATCCATGTACTATCCATATACCAGCGGAAATCCTGTATAAATCAGCCCAGACGGTTTAGAGATTAGCCGGATGATGATGATGATGTGGATATGGGGCCTCGCAACAAATGGGCCGCAAAATATGTTAAAATAAAATACATAAATCTCCTGCATTGAACCATGGGCACCCAAGCAAGTTTTGATACAGGGCTCTCCAGGACAAGCTATGATATAACATAAATCCTTACCTTAATTACTGTACTTCGTGAAGGTAACGGGCAGTCATCTAAGAGTATAGATATGGCTGTCGGACCAAACGGATTGTCCAATGGAATGACATTCACCATAGACACCACCATTTGTATCCATCCTTCCTCCTTGTCAGCTATCGCATGAAGTTTCACTAAAGAAACTGGTGATTCTTCTTCACTAAAATAAAAACATTAAATGGTATTAAAAATAAAAATGTAATCTGATATCTAAATTGTTTGAATAATACACATATCACACAGAGACAAACATGTTACGTATTATCTGTAAAATAAATTTAAATTGACTTTAAAGTAAGTAAACCTCAATTTAAAAGGATAACTTCATGAGTAACTTGTTATTACAGTTAAATATTGGTATTTGGTACTAAAAATATTCAACTCGCATCAATATACATCAAATATAATATAACACATAAAGGTCTTCCTTCAATTTTAAATTGTTTATGTAATAGCAATCAGTCGCAAGCATATACAATATGAAATAAATAACACAGTATTGCACTAAGGCTTGTAATGGCAATATAAAACTAATCAGGCTTACTAGAATAGTAATGTTACTAAATAAAGGCGTCTAAGAACACTAGTTAATAGTAAATATTTATTATATCTAAAAAAACCAAATACTAATTTTCATTTAGTTCGTTAATTAACGCATATTATAAAAAAGTTAGAGGCTGATGATGATGATAATGCTAAGGATAATGATGATAAAAAGAAGTAAAACCTTGTTTCATTTCTAATGCATATACCATAACAGTCCTTGTTTTGTTTATTCTAGTTTATAAAAATTATAAACCGATAAAAAATTCATACTGAATAAATTATAACTTATATACAATCGAGATATTATATATTCGCCACTGTCTTTTATATGATAGCACAAAGTATAAAGTCCATACAGAAATTATTTCCGGAATTTACCGCAATATGGCGAGGGTTTTTATTTTTCTGGTCAGGCTTTATTTTATATACATATTATTACATACACTAACATTTAAAGGCAAAATAGCTGGCAGATCGCTTGCATTAATTTAATTATTCGCTAGTGAGCATGTTTTTTCAATATTAACTAGGACAGAAAAACATTATTCACAGGTTTTTGTTCATTGCATATAAAACAAACAATATCTTAGTGGTTGATTATTTAATTTATCCTATCTATGATCTCCATCCATCTCACTCGTATAACTTTTTTAATACGTATAATGATTGTGAGAACTTTATATCATTACACTAATTACTTGTGAAAACAGAATTGAAAATCGCATAAACATTTGAAAACAACTTTATTAACCATCGCACTCTTATAATACTGATTCTCATTTGCTTGTATATATGACGAAATAATAAGTTTTCATTTATGAATAAAATACTATTACACAAAGTAATTATTCAAATTTCATCATGACGTTAAATAATTCTGTCATTTACAATCTCAAATTTACCTATCAGCAATTTTATGTTATCTTAATTTAAATATAATATTCCCTAAAGGTTAAGTGTCTATCTATATATAATATACCTATATAAATAATATCAACCCATATAATATGTCCCACTGCTGGGCATGGGCATCCTTGAAATATGGCGAGGAGGGTTTTGGGCCATAGCACCATGTGCTGGCCCAATGCAGGTTGGTGAACTTCACACACCTTCAAATACTTTTAATCTCATCGGGTGTTCAGGTTTCCCCATGTTTCCTTCACTGGTAAGCAAGCGATGGTCTCATGTTCAGGCGCATGTAGAAATTTTTAAAACCCCATAATATCTAGGTATAAGTCAAAGCGTGATGTTATATAGCCTATAGCCTTCCCCGATAAATGGGGAACACTGAAAGAATTTTGCAAATCGGACTAGTAGTTCTTGAGATTAGCGCGTTCAAACAAACAAACAAACTCTTCAGCTTTATAATATTAGTATAGATTTACCTACAATAAATTATTTACATTGACTGCTCAAATATATAAATCCCTATTAAAATGCAAAAAATTGGTTTGGAGGATGGGAAGGAATCAAAAATAAAAATTGAAATAAAACCTTTTGTTTGCAAAATAACAAAAATATTAGCATATTTCCTACTTAATATTTCCCAACAAAAATTATATGTACTATTTTAAAAAATATATAGACCAATATGGATTCAATTATCATTATTTATTTTGAATGTCTAAAATCCATATGATTTTTTATGCAGAATTTCTGAAATGGAAAAAAAATATGTCCACAAGTGGTTTCGCTCACTCTTTAATGTGTGCGTCAAATGACAAAGAAAGTTATTATATTGGGTTCTGGTTGTCTTTAATTAGACAGAAAATTCTTGGTTAATCTTCAGAGATGTAAATTGTAAAATCAAGTATATGTAGAAAATACTGCATTTAAATGATTTATATTTTTCAAATGTAGACTGTTGACTTGATTGTTACATATTTTCTGTAGGAAAGTAGTTTCATTAGCGTATCATAAGAGAGGATTTTATTGTTTAATGGATGGATGTAATATAAGTATGCTCATGTATGCATTCAAACATTTCCTATGTTGATGTTACTGGTTATTGTGAAGAATACCATAATATAATACATTTTTAATAATTAAATGTTGGCAAATCCAAAATGAGCCATTTATTGTAAGGTAAGGTCAATAAGACAAAATATTATATTATAACAAGCTGATGAAAAAAAAAGGAATTAAACTTTTTAAATAACATTATTGATTGTGATTGGTTATAAGTTAAAACTTTACTGTATCAAATACAGTTTTCTTAATAAAATTATTGAAACATCCGACATATTATGTCCCCGCAGCCATCACAGTACTCTTTATATAATATTGGTTGCTTTCGTTTTTTGACGTATGACTTCTTTACAAATCCTATCTGACCAAGATGCACCAAACAGTGCATGTCCCATGTATTGTATTGATTAAAATATACAACATACTAAATAAAATTTTATTGTCATTTCAGTCAAAAAAGAACAGGAATGCACTTACGTGTCCACTCGAGAAGCGGCTACACTGAGCATCTCCAGTACGAGTTTATCAACTACATCGGAATCAACCGTTTTAGGGATGCTTATATGTATTTCGGGTGACACGTTGGATCCTGTTTGTACAGGAGCCGGCATGTAGCCAGTGTCATCAGGCTGTTTGATTTTACAGCAGCAGTCCCCCATGATCTAATGGACATAACATATTGCAGTTTTAGTATAAAATTAAGGATTGAGAAAAAAAACAGATATTTGTATTTTACCAAGAAAGCTAGAGACTGAGTCTTAGAGGTATTGAAGAAAAAGAAATGTCATTTTCGTATCCACCAAATCAAGAAATGCTCAAGTAACAATTTGAAATACATGTAACAATGTAGGTATAGATATATGTTAGGATAGTTAATATTTTTTGATCGAGCTAAAAATAAAAGTACTTACATAATTTTATATACACAATAAAAAATGTTTAAAACACAGTTAAGAGTGATAATATACACAATATATATACTTATTGAAAAAAAAATGAAAATCGACAAGAGATAAAATGAATCATAACAAAGTAACTTACCGAAAATTCTTGTTTACTTCATTTCAAGTAGCAAACACTAATAAAATCATATAGATTAAATATTTGAGTAAGCAGTTTCTTGGTATATAATGAAGTTATCACGCCCAGGACAGAAGTCAAGGTAAATAGAAATTAGAAATACAGTTACTCTCCGAAGTGACGTTTCTCGTCCGATAACCTATTCCGAATGCAAAGATGAACGATCAACGATCGTTGTTCAACGTAGACAGAGAATCATATAGACTGCTGCCAGCCGTGGCGACATGAGATAGATATATTGAAGTGACGTCTGAAATGGGGGTTGCTAATTGCTATACAAAAACCTTTTGCCTACTTTAAGGCAAAACGCTAAATATAAAAAAACATGACAAGCTAAAACATTACACATATTATTGTTTTTATTGGTATTTTTTTGTTTTGACAAATTATTTTAATACTGTGCCCGAATGTTTGAGATTCTTTATTGCGTATTTAATTTAAACTGATAGGATTCTCTGTCTACGGTTGTTCAACGATTAACGAACGAAGGACGAACTACGAATGACCAATGACCAATGACAGATGAGTCATGAGATCTAAAACTCTGAGTAAAGACTCACAGAGTAAAGACTAAATATTGCAGTGACAATTGACATATGTCACTTTCTTTTTATGATGTCATGCTAATTATACTTATTTGTACGTATGCAAAAAGCAATATTAAAAAAATATATAATATAATAATATCTAAATAAAATTATTTTATTTTATTTATTTTTTGCGTTTGTTTTAATGACTTGGTCTCTTATTAAAATGTTACGTGTCTGTTTGCGATATAGAATTATTGCTGTAACCTCAACTGATGAGTGATGCTAAAAGTATTTTTGTGTAGAGACCATTTTTTTTAGAACTGTCCAATTTAGTAAACAAACCCTGTTAATACTTATTTCACGATTTTTCGGCATTTATCACTCACTTTCACGACATATTAGCTTACGGACATTTGTAAAACTCCATTTACTATTTATTTCACTGAAAACAATTAATATCAATTTATCTTAAAAACACTTAAAAACTTAGAAAATACGATTATCGAAAGCACAGATAACTAATATTTTTCAATATTACATTTTATCATCTTTTTTTTATAAGGCCAATGGATCACAGGGATGTGATCAATATATTTTAAGAGGTGAAGTGAATAAGTGATTGAACAAAATGAACTATAAAAATAGACAGTGCTCTTTACATATATTTTAAAATTTCATAAATAACAATTTGTTAATAAATTATAAATCAATGTTACCGTAATGCGATTTTTTATTAAGTTGTTACATATTGTTTTTTTTTTATATTGTGCGCAAAAAATGCTTACATAATATTGCAAATGTCAATCTTTTATAATACTAAAGTATTTATTGTAAGGATTTTATTTTCATTATGAATATTTCTGAATATCAATTTCATCCTGAACATTTAACACTATCCCATATGATATAAAAGCACATACCACTGGCATAAAACTCAACTGAAGTTTACAGAAATATTTCGAGGGAGTTTAAAATGAGAGTTAGGATTACTCAATGAGAACTTCATGAAAAATAATTGTATCGGTCTTTTTGTTTACATGTTCGAGACAGGGCGCCGCCCGCGCAAAGATTTTTGATCATAGTAAATACAAATAAGGTGACAATAATACTAGGATCGACTTTTTTTCTAGGCACTAGCTGCTCTATTATGTTAAATTTTTATTTGTGACGTCTTTTTATCGACTATTTTACAATTAAGACTCTAAAATGAACAAAAATACCTCTGAGACCTCTTTTCTGTCCTTATCTTACAAAAATTGTGAAAGACTTAAAAGAGGAACTAATTTCTTACAGGTATTTTGTATTTACGAAATATCAATTTGTAAATTTGTTTTCTATAAAGATGTTCGACTAATATTTTCTTTAGATTCTTCTTTTTTAACAGATGTATTCAATGTATTATCAGTTTTGTAAATAGTTCTAGCAACGTGGTATCGTTAAATATTTTAATAATAATAAATTTTACTTTTGTCTATGGCTTATTAATGTTGTTCATTCCTTTGCTCTTTGTGTCACTTCACTAAACTACACTTTTTGTCTGTGGCCGGAAGTACGCCATATTTGTTTACCATTTTGGACACTTCTAAAAAAATGAAC
Source organism: Helleia helle (assembly GCA_963853865.1). NCBI lineage: Eukaryota > Metazoa > Arthropoda > Insecta > Lepidoptera > Lycaenidae > Helleia > Helleia helle. The sequence goes on from OY971420.1 coordinate 8,820,877, forward strand.
TACCTATAGATGTAAGATGACGTTGCTATACATCTATGATACATCTAGTATGCGTTCTTGAGAGATAAAATACCCCTAGTGGCTATTTTTGAAACTTTAAGGTTTCTGAAAGTCTTTCAAACGGATATCCTTATAAACACTTGCACCTTTGGTTCTGAAATATGAATAAAATCGCCAGTACTTATCAAAAGATGGCAGTAAAATGGTTTTTTGTCCGCGATGAACTCGTCATGTACTGAACCGAATTTAGCCAAATTTTGCACAGTTTGATCCAACTTGCGAGAGAACGGGTCTGCTAGTATTATATATTTTAATCATTCCACCTAATAATATTGTCAAATGTTACTCGTTCCCTCCGCTAATTATATTCTTTGCTTGCTCTGTGACAATTGAGATTTGGAAGTTACTTAATAATATAACTATGGAAAAACAAATCGAATTATAAAATACAGTAATGACAATATCTAGATCATAATATATCTAAATGAATCTTGAAAATTAGATTTTATGGGCTAGCTGATAAATGAAAAAGTTAATTTTCTTTTAAACATAAAATTTGTAAATTGCTATATAATCATACCTATTACGTACTCAACTGCCTATTAAATTATAGGATAGATAGGTGGCGCTTTGAAAATCATTTCTTATTTTAGCATAAATAACGAACCTACACCACTATTAACTTTAGGTATACCATAAACCTACGTTTTGAATAAATTATACTGTGGAATATAGGTGAAAGAGGGCGAAAGCCCCAAATCTCCGACCGAGCGCGATGGTATTGCTCGGTCAGACCGAAGCCCAAATATTGAAGTTATAGTTTTAGATGGGTCATGGGACTACCAAAAAGTTGCTGTGTAGCCAATAGCGTGATGTAATTTAATTCACAACGCCATCTATTGGTACATCAATTGAACTGAAATTAAATAAGAATTTGTCATGCCTTAAGGTTACATCGCGCAACTGTTTTACACGCGCGAGTTATTTCAATACAACGCCATCTAGCGGAAAATTTATGGAAACGTCATTAAGAATTAGAATCTTAATATATATATTATTATCTTCTCTAATATATAAAATTTCCATGTCACAATGTTAGTTACCGTACTCCTCCGAAACGGCTTTACCGATTTTTACCAAATTCTATATGCGTATTCAGTAGGTCTGAGAATCGGCTACTATCTATTTTTATACCCCTAAGTGATAAGGGTGGTCAACCCCTCAAATTTTAAAAGTTAACGCGGGCGAAGCTGCGGACAACAGCTAGTAATATATAAAATTTCCATGTCACAATGTTAGTTACCGTACTCCTCCGAAACGGCTTTACCGATTTTTATCAAATTTTATATGCGTATTCAGTAGGTCTGAGAATCGGCTACTATCTAATTTTCATACCCCTAAGTGATAAGGGTGGTCAACCCCTCGAATTTTAAAAGTTAACGCGGGCGAAGCTGCGGGCAACAGCTAGTCTATCTAATATATAAAATTTCCATGTCACAATGTTAGTTACCGTACTCCTCCGAAACGGCTTTACCGATTTTTACCAAATTTTACATGCGTATTCAGTAGGTCTGAGAATCGGCTACTATCTATTTTTCATACCCCTAAGTGATAAGGGTCACCCTTCAAATTATAAAAAGTTAACGCGGGCGAAGCTGCGGGCAACAGCTAGTAATAAAATAAATTTCTTATTATTTGTACGTATGTCTATCAGTGTAATGAAATTTTATGAGTTATCTATACAAATACATATATTATAGGTAACTCTTAACGCCTGTACATAAGTAGCGCGATTCAGGATTGTGCCGCTAATTCTTGACGCCACATCACACTACCCGAAAAACGGAGGTCGAATAATGAGTCTTGTGCTTGAGTCGCCCGTGCCAGAGAGTGGGGAGTGGGTCGGAACTGTGCTGCTGCTGCACGGGCTCCAGTGAGTCGAAGTACTGCCATGCAGAGCCGATGCACCAAAAACTGGTGATCCACTTACATAATTTCTCGGAAATCCTATAAGATGGTTGCTTTGCTAGAAGTGCTTTATGCCACACCCGATCAAAGGCCTTCGCTATGTCCAAACCATAAAGTTAATTCCGCTAGGTACATAAACTTTATGGTCCAAACTAGCAGCCACGCCAGTCCTTGCTCTCAACTTCCTCCGCCCATAGCTGCGTTAGGAATATTAGAAGATCACCATCTGAGCGATTGCGTTAAAAGCCACATTGGCGATGCGATGACTAATCAGCTGGTGCTCCTCCAAATATCGCCGGAGCTGGCAGTCAATTATGAATTCCATAATATTGGGGAACAAGGAAGCTATGGCTATTGGTCTGTAGTTGGACAGGTCTAACCGGTCCATTTTCTTAGGGATCCGGTGTTCCAAAGCTGTCTTTCACGAGTATTTATTAGGCGTCGTCCCACGCCTAATGAATAAGAGTGCCGGAAAAGACACGTGAGGATGGGTGCCAACTCAGGAGCACAAGTTCTTTTTTTATGTGGATAGGCAAACTGATAAACGTGCCACCTGTTGGTAAGTGGTCAAAGTCGCCCATGAACATAAACCAATTTACTTGGAACGAGCCCAGTCAACTCATCTATGTGTTGCCTATCCTGAGACATAAGATGTTAAGTCTCGGTACTAGTAATTACACTGCCTGTCTTGCCCTTCTCTCCGAAACACAGCTGTGGCGGACCAATCAGCGCCACATTCCTGAATCACGCTATCGAAGTTCCACAGCTCGTTGCTATACATACATAAGCTGAATTGATAGCAAGTGGGCTTCGGCCTGGCCGAGCATACCATCTCGCTCGGTCGGAGATCTCCCTTTGTGGCTTCCACCCACACCCCACATTGGTGACCCTCGACAAGAATACGAGGCGTATTCTTGTCTTCTGAACTTCATTATCATCACTCCCCCACCCCTCCACACCACGCCAGCCAGCTTTAGCCTCTTCGGGTATCTCGACCAACCAGCCCAACGCATCGCGGCACTGGTCGAACCCACATCGGCTTCAACGGGCATTCTCACTACACGACCGGTCACAAGCAGAGCACATCTCTCCTGGTCAGCACGTAGCATCGGCCCTGCACGGCAGTTCTCCGACTCACTGGAGCCCATGCAGCAGCAGCACAGTTCCGACTCACTGGGACTTCTCTGGCACTGGCAACTCAAGCAGAAGACTCAAGATTCGTCATTCGACCTCCGGTCTTCGGGGGGGAGTGAAGTGGCGGACCAATCAGCGCCACATTCCTGAATCACGCTATCGTGTAAGTTCCACAGCTCGTTGCTATACATACATAAGCTGAATTGATAGCAAGTGGGCTTCGGCCTGGCCGAGCATACCATCTCGCTCGGTCGGAGATCTCCCTTTGGGGCTCAAACCTATATTCCCCACACAGCAAAGCTGTTTCACGGGAGAAAAAAGCAACCCATGCAGCCGGGAGCGCGGCACAGTGCTTCCCTCCCACCAGTAAAAAGTTCGTAGTACTAATGGAGGGATGCCGTCAGGCAAATCTATAACATATCATTTTTTTATACTTATAGATGTCTCTGAGCTCTTGAAAAATACCACCGACGTCGGTGGTATTTTTCCCTGGTCATCCAAAGTCGAGTTGGAAGCAAAAAGAGAGCCTAGAAGATCGGCTTTCTAGAAGTTAGTAAAGATAAGTAGATTTATTAATTTTTAATAATTAATATTTAACATTTAATTTCAAATAATTCTAATGACTGAAGATACTTATCATAATATTGTATACTTTTCATGTGAAACATCTATAAGTATGCCTTGACGACTCGAATGTCGTGTCGGCATTATTTACGGCGGTTTATTATAATTAACATAGATGTTTATTATATTTTTATATATTTATTATAGACAACATTTTTTTCAAACCAATTTAGTTTTATCCCTTAGTGATATTGACATCATCAAAAGTAAATACAGTAGGTACCGTGTATTGTTAAAATATAATGATTTTTTTAATTGTCTGTATTAAAATCGATCAAACTACCGAGCGCAGGGATGGTGAACCAATGGCACGCGTGCCTTTGATGCGAGCCAATGTTATGGGCACGCCACTCTGAAGTATTAGTTAGAGTTTAGACCATTGAATACGTAGTAATTACAACTCACTGGATTTACTACTACTTTACTAATTTACACTTATTAGATGCGCTCTTACCACACTTGGGGCGCTAGAAGATGTCATTGGTGGAAAGAGTGATTATAATAATAGGTCTTTACCTATGAAATTGCCGTTCTGCAGTGCCTACTGGCCATTTCAAATCAAAATAAGTTTTGTTTGGCTAAGAATTCTAATTTAAAATTAATTTTATTTTAAAAACATGGAATTCTTTTTCCAAAATTAGTCATTTGTTTATTGATTAGTGTAAGTTACATTTTCATCGCATTTCAATCTTTTTCGTCATCATGGATACGTTAAAAATTCGAGTAATTATTGAATATGAGTAGCATCGTGGCAGCGACGCGACACAAGCGGCACGCAACATCAACGACGTTTACGGAGCTAACACAAAAAACCAACGCACCACTTGTTATTGGTTTGCTCGCTTCCAATCTGGAAATTTCGACCTGAAAAATGAACCTCGTGGTCGTCCAAAGACTTTGGTCGACAATAACGAATTAAAGGCGATTGTGGAAGCTGATGATACAAAATCTACAGCTGAATTAGCAGCAGCTTTCGACGTTAGCGTGAAAAATATATTGGTCCATTTGCGTCAAATTGGCAAGGTAAAAACCTTGACAACTCGGTGGCCCACTAACTCAATGGTCGCCAGCGCGAAGTACGCGTCGAGACGTGCCTTGCACTGCTCAACAGATACACAAATGAAGGAATTTTGAACCGCATTGTTACCTGCGATGAAAAATGGATTCTGTTTAATAACCGCAAGCGCTCAGCAAGTTGGTTGGATCCTGGTTCAGCACCTAAACATTGCCCTAAACGAAAACTTACCCCTAGAAAAGTGATGCTCACTGTTTGGTGGTCTAGCGCCGTCATCACAGCTTCTTACTAAACGGGGTGAGCATTACTGCAGATGTGTACTGTGAAGAACTGAACACTATGATGGAGAAGCTGGCACATCCCCAACCAGCATTGGTCAGCCACTCGTCTCCGCTGCTCCTGCACGACAACGCGCGACCTTTTACTGCACAGCAGACGGTCTCAAAGTTGCAAGAACTGGGGTTGGAAGCTCTCCGTCATCCGCCCTAGTCACCAGACTTGCGCCTACAGACTACTACTTTTTCCAGAATTTGGATAACTTCTTGGCGGGAAAAAAAATTAAATACCCGAGAGGCAGTACAAAATGCCTTTGAAGAGTTTGTTGCCTCCCGTCCAGCTGATTTCTTTAAGAAGGTCATCAATAAACTGCCACTGCGTTGGCAAAGATGCATTGATTGCATGGGTTACTTCGATTAATACAAATAAAAAATACATAAAAAAATATCGTTTAAATTTTTTCATACAAAACGGCAATTTCATAGGTAAAGACCTAATATAATAGGTAATCTACTTTTTATGGACAATTAAAAGTTTTGATTTGATAGTATTTAAGTGTTATTATTGTTTCAATTATAATCACGAAGTTAAAATTAATTGAAAGCACGTGGCTGGGGCTTCGTTAAACATTTTTTTGACATAAGGCACACTGGTGCATAAAGGTTCGCTACCTCTGACCTAGCGGTTGGTTAACAAATTAATCGAAGCGAAATTGGTGTAATTTTAATTTATGTGCTTAAGTGAAGCTTTAAATTGCTGAACACATAGTACAGATGTAGTTTGTTAACCTTGAATCACAAATGCGAGGCAAATTACGATGATCCAATTTATATTACCAAGAGACCACTTAGGAATTGCACGTGTTCTACGCTGCACTATCAGGTTGTTATATATTAGATGCACTGATGTCTTTTGAGTTAATCAGAATTTTATATGTTTCTAAAATATATTAAGGCTGATACACACGATCAAGTATACTTGTGCAAACTCAAGTTTGCACAATATTTTGAACCTTTTTCAAAACTTGTAAGTCAGAAATGTGCCCAAGTAACGAACAGTACATACAGCTTACATGTGTTTACCAGTTTAGATACTGGAACGTGCGACAGACAGTTGTCCTGTATAAAACATTCTTAAATCTATTTGAACACACAAAAAAATTCACCAGAATCTGTCCAGTCGTTTAGGAGTTATATAACATACACACGCAGCAAAAAAATATACGCCTGACAATGAACGCCAAGACAGACGTACTGTCCTAATTTTTTGTTATGGTTATTATATTATTTATTATTATTTTCATTTAAAGGCATTAGCTACTAGGCTATTAGCCATACAAAATACAATTATTCGGTCTGTAATACGGAGAAATGGCGGGAAACCCCAAGGAGCGCGGCTTCGCCTCTCTAGCCCCCATCAATCAACTATCATTCCCCATTCCATCCACACAAGGCAGTCGACCACAATATTCGCCAAACAATCACATTATATATTACACAGATTAAGTTTTTAAAACAAACACTATAATAGAAAACCGCCAGAACAGCCCTACTACGAAAACTACTCCAGAACGGTACTCCATAAGATTCGCCAACCAATCACAATATAATTTGGATTTTTTTGAGCAGAATGTTGGACAACTGTAGGGTCATTATTTAGGTATGCAGCCTGTGTCACATCCTAATTCAAATTATGTATGCTAATTTCATAGCACATCTTGTGGGATCCTTAATTTGAGTCGCCGAGTGGGTATCTCATCCATAAGTGGTTTGGCTAAGATGTTCGGGTGGTTCAATATTCTTGACTTGTAGGTTTTGGTGTTGAGAATTATTTTCTCTCTTAATGTAGGAATTTTTAAATCATTGTGCAGTTGTTGATTTCTGATAAACCATGGGGCATCTGTAATTATGCGTAGCATTTTGTTTTGAAAGCGTTGGATGATTTCGACGTTAGAGTGTGAGGCAGTTCCCCATAGCTGTATACCATAGGTCCAAATTGGTTGAGGGTAGCTTTATAAAGTAGTAGTTTGTTTTCCAGTGATAACTGCGATTTTCTACCAATTAGCCAGTAGATTTTTCTTAGCTGTAGGCCGAGTTGTTTTCTCTTGGTCAAGATGTGTTTCTTCCAGGTCAGACGTTTGTCAAGGTGCAGGCCGAGATACCTAACGTGGTCAGCCTTAGGGATTACAACATCATTTAGCTTGACTGACGGACAGTGTTCTCTTCTCAGTGTGAATGTGACGTTAACCGACTTGGTTTCATTTGCCTTGATCCGCCACTTTTGCAACCAAATGGCTATGTTGTCTAGGCCCTCCTGTAAAAGTTTAGCTGCCACTTCTGGGTGGTTGTGGGTGGCTAGAATAGCTGTATCATCAGCAAAAGTGCCTGTGGTGATTTCTGGGCTGGTGGGTAGGTCTGATAATTAATTTTAACATAAATATAAATTGTAAATACACCAGATAAAACACACAAATAGAAATGAAAGTATTACCTAGACGTGTCGGCCAGTCGGTCACTCTTCGCTGTAGCTCAGTCTGATATTACAAGCGAAGTAAATAATAGCATTCTAGAGAACGTAGATTCACGGAGAAACATTATTCAATTTAATTCCCCTTTGTGTTTCTGTGCAGGGTGGAGGTGTGGTACTGATTCGTATTAAAACATTAAAAAACAATTCGCAAATCACACACAATCCCAAGAGTTACACACATGCTGCTTTGTACATGCTGCTCTGTAGCTGAATTAGGACGGCACGACCGTGGTGGTACCTCTCGGCTCTCGCTCACAATATGATATCGGCGTAAGGTGACAGCTATGCTGTCGCGTTTCGTGTGGCTTGCGAGTTTCCGATGGCTAATTGCGGCGGGGGGAGGGGGATAGGGGAAAGGAGGGCAACGCAAGGTCAATCATACAGATATTAGCATTTTTTTTATTGAAGAGGGAGCAAACGGACAGTCGGTTCACCTGATGGTAAGTGATAGCGACATCCACTTCATAATCATAATAGGTACATAAGTATTTCTATGTATAAATAATTGTGCTGGTTTTCTTCTGTAATTGTTTTCGTCTATTTCTCAAAAGGCGCTTGAAATTACCTATTCTAGTGGAAACTTTATGTGAAAAAGTTTCGAATACACTCTCGTATAGAAATGTAAAATAAATTATTTTCTTTATTTTATTTTTAAGGTATAAAATTCTTCTGTATGTGTTAGTACTACATGTACTAAGCAGTTTGAGTTCGTTCCTGATTTTTTTGAAAATACATTGGACCCTTAAAATGGCGTCGTGATTGTGTTTTCATGAGTAGACTGATTTGCGCATATGCTTAACCAATGAAAAACTTCATAGTTCGACATTACATAATATTACATAAAAACATATTCGCTATTAATTACAAAGAACCTAAAACTAAAACCCTTAAAAATATAATATAATAACTTAAGTATATTAATAATAAATTATAGTTAAAAAAAACTAAAAAACACGCTTTAATAGCAAACCCAACAAAAAAATTGAAAATAATTTTTAATAGATGAATTAAATGGGTTAACAAAATTACTTATTGTAAAAAAGCGGGATGCTTGTAACTAAGTTTTTATATTAACTTCACTTTTTAGAATTGGATATCGATGAAATATTTTTAACCCTTAACTATAGTCGTGGGTCCACTGGACCCATGGTGATTCTTTAAACAAGCACTAGTAGCGCTGTGGGTGGTGGAGCTCCCCGCGCACCTCAGTACCTTTCGACAGTAAGCCGGTGCGTACGCAGCGAGACGGACGTATTTCGCGCGCTACTCCAACGGTAAGTAAATGATTATGCATGGGTCCATTGGACCCACGACTATAGATACGTATTTTTTATAATTTTTGTTTTGTTTATGTTAAATTTCAGTTTTCATCATGGAAACTGAAATTGGATGGAAAGGAAAAATAAAAATATGTCAACCAATCGCGAAGACATAATAGAGCAATGGCTGAATGCTGATTTAAGCAGTGATGAAGAAGAAAATTCGGTTTCTGTGAGAGATGCTCTAAATACTCACTCTGATAATGAGTTTTCTGATAATGACGAAGATTTTGTATTGGAAAGTGATCATGTCTCGAACTCTGAAATATCTGAAAATGAAGATGAAAGCGAAGAGAATGAAACAAATAATTCGTCTGATTACTATTACGGAAAAAATAGGTTCAAATGGGCTAAAACACCGCCATCAAGAAATTCTCGTGTTCGAAACCATAACATCCTAAGATTACCATCTACTACATCAAGAGCAAGGCCTGCAGACCCATTTATTCCAAATGAGGCATTCAATATACTGTTCGACGAGGATATGAAAAACAAAATACTCTTTTGGACAAACAAGAAACTGGCAGTATTTAGACTGAAATATAAATCTCCAGATCGCACTGAACTAAGAGAATGCACTCACCAGGAGTTAAACTGTTTTATCGGCTTATTGCTCTATTCTGCTGTTTTCAAGTCGAATCATTAAGCTGTGATATCCTAGTTTGCAACTGATGGAACGGGACGAGAGATTTTTCGATTATGTATGTCTTCTTTGCGATTTTATGTTCTTTTGGTGTGTCTCCGCTTCGATAATCCGGATGATAGAGAACAGCGTAAAAAAATTGACCCTGGTTGTATAACTACTGAGATGATAAATATGTTCAATAAGAATGCTCAAGCAAATTATTCCATTGGTGATTATGCAATGATTGACGAAATGCTGGTAGGTTTTCGCGGACGTTGTGCATTCAAGATGTATATTCCCAGCAAGCCAAATAAATATGGTTTGAAAATGCAATGTCTTGCAGATGCCAAGACACACTATGTGTACAATACCTATTTGTATTGTGGGAAAAATACTGATGGACTTACGCTGACAGATGAAGAAAAAAAACAACCGATTCCAGTACAAGCTTGTCTTCGATTATGCCAACCAATCCTGAATACTAACCGTAACATAACTACAGACAACTGGTATACATCAATGGAACTTCTCACTATCTTTTTTTTTTATGTTAGCTGGATAGGCAAACTGGCAAACGTGCCACCTGATGGAAAGTGGTCGACGTCGCCCATGGACATAAACTAGTTTACCTGGAACGAGCCCAGGCAACTTATTTATGTGTTGCCTATCCTGAGACATAAGATGTTAAGTCTCGGTGCCAGTAATTACACTGCCTGTCTTGCCCTTCTCTCCGAAACACAGCAAAGCTGTTTCACGGGAGAAACAAGCAAGATGGTGGTACCCATGCAGCCGGGAGCGCGGAACAGCGCTTCCCTCCCACCGGTTATCATGCTATCCAAAGGCCTCACTGTCATTGGAACCCTGAAAAAAAATAAAAAAGAAATTCCTAAGGAATTCTTACCTCATAAAGATCGCAAAATTGATTCTTCTCTGTTCGGGTTCATAAAAGACTTCACCATTGCGAGCTATGTTCCTAAAAAGAACAAATCTGTGATACTTGTGTCCTCTATGCATCACGACAATTCTGTCGACGAATCAACTAAGAAGCCAGAAATAATTCTTCAGTACAACAGCACCAAAGGTGGCGTCGATGCTGTTGATCAGATGTGCTCAGTTTATTCAAGTAGCCGCAGAACACGACGTTGGCCTATGCCTGTTTTGTACAGATCACTGGACATGAGCGCTTGGAATGCCTATATCATTCAGCAGAGCCATGAAAGAGCATCTAAGATGACACGTATGACGTTTTTGAAGGGGCTGGCCAAATCATTATGTGAACCATATATGAAAGAACGATGCTACAATCAAAGACTGCCGACACAGCTTAGAACGAACATTGCCACGGCCCTACAGATTCATCTTCCAACAATTGAACCAGGTGAAAGCCAGAAATTGGACAGGAATAAAAGGAAGAGGTGCTCATTCTGCAAGCCTGCTAAGAGAGCTAAGACTGTTCACTTATGTACTAAGTGCCAGCAGCCTATTTGCATGACATGTGCAAAAGTTGTTTGCAGTACATGTTTGTAAGTAGGCTAAATGAAACTGGTGTCAAAATTTTTGTTTTAAAATTTATTTCTTTGTTTTTGGTATGTTTTTAGAAAACATATCTTTTTATTATAGAAAATATTTTTTGTTTTTACTTGGCGACCAGTTTTATATTTTTTATAATTTTTTTTCATAAGCTTGTTTTTAGATTAAGGAAACCTGAACTGATTATAAAAAGTACAAATTATTGTTAGAAATGTATGTTCCTATTGTTGATTTTTTAATACACTATGTTTGTTATATAATATATAATAAAGCTAATAAACATTTTATTAATTATTCGGGATACTTTTATTTTTATTGCCTTTTAAAAATACATGGGTCCAATGGACCCCACAACTATAGAAACGTGATTATTTTTCACCACTGTAGTTAAGGGTTAATAATGAATATTGAGCACCTCACGCTTTTTTACAATAAGTAATTTTGTTAACCCATTTAATTCATCTATTGAAAATTATTTTCAATTTTTTTGTTGGGTTTGCTATTAAAGCGTGTTTTTTAGTTTTTTTAAACTATAATTATTTTTTTACTTTTTAGTATTGATTTTTTTAATTAAAGATTTTATTAATTTAAAGTACTCAACTATTAACAATCACTTTAGAAATGAGTGAGAGACTAAAAACAACACAAGTGATGTAGGTAACTTGCGCGCCTTACGCCTTCCTTTTTTTTTTTTTTTTTTTTTTTTTTTTTTCGCAGGGAAATCCTTATGGATGCAGCCAGGATCTTCGGGTAGATCCTGACCCAATGTGGGACTCGCACCTGGGAGTGCCCACCCTAACTAAAACCACTGCGAGCGCCTTCAGCCGCTTTTTGAGGGTCCCGGATATGCAGGCAACAGACAGGATCACCTCAGCGACAGGCTGGCCCCGGCGAAGGCCAGACTACTCCTCGTAGGGGGGGACTGCCCGGCCGCTACTAAGCAGTCCCCACGACGTCGTGCCATACAGACCCAGGTTCCCATCCTGGGCCCGACACGAACACAGGGGCGTTACTGGAGGCGCATTAAATAGCGCCTCCTACGCACCCCCGTTCGTCGCCCGCGGGAGGAGGCCTCGTCGGCGGCCTCCTCTCTCATCCGCTCGTCGACCTCCTTCTGGGACATTACTGCCTCGCAGAAGGAGACCATCGCCGTCCAGGACTCGTCGTCACCGAGCATCGCGGTTATGACGCTCGGCAAAGACAAGTCCCCTCCGATGACTGATGTCAGACATTAACGCAGTGCCGCCCATCTCAGGCACACCTCGAGTGTGTGCTGGGCTGAGTCCACCGCCGCGCCACAATCATGACACACTGTCAACGGCTCCCTGCGGGCCGTCCGGCACAGGTACTCACCAAAGCAACCATGCCCGGTGAGCACCTGTGTCAGACGAAAGGTGAGGGGTTTGCGCTTACGGCGCATCCACCGCTCAAGGACCGGACGCAGAGCAACCGTCAGGTTTTTGCCATACGGCTGCTGCGCCAGGTCCTCCCCCCACCTCCGCATTAACGCCTCTTGCCCTAGTCGGCGAACCCGAAGGATCCCGTCTAGCGTAAGGCTCTCGCCAAGAGACCTCCTATCCGAGACATAGGAGTGCATCTCGGCAAGAACCTCCGCCACAAGCTCCCACGGGGGTCACCGGCTAGGGCAGTGGCTGCTGCCCACGAAACCGTACGGTACCCCCGGATCACTCTTACCGCGATGACCCGCTGCGCCGACCGCAGCCGGGCCTTATTCCTTCCAGTAAGGTGATCCGCCCAGATGGGTGCACCGTACGTCGCCATACTACGGCAGACTCCGGAGTATAGCTGCCTGCAGGCGGCGCTGGGTCCTCCGAGGTTCGGGAGGAGTCTGCCCAGTGCACTTGCCGCCTTCGCAACCTTCGGTCCCAACATGGAGAAATGTGGGCCGAAGGTCCACCCTCCGTCAAGGATGAGCCCCAGATATTTGATATGGGGGCTCATCCTGACCCTCACCCCTCCGACCTGGAGGGCAGCCCCCGGTGGGGGTCCTTTCCGCCCGGTCCCGCGGAAGAGAAGGGCTTCGGTCTTCTCAGGTCTGACCCGAAGCCCTAACCTCTCTATGCGGCTGATCACGAGGTCAATCCCGACCTCGGCCAGCCGCGCCGCCTCCTTATAGCCTCGTCCCCGGGCATACACGAGGGTGTCATCCGCGTAGCATATGACACCCATCCCGGGGAGGAGGCGGCCTCGCAGAACCCAGTCGTAGCCGATGTCCCACAGGATCGGACCAAGAACCGACCCCTGTGGAACACCGCACCCGACTCGCCACCACTCTACGGACCCACACCGGTTCTCGCAGGCTACCCTCCTCTCGGAGAGGTACGCCTCCAACAGCCTCCTTAGATACGGGGGCACTCCGAAGAAATTCAGTGCCTCCCGTATCACACTGTGAGGGAGGCTGTTGAAGGCGTTCGCGATGTCCAAAGACACCGCGACCACCACCTCCCCTCTGTGTTCCGCCTCAACCGTCACCGCCCGAAGGCGTTTGAGGGCGTCGACGGTCGACCGGCGTGCCCGGAACCCAAATTGGGACTCTGAGAGTCCCGGTCCCGGGCCCTCCTCCAGGTGCTGAACGAGCCGGGAGGCCACAATTTTCTCCAAGGCCTTCCCAGCTTCGCTCAGCAACACCACCGGTCGCACCCCCGAAGCCGAGTCCGGGGTCCGCCCTGCCTTTGGTAGCAGGCAAAGCTGACCCTCCTTCCAGGCCCTCGGGAACTGTCCGGACCGCAGGCAACGGTCGAACAGCTCCCGAAGGCTATCGCCGAGGTACGCAAGAGAGATCGCGAGGACCCTCCCATGCACCCCGTCTGGACCCGGCGCCCTTTTCTTACTCTGGAGGCGGGACAGAACCACCTCCATTTCAGCCTCCGTGACGGGTGGCGGAACACCCTCCTCGTCCGGCGTCTGCCGAGCCATCCTGGGGGGCGTATAGCCCACGGGTGTGTCGGGGAAGAGTTCCCCGACGATCCTCCCCAGTTGGCCCCGCTGGAGCGTTTCGTTGATTGGGGCCGACTGAGCGCGGAGCTTGTTCCGCGCCCATATGTATGGTCGACCCCAGGGGTCTCTGTTGAGACCCTCAACCATCTCCAGCCAGGCCTCCTCCTTGGCTCGGCAAATGGCTTGCTGCAGGATCTTTCGCTTTTCTGCGTAGATCCTGCGCAGCCTGTCGTCCCTGTCGACGTCCTGGGGGCGCCGCCGCCTGCTCCGGGTATAAAGCCGTCTGGCCCGATTGCAGGCGGCCCGGAGACCAGCTATCTCATCTGACCACCAGTAGAGCGCCCGCCGCGGGGGTGGACGTCTCGCGGGCGGCATGGCCGCTCTGCAGACCGCGGTGAATGCGTCGCAGAGCCGGTTAGCCGCCTCATCCACCCTTAGCTCTGACAGCGGTGGGAGACTCCACCGGCCGACTATAGCGGCCTCTTCTGCCAGTTCCCGGTCGAGCTTTGAAAGTGCCCAACGCGGAAACTGGCTTCTCCCCCTGGACGACGACGATGACGCCGGACGGACGGGGGCTGGAGACACCTCGAACCTTATGTATCGATGGTCCGAGAGGGTCTCCACCTCCGTCTCCACCCTCCACCCCTCCACTCTGCGTGCGATGGCCGGCGTGGCGAAAGTAACGTCCACCACGGAACCTCCTGACCAACGCACGCACGTCTGGACTGTCCCTATGTTGAGCAGGGACAGCCCGGCAGCTAGCGCCCACTCCTCCACTTCCTTCCCTTTTGGAGTCGTGACCGGGTTGCCCCATGCCGTGGACTTGGCATTGAGGTCCCCGGCCACGAACACCTGTAGGGGAGCTAGCTGCCCCACCAGCGGCCCCAGAACGTCGAGAAACCGTTCCAGGGCCGCCAAATCGCGGTTCGGTGAGAAGTAAACTCCGACGAAAGCCACCTCTCCCCGAACCGCCGCCACGTACCCGCGGCCCCTCGCTTTGACTGCGAGGGGGGGCCGGCTCCAGGCCTCACCACGATCGCTACCGAGCCATCGGTGTCCCCTGCCCAGTGTGGGCTGGTAGGCACGGCGTATGGCTCGGCGACGATCGCGACGTCAACGCTCCACTCCGCCATGGACTGCAAGAAAAGATCCTGAGCCCCGGCGCAGTGGTTGACGTTCGCCTGGAGGACGCTGAGATGCCTAGACATTATTCGGCCATCTCAGCGTCTGCCGACTCCACTCGGTTCCCCTCCTTATCTTGTTGGGAGGGGAACTTCCCGCGGGTTGATGGGGGTTTGCATGCCATGCCCCCCATCACATGGCCTGCCGGCTTTCCGGCGTCCGCGCACACCGCGCAGTGTGCGGTGGCCGAACATCCAGCGGCCTTGTGGCCGGGCTGACCGCAGCGATAACAAAGATGGCTGCGGTCAGTCACACATTGGCACGCGCCAGCAACGTGCCCTATTCCCAGGCACCGGAAGCAGTGCCTGGGGCGCGCCTGCAAGAGGTGGAGTTGAGCGCGGCTCCATCCTACCGCAATGCTCCCAAGTTGCAGCAGTTTCTTTGCCGCTGCAACCGGGAGCTCAATGTGGGCTGTTCCCGAGCCCATTTGCCCCGTGCGGATATTCCGTACGTGGACCTGCCCGGGGTTGCAGCCGCCCTCCTTTGCCACCACGGTAGCAAGGCGCTCCGCAGTGACCGCATCACTCAGGCCCGAGATTCTCAGTTCGGCTTTCTTCTCGGGCCTGAGTACCTCCACCTCCTCGGCAAGGGCTTCCTTCAAGCGAGCGGCGAGGGCATCTGCCTTGTCACCGCTCGCAGAGCCAGGCACCTCAATGAGGCGCGCCCCGGTCGCCGACTGGCGAAACCGGAGCGGGCCGATGCCCAGCTCAGCCAGGTCTATCTTTTGCTCGGCCTTAAGCAAGGCCGAGCCATACGACGCTCCCTTAGCCGCTGCCTCCGGCCGTAACTTTATAATTACGGCCGTGGAGCGGGGAGCGACAATTTTGGCTTGGAAGCCTCCTTCTTGGCCGACGGCCTAGATGCCACCGGCTTTTTTGCTGCTAGATTTTTGGCCGGCTGCATAGAGGCCGCCGGTTTCTTTCCTGCTGATTTCCGGCGGACGACCTCCGTCCAGGTCTCCACCGGCTCCTGCGGGGCCTTGGCCCCCTCCTCCCTCCCCTGGGAAGGAGCTCCTTTCGAAGTGGTGGGACCAAATGCAGTCCACTCCTGTTGGGCCTTGCCCTTTCCCTTGCCCTTGCCCTTGCTTTTTGAGGCTTTGGGCAAGGCAGGGAACTCTATCAGATCCGGTCCCACCGCTTTCTCAGTAACGTTGGCAGCCGTCGCCTGCTCTCTTGACGCCGCAATGGCAGCCCTCGTGTTCCTCGCCAACTCCTTTTTGTCCCCCGCCAGTGGGGGACGACAAGGAGGAGCAGCAAGAAGGTTCAGGGCCGCCAGGCGATCGTCTACGACATTGCCGACCAACTCCATGAAGTTGGCCGGTACTGCGGCTTGTCTTGGTTCGGCCGCCTTTTTGCGGCTATCTTCAAATTCGCGCCTATAGGCGCGAACCTCCTCCCGCACAAGGTCCAGCTCACGCTGGAGCCGATTATTGTCGGCCCTCAGCTTACGCGCCTCTTCCGTCTCGGTGCGAATCGCCAGGGACTCCAGGACTTCCTTGATGGATCCGGCGGCCTTACGGATCTTAGCCGCGTACCCCCCCCTAAGGTTGACTGATTTGCCGGTCAGGCCAAGAATCGTATTTAAACAAGTCTCGGCCGCCAGCCTAAGCTCTTCCGCTCCCATCTTTTCCACCTCGAGGTTCACTGGGATCTCCTCCACCTCCCCAGTAACCTCTTTTGGCTTTTTAAAAACCCGCCTCTCAAGGGCTAGCTCAAGGCTATCTTCTTCCTCCTTTTCAGTCCTATCCCTAAGAGCCGCCCGCGCACGTGACAGCGAAACCGCCTTTCCTCTCTTCGGCGCCGGTTGCGATTTCCTTGCGGCATCCCCCCCTGTCTCGGTGTCCGAGCCGGAACCCCCCGACACCTCAGAAAACAAACGCTTCTGACCGAGCTCCGACTCCGACAACGATGTCACAGACATTCCATCCAGAACTCCATCTGAATCCGCCTCCTTTCTTACCTTTGGGCGACCCCTGCCCGCCTTCCCCTTAGATAGAACAGTTCCTCTGCCCCTAACACTGCCCCTCCCCGATATACTACTTTCCATTACCTCGATTCCTCCTTTTCCAGCCCGATCGACCCGGGGTTTCCTCTTCCCTTTAACTGATGAGCAAGACGACCTTACACTTTCCGCGTCGCTTTGACTCGTCTCCTCTATCCCCTCTACATTCACCTCTACAACCGTCTTTTCCATATCGCATGCATTATCGTGTTCCGTTAGGGTAGCCAGGTCACGTGAGTCCGGACGAACCGAACCCCCGAAGCAAATTGTGCCCCCCCCGTAATACGTGGGGCAGACCTCCGCCAATTCTGGCGTGGTGCGGGATTCCCCCTTTCGGGGACCCGCCCGGGGACTGTTTTCCATTTTGCTTTGTCTATTCATTTTAAGAATGAATGCTCATTAGGGTCGAGCGGAACCCGTACACGTCTCAAAACAATGGTGCGCTAGGGACTGGAGACCCTCCAGCCATTCATCCCCTCGCCGCGCACCTGAGCTTATGTTGGGCTTGGGGTAATTTTTTAGTGAGGTTTTCTTCCTCGCGGTCCTCATCTCGACGTGAGATGGCGACCACCACCCCCGGCACTGTGTACTGGGGAGCGGTTTGGCCGGCAGTGGCCGGAACCAGCTGCCGCCCAGGATCGAATTGGTTGCCTAAAGTACTGGATTGCACCTCAGGCTTAAGCCCCACCGCCGCGACAAGGCTCCGATCCAGGGTGGGGCCTTACGCCTTCCTAGCATGTGCTATCCTGATTATCGTTATCAGGATATTGGAATAATTTTATCAAATTATTGTATTGTCATCGGTCCTCGATAAATCTACAAAGTTTGAACAAAATCTGGTCGTTAGAAGTGGGTCAAAATCATGTTCAAAGATTCCATTACATACATAGATACATAGATACAACCCAAGCTAATAAAAGCGTGGTAAAAAAGCGTGGTAAAAAGGAGACCCTTTAGGCAAGGTCCCGAAGATACTGGCAGCGTTCCCCCTTTGAATTACTAGACTAATTCTTTGTCCGAGGTAGTTGCCAGCTCTTCGGTCTCCTGTGATGTCGACTAACCTTTTTGTTATATTTCCTTAAAGAGCCTTAAAGCAATAGGGCCCCACGGACTAAGGGTCTCGACACCGAATGGGACAAAATCATATTCGGAGCCTAGACCCCTGTATTTGCATATTTTAGCTTTTTCAGCCGCTTCACAAGCTGCACCAGCTCTGTTGTCGGTTCCATGTAGATGGGAAGGGGCTAGAGTGTCTGAACAGGTTGCATCCCACACCAGCACCCGGCCCATATTCCATGGAATCAAACTCCGGTCTCTTGCCAACGTCTCTTGCAATACCAGTCGGCTCAAGTAGACTTGGCACGTTGACGGTGGCAAGGGACCGGCGTATGATATCGTTGAGTGCAGCATGTCTCGAGAAGCGGCCTGCACTTTTTTGGCATGACAGTCCGTGATGTCCTTGCTTGTCGACATCACTGCCACAGGGACATTTATGGGGAGCGCAGACCGGAACCCCAAGCCGTAGACAGGTTGCGATTCGGAGCGTTTTAGGCTCAAGTTCCTGTATTTGACGAAGGGTACGCGTGAAGCCAGTAGCCGGCCTCATGTGTACCTACGGCCAAAAGTACTTCATAGTAATTATTAAAAAGTAGCACGACTCTATTGTCAGTACAGTCACAGTGTACTTTTGTATAATTATTTAAACTTTAGTATACAATGGGCGTTCTTACAATATTTTTAAGGGCCTATCCGCACAGCGATATATCACTGATAAGTTTTTATTCTCGCGTATTAAATTTCGCGATCGTAATGGCACCTCTACGCACTGCGAATAAAATTTCGTACGATTTAGCTAAATTTAGCCACGTGTAAAATGGACACTAAAACTAAAATTTTAATTAATTTGCAATTAAGGCGGCGTACCAAACGTATCAAAAGATGCCATGATGCCATGATGCCAGATGGGATTCACCCATTTACGACTGAAAATATATTCACAAAGTATTCTACAGATATCTCCTGTGCATCAGTGAGATTAATTGCTCCACATCAATCTCGTCATTTTATTGCACGGCAGCCGATCGAGTGACGTCTTTCCAATAGCGCTGTGCAAGACTGAGTGAAACACGCAAATTTTACTCATATTCCGCAGTGCAGACATACTTATATTATAATAATTAGCGTTCAATTTGCATCAAATCACAGATTTTTGACGTGACTAGGGTTATTTTATGTTATTTGGATAGACAAACTGGCAAACGTGCCACCAGATGGTAAGTGGTCAACGTCGCCCACTGAACGTAACGAACGTGAACATAAACTAGTTTACCTGGAACGAGCCCAGGCAACTCGTCTATATGTGTTACTGTGCCGCGCCGGGAGCGCGGCACAGCGCTACCCTCCCACCGGCCGCAAATAGTACGTCTAATAATTCGATGGAGCCGGCTGCAATAACGAAAAAAATCAGTTGTCTGTAAAGTCGTCGTCAAAAACATGACGCATGCGGCGTTACCTTGCTGTGAGGCGTTCCATTTTCTTATGACGTTGTCACGTTCAACTATCGTCTGTAAACTAACTTTACAGACAACCGATTTTTTTCTTCTCAATTACAATTGTTTAACGTCAGTGCATTAGATTCAATGATTAACAAAATTTCTAAAATTAATCTTGTGATGAAATATCACTGTGCGGACAGGCCCTTACTTTGTATTGCATAGGATATTCGCGCGGAAATCAATCGCACTGCTTTACATATTATAACTAATTAATTGTACTGATGTTTCTGGATAGAAATTCATGTTTCATAATAATACTACAAATTTCGAATGTATATCAATTAATGAAAGTAGAAAAAGTGAACAAAAATCGTAGTGTTATTATGACGCACCGTTTTACGTTTAATTTGCACAAAGCACAAATATTGTTATTCCCGCGCGATTTTTTTACAGCCAGTGCGGCTACGTCCTTTATATTAAATGTGTTATAGACTTTCGAAAAAAACCTCGCGGTGAAAGATCGCTGTGCGTATAAGCCCTCAGTATTAAAATTTTATGGAAAATGGAAATGTGGGAGAAACGCATAAAATTGTAACCATTAGTTTCAATTATTATTGGTAAACTGTATCATTTAGGTATTTATGCAACTGCTGTGTAATAAGGGGTATTAAAACTCAAATGTGGGCTATATAAGCGTAATACCTAATTATTGACAGTTGCATACAAGACTTTAATATCTACACCCATTATATGAATCGTTTGAATAAGATTCTGAAGCAGATAGCTTACTGTTAAAATTATATGGCACGCGGCCTTCTGGTATGTCCACAAACTATAATATCGTAAATACAACTCGCTATTATAATAAAGTACGATTATTGGATGTCATCTTATACTTATTAAATTAAATTGTAACGCCAAAAGACAATGTAATAAAAAATTATACGATTTATGCTCATCGCAGATCGGGGGGCGGCCCAGCTAATTGGTCCAAATTATAAAAAAAACAGTCGAAAGCGCGGCCCTAAGTACCTACTCTTTGGACCTTGTACGTTTAATATTATTGTAAATTCACATACACCGTTATACCGTACTAAGAAATCGTGTTTCTATGCATAAATCTCTATTTTTTAATAGTTCACATGATTAATTGTATCGATAAGATGCGTTTACCATGAATAAGTCAAAATGGCCAAATTATTAGTTTGGCCCTTATACATAGGACCCATCGATATAGTGAATAATACGTATTCACTATAGGCATAGTTTTTAGTTCACTGTATAGTTATGTATATACGTATGGGTATGTACATAATATGTAGTAAAACGCGCGTGAATAACATGTTCTTTTTTTATTCATACAGATACCACGCATCGATTAGTAACAAGGTGACTGTCTATTGATTATAAATCTTTTGCTCAGAAGGAATCGAAAAAAAAATACAAAGGAGTGTTATCACAGGTGTTATTATGAAATTCAGTAGACACTGGCATTTAGCAAATACCCATTGCCAAAGATGAAAAAAAAATCTTTACCCAAGAGAATGTAATCGTATTATAGCTTGGCAAAAGAGAGTATGACGTGGTGACAGGTGGAACTAAATATTTTACTAAATGGAAACCTATGATGTTAACAATACTTGGCCGACAAATTCTCTTACTGATTTTCCATATTATGATGACACCTAAGTGCAAGTGGCGCCCGCATTTTTTCCATACTCTTTTTTGCCAAGCTGTACGTTTATCATTTGTGATCAGTATAAACATCAATAAATCACCCATTTGGATGATAGTAGTATGGCCATTAGGTTATTAGCAAATATACGTTGGTTATTAAGATATTGGGTGTTTTAATGTTGGCAATTATAAGGTAAATGTTTCAGAATCTTTTATTGAGGAAGTAGATGAAAAATGTTTAGTAAAAGCTAAATTTATGGCGGTTAAACGTCTGTCAGGTCCGCTAGTACCTATAACATATTTACCCGGTCTTATGTAAAATAAAGTCTTGACCTTCTTGACGAAGATCGAAGACGAAGATCTTGACCTGGCAGTATAGTCCTGAAGGAACTCGATTTTCGCTCATACATGACGTTGTCCATTTACAAGTGGCTATTGATTTGCAATAAACTGTTTTTTTTATAAATGTAAGTTGGATAGGCAAACTGGCAAACGACCCACCTGATGGTAAGTGGTCGACGTCGCCCTTGAACATAAACTAGTTTACCTGGAACGAGCCCAGGCAACTCATCTATGTGTTGCTTATCCTGAGACATAAGATGTTAAGTCTCGGTGCCAGTAATTACACTGCCTGTCTTGCCCTTATCTCCGAAACACAGCAAAGCTGTTTCACGGAAGAAACAAGCAAGCAAGATGGTGGTACCCATGCAGCCGGGAGCGCGGCACAGCGCTTCCCTCCCACCGGTTAAATACTTTTTATACTACGACTTCCAATTAAAACACGTAGCAAATTCCTCTTGGTGTTTACTCGATATAATTAATATCAATATCGCAAAACAGAACGATAATTATTTTAAAATATTTATTGAAAATACAATATTTCCTGTTCCTATTAAAACAGGAAATATTGTACGTTGATTGTACGTATATTTTTAAGAAATTCATTTTATTCCTGTTATAATTATATAATTTTATGGAATTCCCTGAATACAATTTCCGTACAGCTGGGTTCAGACTTCCAGAGACAAATACTGACGAATACTTGGAACATAATATTTTCAATGTATCGATTTTAAGCAATTATTTATGTTACTTCACCGTAATATCGGCAAAAAATGAAAAACTGAATATTAAAAAAACAACCATTTTTCTTTTTTTTTCTTTAACGCTGGGAAATGCTCTGAGGCATCTCTGTATTGGGTATGTGGGACTCGCTGCGCCCAAAGGATGGTAAGTGGACGCAGCTCTACCCATTAAAACCCGGCGAGTGCCACTAGTGCCGCCTTTGGTGAGGTGCCCCGGATCTGTTAAAACTAACAGATCACCTCGACGGCTAGTCAGTCTTGCAAGGGACCGATGCCACCTCCACAGAGGGGTTGTCCCGCACCACAGAACAACGCCTCCCAACGTCGGGCCAGTTCAATGGGGTGAGGTTCCCATCCTCGCCCCTTGCCCCCTGCTCTATTGTCCCCTCTTCTTATAAGAGGGGGTACAAAGAGCCCCCTCGGCTCAACTAGCTTCGCCCAAGGTGCTGGGCTCACCCTAGGCTTCTGAGCCCCACCGCCTCGTCAAGGCCTGAACCGTGGTGGGGATTAAAAAAAAAACAACCAGGAACAGGGGCATTTTTTGCAATAATTAAAGTTTTTGCTCATGATTTGATCTCATAGCTTTGGATTATTTCCGATGAGATCGTCGATCAAACTCCTAGTGGTCTAATCGTAGTTTAAGCCGGCCCCAGACGCACTAATAGGCTTTCATCGTTCACTTGCAGGGTTGTCTAGCTCGACTAATGAAATAACAGGGCAATTTATATCTTCTAACCTTTATATAGCTACTAGCTGTTGCCCGCAGCTTCGCCCGCGTTAACTTTTAAAATTTGAGGGGTTGACCACCCTTATCACTTAGGGGTATGAAAAATAGATAGTAGCCGATTCTCAGACCTACTGAATACGCATATAAAATTTGATAAAAATCGGTAAAGCCGTTTCGGAGGAGTACGGTAACTAACATTGTGACATGGAAATTTTATATATAAGAATTATATACGTCGCCGTACTTTTTGGTATTTATCTACTTTATTGGCATTATAATAGAAATAACTCAAAGTAGTGAGCAACAGTAGAACTACAACATATTGAGGCGATCTTGTCTGTTGTTTGCATATCCGGGACTCTAAAAAAGCGGCAGAAGGCAATCGCAGTGGCTTTAGTTAGGGTGGGCACTCGCAGGTGCGAGTACTACAACATATTAGTAAATCTATACTAATATTATAAAGCTGAAGAGTTTGTTTGTTTGTTTGTTTGTTTGAACGCGCTAATCTTAGGAACTACTGGTCCGATTTGAAAAATTCGTTCAGTGTTAGACAGCCCATTTATCGAGGAAGGCTATATATAGGCTATATAACATCACACTGTGACATTTTATAGTAACGCGGGCGAAGCTGCAGGCAACAACTAGTCTTCTATATCCTATCTGTCAATGCGACTATCGACGTCTTTAATGTTAAGGTTAGCCAGCTAAATATTGAAGGTTCTATTCCAAGAGTTCACGGGACCATCGAGGGCCATGATATATATTATATAGACGCGTTTTAGCCGTAAAAACGACTCGAATATCGTGATGGTAATCCTCTATACTTCTATATAATACTAGCTGTTGCCCACAGCTTCGCCCGCGTTAACTTAGATTTAAAGCCGTACCCTGATTGATGATGATTATTTTTAAAGCCTTTGTTACTCCTTATAACATCAGCTATCTGCCAGTGAAAGTCCCATCAAAATCGGCTCAGCCGTTTCAGAGATAAGCCGGAACAAACAGACAGACAGACAGACAGACGGACAGACAGACAAAAATTGAAAAAAAGGCTATTTTGGTATATGTACCGTGTATACATCCATATGCATTTAGTAAAAAGCGGTTATTTTAATATTACAAACAGACACTCCAATTTTATTTATCTGTACAGATATGTACGCGCGCACTTTATTTCTTTATTAACCTTCTTTAAAACTTCAAAAGCGGTTTCTCAATTAGACGGAATCTTTTTTTATTTTATTTCAAAATTCCTAACCTAAATCCTTACTAATATTATAAATGCGAAAGTAAATCTGTCTGTCTGTCTGTCTGTCTGTCTCTTCTTCACGCCTAAACCGCTGAACAGATTTGGATGAAATTTGGCACAAAGATAGCTTGAAACCCGAGAAAGGACATAGGATAGTTTAGAGTTGTGCAGCTAAAACGCCGGGACTGTGTATTTGTTAAACCACTAAACCGATTTGAGTGAAATTTGATATGGAGATAGTTTGAGACCCTAGGTAAGATATAAGATGTATAATTAGTGTATCAAGAAGTTTTTTAGATGTGTCAATAGATGGCGTTAACACAAAATGTAGATCACGCTATCCATTACAAGATCCTTATGAGGATCGCACTTTTGTATTGCACACGTTTTTAATTAAGTATTCATATATTAGTAATTTATCCAAAAATGATTTAATAATATAATTCATTATATTATAAAAAAGGAATACTTATGTGTATATAATAATGAAGCGGCTGAAAAAGCTAAAATATGCAAATACAGGGGTCTAGGCTCCGAATATGATTTTGTGCCATTCGGTGTCGAGATCCTTGGTCCGTGGGGTCCTAGCGCTTTAAGGCTCTTTAAGGAAATAACAAAAAGGTTAGTCGACCTCATAGGAGACCGAAGAGCTGGCAGCTACCTCGGACAAAGAATTAGTCTAGCAATTCAAAGGGGGAACCTTGCCTAAAGGGACTCCTTTTTATTAATATACTTAAGTTATTATATTATATTTTTTAAGGTTTTTAGTTTTAGGTTCTTTGTAATTTATATCCAATATGTTTTTATTTAATTATTTAATAATTTAAAATTGCAATAAATGACAAAGTACTATTTATAAACAATGCTAGGAACAATAATAAAATATATGAATAAAAAATATAACTTTTTCGTCGTTTTTTTGCTGGTAGTAGGTACTAATTTGAATTAAAATATTGATGTATCATAGGGTAGTTACAAATAATTTTGTATCTTTAGGACACAAAATAAATACTATAGGACGTCTGACACCTCAATCCTCCCATTAACATGGTTGCTCGAAAGTATCCGAAACGTCAGGCATTTAAAAATCTTAATAAACCGCGATAAAATCCGTAAAAGTTATTTAAATATAATAAAAATGTACTACTAAATTAAATAAATATATTTTATAAAACGTTCTATCGGGCCTTACAGTGGAAGTAAATAGTATTCTTTAAATTATTATAGTTTGTAAATTGGAACCATTTTTTTTAATGTTACATGGAGGCAACCGAGCAAGTTGGAGCCGGAGGTGACTACCGACGCCCATTTAGACATCGGCACAGCCAAAAGTTATGCAGATGCGTTGCCCTCTTTTTCCCTATACCTCCCTATGGGCCACCAGAAACTCACAAACCGCACGAAACGCGACAGCATAGCTGTCACTTGACGCCGGTGTTATGTGAGCGAGAGATACCACCACGGTTGTGCCGGCCCAATTCGGTTGCAAAGCAGCATGGCTACTACTACTTTATTTGAAAAATAAGATTTAAAACAATACTTCTTATACGCGGACCAAGTCGCGGTTTAAATCTATGAAATAATATACTGCACCTACATTAAGAAAAACCATTTTTGTCCGTCTGTTTGTTCCGGTTAATCTCTGAAACGGCTAAGCCGATTTTGACGAGGCTTTTACTGGCAGATAGCTGATGTTATAAGGCGTAACTTTGGCCATAAAAATAATCATCATCAATCCGAACGGCTGTAAATCTAAGTAAACGCGGGCGAAGCTGCGGGCAACAGCTAGTCTATTATAATAATTATGATACTATCTAATACTATCACATAAATTCTGTTATTTCATCCCAGTATAACGGGATAGGGAACTGAATCCGTGTCGAGTGTTAGCTAATTTAAGTACACAAAGTCGCGTGCACTGGGCATAAGTGCAACATCTGAGGTGAGGTGATGGGACAAGACGCGTGTAATGAGATGAAGGACGTGTTGAGTTAATTGCTTTGTAAACAGCTAATAGCAGGCATGGGTATTTAGCAGCTATACCTAAATAGACTGGCCTGTTGGTCTAGCCGCTAGCGGCTAATGACCCCGACTGCTAAACCAGAAGGTCGTGGTCGTTCGATCCCCACCCAGGACAAATGTTCGTGTGGTGAGCATGATTATTTGTTCTGCCCGGCTGTAATTTATCTACAATATGTATGTATTAAGAAATATATATAAGTATATATCAGTTGTCCGGTTGCTATAAGAGCAGGTTCTGCCTAGGAATCTCACCCCATTGTACTGTCCCGACAGTGCGGGACAATCCCTGGATGGAGGTAGCGTCCGTCCCTTGGGGTCTGACTAGCCGTCGAGGTGCCTTGTTTGCTCTACACATCCCGGGCATCTCACCAAAGGCGACATTGGTGGCATTCGCCGGGTTTTACAGGGTAGAGGTGTGTCCAACTTACGCCCTTTCGGCGCAGCGAGTCCCACATATCCGCCTGGGGAGAGAGAGAAAAAAAGGTCCCTCATATCTGAGGATCTGAAGTGGATGGCCTATCTCCACCTTTTTATGTTCAGCACATCTATTACGACCGTTCCTCCTATACTATATATAGATAAATAGAATAGTATTGTAAAATATCTACGATACATTTTAAAATGTGTATCCATATTTATTGAAAAGCGAATGAATCACAAAGAAGTTTACTTTACGCTTAAAATATATTTTCCATCCTATTACGAGAATATCTTGCACATTTCTTAGAATGGAAGGAAAGTGAAAGTGTAAATCGTCAGTAAGTTGTAAGGTCGTCAAATTGAAGGTAAAATATTATTATGTCGTAAGGAAATTATATAGAGATGCGAGTTGCTATGGCAGTGGGCGTTCATTGATAAATACGTTCAGTACGAACAAAAATTCTGTAGTACGGGTATATTATATTGGGATTTCAGTGGACATCAAATTAAAACCTAATTATATTAATTATAAAAAATATAAATAAATACATAAAAGGTAACAAGGAAATAGGCAAGATGTCATTTTTTTACGCCGGGAAATGCTCTGTGGCATCCCGCGGGGGAGTGGGGGCTCCCCAGACGGGTATGTGGGACTTACTGCACCCGAAAGATGGTAACGTAGACGCAGCTCTATGCAATATAAAAGCCGGCGAATGCCACCTATACCGCTTTTGTTGAGGTGCCCCAGATCTGTTGAGCAAAAAGGGCAACTCGACCGCTAGTCAGTTTCCAAGGGACCGACTCCACCTCCATAGAGGGGTTATCCCGCACCAAATAACAACGTTGGGATAGTGCAACGGAATGAGGTTCCTATCCTCGCCCCTTGTCCCCTCTTCTTATAATAGAGGAACAAAAAGAGCAGCTCGCTAGGACCCCCCAAGGTGATTAGTTCACCTTAATCTACTGAGTCCCACCGCCACGACAAGGCTTGAACCATGGTGGGGATGTTATATTAATCTATAAGTAGGTTCATTCAATATAATTTAATTTCACACACACGTGTGTGTGACACGGACACGGACACGGGCACACAAATACAGTAATTCCTAATTTCTATTATGCTTGAGATTATATATCTACTCATAGGATAGGATCCTAATTACAGGTATTATTAACTCAATAGGAGACTCCTGCCACTGCTATATTATATTGTATACTGATTATATTGTAATAAAGATTATTATTAGGTATTATGTTATTATCTAGCTGTTGCCCGCAGCTTCGCCCGCGTTAACTTACTCAACTTAACTACTGTTAGTCATAGCGTGATGTTATAATATATATCCCTTCCTCGATAAATGGGCTATCTAACACTAAAAATATCAGACCAGCAGTTCCTGAGACTGGCGCGTTCAAACAAACAAACTCTTTAGCTTTATATTATTAGCATAGACGAAGCTCGTTCGACGGTCGAGTGATGATAGTTTGGTTGAATTTAAAAATTCTTCAAAGACTAGTATGCAGCTCAGCTCGAAATCCGCCAATATTTAAACGTTTTGATGGTCACACGCGAAAACGAAAATAATATTACCAGGAATCGGGTTTATTCGAATTGTTAAATCAGCGATAAAAATCACTGACTTTCAGAAGTGAGGTAATACAAATTTATCACACTTTGAAAACCATTGAACACATCAATAAGTATGAACACGATACACCTTTCCAAGCGTAAAAATATGTTATACTTTTATAAACAAATTAGACGGGAGAAAAATTCATTACAACTTTATGAGAACGATTAGTAGTAGAAATACCTTATTACTGGAATAGCTTTCTTTGATCCACAAATGAAAAGTTCAATTACAGTAGATCGGTTGACTTAGCTCTGTAATTGAGAAAACGGCTTTAGGGTGTGAATTATGAGCAAATTTTCTCTAATGAGAATATCGACAGTGTCAACGTAAATTTTTGGTTTATTGCCGAATCTGTATCGCTTTGTCGTTAAATGAGTAGTCCACGCCCAGCATTCCACTATGTGTAACAACCAACAAAGATTTCCTACAGGACATAATAGCTATTCGTTATTTTGATTTATACACTAATATCATAAGTGTACATGGCCATTGTCTTACCGAACATTCTTTACACAGCTGAAACATGGTGCTTGTACCGTCTCCATTTTTTTATGTTAGTTGGATAGGCAAACTGGCAAACGTACCACCTGATGGTAAGTGGTCACGTCGCCCATGAACATAAACTAGTTTACCTGGAACGAGCTCAGGTAACTCATTTATGTGTTGCCTATCCTGAGACATAAGATGTTAAGTCTCGGTGCCAGTAATTACATTGCCTGTCTTTCCCTTCTCTCCGAAACAGAGCAAAGCTGTTTCATGGGAGAAACAAGTAATCTTGGGTCATTTATTCTGTTGCTCAGTTCTTATTAATATCATCTTTCGCTCACCATTACTTTTTTCTTGGTTCAATCTATTCTACCTCAAGAAATATAAAAATACGACAATTAACAAATAATTCGTAACACCTGGGTTTGTAATTACAAACTATTGTTTGTCACACAAACAGGTCGCGACGAGTGGAGAACTCGTTTCATTTAGATATACACATGATGTGGCACGTTTGTGTTTTTAAATTAAATACTACTGACACTTTACTTATTGACTGTTTCAAAATTTAGGTTGCTTCTTGGTATAATTTTGGTTGCAATCTCCGACTGTATATTCCACTTAAAAATATCTGAATCTATCTACCACGGTATTTCTAAACGTTAAATTCAATTATTTTAAAAAAGTGAATTGTAACACAAATATCAAAGTTTAGAGTAAGAGAGAAAAGATCCTCAGACTCTTTTCTTTTTGATGTGTTCAAAGTATCATATTGTTACATTCTATAAGTAAAAATCGTACCTTTCTGGCAAAAAATATCAGCATTCACCTCTACATACCTTTGCATGTTTCACCCGCGTACTCCCCATTCCCGTGGAAGTACAGCGATAAATTATAGCCTATATTATGTTATTCTGATGTATAAGCTACCTATGTTATTGTAAAATTTTAATTAAATCTATTCAGTAGTTTTTGCGTGAAAGAGTTTTATAATATACATACATACATACATTTATACATTCTTATAAACTTTCGAAATTATAATATAGGATATGATGTCATTTTTGGGCTAGCTTCCATACTTATTTTTCCAAAAACGTCAAGTCACTCACTTAAGTTCTATTGGAGATGTTAAAATTCCACTATTAAATTTAGTTTATTTTGTAGGATGCATTATGTTATTTATTGATAGTTCAGGGTTTCTGGGTTCCCCACCATGGTTCAAGCCTTGTCGTGACGGTGGGGCTCAGTAGCATAAGGTGAACCCAGAACCCTGGGGGAAACAAATTGAACCTCCCTCTACCTCTTTCAAGAAGATGGAATAAAAGAGTAGGGGGAGAAGGGGCGAGAATCACCCCATTGTACTGTCCCGACGTTGGGAGGTGTTGTTCTGTGGTGCGGGACAACCCCTCTGCAGAGATGGCGTCGGTCCCTTGAGGGACTGACTAGCCGTCGAAGTGCCCTGTTTGCTCAACAGATCCGGGGCACCTCGCCTAAGGCGTCATTGATGGCACTCCCGGGTTTTAGTTGGTAGAGGAACTTGAGGCCGTCTCTTAGGTTTATTGTTTATTTGAGAGCACTGATTAGCGCAAGTTGGCAATGTTAAGAGAATAATTTCTTGACAATCACAATATCTAAGCAAATACTCGTATACCCCTTGAGATGGATACTCCGTCATTATTCGGTGACTTAATTTAGTTCTCTTTGTCATTATGAGACAGATCCATCCCAAGTATTAATTCGCCTTTGACTCCAGACTCTCGTTATTTTAGGGCTATTCATTGATACTTTCTTATCTCTATTCCCCGAGTTGAGTATTATTACACAATAATAATAATGATTAGTACAGGTAATTGGTAAAATATTCTTTTTAAGAAAAAATATTATTTTTAAGAAAAATGGGTTTTTCATAGGTTTTTCATTATTTGTAAATCTAATAGACTAACATTAAAATTGTGTAGATTTTTATAACATTTTTTTACAAAATTGTTATAACATTTTTGTTAAATTTTAATTTAAAAAAAAACTAATATAAAAAAATCTCGTGTCACGGTGTACGTAATTGAACTCCTCCGAAACGGCTCGACCGATTCTCATGAATTTTTTTGTGCATATCGGGTAGATCTGAGAATCGGTCAACATCTATTTTTCATCGCCCTAAAAGTTAAGGGTGGTCCATCTCTTAATTTTATTTTTTAGACAAAAGTTAACGCTAGCGAAGCTGCGGGCAACAGCTAGTAATATTTAT
This sequence comes from Helleia helle, assembly GCA_963853865.1. Taxonomy (NCBI): domain Eukaryota; kingdom Metazoa; phylum Arthropoda; class Insecta; order Lepidoptera; family Lycaenidae; genus Helleia; species Helleia helle. Next base: position 8,852,081 of record OY971420.1, read on the forward strand.
ATAATTCTTCAGTACGTGTGTATGTCACTGAACTCCTCCTAAGCGGCTGGACCGATCTTGATACATTTTTGTGTGTTGTTGTGTAAATATTTTGTACAGGACGACGTCGGTCGGTGCCACGAGTAACTTAATAAAATCATCAAAATAATTATTAGCGTTACTCGTTCGATAAAAAAATATTTTTCTTGTCTATTGCATAATATACCTAATAATAATTGTCTCTAAGTAAAGTTGTAAATGATTGAATTATTTTACACGTGTTTAACGTTGATTGTCCCGTTGAGCATTGAAACATTGAGAGCCGCAAATATTTGGCCGTGGTATAGTGAGAAGTAATTTCTTTTGATCATTTAACAATTTAAATTTTATGAATATGTTCAGAATGCCGAAATTTTATTGTTTTATATTTTTTGTGCACGAATAATAGGAAATGAACTCTTCTTGTTTTTTGATTGTAAGAGAATATGAATTATTGATTATTTTCGGCTGTAGTAAATTAATTAATATTTAACAATTTGCCCTTTTTGGTTGTAGGATAAAAATAATAGTAGGTACATAATATAACTTATATTTTGTTTTCTAATGTTTGCGCGAATTTCACTCATTATAATGAAACAATTTTTTACGGATTTTATCGCGGTTTATTAAGATTTTTACAAGCCCGACGTTTCGGATACTTTACAGCAACCATGGTCACGGGAGGACTGAATTATTAACTGAAAATTAAACGGCGAATCACACAACCATCCAACACAGTTAGCTACCGTGGGTAAATCTTTGTTACAGAGAGCACAAGGGATCTGTGATGAGCAGCACCTGGAGACCGAACTTCAACATGTCAAGCAAGTACTGCGTGACAACAAGCTTCGGGTACCTAGTCTCCGTCACAGTGAACGTGTGAAACCAGCCACCGTCGAGCGAGTACCTGCTGTGCTAACGTTTATGAAAGGCGTCACTGACAAGATTGGCTTCATCCTAAAGCGAGCTTCTATAAAAACTTATTTCAAGCCGCCTAAAAAGATAGGTCAATTCTTACCATCTGTCAAGTGTCATATACACATTACAAGATGCAGGAGTATACAAGCTTGATTGTGACTGTGGCCTCTCTTATATAGGCCAAACCAAAAGATCAATTAAAACTCGCGTTAAAGAACATATAGCTGACTTAAAACACCGTCGCTACACTAAGTCTGCAATCTGTGAACATAGTCTAGACAACGCTCGCCATTATATTAGATTTGATAAACCACAGATACTCGCAAAAGAACACCGATTCCAACCAAGGATGATCCGCGAGGCTATTGAAATTAAAAAAACATCCAAATTTCAATAGAGAAGATGGCTGGCTCTTACCACCTGCTTGGGATCCCATTATTAAAATAATTAAATCAAAAACCAAGCATAATATGCCACAGATTAAAGATGCAGTTAGCACTTTCTGCGTAGAGAGGACTTATTAAAATAATGATGTATCATAGGGTAGTTTCGAATAACTTTGTAACATTAGGACATCTGTCACCTCAGTCCTCCCGTGACCATGGTTGCTGTAAAGTATCCGAAACGTCGGGCTTGTAAAAATCTTAATATACCGCGATAAAATCCGTAAAAAATTGTTTCATTATAATAACTTATATTATTACAGCCTGCCCCTAAATTTTAAGAATTTATTGAGATTTTGATTTTATACCTTTTTATTATTATTAGGTATTATCAAAAAATTATGATTTTTTTATTATTATCAACTTATGAAATATAATATGTAGGAATATCATAATAGGAAAAAAAGAAATTCATACAAAAAATACTATGCAAAATATCTATTTTAAACACTTTTAATAAGTTTAAATTATGTTTACTACAATTTAAGTAAACAAGCACTATTATAATACATGTGTATATTATTCACAAAAAGTACACGTTTTATCAAAATAATCTATTTATAAGTTAAAAATATCACGTAATTATTAATTATATTTTAATAATAATATTATGTAATTATTAATGAATAGTGGACACTATTCATGAATCATTATTAATTAATAGTGGACGCTATTCATTAATAATTTTCCTTTTCATATTCGTGGGAGTAAATATGCTTACAACACCCCCCACAAAGTATTAACCTCTACATTCAACGATTTATTATTTAACAGGTTACGTTCGTGGGTTCTGAAGGTTCCCTTGCGCTAATGGTGTTGGGCTGTTGGGCCCATTGACGGTGGCGATGGCGGTGGAACATGGGCTATGAAACGGACGATCGATAGGCGGGCGCGGCGCTGCAGTCGTTCCCTACCCGAAGCCTGTAGCCTCTACCACTCTGGCGATCGTGCACGGCGCGAACACACGCGACGATGCGCGGCGACCGCGCGACTCGTGACACGCGACACAACAAGGATCTCGATAACTTAAAATCATCACTCAAGAAAGGCAGTAAGGGAAAAAAGCATAGAGTTGTGTTCGACGAAAGCGCGAACGAATTTTTCGAGGCCGATTATATTATTGTCGTACGCGATGACTGCCGGTATTCGAATAAACGGAGTGCGGAAGAATGTTGCGGTGCGTGCGATAGGTTCCCGGAACAGGAACCTGGCGCGCTCAGCCCACCTGAAGGGTACAAGGATATGGGGCTGTTTAACCGGGATGGCACGCTGCGGGAGCAGGCCTGGTGGGAAGCAGGGGACGTATTGCTGGTAGGTGAGCGATCGGGCACGGTGTTCACGCCGCAACATCTCCAGCTTTTGAGGAAGTTACAGCGGGAGAGGATGTTGCGATCTGCTGTTTGTGCTGACTGTGATTCTCATACCCCGGTCCACCAGCCGCATGGTGAGTCCACGTCCTTACCAAAGGTAGCAGTAGATATCATTAGTGATAAGGTATATTCGATACAGCATTATATTATTTTTCGCATCCATTTCACACCAACACGTATAGACACGTGTGTAATGATTGTTCGATGTAAGAAACCTTATGATACAAGCTGAGCAAATTATATTTAAATTAGTTATATTTATGTAAACCCTTTACGTATTAAATGTGACTTGTTACTTAATATACATTTTGAAAAAAAAAAACGATAGCACATTTTATTTTGCCTTGCGAATGTTACGCTTCGCGAAGCTTATCATACATAATCCTAGTATAATGCAAAGCGAAGATATAAGTAGAAAAAAAGGTGACGTCGACACCGCCATGTTAAAAACCTCCTGCATGTCTTTACTCTTCACAAAACGCATGAGACTTTCTAGAATAATTCACGTATAGAAATAAAAATTGCGCTCTTGTTACATAACACACAAACAAAATTGAACAATAAACACATACACACACAGAACCACCTTCACTGTGTCTATTTCTATTCACAACATGTATTAATATAAATTAGCTCATAATTAGTCATCTTGATAGACAATTTAACTGTTCATCAAAAATGTAAATCTAGATTTTTTAATTACTGTGAAAATCTAGGATATACAATGAATAATTGATATGTCATTATTTTAATAAAGTATTATTAGTAAAGTATGTTAATTGTAAACGATTCATTATATTTAATATAAGTTTTATAAGTTTGTAATTATTTTCAGTATTCTATAAATCTAATAATGAAACTCTCATTCCATTGTACTATTTAAAATCAATAAGCCTATGACGTTTGTCTAATTTTTAATTAAACTTAAAATAATTATTTTCATAATACGATTAGTCTTAAATTTAAATAACTTCGATAATCTAGGGAATTAATAACAGATTCTTGAAAAAAATATGAATTCATTTTGTTATTGAAAATAATGTATTAATTATATAAGCAGTAGTAATAAGCTCTATATAGAATAAAAACCTGTATTTATAATAACAACAATACAATACATATTTTATACACTGCCATTCCAACCGCTCGTAAACGTTTTTCACTAAACAGCGAAACCTAATACACGCTGATAATCATGATGAAATGTCAAGGGTAATTATGCTAGCTACTGTCGTCATCATTTATATTGGCATATTATTGTGTGTTCCATAATGTTCCCATTTTAATAACACATTTGTTAAAGATAATAAAACGTTAAATGTTTGTAAAATATATCGTAGAAAAACCATATAAGCTAGCTGCTAGATGCCTATCTAGCAAAATCCACTGACAAATCTGCTCTTCACGAGTTAAGTTGCGGAGGAGTGTACTTTAGTCAAGGTAACTTATCAGTTTTGGGCCACACTTTAACTTTCCCTAGTACGATGTTTTAAAGTTTACACAAAAAATATTACCGTTTCAATATCTTAAGCTTCTAATTTAAGACACTTAGTTAGTAAACATTCACATAAAAAATTGGCTTTGATAGAATACTCAATTTTTAGAAGCATAATATGTAACATCAGTATATTGTTTTTCCTAGCCTATACTGTCCCACTGATGGGTAATGGCCTCCCTCTATCTATTTCAAGCGTTCCTTTCGTTAGCTGCACTACGCTATTTTTTTCGAAAAGCGTCGAGGTCGTTCCGCCATCTCCATCGAGGTCTGCCGTGTCTGAGAATTCTGTTTAATAGGACCCGGTCTGTAGTTTTCTTGACCCATAACTAATTGGGCATCCGGCATTGGGTGAAATGGTCCCGTTAAATGAGGACTGATCACCCGTCTGGCCTCGCTGGTGTCCCCACCCTTAAATAATAAATAATCCGGCAGATGTGTCTGGCCGAGTCACATTAAAGCTTAGCAGCTAAGCAGCTGCCAGGGCTACGTCGGCTACTTTAGTTTGGGAGCGCAAGATGGAGTTATCAATGCGGTCGGTTAATCTGACGCCTAAAATATTATGCTCTATTGCGCGTTGGCAAACCTTAGGCGAAAGTTTGAGCATTAGTAATTTAGATCAAAACTGTGCGCCGTAGGTCAGGATTGGATGCACGTGTCCACGAGTTTTCGTTCATAGACTTCATGTGTTCCTTCATAGACTAATAGCTCTATAAATAGGCTGATAATAATATCGTTGAAATAGGTATATATTACTTTTTACTACAGCATACAACAAATACAAAACTAAATTAAATTAACCGGTTCTGAACAGAACGCGGTAGCTAAGTAGTTTGAGCGTATATTATTCAAACATGACGTATTTTGATTAATCGTTAAAAAGGAATCGTTAAGAACGTAGGATAAAAAATGTTTAGAGCTTTACCATTACCACCATCATAAGTCCACTGCTTACTAAAATAGACTAAATACCACGATAAAGTCATTATCAAACAACATCTTCCTTGTATTCAAACAACCACTAATCAAATCCAAACCTATCTCTGAAAACCGCAACAAAATCGGCCAAGTAGTTTTGGAGATAAACGGCAAAATAGGTTTGCACACACAAAATGCCTCTCACCCCAAACGCATATACTGTCTCCATTCCGTCGCGAGTAAAATAAAATAACTAAAAGATCCCTAAAAAGACATGATTCTTAAATCCTCCGTTATCTTAGTTGGCAACCAGAGCTATAAATTTAAAATTATATAAAACAACAATAGAGTATTATAGCACAGGCAACAAAAGGTCTCTTATTGTTAGGAGCATGACTTGACCGGTACGACCTTGCATCTCAGCCGCCCCAGAAAAATGAGAATGGACAAGGCACTATTCCACAGTCTGAACTTTTTGCAGTTCATGATTATGACGAAATTCTAACTGCGTTGAAATATTGGGATTTTTTAAAGTGAAAACTTCCTAGCATCGTTGTAATATTTTGCAAGTCGATGAAACGAAAAAGCGTCAATAAAAAAGACAGACCCGTAAATTAATAAGATTTAACGTGGGAGAAAATGAGATAGGAAATGATACAGTGTTTCGTTCGTGATTTTCGAAGGTTTCACTTCTACCACGTGTGAATTGCACACAATATGTTTTTTTAATTCGCCAAAAATCATCATGCTTCCAATAAACAGATAACCAAATTAAGATTTAGAGACAATATGAAAATTTCTATAAGCTTATGGGTTTTGATAAGGAATTTATGAATTATTATGAAATTAAATTAGCTACTTACTAAAAGGAAGAAAAACTTGTAGCTATTTCCAAAAAAAAATGTGGATACCAGTTGTTTTAATAAGACAATTTTGCAATTAAATTCTACGTTAATAATTATGATTTCATTTCACTATAAGAGAACAGTTTTAATGTGCAAGTTGTTGTCGTTTGTTCATCTGAAGTAAAACCTCTATAAGCAGTCACTTTTGTTGACACATCCACCATTCAATAGTATTGAGTAAAATTTGAAATAGTTTTCATTCCATTCATAACACGTAAACGTAAAAATGGTTTTTCTTTCTGTTGAAATACTAGACCGAGGCCATTTCAAGGTTCGTTACGTTCAGAGACAAAAAGATACGCAAAAAGCAGTCGAAATAGACACTATGGTCCGAATTATGTTTACCTATTTCTAGAACACTATCTACCAACTTCGACGTGAAAACTTCGTTTGGCAACCTTTGCAAGTCTTTGAATTTGCGTCATAGTTAGTTTGATATTCTATTATTTAAGATTAACCCTATTGATACCAGACCTTCGAGATTGTTTTATTGCGCTTATGATTAAGATAATTTTCTATCCATTTCTAAACCACGTAAACTTTTACATTAATTCAAAATCAACGAATTATAAAAGGTATGGAAACATATCTCTCTCACAAAGCTCGGTAAAATATGGTTCCAAACTCACACTACTAAACTGATAATACTAACACGATTTGCACACGTGCAATACAAACTACTTTGCTAAATTTAATACATGCACATGAATTCGTCTTCCTATCCATATAAGGCGCAATCTAATTTAGGAGGATAGTGATAGAATGAAACTGAAATATCAAAGAAAGTAAGTGCGAACGTGATGGACTATTACGCGACATGTACACTGACAATGTCAGTTGAGAAGTGGAAGGATGATGTTATGCATTAGTCTGTGTCTGTCATTTATTAATTTTAGTATAAAGTATTGATTATATGAATTCATGTGGAAACCTAGATTTATTTTGTCTGAATATGACGAGTATTAAAATGACTGTTTTTAACCAATAATTTTTATCAAATTGATAGTGAGTCATTATTTACCCACTATACAGAATCTGTCGATATTTCGTATATTTTACTTAGAGTAGTTGACAGTTGTAACTTTGTTTTTTTTTTTATAAAAAAGGTCAATAATGTTTGAAAAATTGGAATGGGGCATAAAATAAAAATCACAAGTCAAAATAGTTGTATTTCTCTTTAGTAAGAAATTAACATATATATATTGTCAATATAATATATAATATATTTTTTCAAAAATATATGGTTATATTATTATAATGGTTCTACCATTAAAGTATATTTTTGAACGTCAATTAAATGTACCACCGGTTCCAATGCAAGCCTACTGCGAAGAACCTCCAAAATGTATAGAAAAAACACACTCTACCAGTAACCAGTCATCTTCTCTTGTTTCTAAGCGGACTGCTGCAATCCATTGTAAACGCGGAATCTCGTTTTTGGGGAAACTAAAAGTAAATAATTGATAAAAAAATCGGTTGCCTGTAAAGTCAACGATTCTTTCAATCGGTTGCCTGTGAAAACGGAACGCCTCAGAGCGATGTAACGCCGCATGAGTCATGTTTTTTCGTGCGTGCAGCCGGCTCCATCGAATTATAAGACGTTGACACGTCAAATCATAAATAAGGAATAAAAATATTAAAACTCAATGTAAAATATAATATAATACTTCAGTTTATAAAATCAGCTGCCTGCTGATTGCATAATACTGACCACAAAGATTTATATGGAGGTTATTTAAGCGTGAATAAAATACGAAATTATGAACATAACTGTGGTAAGTTATCCCAGTTGGCTTTTTACTTCCTTCTTTTCTCCTCTTACACCATTTTACAACACAGGAGGTCATTTTTGTCTCTGGGAAACGATTTTTTCGTCAACGCAACGGTCGTCTAGACTGTCACAGTACGCGCAGCAGACTGAGAGGCAAATTGATTGTACTTTTTTGGCCCAGCCCACTTGATTGTAGTTTTCGAGGAACCGTTTCTTTAGCGCAGTTCGTATTCCATACCTTTTCTAATTCGTTGTTCAAAATATAGGAATGAAAATAAACAGTGTATATTATATATAGATAATGTGTAGGTGTAATATCCATTAGTGTAAGTTATGCTATAATTATATAAAGCATTAAAATCAGCAAATTTATTGTCTAAAAACTTGTGATAAACAACACATAGTTTGTTAAGTTCACGTGTCTCAGTGCCAGAACTTACAATGCCAGCCTGAACTCTACTAAACTGCTTCGAGTAAGAAATGAACTAGATCGTTTGATATCTATGTGGGACTCGCGACACAAAATGCATTGTTAAAATTTCTAAAAGTTAAAAACCTAAGCCAAATTAAAGTTAGGTTTTGCCAGCTTTGCATAACTTGGTTAAATCTTAATATTCTGAAATAAAATACGTTTTTCAAATAACAGAACTACGAGACTAAACAATATCAAAATTGTATTTACAGTTTCCGAGTTTAATGATAAAAAAACACAAATAAAGAAACGAATCTCTTTACAAAATTAAATAACAACTAGACGACCTCTGTGGCTCAGTGGCAAGCGCGTTGGTGCTCAAGCCGGAGGTTGCGGGTTCGAATCCCGCCAGGTAACAAAAATATTTTCTGTGTTCCTGGGTCATGGATTAAATATGTGTATTATATAATAAAAATCTTAAATATGTATGGTATATAAGTATTAAATATATTTCCGTTGTTTGGTACCCGTAACACAAGTTCTAGGGATGACAACCTTAATTCTGTGGACGGTTCAAGTAGGACGCTTATAGCATAGGACAGTCGCGTCGTGGAGCTTATTTAAAACATTCTAGCAGCCGGCAATAAGATTAAGCTGATCACGTAGATGATTGATCCCGCAAACAAACAAACAAAATTAATACCTGGGTTTTAATTACGTCTATTTTTAAAATGTTACACGCTATTTCATTTATACTGTAAGAACATAAATTTCCGATTTCCGAATAGTAACGTAATGAGATTATAAACCTCGCCTTTAATGCTGTGTAGTACGTCATTACAATCAGCCTATTATCGTGCGAACGCAGGGTAATGCACACTGAACAGCTAATATCAAATACCTAGAGCAGCTCGCTCTGAAGTGTTGAATCCATTGAGAGGAATTAGGTGGTTATAATTTCCACTCCAATCAAACGGACTAGCGTCGCAAGTCAAGATGAGTTAACCTCGAGCACACATTTAACTTATTTATATATAGACTAGTTTAACTTTTAGATAGATAATGCTAACGTTAAGAAAGACGAAGATCGGCCTCCATTAGATAGGACGACGATCGCGTCTGGGCATTCATTGAAAGTGGGCCATGTGGACGGAAAAGTTTGATAATGATGTACAACAAAGTAAGAATTTTTCTTCGTCTGATAGTAACGTTTTCTTTTATTGTTTCGAATATTACTACGAAAATTACTTAGATCAAATAACAAAAAAAAAAAAAAAGAACAGCGATACACAAAATTCCAGACACAATATTGTTAATAGGTTTTAGTTTACTTACTCAAACGCATATAATAATTAGTGGTTGCTTAATAAACCTTGTGCCTGTAGTTTTTGCGGGGTATGCTCATAATTGCTACACTGAGCAGGCAGATTGGTAGCATTGCTGCCTGCCGCCGAGCCAATTTATGGTGCGGCCATCACTCGGTGCAATCGATTCTTAGTGATAAATTTTATCTCACAATGAGACAAATTTCCGCGCTGGATACGATTAGCAAGAGATCGATCATCTTGGCGTTCTTTGAAGGAGGCCTATGTTCAGCAGTGGGGCTAGATGATGATGATGATAATAAACCTTACTTCAAAATTATCCCTAAAAACATTATAAATAAGGTTCAAGAGTGGAGGCCATGTTTAGGTCGACGAATTATTGGTCGAACATTAACCAGGTGGGAAGACGATCTCCGTGCGGTGGCCGGTCCGTATAGGGTAGTGGCAAGGGATCGGCCGTCTTGGCGTTTATTGTGGCAAGCCAATGTTCAGCAGTGGACAGATATAGGTTGATGATGAAAAAAGTTTGATGCCATGAGAAAACAATTTCTGCTTAAGCCCAATAAACCTTCCAAATACATCACAAACCTTACAATACTTAACATTTACTACAATAGTAAACAGTATAAAATACAATTGCGTGATTATATTTGGCGATTACTTTCTGTCTAGGAAGGCACCATATAATCGAGATGTTCTCATTTAGTTTCCACTCAACACATTTCAAGTAATTTCTCGTGGCTGCTTATTTATGCTATTGAGTCGATGTCGATGGCTCGTCTAATATAACTAAGAGAAACTTGGTTTGAGTAAATTTCTTCGGGGTGTCATTAGGGTGTCATGTCAATAATATCGATATGCACACACTTATGTACAAGTTCCTGTACTGTAAGCAGGTACTACTTTGTGAAGTTCTTGAATATAATGATTTGAGGTTATAGATCCAATAAGTTGATTGATTTCAAATCAGTTTTAGCATAAACTTTTTTTGTTTCATATTGTTGTTTACATGTGGTAGCTTTTTAATGGCTCTTGGACATCTAAATTATCTTTATACTATCTATGTTACATCTGCTGTTAGCTATCCTAATAAAATATATATAAAGATAGTGGCACCGACAGACGTTGTCATGTACAAAATATTTTTTTTTGAATCTAAACCATCCTCGAATCCCCTTGAACTCACACAAAAAAAATCATCAAAATCGGTCCAGCCGTCTAGGAGGAGTTCAGCGACATACACACGCACACAAGAAATTTAAATATAAGGATAAATTATTATTATTACACGCACACAAGAAATTTAAATATAAAGATAATATTTAAATTATTGTATTCATACCTTTCATAATATTGTCACATAAAACTGATGAAGGTTTTTAATAATTATTAAACTCGTGTTCAAATTATATATAGCCTATCATTCAGTTTATGCAAATCTATGCTAATTTATAATTAGTTATCGTCACAAGTACTTTAAAATGTTATTGAAATTTCCTTAACAAGTTTGGAAACTCTTTAGAAAATAAATTAAAATACATTTAGGTTAGAGTAAGTGAATAGAGCCCCACCATGGTTCAGGCCTTGTCGTGGCGGTGGGGCTCAGTAACCTAGGGTGAGCGGTGCACCTTGGGCGAAGCGAATTGGGCCGAGGGGGCTCTTTGTACCCCTCTTATAAGAAGAGGGGCAGGGGGCAAGGGGCGAGGATGGGAACCTCACCCCATTGTACTGTACCGACGTTGGGAGGGGGTTTTCTGTGGTGCGGGACAACCCCTTTGTGGAGGTGACGTCGGTCCCTTGCAAGACTGACTAGCCGTCGAGGTGCCCTGTTTGTTTACTAAATCCGGGGTACCTCACCAAAGCCGGCATTGGTGGCACTCGCCGGGTTTTAGTGGGTAGAGCTGCGTCCACTTACCAACTATCGGGCGCAGCGAGTCCCACATACCCGCGTGGGGAGACCCACTCCCCCGCGGGATGCCTCAGAGCATTTCCCGGCGTTAAAGAAAAAACAAAGAAAAAAAGGTGAATAGAGAAACGATGGCAAAGTTTTAGTTATTACCTAATTTTTACAAGACAATTATAAAGAATCTATGCATATAAAGAATGCGAATAGCAAAGGGATTAGTATGAACAACAAGAACAACACGCATAGATAATCAAAAATATAGTTCGCATACTTTATTTAATAAAGAACACGATCCCATACAACAACAAAAAAGGAAAAATAAACGAAAAGAAAATGTTAATAAAAATAAAACGGAGAAGGGCATAAATATTATAACACTTTAACCAGTGTACAGCGCTCAAAATCCTAGTGCTTAAAATAACTGTGGAGTTATGTGTGGTCATTTTGCGAAATGAAAACCTTTTAGCAAAACAAAAAGTTATGAAATATTCAGCAGTTTTAAATGTTTTTGTGATATAAAATGATAGGAACATCAAAGCTCCAAATATTTTCTCCTAAGTAAACAAGTAACTTTTAACAACCTCAAATTATCGAGCGGACCATATGTTAAGTAAGAGGTAGTGCCATGCTGCTTTGCAGCCGAATTGGGCCGGCACGACCGAGGTGGTACCTCTCACTCACATAACACCGACGTCAAGTGACAGCTATGCGTTTCCTGCGATTTGTGAGTTTCCGGTATCCCATGGGGGGATAGGGAAAAGGAGGGCAACACATCTGCATAACTTTTGGTTGTGTGTGTGATGTCTATGGGTGTCGGTAATCACCATAAGGTTCCGACTGCTCGATGGCCTCCCTATGACATAAAAAAATGAGAGCTGTGGTCTTCTCGTAGAGCTGTGGTCGCCGAATCTGATGGAAACCACAGCACTGACGTATGTATTTTTTATGTTATTTGGATAGGCAAACTGGCAAACGTGCCACCTGATGGTAAGTGGTCGACGTTGCCCATTAACATAAACTAGTTTACCTGGAACTAGCCCAGGCAACTCATCTATGTGTTGCCTATCCTAAGACATAGGATGTCAAGTCTCGGTGCCAGTAATTACACTGCATGTCTTGCCCTTCTCTCCGAAACACAGCAAAGCTGTTTCACGAGAGAAACAAGCAAGATGGTGGTACCGGGAGCGCAGCACAACGCATCCCACCCACTGGTGTGTATTATTTTATACTAGCTGTTGCCCGCAGCTTCGCCCGCGTTAATTTAGATTTACAGCCGTTCGGATTGATGATGATTAATTTTATGGCCAAAGTTAAAATTATAACATCAGCTATATGCCTCTGAAAGCCTCGTCGAAATCGGCTTAGCTGTTTCAGAGATAAACCGGAACAAATAGACAGACAAAATTGATTTTTTTAATGTAAGTACCGTATATTATTTTATAGCTTTTACCCGCGACTTCGTGCGCATGTAAGAAGTATTTTTTTAAATCTTATTTTTCAAATAATATGGTTGCAATTTACAAACTATTATAATTGAAAGAATACTATTAACTTCCACTGTAGGGCCCGATAGTACGTTTTTATAAAATATATTTATTTAATTTAGAATTACATTTTTATTATATTTAAATAACTTAAATTACGGATTTTATCGCCGTTTATTATTATTTTTACATGCCCGACGTTACTTTAAAGCAACCATGGTCATGGTAGGATTGAGGTGTCAGACGTCCTAACGTTACAAAGTTATTCGAAACTTCCCTATTATCAATATTTCAATTCAAATTAGTACGTACTGTGGTACCTACTATGTACACCAGCAAAAAAAACTACGAAAAAGAAATATTATATTTGTTATTATATATAATAAGTATTCCTTTTTTATAATATCATGAATTCTATTAATAAATTATTTTGTATAAATTACTAATATACGGAGACAGTACTCATTAAAAACGCGTGGTATATAAAGATAGCGTGATCTACATTTTGTGTTAACGCCATCTATTGAAACGTCGAGAAAACTTCTTGTTACACATAAACATCTTATGCCTTGGGTCTCAAACTATATCCATATAAAATTTCACTCAAATCGGTTCAGTGGTTTACCAAATACATAGTCCCAGCGTTTTAGCTGCACAACTCCGTTCCCGTAAGATTTTAAGAATAACAACTATTTTAAGTCCTACATTAAGTTCCAAAGTATCTTCATATCAAATTTCACCCAAATCTGTTCCGTGGTTTAGAAGATAGAGAGTCCCGGGGTTTTACCCACATAGTTCCAGTTCCCGTGAGATTTTCAGGATAACAACTATTTTAAGTCCTACGTTAATGTCCAAAGTATCTTCATATCAAATCTTACTCAAATCTGTTACGTGGTATAGAAGATAGTCAGTCCTGGGGTTTTACCCGAATAGTTCCTGCTCCCGTGTGATTTTCAGGATAAAAATTATTTTAAGTCCTACGTTAAGTTCCAAAGTATCTTCATATCAGATTTCACCCAAATCTGTTGCGCGGCTTAGAAGATAGACAGTCCTGAGGTTTTACCCGCATTCATAGTTCCCGTTCCCGTGGGATTTTCAGGATAACAATTATTTTATTTCACCAACTTATAAATAGATGGCACTAATATATAAAGTCCTACGTTAAGTTTCAAAGTATCATCATATCAAATTTCACTCAAATCTGTTCCGTGGTTTAGAAGATAGTCCGTCCCGGGGTTTTACTCCTATAGTTTACCGTTTCCGTGGGATTTTCAGGATAACAACTATTTTATACCCTACGTTAAGTTCCATAGTATCTTAATATCAAAATACACCCAAATCTGTTCCGTGGTTTAGAAGATAGAAAGTCCTAGGGTTTTACCCGCATAGTTCCCGTTCCCGTAGGATTTTCAGGATAACAACTATTTTATGTCCTACGTTGAGATTCAAAGTATCTTCATATCAAATTTCACCCAAATCTGTTCGGTAGTTTCTGAAGATAGACAGTCCCAGGGTTTTACCCGCATAAATCCCGTTCCCGTGGGATATCCGGGATAAAAACTATCCTATGTCCTTTCTCGGGTTCCATATTATCTTTGTGCCAAATTTCATCCAAATCTGTTCAGTGGTTTAGGCGTGAAAAAAAGACAGACAGACAGAGTAACTTTTCCCATTTATAATATTAGTAAGGATTATTTCTTGTGATACAACATGGTAAAAATACAGCTTTTGTTTTTTCAAAGTTTGTTTACATAATATTATACTGGTTCCGATAGTTGAAAAGACTCGTCTAAAATTTTTTTCTGAAATTGAGATATAATATTATTGGAGGAATCAGGAAAAAGGCGCATCGGCTGATGTTTTCTATATTTCGTTATCTCGCTCCGTATATCTATCACAACAAAAATGGGCGCAATTATAAACTTTTTAGTCAGAAGGCAAATACGGATTTCAACATTTACGTATAAACGCCATTAACTTTTATAATATTCTTCTAAGTTTGGAAGTTGAAAAGGCATATGTTTAAGATAGAAAATTTCTTACGCGCGACTGACCATATTATGCGTCTTTTGGTACTAGCATTTTGCTCTTTTTTTAAATTATGTTATGGGTAGAACTATTAAACGCGTTGTTCATATTAGACAGCACCGTTTTAATGAGTCCAACAAAGAAAGGGTTTAAACCGATAAGAAATACCAATTTGGACTTTTATAATTGAAAGCAATCACAGTGGATTTGATGCCATTTTTTATGTTAGTTGGATAGGCAAACTGGCATCCGTGCCACCTGATGGTAAGTGGTCGGGGTCGCCCATGAACCTAAACTAGTCGTTAATAATGAACATAATAATAGTAATAATGAAACTAATCTAGAACGAGCCCAGGCAACTCATTTTTGTGCTGTCTATTCTGAGACATAAGATGTTAAGTCTCTGTGCGAGTAATATCAATACTTGTCTTGCTCTATCTTTGAAACTCATCAAAGCACTTTCTCGGGAGAAACAAGCAAGAAGGTAGTACCCGTTTTTTTTCCGGAAAGGCTAGAGGCGGGTCATGCGCGGTGCCCAAGCAATCTAGTATAATCAATCTA
The DNA here is from genome assembly GCA_963853865.1 of Helleia helle. NCBI lineage: Eukaryota > Metazoa > Arthropoda > Insecta > Lepidoptera > Lycaenidae > Helleia > Helleia helle. The sequence goes on from OY971420.1 coordinate 8,867,635, forward strand.
GCGTAGTGCTACTGCTGTTACCGCGGTCTTTTTTTGTGTCTACTCGTATCGGATTCGAACCTAACCTTTCGCGATCGGTCCGGCCAGGTGGTACCCGTGCAGCCTGGAGCGCGTCACAGAGCATGTGCGGTGCGTCAAAAGAAGTTTTCACTTCAAAAAGTAAAACTCAGTAAAAATTTAAAATAAATAATCCTCATTTATTATGATCTCTGCGCCAATAGTTTTATTTTAATTCAAGAAGCGTGGAGTAAGTATATAACATAATATTATATACCTACTTACGATAAATGCATGTTACTTTTTTGAATATAGCATTACTTCCGTCAGCAACGTCAGTAACCCTCTAGTCACCCTAAAGAAGTTTTACTTTAATAAATGATAAAGTTCTTAGAAGCGCCTTAAAACGTGTGTAAAATAATGAAGTCTTTTTTTTCCTTTAACGCCGGGAAATGCTCTGAGGCATCCCGCGGGGGAGTGGGTCTGCCCACGCGGGTATGTGGGACTCGCTGCGCCCGACAGCTGGTAAGTGGACGCAGCTCTATCCACTAAAACCTGGCGAGTGCCACCAATGCCGCCTTTGGTGAGGTGCCCCGGATCTAGTAAACAAACAGGGCACCTCGACGGTTAGTCAGTCCCGCAAGGGACCGACGCCACCTCTACAGAGGGGTTATCCCGCACCACAGAACAACCCCTCCCAACGTCGGGATAGTACAATGGGGTGAGGTTCACATCCTCACCCCTTGCCCCTGCTCTTCTGTCCCCTCTTCTTATAAGAGGGGTATAAAGAGCCCCCTCGACCCAATTAGCTTCGCCCGAGGTGCAGCGGCTCACCCTAGGTTACTGAGCCCCACCGCCACGACAAGGCCTGAACCATGGTGGGGCCTGAACCATGGTGGGGAAAATGATGAAGTCTGCGACAAGTGGCGTTCTATTGTTTATAGACAATAAGCTCATAGATAATTAAATTCGTACTAAGCAAATGCTTATTTACGCCCTTTCAATCTTGATCTGCGACCTGTAAATTAAGCGTAAGATATTTTATTCGATAAAAAAAATTACACATAGTGTAATATGAATCCTAAGTTTTGTGTTTAAGAGGAAAAAAATAGTTTTCATTTACAGATTTTTGTGGAAGCAAGAGTTATTTACGCTCAAAAAAGTACAATAGGCGGATTGTATTCTACTTTTATTATATGATAAAACTAGTAGTTTTTATTTTCTACAAAAGAAAACCTTTTAAACTCCATTAAACAATGTAAAATAATGAATGGCGTGAACATAGTCAAACAAAACAACTTTTTATTATAAAAGCTTAAAGAATAAAGAGGGAAGACTTAGAAAAACTCGATTGAAAAACGTTTATGGTGGTTAAAATAAATACTTTAATACGGACTATAATAAAGGTAATGGATACGGTTAGCGAACAACATTATTCCAGGATCTTGAACAAATGAAATAACGTATCCTTCGCTAGGATGTTCAAAGTTTAACTCGCAAATAAAAAAACCCGGTGCAATAATAAAAGTAAAATCTTTTTGAAGATTTTTTTTTCGATTTCATTTTATCTATTTCATGTCAATTTTATTGATAACCGTCCTGAAGAGATCTTCAGTAAATAAAGTAGAAAAGCGGTTCCACGCGGTATCATCTGCCAGAAATTGAAAAAAAAACGTGCGAATTTGTAGAGCCGGAGATGTGGCAAACCTGCAAATGAATAGACTTTTACATTACATTTATAAGAAAAAGGGACAAAAGAGCAAGGGGCTAAGACGGGAACCTCACCCCATTGTACTGCCCCGACGTTGGGAGGGGTTGTTCTGTGGTGCGGGACAACCCCTCTGTGGAGGTGGCGTCGGTCTCCTGAGGGACTCATTAGTCGTCGAGGCACTCGTTGGGTTTTAGTGGGTAGAGCTGCATCCACTTACGAGCTTTCGGGCGCAGCGAGTCCCACATACGCCGGGAGATGCCTCAGAGCATTTCCCGGCGTAAAAGATAAAAGGAGCAAAAATTCCTGCAACAAAACATTCAAATACATACAATTTTATTTTCTCTCTTGATAAGAAATTACGGTACTTCCTATAATTAACCTGACCGTAAAACGTCGGTGGCACCGGTATATCCATCGGATATTGGCAGAGTAGATGGGATAGGTTGATTGTATGTAAGGCATCTAAAATTCATCGATGAAATTAACTTCTTGCAAAAAGGTCGAAATTTATAACGTCATTAATACGATTTTTGATTTGTCAAAGTAAATGGAAAATTGGATTATATAATCATAAATGGTGAAAAATGAACGTTGATAAACGAATACTGCAAATCAACTCATGAACATAATTAAATTGTCTGTCTCTGATTTCAAAGTTAATACGAAAACTTAAAAAGCTAATATCAGCATTTCTGAAACACGCTCATTCTGAAACATTGTCAGCATGTTTATCTGAAAGATTTTCTGGAAAAAATTCTAAAAAGTCTTAAAGGATCTGGAAAATGTGAAACATTTCTTTTAATTACATTACATTAACACAGACATTTCTTTAAACTTCATTCTATAGTTACATTTTACAATATCTTACTGGATTTAGATGATAAAGATTTTTATGTCACAAGGAGGCAACCGAGCAGTCGGAGCCTTATGGTGACTACCGACACCCATACACATCCGCACAAACAAAAGTTATGCAGATGCGTTCCCCTCCTTTTTCCTATCCCTCCCAATGGGCCACCGGAAACTCACAAACCGCACGAAACACGACAGCATAGCTGTCACTTGACGCTGGTATTATGTGAGCGTGAGGTTCAACCCCAGTCGTGCCGGCCTAATTCTTTTTTAATCGGTTTTTTTCATATGCGTATCATAACCTAAATTACTATAATAATTAGGGCAGATATAATTCAAATCGAAATAACAGTGTTTATGACAATATAGTCTTAAATCTAATAATTAAAACCAGCGAAGTAGTTACAAAAAATTGGTTCCTTCACATGTTTTTCCTTTGTTTTTATAGAGGGGAGGCCCCTCGTTCTATAATGTATACATTAGTAGAATACCATTTCATACATTTTACTAACACATCACTACACTAACATTTTCCGTCCGATTAGAGATGGTATTTCCACATGAATTAATTGCAATTACAAAATCACTGAATGCACTGTGAAACATTATGAATAGAACTAGTTTAAAAACTGTAAATTAAAGGATTGTTTTGTATCGTGTTATAATTAGAAAAATATTTATATCTTTGTCTAAATTCAATCGCGTACAAACTGATTAAGTATGTAAGTCTAAATATTTAAAAAAACCCTTTTTAATGTAGCAATAATTAGAAATATCATAGACATGATATTGATTTCTCTGATTGAATTGAATCCCATCGTGTGCGATCTTATTAAGTTAGTCTAACATATTTCTAGTTTTATTACATTTTACAATCGATTTGATTTAACGTTTATTTGTAAGCTCAGTCTCTGCGGCTTTGGTTCGATGACTTTGTTCTATTAAACTCGTAAAGTCATAAGGTACAGGTTAAAGCACTCTTTTTATCAAGAACTATTGCAATCATATTAAAGTTTTCCCCAATATGTTGTAACTATATGTTGTTACTTTTCATTCCCGTAGGAGTACAGGGATAAATTAAAGTCTTTATTTCAGATGTATATACTATGTTATTGTAAAGTTTCATCAAAATCCATTTAATTTGTTTTGCGTGAAACAGTAACTTAGATCTGTACATTCATACAAACTTTCGCGTTTATAATATTAGTAGGATGAAGTAGGTAGTCAGATATATTATCTCTAAAAAATTACAATATTACTTTTTATTGTAAGAAGTAATAATATTATTTACTTTTGATGTGTATATAAAATGTACAATAATTCACCTTCAACTCACTGTACAATGATTCACCTATTGTTGATTTTGCAAAGTTTTTGTATTTATATAAAAGATTAGATTAGTTTTATTTTTATTTTTAATGTAAGGAATTATACGTTGTTAAAATAAGAATAATAATAAATTATATTATTTCAATTGTTTTAGTTATTTTATATTTAACTCATGTGTTATTTTTTTTAAGTTATTATAATGTTCCTTTTTTCCAAAATAACCGTGCTACGCCAGCATTGGTTTCGTAGGTCTCGATGGCGTATTTCATAATAATGTTTGTAATTAATATTTATATTTTTACAAAATTTAGAAATCTTTATATATATAATTCTTCTGTGCGTGTGTATGTCACTGAACTCCTCCTAAGCGGCTGGACCGATCTTGATGATTTATTTTGTGTGAGTTCAAGAGGATTCGAGAATGGTTTAGATTTACAAAAAAAAAAAAAAATGTACAGGACAACGTCTGTCGGGGCCACTAGTTGTTTATAAATAAATAAATGAAACGGATACACGCGCATTTCGCACGCTGAGGGTTACGTTGTGAGACCGAGCTTTTTACCAAATTCCATGTCAAATTGAAGTATACTATAGGTTTGGTTTGATATACCGACAGACAGATAAACAACGGAGTGATCCTATAACTATAGAGGTTCAATTTCCATATTGAATATGATAAATTTAAAAAGGATCAAGGCCTAATCCCTAATCGCCGGAAGAAAATGAAGTTTTACATTCTATTACACTGACTATTACCATTACTGTCTCAGCCATCAATCATCACACACTTTGCATATTGTTCATTTAAAAAAAGTAAAAACGTCAATATATTTTTATTCAATATTTTACATAAATCGTCCAATTTGCTCTACCCTACTTACGGTAGCTATGTTCACTGAGATTAACCGGCGAAACAAACTCGGTGAAACTAATCTTTGAAATTTTTACAATATTCGTGGACTGTACATCGTTTCAAAATGTTTTATTTTTCTACTCGCAGCCGAGCGTGACTAATCCTAAAGCTCCATTTATTTTAATAGTTTCAAACACTTTGAAACAGACACTAACTGTCCGTTTAAATTAACTCACCGGTTATCCTCCGGCTGCAATTACTATTAATATAATCCTACGTTTACTCGACGAAATAATCCGGGAGTTATAGACGAAGTTAAATTAAATGGTGCAATTATTTATTAGTATTTCCCGACCAAAAGTATCTATTACCTTAATATTGGAAACTGTCCTCTGAAATAAATAACCTCTATATAATAATAATAGCCTTCTTTGATAATTTACCTATTAAATGCAAAGTTTTTTGAAATCCGAATGTCGGTTACGGAGATTATCGCGTTCTAAAAAACACACTCTTTAGCTTATTTTCATTTCATCATATTGGTTTACATAATAAAACCTCAATCTTTTTATATTCAACCCTTTTGACGTACTTCTCACATAATCGCTTTCGATTACATACCTAAAATCTTAATAATAAAACGAAGTAAAATAATATCGTGTGAGCGACGATGGCCCAGTGGGTATGGGTTCGGCCTCTTGAGTGACATTCGAGAAGTTCGGGTTCGATACTGACCCCCTATGATACACAGAAATGGGTTTTTCAAAATTTTTACGTGCACCTGAATATGAGACCGATCGCTTGCTCACCCGTCCTTCACCGGTAAAGATACACAGAACATCGTGAAGAAAACTTTATGCCCGATGAGATTAAAAGTCTTTGAAGGTGTCTGAAGTTCACCAACCGGCATCGGGCCAGCCATGGTGAACTCCCAAAATCCGTAATGAAAAGTAAAAAAAATATATGAGATCCGTACCCAGCAGTGGTACATATAAGGGTCGATATTATTATTATTATCAATATATAAGTATTATACTTATAATGTGTTTATATTATTTTAATACAAAAACGCAACTATAAGACTCAGATGTAAAGTCGAAGCGACAGGCTTTTGATTATAAAAAAAACAAAATAAAAGATTTTGAAAAAACCCGCGACGGTTAAAAGTCAATTGAAAAATTAAAAACCGTCTCAAAACAAATGTTTACTGCTGCGCCCCCTGCTAAGTTATAATCATAACACCTATGTAAGAACATGCACCAATCAAACCCAAACCCATCATTGAAAATCGCATCAAAATTAGAATAGTAGTTTTGGAGAAAAATGGCAACATTGGATTGTACAAAAAATGTTTGCAGTGCCCTCTGGTGAGTAACCAACGTAATACCTATCTAATAACATGCGCCAATCAAATCCGAACCCATCTCTGAAAACCGCATCAAAATCGGACTAGTAGTCTTTTTTTTTATGTTAGCTGAATAGAAACTGGCAAACGTACCACCTGATGGTAAGTGGTCGACGTCGCCCATGAACATAAACTAGTATACCTGGAACGAGCCCAGGGAATTAATTTATGTGTTGCCTATCCTGAGACATAAGATGTTAAGTCTCGGTGCCAGTAATTACACTGCCTGTCTTGCCCTTCTCTCCGAAACACAGCAAAGCTGTTTCACTAGAGAAACAAGCAAGATGGTGGTACCCATGCAGCCGGGAGCGCGGCACAACACTTTCCTCCCAACGACCGGTAGTCTTGGAGATAGGCGGCAAAATAGATTTGCACACACAAACTGCCTCTCACCCCAAACGCATAAACATCTCCGTTCCGTCGCGGGTAATAATAATATCTAATTTGTTATTGCTATACTCACCTTAAAAATTATTTGATGATAAAATTCGGAGAGCTGATGTCAAGGATATGCTAAAACGGCCTGAGTAATAATGTTCTGGAGGGATCGCTACGTGCGGAGTCTACGTAGTTTTCATTTAGAAGGGATGGCCATCTCCGTGCTGAATCTGGAGTGCAGCAGTAGATGCGTTTTTTGTTAGTTGGATAGGCAAACTGGCAAAAGTGCTACCTGATTATGTATCCCTTGGTAAGTGGTCGACGTTGCCCATGAAAATAACCAGTTTACTTGAGACGAGCCCAGGCAACTCATTTATGTGTTGCCTATCCTGAGACATAAGTTTTCTAGTCTGGTGCCATTAATTACACTGCATATCTTGTCCTTCTCTCCGAAACACAGCAAAGCTGTTTCACGGGAGAAACAAGCAAGATGGTGGTACCCATGCAGCCGCGAGCGCGGGACAGCGCTTTCATCCCACCGGTATGCACAGGGATCATCCATCTTGTTGTTTATTAAGAGAAGCATCTGCTATGTCTAGCAGAGGACAATTATTGATAATTATGATTTTGACTTCGTTCATCAAACTGTACAAAAGATACGCAAGGCTTTATTTAACTTATAACTGTCATATTATCGTGTAAGCTGTAAAGGGTTAAATTTATGTACCTTATCTCGTCCCTCTCTAGATCGATCGTCGATAAATACTTAACTAGCCTTTTCTCACACAATAAGTGACTGGCTGAGCTTACATCGTACGTTAAGGTTTTAGTATCTTCAGTAATATAAAGCGATGTGCTGTGTACTACATCGTAGTATGTACAGTCACGGAATGAAAAGGTTAGTCACCATAAAGTTGATTTCATCTTGCACTAGTGCAATAAGTGATGTGTCAAAACATATCAAAACTTTTCATTATATTATATTCTTAGACAAGGAATCAATAAATTGGAACTTTGTTATCGAAAAGTTAAACATAATTTTCTCTCTCATTCCAATCTCTAAGTTCATATGTTGCCGATACGTTAAATAAATCAATATGAAAACTGACGAACCTTTTCAATCGGTACAAATAGTAAATAGAATCCACAGCAATTTTGATGATGAAAATATTTCTACACCAAAACGTCATCTTCTCAAAAATTATAAAAAATAAATCTCATCGCAATAGCAAAGAGCTTTGAAACGTCTCAACCAATTTTCTTAAAACATGTTTAAGAAACACCGCTAGAAAACCTTCTTTCAAAAAATAAGTTGCGCCCAAATTGTTTCACCTATTTAAGAGCCACGGTGTCAGACTGACATCCCCACCATGGTTCAGGCTTTGTCGTGGCGGTGGGGCTCAGTAGCCTAGAGTGAGCCCAGCGAACCTTGGGCGAAGCGAATTGAGCCGAGGCGGCTCTTTGTACCCCTCTTATAAGAACCTCACCCCATTGTACTGTCCCGACGTTGGGAGAGTTTGGAGAGTTTGGAGGTGGCGTCGGTCCCCATGAGAGACTGACTAGCCATCGAGGTGCCCTGTTTGCTCAACAGATTCGGGGCACCTCACCAAAGGCGGTATTGGTGGCACTCGCAGGATTTTTGTGGGTAGTAATGCGTACACGTACCAGCTTTCGGGTGCAGTGAGTCCCAAATACCCGCCTGGGGAGACCCACTCCCCCGCGGGATGCCTTAAAGCATTTCCCAGCATGAAAGAAAAAAAAGTCTGACATACAGACGGACTATATTATATCAGATATAGATCAAACTAATGACACCCCTCATTTTGCGACAGTGATAAAATGTTATCTAATATGTCCGATCATGACGCATTTCTCCCACACAAAACTCGATACTAACGTTAGCGAACAAGGCACGAAACCTCAACATACCAACATCACAATCCCACACGTCATTGGTATTAAGAGCTCGTGATTGGTCGTTTATGATAGCGTGACGTCATTACAGTGAGAGTTACTTCTCATTATGTATCCCTTTTTTTGTCAACCTCTGTGGCTCAGTGTTAAGCGCGATGGCGCTCAAGCCAGAGGCTGCGGGTTCGAATCCCGCCAGGGATCAAAAAAGTTTTCTGTGTTCCTGGGTCATGGATGTGTATGAAATATGTGAATTATATAATAAAAATCTTAAATATATGTATAGTATAAAAGTATTAAATATTATATTTCCGGTGTCTGGTACCCGTAACACAAGTTCTTCGAGAACTTACCACGTTAAAAGCGTCCATAGATATTGTTTTACTTTCTTAGTTGCGAAAACATTAGTCAGAACCAACGTCTAATGCAAAGCTTAAAGCGATACTTCATTGGCATTTATATAGAACTAGCAGGTACCCGCAGCTTCGTCCGTGTGGAGTACTTACAAATAAGTAGTGTTTATCCTTACTAATATTAGAAAATGGATACGTGTGTTAATGTAAAGCTATATGTAAGTACAATGTCTATAATAAACTACAATGAAAGACTTTTTGCGTTCGGGCAGTAATATTTTATAATATTTTATGCGTTTGACAATCATGTACGTCGTTTTTTAAAATATTGACGTAATCATAGATTAAAAAATGGTCTCGTCGTAGCGCAGCGGAGACCAATTTTTTATCTATGGACGTAATTACGTATGACCACTTATAATAAGGCAAATGTAATTCCTGTAGGAACTTTGAAATTCGGGATAAAATATAGTATATGCGTTATTCTGGTATATAAACAACAACAACTGTAGTAGTTGTTACAACAATGCCAAGTTTCATGAAAAATACGTTCTGTAGTTTTGTCGCAATTGAGGAACAAACATCCAAATATCCAAACTTTCGCATTTATTATTATTAGTAAGATTAGTTAGTAGTAGACTCGGAAGCTGTTGGGGTTCAAATCCGTAGACAGATCACTCGTCTTTATTAAGGGAAAGTATGTTCATCTTATATAACAAATATGTACACTTATTGGTATTGGATGTTACATCACCTTAAACCAATATAGATCTTTGATTACAGGGCAATTAGCCTTCATTTCATTAGACTTAATTGATATGAATATGCGCGGTTTAAGCCTTAAGGGTAAGCCTTATTATTCAGTCTTGGTAGAGACATTTTGATGCGAGCAATGTACTGAAATTTGTAAAAGGATATTGTTTTTGTTAGTTGCGTCACGTAGAAGAATGCCAGATGGGACTGAAGGGAATCCACTTAGCCCTCTTCCAAATGTCTATATATATATATATGTAAGTATGAACAAGAATAAAAATTAAAAATTGATTTATTTATCCTATATATACCTATATATCCATAAGTCGTAATAAAGACTTACATTTTTTGTATTATAGATTGACAACCAAATATAATATAATATTAGTTAGTAGTAAACAAATATAAGTTGCGTACATAGATAGATAGATACATATTTCTGGTCTGGTAGAAATATCTAAACCCTTTTTTTTTTTTTTTTTTCTTTAACGCCGGGAAATGCTCTGAGGCATCCCGCGGGGGAGTGGGTCTCCCCACCTTGTATGTGGGACTCGCTGCGCCTGATAGCTGGTAAATGGACGCAGCTCTACCCACTAAAACCCGGCGAGTGCCACCAATGCCGCCTTTGGTGAGGTGCCCCGGATCTAGAAAACAAACAGGGCACCCCGACGGCTAGTCAGTCCCGCAAGGGACCGACGCCACCTCCACAGAGGGGTTGCCCCGCACCACAGAACAACCCCTCCCAACGTCGGGACAGTACAATGGGGTGAGGTTCCCATCCTCACCCCTTGCCCTCTGCTCTTCGGTCCCCTCTTCTTATAAGAGGGGTACAAAGAGCCCCCTCGGCCCAATTAGCTTCGCCCAAGGTGCACCGCTCACCCTAGGTTACTGAGCCCCACCGCCACGACAATGCCTGAACCATGGTGGGGAGAAATATCTAAACCCTGCGTGGTGTCGCCACTGTATCTTTTTTATGTCAACACATATTATAGTCCAAACAGAAATTGGTTCCATAATTTTCATGCTGTCATGCTATACATACTACACAGTGTAGTTAATGCATGTTCACAATAACATAAACTTAATGGTATCAAGAAAGCCCAAGTTCTCCCGTAGTGATAATATTATTGTTGTACACAAAAAAAAATCTATCATAATAGTGGAAACGGATCGCACGGCCCTTCAATATAAACAATGTCGTAATTTACTTGGGATGTCCCGAACTAATTGAACAGCGTCAACTAAAAAAATATATACAACATAAGAATTGTTAGCATTTTTACTATATGATGTATGTAAGTAATACGTATCTATCTATGCTCTTCAAATTGTCTGCCCTTCGAAATTCGAACTCGCAACCAGTTTCCCACAGGCCGTCATATAAATGACAACATTTCGAAATCATGAAGTCGCTAAAATAAAAAATCAGTTGTCTGTAAAGTCGGTTTACTGACGATAGTTGAACGTGACAACGTCATAAGAAAATGGAACGCTTCAAAGCGAGGTAACGCCGCATTCGTCATCGCATACGTCATGTTTTTTCGTTCGTACAGCCGGATCCATCGAATTATAAGACGTTGTCGCGTCAAAAATCCATTTCTTTATTTTTCAATCCTGATTAGTAATAATATTAATTTTTTATATTTATTCGTCACTCAATACTGGAGAAAAAAAAATAAAAAGCCTGTAATAAAGTCACTTGTTCGGCATAATAAGGTACCTTTGCTCAAACATAATATATTATGTAGTTCAAAAATTATAAGGGAAATGTCATCATACATAATCAATAATGCAAAGAGGTAGGAATGAATGTTAAATATTATGTCATTCTTTCACATAATCTCTCTCTTCGTATTGTTTATTTGTGTTAGAATATTATCTAAGACCGGCTTCAGCGAATTCACTCTTTTTTTTTTCTTTTAAATGGGGAAATGCTCTGAAACATCCGGCCTGGGGAGTGGGTCTCCCCAGGTGGGTATGTGGGACTCGCTGTGCCCGAAAGATGGTAAATGGACACAGCTCTACCCACTAAAACCCGGCGAGTGCCACCAGTGCCGCCTTGGTGAGGTGCCCCGGATTTGTGAAGCTGACAGGGCACCTCGACGGCTAGTCAGTCCCGCAAGGGACCGACGCCACCTCGACAAAGGGTTGTCCCGCACCACAGAACAACCCCTCCCGACGTCGGGACAGTACAATGGGGTGAGGTTCGCATCCTCACCCATTGCCCCCTGCTCTTTTGTCCCCTCTTCTTATAAGAGGGGTACAAAGAGCCCCCTCGGCTCAATTAGCTTCGCCCACCGTGTTGGGCTCACCCTAGGCTACTGAGCCCCACCGCCACGTCAAGGCCTGAACCATGGTGGGGAGCGAATTCACTCTGCTCTATTTGTAATCAAAACCCGGATTTATTTGATATTTCTCAATAAAATGAATCCCAATGAACAATTATATACATCAATGAAGAAACTATTGTCGTTTACAATACAATTACGTCTCTTTAGAATAGGAAGGATTTCAAAAGTTAAAATAAATATAAAAATGAATGAATCTCGAGAAAATAATAAATACGGCTCTAGTTTCAGTTAAAAATATAAGGACCTGGATGACCGAGCATTGCTCGGTTTTATTTTTATGACATTTTCTAAAAATGATTCCTAGCTAGATCAATTTATCGCCCCCGAAACCCCCTATATACTAAATTTCACGAAAATCGTTGGAGCCGATTCCGAGATTCCAATTATATATATATATATATATATATATATACAAGAATTGCTCATTTAAAGATATAAGATATAGGGGGGTTCAAAAATAAAATGTCAATTAAATTATTAAAACTATAATTTGGGATTTTATAAGACCTTATAATGAAATATGGTTAGAATAAAATACAGTAGAGGAATAAAAATGCATTACTTGACGCTATAAGCGCATCATTATTATCAGCCTTTATCCGTCCACTGCATACGTACATAGGCCTCCCTCAATGAACGCCAAGACTGCCGATCTCTTGCCCCTCGCATCCAACACGGACCGGCCACTTTACGGAGATCGTTTTCCCAACTCGTTTATGGTCGACCAACACTTCGGGTCTACCTTTGGGCCACCTAAACGTGGCCTCCACTCTTTAACCTAATTGGTCCATCGGCCATCCGTTCTCCTAAGTGTGTGACCAGCCCACTGCCACTTCAACGAGCTTATTCTTTGCGTAAAACCTATCAGTTTTTAAGCACCTATTAGTGGTAATAATTTCATATTTTATATTTATACCTTGAATTAATTATTTATTTCACAATAAATGTTTCACTGATTAATAAAGCCTCAAAAGCCTTGTTCGCACGATTGGCAAACCTCAGTAAACCCTCAAAAATTCAAACTTGCGGATAGAGCGTTTGTCTTGGATTGCGTAGGTTTGTAAGGGCTCCCACCATGGTTCAGGCTTTGTCGTGGCGGTGGGGCTCAGTAACCTAGGGTGAGCGGTGCACCTTGGGCGAAGCTAATTGGGACGAGGGGGCTCTTTGTACCCCTCTTATAAGAAGAGGGGACAGAAGAGCAGGGGGCAAGGGGTGAGGATGGGAACCTCACCCCATTGTACTGTCCCGACGTTGGGAGGGGTTATTCTGTGGTGCAGGACAACCCCTCTGTGGAGGTGGCGTCGGTCCCTTGCGGGACTGACTAGCCGTCGAGGTGCCCTGTTTGTTTTCTAGATCCGGGGCACCTCACCAAAGGCGGCATTGGTGGCACTCGCCGGGTTTTAGTGGGTAAAGCTGCGTCCATTTACCAGCTGTCGGGCGCAGCGAGTCCTACATACCCGCGTGGGGAGACCCACTCCCACGCGGGATGCCTCAGAGCATTTCCCGGCGTCAAAGAGAAAAAAAAAAGGTTTGCAAGGGCTAGTAGCCGATCCGGCAAGTGTCCGTATTTGCCGGAATTACGCCGGAATTTGTCGCAAGAACTTCCGACACCTCCACACGTTTGTGCCCACTCATTCTTGTTTATGTCCTCGTGGTGAACTGATGTACGTATATTTAACTTTGTGCTAGGAAAAATGATTGACTGATAGAATAAAGATATTCTATACTTCCTGGATTGTTACCAAGAAAAGATGTATATAGGATTAAAATTTTAAAATTTATTAGACATTAAAATATATTATGTTTAGTAATATAAAATAATAGTGGATGGATAAAGGATGATGATGATATTATATTAATAAATTAATTACTATTTAATATTACATTTCTTTACACTCGTTTCTTGTATTTATAACAAAAAATAACTGAACACAAATGTAACAACAACTTCGACATCCGTCATGCTTGCCTCATTAGAACAAACAAAAGCACTCGCAAGAGTGTGGATGGCGACGTTTGGTTCCTAAGTCAAGCCAAACGTTTGTAGAGGTTTGGAGTGCGGTCGTGGTAAAACGTTCCCAATTGGATGTACCCACTGTAAAATATTGTTAACGCTGTCAGTCGTGTAACCGCCAAACATCCGATCCATTTTCAATTCAGTGATCAATCGTCATTTCGATTGACGATATTTATTCGAAACTTTGCTATATTTAACTAGCTTTCAATATTATAAAAATAACAATGCTTGCTCTATTCTTTGTCATCAGTCGTTCACTGCAGTTGTAGATATATTTGGTAAGAAGTATTTATTCGGTAGCAAAGCATGCTGCTTTGCTACCGTTCACATGTGCGGTTTGTGAGTTTTCGGTGACTCATTGGGGGATAGGGAAAGGGCGGCAACGCCCTTTTGGTTTGGCCTATATCTATATCTATTTATAAAAGATCAATTAAAACTCGCGTTAAAGAACTTATAGCTGACTTAAAACACCGTCGCTACACTAAGTCTGCAATCTGTGAACATAGTCTAGACAAAGCTCGCCATTATATTAGATTTGATAGACCACAGATACTCGCAAAAGAACACCGATTCCAACCAAGGATGATCCGCGAGGCTATTGAAATTTAAAAAAAAACATCCAAATTTCAATAGAGAAGATGGCTGGCTCTTATCACCTGCTTGGGATCCCATTATTAAAATAATTAAATCAAAAACCAAGCATAATATGCCACAGATACAGTTAGCACTTTCTGCGTAGAGAGGACTTATCAAAATAATGATGTATCATAGGGTAGTTCGAATAACTTTGTAACGTTAGGACATCTGTCATTTGCTGTAAAGTATCCGAAACGTCGGGCTTGTAAAAATCTTAATAAACCGCGATAAAATCCGTAAAAATTGTTTCATTATAATGAGTGAAATTCGCGCAAACATTAGAAAACAACAACTATATTATTTTTTATATACTAAATTCATATAAACCAACAGTCTCAATGATATTTAAATAATAAAAAAAGCCTTAAACGTCTAAAGATTTAATTTCAAAACATATATAGATAATATACAGAACTGTATATGAATAGACTCGTCACAGGAACAGATTTACACATATTGTAACCAACCTGACTCATAGTCCACAATCTCAAGAATGAACTGATTACATACTCTTTCATCATCCCGAATAGCCGATGATCGACCAACAAACAGATGTACCCAAAAACATTTAAGTATTTATTTATAAATATAAAACAATTGGTTAATACATAACAATACTCTCAGTTTTACATGTATACTTAAATTGTATTATCTTAAATAAAATCTTAAATGACAACGGTATTCCTTTCGTATGTTCCTCTCAAGCAATGAATAATATAGTAATTTCATATATATTTTATATAACATACCAAAGCTTTTGGTAGGCAACGCATGCGCTGTGGCACTCTGATTCAGCTGTGAAAAGATGAGTTCTGAACAAACATCCCTGTGCGGGCTTTTAAGCGCTACAATATCTTCGCTCTCCCTAAAAAAACATCATATCTTTTGCATCCAGCATTAGAATACATATTCTAATATCGTGCGTTAAGGTTCTTTTTGGAAAGCATGTTGTGGCTATTATTTAGATTCATGTATGCTTATAATTCTATTCAGTAATTGTTCCATGTTATTCGTTTGTTGAGGTCATGAGAACGAATGATTCATTCACGAGCTATTTCCGACTTCGGCCACTTAGGGTGAAAGTAGGGCATTATAATAATAAATAATAATAATATCAACCCTTATATGTCCCACTGCTGGGCACGGGTCTCCTCCTCGAAATCAGGCGAGGAGGGTTTTGGGCCATATTTTACCGATGCGCTGGCCCAATGTGGGTTGGTGAACTTCACACACCTTCAAATACTTTTAATCTCATCTGGCATCTCTAGAAAGAAGGTGGTCAGCATCGAACCCGGACCTCTCCGCTCTCACTCAAGAGGCCGAGCCCGTGTCCACTAGGCCATCGTCGCTCAATAGGGAATTCCTCTAAGTTAAATATTGGAGAACCTTTGATTAAGTGAGCCATAAGAGTAATTGGACAACAACTGTTATCATTATCAAGCTTGTTTTCCCCTGCTGGATACAGGCGTCTTTCGATAAATATGTCGAACTGATCACATCTAAATACAGGCCGGCCACCGACCCATTTCATCTATTATTCATACAGAAAATTCGAAAATTCTATTTTAGTGTTGTACCTGTTCCTTATATACCTCAATAACGTTCAAATATTGTATTTATAGGAGACAAACGATTCTAATAGATTAAAGGAAAGCGGGTTGGAGTCAGATCGAATTATTGAATAGAAAATTAATAATTAATTGAAAGGGCGGCGTCGATTTTTGTTTAATTAATTAACGATGAAAGTTCTTAAAGACTTATATAATATACTAGCTGTTGCCCGAAGCTTCGCCTGATTTGATGACGATTATTTCTTTAACCTATGTCACTCAGTGTAATTACGTAAATTAGTATTTGTAGAGACCAAACTTTAATTTGAGAATGTTTCCACCCGTCGACGCCATTTCACCTGCGTAGTTCCCGTTCCCATGAGATTTTTTCAGGATAAAACTATCCCATCACCCTTTCTGGGCCTCAAACTATATCTACACCAAATTTCATTTGAATCACTTCGGTTAGACTAGATGGAGAACAGTTTGTTTAAATCGTGACGTTTTTATTACTTCGAGATTTTTTATACCAGTCATCTTCTTCACGAAAAGTCCGATCCGAATAATTTAAAGTTAAATTTACACATAGATAATCAACCGAATTTATCAAACGATTTCAATGGATAAGAATTAATATCCTGATACCGATTTCACCACAATTAATTCCACCCATATTACCACTTAAAAATTTAAAGAACAACTGTTATTGTAGCTTAACTATTATATTTAGTTAGGTATATTATACCATAGTGGACTTTTTTGAGCGAGTACATTGTGTCTATTCATGAGTACTATTATTATACAGTATTTTATTTTGAAAAATCGTAAAAGACTTGGATAACATTGGTCCAATTTAGGTAAATATCTCTATTTTTTTTTGAAAATATAAAATATGTCATACCTGAATATAGTGTAGCTTACTGTTAGTGAAATATTTTTATGATCGGATCAGTACTTCCCAATATTACCTCCTAGAAATATTATACAAACTTCAAAACTTTACCTCTATAATATTAGTGTAAGTTATCATATTATTATAGGTAATGTATGATAATTTATGTATCATCATCATCATCAGCCTTTATCCGTCCCCTACTGGATATAGGTCTGCTACAATAAATGCCAAGATGACACTTTTAATATAAAACGATAACATTTACACGTATGTACAAATCAAATCAAATCAAAATAATATCCCAAGAGACTGTAATCACTACGTTTACTAATATCTTTATTATTTGGTTACGTAGGTAACCACTCGTACGCTTGAAATACGTCAAAAAACAAAAAAGAAGTCAATAAAAAGGTGTAGTTACGTTGTAGTAATAAATAAAAAAAAATAAAAAACAAAAACTCTTTTGGAATGGAGACTCAGTCAATCCAAAAAAAACGAGAAATAAACTTGAGGGTTGCTCTTTTGTCATCAACATAAAACACATAGTTTATAAATAGGTACATCATGTCCATGCAAAACCTAAACAGTGAATGTCTTATTCCCAAGGTTTGGTATCTTCAATACAATCTTTTATTTCATAATAGCCTTTACCACACAAACGTTCCTTAACAGTTTTCTTAAATTTATTAATGGAAAGATTTTGAACGTTTTCTGGGATCCTATTGTAAAAACGTATAAAAGAATTAATAACTTTATGAAGTCTAAAAAATGGTACATTCAATTTATGTTTGTTCCTTGTATTTATGTTGTGATTAGTCGCATTTTTTTACAAATTCATTAAATACAGTACAGAAATATTTTTCCAAAAAAACAATTAATATATGTTCCGTTACTATCATTTTTAATTTGAAGATGCTATATTTTCAAAAACCGTAACTTCTAATTAGAATCTTATTAAAAAAAGTTATATTATCTACAGTAAAAAAGTAGGTATATACGGTTTGTGTGTTTCACATCAAGTACCAAAACTATTTTAGAACGAGAAATTGTCATTTATGATATTATGTTTAAGATGATTACACACATTTACATATTTTAAATTACCTTGGTTATTTTCACTCTTAAAACTATAAAAAGCATAGCCCCCCCCCCACACGTAGTGTGAACACGACATTCGAAGACAATTTCAAAGTATCAATCCTTCATAAGAGTTATTGAAAACATGGTATAAATACCGCTTATAGTATATATATAAACAATATATGTATATATATAAACAATCTCTAAATCCAATCTCAACGTACTGTAAAATAAATGTTAAAAAAATTACGCATAGTTTGTGTATTGGTTCAGATATTGTTACAATTGTTTTTAGAGTGTAAGAGTACTCGCTACTCATACCTCGTACAAAGGTATTTTCAAGCATCGCCGAGTTGCGAACTCCGTTAGTAAATACAAACAGCTTACGATCAAACGCTTAATGCTGGATACTCAGAAATCTCTTTACGGGTATGTTTTCACGGGACCGTTCTCAGAATCAAGAAGATGTTGGAAATAATTTACATTGAAATCCATAAACAAATACGTAACTGTATTATAATTTCAAAATATGTTGTATGCTGTATTATAATTTCGTAATATAAAAAATTTAAGAAATTCCATAAGGAATTTCTTATTTTTTTTATGATGGTATCATTTTTTATGAGTTCACGCCTCATAATCTCATTTTCAACAATACAAATAACATAACAATAAAATTGATTATTTGTAAGAATCCTATCAGTTACTAAGCAACGAATATACATTCTGATATAAATACACATTCGTTAGTCGTATCTTATTTTTTTATCGTTAATAGCAACGAATAAAAAGTCTGATATTTAAAAAAAATACACAATTAAACGACAGTGAATTGAACGCTCATAATAATTGCAAAGCTCGGCGCATTGTTCCTTTAGACGATAAAAAAAAATCGGTACTATAATTTTTTTCGTCAATTTTTTCTGCCACATTTAGATACCTATAGAAACAAGTACGTCCATAAAAGACTATTTTCAATGTTATTATTTACTATATTAAATAAAATAATTGATATTTAATTATATTTCATGCGCCGGACTATTATACTTGATATAAATGCACTCATATTAACATAATATAAGTGCGATATAAATAACAAAAAATCGATTTCACTTTCGAGAAAACTGCTTTTTTACATGTCAATAGTAGAGCAACTCTCTACGCTTCGCTTAAAAGGCGTGCAATTGGTCATCTATACCTAAAGATTTTTTTTTTGTATACACTCTGTTAGTTTAATACATTAATATAAAACCATGAAAAATATATAAAGCTTATTCAAAGTAGTCTCAATTTGCTGTAATACAGTCCTTTAAACGCTAGTTGAGGCCAGTTATCATTAGAAGCACGTACTTTTCCGTGGGAAAATTCTTCACTGCCAATCGTATGGATTGTTATAAGGATTCCAAATTAGCATTGCATTAGGAAGCCATACTTAGATAGTTTTAGAGAAAACTGACCATAAATCATAATCCAGTGGATTAAGATCGGGACTAAATGACGGGCAGTCTTCAGCTCTGATGATGTCATGAACGTTGGCTTGTAACCAAGGTCCTAGATTGGGTGGATCGACCTCTATGATGCGGCGCCGTCTTGCTGAAAAGACTATTCTTGTTTATTGAACATGGTTAATGGACTTAACTATCTTTTCGAGGACGGTATCTTGATACACTTGTCGATATTTTGATACATTTTTCACAAAAATATGTGAAATAATAGCTAACGCCAAACCTTCAATGAAGTCACATAATACCCTAGATATTCTTAGTTGACTAATGGGAATCTTTCTTAGAGCTTTAAGCATAACTATGGTAATATTTTTTTTAAAATATTGCTCATTTATGAAAAAAATCTCATCCGTAAACATAATTTTTCTGTGACCTCCCTTTGCGTACCTCTTAATTAGCGCTTTGATTTTATCACCCTATTATTTTTGAAATTATCAGTTAAGAAATGACTAGTGTGTCTCTTAAAGGCTGTAAGTCCTAAGTCATGTTTTAAAATACGCGACATGGTTCTAGGTGCTATCTTCATCTCCCAAGATAAAATCTTTTGCTTTCGGAAAGGATTTCTTCGAATTCTTTCCATTACTGCTTTGATCGCCTTTTTCGTAGGAATACTTTGTGGACGGCCAGATCTTTGTCTGTCACAAACAGGAGGTTTCGTTGTACCTATAATAGCCTGATACACGACATTTGACTTATACCAAGCGTATGGAGAGTTTTAAAAAATGTATATAACTCCACAACTATTTTGTGTTATGCAATTACAACGATTTGGTTCTCTTTATCACCTCACTTAATTTTAATATGAAATATCACAAAAAAATATTATGTATTGGCGCGAAAATGAGAAAACACAATGAACAATCATATAAAAATGACAGATTCCAAATTGAAATGTAATATATTTTCTTTTATTTTTAATTGTAACAGTATTTATGGCAAGGCTTGATTAAGGTTTTTATCGCAGAAGATATATTTTATTCTAGATATTAGTGAAAATCGAATCGTTAACACTTCATTCTTCTTCACTTTGGGTCTTTCCTTACCGGGCCTACATTTTGCGAATTTTCATTTGAAAATTACATGGAGTATTAAATTATTATAGCAGCTATAATAAATAAAACATTCAAATAAAAAACAAGTCATTTGTTTTTGTTTTACTTTCACAGTGAATTTGTCTCAAATAGCGACGGCACGCACCCATTCCGATGTGATTAGTTTTCTTAGTTTCTTACTACAGCACTCTGCATGCCTTTTCCCTAATTGTTGATAGATATTTTTCAAGTGAGTCATAGATGTATTTATATCATCATCAGCCTCTATCCGTCCACTGCTGAACATGGCCTATGTTCCTCCTTGTGTCTTCCTCAAAGAACGCCAAGACGGCCGATCCCTTGCCACTCGCATCCAACACAGACCGGCCACCGCACAGAGATCGTCTTGTTTCATCTCATCTTGAGATATATTTATATAGAATTATTTAATTTATTTTGGTTACCTGTAACACTATTTCTTACGAACTATCATTCTGATTCAATGAAATTGGTATGTTTTTTTTACTATTACCATTTTTAATGTTTTACCTATTATTATCCATAATTTAATGCTTTCGTTAAAATCATTATATTGCTTTAAAATTGCAGTATTTTCGAATTAAGGACTAAAATCTTTCATATTACTTCGGAAGAAATCACTTTTCTTATTGTATAACTTGCTGTTTCCCGCAGATCCGCCCGCGTTAACTTAGGTTTACAGCCGTAGGTATCCGGATCGATGAGGATTATTTTTATAGCATAAGCTACTCCTTATAACATCAGCTATGCCAGTAAAAGTCAAATTAAAATCGGCCCAGCCGTTTTAGAGATTAGCCGAAATAAACAGACAGACAGACAAAAACTGTAAGAAATGTTATTTTGGTGCACGTACCTTGTATACATCCATATGCGTTAAATAAAAAGCGGTTATTTTAATATTCAAACAGACACTCCAATTTTATATATCTTTATAAAATTGTTTACTTTTATTGTTTATCTGGTGGAACTTGTAAACAAAAGGAATAAACAGATATTGGGAAATTTTATATATAGTTGATTTTTCTGTTCTATAAAAACATCAATGAGATGTACCTACTTATATTAATAATAGCTATTGCCAGATTATTTTTATAAACTAAGTTACTCCTTATAACATCAGCTTTTTTTGATGAAAGTCCCAGCCCATTCAGAGATTAACCGGAATAAACAGAGAGACAGACGGACAGACAGACAAAAACTGTAAAAAGGCTACACACAAGGATACAGGCTACATATTCCAAGATAGCCTTTCCGTTCAATAAAAAGCGGTTATTTTAATATTATAAACAGACACTACAATTTTATTTATATGACTAGATATTGTATTTTTTTCTGATCTATAATTAAGATGTATAATAATAATGAATATGATTGTTTCTTTTTTCTTTTTTTTATGTTAGTTGGATAGGCAAACCGGCAAACGTGCCACCTGATGGTAAGTGGTCGACGTCACCCATGAACATAAACTAGTATACCTGGAACAAGCCCAATCAACTCATTTATGTGTTGCCTATCCTGTGACATAAGATGTTAAGTCTCGGTGCCAGTAATTACACTGCCTGTCTTGCCCTTCTCTCCGAAACACAGCAAAGCTGTTTCACGGGAGAAACAAGCAAGATGGTGGTACCCATGCAGCTGGAAGCGCGGCACAACGCTTCCCTCCCACCGGTTTACTCCTAATAAGAACGTCGCGTTTTAATTATTTGATATTGTAACTAAGGTAGGGAGGGATGGAACGAAGAAAGGGTGGAGTATTATGATAAATAAATAGCACATCCTACTAATATTATAAACGCGAAAGTTCGTAACAATGTATGGATGCATGTTTGTTACACTTTTACGCAAAAACTACTGCATGGATTTTAATGAACTTGACAGTGTGGCTTATATATCAGAATAACATATAATAGGCTATAATTTATCTATCTACTCTCACGGGAATGGAAAGTACGTGTGTAAAACCGTGAGGCGCTGCTAATATTGTAATAAAACTACTTTTTGCGGATTTTCATTGTTACTTTTAAAACAAGTAACTGTTACCAACAGCTCGATATCTCACATGTATATGTTTGTACGTTCATAAATCAACCAAGGCTAAAGGATGCGCGCTCCGTTTTGTATTTATTAGCTAACCTTGATGGAAATTTAGCATTAATTGTTTACTAGGGTTGCCACAACTATTTTAAGTAATCCAAATTTGTCTATATTATTATATTAAGCTAGCCGATGCCCGCGACTTCGTCTGCGCAGTATAACATTTTAGTTTTTTTTTTCATAAAAAGTATCCTTTGTTACTTCTAATACCTCCAAAAATATGTGTACAAAGTTTCATGATGAAACAAACTTACTTTCACATTTATAATATTAGTAGTAGTTATACGACCGCAATAACAAAAGATTTAGATTTTGCTAAACGTATCCAACAACGTAAAAAATGAATTCAAATAAAAAGAACCGCATCCAAATCATTACATCCATTTGAGAAATAGGGTGCCACATACATACACACTTAGCGGTAACTAAATTATAACGCCCCACTTTCTGTGCTGATGGTTAAAAGTCCGTATATATGAGATTTATATGTTACAGATAATGTAAGCAAGTGGAGTAAACTTACATTTGCCCGGGTATACCTAGTTACACTTGGTTTTTAATTTCTTTAACAACGATACCCTGCGAGTGTTGGGTACACTTAAGGGTAAATGCCTAATACAAATTAATTTTTATTTCATATTCGGACTTTACCCAAAGAGCTTGGCTAATACGAACTATACCCGTAACATATTCCGCGCCTTTTCATGGATTACTACGAAAGTAGGCACATACACTTTTTCATTAATAAAGGTTTATATTTCATATGCACTTTATGTCCACTTTAGATGGCGCTGCAATGATAAATTCAGCAGGTGATTTCAGGTAATTCATAGTTTAAGTAGAAATAACTACCAACTAAACTCGTAGGCTACCAAAATGCTTTCAGAATAATTTAGTTTGCAAACCGCCATATATACCTGTATAGAACGAGAGCATTAAATGACGGAACAAATAAAAATTGGCTTGTTGGTGTACGAGTTATCAAACAATCGGGATAAATTTTTACTCAAACATTTGCATTTTTATCACAGAACATTTTTATTTTACCTTCACAATATGTTATTGTATAATCAAGTTATCGTCAATGTTAACAAAAAAATCGTTATTTTTATTTATTTTATATCTATGTATGTAGGGGATCCTATTTTCAAAATATATTCGATTTCATATTATGTAGGAGATGTAGGGAATTTTTAGGGCAGAATATGAGCTTCCCCACCAAGGTTCAAGCCTTGTCGTGGCGGTGGGGCTCAGTAACCTAGGGTGAGCCGCTGCACCTTGGGTGAAGCGAATTTTGGGCCGAGGGGGCTCTTTGTACCCTTCTTATAAGAAGAGCGGACAAAAGAGCAGGGGGCAAGGGGTCCCCACCATGGTTCAGGTATTTTCGTGGCGGTGGGGCTCAGTAACCTAGGGTGAGCGGTGCACCTTGGGCGAAGCTAATTGGGCCGAGGGGGCTCTTTGTACTCCTCTTATCAGAAGAGGGGAATTTTCCCGGCGTTAAAGAAAAAAAAAAAGAATATGAGCTTGGACGCAATGAATGCAAGCTTTTATAATGCTTTTTAAATAATGTTCTAATACTTTATTTCCTCCTATACATCATCGAAATTTGCCAAATATGATTCATAATATTGTTAACATTAGAGACATTTACCTGGTAAGAGGTAGTGCCATGCTGCATTGCAGCCGAACTGGGCCGGCACGACCGGGGTGGTACCTCTCGCTTACATAACACCGACGTCAAGTGACAGCTATGTTGTCGCGTTTTGAGCGGTTTGTGAGTTTCCGGTGGCCCAGAAGGGGGGGGGGGGTGGATAGGGAAAAGGAGGGCAGCGCATCTGCATAGCCTCTGGTTATGCGGATGTGTATGGGTTTGCCCCCCTTATGACATAAAAAACCTGACAATTATTATTATTAATACTATACAAGAAGCCAACAACTTGACGTCCGTACATTGTTTTATGCAAGAGTAGAGAGGGATTTTGACAGTCTTGCCCGTTAGTGACAGACGCCTCTTCCATCAGTGGGTAGATATGACCCATGATAAAGTGATAATAAACGTACTAAGACGGTAAAATTTATGATACTAGTAGAATTAAAGCTATTGTAACTTAATATGTATACCATTTCATACTGATCCATATTTTACTCGATTCGAAATCGAAAGAAAGTATGTATTAATGGTACTAGTGATCCGGGAGACTTCGTCATACTGTCTAGAATAGCGTCACCTATCGATTTATGTCCTATTCGATTTCCGAACTCTGATCTGTCTGTACCATAAAGTTAAGATACAGGTAAATTAACTTTATGGTCTGTACAGGACTGGTAAAAAGTTAATTAAAATTGGTTCAGGAATTTAGGAGTTCAACGTGGACAAACATCGACAATCTCTATTATAATCTCTAAAATATCTAAATCTCTAATCATTAAATCTTCAATAATCGGCCTATCAAATAAAAAAAGTATTATTATTATAATATTACTATCTCTTATAAAAAATTACACTATATAATATTAGTGATGTAATAAATCTGCTGTATTGAACGATATTTGACATCACTATTTACTGATATTGATGGATATCGGTCCATAGTCCTCGATTACTGATTAGGCTATTACAGCTGATACTGAAAATGTTCTATACCAGTGTCATGTATAAGCATGGACATTTTTTGCTGTACCTAATACTAATAACTTTTAGACTGCGAAAAATCTTATAATCATATCACGTCTGTATGTGCCAAGTCCACAACTGCCATCGCCACATATTTCAGAAGGGTAGGTAATGTTTTCCATTTGTATCGCTATTATATAGAATACTGTTACATAGTAGGTATAACATTGAGACCATTTGGTTCAACATTTATGAAGCATACCGCAAAGAGAGTGAAGTTATTTGCTCGAGTTTTCCCGGTTATTTCTGAGAATTTGAAATACACGTGGATAGGTATTTTCTTGGTAAAAAGGCTTCGCGTCTGACCTCTCATACCATCTGTTGGGATTGCGGTCAAACGTATATTTAGATGATTTGGGACTTAAAAACTGCTTTGAAATCGTGTGTGATAGCAAAGTGATTCAGTGAAAGAGTTATAAAGCTGTTAAATGTCAAGTTTGTTGCTTCATCCAAGGCTTTGTCCACGTGAAATAACAAGAACATAAAATATATAAAATTTTAAACTTACATGATAAGATAAGGTATATATATATATATATATATAAAATTAAACAAAAATTGAAACCGACTTCAAAAAATAAAAAGTAATAAAATAATCGCGTTTCCTTAATTTTTGTGCCTACAACTTATAATTTGTTATTTTACTAATTACAATCTTTGTGTTTACCACGTCGTTGTTGTTACTTTTGGACTGTCTATGGTCTCCATCATCACACCTGTACTGGCTCTTATAACCCATATGGGTGCAAAGTTCTCGTCAATATAAATTAATTAAGTCCAAATACAAGGTAGCTACTGTAAACTGCTGAGAAAACTCTTAACTGTCCGTCTTTATCATCAGACCCCTAATGATAGTCACAATCCATGTAGGTGTAAAGTTCTCATCAATACAAATTAATCAAGCCCAAGCACAAGGTTACTGCTGTAAATTGTTGAGGAGTTCCCTCGACTGTCTTTCAGCTCCATCATCAGATCAACTCTAGACCTTCATAAAATTGTAGTGTTTTAAAATATTTAATTAAAAATATATTAAACGCACTAGTTACTCCTACGATCATCGAAAGTTCCCCTCGATTTCTTTGGGATGCCATCATCAGATCTTGGTTTCGTTATTTTTCGTTATTTCGTTATCACCTCGAAAATGCACTCTTTTGAATAAAAAAAGAATTTTGAAAATAAATCTATGATTACCGGCGTCAAGTGACAGCTAAGCTGTCGCGTTTCGTTCGGTTTGTGAGTTTCCGGTGGCCCTTTGGGGGGATAGGGAAAGGCGGGCAACGCATCTGCGTAATTTTTGGTTGTGCAGATGTCTATGGACGTCGGTAGTCACCATAAGGCTCCGACTGCACGGTTGCCTTCTTATGACATAAAAAAAGCAACAAAATGTTTTTACCGTCCTTTTTATGTCATAAGGAGAAGCAGTCGGAGCCTTATTATGGTGACTACCGACATCCATAGACATTCGCATAACCAAAAGTTATGCAGATGCGTTGTCATCCCTTTCCCTATCCCCCTCAATGGGCCACCTCTCACAAAACGCACGAAACGCGACAGCATGACTTACTTGACGCTGGTGTTATGTGAACGAGAGGTACTACCACGGTCGTGCCAGCCCAATTCGGCAGCAATGCAACATGGCTCTTACAATATCTTACCAACTCTTATTCGATTACCGGTTTCAATGATAGCCCAGAGTAAACCCGGTGCTCAAGTCAATGACATGTATAACTCTGTAGAGATCTAATTGATTAATACATGTTTTGAATTTCAAATTCTGTGAAACCTGAAGTTGTACGTCTAAATTGGTACGCACTCAATTATCAACAGTTGTTTCAATTCTGAGGCAATTTTTATGTTATAGTTGCATCCTTAGTTACATATTATATCAATGTCAGCATGTCAATTTACTTAAAATCTGTATCTTATCGCCTTAAGATTCGAACCCGTTATCTTTACGTGCTGTTCCCAGTAGTCAGACATACGTTACAAGAATGATCAATTTATTTATTGTCATCACATCATTTTCATTTATGATATAAGTTGTCTTGTCACAATCAGCAGCACCACATATCGGGTGTTTCACCTTTAAGTAGGCCCTCATCACACACAGTATTAAAGTACGTACCTACCTGGATGACAGAGAAAATTGCTCGGTATTTTTTTTTATCCAAGAATAAGAAGATAATTCAGACAAACATCAATTTCAATAATTTCTGTGTGCTTTTCTGATGATTTTTTACCACGCTTTTATTAGCTTGGGTTGTATCTATGTATCTACAGAGTGACCTGAAATTCGATACATTCCTTTGAAAGACAGAAAGTAGACCTCATTTACAGTAATATTTTTCATGGCATCCCCTATCCGAAAGTTGATATTTACAAAGTTATTGACATTTCAAAAAAAAATATCTTTATTTTCGACTTTTTGACTTTGACATGACGTATTTTTAAAAATATTTGTCTTTTTAGTGATTTTTTTATATATTTTAACCGTCAATGAGTCAAGTAATATTTTTAAGGAATAAATAGGGACAAACTAAGCGAGAATTTTTCATTATGGGACATGAAACAGAATTTTCCTTTAAGAAAAATGCACATTTTTCTTAAAAACAGGTGATTTTCTTAAAAAAACTGTATGATACAATGCGTACAAATATTCTAAATAACTTCCCTGTCTCATTAGCTTTCCAAAAAGTTGCAAATGTCTACATAAAAAATATGACGTTGTAGTAAACATAGAAGTAAAATGAAATAATGTCTAAATCGATTTATTTGCGATAAGGTTAAAATAAAAGGAAAAACTTGAATTTAATTACGTTTATTGTGTTTAAAAAACATCAATGTTTAATTAAATTAAATAATAAATATTCTACTTTAGGTCTTGTTCAAAATGTAAACCTCTGTTTCTGATACAGGCCCGTAGTCTTCTCCGTACCTCTGTTTTGATTATTCTGGTAGTAAGACTAGTTTTGATTTCTTCTGCTGCATTTCTTATGCGGCTTCTGAGCTCATCTACAGTAGTTATGGGTGTAGTATACACTCCAGCATGATGGTTGCCCGGCCCACTTCCGCCTCGGCGTACGCCAGTGGCTAGACCAAACTTACCCACATTGCTGGATAGGTCGAGGCGGGCCAATTCCTTGGCCAGCACGGTGTCCCGATTTGACCCCGTGTGATTTTTATCTTTGGGGTCATATGAAGGCTTTGGTGTAGGTGGCGAGACAAAAGCTAAATCTCTTACATCCAGCCGTTGAAGACATTGTTACACAAGGACTTTTAAGTTATGCCAATGAAATATTTTAAGAAAACTTAAATATGTGTATACAACTAACATAACTACACCTTTATATCTTATCATTCTTTGCCGGAATTACCTTATTTCTAGTATCATTTTGAATAGATGTAGTTAATTAGAGTATAAAAGGGTAAAACTGACCATAAGATAGCGTTGGCGAGATAAATGTTTCTAAAGAAACAATGATAAAAAATTAAACTAGGGATAGCCAATATATACTTAAAAAACGTTCAACGCTATATCAAAAGAGCAAAATTTTTCATAAAATATATAGGAAGACCCTTTTAAATCAGTTCACATGCATAAAAACTATACTATGTATACTAAACAAACACTTTTTTTTCGGATCGATCTATGCTAACGGCCCGAAGGCCCTAATACTACATCAGATTAGTGTGAGCCCATTTGGCTCACTTTTGGTTTATAAAAGTGGGGGGTTGTCCCCCGCCAACCGTGCAGTCTGCGACCACACAGCCTCCTGGCGTCGGTTGCGACAAACAAACACACGCGGTCAAACTTAATATAGTCTTTTTGCGTTGAGGAAAATAAACTCCTTCTTTTTCAAATCACCGAAATATCATCTCATTGCGATATAACTTCACGTATAAAGATCGTATAAGTAATTTAGGTGCATAATATATAATATACGACATAATATACGAAATAAGATGAAAGGTTTTAGCTCTGTCGTAGTTACTCTGCCCAGTTGTCGCGATGTCAAGTGAACGTGGTTTAATAAAAAAACGGAAACACTAAAAAAGAGCGAAAGAAAAGAGTTAGGCTGGTGAGCTACTGTCGAAGGCGTCCAAGCGATGCAAGTGGTTTGTGAGCTGCTGCCGGGCAAATGGCGAGTGAAAACAAAAAAATGTTGAAGTAACTCGAATGCGAGCTACTGTCCAACCCGCACTTACGTACTCGTAAGTTACGTCCAAACAGTGCGAGTTACTAAAGTGCAGTTATTGGGCAGGCTGACGCGTAGGTGGCTCGCACTATATATATATAATCTAGCCATTAGAGATAATAGGTTAAAATAGTACTGTGAGGCAAATGTAAATCTTGATTGATATGTTTGATTCAGTCAAATATCTTAATTGATATGAACATCGAAGAGTAGGTATTTCTAAACGTAAAACCTCTCCAGGACAATAGAAACATTTATAAACGCTTATAAACGTAACCATTTACCGTTATTTACAAAGAAAGGCCCCTAATTTAATCATTGCTAAATAGTCTTCTGTAAACTTTACACTTGTATTTGTACCGAGCTCAAGAACTTTTTAATTAAAGTTTTCATAAAAAAGGTTGCTTGTTTAATATATTAGCAATTTATACATTACTAGCTTTCCCCGCGGTTTTACCAGCTCGAAGTAGAAAAAATACGCAAAAAAATATCTATCATTAAGCTATAATGGAAAAATTGTTAACTGATTAATCAGAAGATTGGCGCATTCAAAGAAAAAATAAACTTTTCAGATTTTTTTTTCACTCACAAATGCAGGGAATCGGTCCGGTCGCTTTAGCGTTTATTAAAGTTCTATGTTCAGCAGTAGACGGATAAAGGCTGATGATGATGATGATGATAATATTACACAAAAAATGTCTTAACTCCCTCTTTCAAAATCCATCTATACAAAATCCACTTAAAAGGGGTACAAAGGTTTTTGCTTCACGTGTTAATAATATAATTAATATTGACGACTTGACGAGACTGGTTACTTAGATTTGGTCAAATAAAAATTTAAGCGCACCAAGACGAAAGACTTTTTTCTTTAAAACAACATGTACAAATCCCCCATTATGTCAGTCACCTCAGTATACTCAAACGCTTTGAAAGTTTATCTTAAAATTTTGGTCCCTTAACGACATTTGATGATCGACAAATATAACCTGACACGTGTTTATTCATCACGTGGAGTTGACCTTTGTTCTTTCACGAACGATGTGACGTACGTAACGTATTTTTGGTGAAATGAAACGTTTCAGAACACGCAGAGTTATCAGAAGTCACGCTTCGTAAACGTAAAAAACATGAATCACTTTCGCCTATTATAATTATCTTGCACTAACGAGTTTCCCAACAAAAACCATTTTTTATTGTCTAGCATGACAAAGACTAAAAAGGTTTAGTTTCAGGATACTTTAATTTAATCCACCCCGCGATTATAACATTGTTTCTAGAAAGTTCACAAGTAATGACGTTATTTATATTATAGCGAGTACTCAAGTGCATGCTTTCGTATATTTACTAACAATTGCAAAGTTCAATATCAGCACTATATATAAAAAATAATAAATCACTTCTATCATCATCATCATTGGCCTCTATCCGTCCACTGCTGAACATAGGCCTCCCTCAATGGACGTCCATTCCCACGCCTACTCGCTTGCAACCACAAACTATATAGAGAATACTTGCTTGCAACTTGGGTCGACCTCTGCACGGAAATCTTTGTCCTATATTGTTGGAGGTCTATCTACCATACCATCATGAAATTCATACCACAATACAGTGGTATAAGTTTGCAATCAGTATATGTCGTCCAGATTTAAAGAATACAGGCATAAATAATTTAAATATTTGAAAGGTACCCTTTCAAATATTTAAATATATTTGGGTAGTATATTTTGAAGTAGTGATCTCAGTCAGCTTAGTTTTAGTCGCTTGTAAACTTCAATGTAGAAAATAATTTGATATTGCCAGGTAAGGCTGCTAATATTTAACACTTTAGTAATATCTCTATTCACTACCAATATTGCACGTTGTTTAACCGGTAATAAGATTAAGCTGGCATAATAGCGCATAAAGCATTAAGAAGTAGGTTTACTCGAGGTAAACTTTATTCTATTTTTTATTATTATTACTGTAGCAGAATAAATGTTAGTATAGTAATCATCATCGGTCATCTTGGCGTTCATTGAAGGCCTATGTTCAGCAGTGGACAGACATCACCATCGTGCTAGATGTAACCATATCGTTTGATAAATAACCTTCTACTAGTACATAGCCCTTAATATGTCTTAGTTGGTATTATTTATCATATTATGTTCGAACGATGCGTAAGAACTTTCAAGAAAAGAGCATACTCATATAAGTCCGTTAACGCTATTATATTCCATAAGCCCCGCCGGTATGGATGTCGTAAGTCATCAATCACACTTACCTACCACCTTTTTTTTCTCTCTTTAACGCCGGGAAATGCTCTGAGGCATCCCGCGGGACTCCCCAGGCGGGTATGTGGGACTCACTGCGCCCGAAAGCTGGTAAGTGAACGCAGCTCTACCCACTAAATCCCGGCGAGTGCCACCAATGCTGCCTTTGGTGAGGTGCCCCGGATCTAATAAACAAACAGGGCACCGCGACGGCTAGTGAGTCCCCCAAGGGACCTACGCCACCTCCACAGAGGGGTTGTCCCGTACCACAGAACAACCCCTCCCAACGTCGGGATAGTATAATGGGTGTGAGGTTCCAGTCCTCGCCCCTTGCCTGGCCTGCTCTTTTGTCCCCTCTTCTTATAAGAGAGTTACAAAGAGCCCCCTCGGCGCAATTAGCTTAGGCCACGGTGCTGGGCTCACCCAAGGCTACTGAGGTAACACTTATCACCTGGTGAACCAACTGTCCCCTTTTTTCTGGCGAGTTTGCTTTCTTCCTATGAAAAAGGCAATTTTGCAATCAAAATTAAATATCAAATGAAAAATTTAGCTTTTTTTCTTTACATTATTTTCGACTGTAAATGTGTTCTTAGTGCATAAAATATTATTTACGGCTAAAATTATGAATGCGACATTTGACCTCATCAGGAAAATTTACGCGCACGCACGTTTTCACCTGACACGGTGTCGTGATTTTAAAAGAAATTTGTACAGGGGATAAAATACACCGCTACTGGGTATCAGTAGTGCTGCCGTAAAGTAACCAACAACAAGGAGACAATCGACTAGTTTCGCCTTCGTAGAGCGCTATCTCTGTCGCACAATGTAATTACAGACGTCACAAAAGTTTGTCAGTCGTTGTTTAAGTGGTAGTATGATCGCGTTCAGCTTAAAAAAATATATAGAGGTGTAAAAACCCCCAATTTAAAATAATTTGAATTTTTACGATAACATCCATAAAAAAGGTAAAGCTTTACGAGGTCAGACACGTGAAATTATCTACAATGTTTATAAATATTTTGCAACAGAAGCCGATAGTTTAAAAAATAATAATGTAAATAATGATTTAAGAAGGTTCAAGAGCGAAGTGTGAATTCCACTGGAATAACGTGAAGGATTCTAAACAATATATTAAACGAAGTCAGTACTGAAACACCCATCATGCAATAATTATTATGTTCCCCTCTCCAAATTAGTTTCACTGAGTTTGTTTTGCCGGTTCTTCTCAGTGGACTAGTTTTGGAACCGGTAGTAGAGTCATTTGACGTTCAATATTTGTATTTTAAAAATATATATATTTATTTTTTGTTAATGGGACACCAAAAAAGACGATTTCGCTAAGATATGAACGATAAAGATTATGATTTGATGATTTTGATATTGATCGTAGAATGGTGTACGATTGTCACTTACCTACGATTTAAATAACTGCCGACAGTAAAATTATTAAAAGCTAAACTTCTGAGGCTATTATTAATAATGGGTCTGAAAAAACATTGTGAAAAATCTTTCATGAGATGGGGTTTTGGTTCACTTAAATGGAAGATAATAGAAAAATATGATGTAAGCCTCAAAAGAATTGAATACCTCTACAAAATATGATGTAAGCCTCAAAAGAATTGAATACCTCTACAAAATATGATGTAAGCCTCAAAAGAATTGAATACCTCTACAAAATATGATGTAAGCCTCAAAAGAATTGAATACCTCTACAAAATATGATGTAAGCCTCAAAAGAATTGAATACCTCTACAAAATATGATGTAAGCCTCAAAAGAATTGAATACCTCTACAAAATATGATGTAAGCCTCAAAAGAATTGAATACCTCTACAAAATATGATGTAAGCCTCAAAAGAATTGAATACCTCTACAAAATATGATGTAAGCCTCAAAAGAATTGAAAACCTCTACAAAATATGATGTAAGCCTCAAAAGAATTGAATACCTCTACAAAATATGATGTAAGCCTCAAAAGAATTGAATACCTCTACAAAATATGATGTAAGCCTCAAAAGAATTGAATACCTCTACAAAATATGATGTAAGCCTCAAAAGAATTGAATACCTCTACAAAATATGATGTAAGCCTCAAAAGAATTGAATACCTCTACAAAATATGATGTAAGCCTCAAAAGAATTGAATACCTCTACAAAATATGCGAATTTCATGAAATTAGAAAAAATACAATCTATATGAATGAGTCTTACATACATCTCACATTAACGGAAAAACTTGGACTGATGATAAGCAAAAAAAGTAAAAAGCCAATTCAAAATGTTAAAGTTTTATAATTGTTCATGCGGGGAACGAAAAAGACTTTATAACCGGAGCCTTTTTAATGTATTCTTCAACGGACACTACAGGCGATTACAATTATATAATCAATACCGATAATTACGAGTATGAAAAATGGCTGGTTAATCAATTAATCCCAAATATACCCAGTGATTTTGTTCTAGTTATCGACAACGCACCCTCACAACAAATTTGTTGAAAGGACTCCTAATTCAAATAGGGAATTATCAAATGGTTAACTAGACAAGAAGTTCCAGTTGATCCAAAATTGACGAGACCTCAGATTTACTATCCTATATTATGTGAGGCTTACAGAGCTTTCTGTGGATAAGATACTGTCCGAACATGTATGGAAACATTGTCTTACGATTACCAACATATCATCCGGATTTGAATCCAATTGAAAATATATGCTGCTAACTGAAAGCTTATGTTATGTAGATAGCCGCTAAAAATGTGGATATGAATTTAATCATAGTTGAAAATATTTTCTAAAAAAGTAAACATGATCGGGGCTGAAGAATGGAAAAAGGTTTGCGATCATGAATGAAATATGAAAATGAATATCGTTGAATTCAACACAATACAATTATACCGATAGACTTGTGATAAATACGGTTCATAGTGACAGTTATATTGACCTCATTGAGAGCATAGATAATAAATAGAAGGTATGAAGAATTTAGATGATACAGCTTTTGACGTGATAACGTCTTTTCTATTGATGAACACCTGCAGCGCGCATGAAAAAGCATCTCGTTCCGCTGTCAAACGATAGACAGGTCCAAGCGTTGGCTTGGAAACCATTAATTATAACAAATGTTAATACGCGACAACGTGTCGTGTTTATTTTAAGATGTAATTATCGATTTCCTCCGTAATTTTCAGTCTAATTTCATTTTGTTCACTTCAATTAACTGTTTTTCTCAAAACAGAGGCAAAAAAGGTAATTAATTTTTCATCAATGTTTCTTTATGACGCTATCACGAAGTCTATGCGTAAAACTATCGTCCGTATACCGACTTTACAGACAACTAATATTTTTTTATTTAAATGTCGTTTTAAGAATAGTATAATATTGTTTTTATGTGTATATAGTTACTATATAATATGTAAAAAAAGTAAACTCGATATAAACAATATGATCTTTTATTTAATTTTTCCACAACACGAAGATTGCACTTATAAAAAACTTACGTCTTTTGATTTAATTACACAGCAAATCATAATTATTTTAACAGCTCCTTTAAACTGTACCTACTGTTAGTATTTCGTGCAACAGACATTAGCGCTCTACGAAGCCTAAATTCGTTTGTCTCTTTCCACAATTGGATGTGCAATACTTATCGCGCGGCACTGTAAATGATTCTTGCATTTCTATCTCTGCTCTGCCTCTAAATGCAAATAGCGAAACCGCTGGATGAATTTCGCTGCGATTTGTGTAGACTAACTAGCGGAACTGGGCGTAGGAACGTCGAGCGATTCAGTTCAGTTGAGGCAATCGGGACAAAATATTGTCATTATCAGAGTCAGAGTAGGAAGAGATATTGTTATAGGAATTAAATTAATACATTGTCGGACTGTCGAATTTTAACTGGAAGGGACGATCTCCAACCAATGATAGGTCTAAGAGGGGTATGGGCCGTCTTGGCGTTGATAATTAGTTTTTTTACGCCAGAAAATGCTCTGAGGCATCCCGCTGGGGAGTGGGTCTCCCCAGGCGGGTATGTGGGACTCGCTGCGCTCGAAAGCTGGTAAGTGAACGCAGCTCTAGCCACTAAAACACGGTGAGTGCCACCAATGCCACCTTTGGTGAGGTGCCCCAGATCTGATGAGCAAACATCCTCCTCATCCTCGTCGGCTAGTCAGTCCCTCAGGGGACCGACGTCACCTCCACAGAGGGGTTGTCCTGCACCACAGAATAACCTCTCCCAACGTCGAGACTGTACAATGGGGTGAGGTTCCCGTCCTCACCCCTTACCCTCTGCTCTTTTGTCCCCTTTTCTTATAAGAGAGGTACAAATAGCCCCCTCGGTTCAATTAGCTTCACCCAAGGTTCTGTGCACCCCTTGGGCTACTGAGCCCCACCGCCACGACAAGGCATGAAAAATGGTGGCGTTGATAATTAGGATGATGAATACATACATATTTTAATTAAATTGTCGATTGATTATAAATAACAGGCATACAGGGCTTACTCCAAGTAACTACGACTTTTTTAGATATAGATGTTAAACATCAACATTTGGTCACGTTATTTAACTTATATTTTCACACAAAAAATAGATTCACCTGTCACGATGTAGTAAAAAAAGAAATGTTGTTATTTATCGTTTTCACACTCGGCACCGTGAAAGTTTTATTCAGAAATTTGAACATTAATTTTGTGTTTCATAAATTGTTCATGTAAACTGTATTTTTTGGTTCCCACAAAAGGAATTTGAATAAGTGTGCCGAGATAAAATATGGCGGAGAGCTCATTAATACACATGCACTTCAATATATTATTATAATTGAAATCAACACCATTTCAATATTTTATTAAAATTGAAATCAACACCACTTCAATATTTTATTAAAATTGAAATTAACATTATTTCTAAAAATTATCTGTAAATAAATTAAAAGCTAAAGGAATCCTGATTGTTGTGTGATTGTGGTAATTTAAATAATAGTATATTTAAATGGTAAATTTAATTCAAGTTGAGAAAAGAACGGTTACACAAGATTCAATTTTCGAGTAGTGACAACTAAAGTAACAATATTTGCATAAAAAAGCTTAAAGATATAATAAAATAGAAGTAACATAGAATACGTTTTATGAAAAAAATAACTAAAATCTTATCCTGCGCAGATTAAGTTGCGGACACCAGCTAGTATTTTATAAAAACACGAACTATTTTTGATTGCGTTCTGTTATGAACGACTAATGTTCCCGGTAAATGCTACGCTTATCATTACGTATTTTATATAAAAGTAATTTTCTAATAAATATAGACAGTCGAACCCTAACTTTTGTCCGGTCAAATTACATTTATTTATGTAATTTTCATATTAGTCAAAGTAATGCAGAGTTATTATATATTCATAGCGTACATTCTTTATATATAATGTAGTAGTTATCAGGGAAGTGGACTAAAGGTGCCAAACAAAATACCAAATTGTGAATTATTGAAACGTTTCGATCTTATATTAGATCTTCATCAGGCAATATTTACGTGTGGTCTTGACATCATCTTCATTATTGAGTATTTAAACTTTTATGTTATATTAAAGAATTATATATCAATAGTCATTTTTTTAAAATTAATTTAACTTAATTAGGATAACAATATGTATGTATATATATGGAAATGACATTTTATATATTATAAATCACGTGGTCTGAGTAGTCATTTCCATACATTTATTAGTTTTCTACCAGCGTTTACGATTGTAGAATGGCATCTTGGATAACCCACCAGATTTGGCATTTTTTATTGAAAAGTAGTCAAAAGAATTCATACGTTACTCTCTGAATAAATTAAGAAAGTACATAATATTATGTTTGCGTTTGCATTTGAACGGAAATAGTGATTCTTTTGACATAGAATATTACCTCTATTTCCCATTATCCCATCCCATTATAGATCCTCATGCCCTAACTAAAACTCCTCCGTGTAAGTGAACATTTCCCATATCTTTTCTTTTATATATATAAAAATTTCGTGTCACGATGTAAGTTCGCGATAAACTCCGAAACTACTGAACCAATTTTTATAAAATTTTGTAAGTATTTGTAATTTGGTCCAATTTATAGTCGCAATATTTTTTCATTTCAAATACTTTGATTATATATACGTCAAGATTGCTAGTCCTACACATTAGCACGGCTCTGTTTCAAATACTATAAATTTATAGTATTCGCAGCGAACCGCTGCCAGTGCCTTTAGCGCGCTATCGAGTGCAGACGTATTTATTGCTCCCGGATTTTTTATTATTATGACGTTTTGTACTGTGAAATCTTGCAAAAACTATGTCCAAAAAAAGAATAAGGATAAGAAGATTACATTTCATCACTAAGTATTTTGTTTCTATATGTGCAAGTCACTTATTTTCAATTTAACAAAATATAGTTTTCATAAGAGCGTCATGACCGTTGTTTTTGTCAGTGTTGCCATTATAATTGTATTATATTTCCCTGTGTCGGTTGTGTTAAATATTATATAAATTTTAATAAGTCTTATAATTTGAATATTAGGCTCTGTAGTATAAAAAACTAGTCTGACTTGCACTTGGTCGATTTTTTTCCCAATCTGACCAAATACTGTATGTGTCCTTTTATAAATATAGCGCTTGTCCCATTTTGATTAAATAAGGTATGCAGTAGATTCTAAATGGTTCGAAATCCTTAGCAATTACTCGGGCGAATATTTATATTTTAAAGCATTAGCCATGGTCAGTAATCTATGAAAGTAAATTGTGACTTGGAACAGTAGGATTGAATATCCGAAACTCAAAATAACGGGGCGTAGATTATTTATTATAATTCAAGGGATTCAAAGATCCAGTACTCGTCGATCGTTGGAGAGTTTGGCTGGGAGGTGTTAATGCATCCGCCGTATAGTCCTGACCTTGCACCTTCAGATTTCCACCTGTTAGCAGTTTTTCAGTTAGTAGCAGGGATATTCCGGGATTATAGATACTTTTTATATTATTACTAATCTGTTAATATTGTTTAGTATAAGAGTAATCTATGTAGAATGTCCATAAATCTGTTCGTTAAAGTAATAAATATATTTGAATTAATGAGTGCAAATAAATTGTAGATTTTATTTCATTCCTTCTTTATATAATGTTATCACGATAAACTTATCATCCGTAAACCGACTTTACAGACAGCCGGTTTTTGAATAAACCATTCATACCATAACTATATTTTATTTTATTCACCACCAGACCTCTGCGCCATGACCGTCTGGTGTACCGGAACTGGTCACTTTACGCAGTGGTTCACGCGCGGTTTCAAATCCCACCAAAGGCAGCCAATTTGTACAATCCTATTCTACTAATATTATAAACGAGAAAGTTTGTGGGGATATTTAGATGTTTTTGACTCAATCACGAGTAAACGACTAGACGGATTTTGATAAAAAGTTGTGTGCATATCGGGTAGGTCTGAGAATCGGCCAACATCTATTTTTCATACCCATGCGCACGAAATTTCATAAAAATCGGTCCAGCCGTTTCGGAGGAGTTTGGCAATAAACACCGCCACACAAGAATTTTATGTATGAGATATATTTAAATAAATGTAAATACCGGAGTCATGGATATGTATTTATATGAATTTATTTCAGTTATCTGTTCCATAACACAAATTATCTCGAACTTACCACGGGACTACGTCTACTAAGTCGTGCGAGTGACGCTTATTTTTTTTATTAAGTATCCTGCATTTTAATTAGGTATCTCTCGTCTTCATTAACATTAAGACAATACAATTCAATTCGTTTCTTTCATCTCAATTTGTGCATACAAATTTCCCTATTTTAAAAGTAAAAAGTTGTAACTGGGTATCCCCGTACACGCACACAAATACAGCCGACGCGAGTGTACAAGGTGTCTTCACGCACACAAGGTTATAAAAGTTACGCCGTTCAAATGACATCTCCTCTGACCTCTCAAGGCGACACGGTATCTAGACGTATATATAATCAAAGTTCAAATAATTTGTTTATATTTTGTTACTGTATGCAGATGTCAAATTCTCAAGATGATGTCAAATCCAAAACTCATTTAAAAAGAAACATGTATTAGACCTTCATTATTGTTTGACGTTTGTTAAGAATAATACCTTACAAACTTTATATACCTTAGCCACTGCAACGCGTGGTCGGGTCTGCTAGTTAATATATATTAATACAATTTATATGTATAACAAAGTACTTACGGTACTTTTAGCTTACAAACTAAACAAACTTGTATTCTGGACAGTGGATAGTTAATCCCTCCTAAGTGCCTGCAACACATGTGTATATGCGAGTAGGTCCACACTCAGTTTGTACTGTGTTGTATTAACTTACAACTGTAAGTACACAACAGTCAGATTATTTTTACTACGTGAATACAGCTACAACAGCCCAGAGACTCATTTAAAAACATTTGTTTTTCCGCGGCAATTTGTTGCTGTGTTCATGTCGTTAAGACTACTGTAGTGACGCAAGCACAAATGCGCGTTAATCTTATCTGCTTGAATTTCATATTTTATTTCATTTAAGAGTGTACGGCCGACGTATCTTGGCGAGTCTGAACATAGGCTCTGCGAACTTTCACACATGTACACTCGTGAAGAAAACTGTTACTACCATTTTTCTTATAAACCAATGTACGAATAAAATTTCCCAAGTAAAGTAACCAAGTCTAAAAAAAATATATCAAAAAAGTTTTAGACATAAGCTACAAAAATAACTTATAAACAAAAAAAAATCATTTCGATACCTTTCGGTGGCAGATTTTTATAACAAACACACAATATTATTTATACATAATAATTTTTATTTAATTACACTTCATCATTTTCATTATCAGCCTCCATCCGCCCACTGCTGAACATAGGCCTCCCTCAATGAACGCCAAGACTACCGATCACTCACCACTCGCATCCAACACGGACCGACCACCGCACGAAGATCGCCTTCCCACCTCGTTAATGGCCGGCCAACACTTCGTCTACCCAAACGCGGCCTCCACTCTTGAACCTGTTGAGTGTGTGACCAACCCACTGCCACTTCAATGAGCTTATTCTTTGCGCGATATCGGTAATCTTAGTTCTTTAGCGGATGTTTTCGTTTTGAATCCTATTTTGTCAAAGAAACACCCAGCATAGCACGCTCCAAACCACTTTGAGCTAAAGCGAACGTTTTTTTTATGTTAGTTGGGTAGACAAACTAGCAAACGTGCCACCTGATGGTAAGTGGTCGACGTTGCCCATGAACATAAAATAGTTTACCTGGAACGAGCCCAGGCAACTCATTTATGTGTATGTATCTCTGGATAGCAGAGACATAAGATGTTAAGTCTCGGTGCCAGTAATTACACTGCCTGACTTGCCCTCCTCTCCGAAACACAGCAAAGCTGTTTCACGGCAGAAACAAGCAAGATGGTGGTACCCATGCAGCCGCAGCACAGCGCTTCCCTCTTCTTCTAATTTTTTTTTCATAAACTACGATTAGAAGCAGTACCTATTATGAAAAACAAAGGAAGTACAACTAAAATTTTTTCATATATTTGAACTACCTATCCAATTTATTACAAATACTAAACGTTAAACGTGATTTTGCAATATCAATTAAAAATGGCATACACTGGCAAGAACAAAACTGCAGACGAGCGTCGAGTGGTCGCTTAAAATTTTCCTTCAAGAGTATCGGCTTTGGTTGTCTAAGCGTTCCACACTTTAGATAGCATCTCATCAAGATAATAGCTTGTCAAAATGACTTCCGAGATTTTATGCGCAGACGGTACAGATTACTGTTGTATCTTCTACTGTTTTGTTTATTATATGTTCTACATCCATTTACCAGTATACTTCAGATATTATTGTCTTGACGTTCTACGGGTAAGGCGAGGGTGCAACCTCTTACATTCACACAATAATTATCGTGGGCTAGAGATCCTAGATTGATCTCAATTTTAAAAACAAACAACAGGTTTATAGACAAATCTACACAGGTAAATGAAATTCGAGTGTCTGTTTGTAATATTAAAATAACAGCTTTTTATTAAATGCATATTGACATATACACGATGTATATATGTATACCAAAATAACATTTTTTTCATTTTTTGCCTCTATCTGTATGTGTTTGTTCCGGTTAATCTCTGAAACGGCTGGATCAATTTTGATAGGATTTTTACTGGCAGAAAGCTGCTAAATGCAAAATGCTATAAGGAATAACTTAGGCTATAAGAATAATTATCGTCAACCCGGGTACAACTGTAAATCTATGTTAACGCGGGCGAAGCTGCGGATCACAGCTAGTACGAAATAAAAATACCTACTTCTATATCGAAGATTACGTTTCCCGGCTGGTTTCCGATTTGGATACAGTATCCGGAGATCACCAATGAATAGAAATGGTTAATACTAGATACTAATTGTATTTGTACACAAGGGGTGTCTCCAGCCCCCGTCTGTCCGGCGTCATCGTCGTCATCGTTCAGGGGAAGAAGTCAGTTTCCGTGTTGGGCACTCACAAAGCTCGACTGGGAACTGAAAGAGGAGGCCGCTATCGTCTGCCGGTGGAGCCTCCCACCGCAGTCAGAACTGGGGGTGAATGAGGCGGCTGACCGGCTCTGTGATGCGTTCACCGCAGTCTGCAGAGCAGCCATGCCGCCCGCGAGACGTCCACCCCAGCGGCGCTCTACTGGTGGTCGGCCGAAATAGCGGGTCTCCGGGCCGCCTGCAACGGGGCAAGGAGGTCGACAGGGACGACAGGCTGCGCAGGTTCTACGCAGAAAAGCGTAAGATCCTGCAGCAGGCCATGGCAGGGTGGATGCGCCATAAGCGCAAACCCCTCACCTTCCGTCTGACACATGTGCTCAATGGGCATGGTTGCTTCGGTGAGTACCTGTGCCGGACGGCCCGCAGGGAGCCGTTGACAGTGTGTCACGATTGTGGCGCGGCGGTGGACTCGGCCCAGCACACCCTCGAGGTGTGCCCGAGATGGGCGGCGTTGCGTCATGATCTGACATCGGTCATCGGAGGGG
The DNA here is from genome assembly GCA_963853865.1 of Helleia helle. NCBI lineage: Eukaryota > Metazoa > Arthropoda > Insecta > Lepidoptera > Lycaenidae > Helleia > Helleia helle. The sequence goes on from OY971420.1 coordinate 8,910,543, forward strand.
ACTTGTCTCTGCCGAGTGTCATCACCGCGATGCTCGAGTCCTGGACGGTGATGGTCTCCTTCTGCGAGGCAGTAATGTCCCAGAAGGAGGCCGACGAGCGGGTGAGAGACGAGGTCGCCGATGAGGCCTCCCCCCGTGGGCGATGAACGGGGGTGCGTAGGAGGCGCTACTTAATGCGCCTTCAGTAACGCCCCTGTGCTCGTGTCGGGTTCAGGATGGGAACCTGGGCCCAGTATGACACGACATCGCTGGGACTGCCTAAACAGCCGGGCAGTCCCCCCTTAAGAGGAGTAGACTGGCCTTCGCCAGGACCAGCCTGTCGCTGAGGTGATCCTGTTGAATGCCTATCCGGGACCCTCAAATTAAAGCGGCTGAAGGCGCTCGCAGAGGTTTTAGTTTACGGGTAGGGCACTCCCAGGTGCGAGTCCCACATTAGGTCAGGATCTACCCGAGATCCTGGCTACATGCGTAAAAAGCATTTCCCTGCGTTAAAAAAAAGAAAAAAATTTGATATTTGTACACAAGCTAGAATAGTACCAAAAAATACAACTATGAATCTAGTACACAATTTGACTTAAAATAAAAAGTCGGTCAAGTGCTTGGGCTAGCGAGGAATGAGATTTTAGTAGCGACTGTTTCTTATAAAAATGTAGGAAATACTTTCAGTAAGAAAATATTCTGGTAAATACTTTTAATAAAAAAGGGCTTATATAAAAAATAGAGAACTCGTTTGGCAACGTGTGCGATGAAGTTTTTTATACTTCATATATTTTCATCTTAATTTATAATGCTTCTTTATATGCGAGATTTTAAATTAACATAGATATTTTAATTATGAAAACTGTATAAAAGACTCGTGAACAAGGCATTCGTAGAGAATGCAAGAATATGGAACACCTTGAATGAAAAACATTGTAAATATTTGAATTAGCATAAAATTCTTTTTATTCGTAGCTATTGCCCGCAGCTTCGCGAACTTACTCAACTTAATTACTGTTAGTCACTGCGTGATCATATGTAGCCTATAAGACTTCCTCGATAAATGGGCTATCTAACACTGAAAGTGTTTTTCAAATCGATTAAGTAGTTCCTGAGATTAGCGCGTTCAAACAAACAAACTACGTACGTACGTCGGGTTCTTTTATTAAGCTTGAGTAAGATTTATGGTGCAGGAATTAATATAATAATAATAGAAATATAAGTTAAAAAACATCAGTAACGAGGATGGAAACCCGATAAGCGTACGATAGTTGATGAAATTGATGATCGGGGTCAATTTCACATAGACGCAAAGAGTGATTCATCGTTGCTTACGAATTTATTACCCAATTAGCAGCGCCTCGTTATGGTTATTGTGAAGTTTCATTAAAATTCATTCAAACAATAACAAATATATTACATCCATAGACTCTTATAAACTTTTTCGTTTATAATCATCATCATCAAATCAATCAAAATATATAAGTTAACAAATGTCTACACCATTTAAATAGATTTGAAAGTTTGAAAGACTTTTGAACGTGTTGACAAATTATGATAACGCTAAATTCTCGAAAACTTTAACAAAACTTTAACTATAACCACAGGCTATTCTTACAAGGAAGAAAAAATTAGAAGCTGCTTGCGTCACACTCACATTTTAGACTTTCTGTCAGATGTGTGGTTCCCTAAATTATTTTGTTAGCGTTTAAGATATTGCCTTTTCTATTCGATGTTCATAGCATGTTATCCGTTAGAAGTATTTTTTATCCATTTAAATTTATCTTTATAATTTAATAATAATAATATCAAACCAATATGTCCCACTGCTGGGCACTGCTGGAAATCAGGCGAGAAGGTTTTTGGGCCATACTTCACAGATGTGCCGGCCCAATGTGGGTTGGTTCCCGACAAAGACTTTTAATCTCATCGGGCATGCAGTTTTCCTCACGATCGAGTAAGCGATGGTCTCATGTTCAGGTGCACGTAGAAATCTAGAAAAAAAAAACCATTTCTAGACATTCTATGCATCAGGATCAAACCCGGACCTCTCAGCTCTCACTCAAGAGGCCGAGCCCATTCCCACTAAGCCCTCGTCGCTCACAATTTATCTTTGTTACAAAGAATTTTCTTCGTTTTTTATTTTCATATCTTCATGGTTATTTTCTTTTTTATTGCAGATTACAGGTGTGATTTTCACGTGTCTGTTTCTTTCGCATTAGGTTATCTTTAGGCTAACGTAGGGATTTGACTGGGAATTTACTAGATCTCAGCACTTTTTCCACCATGTTACAGGCCTTGTCGTGACGGGGGTGCTCAGTAGCCTGGGGTGAGCCTTGGGCAAAGCGAATTGAACCGAGGGGGCTCTTTGTACCCCTCTTATAAGAAGAGAGGACTGACTAGCTGTCGAGGTGCCCTGTGCGCGAGTCCCACATACCCGCATGGGGAGACACCCCGTGGGATGCCTCAAAGCATAAAAAAGATCTTTGTTTCAGATATACGTAATTATCTACTAAGCCTATTTCTAATAGTTATTCGTAAAGAAGGAAGGAAGTTTGTATACACAGATATCGACCATTTGGGTCTTATGATAAGAACCACATGGATTTAACCTTTGGGTCTAACAACAGTAGGGGCTAGTCCCTTTTTAATTCCTATATTTTATTATTGGGTGACATTTTTTATCAGTGATTTGCTTGACCCGACTGATGCAAATAATATACGTTTAATTATTTGCATACTATTACTAGATTGCGGTTATTAATTTCACTGCAATGTGTGTTTTATTGACCACTTAAATTACATACCACAATAACACCATATCAATAATTATTGAGGGAAGCATAAATTAAACTCGACTATATAAGTGATATTTATTAACATTTTTAAGTATGCATTTTAGTTTAATAATATAAAAAGTGGTGTATTTGGTGTGCAATATTAATAATAATTGATCCGCTTGTTGCACATGCACACCATAACATTTATTTATTTATATTTTTTAAACATATTTTTTTATTTCAATTTATTTTATTTACTAGGTTATTTTACGGGTTTCGTTATTTTTGTAAAGAATCAAAATCATTTATTTTTTATTTTTAATTAACGTTGAACGTGTACTTGGCGCGACGCTATATACTGAAACTGTTTTGTTGGATTCGGTATTTCTTTTATTTTCATATTTAATTAAAAAACTTTTAGCTGTTTTTCACCACTATCAATTTGTTTATTGTAAGGATCCACTCTGCAATCTAATTGATTGATTGACTTACTCTGTAGCAAATTGATAAAGTTTTAGCTACAATCAATACAATCGTTAGTCTTGTTTAGATAAAGGACTGCAATCTGTAGGTTTTTTTCTCAGATCTTAAAGCATTTGTCTGTCTGTCTGTCCATCCGTATGTCACAGCCACTTTTTTCCGAAACTATAAGAACTATACTGTTGAAACTTGTTTAGTAGATATATTCTGTAAACCGCATTAAGATTTTTACACCATAGTAAAAAAAAAAAAAACAATAAATTTTGGGGGTCCCCATACTTAGAACTGAAACTCAAAAAATATTTTTTCATTAAACCCATACGTGTAGGGATAGGTCTTTAAAAATTATATTGAGGTTTCTAATACCATTTTTTCTAAACTGAATAGTTTGCGCGAGAGACACTTCCAAAGTGGTAAAATGTGTCCCCCCCAGTAACTTCTTAGTAAATAAGAGAATGATAAAAATAAAAAACCTATTATGATGTACATTACCATGCAAACTTCACCGAAAATTAGTTTGACCGAGATCTAGAAGTAGTTTTTTTAATACGCCATATATCGTAAAACGCAATCTACCTTATAATATTATCTTAGTTGCTGCTATGAAACCCTTCATGGGCGAGTCCGATTCGCCCTTGGCCGCTTTTTTAAATACTTATTTCGCCTCTTATTACAATAACTATTTGACATATTTGATTAGTACAATTAAATCATCTTATACACTAAATATAATCCTCTCTAATTCAAGACACATCTATTCACTTGTGTGTGTTGTGTCTGTTCAATTAGTAAATCGAAATCTGTACACCGGTTCCGAAATATCTTGAAATCAATTTGTATCAAGCTATATTAATTCTATGTACGTAAATTTACGTAAATTTGTAAAAATAACGAATACGTTATTTTTACAAATTTAAATTTATTTTACTTATCACAAAGATGTTTCCGCACATTTTACACACAGAGTATGCCTATTATGCTATGAACTCACAACACAATTCTATTTTTGTTTTTCTCTTGACTTTTCATTATGAAAATGTTTTCAATATGCAAATACTAAAGCCTAATATGCTAATTCGCTTATGCAAATTTATTACATAAGTAAAATCGAAAATCTTAGCTAGTTTTGAATAATTATGTACTTGTTAAATTATGTTGTATATATGTTTGTTTTAATTGTGTACCTAATCGTTATGATTCATAGAACTCTAAATATAAAGAGTACCTTATTTTAAGCAGTATTAAATAAAAAGTTCTCCGCATTCAAATGCGGTTATTCCGAATATTTTTGAGCTTAAAAAAGCAATAAGCCAGAGGCCAGAGGTAAACTTGATAGAGAATTACAGAGTACATGTTTTACAAAAAACTTGACATATTCTATGGCTTGCGTTCGCAATGGCAAACCTTTTGTCAACAGTGTCATACTTTTCAATTTCTTTTTTATGAACCCACTTTGAAAGTTTTTTAATAGATTATTTTAGTTAAATAAAAGTAATGGCAAGAATGTTTAAGGAAGTTTAAATCTAGATTAAAGTCACTTAGTAATTTTTATGATTAGACAGTGATCAGATTGTGATGTTAAGGTAAAAATTTGAGCTGAATTAAAAATGTTCCGCTAATTATATATGTATAACTAGTTGATGCGTGCGTCTTCGTCCGCGTGAATCTTAGTTTATCTTGACCAAGTTAGTTTAAAAATTTTATTCTACCAGTAGAGACAATTGAAGTAACTTATAAAAATTTAAAAAAGCATAAAGGTTCAATTACATGCTTTGCTGTAAATAAATTTGGGAAAAAAAACAATTTTATATTAGCGAAATTTATATTTTTAGTACAATATAATGTTTGTAACTTCAACTTGACTACATCTTTGATAAATATTATCGTCAATGTACATATTATTAAGTATCGTAATGTACGGTGTGTCTACACCGGGTCCTAATGTTTTATTATACCCGGGTTCTTTGCTCCTTAGCTTACATATATTGGAACATTTTAAATTCAGCTCAGTCAACTTCATCATCACATTCACCTCCATCTTCACCACTATCATCATTATCATTGCCATCATCGTCAAAAATGAGAGTCATATTAATGATCATTAATTAATGGTCTTCAATAGATCGCTTCTATGCTAACACCGACAAAGCTTAGCCGCCAATTAATTAATTCCTTGAACTTCAAGGCGGTCTTTTGTTTGTATACTCAAAGTTGGTCTAGATGGGACTTGAACTAAATTGCATAGGGAATCTTGAATAGCTGAAGCTATTGCTTTCATTACGATAACCGCAATCAAAGATTTTGCAATGCTTAAGCCTTAAATATTTGTGCGAATAAATTATTGGTTTGTTTTATTAATACTCACAGGAATCTTATTTCACAAAGACATTACGAATGCGAAATAAGCGCCCTTCATATTTTAATTATATATATAAGACGACCTCTGTGGCTCAGTGGCAAGCGCGTTGGTGCTCAAGCCGGAGGTTGCGGGTTCGAATCCCGCCAGGGAACAAAAATATTTTCTGTGTTCCTGGGTCATGGATGTGTATTAAATATGTGTATTATATAATAAAATTCCTAAATATATGTATAGTATAAAAGTATTAAATATATTTCCGTTGTCTGGTACCCGTAACACAAGTTCTTCCAGAACTTACCACGGGACCAGATTGACGTGGTGTGAAAGCGTCCATAGATATAGATATTATTATTTGTTTAAAGTCTTTGAATATCTGCAGGTGAATCTATATTACAGATATGGAATACAACTATGAAGAAGATGAGAGTAGTGATGTTGATCGGGAATTGCGACGAGTAGTTCGTCGGACCAGCAAACATATAGCGGCTGGAGAAGAGAGACCGCGCACGAATTCCAGCCAGCAAACCACTCCAACAGAAGGTAAGTACTTCTTAGTCATAGCCTTTGTGTTGACAATGATTAACTTGATTGTATCCATATGTATATATGTGACCATGATTTTTTCGGAGTTTATGATTCATTTTCTGTCTAGTCATAAGGTTAAAATAATATACAATAGATTATGATATTTACAATTATTACATACTGATATACCACTCGTGGGTAAAACAAATAATAATATAAACGTTTTAGTAAAAAACCTTTATTCGTTCTCATTGAGATTTTATTCTACGTATAAATATAATAAAAATTCTTCCTTTGAAATGGGGAACAAGTGGCAAATGGCGAATCAGCTATACCGGGAAATTGATCACCAATAAATAATATTGGGATGAAAGTTTCACTATAGTTTTCAATAGTACCATGGTAGACCTGTCAAATACGCCAATTTTGGCTCCGGATTTAGGAGCTAAGATTATAAAATATATCTGTATATAATATATCCAGATATAAACTCAAGTTATACTATAGTAGTCAAGTAGTCAAGCTATAGCAATAACTAAAACCACAAAACATCGCTGGAACAAGAACGTGAGGAACACGTGTAATTAAATATAGCGTTTGAAGTTACGTGGCTTTTGTGACAACTTTGAATTTACATCACGTGTTTATATTATGGAATTACTTTAAATTTTACCTCACCTTTTACACCAATTACACCTCCGCTGCGAAAGAGGCTCCGCTGCACATTAGGAGTAATTTCGCCATGTCTTGTCCGCTTGTAGCAGCAGCGGAACACTAGCGAACTGCCGGTTCTAACGCATATAATAATAAAACGTAAAGCTATTGCATAGCATTTTTTATCAACTTATGCAATTATAATAATTTAATTATTTTTTAGTATATAACGCCTATGTCGATCGCTCTCCTTTCTATTTAAGCTCCGTGACACACGCATAAAAATTTGACAACTATTATACTTATAATATTATGTCAATTCTTTTTCATTATTTACATTTTTTTAATCTAAACTACGCCATTATCCGAATATTGTGGATATATGTTGTATATTTATTTAAATGTTATTATTATTTAAATTATTAATATGGAGATAAGACCGGTGTCTCCATATTGGACTTTCAAGTTTTATAGCAATTTCCTTCAGGTATCTGTTGGAACTGTCTCGCACTCTTCGGATCATAGACGCTGATCGCTTACGCAGTATAGCTGCGAAACTGTCGACGTTGGCGGATGTAAACATCGCGGATGCGCTACAGTACCGAGGCAGTCGCATCAGAAACCTGAAGGCATTGTTATATTGCACTCTAAGGGCGTTGACAGTTCGCTGCGTAACATTAAATAGTTTTACATAATTATATTTATTTCTCCGCTCGCTTTCGTTAATCTGCTCCGGCGCAGGCCGCATATCCGCGCTCCGACCGCCATACCGTTACTGTGCCGTTGTCTTCACACGTTTTTCGAGAGAATGAAGACAAAAAAAGATTCCGACGAATTGATAACCTCCTCCTTTTTGAAGTCGGTTAACGAAACTTAAAAAAAGGATATTATAGAAAATTTAATTCAATGGGTCCAGAAGTAAATTTATATTTATGAGATTCTATTTTTTTATACAGTCAATTATTTAATAAAGTCTTCCTTTTTCACTATTTTTGTGCAACCAAATTCTAAAAGTTTCAAGATAATATATTTTGAATAAATTCGTTTCACCTTATTTTTATAATCATCCTAATTGATAATATTAGGTAATATTGATTTTTTTCTCCACATATTCTAAGGGAAAAGTGTGTACCATGAATGTTTCGATATAATATATTGTAGTTTATGAGATTGAGATTTAAAAGTACAAAAGTACTATAAGTATTATCCGCGCTCACTGCTTGTGACGTAATACTACAACACTCGCTAAGTCCATGTCTAATTAATTTGACAAGATTTTTTTAAATACAAATAATACAAATGTATTGTGAGAAAAAAACAGGAAAGTGAAAATAAAAATTATACTCTAGCCATACAATAATCATGCGATGGGATGCTAAATTGGTATGTGAAAAATCTATAAGCTGTAAGATTATAATATTCTATTTGTATTGGAAGTATGTAAGTAAATATTAAAGAAAATTTACTTATATATTACTTCATCATCATCATCAGCCTCTATCCGTCCACTGCTGAACACAGGCCTCCCTCAAGAACGCCAAGACGGCCGATACCTTGCCACTCGCATCGAACACGGATCAGTCACGGCACGAAGATCGTCTTCCCACCTGATGGCCTAAACGTGGCTTCCACTCTTGAACCTCATTGGCCCATCGGCCATCTGTTCTCCTGAGTGTGTGACCAGCTCACTGACACTTCAACGAGCTTATTCTCAGCGTGATATCGGTAACCTTAGTTCTCTCTGGGATGTCTTTGTTTTGAATTGTATCTGTCAAAGAAACACTCAGCATAGCACGCTCCACGTTGCCAGCATAGCACGTTGAGCTAAGGCAAACGAGCCAGTTGTAAATTTAGAGGCCACGTTTCAGTGACGTCGGTTGTCACGGTGAAAATGTTGAAGGCTTTCGTCTTCAAACTCTATATAAACTTCCTATAGAAGGCGTAAAAATATGGAAAAGCTTTCTAATTGAATCCTCCTATCAGATTCCCTCTTAAAGTTATGTTGACCTACCTGTATATTACTTATTATATACTTCTAATATACAAATAGAATATAATCTCATAGCTTATCGATATCACGCAGTGCTACCTATAATTAATTTAACGCAATTATTGTATCACTAAACATACAATATAACAATTATTGTGTATTGTGTTACCTATCAAGCTATTCAATTAGTCTAAAATTTCATGAACTGTAAAATTAATTTTAATTATATATAATTCATGTAGGGTAATCATACGATCTCCGTGCGGTGGCCGGTCCGTGTTGGATGCGAGAGGTGAGGGATCGGCCGTCTGGGCGTTCATTGAGTGAGGCCTATGTTCAGCAGCGGACGGATGGAGGCTGATAATGATGATGATGATAACGCATAATGTTATTATGTATGTGTACGAGCAACAAATGCTTGATATCTTCTTTTTCTTCGTCGTTCCCTTACTGATAAGGATCGTGACCACATATGATCTTCGACTGGACACGGTCATGGGTCAAGTGGACTGCCCGATGCAAATTGCCCCCACTTTGATCTTCACAGCATCGGACCATCTTTATCATACTCCTTTAGCGAGTTTTCCGTCCATCGGTCCCAAAATAAACGTCCTCTCCACATCATGCCTTGGAGAACGCATAATGTGACCCAAGAAGTCCAGAACCCTTTCTTGGCATATTTTTGAGACAAGAACAAACGCTTGATATACGAAGACATTAATTATTTAAGGTTAAATAAGTTTTAAAGTGGTGGTTGAATGAAAAAAACTACCAAGTAAAGAATATAAACTTGAGCGCAGAGAGCTTCATATAAAGTAACAATGGCAGAATTTGGTGTAGGTATTTCCCGTTCTAATGAAGCCTAGTAAAATTTCACACCTTTTTGAATCGGTGTCATATCTGATCCCTTAAATCGACACTGTCGTAGAACAAAGACGGATCTGCAAAATATCTACTTTACAGGAGAACGCTTTTTAAGGTTTAGGACTCACATTTTTCATGATAACTTTTTACCCAATCAAAGTACTGAAAATTAATTGAGTAATAGCTATTTGACACTCACTAAAGGTTATAAGTACATTAAAATTATTTAATTTTAATTATATTAGATAAAAATGCATTCGTATGTAATTATCCGACGTTGTTCTAGGTACCTTCTAACGTTTATTGTGACTTTGCGATGTTGTTCTACGAAAGGTACTCTTGCGTATGGATACATTGTGGCACTGTTCCGTGGAATTTCATATAGAATTTGATGTCGTATGTTGTCGTGTATATATCTATCAAATAATTTTATTGCGTAAGAATAATTATTTTCGTGGAAAATGTACAAACAAAGAAATAACTTTTTTTTAAATAGGATAGATCTGAATAGAGTGTTCAAGATATGAATAGTACGGAAAAAAAATGTCTAGTTCTATAGACAGTCACAAACAACCTTGTTTATTTATTCTGTGCAAATAACAATTGACATTTTAAAATTGCGTTTAAAACGTGTTTAAAATATTTTTACATGACATGTAAATTAATATATATATATATATATATATATATAATTTATATAATATATAATTTACATTATATGTAAAATCGGTGTAAAAATAACTTCATCTCAGTGATGTGTTAAGCTGTCGTTCATTTTGTGATCAGAGTGGTAAAATTAGTGAAGCAGTTGCAGATTCGAATCACGTTATGCTAGATCGACCATAATTTGATTATATTTTTCAGATTATAATACCTTTCAGTATTATTTGCACATCCTTAGAAACCTATCGGTTTCACTATATAGGTTTATTAAGGTTTAAGTACTATATGTAATGTGTATCGTATAAAATGTTATACCACTTTCAAAATAATAAACGCCAAGACGGCCGATTCACCGTCATTGGCACCCAATAAAGAACGGCTACGGCACCAGGCCTTTTTTTCTTTTACGCCGGGAAATTCTCAGAGGCATCCCGCGGGGAGTGAGTCTTCCCAGGCAGACATACCCGGCGAGTGCCACCAATGCCGCATTTGGTGAGGTGCCCCAGATCTAATGAACAAACAGGGCACCTCGAGGGCTAGCAAGTCCCTCAGGGGACCGACTCCACCTCCACAGAGGGTTTGTCCCGCACCACAAAACAACCCCTCCCAACGTCGGGACAGTACAATGGAGTGAAGTTCCCGTCCCCGCCCCTTGCCCCCTGCTCTTTTGTCCCCTCTTCTTATAAGAGGGGTACAAAGAGCCTCCTCGGCTTAATTCGCTTCGCCCAAGGTGCTCGGTTCACCCTAGATTACTGAGTCACGACAAGGCCTGAACCATAGTGGGGACGGCACCAGGCCTGAAAGAGATTACAAGGTTGTGATGGTGATAAAATACTTCCATAGTGTCTATAGTTCATTAAGGGTATAAATAAAATGTTATATAATTTATGTAGATTGTGCTTGAGCCACGGAGGTCGTCAGGCTATAGATCACTTTAGCCGGAGGTAGCGGGTTCGAATTCGAACAAAAAGTTTTCTGTGTTTCTGGGTCATGGATGTGTATTAAATATGTGTATTATATAATAAAAATCTTAAATATATGTATAGAATAAAAGTATTAAATATATTTCCGTTGTGGGGTACCCGTAACACATACAAAATGCCATAATTTTAAACACGTGCCGGATAGTCCGAAAATTTGTCCACAACGACACCAACACATCTATCACAGAAACAATAACTGAACAAGACGTAGACTTGGCTTAGGTCCCGTGGACATCTTTACCTCGGTCGTAGGATCAGAACTTAAAAAGTTAAAAAATAATAATATTTTTTTATTTCCCATCACCATTATCTTAAACGTTTTATATTAATTACAAATTTTCAATATATAAATATTGAATATTATTAAATATCGCTACTTTTTTGCATCAGGCTCTATCCGTCCACTGCTGAACATAGACCTCCCTCAACGCCAAGACGGCCAGTCGCTGGCCACTCGCATCCAACATGGACCGGCCACCGCACGGAGATCGTCTTCCCACCTGGTTAATGGCCAACACTTAGTCTACCTAAACGTAGCCTCAACTATTGAACCTTACTGGCCTATCGTCCATCCGTTCTCCTTAGTGTGTGATCAACCCACTGCTACTTCAACAAGCTTATTCTTTGCGTGACATCGGTAACCTTAGTTCTGTGGCGGAAGTCTTCATTTCGAATCCTTTAAATTTATTACAGTAAGAAATAATTAGTTTTCTTGGATAGGAACCCCTTTTTGGCTGTGATTTTGTCACTTTCAATTATTTAATCTTAAATAACTAATTATTTGTCATTTAAAATACTCACTTTGAACCCATAACAGCGACGCCATCAATCTTAACTTTCAATCTAAATGTATGAATTGATTGATAATAATAAAGAATTTCAACTTCTTCGCGTATTTTTTATTATTCATTACAATAATTTGTTTTGTTACAGTTACTTATGTTAAAATCATACTAAACACCGATTAAATCCGTAAAGGCAGTTTAATTATTATGATTTTTATAAAAATAACAAATCTCTTAGTTTCTATAATTTCATATTTAAAGTTAGAATTTTCGTGTTTGATACTGAATCTTATGATGAACTAAAATAAGCTTATTGTGTCACTGGAACTTGTAAAACACTTTAAACTTTTATCATTTATCATTTCATCAAATTGTAATATAAAAATTTACTCCGTATTTAAATAAACAAGTATTAAAAATTATGAATGATCGTGTTAAACATTATTCAATACCACATAATAATATAATATTCACTTCACATCTAAAGGCGTTCATATAAACACAACATACTCTTGGTAGCTGTATGAAGCTTATAAAAAGATAAAAGGGTAATTAATACATATATAATAATATATTTAATGTTCTATTTACATTTTCAACATTAATTTTTTCTTCAAGCGGATTCTTATTAGTAACAATATCAGCAATTGCCAATTGAGTAGTTGTCAAAGTCCCCACCATGGTTCAAGCCTTGTGGCGATGGGGCTCAGTAGCCTAAGGTGAACCCAGCGTCTAGGGCGAAGCCAAGTGAACGGTGGAGGCTGCTTTTTGTGAACCTCTTACAAGAAGAGGATGGGAACCTCACTGCACTGTCCCGACGTTGGGAGGGGTAGTTCTGTGGTGCGGGACGACCCCTCTCTAGAGGTGGTGTGGTCACTTGAGGGACTGACTAGCCGTCGAGGTGCCCTGTTTGCTCAATAGACCTGGGGCACCTCATCAAAGGCAGCATTGGTCCCTCACCAGGTTTAAGTGGGTAGAGCTGCGTCCACCTTACCATCTTTCGGGCGCAGCGAGTCCCACATATCCGCCTTGGAAGCCCCTCCTCAGCGGGATGCGTCAGAGCATTTCCCGCCATAAACGAAAAAAAGTTGTCAAAGGGTTCTAGGAATGGCTATCGCGAGATATAAAAGCTATTTATCGGCTTTTACTCCTTAAGAACCGCTTTTCCTCGTATAAAAATAAATCTGGAGTAAAATCGCATGATAGTCGATATTATGTATTACATAATATGTGATTAATATGAAAAATCATTCATTTACTGATCTGTGTATTTTATATATACACACACACTTTTTCATTTCCCTTTGTGTTGCTTTTAATTGTTACTGCGGGTATAATTACTCCTGCTTTATTTTTCACCCTTATATTATAATATTGTCATTAATTATTAAGAGTATACTGTATTTTAATGTTATTTATTTGATGTAGAAACCCACGTATTGTGTTTTAAAATATCATACTCCTTCTAACGAAACAGTGTTGTATTATTTTGGAAAACATCTACCAATCATCTACCCACTAAAGAGGCCGAGGCTATGCCCACTAAACCATCCTCGTTCCGTGTATATATTTTGTACAAAATCTATTGTCATAATGACCTAAGATATTTATGTAAAGGTTCAGTGCCTTATGAAATGCATTGGAAATTTTGCCGTAATTTTTTTAAATTTATTTCAGTGAATCCAAAACGAATGAAAGTATTAGTTGGTGACCTAATAGTTCATGATAAAAATCTTATTTTGTTAGTTTCAATACATGATTAGGTAACTTTTGTAACAGAGAAAAAAATATCAAACATACCTCTTATTAAAAACAGATTCACATCTTATGGGCAAACGGGTCTAGTTTAAGCATCTTAGCTTTCTTCGTAGATGAGTCTATACATGTGTTTTAAAATTATAGTAGGAATCTCTGCAATTATAGTTTTTAACGCATTACATATATACTATTAATTATCGTCGTCCTTTAGTTATAAGCTCGTGCGCGTATGGAGAGCCTCGACCGTTCAGGACGCTCAGTCCCCTCTGGCGCGTGTCCGGTATAAGGATTATTGTATATCAATGCGTCGCCTTGACAACGTTATTTTGATTGGGGACATCGAACTAACTTTGTTCCGTAACACGATTATGACAGGTCGTGTCGTTCATTCGCTGAAAATATCGCTTGTTTTTATTTTGACAAATAATATCAGATAGAACAGCGAAGAAGTATCTTATATCTTTAAATGAGCAATTCTTGTATATATATAATTGGAATCTCGGAATCGGCTCCAACGATTTTCATGAAATTTAGTATATAGGGGGTTTCGGGGGCGAAAAATTGATCTAGCTAGGAATCATTATTAGAAAATGTCATTTTATAAAATAAAAAAAATATATATATATATATATACCGAGCAAAGCTCGGTCATCCAGGTACTAATATATTATTTATGTTCTTGTCACATTATTTTTTCAGTGAATTTGCTGTTAACTAAGGGAAGATATGTGCGTAGTTAATTGTAGTATAGTAAGTGCGCTGTGTGAACGAACGATCAACTTCATTATAAGATAATTATCTTTGTAGCATCTTTATATATTTACTGGTTTTTTCTTTTTTGTATCGGATAGAGGTTATTATTTATATTTATATAGATATTATTATGATAATAACGATGATTAATTTACTGTATGTGCCTTTGTTTTATCTATACATAATCAATTTTATTTCTATTCTATCTTTTACCATCCTCAGTTCGTAATCGAGGGAGGCTATTTACGCCATGCCTGGAACCATGGGGTTATCGAACTTCACACGCTGTAAACACCTCCACTTGTATGACATGAAGGCTTCCTACGGTTATTTTTTCAACAAAAAAATCCCATAGACACCAACACTTGTTTTTTTTATTATTTGGTAAAAATATACATTACTAGTAGCGCCCCGGGGTTTCCCCTGCGCCTTTAATATATAATAGCCTATATTATGTTATTATGATGTATAATATATGTTATTGTAAAGTTTCATTAAAATCCATTAAGTAGTTTTGTGAAAGAGTAACAAACATACATCCCTACGTACGTAGGGATGTATGTAGTTCATATTATAAATGCGAAAAAAGTCTGTCTGTCTGTCTGTCTCATTTTTACACCTAAACCACTAAAACGATTTAAATGTTTGGCACAATGATAGTTTGAGACCAGAGAACGGGCATAAGATAGTTTTTATCTCTTAGAGATATAACAAAATAATATATGGTGGAATTGTGTATCCTAAATAGGTCCACAGGAAAGTCCGCGATGACAATATTATATTATGTCTATCTCTTAAGGTTACTATTATCAATTTTAATAAAAAATATGCTATTATATAGCGGTAATTGGAAATATTTACACAAATGCGGTATTATTTCTTATCATTTTAAATGCGTTACCTAGGTTGAAAATATTATGAAGATGATTTTTTCCTTTACACATTAATGCAAAATTAATAAAATGCAAATTAAATAAATAGTCTAGGAGATATTATAGCAAAATAAAAATAATGCGTCGCTGCGATTCGAACGGGCTGCGCCCGCGCCTCGCGTCCGTGAAGAAGCCGTGGATTCCTAAAGTTTAGGTAATGTAATTCAATGTATGGTGGAATTGTGTATCCTAAATATGTCTAAAGAAAAGTCCGCAATGGCATCATTACTAATCCTATTTTTTTTTGTTTTTTCTCTAACGCCGGGAAATGCTCTGAGGCATCCCGCGGGTATGTGGGACTCGCTGCGCCCGACAGCTGGTAAATGGACGCAGCTCTGCCCACTAAAACCCGGCGAGTGCCACCAATGCCGCCTTTGGTGAGGTGCCCCGGATCGAGAAAACAAACAGGGCACCTCGACGGCTAGTCAGTCCCGCAAAGGACCGACGCCACCTCCACAGAGGGGTTGTCCCGCACCACAGAACAACCCCTCCCAACGTCGGGACAGTACAATGGGGTGAGGTTACCATCCTCACCCCTTGTCCCCCGCTCTTCTGTCCCCTCTTCTTATAAGAGGGGTACAAAGAACCCCCTCGGCCCAATTAGCTTCGCCCAAGGTGCACCGCTCACCCTAGGTTACTGAGCCCCACCGCCACGACAAGGCCTGAACCATGGTGGGGATCATTACAAATCCTAACTAATAGGTATTATAATTGCGTAGTATAGTTTTTATCCCGGAAATCTTACGGGAACAGAAACTATGGGGCCTTAGCCCATTGAGATATAACAAAATAATGTATGGTGAAATTGTGTATCTTAAATAAGTCTACAGAAAAGTCCGCGATGGCATATGTCTATCTCTTAAAGACAGCATACAATATCCACTATATTAAAAATATATATTAAAAAGCGGTAATGTAAAAGCTGTTTACTCCTTAAGTTTATCACATAATATAAAACAAAGTCCTCCGCTGCTTCTGTCTGTACGCAATAAACTCAAAAACTACTAGATGGATTTTCATGCTGTTTTCAACTTAAGTTACAGTAATATAATGATAATAATAATTATTCATATTGCTCAAATTGTGGTTACAGAGATGTTGTTACATTGTTGAGGCAAGTTTTAAATTATAGTATAGGTATGTATGCCAAGATTTGTATCTGTAAATTGGTGAAAAAATAAGGCTAACTAAATAAAAAGTAAAAGTCAGAAAAATTTAACTTGGAAGATCACATTGAAAACGCCTTATTTCCTTTAGAGATATAATAAAAAATAATAAAGTAAGAATATATTGATCGTCATCAGTCCGGGTAAATATGAGTTTAAACGGGCGAAGTTGCGGGTAAAATCTAGTATATTATATAGGATATATCTCATCATCATCAGCCTATATCCGTCTCCTACTGATCGTAGGCCTCCTTCAATGAACGCCAAGACGGCCAAGATAAATTGCTACTCGCGTCCAATACGAAGCATCTAAATACTAATATAATCATTGATTTAGATTTTTTTTCTACGCAAAAAGGTCCACGAAGTATGAGAGCGAGAAATTCCAATCAAATACAAACCAATCGAGGGTAAAAAAGACAGTGAATGAAGCACAGATATGTCATGTTTTTATGAGAAACAAGAGGCCATAGCGGCCCAGTCGCGGTGTATTTTATGAATGTTTGTATTATTCGTGCGATAAAAGATAGTGGGATAAAGGCTGATGATGATGATAACGATTATAGAGTTTGAACACGGCCTGATAGTCCGAATATTGAGGTATAGGCTATTTTTAATGCAGGTAAAACCGCGGGAAATTGCTAGTAAAACATATAGACAATTTAAAGTTAAATTAAGAATCAAGGCAGTGTTCCGTTTTTAATACCTAGCCTTAATTATTTATCGTCACAGAAATTGTAATTTAAGCATAAATAATTTAAACTTCAAACGAAAATTTTGTGACGCACAGCGCATCCCTCCCACATGTGGCACAGCGCATCCCTCCCACCGGTTTTTTCTCGCCGATAAGTCTTAAAATATTAGATGAACCAATAAAATGCATCTAGAAATGGAAAGATGTGATGTGTTCAAGTAAAACGTCTATTTTTAACATAGTACTTTCCAATCCATAGGCCCAACGTCTAATGCCAATAGACGTTGGGCCTATGGATTGGAAACTTTGAACATGATTTGTAGTTGTAGTTTCCAATATCCTGAATATATCCAGGATAATCAGGATAACACATGGAAGGAAGGCATAAGGCGGACAATTTGACTACATCACTTGTGTGGTTTTTAGTCTCTCACTCATTCTGAAGTTATTGTCATAAGATGATCAATAAATATAGGCTTATAAAAATCTTATAAGTACAAATCTCATTTTCAAATTTTTATGATACTTAAAATTGTGCGTATTTTTTTAATTATGTCATAACTGATGTTAAAATATGGTTTGAAAAGTATGACCGAATAATTCCTACGTAAGCGATATACGAGACACCATAGTACGTAAATCTTAGTAATAAAAAGTAACTACACGAAGGCACCAACCGTGGAGCAAAATAAAATTGACTTTATTGAGAATTATATCAGTGACCTTACCTACCTTAAGAATAATAAGGAGGGTCGAAAAAGACATGTGACTCCCTTATGCTGGTTCTATCTAGAAATAATTTTTGGAACTTTCTATAATGGTCATCCAATTCCAAAGCTACAGGAGAACGATTTTTTCGGTGACGTGGAGTTGATTATGAGAATAGAATTATAATAGCTAAATTTACATAACTGATACTGAGCGATTTTATACTAAAAAAATTGTGTGTTCCCGGAATAAATTTTAAAAGAGGACTCTTAAGGTTCAACTAGTCGATGCCGCGAACTCTAACAAAATGATTGCTATCTCATCTGACATAAGGCGCGAACATGCGTGCTAGAATGAAATGCACAATGATTCATTCCGAAAATGTCCTTTTAGTAAAACAGTTATTATAGAAAAACTAATTAGTGTATCTTTTCAAAATAAATTTATTTTATCTTTTGAATAACTAAACTATATCTGTATGGGCTTTATTTTTGAGCTTTCGTGCTCGGTATACTATTTATTTACGCCCAAAGTTGGGCTAAAATCAGTGTTCAAATACGAAAGTTTCGAAGCTTGTATTTTTTAAATGTATATTTTTTTTACGATTTTGGGTACATACACACATAGATAACGACGAGATCAATTTATATTATACTTAGTTTTTCGTGGTCAAAGTCAAACATTGTAGTAATTACTGTTCTGCGTTTGTATGGAAAGATAAGCGACTTGTGTAACCTTAAGAGGACTGCGTAGTGCTGGTGTAATATTTGATACATGCTTGCTCAGCCTTTTTTTTTTCTTTTACGCCGGGAAATGCTCTGAGGCATCCCGCCTGGGGAGTGGGTCTCCCTAGGTGGGTATGTGGGACTCGCTGCGCCCGAAAGATGGTAAATGGATGCAGCTCTACCCACTAAAACCCGGCGAGTGCCACCAATGCCGCCTTGGTGAGGTGCCCCGGATCTTTTAAGCTAACAGGGCACCTCGACGGCTAGTCAGTCCAGCAAGGGACCGACGCCACCTCCACAGAGGGGTTCTCCGCACCACAGAACAACCCCTCCCAACGTCGGGACAGCACAATGGGGTGAGGTTCCCATCCTCACCTCTTGCCCCCTGCTCTTTTGTCCCCTCTTCTTATCAGAGCCCCCTTGGCTTAATTAGCTTCGCCTAAGGTGCTGGGCTCACCCTAGGCTACTGAGCCCCACCGCCACGACAAGGCTTGAACCGTAGTGGGGTGCTTACTCAGCCTGGCAATCGTGGGATCTTTGTAAATAAATATTTGTAAAAATATGGTATAATAGATATAAATATTATATGTATTAGAAACATGTCATAGCTTTATAACTCGCATAGGTATATATTCAAAACATGCATGTCGGGATTCAAATCCATAACTTTTCAAAATCTTAGTGTATCATAATTATAAAAGTAAAAAATATACATGTCTGTACAATACTGTCAGGTTTGGTCTTTTGTAGCCCGAGGAGCCTGTGTCATTTGTGGGTGAAGGCGTAACGATCATAATGAAGGGCATTTTTCAGAATGAAAATAAATACCTAAATTAATAATGGTTCTGACGACATTAAATTTACGCAGAGGCGTCACGGACACGTGATCTGAAATGTGTTTGAACGGTGCAGACTTCTTCTTAAAAAATCTAAGAGCAATATTCGAGTCAGTTTTATTAGAGCGGTTACCGCGGTTGGGCCATTCAATTAAGGATAGTCTTTCACTCGTGCAATTACCGATATTCTACGATATACTTTGATTGATTTATTATATTTGAATTAATAAATATCATGAATCCGTCGGTGTTTCAATTTCAAGAGGAATGGAATACGTCGCAGCTATTCGAAGATACGGCTGCACCTTTATCTTTGACAATGTTGACGGAATTTAATCCCGACTTAAAAAACTCAGATTGGCGGGCCTGGTTTGCAGCTGTGGACGCTCGTATGGTTGATAGACCTTTAGTGGGTGAAGCTTTGATTAGTGCACTCAAAAACTCATTAAAAGGAAGCGCTACTTCGTGGGTGTCAGAATTAAGACAGATTGATCTAACATGGAACTACTTCAAGTATCTATTTCTCACCCGATATTACTATGATGAAACCGAAGCAGTCATTATGTCCAACATTGGTACATACGCCAAGAACTTGATGATGTCACGTCAGCCTGTCTGGAGGAGTCTGAAATCCGAAGAGATCGCAGCGGCGTTCTTGATGGCGCATTACCCTCAATATGATATGGAATTCAAAATGTCATCTTTGTATTTGGATCCCACACATAGTACGAACACACATGAAACCAATGAATCTATCATCAACTATTACAAGTCTCCATTTCCTGACCCAGAGCCACCAAAGCACGGCCCAGTAGTTACTGGATGTCGCAAAAGAAAGAATTTCACTCCTATTGTGCGCCGCCCTATCATAGAATCTACAAGTGCACTTCCACAATCTTCTGTTGATGGAAACATTGTCTGTTTCCAATGTGGCAAGATTGTTACTACAACGACAAACGACAGACAAGATAATGCGAGTCTCAAATTGGACTCTCAGCAACTTTCGTGGGAGGAGAGTCACGGATCTAAATTTTTGGGTGGAATATCTAAAGGAAAAAAAACACTATAAATGTAAGTCAGATCTATTACAACCTATCGCTATTTCAATATTTCTTCTGAGGCCATTTGTTCACTCAGTTTTGTTAAATGACTTAAAACATAATGATTCTGTCCATATAACATCTTTATCAGATATCTATTAACTTCAATAAACAAGTCGCAAATCCATTCTCCGTGATGCGTATAATTAAGATACTTATTTTCAAATTTATTATTCGTAATAAATCTAATTACATTTCCGAAACCTATGTTTGATTTGTAGTATTCTTAATTCAAAAGCTTTCCAATGTTAGGCTTCTTGAAAAATTATAAAGATATTGTTTTCTAATATTTACGCAAATTTTACTCATTATAATGAAACAATTTTACGGAGTTTTTTCATGCCCGACGTTTCGGACACTTTACTTAATAAACCGCGATAATCCGTATAATTGTTTAATTATGAGCATTTCTCAAAAAATTTGTACCATTGCTTTTTATTTTTTTATTTTTTTATGTTAGTTGGATAGGCAAACTGGCAAACGTACCACCTGATGGTAAGTAGTCGACGTCGCCCATGAACATAAACCAGTATACCTGGAACGAGCCCAGGCAACTTATTTATGTGTTGCCTATCCTGAGACAAGATGTTAAGTCTCGGTGCCAGTAATTACACTGCCTGTCTTGCCCTTCTCTCCTAAACACAGCAAAGCTGTTTCACGGGAGAAACAAGCAAGATGGTGGTACCCATGCAGCCGGGAGCGCGGCACAGCGCTTCCCTCCCACCTCCCATTGCTTAGAAAATATATTAAAATGAAAATATGTATTGAAATATAACCTGATTTATTTATGTTAAGTGTGGGTAAAGGTCTAAAGATTATAAATATAAGGGTTGTTTTGAGATATAAAACGTAATTAATTAGCAAAATCTATTAAAACAAACCAAAGGTGGAGAAAAGTCCTTATTTTGTTACCTTCACTAGTTCACGTAAATTTAATGTTGAAACATATTACTAGAGGCTTTATTCAATTAAATAGGATAATAAAACAAAATTTAACCTGTTTATTAAAAAATCAGTCTATATTAACAGAGGAATCTTAAAACATAGGCGGTAATGTTTCCTTTACGTTGCTATTCGGTCACAACTCTTGATTAACTTTACATTATTGAGTCTATTTTATTTTGTATTAAAATTTTGTACACATACATAATGCAGAAACGAACTTTATATTTTAGTTTTTATCACAAAAATATATTAGTAACTTTTATGTATTAATAAAGAAAATTGATATAAAACCGCTGTCAGAAGACATTCTTTACGATTTTTAATATTAAATCTAATAATTATAAGGAACATTAAGAGCGTTTACGCGGCGCGGTTTTTCATACAAACTTACAAGTTCCAAATCATGGAAACGAATAAACCGATTTTAATGAAACATGTAACTCATATGCTTCGATTTTATTCTTTCGAGGTTCTCTTTCCTTTGTTCTTCCATCTTTTCAGGATTTTCTTTTAACCTTTCCCGGTACCGCCTCATTTTTCAGCCTGTAAAATATAACCGTACACCTTATCTTACATTTACCATGCAAAGCATTTTTTAAACTATTATTAATAAGCAGCCGTTCGAAAGGGTTATTGCTAAATATATGCATAAAGCTCCCATTAAATTTCGCACATTACCAAAAATTTATTGATATAATATTGTATTTAATTAAAACGACGTCATAATTATAATCAAAATCAGATAGTTAATACTCTGCCTAACAATTTCCTATTTTGTTACTTTCTTTTCCAATTATACGTCATTAAATTATTCACAAAATATTAGGATTAGTTTTATCTATATATTATAATTTCACAGTTTGCATGATGCATTCAGGTGTCACGTCAAACTACTGGTGTACACTAAAAGGTGCTACTAAATGTCAAATAGATGTTTGAAAATGTTGGAATCAGTTCGCCTGGAATTGGAATTAGCAACGGGCTATTGGCATTCTTTTATGAAATTAGCTGTAATCAGTCACCCACCATAGCTGTTTTAAATATCAGTGTATATCGATTCTAATATTTTAAGAATTATCGGCGGGAAGGAAAACCGTTACATGAAATGGGCCATAAATCGTAAACCGTAAGTTATATGAAAAAAATTACAGAAAAAAAGAAATTTTATTCTTTACTTAAAGGAATCATTTTTGACCTCAAATGCATAGTTTTCGAGATATCGGCCGAAAACTATTTTTAAAGATGCCGCTTGAAGCTCCACCTGGATGTGTCAGCATTTTGAGATTTTATGCTCAGTAAGGGCCTTACCCCCAAATACTCAAACGAATCTCAAATTTAAGACGTACTTAAACTCATGCTACGATGTGTCAGATTCAAAGAAAAAAGACGGACAACACGAGTTTAAGTACGTCTTAAATTTGAGATTCGTTTGAGTATTTGGGGGTTAACCTTATAAAGAAACAAAAATGGATCAGAAATTTAAAGATAGTGTAAGGTTAAAATATATTTTTACTGTACTTTCTGTTTTTAATCGTTTTGCTACATTTTACAATTTGGATTTTTAAAATAGAAATTCACTGACAAAACAAAATTTTTAAATAGTTATTGAAATTTTATAAAGTTTTGTTTATCTTTGTAGGTGCCTATTTTTAAAGCTTAATAATTCACTTATAATCATCATGATCAGCTCCCTCCGTCCACTGCTGAACATAGGCCTCCCTCAATGAACGCCAAGACGACCGATCCCTCACCACTCGCATCCAATACGGACCGGCCAATATAATAATTTACTTTATACATCGACTGATATTGGCTTGACTCACATAAGTAAAATCTCTGTATTCGCGTACCTACAACCAACAAACTCTGTAACAGCTAAAGCTTAGGTCAACTCATCTAACCATTGCTATAAATCCATCTCCTAACGCTACTACTGCAATTGCTTTATAGCCTCTTCTAAAAACTTGCAATCTAATCACTAGAGTCTAGAACAAATCCGGGAAAACTCTTATGTGTTTTAATACTATGTTGTAACGCCCAGAAGATTAATTTATACTAGGAATGTTTCATTAGGCTTTCGGTTAATACTTAGTGACGAGGTTGAAATGTGTAATGAAACGTTATATTTGGCTTAATTATTTATTATAAGTACTTTACTTTATAAGTGGTAACATTGATATTATAAAATTCTAGATGTCTTAGAATAAAATGGATATTCAGCGGTGATATGGCTTAAACTCTTTAAAGAATTATTTTATAGGTGAACTGGGCCGGCACCACCGGGGTTGTTGTACCTGTCGATCACATAGCACCGGCGTCAAGTGACAGCTATGCTGACGTGCAGTTTATGAGTTTCCGATGGCCCATTGGGGGGATAGGAAAAAGGAGGGTGGTGCATCTGCGTGGCCTAGGTTGTTCGGATGTGTATTGGCGTCGGCGCCATGAGGCTCCAACGGTTCGTTTGCCCTATGATGACATAAAAAAAAATATATTTACATTTCAATTCACATTTAGTGCAGCCAAACAAATTAGTGTTTTCTAGATAGAATTTCAAAGTTTTGCGTCGCAATTTCATTAGACGCAAAATATTAATAGAGCTGATGCTTAGGCGGGAATATAAGCTGATTTTAATAGATAGTGTTAAAAAATATTCATATTTCAATTTACATTAAGTGTGGCCAAGAAAATAATGTTTTATAATTAGAATTTAGACGTTTTGCGACGCAATTTCGTAGGGCGCAAATGATTTATAGAGTTCAAAGGATTGGTTTTTTATCTATAAAAAGGAGTCTATTCAATAATTTCTAGCTATTTATAATATATAAGAAGCCGTTTGTTATTAGAAAGATAAGGTTGAGCAGCAATAGATGCTTTTTTGTTGGCGCAGGGAAATGCATTTACAAATGTATCCAGGTTACCTCGGGTAAGGCTGCTGGATCTATGTAAGCCTCACACCTGGACTCACACCCAATCTAAGCCACTTTTTGAGGGTCCCGCATCTGCAGGCAAAAGTTGGTCTTTTTGAGGTGGTCCTCAGCGACAGTCTGGTCCCGGCGAAAGGCATATTGGGCCCAGGTTCCCATCTTGAACCTGACTCGAGCACAGGGGCGCATTAAATAGCGCTTCCTATGCAACCCTATCCCACGCTCTCAGTCGCTCGTTGGCCTCCTCGCCTCTTGCCCTAGTCGAATCCACAGGATCTCGTCTAGTGTAAGGCTCTCACCGAGGGACTCCTCAAACAGGAGTGCGCTTCGGCAAGTAGTTTCACCACGAGTTCCTAAGGGGGTCACCGGCCAGGGTTGTGGCTGCCGCTTACGATACCGTACGATACCCCCGAATCACTCTTACCGTGTTTACCCGCCTTATACCACAGTAAGGTGACCGCCCAGATGCGTGCACCGTATGTTGCCATACTCCAGCAGACTCCGGAGTCTAGCTACCTGCAGGTGACGCTGGGTCCTTCGAGGTTTGGGAGGAGTCTGCCCAGCGCACTTGTCGCCTTCACGGTCCTTCGGTCCCAACGTTGAGAAATGTGAAACCCTCTCTCGATCTGGAGAGTAGCCCGCGGTGTGGGTCGTCCGATAAGGTACTTTAACCTAGCCTAATCTATTTCATAGTTCATACATGGTGCATATTTAGACTCACTGTTTGAGGCATTACTGAAATTATTTAAAACGGGATATCTACCATATTTTCAATTTTATTTCGACATTATCTAAGAATATCATGTTTACCACATTTTCGTAAATAAAGTCAAAATAAATATGGTAAATATCCCGTTTTACATAATTTTAGTAATGAAAATGACCACGTTAACTTAAAATCCCTAACTATTTACTATAGTACTTACGTCTATTACATACTCGACGGGTTATAGTTATAAATTGTCTTGAATTTATTTATATTACTCAGACCTCGCTGTAAAGAATAGAGCGTGGCGTGATTGTTATTGAATATTACTTGTTCACTCACCCTCGTCTACCGTTCCGCTGTGGTACTTATAAGTTGTAGTATCTCTTGTATGTAGGTGGTTATGAAAATAATGATAGGATCTTCTCTTGCAGGTCTGAAATAGATTATTTTATATACATCTATATAGATAAATAAAACTGAAGTGACTGTCAGTAATATTAAAATAACCGCTTTTTATTACATTCCTGGAGACATAGGTACTTATATCAAAATAAAACTTTTTACAATGTGTGTCTGTTTGTTCCGGCTAAACTCTGAAACGATTTTGATTTGTCTTTCACTGGCAGATGATAGGTAGTTAATGTTATAAGGAGTAACTTAGGCTACAAAAAATATCATCATCAGTACGGGTACGGCATTAAGTCTAAGTTGACGCGAACGAAGCTGCGGGCCTACAGCTAATAATCTATTTTCATAAAAAATCGTATCACGTTGTTTGACGGTTGTCCAATTTAAAATTGTAAAAACACAATAAAATTGTGTCTTGGATAAATAAGAGAGCTTTGGACAACGATGGGTGGCGTTACTGTTTCTTGCAAACTGACGTGTGCCCTGATCACCAGTTATTATTACATTAAGTACGCATAATATGAAGTCGGTTAAAAGATGATCACAAATAATGGCTTAAGGCGACGTATTGTTGAACAATAATTCTATATACTGGACACGCGCCAGACGGGAATGAGCGCCCTTTTTTTTCTTTTACGCCGGGTAATGCTCTGAGGCATCCCGCCTGGGGAGTGTGTCTCCCCAGGTGGGTATGTGGGACTCGCTGCGCCCGAAAGATGGAAAATGGATGCAGCTCTACCCACTAAAACCCGGCGAGTGCCACCAGTGCCGCCTTGGTGAGGTGCCCCGGATCTGTTATGCTAACAGGGCACCTCAATGGCTAGTCAGTCCCGCAAGGGACCGACGCCACCTCCATAGAGGGGTTGTCCCGCACCACAGAACAACCCCTCCCAACGTCGGGACAGTACAATGGGGTGAGGTTCCCACCCCTTGCCTCCTGCTCTTTTGTCCCCTCTTCTTATAAGAGGGGTACAAAGAGCCCACCCGGCTCAATTAGCTTCGCCCAAGGCGCTGGGCTCACTCTAGGCTACTGAGCCCCACCGCCACGTCAAGGCCTGATCCATGGTGGGGGGACTGAGTGTCCTGAGCAGCGGTGAAATGTTTAATTTTTTTATTTTTTATTATTAATTAAACATACCCTGGACTAAAATTTGTTAGGCAACCCATGTGCAATCTATTTATTGACATATTAAATTAAATATAAAATACGTTTCATCAAATAAACGTCTCGGTGAAAGTCGTTTTATATCCCGTATCTTAGCCTATTATTGACGGCAAATTTCCAATGCGCCCTCTTAAATATTGTTTATTTATACCCACAAACAAGACTAAAAGCCTTCAAACCGATTAAATTCATTGAACTTCAAAAGGTTTATAGTGTATTAAGTACAGGTATAAAATTAATTACATATTTTACTTCGGGTAGTAAAATAATTAAATCGTCCATTTTGTGAAATTAAAATACGGTGTATTGGTGGCTTGGCATTCGATGATGGGTACGGTGGCTTTTTAATTTATATAAATATTTTTTACGTTTACATATTTGGTTTTTTATAAGGGCGTGCTAACTCCACCATGGTTCAGGCCTTGACGTGGCGACGGGGCTCAGTAGCCTAAGGTGAACCCAGTACCTTGGGCGAAGCTAATTGAGCCGAGAGGGCTCTTTGTAGAAGAGCTCCCCTCTTATAAGAACATTGTCGCCAGCTTAGATTTTAGCATTGAGTGTTTTTCACATGGACAATTATAACACTTTCAAGAGTAATCTCTAAAGGAAACATTTTTTTATTGTCTAATGACAAAAAAGCTGTGAACTTTGTATAAAAAGACATTTTGTAATATATTTATTATTTAGTATCTGCGCCCGAAGCCGGGGCTTTCGCTAGTTTATTAATATACTACTAGGAGCTTGTACAGACGTACGGCCCTTGGCGATAGTCCCCATCGAATCAAAACATTCTATCTCACAAGTTGGATCTAACTACACTGTGCAAAACTTCATAGGAGATTTTTCAGCAGCTTACATTTCACAGCTGAAACAACGCGTCTCAATTTTTTACGTAAATATATTATCAATTATATAAATCAAGATTTTGAATTTGAAATTCATGAATATACATGAAAAAAAAATAACATGCGTTGAATTAGGCATCATTCAACCACCCCCCGTGGGAGCTCATGGCGGAGGTTCTTGGCGAGATGCACTCCTATGTCTCGGATAGGAGGTGTCTGGGTGAGAGCCTTACGCTGGACGAGATCCTGCGGGTTCGCCGACTAGGGCAAGAGGCGTTAATGCGGAGGTGGGGGGAGGACCTGCAAAAACCTGACGGTTGCTCTGCGTTCGGTCCTTGAGCGGTGGATGCGCCGTAAGCGCAAACCCCTCACCTTTACATGTTACATGTGTCTGACACAGGTGCTCACCGGGTATGGTTGCTTTGGTGAGTACCTGTGCCGGACGGCCCGCAGGGAGCCGTTGACAGTGTGTCACGATTGTGGCGCGAAGGTGGACTCGGTCCAGCACACCCTCGAGGTGTGCTCGAGATGGGCGGCACTGCTTCATGATCTGACATCGGTCATCGGAGGGGACTTGTCTCTGCCGAGTGTCATCACCGCGATGCTCGGTGAAGACGAGTCTTGGACGGCGATGGTCTCCTTCTGCGAGGCAGTAATGTCCCAGAAGGAGGCCGACGAGCGGGTGAGAGAGGAGGTCGCCGACGAGAACCTGGATGACGAGAACGACGAGGATGGGAACCTGGGCCCAGTATGACACGACATCGCTGGGACAGCCTAAACAGCCGGGCAGTCCCCCCTTAAGAGGAGTAGACTGGCCTACGCCGGGGCCAGCCTGTCGCTGAGGTGATCCTGTTGAATGCCTATCCGGGACCCTCAAATTAAAGCGGCTGAAGGCGCTCGCAGTGGTTTTAGTTAGGGTGGGCACTCCCAGGTGCGAGTCCCACATTGGGTCAGGATCTATCCGAAGACCCTGGCTGCATCCATAAGGATTTCCCTGCGAAAAAAAAAAAAAAAAAAAAAGGCATCATTCAACCAGGTCTCACTTACTTCACTATAACACTCATTCCAATATAACCATATGTAATTTAATAACACTACCTTTATAAATAGCTTTTTATTAGCTTTTTCCTTTGACTTTCATATTTATACAGCAGCTTTACGTTATGTGTCTAAGCCGGTGCGCGTACAAGGTCAATGCTCCCTTTCTTCACAAAGCACGGCGAGAGGCTGTTTAATACCAGGCTTCACGATTTAAAGGAATGATAAGCGAGATTTCAGTTCCCCGGTTTTATGCCTTATATAATTACCTATCTAAAATACGCTTCAGATGCATGCCCTTGTAGAGATTCTTAAGGTTTAAGCTTTTATTGTGATACTAATTGTTGAACACATAGCTGATTTTTTTATTTCTTTTAGCTTAAAGATTTTAATAAAAAAAATACTCAATAGTACTGCGGTTTCCTGTGTTTTTATATTGTTACAAGCCTTACTAGCCCATACATGTATTCATTCTTTTTAACAATGTAAAGTTTTTCAGCAATTCTATTTCGTAAATCAATATAAAACACAATGAAATAGCGTTATTCAATATATTGTATGAAATGTTCTAAAACTCATTTCTACTTTTAATTATTTTGCTTCTACATGATTAATAAATTATCGTGGTTAATAAAATTTCTACATGTCTGATACATATATCGCGAGAGAACTTTAATCTTCACTCGTGCAAAATTCCTAGGTGTACTAGTAAATTTGAATGCTCGCAGGCTAACGTCCTCAGCTGCGTTCTTGCTGCTAAGAAACACATCTAAATTCATTCAGGTAATTTGTGAAGTGAAAACTTCTTTAGGCGCGGTACGCATATTTTTAGATGAGATAAAATCTTTGGATAAGCTACTACCGTCATGAGCCGCTATTTGGTGTTTATATGACATTTGATTTATTTATTTGACGTTTGATTATGCAATATTTGTTTAAATAACCAATTGTCAAACCATAAACATATAATAATATAATAGACCAATAAAGAGTTGGAAAGTGAAGACAGTCCTTTATGGAATTATAACAAGATGAAAAAAGAGAGCAATCTAATGTCAAGTGTAACCACTTTTATTTGACAGATCAGCCAAAGTCACCAAGCGTTAAAAGAGCCTCTCAGTATTTGCAATTTATTTCGTTGTTCCAGATATATTTGCAATGAATACTATTGCATGTAAAAAGATGAAAAAAATATACGGTGCGGTATAATGTGAATCATAGAAGCAATCGTGAAAATTATAAATTTCACAGGTAATTCATCTTCATGTCCTAATTGCTAAGATGTGTTTATTTTTTGCTATATTCTATCTTTACTTCTCTATTTCAAATAAAATAATGTCAATCGTCCTATTTACTTTCATATTTTGCGTAATTAAAGATACAATCGTTCTTAAATTACACAATATTTGAAGATTAATTTTCACCAATATTTTATACATATACGCTAGTGCTTGATTCAAATTTATCGACATGCTTATTGGTTTATAATATCATTAATTTAAAACTAATCTAAAAACAACAAAAAATAAAACAGCTTTCGATATAATGTAGAGTGACTCAAGAGCAAGGTTTTTAATATGTAACGGGAATATCAGAAATGAAATGCGTTTTAAATAATAATAACAACCATTTTATTACATTCTGATAAAACAATAACAATCTTAGGTCCAGAAGTAATGTGTAGGTGCGTGTGCATGTGCATGCATAAAGCACCTCCGTCCTTACCCACACTGCACATGCATACACATACACGAACCTCACATATACATAGAGGTTGGCCCAACATTAATTAACAAACTTAACATGGCCGATAGTGATTTGGCCAGACTTCCGTCCTCCTTGAGGTCGCAGATATAAATCGCCCCTCTACGAACAAGACCTCGCTTATTAAAGGCAGTAGTCGGGTGTGTCTATAACGTAATACAAACATCCCTACACCTCGGCCGTCCAGCCCATATTCTTGCCAATCCTAACACAAGTTTTTGAATTGACACTGCAGCGCCACCAATCTCCGGCACTCGCTGTTAAATCCGCTCCCGTACTAATGTCCTCACTCCTCTCCGACTGTTTGCTTGTTAGCGATGAATCATAATCATTTTGTTTTACAGATTCCCTCAAGATCCTATAATTAGAGGAAAATGGCTGATATTAACTGGGCGTGTTAGTTGGGATCCCAACAATACAATTTGCAAAGCGACGTTTCTAATATCGGAAGATATTTCCGACTTGTTTTTGTGCTTGACGAATCACAATATGGACCAATAAGTTCTAAGTGGGCACAGATACTTAATAATGAAGTATTATAGACATCTGTTCGATATTCGGCTCAAATACGAATGTAAGCTACTTAATTTGAGTAAGGAGACTGTAAGGAACCACCAGAATAAGATTATTTTGTTTAAAGGACAGTAGCATCTACCCATTTTTTTTTTTTAATTTTAATTAAATTACTTGTTTTACGTTTGTAACAGTATAATTTTAAAGTAACCGTTAAAATAATAACTGCGCATATACTTAGGTTGTGTAAATCTTGTGTAGTAAGTGGATCAAGCGTCCATTGAATATTGATCGATTCGTTCCCAAATTTTATTATTTTCCTTTTGTTAAAATCATTTGAAACAAATAATACATACATAATAAAAGTCATTACTTTATATAAATAAGTAGGTAAGTATGAGTGTGTAAGAGTATTATGATATTTCATTTGAGAATAAATAATATACTATGTGTTGTTTTATTTCAATATTTATTTACCTTTTATCTAAATAATTTAAGGGCTGCTTTTGCAATCGGCGGTTAACTTTGACCTGAGGAATATTATGTAGTTTACCCTCCTTCATAATCATCATCATCATCATCACTGAGGAATAATTATGTTGACTTTGTAATGTGTATATTAAGTACCCTTATATAAACCATAACATATCTGACCATTGGAAAATTCACCCCAAACAACAATGTTTACAATTTACTCGAACTGGCTGTACTATCGAGTATCGATAGTACAGCCAAAGCCAAAAGAAAAGATACATCACTGTGTGTCAATGTGTGCGTGTGCTCTGCACACATTGACTTTTCAAAAATCGTCACGCATTTTCGGGCTGTCAGTTGGTCTATTTAGTATATTCCGTAGACAGAGAATACTATATTATATAATACTATATTCTAAGTCTATGCGTCAAACACACTGAAATGTCAATGTCAATGAAAGATCATAATACGTTGAAATATATTGATTTTAAACTTTTTAGATTTTTTTTAGAGATTTAGAATGCTCTAAATCTATGGCATTATTACTACGTCGATTGCATACGGTCACATTATCCTTACATTTAGGCTCAAATGAGTTTCTGTGAAGCTTATTGCATCTGTGTATTATATTTGAAATGCAATTAAATCATTTTGTAATGCAATCATATAAGAATCTAGTACTTTTTTCCACTTTTACCTAAAGAAAAGAATGGTTTTTATTGTGAACAATAAAATCTTATTCTTTCTTGAACTCCAAAGTAATACATTAAAAAGATAAAGGTATAAAAAGAAAATGTATGGATGTATGTTTGTTACTCTTTCACGCAAAAACTACTGAATGAACTTTGATGAAACTTTACAATAACCGCCGCGCTCCCGGCTGCATGGGTACCATCATCTTGCTTGTTTCTCCTGTGAAACAGCTTTGCTGTGTTTCGGAGAGAAGGGCAAGACAGGCAGTGTAATTACTGGCACCGAGACTTAACATCTTATGTCTCAGGATAGACAACACATAAATGAGTTGCCTGGGCTCGTTCCAGGTATACTAGTTTATGTTCATGGGCGACGTCGACCACTTATCATCAGGTGGCACGTTTGCCAGTTTGCCTATCCAACTAGCATTAAAAAAAACAGCGTTTCTTTTATTTATTATAAAGAGCAATTTAGATGAGTAAGTAGGTTTGAGGGCAATGTCAATATTGTGTGAAAGTAAATACTCCTTGCAGCGCAGGATAAAAGAGCAAATATTATAATTTGGTATAATTTGTGATTAGGGTATTAACAGACAAAGGCATTAAAATTATTTTTCAGATTCATAAACATTTATATTTCTGATGTCTCTACAAGCAAAGATGTAATAAGAGAAATTCGTAAATACAGGAAATAAAATATTCTTTCATATAAAATTGTTGATTTGGCGGAGCACAGGCTTATTTGAAACACTTCACAATCTTTTACACCACACAATCCATTCCAGACAGCGGTTTTATTCCGGACGATTTATTTTAAA
Organism: Helleia helle; assembly: GCA_963853865.1. Classification (NCBI taxonomy): domain Eukaryota; kingdom Metazoa; phylum Arthropoda; class Insecta; order Lepidoptera; family Lycaenidae; genus Helleia; species Helleia helle. Next base: position 8,943,572 of record OY971420.1, read on the forward strand.
ACGCTGTATTTCCAGTCCTAGCGTTCGTTAACGGTAAAAGTATGTCGAATTTAGGGCTTGTATATAGAACATGTTGGGTCTGCGTGAAGGGTCGGTTCGTTACCCTCCGGCTATCTCCCCTTTTCGTCCAACCAAAGAGGGACACCTTTGACAAATACAGGTGATTTACTTATTAAATTCGTATATAAGCTCTCAGACGTTTTATACTTGGATAATACTTGCAAAAGTTATTATCTATACTATGATAAAATATAAAACAAAGTACAAATCATAAAACAAAGTTTTCCACTGTGTTTGTTTGTCCGTCTGTTTGTGACGTACTAAAAAACTGCTGAACGGAATTTCATGAATTTTTCATCAATAGATACTATGCTCTTAATATATAAATTGTAAAGTTTATGTGAAAATTGGTTCAAACATAACCATTTACTACACCCGTTCAGACGGACAGGTAGTATGTAATAAGAACTTAATAATTTGTTATTTAAGCAAATATATTTTATAATACATGTTATTTACATTAAATAGCAACAACCATAGCCATGCTACTTTGCAGCCGAATTGGGCCGGCACGACCGGGGTGGTACCACTCGCTCATATAACACCGGCGTCGAGTGATAGCTATGATGTCGCAGTTTATGAATTTCCGGTGGCATATTGGGGGGAATAGGGAAAAGGAGGGTAACGCATCTGCATAATCTCTGTTTGTGCGGATGTGTATGGGCGTCGGTAGTCTAAAGCTTCGACTGCTCGTTTGCTATGATATAAAAAAAAATGCTGTATAAGGGTGGCGTCTGCACTGTAATTATTACTAAGACGCTATTATTTTTATCTCAATTATTCAGATGTCTCACCAAAGACTCCCTCGTTTGGTCTTAAGATGAGTGACGTACCTAAATCGTCTATTTGTTTCCCTCCCGCGCTCCCGCGAGTAATTCTTTATATCTTATATCATTAAATGAGCAATTCTTGTGTATATATATATATATAATTGGAATCTCGGAATCGGCTCCAACGATTTTCATGAAATTTAGTACATAGGGGGTTTCGGGGGCGATAAATCGATCTAGCTATGAATCATTTTTACAAAAGGTGATTTTATTAAAAAAAAAAAAAAAAAAATACCGAGCAAAGCTCGGTCATCCGGGTACTAGTATATATACGAGTAATAAGTATAGCCTTATTGTATATCCATATTTGTGTTTTAATGTAAATATTATATTACAAATTATAAATATCGTATGATTTCTTCTTTTTAAATTAGTAAAATTAAACGAAAAGAAAATAAACATTAAATTTGCTAAGCTCAAATTAAAATCCATTGCGTTCTTTACGAGAATCTAACAGAAGTACGGACGCGGAAAGCAACTTTGTTTAGTATTCTGTAGAGATGAAAGCGTCCTCACCATGGTTCAAGCCTTGTCGTGGCGGTGGGGCTTAGTAGCCTAAGGTGAACCCAGCAAAGATTTTGCCAATTGAATCGCGGGAGCTACTTTTTGTAGTCCTCTTATAGGAAGAGGAGAGAAAAGATCGAGGGCAAGGGGTGAGGATATGAACCTCACCCCATTGTCCCGACATTGGGAGAGATTGTTCTGTGGTGGGGAACAACCCTTCTGTGTCTTTGGTCCCTTGGGGTAATGACTAGCTGTCACGGTGCCCTGTTACTCAACAGATGCGGGGCATCTCACCAAAGGCGACATTGGTGGCACCGCCGGGTTTTAGTGGGTAGAGCTGCATCCAATTACCATCTCTAGAATTTTCTTGTTTATCTACCCAAGTAAAATCTGGCGACTAGTTTTTATCTCCGCATGACTATGACTAGGATATAAAATACTTTTCTTCCCCGCTTCACCGTATTTTCTATTATTTTTCATTGGCATACTATGATTGTAATCGTAGCCGGGTTCAACAGCTAGTAAAATAGAAAATAAACGTTTTTATCGTTATTTTCTAGGTCGAGAGCCATAACTTTACATCTACATAAAAGTACGCGCATATTAACTAAACTACGGCCGTATTGATCGAAGTTTTTCCAAATATTGCCAGCTCAAACATTGAACTATCTGAATATTTGCACGTGGAAACTATGCTTTAAAAGGTATTTGATTTGCATTTGGATATTAAGGTAGCTTGTGCATACTAATTGTACAGACTAACTATTTATGACTACAGTAATATTAGGTTTTATTTTTTTACCAATTGACCTCAATTTATTACTCCACGCTAATTAATTTCCTTTTCTACGTTATTAATTCTATAGTAGGTTATGAAGGACATTAATTAAGTGTACTGGTAACGTGAGATACGTAAGTAAGAAAACAAGCATTCTTGATCGAGTACTGACACCATCTACAGCCCTTGCACTAATATTATTGATATTATTCGATTTGATCCGAAATTTCAATTTTGATTCCGATAAAAAAAATCAATCCTATTCGAACCCCTACATGCACTACACCAGCTTAGCTAAATATAATTGTGACACGTTTTACTATCGATACTGTAACGTGGTAATGCTATCAGAGAGCATGGCTCGAAATCCAGACGATAATTTGATCAGTCTCTATTTGCATGTCCGACTAACGAGCGACCCTAGCTAACATAACAGTCTCTTTGATTTATAAAACATTTTGGTGACTTTTTTATTTCATTTTAGTGAAATACTTTAGTTGTTTATCATATTATTTATAATATATATAAATTGACAATATACACTTTTCAAATATATATAATAATATCAACCCTTATATTTCCCACTGTTGGGCATGGGTTTTCTTCTCGAAATCGGGCGAGGAGGGTTTTTGGGTCATATTTTACCGATGAGATGGTCCAATGCGGGTTGGTAAACTTCACACACCTTCAAAGACTTTTAATCTCATCAGGCATGCAGGTTTCCTCACGATGTTTGCTTCACCGGTGAGCAAGTGATGGTCTCGTATTCAGGTGCACATAGAAATGTAGAAAAACTCATTTCTAGGCATTACAGTGGGGTCAGGATCGAACCCGGACCTCCCGACTCTCACTCAATACCCACCGTCGCATCAAAATATTGATTATAAATAAGTTATTAAATAAACATCCGCTCGGTAAGTGGTTAATGTCCCCCCACCATGGTTCAGGCCTTGACGTGGAGGTGGGGCTCAGTAGCCTAGGGTTAGCCCAGCACCTTGGGTGAAGCTAATTGAGCCGAGGGGGCCCTTTGTACCCCTCTTATAAGAAGAGGGGACAAAACTGCAGGAGGCAAGGGGTGAGAATAGGAACCTCACTCCATTGTACTGTCCCGAAGTTGGGAGGGGTTGTTTTGTGGTGCGGGACAACCCCTTTGTGGAGGTGGCGTCGGTCCCTTGCAGGCCTTCGAGGTGCCCTGTTTGTTTACTAGATCCGTGGCACCACACCAAAGGCGGCATTGGTGGCACTCGCCAGGTTTTAGTGGGTAGAGCTGCGTCCACTTACCAGCTGTTGGGCGCAGCGAGTCCCGCATACCCGCGGGGGGAAACCCACTCCCCAGTGGGATGCCTCCAGAGCATTTCCCGGCGTTAAAGAAAAAAAAAGTGGTTAATGGCTCATCGTACTAAGCCCGGATGTCACGTCCTTCCGTGACTGTAGTGTGGTGACACCTTCCATACTACCATATTAGGTAAGTCCAATATACGAGATAGTAAAGAGTCCAGACAGTCAATTAAATAAATAAGGTATTCCCTACTTTAAGGCGAGTACCGCAGTTGAAACGAGAAAAAGGCTTCTCCAAATCAAATTGTTGATATTCTTACTACTAAATAACGGTCTTACAAAAAATATCAGGATAGGCAACACATAAATGAGTTGCCTGGGCTCGTTCCAGGCATACAAGTTTATGTTCATGGGCGACGTCGACCACTTACCATCAGATGGTGCGTTTGCCAGTTTGCCTATCCAACATTAAAAAAAAGCTAAATATATTTTCTAAAGGATGTGATAATTGTTTATTTTATTTTTATTTTATTTTAGTTTATTTAGGAAACAAACAGTACAATTATTCTTAAAACATGACAATATTAATCAATACACAAACCAATAAAGTTTCCAAAGATAGGTATATCATAAAAAACGAGCAGACACAATCTAATACAAGATAAATGAGTAAAAAAAAAAACAGAAATACATAATATATAAAATGATATTGTAAGCTGGCTAACAAAATAAAAAATAAAACAATCAAAAAGAACTAAAGTTATACAGTTATTAACGAAAAGTCAAAATAACATAATCAGATTTAAAGGTTTATAATAACATAATAAACAAACTAATGCTAAAAAAAAAAAAAGTGAATAACATTTGAGTACAATCATAATTATTATCTACTCCTTAAAACTATTGCGCAATAACTTTTTTAGTTTGTTAATTTCACACACATTAAAATCTATATTAACAAAATGTTTATTATAATTATGACACGATCGAAATAAAAATGTATTATGAGCATATTTGGTATTTGTTGAAGGAACAAAAAATAATGACTTATTACGCGTTACTATTTTGGGACATCTAAAGTTAATTTGATCTAAAAGATATGGGGAATCAATTTTATAAGTTAATAATTTAAAAAAATAAGTTATATCTCTCTCTACTCTTCTATTGACTAAGGACATCATTGGAGAAAATTGTTGGTGGAGTTGGTTACTTTTAAATCGTAAATATTTACAAAACTTACGCTGAATTCTTTCTATAGTATCTATATGCACATTGTACATAGGATTCCAGACGGTGGAGCCATATTCTAAAAATAGACCTAACGAAACAATTGTACAATAGCAAAATAGTATTCAAGTTCTTAAATTCATGCCCAACTCTCATTACAAAGACACAATATTCGATCGATCGAAACATATTCGATATGCCTTAGATGAAATGTGGTTTATGTGAAATTTAAATGATAATTTACTATCTAAGTATATGCCCAAGTCACGCACCTCAATAATTGTTTTATTAATATAATAATCACATTTGATCGTATTTAATTTTCGTGAAAAAGAAATAGCACTACATTTTTTTATATTAAGATGTAAGAAATTTTCAGAGCAATATCCACACAAACTGTCTAAATCCTTCTTATAGGTTTAAATACTTTCATATCATCTGCATACATTAGTATAAAAGAGTTTTCAAAAATTTGGCAAATGTCATTAATATAAATATTAAAAAGAAGAGGACCAAGGTGCGAACCCTGAGGTACTCCAGACGGAACAGGCACAAATGTTGAGCAATGACCTTTTATTGTTACTGCTTGACTTCTATTATGAAGGTAGGATGATATCCAACGAAGCAAGTCGCCATGTATTCCTACTTTGTGTATTTTATCTATTAAAATGTTGTGAGGGATTTTATCAAAAGCCTTGGAATAATCCGTGTACATGACGTCTACCTGCAATCCATCATCCATATTAGTAACAACTCTATGTATAAACTCACAGAGATTGGTTTCAGTTGACCTTTTATTAATAAAACCATGCTGCTTGTCAGATATAACGTGTCGAATTTGGGGAAATATGGTGTCAAAAACAATTTTTTCGAACAATTTTGCAACTGTACAAAGCTTACTTATTGGTCTATAATTTTCAATATTGTGTTTATCACCCGATTTGTAGACGGGAACAACATAGGAGCTCTTCCAAATAGAAGGTATCGTACCAGAGTCAAGTGATTTTCTAAACAATAAAAAAAATTGGATGTGCTAGAGATTTGTGACATAATTTCAGGAATATCGGCGGCAAACCATCAGCACCAGTACCTGTATTAATATCTAATTTTTCAAATAATTCTCAACTATAGAAATAGAAAGCTCAACCGTACTAATCGAGATATTATTGTAAGGTAGGAGGTTACTTTTATTAGGGCTGTTGTTGATTTTACAGTTTGAAATATTATTGTCAAATACTGATTTGAAATAGTCACTAAAAAGAGAACATATCTCATTTCCATCATAAGCAGTTCTACCGTTCAAAAACATGGAGTCTGGGATCCCTGAGGAAGTTTTTTTGGACTTAACAAAAGACCAGAAATACTTACTACTCTCATTTATTCTCATTTCTGAAAATGCGATATAATTATCATAGCATTCAGTTTGGATTCGCTTTTGCCTATCTCTTAGTAGTGTAAAGGAATCATAGTCATAACTGTGACCATACATTTTCCATTTTCTATGATACCGTAGTTTTTCTTTTATTATTTTTATTAAGGATCGAGAGTACCAACACGGAAATCCTTGGTATTTTTTTATAATTTTAGTTGGTACAAATTTCGATATAATAGAATTTACCGTATTACTGCTCGAGATATATCGCAGTCGTCTAATACATTTAACCAGTCTATTTTTGATAATTCCAAACTAACCTCCTCATAATTGGCTTCACGAAATAAACGTACAATACGAGGGGGTGAAGAAATAGAAGATGAATATGACACGTCACACTGTATACGAAGAGTTGGGTGATGGGCATCCTCTGTAACCAAGGGAGTATTACAACGATCAACAACACAATGGCGATTAGAAACAACCTATCTAGATCTAGATGTCTATTATTTACATTTTGAATACAATTCAATTGTTTTAATCCAATGAATTCTAAACAATTACTAACGCAGCTAACAATAGAATCATCAGTGTTCAAATTAACTAATTCGATGGAATTACCATTATTTTTCCAAATAGCAGCTGTCACATTAAAATCTCCTACAATAAGAAAGTCGTCATTAGAATGTAAAATCATGTGATTTGATATTGATTAGGTATTGATTCAAAAATATCACAGAGTGCATCATGATGATATTAACCGTGGGGTATGTAACAACAATAAATATGTGTTGATTCAAGTTTCAACTTTGCGTTAGAAGTTATAGATATTCTTATATCATCAGCAGCACAATGAGCAACTGGCAATGATAAGGAAGAACTAACTATGAAGTTTTTCTTAATAGCTATTAAAACTCCTCCCCCTTGCCTATCATCACGAGCGGTATAATTGTGATCCGATCTGTAGACAGTGTATCGTGTATCAAATAATTCCTCGTTGAAAATACCCCCATGAAGCCAAGTCTCCGTTAGACATATTATGTCATAGTCAATATTCATTAATGATCTATAAAATAAATTGGTTTTTGTGAGCAACCCTCGCACATTTTGATATAAAATGTTTAATTTATTATCCATTTAATAAGTTGAAATCAGTATTAAATATAAAACAATTCATGAATTTTATAGGAAATATACATATAAAGAGTAGAGAGATCATTTTATAAAATACCTCAAGTAATAAATAATTCAAGTTACTGTAAAAGTTGTTATAAGAGTTAAGATGTCCCAAAAGTATAATATTTATAAACCACGATTGAACAAAAAATGCATAATAAATCGAAAGATCACAGCCACTTATTACAACAAATAGTAAAGACAGAGTTAGCATCAACATATTTCTTATATATATTTTTTTAAATCGTTAGAGTTCAAGATGTGCAGCACAGGACTAGTGCTATTCCGTCGAACCATAATACAGCAATTATTAACCCATATATATTCATATTTCTTTTCTTTGGCAATTTTCTTAGCCGTCTGTAGAAGGGATTTATTTTGGACTTGTGAGATGGTCATTAAAATATATTGAATTGTTGTTCGTTGTTATTCCCAAGTCACAGCACCTAAGTTTCAACTTACGGACATGAGATAAAAAATCATCTTTCCTCCAACGGCATAGAAAACGTACAATGATTGATTTAATTTTATTATTTTCCTTATTTCTCGAGGCAACTCTAGTAACGAAATCAACATCTGTTTTTAAATTTATTTTCAACTCTGTTTTCTCCACTATCTTCTCTAAAATGTTAAGTAAGTTTTCATTCTTTCGCTCCGGAATCCCATATATCTCAACATTAGATCTCCTGGACCACTGTTCCCTATTATTATTATCAATCTCTAGAGATTCAATTGATGATTTCAAATCTCCAACTTCAGAAACTTTTTGAAATAAGTTTTTAACCTCAGTTTCACAGCAGTCAATCCTTTAATTTAAGTTTTCGAATTTTACATTAATAAAATCTATGGACTCCTTGATGGCCTTAAGTTCCGATTCTATGGGTGTTATAGATGCTTTAAGTTCAGCTTTTAAACTTGCCATTTCTGATGCAATTATTGATTTAACAATTTCAATAAAAGACGGGCTTTGAAATAGTCTAGATTCCTCGAGATTCGAATCATCAAAGGAAGGAGCAGAACCACCTCTACGAAGATTAACGTGGTCATCACAACTAAGTTTCGTGTTTATTCTGACTGGAGTATCATCCTTCTTAGAAATTCTCTGCGCACTGGAGCACTGAGGACATATCCAATATTTTTTGAAGTCATTTGATGGCTTTTGTTTGTCTGTTGGATATACGCATTGAAAGTGATAATTCTGGTTACACTTTATGCACGACAACGTACTAGTGGAGCCACCTATCGTTGAATTGCAGCAGGCGAACTTTATATTAGGCATTTCGAATATTATAACGTACGGTATTGATATTTTATGATTTGACTATTTGATCTCAGATGTCTCTAATGTAGAATGTAAGAATAAATAATAAACATTAAATATTAAAATTGAAAAAAAAATGTTCTTGGTTACCCTTAGGTTTGAACCTGGGCACTGATCGATGTTTATGTTGACAAGCGAACGTTGCACCTCTAGGCCTACTGTGCACTAGCAAACCAGTTGAAAATTTTTGAACATAATCAACAGTTCAATACAGTATACGTCAAACGACCTTGCTATTATGTGTCAATGATACTTGGACAAGTTAGCACTGTAGGAAGACAAGTACTCGCACACTTTATTTCGTTTTATAATAGCACTACACTGCACTTTAATTAAACTTTAGTTCTTGAAACTATTAAAACATTTGTTAATGTTTGTTAGTATGTCAATTTTTTTTGGTATTAATGCCAAATTTTAATATTTTGTAATTAAAAACTCGGAATGATTCAAACTGTGACTACTCGCTAGGCGATTACGCGCGTAACTGATATTATATAATAAATGTACCTAATTCGATTACAAAAATCCTGAAAACATGCTTAAATAATAATTAAAACGAATAATTTACTAATAAATGAATGTGTAAGTTTGCACATCATTTTTACATGAAAATATTTAATCTTCAATACTTTAAAGAACGTGCTATTTTTTAATCTCAAGTCCTTCATTTTTTTTATTCCAATTTATCCCAAAACTTTAATGCTATCTAGTATCTAGTGTTTTCAAAAGACGCCGCGAAGCCCGCTACGAGGGCGGCTCTGAAAATTTCGGAAATCAAGGAAGTAACACAACATTACTATTTAAAATGTATTTATTGTTTTTCGAAGTATTCTCCGCAAAATTTGACACATTTTTCCATACGATGGAACCAATCATTGAAGCAACCATTCCATTCGGAAGTTGGGGTCTCCAAAATGGCCGTTTTGTAGGCATCCACAGCTTCTTCAGGCGATGAAAATCTCTGACCACGCAATTTATTCTTTATTTTAGGGAAAGTATAGAAATCATTAGGGTTTAGGTCGGGGCTGTACGGCGGATGGTCTAATAATTCTATGTTTTCTTGCTCTAAAAACACTTTTGTTCTGTGCGCGGTGTGAAAACTCGCATTGTCGTGATGGAGGATGATGCGGCGGTTGCAGTTCTATTTACGAAGTTCAGAAACGACCTGTGGCAAACAAATGCTAGCATACCATTCTGCATTAACTGTTCTCTGTCCCTCAAGAGGAATAGTCGCAACATGGCCGGTTTTGGAGACAAACGTGGCCACCATTTTTTTGCAATACTCTGTGAACGAACAATTTTTGTTGGCTTTAACTAATTTTCGAACACCCAAACTCGTGACTGGTTTATTGTTTCGGGTTCGTACGCATATATCCAGGATTCGTCACCTGATACTATGTTGTATACAGCATTTGAGGATTCTGCGTGGAATCTTTCGAGAGTTCTGACGCACCAAGTAACGCGAGCCGCTTTTTGCTCTTCACAGAGCAAATGCGGTATCCATCGGGAAAACAACTTTTTTACACCTAATTATTCATGCAAGATTATTTGTATTTAACTCATGCCAATGTCTAAAGTTGCCTAATTATCGCGGTATGTCACATGTCGATCTTCCTCAATCATCTTACACACAGCATCAATGTTTTCTTGGGTGACTGCAGTTTTTGGACGACCTTGACGGGGTTCATCACTGAGCTTAACACGTCCACGTTGAAATTCAGCAAACCAGCGATAAATTGTGGTTTTGAATGGGGCTTCATTGCCAAATGCAGAAATCATCCGGTCAACAGACTGTTTTGATGTTAAACCACTTCGAAAGTCATAATAAATCATCGCTCTAGAATTTTCTCGAGTCAATTCCATTTTCTCAACGACTAAACAAGTTTGAGAAGACCTTGTGACAAGACCGATAATCTTTTTTTAAATAAATAAATAAATGGATTTTAAAAGATTTTAATATGACAGGAACAGTGGAAATATTCCATTCACGATACTTTTAGTGCAGCCTATGTACCCCGCCTGTCCCGGTGACTCGCCTTAACTGTCATTTCGGATTACAAGAAAGCAAATAAGCAATTAGCAAAATAAATAAGATTTAAAACGAGAGCACAAAGCGTATCCTCCAAAGTGATAGTTATGATATTTATTTAAATATGACATTGCACTACCTGTAATTGTGTCAGAATCATAAAAGAATCATGATATACATTGCATAACAAAAAAACAGAAAAGTGCGAATATGACTTGGACAGTAAGAATACCCTTAAAATTATTTTAATGTAGGTTGGTAATATAGCAATGATTTATTCCTATTTCTGTTTTTTTTTCTTTTTTTATGTTAGTTGGATAGGCAAACTGGCAAATGTGCCACCTGATGGTAAGTGGTCGACGTCGCCCATGAACATAAACTAATTTACCTGGAACGAGTCCTGGCAACTCATTTATGTGTTGCCTATCCTGAGATATAAGATGTCAAGTCTCGGTGCCAGTAATTCCACTGTCTCTCTTGCCCTTCTCTCCGAAACACAGCAAAGCTCTTTCACGTGAGAAACAAGCAAGATGATGGTACCCATGCAGCCCGGAGCGCGGCACAGCGCTTCACTCCCACCGGTAGGGTGGGACCTCTTCTGTTGACCTTTTGTTTGGGATCTTAAATAGAACCAATATAGTTTTTTAATTTATAATTTAAATTGTAATTTATTATAAAACAGATATAAAATAATAGGATGAAAAAGTGCAAAAATGAAACAATTTGTAGTCGATTTCGCGAATATCGATAAAACAATCAGGAACAGTGCCTGTTGGGAAGGCGCTGACATAAATCGCGCAAAACTTTTCCGACAAACGAGTAAATTTAAAATATCTCTCAATTGAGACATTTATATAGTTTATACCTTCGCAAAATATTATTTACAGTGAATCTAAAAACACAATTTATTTTTTACAAAGAGGATGACATTGAAAATGTAGCGAATGTGATTGACAGGGGATTTGTCCCAGGGATAAAAATGAGCGGAATTTCTAATTATATTCTTAGTAAAGAAATAAGGAGATTAATATAAGTACATCTAAGTAAGATTCTCATAATAAAAGTTAATTTAGTTTCAGTATAAAAGAGTGAAGACTTTGTTAGGAATAAGTTTGCTTAGGAGACCTAAAGATTCTTTCTCATATTAGAAAAGGTCTGCAATATAAGTGCGTTTTCTCTACCTTACTATTCTGAAGGTTACGGCACCATATAGATGAAAATTGAGAGAATAGGTCTTTCAATTTAGATATAGGTCGTGGACAATAAAACCAAAACAATGAAGTCATTTATAAATATATTTGTAGCAGGCAGTGCCATCCTGCTTTGCAGCCGAATTGGTCCGGCACGACGACGGCCTCTCACTCACATAATACCAGCGTCAAGTGACAGTCATCAGTTTTGTGTGTTTCTGGTGGCCCATTGGGGGGACAGGGGAAAGAAGGGCAACGCATCTGCATAACTTTTGGTTGGTTGTCTATGGGCGTTGGTCATATGGCTCCGACTGTTCCTTATCACATAAAAAAGTCTATGTAGGCCAGATTAATGTAAATCTGGCCTACCTAATTGATATAATATTTACACAATATAATACACATTGTATTAATCTATGATTGTAGTAAAGTGACATACACAAATCTAGATTTATCAGGATCAACTTAATCACATAAACACACGTTTGTGTACATATCGTTGTATGTTTACTTGTAAATTATTGTAATGGCCTATCATGCAGAAGCCTAACCTCCTTAGTTCTCAGTTTCCTATACATCAGAAAAAATGGCAATCAAATTAAACACAAAATAAAGCATTTTTATTATAAAATCCAACATTTGAATAAAATAACTGAATAAGTAAGCCATACTCTAAATTCCAAGCAATTAACTAATTAGAAAATAGATTATAGTCTTATTTTAGGAAAAAAAACATATGCCAAATAAAATTATTAAATTCATGTTACTGTAGCCTGTACTGTTTTTTAAATCCTAATATTTGAATTTGATTAAACAATACTAGTGGCACCGATAGACGTTGTCCTGTACAAAATATTTAAATATTTTGTGAATCTAAACCATTCTCGAATCCACTTGAACACACATAGTCATTCATTTCTCTGGCACAATCTGTCTATACAGTAGATAAAATTGGAGTGTCTGTTTATAATATTACAATACCGCTTTTTATTAAATGCATAATATGTACATTATACACGATACAATATATTATTATTATTATTTTTTGTATGATGCCCGCTTTAGACGCTCTTCACGCACTATTTATGCTTTGTTGGTAGAGATCTCTTATAGAGATAAGCACACCCACGTATCATGCATATCTATTATATAATTATGTAGTAATAAATTTTATGTACATAAAGAATAATTAAATAAATAAATAAAATAAAAATAACGTTTCTTACGATTTTTGTCTGTCTATCTGTTTCTGTCAGCTAATCTCCGAAATGGCTGGGCCGATTTTGATGGGACTTTCACTGGCTGATAGATTATACTGTAAGGAGTAATTTAGGCTACAAAAATAATCATCATCAATCCGGGTACGGCAGTAAATCTAAGTTAACGCGGGCAAAGCTGCGGGCAGCAGCTAATATCTAATAAATGTTTGTTAGGGGAAGGAAGTTTCTATATACTGTAAGTAGGGTAATATTACATTGTATAAAACTAAATAAACTGTACTTAACAGAACACTTCTTCCTACTTACCCTTAAATCATGATAAAAGTTAATCAACATTATTACAATTACATCCACAAAATATGATTATTTCTAACTCCTAGAATTGACTTACAACCGTTTTTAATCATAAAAGAAAACCAATTCTTAGTAAAAATAAAATATCTATTCCACAGTTGTAGCTAACGAGCCAACTGAGGCAAAACTTTGGGCACAATGCCCTTTGAATTTATTTTATAAAGAAGTATGACACCCCTACAGGAGTAACAAGTGATATTTACAATGTATTATAACTATTACAATACTCTTTATTCAAACAAGTTGGTTTCACATGAAAAATAGAATCTTTTTTATAGAGCCTGACAATCGTGTCTGTACTATTATGTTAATAATACGTCCAACCCTTAGTAGAGCTGATAAAGAATTTCAATAGCATGTATATTATACCTTTACGTAATCAATAAATGAACGAACGAATTTTAAAACAACTGAAGTGTATTGAAACATATAATTGGCATTTGAAATGTTCACATGTTTTCCCAATTCCGTAAAGAATAACTGTTTATTTATTAATCGCGTTAATGTAGAGTAAGAAAAAGATCCTTCTGCAAGGTCGTGATGTCGCAGAAGGAGGAGGCGGAGCGGGAGAGGGAGCGCACTGGCGCCTCTTCCCGCAGGAGAGCACGGCGGCGACAGGAGATCGCACCGCCGTGAGGGACCTGTGTGCGACCGATCAGGGGATCCGCGCGTGTAAGGTCCGAGCTATAAGGCACCCTTGAGTGTTAAGTGTGCTTTAAGCGCAGAAGAAGGAGGGGATGCAAACCCCTTCCCCGTCCAGAGAAGAGTGCCGTATGGCACACCCTTGTGGCCTGATACGGATGTCCACAGCTCTAGCGCCAGGTCACCCAAATGAAGAGGAGAACAACCCTGGGGTTTAGTGGTTAGAGTCTGCGTACACCTTACCATCTTCTCGGGCGCAGAGAGTCCCACATAACCTCCGGGCCCACCAAGACCCAGTGGTATACCTAAACGCATTACCCAGCGAAACCAAAAAAAAAAAAAAGAGTAAGAAACAGATAAAGTCTGTTCGCTTGTCCTTCGTGACATAGAGCATTTTAGGACACTTATATTAACGTCCTTCATTTAGTAGTTAGTATTTGCGTGAATGGTAGCAAACATACATACATACAAACTTATGCGTTTATAATATTTTCAAATACATATTCTTCTTTTTCAGTACTTATTTTAAATACACAGAGTTGCATTTAACCGTTGCGGGATATTTTTTCTTTAACTTCAATTCAATTATGATTCCTATCAGGGAGATACAAAGAAGATTATGTTTTTTTTTTTTTTATTTTTACCGTTGCATCTGTATTTTTAATCTGTTTATTTAAAAATTTCTTTTTTATTTTTATTAAAAGCGAACTGTTTATGTTTTCGGATATGGTATATGTTTAGTAAAAAATATTTGGCAATCATAGAGACCGCCAATAGAAGTGAACACGTAACTTAGAATTATAAAATTATGAAATTTTCAATGTATGAAAAAAATCCCACCTCAAAGATAATTGTCCAAGTTCCACGGTCCATTTTTTCACTTGATTACTATCAAGCTAATTTTCCGTGAGTAATTTTATTTTGATGAGACGCCCAACAATTTTCTCTGTGAAAATTATCGATTGTGGTAGCTAACAGAGGTAGCAAAGATAAAATTTTGATGATTCATTTGATGATTACAAAAATTTTTTACTAATTGTTTTTTTTATTAAATCTGATGATAATTATCTAAATTATTCGAAAAAAATATTTGTCCTACAAAATGTATGGTTTGATCAGAGTCCCCCCTGATGACATCAAAAATTATTACTTACCAGTTGATTTTTCATGATAACCCAAGAATATTTATAAAATATTAAATATATATGTGAGTTTGCGGTGGCCCATTGGGGGGATAGGGAAATATGAAAAAGTTATGCATAACTTTTGGTTGTGCGGATATCTATGGGCGTCGGTAGTCACCATAAGGCTCCGACTGCTCGATTGCCTCCTTATGACATTAAATTAAATACGTTAACGATTATAATGATAATATTGTGTTCGGTTACTTATAAGTGAATTTAAATGAATCGTAATAGCATCTGATACTAAGTAAACTAACTGAACAACTAAGTTAACTTTCTGATATTTTTCTAGAAAATACTCGACACGTTCAGAAGACAGACGTATTAGTCTTCTAAACGTGTCGTATTTTCTATAACAATGTCAGAAAGTAGTTATAGACTATTTTTAGCTAATGTCCTACGTGTAGTCTCTAGATTCATAAAATAAAAACATTAATTTATTTATAATTAAGCTTAGCCTAGATTTATGAAGGTCCCCACCCTGGTTCAGGCCTTGTCGTGGCGTTGGGGTTCACTAGCCTAGGGTGAACCCAGCACCTTGGGCGAAGGGGGCTTTTTGTACCCCTCTTATCCCCTTCTTTATCTTACCCCTATATGTTTGAGGAGACAAAAGAGCAGGGGCAAGGGGCGAGGATGGGAACCTCACCCCATTGTACTGTCCCGATGTTGAGAGGGAACCTCTCTGTGGAGGTAGCGTTAGTCCCCTGAGGGGCTGACTAGCCGTTGAGGGGCCCTGTTTGCTCATTAGATCCGGGGCACCTCACCAAAGGCAGCATTGGCGGCACTCGCCGGGTATTAGTGGGTAGAGCTGCGTCCACTTACCAGCTTTCGGGCGCGGCAAGTCCTACATACCCGCCGGGGGAGACCCACCCCCCCGCGGGATGCCTAAACATTACCCGGCGTTAAAGAAAAAAGATTTATGAAGGTATTATTTTAATTTATTTTTTGTAGGTCGTACCGCTTTACAAATTCGTTTCACTGATACCCTGTGTTAAACAATTTTTATTTAGATGAATATGCATGTATTCAAATTAATTAATCTCACTTTGATTATAACTAGCAATAGGAAGAGATAATTAATTACCTTTTACTCTTTGTAATTATATAGTACTAATTATTGCATTCTCTCGAATGAATCTTCGAATAGGAACACAATACTTTGAATATATAGAAATAGCAGCTGTATTTCAAATACGTCTAGATTTGTAAAGATTCTATACCTACAAATGGAATACGTTGATCCAAAGGTAAGCTTTGTCAATTGTTGAGCATGTTATCTGAACATCGACCATTTTGGCATTCATTCAAATGTCACCTTAATTTAAATACTTCGGTCGGGTGGCTGTACTAATTATGTACATGTTCACTTAAAATATAAATTGTTTTGTGGGTTTGTGTCAAACACTTGGCTGATACAATTATTCGGTCTAGTTGTGAATGACAATGTCTGTGATGATGATGATATTGATCCAGAATAAACACAAAATGTATAAACAGTAAATCTAGGAAAGCCATGAGCGATCAACCACAATGGTCGTGCCGAGATCTAAGGGACCACCCACACCATACGGCTAAATACCGGCTTGAATCAAAGCCAAACGATTTTTCACTGTGGTAAATTTGACAAACGCTGCATTTTAGAGAGCAACAGTATCCTGTTAAAGCCTTTTTTATAACGTAGGGAAATTCATCATGGGTATATCACGTACCGCACTTCTGGCTGCATGGGTAGCGCCATCTTGCTTGGTTCTTCCGGGAAGCAAGGTGGAAGAAACAAGCAAGATGGCGAAAGAAACAAGCAAAATCACAACAAGGCTTCTTGTGATTTCGAGAGAAGGGCAAGACAGTGTACTTCATCAACTTTTATTTCTCGGGATAGGCAACACATATGAGTTGTTTTTTTTTATTTTCTACCGGGAAATGCTCTTACGAATCCCGCTGGAGAGGGGGGACTCCCAGGCTGGTATGTGGGACTCGCTGCGCCCGAAAGATGGTAAGGTGGACTCTATCTACTAAAACCCCGCCGAGTGCAACTAATGCCGCCTTTGATGAGGTGCCCCGGATCTGTTGAGGAACAGGGCACCTCGACGGTTAGTCAGTCTCACAAGAGACCGACGCCACCTCCATAGAGGGGTTGTCCCGCACCACAGAAAAACCTCTCTCAACGTCGGGACAGTAGAATGGGGTGAGGTTCCCATCCTCGCCCCTTGTCCCCTCTTACTCTTTTGTCCCCTCTTCTTATAAAATGAATACAAAGAGCAGCCGCCTCGGTTCAATTAGCTTCGCCCAAGGTGTTGATTCATCTTAGGCTACTGAACCCCACCGCCACGACAAGGCTTGAACTGTGGTGGGGATAAATGAGTAACCTGGGCTAGTTCCAGGTTCACTCATTAATGTTCATGGGCGATGCTGACTATTATCAGTTATCACCATGTGACTCGATTGCCCGTTTAGTGCTCTAGTGAACATCGATTCACCGACAAAGTAATACGTTCTTGGAATGAAAAATAAATGCGTAAAATCTTGTAAATATTCACCCAATTCTAAACTTGGGTCCATATTAAAAAAGGCTCTTCTTTTAATTCACTTAATCATTGAATGAATGTGTGTGATAGGCTTTAGCGTTGACGTCATTTAGAGGTCAATACTACTGCGACTTACTTTTTGTACAATTTGCGCTCACCCAGTATTAATTGTTGCAATCCCTCGGAGCCTGGTATTTATTTCGCTTCAAAAGACAGACCAATTTTCTTTATTTGTGTAGACTAATTGTGAAGTTAATAGTATTTTCCACTCGATTACTATGGAATTAAAGATTGCTTTAAAACGTTAATATTATTCAAAATTTCTAAGTTTATAATTCAGATAGATTTAAAAACCGATAATTGGATTTGGATTTTATTTAATTAATTATAATATAATAAATTAAATATTTTTTATGATTTATTAATCTGGCGTAACTAAACTTTGTATAGATCTTAACACGGTTGATTACGATTTATACTTTATCAATGTTTCGGATTTACACCAGCAATGCATACGGAATTACGTTAAGGGTAATAAATTCCATAAATTCATAAAATATTATAATTTATTATTTTATAAGTATAATATTATAAAGTATTTTTAATGCAGGCGTTGAAAATATCTGCACCTGTAATTGTCTATATTGAAATTTGTCTTAACTATCATCATCAGTTACTGCCCACTTCTGAGCACAGACCTCCCTTTTTCTGCCAATCGACTCTGACCCTTTCCTGCCTTGACTATAAATACCTCGAAATATTACAATAAGTACATTGCATTTATAAGAAATTAAAATATATTTTACACTGCCTTTATTGTTTGTACCCGTATTTAGAGCTTTTTATTTGTGAATATTTAAAACATTGATGGGTTACATGGGATGGAAAATACAAATATTATAAGTTCGTTTCTCATCTAAAATGCGTGACCCTTGGCCTCCAAAAGTAGGTCACGGGGCTCATTGTTGGAGCTATCTGATTTCCGTCGTCGGGACTACCTTCAACCATAAATATTTGCAATTTTGTTTTATGAATACGTTCAGCGTTGTCGTTTATGAATGTAGGTTTGATTGTCTATGCTATCGTTTATGAATTACATTCACTGTCTCTTGTCTATGATCATAATCCAGCAATATTAGATACAGAGTAATTTTATTTATAACTATAAAATTTGCGTAAATATAAAACATACAAAATAATTTATTTGTCTAGAAAAAACAGAATCTCAAAAGTCTTGAACAAAACGCCTCTTCTTTCTTGCCTCTTAAAAACAAAAATATATGTTAATTCATACCTTATTTTTTACATGCTGTAATATTATGTTTTCGTGTTATTTTATATTAAGTTTCTATTATTTTTGTTACATATGCGTAGTGTGGAAATCGTGGACGCAGCTGGAGATGCCAGTAACAACAACCGAACAGAAGATAGCATAAGAATAACATTATTATTATTTTATTTAATAATTATTGTATGGATTATTACAATGACACAAATGACAATATTTACTTTAATATTATTATTACATTAGAATAGTTGTTGTATTTTATTAGTAATATAATGACTGGCATACTGACAATAATAAGACAATAATTAAAAAAAAAAAAGTAAAAGACTGTTGAGTAATCTTTATTAGACTTATAAAATAAATTAAAGTCATACATATATATATTCTAATTGAATAAAGTCACAACAAAATAAAACAAATAAATTGAAAACTAAGCCTCCCTTATTTAATACACAATTTATTCTACGTTCCTTACATTAATTCTTATCAATAAAATAATAAGGTCATAATATAATCGCAACCACTGTCTATTATAACAAATTTTAATATATTAAAATTATAATAAATTAATTGAAATATTAAAATATATAAAAAATGTTAATGTATGTTTTATATCTAGTCAAAATGTTTACTCTCTATATCAAATATAATCTATTTATTGCAATGACAAAGTCTTTTACTTCAATGTAGGTATTCAATTCTCTAGTCTATGAGATCTAACAGTAAGGGTGCGGCCCACCGCAGCGCACAGAAAGGCTACGCGCGTTGGTCAAGATTCACTTTGCAAGAAAATGTGTGTCTGTGTCCACTTCACCTTACCGTCTACGCATTGATTGATATTTTCTCGCAATTGCCACGTATGAAAGTCGCTTATACTCTATTTGATCATTAGTCAATACATGAATAAGTCAATAGAATGTTCGCAGAGAAACAACGGGCAAGTAAAAATCGTGACCGACATTTAAACAAGGACATTTGCTCGCACAAAGAAAGTTAGGAACATTCTGGCTTGGTGCCAAAGTTGTGTCTGTAATTTCTAGTTTCCAACATATGAGGATGTATGTCCCTTCACTCAAATGTCGCTCGTAGGATGAATAGTGGTGTGTTAATGTGAACACAGGGATGTCGGTTGAATGGAACACTGGGACTGAATCTATTGTTCCGTGTAGGATTGCACTACTGGCCTCGATGTCGATTTTTGAACCCTCAAAGATAGATAAATGTTTTTGTATAGGCTTTTGAGGACGCTTTATGATTGATGTATTGTTAATCTATTATTATAAATGAGTACATGGTGTCAGTTTATGAGCCAGTATGATTCTAAGAAAACTAATATATGGTGCCATAAGGGCCGCCCGCGAAACTCACTGTTATTTTTTTTTCTGCACCATTGTTAAAGTTGTGATATTGATTAATTTATTTTGCTCCGAAAATTTCGTTGTTAGGTAGGTTATTGTTAATGATGATTTTGAGCCTAGGAAGAGCTACTAAAATGGAAGAGGAAGATGTTACCACCGGTTCAAATCCCTATCCTGAGTAGAATTAAATAGAGTTAAAATCCTACTAATAGTATAATCGTAAAAGTATATATGGATGTATGTTTGTTACTCTTTCACAAAACCACTGAATGGATTCTAATAAAACTTTACAATAACATAATATACCAGAATAACATATAGGCTAATTTATCTCTGAACCACGGGAATGGCAAGTACGCGGGTGAAAGCAGTAGTTAAAATAAAGCATGCAAATAACAGCCGCACTCAGAGACGATTTAATGATGAATTAAACTGTATTTAGTAAAGATTACAAAAAGTTGTCACTCATAGTCAGTTAATGATTTGTTAGTAGATAATATATTATTATATGCATAATATGAGGATGTCTATGTGTTTTTATGTAATTTTTATTAATATGAATATTATTTTTGAGGGACAGCAACACCAAAACTTTATCGATATTTTATCGAAAAAGTCACCTCGCTGAAACTGTCACTTAAATCTGTTATTAACTAACGAACACTTATATTATGTCTCTCAACGAATTAGAAAAGGTATGGAATACGAACTGCGCTAAAAAACGGTTCCTCGCAAACTACAATCAAGTGGGCGGGGCCAAAAAAGTGCAATCATTTTGTCTCTCAGTCTGCTGCGCGTTCTGTGACAGTCTAGACGACCGTTGCGTTGACGAAAAAATCGTTTCCCAGAGACAAAAATGACCTCCTGTATTGTAAAATGGTGTAAGAGACGAAAAGAAGGAAGTAAAAAGCAAACTGGGATAACTTATCACAGGTAAGTTTGAATTTCGTATTTTATTCACGCTTAATTAATAACCTCCATATAAATTTTTGTGGTCAGTATTATGCAATCAGCAGGCAGCCGATTTAATATACTGAAATGTTATATTAAATTTTACATTAAGTACCGAGTTTTTATATTTATATTTTTATTCCTTATTTATATTTTTATCAATTATTTACTTTTAGTTTCCCCATAAACGAAATTCGGCGTCCGCAAGATTGCAGCAGTCCGCTTAGAAAGAAGACAAGATGACTGGTTACCGACTAACACCAGTAGAGTGTCTTCTATACGTTTTGGAGGTTCTTCTCAGTACTCATGGAACAGGTGGTACATTTAATTGACGTTCAAAAAGATACTTTAATGGTTCTATTTAAAAAAGAAAATATGTTAATTTCTTACTAAAGATAAATACAACTATTTTGACTTGTGATTTTTATTTTATGCCCCATTCCCATTTTTCAAACATTATTGACATTTTAATAATAAAAAACAAGGTTACAACAGACTGTCAACTACTCTAAGGCTTAAAAAATATACGAAATATCGACAGATTCTGTATATCTCAATTTGATAATAATTATTGGTTAAAAACAGTCATTTTATTACTCTTCATATTCAGACAAAATAAATGTAGCTTTTCACATTAATTCATATAATCAATTACTTTATAATAAAATTAATGAATGTCAGACTAATGCATAATATCATCCTTCCATATCTCAACTGACATTGTCATTGTACATGTCGCGTAATAGTCCATCACGTTCGCACACACTTTCTTTGATATTTCAGTTTCATTCCATCACTATCCTCCTAAATTAGATTGCGCATTATATGGATAGGTAGACGAATTCATGTGCACATATTAAATTCAGCAAAGTATTTTGTATTGCGCGTGTGCAAATCGTGTAAGTATTATCAGTTTAGTAGTGTGAGTTTGGAACCATATTTTTCCGAGCTTTGTAAGAGAGTTGTTTCCATACCTTTACTAATTCGTTGATGTCTCTGGGATGTAACGACAATTGAGGGATTAAATGCCTATTACTTAAGTACCTATTAGGACTAATTTAATGAACCTTTCTGAGTGCCGTTAAACGATAAGAGCGAATTCTAAGCACATTTACAAAATCAAATAAGTGACTTAGGCGTTACGATGGAACATACTTAAATACATAGACTATATAAATCATAACCTTTCATTTGCCGTAATAGAGTAAAAGCATTATATTTAACTGACAGCATAATATACCGTTCACTAACGAGCAAAGCTTACGTAAGAACAATGGCTTTGTACCTTTCTTTCCAGATTTCGAGGTAGTTACCAGTAAATAATATATTATATAAAAAAAAACATAAAAATACTTCATAATATTGCGATTTCAATCAAATTGAATCGTCAACATTTGAATGTCTTCAAAAGTACTTTGATGAACACATTATATAAAAAAATATCAAAAGCAATATTTTATTGTTTACTTGACTTGATCAAAATTAAAGAGTTCATTCGTCGAATGTGAAAGTATTTATTGAAGAACAAATTAATTGTTGAAAAATATTCGAAACAATTTCAGCATTAAGTGATCTATTTAACATTGTTCAGTATCTCACGGCGCTCCATTGTTTTTACAACTTCCAAGTAACCTCACGTTAAACAATCCACTACAGTGTATTCAGATGTAAAGTTTAATGAATTTGTTATGTTAAGCGAAAACTCGAAATAGAAGTATTTTAATTACTACATAAGAAACAAAACATACAATTGTAGTCATTTCATTCTTTATTTTATCAAAATTTTTGTACAGCATCTTATTAGATATTAGTAATGATCCCCACCATGGTTGTCGTGACGGTGGGGCTCAGTAGCCTAGGGTGAGCCCAGCATCTTGGGCGAGGCGAATTCAGCCAAGGGGTGTGTGTGTGTACCCCTCTTATAAGAAGATGGCATAAAAGAGCGGGAGGGCAAGGGGCGATGGCGGGATCCTCACCCCATTGTACTGTACCGACGGAAGGGATTGTTCTGTGGTGCGGGACAACCACTCTTTAGAGCTGGCGTCGGTCCCCTGAGGGACTGACTAGCTGTCGAGGTGCCCTGTTTGCTCAACGGATCCGGATCACCTCACCAAAGGTGGCATTGGTGGCACTCGTCAGGTTTTAGTGGGTAGAGCTAAAAGTAGCTAATTTCAATACTACCTCTCCTTTCTAAAATACTGGAACTAGCAGTCCATCATCAATTCTGGACGGGACTGGCCTGTTGGTCTAGTGGTTATAGTGACCCTGACTGGTAAACCAGGAGGTCGTGGGTTCGATTCCCACCCAGGACAAATGTTTGTGTGATGGGCATGATCATTTGTTCTGTGTCTCGGTGTAATTTATCTATAATAGGTATGTATTTAAAAATATATAAGTAATATACCAAGTGTCTGATTGCCATAAGAATAACCTCTGCCTAGTTTGAGATCAGATGACCGAGTGTGAGTTGTCCTAACAATTGTCTGCTTATCTGGCAGTAATAGCAATTGCAATTGTTTAAGTCCGTATCAATCTGGCTTCCAACCTTCTCATAAAACTGTCACATCTGTGCTCCTTAAAGTTACAAAAGACATACGATTGGCAATGGATAATAGTTAGCTGTTAATATTTTTATTCTGGTTTTATTAGGTTTTAATAATGCGTTTAATGCTTGTAGACTTTGCCGTTCTTCTTCCTATCTTTGGCTCTCTCTCTCTCTCTCTCACACACACTCTTCTCTCTCTCTGAATCTCTTTTGAACGAGTTAGGGGCCGTCCATAAATTACGTCACTGGTTAAGGGGAGGGGGGAGGGGTCCGACGAAGTGTGACATTATGTGACAAGGGGGTGGGAGGGCTCCCAGATTTTGTGACGTCACATAAGACTAGGTACTGTGAACTAATTAAAAAATAACGTAAAAAATAATTTAAAGCAAAAATAAAACTAATTTCGGAACAGCTGTTTTGATTTATCAATTTATTTATGTAAAAATTGCAAAATATGTGACGTCACACTAGGGGGGGCTCTTATAAATGTGACCATCCGTGACAAGGACGGGGGAGGGGTCCAAATATCATGATATTCGTGTGACGTAATTTATGGATGGCCCCTAATACTAGCACTGAGACGTTCGATCACGATCGTGTCAGGATAATGAACACATGAAAATGCCTTTTTGTTTTTTTTTATTTCGCAAGGAAATGCTTTATGGATGTAGTCTGGATATTTAGTTAGATCCTGATCCCATGTAGGAGCTGCACCTAGGAATGCCCTGCCCTAAACTAAAACTACTGTTAGTGCTTTTAGCCGTTTTTGATGAGGGGGGTATGTGGAACTCATTGCGCCCGAAAGCTGGTAAGCGGATACAGCTCTACCCACTAAAACCCGGCGAATGCTACCAATGCCAGCTTTAGTGAGGTGCCCCGGATCCGTTGAGCAAACAGGGCACCTCGGCGACTAGTCAGTCCCGCAGGGGACCGACGTCACCTCCACAGAGGGGTTTCCTGCACCACAGAACAACCCCTCCCAACGTTGAGATAGTACAAGGTAGTGAGGTTCCCATCCTCGCCCCTTGCCCTTGCTTTTTTGTCTCCTCTTTTTATAAGAGCTATCGTCGGCTATCTGACAGTGAAAATCCCGTCAAAATCGACCCAGCCGTTTCAGAGATTATTAAAATACGTTTCTTTTTTATGTAAGTGCCTACCTACCATATTTATTATATACTGTCATTCATATTATGCATTTTATGTGAAAAGCGGTGTCACCTATCACAATCACGGCGACCTTAATACGAAATAAATTCGCTACGCATTATTTTTATTTTGCTATATCTCCTAAGGTATTCATTTAATTTGCATGGTGTAAAGATAAAATTTCATGGACATCATTTTTTACGTATTTAAAATGATAAGGATTAATACCGTATTTGTGTAAATAATTTTCCAAAAAACCGCTTTATAACGCCCATTTTCTTAAAGTATTAAAATGGATAATATGGTATGTTATCCCTAAGAGACATAATATGCCTTCGCAGCCTTTTCCTTCGCACATTTGTAAGATACACAATTCCATCGCACATCATTTTGTTATATCTCAAAAGTCAAAGGGCTTAGGCAGCGTTTTCGTTGAAAGCTCCCAGGCGGCCAATATATGTAAAAACTTAATAAATTTTATATTAAAACCTTCCTCTTTAATCTCTATCTATGTAAAAAAACTTCATCAAAATCAGTTGCGTAATTTTAAATATCTAAGCTAAAAAATATAGACAGACAGAGCTAGAAATGACTTCGTCTTATACTATGTAGTATATAATTATTATTTGTATTATAAATACAATGCGCATTGGATACTCAAAAATTGGCAATCTATTTGTATAGAGTTCAGTTAATGGTCATTGTGGGACGAGAAAGGTCACAATTTCGTGGAGGTGCTACGCTAGCGCGATTCATATGTAAGATAACGCCATCTAGTTTATACTAACTCTCATATTATCTTGCTACGTAACTCATAGAAAAGTATGAGATAAATAATATAGGGTGAGGTATAGATAATATTTTCGTGCATTACAATAATAATAATATCTATAGACGCTTTTACACCACGTCAATCTGGTCCCGTGGTAAGGTCTCGAAGAACTTGTGTTACGGGTACCAGACTACGGAAATATATACTGTACACATATTTAAGATTTTTTATTATATAATACACATATTTAATAATAATCTAGGAACACAGAAAACTTTTTTGTTCCCTGGCGGGATTCGAACCCGCAACCTCCGGCTTGAGCGCCAACGCGCTAACCATTGAGCCAGAGAGATCGTTAATTCGTTTACATTACATGTAAACGAATGATATTATTGGATCCACCTTACTGCTGGAATTGTTAATACTTTTATCAAATACAGTAAAACATCAAATCATAAAAAATAAAAAAGGGATAACTTGCAAGCAAGAGCAAATGAACAATTGTTTTACTTTTTAGGCACTCGATAGTAAAAGTTGCAAAAACGCCAAAGCAATGACAGCGTTTAAAACTATGTGTTGTAGTTTTGTACATTCAATATGTAGTTAAAGATTACTCCGGAGTCATCATCAACCCGTTACTACCCACTGCTGAGCATAGATCCCTTTTTTCTGTCATCCCACGTCATATGACCACCTCGAATATCAAATATGTAAAATATGGAATATTTATTTAGTACGCCAATTTAATTAACATCGATATAGAGCTAGAATTTCAAAGTAATTGCCAGGGAATTGAGGACGCTTTATAACGATAAAAGTGAGTCACAGCTAAATTACTAATTGCCAGTTACTAAGAATTGATGAAAATTTTAAATTACACTTAGATAAAAAATTAAGAAGATTTGTGAGAATTAATTTGCATTTATTTTTTCAAGCCCTTGTTGTTTTTTTTTTTAATTTAGAGACTTTTAGAGGATTTTATTCATTCAAATTTTTTGATATAGGGATTATGCCCGGCGCTGAATGCATCAGAAAATGCGTCAAATCATACATGCTTGAAAGTCAGTGAAAATTGATTTAAAAAATAACGAAAATTTTAAGTGAATAAATGACACGCAACAGCAGATAATCGTCTCGGCGTTCATCTAAAGAGGTACATGTCTAAAATTGGACTAAAATGCTGATAACAATAATGAAATGATATAACAACTCGTATATTGTGTGGTGTTGAAGCGTAAATCTGAATGTCGCTCGTGAGGCTGTTTTTATCTCTCACCCTTGTTGACCTCGTAATTGTCTCCGTCAAACTAGTCCAAGGATAACCTCAGATCATGAGGCCTATATTAATATGTATATATATATATATATATATATATATATAGACACTAGATATACCACACCTAGAACCACTGTCAAACGATGTTGTAATATTACGTATTAGGATAATATTATGTTAGTATATTGATGCTATTGGTGCGATTAAATACGAAGCTTATCGAATATATCATTATAGAATATATTTTTTAAGATATCAACCCATCTAGACTTCAGTTTGGAAATAATTTTACATATAAATACATAAAAAGTTTCATGAATTTATGCACCTGTGAGTTAATACTTAGTAGCTTAAAAAACGACTCTCACAGTCGAACTCGCGCACCGAGGGCTCCGTTTGAATTTATTTTTATTAAAATATGTTGCAATTAAAAATGTATGCTTTTCGCAATTTTTTCTTCATCTATGATAAAGAAAAAATTGTGATGGTGATATAAGCCGTTTGCTTCATAAAAAATTTTATTATTTTTTTTAATTTCAACTTGATACCTCCACGAGTTCCTGAGTAAAAGGGTCTTGACAGACAGACAAACGGACAACAAAGTGATCCTATAAGGTTCCGTTTTTTTCCATTTGAGGTACGGAACCCTATAAATAAAATCTATGATATTTTAGAACGTGTTCGATAAATATTTAATAAGGTTTGGGTCATGATGATGATGATATAGTTATTAGGGTCTTTCTTTCTGATATACTTCATCTAAAATTTAAACGAAAAATCATGTATTGTATATATTACATACTTTTGAAATAATACATACACACAATGCTTGCGATATTATGTTTCCCCAGGGAAAGCTATAACGAGACAACAGCCTATACGCCTCTTGTGCCATAAATACCTACTTTTTCGACTTTATTTTATGCATTCATGCACTGCAATATCGTAAAAATGTACGCGAAATATAAAAAATGTATTACGTTTTTTGCAATATTTATTGTTGTATTCAAAATCGTCATTCCTTAGATACAAATAATCAGATTTAGGAAATATAATAGGAAAGATGAAAAATTTGATAAATGATGAATATTTATTTGACAAAGCGTTACGGGACATTTTCGTGCATGCAGCCGGCGCTCATCGATTTATTTAACGTTGTTACGCTAAAAAGTGATATAAGAATTCCATTTCGTGAGTTTAAGGAACGTAACCCTAAAACTCAAATTCAAAAATGTAATTTAAACTAAATACAATAACTGAATCATTCCATTCAGGTAACGTTAAACGTAAACTTAATTGCAAGGCATCGTCGTGTAGTAAGACCGTGTGAGAAATGCACACCACGTGCTGACAGCCAGTTCATCAAGAATACGTCGCTGACACGTTGTCAGTTGTATTTCTGCTACTCAAGGAAATAGAATCAGCATTTATTTTCTATTTCCCCGTTTCTGATATGTAATTACATCAAAGAGATTTATGTTTCATCGTTAAAAGGTATTTAAATGGACACAAGCCTTCATCAATTAACAGTTATCTTTCTCATTTAATTAATCATTAATGTTACTTCGACCAACACGGCGTCTAAATGCAACTTCAATCCCAAATACTTTTAAACGTTTCATCTTCGTCAGCCTCTATCCGTCCACTGCTGAACGGAGTTTTCAACGTTTGCCTAACAACAAACATGTTAACAGTCGCTATTAAGGTCCCCTAGGCTCCGGGGGAATAAGTCACAAACTATCTTATTTAGGAAGAAAAATTTATCAAATATCCGTAAAGTTAACAGCATAAACCTACAATACAATAATTCACAAACGAGTATTTCTAGAAATGCATATTGTATTTGACATTTCACTAAAATGTGAAATTCCAAAATCCCTAGAAGACCAAAAAATCACGAATTCCGTCGTAAGCAAGTATTTTTTTCCTAACAACTTAAATTAATTAAATAACAAAATAGGTAAAAAACCAAACAACGTCTGCTATGTGAATATTGAACAAACGAAATTTAATTGAAAATTATGCTCGCCGTGTCTATTTAATTTATTTCCTATATCAAAAACATTTTTCATTTTTATCCTAAATGCGTGGTTCTGACATTGGCTATTTGGTTTACCTTTAATAATTAAGTCGTTTTAGCGAGCTCAAATAATATTATAAAATGATTTAGCTTTGTACCCGTTAGTCTGTTTTTAAATGTCGTCCATGGCCAAGTAGTTAAGCTTTGAGTTGACTTTGACCAATTTGGCGCTGGAACAGTTTGGATTTTCTCTTCTCTTGACTTTACCTGATATTTGATAAGTGTAGTTTGGTCCGTTTGGAACCTTTAATGAAATTTTACAAGTTTTGATGACTTGGAGAGTTGTTTGTTACACTGCATGTCCGGTCCTTCTTTCAGAAACGCAGCAAAACACTTTATCGGAATAAATGAGTATGATAGACTACCATCTTTCTTACCTTCTTTCTCTGCATGAGCACCAACCCATGCAGAGAAAGAAGGTAAGAAAGGTTCCATGGTTTTGAAGGAAAGAAAATAATCATAATATATTTAATGTTAAATAAGTCTGACCAGAAATATATAAAACGGTGTGGTGTCGCCACTGTATCTTTTTTACGTCAACTCATAGTATCGTTCATACAGAAATTAGCATCGAAAATTTCCGCAATATGGCGAGGGCTTTTAGTTTTCTGGTCAGGCTATATTATATTGAATACTGTTCTCTTCGAATCGTTTGATACTCGCCCTAGGCTGTTAAATCAAAGTCCAGCCTGTCAAACCTCAGCTATATTGCCTTCAATTAAATAAACACGATGTGTGTCTCATAAACGAATGCCCTGAATTGTATGAACTAAGAACAATACAACACACACCACGCCATGACACATACATATTTATCACTCACTTATGTCTTTTTTTCATTTATAAAAGACATTAGCTACCAAGTAGTCATACAAAAAATAATATTTAGTCTGAAATATAGAGTAACGGCGGGAAACCCCCAAGGAGCGCGGCTTTGTCCCTCTAGTTCCCATCAATCAACTATCACTTCCCACTCCACCCACCAAAAAACGTCCACCACAATATTCTCCAACCAATCATATTATAATATAATCTATACTAATATTATAAAGCTGAAGAGTTTGTTTGTTTGAACGGGCTAATCTCAGAAACTACTGGTCCGATTTAAAAAATATTTCAGTGTTAGATAGCCCATTAATTATCGAGGATGGATATAGGCTATAATATATCATCACGTTGTGACTAACAGTATGTAGTTAAGTTGAGTTAGTCAACGCGGGCGAAGCTGCGGGCAATAGATAGTAAAGAATAAGTTTTAAAGCAAACACTATAGAAAACCCCTCCGAATGGGCGCAGCGAGTCCCACATACCAGCCTGGGGAGACCCACTCCCCAGACGGGATGCCTCAGAGCATTTCCCGGCGTAAAAAAAAGAAAATTCTCACATATAAAATTGGCGTTTTGTATAGTCGGAATATAAAGTCATTATTTCATATATATAGTTAGTATAAGTTTGCACAAAATCGGTCGAGCGGTTCTTCATTTATCACATTTATTTAATTCAATAATCCGCTCATTTTGTTAATGGAGATTTCGCTGTCAAATTGAAACTTTTGCAGTTGGGGTCATATTGAACTTTTTTCAGTAAATAGCTAGCAATTAATAATATTTTTTTTTGTTTGAATAAATAAATTTGATGTTCCAATTTTTTTATTTCACTTTATACGTAGCGAAGCACGTACCGGGCCGCTAGTAATACATATTAATCAAAGTATGTGTCATTGCTATCTATGCACTTGTGTCATTTCATTGATACCTTTTCTAAAAAAACCATTCGGCCGGGTATCAACTTTACTTTTTTTGAGTAAATTTTCGCCTGGGGCAGGAATTGGCTCGCTCGCCAGGGTTCAGCCATTGTCCCCACCATGGTTCAGGCCTTGTCGTGGCGGTGGGGCTCAGTAACCTAGGGTGAACGGTGCACCTTGGGCGAAGCTAATTGGGCCGAGGGGGCTCTTTGTACCCCTCTTATAAGAAGAGGGGACAGAAGAGCAGGGGGCAAGGAGTGAGGATGGGAACCGTACCCCATTGTACTGTTCCGACGTTGGGAGGGGTTGTTCTGTGGTGCGGGATAACCCCTCTGTTGAGGTAGCGTCGGTCCCTTGCGGGACTGACTAGCCGTCGAGGTGCCCTGTTTGTTTACTAGATCCGGGGCACCTCACCAAAGGCGGCATTGGTGGCACTCGCCGGGTTTTAGTGGGTAGAGCTGCCTCCATTTACCAGCTGTCGGGCGCAGCGAGTCCGCGAGAGCTTTTGTCCCCTCTTCTTATAGAGGAACTTTGTACCCCTCTATATAGAGGGGTACAAAGAGCCCCCTCGGCTCAATTAGCTTCGCCCAAGGTTACTGAGCCCCACCGCCACGTCAAGGCCTGAACCATGGTGGGGAAATTATGTTAACCGCTATTATTTGCTTAGGCAGACTTATGTAAAAAAACATTGTGAGAACTATTATATGATATAAAACCTAAATTTTTTATACTTATCGACATTACAAATTTATGAAAATATATTGGTCAAAGTACTTAAAAATCTTAAAAATTATTAAAGAGCTAGCCAATAATCTTCTCAACAAGATTAACATAATGCCATGATGAGACGATATTTAAGTTATAACTATAGTCCTAGTACTAATGTCAACCCTTACCAACGCAGTATCTTGGACATAAAAAGAACAGACAGATTGCGAAACACCAGACTGCGCTCATTAACAGGCATAACTGACGTGGGCATCAAAACTGCTAAGCTAAAATGGGACTGGGCAGGTCACTTTAGCCGAATGCACTCCGACCACTGGGCAAATATCACATTTTGGGTGCCAGAAGATGGACGACGTCGTCGAGGCCGGCCCCGAAAAAGATGGCGTGACATTTTAGATTCATACCAGGCTGACTGGCCGGCGGAGGCGAAAGATCGCGGCGTATGGAAGAGCTTGGGGGAGGCCTTTGCCCAGCAGTGGGACAGCATAGGCTAGCAAAAAAAATATCAACCCTTATATATCCCACTTCTGGGCACGGGTCTCCTCCTTGAAGAAGGATGTTGGGCCGATGCTGTTTGGTGAACTTCACATACCTTCAAAGACTTTTAGTCTCATCAGGCATGCAGGTTTCCTCGCGATGTTTCCTTTACCGGCGGGCAAGCGATGGTCTCGTGTTCAGGTGCACATAGATAATTTAGAAAAAAACCCATTTCTGGGCATCACAGGGGGGTCAGGATCGAACCCGGACCTCTCGACTCTCACTTAAAAGGCCGAACCTATACACACTAGGCCATTTTCGACCACAGCACATTGTTGCAGACTTAAGCATTAATTTCATCTAAAATGCTACGGAAATCTATAAATAACGATTTTCTCTGTAAACATAAGTAATATTTTTTATCAAAAAGTTTATTTTGTACCACAATACAGCTCGTAGTCTCTTGAACGAGCCATAATTTTATTTACATTGCGCACTCTTTGCTCCTTGTTTTGCTTACAAAAAAATACGTATATTATATATTTTTTAAACTTACGAAATACATTCATTTGTACCTGTTCTATAAAAATAAACAATAACGCTGCGAAACTACACAAAACAATATAATATAACATAAATAGAAATTTACAAATTGATACATTTTCATCCAAGTAATATATATTTAGTTGATAGACAAGAGACGTATAATATCTCATAGGAGACGAGCGCAGCTTACGAGATTATGATTCCACGTCCCCCTTGCAACTTAATAAGTCGAGAGGAGGGAAATTCATTTAGATATTAACACAGAACTGAAATGAAACAGTCTTTGACGTCTCTTTATCAAAAATAGAAAAGTAACTTATTATGAGAGAATTCCTTATTACATTTTATTACAATTATGCGAGCCAACAATTAATATTAAATTTCATATTGTTTAGAATATGGATCATGATCATAATGAGTCCTTATCCGTTCGTAGTTGAAAAAAAACCTCTTAATAAACGTCAAGATGGCCTATACCCGACTGTAGTAGTTGTACTCTTTGTGTATATGTATAAATGCTTATTTGGCTCGCCAACGCACCACCACGTCCACTCGGGTCGACGGTCTAACACTGACTGACCCTACTCTGCCCGCCTGGTGACGTATGCGCTCGAGACAAACGTCATAACACAATGTTTGTATAACTACATACACTACAATATCCCTTCCTTATTTTAGTTTATTTTATTTTATATTTAATGTTTCACTAATCATTATAATATATGAGATGCGTTTCTCATTACTATTTCTATCAATATAATCATATATATTATTTGTTATATGTGTGTATATATTTGTATGAACTATGAACACAAACACTATATCTCCCTTCCTTTTTAAGTGTTTTTTTTTTCTTTTGACGTGACAACGTCTGATAAATCGATGAACGACAGCTGAATGCCCGAAAAAGGGCGATTCATTATCCCGTTACGCTCATTGTCCCATTACATTGCATTGCATGCTTTGAATGCATTTTTGTCTCGTTAAACCACCGTCTGCAAACCAATCTTACAGTCAACCAATATTTTTTTTGTTAAATCGCTATTTAATCACTTGTTACTACTTAAACACTTTTAGAAAAAGTAAAAAATCGAAAACTTAGGCAAACAGAACAATCACAATGATAGTACATATTAACTTGACCTTCAAGTTTCTTAACAATAACTTAGTAAATCAAAATATTTTATCAGTTATAGAAAATAATATATACCTGTCATGGACACTCAGTAATAGCCATAGAATACCTCATGGCATAGTCCATCGGTCATGTATCACTAACCCTTAGTACCGATCTAGTCCATCAGATACTACTTGACACAGTCCATGGGTCATTCAACATGAAATTACAATATCGAACTCTTTGAGAATTTGATCATATGACTCGTTACGTCACGACGTTCACACCCCACCGTTACAATAATATCAGTCGAGTCGCTAATTCTTGTAAAATTATCGTATTCGATGGCATAAACGTCTCTTAGCGCGGTCTACCCGACAATGTCCTCAGGTTTACATCAATTTCAAGTCCTGTGCTGACTTCTCTATTTGATTGACACATCAATTAAGTATTTCCAATTGAATTGAGGTATCTGTGTACCAATTATTTCCATTTTAATTAAGGCATCTTTGTACCAAGCATTCCCAATTTAATAAAGGTATCTTAGTACCAGAAACTTACCAGATTTTTCCAATTTAATGAAAGTATCTTTGTACCAATTATTCCAAATTTAATAAAGGTATCGTCGTACCAGAAACTTACCAGTTTTTTGTCAATTTTATGGAGGTATCTTTGTACCAAGTATATCCAATTTAATGGAGGTATCGTCGTACCAAAAACAAAATATTTTTCCAATTTAATGGAGGTATCTTTGTACCAAGTATTCCCAATTTAATGGAGGTGTCGTCGTACCAAGAACATACCAGATTTTTCCAATTTAATGGAGGTATCTGTGTACCAAGTATTTCCAATTTAATGGAGGTATCGTCGTACCAAGTATTCCCAATTTAATGGAGGTATCGTTGTACCAAAACATTCCAGGTTTTTCCAATTTAATGGAGGTATCTGTGTACCAAGTATTCCCAATTTAATGGAGGTATCGTTGTACCAAAACACTACTAAGCAACGACATGAATAACCCAGAAATAATTTTATCAATTTAATGATCAATCAAAACTGCTATACCATTTTAATAAAAAGCAAAATTAAAAATTTTGAAAAAAACCCACGACGGTTAAAACATAATTGAAAAATTATAAAATAATTAAAAAACCCCGACATTTACACAACAGAGTATCAGTTTTCATAGCACTTCCCTACGCACCTATTTGGTTCTCGAAGACGTAGATGTGGCAATAACATATTATTCAAGTCCCTATGAACTTAATATAAAACCCAATATAATCCGTCGGGGGCTGCCATTGAATGGACTAGATTTGTAGTTTTATAGTAACGTCAATGATTTGGAGATATTTTATTGCTATACTTATATTTCTTCAAATTTAAAACAGTGATGAAACCGCATCAAAATTGGACTAGTAGTTTTGGAGAGAAATGGGAACATTTTTTTACGTTTTTTACGTTTATTATCTCTAGTTGCATAAATTCTTTAAATCGAGGATTTTTTAATTATTTTATTCTTTTTCAATTACCTGCAGTTTAACCATCGTGGGTTTTTTATGTGTAATTTTGCTTTTTTATATTTATGTTGAAGATTAAAATAGTGATGGCAACCCCCGACGGATTATATTGGGTTTTATATTAAGTTCATAGGGACTTGAATAATATGTTATTGCCACATCTACATCTTCGAGAACCAAATAGGTGCGTAGGGAAGTGCTATGAAAACTGATACTCTGTTGTTTAAATGTCGGGGTTTTTTAATTATTTTATAATTTTTCAATAACCTTTTAACCGTCGTGGGTTTTTTTCAAAATTTTTAATTTTGCTTTTTATTTCAAACTTTTTATAGAGTATGCTCTATAAAACTAATTAATATTAAATATGTAGAAGTTAAAATTAAATATATTAATGACTGCAGCGCCTTCAAGTGATTTACCACCGTATCATCTGTTTAAGAACCTTTACTGATCAACCACAAACCCTATGCAGCGTCATCTAGTGAGTTGATACCGTAACACCTATTTAAAAAACTTCACTAATTAACCATAAACCCATTATTAAAAGCCGCATCCAAATCGGACCAGTAGTTTTGGTTTTGTAAAAACAATGTTTACTGCAGCGCCCCCTAGTGTCACCGTAACACATTTTTAAGAACATGCAACACATTTTAAACCGAACCTATAACCGGAAACCACATCCAAAACGGACTTAGTAGTAGTTGCACAAACAAAATATTATGTTTTCTGCAGCGCCCCCTGTAGGGCTAGCATACGCGCACGACAAAATTGTATCTACCCCTTTTCTCGTATTACTTATATGAAATAATAAGAGAAAAGGTGTTGACAAAATTTGGCGTGAGCGCATGCTAGCCCTTCTGGTGAATTTTCATCGTCATAAAAAATATACGAATATCCACCAATCAAACCAGAACCCACCACTGAATGAAAACCGCCTCAAAACAAATATTTACTGCATCGCCCCCTGGTAAGTCGTAATTGTAACACCTATCTGATAACATGCACCAATTAAATCCAAACCCATAATTGAAAACCGCATCAAAATCAGACTAGTAGTTTTGGCGAAAAATTGAAGCATTAGTTTGTACAAATAAATGTTTACTGCAGCGCCTCCTGGTGAGTCGTCACCGTAACACATTTAAGAACACGTACCACAATTAAACCCGAACCTATCACGGAAAATCGCATCTAAAGCGGACTAGTAGTTTTAGTTTTCCACAATCAAACACTTACTTCAGCGCCCCCTGGTGAGTTTTCATCGTAACACATAATACAAGAACATGCACCGATCAAACCAGAACCCATCACTGAATTAAAACCGCATCAAAACAAATGTTTACTGCAGCGCCCCCTGGTGGGTTGTAATTGTAACACCTATCTAAGAACATGCACAAATCAAACCCAAACCCATCATTGAAATTCGTATCAAAATTAAAATAGTAGTTTTGGAGAAAAATGGCAACATTGGATTGTACAAAAAACGTTTACTGCAGTGCCCTCTAGTGAGTTATCAACTTAATATCTATCTAATAATATGCACCAATCTAATCCGAACCCATCTCTGAAAACCGCATCAAAATCGGGCAAGTAGTCTAGGAAATAAGCGG
This sequence comes from Helleia helle, assembly GCA_963853865.1. Lineage (NCBI taxonomy): Eukaryota > Metazoa > Arthropoda > Insecta > Lepidoptera > Lycaenidae > Helleia > Helleia helle. The sequence continues at coordinate 8,980,418 of OY971420.1, forward strand.
CAAAATAGGTTTACACACACAAACTGCCTCTCACCCCAAACGCATATAGAGTCTCCGTTCCGTCGCGGGTAAAAATGAATTTAATGTGTCAATTTTATGACCAGTCAAAACTGCTTTTAAGGTAATATAATTACAACCAATGTCAATTGAATGACCAGTCAACCTGCTTTTACAAATAAGTAGTTACTTTGTCAATTTAATGACCAGGCCCGGCTCCTGCGGGAAACGTATACACGTAGCGGATACATGTTATATACCATCATGTTCTCTTTCCTTTTTTTATGAATTTTAATCCTGCAATCCCTATACCTTGTACTCGTATTGTCTATTTTATTTTTTATTCTATTAATTAATTTGTCAGAATATTGTCATAATCTGGTGTTACATAAAATTAAATACCTAGTGTTATAGAAACTGCTCTAATAGTATCAATCTAATATTTATATTTTTTTAGACAACTTCCATCAATAGTTTAGACAGTGCATAAATCTTACCTCTAATAGTAATATGGAGGTTACTATTCATCCGACTATCGGACGATTTGTGATGATTGTATTATAGGCATATGTGTCACTATTTTCTAACCTGGCTTTCCTTCCCAGATTGCATAAAATTTCCACCAACCCACAGAAACGTTTATATGAACTCACGGCTCTTATATTACAATATATTCATTGCATCTCGTGGCGGCTAAATGGTCGCGGCTCCATTTATAGTACATGTTCCATATTGCCGGTGACATAAGGCCTCGTGTAGCTCGGCTACGACACGTAACTCACCTGTATCGATATGCAACAAGAACAACGTAATTAATTCATTTAAAGTGCTAAGTTTATTTGGCTCTCAAAAGAATCCTTAGATCGCTTAGATCTACTGTGGATACGGTCTCGATATTTTTACTGATATCTCTAAGTTTATGCGTATCTTTAAGAGTTTTCACAAGAAAATATAAAATTAGCCTTAGTGTTGTCACGCGGCTTGCACTCATCATCATCATTACTAGTCAACTATGCAAATTACTTGAGCAGTATCAGTATATAGAATGATGCTGAAACAAAACAAAGTAAATACAAAATTAAGAACTAAGCATGTGGTTGTTTCACACAAAATACGCTCGCAATAATAACTATCCAACCAAATAAAGACACATGGTTGTCAACTTTAAAAGTAACTTAACACTAATTACAGAGAAACAATTGAATCGTTTATACAATCTGCTCCGTGGCAACATGATGCGGCTGTGGTCTTGCTGTTTACAACATCATCACATCAGCGTGGATACTCTTACTTGAATCACACTACAGTCACGCTGTGCTGTGATGCTTTATTCACTTGTCTGAAAATGCCTGGCGCCGTGACGCCCTTTAAAACCAATCCAACTGACGTCGATAAAATTGTGGAGCCTGTACTCTTTCTAGGTACCACAGACATAACATTATACTCGTCTTTATACTAGATATTATTTCTTACCCAACTGTATATTATTTCAAAATATGTGATGGTAGTAGGTACAGGCACGGCACCTAATACTATTTTGTGCAAACCCAAATATCTGCAACAAACTGTAAATAAATTTATGTAATTTATAACCAAACAACGAAAAGTAGTCAATGAGTCTGGACTATTAAATAATTTCTATTTTTCTTTTAGTGTATCCTTAGATCATTTTCTATAAATCAATCACCATCATCAACTTCCTACCCCTTCATTTGGGGTCAACTTTAAATTATTTTCTATAAATAAATGTGGTACTAAATCTATTGCATACACCTACCACGATATTAATAAATGTATGTTTGGGTATTTTTGTTATGACGATTATTATTTTACATTTAAGATCAATATTTGACCCGACACTGCTTATACTGAAAATGCTTGCCACTGTACAATGTAGGTGAACTTGATATCACTGTAGTCACTCATAATACCTTAGCTCGTATTCCTCAATTTTTGCTCACTGCTGTTTGTGCTGATGTCGTTGATGTGCGGCGTGTGCTTATGAAAAGTCAGTGTACAAACAGAACATGTTAAGATGCATTATGTATATGTTCTTTTTGAATGTTTATTTCTTCGCTGACCTCTTAATTTACAGGCCGCACCTTCTGTGATCATCAAAATTGTATACTTTCTATTTTATGACACTCCTCCCCATTAAACCTTCGTATAAGAATATAATCTCTAGTCCATGGAAAATATCCTTTAAAAGATACTATCCTATATTATGTGACAATTAGTATTAATAATAGTTAAGTTTAATAAGTAATAATTATTATTATTACTTATTAAACTTAACGTGTAGGTATATAATGTTTGGCCTGCTAGCATGGATATAGCCAAAATATTACATATGCTAAAACTTTTCGCATTTCACGAATTATTATTCAACAACAATATATATATATTGTTGTTGAATATAATTATCTTCTTCTTTTTTGTAATTTCCAATCTGGCTTTTATCCTCGTCACCAATGTAGAAATAGAAATAGAAATAGAAAAGCTTTATTCGATGCTCAGTACACGTCACTGCAGCTGAAGATAGGCCTTCCTAAATGAACGCCAAGACGACCGATCCCTCACCACTCGCTGCCAACACGGACTGGCCCGTGCACGGATATCGTCTTCCTACCTTTTTTTTCTTTAACGCCGGAAAATGCTCTGAGGCATCCCGCTGGGAGTGGATCTCCCCAGGCGGGTATGTGGGATTCGCTTCGGCCGAAAGCTGGTAAGTGAACGCAGCTCTACCCACTAATACACGGCGAGTGCCACCAATGCCGCCTTTGGTGAGTGACCCGGATCTAATGAGCAAACAGGGCACCTCGACGGCTAGTCAGCCCCTCAATCGTCTTCCTACCTGGTTGATGCTCCACCAACTCTTCGTCTACCTAAATGTGACCTCCACTCTTGAACCTTATTGGCCAATCGTCCATCTGTTCTCCTGAGTGTTTGACAATCTGTAATTTATATAATTTGAAATTACCTTTGAAAGTCTTGTTTCTGCTCTTGTAATCTACCTCTAGACAATTCCAATTAGCACTAAGATAGGCGAAGGAAATAATAATATTAACATAAAAATATGTTGGTTATACAACTCACACACGGCCATCTGATCCCAAACTAGGCAGAGTCTGTTCTTATGGTAACCAGACAACTAATACTTAATATATTTCTAAATACATATCGCTAAAGAATAGTGAATATATTTATGGCGGTTCTGGATGAAGCTCCTTTCGTTTCAGACAGTTATTTATCTATCTACAATTTTTTTTCGAAATAAATATTTTTACTGCCAGGTTAACATAATTTTCAAAATTTAATATTTTAAAGTAGGTACCTATTGCAATAAGAAACTACGTGGTGAGTATTTTCCACTGTTGTTAAGATTAAAATATAGCTCTTCCTTTATAAATATCCCAGCGTCTGTATTGCAGCGTTCTGCATGCAGAAATATGTAAGATGTGAAATATTTGTTGAACTCTAAAATTTACGGTAAATTATACAAAGTTATATATATACCTTTGAATTGAATTGAGAAGATTTTGAACTGAGTCGAGAGGATGAACTCTAGTAAATAAATAAATAAATACTATTCAACAATCACACCACCTTAACCTTTTTATAACGCAGGGAAATCCTTTATGGATGTAGCCTTTTGGTAGATCCTGATCCGATTGGGACTGACACCTGGGAGTGCCCTATCCTTAGACTAAAACCACTGCGAGCGTCTTCAGCTGCTTTTTGATAGCCCCGATTGGGACTGACACCTGGGAGTGCCCTATCCTTAGACTAAAACCACTGCGAGCGTCTTCAGCTGCTTTTTGATAGCCCCGGATCTGCAGACAACAGGATGATCCTGTTGACAGGATGACAGGAACATCCTGTTGTCTGTAGTCTGGTAGTCTGGCCTTCGCCACAGCCAGCATGTCGCTCCGGTGACCCTGTTGCTTGCAGATCTGGGACCCTCAAATAGCGGCTGAAGGCACTCGCAGGGTGGACAGTGCATTCCCAAGTGCCAGTCCCCACATAGGTCCAGGAGCCTTAGCCGAGGCAAACCTGCGTCATCAAAAAAAGGATAGTAGGATGTAATAACGTTAATAATAATAATAATAACCCACAACCTTCCTTCGAAGATTGAACCCACGAAATCCAACATGGCGAAGCACATAAGTTGGGTGGACTAGTTTAAAAAAAATATTTTTCAAAATATATGCAAAATAATTTCACTTTCAAAACTTACAAACTGAAATATTTTAATCGAGGTTTCAATGTAGAGCGCGTTGACTCATAGCCTGGCCGCGTTATCCTTTGTCAGTCGAACCACGGCAAACTTGTTCACAGCAATTATGAGCTTAAAAATAAATTCACAACTCCTAAAACTCGCCATCCGTAGCTCTTTTATCTATTTAAAACAATCGTTTTTTGTTGTAACTGTGTAACTTTAAATATATTTCAGGGGTAGTTTCAAATTAATTTTTCAGGACATTATTTATATCTTTATATATAGAATTCTTCTGTACGTGTGAATGTCATATACATATATGTTTTTTTCTTTAACGCCGGGAAATGCTCTGAGGCATCCCGCGGGGGAGTGGGTCTCCCCAGGCGGGCATGTGGGACACCCCCCACAAAAACACGGCGAGTACCACCAATGCTGCCTTTAGTGAGATGCCCCGTTCTAATGAGCAAACAGGGCACCCTAACGGCTAGTTAGTCCCTCAGGGGATCAACACTACCCCCACAGAGGTGTTGTCCTGCACCACAGAATAACCCGTCCTCGCCCCTTGCCCTCTGCTCTTTTGTCCCCTCTTCTAATAAAAGGGGTACAAAGAGCCCCCTCGGCTCAATTAGCTTCGCCCAAGGTGCAGGGCAGGCTACTGAGCCTCACCACCACGTCAAGGCCTGAACCATGGCGGGGATGAATGGATAACCTGTCAAAGGGCAAAGTAACAAAAAAGTAACAAGCCCAAACTCTATAGTCGGTGGTCTTTCTTACCTGTGTTAGAGACAGACACATAGTAACTTACAGCTTTTATAAAATAACGAAAGATTCTGGCCATTAATATAACTTTCTAAACAAAAATCGATCAATCATAGACTATATCGAAAGTAGAGCACATTTGAATCGTAACGCGATGTGAGTAGCTGGTAATAGAACACGATATTAAAAAGTCGCAACTGAAACAAAATGGCGAAAGCCCGCTATTACCACGTCGTAATGGGCCAAGGAATTTCTATACGGCCTGTAATTATTTCAGGCGACCCAGTTACTGCCGTAACATATACCTTCTTTCTTTTCATTAGTTTCAAACTACATTTGTGCTCACATCCATAAAAAGTTAAAAAATTGTCTATATTAAAAATATTTTTTAATTATTTGTTTTTTATATTATAAATACATAAATAATATATAAATAGTATATATCATATAATATAAATAGTTGTAGATGCGAAAATATCTGTTTAGTACTCACGTTAACGAGATTTTATTATAATCTGCCACGCAGATAAATTACATCTTGAGGAAACGGAGGCTATTAAGGTAGCTACTATTAGACTAGATACGATTATAAATGTATATATTTATATAACTTTATATATCTTTAATAAATTTAATTCTATAAAAGAAGCTGATTTTTTATTTAATTTTTACTCGGTTTGTTGTTTTTTTATTCATTGTTATTCAGTTTGTTCTTTTTTTATTTCATTGTTACTCGGTTTGTTGTTTTTTTATTCATTGTTACTGAGTTTGTTCTTTTTTTATTTCATTGTTACTCGGTTTTTTGTTTTTTTATTCCATTTTTTTATGTTCATTTTAATTTTCACATAAAATTCATACTATCTCAGAAAGGAAATAATGTGATTTTTTTATTACTTCACTACTATCCAGAATAGATAGATACTCCAGAATTTATATACATTGTAAACCAAACTCTATGTGAGCGAAGCCAGTGTTCAAAAATAAAAGATTAATAGTATATAGAAAGTAATAAGATTCCACTAGGAATAATAAATATTGAAGAATTATTGTAACAAGAGTTTTATAATTAACAGAAAATGGACCAAGAACATATCAATTTCAATATAAAATACCCAGGTAACACTGAAAATGTTTAGAAAATGAAAAACGGCTTAATGTAGAAAGTTGCCAATACTTTTATTGTTTTTCGAAGTAATCTCCGTTTCTCTCTACACATCGTCGCATTCGATGGAACCACTGAGAAAAGCAGTGGGCCCATTCTTCCTTAGGAGTCTCTTCTATGGCATTTTCGTACGCTTTCACCGCATCTTCAGGGCTCGTAAAGCGAATACCTCGAATTTTATCTTTAGTTCTTGGGAATAAATGAAAGTCGCAGGCAGGGCGCCAGGTCCGGACTGTAAGGCGGATTACTCATTATCTCGACACCTGCCATAGTCAAATATTCAACAGTCCGTTTTGCGGAGTGCGCTGAAACATTGTCGTGGTGAAGGAGGATCCTGCTTCGTGGGCGCTGCTGTCGATTTTTTTCCAAGACAACAGACATACAGCGATTGACATACCAGTCTGCAGTAACTGTCCTTCCATCTTCTAGCACAACTGTCGCGAAATGACCTTTCCGACCAAAGAATGAGGCAATCATCTTTTTTCCTTGACTTCTTCCTTTCTTTACCTTAGTTGGCCGATCCTCGAAAGGAAACACCCACTGAGCTGATTGTCTTTTGGTTTCGGGTTCGTAGCAATATATCCAGCTTGCATCACCTGTGATGATGTCAAATACAGTATTTGAGTTACCGCCGTTTAACTTATCTAACATTTGGCGACACCAGTCCATGCGGAGGCGTTTCTGGTCGTCGGTTAAAGTATGGAGAATCCATCTGGTACAAAGGTTCCTGACGCCTAAATGTTCGTGTAATATTTTTTGAACTTGACTCATACCAATGCCTAGGCTTGCCCGTATCTGCTGATAGGTCACTCTCTTATCTTCCTTTATCATGCGTCGCAAAGCACTGATTTTATCTTCAGTAATCGCTCTTAAAGGACGTCCCTCACGTCCACGCTTAAACTCGTTAAACCAATTGTAAATAGTGGCACGAGATGGGGCTTCATTAAAAAATGCTAATCGCAGCCTACCATAGCTTTGTTGTTGAGTAAGCCCACAACGAAAGTCATAATAAATCATTGACCGAAAATTTTCTCGCGTTATGTTCATTTTCACGTGTAACAAGAGTTTTAGATTTGCCGCAAATTCACAAAAACAAATGACAAATGAATGCAATATACTACATTAGGTTACCAAAGAGTTCTAAAATTGAAATTCAAAAAAAGTTTTCATTTTCAATGTTTCTAACTGGCCAGTTCTAAACATTTTCAGTGTTACCCACGTACTAATAATGAAATAAGAAATAAAGCTCATGACGAAATAAGAAATAGAGCACAAATTATACATTTAAAATTCACTTCCCTCGAAAGTTATTTGCAATGCAAACTTCCGCATTGGAACTTTCTCTGTAAAATGAATTAATTTTATTTATTTCTTATTGTACTTAGCGCATTTAGCAACCATACTTCGCTTCTATCACTTTTTGAAAGGACTTCTTTGTGAATGGCTGTAAATATTTATGTTTTAAATACCTATAAATTCCGTATACACAGAATCTCATCTGTCTAAGATAAATTATTGACTTCATTCATTGACATTAAAAGGAAGACTTAGGAGATATGAAACAGTTTAAATAATTCAATATTTATAGAAGATATTGAATTTATTTCTCGATATTTTTCTATTCAGAAACTTATCAAAAATTCTCTTATTAAATCGATTTACTGAATGAAGTTTTTTTATTAATGAAATAAACCTTCAATAAGAAATTTCGGTGTATCTAAACATGTATTTATAAATCGTATTTTCGTTTGTTTCTTGTCACACATAATATTTATCTTATCTTATTATCTTCGTAAATTCATATTATCTTACTCAATGATCGCAAATCTACGTAATTTTCTGTTTCTTATAACCAGTATGGACCAGCTATCAGAAATCGTCATATCCAGTTGGCAAACAGCCAAAGTCTTCCCATACGTAGCCACCATTCTAAAACCATATTGATCCTATTCATGGCATTCCAATGACTTTAACAGAATGCAACATGCCCTAGCATAGAATCAGAGAGTTTCGAAAAAGAAAATATTTTGAATGGCTCTCCAACTGCGATACTTTTGGCCCCAATAGATGCCGTTCTTAGCAAAAGCAAGACTGCAGAAAATTTCCAATTTTCTTGATCCATATTAAATATAAATATATAAATGTCGATATAAAATTCAGTTTGTAGATAGTTAGCTTCTGACCAAACCCACTAATTACATATACATATAAGATATTATATGAGGCATAGACTAGCTGTTGCCCGCAGCTTCGCCCGCGTTAACTTTGATTTACAGCCATATGCGGATTGATGATGATTATTTTTACTAAGTTACTCCTTATAACATCAGCTATCTGTTAGTGAAAGTCCTGTCAAAATTGGCCCAGCCGTTTTAGAGATTAGCCGGAACAAACAGACAGACAGACAAACAGAGTGACAGACAGATAGACAGACAAAAATTGTAAAAAAGGCTATTTTGGTATATGTCCCGTGTATACATCCATATGCATTCAATAAGAAACAGTTAGACACTCCAATTTTATACATCTGTATAGTATTTCAATGTCTGTCTACTTACCTACAGAGATGAGAGACGCGACGCTCCATGACTTAACATCACTAATAAAATTCCATATTTAGCAAAATCAACTACCGTACAGGTATATTTATATCACGTCTTACAGCTTGGCTGAGGGAGGTATAAATTAATTATTTAAATGTACAGGTTCGTTAGTACTAACGTTATATAACTATGGAATGTTATTTTAGATTTACTAATATTATAAATGCGAAAATTTGGATGTTAGTTACTCAATCACGACAAAACTACTCTGAACATAGTATGTTGATGAGACTTAGCAGTTTTGTGGCTTATGTAAAAGAATAACACATAGGCTAGTATAAAAATATACTAACCCTTAAAGCCCAGTGGGTATGGGCTCGGCCTCTTGAGTGAGAGCCGAGAGGTCCGGGTTCGATCCTGACCCCCCCCCCCCTGTGATGCCTAGAAATGGGTGTTTCTAAATTTCTACCTGCACCTGACCATCGCTTGCTCATCGGTGAAGGAAACATCGTGACGAAACCTGCATGCTTGATTAGGTTAAACGTCTTTGAAGGTATGTAAAGTTCACCAACCCGCATTGGTCCAGCGCATCGGTGAACTATGGCCCAAAACCCTCCTCGCCTGATTTCGAGGAGGAGACCCGTGCCCAGCAGTGGGACATATTATTATTATAACCCTTAAAGCAAACGATCGACTATTTAGCGACGTCAGGTGTGGAATTATTGGGTCATCCGCCGTATAGCCCTGACCTCAGACCTTGTTTACATTTTTGTCAGTAGCATTTTTGTTACATAACCATTAGGTATATTTTTATGAAAGTTTAAAAGCATACAATATTACAATAACTTGTACTTAGGTACTATTCTAATGTATATCAGCTAAAACTTTTAATTGGCCTTATAACTGTTGTATTTTATGTAAAACTAGCTGTCGCCCGCAGCTTCACCCGTGTTAACTTAGATGTACAGCCGTACACGGATTGATGATGATTATTTATCTATGGACGGGCGCGGCATCACGGAGCGCCCGGCTCGCGCGGCTCGATCGAAATCATGGTGTCGCATTATTTTGATTTTGCTATATCTTCTAAGATATGCATTTCATTTGCATTTTGTAAAGGGGAAAAACATACTTCATAAAATGCTCAAGCTAACTAACATATTTAAAATGATAAGGATTAATAACACATTTGTGTAAATAGCTTTCCAACTACCGTTTTATAATTGCCCATTTTTTAAGTATAAAAATGGATATAGTATGCTATCCTTAAGAGATACACATATGCCATCGCGGACTTTTTTGTAGATCTTTCTAAGGTGTACAATAATGTAGTACATAATTTTGATCTATCTGTTAGTGTTAATCCAGCGTTTGCAATGTAAGTGCAAAAAATGTGTTTATTTACGACATCACATTAGAAACCTCAAAAATAACAGTACTTCTCCACTATTTAATGGATGTTATTATACATATAAACCTTCCTCTTAAATTATTCTATCTATTAAAAAAACCGCATCAAAATCTGTTGCGTAGTTTTAAAGATTTAAGCATACAAAGGGACATAGGGACATAGAAAGCGACTTTGTTTTATACTATGTAGTGATATGTTTTACTAGCTGCTATAAGTTTTCCGAAGTGTAAAATAAAAATAAATAATAAAATAAACTTACTAATTTGTTCATTTTTTATTTTATAAGAACTTCCAATATCGTCCTCGTAATGTTCCTGTATAATATTTATAATTACAATAAAATATAGGTAAGCTACCGCAGCTGCGCTTGAAAATAACAAACAGTTACTGTGTAAGCTCGAGGGGATTTACCAAATATCTTAAATTACGTCTTTATTAATTTAAAACGTAAATCTATACTAATATTATAAAGCTGAAGAGTTTGTTTGTTTGTTTGAACGCGCTCAGGAACTACTGGTCGATTTGAGACGATTTGAAAAATTCTTTCAGTGTTAGACAGCTTATTTATCGAGGAAGGCTATATATAGGCTATAAAACATCACGCTGTGACTTTAAATAGGAGTTGAGTAACGCGGGCGAAGCTGCAGGCAACAGCTAGTTCCAAATATTTCCTATGCTGATTTAAAATTTTATATGACCATACCTGCACAATATCCCTTACGGTTTTGCCCAAAAATACCATAGTGGCTAACTTTTTATATTTGAGTATGCTTGTAAGATGTAAGAAGTGTAAAATGGCTGTTCTTTAAACTACTTAATTATTTAAGTACTAAATTAGTAATTAGGAGATCACATATTTAAAAAAGCCTCGTTGATTTTTGGCGTAAGTGCTAACAATGAAATAAACTTTGCGTGTGGTTTTCGTTAAGTATTTGCGGGCGCATTCGATGTGCGTTCATTCATTCTACTTTATTATTACTTAAGTGTTAGTTGTAAATAAGCTCATGGTTCACATACTATAATAAAAATAATAATATCTATGGACGCTTTCACACCACGTCAATCTGGTCCCGTGGTAAGTTCTAGAAGAACTTGTGTTACGGGGTTTTTTTTTTTTTTTTTTTATCGCAGGGAAATGCTTTTTACGCATGTAGCCAGGATCTCGGGTAGATCCTGACCCTATGTGGGACTCGCACCTGGGAGTGCCCTACCCGTAAACTAAAACCACTGCGAGCGCCTTCAGCCGCTTTAATTTGAGGGTCCCGGATAGGCATTCAACAGGATCACCTCAGCGACAGGCTGGCCCCGGCGAACGCCAGACTACTCCTCTTAAGGGGGGCTGCCCGGCTGCTTGGGCAGTCCGCGCGACGTCGTGTAATACTGAGCCCAGGTTCCCATCCTGAACCTGACACGAGAACAGGGGCGTTACTGGAGGCGCATTAAGTAGCGCCTCCTGCGCACCCCCGTTCGTCGTCCAAGGGGGAGGCCTCGTCGGCGGCCTCCTCTCCCACCCGCTCGTCGGCCTCCTTCTGGGACATTACTGCCTCGCAGAAGGAAACCATCGCCGTCCAGGACTCGTCGTCACCGAGCATCGCGATGATGACACTCGGCAGAGACAAGTCCTCTCCGATGACCGATGTCAGATCATGACGCAGCGCCGCCCATCTCGGGCACACCTCAAGGGTGTGCTGGGCCGAGTCCACCGCCGCGCCACAATCGTGACACACTGTCAACGGCTCCCTGCGGGCCGTCCGGCACAGGTACTCACCAAAGCAACCATGCCCAGTGAGCACCTGTGTCAGACGGAAGGTGAGGGGTTTGCGCTTACGGCGCATCCACCGCTCAAGGAGTGTTACGGGTACCAGACAACGGAAATATATTTAATACTTTTATACTATATATTTAAGATTTTTAACTTATAATACACATATTTAATACACATCCATGACCCAGGAACACAGAAAATATTTTTGTTCCCTGGCGGGATTCAATCCCGCAACCTCCGGCTTGAGTGCCAACGCGCTTACCACTGAGCCACACAGGTTACGCGAATGACCATGGCTTGTAAAAATCTTAATATACCACGATAAAATCCGTAACAATTATTTCATTATATTAAATAAAGCTCATGGTTGTAATGATAACAAATAATTGTAGCGTGTTTTATTCCAATTATACTTTATTGGGAAATCCTATATAAAAATATTTTCCAACAATTATATTCAAAGCAGCACATGATATTATGTCGATATTTAATATTTCGAACCTTGCGTTTTAATGGCTCATCGGAGTGAAGCTTAATAGAAACCTCATTAAATTTTCAAATATTGACATTAATAATAATAACACCTGCAGTGTGCGCTCATTTTCCGTCAGTATTTTGCTCCGACTATTTCGTTATATTAATTTATAGCCTGCCAATCTTATTTGCCATCATTTTCGTATTTAGCAGACTTGCATTTAGAGTATTAACATTTATATTAAATGGTTACAACTTCATTTATAAACATTGTATATTAGCAGTGCCCCGCGCTTTCGTCCGCGTACTTCCCATTCCCGTAGGATTGCGGGGGTAAATTTAATAAGTGCCTTTGTATTATTCTGATGTATAAGCTATATTATTGTAAAGTTTTATTAAAATCCATTCAGTAGTTTTTGAGTGAAAAAGCATCAATACAAACTTTCACGTTTATATTATATTTATTTATTATATTATTATATTATTAAGTAGGATTTCAGTTTTTCAGATATAGAGGCCGATGTACCTTGGATAATATCATGTTATATTAATATATTAGTGACATGTGTAGGGTGTACGGGAAATGCTCTGAAGCATTCCGCTGGGGAGGGTGGACTCCCCAGGTGGGTATGTGGGACTCACTGCGTCCGATAGATGGTAAGGTGGACGCAGCTCTACCGACCAAAACGAGCGAGTGCCGCCTTGGGTGAGGTGCCCCGGATCTATTGAGCAAACAGGTCACCTCGACGGCTAGTCAGTCCCTCAAGGGACCGACACTACCTCCACAGATGGGTGGTCACGCACCACAGAATAGCCCCTCCCAACGTCGGGATAGAATGTATTGTCCCATCCGCTCTTTTGTCCCCTCTTCTTATAAGTCGAATACAAAGAGCAGCACCCTCGGTTTAATTTGCTTTTCCCAAGTTGCAGGGTTCACCTTAAGCTACTGACATGGCTTGAACCTTGGTGGGGAGGGTGTATAACTCAACAGTAAGATTAATATGTTTCGCCAACGTAAAAGCCCTGAATTATAAATATTCATTTGTAAATAAAGATAAACTGGCTACTATATTAATTTCAAGAACTTTGTTTCTATTTACTTAGGTATTTACAGTCAACCGGCTCAACGTGCCAATAAATTATTGGAAAGGATTTAAAATAATAGGAGAACGTGCAGGATGGCACGATCAAAGTCAGCTTGTCATCGGTAACTCGATAAAATACATCTGTTTTTTATCCGATACATTTTGTAAACGGGAACATTTTAACGTCTTTAATACATTTAGTAGATTACTATCGGGCTTCCCACTGCCGGGCCCTATGTCCTTATGCCTTATTATATTAACGCCAATATGCTATAGATATAAATTACGTGGTATTTTAGATCTGGAAACAATATAAATAAGAATACTCCAAATAAACAAAAATAAGTATATGTATAAAAGATTCCATTCATTCATTCATTCAATCCCACCCGTTTCATTTACTGCTCCTCCAAATAGGAGACACTGAGGTCACCATCGTCTCTAAATGGACGTCAATCCCGCTTTCGTGCGCATGGTTTTCATTTAAACATAATCTGAGGAACTGTTACGTGTCATAATAATATTATGGCGTTATTACTATTAGGGCGTGGCTCCACCGCGGTGCACAGAGAGGCTACGAACGTTTGTCAAAGTTACGCTTTGCAAGAAAATGTATGTGATTATTTTCACTGCAACCCACGGACACGCATTAATTGTCATTTTCTTGCAATTGACATTTTAACACACGTGCCTACCCTCTACGGGCGCCGCGATGGAGCCTCGCCTTAATTTGTATTTAGAATGAAAGTACTGTAAGTACTTAAGTTACTGTAAGTAAGTAAGTGTAAGGCTTTTACATACTTATATATTAACTACAATCTAGTAGGCTATATTGTATAAAGTAAGATAAATGATGATGATGATACTATGAATAAGTACTGGCACTTATTCATAGTATCATCATCATCATCATCAGCCCCCTATCCGTCACTACTGAATATAGGCCTCCCTCGACGAACGCCAAGACATTATAATACTAATGAATTGTAAACTTAGGCATATAAAATTAACTTACAATGTAACTGATACTTAAAGTAAACCTGATTGTAACTCATATTATATTTTATCTTTAGGTTACTAACCCGCAAGACTTACAATAAATCAGCAGTACAAGCATACCTTAAGCATACACTTTTCAGTGTGCACCGAAAATACACAAATTTCGCAAAATATACAATATACATACATAATATTACATTTACGAATTTAATTTATAAGGACCTAGATCTTAAGACTATCAAAAATTTCGCTATTAAAATATTGTTTCACCGTCTAGCTCGATGAAACTAATTAGAAAAACTTTAAATAAAATAAATAAAAGGGAAAATGATTTCGAACTTTGAAACTTAACGGCAACAGTTAAGAAATATATCCGTGAGCGATAAATTAATTTCAAGAAAAAGAATAAATAAAGAGATGTTTGACTAACAAGCTGTATTTTTTTAATCTACACTTAAGGAGTATTTTGCTTTGATGCCGTCCTTAATTTCATTCGACCTTTTATTAAGTTATATAGCTATATATGTTATTATAATCTATTAATTGAAATAATCAATTGACAAAAATATAAATCAATCGAAAAGTATCATAAAAACCAAATAAAAACTGTAAGACAACTATCAAATAAATAAAAAAACTTAGTAAAAAGGTTTTTACGGAATCGGGTATCGCTCAGGGCTCAACAATTGGACCTACCGAATAAGTATGTGAACGATATGTGCAATGTGGTCAAAATGTCTTCCATGTACCAATTTGCAGGGCCATCTTTCCCAATGGGCACTTTGGGCAGCTGCCCAGGGCCCCCGATCAATAGAGCCCCTTATTTTTATCAGAATATAATTGCCTGCTGTTCCTGTGTTGATTGAACACCTAGTAATTAATCTGGTACTGGGTTTACTTTTCTCTAGTCCGAAAATCAGGCTAACAGGTGTAATTTGTTGTTTTCGTCAGGGCCCCATCATACTAGTGCCCAAGGCCCCCAATACGTTAAAAGGGGCATAGCCATTTGCAGACGGTACTTGCCTGTTGTCAGTCAATATAAATTTAAACGAGGCGCAAATAATAAAACAGGCTTTTATTAGGTATGTAAATGGGCACACGATGTCAGATTCGTTATAAACAATCGAAAAACCAAACTCATGCATGAGCTTGGTTTTTTGTGATGAGCGTATATACGCTCATCACAAAATAACGTGAACACCAATCCAATCATCGCCGCACAGCTGAACATGAACACAGCTGTCTACATAATAGTGGTATATTATGTACTTGCAAAAACCTAGAACAAATAAAAAAGTCATAAATATTATATAGGGTGCATAGTTGATAACAGACTCAACTGGAGAAGTCACAAAGATTATGTTTGCTCCAAAAAAAAAAAGATCTCAAATATAAGCTGCCCCTAGCTGAGTCTGTCATTGATAAATGGTTACAGTTTTAGCAGTTACGGACAAACATACAATACATACATAGAGGACATTCGTATTGAATACAAATAATAGTTCCGAAATATGTAAAAGAAAACTACCTATAGGGAAAATGCGGATGAATTATATAAATATTATGGGCGTATGAATGTCTTCAATAAAGTTAAATATTATATTTTGTCAGAAATTAATAACCCAGAATTCTTAGTGGAAAAATACTATTAAAATATACTTACATAAATAAATATTACGTACCTAAAGCAAATAATGTATAACGGAACGCGTAAAATAGAATATTTAATCCCAAAGTTTGTAAATGAATTACCTATTAGCTAGTGCAGAAGTATATTAAAAGGGGAAAATACAAAAATAAGCTAAAACATTATTTTGTAAACTTTGTATCTGATAATTTAAAACTAATAATTAATATTACGTAAAAACTAAATTTACTAGTGTGTGTTTGTGTATGTGCGATTGTGTGCATTCCAATTATTATTTGTACGACTCACCTCGCCCAGATAAATCATGTGAGGATTTCGAGGTTGGATTTTTTTGTGAATTTTTTTTTACATATTATATAATAAATAAATAAAAAATATATTTTGTTAAATAACACTTCCTTCGAATAACAACCTCATCACCCGCTCATCGAGTGGAAGTGTCGAAATTAATATGAAATGATTGTGTTGAGTAGTAGAATAGGAGACAGTTTAATATACTCTATAAATTGTGGGTTAAATCCTTCCATTCAATGATGGTGTGAACTAATTTTCCTCCGTGAGATACGTTGGAGTCTAAAGAGAATTAATAAAATAAGGAAATATAAACTATTAATGAGGAAAATGATAATGATGATGAAGTATGAGGGGGAAAAAAACCAAAATATGAATTTGAATGTACTTATGTCTACGTAGATATGAAAACGATTATTGATGTAACTGATGATCTGCTGAACATAGGCCTTCCTCAATCGGTCCCTCGGGGGACTGACTAGCCGTCGAGGTGCCTAGTTTGTTTATTAGATCCGTGGCAACTCACCAAAGGCGGCACTGGTAGCACTCGCCGGGTTTTAGTGGGTAGAGCTGCGTCCACTTACCAACTTTCGGGCGCAGCGAGTCCCACATACCCGCGTGGGGAGACCCACTCCCCCGCGGTATGCCTCAGAGCATTTCCCGACGTTAAAGAAAAAAAAACGACAGTCCTCCCGTGACCATAGTTGCTGTAAAGTATCCAAAACGTCGGGCTTGTAAAAAACTTAATAAACCGATACAATCCGTAAAAGTTGTTTCATTATAAAGATATTACAGATTTCAAATGCAGGGACATAGCGGGTGTGGCGGTACCGGCCGGGATATCCGATTTTATCAATGACCATCTTCGATCGGAATTACCAATGTAATTCCGATCGAATGATGGTCATTGATAAAATCGGTATATATATATAATAATGGTCATATTGATGACCATTATTAAATCGCATGCTCAAACGTTCCACGTTGCAGACTTAGATTTTCTGTCTAATAACAAAAAAGCTGTGAACGTTGTATATAAAAACATTCCATAGTATATTTAGTATCAGCCTGGGGTCGCTAGTTATATATAAATTATCTACACCCAGACACAGAACAATTCATCATGTTCATCGCAAGAACATCTGTCCCATAACCTTCTAGTTTAGCAAACAGTAGAGAGTAGAGAGACTAACCACTAGAGCAACAGCCCAGTCATATTATCACAAGCAAGTAAATAACATCACTGTCGGAAAAAAAATATCCAATAGCAAAAATGTTGAGAAAGATATTTAAAATCAACGATGTACACAGTTCATTACATATTTACAAAGATAACTGATGTTTGCGAGACGGTATGAGTATAGAGTTGTTCTTACTCTTTGCCCTTATAAATTTTAGTATCGAAGATTTTTTTTACATCGATAAATTAAATATAATAATATGATTGTATATTGTATATTGTAACATCGGAAACAAAAAGGTATCAAATCAAAAATATATAATATTATGATTCTTTGACTCGATAGTTTAAATTAAACACGGGTGGGTGCAAGTAGCAAAAATAAAAAGGTTAATTTATACTTAAATAAATTTTATGGATATTACAATCCATCGAGAATATAACGGAATAGAGTAGTACTGTGAGCAAGAAAATTTCGAAACTGGTCAGTGATTTGTCACTCACGTAATAGCAATTCAACCAACCAGTGATCTGTATGTACGTCCCATCAGCCAATCATCCGTTAATGGCCATCAATCGCCCAATCAGAGCGCAGAACCGGCACAGCAGCACAAATTTGGCGTTATTTGTTATCATACAAACACTCACAGCATTACCGCTCTATTCTAGTTATATGCTCGATATTACAATCATATGTCACAACACTAGCTGTCTCATATATAAGACTATGGCGAGTGTGCACTCCTTTTATACGCATTTAACATCTACTTTAAAAAAATTAAATTTATCTATATTGATGGTCAATTTATATTAGTTTCATGCTATCAAATATAAAGAATATAGACGACTATCAAATATAGACGACTTTTATATTATATGAATAAAAACACTCAAAAGTAATGTTAATTTGTTTATTTCATGATATGGTATGACGTGAATTTTGTCTCATATATTTGACAATGGCGTTCAAAAGGTTAAATGATTTTAGTAATGTAGATAATGACTTTGCGAGAAATTATAAATTACTAGCTGTTGCCCACAACTTCGCCGGCGTTAGCATAGATTTACAGCCGTACCCGGATTGATGACGATTATTTTATAGCCTAAGTTACTCTTTATAACATCAGCTATCTGCCAATAAAACTCCCTTCAATAACGGCCCAGCCGTTTTAGACATTAGCCGGAACAAAAAGACAGACTGACAGACCGAAAAAAACGTAAAAACTTTATTTTGGTATTTGTACCTACCGTGTATATGTATATCCGTATGCATTTAGTTAAAAGCGGTTATTTTAATATTACAAATATACACTCCAATTTCATTTATCTACATAGATTTATTACTGTTAAATCCCTAGGGTTTTTGTATTTAATACTAGTTGTTGCCCGCAGCTTTGCCCGCTTAAACTTAGATTTACAGCCGTATCCGGAACTCCGGATACGGCTGTAAAAATAATCATCATAACTATGATGATTATTTTTATAGCCTAAGTTACTCCTCATAACATCAGCTATCTGCCAGTGAAAGTCCCATCTAAATCGGCTTAGCTGTCTCAGAAAAAAACGTAAAATACTTTATTTTGAAATGTGTACTTACCGTGTATATGTATATTCATCATATGCATTTAGTAAAAAGTGGTTATTTTAATATTACACACAGACATTCCAATTTCATTTATCTGTATGGATATATTTATAATTTGAATAAAAAACAAGATAATTTATGTCCTGTTAACACAACACAAATTAAAGACGCCTCACAGACAAGGAAGCTTATGTAGTTGTTGGTTAAAGTTAAGTTAAGGGTAAATATTTTCGTTACAGCTTTTCCGTAGGCGACGGAAAAATCTTTACTTAAACGAAAATTTTAGTCTACATAATATTATTATATAAAACAATTTGGGAGTTCGTAAAATAAATTGAAAAACCTTGCTCTTTTAATAATCTGTGAACGTTTTATATGTGTCAAACGAAGGTTTTTGTTTTTAAAAGTAAACATATTTTTCATATTAAATAGAATTGTAAGAGAAGAAAAATATATTATTTTCAACCTCTAAATTCTAAAATTTCCTACGATTCCCGTGTGGTGTTCTACCTTTTAGAATACACCACACATAAATATTCATCTTAAGGGAGTGAAATTTTTCATATCATCTAAGTAAAAGATCAATTATAAACCCCAACTGACGCCAGGAGGCCGTGTGGTCGCAGACTGCACGGTTGGCGGGGGGCAACCCCCACTTTAAAAACCAAAAGTGATCCGAATAGGCTCACACTAATCCGATGTAGCATTAGGGCCTTCGGGCCGTTAGCATAGATCCATCCGACAAAAAAAATATATTTTATAAATGTAGAATAGACAGAAAATAACAAAAAAGTTATCAAAGATATTTTATTCAATATTTTTTCTCGTATAAACTAAATTGTAATATCGTCATATTTAGTTTAGAACCGAAAAACGTATTTTATTTGTTCATATTTTTTATTTGCTAGCTGCATTACTAAAATTAAAATAAAATTTGTTTAATCAAACTAGCTGTTGCCCACATCTTTGCACACGTAACCTTAGATTTACATCCATATCCGGAGTGATGATGATAATTTTAATAGCCTAACTCCCTGTAACATCAGCTATCTGTCAGTGATAGTCCCGTCAAAATCAGTCCAGTCGTTTAGATTAATCAAACAGACAGACGGACAAAAATAAATAAATGCTTTGTTGATGTAAGTACCGTTTATACTTTCATTATATGCGTTTAGTAAAAAGATGTGAACTTGAAATGACAAACAGACATTTCAATTTTATTTATCTCTATAGATGACGCATTCTTTTCCACTAGAATTTAAGTCAGAAGAAGTAAACTTGTAAAGTTGTGCTTATTTCTTGAATTACCAGTGTAAATGGCGGGGATTGTATATTAGTTTAGGAGATTTGCGTTTACGTATACATCCGTTTCTATTTTCTATAGTTTTCAATTTATCTAAAAAGTAAAAAAAAATCATAATTATCATTATCAATGTTTTATCGTTCAATAATGGTCACGATAATATTATTATTATATCTTTAAATGAAAATTCTTGTATATATATCAGGGCTCAGTAGCCTAGGGTGAGCCGCTGCACTTTGGGCGAAGCGAATTGAGCCGAGGGGGCTCTTTATACCCCTCTTGTAAGAAGAGGGGACAAGAGGCGAGGACGGGAACCTCACCCCATTGTACTGTCTCGACGTTGGGAGGGATTGTACTGTGGTGGGGGACAACCCCTCTGTGAAGGTGGCGTCGGGCCCCTGAGGGACTGACTAGCCGTCAAGGTGCCCTGTTTGCACAACAGATCTTGGGCCCTTCACCAAAGGCGGAACTGGTGGCACTTGCCGGGTTTTAGTGGGTAGAGCTACGGCCACTTGCCAGCTTTCAGGCGCAGCGAGTCCCACATACCCTCCGGGGGAGTCCCCGCTGTATGCCTCAGAGCATTTCCCCGCATTAAAGAAAAATAATTTAATTCTTCTGTACGTATGTATGTCACTGAACTCCTCCTTAGCGGCTGGACCAACCATGATTTTTTTTTGTGTGTGTTCAAGTGGATTCGAGAATGGTTTAGATTCACAAAAAAACAGTACAACTGTCTGTCTGTACCACTAGTATATAAGTAATATAAATATATATACAATATTGCTGCAGCTGCACTCTGTGAATGTGTCCGCGTGGACTTATAAATATTTACATTCATATTATCTTCTGTACCCAGCTAGATATCCAAATGGAATATGAACAAAGATTTTAGAACACTTTTTGAATCTACTTTTTTATTAAAATGCTCTTTTACAGACGATAATCCTAATAACGAAGAGGTGACCAACTCTTTAATTATGTTTGTTAATACATAATTCATATTAATACATTCATACATTATATTAATACATACATAAAATACATTCATATATTAACTGATTAAGTTAAGGGCTATATGCCTCTTTTAATGAACTTCAACTTGCCACCATCCAACACGGACCGGTCACTGCGCGGAGATCTTCGTCTTGTCTAGTTGTTTCAACGTTCATTATAATAATAGTAATATTAATAATAATAAAAGTTTATAACCGCTCACATTGAAAGAGGCTTATGTGCAACGGATACGGATGGAGTAGGGATAAAGGCTTGTACTGAAAATAGTGCATACATTATGGAATAGTCAAATAAGAATTCGATGGAATAGAACTATCACAGCAGTCGAATAAATTGTAATGTAATAACTTTTTTTGACTACCGGCTGGAGGACTTATGAAAAAAGTAGGTGTGTACAAAGTACACGTCATATTAGAAGTGAAACTTATGTGGCAAACTAATTTTTAAATCTCGTTTTAGTCCAGTCGGGGCAGACATTTAAATAGAAAAAAATCCGGGGAGCGATTTCTTTTTTAAAACGTCGGGTGGCTTGGAAGTATAAATCTCGATTTTCTAACTAATCCCGGTAAAGGATTCGCCGCCATCTTGTTTTAAAGTTCAATTTTTTCGTTTTTCTGAAATAACTCGTTAATTTTTAACTTTAGAGCAAAAATGGCTGTATCCAAAATTGTTGGGAATTTCATTTCTCACAAGTTTGGTCATTATCATTTTTACGCTAGGATCAATATCGTAGTCTTCCTACAGCAGGAGATCCCTTATGTTTGTTACATTTTCACACGTCTCTCCACTGCAGTGCAGACATAAAACAGAGCACTTGAGGCCCGCTTTACGGCAGCCGCTCATCTATCCGCAATTGGATTTACATTTGCAAGAAATTAATTTAAGCAAAGACTCCGGTGCTGGGTCAGCGATGGTTGTAATCGGTTCCAAACCACGATTTGTTTTCTTCCAACCCCAATCAGTTGCGAGGATAAAGTGCGAGAACCAAAGTTGAAGAAAATAAAATAAATTTCACCTGTTACGATTTTTTTGATAAACTTGATAGTATAACTTTGCAAATATTGATCCTAGCGTAAAAATGATAATGACCAAACTTATGAGAAATTAAATTTCCAACAACTTTGGATGAAACCAATTTTGCTCTAAAGTTGAAAATTAACGAGTTATTTCAGAAAAACGAAAAAAAATAACTTAAAAACAAGATGATGGCGAATCCTCTTCCGGGATTAGTTAGAAAATCGAGATTTATACGTCCAACCACCCCCTCCCGACGTTTAAAAAAAAATATCCCCCCGTATTTTTTTCTATTTCAGGCTTGTTTTATGTCTGCCCCGACTGGACTATTTATATTTATACTAATCTAAAACTTTAAATTTCCGAGACTCGTGACGTTCGCTCTATCTCACTCTCTCTCTCTCGATCTTTTTCACTCGCTTGCTCCTACTTTTACTCCATGGCTATGTGTTCCATGCTACGTTCACCCTTTCTCAGTATCTCTTTCAATCGGTCTCAATCACTCTTTCCCTCTTCTTGGACAAAAACGTTCCACATTTTCGTGACGTACCATCCGTAAAAAAATTACCCTCATGCGCGCAAAGAAAGTTCACTTCAATAAATAAACCCCGATAAATACACATATAGTTGCGTCATTATAACAAGTGAAATTTGCGCAAACATTAGAAAACAATAATTAAATAAATTGCTCTATTTACGTAATAAATTTATCTTCAGCATCAAGTTATATCGTTGTGACTTCAAGCAAATAACAATTGTGTCATTGAACCTTTTCAATTATAAATGCAAACACTGTTACTAAAATAATAACAGACGGAGGTCGTTGCTCTATGTTCTATAGTGATGTAAAACCTATTTAATTTAGCATCGAACGTAAAGGTAAGGGAGGTTGACTTTATTGAACCGAACCAAACACCTTTTTGTATCGACCTTCCGAAGTACTCGTTTAAAATATATAACCTTTTCGGTTGGAGGCCTATGACTTATTGATGTCCTATATTTTTAGACAAAGATTTAATTTAATTTAATTTTTTTAACCCAACGATCTAGTGGATATGGGCACGGCCTCTCGAGTGCGAGGTCCGGGTTTGATCCTTTAAGATTATTTTAATTTTAAATTTAATATGTTAAACAAAATAATTGTTATTGAAATATATTTCATACTAGCTGTTGCCCGCAGCTTCACCCGCGTTAACTTAGATTTACAGCCGTATACGGATTGATGATGATTATTTTTATAGACTAAGCTTCTCCTTACAACATCAGCTATCTCTCAGTGAAAGTCCCGTCAAAATCGGCTTAGCCGTTTCAGAGATTAGCCGGAACAAACAGACAGACAGACAGACAGACGGACGGATAGACGGACAAAAATTGTAAAAAAGGCTATTTTGGTATATGTACCGTGTATACATCCATAATATGCATTTAATAAAAAGCGGTTATTTTAATATTACAAACATACACTACAATTTTATTTATTTGTATAGATGCCGGACAGATTATTTGACTGGATGTAATTGCACTCATATTAATATGTGAGTGCAATATAAATAACAATAAAATGGCCAAGTGCTAGTCGGACTCGCGCACAAAGGGTTCCGTACCATTACATAATATACAACATTAGACACTTTAACTAAGCATATGGTTTATTTTGATTTTTTTTAAATATTTGAGTTGATTGAATGAAAGGTAAATTGCGGTTTACGATTTACGACGTATAAAAAAAACTACTTACTAGATCTTGTTCAAACCAATTTTCGGTGGAAGTTTGCATAGTAGTGTACATCATATTTTATTTTAGTTTTATAATTCTCTTATTTTAGAAGTTACAGGAGGGGGGGGGGCACATTTTTCCACTTTGGAAGTGTCTCTCGCGCAAACTATTCAGTTTAGAATAAAATGGTATTAGAAACCTCAATATCATTTTTGAAGACCTATCCAAAATTTGAGTTTTAGTTCTAAGTATGGGGACCCCCAAAATGTATTGTTTATTCTACTTTTGTGTCAAAATCTTAATGCGGCTCATAGAATACATCTACTTACCAAGTTTCAACAGTCTAGCTCTTAAAGTTACGGAAAAAAGTGGCTGTGACATACGGACGGACAGACAGACAGACAGACATGACGAATCTATAAGGGTTACGTTTTTGCTATTTGGCTATGAAACCCTAAAAAACAGATTCAGTTTAGAGAAAACTACTTTTTTTGTCATTTAGAGCAAGTTATCAACGCCTTGCTTATGAGGCGTGCAATGAATTTATTTTTTGTAGATGTATGATGATGTATTTAACCGATTCTAAAAACTTTTCACTATTGGAATGATGCGTTATCAGCGTTTAACATAAGCTATATTTTATGCCTGTATTCCCACGAGAACGGGAACTACTTGGGGTTGAAACCGTAGGGCGCTACTGTAGCACATTATAAAACAAAATTGTATATGTATTTTTGTACATGATGTACAGCCATTAACAAAAATTATATTACATCAGTTTTGATGAATATTAAAGTACTAAGCAAGAGCACGATAACCTTAAACTAATTCCATAATTCAAACATAAATTTTAACTTTCCCTCCTTCACAAGACAAATTGCCAGCCATTTGGTTAAAATTTTTCTAGAGATTATAAAAACTTTATTATAAGTAGAATTTATATTTCATTCATAATTCATATTGTTTATAATATTAATGAAAAGTATTTTAAAACTTCTCCAATTGCTATGGCTCGTAATTAAGTTACATGTACAAAAAGCTCTGTCGCATTAAATACCACCTTTTTTGAAGTCAGTTAAAAGTTTACAGTTTAGATCTTACTACGAAAAACTTATAACGCATTTATAAAAATCTGAAATAATGTAGGCGCTACGAAGGCACGTACCCACTTAAATACAAACATACATACATTGTAAATCAACCCATCATTTAAGCTTTGTCGTATTCGTTTAACTTCAAAGCAGTGCTCGGGAATCGAGATGTTCTATTTCCTATCATGACAATTTACCTTACCGCAACACACATTGGGAACGAATAGTCTTTAACTTTTTGTTTTATCTTTACCCCTGTATATGACTCGTTCATGGAATTCGTTATATGAATAGTACATTACTTCCATATACAGGATAATAATTGAATTCGGAACACCGAAACATAGAAAATAAAAAAAAAACAAGGTTTCGTCGTTATACGACTACAGAATCCCAAAACACTGATAACTTATTCTCGCTGAGCTTCTACGTTTTTAACATAATTTTAAATATTTCAACATATTTAAGTACACGAACAAAATATTCCAGGGCATTAGAATAAATGCTGGAAAAAATAAACAAAAATAATAAAAATGACGTCGAGACTTGGAGCGATGCCAGTTTTCAAACCGAAAATATTTGAAGCTGAGAAATGAAAATCAATAAAGCCATTTGTTTTTTCGAGTATATGTCTCCACAGTAAAGATAACAATTTTCGTATTATAATATTATTCTGATGGTATTCATATTTTATCAAATTGGTTCACCCTAGATCGGCGTAGTAACCATTAGCCATGAGATTTCATCTTAGAAGATACACCAAGACGAACGACCGTCTCCTTGGACTACAACATGGACAATATAGAGATTTTTATAAGTTGAAGCCTTTTGGCGACTATAGATGCTCATACACATCCGCTCAACCAGTGATTATGCATAAGTAAGAGATAGTGCCATGCTGCTTTGCAGCCGACTTGGGCCGGCACCGCCGGTTGGTACCTCTTGCTCATATAATACCGGCGTCAAGTTACAGCTATGCTGTCGCATTTCGTGCGGTTTGTGAGTTTCCGGGGCCCATTGGGGAGGATAGGGGAAAGGAGGGCAACGCATCTGCATAACTTTTGATTGTGCGGATGTCTATAGGTATCGGTAGTCACCATAACGCTCCGACTGCTCGGTTGCCCTCCTTTTCCCTGTCCTCTCAATGGGCCATCGGAATATCATAAACCGCACGAAACTCGGCAGCATAGCTGTCACTTTATGTGAGCGAGAGAGCACAATTCGGTTGCAAAGCAGCATAGTACTCATAAAAGAGATGGTATGGGACAGAAATGGTAGATGGTCCTTATTTATATTCAGTTCGATCGACCCGTCTTTTCGAAGGCATAAATCATTCTAGATTAGCATAGTGACAGTAAAACTAGAAGTTTGACTATGATTTATTTGAATAAAATTACTTATTATTCTTCTTATAGCTTGTAATATCTTTAGAGGTTAATTCACTAAAGACAATTGGTATTCTTTTATTGATGCTTACAGAAAAAAATATACTTAAAGTAAAAAAAGTAAAAAAGACGACCTCTGTAGCTCAGTGGTAAGCGCGTTGGCGCTCAAGCCAGAGGTTGCGGATTCGAATCCCGCCAGGGAACAAAAATATTTTCTGTGTTCCTGGGTCATGGATGTGTATTATATAATAAAAATCTTAAATGTATGTATAGTATAAAAGTATTAAATATATTTCCGTTGTCTGGTACCCGTAACACAAGTTCTTCGAGAACTTACCACGGGACCCGATTGACGTGGTGTGAAAGCGTCCATAGATATTATTAAAATATTATTATATTAAAATAAACTGGAAGTTGACAAATTATTTATTTTCTCGACAGTATTTCGCACGGAATAGATACAATTTCGTGGTATTTCGCTACCCTCTTTTACATATAACACTTAGTATTGCTTGTTGTCTAGCTATATATTTTGGGGACTAGAATAAATTTTATTATGTCAAACTTAATTTACATTTACCCGCCATTATGTAAATACAAATAATAAAATAAAGTACTACTACTACTCGGACATTAAAAGAGATTAAAATGATTCTTAAAACTTATAGTAAAAAATTAAAATCGACTTGAAGAAACAAAAATCAAAAAAGTTATAAAATGATCGCGTCCCCTTAATTTTTGTGCCTACAACTTATAATCAACTTGTTTTTCTACTATCGTACAATATTTGCGTTTTCCACGTCACTATTGTTATTTTTGAAGTCGGTGTTAACCAGGGTAGGTAGAGAGCTAGGTCGCCACCATGGTTCAAGCTATGTCGGGGCGGTGGGTGTACCCCTCCTATAAGAAGAGGGGACAAAAGAGCAGAGGGACAAGGGGCGAGGATGGGAACCTCACCCAATTGGGGGACAACCTGCGGGACAACCCCTCTGTAGAGGTGACGTCGATCCCTCGAGGGACTGACTAGCCTTCAATATGCCCTGCAATAGATCCGGAGCACCTCACCAAAGGCGGCATTGGTAGCACTCACCGGGTTTTAGTGGGTAAAGCTGCGTCCACCTTACCATCTTTATGGCACAGTGAGTCCCACACACCCACTTGGGAAGACCCACTCCGCCGCGGGATGCCTGAGCATTTCCCGGCGTAAAAGAAAAAATCGGTTTACTGACGATAGTTGAACGTGACAACGTCATAAGAAAATGGAACGCCTCAGACCGAGGTAACGCCGCATACGTCATGTTTTTTCATTCTTGCAGCCGGCTCCATCGAATTATAAGACGTTGTCACGTCAAAAAAACGGTAGAGCGGTAAGTACATAACAAACAAAACACCAAATAAGTTAAAAGGTTAACCAGTAAAAAAAACCAACATGAAATTGTGTTAACAATACATATTATCGGGTAATTGAAAGCAATCTCGGCAGTTTTGCTGCCTGATTGATTTATAAAAGTTGTGTTAACAATGAGTTCATTTAAAAAATGAATCATAAAAATACTAGATAAAATGTTATAATACAATTACAAAAATGTGTATGAAAATATACGTTTAGATTAAACGTATATTTTCATACACATTTTTGTAAACAACATAAATAAGATAATTCTAAATGGAAATAGGTTTTACGAGCAGGGGTAGTAATATTTATCGATTGTATACGATATAGAAGTGAAAAACACTATTAACTGGCATGAAGTTAGTTCCTGTACCCTCATTCACTTATAAAATGATATTTATTTTTATAACACACGGCTTTGTTGGACTTCCCCATTTAAATATAACTAGCTGTTGCACGCAGCTTTGCCCGCGTTAACTTTTTTAACTTAACTCCTATTAGTCACAGCGTGATGTTATATAGCCTATAGCCTTCCTCGATACATGGGTTATCTAACACTGAAATATTTTTTCAAATCGGACCAGTAGTTCTTGAGATAAGCGCGTTCAAACAATCTCTTCAGCTTTATATTATTAGTGTTCCGCAAAGTGTGTGTGTGACAATGTGTATTAATAGTCGGCGTGCCTTGGGAACTTAGGATTTCTCATAAAGCTAAATGGACGGCAGAAAATACTTACACAGATGTTAATCACGCGAGCTCATGAGCTAGGCTTTTGTTTAGTTCATCTCTACTAAATCTGTGTTTTGTTGATTAATAAAAAATATTAAAAAACAAGCCATAAATGATAATAATTCTAAAACTCTTTTTTCACTTTTTCCACTTTTTTTATTATTTTTGAAAAGTGGAAAAAGTGAAAAAAGAGTTTTAGAATTATTATAAAACATGAATTTCCACCAAGAACCATCAGTATCAGCATAGTAATCAGTTACATAAATGATAAATAATTTTTCAATTATGGTGTAGCTCCCACTGGTATCTCCAAAAATTTTCATTTGCCTAGATTTACCTCGATCATAAAAAGTTTGCGGAACACTGGTCTAGTTAGTGGGTTTGGGCTGGGCCTCTAATTGAAAGGTTCGATCCTGACCTTTTCGATTCGACTGATATAAATCGATGAACGCCGACTACATTCACGAAAAAGTGTCACATTCTGCCTGAGCTGAGCGTGCAAGAGAGAGAGAGAGGCACGATTACATTATGACGTTAACACGTAAAATGATCGTCCGTAATCCAACTTTACAGACATAAGGTCGGTTTTTTAAATTTCCCCGTGCACAAAAAAAATGGGAAAATATCTGATTAGATTACAATTCTTTTCTGGCGTGGGTCAGCACATAGGTAAACTATGGCTCAACACTTTCTGGCCTGATTTCAAGGAAAATGGATCTATGGAAATTATAATAATAATATCTGTGAACGCTTTTACACCACGTCAATCTGGTCCCGTGGTAAGTTCTCGAAGAAATTGTGTTACGAGTAATATATTTAATACTTTTATACTACCTATACATTCCTATATTTAAGATTCTTATTATATAAAACACACATTTAATACAGAAAACTTTTTGTTCCCTGGCAGGATTCGAATCCACTACATCTGACTTGAGCGCCATTGCGCTAACCATTGAACCACAGAGGTTTTCAAAGGGTCGATTATGATGAAGAAAAATCAAAGTAGGCCTCTTTTAACAAACTCCAAGACGGCCGACCTCTTCTTACATTCAACATGAACAAACAACGGTTTAATATAACAATGGTTATGATAGTGTTATAATCGCTTTAAATAAATGCGAAAACAATTTTAATGATAAAATTTATCGAACATTCATTTGATCACAGGATAGAAGGGATTATGTGGGACCTGTGATTGCTTCGGTGTATCATATTTTCTACATTATTTTATTAGCGTGGTTTTTTACGTGTAATTTATTTTGTTTCAAAATATTATTTTAAAAATTGATTCCAAATGGATATTTAATGCTAAGTTCACGATCTTCATCCATTCACTGCTGAACATAGGCCTCCTTCAATGAACGCCAAGACGACCGATCCCTTACCACTCGCATCCAACACGGACCTTCCACCGCTCGGAGATCGTCTTCCCACCTGGTTAATGGTCAACCTAAATTAATGCACCCCACCATGGTTGAAGCCTTGTCGTGGCGGTGGGGCTCAGTAGCCTAAGGTGAGCCCAGCATCTTGGGCGATGCGGATTGAGCCGAGGGGGCTCTATTGTATAAGAGGAACGGACAACCCCTCTGTGGAGGTGGCGTCGATCCCTCGAGGGACTGACTAGCCGTCAATGTGCCCTGTTTGCTCAACAGATCCGGGGTACCTCACCAAAGGCGGCATTAATGGCACTTTCCGGGTTTTAGTGGGTAGACCTGCGTCCACTTACCAGATTTTGGGCGCAGTGAGTCCCACATACCCGCCTAGAAAGACCCACTCTCCCACGGGATGCCTCAGAGCATTTAGTAAATATTTTAAATTATATATATAACGTTTTAAATAATTTTAGTATGTAATAATTAGAAAAAAATCAAGGTTGTTAATAGAAATATGATCACGTGTTACTTTGCGGAAATCAATGATAGATCTTTAATACATTTGTTATCACCACGAACAACAGTCTCTACAGTAAATATGTGAGTGCACGTCCATGCATAAACCACCTCCCTTTCCCACACTGCATATGCGTACACTTACATACCCTTTTTATATCGGAAATGGGAAGGGGAATCGGGGAATCGGGGAATCAGGGAAATGCTTTCTATACGCATGTAGCCAGATCTCGGGTAGATCCTGACCCTATGTGGGACTCGCGTCTGGGAGTACCCTACCTATAAACTAAAACCACTGCGAGTCCCGGATCTGTATTCAATAGGACTGAGGTATCAGCGACAGGCTGGCCCCGGCGAAGGCCAGACTACTCCTCGTAAAGGGGGACTTCCCGGTCGCTACTAAGCAGTCCCCACGACGTTGTGTCATACTGGGCACAGGTTCCCATCACTTACATACCCTACATCACACCATAGTTAAAAAAAAACAACCACAATCCACCAATTTTTCCAGGCCGCAACGCACCTGCTAGTCCTCTGGTGCCTATGGAATTCACTTATATTACCACCAGGTGAACCTACTGTCAGTTTGCTTCCTCTTTTATAAAAGAATTACAAAAGAAGAAAATAATATTTATTACAAGATAAAAATTGAGGTTTTATGTTTTTTTTTTTATGTTAGTTGGATAGGCAAACTGGCAAACGTACCACCTGATGTTAAGTGGTCGACGTCGCCCATGAACATAAACTAGTAGACCTGGAACGAGCCCAGGCAACTCATTTATGTATTGCCTATCCTGAGACATAAGATGTTAAGTCTCGGTGCCAGTAATTACACTGCCTGTCTTGCCCTTCTCTCCGAAATACAGCAAAGCTGTTTCACGGGAGAAATAAGCAAGATGGTGGTACCCATGCAGCCGGGAGCGCGGCACAGCGCTTCCCTCCCACCGGTAAATTAAAAAAAAAAATGAGGTGATTAGTTTTCGGTACTCAATCGTTGATTCCTTCTGTACTATATAGTTTTCAAACAATTACAGAGTTACGAGACTTCACAATTCCTGCTGAAGTGCTTAAACTCAATAAGCGACGAATTCAATTTCCCCGTTAGCTTTATTTGTTCGCGTGAGGCATTTAAATTGTGGTGGCTATTTTGTGGAATATGCGATTGATCGCTTTATAATTTCCACTTTCGATTATTTCACATTTAAGCAGATCTGGAATGCTTTTGAAAATCGGCCCGCACATTTTTTATTTTTTGTGTGGAATCAGACTACTAGTTATAAATATAATACAATTATCTTTAATTACTAGTAAGGGCGAGCTAAAAAAGATACCGAAACAGTCTTCTTTCTCCCCTTAACTTTGTTTTACAGCAACCATACTAATACATAATCTGTAAAAAATCAGTATCTGTGTACCTATAACAATTCACAAGAAATGGTTTCATTTTGTGACATAAAGACGGATAGCAGACTACCTACCTAAGAGGTCCTTCACTGATAAAGTACGCATAATCATACATCAGAATTTAATATATTCTCTTAAAATGTTTTCATTATCTTAAAGGTCTGTGTTTCGTTCATAATATATTCATAACGCTCTTATTTCTTAACACACATGTTACCCTGTCACCTGCCACCTCTGACCTTCAGAGATGAATCTTACACGACAATACATCACTATAAGTGACACGTTGATGTATTCTCATATTATTCATCCTACATACTCGTTACGTCACCTATTTAATCAAATTTTTATGTAAGGTTTGTATTTATTTTGCAATACAATATCAGTAAGCTTGTTTTAGGAAGATTGTGAATGTTGAAAATGTTTAATGTTGGAGACACAAACGTCAAAGTCGCCGATTAATATAAACGTATTCACTTTTGTTTATGTTAGTTGGATAGGCAAACTGGCAAACGTACCACCTGATGGTAAGTGGTCGACGTTGCCCATGACCATAAACTAGTTTATCTGGAACGAGCCCAGGCAACTCATTTATGTGTTGCCTATCCTAAGACATAAGATGTTAAGTCTCGGTGCCAGTAATTACACTGCCTGTCTTGCCCTTCTCTCCGAAACACAGCAAAGCTGTTTCACGGGAGAAACAAGCGAGATGGTGGTACCCATGCAGCCGGGAGCGCGGCACAGCGCTTCCCTCCCACCGGTAATCTTCCCATCTCATAATAAATAATCTCTTAATAAGTAAAATGGTAAATCTTGGTGCCACTAATAAGACTGGTTATTCTGTCTGTATGTAAGCTAAATGATTAGTAAGAATTTTGTTATGTTTGCATAAGTAGCATAATTTTATTTTAATCCCATACGTACTAAATACTCGGCCTGCTCTCTCACCCTCTCGTTGGCCTCCTTCTGGGACATTAATTAAGAAGTAGTGCCATGCTGCATTGCAGCCGAACTAGGCCGGCATGACCAGGGTGGTACCTGTTGCTCACATAACACCGGCGTTAAGTGACAGCTATGTTGTCGCGTTTCGTGCGTTTTGTGAGTTTCCGGTGACCCATTGGGGGAGAAAGGGAAAAGGGGGGCGGCGCATCTGCGTGGCCTTGGTTGTGCGGATGTGTATGGGCGCCGGCGCCGTGAGGCTCCGACTGCTCGTTTGCCCCCAAATTACATAAAAAATAAACATTATAACTTCGCAGAAGGAGACCATCGCCGTCCAGGACTCGTCGTCACATAGCATTGCGGTGATGACGCTCGGCAGACACAAGTCCTCGCCGATAACTGATGTCAGATCGGGACGCAGCGCCGCACATTTTGGGCACACGTTGAGGGTGTGCTGGGCTAAGTCCACTGCCGCGCCTCAATAGTCGCATACTTCCACCAGCTCCTTGTGGGCCGTCCGGCACAGATACTCACCAAAGTAACCATGTCCGTTGTGAGACCACTCGAGGACCAGACGCAGAGCAGTAGTTAGGCTTTTGACATACCGCTGCCGCGCCAGGTATTCCCCCCACTTTATAATAAACTGTACCGCAGTGTGTTTAATTAGTAGATATAGATAGTAGGTATACTATCATCAATATTCAAGCATATTATGTGTCCTTTAAATTATTAAGATGTTACTGTTAAAGCAATACTACTTTTTATGTACATTCTTCCATTTTCGTGTAACCTTATTGAAGCCAATAATCAAGTGATATGAAATATTAAACATAAAGATTTTTTTCTATAATTTCCTCTTACTAACAAGTTTTTGATATTGCTGCAAGCTGCAGGAGCTTAAAGCAATATCGAAAACTTCGCTTATTTGACAATTTTGTTCGTTATTTGCTTGTATTCAACATGTGTATGAGATAGGGCTGACATTTATTAGTTTGTGATTTTAAGACATTTGATTTGTTATTTTAAAATGTAACATTATTTTGTGTACATTATCTAAACATTGCCGCACAACCAGGAGTTATTCAGATGCTTTGCCCTCCTCTTCCCTATCTCCCCAATGAGCCACCGGAATCTCACAAGCCGCATGAAATTCGACAGCATAGCTATCACTTTACGCCGGTATGATGTATGCGAGAGGTCGTGCCACCCAGTGCAGCCCAGTTCGGCAGAAAGTGCTAACCGAGTTAAAGACTCCTTAATCCGTGGTATATTATGCTTGATTTTTGATTTAATTATTTTAATAATGGAATCCCAAGCAGGTGGTAAGAACCAGCCATCTTCTCTACACTTTTGGCGTAGAGAGGCATAATCAAATTATTCATTGATGTATTATAGGATAATTTCGAATAACTTTGTAATGTTGATGTCCTATCTGACACCTCAGCCCTCCCGTGACCATGGTTGCTGTAAAGTATCCGAAACGTCGGGCTTGTAAAAACCCTAATAAACCGCGATAAAATCCGTAAAATTGTTTCATTATTTTTTGTATAACCATTTGACATTGAGGTTTTGGTAAAATAGTTTATAGAAATCAATATTACAGTTAGCTTTATTCTTGGCTTTTAAGCGAACGTGAAATACCTTAGTATTTGTTTTTAGCTTTAGTCTAACTGATTTTGCATAAAAATCCAAAAACAAACAGCCCTAAATAAAATATATTGTTGATAGCTATGGACAACCCTATCTGGGGGATCGATCAGCTTATACAGAGGCGTTAGCTCGACGATATGAACAGGCCGAACTGGTTGGTTTTTGTCACGCCACAGCCCGCAGAGGCTACCATAGTAAATTGTATATTTACCCGTTGCACCGATGAAAATATGAGGTTCGGATAATCCGTTTACAGATTTTTCATCAGACATTCGATATCGGATTTTAATTGTTAGAGATTTATATTAATGAATTTTTGTAATTGTATATCTCTTTTTGACTGCCGGTCGGGGAGAGACCGACCACTGACCGACCGGTATGTTATTTTTTAATTTTGCACTAAAATCAGTAAAATAAATTTGTAAGTGTGAATAATTTTGCATGCACATTATTACTGAAACTGAAAATGTACTGGGATTAAGCAAGAAATAAAAGGCTTTTTATTTTTATTTAAAGTGCATGTCTGCATGTGTCTTGGATATGTGTTTTTATATAATTTTATATATTCATCATCATCATCATCAGCCTTTGTCTGTGCACTGTTGAACATAAACCTTTTTATTTAAACTCCAAGACGACCGATCCCTTCCAACATTGGAATTAATACATAATAATATTATATTAACAAAAAATTCTTAAAATTATTTCCGTTTTAGTGCCTGTAACTCAAGTTCTTATAACTTGACCACGAGGCTGGTTTGGGCACGAGCAACCCCCCGTGGGTTGCTCGTGCTGGAAGTTCTTGGCGAGACGCACTCTTATGTCTCGGGTAGGAGGTCTCTCGGTGAGAGCCTTAGTTGGAGGGAATCCTGTGGGTTTGCTGGGACTGGGCAGGGACAAGGGCAAGAGGCGTTAATGCGGAGGTGCAGGTAAGACCTGGTGCTGCAGCCGTATGACAGAAGCCTAACGGTTGCCCTGCGTCCGGTCCTTGAATCCATTAATAGACAAACCCCAATACACTCGACCTCATTGATGTAGGCACTTCTATTGCCAACTGTCTTCATCATCGTAATTATGATCTTTATTTATGTTGGCACATTTTTATCGAGAACATATTATATTCGATAAGACTCAATTTTTAATCGTTTTAGTATTCGTTGAGATATCAACAACGATTGGGTGGATATTGAATGGATCTCAGTCTGGTTTGTTTTGAGATCGTTGCTGACGTCACAAAGACGGCACACAGCCATTGTTTTTCGTGATTGACTATTACAATAAAGGTTTCATTCAGGTTCGAGATTATTCCAGACTAATCCATTATCCAATCTCAACTGATATATCATCATCATCATCAGCCTCTATCCGTCCACTGCTGAACATAGGCCTCCCTCAAAGAACGCCAAGACGACCGATCCCTCGCTACTCGCATCCAACACGGACCGGCCAATCCGCCTGCTCAGCATGGCAATTATATATGCCTGTAATCCCTCAAATGGATTACAGGCATAAGAAACTGATATATTATAGTGGATTAAATTATTCAAGTTTAACATGTAACATGTTGTGACTAATTATTAGAGCCGCGTTCACATGATAAACTGTAAGAGGTAGTGCCGTGCTGCTTTGCAGCCGGGACAACCGGCAGACTAATTACGTATCTTGAAATTACAAGCAACAGGCAAAAATTGCACAATATCTGCTGTCAAAATCATATTTTGTATTACCTATTAGCAACGCGACAGCAACAAGCTCAAATAATCGACCGCAACGCCATCTGCAAAGCGACAGCGACCGAGGAACTAAAAATGCATTTTTTGGTATGTTTGGCTGACGGTTTGGTATTACGTAAACTATTTAGCAGCCCGCGACAGCAGATTGAAATGTCAAACAGCGATTTTTTAACAACAACTAAAGTGGTGTCTGCAAGCCTGTTGCTATTCGTCTGCTTACTTTATAAACTGTTTAAAATACTTGGTTAGTGATCGAAAAAGACTGTTAGAGACATTATAGGCGTGATATTATCTTGTGTAACACTTATTGAACTTACCCTATTCGATTTTAAGTGGCAGTGTTATTGAAAAAGAAACTATAATTTTAAAAGAATGGCTCGTGCACTTCTTTTGATGGTTGCATTAGAGGCTGAGAAGATAAGACATGAGACCAGGAGCACAGCCTCACTGAGACGTCGACTACGTGAGGAAGGCAAAGCATTCAACTTGTCCGACTGGGAATTTCAATCTCTTAACAGACTTTCAAAGGATTTTAACTTATGAAATTAAATTGATCTACTATATAAAAGTCAAGAGTTTTGCGACTTACCAGTAGGATTCCTGTCGGCCTACTCTTGACTGCAATTCCAATCTCACAACAATATGAATTCAATCCAGTTCCAGTTCCAATCTGGAGTATATTGGTAATCTTGAACAAATCGAGTTTACGATTGAATTGAAATTGGAATCGACGACCGATGTGATGTGTATAATAAAATATAATAACAAAATAAAATTCAACACAATATGATGTTTTGTTTTTTTTTAATTAAAATATGTCTCCAATAATTAATTATTATCTTTTATTATGTACCTAGTTCCTTAAATTAAACCTAAACTTATTTTGTAAAGCATTAAACGCCAAATAAATTATACATTTTGGCATAATGTGTATTGCTGTTATAAAAAAATCTTATGTGCAATTTTGAATAGACATCAATTTCAAAATAGCTCAAAACAAAGTAAACAAAAAAAATTAGAAATCATCTTCTTTCTTAATTTATCAGTAATGCGGGTGCCAAGGCTTTCCAAAATAACACCTCAAGTTCTGACAGACCACATACAAATTATTATTGTTATGTATTTTAGTGATTGGTCTTATTGAAAATGAGGTATTTGACTCATAAACATAGGCTTAATTTGTTTACAAAATACTGTGACTTATTTAAATATTGCTACCTTGGGTTAAAAGATAATAAAAGACTGTTGTGTAAATATTTTAGTACTTATTTTTATAATACCGTGATTGTAGGTATGATTACCATATCAATCAATGACCAAACATTTAATATACACAGGGAAATAAAAACTGTGTTACATTTAAATATTAGAAGCTAAATATTGTGATTTATTTAAATATTGCTACCTTAGGTTAAAAGAGAATAAAAGGGTTATTGTTAAGTATTTTAGTTACTTACTTATTTTTATAAATACTGTGATTGTAATATTGATTATATCAATCAATGACCAAAAATATAGATAGTTAAAAAAACAAATAATAGTTTAACAAGAGTTTAATGAAAACATTAAAAAAACTTCGCAGCCTATTATAGCTCACGCACACTAACTCTGGAAGTTCCTGCCTACTTGTTTCCTGGGTGCTGTCTGTGCTACTGAAGTAGGTGGTATGGTATCCTCACTGTCTTTTTGACTTAAGCTTGCTTCATTACAAATGTTGTGTAAAACACAACAAGTATTTATAATTCTAATAACTGTGTCCGGATGATAGTGAAGGACCCTGTGGCCTAGGAGACATCGCCTCCTATACTTCAGAACACCCATAGTATGCTTTACTGTATAGTGTGCCACACAATTAAATTTGGTGTAGTGTTCTTCAGGTGAGCCAGCCGGAGCATCCAAATATGTTTCATCACAATAGTTCTTTGGGCATAGCCCGAGTCTCCTAAAACATAATAAATAATTATTGCATTATAATATTCATGTATGAAACAAATGCTCACTTTTTTATGATTTTAACTTAGACGTAACAAGTGAATAAACAACTTCCCCAAAATTTAAAAAGGAAAGAACACATTCTAAGATTCCTTTATAATTTTTATGTTATTTGCCAATTTAAAGGTTTTAAATTATGACTTCTTATACTGTGGTATTACTAAAAGAATATATCTATTAACATATATAATTAATATGTTTAAATTGTATAATATATTATATCAATATAATACCTATATACAATTTAAAGGTATTTACTAATAAAACAAAAGGCATTATTAAAACTAAATTATACAATTACAGAATCCAAGAGTCAACTTACAATTAAAACATTTCTTAAGTGAAATCCTTTTCTATTATAAAACCTCTCATTTTGGGCTGGACGTATGAGAGCCATATGAGTACCAACAATAGCACTTACTATGGATGTCATATGGAAGTTTTCATAAAATCTGAAATGAATGCAAATATTATTATGTAGCTCAATAAGTCAAATAGATTATTATAATTAGCACTTATTTGATTTATATTAATAGATAGGTATCACATAATATGAAGAACAATGTAGAACCAATCAATAATAAAATAATTTGAGATATATTTTTTAAGTATCCTACATATGCATTGAACTACTATTACAATATACAATATTTATATTTTTATATTATATTACAAATACAGTAATTACAACTCACTGTACATAGGCCGTAAATAAAGAGAAAAGATGAACTATAGAAGAAGTTAGATTAATTATAGATATTTCTATTGACATACCTTATAACCCGCAGATACTAGATAGTAGATACAAATCCAAATCGCTATGAATAACTTCAAAGCTCCTTGCTGAGGCGATAATATCTCTTAAACTCCTCATCACATTAAATTTCACTGTAATTGTGCGCTATTGTAGCATATTTTCGTTCCCAATCCTAAATTTCGATAGGATCGAGTGTCAAGAGTAGGCCGGCAGATCACAGAATAATATTAGTTATTACATATGTATGTACCCCATATTAGTATTTACTATTTACATTATAGTATTTGAATTTTGAAGTGTGTTAAGTGTTTGACGTTTTGTAGTTCCATCCACCTGGCTGCTGGTGGCGCTAGTAAAAGTGCATTAGCGGCTAGTGAGCAGATAGCAGACGATAAACTTAGATAATACGTTTCTTTTTGCAACCTCTCGACCGGTCGCTGTCGCTCTGCTGTTGCTTTGCTATCGCGTGGCTGTCGCGCTGCGGTTGCTTTGAAATACGTAATTAGGGTGCCGGGTGGAACCTCTCGCTCACGGAACATCGGCGTCAAGTGACCGCTATGCTGTCGCTTTTCGTACGGTTTGTGAGTTTCCGGTGGCCCATTGTTGATAGGGAAGAAGAGGGCAACGGATCTGCATAATCCCTATTTAAGTGGATGTGTATGGGCATCGATAGTCGCCAAAAGGCTTCGACTGCTCGTTTGCCCTACTATGCTATTAAAAAAAAACGCTTGACGCGCGCTGCTCGCGCGCCTTATTTTTGTATAGCATACACATGGTGCGCGCTTCTCAAAAATTGAAACCACGCACGCAGTCTGTGTTCAGATCGAGTTTTGCATTTATCGAAAAAAAAATCGACTTGTCTTCATTGTCATCTCTTTCACAGATTATGAGGATAAGTTCTTCCCAAGCTTCTTCTTTTGGTTTATAATTTGTATCTGAATAGACTGTGCTCGTCATGCCCCATATCGCTGGACGTGTTTTTACCTCATCTTTAAAAAAATGATTGTTCTGTTGCTTCCGTTTTCATTTAGGACGAGTTCTGAATAAACTATGTGAACCCCAAAATACGCCTACCTGTGACTGATAACAGTCGAGCGCTGGCGCAGCGTTGAACGCGCGCTTTATAGAAATAAATTTGAAAATTCGCTTTAACATAAGAAAATCCATATATATATATATATATATATATATATATATATATATATATATATATATATATATGGTTTATATTATAATGCGACTTTGTTCAAATCCAATGAAAAATAATGATGTAATTTTAATAATAAGATGCGGAATGCAGCTATTCTTTAAAATACTTTAGTCCATTTTCATCAATTAACAATTTTATCTTGAGTTAAAAGTAGGCCGTTTAGATTATTGAGCCATTTTCCTTCGGCAAACCTCTTGGCTCTTAAAAAGTAACTGCAGTTGTTGTTCGTTTTAATCGGCCTCGGAGATTGATATTCAGATAAATGATCCGGGATTTAACCTTCGTGATAACACTAATGTGTAAATTTATTATTATTAATGTTAATTTCGTTAAAACCCTCATTACGACGGTAAAAATATCAATTTGACAAAAACATTATTGAAATCCTCAGGATATTTTTATCTTTATTTATTTATCATTATAAATATTCAACTGTTATTATATGCTAGTATAATAAAGCTACATTATCAGCGAGTATCATAGCCTAAAGATTATCCATCAATGCCACCCCGGAATTATTGAGCAAACAGAGCACCTCGACAGCTAGTCAGTCCCCCAAAGGGACCGACGCCACCTCCAAAGGGCGCACCGCACCACAGAACAATCCCTCCCAACGTCGGGACAGTGCAATGGTGTGAGGTTTCTATCCTCGCCCCCTGCTCTTTTGTCCCCTCTTCTTATGAAGGGTACAAAAAGCAGCTCCCTCTGTTCCATTTGCTTCGCCCAAGGGTTCACCTTAAGCTACTAAGCCCCACCGCCACGACAAAGCTTGAACTTTGGTGTTTTCCTCATAAGTCATTACTACTTATTCATTACTATGGCATTTCTTGTTGTTTTGTTCTTTTAGATGGGTCATTCTACTTTTAACGAGCAGAAAAAAAAAAAAAAATATTTAGTTTTTTTGGATTGAATATGCTTATTAAAAGAAAATATTAACATTAATATAACAAACAGAGCTCCTTTACTGTTAAATTCGAAGAAAAAAGTGTGCTAACAGAAATGATGCGTAATATTACAGGAATGACAATATTTTAAATTTCTGGTACTTAAGAAATGTTCTCCATATTTATTACAACTTAAAAGATAGACACAA
The DNA here is from genome assembly GCA_963853865.1 of Helleia helle. Lineage (NCBI taxonomy): Eukaryota > Metazoa > Arthropoda > Insecta > Lepidoptera > Lycaenidae > Helleia > Helleia helle. The sequence goes on from OY971420.1 coordinate 9,021,853, forward strand.
ATGGAATAGTAATAAAAACTAAGGAAAAGTATTTCCAAAAAGTAATGAACAAATTCTAAAAAAAATAAAAACTATTTGATGACAGAAATGACGCCACCAAAAATCATCTCTTAAATAATAGTTAAGGGTATATAAAATGTGCATAAAATTTTACAAAATCATGTTTTAAAAAACAGGAGACTAGACATCAATAAGATAAACAGAGAACAGTTTTTAAGATGTTAAACACAGAATTAAAATATGTTTTCATCTGAAGACGACGATTGTAAAGGCACATGTTTTTTTGGGAATCGTCTTCGCTGTATAAATTTAACACCACTATTGCGATGCATTGTCAAACAATAATTCTAATACCGGACACACGCCAGAAGGGGTTGAGAGTCCTGAGCAGGCTGAGACTCTCCATCCTATAACTAAAGGACGTAAACGACAAAATGGTTTTTGTTATTTTATTGCGTTAAAAACGATAATTGTATATTAAAATCCTTCAAATTTTTTAAGAAAATAATATATAGACTAATTTACAAGGAAAGTTAAGAGGCTTGAACCGGTCCGTTTGCCCATAAGATGTGAATCTGTTTTTAATAAGAGGTATGTTTGATATTTTTTTCTCTGTTACAAAAGTTACCTAATCATGTTTTGAAAACTATAACAAAATAAGGTTTTTATCATGACCCATTCCCCACCCACTTTCAGAATCATCAATTTTCTTAATTTTTCCACGTAGGGAAGAACAAAGTCCATAATTTTGTGAATGAAGAGGAATTTCACCAGTAGAACTATCTTCTAGTAAAGAGATGGTCTAGATATTGTGTGTCAGCATCAAGCTGTTCTTCGGTCATCTTACTTCGCTTTCTTCTCATGGTGTTTCCGAACCGATACGACTTAGGGACCTTAAAGAAAAGAGCATACTATATCTGAAAGGCCGGCAACGCACCTGCTGATCCTCTGGTATAGCGGGTGTCTGTGGATGTCGCTATTCACTTACCATCAGGTGAACAGACTGTCCGTTTGCCCCCTCTTCTATAAAAAAAAAAAGCTTGACTTGTTCTTTACGTTTCTGGCGTTTATTTACTCCATACTTCTCATTACTTTTCTTTGTCGAGTATGATGAGACATACTGCACTCTGCAGCTATAGTAAAACAAAAAATATATCTAGATTGTTTTTATTATTACGATTTTTCATATATTATAATATTCTATAATCTTTTCCTATTATATTTAGTTTTTCAATGATTTTAATACAACAATCTAATAAAAACAGAAAATCTTTATTAATTTAGTAACCACATACATTATTTTGGGATCATACATTAAACTTAACTTTTTTTTATGTTAGTTTGATAGGCAAACTGGCAAACTTGCCACCTGATGGTAAGTGGTCGACGTCGCCCATGAACATAAACTAGTGTACCTGGAACGAGCCCAAGCAACTCATCTATGTGATGCCTATCCTGAGACATAAGATGTTAAGTCTCGGTGCCAGCAATTACACTGCCTGTCTTGCCCTTCTCTCCGAAACACAGCAAAGCTGTTTCACGGGAGAAACAAGCAAGATGGTGGTACCCATGCAGCCGGGAGCGCGGCACAGCACTTCCCTCCCACCGGTAAACTCAAACTAATCAGCAATAACGTCACTTCAGTGATCTTTCATCATTTCTGTCATCACTATGTTAACAGAAGTGTTGATCACAGAAATGACAAAATTTTGAAATACCCGCACCGTTAGGTTCAAGTCAAGTTTAAACTTGTTTACTCGTATTGCATCGAAAATAGTTCGCAGAAGTCATGAAAACTGAATATTTTTAACATACATTTTTGAATACGGTAAGTATTCAAAAATTGTACAGTCTTAACAGGTATGATGAGCGAACTTTTACACAGCAATATTTAAAAACAAAAGATTTTTTTTGTCATTAAACGAAAAAATAAACCACACACTTTATTGTTGCGAGGCAAATAAAATATCATAATGTTAGTATTTTAAAATTATAAAACCAGGCTGATTATACTACCAGTTATTTTTTATAAAAAATACCACTGATCACAGTAATGACGAAAAATTTGTAACACAAGTAGAATCACGTGGAACTAATTGTTAGACTGCGCCAAAAAAATACGCTTGAAACATCAAAAAGTAGACTATTTTTCAGTATGTTTGCAATATTAATAAACTTCCACACAGTCATATAATATTTTACTTTGTCATCGACAAGTGCTAACCTGGAGAATACACAGATAACAGGACGTGACTTTCGCCCTTAAATCATAGTGCTATATGTATTTTATGTATAGTGATGTTTTTAATTCAATGGTATAATGATAATACTTATCAATTTAGGATATAAAATAGTAATCTCGATAGAAAATAACTACACTTATACATATATATCTTTGATGCACGCTTTTTTTGCTGTAGAATAGAATGACCCAGATACATTTTGAGAGTTTTCTCAGGGTTTTTATTGTATTTTTATAAATACAATAAAAAAGCATTCGTTGGTTTGTAATTCTTAAAACTTTGTATTCTTAGTTGTTGTTGTGTAGTTCATCTTTCCATACAAACGCAGAACAGTAATTACTACAATTGACGTTAACCATGAAAAACTAATTATAATATAAATTGATCTCGTCGTTATCTATGTCAGTAAATACTTTAAAAAAATAGACGCCAAAGCTGATTTTAGACCAACTTTTGGCGAAAATAAATAAGTATATAGAGCACAAAAGCTCAAAAAGAAAGTCCGTACAGACATAGTTTAGTTATTCAAAAGTAGAAATAAATTTATTTAAAAAAGACACACTTAATAGTTTTTCTATAATAACTGTTTTGTTAAAAGGACATTTTCGGAATGAATCATTTCTGCATTTCATTCTAGCACACATGTTCGCGCATTATGTCAGGTGAGATGCAATCATTTTGTTAGAGTTCACGCCGTCGACTTGTTCAACCTTAATCTTTGGAAGTACGATCATTAAAATTATTTCACTTACAGAAATTGTCATAGGCTATATTATATTTTCAAAAATATATAGATACCTACCTAAATTGGAACAATGTAACCCAAGGTATCAAAATTTTGCCGATAAAAGTCATTATTTTGCGTGCGCTGCGAAAACCATTAACGATTTATGTTAGAATGAATAATCACAATAAAGTCAGAGATTTTATTACACCTAACTATTAGAGTTAAGCCACAATAACAGTTTTTGTTTTAATTTTTAAGTTTTCATATTTTTATACCAGTCATAAGGCTGGTAAAAAAATCTCTTAGTAAGAAAAATGTCACGATTTGAACAAACAGATCTACGTTTAGTATAACTACTAATATAGTTTGAGACCCAGAAAAGGTGATAGTATAGTTTTATCCAAAAAAATATAATGGGAACGGGAACTACGCAGGTGAGATGGCGGTGACGGGGTTCATTCTCAAAATAAAGTTTAGTCTTTACAAATTCTAATTAACGTAATTACACAGTGACGTAGGCTACAGAAATAATCATCGTCAATCAGGATACGGTTTTAAATCAAGGTTACGTAAGTACGCAAATCAAATTTTAAGTACGCAGGCGAAGCTTCGGGCAACACCTTTAATAGGTTATAAATGGTTATATATATATATATATTTATATAGTTATAAATTGTTATCGCATAAATATTTAGATATGATGACAAAATCTGCCGTGTTAATATTTGAAATTTCATAAAAAAACACTTACGGCTATGAAGGATGGACGTTCCCTCTCCTGATACGCAAGACGGTTTTGGTACCAGTAATTATAATATAGCCTATTGCCTCTCATGGAATTATATTTCACTGCTTTCTAAAAACACCTACGCCGTATATAACCGTAATAGAGACGCAATGATATATTGTGTTTTGTATGAAAACCAATTGCGCCAAATTTGTGCTGCTACAATGCACCGGTTCTGCGCTCTGATTGGCCGACTGATGGCCATTAAAGGATGATTGGTCGATGGAACGTACATAAAGGTCACTGGTAGGTTATATTGCTATTACTTCAGTGACAAATAACTGACCTTTTTCGGAATTTTATGGCTCACATTATTATTCTATCCGGTTATATGCGCCAAAGATAACGCCAAACAAAACGTACTCCAACAAGTAAATAGAGTAGAAATGTGTACCGAATATTATTTTTATTCCATTTATAAAACTTGATACTGAAAATATATTAGGCTCCGTACCGGTAGTTGTATTGTAAGCTGCCGGGGTCATTAGCAATATGTTGCTTTCTTTCCGTGTCATTAAGCTCGCTGCAATAAGTTGCTTTACCTAAGACTTGAATGTATGTGAATATTTTTTACGCTCAAAAGTGTATTTTATGTACATAAGTGATTAAAAACGACACAATATTTTCGAGATCACAGTAATTGTGTAAAAAGCTTCAAAGTGTATTAAAGGTCGGATACCTAAAACATTGAGGCCACACAGCAATTAATTAAAGTGTTTTGATTTTGAAATAAAAACGTGAACGTGAGTGGAAAATATAGGTGAATATCTAATATCAAACCAGCTGTGACAAGCTTATATTATACTACCTGGTGCCCGCGACTTCGTCAGCGCGGGATATGATTTTTTTTTCATAAAAAGTATTCCATTTTACTTCTAATACCTCCAATAATATGTGTACAAAGTTTCATGATGATCGGTTTAGTAGATTTCGCCTGAAAGCGTAACAAACAAACTTACTTTCACATTTACAATATTAGTAGGATTATTATATACGATAAATGTTTGATATTTTTGTTCTATATTCATGACCGTTTCATAAATAATTAAAATCTTCGTCCATCATTGAGAGAGGTCTATGTTCAGCAGTGAGCGGATAGGGGCAGATGATAATGATGAGAGCAACTTAATATTTACCATAGATGGTTCTTAAAAAAATGAATGCCAAGACGACCGATCCCTTGCCACTCGTATCCAACATGGACCGGCCGCCTCACTGAGATCGTCTACCCATCTGGTTAATGGTCGACTAACACTTCGTCTACTTAAACGTGGCCGTAACACTCTAAACCTTATTGACCCATCGGCCATCTGTTCTCATGAGACCAGCACACTGCCACTTCAACGAGCGTTTAGAAAAAAAATTTGTGATATCGGCAACCTTAGTTCTCTGGTGGATGTCTTCGTTTCAAATCATAACTGCCAAATAAACACCCAACATAGCACGCGCGATAACACGAGCTGCGGCAACTTTTGGACTAGTCGTAAATTTAAAGACCACGTTTCGGCCCCGTAGGACAGTTTGTTCCTTGAGGTAGGCTTATATTCAGCAGTGGACAGGGGCTGATGCTGATGCTGATTAGTAAAGTCAGTAGAATGTCTCAATCGATATGTGGATAGATCGGCCATTTTAGGGTTCATTAAATATATGTTCAACAGACGTATAAATGTTGATAACGATGATCACAACAACTCATCCATATTTCTAGACGTAAATACACAATTTTCCACCTAGACGCATCTGAAGATTAGTAGGTTGATCCTGGTTAAACCAAGCATGTTCTAGTGCGCTAAAGAGAACCCTTTAATCTCCGAAGGGCAATTATAAAAGCATTTATATGCACGATAATTACGTTGCTTATTGACAGATTATCATCAATATCATTATTTTCTCATCCAAGGCAAGACTAGGCCACTTTTAATCCCCACCATGGTTCAAGCCTTGCCGTGGTGGTGGGGTTGAGTAGCATAAGTTGAACCCGGCACCTTGGGCGGCTCTTTGTACCCCTCTTATAAGAAGAGGGGACAAAAGAGCAGGGGGCAAGGGGTACCGTATCCCATTGTACTGTATTGACGTTGGGAAGGGTTGTTCTGTGGTGCGGGACAACGCCTCTGTGGAGGAGTCCTCGATTCCTTGAGGGCTGACTAGCCGTCGAGGTGCCCTGTTAGCTCAATAGATCCAGGGCACCTCACCAAAAGTGGCATTGGTGGAGCTCGCCAGGTTTTAGTGGGTAGAGCTGCGTCCACTTCAATTTTTCGGGCGCAGCGAGTCCCACATTCCCGCCGGGGGAGTCCCCTCTCCCCTGCTGGATGCCTCAGAGCATTTACCGGCGTAAAAAAGGCCACTTTTAATGAATGCCAAGACAGCTGATCCCCCGCCACTTGCATCTTCTGACTAGGCTTTTCCAAACTATATTTGGGTCAGCTTTCAGTCTAGCCTGTTGCATCTGGATACCAGTATTTTAAATACCGTGACTGACTTTCTGACCTCCACATTCCAATAACTAGGTAATACGATACCCTGTGGTAGGACTGGTTGTCAGACATTCGGGCTTCTGAAGACTCGTAACGACTGTCAAAGATCCTCGAATGACAGCCGGGACCAACGGTTTAACGTGCTTTCTGAGGCACGAACCCCGCCACTCGCATTAAATTAGGTGTCCGCTTCAAAATTATATAAACCTATTACCGGTTCTTTGGCGTACATGACTGACCCACTGTCACAATTTCAACATTGACACACTAAGGTAAATTATCACCATCCTGATAGTAAGTTAAGCTTAGCTGTTTCGGAACAATCGCCAGGAAAACAAAAAAAAGGTTCAGACCTAGATCTAGTACAATAAGAGCTTGGCTTGGGTAAGCTCCTTGTTGTGAGGTAATGTTTATCACTGGTTTCCATAAAAAATTAGCACCACATGCACTTTTAGACAATTATTTATATCCACCGCAGGGTATTCTGCCACAGTCGTGAAGTTTTAAGTAAACTAAGCTTAACATTATACTTAAAAATAAAAGGTAAGCGAAGTTTATTTTATCACTTTACACTTTTATTATATTTTATGCAATATTTTACTCAGTTTTAGTGAAGGTAATCTTTAAAGATGTTATAATACACCTTTAAAATATGTATAAGACACCTTTTACCTTTAAAAGTCAGAGTAATTTTATACATGTTTGCCATTCACTAACAAGCCCGATTAACAAGACTTAGACTTACTTATTTCAGATTTGAAGAAAAGAATATTTTTTCTCCACGTCATGTTTTTGAAAATGCTAAGTTTCCCTCATCCAATCAAATTTATTTGGTTAGAAATAGTTAACAATAATATTATGGTACATTTTTATTTTATATACATTGATATATTAAGGCGGGGCTGTCCGAGAACTGAATTTAGTATGGAGCTCGAAACCGCGTCGAGCGCTTTGGCAGCGAGTGAAAACACATATTTATTTAATTGAAGGGAGGGATTTATAAAAAAAATATTTATGACGACCGTTTTAAATCACATTTTCTACTAGGTTTATTATGGTATAAGTTTTATTGTAAAGAACCTGTAGAAATAAAATGGTTTTTTTATCTCATTTTTGACCTATCTTTGCAATTTTTTTTATGCAGCAAAATATAAGTAATCGTGTATCGAACAACATATTATGACAAAATAAAATAATAAACAAAATATTATGACGAAGGAGTGTTAAATAGCATATATTTTTTTCAAAACTTAAATCGGCTTAGTTTCTAAATAAAACAGAATTCAAAATACCGTTTATCGGGAAAGGCCCGCCGTAAATATATCTCAAGCGTTTTAAGTATTTTTATTTGTGTTTGCACGTTTATGTTTATTCGTAAGGTATAGGTTTCTCTTAAATTGATTTTTTTTGCTTTTGCTTATTGATAGCTTATACTTAGTTGTTGTTATTCTTGGCGTTCATTGAGGGACGCCTAGGTTTGGCTGTGGACGGTTAAAGGCTGATGATGATATTCAGTTGTTGGATTCATCTATTTACTAGGTATACTCGGGTCTCTTCCTCACCTGATTTATAAGAGTTGATATTATATATTTATATATTATATGTATTAGGCATATTTTATTCTATCTATACTTCTTTTCATGGCCTTTTATTATGATTATTTATTTTTGGTTCAAGAAAAAGTTTTTTTTTTGTTTTCACTTAGTCGTGGGATTCATTTATAAACCCTTGAGATATGTATATTTATATCTCTTTTTCAAATGATTAAGTGAAGTAAAATATCATACTTAGGCAGGTAGTTATTTATGTAAAGGATACAATGTCTCGCAGGATTAATTCTAATATAGATAAGGTTGCTAGAATGCAAGAATCTGAGGAGCAGACTTAGTCTGTCAGGTTGTAAATTCAGAACCAATCCAATGAAGGGCGTAAATAATTATAACAGTGTCTTAAAAATGATTTAAAGCCAAATAAAAATTACAAATGATATTTTTTTAATTATTTTATTTGTGGATATTTTAGAAGTATACTTATAAAGAAAACATGAAAAAAATCAATATGAAAAAAAATCTGAATTTTACAGGGGTGTTCCCAAACTGGCACAATGGCTCCTAATGAATGAAAATTAGCAAAGCATGACTTTTCAATGCAAAGTGTTTTTTTGCATTTTTTTACAGCCCCAGCGACCTCTAATGTGACTATGAATATAAAACACCTCACTCGTGTTGGTAGCTCTTCTGGTACATGTTCAACACCATCTAATCGCAATCCTTCTATATTAGATGATGGAGGACGAGCTATATTCCTTTGAGGTGATTATCTAAGATAATATCTGGCGACGCTTCTTCGAAATAGTAATTGATCCATTGGTTCTTCTTTGGTGATCACGTGCAATCTCCATGCGTTTGCTATAGCCATGTCAATCATAATATAAATGTATAGTACCCACCACCATTTCTTACCGTGGATGCTAATCCTATAAAGGGATATGGATTGATCTAATTCATCCACGCCGCCCATACTCTAATTATAATTTTGAAATGCGTGCGTATAATATGCGTGTTTTATTATAAGACGGTAAACATTTTCGCCATAATGGAACATCGAAGGAGCGTTGACCAGCAGAGGCAGTAGACAGCACTGATTGGGTGGAACTGATTCGTTATCTTTTAACAGTCAAAGGTTCATCATCGCTATCATCTTCGGATAACGAGAGTGTACCAATATTACGAACAAACATCTCTATATTGCCATGGACATCGTTCGGTAAACAGCGAGGTGCCATATTATCATCGTCACCCTCTTCTTCATCCATAACAACGCTAGGCTCGGGTGTAATAATGGCCAAATCATATTCTAAATCGTCGTCACTATCTCCGGCCAAGGTGTTTATAGCTTCTTCTAAGCCCCTTAAGTTAATACTGCCACTAAAATATTGCTTTCGACTCATTTTGATTCTGTAAAAAAGGAAAGATAATTAGTACACTTGTAGCCACTGTGCCAATATTGGTACACCTATGTTTAGGTATCTATTATTGTCTTATGTAGGTAAACTATCAGCATGATAATACTTTTATATATCAGGTAATTTGGTTATCTTATGCTAAAGTTTACAATAGTAAAATAATTCATAACCAATATTAACATATAGATAAAAAAGTACACTTACCTCCTCTGTCGTAACAATGACAAACTTCAACACTTAAAAAAACTAATATTTATAAACAAATACTCAGTCACCTATTACTATACGAAACCAGCACAATCTGAACTGTACAACGAAATAATAAATGGGTGGTAACATAAATAATATGAAGGTACATATAAAAAAATATAACTGTTCCCAAATTGGCACAGTGGTCAAGAATGGGATTAATCTACATTAATGCGATCGAAACCCCGAGTGAACTAGTTTTATAATAAGAAAGAAAACACAGTACTAAAAGGGAAAACGTATAATATAATTATCTAATAATTTTATAGAATTCACATAATAATAATAATATGTTGGGACAACTCACACACGGCCATCTGATCCCAAACTAGGTAGATCCTGTTCATAAGGTAAACTACAACCAGACACAGAACAAATGATCATGTTCATCACACAAACATTAATTGTCCTGGGTGGGAATCAAATCCACGACCTTCTGGTTTAGCAATCAGGGTCACTAACCACTAGACCAACAGGCCAGTCGTACATACTTTCCCCACCATGGTTCAGGCCTTGTCGTGGCGGTGGGGCTCAGTAGCCTAGGGTGAGCCCGGCATCTTGGGCGAAGCCAATTGAGCCGAGAGGACTCTTTGTACCCCTCTTATAAGAAGAGGGGACAAAAGAGCAGGGTGCAAGGGGTGAGGATGGGAACCTCACCCCATTGTACTGTCCTGACGTTGGGAGGGGTTGTTCTGTGGTGCTGGATAATCCCTCTGTGGAGGTGGCGTCGGTCCCTTGCGGGGCTGACTAGCCGTCGAGGTGCCCTGTTAGCTTAACAGATCCGGGGCACCTCACCTCATCTTTCGGGCGCACCGAGTCCCACATACCCACTTGGGGAGACCACTCCCTAGGCGGGATGCCTCAGAGCATTTCCCGGCGTAAAAGAAAAAAAAAAGTCGTGCATACTTTAACATAGAAAGACTATTTGAGATTCTATTGAATAAAATATTCTATTCGACCGATAATTTTATGAATAATAAATCAACCAAACTAATATGATTTGTACGTCTTATAATATTGTGAATTAAATAAAGTAACATTAAAAGATTTTAAATTTTTTACTTTCGTTACAAAAATATTGTACATTCAATTTGTACTAATATTTTAAAATTGACGATAAACTTTTACAATTATATATTTTCACTTACATCAAATCAATTGGAAATGAAAAACAATTTTTAATTTAAAATTGTTTCACTATAACAGTTTCCATTTTTATTGAAGTAGAAAATTAAAAGAGAGTAGGTAGTAAATAATTTAATTATATCGAATCTCGACAGACTATTGCAGGTCTTATATTTTTATACATATTATTGAATACCTTCTTCGGATAACAGATCCGGCTCCGGATCCGGATTTCAAAGTTAAGCATTAATGTCCCTTCAAGACGTCCTTGTAATCGTCGCGATCTATTCGTAGCCCCCAGACATAGCACTAATCTGCGTAAACACCCTCCGATTGCTAGACTGACATCGACATAATATAATAATCGCATGTCAGCAGACGTGCATTTCGGGAGTTATAGACATCTTTGGCAATAGTTTATAAAAAATCATAAAGTTATTGTATACCCAGTAATTGACAACCTTTGATTATAAAAAAGAAAAGAAAAAAATCTAGGTCGCCAAAAAAATTCACAAGCAAATAAATAGGTGCATTCCGTTATTTTTTACATATAATAGTAATTTATGTTATATATATTTTTTAAGTTCTCATAATAAATAAATAATAAATTATAGCTAAGCATTTTAAGAGTATAAATATTGCAGAGATTATTTTCGTCCAAAGTAACTAAAAGATTTTTAAGCTAATATTATATTTAATAAGCACTTAGACTATATAGAATTTATGATTACGTAGAACTTTTGATTCGAGTAAATTTAATTATCGAGGAGTCTAAAGAAAACACTGCAGAAGATTTTCTAACAAAATCAGACAGTGCAAATGAGAAAAAATTTTTACTAGTTATTTGTCTCGGTTTTGCTCGTAGTACGTAACGTAGACTATATATTTTTAATTATGAAAATATAAAACTAAAAATATAAAAAAGAGAGATCTCTTCTTCAATTTCAAGGGTAATTAATAACACCTACAAATAAACAAATGTTTCCTTTTTATAATATTATAATACACAAGAACAGAATATAAAGAGTTTTATATTCTGTTCCTGTGTATAAAAAATATGTTTTAAAATATAAAATTCTTCCTTCTTGGTTGTTCAAACGCATTCATTTGTCACATCCAAAGTGGCAAGTGGAAATGGCAGAAGACTATGACAAATACTTAATTTTAACCGCTTTTGATAAGACAGTGAATTTTCTATCGCACAGTATATGCAGTAATATATTTATATATTACTTTTTTTATGCCATAAGGAGGTAGTCGGAGTCCTATAGTAACTGCCGACGCCCATACACATCCACACATCCATAGATTATGCAGATACGTTGCCCTTCTTATCTTTTATCCCCCAATAGGCTACCAAAAACTCAAAAACCGTACGAAACGCGACAGCATAGCTGTCACTTGACGCCGATGTTATGTTCCACATAAGAAATATATATGCAGCTTTGTGATAGGGACGATGAAGACTAACTCTTTTTTTTATGCCGGGAAATGCTCTGAGGCATCCCGCAGGGGAGTGGGGACTCCCCAGGCGAGTATGTGGGACTCGCTACGCCCGAGTGATAAGTAGACGCAGCTCTACCAACAAAAACCCGGCGAGTTCCACCAACGCCGCCTTTTGATGAGGTGCTCCGGATCTATTGACAAAACAGGGCACCTCGACGGCTAGCCAGTCCCTCAAGGGACCAACACCACCTCCACAGAGGGGTTTTCCCGCTCCACGAAACAACCCCTCCCAACTTCGGTACAGTACAATGGGGTGGGGTTCCCACCCTCCCATGGGGTGGGGATCCCACCCTTACCCGTTGTCCCTCCTGGTCTTTTGTCCCCTCTTCTTATAAGAGGGATACAAAGAACAGTTCCCTCAGTTCGGCCATGGTGCTGGGTATACCTTAGGCTACTGGGACCCACTGCCAAGACAAGGCTTGAACCATGGTGTAGATGAAGACTAACTCTTGACAAATATAATCGACAATTTGAGCCAATTTAGATAGCTATATCTCATCAACAGGTAACACTAATATATTCACAGTATTATTAAGACTTCTTGGAAATTTAATTAAAAGGATTAAGCGTTGCAATAAATGCAAATAGATTGAGAGATTACCTCAACGCTGCAAATTATTTCAATATCACGTTAAGAAAGATTTAATTCGACTTTAATTATTGTCTCAAATCATTTACGTACAGATGGAACTTCAGATAGTTTCTCTAATCATAATGTATTGTTATTACTCAAATCAACATAGTCATCATCGCAAAAAAAATGATTCCATCCATAGCTGAAACCCATGAAATTGTCATATAAAAAACTTTACCATGATGGAGATGATATGACAAGGCTTACAAATTCCAGCTTGCATCACTTCAATCTATTCGAGATGTAGAAAATCCAAAGAAAATCCAAGTCTGATCGCGATGAATTCCCAAAACTATTGAACCAGTTGGATCCAATTCCAGACGTAGGATAGCTTTGAACACTAAACGTGGCGCTGCTATCTGAGGCGAGATGATATCTGTCGACAACCTGTGCAATAGATAAAAACTTTATATACATAATATATTTTTGACATCACGGAATAGGTGCAAATTTTTAAAATATTTATTTTGTAGATAAAAAAATATAACAGACTATGCGTTGACGTATGACGTTTTGATTACTTATATTGTATACCATTGTATACACGTATAAGGAAAAGAAGAAAACCTCGTTTCGAATGTAGGAACATTAATGTTGGTAAAATGACACGTACGTAAAATTATTAAAAACCTTTAGGGTGAAAGTGAATCCCAAACATCCTTAAAGCAGATTTTTAGTGTACATTTATTTTTATCAACCAGGGGCAGCCCTAGTGTCATTTGAAATTGCAACTCTTGTTGAAGGGTACGCCACTTACGCTACACGAGCTGCTGTCAATATTTACAACGAATCTGACATCAATAGATGCCACGCGAGAGTCAACTTAATTCTTTTCAACATATATCCAGTAAAAATTGAGCAACTTTAAGGGTTTTAAGATTTCCGTACCCATTATTGCGAATAACATTACTTAGACACCTCTTTTTGACGTGACAACGGCTTATAATTCGATGGAGCCGGCTGCACGAACGAAAAAACATGACGTATGCGGCGTTATCTCGCTCTAAGGCGATCCATTTTCTTATGACGTTGTCACATTCAACTATCGTCAGTAAACCGACTTTACAGACAACCGATCTTTTTTAAGGCCGGAGGACTCCCCAGGCGGGTATGTGAGACTCGCTGCACCCGGAAGATGGTAAGGTGGATGCAGCTCTACCCACTAAAACCCGACGAGTGCCACTATTACCGCCTTTGGTGAGGTACCCCGGATCTATTGAGCAAACAGAGCACCTCGGCGGCTAGTCAATCCCTCAAGTGACCGACACCACCTCCAGAGAGGGGTCGTCCCGCACCACAGAACAACCCCTTCCAAGGTGGGAACAGTGCCATGGAGTGAGGTCCCCCGTTTCTTTTATCCGCTCTTCCTATAGGGGTACAAAGAATAGCTCCCTCGGTTCAATTTCCTTCGCCCAAGGTTCTGGGTTCACCTTGAGCTACTGAGCCCCACGGCCACGACAAAGTTTAAACCTTGGTGGGTATTTAAGCACCTTTGTCTACCCGTCCTTCCATTGCACATGTATATTAAAGTTTAAATTTAAATAGGGTTCTCCGTGTTAGGTGTTATATCTTTTATTAAATCAGCCTTCTTACAAATGTCTTCTGTAGTTGTTTTATATTACGTGAGCATTTCTCGTTCTACTCGCACTTGAGAGTGTAAAACCATATCATTAAACATCTGGAAACTCTGAAAACAATTTTCATCTAAAATAGTAGAGAACGCGACGGATCTAAGCATTGGTTCTTACGTTGCATATCAATGCAATTTATTGTAACTATTAGATATGCGTAAACATTTTTATTACGAGCCATATTCAATTGATTTGATAACATAATAGTAATAAATCGATAATCACAATCTGTATTCATTCCACTAATTTGACCATATAATTTAGAGCAACAATATTACTAAGGTTAGGTGCAGCTATTGCTAAGGTATAAATTAGTACATCCAGTATGGGTAGTTTGGTATAGACTATACATACAGAGAAGCGTATTCTATACGTCAAAGGAAGCTTTGTCACTTGTCCCTTATATCAAGCATGAATGTATTGTTTACGTGTCCGTTATATATATCCGGTTTGCTTCTAAATTAAACACGAATATTACGCTTTAGTTTTCCTACTTTGAACTATATATTACTATATTTTATCAAAATCTAGGTTTTGTATTTTCTTTGTGTCACGATTGTCATTTTATTACCCGCGACGGAACGGAGACTGTATATGCGTTTGGGGTGAGAGACAGTTTGTGTGTGTAAACCTATTTTGCCGCTTATCTCCAAGACTACTTGTCCGATTTTGATGCGGTTTTCAGAGATGGGTTTGGATTAGATTGGTGCATATTATTAGATAGATATTAAGTTGATAACTCACTAGAGGGCACTGCAGTAAACGTTTTTTGTACAATCCGATGTTGCCATTTTTCTCCAAAACTACTATTTTAATTTCGATACGAATTTCAATAACGGGTTTGGGTTTTATTGGTGCATGTTCTTAGATAGGTGTTACAATTACAACCCACCAGGGGGCGCTGCAGTAAACATTTGTTTTGATGCAGTTTTAATTCAGTGATGGGTTCTGATTTGATCGGTGCATGTTCTTGTATTATGTGTTACGATGAAAACTCACCAGGGGGCGCTGAAGTTAATGTTTGTTTGTGGAAAAGCAAAAATACTAGTCCGCTTTAGATGCGATTTCGGTGATAGGATCGGGTTTAATTGTGGAACGTGTTTTTAAATGTGTTACGGTGACGACTCACCAGAGGGCGCTGCAGTTAACATTTATTTGTACAAACTAATGCTGCAATTTTTCTCCAAAACTACTGGTCTGATTTTGATGCGGTTTTCAATTACGGGTTTGGATTTAATTGGTGCGTGTTATCAGATAGGTGTTACAATTACGACTTACCAGGGGGCGCTGCAGTAAATATTTGTTTTGATGCGGTTTTCATTCAGTGGTGGGTTCTGGTTATATTGGGCGACGGATTATATTGGGTTTTATATTAAGTTCATAGGGACTTGAATAATATGTTATTGCCACATCTACGTCTTCGAGAACCAAATAGGTGCGTAGGGAAGTGCTATGAAAACTGATACTCTGTTGTTTAAATGCCGGGGTTTTTTAATTATTTTATCATTTTTCAATTATGTTTTCACCGTCGTGGATTTTTTTCAAAATTTTTAATTTTGCTTTTTATGTGTTTCGATCTGGTATCGATAGATAAAAAGAATGGTATTTTTGGTGGTTACGAGACTATGTATGAGAATCATGTGTTAATTAAAAAAAATGTGCATTAAAAATGAAAAATATTTGCAATGTTTTAAAAGGATGAAAATACATACCTCTCAACTAATATGACATAAAAACTAAATTAATAACCTGACCTTTTTAGCCCCTAAATTGATCACCGACATTCCATAAGATACTCTTTGTTATAGATATATATCGCTATCGCTACATCTACCGACTATTATACTATCACACCGGTGGGAGGGAAGCGCTGTGCCGCGCTCCCGGCTGCATGGGTACCACCATCCTGCTTGTTTCTCCCGTGAAACAGCTTTGCTGTGTTTCGGAGAGAAGGGCAAGACAGGCAGTGTAATTACTGGCACCGAGACTTAACATCTTATGTCTCAGGATAGGCAACACATAAGTCAGTTGCCTGGGCTCGTTCCAGGTATACTAGTTTATGTTCATGGGCGACGTCGACCACTTACCATCAGGTGGTACGTTTGCCAGTTTGCCTTGCCAACAAACATAAAAAAAAAAACAAAAAAAAACATCATCATCAACCTCTATCCGTCCACTGCTGAACATAGGCCTCCCTCAATGAACGCCAAGATGGCCGATCCCTTGCTACTCGCATCTAACACGAACCAGCCACCGCATGGAGATCGTCTTCCCATCTGGTTAATGACCGACCAACACTTCGTATATACTACTTATACTATCTAAATGCCATGTTGTTCATTCATGAGTATACTCGTTTGTCGTTAAAAATCACCTGATTTGCCTTGCCTTGGGATGTAGATTGTTGGAATATTTTACGTACACATACTGAACGCCGAACAATTTCCTGGTCAATGCAATTTAGAATAAGCATCTACCTTAGATGCTGAAGGAGCTGTGTGTATTCCATAACATAAACCAGTATTTCTTGAAGACTTAGATAGGTACTTGTCTCTGGCTGAATGCTCCCTAGAATCTCAATATTTAGGCTCCAACTATCTTGTTTTTTGAATCAGTGAATGTTTCTATTACTCTGAATTTTCTATCCAACGTTTATCTCTAGGAATTTATTAAATCAATATCTGCGTTAAAATTTTGTCACGCTCTCATTTCGAAAGAAAACCCTAGTGATGACCGCAATGTCGAAAAATCCACGGCATATTTTTAAGGGTTTTTTAATCTAACAGGAATATATTATGTAATGTTAAACTAGCTACAGTTTTTCGGAACCGAAACAAGAGCATCTTAGTCCTAAAATGGTTAAGGGCTTATAGTTCTAGCACTAACATTTAGACTTTGGAACCAGCTGTCACGTAATGGTATTACTGCTAAATTAAGTGAAAACTTGTAACACACAAAAAGGCCTAGCAACGCTCTTGCCAGACGTTGTGGCTATTATGACCGACTCCAATTCGGTGTCTTCAACAATATACTGTTAAACCTGGTTAATTAGTATCTTAAGGGACCCCACCATGGTTCAAGCCTTGTCGTGACGGTGGGGCTCAGTAGACTAGGGTATGCCCAGCACCTTGGGCGAACCAAATTGAGCCGAGGTAGCTGCTCTTTGTAGGCTGCTCATTTGTCCCCTCTTATAAGAAGAGGGGACAAATGAGCAGGGGGATAAGGGGCGACGATGGTAATCTCACCCTATTGTATTGTTCCGACGTTGGGAGGGGTTGTTCTGTGATGCGGGACAACCCCTCTGTGGAGGTGGCGTCGGTCCCTTGAGGGACTGACTAGCCGTCGTGGTGCCCTGTTTGCTCATTAGATCTTGGGTACCTCACATTGGTGGCACTCGCTGGGTTTTAGTGAGTTGAGCTGCCTCCACCTTACCACCTTTCGGGCGGTACGAGTCCCACATACCCACCTGGGGAGATCCACTCCCACGCGGGATACCTCAGCGCTTTTCCCGGCATAAAAGAAAAAAAAGATCTGAAGGAACCAAGGAATTTGTATCATTTAAAAAGGTTTTCATTCATCGAGTTTTCCAATTAGACAGGCTTATAATTATAACAGTCTCATTTACAGAGGTCTAACAAAGCAAGTGAGAAAGTTTAAATTTGTAAACAAACGTGTCGAAATGCCCGAGTGTCGAATTATAAATTGTTTCACATATGCAGGGAATAGAACAACAAAGTCCCAATTAAAAAGGTATATCAGGAGAATGCTAGATTTAAGCATAAGTATTATTATATAGTAATAGTTATAAAAACATTTTTACAAGCCCGACGTTTCGGATACTTGACAGCAAACATGGTCACCGGAGGACCGAGGTGACAGATGTCCTACGTTTTTTTTTTTCGGATGGATCTATGCTAACGGCCCTAATGCTACATCGGATTTGTGTGAGCCCATTCGGCTCACTTTTGGTTTATAAAAGTGGGGGGTTGCCCCCCGCCAACCGTGCAGTTTGCGACCACACGGCCTCCTGGCGTCGGTTGTGAGATGCCCTACGTAAAATCCGTAAAAATTGTTTCATTATAATGAGTGAAACTCGCGTAAACATGAGAAAACAATAGGTTATAAAAACCCATTAACAGAGGTAATTCGATAAAGGTGCTGCAGACATCCTAATAATAAAAATAAATGAACTGTATTGTATACATACATTACATAATCACACATTAATTATATATAATAAAAAAGCAAAATTAAAAATTTTGAAAAAAACCCATGACTGTTAAAACATAATTGAAAAATGATAAAATAATTAAAAAACCCCGACATTTAAACAACAGAGTATCAGTTTTCATAGCACTTCCCTACGCACCTATTTGGTTCTCGAAGACGTAGATGTGGCAATAACATATTATTCAAGTCCCTATGAACTTAATATAAAACCCAATATAATCCGTCGGGGGCTAATAAATAATAAATAAAAATCCGTAACACCTATTTAAAAATCTTCACTAATCAACCACAAACCCATTATTAAAAGCCGCATCCAAATCGGACCAGTAGTTTTGGTTTTGTAAAAACAATGTTTACTGCAGCCCCTAGTGAGGTGTCACCGTAACACATTTTTAAGAACATGCAACACAATTTAAACCGAACCTATAACCGGAAACCACATCCAAAACGGACTTAGTAGTAGTTGCACAAACAAAATATTATGTTTTCTGCAGCGCCCCCTGTAGCGCTAGCATACGGGCACGACAAAATTGTATCTACCCCTTTTCTCGTATTACTTATATGAAATAATACGAGAAAAGGCGTAGACAAAATTTTGTCGTGCGCGCATGCTAGCCCTACTGGTGAATTTTCATCGTCTTAAAAAATATATGAATATCCACCAATCAAACCAGAACCCACCACTGAATGAAAGCCGCATCAAAACAAATATTTACTGCAGCGCCCCCTGGTAAGTCATAATTGTAACACCTATCTGATAACATGCAGCAATTAATTCCAAACCCATAATTGAAAACCGCATCAACATCGGACTAGTAGTTTTGGAGAAAAGTTGCAGCATTAGTTTGTACAAATAAATGTTTACTGCAGCGCCCCCTGGTGAGTCGTCACCGTAACACATTTAAGAACACGTACTAACACGTACGTATTAAACCCGAACCTAACACCGAAAATCGCATCTAAAGGGGACTAGTAGTTTTGATTTTCCACAAACAAACATTTACCAGCGCCCCCTGGTGAGTTTTCATCGTAACACATAATACAAGACCATGCACCGATCAAACCAGAACCCATCACTGAATTAAAACCGCATCAAAACAAATGTTTACTGCAGCGCCCCCTGGTGGGTTGTAATTGTAACACCTATCTAAGAACATGCACCAATCAAACCTAAACCCATCATTGAAATTCGTATCAAAATAAAAAAGTAGTTTTGGAGAAAAATGGCAACATTGGATTGTACAAAAAACGTTTACTGCAGTGCCCTCTAGTGAGTTATCAACTTAATATCTATCTAATAATATGCTCCAATCTAATCCGAACCCATCTCTGAAAACCGCATCAAAATCGGACAAGTAGTCTTGGAGATAAGCGGCAAAATAGGTTTAAACACACAAACTGCCTCTCACCCCAAACGCATATACAGTCTCCGTTCCTTCGCGGGTAATGAAAGAGAACTGCGTATGCGGCAGCTTCGAGGATTCCTGGGTATGCTAAATTTTTATAGGAGATTCCTACCACGAGCCACTCAGACCAAGACTCGACTTCATGCTCTGCTCACAGGATCTGTTAAAGGTTCGCAGGCTTTTCTCAACCAGTTACTGATTTTAATAATTAAAAAAGTGGCGGGAACTCACAGAGTTTTCATAATCTACTTTTCCTAGCGTTTATCATTAATTCTTCTTAGATATACCGATCACGTATTTAATATTATGAAGATGTATGACTCATACAAATAGTTTATAAAATGAAAGCATCGTAATAGCAACCATGATATTAATACGAAACTCAATATTATTACTGTACATTTTATTGTGTAGTATAAATGATTTAGTAATAGTTAGAGTGATACAAATGAAAGTAAGCATAAGTATCAGTACTATGTAGGCGTTACCTGTATAGATTTCAGGGGTTTTCCACGGAAAACTCGATTTTTACGGCATTTCCTGCCTCGCACGACAAATATATGGCGTCAGCTGCCACTTACGGTGTTTCCGAACCGATACGACTTAGGGACCTTCAAGAAAAGAGCATATTCATATCTGAAAAGCTGGCAACGCACCTGCTTATCTGTGGATGTCGCTTGTCATTTACCATCAGGTGATGTGTGACCGTTTGCTTGTTTCTAAAAAAAGCTTACTCAAGTTTATTAGAAAAAAATGTTTGCTAAATATAGTACATAATATTAAGTACATGTATTTGTATTGTGGTAGGCTACTTAGGGAAGACTTTCTCCATACCACTGTATTGACGTTGTTCTGTGGTGCGGGACAACCCCATTGTACTGTCCCGATGATGGGGGGGAGGATTGTTCTATGGTATAGAACAACCGCTCTGTGGCGGTAGCGTCGGTCTCTCGGCTAACCGTCGAGGTGCCCTATTGCTCAACAGATCCGGGACAAAGGCGGAATTGGTGGCACTCACCTGGTTTTAGTGGGTAGAGCTGCGTCCACCTAACCACCTTTCGGCCGCAGCGAGTCCCACATACCCACTCGGGGAAATCCATTCCCCGTGGGAGGCCTCAGAGCGTTTCCCGGCGTAAAAGAAAAAAAAGGGAGCGCTTTCTGCACAATTGGTAAATCAATCACCAGATATTGTAAATAAATTGCCAAAAAGTTTAAGAAACCAGTACCATATAATATAACCGGTGGGAGGGAAGCGCTGTGCCGCGCTCCCGGCTGCATGGGTACCACCATCTTGCTTGTTTCTCCCGTCAAACAGCTTTGTTGTGTTTCGGAGAGAAGGGCAAGACAGGCAGTGTAATTACTGGCACCGAGACTTAACATCTTATGTCTCAGGATAGGCAACACATAAATAAGTTGCCTGGGCTCGTTCCAGTTAAATTATTTTATGTTCATGGGCAACGTCGACCACTTACCATCAGGTGGTACATTTGCCAGTTTGCCTATCCAACTGACATCAAAAAAATAACAACAAATAAAATACTTTTACAGAGTAAACAAATAATATTATACTTTCAAAGACATTTATGAATAAGATTGCTATCTAGCAAAAATAAGATTACGAACATATTCTGATTCTCATTTATCACGTACGATATCTTATTATTTTCATATATAACATCAACAATATTATATTTATAAGAAATATAATTATAGTTATTTGTTTCCATGTCAGTTGACGGATCATTTTAACCCCATTCATAATTTGCCGGAGACAATTTCTCGGTATGTATTTACTCCGTATAGATACCAAAGCATAAATAACGTCTTATAAATCTAGCTTGATTTCAAAAATCAAGGACCAAGGGTGCGAATTATAAAAGTCTGTCTTTTGGAGAGAAGACCAAGACAGGCAGTGTAGTTACTGGTACCGAGACTTAAAATCTTATCTCTCAGAATAGACAATACTTAAATGAGTTGCCTTGGCTAGTTCCAGATAGACATGGTTATGTTCATTGGCCGTTGATCACTTACCATATAAGGTAGCACGTCAGCCAGTATCCCCAACTAACATAAAAAAAGAAAAATCGATAGAACTAAATTCTAAGTAACAGAGAAATATTTGACGCGAATCACGTTTCGAACCTACAATGCGTGAGTTACCTAGAGCTAGTATAATAAAGCTTAGAAGCTCATCTTAGGTTTCTAGGGGGTTTCACTCACCAGGAAGCCAAGCGAACTGACGCTTGACACTTGATCTATCAGATTAAGAAAAAAAATTTTACCTACCGTATTAATTTTATTATATTTACTATACTTTATTGTGACAAATATTTATGACATATGGATAAAGGACACAAGTCCTAATTAAAAATTATCCAGTAAAATATTGTAACGGGGCGATGCTTCCGTCTATCCTCAGTAAGCTTTGAGTATATAAAATGGGTTCTGCTGTTGAGTCGGTACGATTGGGTTCGAATCCGGTGCGAGTAGACGCCAAATCAGACCGCGAAAACAGCGGTAGCACTATTATACCGCAAGATTGTGAGGACGCCTCTTTGACGACATCTGTGGCTCAATGGTTAGCGCGTTGGCGCTCAAGCCTGAGGTTGTGGGTTCGAATCCCGCCAGGGAACAAAAAGTTTTCTGTGTTTCTGGGTCATGGATGTGTATATGTGTATTATATAATAAAAATCTTAAATATATGTATAGTATAAAATTATTAAATGTATTTCCGTTGTACGGTACCCGTAACACAAGTTCTTCGAGAACTTACCACGGGACCAGGCGTGGTGTAAAAGCGTCCATAGATATATATACACCACGCACGACCCACATCCCTCACCTGAGGGAGTGATGAGGGCCGGCCCTCATGATGATAGAATATATTCAACCGCTAAAGATTCGTCGACCGTATCAGATGTGACTAGTCCAAATCCAACTCTCCCAAGTAGCACACGCGATGAGCCGCATCCCATGAGCGACCCCCTTTCGAATAATTATTCTTAGGTGAGCCATCTACTCACCAACTGTTCCCATTGATCTTAAAGGCCATAAAGTCTAGCTCTTCCAAAAAAAAGTCGGTATGCGTTTCTAACGAATACGTCTTGGTGCACGAACCATTATCTCTTGACATTTAAGTACTTAGAACATCCCGGTTATTGGATGTGGAACACTGTCTCTGACGATTAGTAGTATCCTTATTGCGCTGGGTGCACGGACTACTGCCCCTGACAGTCATTACTGCCCTATGTGACTGCCTTCACTTCCACTATTAGTTGTTTAATTGATTTTATTGTATTGCTATATTTTCTAGACTTAAGATAACTGATAATGTTAGATTAAAATAAAATGTATTGCCTTGCCTAAGTTTCACTTCCAATGTTTGGGTGAAACCCAACACATTTGTCATATTTTTTTTTAAAACCTTTGAAGAAGGGGCTTTACACATAATTTATATAGTTTCTGTGTATTTTACTGGTGTACAAACAAATTTATTGATTTCCGAAGTAAGGTTTAGGCCTAAACCTACCCACAAATAGATCATAAAATCCACTAACCCTTCGGCTAAGTGTCTCTTGTCAGGTCCGCCCTAAAGGCTGTGTGGTTTATGATTGTACAGAAACAACTGCTATCCTCTAGGCCACGAGAACAATCTCGTGGCCTTGAACTGATACTTTTTATTATAAAGCTTTATCTCAAAACCATCATCATGATAACCGCATATATCGTATATAGTTCTGTGGATGCGGAAAGTAAGATAAATAGTACGAAATAAAAGATTTTACTAAGGACTAGTTGTTGCCCGCAGTTTCGCCCGCGTAATTCTTTTTGCACAATGAAAAGTTATGCAGATGCGTTTATCTCTTTTTCCCTATCCCCCCCAATAGGCCAACGGAAACTGACAAATCTCTATACGCTTTATAATTGCCAATTTTTTTAAGTATTAAATTGGATATAGGTACTTAGTATATTGTTTTCTAATGTTTACACGAATTTCACTCATTATCACCTTTAGACGCGGCGGAAATCTCTAATTCTTTAAGCAAATGTCAAGGTAAGCTTTTGAAGCTTTCTTTCCATGATGTACAAAATAAATTGTACTTTGTTATTACGTATGAGAACACTGAACCACGAACGAATAACCAAACCACAACCCTACACAGCAACTTATTTTTCACCACCGCGATGTAGAATACTGTCAACGCCATCTAGTTCATATTTTAATATGATTTAGAGTCGAAAACATTATTCAGAAGCGTTGGTTAATATTGCAGTGAACTGTAACATTTCATCATCGTGATGTAGATTACTATCAGCGCCATCTAGTTGAAATACGTTAACCCAGACACTGTTGTAATATTTTACTTTTTTGGGGAATATCGTCACTTTAATGTATAAATTGTTTAATGTTTTTAATGTATAAATTGTTTTATTGTATGATAATACCGACAATATCAATACTTAATTAAGTAATTTAACTTGCATACGTTGTATAATAAGATGTATAAATAATTAAAGGTTTTTTAACTATCCCACGTAACTCTTTCATTTTTAAGGAATGAAGAGTATCTTAAATGTTGGCTGGGAATATTTTACGACCATAAAATTTCATTTAAATCCGTTGAACGACGCCTGCTAGACACTGTTTTTTGCAATGTTTTACTTTACCGCGGGTACTCACTTTTATGGGATTAATAAATTTTTTGAACATTATTTAACTGGTAATATCATATCAGTTTACCAAATTTTACTAAATTAAGTTCATAAGTTATCGTATACTCTTAATTTAGTAAAATTTGGTTAACTGATATGATATTACCAGTTAAATAATGTTCAAAAAATTTATTAATCCCATAAAAGTGAGTACCCGCGGTAAAGTAAAACATTGCAAAAAACAGTGTCTAGCAGGAAATTGCTGACTAGGGGTATAAGCTACCACTATACGAAATTCTATTTAAATCAATCAGGCGTTTCTGAGGTTAGCCCCTATAAAAAGACAGACAAAAACATAGAAACAAAGAACTTGAAAAAAAAAATAGTTCTATTTCACATCTTTCATCCCCCTGACTCGGTTATTAGCATTTTTTTTTCATTGTACAGAAATTCAACCTTCACAGTTTTATTATAATATTATGTATAGATTACAGTTTTATTATATAGATACCATACATTCACTGTATTTTTGGCGTTACGTCTTGGCGTTCATTGAAGGAGGCCTATGTTCAGTAGTGGACGGATAAAGCGTGATGATGATATAGTTCTAAGTTCTTTACACGTGACAAGTGAAATATACTACTAATACTGATAATGAACTATACTAATAAGTAAACAATATTATTACTTCATACTATTACTCTAGGTTTAATCTTCTCTAAGTCGTAGATTTTCGCCTCGCATAAAAATTTGTTCTCTTTAAATACATATTCAATTTCATATTTGAGCGACACGTCCGTCTAAATTCATACCTTCATCTAGTTAACGTCTTTGCAAAGAAGCCTTGCCTTCTTCTAGAAATAAAAGCAAGACAAAATTGCTAACAAAATCTTTCATCCT
The DNA here is from genome assembly GCA_963853865.1 of Helleia helle. Taxonomy (NCBI): domain Eukaryota; kingdom Metazoa; phylum Arthropoda; class Insecta; order Lepidoptera; family Lycaenidae; genus Helleia; species Helleia helle. The sequence continues at coordinate 9,047,383 of OY971420.1, forward strand.
CCGTCTTGGCACTGTGCTCTCTCATCGTAATGGGTAGTAACTGAAAATCGGTTGAACTTTCTTCAGATTGATCTTTTAGTACTGACTTCATACCTTTTTGCGATTCTGCAGCACCATACATTGTATTAAAGTGTGATATTACTAATGCTGTTAATGATATTTTATCTGTTCTTTATTTTATTTTACTCTTTTTATTGTGTATGTGAAATGAGGAATTGCGAATAAAGTTTTTATCTATCTATCTATATATCTATCTAGTACAGGCAACGCATTGCTAAGCTACCTGGATTTCTGATTACCTGCCAGTTCCGAGTGAATTCGTGTGTTTGTGAAACGTTTCTTCTATCTCTCATTTTATGCTAATAATAAAATACAACAGTCCTAATGCTAGTGTATTTGTTTCAGAATCCTCGCGAGATTTACGGATTAAAGAATCACGTAAAGAGCTGCCGTTGGCGCCACTAGCGAGTTAGTTTCTCTTGTTTTATTATTTTAGATTTTTATTGATTATATACCACTGATATTTATGTGAATTATAAACATAATAATAATATTATTATTATTATATAATATTATATTATTATAGATCGCTGATATTTATGTGAATTATAAATAACATGATCAGAAGAAAAACACAGATAATACTTTACGTATAGTATAGCTTATTGTTATCGTGTATCAGTGAATTAAAAGTCTAAAAGCTTTATTAGGAATAAAAGCAAAGTTCAATGTAGTTTCAGTTGCACAAGTTATCACAAAATCATTAGTATAATATTACCTGCTATCACATACCATTAGTATTACCTGCTATCCTCATATGCAAAGTTTGGTAATGCTAGGGTTCCACTAAATGAAATTATACTATCTAGTTTACGAAGAAAACTTAGTACTCCCAAACGCTTGTTACTTTCCAGATATTTTCTTACCACTAGTTTTCTTATTAGTTTTTTTTTTATTGATTCTTTTTATACATTTTTTTTACAATTTCCAGACCATATTTACAGCATTTAAGTTTGAAAATTATAGCTACGTATTTGGAATGAAAAGAAAAGACAATATTATAGTATAATCTATATCTGAGTTGCAACACTCGATTATATAATTATTCAATCCTAAAACGACTTTTTAGCAAAACAAGTTTTACAGATAAACTATTAAGTATATCTTTTTAACATAAATTCATTTAAACTTTGGAACGAGTGGACTATTTCCGTACAGGCTTTATCTTAGGGCTTTCTTTCTCCGTATACTATTTTTTACATTTTATACATTTACACCCAAAGTTGACCTGAAATCGGTGTTGAAATACAAAAGTTTAGAAGCTTCTATGTTTAATGTTTTTATGTCATATGGAGGCAACCGAGCAGTTGGAGCCTTATGGTGACTGCCGACACCCATATCCATCCGCACAACTTAAAGTTATGCGAATACGTTGCCAAGCATAACTGTCACTTGTCGCCGGTGTTAAGTGAGCGAGAGGTCCACCCGGGTCGGGCCGGCTGTAAATGCGGCATGTCACTGCCTCTTACTATATATACATATTTTTTAAATATATATACTTTTTTTACGGTTTTGGGTACATAATGACGTGATCAATTTATATTATCCATAGTTTTTAATGGCCAACGTTAAACATTGCAGTAATTACTGTTCTGCGTTTGTATGGAAAAATGAGCCACTTGTTTGTAAGGTTGTAAGGTTACCTTAATAGTAAACTGGAATATTTTTATAATAATTTTGAATACAAGAATTAAATGAATGGATTAATAAAAGCGATGTCGAGCACCTCACGCTTTTTCAATCATTGTTAAAAATATTTCATCGTTATCTAATTCTAAAAGTAAAGCTAGTATAAAAACTCAGTACAAAGCAACACACGCTTTTTTACGTTACATTAGTTATAAACTTTAATATATGATTTGTAATCGATTACTTGTGAGTTTACTACAAGTTAGAATCATAATGTTGTAATTAGAAAATTCAATTTTAAATATGTCTATACATATTTAAAATTGAATTTAGAAAAATTTTTACTTCAAAACTATTTTTGAAGTAAAAATTTGCTACGCAGTTAAATCTAGTCTTCACGACATGATGATAACATTTAAACATAAATTAAAGTATAATCAAAAATTATATAGCGTACATAGATTTAAAAATCAATAGAGTAAAAATATATATTTTAAAACTAATAATAATTAAGTGTTGTAATATAATGTGTATTCGGAAAATTTACACTAGATGGCGCAATTCAAATCTGAATCGCGCTATTACAACACTGATCTGAAATCGTAACATCCCCTGTGATGAAATGTATTGACGTTGACTGCTAGAGTTTCTTATAAACCTGCGAATAATTTTTGGATGCCCGAAGAGTGACAAGCGCTTTCGGGTATGTTATGTAAATTTAAAATTATTAATAAGACATAATGGGGAGAATGCTTTGGCCGAAGGCTTTTGTCTTACCCTCTACACTACTCAGCTTGAATGTTAGTTTTCTTCATATTTTCAGATCAGAAAAATATTATGTTTGTTAAACCAATTACGTTTTGTCCTAGTCCAATATGCTACACAAACAAACATATGCAAGCGTGACCCATTTGTAGCCCACCACGATTTTCATTTCAGCATTAAAGTGTGCTATGCAGAGCCTAAAAAGATTTTCTACAGATTAGTATATAAATAAATTTAGTTTACGAAGGAAGGAAATCGGAAAATAGATTGGCTATTTAGAAAATACTACGATTACATAATATCTATTCACGTGTGTACACAGAAAATAATTAACACGATCTCATGATGATGATGATGATAATAATGCTTGTACCTAATAATCATGAAAATAAAAAGTTTTATTATGTCAAATCATATAAATAAAAAAAAATATTTCAACTCATTTGTTTCTAGTTCAAGGACACAAAGACCGAAAAAAGCTCAGTAGACATTAAATAGGACCTAATGATGAAGCTTTTTTCAAGACTAAAAGCTCTTATATTTTATGTATTCATGTGTTATCTTGTACCTTGTTGTATCTTTACGTCTATGGTATTTGATATAGACACACCTGTAGATAAAAAAATATACATACACATAGGAACTTAAAAAAGTGTTTTTATGATCCGTCACGCTGTTTTTCTGTATACACGCTAATTTGTTATTAATGAATAAATAAAGTAGGTTCATAAACGTATTAGTGAGCGCAGGCAGGGCAGCAGGCCCACTAGAACTGCTACGAAAAACTTTCGTAGCAGTTCTACAAAAGCGCGCAAATAAAGTATTTACGTTTAAAGATGTATGGCCATAAATTTAATATACTTTTTATACATTATGCACAAAAATACACTAAGATACAGCCAACTAATATTATTAATGCGAATGTTAGGATGTTTTGCTTAATCATGACAAAACTACTGAACGATTTTCATGAAACTTGGCAGTTTTGTATACCAGAATAACAGATAGGCTACATTTAATCCCGAGTAAGCCAAAGTTCCTACGAAAATTGGTTTTGTCTTATGATTATTAGTTATACATAATTAAGTCAATTAAAATGTTCAAAAGTCGTAATTTTTAAATGCACACAATTTTATAAACTTAGATATTAAAAAGTAATTATTTTTATGGTTTTTTATCTCATTCTAACAAGGATTATATAAGCCTCTTTTTGAACATCATACAGCCAAAGCTGCTGGCAAAAGCTAGTATGAAATAAATGACATATAAAATGGAATGTAATATTAAATAGACGATTCTAAATATTCACAAGGAGGCAACCGAACAGTTGGAGCCTTATGGTGACTACCGACGCCCACAGACATTCGCACGGCTAAAAGTTATGCAGATGCGTTGCCCTCCTTTTCTTGTGTCTTATCTCATCTGTTGATCGGACTTTTAATCTCATCTGGCACGCAGGTTTTCTCACGATGTTCCCTTCACCTGCGAGCAAGCGATGGTCTCATGTTCAAGTGCTCATAGAAATTTAGAAAAACCTATTTATAGGCATCACCATTATTTTATAACAAAATATTTTATTTGCGATTTACACTTTTGTTAAACTTTTATAATTTACAAAGATATAAAATAAATAGTAATGTAAGGTTTACTAGTTACAGCCCATGGCTTCACGCGTAATGCTCTTGTTTTATAGAAACAAATCAAGGAAGTAAGTGGTCAGAGTCGAAAGGTCAACCGATGACATGAAACACCCAAAACAGAAATTTTTTAGTATAAATGATATTCTTATAAAAAAATTGCTCCTGAGTGAAAGGCACCTCATCCACTCAGATGTTTACTTCAAAACATTAAGGTAGTCAAAGGGCTTTTCTCATAAATAACTCAAGGGAAACCGATTCATCTCATAATATAATGTAACTGAGGTGAGAGGTGAAGGAAGATTATATTAATAAGACCAAGATATTTCCATTTATTAATCTCAAAATAATTGCTCTTACAACTCTTGTTGGGAGGGTTAGTAAAAGATTGGAAAAGCTTTTACTATCAAAAAATTTAACAAACAAAAGTCTTATAAATGAGAATATATGCCTATTGTCAGGGTTAGATGGTAGCGAAGCTACCATCATATGGGCTTCCCGGGAAATTATGTAAGTGGATCACCACTTTTTTGGCAGACAGGAGTATCAAGGTTGTTGTCAACGGTACATGCTTGGACCGCAAGTCTGTTAATGCTGGTGCTCCCCAGGGCTGTGTACTATCTCCAATCTTGTTTCTTCTGCATATCAATGATATGATTCAAACCAGCAGCATTCATTGTAATGCGGATGACAGCACTGGAGATGCACTATATAGATGTCGATGAGTGTCGGAACAAACTTGTGTCTGAAATCGAGTCTCTGTTGACCAAAGTCTCGGAATGGGGACGACTTAACCTGGTCCAATTTAACCCCAACAAGACACAAGTTTGCGCGTTTACCGCCAAAAAATCACCCTTCGTCATTCCTCTACGATTTGAAGGCACTCCCCTAACTGCCGCAGCTAGCATTGGGATACTTGGCGTCGACATATGAGAGATGTGCAGTTTCGTGGTCATTTGGAAGGCAAGGCTAAACTAGCCTCTTAGAAACTCGGCGTGCTCAGTAGACCGAAGCAGTATTTCATGCCTTCACACCGCCTTCAACTATACAAGGCACAGATACGGCGTCACATGGAATACTGCTCTCACCTCTGGGCTGGAGCGCCCCAATATCAGCTCCTTCCTTTTGACCGTGTCCAACCCCGGGCGGCTCGAATCGTCGATGACAATGTTATCTCCAATCGGCTTGATTCTTTGGCACTTCGTAGAGATGTCGGATCGCTCTGCATCTTCTACCGCATCTACCACGGGGAGTGTTCGGATTAATACCTGCGGCAGAATTCCACCACCGGACATCGCGTAAAAATTTCAAATTAGCTCTACAATAGCGAGATTCAAACATGAGTCATCTAGTTAACGATTTTGCAAGCTTTATTACTTTTAAATCATTACTAGATGTTACCTGAAGTATTGCCAATGTCTATCTCATAAAGTAATGATAATGATGATATCTGCAGAAAATTGTGACTTACAGTCACACAGCACACGACACGTCCATTCAAAACACGTTTCTTTGTTATTTATGGACATATACATGCTTGGACATCGAAATATATCTGTAAACGAAAATACAGCTTGGCAAAAAAGAGTATGGAAAAAATGAGGGCGCCACTTTCACTTAGGTCTCATCATAATATGGAAAATCAGTAAGAGAATTTAATCAAATCGTTAATAATAAATGTGAAACACTAAAATTTATTCAAAATCTAGTATTTGTCGGCCAAGTATTGTCAACATCATAGATTTCCGTTTAGTAAAATATTTAGTTCCACCTGTCACCACATCATACTCTTTTTTGCCAAGCTGTACTTTATTTGCACGCATCGTAGCAGCTTTACAATAGCGAGATTCAAACATGAGCCACCTAGTTAATGATTTTGCAAGCTTTATTATATTTAAATCATTACTAGATGTTACTTGAAGTATTGTCAATGTCTATCTTCTCATAAAGTGATGATAATGATGATAATATCTGTAGAAAATTGTGACTGTAAATTTAATTACTTTGGTTTTATTAATAACTAGTCCCTGCTGCCGCTCTCCCTGCGTTCACTAATATGTATGATCGTTGAACCTCGTATATAATATAACTTACATAAAATACTAGATATCAGATATTCATAAAATACAAATTGCGTATACACAAAAAACAGCGTGAAAAACTTTATGATGTTCCTATGTGTATGTATATTTTTTCTGTACAAGTGTGTCTATACCACATATTATAGACGTAAAGATATAACACGCTTCAACAATATATGAATACGTAACAAAAATTTAAAGCTTTTAGTTTTTTATGTATTTAATCTCTACTAAGCTTTTTTCGGTATATGTGATCTTGAACTAGAAACGGATGAGTTTAAATATATTTTCAAATAATGAATGCTTTTTACCTCCCATCAGACTATAATATAAGAAAAATATTGTTCCAAGATTTATTTGCTATATAAATGAACAAAACATATCATATATCAAAATTTCTTAAATGTGCTTATTTCAGAGAATGACAAGAGCGATACTAATAAGAATGCAATAATAGCGCTTACTCAATATATTATTCTAATAATTTAATAAGTACTATTTCATTAAGTTCATATTTATATACCTTCATGCGTGTTAATGCACTAGGTAGACAAAAATTGCCATATTTTATTCTTAGTTCATGTCTATAACAGCATACACTTTCCAGGCTAGAGCCCTTAACATGTCGTAGCAGTGCTACGATAGCGTGATTTAAATGGAGCACTGCGCCATCTAGTTTGGAAATCAGTACTTAAGCTATTTGGGCACGTTTACGACCTTACTTTAGTAGAAATAAAGCCCTATTTGTTTTATACATCTAAATAAAGGGGGTACGACATCATCACAATGCCCAATGCCCATTCTATTAATGTTATAATATGATTTGACATAATAAAACGAGATTGTCTCAACTTTTTAATTACATGATTATTTATTTACATTAGGTTGCAGTGGTTGCACGGGGAAACAGAAATACTCCGTAGACCCACTGGTGGGTAAAGCGTGAAGGTGGATGGGTCGCGGTCCGACCAAAGCCTTCGATCAAAGCATTCTCCCCATCATGTCTTATAAATAATTTTAAATTTACACGGGATTGACTCTCATAAATTGACTTCATGACTAGACCAATTACAGCCATCTCATCTATATTCAGAAAGATGAAGGTCAAAAGGTTGAAAAGTCCAAGGTCGTCAGAACTTTTGATATTGCAATAGGGGATTTTTTAAGTATAAACTTTTGCATTATGTTATAATGAAACAATTTTTTACGGATTTTATCGCGGTTTATTAAGATTTTTACAAGCCGTACTGTAAAGTATCCGAAACGTCGGGCTTGTAAAAATCTTAATAAACCGCGATAAAATCCGTAAAAAATTGTTTCATTACAATGAGTGAAATTCGCGCAAACATTAGAAAACAATTTTGCATTATGTAGCAATGTCACTGAATTTACATAAGGATTACAATAATATAATCTACTACTAATACTACTACTAAAAATACAAGAGAAAGGATATTTGGATTATTGGATTTTGGATTTTTGGATTGGATATTTGGATTTTAATTTTAATTTTAACGGTTATTCTGGTGAACAAGAAATTCGTAGATAATGTTGAAATATCGAGCTCCACAAAATAAACGTTAAAAATATGGTAAATACCCCGTTAAAATCATTTTAGTATTTTGGATATTTGTTTATCGATCACGACAAAACTACGGAACAGATTTTGATGAAACTTGTCAGTGTTGTTGCTTTTATACCAAAATACATTTGGTTCCGAAAAACTGAAAGTTCTAACGGGAGTTACATTTTTATGGAATATAATTTGTCTTGTAATCGTAGTATTTTCTAAATAGCCAATCTATTTTCCGATTTCATTCGATCTTAAGCTAAAGTTTTTTATATACTAATCTGTAGAAAATCTTTTAGGCCCTCCATAGCGCACTTTAATGCCGAAATGAAAATCGTGGTGGGCTACAAATGGGTCACGCTTGCATAGCGTTTGTTATGTTTGTTTGTGTAGCATATTGGACTAGGACAAAACGTATATAATAATAACGAATATAATATTTTTCTGGTCTGAAAATGTGAAGAAAACTAACATTCAAGCTGAGTAGTGTAGAGGGTAAGACAAAAGCCTTCGGCCAAAGCATTATCCCCATCATGTCTTATTAATAATTTTAAATTTACATAACATACCCGAAAGCGCTTGTCACGCTTCGGGCATCCAAAAATTATTCGCAGGTTTATAAGAAACTCTAGCAGTCAACGTCAATACATTTCATCACAGGGGATGTTACGATTTCAGATCAGTGTTGTAATAGCGCGATTCAGATTTGAATTGCGCCATCTAGTGTAAATTTTCCGAATACACATTATATTACAACACTTAATTATTATTAGTTTTGAAATATATATTTTTACTCTATTGATTTTTAAATATATGTACGCTATATAATTTTTGATTATACTTTAATTTATGTTTAAATGTTAACATCATGTCGTGAAGACTAGATCTAGCTGCGTAGCAAATTTTTACTTCAAAACAAAAAAAAGAGGAGGTTCTCAATTCGTCTGTATGTTTTTTTTTTGTATGTATGTGACACGATATCTCCGCCGTTTGTGAATAGATTTCGATGGTTATTTTTTTGTTTGAAAGCTGGTGTTTCCAGTTTGGTCCCATATTAATTTTATTAAGATCTGACAAGTAGTTTTTTAGTTATTTCCAATAATGCCTATTTGGTTGGTTTTCTTTACCTCGATGATATGGTTATTTTATTACTTGTTGATGTTTTGATGTAACAATTGTATAGGATGCTTTGGTAGCACACCATAGTATGTCACGGTCATCGTAGTCATCATCATCATCATCATCATCATCATCCTTTCTCCGTCCACTACTGAACATAGGCCTCCTTCAATGTACACCAAGACGACGAATTTTGGAATCACAAAAAATTAAGAAATATTTTTTTTTTACAAAAAATAAAAACCGACTTCAAAAATAAAATACTAAAAAGTAATAAAATAACTGTGTTTCTTTAATTTTTGTGGTTGCAACTTATAATCAATTTAAACTTCTACTAATGTACAAACTTTGCATTTACTTCATTATAGTAACTATATCGGTATATACTAAACTATATAAGTATTTTGGAGTCGGTGTCGTATATTTTGTTGCTGTACCCTACCTACCTTGGCTGACACCGACTCCTAAATTAACTATAATGACATGGGAAATGCAAAGTTTGTACATTAGTAGAAGTTTAAATTGATTATAAGTTGCAAGCACAAAAATTAAAGAAACACAGTTATTTTATTACTTTTTAGTATTTTATTTTTGAAGTCGGTTTTTATTTTTTGGTTTTTTTATTTATTTAATTATAACATTATGATTCTAACTTGAAGTAAACTTACAAGTAATGCGATAAGAAAAACTTACAAGTTAATCGATTACAAATCATATTATATTAAAGTTTATAACTAAACTAATTTAATGAAGTGTACGAAGGATTGACTCTCATAAATTGACTTCATGACTAGACCAATAGCTATCTCATCTTTATTCAGAAAGATGAAGGTCAAAAGGTCGAAAAGTCCAAGGTCATCAGAACTTTTGATATTGCATTAGGGGATTTTTTAAGTATAAACTTTTAGTAATACCTTTTCGTCTCTATCAACAAATCACCCTGATGCATCATGTAGCAATGTCACTGAATTTATATAGTATTATCTACTACTAATACTTCTACTAAGAATGCAAAAGTAAAGATATTTGGATATTTGATTATTTTAAGTTAACACGGTTGTTTTCGTGAACAACAAACAAACGTAGATTATGTCGAAATATCGAGCTCCACGGAATAAAAGTGAAAAATATGGTAAATATCCCGTTTTAAATCATTTTAGTATTTTGGATATTTGTTTATCAATCACGACAAAACTACGGAATGGATTTTGATGAAACTTGCCAGTGCTTTTATACCAAAATACATTTGGTTCCGAAAAACTGAAAGTTCTTACGAGAGTTACATTTTTATGGAATATAATTTGTCTTAAGATTAGTAGTAATTATGTCAATTGAAATGTCAAAAGCGACGTAATTGTCAACAATCATACAACATAGTATATAGTGATGTGTTACATTAAAGGACGTTTGCATTTTATGACATAAATAGGTAAGGATAAGCAATATTTATTTGTTTGTTTTTATCCTATTCTAGGAAGGAGATATTACTGCTAATTTTTCGATCTCCACGCGGGGGAAGCTTCGACGCCAGCTAGTATTTCATAAAAAGAGTGTTAATATAAAATTAACCCACAATTTTTATGTAAATTAACAAAAACTAGTAGATCCCGACCGATCTCGCCGACTGAGTTTTAGAGGCCTATGTTACTGAATCTCTAGAATGTAAAGTTTAACGAGTCCTGGACGGCGATGGTCTCATTTTGCGAGGCAATAATGTCCCAGAAAGAGGCTGACGAGCGGATATGAAAGGAGGCTACCAACGAGGTCTCCTCCCGCGGGCGACGAACGGGGGTGCGTAGGAGGCGCTTCTTAATGCGCCTGCAGTAACAACACAAACACAGGGGGTTTGTATGGCACGACGTCATGGGCACTGCTTAGTAGTGACCGGAAATTTCCCCCTTACGATGAGTGGTCTGGCCTTCGCTGGGGCCAGTCTGTTACTGAGGTGATTCTGTCTGTTGCCTGCATATCCGGGACCCTCAAAAACTGGCTGAAGTCACTTGCAGTGGTTTTAGTTAGGGTGGGCACTCCCAGGTGCCAGTCCCACATTAGGTCAGGATTTATTTAGCATGATGCTATAAGTTTATTCATCCAGTCCTATCCAAATGAATTGGTGTTAATTTGAAATATATAAAATATGTTTTTGTAAATCGGTATAAGTTTATCTTTACTAAACATACATACACCCAATTGCGCTTAGAACAATACGTTCTATCCAACTGGGTATTCAAAAATTCGCAGGTTTGTGTCCACATTGCCTACTGCAATGTCGATACAGTTTGCCATAGGCTAAGTTACGATTTCAAATCAGCATTTCGATTGCGCGTTTCAAAACTGAAATGTAGTATGAGTTCCGCAAATGAAATAATCGATGGCGTAGTCAGAAACACAAAACTGTAACATTAATAAAAAAAGTTACTAAAATAATTAATGTTTGGATTATAAATTAATACAGTACACGATATTAGTTTACTGTACTGTAACAGTAAACTATTATCGTAATTATCATGGTAAAATAGAGTCAATGTAAGCGTCCATAGATATTATTATTATTATTTTATTATTATATTATTAGAGTTAAGGGTAAGAACAATTTTCTTTGATAACAGTTGCTGGTTTTACCTTGTGATGTGCAATTCCCAGACACGAGTACTAAAAAGCTTTCGTAGCGTAACGTAGCAGTGCTACGACGTGATTCAACTTAAGCAGTAGGACCTCTAATAATATAACTTTCTCACTTTTATAAAAGCTTGTTCACATTTGCTCTGTTATCTTTAAGTTATTGTTTATTAATTAGTCTTAATTTAAAAAATAAATTATTAAAACAAGTACGTTTTTAGATGCATTCGTATGTAACATAATTTATAATAAGAGGTAGGGCTATACCTTTTGCTCACATAGCACCGGCGTCAAGTGACAGCTATGCTGTCACGTTTCGTGCGGTTTGTGAGTTTTCGGTGGCCCATGGGGGGATAGAGAAAACGAAGGTAACACATCTGCATAACTTTTGGTTATGCGGATGTCTACGGGTCACCATAAGGCTCCAGCTACTCGGTTGCCTCCTTATGACATAAAAAAATTTAACAGTTTTAACTCATGGATGATGAATATTGTCGATACAAAAGTCTTTGTTTCTTAAAGATTAGACTTTTTTACCTTAGTTGCATGTATATATAGTTAGATTGGAATACAATTTTACAAGGAGAAAAAATAAAGATTGAGGAAATATTCATGCTCTCCAAATATATTAAAGATAAGATTACTATTATTAGATTATTATTATATTATTATTATTATATTATGATATTTTTTATTTTTAACATAGTTTCATTTCTTTATATTAAAAAAAGGATAATCATCTTATCGCTATTATATTATAGTTTAATATAATTACAAATAATAACTTGACAGAAAACGAAAATAATTTTAGTTTTTTTAAAAAGCAAGTCATTTTATACGTGAAATGAATCGTGAATGCAGGGTGCGTTCTGACTTCTGAACAACGTACGGAACATATAAAAGACAATAACGAAACTAAATTATATTGATCTTTTTTTTGTGGCTATTTAAAGACACATTTCTAATGTTTTTCGATGCCTTAAAATATTAGGGAATTTTTCCTACTAATGGCATATCGGGACGCCACCTTTTATCATCTGGTACTATTTGGCCATTGTTCTTTAAATCAGTAGTCGGTAGTATTCAAATTTTCTTAATAAAACTGTTCACATATTACTTAACTAGTTTTTGCCCGTGGCTTCATTCGCGTTAATGTAGTTTAAGAAATACAAAAAACCGGCAAGTGCTAGTCGAACTTGCGTACGAAGGGTTCCGTACCATTACATTGTTTACAACATTAGAAGAGACTAACAAAAAATATGGTTTATTTTGAAATAAAATGTATTTTTTTTTATATTTGAGTTAATTCATTTTTTTCAGTTCATTCAGAAAGGTAAATTACGGCTTACGATTTATGTCGTATTAAAAAAAATACTTACTAGATCTCGTTCAAACCAATTTTCGGTGAAAGTTTACATGGTAATGTAAAAAAATATTATGATGTACACATCATAATTTTTTTTTTAGTTTTATCATTCTCTTGTTTTAGAAGTTACAGGGGGGGACATTTCACCACTTTGGCAGTGTTTCTCGCGCAAACTATTCAGTTTATAAAAAAATGATATTAGAAACCTCAATATCATTTTAAAGACCTATCCATAAATACCCCACACGTATGGGTTTGATGAAAATGAAAATTTTGAGTTTCTGTTTTAAGTATGGGGACCCCCAAATTTTATTATTTTATTCCTATTTTTGTATAAAAATCTTAATGCGTTTCACAGAATACATCTACTTACCAAGTTTCAACAGTATAGATCTTATAGTTTCGGAAAAAATCTCAAAAGGATAGGAAAGGAGCCCACGGCTCATGGTCACCATTGTGGTCATGAACAGGACAGTGCACAGCACACGCTTTAGTTTTGCCCAGCGTGGCAATCGGAGCGACAGGTCCTGATTTCACATACTGGAGCAAACCTTTCTCTGCCGGCGTTAATAGCGGCGATGTGGGATTCACGATCGACATGGGATGCTGTAGTAAATTTCAGCGAGAGTATCATGCTCCAAAAGGAAGCTGCAGAACGTAGCCGAGAGCGGACTAGTCTGGATCGTAGGCGATGTCGAAGAGGAGTCAGAACATCCTGATAGGCGTAAATATGGTTGCAGGTAGTCACTATGGGGCTTTTGTCTAACCAAGATCAAACATCTTTGCAACCCACGGATGGCAATGAAATGGAGTGATCCCATTTCGCGATAATAACTGTCTAGTTCCACTAGACTGGGGTGTGCTACGGCATAGCGTGGTTCCCACCACCTCCAGTCCTGGCCTTGTTCTTAGCGAGATCCCAGGACTCCCCAGCAAGCGCTTAGGAAGATCACCGAGGAGGTTTTTAGTGGATAACATACCCCAACTCTGTGCCCCGGCGGAGTTTGGACGATCTTTTTGAAGATTTTCCTCCTCGAAAAAAAGGGGGTTGAATCTTAGAAAACGCAGAATTCTGTTACTCTTTATTTTGCCGTTCTTAATTAATACGAAATTTCATGCAAATATGTCCAAGGAATAAAAAGCTTGATATAAACTTTTATCCCTTATTTGACCACTTTGAAGGTAGAATTTTAAAAAATCCTTCCTCAGTGAATGTCAACATCATAAGAAGAATATGTGTGTGAAATTTCAATGTTCTATCCTTAAGCGTTTGGCCTGTGCGTTGATTTTTCAGTCAATCAATTTTGCATTTTATATAAATTTTCATCCCCTATTTTAATCTCTAAGAGAGTAAAATAGGGGAAGAAAATTTTAGAAAACACTGAATAAGTACCTCATTAATTTGTGTGCATAGAATTTTGTATTAATTAGTACCTAATTAATACAAAATTCTATGCAAATATGTCCAAGGAATAAAAAGTTTCATACAAACTTTTATTTTTTTATTTATTATTTCACCCCTTTGGAGGTTGTATTAAAAAATCCTTCCTCAGTGGATTCCTACGTTATAAGAAAAACACGTGTGTGAAATTTCAATGTTAAGCCTTAAGGGTTTAGCCTGTACATTTATACATCATATAGATATTATTCGTTCGTTTTTTATTAGTTTTTTTTATATTAAGGATAATTATTACTTCTTCAAACTAGATTATCATCATTATCATAGTCATCATTATGAACCTTTCTATGCACTGCGCACTATAATAAACTTTCTGGAAGTGAAACCATCTTACACCAAGACGTACCTATACATGTATTTTTTATTATATTTTGTTACAGGTGAAGAAAGCGAAACAGAAGGACATCTATCTTCGGACACTTCACCACAGAGACAGAAAAGATCGGGCATACTCAAGGGAGGAAGACTATGGAAGTCTCTAGATATTGACAAAGAAAATAGTGATCAGGTTAGCAACATTTTTTTAAAAATACCTACTTCTTTTCTGTAAAGTCGGTTCACGGACGATAATTTTACGTGATAACATGATATTGCGTCACAAGCCAAACGCTTGTACCGCTCTCTACTTGCACGTTCGGTGCAGGTGGAACGTGACACTTTATCGTGCTGCAGCCGGAATTCATCGATTTATCACGTCAAAATCTAATAAAACCCTTCTTCTCTATGGCACGAGCTCTCAATTCACTCAAATTTACCATATACTATATCCCTTACCTTTAAATATTTGGTAAATTTGCAATGTAATACAATGCTCTACTCGGTAAAGATACTTCCTCGATGTACAGGCCCATATGGGTTCGAGTCTGTCGACAAATGCACCCAATTTTTTTTCTTCTAATTTTCTTAGTACATTTGATGAAGACCAATTAAACTAAATGGTGAGCTATATTAATTAGTATTAATTACATCTCTTTAAAGTTATTTGACATTTACAACGGGCTGGCGCTTAGAAACTATAGCATAATAGTTTATACCTTCTTCACCTGGTGATGATTTGAAATCTCCTGAGGCATGTTGGCTAGCAGGTCGCTTATACCTATGCCAAGGAGCATATAACCGGATAGAGTAGTAAATGTGAGCTATCAAATTCCGAAACTGGTCAGTCATTTGTCACTTACGTAATAGCTAATAACCAAGTATCCAACTAGTGATCTGTATGCACCAAAAGTCAAAGGCCAGCAAAGGCAAGTCGGCCAATCAGAGCGCAGATGCACGTCCCATCGGCCAATCATCCATCAAAGGCAAGTCGGCCAATCAGAGCGCAGAAAAGATTTGTTTATAATATACAAAACTCATAAAATTACCGCTCTCTTCCGCTTGTATGCTCAATGGCTTATCCTGGTAGTAGGTATTATCGCATGCCTACACAATTCATCAGCTTGTATTGACAAGCATGGGCTTCGTTTGGGGGAATTAATGACGAATCAATCGATAGCCGAGTCTAAGCTCTCTCGTGGACAATTGTGTGGTTTACATGTTTACCTAGTTTGTTTATAAGATACTAGCTGGTGCCGCGACTTCGTCTGCGCAGGATAAGATTTTAGTTTTTTTATAAAAAGTATCCTATGTTACTACTTATACCTCCAAGACTATGTGTACAAAGTTTCATGATGTTCGGTCAGTTTGCCTATCCAAGTAACATAAAAAAAATTCTTCATTTACCGATATTAAAATAACATCAACGATTAAGACTTTTTGTAATTTAGCATAATAGTCACTCCTATCACCTCGTAACGGGAATACGTCTAATTACCAACAACCCTGTGTAAATTGCATTCATGAATAATAAGATTATTCTTAATAATTAATATATGTAATAATTAAAGTTAGACAAAACAAGTCCGGAAAACATAGGCAAATATCAGTTTTAAAGATGAACTTAAACATGAATCAGAAGGCAAAAATAAATAATCTATATTATATTTAAATCCAAACGTCATCAACATCATATCATCAAATCCAATCAACATCATATCATAGGTGACAAACATTCAACATAATATATTTGTCACATAATTCACTTAAAGATTTTGCATTTCTTATTTTTAATTAATAGTAAAACCCTATTTAGAAAATTTTTTATTTGTTATTTTATTTCGTATAGTTTAATAAAACACCTAAATTTCTATCAGCCCTATAAAATTTTGCCACAAGAGGGCTCAAAATATGACGTATAAGTTGTGAAGTGGGTTCAACCTTCATATTTCAAGTATTGGCCTTTAATACTTGAACCCTTTACTTAAGTAACAAAGTTCTGTTTGGCCTTTTTACGTTTATATTTACATGACTCAGGCCTTTTATCTGTGTAATAATTTTATATTTGTAAATATTTTTTTCACCAAAAGCCTTTGACCTGACCCAAAAATTTCGAATTATCTAGATTTGGCAATAGAATCGAAACACATATCGTTGTATTATCATTTAATGCAACATAGGTATGTAAAAAGGTGGGATAGACAGCATCCCCACCATGCTTCAAAAGTTGTCGTGGCGTTGGGTCTCAGTAGCCTAGGATGGGCCCAGCACCTCGGGTGAAGCAAATTGAGCCGAGGGAGCTGCTCTTTCTACCCGTCTTATAAGAAGAGGGAGCAAAAGAGCAGGGGGACAAGGGGCGAGTCCCGTCGTTGGGAGGGGATGTTCTGTGGTGCGGCACAACCCCTCTGTGGAGGTGGCGTCGGGACTGACTAGCCAACGAGGTGCCCAATTAGCTCAACAGATCTGGAGCACCTCACCAAAGACGACATTGGACACCGGGTTTTAGTGGGTAGAGCTGCGTCCACGTACACCCGGCTGGGGAGACCTACTCCCCCGCAGGATGCCTCAGAGCATTTGCCGGCGTTAAAAAAAGGATAGACAGCATAAGCACAGTGACAGTTTCAGAACAGAACCCTAAAAATGAGCGACGTTTTTAATTCATGATTGAATAAAAACAGCAAAGTGCCTATCTGAACATGTACAGGATTCCGTAGTATGGGTTTATGAATAACTAGGTCAGTTCTGAATTTCGTCAATACAGGCGCTGTAGCTCTATTGGCATAACATCAATAAATTTTATCTTCAAAAAACGCTTGTACATTCATTTAAAAAAAATATATATTAAGGTAACTCGTTTTAAATATAACATCACTGAAATTTTACAACAAACTAAATATTTGGAAGAGAAAAAAAGCTGACTATTGTTGTTTCTTAAGAATACTGCTGAAATAAGATTCCAGAACTTTTTTTATGTTACTAATAAATATATTTAGTAACTCCCAACTTCGGGACAGTGCAATGTGGTGAGGTTCCCATCCTCGCCCCTTGTCTCCTGTTCTATACAAAGGGGTACATAGAGCAGCTCCCTCGGCTCAATTTGCTTCCGCTAAGCTGGTCTGGGTCCACCTTAGGCTACTGAACCTCACCGCCACGACAAGGCTTGAACCATGGTGGGGATTGTTGGCCCCTACCACGACAGACGTTTTCATTTACCAAAAAATTTTTAGTGCACTAAATTGTGAATCTAAACCATTCTCGAATTTACTTGAACACGTTTAAATTTTTGAATTGTCTAGACGTTTAACAGTAGTCCAGTGAGAGCATACATATTAATGATATATACAGAATATATACAAAGTAGTGTAAAGTTTTTGATAAATCATCCCATAGCAATATATTCATCCTAGGAGCATAAACTGGCTGTAAGAAATACCTGTTTTTCATCCTCCAACATCCCTTTACTCCAAACAGTTAGGTTGTAAATAGTAATTCTTAAAAAACCCAACGCAGTAATAAAAGAGCTTAGCTTGTCAATCGAGATTTAAATAACGGATCTAAAAATTATAGAAACCTACACCCTTGAGAAATGCCACTTCTTTAATACTTAACTGTCAAACATGTATCTAACACTTATTTTGCATCGAAATGTAAAAGAAGAAATAACCGTAAACCTCTGTCTTAATTCGACTCCTAAGATGTGTCTCTTGTAGTGACCTGTATCCTTGTACTCGAATCTTGAACCGACCTGTTTTGGAGATCATTTTCCTTTATTATAAGGTGCTTGGGGCTGTATACCCAAGAACAAAGCCCAATTACCTCAGCAAAACCCATGTAACCTTCTTTCAAAAGGTCATCCTTTGGATCAATTTTATTAAAGTTTTCATATAATATGTTTATTACCTACTAGCTGTTGCCCGCAGCTTCGCCCGCGTTTACTAACTCAACTTAACTACTGTTAGTCACAGCGTGATGGTATATACTATATACTCTATAGCCTTCTTCGATAAATGGGCTATCTAACACTGAAATAATTTTTCAAATCGGACCAGTAGTTCCTGAGATTAGCGCGTTCAAACAAACAAACTCTTCAGCTTTATAATATTAGTATAGATAAGATTTTAAGTTAACATGGTTATTTTGGATACCGGTGAAAGAAACATCGTAAGGAAACCTGCATGCCTGATGAGATTAAAAGTCTTTGAAGGGGTGTGAAGTTCACCAACCCGCATTGGGCCAGCGCATCGGTGAACTATGTGAACCATGTGGAGATATTTTAGTTAGAAGTCCCAAGAAAAATATCAATGAAGAAAGTTAGACAAGCTAGACTAAGGCAATAATGGAAGAAAATACTTTCGAACGTTACATTACACAATACATGTAGTAAACCCTTCGTTTTTTGCGCCGACAAATGCTCTTAGGCATCCCGCGGGAGAGCAGGGACTCCCCAGGCGGGGTTCTTGCTGCGCCCTAAAGATGGTAAGGCCATTAAAAACTCTACTCTACCCACTAAAAACCGCGATTGCCACTAATGCCGTCTTTGGTGAGGTGCTCTGGATCTGTTGAGTAATAGGACACTGCGACGGCTAGTCAGTCCCCCAAGGAACTCACGCCACTTCCACATAGGATTTGCCACGCACCATGCAACAACCTCTCCTGACGTCGGGATGGAGTGAGGTTCCCATCCTTGCCCCTAGTCATCCTTATTCTTTTAGCCACGCTTTTTATAAAAGGGGTACAAAGAGGAGCTCCCTCGGTTCAATTGGCTTCGCCCAAGGTACTGGGTTCACCATAGGCTACTGAGCCCCTTCGCCACAAGAAGGCTTGAACCATGGTGGGGACATGAAGTAAACCCTCCGTATTCCATATATTAATAAGAAATTACTATGTTTTTCATTTTCATTGTGGTGCTCAATTTAGCATTGTCGACGCTTTATATTCATGAGACTCTTAGACAGTCTTAAATATGTGTTCTGTTAATTTATATTAATAGCATAACATCGTCATTTTAAACCACCATCACCATCGCTATCGCATCATCTATTTCTTACTGCTGGGTATGGGTGTCCTCTTCAAAACCAGTTGTGGTTGGTTGGGCTATTATTTAACTATGACCTTCGCAATAAAGGGTGGTGAACTTCATACAACCTCAAACACTTTAAATATCTTCAGGCATGCAAGATATTTTCACGTATAGTTAGTTTCCTTCGCCGGTTATGTATTACATTTTTTTATGTTAGTTGGATAGGCAAACTGGCAAACGTACCACCTGATGGTAAGTGGTCGACGTCGCCCATGAACATAAACTAGTATACCTGGAACGACCCCAGGCAACTCATTTATGTGTTGCCTATCCTGAGACATAAGATGTTAAGTCTCGGTGCCAGTAATTACACTGCCTGTCTTGCTATTCTCTCCGAAACACAGCAAAGCTGTTTCACGGGAGAAACAAGCAAGATGGTGGTACCCATGCAGCCGGGAGCGCGGCACAGCGCTTCCCTCCCACCGGTATTACATCAATATAAATTATAATAACTAATTATATCAAAATCAATAGATCGATGACCAACGCTCAAACACAACAAGCGACGATGACGCTTCAATCACCACGACGAGGACAGTTCGGTTCGTCGACAAAATTAAAGAAGGAGAAGAAGATACGAATGACGCGAATGATTCCGAATCATCCGAATCCGAAACCGAATCTGTGACCGAATCTCAAAAAGAAGACGACACGTCTACATCTCACAGGTATGCTATTTCTAGATCAAAGACTATAAATGATTAAGTGGGTAAATTATAAAGTTAGTATAATTAAAGGCTCTTTGAGAACTTTGCGTACAAAATAATTTATTGGGTTTCATTCCGATATTATTTATTCTAGCTTGCGGATTATTTTTCATTTAATTTAAATCGGTTATGTTTATTTATTATATTTTTAAACTCGTTTTATCAATAAAACTGATCGCTATGTAGTTTTGTCAACCCTCCTATAAAAATCATTTTCTGATTATTTACAAATATATTTTTCACAATTTTTTCACAATTTCACAAAAAATATATTTTTACAAACAATTTCTGATAACAAATATATTGGTTTTCTGACCATGACTGACAGATTTGTTGTGTTTAGGAGATAAGAATAGGCCAGGCAGGGTAAATGCTGCAACCGGCCTTGACGTGGCGTTGGGGCTCAGTAGCCTAGGGTGAGCCCTCACCAAAGGCGGCATTGGTGGCACTCGTCGGGTTTTAGTGGGTAGAGCTGCGTCCACTTATCAGCTTTCGGGCGCAGCGAGTCCCACATACCCGCGTGGGGAGACCCACTCCACCGCGGGATGCCTCAGAGCAATTCCCGGCGTTAAAAGAAAAAAAAAGGGTAAATGCTGGAACCGAGATTTAACATCTTACGTTTCAGAATAAGCATCACATATGCTATATAGACTCAGGTGAACTATGCGTGACGCTGACCTTACCATTAAGTGGCTCACCTTTCTATTTACCTATCATCATCATCATCATCATCATCATCATCATCCCCCTATCCATCTGCTGTGTCGAAGTGTCGGCTGATCGACACTTGGTCTACCGAATCGCTGCCTCCACTTTTAACGCTTATTTCCAACACTTTATACTATAAAGCTTCAGTTTTTTTTGAACAACCCTTGGTGGCACTGTTTTATTTATTTGTTCATTTATCTACTTCTGATATAATATGGTCAAAATATCAAGGCTTTATCTTACCGGGAAGTAAGTTTATAAGGGCTTGTGCAGACACGGCAACAACCGCGTGATCTTCGAATCGCGTGGGTACCGCGCGGGTCTTTTGTATGTAGATATTTATGTCAAAGTTACAAGTAGACACGATTACATGTCAAAGTTGAATTTAGAGTTTTGAAACCTTGCGGCTATCCCCGTGTTTGAACGAAACCAAACGAGACAATTGACAATTTACAAAAGATTAAGGCGACGCATTATTAAACAATAAAGCCCACCATTCACTACACGTACCGCGAGCCGAGCCGCAAGGCGTACCCATTCGTGGACAAATCCGCCATTGTCCACACACTACACAAGCACCGAGCTGCAGTCCAGTCGCTTGTGTACTTTGGTGAGCCTTGCATGTATCGTTGTTACCATGGATTTTCTTTCTCTGTCGCCGAAAGGAAGCTCTCAAAGAGCTAATCTTTTTAACAACCAATTCTTTGTTGCCTTGTGGAAACATTTCCTTCATTTTTGCACAAGGCATTCGTACTGCGCTTGTTTAAATTGCTTATTGTGGTACCCTTTACCTTTTACTTCCCACACGCAAGTTTTCTCTTTAAACAGCAGGATAAATTCTTGCCAAAACTCTCAATGATCGTCGAACGACATGTTATTATATTAGAGTCGATCAAACAACACAAAACTGCGTTTACGCGCTTAGCGCGGTATGGCGAATGACTGACAAATTCACCGATCAAGAACATACATGTACGGACTTGTCCGGCGCGGCTGGGGTGCGGCGCGGCGCTCGCGTCTCCAGGCGGCGTACGACGCGCCGAACCGCTAGCCGCGCACCGAACCAAGAACCAATACATTCACACGCAGAATTGTCTGTGGACTTGTCGCCAGCGACAAATCCGGCGGATGGGCGCGCCTGTGAATGGTAGCCTTTATTCTGAAACCGACCACGCACCAAACGGGATTGGGCTTCCTGAGTGGGGCAAGGCTCTACATACACGCGCGCGCTTTTAACTAAAGGACGGAAACGACAAAATGGTTTTTGTTAATTTATTGGGTTAAAAACAATAATTGGAGAAATTTCTTTTACTATTTTAAAAAACATGTATAGCCTCGTCTATGAAGAAAGTAAAGGGGCTTAAAACAGTCCCGTTTTGGGCAAACGGGACTGTTTTGATTGATGAGATGATTTAAGATGTGAATCTCTTTTTAAAAAGATATGTGTTTGGTTTTTTCCTATGTTACAAAAGTTACCTAATCATGGAAGTGAAAATTATCAAAATAAGGTTCTTATCCCGAACTATTAGGTCACAAACTTATATTTTCATTCGTTTTGGAATTACTTAAATAAATTGAATCCACTCTTAAATTCCACCTGAACAAACAAAACTCAATGTGTATAAATAAAAATTTGCTGTCATTTTAAAATAGCGTATATTTTCTCTGTAAATAATTTAACCACTTGAAATATTTGTAATATAGTTTCATAATTATCTCAACTGTAAATTGATATCAATTAAATATGGGTAAGGTTGCACAAAATTTGGATGCCGTGAAAAGCCCTGTCAAAGGGCTTTACATTTCATTAGCAATCAATGTCCTCGCGCAATAAAATGAAAAAAAAAATATGATATCATTTTAAAGTTCGATTGGATATTCATAAAACTCTCACCATTGTGGACCATTATTTTGAGAATAACTAATTCAAAAATTAGTTACATAAAATATGGCATAAACAAGGAACAAGTAAACAACTAAATTGCTATTGCCCACTGGCAAATCAACTTCACTGGCAGTGCCAAAAATAACCAAGCGAACTTCACTAAGTTCGCTTGGTTATTCGATTGGTAAATTTCTAAATTTCTGGTAAAAAAACTTCAAAATTCAAAATTCACATATCGACTATTTATTATTGGTCTAGTGGTTAGTGTGACCTTGACTACTAAATTAGAAGGTCGTGGGTTCGATTCCCACCCGGGACAAATGTTTGTGTGATGAGCATGATCACTTGTTCCGTGTCTGGGTTTAATAATTTATCTATATGTAATATGTATGTATTTAGAAATATATAGGTACCTATATATCAGTTGTCTAGTTACCATAAGAACAGGCTCTGTCTAGTTTGGGATCAGATGGTGAGTTGTCCCAACATATTATTATTACTATAATTATAATTATATGTATGTAGGTACAACAGGTTTCTCATATAATTAATGGTGTTCGTTGATTGGGACTTATTTAATAAAGGATCATTAATAAAACGAATGAAGAGTGTCATAGATAATGAAAATTTAAAGCGCTTGAAGTTTTCATTGTGACGTCACAACGCTATCTTAGGTCACATCTGAAGCAAGGTCGCAAGCGTAAATGTTTAATGTCAAGTTGTGACGCAGTTACTATTTTCTGGGCTTAAGCTGTCCTTAGGGCGTCTAAGATTGAAAAACTGCAAAAGAATTAAATAAATACTGAAATTGTTTGAATAATATGGCTTATAAATATGTTTTATTATATACAAAAAAAATCAACATAATAGAGGCACTATTAAGTTGACTTACAAGTTTGTAGATAAATAATAGTTTGATTATGAAATTAATTTTGCCCTAATCTACATTTAAATTGTTCATTATACTTAACAGGTAGTAACATAGGTACTTATAAAAACCTTTACTTACTCAAATTGAACATTAATTTGTAAAGCTGTATCTTTTCATCATCAAAATCCCTGTTGGATGACTTTCGCATTTCATTAAAAATACAAAAGTAAAATACGTAAATGGAAATGAACTAACCATTTCTTTACAACTATATGTATAAGCTGACCAGAAAAATAAAAACTCTCGCCATATTGCGGAAAATTTCGGAACTAATTCCTGTATGGACGATACTATGTGCTGACGTAAATAAATAAATGATATTACTTATTGTAAAAAAGCGTTAGGTGCTTGATATTCATTGTTAAAAATATTTCATCGGTATCTACGAGCTAAAAAGTGAAGTTAGTACGTAATAAAAACTTAGTTACAAGCAGCACGCTTTTTTACAATAAGTAATATAATTTATTTATTTAGTAAAAATTATTTTCAAATATTTAGTTCGTTTTGCTATTAAAGCTAGTTTTTTTTTAAACTATAATTTATTTTTAACTTTTTAGTGTCGATTTTTTTAAATTAAAGATTTTATTAATTTAAAGTACTCAACTAATGGAACAACAACTTTAGAAATGAGTGAGAGACTAAAAACATCAAGTGATGTAAGTAACTTGCGCGCCTTACGCCTTCCTAGCATGTGGTATCCTGATTATCCTGATCATGATATTGGAATAATTTTATAAAATTATTGTATTGTCATCGGTCCTCGATAAATCTACAAAGTTTGAACGAAATCTGGTCGTTAGAAGTGGGTCAAAATCATGTTCAAAGAATCCGTTACAAACTAACATACTCACATACTAACATACATATTACATCTGAATCTAATAAAAGCGTATTAAAAGACATTGGCGACAACACGCAGGGTTTATATATTTCTGTTCAGGCTATATATAAAGTTAATATACTTATGGGCATGATAATATGACATTTGTTTGTAATAATATTATGTTTTTAAATCCAACAACAAAATAGGTATCACAACATTAAACGCCTATCAATTGTTATCACAATCATTCCTAATAATATATATTGCCTCAATTTAAATAATTATTTATCAAAACATTATTAAGTCAAAGCTATTCATAAAAAATCTAAGTTTATACGCAATTGGAAAACTCCGTTAAATATTTACCTCAAAGTGGTCTGTTAAACAAGTTCACCAGCAAAATATTATAAATATTTGTGTTTCCTTTGGGTCTGTTTCCAGATTATGAAATACTAGCTGTTGCCCGCAGCTTCGCCCGCTTTAACTTACTCAACGTTGTCACAGCGTGATTTTATATAGTCTTATAGCCTTCCTCTATAAATGGGCTATCTAACACTGAAAGAATTTTTCAAATCGGACCTGTATAGTTCCTGAGATTAGTACGTTCAAAAAAACAAACTCTTCAGCTTTACAATATTAGTATCTATAGATTAAAAAATGAAATAACAAGTTTTTTCTCAATTATCAATATTAATTTTTAAAATGTAACATAGATAAGCACGGTTTGGAATTTTTCATTTTCAAATATTACCATCCTTTATAAAAGCTTATACGGGACTTAAAATGTGTTTTTCAAAATTTTTGTGATTCTGTGACTCTAATTGATAATTTTGCTTACATATTGGTTCATTTCTACTAAGCTTTTTTTCTTTGAGCTTACTAAGCCTCTTCATCTGATTTCAAGAAATTTTGTGCCCAGAAGTAAAACCCATAAAGATAAGAAACACATAAATGTATTAATCTACCGGTGGGAGAGAAGCGCTTTACCGTGGTCCCGGCTGTATAGGTACTCCAGTATCTTGCCTTTTCTTCCGTCTCTCCCATGACACAGCTATGCTAGGTAGCCAACACATAAATAAGTTGTCTGGGCTAGTTCCAGGTAAACTAGCTTATATTCATGGGCCACGTGGACCACTTACATGTGACATATCTGCCAGTTTACCTATTCAATTATTTTTAAATTGTTTAATTTTTAATAACATAATTTCGTGTATAGCAGAATGGAAACTCCTCTTATATTATTGGGAAACGCATCAAAGACAAATTCAGCAGTACAACAACTCTTCAACAGTAGTCGGCCGCCTCCGCCCGCCATTGAACCGCAACTTATAACCTCAGAGACCCTCCGGTAAGGATTTTGCAACCTAAATGTCTTATCTCTTAACATCATAATGATAGTAACCTTCATCATAAATATTTAAGGAATCACCAGAACAGCTTATAAACTAACTGCTCACTGCTTATAAACTAACTGCTCACTGCTTATAAACTAACTGCTCACTGCTTATAAACTAATTATGACTCTCATAATATTATCTCATAACTAAGCACTTTTGAATAAATAGTAATATGTACATGCCTTGGTTTTAATAAATTTCTATTAACATATTGTTTTCTAATGTTTGCGCAGATTTCACTCATTATAGTATCCGAAACGTCGGGCTTGTAAAAATCTTAATAAACCGCGATAAAATCCGTAAAAAAAAATTGTTTCATTATAATAAAAAAAAGTGTGTGTGTACACTCGTAAGAAGTGAAACTTCTTTATGACGTTATTTTTCAAATCACGCGTGGTAGGGATAAGAAAAAGATGGCGCGTAACGGAAGAATGTGACGCGTAACGAAAAAATGTTACACTAATTTTTTTTCCAACCCCGATAAAAAAGTTTCACTCCAAAAAAATTCTATTAATTTCGCTTGAGTCTATATAATATAACTTGTCTGTAATTATACGCCATTTTTTTCTTTTACAACTTTACACATACGCTAGTGGTCATGACATAAAAAAATCATTCCTATCTTATATCCTCCATAGCATAGGACGTATGAAATATATAATAAGACCATTCTTTTTCAGAGCTTGGGACGCAGGAGTGAAACCAAAAACAGAGGATGCAGCTGTCAAGCGAGTAGCAGAGAGAAACGCCTTGAGGTGTTCTCTACTTCGGAATGAAGCACGAAAGAAACAACAGCCAAAAGTAAGTAGATCAAATATTAGTTTGTAAATCATGTGTCCCTATCTGAAGGTGTAGAGGTAAAAGTTTATGAAAAGGAATCGAGCATATAGTTAGAATATGACACGGTTATATGCTCGATGTGAAAAAATTGGGTTACTAACTATTATTTTTTAACAATAATGTTGCTATAAATTCTGCTTTTGGGACTCCAAACTGGTCCAAACTCCAAAGACTAATCGAAACCCATGTATAAAAATGTGTTTTGTGACCTAAAGTTCAGTTTTGCTCAGCAAGCCGGCTTTATTAGGTGATGGTAAACCCATGTCCAATGAGCTCTGCTTTAGTCTTGGCATAATAAATAATCTGTTCTGGTCCTTTATATTTTTTACGAAATAATAGTAGCTAACGATTTGCCTTGAGCACTTATATTCTCTAAGCGTATACTTATAGCCGGAGTTTTACCTTGAAACATACATATTTAAAATGAGTAATACGTTGTAAGTTATTATTCAGCCAAGTTCACAGAATATCTCTTGACATTTAAGTTTAGTGTAAAGTTTAGAGATTTAAATGGGAAAGCAGTGACAGCCGACAGGTCTCTCGAAAGTTAAACTAGAAACTTAAACACGTTCTAGCAAGTTTAAAACTATTGATTGTTCAATTGACTCAAAAGTTTCAAAGGTACAGGAACAAATCTTTGCTTTTGTAACATGCACGTTATGTTATTTTTTATATTATGAATATGAAATGTAATTACAAATTATTTAATAATTAGTTAGAACTCTACCGTTTTTAGAGTTTTGAATAGTGAAAAATCGCTTTGTCCTTATAACTCGATTGGAAACCATTATGTAACTGAAAAATATTTTAGTATTTACACGTTTTGAATAAATTTATTTCGTATATAAGTCATAATGGAGTTTGATATTTAAAATTCAAAAGATATTGTAGAACTTATCTTCCAAAGACAAGTTCTACCAGTCGTATCGAACCTCCACGATTGCAAAACGACCTACGACAATACATTATTGTTTAAAGAACAAAAGGGACTGATATCAAAATACTATTTTGTGAATGCAAAAGTTCTTTTATGAAAATTAAACCAAATGTTTATGACCAAACGACGTGATTTGCGTTTTAAACTCTGTCATCTGTCCCCTGCAGTGTTTGAGATTTAAGAGATTTTATTTTCATTCCAAAATTAGTTTTTACTTAATCAACTTGTTTTATGAATTTGTGAATAAAAGACAAATAATTAATTTCATTGTAAATTGTGAAATGCTTATTATTTTCATCGTGTATAACACACAGAACACTGTGGAAAGAATTTTTAAACTGGATAATTAATAAAAATAATATCTATGGACGCTTTTACATCACGACAATCTGGTCCCGTGGTAAGTTCTCGAAAAACTTGTGTTACGGGTACCAGATAACGGAAATATATTTAATAATTTTATACTATACATATATTTAAGATTTTTATTATATAATACACATATTTAATACACATCCATGACCCAGGAACACAGAAAACTTTTTTTGTTCCCAAATCTCCCGAATTTGAATCCCGTTGATTCGAACTCACTACCTCCGACTTGAGCGCCAACGCGCTAACCATTGAGCCACAGAGGGCGTCAAAAACCTAAATAGCTTCGACGATTACCTTCCTGATTCCTCATTTAAAACTCACAAAGTTTACCTCACAATAAAGATTGTGGATAAAGATAGGGTTCGAGAGTGGAGGCTGCTTTCGGGCAGACGAAGTGTTGGTCGGCCATTAACCAGATGGGAAGACGATCTCCGTACCGTGGCCGGTCCGTGTTGGATGAGAGTGGCGAGGGATCGGTCGTCTTGGCGTTCTTTGAGGGACGGCTAGGTCCAGCATTGAACGGATTTAAGGGCCGATGATGACGATGATGATTGTGGATAAATATGTCTGAAATTTAAGATGTGATAGTCGGTAATAACTAGTCTTACATTTAAAAGGCACTGAAATATGTATACCTATACATAACATGGTGTATGTATAGGTAAGAATCAAATAAATAAGAGAAAAAAAGAAGTGAAAACGTTCGTATTTCAAGTTTTCTTAAAGAACGACAAAAATGTGCCAAACTTATTTTTAAATCTCGTTTATAATTATACTAATCTAAAGCTTTAAATTTCCGAGACTTGCGTTGCGATGTTCGCTCTATCTCTCGATCTTTCTCACTCGCTTGCTCCCTACTCTTACTCCATGGCTATGTCCTTCATGATACGTTCGCCCTTTCTCACTCTCTCTCTCTCAATCGGTCTCAATCACTCGCTCTTCTTGGACAAAAACGCTGCACATTTTCGTGAAGTTTCATCCGTAAGAAGTTTCACTTCAAAAATATTAAGTAATTGTTCTTTGTTTCAATTATTTATCACATATGTAACGTTTTTTTACCTGTACTTTATGTAGTTTTCTCTAGCAAATAAAACTTAAAAAATTAAACAAAAATTTTATAGATAAAATGCTGTGTTTCAGATAAGCGTCAGGTACATAAGACATGGTTGTATCTGGGCCATCAATATTGACAAAATTACTGGGTTGTTAAACTTACGAGAGTGGATTATCTGTGCGCTCTAAATCGTTGCCATATTATCAAGAAAATGCTATTGAAAGTATTGAAAATTTTTCCTTCAGCTTTATTGTTATTGTATGGTATAATGTAACTTTTTATACTTATGTTATGTCATAATAATTTAAGAGATACGTCTTTAAAACTACTACTTTGTTGGTATTCATAATTTATTTCATAATGGCATAGGCTTTTTTGTCTTTGTTGTCTAGCTCTTGATAGTGATTAATACGTCGCCGCCGTGCTCTCCTGCAGGTAGAGGCAGCAGTGCGCTCCCTCTCCCGCTCTGCTTCCTCCTTCTGCCACATCACGTCCTCACAGAAGGAGAGGACCACCTGCCATATCCTCTCACTGACGGTTATCGCTCGGATGACCGCAGTGAGCGACAGGTCCCCGCCAACCTCAGTGATGAGGGGCGCCCTTGCCTCCACCTGGCCATTCCGCTAGGATATGGCCTGCAGTGTCTTCACTACTCTTGCAGTGTATACACCCTGGAAATTCCTCTGCCCCTGCCACCTTCCAAAGATACCTTCCGAAGCAGCCGTGCCCCGTTAGGATCTGCGCAAGGTGGAAGGTGATGATAACATGCCGCGGTCATTCCACTGCTCCAGTATTGGACCGACGGCGGACACGGTGCGGGGTCCCGCACTAGGCTTCTCCAGTCTCTCCTCCTCCTCCTCTCCTCGTCGTCTCCTCCACGTCTGCGCAAGGGCCCATAGCAATCAGGTCCCACGGCGCTGAGCCGTTGATGGTGCTAATTTTGTATAAGTTCATTTTTACATTAAAATTTATTAATAAAGTATTTTTAATTGTATTTTTATAACTCCTGACGCTGAAAAAGAGTGTTAATAAGACCGCAATGTGTTGACTGTTGCTTAATTTAAAGGATCGAACCACAGAAATATATCGGATCGAACCGATTTAAATGCGGTTTCTTTTTATTTGAAAGCAGGTTTTATGGCGCTAGTTTTTATATATTTATATATGAATTTATTTTAAATCAGTTGAGCCGATTCAAGGTCATCTATTCTTTTGATATTGGGTTCGAGTTTTTTTTTACATATACAAGGTTGACAAAAGCGAGAGGCATTAAATTAAACCACATATACTGCACATGCTTACGGTTAATCCGAAACTATTAAAAAATATTTTGAGAGCAATAAAAAAAAGTTATTCAAAGAACTTATATACGTGAATAGTCAAAGTAAAACGTAAGTTTGTAAAATGTCCTTCGAATCTAAAAGGCAACGTCGCACAGCACGTTGCGTCGGTGCGGCACAAGTTGCGTCTCACCGGGTCGAACAAAGCGGAGCGGCTTTAAAACTTTAAAAATATCCTGTGACTAAACTATTGATTCTATCGGTCTAAGTTTTGGTGTGTAGCCTGAAAATGGTACATAGTATACGTGGTTTAATTTAATGCCTCTCGTTTTTATCAATCTTGTGTTATAAAGTTTTTTTTACTATTTTATTTCAAATTTACTCAAATTTGATATGTTTTTGTTGTGTAGCAAGAGACAACATCGTTAGCTGAACGTATTCGTCTTTTGACATGCGACGTAGAGGATGACGAACAAACAGAAGAACAACGCTCCTCACCAGCTGGCGCCTCTGTCGACAAGTTCTCGAGCAGCAGCGACAAGTCTTACACTAGCATCGACAAGAACAACGAGAAGGCGTTTGGTAGTGCATCGTCAAGCTCGTCATCATCAACAATATCAGCACCGGTGCCAACTCGCCAGCATCCACCAGACCTTGGGGATATGCACCAGGAAACTCAGAAGGTAAATTCTATGCCAACATTTGACAGTTTGTTTGAGATTTGAAATATATTGATGGAAGAAAATAGATGTAACCTTTTTTTAAAATTGTGATGATGCAAAAGTCAACAAAAAAATAGTCCAAGCATACTTAAATCTTCTCTCGTTTTCAGGCTTCGGGAGACCTCATTCCATTGCAACCTGAAAATAAAAAAGTGGTATATCACTATTAGCCTCTAAGAACATTCAAACGAATAAATAAAAACTTATACCTATCATCATCATCATCAGCCTTTATTCGTCCACTGCTGAGCATAGGCCTTCTTCAAAGAACGCTAAGACGACTACACGGAGATCGTCTTCTCACCTGGTTCATGTTCGACCAACACTTCGTCTACCTAAACGCGGCTTCCACTCTTGAACCTTACACCTATAGCAAAATATAAAGTAAAAGTAATTAATTATTACTCCTCTTTTAAAAACATTTTTTACATGATTTTAATTGCCTTCAGGTTCAACGCAATATTTGCAGCAAATAAATTCACAAGTTATTAATTCAAATGCAATATTGGAATGAAAAAATATTAAATACACGCGAGTTTGGTTTACTTAACGTTTTCATATGCGTTTTTATAATAAAACGAACCGGTTATTTAGGTTAAAAGGGAATGGAACTTTACTTTGACGATACTTTACATTTAAGGCTGATTTCCATTTTCACGTTTTGGTTCGTCGGTATTGTAAATGTTCGCTTGAGTTACAATAACGCTGCAGGTATAAAATCTTATACAATTGCTAGCGTCGTGATATTTAAAATCTGTATTTTCATGTGTTGGCGACTTAAATGACGTGACATCAAATGGCACGAAGCTGTAATACCGCGTGTATGATATACTGTTATCTATATAACTGGTAGCTGTTGCCCGCAGCTTCGACCACATAAACAAACTTAACTTCTATTAGTCACAGCATGATGTTATATAGCCTATAACATTCCTTGATAAATGGGCTATCTAACACTGAAAGAATTTCGCAAATTGGACTAGATTATGAGATTAGCGCGTTCAAACAAACAAACTCTTCAACTTTATATATTATAGTACTAGCAGACCCGGCCACGCGTTGCAGTGGCTAAGGTATATAAAGTTTGTAAGGTATTATTCTTAACAAACGTCAAACAATAATGAAGGTCTAATACATGTTTCTTTTTAAATGAGATTTGGATTTGACATCATCTTGAGAATTTGACATCTGCATACAGTAACAAAATATAAACAAATTATTTGAAATAAAAAAATATTGCGGCTATAAATTGGACCAAATTACAAATACTTACAAAATTTTATAAAGATTGGTTCATTAGTTTCGGAGTTTATCGCGAACAAACATCGTGACAAGATTTTTTTTAAATTCTGTTCTATTATATAAGTTTCAATAGTATTTTATGTATTGTATAATTAGTAGAAACAATGGAGTTGACGTGCCTTGTGGGACAAAAACTCCTATTTAAATAAAGATAATAAAAAAAGAGATTTTTTTATATATATAAGATATAGATTTCTTTATTTTATTCCATCTTTCGTTATACACTTACCGGGCGTATGACGGCAATTTTTGTAAGTAGACATGAAGCTACATAGGATTTGTATGGGTACCATTATACTGCTTATTTCATCCATGAAAGCTTTATTGTTTTTTGGAAAGAAATGCAGAACAGGCATAGGGAAAAAGAGTCTCTGGTTGTGCGGATGTGTATGGACGTCGATAGTCACCAAAAGGCTTCGACTGCTCGTTTGCCCTCCTATGCAATAAAAAAGCATAATTACTGCCACTCTTTATTGGCGTCGCTGACGAATCAGCATCAGGTGGATCGTGTAGCCAATTATGACTTTTTCTCAACCGTAAGGTAACTTCATTCCCGTTAAATCTTCAACGAGATAATCTCTCCACTCACAGTTTACATTCTGTAGTATGGTTACCCATACTACAGAATGTAGTGTGGGTAATGTACTGGAGGCGCATTCCATTCTCCTACGCACCCCGATTCGTCGCCCGCGGGGGGAGGCCTCGTCGGCGGCCTTCTCTCTCACCCGCTCGTCGGTCTCCTTCTGGGACATTACTGCCTCTCAGAAGGCGACTGTCGCCGTCCAGGACTCGTCGTCACCGAGCATCGTGGTGATGACCCTCGGCACATACAAGTCCCCTCCGTGTCCAATGAATTGGACTATTCCTTGATGAGGTAACACTTAGTGCGAGAGAACATACTCAAATATGATTATTAACTCCTTAACCATTATAATTTGAAAATGAAAAAGTTTCTAACAAAGAATTATTATGAATATTCAAATTAGTTTTATCTAATAAGAGATTCTAGTTTACATGAAAACCTCAGCTATAATATCACATCTTTCGACAGCAAGGCGAGGAATGTTATTTGTTAGACCATAAACTTGCGTAGTGCATTTTCTTGAAAAACCTTTATTATATTCTACGTCGAAAATCCCAATGTCCTTTGATCAAAAAGGGGAATATAAAAAAGCAAGTTTTACTGCATGACGTAACGTCTCCTTCGTTATTGGGAGAAAACTAAAACAATTGTCGTAAAGAAAAATCCTTTGTAAGTTCGTTTACATAATACTACGATAACAAAAGGCGAACCTTGGTGATATTACAAAGAAGTCCTCCCGGTGTTTTATTTTAATGATTAGGTATTATACTTAATAATAAGCAATTTGAATTCGTATTGGAATATAATAAGATTCAAAGATGGAATGGATGAATGGATGGAAAATAAAAATATTCAAAGAGTATTTCTAAACTTCTTTCTAAACAAAATATGTACTGCAATGATTAGTTTTGTTTTGATTCTATTGCCGTTAAATATCTAAGAACCTTTTTTTTCTTTTATGCCGGGAAATGCTCTGAGGCATTCCGCAGGGGAGTGGGTCTCCCCAGGAGGGTATGAGGGACTCGATACACCAAATGGTGGTACCTCCATAGAGGGGTTGTTCCGCACCACAGAACAACCCCTCTCAGTAAAATGGCCTTGCCCTTTATCCCCTGCCTTTTTGTCCCCTTTTCTCTTATGAGAGGGGTACAAAGAGCAGCTCCCTTGGCTCAATTTGCTTTGCCCAAGGTGCTGGGTTACCTTAGGCCACGACAAGGCTTGAACCATGGTGGGGAAATAACTAAGAACCAAAGCTAATCTACTTTGTATATGTTAAGACTGATTGAATGTACTGATGTACTTGATGGCTCTTGATGGAAATTCATTTACAGGAAAAGAATAGGCAACCTAACGTTTGCATATTATATGGGCTTCATACTTTCGATTGGTATAGAATTTATCTAATAATCAAACCGGTGAAATGTTTAATTATTTTTATTATTATTAATTAAACATACCCTGGACTAAAATTTGTTAGGCCACCCATATGCAATATATTTATTGACATATTAAATTAAATATAAAATATGTTTCATAAAATAAACATCTCGGTGAAGGTCGTTTTATATTCCGGATCTTAGCCTATTAGTGACGTCTACATTTAAAACCCATAAATCGTAATCTTTAACACTACACTAGAAGGTAGGCAAACAATTAAACTTACTGTATAACAAACTCTTCGCTGAATGAAATTTACATCCAAAAACTTAGTAAAACTCAGAGCGTCCTTAAGTTATTATTGGTTGGAACGACGATATCTTTGTAGAAGTTCTAACTTGGATGCGAATATCCGGAGATGGAAAATTCTACAATTTACTTGAACTTATATTATCATTAGATCACGGTATATAACGGAAATGGAGAGTTACTTAATTTTATTTGGACGACCTCTGTGGCGCAATGGTTAGCGCGTTGGAGCTCAATCCGGAGGTAGCGGGTTCGAATCCCGCCAGGGAATCGTACCCGCTACCTCCGATAATCGTATAAAAGTATTAAATATATTTCCGCAACACCAGTTCTTCGTAAACTTACCACGGGACCAGATTGACGTGGTGTAAAAGCGTCCACAGATATTATTATATTTTATATTCAGGCAAATATGATAATTTTATAAAGTCATAAATAAGTTCAATAAATTCAAAAACACCGCCACCTAAAGTTACGACTCTAAAACAGGTATTACTCGTGGAATTTTTTATAATAATCGGTTCAACTGTTTTGGAGAGAAATTTTAGACGCGACTGATCTTGATAAATTAAAATCTGCAGGGGATGTTACGATTTCAGATCAGCGTTGTAATAGCACGATTCAGATATGAATTGCGCCATGTAGTATGAATTTTCCGAATACACAATATGATGTATTAACACATCATTTTATTATAACACTTAATTATAAGTTTTGAATTATTTTTACTCTATTATTTTTTTTTTAATATCTATGTGGGGTTATATAATTTTTGATTACACTTTAATTTATGTTTAAATGTTATAGTAACATCATGTCGTTAAAAATTGATATAACTAAAATATATTACTTACTGAGTATCATATTCAATTTCTAATGATTCATTCATCTAATTATTCAAATGTGCAATATCTTGAAGGTGTTTACTAATATAAAGGTAATAATAATTACATTGATGAAACACTCACTTAACTCTTAAGCTGAATATGGCAATGTCTTGTGCGGACGTCAATATATTGTTAAATCTTTCTCTTTCCAGCCAAGACCAGAACCTCGGCGACAGTTTCTGTCAACCCTCGCGCCGCTCACAGCTTGTGTTGGTATGGACAGTAGCGCGGCTCACCACGAGGGCTTCTACTACGTACCTCCGGGAGATAGGACCTCCGCATCAGCTGCCACCACCATCGACTTCCAAGAACACAACGACTCCCCCGCCCCCGATGTTGTCGCTGGTACACCAGGCAAGAAAAGTTTTATTAGTAGGTTTAAAAACGAAAATGCTTTATTTGTATACCATAAATTAAATGTCTCACTTTTAATCTCCTTTAAAAACCTTTTTTAAAACATTATAATTTTCGAACTCAGTCACCATTTTTTTTTTCATCTTACTATTATGTATTATTGACGTTTCTCATACTTTGCATCATGATATAATAAACTTTTTTCTACTATTTTAACAATATTTTTAAGTGAATGTTACTTTTATATCCTTACTATTATATTTGTTCTGATTCACGCGGACTGATTATAAGGATTTTATATTCATGTAGTCAGAGGGGATTCGTGTAATAATAAGGGCACCCTACGTCTAGACTAGACGTCTAACACGATATCACTAAACCTGGATTAATATTATATTAACATCGTTTTACCTCATGTTGAAAAATATTTATATACAATGTACCCAATATTATATATTTTATAAATGAATAGAATTATTGTGTACCTAGTCATATTATCAACAGACACAACTTTTTTATATTATTCAATTATTTATTATTACTTTACTATTATAAGTACTACTACTATTATATAGTTAATGTGATAAATTAATTTTAATTTACGTTAATTTTGCGGTTATTTAATAATTTTATGGCAGGACTACTGGAAAAGATTCCATCATGGGATAAGTAGTGCCTTTGTACCAGCATTGTTTATAAGTGCTATTTCCTAATGTAACTATCCTAGTGTACATAAATAGTTAAATAAATGAATAAATCTATAATTTAAGGATCTCAAAACGGTAGCGAATCATTTTTTGTGTCTGTTGGTAACAACATGTTACTAGTAACATTAAAACGTTATTTAAGTGTCTCTATTTTAAAGAAAAGTATAATTAATTCTCTATAAATAAATGTAATAATTTTCAGGAGCCGCAGAAAACGACGCAAGTTTGGCAGCGTTCGCTCGAGCGTCCGCGAGCAGGACGGAGAGAATACGTCAGCGATACGGGCAGGAGTCACAACCAGTCAGCAGCGACGACGAACACGATGATTACGGTAAGAAAGAATCACTAATATTATAATGACAATATAAGTTTTTTTTATGATAGTTGGATACTCAAACTGGCAAACGTGCCACCTGATGGCAAGTTGTCGACGTCGCCCATGAACATAAAGTAGTTTACCTGGAACGAGTCCAGGAAACTCATCTATGTATTGCCTATCCTGAGACATAAGATGTTAAGTCTCGGTGCCAGTAATTACACTGCCTGTATTGCCCTTCTCTCCGAAACACAGCAAAGCTGTTTCACGGGAGAAACAAGCAACATGGTGGTACCCATGCAGCCGGGAGCGCGGCACAGCGCTTCCCTCCAACCGGTGTATATTATATTATATAAGTACTATACTTATATTAATATTATCATAATCATTGTCAACCTTTATCAGTTCATTGCATGTCCCTTCCATTGAACGCCACGACGATCGATCCCCCTCTAAACACATCCAACCAGGACCATGGAGCTCGTCGTCCCATGTCGTTGGACGTCGAACAGCCGGTCTAGTAATTTAATTCGAAGTATGTTCGTATATATCTTAACTAATATTAATAATGCGAGTTTGTTGGTTTTTAAGACGTGTCACGCCTAAATCCCTGAAGCAATTTTAAATATTTTTTCACAAATAGAAAGCTACATTATCAGCAAGTAACATAGCCTATAGGATATCCCCGTATTCCCACGGGAATGAAACTGTGCGGGTGAAACCGCGAGTCGCTGCTAGTTCGTTTATAAAATTACTATTGTCTTACTTTAAAAACTGTACTATTTAATTTCCTATTGCTTAATCATAATTTTACATCATATTAAATGTTTTCTGCTTAACATTACATTTTCCTTCATAATCACAATTCATAAGACTCTTCTCTCAAAAATTTCGTTCAACTAGTTTCAACCATTATTAATTCATAAAAAATATTATATCCTTTAATGTAGAGTATTTTTATAATGTCCAATTTCGCAAACCAAATATCGTAAACGATTTTGCACAGCCCTTTGCCCGAATGTCGATTTCCAAATTGAAAGTATCGTGAAAATTTGGAATAATTTTTTTTATAGTATTTTTGTTTCGATATTCAATTTATTTAATTAAGTCTTATTTGATTATCTATATAATGTTCGTAAAACATGTGATTCTTTTATACCTCGTCGTTAATGTTAATATTAGGTACAAGGCATCTTATCGATTGTCTCTGAGGCCTTAGACAAAGTAACATTAAAAAAACGATAACGAAGTTCGAAAAGAATAAAATGTATGGGATTGACATAAGCCGTCGTCAATTATGTCACTCGTTATCGTTATCGCAAGTTGGTAGACAATGTTAAAATACGTAACAAAATCATAAACTGTCAATTGGTTATCGAACACTTATGTCAAACTTATGTTATTTTATTATTGATATTGATTTGTTATCCGTGGGCGTGGGCCATGGAGGGCAACATTTTCTCAATTTTTATGAGTTATAGTGTGTATGAGGTCTATTTACATAGAAATTAATTTTAATTTTTTGGTCCGATTTGACACTTCTTGTCGAACTTTGTTGACACTTGACAGTTATTGTCGTTGCACTGTCACGATCTTTGATTGATCATTGGCTAGAAAATTATTATCGTTATCTCAAAGACGATAACGAATTTCGGCTACAAAGCGATGTCACTTTGTCTACAGGCCCTGGTCTTCTATGATGGCTCAAGAAGTTACAAACAAGTATTTTTCGAGTAATAATTACTGGACTAGTTATTTAGAGATTACGCTTTTTATCAAAAATGTGTCGGGTTTTACACGCGTTTTTTTTTTGGCGTGCTCGGTCGTGTGGGTTATATTTTGTTTCGTCGCGAGAACGCTGGAGTAGCTCAAGTAATTTTATTCATCGGAGCTACTAAAGTATATTCTATTTATAATTTAACATTTTAAGCTAATATAAAGTACACATAAAACAAATTAAACTAAAGTTTCTGTAAGTAAGTTTTGGTAACTAGTTTTAAACTTGTTCATTTAAAACTAGTATTTAACCTTTACTAGTGACGCTATAACTGTCCAAAGTGAGTAAGTAAAGTCCAATGTACATCTCTAAGGTAAGGAGTTTATGTATAATATAATAATAATATAAACCGTGTCCCACTGCTGGGCACGGTTCTCCTCCTCAAAATCAGGCTAGGAGGGTTTTGGGCTATCTGTGAACTTCACAGACCTTCATAGACTTTTAATCTCATCAGGCATGCAGGTTTCCTCACGATGTTTCCTTCACCGGTGAGCAAGCGATGGTCTCATGTTCAGGTGCACGTAGAAATTTAGAAAAACCCATTTCCAGGCATCACTGGGGGGTCAGGATTGAATTCGGACCCCTCGGCTGTCACTCAAGAGGCCGAGCACATACCCACTATGTCATCGTTACTCACATCTATATCATAATAAACAATTATATATAAGTATATCTTATATAATTGCCTATTATTTATCAATGTCATTTTATTTTGTAAATTTTTTAAATTTTTTACGTAAGAGTGAGTCCATCTGTCACAAGTATCTCATGATATCTCTATCTCTGTTTACTTTTTGCAACTGTGTTTGATTTGATAATAAAAAATTTGCAATAATAAAAAAAATGTAATTTCCCAAAGAAACAAAATTTAAACAAATTAATTATTATTTAAAAAAATATTATTTTTCCCAAAAATTGATTGCCAGAGATTATATGGTTTACAAAAAGTATAATTTTTTTATGCATATTATTGATGTCATCTTCATCAAGTTTCCGAACTTAAGAGCATAAGCAAAATTTGTTGCGATCCTACCGCCTATTTTAAATAGTGGGGTAGCTTAGTCCAGTATATACCGTTATGTCTTCATTAGTTTTCCATTATTGAAATCAATAATGGAAAATAACTAATGAAGACATAACTCGCTAAAATTATACTAAATTAATAATAATTAATTTACAGGTTTCCACCGCCGGCCAGCCGTCCGAGGGATCGCTGTAAAGCAGCAGCTAGCAGCGTCAGATGACATTCTGCAGCAGATGCAAAATGAACTTCTGCCGACACCGAGTTCAACGTCCGCGCCAGTCCCGGCTCATTCGTGTCAACGCACCAACTCCAACTACTCCTGGCCTTATTATTCAGAGGCCAATCTCAATTCCAGGCCACAGAGTAGATCCAGTGTGAACACCAACTGGTATGTATCTTTTTACTCTAAACTGTAATAAGATATTAAGTGTGAAACTAATAAGATATTTTTGGGTTTCTTTCCTTTTCTTTCTTTCCTCTGTTGGACATAGGCCAATGAACTCCAAATGGTCTAACTTGGAACTAGCCCCTATCATGTGAGGCCCAGACAAGATGTGATGTTAATTTCTTGAATCATAATAGATTGTAGGTTTCAGTCCAGTTATTGCCCTGCCTGTTTTGCTTTTTTCAAAATACAGCAAAGCTTCACCCATAAACTAAGATAGTAAGAGATAGTGCCATGCTGCTTTGCAACCGAATTGGGCTGGCATGACCGGAATTGTACCTCTCGCTCTCATAGCACTAGCGTCAAGTGACAGATATGCTGTCGCGTTTCGTGAGGTTTGTGAGTTTACGATGGCCCATTGGGGGGATAGGGAAAAGGAAGGCAACGCATCTGCATAGCTTTTGGTTTTACGGATGTCTATGGGCTTCGGTAGTTACCATAAGGCTCCGATTGCTCAGTTGCCACCTTATAGCATAAAAAAACTATACAGATGCCTGTCTACATGCTCTAAAGGCCTTATCTCTATAATCATCTCTGTTACTATACTTTCAGGTCCAAGACCGAGTACGTAAGTGGGCGCCAATGCTCCACGGCACAAGCGCAACAGCAACACGCCGAGTCGTGTTATGCTCACGCGCAGGGCATGGCCCAATACGCCCACTACCAACATCGCCAACAAGACAACCTCTACAGGAACTGTTCCCTGTATGCTAATATGGGGTAAGATACTAAATGAAACCATACAACGAAAGTAGTCGATAACACACGAAGAATAAGCACTGAAGAGGCAGTCGTTCATTGCGTATGAGATTTGAGATAGCGATCATAAAGCTGACCAGAAAAGCAAGATATTGACCAGTATATATTGTATACAAGCAGCGCCCCGTGGTTTCACTGGCGTACTCCCCATTCCCGTCGGAGTACATAGATAAATTATAGCCTACGTGTTATTCTGATGTATGAGCTATGTTATTTTAAAGTTTTGTTAAAATCAATTACGTAGTTTTTGCGTGAAAGAATAACAAACACACATCCATATATTCTTACAAACTTTCACGTTTATAATATTATATTAGTAAGGCTAGTAGGATAGAACTTGACGTGAGTCATCTAGATAATTCTAACAATGCAATGGTCTCTTTTACATTAACATTTTGGGATAACATTCTAAAATATGTTACAATCCGGGTTTTGATAATTTTCAGATGTTCTGACAGTAGTCAAGAGCTATACAGCTCCCAAACGAGTTCAGAGCCTACTTCCCCGGTTCGCAACAGGAGGCCGGAGTCTCCACCTCCCATAAGAACCCATCATCAGCTCCTATATGTGCCGTATAGCAACCACTACCACTATCAGCAAGATTACGCACAAAATTGGTCTGGAAACGATTGTAAGTATATTTACTAAATATGACTTCTGAGAGAAAGAGATCTACTCTAGAAACTCGAGACTCTAGAAACCCTCCCATATCCGGTCGTCCCATATACGAGTGGTAGGGGTTTGGCTATCTTCGCGTTTGGTAAAAGAGACCTATAGGTATTATATGGCTAACGGTGGGAAGGACGCTGTGCCGTGCTCCCGGTGCATGGGTACCACCAACTTGCTTGTTTTTTCCGTCAAATAGCTTCGCTGTGTTTCGGAGAGAAGGGCAAGACAGGCAGTGTAATTACTGGCATCGAGACTTAACATCTTATGTCACAGATAGGTAATACATAAATGAGTTGCCTAGTTTTAGGTACCTAGTTTATGGTCATGGGCGACGTCTGACGTCGCCCAAGTGTTCTATCACTTACCGACAGGTGGCGCGTCTGCCAGTTTGCCTATTAAAAAATCATAAAATATTGGACGGAAAAAGAGTTATTAGT
This sequence comes from Helleia helle, assembly GCA_963853865.1. NCBI lineage: Eukaryota > Metazoa > Arthropoda > Insecta > Lepidoptera > Lycaenidae > Helleia > Helleia helle. Next base: position 9,089,688 of record OY971420.1, read on the forward strand.
AATGATGACGATGATGTCCAGTCACTGAATGGAATCATCATCATCATCAGCCCCCATCCGTTCACTACTGAACATAGGCCTCCCTCATTGAACGCCAAGACGACTGATCCTTCGCTACTCACATCCAACACTGCACGGAGATCGTCTTCCCATCTCGTTAGAACTGAACAGAATATGATGATATAACTCCTAACTAGAGATATATTTCATTATAAATCTATTTATTGACCTTTTTCCCAATCTTTTTCAAAGAAGATACTAATACAAGGAAACAAACAAAGAGTTCTTTTACATTTTGAGACAGCAGAATATCTTTTCCAGAAACTGCTCAAAGATTTGTTTCTGTTCCCAAGTTAGACACCTATTTGCAAAGATTTGACCAGGCTATTTCTTGTTTCAGATAGCCACATGCATGCGCAATATCAACAGACCGTCAGCGGTGCCAGCACTCCGCAGCCAGCGGTGCAACCCCAGAGAGCGCACTACACTCATGCACTCCAAGTACAGGTATATTTTCCATTTCATAAATAAAAGGCTATTTAAAATTAAGCCCCTCAACGTAATAACGATAGCAAGGACAAAATTTAAAATTTTGTAACAGCCAACGGGAACTACTACTACGAACTTGCTTTCAAATAAAAAAACTGCATTGAAATCTAGTAAGAGGCCATGCTACTTTGCAGCCGCATTTGGCCAGCACGACCGGGGTGATACCTCTCGCTGGCCCATCGCGGGGGATAGGGAAAAGGAGAGCAACGCATCTGCATAACTTTTTGGTGTGCGTCTATGGGTGTCGGTAGTCACCATAAGGCTCCGACTGCTCGGATGCCTCTTTGTGACATAAAAAAATCAGTTCACCTATTAGGACTACAGTGCCAGATAGACACTTAGCGGGCCCGTCATTTTGCGTTAGGTTTATAAAAGCGAGTACTATTAACCAACCTGACAAATATTATGCCATCTGACATGAAAAGTAGGAGGTTAATAGACCGGTAATGTTGTGTTTTGTATGGAAACAAATTCCGCCATATTTGTGCTGCGACGTTGCGCCCTGATTGGCCGACTGCCATTGATGGATGATTGGCCGTTGGGACGTCCTTACAGATCACTGGTTGGTTGAATTGCTAATACGTCAGTTTCGGAATTTTATGACTCATAAAATAGTCCATAGAGAGATAGATAGATTATAGACGCACAAGTTTGTAAAATGTATGGAATATATGTTTGTTGCTCTTTCACGCAAAAACTAGGTACTGAATTTATTTTGATGAAACTTTACAATAACATAGCTTATATATCTGAATAACATATAGGCTTAATTTATCCGTGTACTCCCACGGGAATGGGAAGTACGCGGGTGAAACCGTGGGGCTCTGCTAGTTTTTTTCCATATAGTGAACACATCAGTGAACTATCACAACGATTGGTATCGAAATATGTAGATTTAACCTTAACGTTAACTTTTATATTCGTAAGAATATCTAATAGAGCATGGAAACATGTTTTGCAGACATTATGTCCGGCACCAGCTAGATACCGACCGGTCCCCGCGCCTCAGCCCGGAGGTGGGAAACAAATGATTTGCTACTCCGAAAAGGTACAATATATTTATTATTCGACTCGCCTATTTTTTATTCGAGCCCACTACCTCCGGCATGAGCGCCATCGCGCTAACCCTTGGGCTACAGAGGTCGTTAAATCTTACTAGACCACATAAATTACGACTGAGAGTAGCTTTATGATTGTCGTATGCATGCCCATTAAATTAAGGGGTGACAGTTAGTGTAGGTAATTGCGTAGCAATTGATCGATGTCTCCACAATCGGGATTTTGACTATTTTTTAAATTAATTTTATTTGATAGATATACCCTATATAAACACGGAAAATACTTTTATGTAAAAATATGTCCAATTTAATTCTTATGTTAGGTTCTTAAATACTATCTTTATATGTCAAATATAACTTTACTTGAATTTTTAACATGTGCCAACATCCCTATTGCATTGACTCTTTAGCAGCTAGCTGATTTGTGCACCGAAGTAAAATTTAGGCGAAGTGTCTTTCTTTAAGATTTAACTTCTATATGGCGCGTCATCCTTTCAGCCTAGGTCTTTCTTCCTTCTTCGACCAGCCCGGTCATGCAATTCCTTTTTTTTGCAGGTGGCAGCTCCACTTTATCAACCAGCACCAGGATCGCCGTCACGCAATACTCGGGGTGCTCCAGAGGGAGCTCCGTCAAATATTTCAGCACCCGCGGCTACTTCTCCCATGGCAGCGCCTCCGAATCCCGTGTACTACGCCATGAATGTTTGACGCGGGGACTAGGTATATAATTTGTATCTTTTACTTCACACAAAAATTTCTGTGTCCGCGATTTCAGACAGTTTGATGACTTTTTAAACTTATGGTCACCATTTTTCGCTTCAACAACAAAAAGCCATCGCAACAAAAATATTTTCGTGTGAAACATGTATTGACGTGTATCGACAGTAAAATCAACTCGTATGCCGTGACGAAAAATGGCAAAACTCTGCCGTATGACCCGCCACGGTTAAATTTTTCTTTGTTACTTGACGCCTAAAGGTGCTATATTGAAAAGTTGAAATCAAAGATGGTATGAGGATTTGAAGTAGTGTCCGAGTATGGGTTCTGATACGAAGAAACAACCACATACCAGAACACAAGACGGTCGCATCCTTAGAGTTTATACATAATATTATATAGAGCGCGCGTCGCTAAGTACGAACTGTAAGCACAGGTATGTACATTGAGAAAATAATTGTCTTGAAAACGTTCAATCAGTGTCAAAACAACACGTGCTTTTCATCATATTTGTTTTTATGTTAAAATGGTGAATTATGAAGTGCCAATTTGTAAGAATCATTCCTGGAAGCGAAATAAAAGAAAACAATAACGTTTCTGTTTTGGCGTTTATTGAGGGGTGCTTATGTTAAGCAGTGGATGGATAGAAGCTGATGGTGATGATGATGATCAAGAATGTCCTAATTTAAAATATATAGATTTTTTAATATATTACGCATGGAACGTCACTCTCACAGCGCTTTACTATAGATAAATATGTATAGGTGACAGTAGCGCTCTATATAATATTATGTATACTCTAAAGTCGCATCGAACCAGCCATGCTCAGATTATATCCCGGTTTTGATGAAGAATTCTTTTTTTTATTTAAAAGGGAATTATGTACATCTCTACTTATCTCTCCTTTATTGATTATTTTTCAACAGGTGAAAATTATGGTGGGCCCCACCGGCGCTGTCCGTATCAGTATCCAGCCCCCAGAAAATTCAACGGATTCAAAATAGCAAACTATTGCGTTGAATATGGTCATTGCGTTATTTGGGTTGCTACATCGTGGAGCGACACTAATGAATGTACATAAACACCATGCAACTGTAATATTTTGAATGCATTTCGAATTACCAAAGATTTCTATAAATTATAAGAAAGTTTAAGTTTGACGCCCTTTCCGATACCAAAAAGTAGCTTTATACGACGTAGGTAAGTAATAGTCCAAATATAATGAAGACTTTACTTTTTAGATTGCTTCTTTAAGAAGAGAAGAGTATGGCCAAAAATGTTATGTATTCGTAAATTATTAGCTAGACAATGGTTTACAATTTGGGATAAATCAAAATGCACAAAAAGCGTATATATTGAAACAAAGAATAAACTAAGAGTTATTATTTACTAGATCAAATGAAACAAGAATTATATAATATTCCATAATTTTTGGAACTTTAAATCGTAATTAATAAATTGTTGACCAAAATCAAAAATAACGCATCTGTTCATTTGTTTAAAGTATATAATATTACGTAGATAATAAATATATAATTTGTAGAATTATTTTAATTTGCTGAATCTGTATTATATAATATGTAATGCCAACAGATAAACACAGCTAGAAGCATGATTTTTTCCATATGTCGTGTTATAGACGATATGAATGTGGTCATTAGTAAACGTTTAACTAGTATTAGGATTAATAGAATAAATTAATGAAAATGTGCGAATTGTTATATATGTCACGGTGAGTGGAATGATTGGTGTCTCTTGCATATTCTGACGGTGCACGCCAAAATAAGAAACTATCTAAGGCTCAATTTTTTTGACTCACATCCAAAGATAAAAATTGATTTCAAGGTCAACATTAAGTTATTGATGAAAGAGACACTAGGTCGTCGGTTGAGTCTCTTTTAAATAAGCCTCTAAGGAAACTCTTAGTCGCAATCGAAAAGCTCAGGCATAATATGGAGTGCACCACAATATTTATATACGTGTGCCAAAGCTATGATTGTTGTGATGTAGGTATTCCATATTAGTATTATAATTTAGAAAATGATAATGTGCTCGAAATATTTCCTTAGCCGGCCTATATACGTTAAATATTCTCTGATATTGATTATTTTATTTGTTATATTATGTATTTCATATATGGAATTAATACCTACGCGATTCACATAGGCCGATCAATTTGATGAAACCAGTATGAAACGTTTCTTGTATCTCGTAAACTATACTTTATTGGCTCATGTAATATCGTCTTAATATAATAGTAAATAAAGTACGCACATCAATAAAAACGTATGACGTTGAAAATTAAAATAGAGTTTAATCAAGCTATGGCTAGGATCTTATATGAGAGATATGTGTAGATAGCAAGGTAATTTTAAATACCAACATGAAAATATCTGATGTCAGTGTCGGTTGATAACATCGATCATATAACCGGAATAGAATGGTAATGTTATGTGTTTTGTATGAAAACAAATTTCGCCTAATTTGTGCTGCGACGGCCGACTGATTTAACCGGTATATGCCGGCCATTAACGGATGAGTGGTCGATGGGAAGTACATACCGATCACTGGTTGGTTGAATTCTATTACGTCAGAGACAAATTACAGACCAGTTTCGGAATTTTATAGCTCACATTACTATTCTATCTAGTTATATGCTCGATGGATGATACAGACTAAGTTAACCTTACGTTTCCATTCTGAGCCCCTAATTAAATACTTTTAATGATCAGCTCCGGTTTACCAACTTTTTATATAGGCAAAGTCTTATTCGTCTTAACTACGACATAACTATATTGCCCGTATATTGCACACATTTCGCTTTACTCTGGAATTTCTATAATTTTGTTTACTGAATTACAATCTGTGAGACCAGCTAATTCAAACATAAATGCTGTTCGTATTAATATTAACTTATAAAAACTGCTTTTTTTATATAATTTAAGGACAATAGCACATCTTGTTTAACAATATTGTAACATTCGAAAAACATAGTGTTCAGCCATCGACTCACATAAATAAGTACCTCATAAGTGTTGTTTTAACATAAGGTTAAGAGCCAAAAATGGCGTCTTTGTAAAATTAATAAAAAGTAGAGTATTCGCACAATTTTGAAATACAAGGGTGACCAAATAATAGCCTCAAACGTTATAAAAAATATTCTGATGTCGTTTTGAAATTAAATTGTGGAAAAAGATTTGTCACCGAATATAGTAAGATTAATACGTCCCTCAACAAAGGAAAATGAAGACTAGCTGTAGAAACCATTTCGATTAACGTATGTAAGGATAATGTAAAATAAGTATATTATGTATGTTTTAGGCATATTCTGGGTTACATTGATGTAAAGTAAGATTTCGGTAAAGAATACTTCAAGTAGGTTTTACAACTGTTTAACGGTATTAAATTAACTTTAATATTAAGGGCTAAAATTGGACAATCGCAATTTAAGAATTGGTACTATGTACCTACAATTTTCGTGACAATATTTGAGTATAATTTATTTAGAATTGGGTACAGTTCACAAAGGCCTATTCTGTTTTTAATGCATTATACATTATCTGTACACATGTTATATTTCGTTTTGCATTCTATTAAATATTAAACATGCTAATTTCGTGTCTACATAATTTAATAATATCGCATTCTATGTTTCTAATGATAAAAGTTATTCTATTTAAAAAGTAAATGAAATACGTGTAATAAATAAAAAAGAATATTATTGTATATTATAAGCACAGTACATTAGTACTGCGATCGCATGATCACATTAGTGACAAAAAATGATTGTGATTGGATATGTAAAGACGATATGTGAGTCATAGATAAATCGGATCAAATGTCTATGTATAGTACCTATATAATGGATGTGTAGAAAGTTTGAAACAGAATAATATATTATTGTAATTTTATATGTTTGTGATGTTCTGAACTACACTATAATGATAAATGTTGTTAGGTATATAAAATAATTTCATTTATCTAATATCACATAAAAATATGTGTAGTTTATAAAAAGTATTTGTATTAGAAAATCGATAGTTACTAGTCACTGATAAGCTCTACGGACCTTGAAGTCCGAACCATTGTCAAAGTTGTTTTAGTGATGATCGATTTATTTGTTTTATTTTGCTTATAGGTAGTTGTTTTTGTCTATGATTATTATGTTAGTGTCAGTCAATTTTAGTTTAGGGGGAGCCATGTTACCACTTCGAACTCTAGCCCCACCGTAGCCCTTTTTGAGAAGAACCGGCAAGATACTTTGTGCCAATCAGAGTAAGTAGATACTTTTTGAGCCAAGATGTATCAGACTGGTCCATTAGACTGAGCTTATTCAACATTCACCTCCTACTCGTAGATAATATAGTAAAGTAAAATATTTGTCTAATATAATTTAATAATATTTGATGCATGTAACAGCTGAGTTACAGCTTGGCAAAAAATAGTATGGAAAAAATGAGGGCGCCACTTTCACTTAGGTCTCATCATAATATGGAAAATCAGTAAGATAATTTAATCAAATCGTTAAAAATAAATGTGAAACACTAAACTTTACTCAAAATCTAGTATTTGTCGGCCAAGTATTGTCAACATCATAGGTTTCCATTTAGTAAAATATTTAGTTCCACCTGTCACCACGTCATACACTTTTTTGCCAAGCTGTATGTATCTAGAAAATATTTGACGTACTGTGCGTTTCAAATGAGAATAGGACGAACTTAGCGCCATAATGTGACGTCATATATGTCAATTGCAACCAGTTAGGTAGGGTGGGAAAAAAAGTTTTCTTTTAATTGTTATTTTTTACAGAGATTAAGTGAGAAAAAACAATCAGAATTTAGCTTTTCGATACCGCTCATCTCTGCATTTAGGTCCGAGTGCACGTCGGTTACGTGTTAACGTATTTTTATTTATCCCCTTGGCCAAATGAACTCCCTTGGTCATTTTACTTGCATTTTGCAGTGTTTGCAAAATGATAGTGTACATTTCACGAGTCAAACTTATATTTCCCTCAGGGTCGCACGACGGACAATACACTAAAAACGGCAAGATAGCGACCGACGTCCTTATTTTATTTAATAATTTTGGCATGACTCAAGGGGCTTTGCGGCAACAATGAAATATTTTTTTTATTGTATGTTTTTAAAAACTAATTATTATTTAAATTCGATTTAAAACTATTATGTAATAGTCCAAATAAGTTTTTTTGTAAACTGTACTTGTCAAGTGATGTTTGACAGATAGAGGTCATTACGTTCCTAATATTATTTGAAACGCAATAATCTTGTTATTTTATTACAATAAAATATATATATTTTTTAAAATAGAATTTTAATGTATGGTATAAATTACACTTTATGAATAATAACATGATAAATTCAAACTCAAATTCAAATTATACATACTATTTTTTACCTTACGAGTTGTAGGTATTAAATGTTACCAGAAGCTACGTTCCACAAATATATATTTTTATGTTAGTTGGGTAGACATGGCGGTACCCATGCAACCGGTAGCATCACATCGCTTCTCTCCCACCGGTAATAATTATTTTGGATAGATCCGAATTCATAAAATACATTTGAAATATATACGTCAAATTATTTATTAAAAAAATTGTAGTCAAAGTCTGGTAACATAAATATGTACAATAAAATGAATATTCACGAAGCATGGAAGTATCACAAATCAAGTATAAACGTAAATAATAATACCTAATATGTGTTAGCAGTACCTATATATCATATTAGCAGTATCTCATGAAGAGTAAATCGTCCTATCAATTTAAAGTCACCCATATTCTCTAAAATGATCTAAATCTGATTTTTTCCTACGTCAATTTTAATATTTTTTTTTATCATTTCACTATATTTATTTAGATATTACATTCATTCTAAAAAGCTGACGTTTCTTTGTACGATCGTCTAATATTTTTAGATCAGGATCTTATCATGGAATTTATTATAAACATTGTTGCACTATAATGTGCTTTTGGTTTTAGCATTGTAATAGTTCTCTAAAAGTTTTGTCTAAAAATATATTTTATATTAAGAGTAACATAAGTCATTGTCGTTGTTAGTATAAAAATTACGTTGTTCAACCAAAAAAAAACACTTAATTATGTTCTGCTATATGATACTGTTATTTTACTGCTTAGCAGTTTTTGAAAGAATTATATTAAATATTAATTATTTATTTATAAAATCTAGCTTATTTAATATGTCAAAACGAAGCGAAGCTAGTCTTTTTTGTCTCAATTAATATAAATGTTATATAATTCTCCATTATAAACTAGGCTGTTAATTTAATGTTGATATTTGTACAATAGGTTATTCAAGATTATGTTTCCACTTTTGTTTTCTGTTATTAAATAATGCTTAAAATTGACTCTTTGCTGTTTTAATTTTCCATCATTAAAAATAGTATTAGTGTCCGTTCTGAGACTCGCTAGAATCTCTGTTCCGTCACGATTTGTTTTTTTTTTTAAAATAAATAGCATATGATGGCAAACGAGCAGTCGAAGCCTTTTGGCGACTATGGACGCCCATACACATCCACAAAACCCGAAATTATGTAGATGCGTTGCCCTCCTTTTCTCTATCCCCCCCAATGGTCCACCGGAAACTCACAAACCGCACGAAACGCGGCAGCTTTCACTTTACGCATGTATTATGTGACCGAGAGGTACCACCCCGGTGGTGCGGGCCCAATTCAGCTACAAAGCAGCATATCACTTCTTACTGGTATATAATATAAAAATGGACATAGACAAACTGGCATAAATACGTGAATCATCTCGGCGCGCGGCGCAATCTAGTCAATGTTGCCCATGAAAATCGTAGCTTCACAAAAACTTTAATTCCAATGCACTATGAGAAAAACCGGAATACAACACCATAGATTTATCTATCCTATAATGAAACAAGAGTAAATACTGAAAAGTATTTTTAATTTCTATGTTGGAACTCTGGAAGTATAGCCCAGCATCATCGATCTCTTTGCAGTTTCTGAAGTAGTATCTATACATCAGTGATTCTCTAAAACTTTTTGCCGTTTTGTTGCTCAATATTAATAACGACAACAAGTACATAGACGCTTTAAATATTTACAGAATATTTAGCTACATAATAATAAAAAAAATATATATAAATCTTTAAGTAAAGCACCCGTACAAAACTCTCATATGGTATAAGCGACATCTATTGGTATAGTATTAAATTAGAGAAATCGCAACCCAGCTAACAATTAATAATAGCTCATAATAATATTATTATCAGCATCTAGATGGAACATTTTTTATTAAAATATCAGTAGCCGCACTGAAATATTCCTTAAAGGCGACTTCACCCACCAAATTGTCGGCAAGCAGATATTCTTCTCCACTATCGACTTAAGCCGCGCATACCGGCAACTTAAAGTCAGCGAGCACGACGTGGAGAAGACTGCCATCATAATACCTTTCGGCCTTTTCGAGGTCCCACGCATGCGTCCAGGTCTCAAGAACGCTGGCCAGACTTTCCAGTGGTTTATACCTACACGAAGTACTGCACGAACTCGACTTTGTATTCCGTTTGTCGACGATCTACTGCTAACACCTACTAACGAAGAGGAACACCAGAAACATCTCCGCACCATCCTGCAACGTCTAGACGAATACAGGATCACAATAAACCTTTCTATCCAAGTGCCTCTTAATGCATACCTACAAACACACACATCGTCAAGAAGCGCGTCAAGACGCCTAACGAATGGACCTCTAAATCAACTCAAGCATTCGAGTCGTGTAAAGAGAGTATCAAAAACGCCACTTTACTCGCTCATCCATCTTACACCGCGACGTTCACCATATTCTGCGACATGACAGCCACTGCCGCGTCTCCCGCAGCCGCTGTTGCCACTACCGTCGCCGCAGCTGGACCCGCCTCGTCGGCCCAGCCCGTCGCCGGTACGTCGTCGCAGCAGCAGCCCAAGGACCAACCTCCGAGGTGCCCTCCACTGAGAGTAGAAAAATTTTGCAAAACCTGGACGCAACACTTTAAAGTGCTTATACAGCGTCTGGGTAGGAACCCCAGTGCGCGCCCGTATGGCAAGGACGTGCGATTTCAACCCTGGGACGAGCAGGAGTACCGCATAGTCCAGCGATACCTTACAGAGTTAGAGAGGGACGAAGGCATCGCTTGGCACTCTTACTCGCTCCCGGCTGAGAAGAGCATCAAGATCGCTATCCGCAGACTGCTGGTGGAAATAGACGTGATCGAGATTGAGGAGGAGCTCGTGCGTCTGGGCTTCCAGCCGGAGTATGTCTGGCAGATTCAGGCGAGAAAGTGTAGGCCGGGATGCATACATTTGGCAATCTTAAAAAAGACGCCAAATTCGATCCCGGACATTTACGCTGTGAACAGCCTCCTAGGGATGGACGGGATTAAAATTGACGCTTGGCGGGGCAAGAAAGGCCCCGCCCAATGCCACAGGTGCCAGCTATAAAGATAAAAAAGAGACAGACTACTGAAGGCTTCTGTAGAGCTCAAATGTCCTTGCGATGGCTGCAAGAACAAACCTGGAGTAACGGAGCGATGGGGTGACGCGATGCTTCCGTAAAACCAAGTTCAGTTAGGATTCGCAGGATGATGAACTTTTTGAAAAGTAAATCCACTCAGTTCTGTTTGCTAGGGTCTGATAATAAGTTCCGAGCGAGACACTCACACTGCACAGTTTATACACGCGTAATAGTCTCGCTACGATAGCTCGAAGGACCAATGTTCGGGGTTGGGGTGAGATTAAGATAAACTAGGTTAATAAAAAGGTACTTATTGATATACTATTCGAAAGCGTACTGACTATTTTAATTAAATTATACATTAAATATATAAGGCGTCAGGCGCGGTGTCGCAATTACGCTGACACGTTATCGTTCGGTGATTGACCCGAGAAGGCTCATAGTTTTTTACTTGACACGCAAATCGCGCACAACGCGAGACGCGACTAGTCCTTGGGTCGCGTGAGTATCAATACCGGGCCAACCGTGAGCTCGGCAGGAGGCCGTATGGTCGCAGACTGCATGGTTGGCGGGGGGCAACCCCCCACTTTTATAAACCAAAAGTGAGCCAAATGGGCTCACAATAATCCGATGCAGCATTCAAAAAGCTCGGCAGTCAGCTGCAGTCGGTCGTCGGACGAGAACAGCCGAATAAGAAGAGGCAAACAAAAGGAAGAGCCGAGACCTCAAAGCTAGTGTGAAGAATATTGTGGTTTTAATTATTGACTCCCGAGATTCCAGACTCTGTTTCAATTCGTATACGCCTCTCCCGAGGTCCTCCCGATCGTAGTGCCAAAATACGTATTCAGGGGTGCGTGGTGGCGTACGTTACCAGCAAACGAAAAAAATACGTACGCCAAACTATAGTGGGAGACTGTCCCAGGCGGCGAGCAGCAGCACATCCGACATACCGAGGAACTGCCCCACGCTCGATCAGCCCCGCCCAATACACGGACAGATTAGTCATCATCATCCGCGACTACCTTTCTGGCCGTCATTTTAGATATAGAGTAGAGGGCACTCTGTCCTCTCGGAGACCACTGAGGGCCGGAGTCCCACAGGGCTCTGTGCTGTCTCCGACCTTGTACAACTTGTATACCTCCGACATCCCCTAACACCCGGCGGTTAAGCCGTTAAACGGGCTCTCTTTGCAGATGACACCGCTCTGTATATCACCCACCCCTCAACCGCAAGGGCTTCTACCATCCTCCAGCGTGCCGTCACCAAGCTGGGTGAATGGTTCTCAAAATGGAGGATTGATATAAACCCAGAAAAAAGTGCCTCCATAAAATTCTCACGTAGGAGGGTCACAAACAGACAGCAATATATGTACCTGTATAAAACTTGTATCCGACCCATTATGTCATACTCTTGTGTCGCATTCGCGCATGTGCCACAAAGTCGACTTAATGCTCTACAAATAGTCCAAAATAAATTCTTACGCATGGCAACCGGTTGCCCGTGGTATGTAAGAAACATCGACCTGCGCAGGGACTTCAGATTAGAGTCCATTAGGGGCCACTTCAAAATGACGTCAGAACGTCACTTTGAAAAGGCACTCCTCCACCCAAACCCGCTCATCGTGAGCGCGGCAAACTATTCCCCAGATAGCTCAGTTCCAATTAGACATAGGTTACCTAAGCATGTTTCAACAGATCCAGCTGACGAAATCTCTCAGGTACTAATGCGCGACGCAAAAGCGCGACGCGAACGGTTGGGCCTCGGGGTCGTAAGCGACGTCGACCCTCACACATGGAAACCACATCGATCCGGATCGATCGCGGAAGCTTAGGTTCGAATCCGATACGAGTAAACACAAACCCAGACCTCGCAAACAGCGCTAGCACTACGCTACCGCTTGGACACCGCGCATGACCCGCCTCCCTCTCCAGATTAGGGCCGGCCCTCATGATGATAGGTTAAATTCAACCGTAAAAGATTCGTCAATCGTAGCGGATTTGACTAGTCCAAATCCTGCTCTCCCGAGCAGCGCGCGCCATGAACCGCGCCCCCTACGGGGTGCGGAGGGGGACGTCCCCCTTTCGAATATTTCTTAAGTGAGCCATCTGCTCATTCACTGTACCGATTGAGCTTAAAGGCCATCAGGCCGAAAAGTCTAGCCCTTCCGAAAAAAAATGTCAAAACCCTAGCAATGGTAGCCATGTTATGTGCCGATGCCCGATTTGAGTTGTAGGTAGGTATACATCTTTTTTTCGTTGGTAGTCCTTCTATATTATTTCTATGCTCTAAACGCGTGGTGACTTATGGATACCTGTCAATTAAAAGTGATTACACTAGAAGAAGGAGAAGAAGAAATATACTTTGATACATCTTTTTATTATTGTGCATAAATATATAACTTATTATTACATCTTAAATAAATACTTAGGTACAAAATAATATTATGCAAAACGCGGTCTTATCGCTATGGAAGATATTTTCCCAGACAACCTTAGGGTAGAGGAGAATTTAAAATAATAGTAGAGTAGGTCCTTTGACCTGTGAAATAAATCAATAACATCTATTTTATCATATATGAGTAATAATAGTGTTTAATGTAATGGTAGGGTATTAAGGTGAACATTAGTTAGACATTAATAAAATGGTTAATTAACCAAAGATTATTTAAGCACTTTGGAGTTTGGTCTTTGCCTATGAAGGATTTTTAAAAAGTACTGACAGGTGACACGTGAATATTTTGATTATTTTTCTAATTGCATTTTGCAATTTACAATTGATATAATATTTATTAGACTTTCATAAGTTAATAATCATGAGTTCATTTCGTCGCGATAAAAAGGAAGAAGAAGAGAGCAATGCAAGTTTGTTTCAAAACCTTGACAAAACTAGCTTGCTACAAGAGGCAAAGTACTTTAATTCTACTCCTGTTAATCCTAATAAATGTATCCACATACTTACTAAAATAATTTACTTATTGAATCAAGGTGAAATACTCACAACACAAGAAGCTACTGATGTCTTTTTTGCTACTACAAAACTATTTCAATCCAAAAATGTAATGCTACGACGTTTAGTTTATTTGTGCATCAAGGAGCTTAGCCCCATGGCTCAAGATGTCATCATTGTTACTTCATCACTTACAAAAGATATGACCGGTAAAGAAGATTTGTATCGGGCCGCTGCTATTCGTGCTCTCTACAGTATAACAGATAGTACAATGATACAAGCCATTGAACGTTACATGAAACAAGCTATTGTGGACAAAAATCCTGCCGTCAGTTCTGCGGCATTAGTTTCTGCCTTACATCTGTCAGCTACTGCTCCGGATTTAGTAAGGCGTTGGGTCAACGAGGCTCAGGTAATGAGATTATATATTATAATTGTGACTAAAAATACCAAAATACAACATGCAATAACTAATATTGAATGTTTATTATTGTTTCAGGAAGCGGTAATGTCTGATAATGTGATGGTTTCATATCATGCCTTAGCTGTAGTGGCCGTATCTAAACGTAATGACCGGTTGTCCACTGTGAAACTTGTTACAAAATTATCAACTGCCCCGTTGCGTTCTCCATATGCACTTTGTCTTTTGATTCGACATGCAGCCAAATTAGTTGAAGAGGATCAAAATGATACAAGTGAACCTTATCTTAAATTTATTGAGTCATGTTTACGTCATAAATCAGAAATTGTTGTATATGAAGCAGCACATGCAATTGTAAATTTAAGAAATACTGCTAGAGAGCTTGCTCAAGCAGTCAGTGTACTGCAATTGTTTTGCAGCTCTTCAAAAGCCACTTTACGATTGGCTGGGGCTCGCACTTTAGCAAAGCTAACAACAAAGCTTCCTAATACTGTAGCTGCATGTGCTGTTGATCTTGAAAATTTAATTTCTGATCCAAATAGATCAGTTGCTACTTTAGCTATAACAACATTACTCGCTACTGGAGCAGAAAGTTCTATTGATCGTTTAATGAAACAAATTTCTGTCTTTATGTCTGAAATATCTGATGAATTTAAAATTGTGGTTGTACATGCCATAAGACGTTTGTGTTCTAAATATCCACGTAAACACCAAGCTTTAGCATCATTCCTTGCTGGTATGCTGAGGGATGAGGGAGGTCTCCCATATAAAACAGCTATAGCTGACGCAATTATTGCCCTCATAGAGGAAAATCCAGATGCTAAGGAGTCAGGTCTAGCCCACCTATGTGAATTTATTGAGGATTGTGAGCATGCATCCTTAGCTGTTCGTATACTCCATGTTTTAGGCAATGAAGGACCAAAAGCAAAGCAACCATCTAGATATATTAGATATATTTACAACAGAGTTATACTTGAGTCCGGAGCTGTGCGTGCTGCAGCAGTTTCAACTGTGGCTCGCTTTGGTGCAGTAAGGGAGGAACTGCTACCAAATATTAGAGTTCTATTAGCTCGATGTCAATTAGATGATGATGATGAGGTGCGCGACCGTGCCATATTGTACAGTGCTATACTAGATTCTGGTGATCGTCAATTAATAGAAGATTTTATTATTAATGTACCAATTCCAAACCCTGTCCTCTTAGAAAAAGCACTAAATGATCATATTAATATGGACTCTGAGAAGCCATTTGACTTGTCCACTGTACCAACAAAAGAAGATCTTAAAGAGGTTGAAGATATAACTAAACCACTAACTGAAACTAATAAACAGCCTCTAGCTTCACTTGAAGAAATATATTCAGAGCAACTGAAAGTTATACCTGGCATTGAAAAACTGGGACCTCTGTTTAAGACTTCTGAAGCTTTGGATCTCACTGAACCTGAAACTGAATATCGGGTACGCTGCATTAAGCATGTGTTCGCAAAACACTTGGTTCTACAATTTGAATGTCTTAACACTTTAAGTGATCAACTTTTGAAAAATGTTTACATTCGTTTGGAACCTGCTTCCGAATATAAAATTCTGTGTGAAATACCTTGCGAGCAATTGTCATTTGATAAACAAGGGAGTGTATTTTGCTTATTAGAGTTTCCCCAAAACCCAATTGACACCATGGCCTCATTGGGAGCAACTATGGAGTTCGTAGTTCATGATTGTGATCCAACTTCTGGCCTCCCTGACTCTTCAGAGGGCTATGCCGATACTTACCCCTTGGAAGAAGTTGAGATTGGATGTGCTGAACAATTCCGAACTCGAGCTGCTTCCGATGAGTGGGAGGCAAATTGGGAAAGAGCTGTAACAGCCTCGGAAGCGTGTGATACATTTGGCCTATCACAGAATGATGTAAATGAAGCTGCTATTGCAGTTTGTAAACATTTGGGTTTGTCTAAATCTGCTATCAGTGGAGATGCTGTGAAAGAAATTCGTGGAGGTGGTTTATGGCGGGAAGGGGTCCCTATGCTTGTAAGAGCTAGATTGGTATTGGCCCAAGGAGGAGTTACTATGCAGTTAATGGCCCGATCACCACGTGAAGACATTGCTACATTGGTCTTAGCTGCTGTTGGGTAAATCAAGGCAATGAGTATTTACCTACTTATTAACCAAATCAATTTATTCAATTCCTTTATGAATAATATTCTAAATAATTACATTATCTAAGAATCATCTTTTATGATATATTTTTTTACAGTTCAAACTAAGAAGGCATGTAACAAAACGATTATATTATGGATTTATTTTGTTTTAAAGATTTCGCATACGCATGTTTTGGGTACTTTATACAAATACATGATTACAAAAACACCGAAGCGCATATGCCCTCATTTTAAAAAGATAGTCCAAGTACCCATAAAGATACAAAATCCTCAAATGATACAATAAAATCCGGAACAAAAGTAATTTTATTACTATTAGTGAAAATAATATTGTCATATTATATTGTTATTGTGTGGAAAATATTTCTTATAATATATCGTTTTAAAAATATAAACTCATATTTTGAATAAAGTTCACATTATATGGCACTAATTTTTACAGCTACAGCAATTATTAAATTATGTACCTAATAGTAAATTAATGTAAGATCCCAAAAATGTTATAAAGAGAAAACAATTTTTATGTATGTGATTTTTTTTCTATATTTTATATTTCAGTATGTGACATAATATATATACAAATGTGAATATACTAAAACTTTACACATGTATCTATATTATTTTATAAACTTGAAATTAACAGATGTAGATAAAAATCAATATTTTTCTCATGTTGTATTAAAATCTATTTTAAGATAGAACATTTATTCATTTACCTATAATACCCAAAATCACTTATCTCATGAGCATTAAAACTGTTACTATTACTTCTGAGCTATTACTTAAATTAAGTCACATCGTCTCCTAAATGTCTCTATCTCCATACTTAATCGAAAATGGTATAAAATTGATGATTGTCAGATGATAATACACAATGTCGACAGTGTAGACTGTAGGCAAGTTTTAGCTTTATTTAGTTTATCATTGTCAGCACTGTTGTTAGCCTTTTTAACAGACTTAAAAAAATATGAGGTTCTCAATTCATCTGTATGTTTGTCACACAATTACTACGCCTATTGTTAATGGATTTCGATGATTACCTATTTTTTTGATTGAAAGCTGGTGTTTTCAATTACGTCCCATATTAATTTGATCAATATTTGATCTACTGTACTGTTTTTGAGTTATTATCAATAATGCGTATTTGGTTGACTTAGTTTACCTAGAATCTAAATGATGTGCTTATTTTATTACTTGTCATTGTAAAATGAACAAAATATAATTGTATAGGACGCTTTGTTAGCGCACCATAGTATTTCGAGGCTATCGTAATCATCATCAGCCTTTATCCGTCCACTGCTGAATATAGGCCTCCATCCTGAGCCCGACACGAAGATAAGGGCGATACTGGACTCACCCACGTTCGTCGCCTACTGGAAGGGGGCTCGTCGGCGGCCTCCTAGTGAGACATTCCTGTCTCGCAGAAGGAGACCATCGCCGTCCAGGACTCGTCGTCACCGAGCATCGCGGTGATGACACTAGGCAGAGACAAGTCCGAGACACCTCCTATCCGAAACACAGGAGTGTGTCTCGGCAAGAACCTCGGCATCGTCTTCCCACATGGCTGACCAACATTTCGTCTACCTAAACGCGACCTCATAATATGCGTTCTAATTTAGCGATGTTCTAATGATGATCTTTGGTAATATCATCATCATCATTATCAGCCTTACGCGTTTAACAGTTCTACCCATGTTTCATACAAATAAAATCAGTTACCGAATTTTGGAATCACTAAAAATAAGAAATAAAATAAAGTAAACAACAACTTATTCTTCTACGAATAATAATAATAATATTTATTTGGGTGAAATATGGTACAATTTAGGTCTTAATGCGTGGTGTTCAGTAGTATACCTATCTCATAGGTACCTGCTCTGTCGTTATTGACCAGGGTTACCTACACTTTACACAAGTCGCTAATCTTTCCTTAAAAACGCAGAACAGTAATTACTACAATGTTTGACGTTGACCATGAAAAACTAAGTATAATATAAACAACGAATTAGTAAAGGTATGGAAACATAACTCTCTTACAAAGCTCGGAAAAATATGGTTCCAAACTCACACTACTAAACTGATAATACTAACACGATTTGCACACGCGCAATACAAAATACTCTGCTAAATTTAATATGTGCACATGAATTCGTCCACCTATATACATATAAGGCGCAATCTAATTTAGGAGAATAGTGATAGAATGAAACTGAAATATCAAAGAAAGTGAGTGCGAACGTGATGGACTATTACGCGACATGTACACTGACAATGTCAGTTGAGATGTGGAAGGATGATATTATGCATTAGTCTGACATTTGTTAATTTTATTATAAAGTAATTGATTATATGAATTAATGTGGAAACCTACATTTATTTTGTCTGAATATGAAGAGTAATAAAATGACTGTTTTTAGCCTTAGAGTAGTTGACAGTCTGCTGTAACCTTGTTTTTTATTATTAAAATGTCAATAATGTTTGAAAACAGGGAATGGGGCATAAAATAAAAATCACAAGTCAAAATAGTTGTATTTCTCTTTAGTAAGAAATTAACATATTTTTTTTTTCTTCAAAATAGAACCATTAAAGTATCTTTTTGAACGTCAATTAAATGTACCACCTGTTCCATGAGTACTTAGAAGAACCTCCAAAATGTATACAAGACACTCTACCGGCGTTAGTCGGTAACCAGTAATCTTGTCTTCTTTCTAAGCGGCCTTTTTTTTTTTTTCTTTAACGCCGGGAAATGCTCTGAGGCATCCCGCGGAGGAGTGGGTCTCCCCACGTGGGTATGTGGGACTCGCTGGTAAATGGACGCAGCTCTACCCACTAAAACCCGGCGAGTGCCACCAATGCCGCTTTTGGTGAGGTGCCCCGGATCTAGAAAACAAACAGGGCACGTCGATGGCTAGTCAGTCCCGCAAGGGAACGACGCCACCTCCACAGAGGGGTTGTCCCGCACCACAGAACAACCCGTCCCAACGTCGGGACAGTACAATACAATGGGGTGAGGTTCCCATCCTCACCCCTTGCCCCCTGCTCTTCTGTCCCCTCTTTTTATAAGTGGGGTACAAAGAGCCCCCTCGGCCCAATTAGCTTCGCCCAAGGTGCATCGCTCACCCTAGGTTACTGAGCCCCACCGCCACGACAAGGCCTGAACCATGGTGGGGGATTTTCTAAGCGGACTGCTGCAATCCATTGTAAACGCCGAATCTCGTTTATGGGGAAACTAAAAGTAAATAATTGATAAAAACATAAATAAGGAATAAAAATATAAATATAAAAACTTGGTACTCAATGTAAAATTTAATAAAATACTTCAGTAAAAATCGGCTGCCTGCTGATTGCATAATACTGACCACAAAAATTTATATGGAGGTTATTTAAGCGTGAATAAAATACGAAATTATTAACTTAGCTGTGATAAGTTATCCCAGTTTGCTTTTTACTTCCTTCTTTTCGTCTCTTACACCATTTTACAACATAGGAGGTCATTTTTGTCTCTGGGAAACGATTTTTTCGTCAACGCAACGGTTGTCTAGACTGTCACAGAACGCGCAGCAGACCATACCATATAGAATACGTAGTATTCTCTATATAGTTTGTGCAGCAGACTGAGAGACAAATTGACTGTACTTTTTGGGCCCCGCCCACTTGATTGTAGTTTGCGAGGAACCGTTTTTTAGCGCAGTTCGTATTCCATACCTTTTCTAATTCGTTGAATATAAATTGATCTTGCCGTTATTTTGACTATATGTACCCAAAATCGTAAAAAAAATACTTTTAAAAAATACAAGCTTTTAAACTTTCGTATTTTAACACTGATTTTAGCCCAACTTTGGGCGAGTACACGGAGCATGAAAGATTAAAAATAAAGTTTGTACTGACATAATTTAGTTATTCAAAAGTAGAAATAAATTTATTTTTAAAAGATACAATTACCTAATAGTTTTTCTATAATAACTGTTTTGCTAAAATGACATTTTAGGAATGAATTATTGTGCATTTCATTCTAGCACACATGTTCACGCACTATGTCAGGTGAGACAGCAATCATTTTGTTGGAGTTCACGCCGTCGACTAGTTCAACCTTAACCCCCCAACAGCGCCCTGGGTGAGTTTTTTTTGTGGCGCCCCCTAACTGCAATTGAAGAAAATATAACCATTTGATAAGAAATAAACTAATAAAATTTTACTTTTCTAGCCTCTCTACCATCAAACTCTTTTATTAGGCTATCAAAGTCGATGTTTTCAGCAATTTAATTTTTGATTGCCAAAGTTTGTCAATCTAGATTAAGATATGGTCGATCGCAGATTTTTTATCAGCCTAAGCTTAGAAAAACTCCTCTCCCCACTATTAACCGTTACAGGTATAGATACCTATATAATATCTAGTACCTAAATAATGTACGGATATCATTGAGAATATCAATGATATCCGTACATTTGGATACAGTTCTTGTAAGTTGCGATCTTTGATAAAATTTAAGACAAAAACAGGAGCATTTTTTGATGACGCGGGGGGCACGTCGGCAGCCTCCTCTCTTACCCGCTCGTCGACCTTCTTCTGGGACATTACTGCCTCGTAGATGGACACCATCGCCGTCCAAACAAATACACTAGTAACCACATTCTGATCACAAAAAAACAAGGATTTCAGACTTACGAGTTACAGAGTTCATCACACAACTTACTGCCATATACCTATATCTAAATTAGCATCTATAGATATTTTCAATCGGAGGTCAGAACAGAGATTGCTAAGGTCGGCTTTTTACGGAATCTGGATTTTTCCAAAAAAATCAAAATTCCGAGTAGGCTATACTCATCTATTCGTATTTTCCATTGCCATATAGGTTTTCAACCCAAAACAAAGCATACAACAACAACAACAATGGGGTACTTCCTGTTTGACCTAGAATTGTCAACTTTTATTTAAAAGCAAGGTCTTATAGCAAATCTTGGGCGGCAGCCACTGCCCTGGCCGGTGAATGGGGCGTTAATGCGGAGGTGGGAAGAGGATCTGGCGCAGCAACCATATTATGGCAAAAGCCTAACGGCTGCTCTGTGTCCGGTCCTCAATGGGTGGATGCGCCGTAAGCGCAAGCTCCTCACTCATCCCCTCCTCCAATTTTTGTTTAGGTACCTACTTAATTGTATTTTTTTTGTAACGTTTGCGAGTATACAGTCGTAAACAGATGAAACGACTGTCAGTCATGTGCACTCTACCTACTACTATAAAATAAAAAATAAAAACTTGAACCTGCAAGGAAATAGTGGTCACATCTAGTTGCTAGGTAGTCGGTAAAAGAACCGTATTTATATATTTCATCATTATACTTTCGAGCGTCCTCCTCCCCTGATTTCGGTGAAGAGACTGTGTAGTCTCTGTATAGTAGTATTTGCGGTTTGCTGTGTGGTATGCAGACTGCTTATTACACGTTCACTGTCACTTGTCGCTATGACGCAGTCCGCAGACCTTGTAGTGCCTTCAGTCTTCACCGTTTTGTCATTTCTAGTTGTATGACGTAACTCGTCATCTCTCATTTTCTGTTGCAACTTGTAAGAAGTTGAATTTGTGATGTGCTAGTCTGTATCGGTCCCCACCATGGTTCAGGCCTTGTCGTGGCGGTGGGCCTCTTATAAGAAGAGGGGACAGAAGAGCAGGGGGCAAGGGGTGAGGGTGGGAACCTCACCGCAGTCTACTGTCCCGACGTTGGTAGGGGTTGTTCTGTGGTGCGGGACTACCCCTCTGTGGAGGTGGCGTCGGTCCCTTCCGGGACTGACTAGCCGTCGAGGTGCCCTGTTTGTTTTCTAGATCCGGGGCACCTCGCCAAAGGCGGCATTGGTGGCACTCGCCGGGTTTTTGTGGGTAGAGCTGCGTCCATTTACCAGCTGTCGGGCGCAGCGAGTCCCACATACCCGCGTGGGGAGACCCACTCCCCCGCGGGATGCCTCAGAGCATTTCCCGGCGAAAAAAAAAAGAAGAAAAGAAAAAAATGTCTGTATCGGTACCGCCATCTTACTTCATCATCATCATCATTAGCCTCTATCCGTCCACTGCTAAGCATAGGCCACCCTCAATGAATGCCAAGACGGCCGATCCGTGGCCACTCGCATCTAACACGAACAGGCGGAAATAGCCATAGGTACGGTCTAAAAATGAAAATGATTGTCAATTGGGTTTCTTTAACTATAAACCATAATTCATAACTTTGTTGTGCACTGTGCTGTAGCGCGTTCGTGTTATTCGTATAGCTCGGTCTCTTTCCCTCGCCACGTGCTCGGACACACGGCTCGAGTTATACGCACGGAATACGTATCCAACGTTTCATTTAAATCACGTGTTTTTGAGCGTGAAGTGTAGTGATGGGATCCATTTCTTTTGAATATATTAAATAATCTCTATTTTTTTGTTACATAACATAATTTAGACGAATTAACAAAAACTCAATTAAACTACAAAATATTATGCAGATGTAGCATAGTTTAAAACAATATTGGCTACGAATTATTTTAAAGTAAAATTATATTTGACTTGATTGAAATATAAAATTATATGCTTTTCTAGTTTTATTGTTACTTAGTTAAACATTTATCTTAAATAAAATAGCAGAGATCAAGACCGTTCTATTATAAAAAATGACTCTTTTGTAATAGGCTTTATGTACTTACTTACCTACACACGTCACACTTACTTAAATTAAAATGTATGTAGGTAGGTACCTACCTATTCATACCTAGATTGTGGTGTTGATCTAGAATTGTTTTTAGAATTAATCAGAGTTTGTACATTTAATATTATGACAGCTGGGTGTAACTATCTAATTTGTTAAAATAGGTTACCTACCTATTTTATAATGTAGGTAAGTTATATTATTTCTTATGTCCATATTTATATAAAAGCGAATTAACATCTCAGCTCATAAAAACTTTGTAATAGCTGTATTTATAAAATAATAAAATGTATTTAGTGAGTATTTTTTATTCAAATATCGAATCGACACTTGTTCACCGCCCTATATAATATATTTATTTATAATCAAAGTTGTAACTTGCGAGGACTGAATCTGACAAATCTGTAAATCTTTTACGAATTTAATTTATTTACACAGTGAAGTTCTGAAGTACATACCTACTCTTTTGATATAATATCACAAAATATGTGTGTGTGTGTTTAATGCTAAAAGATACATTCCTATTAGCTTTAAAACTATAATACTAAATAAACAATTTTGTTTAAAGTTGCCAAAGCTTATTTACTGAATAAATCAATAATATTAATGTTTTATTTTGTGCTGTTATAAGTGAACATGGATTATTGAGTAAACAGGTAAAGTTTCCATGCAATCATTAAATTTAGTATGTTTAAATTAAATTAGTGGCCAGTTTATGTATGTAGTTAGTGAATGAAAATATATAATATATAGCAAAGCGAATTTAGTTAGGTATTTCTGCAAAAATGATCAGGAATCCTAAATTTATAACTGTGTTTTTATTTGTTTGCGCATTTTAATTTCAAAGCGAAACTTTGCCAAGAAAAGTTTGAAAAAGTTTTCAGCAAATCAAATTTAATGAAATGTTTAGGTAGGTACATATAAAATAGGGCTTAAAAAATTTATTCTAAAAAAGACTTCAAATTTTATTCATATATAACACTTCAAAATTTATTCTAAAAAAGAGTCACTTACATAAGAAAATTTGGTAATATTGTGTATAAATACAATTTGTATGGTCATATGTATATTATACATAATATGGTTAAGATATCCAAATTATATTGCATACTATTTTTTAGTTTTGGTTTGAGTATAAAATATATGTTACACTGTAACCAGTTTGCTTATTGTTGTATGTTTGTATATTCATATACCGACTAGATAGACTCTTGGGGCAAAGATGTAGGGGTCTTTATGTGAAATTAACTATGATGAAATTATAAATAATAAAAAAATACATTATTATATATAGAGTAGTTTACCATACAATATGCATTAGATCATAAAATTATCAGTTCATATGTTTTTGTATTTCTTAGCTGTAGGAATTGTATCATCATAGATCAACCATCTCGACATGCATTGGAAGAGGCCAGTAATTGATAGATACTAGTAATTGAGAGGTATGATATATAGGTATATATAGGTATGATGATAAAGTTGAAATGGATAATGAAACTTATGTTGACCATTCTATAAAAAAAACCATAAAAATTATCCCCTTTTCAGGAAATCTAAATAACTTATTTAGTGACTACAAAAAATAGATTTTAGTTATTTCAATTATTAATGAATAATTGAATTAACATAGAAAAAGAATAGGATAGATATCATATAACATGGACCGGTTACTGCATCATCTTCCCACCTGGCAAATGGTTGAACAACACTTTGTCTATCCAAACGCAGCCTCCACTCTTGAACCTTAATGACCCATCGGCCATCAGTAACCAAATTTTACAGTAACAAAAAAATGGTTACTTTTAATGTTGTATAAATTATACTGGCCATGGCCAAGCCTTGTTGATGCATGATCGGCCATTTTTGTGTTCATTGAAGGAGGCCTATGTTCAGCAGACAGGTAGAGGCTGCTGCTGCTGCTGATGATGATGATGATGATAACGTTATGCTAGTGCCGTAGTAGTAGTTTTTCGGCTTCTAGCTTCCACTCTGGGGTGTAATGTTTATGTAACATTTAACAATATCTTCTATTCTTGTACCTCATTAATTCTGTTGTGTTCTATTCAATTGTATTTGATTTACGTAATGCCATTGCAAATGTATTATTATAATATAGGTCACTGGCTGAGCTTTGCAAAATTATGAATCAAAATTTAAATATTGTACTTTTTTATTTGTACTGGCTATGCGAATGTACTTTTTTTAAATAAAATTGCTGTCTGTCAGTCTAAATGCTATGGCCATTTTATTCAATAGGTATAATAAGGTGCTATTCATTAATTACGTAAGGGTACTGAGGGGAGGGGGGGTTAAGAAAATCTCTACATGTCCTTATGAAGGTGGGCAGGGGGGTTAAATTCATTCTTACGTAATACTTTGTAAATCATAATTCAACATTAGGAATCTAATCCCATTTTGGATTTTGAATAGTTTTCTTCATTTTATAGTGTGTGGCTAGAGGAGGATGAGGTGCTATTCCCCTTCAGACGTCCCTAACGAAATTCCATCTACCATTGCATCTGATGAGTAACCAATTGTTTCCGATTGGACAATATTGCTGAATAATTCATTCAGTCCGGACAAAGATTAATGACTTAACTAACCATTCACTATAATAATTTATATTCTAAAGAATATTTTGAAACTAGTCGATTATTATTCTATGCAAAGTATTATTAATTTGTAGTTTTACTGATTTATATTTCCTGATTTTAAAATTACTTAAAAAATTACTTTTAATTTTAATTTTGATATTCCAAAGACTAAATAGTGGTCTAATAATAATATAGTTTTTATTTAAATCTTATAGCATTAGACAAATATAATTTAAATTATTATTTATTTAGTTGTTAAATAAAAAATAAAAAAACAAGTTGAACTGTACGTTTTAGTCGAACTGAACCTTTTCTAACATTTTATTATTTAGAAGAAAGAGATAGAATCTTACGTAAGAAACCCCCGTTCGAGAAATCTTATGTATACTTACATGGGGGCAGGGGGGGTCAAAAATTATCAAAATTGTCCTTACGTAATTAATGAATGGCCCCTAACCTTATGATTACTTATGTGATATTGTGTTTTGCGAACTAGGTATTAACATTAAAATTTATGAGTAATCAAACTAGGTACATAATAGACTAGTCTCTTGGTAATATCGTAAGATCTTGTGTAATGTGTTATGGCGACGAAATAACGAAAGTATATAAGTAGGTATAAATATATATTTGTTCAGGTGCTTACTGTGTTTATAGTATTATTGAGAGACTGAAAACTTTTATATATTCCAACCCGACGCCAGGAGGCCGTGTGGTCGCAGACTACACGGTTGGCGAGGGGCAACCCCCCACTTTTATAAACCAAAAGTGAGCCAAATGGGCTCACACGAATCCGATGTAGCATTAGGGCCTTCGGGCCGTTAGCATAGATCCTTCCGAAAAAAAAAGTAGATATTATTTTTAAAAAATATCTATATTGTTATCGTATAGTAAACTTAGCTGACACCGACTCAAAAAGTAACAAAAATAACGCGGTAAACGCAAAGATTGTAATTAGTAAAATAACAAATTGATTATAAGTTGTAGGCACAAAAATTAAGGAAACGCGATTATTTTATTACTTTTTAGTTTATTTCTTATTTTTGAAGTCGATTTTGAAAATCGATAGACGCTGCCCCCACCGGTGAACCCAACGATTTCTGATCCAAAAGAGGTATGTTCTTGCACCAACACGAATTTCCGTCCAAACCATAATTATTCCTCCGTGGTATGGATGGACTTCCCGACGGTGTTTCAGACGGTTCTGTTGACCAGTAGCTCGCCTCGCCAGCATACACGTACTTTTCGTGAAAAGCACTAGAGACCACTGGTTATCTTCACAGAGCCAAAATTTTCTAGCCCACTGTATATATATATATATATATCTTCGTCCACTAATTCCTCTGCGTAGTGCTGGAGTATGAAGTGCAGATGTACTATCGTGTTGTAGTGCCTATTACTGGTTAAGTGTTTTTTTTTATTTTATTTAATTCAATTTCAATTTTGTTCCTTTATGTGTCAAAGCTCGAAAATTCAAACAATATTTAAAATTTAATTTCTCGAAAACTATAACTTACCGCACCCGGTTTCTAAACCCAACCCCTGGTGCAACCTTTGAACCAATTGCAAGGCCGTGGCATTTGGTTGTCTTCTTGCGGCCACTTTCAAAAATCGGTCCCGCCTTTGCGTGGTTATGCGCTTCGGGCCTTGCCGGTGCCTTTCAGCCATTTCACCAGTGGCACATTAACGCGACACAACCTTGATTTTACACTTTGTCTTGTTCCAAACTCTTCGGCAATACTGCCCTGAACATTTTGTCTTTCGTTAAATGGCGCCATTGCATGATGCAAACAGTAATTGTTTAAATTCGAAATTAATCATTATTTTTATTAAAACTTTGATACACGAAAAAATGCCAAAAGCTGGATCTGGTAAATTGAAACTTTCGAACTTCGCTACAACTATGCACGCAAATCTTTTGTTTTTAAAATAATTATTTTTTCAAATTAGGAATCATACAATACGATCTACAAAATAAGCATTAATTAATAGATTTTAAAGAGAAAACGTGATATCAACGTGATCACGTTAAACAAACTAGGTCGTTTCCAATTTTCCATCTACATTTTTCGTTCAACCTTATCGATGATTTATTGTGGCTTCGGCTTGTGGAAATCGTCATGTACTGTATTTTTTATCTGCGAATTATTCTCCTTGAAAAAAAGAATAAGGCCACGCTCGAAAATGTCAAGATGACCTTTATTTTACTTTATACGCTTGTATGTACTTGCACCAATGCGCTGTTCCGCGCTTCCGGATGGGTACCAACATTTTGCTTATTCCTTTATCCTCCCATTAAACGTTATTGTCTGTCTGTCTTACTTATAATCTCTGAAACGGGTGGACTGATTTTGACGGGACTTTCCCTAGCAGAACTGATAATACAAGGGGTAACTTAGAATACTAAAATAATAACCATCAATCCGAATACCGTTGGAAATTTAAATAATGCTGGCGAAGCTGCGGACAACAGCTAGTATATTATAATTTTTTAATTTTTGACCAAACAATGTTTTAGCTTATATAGTGGGTTTTAGAATTAAAAATGTGTAAACACTTACATGTGTAGTGGCCGGACCTTGTTGGATGCGTCATACGAGTGGTAAGGGTTCGGCCATCTTTGTGTTCATTGAAGCAGGCCTATGTTCAGCAGTGGATGGATAAAGGCTGATGTTGATGTTGATAATGATGATACAAACGTGTAGTGTGGTGTGTGGACCTGTAAATAATAGTTTTTAACCGACTTCAAAATAAAAAGAGGAGGTTCTCAATTCGTCTGTATGTTTTTTTTTCTTTTTTTTTGTATGTATGTGACACGATTACTCCGCCGTTTGTGCATGGATTTCGATGGTTATTTTTTTGTTTGAAATCTGGTGTTTCCAATTTCCCATATTAATTTTATTCAGATCTGACAAGCCGTTTTTTAGTTATTTCCAATAATGCCTATTTGGTTGGTTTCGTTTACCTTGATGATATGATCATTTTATTACATGTCGATGTAACAATTGTATAGGATGCTTTGGTAGCACACCATGGTATGTCGCGGTCATCGTAATCATCATCATCATCACCATCATCATCATCATCATCATCCTTTATCCGTCCACTGCTGAACATGCCTCCTTCAATGAACGCCAAGACGACGAATTTCGGAATCACAAAAAATTAAGAAATAAAAACATTTCACAAAAAATTAAAACCGACTTCAAAAATACTAAACTAAAAATTAATAAAATAAAAACATTTTACAAAATATTAAAACCGACTTCACAAATACTAAACTAAAAAGTAATAAAATAACAGTTTCTTTAATTTTTGTGCTTACAACATATAATCAACTTAATCTTCTACTAATGTACAAACTTTGCGTTTACCACGTCATTATAGTTACTTTTGGAGTCGGTGTCAGCCAAGGTAGGTAGGTAGGGTACAGCAACAAATACGACACCGATATAATATAAACATAAATAAAATTAAAGTGTGAGTATGTACGAGTAATTTCAAATTAACAGCTTTTCAAAAAACGGTAAAGTATAATATTGGGTACCTACTTACATCTAAAAAAAATGTTTTAAATTATTGTCTGTCTGTCTGTCGTACAGCCAGAACCAACTTCCGGCTAATCTCTGAAACGGCTGGACCCATTTTGATTTGACTTTCACTGGCAGATAAGTGATATTACAAGGAGTAACTTTAGGCTACAAAAATATTTATCATCAATCCGAATACGGCTGTAAATCTAATTAGCCCTAGTGAGTTGTGAAGCTGCGGGCAACAGCTAGTAAGTATATAATAATTTAAGAATTTTTGACAAAATAATGTTTTAGCTTATATATAATGGGTTCTAGTAATTTTATATTTGTAAATAATTACATATTTAACAAACATATACTATATCGTTATCTTAACTGTATAGTTAAAATTACCTGCAAATGAAAATGCATTTTTTAAATGAAGTAATGTAATGTTATTAAAATTTATACCTACACTAGTGGCACCGACAGACGTTGTCCTGTACAAAATATTTTTTTTTGTGAATCTGAACCATCCTCGAATCCCCTTGAACTCACACAAAAATCGGTAAAGCCGTCTAGGAGGAGTTCAGTGACATACACACGCACACAAGAAATATATATATATATATATATATATATATATATATATATAAAGATATTTATTGAAGTCTCACTATAGATTCACTAGAACATGATTTAAAGTCTAAATGGTTGAGGTCTGGGCTAGATGAGGGCCAGTCTTCAGTCATCTTCATCTTATCTTAAAGTCCCGAACGTTGGTTTCAAGCCAGGCTTGGGTAGTTCGTGCCTTGTGACCAGGTGCAGAGTCCTGCGTGAAAGTCCACGGTATATTTTAAAAAAGTGTATTGCTGAGAGTTTTCACAACATGACCCAAGACTGTATCTTGATACACTTTGGCTGAAGTTTTCACACCTTTTTCACAAAAATGTAGTTTTGTGATTCCTTAATAAGACACGCCCCACCAAATCATCACTGATGCAGGATGATGACCACGTTGTACCTTTTCGACAACTTAAGCAGCTTCTTTAGAACTGTGAACGTACACTTTATCATTTTACTTAGTGTAGTTCTTCAATCCTCAATCCTCCTCCTCCAAAAGTCCTCAATCGTGATTTTTTTTCCATCGGTAAAGAGGATTTTCTGTGCCCTTCACCTGCATATCGCGACACAAGGCGTTTTGATCGATCCACTCTTAAGAGTATACATAATATACCTACAGAGCGCGCGTTACTAAGTATGAACTGTAAGCACAGGTATGAACATAGACAATAATCTTGAAAACGTTAAATCAGTATCAAAACAACACGCGTCACATTAGGTCCGCGAACGATGTTATATTTGTTTTTATGTTAAAATGGTGAAATGTGAAGTGCCAATTTGTAAGAATAATTCCCAGAAACAAAACAAAAAAAAGCAATGAAATTTCTTTTTTGGCGTTCATTGAGGGTATGTTCATCAGTGGATGGACAGATACTGATAATGATGATGATGAATGTACTAATTTCAAATATCGTTTTTTTATGTTGGATGGGCAAACCAGCAAACGTGTTACCTGGTAAGTGGTCGACGTCGTCCATGAACATAAACCAGTTTACCTGGAACGAGCCCAGGCAACTCATCTATGTGTTGTCTATCCTGAGACATAAGATTTTAAGTCTCGGTGCTAGTAATTATACTGACTGTCTTGCCCTTCTCTCCGAAACACAGCAAAGCTGTTTCTCGGGAGAAACATGCAAGATGGTGGTACCCATGCAGCCGGGAGCGCGGCACAGCGCTTCCCTCCCACCGGTATTTTTTAACGCATTACGTATGGAAGGTCACTCTCACAGCGCTTTACTATAGATAAATATCTATAACGCTTCTGCTTACGATCGGCACAATGAAGCGGCGTGACACTCGCACTCGATATAAGGTATACTCTAAGATCCACTCTCTTTAATTGTAAAGATTTAGGGCATGTCCTGTATATCGGCGATAAGCACCGAGCTTCAGGTCTTGCTTTATAATAGGCGACAGAGTCCTAGCAGGAATCTTGATTTCTCGCACTAAGATTTTTTTCTTCCTAACAGGGTTTTAATGAATTCTGGCTATAACAGCATTGACAGCCTTTGTAGTTCTAACAGCACGTGGCCGATCTTTTCTGACGTCTTCGAAATATGAAGTGTTGTTGTATCTGTTGATAGTACGATATACGAACATACGGCTGACGGCTCCATACCCACTTCCTACAAGGCGATCACTGCAATCTTTAACACCCCATACCATATTGTAACTAGATAATGAATACGAAATTACAAAAAATTAAAACCGACTTCAAAAATACTAAACTAAAAAGTATTAAAATAACTGTGTTTCTTTAATTTTTGTCGGTGTCAGCCAAGGTAGGTAGGTAGGGTACAGCAACAAATACGACACCGACTCCAAAAGTAACTATAATGACGTGATAACCAAAGTTTGTACATTAGTAGAAGATTAAGTTGATTATAAGTTGTAAGCACAAAAACTAAAGAAACACAGTTATTTTATTACTTTTTAGTTTAGTATTTTTGAAGTCGGTTTTAATTTTTTGTAAAATGATTTTATTTCTTAATTTTTAATCATTCCGAAATTCGTCGTCTTGGCGTTAATTGAAGGAGGCCTATGTTACGGCAAAATAGATCCTAGCGTAAAAATGATAATGACCAAACTTGTGAGAAATTAAATTTCCAACAACTTTCGATACTGCCATTTTTGCTCTAAAGTTGAAAATTAACAAGTTATTTCAGAAAACGAAAAAATTGAACTTTAAAACAAGATGGCGGCGAATCCTCTACCGGGATTAGTTAGAAAATCGAGATTTATACTTCCAACCCCCGACGTTTAAAAAAAATCGAGAATTTTTTCTATTTAAATGTCTGCCCCGACTGGACTACCTATACAATTGTTACATCGACAAGTAATAAAATGAGCACATCAGCATATCGTCAAGGTAAAAGGAACCAACCAAATAGGCATTATTGGGAATAACTAAAAAACGGCTTGTCAGATCTTAATAAAATTAATATGGGACCAAATTGGAAGCACCAGCTTTTAAACAAAAACCATCGAAATCCATTCACAAACGGTGGAGATATCGTGTCACTTACATATAAAAAAAAACATACAGACGAATTGAGAACCTCTTCTATTTTTGTCGGTTAAAAATATGTGAAATGGCGCAAAATCGAATAAAGTTTTTAAAATAATAGGTATACGTGTTCGAAATTCAAAATAATTAAAAAGTTGAAAAAAAAAGAAAAGTTTATATGTGACGGTATTTATGGTTGGAGATGGCGGGAAGCAACGGGGCGCGCGGTTGTATTTTTTTTTCCCTTTAATTAAGCGATATTTTATTGGTTGCTTAAGACTGTATGGCTTTAAATGTTCTAAACGAACTAACCTTTTTTTTTTCCTTTAACGCCGGTAAATGCTCTGAGGCATCCCGCGGGGGAGTGGGTCTCCCCACGCGGGTATGTGGGACTCGCTGCGCCCGAAAGCTGGTAAGTGGACGCAGCTCTACCCACTAAAATCCGGCGAGTGCCACCAATGCTGCCTTTGCTGAGGGACCCCGGATCTAATAAACAAACAGGGCACCTCGACGGCTAGTCAGTCCCTCAAGGGACCGACGCCAGCTCCACAGAGGGGTTGTCCCGCACCACATAACAACCCTTCCCAACGTCGGGACATTACAATGGGGTGAGGTTCCCATCCTCGCCCCTTGCCCCCTGCTCTTTTGTCTCCTCTTCTTATACGAGGGGTACAAAGAGCCCCCTCGGATCAATTAGCTTCGCCCAAGGTGCTGAGCTCATCCTAGGCTACTAAGCCCCACTGCCACGCCAAGGCTTGAACCATGGTGGGGTAAATGAACTAACCTAAACTATCACCTACTTTCGGCTTTGCATCCTGTTACCAAACACTATTATTACGAGTATTATGAGCTCATATACGGCAAAGGTACAAGGTAGAGATGTCAATATTAGTTGAAATTTTATAACAGTTAACGGTTAATTGTTAAAAATAAATACCGATATTTTTATTGGTTGAAAATATTAGTTAATATTATTTGTCAAGTAAACGATTTGGTTATTGGTTGATGTTAATGAAGTTGAATATTTTATTCTATTGTAACATTATATACCTAATAAAGATTATTATAGATATTAATACGTTAAACTCAATGAACTTTGAATGAGTCTAGCTAGTATTTTGATGACTCCTAAACACTTATGAAAATTGTCAAATATTGAATTTAGCATTCCGTCTTGACATCTTAATAACTGAACTTCTTTAAATAAATAAATAATAATAACTATATAATAAATACTAATCTTCTTTTAAATAAAACAAGAAACAACGACTTCGAACGACTATCAAATAAAACTAACCACTAA
Source organism: Helleia helle (assembly GCA_963853865.1). Taxonomy (NCBI): domain Eukaryota; kingdom Metazoa; phylum Arthropoda; class Insecta; order Lepidoptera; family Lycaenidae; genus Helleia; species Helleia helle. The sequence goes on from OY971420.1 coordinate 9,123,251, forward strand.
CAAGACATTTACGAATCGCAATACGCACTACGCACTAATGAAAGTGTAAATAATCAACTACGTTTAGTTCGCCCAGCGCGCTATAGTTGATAGTTAATTGTTTAAAATATCACTTCCACAGAAAATATTACTACACTTTGTTTCGAATAAAAATATCGCATACAATTGAAGATCAAACGAACTTACCTAGTGAAGTTCGATCACAATTATGTGAACAGCTTCATTCTTTGCGATTTAATTTTACATGTTGTAGTAGTATTGCCACGCTACAGCCTTGCACGGATGTTAAAAGATTGGTAGAAATAAAAATAAAAACTGGCAACCCTATACGGCTTCCCTTCCCTAACCAGTCGGTCCTACCCGTTATCTCTCCTTGAGAGGGGATGTGTAATTTCTCGTCATTTTGTTTAAAGTTTTTATATTGTCACATTTTATATATTAATAAATTGGGTGGGCCGAAAAAATTGTGTGCAATTTGAAGGTAATTGTTAAATAGGTACAAGTAGTAGGTAGCTTTTGAGCAAACCTCAATAATAATATAGATTTTTTGGGAGGGTATGTATAAATCGCGTCGAATGAAGCTGTTCACATAATTGTGATCGAACTTCACTAGGTAAGTTCGTTTGATCTTCAATTATGTTTCACAGCTTCATTCTTTGCGATTTAATTTTACATGTTGTAGGATGTTCAGAGAACTGTAAAATGTGACAAATATAACTTGTATTGATAATGAAATACAGTACGTATGTTAATAAACTGTATTTATTTTTTATACAACAACAACATAATCATAACTTATTGTCTAGAGAGAATAGATCTTGCAAAACTTAGCAAACGTAATAGGCTTTTTGTTTTATTAATATATTCAATAAGACATCTAGCTGGACATATTTCAGGTCTTTCATCATAAAAGGGCAATTTTAAAACCGGCTGAACAGAACCTGGTTTAGAAGATTTAATCAAATCATCGATTTTTATTAGGATTAGAGTTCCACTAACATTTAAATTTTTTTTTTTTATATTAATGAAAATGTCTGTACGCGATGTGCGGTTACTAAAGCCAACAGTGTAAGAGCCTTTTTTGAAAGAGTTTCCAAACTAAGGCCTTCATTAGGCCATTTCTGAGAGAGATAATTAAGGACAATACCAGGATCCCATGTTAAATCTTATTTCGGATTGGTTGGCCTCATTCGAAAAACTCCTTTCATAAATCTTTTTAAATTATCATCATTAACACAGGATCCCAATATTAGTAACAAAGCAGACTTGTACGAGTTGATGGTACCGTATTTTACACCTTTATTAAAAATTTCAGTACGAAAATGTATAGCTCTGGCTGAAGAGGCATTAAATTGATCGCAATCATTTTTCTTACAGTAGTCTAGCCAACCTCTAATGCAACCATTGTACTGTTTGTATGTGTTGTCTGATAATGATTTTATCATTATTTCTACAGATTCTGCAAATATACCCTTGCTTAGTAAAGCTACCCGGATAATTTGACGGCAACAAGGCGAAGGGTCTGATAGAGCTTGTGAGCTTTGTGCGATCTGAAAGGACATTTTAGCAAATTAATGTTGGGGTCAAAATAAATTATTTCAGAACATTAATTTTTGTAACATTGGAAACCAAGGTTGCATTGGCCAATAAGGTATCACAAAGTCATGCCATGAAACAGTAAAGGCATCAACTGTCCAAGCATCGGGATCGTTTTTCCAACTGACATATGTTTGACATTTAGCGTTACTACGACTGGCAAATAAATCTACTTCTTTATCTTCTGAATCAGATGAAGTATAAATCCGCAAACGACGTCTTTTTCGTAGCCTTGCTTGGAGATCTTGAATCTTCTTTCTTATAATCTTGTCGCTACTATCTCTTTTACGTTTTCCTCCCATCGTAGAAAGTAGTGCAATTCGAGAAGAATACTAAATTAAATTAAATGTAGTTTTCGAGAAGGGACGTGCGAAGGCTTGAGCACGGAAATACAGAATGACGAGAAATTACACATCCCCTCTCAAGGAGAGATAACGGGTAGGACCGACTGGTTAGGGAAGGGAAGCCGTATAGGGTTGCCAGTTTTTATTTTTATTTCTACCAATCTTTTAACATCCGTGCAAGGCTGTAGCGTGGCAATACTACTACAACATGTAAAATTAAATCGCAAAGAATGAAGCTGTGAAACATAATAGAATGTTAATGTAGGCAATTTCAGTCCGGTGATATAATAATATGTGAACGTACGAAAATATTCCATATTTCAAAGACGTTAAAGGTAAAATTTCATAGCATTCAATATAGTTGATTCATCAACCCAGGTTGAAACGGTTGAAATTAATATGATATTTTTATTCGATAATGTTGATTTTGTTTATTTAATATAATGGTTGATTTTAAATATTAGTTAAATTTATTGATTGATAGTTATATTCAACGACTCTAGTACAAGGTGCAGGTACAAACTTGGAGCAAGGTTATTATTAATATTAATCTGTCGCGCTGGAAATCCATACACGCGCGAACATGTGTGCAAGAATGAAATGCACAATGATTCATTCCTAAAATATCCTTTTAGCAAAACAGTTATTTTAGAAAAACTATTAAGTGTATTTTATTCAAATAGATTTATTTAAACTTTTGAATACCTTAACTATGTCCGTACGGGATTTATTTTTGAGCTTTCGTGCTCCCTATACTATTTATTTTCGCCTTAAATTTGGGCTAAAATCAGTGTTGAAATACGAAAGTTTAAAAGTTTGTATTTTTTAAATGTATGTATTTTTTACTATTTTGGATACATACAGACATAGATAATGACGAGATCAATTTTTATTTTTTCCTTAATTTTTGGTGGTCAAAGTCAAACAATGTAGTAATTACTGTTCTGTGTTTGTATGGAAAGATGAGCGACTTGTGTAACCTTAAATCCCCGATTCGGCTCTCCTAATATAAAAAAAGAAGATCGCATATCATTGTTCCAAGAATACGTGAGAAGTCAGTATAGAAAAAGAGAAAATAATAAAATATACTGTTTGAAAGTTTTTATTAAGGGCCCCTTCTCCCAAAACTATAGGTATTTAACGCACCGAATCCCTTTGCACTTGCGTTGCGCGGGAGATGTCTTTATATGAACTCCGGTGACCTACCACGGCCGGCAAGCACGCCACAGTATACGAATATGCAGTAGATTGACTATGCTCGAATTATTCTTAGATGTGATAATTAATAATTATGCATAACAAAATCTTGTTGTTGTTATAGTTATCTAGTTTTGGATTTATAGAAATACTAGCTGGTGCCAGCGACTTCGTCTGCGCAGGATAAGATAGTTTTATTTCTTCACTAATTAATCGAAAGGAACTTCGATCCATCCGGGTGTCCCTTGACACCTCTCTTTAGTTTCTTTTTTATAAAAAGTATCCTATGTTACTTCTAATACCTCCAAGAATATGTGTACAAAGTTTCATGATGATCGGTTAAGTAGTTTTCGCGTGAAAGCGTATCCAACATCCATGCTTTCACATTTATAATATTAGTAAGGATTAGGAAGGATGAATTAGCTACATAGGTCTAAAAGGTAGTGCCATGCTGCTTGCAGCCGAATTGGGCCGACACGACCGTAGGGGTACCTCTCGTTCACATGATAATGGCGTCAAGTGACACCTATGCTGTCGCGTTTCTTGCAGTGTATGAGTTTCCGGTGTCCCATTGCAGGGGATGGGGTAAAGGAGGGTAATGCATCTGCATTATCTCTTCTGTGAATGTTTACGAGGACGACCTCTGTGGCTCAATGGTTAGCGCGTTAGCGTTCAAGCCGGAGGTTGCGGGTTCGAATCCCGCCAAGGAACAAAAAGTTTTCTATGTTCCTGGTTCATGGATGTGTATTAAATATGTGTATTATAAATAAAAAACCTTAAATATGTGTATAGTATAAAATATTAAATATATTTCCATTGTCTGGTACTCGTAACACAAGTTCTTCGAGAACTTACCACGGGACCAGATTGACGTGGTGCAAAAAGCGTCCTTAGATATTATTAATATTATGGGAGTCGGTAGTCATCTAAGGCTCCGAATGCTCGTTTGTCTTTGTTCTGGAAGAAGACATCACTACATAGTATAAACTATAAAGCAAAGTCGCTTCCCGCGTCTGACTGTATGTATGTTTACATCTTTAAAACTACACAACGGATTTTGATGCGGTTTTTTTAATAGATAGAATGATTCAAGAGGAAGGTAATAGGTACATGCATAATATAGTAGATAAACACTCATAATTTTAGAAGTTTCTGATGTGATGTCATAAATAAGCACATTTTTTGCACTTACATTGCAAACGCTGGATGAACCCTAACAGATTGATCAAAATAATGTATTACATTATTATACACCTTAGCCGGGCCCGGTTCCGAATTAATTATTATTGTATCAATGTATGGCAGAATTGTGTATCCTAAATATGCATACTGAAAAGTCCGCGATGGCATAATATGTCTACATTAGTTAAATATAACATACTACCTATATCCATTTTAATACTTTAAAAAAATGCCAATTATAAAGCGGTAATGTAAAAGCTATTCACAAAAATACGGCATTAATCACTACATATTATAAAATAAAGTCCTACGCCCGTCCATAGATAAATAATTATCATCAATGCGTATATGGTTGTATATCTAAGTTAACGCGGGCGAAGCTGCGGGCAACAGCTAGTTTGTGATAAAACTGTATTAAGATTCTTTTTCCTTATTTTACTTTTTTTATTCGCCATTTCAATTAAATAACTAGGTACTACACAAACTCAAGTATCTATTTATTTACACTAATTAAAGGTTTTGTATTGCAAACTAATTACAACTAAGAACAACAATTGTTAGTAAGTATTAAGTAGCTATATTATTTACACTGTGTCGTCTTATTTATTTAGACGTAATAATATAGAATGCGCGGTAACAACGTAGTCACGAGCAAAAGCGGCACAGGTCCTACTTCGATGACGCCCGGCTGGGTACTGGCGCGACGTGGTGCGATGCGCGAGAGCCATTTTTATCGTTTTTTATTTTTCAAAAATTTTTGAAGTGACATAATAAAGATCTATCCAATTATTTCCACGTCATCCCCGTTTAGCAATTTAAACGTAAAATTTTCATTAAAATTGAGTTACCCGAAGTTTCATACTACTCAATTTGCTTTTAAAATCGACGTTACTTTAGAATTTTTTTTGATCATGTAAAATGTTAAATATTGTATTTTTATCCAAAAAAATCCCTAGATCAAAGATGTATCTATACCCTATTTTTTTATTATTATTTTAAAATGACGACTTCTATGAAAACACCTCGATCTAGAAACAACAATTTGGGATAAAATCACTTTTTCCAGAAGTCATAACAATTATTATTATAAAAATGTATTATTAACATATTCATATTTGTCTAACATTTATTTCTCATATTAAATGCGATTATAGATACTACTATATACCTACCACAGATATTAAAAATAAGGAGATATGGCGTTTCATTGAAAACAAAGGAGGTTCACGTGTCGTCAGTTTGTCCCCACCACGCTTTGCAACACACATAGCTATTCATAAATCGTAACCACTTATAACGTTCTAAAGAATAAAAAATAAACCTTATGTTATCATACACAACGCTCATTCAACATGAACCGTATAAACGGATCGCTCGGTCTCTTTCTAAACAATCAAATTTAAACCTTATTTATCACTCAAAGTGCTCAATCTTAGTAACAGCGGAACAACTCTCTACCTCTCTTTCTAACCAATCAAATATAAACCTTATTTTATTAAAAATAGCGCTTATTCCTACTTTCACACTCACTTATTACATTTTTTTGTGTACAATTACGAAGTACGAACAGTGATGTACTAGGTGTGTTGCAAAGTTGTCGATTCTTACATTTATTTTTACCCGTGACGGTATGGAGACTGTATATAATTTTGCTATTTATCTCCAGAACTACCAGTCCGATTTTGATGCGGTTTTCAGGGATGAGTTTGGATTTGATTGGTGCATGTTTTTAGATAGGTGTTACGTTGATAGCTCACCAGATGCCACTGCAGTAAACATTGTTGCCTATTTTATCCAAAACTACTTGTCTAATTATGATGCGGTTTTCAATTATGGGCTTGGATGTGATTAATGCATGTTAATAGATAGATTTTACAGTGACGACTTACCAGTGGGCTGTAGCAAAACATTTTTAAACATTTATTTGTGCTAAACCAAAACTATAAGTACGTTTTGGATGCGGTTTTAGATGATAGGTTCGGGTTTAAATATGGTGCATGTTCTAAAATATGTTTTATGGTGACGACTCACCAGGGCCGTCCCCTGGTGAGTCAGTGCAGTAGATGGATTTTGTAGGGTTATTGATTAAGTTTATAGGGAGTTGAATAATATGTTATTGCAACATCTACATCTTCGAGAACCAAAAAGTTACATAGGGAAGTGCTATGAAAACTGATACTCTGTTGTTCATATTATGTCCGACACTTTGAGAGATCAAATCTACTGATAAAAGCTTTTTACGATTGTTACACGAATTCTTTAAATCGGTGGTTTTTGATAATTTTATCCTTTTTGAATTATCGACGTGGGTTTTTTCGAAATTCTTATCTTAGCTTTTTATTGTATTTTTAAGTCTATTATGGTATCCTGAAATTTATTGTAGTAATAAAAATAAAATGTACAAACAAGAATGTTTCATTTTTCTTACTTATGTGTGTATGTTTGTACACATTGTTTTTGGTACTATATAGAACAAGCACGTGGATTGATTTTCATGATTTTTTACGTTAATCGACTCGTCTTAATTGTTCAAATGTCACTAAAGATGCCAGTAATGAAAACTAAATAAGGCGACATTGAGACGTAAAAAGCCAATTTAAAAAGTCTGCGTCTTTTCTTTACAGGCTCGAACATTTCCTCCTCGAAGTGAATTGAGCATATTATGCTATTTTTTGTAAGGAACCAGTTAGATGGCTTTCCTGTAGCGTCAATCCATTTTTTAAGTTTCCATCTTTTGGAAAACTGGAAAGGTACAATTATAGCTAACATTTGCATATGCAAAACTAATCTGAAACTGACAAAGCGATAAGCATTAGGCTTTTAAAAGATCAATCACGGACTCATTTGTAATAGGTAGGTAGGTACAGGCAGGAACACTTATGTTGACTTGTATAATGGCTTGTGTAAGAGAAAAGGGAATCAGTGATAACGTAACGGTTAATAAGATGAAGAACATAAGAATTGGGAAAAAGGTGATACCTACTGATGATAGCAAACATTTGAAGGTGTAGTAAAATATCCAAAACCGTGTAGTTGGGCAATAGCTCGAGGCATGCCATAATATTTTTTCAGCCATACCAAAATATATTCTATATATTAAAATTATGTACATACACACAAAATATTTAATAAACTGCAAAGAAATGAATCATTCGATAATCGACGTTTTATCGATAGCTTACATCACTGTCTCGTCGCCAAACGATTTAACGATTTTAAAGTAAAATATTGTAAAAATGTAATATTAACAAAAGATAACAGATTCCATAACTTGTTAAATGTTTGATTTCACTTCTGTTCTTACAAAAAACCACAAAACACGACGGAATTGGTATATGTTTTCTCGTTTGCGGGCGACATCATACTGATTTGCGCTGCCGGTCATTTTTGAAATGTATGCCCGATTTGCTCAAGCAGCATATACGCGGACACGCCTCCATACCACTTCTCCTGTTCTTAATATTTCTATGATACCTACTAATATAATAATTAGTTAAATAAAGTTGCATATAAAAAAGAAAAGCAAATAATGAATTAAAAGTAAATAATGAATTAAGTATAAAATAATAAAGGTTCAATATTATACAGCTAAATAATAAATCGATGGGAGTACTGGAAATTAAGTTAGTAACAAATAATAATTGTTTCATCGACTTTTTGACCGCACGTGACGGCTGTTTTACGTAAAATTTGCGCGTGTTTTAAATTCTCTGAAGGGACATTTCGCCACGGATCTCATTCTCTCGACAGCCTCCGTGCGTAGAACAATACTTCGTTATATAACTATTCAAAAGTATTTTAACAGGTATTATATATTAATTACAGTCATATTGATATTGTTAAAGTTTTATTGTTTGTTTGGATTTTATGGCGTCGTGCATTAATGATTAAAGTATTAAATAAAATTATAGGATATTTATTTACGAGGATTTTTTACTATTTTGGGCTTACTATTTACGTAGCAAATATTAGTTATCTAATTTTTACGCGAATTTCACTCATTATAATGAAACACTTTTTTACGGATTTTATCGCGGTTTATTAAGATTTTTACAAGCCCGACGTTTCGGATACTTTACAGCAACCATGGTCACGGGAGGACTGACCATGTCCTTCGGGCTTGTAAAAATCTTAATAAACTGCGATAAAATCCGTAAAAAAGTGTTTCATTATAAATATTAGTTAGTTTAAAATATATTTTCTTAGTTTTAATATTTTAATTAAATTTTATTTCGAACATTAACCGTACATGATTTTAATAAATTTCCTTTTTTTTCAGACTACTAAGAATAATATAACATGGAGAATACTGATGATCCAGAGAAGAGTATGACGGTTGGGGATTCCGCTTATTCGTACAGTTGCAGTAACAGTAAATCTACACGCAGGTAAGCATTAGTTTTAATATAATAATTCCTCCACTTGAACCTAGTCGGTGAGCTCGTAAGGACTAGTGCTATAAGTTACAGGCAGCGAAAAATTATATTTTTTCCTGTTTGGGAATACGGGGATAAACTATAGGCTATATTACTCGCTTTCAATTAGTGAAAAAATATTTTAAAAAATCTGTGGCTTTAGCGTGAAAGCGTAACAAATAAACAAACTAACATTCGAATTTATATATTACTAGCTAGAGCCCGCGACTTCGTCAGCGCAGGTTAAGATTTTAGTTTTTTTTTTTCATAAAAAGTATCCTATGTTACTTCTGATACCTCCAACAATATGTATACAAATCTTCATGATGATCGGTTAAGTAGTTTTCGCGTGAAAGCGTAACAAACAAAATTCGCGTGGCCCAAGTGTGTGTTGCTCTAAATAGATAATACCATAAAAACGAAAGGCAACGAAGGGTAAGGGTAGGAAAACGTTTGCCGGGTTCAGCTTGCTGTATTTAAAAAAATTATTACTAAATATTTTTGGGTAAGGACAGGACAACGTTTGCCGGGTTCAGCTTGTTGTATATAAAAAAAATATGATGACGCTAAATGTTTTTGGGTAAGGGCAGACAACGTTTGCGGGGTTCAGTTTGTTGTGTAAAAAATAAAGATGATGCTAAATATTTTTGGGTAAGGGCAGGACAACATTTACAGGGTTCAGCTTGTTGTAGACAGGCAGGCCTGTTGGTTGACGTAAAAAAAATAGGACTCTCGTGTCACGGGGGTATCCGAAACACCCCCATGTATGTTCCGCGATTTTTCATAGTTTCAGAATTATGATTGTTTTTCAGATTTTTTACAAACGTTTATTGAGATACTTTTTGTTGCAACTGAATCGTCATTAGTTATACTTTTGTGCCTAAAATAATCAGCTTCGTAACTTTGATGAAAATTATTAAAGTGTTGGTTTAAAATGAAAAAGTTACGTTCGGTAAGTTTCAGACAAAGTTTGCCGGGTTCAGCTTGTTGTATATAAAAAAAATGTTCATGACGCTAAATATTTTTGGGTGGTAGTTGGTTTGCAGGACAACTTTTGCCAGGTTCAGCTAGTTGTATTTAAAAAATTATGATGACATTAAATATTTTACCGAAAAATATTTAATGTCGTTATCATTTTTTTATACACAACAAACTGAACCCAGCAAACGTTGTCATACCCTTACCCAAAAATATTTAGCGTCATCGTCATTTTTTTAATACAACTAGCTGAACCCGGCAAAAGTTGTCCTGCCCTTACCCAAAAATATTTAGCGTCATGATCATTTTTTATACACAACAAGCTAAACCCGGCAAATGTTGTCCTGCTCTTACCTAAAAATATTTCGCATCATCATATTTTTTTTTTATACAACAAACTGAACCCAGCAAACGTTGTCCTGTCCTTACCCAAAAATATTTAGCGTCGTTATAATTTTTATAATATACAAAAAGCAGAACCGGCATAAATTGTCCTGCCTTTACCCAAAAATATTTAGCGTCATCATAATTTTTTAAATTAATAAAAAAAAATATAACAATCAAGATTGGGTGCGGTATCACGTGCCAACAGCCGGGTATTTTTCTATTTAAGGGCTCCCGTGACTTGCGGTCACGAGAGCCGTGCTCGTTAACGGGACTGAGCCACGTTGCTCTACTTGTTACGGCATAGGGGTTAATCTATTTGTATTGATTAGGCTTTTTCGTGAAATTTCCATTGTTGTGAAGATAAAAAATTCGATTATCATTCATGCCTTGCTTGGCATATACTTACTTATAAAAAAAAATATTCACTAATCTAAAACTAATCACACAGCTTTAACCTAGCCCTGCTGATAATAGCTTGTGAGAACTTGTATTATGGGTACTAGGAATACTCTCTCTCTCACTCTCACTCTCACTCACTCACTCACGCACTCACTCACTCACTCACTCACTCATTCTCACTCACTCACACATACACACACACACACACACACACACACACACACACACACACACACACAGATCACACAATCAAATTTTCTGCATTTGACGGGATTAGAATCCTTCGTTGAGATAAGTACCTGGATCAGCTACCTAGCTGTCAATTAATTATTAATTATATACCTACTTCAATTTTTTTTCCTTTTACGACGGGAAATGCTCTGAGGCATCCCGCCTGGGGAGTGGGTCTCCCCACCGACTGGTGGGACTCGCTGCACCCGAAAGATGGTAAATGGACGCAGCCCTACCCACCAAAACGCGGCGAGTGCCACCAGTGCCGCCTTGGTGAGGTGCCCCGGATCTGTTAAGCTAACAGGGCACCTCGACGGCTAGTCAGTCCCGCAAGGGACCGACGCCACCTCCACAGAGGCGTTATCCCGCACCACAGAACAACTCCTCCCAACGTCGGGACAGTACAATGGGGTGAGGTTCCCATCCTCACCCCTTGCCCCCTGCTCTTTTGTCCCCTCTTCTTATAAGAGGGGTACAAAGAGCCCCCTCGGCTCAATTGGCTTCGCCCAAGGTGCTGGGCTCACCCTAGGCTACTGAGCCCCACCGCCACGTCAAGGCCTGAACCATGGTGGGAAGGATATCATGTTACTGCACTACTACTATAATATAGCATTAGTATAATGTCTACGCGAATTTCGTTATTATAAAAAACTTTTTATTTCATTGTAAACATTTTAATTTATGATTTTCAACATCCCAATTTTAGATGTGTAACAGTTGTTCTACTGATTATTATCTAAGAGGCATGATGCTTGTATAACGCGGAATTATTTTAATTGAGTACACAAAAGTGTGACGCAGCTGGATTGTTACCAAAGAAAGTGTTTGATGTCTTGAGTTTAGAATATAGGAATATAAATGCAAGATATACCGCCTTTTTATGCCAATGACGTCGTAAACAAATGAATTTATAATTAATTAGTTACACAAATTACTGTCCCCGTGATTTACGTCACGTGACGTGGTGTGGCGGTAGGCAACGGGCGCTCACCGTGACTTAGGTTTTCGTGTTATAAAACGTGATCATTTTTAAAGCTTCCTGTAAAGGAACAGAATCAATGGCGCGACAGAATCATATGGCTTTAAATTATTCTTTCAAGGTAGAGATTTCACGAAAGTGACCTAAGGTTTTATAGGTAGTTTAAAGATCTCTATGGTTTTAATAAATTGATGTCTTATTATTCAATTATTACTCAGTCACCAAAAATTAGTTGCAGCATCAATTCATGACTATTTTTGACTATTATTTTTCTCTTAAAGAAAAGACATCGATTTTTAGTTAAAATCTCTAAAACTAACGCGGTGTTCGTAAACGAACCGACATCTTATCGTTCATAATATAAACGCCAAAGTTTTTATGGATGTTTGTTACTCTTTCACACAAAAACTACTGAATGGATTTTATTGAAAGTTTACTATAATAATTGTTAACTTTACCATATTTAAAAAAAAATCTCCGTCTGTCTATCAGTTTGTTTCGGTTAATCTCTGAACGATTTTGATGGGACTTTCTCTGGAAGGTAGGTGATATTAAAAGGTAAATAACTTAGGCTATAAAAATAATCATCGTCAATCCTGATACGGCTATAAATCTAAATTAACGAATTTTATTGAAATTTTACAATAATAATTATTAACTTTAAGGTATTTCTTAAGGTCTTTCTTTCTTTGTCTGTCTGTTTGTTTCGGTTAATCTCTGGAACGGCTTAACTGATTTTGGCAGGAATTTCTCCGGCAGATAGATAATATTATAATGAATAGCTTAGGATACAAAATAGAATCGTCAATCCTGATATGGCTGTAAATCTGAATTAACGCGGGCGAGGCTGCAGCCAACAGCTAGTCTTAAAACATCTCTAAAAGGTGTTATTTGTTATTCGCATTGTATATTAAATTAATACTAGAAATGTAAAAACCTGATTGTTTTATTAAACGCAAAACATTAATTATTTTAATTATATTTTAATTATTTAATTATTATACATAACAATAATTAGTCATTGATAAGACAACACAGAAATGGGCAGCTATGATAAAGAACATATTTTTAATTATGTTGGTCAATAATAACTTTGAGAATTTCAAAGAATTAAGGACATCTAACGATTTTTTTTTAACGCCGGCATTCAACGAGGCATTCTGCTGGGGAGTGGGTCTCCCCAGGTGGGTATGTGGGACTCGCTGCGCCCGAAAGCTGGTAATTGGACGCAGCTCTACCCATTAAAACCCGGCGAGTGCCGCTAATGCCGGCTTTGGTGAGGTGCCCCGGATTTATTGAGCAAACAGGGCACCTCGACGGCTCGTCAGTCCCTCACCGACGCCACCTCCACAGAGCCGCACCACAGAACAAACCCTCCCAACGTCGGGACAGTACAATAGGGTATGGTTCCCATCCTCGCCCCTTGCCCCTTGCTCTCTTTATAAGAGGGGTACAAAGAGCCCCATCGGCTCAATTAGCTTCGCCCAAGGTGCTGGGCTCACTTTATGCTACTGAGCCTCACCGCCACGTCAAGGCCTGAACCATGGTGGGGAAGTATACCTAACTCGTCATAAATACTGTTTGTTACATAAAGACTTTCTTTTTTTAAACTTTTTTAATTATTTTGAATTTGGAACACGTATAATTCACATATTTTTTCGTGCTAATTATCAAAATACAATATCGAATGGGGTATTAAAGAAAATAGGATTGCTGTGATCGCCTTGCACAAAGTGTGTATGGAGCCGTCCATCACATTTCACACACTTCAAAAGCTTGATATCAGCCGTATGTCCATATACGTGGGTAACACTGAAAATGTTTAGAACTGGCCAGTTAGAAACATTGAAAATAAAAACTTTTTTTGAATTTCAATTTTAGAACTCTTTGGTAACCTAATGTAGTATATTCATTTGTCATTTGTTTTGTAAATTGGCGGCAAATCTAAAACTCCTGTTACACGTGAAAATGAACATAACGCGAGAAAATTTTCGGTCAATGATTTATTATGACTTTCGTTGTGGGCTTACTCAACAACAAAGCTATTAGCATTTTTTAATGAAGCCCCATCTCGTGCCACTATTTACAATTGGTTTAACGAGTTTAAGCGTGGACGTAGCAATCTCAGTGATAATCCGCGTGAGGGACGTCCTTTAACAGCGACTACTGAAGATAACATCAGTGCTGTGCGACGCATGATAGAGGAAGATAAGAGAGTGACCTATCAGCAGATACGGGCAAGCCTAGGCATTGGTATGAGTCAAGTTCAAAAAATATTACACGAACATTTAGGCGTCAGGAAGCTTTGTACCAGATGGATTCCCCATACTTTAACCGACGACCAGAAACGCCTCCGCATGGCTCCGCATGGATAAGTTCAACGGCGGTAACTCAAATGCTGTATTTGACATCATCACAGGTGATGAAAGCTGGATATATTGCTACGAACCCGAAACCAAAAGACAATCAGCTCAGTGGGTGTTTCCTTTCGAGGATCGGCCAACTAAGGTAAAGAAAGGAAGAAGTCAAGGAAAAAGATGATTGCCTCATTCTTTGGTCGGAAAGGTCATTTCGCGATAGTTGTGCTAGAAGATGGAAGGACAGTTACTGCAGACTGGTATGTCAATCGCTGTTTGTCTGTTGTCTTGGAAAAAATTCGACAGCAGCGCCCTCGAAGCAGGATCCTCCTTCACCACGACAATGCTTCAGCGCACTCCGCAAAACGGACTGTTGAATATTTGACTATGGCAAGTGTCGAGATAATGAGTCATCCGCCTTACAGTCCTGACCTGGCGCCCTGCGACTTTCATTTATTCCCAAGAACTAAAGATAAAATTCGAGGTATTCGCTTTACGAGCCCTGAAGATGCGGTGAAAGCGTACGAAAATGCCGTAGAAGAGACTCCTAAGGAAGAATGGGCCCACTGCTTTTCTCAGTGGTTCCATCGAATGCGACGATGTGTAGAAAGAAACGGAGATTACTTCGAAAAACAATAAAAGTATTGGCAACTTTCTACATTAAGCCGTTTTTCATTTTCTAAACATTTTCAGTGTTACCTAGGTATCATACTATCAATTACAGATACAACTACACTTCATCTGTCGAAGTCATAATATAATGGTACGGTGTCTTCCGGTCCGAGAGTCCAACACGGACTTGGCCGGTTTTTTATTATGTGACCAAGTCTGTTGTTTTCTTGGTCCACAATTCGTTGGGTAGAGAAAATAACTACTTAAAATTTTATGACTTATCATGCATGATGCATGATAATTATAATTATCGTAAAAACGCCATACTACACCATACGCCATATACATATTAACTAAAATATTTTGAAGGAGGTGTGTCCAGGTGTTGTATTACATCATCAATTTCCAATTTTCAAACAACCACACTCGTCTAGAGAAGCCTTTTTAATGAACGCGGCGAGAAGACGCTTTTAATTACTACAATTTAAACGGGCAGACGACATAATTTAAACGAAATTATGACCAAAATATTAACGGTAAGATTCTAAAGTAATCTTCTGCATTAGGATGACGGAGAAACAGTCGAGTATTAACTAGATTCCAAGACAATCTCCGTTTAGTAACCAGTTCAAGTTTGATTAAAGTAATGCGGTCGTCTTGGCGTCCATACAACAACATCGACCATATAACTACTGACGGGAATAGAGTGGTAATGTTATGTGTTTTGTATGAAAACAAATTCCGCCAAATTTGTGCTGCGCCGGCTCTGCGCTCTGATTGGCCAACTGATGGCCATTGATAAATGATTGGCCGATGTGACGTACATACAGATCACAGGTGAATTGATATCACGTCAGTGACAAATCACTGACCAGTTTTGGAATTTTATGGCTAGCATTACTACTCTATCCGGTTATATGCTCGATGTACAACAATAACCATCTATTTCGTGCGGCATGATCGTGGAAAAAAGTTAGGTGTCAAAACAAGACGAACTTTGCCCTCCTAAATACTAACTAATAACTATTGTTGTCGAAGTCTGCTATTGTCACTGAAGTGTAGGTACTGTTACAGTAGTATACTATTGACACTACTGTATATAGTGAACCAACAGTACATGGTGATGCTATAGTAGACAGTAGACTGTGACACTAAGATGGCCGTATGATCGTGGAAAAAAGTAAGGTGTCAAAACAGGACGAACTTTGCCCTCCTAAATACTAACTAATAACTATTGTTGTCGAAGTCTGCTATTGTCACTGAAGTGTAGGTACTGTTACAGTAGTATACTATTGACACTACTGTATATAGTGAACCAACAGTACATGGTGATGCTATAGTAGACAGTAGACTGTGACACTAAGATGGCCGTATGATCGTGGAAAAAAGTAAGGTGTCAAAACAGGACGAACTTTGCCCTCCTAAATACTAACTAATAACTATTGTTGTCGAAGTCTGCTATTGTCACTGAAGTGTAGGTACTGTTACAGTAGTATACTATTGACACTACTGTATATAGTGAACCAACAGTACATGGTGATGCTATAGTAGACAGTAGACTGTGACACTAAGATGGCCGTATGATCGTGGAAAAAAGTAAGGTGTCAAAACAGGACGAACTTTGCCCTCCTAAATACTAACTAATAACTATTGTTGTCGAAGTCTGCTATTGTCACTGAAGTGTAGGTACTGTTACAGTAGTATACTATTGACACTACTGTATATAGTGAACCAACAGTACATGGTGATGCTATAGTAGACAGTAGACTGTGACACTAAGATGGCCGTATGATCGTGGAAAAAAGTAAGGTGTCAAAACAGGACGAACTTTGCCCTCCTAAATACTAACTAATAACTATTGTTGTCGAAGTCTGCTATTGTCACTGAAGTGTAGGTACTGTTACAGTAGTATACTATTGAGACTACTGTATATAGTGAACCAACAGTACATGGTGATGCTATAGTAGACAGTAGACTGTGACACTAAGATGGCCGTATGATCGTGGAAAAAAGTTAGGTGTCAAAACAGGACGAACTTTGCCCACCTAAATACTAACTAGTAACTATTGTTGTCGAAGTCTGCTATTGTCACTGAAGTGTAGGTACTGTTACAGTAGTATACTATTGACACTACTGTATATAGTGAACCAACAGTACATGGTGATGCTATAGTAGACAGTAGACTGTGACACTAAGATGGCCGTATGATCGTGGAAAAAAGTAAGGTGTCAAAACAGGACGAACTTTGCCCTCCTAAATACTAACTAATAACTATTGTTGTCGAAGTCTGCTATTGTCACTGAAGTGTAGGTACTGTTACAGTAGTATACTATTGAGACTACTGTATATAGTGAACCAACATTACATGGTGATGCTATAGTAGACAGTAGACTGTGACACTAAGATCGTCGTATGATCGTGGAAAAAAGTTAGGTGTCAAAACAGGACGAACTTTGCCCTCCTTAATACTAACTAATAACTATTGTTGTCGAAGTCTGCTATTGTCACTGAAGTGTAGGTACTGTTACAGTAGTATACTATTGACACTACTGTATATAGTGAACCAACAGTACATGGTGATGCTATAGTAGACAGTAGACTGTGACACTAAGATGGCCGTATGATCGTGGAAAAAAGTTAGGTGTCAAAACAGGACGAACTTTGCCCTCCTAAATACTAACTAATAACTATTGTTGTCGAAGTCTGCTATTGTCACTGAAGTGTAGGTACTGTTACAGTAGTATACTATTGACACTACTGTATATAGTGAACCAACAGTACATGGTGATGCTATAGTAGACAGTAGACTGTGACACTAAGATGGCCGTATGATCGTGGAAAAAAGTTAGGTGTCAAAACAGGACGAACTTTGCCCTCCTAAATACTAACTAATAACTATTGTTGTCGAAGTCTGCTATTGTCACTGAAGTGTAGGTACTGTTACAGTAGTATACTATTGACACTACTGTATATAGTGAACCAACAGTACATGGTGATGCTATAGTAGACAGTAGACTGTGACACTAAGATGGCCGTATGATCGTGGAAAAAAGTTAGGTGTCAAAACAGGACGAACTTTGCCCTCCTAAATACTAACTAATAACTATTGTTGTCGAAGTCTGCTATTGTCACTGAAGTGTAGTTACTGTTACAGTAGTATACTATTGACACTACTGTATATAGTGAACCAACAGTACATGGTGATGCTATAGTAGACAGTAGACTGTGACACTAAGATGGCCGTATGATCGTGGAAAAAAGTTAGGTGTCAAAACAGGACGAACTTTGCCCTCCTAAATACTAACTAATAACTATTGTTGTCGAAGCCAAGCCTGAACCTTGGCGTGGACACTATCGATACTGCAGTATACTAATGTCATTCTAACCCGACGCCAGGAGGCATTGTGGTCGCAGACTGCACGGTTGGCGGGGGGCAACCCCCCACTTTTATAAACCAAAAGTGAGCCAAATTGGCTCACACTAATCCGATGTAGCATTAGGGCCTTCGGGCCGTTAGCATAGATCCATCCGAAAAAAAAAACTAATGTCACCACATTGTACTATTGTCTCTGCAGTATACTAGTTTACCCGATAATCCTGGGCAGAGCAAAAAAAAACTTATTTCCTGCAACACAAGTTTTCACGAGCTTACCACGAGACTCAACTTAACGTGGGGTGATTGTTAGTTTGTATTTTTATTAATATTAAGTTTACATAACTATAATAAATTTCTTAAGCTATGTGGAAAGTATTTCAGTATGTATTTGTTTCAGTTCAAAGTCAACCTTATCTGGGAGCAATTCCAGCGGTAGCAGTGGATATAGAGGAAAAAGAGTTAACACTGATTACAAGTAAGTAAAGGAATATAATTTGTCATCGCTGTTATCATTATCAGTTTTCCGTTCACTTCCGAAAAATGGTTTGCCAAATCAAATTTTTTGATATTTACTATTAAATGGTCTCACAAAACATATCAAATACACGTAAAGATCTTTTCTAAAGAATGTGCTGATTGGTTACACGATAAAATGTACTTTAGTTGATCATAAAAAGTCCTGAAAGCAGGCTAAATTAAAAACTAAAACCAATAAATTTCCTAATAAAATATGTAAGTTTGATATGGAAATATTTAATTTTCAATACCTACTACTAAAAATAGCGTAGGTATATAACATAGCGTTCTCTGTGCTATTTGTTTTTTTAATCTCAAGTCCTATATTTCTTTTATTAAAAAAAAAAAAACAAAACTTAATGCTATGCGCGACTCGCGTTACAACCTTAAGGCGTGATTCGCCTTAAGGTTGAACAAGTCGACGCCGGGAACTCGAACTAAATCAATGCTATCTCACCTAACATAGTGTGCGAACATGTGTGCTGAAATGAAATGCACAATGAATCATTCCTAAAACGACATTTTAGTAAATAAAATAAATATAAAAAAAAATATTATAGAAAAAATATTAAGTGCATCTTTTCAAAATAAATTTATTTCAACTTTTGAATAACTTAAACTATGTCCGTACGGGCTTTATTTTTGAGACTTTTTTCCGTATACTTTTTAATTTCGCCTAAAGTTGGGGTAAAATCGGTGTTCAAATACGAAAGTTTAGAAGCTTGTATTTTTTTAATGTATATTTTTTACGGTTTCTTTTTTTGAGTCAATTATCAACACATGCTTCAGAAGCCACGCCAAGAACTTAAAAGAATATATTATAGCCTGACCAGAAATATATAAACTCTGCGTTGGTGTCGCCACTGTCTTTTATACGATAACACATAGTATAGTCCATACAGAAATTAGTTCCGAAATTTTCCACAATATGGCGAGGGTTTATATTTTATACATTAAAAATGTAAAAGGTATTACGACCATATGCGTCGTGCTAGAAAAAAATGATACAGCTGACGGAAAGAAGAAAATCATAGCAATTGTATCATGTTCTTCATTATCTTCATTATTAATTATCGAATCAATATTATTAAAATGATAAAATGTTGCGCTCTTTGCACTGTTTCTTATCTTAATATAGATATATTTGTAAATATTTTTATCTAATAGCAGACATTTAAACTCTCTCATCTTGATAGAGATTGATTTTAGAAGTTACCGGTTTTTAAGAAAAATGTTCTATTATCTATAAAGTATGTATAAGTATGTTCAGCAGTGGACCGAT
The DNA here is from genome assembly GCA_963853865.1 of Helleia helle. Taxonomy (NCBI): domain Eukaryota; kingdom Metazoa; phylum Arthropoda; class Insecta; order Lepidoptera; family Lycaenidae; genus Helleia; species Helleia helle. The sequence continues at coordinate 9,143,102 of OY971420.1, forward strand.
AGAGGCTGATGATAATGATGATGATACATAGTGTGCAGCTGGCGATTTTAAATTCCATTGCATTTGTTTTCCTCTTCTTTTTTTATAGAAGAGGGGGCAAACGGAAAGTCGGTTCACCTGATGGTAAGGGATAGCGACATCCACTGATATCCGTACATCCGTCTGTCTGTTCCTTAACGGATGAATTGATTTCGAAGTCATCAGCTCTTTTATAATCGTTGAGTTTTTATAAAGTATACCTTTTTTACAATAAGCCAATTCTTAGTAGTGTGCATTTAATTGTTTTCAATTCCAGCAAGACCAATAATGCACCACCAGAAAAACGGGCAAGAGACGAAGTGAAGATTGTTGAGCTGAATCTGAATGGCGATGAAGTTGAAAATGAGGCCCAATCAATAATAGAATTTGAAAAACCGCCATCTTCAATTGAAGATGCCCATCATGGAATTATTGATGGTGAGTTACTTTACGTTACATAATAATTACTTATTAATATAACGAAATAAAGGCATAGTAATGTACTTATGATTAATTAAATGAGCTAAACTTGTGTAAAATTATGTTTTAAACATCATACATACATTGATTAATTAATGCGCTATCTTCATTCTACGTGTACCGATAGGTTTTCTTAAATCATCGTGCGTAAATTTTTTTTATATAGAAATCGTTGATCTAGTCCTTATACATACATTTATATTGTATGTAACACTTTCATCGTCAGATTTTTTTTTTCGGAGGTATGTATGCTAATGGCCCGAAGGCCCTAATGCTTCATCGGATTAGTGTGAGCCCATTCAGCTCACTTTTGATTTATAAAGTGGGGGGTTGCCCCCCGCCTACCGTGCAGTCTGCGACCACACGGTCTCCGGGCGTCAGTTGTGAACTCATCGTCAGATTGCATCATCAGTTATCCCTGGATCTTTTTTTTACTTTTCATCCAATTCTTTCGTATCAAAACGATATATAATTCAATTGAGTTGGACTCTTTTAATTCAAGCTAAAAGTAGCACCAAATATATATTTGATAGTAGGTGTAATACACAAAAAAATTGTGCTTACATACACTTGTTTTGCAGTATTCTTGTCATTTTTATAAGATTATAATAATAATTATAGACTTATTAACCGTCGCAAAAGACGTGTTTTGGATGTACATATGTGTAAGGAAGAATATTTTGGATTGTGGAGGTATAGAAGATATTTCAGTTTATTAATTGAATCTAAGAAAGAAAAGAAAAAAGAAAAAAAATAAAGAAAAGATCCAACCACTCACCAGTAAATTGATATTGTCTTTTACTTTTACACGTATTTTTTAAAAATATTTATTTAAACATGATTAATTCATGTGCATTTTGAAAATACAAATATCACACTTTATACAAGTGAAATGGAATAAAACTAATTTGGGAAATTTTATTGACGTTTAACATTTTTGTGTGAGTAAAACAATTCTATAATAATGAGCTGACGATCGGTTCTTCCCCGTAGAAATTTTCCTTTATTTTTACATCTATTACATCTATGACCTTTATAATGTGATAATTTTTGACCCTGTCATCGTTTATTTCATTAAATACTATCGTCAAGACGTAGACCTTATTGAGTATTGCTCAAGAAGTCATTTTCTACAGTTATTGGAATATTTCCAGATCATTGTTATGTCCGCTGTCATTATATTTATAAATATAAATAAACTAATTAACTCCCCCCCACGTCACGCAATGGGGCTAGGTTCCCATTCTCGCCCCTTGTTTTGTCCGTTTGTCCCCTCTTCTTATAAGAGAGGTACAAAGAGCAGCTCCCTCTGTTCAATTGGCTTCGCCGAAGGTGCTGCGTTACCTTAACTTATTTGAGCCCCACTACCACGACAAGGCTTGAACCATGCTGGGGAGCTCTTAGACCCCTGTCGCCATCTAATACAAACTTGTTTGATGTTAATATTAAATTTACACGAGTTTATTTGTTGTTATCTAGGTTTATATCATTTGCGAATATATCTTTTTAAATATATATTTAATGTAGACATTTACCTATTTAGCAGCTTAGGTTATGAGCATGGTTAATGGTATATTCAGCAGTGTATTGGATCCCGGCGGATGCGACACATCAGAAGAAATATTTGGTTTGTTTTTTTGTCCGATGACACTATTTATTAAGTGCCTGTACTCCGCATCGCACGTTCCGTGTTCTCGACAATTAATGCACATTATCTTTGCTAAATGAACTTTTTTTTAAAGATACCCTGATATTTTTCGTTTTTTAAACTGTTTGAATACGAAATACTCAAAGTATATTGATACCTTTTTTTGCTTTTCATAGAAAAGGTAAAAAAACGAATTATTATTACAGAAGGCCCGGATCTCTTCTACTACATATTTCAAACTTCGCGTTTCACTTATTTTCGTTAAGGTATAGTTAGAATTCAGTTTTGTATGACGCTTAAAAGTATTCACTCAAATGAAGATTTCAGGTATGTTTAAAATTAGGATTTAGAAAACAATTTGCTTTGTTTATGCGGAGATAGTGACTTTTTTTCAGAGCATGCATACGATAATTCTATGTTATAGGTTCATTTTTATCTTCCGTTCATAATGTTTTTCAGCAGTTTACCTTACACCTCCACAAGCTACGTGTGGAGAGTTAGTGAGAGAGACAGATATCATGGATGTTTCGATATCAGAAAAAAGCGCCTTCCAGGATTCAGTAAGTATGAAGCGTCCTTTGTGGCTCGTTATATATATTATGTAGGAAAGTAATGACATATTTATATTTGCACCAAATATTTATAATATATGATTTTTTTTTACCCTTCAATCAATTTTGTCGGCACGGTAAATATTTAACTTGAAACATATCATCATACATGTTCTCGACAATCTGTGATAGATGTATTTAGACTAGTCTCTAAGGAAGTTAGTAACCGTAGATTGTAGTTTCAACAATGAGATAGATACATACACGCACCTAATTTTTTGTTTATTCACATTAAATCTTGGTGACTTAAGGGGCGCAAGCTTTCTGCGAATTTCCTAATGGCGGCTGTGCACTCTTGCTTTCGGACACTCGCTATGTCTTGCCTGAGGCCCTCGTTCCGCCTATATTGATATGTTTTTTTTATGTTAGTTGGATAGGCAAACTGGCAAACGACCCACCTGATGGTAAGTGGTCGACGTCACCCATGAATATAAACTAGTATACCTGGAACAAGCCCAGGCAACTCATCAACTCAACTGTGTTGCCTATCCTGAGACATAATCTCGGTGCCAGTAATTACACTGCCTGTCTTGCCCTTCTCTCCGAAACACAGCAAAGCTGTTTCACGGGAGAAACAAGCAAGATGGTACGGCACAGCTCTTCCCTCCCACCGGTTTATACTATAATAATAAATTTAATTTTCAGAATGGATTTTTTTGCGTCATATCAATGCAGGACGGGGTTGTTATGTACACGACTATGACTATATCGTCGGTGCTAGGATTTCCTCCGGATATGTGGGTTGGAAGATCTTTTACCGACTTCATCCACCCTAATGTAAGTATCATTACAGTATTCCGTAGTAGTTTGTTTAGCCTTAGGGTGCGTTTCCACTGTAAGAAGTTTACGGAGGGGAGAAGAGGGGACCGTGAAGTGGTCAATCTCGGCGTTTCCGCTGTTGCAGATGCAGATTTCGAGCACTGTGATTGGCTAATTCACGTTCCTTTCCTCTTCTTTTTGCTATGTCCATTATGAGTAATTACACAATGTCACAGCAATGGGATATTTGCAGATATGTGATTCGTATTTTATCCTCAAAAGCAGTGTCAGCGTTTCAGTGATATAACTTACCTATATTTATACTGAAATGTGATGTTAGGTGATATTTACAATAAAAAGAGTTATAATTGGCTACAATATTGCCTTAACTTTTAAAATATATTAATATTTTTAGTAGAATGGGTAAATGAATATTGTTGTAGATATATAAATACTAGTCGACCACAATCTTTATATATATATTTCTTGTGTGCGTGTGTATGTCATTGAACTCCTCCTAGACGAATTGACCGATTTTGATGAAATTTTTTGTGTGAGTTCAAGGGGATTCGAGGATGGTTTAGATTTGCAAAAAAAAATATTTTGTTCAGGACAACGTCTGTCGGTGCCACTAGTATTATATATAATAATATCAACCCTTTTATGTCCCACTGCTGGACATGGGGCTCCTCTTCGAAATCGAAAAGGTTTTGGGCCATAGTTCACCGATGCCATTGGGCCAGTCCCAATGCGGGTTGGTGAACGTCACACACCTTCAAAACTTTTAATCTCATCAGGCATGCAGGTTTCCTCACGATGTTTCCTTCACCGGTGAGCAAGCGATGGTCTTTTTTTTCAAATTTTGGCAAATTTTGGTTCAGATGCACGTAGAAATGAAGAAAAACCTATTTCTAAGCATCACAGGGGGGTCAGGATCTCTAACTCAAGAGGCCGAGCCCTACCCACTAGGCCATCGTCGCTCACCTTTACAATATTATATACATGTTGTAGTTAATTAAGCTTATTTATTTGTCTATAAATTTCACAGGATCGAGACGTGTTTGTGTCACATGTCTCTGACGATTTGATTCTCTGGAAAAAAGTTAATGGTACGTATATAGAAAATTATAATACTTTATTTTCATAAATATAATGCCAATAATATTTATTAATCATCTTCTATTTGAAAGAAAGAAAGAAAAATATTTTATTGTCCATAACTAAAGATAATATGTTAGTATAAAACATAATCGTACACAACGTAGTTTAGACATACATATTAATATTGCGAACAATAAAGGTGACCACTCAGCATTTGCCACACCATTACAGCAATGGTGAGACGCTGATTTTCAGTGACTCCTCATTGTCACTCACTATTTTTAGTTTTTATTTTTTTATTTTAGTAGTTACTGTTACATGTAGTAGTTCCGTAGTTTATCTAAATTCTCTTGAATACCAGTAACAGTGACAATTACTTTAAACATGATATTTCTTTGAAATGTTTTTCAATTGCTGTGTAATCAAACAGTTTTTACGGATTTTATCACGGTTTATTAAGATTTTTACAAGCGCGACGTTTCGGATACTTTACAGCAACCATTGTCCTTGTAGCATGTAAAAATCTTAATAAAATTGTTTCATTATAATGTTTCTTTGTTTATAATTGTTTCATTGTTTCATAATAATAATTCAATATAAAGTGAAATTCGCGCAAACATTAGAAAACAATTGCTGTGAAAGTATCTTTGTTCAAGCTTGAGACAAAAAAGGTGTATAAGTTTGAATAACTAACTTAAGTTAGTAATAACATAAATTAACTTTTATTAATTGACATATTAATAAAATAATTAAATTTAGTACATTGGGTCGACAAGTTTCGGTGGATATGTACTGGTTTTTTATTATGGTTTATGATATTAAAATTATAATCTTTTTTGTTTGCTGTACTTCATCATCAACATCAGCCTCTATTCGTCCACTGTTGAACATAGGCTACCCTCAATGAACGCCAAGACGGTTGATCTTTTGTTGTACTTAATGTATTTTATTTGCTGTAGTACATGGCAGATTTATATTTTAACACTTTACAATATCTTTCACTTGGATCAATTAATATTAAGTATATTATTCTATCATTTTTACAGAACGAGCGAGAAATCTACAGATATACGGTTTGTCTGATTTCTTACTGTATTGACGTTGTGTATGATGGCATTAAGTGTTAGATGTAAGGCGCGGTTCCACCACACGCGTGTGTTATATATAGAGTGTGTGCAAGAAAATGTTAATTAATGAGTAGCGTGTTTTGCAGTGTTGCACCCGTGGGTTGCAATGGAAACAATCACATACATTTTCTTGCAAACCGAAACTTGGCAAACGTGCGAAGCCTCTCCGTGTGCCGCAGTGGAGCCGCGCTAGGTCCAATTGTGCTTCTAATAGTTCAGTCATTACGTCGGAAGAAACTGCTTAGAAATACAAATAATCCGAGAAAGCTGAATTTTGGATATGACGTTAGAAAAGCCTAAGTGCAAATTGTCGACCAAGATTTCGCCAAAAAAGGATTGAATTCAGTTTTTTACAACAACACGGTTCTTCGTTGAAATACGAGTTTTTTACCTATCGTTTATCATTATTGAGAATCGATCGCAAAAGTTTAAAAAAATCAAGACGGGGGCAAATGCACATAGGAAATTTGGTCGACAATTTCAACTTAAGGCTTTCTAGCCGCCGAAAGACGTTATATCCAAAAATTAGCTTTTCAGTATTTTATCAAACCCTTTTTTCAATTCTTGTTTGAGGGTGTGTTCCAAATTCCAAAAGTTCCAAAGTATTGGAAAAGATTTTTTTAAATATTTGATGTCGTTGTTGGTGAATTAAAAGTGTTTTTAATTCTTACGCCTTATGGATAAAAGTTCACTTTTTATTTAGTATAAAAAAGTACGCTTTTGCTCTTTATGTGATAATCGCTTTTACCGTATCAATGTAGCCAGATGTGTTAAAAGTTACTTAAAATGCAACTTCCATATTATCCTTACTATTATATTTTTATCCACAGCATCTCATTTAGAGAAAAAATCATCAACAATGCTTTGCCGCATACGGCGTCACAAGGAATTGAGTTCCGGGTTTGCTATCAGGGAAAGAAAGGCTGTGTTTAAACCGTTCATACTCAAGATATTCTTTAAGAATATAATTGAAGACGATGTCATATACTTGGTGATACATGCAATGGCGTTTACTCCTGCGTTCAAAAGTTAGTGCTTTAAAATTACTTATAAATATAATTTTCACAGGTTTTCATGGTAGGCAATGATTTGTTTGCTTTAAATATATGTTTTTCTTTACGATTTACTTCTGTTATCTAAAATATATTATAAAATTGCTTGCTTGGAACTAATAATACTACTGAAATCAACGCGGCGAGGGGGGACTCCCCGGACAACATTGACGCAGCTCTACCCACTAAAACCCGGCGAGTGCCACCAATCGCGCCCTTGGTAAGGTCCCCCGGATCTGTTGAGCAACAGGGCACCTCGAGGACTAGTCAGTCTCCCAAAGGACCGACGCCACTTCCATAGAGGGGTTGTGCCGCACCACAGAACAACCCCTCCCAACGTCGGGATAATGCAATAGGATGAGGTTCCCACCCTCGCCGCTTGCCCCCGTCCTGTTGTTTTGTCCCCTCTTCTTATACGAGAGGTACAAAGAGCAGCCCCCTTAGTTAAAATGGCTTCGCCCAAGGTGCTGGGTTCACCTTAGGCTACTGAGACCCACCGGCTTGAACAATGGTGGGGATGGGACTACTTTCCTGTTTTATTGTACATAAAAAAAAAACAAATCTTTCTATATACTTATATAAATATTAAATTTTAATTTATCCTTATAAAATTTTTAGCGTCCAATGAAAAGGTGATCAATCCCATACCATTCGTAATAAAACATTCAGTCAGTGGTAATCTCGAATACATGGACCAAGAGTCTGTACCGTACCTCGGCTACTTCCCGCAAGACGTAGAAGATAAGAACAAAGACTTGGTAGATATGTACCACCCGGCGGATCTTATTTATTTACGCCATGTCTATGAGATTCTTCTTAATGTGGGCAGCCATGAGCGTTGCAAGCCGTACAGGTTAGTATTATAAAAATATATAAAATTGTCTATGGTTGTTTATGATTTTTTGTGCATTTATAATCTGTATATGAACGTGATAGTTTGCAATATAATTATCGAATTTTCTAAATCGTGATAGCTTGTGCTAATATAGTTAAAAAGACACAATTGAACACTTAAAAATATATACCTATATTTAAATGTAAATTTATAATGTTGTTCATTTAAAATATATAGGGGAAAAATATGGTATTTATTGATTTCTTTAGTAACTAATTGTTGTTCTTTTTTTAGAATACAGGCCTATAATGGAGATTACGTAAAAATAGAATCTGAATGGATCTCATATGTACATCCCTGGTCCAAGAAACTAGAATGTATTATTGGAAAGCATTATGTTGTAGAGGTAAAATATATATTATATACTAGCTGTTGCCCGCAGCTTCGCCCACGTTAACTTACATTTACAGCTGTATACGGATTGATGATGATTATTTTTGTAGCCTAAGTTACTCCTTACTATATCAGCTGTCTTCCAGTGAAAGTCACGTCAAAATCAGTCAAGCCGGTTCAGAGATTAGCTGGACAAACAGACAGACAAAAGATGTAAAAAAGTTAAATTTGGTATATTTACCGTGTATACATCGGTAAAAAGCGGTTATTCTAATATTTCAAACAGACACTGCAATTTTATTTATCTGTATAGATTTATCAGTATTTATTTATTTGATTAAGTGCTCACATTTTACAAAACTAACGCCGAGTATATTATAGACTGGTTACTGGTACAAAAAAGAAATAAAAAAAAAAAAGAATTTGAAAATGGAAATTTTGAGTAAAATAGTTCTTATACTTGACTTGTATTCTTGCCAACAAAAAAACGACTAACTTGTTTCAATATTTTTTTATGAATTCGTAAAATCTGTGGCATTACAAAAACCTTTTATTTCCTTTTTTTATTCTTTAACGCCGGGAAATGCTATGAGGCGGGGGAGTGGGTCTCCCCACGCGGGTATGTGGGACTCGCTGCGCCCAAAAGGTGGTAAGTGGACGCACCTCTACCCACTAAAACCCGGCGAGTGCCACCAATGCCGCCGCCTTTGGTGAGTTGCCCCGGATCTAATAAGCAAACAGGACACCTCGACGGCTCGTCAGTCCCCCAAGAGATCGACGCCACCTCCACAGAGGGGTTGTCCCGCACCACAGAACAACCCCTCCCAACGTCGGGACAGTATAATGGGGGGTTCCCATCCTCGCCCATTCAACCCCCCCGGCTCTTTTGTCCCCTCTTCATATAAGAGGGGTACAAAGAGCCCCCTCGGCTCAATTAGCTTCGCCCAAGATGCAGTGGCTCACCCTAGGCTACTGAGCCTCTATAGTTCACCGCCGCGTCAACGCCTTAGCTATGGTGGGGGCATTTTAAAAACCTTATAGATACTATATTAGGATAAATTTTATTGCTCTAGACGGTCTCTAGCTTATTTTTTCTTAGTCTCATAGTTGTAAAACCTTTTTTATTCTATAGGGTCCAACAAATCCTAATATATTCGAGTCTCCCGAGGTGACGAAACCACCGAGTTATGAAGAAGAAGAAGGTGAAACGGCGAATAGTAAAATATTAAGAGAAAGCATTAAACGATTACTCAGTCAAGTAAGTATTAATTATTTATGTACTTTACCAATAAAAACCAATCCGCGAGTATAAAATTTACATGAAAACTTTTTTAAATACTTACTAAAAAAAATTATAACTTGATCTAAACATTTTAATCCGTTATTTAACGACTTCAATAAAAAAGTTTAATAAAATCACAGGAATATTTTTTTCTACATGAGTCATATGAATTTATATAAGATAAATAAGATAGATTAATGTTATTTTTTCAGGCCGTGATAAAACCAAAACTCTTGGCCAAAGAACAGATGAGCAAAAGGAGTCGGGACATAGCTGCGTACATGGATTACTACATTTATAAAGTGAAGACGGTACCTAAGGCAGATGAGAGGGAAGACATGAAAACTGTAAGTTTTTTTATGTCATAAGGAGGAAAATGAGCAGATGGTACCGACGCCCATACACATCCGCACAACCAGAGGTAATGCAGATGGGTTGTCCTCCTTTTCCCTATCCCCCAATGGGCCACCGGAAACTCACAAACCGCACGAAACGCGACAGCATAGCTGTAACTTGACGCCGGTGTTATGTGAGCGAGAGGTACCACCCCGGTCGTTCCGTCCCAGTTCGGCTGCAATGCAGCATGGCACTACCTCTTACAAATTACAAAGATTATAGTGAGATTCTTATTAAAAAATCCTACTAATATTATAAACGCAAAAGTTTTTTGAATATATGGATGTTTGTTACTCTTTCATGCAAAACTACTGAAATGATTTTAATGACACTACAATAACAAAGCTTATACATCATTATAACATAACCTATAATTTATCCGTGTACTCCCACGGGAATGGGAAGTACACGGGTGAAACTGCGGTTAGCTGCTAGTTAGTATATAATTGTAAAATTATATTGAATTACAGTTTGGAACCTATTCATGTAATGACAATAGATACTTTCTTTTAGGGTTCACCCAATTGTTGAGTTGAAAATAATTTAGACATTTAGACATTTCTTTGAGCACCATAAAGGAAAACTCATTATTATTCGTCCAAAATTTTATGTTATACTTGGGTGCACTATCTACAACAATAATAATAATATTTATGGACGCTTTTAAACCACGACAATCTGGTCCCGTGGTAAGTTCTCGAAAAACTTGTGTTACGGGTACCAGACAACGGAAATATATTTAATACTTTTATGATATACATATATTTAAGATTTTTATTATATAATACACATATTTAATACACATCCATGACCCACGAACACTGAAAACTTTTTTTTTTCCCTGGCGGTTTGAGCGCCAACGCGCTGACCATGAACTACAGAGGTCGTCTTTGTAATATAACGACAAAAAAACATTTGCAGGCCTATCTTTTTGTGGGTGGAAAAGTTTTCTCTTTTAACCTCAAGACAAAGTTAGTGGTTATGAAAATTGCAAAATTCCATATTTAAATTTGTTTATATTTCAGAAAACCGATTCCATCAAGCTTGGAGGTTTATCATCGCATACCGGCAATGACAGTAAATCGAGTACTGACACATCCATTAGCTACGATCGTCTGAATTATGATGAAACACTACAAAGGTAATTTTACATTATTTTAAAAAGTAATTTCACGATTATAAAATTGCTGTGTTTTTTTCGGAGAGAAGGGCAAGACAGGCAGTGTAATTACTGGCACCGAGACTTAACATCTTATGTCTCAGGATAGACAACACATAGATGAGTTGCCTGGGCTCGTTCCAGTTAAACTAGTTTATGTTCATGGGCGACGTCGACCACTTACCATCAGGTGGCCAGTTTGCCTATCCAACTAACATAAAAAAACCCTAGATTTTTTAAGTCTTTTAAAATGTTAAATTTTAAAGACTTCAAAAATCCACAAATAAGCACTCAAAAGTGAAAGTTCAGATCATCAGATAGAATCAAACCCTGGTATCCTTATATATATATTCATTATTTTTTATAGCACATAAGGGCAAATGAGCAGTCGAAGCCTTTTGGCGACTAGCGACGTCCATATTTATCCGCACAACCAGAGATAATGCACATGCGTGGCCCTCCTTTTCTCTATCCCTCCCTCCCAAGGAGCCACGCAACAGCATGACCCTCACTTGACACCGGTGTTATGTGAGCGAGAGGTACCATCCCGGTCGTGCCGGCCCAATTCGGCTGCGAAGCAACCTGTCCTGTTTTTTCGACGGTTGAAAAATCGAAATGTTTAAATATAATTTTGTTTTCACCAGGTATTTCGACAGTCACGCGCGGTGTCTTGCTAATGGCTATACCGATGATCTTAACTTGTTGAAGTGGAAAGAGTCTTCACCGGAGAATGGGTATGTAGTTGATCTAGTCAGCCATCGAGCATATGACCAGAATAGAGGTGTAATGTTATGTGTTTTATATGAAAATAAATTCCGCCTGATGTCCATTGATGATTTCACCAATGGGACGTACATACAGATCACTGATTGGTTGAATTGCTATTGCGTGTCTGACAAATCAATGACCAGTTTCGGAATTTTACGGCTCACATGACTACTCTATTTGGTTATATGCTCGATGTAGTTAACCAACACATACATTTGTGTGTGGCTCGCACTTAAAAGTATTGGGATATTTATATGGATTATATTTTAATTTGTAAATATTATGTGACTTGTAAAATACCATCATTTTTTTATAATATTTTATAAATGCGAGTGTGAGTTTGCTTGTTACGCTTTCATGTTCAAACCACTAAACTGATTTTAAACAATATTTTCTAAAGGAATCTACACAATCGGCCAGTAACACAAACTATATTTTATCCCCGTAGCATCGGAACGGGAACTACTTGGATGAAACCACGGGACACTGCTCTAGTCAAAATATAAAATTATTTAACAACTCACAAACTGTCAACTTTTATATGATTTGCTTTTAAATATTATTCTTACTTATAAAACACTTTTTTATATATAAAGATGAGAGGGAAGCGCTGTGCCGCGCTCCCGGCTGCATGGGTACCATCATCTTGCTTGTTTCTTCCGTGAAACAGCTTTGCTGTGTTTCGGAGAGAAGGGCAAGACAGGCAGTGTAATTACTGGCACCGAGACTTAACATCTTATGTCTCAGGATAGGCAACACATAAATGAGTTGCCTGGGCCCGTTCCAGATAAACTAGTTTATGTTCATGGGCGACGTCGACCACTTACCATCAGGTGGTACGCTTGCCAGTTTGCCTATCCAACTAACATTAAAAAAAAGTAACATAAAATTTTCGAAGTCTTTAAACACGAAAATTATATTTGCGTGTGTACTTTATTGTTATGCGATTTCAGAGCGTCTACATCGGGCACGCAAACTTCTACTGTGCGTGATATGGTCTTAGACTGTATGTCTAACAGCTCTAGCTCCAGCTGCAGTTCGATCACGGCACCGAACCATAACGTACGGCTGACTGAATCGTTGTTGAACAAGTGAGATTTATGATTTCTATACTAATATAATAAAGCTGAAGAGTTTGTTTGTTTGTTTGAACGCGCTAATCTCAGGAACTACTAGTCCGATTTGAAAAATTCTTGCAGTGTTAGATAGCCCATTTATCGAGGAAGGCTATATAAAACCCCAAGCTGTATAGACTGTATAGACTATATAACACCACGCTGTATAGACTATATAACACCACGCTGTGACCAATAGGAGTTAAGTTAATTAAGTTAACGCGGGCGAAGCTGTGCCCAACAGCTAGTTATATATATACTATAATAAAATAATAAAAAACCGTTCTTGGCTGACCTCTACATGGCAAAAGTAATATTTCTACCAAATTTCAAGTCTAGGTAGATATCGCGATGTGACAATCTATAGAACAGCTCATATATATATATATATATATACTAGCTGTTGCCAGCAGCTTCGACCGCGTTAACTTTTAAAATTTGAGGGGTTGACCACCCTTATCACTTAGGGGTATGAAAAATAGATAGTAGCCGATTCTCAGACCTACTGAATACGCATATAAAATTTGGTAAAAATCGGTAAAGCCGTTTCGGAGGAGTACGGTAACTAACATTGTGACATGGAAATTTTATATATTAGAATATATATATATATATATATATATATATATATATATATATATATATATATATATTATAGATTAAAGATTGACGATGGCGATGGACGAGCGACGATGGTCTAGTGAGGGGTCCGGGTTTGATCCTGACCCCTTGGTGCCTTGAATTGCATTTTTATAAATTTCTAAATCTACGTGCACCTTACATGAGACCACCGCTTGCTTATTGTGAGGAAACCTGAAAGCCTCATGAATTTAAAAGTATTTGAAGGTGTGTGAAGTTTACCCGGTTTTATAGTTCACACAGTCCAATGCACATAGCATTATAATGTATAGGTGAACTATGGCCCAACACCCTCCTCGCCTGATTTTGAGGAGGAGACTCGTGCCCAGTAGTGCAACATATAAGGATTGATATTATTGTACATATATTATTATACATATATATATACACCGGTGGGAGGGATGCGCTGTGCCGCGCTCCCGGCTGCATGGGTACCACCATCTTGCTTGTTTCTCCCGTGAAACAGCTTTGCTGTGTTTCGGAGAGAAGGGCAAGATAGGCAGTGTAATTACTGGCACCGAGACTAAACACCTTATGTCTCAGGATAGGCAACACATAAATGAGTTGCCTGGGCTCGTTCCAGGTAAACTAGTTTATGTTCATGGGCGACGTCGACCACTTATGGTATGTGGTCGACGTCGCCCAAGTGGCACGTTTGCCAGTTTGCCTATCCAACTAACATAAAAAAAAATAATATAAAAAAGTTTAAGAGTTTTGTTAAACGCGCTTATTTCCGGGTAAAAATATTTTTGCATTTGTTGGGCGTGATTGAGGAATATGGGATATTTATTTTAGATGATTTATTATTTCAGGATGTTGTTTTTATGTATGGTTGGTTAAATACTTTCCATACTCCGAAGCATCATTACTCTATTTTCTTCCACTACAATACATAGCCATCTCTCAAAAAAAAGTAGATATGTGGAACATACAAACCACCCTTCTATCTCCACACATACGTGCATGCATTTGTAATCGTATAAACCTAAGAAAAAACTTTTTCAATTACCGTTAGCTTATAACAATGTATTGTATTATATATGTGTATTGTATAGTATATGAACGACGACCTCCGTGGCTCAGTGGTAAGCGCGTTGGTGCTCAAGCCGGAGGTTGCGGGTTCGAATTACGCCAGGGAACAAAAATATTTTCTGTGTTCCTGGGTCATGGATGTGTATTAAATATGTGTATTATATAATAAAAATCTTAAATATATGTATAGTATAAAAGTATTAAATATATTTCCGTTGTCTGGTACCCGTAACACAAGTTCTTCAAGAACTTACCATGGGACCAGATTGACGTGGTGTGAAGCGTCCATAGATATTATTATTATTAATCAATTGTCTCCTTTGATACAGACATAATGAGAAGATGGAGAAGAATTTGGTGAAAATTCGTCGCAAGAGCAAATCCACTACCATAGGCCAGAGGGTGACTGACGTACAGAAGATGAATGAGCATCTCGAAAGGTGTAACGTTTCCTTCCAGCCAACCTTGCTGAATATTGAACGTGTAAGTTACATTTCTAAATTCATAAGGTACATGCGTAATTTACACTTCTAAATGCGCTAGTTATATTACAGCTTGTTTAGAGGTAGGGCCATGCTGCTTTGCAGCTCAATTGAGCAGGTATGACTGGGGTGGTACCTCTCGCTCACTTACCACCGGCGTCAAGTGATAGCTATGCTGCCGCGTTTCGTTTTTGTGAGCCCATTGGGGGGGATAGGGAAAAGGAGGGCAATGCATCTGCATAACTTTTGGTTGTGCGGATGTCTATGGGCTTATTGGTTATGTAGCTCACCTATTCATTGTTGAACATAAGTATTCAGTTGGAAATAGTACTACGTAATCATTGTATTACGCGTTGCTTGGCAACTCATCTGTTGCCTAACATGAGATGAGAATTAGTAAGCGTGTCAGTAATTATAGTCCGTTTTAGAATTTTATTTCAATTTCTTAGTTTAAATGTAATTTGTAATTCGTATTTCAAATACCTGACGCCGAGGTATTTTGTATTTTTTTTTTTGTTATATAAACAAAATTAACTCTTAATGTTATATCAGTTTTTTAAAATCATGACAGCAATATCTTAACGTTAAATATTTTAATGTTTTTAGTGTCATAAATGGCTTATAAATATTATTCATTCATTTGCTCTTTGTGTCATTTCACTAAACTACACTGTTACTCTATTTTACACTAATAAAAAACTATAGACAGATTTTCCCTCCATCTCGAAACACAGCAAAGCTGTTTCATTGAAAAAAAAAATTGTGATATCTATGCAGACGATGGCGCGGCAAAAGTGCATCCCTCCAACCGGCTTATTTCATCAGTGAAAGATTCAGAAATATTGAATATGTTCTTATAATTTTTATAACTAACAGAATTGATAGACATATTATTAAGTTTATTTTTGAATTTTCTAGCTCAAAGCAAATAAGCGGCGTCGAGTTAGGTACACAGCGAACATGAATCAGAAATGTGCAGCTGACAACGCTCGCATGGGTCCAAACCCAGCTATTTGTAAGTTTCTAAATCATAACTATTTAAATTCTTATAGTATATTATATTAAAATTTTTGTAACTAAAAAGAAAATAGCATACTCATACTTAAAAGGCCGGCAACGCACCTGCAAATGTTATACCACCCCACTTACCCCATCTATAATAAAAAAAACCTTGCAAATAATACAGACGGACAACGAGTCATTTGACCCTCTAGACAAGTGGCCTTTACGTTTATGGAATAGAAACATCAATGTATGGAGACTGACGTTCGTCAACGTCGAAAGAGAGCGAATATTTTTGTAAGAGATAGTGACATGCTGCTTTGCAGCCAATTGGCGTCGATAGTCAACCGATATAATAAAAGCGTACGTCAATCTCATACATCGATATTTCGATTATATTCTTTTCTATAAACGTAAATGCCAGTTGTCTCGAGAGGCTGGTCAATGGTAAGCACCGTGCATGAAAATAAACAGGTTCATCTGGAAATACTGACAAGTAGATGTCTATTGTCTAATTAGACTTCACTGTTTACATTCTGGTCCTAGAGGAGGTGATTTTTTTATGTTCATGGGCGACGTTGATCACTTTTCAGATGAAAGAAAGAAACATTTATTCGACACAAACAGGAGACACAGAGGCATAAAGATATACACAGAAAAACATTTTAAATTGAAAATTTCAAAATTAAAGACAATTATTGCAAACTATTTTTTTTTAATAATAAGTGTGTGTCTCAGATGACTCGTCTGCCCGTTGGCATATTCAAGTGAAATGAAATAAAATCTCTTCTGACCTTCACTTTTTCTCTGTTCTGTATATGCGAGATTATGTAACACGTCGTAAAATGAAGTGTGGGTAACAAACATTCGTTTGTCTTCATCCCTTCAAACTGCAGATGCTAATTCGTAAATCGTAATGGGCTTTTCATTTTAAATGGCCGTCGTAGCTCATATTGTGAGTTTCTATATGATTTTTTTCTACATGATCACAACATAAATACAAGGAACAAACATAAATTGAATGTACCATTTTTTAGACTTCATAAAGTTATTAATTCTTTTATGGGAGAATGTATACGTTTTTACAATAGGATCCCAGAAAACGTTCAAAATCTTTCCATTAATAAATTTAAGAAAACTGTTAAGGAACGTTTGTGTGGTAAAGGCTATTATTAAATAAAAGATTGTATTGAAGATACCACACCTTGGGAATAAGACATTCACTGTTTAGGTTTTGCATGGACATGATGTACCTATTTATAAACTATGTGTTTTATGTTGATGACAAAAGAGCAACCCTCGAGTTTTTTTCTCGTTTTTTTTTGGATTGACTGAGTCTCCATTCCAAAAGAGTTTTTTTTTTATTTATTTTTATTACTACACCTTTTTATTGACTTCTTTTTTGTTTTTTGACGTATTTCAAGAGTACGAGTGGTTACCTACGAAATAAAGATGTTTTGATTTGATTTGATTCTGTACCTATATTATGTTATGCTGAATCTCTGGTTTATTAGTTGTTTCAAACGAGTGTTATTTGTTGATGACATATGTATTTCATTTCAGTACCAAGCCCTTGGCAGGCAAATCAAGAGAACAGTATCAACACGTTCCTCATGGGAGTGGGCATATCGCAACAGAAGTCACTTATGAACGCTATTACAATGCCCGGTATGAATCCTATAATTAAAAACACAAAAACTACTGAACGGATTTTAATTAAACTTTACAATAATATAGCTTATACAATGCTATAATTTATTAATATATTGTGTGAATTGTCCAAAATCCAATCCTGCGCAGATGTTGCGGGCATATTTATTTGGGTATAATGAAATTGAATTTATGCGAGGTTTGCTAATGAAGTTTGGGGAAAAAGGATGGCTGACCCTCAACTAGATGGTTCGTGCTGTGCTCTAGTTTAATGCAGGGCAGGGATTTCCCGTCTTGCCGTTCTTTTAAAGAACTTCGGCAGTGGACGGAAATACAATTACGATTATAAAATTTGACTTATAATGTCAATAGTAGGCACTTAACAGGTTGCCTATTTTATGCTGTGGTTCCTTAGTTTAATCACCATAGTCAAACATTTCATCGTCATCAGCCCCTATCCGTTCACTGCTGTCCATAGGCCTCCCTCAATGAACGCCTAGATGGTGACACGTTTAGTTTACAATAATTAATTTAGAAATCCTGACTTATGTTATGATACAAGTGAAGCTAAGAGGTTCTTGGTACAATAATCGATTGGAGCATTTTTAATGAACTATCTCTAATCTGTTCTGGTATCATGTACGCAAATCAAAACCACGAACCCGACGTGCTTTCCTTTTTCCGTTTCTTTAGACAATGTTGCCGCAACAAAAAATAATATTCAATAGCTACCTACTATAAAAGTATAGAAGTTATAATAATATATTTATATATATTATAGTAGTATGTTGTAGCCTAACTTGTAGAAGCTAGGTGTATAGTTGTACAATATTTGTGTATAATTTTACAGCGCCGCCAGTTCCGTTGTACTACTCAACACCGCTGCAAACATCAGAAGTGCCCGCCAACGCGGACCAAGAAAAGGAAATGATCCCGGGGAAACAAGATGGTGAGTTATATCATCATCATCTTCTTATGAATCATCATACGAAGCCGTATATGGGTCGGTCATAATTCTAACTTATAGAAAATTGTAAAATAAAGTAACATGTTTTGCTGATATTGAAGTGTGAGCTTCATTTTACAATTACAGCTTCATCATCATCATTCATCATCAGCCTCTATCCATCCACTGCTGAACATAGGCTAATGAACGCCAAGACGCCGATCCGTCGCCACTCGCATCTAAAACGGACCGGCCTGGTTCTTAGCACCTGGTTAATGGCTGACCAACACTTCGTCTACCTAAACGTGGCCCCCACTCTAGGAAATTATTGGCCCATCGGCCATCCGTTCCCGAGTGTGTGACCAGCCCACTGCCACTTCAACGAGCTTATTCTTTGCATGATATCGGTTACCTTAGTTCTCTCGCGGATGTCCGAATCCTATCCGTCAAAGAAACACCCAGCATAGCACGCTCCATAGCACGTTGAGCTACAGCAAACTTGCGGACCAGTCCTATATTTAGAGGCCACGTTTCAGCCCCGTAGGTCATCACGGGGAGAACGCATTGGTCGAAGACTTTCGTCTTCAAACTCTGCGGTATAGACTAAAATAATAATTGGGCAGAGTTTTCACAAGGTGTTTATTCTTTAATACCCCAGTTATGGCGTGACTCGCGCTTATATAGGCATCTTCTCGCCGGCAGGTTGATTGTTGGCTTGGTGGAGGGGGTGCGAAGTGTTGGTAGGGATGGATTGGCTTTGGCTAGTGGCTTTGCTCCGGCTAGTCGTCTGGCTCCGGCCATTGGCTCGGCTCCGGCTAGTGGCTTGGCTTTGACAGCAGGAAGCGTTGACTGACGTCACATCCGTTACAATTATTAAAATTACGTACTTTATACAAATTTGATTTCAATATTGTCTTTTTTATGCACAGTACCGTACATGATGTATGAACAAGGTGATTGCGAACCGTACACGTACTCACCGGTGAACCATCTGCCGCAAAAGCTGGACGAGACGTGCATGGGAGAATGCAAGAAAACGAGACCCAGGTCGGGGGAAAGTAATCCAGACGTAAGTAGAAATAATTAAGAATTGTGCTAATAATAATCTATACTAATAATATAAAGCTGAAGAGTTTGTTTGTTTGAACGCGCTAATCTCAGGAACTACTGGTCCTATTTGAAAAATTCTTTCAGTGTTAGATAGCCCATTTATCGAGGAAGGTTATAGGCTATATAACATCACGCTGTGGCTAACAGTAACTAAGTTGAGTAAGTTAACGTAGGCGAAGCTGCGGGTAACGCAGCAAAAGCTAGTAATAATATATAATATGTTAGGACAACTCACACACGGCCATGTGATCCCAAACTAGGCAGAGCCTGTTCTTATGGTAACCAGACAACTAATTAATACATACTCATATATTTCTAAATGCATACATATTATAGATAAACTACACTCAGACACAGAACAAATGATCTTGATGAATGATTCTTTTCAGAATTTGGCTTCGTCAAAAAATAGCCAATGTCAAAGTTAAGAAATTTTTCGATCATAATCTGACAATATATTATTATTACATTCTTTTACTTCAACTAAAAAGAAACAGACAAAATATAAGTATAGGTGTTAGAATAACACATATGTATAATAAAATAACATACATATAATTAACTATATTTTGAGTCGTCTTGTACAATATACAAGTTTCTATGCATTAATTAAAATAAAATCCACCACCAATAACAGAGTACGGATGCGTCTCAACGTCAACCCAAGAAGAAGTTCAAAATGAGCAACAGCGAAGGGACAGTCAATACGGATGGAGAGTCCAGTTTTTCATCGTTTTATTCGTCATTCTTTAAGACTGAGTCCGGCAGCACCGAGGACAACGAAGAGGCAGCTGCGAACAAAGACGACGGCAAAGTATGTATTTTTTCCCTATAATTTGTTATTTAGTGTCCTTTAATAATTGACAACATTTAACAAACAACATTAACAGTTAAAAATAGAATATCCCCTATATTATATTTTTAACTGTTAATGTTGTTGAAACTATATTGAAAAATAGAATACCCGTATTTTTTTATTTTCTCGTGATTCATACATTTTGATATTTATTTTCGAAATTCTTCCTATTCTAAATAGACGTAAGTGCCAAATAACGTCATCTATTCGGCTGAACGGTGTTACTCTTTTGCTTTATTGTGACCCGAAAAAAAGCGTATGTCATCTATGACATCTATCAAATCAAGTATTGTAAACTAAGATCAAATATCAATAGATTTGACAAGCTAATAATAATACCGTATTGGAACGAGATAACAACATACGAAAAATCCAAGAGTGACAGAGACATAGACACTTTCTTTTGTCTTTGTCAGAATATCACTCTTTGTTTGTTGGGCACAACCTTGTTGTGCCCAACAAAAAATTATCGACTAAATTTTAATGCCATACAAACATTCTCACTCGCGAACAGTTTGTCAAATATGCCACCATTTTGTACTACTTTTTAATTTGGTCGGCTTATGTAGGTATGGTGATACCAGTTTTGTTATAGGCAGATTACCCAAGAATGTGGTATTATATAAAAAGAGTGACGGGAATTTTCGAAATAAACACAATAAAAACAAATATGTTTATTGCTATCCTTAAAGGCTATGTACTATAGATCATACATATTAAGACGTATATAGCCTTCTTTTTTATTATTTATGTTTTTAGCGGTTTGTTTTAGTCATTACATAATATTTTCGATAATCCGGAAAAATGCAGCTGTCTAAAATTACAATAAATGTTTGGTTAGGGCTAATGCTTATAGTTACCTATCAACCTTTACCAGTTTTTTTATTATTTTTAATTCACTTGTTTCAAGAAAATAAGTAGACTTGTTATAATGAATGTGGTATCCCTGTAAAATATGCCTGTCCCTTTCGGGTATACGCGAATGTCAATTCCATACTATACTTGTTCCTAGATTGTAAACAATAATACGTAGTATCCTTCATTGATGTATATTGTTCATTGGGATTCATTTTATTACGAAATATCAAATAAATTCGGGTGTCGATTACAAATAGAGCAGAGTGAAGTTGCTGAAGTTTGATTATATTAAAAACAACGGAGAGAGGATAATTGAAAGAATGACATATTTGACGTTATTTATTGTATGATGATAAAATATAAATGTTTGAGCAAACCTTATACTGCTGTACAAGTGACGTCATCACACGTTTTTTCATTTTTTTTCACCAGTATTGAGTAACTATAAAAATAAATTATTACAAATCAGATTTCAAAAATAAAAAAATGACATATTTATTTTAGCGACTTCATAATTTTGAAATATTGTCAATTTTCATATGCGTCGGAACATAAAGAACTCATCTTTAGTGAGATTTTGAGAATATTGTCAAGTCCGTTTAGATGTTCCCAATTTACATTATTTGTAATGACGTGAATCTTATTTTGTATGAATATTTCTCATTTTTTTACTCTTGTCTTTAAAGTCAAAATTAAAAAAAAATATGATTAACTTTATTAAAGTGTCAAGTTTTTTTTAAAAATGTTAGTTGGATAGGCAAACTGGCAAACGTGCCACCTGGTAAGTGGTCGACGTCGCTTATGAACATAAGCTAGTTTACCTGGAAAGAGCCCAGGCAACTCATTTATGTGTTGCCTATCCTGAGACATAAGATGTTAAGTCTCGGTGCCAGTAATTACACTGCCTGTCTTCCCCTTTTCTCCGAATCACAGCGATGCTGTTTCACGGGAGAAACAAGCAAGATGGTGGTACCCATGCAGCCGGGAGGGCGGCACAGCGCTTCCCTCCCACCGGTAAAAAAAATGGTTAAAGCATTTTTTCATAATTTTACTAAAAAGCCTTAATTTATTTTCAGTTTTGGCGCAGAAAACTTTTATTGGATGATACAAGTAGCAAAGATAGTAAACTAAATGGACATCATGCTAAAAGAAGAATGCAGCCACCATGGTTGGAACAAGTTAGTTACTTATTTTAAAATCGAAAATTTTAGGCTTTACTCACTGAATTTTCATTTAGACAAGTAAAATTGTAAATCTTGTAAGAGGCTGTGCCATGCTGCATTGCAGCCGAATTGGGCCGGCACGACCGGGGTGGTATCTCTAGTTCACATAACACCGGCGTCAAGTTACAGCTATGCTGTCGCGTTTCGTGCGGTTTGTGAGTTTCCGGTGGCTCATTGGGGGGGGGAGGGGTAAGGGAAAGGAGGGCAACGTATCTGCGTAACTTATGTTTGTGCAGATGTCTATGAGCGTCGGTAGTCACCATGGCTCCAACTGCTAGGTTGCCTCCTTATGACATAAAACAAAACTTCTCAAAAAGGAAGAATAATTTTGAATACATGTGATCCTAAGTCTCTTTTTCAGGTTCGTGTTACACCGGAGCTCATATATCAATATCAAATTGCTACAAAAAATAAGGAGGAAGTTTTGTCAGCCGACAGGGAGAAGTTAACTAAATTAAAACAGGTAAATTAACATTTATGTATGCTATGTGTAAATTACTTGTGACAAAGGTTTCATACCTCAAGAGAAAATTATATCAGAAAATGATCAGGAATATATATAAAAAAACTAACCCAACCAGTCACACGGACTGCCGATAGAAGTGAAAACAAAACAAATAAATTAAACCCTATAATACAGGCTGTAAAAGATTATGACAACTATACAATTTAAACGGTGCACAAAATGGCTGCATGACATTGACATTTCAATGTGTTTGACGATTGGTTATGTAAACAAATATTGCATAATCCTATATAAATAAATCAAACGTCATATAAACGTCAAATAGCGTCTCATACCGGTGGTAACGGAGTCGCGAATCCAGAGATATTATCTCACCTATATTATCTCAAATATATAAGCGCACCGCGCGCGTACCGCGCTGGAAGAAGTTTTCACTTCAATAAGAGAAATTATTTTATTAAGTATATAGCCGTCTATTCATTTTACACAATAAAATAGTCCCATGCACACCTTCCATGCACTATTAGATGTCATGTAGAGCTAATAGTTCTATAATTAGAAAGCTAATAAGGATAATACTAACTTTCCAAATTTCTAATAGCCAAAAATGGTCTGCGAACAACTGGGTCAACTATATTTGGATCTCCAACTAGAGGGAGTTACTTCGAGATTGACTTTAGAAGAAGGTATCACTAGTTCCAGTAGTGGAGAGGAAAATACAACACAATCCACCGAGGTAACTGACTAAAATATTATTCTATATACTACGCACTACCGAGCAACCGCAATGTGACTAGCTGCGCGGCTGACCGCAATTAATGAATATTTATGCCAGTCTTCATGATTTTTCTTTAACTTTTTAAACGCTCGTTCGTGAAGAAAACAGCTGACTCGAGCCACACTTCAACAACCCCAGAGTTTGGGGTTATTCACTCTACGTATTTGTATATTACTATTATGATCATATAATTTCTTTAGAGGATTCATAACTTTATCAAAAACAAATGATTTTAAAAGCTGATTGCGCATTTATAATGATTTTACTTTTACTTATTATACCACAAAATTTTAAATGATTTTTTTTTAATTCAACAGGGCATATTAACTAAAAAGTATTTCTATTTCTTTTAGCGTCGCAGATCCACAGGTACTCGTCGTCGCCGCGATTACAACAAAATGTCCATCTTGTATGATGAAGACGCACCACTACCTCCGGCTGACGATGCTACGTCGTCATCCGCAACATAAATACTTACAGCGGTCCAATACATATTCTAATATTAAGAACTTACCACCCCGTCATATTTAGTACGTCAAACGTAAAAATATTAATAGAGAACAATATATTGAATATAATTTAATTATTTACATGAAAATTATATGTTACGCTACAAATAGACAGAAAAAATTATATTTATATAAAACTATATATTATATGGATATTAAAAATATGTCGTAATGCAAATTATACTTATAATGTTAAGATATTGTTTTGAATATGACAGTATTCTTGATATTATACAGTATTAGAACGCTCAGAAATGAGACTTCAGTGGTACTATAATATTTATACTACTATAATTAGTAGGAGCAATTTAATCTGACCGTATTGACGTCACTCGTTGCTAACTACAGTCCGAATAAAATTGCACGTAGTAAAGTAGTAGCTTCATTACCAGTAGTGCTTTGTAGCGTATGTGTGCGAAAGAAATAACCGATTGCATCTTTCCATCGAGCATGTAACTATAATAGAGCGGTAATGTTATGTGTTTTGTATGAGAACAAATTCCGCCTAATTTGTGTTGCGACGCTGCGCCTGTTCTGCGCTCTGATTGGCGGATTAATTGCCATTGATGGATGATTATTGGATATACGTGGATAACACTGGTTGGTTGAATTGGCACGTCAGTGACAATTCACTAACCAGTTTTGTAATTTTATAGCTCACATTACTATTCTACCTGGTAATAATATTCCCGATGCACCTGTCTCATTCCCTCGATCTTTTAAAAATTATATTTAAGAAAATTAGGTACATAGTCTAAATATGTCACCTTATGATCTCAAACCATTAGAAGTAATTCAACTGAGGTGCATAGTTTGCAAGAACAAAAATGTTAGTCTCATTTACAAAATAACAGGAAGTTTTAATGTGGGCCTCAAAAATAATTATAAGCTTTTGATAAGAAAATAAAGACCTCTTCTTGGCTGATACGTACAATTTTATCACATCGAGCCAAGCTAAGAAAACGCCTTTTTCTAATCTAGACTGTTATAAGTAAATAAAGATATATTGTTACGTTTCTGTTCCCATCAAGTATAATTATTAGTAAGGACACTAGAATAGTAAGAAAGCGAATTATGCCTCGTGTGTTCTAACTGAAATATCTCAAACTAATATTAATATAAAAATGGTCCTTATACCGAGGAAATTATATAATAAACCAATTTGAGTTTAAGTGGGCTTATATCAAATAAGATTTGTTAAACATATTAATTATTTTTTATTCTTTATTTCAATGTTTAAGGGTTATTTTCTGTTTAAGCAGTTAAAAGTGTTTTTGCTTTTAATTTCACAATATCGAATTTGCTATAAATGTACATTAAATTATTATAAATGTTGGGTGAACTGCGTGTCGCTTTAGTCTCTTGATTTTGAAGAACTTTTGCTGTTATTATAATATTATGATATAGATGATAATTAAAACGATGCTTGGATACTAATACATTTATTGTATGAATTTACAGTAATTATAAAAAAAATAGCGTTTAAAAGAATACGATTGTTTAACGAGATGGACGTCCAGGGAATTAACCGTTCTCCTCTTTTAAAAAATCCTTCTCCCCTCCAACTCCGAAACCACCAGCGCCACCAACTCGGGAGGACAGATCCTTAAGCAGGCCGCGTATCGATTCTATATAGTTTCATCATCTTGAACTAGATGGCGTTAACAATAATTTTTAAATAATTTAAAATAATGTAATATCAGAATTTGGATATTAAGATTTATGATGTTTAGTAAAATAGCTGGGAGATATTAACAACATTCATTTTGAATATATCCAACGATTTACCAAGTAATAAAAGTTGAATGGATAAGAATTTAAAGATTTCTTATATACAAATTTGTTATTCAAACCTGGCAATGTCATTGAAATATATTCAGGCACATATGCCTGATAAATATTTTGGAAGTGTGTACTAATCAAATTAAAAAATAAAATAAAAAATATTTTAAGAGCACTCTGTAAAAGAATATATAAACATTAGGTATAGCCTGACCAGAAATATGTAAACCCTGCGTGGTGTCGCCACTGTATCTTTTTTACGTCAACACATAGTATCGTCCATACAGAAATTAGTTCCGAAATTTTCCGCAATATCGCGAGGGGTTTCATTTATCTGGTCAGGCATATTAAAGTCTGAAGTGAATTTTAAAGAATATAAAATATAAAAATATACCCTACTAGAAAAATTTAATTGTAATCTATAAATACTAGCGGTGAATCAACATATTACCTCACTATATATTTAGATGCTTAGGTATCTACTAGTATTTCGAGTTGTTAAAATTCTAAATATTTATAATGCAAATTTTATAAAATGTATTTTATATAAATTTGTTATATAATATATTAAATAAACCATAATAGATTATTGTTTTCTAATGTTTACACAAATTTTACTCATTATAATAAAACAAATTTTACGGATTTTATCGCTTTATTAAGATTTTTACAAGTCCTCTCGTGACCATGGTTGCTGTAAAGTATCCGAAACGTCGGGCTTGTAAAAATCTTATTAAACCGCGATAAAATCCGTAAAAACTGTTTCATGACAGATTATATTGAAAAGTATGTCTTTAAATATGAATTA
Source organism: Helleia helle (assembly GCA_963853865.1). Lineage (NCBI taxonomy): Eukaryota > Metazoa > Arthropoda > Insecta > Lepidoptera > Lycaenidae > Helleia > Helleia helle. The sequence goes on from OY971420.1 coordinate 9,169,987, forward strand.
TTTTAAAATATAAAGTAAAAGGCATTTAAATCTAACTATAATTGTCACCATATATGATTTTAAGTTAACATGGTTAACTTAAAATCTTTATTTTTTATTATTTTAAAACGGGATATTTACCATATTTTTCATTTTTATTTCGCGGATCTCGATATTTCGACATTATCTACGAATGTCTTGTTCACGAGTCGTAAACATGGTAAATAAAAAATATCCCGTTTTAAATAATTTTATAATTGTCACTTTCCGAGTTGATTATGAATTTTGTTGTTCAGAAACCTATTGGGCTTCATTTATTTGCTTATAGTTTTACGGATAGGGAAATAAATTTCAATTTCGAAAGTTGTTGTTGACATAGATAATTTTTTTGTGAAATTAATGTTGAAATACGACTTTTATTACGTATCTAAATTATTATTGTCAAAATAGCGTATCGCCATATAGAAATAAGTGTAGAAACTAAATTGTAAAAGTGGGAAAGTCAACATCCCTATTGATTGTTACAAAATTTTAATAAAATGTATGTGTTTTGAATGTAATGATAACAACAATAAGAATCATATTAATTAGTTTATTCATTAAAATGAATTTACATTATTTGTTATATGAGTAAACAAATTAATATGAAAATAACATACTAATGTTAAATGTGTAATGTTTTTCTAAATTTTTTCAATGTGTTGAAAATTATGTATACAGTTTGGTCTCGTACAAAGGAAAAAGAATTTTGTTTCCCTTAAAAATAATTCTTTGCCAGAAGTTAGTTTTAAGCTTCAATTTAACTTTTATTTGTCATTCTGATAAATTCCAGATTATGATAGAATAAACGTAGTTTTAACTTATAATTAAGAATAATTTTAATAATTTGGTGATCGACAGTTTTAAAATTAAATATATTTTAGACCTAATAACCAGTATGACGAATATGAAAAACATAAAACGAAATAACGTTATGAGACATGTTTACAAATTTTACAATATTATCGAATATACAAATGTGTATTTTTGAAATAAGGAACTTTTATACCCCTAACATTAAATAAAATAATATATTCTTGACTTAATCGTAATAGTTACATATACTTGATGATTTGATGGTCAAAATTACATATTTTGATATTTGTTGTAATTTTGTTCCATGTGATTTTTGAATTGGTGTTAGAAAGTATGTGTATGTTTTGTAGACTATAATTTTACATTATTTTTGTTTTGTGAAGTTTCTTACTTAATATATGTCATGAAAAATTTGAGTATTTTTTATTAAATAATACAAATACCCCCTATTCTATAAATATCTGCTATTAGGAATTAGCGAGAAATAGTGCTGTGATGAAAAGGCTTTTGGCCTCTTTTAATATAAATACTATCTAATAATAAAACTTTAGTTTTGTTTCCCGCATACACATCAACATCGTCTAGGATTATTTTAATTAAAAATATTTTAAAACTCAAAAAATACAGGCCGGTTTAAAAATGTGAAATTAATTTAGAAATGAATGCATTATTTGTTATTATTGTATTATATATATTATTTGTATATATTATTATATTATATATATTATTGTATTATATATATATATATATATATATATATATATATATATATAATATTGTATTTGACAAAAATAATTTAAAAACAAAAGATTCGCGTGGCTTGATTGTAGCGGTGTTCGAAGGTTTCAATTTAGCTAACCAATTTTTTTGGTATTTATTGTATCGAAGTAAAATTTTCTAAACAAAATACTGATTCATTCGGAATCTATGCAACTCTTTGCATCATGCAGCGGCGCCATTTAACGAAAGACGATATGATAGGGGCAGTAGTAGGCATGCCCCAAGCTGGGGCTACTCAAAGGAGTACCTATTGCCGAAGAGATTGGAACAAGACAAAATGTAATATCAAGGTGTGTCACATTAGCGTGCCGCTGGTGAAGTGGTTGAAGGAGCCCAGGCGGGAATTGCATAACCACCCATAGACGACCAAATGTCTCGGCCTTGGAATGGGTTCAAAGGCTCCAGAGAGAGCCCCAGTTGCTTGTCAGTGATCAAACTGTGAGGAAGAGACTGCTCGCAGGCCGCTTCGTACCCCAGCACTACGTAGAGGAAATCGTGGACGAATATTACCTGGTGGGAAGATAACCTGTGACCTGTAATGTTTTTTACTGTTTAACGTGTACCCATTGAAAACGAGATATTCATAAAAAATTAAAAAGAATCGAATTTTGTGACCTTTGACCCCTTAATTTATAACTTGCGACCATTCAATTACATGTGAATTTTGAGAACAGTTTTAGGATGCCAAAATACAAGTTTTTACGTGGTAATATACTGGGTATGTCGATTTTCCGAAGTGAACCCCCCTATAATGACTGGATTATCGGTCGTTATGACGTTCCATGAGGGAGGCCTATGTTCAGTGGACGGATAGGGGTTGATGATGACGATGAAGGACAGTTATTAAAAATTCGGAATAACTGAAGCCGCTTGGGAGCTTAAATTGAAAACGCCGCCTAATCTCCTTTTGAATTAAAACAAAAATTACAAAAATGATCATCAGTCCGGACACGTCCACAAATGTAAGTTAATACGGGCAAAGCCGTGGGCAATAGCTAGTTTTATTTATAAATGCTACATTAAAAAAAAATATTACTTAAACTGCGGCGCTCTACACCAGTGGCGTAGGTTATAATAATCCTAAGATAACATACTATTTTAATTTTATATTATAAGTTTTTTTATTTTATATAGGGAAAGATAATATTTTTGTTCTTAAATAAATCGTATCGTTAACTCTTTTATCAGGATAAGAAAATATAGGTATATAAAATGATGTATTTTTAAACACCAATATTGATCACATATTATCTCATACTAAATTTTTACAAGAAATATAATATAAAATTATATAGAGGGTAATTAATGAGCAGTTGAAATCTTTTGGTTAACAACGCCCATACACACTTAAAGTTAAGATCTATTTATTTTCAATTAAGGCCTCAATATCATCGCCATTAAGAAAGACGTGATGCTTCATAGCGTCACGCACACATAGATAACAGTTGATACAGTGTTACACACACAGGCAGACAACCCGCCACCACTACCTGCGCAAGAGTCGCATTCCGTCACCCACCTTCGTGATTGGCCGCCGAACCCGCGAAGCCTTGCAACAGTTTATTTTAATGTAGAAAGTTGGACTTGTTTTCGTGCTATTTTTGTACCAAAATGATAAGTGATTGAGGTGAGTTTAATATTATAAATATGACATAATATAATTTAAAATATAAAGCTTATAAATACTTTCACTTTTTGTAATATTAAATTATTGGTGTAGTCTAAGAAATTTCTAAGGAAAATTATAAGGTGCAGTCTATTAGACGGTATATTATGTACCGTTAACCGTATATTTATATTTATATATATATTTGAATATTTTCGGCAGGTGTTAAGTATAAAGCACGTGACATAGATGAATTTGTTAAATGATCTCATACTTATTTCTTAAACATTCTCGATGAATGAGTAATCTCGGTTTCCCTTATAGTGTTTGATAGAAACACCTGACGCTGAGAGATAAGAATCGACACGTTAATATTACACCAAAACATTAAGTAGCACAGATACGTCTCATCGTTAAAAACATATTACTTATAACACATACTCACAGAAAAAAAACTCAAGATTTAACAAGCTAAAATTATATTCTAAAAATAAGAACTAAGTTTCATTGCTTCCTGATTTTGCGACGGAATTTTTATAGATTATTTTTAGAGATTTTCATTTATCTTGACAATCTTTCATTACCTCCTACATGTTTTATAATTATATGTAATGAGTTTTCTATTAAAAATGCAACGTAACGTTATTAATAATCGCTCCTCTTTGATGTCAAAGAACATTATGATCCTCTTTATATTGAGAAGGAATGGCATAATGGAACTATGGGAAAAAAAGGAAAATAGTACGTATTCAAACTAAGCGTGAGTCTATTATTAAAGACTATTAGAAAATGCATTGAGAATTTAATTACTCAAAAGAAAATGTATAGAGAAAATTTTATACTAATTTTATATTAATATTTATTATATAAAGAAGATAAGTCCGTAGTAAACAATAGGTATACCTTTAGGTAAATCTTTAGGTAGGTAAATACGAACTTGACAATATTATTATCCGCCATTTTTAATTCGTATAATTTCTCGTGCGCCATTTTTATTCGAATATGGTATAATTATTTAATATAGAAACAAATAACGGTAAACCGACATGTGCAAAGTACTCGCTTAGGTATATTGTATCGGTTTTCTTGGTGCTGAAGCAATTTACTGCATTCATGTTATATCTATATAGGTATGAACTTAAAAGGCGCCTTCATGGAAAGTAATGTCATACGTTTATTATACCTACACGTTATTAAGTACTTCATTAAAAATGGAAATAATCACAACTAATATAAATGCTTTATTTTTGTTAGCATGACGTTCTAAAAATTCAAGGAATTATGGTTAAGGTACGTAAAGGGTTATGAAGTTAAATCTGTTTGGGACTTGTGCTACTCCTAGGACCTAGGGTGAGGCACTGGCCAATGAACTCCTAAATCTGACTATCTTGTTATGCCATACCCAGATTTAAGGCACTTATTCAGAACTTTTCTAGGATAACAATGACATGACGATCACTTTCATCTCGAAACATCAGAAGCTATTGATTCATTGCTTAGTTACTTTGTTTATATATAATTTATATAAGAATTATAAAGGGTAATTAATACATAAATATGTGATCGATAAATCTTTGCAATCATGTTACGGGCACTCCACACGTTGGCCGATATACCCGCCGACGTCGGCCGATGCATCTCTCGACGTACATCCACACGTCTATCGGACGCCAAACGTTCGTGCTGAAACCCTTTGATCCGTGTCGAAAACCGATATCAAACGGATTTGTGGCGGATGCATCTGCCGACGTTGAATACCTACAAAACGAGCTAATCCTCCTTCTACACGTCAGTGGACGCGTCCGCCGATGCATCTGCGTGTAGAGGGGCTATTAGAACAATGCCGATGAGGTGACTCTAATCCCAATAATAAATTTAATATAACGATTGGGAGAATATAATCCATACCTATATATGATATATTTTTCGCAAATCGCAAATATACTTTTAAAAAACTAAATAAGATTAAAGAGAAAAATTGTGATAATGTACTGAAAATTATACAATGAAGGCCTTAGGCAGCCATGCTTTTATAACGTCAGATAATACTTAATTAGAGCCGTCAAACTCTTCAAAGCGTAGTTATCAAGTAACGTCTTTAATAAGTTTTCAGAGTGACGTGGTATCTATTAAGATGCTATTATTTCCAATATCAAATGAGATTCTATATTATGACATGATGGAGTAATTGTAATTTAATCTGTAGTATCATCTGTATCAGATGACATCACATCAGATAGTCAATGCATTGTTGGAAATCATGTATATGACCTATACAATGATAGAGCATTATATATTTCTAAACGCTACCTTCTGGATGGAAACTTCTTCCAATGTTTTTTTGCCGTATTTGATTAGCTTTCTATTTCTTATAATTAAGTATAATATATTTTTGACCATGTTGTATGCTGGATACTTGCTACTTACTGGATTGCTGTAAGTATAGGTACTTGCAATTTATAATCTATAAAAATCGGCCAAGTGCTAGTCGGACTCTCGCACAAAGGGTTCCGTACCATTACATAATATACAGCATTAGATACTTTAACAAAAACTATAACCATATTTATGGAATGAAATGTTTTTTTATGTTTGAGTTGATTGAATGAAAGGTAAATTGCGGTTTACGATTTATGATGTATTAAAAAACAATACTTAGTAGATCTCGCTCAAACCAATTTTCGGTGGAAGTCATACATCATTTTTTTTTAGTTTTATCATTCTCTTATTTTAGAAGTTACAGGGACACACACACACATTTTTCCACTTTGGAAGTGTCTCTCGCGCAAACTATTCAGTTTAGAAAAAATGGTATTAGAAACCTCAATATCATTTTTGAAGACCTATCCATAAATACCCCACACGTATGGGTTTAATGAAAAAAAATATTTTGAGTTACAGTTCTAAGTATGGGGACCCCCAAAATTTATTGTTTTTTTTCTACTTTTGTGTCAAAATCTTAATGCGGTTAACAGAATACATCTATTTAACAAGTTTCAACATTATAATTCTTATAGTTTCAGAAAAAAGTGGCTGTGGCATACGGACGGACAGACAGACAGACATGACGAATCTATAAGGGTTCCGTTTTTTGCCATTTGGCTACGGAACCCTAAAAAAACTAATGAAAGTCCGTTGCCTTGAAACTTGATCTCGTCTTATAAATTGCTTCTGTTCAAAGGGGCATATAGTCCACTACTTCATCGCATTCTTGTATTGCATTCGCTGCGCAGATGTCTTATGTTGATGAATCTTTAAAATTGTAAACAATCATAAAATTGTGCGTAATGGTGTTTGGCATTAACAAGCTGGAGTTTTGTTTTACAAATAAAATTGTTCGATACTGGTCTTAATGATTTCACTTTTCTTTTCCGTACAATATAATATATCCATATTTTGAGGTAATACATTCCTGGTGATCGAATGTTTTATAAACTTTTATTGGTTTAGTTTGGCCTTACAATATTCTGGCCTATTTCAATATTTTTTACTATTTACAATTCATATTTTAAGTATGTCATTTAGTATTAAAATTATTTTACAAAAAATTAAAACAGACTTCAAAAATACTAAACTAAAAAGAAATAAAATAACTGTGTTTCTTTAATTTTTGTGCTTACAACTTATAATCAACTTAATATTCTACTAATGTACAAACTTTGCGTTTACCACGTCATTATAGTTACTTTTGGAGTCGGTGTCAGCCAAGGTAGGTAGGTAGGGTACAGCAACAAATACGACACCGACTCGATCGATATCGTGTCACATACATATAAAAAAAACATACAGACGAGAACCTCCTCTTTTTTGAAGTCGGTTAAAAATACTAAGTAAAACCTGTATACATGAGTAAGACACACCCCACCATGGTTCAAGCCTTGTTGTGGCGGTGGGACTCAGTAGCCTAAGGTCAACCCAGCACCTTGGGCGAAGCCAAGTGAACCTCTTTGTACCCCTTTTATAAGAAGAGGGAACAAAAGAGTAGGAGGTGACAAGTGGGAGGATGGGGACCTCGCCCCATTGCACTGTTCCTACGATGGGAGGGGTTGTTATGTGGTGCGGGACAGCCCCTCTGTGGAGGTGGCGTCGGTCCCTTGAGGGACTGACTGCAGTGAAAAAAGACATACACTCTAAAAGTCGTCTTCAATATACGTTAAAATTATAATATATTATACTATAATATTTCGTTACAATTTTTTCTGAGTATGGCAATACATTTATGGCTGATCTTCACCTGAGTGGATTATCATTTTACAACACCCATAATTTTGTATTTTATGTAGATGTAAAATGTTTACCTTGTCTTTTTAGGGCGCAAAAGTGGCTGGCTTAGATGATGTATTTCGCAGTTTACGGTTCCTAATCACACCACTTTGGGTAATTAGAGAGACTATATTTGTTTGTATCAGGGTCATGGACGATTTTATTTATGTTAGTTTATTAAATTTATTTCCGTTCCTAGAAACCATAACAAAAATTCTCACGAACTCATAACAAACGTTCACATTAATATCCTTAGTGTACTGTGAATTAATTAAACGCATTTGCCAAACATTGCGTACAAACAAAAGTAAACTGAACTTTCAAATCGATTTTACCAAGCTGTCCCTTTGTAAAGCATTGTTTCTATTTAGAATCTCTACGTGAATTGACAGTCGAGCAGGTGAATAAGCGTTTGAAGCAGCTCGTTGTAATATCCGGGATAGAACAGTGTTCCAATCTCATCCGGAGATGTCCGGCCGCTGCTGACATATTGTTGTTTATTACCCCGCTATAAAATCTAGCCTTACGTTTAACATTATGGAATTATCTCGATCTTTTTTTTCTTTTATGCCGGGATCAAGCAGGCATCCCGCTGGGGAGAAGGGGGACTCCCCGGACGGGTATGTGGGACTCGCTGCGCCCGAAAGATGGACGCAGCTCTACCCATTAAAACCCGGCGAGTGCCACCAATGCCGCCTTTGGTGAGGTGCCCCGGATCTATTGAGCAAACAGGGCACCTCGACGGTTACACTGAGGGGTCGTCCCTCACCACAGAACAACACCTCTCAAAATCGGGACAGCGCAATGGGGTTAGGTACCCATCCTCGCCCCTTGTCTCCCTTGCCCTTTTGGCCCTCTTCTTATAAGAGGGGTACAAAGAGCAGCTCTCTCGGTTCAATTAGATTTGCCCAAGTGCTGGGTTCACCTTCAGCTACTGAGCCCCACCGCCACCACAAGGCTTAAGCCTTGGTGGGGCGATTCTGCTAAATTAGCACTGGTCATTTTCCTGATCGGAACCAAGGAGGTTTTAAGGCTAACGTGCTGGCCTTGTGTGCATGCGGGTAAGCGAAAATACTATCAAGGGTGTTTGACTATGCAGGCATTCTAAGTATATGTAATACTAGCGGCCCGGTACGTGCTTCGCTACGTATAAAGTGAAATAAAAAAAATTGGAACATAAAATTAATTTATTCAAACAAAAAAAAAATATTAATTGCTAGCTATCTTAAAACTTAAAGTTGTACTGTCAACTCTGAAAAAAGTTTAAATATGACCCCAAGTGAAAAAGTTTCAATTTGACAGCAAAATCTCCATTAATTTATTGAATTAAAAAAATCTGATAAATGAAGAACCGCTCGACCGATTTTGTGCAAACTTCACATAAACCATCTACTAAATAGTCCGAACAAAGACTAAATATTTTGTTGGGATTGGTGAGCCCGTTCTTAAGTTATAAAATTACAACGAAAAGTGGTATTGATTTTTATATATAAAGATACCTGACATGTTTAAATAAGTATATTTATATTAAAATAAAAAAAACATTAAAACATGTTTTTTTAAACTAGTAAAAACAGGTTTTTTTAAACTTTTTGTTTGTATATTTTTTATTAACATTGTTATTTTTATACCTAAAAATATTCCTTCTCATCTCCTTTTTAATTTGTTCTCGTAAACAAGACTTCCGCAGTTAATGTTGCAATATCCAAATCGAAAGCGAAAGAAACATATTAAATATCCCGTTTTAAATCTGAAAAATTATAATTTAACTTAAAACTTCGGTGGGAGGGAAGCGCTGTACCGCGCTCCCGGATGCATAGGTACCACCATCTTGCTTGTTTCTCCCGTGAAACAGCTTTGTTGTGTTTCGGAGAGAAGGGCAAGACAGGCAGTGTAATTACTGGCACCGAGACTTAACATCTTATGTCTCAGGATAGGCAACACATAGATGAGTTGCCTGGACTCATTCCAGGTACACTAGTTTATATTCATGGGCGACGTCGAGCACTTACCATCGGGTGGCACGTTTGCCAGTCTGCCTATCCAACTAACATAAAAAATAAATAAAAAAAACTCCAAGATTTCTTTTAGAGTAAACTTTAACTCACAATAACGAAAAGTATATTTATGTATAATGTATAATATTAATTTGCGGAATAGAATACACAAGTAAATGGTAGGTACAATATTCAATATTTTATATAATAAAGTTGATTGCTATTGCGCTGTGTATGGGTACGCCATGAGGTCTACACCTCTTGCATACCAATAGGATAAAACAATAAAAATTCTATTGTCATTCCTTGTCTGTATACCGTTTCAACTTTCCTTAATGTCTTCTGTAAACGGTTCATGACACATCTTATACCTTTGCAATGATACTGACATAAATGTTTTTGAGTACGTCAAAGAAATAGAGCCTGTGTCATGATGGGTACGTTTACAAGTTTCAAGTTTGATGTCACACATAAATGACCTTAATTTTATTATTTGTAATTTTTATGTTATTTTGTGGCTACGAAATGTTAAAAGGAAGTACTTAATTACAAAAATAAAATAGGATTTTATTATGTTAAAATATTAAGTATTCTACATGGTTTATTCATTAATGCGTTTTAATTACATAACATGGACGCGGAGCGATGATTATACGTCAAGGAAATAGCGAGCACGAGAAACTGCGTTTTAAATAATTCCATAAGAAGATGAAGACAAAAAAAAGACAACACAAGATGGAACGTAATGTAGTTAGTAGGTACACTCCGTCTTTACATTGTTAAGTTCTTAGTTCTATATAGTGATAATTTTTAAAAGATATCTCGGAAAAAACATTTTTTTACAATGACGTCATTGTATATAAATGAATTTTATAGTAGAATATTAACTATAAAATTTGTTATGTAGGTTTATTGTCTTGATTGCAATACTTTTAGGGATTTAGTCACCCCACTATGGTTCAAGCCTTGTCATAACGGTGGGGCTCAGTAGCCTAGGGTGTGTCCAGCACCTTGGGCGAAGCAAATTGAGCCGAGGGAGGCGCTCTTTGTACTCCTCTTATAAGAAGAGGGAACAAAATAGCACGGGCTCAATGGCCGAGGATGGGAACCTCACCCAATTGCAGTGTCCCGACGCTTCTGTGGATGTCCCTTGAGGATCTGACTAGCCGTCAAGGTGCCCTGTTTACTCAATAGATCCGGGACACCTCACCAAAGGTGGCATTGGTGGCACTCGCCGAGTTTTAGTGGGTAGAGCTGCGTTCACTTTACCGACGGGCGAAGCGAGTCCTACATACCCGCTTGGTAAGACCCACTTCCCAGCAGGATGCCTCAAAGCATTTTCCGGCGTAAAAGAAAAAAAAAGAAAAAAAAAGGAATTCAATCACGGGTGTATTAATACTATTACATGTCCTACGTTGGAAAGAAAATCTTAAATACCTTATCATTATATTCATGTTAATCAAAGAACATCTCTATTAACCAGTGATGAAATCCGTAAAAAATAGTTTCAGTACAAAAAGCGAAGTTGCCGTAAACATTCAACAATGTTAGATAAATGTATTCCTGTCCATATCATCATAATATTAGCATATGCATAGACACCATGACCAATGCGAACCGGTTACCGCAGGAAGATTGTATAGTCGAAGGTCAATCAACCGCATTTTGTGCGTCTGCAAAACTTTACTAGCTTATATGCTCTGCCAGTGCCTCTCTAGTAGTAAAGGATGGCCTTCGCGTTTTTCGCCAATCGGAAAAGTTGTGTAACGTTGGTTATTGTCCCCCCCCCCCCTTCTATCCATTCCCGAACATTTTTGGGAGAACCGACCCCGAGCGCACCGTCTACGGCCCTGGGTGGGGTCCGATAGTGTGTGGGACCGCGGCACATATCGAATATGTGCCGAATACCCACTATTCCTTCGCGAGTGCCCCGAATGTCGCCTTTGGTGAGGTGCCCCAGATCTGTTGAGCAACAGCGCACCTCGACGGCTAGTCAATACCCCGAGGGACCAACGCCACCTCCATAGAGGTGTTATCCGTACCACAGAACAACCTCTTCCAACATCGGGACAGTGCGATGGGGTTCTCAGCTTCCTCGGTTCAATTGGCTTCGCCCAAAGTGCTGAGTTCACCTTAGACAACTGAACCCCACCGCTACACGACAAGGCTCGAACCGTGGTGGTGATTCATACTACTACGACTAATACTGCTATTACCTAATAGTACTAATTTCTAACGATTTCTATGCTACTAATATTAGGTACAAAACCGAAAGTTTGTATGTATGGTACCCTTTCACACAATAACTACAAAATGAATTTTAATAAAACTTTACAATAGTATAGCGTATACATACGAAGAATAGGCTTTAATTTATAAAGATACTAGTTTAATTTATAAAGATACTAGCTGGTGTCAGCGATTTCGTCTGCGCAGGATAAGATTTTAGTTTCTTTTTCATAAGAAGTATCCCATGTTACTTCTATATACCTGCAAGAATACAAGTGTACAAAGTTTTTGCGTGAAAGCGTAACATACAAACTTACTTTCACGTTTATAATATTAGTAGGATTGTGTGAATCGTCTAAATCTAATTCTGCGCAGACGAAGTCGCGAATAGAAATATGCTAATGATTATAATACTGGCAGTATTATAATCATTAGCATATTTCTAGTCATCTATATGAATAAAAAAATGAAATAATATCGATCGATGAATTTTGTGTATTACGCTGAAGAATATGTCCTATATGTTTACAAGAAACCCTTGTCCACCAGCGAAGGTCGATAAAGATAAGAAGTACCTATGATGAATAAAAAAATATTATACGTTATTTAAAATGAACATTACTGTACGTTCAAATTGAATTTATGACGTTTAAATGGAATTAATAACTTAAATAAACCTTACAATAATTAGCGAGTCAGGTTAGTTTCAAAGGAAAACACAAACATTAAAATTTTTCGTTTGATTTTATTTTAATTTCGTTTGACACGACGATAGCTCTATTTACTTGTCGTGAAAGATTTCAATCGTTTTCAGACTTGGCGCTTTGAAATGGTTACTTAAACTTATTTAATGAATATTAATTTAATTAAATACCAAACATATAAGTATCAAGGGCAAGCGTTTGCTTATTAATACTCTTACATTGCACACAACATTACTTTTATCCAGTTTCAAACTGTGCGGGATAATGTCTCCTTGCATCCAACGGCGTTCTTAGGAAATAATTAATGTACATCGTGTAAGTGGATAAACCAGGCTAATTGTAAAACTATACGTGAGCCTCCGCCTCAAGGTGATCGGGCGGTTATATCAGCCAACGTCACAAATGTCACGTTTAGGACATCAAGCGGAATTGTTGAAGTGTTAGTAATAAAAATATTTATGCTGATAACAATGTGCAATCGATCATCGATTATTGTGAGTGGAGGGATCAGTCTTTTTGGAGTTCATTGGGGGAGTCCTATGTTCAGCAGTGGACGGATAGGCTGATGATGATGATGAATCGATTATCATCTTCAGCTGGTGCACTGATTTAAAAAAAAATAAGCACAATATTCTGAGTGGACATGGTTGCTTTAGTACCTAGGTATCTAAGTGGTGAGAGTCAATGCAATATTACCATTATTGTGGTGCTGAAGAAGACACGGTCCATCACACTTTTGAGGTTTAGGATTTGGCGGTGGTGTCGGGAATGATCTCTCATGTTCGAACGTGGGCCACTTTGCTTGGAAGTCACTTACTTGGGAGGTGGTGGCCTCCTTCTGCGAGTATATATATAAATAAATAAAAAGGAGGCCCTGAAGTTGATCAGGGATAGTTACATAGACGATGTCTCGTTTCGCAAGTAATTGTTGAGAGTCCTAAAAAAGAGGCGCTACACACATCCGCGGGATCCTAATGGGCTGGAAGCAAGGTAGGGGCTTATGGTAGCGCAATCGCGGTCAGAGTCAAGTCGTGTGCCACACAATCATTTACATACGATTTTAGTTTTTTAGAATGCGTGCAGATTTTTTTGGCAGACGTGTCACCTGATTGTAAGTGGTCGACATTATCAAAGAACATAACCAAGTTTACTAGCCCAGGCCTATTATTCATGTGTTGTGTCTATCCTGAGACATAAGATGTTAAATCTCGGTGCCAGTAATTACACTGCCTGTCTTTCCCTTCTCTCCAAAACACAGCAAAGCTGTTTCAAGATGATGGCAACCATGCGGCCGGGAGCACGGCTCAGCGCTTGCCTCCCACCGGTATGTTCGACTGTACCCCACGCAGCTTACAAGGGGACTAAGTTCATTGGCCTCAATACATGGTTCAAAAATTCTTATAAGAAAGTGGTAAATTAGAAACGGAAGCTACTACGAGCTAGGTTATACTAAGCATTTAAACAGTAGTCTAAATAATATACCTATGAAGTTGGCTAGTGCTCTACTATATTTATATTAAATTATGATTTACTCCTGATTGAATTAAACGGAACAGCTATGGCTTACTGAGCATGTTTCCATTCCGCACCGTTGCCTGGCGACCATAGTAAAAACTATCAACTTACTCCAAGACCATGTTCTCGCCTATAAATCGTAAAAAGTTTCAATCATCCGAACCAATAATTCCTCCGTGATCATTCTTCTTGTGGTTGTGTTAGATATAAGTACCATTTGTAAGTATTTCTCAATATTTTTTATCTCACGCACGATGATTCATACTTAACTTACGTTCGATTTGTTCCATTCATATTGATTGTGTTTGTAAAATAATTAATTCATTGTAAGAATAAAACTTGCAAAATATAACATCTTTTTAATAACTGTAAAATATTATACATTTTTATGATAATTTGATCGAATTTATAATTAATTCATTAGTTAATGTAAGTATGTCATTAAACCTTAGTGCGTTCAGTTTTTTACGTATTTTTTCCACATACAATACATTTAGGTGAGTCACCATTATATAAAATTCACGGGAATTTGTAAATTAGCATAGAGAAAATGACAGCGCACGCGTAACAAATTTTTTATGTGGCCCAATTAGAAGTACGAATAAGTACTTTTCTACAATCTTCTTGTATTAAAATGGGCTCGCTACTTCACATTTCAATATTAATATTTATAAGGCTTAACTTTTGATGCCCATATTATAATTGTATTGAAGAGTGCTCAGAAAAAATAAGACCCACGGATAATTATTATTATTTTTTTTCCCCAAGTTTGAATCTTAATTTCCGTGTAAGATATATTTTTCATATTTTAAATGATGTCTTAAAGAGATAGTGGTTCTTACTCACTCAAGTTTAGTAAAAGCTAGTGTCACGCTGCTTTGCAGCCGAATTGAGCCAGCACGACCGGGATGGTACCTTTCGCTCACATAACACCGGCGTCAAGTGACAGACATGTTGTCGCGTTTCATGCGGTTTGTGAGTTTACGGTGGCCTATTGGGGGATAGGGAGAAGAAGGACAACGCATCTGCTTAATCTCTGGTTGTCCTGATGTGCGCGGGCGTTGGCGCCGTGAGGCTTCGACTGCTCGTTTGCCCTGCGATGGCATAAAAAAAAAACTTGCTCGAGATAACACAGCTTCTTAGATTATAAAATTAAAACTCAATTTCTCTACCACTGTAATACATAAAACGTGGTATTCAACCATTTTACAACATATACTATAATATGAATTCTGCGATAATAATGGCTATAATTAATGTACAAAGGTTTTTAATATTTGGACAGAAACATAAACTTCTTGTCTAATATCAAGCTAGTTTAAATGCCATTGCTCTCCCAAACATTAGCTGAGTGGGTGTTTAAAAGACAAAGGTAGTACTAAAAATCATTTCCTAATCCAATTGTTTCAATCGAAAACTAACTAAACGTTACTATAGTTAATAATTATTACTATTATATTATTACTATATAAAATATATATTGTTACTATATAAAATAATTTACCTTACATTTTTACTTATCTATATATTACAAGAAACCAATGATAGCTGAAATTTAAAGGCTTCTTTAATTAATTTTCCAATTTGTACAAAATAAATTGAGCGCAAGAAAACCTTTAAATTTAATATACAAGATTGCTGTGTTTAGAATATTGGCTTTGGATATAATGCAGGTTTGAACAGGTGTAATAACAGCTGGTAGAGGCACCTGTCTTTTGTCACAAGGTAGGCTACGCTTGGATAGCCCTGACACAATACTTCACAATAGCCGATTCTCAGTTGGTGTATTGATGATTACCTCTCATCATACGGTATCCCGTCTGTCTGTTGTCTAATTACTGAGACGATTTCAAATAAATAATAATAATAATATGTTGGGACAACTCACACACTGCCATCTGATCTCAAACTAGGCAGAGCCTGTTCTTATGGTGACCAGACAACTGATACATACATACTATAGATAAACTACACCCAGACACAGAACAAATGATCATGCAAAGAAGAAAAAGTGAATACTATATTTTTATATAATTAGGGTCGCCGCAAACAGCTTATTTTATTAAGATATTATACATAATATATTGTAAATGTCTTTGAGGTATTAAATTTTTAGTGACTTTTTTATATCATAGGAGGCGACTTTAGGTGACTATCGACGCCCATACATATCCACAAAACCAGAGATTATGCAGATGCGTTGCCCTCCTTTTCCCTATCCCTCCAAACTATGGACCACCGGAAACTCACAAACCGCATGAAACGCGACAGCATAGCTGTCACTTTACGCCGTAGTTATGTGAGCGAGAGGCACCACCCTGGTCGTGCCGGCCCAAATCGGCTGCAAAGCAGCATGGCACTACCACTTACGAGGCTTTGATTACTTTAATTAGATACATATTTGTTTAGGTATGCATTCATCATCATTATCATCAGCCTCTACTGCTGAACATAGGTGTGCATTAAAAATGCAAAATGTCTACAAATTATAAGAAAATTTGTTAACCGTAAAATAAAACACTAAAATAAATGTAACATTGCCGTTTTATTTCATTCAGACATATTTAAGTAATAATAAACAATACAAATTGATAAAAATATAATATATTCTTTATAATAAATATAATTATAATATTATTATTACGTAAAAACATTTTTTCCTTTTCTTATCGGTTAAATAATTATATAATTTTACGAAGTACGAAATTTTAAAGACAAAGTTACGTAAAAAGTGTGAATGTACCTGTTTTATAGGACGGTGTGGTATCAGTCCCAACTAAATATTAGCTTGCCTTCTATGTGCCTACTACCTGCTGGCGCCGATGACTCATCGCCTAGCCAAATGACTTCAAATCATCCGCATTCTTTTATATTCAAAAGAGTCCAAAAACATACAATTGTTAGATCTAAAAAGTATAATAGTAACAAATGAGGTTTTAAGTGACTATTGATTGTGTTTATGTTTAAAAATATTTAGAATTCGTTAGAACGGTTTCATTGTAGTCCTTTAAAAATAATACATCGATTTTAATTACAGAAGCAGTTAGCTAATTATTTGAATGTGGAAAAATTAAAATTATTTTGACAATAAATATATTTTTTAAATGATGGATATAGGTGTGACGCATAAAATATCATTTCAATCCAACTCAATCCCTTAGAAATCAAAATATTATATTATACTTTTTAATTTTACTCGACTATGGCAATGCTAACCACAGATAATATTATTTTAGCATGTTTTATGCCTAACTATAGTGGTTCCTACTTTTACTTTTACTTATTTTTTTTACTTATAAACACAATTTAGGATTTTTCCAGAAACATATTTTGTTTCCAATCCATGAATAGTAATTTAGCAATATTTTCTCCAGAACCATGTCTACGTTCGCCTGTCTCCTTGCGATGGCTGGCGTTGCGTCAGCGCAGCTCAGCATCGACGGCATCAGGTGTGGCCAGCTCACCTGTCAGCTGGAAGAGTACTGCTCCCGCGAGACCGACAGATGCGCCCCCTGCAGCGTGATCTGTAACAAGACGAACCATAACTACGACGCCGGCCTCTGTATTAAGGAGTGTCAAGGTAGGCTTCACTTAGCATTAAGGCCATTACCGCGAAATATACCGCGATGTTAGCGTGATTCATCATCTTAATTATAAACGTATATCAACATTTTCCGTCCAGCAGGGTTAGCTAAGATGCTATAATCGTAAACACTAGTAGAAAACTAATAAATGTATGGAAATGAAATTTTTCATTGATAAATTACGTGGTCTTAAATGTAATTTCCATATATTTATTAGTTTTCTACTAGCGTTTACGATTGTAGAATGGCATCTTGGCTAACCCACCAGGGCAGATTTCAATAAAGTTTATTTTTCCATAAGATTAGTTTTGAATAGAATAAAATTTGGGAAGCACATTTTCTTTGAAGAAAGGTTTAGCTTAGACTAGAGTATTTAAGAGTGATTTTATGAATACCTAATATGATGTAAGAGAATCGTTGATTTTAGAGTGTGTATAACAGTCTATTTTCTAATCGGAAATCCGTTTGGTGGGAGCATATCAATCGTAGTAACGGTTGTCTCGATAAAATCAATATTTCTTTACTGTAATGGAGTAAATATAAGAAATAAATGAGTAATCACAAAAATGATTTTATATTAAATACGTAAAGACTATTTACAATAAGGATTTAAAAACAGTTTACATATGTAACAGCCGGTACAAAATACAATTTACACATTTATTTTACATACATTGTACTATATTCTTACAAAACTTGAAATCATTTTTCTGTGCGATGAAAATACGTTGGCTAAAGCAATGACTAATATTTATCTACATACAATAAGCCTTCGCTGGTGTTGTAAGCAGAAATATGCCTAATCTCCATAGCCATAAACCAACTTATCGCTTATTACATACTCTACAACCAGTTTCGTGACCGCAAACCGCCTACAATCCATTCATCCCACTCTATAATCCTACGTCTCTTTCGCTCCATGATAAAGGAATGCAGTTTTCAGGTCACACATCTTTGCCAAGAATATTTTTACGTCAAGGTACCTTTAAATTTCGTCAATTGCTAGAGTTTACTTGCTGTACTGTATTTCCGCCATGTACTAACAGAAAACCTTTTTGTCCGGTTCGCAAAACATAATACTTGAGAATATATGAAAAATGTTTTGTTTTTTTTTTAATATTAAATTAATTAATAAAGTAACTAATTTATAATTTGATTATCATTTATTTCTTTATTTAAATGAGCTATTTAAATAGTTTATTTGGCTATGACTCATAGAACGAAGGACTGCGTTTGTAACGCGCATTCCTGAGAAGCTCTACCTCTTTAGTCCCTACATTGTTGATCATTATTTTTCCGAACCTGTCAAAGTTATTATAAACATGAGTCATCTAGGGTTCTACATCCGGATACGTCACCAATGATGACAACAAAGTCCTAAGAATGCCGGATGCGAAGGAATTCTTGAAAAAAACATCACCAATATTTTTATTAAGATTAAATGACCAACTTAGATGTGTCTTTTGTCTCTGCTTTTATCAGTCATAAATGTGCAGCATTGATGCCCTGACCCAGACACAAAATCCGACGTATTTGTCTGTTACAAAAGTATGTAAGTTCAAGTCATGCGGTTGTGCTACGTGGTTGTTTGAATGAGTCCTACGATCCTTTCTTCTGTGAAACAGCTTTTCTGTGATTCGGAAAGAAGAGGAACCAATAAGCACAAGACTTATCGTCTGAGGTGCGGCAGTACAGGTATTTATTACCTAGGCCTAATAATCTGTACCGAATAAACTCGTTTTGACGATCTCCGTGCAGTAACCGGTCTGTGTTTGATGCGAGTGGCAAGGAATCGTCTTAGCGTTTAATGAAGGAGGCCTATGTTTATTAGTGGACGGATAAAGGCTGATGGTGATGATGAAACTCGTTTTTGTTCGTGAACAACGTTTCTCACTTCTCATCAATTCACGTCGGTTGTCTACTGGAATGCCTATACTGAAACACCAATCCTAGAATTGTACGAAGTACAATGCATGCAAGATATGCACAGTATATTTTTTGTATCGCAGTTATCAGATTTATAAATTTGATTGTACATACTTGCTAACATTAATTAACTGACTTCTGAAAAATGAAGTTCTCAATTTGGATGTGTGAATTTGTTTTAATTTAACATATTGATCTTAGTTTAATAGATCCATTTAAAATGTAAGATTAGAGTAGAATTATATTCTCTAGATACATTGTTAAAGTTAGCTGTGTAAGTAAGCAGTGAAGCTTTTAATTTTATCATGGGGATTGCCTTACGATGTTGACACAGATAAGTGTGTTAAGTCTGCTCTCTGGGTAGAGTTTATTAGTACTTAAGCCAACTTTACAATTTAAAAATTTACGATGAACTTTCTTTTTTTAGAAATTATAAAGTTTTATCTTATTTAACTCTTAGGAATTTGCATATCACGCGTACCGAATTGCGAAAAAAACTTAATTTGAAGCCACAACCCACCACTTAAAGTCATTTGCCATTTATCAACTACACAATAGATCGTCAAATATTTTGCTATAATAAAAGTAAAACGAACCGAACGTCAACCGAAACGCAGTGTAAGGGTGAAGTAACAATGTCCATAGCGTTACGGTCTGGTGGCTGCAACCGAAAGACAGGTACTTCACACGTTCGCATATTGTGTGAGTGACTGTATGTGTGAGTGGCGTTTTTATGTGAGGAGCGTTATGTGTGAGTGGCGTTTTTATGTAAATGGCGTTAAGTGTGAGTGGCGTTTTATGTGAGTGGAGTTGTGTGAGTGGCGTTATTGTGTGAGTGTAGCGGAATGTAACAAGTGAATCTGCACTTATAAACGCATTGATGTGAATAATACTGCTGGAATTCAGTTTAGATGTACCTACTTTCGTAGTATTTGAAACATTTCAACGATTTAGAATTCTCATCTAATGGTTAATCTTTTATGCTTCTAGGTTAAAGTGTAGTTAAGTGTAGCTCAATATGCTTTTGAATCTTCAACTAAATGTATCTAAAAATATATTTGTAACATTGTTATTTAGGCAATTATTGAAAACTTGTACGCAAGTACACAAGTTTATAAAACATGATCTTGACGCGATCGGAATGTTAGTGTTTATGGTGAATGAACATTGAAAAACATTAAGACCTTCTAACCTTTTTGAGTTCAATTTTTACATACAAATCCCCTTAAAATGATTTCCAGCTTTAAACTATCTCTATAGTATAGTGATAGTTTATATAATATAGATACTGTTTATTAAATAAGGCAATACTAAACTTTCAAATCCGAGGTCTTTACAGATTGTTCCGTTTGTTTTTAATCTGAAATGTGTTACCTCTAGTCATTGTTGTGTCTAAATATAACTTAGTGAACGAAGTGTGATTGGTTAACCTGAACCGTTAGGCACGACGTAGCAGGACTGTCGTGGCGGCCGGGCAATCCAGGGGGGCTACGAGGTACGACGTTGTACCTCGTGCCATACTGGGTCTAGGTCCCCATCCTTAACCCGACACGAGCACAGGGGCGTTACTGGAGGCGCATTAAGTAGCGTCTCCTACGCACCCCCGTTCGTCGCCCACGGGGGAGGCCACCCGCTCGTCGGTCTCCTTATGGGACATTACTGCTTCGCAGGAGGAGACCATCGCCGTCCAGGAATCGTCGTCACCGAGCATCGCGTTTTTAGCGCATTTTTAGGTTGCACGCGTGGCGTCAAAAGCGAGTACGGCACATTAATTAATTTATTTAAGGTATTGAATATTTTTATTTAATTTGAAAAAAATATGGTGTGTTCTGAACACTATAAATAATTTATTCCCGTTATAAATTCTACTTAAAGTTATTTTTTTAACAAGTTAAACGATTGTTAACTAACAAAATTTTCTCGAACTTCCGTCTCACTTGTAAATGAAAAAAAATGTTTTAATAATTCTCGCAAAATTTTTTTCGCTTCGTAGAACCTTTTTTATATACATAATTAATAAGATCATGCTTTATGCAATACTCATACTTTGTTTATAATATTTTTTTGTACTTCAAGAAAAACTGAAAAATTCAAGTAATGTGAAGACATTACTTGAATTACGAAAAAAATTTGCTAGAATTATTTAAAACATTTTTTTTCATTTACAATTGAGACGGATGTTCGAGAAAATTTTGTTAGTTAACAATCGTTTAACTTGTTGAAAAATTAACTTTAAGTAAAATTTCTAACGGGAATAAATTATTTATATTGTTCAGAACACACCACAATTTTTTCAAATTAAAACAAAAATGTCAATACCTTAAATAAATTAATTAATGTGTCGTACTCGCTTTTGACGCCACGCGTGCAACCTAAAATTGTCGTGCGCAGACCTATTTTCAGCGTTAAATTACAATTATAAATAATGGAGATAGAGTTCCGGGAGTGAGAAGTTTTTTATTGGAAATTTCCTCATCTTATAGAATCTTTTTTTTTGAAATTTCTTAAATATTAATAATTTATGAAATATTGGCAGAAAACGAAATGCCATTTTTTTTCATCTTCAATTGTTTATAACTTTTGCCATTTATTATGTGCTAATACACGCTTTTAGCACATTTTTCTAGACTTCATTCCGGATCCAATGAGCTATTGGACATAATTTTTAGAGCAGTATCTCGATTTTAGACCATTTTCAACTTGTTGACTAGACTAAGCGCCGCCCATCTCGGGCACATCTCGAGGGTGTGCTGATCTGATAATAATTATACCTAGCTATTTATTTAATTTTCACTTTTGAGTGCAGACTTATTTTTGAAGTCGGTTTAGTTTTTTAAATAATTTATTTTACCCTTTTTAGTGCAAAACATGTTTTAATTTATATACATAGCTTTTTTTTCTCAAAAGTGAACTGAATACTTACATACAATAACTTACAAAATACGTCCAGCAAAAGGTACCTGATATAAATCGTTGAGGAATTCCCTCCACTGTTTATGGTCTCCATTCTCAGACCAGCAGTGCTGTAATGGCACTTTTAACCCATATGGGTACAAAGTTCTCATCAATATATTATATATGAATTAAGTTATATAACAAAAGGTAGCTACAGTAAACCGGAGGAGTCTGTCATTGAAAAGACAGTTAAGGGGTAACTGTCCTTCGTCTTCATCATCAGAGCACTTATGACAGACACAACTAATCTCGATTCTCTTCAATACAAATGAATCAAGCCCAAACACAAGGTAACTGCTGCTGTCCCCTCGACTATATTTCGGCTCCATCATCAGATCGACTCCAGACTTTCATTAAATTGTAGTGCTTCAAAATACTTAATTAAAAAATTACCAAACGCACTAGTCGCCCCTACGATTTTCGAAAGTTTCCCTCGATTTCTCTGGGATTATATCATCAGATACTGGTTTCCATACCAAATAACCATTTGGGAAGTATACTCTTACAAACAAATAAAAGATTTTTTTTATTTTTTTTATGTTAGTTGGATAGGCAAACTGGCAAACGTGCCACCTGATGGTAAGTGGTCGACGTCGCCCATGAACATAAACCAGTTTACCTGGAACGAGCCCAGGCAACTCATTTATGTGTTGCCTATCCTGAGACATAAGATGTTAAGTCTCGGTGCCAGTAATTACACTGCCTGTCTTGTCCTTCTCTCCGGAACACCGCAGAGCTGTTTCACGGGAGAAACAAGCAAGATAGTGGTTCCCATGCAGCCGGGAGCGCGGCACAGCGCGTCCCTCCCACCGGTGAAGTTTCTGACGAATTGAGAACTTCCGTCTTTTTGAAGTCGGTTGATAAGAATCAGTCAATCGATGCCCTGAAAGTCAACATAACGTTGTCCATCGCTCATATTCAGCCGGATCTATGCATCACAGTCATTGAAAATTGACTTCTCGGATCCGTGCCACCGTTCGAATCATGTTCGAATCCGCGGCGGACATTTAAAAGATGTCATTTTCGGTACAAAATGGCATAAATAGGGCTTTCAAATAAAAAATTATAGCGTTAATATTTTACATAGCTTGTTTTATTCAATTTCAACATCGACCCGCCCTTGTTGAAAGACACTTTAAGTTATGATTCCTTAAGGGACATTAATTGACAAATTCTCCATTAATGGATAATTTCAAAGGATTCACTGAATCCGACTGTCACTTGTCATCGTTCAATAACTTGCCCACGCCCACACTAGATTCCCGATGAGATAATTTTTAAATGTCACGTAAGTCTATCCCTTTGATAAGATATAAAAAGTTCTGATAGGGCAATTGGAAATATGTCAATTGTAATTTAAATCTGGAATTTTATCAGACGTTCATCAAATTCACAATTTTGCCTTGTGTTATACAAAAAAAATATATTTAAATATATATTGCTAAGTACAATTAGTACCCAGTTGCAAGCCATCGAGTATATAACCGATAGAGTAGTAATGTGAGTCATAAAATTTCGAAACTGGTCAGTGATTTGTCACTGACGTAATAGTAATTCAATCAACCCGTTGCACTATGGAAAATGGTAGAACAACCGCATATCAAAAATCGTTTTTACTAATGTTGTTATTGACGAACTTTTAAAAGTTTATTGAATAGTATAAGAGTGGAACTTTTTGTTGAAATGAAATGAAATGTATTAAGTTTGCATGATTTTCATTTGGAACATGTTTTTTTTTAATTCCGCAAAGTAAGTATGTTAAAGAATGTCTATTTCAGATCTGTTCGCTTCAATTTTTTAAATGAATTTCTTTCAAAAATTTGTGGGAATAGTTATAAAGTGTAATACATTTTTAGAAAGCCCATGGTATGTAGATTTTAACGCAAATATAAAATAGTAGGTTTTATGATTATATTTATATTTTTAAAAGATTTACAGTAAGTGAGGGGGAAAAAGACAGTTATTTAACTTCGTCGAGACTTTTGACAGTTGCCGACGTCTCCCGGTGCTTTACATTTGATTTCGTTTTGTAGTGTAGATATTCAAGAATATCATTTATTAAAATCAGCTGCGGATACGTGCGGTTTCGGAAGCTATCGCTAAAAGTATGATACAAGTCAGGAAACAGAAAATCTTTATCTATTGTGGTTTCTAATGTTAAACTGTTTAATTGATTAGTTTGCAGTTATTTATTGATAACAGGGCGGTTTATCTTCATTTTGCACTCATTTCTTGGTATAATTTTAATCAAAAAAATGCACACTATCCTTAATTACTAAATAATATATAAAGGGTGGTTTCCTTAAATATAGCTATTACAAATTCGTAATAAAACTAAACAGACGTTTGAATGTTACATATAATCGCTGAATTTCAAAATGACTTCTATTTTCAAGTGTTCTAAGCGTGAATTATTACATTCATACATCGAAGGAGGAAAAACATTTGAAGCTCTATCAAAAAGTTTTAAAATAAAATTGTCATGTTCCCGAAGACAAGATGTGTTTTATTATCAATGAAATGATATTCAAAGGAATCTTATTCTTCCCTTTAATAGACAATGGTCAGAAGCATCGAGGAAAAAGGAAATTCATAAAAATTTCATTTTTTAAAAAGAACCGCAATTGGTTGTATTCAGAATATTTGGTAACTTTACCGAACTCGGAAGAAGTAACACCTGACTTCACGCCATCTACTTCTTCTGGGAAACACTGAAGACCCTGTGCCTCTTAAAGGGTCGACTCGCCAGAATGAGCTAAAAAAAATACAGTGCTCCTTGGTGAAGCATGAAAAGAAAACTAGTACAAAAACGTTTTCGTGAAGCGCTAGGATTAATGATTGACAAATATATTGCCATATTTCGTTCACAATATAATAATTCATGGTGAAAGTATCCTTAAAAATTTTGCTGTGCTTCCTATTGGTTAACTTTCAAAGGATGCGCAAGAATCCCGTAATAAGGACGAAGAAGGAAAATTTCGCCTACATCATGCCAGGAAGTGCTCTCGATCAGCTACAAATGAAGACTTATTTCATACTCTCTACTCATCAGATCCGTACATTCCAGCTATAGAAAAACATATAGCAAAAGTGTGAAGGCACTTGATGAAGATACCCTAGATCTTTTAAAAGTTAACGAACTCATTTTGGATCCCGAACTTCACCAAGTGTAATTAGGTAAGCATAATGTACACATTAATATACATATTTTTTCAAGTACTAAAATATAAATTTAAAAAAAATTGTATTTTTGACGTTAAATATTTTATGAAATAAATATTAGTAATCATACCTTTTAATTACTTATTGATATAGGTATGAGCTTTATTATTGTTGTTTTATAATAAACTAATAAAAAAATAACTTTTTATTCATTATATAAATAGTATTGTCGATAAGGAAATCGAATAAAGGCAATTTCTTTAAACTGTTGTTTTTATCATTTATTTATACATATATACTCTAATAAAAATAAAACATCTGAGCTTTATTTGAAGCCTTATTTAATACCCTATGCGTGTGCAAAAATTGAATCGTCTGTCTTGACAATTAAAAAAGTTATCGATTTTTGATATGAAACAGACCTCGATTTTCCATAGTGCGTTGTCTGTATATACACCCCATCGGCCAATCATCCATCAATGGCCATCAGTCGGCCAAGTAGTGCGCAGAAACGGCGTAAAGTCGCAGGACAAATTTGGCGAAATTGGTTTTCATACAAAACACAACATTAGGTCCGCTCTATTCCGGTTAGATGCTCGATTTTGCAAGCAACCTCGCCTTTAATATACATACATCCTTAATTCTGAACTCATTTGATCTATTATACAGTTATTATACACTAGTATAGATATTATACTGTTTTTATATATGAATATTTATTGAATTTTTATATATCGGGGAATTTGCGTGATAAAACGTCTTAAAAATCAATATTGAAACAATATTGAAAACTTAATTTTGCTCGTTAATCACTTTTGGGTAGCCCAAGGGGCGCTTGTGAAAAAAATATGATTTATTCTATTTGAAACTTTTAACAGTGACTGAAAGTTTAAATGGCTTCAAATTCTTCCATTACTTACTATATTAAATTTATGCGGCGGAAAATAACTTTTCATAATAATCAATATTTTTAGCAAATATGCTTTGGGTTTTTTCAATATTCCTTAAAAAAGTATTTGTTATGTATTATTATTCATATACATTAATAATTTTTATTTAATATTTCAGTCTGAATAGAACTGTGTCAAATATGCTAGTGTGGAAAGCACCTGCCGGGACACAACGAACATGAGTGTTTACAAAAAAAAAAAAAAAAAATAAGCCGTTGCTTTTTGACGTCTGTAAAATCTTTTGTCTACAGAACATGGCTTGAAATCAGCTTGAAATATATAAATTCATTCGTGTTGGTTGGCCAGATGGGAAGACGATCTCCGTGCAGTGGCCGGTCCGTGTGAGATGCGAGTGGTGAGGGATCGGTCGTTTTGGCGTTCATTGAGGGAGGCCTATATTCAGCAGTGGATGTATAGGAGCTGTTGATGATGATGATTCGTGTCTGAGTTTAATACAATTGCTTTCTTAAGTTAAAGGTGAAAATTTACTGATGAAACATGCTTATTGCGTGAATCTAAACCATTCTCGGATCCACTTGAACACACACAAAAAAAATCATCAAGATCGGTTAATCCGCTTAGGAGTTCAGTGACATACATACGTATCTTTATATATAATAAATTATATATATAATAAATTATATATAAAGATAATAGTCTACGAGTCTTATAACATCCTATTTTTTTTCTTTAACGCCGGGAAATGTTCTGAGGCATGGCGCGGGGGAGTGGGTCTCCCCACGCGGGTATGTGGGACTCACTGCGCCCGAAAGAAAGCTGGTAAGTGGACGCAGCTCTACCCACTAAAACCCGGAGAGTGCCACCAATGCCATCTTTGGTGAGATGCCCCGGATCTAATAAGCAAAGAGGGCTCCTCGACAGCTATGCATAATGATAGTCAGTTCCGCAAGGGACCGACGCCACCTTCACAGAGGGGTTGTACCGCACCTCAAAACAACTCCTACCAATGTCGGGACAGTACAATGGGGTGAGGTTCCCATCCTCGCCCCTTGCCCCCTGCTCTTTTGTCCTAGGCTACTAAGCCCCATCGCCACGACAAGGCCTAAAACATGGTGGGGGTCTTATAACATCCTGTCTTTATTGTCATTCAATGGTACCAATTTAAATGCCAGTGACGGATGATGACGGTAAAATAATGTAAAAATGAGGTTCCGAAGAATTGATAACTTCCTCCTTTTTAAAGTCAGTTAACAAAAACAAACACAGAAACTTAAAAAAAAAAATAACGCATAAATTACACGGAAAGAAATTATGAAGTATGCAACAGGTAAACTGCACTGTCTCGACCGAAGCTATTAAATCATGCAAGCTTCAAACAGTCTTGTGTTACTCCGACTCATTTTACCGGGCTTGAACTAGAACAATGGAACATTAAAATGGCGAAACTCGTATGGGGGGGGGGGGGGGGGAGACTTCAGGAATGCATTAATTATGACACAATTTTAAATAGAGACGAGGTTTTTTTTATTTTGTATTTAAGGAAGAAAGATCAAAGAGCATACTTACTCATATTTGAAAGGCCGGCAGAGCACCTGCTAATGATGTAGCGGGTGTCTATGGATAACGATTATCACTTACCACCTGGTAAAAAACCTGTCTGTTTGACGATTGAAAGATTGGCGATGATTTAAATGTTTAAGTAGTAAAGTGTTTCGATGGGCCATCTTGGCGCTCATTGAGGGAGGCCTATGTTCAGCAGTGGATGGATAGATGCTGATGATGATGATGATGATGATAATTTGAAGTAAAACGATACTATTATGTTTTATAAAAAAGGTAAGGTAAGAAGACACTTGAAAATGTTTACAAATCTTTGTTCGTAATATTTTCTCCAATCATAACAAATGGGCGGTATATGTTTACTTGAGAAAAACAGTTTCTCAATAGTCTATTAATTTGCATCGAGCGTGGCTCAATTTTATCTAGACTCTTAAGTTGCCTATTGCGTAATCATCATCGCCCAGCCTATTTCTGTCTGATATGGACCGATGAGGAGACGAGCCTCTTTCAACCAATGCCAATTTATGACCCACACTACTTACATAGAGATTATCCATCGACTGACAGATAAATTGTTTCGATTTTGAGATTTTTGAACGCAATTCAGCTCGACGGATAATTTTCCAATGGATCTTGGCTTATGGCGGTATAGGATAATTTTCATTCAGAAGGTGTTTGTAAGTTATTTATGACTCGAAATATTATCATTATTATTATTATTAGATGTTGTAAAACCATTATTAGCAAATAATTTATTTGTAATAATTCCGAACCCATGATTCACAAATATTTGAAAATAAGATTAATTTATTAAGGCACGGCACCGGTGAGTGGAAAAATGAGCCATATATTTTCATACATTTTTGCCCCGTGCCGTGGTCGTGCCGATGAGTGGAAAAACGCCTATTATCTACAAAATTACATATTATAATTATGTACTGTTTTATTATATTATATTGATGTTGGACATGGAACGTTATACTTACATAAGTTAACCTATTTGCACTGCCTAATATGAAATTCAATTCCAATAATTTAAATAATATTTTATTCTTATTTAAAAATTTAAGAGCAATTTTTACAGATATATTTCCAACATTTTAAGCCCGTCACACACGTGGTTATTTTATTATATTAATATACACTATAGAAATTAAGCTACCACACACGAAGATGATGCTATAGTATATATTTTGCCTTCATTTCCTTGATGGTCAGTCTAGCGTTAATATGTACTAGTATATATGACGGTATAGGTTGGTGACGCCATAGAAATATATACATATATTATAGCTGCGTGTGTGGTCATTCTTAAATTTGTATTGGAAATATAATATTATGATAATATACCTAGCTATGAAATATATTCATATATTATGTTGTAGCTACGTGTATGACGGGCTTAATAATTTACATATATTTTGTGTGTACTTTGATGCCTCTTGACTTTATATTGACTAAATATTTACTTATCGTGTATCGGCTTACTTTATTTCATGTTAATGTATTTTAAAATATGGTTAATATATTTTAGAGGATATTAAGATTTGCCTATGCAGATTTCTACATTATCATCAACACTTAATGAAAGTCAAGACGGTCGATTCCGGCCATAACTATAGTTCGACGTCAAAATTAATAGAGTTTTATTTAAGCTATTTTGATAACTTTCAAACCTATTAAATATGTCTTTTTCTTTTTCAGGATACCTTCTAGATTTAAGATATCTTCGTCGAACCGAAAAAGTCGAGGTACCTTCTGATATTAGCGGTAAGAAATATTTTAATTGTAATTTACTTTGCTTAGCGAAATTCTAAATTATTCTTAGTATTTTTATATTTGAAAATACTGTTTATTTGCGTATTCAATTTGATACATAATAATTTACTTAAAACTCTTACTTACACAAAACTCTTGCTGCTGCGCATTTTTTATATTAACAATATTAGACTTTAAGTGGACATGATTATTTTCATTACCAAATTTTTTTAAACGGGATATTATTTAACACGAATGTCTTGTTCTCGAGACTTGTGACATTCGTAGATATTGTCTAAATATCAATGTCTGCCAAATAAAAGTGTAAAACACGGTAAATATCCCATTTTAAACAATTTTATTATAATATAACGACAATTTTATTATTACGATGTCTTATAAATATTTGTATATCGATTTTGAAGAAAGAGGTTAATGAATTATTGATTCGTTATCATGGTGATATACCTAGAGATATACTTTTTTAATTTTAATTATAAACGCTAGCAAATAATAAAATAAATATGACAGCTTTGCTCACTTTTAATGCGCTTTAAATATTTCGCTTAGCGAGAAACTGCATAAAAATGTTAACAGAAAACTTTGTTAAGCTCGTGATTGAGCTTAACAAATGTTAAAACTTATTCTTTGAACTGTTAAATAAAGGCTTGTGATCTGTTTGAAATGTGTACTCGCATGAAATATTTGCTGGTATGCGCAGCGCAAAAGTTTACAAACTAATACAAAATACAATATTTAAAAGTTTTACACGTATTTATGAATGCACATTTTCCTGGCAATATTTTATATCTTTTACATTCAAACTTTTTCATAGGGCTCGTCATTTATAAATATAGAAGCACATTTTAAATAGAAATGCAGAGATAGAGAATTTCAAGGGACTAAATCTGCTGTAGAAACTTTGACAATTGTCGCCATCTTGTTTACTGTAGTAATTATAATAAAGCAAGAGCAAGTTTGCGATGGACTTTGTTCGATCTATGATAACATGATGATGTTTCAAGTGGATTGCTTGCAATTATTCAATGATGGGCTTGATACTATAGGTTTCTATCTAGTATTAATAGATAGGTAAGTCAACTAACCTGCCCGGCTGGGGGTGTCCTGTGCTAGTCTGATCCGGGACACTTCGAGCGGCTAAAGGCAACTCGCAGTGGTTTTAGTTTGGTATACCGGCGCTGGGTAGCGTCCCACATATCCCCGGGGACGACCTATCCACGGGGGAATGCGCATTTCCACTGCGACAAAAAAAGGGTCCTAACCTAAGGAATGGAACGTATAAAAGTCGTTTATGGTATAATTTTCGGCACCAGGTGGCGAAACACGATCTATTTATGTATCAATGTGAGCTAGATATAAGGGTCTTAGCGATTTGCACATATAGGGTACCACTTACATAATTATTTACTGAGGCAAACCCGACATATAAATCTTCATATTTATCTTAACTTGAGATAAGAAGTACTTTTATATATAACTACTATTGATTATGGAATGACACTGAATTAAATGTACTAAATTCATAAAGAGCTTTGCGCTTTGCGAAATTTATTATGATTTAAAGCGATTTATTTTTTTATCTTCCTAATTATTTCTATTTTTTAGACTGTGCGTATTTTTTTACTTCAAAAATTAACTTGTAAAATATTTTATAAGTAACATAAATAAATGAGAAATCAGCTAAGTAAATATTTTTTCACAATATCGTATTCATTTAATGAACGCAAATATTTATTAAATAAAAACGTCGTAAAAAATATTTTATTGTTATTCAATAAATAAAACATGAGACATTTTATTGATGTCCTAAGAAATGTCAAATG
Organism: Helleia helle; assembly: GCA_963853865.1. Taxonomy (NCBI): domain Eukaryota; kingdom Metazoa; phylum Arthropoda; class Insecta; order Lepidoptera; family Lycaenidae; genus Helleia; species Helleia helle. The sequence goes on from OY971420.1 coordinate 9,201,615, forward strand.
AACTGAGCGGATGAAAAAGGTCGTCTTTAGATCTCAGCATTCTTTATTTCGTTCTTCGTGTCTCGTTAATAATCTAGTATAATGTCCCTATCACATAAATGTCAATCGAGCCAATACAAGTCTTTTTGTGCGACAAAAAAGACGAATATATCTATCGGTGATATGCGACGGTCTAGTCACTAGTGGGTATGGGCTCGGCCTCTTGAATGAGAGCCTAGAGGTCCGGGTTCGATCCTGACCCAATGTGATACCTAGAAATGGGTTTTTCTAAATTTCTATGTGCATCTGAACATGAGAGGCCGTCGCCTGCTCAAGGAATGAAGGAATCATCATATGAAAACCTGCGTGCCTGATGAGTTTATAAAAGTCTTTGAAGGTTAAGTTCACCAATCAGCATTGGACCAGCGTATCTGTGGACTATGGCCCAACACCCTCCTCACCTGATTTCGAGGAGGAGACCCAGTGTCCAGCAGTGGGACATAAAAGGGTTGATATTATTACTATGTTTATATTATATCTATCGGAGGATGCTAAATCATTTGTGGTTTTAACCCCCGACGAAAAAAGAGGATATAACATTGGTAAGCTTGTAACGCGTGAACCGATTTGGATGCGACTTTTTATTTGAAAGTCAGTTTCCTAATCAATGTGGTTATTTATAACTTTTGGTTGTGTGGATGTCTATGGGTGTCGGTAGTCACCATAAGGCTAAGACTGCTATGTTGCCTCCTTATGACATAAAAAAGTTATTAGATACATTTTTTTAAACATCATTACATTTACATCAGGTGTACAACGTCAAGCGCAAACCGCGTTGATCGTTAGCTGCGTCGCATTGGCCGTCCTCGTGCTGATCCTGATTATTCTGTGCCGCGGCAAAATGTCGTGGAGATACATCAAACAGAAGTTGCAACCGTCCAAGGTAAGCTACCCGTTATTAAATTTATGTGTATTTACTCTAACCTCTATTAAAATATATTTTCTCTACAATATCATGGGATTTAATGATTTGTATGGTATATAACTCTAACTAGGATAGTTACTAACATCACCTGTTACTGGCAGAGTAAAAAATTCCACCCCAAAAATCAAAGTCGATTCAAAGTAAACTTTGTGTTTTTTTCCACTCTAGTCTCATGTTCATTTGTAGAATCACTACCAGATACGTGCTATTTTGTATTTGTTTATGTCGTTATGTACACATAAATATATTTTTATAAGTAGCCTTTAATTATAGTATATAAGTAAAGGCTTAACTAGTCACGATAATGACGAGATATTAAGGCGAGTCACCGCAGGCGAAACGGGGAAAACGGTTAAAGAAATATAAAAAAAAAATATTTAGACTCACAAAAATATCAGAGGCACCTAAAGATATTGTCTAAAGGATGTACTAATTGGTTATACGATAAGATGTACTTTACTAAAAAATCCTGAAGAAACTAAAAAGAGTAATTTACTAATAAAAGATGTAGGTAAGTGTGCACATTTCTTTTTTATATGGAAATATATAATTTTCAATACTACAGAGAACGTGCTATTTTTTGTCTGAAGTTCTATATTTTATTTATTCAAATTTATCTCAAAAGTTAAATTCCATCCAGAGTTTTCACAAGACGCCGCGGCGCTATCTATCTCTCCCGCGCCAGTCCCGGTGACTCGCCTTAACCTCTGATACCAAACGCCAGACTGACCGTTGCAAAAAGTTTTCCTATTTTATTTTTATCCGACTTCAAAAAAAGAGGAGGTTCTCAATTCGTCTGTATGTTTTTTTTTGTATGTATGTGACGCGATTACTCCGCCGTTTGTGCATGGATTTCGATGGCTATTTTTTTTGTTTGGAAGCTGGTGTTTCCAATTTGGACCCATATTAATTTTATTAAGATTTGACAAGCCGTTTTTTAGTTATTCACAATAATGTCTATTTGGTTGGTTTATTTTACTTCGATGATTTGCTCATTTTATTACTCGTCGATGTAACAATTGTATAATATATTTTTATAGCACACCATAGTATTTCGCGGTCATCGTAATCATCATCATCATCATCCTTTATCCGTCCACTGCTGAACACAGGCCTCCCCTACAATGAACGACAAGACGACGACTTTGGAATCACTAAAAATTAAGAAATATTTATTTTACAAAAAATAAAAACCGACTTCAAAAAACAATATTAAAAAGTGTGTTTCTTTAATTTTTGTGCTTACAACTTAGAATCAACTTAATCTTAATCTTAACACAGTCATTTTATTACTTTTAAGTATTTAATTTTTAAGTCCGTTTTAATTTTTTGGAAAAAAAAAATACGGGCAAATCTTCAAATCCCACACCGAGTGAGAGACATCAATGGTATTGCTGCCCAGAATTTACTTTATCTTTAAATTTTACACATACCATCTTCTATCACCATACAACGAACAAGATGGTGATAGACAAGAACAACGAACAAGTTTATATCAGTCGAAACTATGGAAGTGTTAACATACGTGATAGTAGTACAGAGCTTGGTAACGTAACTTGTATTTGGTAAAACCTTTTTTTTTGCATTTTTAATTCGGAATGTATGAATGTTGGCCGGGTGAAATCTTGCAACTCAATTTTGAGGCAGAGACTTTGACCGATTGTGCTGAAATTTTGTATAAACGTTTAGTTTGTATGACAATGCATGATAAGCTGTGTGAAGTCATTCTAAATCCAATATGGCGGAACACCCAAGTTGGCGGACCAGTTATTTTAATTTTATTCTAACTGTAGACTGTCTGTCCATCGGTCCGTAAAACGGCACAAATAAGTAAGATGGTGGTACCAATGTGGGCACGTACCACTTCCACCTTTTCAAATCATATTATAACTGGATATTACAAAAAAACAATCAAAACCATGTCCTAAAAATAGGTAAGAGCGTTAGTATTTATTAAAAACATTTGTTTTAGACTTCGTGCTTTGGAAAGTAATAAACCTTACCTTATACGACACCTATGACGAGTTGCCGTGTCTTCCGATGGTAAGTGGCAACCATCAGACATAAGCGTCGTGAATAACACCATACCGCTGCATGTATTATTCATCAATTTTCTTCCTCACAATATTTTTGATCATTAAAAATTATCGTTTAAAATTCGTGCCTGGTTAAATTTTATTCGTGAATGAAAAGCACGAAGGTGCGAAGTATTTTATCTAGACAAAGGATTGTTTGTTTAATCTTCGGTTTTATTTGTGCTCTATTCATACCTTTATTGATAAAAATTTCCGTTGCTACCTATTAAGACGAAGACATTTTTTCACTTTGCACTATTTGCGGTAGGTATTTAATACAAATCTTGTCATCTAGACACTATATTGTCAATATTTCCACAATTTCCACTAAATTCAGACTTGCGTTATGCGCTAACTGTCCACTTCTGTGTTGTCTTATTAATGACTAACAATGTTTTGTGTTTAATAGAACAATCAGCTTTTTACATTAATTCTAGTATTAATTCTTATATTTTTAAATTAACTCAGCTAACATACTAAATCAGCAAAAGACAAACAAAGGTGTTTAAAGTCACACTAAACTAAAATAACATAAAAATAACAATTACTGTAGATTGACATTTTAATAGTCGTAAATAGAAGTACAATAAATATAACAAATAAAACCTTTTAGAGACAGTTTTAAAAACGTTCCATACTTAAATTACTTAATAACTTCATACTAAGTTATGTGACACCTGCATAAAGACTTCGGTACTCGTCATAGTCGGTCGAAAAAATAATTATAATTAAATAAAACATCATCATGTTTTTCTATTGTATCAGTATTATTTTAAGTTGTGTTATTAAATATAGATTTAATTATATTTTCAGAATCGAGTAAAGCAATATCCGACTGACTTAACGCACCACAACCCTCACGCGGAAATGGCGAAACCGAAACACGATTTGAAATTGGAGATTCGTATTCCAGAACCACCGAAGAATTGCTCACAACCACTTAATGTTAGGGATCTAGACACGAGAACGCAAACGGAGAAAAGTCAAGGAGGTTCCACTCCCAAGACAATAAGCACCGCTATCAGCAACAGACATCCAGCTGAGGACACGACTCTCGACTTTTCTTACGACAACATGGGTATGAATGTAACCCCTCCAGAACAACCTACTGCTAGTCACAAATTCTGAGAATCAACTGTTAGGTTCGGTGGTGCGACTGTGAATTTTATTGAGACTGTAAGTAGTACTGTGAGTATTAAAAGTAGCTAAACATTTTGACTCGATTTTATTGATAAAAGTTAATTGTTTTTCAACCACAAATGTTTCAACCACGGTTGTTTTTTGAATCTCCAATCGTAATAATTTTATATACAATGTATAATATTTCGTATTTTATATACATTTTTAAAATGTAGCATTTTGACTTCTGTATTTTAATCTCATTGTGGATGTTATTTCTGTGATTACCAAGGAATATTTATGCCATTTGAAATGTTGTCCACTTCTCTTGGATTCAAGGGATATTGATTGTTAATAATTGTGTATATTTTATCACCTAATGTTGTATAAGATTATTGGATTATGGTATTGTGAAAATTCTTATTACTATATATATTAGTGTAATAATAATGAAAATAAAATTAGTGTAATACTAAAAATTCGTATTTTAATGGATTTAGGTATTTAAAAATTACTAACAATTAGAATTTGCAAGTTTTTTGCTTATTATTGTATAATCGAATCTAGTTTACTGTGTTCTGTACTTGATGTCAATTTATTAGGTTTAGTTTGTGTATTATTGACATAATAGGGTTATAGTTATCAAATAATATTCCATAAAGGTATAAGAATATTTAAATGTAGAATACTACGAAAACGTAAATAGGAACATAATTATGGAACTTTGTAACATTATACAAGCACCACTTTTGTCAGTAACGTTTTACAAAAAATCACAGATTCAATTTAAAAAACACATCACAAAACTAATAGAGTTTTAAATAATGAAGCAATATGTTTTTGTTAAAATAAAAATAAAAATGTAGTTAAAACATCACATAGTGTTAATAATTGTGATAGCTTGTTACCAAGTTATAATTGCTAGGATACGAGCTTCCTAAAATAGCAATATACGTATTGTAAAACGTTACGTTTTACGTTACGTTACGTTACGTATAAATTCCTTTTATACGTAAATTACTATAATTATTATATACAACTGCAATTTCCAGTTGAGTGTCAACTGTTATTCTCAGATTGTTAAGTTACATAATTAGCTGAGAATATTAATTGCTTCTAGCGACGAACAAAATATTTCGAAGAGGTTTTATTCTTCTCTTTTTGATTTCAACCAATATCGTTTACAACGTTCAAAGCTCTTCTTCTTCCTCTTAAATTTTAGGGTTTCTATGTATTTGCCAATGTGAAAGTGACAGAATATGGTTACAACACTTTTATTAATTATTGTCACAAATAGCAACGTTTACGCAGTACTTATACTATGTCAATTATGGGAACTATAAATACTTTAAATGATCAAAAGCATAATATTAACAGCTATTAATGAATACAAATTATTTACTCACACATATTAATTTGTGACTTGATTTGATTATGGGTTACTGCCAGAAAATTAATGGAGCTCAACGAATTTACTAGAGCACCGACAATTTACGACGCCGAATTAAATGTTGACACTTGACACGTGCTTATGATGTTATTTTAATTAAAAGTTGCATTATATGAAATTGACGTCACATGACGACATCACATTTTCGAAATGTATCTTACTTAAAAAAAATCACTAAAACGTACACGATAATTACATAAATATTAAAATATATTATAGTTATAACTTCAATAAGGCGTATCTAAGAAAACAATAAATATAAATATTACTTAATTATATTATATAGGTAAGTGGCTATTATTTCCAAAATATTGTATCTAAAAATATAAACTTGGCTTAGTTTTAGGTTTGTCGTTCATAGAATTTAAGTTTTTGTTGAGTCTAACTCGAATAAAATAAAGTTTTCAGCATGGCTGAGGTAGTATTTTATTTCTATTTGTAATGTGCATGAAATGTTTGCTTATGTGTAAGGTTTATTAAGTGTTTCTTTTATAAAGTTAATGCTTTAGGCTAGGCATCCGCAAAAGCTCAAATAATTTGTAATTTTAGGCCTCGTTTAGACACTGCGACAACCACGCAGTTTCAGAATCGCGTGGGAACCGCGCGGATCTTTTTTATATGTATATATTTATTTTGGGGTTGCGCGGTAACCGCACGATTATATTATGTCAAATTTGAATTTAGAGTTCTGAGACCACGCGGTAGTCGCTTTGTCTGAACGAACCTTTAGCGTAGGTCTTACACATTTCATGTTTATTCACTCAATTTAGAAGTTTCTAAAAGGCTCGCATATCAGTTTCCATTATTTGTCAAACTGGCTTTTTATTCGGTTAAACTGCTTGTTATTTTATATATATGTTTATGCCCAGGTTATTATGGGATTACATTCTGTCAATAATACGAACAATTGAACGAGACTGTTTGAGGGATGCGAGTCACTTATTTTGTATAGATCAAATTGCCACGTCACTTTTAGCTAACTTCAGCATGGTGAAGTAAAACGCTACTAGCTGTCTTTATATTTGATATTGGGATATTTATCGCAATATATTATTTAAAGTAAAACAGTTAATAGAAGTAGTCTCAGTTTCCAATATATGAAAATGTTTTAACGCATTTCTATTGTTGTTTGTTAAATAATTGCAATACATTAATATTTGTAAACATGTAATTGTTAATTTATGCTTTGTTCTGTATATTGTGTGCGTATTTGTAATCCTCTGTGCAATGTCTTTGTTTCAGTTTGTTTGAAATGTTTGTCCGTAATAATATTCGAACCTGTTTATTGTATAGATATAAAATATTTGATAATAATTAATAGCTTCGTATTAGGAAAAATATTAAGAGTATTGATTTTTTGTTAAAATAGTCTTCTTACATTTTAGTATAAAAATAATATTATAATCCTCGTAATTAACAATGGAAAAATTAGGTGTATTATAGAAAAGGATTTTGTGGTTTAACGAAACCACGGTAAAAGTGAAACTTTTTTTCACATTATAGACATTTAACTAAAAATTTTTGGAATAATGTTCCATTAAGGGTATAAAAATCGCTTTATCAATCTTAATTTTATACTTGGAAAACTTGGCGGCCGACCGTCACGCGACATGCAACACACAGACGAAAAAGTTTGAGACGATGTAATAAAAGTTTTACTTTAAAAGGACGGTTATCTTACATTTTATCGAGGTTCGAAATTCGTGTCTTGACTCTTTTGAACATATATGAAAATAATATAAATAAAACTAACCGACAAGTCATTATAATGTCGTCAAGTACTTTCTTTACAACCATCGTAAACTATTTCAACTGCAAGGCTCTAAAATCCATAAATAAAATAATTAAATATGTTGGAACAACTCACACACGGCCATCAGATCCCAAACTAGGCAGAGCCTGTTCTTATGGTAACCAGACAACTGATCTATACTTATTTATTTATAGATAAATAATATAAATTTATCTATAATATAACATACATATTAAAGATAAATTTTAACTATCGAAAAATTATACACGGAGAGTGCAAAATCGTTGCGTATTTGTGGAAGAATTAGGATTTACAAGTATAATTTCTTACTAAAAATAACTTCATGAAAACTTTTTATACGTAAATAGTAATTTGCTTCTTAATTTTTTAGATTTTATGATGTCATATTAATTTTGTCGTATATCCGAATTATAAAATATAAACTAGCACTAATTTGCAGTAAGTTTGTAGAATAGAAAATAATTTATTTAAATATTTAATTAAACTACAATTACATCACAAATATGTTGCCTAGTATCGAAATCTTTAAATTAGCTATAATTACAATTCAAGATAAAGCAATTAAGTTTTGTAGTGGTGGACGCGATAAGTAAGATATTGATATTTTCACCTGGTAGTAAAATACGTTTTTTTTTCAATATTTTAGAAGTGAACAAAAATCATTTCTCAATATTTCTACACTAGTTCCACATGTTAAATCGGGATTTACACGATAGTAGCATATTAAAAGAAATAATTAAGTAACAAACAAACAAACAAAGTTCTCATCAGTCAGTGGAAAGATATTGGGTATCTGCTTACAGCATAAATACATACTATGCGTTTCAAATAATAATAGGAATGTCAATAGCCTCTATCTGTCAAATATCACTTGAAAAGTACGTTTGCAATTTTTTTTTGATTATAATAGTATTAAATCGAATTTAAATAAGAACGTAAACGGTAGTAAATTATCTAAAAAAATATTTATATTTATTAGTCATAATACGTTTTTAAAATCATATAATAACATTTGTTTTATTTTAATTGTTGGCGCAAAGGCTCTGAGGCCATGACAAAATTATTAAAGAAAATAAGGACGCCAGTCGCCATTAATGAGTAATGCAGAGGCTGTGTCTCCAGATTGGAAAAGTGAAATTACAGTAAAGCCTATTTGAAATGACATTAGATTTATTAAAATTACAGTGTTTTCCTATCTTAAAATACAGTTTTAACTTCTTTTTTTAACTACTAAAATAAAATAAGATTGGGCAGATCGGATCGGGATTGGGCTCATGTCACTGTCATTATAAAAAAGAAAAAAAAGACTATCACTTTGATTTAGTTCCATAGTTGGCTCAGTTTTATAAATAAATAGTTGAATTAAGCCTTTTGCTATCCATTCGTCTCTAAAAATTTGTTTTCTATTTTTTATTTTTTTTCGATATTGAAGGTCTTTATAATTTTCCGAACTTAATTTGGACATAATATTACTTTTTATACAGTTCATCCTTTGAAATATTAGATAATTAACCCTTGAACCCAAAAAAACAAAATAAATAAACTTTTCGCCATTAGGAAATAATAGACATAAAGCACCTTGCTAAATGTAAACGCCTTAAATTAAAAACCTTAGCGAAAGAAAATTTCGTTTAATATAATTTGACTAGTTTGAAACAGTTTGTCAGGGAATTTACCTTCTCTTGTAGGTCGTAGGCTCAGAAATAGCAACGTTTTATCTATTTATTTAGCTTTTTTTATACTAATAATTAAGCGGAATTGAAGACCTAGGTTATGATTAATTTTTTTTTCACTTAATTTCTGTAAATAAACTTTATTAAAATATATTTTTTTGCCCATCTTACCTAATTGGTTTGAATTGACAGCTAGGACGTCACAATATGGCGCTAAGTCGATCCTATTCTCATTTGAATCGCATATTACTTGTATAATTGTTTACGGTCCATATCCATATGAATTCGATGGATAGATCATAGATAATTAAGTATTATTTCATAATGCTCTATTTATAATGATAATTAATATATTATTTTATATTTTTTTCTTTTTGACTTAGAACAGATCATGTTGAGATTATAGTTAGGTGTAAGGTTACATTTCTTGTAACACGATTAGCAGTACGCGCAATTTAACTTGATCGAAATAAACTATAGTCACTAAAGTAACATTGTCAACTACTTTCGTAGTTATTTTACAATACAATTTTGTGACGTACATCATAACTAAGCAAAACTAACTTCAGTCTGATCAAGTTGAAATGCGCGTACTGTTATTAGTAAACGTGCTTATGACGTCACCATTCTAATTTAGTTTTAATTTCTCTTAATTATCAACTAATTAAACATTTCTTTTAACACTAATGTAATTTTAAATTTAGAATATTATGTCATCGGTGCCGTCCATACGATACATTCCAATAGCAATAATTATATATAGCTTAGGTTAGTAATTAAGTTTAAATGAAATGGATACCCATTTGTCCTCTCTCATCGATAAATATAATCGAGTAAAAATATTAGGCTTGAAATATCGATATTTAATACTCTAGTGAAGTGCCCATTGATAGTCCTGCTCAAGTATGATGCGATGAGAAAAAAATAATTTTGATTACAGTACTAGCAATTTATCTTGGACAGTCTGAAGTTGCTACGTGTGACGTCACAAAGTATTTTTGTAATGCGTTTTGAGCAAGCTCGTCTCTTAAAACTTCAATGTAGCCAAGACGTTAAATATTGTCATATCGAAAATATTGAAAACTTACAGATCCCTTTTGATCACGTGTAAAATGCAAATAAACTATTTAAAAATCGGAAAATTAACATTTTTGCAATCTTTCTCTCTTAAGCTATTTTAACATCTCAAAGTTAGTTATAGATACTAGTTAGGTATGGAGGATATATTAATGTCTCGATTTTAGCCGTTATATTGTATTATAGATGTAATTAACACACATACATATCTTAAATATAAAATATATAAACGACATTGGGCGTGGAATTTAGGTACAACAATAACTTTTTTTTTGTAATAAAACTTCTTTTAATAGCTTTCATTGTTCATGCCGCTAAGCATCCGAAACGTCAGGACAGTTAATTTCTTACTATACCGCGATAAAACCACTAAAAGTAGTAGATTTTGTACAATGAAATTCTTCATTAGTTATTGCTGCATTTCTTCTTTAAAACGGTATACTAAAGTTAATATTTTCATTTGACGTTAAATTACTCGAAATCACTTAAGTTTCAATTATCTATGTTGGGTAACAGCATAGTTAGTGATGTGGTTAGTGTTTACATTAGGTGGCACATTACAGCTTTATTGCCTTTGGTTTACCGCATCATTCAATTTATTATCGAACCGAAATTCAATTATAAATGATGTTTTGTTTGAAAAAATCTTTTCAAAAATTATCAAATCCTTTGGTAAAAATGACGTATAATTCGTTGCTAATTGTAATAATGTATACATTATTAAATAATAAATTTGATTATATTATCTTTAATCATATTTTAAATATAAATAAAATTGATGTACCAATTTCTATTAATGCTACCTGACCAACAAAGTAACGATAAATCTGCATAAAGTTTTATTATATTTTTGATTCTAAATAATTTATTGAAAGGCGCTGCTAAAGTAAGTTACAATATACTGGCTGTTACCCGCAGCTACGCCCCCGTTAACAGCGGTTTACAGCCGTGTCCGGATTGATGGTGCTTATTTTTATAGTTTATTTTTTATTATTTCTCTGGAAAATACCTTATGTTATAAGGAGTTCTTATAACATCAGATATCTGCCAGTGAAAGTCCCATCAAAATCAGCCCAGCCGTTTCAGAGATTAGCCGGAACAAACAGACAGACAGACAAAAATTGTGAAAATTATATTTAGGTATGTATCGAGTTTACATCCATATGTATCTCACTCCTACTCGCTCAAATTTTATTTATTACTATATATAACAATAAAATATAATGACAATTTTTTGTGCTTAGAGCGCAAAATAAATAATTAATTAAGTACTAATTAATTTACTTATAATTTATTATTTTAAATGTAAAATTTATGCTTATAATTAAAATGAATTAAGCTTACAGCGTCATTGCTGTGATTAGTTCTATTAAATATTTTAGGTCAGATTCGATTAAGTATTCTGAGGTCAGAAGGTAGTATTATATAATATACTTATGTCTTAATAGATTAATACAAAGCTGAACATTATAAAATTTATTTTAAAGAATATCAGACATTGTAAAAGAAAAGTAATATTCGAGGTATATTTCCAGACAGCATTTTAATTACTTTCCGATCACTGTATCGAACTGTGTCCTACATGGATTTCAAAACATACAACCGTAATTTACCATCCTCTGTATTTTTGCTGAGGTTTTTTGTAGGCAATTGGAAAACTATTTCAACTGTGTAATATGGATTAAGTAATACGTGGAGCGAATGTGTCAGCACTGAACATCTTGTAAGATGTTCAGCGTTTCACTTGCTGAACATTCAGTGCACGTTCTATTAACTAAAGGGTTAGTGTTCAGCTTTGCATGCATATGAATTCAGAGGTCAAGGCCCGTTAAGTGACATAAATTATTATATTCTCTTGTATTTTAATACAATACATTACAAGTCTCTGCGGCAGGTAACACTTAATTAGATTTAGTATTAGGTGGTAATTGTTTTAATATAAGATTTATGTATATATTGGAAGCCCTCAGGTAATCCGTCCATTATTATAGATATATTGATTAACTTTTTATTATTAAAATATAACTTCGTTATAAATAATTATGGTTTGAAGTGGAAATAGAATAAATGTTTTAATTCTACATTGACGTATATTATTTAATGTGCCCAATTATGAAAATGTCAATAGATATTATTTCAAGTATAATTTTTTATGTTTATTTTTCATTCATTTATTATAAAAATCTAATCGAACGTTGTTTCAGACAAATATTGTTTTACTGCATAGATTTGAATAAAAAAATACATTTCGCTTTGGATACGATAACGGTTTGAGCCCTGGACATTATAAAAACTTTCTAATAGTCAATATCATCCTTATTCTGTCCGTTTCTGAACATGACACTCTCATTATTGAAGTGAAAACTTCTTTTAGCGCACCGCACACAGATTTTTGTAAGCTGTGAGTGGGGCTGATCCGTCACGCTCGCAGGTGAAAGGCTCGATCGGGTGTACTCAGGACCCGAGCAAGGAAGATACTCTTCACTGCTGAGTGTTGTGTCGCTGTGATAACAGGAAAAAAGAGAGAACCTGTATATACCTGTACCTAGTGCAAAAGGTATAACAAAATATGATGTAGATCGTAGGTGACAATACTTCCAATTATCTGTGAGTTTTCACTTCATGTTTATCCGAATTTCACTTATTATAATCAAACAACTCTATAATGCTTGGGATCCCATTAAAATAATTAAACAAAAAGCCAAACTTAAGTAATATATGTCACAGATTAAAGGCACTTTCTTCGTAGAGAGGACTAATTTAAATAATAATTATTGTAATACGTCTGATACCTCAAACCTCCCCTGACCAAAGTTGCTGCAAACTTTAAACATCGTGATAAAATCCGTAAAAGTTTTAATATTTTAATTAATACATATCTATAAAACTTCATGTACAAAATTATTCAATATTATTGTCTCTGAAAATCTTAGATAATCATCTTTTTGGGGAGTTCATAATTACGAAGGGATTGATTACTCTTCAAAAAACCTATACTTTCTTAATCTTGAATAACGTATTGGAGTTCGATATTTTTCGAACTTCTTCAATTCCTTCCTCAATTTCCTTCGAATTACTTTGTTCTTATGTTTTTCCAGCATGTCCGCGTAGACATCAGAGAAGGGCATAAGATTTATTCCGCCATCTCTGCTCACCAATCCGGGCAAACCAGGAACCATATTAATTTGTGGGGGTGGTGGTGGATACATAGGAAAAGGTATAGGTAGAGGATACCCGGGGAAAGACTGCATGAAAGGCATTAAAGGAATGTCATAAGGAACAGGACTTGGGACTGGAGTAGGGATGCAGGCTGTAGGAGGAATGGGAGGTAATAGTTTTGGGTCCTCCTTGTAACAATTTTCTGGAATGTTCCTTGGGTACCAATACAGGGGATTGCACGGATCTTCACCAGCTTGTTTCGAAGGTGGAAGCTGTAAACTATCCATGTAAGTCAAACCGGCAATACTACATTTGGCTGTCTTCATTATTAATATTAGTAATAAACACTGAAAAAGAAAAAAAATCACTATCGAGAATAATTATGAATTAAATCTTCTAAACTAGTCTTAAGGATAAGGGTGCGGCTCCACCGCGGCGCAAGGAAAAGCTAGGCACGTTTGTTAAGTTTCGCTTTGCAAGAAAATATATGGGATGGTTTCCACTGTAGTCTGTAACCCACGGACACGCTACGCATTAATTAACATTTTCTTGCAATTGATTTTAAAACACGTGTGTAGCTTCTGCGTTTGCCGCGGTAGAGCCGCGTCTTAAATAATATTTTATGTAATGTTTGTTCGTGAAATTTTTATAATATTGAAAAGTGGAATAAGTGAGTAGTGGTAAGTTATAATAATTTGGGTTTCAAAAGTATAAACAAAAACAATTTCTTAATGTAATGTACATAATAATATTATGAAACATATAATATCAAACACAACATTTAAAAGTGCAAGAAAAGCCTACCACTATTATTTGTTTCTTTTTTGCCTGTGGTAAGTTCCTAAGAATTTAAGTTATGGGTACTAGGAACGGAAATTTTACAAAATGTATGTATGTAACATACATGTTACACACGTGCATGACCCGGTGCATACATGTATGTTTATCAAACTATATGCACCTGGCGAGAGTCGTACCCGCGACTGCTGTATAAAGTATCCAGTGTCCCGAGCACTCGACCAGCCGGCCATTAATTGCTACAACATGAATTTCAAATTATGACTTTATTCCTAGAATAAAACTTTTGTGAAATTCACCGTTCATTTTAATCATTGAAAGTAATTAGTTATTAAATCAGTCCTGGTATCCATCTCTATTAAGTCCTATAAAACGGGACCATTCGCGTAATTTTAGAATTGTTTACGCCAGTTGAGTTCTGCTCGTAGGAAACAGAGTAATTTCTGCTTGAGACATTGCGAGCAATTTTAGACTCGGGAGCGACATGAATACTTTGCGATACCTCACTTAACAATAGTTATATAGTGTAAAAAAATAGGCAAACTGACAAACTTACCACCTGGTGGTAAGTGGTCGACGGCGCCCATGAACATAAACTAGTTTACCTGGAACGAGCCCAGGCAACTCATTTATGTGTTGCCTATCCTGAGACATAAGATGATAAGTCTCGGTGCCAGTAATTACACTGCCTGTCTTGCCCTTCCTCCAAAACACAACAACGCTGTTTCACGGGAGAAACAAGCAAGATGGTGGTACCCATGCAGCTGGGAGCGCGGCACAGCGCTTCTCTCCCAGCGGTGAAAATATTGACAGGAATACAATCTTAGAGAAAACCTTACACAGTTTATGGCTTTTCTTGGTAGCTTTGTTGTTTAGTCTTTAGACAATCACGGGAACATATCGTGCCGAAAATAGACATTTACATACTATTGTCATACATTATATGTTAAAATTAATACTTGTTAAAAAACGCTAATATCGTTTTAGTACTAATTTAGTATAGACAATATACTCATTTAATGAGGGACAATGGCTTGTTGGAAATGCGCTCGGCCTACTGAGAGCGAGGTCTGGATTCGATTGTGATCAGGTGCACCTAAATGAATTTTCTCGTTGGTGATTCTTCACCAACCTGCCTGTCTCAGAGATTATAAGAAGAAGAAGAATATATTGAACTATGGCCCAACACCCTCCTCGCTGCTTTCGAGAACTGGACCCAGCAGTGGGACATTTATAGGTAAAGTGTGATGGCGATGCTCATACTAGCCACGCAGCAGGAAATATAGGTACGATTACCAGTTTCACAGAATTTATAATAAGTGAAGAAATCAGCCTCAAAATCATAAATTGCGATAAGCTTTTGTAATTTTACGGAAAACTGTAGAATTTTCAATAACACCCATTAAATGAGCATGACTTAAGGAGATAAGCCCAGTAATTGTTCTGCTTCAGCTGTTTTGATATGTTTTAACGTTTTATTAAAACTTACTTCGATTTATATTAATACGATTTAACATATCGCGCAATTTGTTCATCAAACAACAAATTAAATTGAAATATCTGATTGAAATTTTAAATTAAATTTAGCTTTGACCATAATTTATTACAAATCCAAATTATTAACAACTAAATAAAGAATTATAACCAATAAATAATTAATTAAGCATTGCAATGCAAAAATATATTTTCCAAAATAATAGTATGCGAAATTTTTCTCACTTTAAGTCTATCGCTATTAGTTTATTCTTCTATCACACCTTGCATAAAATGTTAAATATCAAAAATTATACACAAATTCTGACCATAGTTTTCCCTCAAATGTTATTTGTAACATTAAAGAGTAATATTTCACGGAGATATTTTTCTTTATCATGAAATTAACATAATAATATCAAAGGTTTAATAAAGAATTGTTGACCCTAGAATTTACTAAATTATTATCACTGAAAATTTTCAAGTGACTCAAACACGTAAGGTTTAGTAAACAGTCTATGTAAAATCAACTCAGGTGAAAATCGGACTAATCCTCAGATTTTTATGCGCTAGTGCTTTCGTGTAAAGCTCGCCACTCAGAACAAAGCCCTAGCGGAGATTGTGTTTAGCTTTGGCTTCAGATAAGGTTTATCGATTATGTTTGATAGAAAACGGATGATAGTAAAGGAGATCGGTCGACCTATATTATAGGACTTATATAAATAGATAACTATTGGTTCACGTAGTAAAATGCATTTAGAAACAATCGCTAGTCACATAATACAGTAATATAATAAGCGTAATTTGTCGAGAAGCGTAGAAAAAATGAGAAGGCGGTGAAAAAGTTGCGAATAAAGACGAAAACAGGCCCAAAAAAGACATAAAGGACTTCAAACCCAAAACAGACAAACAGGCCCACAAATGACATAAAGGAAATGAAACCCAAAACAGGCAAACAGGCTCACAAAAGATATAAATGACTTCAATCCCAAAAAAGATAAACAGACCCACAAAAGTTATAAAGGAATTCAAACTCAAAACAGACAAACAGTCCCACAAAAGACATAAAGGACTTCATACCCAAAACAGACAAGCAGGCCCACAAATTTACATAGTGGAAATGAAACCCAAAATATACAGACAGGCCCACAAAAGATATAAATGACTTCAAACCCAAAAAAGATAAACAGGCCCACAAAAGTTGTAAAGGAATTCAAACTCAAAACAGACAAATCCTACAAAAGACAAAGAAAAAAAAGACAAAGCAAGACAGGACTTAAATGAATCTATCAAAAACAAAAGTTATGACGAATGGAAAAAGGTACAACATATTTATAGAAGACCAACTAATAGAGTATGTTGAAGAATATATCTATTTAGGGCAAATCATCTCACCACAACAGCAGATGTCAAAAGAATTAACCCTTATAGGACCATAAGATGTCCAAGATTAAATATGCCAATACAACACAATATTTTAGCTATTGTGGGTATAAAGTAAGAGAATATCACCAGAAAAACATAGCATATAGGTGTATAGGTTTCCTATAATTTCATGGGAAATATTTTTCCCTGTGGACCATAAAAGTAAATAAACTAAGAGTTTGATTTATTATATCGGTATTTTATTTATTGCTTTGTAATACAAAAAAACATTATAAAAATTATCAGAAAAGTAAAATAAATAGTTATTTATGGTATTCTACGAAACAATTTCGTTTACTTGTAAAGCACAAGTGGACATTGCACATAACACATTTATTATGTGTCCTATTTTCTATACATCGTTTTGCACAATTTACGCATCGCTTCAGTTTTTCTACTTTTTCCATGTTGTGCGATGGCAAATTGCGTTTATTTCCAATGCGGAGCTTTTCTGAAGAGACTAAAGTGGGTCTTGATCGCTGTCTACATGTAACATTATTTATTAGACCTCGTGCTACATGTTGGCGATACTCGAGGCTGCTCAAAAGCGGACCTTCTACTCGGTGTTTTTCGTGCAACTTTACGTACACTAAATACGAGTTATTCATAGCGATATCTAAGATGTCAAAAAAGAGGCGCAGGTAATATTTGATTTTGGCTTTGCGATCAACCTCGTAACATGCTTTGCGCTGGTCCATAAGGTCCACACCGCCCATATATTTATTATAGCGCATTACTACTTCCGGACATGTAACATTTATTTTTTGAGCAGTTCCTGTCTGCCTCCTCTTTACTGTGCTAGTTTGCACCGGACATATGAAATTTGTCAACATATGGACTGCTTTAGTATCCATCCATTTTACGAATGTTGAACGGCATGGATGTCGCCTCTTTTCATACTTTTATCTGATGTTAATGACTTTGGCACATTTTTTCTATTCGTGCGAACAGTGCCGCAGGCTTTGGTGTTCTGCATCATAAGTTTATGTTGCAAAGCAGGCGAGTTGAAAAAAATGTCAAAGTATACTTCACAACCAAGACCCTTAAGTTGTTCCGTCAGACAGAGTACTACTGATTCACCTAGACCAATTTCTGTATTAGTTTTCTTTCCTGTATATAAATCAAACTGGTATAAGTATCCTGTTGAAGACTCATATCTACACCACATCTTGAACCCCCATTTTATGGGTTTATTTTTTATGTACTGCTTCATAATGTTGTGCCCTTTGAATTTGATCATGTGTTCATCAATGGATTGCCTTAGTGAGTTATTCATTGCTGCTTGAAAACAAAAATTGAAATGTTGCATAACAGATCTTATTTTGTACGCTCGGTCACTCGATTCTGAGTGATTGTTATTATCAGAGAAATGTAAATTTTGCCGAATCTGCTCACATCTATTTCTCGGCATAACATTAGCAATGAAAGGCACACCCATGTCTTCATCAGTCGACCAGTAATTCCTTAGAGTTGGTAAAACATGTTAACTCATTACAAAATTCATGCCCAAAAATGCCTTAATTTTATCCAAGCTGACTGTAAAAGGTCTTCCATTTTGTTGTGCGTATTTGACACTTTCTTTTATTATGATATTAGACATTAACTGATCCATTTGTGTCACCTCCATGCAAATGTATATTGGCAACAACATACCATGCCGGTCAGATAATGTATTTATGCGCCCAAAATAATACTCACTTATGTACAGCACTGCCTTGGACATACGTTTTATTTTGACATTCAGTAAAAAAAATATCGATTCAATAATAATTGAACAATCGATAACGATTTTTGTAGAGAGGAAAAATATTTCCCTTTAAATCAAAGAATAACGAACAGCTGGGCACGATATTGGTCGCTCAAAGAAATAATGAAAAGTCCATCTTACCCAATCTCCGAGAAAAGAAAAGTTTTCAACATGTGCATACTCCTGATACTATCATATGGTTGTCAAACATGGACACTAACAAAACCAAAATAACAAGAAGCTAGTAACTTGCCAGTATAGGATGGAGAGGAGTATGTTAAATGTGAAACTACGCGACAAATGGAGATTGACGAAAATAAGAGCAATCACAAAAGTTACAGATGTGACTCAGACAATAAAAACCCTTAAATGGCGCTGGACAGATCTGGAAATTGATAAGTGGACTCAAGCAATCACCGTCTGGTACCCAAGAGACGGTAAGAGAAGAAGAGGAAGACCAATCAAAAGATGGGAGGATGATTTACCACAAGGTTGGAGAAGACTTACACAAGATAGACTCGAGTGGCGCAACAAGGAAGAGGCCTATGTCCTAGGACAACCCGACATCCAAGTAGAGTAGCAGAATTATTACACAAAAATGACCAAATAATGTGCGGCATATAAAAAAAAACACAAGTAAACATAGAAGGACTTTAGTTTAGTCATTTATTAAATTTGTACTCTAATAATAAGGTATCGGTGAATAAAGGCTATTTTTATTTTTATTTTCCGCTGGATGTTGATTTTAATGCTTATCGAATGAAATGATTACCTACGTAGAATTGGACTATACAGTTTCTATGATTTCCATTACACTTGGTCAGCAATGCAATAAAAAAATATGTTAAAAGAGTAAGTTACGAAAAGCTTAGCAGGCTCTGATGTCAATTAAGAAAGTCGATTTTATTTTAACAAACAAAAAATCAGAACAAAAAAGCCAAATATGTTTTTTTACCTTAAAATATGTTATCATTTATATTTCACCCTTCTTGTTAAGCGAAATCCAATTGAATTACATTATATTACGCAGGTTCTTTATATCGACTGCATTTTGGATTTGACAATGCAATTGCATTTTTTTATTGTTTTCATTGAACAATAGCAATGGAAAGGCAAAAGAGTTTCGATTATTTGAGTTACGTAGTACAATGCGTTGTTTGTTTGAATTGCATCAGCATTTTAGCAGTAAAAGGCAATAAATCTGTATAATATTATAAACGTTCAAAGAAATTCTCCATAAACGTGGAGCATACGTAGAATATGCTTTTTTAATTGTACCAGTTAGTCGGTATTTAATAATGCATTCATATGTGCTGCTCGCAGTCTTTTCAGCCGAATCAAAGCTTTATCAGGAAATGAAGACGAACATATTTCAGGACATAAAATGAAAGCTTTATGTATTTTGTCTTTTATTGAATGTCAGATGATTCTATTTGCGTCCAAACATGCAAAAATATCAGGATGAACATGTGATATTCATTTAAAGATTTATAATAAAAAGGATATTAGAAAACATGTAAAAGTTGGAAGATTTACAGCGGAAAAGAAAATTTATTCAGCGTAGAAGACAAACTTTATGACTGGTGTTAGGAAGTTACTTAACCAGACCATTACCTATTTACTACTTAAACGGCTACCCGTTTTATACTGAAACTTGTACTAAGTTTTTAGTACTCATTAAAAGTTGGAATGTGAATCGAACAAACAGACAGATAGTATTTGATGCATTTTCTGTAAATAAACATTGTAATAATTATCATGGAGCAGGAAATATTTTGCACTGCTGGAAATAGATGTTTGTTAATACATACAATATACTAAATTATAAAAAGGCGCTTTCAGCAGAGGCTGGTATTATGACTGGTTATTCCTACCATCTAAAAGCTTCACTATCAAGCTTCAAGCCTTGTCATGGCGGTGGGGCTCAGTAACCTAGGGGGAACCCCGCACCTTGGATTTGAGCCTAGGGAGCTGCTCTTTGTACCTACCCCTCTTATAAGAAGAGGGGAAAAAAGAGCAGGGGGACAAGGGGCGAGAATGGGAACCTCACTCATTGTACTGTCCCAACGTTGGGTGGGGTTGTTCTGTGGTGCAGGACAACCTCTCTGTGGAGGTGGCGTCGATCCCTTGTGGGACTGACTAGCCGTCGGGGTGCCCTGTTTGCTCAACTATTCCGGGGCACCTCACCAAAGGCGGCATTGGAGGCATTCACCGGTTTTTAGTGGGTAGAGCTGTGTCCACCTTATAACCTTTCGAGCGCGACGAATCCCTCATACCCACCTGGGGAGACCCACTGCACCGCGAGATGCCTCAGAGCATTTTCCAGCGAAAAAGAAAACGAATCCAAAAGCTTGCTGTTTTACTAGACATGTCCCGGCCACAATGACCTGCAAATGGAATTGCTATTTGTGTCAAAACAATAAGATCCCGGATGTATCTTTTGTGTTCATGGACTATATTTTGAAATTAACTCTCTTTCACGAATTAATCACGAGGTAATCGAGCAGTCGGAGCCCTATGGTGACTACCGATACCCATAGATATCCGCACAACCAAAAGTTATGCAGATGTATTGCCCTCCTTTTCCCTATCCCCCCAATGGGCCACCGGAAACTCACAAACCGCACGAAACGCGACAGCATAGATGTCTCTCGACTCCGGTATTATGTGAGCGAGAGGTACCACCCCGTTCGTGCCGGCCCAATTCAGCTGCAAAGCAGCATGGCACTACCTCTTACTAATAGATAAGTACGGGACAGAAATATAAGTAACAGAGTCATTTATCTCCTCTACACGTAGATGAATACATCGGCAGACATCATAGGCACATGCGTCTGCTGACGCGTAGATTGGGTGATTTGTTCGTCTGTCGTAGACATTCAACGTCCGTAGATGCATCCGTCAGAAATCCGTTTGTTGTTGGTTTTTGTAACACGGGTCAAAGGGTTTTAGCACGAACGCTAGGTGTCCGACAGACGTATGGAAGGCTTAATCTAGGCTTAGAGCCGTATCCGGATTGACGATATTTTTTATGGCATAATATATCACTTTCAGTGTCATGAGGACGCATTGGAAATTTTGGCGTCAATAATTTCAATTTATTTCAGTAATTCCAAAACGAATGAAAATATAAGGTGGTGACCTAGTTCATGATTAAAACCTTATTTTGCAAGTTTTCAATATATGAATAGGTAACTTTTGTAACAGAGAAAAAATATGAAACATACCTCTTTTTAACCTTTTTAAAAAAGAGTTCTTATGGGTAAACTTCTCAACTTTCTTCGTAGATGTTCTATAAATGTTCTTTAAAATTAAGAAGGAATTTCTTCAATTATCGTTTTTAACGCAATAAAATAACAAGAACCATTTTGTCGGCTACGTCCTTTAGTAATAAGCGCGCGCGCGTATGTATAGCCAAGCCCGCTCAGGACGCTCAGTCCCCACCAGCGCGTATGCGGTATTAGAATTATTGTTTAACATTACGTCGCCTAGTATTTGTTTATTTATTTTTTAACCAACAAACAAACAAACTTTTCTTTATCTTTTATGAAAAACATATTTTGTTTTGTAATTAAAAACCTGCCATAGTTAATAATAAAGCTGATAGTGAAAACAGTATCAAAATAACCAATAAAAACAGGCCAATACAAAAAGATGAGGTTTGAAGTGAAATAACATAGTAAAAATTACAAATATAAATTTAATTTCAAGAGCTTACAACTGCGATAGCTTTAAATTTATTCTTTTTATTTCTTAGAATTTTCATCTTGCTGCGTCGTTTCTCTGGGCACTTATTTTCTTTCAATTCTGGAAGATTAGAGGAATAGAGAGGTTGATAACTCAAAGAATCCGCATAGGTCTTTGATAATTTCTTTATCATATTAATGCTTTGTGATGACACGGGCTGTCGGTACTTAGCAACTGCTCCTAAATATGGGTCGTTTTCCAACGTGGGTGCTCTTGGATCCTTCTGTATGTCTCTTCTTAGTAATTCAAATAAAGTTTCAAAAGGCGAGAGTGGGTGCTCTTCGTAATATTCGTATTCTTCCTGATAGGCAGTTGGTTGGTACATCTGTATAGGTTCTTGTTCCACCACGACTCTTAAAGGAGTGATGGATGGAATACTCGCACGCAACAATTTGTCGAATGCCGGCATACATTTCTCTGGCATATGCAACGGGTACCAATACATAGGATTGCATTCGTAGACATCTCTGTATCTTTCTTCAAAATCGAAATCGTCCATGTAAGTTACGCCAGTAATGGACGATTTGGAATAATTAATTAAATTTATAAGCACGGGAATCAAATACTGCAATGCCCTGTAAATAAAAATAATAATATACTTAAGTATATTTTTTTAAGTGAAAACTTCTTTAGGCGCGATGAGAACTTTTTGAGTGAACAAAAGTCATGGAACTCGCGAAATCGTCTGGTGACGCACGCGTCAGATTGGTGCAGTCATTGCATTTGCTAACTTCAAGCCTGTCTAATTGGATGCGGATGTATTTCAAGTATCGTCCATTGGCTATCGTAAAAGTTCCCGCTAAAGTAAACCAATGGGGAAGAAAACGCAAAGCTAACTGCAGATGTCGCTGTGCTCGTTTGTTTCAAAGGAAATATATGTCCCTTTCAGTTTGTTTAATTATTAGCTTATATTACCAGATTACCGCGAATGGTGATAAATTGTGAATAGAAATGGTACTCAATATGGTCTGTGTCTCAGTTGAAAGCGAAGAAGGCGAATCTCGTAAGCAGGTAACACATTGAATTTTTTTTTTGGTTTTCACATTTTTTAATATCGAATTCATGAACTTTTTTAACATAATTTAGTCTCATTAGATTGTCTTTATGATGTACAGCAAAACGTATATTCCTAAATAAGAATATGAACATTTTAATATCACTTGCCATGATTAATAGAACATAAACTATAAAAAAAAAACAAGTTATGAATATAACCTCGAATTGTCCGTAATTTTAAAGTTACGTCGAATTCGCCTTCTCCCAAAGACTTCTCATTCGCAAATTCTTAGGGAACGAATGGTTACCATTATTATTGCACCCAATTGCACACGAGGAATTTTTGTAATAAAAATATATTTCACATCCGATGTAAATTTTTATATGATACTAGTGGCACCGACAGACGTTGTCCTGTACATTTTTTTTGTGAATCTAAACCCTTCCCTTTCTGAATCCCCTTGAACTCACAAAAAAAAATTCATTAAAATCGGTCCAGCACGAGACGAGAAATATGATATTTGACGTAACGTGAACGTTATGAGTCAAGCGATACTACTAGCGGCTAAACTTGGCAGTTTTCTACCCCATTGTTACAACGGTTGCACGGTACCTAAGATGGTATATAATAAAACTGCATATTGGATTTTCCATTAACCGAATCTAGGTCATGTTTGAATACTTACAAGGGAAACATATTTAATATGTAAACATAATTATCCCCCCCCCCCCTCCACTTGCCATACGAGGGCATGCAATTTAGTTGACATAATAATTTATCTCTCTCCGCGGTTAGGTTATTGCAGTCTCATGTGCTAATTTTCCTACAGAGGAACAAATCCACCTCTAATGAATCCTTTCATAATATGTTTACATTGCAAATTATTTTATATGGATTAAGGTATTCGTTGAAAGTGGATATGATCACATTAGATCCTAGATGTGTATTTTATATAAGATTTGAAATAGGATATAGTCATTATTAAAACTATTAAAATGTTATTTCTTATATTTCTCACTTGTATTTCTTGGGCTCTATATTTGGGCCTTGATACCAGGTTGTTCCGAAAATTGATAGCCACAGCATAAATACAACCTCTTCTTTCATGAAACTATTTTGAATTGACGGCTAATTTTAACACAAACCTCCTTTGTGAAAATCACTGATCACCTATGACAGTATATTCTAAGTCTATGTGATCACATATGTGTAGTTTTTTAAATTTATGTTTAAAGATTTTATCTGTAACTCTTCTTTTGTTTGCCTTTTTTTTGTTTGTTTTCTTCCAGATTTAGCTCCATGTGATTTTTCTACGGTGTAACTCCTTTACTTTACGGTTTAACTCCTACGGTGAAAAAAATGCTTCGTGGGCGAAAATTTAGCACTACAGACGAGGCTGGCTAAGAATTTCGGCGGTTATTTTCGGCGGCAAGACAAGTTTTTAACATGTTTCGAAAGGCACCCGAATGCTTAAAAGCATTGGAATTGGAGGGTGATATTTTGAATAGTGAAACTTCTTTATATTCTAATTTTCATATTACTAACTATTTTTATAACAGGCCACGTATATTTTTAAAAAGTAAAAAAAAATGCGATTTTCATTATATTGATCATCACTAATATAGCTAATATCTGTCCCCTCTATTAATTAACTATATGACAGCTGATTCCCCGACCCACGCATCTACTATGCTTATAATTTATACACACTGAAATAGCTTCAAGTCATTAATACTTACAGCTTGGCAAAAAAGAGTATGACGTGGGGACAGGTGGAACTAAATATTTTACTAAATGGAAACCTATGATGTTGACAATACTTTGCCGACAAATACTAGATTTTGAGTAAAGCTTAGTGTTTCACATTAATTTTTAACGATTTGATTAAATTATCTCACTGATTTCCCATATTATGATGACACCTAAGTGAAAGTGGCGCCCTAATTTTTTCCATACTCTTTTTTGCCAAGCTGTATGTTTGTCGATGAATATAAACATCACTATACGCAGAAGGATTGATATTTTTAAATGCAATACCCATAAAATGAACTCGCCTCACAATAAACCTATTTTACTCTTTCACCATCATATTACCCGTTACAACCATTGGGAACCATAAATCTATTTTGATGTAACACATATTCATCTCTGCCCAATATGAAATATTTACGATAAGCGGATCACGTACTTAGCACAATGGAATGCGCGTACAAACACACGTATACGTGGTTTATTGATGTTTATTTGCTAGTGTAAGGTGTGCGATGTTGCCATG
This sequence comes from Helleia helle, assembly GCA_963853865.1. NCBI lineage: Eukaryota > Metazoa > Arthropoda > Insecta > Lepidoptera > Lycaenidae > Helleia > Helleia helle. Next base: position 9,227,368 of record OY971420.1, read on the forward strand.
CACTCGTCTGCATCGGTTATGCATGCATCCTGCTTATTCCTTCAATTAAGCTTTGATTTTGTATAAACATAGACCAGGGCAGTGTAATTATTGGCATAATGGAATCCATTATCTTTGCTCCAACTTTGCGAAAATGGTTTAAAACTGTTTTATGGTCGATCTTTAGCTCCAGTAGGACTAGCATGCGCACACGACAAAATTTTGTCTACACCTTTTCTCGTATTAACTGTATGAAATAATACGAGAAAAGGTGAAGACAAAATTTTGTCGTGTGCGCATGCTAGTCCTACTGGGCGATGCTACGACCACTAAGATGCTGGTCAACTTTGTATTTTTGTAATTTGGTTGAAATTTTGGACGACGGACCTTTATTTATTTAACGCCGGGAAATGCTCTGGGGCATCCCGCGGGAGAGTGGGTCTCCTCACGCGGGTATGTGGCACTCACTGCGCCCGAAAGCTGGTAAGTGGACGCAGCTCTACCCCCTAAGACCCGGCGAGTGCCACCAATGCCGCCTTTGGTGAGGTGCTCCGGATGAGCAAACAGGGCACCTCGACGGCTAGTCAGTCCCCCAAGGGACCGACGCCACCTCCACAGAGGGGTTGTCCTGCACCACAGAAAATCTCCTCCCAACGTCGGGACAGTACAATGGGGTGAGGTTCCCGTCCTTGCCCCTTGCCCCCTGCTCTTTAGTCCCATCTATAAGAAGGGTACAAAAAGCTCCCTCGGCTCAATTAGTTTCGCCCAAGGTGTTGGGCTCACCCTAGGCTACTGAGCACCACCGACACGTCAAGGCCTGAACCATGGTGGGGTTAGATGACGGGCTTGCCTGTGCGAGGTACATCTTTAACATCAAGAATGCCTGAACGAAATCGACGAAGCCAAAATTGCACGTAATTAGCTATTACAGTTTGCATTTTCGCCTTTATCAAAGAAAATCTGTACAATGTACTAATTTTTTACTTCCATTTTTAAAACCCTGTAACTGAATGGACGAAAAAAAAAAATAACAAAAAGATTTTTTAGTATGAAAACAACCTTGACAACGAGCATAAATTTGAAACTTGACGAAATATCGTACACTACCGAAAAAAATAATGGATTTCTTTTCCCCAACCTATTATTAACTAATTTAAAAGTAATAAAAAATAACACAAGTTTTTTATTGCGTGGAAAAAAACACTGTCCAGTCGCTAAGATAAAAATATGTGCTAGTAGTAATTTTTAGTTATAAAATGAGAAAACAATTTACGCACCTATACATGTCAGTCTCATGCGACAAGACCAATGTCAACTTCTTTCAACCGTCCATTGTTAACACCTGTTTATTGTTTCTCATACGTTATGTGGATTACAGACCACCTGCTATGTGATATAATGCAATTGCGTAACACCTAACTTTAGATATGCTGCATTCTTGGTAAAATGTCTGTCCAGACTCTAGATTATTATTTATGTTGAATAAACTTTAAAAAAAATCGACCAAGTGCTAGCTAGGACTCTCGCACGAATGGTTCCGTACAATTACATAATATGCAACATTAGACACTTTAACAAAAAATAAGGTTAATGTTTATGAAATTAAATGTTTTTTTATATTTGAGTTGATTAAATGAAAGGTAAATTGCGGTTTACGATTTATGATGTATTAAAAAAAAACTACTCCCTAGATCTCGTTCAAACCAATTTTCGGTGGAAGTTTGCATGGTAATGTACATCATATTTATTTTTAGTTTTATCATTTTCTTATTTTAGAAGTTACAGGGGGGGGGGACACATTTTACCACTTTGGAAGTGTCTCTCGCGCAAACTATTTAGTTTAGAAAAAAATAGTATTAGAAACCTCAATATCATTTTAGAAGACCTATCCATAGATACCCCACACGTATGGGTTTGATAAAAAAAATTGAGTTTCAGTTCTAAGTATGGGGATCCCCAAAATTTATTGTTTTATGTATTTTTGTGTAAAAATCTTAATGCGGTTCACAGAATACATCTACTTACCAAGTTTCAACCAGTTACATCTTATAGTTTCGGAAAAAGTGGCTGTGATATACGGACAGACAGACAGACATACATGACGAATCTATAAGGGTTTTTGTCATTTGGCTACGGAACCCTAAAGAGGAGGTTTTATGTATGTTTGTGTGTAAAATCAAAAAGCGTGCATTTAAAACTGGTACACCTTCATTATATTAACTCTCTTCACGTAAGAATAACGAAAACATTGATTCAATAAATTATCTTTATCAACAATTTCAAAGGTAATCCGTATCTTCCTTTATCTTTACATAGTGTATGTTTAAGTCACTTTTTATGTTGGTCTGTTTGTGCATCTATATTTTCTAAACGATTCAATGGATTTTGATATGGTTTTCACTTTTTCTCTCTCCAACAACTTTTCTCACTCCAACCGCCGACGCCTATACATTAGCATAACAAAGGCCCCATGGGCCACCAAAAACTCACAAACCACACGAAACGCGACAGCATACTGTCACTTGACGTCGGTGTTATGTGAGCGAGAGGTACCATCCCGGTCGTGCCGGCCCAGATAGCATTACCTCTTACTAACTCACTGTCAGCTATGTTATAAACTAGGGCAGGTTTCTAAGTATAAAACTCCGGACCGACCGCGAAAGCTTATGTTCGAATCCGATACGAGTAGACACAAACCCAGATCGCGCTAGCAGCGGTAGCACTACGCTACCGCTAGATTGCTTGGGCACCGCGCGTGGCCCGCCTCCCTCTACAGAGGGAGGGATGAGGGCCGGCCCTCATGATGATAGGTTAAATTCAACCTTAAAAGATTCGTCAACCGTACCGGATTTGACTAGTCCAAATCCTGCTCTCCCGAGCATCGCGCGCCATGAACCGCGCCCCGCAGGGGGCGCGGAAGGGGGCGTCCCCCTTTCGAATATTTCTTAAGTGCGCCATCTGTTCACTTACTGTACCGATTGAGCTTAAAGGTCATCAGACCGAAAAGTCTAGCCCTTCCGAAAAAAAAAAGTATAAAACATCAATGTTTTTGTCAGAAAAAGTAGAGAATCATGATGTCTACGAAATATCGCCTGCACTGCTGAACTGCACTGTTGATTTATTTCGGTATCTTTAATGTTGTGTCTTATGTTTTTCTTATTTTTTTATGTCATAAGGAGGCAGTCACAGCTGAGACATCCACACAACCAAAAGTTATGCAGACATGCATTGCCCTCCTTTTGATTATCCCCCAATGGGCCACCGGAAACTTGTAAATTTATTATATAATAGTATGTATCTTTCCCGCCAATGTAATCTTACTATGAACCTTTATTTCTTTATCTTTTTACCACGCAAATGTTTGTTTCATGAATAAAGAAAAATAACACATAATCATGCATTCTGCGAGACAAGAACGATTCTAAATTTGTTATAACTCTCGTGTTACTAACGAGCCTAGTTTAGTAGATTAAAGCACATATATATGCAATTGCGACTTGATTTAAATAACTCTCATTTCTTTAAATGTAGCTAGTGCACATCAATAAGGACTAAATTTAAAGATCTTCATTATAGAAGCATAAAATAATTAATATCAATCTGAACCATAGTATATACGATATGACTGGCCTGTTGGTCTAGTGGCTATCTCAATACATTTTTGTAAATGTGATGTATGTCCGCAAAAATATAAACGAATTTGTTAAAAAATGCTGTAATCACAATAGAAATACAAGGAACAAACATAAACTTGTTGTGCCATATTTTAGGCTACATAAGGTCAGTAATTTTTTTATTGGTCAATGTATACGTTTCTACAATAGGATCCCAGAAAACGTTAAAAAAAACTGTTAAAGAATTTTTTGTGGTAAAGGATACTACAAAATAAAAGAATTTATTAAAGATACCACACCTTGGGAATAAGGCGTTTCCTACGAGGCTTCTATGTATAATCATATCATATTATGTACCTATATTGTAAAATATTGAAAAGATTACTTTCACTGAGTTTGTTTCGCCGGTTCTTCTCAGTGGACTAGTTTTGGAACCCGTAGTAGAGTCATTTGACGTTCAATAAGCTACTTTGATGTACAACATGGAATAAAAATATATTTCTTTTTTATTTAATTTTACCTGCTAATGATGTGGCGGGTGTCTCTGGATGTCACTTATCATTTACCAACAGGTGAAACGACTATCTGTTTGCTAGTTTCAGTTACGCTGGCAACTTACCATCACGTGGCTTGTCTGCCCGATTCCCTAACTAACTATCATAAAAAAATCATTCCTTTCAACGGCTCCACTTCAAGTTATGAAATTATGGTCATCTACGGGGTGATCCATGACTTTCTTGATCGTCATTTTGCTTAAAAATATTATATTAAATAGGTTTTGAAGTAAAAATAATCCTCGTTTATATTATTATGATCTATCTCTTATTTTGGTTACACATTAGGTATGGCAGTACTCTTCGCGTATCTTAATATTTTTATGATAACTGGCTGTATAACCACAGGCAAACGATCGCCGCAATCTGAAATGTATTAAAAAAATATTAATATTAATTATACTTAGTTTAGTTGCAATTCAAAATAATAAAAATGTATACAATAAATAAAATATTTAATGTGTATAAAGTATGACAACAACTAGTAAAATCGTTTTTTATCATAAAATTTCCTTAAAAAAAATGTAGCGTATTCTATTTCATTGTGTATTGGAATAAACTATTATTATTATAAGTAAAGATTGTATTGAAATGATGCAAGTAACATCCATCAATGACACGCTAAACATTGAATTTCCATTCTTCTAAAAAGCCTTTTCCGGTTTTTGTGAAAGTAATGGACTGATTGTAAAATAGATCGCTCTGACATACATCGGATCTAGGTTCGATCGATTTCAGAAACATACGAAAGCGAATTCAAAAAAACATATGAAAGTGAATGGAACGAAAATGTAGTAGATATGGAGAGAAGATGTGCCATTGCAGCCGAATTGGGCATGCACGACAGGGGTGGTACCTCTCATTCACATAACAACGGCGTAAAATGACAGCCATGCTGTCGCGTTTAGTACGCTATGGGTGTCGGTAGTCACCATAAGGTTCAGAATGCTCGTTGGCTTCCTTTTGCTATAAAAAGGAAGTGGTATACCTCAAAAGAAAAATGATTTACGAGTTTATTAGCCTAGGCACCTCAATTTATCCCCACCATGGTTCAAGTCTTGTCGTAGCGGGAGAGCACAGTAGCCTAAGGTGAACCCAGCGACTTGGGCGCTTGGTTTGGCTTGGGAGAAACTTCGACGAAGCAAATTGAGCCGAGAGAGCTGCTCTTTGCTCTTATAGGAAGAGGGGAAAAAAGAGCAGGGGGACGAAAAGCGATGGGAACCTCATCCCTATGCACTGTCTCGGCGTTGGGGGGGATTGTTCTGTGGTGCGGGACAACCCCTCTGTGAAGGTGGCGTCGGTCCCTTGAAAGACTGACAAGCCGTCGCTTTACCATTTGCTTGACAGATCCGGGGCACCTCGCCAAAGGCAACATTGGTGGCACTCGTCGGGTTTAGTGGGTAGATCTGCGTCCATCTTACCACCCTTTGGGTGCATCGAGTACATACCTTCCTGGGGTGACCCTCTCCCCCGCGGGATGCCTCAGAGCATTTCCCAGCGTAAAAGAAAAAAAGGCACTCAGTTTATACGTTGCCTATCCTGAGATGTAAGGTGGTATGTGTGTCAATGATTACACTGCCGATTGCACTCACACAGCTAAACTGTTTCATAAATGAACTAAGCAGGATGTCGGTACTCAAGCAGCCCACCCACCGGTAAAACATATTATACTATCAAAAACGAAACTCAATTCGCTAAATGTTAATAATCCATAACTACCATTATAAGGGGAGCATTTTCCGCGTTGTGTCTAAGGATGTTAATCATACCATAAATAGGTTAATTTTACGAGTGTATATTATAATATGGTAATATTGAAAACCAATCATCCGATAAAAAAATCGGTTGTCTGTAAAGTCGGTTTACTGACGATAGTTGAACGTGACAACGTCATAAGAAAACGGAACGCCTCAGAGCGAGGTAACGCCGCATGCGTCATGTTTTTCCGTTCGTGCAGCCGGCTCAATCGAATTATAAGACGTTGTCACGTCAAAAATTCTTTCAATTATTGTATGTTACGTTTTAAATGAGACTCGAGACATGGAACAGACAAAGTAGGTAGTCATACGCGTTTTTATAGAAGAAGAATTGACCACAGCGGTCAATTCTTCTTCTATAAAAACGCTCTCTAATTAGAAAATATAGTAATATTATTATTAATATTATGTATGGGTACTAGCAAGTACCCATACATAATATTAATATAATACCTGTTGTGGCGTCAATCAGTGGCAGCGGTGGTTTGGTTTGGCTGAAAGTCAATTTGAAATTAACTACAAATAAAACCAACAATGTTGATGTGAAATACATTGCTTTTACTTAAATGCAAGTGACGGTCAATCGTCATGAAAAATAAAAGTTTTTATTTTTAAATCATTTTATCAATAATAAAATATGTATAATAATATATATATACCTACGTTGTGTGGTTGTACGTTCGTGAGCGACGATGGCCTTAGGTATGGGCTCGGCCTCTTCAGTGAGAACGTTCGGGTTCGATTCTAACCCGTTTTGATGCCCAGAAATGGGATTTTCTCAATTTTCACGTGCACCTGAACATGGACCATCACTTGCTCACCGGTGAAGGGAACATCGTGAGGAAACTTTCATGCCTGATTAGAACCCGCATGTGGCCAGTGCAACGGTGAACTATTGCCCAAAACCCACCTCGCTTTATCTCGAGCAGGAGCTCCCTGCCTAGCAGTGGACCATTATAGGGTTTATATTATTATTATTATATTATACATACGATATATGCTTAAATATACGTTAAAATATAACATACTTCTAATGTAATAATGTTAATCTGTACTGCAGTCACATGCATGAGTTGCTGAATAAATTTTATTCTATTCTAAATTTACGCAGATTCAGATCGCTGTGTGTGAAACCAATTCGGGGCCAATAGCAAGCAATGCATGGATGAGTGCTGGTAATGAATGAATAAATAAAATTTCATACTTTTGCATGCAATATTGAAATATCAAGGAGATCAACGTTCCCACTGTAGATATTTTTGTAGCAAGATTTGTTTTACAAAATTCTAATAATCCGCTCTGCCAAGTTTTACGTATGTGATTAATTATTTCATGTTAGCAACGTTTAAAATGCAATTAGTGAAGGAACATTTTGTTTATTATAATTTAAAATATTTTGAGAAACTGAAATAAAACAGATGTACGTAAACTTTAAAATTACATTTGCACGCATCTCTGCAGTATTTATTTTATATATTATTTTACAATTATCTTAAAAGCTTTTAGTAGATATATTATGTCAATCAAGTGTTTAATTATTAAGCATACAGTTTCCCGAGATTTCAAAATGTCTCAATTCTGTAAATAAATAAAATAGAATTTATTGCATACAATTAAAAAAGGTAATACCACAGGGTAATACAATTAAAATACTAACTAATATTATAAATGTGAAAGTAAGTTTGTTTGTTACGATTTCAGACGAAAACTACTTAACCGATCATCATGAAACTTTGTACACATATTTTTGGAGGTATTAGAAGTAACATAGGATACTTTTTATGAGAAAAAAAACTAAAATCTGATACTGCGCCGACGAAGTCGCGGGCCCCAGCTAGTAGGTAATACGTTGACAATTTACCGAACATGAAAGCAATCACATAATATATTATAAAGTTGCTGGTACTGTAAACAACAGGTATTGTACACGGCATTTGTATCAATAGGGCCGCATTTCAATACACCCTAATATTATGCAAGTGATGAATTTGAATTCTGCTAGGTCTGTGGAAATTTAGAATGTATACACTAATAATACGATAGGACTTAAATTAATGATTGATGATATTTGTTTTGTATGATAAATTAATTGATAACTAATTTTGTTGGGAAGCTTAAACAGAATATTATTATATTCTCCACGGATTTGCCATTTTTAGTGTAACTACATCTGATATAATTAACGATACATTAAACGTCAGTCCTATGATATTTTCACACGTCCTGGTTGCAGGTTATCCGGCGCCGACTGTGCAGTAACCGGGACGTGTGAAAAGGCACTTAGGTGTCGTTCAGATACGGCGACAACCACGCGGTTTAAGAATCGCATGGGAACCGCGCGGGTCTTATTTATATGTAGATTTTATGTTGGTCTTATTCACACGCGGGAACGTGCGGTTCCCGCGTCACTACGTGTCAAATTTGAATTTAGAGTACAGACCCCGCGCGGTTGTCGCCGTGTGTGAACTAGGCTTTACAATACAACTCGAGTGACATAAAACAAAGTTTTGGAATTAAATTACATATCTTCTTTAATCAAAATTATTAATAGCCTGTAACAAAGGCCTATCGAGTGAACTCCAAGAGAACTAAATAAAGACAATCTTATCTAAGACTGGCCACTGTACGAGACCAGCCGAACTGAATAAAGCGAATTATCCTAATATGTAAGAAATAGTTACTTATAGAACATTTTATTCCGGTAGAAAATTGGATGATAGAGTTAAATAACATAGTTTTTTTTTATGTCATCGGAGCCATATGGTGACTGCTACTATGTAATATTATACATCCAAAGAGGTTAAGCAGTGCACTCCTTTTCCCTATCCAATGGGCCACTGAAAACCACACGCAACGCGATGGCATAGCTGTCACTTTACGCCGGTATTATGTGAGCGAGAAGTACCATCCCGGTTGTGCCACGGCCGGCCCAATTCAGCTGTAATGCAGCATTGCTACCTCTTACAACATTACATTTCTATATAGTGCATGAAACGAAGATCCCACGGGAAAATAATGTTCCAAGCGATTCGTGAGGCTTGAATATAAACCGCAATTGTTAAAAACATGACATTTTTATATTATATTTAAACGACGACATGAAGTAGATCGAGAGAGTAAACGTATCATCATAAGAATCTCATTTAATCTTAAGGTCTTCAGTCTACTGGTACAGACTTACCATCCTACGTCTCGGCATAAACAATGCATGGTTGAGTCCCAGGTTTAAATTCATAGATGATCTTGTGTGCCTAATGTACTAAAAGAATAATAAAAGATCATAATAATCGCCCAAAAACCAACAAAAACGAACAAGGTGGTAAAAAACCTATACACAATAATATAAGTGTCAGAAGAGCCGACGATGAAGGTCCATCAAATTGATTTTTATATGATCTTCTGTTTTTTAACCCCACCATCATGTCCACTGTTGGTTCCACATAGCCGACGTAAAGGGCAGGAAATTCCCCAAAACTCGCATAATAGGAAATATGCGGACATCGAGACACACGTTAGGTGGTATTTAGAGTTCTGTCGCAATGTCCGATGGGCACATTCCACTGAAGGACATTCTGAAACGGCGTATTCGACCAGTAAGTAACCAGTATGTAATTAATAATGGAATTTTTATAGTGTTCATTGTTTAGGTCTTGTAAGAGGTAGTGCCATGCTGCATTGCAGCCGAGTTGGGCCGGCACGACCGGGGTAGTACCTCTCGTTACAAGATACCGGCATAAAGTGACAGTTATGCTGTCGCGGTTCATGCGGCTTGTAAGTTTCCGGTGGCTCATTAGGGGGATAGGGAAAAGGAGGGTAACGCATCTGCATGACCTCCGTCTGTGCGAATGTTTTTAACGTTGGTAGTCACCATAAGGCGCCGACTACACGTTTGCCTCCATGACATAAAAAATAGGCCACATATCATTATGTGGCCTATTTTTTATGTATGTAATTTATGTTCATGAGTGACGTTGACCCTTTATCATTAAAGGGTCAACGTCACTCATGAACATAAACAATTTCACCCAATCACGGTGCAAAACATTTAAAGTTAAGTATATTGCACGGTCATGGTAGAAATAAGCAGGATGTTGGAATTAAAAAAAAATGCATATTTGTATACTTGAAATATTTACTACTTAGCCTAATCTGTTTATGACGTCATCGAACTTTTTGTTCGCAATAAAAGCTGGGGCTCTTATATTTTTTACTGGACAGTGACAGACAGTAGTAACTCTTCTCTTTCTTCTTATATATGATTTTTCTGTAACAGTATCAAACAACATTTTAAAGGTTTTTCCAGTAACGCTTTTGTTGTTTGCTATGTTAACAACTTCTGTCAATAGATGCGTTGTATCTGAAGAAAGAAAATACAATTATTTCATTAGTTGTTGTAAGTAATTGCTATTTTCATCTGTAGTTGGATATATCTGTAAATAAAAAGATGCACATGCAAATTTGGTTTACAGCAAACTGATAGTTATGTGTCACCGAATGGTTCATAATGGTAAGTGATTGCCCAAAAACGCTCGCGCCTTGAACGCGTGTCCCTGTGTACTTGATGCAAAGAAAATATTGAAGTTGGGATCGGGGCAAGATTTTTGAGATGGGAAAGAGAAATGGGCTTTGAATTCTATTCGCCGAAATGCAGTCTTCACATGACATAATATTATTTAATCGAGTCCAGTCGGACACGCCTATATCAGCCCCGGGCTTAGTGGCTGTGCCCTTTCTCCACAGATCATCTTAATGTTTGAACTTCTACACATATTTATAAAGCAATGAATCCCTGTAGGTTTTGTATAACTTGGATCATGCCAGAAATCAATGGAAAGGAGTATACTAAAAATAAGAAGAACACAAAAAGTAAATTAATTAAGTCCAAACACAAGGTAGCTACTGTAAACTGTTGAGGAGTTTCCTTAACTATCATTTGTCTTCATCGTCAGACCCCTTATGATAGTCACAGCCTATCTAGGTGTAAAGTTCTAAACAATAAAAATTAATAAAGCCCAAACACAAGGCTACTGTTGTAAATCGTCGTTCAGCTCCATCATCAGATCGACTCTAGACCTTCATTAAATTGTAGTGCTTTAAAATACTTAATTAAAACATAATTAAACGCACTAATCACTCCTACCTCCTCCTTTTTGAAGTAGTTTAAAAATAAAAAGAATACAAAAAGTAAAAAGCAAACTAATAAGAAGGAATAATATATATATATATATCTTACGTTACGCTCTAAAAAAAAGAAGGTGGGCAGGACATAATATAGCAAGATGCACAACGTGAAGATGGATAAAAGGCAACTGCACGGGAGGGACCAGCAGCTGGGAAAGGGAGAATTAGGAGTCTTAGAAAAATGTGGATAGAAGATATCAAAAAAATTGCAGGAACTGAATTGAGAAAGAAAGCAATGGACAGGGAAGCCTGGAATAAGCTGAAGAAGGCCTAAACCCAAGAAGGGTTTTCGTTCAGCGATGATAAAGATAGTTACGATAGCGAATTTATTAAAAGTATTTAATAAAATTAGTACTAGGTACTAATTGTAACAGTATAATTAATCATTAAAACCATGTAATAACGATACTAGATTTGAAAAAAATGGGCTTTATTATTATCATTAATAACAAGGAATAAATAAAAAGTCGAAAAAAACATTAATATTAATTCACCGTATACAAAGTAGGATTTGTATTTATTATGATATTTCAATTCCAATTTTAGTTCCCAATTATATTTGCTTTTATTGATACATAAGTTGTAAACTCTAAAGCTGTACATATTAACGCTTGAGTGCTTTGTACTATTCCAATATGATATTTCCAATTTGAATGGTGTATTATTTGAACAAACAATTCGTTAAATAATCGGCTAGAGTTTCCACAGCAGCATAAAATTAAAGTTTATATGCACCTACTTAATATATTATTTAGTGCATTCAAAGGCTACTTGAAATATTTAAAAAATCTACATCTTTTTACAGAATCTATCCAATCGCCCACTCGTCTATTCGTTAACTCATTTGCTTACTTACTCGTCCACTCGTCTACTGCTCTACTTATCTATTAAACCATCTATGAACTGGCCGACTCATTCATTCGTCTACTCTTCCGCTCGGCCGAATATGCATTGTTGATGTCCGATACATTAAAACCGGATTTTTTTTGCATCCCCAACCCTTGGGATTTCCAATAGCCACTCCTGACAGGTCTCCTCCTTGGCGATATGAACAGTAGGCTATAGGCGCTTTGGCAAATAGGCCTAATGTGGATTGGCGAACTTAATACACCATTAAAGACAATAATTAAACTCATTATGTATAATCAGACATGATTCTAAACGCTAATTATAATTTCACTATTATCATAATCAAAACGATAATAGTGAAATTATAATTGAATCTGTGGTCAATTTATTGTTTGCCGTCGGTCCATTGACATTCATAATTTAATTTTCTGTCTGTCTTAGGTAGATACATGAAAGAAATTTTTGTATTTTTTTTATGTCATCAGTCGAAGCCTCATGGCGCCGACGCCCATACACATCCGCACAACCAAGGCCACGCAGATGCACTGCCCTATCCCCCCCAATGAGCCACCGGAAACCGGATAGTAAAACATATCTATATTTTTAATTTTAGTAAGTTATTAATTAACGTCGCGGTACCTTTTGGCTGTAACGTCTAACAGGAATGACCAATATTAGTCGGTTCAAAGCTGAGGCGTGCGAATTTCGCGAACCTTAAAAGCGGAAGAATAAATGAAGATAGCGAAACAAGGACAAAACTTTTAACAAGTGAAGCGACTAAAAGTTTCGGCTACATCTGGAATACTTAATTGCCGACGTCGAATGCAGTAAACTTACGTTTCTCATATTTCATTGAATTCACAACTTTTTAAGTTGATTTGTTTTATAATTGTTTATGATATTCGAAAATATTCGAAGCTCTAATACTTTGGAACCTAATTATTAACACTTAAATTCTTTTTAGGGTGCCGTAGCCAAATGGCAAAAAACGGAACCCTTATAGATTCGTCATGTCTGTCTGTCTGTCTGTCTGTTTTTCCGTCTGTCCGTCCGTATGTCACAACCATTTTCTTCCGAAACTATAAGAGATATACTTTTTTATGTTAGTTGGATGGGCAAACTGGCAAACGTATCACCTGATGGTAAGTGGTCGACGTCGCCCATGAACATAAACTAGTATACCTGGAACGAGCCCAGGCAACTCATTTATGTGTTGTCTATCCTGAGACATAAGATGTTAAGTATCGGTGCCAGTAATTACACTGCCTGTCTTGCCCTTCTCTCCGAAACACAGCAAAGCTGTTTCACAGGAGAAACAAGCAAGATGATGGTACCCATGCAGCCGGGAGCGCGGCACGGCGCTTCCCTTCCACCGGTAGACATACTGTTGAAACTCGGTAAGTAGATGTATTCTGTGAACCGCATTAAGATTTTGACACAAAAGTAGAAAAAAAAACAATAAATTTTGGGGGAAATACTTAACACTAAAACTTAATTATTTTTTTCATCAAACCCATCCGTGTGGGGTATCTATGGATAGGTCTTCAAAATGATATGGAGGTTTCTAATACCATTTTATTCTAAACCGAATAGTTTGCGCGAGAGACACTTCCAAAGTGGAAAAATGTCCCCCCCTCTCTGTAACTTCTAAAATAAGAGAATGATGAAACTAAAAAAAATATATGATGTAATTACCATGCAAACTTTCACCGAAAATTGGTTTGAACAAGATCTAGTAAGTAGTTTTTTTTATACGTCATAAATCGTAAACCGCAATTTACCTTTCATGCAATCAACTCAAATATATAAAAAAAACATTTAATTCGATAAACATAAACCTTAATGTTTTGTTAAAGTGTCTAATGTTGTATATTATGTAATGGTACAGAACCCTTTGTGCGCGATTCCGACTAGCACTTGCCCGGTTTTTATTTAACCCTTAAGTTACTCATATTTGTCACTTCATATCTATTCAATTATTATGTGAATAATAATAATATTTGATTACGGTTAGTCCGTAGAACTGACGTGAGGGAGCTACAATAAATGGCGCGGTCCAAATCCTGTCCTCACCACGGTTCAAGCCTTGTTGTGGTGGTGGAGCTCAGTAGCCTAAGGTGAACCCAGCGAACTTGGGGCGCTTGGTTTGGCTTGGGAGAACTTGGACCAAGCAAATTTAGCCGAGATAGCTGCTCTTTGTACCCCTATTATAAAAAAGTGGGACAAAAGTGTAGGAGGGGACAAGGGGCGAGGATGGAAACCTCACTGTTCCAACGTTGCGATCGGTTGTTCTGTGGTGCGGTACCACCCCTCTATGGAGGTGGCGTCAGTCCCCTGATGGTCTAACTAGCCGTCGACGTTCCGTTTTTGCTCAACATATCCGGGGCACCTCACCAAATGTGGCATTGATGGTACTCGCCGGGTCTTACTGGGTAGAGCTGCATCCATCTTATAATCTTACGCGCGCATCGAGTCCAACATACCTGGAGAGTCCCCCCTTCCCCGCGGAATGCCTAAGAGCATTTCCCGGTGGAAAAAATGTCGAATGCCGCCAAGTGCAAAAAAAGTATAGCCTGATTAGAAAATAAATAAAACCTTGACATATTGCGATAAATTTTGGAACTTATTTCTGTATGGAAATTGCGTGTTCTTATAAAAGATACAATGCAAAAAAGATAAAAAACAAAAAAAAAATAAAGGCGACAGCAATGCAGGGTTAATATTATATTTCTGGTCAGGCTATACATTATATTAACTTCATATTATGTAGTTTTCTGCATCCGAAAAACCAGTTCTTTCAGTTTACCAAGGACCTAATTTTTAGCGTTGGTGTATAAATACTATATTTTTTATTATTATTATTTAGTATGTCAAGTATAATAAAAAAATAACTTATTTACTATTACTATATTATAATGAGAATTTTGATATTACAAAATATTGATTTTCACATAAACGTAGTTAAAACGTACAATTGATTATTTTATTTTATATTGTCATAATAATTAATATACTATGCTCACTCAAGGAAAAAAAATAAAATAAGTAATAATTAATGTATTATAACATGTGAGATAAAAATCTGATTATGTATTTGTGTTCATTTCCTACTGTTATGAAAAACGAGGTTTGTGGGAAGGCTCTTTTGTTAAAACACCATATAAAAAGAAACATTTTAATTTTGGAAAAATTTAAAATATCTTTTTTTAAAACACTTTACTGACTCTGACCGGACATGGCATAACAGTTGAAGTGACAGTTATGTTTTGCGTAACATAATCATTATAACATGTGCGTATGTATCTCGTTGTTCTTCTTTTGAATGGTGCGTTTTTGCGTGTGGAATACACATCTTCGTAATCTTTTGGATATAATGTTCGATAAGCTTTTCTATGTTTGACGTAGATGGGGAACATCATATCGATCCTGCTTATGCATATTCGGTCGTCACATAGTCTATACGGCGCAGTGAACATCAAGTAATCTGGTTTTTTAGGTGTGCCTAAAGCAAAAAAATAAAAAATAAATAATTAATTAATATATATATATATATATATATATATATATATATATATATATATATATATAATAAATTATTGCATTAGCCTATAGCTATTGTGATGACAAAAAATATTTTCGTCATCATATTTCATCATCATTATAATCAAATTATATTTCGTCCACCGCTGAACAATTTGTTTCAATAAAAGTAATAGGCGTAATAATATGTAAAGAAAATTAACTATCGTCATCCCTACCGTGGCAAAAGGCAAATATCCAATAGTCTTGATTTACAACCAATGAGATACCTACTTTACAACCGCCGTGGTCATCGGTAAGTCTTCGCATGTTAGCTGTAGGGATGCCTCGATACACACTCGATGCTCTTATAAAAAAAGTGCGTGCGTACAAAGTACACAATATCTGAAGTGAAACTTATTTGGCAAACTAATTTTTAAATCTCGTTTATATTTATACTAATCTAAAGCTTTAAATTTTCGAGACTTGCGATGCGACGTTCGCTCTATGCCAGTCTCTCGCTCGATCTTTCTCACTCGCTTGCTCCCTACTCTTACCATGGCTTCAAGCTACGTTCGCCCTTTCTTACTTTGTGTTAATCGCGATAAAATCAGTACCTAAAAGTTGTTTCAATATAATGAGTGAAATCCGCGAAAAATAACAAAACAAGCACTAATTACCTACATTAATTTTGTGTACCGATAGTTTCAATTTATTTATGTTACGTCTGTTAAGATAAATGAAAAACAATTAACATGAAATCGCGTCCTTTCACTGTCAGTGCTTTATATGAAATTAGGAAATAAGAGGAGATGCCCCTTTCTTTAAACTTACAGCTGTTAGTGGGTGACTGATCTGCCATCTTGAGTTCTTAGTAGTATACTCTATATTGTTTGTGGTTTTGCTGTCAAAACCCTAGCAATGGTAGCCATGTTAAGTGCCGATTTGAGTTGTAGGTATAGTCCTTTTTTTCGTAGGTATGCCAAGTCCTTAGTTACCTGTCGAACCGAATCGTATGGGGCAGTTTATTGAAGAAGAAGAAGAAGAACTCGTATGAATTGGCCACCTACCGAAAATGATTAACGCTTGCCAGTGATAAACGTTTTTTTTAAACGATGGCTCTATTACGTGTACCTTCAATAATATCATAATTTGATTTGAATTTTCTCCTTCAGAAAAACTCTAATCAGTAGTGCGCCGTAAAAAGTTGACCCTTCGTCTTGTGGATCTGATTTATAAGAACCGATTCTTGTGACCTGAAGACGTCTCATATTACGAAAAATAATAGAAAACTAAATGACTATATGATTTAGAAAATACAAATACATAATTGTATTGAAATGAAGTCAGGCATGTAAAATCATTATAAGAAGCTAAATTCGCGTAAACATTAATATGAATAATGGTAGATCATTTTTTTCCACATAATGCCAATTAAATAGTACATAGGTATGCTGATTAAGAAACGTATTCACTTTGTTCAATAATGTGAAACAGTAGGTAATTACTTTTCTTGAAATTACGAGCCAGGCCTTTACAGCCGAAAGTAGTAAACCTCTTTAGTTTATAGCGAGAGTGACTAGCATTAAACCAATCCTAATTATTAGTGAAATAAGTTTCTGAAGAAGACACTTATTGAACAAATGTTGAAGAAATGTTGATTGCCGATTGTATAATCAGTAGTTTTATGTTTTAATTCATCAAATCTACCAATTATTTTTGTTTATTTCGATTGTTATGAAGACCTAATTTCGTTTCACTTAGATTCTAAAAAGCACAAAGTGATTTGTTAATATAAGATAACATATTTTTAGATTGCGTGAATATGTGATTTATCTTCTCACATTTTCTTTTTATTACTGATTTGATTATCAAAATAAGTCTGAAATGCAAGTAAAATCAAATAATAAAGAATCGGTAGAAAATTTTTAACGATTTTTATAAAAAGTTACGAAATAGTATTTAGGTTTTGGTACGAAATAGTATCTAGGTAGTGTTAAAACTCACGAAGTGAAACTCATTGTCGTCATCATCAGCCCCTATCCATCCACAGCTGAACATAGGCCTGCCTCAATGAACGCCAAGACGGCTGATATGAACTTTATTAGCTCATCGGCCATCCGTGCAAGTGTGATACACGAAGTGCAATAGGGTATCAAAAAATCGGTTGTCTGTAAAGTCGGTTTACTGACGATAGTTGAACGTGACAACGCCATAAGAGAATGGAACGCCTCAGAGCGAGGTAACGCCGCATGCGTCATGTTTTTTTGTTCTTGCAGCCGGCTCAATCGAATTATAAGAAGTTGTCACGTCAAAAATACTTATAATATTTTTTATTAGAACATATTAAATAAACAAATGTAGTAAACTAGTAACGCCCTGCGGTTTCGCCCGCGTTGTTCCCGTTCCCGTACTAAAAACTAAAACTATGGTCTACCTATGTTACTCGCTGATAAAAGGGGCTTTCCATTAGTGAAAATATATTTAAAACAAACAAACAAACATTCGCATTTATAATAATAGCACAGATAATAGGATTGAAGGCCTATGGCCGAATTAATTTTGTGCGTTTGACACTTACGTCATTTTTGACATTCAATTGATGTAATTATGAACTACTTACAAATAATAAGGCAAATGTAATTTTCGTATGAGCTCTTTAGCTTTTCGGGATAAAAAGTAGCCTATGTTCTAATTCAAGGTATAAGCCATTACCATTTCAACCTTCAGCCAAATTAGTTCAGACGTTTTGCCAAGAAAGATCAATAAACATTCATACTTTCGCCTTTATAATCTGAAGACTATGTACTAGGACCTACTCCTAGAGAAGTCACGTTGGTCTGGTACAGTAAGGAAATTCTCAAATGGCTTGTATGCCATTTTATAAATAATTGCTTTGTAAATAAATTATCAGAGAAGTGAGTGTCTAAAATAACTATTGTTATTTATTTCACGATCGTCATCATGGACGCTTATATTTCTCACTGCTGGACCCAGATCTCCTCGTCTAAATCAGGCGAGAAGAGTACCGATCCATAGGTCACCGATGCGCTGGCCCAATTCGGGTTGGTGAACTTAACACCCGCAAAGACTTTAATTTTCACCAGTCAGGTCTCCTCGCGATGTTTTCCTTCACCGGTAATTATTTACTAATAAAAATATTAGTGACTTACTTCCAGCTATAAGTTTTGAAAGGAAAATCTCTCCGTCAGTCGCATTTCTACTCTTCGACTCACACGATAATAAAATATAATAGAAAATAAATAGGTAAAAATATAAAACCATAATTTAAAACATTCCCAATTCTATACCGATGTATTATATACTTTATATATCCAGCAATAAAGTGTTATCTATAATTGGTAGTAAAAACAACTGTAACAAAAAGTTTCTATTGCATTTATAGAATATTTATTAAGAAATCAAAATGGTTATCGATCAATGGGCGTGTTTGGCCGAAGTAGGTACTTACTAAACTTAGTGAGCCAGTAAGCATAAAAAAATCCTACAGGCTTTTCAGCCAGGACAGACTTACTGGCTTAACAGAACACAAACCACCGGTTTATGTTATATCCCGTACCCGTTAATTCATGTAAATAGTTGCAAATGGATAATTTTAATTGTGTTTGTGTATCTCAACACAACAACAATAACAGGTCAGTTCCTGTCATGATTTTGTTTACATCATGGCCTAAGATCCCTATATATAACGACCTTCACCGAGCTGGTTAATGGATGAAACTTATTTTATATTCATTTTAATATGTCAATAAATATATTGCATATGAGTTGTCTAAAAAATTCAGTCCAGGATATGATTAATTAATAATTGAAAAAAAAAATATTAACTTTTTTTAAAGGTATTGGTTATTAGACAAATTCCATACCAATCGAAAGTATAAACCCCATAGAATATGCAAACGTTAGGTTGTCTTTCTTTTTCCCGTCACAACTCTCGGGTAGGCAGGTATAATCAGGTAAATCGATACTAGTGACTTGCACCGGTCTGGTTAACGAATTAAAATTAAATGAAAATAAAGATTAATCCATTACGATCACGGTAGTATAAAAGGTTGTCTATAAATTTATTTAGTTTTTTTTTTAAATTATTAATTAATAATAATCCTGGACTGATTTTTTTTAGGCAACCCATATGCAATATATTTATTGATATATTAAATTGAATATAAAATATGTTTCATCCAATAAGCAGCTCGGTGAAGGTCCTCTTTATATCGGAATCCTTAACTATCAACAATAAGCAAAATGGCGTTTTATAATAAGCCATGCTTACTGCGTTAGCACTTATTTTGTGTCCCGGCCGAAAATTTTGTAAGTATAGTGAGTGACTTACTAAATTTAGTATGTATTTACTTCGGCCAAACACGCCCAATGTCTTTTGCTGCACTCTAAAATTGTTTTATTATGAGTGTACGTAAATCGCGTAAATATTAGAAAACATCTTTTTTTTTTTTTTTTTTTGTTTTCGCTGGGGATTAGAAAACATCTAATAATCCACATTACAGACTAGCTCTTATTCCCAATATATTTTTATTAGATCTAAATATCGTAATAGATATAATAGATAATATCCATGGAAAATTTCCGATATCTCTTTGCATGTCACGGGGAAAACACACTGGATTAAGAAAAGCCAAATACCTAATACGTATTGAAAATATACTGAGAAATGTAATATCAAATTTCTAGTATAGTTCACATTATGAGAATTATTGAATTATTAATATATAAAATAGCATATTACAGTATATTTCCTTTACAAAATATCAAGTCACAAAAGGTAGAATATATTATTTAATTAAAAAACAAAGTATATGAGTTCGTGACGTAATTAAAACTATTCTTAAATCGTACACGTACAGATATTTATATGCATTCATTTATAATTGTCACCGCACCAAAGTCTTTCCAATTGGCGTAAGAAATCAAGACTATTGTTTAGCTGGGCTTTAAAAATAGTTGCCCAAGACAGTGGCCTAGAATGAAGACATAATACCTTGTGACATAACTAAAGCGGACTAAATACTTACAATTCTTAGAAACTTTTGTGTCTGAATATAAGGTGACGAACGAAGGTTACTCATTAAAAACATAGGTACTTTTATTTTAGATTTTCAATGAGTAGACTTTTTCAATTACATCTATTTGTTGTTCGATTATTGGCTATATTAAAACGTATCTCGTCTATTTCTGATATCGTGTGCAGATCGGGACAAAAATCTATCGTTTGATACAAATTGAAATGCTTCGACGAGGTTTTTATGAAACAGCCTAGTCTTATTTACACTGACACTAGTATTTCGTGACAGTTATCGAAATCAATCATCGGTCACTATCATCATCATTATCAGCCTTTAACCGACCAATGATGGACTCTCCCAATAAACGCCAAAACGGCTAACTGCTTACATCACACATGCAAAGGAGCATCTATACTAAATTGGAGGTTAAGGAATCTTCCAAGACGTCATATCTACGGGTATTCTTTTAGTTTTGGGACGGCTAGTCAGCCCTTCAGGGGACCGACGCTACCTCCACAGAGGGATTGTCCCGCACCACAGAACAACCATTCCCAACGTCATGATAGTACAATGGGGTGAGGTTCCCGTCCTCGCCCCTTGTCCCTTGCTCTTTTGTCCCCTCATCTTAAAAGAGTGGTTAAAAGATCCCCCTCGGCTCAATTCGCTACGCCCAGGGTGATGGGCTCACCCTAGGCTACTGAGCCCCACCATCACGACAAGGCCTGAACCAAGGGATGAGATTCGTTTGATTATTTGGGGGTATACCTACTACTGTTTCTATAAATGTTTTTGTTGTGAAACGTATATTGCTATTTGCGACTCGCACTCGCTAAAACCCAATACGATGTTCCTCCTCTCTGTTATTATATAGGGTCACGGGAACGCCAGAGCATAAACATGTACCCACTGCCGCACTGAAAGTTTTTAAATTTTTTTTAATGTTTGATAGGCAAACTGGCAAGTGTGCCACCTGATGGTAAGTGCTCGACGTCGCCCATAAACATAAACGAGTTTACCTGGACCGAGCCCAGGCAACTCATTTATGTGTTGCCTATCCTGAGACATAAGATGTTAAGTCTCGGTGCCAGTAATTACACTGCCTGTCTTGCCCTTCCCTCCGAATCACAGCAAAGCTGTTTCACGGGAGAAACAAGCAAGATGGTGGTACCCATGCAGCCGGGAGCGCGGCATAGCGCGTGGGAAAAATAAATTATTACATTACTTTACCCATTTTTCTATAGAGTTAAATTTATATATGGATTTCCTATATTTAAGCGGGCTAGGCCCACTACTCGTTCCCACCGCTGCTACATCTGTATAGCCAGGATCGACAGCGGTAAGCACTAAAAGAATTTCCTATATTAAAATTTTTATACCCATACTGACTGATACAATTTTCGTTAGTAAAAATATGGTTTGTGTGTATACCTGCAATATTGTAGTAATACCCAACGGTTGCCTGGAAGAAAGTGGCCGCCTGCTATGGTTATTAGTGTTATTTCTTTCATGGCAATTTTGGGCAATTTTTTCTACTGCTTTGCGGATTTCGATACAACTTCATGAAACATAACTCAATTTGCTTTTTTTTTATTCTGTTGACTATTTCACAAGTTAATTTAAACATAATTACATCTAAGTACCTATCTACATATATTATTCCATTATATGATACATAACATACATCTACACTGTTTTATTCACTGCAAATGCAACTGTGTAATCCTTTTGGGAACATTTATATGGGATTCCAAAGTTATTTTATGCACAATAAAAGTTGGTGTATTTAGAAAACTAGACCGAAATTGCAAAATATTTGAGTTCTTTAATTTATACACTAAACGCTAATCGTATTCTGAATTTGAAGCTTTGTCTGCTAGAAGTGCCGTAGAGTTTTGATGATCGGTCAGTGAGTCAAGTAAGTGATAAAATTAAGACAATTTTGATTAGTTATAATTCTTAAGGCGCCCTTTCCCGATAAACGGCATTTTGATATCTGTTTTATTTAGAAACTAAGCCGATTTCAGTTTTTACAAAAATATATGTTATTTAACATTCCTTCATCATAATATTTCGGTTGTTCGATACACGATTACTTATATTTTGCTGCAATTAAAAAAATTGGAAAGATAGGTAAAAATTGAGATGAAAAACCAATTTTATTTGAGTAATATCAGGTTCTGTGCAATTAAACTTATTTATTAATAAACCTTGTAGAAAATGTGATTAAAAACGGTTGTCATAATTTATTTTTTTATAAATCCCTCCCTTCAATTAAATAAATATGTGTTTTCACTCGCTGCCAAAGCGCTCGACGCGGTTTCGAGCTCCATACTAAATTCAGTTCTCGGACAGCCCCGCCTTACTACTACTACTACTACTACTAGTTCAAATTGAATGCAATTTTAAATATACTGTATTTATACAATATTTATTTGGTTCCTGAAAATTCAAAAATCAAGTTTTATCCATAATGAAGTTAGGGGGGGTTGAAATTGGTCTGAATTGCTTCGAGAAAAGGATGGTATGGCTATGTCGCTTTTTTGCTCGACTTTTGGGGGCACTGCCGTACCCCGATATGTACTATTATTTAGATGCAGAGGCAGTGATTTCAATAATAGTTCAGGATTTACCCAGTCAAAGAATACTTAATTAAAAACGTCGAATGCAATATGAAACTCACATTTCTCTCCTTTTATTTCTTGCATGTTTTCCGAGTTTGCTTTCGTGTTGTACTTTATAGAGAGGTATGTATTAATACGACGTATTTTTTGTCATGGTAACATTTACTGTGATTTCAAAAAGAAATGTGTTTTGTAAATAGTTTATAAGAAAAATAGAGAGATTTGAATTCATTTATATTCATCAAATATAACTTTTTTCACCCTCCATGGACACGAGTAACTTTTTGTAGTCATAATTATAGTATTATTTATTGTTATTGTATTACATTTGGTTCTAAATCTTGTTGATATTTTCTTTAGCGGTGCGTATTTAGCTTTTGAAAATATTCTTACGTTATCTTCCGGATATACCCGCTGATGTACATTTCCTTTCATACCTACATGAATAGGGAAGATCAGATTCACAGAAGAATTACCACAAAGGCCTTCGGGGCAAAGTCTGTACGGTGCGGTAAAAAACAATTTGTTTGGTCTTGAAAGGACTGAAATAAAATCAATTTAACAATGAATTAAGCAAGTTGGTGTTAACTGTATAATATTATGGCGTACCTACTTAATTAGATATTCAATGAGATGCTTTGTACAGTAGTATTTACTAGATTTATTTTAATTTAGGACTTTTTTTAGCAATGAACACATTGGTCTCGCTGACTTTTACATCATACAATTGTCATGACGCAGAATGGAAGACACGTTCATGAACATTGAACTATATTACTAGCATATAGAACAGACACAACGAACAAAATTTTTCCGAAGCGAGTTGCGGCCAATTGGCATCAACTCATTTAGTCACTCGCCGAACGCTTAAGCGAGTGCATGTGTAGTGCGTGCCGAAATTGTGACTAACAGCTAATCTATAAATGCCAGCATTCGTATAAAAATCAATCCATTGCGAAGAAAAACGATAGTGGTGTTGCTTATCATCGTCAAGTAAACACAACTATTAATTAAAACCAATCAAAACTAATTTTATACATTATTTTCTACGGCATCAGCCGCTAGGTTTAGGGTGCAGCGCAGGTCAGAGCTCACGCCACGCTCCTCCCGCGCAAGCCGCCCCCTTGTGTCGCCCCGCCAAGGTGCGACACGTTTTTCGTTTGGTATAGCTTCTCTTTAAGTAGTAATTACAACTCACTGTTCATGAACGATTAAGCGGCATAGGCGTTTACCGGCATATTTATATTTATTTATTTATATTAAAACAAGTGCATGAAAATGTGTGTCACACCGGTGTAAGATAGATACAAAAAAAATTAAGAAAAATGTATACAGATTTTTTTAAATAAGAAATATTAATTATATTTGTAAAAGGTGCGAGATAAGTATAAATAATAAGAGAAGACGACAATTATTAGTGAAGTTTAATGTCACACTTAGGACTTGCTTTAAAACCATTTAAAATAGTCTATTCAAGGATTTAGCGGCTCACGCACAACGAAAAAATATTGACACATTCTAGTGGATCATTTTACTAGATATGCATTTAAATAATAGTAACATCAAAGACACATTCGTAAAACTAATAAACAAGGTAACTGCAATGAAATTGGTATAGTTCTCACCGACCAGTACCCTGAAAGAAGCTCAAGGGAAATTAAAGCTTTTTAAATGAAAAATCAATTATGATGGTTTTCACTGCAGTAAAATCGCCATATTCAAATGGTCTGAACGAATGATTGAATTTACAATAATTATACAAATTGAAACATTTGTAAATAAAATTAGATGCAAAATAAATGAGAAACCAAACAAAACAACATGGACAATTAATTGCCCAAACTGTGTAAATTATTACAATGACACCGAATACACAGATACTGGTTTTGCACCAAGATACCCGTTAGATGGCACAACAAACAAACGAACCAAACAAACTAAAATAAAAAAAATAAACAGATCAGATGAATTTTTTTCTAATGTTTTATAATGAAACAATTTTTACGGATCTAATCGCGGTTTATTGAGATTTTTACAAGCCCGACGTTAATGAACGTACGACTTAATAAACCGCGATAAAATCCGTAAAAATTGTCTCAGTATAATCAGATCACAGAACTAAATATTAATAAATAGCCATTGAAAACTCAATTAAATCACATAAAATTAAAATTAGACTACACCATAAATTTAATATAGGTGATATGGTATGAGTTGAAAATGGGCACAAGTTGAACAGAAGAAAACTAGATGAGCTGAGGATTAGTTCTTTCAAAATTGAACCAATATTATCAGATTCCACATACAGGATAAACTCAAGGTCATAGGAAATTAAAGTCTAATCTCTTCCATATCCTTCAGGCTACTGGACACTTTACGCAGCCGTTGTGGGTCCGAATCCCGCCAGGTGAAAGCCATTCAGTACATTCATTGTACATTCGGCTTAAAAGTCAAAACAGCGATTATAATATTTAGTAGCGCATTCTCTAGAAAAAAAAACAATAAAGGCTGCACTCTACATAGTATGTCAAAGGTGTAACGGATAAGGCAAACAAAGGTACAAACATTGTACCAGTAACAAACGTAGTATGAGAAGTTATCGTAATGTGATAAATTAAAGCTTGTTATTCTAATTATACGGAGTTTTAACCAAATAATTAATTAATAAAAACTTACTATCGCCTTGAAGAACTTTTTTTAAATAAGCCTCTCCATCCTGACCGGGATCATCTTTATCATGATAATCGTTTTCATACGTATCTTTATCATCTGTATCGGTTTCAGTTTCTGAGTCATGTTGATGACTTTTGTCGAGGTTACGTTTTTCATCTGTTTCGGTGTCATATTGATGATCTTTGTCGGGCTTAGGATTATCATCTGTTTCGGTTTCATATTGATGATCTTTGTCAGGCTTAGGATTATCATCTGTTTCGGTGTCATATTGATTATTTTTGTCGGGCTTAGGTTTATCATCTGTTTCGGTGTCATATTTATGATCTTTGTCGGGCTTAGGTTTATCATCTGTTTCGATGTCATATTGATGATCTTTGTCAGGCTTAGGTTTATCATCTTTTTCGGTGTCATATTGATGATCTTCAGACATAGGTTTATCATTTTTTTCGTTGTCATATTGATCATCTGTTTCAGGCTTACGTTTATCATCTGTTTCGGTGTCATATTGATGATCGTTGTCAGGCTTACGTTTATTACCTGTGTCAGTGTCTGGAACAATGTCATGTTGATCAACCTTGTCATCTACCATGATGACCACATTATTGTTTGTGTCAGGTACATCTAAGTCCGGCGCAGCCAACGCAAATGTAGTTATGTAAAAAAGAAACAATATTTTCAATCTCGAATCTTGATACATCAAAATATATTACAGTGCTTTACCTAAATGGTTTTGTTGCAATATTTTTATGTAATAGTTCTATTGCAATATACCTCACACAATCCCAATGCCTAGGAAAATAAACGACTACAATCAAAATTCTCATAAATCTGTACATTTAGTTTCGTATTTCCTATTGCACGCCTTATATGCAAAGCGTTGAGGTTGCCCTACTCTCGGTCTCGACATATCAAAAACGCAGTTTTCTCGAAACTATATTAGATTTTTATTTATTAGGTTAAAATGACTGCCACTTATACCAAGTAAATCTGTCCAGTACTTGAAATATATTTTAATAACAATAATTATTTTGTATAACATAGTAAATAATAATATTCAAAATAATCTTTTATGGACTTCCGTGATTTCTGTGTTTGTTTTTGGCAGGGAAATTGGTGGAAACAATTATCGTACTGCATTTTTTTTTATCATCAACAGTATTTACTGTGAGCCTAGTTTCTCAAATAACATGAGCTTTGAATTCACTGTCGTTTAATTATTATTATTTATAACAATTAATGTGCATTTATATCAGACAGACTTTTACAAATAATCAATTTTATTGTAGATTATCACGCGTGCACTTTTGGATTTTCCAATTTTTTTCAAATTAAAGTGGACTATAACATGCATCTAATTGTAGAGGCTGAGCTGCAGGATTTTTTTATGCTAGTTGAATAGGCTGCCAAACGTGCCACATGATCGTAAGTGGTCGATGTCACCCATGAACCTTATCTAGTTTACCTGGAACGAGCCTAGGCAACTCATTTATGTGTTGCCTATCCTCAGACATAAGATGTTAAGTCTCGCTGCCAGTAATTACACTGCCTGTCTTGCCCTTCTCTCCGAAACACAGCAAAGCTGTTTCACGGGAGAAACCAGCAAGATGGTGGTACCCATGCAGTTGGGAGCGCGGCACAGCGCTTCTCTCCCACCGGCTGAGCTGCAGGATATCTACAGGGTCCACACATGGCGGATAATTGGATGACCAACAGATATGGTTATCTGAAAATATAAGTAGTCCCCAACTGAGTAGTGACTAGATTACCTGAATGTAGTGGAAACCGCTGCTGTCTTAATACCGGGCAGCAGCGGTATCAGTACTGGTTAGAGGCCGAGGAAATAAATTCCGGTAGGGCTCTGGATTAGAGATCAATGAGCAAGAAATTGGTCATTATAAGGACGGATTACAAGGACATAATAGGAAGACTGCTCCACCGACAAGAGCAAGGCTTTTAAAGAGGGAGAGAGAGAGAGAGAGAAAGAGAAAGAGAAAGAGAGATAACACGCATCTAAACACCAAACACTTTTTTTCCAAAAATATTGTTTTTAATTTGACGTTTCTATCAAAATAATCCTATTATGCAGCCAGCATAATATATGGTTTTGAAATTTTGTTATTATTAATCCCCCACGCAAGAAATCATATCAGTAATTACTCTAGTACACATTCTTAATCATGTAGTTTTATTAGTGGCACCGAAACCAACATCTTGCTTCACACAATATAGGCTACAGTTCTAGTGGTTACTGTAAAAGTTTATCTTCATATCAGTTATGAACATAATTTTTAAGTAAGCATTGTTTACAAATGCCTTGTTCATGAGACTGCCGAAATATTGAGCTCAACTTAATCAAAATAAGAAACATTGTGAATATCCCGTTTTTTATTTAACTGTGTGTAATTCAAATCACGTAAAAGAGGTGTTTCTTACTCCATGACTTAATAATATGCCGAATTCGTTGTGCAGTTTGTAAACGTCTTGAGTGACATGATGCGTAATAATACGGACATTTTGACAAATTCTCCTCCCTTGGAAGCAAAATTATTAACACGAAACTGATTAACAGACACATCACGTCACCAACTTCATAACTCATACTAATTTATTATCAATGATCTAAGCTTAAGCCAAAATAATCGATCAGTGTCCCTTTACTGCTTTTTTGTCGATTGAATGATTGTTGATTTTTTTTTTTCGGATGGATCTATGCTAATGGCCCGAAGGCCCTAATGCTTCAACGGATTAGTGTGAGCCCATTCGGCTCACTTTTGATTGGGGGGTTGCCCCCCGCCTACCGTGCAGTCTGCGACCACACGGCCTCCTGGCGTCGGTTGTGTGATTGTTGATACTGAATTGAATCATTTCACGACCTCTGTGGCTCAGTGGTAAGCGCGTTGGCGCTCAAGCCGAAGGTTGCGGGTTCGAATCCCGCCAGGGAACAAAAAAATATTTTCTGTGTTCCTGTCATGGATGTGTATTAAATATGTTTATTATATAATAAAAATCTTAAATATATGTATAGTATAAAAGTATTAAATATATTTCCGTTCCGTTCCATCTGGTACCCGTAACATAAGTTCTTCGAGTACTTACCACGGGACCAGATTGACGTGGTGTGAAAGCGTCCATAGATATTATTATTATTATATTTCTAATCTATACTAATGTAGTAAAGAGGTGTTTGTGAGTTTGTATAATAATAATATAATAATATCTATGGACGCTTTCACACCACGTCAATCTGGTCCCGTGGTAAGTTCTCGAAGAACTTGTGTTACGGGTACCAGACAACGGAAATATATTTAATACTTTTATACAATACATATATTTAAGATTTTTATTATATAATACACATATTTAATAACACATCCATGACCCAGGAACACAGAAAATATTTTTGTTCCCTGGCGGGATTCGAACCCGCAACCTCCGGCTTGAGCGCCAACGCGCTTACCACTGAGCCACAGAGGTCGTCAAATATGGTCGTATATAAAAATAATCTTGGAAAATGCTCACCCGATTCAGATAATCTTGTACCGGTATAATTCTACATTATCCCTTAGTAGCATAAGCATTTTTTTTTACTGGAAAATACAATTAACAGCTATTATATTATTGCTCTTATTTATTTTATACTACTAAGAAACTAAGAGACAGTTGAATGCTTAATCTCTTTATACCCGGAAAGCTTAGCTGACAGGCGTCTACTTAAAAAAAGAAAAGCTTTTAAAAATAAAACCAACCAGTGACAAGCCGAAAATAATCTTTGAATACGAGTCTCGTCAGCTATTGTCAAAATTTTTTGAACTTGAAACTTGGATTTTTTTTTGTAGTTTAAAAACTGATCTACAACGTTATAAAATCTTTTGTCTCAGACAACAATATATTCCTCACCAAAGTTCAAGCCACGTGAGTAACTCCCTTCCCAGTGGGATGCCTCAGAGCATTTCCCGGCGTTAAAGAAAAAAAAAACAACAATATTTAATAAGTAGTGTGTTCCATGTAATCTCGTTTATGTGCATGAGCGACGCTGACCTCTTACCATTAGGTAGCATGTCTGTCAGTGTGCTTATTTGACTATCATGAAAAACTCTCGTATATCTAGATCTATACTAGTTTGGAAAATATAATATAACCACAAAAAACTATACAGTTCTGTAAATTTTAATACCTATAAGTGATTTCACGTACCACCACACCCTTACGCAGCCTCTGTAATGTCAGCCACTGCTTATTTAATATGGCATGAGTAATAGCTATTCTAAAATATATCTTAAGATATATTTTCTACGATTGTCAAAATCTTGGGGGACGTCTATATTATCACAGATATAGTAATCTTACTATGCTTTTTATATTAACCAAGTATTCTCATAATAAATTTTTCTGTTATCATTGTCTGACTCTATCCGTCCACTGCAAAACATAGGCCTCCCTCAATGATCGCCAAGACGATAGATCTTTCACCACCTCTCTACTCCACTCCCTTTTCTATTATAATGATTTGTTATTTATAACATAGATTAGTAAGAGATAGTGCCATAGTCAATTGCAGTCGATTTGGGCCGGCACGACCGGATCTTCCGCTCACATAACACCGGCGTATAGTGACAGCTATGCTGTCGCGTTTCGTGTGGTTTGTAAGTTTCCCGTTGCCCATTGGGGTAATGGGAAAAAGGAGGGCAACGCACCTCTGTTTGTGTGGCTGTGCCGGTCGTCCTC
Organism: Helleia helle; assembly: GCA_963853865.1. NCBI lineage: Eukaryota > Metazoa > Arthropoda > Insecta > Lepidoptera > Lycaenidae > Helleia > Helleia helle. The sequence goes on from OY971420.1 coordinate 9,257,882, forward strand.
GGCGTCGGTAGTCACCATATTAAAGCTCCGACTGCTCGTTTGCCCGCATGTGACAAAAAAAATTATTTTATGGTTGAGAGTAGATGACCAAAATCCAAAATTTATACTTGCATGACGCTACACGCATAATGGTAGTTAATTTTTTGTGTTGTTGCTCAGATACATAATCTACTTCAGAGTAATATTATACTTCTAGCTATGAATGGCAAGATACCTAGAGTTCTGCTCTAAAACCACACCATATGATTAGTTAAGATTCAAAATTCATCAATATTCCACATGTCTGAATATTTACTTTGATGTAAAGCAGACGCCGAGAAACTATTTAGATGATTTATTGCTTCACCTGATAACCTTCTAGCCAGTATCTCGAAAATTAAGTACCTATCTATTTGTCTTAATTAAGAGTTATTATCTATCTATTTGGGGGGTATGTTTTTTTTTTGAGTGTTCATTCTCGGTAGTCTAGCTTAGTAAGTAGTGGACATATAAAGAAATTATTTTATATCAACATCTTCATTATAAAAGCCTCTCAAACCTGTATTTTATATTAGCCAATAATCACGCCACGTTAACCTAGCCCCGTGGTAAGCTCGTTAGAACTGTGTTACGGGTACTAGAAACGGAAATAAATTTAAGAAATTTATATAAATACATAAAAATAATATACACGTCCATGAATCGGTGCAGACATATACTCCTCTTACAAATTATCTGCACCTGGCGGGATTCGAACCCGCGACCGCTGCCGGCTATTTTTGACATCTACTAATTGAAATTTAGTTCCGTAAATGAAATCTATAGAATTTATAGATGGCGCTTCTAATTTGCTCTCAGCCGCCATTCCTGCGGAAGGTCTGTCTTATCACTCGACCAGCCGGCTGTCAAACCTATAAGATTGACACACATCCATGTCTTCAGAGCATTATCAGGTTTGACATAGGCCCTCGATAATTGTTTTTTGACGTGACAACGTCTTATAATTCGATGGAGCCGGCTGCACGAACGAACAAACATGACGCATGCGGCGTTACCTTGCTGTGAGGCGTTCTATTTTCTTATGACGTTGTCACGTTCAACTATCGTAAGTAAACACAGTAAACCGACTTTACAGACAACCGATTTTTTATGTTTAGAATTTTTATATAAAACGAATTTTAGCACTTACGTTTGTAATGAGTGGATATTTGGATCTATGTATGTTTTGTACCTATTATTATTATTACGATCTCCATGTAGTAGCCGGTCTAATGCGATGGATGCGAGTGGCAAGGAATCGGCCGTCTTGGCGTTCATTGAATGAGGCGGATTCAGCAGTGGACGGATAAAGGCTGATGATGACGATGTTTTATATTTATACGTATATATATATATATATATATATATATATACGTATAAATACATACTTCTATTTCAACATATTTCTACTATTAATATTACATTATTCATAAAAATTTGTAAAATGATATAAAAATAATTAGTGATATTATATAGTATAGTTGCCTGCCTTATAATTTTTATAAAATATTTCCATAATACCTACCCAAAGGTTACTTGGAAGAAATCGCTTTTCAGCGATAAAGTCGCTCTCTGTCTTCATGTTTCTTTAACTTGTTAATCGGTTATATTTTTGAAATTTGTGTGAAATTTGTTTCTTTATTATCACAAAATATCCTTTGATAGCAATCAATCAGTACCTACAACATTTATACCATCGGAACATTCCTTATCAGATTTGACTTTAGCGGGATTCGAACCCAGGCCGAAACTAGACAGCCAGACGCTGCTTATACTTTTTTTTTATGTTAGTTGGATAGGCAAACTGTCAAACGTACCACCAGATGTTAAGTGGTCGACGTGGCCCATGAACATAAACTAGTATACCTGCAACGAGCCCAGGCAACTCATTTATGTGTTGCCTATCCTGAGACATAAGATGTTAAGTATCGGTGCCAGTAATTACACTGCCTGTCTTGCCCTTCTTTCCGAAACACAGCAAAGCTATTTCAAGGGAGAAATAAGCAAGATGGTGGTACTCATGCAGAAGGGAGCGCGGCACAGCGCTTCCCTCCCACCGGTAAACATTTGTAAAACCTTCAAAAATTACTGTATTATATATAAAAGATGGCCGACGATGTCCGTGCATTAGCCGGTCCTGATCTGAGCGTGGTGGAGGAACGGTCGTCTTGGCGTTTATTAAAAGAGAGTAGAGACCTATGTCCAATTGTAAGTGTTGGTAAGGTGGACGCAGCTCTACCCACTAAAACCCGACGCGCGCCACCAATGCTGCCTTTGGTGAGGTACCCCGGACCTAATGAGCAAACAGGGCAACTCGACGGCTAGTCAGTCACTCAAGCGACCGACGCCATCTCCACAACCCCTTCCAACGTCGGGATAGAACAATTCAATGAGGTTCCCATTCTCGCCCCTTGTCCCCCTGCTCTTTTGTCCAATCTTCTTATAAGAGGCGTACAAAGAGCAGCTCCCTCGGTTCAACCTGCTTCGCTCAAGGTGCTGGGTTCACCTTAGACTACTGAGCCCCACCGCCACGACAAGGTTTGAGCCATGGTGGGGATTAAAGATATAACCTTGCATGTCCTTGATAACATTGAGCCTAAAAATAATGTAACCATAGTCATAAAACATCCGATCGATGTCACAACTTCTAATTTTAGTGAACCGATCGAAGTCTAGGCTCCCTTGATCATTGTAACATTTAATTATTTTCAATTTGGCCGATTGCCGCGTCTACCTGCTAGGTAGTCTAACGTTTTGGCCAACATCCAAGCGATTACATTTGCTGAACTGTCAAAGATAAGTTATTTTAGATAATGCGACATTGAAGTTTTGCGGCCGTTAATTAGGGACTACACGTAACATTTGATTTTGATTTCTTTTTACATTTTCATTACATAGTGTAAGTATATTGTACAGCATCTTAAGTTTTTGATTTTTAAAACTTACTGCAAATATCTGTTATGTCGATTAATTTTCTAAATATATTAATTTTAATCCAATTACTGATGTTGCTAGGTTTCAAATAAAATTAAAAATTAAATTGCTAATAACAATGTAGGTAACAACTTATATATTAGCTAACAGTTAACGATTAAAAAAATGTGTATTAAAGATTAATATTTAAAAAATTTGATTTAAGATAATTTAAATATTTTGTGATATTGTTAATTTTTGTCTTTGCATTGAAAGAGGCATATGCTGTACTTACATAACACAGACAAAAAAGGATAGTGATGATGATGATGATTGTTAATAAAAAATATATGATTTAATCTAAAATGTTTAAAGATAATATAAAAGTAAATTAAAAAATAAAATAAATTTGTTATGCAAAATATATAAAAAGACACTATTTATGAGTTATGGAATTAATTTCTGGATCGCATTGCAGCCTGGAGAATATTCGCTTTGCAGTTTAGTATTTCCAAAAGCAGTATGTTAATAGCATACACCCAAATATTATAAAAAACGCAAGCAAGGCAATGAAGAAAACAAAAATAGAAATTAAAATTTATTTTGTAGATGGTATATGTAACATTTTAAATAGGAATGCGGACAGCTTCGGTATTGTAAATCCGTTGATCCGCTAACGTGAGTGTCGGCTTCCCTGATTCACGACAGCGAAATCCTGTAACATTGACATAAAGTTCACGACGAGAGGTCTAAATACAGTCCGCGTAGCAATATCAAGCGTTTGTTAGAGCGAAGCTAGATGGATACTGTTGTGAAGCCAAGCTTAGAATACTTCCTTGAGATAAGGGACTTTGTGTGTGCTCTATGAAACTTGGCACCGACGGAGATATGGTGAAGGAGGGTATGGTCTTTGCTCGACTTCTTCTGATAATTGTACCCTTGAGACATGTACGTTCTTAAAGCGCGTTCACCCCAGGTCTGAGGAACTGGTCTGTCCACGGGAAGTCCATGATTTCTTCTGTCTAAATATGTTATTATGTCGTCGTAATAGCTCTTTCGGTATTCATAAATGTAGTTATATTGCGAACTCCTAGGCCTGTAATTAATTGAAATTATGTTAGATAACGCAATCGTTATTTATTAATTATTAAACCTATTACATATAAATTTAAAGTGAATAAATTAAATAAAAGGAAATAATGAGAAAGCCTTCAACATAAATAAATAAAGTTACAGTTGCAAAATAAAAAAAAAACCTATAATAAAATATGAAAAAACAATGGAAATTAGTCTTTTTTTATGTCAGTTAGGTATGAAAACTGGCAGATGTGCCACCTGATGGTTAGTGGTCGACATCACCCAAGAACATAAACTAGTTTACCTGAAACGAGCCCAGGCAACTCATCTATGTGTTGTCTATCCTGAGACATAAGATGTTAAGTCTCGGTGCCAGTAATAACACTGCCTGTCTTGCCCTTCTCTCCGAAACACCTCAAAGCTGTTTGACAGGAGAAACAAGAATGTAATTAAATATTTTAAAATGTCTCACCTGACCCAGTGTTTGCATACAAGCTTTTTAGGACCTTCTGCGGTTTGGTTTTCTGGTGGTGGGGGTTCGGCTTCTTCGGGTTTGGCTTCTGCAGCGCCCTCAGCTGGTGGCGCACCTTCAGCCGGTGGGGCATCCGCAGCCGGGGCTTCGGGCTGGGCTGGAGTTTCCTCTACGACGTCATCCCACATGTTGATAAGGGAGCTGCATTAAAAATCACCGCTTAATTACACATACACTTATTATATCACAGATGAGAGTCGCGGTCACGGTATCACCAACCTAATAGGTCTTGAAGGAGCGTGTGGTGTGGTTGATCGTTCGTCTACGACTGGTTCTGTCCCCACGCACCACGACACTTACCGATTTATCTTCTACCCCTCCTATGCGGTGTACTTGCCAATAATTTTCTGTCAATACACTGACCATGCATAGCGACTTAGGTAATTGGCGTGCCAATTTGGTTATTTCGCTTTGATCCACACAATCAAAATATTTGCCAAATACAACACGAGAATGTTATTTTACATATTTGTCTGATGTATTACTATACTGAGTGGAATCTTTTTGTTGTGATGCCGAATTTTATGGATTTGAGCCAGAATTTGATAGATTTGACGGTGCTTTGATTTTTCAATGCTTTATTTTTAAATGTAAAGTTGCTAGACTGGCTGACGTCTTATGTACCCATCTATAATCACTTTCTATGAGGTGAGTTTTGGAAAATGATCGTACACACGTAGATAAATTAGATAGGAAATACATTGTATATAATTATATAAATCAACCCTTATTATGTTACCTCTGCTGTATAATTATGTACCTTCTCACCTTCTGCTGGGCACGGGTCTCCTAGAAATTAGGCGAGGGGGGTGTTGGGCCATAGTTCACCGAGGCGCTGGCCCTATGCGGGTTGGTGAACTTCAGACACCTTCAAAGACTTTTAATCTCGTCAGGCATGCAGGTTTCCTCACGATATTTCCTTCATCGGCGAGCAAGCGATGGTCTCATGCATGTAAATGAAGAAAATCTCATCAAGGCATCACAGGGTTAGGATCGAAGCCGTACTTCTAGCTCAAGAGACCGAGCTCATACTCGTTAAACCACCGTCAGTCAAATTACAATTATTGAACTCCATATTTTAACTTGAACTCCATGGTGTCATACCCATGGCGGTGCTGCTCAGTAGCCTAGGGTGAGCCGCTGCACTTTGGGCGAAGCGAATTGAGCCGAGAGGGCTCTTTGTACCTCTCTTATAGGAAGATGGGACAAAAGAGCAGGGAAACAAGGGGCGAGGGTGGAACCTCACCCCATTGTACTGTCCCGACGTTGGGAGGGGTTGTTCTGTGCGGGGCAACCCCTCTGTGGGCGTGGCGTCGGTCCCTTGAGATACTGACTAGGCGCCTAGGTACCCTGTTTGCTCAACAGATCCGGGGCACCTCACCAAAGGCGGCATTGGTGGCACTCGCCGGGTTTTAGTGGGTAGAGCTACGTCCACTTACCAGCATTCGGGCGCAGCGGGTCCCACGTACCCGCCCAGGGGAGACCCACTCCGTCGCAGGATGCCTCAGAGCATCTCCCGGCATTAAAGAAAAAATAAATCATTCCCACCGTCCAGCAGCAGGCTGCTTTAGATGGATATTTTATATTGATAGATGAGCCATACATTTCCGAAACTGGTCAGTGATTTGTCACTGACGTAATAGTAATTCAACCAACCAGCGATCTGTATGTACGACCCATCGGCCAATCATCCATGAATGGCCATCAGTCAGCCAATCAGAGGGCATAACCGACGCTGCACAAATCTGTCGGAAATTGTTTTCATACAAAACACATAACATTAACGCTCTATTCCGGTTATATGCTTGATGACCAAAATATACACCTCTAGTTGTTTTATATTTGCGTTATATATAACTCACGTACTGTGGTTTTATTCTTTTTTTTTGTTCAATTTTTTCTCAGACAACTTACACTTTAAATCGTTTTCACGTATTTTATGTACATACCATGGTCCAAAATAAACTAAGGGCTCACTGATTAATAGGAAGTATTTATTTTGCCTCGATCTAATTAGGTAATTAAAATAAATGAGATTTTAAATCGAGCGATAGCGTACATATTTCTGTGATCAAATATATCTTACTAACCTCGAAATGATAATGGTTATTATTAATTGTAAACACGATGTAAAATGTTGTTTTGCACTTTAGTTTTACTCTAAATGGTTCATTACCTCATTTGGCATTTGTGTAACGAATACTTAGAATTGTATCATTAATGCATAAATATTCTTTATCAGTAGTTTTTGGCCATTTTAAGAAACGTCAAGTCCTGTGAATGGACAAAGGTCGATGATGAAAATGATGATGATGATGATCCGGAAAATATTCTACCATTTGCATATATCTCTGCGATAATCTTCATTTACACTCAGACTTATTAATTCAGTCGGGGCAGACATAAAACTAGCCTGAAATAGAAAAAAATCTGGGGTCGATTTTTTTAAACGTCGGGGTTGGTGGTTGAATGTATAATTCTCGATTTTCTAACTAATCCCGGGGGAGGATTCGCCGCCATCTTGTTTTAAAGTTTATTTTTTTCGTTTTTCTGAAATAACTCGTTAATTTTCTACTTTAGAGCAAAAATGGCAGTATCCATAGTTGTTGGAAATTTAATTTTTCACAAGTTGGTCATTATCATTTTTACGCTATGATTTATACAATCAAGTTTATAAAAAAAATCGTAATGGTCCACCCATTACTTTATTATTTTCTTCAACTTTGGATCTCGCACTTGATGTTCGCAACGGATTGGGGTTGGAAGAAAACAAATCGTGGGTTGGAAACGATTACAACTATCGCTGACCCAGCACCGGAGTCTTTGCTCAAATTAATTTCCTGCAAATGCAAATCCAAGTGCGGAAAGATGTGCGGCTGCCTCATAGCGGGCCTCAAGTGCTCTTTTTTATTTCTGCACTGCAGCGGAGAGACGTGTGAAAATGTGACAAACATAAGGGATCTCCTGCTGGAGGAAGACTACGATATTGATCCTAACGTAAAAATGATAATGACCGAACTTGTGAGAAATTAAATTTCCAACAACTTTGGATATTGCCATTTTTGCGCTAAAGTTGAAAATTAACGAGTTATTTCAGAAAAACGAAAAAATTGAACTTTAAAACCAGATGGCATAGAATCCTTTACCGGGATTAGTTAGAAAATCGAGATTTATACTTCCAACCCCCCCCCACCCCGTGATTTAAAAAAAAATCGTTCCCCGGAATTTTTTCTATTTAAATGTCTGCCCCTACTGGACTATATACTATGTTGATATTATCAATATTCCATTCTGTTAGACTTCCGAGAGTGAGTTTCACAGAAAATTTTTCATAGCAAGTTTTACGCCCGAATACTCAAACGAATCCCAAATGTAAGACGTACTTAAACTCATGCTACGACGTGTCAGATTCAAAGAAAAAAAGAGGGACAACACGAGTTTAAGTACGTCTTAAATTTGAGATTCGTTTGAGTATTCGGGCGTAAGCAAACCTTTTTTTTATCGCAGTAAAATCCTTATGGATGCACCCAGGATCTTTTGGTAGATCTCAGGATCGGGTCAGCCCAATGTGGGACTCGCACCTGGGAGTGCCCACTCTAGCAAACCTGCTGTTACAGTTATTTTGGGGTACCTATCACCGCGATGCTCGGTGACGACGAGTCCTGGACGGCGATGGTCTCCCTCTGCGAGGCAGTAATGCCCCAGAAGGAGGTCAACAAGCGAGTGAGAGAGGAGGCCGCCGACCGAGGCCCCTTCCACGAGTGACGAACGGGGGTGCGTAGGAGGCGCTACTTAATGTGCCTCTAGTAACGCCCCTGTGCTTGTGTCGGGCTCAGGATGGGAAACCAGTATGACACAACGTCACGGAGACTGCTTAGTAGCGGCCGGGCAGTCCCTCCTTACGAGGAATAGTCTGGCATAATAGTCTTTCAGCCTGTCGCTGAGGTAAGCTGGCTGAAGGCGCTCGCAGTGGTTTTAGTTTATGGGTAGGGCACTCCCTGGTGCGAGTCCCACATAGGATCAGGATCTACCCGAGATCCTGGCTACATGCGTAAAAAGCATTTCCCTGCGATATAAAAAATATAAATTTTGGGGTCACACATCAAAGAAGAATAAACTGTTTTATGTTCTTTTATAACTATAGCACAATTGCAAAAACGCAATACAGGTGACAAAATTGGCACACTGCATAACAAAACTACATGTGCCTGTTTATGAAAGTGATTAATTTTTATTTTATAATCTATGTTAATATTACAAATGTGAATGTAATGATAATGTAATGTTTGCTACGCTTTCACGCGAAAACTACTTAACAGGGCATCATGAAACTTTGTACACATATTCTTGGAGGTATTAGAAGTAATATAGGATATTTTTTATAAAAAAACTAAAATCTTATCCTGCGCAGACTAAACTGATAAGGAATTAATATTTAAAATGCAAAAACGATGTATTCGAGCAATATTCAAAATTAAAATAACAGACAGTTGTAAGCCGTGGTTTCATAAACACAAAATTCTAACACTTCCCTCTTTACACATATTAGAAGTGGGATTATTTGTGAAAAATAATCCACACTTATTTCCAAGAAAGTCGGATGTTATAGTTCTAAATAGACGTGACGACCACACAGTGGACACACTTAATGCCAAAACCACGCTAATGCAAATAGTATAGTATGTATGGGACCAAAGATTTTTAAAAATTACCTAAGAACTTTAGGTTACTAAATACATAGGCTGCACTAAAAGTATCCGGAATGGAATATTTCCACTGTTCCTATCATATTAAAATCTTTTTAATTGAAAACTCCTTGGTCTTAAAAATCGAATACCATTTATTTATTTAAAAAAAGATCTCGGTCTCGTCACAAGCTCTTGTTAAACTTGTTTAGTCGTTGAAAAAAATGAAATTGACTCGAGAAAATTCTAGAGCGATGATTTATTATGACTTTCGAAGTGGTTTAACACAAAAACAGTGTGTTAACTGGATGATTTCTGCATTTGGTGATGAAGCCCCATCCAAAACCACAATTTATCGCTGGTTTGCTGAATTTCAACGCGGACGTGTCAAGCTCAGTGATGAACCCCGTCAATGTCGTCCAAAAACTGCAGTCACCCAAGAAAACGTTGATGCTGTGCGTAAGCTGATTGAGGAAGATCGACATGTGACATACCGCGAAATTCAGGCAACTTTAGACATTGGCATGAGTCAAATACAAATAATCTTGCATGAACAATTAGGTGTAAAAAAGTTGTTTTCCCGATGGATACCGCATTTGCTCTGTGAAGAGCAAAAAGCGGCTCGCGTTACTTGGTGCGTCAGAACTCTCGAAAGATTCCACGCAGGATCCTCAAATGCTGTATACAACATCGTATCGGGTGACGAATCCTGGATATACGCGTACGAACACGAAACAAAAAACCAGTCACGAGTTTGGGTGTTCGAAAATGAGTTAAAGCCAACAAAAATTGTTCGTTCACGGAGTGTTGCAAAAAAATGGTGGCCACGTTTGTCTCCAAAACCGGCCATGTTGCGACTCTTCCTCTTGAGGGACAAAGAACGGTTAATGAAAGGCCGGCAACGCACCTGCTAATCCACTGGTGTAGCTGGTGTCTGTGGATGTCGCTCTTCACTTACCATCAGGTGAACTGACTATCCGTTTGCCCCCTCTTCTATAAAAAAATATATGGTATGCTAGCATTTGTTTGCCACAGGTCGTTTCTGAACTCCGTAAAGAAAACTAACTGCAACCGCCGCATCATCCTCCATCACGACAATGCGAGTTCTCACACCGCGCACAGCACAAAAGAGTTTTTAGACCAAGAAAACATAGAATTATTAGACCATCCGCCGTACAGCCCTGACCTAAGCCCTAATGATTTCTATACTTTCCCTAAAATAAAGAATAAATTGCGTGGTCCGAGATTTTCATCGCCTGAAGAAGCTGTGGACGCCTACAAAACGGCCATTTTGGAGACCCCAACTTCCGAATGGAATGGTTGCTTCAATGATTGGTTCCATCATATGGAAAAATGTGTCAAATTTCGCGGTGAATACTTCGAAAATCAATAAATACATTTTTAAATAGTAATGTGTCACTTTCTTGAGTCCCGAATTTTTCAGTGCCGCCCTCGTACAAACAGATTTAATTATATAAATAATATATATAATATTATATATATTATAGATATTATAGATAAATAAAAATATTTTTTTTATTATAATATAAATGATTTTCTAATTGACATTTTCTAGTATTTTATGCTTATTAATTAATTTGTGTTTTGACATAATAATTTGGTTTATATAATTTTATTTGCAATAATGATCATATATCTGGCACGCTATGACATTTGCACACTGACTTAGGGTTTATGTTGTTGTCCTATGGTCACTATTGTAACAGCATGCTCAATGTATAATTATAATATGTTAATGCAATTAAAGTATCTTTATCTTTATTTTTACGAAGTCGCGGGCAACAGTTAGAAATTAATTAAAAAAACAATATAATCGATTAAACTTTTTTTTTATAAAATCTATTAAAGTAATTAACAATATTTTATTCATACGCACTCGTCTCTAAAATGCAAATCGTATTTGAAAAATATATCGTATTTTCACATTTAATAATCCAATGTTTTTCTATTCTATTCAATTTTGAAGAAGGCTTTAAATAAATATATTTTGGTAGTTTTTTATATCACGGGGAATAGCTAGGATTTATATAGGTATAGGTGTGGGCCCTGCCATACTTATTGGCTCTACCATCATGCTACTGGCCGGAACCATAAGTAAAGTTTATTTTTAGGTTTTCTCTTACCTTCAGGTGCGTAATTGTTTATTTAACCTAATATTATTAAAGCTGAAGTATTTTGTTTGTTTCTTTAACGAGCTTACGATATTTGGAATTTTCTTTTGTATTTATTTTCCTTATTAAAATTACAGGCTATTCGTTTTTATAAAGGTTTTTATTTAATTTTAGGGCGGATGAAACATCTAATAAAAAAATTAAAACGTAAAAAGTATATAAAATGCAATAATTTAAATAAAAATTTGAAAGATGTAGTTTCATGCTGCTTTTCAGCCGAATCGGCACGACCGGGGTGTTACCTCTCAGTCACATAACACCATCGTCAAATGACAGCTATGCTGTCGCGTTTCGTGCGGTTTGTGAGTTTCCGGTGGGTCATAAAAAAACAATAAAAATGACAGTTTTGAATTATACAAACTTATTTTTTTTTCTATAAGTCCTTTAAACTATCGGTTCACTATTGTAGGCGACTTTTATAAGTTTAATTGTAGTTTTATTTGTTGTTGATGAAACACGTACACCAATGTTTTATACTTTTAATATAAAAATAGCGCTACACCAGGTACACAGGTAAGGAAATTACATGTACATGGTTTTCGAAAACGGCTTAGACGTTTTTAATAAACATTCTCTTATCCAAAGGTTTATTGAAGTCATATTTCATGACCTCTATGGCACAATGGTTAGCGCCTTGGCGCTCAAGCCGGAGGTAGCTGGTTCGAAACCCGTTAGGGAAAAAAGTTTCCTAGGTCATGGATGTGTATTAAATATGTGTATTATATAATAAAAATCTTAAATATATAATATAGTGTAAAATTATTAAATATATTTCCGTTGTCTGGTACCCGTAACACAAGTTCTTAGAGAACTTACCACGGGACCAGATTGACGTGGTGTAAAAGCGTCCATAGATATTATTATTATTATAGGTATGTAGTTAGTACTTCTTTTATTAATATGAAGACAACAATATTAGTTTTCACCAAAACTTATTTAATCTTGATAGGCTTCATAAATTCTTCATAAATATCATATATTCAATGTTAGTATCGCAGAAGAAGTGTTGTAGGTAATCATTTATCATCATCATTGGCCACTATCCGTCCACTGCTGAACATAGGCCTATAACAAATGAACGCCAAGACGGCCGATCCCTCGCCACTCGCATCCAACATGGACCGGCCACTGCACGGAGATCGTCTTCCCACCTGGTTAATGGCCGACCAACACTTCGTCTACCTAAACGTGCCCTCCACTCTTAAAACTTATTGGCCCATCGGCCATCCGCTCTTGAGAGTGTGACTAGCCCACTGCCACATCAACGATCTTATTCTTTGCGTGATATCGGTTACCTTAGTTCTCTGACGGATGTCTTCGTTTTGAATCCTATCTGCCAAAGAAACACCCAGCATAGCACGCTCCATAACACGTTATGCTGTATAAAAAACATTAATAGCACTTTACTAATCTAAGTACATAGTGTTGGTATTTCACAAATACTAATACTATACTCATGACTAGCTCAGTACATTAATAGATACGTACACATGTCCGCGTAAACGATCATTTATTAAACTCTGACGCGACATACAGTTATGTCTTACCGGGCCGAGCTTCGTCTGACTCATATATCTTCTTCCGCTGAATTCTTTATATAATATAGACCTCTGAGGCTCAGTGGTTAGCGTCAGATCTATTAAATATAAATAAAATTAAAGTCTCTGTTTGTAGTTTGAATTTAACAGCTTATCACAAAATGCGTATGAAAATGTATATAATAGGTCCTTACCTATGATTTTGCCGTTTTGTATGAATAAATTTAAACGATTTTTTTTTCATGTATTTTTTATTTGTATTAATCACAGAACAATATTACCCTGACGGGAAGGTCAACTTCATACAAAAAAAATTAGGACAGGACACAGCTGCCATCTCTGTTAATCCCACAGAAACTGTTTGAGCGGCAATTTTAAATAACCCTGATTAGCATGGTTTTTTATTCAAAATAGAATATACCTATTTTGGCTTCAGAATTCATATCGCCACTTCCATAAACAGATCTTATAAGTGCCCTGAATCAATTCAAAAGCCAAATTATTCATGATATCACATAATAAAACAATTATAATTTTGTGCAAATTTTTTATTCACCTCAGTTAACATTTACTATTTCTAGAAACAATAATATACAATCCGAACAATTTTTATACGTTAAAATTTCCAACTGCGTCCTTCATAATAATAGTTTTATTGATATTATCACTAATTAGTAAAATCACACGTAATAATTATTGTCTTTGTCACTAAAAGTCCTATAACACTTTCACTTCACATGATTACGAAGATGACTGGCCCAACTCAACGCAAAAGCAGAAAAACTTCAACAAAACGACAGTAATTACATTTATATTTCAAACTATGAAAACAAACAAAGCAGCCATTTTATAATTCCAAGTTAGAACTTCAACACAGACTAAACTTCAATTGTAGTAATGTTACCATTGCATAAAATTAATATAAAAATTTTCACTTTATATATTTTATTTTAAGTTTATTTACTTTTTAAACACAAAATGCTCAACAATTAATGTTTTAAAACTTATCATAATAGTTAAATATTTTTACTAATAATAACTCTTCAGCTTTGTGAAGTTTTTTTATTAGGAAAGACCCATTTTTATTTATAAGCTTGCAGCACTGAACAATCCCCAAATAGGTCTCAAATAATGTCGAAGTTGACCGCCCCTGGTATTAATGGAAGTAATTACCCATGCAATCAATGCAACTTTGCCAACGCAGTGGCAGTTTAGTGATGCCCTTCTTAAAGAAATCAGCTGAACGGGAGGCAACAAATTCTTCAAAGGCATTTTGTACTGCCTCTCGGGTATTGAATTTTTTTCCCGCCAAGAAGTTATCCAAATTCTGGAAAAAGTAGTAGTATATAGGCGCAAGGTCTGGTGAGTAGAGACTACTAGAGATGACGGAGAGCTTCCAAACCCAGTTCTTGCAACTCGGGGACCGACTGCTGTGCAGTATGAGGTCGCACGTTGTCCTGCAGGAGCAGCGGAGACGAGCGATTGACCAATGCTGGTTGGAGATGTGCCAGCTTCTCCATCATTGTGTTCAGTTCTTCACAGTACACATCTGCAGTAATTCTCACCCCGTTTGGTAAGAAGCTGTGATAAATCACACCGGCGCTAGACCACCAAACAGTGACCATCACTTTTCTAGGGATAAGTTTTCGCTTAGGGCATTGTTTAGGTGCTGAACCAGGATCCAACCAACTTGCTGAGCGCTTGCGGTTATCAAACAGAATCCATTTTTCATCGCAGGTAACAATGCGGTTCAAAATTCCTTCATTTGTGTGTCTGCTGAGTAGTGCAAGGCACGTCTCGACGCGTAATTCGCGCTAGCGATCATTGAGTTCGCGGGGCACCCATTTGTCAAGCTTTTTTACCTTGCCAATTTGACGCAAATGGGCCAATATTGTTTTGATGCTAATTTGGAAAGCTTCTGCTAAGTCAGCCATAGATTGTGTAAGTAGCTTTCACAATCGCCTTTAATTCGTCATTGTCGACCAAAGTCTTCGGACGACCGCGAGTTTCATTTTTCAGGTCGAAATTTTCAGAGCGGAAGGGGGCAAATCAATAAAAGGTGGTGCGTTGGTTTGTAGTGTTAGCTCCGTAAACGTCGTTGATGTTGCGTGCCGCTTGCGCCGCGTTGCTGCCACGACGATACTCATATTCCATAATTACTCGAATTTTTAACGTATCCATGATGACGAAAAAGACTGAAATGTGATGAAAATGTAACACTAATAAAAAAAAAGAGTACTTTTGGAAAAAGAATTCCTTGATTTTAAAATAGAATTAATTTGAAATTAGAATTCTTAACCAAACAAATTTTTTTTGATTTGAAATGGCTAGTACTGCAGAACGGCAATTTCATAGGTAAAGACCTATTATTATGATACTTAAATTAATTAAAATAAAATGATACTTATTTTTTTTAAATATTCTGTGCAGCTTCGCCTGCGTTGCGTGACGACGAGTCCTGGACGACAATGGTCTCCTTCTGCGAGACAGTAATGTCCCAGAAGGAGGCCGACGAGTGGGTTAAAGAGGAGGCCGCCAACGAGGCCTCTCCCCGCGGAAGACGAATGGGGGTGCGTAGGATGCGCTACTTAATGCGCCTCCAGGAACACCCCTGTGTTCGTGTCGGGCTCAGGATGGAAACCTGGGTCTAATTGGCACACGACGTCGTGGGGACTACTTAGTAGCGGCCGGGCAGTCCCCCCCTTATGATGAGTAGTCTGGCCTTCGCCGGGGCCAGCCTGTCGCTGAGGTGAATTGTCTGTTGCCTGCATATCCGGGACCCTCAAAAAGCGTCTGAAGGCGATTGGGCCAAGATCTACCCGAAGATCCTCGCTGCATCCATTAGGTCCATACCTGCGATAACAAGAAAAAAAAAACTCCGCCTGCGTTAACTAAGATTTACAGCTGTATCCGGATTGATGACAATTATTTTTATAGTCTTAAGTTACTCCTTATAACATCAGCTATCTGCCAGTGAAAGTCCCGTCCAGACTCAGCCGTTTTAGAGATGAGCCGAAACAAATAGACAGACAGACAGGAAAAAAAATTGAAATATTTATTTTAGTATATTATGTAATCCATATGCATTCCATAAAAAGTGGTTATCTTAATATAAAAAAACAGACCCCCCAATTTTATTTACCTGTATAGATATTAGATATTATATAAAAGTATTAATAGGCGTCAAACACAAGTTTTGCTGTTGTATTAGTCCCATGAATTCCTCTATTATGTGAAACAATTGTAAGTTGTAATAACTTTGTGATGACAAATGTGTATAGGAGACAGCATTATTCGCCGCAGTTTCTGATACCAGCAAGTTGGCTCCAACTACTAACTAACCAAACGGCAGTACTAATAACGTATGCTATCGAATATGTTCATTGTTTACTTTCATAAGTAGCTTGTTAATATAGATGTAGCTGTTCCTTGTAAATCTTTGTATTTCAAAAGTCCTGTTACTTGACATTGAGTGAATGTTTTTTTTAATGTTATTTGGATAGGCAAACTGGCAAACGTGCCACCTGATGGTAAGTGGTCGACGTCGCCCATGAACATAAACTAGTTTACTTGGAATGAGCCTAGGCAACTCATCTATGTGTTGCCTATCCTGAGACATAAGACGTTAAGTCTCGGTGCCAGTAATTATACTGCCTGTCTTGCCCTTCTCTCCGAAACACAGCAAAGCTATTTCACGGGAGAAACAAGCAAGATGGTGGTACCCATGCAGTGGGAGCGCGGCACAGCGCTTCCCTCCCACCGGTAGTTTCCTGCCACCGGTAATCTAATAATATAATGTAATGATCTAATTCAAGCTGTTTGATCAAATAAAAATTATACGAAAATTTATTTATTTCCAAGCCATTTGATTACTCATTTAATTTGATCAAATTTTCCCAGACATTCATGCTAATTTAATCAAACTGTTTGAACCAACGTTTATGGTGGCCATTGCTATTGCAGTTAATTAGTTTTTTTTGTTACAATTAGCCAGATGTCGCTGAAGAGTAAACTCAGCAGGCGAAGCTGAGGGTAAAAACGAACTTATAAATTAATTTAAAAATCAGAAAGATCATAAAAATAAAATAAATAAACAAATAAGAAAAAAAAACATTACAAAGAAGAAAAAAAAACATTTTATCTAAATTGCTAGTACCATTAATTATTACTATTACAGTGTGTTAGATTAATACATTAATATAAAACCATTAAAATTATATAAAGCTTAATCAATGTGGTCTCAATTGGCTGCAACCTTTAAACGTTGAGGCCAGTTACTACCTATACTCACGCCCTCATTCCACGTGCAAAATTTTCACTGCCAATCATCTGCCTAAAACATTAGGGACTAAAATTATTGAAGCGCATTATGCCCATACGCGATCTATGCGTATATCAAACATTGAGGTTTCATGAAGTAGCGCCATGCTGCTTGGCAGCTGAATGAGCCGGCGCGCCTGTGCACGTACTTCGCTCTATAGAAGACCTTATCTCTCTGAGGAGCTTCGTGAACAGTTGGTGGAAACCCTTGTCAAAATTAAACTATGGATATACGGTTAACTACGAATATACGACTTCGCCAACTGGCTCGAACGGAAAAGCTAATTCAGAGAGTCCGAAACGCGTGCACTCTATTCTGTTACTATATTCCATTCTGAACTCACGTCCCACCATAGTTATCCTAAAAATGAAGTCACCGCGCAAACACCATCTGCTGTTTGGACTTGTTAGATATCGAAAGCCACTAATTTATATGATGAGTTGAGTTGGCTCACCGCACGCAGGCAGTGTTCACAGGTTAGGTTTCAGGTAGTTTTCGGTACTCGGCTTCGAAGGTGTGAAACAACCTGTCGCCGCTAATAAGGGTACTCAACACCATAGTAACGTTTAAAGGTCATCTAAAACAGTGACTTGTAATGACTTACGCTAGTAATATAGTTCAATGATCTAAAGCAGCTTCTGTACGAACAACGGAAGAGGAACATGATTAACGAGAATGTATTTTTATATAATATTTATCGAGTACTGATTTAATGAAACAAAATAAGCTGTTTATTATATTTAATGTATCAGTATTATTTATTATTTATAATAATTAGTCTTTTCTTATTTGTATTTATTGGGTGTGTGATTTGTGAGCTTATTTTGGTGGTTATTTTTATGTTTTTCCTTAGGTAGGTAGGCACGTGACGTTAAGGACACACTCATTTACTGGTGTGGTTGAAAACCGGCGTCAGATAACTTAATTATTAAAATTAATATTTTTTATGGCTATCTGACTATGTCGAATAAAAACAATTTGCTGCGTCCTTGAGGCACACTTTAATTTATTCTATGATTGTTGTAAACTAAAATATAAGTATCTATAATATTTTTATATTGTCTATCTTAAACTATTTTCTTGTTGTCTCTAGTGTCAAATGAATGTTTTTTTTTCTTTTTTTTATCACTATTGGTGATATCACCAAGCATATCCCTGATGTGGAAGATCATACGCTTTCCCTGTTGAACCCTCTGCTGACTTCTCATTCGGACTGTACGCTCTACTCGGCTAGTTGGACTACTGCGTGACCAGTAACACGCCCCTCATAGCATCGTTTTGGGGGTTGCTTCAACATTAAGCTCGTCCCTGCACGCTATAAGCGAGAAACTTACCGAGCTTGGGTCTAGGGCTTGTGTGTGAATTGATTTAGTGCTTCATTTTTGACAGAGCGCTTGTATGAAGACTATTTGTCTATAGTAACTTTATTATTTACACGAATTTGCACTTATTTTGAAATTACACATAAATATAAAATTACATACTTATTATTATTATAATATATTCATGATTCAAAGCACAAATACAAATTAAAGTTTTTTGCATCCGGTACTAACCTGTTAGCCTCATTACATTACAGGCCGCTTTGAATAACACCTGTAAGTTTATATTAATTTAAATAATAATTCATGAAGTTTAAATTAATTACTTATACAAATTTAATTTCAAGAGAATTTGTACAAATTTAATTAGTTAGGGCTTTTAAATTCTCTTATATTTATGCTTAACCTAGATTCACAAAGAACACAGAGAACGTTTTAGCGTTGAATGTCTAATAACATAGATTGAGCAAATTCCTCAAATGTTATATTTTCATACTAGGTATGTGCGATATAATATATGCAAAAATGTATTTATATTATGAAATATACAATCTAATATCTTATTCTATGGTTGATAAACTTTTGGAAGTGAAACTTCTTTGCGCGCATGAGGGTAATTTTTTTTACGGATGAAACGTCACGAAAATGTGCAACGTTTTTGTCCAAGAAGAAGCAGAGAGTGATTGAGACTGTTTGAGACAGAGTGACATAGGGCAAACGTAGCATGAAGCACAAAATAGCCAGAGTGAGAGTAGGGAGCAAGCAAGTGAGAAAGATCGAGAGAGAGAGAGAGAGAGAGTGAGATAGAGCAAACGTCGCATCGCAAGACTCAGAAATTTTAAACTTTAGATGAGTATAAATATAAACAAGATTTAAAAATTAGTTTGCCAAATAAGTTTCTGACTGACTGAACCTAGTAAAGAAAGAACTCTAGCAATATTAAGTGAATCATTCCAGCTCATAAGATGCTCATTTATAGATCTGTACTAGGTGTAGAAGTACATAATATTATGTACGTGTACCTACCAGTGGGAGGGATGAGATGTGCCGCGTTCCCAGCTGCATGGGGAGTGGGTACCACCATCTTGCATGTTTCTAACGTCAAAAATTTACTGTGTTTTGAAGAGAAGGGCAGGACAGACAGTGTTACTGTCTCGGTGACAGAATTACTGGCTCTGAGAACTTATGCCTATCCAAGTAGCATAAAAAAGTATACTACTTTTTTATAGAATAGAATAGAATAGAATAGAAGAACATTTATTTAGGTAAATTATTACACTGTTACACACATATACTTAGTATAATAATTATTATCTACTTACGTTTAATAAGATAGAAAAGAAAAAATATATATATTTAATTATTCTACGGTACATTTATTATTATAGTAGATTTATTTTCTACTAAATGAGATATGAAGAGGCCTGGTAAATAATAAATAGTAATATCTACTTATAATCAGGCCCTGATTATAAGTAGTAAACATCACCCATAAATATAAAGTGATTCACCCCATAACTTTATATGAGACCTTTTCTGAATCTCCCTTTAGAACCTAACATTTCTACTGCATATACAAACAAGCAGAATTGAACCTAGGTCTTAGGCAATGGGGACGGCAAACGTAACTCTTCCACCATATATATAAAACAATAATAATAAATAAAATATATGAAAAATATATATATATATATGTATTTATATATATTATATTATACATGTAGATATCATATACTAAGATAAGACGATTTTTGTGTACTACCTACTACTGTGTAATTGTGTTGGTTAAAAATAAATAAAAAAATTGTATCAACAAAGTAACTCATTGAAAGTCAACTAATAATATAATAATAATAATATCAACCCTTATATGTCCTAATACTGGGCATGGGTCTCCTCCTCGAAAGCAGGCAAGGAGGGTTTTGGGCCATAGTTCACCGATGCGCTGGCCCAATGCGGTTTGGTGAACTTCACACACCTTCAAAGACTTTTAATCTCATCAGGCATGCAGGTTTCCTCACGATGTTTCCTTCACCGGTGAGCAAGCGATGGTCTCACGTTCAAGTGCACGTAGAAATTTAGAAAAACCCATTTCTAAAAAAGTCAACTAAATCGAGTACGAATTCCAAGGCTACTTAGAGGACCCGGCAAAAAGAACTCAACGGTACTAATCTTTTTATCCGACTCCTAAAAAAGGAGGTGGTTCTCAATTCGGATATTCGTAAGTTTTCATGTTTGCATAGCTCCGTCGTTTACCAACCGATTTAAACAATTCTATTTTTCAATAGGACTGTTTTAGACACCAAAAAAATATTATGATACATAACTTATATGTTACAGATTTATTAATATACTACCATAACAAGCATTAACTTTGAATTGATTTTGTAAGACATCCCTTTAAACATTTATAGCTTCGCCTTGATTGGCGGTACATTGTTTAGTATTGAATTATTTGGCGTCAATCAAACGCTCGGCTTATACAGCCAAACCTGTGCCAATTTATAGGATGATTATTTAGTAACCGGCCTAAATGTGCTAATTGATAGAGAATTATAAGTGTTCTTATATAAAATCAAATCAAAAATTAATTCACTTACTAATATCAAATTAGAAAAACTAAAAAATCTTTTAAAATAAAGTTTAAGGGAAATAAATTTGTATTTATTCATTTAAACTATGTTTAAATAGGCCAAAAATAATTGATAAAAATATGATTTGAGCTTAGAATAATAATACTATGAAATAAAGTCTATACTATATATATGAAATTTGAAGCACCATTGTTGGAACCATCATGGCTCCAAACACCGAGCCGCTCCGTAGTAATAGGGATGTTGACATTTTTCAGAAATGTTTTTCAATCATTTATAAATATCTAATGGAGGCCTAAATATTATTAACTTTTGCTTAAATACGTCTAATGCCTATAAAATCTTGTATTTTATAATGGATTTCAAATTTCGTTCCAAAACGCTAACACTTATCACGTGACGTTATAATATGTTGTTAAACATCGTAAAAGTGATAAAATGATTCTAGTTGTCGTTAG
Source organism: Helleia helle (assembly GCA_963853865.1). NCBI lineage: Eukaryota > Metazoa > Arthropoda > Insecta > Lepidoptera > Lycaenidae > Helleia > Helleia helle. Next base: position 9,279,532 of record OY971420.1, read on the forward strand.
TAAAAAATGGCTTCTAAGTTTTATAAGTGTTATACGGTGCCTATGGGTGTGTACACTGTCAAAACGCCTGAAAATTTGTTTTTACTAGATGTACTGCGTACGGAAAATGGTGTATAGAAGTACCTCAACATTCTTCCGCTTCCGCTAAATAAGAACAAGTGACGTCATTGCCGTTTGTTATCACGTGACCGATTTTAAATTTTGTTACATTTCATTTATAAAATATTAATTTCATCAAATAAAAATAAGGAACAAATATCGTATTTTTCAGAATTCTATCATAAAAACTACCAATCAAAATTATATTTTTATATGAATACTGTCAACATCCCAATTAATATCAAAGTGAGACAAACGTGGCTCACGAAAACAATTAATTATAACGATCCGAAAAACAACATTTTAAACGTAATAACACCACTTTTCACAGGAAAATTTTCAATACTTTGTTACTACAAACAATTAAATACACGTCACTTCTTGTAATTAATTAGGTTTAAATAAAAACATTTTTTTTCAATGCTCAGTGTTGCCCGATTCTGAAAATATATTTACTGATTTTTTTCCCCCACTGATTAATTTTCAAACAGTTGCTACTGATACATACGTAGGTACGTGAAACGTTCTCTATAAATGTGTTTGTGTGATTTAACGATATCATATTATACAAACAGTAAAAGAGTAACAAACATTCATACATCCATTCATACAAATTTACATACAACAACTTTACATGCTAAGTTAACTAGCTGTTGCCCGCAGTTTCGCCAGCCTTAACTTACTCAACTTAATTACTGTTAGTAACAGCGTAATATTATAATATAGCCTATATCCTTCCTCGATAAATAGGCTATTTAACACTGAAAGAATTTTTCATATCGGACCAGTAGTTCCTGAGATTAGCGCGTTCAAACAAACGCTTCAGCTTTATAATATTAGTATAGATTATAGTTTTGACGTTAATTTTTTTGTTGTGGTAACGTCTTATAAATCAAGGAATGGCGGCTGCACGCACGAAAAAGTGGCCTAGCGTTCGGCTTGTAACGCATTATGACGTTATCACGTAGCATTATCGTCCGTAAATAGTCTTTATTAGAGAATACTATGATTATGTGATATGATATGAATCGACATCATCCTATATATTATTATGCTCGTGTTCGATTTACGAAAGGTTTGCTTGTTCCAATTAGTTGAATATCGACCTTGTTCAGTAAAATGAGTTATAACATCAGTCGACAACTTTTACGACAAGCATGTTATCGGTTTTAATATTAAATTTATAGCTTCAGGTGCATAAAACTATATTTCGAATTACTCTGGAACGAGCTGCACGAAATTGATAATCTAAAAAAAAATTGCTTTCCCGGTTGAAGGGATGCTGATTCTGTTTATTTCTTAAAACTGTTTCCGTAAAACAGCTCTGCTGTATTCTGTTGAGAAGTTCTGGGCAGGCAGTTTATGTAAAGTATACAATAAGTGTGTGTACTGCAGTGGAAACGTAGACCCACGCTGTCAAACAAAATGTGTATCCACTCAGCTAAAAATGCGCGGCGTGCTATGCGCAGCGGTGGAGCCGCGCCTTTAATATAATGAAATATTATGTCAAAAGCTTTTGTTACGATGCCTTTATCATAAACGACAATTTCCATTAGAAATGTTAACTACCTGTCAGAGAGTTTGTTTGGAGATAGCACCGAGAAAGCTAATTTATTTTTAGAGAAAATTTCCAGAGCAGGAGCAATCGGCGGGGAGAATGAAGGCCCAGGCCCTTCATGTATATTCCACTGATATCGTCAATACAACCTCCACCGCTCTGACAAGAATGAAACTGACTAAGCTTAATCAATATAAAATTGAAGACATAATTGAAGCTAGTTAAATAGGAAAACTGGTAGATAATAAAGTCATTCATGCGTTGCCTATCCTGAGACCTAAGTCGTACCAGTAATTACACTGCTTGCCTGATCTTCTAAACATCGATACAGATAAATAAAATTGAAGTGTCTGTTTGTAATATTAAAATAACCGCTTTTTACTAAATGCATATGGATGTACACGGAACATAATATATCAAAATAACATTTTTTTCAATTTTTGTCTGTCTGTCTGTCTGTTTGTTCCGGCTAATCTTGGAATTGGCTGGGTCGATTTTCAAGGGACTTTCACTAGCAGATAGCTGATGTTATAGGTAGTAACTTAGGCTACAAAAATAATCATCATCACTCCGGATACGGTTGTAAATCTAAGTTAAAGCTAGTCTATAATAAAGACAGCAAAGCTAAAAAGGATAGTAGACCCATTCAGACGCGAGCGCAGCACGGCATATTTCTCCCATCGGTAGTGAAGTTCGTACGATCACGATGGTCTCCCGTCTCAGTATATTTTTATGTGAATTCATAAAAAAGCATAAAGTGGCTCCATCTCTTATGTTTAAAGACCTATATTCACTATTGGCTTTGAATACGTTTTATATATATTTTAATAGATGGCGCTTTATGAATTTGTTATTTTCATAAGATTACTTTGATTTATTTTAAATGGCTGGCGAATTATATTGGAAAGAAATATATATATTGAATATTTTTTATTTTTTGTATATAGTCACGAATTTATTCTGATTTCGATATTTTAAAAAAAATCGGTTGTCTGTAAAGTCGGTTTACTGACGATAGTTGAACGTGACAACGTCATAAGAAAATGGAACTCCTCAGAGCGAGGTAACGCCGCATGCGTCATGTTTTTTCGTTCTTGCAGCCGGCTCTATCGATTTATAAGACGTTGTCACGTCAAAAATCGGTTGTCTGTAAAGTCGGTTTACTGACGATAGTTGAACGTGACAACGTATAAAAAAAATGGAACGCCTCAGAGCGAGGTAACGCCGCATACGTCATGTTTTTTCGTTCGTGCAGCCGGCTCCATCGAATTATAAGACGTTGTCACGTCAATATAAATATTATGGCGTTTATTAGTAGGGATGATGTAGGGTACATTGAATGTTCAGTGCTGGATAACCATGGATTAATGATGACTATGAAAAATTCTGCGATGTTACTACCATGATGTTTATTTGCTACGTCAAAGTACGATCTATGTTTTGGAAAGAACAAGCCGTATTGCTGGCACTGGGGGTATCTAGATCTTATGTATCCAGGCTATCCTGGATTTGGGCGCTTGAATGAGTTGTTTGGGCATTCCCAGGTATGTTCATTCGATTATGTTCATGGACCAGTTGACCACAGATTATTTACCATTAGGTAGCTCATCTAAAATTTGTATATTCAACTAATATAAGGAATTATAGGAATCAAAGATATGACCCTTATTTTTTGTCCTTAAAATTTTATGAGATAGGTACCTACTAAATGTAATATTATTAAATTAAATATGATATTAAAATCTCTCTCTTACCATTAAATTGTAATACTGGATTGCTCGCGGAAATATTCTGGTGGTAATCCACTACCCCTGGCATATTTTTTTCTATGGTATAAGAAAGCAAACGAGCAGTCGGAGCCTTCTGGTGACTACCGACAACAGATGAGTTGCCCTCCTTTGGAAACTCACAAACCGCACAAAACGCGACAGCATAGCTGTCACTTTACGCCGGTGTTATGTGAGCGACAGGTACCACCCCGATAGTGCCCACCCAATTCTGTTCGGCTGCAATGCAGCAATGACACAAATTTTTACTAAATGACATCTGAGGCAGATGACTGTGGTTAGTCCCACCACATAAACGTTAATTAACGTGAAAAATAATTAAATATTGATAATTTCAGCGTGTGTTACCGTCCCCACTATAGTTCAAACCTTGTCGTGGCGGTGGGGCTCAGTAGCCTAGGGTGAGCCCCACCTTGGGCAAAGCAAATTGAACCGAGGGAGCTGCACTTTGTACCCCATTTATAAAAAGAGCAGGGGGACAAGGGGCGAGGATGGGAACCTCACCCCATTATACGGTCCAGTTGTTTTGTTGTGCGGGACAAACCCTCTGTGGTGGCGTCGGTCCCTTGGGGACTGACTAGCCGTCGAGATGCCCTGTTGCTCAACAGATCCGGGGAACCTCACTAGAGGTGACATTGGTGGCACTCGCCGGATTTTTAGAGGGTAGAGCTGCGTCCACCTTACCACCTTTCGGGCGCAGCGAGTCCCATATATCCTGGGGAGGCCCCACTCCCCGCGAGATTCCTCAGGGCATTTCCCGATGTAAAGGAAAAAAATGCGTGTGTTACCGTTACATACAAACACATACCATTCGTACAATTGAAGTAACGGCATCATCATCTCAAATGACCCTTATTTCTATCACTGTTAGGTTGAATTTCACACATTTCAATCTCATCAGGCATGCAGACCCACGACGTTTTCTTTCACCGATGAAAAAGCATTGTTCCAATGCACAAGGAAATTTAGAAGAATCGCTTTAGGTACACCCGGTCAGGATCAGACAGACACAGTCCCACGACGCCAGACCATGCCCAAGTTTGACCTAACCAGAGAATGATTATCAATTTTAATTTGAGCTATCTGAATATCATGAATACTGATGTGAATATACCCATCAATGATGTAGATTGTGATACTAAAATTTTTTGTCGGAGTTAGAATTCTTTGACCTACCCACCTCGCCTCTTTTTGAAGAGAAGAATTACAGTTGGATAATATAGGAAATTGGTTAAATTATCATTTTATACATCCCCTGTCATTGTTATGATAAATAATCTTTGTCATTAATTTCATCAAATCATTTTACAAGTATAAACGGATGACGAAAATAATTTTAGGAACCGGTAATTGACGTAAACAATTTACTTCTAAGAGCTATTGAAATTGAAGTTTAAATAATTCTCAGTGAGAGATTCGCAATAATGAGTGAATCTATTTAAATTATTAAAGTTAACAGCGCTACTAAACGTTTCAATGATTCATACTGTAGTCTATCGTTATTAGTTGGGGAACGGCTTCCAGCTCTTTAAATAATATTAATCATAATTTAATTTATTCGCTTATAAGGATTCTTCATCCCTTAGATACTATAAGTGGTAAATGTTTGAATTAATGAGGGTAATATTTTCTTCTTTGAATTGTTAAATTAATATAATAATATTATATGTATCTATGGACTCTTTTACACCACGTCAATCTGGATCCGTGGTAAGTTCTCGAAGAACTTGTGTTACGGGTACCAGACAACGGAAATATATTTAATAATTTTATATTATACATATATTTAAGATTTTTAACTAAATACACATATTTGTTACACATCCATAAGCCAGGAATAGAGAAAACTTATTTTGTTCCCTGGCAGGATTCGAACCCGCTACATCCGGCTTAAGCACCAACGCGCTAACCATTGAGCCACAGGGGTCGTCAATATTGTATTTATTTATTCTTTCAAATTTCTAGATAAATTATAGTTTTTATATATTAATAGGTATAAATAATATTAATAGAGTACAAATAATATTAATATTAATAAAGTAAATATCAAAGTCAATAGCGTTTTATTATGTCCCTATGTACAAGTTTTTGTAGTTTACTTTAACCATTTCATATTTTATTGTGTTTTCTGGACACATACAGCATTTTTCTTTACTTTTCACACTATTCTTTGATGCCGTGTTAATGTCAAGCAGCTGATATTGAGCGGGACCAAAGCGTTTGTAGGAATATTTCTTTTTTCATTGACAACCAACACAGTGTGTTATATATTATATCATACCAAGTTTACTTTTCCGCTCTTCCTTTCTATCTTCCTTACGATCACTTGATGTTCCCTTTCCAACCCGTATGTCATGTTTATTAATTTATCCCATTAAATATTGTATCAGTATATCTTCTTTTTAACCGACTTCAAAAAGGAGGAGGTTATCAATTCGTCGGAATCTTTTTTTTTTTATTACTTGTAATAATATAAAATTGTAAAATGTAAAATAAATCATTTTCTGTCATATATACTGTACCTATGAATTCCTCTGATCATATTCTTTTTCCAAAATATTCGTTTTACATTAAAATATAGTTTCCCTACCTTTAATAAAACTTGACACTGGTATTTAGTAAATACTCATTGCTATAAAAGAAGAAAAAAAAGTTTACTTTTAATATTATGACATATGAAATAGCCACGTACTATCCTGGATATTTGCAAAATTAAAATGTATCTATGAAAAAAATATAATCTTTAACGCTGGATATAATCTTTAAATGTAAGGACGGGTATGTGGGACTCGCTGCGCTCGAAAGTTGGTAAGTGAATGCACCTCTACCCACTAAAACCCGGCGAGTGCCACCAATGCCGCCTTTGGTACTCCGGATCTGTTGAGCAAACAGGTACCTCAACGGCTAGTCAGTCGCTTAGGGGACTGACGCCACCTCCACAGAGGGGTTGTCTCACACCACAGAACAACCCCTTCCAACGTCGGGACAGTACAAAGGGGTGAGGTTCTCGTCCTCGAGCATTCGTATGAGAGGGGTACAAAGAGCCCCGTCAGCTCAGGCGTCAGATCAGGCGGTGGGGCTCAGAAGCCCTAGGCTACTGAGCCCCACCGCCACGACAAGGCCTTAACCATGGTGGGGAAGAAATAAGACCTAGGAATAAGAAGGGGTGCAAACATGAAATGAATATACACAAATTTTATACTTTTACTTATTAAAAAGTAATTAAAACAAGGACAATACAAAGCTTGAGTCTATGCAAAAAATATAAAGAGATTACTAGCTAGAGCGTGTTACGACTACAAATGCAGGAGTACACAGTCTAGAAAAATTTATCCCTACAAAACGATTTCGATATCCCGAATCATTTTTAAAGATAGTTTTCGAAGATGTTTAGAAGGTAACTTGTTTCTTTTCCCGTTCAGCGCGGATTGTTATTTTTGAGGCGGCGACAGCTGTGTCAGCTGTATCGGTATCTGCAACGAGGGCTCTGAGACGCGCGGCGCGCTTCTCACGAGCTGCACTTCGTTCATTTAGTTCCGACATTTCATCTTCCAAGTCACTCAAACGAGCGCGCGTAACTTTTGCCCTCTGTACGGCTGCAGCTTCGTCGTCAAATTCTTTTAACGCACACCATTTTGTCATCGAGCTCTCGTCGTTTATCCGACGAGCTATGCGTTTCTCTGTGCGCTCCTCATTCTCTTTTAAAGCCCGCCTGGCCCCGGATAATTCACTTTGCCCGATGCCAACGCTGTCGAGTATTTTGTCGGATATCTTCATGCGATGCTCCATGTTGGATACCGTGTTCTCGAAGTCGATGTCTTCGGCGAATCTGGATGTTTTCTTTCCGGCGCGAAGGCGTTTTAGTGATTCTGTGATCTGCAATACAAATATAATATATTATTTATATTATAATTATTAACAAAAATATTTTACATTTTAAGTAAATAATGCTATGGAGCGTCTGCTGTGCGTTTCTTTGGCAGATAGGATTCGAAACGAAGACATCAGACAGAGAGCTAAGGTTATCGATATCACGCAAATAATAAGCTCGTTGAAGTGTCAGTGGGCTAGTCACACACTCAGGAGAACGGATGGCCGATGGGCCATGGCCGATGGCCGATGGGCCGATGGGCCATTAACCAGGTGGGAAAACGATCTCTGGCGGAGTCCGGTTCATCTTGGATGCGAGTGGCAAGTTATCGGATTTTATTTTTAATGTACTTATTGGTACAACTTAGCACAATACAACTTTTGTCGTGTTCTATTATATTATACTAGTTGTTGCCCGCAGCTTCGCCCGCGTTAACTTACTTAACTCCTCTTAGTCACAGCGTGATAAATAGCCTATAGCCTTCCTCGATAAATGGGCTATTTAACGCTGAAATAATTTTTCAAATCAAACCAGTAGTTCCTGAGATTAGCGCGTTCAAACAAAGAAACCCTTCAGCTTTATATTATTAGTATAGATTACTATTAGTACTATTATATTATATTATATAATAGTAGTTATTGTATACAAGTTATTATCATTGCAATAAATAACTAATGGTGGTATTTTGCTGAATAGTTATTTGAATTTCATATCGACGATTTTATGTGTAAATATTTGGGACATACACAAAACAGCAGACACGAATGCCTATGTGAATATGAAATTTGCTACGTCCATTCGTAGGAATCAAATGCAGGCTGCAGTGATCCTTCCAAATAATAGTTCACTAATAATAGTCTATTTATTACGTGGAGGCTTTGAAATTCGTGGCGACGCATTGTTAAACAATAATTCTAATACCAGACACGCGCCAAAGGGGACTGAGCATCCTGAGCGGTGCGAAGCCCTCCATACGCACGCGAGCTTTTAACTAAACGCCGTAAACGACAAAATGGATTTATTGCGTTAAAAACGATAATTGGAGGAATTCCTTCTGTTATTTTAAAAGAACATGTATATACTCATCTACGAAGAATGTTAAGAGGCTTAAACCACTCCCGTTTGCCCATAAGATTTGATTCTCTTTTTAAAAAGAGGTATGTTTGATATTTTTTTTCTGTTACAAAAGTTACCTAATCATGTATCAAAAGCTAACAAAATGAGGTTTTTATCATGAACTATAAGGTCACAAACTTGCGTTTTGGAATTACTGAAATAAATTGATATCATTGCCACAAAAATTTCAAATACGTTCTCTATTACAAGAACATTAATCATCTAATTTACCTCCTGCTTAGCAACTTATGTTTAAACAGAATAAAATGATAAAATGATAATATATAAAAATGATACCTAGGTAACACTGAAAATGTTTAGAAAATGAAAAACGGCTTAATGTAGAAAGTTGCCAATACTTTTATTGTTTTTCGAAGTAATCTCCGTTTCTTTCTACACATTCGATGGAACCACTGAGAAAAGCAGTGGGCCCATTCTTCCTTAGGAGTCTCTTCTATGGCATTTTCGTACGCTTTCACCGCATCTTCAGGGCTCGTAAAGCGAATACCTCGAATTTTATCTTTAGTTCTTGGGAATAAATGAAAGTCGCAGGGCGCCAGGTCAGGATTGTAAGGCGGATGACTCATTATCTCGACACCTGCCATAGTCAAATATTCAACATTCCGTTTTGCGAAGTGCGCTGAAGCATTGTCGTGGTGAAGGAGGATCCTGCTTCGAGGGCGCTGCTGTCGAATTTTTTCCAAGACACAAACAGCGATTGACATACCAATCTGCAGTTACTGTCCTTCCATCTTCTAGCACAACTGTCGCGAACTGACCTTTCCGATCAAAGAATGAGGCAATCATCTTTTTTCCTTGACTTCTTCCTTTCTTTACCTTAGTTGGCCGATCCTCGAAAGGAAACACCCACTGAGCTGATTGTCTTTTGGTTTCGGGTTCGTAGCAATATATCCAGCTTTCATCACCATCACCCATGTCAAATACAGCATTTGAGTTACCGCCGTTGAACTTATCTAACATTTGGCGACACCAATCCATGCGGAGGCGTTTCTGGTCGTCGGTTAAAGTATGGGGAATCCATCTGGTACAAAGCTTTCTAACGCCTAAATGTTCGTGTAATATTTTTTGAACTTGACTCATACCAATTCCTAGGCTTGCCCATATCTGCTGATAGGTCAACTCTCTTATCTTCCTCTATCATGCGTCGCACAGCACTGATGTTATCTTCAGTAGTCGCTGTTAAAGGACGTCCCTCACGCGGATCATCACTGAGATTGCTACGTCCACGCTTAAACTCGTTAAACTAATTGTAAATAGTGGCACGAGATGGGGCTTCATTAAAAAATGCTAATCGCAGCCTATCATTGCTTTGTTGTTGAGTAAGCCCACAACGAAAGTCATAATAAATCATTGACCGAAAATTTTCTCGCGTTATGTTCATTTTCACGTGTAACAAGGGTTTTAGATTTGCCGCCAATTCACAAAAACAAATGACAAATGAATGCAATATACTACATTAGGTTACCAAAGAGTTCTAAAATTGAAATTCAAAAAAAGTTTTCATTTTCAATGTTTCTAGCTGACCAGTTCTAAGTACCCACGTATTATCTACCTATATATATATAATGATTATGATGATGATTATCTATCCAACCGGTTTTGGTCACGGCGACCACTCTTGACTCCTATCTACCTATACTAATACAAATAATAGTATTTGTTTGGTTAGAAAGAAATTTGTTCAAAAAAATTACTGCAATATTATTATAAAATACAATGACGACCTCACAGAGGTCGTCCTTGTTTTATAATAAGTGGTAAGCGCGCTGGCGCTCAAGCCGGAGGTTGCAGGTGCGAATCCCGCCAGAGAACAAAAATATTTTCTGTGTTCCTGGGTCATGGATGTGTATTAAATATTATGTGTATTTTATAATAAAAATCTTAAATGTATGTATAGTATAAAAGTATTAAATATATTTCCGTTGTCTGGTACCTGTAACACAAGTACTTCGAGAACTTACCACGGGACCAGATTTCCGTGGTGTGAAAGCGTCCATAGATATTATTATTATTATATTATAATGACATTGTGGAAATCATGAAATAAAAAGGCTTTATAACAATAAATTCTAAATCTGTAGTAGTAATAACAATTACTACTACAGATTTTAGATGTGATAATGTTACTGGGTTGGATATATGAAGTAAGCTTCACTGAGTGAGAATTAGGCTATAGCATTCATCTGTCCGAATAAGGATAGAAATTACCGCGAGCGAAGTTGCGGTATAAAATAAAAATCAACCGCCATTTCGTTTATGAGGTTTGCTCTGGACACATTATTCAATATTTTATATAATAGTGTTTAGTGTTCAGGCATCAAAAGAGCACGAGATGCATAATTAGTCTCGCTATGAGTCGCCGCGGGCAATTCCACCTTAAACCAATATCGTTTGCTGTTTATTCTCATTCTATTATGACTTATAAATGTCATCATAAAATAACGTCATCATAATTGTTTTGATAGGCTATTGCTCTCTATCCCCACCATGGTTCAGGCCTTGTCGTGGCGGTGGGGCTCAGTAGCCTAGGGTGAGCCCAGCACCTTGGGCGAAGCTAATTGAGCCGAGGGGACTCTTTGTACCCTTCTTATGAAGAGGGGACAAAAGAGCACGGAGCAAGGGGCGAGGACGGGAACCTCACCCCCTTGTACTGCCCCGACGTTGGGATGGGTTGTTCTGTGGTGGGGGACAACCCCTCTGTGGAGGTAGCGTCGGTCCCATGAGGGACTGACTAGCCGTCAAAGGCGGTATTGGTGGCACTCGCCGGCATTTAGTGGGTAGAGCGACGTCCACTTACCTTCTTTCGGGCGCAACGAATCCCACATGCCCGCCGGGGGAGACCCTGGGGTGAGCATTGTCCGGCGTTAATGAAAAAAAGGCTATTACTTTCTATTCTTATAATAATTAGTATAATGAAACAATTTTTACGGATTTTATCGCGGTTTATTAAGATTTTTACAAGCCCGATGTTTCGGATACTTTACAGCAACCATGGTCACGGAAGGGCGAGTCCTCCCGTGACCATTTAGCGATTGTAGAATGGCATTTTGGCTAACCCACCTTATCATTTTCCAAATAGAGAGGCACAATCGCATCCCTCCCACCAGCTTAATACAATTTTATATACCGTATTTAGATAAACCGATTTGACTGACGAAAACCTGAATTGAAATAGCGATGGCTCCTATAACCTGGATTAGAACATAGGCTACATTTTATCCCTAAAATGTAAGTTCTTACGGAAATTACATTTTCCTTATTATTTGCAGTAGCCCATAATTATTACGTCGATTAAAATGTCAAAACGACGTAATTATCAAACTTCATATACATTCATATACCACTTAGTACGATACCTAGTATATAGAAGTGTTACATCTTAGAGTATACTAAATAATGCAAGTGTTTCATTGTGCGTTGCGCTTCATTGTGCCGATCGTTATCAGATGCATTATAGATATATCCATAGTAAAGCGCTGTGAGAGTAATGTTCCATGCGTAATGCATTAAAAATATCGAATGTATTTGAAATTAGGACAATTCATCATGAACTTTCGTCGTATAAACACAGTTTTAGGTGGAAGGAATGTTTCTTCTACTTATACGATTCTTTGTCTTTTGGACAAGTGAAACAGGAAACTAATAGGCATAATAAATTAACATCGATTTAAAAATACAAGCTTGAAGGAGACTTATATATGTAAATTTGCTTATAGATATTTTATCTATATAGTAAATTACCATAGACTTTAGCTCTATCGGACTTTGATACATATGATATCAGATACTGATCATAATGATTTTATAAATAAGAAAGTTCTAGATAATTTTATGCGTTTTAGAATATAGTGCACTTTATAAAACTTGAGTGTAGTGCACTAAGTTGATCTGTGTTCAATTAACTTTGGTCCTTGAATGCTCCTTTGAAATGTAATTTCAAGGACATACCTTAAGCAAAACTAACAAGTTCTACAGGAATAGAAATAAGACATGTTACTTTAATTTAATTACCTTCCCTCAGTTTCTCAAGATGCACGCGATATATAAATTTATCATAAGCACTCTAAGTTAAATAAATACTTGAAGGACCGAGCTTTATTAGTCATTTTTAGTGTTGCCTAACAATGCCAGCTACTGAAATAGTGCTAGTGTTGTAGTGTCAGCAAAGCAGTTAGTTGTTCTCAATTTAAAAAATAATATGTAGTTTTCCTACTCGCCAATACATGTTAGGAAGAGTCACAATACGTTGATTATCGATCAGGAAAAGGAAAGAAAGAAAACTTGGATAGGAGACTCGAATCAGATTCTTCTGGCTTTAGAACCGATAGTTGATTATTATGATAAATGACATTGAAAGGTATAAAAAAATATTTCACGAAAATTTTCTCGCTTTAAATTCATGCTGACGTGACACAATTTTCGATTTTCCGCCAAATGGTAAAACAAATGACAAATGAATGTAATGTATACACAAAAAAGTTCCATTTTCAAAATGTTTTTTTTTTTTAAATTATATCGTTTACTATAAGTTGCTAATTCTAAGAATTTTTACGGTTACCCTCGTACATTATATTCGTTTATCATATATTGTCATAGTCAGCACATTAATTAAAAATTTTAAACGACTTCAAAAAATAAGGAGATTCTAAGTTCGTGTGTATTTTTTTTTCAAATATATATTTTTAAAACCCCGACTTTAGCTTTTAGCCAGAGCTAAAATTATGAAGACAAATCAAGGATCATTGTATATGCATCTGCATAAAATGCAATACAAAATGAGGTTACCGGTACTGAACATAATATTTCACTGGAATATATACAATATTTACGTTTGCGAGTGAGATCAAAGCAAAAATGGATTCGAGAGTCCATTATGCTGAGGGGCATCGCGGAAAATAGCAACAATAAATTTTGAGTGCAAAAGGGCCGCTTGGGGCGACTTTTCAGGGAAGCTTGGTGCCGTCCTTCAAACATTTTGTCTATCGCCTCCTGACGTTTCTGCCTTTGTATACTACATGACAATGTAGAGTAAAATTCTGCTTGGCCGGAAGGACGAGTAGAGCCAGAAAGTCTAACTTACATTTTAATAGTTTCATACTTTTTTTCTCACTTAGAACATATTGCGGTTGTACCTTAACTTAAAAAAGGATTGTGTGGTTTTACGAAACCACGGTAAAAGTGAAACTTTTTTCACATTATAGACATTTAACTAAAAATTTTTGGAATAATATTCCATTAAGGGTATAAAAATCGCTATATCAATCTTATTTTTTTTATTTATTTATTTAAAGTCGCAAAAAACATCTAGGGTCATTAGCGACTACAGAGTATTTTACAGTAATAAAATTAAAGTATAATAGTTAGTTAGTCTTAAAAATTTCACAGTATTTCTATAGTCGCATAAACACTCTTTTAATGTCTTACGAAGATTAACATTACTTCTTTCTGAGTTAAACATTGGGCAATCAATTAATAAATGTTTTATATTAAGTTCACTATCACATCTAGAACATTTATTCTTTGAGGTTTTAGTGATATGTGTGGGCGTTACAATGACTTATTCTTAATCTATTTAAAACTATTTGATCTCTTATATTGTCAACCTGTAAATTACATTTTTCAAAAATTGATTTTCTTATATCGAACAATGCACTTTTATTATTTTTCACGCAATAGGTGTTCCATAGTTTTTTAATATTGTATATATATTTATACTTGGAAAACTTGGCGGCCGACCGTCACGCGACATGCAACACACAGACGAAAAAGTTTGAGACGGTGCAATAAAAGTTTCACTTTAAAACCATGTACAATAGTAAATATTTTTTTCACGCGAAGACAGACAGGGAATGACGATGTCCGATCTGATCTTCCGATAGTGATGGCATCTTTACATCCTTTACTTTTATTATTGTCGGAATATATAAATCCTATTTACAAGTATATGATTAGTATTAATTTATACCTTAGTATTTCAAACATTATGAATATTAGACAAAAATAAGACTGATTCAAGAGTGACAAGGTAATAATTGCTATTCATAATTGCTTTATTTTGGCTCCACGTTTTGGCATATTCCAATATTTTGGCTATGACTCATGGATGATGCCGTACCACGTATTGCGTATTGAATAGTCTGTTATGACAAATTTTAAATTTCAGTATGTAAAATGCAACTGGAATGTTTGAAAAATTACTGTAAGCGTCATTGCTTTTAATAATAGCAAACTAAAAAATTCCGAATATCTGACCCACTCCCCAGCGGGATGCCTCAGAGCATTTCCCGGCGTTAAAAAAAGGGCTAAGTCGTGACAGATCGTCTATACTATTATAAGCTCGTCCATTTCAAAATCTGTTTTCATCTCTGTATCTATTCATTATAAAAGACTTTAGTCATATTCACCTTAACAAGCCACCCTATAGGTCTTGCAAATTTGGTTGGTCCCAACGTTAGTTTCAAACGAACATTTCACCTGTTTGAGAGCTTCATATTATTTTGTTTATTAAAGTAAAGTTTTAGTAGATACACGTTGATGCTTTGAACAGATACAGATCATCTCGTGTACAAGCTGCTTTTAAAGTAATATTAATGAAACATGTTATTGAATAGACAGAAATGCGAATAGCAATTATTTAGTGTACTCGGAATACAGAATACCAGTTTACGAATTGTAAAATTTTGTAGTAGGTATAAAACTAAAACGAACGCTTTAGGGCTTACTGCTGCACATAATTTTCTTTTTCAAAAAGAGGCGAGGAAGGTTGTGAAAGGAGTGAACTTTATTTTAAAAAAAACTTCCAAAAAACATTTTTCACGTTTTTTTTTTACTTTGATAACTTATTACTTTTATAAATTACCATATTATTATATCGTACGATATATGTGAAAAAAGTCAATTAAAACACGTTCTGAAGTATTTTAAAATTTGTTTGGTTTCATTTCGGTGGTACACGAAATGAATATTTTAATGAAACGAACGTTTTCCCGATTTCCAGGAAGTGAATTAAGGCGTGGTATTCAGCTACTAAAATGTCTGGAAGTTTTTTTTATATTATACAAGCATGTGAGTGAAGGATCGGTTCATTGAGGGAGGCCTATGTTCAGCAGTGTACGGATAGTGGATGATGATGATGATGATGATGTGAGTGACCGAGATTGTCTAGTCACTAGTGGGTACTGGTTCGGCCCTTGAGTCGGTCTGAGTTCGATCCTGACCGGGTGTACCTTAGAAGAATTTTCCAAAATTTGAAAAAATAAAACTGAAGAAAAACATTCTGAGGAAACCTGCGTGCCTGATGAGATTAAGAGCATCTTTAAGGTCTCTCAAAGTATGTGAAGTTCACCCCGCATTGGGCCAGCGCACCGGCGAACTGTGGCCGAACATCCTCTCCTGATTCCGTAACCGTGCCCAGAAGTGGAACATAAAGGTCGATGATGATGATGATTATAAAAGTCTTTTTTACTAAAGTCCGTCGAAAGAGTTACGTGAATGTTGTAAGCGGGATTTGTAGGGTCAAGAAATGCCAGGTTATGAAATACTCGAGACGCCATACCTTGCGTCTGGACGTAACTTATAATATTATTGATAAAATACTGGAAATTTCGCACATCAGACCTTTGAATGCGAATCATAATAAAAAATAGACGTAAATATTTTGCAAGTCAAAGATAGATCGTTGTGAAAGTCATCCACAATCAAAATTTTTTTTGAGTTACTTAACTTAACTTTAAATTAATCAAGTCCGTAAAAGCATATGTTATTTTTGATTACTATTAACTAAAAGTAAATGAAATAAAAGTTACCAAAATTTTGCTTGGTCAAAAATAGCATTACTTCATAGGTTTGAGCAGATATTGTTAGTAATTTAGATTCGTTTGAAAAAATATTACAAAATTCCTACTAGCAAACATACCTACGAACAACAAAAATCATTTTATTTACAGTTTAAATTTTTGTCCACTTCTGCATATGAGTTAAATAATCTAAGACTACATTACCAAGCCTGCCCAAGTAAACGGTTTATAACCTATGGTTTTATATTTTGTTGACGTATCGGTTTTACTTGATCATACAATATCTGGGATCAAATGTTTTGCCCTGAGAAGGATGGTGTAAGTTCCAAACAAAGACGCTGGCGGGTTTTGACTGAGATTCTGCGGAGTAGTAAAGATTAGGTTTGGTTGCAACGCAGAAGATGAAGTGTAGGCTTAGACCATCGAGCAAATAATAATAATAATAATATCTATGGACGCTTTCACAGAACACGCTTAGAACTTGTGTTACGGGTACCAGACAACGGAAATATATTTAATACTTTTATACTATACATATATTTAAGATTTTTATTATATAAAACACATATTTAATACACATCCATGACCCAGAAACACAGAAAATATTTTTGTTCCCTGGCGGGATTCGAACCCGCAACCTCCCGCTTGAGCGCCACGCGCTTACCACTGAGCCACAGCGGTCGTAATAACTGAATAGAGTAGTAATGAGAGCCATAAAATTCCGAAACCGATCAGTGATTTGCCACTGGCACACTAGCAATTCCACCAACCAGTGATCTGTATGTACGTCCCATCAGCCTATCATCCATCAATGGCCATCAGTCAGCTAATCAGTCGCAACACAAATTTGACGGAATTTGTTTTTATACAAACACATAACATTATAGCTCTATTCCGGTTACATGCTCGAAGGCACACATGACAACGGCCTCTTTCCAACTTTATGATAACAATTGTCAAATCCACATGATACGTTTTACCGGTGGGAGGGAAGCGCTATGCCGCGCTCCCGGCTGCATGGGTACCACCATCTTGCTTGTTTCTCCCGTGAAAGACAAGACAAGCAATGTAATTACTGGCACCGAGACTTAACATCTTATGTCTCAGGATAGGCAGCACATAGATGAGTTGCCTGAGCTCGGTCCAGGTAAACTAGTTTATGTTCATGGGCGACGTCGACCACTTACCATCAGGTGGCACGTTTGCCAGTTTGCCTATCCAACTAATATAAAAAATCGTATATATATAAAACCAGCAATACTTTAGTGTTAATTTAAAAAAAAGTATATTATAGTGAAACAGTCAATTGAAAAAAACTTACTTCTTCGCCCAAGTCCTCATCTTCGAAGGCGGATGACAATGGTTTTCCTCTGGAAGCGCGAGCACCTCTCGAATCGAAGAGATCATCACTTGTTGCTTCAATGTCATCAAGAGCATTCTTGATACGGTTCTCCACGTCAGATCTGATGCGTTCCTTGTCAGGCTCTCTGCTGATCGGGACCTTGCCGTCTAAACGGTCTAGAACCGGACGGTAATAGCTCTCCCCTTTGTTGTAATTGCAATCATAGACGCGAGTGCGCCTGCCTCGACCAACACGACTCATATTGGGATCTGTGAATATATCAGAAATCTCATTTCAGAAAACGAAAATTTATTTAAATCCCTAACATATTATTATGTTCTTATCACCTGATGAATAATCAACATAAATAAAAACTGTATTTTTATCCCTTGAAGAAACAACATTCAATGAGACCTTTTATTTTTCAGTATTATAGCCATTAAATTATAATATAAAAATCTTAAATTGGAATCTACGCGGTTAAGACCAGATAAATAATAAATTGAAATCAGATGAACAAAGGTTGTCTCACCGACAATCCTTTTTCCAAGAAATGAGACTACGATAGAAACTTATTGCGAGAGTGTCTTACTGAATGAGAATGACTTATTGAACTTGAATAAAACAAAAAGGGATACCACTAAATAGAACAAAACGTCAATAAAAAACGTGTAATAACGTAAAAAAAGTGTATTTCAAATTTAATATCGCAATTAATACGCGAAAAAACTTTTTTACACTTACTAGATAATAATGTATCTTTACTAATGACTAAGCGATACTCAAACTCTCCCCACCGTGGTTCAAGCCTTGTTGTAGCGGTGGGGCTCAGTAGTCTAAGGTGACCCCAGCACCATGGGCGAAGCAAATTGAACCGAGGGACCTGCTCTTTGTACTCCCTTATTATAAGAAGTGGGGACAAAAGATGAGGGGGGACAAGGGGGTGAGAATGGAAACCTTTACCAGTGCAAAAGAAAAAAAATATGCTCATACCCTGTGCACAGGGTAATTAAAAAAAAAAACATTTTTAGTAGAGCACAAAATGGGTTTTACTTCACTTCTACGCTGAGCCGTTAGTCAAGTCAACAATTATAGGTCATTGGTGTGGTCATCGACATCAAATACGCATATCTTACCGCAATTTTGTAAAATGATTTCAAGCGTTTTATCATTTCAATTGGATTAACCCACATCTGTGCTTTTCATAATGGATACAGCACTTGAACTAAATGGTAACATGGTAACTATTTTTGAAATTTTGAGGTTACCTTTCAAAGCTGTTCAAACATTATTTTGAGTCATGAGGTAATTACCGTAACATGCAAATGGGTATTAAAACTTACGATTTAAATTTGCTCTTGCGTCAAAGGCTTTGGATTAATATAGTGAGGGTCTATTAGGCATTCAAATGGGTCTCGGTTCGTTTTATGCTGAGATTTAAGAGACTAGATTGACGTTGATATGATTCTAGATTGTGCAGTGAATATAAGTGAAGAATTAATGTACCCTAGTCATGTTTTGAAACAGGGCAATAATTAAGAAAATAGTGTATATTGAATTTCAGTCTTTGGTGAGTTTGCATCGGTTTTTTTCCATTGGGACTGGAAAATATGAAACTGGTTCAAAATAATACTATGTGGTGGCAGTATATTTTATGTTTTTGCTTTGTTTAGGATGTTCCTGAGTTGATAAATATACTTACGGAGATAAAAGAAAATAGCAAGATAAATTTGACTAAATTTAGGGCAAGGGATCGGCCGTCTTGGTGTTCATTAGGAGGCCTATGTTCAGCAGAGGATGGATAGAGGCTAATGATGAGCAATTTCAATAAATCTGATTAAGTACTAATACTTCCTGTTACTTTCGTGTGAATAATGACAATGGATAATTTCAAGAAAATAATATGAATTAAAAATAAATATAATATCTAAACTATATTGTTTTCTGATGTTTACGCAAATATCACACATTATAATGAAATAAATTTTATGAATTTTATAGCGTTTTTTTTAATTTTTACAAGTCTGACGGTTCGGGAGATTTTCTAATGACCGATCTGTCCGATGTGACCGATGAATCTTAATAAACCGCGATAAAATCCGTAAAAGTTGTTTCATTATATCTGATTTGAAAAACCTCTTTATTTTTCTAGAAACAGAAGGAATGTAAATAATCAGATAATAAGCCCTCCTAACACAAAACGTACAGCTAAAAACTGTACTTAAATAGCACAGATCATACATTTAAATAAAATCAGAGAATCAATAAATACACTAACATCTAAATCCAATTCCAAATTCATCATGCCGAAATTGAAATGCCAAGCTATCAAAATAGGAGTAGATTGAAATAGGAATAAAATGATAACAGGAGGGTTGGAAGCAAGCGGTTTGGGCAACAACAAAGAAAATAAAGAAACCGCTTAATTTAAAAGTCAACGTGGCTAACGCTCCAACTGAAAATTTAACTCGAATGGACACGCGGACTACGTGTTAATGTAAAAATTATTTTAGCAATCTGACTAATTCCGTCTTTAGACCTGTCATGTTCTAGATTTGAAGAGAACGTTGTGTTTTACTAGGTATTGGTAACATAATATGTGAAAACCAATTACTTTAAAATACTATTATAATATTTATTATGAAAAATCATTTAACAAATTTTGTCGGGTTTTATTAGGGTTTTTGCTTTCAGGTTTCGGATACTTTGCAGTATAGTCATAGGAGGACTAAGGTGTCAGATATCCTAATATCACAAGATTATTCGAAGTACCTTAAGATTTTTTATAGAAGAGGGGGCAAACGGACAGTCGGTTCACCTGATGGTAAGTGAAAGTGACATACACTGACACCTGCTACACCTGAGGATTAGCAGGTGCATTACCAGCCTTTCAAATATGAGTCTGCTCTTTTATTGAAAGTTCCCAAGTCGTATCGGTTTGAAAACAGGTAGCAGCTGATTATATTCGTCGTGCGAGGCAGTAAATTGCCGTAAAAATCAATTTAGGATTTCCGGACATCGAGTGGTGTGGGTACGGTGGTGGAATTCTGCTGCAGGTTAATACCTTACTAATGTCCGAACAATTCCTCAGAACATGGGGAGCGTGGTAGATGCGGTAGAAGATGCAGAGCGATCCTACATTTCTACGCAGCGCCAAAGAATCCAGCCGATTGGAGAGAACCTTGCTATCGACGATTCGAGCCACCCGGCGTTGAACGCTGTCAAATGGAAGGAGCAGATATTGGGGCGCTCCAGCGCAGAGGTAAGAGCAGTATTCATGTGAGGCCGGATCTGTGCCTTGTTTCATAAAGGAAATGTTCCAAATGACCACGAAAAGTATCCCAATGCTAGCTGAGGCCGATAGCATTCAAATTGTAGAGGAACGATGAAGTGTGATTTATTTGGGGTACTTGGGGTACTACGCAAACTTGGATCTTTTTGGGGTTAAATTAGACCAGGTTAAGCCGCCCCTATTCGGAGACTTCGGCCAACAGAAACTCGATTTCGGACACAAGTTTGTTCCGATACTCATCGACTTGTTCCCGAGCAATATTAGAGTGGCCAGTATATAGGGCATCTGCAGTGCTGTCGTCTGCATAACAATGAATGTCGCTAGTTTGCAGAATATCATTGATATGTAGAAGAAACAAAGTTGGAGATAGTACACAGCCTTGCGGAACAACAGCCTTAACAGACTAGAGGTCCGAGCATGCACCGTTGACAACGACCTTGATGTTCCTGTCTGCCAAAAAACTGTTTTTTGTAATAAGGTTCTAAAAGATTACTATTATATAAAAAAATCAATGTGTATAAATAATTATAACAATTTAAATATACCACGATAAACATCTATGCACATTGTCAATGTTTAAGCTAAGGTTAATTGTCAAAATTATTTTTTAATAGGCAACTACTTTATCAAAGCTGTATCGAAAATTTTACAAACCAGACTCTATTTTATTAATTATTTGAAAATTATAAAACCGATGTTAATTTTTATATGACTTTGGGATCTATTTATCCAGACTTATCGTTTTAGTCACTAAATATTGTAAAAGCTTTAATAGAAGAAATTTAAATCATATTATGGTATATATAACTTTTGGTTTATCAACCTGAAATTATTACCACAAATAATGTAAATACATTAATACATATCTTTGGTATTTATGTTAATTAAAAATGAATATTAAATTATTAAAAATATATCATCTATATGATTACAAATTGCAAGAACGTTGGTTTGCTGTCTCGATTGTGGTCTATAAGGTCTCTCTCTAGTAAAATAAGTTTATTTTATTTATTACATTATTACATAAGTTATTACATACATTATTACATAAGTTTATTTATTATATTTATGATTTCACTAACAAGACCAGACCGCGATAACAACGGTAGCACTTCGCTACCGTCTGATTATACGGGTACCGTGCGCGACCCACCTCCCCCACTTGAGGGAGAGGAGAGGGCCGGCCCTCACATTAATAGAACCGAGTTCAACTCGTCGACCGTATTGGGTTCGTTTAGTTCTAATATAACGTTAATAAACATTAACGCGTCAGTTAGGCGATGCCCACCGCGGGGTGTCGAGGGGGGCCCCGCCCAACAACCCTCATCAAGATCTCCTGTGGCGGACGCTGCAACTCCGACCGGCGGAGTGGGCCCCAGAATCGCTGGCGCCATCTGCCGGGTCCTCACGCCAATGAGCCCACCCGGTAGGGGTAGACCGCCTGCGGCTCCACTCCACCCGAAGGTGACGCGGCACAGTCCCACCACTGAAACACAACCGAAGCCAGGAGGCCGTGTGGTCGATGACCGCACGGTAGGCGGGGGGCAACCCCCCACTTTTTAAATCAAAAGTGAGCCGAATGGGCTCACACTAATCCGATGAAGCATTAGGGCCTTCGGGCCATTAGCATAGATCCCTCCGAAAAAAAAAAAAAAACTAACAAGTCATTTTTGATGACCAAACCCTCAAAACATAGCTTGTAATTTGACACAGTGGGCTTATAAATGAATTTTAAAACTTAAAAAGTATTTGGCACCTACAATAAAGCATTATAATGTTATGATACACTAGTAAACTAATATTGTAAGAATCATGTGATGTCTATTGCCTAACATTAATCATATTATGGACTAAAAATAAAATCTTATCTAAATAACATTCTTACGTTGAAGTCACAAATAATTTTGACGTAATATACAAAGCGGATCTACGCACAATAATACTGTTTCTTGGCAAATATACTGAAAAACATTATGAATTCACGTCTTCATGAATGAAATACGATATAAACATTTCTGTTTACTTTACAAAAGGCTAAATTATAAAACGAAAAAGCTAAAACTCCCGCGCATCGTAACACCGACAAAGCTTACAGCATAACAAATTTCAAAATAGATATCGCAAACATTCGATATGGGGATATTTTTAGTAACGAAACCCGGTTTTCGTTCAGACAAAAGAGCATTGTAATTTGTACTCTATGCGTGTAATGCAGTACGTATGAGAATAACTAACCATTTGAAAACCGAACAAACTCACAGGCCACGTAAATTATTGAAATTCCTGAATTTAAAATGGTAATACCGTTAACATAATTAACACATTAATTGTAGGCAAGATCGCATGGCAATGTAAGAGAACAATCGCAAACAGCCAAATAAACTAGAGGGTTCATATAAAATATAAACTGACCTGGTACGTGTATGAACGTCGAGAAAGCAGATGGGACTGGGCAATTGGTCTGTCACGGTGGCGGGGTTTGAGCAGAGTGGGCGATACTATGTTTAAACGTGAGCCACAGATTTAAACTGACTTTTGTTCTTACTAATTTCCTAGTTGAACAGTGATTTTTACCACGAGCAACGTTCTTTAAATGTGTGCAAATACACCTGAAGCGCCGTTTTAATATAATATTGCACTAATTTTAGCTAATGAATCAGACTTTAAAAATAGAATCTTAAAATATCGCGGCAATTAATTTATCTCACACGTCATTATTAGTAATCAAAATTGTCTGCCAATTGCGTAGTTCATTCTACAATAATATGATTGCACTGTTGTTTTCTAATATTTTAATAAATTATGCCACGTATTATCCTTATGTTTTTTTGACGTGACAACGTCTTATAATTCGATGGAGCCGGCTGCCAAAATGAAAATACATGACGTATGCGGCGTTACCTCGCTCTGATGCGTTCCATTTGCTTATGACGTTGTCACGTTCAACTATCGTCAGTAAACCGACTTTACAGACAACCGATTTTTTTTTTACAAAAGAGGTCTATCGATCGTATACCTTATGAGCTGAATCTGAATCTTCCCCTAAACTGATGTTCCGGGTGACTTAAGAATACGAAATGGGCTTAAGTCTTAGGTCAAAGGTAAGAAGTACATCATTCAATGTATACGGAACTCATGAGAAATCTTTAAAGTACCTTTTTATTTTACCACGGTAAATGCTCTAAGGCATCTTGAGGGTGAGTGGGTCACCCCAGGCGTGTATGTGGGACTCGCTCTTCCCGAAAGATGGTAAGGTGGATGCAGGTCTATCCATTAAAACCCGGCGAGTGCCACCAATGCTGCCTTTGGTGAGGCGCCCCGGATCTATTAAGAACAGGGCATCTCAAAGGCTAGTCAGTCCCCGAAAGACCGACGCCACTTCCACAGAGGAGTAGTCCCGCACCACAGAACAACCCTTCCAACGTGGTGACAGTGCAATGCGGTGAGGTTAACATTCTCGCCCCTTGTCCCCTCTGCTCTTTTGTCCCCTCTTCTTATAGGAGAAGTACAAAGACCAGTTTCCTCGGTTCGATTTGCTTCGTTCAAGATACTGGGTTCACTTTATGACCGACGACTTACTTCCGACGAGACGACCGTGGAAAAATCCTTAGTACCTATTGAAATATTAGTTCTTCTAGAAGTTTTGCACCGACGTCATGTCATACATTCGTTGTTATAATAACGATTTCATGTTCATTCGTTGTATAGCGTTAACATATCAGACCAATCCAAGTGCTTTGATAACATTCAAAGTGATCTGCTACAGAAATAGTATCAAACAATATCGCCAACTCAATACAAGCAGTAGACATTAGAAGTTGTTGAAACAATTACTTGTAAATTGATTTAACTATGCAGTAGCTATTAGTCACACATCAATAAGAGCTTGACTTGGACTGTAAATACACAGTTCAATATTTGTACACCGCCCTGTTACTTCTCAGCCAATTTCGAAGTTTGGATACTTGAATAGATATAATCAATTTAATATACTATTGCCTAATTTCTAACAAACATTAGGTTGCTCAAACAAACTTGAGTATTGTTTTAGTTGGATCTATTTCATCGAACAGTCTTTATAAAGCGACTTCATGAGCTTAATAATAATGCTGTTGTTTTTAAATAAATAATATTGATCATAAAAAACGTGAACAGCATAATGGACGTAAAAGTATAAATACATATGTATATACAGTTTTATACTGAGCATTATCGATAAAACTCATAAATGCTTACGGTTTAGATTTTTAAAAATATATTTTGACATGTAGATATAGGTATCATCTATATCTGTATCTTTTTTTTATTAGTCTAGCAATTCAGAGAGGGAACGCTGCCAGTATCTTCGGAAGCTTGCCTAAAGGGACTCCTTTTTATTAATATACTTAAGTTATTATATTATATTTTTTAAGGTTTTTAGTTTTAGGTTCTTTGTAATTTATAGCCATTATGTTTTTATTTACTTATCTTTATATATAAAAATCAATGCCACTTTTCGTTGTAATTTTATAACTCAAGAACGGGCTCACCAATCCCAACAAAATGTTTAGGCTTTGTTCGGACTATTTAGTAGATGGTTTATGTGAAGTTTGCGCAAAATCGGTCGAGCGGTTGTTCATTTATCACATTTTTTTAATTCAATAAATGGCGGATCATTTTGTTAATGGAGATTTTGCTGTCAAATTGAAACTTTTTTCAGTGTTGACAGTACAACATTAAGTTTTAAAATAGCTAGCAATTAATAATATGTATATTTTTTTGTTTGAATAAATTAATTTGATGTTCCAATTTTTTTTTATTTCATTTTATACGTAGCAAAGCACGTACCGGGCCGCTAGTAAATGTATATAAATTACATCTGAATCTGTATCTGTACCTGTATCTGTATCTATATCTAAATCTATGTCTATCGAAGAAGTAATATTACTACTTCGATAGACATAGATTTGAATTTTTGAATGATTGAATCATGTCAGTGAATCATGATGAACAATATTGTTCATTCACTGACATGATTCAATCGAATATCACCTGTAGTGAATTCATTGATAATAAGTGATAGTTGGATTTGTCAATATATTATAAATTCATTTAATGTTGAATCTAAATAGAGGTACACTAAAAGTCTAAATAGAGGTACACTAAAGTCTAAATAGAGGTACACTAAAGTCTAAATAGAGGTATACTAAAGTCTAAATAGAGGTACACTAAAGTCTAAATAGAGGTACACTAAAAGTCTAAATAGAGGTACACTAAAGTCTAAATAGAGGTACACTAAAGTCTAAATAGAGGTATACTAAAGTCTAAATAGAGGTACACTAAAGTCTAAATAGAGGTACACTAAAGTCGCAAATCTGTACTCACAGAAGTGTGAGTCAGATTACCTCTATTTAGATTTGACATTCTTCGCTAGTCTGAGATATATTCGCTAAATTATTAAGTTTACTCAAGTTTTCGGACGCGTTGATATATTTAGCATAAACATCTATTTGTGTAATCTAAGCAATTCAAATATGGTAATATTCTATATCGGTCATAAAACTATACTTTCTTTTAAATTGTTTCCCCTTGAATAATAAAACCTAATTCGTATAAAGCTTATTTTTTAAGGATTATTTTACATTAGGTGGAAATGTGTAAGTATAATTCAAGATAGAGTTTGTTTGATACTAGGGCTATTCTTCTTTTTAACCTACAAAAAGGTGTCTCCACCAGTCAGTGAAAAAAAAAAACAAGGACACTGCTATTATTTGTTCTTAATTGTATTTCAACATGCACTGTACTATACACATAATGACTGTGCACGATTAAATAACTTAAGTATTGAATAATTTCATTGTAAAAAGTACGTTACCGGGTTGTAAATCCGCGTGACAGAAGTGTATTTCATACTTGATGACAGTGTCTCCCGCTACCTCGGCTTGCGTTTAATCAATAATATTACGAAAAAAATATATGATGATACAAAACGTAAAAATATATTTTAACTCCTAAATATATTGCGTATCATTTAATAGCAACCTCTATTTTCTATCACTTTTAATAGATTAATTTAAAAAATCTCAAATACTTGTCTCCTACCACCTGACGTTTTATTTTGTAAATTCTGTCACTTGGGTTGTCTTCGAAATACGCGTTTGTACCGCTCGTATTTGTGGCCTACCATTGGCGGTTTGGATCGTCTTCCCCCCTTGGTACGATTTTCCCTTTGGGATCAAGAGACAGTGCGTCAGTCACCAGAAAGCTGTGATAGGTCGTGCGTGGGTTAATTCGGCTACCGCTTCGTCACGTAAGTAATTAATTAAAAATATAGTTATTATTCTTACTGTTCATTATCTACTCCTACGTGATAAGATATATTTTATTGCCAACGTGTAAATTACATATTCTATGTTAAACGTCAAATGTTATCGACTTTGCAAAAAATTTTTACTCCTCCGTCACACGACAACTCCGTCACATGTTTATTGTGACGGAGTGGTAAAGAACGTGACGGAGAGGTAAAATAAACGATATTCTTGTTCTATTTATGCTGATCTTCTCGTATGTTTTTACTTATTACTTATTTCTATTTCCAAATACCATCATGGCGAAAAAGAAGGCATTAATACCAGCAGAAAGACAACGGCGTTGTCGGGAGAGACGAAAAAATGACCCTGAGAAGGTAGCTGAAATAAAGCGCAAGGATTTAGAAATATACCATGCTCGAAAGAAGCTAGTGGCTGACATGAGCATGCAAGAACATCGAATCAAAAAGAAAATATGGCAAGAAGGAAATAAAAAAAGAAGGGAGAGGAAAAAGATGCTTTTTCCTCTCCCTTCTTTTAAACACGCCGGCTCCATCACCAATACCAGAAACCCCACGAATGACTCTATCTGCAACACCGACTGAAGTATCTACTTGTAGTTCAAGGGGAAGAAAGAAAGTGAAAAGAGATAGAACAAAGTTTTACAGAGATAATATTAAATTTCACGAAAAAATAAACCAGTTAGAGAAGAAAGTTCGAAAATATAAGAAGGGAGTGCAAAGGAACTCAGAAAAAGATAACAGCAGCAACAAAGATGAAAGAAATAGAATACAAAGAAATACAGCGATTTTTCTAATGCCATTAAAGAACGATATAAAGCATGTCAAAAGTCGAGAAGAAAAACGCCTCATCCAATCGGTACTTCAAACCCTGTAGATGGAAGAGATACTTGTTTATGTAAGTTACATGCAAATTTTACCTATGTGGTTAATACATTACATAAGAATAAAGTAATTGTGTAGATAGACACGAATTAAATCAACGTTTAAAACGAAAGATCCAACTGATAAAACTGCTGTCTGCGGTACTTCTTACCATACACTCCAGCCTGAAGACATTCATGCAATTAATATAAAAGCCGGAGTACACGTATTGGTGAAAGTACGAAGTGAGAGAAAAATCCAATATACTAACGCTGGAGTAGCAACAAGTACCGACGATGAAGAAGGCGATGTTTTGGTAATGTTCCTAAAAACAGTCGATGATAGTGGAAGAAGAAGAATCTTTAAATTGGTGGAGAGTGACATATCGGATGTTCCTTTTGATGACTTGATTAAAGTCTTACCGGCTCCAAATATAATTAAAAAGGGAAAGAGACAATATTTCCAGTTCGAAGAGCCGTTGTCAGTATTCGAAAAATAAGACTTTCTATATCTAAGGCTTCCAAATTTAATTATCGTCTTGCTAGACTGTTAATGATGATTATTTTATTTTATGTTTTTGGGAATTTTAATTCTGAACTAGATTTTTTATTTACTTAAGACGAATAGAATATAATATAAAAGAAAGAAAGAAAATGTTTATTTGTGAAACTACTTATGCACATAAGACACACAATTAATAATATAACATATATACACTGTAGTTACACAAAACGGCCTCAGCTCAGTGTTTGCTGGAATTACCATTCCAGCACTGGTCTTCCGTTGAGGCCGTTTATATCATTAGTAACAGTTTTATTCTAAAACGTATCCTGGTATCCCCTAGAATAACAACTCTGTCACATAGGTTACGACTCTGTCACGATGTTGTCTCCTGGTAGGAAAATTGTTATGGTCGTTTATATATTTTGTTGTGACTAGTGCAATATTAGATTTTTTTTAATTATAATGGTTGATAATATTGCCGTCAGTGATATTCATATTTATTTGTAAATGATAGTAAAAACTGATTTATAGCAAAAACATACATTATGTTAGAAGAAAATGTGACAGAGTGGTGTGTGATCAAACATATTTTATAAATACAAATGTATTACATTCGTGTTCAAAGAGACGTATGCTGCGGCATGTTGTTGTGAGCGCGGGTCCCTTCGCGTTGTGCGTAGTGTGTTTCTGCGCACCCAGAGACCCGCCTTGATTCTTCTGACCAAGGCGTATCGCTCGACGAGCACTTACGGACTGCGGTCTTGGCTGGTGTGCTGCCGCCGACCTCGAGGTGATCAGGATAGACTAGGTGCTCTTCGCGAGTCCGCGGTTACCAAGGAGGAGTTGCAGAGTGTCAAAATCAGAGAGTCCGCTCTCGCCGCAGGGCAGGAGCGTTGGGACACGTCGATCCATGGGAGGTGAAGGCTGGCTTGTAGGCGACTTGGATCGAGCCAAATTATGAAATGTCCCAATTCCGGACCGGTCATGGGTATTTTAGGGGGAGGCTTCACATAATGAAATAGTCCGCTGTGAGGTCATGCTACTGCGGCGAAGCCGCAGTGGAAGTTGTACACCACGCATTCTGGGAATATCCTCTGTACAGTGATGAGCGTATGGAATTGTTGGACGGAATTCAAGTACAAGAGGTGGTATCAGTCTACTACGGCGATCTCGTGGCTTCAGCGGCGAACTTCGGTAGACTACGGGATTTCGCGCAATGATGACACAGGAGAAGGAGCGACCTCGAGAAGAACGGAGGTAACGAAGCGGAAACCTAGAAAGGTAAAGAAGACTATCGCAGATAGCAGAGCGTACTATCGGCAGACACCGAAGGTATATCTGTACCGTCCGCCCCAGAAAGGGGTAAATAGAAAGAGATTTAAATAACCTGTAGGGAACGGAAGCGTGCGCACCTGAAGGGCAGAGAAGAAACTGCAGACATTAGGATGCGCACTCCCGAGATTCGACCTGTATAATCGCGAAAGGTTGATAGGGCCATGAGTTGGTGGAGGGACTTGTCCTTATGCTTACGTGATCTTGAGGATGAGGATCAGCTATGCCTAACGGTGGGCATAATGTAATGGAATCAGTAAAATCGTGTAATTTTAAATATAAACACATGGTCTTATGTATGTACAGACGATCACATAGGTAATTCACGAGGTGACGCAGGATACGCCAAGCATAAATTAAAGCATAAGACTGAAAATATATCGCATAAATAATATTCTGTGCTA
Organism: Helleia helle; assembly: GCA_963853865.1. Classification (NCBI taxonomy): domain Eukaryota; kingdom Metazoa; phylum Arthropoda; class Insecta; order Lepidoptera; family Lycaenidae; genus Helleia; species Helleia helle. Next base: position 9,309,825 of record OY971420.1, read on the forward strand.
CGTACACGTAAAGTGTTGTATATTAGAAGTATATCTATTATAATTGTTTGAACTGTAAGTGCAAAGATATTCTTTTAACTAGAATTTTGTAGATATTATCGCAACAAACTATATAAAGATAGAAGATAGCATATAAATAAAAATAGAACTATAAGGACCGTCACGACAAGGCTTGAACCATAGTGGGGTTATCACATATCATAAACATATAATAAAGCTTCATGATTCGGATTCATGATATTAAGCAGCTGATAGTCTCTAGTAAAATGAAATTCCTTTGCTGAAGTTTGATTGACTATATCAAAGCTACAAGCCCTTTCATAGATCCGTTGATTAACGAGAACTCATATATAGCTAGAATACCATCCATTCAAGTGACTGTCACTCAACGCTGGTATTTCCAAAATCCATTACACGACCAATAAAGCTATGTAATAACCCTTCCATCCATCAGCCACGTTTTACCCATGTGTTTTTAATATCTTTTTGGATTCCTTACTTAAGGTTCAATATTATGTTTTTTAATTTTTATTTGATCTATCACATTATAATATAGACATACATGAACTTCACACACCTTCAAAGACTTTTTTTTTCTTTAACGTCGGGAAATGCTCTGAGGCATCCCGCGGGGAGTGGGTCTCCCCACGCGGGTATGGGGGACTCGCTGCGCCCGACAGCTGGTAAATGGACGCAGCTCTACCCACTAAAACCCGGCGAGTGCCACCAATGCCGCCTTTGGTGAGGTGTCCCGGATCTAGAAAACAAACAGGGCACCTCGACGGCTAGTCAGTCCCGCAAGGGACCGACGCCACCTCCACAGAGGGGTTGTCCCGCACCACAGAACAACCCCTCCCAACGTCGTGACAGTACAATGGGGTGAGGTTCCCATCCTCATCTTTTGTCCCCTCTCCTTATAAGAGGGGTACAAAGAGCCCCCTCGGCCCAATTAGCTTCGCACTACTCACCCTAGGTTACTAAGCCCCACCGCCACGACACACCTTCAAAGACTGTTTATCTCATATTTATATTAATATTGTTACGGGTACTTACCGCGTTTACAGATATATTGACGTGCCGATATTTCGGCAATGTTTCAATTGCCATAATCACGGGGAGACAGACACAGGACAGTCAGAGACAGGACAATATCGATAAGATCGTTACATTAAGATCACGTTAATTTAAAACTTTTTATCTCATCAGGTATGCAGGTTTCCACACCATTTTTCCTTCATTGGTGACCAAGCGATGGTCCATGAGACCAGTTACACGTAGAAATTAAAAAAAACCCAATCACAGGATTATTATTATTATTCAGGATCGAACTCGAACACTTCGGACTCCCCAGACAGGTATGTGGGACTCCCCTCGCCCGAGAGATGCAGCTCTACCCACTAAAATCTGGCGAGTGCCACAAATGTCTCCTTTGATGAACTGCCCCGGATCTATTGAGCAAGCAGGGCACATCGATGGCTAGTCAGTATCTACCTCAAGGGACCGACACCACTTCCACGGAGGGACCGTCGCGCACCACAGAACAACCCCTTATAACGTCGGGACAGTGCAATGGGGTGAGGTTCCCATCCTCGAGCATTGTTCCCCCTGCTCTTTTGTCCCCTCTTCTCATAAGAGGGGTATAAAGAGCAGTTCCCTTGGTTCAAGTTGCTTCGCCCAAGATGCTGGGTTCACCTTAACCTACTGAGTCCCACCGCCACGACAAGGCTTAAGATTTGGTGGGGGACCACTTACACCATATAATTAGTATGGCTAATTAGTTTTTATAATATATGATTATGATGATCTCCTACACGGAATACCACATTGATGAACGAAGTGCGTTTCAGTCGTTCACTATGCACTGAGTGATGCAGATTTCTTTTTATAAAACTTCCTCCTACACAGTCTATCTTTGGCCTGTTTTCGTGTATCGTTTCGTGTTGACCATAATTTCTGACTAATTGAAATCTTCGTTAGATTGAGTAACCTAGTCACGCGTGGCCTATTCAGCGTACGCATCGACCATAAGAATTGGATTCGAGTTCGATCCCCGGTTACTCGGTTAACTTTTTCCCCACCATGGTTCAGGCCTTGTCGTGGCGGTGGGGCTCAGTACCCTAGGGTGAGCGGTGCACCGTGGGCTAAGCTAATTGGGCCGAGGGGGCTCTTTGTACCCCTCTTATAAGAAGAGGGGACAGAAGAGCAGGGGGCAAGGGGTGAGGATGGGAACCTCACCCCATTGTACTGTCCCGACGTTGGGAGGGGTTGTTCTGTGGTGCGGGACAACCCCTTTGTGGAGGTGGCGTCGGTCCCTTGCGGGAATGACTAGCCGTCGAGGTGCCCTGTTTGTTTTCTAGATCCGGGGCACCTCACCAAAGGCGGCATTGGTGGCACTCGCCGGGTTTTAGTGGGTAGAGCTGCGTCTATTTACCAGCTGTCGGGTGCAGCGAGTCCTACATACCCGCGTGGGGAGACCCACTCCTCCGCGGGATGCCTCAGAGCATTTCCCGGCGTTAAAAAAAAAAAAAAAAGGTACAGCTTGGCAAAAAAGAGTTTGGAAAAAATGAGGGCGCCACTTTCACTTAGGTCTCATCATAATATTGTGGAAAATCGGCAAGAGAATTTATACAAATCGTTAAAAATAAATGTGAAACACTAAACGTTACTCAAAATCTAGTATTTGTCGGCCAAGTATTGTCACATCATAGGTTTCCATTTGGTAAAATATTTAGTTCCACTTGTCACCACGTCACACTCTTTTTTGCCAAGCTGTACTTTATATATTTTATAAAATATACACTAGCAGATCAGGCAAACTTTGTTGTGCCATATTGATTATTTCTAGATATCCTAATCACCTATCGGTATTAATAATGCTTTAAGACCTATTCATTACCTACAAAATATACTTTAAAAGAAATCGGTTGAGGAGTTTCGGAGGAATGGGGCCACGAACACCATGACACAAGATTATGTATGCAATATCACGCAATTTTAAAGGATTTAAATTATTATTAATAATAATTATATTCCTGTCCTGTGGTAAGTTCTCAAAGAACGTATGTTACTGGTACCCGATAACGGAAACATATTTAATAATTTTATACTATACATTACATAATATATACATAAAATATTTTTTATTATATAATACACATATTCAATACACATCCATTACCCAGGAACACAGAAAACTTTTGGTTCCCTGGCGGGATTCGAACCCACTACCTTGAGCGCAACCTCGCTTACCATTGAGCCAGAGAAGTCGTTAATTGAAACACTTTTAAAATAATCTTTTGTTTGTACAGTCTTTAAAACTGTAAGTCACTTTGTACAGATTATAGCTCCATCCAGGCGGAGATGATATTTAATTACATTTCAATTTCGTAAATAAAACATAAAATACATTTTCATCAGACGTGTACATAACAGTATTGGAGGGTTGTGATTTTAACAGTCTATGTATGTGTTTAAGAATGGTTAATCAGATCACATAAATCACATAACTGACTTCGATGAATGAGGTATCGATTCATTAGATATTATTCGGGTAATAAATTCACATTTGTAACTATTTTCAAGGAGAAATTGATTCGAAGTTTTTGTAGTGTGCACTACACTACAAAAACTTCGAAAACTCTAATTATAATAATTATGTAATAAGTATAATATTATGTGAGAAAGGATGGCGTGTGTAAGGTCTAAGTGCCGATATGATACTCTCTTTATTTTATAGGTACATACATCATCTTATATAGGTACTAATTACATATTACAGGCATTATATTACATTTTTTTATTAGTTGAGTTCATCAAAAGACGTCTTCACTAAATACTCGTATGTATCAAATTACCCATATACCCTAGGTCCATTGACCTTATGGTAGTTTACATGTCAGTATATGGCGACTACAATGTAAATTAAACTTCTGTTTTCAACCCTCGATATTAGATGCAAGTTTATAATTAATGTGTCCTTTCTTGTACGTATAAGTTTGGTCTCTGGACGTGTCTTAAATCTAACTTGTTAGCCTCTAAGTATTATATAGCAAATATATTTGACCATAAGCATCTAAGCTCGTTATTGAAATTTATATCATATTTAGCTTTCGTTTGATAACTAACATTACAGAATTTTAATATTTTAAAAACATTAATATTATTGCACACCTCGTAAGCTAAGAGTTGAGAGCGCTTTACATTCCACATTTCTAAAAATCGGTTGTCTGTAAAGTAGGTTTACTGACAATAGTTGAACGTGACAACGTCAAAAGAAAATAGAACGCTTCACAGCGAGGTGACGCCGCATGCGTCATGTTTTTTCGTGCGTGCAGTCGGCTCAATCGAATTATAAGACGTTGTCACGTCAAAAAAAAATCGGTTGTCTGTAAAGTAGGTTTATAAATTCTGTAAATTATAAGACGTTGTATAATTCGATGGTATTTATTTTGTTCAACATAGTAAATAATAACATTAAGAATAATCTTCACAACCGACGCCAGGAGGCCGTGTGGTCGCAGACTGCACGGTTGGCGGGGGGCAACCCCCTACTTTATAAACCAAAAGTGAGCTGAATGGGCTCACACTAATCCGATGTAGCATTAGGGTTTTCGGGCCGTTAGCATAGATCCATCCAAAAAAAAATATAATAATCTTTAGTAGAAGTCCGCGTTTTTATGTCTGTATATGGCCCCACCATGGTTCAGGCGTCGTGGCGGTGGGGCTCAGTAGCCTAGGATGAACTGCTGCACCTTGGGCGAAGCGAATTGAGCCGAGGGGCTCTTTGTACCCCTATATTATAAGAGGGTACAAAAGAGCCGCAAGGGGCGAGGACGGGAACATTACCCTATTGAACTGTCCTCCTGAACCTCACCAAAGGCGGCATTGTTGGCACTCACTGGGTTTTACTGGATAGAGCTGCGTCCACTTACCAGCTTTTGGGCACAACGAGTCCCACATACTAGGGACACCCACTCCCCCGCGGGATGCCTTAGAGCATTTCCCGGCGAAATAAAAGTCCGTAGGTATATATGGCAGAGAAATTGGTCAAAAAATTATCGTACTGGAATAATTTTATTCTCATCATCTAAATTCTAAAGTAACAATGCGCCGAGTTTTTTATTAATATGAGCGTTCAATTCACTGGTGTTTAATTATCTATACCAATATAATAAAGCTGAAGAGTTTGTTTGTTTGTTTGAACGCGCTAATCTCAGGAAGTACTGATCCTATTTGAAAAATTATTTCAGAGTTAGATAGCCCATTTATCGAGGAAGGCTATATAACATCACGCTGTGACTAACAGTAATTAAGTTGAGTAAGTTAAAGCGGGCGAAGCTGCGGGCAACAGCGACAACAATTATAAAAAACTAAGATAAGATTCGTATCTTCATATCTATTACAAAGTCGTCTTTGTAAATACGACTTTGTAAATACGACTGTGTAAATATCAGACTGATTATTCATTGCTATTAGCAACATACAGGCTAATTGCTTAGACGGGTTTTTTTACAAATAATCATTCCATTATAACTTAATACAATCTTTCCATGAACTTTCTCAATTAATACGAGCGTTCAATTTACTGACGAGCAATCGAAGCTTTAGACTACCGACGCCCATATACATCACCACAACCAGAAATTATGCAGATGTGTTGCCCTCCTTTTCATTATCCCCCCAATGGGCCACCGCAAACTCACAAGCTGCACAAAAGGCAGCTGTATGCAGACAGTATAGCTGTCACTTTACGTTAGTATCATGTGAGCAAGAGGTTTCACCCCCGTCGTGCCGGCCCAATTCAGCTACAAAGCAGCATGGTTACCTCTTACTTTTTCATTACTTGCTTATTAAAATTAAGCTTCTTCGAACGTCTGGAGATAAGCGCCAGTATGTAAATGGGTGATGTTCTTCTTCTTCTTCTTTTAATACGTCTCCCTGAAGGATTTGCCAATATAAAATGGGCGACGTTAACCACTTACCACCATTTGCCTCATCTGCCAATTTGCTATTGTGAATTGCACAGACTATTGGGAAATTTCATTTATTTTCTATTTGGATATACGTCCTTCATAATTGCTGCCCTGAGCCGAGAATCGAAAGCCTATTAAATTGATAGATCCACTTTCAAAATGGTTGATAGATAATCCATTTGTCCGCAATGGCTCTCCAATGGTTTAAATACAGGATAGAGAGATCAAGTTTTTGGAGTTATTGAAGCAAATAATTCTATGAAAGGAATATAATACTAATAATAGTATTTAGTTTTATGCATACATTATAAATAATAGTTTAGATATTTATATCTGATATAATACACATATTTAATACACCCATGACCCAGGAACACAGATTTTTTTATTCCCTGGCCGGATTTGAACCCGCAACCTCCGGCTTGAGCGCCAACGCGCTTACCATTGAGCCACAGAGGTCGTCAAAATTAAATGGTTGGTGGTAGATAGATAATATTTTAAAATAGAACTATTTTGTCCGGATATATTTTATATATAAGTACTTAACGCCCGAATACTCAAACGAATCTCAAATGTAAGACTTGTGTAAGACGTACTTAAACTCATGCTACGACGTGTCAGATTCAAAGAAAAAAATTTTAAACAAAAATTTAAACCGACTTCAAATTAAAAAAAAAACTAATAAGTAATAAAATAATGTCCTTAATTTTTGTGCATACAATTTATAATCAACTTGTTCTTCTTCTAATATACAATTTTGCGTTAACATGTTTTTTAGTTATTTTTTTTATTTGAACTCGGTTTTAATTTTTGTTTAAAAATTTTTTATTTCTTAATTTTTAGTGATTTCAAAATTACTTTTAAAATTACTTTAAACAGATAACTGATTTTATTTGTCTGAAATATGTGTAGAACTATTAAACGCGTTGCTCAGATTAAATAGCGCTGTATTAATGAGATGACCGTAGAAAGGGTTTAATTCATTACATAACAAATGAAAAAACCGAAATGGAATTGTGTAAAACTTTATATACATGTAATTGAAAGCAATCACGGCAGATTTGCTGCTATTCGTTAAATAATTCCATTATATATAGGTATAGAACATCACCAATATAGATATATAGAATGGATATTATGATGAACTTGAAAAACTATGATGCGCTTCCAAGTCACAGTTGTTTTTTGTTCATTTAACAACGACAAGTAATAAAATTACATGATTTTGGCATAATATTATTTACCGTATGAATTAAGCCCAATTAAAGCTGTAAATCGTCGAGGATTCCCCTCGACTGTGTATGGTCTCCATCATCACATCTGTAATGGCGCTTATAACCCATATGGGTACAAAGTTCTCATCAATTTAATTTAATAAAGTAAACTGTTGAGGAGTTCCCTTAACTGTCCTTTGTCTTCATCATCAGACCCCTAATGACAGTCACAACTCATCTACGTGTAAAGTTCTCATCATTACAAATTAATCAAGCCCAAACACAAGGTTACTGATGTAAATCGTTGAGGAGTTCCCTCGATTGTCTTTCGGCTCCAGCATCAGATCGACTCCAGACCTTCATTAAATTGTTGTCCTTCAAAACACTTTATAAAAGAAATATCAAACGCACTAGTCGCCCCTACGATTTTCGAAAGTTCCCCTCGATTTCTCTGGGATGCCATCATCAGATCCTGGTTTCCTTATCATGGGACCATTTGGGAAGTATACCCTTTAGAACAAAAAAAGAATATTTCAAATCGGTCTAGCCATCTTCGAGTAATCAGGTAACATACATAAAAAAAAAAAAAAAAAAAAGATTCCGACGAATTGATAACCTCCTCCTTTTTGAAGTCGCTTAAAAAAGAGGGACAACACGAGTTTAAGTACGTCTTAAATTTGAGATTCGTTTGAGTATTCGTGCGTAAGTCGCGATTAAAATGAAGATGAAACGAGATGACGGTTTTAATTCAACCTCATTGCAGTTTGTTTAATTCAATCAGTAAAACAAACCGTGGTTAGTGGTGCAAGTGGTGTACTTTCAATACTTATCAAATTGTACGTGAATAATCAGAATTAAGATGTTCTTTTGGTATTCTCGCTTTGAATTATCACAATATGTGGGAAATAATGATCATTAAATTATAATGAAAACTACTTATCTTCGGAACTTTTTTTTTACCCACTAAAACCCGGCGAGTGCCACCAAAGCCGGCTTTGATGCGATGCCCCGGATCTGTTGAGCAAACAGTGCACCTCGACGGCCAGTGAGTCCCTCACGGGGCCGACGCACAGATGGGTTGTCCCGCACCACAGAACAACCCCTCCCAACGTCGGGACAGTACAATGGGGTGCCCCGCCCTCGCCCCTAGCCCCCTGCTCTTTTCTCCCCTCTTCTTATAAAAGTGGTACAAGGAGCCCCCTCGGCTCGATTCGCTTCGTCCAAGGTGCAGTGGCTCTGAGTCCCACCACCACGTCAAGACCTGAACCATGGTGGGGGTTATCATCATCATCATCCGTCCACTGCTGAACGTAGAGCACCCTCAATGAACGTCAATATGACTGATCCCTCGCCACTCGTATCCAATATTGACCGGCCACTATACGGAGATCGTCTTCCCTGGTTAAAGGTCGACCATAGCCTCCAGTCTTACTGTAGCATATGCATATAAAATGTGTGTATGAGCGATTGAAAGTATGATTGTAATGGTATAATTTTAATAAAATCAATATGCAAGTAATGAGTACTATACCACAAATAAAAAATAATAAATAAGGATTGGTTTATAACAAACATCATCGATCGTAAGATATATATTTTGTGTGAAATCTAAAAGTGCTTCATAGTAAGAGGTAGTGCCGTACTACATTGCAGCCGAACTATCATTGTACATCTCGCTCACATAACACCGGCGTCAAGTGACAGCTATGCTGTTGCGTTTCGTGCGGTTTGTGAGTTTCCGGTGGCCCATTGGGGGGATAGTGAAAAGGAGTAGTAGTATGGGCGTCGCCCCCTGCTCGTTTGACATGAAATCGTATGACAAAAATAAAAAATAAAATAATATTTTTGGATACATATTATAAACTTTTTTAATTGAGTTACATACCAACTGGTTGAATGAATTTTATAACAATTTCACGTTGGAAACTTTTTGTTTCATTTCATGATAAAGTTGAAATACATTGTACCGTTCGTGCATAAAACTATATAAATAAATGTCGGTATGTAGCAATACTAAGTATATAAGTATATACTTCTCTTGAAGCTGATTTTTTGAGCACACATGTAGATGTACTTTTGTGATGGTTTTCACTATTTACGAAACCGTTTAGAAGTAATAAAAATACATTTTCGAGATACAGAAATATTTTATTTTTATTTTTTGATGTGTAAACTTCTTTTAGCGCGGTACGCACTTTTCGATGAATAAATATCTGAACTCGCGACACCGCACGCAAGCCGCTGGAGACGCAGTTTGACGTTTATATGACGTGGTCTCGCGACACCACACTCGAGCCGCTGGAGACGCAGTTTGACGTTTAATTTATATATATTTATATATATCGTGTATATTATTATAATAGTATGTATTTATTATAATTGAAACAGCGCATACTACGCGCTTTTCAGCATCTTTTTCAGCCTCTATTAAAGGTATTTGAATTTAATTGTTTTGTTTTCACTTCTATCGGCAGTCCCTGACGTGACTGGTTGAGTTTTTTTTATGATTTCATGTTGTAAAATCGTAGTAATGTTAATATATTTACTTATGATATTAGGGTTTTATTCTCAGCTTAGACTAAACTAATTATTTTTTCGAATTGGCATAATATTACTATTGGCCTTTGAGACTTTTCATCAGTTACTCATATATATAGTGAACGATTATTTTTATCATTAATTCAGTTAGAAGAGATTCGATTTTTGACGTGTTATAAATAGATGAACACCAGGAACGCGCATGAAAAAGTGTCCCGTTCCACCCGAGCCTGTCAAACAATAGAAGCCCAAGCGTTGGCTTGGAAATCATTATTCGCGTATTCAACATTAATTGTTATAAATAATTTAAAACAAACGTTGAATACACGACAATATGTTTTGTGTTTTTATTAACAAGATTTAATTGATTTCCTCCATAATTTTCAGTCTAATTTCATTTTGTTCTTGTTCTCAAAGCAGCGACAAAAAAGGTAATTAAATTTTCATCAATGTTTCTTTATGACACTATCACGTAAAACTATCGTCCGTAAACCAACTTTACAGACAACCAATTGGTTTTTTACATAGGTGAGTACAGTAAAGTTAGATATTAAATTTACTGGTACAAATCCAGGGCAGAGACTTTGTCTGTGAGTTTCTATATAAGCAATAATAGGTAAGCTTCTTAAAGTCAATTCCGTTTCGTGTAGGAATTTCATATGAGAGAACTATAAAGTGGTGTGAACTTAATATGCGATACAAGAATATAGAAAAATTAGGAAATACGACCTCTGTGTTGGAATCCTGCCAGGGAACAAAAAAGTTTTCTGTGTTCCTGGATCATGGATGTGTATTAAATATGTGAAATATATAATAAAAATCTTAAATATATGTATAGTATAAAAGTATTAAATATATTTCCGTTTTCTGGTACCTGTAACACTCTTCAAGAACTTACTACGGGACCAGATTGACGTGGTGTAAAATCGTTCATAGATATTATAAATTGCTTACAAGACTGACAAAGCGTTTGTATGCAGCGAAATCTTGGCGAAATATCGCGTTCCAAGAAAAGAAGTGAAAATCATAATCCCCTTTCTCTTTAACATTAAGTAAATGTTAAATTTGTAATATATTAATAGCGAAATGTGTTTTTTGGGGAGCTAGTTCAGAAACATGAAATATTCGGAAACTTTGGGTTATTAATATTATCAACTATTAGCAAGTTACGGGTTTGATTGGGGGATACTATGAAACTTGTATAGCCGACGGCCAAATTCAAATATATTATAATTTATTAGTAACATTATCCGATAAAACTATTTCGTGCACAGCAACTGGTGGTAGTTCCTTCTTCATTTTTATTGTTACGTAGCAGTATTTCTTATTAACCTTCTTTTCTTTTGCGGCGGGAAATGCTCTTAGGCATCCCGCAGGAGAGGAGGGACTCGACAGCCGGGACTCACATAGCCCGAAAGATGGTAAGGTGGACGCAGCACTAGCCACTAAAACCCACAGAGACTCACCAATGCCGCTTTTCGTGAGGTGCCCTGGATCTGTTGAGCACAAATGGCACCTCGACGGCTAGTCAGTTATCCAAGGGACCAACGCCACCTCCACAAAGGGCTTTCCCCGCACCACATAACAACCCCTCTTAATGTTCGGGACAGTGCAATGTGGTAAGGTTCCCGTCCTCGCCCCTTGCTCCCTGCTCTTTTTTCCCCTCTTCTTATAAGAGGGGTACAAAGAGCACCTCTTCTTCAACCCTCGGTTGAATTGGCCTCGCCCAAGTTGCTGCGTTCACCTTAGGCTTCTGAGCTCCATCGCCACGACAAGGATTGAACCATGGTAGAGATATTTCATATTAATTATTAAACTAGTTGGATGCAAATGGAGGGGTACCAGTCGTCTTAGTGTTCATTGTATTCTATGTCCAGTGGCTAGAAAATAATAAAATAATACCAATGTATTGACGATGATGATAATATTTAGGTACAATATCATCCAAGTATTTTAAATTTTACTTCATATACTTTAATTTCTAAGTCTAACTAATACGTCAGTAGGAGTGAGTTGTTATTTTACAGCAATACAAATATTCACGAGCGACGATGGTCTAGCGCTCTAGCGGATATGGGCTCAGCCCTAGAGTGCGAAATCCGGGATAAATCCTGACCCTTTAGTTCCTTGAAATGGGTTTTTCTAAATTTCTTGGTGCACCTGAACATAACATCGCTTGCTCGCCGGTGAAGGAAAGATCGTGAAGAAACTTGCATGCCTGATGATATTAAAAGTCTATGAAGGCATTAGGCCAACGCACCGGTGAACTATGGCTTAACACCCTCCTCGCCTGATTTAGAGGTGAAGACCCGTGTCCAGCAGTGGGACCATAGTTCATCTATACGCTGGTTATATATAAAGAGACAAGGACTAGTTAGTTATATCATCAGCTGGACACTTTACAACTTTTCTCCCATATGAGATTGTACTCCTTGTGTATAGACTCCATGGTGATAATAATTGGCAAGTACTGCCCCTCAATTTTAACAAAACTCGGACACTTGCACTTAGCATCCCTTAAAAATGTTACCAACTGTAAAGTGGCAGCTGCCCTTAAATAGGGTGAGGACCCTCATAGACTCCAAGTAATAAACGGTAGCCTACATTAGTCTGATGAAATTCTTATGGCCAATAATACCATTTTTTGGTCTTTTTAGAGATAGAAACACATTTTTTACCAAAAACATTCTTAATATTTTACACCTAAATTTATTTTTTGCTCTAGACCGACTCAACCAAACAAAAAACCTATACGGATGCTGTACTTTGCCTTTGAAGTACTAATACTCATAGTCCTAAAAGTAACGCAAATGCCATAAAAATGCGTAGATAAACGTTATGGCAAAATGAAATGAAAAAAAGAACAAATTTTAATTTAAAAGCTTTTACGTAAACAGATCAAACGCAATAAAAACTCGTTATTTTCTGTGCATTTGTTATTTTACTCTTTTATTGTCTGCATTTCAAAGTTTGAAAGCAATTAATTGCCTACAAGTTGATTAGCAGTGAAAGTTCAAGGCAACAACGTGATAAAACCATGAAAAAATAGTGACAAGGGCGTGATTTGCGAAGTCGTACGTACAACAATAAAACCGTTTCTCCGATGCCAGCAACGGGAGTAAATACATAAATAATTACATCTGATTGGCAACTTGGACCAGTATGCTGGCAATGGGATAATATAATATATAAACTAGCCAGAAAATTGGCCTGTTGGTCTAATGGTTAGTAACATAGTGCGTTCAATCCCCACCCAGAACAAATGTTTGTGTGAGGAGCATTATCATTTGTTCCATGTCTGGGTTTAATTTATCTATATGTAATATGTATGTATTTATAATAATAATAATAATAATAAATCATTTATTCTCAGGCCCATATGGCCCATAGATATATACCTTACACACTAACATACATATATTATATTACACAAGGGTTAGTATAAAACCTTAAAATTATGTTAGTAAACTTCCTCGCGCTACGTCTTCGTGCGTTCCGGTGGTACTGTTCCGCGGAAGCGACGGAACACCACATCCTGAGGCCAGAAGTCTTCTCGTAAAACTTCCTGCAGGTAGCAGGTCGGTATTCGCACCACAAATGCCTTGAAATTGACGTTGCGGCGCGACTCCAACTCCTGCACCCTCGGACAGTACTGCAACTTCCGGCGCACGTATTCCGCGATGTTCTCCGCCTTTGTGGTGTAATGAAGGCGGGAGATATACACCGGCGTATTCGGCTTGGCGGCACGCACGAGCAGACTGGGCTCCAGTAGGGCTTTGCCGCAGCGATTCTGGACGGTTCTGGGATGGCGCCTCTTCCTCTTCACCACCTCAAAACCATCTTCATCCCGACGTGGCAGCGGGGCGGGGCACGGAGCGCGCGCGGCACGTGCAAGAGCCGGGCGGGGGGGCGCCGAGGAGGGCGCGGGCGCTGGTGCGGCGCAGCTTGGTGGACGAGCCGCGACCCGACTAGCAGCCGCGTCAGCATAAACGCGTCGAGGTGTCGACACGCTTACACTCGCAGCAACCGCCGGGGCATCGCACTTGATGGCATGCGGTGACGCAACGGAGTCCGCCGATGCAAAACTGCAGACGGAGACATTTTGCGCCCCGCGACGCATGTTCACGTTTGAGGCCTCTTCAGGTGACCTACATACCGACATAGCGTTGCGTAATGATACTACCTCGGCACGCAGATCTTGAATGGTCCTATCTGAGACCTCTAACTTGGACTGGACTTCTGTTAGGCTCGACTTCAGGAAGATGATGTCCTTAAGGAGCCTGGTGACGTCGACGTGGTCGAACGTGACGGGGGGCAGCTTGTGCAGCTCCTTCGCCACGAAGCTCGGCACGTCGTCCGGGTCGGTCACCTTTAACAAGGTGATGATGTCCTGGACGCTCTTCTCAGTTCCGTCCCTCCGTCTAGACGGCATCTGGTCGAGTTTGCCCAGCACCTCGTACAGCAGTCGCTTGCCGCTGATTATCTCCTCTTCTTTGAAGTTAGACTTACATATTTGTAAGATGCTAACTTCATCCATGGTGTCTATGGCGTTTTGTATAAACGCCAACAGTTCGTTGGCTATGAGTTGCGAACTCATAGCGACGCGAGCGGGCAGCGGCATATAGCCGCGCTAAACATTAATTAAATAATTATACGGTGCACTTTATAAGGCACGTCCGTATTCGATGCGCGATGCGACCGAATATTTAGAAATATATAAGTATATATCAGTTGTCTGGTAACCATAAGAACATGCTCTGCCTAGTTTGGGATCACATGGCCTTGTTTGAGTTGTCCTAACATATTATTATTATATTATTATATGTGATATGAAATTACCAAAAATTCCTTACCCGATTCATTTTTTTTAAACATTATTCCATTATAAGCGACAAAATATATTTTGCCTCTTTCAGGTGTTTACTTTATTTACCCTTGAGACATCAATGCACCCTAAAAGTTAGTTGAACAATCGTAAATTATTCTGAGCGCCTGCCACCTCTCACGGGACTAAAAAATAGCCTTAGGAGATATAGACTGTGACAGGAGATTACCTTGAACAATCTATTTTTTTAAATTTACACTTTTATTTTTATCTTGTTCTTAATATTCTGAGTGGTTTTCAGTCTTGGCAAAAAAGCCTAAGGCATTTATACAACACTTATAATAATAATAATAATAATAATAATACAATACACAAATAATAATAATACAATATACAAATAATAATAATAATAGTACAATTATATATTTCTAAATACAAACACATTATAGACAATTACACCCAGACACAGAACAAATGATCATGCTCGTCACACACAATTTGTCCTGGGTGGAAATCGAACCCACGAGCTTCTGGTCTGGCAGTCAGGTTCACTAACCACTGGACCAACAGGCCAATCGATTCACAAGGAAATCAATAACTGGATAGGATGTGACTGAAGGTTTATAATATTACTAGTGGCCCCGACAGACGTTGTCCTGTACAATTTTTTTTTTGTGAATCTAAAACATTCTCGAATCCACTTGAACACACACAAAAAAAATCATCAAGATCGGTCCAGCCGCTTAGGAGGAGTTCAGTGACATACACGCGCACAGAATAATTATATATATAACTAGCTATTGGCCGCAGCTTCGCCCGCGTTAACTTTTTATAACCTAGATTACTCTTTATAACATCAGATAAAAATAAATGACTTTTTATACAAGTATCATATTATATAACTAGTGGCCCCGACAGACGTTGTCCTGTACAAATTTTTTTTTTGTGAATCAAAACCATTCTCGAATCCACTTGAACACACACAAAAAAAATCATCAAGATCGGTCCAGCCGCTGAGGAGGAGTTCAGTGACATACACACGCACAGAAGAAATATATATATAAAGACTAGTGGCCCCGACAGACGTTTTCCTGTACAAAATATATTTTTTTGTGAATCTAAACCATTCTCGAATCCACTTGAACACACACAAAAAAAATCATCAAGATCGGTCCAGTCGCTTAGGAGGAGTTCAGTGACATACACACGCACAGAAGAATTATATATATAACTAGTGGCCCCGACAGACGTTGTCCTGTACAATTTTTTTTTGTGAATCTAAACCATTCTCAAATCCACTTGAACACACACAAAAAAAATCATCAAGATCGGTCCAGCCGCTGAGGAGGAGTTCAGTGACTTACACACGCACAGAAGAATTATATATATATAAAGACTAGTGGCCCCGACATACGTTGTCCTGTACAAAATATATTTTTTTGTGAATCTAAACCATTCTCGAATCCACTTGAACACACACAAAAAAAATCATCAAGATCGGTCCAGCCGCTTAGGAGGAGTTCAGTGACATACACACGCACAGAAGAATTATATATATAACTAGTGGCACCGACAGACGTTGTCCTGTACAATTTTTTTTGTGAATCTAAACCATCCTCGAATCCCCTTGAACTCACACAAAAAATTTCATCAAAATCGGTCCAGCCGTCTAGGAGGAGTTCAGTGACATACACACGCACACAAGAAATATATATATATATATATATTAAGACTAGTGGCCCCGACAGACGTTGTCCTGTACAAAATATTTTTTTTTGTGAATCTAAACCATTCTCGAATCCACTTGAACACACGCAAAAAAAATCATCAAGATCGGTCCAGCTGCTTAGGAGGAGTTCAGTGACATACACACGCACACAAGAATTATATATATAAAGATATATTATATTAGTTTGAATAATAAATAAGATGTGATGGAACATGATCATTGATTTTTAGAAGTAAAACTTCTTTGCGCGCATGAGTGTAAATTTTTTACGGATTAAACGTCACGAAAATGTGCAACGTTTACGTCCGAGAAAAGGGAGAGAATGACTGAGACCGATTGAGAGATAGTGAGAAAGGGCGAACGTAGCATGAAGCTCACAGCCATGGAGTGAGAGTAGAGAGCAAGCGTGTGAGAAAGATCGAGAGAGAGAGAGTGAGACAGAGCGAACGTCGCATCGCAAGTCTCGGATATTTAAAGCTTTAGATTAGTAAAAATATAAACAAGATTTAATTTATATTTCCTATAGGTATATATCCTTAGACAAAAAAAAATCATGGCTATTTTGTTTTTTAAGGAATTATTTAATTAAGATTTTAGATTATTATTTATTATATTTTATTTATTTATTATTTATGTAGGTTGCTCTTTTCATAAATATTCCTGGTGTTCGTGCAAGAAAAAAAAATCTTGAAATTTTCAGACATAAACGTTTTATTAAATATCAATTTAATAAATTCTCCAATTGCTGTAAAACTATTAAAAAATTCAGAAAAAAATATAATTCTAAATTTTAAATTGAAGTAACACTCTCATACACATCATTCTGTAATATAAACGTCAAACAGAAAAATCCATCAACATGGGCTCGATGTTAAGAAGTGATATTATGACATTCTGCGATATATATTTACAACATGAAACTGCATTTGAAATTCTTACCCACCTGGGAGAAATGGGATGTGTACAATTTATTGATGTAAGTTTGTCTTTACACATATTATATAGACCAGGCAGGGGCGCCCTTGGGGGACTGACTAACCGTCGAGGTGCCCTGTTTGCTCATTAGATCCGGGGCACCTCACCAAAGGCGGCATTGGTGGCACTCCCGGGTTTTAGTGGGTAGAGCTGCGTCCACTTACCAGCTTTCGGGTGCAGCGAGTCCCACTTACCCGCGTGGGAACACCCACTCCCCTGATGATGATGCTTCAGAGCATTACATTAAAAAAAAACACTTCGGATAGAATTCCAGGACTCATTATCACTGCGATGCGAGTATGTACGTGGTAAGTACTCACCAAAGCAACCATGCCCGGTGAGCACCTGTGTCAGACCGAAGGTTAGGAGTTTGCGCTTACGGCGCGCAACCGCCGCTCGAGGACCGACGCAAACTGGTAAACGTGCCACCTGATGGTAAGTGGTCGACGTCGCCCATGAACATAAACCAGTTAACCTGGAACGAGCTAAACTTCCTTAAAACTTCTTTGGACATCGTGAATATAAATCTAGTTCTAAGTCATGCACAAGCGTCGCAAGACTCTCAAGACGTCACAATTCGAAGTGATCGGGATCCGAATGTGCGCGTTGGATGCGGATGACGTCACCGGAAGGAATATCGCTCTCTGGCGCAGAAATGTCGATCCAGTGCACGCAATACTATAGAAATCAATTTATAGCAACAAACCGCTTTGTACGCACCGATTCCAATCCAGTGGACGCTTAACTTTAGAGACCGAGCCCTTCCTATATTATGTTATAGGTTTATATTTATATTATAATTCGACTAAGTCTTTTAGCAGATTTAAAACTACCTTTATGAAATACCTTTTTTTCTCAAACGTTCATCTCCGCATTATATTAAATCTCTAATCCTTATTTTATATATTTATTATTTATTTGAGAATATTATAATAATACAATATTCCAAGTGGAAGAAATATGTATACAGTATGACGTTTGACAATCGTAGACTATTTTGTCGACGAACGGACAAACGAGCCAGTGAAAGGTCAGTGTCGCCCATGACCGAAACATGTTCACCTGGGACCTAACCGTTTTTTTCTTTAACGCCGGGAAATGTTCTGAGGCATTCCCTATTCCCTGGGTAAATCTCCCCAGCGGGTATGGAGACTCACTGCGCCCAAAAGCTGGTAAGTGGACGCAGCTCTACCCACTAAAACCCGGCGAGTGCCACCAATGCTGAGGTGACTGGATCTTTTGAGCAAACAGGGCACCTCGACGGCTAGTCAGAGCCTCAGGGACCGACGTCACTTCCACGAAGAGGTTGTTTCACACCACAGAATAACCCCTCCCGACGTCGAGACAGTACAATGGGGTGAGGTTCCCGTCTTCGTACCTTGCCCCATGCTCTTTTGTCCCATCTTCTTATAAGAGGGGTGCAAAGAGCCCTCTCAGCTCAATTCGCTTTGCCCAAGGTGCTGGGCTCCCCATAGGCTATTGAGCCCCGCCGCCATGACAAGGTCTAAACCATGGTGGGGACCTGAGACTAACCCAGAACACATTGACTACGCTGAGATGTTAGATGGTAAGTGTCCTCAGTACCAACTATGTTGGGGTCGGCTTCCAGTATAACCAGATGCAGCTGGATACTGGATTTATGGAGTGACTGCTTATCTGACCTCCATGATCCAGTAACACTCCTTGGTAGACTTTCGGGCTTTTGACGACCCGCAAGGACTGTCAAAGATCCACGAATGACAGCTGGGACCGGGAACAGAGCACTCTCGGTATGTGAAGATGATCACCCATCCACGAACCAACTCCAGCAAGCATAGCTTAACCTGATAGATCGATCCGAGCAGCTGTTATTACTTAGCCACGAGCTCCTCATTTTACCTTTGTATCGCTTATACCGTTGATACAAATGAAATTCTCTTAATCTTAATGACATTTGCTGGCTACCTTTTATAAAACCATTTAATAAGTATCCACTTTAAGATGACCCCTGATGTTAAGCCCCAAGCAAGGAAGTACATTTCAGAAGTATGTCGGTGCAGCGAGATGGAACGTAAGCTGGTTTACATGGAAGGGGAGATACGGAAAGATAAAATACCCATCGCTAAGGTGAAAACGGAACCCAACGCCTTGCAACTTAAGGACATGACAGCTCTTGAGGTAAATTTGTTTGTATTTATGATACAATTTTAACCATTTTACCACATTTTATAAACAATTTTAAACTCCCGAAGTACCGGGTGGAGGGAAGCGCTGTGAGAGAAGGGCAAGACAGGCAGTGTAATTACTGGCACCGAGACTTAACATCTTATGTCTCAGGATAGGCAACACATAAATTAATTCCCTGGGCTCGTTCCAGGTATACTAGTTTATGTTCATGGTCGACGTCGACCACTTACCATCAGATGGTACGTTTACCAGCTTGCCTATCCAACTAACGTTTTAAAAAAATCGTACACTTAATGCCAATATAAGCTAATAATTTCTAATGTAGGTAGTAATTACGTATTTATGTGGTCAATTTTATTATAAAATTCTGAATCTACCTAGTCCAGCCATAAATAAGTTCTGTCTCTTTAAAAATGTGAGCATACACTGTATCATTTTGCTTATTGTAGGGTTCTGCAATCGTGAAAATTTTTTCATCGGCAAAGAGGATATTTATGTGCCTTTCATATACGTATCGCGACAGAAGGCGCTTTGATCGATCCACTCTCTTTAATTGTAAAGATTGATTTAGGGCATGTCCTGTATATCGACGATAAGCACCGAGCTTCAGGTCTTGTTTTATGATACGCGACAGAGTCCTAGCGGGAATCTCCATTTCTTGAGATAAGTTTTTTTGCTTCCTAATGGGGTTTCAACGATTTCTGACTTTAACAGAATTAACAGCCTTTGTAGTTCTAACAGCACGCGGCTGTCCCGATCTTTTCTGGTCTTCGACAGACGAAGTGTTTTTGTATCTGTTGATAGTACGATATACGAAAATACGGCAAAGCTTTTGAAGTATCTGGAATATGACCGACGGCTCCATACCCACTTTGTGCAAGGGGATGGCTGCAATCCTATCTTCTTATTAACAGTCATCTTCTATAACACCCCATTTCATATTGTAATTTGATAATGAACATGAAAAATATGTGAAATGGCGCAAAATCGAAAGAAGTTTTTAAAATAATATATGTGTTCCAAATTAAAAATAATTAAAGTTGAAAAAAAGAAAAGTTTTTGTGTTACAGTATTTATGGCCAGACTAGTTATTGAAATTCAGCTCTACCTATGCACTTTATGATTTATTAATTATAGTTTTAATATTGATGTGTGTTATTAAATTTAAAACGATAATATTTGAGTAAACGACTAGCCAACAGTCTGGTGGTTAGTGAACCTGACTGCCATGAAACAACCAGGAAAAATCTTTGTGCGATGAGCATAATCATTTGTTCTGTGTCTGAGTGTAATTTATCTGTAATACGTATGTATTAAGAAATATATAGGTAAGTATATATCAGTTGCCTGGTTGCCATAAGAACAGGCTCTAACTAGTTTGGGATCAGATGGCCGTCTGCGAGTTGTTCCAACATATTATTATTATAAGGAGTCGATGGTCTATACCAGAAAACCACATGGAGTGAAGTTAAATATTAAATAGAATAAACTCTTAAAAATAATCATCAATAAATATATATACAGTGTGTTAGGTATCGGATTTCCGATAATTGACACACGTATTGTACGTTAAATTTTATCGACAAAATACAATACAAAGGGGGGTCTCAACCCTCACCCCTCTGAATTACAGCCATTTTTAAATTTAATATCTTGTATTTTGACGAGTTCATTAAAACTCATTGTTTTCATGTTTTCATGTCGCTCACATGCACTATAATAGTCTTGTTTGAAAGATTATCATATTTGCTAGCATTTAAAATAAATTTTGTTAAGAAGTAATGCAAAATAATCTACGAAATACCTTGGTTTAGTAGAAATTATATAATTTAATATATATATACATACATATATATATATATATATATATATATATATATATATATATATATATATATATATATATATATATATATATTATTGCTCAAAAGAAAATTAATAGGTATAAGTATTAATCCAAAGCTAGACAAGCTGGATGCTTATCCACATTTATCACAAATATTTGCTATTGCTCCAACCGAAAACTCAGTGCCAATGTTTAATCCGCAGACTGAAAAATAACATATCCAATTATTTTTGTGTAATATTTCACCAGTATTTTTGTAGTACATGTTTGAACCTAAATACAAAAAACTTTTCTTTTGTGTAAATGTGAAAATATTTGAATTTTCGGTAGGCAACAAAAATTAGCTTTATTAATCCTTAACGGATTACGACGACGAGGGTCTAGTCACTAGTGGTTCTGGACTCGCCCTGGAATTGAGAGGTCTGGGCTTAGTCGCTAAATTGATTTTCTTAAATTTCCCCGTGCTCCTCGAGAACATCGCTTGCTCGGTGATGAGGGAAAAAATCGCGAGGAAACCTGCATGTCTGTTGAAATTAAAATTTTTTGAAGGTGTGATGTTCAAGATCCCGCATCGATCATCTTAGCCTACACGAATTATAAGTGATGATTGCAATTCTGTGTTTTTTTTAAGTGCATATAAAAATCTTAATATACCCAGCAGGTTTATGACTTATTAAATTTCCTATTTTTATAATGTAAACGTTTTTTGTGTATAATAAAATGTCGTAGGATAATTTTATCGTTGGATTTTGTATATAGATACAAAAATAATATAGTATTTCGATAAGATTTGGTAGAGAGAGAAAGAAAATATGTACGCTGTTTCGCCTTCGGCTGCATATAATTTTACTGTCGGGAAATCTGCTTTTAGTTTATTATATTAATATGCTTACCTAAGGTGAATACCCAACTAAAAGTTATTTTTAATTTTTTTTTTCATTTCACTTCAGACTCTTCTAGAACAATGGGAGAGAGAAGTCCTAGAGATGTCGGAGAGCCAATCAACATTATTAAATAATTATTTGGAATTGACTGAAATGTACTACGTCCTTAAACACATTGGACCAATGATGGGCGATGCGAATAGCAAAGAGAAATCTCTATTAAAAAGGTTTTTTTTTTCAATTAAAAATTCTAAATATTTTAATTGATTATAGTAAGAGGTCACGGGAGGACTGAGGTGTCATACGTCTTGTAACGTACGTTACTTGTAAAAATCTTAATAAACCGCGATAAAATCCGTAAAAATTGTTTCATTATAATGAGTGAAATTCGCGTAAACATTAGAAAACAATATTGCAATTACACTAATATAGAATTGGGATTAAATATATTATCATAGCTTCTAATACTAAAACGCATTGCTTTCAGGTTTTTTTCTAGAAATGAAGTACCTAATAGCCATATATCATTGCATCTAAATGCAGTTGCATATAAATTTACCTTAGTTTTGCTTCTCATTATTTTATTAAATTGAATCATCATCATCGACCGTTATATGTCCCACTGGTGGGGTCTATTCTACTAAATAATTTCCACAGAATTTATATAGTAGAATAAAAATTCTAGGCCTTCTCTCTCTGTATCTGCCTTTTTATCTTTCGGGGGTTTTAAGTAAAAAAAATATGATTTATTGAGCCCATGTAAACTTAGGATTTTATATCATACTAGCTGGTGCCCGCGACTTCGTCTAAGCAGGATAATTTTAGATTTAAAAAATAAAATAAAAGTGTCCTATGTACCTCCGTCGTTTCACCTGGTGCTAAGTGATAGCGACATCCACAGACAACCATTAGCAGGTGCGTTGCCGGCCTTTGAAATAAAAGTTTTTCTTGAAGCTAATCAAAAGCTATTTTAGGTTAAACGGAGAAGACGCTCATTCCCCAGGACTTCTCTACATGATGACGGGTGTAGTGAAGAGAAACAAGTGTTTTACATTCGAAATGATATTGTGGAGGATATCGCACGGGAATATTTACTATCGACAAGCAGCTGAAGACAAAGTAATACGGCATCCAGTAACCGTGGGTACCATATATTTTGGATGTGATTTTTTTACTTGCATTGGTAAACAGGCAATCGATCCTGATGCTAAGTGATTAGTGGGCAACTAATAAGTATTTATACTAATAAATATAATAGTATATATAAATAAACATAAACAAGTTAGCATAGGAGTAACTCGGGCAATTCATTTTACCCGCCGTGAGAACTCATGGCGGAAGTTTTTGCCATCCCAGAAGGTGGCCGACGAGCGGGTGAGAGAGGTTGCCGCTGACGAGGTCTTCTCTCGTAGGCGATGAACGCTAGTGCGTAGGAGGCGCTACTTAATGCGCCTCCAGTAACGCCCCTGTATTCGTGTCGGGTTCAGGATGGGAACCTGGGCCCAGTATAGTACTATGTTGCGGGGACTGCTCAGTAGCGGCTGGGGAGTCTCCCCCTTACGAAGAGTAGTCTGGCCTTCGCCGGGGCCAGCCTGTCGCTGAGTTGATCCTGTTGCCTACATATCCGGGATCCTCAAAAAGCGGCCGAAGGCACTCGCTGTGATTTTAGTGTTGTGGGCACTCACAGATGCGAGTCCCACATAGGGTCAGGGTCTACCCGAAGATCCTGGCTACATCCATAAGGATTTCCCTGCGATATAAATAAGGCAACTCATTCTGATGATTCATAAGATGGTATGTGTCTGTGCCAGTAATTACACCTACTATTATGTCCTTCTCTCCAGAACATACCAAAGCTGTTTTACGGGAGAAATAAGCAGGGTGATGGTGACCATGCATTTGAAAATGCGGCTCAAGTGCATCCCCTTGAAAAAAATATCGATTATTGATCAGCTTGTCTGTGATATAAGCCCTTCCATGTTATATTATGTTACTCAGATTCTGGAAGTCATTTTTCACCCGACATCAGTCTATCTTGTCAGAAGGGGTCTGATGGCTGATGTTGATGTTCATTATTATAAATATAATACCCGTAAACTTCAAGCTTTTTTTTTTCTTTTTCTTTAACGCCGGGAAATTTTCTGAGGCATCGAGTCCCACATACCCCCGTGGGAAGACCCACTCCTCACGCGGGTATGTGAGACTCACTACGCCCGAAAGCTGGTAAGTAGACGCGGTTCTACCCACTAAAACCCGGTGAGTGCCACCAATGCCGCCATTGGTGAGGTGCCCCGGATATAATGAGGAAACAGGTCACCTCGACGGCTAGTCAGTCCCCCAAGGAACCAACGCCACCACCACAGAGGGGTTGTCCCGCACCACAGAACAACCCCTTCCAACGTCGGGACAGTACAATGGGATGAGGTTCTCGTCCTCGCCCCTTGCCCCCTGCTCTTTTGTCCCCTCTTCTTATAAGAGGGGTACAAAGAGCCCCCTCGGCTCAATTAGCTTCGCCCATGGTGCTGGGCTCACCCTAGGCTACTGAGCCCTACTGCCACGTCAAGGCTTGAACCATGGTGGGGCGTACAGTTCAAGCTAACCCAATGCATATTAAGTACCTGACTTCAAAACGAATAACTTTTTAATCTTCTTAGACTTGCAGATTAGCTTAATGGTGTTTTTGTTTAACAAACCAAGTACTTTGCAGTTTTTCTTTTTGTATTGTTACAAATGTTACAAATTAAAAGTTAAAAAGAAAAAAAAAGCTTCATAAACACGTCATAATATAATTGTTATAAAAATGATTTCCATATTAGAGCTGTATCTAACGCAAACAGTAAATTGGATGTTTTTCCTTTTTGATGTATTTATTTATGTTTATTACTACTATAGGGTCGAGAAATACGAAAAGTAGCTTTTCTAGCAGTCTGCCAGGGTGAGCAATTGAGTATACGGATGGAGAAGGTATGCCGTGGATTTAGGGCTGGTTTATATCCATGCCCGCAGAATTACGAAGAAAGGGTGGACATGATGAATCAGTTGAGGACAAGAATAAGCGATGTCGAACAGGTAAGGTATTTGATTATTACGTAAATAATTTGTAGAAAAGATAACGGTAAAAAAAGTTTGCTACCGCGGTACGCCCAGCAGATATGAACCCATCTGTGTTAATATTTAAATTCATATTTAATAAAAAAATAAGAAAAGATGGAATAAAACAAAGACATATTATAGTATACGCACGTGCACATACAAAGTTGAAGCGATAATATCGACCACAAGAGCAATTAGGCGCATGACAGGTGACACCCGAACTCGACCTTCGTCCCTCACTTACCCTGATTAGGAGAAGCGCGAGAGGAAGGCGGGGTTCCGGTGTCGCCTGTCATGCGCCCAATTGTTGTTGATTTGTGAGACCACAATGCTAAATCTTTAATTACTAGAGTGACGTGAAGACCTATTAAATTACGAAAATTTGATGAGAAAAAGAAAAAAAATCGAATGAGTGTCCGTACAACAGTTTCCATCCAATTAGTCGTTTATCAATTTTAAAAATGTGAAGAAAAAAAAACTGAGTGATGCACTCGGTTATTTATATTTTAAAACAGTAATATTGCCAACGTATGTTTATTAATGGAGGTTGCTTAAGCTGACGGTTCGCACAGTGGGGTATACGATAGGGATGAAAGTGTAAGAAATAATAATCGAGATTGTCAGATAGGTATTTTAAGGAAGTGGTGATTATATTCAAATAAAGCTGACGATTAGGATGTAACTCAAAATCTCAATGATTTTTTTGAAATACACGAGCACGTCAGATATATACGGTTCATCTGTCCTAGATATGCTGATTAATAATCTGACAATTAAAAAAAACGTGTGGAGTCGTAGGACACCAGATAGGAATGAAGTTCCTTATTATAAAAATATTAATTTCAAGTTCTATTCGAGATATAAAGATAATAATTATTCGGGTGTACATTTTTTATTATGATTTTTTATCGATAAAATTCAGAGCATTTCCCGACGTAAAAAAAAAAGAAGTTACCTGAGATCGATGGGATTCGAATATGAGGTTTTTTTCCTAAACAGCCCCAATAGTGTATGTAACACACAACTACCGACGCAGTGATGTGTTAGTCAAAAATTTGTATTTCAATGGTAGATTCAATTTGATTTGATTAGTTTCCGAGTAGGATATGTCAATAAAAATCTTAGGTACGCTTTTATTTAATGTTACGGACGGGACGTTTTTTGCCGGCTAGGGTACCCCTCCGCAACGCCCCATAAGGAACTACGTTACAAAAAAAATTTGATGATTTTTTTTGAATTATTAAACTTTGTCCATGAAAATGCAAAAAAAATAGCGTGTAAAGAAAAAAGTACCGTTATATTTTTTTAACTGGATACATAATTAGGAAAATAAGTAAAATATTTTTATTATCCAGCGAATCATTTTCGTTTGGCTCAATTTCGTCTCGCATTTTATCTAGGCTAAGATCCGAGATATAAAACGACCTTCACCGAGATGTTTATTTGATGAAACGTATTTTATTTATATTTAATTTAATATGTCAATAAATATATTGCATATGGGTTGCCTAACAAATTTTAGTCCAGGGTATGTTTAACGACCTTCGTCTTATATCCGTATCCTATACTAATCCTAGATTTTCACATCTATAAGAAATCATTATAATACTTAAAGGTATTGTGCTTTTTTTAAGAATATAATATTATTAAAGTAATGGAGAGAAGATGTACCTGATTCTTGAGTATCCTGTGTAATGTCAAGCGTTATAATCACATCCTCTTAGGCTTTAGGCAATTGATCACCAACAAACCAGGTCGTTTCCAATTTTCCATCAACATTTTTCGTTCAACTTTATAGACGATTTGTTGTGACTTCGAATTGTGAAAATTATAAGATATTTTTTATTTGTTATCGTCGATTTATTCTTTTTGTATGAAAAAAAGTCACGCTCGATGATATCGAGATGACTTCATTTTACAAATTTGTATTTTACTCATTTCCTTACGTCACACTCAAATCGTTAGATTATTGGAATATACACCTTTTAGGAAATAATTAACTTATCCTTTTTTTGTTTTACGCCGGGAAATGCTGAGGCATCCCACGGGGGAGTGGGTCTTCTCAGGCGGGTATATGTGGGACTCGCTGCGCCCGAATGTTGGTAAGATGGACGCAGCTCTACCCATTAAAACCCGGCGAGTGCCGCCTTTGGTGAGGTGCCCCGGATCTAATGAGCAAACAGGGCACCTCGACGGCTAGTCAGCCCCTCAAGGGACCGACGTCACCTTCGCACAGGGGTTGTCCCGCATCACAGAACAATCCCTCCCAACGTCGGCACAGTACAATGGGGTAAGGTTCCCATCCTCGCCTCTTGTCCCCCTGATCTTTTGTCCCCTCTTATAAAAGTTGTACAAAGAGCCCCGTCGGCTCAATTAGCTTCGCCCAAGGTGCTGGTCATACCCTAGGCTACTAAGCCCCACTGCCACGACAAGGCTTGAACCATGGTGGGATAATTAACTTATCCTACCTTAAACTGATGCGCTCGAGAATTTCTAATGATCAACTTTTTATTACTATTCTGATCGTTGATCTTAGATTAGGCTATATAGCATATAGCATCACAGAACAATCCCTCCCAACGTCGGCACAGTACAATGGGGTGAGGTTCCCATCCTTGCCTCTTGTCCCCCTGATCTTTTGTCCCCTCTTATAAAAGTTGTACAAAGAGCCCCGTCGGCTTAATTAGCTTCGCCCAAGGTGCTGGTCATACCCTAGGCTACTAAGCCCCACTGCCACGACAAGGCTTGAACCATGGTGGGCTAATTAACTTATCCTACCTTAAACTGATGCGCTCGAGAATTTCTAATGATCAACTTTTTATTACTATTCTGATCGTTGATCTTAGATTAGGCTATATATTAAGAGCTCATATATGGTAAAGGTACTCACTCAACTGGGTGCAAGATATCCCCCCATATATTAATCTACTAAGTTCTAGTAAATCCCCAAATCCCCTGTTTGGCACCTTACTATGTGGTCGAGTAGTACTAGTAGAGTAGTAAGCCATAAGGTATGACAGCGTCAGACCGTTGGCTGTCACGGCGAGCCAATAAATTGTGATATTAAGTTGTAAAATAAATTAAATTGTTTCAATTTATTTGAAGGGCTTGATATTATTTTAAACTACACTTTAAAAAGAAAAATTATTAGGGATTTTAAGACCTACTTATATTCCTAACACGACTACCTACTACATTCATAATAGCAAAAAATCACGTTTATACAGTACGTAAAAATATACAAAATTTAGATGAAGTTTCTATTTCACGCGAAATAACTATTTTAATCATCTAAAATAATACCAAGAGCGTGGTTTTAAAAAGGATTTCAAAACGCTTTGACAGTTCGGTATGTCTCTATAATATTTAGGTCACTAGTCTCCGAGTAAAAAATTCTATTCCATTCAGTCTCTCGTATTTATTCGTTGAGATTTTATTGAATAGACTTTATTTCTATTAAGAAATTGTATCTAAGTAAGTTTGTAAGTTTGTTTGTTTGTTACACAATAATTGCGATCAGGTGAACGGATTTTTACAGAAAGAGGACCCTGGACGTAGTATAATTTTTATCCTGTCAATTGGTGTCAGTGAGATAAATTATAATTTATTTTATGTAGTTACTAGCGCGTTACGTACTACGCTGTATGTCTTAACTAAACACACCGGCATATTTAGCGGAACACAAAAAAAGGTCCATAATTAAAAAAATATGGTTTTATTTTAAAATCTATTTACTACACTTCTTTTGTTATTAAAAGTTTCTACCCGTCTAGGCATACTGAGAATGATGTTATCGATGGTCTCCTGGGATAGTCTCCCGCCATTCCTCAACTACGGCGATTCGCAGTTCACCCACGTTGGCAGGAGCTGGAATTCTGGACTTAACTTTTCTTTTCAGCAAGTCCCAAACGTGCTCTATTGGGTTCATATCCGGTGATCTCGCCGGCCACTCCATAACAGTGATATTCATATCATTAAGATAAGCTTGAGTTACCCGAGCGGTATGCGGCCGAGCATTATCCTGCATAAAAACAAAATCGTCACCTATATATGGGGCAAACGGTACGACATTTTCTTCTAAAACTTCTCTTATATAGCGGTCTGCAGTCAAACTCCCTCTGTCAATCACTACCAAGTCTGTGGTATCACAATCACTCTGTAGGTTTGACCATTTCTTCGCATTTCGAGTGCCCTGGCAATCTCTGTTGGGGCTAAGTCAGGCATAATTCAGTCCTTAACTCCAAAAACATATGCGATTAAAAAAAAATTAACAAAAACAGTATTTCAATGAAATTTTAAATCAAACTCAGAAGGAAGAAATACTCGAAGTTCGCTCCAGATAATGTGTATTTGAATAAAATTAAAACAATTGCTTAAAATGTGATGTTCAGTTGTTTTCTTAATTTGAAAATATTTCTTTTTAAATTAAATGACGTATAAACCAGCCAGCAACCTTATATGATACTGATATCAAACCTTTATTTTATGTTCCGCTAAATATGCCGGTGTGTGTATACTAACTCATACTAATAGAATACAGTAAAATAATACATTGTAAGGTTTTTCCACCTGAGTGCAGTGACCGGTTCTAGTTTGAAGCAATTGGCGAGAAAATAGTCGTCTTCGCGTTTATTAAAATAGACATATTATGTGCAATAGTGGACAGAAGAGGTTGATAATGATGATGACTATGTAGACTTATTGTATTAACTAGAACCAGAGGCCTTAGACAAAGTAACATTAGAAAAACGATAACGAAGTTCGAAAAGAATAAAACGTATGGGATTGACATAAGCCGTCGTCAATTATATCACTCGTTATCGTTATCGCAAGTTGGTAGACAATGTTAAAATTCGTAACATAAACTGTCAATTGGTTATCGAACACTTATGTCAAACTTATGTTATTTTATTATTGATATTGATTCGTTATCCATGGGCGTGGGCCATGGAGCGCAACTTTTTCACAATTTTTATGAGTTATAGTGTGTATGAGGTTTATTTACATAGATATTAATTTTAATTTTTTGGTCCGATTTGACACTTCTTGTCGAACTTTGTAGACACTTGACAGTTGTTGTCGTTGCACTGTCACGATCTTTGATTGATCATTGGCCAGAAAATTAATATCGTTATCTCAAAGACGATAACGAATTTCGGCTACAAAGCAATGTCACTATGTCTACAGGCCCAGGTCAGTTAGTAGCGTGAACAGGAATATCTTGTTACGGCGGCCCAAGGAAGCATAGCGTCTCGACGCCCTTTCAGTTTATGCATTGTCTTTATCTCATGGGTTTTAGTATCTAAGAGTATGGCACTATTTTGTCGTTGCTATTTTTAAGTTGTTAGTGTTGTTCCAATAATAAAGAATATCTTGTTACGAAATATCTTGTTTGCAATTAAACTACAGATGCTTTTCATATTATTTACTTTTTCATGATTTCTTTATACCTTGAATTACTAAATACAAGTAAACCAGATATAAATAAATAATTTTAACACTAATTATTTACCATACATAAAGCGTCGATTTTTTTTACTCAAAATTATTGTTGTAATATTATATTTTTACGAAAATTTTGAAGATTTATTTCCCTGTTTTTATTTTGTATGTAAGACTTTTATTGCTTTATGTACAATGTGTTCCGTCCTTATTGTTTATGATTAAACGTAAACATTTATAGGTGATGAAAAAGATGACGTATCACCGCTGTAAGACACTCAGAACTATCGCGAATCAGCTGGCCAGTTGGATGGTGCAAACAAAGAAATCTAAAGCAGTGTACCACACTATGAACTTGTTCTCATTGGATATTACGAAGAAGTGTTTGATTGGTCAATGTTGGGTGCCGGAAGACGATTTACCCCAGGTTATGGATACTTTATCAAGCATATCGGTAAGTACCCGCTACACATTAACCAAAATATCATTTTGAAGCTAAGTACTTAAAGAAAATTATTATTCGGTATTATATTATATATATATATATATATATATATATATATATATATATATATATATATATATATATATATACATTTTTTATAATTTTTTATCGATAAAACCTCAGTGACTCCTCACCTCACCAAAGGCGGCATTGGTGGCACTCGACGGGTTTTACCAGCTTTCGGGCGCAGCGAGTTCCACATACCCACGTGGGGAGACCCACTACCCCGCGGGATGACTCAGCATTTTGGTTGCTGTAAAGTATCCGAAACGTCGGGCTTGTAAAAATCTTAATAAACTGCTATAAAATGCGTAAAAATTGTTTTATTATAATGAGTGAAATTCGCGTAAACATTAGAAAACAATACGTTTTAAACAGTTTTAAAAATATACTGATATTATAAACCTGTTTGGTTTAACGCGTTTCTCTTATGAACTACGTATAGCCCGATTTGAAAAAAATATTTCAGTGTTAGACAGTCTACATATCAAGAAAAAACTAACTCTCTAACCAATATGAGCGGAGTATCGATGAAACATGTTGCAAAAACGAAAGAAAATTGTTTCTTTTGAGAGCTACCAGCTACTGCTAAATCATGCAATAAAATAGTTCTCCTTTAAAAGAGACCCCAAAAGCATATCCCTTGAGGTTGGGTCACTATTATCTTATTTGCAATGAAATTTGTTCTAGAATAATGCATTTGTTACAAAGGTGTTATTATAAACATCCTTTTAATTCTTAAATATAAATAGAGCTATGTTCCTAAAACAGCTCCTTAAAACAATAGTAGAAGGCAAAAAATAGTACCCACATGTTATTTAAATTTTTTTATAGCATAGGGCAAATGAGCAGTCGAAGCCGTTTAGCCACTATCGACGCCCGACAACCAAAGATTATGCAGATACGTTGCCCTCCTTTTCCCTATCCCCCCAATGGGCCTGATCTATGTTCATACCCACTCTTACAGTTGATACTTAGTAACGCACGCTCTATAATATATTGTGTCTAATCTATTATAGAGCGTGCGTATATATAGGATAATTTCTTTTAATGAAAACTTGAATGAATGTCTAGTAGAATACGTTTGACCTGAGATTAATACATAACAATTATGATTATAATTTTAGAAGAAGGCTGGAACTAACGTGTCATCTTTTATATCTAAAACTCAAACCTCGGTCAAACCACCAACTTATCATCGTACTAATAAGTTCACTAAGGGCTTTCAAGCTTTGATAAACGCTTACGGAGATTCTACATACCGGGAACTAAATCCAGGTAAGAAATATTTACCATAATATGCTAGTAGGAAAAGATAAAATAAAAGAAATACATAATTGGGCTTGACATAAAAATAAAACCCAACGCAATCAAAAGAGCTGATGACTCTATAACGGCTGAATATATTTTGATACCTATATAAAAATCACCGCTAAAAACCTGCTTTCAATAAAAAACCGCATCCAACTCGGTTTACCCGTTTGAAAACTGCCTTAAGGTAGCATTCGGATTCCAATTTCCAGCAGCCGCTACTCGGCGTGTTAAATGTTGAATTAGGAGAGTTGTTAGTAATGTTTTTTTTTGCAATATATATGTTTGCCGTCTATTAAATATTGACATTATGTTTTTATTTAATTAGGAGTCTAGTTATAATTCGATCAGCAGTTTAGGAATTCATCACGGACAAAGAGTTTTTAATCTAAATCTGTAAAGCAGTTTCTAAAGCCAATATACTTATAAACTTGTAAATGTCATGTGATTTTTTTTTGGGTTTACAAGTGTATTCGAGAATAGTCTAGATTGATCTATTACAAAATGTTTTGTAAAGTACGTTAGTCGTGTCCGTTTTAATATTGTAATAATGATGTATTATAACAGGTCTGTACACAATAATAACATTTCCATTTCTCTTCGCCGTGATGTTCGGAGACGTGTGTCATGGTTTGATATTAGTAATGTTTGCCGCTTGGATGGTGTCCGTGGAAAATAAATATATGAATAAAAGATCGGATAATGAAATCTGGAAAATATTATTCGGTGGTAAGTTTAATGTAATGTTAATGTTATCGCATTCTATTCTATTATATCCTCGGGATTCACCAAATTTTAGCACACCCTCGAGGTGTGCCCGCGATGGGCGGCGCTGCGTCACAGTCTTACATCAGTCATCTTGGACTTGTCGTTTGTCTCTGCCAAGCGTCATCACCGCGATGCTCGGTGACGATGAGTCCTGGACAGCGATGGTCTTCTTCTGCGAGGCAGTAATGTCCCAGAAGAAGACCGACTAGCGGGTGAGGGAGGAGGCCGCGGACGAGGTCACCTCCCGCGGGTGACGAACGGCGGTGCGTAGGTGGCGCTACTTAATGCGCCTCCAGTAACGCGAGTTCGTGTCGGGCTTAGGTAAACCTGCCCAAATAGCATTTGACAACTGTATAAATGCTGTACAATAAAAAATTTAAAGGACTTAGGCTGTACAAGTTTGTTTAGATATTTTAACTTTTTAGACGTGAAATAGTTTCAAATTATTAAAGCACTATGAATGTAGCCCTAATTTGGCAGTCGTATTCAGGCAAATATTATGTAGTATACCCTTGGGGTATTTATAACGGAATCTTTGAACAAGATTTTCAACCACAATAAAACGTTGGTTTTAATTGATTGCCCACCTTTCTTGTCAAGAGTCTATAGCAATAAGAAATTCACAAAAAAAAATCATATTTTTTTGGTTGGTTACTAATAATGAGTATTAGTTTTTTTTAAATTATATTTTTGGTTTCACAGGAAGATACGTCATATTACTCATGGGGCTCTTCACGTTGTACACGGGGTTCGTTTACAATGTCTTTTTCTGCAAGGCTATAGCGCTCGTCAAGCCGTATTGGAACAATCATTTCACTCTGAGGGAAATTGAGAACAATCATTATTTGACCCTGGACCCGGCCACAGAAACGAATGCTCCTTATATGTTTGGTGTGGATCCTGTTTGGGAAGTAAGTGTGTATAAAAATTAGTATGAACCATATGATGTAAAAACGTGCAGACGAAAGGAAAGAAAGAACTATCGATACCGATGTCGATTTCTAATGAAATAGAATTACACTCACCATAATGAAATGACTTTACACGATTTATGGCGAAGGTCAGTCTTGATCATGGTTGTAGAGTATTCTAAATCTCAGAAATGTAAAAAACTTATCGAACCGCGATAGAATCTATAAAAAGTTGTTTTATTATAATATCGATATATTATACTTATATCGATATTATAATATATAAAATCATTTTGTAGTCTGCAATAAAATTTGTAGTCATTCTTAGGTACAATATTTTTTGTTTGTATACAAATAGCGAGGCATTGAACTCCTGTACCTCTACCATGAGTTTTGTGACAAGCGTAAATGACATAACTATAGTAGTTACGTAAAATGAAACACGAATAGAAAACTGTATCATACCTTAGTTTTCTATTCGTGTTGCGTTTTTACGTTAACTACTTATATACGCAATGTAACGTTAACGTAAAAACGCAACACGAATAGAAAACTATACCATATCGTAGTTTTCTATTCGTGTTGCGTTTGACGTAACTACTAAAGTTACGTTATTTACGTATTACCCTGATTAATTATTTATTGACTTCACACTACTTACTGTTATATTTCGGTATGTTAGCAACACCAAACAATAATTGTAAGGAAAATCACAGATATTTTGGATTTTGAGAGATTATCACGTGTACGGAAAAATTCAGAACTTTTGCCCTTTTTTTTAATCTATTAAATGCATAATGTTGGCTGAGATTAATGAAAAAACAGACAGAGCGCTGCGGGTTCTAAAAATGACTTTTTTATGTAATATAAGGAAAAGTTAACGGTTTTCACATATTTTCCTTTGGCGCTATATAAAGCGTCGCGGACGTCCAGGGCGGACGGTTTGCGTCGCACCATCTAACGCCTTTACATTATATAGGGGAAACCCGGGCAAGATGCATGTGGGTGAAAAAAAATATTTTTTTCCACGAATTTACAAACGGCACCAAACGGCGCATTTAGGATAAAATTCAGAAGTAGCGGGCCGGGAACCGCCATAACACCAAAACAAAAATATTACGAACGTACAGTGCGTAAGTGAAAAAAAAGTTTTTTTTTTATAGTTTCCTTGCGATTTCTGTAAAGGTTTTTATCTTTTTAATTATATATGGCCTGATCTAATTTAGGATAAATTAGTTTGAATGATAGGATAGTTATTCAAATTTTATTTGCAATGGATTTATTTTCCTTTGCATTAATTGTACCATTATTTATTCTATTGTATGGATATTCGAAAATTGTTGTTTCGGGCATAATTAATATGGGTACAACGGATCACATTATCCATTTACATCAACTAATGTAAAGGAAGACTAAATGATGGCTGCAAAAAAAGACTAATATTTGGGAGTTAGTAGGGCCTAGTAAAAAAAGAATAAAATTCCTACCATAACGAAGAAAGATACAACGTTTTTCTGTTTGGTTTGCATTGAACAATACACTGAACTACCGACTGAAGATTGGATTCAGTGTAACGAGTGCAAGAAATGTGCGCACGAAGACTGCTCTTCATGTTTTAGATTTGGCATGTGGATTTGTTTCCATTTTAGGGTTCAGTAGCCAAATGGCAAAAAATGGAACCCTTATAGATTCGTCATGTCTGTCTGTCTGTCTGTATGTCTGTCCGTATGTCACAGCACCCATACTTAGAACTGAAACTCAATTTTTTTTCATCAAACCTATACGTGTGGGGTATGAATGAATAGATCCTTAAAAATAATATTGAGGTTTCTAATATCATTTTTTTCTAAACTGAATAGTTTGCGCGAGAGACACTTCCAAAGTGGTAAAAAGTGTGTCTAAAATAAGAGAATCATAAAACTAAAAAAAATATGATGTACATTACCATGCAAACTTCCACCGAAAATTAGTTTGAACAAGATCTAGTGAGTAGTTTTTTAATCCTTACTAATATTATAAATGCGAAAGTAACTCTGTCTGTCTGTCTGTCTGTCTGTCTCTTCTTCACGCCTAAACCGCTGATCCGATTTGAATGAAATTTGGCACGAAGATAGCTTGAAACCCGAGAAAGGACATAGGATAGTTTTTATCCCGGAAATCTTACGGGAACGGGATTTATTCGGGTAAAACCCCGGGACTATCTACCTACTGAACCACGGAACAGATTTGGGTGAAATTTGATACGAAGATACTTTGAAAATTAACATAGGACATTAAATAGTTTTTATCCTGAAAATCCCACGGGAACGGGACCTATGCGGGTAATACCCCGAGACAGACTATCTTCTAAACCACGCAACAGATTTGGGTGAAATTTAATATAAAGGTACTTCGAAACTTAACGTAGGACTTAAAATAAATCTTATCCTAAAAATACCACGGGAATGGGAACTATGCGCGTAAGACCCCGGGACTGTCTATCTTCTAAACCACGGCACAGATTTGTGTGAAATTTGATATGAAGATACTTTGGAACTTAACGTAGGATTTAAAATAGTTTTTATCCTAAAAATCCCACGGGAACGGGACCTATGTGGGTAAAACCCGGAACTGTCTATCTTCTAAACCATTGAACAGGTTTGGGTGAGATTTGGTATGAAGATACTTTGGAACTTAACGTAGGACATAAAATAGTTGCTATCCTGAAAATCCCACGGGAACGGGAGTTGTGCAGCTAAAACGCCGGGACTGTGTATTTGTTAAACCACAACCGATTTGAGTGTAATTTGATATGGAGATAGTTTGAGACCCTAGGTAAAATATAAGATGTATAATTAGTGTAACAAGAAGTTTTTTAGATGTGACAATAGATGGCGTTAACACAAAATGTAGATCACGCTATCCATTACAAGATGCGAATCCTTATGAGGATCGCACTTTTGTATTGCACGCGTTTTTAATGAAGTATTCATGTATATTAGTAATTTATCCAAAAATGATTTATTAATAGAATTCATTATATTATAAAAAAGGAATACTTATATATAATAATGAAGCGGCTGAAAAAGCTAAAATATGCAAATACAGGGGTCTAGGCTCCGAATATGATTTTGTCCCATTCGGTGTCGAGACCCTTGGTCCGTGGGGTCCTAGCGCTTTAAGGCTCTTTAAGGAAATAACAAAAAGGTCAGTCGACACCACAGGAGACCGAAGAGCTGGCAGCTACCTCGGACAAAGAATTAGTCTAGCAATTCAAAGGGGAAACGCTGTGAAAACCTTCGGAACCTTGCCTAAAGGGACTCCTTTTTATTAATATACTTAAGTTATTATATTATATTTTTTAAGGTTTTTAGTTTTAGTTTCTTTGTAATATAAATTCTAATTTTAATAATTTAAAATTGCAATAAATGACAAAGTTCAATAAAAAATATAACTTTTTTGTAGTTTTTTTGCTGGTAGTAGATACTAATTTGAATTAAAATGTTGATGTATCATAGGGTAGTTACGAATAATTTTGTATCGTTAGAACACAAAATAAATACTATAGGACGTCTGACACCTCAATCCTCCCATGAACATGGTTGCTGGAAAGTATCCGAAACGTCGGGCATTTAAAAATCTTAATAAACCGCGATAAAATCCGTAAAAGTTATTTAAATAAGGTATAATAAAAATGTACTACTAAATTAAATACATATATTTTATAAAAACGTACTATCGGGCCTTACAGTGGAAGTATTATTATTATTATTCTTGAAATGGCTCCCTTGCGGAGTTGCCAATATCAGAGTTTTTGTTTCAACTTTGCTTTATTTGGAGTTACAGTGGGAGTACAAGTTCGGTTCCAATTCCCGCACAAGTTTGTCTGAAAGAAAAGTTAACTTGCCTAAGACACAAACACACACAAGTATTAAAATATATATAATAGAAAAAACATACTTGGGATAATTAACTTTTGTTAGATCGCATTATAGTTTTATGTTGTTAATTTCAATAAAAGTGCATAATGAACTTATAAACGGAGAGAAAACACACATTAATAAGGATTTTAGATCAGTAGGTCGTGGGATCTCAGGCGGAAGAGCATCATACAGAGAAAAACGTAGTTCAGGACAAGAAAAAAATATGTTCTGGGGTGCCTTCATCCAAGCCACATTCACAAGTATTCTTTAAATTATTATAGTTTGTAAATTGGAACCATTTTTTTTATGTCACATGGATGCAACCGAGCAGTTGGAGCCGGAGGTGACTACCGACGCCCATAGACATCGGCACAGCCAAAAGTTATGCAGATGCGTTGCCCTCCTTTTCCCTATACCTCCCAATGGGCCACCAGAAACTCACAAACCGAACGAAACGCGACAGCATAGCTGTCACTTGACGCCGGTGTTATGTGAGCGAGAGGCACCACTACGGTTGTGCCGGCCCAATTCGGTTGCAAAGCAGCATGGCTACTACTACTTTATTTGAAAAATAAGATTTAAAACAATACTTCTTATACGCGGACGAAGTCGCGGTTAATTCTATGAAATAATATACTGCACTTACATTAAGAAAAACCATTTTTGTCCGTCTGTTTGTTCCGGTTAATCTCTGAAACGGCTAAGCCGATTTTGACGAAGCTTTTACTAGCAGATAGCTGACGTTATAAGGCGTAACTTTGGCCATAAAAATAATCATCATCAATCCGAACAGCTGTAAATCTAAGTAAACGCGGGCGAAGCTGCGGGCAACAGCTAGTACGCCATAAATCGTAAACCGCAATTTACCTTTCATTCAATCAACTCAAATATAATAAAAAACATTTAATTCCATAAACATAAACCTTGTTTTTTGTTAGTGTCTAATGATGTATATTATGTAATGGTACGGGACCCTTTGTGCGCGAGTCCGACTTGCGCTTGGCCGAGATTTTTTATTTGTTTTTAATAGTTTAATATCTGCACACAAAAAAAAACTACTGGACTTTTTTTCACGAATCCTTAGCATATGTCTATGCCCTGTACTGTGAGACCTAGCTTTCAAAAAAATATATTCAATGTGTGGTTTTGGTTTGAGAATATGACATACACAAACAGATGGACAACGGAATGATCCTACAACGTTTTGCAACTTTGAGGAACTGATTCTTAAAAACGTAATTGCAAAGCAGTATTTGTTGGCTAATTAGTAATTTACTAAGACTTCCAACATCCAACATCCAACCAATAAAGGCACGAGTAAGGCCACGTGCTTTTATTTTTTGTTTATACCTTTTGATCCACGTGACTTCGCTTTGCCCTTTTCGGCCCACGTGGCCTTAATTAACATTTTAAGAAAGCTATCGCATTTTTCCGCAAACAAAAAACCATTTTAATTAATTTTTAGGAGTCACGTTGCGAGGATACCTTGGTTTCAAATGAAACATAATATATTCATATACAGAGTAACACCATAAAAATTTAATAGCCCCATACAATTTTTTCACACAAATACGTTTTAACCATCTAATAGACTACAATCCCTTGGAAAAAATTAACCTGTGAAATGAACCAACGTGAATAACGCTTAGAAGGCTGTTACTATATCAGAAAATAACTCTGAGCACTATGCCGTCATTTCTGA
This sequence comes from Helleia helle, assembly GCA_963853865.1. Lineage (NCBI taxonomy): Eukaryota > Metazoa > Arthropoda > Insecta > Lepidoptera > Lycaenidae > Helleia > Helleia helle. Next base: position 9,349,608 of record OY971420.1, read on the forward strand.
GCGCTACAGGTGAGTACGTGAGTGAATGGAATTTCTCAGGTACAAATGAGGAATTACGACTAATTATTAATAACTTTGTAATAGTTTATAGATGATTAAAAATAAATGTCGATTAATCTAGTGCCGTACTAAAGTGGTGGTGTCGGAAGTCAGTGCAAATTTTTAATTCGCCGATAATTGCAGAAGCGATATGGGTCATTTATTATTTTACGGCATTTGTGTAATTCCTTTTGTACACATTCACAGATACTTTACCCGTAAACGCCGTACAAATTTTCAGCGCAGAGGCGGCTTATTTTTTTCCATCATTTTTAATAAATATCTTAATACTTTAGCCTGTGAATAAAAAAACTTAATAATATAATGAAACATTTTTTACGGATTGTATCGCGGTTTATTAAGATTTTTACAAGCCCGACGTTTCGGATACTTTACAGCAGCCATGGTCACATAGAAAACAATATACTGTAACGTTACTCGAGAACCATTACATCCATTGGTGAAATTAGCATTAAAATACATGCAGTCGTTTTTGACTTTATCGCGAACAATCCAGACAGACAGACGCGGCGGAGGACTTTGTTTTATATTATAAAACAATATGTGTGATAGCGTCCAGGAAAGTTAATCAGCAATTTTCTAAGAAAGCCTTACGCGTAATTGTATGATTACGTTTATTATTTTCTACATATTTTTTGTAATTATTAATATTTTAAGTCTCAAAAGCTGTTGATTTATAATTTGACATACCAGTATTGAGAGAAGCGTTTTGTGCCAAATATCCATTATGTGTAGGGTGGCCATCATTCTACTTATTTTTTTCACCAAGCATTTTTAATTAGATAAAAAGGGACTACGTATACTATACTCATTGTATTACGTAGATTAAGAGTTCTAGGGTAGTCAAAGCATAGCCATGGCATAAGCATATATAGCCATAAGCACAATAAGAGTTCCAATTGAACCTGATCCAACCCGATGCCAGGAGGCCGTGTGGTCCCCTACGGGTGTGTTCCCCACGTTAACAAACCAATAGTGAACTAAATGGGCTCACACTAATACGACGAAGCATTAGGGCCTTTGGGCCATTAGTATAGATCCCTCCGAAAAAAAAATTGAACCTGTTAGTTATGGATGACTATGGCCCATTACCATCAAGTGACTTGTATATCAGTTCACCTGTGAAAAAAAAAGTGCTTACGCAATATGATAAATGTAAATATAAGACTTGTTTAAATATAGCATTATCATTAATTTATTATTTTCAGTTGGCCAAAAATAAAATAGTATATTTGAACTCGATAAAAATGAAAATGTCTTTAATTATTGGTATTGTTCACATGATATTCGCATTGATACTGAGCGTTTTTAACCACATGTAAGTGTTTGATGAGTTTTTAATTTTTGAGTTATAATTTTTAGATAATTTAATTTAATTACGTTGGTCGGCCATTATCCAATTGGGAACAGGTGGGAAGACGATCCCCGTGCGGTGGCCGTTTGGAGGCGAGTTGCAAGCAATCAGCCGTCTTGGCGTTCATTGAGGGAGGCCTATGTTCAGCAGTCCACGGAGAAAGGCTGATGAAGATGATTATGATTTTAAGAAACCAGTTGATTTTTTTTTTTATAAAAACCATTCAGAAGAAAGGATCTAATAACCTCCCAACCCAAACAAATAAAGAAGTTTAAACTCGTATAGATAGTAACATAATTATTGTTAAACTGAGAATTGCTGAACTGCTTCTATTAAGAATTGGTATATTGGTTATAACCCCTAATATAAAAAAAATGTTGTTTATCTTACTTACGAGTGAGATTGACCCAACTGGAAATTAACATAATATTATAATAATAAAAAAACATAAGCAATAAAATCTAGGAAGCCCCATATTTTTTTATGAATACTTGGACTATTTAAGAATACTTGGACTATTTAAGAATACTTGGACTAATGAGAATCTAAGGATATATAATATGTGTATATCATACCTACATAAATAAATCCACTAAGTGGTTTGGAAGATATGAGGGAATAAAGAATATTACAATCAAAGACAATCACGAAAACCATAACCCTTTCCTTGCAGTCATGTAAAAACCTAACAATTGTAATTCTGGATATTGTACCTTTTATTTTAATTAACTATTAATCATAAACATACTGAAGTCACTGGAAACTACCAGTATTAATCCATTTCGGATTACGAGCGAATACAATACTTTATTTTTATACAAGAATTGTTGGCTTTGTATAAATTAATACGCATATCAATACGTCAGGAAAATTAAAAAAAAAAAAACTTTACAATATGTACATTTTTGCATACTCTACTGACAGCGAGGAGAATGTAAGCTTTATACTTGGAACTTACACATGACCTATTTACTAGATAATTGTCGTTTTTGAGATTATGTTGCAGTTTTACAATATGTGAGTTTTTATTTTGTATTTGCAATATTTGCAAACGTTTTAATTCAATGTTTATTTCAGATACTTCAAAAAATACTACGCCATAGTTTTACAATTTGTACCACAAATTATTTTTTTCACTTTAATATTTTTCTGGTTGGTCATACTGATGTTTATGAAATGGTTCATGTACAGTGCGAAAGAAGGTATTTTTTTTATATGGCTCATTATGATTTATAATAAATAACTTTATAGTCTCTACATATCTTACACCAAATGAGTATCAAATCGTTAGAGACGCAAAGATAAAGAAAATCTAGTGATTTGGTGTATTGAAGTAGATGTAAATGTAGATGAACAATATCGATGATATCTCTGTTTCTCTCTTTTTTAGTAATGTGTTTATAATTAATACTGTCAGCAAATTTTTGGCACTTTTATTTTACAGACGACGTAAAGCGAGGTCCTGGCTGCGCTCCACTCATACTCATAATATTCATCGATATGATGTTATTTTCGACGACCAAACCCGTGGAAGAAGGTTGTGACGCCTACATGTTCCCGGGTCAAAAACTTACACAGAACATGCTACTTTTTATAGGGCTTATATGTGTACCAGTGCTCCTCTTTGGGACGCCTGTTTATTTGAACAAACAACTTAAAAAGGAAAGGGAAAAAACCGAGGTGAGAATGACATAAAGCGGCTATCTCTCATGAAAACATATCCTCTTTCATATTCTAGATAGCAGAGAGCAAGGGGCGAGGACGGGAACCTTACCCCATTGTACTGTTCCGACGTTGGGAGGGGTTATCTTGTGGTGCGGGACGACCCCTATGTGAAGGTGACTTCGATCCCATAAGGGACTGACTAGCCGTCTGGGTGCCCTGTTTGCTCAATAGATCCGGGACACCTCACTGGCATTGGTGGCACTCGCCGGGTTTTAGTGGGTAGAATTACGTCCACTTACCAGCTTTCGGGCGCAGCGAGTCCCACATACCCGCCTGAGGGGACCCACTCCGCCACGGAATGCCTCAAAGCTTTTCCCGCCGTTAAAGAAAAAAAAAGTTTAAGTACTTAATTAAATACGTCAGTGACAACATAAAACGAAAATACGTCAATAAAAATATTTACAAAAAAGAAAATATGTACGCACTAAGGCCCTTTCAAATCAAGAACTAAAAAATGATAATTTCAAAATTTTAATGTACGTTCAAATTGTGAAATACTAATTATAAAATGGCTAAGCAAAGGCTACTTTTTCATAAATGTGTGGATTATTAAAACTATTTAATATTATAGGTGTTATGGTTTCATTCACTCTAAGCTTGCGATTGGCAATACTAATCTCATTATTGAGTAAATTGAATGAAATTTCATATAAATATTGGAATCTATGAACGACCGCAAGTTATACCGTCAGATATTTTGTGTAGATTATTGTTTATGGGTTGTTCGTTTTGGTGTGTATGGAGGACGACTAGTGAACGCAAAAAGCATGCTTTTTTCGTTCAATGAGGACGACTTACATATATTTGGACGTGGGGAATAACGAGATGATATTTTATAGTAAATTAAAGCTCGATATGATAATATTAGTAATACTCAAGGTAAAAAAAAAATGGAATTGAATCTTTCACTGAAAAACTATACTTTTGGGGATCAGAAGTGGAGATAAATAAAAGACAACAATTGCTATACAATCAAAGCTGCCACAAGACAAAACCCACGCTTAATCCATTTTGTTACTTTAAATATTCCCTAAAACCTTTCTTAACTCAACATTAAATAGAACAATCGTTAATTTACATAGCAACAAAGCACAAAATGATTTAGACACATGAATTAAACAAATACAAGAATATTTAACAAAGTACAAAATAGCGAGCCCCCAAAATGGCGCCAATCCACTGACAAGCTATCCGATTCCTACTTCTTCTATTTTACTAGCTATCAGGTGATGTTGCCATTACCTAACCGTCAAAGCAGTTTTAACCCAACAATACAATTACAGATTCAAGTCAGCCAATTTCGTCGTTATCAAAAAAGAGATTCAGAAGATTCTCAAGAGAAAAGGGTTATTGTTTTGAAGGAATCGACAGGTTTCGGTGCCCTGATGATACATCAAGCTGTTGAAACCATTGAATTTGTTCTGAGCACCATATCTCATACTGCGTCTTACCTTCGGCTGTGGGCGCTTTCGTTGGCCCATGAACGTAAGTATCATCATTAATAGGCCTTTTCCCATTGGGTATATTGTCCTGTGGCATTAATATTCCCCTACTCTCCAACTAGAAATGACAACGTGTACGGAAAACGTGATCTCAATAAACCGACCGGTAGAGGTCGACCACTCGCTGTATGTCGTTGCAATTTTTTTATAACGAATTGTTAAATTTAGGAAGGTATTGGCTTCATTAAAATGTCATTACAGCAATGGATATAAGCTGGTAATGAAATAATAATTTCATCTTATACTATGAATCATTTACATAAGACAAAGTACTTTTAACTAAGCATTGAATTGAACGTATTATTCTTCATTGTGCACACAAACAAAAGGACATAATGACAGTTACATAATGTTATGACAAACACATTTGTGTACACAAAGGCGGTCTTATTGGTTGCATAGCAATTCCTTCCAGTCAACCTTTGTGGATACGAGAGAAAAAAAAAGCGCGTGCGTACAAAGTGCTCACGTCAGAAGTGAAACTTATTTTGCAAACTTATTTTTAAATCTCGTTTATATTTATACTAATCTATCTATCTATAGCTTTAAATTTTCGAGACTTGCTCTCTCTCGATCTTTCTCACTCGCTTGCTCCCTACCCTCACTCCATGGCTATGTGCTTCATGTTACGTTCGCCCTTTCTCACTCTCTCTCAATCGGTCTCAATCGCTCTCTCGCTCTTCGTGCACGAAAACGTTGAACATTTTCGTAACGTTTCATCCGCAAAAAAATTACCCAAAAGCGCTAAAACAAGTTTCACTTCGAAAGTAATATATTAATATAATATATTTGATTTGGCATTAAATATATTGTCTCATATTTATCCAGTCAGGCCTATGAAAGTGACAGGTCAAGTGTGATAATAATGACGTGATTATTGTAAGATAATTAAGAAAAAGATAATAAATTGAAGACGTCGAAGTAACGTCATTAGTGTAATGTTTCTTATATTTTTATTATTTCTTATATTCTTATATATTTGATCGAGGATTTTACCTGACAAATTTTACAGTATTATTCCCAGAAATAATACAATAATACATATATTATTATTGTATAATATATTTGCGATAGAAATATACTAGCTAGAGATCAATGTCAGACGTGAACAAGCCCAATACGTGAGTAGTTTTTTTATATCATAAGGAGGCAACCGAGCAGTCGGAGCCTTACAGTGACTACCGATGCCCATACACATCCCCACAACCAAAGGCTATGCAGACACGTAGCCCTCCTTTCCCTATCCTCCCCAATGGGCCACCTGAAACTCACAAACCGCACGAAACGCTACAGTATAGTTGTCACATGATGCCAGTGTTATGTGAACGAGAGGTACCACCCCGGTCGTGCCGGTCCAATTCGACTGCATAGCATAGGCGTGTGTATAGGCGTCGATAGTCGCGGCTGCTCGTTTGCCCTCCTATGCTATAAAAAAAGTGCGTGCGTACAAAGTACACGTCATGTCAGAAGTGAAACTTATTTTCAAAATCTCGTTTATATTAATACTTTATTAATGTTTTTATAAAAGCTTTAAATTTCCGAGACTTGCGATGCGACGTTCGCTGTATTTCACTCTATCTCTCGATTTTTCTCACTCGCTTGCTCCCTACTCTCACTCCATGACTATGTGCTACATTTGCCCTTTCTTACTCTCTCTCAATCGGTCTCAATCTCTCTCTCTCTCTCAAAAAGCTGCCATATTAATTAAGAGTAGTATTCTGAGAAAAATCATGGGGAATATAATAAATAATTTTAATCTAGTTTCATGCTGAAGTATTTACAAGTAGGTACTATAGTATAGTATACGATCACGCCCACCACGTTCCCATTTGCCATCCAACGCTGCGATTTCTACGTACCAAGGATCGACTGCGGTATCCACCAAATAACGCTTTGATAGTCTGTAGGGGTCTGTTAAATAATTTTCAACTACCTTGCCAACGAATTTAATCAGAATAATTCAGGAGAGTAGGAAATATAATTCTGTAACGATTTTTTTTTTCAGAACTCTCTGATATGCTGTGGGAAATGATATTTTCGGATTTGGCGTTACGAGACACATCTCTGATGGGCGGGTTTAAAATATTTGTGGTGTTTGCGATATGGGCGGTGTTTTCTGTTTGTATCTTGATTATAATGGAGGGCCTGTCAGCTTTTCTTCATACGTTGAGATTGCATTGGTAATTATCTATATAATACAGTAGAGGTATATTAATAACTATTCGTTCTCTTTTTAAATTTATTCTGTATCCCACATAATTACTGACTAAAAACCTAAAGCTAAAAAAAAACCTAAGCTATGAAATAATTATTAACAGAAGCTGCGGGCTGCAGCTAATTTGGATACATTTTTAAATTTCCCTCTAATATTTTTAACGCGGAATTTAAAAAAAAAAAGAAAAAACATCTTTTTTATTCTATTATTATTATTCATATAAATAGTATTGATACAGTAAAGTAGTTTTTGAACGTCAATTGAATCTACCGGTTCCAAGGTAAGGCCACTGAGAAGAACCGGCGAAACAAACTCAGTGGAACTAATCTTTTCAAATAATATATAGGTATGGATGTGTGTATGGACGTTTATTACTCTTTCACGCGAAAGCTACTGAATGGATTATATGTATAATGGAGGTACAATAATATAGCCATACATCAGAACAACACACATGATATGATTTATCCCCGCACTATGTACACACAGTATGAAAATAACTATCGGTGCAAAAATTGTGGGTTTTATCAGTTACTCAAAAAATTGAGTTTTCAAAATAGTTCCTTGCAAGTTTTAACCTTGTCGATCAATTGCTCACTCATGTTAAGGCGGTCATCGGGACTGGCGGGGTAGTGGACGCCGCAGCTTCTTGTGATAACGCTAGATAGCATTCAATTTTTGGGATAAATTTGAATAAAAAACATTTGACTGCAGATTAAATAAAATAACACGTTCTCTGTAGTATTGAAAGTTAAAATATATTTCCATATAAAAATAATGTGCAAACCTACATATATTATTAGTAAATGATTCGTTTTAGTTTTTATTTTAGCTTGTCTTAAGCATTTTTGTGATCGAGTAAAGTACATCTTACTGTAACCAATTAGCACATCTTTAAGACCGTTATTTAATAGTACATATTATCTCAAAGATTTGATTTGGGAAACCATTTTTCCTGTTCCGCCTTTTTTCTTTTTTCTTTTTTTTTCTCTTTAACGCCGGTATATGCTCTGAGGTATCCCGCTTGGGGAGTGCGTCTCCCCAGGCGGGTATTTGGGACTTACTGCGCCCGAAAGATGGTAAATGGACGCAGCTCTACCCACTAAAACCCGGCGAGTGCCACCAGTGTCGCAACTACTATAGTTATGTCATTTACGCTTGTAACAAAACTCATGGTAGAGGTACTGATGACTGCAGTCGTTTGTAATAATAATAATAATAATTCATTTATTTGCTCAAATTGTGGTTACAGAGATGTTACATATAAAAAAAATCATACCTCACAATTTACCATTTTCATGGTGTGCAAATTTTTAAAGAGTATGAAATTAAAAATTAATTGATTATGAGGCACATTAAGCATAAATTCATTAAAAGTCCATAAGATTGAATTGTTGAATAGAAATGTGTTAAAATATTATAAAATATAAATTGAGTCAAACTTAATCCTAATGTACAAAGTATTTTAATAAAATAAATATAAGATTGTCAACATTGTAAATTGGTCAAATTAAATTATTTTAAATACAAATTACATTACAAGCAATAAAAAATTAATTGTCATCACATAAAAAGTCATTTATCGAGTAATAACATTTAGTAAGCAACAAATTTTTTAAATTTCGTTTTAAAAAGATTAATATTGAGGTCTCTAATATTTTTTGTACTATTCTTATCATGTCAAACTCATTCTTACACTGTATATTTTTCAGGGTGGAATTTATGAGCAAATTCTATTCCGGCAAAGGATGGAATTTCACGCCCTTTAGTTTTAGACAAATTTTGTCTGCTGAGGGCAGAGATGATCATGACACTTTTTGCAAGAATAAGTGACTAATGTATTTGAAATGTTTGGTTGTCAATGTGTTTTTCATGTGAATCTGCTTTGTCAGTAAAACCGGATCGTATGCCGTGACGGCAAATAGCATGATGCTCTTATTTATTTTATTCAATTTTTCGAAATAGATTTTTATTAAGTATGTATTAAAACTAACACAAATGTCCTGCTACGGCCAACGTTTTACGTTATAATATCTAGGCCTGTAGACAAAGTGACATCGCTTTGTAGCCGAAATTCGTTATCGTCTTTGAGATAACGATAATAATTTTCTAGCCAATGATCAATCAAAGATCGTGACAGTGCAACGACAACAACTGTCAAGTGTCAACAAAGTTCGACAAGAAGTGTCAAATCGGACCAAAAAAATAAAATTGATTTCTATGTGAATAGACACACTATAACTCATAAAAATTGTGAAAATGTTGCCCTCCATGGCCCACGCCCATGGATAACGAATCAATATCAATAATAAAATAACATAAGTTTGACATAAGTGTTCGATAACCAATTGACAGTTTATGATTTTGTTACGAATTTTAACATTGTCTACCAACTTGCGATAACGATAACGAGTGACATAATTGACGACGGCTTATGTCAATCCCATACATTTTATTCTTTTCGAACTTCGTTATCGTTTTTTTAATGTTACTTTGTCTAAGGCCTCTGATATGGATAAATAGTTTTAAGATCTTTTAAAGCTACAATATCTGCGCTGTTCTGTTTTCATCAGTTATTTGTTTTATGTATTATTATTGTTAAATAATAAACTAAAGTATATATTTCAAAGTTGCTTTTAATTCAGTTCTCTCCTGATATTTACCGGTGGGAGGGAAGCGCTGTGCTGCGCTCCCGGCTGCATGGGTACCACCATCTTGCTTATTTCTCCCGTGAAACAGCTTTGCTGTGTTTTGGAGAGAAGGGCAAGACAGGCAGTGTAATTACTGGCACCGAGACAACATCTTATGTCTCAGGATAGGCAACACATAAATAAGTTGCCTGGGCTCGTTCCAGGTATACTAGTTTATGTTCATGGGCGACGTCGACCACTTACGATCAGGTGGTACGTTTGCCAGTTTGCCTATCCAACTAACACTGCTAATCTTATTTAATAGGCATATTTGCTTGAATATTAGGTTACACTTGAAACATTACGTTAAGGATACATTTTTATTTGGTCCCAAAACGATTGTCTTACATTATTTCTTTATTTTACTTCATGCAAAAATTACATATTTCATTACAATGCATGAAAATTTATATTTAATGTAATGTGGTGAATGTGTGTATGTTTTTTAAAGTCTCAACTACAAAGGGACAAAATCAAATTTTTACTTTAGAGCGTCTGTCGGGTTTCCATATTAATATTATAAATGTAATTGTCAATTGTAAAAGCTTCTTTTTATTAGATATGAGAAATAGTACCTACGATTTAAAAAGGAGCGTTATGAAACTAGTAAAATTTTACCTCTAGTTCTCAAATATCTAGGGCTGTCAATTGTTATTATAATTATTTAAATATCAGTTTCTTCTTTATATTTTTCAGTAAACTTTTTGTATCTTGAAATATACTGGTACAAATTGGCAGATACACTCGATAGTAAGGCCCGAGGCTTATGTTCAGCAATGAACGGATAGAGGCTCAGTGTAAGTTTTGCAGTAAGGTTGAAGTAGTAATTCAAGCCTTCCCATCGCCTATGATTATATATGGCGCAAATCCGGCCACACTGCATTGAATACTGCTCTCACCTCTGGACTGCAGCACTCCAATCCAATATCAGCTCCTTCCATTTGACCGCGTTCAACGCCGGGCGGCTCCAATAGTTTCACTCTGATCGGCTTGATTCTTTGGTTCTGTGTCGGATTACTCTGCATCTTCTACTACATCTATAATGGTGAAGGTTCTGAGGAATCATTCTGACTAATACCTGCAGCAGAATTCCAAATTTGAAGAGTTTGTTTTTCTAAGTTCGGTACCGAATTACTTGAAGTACCAATAAATGAGTAGTTTATTCTAAAAGATATTGATCTTACAAAAATTAAACAGAATTTGGCAGCCCTACTTCATAAGTAGAATAAAGGATAATCTGTGCGGAATATAGAATAAATTAATACTTTAGGTACGGATAAACGGATTTGGGAGCGAATATTTAGCTGAAAAAAAGTATTTCATCGTATCTGATATACCTGATATAATTTTCATATACCGAGAATTATAATAATACCAAATTAGCTTTATATATTGAGTCATTATGAATCGGTAGCCAAACCTGCCTACGCTCTCTTGTAGTTCTGTTTTGGAATGGAAGAATATTAATGGTATAAAATCTTTATTACAACCTTTATACAAAAGGTTTTTTTATATTAATAATATCTATGGACGCTTTTACACCACGTCAATCTGGTCCCGTGGTAAGTTCTTGAAGAAGTACTATACATATATTTAAGATTTTTATTATATAATACACCTATTTAATACACATCCACGAACAATCCAGGAATACAGAAAACTTTTTGTTCCCTAGCGGGATTCGAACCCGCTACCTCGGGCTTGAGCGCCAACGCGCTAACCAATGAGCCACAAAGATCAACTTTACAAACTTAGTGTTTGTATAATCATAATGATACAATATTGTCTAAAATTTTGCAATGAAAAAACAATTGCTTATTAACAATAGTGTAGAGACTAGTTCCAGATCTCTCTATCACCTAAAACTAGGATAAGATATCAGAATGATAAAATGATCAGATAATATTACACTTGTCTTCTATAAACTATTTAGTCCTTTTATGCTTCGTTGTATAAGGGTTTTATTTTAATTGAACTCACTAAATACTTTATTTGTAACGCGGGATTTGGGATTAAAAAAAATATAACTTCATCTAATCAAATCGATTTTACTGAAAAACAAAATAAGTAAGAACATAATATTATCATTAGTAAAATAGCAGGGTCATATTATATAAATATACAAATGTAAATTTTATTTAATGCAAGTGAAGCAAAGAGCAAAAGCTAGCGATGTCATTTCTGTATTGCATTAAAATATTATACAGCAGTAAAATAAAACAAAAAAATCTTTACTTCTATCACTCCAGTAGCATTTAGCCTCTTATTATCATAAAATTAATTACTCTCCTTTGTCTACGTCATACAAAAATATTGCCTCGTTTTGCTTTAATATAAAGAGGGAGAATTAAGGAATTAATTTTAAGGAGGGTTTTCATTTTGATTAACTTGTGGTTGACAACCGATCCAAAAGACAAAGAACACAATGAGATTATCATCACCAGCCCGAGTACGTCTCCTGTTACGTGTCATAATTGAGTATATTTTATTGTATTTAAAAAGACGCTTAGTGCCTTAATTATGTTAGAGGATAAGAGTATATATTATTAATTATTGATACACTGATTCTAATACTGTCGAACACCATAAAGTAGTAGTTATTGTCCCCTTGGGGGACTAGCCATCGAAGTGCCCTGTTGCTCAGCTGATCCGGGGCACCTCACCAAAGGTAGTTTAATGGATAGAGCTGCATCCACCTTACCATCTTTCGGGCGCAGCGAGTCGCACATACCCGCCTGAGGAGTCCCTCCTTCCCGCGGGATGCCTATGAGCATTTCCCGGCGTAAAAGAAAAAAAGGACCCGTCGATCCACCGTTCCCAAGCTCCTATACCCACCTCTTGGTGTACGGAGCGAAACGCGGTAGATGTACGAGGTACACCTGCTTAGACGCCCTCTTCTCCCGTACAATTTTTCAATTCCTACAAATCAAAAGCGCCCTCTTACGAGGACGGCACTGAAAATTTCGGGAATCAAGGAAGTGACACAACATTACTATTTAAAAATGTATTTATTGCTTTTCGAAGTATTCTCCGCGAAATTTGACACATTTTTCCATACGATGGAACCAATCATTGAAGCAACCATTCCATTCGGAAGTTGGGGTCTCCAAAATGACCGTTTTGTAGGCGTCACAGCTTCTTCAGGCGATGAAAATCTCTGACCACGCAATTTGTTCTTTATTTAAGGGAAATCATTAGGGCTTAGGTCTGGGCTGTAGCGCGGATGGTCTAATAATTCTATGTTTTCTTGCTCTAAAAACTCTTTTGTTCTGTGTGCGGTGTGAGAACTCGCATTGTCGTGATGGAGGATGATGCGGCGGTTGCAGTTAGTTCTCTTTACGGAGTTCAGAAACGACCTGTGGCAAACAAATGCTAGCATACCATTCTGCATTAACCGTTCTTTGTCCCTCGAGAGGAATAGTCGCAACATGGCCGGTTTTGGAGACAAACGTGGCCACCATTTTTTTTGCAACACTCCGTGGACGAACAATTTTTGTTGGCTTTAACTCATTTTCGAACACCCAAACTCGTGACTGGTTTTTTGTTTCGGGTTCGTACGCGTATATCCAGGATTCGTCATCTGATACGATGTTGTATACAGCATTTGAGGATCCTGCGTGGAATCTTTCGAGAGTTCTGACGCACCCAGTAACGCGAGCCGCTTTTGCTCTTCACAGAGCAAATGCGGTATCCATCGGGAAAACAACTTTTTTACACCTAATTGTTCATGCAAAATTATTTGTCTTTGACTCATGCCAATGTCTAAAGTTGCCTAAATTTTGCGGTATATCACATGTCGATCTTCCTCAATCAGCTTACGCACAGCATCAACGTTTTCTTGGGTGACTGCAGTTTTTGGACGACCTTGACGGGAATCATCACTGAGCTTGACACGTCCACGTTGAAATTTAGCAAACCAGCGATAAATTGTGGTTTTGGATGGGGCTACATCACCAAATGCAGAAATCATCCAGTCAACACACTGTTTTTGTGTTAAACCACTTCGGAAGTCATAATAAATCATCGCTCTAGAATTTTATCGAGTCAAAAGTTTGACAAGACCTTGTGACAAGACCGAGACACACGCACACAGAACAAAAGAGAGAATCTTTTTGTAAATAAATAAATGGTATTTACAGCTTGGCAAAAAAGAGTATGACGTGGTGACAAGTGGAACTAAATATTTTACTAAATGGAAACCTATGATGTCGACAATACTTGGCCGACAAATACTATATTTTGAATAAAGTTTAATGTTTCACATTTATTATTGACGATTTGATTAAATTCTCTTACTGTTTTCCCTTATTATGATGAGACGTAAGTCAAAGTGGCGCCCTATTTTTTCCACACTCTTTTTTGCCAAGCTGTAATTTTTAAAACCAAGGAGTTTTAAATTAAAAAGATTTTAATATGACAGGAACAGTGGAAATATTCCATTCCCAATACTTTTAGTGCAGCCTATGTACCAGAGTGATATACTACGTTCCTAGCGTCGCTCTCCCCTTTCTGGGACTGACGACTTCACATTTACCGGTGGAAGGGAAGCGCTGTGCCGCGCTCCCGGCTGCATGGGTACCGCCATCTTGCTTGTTTCTCCCGTGAAACAGCTTTGCTTTGTTTCGGAGAGAAGGGCAAGACAGGCAGTGTAATTACTGGCACTGAGACTTAACATCTTATGTCTCAGGATAGACAACACATAGATGAGTTGCCTGGGCTGGTTCCAGGTAAACTAGTTTATGTTCATGGGCGACGTCGACCACTTACCATCAGGTGGCACTAACACATATATTTAAAAAAACCACGATGGAGGTGGCAGGGCAGTCCGGGTATGTCAATGCTGCAGCTATGACTTCATCTCAGTCCTCCGTTTGTGCCAAGTGCGCGCGAACATTCGTGAATGTCTGAAGTTGTTGTTGGTCCTCTTTTTATAAACGCCGAGACAGCTCAACTCTCGCCACTGGCAACATAACTCGTATAAGAATATATTATACAGTTTTTTTTTTAAAAATATCTATGGACGCTTTCACACCACGTCAATCTTGTGTTACGGGTACCAGACAACGGAAATATATTTAATACTTTTATACTATACATATATTTAAGATTTTTATTATATAATACACATATTTAATACACATCCATGACCCAGGAACACAGAAAATATTTTTGTTCCCTGGCGGGATTCAAACCCGTAACCTCCGGCTTTAGCGCTAACGCGCTTACCACTGCGCCACAGAGGTCGTCGAAACACAGTTAACACACAGTTAAAAAAATCATATATACCCGCTAAACATAAACGCTATACCCAACAAGGTCTATTGAAACTTGAGAACACCATATATGTAAATAGTCATAACTCAGCATTTCCTGTTCTGTAATGACAAAACTTTCAGATGCAACTAGGTGTAGTTCGACAGTACAAGTACTAAGCGAAGTTAATAAAAATTGATCAAGCTACGTTTTTTGTAAGTTACACTATTGGGCACACCTCAAAAGTGTGCTCCGTTCTCGGCGCCACATTCGACACAGATGGGTATGTGTCGAATGTGCACCGAAGCATCCGTGTCAGGTTAATATGTATCATGCTGAAGATTTCTTCTACCTATGCTATGGAAGGGAAAACCTCTCAAGGTTTTCCCTTCCATAGCATAGGTAGAAGAAATAAGCAGGATCATGCTAGATGTACAGACGTGTAGCAGTGAACGTATTCCTCCACCGGCTGCTATTCGCAAACGGGTATTTTTTTTTATATCACAAAAAGGCAACCGAGCAGTCGGAGCCTTATGGCGACTACCGACGCCCATAGACATCCGCACTACCAAAAGTTATGTAAATGCGTAACCCTCCTTTTCCTTATACCTCCCCCCCTCCCCAATGGACCATCGGAAACTCACAAACCGCACGAATTGCGACAGCGTAGCTTGACGCCGGTGTTATGCGAGAGGTGCCGGCCCAATTCGGCTGCAAAGCAGCATTACCCTTGAACCCCTATTAATAAACCTAAGCCTCTGTTTTATTATAGTAAAAAAACTGAAAAAAAGAGATACACCATTTACGTTACTCCGTCAAATCCTAAACGTTTTATACTACGCTTCCCAATTATTCAAATTTACTTTGAGAACCAGCCATTGATTCAGGAAACTTTCAGACGATTGATCCGAACGAGATGTGGTTTGAACATGGTATCATATACTGCGTCTAGAATACCTAAGTTTTAATGTAATTTCCTCAAAGTTATAGTTTCCTGTCTAGTCTATTCAAACATTTTGCAATGTTTTATTTCAATTTATGTTATTTCGAAAAATGAAATTGTACTTCATCCAAAGTGAATCTTATCTACTTATATTTATTATGTTATGTTCCACTTAAAAAATATTACATTTTAAATAATATATTTGCGTTTCTTTAGAACGTACCATATGGGAGGTGGTCAGCGTAACCCATGAACAAAGGTACTGTTACAGCCCTCGATATAATTATCACACAGTTATCAAATATTTTAATATAAATACTCATACTTTTTTCATATTAGTCAGTTGATTTCCGAATTAGTCGACAGCTGCCCAACAACGGACCTGGATTCTGCTAGCCAGTTGGCTTTCAGCCTAGATTATTATTGAAGTGCAAAGTTGGTATGCTTCAACGCATTCCCCAGCGAAACCAAAAAAAAAAGGTATAAGGGACAAAGTATTCCTCGCGTGAGTGACCTGAGGAGCTTTAAGTAGTGTAGTCTCTAATAAAGTGTAAATACGAAATATACCAACCCGACGCCAGGAGGCCGTGTGGTCGAAGACTGCACGGTTGGCGGGGGGCAATCCCCCACTTTTACAAACCAAAAGTTGGCTCACTTTTGGTTTGTAAAAGTGGGGGGTTGCCCCCCACTTTTAAAAACCTGTCAAAAAAAACAAAAATGGGCTCACACTAATCCGATGTAGCACTAGGGCCTTCGGGCTGTTAGCATAGATCCATACGAAAAAAAGAAAACCTTGTCTTCAAGGCGCTGAGAACGGAGCTTACCTTTGAGGTGTGCCCAATAGTGTAACTTACAAAAAACGTAGCTTCATCAATTTATATTAACTTCGCTTAGTACTTGTACTGTCGAACTACACCTAGTTGCATCTGAAAGTTTTGTCATTACAGAACAGGAAATGCTGAGTTATGACTATCTACATAAATGGTGTTCTCAAGTTTCAATAGACCTTGTTGGGTATAGTATAGGAGCTAGCAACGTTTTCGAGAAAGAATTTTAGGTCAGCTGATTTTGTGATATGTCGTACTTCTTGCACTTTCGGTTAGAGTCTGGGCTATCTGGCTGGCGGTAGCGGTTGCGTTCATTAGTGCGCATCCTACCTGTCCAGATAATAATCCTGGATTTTAAAAACATTTAAGAAGCCGTAATTTTTAATTTTTTGTTTTTAAATAAGTCTACCTGACATACTTTTTTTATTGCCAGACATTTTTGACAATGCTAACTATGTGCCATACGCGATTTTTTTAATTTTTTTTATAAAAATTTCAAAGTATTTTATAATGTCTGTAATTTTAATATTATGTTATTTAAAGATAAGAAAAACTTAAAATAAATTTGCCAGACATTAATTCGATTGTTAAGCCCCATCATTTCGCAGCTGAACTTAAAAATGTGCAATTTAAAGAAGCTTTGGTTAACTTTTTCCTTGATCACTGGGGTAGTGAAGACATGTTGCCTTTTATTGATAATAAAAACATTTACGTAAGTTTCAATAAATGTTATTCATACAAAGTGATAAATAGTAAAGTAATTAAAACTATTGAAGAATCATTATCGTGTGAAGAACACGAAGAAGCTGATTCTAGGATTATTTTTCATATTTGCTAAATCGATTTTGACGCAGACGTTGTTATACGCTGTTCTGATTCTGATATTTTAATTATACTTCTGGGAAATATGGATCACCTGAAAGCATCTTTGAAAATTTGGATAAATATGGGTGTTGGAAATCATCAGCGTTACATAAACATTAATGAATTACACCGAATTCTTGGTGACTCTTTATGCAAAGCTTTACCATGCTTCCACGCAATAACCGGATGTGATTACACGCCAGATTTTTTTAGAAAAGGCAAATTTAAGCCTTTTAAAATATTAGAAAATTCTAAAGAATACCAGTTAGCTTTTGATAATATAATTACGGATGAAGAAGAAGTACTTGAAACTACGATTGTAACCCTGGAGAAATTTATTTGTCAATGTATGGAGTTAAAAATTGTTCCAATGTTAATGATGTTCGATTTCATTTATTTTCAAGTACGTTTAAGTCTACAAAATCAGATGAGAACTTCGACAAAAAATTTCGAAACTTTGATTCATCCAGTTCGCCACCCTGTAAAGCGGAATTGCAACAGCATTTATTGAAGGTTCGTTACGTGACGAAAATTTTGAGAAATGCTCACTCAAAACTTCCAACAACTTTATCTCCAATGGCTTTAGGTTGGACCATTAACGGTGACAAATATGATTTTGTCTGGTTTTTGGGAGATCAATTACCATCCTCAGTTGCAGATATTATTGTTCAAAGTAAGTGTGAAATGGAATATTTATCAATAATAACTAAAATATTTTATAACGAACAAGAAGAATTACACTGTTTTTTTTTTCTGTTGCAGATGATAGTTTTAGAAGATAACGAAAGTTCCCAAGAAGATGATATGAATGACACTGACAAAGACAGCGACGATTATGATGATGATTATGAAGATGCCTCTTTTTTTGTGACGTCACTATAGACTGAAACAACTTGAAAAACTTAAATTATCTATATATATAAAAATCAATGCCACTTTTCATTGTAATTTTATAACTCAAGAACGGGGTCACCTATCCAAACCAAATGTTTAGGCTTTGTTCGGACTATTTAGTAGATAGTTTTGTAAAGTTTGCACAAAATCGGTCGAGCGGTTTTTCATTTATCACATTTTTTTGTAACAAATCTAAATATATATATTTTACCGTGTGCGGTAGCTGGTCCGTGTTGGATACGAGTGGCAAACGATGGGCCGATGACGGCGTTCATTGAGGAAGACCAATGTTCAGCAATGGACGGATATAAGCTGATGATGATAACAATGATGATGATGATGAATCTATAACACGACATTCATTGACTGTTAGGCGGTACGAAGTTCGCCGGGTCAGCTAGTTATTTATAATTTACATTTAGTAATCAGAACAATTTTAATAAAAAGTGTTGTTGTTTAAATTTTAATCTAATTTTATATTCCTTTTTATGTTAATTTTTTTTTAAACTTGCTTTGACTAGAATGTTTTTTTTTAATTATATGTACAGTGACAAGTAATTTACTTTTGTAATGGTTCTCTGTATCATTCTCGACTTATTCTGCAACTGTCTCTCTTGGACTACTAGCATTATACTGCAATACTTTTCATGACTTTTTCATTTTAATTCAAGACTTAACAATCGAATTAATGTCTGGCAAATTTATTTTAAGTTTTTCTTATCTTTAAATAACATAATATTAAAATTACAGACATTATAAAATACATTGAAATTTTTATAAAAAAAATTAAAAAAATCGCGTATGGCACATAGTTAGCATTGTGCTAAAATGACAAAAATGTCTGGCAATAAAAAAAGTATGTCAGGTAGACTTATTTAAAAACAAAAAATAAAAAATTACGCCTTCTAAAATGTTTTTAAAATCCAGGATTACTATCTGGACAGGTAGGATGCGCACTAATGAACGCAACCGCTACCGCCAGCCAGATAGCCCAGACTCTAACCGAAAGTGCAAGAAGGACGACATATCACAAAATCAGCTGCCCTAAAATTCTTACTTTTCAAACGTTGCTAGCTCCCGTACTAGTATAGCGTTTATGTTTAGCGGGTATATATGATTTTTTTAACTGTGTGTTAACTGTGTTTCGACGACCTCTGTGGCGCAAATTATTCTATCTTTTTTCAATTAACTTTTAACCGCCGTGGGTTTTTTCAAAATTTTTTATTGAGCTTTTTATTTGATTATTATTATTTAGGTGTGCCAGAGACCCCAACACGGTTTGAGCCTTGTCGCGTCCCCTAGCCTACTGAGCCCCACCGGCTCAGTAGGCTAGGGTGTGCCCAGCACCTTAGGCGAAGCGAATTGAGCCGAGGGAGCTGCTCTTTGTATCCCTTTTACAAGAAGAGGGGACAAAAGAGCAGTGTCCCCCAGGGCGAGGATGGGAACCTCACCCCATTGTACTGTACTAAAGTTGAGAGGTTCTTCTGTGGTGCGGGACAAACCCTCTGTGGAGCTGGCGTCGGTACCTTGAGGGCCTAACTAGCCGTCGAGGTGCCCTGTTTCCTCATTAGATCCGGCACACAGACTGAGCATTTCCCGGCGTTAAAGAAAAAAAAGGCTACGAAAAGCACTATCTTCAAATTGGAAAGGTCCCTTTAGAAGTATCTAGCTGTAAATAAAAATAATAATCACTGTCTTAGTAAATTGTAAGAAAACAAGATAATAAATCATGTATAACAAATAAAATTAGCTCGCCATATTTCTTTTCCAGGGCCATCGTGGCAAGTACAATCTCCGCTAAGCTAATAACTCCGATAGTAATTGAGAGCCCAGGTCTCTATTTTGATCCCGTAGATACACTTAAATATTACAATGACTATTGGAATATTATAAAAGAATCGGATATTTTATATTTCAAGCCTCATCTAGATAATATTAAGTCAATATTGTACACATCTGAAGAATTTTTTCACAATCACCTTTTAAGTAAGTTACTATACGTATACTGACTGTAACAATGTTCTAAATCTGATTGAAAATTTATATGAAAGCATAATATTAAAAGTGTTCGTCTCTGGCACACCTTTTTTTTCTTTAACGCCGGAAATTACATTCTGCGGGGGAGTGGGTCTCCCCAGGCGGGTATGTGGGACTCGCTGCGCCCAAAAGGTGGCAATATGGACGCAGCTCTACCCACTAAAACCCGGCGAGTGCCACCAATTCCGCCTTTGGTGAGGCGTCCCAGATCTGTTGAGCAATAGGGCACCTCAACATCTGGTCACGACGGTCCTTGGGGGCCCCCAAGAGACCGTTAGTACCTCCACAGAGGGGTTGTCCCGCACCACAGAACAACCCCCCCAACTTCGGGACAGTGCAATGGGGTGAGGTTCCCATTCTCGCCCCTTGTCTCTCCCTGCTCTTTTGTCCCTTCTTATAAGAAGAGGGGTCTAAAGAGCAGCTCCCTCGATCCAATTGCCTTCGCCCAAAGTACTGGGTTCACCTTAGGCTACTAAGCCCCAGCGCCTTCGATAAGTAAGTACGAAAAGATTTTTATTTTTGATTATTTTGAAAGTGTGAAAATTGTGAAACGCCGTAAAATGGCGAAGGCGATTTGTAGCATTAATCATAAGTGATTGTATTTACGACGCGTTTTATTATTGTCTTTATTTTTCTCTCGAGACTGATATAATAATTAATTAACAACAGTCAATATCGTGGCTACTTGTCACGGAGCACAATACTTAATGAGCAAATAGCTCACATGGTGCACTCTTCTACAATAACAGATAATGTTATTATATTATTATTTGTTAACGTCAATTTAATATAATAATTATCTTCCATGGACAAATGGTCATTTTTCCTCTAAGAGCCATAATATATTATAATAATATTTTTTATATATTACAGAATTTTTTAGATAATTCTTAGAGAAAGTACTGTAAAATACAATAAAATTGAACTCAAGTGATATTGTCATAAATAACAAAATATAAGCTGGGAGGTTCTATACTTCAATATTTTTTTAAAACCTTAGTTGAGCTAGAGTTGGTTAGTCTGCGGGAGAGGGAACG
Organism: Helleia helle; assembly: GCA_963853865.1. Classification (NCBI taxonomy): domain Eukaryota; kingdom Metazoa; phylum Arthropoda; class Insecta; order Lepidoptera; family Lycaenidae; genus Helleia; species Helleia helle. The sequence goes on from OY971420.1 coordinate 9,371,009, forward strand.
CACTGGCGCCTCTTACCTTAGGAGAGCACGGTGGGGACAGGCGGTCCGGTGAGTTATCAACGTAACACCTATCTAAAATATGCACCACATCAAAATCGGACTAGTAGTTTTAGAAATAAATGGCAACATTGATTCGTACAAACATAATATGTTTACTGCAGCAGCCCCTGGTGAATCGTCACAGTAACACATAATTGGTGACACCGTAACACGCACCACATTTAAACCTGAACTTATCACCGAAAACCGCCTCCAAAACGGACAATTAATTTTGTTTTTGCACAAATAAACGCTTACTGCAGCGCCCCTTAGTATTGGAGATGAATAGCAGAATTGGTTTGCACGTTTATACCGCCTCCGCACCGTCGCGGATAACAAATAGTTTTAACCGATAATAAACTTGGTTTGGCATAGGTGGACCAATTATTAAACAATTATTTGTTTTTTAGATGAAGATGACGCAAAAGCATTCACAGGTGCTATTAACGCTGTCCAAGATGTTCAAAGACATCTAACAACTTTAATGAAAGAAAATATTCATAATATCATATTCTCTATTTCATCTTCATTTAATAATAATTCTATTTCAAAACTCAATGAAAACGAGCAAAAGCAAAACGATAATATGTCAAAATTAGACAAAAGCACCTGGATGACCGAGCTTTGCTCGGTATTTAAAAAAAAAAAGACATTTTCTCAAAATATTTAATATTAATATTTAAAAAAAAAAATAGCTAGCTACATCGATTTATCGCCCCCGAAACCCCCTATATACTAAATATCATGAAAATCGTTGGAGCCGATTCTGAGATTCCAATTATATATATATATATATATATATATATACACAAGAATTGCTATTTTAAAGATATAAGATATATAATGAGATATGATACTAGAAACAATTTCCGAAAACATAAAACATAAATGAATTAGAAATAAATGCTCATCTTGTAATGTGCATCTTTTAGTGCTTTTTTCCTTTAACGCCAGAAAATGCTCCGAGCCATCCCGCTGAAGAGTGGATCTCGCCACGCGGGTATATGGGACTCGCTGTGCCCGAAAGCTGCTAAGTGGGAGCAGCTCTACCCACTAAAACCCGGCGAGTGCCATCAATGCCGCCTTTGGTGAGGTGCCTCGGATCTAATGAGCAAACAGGGCACCACGCCAGCTAGTCAGCCTCCCAAGGGACCGACGCCACCTCCACATAAGGGTTGTCCCGCAACACAGAACAACCTCTCCCAAAGTCGGGACAGTACAATGGGGTGAGGTTCCCATGCTCGGCCCTTGCCTCCTGCTCTTTTGTTCCTCTTCTTATAAGAGGGGGTACAAAGAGACCCCTCATCTCAATTAGCTTCGCCCAAGGTGCTGGGCTCACCCTATGCTACTGAGCACCATCGCCATGTCAAGGCCTGAACCATGATGTAGCGGGTGTCTGTGTATGTCGCTCTTCACTTACCATCAGGTGAACCGACTATCCGTTTGCCCCCTTCTATAAAAAAAAAAAATGTTGCGGATCTTTTAAAATGCGTGCGGAAAATCATTGATAATATTAAATTCAACTATATTTTATTTCGAAAATTAAACATTATTCACCCATCTATTCTAAGTCCTTAACAATTATTTAAATAACTCACTCGATTAATATAATAAAGAATTTTCCGCTACCATCGTCATTAGAAAACAAGCATATTATATTTTTACATATTTTTAAAATTTCATCATCTTCTGCGAAAGTAAATTAGTATTTATCATCAAAATACCTATAGCTTCTATGACAAAATAAAATCTTTCACATATATTCTTTACCAAGTTTTCATGACTCTGTAGTTTCACATAATATTAAGAAATACTTCACAATTTACACAGAGTCATCAATTCTTTTTAAGGGACCGACGCCAACTCCACAGATGGATTTTCTCGCACCACAGAACAACCCCTTCCAACATCGGGACAGTACAACGGGGTGAGTTTCCCATCCTCGCCCTTTGTCCCCATGCTCTTTTGTCCCCTCTTCTTATAAAAGAAGCAGCTCCCTCGAATTAATTTCCTTCGCCCAAGGTGCTGGGCTGAACTTAGTCTGCTGAGCCCCACCGCCACGACAAGGCTTGAACCATGTTGGGGAGTGTATTGATAATGGTGCAGCCGTAAAAAATAAAGAAGAAGATAACTTATTTAGGTAAATTATTACATTATCAGTAAAGAAACCTAAATAACTATAGGTACAGCTTGGCAAAAAAGAGTATGACGCGGTGACAGGTGGAACTAAATATTTTACTAAATGGAAACCTATGATGTTGACAATACTGGGCCGTCAAATACTAGATTTTAAATAAATTTTAGTGTTTCATATTTATTATTAACGATTTGATTAAATTCTCTTATTGATTTTCCATATTATGATAAGACCTAAGTGAAAGTGGCGCCCTCATTTTTTCCAGACTCTTTTTTGCCAAGCTGTACGTTATATATAAAAAAATCTTTTGAATCCGGTACAATACAAATGAAACCTTTGTAAATGAAATCCTCCTTTTACGTGCTTGTCCAATTTCAATCAATGACCGAGACATACTTGTGTACGATTTCAATATATATGATACCGGGAGAGCGTGTTCAATGAATATGACTATCATCTTGTTTCCACACTAAGATTAATATGGTAGATTTATTACATCAAAGTCTTTTTTCCACTGCTGGATACAGGCCTCTTCCAATGAACGCAAAGATGATCTTTGCCACCTTCATCACACCAGGACAGCGACTGCAAGGAGGTCGTCCCTTTTAGATGGAGGTCGACCTAGCCTTCGTCCCCCCGGATTTATTTACTTTGAATAAAATATGATTGTTTAATATAAAATCTGGTGTATCTGGGTATTTCTTTAAGCGAATATTTGTAAGTCGCTACTAAATGAAGGTACAACATATCACTCTGATAGTAGTACGATAAAAGATTATGAGAATGATTAACTAAAACAAGTAAGGAAAAATAAATAATAAAATAAAATATTATTCGCGTAAGGGTAGTAGGTAACCCCACTAGTCAAATATCTATGTACAATTTTGATGTCCAATATTTGATCAAATTTATTTGATAGTCCAATATCATGTCAACGATTTCTCTGTATAACTTGAGAAAATGAAGGAACGTTGATCGAGTATATGTGCTTCTATTAATATTAGATTAATACTAGCTGTTGCCCGCAGCTTCGCCCGCGTTAACTTTTAAAATTTGAGGGATTGACCACCCTTATCACTTAGGGGTATGAAAAATAGATAGTAGCCGATTCTCAGACCTACTGAATACGCATATAAAATTTGGTAAAAATCGGTAAAGCCGTTTCGGAGGAGTACGGTAACTAACATTGTGATATGGAAATTTTATATATAAGATTAAAAAAGAAGAAATCAAAACAAAAATAACCTTTGGGTCAAGTTATGGATTAAAAGTGAAAAGAAAAAAGCATTCAAGACAACTTACTTTACAAGTGGAAGAAATATTTAAATAGGCGTTTTCAACGTATAAATGGTTGACAATTCAATTATTATAATATACCAGATACCTAGTGCATTAAGTATCACCGTATATAGAAAGGCAAAACACAAACTTTCGAGATGCCATCAGTGTTAAGGATATTTGATCAAATATTAATTTTGTTAGTACGTTTCATCAAATAATAAAATTTCAAGTTATAGCGAACTTCTACGTCTTACATTTCTATATTTTAATCATAGTTGATTAGGTCAAGAAGATACACTGAAAAGGTTTTTTATGGCAGGGATATTTCTGTAACTTAAATATTGTTAGCTATACGAAATAGCTGCCATCCTGATTAAATTATCGAGACGGCCCGCTGCAGTAATATATTTGTAAGTCTCGATATAGCCTATGGAATATTATAATAACTGAACTAGCTTTAATATTGTCTGGTATCTATTTATAATGGGATACTGATAGATTTTAGTTTTGAAAATAAAAAGATTCCGACGATTTGAGAACGTCCTTCTTTTTGAAGTCGGTTAAAATGATCCTTTTCTATTCCCAACTTTTTGACTATAGTTATTTATGTACATTTCCCCCTTTTTTATTTAATTGTTTTGCTGTTTTCTAAAAAGAATGACGGGAAAGTTATGCCAGTCTTCTTGGAACATGTCTATGGTTACGCTGTACAAGAAAAATATTAATATTGACAAATCTCAGGCTCTGTTTCACGAAGTAACTTTTCAATATTTAATTATTTTTATGTCATAAGGAGGCAACCGAGCAGTCAGAGCCTTATGGTGACTACCGACGCCCATATACATCAGCACAACCAAAAGTTAGGCAGATGCATTCCCTCCTTTTCCCTATACCCCCCAATGGGCCACCATAAACTCACAAACCGTACAAAACGCGTCAGCATAGCTGTCACTTGACGCCGGTGTTATGTGAGCGAGAGGTACCACCCCAGTCGTGGCGTCCAAATTCTGCTGCAAAGATGCCTGGCACTACTTACAAACCTCAATAAAAATAAATATAAACAAGTTAAGCTGGGAATATCACAACCAAAGACCTGACCGTCTAAAATTCATGGTGCGAGTAATTTATCACTGGCCACTTTTTTTCGAAACAGCAAAGCTATTTTTTTTTTTTAAAGAAAAGTGCAAGATGGTACTCATGCAGACAGTGAATTAGTTATACCTAATATTAACCCTCTTCTCAGTCGTGTTAAAATGTATTCACCAGATTTGGATTAAATATTAGATGAAAGTGAACGGTACCTTTAAAGGAATTTGTTCATAATTACACCTTCAAGCAGTATAAATGTACCAACATATTTTATATAGCTTGAAGCTGCAATTATGAACAAATTCCTTTTCCCTATCATATAATCAGCCCTTTAGCACTACGTTAAATTCAAAAGAAGATAAAACTCGTTTTATTAGCTCATTATACAATGAACGATTCTAAAATAATAAATTGAGTAAAATAAAAATAAAACACTCTACAACAAAAAAGGTTACAGTTTACATAAACAGTAACCTCATTATTGGTTATAATGAGTTATAAACATAGTACTATGTCTTTATAATCTTTATTTAAAAAACAAAAAAAAAAAACTTTGACTTTATACATCAAATTAGAAAAAAGCCGTTGCTTTTTTTTGCAATTTTTAGCGGTTTTCATACCCTTTTCTTGGATGCAGTAGATTTCAAACTTACGAAGCGTTCGATGTAACACTATCAGGTGAAAGGATTGGAGTTGCAGTTACATTACCATCATAGAATTTTTCTTCACGGGGTAAATATATTCCAAAACGATCCTGCAAAATGTTAATATTTCCTATCATTTGTACTATTTATGGAATAAATTCATGATAAAATTAATTATCGAGTTATAATGAATTAAAGCAACGTAGTATTAATATAATTTTTACGATGTAATATGCTAATATAATGAATGCTATGTTTGAGAAAAAGGAACTCTGCAACAGACGTAATTTCCCTGTACAGTGTATTTAATTAAAACTAGAAGACAAGGTATCAAGTAGGCGTTGCTATATCCATATATTTAAGATATGTTAGTATCATATAATATGTTAAGTTTGGTTAGTCTAGTAGCCAGAACATCATGCAGCGGTCACTGGTTCAAATACCGCCAAGTGAAAATAATTTGTAGAATGAATATAGATGTAAGTATCGTCGTTGTCGTTATTGTGTATTCATCTGAATTACCTATCTAGAGGGCTTTTTATTACAACCAGCAACCTCGTAAGACTAGATAGCTAACATTATTATTATTTTTTATAGAAGATGGGACAAACCATGGGCAAACGGACAGTCGGTTCACCTGATGGTAAGTGAAAGCGACATCCACAGACACCCGCTACACCAGAGCGTTAGCAGGTGCGTTACCGGCCTTTTAAATATGAGTATGCTATTTTCTTGAAGGTCCCCAAGTCGTATCGTAACATTGAGCAACAACGTTTGTTGTCAACTGAAAAACTTACCATAAAGCTATGTTAATGTGGTGTAATCAGTTAATGATAAATTATTATTATTAGTAGTATTTTTATTTATGCTAAACGTATTTACAGCAAGTAAAAAAAAATGTTGAAATGAAAATAACATATTCACAAATATTTATTGCCAAGTTCTTTTTGAATATGCTTTTAACTTTGATTGACAAATTACCATCAGTTCATTGCTCCGTTGAATATTACCGTTCGACTTGTTTTCATTCTCATAATTATCTCTTTATTGTTTTGTTTTAATTTCGCACGTACAAGTATAAAATTAAAACTTCACACTACAATGCGATCAGTAAAAGTTAAAAAGGGGGAAATCATGCAATCATTCCTGCAAAGGCTTTTACTATTTTATTGTTTTATTATGTCAAATGCAATTTATAATAAAACATATTTTATTAAGATAATATATTTTACCTACTATCTCCCATCTCCCATACTCCATATCCATATAATATATAGTATGTACTTTCGTTAGTGCCATGTTGAGATATAGACCATCATTATTCTTAGACTAATTGTGTAATCAACATATCGTTAAAAATTTTAATATTGTCAATATTGTAATTTTCTTTTCAATACGATAGTTTCAAACACCCAACAGATTATTATGTGAATATACACTTGTATTTATGATGCAGGTATTTACAATAAAATACAATACAATAAAAATAACAGCAATAAAATAATAACCTTAGGATATCGATTGTAGTTGTATTTTGGAGCGCATACGCAAGGTCGGGGTGGAGGTACTTTGTAGCTTTCATGGGATGACACTTCGCTTTTCGTAGATGTAGGAGATTCGTAGCCTGAAATAGAGAACGGCATTATTAAAATATTAAAGCGTAGTTTTACATTATTTAGTACAACCTTCGGAAGTGTCTTCTTAATAAAACTATTTCAAATAATATAAACAACATTGATGTTTTATCAGTTGGCATAACTTAAAAAATAAAAGTAACTTTACACATTCACCTTTAACTTGATTTTAATACCGTCCAAATAATCAAATAATGGTAAATCAATTGAAGATCATTTAATGTAAAATCCCAAGATTTATGAATATTATGTACGTATATTAATTAAAAGGTACACATTATCTAAATTGTATCTAAATTCTACCTTTCTTACCTTCAATGATAAATATTAATAAGGAATGACTCACCAAGACAAACCTACATTGGTTAAGTTAAGGTTTAATCACCCATCCCCACCACGGTTCAAGTCGTGGCGGTGGGGCTCAGTAGACTAAGGTGAACCCAGCACTTTTGGTGAAGTTAATTGAACCGAGGGAGCTGCTCTTTGTATCCCTCTTATTAGTAGAGGGGACAAAAGAGCGACCAGGGGGGCAGGGTTCGAGGATAGGAACCTCACCCCATTGCACTGTCCCGAAGTTGGGAGTAGTTGTTCTCTGGTGCAGGACAACTCTTCTGTGGTGGTGTCGTCGGTCTCTTGGAGTACGAAATAGCCGTCGAGGTGACCCTGTTTGCTCAACAGATCCGGGATCCGCCGGTGGTGGTGGTTGGTGGCACTCGCCGGGTTTTAGTGGGTAGAGCTGCATCCATTTACCTACTACCTACCTATCCATAGATACCCCACACGTATGGGTTTGATGAAAAAAAAATAAGTTTCAGTTCTTCAGTTTTAACCCCCAAAATTTAATGTTTTTTGTGTGAAAATGCGGTTCACAGAACACGTCTACTTATCAAGTTTCATAAGTATAGTACTTATAGTTTCAGAAAAAAGTGGCTGCGACATACAGACGGACGGACAGACAGACAGACATGACGCATCCATAAGGGTTCCGTATTTTGCCATTTGGCTACGGAACCCTAAAAAGGTTTAATCTCCCTTCCCGCCTTCGTCGTTATATTTTTTACAGCCATAGAAAAATAGATTGCCGCGAAGTATTCACTCTATCATCATCATCAGTCTCTATCTGTCCACTGTTGAACATATGCCTTTTTTTTTTATTTACGCCGGGAAATGCTCTGAGGCATCCCGCCTGGGGAGTGGGTCTCCCCAGGTGGGTATGTGGGACTCGCTGCGCCCGAAAGATGGTAAATGGACGCAGCTCTACCCACTAAAACCCGGCGAGTACCACCAGTGCCGCCTTGGTGAGGTGCCCCAGATCTGTTAAGCTAACAGGGCACCTCGACGGCTACAGCCCTGCAAGGGGCCGACGCCACCTCCACAGAGGGGCTGTCCAGCACCACAGAACAACCCCTCCCAACGTCGGGACAGTACAATGGAGTGAGGTTCCCATCCTCACCCCTTGCCCCCTGCTCTTTTCTCCCCTCTTCTTATAAGAGGGGTACAAAGAGCCCCCTCGGCTCAATTGGCTTCTGACTCTGGATCACCCTAGGCTACTGAGCCCCACCGCCACGACAAGGCCTGAACCATGGTGGGGAACATAGGCCTCCCTCAATAAATGCCAATACGGCTGATCCCTTGCTACTCGCATCCAACAGTATTCCTTTGCCTCCCGAGGAGCCAATCACCAAAGTAATTGCTAATTTTATTTACTCAAAGTGATACCTACACCAATAATTATTAATACTCTATTTCTTTAGCATAAATCTAGATTTTCAACTTGAGAACTAATCGACTCTATACAAACTTTCATTCCCCATTTCATCCTAATCAAATTTATTTATTTTTACGCCAGGGGAGGGCATTTTTATAGCCCCTCCTTGCTGCATGGGTACCACCATATTCTTATATATATTAAATTATGCAGATGCGTTGTTTTCCTATCCCACCAACGGAACTCACAAAGTGCACTAAACATCACAGCATAGCTGTCACTTTCGCCGGTATTATGTGGGCGAGAGGCACCATCCCGATCGTGCCGGCCCAATTAGGCTTCAAAGCAAAATGGCACTACCTCTTACAATTACTTTTTGTAACAATTAGCATAATAATATTATGTGCCCTCTGCAAGGTCCAATTTAACTAATGAATGAAAATAAATAAATGAATCACACAATTCATCAAAATTAGTTTAATGGTTTGAGCGTCTGACTCACTTTTGTATTCATAATATTCGTCGGATCGACCTCCAGCTAGGACGACGATCATGCAGTGGCTGGTCCTGATTGATGCGGGCTGTCTTCTTGGAGTTCATAGAAAGAGACCTATTTCCAGCACGAACGGAAAAAGGGTGATAATAGGCTCACAGAGTTGTGAGCCTTACAAATAATTAGCAACAAAGTTACTTATTCATTAAGGATTGCTTATGAAGACTGTTCGGTGTCTAAGAGTGGTAAGTGCACCCGACGCTAAGCCAGCGTCTATTTGTACATACATTCATAATAAATGTCATGTTACAGACACGAAACGTATCTGTGACATGACATTTATTATGAATGTATGTACAAATAGAGGTCGTTGATGCCTCATAATCTCATTTTCCACAATAAAATTGATTATGTAAAAACCCGTCAGTTGCTTAGCAACGAATAAACAGTCTGATATAAATGCACATTTTTAATCGTATTTTAGTTTTTTATAAAAATAATTAAAACAACGGTGTATTGAACGGTCACATTCATTGAGAAAGTCCGCAATAACATGTTCAACAAAACAAATATGTGCCGGACAGATTATTTGACTCGATTAAAGTGCATTCATAAATTAATTTTCCTTTAAATGTGCGATAAAACTTCATGTCCCGAGTAGACCACTCTCAACGTTTTTTAAATGAGGCGTGCAAAACTGAAAAATACCCAGTTGTCGAAAAAATGTAGAGAATGGCGATGATGATTATATTATGATAAATAATGGACACATTTATTTTAATATTAAAATAAATACCAAATCAAGTGTATTTAATTTTTTTAAAGATATTTTCTACAATTCCACAATTCCACATCCTCTATTTCACCCTCTTAGTGAATGAATTTCACATCGACCGTGATTAATGATAAACTTTACTTACCCACAGTACCCGTGTGTTTACGTCACGTCGGTAAGCTGGATTTTTTAACATCATCATCATCACTTTTATCTGGACATATTATAATCTTTTCATAACCACCGAAACAGATATTGTAAGAGGCAGTGCCATTCTGCTTTGCAGCTGAATCTTGCTCAGATAACACCGGCGTCAAGTGACGGCGGTGTTGTCGCATTTCGTGCGGTTTGTGAGTTGAGTGTCCGGTGGCCTATTGGGGAGGGGAGGGAGGGAATAGGGAAAATGAGGGCAACGCATCAGCATTCAGCACAACTTTTGGTTGTGGGTGTCTATGGACGTCGGTAGTGAGCATAAGGCTCCGACTGCTCGTATACGTATATGTTTCGAAAATGGCAATAATTTAAAATTGTCTTTTGATATTTCAGATTTTCATTGATGTAATAATGAATTATAATATATATTTGTTACACACTATCATAGTTATAAGTTTTTTGTTCACTGAAAATTTATGGATCTTTGTTATGAACAATAAATTATGAATAATAAGTAAAATTAATAATGAAATGTTACATTTTATCCATCAATGATCCGTCTCAACTAATGATCTCATTAGCTGTTATAGCAATACATCTAAAGTCAATAGCTTTTGTCAAAAGAGCTCAGACAATGATAAAGCTACATACAGGTACGGATATGTGTAGTTTCAGGAACAGAGACGTTCTGTTCCGTAGTTAATATGCGCTCCTTTACGCCAACAATAGCTTTGTCTGTATCATTAGTAATTAAATACTAGCTCCGGTAAGCTTGTGCTTTGCGTATGTTTGAATTTCCTTAAGAATTAAAGAGACAATTCACAGTATCATAGCACATACATACAAACCTAAAAACTTCAGAACAAAATAAGAATAAAAAGGGGTAAATATGAAAAAAACCCCAAATATATAAACTCAAACACGAAAATTTTAATAAAGAACCTTTGGCGCACTCAACTCTGACTGTAAATAGATATTGATTAACTATAAATATCAAACTACATCGGATTGATATTGCTATGAAAATAAACTTTGAAGATATTTCTGATGATTGAAAACGTAGCTTAAATCTGAGCTGGCTACTCGTCTGTAATTTAATTTTATATTACAATATTTAAACTCAAATCCAGTGCAATATCTGCGAGTGGAATCCGTCAATATCAGGTGCATTTTGATATTCAGTGATTCATAAGTTGTCTTCAATCAAGCGTGAACGCGCCTTGTGAAGTCGATTTTATAAGCTTCTTGTTACTTGAAGCTTTACACTACATTATTTAGCTTATGGGATTATTGCACATTATTAAGTTTCAAAGGGACATTAGTAACACTTAGCTAATTTAGTTAGTTCGAAAAGTAGTACGGGAAAAAAATCATTTAAATTAAGGAATACTTTTTGTCAACAATAATTTGTAAAATAATTCAATATAACTGGATGCATGCTGTTCTTAATATTATTAGTATGTTAAATTATTTTTTTTTATTTTAACTCCTTCCTTCCTTGCTTTATTTAAAAAAAAAAGCTATTGTTTTCTATGTAAGATCATTCTTGGTAAAAATGCAGCGTATGTTTCACTCAAGTTTATGTTACAAAATAATTGTTTATTCAGCCATGGTCATCTTAAAGAAGGACCAAAACCATTCTAAATGCTCGATACGACATAATTTTGGCGAGATTTGAAGCATTGTCTTTATATATAAGCATTTAATAGAAGAACTAGAAGAGATTCGACGATAAATCCGTATTTATTACTTTAAACAACTATAATAACATTTACCCAGACGGGAAGGTAAAATGCTATTAAATCAACAGCATTTCCATTTCATATTACTAATTACTTTTTCCCCTTTTTGTAAAAAAGATCCTATCCTATAATATATAATCCTATGTTATAATTATATTAATGACATACCTTTGAAATTGTTTGCACGTCTCAACGACCTTTTTAGCTTTTTTCGCATCCTTTTTTCCCATGCTATTGCAGCCGCTGAAAAAAAGTTTAAGTAAGAAAAATAATATAATCATATGGTGTATCATGAACAACGATACTATTGTAATGCTATGTTTTTGTCTCCAATATCCCTTAGTTTAGGTGAAATCGTAGAACGCGCGAACAATCGCCTTTGCACCTGCGCCCGCGCATCCCCACGCTCGCTCCGCTGCCGCCAGAGCACATCATCGATCGTCCACAGCAGGATTGACAAATTGAGGGTCCCCTCCCCATACTTATAAGGCGAAAAAACTGGGTTGTAATTTTTAGGGGTGTTATGTTTTAGGATTTTTCAGGGATTTTATTGCTGATTTTTTTTTATTGCTGAAAAAAGATCAGTAACGGATTAACCCGCCCCTGGCACAAAAAGTTAAAAGGTCAGCAAAACTTTACGCCATTGCTGAGGGGGATTCCCTAGAAATTATTGAGATTTTAGGGGTTTTTAATTTTAGGGGGATAAGTGTCTGAGAGTTGGCAGCACTGGTCGATGCATCAGTTGACTTGACAGTCAGTCTGAACTCCGAAGCCTCTTGACGATGAACCTGCGCTTTTCGCTTTGTCCCACTTGCTTTACAAAATCTTTATTATTTCTATATAAGTATAATATCTCTATGTATATATCTCTTGTAGATATACGTTTAATATTGATCAGGTTTGTTTTTTTTACTCATACGGACAGACATACTAAAATCATATAAGATGAGCTTATTGTTGATATAACTTGTTATGTGTATTAAAACTTAAAAACATGTTTTTTATTTTTTAATAAAACATGTTTTTAAGTTGTTTAGTAAAAAAAATCACCCTTCGCCGTACCTTTACAATTTGAGGGTACTTCCCTAAGGCTGCTGCCTCAGCCAGCATTGTCGACATATCGAGAGATATATGCAGTTACATGGTCATTTTTCCAAATGCCTTCCGGCAAGGCTAAACTAGCCTCTAAGAAACTCGGCGTGCTCAGTAGGGCGAAGCAGTATTTCATGCCTTCACACCGCCTACAATTATACAAGGCGCAGATCCAGCCTCACATGGAATACTGCTCTCATCTATGGGCTGGAGCGCCCCAATATCAGCTCCTTCCATTTGACAACGCCGAGCGGCTCGAATCGTCGATAGCAAGGTTATCTTCAATCGGCTTGATTCTTTGGCGCTGCATAGAGATGTCGGAGCGCTTTGCATCTTTTAGATGATGATGAGATAGATGCGGTATCTACCAAGGGGAGTGTTCTGAGGAATTGTTCGGAGTTCGGACTAATACCTGCAGCAGAATTCCACCACCGGACATCGCGTAAAAGCTCCAAATTTCACCCTCACCATCTCGATGTTCGTAAATCCACAACAACTCGATTTTTACGGCATTTCCTGCCTCGCACAACGAATATATGGAAGTGGCAGCTACTTACGGTATTTCCGAATCGTTACGACTTAGAGACCTTCAAGAAAAGAGCATACTCCTATTTGAAAAGCCGGCAACACACCTGCTAACCCTCTGGTGTAGCGGGTGTCAGTGGATGTCGCTATCACTTGCCATCAGGTGAACCGACTGTCCGTTTGCCCCCTCTTCTTTAACAAAAAAAATAAGTGTATTTCATAAAGGAGGCTAGAAATCAGGCTCTTTACTTATTCAAAAATATATTTATATAAAATTTCCCTTGAAATCCCTCCTTTATTATGTATTTTTAAAATACCTACATGATCTGTGATTATTTTTCCTATACCATAATCAAAAAAATTCCGCTTTTTCACGCAACAAGTTAACGGTTAACAGAAGATATACGAAATTTAAGCTATTTAATTAAATTGTCTCCGAGTGTAGAGCTATTCGATGGTTTTTTTTTTAGTTCATGATAGAGACGCGTGGAAAAGAGAGAAGGAGGCCTTTGCCCAGCAGTGGGACAGTATAGGCTAGAAAATGAAATTAATGATCTATGCTAACGGCCTGAAGGCCCTAATGCTACATCGGATTAGAGTGAGCCCATTTGGCTCACTATTGGTTTATAAAAGTGGGGGTTGCCCCCCGCCAATCGTGCAGTCTGCGACCACACGGCCTCCTGGCGTCGGGTTGGAGATATCCGATGGTAGTGACAAACGAACGCACAGACAAATTTTAACAAGAAATTTTAATAAAACTATTTAGTAAAGATCCTAGATTATCAAATTAGATGTCAGAATTTATTGTAACGATTGATTTTTATTCAAACAAAGGATTTGGAATATTCCACGGCAATAATGCTCTTACAAGAAATCATAAAAATTACAAAAGATATTATATTTTTATACCATTAAATAATCCTTTCTTTGCTTTCAAAGCCCTACAAGTTACAAAGGAGTTTCTTTTCGAACATCTGCCGTCGCGTTTAACATCATAAACATCGTTCTTTATCTATTCTAGAGGTCTTACTTTAAATTCTTTTTTAAATTTATTAAAAAAAAAGTAGAAAAATTTAAAAATAATGAAAAAAAACGGATTTTATCGCGGTTTATTAAGTATGCCTGATGTTTCAGATAACTTACACTACAGTTTACAGCAACTGTGGTCACTGAAGGACTTTAATATATTTTCTACCATTAATTGCGCAAACTACGCAGTTTCAAAATTAAAGGTTTATGCACGCATACACATGCATAAAGAACCTCTTTTCCCATACTGGATATGCGTGCACTTGCACTACCACTGTTGCAAACAGCGTGGTTCGTAGAGCTAATGCTAATAAATTTAATATCTTAATCATTTCAAAAGTTAAATCCGCAAAACCGCTCGCAGTTTAATCCGCGTAGTTCGTGTTTCCGTTAGAACACGGATATAAAACATAGCTTGGCAAAAATGTAGCTTTCAAATGGTGAAAATATCTCGCAAAAGTTTACAAGGTTTTGCTGGAAAAAAATCTCTAATAGAGATAAGTGCACCTTGTTTACAAAGTATCAATTACTATTATTGTGTTAAAATGTGAACTACAGAATAAAAAAATAAATAAAACGTCCACGTCGCTAGTTAGGCTAATCTCTGAGATATCCGTCCACCCAGTACTTTCTCTCCTCAGGCCAGACGACTCGCTCAGTCGCTCTGGCTAAGCCCTTCTGTCTCCGAGAATATCCTTGGGGAATCTTTCCTCCTTACGCAAGACGCATACGTTCATGTTCCGTAGTTCGCCTAGGTCGCGTTGTTTCGGGATTGCCGAAATACCAGATTTCGCCAAATCGCTTGCCATCTAATCCATTTCCTTGCTAGGTTCGTCGGTAGTAGGAGTAGCAGAGATCTTGGAGCAAATTGTGTCCTTTCTCCCGTTCGTGGGGCAGACCTCCAGAATTTAATGTAAAATTTTTGGATATTTCTCGTTTTATTTTTAATAATTTATTATCGTCATTTTACTCATTAGGTTTTTTGGATATTTCTCGTTTTATTTTTAATAATTTATTATTGTCATTTTACTCATTACTTTCGAAATCAGTTTAAAGTTTTTTGATATCTGTAATAGTTACGGAGTAATCGCCTGTGCACACTTAATGATTACATCCAGTATATAATTTTCACGTAAATTAAGTTAATTATATTCTGCAGTCTTTTTCGATATTAAGGCTTAAAGAATTTTACAGATTTCCGAGTAATTACGTCATTAGGAGTATTGGAATTTTTTTACAGTAAACAGTATTTTATTTAAAATTCACAAAGTAAATATTTACCTGTCCTTTCCTTTTCCATTATATCGAGTTCAAACATTTTATAAGCATTATAAAATAGGTGGGCTATATCCTCCCTTATTTCGATAACGGGAATTTCCATGGCTTCCTCCACAATCTTGGAGAGTTCAACGTAGGCTGTATCGTAGAGCAGCAATTTATCGTCCACGTGAGAAAATATAGCCTTATCCACGGTGTTGGACACCCACGTGAACAAGATTTGAGAGAGAGTCGGCTCCGGTATTGGTATCGGCTCTGAAAATAATGGCTGGTGTTATTATATTGTCTATAGAGGTAATGGGTTTAAATCCCGCTGATACAATTTGTTCATACGTAGGGGAGCCCTTTTAGCAAGTGTGAGTAAAAGTGTAATTGCTGCTTTGTATCCAAATTGGACCGGACGACCGGGGTGGTACCTCTCCCTCACATAATACAGGCGAAAAGTGAAAGCTATGTTGTCGCGTTTCGTCAAATTTGTAAGATTCCGGTGGCCCATTGGGGGATAGCAAACAGGAGGGCCACGCATAATATCTGGTTGTGGGGATGTGTATGGGTGTCGATAATCGCCAAAAGGGTTCGACTACTCATTTGTCCTCTTACGCTATAAAATAATAAAGGAATTAAGTTTTAGCGATCGTACATGGATCTCGTACCGGATCAGGAGACGGATCACGGATACCAGGCTTCCTGTGACAGCCAGCAATTGTTTGTAAGTTTGTGTTTGCGCAAACTTACAAACAAGTGCTGGCTTTACACACTAATTAAAATATTTTAATAATATTCGTCTTATATTTAGTTATGTTAGCTTAAATCCTATAATATAATACAAATTAACATTATCGCATCATTACGGTAATTATGTAGTTTAGTCACGTGGCATAATTAATAATTATTATTAATTGTATGCAGTCAATGACCGACCTACATGTAAAATAGACAAAGTAATTGAATTCACTTCACTACATTGTTTTTCAACCTGTTTACTTTTAGTAGATATTAGTATTTAATATTTTGTAAAATAATTCGATTATTATGTGAAATATCTATTGGCGCGGCTTAGCAATTAAATCTACGGGATTGCGGTCGCGGGATTTGAACCCGCGACCGCAATCCCGTACTACTCCTGTCGTACCGGCCCAGTTCGGCTGCAATTCAGCATGGCACTGCCTCTTACACTTCAGCGTTCTAGATTTGTTTATTTGATTCCTTCAGTCTATTTTATATTATGATATAACATTATTAAGGTTCTGCTGGGAGCTCGGATGTAGGAGGTATTTAATCATTTCTTTCACCTACGCTAAAGCGAGCAAAGCTGCAGCAACATCAAGTCTAATATAAAACATCAAAGATAACATATTTATTGTTTAAAATTAATCTCACAAACGGAAATTATTTTAGTTTTATTCCAAGCACTTGAAGACTGAGAATGAACATAGACTGTTGAAAGTTCTAATGGCACAGGAACTTCGTGTTTCCGTTAAAAGGATAGCCAGCTATATCATCAGCCATTTCATCATATCTGTCAACTGATGAATTGCCTTTTAATATTATTATTATTTACTTGTTCTTATATTTACGTAAGAGGACTAAAATATTGTAATATTAAGATAATAGATTCCACGAGTATTATGTGAATGATACGAGCAACACTGCAGAAAAAGCTAGTTTTGTAGGATTCTCAGAAAGGGAGGAAAAATATAATAGCTTTTTATGGTTAAATAGTTTTATCCTGACGATGCCAGTCAATTTATAAAATTCATGTCAATTATTAATTTCATCAAATAAACTTTAATTACTATATCGAGAGAGGGACAGACAGAGAGAAGACAAGAATCTGTTTATAAATAAAAAGCCATCAGGCAGGGTCGACTTAATTTACAATCGTAAATAAATAAATCCATCACAATAAAATCTATAACGGGTTATAAAACTTTAAACGCAGAATTTTATAGTCGAATATGTCATTGTATCCTGTCGGAAGTGAAATAAGCGAGGAGACGTTCTGAACAAGTTATCTATGCGAATCCGATCGCGAGCACAGTAAATTCACTTTTTACACAGTTGATCCAATTGCGTTATTTACAACTTTACGCTGAAGTTTTTAATGGATCATTATCAGCAGTTTCCGTCCACTGCTCGATGATCTCTTTCATGAACGCCAAGACGGCAAATCCTCTCGCATAAATATGTATACAAATTACTTTCGAAAATTTTCCGTGGTTAATCTGTGGCTCAGTTAGCGCGTTGGCGCTCAAGCCGGAAATTGCGGGTTCGAATCCCGCCTGGGAACAAAAAAGTTTTGTATGTTCCTGGGTCCTGCATGTGTATTAAATATGTCTATTATATAATAAAAATCTTAAATATATGTATAATATTTTCATTATACATATATTTAAGATGTACTAAATACAATATTTCCGTTGTCTGGTACCCGTAACACAAGTTCTTCGAGAACTTACCACGGGACCAGATTGACGTGAAGATTATTATTGTTATTATTATACAATATTGCTACATTGGTATACGGAACTCTTTGTGCGTGAGTCCAACTCACACTTGGCCGGATTTTATTTTTATTCATTTATGATTATAATATGTATATGCATTTATTAGTATTTACACACCTGGGGTAGATAAAGTGGTATCCGAGGTTACAATGGACAGAAAAGTTGAAGATTCCGTATCGGGAGTGGCAACGGGAAGAGTCAAAGGTTCTGCAGTAGACGTGCTATGCTTCGATAAAATATTTCTCATATCCGAATCCAAATTCTTATCTTCATATTTGAACGCAGAATATCCTGACTGAAACCGGATACCTAATCATTAAATAAAAAAAAATGCGTGCGCACAAAGTACACATGCCAGAAGTGAAACTTATTTGGCAAACTAATTTTTAAATTTCGTTTATATTTATACTTATCTAAAGCTGTAAATTTCCGAGACTTACGATGCAACATTCGCTCTATCTCACTCTATCTCTCGATCTTTTTCACTCGCTTGCTCCCTACTCTCATTCCATGGCTATGTGCTTCATGCTAGGTTCGCCCTTTCTCAATCTCTCTCAATCGGTATCAATCAGTCTCTCCCTCTTCTTGGACAAAAACGTTCCACATTTTCGTGACGTTTCATCCGTAAAAATTTTACCCTCATGCGCGCAAAGAAGTTCCACTTAAAAAAAATTTCCATGTGTGTTTTGAATGTGGAAAAAAATTTAAATAAAAATTATAACCGACTTGAAAAAATAAAGTAACTAAAATGTTATAAAATAATTGCGTGTACAATCTTTGCGTTTACCACGTCATTATTGTTACTTTTGGAGTCGGTGTCAGCTAAGTTAAATAGGTACCTACAGCAACAAATACGTCACCATTGACGTATTTGTTGCTCTAGGTACCTACCTATCTACCTTGGCTGACACCGACTCCAAAAGTAACAATAATGACGTGGTAAACGCAAAGATTGTACACGCGATTATTTAATAACATTTTAGTTACTTTATTTTTTGAAGTCGGTTATAATTTTTATTTAAATTTTTTTATTTCTTAATTTTTAGTGATTCATTAAAGAATGGCATACAGAGATAGACATTTTGGCATATTGAACCGTATGAAGTAAGCCCAAAAAAATCTGTAAATCGTCGAGGAGTTCCCTCGACTGTCTATAGTCTCCATCATCATAACGGTAATGGCACGTATCACCCATAAGGGTGCAAAGTTCTCATCAGTATAAATTAATTAAGTCCAATCACAAGGTAGCTACTTTAAACTATTTAGGAGTTCCCTTAACTGAGCTTCGTCTTCATCACCAGACCCCCAATCACAGTCACAACCCATCTAGGTGTAAAGTTCTCATCAATACAAATTAATCAAGCCCAAACACAAGGTTACTGAAGTAAATCGTCGAGGAGTTCCCTCGACTGTCTTCCAGCTCCAGCATCAGATCGACTCTAGACCTTCATTAAATTGTAGTGCTTTAAAATGCTTATTTAAAAAAAATATTAAGCACACTAGTCATTCCTACAAATTTCGAAAGTTTCCCTCGATTTCTCTAGGATGCCATCATCAGATCCTGGTTTTCATATCATGGGACCAAATGGCAAGTATACCCTTTCAAACAAAAAAAAGAATTTTGAAAATCGGTCCACAATAGACGGAGAAATCGGTGTACATACATAAAAAAATATATACCGGCCGAGTTGAGAACCTCCTCCTTTTTGTTGAAGTCGGTTAAAAATGTACTGGCGCGCCTAGACCGTTAAATCAACTGGAGTGCTATGACGTCAAAGGGCATGACGCTGTTAAATATTTTTGTCTATCTTTCGTTATAGATTTTTATTAATGATGAATTTTTATATTCATATATTAAAATTCATAATTAAGGCGCCACGGGACTGGCAACTTATTTTTAGAAACGTGGACAATTATACTCATGTATATTGACAAATCTATACTGTTGGGTTCGCCGATCTACGCTAGATGACGACTTTTTGTCTAATAATGATGATTATGATGATGATTATGTTGATGATACTCGCAAGCATTGGTAATATCGATTGATGATTTTGCACATACAAAATATATTATAAGATAAACTAGCTGTTCCCCGCAGCTTCGCCCGCGTTATCTTAGGTTTACGGCCGTACGCGGATTGATGATGATTATTTTTGTAGCCTAAGTTACTCCTTAATACCTCAGCTATCTATCAGTCAAAGTCTCGTCAAAATCGGCCCAGCCGTTGCCGAGATTATCCAGAACAAACAGACAGACAAAAATTAAAAAAAAAATGCTATTTTGGCATATGTTTCGTGTATACATCAATATGCATTTAGTAAAAAGCGGTTATTTTAATATTACAAAGAGACACTCCAATTTTATATATCTGTATAGATGAGCTAAAAAGTAAGTTGCATATTAATATTGAAATAAGGGTACATAATGAGTTTTATTCGCCCAATTAGCTCACCTTTACATACGACCCACTTGGTGAACAAAGTCGCTGCCGAATCTCCATGTCCAGTACTTCAATTGGTCTGGTAAAATGTTCAGCAGCCTCTTTCATAGTCCCTTTCCTTTTATTAGCTCGTACCATTTTACTAACAAATATTTCGAGCATAGCCTTCACCTGAATGAAGGTAAAAATAATAAAAAATAATTTATTTATACAGCCTCAAACCTGTGAAAGTGGGATTTTTTCTGACAAAAAAGATGTTGTATGAGTTATTGAGTTTAATGATTACACCATCTTTTAAAGTATACGAGTCATTATAGTATAAGTGTATTCCAAAATAATCATAGCTTTAAGTCTATTCAGACACTATGTTTTAAGATATATTCCAGATGACCGGCCATAAGCATTTTTTTTTTCTTTTACGCCGGGAAATGCTCTGAGGCATCCCGCCTGGGGAGTGGGTCTCCCCAGGTGGGTATGTGGGACTCGCTGCGCCCGAAAGATGGTAAATGGACGCAGCTCTACCCACTAAAACCCGGCGAGTGCCATCATTGCCGCCTTGGTGAGGTGCCCCGGATCTGTTAAGCTAACAGGGCACCTCGAAGGCTAGTCAGTCCCGCAAGGGACCGACACCACCTCCACAGAGGGGTTGTCGCGCACCACAGAACAACCCCTCCCAAAGTCCGGATAGTATAATGGGGTGAGGTTCCCATCCTCACCCCTTACCCCCTGCTCTTTTGTCCCCTCTTCTTATAAGACAGACAAAGAGCCCCCTCGGCTCAATTGGCTTCGCCCAAGGTGCTGGGCTCACCCTAGGCTACTGAGCCCCACCGCCACGTCAAGGCCTGAACCATGGTGGGGATGGATAAGCATATTAGTATATCCCTTCAATGCATTATAGGCATAAAACTTTAACTGTAAAAATAAAAAATCAATTCAATACAAAGATAACATTACAATTCAACGTTAATTTCATAAGAAATTCCTCTCGAAAACCTGGTTGATATGATAGTCTTCATATCATTAGCATCCATGGTATATTACATAAAACCAATTTTCTCAGCTTTTAATCCAGTGGCAGTCATGGTCGACGGTAAATCACATAAAAAATAGTGTAAGGGGCTATATTGCTAAGCTGGCATTAAAATCTCGCAAGTTTATGCCTCAGCTCTGCTGTATTTATAGCTGTTATTAAAATTTGAACTAAACGCTTTTCCTCATTAGCTTTAAGTTATCGCAGGTGGTGTGATGGCTTGATAAACGTTTATGAAGGTTTTTTAATAAAAATAAAATAAAAATATTAAATTTTTGCAAAAAAAAAATCATCATTTTTATTGTGTAATCTGAGCCGCATCGACTTATCTTCATGAATTATAATTTGGGATATACTTTTGTGAGTACGGAGTTCTTTAGGTAGTCACGGACCACCTTACCAAAAAGGTGTCGTAATTTTATAGATTTCTGTTTTCTCATATTTATTTCACTGCGAATTTCACTCATTATATTGAATTTATATGATTTTTTATCGCTATCAATTAAGATTTTCCGATACATTACAGCAACCGTAGTCACGGGAAAACGGAAACGAAGAAAAAGATTTGTTTCATTATATTCTTATGCTATTTACCTTTGACTTCTATTCCTGTCTCTGGAAAACGATGACAATTTTTTTTATCTGTATCTACTATCATCATCATCATCATCACCATCATCATCAGCCTCTATACATAAACTGCTGATCATAGGCATCCCTCAATGAACGTCATATTATCTACTATAGGCAATAAAAATTATCAGCTGTTACTCGCCTCGGGGTGTTGTGACAAATAAGCCTCTTGTTCGACCTGAATTGTCGTCGCAAAACGCTTGGAGCACTCCCGTTGACAAGCAGTGAGGGCTTCCCAATCATGACACAAATACCCCGCCGTCAGCGTTTGAGACGGCACACCTTTCATTATTTTTTTAAGAGCCATGTTGCTATTAAAATCCTAGAAAGTGATCATAAAAATAATTATGCAAAATGACACCTGTCTTTGGTATTTTTTTTCACATAAATATGTCCAATAAGTTTATATTAAAATAGGTTGTCTATAATATTGAGGTTTTGTAGATTTTCTAATATGTTAAGGACTTTTGGATAACGACCTAATTATGTATGATTCAGAATAAATGTTATCTTTTAGGAGAACTACAAAAAAGTAAGATTTTTATTTTAGTTAATAGAATCAGGCGTTACTTTGCGGAAATCCATTATATAAGATTAAATTATAATATAATTAGCAATAATCCCGCAAAACACGCAGTCTTTACTGCAAATGTGTGAGTGCACGCATATGCATGCATATAGCACCGCCCTCCTTTCCCACACTGCATATGCGTACACTCGCATGCGTATACCCCACATGCACCACAACCACAGTTAAAGACCACCACCACACAATCTACGCACGTTTCGCCCCGACACCGAGGCATCCTCAGGATGTAGAATCTACGATTAGCAATCGTTAAGTGACGTGCAGGCCCAAACACCCGCCTTATATTAGCTGGTTCCCCCACTACCCCCACCGAATAACCGTATTATGGGAGAATTCGTTAAATCGGGTTGGTCATTCAAAAATGCAATCGATTTATTATTATTTTTTTTTTTTTTTTTTTATTTATTTAAGTTGACTAACAGTGTTCACAATAAAGTTTTACACAGAAAATACAGACTTATAATACTATATTGATTGTGACACCAACACCGTCAACTCCAGATTACAATATATATTATTTATATATATGTATTGGTAAAATGAACATCAAAGAAATGGTAAGTGTCCATAGCAAGTATAATATTTAGTTTTGAGAGCCTGAACAAAACACTAGTCATTATTATTATAACTAAGCCTGAAATACATACAAAAAAGGAAAATTTTACAATATTATTGTCTTTTAACATTAACTGTGTGGTTTACATTGCATAGCTAAGTACTAACACAGTGTATTTAGATCGATGTGGATCGATGTGGATACCCCAGCCCTACGACTTACATCTTGGGATCAGTTTTAATTAACTACTGGGGTACCCACTATATAATATCCACATGCTTGGTTTACTTCACTGAGTAAAACATATTTACGTTCATATATAAATGAAATTCTAGATCATTGCATCAACAATATTATTACAGCAATAATTCAAAAATTTGTTTTTTAAACCTGGCCACTCTTGTGGATAGGATATCCACCGACAAAAAGTGCTCATTATAAACATAAGCAAGTCTATACAAGGGTGAACGTTTACCAGCATTTGTTCTGCAAAATGCAGTGGCAAATATGGAATGTGGATTACGAGAGTGTGTTCTAGTGGGAATCCTATAGCATAATTTATTGTTTAGGGGAATACAATCATACTTATTATGACATAAGTCGTAAAGCAGCATCAATTCCAGATATGAACGTCTTGATTCAAGAGTGGGAAGTTTGTATTTGTCTAACAGTTGAACATATGGTAAACAAGAAAAATGACATTTATAATACATACAGCGTAAGAATTTTTTTTGAACTATTTCAAGTGCGTCTATATATTTATTATAATATGGGTTCCATATAGGCACAGCATATTCAAGTTGCGGACGTATTAGCGATTTATAAATATGAAGATATGTTGAAGTTCGCTTAAACTTATTACAAGTGCGCATCGCCAATCCATATAATTTATAAGCATTGCTGATTATGTTATCGATGTGTATATTCAAATGCAACTTTCTGTCTAGCGTGACCCCAAGATCTCTGATGTGTTCTACAACCTGAAGACGTTCACCACATAACATGTAGGAAAAACTGCTAAGTGTCCTTTTTTTTGTAAATGTTATAGATTTGCATTTATTTAAGCTAAGTGTTAATTTATTTACCGTGCAGTAAGTGGAGAATCTATCTAGGTCCTCTTGCAATCTCCTATGGTCATCTGAACTTTGGATTTTATGATATATTTTAAGATCATCCGCGTATAACAGAAAGCAACTAAACTTGAAACATTGGTGAATGTCGTTAATAAATAATACAAACAATAATGGTCCCAATATAGAACCTTGTGGCACTCCAGAGCTAATAGGCACGAAATCAGATTCATATCCATTGATTATTACTTTTTGAGTGCGTTTAGTTATATAAGATTTGAACCAACGCCACAAGTTTCCCCGTATTCCATTGAAGGCAAGTTTCTCGAGAAGTTTTTTGTGATCTACCCTGTCAAATGCCTTTCGAAAATCAGTATAAATACTGTCTGTTTGTATGTTAAGATCTAGTGCTTCAAATAGATAAGTAATATAAATTAATAAATTTGTTGTCGTAGAGCGGCGCTTTACAAAACCATGTTGCTGTTCTATTATAACTTTGTGTAAAGATGGGTAAATATTATTATGGACTAATCTTTCAAAAAGCTTCGACAGAGTAGGTAAGATAGATATGGGGCGGTAGTTTTCAATTTCATTCTTAGTTCCACCCTTGTGTACCGGCACAATGCGAGCAGATTTCCAGACACACGGAAAGGTCCCTTCGCGTAAACAATAATTAAAAATTATTTCAAGCGGCCTAGAAAGAGATTCTGAAACGTTTTTTAAAAATATCGGAGGAATGCCATCCACTCCAGCTCCCTTACTAACATCAAGTGCGCGCAGTTCTTTAATAATCTCTTCTTGGGTTAAAATAATATCACAAATTATCAGATCCGAATCATGATTTTTATCCGGAATGTCATTAATATCATAATTTTCATCAACTGTACTAGGTTCAAAAACAGATAGAAAATAATTGGAAAAAAGCTTACATATCTTTACAGGATCACTGGTAGTGATATTATTATATGAAAAGGAAATTGGCATGCCCCCATTGTTTCTTACATTATTAATATAGGTCCATAAGTAATTAATGTTGTTACGAATACTATTTTCAACCATATCCATATATTTCTTATAACATTTACGCACCTCCAATTTAAACCTCTTTCTGTACATAGAAAACTCTTTATAATCCATCAGGTTTTTATACACTTTCCATTTAATCTAGCATTGATTTTTATTTTTGAATATATGAATTAATGCAGCCGTAAACCAGATGGGATACTTAGAATTTTTAACTATTTTTGTAGGTATACAATTTTTGATTATAGAAAATAAAGTTTCATATAAAATAGTGACCGCATTTTCAGCGGATTGATTCTTTAATACCTGCACCCAGTCGACACCATTTATTTCTTTATTAATCAATGAATAATCAGCATTTTTAAAATTGTATTGCTTTTTAGGAATAGTTCGCAATGATTTAACATGCTTATTAATTGGTACCAATACATAGAAAGGCGGGTGATGTTCGTCAATTGGCAGCAAAGAAATAGGAACAAGTGAGGGTCCGCAATCATTAATATTAGTAATAAAAAGATCTAGTATTCGACCATTACTATTTTTTAATTTGTTTACTTGGAAACAATTCAATATAGACATAAAATTTATTAAGTGAATATTAGATTGGTTGTATGTATTCATTATAATAGGTTCCAATTGTACATTAACCTGCCGCCATTCTAAACTGGGCAGATTGAAATCACCTGCTACTATAAATGAATTTATATCGGGGCTATAAAGAATATTCTCCAAGTAATCAAAATGTGAAGCATACAATTCGGAATTCATGCCAGGCGGAATGTACGTTACACTTATAACATAACAATAATTTCGCATTCTTAATTCGATCAAAATATGATCGATAAGCGGAGACGGGGATGCGGGCGCAGCGGCACGGGCGCTAGCTGACGAGGCGGGCACCTGAGTTGCGCAGGCGCCGCGCGGTACGGCGGGCAGCTCCCGCCGTACCGCTACTAACACCCCGCCCCCGTCCCGCCGCCCGCTGCCAGTGCGATTTCTGTCACATCTAAACACTCTGTATCGTGCGTCTATGTATTCCGAATCATTAATATTTTCGTGAAGCCACGTCTCTGTCAAGATTATTATATCATAATCATGAAGCAAAATATTCATATATAGGATATGTAACTTAGTTCTGATTCCCCTACAATTCTGATAATATACAGATAATACACTATTAGAATTATCCATTTTATAAAGCTGTTCTGTATTACCTATATTAATAAATTAGTCTTATTGAGATGATAATGCTGTGTATAATATATTATTTTACCTATCGCACACTCGTATTCAATCATAAACAGCAATCGCCAGTAAAAATAATCACGAAGATAAGGACAGTAATCACGGTTATTTAGAGCTACTAAATGCCGTTTCCATAATATGAGAACCCACATTATAACAATATTATAACAAGTTTTATAACATACAAGTACACGGTTACGTGTGTTGTTCTTACGTATTTTGTAATAAACTAAATTACCTTCCCTATGAAACAAATACTTCTCATCGGTAGATAGATTTACCCACATTAACCTAATAGCTATAAAGCTCACCACAAACAAGTTAATAACTCTAAAAACAATTACTATGTAACAACAAAAACTTCTATTTTTTATTATGCATTCTAACAGAAAATACAATAAAATAAAGAAACAGACCTGCTTATTTTCTTGATAAGGATTGGCAAATCTTATTATCAATGTCATACACCGTACGTACAGCAATAACTGGGGACATGTCCGTCTGTCGCACCAGTATGGTACCGTGCTTAACCCACACATATTTATAATCACTTTTTTTTGCAGCTTCTCGACATTGCCGAAACAATAGTTTATTTTTTAAGGTTAAATGTTCATTAATATATATAATGTGTGGAGAGCCGGCTATGGACAGCTGACTTGAGTTCAATCCTCGCCTCGCACGATATCCTGTGATGAAGTTATCACGAATTACGCGCGTAGTAAACTTAACGATAACGTTCTTAGGCCGAGGGTTCTTTTGATCCACATGTGGTACACGGTGTATGGATATTATATCAGAACGTTGAATTGGTATCTTGATTTCATTGCCTATGCTTTCCAAGATATGTATTAGGTTTTCACCGCGTCTTTCGGGGAGATTGGATATCTCAATATTGCACTGTCTCGCCTGCTGTTCCATGACTGATATTTTATTCTCGAGTTCAAGTACCCGGTCTTGTGAGACAGAAGAATGGGATATAGAATCTTCGAGGGCCTGGATTCGTTTGAAAAACTCCTTTTCATTTTCCGATGAATATTGAAGGGATTTTTCAGTTTCTAGTAGCCGTGCATTTACCTCGGAAAGAGATTTCTTTATATTTATGTTGTCTGTAGAAAGTTTTTGCATATTTATATTTAAATTCTCTAATGAGGATATTATTTTTGACAGTTGTTGAGTTAAAGCCGAATTGACCGTTTCTATAATAATGTTATTGATATTTTGTGTTATTTTACTATTAAAAATTCCTAGATGCTGTTCAAATTTATTCTCCAGCGAGGCAAGAACGTCATCATAGTCTATTTGTTTCCGCTTACGCATATTAACGAAATCAGTTTTCTCGGCGCATGTCGGTAGATCCGGGCTCGATGCGCAGACAGCTGGCGGCGTACGTTGCAATGACATTGCCGGTGCATGTTTTATTATTTCGAGTTGTTCCAACACACTTAGTCGAAATCCCTTGTCGCATTTGTGTAAAACTTGGAACGTATGGTTGCTACTAATATTATGTCCTGTCTCTAGTAGATGTTTTGCAAAATGGGATTTTTGAGGCTGGTCGTTCCTAAACGCTGAGATATTATGTTCTTTATATCTTGTTTCGAAATTTCGTCCAGTTTGGCCTACATATACACCGTTACATTGTGAGCATTTTAATTTGTACACACCAGATGAATATTTACAATCTATTTTGTCTTTGTTTTTATTATTGCTAATTAAATTATAATTTAATCTTATAGATTTTTATTTATTATACTAGCTATTTCCGTAAGCTTCACCTGCGTTTACTTAGATTTAAAACCGTATCCTGATTGATGATTATTTCTATAGTGACTCAGAGTTAACGTAGCATTTTAATTATGAAAGACTTTTTAAAATCAGCCGAGAAGTTTTTGAGTTGATTCGTAGCAAACAAACAAAAAATCATATCTTTCGCCTTGATAATATTAGTATATAGAACCATTCATACATTTTATTTTTAATATCGCAAGAACAATTGTTTAAAACTAGTATGTAGAACAATCGTTCCGTAAGGAGCCGGCCACGTGGCGGTACGTCACAGCGCGGAGCTAATGGCGGCCGGCTTGCAGTTTGCGCGTCATAATAATTGAGTCACGCACTCATTTATGACGTGCAGGCCGGCCGCCTAGGAACTTGATTCCAACAATGAGATCTTCTAAGATATTTGTTGCAGTCATACAATGTCTAGAGCATTTTTGTTCAAATTTAGATCCTTATGATTAAGGGCCCCTTCTCCCAAAACTATAGGTATTTAACGCACCGAATCGGTTTGCACTTGCGTTGCGCGGGAGATGTATTTATATGAACTCCGGTGACCTACCACGGCCGGCAAGCACGCCACAGTACACGAATAAGCAGTAGATTGACTATGCTCGAATTATTCTTAGATGTGATAATTAATAATTATGCATAACAAAATCTTGTTATTGTTATAGTTATCTAGTTTTGGATTTATAGAAATACTAGCTGGTGCCAGCGACTTCGTCTGCGCAGGATAAGATAGTTTTATTTCTTCACTAATTAATCGAAAGGAACTTCGATCCATCCGGGTGTCCCTTGACACCTCTCTTTAGTTTTTTTATTTTTATAAAAAGTATTCTATGTTACTTCTTATACCTCCAAGAATATGTGTACAAAGTTTCATGATGATCGGTTAAGTAGTTTTCGCGTGAAAGGGTAACAAAAATCCACGCTTTCACATTTATAATATTAGTAAGGATTAGGAAGGATGAATTAGCTACATAGGTCTAAAAGGTAGTGCCATGCTGCTTTCAACCGAATTGGGCCGGCACGACCGTAGGGGTACCTCTCGTTCACATGATAATGGCGTCAAGTGACACCTGTGCTGTCGCGTTTCTTGCGGTGTGTGAGTTTCCGGTGTCCCATGGCAGGGGATGGGGTAAAGGAGGGTAATGCATCTGCATAATCTCTTGTGTGGATGTTTACGAGGACGACCTCGTAAACATCCACACAACAGGGAACAAAAAGTTTTCTGTGTTCCTAGTTCATGGATGTGTATTATAAATTACAAATCTTAAATATGTGTATAGTATAAAATATTAAATATATTTCTTTGTCTGGTACTCGTAACACAAGTTCTTCGAGAACTTACCACGGTACCAGATTGACGTGGTGCAAAAAGCGTCCTTATATATTATTATTATTATGGGAGTCGGTAGTCATCTAAGGCTCCGAATGCTCGTTTGTCCCTCTAAGGCCTAAGCTATAAAAAAAATCAATCATTCTAAGAATGCTTGTAGGAGATTAAAAAATTGTAGACAAACATATTCTTTTACTATTATACTATATTAATTGTTTAAATTGTTTTAAAATTCAACAAAATTTTCAGGGTTTCAGGTCCAGGTTCATTTTCATCGACCCATACATCATCGATTAATGTTAGACACGGGTCTCCTCTGAGAAGAGGGTCATGGCCATAGTCCTCACGACACTGCCCAGTGGGTAGGGGGCTAGGAAATGATTGCAAATCAGAAATATTTTGTGATGAAGGTTCCTCATTTTCTTTATTGTCGGACTATTTGAATTCTTCAAGTGTTAACAATTTCTGGCAGAGGACATCACTACATAGTATAAACTATAAAGCAAAGTCGCTTCCCGCGTCTGACTGTATGTATGCTTACATCTTTAAAACTACATGCATAATATAGTAGATAAACACTGATAATTTGAGAAGTTTCTGATGTGATGTCATAAATAAACACATTTTTTGCACTTACATTGCAGACGCTGGATGAACCCTAACAGATAGATCAAAATAATGTACTACATTATTGTACACCTTAGCCGGGCCCGGTTCCGAAAGTTAGGATAATTAATTGTTATTGTATCAATGTATGGTAGAATTGTGTATCCTAAATAAAATATATAAATACAGCGCTCGATCAATTAAGAAAGGAAAGTTAGAGACAGTAAAAGTTAATAACTACAATGGGGAAAGAACTAGAAAATATATTGTACCAAAGATATGTAATGAATATCAAATACTAAGAGAGGAAAAGAAAATAAAGTGTAAATTTAAATTAAAACAAAAGTTGAAAGAAGTGTTTGGATATACTAAAAATGTAAGTAAGACTTAGGTATGTGTAATTATTTTTTTTATTGCTTATTGTTATAAATATTGTTTATTATATGGATTATCTATGTTGTTAGAGAGAGATAGCAGGATTTAAATAATACTAGTAATATATGTATGTATGTTACAAGTTTGAGCGGAACGCCTACAAACTGCTTGAACAGTTTGGCGATTAGATGATAAGAAATAAAAGTGTATCTTAAAAGAGAATAAAGTATTAAAAAAAAATGCATACTGAAAAGTCCGCGATGGCATATGTCTACATTAGTTAAATATAACATACTACCTATATCCATTTTAATACTTTATATAATTGCCAATTATAAAGCGGTAATGTAAAAGCTATTCACAAAAATACGGTATTAATCACTACATATTATAAAATAAAGTCCTACGCCCGTCCATAGATAAATAATTATCAATCCGTATACGGCTGTATATCTAAGTTAACGCGGGCGAAGCTGCGGGCAACAACTAGTTTGTGATAAAACTGTATTACGATTCTTTTTCCTTATTTTACTTTTTTTATTCGCCATTTCAATTAAATAACTAGGTACTACTCAAACTTAAGTATCTACTTATTTACACTAATTAAAGGTTTTGTATTACAAACTAATTACAACTAAGAACAACAATTGTTAGTAAGTATTAAGTAGCTATATTATTTACACTGTGTCGTCTTATTTATTTAGAGGTAATAATATGAAATGCACGGTAACAACGTTGTCACGAGCAAAAGCGGCACAGGTCCTACTTCGATAACGCCCGGCTGGGTACTGGCGCGACGTGGTGCGATGCGCAAGAGCCATTTTTATCGTTTTTTATTATTCCAAAATTTTTGAAGTGACATAATAAAAATCTATCCAATCATTTCCACGTCATCTCCGTTTAGCAATTTAATCGCAAAAGTTTCATTAAAATTGAGTAACCCGAAGTCTTAAACTACTCAAAATGCTTTTAAAATCGACGTTACTTTAGAATTTTTTTTGATCATGTAAAATGTTAAATATTGTATTTTTATCCAAAAAAATCCCTAGATCAAAGATGTATATATACCCTATTTTTTATTATTATTTTAAAATGTGGACTTCTATGAAAACACCTCGATCTAGAAACAACAATTTGGGATAAGGGGCTCTTAACCGCCCCGCGGTTTCACCAGTGTACTTCCCATTCCCGTGGGAGTACAGGCATAAAGTATAGCCTGTATGTTATTATGATGTATATGCAATGTTATTGTAAAGTTTCATTAAAATCCATTAAATAGTTTTTGCATGTAAGAGCAACAAACATAAAACGCACATCCATACATACTAACTTTCGCATTTTTTATATTATTAGGATAACGTATTTATTTGGATAACATTAATTATCATGTTTATAAAAGCTCTTTAGCAAATCATGCCTTATTATTATTTAAAAAAATCATGCCTTATTATAAATTTAAAACCATAAAAAAGGAAGGAACCTCACCAAAGACGGCATAGGACTCACGGGGTTATAGCGTGTATTCAGCAAAGATATCTCGTCTCATACACCATCGGACCCCACCCAGGGCCGTTGACGGCACGTGAAGGTGTTTTCCCGTGTAAACAAAAAGAAAACATGTTATATAAGGCTATATTATAGGCCCAATAACCTTCCTCAATAAACGGACTATTCAACACATTTTTTTTTCATTCGAACCAGTTTTCGAGATCAGTACTTTCAACCAAACAAATCAACTCTTCATCTTATTAAGATTAGTATAGATAATTTTCACCACGTTCACGGCTGTAAGTTCTGCAGCCGTTTACACTCCAATAAGATTTCCCCTAATTAATCACACCTCTTGCTTCTAGATTTACCTCGAGCTAAAACGGGATTGGTAATTATTAATACGTCAGATCGTGTTTACGACGAAATTCCAGCAAACAATAATATCACAGCTTTAAATACAGTTTCTAAAGTCAGACCTAGAATCAGACGGCAGATAGTATAATACTTGGATTAAAATATTTTTTGTTATTTAAAGGATTAAATAATATTAAGTAATACCGATTGTCGTCGCGGCATTCGAGACAAAAAATATTTTAATCCAATTTAAAGGATTAAATAATATTAAGTAATACCGACTGTTGATGTAAAACACATATGTTTTAGATATAGTTTATATATGTATGATAGCGTCTTATTAAATAAAATTAAACATTAGCATAGAAATGATTTATAAAGGAATTTTGAATGTTTGATGAATGGTTTGTTTGAACTAATGATAGTAATTAAAATAATATTTGTAATTTATTCAAATTAATTTTGTAAATACTTAATCATAATTAATTAGCTAGATTAATTTATTCGATTGTAATATAAGTCGATTAAAAAGTATTTTGATCGACTATGATCGATATACTACGCTCCCCTACCTCCCTACCATACCCTACCCACTCCTGTAACTTGTTTTGATCGGCTTATAAAACTGTCGGGCTGTCTGCAGTTTGATTCATTCGTGTTCGAATTCTAGTGGAATAAACACCCCTTGAAAACTACTCCGTCGTATTTATTCATGGATCGTCACCACTCGCTAATATATATATATATATATATATATATATATATATATATATATATAGGTATATAATAAATATAGTTTTTAGAAGTTTATATGCTTTTATACTAGGTATTTCCTGCGTTTTCGGCCACCTGGAGTTAAGAGGAAGAGAAAAAGTAGCATATGTATTCCTCCTCAATAAAAATCGTGAAAAGTTCAGAGTTCCTACGGGAACATAAAATATTTCATGAATATTTAAAAATACTTTTCCAAGATTTTTTCCAGCCACCCCACCATGATTCAGGCCTTGACGAGGCGGTGGGGCTCATTAGCCTAGGGTGAGCCCAGCACTTTGGCCGATGCTAGTTGAGCCGAGGGGGCTCTTTGTACCCCTCTTATAAAAAGAGGGGACAAAAGAGCAGAGGGCAAGGGTCGAGGATGGGAACCTCATCCCATTGTACTGTCCCAACGTTGGGAGGGGTTATTCTGTGTTGCGGGACAACCCCTCTGTGGAGGTGGCGTCGGTCCCTTGCGGGACTGAGTGGCCATCGAGGTGCCCTGTTAGCTTTATAGATCCGGGGTGGCGGCATTGGTGATATTCGCCGGGTTTTAGTGGGTATAGTTTTAGAGCTGCGTCCACTTACCACTTTTCGGGCGCAGCGAGTCCCACATACCTGCCTGGGAATACCCACTCCCCAGCGGGATGCCTCAGAGCATTTCCCGGCGTAAAAGAAAAAATATATCACAGCCACGATAGCATCATCTCTATCAATATGATTAATTGCCTAAATAAATCATCGAAAGGAACCTATGTTCTTTTAATAACTTATTTCTATCAAAGCAGACTTAATCTCCTGACTCTTTTGTGCAAAAACACTTTTAATAAATCGGAATTTAAAATATTTTACAAAAAAAAATTCAAACAAGCGTCAAAATTACATTAAAATGCACATCCCACTTAATAAAACATTGTTCTAAATATTGAGCCAGCCTTTTGAATGCATCCAGTGTGGAGGCACCACACATATGACACCAGCGCCAGTGGATATGATTAACACTACAATTCTTTTATTTGGACCTTTTTTCAACTATAGACACTGAAACGCATATTGACTGCCAACTAGCTTTTCAAAACGTCCTGAAGTTCAAAGAAGTTCCTGTGGGAAATGCCATCCATGAATGAATGAATGAATGAATCCCTATTTCCAAGAATATGGTACAATTGGTGTCTTTCGTATTTATTTACTACTAGCTGACCCGGCAGACTTCGTACTGCCTCATTCGATCAATAAAAGACCTAAACTTTTGTATAAAATAATCTTAAAACAAACAAAACGAATCCTTATTTAATAAAAAAGCATTTTTTGAATGAAGCAAGAAGTTTTATTATTATTTTCGACACATCATGTTGCTTACTTACAAAACAGAGTTTTTCTAAAATACTGGCTATTTATAAGGTTTAAATTTGATATTGACAGACACACACTGTTATGATACAGTCTGTTATTCAATTTAAAGCTTTCTCATAAACTATATTTTTTGTTTTGAACATGTTTACTTGTTATTCTGTTGAAGAAAAATTTGTAATTCTTGGACAATGGTTCTCTTCACTGTTGGATAGTGAGCACAACGATTATCAACTTCCACATCTGAATTGCCCATAAAATAGATATCGTAACACAATAATTTAGTAATAATAGTAATTATGGACGCTTTTACACCACGTCAATCAGGTCCCGTGGTAAGTTCTCGAAGAACTTGTGTTACGGGTACCAGACAACGGAAATATATTTAATACTTTTATACTATACATATATTTAAGATTTTTATTATATGATACACATATTTAATACACATCCATGACCCAGGAACACAGAAACTATTTTTGTTCCCTGGCGGGATTCGAACCCGCAACCTCCGGCTTGAGCGCCATCGTGCTTACCATTGAGCCACAGAGGTCGTCGTAATACTTTTTTTCGTGTTCTGAAGTGCGTCAATGGATTGAGTTATTAGTTGGTTGTCAAATCTAATGTGAAATATTATTATGGTTGTGTTCAGAAAGGAGACGGTCCATTTCTGGTCTGGTCTTGTACAGTATACCATAAATAGAGAAAAAATACATAGATTTCATTAAAAATAAAATAAATTAGTATAAGAAACTAATTTACATGCAAAAAATAAAAATATATTTCAAGTTTTTTAACTTGTTGGCAATTCTTAATGAAGATGGCGCCCTTCAGACGGATGATTACATAGACTTAATATATGTAGAAGGACTGGGCATACCTACGAAAAAAAGGTGTAACCTACAACTCAAATCGGCACTTAACACGGCTACCGTTGCTAGGGTTTTGAGAGCAAAACCACAAACTATATAGAGAATACTACTATGAAAAGGGCACTTAAGATTGCGGATCAGGCACTCACTTACAGCTAAGTTTAAAGAAAGGGACATCTCCTCTTATTTCCTAACTTCATGGATGATTATTACTTACTAAATGTCATTTCTGACAAATGACAAACCAAATGATGACAGATGCATATCGAACAATGACATAATTCCTTACATTTGACGTTTAACACCAAGGAATATACGCCATACGCCATTTTTTTATACACCTAGTGTTGCAAATCTTGGAAACATTAAATTATTCTTCCACTGAAATTGAGATGATTTCATGGATATGAACAAATCAAAACTGTTTCAATATTTTCTTTCCTTCATCTCATTACATGTACAAAAGTAGACCAACGTCCCATACTATTTTGGACCGTCTCCTTTAATTTGTGACAAAACTTAAGATTTATCGATCAAAAGAATAAATAATCTGATAGATTAACAACTGAAGTTAGCTAAAATTAAGTTTCGCGAAGCCGACCAAAGTGGGAAATCATTACTACTAATGATCTATTACATTTTGTGACTATTCAATTTGGTCACGATATTATCACTTTTGTTGAGTTTCGGAACGCGACATTAGATCCTCCAACGCGCACTCGAAGACTGAATTTGAACTTTATGCAGTGGTAATAAATTGCAAATTGACTCTTTGACATTAGGAACACACCTACATTGCTCAGACAACGTCAACGTCAACAGTGTAATCTATAATTACAACTTATAATTTAATATGACCTTTATGGAGTAGCAATAAAGTTCAAATTAACTATACATTTTATTTAGAAAACGTTTGTATGGGAAAAAGAAAAGGGCTGTTTTTAGGGGTTTCCCGGCCATTATTCGATTTTTTCTCACCTTTTAAACCTTCCCTAGACCACCGCGAACATTTCAAGACCAAGATAAGACAAATCCGTTCAGCCGTTCTCGAGTTTTAGCGAGACTAACGAACAGCAATAGATTTTTATATATATAGATGTTATTATACAAGATTTTTATTTTATAATAGCATTTTTATAATATAATCGTGGTTTGAGTTGTATTGTGATTGTGTATTGTGAAACAACGTGGCATGTAAAGAAGAATTAGTGTTATTTGCGTAAAAATAGTTTGAATGTAATGATTAAAATCACTAAATTTATTAGATGAAAAAAATCGGTAATCGGTAAAAAGGATTTTACCGGTACGGCTAATTTGACATTTGTTATCCCAGACTTCCCTTCCCACAATTCAATGCGAATGATGATTAATGATAATCCTAGTTAATACAATGTTTTGTTTAAAAAAAAATTGAAATAATAAGAGTGCAGTTGAAACGTGCTAGAAGTAAAAACTTAATGCCCCTTTTCACAATATGCCATGATGTTTTGTCGTCGCCTTAAAGATTAGCTCAGGATTTATTTATGAAAATATCAACCCCTATCTATATGTCCCACTATTGGGCACCAGTCACCGCCTCAAAATGAGGCTCGGATGGTGTTGTTGAGTCAGAGGTATAGTTCAAACAATCGTTCTTACTAGTTAAGCAAGGGGAGGTTAGCGTGGTTTGATTATTAATTATTATTTATTATTATTATCTCATTGTCTTATTTATGAATACTTAAGTCCATTTAAGTGTCATTGCTCTTTCAGTGCTCAAGATATTTTTTCTGGGATTTCTAAAATCAGAAAAAAATAAACCAAGCAGAAAAGTCACCAAAGAACTTCTGTAATAAAGTTGTAGGCTCGTTCCTTGTGCCGTCATAATTGAGGTGAACTATGTGTTTTATGCAAGGGCTTAGCAACTTTAGCACGTTTAAGGACGTAATACTGGGGCACAAACGTTTTAGAATAGTATTCAGCTTTTACCCTTTTTAACAAATTTAACCCTGAATTTGTTACTGGCGGGCTCAGCGCCGTGGGACCTGGTCGCAAGGACCCCAGCGCAGGCGTAGAGGAGACGACGAGGAGAGGCGGAGAAGGAGACCTCCGCACATCGGAGGTCTAATCCTGAAGCAGTGAATTGACCGGGGGCACGACATCATCACCTTATAGTGGCACAGCTGCTTCGGAAAGTATCTGTGGAATGTGGCGAGGGCAGAGGACGTGCCATGGTTTCATCACTGCGATAGCAGTTAAGACACTGCAGACAGACTGGTGGAGTGCCCAGCGTGACCTGTAGCTCTCTGTGGTCATCCGAGCGACGACTGTAAGTGGGAGTACATGGCAGGTGGTCCTCTTCTTCTGCGAAGGCGTGATGTCACAGAAGGAGGAGGCGAACCGCGAGAGGGAGCGCACTGCTACCCCTACCCATGAGGGACCTCGCGTGTTAGTCCCGTTAATTATAAGGCACCCTTATGTGTTTAGGGTGCAGAGAAGGAGGAGGGGGCTCCATCTACCTCCAGTCGCCGGGCCGGCCAGATGACGAGGAGGACACCGCTGGGGCTTAGTGGATAGAGTCTGCGTCCATCTAACCATCTTTTCGGGCGTAGACCCACACATAACCCTCGAGCCTCCCCGGGCCCAGTGGTATGGGTAAGAATATTCCCCAGCGGGAACAAAAAAGGGTAAATCTGTCAAGTAGGTATGTTTTCAAGGATCTTATGACGCGTATGTTGTTAGATTCAACTCCATTGTGGAAATGACGTAATTTTTCCTTATATTACACAGTTCAAGGTATAACACGAAAGCTTAGAAGTATACGGCTAAGAGTTTACGCTACAAAGACTCTTTTGTTAAGATTTCTGTTTGTTAAGATAAATATTATATATAAGATAATATTTATGTGTGATATTTTATTATGCTAGTGGAAAACTATGAGAAACTTTTATAAATACATGAGTCGTTATTCAATTTATATGCCCTTTATCATCATCATCATTATCAGCCTCTATCCGTCCACTGCGGGATGTCTTAGTGCATGCATTTTCCTCTCCTCCATTTGAGCAAGGATTGCCAATAATTGTGGCATTATTTCCAAATAATGCCACAATTATTGGCAACAATCCGTGGAATGAGTTTCTAAGAAAAAATCTCAAAAGTGAGAATCTTTTTTAAGTTACTTCTTGAAAATAAAAATAATTTAGATGTTAAATCTAAATAAAATAACCAAATAAAAAATGTGTGAAATAATAAAATGTATTATTTGCTTTCGCATTTAGCAGTACCTCTCCTCAAACCGCGAACCAACTAAAGCCCTAATATATTATAAGTCCCTGTAAGGTTATTTGATCTTATAATTCTGGATTCATTTCAATGACAGGATAGTATTTAGTGCCATTTATCATTGTTGATACTTGTATAAATGTAAATTTATAAGAAAATTAATTTTAATTAATAATTAAAAATCTTTTCTCGTTATAATCAACGATTGTTTGTACAAATCGTAATTAGCATGGCATCAAGACGTTTAATTACACTATACGGTATTTATATATTACTAGCTGTTGCCGGCAGCTTCGCCCGCGTTAACTTAGATTTACAGCCGTGCTCGGATTGATGATGGTTATTTTGAAAGTCCAATAAAAATCGGCCCAGCCGTTTCAGAGATTAGCTGGAACGAACAGACAGACATTTTTTTTAATAATGTTATTTTTGTATATTATGTACCGTGTATAATATGCATTTAATAAAAAGCGGTTATTTTAATATTACAAACAGATACGACAATTCTATTTATCTGTATATAACTAGTAGGTACTGTATGTATTCAATAAATGTTTTCTTTACAACTTCAAACAAATAATGTTATAATAATATTCTGCCGTCTTAATTAAAAAGGGCATAACTAACATTTTGTAAATATTGAGAAAATAGAGACTAAAATATTTTTTTGTTTTTGTTGAAAAAAATATCCCTAAACAATGTTTTCCGAAATTCTGCGAATGGCAATACTTGCCAATATAATATTATATGACAATATAGTACATAATATACGACCATAGCTATTTTTATTTTTTATTTTTAATCCATATAATTGATAATTAGCTTAATTTTTTTCATCCTAATCCTAACCTAACCTAACCTAACCTAACATAAAAAATAAGTAAAAAATAATAATGTTACGTATAAAAGGCACATGCAAAGAAATGTGCCTTTTAAATGTAAAAATTTGAGGAAAAATTTATAATGTTACAATGAAAAAGCACTTTTATTCAATTGTGCCTTTTCACTGTATTATTATTAGTATATATTTACACAGTAAAATATTAGAAATTACTTCTCTGTAAATAAAATAACGTAATTACGAGAAAATCAAACGTTTGTTTCAAAAAGTTTACAGAAATAAAATCATATCTTTAAAGAAAGGAACCATCAATTATGAATAGCAACAATAATGTACCAAATAATTAACATTTTAATGAAAATCACAAATTTAAATTGAATTTTTATTACTAAAAATGCTTTTAGCACATAATCTCTTCAAATAAAAATCAGGTAACAAAACTAGTAAGAAATATAAACAATATTTATCAAAATAAAGAAAATATAGTTTCCACTTAGAATAATTGCTTAAAGGTCAGTAGATACGAGCGCTCTGTCAAAAATGAAGCACTAAATCGATTACGAGGGCGGAACTGAAAATTTCGGGAATCAAGTAAGTGCTCTTCTGTCTAGGATTTTCCCAACTATGCTGGGGTCGGATTCCAATCTAACCGGATGCAGCTAGATTATTTTAAATTAGAGCTAGAGTATTTTAAATGAAGCGATTACCTATCTGACCTTCATAACCCAGTAACTGGGTTAGTATACCCCGTGGTAAGACTGGTTGTCAGACATTCGGGCTTCTGACGAACCGTAACGACTGTCAAAGATCCTCGAATGACAGCCGGGACCAACGGCTTAACATGCTCTCTGAGGCACGGGGGAGTCTCAGTATGTAAAGATGGCCTATCCACGGACCAACCCCGGCAAGCGTAGTTTAATCTGATCGATTCGTACGGCTGTTATTACTTAGCCACGAGTTCCAGATTTACAAGTATTCATTGCGTTAGCGTCGCTATCGGTTTTTTTTTTAATTTTTATTATTATTATTATCTCTTTCTGTTGACCGTCTCGACTATGAGCCCAGTCATATACTAATCGCAAGCAAATCCGCGGGCGCATATACTATAACATGAACTAGTTACTATGAAGTTAGTTGAATAAAATCGATCAATTTCATCAAAAGTTATTAGGCTTTTAAGTAAGCGTTAGTTTTTAATATCTTTTGTAGTACAACGCGGCGCTTTACACTAATAATTCCATTGTTAATTCACGTTATCCACGGGAAAGAAGTCGTGGGCTAGTTCATCATCATCAGCCTTTATCCGTCCTCTGCTGAACATCATGTTCTCAAAGAACGCGTCGACAAGACGACTGACCCAACACAGACCGGTTACTGCACGGAGATCGTCTTCCCACCTGGTTAATAGTTAATGGTCGACCAATACTTCATTTATAGCCTAGCTACTTAATAAAAATACACATAGGATACGGATATAAAACGACCTTAACAGAGATGTTTATTTGATGAAACGTATTTTTTATTTAATTTAATATGTCAATAAATATATTGCATATGGGATGCCTAACTAAGTACAAGGTATGTTTAATTAATAATTAAAAAAAATAATAAAAAAAATACATTTCACCGGTATTATTAGATAAATTCTATACCAATCGAAAGTATGAAGCCTATAGAATATGCAAACGCCTATTCTTTTCCGATCACAACTATCGGGTAGCCAAGTATAAACAGGTAAATCTATACCGGACCGTTTTATTGACGTATTAAATTAATTATAAAATACGTTTCATCAAATAAAAATCTCGGTGAAGGTCGTTTTATATCCGGGATCTTAGCCTAACATGTCATTCTTAATAAAAAAAAAACTCTGAATACGTAGTTAAAAATCACACTTTAATTTACAACACTAGTTTGATTAAAATAAATTATGATTATACCAAATAATGGTAAATTCATTGAAGATTACGTTACAACTAGGGATGTAATATTGTAATGGTATAGGTCGATGGGGGTATATAAATCATCGTACGTGGAGCGATGCAATAGTGTAGCTTTAATAAAAAGCTAACCCCTTTATACCTCTGCGGTTATTTGGAACATAATACACATGTGGGGTGGTTTCGCCCTTATTGTTTACAGAAAACTGTATAAATAGAAAATTGTATTTGTGCTGGATAATGATAGATTTATCTCGAAATGAAGGTTTTTTAGGGTTTTGTTTTAAATTAAAAACCAAACCCTTATAAGATCACGTATTCCATTTGTCAAAATTATGTCAATGGACACTATACTTCTCGTTGACTCTTCTATGTATGGTATGTATGGTCTAACAGCATAAGCGAAGGAAAAACTGACCGTTAATTTGTTGTATCATGTATTATAATACATGATACAAGCAAAAGTAGACCGTACTATATTAAATAGTACGGTCTACTTTTTATGATACCCTCAGTGCGCGAGTTGCACTTGTCTTGTTTTTTGACCTGTTAAAGTGTAATAAATTGATGAACGCCGTCTGCACGCGCGAAAAAGTGTCACGTTCCGTCTGAACTGAGCATGCAAGCAAGAGCGTAGAACAAGCGACCGAGAAGCATTATCAGCCTAAGCGTTCGGCTTGTGAGTTGTGACGCATTATGACGTTATAGCGTAAAATTATCGTTCATAAGCCGACTTTCTCTATCCGCGACAAGCTTTTATATTATCATTTAATGAATTTATCAGAGTCCTGTTATTCCGGTTTTTAGGTCCGCAGGGACCTGTTGCCATTATTTCCATTTTATCATAAGGGTTTTCCACGAAATCTGAAATCCTTCGGTAATCTGGAAAACATACACCAAAGTTTTTGGCAATTTTGCGAACATACCTTGAATAAATCTTTAGCATTATAAAGCTTGTATTTTAATAAACTTTTTGAAATCTAGCAATAAAAACTATAGTCATTAATATAACTTCCAATGAATATATCGCAGCCGGTCGCAATTTTATGGCCCTCAGAAGTTTTCGCCGCGGTTGTAACTTTTGCTGTCGGGTATCGTATAAATGACAAATACAATATTGTGCTAAGTTAACTTAATAAGTTACAACAGAGCTCTCTCTCTCTCTCTCTCTCTCTAAAAAAATTACCTAAAGCAAATAAGGTACCCTACTACTACTAAGGTACCTACAGCAACAAACACGACACCGATGACGAACGACTGTGTCATATTTGTTGCTGTACCTATATAGCTTATAGATTACACCGATTCCAAAAGTAACAATAATGACGTGGTAAACGCAAAAATTGTACATTCGTAGAAGTACAAGATGATTATTAGTTGTAGACACAAACTTGGAAGAAACGCGATTATTTTATTACTTTTTAGTCATTTTATTTTTAAATTCGGTTATTTAGGTAGTGCCATGCTGCTTGGCAGCCGAATTAGGCCAGCACGCACGGGGTGGTACCTCTCGCTCAGATAACACCGGCGTCAAGTGACAGCTATGTTGTCACGTTTCGTGCGGTTTGTAAGTTTCTGTGTGTGTGTTTATTGTGTATCGTTATTATGAATATCAGTTTTCTTACAAAATGTATTTATATTTTTCCGGCCATACAGATAATTATGAAGATGTATTGAGAGATTCCAACCAGAATTCTTATTTGCTTAAATTTTTCTCTCAAAGATGAATAGGGGCGCAACTTTTAAATTGCACGGATGTGATGCTGAAGTCTATTTGCCAATTTAGCTATATGAGCACCCCATTGTAGTTTAAAATATAGAGTTATTTCTAGGAAATTTTAGAGTCCACCAGTTTCAAGTTCTCATCATACAAGAGCACATTTTATACATTTAGTTTTTTTTACCATTTAAAAGCAAGTTATTAACGCTAAGCCAATGTGCCATCCTCGAGAGTGTGTTGTTTACCTCGTCATAATTCGTTATTTGTAGTTTGATTTTAAAAATAAGTGAAGTATCATCAGCAAATACTATCTCTTGATAATCTTTAACTAAGTAAAGTTAATCATTAATATAAACTAGAAATAGGAATGGACCTAGAATGGATCCCTGTGGAACCTCCATTTCTATTTTAGTCTAAAAGGATCTTTTACTATATAATATCTCGACCTTTTGAGCCCTATTGTTAAGATAGGAATTCAAAAGATCCAGTGCCGTACCGTCCTGATCAAAACTAGCCTTTTATTTGGGAATAAAAGGATTCGTAATTGAGAGGGATTATCTAATAATCCAAGTTTGAATTGAAATTATACAGCCTACTACGATGGACTTGACG
The DNA here is from genome assembly GCA_963853865.1 of Helleia helle. NCBI lineage: Eukaryota > Metazoa > Arthropoda > Insecta > Lepidoptera > Lycaenidae > Helleia > Helleia helle. The sequence continues at coordinate 9,415,017 of OY971420.1, forward strand.
CGGGGTTTGAAGTGAGATGTCTGGGTTTGAGCGTGTCAGGTGCCGCAAAATGGGTTTTTCTAAATTTCCTCCTACACCTGAACATGGGAACATCGCTTACTCTCGGGAAAAATATAGCATTGCAAGGAACACTGCATGCCTGATAAGTCTTTGAACACATAATATTTTTGTTAACTATACCCAATACCTGCCAAATTACGAAGGGTATCCCAGCAGTAGGACATTTGATAATGATGATAGTAAGAAGTTATTCGATAATTCTGTGTGTAAACTTCCTCATTCTGATCAGAATTTCCGATATTACTCTCTAAATTGTTTTGAACATATGAATAATTAAATTTTACTAATAATAGATCGTTAAATAATTTGCAAGCTTCGTAATGCTGTGCATATTTCACTTACTAATTTCGCTAGTACTATCTACGCCACCCCTACTTTACTAGAGTTTTAATATGCACCCTATGAATGGTGTAAAATGAAATGAAATTCGTCGTCAACGTTATTTATTGCTGTAGTTAAATATTAAAAATAGTTTGTGTTGTTTGTCCTATGAATTGGAATCAACTTAATGATGGGGTAAAAATTTTATTTATATAAGTTGATTTTGTAATGTTAATCAATCTTTATTTAATTAGCTGGAATTTGACCTATATGAAGATCACGTTTACGAGCTGATGATGATTAGACGTTACATTTAGTTACAAAAATTCGTTTAATATTTTACTTTTTCTTTCATATAATTTTTTTACAAAGATGAAACCTCCTTGAAAGCCATACTTGTGATAGAAGACCGCTCTTCCATGACAACTTCTAATTACATTACATTTTCCGTAAATAAACAAAACAATCCAATTAGTATTTGAAAGAACAAAAACAAGAAAAATAACAAACAAAATAAATAAATACTTTCATTAACCATTTCATTTTTTTCCATTTCCATTTCATTTCCATTCCGCTTTCCGGAGCAGTCCATCTGTCGACGTTACTGTTATGGAGAGTATTATGACAGTACGGCCGTCAACATTTAGCTTTGGTTTGCTCTAACTGACAAACCGCCCTAAGCCGAAATGAATTTTGAGTCAGGTGTCGTCAAACACTACAAAAAGCATTCACCAACAAAAACTTTTGCACAAATAAAAGTGGCATTGCAATATGTCAGACCGTCGAGAGCCGTAGCCACCGCCCACGGACGGTGCCGTCTGTGGGCGGTGGATCAGTCACATCGCGAAAAGATCGCCTACAGAAGTTGCTCGAAATTGTGTGAGATATTTAAGTATCATAGCGCAATTACTGCAAGAAGCCAACTGCCCTCTCAACTGAAAATGTTAATAAGTTCCTAAAACGTATCCATGACGTGCTTTCAACTGAAAAAAATGAAGACGTCAATAGATGATAGCGAGTCCACATAACTAAAAAAAACAAAAATGTACCCTTTTATTATAGTGGACAGGGCATTTTTTATGTCATAAGGAGGCAACTGAGCAATCGGAGCTATATGGTAACTACCGACGCCCATACACATCCGCACATCCAAAGAATTATGCAGATGCGTTGGCCTCCTTTCCTTATCTCCCAATGGGCCACTGAAAACTCACAAACCGTACAAACGCGACAGCATAGTTGTCACTTGAGTCCGGTGTTATGTGAGCGAGAGTTACCACCCCGGTCATGCCGGTCCAATTTGGCTGCAAAGTAGCATAGCACTACCTCTTACAAAACATGAAATGTGGACGCTTACCTTAATGCATAATAAATTCTATCACGTGCTAAACTTTGCCGCTAAATTGTTTTACCAAGCTCTATTATGCGAACAACACTTTTGTCCCTTTGACGGACATTTAAGCAACTAACATAAAAGCGTTTAACATTGCACGTGTACACTCCGCCTTGTAATTTTGCGTCATTTGATAACAGGATCAGAAAGATAAGTAAGTACTTTTACCCTGTGTAATCTGCCGGGGATGTGCTGTGCCTCCTGTCTGTGGTAGGAGCAATGCGCTTGTACCGCGTTTTTGTCTACATGGGTACCACCATCCCGCTTGTTTCTCCCGTCAAACAGCTTTGCTGTATGTCAGAGTGAAGGGATGCCTTCACTCTGACATACAGCAAATTATGCAGCAATTATGCAGCATATTCCTTCCTTCCCACACTCCTAACGAACATGCCAATAAAATCGCCCTTACACTCCAGCATTCACTAAATTAGCCATAAACTAAGCAGGTAATAATTAGAAATAATAATGTATGTAAATGAATGTAACATACATTATTATTTCTAATTAGGGTGTTAAGAAAATCAGTAGAAAAAATAAGATTAATTAAAAAAAAAAATCTCTTTCTAATTAGGAAAAATGAACATGTACTAGTTGTATAAGAACCTGTGTTAATGTTCACTTCCTGAGTCTTCCTTAACTTTGATTGGGACTGAAATGAGCGCTGAAATGATTTTTAATTTAAACTTGCCTGTATTGTTGCTGCTTGCTAAAATTTTGCATTTTCAATTTATATTTTAACACATATAAGTTTGTACACAAGATTTTATTATGTGTAAATAATATAAACAATATAGTATAATAATTAATTAATCAGAAACATAGAGTGGCAAGGGATCGAACGTCTTGGCGGTAATTGAATGAGGCCAATGTTCAGCAGTGGACGGATAGAGGCTGATGATGATGATAAAAAAATAGAATTAGTTCAATCAAGAAATAATAATAGTATCGTAAGCTTCCAACTTGCTTCTGTAATCCTTATTTAACAAGGGTCTGACGGGGCCTGGTAGTTATTTAGAACTCTCACCCCAGGGTGCTCTCCCGGCCAGCGGCCCTGCACGGGAAACTACAATGAGCCGGGCTACAACGTGTGTGTCTTCTGACACTATCCGCGTGTAGTGTTCCTCGAACACTGAGGAAGCCTTACAGCTCAAACAGAGCGCCTGTTCGGACGCTGACCGCTTACCATCCTCTGCATGTTTGCCTATCCAACAAACGAAAAAAGGGTTTTTTTTTACATTTTGGAATAAATGGAGGTGAATTAATAAAGAAGTTATGCTTCTTATATGTATGAAGGAAAGAAAGTCAAGAAACATACGGGTGGAGTAAAACAAAGTACACTGTAGACAGCAACGGAAGGAAGTGGGTAAGCTTTTTTAATAACTAGCGTTTGTAGATGCTTGAAAATGAAATACATAATTAACGTGGGATTATCATTTTGTAGAAGAAACAAAAGAGTAGGTTGATTGAGTTTTTTAAGGGTTTTATCATCATCATCAAGTTTTATCCATTCACTGCTAGACGAAGGTAATGAACGCTAAAACAGCATACCTCTACAAAATCTTAGAATGAGCCGAGGTTTATAAATTTTATGAAGTGTAAACTTATTTTAGCGCGGTACGCATATTTTTAGATGAGATACAATCTCTGAACTCGCGACACCGCACGCCAGCCGCTGGAGACGCAGTTTGACGTTTATATGACGTGGTCTCGCGACACCACACTCGAGCCGCTGGAGACGCAGTTTGACGTTTAATTTATATATATTTATACAGGGTCTGTCGTAAATAATGGATAATCCAATAAGTGGAGGTAACCCCGATGTCAGGCTACAATAAAATCTAGTTTTTACGTCAGTTTTACCAACAGTGTAAAAATGATGCATACTTTTAGTTTTTTTCTAAATTTTTGCTCCTTTGATCATTCAATCGGTAGCCATTTCTTTAAAATTAGGTATTTTTGTGTATTTTTTTTTGGCATCGTACTCCTAAAGACTTGTTTTATTAAATTTAATTACATTTATAGCCGTTGTTATCGTAAAATATTATTAAAACTAACATTTTAAGTATTTTTTTTCCGTTTTTTTTTGTAATTACTTGTAGTTTTGACCCTTGATTGTGAAAAAAAAAGTATGGTGCTATAGCTGCCCATTATCTTAAAAACATGGCTAGTATGTGTAGATTCTAAAAAGGTATGATAGTGGGTACCTTAGCAAATAATATTAGCTCCAGGAGCAAAAGAACTAAGCTAGGTCGGGATTTCAATTTCTCAAGTAATGTCATAATTTTCGTGATTCAAGCTATAACACACCAAGACATGATTTTATTTCATTAAGTACTGGTATACCTAAAAAATCAGTTCACCGAATTTTAAAAAGGCACGAACTCTACCATTATCATTACCAAAGGGTTCAAACATTATTGCCAAGGGACTCGGAATTAAGAGTTACATTTTGTCGTTCAATGCTACGAAAAATTAGAGAAAATCCAGATTTCTTTAACAAAATTTTATGGAGTGACGAGTCAACGTGCCGAAAAGATGGATTTTTGAATCTCCACAAATTACACAGCTGGCAGCTACGAAACCCCAGACTGATACGCGCCGACAGATCGCAGAAATGGCAACCGATTGAATGTACAAAGGAGCAAAAAATTAGAAAAAAACTAAAAGTATGCATCATTTTTACACTGTTTGTAAAACTGACGTAAAAACTAGATTTTATTGTAGCCTGACATCGGGGTTACCTCCACTTATCGAATTATCCATTATTTACGACAGACCCTGTATATATCGTGTATATTATTATAATAGTATATAATATATATTATAATTGAAACAGCGCATATTACGCGCTTTTCAGCATCTTTTACAGCCTCTATTATAGGTATTGGAATTTAATTGTTTTGTTTTCACTTCTATCGGCAGTCCCTGTGACAGGTTGGGTTTTTTTTCTTACGACTTGATGACTGCATAGTCCATCCATAAGCTTATTTACCTTTGTATCTTGACTTCAATATAATAATGATAATAATATACATGAACGCTTTAAGCCTCTGGTCCCGTGGTAAGTTCTCGAAGAACTTGTGGTACGGGTACCAGACAACGGAAATATATTTAAGATTTTTATTATATAATACACATCCATGACTCAGGAACACAGAAAACCTTTTTTTCCCTGGCGGTATTCGCACCCGCTACCTCCGGCTTGAGTCAATTTAATGAAAACTATATTCACCAGAACTCACAAACACTACTACTATTATATTAATACTAGTGGCACCGACAGACGTTGTACTCGAATCCCCTTGAACTCACACAAAAAATTTCATCAAAATCGGTCCAGCCGTCTAGGAGTTCAGTGACAGACACACGCACACAAGAAATATATATATAAAGATTCCAAAATATACTGTTTGTTGTTTTTCTTTAAAACGTATCTAATAATTTATGTTTTTTTTTGACTCAATAGTTCGACATGCTTAATATGTTTGTTAATATGAAACATCTTTTGACGGATTTTGTAATATTTTTACATGTCCGACATCTTGGATACTTGACAGCAATCATGGTCCATTTAATAGTCCAACCATGGTGCTGTAAAGTATCCGAAACTCCTTGTAATGTAAAAATCTTAATAAAAATAAATATTGTTTCATTATAATGATTGAAAACAATAATACTGTTAATCCGATGAAACGAGAATCGAGATATTATGTTCCTTTTTCTCATTAAATAAGTAATTCATTATACATAACGAAAAAAGATACAGAAATAAAATTAATTGGAAACAAATTGTTTCACAAGTCCTTTTAGAGTACACCTTGTTGCAACTGGCAATAGGTAGTAAATTTTTATTTTCAGAGGGCGATATCAACTTCAATCGACGGCTTATAGAGGATTTTATGAAGGAAATATAAATAATTGCCTTCAATTGAGTAAAAGATTTAAAAGGTAAGCTACAGTCGGAAAATAATAAATGTGCTACATCTCATCATCATCATTATCGTCATCATCATCATCATCATCAGCCTTTATCCGTCCACTGCTGAACATAGGCGTCCTTCCATGAACGCTTTAAATGTGCTTTAGTAGTAGTGTGATAATGTTGTACCTACATTAGTAGAACAAGTTGATTATATTGTAAACACTAAGACAAACATAATTATTTTATTATTTTTTTCAAGTCGGTTTTAATGTTTTTTTTTAGTTATTGCGAATTCGATAATTGATTTTATATTAGAAATATGGGTCTATTACAGGTGTTACTTAGACAGCGCCGTTTTAATGAGACGAACAAAGAAAAGGTTTAGATCAATAAACAACCAATGAATGTTAACAAGTAATAAAATGACACCTCATCAACTATTAATACTTTGGTACGAACTGAACATTTCGGCATATTAAGTAAGTCCAACTGCTACTGTAACTGAGGATGAGTTGAGGATTCCCTCGACTGACTATGGTCTCTATCATGAGACCTGTAATGGCACTTATATTTCATATTAGAAAGTTCTAGTGAATATAAGTGAATTAAGTCCAAATACAAGGTAGCTATTGTAAACTGCTGAAGAGCTTTCCTTAACTTTCCTTCATATTCATCATCAGATCCCTAATGGCAGTGACAACCCATCTAGAGGTAAAATTCTTATAAATACAAATTAATCAAGCTGCTGTAAGTCGTTGAGGTGTTCCCTCGACTGTCTTTCGGCTCCATCATCAGATCCACTCCAGACCTACATTGAAATTAAGTGTTTTAAAATACTTAATAAAATAATGACCAAAAGCGCTATTCGATTTTTTTTTATTTTATCGTGGGACCATTTGGGAAGTATACCCTTAAAAAAATACTAATCGGTTGGTAAATGACGGAGTAATGTCCGTACAACATAAGAAAAATACAAACATTCTAATTAAGAACCTCCTCCTTTTTTTGAAGTCAGTTAAAAAGCGAGAATCACAATAGTATAAACAAAGAAAGATCGTTAGGAATTTAATTATTTTTAATTTTGTATAAAATATTGATTCTCAGTATTGCCTTGCTGAGTAAGGAGCTATAAAGGTAGAAAGATTTCAGAAAAAATATAATAATTGATACGATACCTATAAATAAATAAATAAATAAATAATAATTTATTTGCATCAAACATGGTAGTAAGATTTTACAGTACAATATAATATATTACACAATATAGTATAATATTATATTCACAAATTTACGGTCTGGAATTCAACTTTCAACATTACTTTATCGGTAATTTCATATTTACGTTTCATATTAAGTTAAATCTATATAGAGGAACTGATATTTTAATTAATTTCAGCATAACTTCCAAGAACCAATTTTAATTTATATCAATAACGTGATTCTGTAATATTAAATATTTCAATTTGATTTAAAAGTCTTTATATCTAAATTATTTTATGAAATATTTAATTCATAAGGATTCGCAGTTATTGGAAAATACTTTTAAGTTATTGAAATCAATAAGAGGACTACATTAATTAGTTGCTAACTGAAATATTAAATACAGTTTATTATTGCTTATTAATTTTACAGCGCTGATCTAGGACTTTTTTTTGATTTCGCAGGGAAATATATATATATATAATATAATAGATCCTGACCCAATGTGGGACTCGCACCTGGGAGTGCCCACCCTAACTAAAACCATTGCGAGCGCCTTCAGCCGCTTTTTGAGGGTCCTGGATATCCAGGCAACAGGATAAGCTCAGTAGCAGGCTGGCCACGGCGAAGGCCAGAATACTCCTCGTAAGAGAGGACTGCCCGGCCGCTAGGAAACAGTCCCCATGACATCCCCTGAGCCCTACATGAATACAAGGGCGTTACAGAAGGTGCATTAAGTAACGCCTCCTACGCACCCCTGTTCATCACCCAACTGGTGAGTCCACCGCCGCACCACAATCGTGACACACTGTCAACGGCTCCCTTCAGGCCGTTCGGCACAGGTGAGGGGTTTGCGCTTACGGCGCATCCACGGCGCTCGGACGCAGAGAAACCATTAGGCTTTTTCCATACATCTGCCGCGCCAGATCCTCAACTCGCCATAACGGCGGCGTCCTCTTGGGTCTTGGGTCCTCCAAGATTCGGAAGGACTCTGCTTAGCGCACTTGCCGCCTTCACAACCTGCAGTTTCAACATTGAAAAATGTGGGCCGAAGGTCCACCCTCCGTCAAGGATGAGCCCCAGATATTGGATATGGGGGTTCATCCTGAGACTCGCCCTTCCGATCTAGAGGGCAGCCCCCAGCGCTTATCTAGGCCTATCTTTAACGTAGGTTACTGGCTGTTAATCTTTACATACAAAATTATTCTGTACGAGTGCTTATCCTAAGAAGCTGGACAGCCGTGATTGGAATTAGAAGTATACATTTGAGTAACTTTCTGAATTTTTTGAAAGTACAACTTTTTCCAGTAGATGGCGCCGGGTATGTGATTTCATAAAACCCTCACTCGTTTAACCACTGATTAATTTCATAATAATCATTCAAAACAAATGTGAAAGTTGTACTAAAAAGTATCTTAATGACTAATTTATTTCCTCAGGCGTACTTATTTTTTTTATTGCATTAACATATAATGGATTTGTTTGAAACATGATAAAATTGTATTCATCATTCTTAACATCGGTAAGTATAAGGTGCCGATGTTAGGACAATACGTCTTTCGGGTCGTTATTAATGTACAAATTTAGTTTGGTTTCTATTCTAAATATATAATTATATTTTATTGTATCAATGTACAATTATATTGTAAGAATGTATGGATGTATTATCTTTCATGTAAAAACTACTGAATTTTTTAATGAAACTACAATAATATGGCTTATACACATACATTCATCTCTGTACTCCCACGGTAATGGGAAGTAGTATCGTGGGTCGTGGGTATAACGGCATTATCGATAGCGTCTAATTATGCGTGATACATACCTCTTGCGACTACTGCTACCAGCGGGTGGGGCGGACTCAAATCTATACTAATATTATAAAGCTGAAGAGTTTGTTTGTTTGTTTGAAAGCGCTAATCTCAGGAATTACTGGTCCGATTTGAAAAATTATTTCAGTGTTATATAGCCCATTTATCGAGAAAGGCTTTAGGCTATATAACATCTATTTGTGACTAACAGGAGTGAAGTTAAGCAAGTTAAGGCGGGCGAAGCTGCGGGCAGCAGCTAGTTGGCTATATAACTGTATCTTGATTTCATTTAAAATATTTTTATATGAACCTTAAAATTGATGGAAAAGGAGGGCAACGAATCTGCATAACTTTTAGTTGTGCGGATGTGTATGGGCGTCGGTAGTCACCATAAGGCTCTGCCTGCTCGGTTGCCTCCTTATGACATAAAAAAAGTCGGAAAAGCTGTTCAAAAGTCATAGCTTTTGTTATTTGTATTAGAGGTTTTTGAAGTATAACTTTTTAGTTAGGTTCTAATAAAAGGTATACCTAAAGGTCGTGTTGGATGTGAGTGGCAAGGGATCGGTAGTCTTGTCGTTCTTTGGGGGAGGCCTATGTCCAGCAGTGGACGGATAAGGGCTGATGATGATGATGATGAACGGTTATACATAAAACCATACCGTAAAATCATATACATTAAACCTTTATTACATTTCATAGATATCATTATTTATATAAATAAAAATTGTTATCAGTAGTGTAGTGTAAGGACTTCAGTCCTTACATATTTCAGTCTAGAACCGTTTTTACGTTGACTAGATTTTGTCCATGTCACGTACTCTGCGGTGAAGGAAAATGTCTGAACCAAACTGCATTGTACCATTGCATATATTATACCCTCCTTGGTTTTAAGAGGACGCCTCGGTAATTTTGTCGTCAATAATTTCAATTTATTTCAGTAATTCCAAAACACATGAAAATATAAATTGGTGACCTGGATAGTTCATGATATAAGCCTTATTTTTATAATTTTCGAAACACGATTAGGTAACTTTTGTAACAGAGAAAAAAATAACAAACATACCTCTTATTAAAAACAGATTCACATCTTATGGGCAAACGGGTCCGGTTTAAGCCTCTTAATTTTCTTTGTAGATGAGTTTATACATGTTATTTAAAATAGTCATATGAATTTCTCCAATTATCGTTTTTAACGCAATAATATAACAAAAACCATTTTGCCGTTTACGTCTTTTAGTTATAAGCAGCGTATGTATGGTGGCCTTGTCCCGCTCAAGCCGCTCAGTCCCCTCGTGACTATTGTCAGCGACGGGTCTGTGCCAGTTCCTCGCTAGTTCATTTCACGAATTTATTTAATGGTTTTATTAAATGTCTATTATATACTATATTGTTTGTTAGAAAAATGTCAAAATATGACACAAAAGAGGTTTAAAGTTTACATCATAATATTTATTTGTAATTTATAAATATAGGTAATTTTAACTTCACTTTCTTTTTGTGTCAAAATATATTCTGATAAGTATTAAGTGGTATTATTTTAAATATTTATTATATTTTAGAAAACAATGGTTGGAACAATGTTAGGAGAATAAAACAATGGAGTCGTCATCTGATTGCAATAGAAATAAAAAAAATGTCGGCTAACTTTTTAAAAGGGCACATATGAAAAATTCTTTTTTTTTCGGATGGATCTATGCTAACGGGCCCGAAGGCCCTAATGCTACATCGGATTAGTGTGAACCCATTTGGCTCACTTTTGCTTTGTAAAAGTTGGGGATTGCCCCCCGCCAACCGTGCAGTCTGCGACTACACGGCCTCCTGGCGTCGGGTTGGTGAAAAATTCCTTTTTTTTTTGTCCATTTACAATCAGCCTCATAGCTTTAATTAAATCTGTTGAACTTTCTGGACGTTATATATTTTTATATCGAAACACTAATTTATTTTGTATCTTCTAGAAATCAAGACACCTTACTGAATTACGCAGAGTTACTCAATGTCTTGCCCGCATAAGTTTTTGTTACTATGTACTTATAAATATTGATTATAGATAGATGAGGGGGCAAACGGACCGTCGGTTCACCTGGTGTAAGTGAAAAGCGATATCCACAGACACCCGCTATACCAGATGATTAGCAGGTGCGTTGCCGGCCTTTCGTATCGGTTCAGAAATACGTAGGTGGCAGCGGATTCCATTTAATCGTCGTGCGAGTCAGGAAATTCCGTAAAATCGAGTTGTTGTGGGTTTTCGGACATCGAGATGGTGTGGGTGAAATTTGATAAATATCCGGTGGAGGAATTCAGCTCTAGGTATTAGTCCGAACAATTCCTCATAAAACTCCCCGTGGTAGATGCGGTAGATTTTTTTTTATAGTAAAGGGGGCAACCAGATAGTCAGTTTTCGATAAAATGCAGAGCGATCCGACATCTCTACGCAGTGCTAAATAATCAAGTTGATTGAACCTTACTATCGGCGACGATTCGAGCCGCACGGCGTTGAACGCAGTCAAATGGAAGAAACTGATATTGGGGCGGTCCAACCTAGAGGTGAGAGCAGTATTCCATGTGAGGCTGGATCTGCGCCTTGTATAATTGTGGGCGGTGTGAAGGCATGAACTACTGCTTCGCCCTATCCGCACGCCTAGTTTTTTATAAGAAACTCGGCGTGATCGATAAAAGGCCATCCATATGACCATGAAATTGCACATCACTCCATATGTCGACGCCAAGTATCCCAATGCTGGCTGAGGCGGTTAGGGAAGTGCCTTTAAATTGTAGAGGAACGACGATAGCCGATTTTTTTGCGGTAAACGCGCAAACTTGTGTCTCGTTCGGGTTAATTAGACTAGGTTAAGTCGCCCCCATTCCAGAACTTTGGCCAACAGAGACTCGATTTCAAACACAAGTTTCTTGCGACACTCATCGACTTGTTACCGAGAAAAATTAGAGCGGCCAAGTGTATAGGGCATCTCCAGTGCTGTCCTCTGCATAACACTGAATGCCGCTAGTTTGCAGCATATCATTGATATGCAGAAGAAACAAGGTTGAAAATAGTACACAGCCTTGCGGAACACCAGAATTAACAGACTTGAGATCCGAGCATGCACCGTCGACAACGACCTTGATGTTCCTGTATGCCCAAAAATTATTTCCGACATTGAGGTGTGGTACCAGTCACCGAGGGACCGTCGGTGGTATTTTTCCTGGTCATTCAAAGTCGAGTTGGAAGCAAAAAGGGAGCCTAGAAGATCGGATATCTCCTTAACGTTGTGGGCCAACGAGTCATGTGATATGATGGTGGGGATGGCTTACAAAAATTCCCTTGAACAGCCTTGGCGAGCGATCAAAATGCACGAGCTCCCGAAGGAAGTCGAACCAATGTCTCACCAATTCTGTTTACATGCTCAGCAATAGCCCTTTTGAAGGACCTGGAGGCAAAGTTATACTCCTTTTTTAATGCGCTGGTCTTTACTTCCTGGAACATCGATCCATTGGCCCACGCTTGGTAGCTTATCCGCTAATGGCGTGTAGCAATCTTACACAGTTGACCAAACCAGAGCTGGGATTTGCCGCCTATATGCACTGCAGAGCTTGAAATGAAAAGCTCCATGGCTTATAGCGCCATCTCAGCAACAAAATCGGCAACGATGTCTGGGTCATCCAGCGAGAAGCAAATTCGCCCCCATGGGTAGGATGCAGAAAAGGATCGCATCCCATTCCAATCAGCTGACCTATAGTGCCAAACACAGCGGCAGCCCGAAAAACGAGGCCGTGATGGGCTTGCAACTGGCACTGAACTTCGGATCAGACAATGGTCCAACGAGCCAAGTCGAGTCGAGCCACGAGCCTTCAAGACTTTCAAGACTAGAGCAGACATTCTCTCTGACGTACGCGCAAACTCCAGCCCGTGGTACAAAAAAGTGTTCTCATTTGTACCCCGAACGGGAGAGATAAGAAGTATCAGCTGGAGAGGATATCTGAGTCTCGGTCAAAAATAGGAGGGCCAGCTTCGCCATCTGGAAGTCAACTGAGGTTACAGAAATCCACGGTCATTGTGGTAGGGAACTTCTGTCAACTGCTCCGTTTGACCCCGGGCAGTTTTTGTCTTGAGCACAGATTCCCCAAGAATTCGCGGAGCTGCCCAGGTTTCCGGGTTGAAGTACCTGTCCTGAACCCGGAAGCCTAGAGAGAGATTCTCCGGTGCTTTCGCGACCGGTACCCTACTGGGGAATCTTTGCATAGTCTGTGCTGCCATGTGTGGAGGGACGGATGGGCAACCGGATCTCTCACATAACACCGTCGTCATTCGACGTCGGGTTTATGTAAGAGCGAAGCACAATTGTATAATTGCATAATTGTATAATATTAAACAATATAAACTTAATAATAATTATATAAAGTGTTTTACTGTACATTGTACATCATAATATCAATGTAAAATGAAAATATGTTCAATGTAAAAGTAAATGATAAAGAACTAGAATCATCGTATATTATCTAATATATAAAATTTCCATGTCACAATGTTAGTTACCGTACTCCTCCGAAACGGCTTTACCGATTTTTATCAAATTTTATATGCGTATTCAGTAGGTCTGAGAATCGGCTACTATCTATTTTTCATACCCCTAAGAGATAAGGGTGGTCAACCCCTCAAATTTTAAAAGTTAACGCAGGCGAAGCTGCGGGCAACAGCTAATGAAAGTATAAAATGAAATATATTTATCTAAATACAAAATGACGTTTATATGACAAAAAATCAAAATTAAAAATATATAAAATGACAACTCCAAGACGTCTACGATGTTACACATGGCGCGCGATAGCTCGCAAATTGCACTATTTACGTTACGTATCGGGGTGTGTGTGCGGGGTGCGGGGCGCGTCTGCCCGGTTTTAGAATTATTGTTTACCGAGGCGTCACCTTAAGAGAAAGTCCCGTGATCAAAAAATTATATTGTCATAACGTTCAGTTGGAATGAATTATTAATTATTAATCGTACCCCTTTGCGATTCGAACTCACGATCTCTGCGTGTAATATTCAGTGATTTGACCATAGCACAAGTCAGCGCTAAAATTACTATTGCACGAATTTTTCTCCCTATCCCTTATTTATATATATTTGAAATAATAAAGGTTTATATGCCTAATTGTATATACGAAATGAGAAAATAAAGATAATATTAAAAACAACAAAACACGATGACCACTATCAAAATTTACAAGTATCCATAAGTCAAACAATATCGGAGTGAACGAGGGCCTACGAAATTGAGCTAGAATCATTTATAAATGGGGGGCGAGTCCGGGAGGCATAAGGTGGGCAAAGGGTGGGGAAAGGTGTGTTGTTGCATTTTGCATGAGCTGTGTTGGCCACCCGATGGCTTTCCTCGCTTTTCGTATCAAATACATGTAGGCCAGGTGCGTTAGTAGTATATTGTTTTACTAATAGGACTGATTGAGATTTTAACTTAATATCCGCGCGCGCTCTTGTTTCGCATGACAATGGATTTTGATTCAAAGTTAACATCGTTACGTCATGTATATAAACGTGATATTATGATACTAAAATAGTACTCCCACAACATCGAATGCTAGGGCTAGTATATTATTATTTATACAGATATTCGATGAAAACTTATGCAGAGGATTTGGGCCAAGATCTATTTTTTTTACTACTAGTATATCTATGAATTGAACATCCATACAGATAAATAAAATCGAAGGGTATGTTTGTAATTTCAAATTAATATCTTTTTACTAAATGCATATACTTTTATGCATGAAATGTTACCAACGCATGCATGCATGCGTGAAATGTAACATAAACGTTACCTACATCAAAAAAGCAATTTTCTAAATTTTTGTCTGTCTGTTTATTCCTGCTAATCTCTGAAACGGCTGGACCGATTTTGACGAGACTCACTGACAGATAGCTTATAGGGAATAAAAATAATCATAAGTAACTTAGGCTATAAAAATAATCTTCATCAGTCCGAGTATGGTTGTAAATCTAACGTTAACGAGGGTGGAGCTGCGGGCAACAGCTAGTTAAATTATAATTGACTAATGATCCATGCATCTACACAAAAAAATACATAATTTGGTGACGTGCCCCGGATCTGTTGAGCAACAGAGTAGGGACCTCTAGTCAGTCCTCCAAGTGACCGACGCCACTTCCACAGAGGCGTTGGTCCCGCACCACAGAACATCCCCTCGCAACGTTGTGACAGTGCAATGGGGTGAGGTTCCTCGCCTCTTTCCCTCCTGGTCTTTTTTCCCCTCTTCTTATAAGAGAGGTACAAAGGGCAGCTCCCTCGGTTCAATTGGCTTTGCCGTTTTTGTCGGAACGGACACTTCTTTATACGTGCAGCTGGCGTACATCGATTTATAAGACGTCAGCACGTCAAAAATGTTTACTATACTAATTACAAAGATTTTTTTTTCAAACAAAAGAAACAGAGAAATAAGCTTAACAATGAAGATTGTCAAAATATGTATTTAAATTAACAACGGTGCGTTACCGGAAAAACAATTTATTTAATTTGGCAGACGTATAATATTCGAACTAAAAGCTTAAAGTAAAAACTGTTTACATTCATTTTGTATGACATATTCCATATTATGTTAAAATTTTAATTATTTCATGATAAAAACTTTACGCAAATAAATATACATGTACCTACAGCTTGGCAAAAAATATAACGTGGTGACAAATGGACCTAAATATTTTTCTAAATGGAAATAAATAATAAAAAAACCTTTGATGTTGACAATACTTGGCCGACAAATACTAGATTTTGATTAAAACTTAGTGTTTCACATTTATTATTAATAATTTGATTAAATTCTCTTACTGATTTTCCATAATATTATGATGAGATCTAAGTGAAAGTGGCGCCCTCATTTTTTCTGTTGTCTGGTTGCCATAAGAACAGGCTCTGCCTAGTTTGGGATCAGAATATGGCTGTGTGTAAGTTGTCCCAACATAATATTATATATTATATATATAGTATGTGAAATTACGGTTTTTTTCATTATAATATGACTGATTGAGATTTGATGTCAGTTTTCATAGAGACTTCGATAATTTGAGGTCTATTGGACCATGCACCGGTGCAAACATCATTAACCCTTCATGTTATTTCCTACGTTAGCGTAGATTCGAAGCCGTGACATTGCGTGTGAAGCTCTGTTACAAGAGTAATTAAGTTAACTAAAACTAAAAATTAAAGCTAACTAAAAGAGAAATTTGAACAGTTTTCTTTATGCGCGATTTTCCAAACTATCGTTCGAATTTGGATTCTTCGTGCACTGGTTGCGTGCATTGTACAATAATAAAATTATATATTATATTATGCTGCCGTATGATCGTATAGAATCCGCATATGGCCGCTGCGTGCGTGTACTCGTGTTACAAATAACGAACGACGCGTTCGCGTTTTGCGTTCTGTGTGCGGGCTCCACACACGCGTGAACCGTTGTTCGTTTCGTATCATTGTAAATAACCTCTTGATGGAATTTAAATATATTTTGCAATGTGATGAATTAGGACTTGTACCTACATGTTCTTATATGATAATTTCCGTAGTCAACTTGTATTAATAACAGACCAATTACACTAGAAAGCCAATAATACCGTCACGTGTCGATATTAAATTAGAGTGGTATATATACATAAACAAAAGTACCTGGATGACCGAGCGACCTGGATGACCGAGCTTTGCTCGTTATTTTTTTATTTTTATTTTATTAAAATGACATTTTCTAAAAATGATTCCTAGCTAGATCGATTTATCGCCCCCAAAACCCCCTATATACTAAATTTCATAAAAATCGTTGGAGCCGATTCCGAGATTCCAATAATATATATATATATATATATATATATATATACAAGAATTGCTCATTTAAAGATATAAGATTTCGAATCGAATATATTTTCCAATAGTTTAATCACAGAACTTTACACTACCAAATAAAGAAAATTATGCCCTCAAAATAATACCCATTTTCCATTACATTCTCTCTCAATCACAAAACATTTTTTCTTGTAGTTAAGTAGACGTATCGAGTTCTTTGTGGAGATATCATAATTAAAATACAAATCTAACTGTATTTCAAAATTCGTAAAGCTAGATATATAACTTTAATTTAAGTTTTATGTATACTAACAACTCCGGCAGGTGATGCTCTTGCACCAACACAAGAAATATTTTATTTAGTAACTGGATTTAATATTATATTTTTATGTTTAAAATTGATCTTCAATCGCTTCGGCGTGCAGCGTCGAATAATGTATAATGGAAAAAAAAGTGGCAGCATAAAAAAATCTCATCCCAATTTTTCGGTTCTTTGGGCGAGTATTCAAACTTATGATTGTAATTTATATTTGTTTGTGTTGATTATAAGAATAAGTTTCTATTAGAAAGGGAAAAAATAGACTACTCTAGTAAATAATGATTTACCTCCAAAAAACTTTCTCTCTCATTTCTATTCTACTCATTACCGGACACTAATTAGTGTATAATATTTCTGACTCTATTAGTGACTTACTACTTTGACCAAATTGATTTATAATGGGTTAAAGAACTCTAGGAAAGACAGCCCTACTGTAGGAGAGATGACCGACACAAAATAATGTCAAAAAATAGCATAACTTTACTTACTTTTTTTCGTAAACTTAGTTACTTTTTGCGCTGTTGTGACGCACGCTCGTAGACCGGAATACGAATCCGATACGAGTAGACGCCAACTCAGACCGTGCAAGCAGCGGTAGCATTATGCTACCTGGGAGTGGGTCAGGGGTCTCCCTGGGCTGGTATGTGGGACTCGCTGCACCCGAAAGCTAGTAAGTGGACGCAGCTCTACTCACTAAAACCCGGCGAGTGCCAACAATGCCGCCTTTGCTGAGGCGCCCCGGATCTGTTGAGCGAACAGGGCACCTCGACGGTACAATGGGGTGAGGTTTTCGTCCTCGCCCCTTGCCCCCTGATCTTTTGTAAGACGGGTACAAAGAGCCCCCTCGGCTCAATAATTCGCTTCGTCCAAGGTGCTGGACTCACCTTAGGCTACTGAGCCCCACCGTCACAACAATGCCTGAAACATGGTAGGGTCGTCGATGGAGATACTGAAAGCTTTCTTGGTGATGAAAACAAATTTCATTTTTATTTAGTGTAGTATCTATTTTTATCTAACACTAAAACTAGTTTCTTCCTTACGTTTAATTATCGTCTTTCTATACAAAATGTTTTGGATTTCATTTCATAAATAAGAATTTATGGTTATAGGTGCCTATTATTCAATTCATTATAATAAGAATACCAGTGTAATATTATGTATTGTTTTATACTAAAAGTAATTTTATTCAATTTAAATACTGAACTAAAAACTAAATAATAAATTCTAGCTTCGAAAAATAAAATATTCATTAATTATCTAAATAACATTATCCAAGTTGATAAAATTAGCACGCCATGCCATTTTCATAAACATATTAATTATGACAGTACAGTATGTATATTTATTATAAGTCTATGGCCATTTTTGTGCTTTAGTTAGATGGAACTTTTTTTCACTTTTGGTTATTCTCAAATAGTTAGCTTTTTTAAATAAATAATTATTCTCTAATAGTTGGATTTTTGTAAATTAATAAATTTTCGTCATGTTTCAGTAATAACATAAAATATATATCAGATATTCTCGAAAACCGCCATTCACTCTCGAAGAAACTTGATCGATGTCAACTAGACAAGACTATGTTTATTAGAGAAGTTACGACCAGACACGTTCATTGAATATAGACAGGTATGTATGAAGTCGCTTTTATGTTATCCAGACATATTGATATCAAATATTTGGGACAGGATAATATCGTTTCTCAGAAATCATACGCTAAATTGACGTCTTCAAGAATATTGACATCGGGTACATGTGTCATAAATATATTTGTACATCTTTATATTTTTCGTATCAAGATGTATGTTCGCGATAAACTACGAAACTACTGAACCAATGTTTATCAAATTTTGTTAGCAGTAGTAATTTGGTCCAACTTGGGAGATAGGGTAGTTTTTATCTCAATATTTGTTATTGCAAATTAAATGTTTATATTTTGTTACTGTATGCAGATGTCAAATTCTCAAGATGATGTCAAATCCAAAACTCATTTAGACAGAAAGATGACGTATTAGACCTTCATTATTAATTGACGACCTATATAGCTCAATGGTAAGCGATTTGATGCTCAAGCCGGAGGTTGCGGGTTTGAATCCCGAATACCTTACACACTTTATATACCTTAGCCACTGCAACGCGTGGCCGGGTCTGCTACCCATTCGTATATCTTCTGGTATCACCGATACCCATATATATATCCACTATAAAGAGAAAAATGAGGTCACTAGTCCAAAACAGTGATCTCCTTTATCTATATAGTCAGAAATGAAGATACACGGCACTACTCAAGCGTCCAGGCGCAGGTAAGAATCCAGATGCCGAAATCCTAGGGAAGGATTCTTAGCCCTAAGTCTATGTAAATAATCTGATACTAACCCTCCTGGCGTAATGGTCTTGTACTAAACTCTTTTTTTTTTCTTTTCTTTTTTTTTTTCTTTATCGCCGGGAAATGCACTGAGGCATCCCGCGGGGGAGTGGGTCTCCCCACGCGGGTATGTGGGACTCGCTGCGCCCGACAGCTGGTA
Organism: Helleia helle; assembly: GCA_963853865.1. NCBI lineage: Eukaryota > Metazoa > Arthropoda > Insecta > Lepidoptera > Lycaenidae > Helleia > Helleia helle. The sequence continues at coordinate 9,434,425 of OY971420.1, forward strand.
AATAGACGCAGCTCTACCCACTAAAACCCAGCGAGTGCCACCAATGCCGCCTTTGGTGAGGTGCCCCGGATCTAGAAAACAAACAGGGCACCTCGACGGCTAGTCAGTCCTGCAAGGGACCGACGCCACCTCCACAGAGGGGTTGTCCCGCACCACAGAACAACCCCTCCCAACGTCGGGACAGTACAATGGGGTGAGGTTCCCATCCTCACCCCTTGCCGCCTGCCCTTCTGTCCCCTCTTCTTAAAAGAGGGGTACAAAGAGCCCCCTCGGCCCAATTAGCTTCACCCAAGGTGCACCGCTCACCCTAGGTTACTGAGCCCCACCGCCACGACAAGGCCTGAACCATGATGGGGCCTTGTACTAAACTTGGATAAGACATCTTGTCCAATAAAAACGATCTTTCCGGTATAAGTCGATGGTAACTGTCTGTCACGAGTATGTTTTACGTATGCAGTAGTTACATTGGTAATATATTACCGTCGGGAAACAAGTTTGGGAGAAAGGCCGACATAAAGTTATATTGGATTAGGTAGTATCGAACACCATAATTGTATTCTTACTGATTTAAGCAACATTTTATTGATACATATATTATAAATCAATGTAAAAAACTAAATCCTTTTTTACTTTTAAACTCATTTATTTAATAGTTTACTTAAAAATGCTCTATCCTTCACCAAGGACTAGCGAATAAATATTATCTGTTTCTTATCTAATTTAATAATAACAAACAATTAAGGTTATAAAACAAGATTTAATATTTGAGTCAAGCGAGTTAGGTTTTATGTTCTGAGCTGTTCAAGGGTGAATTATTTATACCAGGCGCAGGTAAGGGAGGTACGGGGCCAGATGCCTGTACCGTTTGCATATTGCATTAGATTTAAATTGTTTACGTCGTTAAGAAAGAAAAGTCCTCTTAAACAAAGCAAAGGGCGAGAAAGTTTTATAAAGATACTGTCTTTTTATTTGAACATGTGAATTTTACATTAGTTCTTAATATGGTATTTTAAATGACAATATAGCAATTACCTATCTTCTGAACTTATAGCTTAATTCCAAAGAACCTTTTAATGTTGAGGTGCTCGGTATAAAAACTCCGTACAAAGCACCACGTTTTTTACAATAAGTAATATCATTTTTTTTTTGTAAATCCATTTAATTCTTGTAGTATTCAATTTTAATTCGGTTTGCTTGATAGCAAACCTTTGTGTGCTTTTTAGTTTTTTTTTAACTATAATTAGTTTTTTCACTTTTTCTATCGATTTTTTATATTAATTTACACTACTCAACTTATAGCAATTACTAAGTAATATTGTGGGTTTTAGGCTCTCAGGCTAAAGTCTTTAGAATAAGTGACAGCCCAAATACCACAAAATTTTATCTTAAAGTCGATTAAGTTTAAGTGAAATCTGACTGTTTGAAGTGGGTCAAAATCAAGCCCAAAGAAGTCGGCTACAAACAACATACAGAATATAAAAAAACGTGTAAAACGGTAAAGTATCCTACTTTTAGTAGTTTTCACCTAATATTAAAAACAGATAATATTCATTTAATTGTGTAGTTTGAAAAAAATACTATTATTCTGTAAAAAGTACTAAATCTGCACGAATATACACCAAATGTGTAAACTCTTTTAAGCTACTAGAAATACTACATAGTGTAAAAATAATAGCTTACATGTCTTTGAAGTCTATTTTTCATCAGTGAGTGGACACAAAGTTGAATTATAAAACCTATACTTTGAAGCCTGAAAAACTTAGTGTATAAACGGCACGCGATGTTATAATACTCAGTAGCTGCATGACTAATACAGTTAGCAAAAACTATTCATGCGTGTTATTTAATCACGCCTATTGTTCTCTCATAGCTATGAATATCCATAATATTTTTGCAACTCGCGCTGACAAAATTTACACAGTCATTTAGTGATACTAATTGAAGGTAGTCGATTAGATGATATCGTACAGTATCAGTGCCATGAAGTCTTTTTTTATTATACTTTTTGTTTTATTCTGCCAGTACCATGGAGGCAACTCATCAGATTTACTTCAAGCTATATCAAATAAATTCAAAGAAGTTGGCAATGCCATAGCATGCGCTTTCAAATCATTAAGAACGAAAATAAGAGATTTTTTATTCCCTGAATTTAAATATATGAAGAAATTGACGCACGACAATAAACAAAAAGAATATGAAAATGAACAACTATCATATGGTGTAATAGGAAAATTGATCAGAGACAAAAATTTCATACGGAAAATGAGATCTGATTATACAGTCGTAGTTACTGCACCACAGCTTATGATACTACATGGAAAAAGAGTTGAATCGCACGTAGTGCTAACAAAAGATGGTTATTTCATTACTTTACATCGATTGAAAAATAAAAGTAATGAAACTGATTCAAATAATACTGTATTATTTCATCATGGACTATTAGGCAGCTCTGCAGATTGGATACTTTTAGGACCTAAGAAGTCACTGCCGTACCTCCTATTAAACGAAGGCTACGACGTTTGGCTAACTAACGCAAGAGGCAACTACTACTCTAGGGGACATTCTGATAAAAACAATTCACACTTTTGGAAGTTTTCGTGGCAAGAAATGGCCAAATATGATTTACCTGCTGTAGTCGATTATATCAAACAAATAAAAAATACAAAGGAAAAACTAACTTTCATCGGTCATTCAATGGGAACTACAGTTTTTCTGGCCATGCTCGCTTTATTTCCGGACTACAATGAACAATTTAGAATCGCAATACTTTTGGCACCATTAGTGTTTATGGATAATGCACAAGGACCGTTACGTGCTTTGAGCTCTGTGGCTTCAAAACCATCGACTGAATTGATACAAATGCTAGGTGAGGGTGAGTTTATGCCGAGCAGAAAAATCCCATCTTGGGTATCTACCAAATATTGCAAAGATTCACAAAAGTATTGTGTGAATCCTTTACTATTTTTAACTGGGAGTGTAATAGATGAAAACACATATGATGAAAGTCTGATTAAAAGTATAATGTACCACGTTCCTGCCGGTGGGTCAACTAACACCATCTTGCACTATGCTCAAATGGTAAAAAGTGGTAAATTACAACTATTTTACAACGAAATGGAAGATCTTTCTTTGAAAAAAGTTAATGTCCCTATCGTTTTGTTTAGTTCATCTGATGATGTAATAGCAACCCAATCAGATGTTACGGAGTTATATTTGAATCTGATGTGTTCGATCGATCATCATGTGATACGAGACAAAAACTTCACTCACGTCGATTTCGTTTGGAATCCCCAAGCTGATAGTTTGATATTTTATAAAATCATTGGGTATTTACAAGGAAACTATAATTGTAATAATTCAAAAACAAATGAGGTATGATATACTTTTATTTACGAAGATGATTCTATTATCGATTTTCACTTTTTGAACTACCAAATTTATAATATTTTATTTCATTATTAATTTAAAATGTTAAAAATTCATATATTTCTATATATTATATTAGCCTGTCAGGGTATATAATTATATACGTTAACGTGAAAAGATGTTTTTTTCTTTAAATATTTTCTTTAAAACTGTGTTATTGTTATACTGTCAATATGTACCTACCTTATTAGCCGATGGGCTAATAAGGTTCAAGAGTCGAAGCCCTGTTTAGGTATAGAAAGTGTTAGTCGACCATTAACCAGGTGAGAAGACGATCTCCGTTCAGTAAACGGTCCGTGTTGGCTGCAAGTGGCAAGAGACGGTCGTCTTGGCGTTAATTGAAGGAGGCCTATGTTCAGCAGTGGACGGATAAAGGCTGATGATGATGATATACCTATCTCACGATGCTAACCGACTAACGTCAACTCATTATAATATCATAAGCTTGTTATTAGCTGTTGGGCCAATAAGTCACAATCAGAGGACAGCTTTAAATGGCATAGTTCGAGTCGGATGAGAAAAACCCGATACCTATTCAAACAACAGAGGACACACGATAATTGGTGTGAATGATGATGCGATCATGGCGAGGAATATCAAAATATACAACAAGTATGCGAGTGAGGTCTCCGTTTTTATTAGTAATCTTATGAAATGAGAAAACTTTTAGTTACGTCTATTTCAGCTCAAGTTTCGTTAATTTTCTGCTAAATCTCCAGAGGCGGGTGTGAATAGAGTAATAGAGTGCAGCGATCTATATATTCACATAATGTTTTATATTTAAAGCTAAACTTTTATTGGATCCGATTGAACTAGTGCTTAATTAATGTATATAGCTTGACCCCAATACTTTCAAATTTATCGGCGTTAAAGTTCCAGCTGATAGACTTCATTTCAGCACTTTTAAATAGGAATTTACCGGTGGGAGGGAAGCGCTGTGCCGCGCTCCCGGCTGCATGGGTACCTCCATCTTGCTTGTTTCTCCCGTGAAACAGCTTTGCTGTGTTTTGGAGAGAAGGGCAAGACAGGCAGCGAGACTTAACATCTTATGTCTCAGGATAGGCAACACGTAAATGAGTTTCCTGGGCTCGTTCCAGGTAAACTTGTTCATGGGCGACGTAGACCACTTACCATCAGGTGGCACGTTAGCCAGTTTGCCTATCCAAGTAGCATAAAAAAGGAAGAAATCATTTTGTACACTAAACCTTCAGTGCCTTAATAAATAAAATAAATAATAACCCAAGTTGGTAGCAGACTCAACTTTACTTCTAGAACTAATATTTTATATAAATTAGCTTAAACAGGTCACTTTTTCCGGATTCGTACTCAACATTCCTCTGTGTAAAGTTCTTCACGCTGCAGCTGCTCACAAAGATAATAAATGCCCCCTTTTCTATAAAAAAAAATAGATATACAATATCTCATTCACATGGTTCAGGGTACAATATAAAAACTCTTAGTTAGATCACACACACACTTACATATATTACTTTTTCCCTCCTATTCTATCTTAGTATTTAAAAAACCCTTATGTTTGTGATATATTACAAATGTGCATTTTTGTCTTCAAATATCTTCTACTAACTAACTTCAGAGAGGGTTCTATAGCTTAGTCGCTTTGGTTGATAACTTATTTTTTTTGTCTCCATAGTAAGCAGACTCTGAATGGAAAACGTCTACCAGGGCCATATAATAACATAAATTTAAAACAATACGAGATCAGATTTTATAAAACTTTTAACTACCCTTTGTTAGTGGAACAAAGAATAAAAAAGCATAATATAAATTGAAAATCGGATAATAAAAAGAGGAAATTTTCAAAACAGATCTGAATTCACTCCAATCTACACATTAACGAGCGCACACAAACAAAACGATTGTTATGCCAAGTTTTATTTTTCAATGCGAATTGCGCTCCCAAATGCTAATTAACTGTAAAAATATATAAGTTACCGCTTCCATTAACTTTATCACTAAGCGCTATTATAAAATCATTTATCATTGTAAAAAAGAAATTTAAATAGCGACGGAACATTATTGAAAAATAGTAATCCTCTATGGACATCAATGGATGTCGATAGGTGGGGAGAGGACCTGGCGTGGCAGCCGCATGGCAAAAACCTAACGGCTGCTCTGCGTCAGGTCCTTGAGAGGAAGATGCGTCATAAGCGCAAACCCCTCACCTTCCTTTGACACAGGTGCTCACCGGGCATGGTTGCTTTGGTGAGTACCCGTGCCGGACGGCCCGCAGGGAGCCGTTGACATTGTGTTACGATTGTCGCGCGGCGGCGGACTCGGCCCAGCACACCCTCGAGGTGTGCCCGAGATGGGCGGCGCTGCGTCACAGTCTGACATCAGTCGTCGCGATGCTCGGTGACGACGAGTCCTGGATGGCGATGGTCTCCTTCTGCGAGGCAGTAATGTCCCAGAAGGAGGCCGACGAGCGGGTGAAAGAGGAGGCCGCCGACGCCGATGCGTAGGAGGGGTTACTTAATGCGCCTCCAGTAACGCCTCTGTGTTCGTGTCGGGCTCAAGATGGGAACCTGGGCCTAGTATGACACGACGTCACGGGGACTGCTTAGTAGCGGCCGGGTAGTCCCCCGGCCACTTACGAGGAGTAGTCTGGCCTTTACCGGGACCAGCCTGTCGCTGAGGTGATCCTGTTGAACGCCTATCTGGGACCCTCAAAATGTGGCTGAAGGCGCTCACAGTGGTTTTAGTTTACGGGTAGGGCACTCCCTGGTGCGAGTCTAAGCCACATAGGATCAGGATCTACCCGAGATCCTGGCTACATGCGTAAAAAGCATTTCCCTGTGAAAAAAAAGGATGTCGATGATCTTTTATTACCTTATAAACTGTCCATTGGCCGCCTTTTCTATAAAAAATAAAATAAAATGAAAAAAAATAAATTAATAAGAAATCAAGGTCGTTACGGAGAAGATGTTATTGTTTTTTGTTTTTTACTAAGTATCGGCCCTCACTTAGTAGGCATTAGATATATAATCGGCTTAAATATCTTTTTTTTTCTTTAACGCCGAGAAATGCTCTGAGGCATCCCGCGGGGGAGTGGGCCTCCCCACGCGGGTATGTGGGACTCGCTGCGCCCGACAGTTGGTAAGTGGACGCAGCTCTACCCACTAAAACCCGGCGAGTGCCACCAATGTCGCCTTTGGTGAGGTGCACCGGATCTAGTAAACAAACAGGGCACCTCGACGGCTAGTCAGTCCCGCAAGGGACCGGCGCCACCTCCACAGAGGGGTTGTCCTGCACCACAGAACAACTCCTTCCAACGTCGGGACAGTATAATGGGGTGAGGTTCCCATCCTCGCCTCTTGCTCTTTTGTCCCCTCTTCTTATAAGAAGGGTACAACGAACCCCCTCGGCCCAATTCGCTTCGCCAAAGGTGCAGCGGCTCACCCTAGGTTACTGAACCCGACCGCCACGACAAGGCCTGAACCATGGTGGGGGGCTTAAATATCTCAGATATTAACGTAGGTACCTTTATATAGCAAAAAATGTTTTATTTGCTCTATAAAGGCTAATTTATTAAAATTGTCTATTAAGTAAATTCAATAATACAGATGCTTCAAATTTAATATCATAAACACATATTAAGACTAAAAATGTAAAGGTATACTTTGACTTATAAACCACTGTAAATTTTATTTAAATGATAATAGGCAAGATTAATTATTATATTCTCAAATCCTTTCGAGAATTTAATCGTCTTGCCTATTATCAAACATATCAGTAGGATTAAAAAAGTTGGCATGAAAATTAAAGCGAACGCTGCGGGAAACAGCGAGTTTTGAAATAAAAGTCATAACATAAATATTAAAATACTGAGGAAAGATATTCCTCCATCTGATGTACTAAACTATGATGTTTGGCTCGCAAACGCTAGAGGGTACGAATATTCAAATGGCCATGATACAAAAGCCGCGGATTCCTCAGAACATTGAAATTTCTCTCGGCATAAACGGACCGGTTTAATATTTGTTGTAAATGATTATATCGTTATAAAGTTGCATATATATTATTATGTATTTACTAAACTCAGTTTTTTTTATTCCGTAGAATTCTGACATTAGTAAGTGTTGCTACTCTAAAAGGGAAAAATTTACTACTTATTAATATGTATAACCCTTTCACGTAAAAACTACTAAATGGATTTTACTAAAACCCTATAATAGCATAGCTTATATAGCACCAGAATAACACATAGCCTATAATTCATCCCAGTACTCCCACGAGAATAGAAGAAGCCGGGTAAAACCGCGGGACTGTCGGTAAAAATAAGCCGTCTGAGTCGTTTTCAACGTAAACGCTGCCTAAGCCCTTTGATATATAACAAAATAATGTATGGTGGAATTGTGTATCTTAAATATTTTTACAGAAAAGTCTAAAATGGCATATGTCTATCTACATGCATTCATATGCGTGCACTCACACATTTGCTGTAAAGACTGCGTGCGTGTTTCGCGGGATAATTGCTAATTAATATAATATAATTTAATAAATTATATAATGGATTTCCGCAAAGTAACGCCTGATTCTATTAACTATATGTCTATCTCTTAAGGATGACATACGATATCCATTTTAATACAAAACAAATTGACAATTATACAGCGATAGATAATTGGAAAGCTAATACACAAATATGATATGAATACTTATCATTTTAAATACATTAGTTGGCTTGAAAATTTTATGAAGATTATGGTTTCCCTTTGCACCATTCAAATGAAATGAATATCTAAGAAGATAATATAGCGAAATAAAAATATGTAATGCGCGCCGTAATTTCGACCTAGCCGCGCGGGCGCTCCGTGATGCCGCCGCGGCCGCCTCGCGTCCGAGCTGGGGTTCAGAAAGTTTAGGCACATGAGTAAATTAACGGACAGAGGCAAAGCTTCATACAACCGCGCGAAGCGATTGCACTACTACAAGCGTCCTTACGCATGTGTGCGTTAGCACTGGTGGCTTGTCACGTACGAGTAGAAACCGGTTGAAACCGGTTCGACGAGTGGTCGAACGCAGGGATATGAGTGCACGTAATATATAAAAATTGCGATGTATATTTGATATTTTTTTTTCGCTTGGCGGGTATTTTGAACTATCATCATCGTTCTTAAATTTTTGTTAATTAAAAGTAAAAAGTGTCAATGTTGTAAGTACACAGTAGTGTATGAACAATAATAGAGCAAATAAAAAAGAATCATATTTTATAACATTGTTCTTAAATTATTGTTGATAATTAAAAGTAAAAAGTGTCAATATTGTAAACAATATTTTATTTCTACTAATTATTATTACTTTCGTTCACTAAGTTTTTATGGATGTGGCTAAGCTCTTGTTAGGGAAACATTTGACCCGACATTAAATCTTAAATCTTAGCTAAACTTACACATTAAAAATACAATAAGTATAGGTACAGAATACGTAATTAGGAGACGATTCTTGTTCGGAATAAAAAATATTATAATAGTTATGATAAAAACTGATATGCAAGGAGAGTGCTTTCCATTAGAATTTACCACTCTATTAAAAGATACAACAGATTATTGCAATTAAAAAATATAAACACAAACACAAAATATTTAGAAAAAATATTTTGTAATAAAGATATAATTACTACACAATAAAAAAATCGTTTTGTTCGTTTATTTTTATCCACCTGTGACAACCCTACCATAATAGGTAACAATTTTACGCGTTGTATGGAAGCTTTGTCTCTGTCCGTTTACTTACTCATGTGGTTTAGGTAGTTGTATCAATGTATGGTGGAATTGTGTATCCTAAATATGCCTACAGAAAAGTACGGCATGGCATATTAAGTCAATATGTTAAAGATAACCCTATATTATAGATATAAAAGAACCTATATCCATTTGGTTGCGAGTAGCGAGGGATCGAACGTCTTGGCGTTCATTGAAGGAGTCCTATGTTCAGCAGTGGATGGATAGAGGCTGATGATGATGATACCCAATTAAATGTTTAAAAAAAATCAATTATAAAGAGGTTATATAATAAATGGTATACTTAATAATAATATATATGGACGCTTTTACACCACGTCAATCTGGTCCCGTGGTAAGTTCTCGAACTTGTGTTACGGGTACCAGACAACGGAAATATATTTAATACTTTTATACTATACATATATTTAAGATTTTTATTATATAATACACATCCATGACCCAGAAACACTTTTGTTCCCTGGCGGGATTCGAACCCGCTACCTCCGGCTTGAGCACCAACGCGCTTACCATTGAGCCACAGACGACCTCTGTGGCCCAATGGTAAGCGCCACACAAATATTATAGTATCGAGATATATTTCTGTGGTAAGCGCGTAATGCATAATAATGTAAAGCTATATACACAATATACAAATACGGTAATAATCCTTATCATCATTACATAATATAAAACAATGTCCTCCGTCGCGACTGTCTGTACGCGATAAACTCAATACTGCTTTAGATGAATTTTCATGCTGTTTTCAACATGACATTCCTGAGGCAGTATATAACATAAATAGTATATTATAATTTACTAAGATTTTGTGTAAATTGGTAAATAATATTAAAGATAATTTTATTGTAAGTCGGAAAATTTTAAGCCACTTAAGAGCTTACGTTAAAAACGCAGCCTTGTTTCCTTTAGAGATATAAAAAAAAACAAAGTAAAATAATGATCATCATCAGTCCGGATACGTCCGTAAATATTAGTTAACGAAGGCGAAGCTGCGGGCCGGGGACGAGACTATAAGGAGGCGGCGCGGCTGGCCGAGGTCGGGCTCGACCTCGTGATCAGTCGCATTGAGAGGTTAGGGCTTCGGGTCAGAGTCGACAAGACCGAAGCCCTCCTCTTCCGCGGGACCGGGCGGAAAGGACCCCCACCGGGGGCAGCCCTCCAGATCGGAGGGGTGAGGGTCAGGATGAGCCCTCACATCAAATATCTGGGGCTCATCCTCGACGGTGGATGGACCTTCGGCCCACATTTCGAACAATTGGGTCCGAAGGTCGTGAAGGCGGCGAGTGCGCTGGGCAGACTCCTCCCGAACCTCGGAGGACCCAGCGCCGCCTGCAGGCAGCTATACTCCGGTGTCTGCCGGAGTATGGCGACGTACGGTGCTCCGATTTGGACGGATCGCCTTACCGCGCGGAGTAGGGCCCAGCTGCGCTCGGCGCAGCGGGTGATTGCGGTAAGAGTGATCCGGGGGTATCGTACGATATCATGGGCGGCAGCTACTGCCCTAGCCGGTGACCCCCCGTGGGAACTCGTGGCGGAAGTTCTCGCCGAGGTATACTCCTATGTCTCGGATAGGAGGTCCCTCGGAGAGCACGTGACGCCGGACGGGATCCTACGGGTCCGCCGACTAGGGCAGGAGGCACTAATGCGAAGGTGGGGGGAGGACTTGGCGCGGCAGCCGTATGGCAAAGGCGTAACGGTTGCCCTGCGCCCGGTCCTAGAGCGGTGGATGCGTCGTAAACGCAAACCCCTCACCTTCCGTCTAACACAGGTGCTCACCGGGCATGGGTGCTTCGGTGAGTATCTGTGCAGGACGGCCCAAAGGGAGCCGGTAACTGTGTGTCACGATTGTGGCGCGGCGGTGGACTCGGCCCAGCACACCCTCGAGGTGTGCCCGAGATGGGCGGCGCTGCGTCATGATCTGACATCGGTCATCGGAGGGGACTTGTCTCTGCCGAGTGTCATCGCCGCGATGCTCGGTGACGACGAGTCCTGGACGGCGATGGTCTCCTTCTGCGAGGCAGTAATGTCCCAGAAGGAGGCCGATGAGCGGGTGAGAGAGGAGGCCGCCGACGAGGCCTCCCCCCGCAGGCGACGAACGGGGGTGCGTAGGAGGCGCTACCTAATGCGCCTCCAGTAACGCCCCTGTGCTCGTGTCGGGCCCAGGATGGGGGTTTAACCTGGGTCCAGCTAGACACGACGTCGTCGGGGACTGCTAAAAGTATCGTGCAAACGAACAGCCGAGCAGTCCCCCTTTAGAGGAGGAGTCTGGCCTTTTCGCCGGGGCCAGCCTGTCGCCGAGGGTCCTGCGTTGCCTGCATGATCCGGGACTCTCATAAAAGGCGGCTGAGGGCACTTGCAGCGGTTTTAGTGGGTAACGCATCTCCAAGTGCGAACCCCACACACGGCTAGGTTTAAAACCCACCCCGGTCCTAGTTACGGTCTGGTCTGCAAATTTCCGCTGCAGAACAAAAAAAAAAAAAAAAAAGGCGAAGCTGCGGGCAACAGCTATTAAACAATAACAATCTAGATAATTGTTTATGTATTACCTAGAAAAATATAAATCTTAATATTTACTTACTCAAGTGAACTAATACCAAAATAATAATTACTTAATATTTCAATATCACCAACAATATAATATGTCTAATTAATTTCTTTATTTTATTAATTACCTGACATCACTGCCTTTTTTAGATTTATTAGCTGCCAAATAGCTGTCAGGATTCCATGGAATAATAAATCAGAGTTTATATAATTTTATTTCCACATGAACAATTAATATTTCAATACCATGAACAATACATATAAAATTTATAAGTATGTAATTATTTACATACAAATATATGTATTGCTGTGTGGGGGCGGCTTAAGAATACCCCTACCCCAATACCAGCCCAGGGTGACGTAGAAGTCGTCAAAGGGCATTTAGCTCCCCAACATCAAGGATGCTAATACTGCGAATCGATTGCTTGGTGTCAGTCTGTCTCATCGTGACAGTGAGATAGACTTGATCACTAAGCATCGATCGCACCGAGTGATGGCGGCACCATCAATCGAATTGGCGGCAGGCAGCAGTGCCGCCGATGCGAATTCATCATCATCTGCGATTGCCAATCCGCCTGCTCAGCGTGGCAATTATGAGCACGAATCCCCTCATGAATTACAGGCACAAGAGAAGGCCCCTAGTTCCCGGCCGTCCCACTATTCCTGGTTACGGTAGCAGCCTAGGTTACGGTGGGACAGGGGGTGCTAAGAATCCCCGGGCTACGGATCGCTACCACCAACTTGACCTGGCTACGTATAACGGACGAACGTTGAGACTCGATGACCACCTGGTTGAACTGGAGGTGGAACTGGGAAGTATCCGATGGCACGTTTTGGGGTTATGTGAAGTCCGAAGACAAGGAGAGGACACCATAACTCTGCCTTCGGGTCATCTGTTCTACTTCAGGGAAGGCGACACTCCATCCCAAGGCGGCGTGGGTTTTCTCGTCCACAAGTCCCTTGTCAACAACATCGTCGAAGTCTCGAGTGTGTCGAGTAGGGTTGCGTATCTTGTACTCAAACTCACCAAGAGGTACAGCCTCAAGGTGATACAAGTATATGCGCCAACCTCTACACACTCCGACGACGAAGTAGAGGCAACTTACGAGGATGTCTCCAGGGCCTTACACAACACCTCCAAGGCTCACTTCAATGTTGTTATGGGGGACTTCAATGCCAAAGTAGGAGTACGAACAGGTATCGAATCGTGTTTAGGGCCACATGGTGTCGGCAGTCGTAACCACAGGGGGCAAATGCTGGTCAACTTTCTCGAGAAAGAGGGGCTCTTTTTAATGAATTCATATTTTAAAAAGAAGCCCCACAGGAAGTGGACCTGGCAAAGCCCCGATACTGTGACGAGAAACGAGATAGACTTTATTATGACGGACCGAAGGCATGCATTCAGGGATGTCTCTGTGATCAACAGGTTCAAAACCGGAAGTGATCACCGACTAGTAAGAGGATCTATGAATGCAAGCTTTCAGCGAGAGCGAGACCGTCTAATAAAGTCTACACTCCGACCTGACTTCCGGCAAACTGTGGTAGGTTCCAAAAAATTCCAATTGGAATTAAAGAACCGATTCGATAGCCTTAACATATCGGAAACCACAATGGCAGTTGACGAGGCACTGGGTGCCGTGGTGGACTGCATGCGGGTCGTGGGTGAAAGGTTTTATAGGAGAAAGCGTACTGGCAGGAAATCCAAACTCTCGGATGAGACGCTCGGTCTTATGAGGGAACGCAGAGCACACACAGACGCCACTTCTACAGATGTAAAGCTTCTCTCGAAGCAGATCCGCAAACTAATACGCCGAGACCTTCGCTGCTCAAATACGCAACGGATTACCGAAGTAATTGAGCAGAATAGAGGGTCGAAGGTTTTTGTGGAAAAGCTCGGGAGAAGCCACCTGTCGAAGATTAGGACCGCTACTGGCGCGACCGTTTCTTCTAAGCCTGGGATCTTGTCGGAGATCGAAGATTTCTATGGCAAACTGTACGCGTCCCATGCTCCTCAACCTGATCCCCGAAACAACGATCCGCGTGCTAGCCTAACACGACACCTCTCCGGCGAGCTTCCGAACATCAGCCTAGATGAGGTTAGTCTGGCTCTTAAGCAGCTTAAAGGGGGAGGGCTCCGGGGAGGGACGGAATTACGACTGAACTCCTTAAGGCAGGTGGCGAACCTGTTTTAAGAGAGTTACAAAAGATTTTTAATTTCGTCCTACAACGGGGCATTTCCCCCAAGGAGTGGCATGGAAGTGAAATCGTTTTGTTTTTTAAGAAGGGTGATAACTCCCTTCTTAAAAATTATAGACCGATATCACTTCTAAGTCATATATACAAGCTGTTCTCGAGAGTCATGACGAACCGCCTCACTAAAAAGCTCGATGGATTCCAGCCACCGGAGCAGGCTGGGTTTCGAAGAGGATTTAGCACCATAGACCACATTCACACTATAAGGCAAGTTGTACAGAAGACCCATGAGTACAACCAGCCACTGTGCCTTGCCTTTGTGGACTATGAGAAAGCTTTTGACTCGGTTGAAACCTGGGCTGTTCTGGAAGCTCTGCAGCGATGTCAGGTCGATTGGCGATACGTCGAAGTGTTGAGAGGATTATACGACGCCGCCTTTATGTCCGTTCTGGTTCCGGGAGGTCAAACAAGACCAATCCAATTGCATCGAGGAGTGAGACAGGGGGATGTCATTTCCCCGAAACTATTCACTAATGCTTTGGAGGACGTCTTTAAGACTTTAAACTGGACAAAATGTGGCATAAACATTAACGGCGAGTATCTCTCACACCTTCGTTTCGCCGACGATATCGTTATTCTGGCCGAGTCGTTGGAGGGCTTGCAGGAGATGCTGCACAGTCTAAATGAATCTTCCCGACGTGTGGGTCTTAGGATGAACTTGGACAAGACGAAAGTCATGTTCAACGAACACGTTCTCCCTAGGCCGGTTAACGTTGATGGCATAACTCTCGAAGTCGTGCAAGAGTATGTCTATCTTGGGCACACTTTGCAGCTAGGTCGACATAACTTCGAGAGAGAAACCGATAGGAGGATTCAATTGGGATGGGCAGCATTCAGGAAGCTTAGCCATATTCTCACGTCGTCTATACCGCAGAGTTTGAAGACGAAAGTCTTCGACCAATGCGTTCTCCCCGTGATGACCTACGGGGCTGAAGCGTGGCCTCTAAATATAGGACTGGTCCGCAAGTTTGCCGTAGCTCAACGTGCTATGGAGCGTGCTATGCTGGGTGTTTCTTTGACAGATAGGATTCGGAAGGAAGACATCCGTCAGAGAACTAAGGTAACCGATATCACGCAAAGAATCAGCTCGTTGAAGTGGCAGTGGGCTGGTCACACACTCAGAAGAACGGATGGCCGATGGGGCAATAAGGTTCTAGAGTGGAGGCCACGTTTAGGTAGACGAAGTGTTGGTCGGCCATTGACCAGGTGGGAAGACGATCTCCGTGCGGTGGCCGGTCCGTGTTGGATGCGAGTGGCAAGGGATCGGCCATCTTGGCGTTCATTGAGGGAGGCCTATGTTCAGCAGTGGACGGATAGAGGCTGATGATGATGATGATGATATGTAATTTTAATTACTATATTAGCTGTCATTGTGATTCGGGCTTCTTCTTTTATTTTTGGCATTTCGGCGTCGCAACTTTCGTTGTGCAATATCCTGCCAGTATAGTACAAGTACGTATTTAAGCAAAAGTTAATAATATTTAGGCCTGAATTAGATATTTATAAATGATTTTAAAACATTTCTGAAGAATGTCAACATCCCTATTGCTTCAAAGCCACTCTAGTCTCTACTAGCTAGTGCCTATTTAATAGGCATATTCGTTTCGTATTTTAATAACGCAAGTCAAATTATTTAAGTCATAAAATTCTTCTTCTTAAAAACCTTTTATAAATCAACGATAACTAAATAATAGTTTTATGTGCTTCAAGTATAAGCACAGCAATAATCTGTAATGACGAATTTTCAGAGATTTTCCGATCAGTCAGTGATATGAATGTGTGTATAAATTTATTTAAATGGTTAAAATGTACGATATTGAATGTATTTATTACTATTCCGCGAAACTAATACGTTTGTGGAATAGCGGTTAAAAAAATTCCACTAATATTATAAACGTGCAAATCATGTAAGTTTGTAAGAATGTTATATATGTTTGTTACTCTTTCACGCAAAAACTACTAAATAGATTTTAATAAAACTTTACCATAATATAGCTTATACATTAGAATAGCATATAGCCTATAATTTATCCCTGTAATCCTACGGGAATGGGAAGCACACGGGTGAAACCACGGGGCGCTGTTAGTATTCAATATCGTGGATTTCCGCAAAGCATCGCCTGTTTCTATGAACTAGTTGAAAATGATTTTAAATATTATTAGGTTTTTACGTATGAAATTGCCGTTTTGTATGAAAAAATCTAAACGATTTTTTTTCAAGTATTTTTAATGCGGTTCAAAATTCCTTTATTTGTGTGTCTGTTGAGCAGTGCACGTCTCGACGCGTACTGCGCGCTGGCGATCATTGAGTTCGTGGGGCACCCATTTGTCAAGCTTTTTTACCTTGCCCATTTGACGCAAATGGACCAATATTGTTTTGACGCTAACGTCGAAAGCTGCTCCTAATTTAGCCATAGATTGTGTATCATCAGCTTCTACGATCGCCTTTAATTCGTCATTGTCGACCAAAGTACGGAAGCGAGCAAACTAATAACAGGTGGTGCGTTGGTTTGTAGTGTTAGCTCCGTAAACGTCGTTGATGTTGCGTGCCTCTTGTGCCGCGCTGCTGCCACGACGGTACTCATATTCCATAATTACTCGAATTTTTAACGTATCCATGATGAAGAAATGATGAAAAAATTGAAATGCGATGAAAATGTAACACTAATCAATAAAAAATGACTACTTTTTGAAAAAGAATTATATTTTCTTAAAATAAAATTAATTTTAAATTAGAATTCTTAGTCAAACAAAAATTATTTTGATATGAAATGGCCAGTACTGCAGAACGGCAATTTCGTAGGTAAAGACCTATTATTATTTTAATGACTCGTACGTAACTTAAAAGACAGATTTAGAAATATTGCTGCATTTTTAAGCTAATTCCTAACTATTTCGCCTATTACTTTCAAGCGCTCGACTTTCTTGAAGCTTTTACCACTTAAGCTGCTCGAGAACTATTTTGATCACGTGCGTCCACACGTACAACAAGCTACAGAAATCCTCAATTCCAGAAAGGAAGGTTGGCTTTAAAAAACCGTCGCGAAACTATAAAAATATGAACATCTTTAATAGAACCGAATATTTTTCTAAACTTTTTTCTTTATAAACTTTATACCACATAATTTGAGGTATATCCACATTCGTGAAGGCGAGATCTCAGTATATAAAATTAGATACATTGAAATTTAATATACTTCTTAGAATAATTACACTATAGAAGGTCAGTCTTCATACAAGCGCTCTGTCAAAAATGAAGCACTAAATCGATTCAATGTTGCCAGTAGTGGTGAAGTTTTCCCGAAAACGGGAAATGATTCTAATTAATATTGAAAGATTTCCTGTGAAAAGTGATGTTATTACATTTATTTTGTTATTCAGATGTATTTTGATACAATTTAACTGCACAAAACGTCATAATATTTTTTTTCGTGAGACACGTTCGACTTACTTTATAACATTTAAGACTACGGAGCGGGCCGGCGTTTGGAGCTATTATTGGCTTCATCAAAGGTGCTTCAAAATGGGCGCGCGGACTTGGTTTCTATAGTGTTATTATTCTAAGAATATACTTATATAATAATTTCAAAATATATTAAAACATAAAATTGAAATAAAAAATATCAATAATTATATTAATTAATACATCTGTTCATTACCGTATCCGGACCAGCAGGAAAGGGAGTGGAAGCTATATATATATATATATATATATATATATATATATATATATAATAGTGAATCGCCCCACCGGGAAATCACAAGCGTGTCCACCTACAATATGCCAACGCCGTCTATATTCACATCTAAGTGTCTAATATTGAATACATAATATATTAAAAACATATTTTTGGTTGTTATGCACTTATGGGGTATTTCATAGATATCTTAAACAATGAATGGGAAAGTGAATTATTTGTTATCTTCGTATTCTAGTCTAAATATGTGATCAGATTTCGATATTTGACAAGGAAACATACCATATCATAAGAAAGTTAATGCGAGCAAAGCTGCTGGCAACGGTTAGTACTAATATAATAACCATAATAAATATATGAATTTTTTGGTTTATTTTAACCAAAAAAAATATACTAATTTGAATGACATAGGCGAGACCCATGGGCGAGACAAATGCGAGTTACATATAAGAGATGTTGTTTTGCCAATTAGGGGTTAGTGTTAATTAGATTTATATTATGAGGCATCGACACACCGGAGAAGGCTTAAGACGTCGCTGAGGTAATTGAACAGTTATATAGCTCCGTGATAACGTGGACCGTTCTACCCCATTTGAATTCCGGATAAATATATATATATATATATTATATATATATATATATATATATATATATATATATATAGCTCCGTGATAACGTGGACCGTTCTACCCCATTTGAATTCCGGATAATATATATATATATATATATATATATATATATATATATATATATATATATATATATATATATATATATATATATATATATATTTATCCGGAATTCAAATGGGGTAGAACGGTCCACGTTATCACGGAGCTATATAACTGTTCAATTACCTCAGCGACGTCTTAAGCCTTCTCCGGTGTGTCGATGCCTCATAATATAAATCTAATTAACACTAACCCCTAATTGGCAAAACAACATCTCTTATATGTAACTCGCATTTGTCTCGCCCATGGGTCTCGCCTATGTCATTCAAATTAGTATATTTTTTTTGGTTAAAATAAACCAAAAAATTCATATATTTATTATGGTTATTATATTAGTACTAACCGTTGCCAGCAGCTTTGCTCGCATTAACTTTCTTATGATATGGTATGTTTCCTTGTCAAATATCGAAATCTGATCACATATTTAGACTAGAATACGAAGATAACAAATAATTCACTTTCCCATTCATTGTTTAAGATATCTATGAAATACCCCATAAGTGCATAACAACCAAAAATATGTTTTTAATATATTATGTATTCAATATTAGACACTTAGATGTGAATATAGACGGCGTTGGCATATTGTAGGTGGACACGCTTGTGATTTCCCGGTGGGGCGATTCACTGCGAGTGCCCCACTAACGCGACATGACAAGTCCCCTCCACAGCCCACGCAAACAAACTGAAAACTAAACTCTAACACTTTTAAGGACTTTAATTAAAACTACAATGTAGTGATGCTTCAAAATGTGTACTGGAAGCTGTTACCGACAGCTTAGTTTACATTGTAGATTTATACCAATTAAACTGCTTAAATACAATTATTATCATTAACATTTCAATGTGTCGAATGTTACATTAAGTTTATTTTTATGGTTTCTTTAGAGCGGAGAAGGGAACAAAAGTGGGTGTAAAAGTGCGAGGTAAGGGACAGTTATGATACAGAATACTTACGATAATATAATAAGTTTATGCTTAGGATATTACATACAAAGTGTTTTAGACAGTCCAGATTAATAATAAGTAAATTTGAAAGATAATTTTAAAGAACCATGGTGGACTACGCCAACCTAGTCACTACCAGTTTAATAAATTAGTACCGAAAAAGTCATTAAAACATTTATTTCTTTTTAACTTTTTTTTATTTTAAATATTAGGTATATGTATTATATAATAAAAATCTTAAATATATGTATAGTATAATATAAATATAATAGTGTTAAATAATATAATATTTAATTCCGTTGTCTGGTACCCCCAGCACAAGTTCTTCGAGGACTTACCACGGGACCAGATTGATGTGGTGTAAAAACGTCCATCGATATTATAGATATGTTTTTTATTATTCCTAATATTTACGCAAATTTCACTCATTATACGCGATTTATTACGATTTTAACATTTCCCACGTCTCACATACTTTGTACTATAATAAGTATGCAACTATGGTCACGGGAGAACAAGACGTCACAATGTCACAAAGTTATTTGTATCTAAGATTCATTCAAACCCACAGAAATACAAAGATCACTCGGGTAGATCGGGCATATACTAATTGACTCTGTTATTGTACCTCTAAGCTCTACTGTTATATAACAACGGGCAGCGCACCCCATAAGTCCTGCTTGCACATGTTCGTATTTTTTTATTCCCATCCATTGGGGTCTGACCAACCCTCGCAATTTCGTTCATCTCACTGACTAACATAATTCTTCATTATATTGTGTTCGATATTTCACCTGTACACAAACTTTGCTATTAATAACTTTTTGCTGCGATATCTTAGAAAAAGTGGACAGGAGATAAATTAAAATATAGATGCCACATGTGTTAACAGATATTAAAAGTATTAAGGTATTTCTTTAATTTAATTCTCTCGAAATATCTATGTATACATCTATTATATTATTTTTAATGTTTAAACAGTTGTAGGAGTTTCGAATAAAAAATAATATCATTTATTTCGGGATTAACAAATGACGTCAAATCTGGCCGCCACTGTCTTCACCAGACTGTAGGTGCTGCGCCTCACCCGGTAAATCAAGAACGCTGTGTGCTTTCTTATAATACCCGACAGACTGTCGACGCCAGTTTCGGCCAGCATCCCCGACGCACGGCAACGCAGCACCATCAGCACTCTAAAAGCGTTATATTGAGTTTGCAGGGCTCCGTTTAACCAAGGGTATCTGCCTACCAGGTATATTGAAATTTGATAATCTTACTGTAGCGTTCAATGCTGTGAATCAAGACTATTGTTTACTACCCGATGAACCGTATATAAGAAGCACTTAGTTGTTATTTGTTTTGAAAATAATTATTTAACGTGTTTGTTTTCTTCGATTTATAACTTTATATTAATTATAGATAATTAATTTTAAACAATTTATAACAATGACACGTTGTAAGAAGAAATAAATATTTTTCATTATCTATTATTTTGCCTCTCGATGTTATTTTAAAGCTCCTTGGCGAGCTTTAAAATAACAAACAATAACAAACAAGAAAATTAAAACTGTTTTTTTATTATTATTTCTTTTTCAATGAAACATACAGTTTGGGTATTCTCAGACACCCGCACACTTTATTCCACACGCACTTGACCATTATTTACTTTGAGTTTTTTTCATATGGATATCATCATCATCAGCCTCTATCCGATATACCTAATTATAAAAATTATGTCATACTAGATATAATTAGGATAAGATTTTAGTTTTTTTATAAAAAGTATCCTATGGTACTTCTAATACCTCCAAGAATATGTGTACAAAGTTTCATGGTGATCGGTTGAGTAGTTTTTGCGTGAAATCGTAGCAAATAAACTTACTTACACATTTATAATACTAATGTAGAATAATATTAGCCTAAATTTTTAGTAAACATGTGAATCGTGAAAGTATGTGAATAATGAATTTGCGCGTAAATTACGCTGAAGAATTCGTACTGCTATTTAGCGAGAGTACAGACCTGGCATTCTAATTGACCGAATACCGATCGCGTTGATTTGTATGAGTGACTGGGCACGCTCTGGTGTGTGTCTCTTTCTAAACCATTTGAATGCAACACTCATCATCTTATTAATGAAATATATTGTGCCTGTATGTTTGTCATATGTATATATGGCACATATGTATACATATATGGCAAACATATATATGTATACATATATATCTTTAATATATAATAAAATCCGTAACAAGACCACTATTTTCGGCCCTATTGATTTCCACTATACGAATCAAAAATCATTGATATAAAATCTGATTTAAAGCAATATATCCCACAATAAGAAAGTTATTTTTCCTCCTTTTTCAATCTAAAGAAATAGTTGCCCTCTTAAAGACTGCCATAACTTAGAAAGTAACTCAGATCAGGTGTTCCCCGTTTTGGTTAAGTATGTGAACATATTATTGTAATAAATATATTATGTGCTTTCTGAAAATATTTCATAACTTTGTACTCTATCAAAATCAATTTACAGCTTTTAAATAAGTCTCTGAGAGTTTGAAACGTTTAATTATTTTATGAAAGGTATTAAAATTTCATACTGATTACTATTTCGTGAATGGCCGGTCGGATTCGCAAACGCTTTGCGGATTTGTATGCTTTTTAAATGCAATTCCTGTACATAATTTGTTGTGTATTTATTATAAGAGCTTTACTTGATGAATGCACTTCCATATTGGATTCAAATTTAATTATTATATTTATAACCCCAGAATTTAATTAATTATGAATATACGTATGTTTATCAAAATCACAGAAAATACACCTTCGATAAGTATAGAAAAACACAAATGTGTAGATATCACCATTATTTACTTACCACTACTCTAAACCTTTTCGCTTACAATTCTGTGGATTCTAGATAATATCCTAAAATCGCTTCCGCCATCACCGTGGTAACCACCCAATCCACCCTCATCTCTACGAAGGGTACCCTAAGCTGTACATTACCGCATCAAATAATAACACTCAGTGTAAAGAGGTTTCCTACCGTTACCGGCGGGTCGATACAGCCAAGGACTTATTGATAAACAACACAAATGAAACAGTTCCAATTATTTACATTTTGCCGTTGATTTGGACTCTACAAAGATTTGTTTTATTTGTTCAACGCAGATAATATTGACATTTTGTGTAACTAAAAGGTTATTTTCAAATGAACGCAGCAAAATAACAAAAGAGCTTATGACGCTGAATTGATTTTAGTAAAAGTTACATAAGTAAATGTTTATTATTTAGTCAAAGTTTATTGTTAATGTTTAATAAACATTAAATTAAATCTACAGAATTCAAATACTTGCCAAATCAGCCTCTTCGTTTAGAACCTAGTCGTAAAATAACTGCACCAATTAGATTTCACAATTATTATTGTTAGTGAGCCTTCAGCATCGATATCTATATATTACTAGTGGCACACTGTACAAAATATTTTTTTTGTGAATCTAAACCATCCTCGAATCTCCTTGAACTCACACAAAAAATTTCATCAAAATCGGTCCAGCCGTCTGTCTAGGAGGAGTTCTGTAACATACACACGTACACAAGAAATATATATATATAAAGATATAATATATAGGAGCTGTTCTATAGATTGACTCATCACGATATCTCTGGAACTATAAGACCTGGAGACTTGAAATTTGGTAAGAATATTACTTTCGCCATGTAGAGATCAGCTAAGAACGGATTTTTTTTTTGACAGAACAAAGTCTGTGCAGGCAGCTAGTATATTATATGCCTTAAGATTATCGTCTTTCATAAAAATGTGCTGTTTTTTGTTTCCCTGGGGAATGCACTTAGGTCTAAAATATGGCGATGTAAAATAAGCGGAATTGAAAAAAAAACACAGGAATTTGTTGCTTTTTTGTTGCTCATTAGTTGCTAAAAAATTAATTTTGTTGCTCCAACCGATCGCAAAAAATCGGCAATAACGCTAACTTTTCATTAAGATAGCGTGGAAATCACGGGATGTGGACTTATCGATCAAGCGAATAGGGGTCAATTTGTTGCTTTTTTGTTGCTGATTAGTTGAAAAAAAAAAATTTTTTTTGCTCCAACCGATCGCAAAAAATCGGCAATAGCGCTCACTTTTCATTAAGATAGCGTGGAAATCACCGGCTAATTTGTTGCTAATTTGTTGCAAAAAGATGCTAAGAATTTTTTTTTTTAATTATGCCCAAAATAAATAATGTCCACGCCAGCTTAACTCTCGAGATTTCCGTGGAAAAACTATAGTAAAAATTTGTTGCTGCTCATACTTTTGTAGTTTTGATAGTAATTAAAATAGGAAAAATACTTATTTGAAACCAGTTACTTTTTTGTAATTGATATGACATGTAGATGTTTATAAAATAAAGTTTCACTAGGCTATAATACATTTTTTTTACACCAGCTTAGCTCAAACACCACATAGAGCATCTTGAAATGTAAAAATTGCACTAGTTTTATTTTTTAATTTTCATGCTTATGATAATTACACCTAAATACGAAAGACCTATATATTATTAACCGCCTAGAATAAAAATAACAAAAAAATAAGTGATAGATTTCGTAAAATTATAAAATGTTTGTACATAGGACGATAATTTCACCTATTTATTTTAAAAAAATCATAACTTCAAAGCTATAAGACCTAGAACAATAATTTTTAGTGGTTTTGGTAGATAATAGTTCCCCCTATCACCCACACCTCGTTGATCCACTACTTACGGGACACCCTGTATAATAAAAAAAGAAATAAATGGATAGATAATATTCAAACTGATACATTGAAAATAGGTCGCCTAGTTAAATCGCGCCCGAATAATATAAAATAATTCAAATTTTATTTAATTGAAATTTGAAATGAGTTATTTATTATAATGAATAAATTGAAAAAAAATAATTATTTGATTCAATTATTCCAATTTTCATTTTCCATTTTCCATTTTCAATTTACTTCCCTTGGTTACTTAAAAAAAGGTACACTAGTTAAAAGGATATAATAGAATTGAAAACTTAAAAGTTGCCTGCTTTCACCACTGCACAATTGTGGGGTTATTAGGTATAAACAGGCAAGCAAATGTTATTTATATAGCCTTATCAGTTACTTACGCCCGAATACTCAAACGAATCTCAAATGTAAGACGTACTTAAACTCATGCTACGACGTGTCAGATTCAAAGAAAAAAAGTGGGACAACACGAGTTTAAGTACGTCTTAAATTTGAGATTCGTTTCAGTATTCGGGCGTATGTCGTATAAAATGTCAAATGAAATCTTATTTTATTCTTAATTTAACTGTATCAGGTTGTCTTATTAACACCACCATGGTTCTGGCCTTGTCATAGCGATGGGGCTCATTAGCCTAGTGAGCCCAGCACCTTGGGTGAAGCGAATCGAGCCGAGGGGACTCTTTGTACCACTCTTATAAGAAGAGGGGAAAAAAGAGCAGGGGCAAGGGACAACCCCCCTGTGGACGTGGCGTTGGTCCCCTGAGGGACTGACTAGCCGTCGAGGTGCCCTGTTTGCTCAACACATCCGGGACTCCTCACTAAAGGCGGCATTGGTGGCACTCGCCAGGTTTTAGTGTGTAGAGCAGCGTCCACTTACCAGCTTTCGGGTGCAGCGCGTCCCACATACCCGCCTGGAGACCCACTCCCCCTCGGGATGTCTCAGAGCATTTCCCGGCGTTAAAGAAAAAAAAAGTTGCCTTATTAAAATGTTGATCTAATTCATGGTTTCCTAGATTTTAAATGCTAGTGATGAGAGTGACAAAAAGATGTTGCCAGCTTGACTTCATGTTTATAATTTTTCTCATTATATAAGTATACTAGTCATATCGACAAACGTTGTCCTGTACACTTTTTCGTGAATTTAAACCATTCTCAAATCCACTCAAACACACACTAAAATTTCATCAAGATCGGTCGAGGAAGAGTGACATACACACGTACAGAAGAATTATATATGTATATAAATATTAGCAAAAGCGCGTTATATAGATAAATACTGAATTCAATGCAGACTAAATAATTCAAATTGTTGCATGCAGCCACATCGAATTTCGAAATTACATATATCGTGCGCAATTTTTTTTTGAAGCGACTTCCATCCATCAATCCATCCAGGAATCAGATTGGAGTCCAAGTTATTTTCTTCATATGTAGTGTTCTTTCTTTCTTTTTTCTTTTTTTTTAATTCATATTACGTATTTTGGAGCAGTTTTACAACTAGGTATTAATATTAAAACAATTTTTGATCCCATACAGTAAACTCTTAAATCTGCTGAACTTTCTATCTATATATCTGAGATCTATTGGATCCGTTAACGACGCGAATATTTCTTGAAAATCCGTTCGTTTGGAAAATGTTTTGAATGGTTTAAGTTTTCACTTGTTATAAAATGCGGCTCTATTATCACAGCCAGTAAATGTGTGTAATCTTTTTGTTATGGACTTAAGTCCAGTAGACGGTTAAATTGTAAGAACACCACCAAAAGCTTTTAATTTTTTTTTCAAGATATTCTCTGCGATATGATGAAAAAATATCTTCTGGGTGATTCTTGTCCTTTGCAAACTCCAGCAATAGAGCTTTACTTACCGGGAGTAGTTGTGTGACGTATTACTTTATGATTTTTGATGATGTCTTGCTCTATAAATGTAGCTAGAGAGTATGAGAATGTATCTAGAGTAGAGAAGAGAAAGCGGTCTTCATGTTAATTGGAATCAACGGGTTCTACAGTTTGGCGTTTCATACGTATAAGATATAATGATAAGCAATTGTGATGACACGCCACAATTTTTTTCTCAAGTTTATCAAATACTTCACAATCATTCAACGTTGATGTAATTTCTTTAAGCGCAGTAACAGTACCTTCAGACTTCGGAAACATTACATTAACTCTTCGCTCACCAATTTTCTTCTGAGGAATGTAGATTTTATATTTATATTTTCGTTATTATTAATTAATTACTATTATTAAATTAATGTATTGTTTAAAATTTAAATATTATATTTAAATCTGGGAAACCATGAATTAGATCAATATTTTAATAGGCAACCTAATACAGTTAAACTAAGAATAAAATAAGCTTTTATTTGATATTCTATACGACTAAATAACTGATGAGGGTAAATAAATACCCTGTTTATACTTGGCATCTCCGCAGTTGCGCAGTGATAAATCTGGCAACCTTAACATTTTCAATTATGTTGGGTATATTCTTTTAATAAGTTTTTAAATGAATATGATGGAATGAATGTACTATGATGTGGAATGAGGTAATGAGGGATTAGATTGAATAAATTTAATTTAAAAATTGATTATTTAATCATATCCGAGAACGAATTAACTAGGCAACCCATTATCAATGTGTACATGTGAATATTATGATCTATCATTTATTTCTTATCACGAATAAATAACAAATGATGGTATAATATATTTCTTATAATGATAACGGAAAATTATTATACATTAATAATTGGAAAATACAGATGTCAAGCTACGTCTATTGCTTATTCCAAATTCGGACGTGAAAATAGTATCTACCATATATTTACTGTGTAATTAAGTAAAAAGGTATTATAATACGTTTGCCTGTCAACGATAAATTTTCCGTTCGGATAAGAATACTATTTTAAAAGTAATTGTAAGTTTGTATCTCAGAAAAATAATTAATTTATTAAGTGTATCATTCTTTATGACGAAATGAATGCATTTTTGTAAACGATCATGTACACCGTCGTCTTCTAGTAGAAGGCTAAAAATAAATTTAGCCTAAAACAAGTTTAATATCCAGGCTAAAGGTAATCTAGAACTAGTATAACATAGAAGTAAGATCATCGAGAACAATGAAATATGTTTCATTTTCTCGGTCTCTACGTCATAATAATAATTAATGATTATTGTAATAGTAGTAATTAATTAAAGTCGATCCGCTTCAGAATCTCGAAGTCGAAAAAACTGGTCATCTATTTTTCAAGGTTGATAGAACAATAGCTTATATACAACTGTTAATAAGAAACTACACTGGCATAAGAACATTTAATACTTTTAAAGTTGAACTAGTTGACGGCGCAAACTCCAACAAAATGATTGCTATCTCACCTGACATAGTGCGCGAACTGTGTGCTAGAATAAAATGCACAATAATTCATTCCTAAAGTGTACTTTTAGCAAAATAGTTATTATAGAAAACTATTAGTTGAATCTTTTTAAAATAAATTTATTTCAACTTTTGAATAACTAAACTAGGTATATCTGTACGGGCTTTATTTTTAAACTTTCGTGCTCCGTGTAGTATTTATTTTCGCCCAAAGTTGGGCTAAAATCAGTGTTAGAAGCTTGTATTTTTTAAATGTATATTTTTTTACGATTTTGGGTACATACAGTCATAGTTAACGACGAGATCAATTTACATAGGCTGCACTAAAAGTATCGAGAATGGAATATTTCCACTGTTCCTGTCATATTAAAAATCCTTTTAATTGAAAACTCCTTGGTTTTAAAAATCGAATACCATTTATTTATTTTAAAAAAGATTCTCGGTCTTATCACAAGGTCTTCTTAAACTTGTTTAGTCGTTGAGAAAATGGAATTGACTCGAGAAAATTCTAGAGCGATGATTTATTATGACTTTCGAAGTGGTTTAACACAAAAACAGTGTGTTGACTGGATGATTTCTGCATTTGGTGATGAAGCCCCATCCAAAACCACAATTTATCACTGGTTTTCTGAATTTCAACGTGGACGTGTAAAACTCAGTGATGATCCCCGTCAAGGTCGTCCAAAAACTGCAGTCACCCAAGAAAACGTTGATGCTGTGCGTAAGCTGATTGAGGAAGATCGACATGTGACATACCGCAAAATTAGGGCAACTTAAGACATTGGCATGAGTCAAAGACAAATAATCTTGCATGAACAATTAGGTGTAAAAAAGTTGTTTTGCCGATGGATACCGCATTTGCTCTGTGAAGAGCAAAAAGCGGCTCGCGTTACTTGGTGCGTCAGAACTCTCGAAAGATTCCACGCAGGATCCTCAAATGCTGTATACAACATCGTATCAGGTGACGAATCCTGGATATACGCGTACGAACTCGAAACAAAAAACCAGTCACGAGTTTGGGTATTCGAAAATGAGTTAAAGCCAACAAAAATTGTTCGTTCACGGAGTGTTGCAAAAAAAATGGTGGCCACGTTTGTATCCAAAACCGGCCATGTTTCGACTATTCCTCTCGAGGGACAAAGAACGGTTAATGCAGAATGCTAGCATTTGTTTGCCACAGGTCGTTTCTGAACTCCGTAAAGAGAACTAACTGCAACCGCCGCATCATCCTCCATCACGACAATGCGAGTTCTCACACCGCACTCAGAACAAAAGAGTTTTTAGAGCAAGAAAAAATAGAATTATTAGACCATCCGCCGTATAGCCCCGACCTAAGCCCTTATAATTTCTATACTTTCCCTAAAATAAAGAATAAATTGTTTGGTCAGAGATTTTCATTTTCTAAACAAATAAAAAAACATTGAATTTTTGCCACCGCCCAAAGATAAAATTTTTTTGTTTATTAAATTTATTAGAAAGTTTATTTAATAAATCGTTTATAATAATAACAACATTAGTATAATAGTTTTAAATTGTTCCATAATATGAAAAAGAATTAATAAAAAGGTACAGTCGTTATAGAAACTCCTCCTTTTTGGAAGTCGGTTAAAAATCGTATTACCCAGAAAATGTTATGCGTGGTCATACTCAGTAATATATTATTCTGTATAACAAAAAATGCGTGCATGGAAAAAATCAACCTTTATACATCCCGGAATATTAACAATGTGATAATTTTACAAGTACATAAAATAAAATTGACAAATTAATCTGCGAAATACCAAATGTCCGAAACATCTTTGAAATTTTTGAAATTTTCATTAGCCATTTCATGTTGAATGAAAGAGATGCAAAACGTCTAAAATAAAGTGATCTGTTCACTCGGCACTAATTACGTCTCGCCTCCGTTTGATGATACGGCTACTAATGAACATACATTCCTTACTTATTTTCTCAGCGCCGTAGACACAAAATGAGATAGCAAAGTTTATTTTCCCCAAGTAATAGAGGGGAAAATAAGTCTAGCGGATGAAAATTATGCTACGATTTTAATATAAACGCGGCTAACGCATATTTAATATATTAATATGTGTTAACTGCGATACTGATACATATCTTTATATATATAATTCTTCTGTGCGTGTGTATGTCACTGAACTCCTCCTAAGCGTCTGGACCGATCTTGATGATTTTTTTGTGTGTGTTCAAGTGGATTCGAGAATGGTTTAGATTCACAAAAAAAATATTTTGTACAGGACAACGTCTGTCGGGGCCACTAGTTTCATATATATATTTTATTATATTTGAAAATTATCTAAAATGGTACGAATAAATAAGTTGACGGCGTAAGTTTTTTTTTCTCTTTTTGATGTGAAACATATTATAAGGGCACTTAAAAGATGTCACAAACGCCCGGTAGATGCGGATTTTTTATATTTATTTATTAAGGTTGAACAATTCGACGGCGCGAACTACAACAAAATTAATACTATCTCACCTGACATAGTGTGCAAACATGTGTGCTAGAATGAAATGCACAATGATTCATTCATAAATTGTCCTTTTAGCAAAACTGTTACATAATATAGAAAAACTATTAAGTGTATCTTTTTAAAATAAATTTATTTCACCTTTTGAATAACTAAACTATGTCTGTACGGGCTTTATTTTTGAGCTTTAGTGCTCCGTATACTATTTATTTTCGCCCAAAGTTGGGCTAAAATTAGTTTTGAAATACGAGAGCTTAGAAGTTTGTATTTTTTTAATGTATAGCTTTTTAACGATTTTGGATACATACAGACATAGATAATGACGAGAACAATTTATATTATCCTTAGTTTTTGATGGTCCACGTCAAACATTGTAGTAATTACTGTTCTGCGTTTGTATGGAAAGATGAGTGACTTGTGTAACCGTAAGAGATGAATACAAGTTTTTTATTTTTAATATGAAAACTACAAGCGAAACATTGTTTTGCAAGCGAAACATTGTTAAAATGAAAACTAGTAATTAGTAAACATGAACGCAACGTCATACATGGTCAGTGTAAATGGTGTCATTATATGGACAACTTCAAAAACAAAACAATCAATAAAATATAAAACTCTTTATTTCCTTTAATTGTAAAATTCAATCCTGTCATGACTAATTAAAAGCTACACAGTACAGTCCTGTTTTTAATGAAACATTTCCAAGAGTTTAGTCAAAGAACCAAAGAGAAGGAACGTGAGTAATTATTATTTTGAACATCAATTTATTCACTACTACTCTGCCTAAATCGGCGTTGTTTGTGCCTAAATAAGAGTTAGTTAACTCTTTTCATCTTCTTATCAATAATAATTATTGTTTAATGGAATTTCGGAACGAAGTAACCATCTCGGTCTTAAGCAGCAATGAAACCAAACTAGGATAATGAGCATTTTACATGCTCCATTCGTGTCGTAATTGAACCTTTTAACAGATTCAATAGACTTTTAACCGCACTGACAATAGTATTCTCTTATATTTTCAAATGACTAACAATAAAGCCAATAATTATTTGTGCCAATATTTCGCCACTTGAAGTATTCGCGCT
This sequence comes from Helleia helle, assembly GCA_963853865.1. Lineage (NCBI taxonomy): Eukaryota > Metazoa > Arthropoda > Insecta > Lepidoptera > Lycaenidae > Helleia > Helleia helle. The sequence goes on from OY971420.1 coordinate 9,465,510, forward strand.
AATAAAAGCTATTGTTGTTACAACACAACACGTGCGTACCCCTGCTTGAGGGTTGTTAAGGATAATACCAAATAATGTACAACGGACCATGAAATAGCTTAAATCGTATTTTATAAGTCCGCGCGACATTGAACCTTTACAAGTAACGATAAGGGTAAAAGTACCAATGATTTTTTTTACGCTCAAGTCCGGAGATTCGTTTAACATCGTCGCAAATAAGTATTATTGATTCACCCTACTGACCAAAACTTTAATTTGCAGTGTAATTCCATTACCAATGCAAACATATTGCTTACGCGTGGGGTGCACTCCCGTCATGTTTTATTAAGAAACGTGTTGATGTTTTACCTTTGGCAAGAATTTCACTTTCATTTACACTTCAGAGCGTCACTGTGAAACTGCCGATTGGAACTTTCGAATCACCTGTTATTCGTCGTGGTTTTTTTATGCCCATAAATAAAAGTTGCATAAGAATATAAATAGCTACGATTATTTTTTGATTACCCTAATGATTTCTTATATAAATTAGATTCTTTATATATTCCATCCCCGCCATGGTCCAAGAATTGTCGTGGCGGTGGGGTAAGGTGAACCCTTGGGCGAAGCAAATTGAACCGAGGGAACTCCTCTTTGTACCCTTCTTATAAGAAGAGAGGACAAAAGAGGGTGAGGATGAAAACTTCACCCCATTGCACTGCCCCGGAGGGGTTCTTCTATAGTACGGGAGAACCCCTCTTTAGAGGTGGCGTCGATTCTTTGGGGGACTTACTAGCCGTCGAGGTTCCCTGTTGCTCAACAACATCCGGTGCACCTCACCAAAGGTAGCATTGGTGGCTCTCGTCGGGTTTTAATGGGTAGAGCTGCGTCCACCTTACCATCTTTCGAGCGCAATGAGTCCCACATACCCGCATGGGGAGACCCCCCTCCCCCGCGGTATGGCTAAGATTTCCCGGCGCAAAGGAAAAAGAAAAGTAAATAATATTCCATCTCCGTGATATATTTTGTCCAAATCTGATCAGCAGTTTAGTTGTGATGAAGTAACAAACATACAAACGTAATTATAGTTACTTTCAAATTAATAATATTTGTATAAAAAAGTGAGAGAGAGAGAGAGAGACAGGCAGAAAAACATGCGCACGCCGCACGTGTTACAATTATAGGAAAAAGTGTCGTTACAACTTTTCGTCTTAAAAAAAGGTAAAGACCTATTAATAAAAAAAAATTAAAACACATTACCAACAATTTTTGCAAGTCAAATTAAGTCAACTGTACGTGGAATGTGTTATAATGAAAACTACTTACATATCTAATTTTTCAAACATGTTTAAATTGTATTATTGTATAAATCTGTCAATAGATGGCGTGGTACATTTATATTATTAAACGTTTCCGTGAATTTACCAATAGATGGCGTTGTTTAGTAATCATCGCATCTATTGGTGACATGATGTTATTCGATAAGGTTTCAAACTTTTATAATAAACACATAAGTGTGTGTGTGTGTTAATACACACAACGCGCGATAAGGAACTACGTTGCAATAGTTGCCCCGATTATTTAATCGTTCCGTTCACAGGCAGGCCAGTATACAAGGTTGATAAAATCGAGAGGCATTAAATTAAACCACGTATACTATGTACCATTTTCAGGCTACACACCAAAACTTAAACCAATAGAATCAATCCGCTCTGCTTTGTTCGACCCGATAAGACGCAACCTGTGCCCCACCAACGCAACGTGCTGTGCGACGTTGCCTTTTAGATTCGAAGGACATTTTACAAAGGTTGTTTACGTTTTACTTTGACTATTCACGTATTTAAGTTCTTTGAAAACCTTTTTTTTATTGCTCTCCGAAACTATTTTTTAATAGTTTCGGATTAACCGTTAGCATGTGTAGTATATGTGGTTTAATTTAATGCCTCTCGCTTTTATCAACCTTGTATATGGGCTTAAGGTATAAATTATAAAGAAGTTTTGCTGTGTTCTGGTAAGAAGGACATTACAGTCATGTGGTCCAACCTACTGTAATCTTGCTTCTTGTTCTTAAAATCTTTCTGTGTAAAAATAAACCAAGCCACTTCTTTGTAACTCTGTTGTATTAAACAAAGCTGTACAAACTACATAACAAAATGTTTCTAATGTGTATCGATCGTTTCGATTCCCATGTCGAATAGCAAACTACAACAGGCGGATGGTATTTTACAACTACTAAAAATGGTGTTTGGTTTGTATCTGTTGTTGTTTTTAGAGTTTCATAGGTAAGGTAAAAGAAAAAAATATTTTTTTATGGTGAAACGTCAATACGTATAATATTGTACGTCCGTCCTTTGAGTAACCGCTTCTTTGTTACAGAGGTGATTTGACTTTTTTGAATAGTTTCAGTAAAATAGAAATCCATTTATGTATATATATAGATAAATAAAAAATATAAATATAAATAATAAAAAAATAAATATACAACTAAAAATCAATGTTTACGAAAAAAACATTACGTTATAAGTCCCAAATTATATTACGGGAAATAACATGGAAGAAAATCGGTCAAGTGCGAGTCGGACTCGAGCACGAAGGATTCCGACCACCAATAAAAATATTATATTTAAGATGATAATATTATATTTTAGATAAAAGTGCCATCTAGTGACACGTTAATTTAACTATTATTGATTGTTAGCTCGGTTACAATTTCTCTCATTTAATACTGTACCAATAGGTGTCACTCTTATACTACACATGATTTTTGTAAGGGACCGTAAATATTTTTTATTCTTTATTTTTTATTTAATAATTGATTTTTAAAGTTAATATATAACTAAATATTTTGTGAATATTTCAAACGTCTAGGTACCTGTTGCCATTATAATTATTGAGCAAAAAATGCCAAAAAACCAAGTTGATTAAATTAAAAAAATCAAGACCTTGTAACCCTTCGAAAACTCTAAGCTTCAGATTATTCTATTAAGTTCTGTTTTTAGGATTGCGTACCCAAAACTTGCCAAACGGGACAATATTACTAAGTCTGCGTTGTCCGTCCGTCATTTTGTCACCAGGCTGTATCTCATGAACCGTGATAGCTAGACAGTTGAAATTTTCACAAATGATGTAAAATCTGTTGCCCCTATAACAATAAAAATGCTACAAACGTTTTTGCCATTTTTAAAAAAGGTTATTATATTGCATCGAGCATAATATAGCCGGATATAATTGTAATATTGTGATCCATAAAATTCCGAAACTGGTCAATGATTTTTCACTGACGTAATAGCAATTTAACCAACCAGTGATCTGTATGTACGTCCCATCGGCCAATCATCTATCAATGGCCATCAGTCGCATCACAAATTTGGCTGAATTTGTTTTCATACAAAACAGATAGCATTACTACTCTGTTCCGGTCATACATAGGCTGCACTAAAAGTATCGGGAATGGAATATTTCCACTGTTCCTGTCATATTAAAATCTTTTTAATTGAAAACTCCTTGGTTTTAAAAATCGAATACCATTTATTTATTTAAAAAAAGATTCTCGGTCTTGTCACAAGGTCTTGTCGAACTTGTTTAGTCGTTGAGAAAATGGAATTGACTCGAGAAAATTCTAGAGCGATGATTTATTATGATTTTCGAAGTGGTTTAACACAAAAACAGTGTGTTGATCAGATGATTTCTGCATTTGGTGATGAAGCCCCATCTAAAACCACCGTCAAGGTCGTCCAAAAACTGCAGTCACCCAAGAAAACGTTGATGCTGTGCGTAAGCTGATTGAGGAAGATCGACATGTGACATACCGCGAAATTCAGGCAACTTTAGACATTGGCATGAGTCAAATACAAATAATCTTGCATGAACAATTAGGTGTATAAAAGTTGTTTTCCCGATTCACGAGACCCCAACTTCCGAATGGAATGGTTGCTTCAATGATTGGTTCCATCGTATAGGAAAATGTGTCAAATTTCGCGGAGAATACTTCGAAAAGCAATAATTACATTTTTAAATAGTAATGTTGTGTCACTTCCTTAATTCCCGAAATTTTCAGTGCCGCCTTCGTATGCCAATGTTAAAGTGTCTAATATTTTTTTTTTTTTTTTTTTTTTCGGATGGATCTATGCTAATGGCCCGAAGGCCCTAATGCTTCAACGGATTGGTGTGAGCCCATTCGGCTCACTTTTGATTGGGGGGTTGCCCCCCGCCTACCGTGCAGTCTGCGACCACACGGCCTCCTGGCGTCGGTTGTGCAAAGTGTCTAATGTTGTACAGATAATGGTAGGGAACCCTTCGTGCGTGAGTCAGACTTGCACTTGGGCGGCTTTTTATGTTTGCATTTATAATATGTCATAATCATGTGGCCCCCTAACAATCGTATGCAATATATTATGTTTTATTCAGCAATAAGGCGGATGATGCAGCTGCGCTTCCTTAATTGAGACGGGGCTGGTGTAAATACTATTTGTGTGTCACGGATAACTTTATCCTAGACTTTTATTTTTTGAAGACACAATGCTGATAAAATTATTTGAAGGAGGTGAAAAGTTGTTTTATCCCGATTTTTTTTGTACTTTAAATTTCCGATTTTTGGATATTTTCTTACAACCATGTTAACGGGAATACATTAGTGTATTTTTGATCCCTGAATCTAAAAGGAAATACAAAAATTGTATTTATAGAGTATGTAATATTAATCCTTCTTCCTACTAATAAACGCGAAAGTTTGTAATAATGTATGGATGTATGTATGTTTGTTACTCTATCGCGAAAAACAACGGAATGGATTTTCACAAAACTTTACAATAACATAGAATCATCAGGATAACATAATAATAAAGGCTACAATTTATCTCTATACTCTTACGGGAATGGGAAGTATGCGGGTGAAACCGCGGGGCACTGCTAGTAAAAAAAAATTAAAATAAAAAAGTTTGACCAAATATTCAATAGTAAAATTGATAAGGTATACAGTATGTCTTAAGGCGCGGCAGGGATTACACGCACGCCCTTAAGACATATTGTATAGTCAATCCTATCCCTTGCATAAGCATAGATTAGTTTTTAGACATTACCTCGGGTTTAATGTGTTATGATTGTTCACAAATATTAAAAACGAAATTCTTTTCTTAAAAATACACAACTTTTTTAAAAATCACATCTATATTTTTCAAATGCAAAGTATTCATATATCTATACAATATTTGATATTTCGAACATCAAATAATGTATATATGTAGCCTTCTCTAGTCCTTTAGTAATATTCTAGTTCTAAATGAATAAGATACTAACAAAATGTTTAAGCCATAATTCAACTAAAATGAATCCATAAACAGATAATTGCGGCTCTAAGATTTAAAGCTTAACGATTTAAATTAAAATTAGTAACAACAGTCCTTTATTGTCTCAGGTATTGATACTAATCCCTGGTACAATGGAAGCGCCTGTGGGAAGCACCACAGACGTTTCAATCATTATATTCCTAATTAAGGAACGGAATCTATTTCGCATCTGAGGCACTTGATAGGTACATGATATTATATTTGTGTGAAATATAGATTATAAATAGATATAGGTTTTTTTTTATGGCACTGTAGGGCAATGAGCAGTCGAAGCCGTTTGGCGACTACCGACGCCCAAACACATCCGCACAACCAAAGATTATGCAGATGCGTTGCCCTCCTTTTCCCTAAACCCCCCCCCCCCCCCCCCAATGGGCCACCGGAAACTCACAACCGCACGAAACGCGACAGCATAGCTGTCACTTGACGCCGGTTTTATGTGAGCGAGAGGTACCACCCCGGTCGTGCCGGCCCAATTCGGCTGCTAAGCAGCATGGCACTACCTCTAGGTAGATATAATAATAATATGTTGGGACAATTCAAACTATCTATCTGATCCCAAATTAGGCAGAGCCTGTTCTTATGGCCTCCATACAACTGGTGTTGTATGGAGGCCATAAGAAATATACCTACTTATGTATATTTCTAAATACAAACATATTATAGATAAATTACACCCAGACACGGAATAAATGATCATGCTCATCACACAAACATTTGTCCCGGGTGGGGATCGAACCCACGACCTTCTGGTTTAGCAATTATCCTTAAGCACTAGACCAACATGCCAGTCGTATACGACTATGGTCTATAACTATATCCATATTATTATTATATTATCTATACTAATATTATGAAGCTGAAGAGTTTGTTTGTTTGTTTGCACGCGCTAATCTCAGGAACTACTGGTCCGATTTGAAAAAATATTTCAGTGTTAAATAGCCTATTTATGGGGGAAGGCTATAGGCTATATTATAACATCACGCTGTGACTTATAGGAGTTGAGTAACGCGGGCGATGATGCAGGCAACAGCTAGTATATAATATATGGATACAGTTATAGACCATAGTAGTAAGTTGTTAGACCTTATTAGGTCTAACAACTTACTACTATGGTCCTATAGGTTGTATAACCTAAGACCTGTAGGTTGTAATTATAATATTCAATTTTGTTTGTGGTCTGTGTTGTATTCGAGTGGCAAGGGATCGGCCATCTTGGCGTTCATTGGGGAGCCATTTTTTTTATGTTAGTTGGATAGGCAAACTGGCAAACGTACCACCTGATGATAAATGGCATATGTTCAGAAGTGGACTGATAGAGGCTGATCATGATGATAAAGTAAATTTAATTTTAGATTAGCATTTGAATTATTTACTGTTTCTGAACTAGCACTCTCAGTGTAAATAATGAGATCCGAGGTAAATCTAAATCTAAAGATTTAAAAAAGAGTGTCTGAAGGGTTTCGTACATCCAAGTCTCCAAGTGGAATCCTAATTGACTTACGGATGGCAATTGTCTTTTAATAAAAAAGCATTACCTGATTTGAATAGAAAACTTTCCGCACAATTTCTGTTCCGCACATCCACATTTTTCGTTGACAAATCACGTGGTTTTTACTGTCAGTTCCATATATTTTACCGTGATTACTGATTGATTTCCGAACGGGTTCACAGCTGCGGTATGAAAACGTATTAAAATAGACTAAAATATTACGCAAAGATCTAGGGAATATCGTAACCATATCAGCCTTTCTTAGGCTTATGTTGATTGATAAAGTTTATCACCAATACGATCGTGGGTTATTAACTCTGTTATTAACATATGGAAATCTTGTTTTACTATGAATTTGTATCTACAATTTTATTATGTATTTTTATTTTTGTACACGGAAAACATAAAATTTTTAGAGCTCAGGAGGGCAAACGAGCAGTCGAAGTCGTTTAACGACTATCGACGCACATACACATCCGCACAACCAAAGATTATGCAGATGCCTTGCCCTCCTTTTCCCTATCCCCCTCAATAGCCACTGGAAACTAATAAACCGCGCGACAGCATAGCTGTCACTTGACATCGGAGTTGTGCGAGTGAGAGGTCCCGGTCGTGCCGACCCAATTCGGCTGAAAAGCAACATAGCACTACCTCTTACAAAATCAGATCTACGATTATTAAACATTGTAAGCATATTTAAATGAGTAGATAAAATTAAAAATATGTGTACTAGATATAAGTTAAAACTATTCAGATTATACAAAATATATTTTATAACTTTAATTTGAAAACACATAATTTGTTAAGAGGTGTATGTCACTTCGTTTCAATATTATCCAGCTGTTATTTAGATACTTAAATAACAGCTGGATAATATTGTAAGCTGGATAAGTAAGTAGAATAAGACCAAATAAGTTGTAAGTATTAAGCACCAATATTGTACCGCTCTATATAAATATATCCATAAATGTATAGAGCTCTGACCGTTCTATACATTTTCGGAGACTTCATTTGGTACACAGTAATCAGAAGGAAATCGTGCAGAAGCGAGTCGAAGCTATCTGAAAAGGAATTTGTTCAAGAATCCGGTCCCACATATTAAAACAGCGTATTAAATCCCTTTTTTAGCGTTTGTTATTTTGGATCATGTCCATGACAAACAAATTGTTTAGTAAGAATTATTTAGCCATTTTTTATTATGGAATGAAGATCACGATATTATGAAGCTTTTTTTTCGGAGGGATCTATGCTAATGGCCCTAATGCTTCGTCGGATTAGTTTGAGCCCATTTGGCTCACTATCGGTTTGTTAAAGTGGGGGGTTGCCCCCCGCTAACCATGCAGTCTGCAACCACACGGCCTCCTGGCGTCGGGTTGGTATTTATTATGAAGCTGATGAAGATATTATCTATAGGAAAGTTAAATGCATACGTAATTTACCTATTGACTTACGTACTCATAACATTACGTACATAACGTAATGTTAATAGACGATCGTTTAAGGGCTTAGATAGCTTTGTAACAGGAAAGTCTAAATCCATATAAGTATGTATGGATTTAGACTTTCCTGGTGGTGTCGTTTTTTTTGGTACCGGTCCTTTGCCTTTGCCTTAGCATTCACTGAAAGACACCTGTGTCCAGTATTGGGCAGAAGTTGTTTGATTGTGATAGTCGTTTTGAAACCAAAAGTGTTAGTGACTTGGCCTTTAGACCATAAAAATCTACATGTGGTGGTCTATTATAGGCTGGTACAAAAACCGGTAACAGTTACATCAGAAATAGAAACTCTCCGCCTGTAATCTAGTCATCAATGTTTGATAGCGATTTGATCTTCACAATAAGGTACAAAATTATCGTAACATTTTAGAAAGATCTGAAAACGCAGAATCAGAAAAGATGTCGCTTGAATCCATTCACCAGAGACGTTCTCTAAGCTTTGAAGTCCTGAGTTTTATTGATAATACTCGTATTTGTTTCGTTGTCTGGTACCCGTAACACAAGTTCTTCGAAAACTTACCACGGGACCAGATTGATGTGGTGTGAAAGCCTCCATAGATATTATTATTATTTTAATGGCCGGCAACGCACCTGCTAATGACGCAGCGGGTATCTGTGGATGTCGCTTATCATTTACGACCAGGTGAACCGACTGTCCGTTTGTCTCCGCTTTTATAAAAAATAAATAAAGGCCACGACTGCATAAAGCTAGGAGAAAAAGGATTTTGCATCCCAGATATTATATACTGTACATAAAACGGATCAAGAAAGTATAACACACATACAGTAAAACTAGCTGATGTCAGCGACTTTGTCTGCGCAGGATAAGATTTCAGTTTTTTTTATTAAAAAAATATCCTATAATACTTCTAATACCTCCAAGAATATGTGTAAGTTTCATGATGATCGGTTAGTAGTTTTTGCGTAAAAGCGTAACAAACAAACTTACTTTCACATTTACAATTTTAGTAGGATGTTAAGCTCATTAATTAGTTCGCTTTTATATAAGATTTTTGCTGCAGTCCTTTGTATCGTTAGACTGTGAATTCACATAGACACCGTCTTTGATTTAATTAATTATTCTCAAAGCGCAATCCAGTTTAATAATGAACTTTCGTAGCAATAAGCTAAAGAAAATCCTCCTCGTAATAAACATTTATTTGCTTTTTTACTTTTATTACTTTTATGGAGTCATTGTAATTAATGTATTTCGATATAACTTAAAGAAGGCATTCCATTTGAAAAATCATCTATAATTTATGGCTTGTACTCACGTACTCTTCGTGTCGAGTCCGACATGCTTGGTTTCATCATTAAAATTAAGTTTTTTTTTTTTTTATGGCATAGTAAGGCAATGAGCAGTCGAAGCCGTTTGGCGACTGCCGACACCCAAACACATCCGCACAACCAAAGATTATGCAGATGCGTTGCCCTCCTTTTCCCTAACCCCCCCGCCAATGGGCCACCGGAAACTCACAAACCGCACGAAACACGACAGCATAGTTGTCACTTGACGCCGGTGTTATGTGAGCGAGAGGTACCACCTCGGTCGTGCCGGCCCAATTCGGTTGCTAAGCAGCATGGCACTACCTCTTAACTAGTACGAAGATAATGCAAATACATTTGGAAATTTAAGTTCAATTGATTGGTACGGAATTTAATTCACGTTTTGATACCTCGTCACCTGTTTCATTTGGTATTGGTTTGAAATTCACGTGTTTCACACAATACACATTCAGTTCATTCTACTTAGTGCGAAAATGTGTTCAGTTCCAACAAATACGTTTTGGTGGAAGGCTTATATTTGATGTAAATTATTTCACAATTACGAATGCTAATATTAATTTTAAATGCGAGAATGTATAATTTATCAATTGCCGCTTTTCTCTCTTTTCTTTATCTTTTTATAGATTTTTATTAGTTATGAATTTTGATGTAATGGCCAGTTCCTTTACGTGTACGTTACGTTAGTTTAGCCAACCGTAGCCGTTATGGGCCAACTGGAGTTACGCCATATCAAGGCAACTCATGCCTATTCTGAGATACTTATGCGAAGATGACTGTCTTTTTTTCAGATCACGACAAAACTGATTTCCGAAGACTACGGCACATTTTACTTTCCCAAAGACCGGTACACCTGCAATTCGATACAATTCATTGAATATGAAAAATAGTCGACTTGTGAGCTAATAAGACTCAAGATGAACGTCTCGATCGAGAAAATGGAGGAATGAATACAGATTGTATCATCCGGCAACCTCAGAGCATCTCAAAGTCAGGGTTGAATACTTGTATCTTGTTAGAAATTGAAAAATATAAGATCAAATGATATTTACGTATAAGGCTAACAAAACTTTTTTATTTCAAACTATGTATTAAACTTGGCCGGTCAACGTCTTATGAATGGCCAATTTACCGGTGGGAGGGATGCGCTGTGCCGCGCCCTCGGCTGCATGGGTACCACCATCTTGCTTGTTTCTCTCGTCAAACAGCTTTGCTGTGTTTCGGAGAGAAGGGCAAGACAGGTAGTGTAATTACTGACACCGAGAATTAACATGTGGTACGTTTGCCAGTTTGCCTATCCAACTAAAAAAAAAAAAATGTAAACGAGTGGCGGTGGATCTTGGCGTTAATTAAAACAGGCCTATATTCTCCTTCCCCACCATGGTTCAGGCCTTGTCGTGGCGGGGCTCAGTAACCTAGGGTGAGCCCAGCATCTTAGGCGAAGCTAATTGAGCCGAGGGGGCTCTTTGTACCCCTCTTATAAGAAGAGGGGACAAAAGAGCAGAGGGCAAGGGGCGAGGACGGGAACCTCGCCACATTTTACTGTCCCAACGTTGGGAGGGGTTGTTCTGTGGTGCGATACAACCCCTCTGTGGAAGTGGCGTCGGTCCCTTGGGGGACTGACTAGCCGTCGAGGTGCCCTTCTTGCTCATTAGATCCGGGGCACCTTACTAAAGGCGGCATTGATGAGACTCGCCAGGTTATAGGGTGTAGAGCTGCGTCCACTTACCAGCTTTCGGGCGCAGCGAGTCCCACATACCCGCGTGGGGTGACCCACTCCCCACGGGATGCCTCAGAGCATTTCCCAGCGTTAAAGAAAAAAAAGGTCCGTCCTCCATTCTAATAAAGTACATGCTTTTTGCTAACTTAAAACATAGCTATATATATCATAAGATTCAAGACAAAACCTCGAATATTATACATTATTATTATATCGATCCCAATAGCAGTAGGTACAAAAAGCCCCCAAGTAAACACATTAGAGAGTGACCTGGATGCAGATGTGGATCTAATCCCCGGCCCCGGCTCAATTAGATGCTATCGGCTTAGTAACATTCAAGCAGCTGATTGAAATACAAAAGCGCTCAGGGTAAAGTTTGACTAATTATATAATACCTGTAAATAAACTTTATAAGGTTATATGTTTTTTTACAAAAAATAAAAACCGAATTCAAAAATAAAATACAAAAAAGTCATAAAATAACTGTTTCTTTAATTTTTGTGCTTACAACTTATAATCAAGTTATTATTCTAATAATGTACAAACTTTGCGTTTACCACGTCATCATGGAGTCTTTACCACGTCTTTTGGAGTCGGTATCGTATTTGTTGCTGAACCCTACCTACGTGGTCTACCTTGGCTGGCATCTAATCTTTAATCTGAATTCGGTTAAAATGTAACATAATATTATATTAAAATGATAAATTGTGAGTTAACATAGATTCTTACAATGAATAGAATAATAAAATATTTAATAAAAAACACCCAAAAATACTTTAAATTTACTTCAAGGTTAACTGATTTTGTTTTATCTTTGGAGAATGGTACCATGAAACTTGGAAATCTATTTCAATAAAAGCAAATTTTTAAATAAAGACAACTTTACTTTGCTTTGACAATGACTTAAAGTACTAAGTTTAAAAACTATCGACAAAATATGGGTAAAGGTTCCAAGGGGTTGTGGTTGGTTATTAATTTTCTCAGAGACAACCCTGAATTCATCCAACGCATAATTAGATACGAGTTTGATATGTACGAGCGCTAGGCCCGGAAATGAAAGATAGCAACGGAAGTAACACAGTCAACCGAATACCGGCTATAAGACCATGTGCACAGGTTTAAAATTTACCTGCACTAAATACTGTTGAATTAGGGCTGGCACTGTTTAATTGTTTGAAGCGTCTGCAATGATGACCAATATGCCCAATACATGCATTGATATTAGTGTAGTAAAACTAATATCAAAATCCTATTATAATTTAATATGTCATATAATATGATTATATAAGTGACAAAAACGCTTGGGAATGAATTGCTCTATATTAAAGTGACTTTTGTGAAATAATGATCACAGCTAAAAGAATGATAGGAACCCAGCAGAGTTTCTTGTGGGTATCTTCTCTGACATGGGCGCATTGGGAACCCCCATTATAAATGCCGCTAAGACAAACATGTTTATCATAATATAAAAAAGTGATAATTATAAAGATATGCGAAGTATAACAGAAAACGCGTTTGGTGCGGTTTGTAAGTTTCCGGTGGCCTATTCCCCAATAGGAAAAAGGAGGGCAACGCTCAAAAAGGAAGACAAATCTTTGTTTTGGTTGTCTATGGGCGTCGTTATTCACTATAAGGCTCCGTTGCCTTCTCATGACAAGAAAGAATCTTTTGTAGATACTAAGGTGTTATCACATGTAGGAATTGTCAGCTCAAGATATCCATCTCGAAATAAAATAGTTCCACTAGCACTTTTAATTTTTGACTCTAACAGCCAAATGACAACCAGGATACGTCCAATCGCAGAAAAACTTAAGGTTTTTAAATTTCTTGAAATGCAATTAATTGCATCGATTTGAATATTTTCATCGTGCACTTTGAATGGATACTGCCCTCATCTGTGATTTAATCAAACTCCCTGCAGTTTTAACCCCATGTTATGTTGGATGTGGCTTATAATCATCCTTCACTTTTATGTTTTATTTTTTACGCCTACATTTTCTTTTTGTAGTTTTTTTAGGGATTGACGGGAACTTATGACTAATGAGGATTACTTAGTAGAAATGTAAGACCATTTAATGTAAGATCATATAAATCTGAGTTCTAATAGCATTTAAAACAAGGTCTAATTAAAAAAAAATCTTAATAACAATTGGAGACGGATAACCACAAGACTAATAATATTTAAAGCAGTGACGTATTTCACTAAACCAAATTCAGACAAAAATCAAGAGAAGTTCATATTGTAAAAGGATTTTTATGCGCATCATGAATTTCATATCAAATCGTAGATAGACAACTACGATGTAACCAAATATTTCCTAAAAGATTTTTTGTTTTTATTGAAAAATCGCCTAAAATAATATGTTCGATATTGTGTTTCAAATGCACAATGTACGTACAATTGCTTCGGGGGTTAATTTTACCCCATGTTATAGGTGAGGAGTTTTTTTGACGTTTTACGCCGAGGGCTAATATTATTTTGTGATGTGGCTTCAGGTAATTTTAGGTATACTAACCGAAATATTAACAAGTTTTGTATGAATTCAAGTTCATAATTAACTCATTTTCTTAGATGTTTGATTTGTATCTGAAATACTGTATCGTTTTTAAACACTTATTAGTATTGAAGAATAATAAATTTGAAACTTTAACATCAAGAAGCTCACAGGAAACGTACTCATCCGATCAAACATGGTGAACGTACGTACATTAAATTAGCCAGGGTCGAAAGTTGTCGACTAGACCGTCTAGGTTATACAGATGAAGTCCGACTTCTACAACTTCAATGAATGCTTAAAACATGAACGAACGAAATAAACAGGTTTCTTGTTTGTGATGAAATTTCCAAGTTAGCAATAACTGTAGTCTCTGCTTAATGAATTAGTTGTAAAGTTATGTTCTTAGCCAAGTTGTTAAGAGTTAAAAGACAATTTATGAGTGTAAATATCGATATGATATGTATATATATTGACTAGAATATGAAATATTTTTAACCAACGACTTAAAAAGGCTTTGATATAAGTTGACCGCGTCTTTTTTTTTATGTTAGTTGGATAGGCAAACTGGCAAACGTACCACCTGATGTTAAGTGGTCGACGTCGCCCATGAACATAAACTAGTATACCTGGAACGAGCCCAGGCAACTCATTTATGTGTTGCCTATCCTGAGACATAAGATGTGAAGTCTCGGTGCCAGTAATTACACTGCCTGTCTTGCCCTTCTCTCCGAAACACAGCAAAGCTGTTTCACGAGAGAAATAAGCAAGATGGTAGTACCCATGCAGCCGGGAGCGCGGCACAGCGCTTCCCTCCCACCGGTCTGTTTATAGCACCGCAGTTCCCAAATGGGTAAATCGATTTGGATGCGGAGTTTTTTATTTGAAAGCAGGATTACTAGCCGTGATTCTTAGACATCATCATCATCATCATCATTAGCCTCTATCCGTCCACTGCTGGACATAAGCCTCCCTCGGTCAGACGCCAAGACGGCCGATCCCTTGCCACTCGCATCCAACACGGACCGGCCACCGCACGGAGATCGTCTTCCCACTGGGTTAATGGCCGACCAACCTTTGTCTACCTTATTCTTAGACATGCTATATCAAAATCAGTTTCAGTAATCAAAAGTTTCAAGGTTATCAGATCCTAATTTGTTTTTATTGTATAACCTTTTGATATTATATAAAATCCCACAAAAAACAGTTTCACTGTAAAATGTCGCGCCAAGTACACGTCTAACTATATACACGTATAGCAAAAATAAAAAAAAAACTAATCTTTACAAAAAATATGAAATAAAAAAACCAAGTACACAAAACCTCTCGGATTAAAAGAAACACTCATTAAAAACTGTGAAAATTGAAAAAACAATTATTGGTGTAGTATATTTACAAAAAAAAAAAGAAAAATTTGCAATCTACTAAAAATATAAATTAAAAAAAAGTATGTAATCATTGTGATTTTCAATAATTGCAAAATTTTTGTGGAAAATTTTACAATTGAAAACAATTTTTTAAACGTACTTGGCGCGCGTCATTGAGTACCCCAAATTTTTTCATGGCAAATGTAGAGCTAGGGTAATATTATTCTGTGATCTACAGCCAGGAAATTGGTATGGAAAAGGAGTATAAAAATAACAATTGTTGCAACCCTTCTACGCCATGTAGTTGGCCTCACTAATGATTATTTTGATGTCTTCAATCAAATCTATTAGAATTAAAATTCAAGCTCGTACCCATTTCTTTATATATTTCTTATTCCTATTACGTTTATACTCATATGAATATGACGCTTTCTTGCCTTTTAATTGAATCAAGGAATAAGGAAATTATTTTATTACTAGTAAGGTAAAGTACCCAGTAACTGCTCAGAACCACCTTTCTACTCTTTTTATTTGTATATCTGCATTTTTGAATATAGATATACAAATGCAGAGAGTGGGCAGGTACTGGTTCCTGAGCAGCTACTGGGTACTTTACCTTAGATAATGTTTAATTTCCTGGCTGTAGATCACAGACCAACCAATTTCCTGGCTGTAGATCACAGAATAATATTACCCTAGCTCTACATTAGCCATGAAAAAATTTGGGGTACTCAATGACGCGCGCCAAGTACGTTTAAAAAATTGTTTTCAATTGTAAAATTTTCCACAAAAATTTTGCAATTATTGAAAATCACAATGATTACTTTTTTTTAATTTATATTTTTTTGTAGATTGCAAATTTTTCTTTTTTTTTTTGTAAATATACTACACCAATTGTTTTTTCAATTTTCACAGTTTTTAATGAGTATTTCTTTTAATCCGAGAGGTTTTGTGTACTTGGTTTTTTTATTTCATATTTTTTGTAAAGATTAGTTTATTTTTTTTTATTTTTGCTATACGTGTATATAGTTAGACGTGTACTTGGCGCGACATTTTACAGTGAAACTGTTTTTTGTGGGATATCTCTTTTTTTTGTAAAGCATATATTAATTAACATAATTACATTTCAAATATTTTAAATATTTATACTTCTTGAGTAATTCATTTCAAATACTTTAAAATTTTAAACTTAAACTTCTTGAGTAATTCATCAAAATTTTTATTAAAAAAAAATCTCAAATAATTTAATAATAAAAGAGGTTAGTACTATTACAATACTTTTACTTTAAATGACGCTTGTGATTGACCAATGCAACATCGTCATATTTTTTTAAATGTTATTTTGATTTTCAAAATCTGAAAAAAAAATCGAGCATGCGTTCCTGTTATTCCTCCTGTTTATATATTTAGAGTGTAAAAGGGAAAGTTATATACCAGATGGCGCAACATGCAACTTGACCGGCAGTTCAAATCAACAATTAAATTAAAGTAAATTATTATATTTGCTTATTAGTAAATCATGTAATAATAAGCTCAAATATGTAATTAAAAAATTTAATATTTTTTGTTCTTGTCCAATATATGATTCATTATTATTTACCCTAAATTTATTAAGTTACAGTTGGACACTACCATGCCTTCAGAATAAAAAAAAATCAAAACTTTAGATGTATTACTTTCTTTATTGTTTTCTTAAGAATAATTCAAATCCAACTCCATACGAAGAAAGTCATAAATTTACTTGATACCAATGTACTTATTATGTTTATTGTCCTTTAAGGCCTTTAAATATTCTCCTTTCCAGAAGCTAAAAAAATGTAAAACAGTAACGAAATAACTTCAAATGAAAATAATTAAAATTAAGAAATACTACACACATAATGTCTCTCAATTTTTGTTTACAACCAGCTCTTTTCCGCTTAAAGTTTTTGTTATTGCACGGTCTGTAACAATGGGAAAACAAATTGTATTGACAATAATAAAAGTATGACAAGTCAGAAATTTGAAGTAAAATTACTTACATAATATCATAATCAATACTGAAATTAACTTGTCTGTCTCTATTTGATTATTGGAACAAATATAAGTCATCAACATATAATGCTCTAACAATTTTTACATCATTATTCATTTTTGTAAAAACACATGGCTCTATACGACTCCTTTTGAAACCTAACTCACATAAATATTGCTCCACTCTCTAATACCATGATCTAGATGACTGCTTTAAACCATAAATTACTTTGTTTAACAATCTTATTCTTATTTGAATCACAATTAATAACTAGTTGAACCTTATAAATGTCCTCTTTAAGAAAACCATTTAAGAATGCTGTTTTAACATCTAAATGAGTGACATCTTAATTTAACTGAACAGATAGTGCGAACAATAATTTCAAAGTAGAATGTCTGACATCTGGTGAGAAAGTCTATTCATAATCAATACCAGGCCTCTGTGTAACCTTGAGCCCTTAGCCACTAAACATGCTCTGTAACATACACTATTATCACTATTTAATTTCCTTTTATATACCCACTTGCACTGTACTAAAGTTTAATCAAAAGGTAATTCACTCACAGGAACCCATGCATTATTTTCTTCAAAAGCTTGCATGCAGCTTTTCCTCTATTGCCTCAATCCACTCTCCAGAACTTCATGGACACAGACTGGATCATTAGTAATATTTGGACTCAACGTTGTACATAGATTTGGAAATCTATAACGCTCTGGCAGCTTTTTTATTCACTTAATTTGGGTTCCCCTTTACTAAAAGTAAATGGTACTGGTTCCTCATTTTCTTCTTCAGATTGCTGTCTGTGTATGATATTCCCGTAACTGCTCCACCTTTCATTTTATTCTGGTCATTTATATTCAAATGGCCAATCTCCTATGACACTCTTCATTAATTACTGTTGAAGTAGGAGTAAAAAAACATTGTTTATGTTCCATGACCAACTTATAAACACCATCTGCTTGGTTTGCTACAGCCACCAAACTGTTTTTTCTATTGTAAACATAACAGCATTTCTCCGTTAACTCCACATTGTTTCCATTCTTGATAAGTTGACTAATGTAAATCAATCAATTGACTTTATTAGAGTATAGCAACAATTTAATACCAATTTAATTGGTAGGAGATGAAGTCAAGAAACAAACTCCAGCGGCATTTATTATGCGGATATGTCTAATTTTTAGAGTTTTGACCGAATAAAATCGGTTGAAACTAAATAAAATAATACATTAAAATCACATTAAAGCACCACAATTACATAGATAGAGATAGTACATCTCACTTTGTTAAATAATTTTGTTATTTCTCGAAAAATAATTAGACTGTATTGTCATTTTTCTTTCCAATTGGCATTTTCTGTTGGAACCGGCTAAGACCTGAGGCCATGCTGCCATATCTGTTGTGTTAACAAAAATATCTTGTCTGTGCTTTGGAGAAACGGCGGAAAATGCCAAAAAGCGCGGCTCTGCCCCTCTAGCACCCATCAATCAACTATCACTTCCCATTCTATTCACCCAGAACAGTTCACCATAATATTCGCCAACGAATCACATTACATATTACACAGATTAAGTTTTAAAAACAAACACTATAGAAAACCATCAGAACAGTCCTACAATAGAAAACCACTCCAGAACAGTTCTCCACAATATTCGCCAACCAATCACAATATATACAGTTTTTAAAACAAACACTAGTAAATCACTCAGAATGAACAAAACACAAAATAACAATTAATTAACGGGAAACTGGGAAGAAACGAAGAAGATTGAGCTCTTAACAGAAACGAATATATGAAACAAAAGACGTTTATCAAATAAAAAATACGACAGAAAAAATACATTATACGAAAGACGTTTATCGAATATAAAATATGACAGAAAAAATAAATAAAATAAGCTATAGAGAATACAAGAAAAAAAACAAAATACTTAATTTTTAATACAACACCGTATATTGATAACGATAGGCAGCATGGCCTCTAGCCTTTGCCTGTTCCGATACGATAAAACTAAAAAACAAGCAACCAACTTCGATGTCAAAACTCAAAATTGTCACTGTAACGTCATATAAAATATTTTCTCTGATCCTCTTTAATCGCAAAACGGCGCAAGCAATAATTTTCATGTTTGAAATGTATTAAATAATTGCTGAGACCCAATAATTTTTTGTAATATGTGTAAAATTCGTAAAAAGAAACTTATTAAAAATAGTGTGAAGTCTTAGAGTTTTGGCAATAATAACAAAATTTAGCCCCAAAAATATGAGGAGGTTATGTTTACATATGTCTCGAGAATATATACACAGTGCCTCACGCCAAACTACTTGATTACGTAACGTTAGATTTTATGGTATTGGCATAATAATTTTTACATTACAATTTATCAATGAATTAATTAATTATTACTTAATATGCACACAAACAAAAGTATAGAATAACAGTTACATTATATAACAAACACATTTGTGATCATATATCAAAAAAGGGTGTTTTAAGCGTCCACAATATGTCCGCATAATATGCATCGCATGCATCGCATTAGGATTCTGTGTATAATAGAAAGTCTTAAAAGTGCGTCAACTGATCCGCTCCGTACGGAAAGTTGAGTGCGAGTTGTTAACACATTCTATGTGATGCGATGCGTACGATGCGGACATATTGTGGAAGCTTACCTTAAAACACCATTTTATCATATATGTAATACAAATGCCTTTGTCATATTATTATCATAGAGTATATTTGTACGTGGGAGGTAATCTTAGAGATCTTAGAATTTCATCCGACTATGGCGTTAATCCTCAGAGCGTTAGTCGCATTAAAAACACTTTTCTTTAGGCTCGGTGCAAACGGGCCACCGGCCACAGCCACTAGTGACCAGCGACAGCAACTTAACAATTTTTTTTATATTTTGTGTAGACATACCGCACATGTGTAGCCGGTGGCGGCCTCTCGCTACAGCAGTGTCCGCTACGGGCTTAATGTGGCGGAAGCGCGCTACAGCCTATGGTAGCCAGCGACAGCGACTTAACACACTTTTTTATATTTTGTGTAGACACACCGCACATATTGTGTAGCCAGTGTAGGCCACTCGCTACAGCAGTGTCCGCTACGGGCTTAATGTGGCGGTACCGCGCGACAGCCAATTGTAGCCAGCGACAGTGACTTAACACACGTTTTTATATTTTGAGTAGACACACCGCACATATTGTGTAGCCGGTGGCGGCCACTCGCTACAGTAGTGTCCACTACGGGCTTAATGTGGCGGTAGCGCGCGACAGCCAATTCCCTTTGTAATAAAAACTGCTTTGAAGTAATTTTGCAAATACAATTTTTGGCTTATTTTTTCAGACTAATAGGCTTGCAAGCGTCAGTGACGGTAATACATATTTCTAGTCCAAATTAAATAATCATTCAAGGAAAAGTGATTGTTTTTTTTTTCTCATATTATATTTTGGCATTAGTATTGGTAACTTTTAAAAATATCAATTTTTTTATGTCATCAGGGGGCACGAAACGCGGCGACATAGCTGTCACTTGACGTCGATGTTATGTGAGCGAGAGTGAGAGAGTGGGTGCCGGCCCAGTTCGGCTGCAATGTAGCATGGCACTACCTCTTACAAATTGACTAGAGAATATCAAAACGAAATGTCTAAAATTTTTAACACCAAGATTAGACTTTGTTGTGTTTAGTTTGCAAATTTTTCATTGTGTCATCTTATTATATAATTTAAGAATAACACAATGAAAAATTAAAAAACAAAAGTGTTACTTTTTTAATTTTTTACTCTTTTATTAGACTAATGGGTAATACTCAGCGAGCAAATGACCGGTTAGAGTAGAGTAGCTCACTGAAATTCCGAAACTATTTAGTGATTTGTTACTAAAGTAATAGCAATTGAAGCAACCAGTGATCTGTATGTACGTCCCATCGGCCAATCATCAACGGAAAATCATAGCACACAAATTTGGCGAAATTTGCTTTCATACTAAACACTTAACATCGTTAATGTTCTATTCCGGTTATATACTTGATGGTTTGATGATGACAAAAAAAAATACAAATAATAAATACTTACATAATTTAAGCTTAACAATTGTGTACTTTTTTTCTGTTTCTGATATGATTGTTGTATCAGGAAACCTAAAAAATATTGCAAATATAGTATAAATATTTCGATAGCGAAAATAAAATGAATCCGAGGTATTCCCTACCATGACTATTATATTACAGAGTTAGTAGAATCTGGCTTTGCAGAAATCCGTGACATGTGATATTACGTTCAATATTTGTTAGCTGTATTCTGTGAACTTTAACGTATATAAAATATTGCATTCCTATTTTTAAGATTCCACCTTCATAAGTTTTATGAGTAAATGATTATCTTTATATAATAGGTCTTTACCTATGAAATTGCCGTTCTGCAGTACTGGCCATTTCAAACCAAAATATTTTTTGTTTTGGCTAAGAACTCTAATTTCAAATTTATTTTATTTTATAAACATAGAATTCTTTTTCCAAAAGCAGTCATTTGTTTATTGATTAGTGTTACATTTTCATCGCATTTCAATCTTTTTGTCATCATGGATACTTTAAAAATTCGAGTAATTATGGAATATGATGGGGCGTTAAGGTTCAAGAGTGGAGGCCACGTTTAGAGAGGCGAAGTGTTGGTCGGCCATTAACCAGGTGAGAAGACGATCTCCGTGCAGTGGCCGGTCCGTGTTGGATGCGAGTGGCGAGGTCGTCTTGGCGTTCTTTGAGGGAGGACTATGTTCAGCAGTGGATGGATAGGGGCTGATGATGATGATGAAGCGATAGAACATGGTTGCTATAAAGTGTCTGATAATCCGTAAAAAGTTTTTGTTTTTTTTAAATAGCATAGGAGGGCAAATGAGCAGTTTTTAGACTACTGACGTATGGACACATCTGCACATCCAGAGAATACGCAGATATGTTGCCCTATTTTTCCCTATCCCTCCAATGGGTCACCGGAAACTCACAAACCGCACGAAACGCGATAGAATAACTGTGACAGCATGGCACTACCTCTTACTAAGCATAACATTTACTAGTACATACCTACATCAAAACGGTATTCTTACTAAAGATATAGAATGATTTAGATTGTATCAGCTTTAAAACTTCGTCAAATAACATAGACGTAACTAAATTGAATGTTTTTCCATTTCGTATTCAATTCAAAGTACAGTCTATATTCAGAATTATTTTTGGCAGTATATCAGATTTTCTATAATTGAAATGCTATTCACATTCGGTTCGGAAAATATTAACGTTAAAGCAATTACTATTTAACAAATTCTGTGTTCCCGTACAATGTTTTTCGAAGCCGATAAAAAACAACAAAGTTTTATGTTATGAAACATAACAATCCACGAATGCCACATTATAATAATATTCCGTTACAAAGCTTGTGCCTACTATATGAATAAATTTAGATATTCCATCATTTCATTTTTTATACTGACGCAGGGACAATCATACCATAACAACCATTTTATTGCCAAGACTTTATATTGAAGGGAGTAAAGTCAAAGAAATTAAAATATATAATAATTTTAATTTCGTAACGTATTTTTGGGAATATACTTACATGAAACGTTTTTTATAAATTTAATTGATTATCTTTTCCAGTGAGTAGATCCATCGAGAATATAAACGGATGGTATTGTGAGCTATAAAATTCCGAAACTGGTCTGTGATTTTTCGCTGACGTAATAGCAATTCAACCAACCAGTGATCTGTGTGTACGTCGCATCAGCAAATCATCCATCAATGGCCACTAGTCGGCCAATCAGAGCGCAGAACCACCGCAGCGTTGCAACACCAATTTGGCGGAATTTGTTTTCATACAAACCACATAACATACATAACATTATCGATCTATTCCGGTTACAGTTACCACTCGAAAAATATTGTCAAATATTTTATTTATAATTTTATATCGAGTGGTAGGTAACTCTAATAATTAGCATCCTCAATAAACTTGCCCAAAACATATGCCTCAAAAGCAAAAAAATGCAATGTTAATAAAAAGAATGGGGTACATGAACGTCCCTACCATGGTTCAGATCTTGTCGAGGCGGTGGGGCTCAGTAGCCTAGGGTGAGCCGCTGCACCTTGGACGAAGTGAATTGAGCCGAGGGGGCTCTTTGTACCCCTCTTATAAGAAGACGGGTACAAAAGAGCAGGGGGCAAAGTGTGAGGACGGGAACCTCACCCCATTATACTGTCCCGACATTGGGAGGACTTGTTCTGTGGTGCGGGACAACCCCTCTGTGGAGGTGGCGTCGGTCCCCTGAGGGGCTGACTAGCCGTCGAGGTGCCCTGTTTGCTTATTAAATCCTGGGCACCTCACCAAAGGTGGCATTGGTGGCACTCGCCGGGTGTTAGTGGGTAGAGCTGCGTCCACTTACCAGATCTCGGTCGCAGCGAGTCCCACATACCCACATGAGAAGATCCACTCCCCAGCGATATGCCTCAGAGCATTTCCCGGTGTTAGAAAAGAAAATGCCTCAAAAGTCAACAAATGCAATAGTAATAAAAAGAATGGGGTACATTTTTTTTATAGAAGAGGGGGCAAACGGACAGTCGGTTCACCTGATGGTAAGTGATCCACTGACACCCGCTACACCAGAGGGTTAGCAGGTGCGTTGCCGGCCTTTTAGATATGAGTATTCTCTTTTCTTGAAGGTCCCTAAGTCGTATCGATCCGGAAACACCATAGATGGCAGCTGATTCCATATATTTGTGGTGCGAGGCAGGAAATGCCGTAAAAATCGAGATGTTGTGGATTTCCGCCGGTGGTGGTGGTGGAATTCTGCCGCAGGTATTAATCCGACCAATTCCTCAGAACACTCCCCGTGGTAGATGCGGTAGAAGATGCAAAGCGATCCGACATAGAGATGTCGGAGATTGATTCTTTGGCGCTGCGTAGAGACGCAGCGCCAAAGAATCAAGCCGATTGGAGATAACATTGTCATCGACGATTAGAGCCGCCCGGCATTGGACGCGGTCAAATGGAAGGAGCCGATATTGGGGCGCTCCAGCCCAGAGGTGAGAGCAGTATTCCATGTGAGGCCGGATTTGCGCCTTGTATAATTGAAGGCGGTGTGAAGGCATGAAATACTGCTTCGCCTTACTGAGCACGCCGAGTTTCTTAGAGGCTAGTTTAGCCTTTCCTTCCAAGTGACCACAACACTGCACATCTCTCGATATGTCGACGCCAAGTATCCCAATGCTGGCTGCGGCAGTTAGGGGAGTGCCTTCAAATCGTAGAGGAACGACGAAGGGTGATTTTTTGGACCAGGTTAAGTCGTCCCCATTCCGAGACTTTGGTCAACAGAGACTCGATTTCAGACACAAGTTTGTTCCGACACTCATCGACTTGTTCCCGAGAAATATTAGAGCGGCCAGTGTATAGGGCATTCCCTGTACATGAACATGACGCGTTGTTTTTTTTGCAAATCTTTAAAAAAGTTTAAACTATTAAAATATGTGAGATCAACATATCATCTGTTAAATAAATCGTGTATTTACTGAATTAGATTATCGTAATCTGAATTTGAAAACGCCTCGTGAATACGCATCTATCACATTGTATATTACAGATTACGACTCGATAGTATCACATTATTTATCAGGATAACTCTATTGATGATGTTTCATACATTATAAATTAAATGAAATCAGTCGCATAAAATTGTTAAAGGGAATTCAAATTCACTTCAATAAACTTGAATTGATCTTATGCTGTAGTCAGACAGAAAATCGCTCCGCCTAGCTTATAGATTTTTCATTGAAATAGCCTCAATGAACCAGCAGTTTTGTATTAGTATCAATTTGTTGGAAGAAAGGGTTTCCAATGAAAGATGCGGTGATCTCTCTCGGACGACATAATTAAAAATTGACATATCTTTTAGAATATAATTCTTCCTCCTAATCTTTTTATTGACCCTTTTCAGAGATGTAGATGATCCTTCCCTGTCAGGTGCGCACACAATTTTCCTTGCGAGCTTTTTTTTCTCTGCTATTTTTTTTCTTCAGTATCTGCCAATAGGATTCTTTTTCTTTTCTTTCACCGTGATCGTATCGTTATCGTAAGCCTACGCGACACTTAATAATAGACAATAGTAACCGGCGCAAGAGTGTATTGTTACACCGGCAATCTTACTAGAATATTGTATTTTTTTACAATTTTTACATTTTATTAAACAATGCTGAATGGAATCAGTATTGGTATTTAATTCTTGCGTAAAACAAGTAAACTACTACACAAATGCAGTCATAGTACATTAAAAATACATTAACATAATATAAAAAATACATTACCAATGAGATAATACCCGATACCAGTGCTTTACAAGGCCATTTATGTGGCGTGATCAAAGCGAACAATGCCATCGACATCGTAAGTGGCTTGGACACATCACAAAATGGAGTCCCATTGAAATGGCGGTCAGATATTGCAAATTACGATTCGTTTCAAACACACGTCAAACGGCTTGATTAGGCGAGGTATTTCTTCACAAAAACATCTAATATATCATTTCAATAATGTAATGACTAAAAATATATTTTGTACATTGATTATTTTAAAGTGCCTTGTAATAGATTTTCAGACAGTCATGCATTTTTTTATGGTAAATTTTGTTTGCAAACTAGCAGTCGAAGCCTTGTGGCGACTGTCAACGCCCATACGAATCCGTACAATCAGAGATTAAGCAGATGCGTTGCCCTGCTTTTCTCTATCCCCCAATGGGCCACCGGAAACTCACAAATCGCACGAAACGCGACAGCATAGCTGTCACTTACGCCGGTATTATTTACGCGAGAGGTACTACCCCGATCGTGCCGGCAGAATTCGGCTGCAAAGCAGAATAGCACTGCCTTTTACATTATTTATTAGAAGTTATTGTGTGCATATCCACAAATGTATAATTCTTATATTAGAATATATTATAAGGTATAGATAGGTAAGGCAGTTTAAAAAGCTATAACATAGCTTTCCTAAATGCGAACTTATCGCGCTAAGTTATGATTGTATGATTTTTTAAATAGGTATATTATTTTAATTTATGCAAACAAATAAAATTAAAGTGTTTGTTTGTAATTTAAAATTAACAGTTTTTACTAAATGCATATGAAAGTACATTGACATATAAATAATATACTGACATTTTTTTTTATCACGCCTCATTAAGATTGTTACATGCCCGACATTTTAATTAAATCTTAATAAACTTCGATAAAATGTGTAAAATTTGTTTCAATATAATAAATTAAAATTGTGTAAACATTAGAAAACCACAGAAAAACGTCTTCATAAAACAAATTATATCATCGAAATGAAGTTAATTGTTCTTACAAACTATTAATAACACCCCATTTAGTTGGAAGTTGAAATATTTAATTTATGAAATTTGTTATTTTCGGCCTTTTCACTTTTTCTCTAAGTAAAAGAAACCTTTAAAATTGAAAGTGACCTTTCTTAAAACTATGAACAGTGTTGTATTCTTGCGTAATTTGTCATTGAAGAAAAATTTAAGAAACCCTTCTGTGAATCCCCCTTGGCGAAACTTGTAACAGCATCCAACTTGAACATAAGTTTTTTGATAAGTCAGTGTTTAAACGATAGGGGGTGTGGGAGTTACAGGTTGCTCGGGTGTGAGGATAGGTCAAGTAGTGGTGAGACATGGTTCAATGTCGATACTTTTAATAATATATTTTTTTACTCACCAGATTACAGTTACATTAATGTGCATTATAAACGCTTAATTACTTTAAAGAAATTGTTAATTAAATGATATTAATGTAAATTAAATATAAAAACTTTAAAATCTATAAATAATATATTGATGTAATATAGTTGTTATGAAAAGTGCTTAAAATTATGTAGGATATTGAATAAAAATTATTGAATTTAACTTAAGTTATAAACTTTACTGAAATAAGCTACGAACCCATTCGTGCAGTTTAGATGGATATTGTATTCCTAACTATAATAATATAATATATCATTTTAATAATAATGATATATATTGTTATCTTTTCTTTAAATATATTTTATAAATTCTTGATTTGGTAAGTATGTTTATATAATCTTGGGGGAATGAATTATATTATTATTATCCATTTAATATTCCAAAATTACAATTATTGTTATTTGAATATTCCTTAATTTGGGAGATTAAGAGGACTCAATCACCTATGGTTCTATAATAAAACTGAAAGTATATCAGGATGATACACCAATATGTACACCAATATGAACTATATTGGTGCACATATATATAACTCAACGTAAAACACAACTTAACAAAAATCAATACGTACATACAACATGTCGTATAGTAAGCTCGTCTTGTTTAAACCATTACAATCTATTTAAACTACTTATTATATAAATAGCGTAAAAAATAAAAATAAAAGTATCGACATCGATACTTAAAATCCCACATCACTATGAAGCAACAGGGTGCTGGACGCCTGCGCGTTTTCACCCCATCGCCTTTAAATTCGACGGCGGGCCCGCTCGGGTCTCAATTCCACGCCTGCGACCGCCCTAAGAGGAAGCCCTCAGCCTAAAGTAGGTTCTCTGGCTCAGTGACGTAGCAATGTGAATCAGGCTAGTACTGAATTTGTTTGAGACTGTGTGCTGTGATTTTGACGGACAATGATTCGGAATAACTTTAAACAACCTGTGTCGTGCTTTTAGCGGGAAGTGCTGAAGTTTAAAGGTAAGTTTAGCATAGGCTTTACAACGTTAGAGTTACGATTTAATTTTTTTTTAATTTGCAAAGTAAGCGAAAAAGTTTGTTAAAAGTTGAATATATTTTTATTACTTGAATAGTTGTATATTACAGTTATTTAAATATTTTTTACTTCCTTTAATAAGATTTAACATTTGCATTTTTATTTTAAATTAAACCGCGATAAAATCCATAAAAAGTTGTATTATTATAAACATCAAATAGAAAATTTATTTAATTATTGTTTAAAATTTGTAGCTATCTTTGCTTGCGATAATAATATTAAATATAATTATTAAAAGCCTCAAGTTATAATATTTCAAACTTTTTGAACAGGCATTGTAAATTGTAAGCTATTTCTTAAACAAACCTTATACCCTGACCCATTATACCTTATGTCCGAGACGCAGTTGCCAAAATTATATAAAAATTAAAGGCTGCTTAATATTCCCGCGATTTCTATGTTAGACCTAATTTACATATTTTTTTCCCAAATGTATTTCGTAAAATTACTAACAACAAAACATTAATAAAATAATACAATTCTTAAATTCATTTTTGTAACTGCAAAAAGACTGTTCAAATTTTTTTTTTAAATTTAATGTTCGCCAAAAAAACTTGGTAAAACCCCCGAGTACCATAAGTTATCGTAACCTTTTCTTATATAAGCCAAATAAAGGTTAATTAGTTTATTATTCCTGCTTTCTCTCCGCCAAAGAAATTAAGCAGGAAGTATTTCTCTAGTAGCAGTCTTTTGGTCTAGAGTAGTTTTTAGTCTATGATAGGTACTTCTAATTTTTTATCTGACTAATAAGTGATAAAACTATTTTTTATGGATATTTATATGGATAGATAAAATGTTTGTATAGGTAGTAACAAAAAAAGTCACCAATCAGCAAGCTGATTACTTAATTTTCTGATGACTTTTGTGCCCCCATCCCGCGGGGGAGGGGGGAGCCCTCAGGCGGGTATGTGGGACTCGCAGTGCCCTAAAGATGGTATGATGGACTCAGCTCTAGCCACTAAAACTCGGCGACGGCCACCAATGCCGCCTTTAGTGAGGTGCCCCGGTCACAGTGGTGTCAACATTGGACTGTTTCAGCGTTAGTTAAAATTATAACCTCATCGGAATCTTCAACGGATACGGGACGGATAGAGACTAATGATATGGATGAGGATGATTATGATGATAGTGTTTATGCTGATGATGATGATGATGATGATGATTATAATGATGATGATGATCATATAATATAAGATGATGATTATGGTAGTGTTGATGCTGATGATGATGATTATGATTATGAAGATGACCATAGTGATGATGGTCATGATCATGATGGTCATGGTGTTGATGATCATGATGGATGATGATGATGATAATTATTATGAAATGATTATGGTGAAGATGATGTAGGTGATGATGGTGATGATGATCTTGATTATGATGATGGTGGTGATGATCATGGTGACGATAATGATTATGATGATGATTATAATGATGATGATGATCATATAATATAAGATGATGATTATGATAGTGTTGATGCTGATGATTATGATTATGAAGGTGACCATAGTGATGATGGTCATGATCATGATGGTCATGGTGTTGATGATCATGATGGATGATGATGATAAAGATGATGATGATGATGATGATAATTAAAGTGATCGTGGTGATCATGATCATGGTGTTGATGATTATGATTATGATGGATGATGATGATGATGATAATTATTATGAAATGATGATGGTGATGATGATGTAAGTGATGATGGTGATGATGATCTTGATTATGATGATGGTGGTAATGATCATGGTGTTGATGGTGGTAAGAATAATGATGATGCTTATAAAGTTGATGATGATTATGGTGATGATCATGGTGACGATAATGATTATGATGATGACCATGATGCTGATGCTAAAGATGATGATCATGATGGATGGTGATGATAAAGATGATGATGATGATGATCGTGTTGATGGTGATGGTGATGCTTATGATTATGATGAAGGTGATCATGGATCACCATGATCAGATGATCATAATGGTGACGATCATGATGTATGATGATGATCATGGCGGATGCTGATGATAAAGATGATGATCTTGGTGTTTATGATGATGATGATGATGATTATTGTAAAGGTGATGATGGTGATGATGATGTAGGTGATGATGATCATGGTCTTGATGATTATGATGATGATAAAGATGATGATAGTGATGATGGTGATGATTATGATGATGATTATCATGATGACGATAGTGATTATGATGATGATCATCATGCTAGATGCTGATGATAAAGATGATGATCTTGGTGTTGATGATGATGATGATTATTATTATTGTGAAGGTGATGATGGTGATGATGATGTAGGTGATGATGATCATGGTGTTGATGATGATGCTGGATGATGATGATGATGATTATTATTGTAAAGGTGATGATGATGATTTTCATGATGACGATAGTGATTATGATGATGATCATCATGCTGGATGCTGATGGTAAAGATGATGATCATGGTGGATGATGATGATGATGATTATTATTGTGACGGTGATGATGGTGATGATGATGTAGGTGATGATGATCATGGTCTTGATGATAATGATGATAAAGATGACGATAGTGATGATGGTGATGATTATGGTGTTGATGGTCATGAGAATAATGATGATGCTGAAAAAGGTGATGATGATGATGATGGTGGCCCAGTCGAGAATATGTTTTTATTGTTTAGGATATTTCCTCAGCTGATTATTATGTTTGAAATAAATTTATGTTAACTGTCATACTTCTTATTACTATATATACTAAAGGTATTATGGCTTTGCGAGGTATCCAGGATTTGTATCCAGGAATGTCTAATTACATTTATAATGAGAGATGCGGGGTGTATCATAATGGGCATATTACAAGAAAGGGGGTTGATGAGAATTACAGACGTTTCCATCATCACAGATTAACAAAAGTGCATTTAATTTCTTTTGGGTGTATTTTTCATTTAATTTATTAAATTAGCAGGAAATTGTGGAAAATAAAATAAATATATACGTAATAATAAAATACAGGTATACGTTTCCGTTTTATTTATCAAGCCTTCATCAGGCATCTAAAAGATACACACAACTGATCACCATCAAAAAAAACTAATCATAATAATAAACTAATCTTTGCTCCCGTTTAGTATTTTGTTCCTCTACATATATAATAATAGATCTCCTTACCTTACCTATGAAATTGCCGTTCTGCAGTACTGGCGATTTCACATCAAAATAATTTTTTTTTGGCTAAGAATTCTGGTGGTAACTTAATCTGGTCCAGTTCTTTATATCGTCAAACCACTTTCGCTTTGGTCTTCCTGGTGGCCTTCTACCCGATCAAGTTACCACCAGATCAAGAAAATATCCCTTGATCGGACGGAGTAGCAAAAGCTGACCTCCAAACTTGAATATGAAGATGGCACCCCATGACGATGATAACATGGAATTCTTTTTCCAAAAGTAGTCATTTCTTTATTGATTAGTGTTACATTTTCATCGCACTTCAATCGTTTTCGACATCATGGATACGTTAAAAATTTGAGTAATTATGGAATATGAGTACCGTCATGGCAGCAACGCGGCACAAGTGGTTCGCAACATCAACGACGTTTACGGAGATAACACTACTAACCAATGCACCACCTGTCGGTTTGCTCGCTTTCATTCTGGAAATTTCGACCTAAAAAATGAACCTCACGGTCGTGCGAAGACTTTGGTCGACGATGATGAATTAAAGGCGATTGTGGGAGCTGATGATACACAATCTACGGCTAAATTAGCAGCAGCTTTCGACGTTAGCGTCAAAACAATATTGGTCCATTTGCGTCAAATTAGCAAGGTAAAAAAGCTTGACAAATGGGTGCCCCACGAACTCAATGACCGACAGCGCGAAGTAAGCGTCGAGACGTGCCTTGCACTGCTCAACAGACACACAAATGAAGGAATTGTGAACCGCATTGTTACCTGCCTACCTGAAAAATGGATTCTGTTTGATAACCGCAAGTGCTCAGCAAGTTGGTTGGATCCTGGTTCAGCACCTAAACAATGCCCTAAGCGAAAACTTACCTCTAGAAAAGTGATGGTCACTGTTTTGGCGGTGTGATTCATCACAGATTTTTACCAAACGGGGTGAGCATTACTGCAGATGTGTTCTGTGAAGAACTGAACACAATGATGGAGAAGCTGGCACATCTCCAACCAGCATTGGTCAATCGCTCGTCTCCGCTGCTGCTGCACGACAACGCGCGACCTCATACTGCACAGCAGACGGTTTCCAAGTCTCAAGAACTGGGTTTGGAAGCTCTCCGTCATTCACCCTACTCACCAGACCTTGCGCCTACAGATTACTACTTTTTCGAGAATTTGAATAACTTCTTGGTGGGAAAAAATTCAATACCCGAGAGGAAGTACAAAATGCCTTTGAAGAATTTGTTGCCTCCCGTCCTGCTGATTTCTTTTAGGAGGGCATCAATAAAATGCCACTGCGTTGGCAAATATGCATTGATTATATGGGCGATTACTTCGATTAATACAAATAAAAAATACATGAAAAATTTTTACATACAAAACGGCAATTTCATAGATATGTTAATGCGCTATACGGTGCGAAGACGATGCTCCGTGGTGTGGCCGGTCCGTGTTGAATGTGAGTGGCGTGGGATCGGTTGTCATGGCGTTCTTTAATGGAGGACAATGTTCAGCAGTGGATGGGTAGGGCCTGAGGATGATATTTTTTTTCTTCTTTAATGCCGGGAAATGCTCTGAGGCATCCCGCGGGGGAGTAGGTCTCCCTACGCGGGTACGTGTCACTGCGCCCGAAAGCTAGTAAGTGGGCGCAGCTCTACCCACTAAAACCCGATGACTGCCACCAATGCCGCCGGATCTAATAAACAAACAGGGCACCTTGGCAGTCCCTCAAGGGACCAATGCCACCTCCACAGAGGGGTTGTCCCGCACCACAGAACAACCTCTACTAACGTCAGGACAGTACAATGGGGTGAGGTTGCCGTCCTCGCCCCTTGCCCCCTTCTCTTTTGTCCCCTCTTCTTATTAGAGGAGTAAAGGAGGCCCCCTCTGCTCAATCAGCTTCAACAAAGGTGCAGCGGCTCACCCTAGGCTACTGTGCCCCACCACCACGTCAAGGCCTGAACCATGGTGAGGAGGATGATGATAATGATGATGATGTTAAGCGAATGCTGGATACTTGCCATCGATGAGAAGTGAATACACGTAGCGAAATTGAGAATGCTAATAAATGCTAGGAGTGACCACGATGAATAAAATCAGGAATTAGCACGTACGAAGTAGCTTTAAAGTGGCACAGGTGTCGGAAAAGATAAGAAGCCAACGACTGGCATGGTTTGATAATGTTTGTAGAAGAGAAAGATCACGTGGCACGTAGAGTAATGCACATGCGGGTGGAAGGCTATAGGGGCTGGGGAAGACCGAAGAAGATGGCTAGATGGGATTAGGAGAGATATGGAGGAGTGTGTTGTGACGCAAGAACTAAAAGGCAAAAGGCCAGAATGGAGACTCGAGACATTCAAAGCCGACCGAATACAACTCCTCCCAACGTCGGTACAGTACAATGGGGTGAGGTTCCGGTCCTCGCCCCTTGCCCCCTACTCTTTTGTTCTTGATGTGGGCTTACCCTAGGCCGCCACGCCAAGGCCTGAACCATGGTGTGGATCATATTAATGAATACCTATACGAAGTCACTAAAAGTGATGATATTGATTTAATATTATTTAAAAATCATCGTCATTCTGGGGATCAGCTTTCGATACGTCGGACCATGGAATTCCTTGCGATTGACCGTAGACATTCGAAGAAGGGCCCTTTAAAAATGAATACATGAATTATGACGTAAGATTATGATAATGCCACAATTGAAGAAAAAAATATAGAGAGATGATACTAATAGAGATTGATGATGAAAAAAGTGAAAATTATGATCTGTATAAATTTATAAAGGTCACAACATCATAGTCTTTTTTTTTCTTAACGCCGGGTAATGCTCTGAGGCATCCCGCTGGGGAGTGGGTCTCCCCAGGCGGGTATGTGGGACTCGCTACAGCCGAAAGCATGGAAGAGTTGTCCCGCACCACAGAAGAACCCCTCCCAACGGCAGGACAGTACAATGGGGTGAGCTTCTTGTCCTCGCCCCTTGCTCTTTAGTCCCCTCTTCTTATAAGAGGGGTACAAAGAGGCCCCTCGGCTCAATTAACAACGCCCAAGGTGCTGGGCACACCCTAGGCTACTGAGCCCCACCGCAACGTCAAGGCCTGAACCATGGTGGGAACAACATCATAGTCTGATTATTATAAGGAAGAGGATATTAATGGTGATGACGCAATATTGAAGTAAAGTCACTAGTTAAAATAATGACGACGAGGTTATAATAGATGATAATAAAATCAATTATTCACATCTGCATGTGAATAATTGATTTTATTATACGATTAATCTGTTAATACGAAATTATTCCAGTTTGATCATAATGAAAGTTTCAGTATCAAATATTAGCAATAAATATCGTATTGACAAATGAAAGGTGACCAGAGTTTTATTGAATCAAATCACGTGTGTTGCAAAACTATCGCGTGCCAACTGTATTTAAAAGTTCACGGCGTTACGTGCCTGCGCTAGGCTTGTACTAATTAAACGACAAACGCTATATATTTTATGCTGGACTGTTTACGATCAATGTAAAGTTTTTAGTATTCTGTATATAAAACTCGGAAAATAATTGTGAAGGTTTGTAGATAACATTTGTATATTTTGTATCCCTAAAAGGTCATATGTCCTTTCTTGATTTAGGAATAGAAATGCCTACACAAAACAGCGATGTAAAAGACGTTTATATAGTTACAATATTACAAGACAAAGTATGCCTAAGTAATGATAACATTATGCAACCAGACTTTGGGATAAAACTATATTTAGCAAAAATAAAGAAATGCTTTAGAACACTTTTAAAAAATATACTTTTTTTACGCATATTATTTTATATGCGTGTTCTAAAGTATTATTAGTTGGTTATAAGTGTTCTAAAGTATTATTAAAGAAATACTTTAGAACACTTTTAAAAAATATACCTTTTTTACGCATATTATTTTATATCCGTGTTCTAAAGTATTATTAGTTGGTTATAAGTGTTCTTAAGTATTATTAAAGAAATACTTTAGAACACTTTTAAAAAATATACTTTTTTTACGCATATAAAATAAAACCATGACACGTTTTTCGCCTCTGAATGAGTCTCCACACAGCCAATAAAGTGGTTCCAAACAAAGTATTCCTTATAAAACTTTTGAAGCAGCTTCGGTGTGGTAGTTTGAAAATGAAAGTTTTGACTACGGGACAAAATTAAGTATTTACAAAGGCCAATATAATAATAATATAATATCTGTGGACGCTTTCACACCACGTCAATCTGTATATTTAATAATTTTATACTATACATATTATATTTAAGATTTTTATTATATAATACACATATTTAATACACATTCATGACCCAGGAACATAGAAAATATTTTTGTTCCCTGGCGGGATTCGAACCTGCAACCTCCGGCTTGAGCGCCAACGCGCTTACCACTGAGCCACAGTGGTCGTCAAATATACCGCAACTTTCTCATAACGACATAAATTTGATTCAATCTTCAAGTTCTTTAAGGGCTGGAGACTATAATATAAAATTAATTACATATTAGGTTTCTAGTCTTAATACACAAAATTTCAATAAAGTGTTTTCAATTATTTTGTCGCATGACAAAATTCAGTATAAAAAAACTTAGTTACCGATAAAATGTATTCACGATTCATTATTATCATCAGCAAAGACTGATCCGTCCACTGCTGAACATGGCCTCCTTCAATGAACGCCAAGACGACCGATCCCTTGCCACTAGCATTCAACATGGACCGGCCACCGCACGGAGATCGTCTTCCCACCTGGCCGAACAACACGTCATCTACCTAAACGCGGCCTCTACTCATTAGTATAATATTGCCATAGACATTAGCCATGTTCTCATATAATGTCACAATTATCTATATAGATATTTCATAAATAATTGTTAGCAATAATTCCGCAAACCACTTCACATATGCGAGGGTTCGCATATGCATGGATATAGCACCTCCCTGCTTTCCTATAATATCATATTACAATCCTCATGTTTATTGCAATCCAACCTAATCTCTTAAAACTGTTGATGCATAAGACTCTACCTTGATACACCACATGGCGCTGTCCCAAGCGGATCAATTATCAATTTCAATAAAGGTTGAACCGTTTCCAGTATGAAATAGATTTGTGGACTTTGTAATCGTTGAAATTAATTGATATCAAAGGCGTGGGATGCGCACATATTAATTACATTTTGTGTACAGTGAACAGAAAAGACTAGAATGTTTAGACAGATTTAGAAAACCTAAAACCATACCTATGTACAAATAAAACAAAAATAGATGCAAATCTCTTAAGACAAAGTACACTTTGCTTAAATCTGACACGAATAAATCATAGATAATACACTAATATAGTATAAATACTGTACTTTTATAGTAACATAAGTGATATTTTAGTAAGAGGTAGTGTGCCATGCTGCATTGCAGCCGAACTGGACCGGCACGACCGGGGTGGACCTCTCGCTCACATATCACCGGCGTCAAGTGACAGCTATGCTGTCGCGTTTCATGCGGTTTGTGAATTTCCGGTGGCTTATTAGCGGGGATAGGGAAAAGGAGGGCGGCGCACTTAGTTGTGCGGATGTGTATGGGCGTCGGCACCGTGAGGCTCCGACTGCTCGTTTGCCCCTGATCACATAAAAAAAATCTGGAGAAAAGCCACAATCGGGAAGACGGTTTACCGGGGGGAGGGCTGCGCTGTGCCGCGCTTCGATCTGAGTGGGTACCACCATCTTGCTTGTTTCTTCCGTGAAACACTTTGCTGTCGTTGCTGTTTCGGAGAAGGGCAGGACAGGCAGTGGAATTAATGTGTGTCTGGGGATAGGCAACACATAAATGAGTGGCCTGAGCTAGTTTCAGTTTAACTTGTACGAACACTTACCATTTTCAGAGGTCCATGTTCGAACACGGACCTCTGAAAATGGTATCCTGACCAGGTGCCTTAAAATATGTTATTATATTAAATTTCAACGTGCATAAGACGTGCATTCAACGGCTTACCGGCGAAGGAAAACTCGTGAGGAAACCTACATGCCTGATGAGATAAGTCTTTGAAGGTATGTGAAGCTCACCAACCCGCATTGGGTCAGCGCATCGGTGAACTATGGCCCCAACAACCTCCTCGCCTGATTTCGAGGAGCAAACCTATGCCCATCACTTGGGACATATTATAATGGTTGATATTATTGTGACGTGAGACGTGGTCACGGAGTCCGATCATGTTGTAAAGTATCCAAAACGTCGGTAATGTAAAATCTTAATAAAACGCGGTAAAATCAGTAAAAAAAATTTCACCGAGAAAATTAACACAAGTGAAATGTATTTTCTTAAAATATAAAACATAAGCTGAACCAAATTGTGATACTAATATTAGTATTAAATGGGACGCCATTATATTTCTTGCTAATACCGTATAGCCCCTTGTAGCCGGCTTTCCGTCGGTTGGTTAAGCATTTGTTAACGCTATTGTTGCCTCCCGCCCTTAGGGTGATCCGAATCAGACATCGACTTCATTAAATAATGATTATCGAATAGAATAACAAAAAGATATATCAATTGTAGGAATTAATATAAATCTCGGGCATAAAATGTATATTCGTTTGTCTTAAAACAAACTCTCGATCACAGAACAATATTACCCTCGCGGGAAGAAGGTCAACTTCATACAAAACAGTTTAGGACAGGACACAGCTGCCATCTCTGTTAATCCCACAGAAACTGTTTGAGCGGCAATTTTAAATAACCCTGATTAGCATGATTTTTTATTCAAAATAGAATATACCTACTTCGGCTTCAGAATTGATATCGACACTTCCATAAACAGATCTTATAAGTGCCCTGAATCAATTCAAAAGTTAAATTATTCATGATATCACATTAAATAAAACAATTATAATTTTGTGCTAATTTTTTATTCACCTCAGTTAACATTTACTATTTCTATAAACAATAATATACAATCCTAACAATTTTTATACGTTAAAATTTCCAACTGCTTCCTTCACAATAATAGTTTTATTGATATTATCACTAATTAGTAAAATAACACGTAATTATTGTCTTTGTCACTAAAAGTCCTATAACTTTCACTTCACATGATTACGGAGATGACTGGCTCAACTCAACTCAAATGCAGAAAAACTTCAACAAAACGACAGTAATTACATTTATATTTCAAACTATGAAAACCTAAATGAAAACAAACAAAGCAGCCATTTTATAATTCCAAGTAAAAACTTCAACACAGACTAAACTTCAAATGTAGTAATGTTACCATTGCATAAAATTAATATAAAAATTTTCACTACATATATTTTATTTCAAGTTTATTTACTTTTTAAACACAAAATGCTCAACAATTAATGTTTTAAAACTTATAATAATAGTAAAATATTTTTACTAATAATAACTCTTCAGCTTTGTGAAGTTTTTTTATTTGAAAGACCCATTTTTATTATAGGCTTGCAGCACTGAACAATCCCCAAATTGGTCTCAAATAATGTCGAAGTTGACCACCCCTGCTCTCGATTCATCAGCGGTTGGACTTACCACGGGGGTGATGATGATTACATCTCAGATGAGATTAATGGATTTAATACTGACCTGAGCAGTCTTATTATTTATTTTTCATGTGTCTCAACCAGCATCTCTTACCGAAAAAAAGAAACATTTCTGATAAAATTAAAACTTCATAACAAATTTTACCCTTCATGATAAAACAGCATAGTACGGAAGAAATAGCCGGGGCACGTACGACACAAGCGACATAGGGTAAAATAGACAGGACGATGGTACTAATTTTTTTTTTTCTTTAACGCCGGGAAATGATCTGAGGCATCCCGCGGGGGAGTGGGTCTCCCCCCGCGGGTATGTGGGACTCGCTGCGCTCGGCAGCTGGTAAATGGACGCAGCTCTACCCACCAAAACCCGGCGAGTGCCACCAATGCCGCCTTTGGTGAGGTGCCCCGGATCTAGAAAACAAACAGGGCACCTCGACGGCTAGTCAGTCCCGCAAGGGACCGACCCCACCTCCACAGAGGGGTTGTCACGCACCACAGAACAACCCCTCCCAACGTCGGGACAGTACAATGGGGTGAGGTTCCCATCCTCACCCCTTGCCCCCTGCTCTTCTGTCCCCTCATATAAGAAGAGGGGTACAAAGAGCCCCCTCGGCCCAATTAGCTTCGCCCAAGGTGCACCGCTCACCCTAGGTTACTGAGCCCCACCGCCACGACAAGGCCTGAA
The DNA here is from genome assembly GCA_963853865.1 of Helleia helle. Lineage (NCBI taxonomy): Eukaryota > Metazoa > Arthropoda > Insecta > Lepidoptera > Lycaenidae > Helleia > Helleia helle. Next base: position 9,504,969 of record OY971420.1, read on the forward strand.
GCATGGTGGGGAGGACGATGGTACCAATGCACGCGCAGCACAAGTGTATCCATCCCACTGATAAAGCTAAATAAAGGTATGATAGACAGGACGATGGTACCAATGCACGCGCAGCACAAGTGTATTCATCCCACTGATAAAGCTAAATAAAGGTATGATAGACAGGACGATGGTACCAATGCACGCGCAGCACAAGTGTATCCATCCCACTGATAAAGCTAAATAAAGGTATGATAGACAGGACGATGGTACCAATGCACGCGCAGCACAAGTGTATCCATCCCACTGATAAAGCTAAATAAAGGTAAAATAGACAGGACGATGGTACCCATGCACGCGCAGCACAAGTGTATCCATCCCACTGATAAAGCTAAATAAAGGTAAAATAGACAGGACGATGGTACCCATGCACGCGCGGCAAAAGCGTAACTTTCCCACTGATAAAGCTAAATAAAGGTAAAATGCGTATGAACTAGTAACGTGAAACAATCGCAAATAAACATTTAGAAGAATTAATTCCTGAATCGCCATGTTTACATCCAATAAATCTCTCAAAGCTCTTCAACATTATTAATCTATTAGCACGTTAGGTTCTAGTTAACTATTATCTACTAGGAATGCAGACTAAGTTTGGGGAGCAAACCACTTTAACGTGTTTAAGACTTAGAAGTTGTTTGAATAGCTTATTAGATATATTTGTACATTTACATTTCAAATTACGCCCCTACGACTGAATTCGGCAGGATATTTAATTTAACTCATCATTTTCTCTTAACACATATTCTAGGATTCGGAATGTAAAATATATTTAGAAAATGTGAATTTAACGATGGCTTAAGTCCACCATTCGTAAACATACCCAGCCTTTTATTCATGACGAGTTTCTGTAACAGTCAGATGCGGGCGTATCCCTCGCGATGTCGGTAGAAAAAGGTCCCTAGAAGCCAGAGGAGGTTCTAGAGAAGCAGTGGAAGACTCGATCGTAATCATTTACTTACCGTATCATTGCGTATTGGTACAATTTGCCTACTATACAGATAGCTGGACATAACAACTAAACCTAAAATAAACTCCTCCAACTTCTATTACTAACTAAGCTTATTCATAAGCATGTTCTTTGAAAAGGAGGATTTAGGACCTAATGAGTGATTAAATGTGATGTTAATGTATTACTTATATATTATTAACAAATATTATTATGCTTTATTTAATAATTAACGCGAGGTAAGACATTATTAAGCTTTCATAAAATACTATTAATTTGCTATTAATATGTATGAGATATTAGATATTTATTTGCAACATATAGGTAAAGTGATGGTACAGTATATAATTATTTTTCATGTTTCTCTATGGCCTATGTTAGGCTTACAAATATATTAGAAAGTCAAAATATGTTAAAAGAATAATACAAATTTTGATATTTTATCATTTAAAAAAAACCGGCCTAGTGCTAGTCGGACTTGCGCACGAAGGGTTCCGTACCATTACATAATTAATAACATTAGATACTTTAACAAAAAATTATATGGTGTTTATGGAATTAAATGTTTTTATATATTTGAGTTGATTAAATGAAAGGCAATTTACCTTTTTACGATATATGACGTATAAAAAAAACTACTAATTAGATCTTTTTCAAACGAATTTTCGGTGGAAGTTTACATCATAATAATATACATCATATATTTTTTTTAGTTTTATTATTTTCTTATTTTAGAAGTTACACATTTTTTCACTTTGAAAGTGTCTCTCACGCAAACTAGTTAAGTTTAAAAAAAAGGTATTAGAAACCTAAATATCATTTTTGAAGACCTATTCATAATCCACACGGATGGGTTTGATGAAAAAAAAATTTGATTTTCAGTTCTCAATATGGGGACCCCCGAAATTTATTGTTTTTTTCTACTTTTGTGTAAAAATCTTAATGCGGTTCACATAATACATCTACTTACCAAGTTTCAACAGTATAGATCTTATAGTTTCGGAAAAAGTGGCTGTGACATACGGACGGACAGACAGACAGACATGACGAATCTATAAGGGTTCCGTTTTTGCCATTTGGCTACGGAACCCTAAAAAGTCAATCACATCAACCGATCCGATAGAATATTAATTAAATATTTCTTAAATATGTCAGAATGAAAGTATCTCCAAGTAACTTATGAAACACCTGTAAAAATTATAGAAAATTAAAGTGAAAATTCAATTTGATCAATAAATATAAACAAAATTCACTATGAAACGTGTTAGATCAATTTCAAGGCAAGCTTATCTGAAGGAAGCTTAAAATAAAAATAGATGAATGCTCTTCGATCTTCTGGAAAACTTCTATGTAAATCGGTTCACGTAAAAGACATTGAATTGAAAAATTGCATCTTGCACGGCTTACCGTATTAGAATATTACGGAACGGCCGGAAAGAAATAAAGAATTGTAATAAAATAAGGAGTTTTTTTGTTTGTAGCCAAGCATTTACATAATTCCTAAAGAATTTTCTAACATTGGAATGTATCTGAAAACGTGGTGTTTCAGACCAAGTCATTTTTTTTTGTGAGCTCAGATCATTAATAATCTAGACCAGCAAAATACCAGGTATCAATTGGCATTTATAGTTGATAGAGATATTTAACAACGGACGTGAGGTTATGATGACATAATATCACGATCATCTTGGTAATGTTGATAGAAGTGAAAATTTGTCTTAGAATGACGTCATAAATATCACATTGGAAGCGTTCGGTCACGAGTGACCACGACTGAGTTCCATGATTTTTGTTCACCCAACAAGTGATCAACGTGCCTAAAAGTTTTCACTTCAAAAATGAACATTATATCTATTAATAAAAAAGTCTAGGTAATACCACTATCATCCACTTTTAAGTTTTTGACGTGATAACGTCTTATAATTCGATGGAGCCGGCTGCAAGAACGAATGCGATGACGTATGCGGCGTTACCTCGCTCTGAGGCGTTCCATTTTCTTATGACGTTGTCACGTTCAACTATCGTCAGTAAACCGACTTTACAGACAATCGTTTTTTTTAAATCCCGACGTTTTGGATACTTTACAGCAACCATGGTTACGGAAGACTGAGGTGTCAGATGTCCTAACATTGCAAAGTTATTCGAAACTACCCTACCCCAATGTTACATCAATATTTTAATTAGTCCTCTCTTCACAGAAAGTGCTAACCGAGTCTTTAATGGCTTGGTTTTTTATTTAATTATTTTAATAATGTGGCCCAATCCCATGTAGGTGATACGAGCCAGCCATTTTCTCTATTTAAATTTGGATGTTTTTTTTTAATTTCAATAGCCTGGAGGATCATCCTTGGTTGGAATCGGTGTTCTATGGTTCTATGGAGGATCTATGGTTTATCAAATCTAATATAAAGGCGAGCTTTGTATAGACCATGTTCACAAATGGCAGTACTTGCTAGACATGTTGAAGTTGCTCCAGGTGTAGCTTATCACAGATCCCTTGTGCTCCGGGTAGCAAAGATTTGCCCACGGTAGCTACAACTAGCAACCTGTGTTGGATGGAGGTGTGATTCGCTGTCTAAATACGTATCTGTATGGGTGTGCTTCCTATACAGTATTCGTATGTGTGGCTAGTGTTATTCGGAATACGGATAATCTAGCTTTTATCAATTCTCAATCTAGATTTTCTAAAAAAACTTTAGCTATCACAGGACGCCATGAGATGCGCAACATCTATGTTAATATTAGAATTTATAATTAATATCGATTACGAAAATTACCTGTGACAAGGATGCGCTGTGCCTCGCTTCCAGTGTATGGATACCACCATCTTGCTTGTTTCAACCTTGAAACAGCTTTGCTGTGTTCCGGAAAGAAGGCAGTATAATTACTGGCACCCAAACTTATGTATCAGGATAGGCAACACATAAATAAATTGCTTGGTGTAGTTCCAGGTAAACTAGGTTACGTTTATGATTTCATTCGAAGCACGCATTAGTTAGTGCATTTATGCAACGCAATTAATCATTTGCAATGTAAGCCCAGATGATTATACCGTCATCATTTGACGCCACAGTCTTCGACCGCAATCACGAAGCTATGTAGGTACACTGGCATGATACCGTATCCATTTATTCGTTTACTTTGCTAATCTCGGTTGGAAATACTCCTTCAATACACTTATAACCTTTCATCACATTCAATATACTTAAGAAATAAGTAAATACTAAAACAATAATATTATAATATTTTTTTATCATATTTTTAAAGTTGTTTTTTTTTTTTTTGAGGAATCTTTCTTCCCTTTTTGTCCCACAGACAACATAGGTCATAGTGTATTGTTGTATACACTTGATTATGATCTCTGGGTACTTAGTCGAGAAGTTGTTACAAAAAAATCTCTTTATAAATATTACTCAAATTTCGAATTGGATCATGCAATGCCTGAATATAAAATAGATGCAAATAAAAAGTGAAACCATTGATTAGACAGATCTCGGTTCGGCACCGTAAAGATTTGACATAAATCCTTAACAAGTGAACTTTCGACGCTAATAGAATATTCAGACATTCTTGGCTAACAAGCCCTATTTCAACATTCAGCGACATTGCACTGCATAAAATCTCGAATATCAAAGCTAGTTATACTCCGACTTCGTAATAATGCATATCAAATGCGCAGGTTTAATTACTGTTGTCAAATATTGCCTCTTTTTTACTTGGTCTTTTCATTCTTTTGTTATAATGCACTATTTCACCGGACGATATATTTAATGGAACGAAATATAAATCCTCAATGATAATGTTGGTGATGATAATTTGATATTGATGATCATCATATTAAGAGAATTTTATACATACATACATAATATTATAATGAGCAACGATAGCCTAGTGGGTATGGGCTCGGCCTCTTAAGTCAGAGCCGAGAGCTCCGGGTTCGATCCTGACTGTGATGCCTAGAAATGGGTTTTCTAAAATTTTATCGTAAGGAAACCTGCAGGCCTGTTAAAACTAAAAAGATTTTGAAGGTGTGGGGAGTTACCGACCCGCATTGGGCCAGCGCATCGGTAAACTATGGCCCAAAACCATCCTCGTCTTATTCGAGGAGGCGACGCGTGCCCAGCAGTGGGACATCTAAGTGTTGATATTAATATGTATTATATGCATGCAAGTAAATTTTATACACCTTTTCTTGCAAAATAGCGGTTTAGTTACAACGCAACGAGGCATTTAAATATATGTACTTTCTTTATATTTGGAATAGCTTTGAGAACAAAAGGGGATTGATATATTTAACAAGATCGTACGGGAATATTGTGTGCCAGCTGAACAGAAACGGCCAGGGTTACCAGTTTTATCTTATGAATACAAATTACAAAAGCAATCTCTTTCAAGAGTTAACCAAATATTCATTTATTTTGCCAGGCAACCCTAGTTTTAAGATTCTAATGTCGCATCTAGGAAGGTGTAGTGCTCCTCAACTAAAGACTAGATGGAATAATAATTTCAGTCTAGTGGCTCGTTCAAAATAGACTCGCAGACGTAGTTTGGTAGTTTACTTAAAATTGTTTAGTACAAGTAACAGCGTAGGATGCATGGGCTAATAAGATTAGAACTGAGGGTGTGTGAACTTTCACCACCCGATTTGGCCCAGCACATGGAAAACTATACATATGGTGGTCTGACGAGATCTGTGCCCAGCAATACATGTAAAGGTACTTACGCTTATCATCGTCATCAGCCCCTATCTGTCCACTGCTGAACATAGGCCACCCTCAAGACGATCACAGCACGGAGATGGTCTTCCCACCTGGTTAATGGCTGACCAACACTTCGTATACCTAAACATGCCCACCACTCTTGAACTTAATTGGCCCTTCGGCCATCAGCTTTCCTGAGTGTGTGACCAGCCAACTTACGCACATAAAAATAACGAAAGGATTGCACGATGCCGTATTCTATTTGCTAGCTATCCACGTCATAAGACAGTTTTAGTATTTGCTCAAAGTAAGTAAATTTTAATAATCGTGATTATGAATTATCACTGCTTAGCTGAAACTAGTAATGTTTTTTGTGATCTAGTTAGCTAGTTTATTACCCGGTCTGAAAAATAGCGTATAAAAGGTTCTACCAAATTTTAAACAATAGATATTTGTATGTAGCTTCGTCGTATTCTATAGAGATATCAATTTAATATGCTTAGAATGATCTTAGTCTGTATTCAACAGTATACAAAAACAGGATGATGATGATGAAGACAATGAAAGTAAAACCACTATTTACAACATGTTTAGTGAGTTTAAACATGGTCGCACTAATCATCACCGATGACCGATGACAGACAGCCTTCTAGGGCGACGATTGAAGATAACATCAGCCATCATTATATACAAAAAACAGGTGATGATGATTATGAAACAGGCTTCAACAGTACCGGTTTTAATGTATGGATTTTAATTAAATGTGCGGGTGTAATGAATTAAATTAAAACATTTTCTGCATAATAAAACGATTGAGCGATTAAAAATTCAAAACCTTAGCCATTTCGCGCGGGGAGATGTCCAGCAGGGAATATTAAAAACATTGTGCATTGTAAACAAAGCATTCGCTGAAATAAGTCAGCATATTAGCCCCAAGGGAAGACAGTACATATATTTTAATGTAGAATACAAATGCGTGAGCTCTCGCTCTGTTATTCGTTATTAAGATTGTGTAAGGTGAAAACGGAACCCTAATATTATGTTCGTCCGTTTATCTTAGGGTCTTTAGAAAAAGAGTAAGTAGAAAGTTACATTTCTAAAGAGTGTAAATATAGTAATTACTCTGGCGGTTACACAAAATAAAAAATCAAGTGTAAAGCCGAGTCGTCTTTGCTATCTATAAGCCTCTATCTGTGAATGCTAAGACAGCCGATCCCCCGACACTTGCGATATTCCGAATAATAATGTACCTGCTCTTCGGTAGTTCACAATAGTATCATACACATGCGATAAAATTTATATAATATTTCTAAATTTTATACCTTTTCGGACTTGATGTGCTAGAAGCGTTCGGAATTTTCTCAGATGCCCAATTTTCCTCACAATGTTTCGCTTCGTCGTCAAACAAGCGATAATGTATACATGAAAATATAATATGACTAGCTGTTGCCCGCAGCTTCGCCCGCGTTTACTTAGATTTACAGCCGTTCATATTGATGATGATTATTTTTATGGCCAAAGTTACGCCTTATAACGTCAGCTATCTGCCAGTAAAAGCCTCGTCAAAATCGGCTTAGCCGTTTCAGAGATTAAACGGAACAAACAGACAGAAAAAAATGGTTTTTCTTAATGTAGGTGCAGTATATTATTTCGTCCGCGTATAAGAAGTATTGTTTTAAATCTTATTTTTCAAATAAAGTAGTAGTAGCCATGCTGATTTGCAACCGAATTGGGCCGGCACAACCGTGGTGGTACCTCTCGCTCACATAACACCTGCGTCAAGTGACAGCTATGCTGTCGCGTTTCGAGAGGTTTGTGAGTTTCTGGTGGCCCATTGGGAGGTATAGGGAAAAGGAGGGCAACGCATCTGCATAACTTTTGGCTGTGCCGATGTCTAAATGGGCGTCGGTAGTCACCTCCGGCTCCGACTTGCTCGGTTGCCTCCATGTGACATTAAAAAAAATGGTTCCAATTATTTACAAACTATAATAATTTAAAGAATACTATTTACTTCCACTGTAAGGCCCGATAGAACGTTTTATAAAATATATTTATTTAATTTAGTAGTACATTTTTATTATATTTAAATAACTTTTACGGATTTTATCGCGGTTTATTAAGATTTTTAAATGCCTGACGTTTCGGATACTTTCCAGCAACCATGTTAATGGGAGAATTGAGGTGTCAGACGTCCTATAGTATTTATTTTGTGTCCTAACGATACAAAATTATTTGTAACTACCCTATGATACATCAATATTTTAATTCAAATTAGTACCTACTACCAGCAAAAAAACTACGAAAAAGTTATATTTTTTATTCATATATTTTATTATTGTTCCTAGCATTGTTTATAAATAGTACTTTGTTATTTATTGCAATTTTAAATTATTAAATAATTAAATATTGGATATAAATTACAAAGAACCTAAAACTAAAAACCTTAAAAAATATAATATAATATAAGTATATTAATAAAAAGGAGTCCCTTTAGGCTAGGTTCCGAAGATTATCAAAGCGTTCCCCCTTTGAATTGCTAGACTAATTCTTTGTCCGAGGTATTATATACATATAAGTATTCCTTTTTTATAATATAATGAATTATATTAATAAATCATTTTTGGATAAATTACTAATATATGAATACTTAATTAAAAACGCGTGCAATACAAAAGTGCGATCCTCATAAGGATTCGCATCTTGTAATGGATAGCGTGATCTACATTTTGTGTTAACGCCATCTATTGACACATCTAAAAAACTTCTTGTTACACTAATTATACATCTTATATCTTACCTAGGGTCTCAAACTATCTCCATATCAAATTTCACTCAAATCGGTTTAGTGGTTTAACAAATACACAGTCCCGGCGTTATAGCTGCACAACTCCCGTTACCGTGGGATTTTCAGGATAAAAACTATATTTTAAATCCTACGTTAAGTTCCAAAGTATCTTCATATCTGTTCAGCGTTTTAGGCGTGAAGAAAAGACAGACAGACAGACAGAGTTACTTTCGCATTTATAATATTAGTAAGGATAAATGAGGAGTGTATCGTCCTCCACGATTAAGGATGAATCTATAGTGTACAATTTAATAATATGTACAGTAGATAGGGAAAACCAATGAAAATTATTTAAAAAAAGAGAATAAATTTCTTGAAAAAAGGCAACGGCTAAAAAATATTCTAAGTAACATATAAGATCAAAATCAGCTACAATTAAAATAATTTAATTATTTATTTTAGTTTATAAGTACGTAGCCGTGGGCAAGTAGTACGCACTCGTAGTAAGGGAATTCAATTATCAATAGTTTTATTCTATAAGTTTGACAAATAAAAATTCTAAATCAAAAGCGCATCTTAATAATGACGAAAAAGATAATCTAAAGTACTTTATAAGAAGAGTCAATACTAGAAGATTTTCATAAAACATTCTCATCAATTCACAGTTAAAAGTATTCACCACAAAAGAACCATTTCATTATTTTTTCATATCTAAAATCTGATTTGCTTTACCCTAAGGACACAAATGCGACGAAATGTGAAATTTCAATTTCACAGTAAGATTTTTATTATTGAAGCTTGGAAACCGCTCGAATATAGTTTGGAAACAAATAAACGACTTTCTTGGTCTTTCGTTTTTATACAGAGTTGATTTATCATAACCGCTTGTCGTCGGATCTTGATTGACACATTTCAATTTATTTCATGAATGATTTGATATCCGATTGGAAATTCTTATACATCGTTACTTGGTATTACGTATTATGGTTTTTCGTGTCATATTTTGATGAAACATTTACTTAATAAATATACATACCGAAAAAGGGTCGTCTTGCATGAGGTGTACGAGGATAATAGGGTGATACTGAAAATTCCAAGAGTTAGCTACTTGTAAGGGATATTATAGGTAATAAAAAAATGAAAATGAAACTCTTTGACAATATTGTGTGTATGTATTTCATTCGTTTGTAATATGTTTTACGATTTGGAGGCAAATTTAAAATTGTATGTACCACGTCAGCATGAATTTACAAAATATTTCGTGCAATGATTTTTTTTTTTACTTTTGAGTCAACGAGAAAGATAGCCTTCGATTGGTCTTCCACGAGGAACTCCATCTTGTGCCACTATATACAACATGTTTAGTGAGTTTAAACTTTAAAAGTGGTCGCACTAATTATCACCGATCACCGATGTTCTGCGTGACAGACGGCCTTCTACGGCGACTAATAATATCAGCAGATTCGGACAAGCTTAGGCATTACTTAAATGAGTCAAGTGCACAAAATGTCAGATTGACCTCATATTATATGACAAAGGCCCAAAAACTCCGTCGTATCAATTGACGACGTGAAAGAGTTAAAAGATTTGACGGAGGTGACTCAAATGCTGTGTTCGACATACTTACGGACGAAAGCTGGATTTACTGTTATAAACCTGAAACTAAAAGATAGTCTCCTTCAGAGGAGTTGCCAACAAAAGTGAAAAGAAAAAACGCAACATTCTTTTAGAGGATCTAGGACAGTTACTACAGAGTGGTATAATAAATGTTTGCCACCTGTCTTGGAAAAGTTCGGCAGACACGATCTCGCAGTATGTAGAATTCTCCTTCACCACGAGAGCGCAACGCCTCGTCGCACAGTGCCAAGCAAACAATCGACTAGTTGGCGACGCCAGGCGTGAAATTACTGAGTCATCCGCCGTATAGCTCCGACCTAGGGATGTTTGTTATTACTTGAAAATAAAAGTAAAAATTCAAGATAAACGTTTTATGGACGCCGAGGAAGCAGTAACTGCGTTTCAAAAAGGCCGTCGAACAGACCCTAAGGACGAGTGGGCAAAGTGCTTTTCTCAGTTGTTCCATCGTACGCAGCGATGTATAGATGTAAAGGGACGCTATTTTGAAAAGGAATAATAAAATAATACCTTGCTAATTTGATCATGTCTTGATTTTTTAAGAACTTTCAGTGTCGCCGTGTCAAATAATGATGGTAATAATAATTATGAAAAAAATAATACCTGCCCTTTTTCTTTGTTTCTTCGTTCAAAAGAGGTTTAATACTATAATATCGTTGATATAAAGGTAAAAAAATGTCTCACCCACTTAAATTATAGTTTAGAATTGGTAAACTATTTTTTTTTAAACCAAACCTAAGTTCACTCATAAAATTCAATTTAGCCGTTATTGTAAAATGTTGAACAATTTTCACAAATAAAATAGGTATAAAAAAATATCAGAGTTATATTTACACACTTTTATTAAATTCTACGTGAAAGAACGCCACATTGGAATATTTTAAATAGAGATTTCTACCAGTTGGTGGTATTCTCGTAAGAAATTTAATTTGATTTACGTATAATAGTTTCCTTTCAACGTTAAAGTACTTTTCTATTCGATTGTAAGAATTGAATGCTTTTGAAATAGTTAGCTGTCGAACGCGAAGGAAGAGTGATGATGCTAGCTCGGTACTCTTATTGCAACGATGTACCGAGTTGAAAAAATCAATTTACAATAATGTGAGGAATCTTCTCGAAGTTTAATCTATGAGATTGAAACATTTTACTTGAAATTATTTTTAAAATACGTTCTATATAAATTATATCAACCTTTGCGGAGCGGTGGGGCTCAGTAACCTAGGGTGAGCCGCTGCACCTTGGGCGAAGCTAATTGGGCCAAGGGGGCTCTTTGTACCCCTCTTATAAGAAGCAGGGGGCAAGGGGTGAGGATGGGAACCTCACCCCATTGTACTGTCCCAACGTTGGGAGGGGTTGTTCTGTGGTGCGGGACAACCTCGGAGGTGGCGTCGGTGCCTTGCGGGACTGACTAGCCGTCAGGTGCCCTGTTTGTTTACTAGATCCGGGGCACCTCACCAAGGCGGCATTGGTGGCACTCGCCGGGTTTTAGTGGGTAGAGCTGCGTCCATTTACCATCTTTCGGGCGCAGCGAGTCCCACATACCCACCTGGGGAGACCCACTCCCCAGGCGGGATGCCACAGAGCATTTCCCATCGTAAAAGAAAAAAAAATGGCAACTTTGAAAATATGTAAATTATAATATAGTATTTATAATATAGTAGATATTTATAGTATATATAAATGGTATTTAATGAGGAATATCATAGAATGATTGCATGGCTAATTACTTAAAAATACTACGGTCATAAAAATTAAAGAAAGATAGCTATATCATATAAATATAGACCAAGTTTATATATGTAATGTATGAAATTGTTAACACATCTCCCGAATATGGTGTTAATTAAATTATCAAGTCAAATGCAATTATTATAGTGACGGTATACAGCTGACAGCTGCAAGTAATATTACACCGAATGGATGGCCATTTGATTTGCATAAGGTATCAAACCAATATCGTTTTTACCCGATTACAGCCAAGCCGAAAGGGTTATGATATTAGCAGTCCATGTATGTTGTATTTACTTATGTTCCAGCATGGCGCCTAAATCACTCTTACGATTTAAATAAATGAGGTGATTCTAAGGTTATTAGGCATAGTTCGGGTGATAAAAGATGCATTTAATAATAAAAATAATAATAATAAATCTTTATTTCAGAAAAATATTTTCATATAAGTGTTATAATGTGTTAGTAGTTTTACATTCTACATTCTTTTTTTAAACCAGTTTTACTACAACCGACTTCAAAAATTGATTTGCTTATATTGATTAGTATAAGCTAGATATCTTATAAGACTAGTCTATATAGTACAACTTGCGATTAAACAAAAAAAGTATTTAACATTTAGACTACAAAAATGTTACAAACAACAAATTATTTTTTAATAAATATCGTTTGTGTGTACACGATATGGTCCGCGCAAAATATATTACGGTATAAAAATAGTATGTCAACATAACGGAAAATATGACCAATAAAAATACGTACTATTACTGAAACGCGGTCAATATTGATGCTCCTTTATGTCCTAGCGTTTGGATGTTCGTTCCTGTAACTTTTTGAAACGTTTAAAATTCACGACTGTTTAAAAACGCTGTTTACTTGGGTCCAGTTCTTTATTAATTATGTAGATTGCTTTTTTTAATTTATCTCCGAACCTTTTATAGATGTAGATTAATCATGAAGAAATTATTAGGTGCGAAGAAATTATACATGAAATTTTGAGTGATATCAGTCATCCAAATAATTAATGTTAGCAACAAGATGGTTTGCAAACTCCGTTTGTAGGAAGATCAAATCAAATCAAAATATATTTATTTCGTAGGTAACGTGTACACTTGAAATATGTGAAAAAATAAATAGTTCCGAAAAGGAAAATAAAGCTTGGGGGTGCTCTTTTGTCATAATAAAACTTTATACATACTTATAATAAAAACCTTACGAGCGAATGTCTTATTCCCAAGGTTTGGTATCTTTAATAAAATCTTTTATTTCATAATACCCTTTATCACACAAACGTTCCTTAATAGTTTTCTTAAACTTAAAGGGAATGATTTTGAACGTTTTCTGGGATCCTTTTGTGAAAACGTATACATTGTCCCATAAAATAATTACTAACCTTGTGAAGTCTAAAAATGATACATTCAATTTATATTTGTTCCTTTGATATATTATGTTGTGATTGTCGCTTTTTTTCACTTATATTTTTGCGAACATACATCACATTACATTACTTTAGAATAGAATTTAGAAGAAAATAAGGATATTATTTGTTAGTTTGTATGTAGGAGGTAATCTCCAAAACTACTTATGGTTTAAAAAAATCTTCCATTAAAACATTATCACCGAGAAACTGGTAGACTATAAATAAACTATCTGGATACGGGCGGACGAATCTGCGGGCCAAAGATAGTAAACCAATAAAAAGTAAAACTTCACTCAACTTTCTAGATCTATAAGTAAATAAATTTTGTATTGTTTGAGAAGCTCGTGAAAGTATAAAGACGTCATAGCGCCCACTGCGAAATGAAGACAAAGTTTTGGATTTGATTATATATAAGAGGTAGTGCCATGCTACTTTGCAGCCGAACTGGGCCGGCACGACCAGGGTTGTAGCTCTCGCTCACATTATGCCGGCGATAAGTGACAGTTATGTTGTCGCGTTTCGTGCGGTTTGTGAGTTTCCGGTGGTCCATTGTGGGGGATAGGGAAAAGGAGTGCAATTCATCTGCATAACCTTTGGTTGTGCCGATGTGTATAGGCGTCGGTACCATAAGGCTCCGACTGTTTTATGACATAAAAAAAGAAAAGCTGAGTGACGATGGTCTAATGAGTTTGGGCCTCTTGAGTGAGAGGTCCGGATACGATCCTAGCCCCTGTGTTGCCTAGAAATGGGTTTATCTAAATTACTACTTGCATCTCAACATGAACCCATCGTTTTTTCATCGGTGAAGGAAACATCGTAAGGAAATCTGCATGCCTGATAAGATTAAAAGTCTAAAGGTGTGTGAAGTTTATCGACCCGCCTGTGGCCAGCGCATCGGTGAACTATGGCCCAACACTCTCCTAGTTTGATTTCGACGAATATCGTATCCAGCAGTGGTGTAAGGGTTGATATTATTATTATATATAAAAGACAAGACCCAAATATGTTTATAATGAATGTTTTACTTATAACAGGTTTCAAGAATTTTATTACTAGAAATTTGTTTTTTGGTATATTTCTAGTATTGGATAGACGTAGTCCAATCAATGAAGCACATATGTCAATAGTCAATACACACCGGAGGGGTGCGCATGCGCACCGGTCTGCACAGGTACCACTATCTTCTTGTTTCTTCCGCAAAACAACTTCGCTGTGTATCGGAAAGAAGGGGTAATGCATTGAGACTTATATACGTCTCCGAGTACACGCGAATGAGTTGCCGATCACATCACATTGTCCGTCTGCCTGTTTATAAGGAACATAAAAATACAGTCTTAAAAATGTAAAACAAACTTGGGAAGCCCAATACGTTGGCAGACGCGTCCGCCGACGTGTAGATAGGGTGATCGGTGTCGGTAGATGCATCCGCTACAAAATCGTTTGTCGTCGCTTTTTGACGCGGACCAAAGGCTCCAGCGCAAAGGTTTGGGGTCCGTCGCCCGTTACGTCGGCCGATGCATCTGTCATGTAGAAGCACCCGTATTCATAAATTTCAACATCGATTGCACAAAGAAAAATATTAAGTAGCTGAAGATGTTTGAAGTTAGTCAACCCATGATTATAACATCCTTCTCGACAAACTTCGAGAATGAGATCCGTGCTTAGCAATGATATAAATAATTCGGATTCTCGTTTGTGACGTATTTTTATATCACATACGTCATAAACGAAATCTGAAGGTACAATTAAGAATACACGGCCGTAGTCCACCTGTTTGTGTGTCAGTATGTGTGTATTGTGTCTGAATTGTGTGTATATTCAATTTCCAATTATAGCGAGCAAACAAACTTTCATCACTCATTTTATCTTGATAAGCATTTTCCCTAAATGTCTGACTAGTGACTTGATTATTCCAACCAAAAGCTAATTATTACGTTCGTAAACAGTTTTAATTATTAACCTTTTCCCGTAATTAGTACGGCACCCTTTTTCATTAGAGAAGTATGTAATTGCACAGCTCGATACAAAGAGCATGGTTCATTGTTCATTTTAAAAGTATCCTATTTGAAATAGAGTAAGAGATAAAAGGATTTCTCTTTTTGGGGGATGAATCTGTATTGTGTTCTTAATTTTATTTACAAATTTTACTTAACTTGATCTATTTTCTGAATACAATGGGTTTTGTTACTAATTGTATAAAGGAATATTGAGTATTGTGTGGTTGTGGTTATTAAACGTAATTTCATCATCAATAGTTTATCCAAGTTGAGAAAAGAACAAGAAAGATACAATTTCGATTAGTGACAACATTTGCATCAGTGCTACAAAAAAGGTGTACCGTACCTTTACATACAATTTTCACAAAACTTGAAACAATCCTAAAAAAGTATTGGTTATCTGTAAAGTCGGTATACGTAAGATAGTTTTACGTGATAACGTAAAACCATTCTATCATTTGACTGTTGACAGCGGAACGGGATGCTTTTTTGTGCGCGCTGCCGGTGTTCATCAATTTATAAGAGACGTTATCGTGTCGAAAGAATTAATTCATTTAATCATTTCCAAACCTTCTCAAATATAGCAATTTGACTTATGAAAACCAAAAATACTATTTTGCATTTCAAGGAATAAAGATAATAGCCAAATGATAAAATATTCACTTAAAAGGAAGCCACACCGACCCCTCAAAAGTCAAAGATAACGTTTTATGTCACCAAAAGAGTTGTTTTTGTCGCTGTTTTACATAATAGCTTGCTAAATTTGAATTTAAGGTTATTATATTGAATATTATGTTATGTCTTATGAAGTATCAAATTGTTCTATGATTTAAAAGATTTTAATATTTTAAAACGTTAAAAAGTTATCGTAAATCTCATCATCATCATCAGCTTTTATACGTCCACTGATGGACAATGGCCTCCTTGAATGAACGCCAAGATGACTGATCCCTTGCTACTCGGATCCAACTCGGACCGGTTATTGCACGAAGACCGTCTTCCCACCTGTAGGGCTAGAATACGCGCATGACAAAATGTCGACCCCTTTTCTCGTATTATTTTATACAGTTAATAAGAGAAAAGGTGTAGACAAAATTTTGTCGTGCGCGCATGCTAGCCCTTCTGGTTAATGGTCGACTAACATTTGTCTACCTAAACGCAGCCTCCACTCTTGACGTTGCCCTCCTATGTTTGTATGTACAAAAGGCAAACTGGCAGACGTGCCATTTGACGGTAAGCGGCCAGCATCGCCCATGAACAACTAGGTTACCTGAAGTTAGCTTAGGCAACTCATTAACCTATGTGTTGGTTATCCTGAGACATAATAAAATAAATAACTTAAAACACAGCCATGACAAAATCAATTAGTATTTTTTGAGAATTTAATATGTAAGACCCAAAACGGAATGATATTTTTTAAGTTAAAAAACCTTTCTGTAAAAAATATTTCTAATTAAAAGTAACCAGAACAACCATCGTTAAGCCGGGTTAAACATAACGTTAATGTCTCGTGCCCCTAGAGCCCTTAAAGCCCAATAGGTCATACGGGTTGTGTACTTATGAATTTTTATTGGTTATTATTTGTAATCGTATTTATTTTTGTCGGAGCATTTGTATAGATTATCCCCAGAAATAAACAATTGCGGGTTGGTCTGTTAGGGAGAGATAAGAGACGCGCGTGAGAGCGAATATGTTAGTGACAGTTACTTTTAGCTGATCTGGGCTGGGCTTACACGGGCTATTATGAACATCAAAGGAGTGGTTGCTTTTTATTGGGTGCATTTAAGGTTCAAAGATCGACGAGTCTTATTTTTCGACGTTATATTATTAACTTCAAGTAAAAACGTTAATTGTGTTTGTCTGGTGTGTCTGTAGCACCATAGCGCTTACGCCTGTGATTTGGATGTATGGTTTTAATTGAAAGTATTTTATTGCAATGATTCTTCATCATCATCATCGTCAAGGCGTCAAATGACAGCTATGCTTTCGCGTTTCGTGCGGTTTGTGAGTTTTCGGTGGCCCATTAGAGGGGGGGGGGGGTAGGGAAAATGAGGGCAACGCATCTGCACAACTTTTGGTTGTGCGGATGTATATGAGCGTTGGTAGTCACCATAAGGCCCCGACTGCTCGGTTGCCTCATTATGACATAAAAAGAATCTAAATCCAATAAAGCGTAGCCAAAACATCTACACTAATAATACTTAATACACTTTATTTTATACTAACAAACCCTTTCCTTTTATAATATAAACGCTTGGGAGTTGTTGAGAAGTCTAGGGTAAAACTGTTCTCCTCGTTATGTGCTTAACTCAATTCGTTCTGTCTTATCGAGTGTGAAACCCATTACAAGTTGGTGCATGTTGAATATGTGGAATTAATGACTCAGAAATAATTTATATCTGGATTGACTTCCGCCATAATCACTTAGTTTATACTTCAATATATTTATAGCTATATCTAATTATAGTTCAAGGCAGACTTTAAAACTATCACTATCAACAACTCGTTATGAAACTGGGTTGTCGTTATTTATAAAAATTGTTAGTTTTACAAACTGTTCTAATGTATTCAATTTCACTCAAAACGATTTTATCGCGGCTTATATAATTTTTACATGCCTACCTCACATTCCTCTCTTTTCGGTTTTTTCAGACCATTGTTGATAAGTATCCAAAATGTCAGATGTAAAAATCTTAATATACTGCGATAAAAATCGTAAAAGAGTTGCATAAGCTGTATAAACATAAATCAATAGCTTCTTAATATTCAGAACATAAAGTAAAGGAAAGGAGTTCTCTTGTATATCATCTGAAAGCTTCCCTATAATATATTTCAGATACTATCCCTAAAACCTTAATCCCAAAACAAAATATGAAGCACATGTGGGAGAATAGCAAGGGTACATGGCATCAGGTGAGCCGCATGCTCGTTATAAAAAATAAACATTGCAACAGCTCGCAGAGGGCATCGTTTGTTTGATCACTAGCAGTTATATAATCGTGTGACCTGACATTGATTTTGTGAAAAACTCGTTTATAAGTGATTGAGTGGTAAAGTAAATAAATTTATTTATTTTTGTAGACAATATAAAAAATTATATAATTAATAGCCTTTGTCGTGTTGCTGTGACTAAGATATACGTTGAAATATATTGTAGTAAACTATTCAATACAGTAAAATTATTATTTATGAATAAAAAATTGCGATTATAAATTAAGATGTAAACTATCCTATCTCTCAAGTTAGATCAAACTGCACACTGTGTGCAAAAAATATAAAAATAAAATGTCAAAAAAGTATTAATTATTATCATCATTTACGTGAATGATCATATGTTGGACGTAGGACTGTTTCACTGAACGCCAAAACGATCGATAATATATGATAAATAATTATGTATCGTATATGTTTTTTTTTTTTTTTTGGTCTGCAGCGGAAATTTGCAGCCCAAACCATAACTAGGACCGGGGTTGGTTTTAAACCTAGCCGTGTGTGGGGTTCGCACTTGGGCAGTGTCGTTACCCACTAAAACCGCTGCAAGCGCCCTCCGCCGCCTTTTTGAGGATCCCGGATCTTGCAGGCAACACAGGACCCTTGGCGACAGGCTGACCCCGGCGAGAGGCCAGACTCCTCCTCGTAAGGGGGGACTGCTCGGCCGTTCGTTTTCACGATACTTTTAACAGTCCCCGACGACGTCGTGCCTATCTGGACCCAGGTTAACCCCAGCCTCGGCCCGACACGAGCACAGGGGCGTTACTGGAGGCGCATTAAGTAGCGCCTCCTACGCACCCCTGTTCGTCGCCTGCGGTGGGAGGCCTCGACGGCGGCCTCCTCTCTCACCCGCTCATCTGCCTCCTTCTGGGACATTACTGCCTCACAGAAGGACACCATCGCCGTCCAGGACTCATCATTGCGGAGCATCGCGGTGATGATGCTCGGCAAAGACAAGTCCCCTCCGATAACTGACGTCAGATCGTGACGCAGCGCCGCCCATCTCGGGCACACCTCTAGAGTGTGCTGGGCCGAGTCCACCGCCGCGCCACAATCGTGACATACAGTTGCCGGCTCCCTTTGGGCCGTCCGGCACAGGTACTCACCGAAGCAGCCATGCCCGGTGAGCACCTGTATCAGACGGAAGGTGAGGGGTTTGCGTTTACGACGCATCCACCGCTCTAGGACCGGACGCAGGGCAACCGTTAGGCGTTTGCCATACGGCTCCCACGCCAGGTCCTCTCCCCACCTCAGCATTAACGCCTCTTGCCCTAGTCGGCGGACCCGCAGGATCCCGTCCAGCGTCAGGCTCTCGCCGAGAGACCTCCTATCCGAGACATAGGAGTGCACCTCAGCAAGAACTTCCGCCACAAGTTCCCACGGGGGGTCGCCGGCTAGGGCAGTTGCTGCTGCCCACGATATTGTACGATACCCCCGAATCACTCTTACCGCGATGACCCGCTGCGCCGAGCGCAACTGGGCCCTACTCCGCGCGGTAAGGTGACCCGCCCAAATGGGAGCACCGTATGTCGCCATACTCCGGCAGACACCGGAGTATGGCTGCCTCCTCTGGCAGGCGCTGGGTCCTCCGAGGTTCGGGAGGAGTCTGCCCAACGCACTCGCCGCCTTTACGACCTTCGGTCCCAACTGTGCGAAGTGTGGGCCGAAGGTCCATCCTCCATCAAGGATGAGCCCCAGATATTTAATATGGGGGCTCATCCTGATCCTCACCCCACCGATCTGGAGGGCAGCCCCCGGAGGGGGTCCTTTCCGCCCGGTCCCGCGAAAGAGAAGAGATTCGGTCTTAGATGGTCTGACCCGAAGCCCTAACCTCTCTATGCGGCTGATCACGAGGTCGAGCCCGACCTCGGCCAGCCGCGCCGCCTCCTTGTAGTCTCGTCCCCGGGCGTAAACGAGGGTGTCATCCGCATAGCAGATGACACCCATCCCGGGAAGGAGACGGCCTCGCAGGACCCAGTCATAACCGATGTCCCACAGGATCGGACCAAGAACCGATCCCTGCGGGACACCGCAGCCGACTTGCCACCACTCTACGGACCCACGTCGGTTCTCGCAGGCTACCCTCCTTTCGGAGAGGTACGCCTCCAACAGCCTCCTGAGATAGGGAGGCACTTCGAAGTAGTTCAGGGCCTCCCGTATCACACTGTGCGGGAGGCTATTGAAGGCGTTCGCGATGTCCAAGGACACCGCGACCACCACCTCCCCTCTGTGTTCCGCCTCACGCGTCACCGCCCGCAGGCGTTTGAGGGCGTCGATCGTCGACCGGCGTGCCCGGAACCCGAATTGGGACTCTGAGAGTCCCGGTCCCGGGCCCTCCTCCAGGTGCTGAACGAGGCGGGAAGCCACGACTCTCTCCAGGGCCTTCCCAGCCTCGTTCAGCAACACCACCGGTCGCACCGACGATGCCGAGTCCGGGGTCCGCCCTGCCTTCGAATTGGGACTCTGTGGCGTGGTGGCGGAACACCCTCCTCGTTCGGCGTCTGCCGAGCCATCCTTGGGGGCGTGAAGTCCCCAGGTGTGTCGGGGAAGAGTTCCCCGACAATCCTCCTCAGTTGGTCCGGCTGGAGCGTCTCGTTGATAGGAGCCGACTGGGCGCGGAGCTTGTTCCGCGCCCATATGTACGGTCGGCCCCAGGGGTCTCGATCGAGACCCTCAACGAGCTCCAGCCAGGCCTCCTCTTTGGCTCGGCAAATGGCCTGCTTTAGGGTCTTTACTTTGTCTATGTAGACCCTGTGCAGGCGTTCGTCCCTGTCGACGTCCTGGGGGCGTCGCCGCCTGCTCCGGGTATACTGCCGCCTTGCCCGGTTACAGGCGGCCCGAAGGTCGGCTAAATCGGCCGACCACCAGTAGAGCGCCCGCCGCGGGGTCGGACGTTTCAGACGCGGCATGGCCGCTCTGCTGACCGCGGTGAACGCGTCGCAGAGCCGGTCAGCCGCCTCGTCCACCCCCAGCTCCGACAGCGGCGGGAGGCTCCACCGGCAGACAATAGCCGCCTCCTCTGCCAGTTGCCGGTCGAGCTTCGTGAGTGCCCAACGCGGAAACTGGCTTCGCCCCGTGTCGTATATGATTGGCTGATCTCTTGCTAAGCGCATCAAATACCTTAATCGTTTTTACTATAAAAGTTATACCTTTATAGTAAAAAATTACTATAAAGGCCCATTCGGAGGTGTAGGGAAAAGGAGAGCCACTCATCTGCATAAGTTTTGGTTGTGCGGATGTGCGTCGGTAGTCACCAGAAGGTTCCGACTGCTCGGTTGCCTCCTTATGACATAAAAAAGTTCTTTCGCTACAAACTCCATATTCATTTTATGCATATTCCCAAGTCAAATTATAAAAGACAATTTTGACGAAATAAAAATATAAATAATTGCACATTGTCATGATGTACTGTAATGTATAATTTAAATAATGTACCAACATATGGACATCAAAAGTGCTGGGTATTAACATGTAAAAAGCGTTCTGACGTGGGCGGGCAAATTGCCAGGGTGTACATTTCACCTGTCTGTTTTGCTTTTTTCCTGTCATAATGCCGAGAGACATAAAATAATGTTGTCGTATATTAGTATTTTTCAAGCAAGTTACAAATATTATCATCATCATCATCAGCCTCTATCTCCCCACTGCTGTACATAGGCCTCCCTCAATGAACACCAAGACGGCCGATCCCTTTCTACTCGCATCCAACATGGACCGGCCACCGCACGGAGATCGTCTTTCCACCTGGTTAATGGCCGACCAACACTTCGTCTACCTAAGCGTGGCCTCCACTCTAGAACCTTATTGCCCCATCGGCCATCCATTCCTGAGTGTGTGACCAGCCCACTGCCACTTTAACGAGCTTATTTTTTGCGTGATATCGGTAACCTTAGTTCTCTGGCGGATGTCTTCGTTTCGGATCCTATTTGCGAAAGAAACAACCAGCATAGCACGCTCCATAGCTCGTTGAGCTACGGCAAACTTACAAACCAGTCGTAGATTTAGAGGCCACATTTCAGCCCCGTAGGTCACCACGGAGAGAACGCATTGGTCGAAAATTTTCGTCTAATCCACTATCCCTATCGGTTTCTTTCTTACGGCCGCTTTCAATATTCGATCTCGAATCTGAGATTTTTATTGATTTTATCCGATCCCTCGATTGATGTTGAATCTGCATTTCAATAAGCCAATCTCTTCTCCAAATCCATTGAAAAAAAGAGATTTGTCAAAAATGTTCGCCCTCCTTAACGTTTTGTTTACGCATATGCAGTAAAAATACATACGCGATTATTAATGAGTAAAATGGTGGTTGGTTTATTAAAGTTAATCTATTTTATGTATAATTACAAGAATAACCAATAACAATAAAAATTGACTGAAAAGTCGCAGAGTAAAGTACTAATAACTATACTATAACGTCAAGATTAGTAAAACATATAAGTTTTGTTGAAGAGGAATGAAACGTCAGTCAATCTAAAACGTCAGTCAGTTTGACATTGGTAAAACTAACAATTCTAGTAGTACGCGATCCAGCTGCAAATTAGTGTACTCATCGAGTATATGCTAAAATCCCCATTTTTAAATAAAATATTTTTAATAGATTTTTGGAAAAAAATTCATTTACTTGTTTTTAAATAAAATATCGTCCACATCACGGGAATATATTATATAAAGACTGAAAAATCATATTTGCTGTTGCAGCCAGGTGGTATTATTATGATATATTTTTTCGTTCACAACGTACGTTTATTATTTATATTATGTAAAATTAAAGCTATTTTTTTTTTCATTATAATATACGGTTATTTAGTTCAATCTGGCCGCAAATAAGGGTTTTCGGGTGTTAAAGATGGTAGTTAGATGAGGATAGCAGTTTTCAGCTATACTACGCTTTAATGCGTCGAACGCTACTGTTGTCAACTACCGATGCAAACAGTAGTAGGGATGAATTTATAAATACGTAATTAAAAAGCGGCCATCTAGTAGATATATATTCTCCTATTCCTAAATATGCGTAAAAAATAAGTTTTTAGCATAATATACCTACTCGATGACTGCGCTAATTCAGCAGCCGGATCTTAGACTACCTATGGAGTCTCAAGTTTGTTGTTTATATATAATATTAATAATTTAATGTATTATTATTATATTTATTATGATTTATGATATTTTATTTAATATTTAATTATAATTGATAATAATATTTCCATTTTCACGCCCTTATCAGTACAATCCAAAGGTATGTATAATCGGTCAAAATTGGGGGATCGCAAATAAAGATCAATATAGTTCAAAAATCGATTTGTCAAAACCAGAGGTCGGTTATAGAAAACGCATAACTGTCACCTTCATACAAATTCCAATCTAAAATCCCGATCCGCCCTCCCAAAGATGGATTGTAAAAAAAGATCGGTATAACGATCCATCGATCGGTTATTGAAATACTAAAAGTAGGAAATGGATTGAAATATCAATCTCAATCAGCAATTTAGGGATTGAGATTGAATATAGAAAACGGCCGTTAATAACCAAAATGTATAGATAAGTGTAACGGAATAAAATTGTGCAATTGAAAGATAGATGAGTAACATGGTTGAAGAAACACGTAATATAATTGCGGATATTGATCATGTTAGAATAAGTGCTACTGAACTATAACTTATTAGTAGCAAAGCTATATTAAAATATCAAGTCCAATAATAAATAATGATGAAAGATATAATTAAAATAATCTCAATTTTTTAAGTAAAATAGTTTTATATTCTGACAAATTTACTCATCAGAAAAATATAAATTTGTGTTTGTATTTCTCAGTTAATATAAAAGTATTATATATTATTAAAAATAATGCATCTCATACAAAGCCATGTAATATTTCAAACAACATTTTTTACGTCTTAGTACAATGTGAGTAATGGCCAGGATTTTGTGAGCGAGATAAAAAGTAGAGAACACCTAGTCAAACGTGAGGGATTATGCAATCAATTTTAAATGTTCCGCTTTTACTAGAAACAGTCTTTAAACCTGCATCCATTATTTACTTTCATCGATCGTATTTTGTTCTAGAAACAAAATTTTCAACAAACTACATTCTTAATGTAACTCTTTACAGTTTTTTCTTCCGTTTTTTTTTTTCTTTTTTAAGGGACTTATTTGTTTTGCTTGAGTCTTAAATAATTTATGTCTCCGAAATTTTAGGTTTTGACGTTTATAATATTTATCTTATAAATGTTTTAGTACACACATACCCACACAATATATATGATATAATTATGATTTATAAGAACGTCCTAGATAAACATAAATTACATTTTTAAGGTATTCAACCTGTAAATTCAACATTAGTATGGAAGATGCCTTAGAGTATATTTTTATGTTAATGCCAACTTTTTACTTTATTCTTTATGGCATGTTTGGTAGACTTGAAACAAATTAACTTTATAAAGGCATCGTTTCCAGAATTTCTCGAGCCTTTTTTTTCAAGGTTACGCTTTTCATTAACCACTGCAAATATAACTTCATTCACACTGAATTGAATTGTAATATTTATCAATGACGCGTCAATTTACTAAAAACTGAAGGCAATGCTTTTATATAATATCTGCACATAATATTATACTACACTAGCTGTAGCCCGCAGCTTCGCCCGCGTTAACTTTCAAAATTTGAGAATCCACCCTTAACAAAAAAAAATAAAAAATAGATGTTGACCGATTCTCAGACCTACCCGATCGATATACACACAAAATTTCATAAGAATCGGTCGAGCCGTTTCGGAGGAGTAAGGTAACTAACATTGTGACACGAGAATTTTATATATTAGATTATATAACCTACTAGCTGGTTCCCGCGACTTATATACCTCCAAGAATATGTAAAAAAACTTACTTTCACATTTATAATATTAATATAGATTTTGTATGTTTTTTATCAAACGATTCATTGTGAATATAAAATTAATTTGTGCAATATTGCACAAACTGGTATACTTAATTAGCCCTAGGAATTTAAATGTAGGTGTTTTATTATAAATATAATGCATATTATATTGCATATGAAATGATTTTAGCATAACAGCGAGAATACCAGGCGCGGACGTGTCACAGGAACAATCTAAAAAGTCTCGAGGTCTCGAATGTGTTCGCAAAGATACGGGTTATGACAAGGGACACTTTTTGTTTATAATAACGTTGCCAAAATGTTTAAATACCTAAATAAGACTTTTTTGTTTTGACTTAAATATAATAATTATAATCATAATAATATCTATGGATGCTTTCACACCACGTCAATCTGGTCCCGTGGTACGTTTTCGAAGAACTTATGTTACGGGTACCGGAAGACGGAAATATATTTAATACTTTTATACTATACATATATTTGAGATTTTTATTATATAATACACATATTTAATACACATCCATGACCCAGGAACACAGAAAATATTTTTGTTCCCTGGCGGGAGTTGAATCCGCAACCTCCAGCTTGAGCGCCAACGCGCTTACCACTGAACTCTGTGGTTCAGTGGTCGTCGATATTTATAGCCTATCCAGAAATATATAAACCCTGCGTAGTGTCGCCACTGTATCTTTTTTACGTCAACACATAGTATCGTCCATGACAGAAATTAGTTCCGAAATTTTCCGCAATATGGCGAGGGTTTTTATGTTTCTGGTCAGGCTTAAATAATTAAATATATTATTTGCTGTGGTATCTGTGGTAATAATAGCGATGATGACAAGTTTTAAATCCAAGTAAAGCATCATCATCATCATCATCATCAGCCTCTATCCGTCCACTGCTGAACATAGGCCTCCCTATAAGTAAAGCATGATCTATCAAAATATTGATAGAAATATATTATATAACATAAGTTTGAACCTACATAAGCATTGAACTTAATACACTAATAAAATATTTTATTCAAAATCAAAGCACGTAACGTCCAAACTACAACGGAATTTCATCACTCTTTCAATAACCGGGAAACGTAGAATAGCAATTGTATTGAAACTGAATTGTTTCAAAAAACGATAAAAACAACGTGAAATACAAAAATGTCACAACTATTGCGACGATGTTTGTTTCATAAGAGTTCATTCAACAACGTTCTATTCCAAATATGCTTTTCGAAATGCACAACAATAAATTGCGCATTGTCAATTTTATGCAGCAATAAACTGCTGTAAAACTCTAAAAAAATCTTCTCTTTAATCGTCAATAAAAACAATATTGGTTTAGAAACTGAATGTAACGGGGCAAGATAGCTTTTAACTCGGAGCAGGCTGTGGCGCCCCCCGAACGTCGACAGGGAGGACAGGCTGCCCGGGGTCAATGAGGAGAAGCAGAAGATCCTGCAGCAGGCCATTTGCCGAGCCAAAGAGGAGGTCTGGTGGGAGTTAAATGAGGTCTCAAGCCCGAACCGGGCCAACTGGGGAAGATTTTCGGGGAAATTTTGCCTTACTACTGTGGTCTATACGCCCTAAGTAGGCGCAGACGACGAGGGTATTCTGCCACTCGTCACGAAAGCAAAAACGAAGGCGGTTCTAACCCACCTCCAGAGTAGTAAGAGGGCGCCGGGTCCAGACCAGTGCATGGGAGGGTCCTCGCAATCTCTCTTGTGCATCTCCACGATAGCCTCCGAGAGCTGTGCGACCGCTGCCTGCGGTATGGACGATTCCCGAAGGCCTGGAAGGAGGGTCGGCTCTGTTTATTACCAAAGGTAAGCTGGACCCTGGACTCAGCTTCGGCAGTACGACCGGTGGTGTTGCTTAGCGAATCTGGGAAGTCCCTGGAGAGAATAGTGACCTCCCGGCTCGTTCAGCACCTGGAAGAGTTCCAATTTGGGCAGTAACGGGTGAGGCAGAACATAAATCGAGTTGGTAATGAGGCTTCTCACGAAGCCTCCCCCGGGGGTGATGCACAGGGATAACGTAAAGTAAGAGCGTAACGCCCCTATGCTCGTATCGGGTCAGGATCGGAACCGTCGTCGGAGTTAGGCACGAGGATGCGAAGACTGCTTAGTGGCAGTCGGGCAGTCCCCCTTATGACGAGTAGTCTGGCCTTTTGCCGAGGTCAATCTGTCGCAGAAGTGATCCTGTTGCCAGCAGATTTGGGACCTTCAAAAAGCGGCTTAGAGCATTCGCGGGTGTTTTAGTTTAATAGTGTACTCCCAAATAAGAATATCACATGGAGAGCAAGGATCAAAAAAAACATGTAAGGTAATAATAATAATAAAATAATAAAAAAAGGTAAAACTCAACAAAAGTCCTAACACTTACACTACACATTATGTACCTACAGCAAACACAAATTACATGCTCATCACAATTTGAATAAAATTCCTTAAACGTGATAATTTGCTATTAAATAAATTAATTAGTTTGCAACTTTTTCACCCAAAAGTTTCAAAAACATTCGAGGTCAAAAACAAATTGCATTTTGGGTAATTTATCAGTGGACCCTGTGCTAGCTACAGAACACATTGCACCTTTTAGCCAACTTTTCCAAATGTCCATTAAAGGATTTAAGGGATTAAACAAGTTCGCTACAAGCGTATGCGTTTTGTTTTTATAGCACAATGTACAGTTTTCGCATGACTTTGTGTTCGTAAATTGAATAACGTGTGTTTTTGTCATAGTTGTCTGTTGTGTTGTGTCTAGAGAATGCAGGCCTTTTGAGAAGCCAGGCCTTGTCTAGTTATACTAGGTAGGTATATCATTAGAACTCACAATACTATTAAATATAATATTTTTAACAGTCCATTTCATTTTATTGTCAGTCATAGATATCTCTCTTATTATTCTCTAAATGAACGCCAAGACGGCTAAATCATTCAACAAGCCAAGAAAATAAATTATGTAAACCTTTGCTATATGCAAAGGTTTACATAATATTATAAATCTAACCGATAACATATAAACAACCTCAATGCATCATAATACAAATATTCAAAAAGGATAATTCAGTAAACAGCGTTCAACTTTTCGTACATATTAAAAACTTCCCTTTACCTCACAAGCTCACGTATAATGGTGACTAAATTGAAAATGTTTTGGAAAAAATATGCAAACGCACGCGCCACAGCAATATCATTTCCTCATTGGGTAGCGGGCTTATTCTCAGTTTGATTCTATAAAAAGCCCAGAACCGACAATCTTATTATGAGCCCCCATTCCGTTGTGCACCCTATAACAGTGCAGCAACGTTGGGATTTCTGACACGCGATTGGCCATTCAAGGTAAATTTATACCCATTAAGCAGATTTCAGATATTCCTCATAATATTAAAATTATTTATAGACTATAAAACGTTTTAAATGTAAATAAATTAAGGAATTTACGTTTGGGTATATATTAATAATAGTAATTAGTTATAATACCGTTGAATGTGCCATTAAACCGTTTACGATTTATACCATGTTTACTTTCACATGTAAAAAGTATCATGATAACTTATTTTATTAATAAATATAAATAATTATAGCTATGACAGTCCTAATAATTTTCAGCAGAAAACAGATTAAAAATTGTCTATATATTTACGGTCAACAATAAATTATATGATTTCTTCGGCTATTTTACAAAGAAATACTACTGTAATCTATACATTTAATAATAAGTAAATTATCAGAAACATTTGAACGTAATCAGCTTTTAGTTTCGTTCGAAATATCTGCTGACCGTACTTGCATCGATACGTATCTTGCCGAAACAAAAGCACCTGAACACCGCATTATGATAATGCATCTAGAAATATCGCGCTTAAACCGAAAACGGGCTATAATGCAAATGATATTACTTTTTATCGTGAACAGGGATGCAGTTTGCTAAAAGTCGATATATCCTCGAGTTTATCGATAAAATTCACAAGAACTTTGCAGGGTGTTAAATGTCTTACCGGATCATTTTAACATAATGGACTCTTCGCTGGAATAGTTACAAGATATCATAATATACCTAGTATTTTCAGTCCATATACGATCATCTATATAATATCCGTTGTATGCAAGGGGATTTACCCGGTTTGTCGTTCACTAAAAGATTCCTAGGACTAAAAATTAAAAAAACACACTAACGTAGATATCCGGATCCTAAGGGTAACTCGTAACTGGTGGCCGATGGTTATAGCTGTTGATATTTGTGAAATTAAATAAAGACTACATTTTTGTAGATCTTAGTTTTGAGAACATTGCATTGAATGAGATGTTAATCAAGTAATCGATGGAAAGAGACTGATTATAACAAAACAAACAATATTTTGGGAGTAATATTAATTGGCTTAAAATTAGTTAATTCAGTTCAATGTTAATTTAGTTAAATGTTCAAAAAGTTAAATATACATCGTGTTAATAATGCACCCAAAAATGTATGTAAAATTTTAAACTTTTGCACATTTGAAATGCTTACAACAGTTATTACTGAGTGAAAAGTTGAAAACATTTTTAATCCCAACATATATCCCAGATCACCTTTATAACATAATATTTCCTCCATAAAATATTTAATTTTTTTCACCGTGTAATAAACATGTGACATGTGACAAAAATGTTCTTTGTGAGTTACGCTGTAACTTTATAAAAATCTTTGTAATATTATTTCCAAATGGTTGGAGGCTGTATTTTCTTTGATCTCTGCCTTCGTGATGTCAATCTTACTATTTTGCGACTTCCAAAAAAGATATTTTAGACAGAAATGAATTGCGATATTTATTTTTCACAATCTACAAATACAAGCTGTATTTTGATATTTTTATGTGAATATATAGAAATAACACATCGGTAACGTTTTTCAATTGGTCATATTATATACAAGGCGCGGCTCCACCGCGGCGCACGCAGTTGCTATGCTGTGTTAAAATGACAATTAAATATATTATATTACTAGCTGTTGCCCGCAGCTTCGCCCGCGTTTACTTAGATTTACATATGTTCTGATTGATGATGATTATTTTATAGCCAAAGTTACTCCTTATAACGTCAGCTATCTGCTAGTAAAAGCCTCGTCAAAATCGGCTTAGCCGTTTCAGAGATTAACCGGAACAAACAGACGGACAAAAATGGTATTTCTTAATGTAAGTGCAGTATATTATTTCATAGATTTTAACCGCGACTTCGTCCGCGTATAAGAAGTATTGTTTTAAATCTTATTTTTCAAATAAAGTAGTAGTAGCCATGCTGCTTTGCAACCGAATTGGGCCGGCACAACCGTGGTGGTGCCTCTCGCTCACATAACACCGGCGTCAAGTGACAGCTATGCTGTCGCGTTTCGTGCGGTTTGTGAGTTTCTGGTGGCCTATTGGGAGGTATAGGGAAAGGGAGGGCAACGCATCTGCATAACTTTTGGCTGTACCGATGTCTATGGGCGTCGGTAGTCATCTCCGGCTCCGACTGCTCGGTTGCCTCCATGTGACATAAAAAAAAAAGTTCCAATTTACAAACCATAATAATTTAAAGAATACTATTTACTTCCACTGTAAGGCCCGATAGTACGTTTTTATAAAATATGTTTATTTAATTTAGTAGTACATTCTACGGATTTTATCGCGGTTTATTAAGATTTTTAAATGCCCGACGTTTCGGATCCTTTCCAGCAAACATGTTCATGGAAGGATTGAGGTGTCAGACGTATTTATTTTGTATCCAAACGATACAAAATTATTCGTAACTACCCTATGATACATCAATATTTTAATTCAAATTAGTACCTACTACCAGCAAAAAAACTACGAAAAAGTTATATTTTTTATTCATATATTTTATTATTGTTCCTAGCATTGTTTATAAATAGTACTTTGTCATTTATTGAAATTTTAAATTATTAAATAAAAACATATATTGGATATAAATTACAAAGAAACTAAAACTAAAAACCTTAAAAAATATAATATAATAACTTAAGTATATTAATAAAAAGGAGTCCCTTTAGGCAAGGTTCCGAAGGTTTTCACAGCGTTCCCCCTTTGAATTGCTAGACTAATTCTTTGTCCGAGGTAGCTGCCAGCTCTTCGGTCTCCTGTGATGTCGACTAACCTTTTTGTTATTTCCTAACTACTACTACTAACTACTAACTAACACTAACACTTTTAGTTATTTATTTTAAGTTAAAGAGCCTTAAAGTGCTAGGACCCCACGGACCAAGGGTATCGACACCGAATGGGACAAAATCATATTCGGAGCCTAGACCCCTGTATTTGCATATTTTAGCTTTTTCAGCCGCTTCATTATTATATATAAGTATTCCTTTTTTATAATATAATAAATTCTATTAATAAATCATTTTTGGATAAATTACTAATATATGAATACTTCATTAAAAACGCGTGCAATACAAAAGTACGACCTCATAAGGATTCGCATCTTGTAATAGATAGCGTGATCTACATTTTGTGTTAACGCCATCTATTGACACATCTAAAAAACTTCTTGTTACACTAATTATACATCTTATATCTTACCTAGGGTCTCAAACTATCTCCATATCAAATTTCACTCAAATCGGTTTAGTAGTTTAACAAATACACAGTCCCGGCGTTTTAGCTACACAACTCCCGTTCCCGTGGGATTTTCAGTATAGCAACTATTTTAAGTCCTACGTTAAGTTCCAAAGTATCTTCATACCAAATCTCACTCAAATCTGTTCCGTGGTTTAGAAGATAGACAGTCCCGGGTTTTACCCACATAGGTCCCGTTCCCGTGGGATTTTTAGGATAAAAACTATTTTAAATCCTACGCTAAGTTCCAAAGTACCTTCATATCAAATTTCACACAAATCTGTGCCGTGGTTTAGAAGTTAGACAGTCCCGCGCATAGTTCCCATTCCCGTGGGATTTTCAGGATAAGATTTATTTTAAGTCCTACGTTAAGTTTCGAAGTACCTTCATATTAAATTTCACCCAAATCTGTTCCGTGGTTTAGAAGATAGTCTGTCCCGGGGTATTACCCGCATAGGTCCCGTTCCCGTTGGATTTTCAGGATAAAAACTATTTAATGTCCTATGTTAATTTTCAAAGTATCTTCATATCAAATTTCACCCAAATCTGTTCCGTGGTTCAGAAGATAGATAGTCCCGGGGTTTTACCCGCATAAATCCCGTTCCCGTAGGATTTCCGGGATAAAAACTATCCTATGTCCTTTCTCCGGTATCAAGCTATCTTTGTGCCAAATTTCATCCAAATCTGTTAAGCGGTTTAGGCGTGAAGAAGAGACAGACAGACAGAAAGACAGAGGTTATATAGACAGATGTTATCCTGGTCATTTTATTTGTGAATCTAAACCATTTTCGAATCCACTTGAACACACAAAAAAATCATCAAGATCAGTCCAGCCACTTAGGACGAGTTCAAGGACATACATACGTACAGAAGAATTATATATATAAAGATATGAACAGTAATCGCGTTAGTTTAAAACAATATAAAATGTCAATAGCAAGAATATATCAGTTAATGGGTATCGTATACCGTGGGTTGCAGTGCATTGCATTTTCTTACAAACGTGCGTAGTCTCTTCGTGCGCCGCGGTGGAGCCGCGCCTTTATATACATAGTGTACAGGTAATCGTCTCTTTCCTGAGCTTATTTAAATCTTTGTTATCTTTGTCACTCACTTTATGAAAAGCTAACTGAGGAAAGCGAGTACTTTTTAAATCTTCTCCTTATTGAATTCGTTAAAGGTCAAAAGTCTTCGTAGCTTTCTATATTATAATATCAAAAGCCTAATATTTGTTGTTGAAAGTTTTTCCAACTCTTTTATGGTAACAATAAGCTTATTATAAATGTGATTGAGGAGGCTTCATCAGTACTTTGACTGACAATGACAACAAAATAAATCAAATAAAAAGTAATAATAAACCTGTGCATATAGGAGAATATTTTTGAGCTTACAACAAAATTCCCATTTTATATTTTATTCTGATTGTGATTATTTAAAAATGATGTGTCAGGTATCCCGTTTAAATTACAAAGGATTATGCCTATGTATGAATGTCGACAAATTGGGTACCCTGTCCCTCGAATCTGCTTATCTGAGCGTCCGCATCGAGATCTATATGGAGTAAATCCGGAAAAATTGATTAAAAAATATTTTGGTTCACCCATTTTATCCATAATAACTTAATCTCTTAATTATTGCTGTATTATGGTCACGTTATTAAAATTATTGATCAATTATAATTTGAACTTTTTTGGCTTGGAATTGGTAAAGTTATTATCGTTTACCAGACAGCATTAACTGTCTTTTACTAGTAATTACGTGGGTGCATATTTCTTTCACGCACTTTGTAGCATCTTTATATGTTTAGCTTGAGAGATGTCAATCAGGTCTTTTGTTCATTGTTTTCTCTTGTTTCACCAGAATTTGGCCGTTGTTAAATAATATAATAGTGTTTACCTACTATGGCGATAGCTTAATATTAAGACACACCATTTAGTAAAGGGATATCCATCAAGAGCTGTCTAACAACTACCTCTTTTCTTACAGAGGCTTCAACGTCAGTTTTTTAGTTGGCGTAGACAAAATCAGTTTGCTATACATGGGGACTTGTCTCTGCCGAGCGTCATCACCGCGATGCTCGGTGACGACGAGTCCTGGACGGCGACGGTCTCCTTCTGCGTGGCAGTAATGTCCCAGAAGGAAGGTCTAAAAAAAAGGCGATGTAAAATCAGCGGAATTGAAAAAAAACACAGGAATTTGTTGCTTTTTTGTTGCTAATTAGTTGCTAAAAATTAATTTTGTTGCTCCAACCGATCGCAAAAAATCGGCAATAGCGCTAACTTTTCATTAAGATAGCGTGGAAATCACTGGATGTGGACTTATTGATCAAGCGAATGGGGGTCAATTTGTTGCTTTTTTGTTGCTAATTAGTTGCTAAAACAATATTTTTTTTGCTCCAACCGATCGCATAAAATCGGCAATAGCGCTAACTTTTCATTAAGATAGCGTGGAAATCACTGGATGTGGACTTATCGATCAAGCGAAAAAGGCGTCAATTTGTTGCTAAAAGATGCTAAGAAGAAAAATTTTTAAAAAAATTAAATTTGTTTCTTTTTTAATTATGCCAAAATAAATAATGTCCACGCCAGCTTAACTCTCGAGATTTCCGTGGAAAAACTATAGTAAAAATTTGTTGCTGCAGAGAGAGTCAGCAACAAAATAAAAACCGGAAGTCAAGAGAAGTTGGAGATCGGTTTCCAAAAAAGCCGGCCACGCTAGCTTAACTAACGTTATTTTCCGCGGAAAAAAAAAGTGAAATTTTATTTTGTTGCGGACTCTCTCTGCTAAAACAAGCTGTAGTATGACCAGCAACAAATTTTCACTTAGTTTTTTCGCGGAAGAATCGCTAGTTAAGCTAGTGTGGCCGGTTTTTTTGTAAACGATCTCCAACTTTTCTTGACTTCCGGTTTTTATTTTGTTGCTGACTCTCCCTGCTAAAACAAGCTGCAGTATGAGCAGCAACAAATTTGTACTATAGTTTTTCCACGGAAAAATCGTTAGTTAAACTAGCGTGGCCAGATTTTATGTAAACCGATCTCCAACTTGTCTTGACTTCCGGTTTTTATATTATTGCTGACTCTCTCTGCTAAAACAAGCCGCAGCATGAGCAGCAACAAATTTTCACTTTATTTTTTCTGCGGAAAAAACGTTAGTTAAGCTAGCGAGGCCGGCTTTTTTGGAAACCGATCTCCAACTTCTCTTGACTTTCGGTTTTTATTTTGTTGCTGACTCTCTCTGCTAAAACAAGCTGCAGTATGAGCAGCAACAAATTTTTACTATAGTTTTTCCACGGAAATCTCGAGAGTTAAGCTGGCGTGGACATTATTTATTTTGGCATAATTAAAAAAAAACAAATTTTTTTTTTTAATTTTTTTTTCTTCTTAGCATCTTTTAGCAACAAATTAGCAACAAATTGACCCCTATTCGCTTGATCGATAAGTCCACATCCAGTGATTTCCACGCTATCGTAATGAAAAGTTAGCGCTATTGCCGATTTTTTGCGAACGGTTGGAGGAAAAAAAAAATTTTTAGCAACTAATTAGCAACAAAAAAGCAACAAATTGACCTCTATTCGCTTGATCGATAAGTCCACATCCAGTGATTTCCACGCTATCTTAATGAAAAGTTAGCGCTATTGCCGATTTTTTGCGATCGGTTGGAGCAACAAAATTAATTTTTTAGCAACTAATTAGCAACAAAAAAGCAACAAATTCCTGCGTTTTTTTTTTTCAATTCCGCTGATTTTACATCGCCATTTTTTTAGACCTCCAGAAGGAGGCCGACGAGCGGGTGAGAGAGGAGGCCGCCGACGAGGCCTCCCCCGCGGGCTACGAACGGGGGGAACCTGGGCCCAGTATGGCACAACGTCGTGGGGCCTGCTTTGTAGCGGTCGGGTAGTCCCCTCTTACGAGTAGTCTGGCCTTCGCCGGGGCCAGTCTGACTCTGAGGTGATCCTGTCTGCATATCCGGGACCCTCAATACGCGGCTGAAGGCGCTCGCAGTGGTTTTAGTTAGGGTGGGCACTCCCAGGTGTGAGTCCCACATTAGGTCAGGATCTACCCAAGATCCTGGCTGCATCCATAAGGATTTCCCTGAGATTAAAAAAAAAATTTGCTATACATTTCAGTCTGTACTTAATCAACAGAATAAATATTGTTGCATTAAATCAAAGATCTTTTCTATTGCCAAATATTTAACATCACTTAATCTTTACAAAAAGTTAAATACCTATAGACGCTTTTACACAACGTCAATCTGGTCCTGTGGTAAGTTCTCGAAGAACTTGTGTTACGAGTACCAGACAACGGAAATATATTTATTACTTTTATACTATACATATATTTAAGATTTTTATTATATAATACACATATTTAATACACATCCATGACCCAGGAACACAGAAAACTTTTTTGTTACCTGGCGTAAAGTATGAAAGTTTATTACAAAATTAAGTAACGTCATATTATGGAGGTTCGACATTGTATCGAGCCAATAAAGGCACATCGTCGCATTTCACCACCGGTCGATTCAGGGCATTACTCAACTGTACGGTCTGAGAGGTACATTAAAAATTGCTCGCTGAAAGGTCTATTCATCCTACGTAAGAACCTAAGTACATTTATTTCGTACTTGAATGTAAATCGAAATTGTTTCGATGTATCGAAGAAATAAACATAAAGTAAAATCTAAGAAATTTACAGTTTGTGCAAAAATTTTATTCTTTGCTACTTACTACCACTTCCATAAGCTTAAATATCCTTTAATCCGTCCCTGTACATGTCAACTATAAGTATTTCCTAGTCATTTAAACTTTCAACCCCCCATAAAATATTATGTGCCTTGAATTTCACAGCTAAGTGACTGTGTTTCCCAGTTTAACCAACTAGAATTAGGAATAATAATTTATAGAAATGGAATAATTTTGTTTCAAATATTACAAAGCCCTTTTAAATGGTTTGGCAAAATTTAAATCTTCAAAACTTTCCGAAGTGAATATTAAAGTAGTAAAATATATTTTACAAAGTTAATAACATTTTATATAAGAAGGTAGGCTTATTGGACTGATAAAATTTTAATAGCTTTACAACTTCTACTTACTTGTTGTTACATGCGGCGTTGCCAGCTTGAATCTGCTATTAACATAAAATGTTTGAATGTTAATAAACAAATGAAACGTAGAAATAAAGTGTTGTTCCACTAGAATTTTGTATTTCAATAGTTATTGACCAAATCAAACTATGTTATTTTTAGTACTTAAGACCAGAAAAGAGAGATCTCAGGCTAAATGAAGAGCTTTAAAAATCTCTTTTGTTAAATAAAATAAATGTAGGTATTATATAAATTCATATTGATTTTTTAACGTTTACGTAAACGTTACGTCACGTAAAATAAACACTTTTTACGTTTTTATCGCGGTTTATTAAGATTTTTATATTCTCGACGGTCCGGATACTTTACAGAAACCATGGTCACGGGAGGACTTATATTATAACACTTCACTACTACATTAGGATTAAGAGAGTAGATTTTTCAAATACGCATCTGAAAAAGTAAAAGCTTTTTTCGACTGACTTTCGTCTTAGCTAGGTAATGGTTATTAAAGAGGTAATTATAAAATTGAGTATTTACTAACGTTTCTCTATTTTTCAGCCCCTAAACTATAAAATATTATGAAGATATTATTTAATGTAGTATTCTAACCAACACACATGCTTTCGTACTTACAATATTAAGTAATATAGTATTACTTCTACACTCATGTAACTATAAAACTGTATTACAACAGTACTAACTATAAAACTTTTATAATGTATCTTCTCTGTAATTTGCGAGAGTTTTATGAGTAAAAATAAAAACATACGCAAATAAAGTGGGCCCTGGTACAAGAGCTCTGATTAATAAGAAGTCATTATTTATTCTAGAGTCTTTCAGTTTTAATTCGGATTAATGTGTGTACATTAAAACTGGGGCCTATTCTTTGAGTCAATGAAAACAAATTACCGTTTTTGGGGTTTTATTAAAGGCTAAATTTATCTCTATTATATCGTCATGATCATTTTTATCAACGTCATGTCCACTGTTGCTTATGTGAATCCCAACACGACTGTCGTCCGTGAAAAAAGAAAAGCATAAAATTATATTTGTTTATTTTCTTCGTATATATTATTTGGAGTAATAATTTCAGTTCTAGATATCCTTAAATTATCCTGTAAATTTCACCTTAAGAAACCCTATTGTCCTAATCATAAATTATTCTTCATCGCATTTTGTTAATAGAGTTTGCCATTATGTTCAAATTACACGAAGAATCTGTAACTTCAAGTTACATTTTTCGTAGATGCGTGCCCCCTACGAGTGTCGGCCCTTGTAGCCCTACAAGTGGATTTGATAACAGCGCCATCTGGTATTCCGATTCTGATCTGACCCCAATTGAAACGTCTAAGTAAAAAGATCTCGCATTTGGCAGCCCAATCAACGAGAAAGTTAATTTGCTGGTTTTATTCCGCTTATAAATTCCATTTATTTTGAAAGGAAGCCTTAAATTTTAAATTGGAGTAATTGAAACCGCAGGGTTATCTAAGTATACATTTTTATACATTTTACTAAAAGTTATATTATAATTATGAGGTATTTATAAAAAGTATTTCTAGGTAAATAGATAAAAATCTCATTGAAGCTGGTAAGCGATAACTGGAAATTAGCGCTTAAATGTGACGTTTCACGATTAACTAGGTTTGTCAGAATGTCACCGCAGTACTAAATGTTTTCATGTTATATGAAACAAATCCCAACATTTATTTTAAAAATGTAGAAATATCATAAAAGCTATAATATGTATTATTAACATACGAAAACCGATACCACCTCCTCTTAAGGAGGTGACGATCTGGCTTCTGGATTACAGTGTTAAATAGGACGACATTAAAATTATTAAGCTTTTAGCTGAAGTGTAACGGTAAGTGGACAACGTTGCCCGTAAAATAAACCAAATTTATTTAGAGTCAGTCAATAACGAGCAAAATCCTACCGATTTTCATTTAAAATGTACATACATCATACAAATAGCCTCACGAATCCTTATAAATTGAAAAGTATGTTTTTACGCTTTTACGCCTAAACCGTAAATCGGATTTCTGTAAAACTATAGAAAGAGATAGATTATATTAATAAGAAAGTTTAAGGCTATAAGAAATAATCAACATCAGTCCCGGATATACTATAAACCTAATTCCCCCAACATGGTCAGCCCCCTCCCCCCCCCTATTGTACTGTCCCAACGTTGAGGGGGGGGTTAGGTTAGGTAGTAGGAGAGGAGGGGTTGTTCTGTGGTGCGGGACAACCCCTTGATGGAGGTGGCGTCGGTCATCTGAGGGACTGACTATTCATCGAGGTGCCCTGTTTGCTCATTACATCCGGGGCACCTGACCAAAGGCGGCATTGGCGACCCTCGCCGAGTTTTAGTGGGTAGAGCTGCGTCGGGCTTTCGGGCACAGCGAGTCCCACATACCCGCGTGGATGCCTCATATCATTTCGAGGCGTTAAAGAAAAAAATAAGCCTAATTTTCGTAGCAGTGCGTACATAGTAATAATATATTGTGACAGAAACCACATACCAAATATAATCACGTTTACATCACGTATCATAACGTAGATATAATATAATGACATTTGTTTCAAAATACCGTGATATGGTCGTTTGCATTAATCACCCGGTTATGGGCGATACAGCCGGGACGGCACCCATCTGTACCCCCATGAAACATTGCCTTTAAATCGACTCATTCCACGCGATCTTTCTGGAATATTTTAGTTAATATGTCATGGGCTGCTTATATTAAATGTAGATTTAGAAAATGTTTAATTTGTTTGTAGTCGGTGCTAAATGCTATGATTTTAACATTAATCTTCAAATGTAAAAATCGAACGTATGATATTTATGTAGAATTTCTTAAAAAAAGGTTTTTTTTCTGATCAATATAAAAAATAACCATTATAGTTGTTTTACAGTAAACCTAAAGTTTTGCTAATAATCTAGCTTTCTCCAGTGTATATCAAAGATTGCAGGATGGGTGTTAGTGCCTTTTCACACGAGCCGGTTGCTGGGTAGCCGGCGCTGGGTATTCACGTAGCGAAGTGTAAGCAAATTAAGCCGGTACACGTGAAAGTTGTCATACACGCTACCGGATACTCGGAAATCGGCACGTGTGAAAAGGCACTTATAGGAAATGTGTTTTACATTAGTTATGAATTAGGATGTCTAATATCTCAGTGTAGTACAGTTACATGTAAGGCGTAGTACCATGCTACATTGCAGCCGAATGGGACCGGCACGATCGGGGTTGGTACCTTTCGCTCACATAACACCGGCATCAAGTGACAGCTATGCTGTCGCGTTTCGTGCGGCTTGTGAGTTTCTGGTGGCCCATTGGAGAGGATAGTATAATAAAATAATATATCTATGGACGCTTTCACACCACATCAATTTGGTCCCGTGGTTTAAGTTCTCGAAGAACTTGTGTTACGGGTATCAGACAACGGAAATAATTTAATACTTTTATACTATACATATATTTAAGATTTGTATTATATAATACACATCCATGACCCAGGAACACAGAAAATATTTTTGTTCCCTGGCGGGATTCGGACCCGCAACATCCGCTTACCACTAAGCCACAGAGGTCGTCAGGGAAAAGGAGTGCCACGCATAACCTCTGGTTGTGCGGATTTGTATGGACGTCGGTATATATAGTCGGTATGTATAGTATACAGCTGCGACTGCTTGTTTGCCTCCTTATGTGTTAAAAAAGTAACTGTAAGGTATTAGAAATATTTACTACGTAAAAATCTATATATCTATACATAAAATCCGTGGAAAAGAACTAATGTATATAATAACTGAAATTTGTAGAAATGTTAGAAAACAGTATGTTTTTTATATTATAAATAACTGCAGATTAATTCGATTAACGAATTACATTTCCTTTTTTAGCCCACTTCAAAAAGAGTTATTTTTTTATAGTACTTTATTATATTACATTTTAATCACACTTTACATCTTAAAAAAACAACCATTTTAAATGGAGGTTGCGGTATCATGTTATAAAGGCGAATGTTAAAATGCGTAGCTCCATAATTGAAATTTAATTACGCTGATAGTAATTTAAAACGTCCCACAACCCTACTTTGCGGTGGCGGTTTCGTGTTCGATGTAAAACCAATTTTAGCGTCATTGCATATAAGATACATACATAGAACACAAATTTTACATAGTATTCTTTCAGGGTGTCTCAATTTCTATCCGCATTAGGCCGGTGCATACATGAACCAACACCCTCCTCTCCTGAATTCTGGGAAAAGACCGTATAAGGATCGATGATCATACATATAACACATTTTTCTTATAATGTATTCTAATATATTGTGTCCTGCACAATTGTTTATTTAATGAAATAGATATGTTTTCATGCTCCCGGCATCTTTTTAAAAATCTTTATATATAAAGAAATTATTTGCTTAGATATTTATCTTATTAATTGTCATTACGGTGTTTCCATTAACTCTGGATAATGTATATTAATAATTATTAATAACTAATCATCTTTTCTGTCCTTGCTGTAAAATGTAAACTTCAACTTAGTGAGATATAGAGGGAACAATTTGTATCTATTTTTCTGTTCTATGCTACATTCTATGTTATTCTTGTGATAGTTTCTGTAAATTAAAAAAAATTTAATTGTATAAATCATCATCAGTGTCTGCTGAAAATAGGCCTCCCTCAATGAACGCCAAGAAGGCTTGGTGTTCATTGCCACTCTCTTTCCTCTCTCATCCAACACGGCCCGATTTATTATTACACAGTATAAATTGAAGTGTTGGTCCGTTTCAACATCGATATTTTTTTAAACTACTCATCGGATTTTGATACGGTTTTCACTTTCAGCTTTGTTAAGAACAAGGCTTTGAATATTTTTACCATAGAAAGTAGAGAAAAGTTTTATTTTTTGTTACGAATTAACTCAAAAACTACTCAAATGATTTTAAAAATTATTTTATTGTTGAAATTCTACGTTATCACTGAGTGACATGGGCTATAAATTAACTATCATCAATCCGGATATGTTTATAAACCTAAGTTATGGCGGGCGAAGCTGCGGGCACCAGCTTGTGCATAATATAGTATGCAGCGGAAAAAAACATGACGTTAGACGCCCAAAATTAGGTTTAGACATGACATGACATTTGTGGTTAGAAAACCGAATCCAATGCTTGCATAACACGCTATCCAAATCTAATTTAGTTGTCACTTTTACCAAAAATTGAGTTGTATTAGTAAAAGAAGTTAGTCATTGGATCGCTTCTGATTCTATAAATAATACATCATACGTCGTAAACATTTAGCTCTTAGACTATACATAAGAGTATAAATTATAGTATAAATAAGTATACATAAAAGTTTAACTTAACATATATAGCGTCAAGGATATAATAAAAAAATAGGAAGTGTTTTTCATATATATAAGTTTATATGGAACTGTATATTCCGTTAAAAGGCTCACTTAAAATATTTCTTAATAAATTTAATTTTAGTATTTTTTTAAATTAAACCTCAAGCCTTTTAATTATTTTCGCCATAAGATTTAGGTTTCTTTTAAATAGGACATTTTCTAAAATAATTTAGATTTGAATATAATTATAATATTACATGTATACAATATGCTGTTGTTGTTCTTGGCGTACATTGAGGGAGTGTGGATAGATAAAGGTTGAAGCTGATGTTGATACTTAGTTGCTGGATTTATTTATTTATCAGGTATATTTTATCACCCTTTTTATGACCTATTTATATAATTCAGATAAGTTTATTTTTCATTTACTTAGTCGTAGAGTTCATTTAAATTACATGTGGGATAGATTATATTGTATATAGTTTTCAATAATTTATTATTAATTGGGGTAAAATATCATACTTAGGCAGGTAGTATTTATCTAAGAGATAAAATGCCTCGCAGGATTAATTGCAATAAAGCTAAGGTTGCTCTCTACATCTAAACTTAACAACGGTAGCAATAAGAGTTTTAAGATCAAATCAATATTATGCATTAACTTAAGAAATTTGAAGATTTTATATTTAAAGAATTTACAGTTTCGGCCATAATTTTTTTTTTTGAAATTTTACATGATACAGAACTCTAGTTTCACTTTTAAAACCACACTTTATTGATATTTCATTTACATTGAAAATATTATATCGATAGCCTGTCTGAAGTCTCCGCCCACCATCACGCTATGGATACATCATTATTAAAAAATACATACAAGGGTATAAAATGGTATACCGTAATTAAGGCATCCATCAAAACAAAAGTAGCCGACGTCACGCGAACAATAAACACAACAGAGGACACGTACGCCATCAGTTTGATCGTAGGTCTCCACTTGTGGTGTGGAAGTTGCGTTTAGGAAAATGGACGGTAGGTTAACTATTATACATTCAATCTCCGTGCAGATTGAATGCGGGAAAATCAGTATTTTGAGCGATAGGTGATAAAAACCTTTGAATCCAAGAGACCAAAATTTATGTAAAGAAGAGCTCTCTCAACGAACAACGATCAACAATCATTTACGCAAGCAAGTTGATTAATAGTAGCTGCTGATTCTCAATACTGTTAGTAGCATAAGAATAAACAATCATAATTACCAGCCAAGCATTAAACTCTAACATCCAGTCTCGATTTAGCTGTCTTTCGATGCGGACGTATTGCCGACAATAAGGACGCGGATCCACCGCGGCGCTCGCAGAGGCTACGCACGTTTGTTAAGTTTCGCTTTGCAAGAAAATGCATTGGCCTAAGATCCCGATATAAAACGAACTTCACCGAGCTGGTTATTGGATGAAACTTATTTTATATTCAATTTAATATGTCAATAAATATATTGCATTTCGGTTGTCCAAATGGG
This sequence comes from Helleia helle, assembly GCA_963853865.1. Classification (NCBI taxonomy): domain Eukaryota; kingdom Metazoa; phylum Arthropoda; class Insecta; order Lepidoptera; family Lycaenidae; genus Helleia; species Helleia helle. The sequence goes on from OY971420.1 coordinate 9,548,662, forward strand.
TTGTTTCAGTCCAGGATATGATTAATTAATAATTTAAAAAATTATATTTTAATTTTATTTAAAGGTATTGGTTAATAGAGAAATTCCATACCAATCGAAAGTATAAGCCCCATAGAATATGCAAACGTTAGGTTGTCTTTCTTTTTCCCGTCACAACTCTCGGGTAGGCGGGTATAAGCAGGTAAATCGATACTAGTGACTTGCACCGGTCTGGTTAACGAATTAAAATTAAATTAAAATAAAGATTAATCCATTACGATCACGGTAGTTATAAGGTTGTCTTTAAATATATTTTTGTTGTATTTTTTTTATTATTAATTAATAATAGTCCTGGACTGAATTTTTTTAGGCAACCCATATGCAATATATTTATTAATATATTAAATTGAATATAAAATAAGTTTCATCCAATAACCAGCTCGGCGAAGGTCCTCTTTATATCGGGATTGTATGCTATAATGTGATTGTTTCCACTGCAACCCACAAACACGCTACGCATTCATTGACATTATCTTGAAATTTACATTTTAAGGTTCAACTAGTTGATGCCGCGAACTCTAACAAAATGATTGCTATCTCATCTGACATAAGGCGCGAACATGCGTGCTAGAATGAAATGCACAATGATTCATTCCGAAAATGTCCTTTTAGTAAAACAGTTATTATAGAAAAACTGTATGTGTATCTTTTCAAAATAAATATATTTTATCTTTTGAATAACTAAACTATATCTGTACGGGTTTTATTTTTGAGCTTTCGTGCTCGGTATACTATTTATTTACGCCCAAAGTTGGGCTAAAATCAGTGTTCAAATAAGTTTAGAAGCTTGTATTTTTTAAATGTATATTTTTTTTTACGATTTTGGGTACATACACACATAGATAACGACGAGATCAATTTATATTATACTTAGTTTTTCTTGATCAACGTCAAACATTGTAGTAATTACTGTTCTGCGTTTGTATGGAAAGATGAGCGACTTGTGTAACCTTAACACACGTACGTAGCCTCTGCGTACGCCGCGCTATAGCGCGTATCTGTAGTGCCATTACCTGATTATATTTTGCCTTGAGCCAAAAACACGTGACAAAATTGCTGGCGTTCCTGCAGTAGAAGCTGGACGTGACGGATGAGCTATCCGCTGTTCAGATCTATACAACGTACTTGAGTAAAGATATCGCCGCTGCCAAGCTGCTGCTGTACAGGTCACTACCATGACTGACTAAATGGTGTCCCGCCGGCGTGATGAGACAAATAAGGGCGTTACAGCGTGACATTATCACGCTGCTAAAGGAAACCGATCCCGATGTCGTTGCTTTTATATATGTTTACATTAAGAAAGAAAGAAAGAAAAATATTTTATTAAGATATATTTTATCAATGGGCCTATGCAACCTGAAAGTAAAGGTTTTATTATTATTACTAAACATGCAAAAGGCAGAGATCAAGGCAAACAGGCTTTGTGATATGTTACATAATAGCACTGATATACACTTAGTAGAAGGCAAGGCTTGGTGACAGCTCTGTCTCATAATGCCAGTGATATTAAAGTAAGTGAGACATTGGTACAGTATTATAGTATATCCATTCCAAATTGAATGAGCAGACTTAGATTTGATATGTGACATGCACAATTATTACTAATTAATTCGATTTGATTATAATTATCATCGTCTGCATTTTTTCTTTCACTGCTGGACATTGGAATCATTCAATGAACAGTATTAATTTAAATAAAAATGTTTAATCCACTACATATCATCACCATTGTCATCAACATCATCAACCTCTTTCCATCCATTGCTGAACATAGGCCTCCTTCAATGAACGCCAAGACGACCGATCCTTTGCCACCCACATCACTACATAATATATAAAATATGTATTAGCACTCATAATCGTCGTAAATTTATTTGAAAATACATGATTAAGTAAAAAACCGAACTGGTTTTATGAAGTAAGCTTATACGTAATATGATTATTAAAAAAGTTCTATCATATCACATTACCAAGAGAATCTTCCCAGCGCTTTTCGCGAATTCTCGTGACCAACGCAAAGTAACGTAAAAAGAAATTCGTAAGAAATCAAATGAAATCATAAAGCAAAGTCTGTATCAAAATTTAACTTGATAATCGTGAAGCCAATTTAATTTGCATGAAGAATATCAATAAAGACAGTTTGTGTAGCATGGCAGGCTATGTGGCAGGTAGGCAGGCAGGGAGGGAGAGGGTTTGGGTATAACGCAGGATGGCATTTTGAATGAATAATTGCGGCGCAGATTTGACGTGAGGTATTTTTATTGCCTCCCTCTGTGAGCAATATCCGAATTCTGTATCTATACTCATATCACAGCATTATCTAGTGTTTTTATAAATTTGGGTTGTATATTATTATGTTGTTATCATTGTTTACTAACAAGCAAGGCAGAACTGATTTTTACTAAATACCTATTTATCAACTGTTCAATTATTTATTGTATATTATATTTCATGCGCCACTTTAGCCTAATATCTTAATAGTTTCTAAATAGTTTTACAATAACCTGATATTTAAATTCAAGTAAGTTTCAAGTCAAGTCTATTTAAAGTAATATGAAAATTCTAACAAGTTTTAAATATACGTTAGATAAAGTATAAAATATTATAACTGTATATTTATTCATTAAAGTAGGTGTTATATTTCTGTTATCTAATAAATTTTCTTAGATAACAGAAATATAACACCATAACAGATAAAATCCAAGACGATCCTATAAGAAACAAGTAATCGCAATGGAGGACATATTAAAATTACGTATTACATTAATTAATTATTATCATTATTCTCAATAACTACCTGGACTAATTTCATGAATTTTGGCTTTTCTTCTCGTTTTATTTCTCATGAAGAGTATTTTGAAAAATACGACATAGTCCGTGGACATAGCCTGTAGCATGTGGCTTGTGACAGTTACAGGTATGCTTTTTGTTGCCAGGTAACAGAACATCGTCAAAACGACCACACATAAAATGCCAGTGATCTATGATCCTAAGTACTAAGGTCACTAAGGTCCCTAATTGCGTCCATCTTATAGAAAACTCTACAACAGAACGAGTGCGTAAGCAGAGTGGAACTACTGCAATAAATATCAATTTTAATAGGCTTTTTAGGGCTACGTAGCCCAACAGACTCTGCAGACTATCTGTTTTTTTTTGACGTGACAACGTCTTATAATTCGATGGAGTCGGCTGCACATACGAAAAAACATGACGCATGCGTTACCTCGCCCTGAGGCGTTCCATTTTCTTATGACGTTGTCACGTTCAACTATCGTCAGTAAACCGACTTTACAGACAACCGATTTTTTTCTTTTTTTAGAACCTTATATATAAAATCATTTGAAAAATATAAATTTATACAGAATAGCTTTATTATAGAATAATATTATGTACAGTATAATAATAATAAGACACAAATAACACAATACATAAAACATTGTGTTTTATTGGCGTTTCTTGCTCACGGAATAATCAAAATATCTATTTACAAATGGCTACTTCAGTATTATCAAAATTTGTGTGATACTACGGAACCATTGTGTGTTTGGTTCCCACTTGGCTGGCTCTCTTTTGTTCTAGAAATCTATCAAAGCTGAACTAATAACAAACTAAACATGCCATACTATTACACCAAAGATTATGAACCCAATGGAAAGTAGGAAATTGAACATATTTCAATAACATTACTTTGAAAGATCGGAAGTATGATTAAAATGACAAAGGTTCGACAAGCAGTGGTATCATAATCGAAGTTGTTCAAGCGAATTTCGACTCTAAGGTTTTTGAATGAAATATAACTTTTACATACGAGTTTAAGGAGCAAGTTTATAGCATTATTAATATGGTGTCCCGTTCGATGTTAACTGAATATGAATTATTTTCATTTTGTAAATGATCATTTTACTGGTTCCCTAAAATACTATTAGTGGAAATCTTAGATTGTACAATATAATATAATAGAATATAAAATGATTAAGATTTATTTAATGTTTATGAATATTATCAAAATGTTAAATATCATTATTTAGTTAAATTTCTATTTGTTATTTAGTCGAAGCTTTAAGCGTTAAATTAAAAAATCTTTGGCCTAACGCTTTTAAGCTACTTTGAAAATTATTACCATTACCATATCAATACTATTGTACTATTGTTGTACTATTGCTATTTTATTAATAGGTAAATAAAATCATTGCTTTTATTAATTCTTTATATTATCAGGTATCAGTACATTTACAAGCTTATTTTCGTAAAAAAATATAATTCAATCCCAAAAAGCGCTGTTTTGTTTGGAATTCGTAAACGAAACGTGATTTTGATTTCCCTGCATTTATCATAACAGAGCCAGGGAGGAGGGGAGGGAGGGGGCAATTTGAACCACTTGACGCGGATTTGACGTGAAGTGCTTTTACATAGCCGGCCGAGTTAGTGGCTTACTGAATCCCCTTCATTGGACTTTGATGAGGTCAATTTACTTTATTATTGAATTTGAAGAGTATTGTTATAGGATTTTGAGACATTCTTCATCTGAACGACCGAGACATTGAAATCTAATGGGACATGTCTGTATTGAAACTAATTTTACGCATTCTTAAGTTTTCCGGTGGGACGCTTTGATATGATCCGTCAGCATAGGGACTTGTTTATTTCTCTCATATACCCTCAAATACTGAAACGAATCTCAAATTTAAGACTTAAACTCATGCTACAACGTGTCAGATTCAAAGAAAAAAAGAGGGACAACACGAGACGTAAGTAACGAGAGTTCTTAAATTTTAATTTGATTGAGTATTTGGGAGCATGTAAAATAATAGCTCTTGTTCCGTCAAAATATAGGCAACGCTGATCTTCAATTTTATTGGTCAATGCTCAATCCCTCACTCGTCTGCCATATCTCGATGATTAATCTATACAAATAAATAAAATTGAAGTGTCTGTTTGTAACTTAAAATTAACAGCTTTTCACTAAATGCATATCAAAGTGTAATATACGGTACGCCATTGAAACATATTTAAAATTTTTTGTCTGTTTATTCCGGCTAATCTCTGAAACGGATGGGCTGATTTTGACGGGATTTTTACTGGCAGATAGCTCATGTTGTAAATAGTAGCTTAGGCTATAGAAATAATCATCATCAATTCGGATACGGCTATAAATCTAAACGCGGGTGAGCGAGCGAGCACAGCTAGTATATAATATGTATGTTTTTTTTAATTATGTTAGTTGGATAGGCAAACTGGCAAACGTACCACCTGATGTTAAGTGGTCGACGTCGCCCATGAACATACGCGACGTCCACCACTCCACTCCACATCCAGGTATACTAGTTTAAGTATACCTGGAACAAGCCCAATCAACTCATTTATGTGTTGCCCATCCTGAGACATAAGATGTTAAGTCTCGGTGTCAGTAATTACACTGCCTGTCTTGCCCTTCTCTCCGAAACAGCAAAGCTGTTTCACGGGAGAAATAAGCAAGATGGTGGTACCCAGGGAGCGCGGCACAGCGCTTCCCTCCCACCGGTAATATATGTATAATATGTATGTACATGAAACTATACATTTATACAAAACTTAAATGTGTAGTTATGTATATTGCATAAAATTATGCGCATTCGATGACCTGCTTATAACAGAACCAGTACCAGTAGAGCTTCGTAAAGACAAAAGTGTATTGAATGTGTGGTTTTATTTCTCGCAACAAAGTTTGACGAGTTCCAGCCTCGAGCTATCAGGCTAGATTTTAAAGTGAATTTGATGGGATATAGGACAAGTGCAAAAATCACACACAAACCAAAACCGTTCCGTGCGTGTTTTTTGCACAATTGCGGTTTTGCGAGAATTTCTACGCTGAAGCAAGAAATATCAGGCTAATTGGCTCTATCTTCCCACTTAAGGGACTATAACTAGTTAGTTTAACATTGACACTGGAATTCTGAATGTATGCGTTTAATAATACAGAAGACACGTAAATGTTATCTTAGACATGCAGCGTATTTAAATAATTTTATTTCGTTAGACAATTTTGGGACATTCTAAATAAGCTTAAAGAGCTCTTAGCGCATCCTTAAAAGGAATTTGGACAAAATAAAGGCTATATACAAACGGGCCTCAAAACAGATTAAAGTCACTGACAACTTCTCTAAGTGTAGTTTTTAACTTATTAGAGCAGGCTTACTTAATCCTATTACAAAACGGGTCTAATCTTTTTTTAGCTTTCTTTCAAAGTTCTGAAAAAGTTTTAGCCTACTGTATATTTGATTAATTTATTCTCAATAATATGCAAAGGAAATTATGAGGACGCCATTTCTTGGAATGTAGACAAGAACTTATCATCAGCTGTAGCATGTAATCTTATTTGCGTCTGGATCAATACAACATACAAATGTATTTATTTTAAGGAAAACCAGAGTTATTAAAGAAAAAATATATTATTGCGTTCCTTCTATATGTATTGTAGTGATTATATTATGTAATAAGTGTATAAGCTGAGAGGATCATATCAGCACCCAAACCTTTTTCACGCCTATTCCTTACAAATGTGCCTACAACTTACAATCAACGTAATCTTCTACTTATGTACAATCTACAATCTACGCGTACCGCGCTATTGTTGTTACATCATACATATACAGTCGAATTGAGAATCTTCCTCCCTTTTAGAAGTCGGTAAAAAATCAAGATGTAGACTGATGTGCGATACAAAGAGAATCACCATCGTAAATTTATTAATAAAAATATAACGTTATTGTTAAAGCACCAGTGAATAAAAATTTAATTATAAATTAGAGTTTAATCTGGGCGGGTAGTATATCGTTAAAATAAAGTTTTATTATCGAACTTCCTACACGGCAACAATAAGCGAACAATGTATAACTTCTAGAATGTTGCACCACTGAACGTTCACTAATGCAGGTTTATTGGTAAATATCGTGTTGGATTACAAACTTTCTTAATATAAATATGACAAGTTTATGTTTGTTAAACAGTAAAGTGATAGTTATTTAAATATTACTTTCTCACACCGATTGATGTGAAACGTGAAAAATTATTACTAGCGGCTTATATTTGTGCACCGGGAGATGCTCTAAGGCATCCCGCGGGAGAGAGAGTCTCCCCAGGCGGGTATGTGGGACTCGCTGCGCTCGAAAGTTAGTAAGGTGGATGCAGCTCTACCCACTAAAACCCGGCGAGTGCCACCAATGCCGCCTTTGATAAGGTGCCCCGGATCTGTTGAGCAAACGGGGCAACTCGATGGCTAGTTAGTCCCTCAAGAGACCGACGTCACCTCCACAGAGGGGTTGCCTCGCACCACAGAACAACTCCTCCCAACGTCGGGATAGTACAATGGGGTGAGGTTCCCATTATCTTCTTATAAAAGGGGTACAAAGGGCAACAAGATGCTCAGCTCTCTTTAGGCTACTGAACCCCACCGCCACGACAAGGCAAACTATGGTGGGGTGTCAGATGTTACTGAAGTTGTGGCCATGTTATGTATGTTGTGGTAATATAATAATATCTATGGACGCTTTCACACCACGTCAATCTGGTCCCGTGGTAAGTTCTCGAAGAAATTGTGTTACGGGTGCCAGACAACGGAAATATATAATACTTTTATACTATACATATATTTAAGATTTTTATTATATAATACACATGATCCAGGAACACATATAATAATGTTTACGCGAATTTCACTCATTATAATGAAACACTTTTTTACGGATTTTATCGCGGTTTATTAAGATTCAAATCAAAATCCAAGCATAATATAATAATAATAATAATAATAATATCTATGGACGCTTTCACACCACGTCAATCTGGTCCCGTGGTAAGTTCTCGAAGAACTTGTGTTACGGGTACCAGACAACGGAAATATATTTAATACTTTATACTATACATATATTTAAGATTTTTTTTATTATATAATACACATATTTAATACACATCCATGACACAGGAACACAGAAAATATTTTTGTTCCCTGGCAGGATTCGAACCCGCAACCTCCGGCTTGAACGCCAACGCGCTTACCACTGAGCCACAGAGGTCGTCGAAAAATGTTAATTATATTATCAACACGGTAATAAAGTGACAAAGTCGTAACCACAACTTCAAAGCATATAAAGATTATATCATTATATTGTGGGTTTTATAGATGTGCAAAAGTTGATTTAAGGCAATGATTCATCATAAAGGAATACGAGTGTATCACAAACAAGATTTTGTACAATGGCTGATCTTATCGCTTTAAACCAATCTCTTCCCGATCAGAGTGGTCGAAAAATAGTCCGGAAAATACGATAGCAAAATGATAATGTTTACAAATTAACCTTACAAAGAAGTACATTAACCTAATTTCACGTTGGTATTAATGTCACTCGAATTCAATACTTTTTTATGGCTTAGAAAACGATGCCACAATTTCATCAGCTCAAAGCTAAGCGGATCAAAGAGATTACGATACCAAGGCTGGCTTACTTAGAATTAAAAAGTGTCCGAATGTAATTTAAGTTAGCACGTGCGTGGAATCTATTCAACATTTTGCGGATACCTAAACCTCGTTTACTAACGAGAGTAGTTGGAAAGTTATCCGGGAAAATTATTTATTTTTGTTTTTTTTTTGTTTTTTTTTTTTGGTGACACAGTTATTTTACCACAGTACACAAAGTACAAAAGTATACCGCGGGAGAGTGGGTCTCCCCAGGCGGGTATGTGAAACTCGCTGCGCCTGAAAGGTGGTAAGGTGGACGCAGCTCTATCCACACACACCCGGCTAGTACCACCAATACCGCCTTTGAGGAGGTGACCCGCATCTATTGTGCAAACAGGGCACCTCAACGGCTAGTCAACTAGTCAGTCCCTCAAGCCGCCAAGTGACGCCACCACCACAGGGTGGTTGTCCCGCACTACAGAACAACCCCTCCCAACGTCGGGATGGTACAATAAAGTAAGGTTCCTATCCTCGCCCCTTGTCCTCCTGCTCGTTAGTCCCCTCTTCTTATAAAAGGGGTACAAATTAAAGCTCCCTCTGCTCAATTTGCTTCGCTTAAGATGCTGGGTTCACCTTAGGCTACTTAGCTCCACCGCTACGACAAGGCTTGAACCATGGGGGGGCTGCTAAACATCTAGACGGAAAAGGTTGATAATTAATTATAATGAAACAACTTTTCAGGATTTTATAGTAGTTTTTTGATCTACCATTTCATTTCTCCTGTGACCACGGTTGCAGTAAAGTAAACGTCAGTCATTTTTATTAAGCATTAAACCGCGATAAAATTTGTAAAAGCAGTTTCATTTTAAAACAGATGAAATTCGTGTAAACATTAGAAAACAATTATAATAATGATATGCCTCAAAAAGGGGTCAACGTTGCCGTTCATTTTGCAAAAATTGCAAAAATATAGCATTAATGTAACCGGGTGAATTGTAATGAATAGCCTATAAGACAAAAGCTTCAGTGACAATAATCACAATGCCAGTCAAATTTTTATATAACAAAGATGTTTGCGGTCGGAATAAGCAAAAATTGGAACATTTATTTACAGTATAAGCAACCGTTACACATATTGTATGTAAAAGAGGTCGTGTCATGCTGCTTTGCAGCCGAATTGGGCCGCACGGCCGGGGTGGTACCTCTCACTTGCATAACACCGGCGTTAACTGACAGCTATGCTGTTGCGTTTCGTACGGTTAGTAAGTTTCCTGTGGCCTATTTGGGGGATAGGGAAAATGAGGGCAACGCATCTACATAACTTTTGGTTGTGCAGATGTCTATGGGTGTCGATAGTCACCATAAGGCTCCTACAGCTCGGCTGCCTCCTAATGATGTTAAAAAAAAATAGACTAAAGTATACACCCGACGTGCATACTTTAGTCTATTTAGAGCGGCAATGGCCCAGTGGGTATGGGCTCGGCCTCTCGAGTGAGAGCCGAGAGGTCCGGGTTCGATCCTGACCCCCTCCCCCTGTGATGCCTAAAAATGAGTTTTTCTAAATTTCTACGTGCACCTGAACATAAGGCCATCGCTTGCTCACCATGAAGGAAAACATCGTGAGGAAACCTGCATGCCTGATGAGATTAAAAGTATTTGAAGGTGAAGTTCACCAACCCGCAAAAACTCTCCTCGCCAGATTTCGAGGAGTAGACCCGTGCCCAGCAGTGAGACATATAAGGGTTGTTATTATTATTATATGCACCCGACTCCACATGGGTTCAAAGACTCATAATCTCATCAGGTAAAGCATCTTCATCATATCGAAAATGTATTGTGTAATATGGAATTATAAATGTAATTTCTATTTCACGGGTAGCGTATCCGTCTCTCAGTCGGACTTTGGAATTTTTCACTGCGAAGACGAATCACTCGCGAGATAATGTTATGAATAACAATTAGGTACGTTTAAATATTCCATCATCACCACTGTCGTCATAATTCTATTTATAATATATATATTTTTTATGAGACGAACTCTAAATGGATTAATAGTGTATATTTAAAATATAGAACTTTTCCATTTAGAGTTCGTCTCATAAAACTAAAAATCATTGCGTAGAATTAATTTCAATGCAATTAAATCATAATATTAAAAACAAAACATGTTTAAATATTTAGTTGGAAAAACATTCAGGTTCAATAAAAAGGTTTCAATACAATCGCTTCACGAAACTGGAAATAGAAACATCGCACCGCTTTATATTTATTTCAAACAAGAATCATAACTTGCTTGATTTATTGTTAAGTCCGCATATTTCGCAGACTCTGTTTTGCAATATTGTCCGTGAACTTTCACAGCAGAATTCCGCTACCCCTATATTTCGGACATGTGTTTTATGTTTGGTCAGAAAAGTGTAACATATTTTATGTAGATAAGATTCCGTAAAAATGTTAGAATTATATTACCTATACTAACATGTTTACATACGACTATTAATATTTGTAACGTGCTATTAAAAATGAAAGAGTAACCTACGATAACTTGTTTTAATTCATGTGCATAACATATCATCGTCATCATCATTAGCCTCCATCCGTCCACTGCTGGCCTAGGCCATAATGGCATAGGTCTTCTCTAGTGCCCCACCATGGTTCAGGCCTTGTCGTGGCGGTGGGGCTCAGTAACCTAGAGTAAGCCGCTGCACCTTGGGTGAAGCTAATTGGGCCAAGGGGGCTCTTTGTACCCCTCTTATAAGATTTACCATTGTACTGTCCCGACGTTGGGAGGGGTTGTTCTGTAGTGCGGAACAACCTTTCTGTGAAGGTGGCGTCGGTCCCTCGCGGGACTGACCAGCTGTCAGGCGCAGTGAGTCCCACATACCCGCGTGGGGAGACCCACTCCCCCGCAGGATGCCTCAGAGCATTTCCCGGCGTTAAAGAAAAAAAAAAGGTCTTCTCTAGTGCATAATTACTATACTCCCAAGGAATACATTTAGACGTACAATAAATTATTAGTTGATCGGCAGTAATTGATTTATAAGAGTCAAAAGTCAGGCTCAGTGGTGTGTTTTGAGAGGCCCAAGTAGTCATGGATATGTGAAAGCTGATAATGATAATAATCCGTAAAACAATTCAAGTTCAATAAATAAACAAACAAAACATTTATATTAGTATTGATAACGTGGTGCCTGAAAACTTTTCTCATTTTATCGTCGAGACTATGGCTTCCAAAACCATTTGTATATTTTATAGCGCGGAGCTAACATATCTGAACAGAGTACTTACGCGTGCGGATATAATCCCCAAAGATTGTATAGCTATTTTCCTACTTCCCGCTAAGAATTAACTCTTAATTTATTATTTACTCTTGCTCCCAGGGATCCGATCCTGAGCTGTCAAGTAATTACACGTAGCTCAATCTTATTATTTCAGAATGAATAAACCTTTTGTGTAACAACTTGCATGAATATTTAAAGTATATTGTGTAGCGTGAATATTTTTGTTTATCTTAACATCATCAGCATCAACAGTTTTTTCTTATCTATACATACTTAGATAATAAATGTGTTAATATTTTATTCGGTTAATATTACTTTTCAAACTACAAGTCTTTTGGAATGTATGGAAATTTATCTCAAATATTATCTCAGCTTACCCTTATCAAGAAATCATATTTTGTGTAAGTACCGATATGTATTAAATCAGTAAGAGGGCAAGAACAGACAACCTTTTTGTTATATTATACCTTTGTTATATTTTGTTTATTAAAAGTTTTTCAAATTTATTTTATTAAGCATGCACTTGTAGTGACTTGGTACTTATTTTGTTAGTATTATGATTATGTGGGGCTTAAAAATACATATTTAAATATGAATACTTCAATACAACAATTATAATTACAATGATAACTATCATACATTAACGTAAACAGATAAAACATGATCAACATTTTATTCTATAACATTTAGCATATCAAAATATTGTTTCTATGTAAGCGTATAGTCGCAATAGGGTGGGTCCGGACTGTAATCGCAAAGGGTTCACAGCACGTCAATAAACATTGAGCAAAGCGAGACGTATCATTGTTGTATATCTTAATTATTAGAGCTATCCCGAGCCGACCTTTGCGTGCGAAGAGTCTTTAATGAAACATCTTCGTTTTAGAAGGAAAATCCACAGCCTCGATCCTTTTATCTTACCTCATTTAATTATAAGCCGGGTCATGCAAGTGCTAGTTTAAATTAATTTACTTTTAAACATAAGTCAAGGTATAAAAGTGAGACGAGTTTATTGGTCTCATAAACGTGAGACGAATCTGCGTAATATGATACGACCACTGTTAATGAATGGATTGCAAGTTCCCAACAAACGAGTATACATGGTTTTTTCGAATGTGGAAAGATACTCGTGGTAATGATAATCATAATAATATTATGTGAATGACCGTCTTATCACTAATTTTAAAATAATAACCTTTATTTGGAGTTTGAAAGTAAATAATAATGAAGACTTAATAATTATAGGAATTACTTGAAAAACTTTCTTGTTTTACTTTCACATAAATAAGTTTATGCGTATGGTTAGATTCAGATCTCTTTAGTATGAAAGCGCGGCTCCACTGCGGCACACGCAGAGAATACGCAGGTGTTTCAATTTCAATTGCAAAAGTTTCGGAGAGAAGGGCAAGACGGGCAGTGTAATTCAACTTATGTCACCGAAACTTAACACCTTGTCTCAGGATAGACAACACATAAATGAGTTGCCTGCTTAGTTCAAGATAAACTAGTTATATGTATGTTATATGTTCATGCGACGTTGACCACTTATCTACCATATGGTGGCACGCCTGCTAATTCACCTATCCAACTAATATAAAAAAGAAAGTACATAATTCTGAAGCAAGAATTCATCTCAAAACAATATAATGTCTTGCAATCTATTTATATATATAAATATATAGTCTATATATCTATAGTATATTTTAATATCGTGAGGCAGATTGGTAATTGTATATTCAGTCACTAATCCGAGTACATAGTACAGTCATACTTCTGTATGTCTGTGTGTAGTTATAGCTTGCACATCGTATCCAGAGTCAATCTGGTGATTGAGGTATAATCCAATGTACAAACTACAAACAACGACACAGATCCATCGATCCATTGGATTGTTCTAGCCTCAATGTCCTGTGACATTATAGAATCTATATTCTCTTTCATGTAGTTTATTTTATTGCTTATCTAACTAAATAAATATGAATGTTAAGCCGTTTTTCATTATATACTATAACAATGATCCGAACCTCAATTATCAAAATCAGGTAAGTAGTTTAATCGCTAAGTAGCATACTTATACGTGTTGCTGAGGTGCTCCTGTTGCCTGCAGATCCGGGACCCTCAAAGAGCGGCTGAAAGCGCTCGCAGTGGTTTTTTTTTATGTTAGTTGGATAGGCAAACTGGCAAACGTGCCACCTGATGGTAAGTGGTCGACGTCGCCCATGAACATAAACTAGTTTACCTGGAACGAGCCCAGGCAACTTATTTATGTGTTGCCTATCCTGAGACATAAGATATTAAGTCTCGGTGCCAGTAATTACACTGCCTGTCTTGCCCTTCTCTCCGAAACACAGCAAAGCTGTTTCACGGGAGAAACAAGCAAGATGGTGGTACCCATGTAGCCGGGAGCGCGGCACAGCGCTTCCCTCCCACCGGTTGGTTTTAGTTTACGGGCAGGGCGCTCCCAGGTGCGAGTCACACATAGGGATAGTATCTAACCGAGATCCTCGCTACATGCTTAAAAATTTCCCTGCGATAACAAAAAAATACATACAGACTGCTTGTATCATTATATTTTCTTTTGGCTTTGCCCTATTGAAGTAAAAATGTCAAAATCTCCAAATCTAGAAAACTATCTTGATAAAATCTTCGACCAAAAGTGCAATATTTTATTTCATCTATCGAGACTTGGGCTGTGTAGATCTCCACTGTTATACATATGTGAAGGGCTTTTAACGTACCTGCTAATCCGGAGTGGCTCTGGATGTCGGTAGGTGAACCGTCTATCCGTTTTCCCCCTCTTCTATATAAAATAAACTATTTAATTAAAATATGGCTACCGAAAATATTAATGAAGTTCAAACGTGTTATTCAAAATGATAACTAGTAGCCGCTTCCCAAAACGTCATTTGTCACGGTATGGATTAAGCCGTACGTTCGTTAATGATACAGTGTACATAAATTTCAATTTGCTGCCGAAATTAAAACCAATCTTGTCATGAATATGTTATATTAATTTTACCTGTGTCAATTTGTATTGCATTTAAACAAATACAATATTAATTACGATATATGTAAGTCGGTTTATCCAAGCTGCGAGGGATTTGGTCGTCTTGGTCTTCATTGAAAGGTTTATTTCAAGCGTCGAGCATATAACCAGAATAGAGCGATAACGCTATGTGTAATGTGTTTTGTATGAAAAAAAATTCGGCAAATTTGTGCTGCGACGCTGCGCTAGTTCTGCGCTCTGATTGGCCGACTGTTGACCATTGATGGATGATTGGATGTAACGTATATACTGGTTACTGGTTGGATAAATTTCTATTACTTCAGTGACAATTCACTGACTACCTAGTTTCAGAATTTTATGGCTCACGTTACTACTGTAATATGGGAGGGTTTCATAAACGTTTTGTAGTCACAGATCACTTTGAAAATTTAAAATATCTGATAGATCTCTTCGAAATTTGAATTTTGATGACGATGACACGTCTTTGCGTACATTAAAGCTATGTACAGTAATACGCTAATGGTGTATAATTTTAATGATGAAGTTTTTCACTAACATAATATTATTATTGTCGATTTGGATATGTTTAGCTAAAATGACAGAACATGGCATGATACTGATTAATCGTTTGATTGGAGCTCATGTAATTTGGTCATATAGATACCTAGCAAGTAAACCTAGTAAGCTTCGGTAACAACTAAAATACCCACGTCTAGTCTAGGATGAATGTGCAACGTTTTGTCCAAGAAGAGTGATAGAGTGATTGAGACCGACTGAGAAAGAGTGAGAAAGGGCGAACGTAGCGTGAAGCACATAGGGTCATGCCTATGTGCTTCATGCTACTTCTCACTCCATAGTGAGAGTAGGGAGCAAGCGAGTGAGAAAGATCGAGAGAGAGAGAGAGTGAGATAGAGCGAACGCCGCATCGCATGTCTAGGAAATTTATGGAATAACTTCTTAAAATCATTATGATCATCTGTTGCATCTTTTTTCGTACCGCGTTCATTAATCGCACCCAATTTGGGTCTACAAAACGGTGATTTTCATCTCAGAAATGAGCTCACATTTCCGGCTGTGGTGTAAAACAATAGCATACAAGCTCGATTCATTATAATAATTATTCTAATTCCATTAACATCTCATCGTCATATGTGACAATTATAGCCTGTAATCAAGCGCTTATACGCGATAAATCTAATCTAATACAAAATCGATAGCAGCTAATCCATTTACGACTGGCAAAGTAAATAATTTCCAAATCGGATGTAAGCTAGTGCGGCCATTCGAAGCCGTGCAATTGGGTTTTACTTGTAATTACCGAGCTCTATCTTCATCAAGAACGTGAAGAATTGTGATATCTTTAACTAAAGTAGATTCTCATAGGGTTGCCAATATTTGTCGGAGGTTCATTTTGTTTCGTAATATAAACCACCTGCATGGGCGTTATTAAATAATGATAATAATATCAACCCTTATATTATGTCCCACTGCTGGGCACGGATTTCCGCCTCGAAATAAGGCGAGGATGGTGTAGGGCCATAGTTCACCGATGAGCTACCCTAATGCGAGTTGGTGAACTTCACCTTCAAAGACTTTTCACCTCATCAGGCATGCAGGTTTCTCACAATGTTCCATCACCTGTGAGTAAGCGGTGGTCTCATGTCCAAGGTGCACGTAGAAATTTAGGAAAACCTACTTCAAGGCACCGCAGAGGTAAGAATCGAACCCGGACCTCTCACTCGAGATGCTGAGCCCGTACCCACTAGGCCATCGCGTAAAACATTATAGGCAGTGTCATTACTGATATCAAAAGCGCCATCTTGCGTCTTAGAAAAGCAACATGTGTGAATTGCCTGACCTTTTGCTAAGTCTAGAGAAACTCGTTAAGGATCATATGCGACTCTTGACTATTCACATAATACGTGACAATTGTGGCGAACTCCAGAAACGTTTGGGCTAATAACCGGGGCTTCTTCATCATCATCATCAGCCGTTATCAATCCAGTGTTGCACATAGGCCTCCTTCAATGAACCCCAAGACGGTTGATCCCTTGCCACTCACATCCAACACGGATCGGTATTTTTCAGCTTCATCATCATCATCATCATCAGCCTCTATCCGTCCACTGCTGAACACAGGCCTCCTAAAGGCCAAAGAACGCCAAGACGAACGATCCCTCGCTACTCGCATCCAAATGAATTTTTCAGCTTAATAAATAATAATTATCAAAATTTTATAGTTATATTCTTAGTACATATGTATCTCTTTTTCTTTTAACCCAATCCTTTTTAGGGTTCCGGTATAGGTTCTTCCGAAACTATAAGAGCTATACTGTTGCAACTTGGTAAGTAGATGTATTCTGTGAACCGCATTAAGATTTTGACATAAAAGTAGAAAAAAAACAATAAATTTTGGGGGTCTCCATACTTAGAACTAAAACTCAAAAATTTTGTTTTCATCTAACCCATCCGTGTGGGGTATCTATGGATAGGTCTTCAAAAATGATATTGAGATTTCTAATACCATTTTATTCTAAACTGAATAGTTTGCGCGAGAGTAAAACTAAAAAAGAACTAAAAAAAATATATGATGTATGCAAACTTCCACCGAAAATTGGTTTGAACAAGATCTAGTAAGTAGTTTTTTTTATACGTCATAAATCGTAAACCGCAATTTACCTTTCATGCAATCAACTCAAATATATATAAAAAAAAACATTTAATTCCATAAACATAAACCTTAATTTTTGTTAAAGTGTCTAATGTTGTATATTATGTAATGGTACGGAACCCTTTACGCGCGAGTTCGACCAGCACTTGGCCGGTTTCATTTCAATGCGATCTTTGTTCGGAAATAGCGTTAGTTTTTATTAAGAAATTAGTCTGAGCTCGACTCTTATTTATTTAACGATCCATTTACCTCTGTCACGAGCAAGGACACGCAGCCTTAAAATAGCTGAGGTGCTTCAAAGGTATTTTTAAATAATGCAAGCTATTCGTTCGTTATTTAATCCTCACCCACGATAAGTGCGGTAGCAGAAGTCATTGTAGTTAGTAACAATTAATAAATAAGGTTGTTCAGTCGGATCATGTTATATAATTTATTTTAGTTTATAAAGAGTCTATAGTTATGACCTAGAGCAAAATTGCAAGACGTTGCTTAAATATATACAAAACATTGTATCTATTCGGGCTGAATAGGTCCACGAATCATCAAATGGTAGTTTTCTTTTTTCAGAATTCTTAATTTTTATCAAATTCTTTGACAAATATTAACTAACAATCACACCACAACTTAGCCCCGTGGTAAGTTCGTAAGAACTTGTGTTACGGGAATTAGGGACGGAAATAAATTTCATAAATTTATATTAATATAAAATTGGACCCATTTTTGCAAACAAGAACCAACCCACAACAGGTTGGTTTCGAGAAAACGAAACATTTGTAAACAGAGTGTGCAAATTCATCCAGAGTATATTAATGAATAAATACTTCATAACCTTATGTAGGATACTGTAACCTATCTAGGAATATGAGGTTGTAGTTTTATGAAGTTTTATGAAGTTGTAGTTTATATAGTAAATCGTTAAGAACCAGGTTGGTTCTTTCTTGCAAAAATATATTTTGTTGCTTAGTTCTTTCTTTCAAAATGGACCTGAGATTTCATTGTTGTGATATTTTAAAAAATAAAAGTAGTTCTTTATAAAATATACTTTTTAACGCCATTTATTAATAACTTATTCATTTTGATACATTGAGAATAGAAGCAAGCACTCTTAAAACTAATCATCATTATTATCATCGCCTTCTACCTCAAAATCGATAGGTCCGGTAAAGCCGTCGAAGTAGAAGATGATGTTGACACTTTTCAGGGTTTTGTAAAAAATTGGTAGTATGTAAAGTCGGTTTACTGACGATAGTTGAACGGGACAACGTCATAAGAAAATGGAACGCCTCACAGCGAGGTAACGCCGCATGCGTCATCTTTTTTCGTTCGTGCAGCCGGCTCCATCGAATATAAGACGTTGTCACGTCACGTGACATTACAGACAACCGATTTTTTTTAACACGGTCCTGCTTCTGATATTTTACTTTATATTAAGTTCTTTTATCCAGATTGTTTCTCATAAAAATAGAGTACATTTTCTCTTTCTTAAGCACTATTTCTTTGGTATCCAGCCAACTTATTTTAGATCCATCTACTGCCTTCTTTCTGTTTGTGTTTTTGTCTCTAAATTGTATGATGACAAAGTCTTCTTTGGTAAGCCTATGTACAATCATTGGTTTAATTTTTCGACAGCTTTTCATGATCTCTTTATAATCATCTGGGGTATCGTTGCTGGTGCCTAAGAGAGCACTCTATCCGACCAAAATCCGTATTATTGGGTAAAAAGCTGTGGCCAGATTCAAAAAATCGATGATGTATTTCTTTTAGAGTGGGATGATCATTCAATAATGCTTTCAACATTAGAATCAGTTTAATGTTTCTATTTTGACACAGGAGTCGCTCCAAAGAAATAAACTCTCAACACCACCTTTCACCCCCAAATACTCAAACGAATCTCAAATTAAAGACGTACTTAAACTCGTGTTGTCCCTCTTTTTTCTTTGAATCTGACACGTCGTAGCATGAGTTTGAGTAGTCTTAAATTTGAGATTCGTTTGAGTATTTGGGGGTTAATCTTTCTGTGGTATGTTTAATTAAACACGAACCCACTTCCTGTGACCCTCTGCCGGCCTCCCCTTCAACCCGTATCGAACGAACCAAACATTAACAAAATGAAGCCGCAGACGCAAGTCGCAAACAGAAATACTGTAAAGTGTTGCCAGTGTACTTTTAGCGTGTCCAATACAAAAAAAAAACACAAAAATATTATTCAGTATGTACCGAATTTAGTTGCTTGGTTCTATTTAGTCAAAAAATATATTAACTTTTTATGCTAGATGGAACCAACGAACATTGGTTCTGGTTTGCATAATTAAAATGCTTAAGTTGTAAAGGTACCAAGGATCATGGGTCTGTTTAACAAGTAGTTTTAATAAGTGTTTAGGGGACCATGCCCTTTAGTTCTTTACAGTTATTTAAAAGGTGGCCAAAGTGGGTTGGTTCCTCATGTGACGGTGTTGTATCTCTTTTGTTAGTCGGTAAAAAGGGACCATTTTTTTTGGGAAGATAGAATGCGTGATTTGAGCGCCATCTATGTACTAAACTCAATTTCACTCAAACTGTGGGTTGGTTCTTGTTTGCAAAAATGGGTCCAATTACCGGTGCAGACATTTATATTCATCATACAAATTATGTGGCGGGATTCGAACCCACGATCGCTGCATAAAGTATACAGCAGCCTGACCACTCAACCAGCCGGCCGTCGATTGATAATAATAACAATAAAAAGAAGAGTTGTTTCTTATTTTGCTAATAAGGCCTACCTTTTTTCAACGTGTCCTTAAAATGAAAGTAAGATTGTCACCACACAGGAGTAAGGAATAAATGACCAGTGAGCCAATAAGACTTGAGAATAAAGTCCACGCTAGAACCTAACGTTCGACTTCTAAATGGAATAAGGACATCTGTTTCAGTGCCGGTACTAGAAGTGAGTAGTTTTAGCTTTTCCGTTCGATCAGGGAGGCTTATTCCAGTGAATGTACGCAATACGAGACATATTTAAAATGAAACATGCTAAACACACACATAAATGAGTCCATTAAATAATTTCCATATCAGCAAGATATTCATTTATAAAGTGTATTTAAATTGGTAACTACTGGTATTATTTTCGCGAATTAACAATGTTGCATTTTACATTATATATTATAAGGTTAAAGAAATAAATTGCAAATGGATGATAAAGATCCTGAAATGGCGGCCATTTTTATAATCAGGTATGACGGTTATTATGAACGCTTGATTGAAGGATCATCAGCATCAAACTATTTCATTACACGAGTACTAAAACGATCAATTCCCTGCCATAAGCATATTATAGAACCCTCTATATATTTATTTATTTGCTGCATTAGCGTCTTATGTATTTCTTTACTGCTAATATTATACAGCTTTATATTTCTTTACTGCATTAGATTCTTCGGAGAAATGTAATCTCTTATTCGGCTAGTAATGATAATTATAAGAATTTTAAAGTAGTGTGAGTAGAAGGAAAAATAAAAGACTGTCGGAGACATAAAGTTAGTCATGTAAAAAAACGCACTGACACCGAATAAAAGAAGCGTCTTAATATATTATACAGAATTGCCAAAATTTAGTGATACATTCTCTATAAATATGTCACAATATTCTGATACAACTGATATTTTATTAAACTTAGTTGTCATGTTTCTGTTTTTCCTTTGTACGACAGAAATTCTTATGTCAGTCTCTCAGCTTTTCACATCTGGTTGCGACAGATATGTGAGAATTCGATATGTTGGAGATCATAACGCAATCTTATATAAATCATTGAAAAATCATAATATATTTTGTAGGTACAAAAATATATCTACAAAAGATGAATAGAAGAAGAATATAAGAATCTACAAAAATACAAAAGAAGAATCTTTTTCGGATACTTTACAGCAACCATGGTCACGGGAGGACTGAGGTGTCATACGTCCTATCATTACAAAGTTATTCGAAACTTTATACTTATATATGATACATCAATATTTTGGTCAGTCCTATCTACGCAGAAAGTGCTAACTGTATCTTTAATCTGTGACATAATATTATGCTTGGATTTTAATTTGATAATTTTAATAATGGGATCCCAAGCAGGTGGTAAAAGCCAGCCATCTTCTCTATTGAAATTAGGATGTTTTTTAATTTCAATAGCCTTACGGATCATCCTTGGTTGGAATCTGTGTTCTTTTGCGAGGACTTGTGGTTTATCAAATCTGATATAATGGCGAGCTTTGTCAAGACTATGTTCACAGATAGCAGACTTAGTGTAGCGACGGTGTTTTAAATCAGCTATATGTTCTTTCACGCGAGTTTTAATGGATCTTTTAGTTTGGCCTATATAGGAGAGACCACAGTCACATTCAAGCTTGTATACTCCTGCATCTTGTAAGGGTAAATGACACTTGATATATAGATGGTAAGAATTGACTTATCTTTTTTGGCGGCTTAAAATAAGTTTTTATAGAAGCTCGCTTTAGGATGAAGCCAATCTTGTCAGTGACGCCTTTAATAAACGGTAGAACTGCAGGTACTCGCTCGACGGTGGCTGGTTTCAAACGTTCACTGTGACGGAGACGCGGTACCCGAAGCTTGTTGTCACGCAGTACTTGCTTGACATGTTGAAGTTCGGTCTCCAGGTGTTGCTCATCACAGATCCCTTGTGCTCTCTGAAACAAAGATTTACCCACGGTAGCTAACTGTGTTGGATGGTGGTGAGATTCGCCGTTTAGGTATATATATACACTGTGTGGCTTAAGGTATTGTTGGGATTACGGATAACTAATACATCTAAGAAGGCTAGAGAATTATTTTCTTCTAATTCCATTGTGAATTGAATTTTGGAAGTAATGGAATTAAGGTGGTCTAAGAATATGGTTACTTTATCAGATGGTAATATTGTGAAAGTATCATCTACGTACCGCTTGTAGAACCTGGGTGTTATGGGCGAAGTTTGCAGAGCAGTCTCCTCGAAGTCCTCCATAAATATGTCGGCAACAACAGGGGATACTGGTGAGCCCATGGCCACTCCATCTACTTGCTTGTAGAAATAATTATTCCACAACATATAGCCAGATGTAAGGCAATGTTCCAAAAGGTCAGCATATTCCATTGGCATGTCATTTTCTCTTAGCTTTCTTCTTACTATTGTTATGCAATCTTCCACAGGTAGGCAGGTAAAAAGAGATTAATAAACCGCGATAAAATCCGTAAAAATTGTTTTATTATAATGAGTGAAATTCGCGTAAACATTAGAAAACGAAATGTTTTTTTTTTTTATACAACTAAGAATATTTTAAGGGGAGTAATGCAAAGGCAGTAATTAGTAACTTAATAAACATATATTTTTTATTTTAGCTTATTTCAGTGTAATAATAATCAGTGAACACCAAATCCTTCGGTCTTTTGATTAGCTGAAGAACTACCTTTTGGGCCTTGATAATCTTTAGTCACCAAAGCCTTGTCATTTTTAAAGTCGACGAAGAGTTTGATGAAAATATAACTTTAAGTTATTTTTTTCAGTGTTTCGTTGATTACTTTTTACAGGGTATAATTAATTCAACTCATTTTTTCTGTTTCAATTGTTAAATTACATTATTATAAATAAAATACATAATTGATTTTAACGAGAACGAGTAATTATAAAATAGTGCTATATTTCATTATTTGCATAAATTGTCGTCTTTAACCTTTCGGGCCACTCGTAGTTTGATATGCAATTTCTGTAGGTACATACTACACATAATTATGCTATCATTTCCTACGGGATTTAGGAGACCACATCAAAGACTAAAACACTTAGACCAGTTAGCAAAGCCCTGTGGTAGTTAGATAAACCAGTTCAAGTGAACGACAAAGTAGAAATAATGAAGGCGTAACAACTCAATTATTGTAGACTAGCGACCTGCCCCGGCTTCGCACGGGTAGTAGAGCATATTGTGCGTATGTGTTTTGACTCTTGTAAAGACATACTGTAGATTAAAACAATTTGCATATATTTGTTAAGGTTATTAACGTGTTTTAATATATAAAAATTGATTTGTATCCGTCTATTTAACTTTCCAATTCCCCCAAAGCACGCCGACTATATTTTTATCTTTTAAAATGGTTATATTTAACCACCCTTAAAAGATAGATATATGCCATCGCGGGTTCTTGGCAGATCCATAAAAAGTAATACCCCGACATATTTTTTGTTATATCTCAAAAGTATATATAGTAAGCTAGCGGCTCTAATGAAGGCTTTTTAGCGGTTCGATTTTTTCCGACTCGCGTCGCGTAAAATAAAATGTCCCAAAATATTTATTTTCTATGGCATGTTTTACTGTTTATGTAAGAAATTATTTTAGATTATTTATGTAAAAAGTAGTTTAGTTTTTAAACTTGCTAAAAGTAAAGCCTATTTAGTAAAAAAAATATACATATATTGATAATGTAAAATAATGAATACTATAAGTATGCTTATGCAGAAAAATAAAAAAATAGACATCATAATATCATAGTGGATGTCGCTATCACTTACCATCAGGTGAACCGACTGTTCGTTTGCCCCCTCTTCTATAAAAAAAATATAATTTTATATCCTAAGAAACCCTTCACTTACTTACAATTTTATAAAGTCTCTACTTAACACAAATTTCTAATATCAATTATTATTGTCACTTCATAATTACTTATGTTCAACTATATCGGTTACTCCGTCTTAGCATTCAAGCATGGCATAGACATTTGTAAACAATCAATACGTCAGTGTCAACTTACTGATTGGATGTTTACGAAGAGTATGTTACTAATCCTATGTATTCTTTGGGTGTTTGTTATTCCAATCACGTACCATGGGCCACCCTATCATGTGTTAACAGAGCACCCTTCGGCTAACGTGTGTTGTATGTGTAAACGTGTATACAAATTAATTATAATCGAGTATGTTCCTATTATAGTAGTAGAGTATTATAATATTCCTGAACGTGACAATAAGGCAAGAGAAGCCAATCCTAGCAGACAATAAAGTTGAAAAAAGTTTTTTTTTAAATATGGAATAAAATATGGATTATAGATAACACCAATAGATTAAAAAATGTAGACGAAGAATGTAGAGTAGATGTCGAGTAGTAACTGGTTTGGTCATCTTAAAATAGTCGGCAGAAATATCTGCCACAATAATATCCAACACGGACCGGCTACTGCACGGAGATCGTCTTCCCACCTGGTTAATGGCCCACCAACACTTCATCTACCTAAACGTGGCCTCCACTCTTGAACCTTATATTAGCCCATCGGCCATCCGTTCTCCTGAGTGTATGACTAGCCCACTGCCTCTTCAACGAGCTTCACCTTCGCGTGACATCCGTAACTTTAGTTCTCTGTTAGTCTATGTTTCGAATCATATCTGCCAAAGAAACACCTAGCGGGGCTAGTGTAGCTGAAGCTGTTGAGTTACGGCAAACTTAAGGTTTACTTATTTTTTAAGTCTAATGTTTAATTAGTTATATATCTTGAAGTTTTTAGAAACTTAAGTCTTAGGACTATTTTAATCAATTGATATGTTATTAATATTATTTAAAACACGCGTCACATAAACACAAGAATGTTGTCAATTAAATTAACCTGTACCAATTAAAAAAGATAACCCCCCTAATCTATTATCATCTATACATGATTACAACAAACTAATTGCTACTTAGTAGTATTTAAAAGTAAGAAACTATCGCGCGTAAAATCTCGAGGCGACTCGTAACATGTAAAGTAAGAACCGTAAACCTATTTATTACCTCAGAGTACATGAAAACGACTTTGTCCTTCGTGGCATTTATTGCCTAGTCGAAACAGGTTAAACTCAACACAATATGATCTGACATATTTTAGCCTTCATTATTTTAAAAAATATTCAGAATGAACAATGAATTTATAAAATGAGTGACACTTTTGAAATGCTGAATTTAAAAATATCGCCCTCTACCAACCATTGGCGTGTCAAAAACAGTTTCAGAAATAAATTTGAATCTCTTGAAAAACTACACTAGTGATGGAAATCCTAAATGCAAGCTTTGAAATATCAATCATGATATCATAAAATCACAACCAACTTTAAATACAAGAAAAAGCTTTCTTTTCATTTAACGAAATAACGCTGTGGATCGGGGAATATTTATAGCGGGCTGCATAAAAGTCACTTCATTTGCCTGCCAGGCAAACTTGACAAGCGTTTATATAGTTTAGAAGTATTTTCTCACGAGCTTAAAATACGACGATCGGGAAATGGGAAATAGTTGTTATATTTCATTAACATTTGTAACATGTTCGTGAATTATTCTTATGATTTCGTAGTCATATGGCTAAATTGCAAGGATTAAAAAAAATTGTTGGATAGGCAAACCGATTCCACCGTGCTATTTTATGGAAAATGGTCGACTCACCCATGAACGTAAACTAGTTTATCTGGAACTAGCCTATGCGAGTTAATTATGTATTGCCTATCCTGAATATATGATGTTAAGACTCGGTGCCAGTAATTACACTACCTGTCTTGCCCTCCTCTCCGAAACACTGTAACGCTGTTTGACGGGAGAAACAAGGAAGATGGTGGTATCCATGCAGCCGGAAGCACGACTCAGGTCCTCCAGCCATATCGGTATTGAACATGTCCGTAATAAGTATATTATTAATAGGAGTCAATTACATATTTAATACACGCTTATAATTAGATTTAGTTTAGGCGTTTATTGACGATAAACAAAAGAATAAGGAATTCCCAAAACCATGATTAATGTTTAGTACATTGTATATGCAAAACATTTTTGTATTAAAATAAATTCTAGTGTTGAAGTTATCAAAAGCCGAGGAGCTGGCGTGATGTACCGAGGATAACCTACACATTAATCATTCGCTGTTACGTTATCTCAAACTGGTCCGCTCATCAATTTGCGTTTGTTGTTTATTTTAGTACTTAAGTGAACGTAATTAAAACGTTCATATTTGACTTACACAGCTGCTAATTGTGTATCTCTTTACATAACCTTAAAATATATTCGCAAAAACACACGTGGGTCTGAGTAGTTAATTTAAATGGCTTACTTGTCGAATTTTGCGCTTTATCTTTGACTCTGCTTTCTTAATTTATTAAAAAATTAGTATATTTATATTCAGAAATACTTATAGACCAAAAACTAATAATTAAGTAATTTTTTTTATATCAATCAAATACATTAAACTTTGACCTAATGGCGTCATTTTAACTTGTTCTGGAAAGTTCTAAATATATTTTTCCGCTACAAACTAGTAGAACCAAAAGTAATATATAAGGGTTTATTTCGTAAATTCGCACCTTTTAATGGTCCCCTGTAATCTTTTTTATCTCAGGAACACTTGGCTGTTCCCTTACTATTTTTTATTTTGTCCTTTTCTTGGTCTCTTCAATTTATCTTTCTCATTTCCTTCACGCTTGGGTCTTCGAGTGCAATTAAGCATACATTTTAATGCTTGCTTTCATTGCGTGTTCTATATTTGTGCCTAAAACAAAAAATAATCAAACAAGTCTCAAGGGAGGGAAATTGTATGAAAAAAAAAATTTTTTGGACTCCGAATGACCTACCACTTCAATCTTAATCTCTAGGATATCTAGATATCATTATCAATGTCAACTCATGAAAGTTTTCTCTCAACGCCAAGTTATTCTTCTATTCACGTCTAATCTGAACCGGCGACTGCAATCTCATTGAAGGTCAGTTAAAACTTCATCTCCGGCCATGCAGTTCCAGAATCCGAGGCCAATCACTATTCTAATAAGTGTCTAATAAGTCTGAATTACACGGGCTGAGTATAACGCTGATACTGATGATGATAATGGGTTTAGTACTTTAAGAACTTATCATATATAAGGACGGATCCTTCCGAAGGAGTTTTCGATGACATTTTAAAGCACTTCTTTAAAAAAAAAAGCATAAAGGCTAAATGATGATAAAAGTACTTGAAACTGTCCACGTTTACAATGGACTAAAATTCTAGTTATACCCAATACTTGACCCTCATATTTTATCAAACTATCTCTTACTGACTGAGCACAATAAAAAAGCGATTTTTGGCAAAATACCAACTTTTACTACAATTATTAAATTGTGCTGAGCATAAACGAAGAACGCCGAAAATAATGATAGCGTTAGTTTAGTACTGTCATTTTATATACTTTTATTTTTATATGCTTTATATAAGGCAAAGAATCGTAGTTTTACGCCGGGAAATGCTCTGAGGCATCCCGCCGGGGAGTGGGTCTCCCCACGCGGGTATGTGGGACTCGCTGCGCCCGACAGCTGGTAAATGGACGCAGATCTACCCACTAAAACCCGGCGAGTGCCACCAATGGCGCCTTTTGTGAGGTGCCCCGGATCTAGAAAACAAACAGGGCACCTCGTCGGCTAGTCAGTCCCGCAAGGGACCGAAGCCACCTCAAAAGAGGGGTTGTCCCGCACCACAGAACAACCCCTCCCAACGTCGGGACAGTACATGGGGTGAGGTTCCCATCCTCACCCCTTGCCCCCTGCTCTTCTGTCCCCTCTTCTTATAAGAGGGGTACAAAGAGCCCCCTCGGCCCAATTAGCTTCGCCCAAGGTGCACCGCTCACCCTAGGTTACTGAGCCCCACCGCCACGACAAGGCCTGAACCATGGTGGGGATAACCATCTTACCTATATTAAGATATAGGTAAGACGGTTGTATAAGTACAATAAAGATAAAACTATGGGCTACGAATATTGCAAATACACATTTGACATTCGAAATTTTTAAAATGCCACTTGTCGAGATACCTACACTCTATTTTTCTCTTCTCAACAATTCAGTCTGCATGGACTCTTTCTTCATTTCTTTTGATAAATAGCGTTGCAGGCTTTGGTAAACATCTTTTGTTATAACGTAGGCAATGTTTGATCAAGCCGGGCGTGGCGGCAGAGCCAATTGTTAGTACTCTTTTCTCTATTAATAGTATATTTTAATGAGACTACTTGAAACTAAAAAAACCGGTTATAACTCGTAAAATAGTTACATTTATTGTCTTCGCGTAAACGTTGGGAAACAAGAATTTCTTTATCGTTTCTAAAACTGTAGTATCACATCTGCTTTATCAAAAATAAAAATTCATAAATGGAAAACGATATTCCAGAAACAATTAAAACTTTTTCAAATTATCACGTATTCAAAAATGACATAATTTCAAATAAAGAATATGAGCTCGTATTGCAAGTTAGAATTAAATATACATGTAATCTGTTAACTTCATACAGCTAAGCCAACTCCGCCTGTAAGATTCATGGTCCGTCTGCCAAGCACGTTTTGTTAGGAGCGATAAGAATTACGTTGGATTGTTTTGATTCATTATTCACAATCGTTTGTATTGTATGAAAGAAAGAAAGAAAGAAAGAAAGAAACATTTATTCGACACAACCAGGAGACACACAGAGACATAAAGATATACACAGAAAAACATCTGTGTATATCTTTGTATCATCATTTATATTGTATTCTCGGATTAGCTTAAGGTTGGCTTCACGTCTAATTTGCATGGATTTGAAGCCCTTTTACTTTTGTAAGAGTTTTCAAGGTTTAACAATATCTATGGACGCTTTGACACCACGTCAATCTGGTCCCATGGTAAGTTCTTGAAGAACTTGTGTTACGGGTACTAGACAACGGAAATATATTTAATACTTTTATGCTATACATATATTTAAGATTTTTATATGTAATACACATATTTAATACACATCCAAGACCCAGGAACACAGAAAACTTTTTGTTAACTGGCGGGATTCGAACCCGCTAACACCAGCTTGAACGCCAACGCGGTAACCATTGAGCCACTGAGGTCTTCATCATTATCAATACAATCAATATCTCAACACGTAAAAATAGTACAAGTTTATCAACAAATCAATACGTAGTACAAAACTTCTAGAACGTTTGTACTTTCTACTTGTTTTTTGCTGATATACCAAATAGATCATAGGTTTTTGATTTGCTTAATTTTTCCAAGCCTATACTGTACCACTGCTGGGCAAAAGCCTCCCCCTCTCTTTTCCATGCGTCTCTATCGTTAGCTGCACTACAGATATTCGAAAAGCCTTGAGGTCATCCCGCCATCTCCGACGAGGTCTGTCTGTTTAGTTTACTTCAAAAATATATTATGATACTTCTACCTTTCCTTTATCTGTTTAGGTGGAAAAAATTAATACAATAGCTTGTTATCTATCAAAATTTTCAGC
Organism: Helleia helle; assembly: GCA_963853865.1. NCBI lineage: Eukaryota > Metazoa > Arthropoda > Insecta > Lepidoptera > Lycaenidae > Helleia > Helleia helle. The sequence goes on from OY971420.1 coordinate 9,578,350, forward strand.
TAAAGGACTACCTAAACGGTAACAGATAGATATTTTGGATCTCCTTAGATATACAAAAAATCTTATCTATAAAAAATCATAAAAGTATTCGAATAATAGGATGTCTGATATGATTATAATTCACATAACACACATGTATCACACATAATGACACAGCAATATCATTTTTTTCTGCGCACATTCTGCGATACTGACATTGCAAAACATAAAAGTGTGTTGTTCATTTTAATAATAGCGTACTGCGCTGGTTATTTTAAATAATGACGGAGAAAAACACTAATACCCGCATCAAGAATTTATAATGATAAAAGTTCATGTTCGAACTTCATAACTAGGTGTTACTCGCAGCTTCGTCTCCATCTTGTAAGCGTTTTAATACACCTAGACATTACTACAAATCTCAATCTATCTCAACTCAAATTTCTTTCGATCTTCATTTATACATACAGATAGACAAAAATAAAAATTATTAATGTCACAGGGCAGCATCGATTTTAAACATTAATGTTAATATTAGAATTATTAAACAAACCGTGAAATTGAAAAGCGCGCGCGGTATGACGCACACATTCGAATCGATTTCACTGCCAAAGTGCACCAATAGACAATGCTTCACGTAAAACATGCTTTTTTTTAACGCCGCGAAATGCTCTGAGGCATCCCGCGGGGGAGTGAGTCCCCCCACGCGGGTATGTGAGACTCCCTGCGCCCGACAGCTGGTAAGTGGATGCAGCTCTACCCACTAAAATCCGGCGAGTGGCACCAATGGCGCCTTTGGTGAGGTGCCCCGGATCTAGTAAACAAACAGGGCACCTCGACGGCTAATCCCACAAGGGACCGACGCCACCTCCACAGAGAGGTTGTCCCACACCACAGAACAACCCCTCCCAACGTCGGTGAGGGGGTGAGGTTCCCATCCTCACCCTTGCCCCCTGCTCTTATGTCCCCTCTTCTTATAAGAGGGGTACAAAGAGCCACCTTGGCCCAATTAGCTTCGCCCAAGGTGCAGCGGCTCACCCTAGGTTACTGAGCCCCACCGCCACGACAAGGCCTGAACCATGGTGGGGACGTAAAACATGCTGAATTAATCATAGGAAGAATATTTATAAATTTATATTAAAGTTTACTAGTATAGAGTACCAGTATTTATCGGCCATTATCCAGGTGGGAAGAAAATCTCAGTGTAGTGGCCGGTCCGATCGGCCGTCTTGGGGTTCATTGAAGGAGGCCTATAGGTAAAAGACGGATAAAGGCTAATGATGATGATGATGATGATGTGATGATGATGATGACATAGTACCTACAAAAATCTTCTTGTCTCTTTGAAAGAGGCTTATATCAAGACACAGAGCGATTACCATGACGATAGATATAGAAGATATACTATATCTGCCAATATGCCACACTGAACCGGTAAATTATCGGTGAGTATAGTACAAACAGGCTGAAAGTGAAGTGCTTCGAACAAATTGATCCCGGGTGAGAATTTTGATTAAAATTCCTTAAATTTTCTCATTCTCCCCGTTGTATTACTGAATGTAACGAGAGTATGTTGATTAAAATGATTTTTTGACGAATGGAATAACTATGAAGTAATTTTGTATTTTTAGTAAAATGTTATGATATAATTTGGAGCGTGGTACTTTGTACTAAATTTTTATACTAACTTCACTTTTAGAAATAGATTTAAATATTTTTAACAATGAATATCGAAAACCTCACGCTTTTTTACAATAAGTAATATATAATACCTATATATATTTCCATTTGATTCTTATAATAAAAATTATTTTCAAATTTTTAGTTTCGTTTTTTTTTACAAGTATAATTAATTTTTACAATTCGTTTTGCATTGATTTATTTTTTACTTTTTAGTAAGTATAGATTTTTTTTCGATCAATTTAAAGTACTCAACTTATGACAATCACTTCAGAATGAGTGAGAGACTAAAAACCACACAAGTGATGTAAGTAACTTTTGCGCCTTATACAGCCTTGCAAGTGCTATCCTGAATAGGATATTGGATATTGGATTCTCGAAAAATCTACAAAGTTTGACAGAAATCTGGCCGTTAGAAGTCAAAATCGCGCCCAAAGAAGTCGGTTATAAATAAACCTATTACATACAGGTGAAGCTAATAATAAACGTGTAATAAAATAACTGTACTAAAGTCAAAAGAAAATGTTTAAGATAATCAACTGCGTCAGGTTTTAATTACAAAATAAGATTATATATAGGAGAATTCGATATTAGACAAAAAAAAAATCGACTTCAAAAATACTAATGTTTTACATTTACATTTTTTGTAAAATGTTTTTATTTCTTAATTTTTAGTGATTCCGAAATTCGTCGTCTTGGCGTTCATTGAATGAGGCATGTTCAGCAGTGGATGGATAAATGATGATGATGATAATGATGATGGTGATGGTGATGATGATGATGATTACGATGACCGCGACATACTATGGTGTGCTACCAAAGCATCCTATACAATTGTTACATCGACACGTAATAATATGATCATATCATCAAGGTAAACAAAACCAGCCAAATAGGCATTATTGGGAATAACTAAAAAATGGCTTGTCAGATCTAAAATTAATATGGGACCAAATTGGAAACACCAGCTTTCAAACAAAAAAATAACCATCGAAATCCATGCACAAACGGCGGAGTAATCGTGTCACATACATACAAAAAAAAAAACAGAAAAATACAAACGTGTTGTAATTTTCACAGAAGTGTGTATATTTCCTCAAAGTCACGTGACTTCTAGATTTGAATTTTTTTATAGACGTCGACCTTAAAATGAAAGAAGAAAATATCTTTCAATTTAATAAAGGATATAGTTGTTTATTCGATTAAATGTTAAACGACAAATGATTGTTGCATTAGCACTTCATATATGGGTGGCTTAAATGCTGCGTAATAAAATATTACATGAAGGAGAATAATTTAATCAAATAACATGATAAATTTGTTTAGAAATATAAGAGATATTCGATCAGAATATACGTAAGGGAATAAAACAGATTGAAGCTAATGGAATTTACATTAGCAGCATGTCTCAATGGCTTGCTGATTAGTATCACACTCTATTCAAAGCGCTACAACTGCCGGATAATGATTTTTTTCTTCATCATCATCAGCTTTATCTCTCCACTGCTGACGCTCGGCAACGCCAAGACGGCCGATCTCTTGCCACATTTTTCTTGCTTTTTAAGTTTTTATAATCTTCTAACATAATAACTTGGGTACGTAGAATGTTGATAGTTGAGTAGTTATAACAGCGGTGCAGTGGTAGTAATAAAAAAATATAATAATCAAGACTACAAATTTAATAATACTACTAATATTGTAAATGTGAAAGTAAGTTTGTTCGCTACGCTTTCACGCGAAAACTACTTAACCGATCATCATGAAACTTTGTACACATATTCTTGGAGGTATTAGAAGTAACATAGGATACTTTATTATGTAAAAAACTAAAATCTTATCCTGCGCAGACGAAGTCGCGGGCACCAGCTAGTATAATAATAATTAAAACAGTATATCAAATGAACATAACCCTTCCAAAGTAGAACATATTATGATTAATTTTCATATCAAATTGCGTCTTACATTGTTTCGGAAGTTTTAGTTACCCATTACAAAAACCTATCAAAACTTCACAACCGAACCTTATTAATTTCGTTATGAGCTCAATATTCAATCAACTTAGGAACACTTACCGTAAATTGCTACACAAACTTATCCAAAACAATGACCGTAATAGTTCCACTGAATGCGGCGATAAAAATATCTTACCTCTGTCTATATCTGAGAGAAGCAAGGGTCACGCAATACGGAATACCCCATGTCTGAAGCAGCATTAGTACTAATTTCCTCGCCCGTTCCAACTTTACGACCGAAGTACTACGGACAGTAAGCATCCCTTTATTTCATCTGCCGAAATGATAACACAAGTTTTATGCTGTTCATAAAACCATATTATTCTATCCACTGCGTATCTATTGCGTGTTCTTTATTTTATACGCACTATATTTTATTAAAATAAGTTTGTAGATGTCGGAAGTGATGTTATCATTTCTTTGCTCTTGAAAATTTAAGAGCTCACACACTCACCAAGAGTTTGTAAGCTCTTAAATTTTTTCAACCTTGTTAACACGGATTTTTAAATATCAAATCAGCCGTCTGCGGTATTTCTGAACCTGAACCGATATGACTTAGGAACCACTCACATATTTTAAAAGGTCGGCAACTCACCTGTAAATTCTGTGCTGTTGTAGGTGCCTAATGACTTACCACCAGTTTATCCAACTTTATTCATCTTTAATAAATATAGATACAATAGCAAAAAATAAGATATCAACAATTATATTATCACTCAAAATCCAGTATACTAAAGACACAAAGTTAGACGTATTTGACGGAACCACATGGTAACGATACATTGATTAAATATATGGTAAATTATAAATGGCGCGATAAATTAAAACGCATGCACATATAAATATTTACTCAATAAATCCCATATGTTTGTTCCCCTCATTTTTATTCCTGTTTTAAAATTACATCAATTTCCCATTTACGCCTTCATAAAGATGGTTTCTGCCAGTGTAACGCCGTGAAATCTGACAGGTGACGAGAGTTGGACAATGGATACACCCACCCTTATCGCTAAGAGGAAAATAAATGAGACTGCTTTTTCACATTTTACGACCAAGCCACTTTAATTCATGTGCATTGTTAACATTGTATTTCTTTTTCTTTTACTTTGGAACGTTATTAGTTCCGCCATCATAATCGTTATCATTACCCACCAATGATGGCCCAACATGAGGTTATGTATCCTTATGTGTTATACCTTAAAATAATTTTGTTGTGGTGCTCTGGCGAAGACTTTCGCTGCACGGGGTTGGGAGATCAGACGGAAGTAGCTACTCTAAAACAAAACCGGTGAGAGGGAAGCGCTGTGCCGCGCTCCCACTGCATGGGTACCACCATCTTGCTTATTTCTCCCGTGAAACAGCTTTGCTGTGTTTCGGAGAGAAGGGCAAGACAGGCAGTGTAATTACTGGCACCGAGACTTAACATCTTGTGTCTAGGATAGGCAACACATAAATGAGTTGCCTGGGCTCGTTCCAGGTAAACTAGTTTATGTTCATGGGCGACGTCGACCACTTACCATCAGGTGGCACGTTTGCCAGTTTGCCTATCCAACTAACATAAAAAAAAAAACTGCTAGTCTAATATGATAATGTAGTAAGAAGAAGGTACAGGTTGTATCGTATCAGGAGGTGAAGGTGTTGGCGGAGAGAAGGAAGAATTGACAATTGCACCACTGACAAGAGCAAGGCTCTTAAATAGAGAGAGACAGTAAGGTCTTAAAATATTTTTTTTATAAATCACTTATTCTGTTTGAAAAATATTTTTTTCATATTAGTACTATGTTTGATGAAATTACATATTATCTATTTTTGATAAAAGATCTTATTGTTTGCCGTAGATGAAACCGTAGGATGTAACTAGTGATTCACAAAGTATAATTAATTATGTAAGAGTATTGCTATCATTTATTGACATTTTCATGGGTAATAAACAATATTTGGCAACTGAGTGATTCACTGAAGTCTTTAAAAATTCTCCGGACATGCTTGTCGGAAACGAAGATGTATTGTTTGAAATAGCGAAATAGCTTCAAGTTGAATGTCTCTGAAACTTTACATATCAATAATGGCTACCGAATATAAGAATAGTAGCTGCAGTTTTTTTACGGTAAGTGATATATTGCCGTACTCGTAACATGTCCAAAAAAGTCTTGCTAGTATAAATTATATGGTTTTTTTTTTCTTTTATGTAATCATGAGGCAAACGAGCAGTCGGAGCCTCACGGCGCCGACGCCCATACACATCCGCCTAACCAAGGCCACGTAGATGTGCCGCCCTCCTTTTCCCTTTCCCCCCAATGGGCCACCGGAAACTCACAAACCGCACGAAACGCGACATCATAGCTGTCACTTGACGCCGGTGTTATGTGAGCGAGAGGTACCACCCCGGTCGCGCCCGCCCAGTTCGGCTGCAATGCAACATAGCACTACCTCTTACAAATTATATAAAACGTGGCCAAATAACTAATCTTTAATTTCATATTATAGCTGTATCATTATATAAACCATGGCTAGATTTGTAACTCATAATTATGTTTAGCTTAAACCATTTGGAATATGGTATTTGGTGTTTACTCCGAAGGAACAATACCGTATTAAAGACGCAACAATTTTGTTTTCGAATAGAATTGTATAATTTTTGAACGATAAACTCATGGAAAAATATGGCTGCGCTAATCAAATACTGCAGAATATCAATCGTATGAAATTTTAGAAAATTATAGTGATTCTACTATTTTAGAAAATTATAGTGAACGATAGGCTAGTATGAAATAATTATATTATCAACTATTAATGGCTGTATAGGCGGCTGTGTGACCGGTAATTATATTATACCGTACATGTATGGCGGCTACAGATTTTAACTAGATGGGTTATTGGATAAGGGTTTAGAGTATACGGAGACTCTTTGACTTTAATTTAGCAAAGATAATAATATTATGATATAATATTTTAAAATTAAAGATTGTGGATTAAATTCCTGTGCGATTCTTAATAATATTTGTCTCACTTTGTAGTAAATCCTTTTTTTGTGACTTTCAAGACGAGCATGTTTCAAAGCAATGCACCTTACAAACCCTCCTATATCGTAGGTAGGTAGGTACAAGAGGACACTTACCATCAAAATAATGTACTCTCAATTTAATAAAAAAAATATTATTTTTAAAAACAAAATAGTACCAAAAACGTATCTTTTTAAACATTAATTGAGTCTACTTTGTAGGCAATACGCTATTTATACAAAATGACAAGAAAAGAGGATTGCACTTGCAAGCCCTCCAGTGTTATAGTCCTATAAAGGTGGAAGTGGTGACTGACCATCAAATGGATCCACTGCTACTTCTACAAAATTAGCATTCCAATTAATTAGCAGCAAAACTTTTACCGGTAGAAGGTCGCTTATTCCGGCTCGTTTGCTAAATGTTTATCACCGCTTATTTGCTACCGATAAGATTTGATGAAAAAACCAAAAAATATTTCAGATAGACAACGATACAAGCTAAGTGATTTATAACAGACCATCATTTATGTTAAATAAAATTTTATTGCGCAAGACTTGACATATAAACGAAGAAGCTCTACTGGGCTAGTCATTCTACAATCGTAAGCGCTAGTAGAAAACGTTAGAAAACTAATAAATGTATGAAAATGACATTTATATCGATAAATCATCACGTGGTCTTAAATGTCAGATGTTTAAGTTTACCGATTTTGCTTTTTTATTTATTATGGACAAAATGTGAAATGCAGACTATGCAATAACCGAAAAGATAAAAGTCATCTTGACGTTTAATGAGAGACATCTGTCTAGCAGCAGACGAAAATAGGCTGATAATGATCATGAAATAATAATTATTATCTATCAAAAATAATACTAATGTGAAAAACTATTGACATGTCTTATTTTTATCTTATATCTTTAAATGAGCAATTCTTGTATATATATATATATATAATTGGAGTCTCGGAATCGGCTCCAACGATTTTCATGAAATTTTGTATATAGGGGGTTTCGGGGGCGATAAATCGATCTAGCTAGGAATCATTTTTAGAAAAAATCATTTTATTAAAAAAAAAAAAAAAAAAAAACCGAGCAAAGCTCGTTCATCCAGGTACTTTATATTAATCTGTGTAGTAGTTGCAGCATTTTTAATAAAAAATGATTCCGACGAAAGTCGGTTAAAAATAATATAACATTGTCAATAACATCTCGAATACAAATTTTACGTATAATATATTTCTAGGTAAAATTATATATACGTTTAATATCGCGTATCAATAGAGTTTAAAGTGCATGCCAGTATAAAATGCCGCGTCGTAGCTGCTGGAATCCGAACCTTCTAAGTCTACAAGACTTTGAATAAAAATCAAACAGCGTATAGAAAAAGGTTTATAATTGAATATCAAATACACAAAGACCTGCCTTTTCACAAACAATATTATCTCTCCTTTTAAATATTTAAAGCGGCCGAACGATATATTTTACCTCGAATTCTTCAATAAATTCAAAGAATATTTAGAGTGCTTGAGCGATATCTTTGTTTGTTCAGCATCTGTATAACAGGCAAAGGGGGGTATAAGTAAACTACATGCAAGACACATTTTATTTAACCAATCTATATAAGTAGGTACTTCAGTATCCTTTTAATGTATGAGGTTACTGCTCGCTTTTTATTTTAGCTGATTTCATGTTTGTGATATGTCATATTATCTTTTTTGAAATATTGTTTCTTAACACCCGTGTAGTATGGAGCATCAGCCATTCTAAGAGGACGCATTGGAAATTTTGGCGTCAATAATTTCAATTTATTTCAGTAATTCCAAAACGAATGAAAATATGACTTGGTGACCTAATAGTTTACAAAAACCTTATTTAGTTAGCTTTTAAAACATGATTAGGAAACTTTTGTAACAGAGAAATAAATATCAAACATACCTCTTTTAAAAAGAGTTTCACATCTTATGGGCAAATGGAACCGGTTTAAGCATCTTAGCTTTCTTCGTAGATGAGTCCATATATCATCTTTAAAATAATAGAAAGAATTTCTAAAAGGTGTAGGTAATCAGTCTAGAAACAAGAAAAAATCTACATTGCAGCAATATACTAGTGTTGTCTAGCACAAGTATCATACCAAAATATCTGCACCATTTTTTTTTGACGCAGAGATATGCTTAAATTATGCATGAAGCTAGGACCTAAGTTAGGCTCTTGACCCTATGGAGTTCGGAATCACACTTGGGCTGTGTATACACTAACTAAAACTACTGCGAGCACATGAGCACCCGAGCCAGACTTCTCCTCGTAAGCCCGGCCGCCACTAAGTCCCCGCGACGTTGTGCGCACTGAGCCCAGGTTCAAATCCCGAAGCCCGACACGAGCATAGGCGTAATAAAAGCCTTAATCTACCAACTGCTAGACATGAGCTTAAATAATCGTCCCCGATTATATTCCGATTATATTCTGATTTAACACTTTACCATCAAAATAATTTTACAATTTCCAAAGCTATTTTGTGTAAGCGCCGTAATTCATACAGAATTATGGCGTTTTAAGTAATACTCGAAAAGGAAGAGGAATACAACGGTTTTAATTATTTTCACTCACCTGCGCCAAGGTGGATGCGACGGGAACAATAATTTGATTTCACTCGTTACGCGAAGGAATTATTCGAAAAAAGCGGAGAAAAACTCATAAAGCTATTACTTTGCTTCAAAACGCCTGACGTAGCATTCACGGAAAACGAGAAGTCGCACAAAATTAATATAAGAATTCGAAAATTCAAATTCACTAAATTAGAACGTAACAAAATTTTAATCGACAATAATCTGAAGCGTTCCCATGATATTGTGCATTACTAATTAACTTATTCCTTTGAAGGTAATTTAAGGGGTGGATGCTAAAAGAAAGCGTGTTTAAGAATTTATCTTATTAATTGTTCTAGGATTTCACTTCAAAATTCTTAAAGCCTTTAATTTTTTTCTTCTTGGCCGCTGTTCTTCTGAACACAAATGCCTATTATTATAATTATTGTTGTGTATGTTGCTAATTTATTTTCTGTAGTCATTGTTAATCATAAGCCTACTGTAGTATTTACTATAATTGTGGAGTACTTTCATGAGAATTTGTTTTGTTAATTCAATCAGAAATAGCGGAAGACTTGTATGAGGTATCCCATTTATCTGAAACTCGTTGAACGTTTCACTAACACGGCCTCCATTTTATAAATTTATTGTTTCACTTCAATATTTGACGGATTATATATTTTTTTCATTTCCATGTTTCCACATTTGTAAAAACGAATTTGTTGAAACGCTTTTTTAAAACTATTGAATACTGTTGTTGATTGTGAAGATGTAAACGACTGTTGCGTAGATGGTATGATCTGCCTTAAAACGAGGCACTGCTCGAGCTTGACCAGTTTCCCCTTAAAAAAGTTATTTTCTGAATTTCTTTTTACCAGCGAACAGCGAATCGCTTGTTTGCTGATAAATAAACATTTAAAAGAAAGTGTGTCAAATTATCAGGGTAAAGGATTTGAAGATGTAACCATCGTAAGGCCTATTCGCGAACGACGGCCTCTTTCATTTGAATACAAGCCATTCCCAGCAGTGGGACTTATAAAATTCATTTACACTTACACTTTATGTCTGACAAAACGACATTCCTGCTGTACCAACTAGGTACTGCGTAAAGTAATCGATATCAAAGATTTTGAAGACAAATTTCCGACCAATATGTTATCCATGACTTTGAAAATTATGATAAGCTTGACCTTCCCTTCGTCAAGGCATACATCAAACAATTTCCATTGATTACTTAAGCAAATATTCAGCCCTTTTAAGTTCTAAAACGTAAATTTAAGTTAATCTTACTTGATTCTGATAAACCATTTATTCAAAACTTACTGAAAACCGGATTTTTATTTAATAATAATGTGAGTATACTTAGCTTGACCTAGCTTAAAGAATTTTTTCCTCGCTGTATTTGTTTGATCAATACCTCGATCACTCCAATGCACAAGATTCGCATAAAAAGTTGACACATTTTTAAAAGTTCAATCTCAGAAAGAGCTTAGACTTCATATTTATGAAACATTATGGATTTACTTTCAATATTCTTATCAGATTTAAATCATCATTGTGCTAGAATTGAGAATTGTGTAATTAAAATATATTAAAATCTTTAATAATTGTCTAATTGAAATATGTGATAAATAATCATAACTATCATAAATCAATAAAATAGATATTTTAAACGCCTAAGTAGCCTAAGGTGAATCCAGCACCTTGGGTGAAGCCCAGTGAACCAAGGGGGCTGCTTGCACTGTCCCGACTTTAGGGGGGAGGTTGTTCTGTGGTGTGGGTCAACCTCTATGTTGAGGTAGCGTTGGTCCCTTCGGGGGCTGACTAGCGGTCAAGGTTTTATTTATTACGAAAAGCAACAGCATATCAGCTAATACATATCTTAAGCATATTGAATTAAAATTTAAAATGAAAATATGCTATAGAAAAACCGTGTCTAAATTCTTAATAAAAAAAACAGCTCATAAATGTATCGCATGTTGGTCGGGCATTATCTCCGTGTTGGATGCGAGTGGCGAGGAATCGGTTTTGGTGTTGACGGAGGCCTATGTACAGAAATGGACGAATAGAGACTGATGATGATGATGATGTGATGAACTCGAGTATGTTCAGGACTGAAGTAGACTATCAGTATACCGGATTTCAGAAATCAAGATAGATTTGGTATACAAAAATACAATTCCAGCCTATTTCCATCCAATTCAGTCCAAGTGGTTCTTTAACAAAGGTATTGCCTTTGTTAAAGGATCACTTGGTGAATCTATGTATGCCACAAGAAAACCGTTTAAATATATAATATGTATCGTATAATTAAAGGTATAAAAAGCTCTACCTTTTGGTACTTGGGTGAAATTAATACGATTCTTATTACAGGCACCTCTCAAGTGAAACCTAGACGTAAAGGTACGTTCAAGTTAAAAGGAATTCCGGGAATCCTCTCCCTCTCACTCCCTCTTGTGGACTTAAGCTTTTTAGTCTCTTTATTACATATTAAAAATTTTCATTAAACGTATTCCGAAACTTTGGGGAACGTTTCTTTCCTGTTTTATTTTAATACTGGATTTTTTTTCTTTTGCCAAAACAAAGAATGTAGTACGATTGATGTTTAATTTCATTCGTGATTATTATATACTTTCTTAATTAAATATAATAAATGGCCAACTAGACATTGCTTGGGAAAGGAATAAAAGGTCATTTTGGCGGAAACATTCAGCGGAAAAGCATTGATATAATTACGCATACAAGTTATATTTCCATTTATAGGCCCACTGTTGGGTGTTATATCTTTCAAATGGCAAAACAGTTGTTTCCCTGATCAAATTCAATATGGATCAATCCACGAAGAATCTCATCTTATTTAGTTAGAAGTTAGTACCTTCCAATATCTCGACTTATACTGTAAACAATTTTATCGCATAGCATAAGCCACACATATTACGTGTCTTTGGTATGCAAAAATACGTAAACGAGAATAAAAAATATTTTAAGTCCGTAATAAAATATTTTCTCATTTCAGGTAAGAGTCAAGCGCTAGAGTAAACTTTAATCTACCTGTAAGTACTAGATATAAGTACCTCACTTTAGTAATGGAATTCTATTCGTTTTAGTTTACTTTTACTTATAAAGAGCAAACCAATTTATCTACGACACTTAACCTTATTTCAATTCTTAATTTAAATAAGTGCTAGTGATGTTCATTCCAAAAGTTAGGTTGAGTGGCACGGGCTGACAATGATAAAGAAATTGTAATAGATAGCTTTAGTGCCTTTTCACACGTGCCGGTTGCCGGGTAGCCGGCGCCCGGCGCCACACATGGAGATAATTTAAAATAGAGCAATTTTGTTACATAATCAATATCTAGCGTAATAATAAAATAAACCTAAAAAAATCCAAGCATAATATGTCCACAGATTAAAAACTAATTTAGTTAGTTCTGCGTAAATACTAGATAGGACTAAATAAAATATTGATGTATCATAGGGTAGTTTCGAATAACTTTGTAACGTCAGGACATATGACACCTCAGTCCTCCCGTGACCATGGTCGCTGTAAAGTATTCAAAGCATCGGGCTTATAAAAATCGTAATAAGCCGCCATCAACAAATCCGTATAAAATATTTCTTTATAAAGAGTGAAATTTGCGTAAATATTAGAAAACAATAAAGCTAAAAAATGCAACTAAACACACAAATCTACATCGTTCTATATATAATCAAATATCGTTGCATTTGCAAATAATTCATATTATTATATGGCAACATCAAAGAAGAAAAAGCTAAAGTAATTAAATCGGAAAATTCGCTGCGCTGAGTCGTCCCTGACGAGGGGTGGGACGAAAATTTTTCACTTTATATCCCTACCTGAAACTTTCATTGAGTTTGTTGTGTAAAAATGTTTAATTATTCTCCATTGTGTTCATGATTGCAGAGTTTGGGAACACAACAGAAAAACAAATAGCACTTTTAAAAGTAAACAATATGTAATGTTTAAAATCCAATGAAAAGTTCGTTACAAATCCTTTGACGCATTTTGTATCCTTGTTGACAAATTTTTACTTTGTCTTTGTATGAGGATTCGTTCACGTAAATAATTAAAAAAGTAAGAGAATGTTTTTCGTTCGCCGGTCAGTCAAAGCTGTTGTTAAGCTTAAGTTAAAAAAATATTTTTAAATAATTAACTAAAATACCCAAAATTTATTAAAATCTCATAGTCACTGTTTCCTAATGTTTGTGCGAATTTCACTCATTATAATGAAACAATTTTTACGGATTTCATCGCGATTTATTAAGATTTTTACAAGCCCGACGTTTCGGATACTTTACAGCAACCATGGTCATGGGAGGTCTGAGGTGACTTTTAAAAAACCTTAATATACTGCGATAAAATCCGTAAAAATTGTCTCATTATAACCTCATAGTTACGTTGGGTAAAAAACGTTAACGTTTTTTTTTTAACTTTTACCAGCTATAGACGATATAATATTTCAACCAATAATAATAATAATAATAATAATAATCTCAAATATTACTGCAGTATTCAGTAAAATGTGTATTTGGAAAATTCTATGCTCTGGTACAATTTTGTCTTTCATGCATACGCGTTGACACGAAATTCTTTTCAACAATTTCCCGCTACGCTTCAATAGTGAACTCATTCGAATTTCGTCATGTAATACAGGCCAGATTTTATTTGGCCTTTTATTACTCCAACAAAAGTTAGGACTCCCTGTTATATGACTACTTTCGTGCATAAAACGTAATCCAAATAAAAAGTATGCGCTTACGTAGCAAAAAAGTTTCAATCTTAATCATATTGATGTACAAAGTTCATTTTATTTTTTAGCACATCGTGATAATATACCCGTAAGGGAAACAAAAGAAAATTTAAGATTTCACTTTTTTATTCAGTCTATTTTTGTACTCTAAATAAAATATGTAATATTAAAATAAGTTTGGAAAGTAAAATGAAAACTTAAATAAAAAACTAGTACGCCCAGTACGAGAAAGTGTTTGAAATGATGAGTATCGCCTTTTTTATACTAGTTGTTTATACGGAATGACGGAAAAGTTCGAAACTAAAAAATCAGCGTTCTCCCAAAAAAACCGAAAATTGCACAAAGAAAAGTAAACTAAATTATAGCAATTTAGTTTTGTACTTTATCGTTTAAGAATCACGAATCAAGTAGTGGCCGTGAAATTACTCGAATTTTTTTTCTATTACTTAATGATAATATAATAAAAGGCTGGCAACGCCCCTGCAAATCCTCTGGTATAGTCTATGAATGTCGCTGATCATTTTCCACCCTATGTAAGTTGGCTGTCCTTTTAGGACACACGGACTGCTTCTATAAAAATATAGGTATTTTTTCTGAACATAAAAAATCATCAATGTATAGTTTGCATTTCAATTTCTACAAAATTGATGGTCGAATATTGTTTAAGATATAAATCTCATTCTAATATTTTAAATTAAAGTTACTTTCTTTATTTTTGTTTGAATTATCCATCTTAATGTAAATCTTAAGACCTCCCGAAGAAAGTCACGTGTAGTCTGCTACTGGCAGTTAATTTTATTTTTAGAAAAGATTTATATAAAGTACTTTACAAAAAAATGTACAAAATGGAAAATTAAAACGTAGAAAACGCTCCTGTCGGCAAGGTAGCAATTTATACCCAACAACCTCAGGGCACAGGAAAAATTGTTTAAGTTAATTAAGTAAGATGAAAAAAAAAACTAATTATATATTTATTATCTTCACATAAAAACAAAGTGTTTTTAATTTAACGTTTGCTAAGCAAAGTAAATTTACGTTTAACAATGTAGACGACAGGTACGCTAAAGGCACCTTTTTTTTGCTTTTTTTATGTCATCAGGGGGCAAATGAGCAATCGGATCCACACGGCTCCGACGCCCATACACATCCGCACAACCTAGGCCACGCAGATGCGCCGTCCTCCTTTTCCCTATCCCCCCCAATGGGCCACCGGAAACTCGCAAGCCGCGACAGCATAGCTGTCACTCGACGCCGGTGTTATATGAGCGAGAGGTACCACCCCGGTCGTGCCGGATCAGCTTTTAATAATATCTTAATGCGCTATTGATTTGCCTTTTAATTGAAGCGTCTCTTTACTCTTAGCTCTGAAGTTTAATTTACTTGGCCGGAACATGCTCGAATCTCGTAAAGATTCGCCTTCCACCCACTTGTAGACTACAAATTATCTGGAAAACCTATCTTGGGGAAATTGGCAAAGCGAAAGATTTAGTTGATCTAATATATAGCGGCCGAATTGTGTTAGGGAACAATCATTGAATGAATTCTATTTGAATTAATAATAGAAGGGATAAAAGAAGGGTTATACGGAACATTTTGTTATCCCGTTCAAAGAAAAAGTTTAATGCTTATTATTTTAAATAGATTATGAATTATTTACGTTAGATGTCTATGAAATTTAAATAATATAATTATAGGTAGTTATATAAGATACGGGATATAAAACGACCTTCGCTGAGAACCTAACAAATTTTAGTTCAGGGTATGTTTCATTTGTATGTATTGTCCAGAATTAATAATTTAAAAAATATATTTTTTTTTAAACATTTCACCGGTTTGATTATTAGATAAAATCTATTCTTATCGAAAGTATGTTCAGCCCATAGAATATGCAAACGTTAGGTTGCCTATTCTTTTCCAGTCACAGCTATCGGGTAGTCAAGTATAAACAGGTAAATCTATACCGGACCGGAAAAGAATAGACAACTTAACGTTTGCATATTCTATGGGCTTCATACTTTCGATTGGTATAGAATTTATCTAATAATATCGGTAAAATGTTTTTTTTTTATTATTATTAATTAAAACATACCCTGGACTAAAATTTGTTAGGCAACCCATATGCAATATATTTATTGACGTATTAAATTAAATATAAAATACGTTTCATCAAATAAACATCTCGGTGAAGGTCGTTTTATATGCGTATCCTATACTATTACGGGTCAATAAAAAATACAAAACTAGATAGTATAATATAATATGTAAATACAAAGATACATATAACTAAGTATAACACTTTATTATATTATTTGCTTATTGTCATGTTGCAAAAATATTCTACGATTAGTAGGTATAGTTTCGAAATTATATTACTTTTCATGCATAGTCAACTTGTTCAATGGCTAATAATTCAAGCATGACATGTTATAAAGGTTTAGCTCCACCGCGGGCCAGGCTATGCAAGTGTGTTAAAATGTACAACAATCACATACATTTTTTTGCAAATCGAATCTTGACAAATAAGCTTAGTTAGCTTAATAATTCTTCGACGCGGTGGAGCTGCACCCTAAGCGATACAAATGTACAACAATCACATACATTTTTTTGCAAATCGAAACTTGACAAATAAGCTTAGTTAGCTTAATAATTCTTCGACGCGGTGGAGCTGCACCCTAAGCGATACATTACATTCAATTCAACTTACTTCGAAAAAGTATTAATTTCATGGCACGACGTAATCTACTCAAATTCAATTAAGGTGAAATTCGCATTATTCGAAATTCGTAACACCTTAAGTCGATGTTAAACAATGGAGTCAACCACAAAATACTCAGCACAATCCCTAAATAACTTACATAACGACTAAGTCCGATGGATAGGACGCGCCAACTTTAATTAATTTCAAGTCGATGGTCTAGCTTGACTCTTCAAGTTTGTTGTAAGTAAAAATACATTAAGAGATAACAATGTTTCTAAAGAACCAATCGACTGTTTTCTTCTTAATTGACTTTATTTTAATATTGCCTTCTTAATTGATTTTATTTTAATATTGCCTTCTTAATTGACTTTATTTTAATGTGCCTATTTTGTTGGAATTTATTCCGAGGATATCTCCATGAGTCATCATAGTTATACCATAACATATGCTTTTATTATGTCGATAAACGCTTTGTGATTGGATAAAATGTTTTTCTTCCTGTATAAATAATGCGATGCAAATTTATGACATTAACACTTGAAGCATAATATCAAATAAAGATAATGTTGGATGGCTTATCTCATTCAAATAACAAGTAGCGAAATCATGAAGAAAGGTTTTAAGGCCCCTTTGTAAAGTATTTGTCAAAAGATATGAACAGGAATATTTACTTTTAATTAATACAAAATTCGTTGTATAATTAGGACTATATCCCTAACCGAACTTGCAAACGATACAACTACATGAAGAATATTATGTCACTGAGTAAATGCAGTATAATATACTCGTACATTTAAAAATATTGTATTTTTTTATTCTATATATATATTTGTACACATTGGTGCTGCCACACTGTTGTTACGAAATGTTTACGGCAGTGTGGCAGCACCGTAACTTCACGTACCGTTCAAATATTAAATGATTTAATAAATATTTGTGAAAAACAAGATGGCAAAAGGGAAGCTCGGGTTTTAATAAAAGTAAATACGAATAAAGCTTACGGTGTTATTTTCGTGGCGCATAAACCCGTTAAGCTTATTTTCAGGCCCGTAGGGGTTCAGTGTTGTGCGAGAAGATCCAAGCCGCAAAGTCACGACTTGTGCGAGAATATCTTCTGAAAAACATGAATGAATTTTCAGCTTCGTCATTACAATTATTGTGTGGTTCATCATCATTAACCTAGTATGGGTTACAACGTGAAACAAATCAGACCACACTCTGGTAAAAACTTACAGTCTCTTTGTCGTATATTTTAGATTTTCGTTGTCTCGTTGAGAAAAGTTGTTTGCAACCACTGACATGACAAAACATATTTTAATCTTATCATAATAATTTCTTTCACCAATAATCAACCAAAATTGACATGGTCAGGCGCACGGGAAAACTTTAGGCGAACCTGATTTTAGGATTGGAGTCAGGCTCCAACCTGGATCTTAAATTTTGACCGCTAAGTGTGTTTGTCTGTGGCACCGCAGCTCTAAAATGGGTAAACCGATTCAGATGAGGTTTTTAGGAAGCGTGATTTAATAATAATAATATCTATGGACGCTTTGACATATTATAACATTAATTCACATAAATATATTTTTATTTATTTATCTATTTATAATATGTTCAGTTATTTCAAGGTCACGTTTTTTGTTATTGCGTGGGGGTTATTTTCAAAGTTTAACCTTTAATATAAAGCATATTTTACATACTGTATTATTTGCATCCACAAATTATAGAAAAGATTCACACATGTTGTAACTTTCAACTTGATCAACAGCGAGTACGATATTGATTTGTATCATACTAGTTCTGCTAAATTGAAGCAGTTATTGAACAAACTTATTTTTACATTAAAAATTTAAATTAAAAGTTTAAAATTAACTGAGCTGATAACGCTGTGTTTTATCTGCTCGCATTTTTTTCTTTTTATTCTTTGTAACTTACTTTATTAACATTGTTTAAACTTTTCGTTTTACACACACAACACCATTAATTAATTGTTAAATTATGCTACATGTGGAAACTTGTAAATGAATAATGTATATTGTTTTCAAATGTTTACGCAAATTTCACTCATTATAATAAAACAATTTTTACGGATTTTATCGCGGTTTATTAAGATTTTTACAAGTACGACGTTCGGATACTTTACAGCAACCATGGTCACGGGAGGACTGAGGTGTCATACGTGTCGAAACTACCCTATGATACATCAATATTTTGGTCAGTCCTATCTACGCAGAAAGTGCTAACTGTATCTTTAATCTGTGGCATAATAATATGCTTCGATTTTGATTTGATAATTTTAATAATGGGATCCCAAGCAGGTGGTAAAAGCCAGCCATCTTCTCTATTGAAATTAGGATGTTTTTTTAATTTCAATAGCCTCACGGATCATCCTTGGTTGGAATCTGTGTTCTTTTGCGAGGACTTGTGATTTATCAAATCTGATATAATGGCGAGCTTTGTCAAGACTATGTTCACTGTTCACAGATGGCAGACTTAGTGTAGCGACGGTATTTTAATAATGAATAATGTAGTTAAAATTAATATTATTGTTAATTTTAGCTATAAGTTTCCCAAAAATTGTAAAATTAAAAAACAAATTCTCACTAATGTAGAAAGTGGTAAAGTCTTATAAATACTTTTTTACTAATATGGACTAATTAAAAATGACATATAGTTTTAGTTATGAGTACCGATTACCTGTGGGAGGAAGAGAAGGGCAAGACAGACAGTGTAGTTACTGGCACCGAGATTTAACTTATTATGCCACAGAATAGGCAAATGAGTTGCCTGGGCTAGTTCCAGGTACACTAGTTTTTATTCATGGGTGACGTCGACTACTTACCATCTAGTGGCATTTCTGCCAATTTGCAATCCAACTAACATAAAAAAACAATACTTATCTCTACTCATCATTATTATTAATAATCTTAATTAAATAAACTAAAGAGAGGTGTCAAGGGACACCCTATATAAATTCATATTTAACAGTAAATACTAAAAAGAACATACAGTAAAAATCAAAATAATATCATAGAAATTTTCAATTTATGAAAGTCATTTTACCACAAGAAGTGAACAAGTTATTACAGCAAGTTTTATACTTCTAAAATGTCTTGAATTTCTACCGCCAAACTTACTTTTCCTTTTGTCTTAGATCATGCAATAACAGTGTGATCTACAATTAACAAACGCCATCTTACCCACACACATACAGGCTGTTGTCCGTTCATTCCCCATAATTATTTACGTTTGATGGAGCTTAAAATTGTTCTTCTTTCATAAACGTACGCATCCAAAATGTAAGTTTTAATCAACGTGAAGGCGCATCTCCACCGCGGCACACGCAGAAGCTACGCGCATGTGTTAAAATGTCAATTGCTAGGAAATGTCAATTCATGCGTAGCGTGTCCTAGGCTCGGTCCTAGGGTTTAAGTAGAAACAATCTCATACATTTTTTTGCAAAGCGACTTGACAAGCGTGCGTAGCCTCTCTTGTCAATAAAGCTTGAATATAAAGTAATGTATTTAATTATGTCTTATATAGCCTATATTAAATCATAAATGGATGCTTAGCGAAGCTGTTAAAGATAAAATAGTTTCTTCTTTCCTTTCTTAATATTATGTTTCAGAAATAGGTTTTGTACTTTATTATAGGTATTGTTTTTTTTAGGATGGATCTATGCTAACGGCCCGAAGGCCCTAATGCTACATCGGAATAGTGTGAGCCCATTCGGCTCACTTTTGATTCATAAAATGGGGGGTTGCCCCCCGCCAACCGTGCAGTCTGCGACCACACGGCCTCCTGGCGTCGGTTGTGACTTTATTATAGGTATTGTTGGATAATATTAAAGATTTGAAAGAAACAACCTAAATTATTTATAAATCTAAATATATATTATATTAAAACTTTTTTACAGTAAAATAAAAAGAATTAAAATAATTAAATAAATAGTTTTTGAAAATAATAAAATATTTACAAATGTTTGTATTATGCTTAGCATTTGATTAAACTTTATTGATATATAGCCCTAGTTAAGTAAGTGGCCAACAGATTATACTTTACATGAACTTAAAAATCTAAGTAAGCTATCTCGATGATAGTATAAAAAGTTTTTCCTTGCGTTAACGAAAAATGTTGGAAATTTCTAAGAGAGGTATGCAGAATGTATAGAAATAAAAAATGCAAGATTTTTAGTTCTTCTCTATCCGTCCTTCGTATCTGTCCACTTTAATGTAAACTCTTTCTATGAATGCCATATTTTATTATAATAATGCAATATAAATATTGCATTATTATAATAAAATACTAAAACTTAGTATTTTATTATAATAATACTAAAACTATAAATCTACATTACGTTAGGTTAAATATTATAAAAAGAACCATCGCAATAGCAAAAGAGCAAATAACCTTGAAACGGCTGGACAGATTTTCATAAAACAAGTTTAAAAACCGCCACTAGAAAATGCACTTTCTAAAAATACACCCCAATCGGTTCACCCGTGACTGAACTACGGTGCCAAAACACACATAGAGGTCAAACTTATAACACCTTTTTGACGTGACAACGTCTTATAATTCGATGGAGCCGGCTGCAAGAACGAAAAAACATGACGTATGCGTCGTTACCTCACGGTGAGGCGTTCCATTTTCTTATGACGTTGTCACGTTCAACTATCGCCAGTAAACCGACTTTACAGACAACCGATTTTTGTATCAAAGCGAACTCCAACTAAATGAATGCTATCTCACCTGACATAGTGCGCGAACATGTGTGCTAGAATGAAATACACAATGATTCATTCCTAAAATGTCCTTTTAGCAAAACAGTTATTACAGAAAAACTATTAAGTGTATCTTTTTAAAATAAATTTATTTCAACTTTATTTTCGAGTTTTCGTCCGTATACTATTTATTTTCGTATACTATTTAGTTTAGAAGCTTGTATTTTTTAAATGTATAATTTTTTTACAATTTTGGGTGCGTACAAACGTACAAACATAGATGACGAGATCAATGTATATAATTTTCCTTAGTTTTTGATGGTCCACGTCAAACATTGTAGTAATTACTGTTCTGCGTTTGTATGAAAAGATGAACGACTTGTGTAACTTTAAAATGACATATTACGGAACATCGTTTTCAACCTTTTGCCAAAACTGTAAAAGGAAGTAATAATATAAGTAAACTGTAAAATAAAGTAAACATCAATATTTCACAAACTTTAATAGTAAATCAGTTGTAAAATAAATGTAGCTTTTCCACGTGTGACTTATCTCTGGGTCCCGGTTGCTTGGAGTGAATAACCCATTTCAGATAATCCCATGATCCTTATTTACTAGTTTCTCGCAGAATTGGGCTCCTTCCTACCTTCGTAACATTTGTCGATACTTTTAACGTCTCAGCATTTCATATCAACTAAAACAATGTTATTGTGTTGCGCGATTTGTTATTACTTCGGGATTCGTACCCGAAAATTTGAAAGGAAAACTTTTTTTAGATTTAGCTGTAATGACACAGAACTATGTTTTTCTAAAGTAAATATTTTCAATGAGTGTGTATTATTACTACAACTGTTTTATCTATAAAATAGTGAAAAATATCATGTACATTGGTAATGCTACCTATAAGAAATAGTTTAGTGTATTTTATTCATTTGTATGTGCTATTTTGAAAAACTATTGTCATTAATCCAACACAAGGTAGTAAATTAACGGATTTTTTTAAAAGTCCAAATATCTCGAAAATTGTGAGGTTTTTACTAAGGTCAAATTTTAATATTCTGACAGGTAATGACTCAAACTATCACCCCCTTAAGTTTGTCGTACTAGCCCTTGGATATTGCGTAATATGAGGTTTAGTTTTTTTATAAGGAAGTTTCGAAACTTTGAAGTTTAGCTTTTCAACAGCAACAAAGAGGTTTTCGGTACTGTCAAACTGTATTTGAAACGCAATGATTTTTTAAATTGAGATCGAATTTCGATCGCTGGGCGAACTCTAGTTTAATAAATATATCTACTTTATTACTTCATGTACTTCTCTATCAGTATAATTTAAGAAATTCTCAGTCGATTGTAATGATATCATTAACTTTAAGCTTTTCCAGAAAAGGAGAATCAATTACGCCAAAAATATTGCTCATACGAGTTTCAAGCACTTATTTTGAGAAAGGTAGGAGCAACATCTAGTGAATAATAAATGTGTAAATAACAGAAAATATAATAGAGGGTCGGGAATAGGATAAAGGATACCTACAATCAATTAATATATAAGTAGGGAAAAGATATCGCAACTAGTTGTGACCGTTATTTTGTTCATGGTTATATTTTGTATTGCGTACTTCTTTAAAACTATTATGTTCTTTAAAAGTGTTATTTATTACTTCACCAACAAGTTGGTTAAATTCACATGTATATCAAAGACTTTGAATTTTTTTAGATAAACATGTAACCTCAGAATTTTTTCCATCGCCGGTGATCAAACGAGGTTGAGAAAAAAACGATTCAAGCTACCTAACGTGATAAATATCTAATCTATTATGTTATATACAAAATTTTGTAGCTTTGAAGCCTATATTCCATCAATGGAAGTTCCTAGCATTTTAAAAACAAGATGGCTCCACGACGGCAAAGCTGAAGATATTTATATTTAAATACTTAAGAAATTTAAGATCCAGAAGATATTGCATGGAAACTATCTTTTCCATAGTAGGTTCAGGACTAAATATAACTCGAACTCCAGCTAAATGTCAACTTTGAATGAAGTTCTAAGTTGCTTATCAAGATATATTAATAAATGTTATTAATTTACGTTAATTAAAGTTAGGTCGAAGTTCGTCAAAGAACAGGGTGCTACTTTTGAGATACCAAGCTTTCAGAGCGAGCGTTCACAAAGTAACTATGCACCTTATGCTTGAACACTTATTACAGCTTGCTATTTATAATTACTTCCATTTATCTATTGTCATATAGATATAATCTTAAATATTAAAGACCATGCTGATTATTATTTTCGCGAATATTTATTTCTGCTTTTCCAATACATGGGTATCAAAACAAATCATTTTTATTCTCAAACAAAAATGACAAGGGCATCAGATGTTTGACTA
This sequence comes from Helleia helle, assembly GCA_963853865.1. Taxonomy (NCBI): domain Eukaryota; kingdom Metazoa; phylum Arthropoda; class Insecta; order Lepidoptera; family Lycaenidae; genus Helleia; species Helleia helle. Next base: position 9,602,184 of record OY971420.1, read on the forward strand.
CATTCTTTTTACTTGGCTACCAGAGGCAGATTTTTTATATCAATTTAAAAATTATTATAAGACTGAGGATTTTTATATTATTGTAAAATATAACTAATAATAATGCAAGAAGTAGCGTAGACAGTGTACCGCCCGTGGCGCGTCGGTCCGTTGCCAGTGTATTTCATCTACTCATCCCCTGCATGTATGTAACAAGAAAAGCCCCTTAATAATTATCATAGATCGTTTTTTTTTTAACAAGAATTTTCTCCAATATAATATTTGATGTAATAATATCTTTAAAGACCTTGCTTATCTTTAAAAACCTTTAAAACCTTTAAAAAACTAATATTCCATATTAGTTTTGTCAATACTTTAAATGAGATAATATATTTTTTTGGTTGGGTTTTACGTTTATAATCTCTAGTTACATAAATTCTTTTAGTCGAGGGTTTTTAGTTATTTTATAATTTTTCAATTGGCTCTTAACGGTCGTGGGATTTTTTCTAATTTGTTAATTTTGTTTTTTTTATATTTATTTCATTTTATAATTACATCAACGCATCATCATGATGGGATGAGAGTTCATTATTTAAGTATCCTCCCATGGGATACTCGACCTTCAAAATAATTAGTATTTTTAACCCCTACGTTTGAAATACTTTAGTAATTGTATTTTTTACATCCCCTCGTATGACCCTCTATCTAAACACAATATAAGTTTTTGCCTGGGCAGCCCTGGGGCTTCACCCACGCTTAGATTCCTCGATGTCAGCTTGGTTGGTAAAATATTTGGTGCACAAAAACCAATTAATAATAATATTTATATATGGACGCTTTTACACCACGTTAATCTGGTCCTGTGGTTAGTTCTCGAAGAATTTGTGTTACGGGTACCAGGCAACGGAAATATATTTAATACTATACGTATATTTAGGATTTTTATTATATTACACATATTTAATGCACATCTATGACTCAGGAACACAGAAAACTTTTTTGTACCCTGGCGGGATTTGAATCCACTCCCTACAGCTTGAGCGAAAACGCACCTACCATTGAGCCGCAGAGGTCGTCATATTTTAATACGAGATGAGTTAATATTTTTTGCCAAAGAAATGTTATATTAGAACACATAACATATATTTTAGGATATAGTGTGGGGCACGGTCTATTTATGTGCAAAATTTCATTAATTATGGTTCAGTTGGTTACGAGTTAGGGGAGGTAATAAAATAAACAAAGTAATAGAGTAGCATTTTTATCTCAATTTTATTTATTCTATATCATCATCATCGGCATTTATCCGTCCACAGCTAAACATAGACCTCTCACAAAGAACGCCAAGACGGTATATCCCTTAATTGTGGTTATTATTTAAAAACTGCTATTCGTTAATGTGTATACTGAGTGAATACTGAAATTGTTACTGATAAAAATTACACTTCTACTACTTCTACACACTGATACTTTTAGTATATACTACAAGTTACTTTTAACACTATTGAGTTCTCTATTTAGAAAACGGGTACAAAAAGTTTTTAGTGTCCAGCCAAAAAAGGACACAAACTGGCCATGTAAATACGTCATATCCGTCCTTCCTTCCTATGACGCTGCCATTTTGTACGCAGTTTAGGATTAAATGTTTGTAGTGATAAATTCGTATGGATGTTTTCTGTTACAACAAATATTTTGTGGAATTTTGCAAATAGTGAAAGATTAAGTTTTAATTGTATGACACACATACATATTTTAAGTAACTACCTCGATGACCTAACCATAAGGAATGCTCGTTTCAAAAAAATATCACACTTTTTAGCCAGACCAAACCGCACATAATGTGAAAAATTCAAATAAAACTAGTTCATTTGAGTACTAAACAAGTTTTGATGAAACTTGAGTAGTTCATTTGGGACAAAAAATATGACACGATTTTTATATAAAGATTAGTGTAAGGTTTTATATTTAGTCAAACAAAAAATATAAGACGATTTCAAGAAAACTCAAGGAAATACAGATTCAATACAGTAATCCTAACTCGCTGCGTCAAAAACAATAAATTGACCGTAAAATATTTTAAAAAGGAAAGTTATGTAACTAACTGCGGTGCAGAATGCAGCAATCTATAAAACATTCGTGTACTGCATTGGATTGTAAAATGGAAACATAAGTGCTCTTTTACACGGCAATTTACCGGTAACCATACGACACTAATATCTATTCATTACAGCCCCAAGTAATTAAACATGATTTATCCTAACTTAAGTAATTACATTGCTAACGTGGAATTCCAATGATTTTTAAACAATTAGATAGATACGGCAATATGTATGTAAATTGTTACGGATAAAATAAATACGAAAGAGAAGTCTATTTACCTTTGTACTTTTTGTTTTACAATAGCAATACAAAGGTGTATAGTATAATCAATGTTCACTTAAACGACAGATGCTACAAACGAGTACCATCAATCTATTCCCCTGCCCACCTTCCGATTCACCCCCCCCTTCCCCCAGCGGCCGAATTGCTATTCACGTATCATTACCTCAATTTTTTAGAGCCGGGACACCTGAAAAGAAACCCTTTCACTTATTGTGTCTCAGCTCTTAATAGAGGGTCTTGTGTAATTAAATTGTCTTATATTTCATTTTGTCTCCCTTTCATATTTATCTTAATTCATTTTCTTAATAATAATAGAACTTTAAATATTTAATTAAAAATAAAGTTGAGTACAATAAACGGAATGCAAACACGCACGACCATGGTTCCACTCAACGAGAATCATTCAAGAATCGTTTATAGCACATGTACAAGAATCGAACAAACATCGAGAACCCGATGGCCCGATCACGGACCAAGTTCAGTCACGTCCCCCGAGCTATAATTCAATAAGACGCGATCTAAACTCCAAGTGGAATCGTTCAGTCCACTATTTACGTAATACATCGTAAACAAATTTAGAAATAATATTGAAACATGTTAGAAAATCGATTGATATTAAAATTGTATAATGAAACCATGGATTTTATCGATTTTGTCGTTTTGTCCGACATTTCGGATACTTTATAGGAACCATGGTCACGTCACCGCCTGTCTAGTCCAACGGTTGTTTCATTATAATGAGTGAAATATGCGTAAACTTTAGAGTTTATTAATTTAATTAGGTAAGCTGTTTATCATAATTAGATAAGGGTTAGGTTTATTTATTAGGTAAGCTGTATATCAATGTGTGTTATCAATTAGTTGAAATGAAGTAACGGTATTAGTGCTATGAGTAAATGATCAACTAAATGATGTCAAGCGTAGAATTTTGAATGTTATAAAACAATGGCTTGCCGCCGCCTGGTTAGCGAAACAAAGGTTCATTATACGTTTAACTCATTAACTAAATTAATGATTTCAAGGGAAGGGTTTTGGCACGCGCTTCCTTGATGAGCCTCATCATATTGATGGCAGCTACGTTTTGGTGCCACCCTTTGTCTCCCGTACAAAGTAACGATCGTAATAGTAAAAGTATGACGTTAGCTTCGAAGAAGAACGTCGAGTTGAATTTCTAGGTCAGCACTGTACTTCATTTAAATTACCTGTTTTTCTCTTTAATATAACTGATTATTCTAATACAAGTTGTTTTTAAAACTTATATTTTTATAAAACTTGACATATTTTTAGTTCTTTATCTACTTTATAATTAAATACTTCACTTTTGGTAGTTTTATCTGCTGTATAATTAAACTCTTGACATAATTTCTTTGTATCAAACAAACTCGAGGTTTGTTCATAATTACGGACGGACAGATACAAATTAAATTTCCAACTAAGTTGTTAAAAAGTTTAATTCAAGTTAACGTAGAGGCACATGAAAAGTTGTAGGATAACTGATGTTTGGAGTTTACATGCAGATACCTCGCATGTGCAGCGTCACGAACATGTGCGGAGAACAAGTAGTTTTCCTAAGTGTACCTCGTGATTTAATTGTTTGATATTTTAATGTCTTCAACCTTTACAATTTCACATACCTACTCCTTATATCATTATTAATCTTATCTGCTGGACATAGGCCTCTTCTAATGAACGCCAAGGCAGCGGATCCACCGCCACACGCATCCCACCAAGATACGCTATTGCATGAGTGATATGAGATCGTCGTCCCATCTAGACTATCTATCTATCATCTATATATATATCATCCTCACCCTCTATCCGCTCACTGAACATAGACGTCACTCAATGAACGTCAAGACGGCCGATCCCTTGCCACTTACACGCTTGTAATAGGTAGTGTCATGCTTTTGAGTTTCCGATGGCCCATGAAAGAGATAGAGAAAAGGACGGCAACGCATGTGTATAATCTGTGGTTGTGCGGTTGTATATGGGCTTCGATAGTCGCCATAAGGCTTCGACTGCTCGTTTGCCCCCCTATGCAAAAAAAAAAGAAACTCGCATCCAACACGGTCCGGCCCTGCATAGAAATCTTCTTCCACTCTTGAACCTCATTGGCCCATCGGCCATCTGTTCTCCTGAGTGACCAGCTCACTGCCACTTCAACGAGCTTATTCTTCGCGTGCTATCGGTAACGTTAATTTTCTGGCGGATGTAATATCGACCTATAACTTTTTATACTATCTTGACGTTACAGATACGTTGTCTTCATAAGAGGACTGAGATGTCACAGAGTCAAAAATCACGTTGTGTAAAAATTAATCATTCGAATTTACTATTCCAATAAACGTAATACGTACCTATCATACCTCGGTATCGGTAAATAGTAATTTTGCCGTAATATTTTTAACGTGTTCCTCAGAAATTACAGAGACCATATTTTTTCAATGGTTCATTTGCTTAGCTGTTATTGATCCTGGCGACACAAAAATCGTAGCTGTGTAAAATAATAAAAAATGTTAGCAAATGCCATCGAGCATATAACCGGAATAGACCAGTAATGTTATGCGTTTTGTATGAAAACAAATTCCGCTAAATTTGTGCTGCAACCCTGCGCCGGTTCTGCATTCTGATTGGCCGACTGATGGCCATTGATGGATGATTGGCTAATGGGACGTACATACAGATCACTTATTGGTTAAAATGCTATAACGTCAGTGCTAAAACATGACCAATTTTGTAATTTTATGGATCACATTACTATTCATCTGGTTATATGTTCGAAGGCTAATACTAACAGAAGGGAATAAATAGTAATTGTAATCTATTGTTTTCTAATGTTTACGCGAATTTCACTCATTATAATGAAACACTTTTTTACGGATTTTATTAATTTTATAACATTAGGACGTATGAAACCTCAGTCCTCCCGTGACCATGGTTGCTGTAAAGTATCCGAAACGTCGGGCTTGTAAAAATCTTAATAAACCGCGATAAAATCCGTAAAAAAGTGTTTCATTATAATTGTAATCTAAGTAAAATTGTAATTGATGTTATTACACATAAAATCGTCTAAGTTATTATTACTCATTTTAAAACACTTTGTCTCCATGGAACAAATTTTTAAATGTAATTTGTATGCACTTAAATAATTCTAATATCAGACACACACCAGAAGGGACTGAGAGTCCTGAGCGGGGCAAGGCTCTCCATACGCGCGCGAGCTTATAACTAAAGGACGCTAGCGACAAAATGGTTATTGTTATTTTATTGCGTTAAATACGATAATGGGAGAAATTCCTTCTATTATTTTAAAGAACAACTCATCTACAATGAAAGTTAAGAGGCTTACCGGTTCCGTTTGCCCATAATATGTGAATCTCTTTTTAAAAAGTGATATGTTTGATATTTTTTCTCTGTTCCAAAAGTTACCTAATCAGGTATTGAAAACTAAAAAATAAGTTTTTATCATGAACTATTAAGTCACCAACTTATATTTTCATTCGTTTTGAAATCACTGAAATAAATTGAAATTAGTGACGCCACAATTTCCCATGCGTCCTTTTAAAAAGTACTTTTGTCTACAATTATATATTACATTATATACATAAAGCTATACATTAAGAATATAAAATTATTTTTAAAATATGTTGCTTTTAATATTATTGCTATTTAAAATTTATTCAAACTGTTTATTATACTTCAAATTGGGAAAACCCAAAGTTACACTTATACACTTCCCAACATACGAAAATTTTGTTCAGCGCTTTGTACATCAAAATATGATTTCCGCTGATGTTGTGTTACGTTAACTAAATTAGAGGTGACATGTACGTAAGCAACGTACACGCCATTTCTAATGTAGTTTACCTTGAGTAACTACATTGCACTGGAAGTAAGCATTGCTCAATGAATGCTAAGTAGAACCCACTTCTTGCTTACAACAAAGTCTAGTTCTCTTCTAGGCCTCAATAGTCAATATCATTTATGAAAATCATTCCATTTATGATCATCAGCTCTTATTAGTCATTCATATTAACTACTAGCTGTTGCCCGCAGATTCGCCCGCGTTAACTTACTCAACTTAATTACTGTTAGTCACAGCGTGATGTTATATAGCCTATAGCCTTCCTCGATAAATGGGCTATCTAACACTGAAAGAATTTTTCAAATCGGATTAGTAGTTCCTGAGGTTAGCGCGTTCAAATAAACAAACTCTTCAGCTTTATAACATTAGTATAGATTTTGTATAGATTATACTATTTCTTTCTATATAAATTTGATCACACACATTTCAAACGATTCTAGACACATTCAAGTGAATAACGCAATAAAAAATAATAAATGTTCACACTCGAGTGCATTAAAACGTCGAAACACCTGCAACAGAAATGTTGAGTAAGTTAAAAACCGTGTTCGCGTCCCGTGCGGACGTTGGGAGAAATAGGGAGACTGTCGAAATAAGGGAATACTCCCCGCTTTTGTGTTCGGATACACTGCGTGTTCGGGCGCTATCTCCATCGCACCTTAAAGTCTTATTTCCAGCATCTTAAAGCATTCAAATGCTGTCGGAAATTTTAAAGTGCAATGTCAATCTTTTAAGTTCATATTTGTGTGTGGCTTAAGACGAGAATTTTTGTTTACCGTGGCACTAGGTTAATCAAATATATCATGAAAGCTTATATTTATTTTCGCGTATCATTATTACCATCATCAAAATCCGAGACTTTTGGACTGATCCTTTTCATCGATAGCCTGGATGCCTGCACCCCGAATGTATCTTAACCTATTATAGAAATACTATCATCATCATCACTTACACATTCAGTTTAATGGATGCCAAGACAACCAATTTTCAACCACGCATCGAACATTGATATGCCGCTGTACGGAGGTCTGTACGGATACTGATTACTAGCTGTTGCTCGCAGCTTCGTCCGCGTTAACTTAGATTTACAGATGTACACGGATTGATGATGATTATTTTATATCTACATATATTTTATATTTATATTCTATATTCTATATATATTTTATATCTCTTGAGTGAGAGGTCCGGGTTCGATCCTGACCCCTGTGAGGCCTTGAATAGGTTCTTTTAAATTTCTACGTACACCTGAACATAGGACCATTGCTTGCTCACTGCTGAGCAATCGTGAGGAAACCTATATGCCTGATGAGATTAAAAGTCCTTGAAGGTGTCTGAAGTTCACCAACCCGGATTGGGCCAGCGCATCTGTGAACTATGGCCCAAAACCCTCTACGCCTGATATTGAGGAGGAGACTTGTGCCCATCAGTGGGACATATAAGGGTTGATATTATATTATTATATGTAAAAAGATAAGATTATTTTCCAAGAAAACCGCTTAAATTTAATTTCGCAATAGTTCAAGCTTGCCAAAAACTAAAAATAAGAAATAGATCATTTGTTTCAATTCCATATAGCTAAATGGCGTCCAAACTAATAGCTCAGAGAAGCGTCTACATACCTAACAGCAAAATGAATCTTAATATTATCTTGGTTTTTAATTTTTAATATCAGATCGTTGAATAAACCGTCATGTTAGCTCTCTGGTGGTTAGTGGTCATGAGCACAAAAACGTCATCAGCCAGGACTAGCGCCGTCAACTCGTTCAGGTGTTCAAATAGGTAAGATAGTGTGTCTTGGAACCCCACTATGGTTCAAGCCTAGTCGTGGCGGTAGGGCTCAGTAGCCTAAGGTAAGCCCAGCACCTTGGGCGAAGCAAATTGAGCCGCTCTTTGTACCCCTCTTATAAGAAGAGGAGACAAAAGAGCTGGGGACAGGGGGCGAGGATGGGAACCTCACCCCATTATACTGTCCCGACGTTGCGCCCTTCCCAAATTGTTCTGTGGTTCTGTGGTGAGGAAAAACCCCTCTGTGGAGGTGACGTCGGTCCCATGAGGAACTGACTAGCCGTCGAGGTGCCCTGTTTGCTCAACAGATCCGGGCACCTTTCACCGGTGGCAGGGAAGCGCCGAATGGGTACCACCATCATGCTTTTTTCTCCTGTAAAACAGCTTTGCTGTATTTCGGAGAGAAGGTCAAGACAGGCAGTGTAATTACTGGCACCGAGACTTAACATCTTATGTCTCAGGATAGGCAACACATAGATGATAAAACACACAGCATAAAAAAAAACACCTCACCAAAGGCGGCATTGGTGGCACTTGGCGGGTTTTAGTGGGTAGAGCTGCGTGTCCACCTTACCACCTTTCGGGCGCAGCGAGTCCCACATACCCGCCTGGGGAGACCCACTCCCTGGCGGGATGCCTCAGAGCATTTCCCGGTGTAAAAGAAAAAAAAAGTGTGTCTCGGAAACAATAATCACAGGCAAAAAAGAACAGGTGTCTTTTTTACTTAGTTATTTCTCTCTTAAAATAAGCATAACGGTGGTCAGCGTATCCCTTTCATCGGTATTCCCCTTTTTAAGTTTAGAACATTTTCATTTGTTTTTGTCCATCTACCGTTAGATATAAGCCTCCCTTTGTAATCGCCAAAAGGGCAATTTAAGTCTTCTTTTCAATTATACTTACAACTAGGTATACATCGAAGAGAAATATAAGTATCTAAATCGTATTTACACTCTATACACATTGTATTCATTACTTCAACAAGATTACGCGTTAAGCGTATTAAACGATCGGCCCGACATATTGTTGATTGTGGTAATATCGAATGTTCTATATCAGGTCGAATCTAATCGTTTTGCGATGCCATTCCGACGGCGCGCCATAAAATTAGGTTACCTCGCGTTGCCTGAGTACGTTCTAAAATTCCGAAATCCTGATCCAATTCCGAGGATCATTCTTGAGAATTCGACGTACAATTGACATTTTGCAATTCGAAAGACTTAAATGTCGCGATGAAGTAATAGGTCGCCGGATTTTTATTGCCGTCTATTCATGCCCTCATATTTTTTTCAACCTTAGCGTGCTAAGATATCGTAAAAGCAGTTGATGCATAATAGCAACGCTTTATTCATAGTTTCCGTTTATACTGTTTATTTTCATAAACCGTTTTTCTTATTGATTTAAGAGTCTAACGTCAAACATAAAAATATCGTATGGAATAAATTACAGCAATGTGTGTTCAGCAAATGTATCAACGAAAATATTATTTTGTATCAGAAAATAAAGATTCATCATCACCAGCCTCTATCCGTCCACTGCTGAACGACCTTTTTTTTCTTGTACGCTGGGAAATGCTCTGAGGCATCCCTCGGGGGAGTGGGTCCCCCAGGCGGGTATGCTGCGCCAGAAAGATGGTAACGTGGAGGCAGCTCTACCCACTAAAACCCGTCGAGTGCTGCCAATGCCGCCTTTGGTGAGGTGCCCCAAATCTAATGAGCAAACAGGTGGGGACTGCTGAACGGACTCCCTCAATGAACGCCAAGACGGTCGATCCCTTGCCACTCGCACCCAACACGGACCGGCCACCGCACGGAGATCGTCTTCCCCCCTGAGGAAGAAGAAAAATAAATATTACTTATGGTAAAAATAGTACTAACCAAAAAAATTATGTTTGTGTGTTGAATGAATCACTTTTTGTCTGATAAAATACACCCGAGAATGTGCTAAATGGTAGAATAATATTACAATTAATTGTTATAACAGCATTTGCTGTGCACATTAAAATGCTCACAACCGCAATTGTAAAAATTGAATGTAATGAAATGGTTAATTTATAATAAAACAAATTGGGCAAGCGCTCATGGAAAAAATTGGCCACATACAAAATGAGTAATTCACCTGTAGCTGAATTTTACAGTAATTACAAAAGTTTATGAATGTTAAAGTTTCGACAAAGGAACGCCCGAACAAATCAGAACTGATTTATTTCGATTGATTTAAATTAAGCGTGTTCTCAGTTCGGCCAAATCAAAAAGGTTGTCTGTGTTTCAGTGTTTCAAAGTATTTATATTATTTACTCAAAGGCGAGAGATGTAAATAAATAACAGGAAGCAGACAGAGCGCGATTATAATTTAATTATTTTAGATCAGATATATACATATTAGGTTACAAACCTACTTTAGAAAATTTTATTTTCTACAAGGCAACGAAATAAAATAAAGAAAATAAAATAAAGCAGTTTAAATTAGGCACTTATCTTTAATATTTAATGTTTTTGGTCACATTTCTACTTTAAGGCTAAGCTAAAAGTACTTTCCTTTGCATCTTGTTTCTTGTACCTCCTTCCCGTTGGCTTTGTGTTAAAAAGTTTTTATACCGTATTTACTTGTGGCTAGTCTGTCAATTAGTTGTTTTTAAGTATCGCTTTTAGAAATTTCTTGATATCTACGATAGCTTACGTTGAGTATACGACCAATATCTCTACCATGAGTTTTGTTACAAGCGTAAATGACATAACTATAGTAGTTAATTTACGTATTTAAGTAGTTAACGTAAAAACGCAACCCGAATAGAAAACTAAGGTATGATATAGTTTTCTATCCGTGTTGCGTTAGACGTAACTACTATAGTTATGTCATTTACGCTTGTAACAAAACTCATGGTAGAGGTATTGTTTATTGTAATAGCTGGTGCCCACGACTTCATCTGCGCAGTATTGTATTTTGGACAATCCAAACAATATTTTTATAAATTATATCCTGTGCATAATTCCGATCTATAAGTTATATTATTGTAGTTTCATTAAAATCTAATCATTAGGTTTGTGTGAAAAGGTAAAAAAACATCCATACAAACTTTCGCGTTTATAATATTAGTAGGGACTAGTAGGATTCATTTTACACAAGAAAACTGTTTTTTTTTTTTACAAAAGGCCTCCAGTATTTTCTAAAATAAGAAAGGTTTATATTATGATGCGTAGGCTTGATTTGGAGGAGTTAATAAGACTTTAAAAATTAACAAAGCTATGAAGAAAATATGTACAAATATTTCTCCATCCACTAAATACGCCACTACAATCATCATTAAACTGCTTATGAAAGCATACACTAGGTATATTGGTTAGCTCAATACCGACGTTCTATAGAATACACCAAACTCCATCTTGAACTGACTTTGACAAGCTTATTGAGAGGTAGGTATTCAATAGCTTCCAAGTCATGGCCACCAATATTACAGCTAATTTCGTGAATAAAGGCATAAACGTCCACTTACTCTGGATATTGGAAGGATATTTCAATATAAATAAATAATAAATTATTAGTTTCATATGTATGTCTGTATTCTGAAAATAAATAGCGATGTGTATTGATTACTGATAGTTAAACTATGCTTGACCAAAAATATATAAACCCTTCGTGATGTCGCCACTGTATATTTTTTACGTCAACACATAGTAGCGTCCGTACAGAAATTAGTTCCGCAATTTTCCACAATATGGCGAGGGATTCTATTTTTCTGGTTTGGCCATAGAAATTATATGAAACTAAAACATTATTTTTTGTTTGTTTGAAATGAAATTTGGTCTTGAAGACGCAATATGGCTATATATTGGTTGTAAAGTAACATATAGAAAATTATCCTTTCCAATAATATGTATTCTAAGTTCTTCGTTTGTAAAAATTCGTTAGAAAAAAAATATTAATTATTAAAACCGTAAACGGAACATGAAAGTCAATATTCCAATTACACAAACTAGTTTGCATTTGTCTGTTTTTAATCTGTGGATCTGATTGCGTAAATTTCGATAGAGCTGAAACAATAGGTGATTCTCAAATCGCAGGCTGCGACGTCAATACCTGACAACAATGCTTTGATCATGAACCCGTATTAATACAAATCTGCCTTTTGATCTCTGGCCAAATTAATTTGATAGATTTAAAGTCCGTGTGTCCCCTTACGTTGGGATTTGAGTTTCATAATGGTAATTAAATATTTTGTATAATTTCCGATCTTCAATAATAACTATTTTGAATTAATACAAGAATATTATAACTTTATCATCATCATCATCATATATCCGTCCACTGCAGTACAAAGAACGCCAAGACGACCGATCCCTCGCCACTCGCATCGAACACGGACCGGCCACGGTACGGAGATCGTCTTCCCATCTGGTTAATGGCCGACCAACACTTCGTCTGCCCAAACGCGGCCTCCACTCTTGAACCTAAATGGCCTATCGGCCAGCCGTTCTCTTGAGTGTGTGAGTTCTGTGGTGTGTGACCAGCCCACTGCCACTTCAACGAGCTTAATAATTTATTTTACAAATAAAAAAACAAAGAAAATTTATTATTAATGGACAAATCATATAGAAACTCTTATTTCAGTCAATTTTGTAAAATAAATCTAGAAAATAAATAAACGAAATTGCAAAGCTTAAAACATTAATAATTATTTTAAAATTGAATAATTATTACATTACATTATTGATTAATATGACTGGCCTGTTGGTCTAGCGGCCAGTGACCCTAACTGCTAAACCAGAAGGTCGTGGGTTCGATCCCCACCCAGGACAAATATTTGTGTGATGAGCATGATCATTTGTTCTGTATCTGGGTGTAGTTTATCTATAATATCTATGTATTTAGAAATATATAAGTGTGTATCAGTTGTCTGGTTGTCATAAGAACAGGCTCTAACTAGTTTGGGAATCAGATGGTCGTGTGAAATTTCATACATCATCATCTTAACATATTATTATTATAAAAATTAATTCGATATAAGCTTTACTTTAAAGAGTACCAAGTTTAATATACTAGCACCTGTGCACTCATCAAATGGAACTCTCGTCTATGTCGTGTCTAGCCTAAGCCCACAAACCCCGGCAACGCGGAGGCGTCACCAATGACGCCATTTGCATTTTATTGCGAAAGTTTCTGGCCACTGAACACCTATTTTTATAGTAAAGTTATTCAAATGCACGGCGACGTCATAAATTGGAAACGGTGTCCTGGCACAGCAGGCACTGGGAAAGTTTGCACATACATACTTATATTTGTGTAGTATACTTCCAACGTCATACAGGGATATTTACGACTGAAGTATGTTTTAAAATTGTCTATTGTAGCACGTTTTGTAAAAACAATGAAGTTTCGAGGATATGCTGTGTAATTAATGATCATTGGGCGTTATATTATCCTCCTTACTAATATTATAAATGTGAATGTAAGTTTGTTTGTTACGCTTTCACGCGAAAACTACTTAACTGATCATCATGAAACTTTGTACACATATTCTTGGAGGTATTAGAAGTAACGTAGGATACTTTTTATGAAAAAACTAAAATCTTATCCTGCGCAGACGAAGTCGCGGGCACCAGCTAGTCAGATATATTTAACCGATATTTGAAACTGCAGATAGTAAAGGCTACTCCATTCAACGCTATTGCATCGCTGTGTGTCCGATGCATAATATAGTATGTATAATAGTACGCTGCATCCAACTTTTCCGAGATGTTATCCGGATATTGCAAAAAAAGTACAACTCCAGGCAGATTTATAGACGACATTTACAACTTACAGATGAGTTATTTTCCAGTACGGCTATCATAATATAAAAATACTAATATTATAATAATGTATCTACTAGAATGTAGTATTTTATGTGTGTGTAAACATGCTAAAGTAAACGGACTTTTGACGAATAAAAATTGACAACAAAACTTGCTATCTCGGCTTAAAAAAAAACAAATTTCTGTCAAGTAGTGGTTCAAATAAACCGGAAATTTATCGCTGCGTTCGTCGCTAATTTTATCAATCTTGATAAGAATCAAATATTCCATACCAGGCGTTCCACCCAGGCATTTCAGGATACGATGTAAAAATTGTTATAGAATACATATTATTTGAAAAGATTAGTTTCACTGAGTTTGTTTCGCCGGTTCTTTTCAGCGGGCTTGCCTTGGAACCGGTAGTAGATTCAATTGACGTCCAAAAAGATACTTTATTGGTTTGAATAAAAAAAAATATTTTGTTTTTTTTATTTGATCTTGAGTTTGAAACTCAAGATCAAATTCAAACAAGGTCAAGGTCCATTTTAGTGTCACAAATCAATATGTGATTCTAAAACCCATTTCATATATTTTGTCCTCCTGCATGGTTTTGCAAAATATAAACTATTATCCCACACGGCAAAACCATATGTCTTGAAACAATTATTAGCAAAGAAGCTAAACATTAAACAAAACCAAAGTATAAAGGGTGCCATTGAAGAAAATGAGAAAAGGAAATGAAAGTACGGTTATAGCCGAATCAAATATTTGCACGAACACAGTAACCACTTCCTCGCAAAGGGTTTACTGTTTAAACCTATTCAGGCTGTTTTTATCTCGTTTTTATGAAAGCTTTTTAATTATATCAATGATAATTCTTATTTCATGCCTAAAAGGCAAATAAGAATTGTATAGATATTAAATTTTAAGGAAAGATTACCTCAGTTAGTGAAAACCGCACCTAAATCCATTAAGCCGTTTCTGAGATTAGCCTTTTTTTTTTTCTATAACGCCGGGAAATGCTCTGACGCATCCTGCGGGGGAGTGGGTCTCCCCACGCGGGTATATTGGACTCGCTGCGCTCGACAGCTGGTAAGTGGACGCAGCTCTATCCACTAAAACCCGGCGAGTGCCACCAATGCCGCCTTTGGTGAGGTGCCCCGGATCTAGTAAACAAACGGCTAGTCAGTCCCGCAAGGGACAGACGCCACCTGCACAGAGAGGTTGTCCCGCACCACAGAACAACCCCTCCCAACGTCGGGACAGTACAATGGGGTGAGGTTCCCATCCTCACCCCTTGCCCCCTGCTCTTATGTCCCCTCTTCTTATAAGAGGAGTACAAAGAGCCCCCTTGGCCCAATTAGCTTCGCCCAAGGTGCAGCGGCTCACCCTAGTTACTGAGCCCCACCGCCACGACAAGGCCTGAACCATGGTGGAGTTCTGAGATTAGCCTAACTTATATACGAATAGACCAAAATTGTAACGATCATTATTTTGGATTCTTTGTGTGATATAGGTCCCAATAATATATTTTTTAATATATAGAAAATAGAGAAAATATTACATTTATATTTTAGTTTTTTTTAACCTTTTTTGAATTTCCTTTTTACGATCTCATAATATTTTTTTCTGAGAATAATAATTAAATAAACCTTTGAAACTTTGCTTTTGCAAAATAAATATACATAAATATATTAAAGTGGATGAAACAATCTTCAATAAGAACAGAATGTTAAATTATTACCTTTTAAACGTCTCAGTCGAGTAGTGGTTTAAATAATAAGAAACCGGAAAATCGCTGCGTTCGTCGTTTATTTTATCAATCTTGGGTTTCATAAATTGTCGACAAATCGAATGAAAATAAACAGCGTCTGATGCATTGGAAAATTCTTGGGGAGACACAACTAAAAAAAGCATCTATAATATATCAACTAATTCTCTTTTTAAAAATGTTCAAGTACAACTTTTGTTTTTAATAAGTCATCGGTGATCCATTGACAAGGACCTCATTACGAAACGATACGTATCATCATCATCATCAGCCTTCACCCGTCCACTGCTGAACATAGGCCTTTTTTTTCTTTAACGCCGGGAAATGCTCTGGGGCATCCCAGGCGGGTATGTGGGACTCGCTGTGCCTGAAAGGTGACGATGGTGCGAACGGTGAAGATTTTTTTTTTTTCGGAGGGATCTATGCTGGCCCGAAGGCCCTAATGCTTCATCGGATTAGTGTGAGCCCATTCGGCTCACTTTTGATTTATAAAGTGGGGGGTTGCCCCCCGCCTACCGTGCAATCTGCGACCAGACGGCCTCCTGGCGTCGGTTGTGAATCGTCCATCTTCACCGTCACGAACGGTGAAGATGGACGCAGCTCTTTCCACTAAAACCCGGCGAGTGCCACCAATGCCGCCTTTGGTGTGGTCCCCCGGATCTGTTTAGCAAACAGGGCACCTCGACGGCTAGTCAGTTCCTCAAGTGACCGACGCCACCTCCACAGAGGGGTAGTCCCGTACTACAGAACAACCCCTCCCAACGTCGGGACAGTACATTAGGGTGAGGTTCCTATCCTCGCCCCTTGTCCCCAGCTCTTTGTCAGCCCTTCTTATAAGAGGGGTACAAAGAGCAACTCAAAAAAAAAATTGCCTTGGCGTAGCGAGTATATTTTTTTATGTGCATCAAAAATATCCACCTTTATAATGTCACAAGTATTCTTACCTAGTAACTTGAAGCATGATTAGCACACCTGTGCGTGTATTGCGGTGGTGTAAGGAAGTGCAACTTTCCCGATGCTATGTAAAGAACTTTTTATTAATATTATTACGGGTGCTTACCGCGTTCAAAGATTTATTGAGTTCCCGATATTTCGGCAATGTTTCAATCGCCATGATCACGGGGAGACTGACGTACGGTGCTGGTAGATGGTGACAGATCAAAAAATCTGTCTACCGTCTTTCTTCTTCGTTTCGGACGACTAGTTTCGGCACACGGACGCACTTGTTCACCACGACACACTATACTGACAGTGTCTTTTTTGGACTTTGAGCATCTATATCGTGACGGACCTTCACACAAACTAATCACGGGATTCCACATACTCGGTATTCTGAATCCGTCTTCCCTATTGAAATTCGGATATTTTTTTATTTCAATTGCCTCCTTTACTAATCGAGGGAAATGATGACGTTCGGATGACAAAACCTGTGGCTTATGTAACTTAATCCAGTGATTAGGACCCTCTTCTAGCAGATGTTGGGCTATGACCGATTTTTGGAGCTCATTCTTTATGACGGCTTTGATGTGTTCTTTGATGCGACATGATATTGTCCTTTTTGTCTGGCCGATATATGAACTGCCACAACTACAGTCAGACACCAGGATGTTCGAAGGGAAAATAATCTATAATAATAATAATAATAAGGGAAAATAATAATAAGCACATTGCTATAAAAAGAATTAAAACACGCCTCACTTTAATAATGGCAACACCAAATATGTCAACGTAATATTGTATTCTATCTTATTCAGTATATCTGTAATTTATAGATAAAAATATCTCATTTATTTGTAGACGAAATGCAAAATATAATATGTAAAGATAATAAACATTACAGTCCATATCACGAGAGAAGCGGCATTCCATTCTGAATGTAAATCAATTCTATACTTTACGTCATTTATCGACCATCTGCGCCCCATGCTCAATCAAAACTTCAGAAAGTATATTCGGATTGGTTCCATTATTGCTTTATCTTTGAATATCGTAATATTATGATGGAATCAATTATTAAAATAATTTTTAGGGTTTGTATCAGTTATATAAAAGAAATTTATATAGTCTGACAATTTTATCATCAATAACAATTTAGATCCATCCATTTTTTAATATTTCTTCAATACAACAAATGGTTTCTGTTTTATGTGAAACATCTATTGAGACGCCTTGTCTCGTGCAGCTAGTAAATGTCGTGACGCCAAAATGCCGTGACGACACCCTACTGTGCCCTCCGTCTCAACTCCTTTCTGAATGTGCGCTCTGCGCGCGTATTTCTTTATTTTTTACATCTTTGGTCATAGATTTTTATTAATTATTACTTGAATTATTAAAATGTATACTGGTAAATGATTTTTTGAAGTGTAAACTTCTTTTAGCGTGGGACGCATATTTTAGATGAGATAAAATCTCTGAACTCGCGACACCGCACACGAAACGCTGGAGACACCGTTTGACGTTTATATTACGTGAACTCGCGACACCTCACTCGAAACGCTGGAGACACAGTTTGACGTTTGATTTATTTATATTATAATCATTGCTTCAATCAAGTTTATCAATTGATATCATCAAGATTATGCAATATTTATTTTGCAAATTATGTTGCTTCTAACTTATGTCATTTTGTGCGCCGTTTCAATTGTATAGGTTGTTATAATCTTTTACAGCCTGTATTATAGGTATTTGAATTTAATTGTTTTGTTTTCACTTCTATCGGCAGTTCCTGTGACTGGTTTGGTTTTTTTTTTTATTTATATAATACTATGTAATCTATAACTCTATATTATGACCCTATCAGTTCAGAGCATTGACATAACCTACACGAATCGAGCTGAAAATAAACCCAACCAATATCTAGTCAATTAAGTATTTTTTTAAAAACGAACAAACTTGAACCATTTCATCCAAGATTGTCGTTGTCCCTAACCACTAAACTATCGCAGTAGTTTATAATAAAAATATGAAAAATTTTAAACGCAGTTTTATCGCAGTTCGAACTTTGACATCACCAGTAGTATGGTATTAGTTCAGCAATGTTTCAAAACTTTTAGAGAGTTCGAAAAAGTGGCAATACATTTCTGTGTTAACTGTTGCTATTTCAAATTGGATATTTTCCGATGGGAGGAATGCCTTTTTACGTCGTTAAATGCTGCTTATTTATTTGAAACAAAAGCAGCTGTGCTGGCGAAGAAGGCCACTCACTCTATACGGCCTAGGTGGAGACATTTCTTTTTTTTAGTATAGAAAAGGGAGCAAATGGACAGTCGTTTCATCTGATAAGTAAGTGATAATAGATAACATCCATAGATACCCGCTACGTCATTAGCGTTGCCAGCCTTTCATCATTCGCCCCAGCACCGTCAGCAATGAAAAATATATAAATAAATATAAAAATAATAAAATATAATAAATAAAATATAAAAAATAATAATAGTAAATTTTCTATATAATATTCTCTTCACACATTATTTATAAAACATAAATTAAATAAAATCATGGTTCAAGCCGTCGCAAGCTGTTTTCAAGCATGTCGTAGCGGTGGGGTTCAGTAGCCTAAGGTGAACCCAGCACCTTGGGCGAAGCAAATTGAGCCAGGGGAGCTGCTCTATGCTATATATATTCCCACTTACAAGAAGAAGGGAAAAAAAGAGCAGCGGGACAAGGTGGAGGATGGGAACCTGACCCCATTGTACTGTCCCGACGTTGGGAGAGGTTATTCTGTGGTGTGGGACGACCTCTCTGTGGAGGTGGTGTCGGTCCTTGAGGGACTGACCAGACGTTGCGTGCCCTGTTTGCTCAATAGATCCGGGGCACCTGACTAAAGGCGGCATTAGTGGCACTCACTGGGTTTTAGTGGGTAGAGCTGCGTCCACTTTACCATCTTTCGGGCACTGCGAATCCCACATACCAGCCTGGGGAGACCCACTTTTCCTCGGGATGCCTCAGAGCATTTCCTGGAGTAAAAAAAAATCTTATGTATTTAAAATTTAAAAAAAATGTGATCAACACAACATCAATACCAGAAATAAAAATAAACTAGCGTTGCCCAGCTCAAGGCTCCATAAAATTAGTTACTCTTTTACGGGTATGTAATTGTAAACGGTTTTATGCTTATTTCGTTCACTGGTTTTTATAATAAACTTTCCAATGATATAATAGAGTTGTCAATAAATTTAAAACTATCATGAAACAAAAACTTAATTATGATCCTACTATCACTTTTTTCCCAAGTTAAAGTTAAAATTTACAGCTTCAATTTGAGGTGCGCGGTAATTCGGAATTTGCACTTAATTATTTTAAACGATTTTAGTTTTACAACATTATGGTATTGTAATAAATGAACTATGCTCAAAACTTTAAAATTCCTCACTTCCTCCTGTCCTTATAATAAATCATTCCATAATTTATTTTTTTGCAAAGTACCCACATAAACTATGACATTTTGCAATAACACTTATTTTCTGAATACCTTTATAACTTTCTGACTTTGTAATGATGATTTTGCTCCATTTTTCTTTGCGTCCATCTAAATATGTTCGCAAGTGTGTGTTCAAAGTATTACACAAAGCCTCAATAGACTCTCACATTTGCCTTTGAGCTACAGTTTAAGGAAAATACCTTAAGAGACTGAGTTCTTTGTGTTTAAAAAACAGTACTCCTTTAAAACTGTTGGATTTTTCAAGAGAGCGTTAGGAGTAAAACGCATTGTTTAACATCTACAAATCACTTAGTATTTGATCTGACATAATATAGGTAATTTATTTGCCAGCTAGTGCTATTTGTAAACTAGTACAGAGAATATATTTTATTTTATATTTATATTATATTCATTATTATTATAATTTAAGTACAAATTGTTTGGCATAAGCTAGTTCAAACCACATGCACTTTGCAGCAACTTGCGGAGTTTATTATTTTACAATTAATTACAGAATTTCCCTTTATTTTCAACAGGCCCTTTTAATCGGGCTGGGCCCACAACTATAGATAGGATAGATCGGTAACAACTGAATGACTTTTGTGAAATAATCTCAGGTAGTCCGAGCAATACGTTGAAACTGCCTTAGCAGAGATAATTTATTTAATCAGCAAAATTCAAAAGGAGTAATATATATTTTCAAGTTAAAAAGTCCCTTTTAGTCCGTGGACTGATGCTTTATAATGAGCAACGGGAGCATCTCGTGTAATATTACACGAACAGGCCTCTGACTAACCTATGAGTAAGTAGTTCATTTGCACAGTTTCCTATTTTTAATTACGTATACTTTTTGCGTTTGTTAAGCACGAAATATTTTTTGTATTACTCTTTGGATGTCAAAGGTACAAATCAAAAGTTATCTTTTTCAGATTTTTAAAGTACATAATATGTTGTTTATGATTATTATTAGGTAATACAGTAGAACCTCGTTAATTCGAACCTCGATAAGTCGAAAACCTCCATATCTCGAGAAAATGTTTGGTTCCCTTCCCTTCAAACACAAAAACCTCCATTACTCGAAATCTGAACCCTCTATTAGTCGAAATAATCAGTGAGTCCCTCCAAGCCATTTTGGTACATATTTTCCCTCTAATAATAAAAAAAATAACTCGAAAAATTAAATTTTACCTCTGTATCTCGAACAAAGCAATATTTTATTTTACAACCTCTACAACTCGATTATTTGAGATTTATTACTTACCTCTATAGTTTGAACAAAACTAAGTTACCGACTTTAAGAATTCGCCGACAGTGTAAGTACACGATTGTTTTTTAAGAAAGCAATTAAGGAGTATATGAATAGAATTACCACGAATTTATGACACTTGCTTATTTGAACTTTAGCGAAGCAAGTCATTTGTTGTCGAGTGAAATATTGTCAGAAGTAGTTTAGTTCTACTGCAATACATGTTGTCGCACTCATTTTCCGCTTTGGCGCTAGTGGCTCTGACGTCACGACCGCGCGCCATCACCCCACCTGAATCTTCTAAAAAGTCTTGGAAGGGACTTTTCTTAAGACACTGAAGACACTCGGCTCTCGACTGCCGTAGAGGCTACAGTCACATTAAAATAGTTATTATAGGTCTATACTATACTGTATCGTTATTATATCCATATTCTGTTATACTCTGTTATACTGTAGAATCGTAAGTGGTATTAGATAAAGGTAAAGTGAGAAGGTATTAAGGTCATATAATGATGTCAACTATATATTAAATCATTAGTGTCAAACAGTGTTTCCCTATATACACATCAATTTGTACAACAGTTTACAAATAAAATTGTTGAAACATGAGTGCTGTGAAACGTAAACGTAATGAATCTCAACCTCTTTAAGTCGAATCAAAATCCGCCTAAGTCGAAATCCTCTATAACTCGAAAACTCAATAACTCGATTTTTTTGTCGTCTCCCTTGATATTCGACTTATAGAGGTTCTACTGTATTTAGATACAGGAAGTTTTGGTCGGCCATTAACCAGATGGGAAGATGATCTCTGATGAGAGAAAAATAAGTTTCATCCAATAACCAGCTCGGTGAAGGTCCTCTTTATATCGGAATCTATTTATCTCACACACCAGACATTGACGTTATATAAATAAAAGAAAAAATATATACGCAATAAATGTAACGTATTTTTGTAAGGATCAAAATTACCATGAGAATAGAATCAAAGATACAGTTGCAGGGCACATTTCAAAAACAGAGAGAACGCCTCAGGCCAAATTGCCGCGTAGCTAAAAAGTAGCCTCAGGCCAGTGACCCATTTTAATTTTCCATTCAAAGCTACCACTTTGTATTAAGTAAAATTATATTTTAATTAAAGTTTTATCTTGAATAAAATTATATTTAACGCAAAAGGCGCAAAATAGCTTAATAGAAGCTCGATATGTTCTTGTTTCGGTGGAATCTGGACGAGACATATAACCGGATAGAAAAGTAATGTGAGCTATAAAATTCCGAAACTGCAACGAATTCAACTAACCAGTGATCTGTATGTACATCCCATGGACCAATCATCCATCAACGGCCATCAGTCGGCCAATCAGAGCGCAGAATCGGCGCGGCGTCACAGCAAAAATTTGACGGAATTTATTTGCATACAAATCACATAACATTACCGCTCTTATCCGGCTCGATGCTATATATATATATTGTTAGGCTGCGTTCTGAATTCTGATATTCAGTCTGAGAAGGCCTCAAAACTCAAGCATGAATTACTTTCGGGTTAGCTCATTTGATTATCACTACATATGGGATAAACTACTAATTATTTTTGAAAACTTCTTTTAATATGTAATCTCAACTTGTCACAGTTTAACAGTCGCTAAATGTATATATTATAGGAATCAACAAGATGTCTGTTACAAATAATCATAGAAAAGCTTTCGAACGTTCTAGACTAAAACCTAAAAGTGACGTTTGTTGTTCTTAAAATAATTGATATAGCTTACAAGCTCTTAAATTATTTAAATATGATCTATACTTTGAAACAAGGATTTGTGGTGTCGTTGAGTCGAATAGGGGAGTCTAGTAGGTAGTGTCAAAGTTAGGTAACCACTAACTCCAGCAAACTGAACATCGCTAAAGGTTATAACCGTCAAAGTTATTATAACTTACCTACATTCCCCTAACAATACACAAAGTGGTATGCGTCTATTTATATGGTATGTAATATCTTGTGATAATATTCTTGATATGAGAGTTGGGAAAGTATCTTTAGGAATTAGGAGTCATTAAAATGTTGGGTGTAAGTAGGTGTAACCGGTGGGAGGGAAGCGCTGTGCCGCGCTCCCAGCTGCATGGGTACCACCATCTTGCTTGTTTCTCCCGTGAAACAGCTTTGCTGAGTTTCGGAGAGAAGGGCAAGACAGGCAGTGTAATTACTGGCACCGAAACTTAACATCTTATGTCTCAGGATAGGCAACACATAGATGAGTTGCCTGGACTCGTTCCAGGTAAACTAGTTTATTTACATGGGCGACGTCGACCACTTGCCATCAGGTGGCACGTTTGCCAGTTTGCCTATCCAACTAACATAAAAAAAAGTCACTAATACATAAGACTTATCAGGTTTCACCTGGTGGTAAGTGATAAGCGATCGCCATAGACACCCGCTACCATTATCAGGTGCGTTGCCGGCCTTTCAAATATGAGTATGCTCTTTTCTCCAAGTCGTGTTGATTCCAAAATGCCGTAGGTGGCATCTTTTTTTTTCGGATGGATCTATGCTAACGGCCCGAAGGCCCTAATGCTACATCTGATTAGTGTGAGCCCATTCGGCTCACTTTTGGTTTATAAAAGTGGAGGGTTATCCCCCGCCAACCGTGGTCGTGCGGTCGGCCTCCTGGCGTCGGTTGTGAGGTGGCATCTGGTTCCATATAAGTAGTAATATAGAATCGTGCGAGGCAGGAAATGCTGTAAAAATCGAGTTGTGTAATTCCGAACATCGAGATAGTGAGGGAGAAATTAAGATTTTTTACGCGATATCTCGTGGTGGAATTCTGCTGCAGGTATTAGTCCAATATCTATCTCTTCTCGCGATTTCACCCAAACTTAAGTAAAAAGGCCCTACAAAATAAATTAATAAATAAAATGTAAAAAAATGATAACTATTTTTTTACTGGGGGGATGCGCTTTGTGCCCCTTGCCTATGTCCTCATGAATATTATCAACTTCTTATTTATTCTATTTCTGTATTCTGAAAAGAAGGATAGGTGAGACTAAATATTCCTTCTAAACCATCTACTCAGATTAGTCAACGCCCAAGTTCGCCCTAATCGCAGAATTCTCGTTTGTATTCTGTACTGTCTACTTTACATCGCCTTATAATCGCTTAGTGAAAGAAAGAAAAGTAATACTTTTAGTAATTCATCTCTATTACACATCCCTAAAACTTTTCTGCCTTACTCTTAGGGGGATGAGTTTTGAAGAATTGAGAAACACAACATAATGATTTATTTTGGAAAGAACCGCTTATTTATTACCTGAAAGACTAAAGGTAATATTATACATATAATAAGAAATAAAATATCATAGTAAATTATTTATAACATGTATACCCATGAGGATAAGAAACATGTGGGTAAAATAATACCGCAGAAGAGGCTATAAAATATTTAATGTGAATATGTTTCAATACCTATGTATTGGCTGGAGCTTTTAAACTTTATCACTTTTAAAAATAATTGCGTATCTTTTTAAATTCCATCGTCATAATTTAAAAAATCATAAGTATATCATATTAGTTTATATAACACGCTATTCATTGATTAAGAATATGTTTCATCATCATCATCATCAGCCTCTATCCGTCCACTGCTGTGCATAGGTCTCCCTCAATGAACGCCAAGACGCCAAGAATCTAACACGGACCTGGCACCACACGGAGATCGTCGCTGAGAGAATATAGTGATATCCTTTAAAATGAGTTTTTTAATGTCATAAAGAGGCAACCTAGCAGTTGGAGTCATGTAGACTACAGACGCTCATAGATATCTGCACAACGAAAGGTTAACATGAGAGATAAAATGCGTTGCCCTCCTTTTGGGCCATGGGCCAACCGCACGAAACGCGTCAGCATAGCTGGCACTTGACGCCAGTATTATGTGAGCGAGAGGTACCACCCCGGTCATGCTGGCCCAATTCGGCTGCAAAGCAGCATGGCACCACCTCTTACTTTAAAATGTGTTAACAATATCACAAAAATGACAAACGATTTAATAAAATCAACTGAACAAACATTACATTTTTCTTTACTACTTACAATTCATATTTAAGCAGTGCATTGTTAATATTTCAAATCTAAAAATAAACGAGCCTATAAAAGCAACTAGCACAAACATTAAAAACGGACAACATTAACACGCAACTTGCAATGAAGCATACTGTGGCTGTTTACAAGAAATTAGCTTTTCTATTTTCATACAAACAAATCAATACAAATGTTCAACAATGCTCTTATGTTTTGTGATAAACGGTCTCTCTGACGCAGAACTAAAATGGCGGACTAATTTCAGTGAGGGAAATGTGGTTTTCCTTAAATATTTACTCAGCCGACCCTCCATAGTTAAATATTAAAGGCCAGGTACATTATATCCAACAAAAAGAGCAAACCGAATTAACAACTTAGTCTATTGGAAGAAATGATTTCCCAATGCGTCCAAAACATCCCTCTTTTCATTGCTATAACTCTTGAATGGCGAAAAATAAAGCGAAGTGGAGTTTTGTAACATTATCGAAGTGGATGCAAACTAGGGAGGCTTTGAAAGGCTTTCCCGAGGGAATCAAGCAAGAGTATTCCATCTTTCGAGTTTCTAGTTCGCCTAACTAGAATTTTTGTATGTTAATCGTTGTAAGGAAAATGTTATGGTAAAATTGAACGCCGTTATGTAAAATTATAATTTAATATAATAAGGGATTTAAAATCGAGATCCTGGCTGGCTACATGCGTAAAAAGCATTTCCCTGCGAACAAAAAAAAATCGAGGTATCGGTTGTCTTGGCATTTATTGAAGGATGCCTATGTTTATCAATGGACGGATAGAGGCTGATGATTATGGAATATTAATTATATTCGTTACGCTTTGAAAGTAAAAGTCAGAAAACATTAAGTATTTGTGTCTTACGTTAAGAAATAGTTTTTACTCAATCACAATATGACTTAGCTGCTGTGCTGTGCTCCACCATCGGCCACGTCGTGAGACAGTGGCCAAACGCAAGCCTAAGTATAGATATAGTATATAAAAAAACCTAAATTTAAAGCTTCATACCAAATGTCTATTATGACCTGAAATCAATATTAAACAAGTAGAGTAGTAGTAGTAAATTATTAAGAGGTAATGCCGGCACGACAAGGGGTCTCTCGCTCACGTAACACCGGCGTCACCGGCCACGCAGATGCACCGAGGGCGGTTTGCTGATGTTGTGCTGATGTGTATGGGCGTCGGCGCCGTGAGGTTCCTCTGATGACATAAAAAAACACGTGTTCAATTGAATTCAAGAATGGTTTAGATTCACAATTCGGTCCACAACAAAATGTTTTGTAGTAAAACGTTTGTCGGATCTGCAAGTAAATATTATATTATTATAATCATGGAGGCTACTCTTTAAAGCTAAATTTTTGTCATTATTGTAAAATCAATAATAAAAAAATTATTGTCACTAAGCTAAAAATGTTGTTTGTGGGTTCAGTGTTCCTATGTGGACGGATAGGGGCTGATGATGATGATGATGATGATGATAATGATGATGATGGTGAAACTAAAAATACGATATAAGTAACTACATCGTTTTTATGGCTTAGTAACAATGAAAAATTATTACATCGGGGAAAGATAAACTGATGATCAGGTGGTTTATAGTTTCCATTATCTTATACATTTTTGTGAAATACGTAAAACTGTCAATCGTTATCAGATATTATAATAGAGATCAATGAAAAATTAAATCGAACTATCGGTAAATATATCATCACAAGAGCAAGATTCATAGTAAGGCAGTAGTATAATTGAAGTTTGCACAGTTTCACCAGTGTTTCGAGACTTAAAAGGATTTCGGAGGCAGTTGCTGACAATCATAATGAGAATCTAAGTCTAAGTATTAAGGCAACTTAATATCTTGTATGTAAAAGCTGCTTATCTAGCTAAAAGTTAGATAAGCAGCTTTTAGAGCTTTTTAGACTTAGTATTCTTTATCTAAATGTTGTTATGAAAAAATAATTACAAAATTAAATGTAACCAAGCTTTAATTTAATTCAGAATATTCTATTATTTTACTGTTTGTTTTGTAAAGAAGAAATACAGTTTGTAGTGATATAAATTATCTATTACTTAATATTATAAATGTGAAAGTAAGTTTGTTTGTTACGCTCTCACGCGAAAACTACTAAACCGATCATCATGAAATTTTGTACACATATTCTTGGAAGTATTAGAAGTAACATATACGGATACGATACTCTTTATGAAAAAAAACTAAAATCTTATCCTGCGCAGACAAAGTCGCGGGCACTAGCTAGTAAATAATAAAAGAGCATATTGTGTTACAATAATCATTACTGGCTCGTATACCGCGATAAATATAAGTCTACGCGGGCAACAGCTAATTTATAAAGAAAGGCGCTCTATTTCATGACTTTGAGAAATAGAACGTACGTAAGAACGGACAAGCGCTGCATTAGTACCTGTGGCTATATTAGTACCTGTGGATAGAATCAACAAATTTGTCAAGCATAAAACTGACCTATATTCGTAAATGAAAACGCAAACGAACACATTCAAATTCCAAATATTTACAGAATCAAAACTTTTTCCACAAATCGTAAATTAATACTGAAATGGTGAGTATAAAAATATTAATCAGTTGAAACATTAAGTGTCATCTGTTCCGGAATTTTGGGTTTCCTTTTAATCGTGTTCGTGATTTACATTTTTCACGAGTTTTTGAGTTATAAACAAACGACTTGAACTAGTTTACGTTTGGCGCGCTAGCTAAAATTACACTTTTATGATTTTATTTAGCTCTCAATCTGTATTTATTTTAACGCCTTTAACTTTAAAACTTTGGTTAAGGGAAATACTGAGTAAATGATGTCATCATCCTGACTCGAAAAACACAGAAATCTTTTAGAGGTAGTTCTGCTCTGCAGCCGCACTGGGCCGGCACGATCGGGGTGGTACCTCTCGCTCACATAACACTGGCGTCAAGTGATAGCTATGCTGTCGCGTTTCGTGCAGTTTGTGAATTTCCGGTGGCCCATTGGGGGGATAGGGAAAAGGAGGGCGGCGCATCTGCGTGGCCTTGGTTGTGCGGATGTGTTTGGGCGTCGGCGCCGTGAGGCTCCGACTGCTCGTTTGACCCCTGATGATATTAAAAAAAACTATCGGTTAGTCATGTTGGACGGCTAGCTCCATCAGGATTTTGTTTTTCTGAGCATGTAGTAAGCAGTAGCTTCCCTTCGTTTGAATAAATGTCGAATATTCTTCATTATCATCATCATCATCATCATCAGCCCTAATCCACTGCTGAACATAGGCCTCCTTCAATGAACGCCAAGACGACCGATCCCTTGCTGGTCACACACTCAGGAGAATGAATTTACTTACTTAAATTTATTGCACATTTATTTTTTCTTTCATCTGTCAGACATAGGCCTGTTTCAAGGAACGCCAAGACGGCGAATCCCCCTGCACTCGAATCTAGTTGGGGATTGTCAGCTCATCTAGTTAGAAGTTGATTGAACCTTTCCTTTTGCAGTTAATATTTAGAACCGTTTTTGAAATGCACTCAGAAACACATCGAAATCATAAAAAATCGGATATTGGATATATTCGAACTTTTATTTCCACTTGGGTCCGAGTCTATTTGAACTCCTATTCGCTACACTTTGGGCTTTATTTTTTTTTCCTTTTTACAAAAAAAATCTCAACTAAATTTGTGTTTCAACGAAAGTTTTAGTTAGGACGGAGTTTTATGTGACATTCGCTTGACATTCGTCTTCTTGGTCATTGAATATTCTATCTTATATACAGTAATTATGATATGTTTTTTTTTATATTAGCTTAAGAGCCAAACTGACAGACGTGCCACTTCATGGTAAGTGTTCGACGTCGCCCATGAACATAAACTAGTATAACTGGAACGAGCCCAGGCAACTCATTTAAGTGTTGCCTATCCTGAGACATAAGATGTTAAGTCTCGGTGCCAGTAATTACACTGCCTGTCCTGCCCTTCTCTCCGAAACACAGCAAAGCTGTTTAGAAACAAGCAAGATGGTGGTACCCATGCTGGAAGCGCACGGGTACCACCACACACACAGCGCATCCCTCCCGCTGGTAGATATTATTTTAAGCAGTATTTTATTCTTTTTGCAGTTTTTACAGTAATTATATTCGTATTGATAGCAATACGAATATAATTGATAGGATAGGATTAATCCCTTAACATATAATAAACATTTATTTTAACGATTAATTATTTTACTTCAGCTAACCTAAACAACTTTATTACTAGGTACATTATCTGTAAAAAATTTATTTCTAAAACTAAGTAAGTCCATGTCAGCCAATTAATGAAACTAATTAAGTAACTACCTAAACAAAGTGACGCAATATCATTATTTAATTAAAATGCCATATAATATCAAAGTTTTTACAATCTAACTTTTAACATTTCAACCCGAAATGGGTATTTAAGTTCGGAACTAAATCCGCAAAATGGAGGCCCTTGAGGTATAGTTTCGGTAATAATACCCATGTGGTCATCCCACGTCGATCAAATTAAGGACAGCGGATTTTGGACGCGGATATTGATTGCTTCCACGACATAAAAACCCTTTTATACTATCAACCCCTATAGAATATATCATACTTTTAGTAATTATTGTTGATGTTCACCGAGTTTGGACTGGTAATGTGTTGTTTTCTTAATATGGTGATAATGAAAAAAAGTCGTTGTATGTGATTACGGATTTACGGATGATAGTTTAACGGGACAATGAGCGTTACGGGACATTTTCATGCATGCAGCTGGCGTTCATAGATTTATTCTAATAAATCGATGAACGCCAAATATACTACTATGACAATGATATCT
This sequence comes from Helleia helle, assembly GCA_963853865.1. Taxonomy (NCBI): domain Eukaryota; kingdom Metazoa; phylum Arthropoda; class Insecta; order Lepidoptera; family Lycaenidae; genus Helleia; species Helleia helle. The sequence continues at coordinate 9,632,309 of OY971420.1, forward strand.
TACCGTATACTATGCTTCATTCATATGTTTTTAGGGTTCCGTAGCCAAATGGCAAAAAACGGAACCCTTATAGATTCATCATGACTGTCTGACTATGCCGTATGTCACAGCCACTTTTTTCCGAAACTATAAGAGCTATACTGTTGAAACTTGGTAAGTAGATGAATTCTATGAACCGCATTAAGATTTTGATACAAAAGTAGAAAAAAAAACAATAAATTTTGGGGGTTCCCCATACTTAGAACTGAAACTCAAAATATTTTTTTTCATCAAACCAATACGTGTGGGGTATCTATGAATAGGTCTTTAAAAATGATATTGAGATTTCTAGTACCATTTTTTTCTAAACTGCATAGTTTGCGCGGGAGACACTTCCAAAGTGGAAAAAACAAAAGAGCTAAAGATTTTGATATATTTAAGAATCACCGCACCTAGAAAACAAAGGGAAATAAAAAAAAACATCTTAACAGGTGAACTGTTTGAGGGTGACAGAACTAAAGACAGACACGCATATCGGCCAAACATAAAAACCCTCTTTTTGTCTCGGGGATAAAGAATTTAAAAAATATATAGTGTCTTGTCTATGTGAACCATAGACAATAAAATTACGAGCTACCTTAAGCTATAACATAAGCGAGCGTCACATAGAACCGTTTATCTTGAGTTATAAAGTTGATAGATTATGTAAGAAATTGTGAAACGGAAAACACGGGCACAATAAAATGTGTTACTATAAGGTTCGTTGAAATAAAAACTGTTTACATGGATGCTATTCTATTACGTTGATAGGGTATTCGTGCAGCTCTTATTCCTTTTATAAACGTGGACTCAACACTAGCAGTAATAAAAAATATGCCACGACAAAGATAAAAGTAAATAACAATCAAACGATTGTTCTCTTTATATCCTTTTTAACCGACTTCAAAAAAAAAAGGAGGTTCTCAATTCGTCTGTATGTTTTTTTTTTTTTTTTTTTTTTTTGTATGTATGTGACACGATATCTCCGCCGTTTGTGAATGGATTTCGATGGTTATTTTTTTGTTTGAAAGCTGTAGTTTCCAATTTGGTCCCATATTAATTTTATTAAGATCTGACAAGCCGTTTTTTAGTTATTCCCAATAATGTCTATTTGGTTGGTTTTGTTTATCTTGATGATATGATCATTTTATTACGTGTCGATGTAATAATTGTATAGGATGCTTTGGTAGCACACCATAGTATGTCGCGGTCATCGTAATCATCATCATCATCACCATCATCATCATCATCATCATCCTTTATCCATCCACTGCTGAACATGCCTCCTTCAATGAACGCCAAGACGACGAATTTCGGAATCACTAAAAATTAAGAAATAAAAGCATTTTACAAAAAATTAAAACCGACTTCAAAAATACTAAACTAAAAAGTAATAAAATAACAGTTTCTTTAATGTTTGTGCTTACAACATATAATCAACTTAATCTTCTACTAATGTACAAACTTTGCGTTTACCACGTCATTATAGTTACTTTTGGAGTCGGTGTCGTATTTGTTGCTGTACATTACCTACCTACCTACCTTGGCTGACACCGACTCCAAAAGTAACTATAATGACGTGGTAAACGCAAAGTTTGTACATTAGTAGAAGATTAAGTTGATTATATGTTGTAAGCACAAACATTAAAGAAACTGTTATTTTATTACTTTTTAGTTTAGTATTTTTGAAGTCGGTTTTAATTTTTTGTAAAATGCTTTTATTTATTATCCATTGGTTGGATATCGATGTGTTTGCAAAAGAAAGATTAAAAGCTCTTCTTTGTTTTACAAATGGTATGTTACATTATGTTTTAGAACAAGGTGTCACATAATCATCACCACCATAGTTCAAACCTTGTCGTGGGTGTGGGGCTCAGTAGATTAACGTGAACCGAGCACCTTAGGTGAAGCAAATTGAGCTGAGGGAGCTGCTCTTTGTACCCATCTTATAAGAAGAGGGGACAAAAGAGTAGGGGGAAAGGGGCGAGGATGGGAACCTCACCCCATTATACTGTCCCGATGTTGGGTGGGGTTGTTCTGTGGTGCAAGGCACCCTTCTGATTGGCGTCGGCCCCTTGAGGGCCTGACTAGACGTCGAGGTGCCCTGTTTGTTCAACAGATCCGAGGCACCTCACCCAAGGCGGCATTGGTGTGGCACTTACCGGGTTTCAGTGGGTAGAGCTGCGCTGACCTTACCACCTTTCGGACGCAGCGACTTTTTTTCGCCGCTTTAACACCGGGAAATGCTCTGAGGCATCCCCGCGTGGGAGTGGGTCTCCCCACGCGGGTATCTGGGACTCGCTTACTTACTTAAAAGAAAAAAAGGTGTCTAATAATAATCACCCACTATAACCACAAACACAAATTAGGTACCAGCTCTCATGATCTTAACATCTTCAGTTATTACTTATTAGTTCTCTAATTTAAAGTTTACTTCTAACTTCTTATCTTTATACACCAATATCAGTGCGTGTGCTTGTCACCTGGCTTTTCCTAAGCGGCTGCATACTAAAATGTTTGGCAAAAACAATTTCGTAGGAAGTACGTTTTACGGATCCGCTTATTTAATATAAATATGTCATCGTAAATTTTGTTTTCAGGCACGATGCGGCGCTTAGCGCCACTAGTGATCCGGCTGGCAGCCGTGTCACTGGTGGCGCTGGTCCTGGGCGAGCCCGGTACTGGCAGCGGGACCGCCATAACGAAATTGCCAGAAAGAACCACGGTCCCCATTCGAGTCACGGCGCCTCCCTCGCGAAAGCAGGAGCGCAGGCAGAGGAACCGACGTCGCACTACCACAACAACTACAACCATTGAACCATACGACGACGAAGAGGACCACACCACGCCGGTCACTACAACCACCGTCGATCCGAGAACATTCGATCACAGTGAGTATCACTTCGCCTACGTAGACTACTTAATTAATAAGACCTTCATATTTCTATGAGATGGACGTGATTTGTGTCGCACGCCCGTTTGAATGGGCATTTTACTTATTCCTCTCGTAAAGGTATATTAATTTATTATGGAAATAAGGGCAGATCTACAAAGGCATATTGTCTATTTAAGACACCGACTCCAAAAGTAACAACAATGACATGGTAAACGCAAAGATTGTACCTAATTAGTAAAATAACAAGTTGATTATAAGTTCTAGGCACAAACATTAAGGAAACGCAATTATTTTATTACTTTTTAGTTTATTTTTTACTTTTTGAAGTCGGTTTCAATTTTTGTTTAAAAAATTTTTATTTCTTAATTTTTAGTGATTCCGATATTCGATAACCGATTTTATTTGTCTGAAATATGGATATAACTGTTAAACGCATTTCCACTGTCTATACTCCATCATCAGACCTATAATGAGACTTATAACCCATTTGGGTGCAAGGTACTCGTCAATATAAATGAATTGTGTCTAAACACAAGGTAGGTACTGTAAAATGTTGAGGAGTTCCCTCGACTGTCTATGGTCTTCATCATCAGACCTGTAATGACACTTATAACCCATATGGGTGCAAAGTTCTCGTCAATATAAATGAATTAAGTCCAAACACAAGGTAGCTACTGTAAACTGCTGAGAAGTTCCTTTAACTGTCCTTCGTCTTTATCATCAGACCCCTAATGATAGTCACAATTTATCTAGGTGTAAAGTTCTCATTAATACAAATTAATCCAGCCCAAACACAAGGTCACTGCTGTAAATTGTTGAGGAGTTCCCTCGACTGTCTTTCAGCTCCATCATCAGATCAACTCTAGACCTTCATAAAATTGTAGTGCTTTAAAATACTTAATTAAAAAAATATTAAACGCACTAGTTACTACCACGATTTTCGAAAGTTCCCCTCGATTTCTCTGGGATGCCATCATCAGATCCTGGTTTCCTTATCATGGGACCACCTCGGAAGTGCATTCTTTTGAATAAAAAAAGAATTTTGAAAATCGGTCCACAATTGACAGAGAAATCGGTGAACATACATTAAATATTTTTTTTTTTTTTTTTGCCCAGGTGACTCATTTTTAAACGACTTCGAAAAGGAGGAGGAGGAACAACAAGGGATAGGCCCGGGTATGGTCTTTTTAAAAAAGCATAGGAGGGCAAACGAGACGTCGATGCTTTTTGGCGACTATCACATCCGCACAACCAGATATTATGCATCTGCATTACCCTCCTTTTACCTATCCCCCCAATGGACCACTGAAAATTCACAAATTTCACGAAACGCGACTGTATAGCTGTCATTCGACGCCAGTATTATGTATCACCCCGGGCATGCTTGCCCAATGCAGCTGCAAAGCAGCATGGCACTAACTCTTACAATGACTCCATAGGCGTCAAAGACCAATTATAATAATCCGCCTATCCTCACATAAAAAATTATTTAGATGTCTGTGAAGTTATAATTTTGAAGTTATTCATAAATATTGATATGGTGTGATTGATAACAATTGTAGATATAGCCACTGAGGCGTGACTATATCCAAATTAGGCTATTTTATACAAACGAGCGTTGGCTCAACTGTGGCCATAGCACCGAGTAATCAAATTAATTGTATCAGTAAATACTTCCCAATTAAAACCTATAATCATAAACGTCGAAATTGGGAGGTCAAAAATAATAACGATACCAATAATTCATTTAAATTATTGTAATTGCTATGATTATTTCGATAAGAACCCAAAAAAAACTACTTTCTCGCTTCAAAGATTGTTACTTAGGAAAGGCTTCCTAAAGTATCTCTGCATAGTTATATTTTGCGTGAAAATATTAATAAACCATTTAAAGGCCCTAGCAGACTGACTCTTTCCATCGGCGATTACTATTTACTGATTTGACGCTGCGGAGCGTTTTTGCATGTTGTTTGGACACGGTAGCGCTGCTGCGGGGGAAGTGTACGGAGGCCTCGTTTGTGACGGCTGACGGTTGTTTGTTTATTTCACGTAGATCGTTTGTTGATTATGCTTCTGTTCTGTTCACCTCATCAGCTTTGATACAGAGTTGTAACGGTACTAGGAATTATAGATGCCTTCATAGAAACTTCAGTAAATTGCAATCAGACCTATATTATTAGTAAGGATTCATGTTGAAGTAATTTTGCTGTGTTTGGATAGAAGCGCAAGACAGAAAGTATTTTTAGAACCGAGACCTACCAATTTATGTAGGAAGCACATGAATGCATCTGGCGTAGTAGCTAGTTTATAGAATCTAGATCATCCAACATGGCGGTACAATCTTTTTTTTTTAATAGAAGTGCGGGAAAACGGGTAAACATTTCACCTGGTGGTAAGTGATAAGCGACATCCATGGACACCCGCTACATCATCAGCTGGTGCGTTGCCGGCCTTTCTAAAATAAGTATGCTCTTTTCTTGAAGGTCCCTAAGTCGTATCGGTTCGGAAATATCGTAGGAGGCAGCTGGTTCCTTAAGTCTCATTCTTTAAGTTAAATTAACATAAAAAGCATGTAATTGAAAGTATTAGCGTTTTTGCGTATAAGTAAGAACATTACTGGGTTAGCCATTCGAAAATCACATTTCGATGATAGTATTACAGTAGTTTGTACAGGCCTTATATAAAACACTTATTACATATAAAACGTGTCTGTGACAGAACTGCATATCATTTTATTGAAAAGTACGTCTAAATATTTCTCCTATTTGAAGTAAATAACTTTGTACTAAATTCTTTATCGCGTGCTTAATGCCGGCGCTGGTATGGATCCTGTAAATCACATGAAATCCCTTTTATAAAACGTGTGCCATGAATTACATGATAGTAAGTGTGATCCAATGCATAGATTGTTCTCTCTCTTATATTTATTGAAAAATGAAAACTGGGTCAATTCAAACTTTTGTGAATGTACGTCTTCATCAATTTGTTGGTAATCTAATTTTGGTAACTTTCGGACGGACGCCCGTAAAGTGTGAATCATCGATGTTTATATTGCAATTCATAATCAACAAAAATCTATAACTAAACTTGCATTAAATTCGAAATATTGTATATGCTCGCGCACACACAAAAGAATTCGAGTGGGGAAGTTGAGGGCTCATCACATCGAGCATACCGGATGGAGTAATAATGTGAGCCATAACATTCCGAAACTGGTCAGTGATTGTTCGCTGACGTAATAGTAATTCAGCCAACTAGTGCTCTATACGTACGGCCAATCAACCATCAATGGCTATCAGTCGGCCAATTAGAGCGCAGAACCAGCGCAGCGTTGCAGTACAAATTTGGCGGAATTTGTTTTCATACAAAACACATAGCATCGATCTATTCCGGTTAAATATGCCGTGAATGTAATTGGCTCCTTCATTTCCATTGGCCATAGGTTCAATGCCAAGGAGCGCCTACAGATGTTTCATATAAAAAATCCCGAATAATTGACTTAAAAATAAAATAAAAATTAGTAGGTATTTAACGCTTTTAACAGAAAAGTACTCATCAGCTCTATCAATGTTACTATTATTTCATGAAATTGATAATCTTGAACATAATATTATGAACTAACCACAACAGTGTATGTAACATTAAAAGTAGCACGTGTGGTACCATTACTATACCAAACCAGGCGTACAAAAGTACAAATTTCAAAACTTACTAACGGACCTGACTGCCGTTTAGAACCCCTGAACTCCTCAGTGACACACTATTTCACATACGAGTGCTAGCAAATTTCTCACTTCTAACTGACATTAAAGTTTTACTTCAGCTGTAAATCCCATTACTGCATCTTTGTCAGTGATGTAATGGATCTTAGTAAAAGGTTCTTTGATATTTTTGCTCATGGGCAATCCTTGATGGATGAAGTCAGGATCTTCAGGTAGATCCTAGCCTTATGTGGAACTGACACCTGGGAGTGTTCTACCTTAAACTAAAACCACCCCGAGCGCCCTCAGCCGCTTTTTGAGGGTCTCAAATCTGCAGGCAACAGAATTATCTCAGCGACAACTGGCCCCGGCGAAGGCCACACTAATCCTCGTAAGGGGGGACTACCCGGCCGCTACTAAGCAGTCCCCGTGACGTCGTGACATACAGGGCTCAGGTTCTGAAACCCGACGAGCACAGTGGCCTCTTGTAGAGGCGCATTTACGAATATAAATGCACAAAATAATTTACACTTTAAAAAAACATTTGCTTCAAGTTTTGCCTCGGTGATTTATGTTCCTTATTCAAGGTTACCTTATCCTATTTAATATGATGGTAATTTAGTAACAAAGAAAACTTATTTAAGAAATATTTTTCGTTTCGCACAAAAAGTTTTTATTATCATAGTTTTTACGAATGTAACGAGCTAGCAGCACTTGGAAGTAGCATTCATCGTAGTTATATACCTTAGCAAATATGGCACCTTGCCAAATATCCTGGGTAGTACTATAAATAAAATTTTACTAAGTTTTTTTACACTTTGACCTTTCACCACGGTATAAATATTTTATTGTTGTTTGCTAATTATAGAGTTATTACTTATTAATGTAACATCTATATAAATATTTATGCCAATTATGACTATTAAAACCTGAGCCGCGCGATTATCATCATTATCGTTTTATCAGACTTTATCCGTTCACTGCTGAACATAGGCCTCAATGAACGCTCGACGGCCGAGACCTCACCGCTTGCATCCAACACGGACCGGACACAGCACAGAGATCGCCTTCCCACCTGGTTATCGACCAACCAACACTTCATAATATGTAGGACATTATAAAGAATTAATTATTAACGTATATTTTCAGTTATGATCATTATCACCCATCATCCGTTCATTGTTTCACTCTAACTCTCTTTAAATGACTCAATAACTCAGGCTATAATTATGTACTACTTGATACCTCTAACAATAGCTGTAGAATGGCAATAAAGAATATTTCTTACTCAAGGAGAGATACATGAGAGCTACATTACTGAATTATACTAGAGCCTAATTATTCTGAATTATAACCCTACCCGGCTTCGCTTTCTTTTTCCTTTAATGCCGGGAAATGCTCTGTTGCATACCCCTGGGGAGTGGGTCTCCCCAGGCGGGTATGTGGGACTCGCTGCGCCTGAAAGCTGGTAAGTGGACGCAACTCACCCACTAAAACCCGACGAGTGCCACCAATGCCGCCTTTGGTGAGGTGCCCCGGATCTAATGAGCAAACAGCAGCAAACCACTGAACAAACCCTCCCAACGTCGGGACAGTACAATGGGGTGAGGTTTATCCGTCCTCACCCCTTTCCCCATGCTCTTTTATCTGCTCATCTTATAAGAGGGTTACAAAGATCCCCCCGGGCTCCATCAGCGTAGCCCAAGGTGCTGGGCACACCTTATAACCCCCTAAGCCCCTCCGCTATGTCAAGGCCTAAACCATGGTGGGGATACTGTCACTCGCTGATAATGTGGCTTTCTAGTGAAAGAATTTTGCAAATCGATCCAGTAGTTTCAGAGCCTATTCCATGCAAAATATACAAACAATGAAATCTTTCCTCAATGTAAAATTAGTATCATCATCATCATCAACAACATCAGCCTTTATCCACTCCTGTGGGGCGCTATTTTAGAGACTATTTTTTTTTATGACGCAACTGTGACGCTATCTCTGGGTGGTCTCGCGCTATATCGACGCGTGTACTTAAAATGACCATATCTTTATAGTTTTATATGGGAGCTGTATATAAAACTTATATCCTTAAAATAGTAACGAAACTAGCTAGCGTCAAAGTATGGGTTTTGTTAATTTTGTGTTTGTAATATGCTAGTAATTGTAATTTGAAATCAGGACGAGCGAGTTTTTTCCAGTTTATTGCACAGAAGTCGTTATATTTAAGAAAATCAATAATTATTTTAAAAAGTTTTTATTTCATTTACAATATACATTTAATAAGATTACTAACAATAAATAAAAACACACCATGCCGTACATTTTTTTCACTCCACAAGCTTTACAAAAATACCACCATTAAGCGACCCGAACGCCGCGACAAAAAAATTGGGCAAGTTTAAACTTCAATTCCGAGAACACTGTAGATCAAGTGGCTTCGGTTATAAACTTACACTTTAGTATGGTCCTTTAACTTATTTCATACGAATTTTCAGCTGTTTTAAGTGTTTAGTTTCTCATAAATCTAACAATAACCCAAGCACTTGAAATTAGCGCAAAAAAAGACCTCTCAATCTTTGCATCACAAGGTAAATTCTGATGCATATATTTAAAATACAAATAAACATTCTACAATATGATAGATTTTACAAAGTAATAAGCAAATTAAACAGGCATGTTTCCTTACAAATATATTTCAGAAATCAACAACAAAATTTAATAGTTTTACTAAAAAACTGACCACCTAGAGGTCGATCAACAGACACGGATAAAATTACAAGTTGACAAAACATGGATACGACCCACAGTGAAACACCTGAACTTGAAATATGAACATCATCATCAGCCTTTATCTGTCCACTGCTAAACATAGGTCTCCTTTAATGAACGCCTAGACATAATATAATGAGAAAAAAATTAATGACAATAAAATAAAAATATTTTTTTTTAATTCAAAATAGTACCAACAAAGTATCTTGTTAAACGACTTGTAAAAAAGGAGGAGGTTCCCAATTCAGATAAATGTATGTTTTTGAACGTCAATTGAATCTATCAACGGTTCCAAGGGAAGCCCACTAAGAACAACCGGCTAAACAAACTCAGTGGAGTTCTCAATTCAGATAAATGTATGTTTATGAACGTCAATTGAGTCTATCACCGGTTCCAAGGGAAGCCCACTAAGAACAACCGGCTAAACAAACTCAGTGGAATTCATATTTGAAAAGAAAAGACCGGCGACTCTTGTCTATGAATGTCGCTTATCACTTACCACTGGGTGAACCGACTGTCCGTTTGCCCCCTGACCAATTAAAAAGAACTAATTAACAAACGCTCACAAAAGTGTGGTACATTTTTTTATAATACATATATAAATAGGATTTGGACGGGTAAAGGCTGATAATGAGGATGATATATAACATACATATATAAATAATATGAAGATGAAGATATATATATACATATATTATAAAATTAAGAATGAAAATGAAAATAAAAATAAAATTCTTAATAAACTGCGATAAAATCCGTAATTGTTTTATTATAATTATTGAAATTCGCGTAAGCATTAGAAAACAATAAAAAACACCGTCAAAACACGCACACATAATAAATGTACTTAAAAATGATTGGGGACCCCCCTCCCCCTTTTTTTGTGAGCGGACAGCCATGGACTACTGGTTTATAGTAAATATTACTTTTTATGACAGTTCTGCTATGACACTATGAGGAGTTCCGTTACATCTCTAATAATCACCAGATCATTAAAATATTTAATCGAGATTAATAAATAGAAAAATCGGCGAACATTCCTCATCATCATCGTCATCATCAGCCTTCATCCATCCACTGCTGAACATAGGTCTCCCTCAATGAACGCCAAGACAACCGATCCCATAAATAAAAACATACAACCGAGCATTGAAATTACTCCTTTTTTAAGTCAGTTATAAAAAAAATAAGTTAATTAAAATATATATTGTACCGTTTGTATTACACTACTACTACACCGAAATACATATTTCAATGACTCCTTGAGCTTGAAATACATGTACGAGTAAATCCATGGATTTAACTTGTATTGTTTATCCATACAAATCTAGCATCAGAGCGGAACTGTTCCTAACTGTCACTAACTGGCACTAAATTCAAAATCCCAAGGCCAAATTGGGTCGAGTATGATTTCATTTTACATTTAGACAAAATCCTTGCGAAAGTTTTTATATTTAATGCTTGGTAATAATAAAGAGACAAATAATGTACGTACATAACATAAATTTGTCGTAATTCGTGCGTTTATTATTTCGAGAAACAAACGACAATGTACAAAATGGCGTATGAAATTTTAAATGATGTTTGTTGAAACATTATTTCTGTCCAAAATCTTTATCAATTACACAATCTATGCATTTAAAACTGTTTATTACTTACCCATTCATGATGTTTTCAGTAGTTTTAAACTCAATAAACACTTAATAAACTTTAAATATGAGCACAGTACAGAACGGTACGCGCGCGAAAACTGAAGTAAAGAGCACATATTTTAGCATTACGTCATTCTTAAGGCGGGAGTATAAAACACTTGACGTGTCATTAAATGTCATCCTTGTTTATTTTTTTACACGTTGTGCGAGTTTGACCAAGACCAATGGAGGTTGACGATTTATATATCGGAAAAATAAACTTAAACCGTTAGTCCCCAGTATGCGGTCAGTTACCACAAATGGCATCACTTTGACATTGACAAGTCGCCACTAGGTGGCTAGTTCACACAGGAGTGGTTATCCGTCTACTGAACATAGACATGATCGCCAAGATGGCCGACCCCTTGCCACTCGCATCCAACACGGACCAACACTTCGTCTACCCGAACGTGGCCTCCACTCTTGAACCTGATTGACCCATCGGCCATCCGTCCTCCTGAGAGTGTGACCAGCTCACTACCACTTCAACTTCAATATTAGTATAGAAAAGATAAATTTAGTTACGGTTAAAATATTTAAAAAGTCCATCTCATTATTTTCAATTCCAAAACCGAACAAGTTAAACAAGAGATACAATCAAAAGTTTTCCATTGAATTTCCTTTTTAAAATTCCTCTTTGAAATTGATTCGATACCTTATGTTGGGGATATTATTTAATCATTGCATTACAAGGGGTGTTGTGTTTCAAGAGGCATTATCAACATGCCTGTCACGCACAGGGGTTGCTCCTAGGTATTCATATAAATTACCAACAATTCGAGCATGAATTTTTGTTTATTTTATTATACTCACCAGCCATGTGTGGCAGAAAGATTGAATTTTGAAACTCAATTATATTTATAAATGTAAAATATTATGTGAAACGTCAATATAGCTCTAAATATAATAATAATATCTATGGATGCTTTTACATCACGTCAATCTGGTCCCGTGGTAAGTTCTTGAAGAACTTATGTTACGGGTACTAGACAACGGAAATATATTTAATACCTATGTATTAAATACCGTAATATTATATATTATATTTAACGGAAATACCGTTATATATAATAGATATATTTATAAGTGAAAGTGTCCATAAAAATAATAAAAACATTTTACAAAAAGTTTAAACCGACTTCAAAAATACTAAACTAACTGTGTGTAATAAAATAACTGTGTTTCTTTAATTTTTGTGCTTACAATTTATAGTCAACTCAATCTGCTACTAATGTACTTAATTTGCTACAGCAACAAATACGACACCGACTCCAAAAGTAACTATAATGACGTGGTAAATGCAAAGTTTGTACATTAGTAGAAGAATTAAAGAAACACATTTATTTTATTACTTTTTAGTTTAGTATATTTGAAGTCGGTTTTAATTTTTTGTAAAATGTTTTTATTTCTTAATTTTAGTGATTCGGAAATTCGTCGTCTTGGCGTTCATTAAAGGAGGCCTATGTTTAGCAGTGGACGGATAAAGGACGATGATGGTGATTATGATGATTACGATGATGATGATGGTGATGATGATGGTGATGATGATGATGATGATGATTATGATGATGATGATGATGATGATGATTACAATGACCGCGACATACTATGGTGTGCTACAAAGCATCCTATACAATTATTGTTACATCGACAAGTAATAAAATGAGCATATCGTCGAGGTAAAAGAAACCACCCAAATAGGCGTTATTGGGAATAACTAAAAAACGGCTTGTCAGATCTTAATAAAATTAATATGGGACCAAATTGGAAACACCAGCTTTCAAACAAAAAAATAACCATCGATATCCATTCACAAACGGCGGTGTAATCGTGTCACATACATACAAAAAAAAACATACAGACGATTTGATAACCTCCTCTTTTTTTGAAGTCGGTTAAAAAAATAAAAAGATGTGGACGTCTATCCGCTGCAACGAACCATTTACATATTGCTTATTATTATAACACTGATGGGATAAGAACCGTAATATCCAAAAGCATATAATTCTCCGTCATTTATTACGACTCGACAAATCTGAGCCGCTAAAAAGAGACTTAACTGGGTCCTCGAATTTCGTATACACGAAAGTTATTATTAAATTTAGCAATGTTTATTACCGCCTCTACGAAATCCAAGTATTCAATCATTTATAAAGCTTCTTTTAGACATGTGACTATTATAAGTAACATATTTTAAAAAACATTTACAGCCCTAAATTTTTTAGGTATTTTCTTGAAGCAAAAAATCAAATATTTTTTTGTTATGATACGTATAGAGCCGCGACGCACTAGAACGTAGTGTTTTTTTTTTTTTTTTTTGAGTCAGATTGTATTCCAAAATATTTAATACAGCTATTTCGTATACCATAATATTATATTGTAAATAAAAAGTTATTTTTTTAAGAAATGACATTAACCTACCTACAATGATTGACAGTAGTGTACCATGTGTCTTAAGGCGCGGTTCCACCGCGGCGCACGCAGAGGCTACACGCATGGGTTAAAATGTACGAAGCGTGTCCTTTTGTTGCAGACTGTAGTGGAAGCAATCACATCTTCTTTCAAAGTGAAACTTGACAAACATGCGTAGCCTACAGACGTTACAGCTCTTTTCCTCACATGTACATGACTTTCATAATATTCTATAGTCCATTGACGACATATTTTTGACATTGATTCCTCACCAAAAACTCATTAATGCGTAAGCAATATTGTTATATATTAATAATTAATTCCACTGCCTTTTCTGTCCTTCTTAGCGAAGCTGTTTATAAAGAAATAATCCATACCACCGTACCATAGCATATAGTACAAATATTTACTTTCTCGGGATTGAAAAATATAATCGTTCTGATAATAAAATGGAAAAAACAAAACCTATTTTCTTTAAACGAGGATAACAAAAAATCTGCATTTACAGGTATTGTCATGGACATTATGTGGTTACTCCCATATTATATACCCACGTAACCGGGAAAGTTGAAGAAAGTAGGAAATAGTCCGCTATTCCCTAACGATCGAATATAACGTAGGACCACAATAGCGAAATATGTGTACTTTTTCAGCTATTGCGCTGTTGCTAAACGTGCGGTATTGAATTTTGTTGCTGAAATTACATTTTCTACGAAACAACAAATATCTTAGGAGTCAATAATGTGAAACCGATATTATTCTTTTACGAATTCGACATAGAAATATAAAATGTCGGTCAAATGTTCACGCTAATGTCTGTAATTGATTACCGACTAAAAATTATTTGTAAATGTACCTAGGTATATGTCGTTTACATAATTGGTAGGACAGTTTTTTTTTTTTTTTATTACTTTATAAAAGGCATTACGGCAGGATATGTCTGTACCCCCCGTGGGCGACGAACGGGGGTGCGTAGGAGGCGCCACTTAATGCGCCTTCAGTAACGCCCCTGTGCTCGTGTCGGGTTCAGGATGGGAACCTGGGCCCAGTATGACACGACGTCGCGGGGACTGCCTAAGCAGCCGGGCAGTCCCCCCTTAAGAGGAGTAGTCTGGCCCTCGCCAGGGCCAGCCTGTCGCTGAGGTGATCCTGTTGCCTGCATATCCGGGACCCTCAATAAGCGGCTGAAGGCGCTCGCAGTGGTTTTAGTTAGGGTGGGCACTCCCAGGTGCGAGTCCCACATTGGGTAAGGATCTACTCAAGATCTTGGCTGCATCCATAAGGATTTCCCTGCGATAAAAAAAAAAAAAAAAAAAAATGTCTGTACAGTTCTGTTCAATCTGTTTGACCGTCAGTATACCAATACTCTCCTCGTCAAATTTCGAGGAGTCATGCTCATCCATCGAGCATATAACTGGAATAGAGCAGTAATTTTTTTGTACGAAAACAAATTCCGAACAAATTTGTGCTGCGACGCTGCGCCGGTTCTGCGCTCTGATTGGCCTACTGATGACCATTGATGGATAATTGGCTGATAGGATGTACACACAAATCACTGATTGGTTAATTTGCTATTACATCAGTGAACAATCACTGATTTATTCAGATGGCAAAGCCTGAAATAAGGGCGACGTTTTCTATGTACTCGTATGTGTTTGTATGTGAGTATTTTCCACCGTAGAACAGAAACTACTTATTTAGTAATAACCAAAGACTACGTAATAACTAATAACCAAGTCATCAATCGATTATAATAATAATATTATAATCTAGATAGCGTAGTTTTACCGCCCCACCACGGTGCAACCCTTGACGTGGCGGTGAGGTTTAGTACCCTAAGTTGAACCCAGCAACTAGGGCGAAGCCAAGTGAACCGAGCGGGCTGCTTTTTGTACCCATTTTATAAGAAGAGGGGACAAAAGAGTAGGAGGGGACAAGGGGCGAGAATGAGAACCTCATCCCATTGCACTGTCCCGTCTTTGGGAGAGGTTGTTCTGTAGAGCGGGACAACACCTCCCCTTGTCCCAGTTGAGGTGCCCTGTTTGCTCAACAGATGCGGGACACCTCACCAAAGGCGGCATTAGTGCCACTCGCTGGGTTTTAGTGGGTAAAGCTGCGTACACCTTACCATCTTTCAAGCTCAGCGAATCCCACATACCCGCCTTTCCCTGCGGAAAAGAAAAAAAAACATTTACATTACATTTTACCGAACAAAGACAGTTCGAGATATTTTTCTAACTACAGGGTAAAAAGATACAATTTATAATATTGTATTCAGATGTAACGGAAACTAAAAACGTACCAACAATTTATTAACTTTACACTTACATTATTTGGATTTAGCTCCGGTAAAAGGTACTCGATACCACTAGAATACTAAAAGTTAAGTTTACAATACCAAGATGATTAAAACGTTATGGCTGCTAATATTTTGTAAAGAGGATAAAAGTGAATGCGAAAATGAAAAATTGCTTTTTACTACAGCCCATCTATCTAATAAACCTAATATTGGTTCGATACGCGCTCAAGAGGCGTAAAATAACGACCCTCTCCCCACCTCCTCAGGGAGGGAAGTTTTACCAGGCGAATTAGACCTCAGCTATTTTACGATCTTTCACACAAGATGCTTTAAAAGAGTTTTTAGTACTGGAGTTCACCTAGAATATACATTGCTATACAATTGTACGGTCTGAAAGTGTAAATGTTGAAACTTTAATGTTTTGTATTAGAATATGTCGGTTTTTGCTACATGGATGATTTTGGTATTTTGGTACATCGGCTCTCATTCGATTCTCTTCGCCTACATTTAAAGAAATAACCGACCCAAGATAAGAATAATAAAAGATAAGAAGAATAGAAAGTCATAAAATATAAAAGTGGTTATGTATCTATATTCCTTTTTTTTGTACCGCCTAAAATGCGGGCTACTCTGTCAGTCTGTGGCAGGCGTCTTTTCGGGAAAATAGCAGTAACTACCTCGTCCGTACAATTTTATTGAGTCGTATTTCTTCAAATGATTGTTTTGACGTACATATATTTTATTCGTATGATTAAACAATTTATTTGTAGTAAATCAGTAAAGTGTGTATCTATATAAAAGCGTGCGTATTTCTGTGGATGAGGTTTTTTTTTTGGAAACAGGTTTCCTAGGCATGTATTATCAAAATCAGATCAGCCGTTTCTAAGTCTAGTTTTTTTAGTACAGCCTCTTAGTCATTTCTACCGATATTTTTTTCTTTAACTCCGGGAAATGCTCTGAGGCATCACGCAGCGGAGTGGGTCTCCCCAGTTGGGTATGTGGGAATCGCTGCGCCCGAAAGCTGGTAAGTGGACGCAGCTCTATCCACTAAAACCCGGCGAGTGCCACCAATGCATGGTGAGGTGCCCCAGATCTAATGAGCAAACAGAGCACCTCGACGGATCGTCAGTCGCTCAGGGGACCGACGCCACCTCCACAGAAGGGTTGTCCCGCACTACAGAACAACCCCTCCCAACGTCGGGACTGTACAATGGGGTGAGGTTCTCATCCTCGCACCCCGCCCCCTGCTCTTCCGTCCCCTCTTCTTATAAGAGGGGTACAAAGAGCCCCCTCGATCAAATTAGCCTTGCCCAAGGTACCGGACTCACCCTTTACTACCGAGCCCCACCGCCACGTCTTGAAACATGGTGGGGAATTTATACCGAACTAGCGACCGATACCCTCGCAAAATACACACACTGGCAAGCAACAATTTAGATGTTTTCACTTTTCACGTTTCGGGACATTCCTCGCGAGGGTTCCGGAACTATGCGCCCGTGGAACATCGTTCTGAATTGTCCGTTACACGTTAAATTACATTTTGGTGAAAATAAAATTCATGGAACGTATCCATTTCATTTAGGAACTTCTTATATTATATGATGTGTTATCAGGCCATTTCTATTCATTGCTAAACATAAGCTTATTTGAATGAATGTCCTACAATTACATCTAGTGAGACTGCACAAGTTTGTATGTATTTTTCAGATATTACTAATTTAAAATAAAATTTCGGTAATGATTTTTTTATAGCATGCATAAACGAGTCGAATCCTTTTGGCGACTATCAACGCACTTACATACGTTGCTCTCCTTTTCCTTACCCCCCAACGGAAAACTCAAAAACCGCACGAAACGCAGCATAGGTATCACTTGAAGCCGGTTCTTTCAAAATTATATAATAATCGTATACATTTTTATGTATTCAGCTAAATTTTGAGCTTTTTGTTTGCGTGTGTTATTTTTTGTTATCAACTGATGGCTAATTAACATACGTGGTTTTAATTAACGAAGAAGTAATAAAACAAAATTTGAATTAAACAACTCCTTTTTTATTTTTAAATAAATTAATTTTATCGTAATGCTGCCATAGGTTATAAAACAATATGAAGGCCTCATGATTCTATTGATGTATTTCGATCTAATCGGAATCGATCGATCATATATTATTCAATAAGTTTACCCAAACTCGTGCAACAAAAAATTCAATTTAGTTATTGGCTGGAACATAGAGGTGGAATTGACTGAGGAAAAAACATGAACAATAGTTCTTAGCAAACAATAAAACTTGTATTTGTTTGTTCTAGAAAGTTCAGAATTATTTAGTTGTACACCTGACGGTTTGGATTGCGAACCGACCAGCTGTTTAAGCTTTATAAAAACATCTTTTAACTCTTTATAGTGAACTCTTCTGTCAGCATTATCATCACCAGGCTGCTTATTTTTCCGAGTATGCTATATAATAATAATAATAATATCAACCCTTTTTATCCCACTGCTGGGCACTGATCTCCCTCGAAATCAGGCAAGGAGGGTTTGGGCTATAGTTGATGCGCTGGCCCAATGCGGGGTGAACTTCACACACCTTCAAAGCCTTTTAATCTCATCAGGCATGCAGGTTTCTTCACGAGCAAGCGATGGTATTGTGTTCAGGTGCACGTAGAAATTTATAAAAACCCGTTTCTAGGCACCACAGGGGTCAGGATCGAACCCGGACCTCCCACTCAAAAGGCCGAGCCCATACCCACAAGTGACTAGGCCATCATCGCTTACTAAATCGCTATAGGTACTAAAAATATTTAAAACGGGATGTTTACCATGTTTTTTCACTTTTTTTTTTGCGGAGCTCAATATTGTTTTCTGATGTCATATAGCTGATTTAAAACACCATCGCTACACTAAGTCTGCCATCTGTGAACATAGTCTTGACAAAGCTCGCCATTATATCAGATTTGATAAACCACAAGTCCTCGCAAAAGAACACAGATTCCAACCAAGGATGATCCGTGAGGCTATTGAAATTAAAAACATCCTAATTTCAATAGAGAAGATGGCTGGCTGTTACCACCTGCTTGGGATCCCATTATTAAAATTATCATATCAAAATCCAAGCATAATATGTCACAGATTAAAGATACAGTTAGCACTTTCTGCGTATATAGGACTGACCAAAATATTGATGTATCATAGTTATAGTTTCGAATAACTTTGTAATGATAGGACGTATGACACCTCAGTCCTCCCGTGACCATGGTTGCTTTAAAGTATCCGAAACGTCGGGCTTTTAAAAATCTTAATAAACCGCGATAAAATCCGTAAAAACTGTTTTATTATAAGGAGCTCAATATTTCGACATTGCCTACGAATGCCTTGTTCATGAGACAAGACATTTTACACAAGACCGTTTTAAATAAATTTAGTAGTGAAAAAAACCATTTTAATTTAAAATCTTATATTATAGATTTGCTATATTCAATAGTAATTTGACCTCATCATCATCATTATCAGCCTCTATACGTCTACTGCTGAACATAGGCCTCCCTCAAAGAACGCCAAGACGATCAACCAATGCAGTAATTTTACCTAATATCTTTTTTTTTGTTTATAGGTTATGTTTGGTCCAAGGAGGGATAAAATCGAGATAGGGATAAAAGAGTCGATTTGGATTCTTTTTGAGCGTCTTGATTCGTCGAACTGTTTTCTTATCACTATAACAGTAAATAAGATACCAATATAAAAACTGGAAGGGATTTTAGTCAAGGTTTTTAAACTTGGCATGTATTAATGGTATATTTCCTTATACACATGAGTATATCGATCAATCACTTGTCTTTAACTTGAAACTTGTATGCCAAGAGTCTGTCAGTCGTGTTGGCTTATCCGACCAAAAGATTAACTTCCACCAAATTCCTAGGGAAATCATACATAGGGTTTATTGTAAAAACCATCTACAACCGGTTGAAACCGGTTCAACAAAGAGCTGAAATTAAATTTACGCTCCGCAAAGAAAAAACTAGTTACAAGAGGAAATTGGTGGGGACATTGACAAATAGTATCCGCAAGCAGCAAGAGCAAGGTATTTTAGCTCACTCTAACACACCTTTGATTGTATTTTTTGTTTCAAAAAGTACGTTCACGTAACGTTTTATGATTTTTAAGAAAATTCTATTAAGTATTTGGTGAAATTTATGCTACCCGTCTGAGGACTGAACTAAACATTCGGAAATACAATGTAATGTAGTAGTTAATATAAGTTTATAAATTTCCCCTTCTTTTTTTCTTTGACGCCGGGAAAAGCTCTGAGACATCCCACAGAAAAGTGAGTCTCCTCAGAGGGGTATGTGGGACTCGCTGCGCCCGAAAGCTGGTAAGTGGACGCAGCTCTACCCACTAAAACCCAGCGAGTGCCACCAATGCCGCATTTGCCGAGGTGGCCCGGATCTGTTGAGCAAACAGGGCACCTCGACAGCTACTAACGCCACCTCCACAGAGGGGTTGTCCCGCACCACAGAACCCCTCCCAACGTTGGGACAGTACAATGGGGTGAGGTTTCCGTTCTCGCCCCTTGCTCTTTTGTCTTTTGGTCTCGGCTCAATTCTAATATTATAAACGCGAAAGTTTGTAAGAATGTATGAATGTTTGTTACTCTTTCACTCAAAAATTACTGAATGGATTTTAATGAAACTTTACAAAAACAAAGCTTATACATCAGAATAACTTATAGGCTATAATTTATTCCTGTACTCCCACGGGAATGGGAAGTACGCGGATGTAACCGCGGAGCGCTGCTAGTAGATAATATTTTATTATCCCAAGATCAAACTATTTTAAGTTGTCGTTGGTCGTAATCTATCTATTTGCAAAGTGACATAGAAATTCTTTGAAAGAATAAAAAAAAATCGGTTGTCTGTAAAGTCAGTTTACTGACTAACAACATTTTAGCTGAACGTGACAACATCATAAGAAAATGGAACGCCTCAGAGCGAGGTAACGCCGCTTACGTCATTGCATACGTCATGTTTTTTCGTCCGTGCAGCCGGCTCTATCGAATTATAAGACGTTGTCACGTCAAAAACGTTCACATTTCTAATATTGGTCGGATGTTAACAAATGTCGGGTACGGAAATGTGTCTGACGGTCATGACGTCACAATGTAGCCATTATAAAGTGGTCATTATGGCTGTTACAATACATATTTGATTCTATTATTCATGCTTAAGCCTGTATACACAGAATGTAATAATTAATATAAAGAGACGATCAATTGTGAAACGAAATAGAACATTTTTGAAGTGAAACTTATTTGCGCGCATGAAGGCAATTTTTTGCGGATAAAACGTCACGAAAATATGCAACGTTTTGTCCAAGAAGATGGAGAAAGTGGTAGAAATCGATTGAGAGAGAGTGAGAAAGGGCGAACGTAGCATGAAGGACAAAGCCATGGAGTGAGAGTAGGGAGCAAGCGAGTGAGAAAGATCGAGAGAGAGTGAGATAAAGCGACCTTCGCATCGCATGTCTCGGAAATTTAAAACTAGTATATAGATTAGTATAAATATAAACGAGATTTTACGGAAAACCAAAACCGGGCAAGGCTGAGATGCTATGCAAACAAAGGTAGCTAGCTGTTACATGTACATCCACAACGGCTACAACCTACATTACCTAGTGAAAGTGTAAAAAAGTGAACATAATATTATGTGTACTATGTGTAATATACCTAAGTGACTGGAGTTCCGTTATAAATAAAATAAGTGTTTGACTACATATATCTAATGAGGTTAAATATTCGACAAATACAAACGCGTACAATGGACTTCGGACTATATTATTTTAAGTACATATCATATAATTGTAATATTATTACTTTATTGTATTTTTTCCACTTTCTTAATTCTAAGTACTAAATAATCATGTTATGTTAGGTTTACATGTGTTAATGGTGATAAGGTATAGCATATTCCTTAGAAACTTTATGTGAGGAACCTTAAATTATTAAATTATAATCTTATATATAAAATTTCCATGTCACAATGTTAGTTACCGTACTCCTCCGAAACGGCTTTACCGATTTTTACCAAATTTTATATGCGTATTCAGTAGGTCTGAGAATCGGCTACTATCTATTTTTCATACCCCTAAGTGATAAAGGTGGTCAACCCCTCAAATTTTAAAAGTTAACGCGGGCGAAGCTGCGGGCAACAGCTAGTATTCTATAAAAATTGACCCTGACCGTAGAAAAGGTCTTTAAATATCAGAAAAAAAAATTGTCTGAAGCAAAGAAAATGGTTTAAAAAAAAACTGATTTAATGCAATTATAATTAATATCACGTAATATGGGTAAAGAAGGGTCAGAACGAAAAAAAATATTAATTGAAAATTTTTGTGTTGATTTTGTATCAGTGTGTAATAGTGTTGTAGAGTACTAGTGCTAGGACATTAGACTATTAGTTATACATATTAGCAGTGATTAGGATAAAAAATGAAATCCTTAATTTTTTTTCATTTGGTATGTCTTATAAGCCAAAACTAATCAAAAAAATCGTTCGATTAAAGTTTGACGGGATCAGCAAATAATGAAACCATAAATTGCTTTTTTCGTATAAAATGGTTGTTTTGGCTATATTGAATACTGATACCAATTATAATATTAACTTTACATCAAATGGCAAACCATGTATGTAGCATTGAGTTGTCAGTTATCATGCATGTATACGTTGGTTGACACCGACGCTACCATTTCGGCGTAATTCCAGTCCAAAAGGAGAACATTATTATGAATGGCAAAGTCCATGCAATAAGATGTGTTTATTGAATGTTGATCTCCACCTTAAATGTAACAAGTTAAATTATCTTTTTAATTCTTTGCCATGTAGGGCAAATGGTATCATCGGTAAAGAATTTATTAATAAAAGTAGATCAATATTATATTTTAGTAATGATTCTTTTAGATTTATTAGCACAAAATAATTTTTAATTAGTGGTCTTAAATTTAAAAAATTTGATAAACTTTTGTTTAATATAAGGTGCAATCGAGTAGATTATTAAGGA
Source organism: Helleia helle (assembly GCA_963853865.1). Lineage (NCBI taxonomy): Eukaryota > Metazoa > Arthropoda > Insecta > Lepidoptera > Lycaenidae > Helleia > Helleia helle. The sequence continues at coordinate 9,655,136 of OY971420.1, forward strand.
TAAAAATTCTATTAGAGGAATAAAATTTTTGTGTGGAGTGTGTTGGTGGCTCGGATAATGCAGCTGCAGACGTATTGTCTCGGGTTGTCTTAACATCTAGGGATTTGTGAGATATGGATGAGGGTGTGATGAACGTAATGACGCGAGCGAGGAGATTAGTAAAACTGAGATATATTGGGTTGAGAGTTACCAATGTGAAACTAGAATATTGTTAAGAGCGATGTATGGTCCCCTTGGCTATTATTGTATGTGCCGAGCGATATGATGATAATATACATAACGCCAGTTACTCGATCGTGATCGACGCCAGACGCTTTTGCGAGAGAGCTGGTCATTTTTTGTAGAGAGCTGGAATATAAATGAAATATATTTCATAAGAAATAAAATGAACGGTACTTTACTGACAATTTAGCTCAAAAAAAAGTGAATACTTCTACCTAATGATTAACGTGTAAACTTGTACAGTTTGGACTTTGGTCTGATCAACCAAGCCACTCTCGTATGAGTTCGGACGAATCAGTGGAATTGCGTTTTATAGGCGCATGCAAATAAGAGGAGCTTAAAAGGATGGAGACATAGGTAAAGAGAGTAAGATTTTATATACGTTCCTAATAATGGACTGCCTATGTTAAATATATTGTATCTTCTTTATCGCAAGTGTCGCGAGTCGAATTTGTGAGAGTTACAATACTTTGGCAAAAGTATAAATATTATTGAAATATGTTTAATTAGAAGTAATAAGAAAATTATTTTTTATACACAATTGCTATTAAGTGAAATAAAGAATCATAATAGAAATAAATAAATTACATCCAATAAAGGTGAGGATAATAAACGAGTAGTTTTGAACGATTTTCATCTCTTAACCGTGAGTGGCCGCGCGGATGTGAGACGAATATTCAATAATAATAATTATGTACATTTAATTATTTTTTATATTTGAATTAGTTTATTATGTTTTTTTATTTTTTTTATTTTACTTATTTTACAGAAAACTTACAGCTAGACAGTTTTATATGTTACTATATAATTAAAATAAGGCCAATTACAAGTTTTCACAGATATCATTTAAGTCCGGATAATATTGCTTTGTTAAACAGACTAGACAAGTAAACAAGATTAAATATAGGTTTGTAATTAGTTTAGGTTAATAATTGAAAAATGTGAAAATACTATATATTCCTAAGTATTAACTTGCTCGCCAAGGCATCTTACTTAATATTTTTTTCAATTTAGGGATGGTAGTATTAAAGAGATCGATGTCAACCTCCCGGCACGTTTTATTAAAAGTTCTGGCCGCTCTTAGTACGTACGAGTTCTGTCTATAAGTGGTCTTTGCTTTAGGAATGTCTAAAAGGCCAAATCTTCTAAAATAAACAGATGGAGTACGAAGCCCAAATTTGCTTACTAGGTCAGGCGTGTCTGATGACCCATTGAATATTCTAAAGAGATATGATATATCAGCTATCTTTCTGCGTATATATAGTGGTAGCAAATGAAACTTGTAACAGCTGCTAATGTACGTTGCTGGATAACATTTAGATCGATATTGTATATATTTTAAAAACTTTCTTTGAATAATTTCTAAGCGATCTATATATACTTGATAATTGGGGTTCCAAACTTGACACGCATATTCCAGGTGACTACGCACAAAGGCGCAATATAATACTTTAATAGTCTTTATATTTTCAAACTCCGAGGAAATCCTAAATACAAAACCTAGAGCCATAGAGGCTTTTCTGACAATATCATTAATATGTGTATCAAAAATAAGTTTAGAATCAAAAGTGACCCCTAGGTCTTTAATATAATTTACTCTAGATATTGGTGAGTTTAATAAAGTATATGTAGCAATAATAGGGTTAGCTTTCCTTGTGAAACTACAGATATAGCATTTGGAGACGTTGAGATCCAGCTTGTTAATGATGCAGTAATTTTCAAAACGATGCAAGTCTTCCTGCAATAAGCGAACATCGTCAGAGCTAACAATTTTTTTCATAATTTTGACATCATCTGCATATAATAAGATTTTGGAATGCCAGATGCAGGAGGAAATGTCATTTACAAAAATGTTGAAAAGCAAAGGACCTAATAACGATCCTTGGGGGACACCTGATGATATCCGGATAGGTCTGGATCTATAGTTATTAAGCACTACTATTTGACATCTGTCCTCAATGTATGACCTGAACCATCTAAAGAGATTTCCCCTAATTCCTGCATACATTAATTTGCGCATGAGCGTCTCATGGTCTATCCGGTCGAAGCATTTGCTATAGTCGGTGTAAATAACATCAACCTGCGCCCGTTGTGACATACACTCTGACAAAAAGTCGCAACAAATAAGAAGGTTAGATGTTGTAGACCTGCCTCTTAAAGTGTGGGGTACACTAAAATTTGATTTAAGGCTATTTATTATATACCTGTTCATGGACAATTTTTTCTAATATCTTGGCAAATATACACAATTTAGAAATAGGTCGATAATTAGTAACGCAAGACTTAGACCCATTTTTGTAGACTGGAGTTATATACGCCGACTTCCAAATAGCAGGCATCGAACCGGTATTAACAGATCTTTTAAATAAGATTGAGAGTGGGGTAGCCAGACTTTTAGCACACTTAGCTATAAAATTTGGAGCTCTTTTATCCGGTCCTGCTGATATATTTAGGTTCACATGTTTTAAAAGTCTATACACATGTTCCTTCCTGATGTCTATAGAGCTGAGATCATTTGCACAAAAGGAACCTTCTGACCATTGCGATAACTGTACACCAGAGTAGTTAATACTAGATTGGTCGATAAAATTGGAGCCAAAATAGTCGCCAAACATATTACAAATCTCTTCACCACTGCTAGAAGAGAGCTGACCAAAACGCATCACTTTTGGATAGGCAGAGGATTGTTTCCTGGATTTGATATAGCTCCAAAAAGCACGAGGGTTGTTGCATATGTTACATTCAATTTTAGACTTGTAGTCATCATACATTGTTTTCTCCATTATCTTGACTCGCTGGCGTAAAAGGCGTCCGATCTGTTTAATGTCTACCGACAGACAGATATTAAGACTTATAGTATTTTATGTTTTATGATTAGGTAAAAAAAAAACAAAATTGTAATTTTGTTTATTTTTTTGCACCGCCTTGGGAGGTGTAAGGTGTAAGTACCTATATTTTATCAATCTATGTGTATGTACTCATCAAACCTATATAATCATGCGTTATCCTAAAATAAAGAGAGTATTGACAGTATTATTCGAGCAGCCAGTTGTATCATTTGTCTCCCAAATAGCTACCTACGTCCTTATTTCATCACAACCAGAGATTATGCAGACGCGTTGCCCTTCTTTATTAATTATAACGTTATATGAATTTATTTATTTATTTCATACACAAATTAACTTATTATTTGTTCAATTATATGTCAAATGTATGTATATATTTAACATTAATAAAATAAGTTAACATAATCACTAACTTCAAAGCATATTAGCTAATAGCGTCATCATCAGTCTGTAGTCGTCCCGCATCCAACAACTTACATAGCTGTAAATAAAGTGCTCGCTGTAAAACGTTACCTCACTTGTAACAGATTTATATTGAAATAATTATATTACACTCGAGACCCATCGAGCGAAGAGAACTTAATGAAATGGAATAATTTAAGAATCAAAGCAACATTATACGTTTTCATAATGCTATTTTATATTTCTCTTCCATGAATAATAATTATTAGGTATGTAAAACATGTTCGTTAAATTATATTAAGGATTTCATAATCTCTTTACTCAGTATACCGTTAGAAATCATATGTTTATTTGCCAAATTAAAATTGTATTGATATTTTTTTTCGGATGGATCTATGCTAACGGCCCGAAGGTCCTAATGCTACATCTGATTAGTGTGAGTTCTATGAAAAATTTTAAACCCAACTTCGAACTAGTATTAAAAGGATAAGTAACCTTTCGTATATAAAAACGAAAAATTATTAAGTCGGAAGGACTTCGTACAATAATTTCAGGGTCCAAAAAGTAAATTATACTCAATTAAACTTAACCATCACTATTTAACTGCCACTCGCCCTCATTCATTCATTCATATCGGTAAATCAACCTTCAGTCTGGTCCTAGTTACAGTCGGATTAGTCTTGATATAGGCTGGACAGCGTCATGATGTTGTGGCAGTGCTTGGACCTTTCGCTCTCGAGTATGGTGCGCTGCATGCTCGAGAGCGATGAGGCCTGGCAGGCGGCGGCCACCTTCTGCGAACTCGTCATTTCGCAGAAGGAGGCCGCAGAGCGGGACTGAGAGGATGACGCCGCATCCGTCCCGCTCCGTCGACGTAGGACGGGAGTGCGAAGGGGGCGCTAGGCGCACCTGCTGCCGCCCATCTAACGGGACTCTGGGTAAGGGTCCTACTGGGGTACCTACCCCGGTAGAAAAGTTCCGGCGTCGGCGGGGGTGCTCTAGGTTGTCGGAGCGCCCCTCTCTATATAATAGGAGGAAGCCCGGTTAGCCCTTTTGAGGGAGCCAGCCGGTCGCGGGTGGTGTACTGTGTTAGTCAGATCCGGGACACTCCCCTTCAAGCGGCTGAAGGCAACTCGTTTATTTTTCGGATCAGTCTTGATATTCATTTAATGAGGCCTCCAGCAGTGGGTGGGAAAAGTTATCAATGCTAATTATGAAGATTGTGCACAATATTTTTTAAAACATTGATCTTAGATAATACTTTTTTTGATTTACCTCTGTTTGGGCAACAGTACTAAAACTACTAGTAAGAGGTAGTGCCATTTGCTTTGCAGCGGAATTGGGCCGGCACGACCGGGGTACCTCTCGCTCACTAACACCGGCGTCAAGTGACAGCTATGTCGATGTCGTCACGTTTTGTGCAGTTTGTGACTTTTCGGTGGCTCATTGGGGGGATCGGGAAAAGGAGGGAAACACATAAACACATCTGAAAAACTTTTGGTTTGGTATATAGGCTCGGTAGTCACCATAATAATAATAATAATATAATATTTATGGACGCTTTTTAGACCCCGTGAATCTGGTCCCGTGGTAAGTTCTCGAAGAACTTGTGTTACGGGTACCAGACAACGAAAAATATATTAAATACTTTTATCCTATACATATATTTAAGATTTTTATTATATTATATTTCATATACATCTATGATCCAGGAACATAGAAAACTACTTCTTCCCTGGCTGGATTCGAACCCGCTACTTCCGGCTTGAGCGCCAACGCGCTAACCATTGAGCTACAGAGGTCGACAAATAAGGCTCTGACCGTCCGATTGCCTCCTTATGGCAGAAAAAAAGAACTACCAGAATTATGCGTTAATATATTTTACCATTGAAGTTAATATCTTATATATAAAATTTCCATGTCACAATGTTAGTTACCGTACTCCTCCGAAACCGCTTTACCGATTTTTACCAAATTTTATATGCGTATTCAGTAGGTCTGAGAATCGGCTACTATCTATTTTTCATACCCCTAAGTGATAAGGGTGGTCAACCCCTCAAATTTTAAAAGTTAACGCGGGCGAAGCTGCGGGCAACAGCTAGTTTTAATATAATATTAACCAAAGCACATTTTAAAACGGCATCATTAATAGGTAAACGCATGCGTTGGATTAAAGTTTAAACCTCTATACGGGCTGGAAAATAGGGATAGCCTAATAAATATATATTTTAGCATTATAGTATCACATGAATAGATGAAAACTTATTAATATTGTAATTTGAACGATATGTTGTATGAATTTGTATTCCATACGTATCAACCGGTGGGAAGGATGTCCTATGATTGTTAAGTAGCATAAAATTTATTTTTAAGTTTAGTTCATAAAATTGTAGGAAATATGTTGCTATAGTCTTGATTACTGTTTTATCAAAATACCTCTATCAACCATCGCCAAAACTGTGTCCTTTTTTGTTATCGCAGGGAATGCTTTTTACGCATGTAGCCAGGATCTCGGGCCTCTACCCGAGACCCTAGACCTGGGAGCGATGCGATGAAACTGCCTTCAGCAGCTTTTTGAGGGTCCCGGATCTGCAGGCAACAGGATCACCTCAGCGACAGGCTGACCCCGGTGGAAGCCAGACTACTCCTCGTAAGGAGGGTCTGCCAGACCGCTATTAAGCAGTCAATGTGACGTCGTGCCATACTGGGCCCAGGTTCCCATCCTAAGCCCGACACGAGCACAGGGGCGTTACTTGAGGCGCATTAAGTAGCGCCTTCTACGCACCCCCGTTCGTCCCCCGTGGAAGGAGGCCTCGCCGGTGGCCTCCTCTCTCACCTCTGGATACTACTGCCAGTACTGAAGTACTGAAGTAGACAATCGCTGTCCAGGAGCCAAAACTGTCCTGCTTATCATCTCTGTCTCTGTCATGTTGTCATGTCAGGTTTGCAATGGTAGAAAATAAGACTGCAGTGATCCATTAAATCTCCATTACGAAACCTCTTCCCAACTGATACGATCGTCTTAATTACAAAATCAAAACAGCAAACTTATAACATAATCGGTCATCATATTCATAATGCGAAACGATTATTGTAAATAAAGCTTTACACATAAATCTGCCAGGAATCGTAGTAAATAATTACGTTAGCTCCATCTCAGAGAAAGCCGTAAACGAAACAATTAAAGTTTATGCTTACCCTTCAAATATGGCTCCGGCTTTTACTATTATATATTTGACATTTAATTAAGATTTTCCCGATTCTGTTTCTGCGAGCGAAAATTACAGATCGTGCAAATATTTTCCAACACTTTTAAAATTTTCTGATTGGTGCCGGCTTGCGGAATATTTAAAACGACGTGTTGACGTATGTCGTTATAGGGAAATAGAATAGAAGCCAGTTTTTAGTTGTGATGAAATTTTCCATGCAAATTTTATTTAAGTCGGTGATGATGATGAGGATTATAAGGATAATATCTGTTTAGGAGATATATTTTAGTATGATGATATAAATTATAAGCTGTTGTATTAGTTAATCTAACATTATTTACAATTGAGGTAACCTTTTCGAGTTCAAGTTATTAACAGATATTGCCACTAAAAACTTTGACATGAATAATTATCACCAGCCTTTATCCTTTATTCATATTAATAAATAAATATAGTATAATCGCGCGCAAACACGTAATCGAGAGCAGCGTAGTGTGAGGCATTTTTTTTCTTTAATGCCGGTAAATGCTCTGAGGCATCCCGCGGGGGAGCGTGTCTCCCCACGCGGGTATGTAGGACTCGCTGCGCCCGAAAGCTGGTAAGTGGCGCAGCTCTACCCACTAAAACCCGGCGAGTGCCACCAATGCCGCCTTAGGTGAGGTGCCCCGGATCTAATGAGCAAACCTTAAAGGCTAGTCAGTCCCCCAAGGGACCGACGCCACCTCCACAGATGGATTGTCCCGCACCACAGAATAACCCCTCTCAACGTCGGGGCAGTACAATGGTGTGAGGTTCCCGTCCTCGCACCTTACCCCTGCTCTTTTGTCCCCTCTTCTTATAAGAGGAGTACAAAGAGCCCCCTCGGCTCAATTAGCTTCACCCAAGGTGCTGGGCTGACCCTAGGCTACTGAGCCCTAACGCCACTTCAAGGCCTGAACCATGGTGGGGAGTGTGAGGCATCCCATGACAGCGTCATATTGTTTTCCGTATAGGCATTTGAATCGATTTTACCTGCCAAGTCGTGCAGATGTTACCCATAAAAAAAACAATACAAGAGCTTAAAATTCTGACTAACTAAAATCACAATAGCTCGTTAGTGGAACAATTTATGTGGTGTGTCAAATAAATGATCCAGATGTTCACAGATCATTGAACCCTATTGGGGAAGATGTAACGAACTCTGCACTTGTGACTTCGCTGTAACGTCATTAATTCTACCTAATGCTCAAAACGACATCACAACCACTTTTCGTGATCAGGAGTACTTTTATATTCAACTAATGAACATGATCATCATTCCGCATACGTCATCTAGACCATGAAAGTATCATTATTGCCAGCGTAAATTGTCCAACGTTATGACGTCTGCGGATATCTTGTTTCTCGCTTTCTCCTATGCGGTTAGAAAAAGCGAGGCTACTTTTGTAGCTCTCTGGGCCGTACTAGCATACAATTTTTATCTGGTAAAATTAATATTTAAAAAACATCGTTTAAACAATTCTATTTATATCCATCGTGGACGAGTTGACTAATCAAGCTTTTTTCCATAATTTTTTACATACTGACTATCTAGCAAAACAACTTAAATCATTTTTTTTTTTTATTTTCCACCATACTTGGTGTATGTAATCGATAAATATAATAAGAATTCATATTAACCAATGAAGATTTATGAGAAATCGTAGTAATTTCCAGAAACAACATCAAGTAACTTCGCTTCTAGACGCAATATAGACGGTCATAATTTGCACGTGCTGAGTAAACTTTATGGGAACTATTGCTATTTGCTTAGTAGCTAGTACGTTGATCTATAAAATTTCCTGAAGTTCATAGTAAATGCCTTAGAAAATTCAAGGTTTATGTTAGGTAGATGGATAGGTAGTCTATTATACCTATATTACAAAAATCTCTTGTCACGATATTTGTGGTCGCATTGCTCTGAAGTGGCTCGACCGATTTCAATGAAATTTTATGTATATTTTGTAGGTATGAAAATAAGTCGTAATATTTTATATCACTTTAGGGTGTGTCTCCACCGCGGCGCATGGAAAGACTACGCACGTTTGTCAAGTTTGCAAGAGCATATTGTATGTCATTGTTCATACTGCAACTCACACGCTACACATTAATTGTTTTTTTTTTGCAATTGACATTTTAACATCGTTATTACGTAGCCTCTGCGTGCGCCGCGGTGGAGCCGAGCCTTTAAGGCTTTAGGATTAGGGTGCCCTATCCAAATATTTTTTGAAGTGTAAACTTCTCATACTGCGGAGACGCAGTTTGACGTTTATATGACGTGGACTCGCGACACCGCGCGGACCTGCGGTGTCGCGACCGCACGCGATCCGCTGGAGACGCAGTGTGACGTTTATATGACGTGGACTCGCGACACCGCACGCGAGCTGCTGGAGACGCAGTTTGACGTCTGATTTATTTATATAAGATTATGCAATATTTGTTTTGCAAATTATATTGCTTCCAAATTATGTCATGCGGCACTTTTGTGCGCCGTTTAAATTGTATTAGTTGTCATAATCTTTTACAGCCTGTACTACTTATAGGTATTTCAATTTAATTGTTTCGTTTTCACTTCTATCGGCAGTCCCTGTCCCCAACCAGTCCCTGACTGGTTGTGTTTTTTCTTTTTTTTTGACATCTTTTTAACAATTACAATAGTCACAAAATAATTTATATATCCAGAACATGTCATTGTTTTTATAAATACTGTATTTAATGACGCTGATGATGATAAGCAAAAATAGGCACAATCATGACAAATGTATTACAATTATAACCTGTTATACATCAATTCTCTTGAGGAAACGTTTAATTTTTTAATTTATTATAACAGCTACAGTTAGAATTGTCGTCACAGACAGCTAATTTCATTTTTGCCCTGGGTGGCAATTATTTTAAGCCCGCTTGCTTATTTAACAGTACTTCACGTAAATTCGTCAAGAAACTCGAAAACGTATTGTTATTTTTTATATTTTTCATTAACCACGTGGGAAGATGATCTCCACGCGGTGGCCGGTTCGTGTTGGATGCGTCATGGGTTCAGCCGTCTTAGCGTTCATTGAGGGAGGCCCAGCCGTGGACGGATGGAGGCTGATGATGATGATATTTTTCATTCACAATTTCACTGCTTTCATTTGGTCCAATTGTGTAAAGTGAAATTTATAAAAATGGCGTACATAGATTAAAAATATAATATAAAAAACTATCTGGTGCCCGCTGCTTCGCCCGCTTTAACTTAGTTTTACAGCCGTTTCGGATTGATGATGATTATTTTTATGGCCTATGTCACCCAGTATTAACGTAGCATTCTAATTATGAAAGATTTTAAAATCGATCGCAACTCGATTTTAATTTTTAGTTAAATCGTAACAACAAACAAAAAATCAAATCTATCCTCTTTAAAATTGGTGAATTTATAATCGCGTCTAATAATATAATAGGTACGTAGGAAAATATACCAGGGACTTCCATCTCTCGGTTTTATAATAATAATAATAATAATAATAATATCTATGGACGCTTTCACACCACGTCAATCTGGTCCCGTGGTAAGTTCTCGAAGAACTTGTGCTTTAAGCTGCTTAATATTCTACTTAAATATAATCTGCATCTAGTATACCTACATGTAAGCAGCTAATCAGTGTTAAGACTAATGAAAAACCATTACCAAACGTGACAGTACTAAGGTGGAATACATAACGTTTTATGAGAATTTGAAGTAAATAAAAACACTTTCCTGGCTTAAGATCTCATGAATACCTTGGTAAAATCCCTTCGTAACGAGTTTTCAAGCCGTGTCTCTAAAATACAAGAGTTTATGTAAATTCTGCATAAATTACATGTCGAACAAACTTCTGTACAAGTCGACACCTAACCCGTATTTCACTAGTGAATTCCTACTTCGGATTTAGGATACATTTTAAACTACTAGTAATAAGAACTTTCTTTGGAAACAATTTGTTTGGCTCTTTCCCTACGTGGGATAAATGATAATAAGTTTCAGGCACGGTTTAAGCTCGATAGTAACAATCCAGTCCAAATTTGACCTCTAAATATAGATCACGTTCAATTTTAATTTCTGCGCAGTGAAATCGAAAGAAACCTATTTGCCTAATAACATTAAAAGTATCAATATCCCAGCTTATCTCAAGTATTATAATTTATGCAAAAATATTCATTTCACAAAATTCATATTAGACAAAAGTTTTTATGTAATCTATAGGGACTAATGGTTTGCTTAGTCGATGGATACGGGCAAATGATTATTAAACTGTTGACATATTACGGACCATCAGAATATTTGTAATATCAGATCTGGAAAACTAGAAGCACTTGACAAAGTAACAAATATTAAAGCAGTGACCTTAGCTACCCTGCGGGGGAAGGAAATTCCCCAGGCGGGTATGTGGGATTTGCTGCGACCAAAGATGGTAAAGTGGACGTAGCTCTACCAATTAAAACCCGGCTATGTTCTCGTCGTGTTGGCCTGATACGGAAACTATGTTGGTCCGGGAATCTCGCGCCTACATGCAATAACGTCAAGAAAAGCGTTATGTAGTTGGTCGTACCAGTAATGCCTCGGTGTATATTGAAAGAAGACCATGTCCAGCTACATCCCTCGTAGTCAGTCACTCTGGGCCGGGAGGAAGGGGCCTAAGGTACACGACTCTTTATTGGAGAGACGGAGGTCAGGGTCATGAAATATCTAGGGCTCCACCCTCAAATCACCCTCAAACTTTGGCCCCCATTTCCAACAAGTAGGGTCGAAGGTAATAAGGTTGGAGTCAACGCTGGGGCGACTCCTTCCAAACATAAGAGGACCCAGCAAACCCTGCATTCGGCTATACTCCAAAGACTGCCGGAGTACAGCCACGTACGTAGCCCCAATTTGGGTGGACGTCCTCACCGCTAGGAACATGACCCTACTGGAGAGTATAGTCTCTTGGGTGGCAGCCTGCCCTGGCTAAAGATCAGCCGTGGCGTTGGTGCTCGCTGAGGTGCGCCCCTACTGCTCACATTGGAGGCCACTCTTTGGCGAGTCACCGACGTGGGAGGAGCTCTCGCCTGTGCGGAGGCTGGGTCAACAGTGCTTGCGAAGGTCCTGGCGCAGTCGCCATACGGTCAATGTACAGCCGAAGCACTGCATCCGGTCCTGGTGGCATGGCTGCTGAAAGAAACCCTCCACCTTCCACTGGACACAGGTGCTCACCGGACATAGCTGTTTCGGTGCATACCTGTGTCGTGTCGCGCGGGTTGCCTATGTTAGTCAAATCCGGGACACTCCCCTTCAAGCGGCTGAAGGCAACTCGCAGTGGTAATACAGCGGTATATCTTATCTTATATCCCCGGGGACAACCCATCCGCGGGTGAATTCGCAAAGCAAATCTCCGATAACAAAAAAAAGTACATGTCCAGTAATGGACGGAAGAAGGTTGATAATATTGCTGATGATGATATAAATTCAACAAAATTGAAGAGCTTCTCAAGAACGTCTACCAACCTACGGGTAATGTTCTACTGCCTGAGGCATCGCAATGCCTAAGGCTGCCTCTATATTGAAGGTAATCGAACGACGTTCGTTTAGTCATACTAATTTAATTGTTAAGGACATTAGGTGACCACCAATACGAAATGACCTCGGTGCCTCCTAGCTGAACTAACTTTAAATGGATACAGCCTAATGGTGGAGAAACCTAGTCATTCAATTTCCGTTATAGCGGAGAACCCTATTTTCCAATTTTAATGTGGGCGAAAAATTAAAACGACGCTTCATAAAATGATAAATGGCTATTGCAAACACTTTCATTAAACTCCACTGGTAAAGAGGGCAAGTTTGTTAACTTCTTTAATTTCAGCATAAATTATTTAAGTTGAATCAATGTTTCTACATTCCGAAGTGAGTTACTGTTTAAGTATATACATATATAACATACAAGAAGACATAGTGAGACGTGAGAGCTTTACTAGCTAAGTAAGTAGTATACAGACGACAAGCCGTACCATTTAGGCTTAATGAAGTCTTAAGCGTATTCGTTATGTAAAACATTATGAATGTTGATATATTTTTGAAGTGAAAACTTTTTTAGGCACGGTACGCATATTTTTAAATGAGATAAAATCCCTGGATTCGCGACACCGTTACCACCATTATGAGACGCTATTTGACGTTTGATTTCTTTATATTTAAAATTATGCAATATTTGTTTACATAACCAATCGTCAAACCAAAACCAAACACACTGAAATGTATGTTTGATTTCTTGTTCAATGTCTTGCGGTCATTTTGTGCGCCGTTTAAATTATATCGGTTGTCGTAATCTTTTTATGATTGTTTTGTTTTCACTTCTATCGGCAGTCCCTGTGACTGGTTGGGTTAGTTTTTTTTCACATATTATAGTTACTATCGACGCCCATAGACATTCGCACAACCAAAAGTTATGCAGATGCGTTGCGCTCCTTTTCACTATCCCCCCCAATGGGCCACCGGAAACTCACAAACCGCACGAAAAGCGACAGCATAGTCACTTGAAGCCGATGTTATATGAGCGAGAGGTACCACTCCGGTCATGCCGGCGCAATTCGGTTGAAACGCAGCATGGCACTACCTCTTTTTTTCCACCAGTTTCACATTCAGCCTGTGAGAGGAATGGATCCGCTTGTGCTGCGCTCGTAAAAACGTTTATCCAGAATCGATTGTTTGGATGATAATTTAAAATATTTTCTTTTAAACAAAATTATTTCATCTTACAAATGTATAATATTTAAGTAGATTAAAATATCTTGGTATGAATTTCTCAAGAGCTTAATAAACGCCCATAATAAAAGTTGGAAAAAATAAAAAACGCTGGAAATATGAGCTTTCCAAGGCACAGTCCCAACAAGATAAACAGCCACGCACCTGTAATACTGCCCACGGAAATGGCAATGTTTCTAGCCATTCGCGTAATCAAATAATAATGAGCGGGTCGGTTTACGGAGAAAAATATCTATTTCCCTCAAGACCGACGCATAAAGGAACATTAAAGAAATATATAAAAAAACGTTAAGAAGGTAATCTGTTTCTATTAAGTTTCTCGTGTTACATTAGAGGGATTTTGTGTTTTATACTTTTACTCATTTACTTTGTTATATGTACATTTCTTTTAATTTTGTCATTTTATATTGAAGCTGTTTCATTTTTTTATAAAATCCGCTTTTGTGTAAATTTAAATTTTGCTTGATCGCAATATGTAGCAATGAAGGTCGTTGTAACTACTGCGGTTCCGATGCGGCACGGGCACAAAATTTATGTACCACCAAGCCTGCAAACCTAGCTACCCGGAAACCATAACCGCCCGTAGTTTTTCTTTAGCTAGCTTTTCACTGCCGGTACATACTGAAATCCGTTAAGTACGTTCCGTACAAACGCAGCGTGGTATCGTGAGCAACTTTACACGATCAACATTTATGAAATGCTATCGGCTGGCTTTAAATCCTTAGAGGGCTGGCCCCCGGTTAAATATTAAATTTCGTAAGAATTTTAAATTAGAACATTAGGCGCGGCGTCTCAGCAGAATTTAATATTAATAACGCTATCGAAGCGGACTTGGTAGAGGGCTGAAAACAATGAATTTTTAATAGTTACTTTGCGACGGGCAATTAATGTAATGAGGTAGCAAGTTTTAGTCCACCCGAGGGGCTGGTGCAAATTAGAGTTAATTCAACGCTAGATTCTCAGCCGATTACTCTGTTTGGAGCCAACAATTAGTATCGATAAGTTTTACCGACGTTTGTTTCGGGTAATTATGTCAAAATTAAGATTAATTATTTGTTATAAATTTATAGCAAAAAAATATAAATTATTAAAATTAAGTCCAAATTTATACAGATAAATAAAATTGGAGTGTCTTTTTGTAATATTAAAATAACCGCTTCTTATTAAATGCATATGGATGTATACACGGTACATATACCAAATAACCTTTTTTACAATTTTTGTCTGACTGTCCGTCTATCTGTCTGTTTGTCTGTCTGTTTGTTCCGGCTAATCTCTGAAACGGCTGGGCCGATTTTAATGGGACTTTTACTGGCAGATAGCTGATGATAATATAAGGAGTAACTTAGGCTATAAAAATAATCATCATCAATCCGCGTACGGCTGTAAATCTAAGTTAACGCGGGCGAAGCTGCGGGCAACAGTTAGTTTTTTTAAAACGTAAAGTTACTCTAGTTACTTTTTTCGTTTAAATACAAATATGGTATGTATAATATACGGTATGTATAATAATTTAGGATATTTTAAGATAGGTATAGATACTAAAATAATCGCGGCTTTTAATCCAAGTTAAAGCAATCAAAAACACAGGTAATAGGTAGAAAAAAATATATACATTATCACTTTATAAGGATCCATTATTAATTTCTATATCCCTTATTATGCTTATTATTCCTATATCAGCTCTGTACTGAACACCGGTAATTCCTCTCTATCAGAATTCGGTTTAGTAATTCGTTTTTCATTTTAGAAATCCTAGAAGCACTTAGTTCCATTCCTAAATTGTGTATTTGACGTTGAGAGACCTAAGTACCTTGCATTCCACTTCATACCGCTCTAAATTACCCAAAACTGCTTTTTCCAAATGAACAATGAAATCAGCGTGGTATTTCTTGACAATTTTCTATTTTTCATTTAAAATTAGTGTTTAGCAATGAAAATATAACAATCCTAAATTAAAAAAAATATATTTAAAGGAGGAGGTCTTTTTAAAATCCTTCTGATTTAATATTTGTATTATATAAGTTGTAGTAGTACTTAAAAAACTTCTCTCTCTATAAATACTAGCTGGCGTAGTAGATTTTTATGCGCCGGGAAATGCTCGTAGGCCTTCCGCGGGGCAAGAGGAACTCCCAGACGGGTATTGGGCCTCGCTGCGCCCAATATATGGTAAGGTGGACGCAGATGTACCCACTAAAACCCGGCTATGTTCTCCTTGTCGCGCTAGTCCGGTGCTATGGCCGTTCGCACCGGTGACGATGTGCCTCTCTTCTGGAGCAGGGGCACACCCTCCTCTTCCTCCGCTCAAGGCACTCTGAACACATAAGAGTGCCTTAGGATGTAGTGCTTAGTAACTAGGTAGTGTGAATCTTATTAAAGGTTATGACTTCAAATCCTATTTACCAAGAAAATCTTTAAGAATATCATGTCAGTGTCGATTATTGGGCCATATTTAAGACTAGCTGTTGCCTGCAGCTTCTCCCGCGTTACTCAACTCCTATAAGTCACAGCGTGACTTATAGGAGTGCCTTCCTCGAAACATAGGCTATCCTAACACTGAAAGATTTTTTCAAATCGGACCAGTAGTTCCTGAGATTAGCGCGTTTAAACACACAAACAAACTCTTCAGCTTTATAATCTTATATATAAAATTTCCATGTCACAATGTTAGTTACCGTACTCCTCCGAAACGGCTTTACCGATTATTACCAAATTTTATATGCGTATTCAGTAGGTCTGAGAATCGGCTACTATCTATTTTTCATACCCCTAAGTGATAAGGGTGGTCAACCCCTCAAATTTTAAAAGTTAACGCGGGCGAAGCTGCGTGCAACAGCTAGTATTAGTATAGATTATGAACGTGTTTTTATTATATTAATATCTCAAAGTTTGTTTTAGTTTCATAGCTCATGTTCTTACCATGACCTTCCAATAAAAGTAAGTTACCGTTGTTATTTAATGATATTTTAATGTTAATACCAATTGCAAGATCGATCTTCATGAAGAGCCATTTTGGACGCCCGCCCATTGTCATGATGTCATCATTATCATCATCATTTATCCATCCACTGCTATCCTCCTTCAAAGAACGCCAAGACGACCGATCCATAACTTATGCATACTGTGAAAATTTCAATAATATCTATCGTAGCAAGTAAAATATTAGCAACGGTAATAACTAAATGATAATAGCAATTAAAATTGGATCCAATAGGCTATTAAAAAAATATATAGCAATTTATAGATGAAAAATATGAATAACTAAATAGTGAAATTAAATAACAACTTAAAAAATACAAATGACATTGTTAATTGTATATCAAAATTACCTTGACAGCGGGCCCCGCTCGTTTGTCTAAGTAATGAATTGTTTTTCTCCCGTTTCAACCGTTTCGTAATTTTGCTCGTGTAATATATCACATGTTCTGTCAACTGAGTGGTCTGGATTAGACACGCATCGCTCTTATAACATACGATTAAGACGCGCCACAGTCTGACAAATATACTTTATGTACACTTTTGTACACTTTATGTACACTATGGCAAGGGTTGTGTTTTTATCAGTCCATTTAAATTAATGACGTATCTTCCTTCGTAGAACCTAAACCTCATCTTTTAAATAAATTAAACTTTTTGTTTTATAACATTTACGCGTATTTCACTCATTTTAAAACATTTTTTTACGGTTTTGCCCCACGTTTCGGATAATTTACAGCAACCTTGGTCATGGGATGACCAATAAAAACTTTTTTTTAGCGCGAAAAACCATTAAACTAGAATCTACGTATTCTTCTAGAAGTGGTACCATGATTATCAAATATACAGTCTGTAATTTTATTACTGTATTATCAACAACTTTTCTCAGCGGGAGGGAATCGCTGTGCCGCGTTCCCGGTTGCATGAGTACCACACCATATTGTATGTTTCTCCAGTGAAACAGCTTTGCTGTGAGCGGAGAGAAGGGCAAGACAGGCAGTGTAATTACTGACATCTAGACTGAATAAGTTGCCTGGGCTAGTTCCAGGTAAACTGGTTTATGTTCATGGGCGACGTCGACCACTGACTATCAGGTGGTACGTCTGTCAGTTTGCCTATCCAACTAACATAAAAAAAGCTTATCAATACGTAAATTTCCCGTTATAGTAAATAGTCAATTTTCCTATAAAATATCTACCCACGATAGGCTATCCTTGTTCTCTCAACTACTTATAATTACACAGCTTCAGATCTGCACATCAAAGTTGTACTAAAATACGTTATAATATATACCAACAAATATTATATTTTAAGTAGCCAAAAACAGCATTAAAAAATCCTTTGTACGTTACAAGGTATCTTGTATTTTGTTTTATTAAAAGGAGCATAAACAAAACTTGGGGATTATCCAACATCGCCTCAAGCCGAGGTATGTTGGACCGAACCTTTGAAGTGTTGGTGTATATATAGAGTTGGGAAACGTTAGCAGGTAATTATTCATGCTTGATATACCTTCGCAACAAATTATGTTTTAAGAGAATGGTGATATGGCATTCGTGATTGATTCAAAAATATGTTCTCTAAAGTAATAATATTCCTTTTTGCTATTATCTTTTATCTATTATCTTTGCTATTTATCTTTGCTGTACCATCTTTTGCTACATTCATGTGGTTTTAGTATCTCAACAGATATTGAGTGTGTAGTTACAAAACAAATAGCATAATGGTTTTGCTTTTTACTCCCACACGCAGAAAATTGGGAGTTATAACTTTGATCATATTATCACTATCTCTGTGGCACCGTAGTTCTTATAAAGATGAACCGATTTGAATGCGGTTAATTCATTTTGAAATAGGTTTCCTAGTGCAAAGTTTCAGACAGGTTTTGTCAAAATCGCTTTAGCCATTTACAGCTCTTTTGTGATTTTGTTAGGGAGTGTTTTTAAGCATGGTAATACCCGATCGTTTTCGGCCCAGGTGACCATAAGTATGACCTTAGTAATGGAAGCGATCAGATGCGCAGGATATATAACGGTGCTTAAGTGTACTCGCAAGACAGGTACACATACTCATCCTTGTCCTCGTAGACCCAATGGAACGGAAACCTTTACGACCTGAGAAAGACTCAGACAGACGGAACGGTATCTCGGTGAGAGAAATACAAGGGTTCAGTACTATCTTACGATACCCATGTGAAGTTGATGTAGTGCTATTCTACTCTACCGGCACCATGGCTTAAACTTTTAGCAGTTGGTATTTTATTAGAGTTATCTACGTTTAAAGATTCATGAAATAGCTAGCACATCACTAGACATTGTACAACCGTGAATTGTGATTCAGCCTCAGGTGAACACGTGAAATGTATAGTTAAATATATACACTGTAAGGGTACTTGTATAGAATTACTACGTATTAATATTACGAGAAGCCCTCATTTTACAAATACATGATCGCAAAATACATCATTATCCCTCGCCCGTGTTGAAATATACCATAATACTTTCCTGCAATTGAATGTGATTCAAACATTACAATGCTGAAATTTGTTATTGTTAAAAATACGTATATAACACTAATAAGTATTACTTTAATATCGCTAAATGAAATTCAATATTTAAATACTCAATTATTTACTGGATCCTTATAATAATCATCAGCTCGTATTCATCCACTGATATTCTTATTATATTCACTGATATTCAATATATTATTCACAGATTTTTTTTATCGCAGGGAAATGCTTTTTACGCATGTAGCCAGGATCTCGGGTAGATCCTGACCGTATGTGGGACTCGCACCTGGGAGTGCCCTACCCGTAAACTAATACCACTGCGAGCGCCTTCAGCCGTATTTTGAGGGTCCCGGATAGGCATTCAACAGGATCACCTCAGCGACAGGCTGGCCCCAGCGAAGGCCAGACTACTCCTCTTAAAGGGGGACTGCCCGGCTGCTTAGGCAGTCCCCGCGAAGTCATGTCATACTGGGCCCAGGTTCCCATCCTGAACCCGACACGAGCACAGGGGTTTTACTGGAGGCGGATTAAGTAGCGCCTGCTGCGCACCCCCATTCGTCGCCCACGGGGGGAGGCCTCGTCGGCGGCCTCCTCTCTCACCAGCTCGTTGGCCTCCTTCTGGGACATTACTGCCTCGCAGAAGGAAACCATCGCCGTCCAGGACTCGTCGTCACTGAGCATCGCGGTGATGACACTCTGCAGTTCACTGATATTCACTTATATACTGATATTCAATAAATGCCAAGATAGCCTACGATACTCTCCTTAAATCTGGACCATCTACTACAGGAAAGTCGTGGTTCCATATATTTGGAGGGCAACTGATCCTTCTTTCTTCTATTTATAAGTAAATACATTTAAACGATATTTAAAGATTTATAGGCGACGATGGTCTAGTCATTAGTGGGCTCGGCCTCTTGAGGTCTGGGTACGATCCTGACTACGATTCTACGAGCACTTGAACATATGACCATCGCTTGCTCACCGGTGAAGGAAACATGGTGAGGAAATCTGCATACCTGATGAGATTAAAAGTCTTTGAAGGTGTGTGAAGTTCACCCCGCATTGGGCCAGCGCATCGGTGCACTATGGCCCAAACACCCTCCTCGCCTGATTTCGAGGAGGAGACCCGTGCCCAGCAGTGCAACATATAAGGGTTGATATTATTATTATCTTACTAATATTATAAAGGCGAAAGTTTGTAAGTTTGGATGTTGGGCATTAACACAGGCGAAGCTGTGAGCAGCAGCTAGTTAAGATATGGGCAGTGTATGAAAACGATGCATTTATATTTCTCGTAAATTAAACATGTAAATTTGCGATAAACATTCATGCTATGTCTCTGAAATACAAATTGCAAAATAATATGATCGGGAGCGACGAAAATAAGCAAGCAGGGGATATTTTTGTCCTTATTATTTAGTATATATTACTTATATAGGATTATGTAAATATTTATTCTAAATGCATTTATGGACATACAATTATAATTAATGTATTATAATTAAAAAATTGGATTATAATTATAAGAAATCCATTATGAAATTCCTTATTTCCTTAACGATTAACCGGCGGCCTCGAGGTCCACTTTGAGTCTGGGGGATTAGTAATGTGGATTTTGTCTTATCACTGTGAAAGAAAACATCGTGATGTGATACGTCTCAGAAAGTATATCATTATACTATCGTACACACCTTTTTTATAACGTACAAGAAAATGGCGTCAAAAATAAAACCAAATAAAATTTATGATATTTGAACTAGAATTGTAATTACTGAACTGTAAAATTTCTTTACGCTTTCGTGGAGTTCATGTTTAAGTCACTGAAAATAATTTATATAAACACGTGAAACAAAATGAGCGGGAATTTATTTTGTCGATGGCCCTCGCATCGTAATTTTGTAATATTTTTATTTTAATAACATACATGCTTACATTCGAAGATTTGATAGCACTGGCCATTGCTAGATTCTACATATAATAGTTAAATATTCAGTCAAGAAAAAACTGATAATTATGATAATTACTGGCATGTTGGTCTAGTGGTTAGTGACCCTGACTGCTAAACCAGAAGGTCGTGGGCTCGATCCCCACCCAGGACAAATGTTTGTGTGATGAGCATGATCTTGTTCTGTGCTGGGTGTAATTTATCTATAATATGTATGTATTTAGAAATATATAAGTAGGTATGTATCACTTGTTACCATAATAACAGGCTTTGCCTAGTTTGGGATCAGATGGCTGTGTGTGAATTGTCCTAACATATTATTATTATTATTGGAACGCAAGTTCCTATAAGCGTAAGGTTTTTGACGTCATCCTACTCAGAAACAAATCAAAGAATCTACCATTGAAATACAAATTTTTGACTGACACATCACTGCGTCGGCAGCTGTGTGTTTCACTATGGGGTAGCTTAGCGAAAAAACTCAAGTTCAAATGGGATAAAAAATCATAGTAAAAACTATATACCCGAATAGTTATTTTCTTTATACCTCGAATAGAACTTGAAATTAATATTTTTATAATAATGAACTTCGTTCCTATCTGGTGCCCCACGACACCACACGGTTTTTTTTAATAATACAGAAACTAACTTATAATTGATTGTACACATTTACGACTTCAATCGATTATATATTAAGTGAAACTATAATTAAGATCAATCGCATTAATTAGACCTCAATAACAATATACGTCCAGTATAATTGACTGCCTGTTATAACTAAATCTCTCAACATACAATACATAAGTAAATGAAAATGACAAATTATATCATCATCAGCATCAAAGAAGATCCCTCGCCATTCGCATCTAATAATATATATAAGAACATAATTTGTATTCTCCAACCAGGAGGCCGTGTGGTCGCAGACTGCACGGTTGGCGGGGGGCAACCGCCCACTTTAACAAACCAATAGTGATCCAAATGGGATCACACTAATCCGACGAAGCATCAGGGCCTTTGGGCCATTAGCATAGATTTTTTTTTATAGAAGAGGGGGCAAACGGGCAGTCGGTTCACCTGATAGTAAATGACAAGCGACATCCATTGACACCCGCGCAACCAGAGTAACAGTAGGTGCGTTGCCCGCCTTTTATATATGAGTATCCTTCCGAAAAAAAAAATGTATTCTAAGTACGGTATTGATACTAAATGAAGTCTTTAGTAATAGATAATAAAAATCATGCCAAAGTAATCTTTGAACTTCAATTTCCTTGGACCTACGAAGTATAGCTTGTTTCATGTTTGACACTATTATTTCACAATTTCAATCCGCTTATGAAGCCTTTTGATATTACCATATACAATCAAAATTACCTTCAAATGTATATTATTTTAAATTATAAGTTTTATTACTATTTATTAAATAGTTTATTAATAGCATATTTAATAGTATTTCCACAATAATTTCCATCCACAAGAATTCCAGTAAATTTTTAAAACGCAAAGGATCAACAATTGACTGAGTATTATGTAATTTGGCTTCATTAAAGTAAAAGCATTCTCATGTTCTCCCGGATGATATTATTTCTTACAATTTTTGTACGCAATACGCACGCTCATACAATGTCTGTTATTTATACGTCTGCGACATCACTTCGTCGCTTTTAATAATTATTTATGTAAATAAAATATAAATAAGAATGAAATATGATTAAAAACCGTAAAAACATATAAAGTTATTTCTCTACCCAATGTCAAACAATACTCTTCTTCAAATAAAGGTTGAGAAGACAAACGCCAGATATTTTAAAATGTTGGCCTTGAAAAAAGGCAGATGTTTTAATAATAATGTTATTGATCTATAAAAAAATTGGCTATCACGAGACGCCCGACACTTGTGAAACATTTTTTTTTTAATACAAGGCGCGTCATGATTGCATCATGCTGTTTGCCGTCATGTCGATTTTACTGCTATGTCGCGCCAATTTCTGATGTTTGACAATAAAAACATGCCTCGAAAACAACTTATATTATTTGCAAAAACACCAAAATATGTAACCCTCGCACAATTTTCCCATATAAAATTGATAAGCTAAAGTGACCAAACCAATAGAATACAATGTTCATGTGTGTAATGTTTGCAGCCGATGTGGGAAGCTGCGAGGTGCCGCTGGGAATGGAGAGCGGGATGATATCTAACGAGTCCCTCTCCGCTAGCTCCAGCTATGACCTCAGCGTGTCTCCATTAAGCTCAAGGTAATTTCTACAAACGTAGACTTGAGTGGTTAAGATTTTTATATAAATAAACCATGGGTCTATAAAATTTTATATTATTAATGTAAAAATCTTAACAACCCGCGACTGTTAAAAGTAGTTTTATGATAAGTGAAACTTCTGTAAATGTTAGAAAACATATGTGTTATTTGGTGACGTCATAATTTTACACGAAATACTAGGTACCTACTACTACGGCTACCAAACTAGCAAAATATATCTATACTTTAATTTAATATAATATTCACTAGGTTGCCTACATTCCACGTTTGTACACAGTCGTAAAATTAGCATATTTTAAACTAATAGCAGCTATATTGTATACCAAACTGCCTTTGATGTAAAGTAAATTGGCCGGAAATCGATATTGTGATTGTACCAATATATAATTAGGGACCATTGTCATCAACGACAAAGCGTTATGATACGGTTAAGTTGTTACAATAATTGTGAATCCGGCAACCACAAAACGCTCACACTTAGCTCAAACAATTAACAGAGGGTTTCACATTCGGCCTGTAAACCCGCATAAGCCCGACAGGAGACAATAGAGCGAAAACTCGACGCTCGTTTAAGCAATTCAGTAACAGAAAATTAAATTTTCATATTAATTCGGAGCAACTGTAATCCCACAAAGTCTTTAGGGTCATGAGCCCCAAAGATAACAAGATATAAGCAAGCTAAGGTTTTACCGCTGAAGACGAGTTAAAAGTTATTTAGCAAACATTATTTAATTCAACGTAGAGGCTTGTAAAGTAAATGATAAGATCATAGATATTCAAATTAGGCTCCTAACGTCGACAGACGAGATCCATAGACAATCACAGTTGTGAAAGAAGCTTTTAGCTGATATATATTTGATAATATTATCAAATTGAATTGTATTTAATTTCATTCTCGTATATAACATTGAATTCGTTATTTTTTTTATGTAATGTTTTTTAACATTTTTATTATATCAATATTAAAAAATTATGTTTAATTTTGAACAGAATTCGAACCGAAATACGTGGTGGCGCATGGTGTCCCAACGGACTTATATCGCCGGCCAGCCGTCAATATTTGGAGGTAGATCTACATGATGAATATCTGATCACTGCAACTGAAACTCAGGGCAGATTTGCAAACTCTGTAGGAGTCGAATTTGTCGAAAGCTATTCCATTGAATACTGGAGGAACTCTCTCAACCGCTGGGCCAAATACAAGGACTTTAATGGCAGCAGAGTAAGTATAACTAATTTATTGTAGGTATCATATGTGTATTTTACTTTATTGAAAACTAAAATATGTTTTTGTTTGTGAATTGTGACTATATATACTTATATTGCTCATTTTACTTCATAAATCCGTTAGTCTTAAAATAGACCTCTTAAATTTATAGTACCTTAGTAGAGGTTCCCTTTTTGAACAGTAAAAATGAATCGAGTCAGTTTTATTTTATATTCACGAAAGAATTTTATTTTAGCTAATCCCCGGCAATGTGAATACGTATACACCGAGAAACATGACACTGGAGGCCCCATTCGTTGCGTCGAAAGTGCGCTTCTTTCCCTACGCTGCCCATCCCAGGACCGCTTGCATGAGGGTAGAACTGTATGGCTGCCGCTGGAAACGTAGGTACAACAAGCGTGAGGTTTTGATAGCTGGCGATGTCCTGGGACTCTGCTTAGCGACATGTGCTATCGCGACTTCATGCTATGCTATTTGTGACGCTGTGCGAATACCCGCCGCTTGGTGGTCATTTATATCAATTTATGTTTGTACAGAGGCTCTTGTTGCTTACTCGGCGCCGCAAGGCGGTGACATGCAGACCATGACGGGGGGAGCCCGGTTTGAAGACCTCTCCTATGACGGTATCCTCCGTAGCGGGAAGATGACGAACGGATTAGGACAAATGACCGATTCGTACTTAGGGCCAAATGATTTCGAGCTGCCTGACCCGTTGGACACGAGAGGTATGTAGTAATAATGACGATTTTCGTTCAACTCTCTAAATTCTTTAATATAATGTTTATTATCAGGAACCCGCTGGGTCGGCTGGAATAAGTCCATGTTGGCGGCAGATGAAGTGAAACTAACGTTCAATTTCACGGACACGCGAATTTTTTTTCACATCGACATTCACACTAACAACATGTTTACTAAAGACGTTCAGGTACAATATTTAACTAACAATGGTTTAGTAAAATGTATTTCAATTCTTTAACATGTTTTTATTTAATTCAGCTCTTTAAAGAAGCGGAAGTGTATTTCTCTCTGGAAGGAGAAAGATGGCAGGAGGATTTTATTTCGTACGAACCAAAACAAGATAAAGTGTCTGAGCACGCTCGTAACATACACATAGACTTAGAGAACCGCACCGCCAAACTTATAAAGGTCAAATTTAAATTTCAACACGAATGGATCTTGATCAGTGAAGTCACTTTTAAATCAAGTAAGTGTCATTTTTAAGTATAACACAACACAAACTACTCTGAGTAACTTAACTCCTACAATTTTTTTAATTCGCATAGATCCTAAAACTTTTATACTTTATATATATAAATTATACCGAAAAAAAATAATACATACATACACACTTTTATATATATTTTTCTTCTGTGCGTGTCTATTGGACTGAACTTCTCCTAAATAGCTGGACCGATAATGATGATTTTTTTGGATGTTCAAGTGGATTCGAAAACGGTTTACCTATATTCACGATTGTTCGTTCCACTACAGTATGTTTCGTACAGGAAAACGTATGGTCGGGCCTTCTAGTGGATATGTTATATTCTTCTGAACCTTAAATAGGTGACCTGTGTAAGGATAAAGTTTTCCTTTTTTCCAGCAGTGGGACATAGGAATATATAAATAAATAAAAATATTTTTATTCAATGTTGTACATCAAAGTACCTTATTCAACGTCAAATGACTCTACTACCGGTTCCAAAACTAGTCCACTGAGAAGAACCGGCGAAACAAACTCAGTGATTATACCATACAAATTATCTGCACTTTATTCAATCCTACGATCGTTGCGTGTTATTCACTTCCAGTCTGCCAATCGTAGTAACAATGATGAATGGTTTTCCTCAAACTAGCTTCCCATACAATCTCAATCAGCTAAGAACGACGAACAAATCATGTAGGTGGCAAGCCAATAGATCTATTATTGCGCACCAATTCGCCTTATCTCCAATGAGCACTCGCAAGCCTCCGGGCATTTCACAAATTTTATCTTTCTCTAATTAATCCGAGATCTTCCGGGAAAATCGTTTCTTAAGTGATAAATCAGCGCCCGTTTAATGAAGGAACGTTAATAGACGGCAATCTTTAATCTCTTATCTCTATTATTTAATATAAATTATGTTTAGCTTAAAAGTTTGTGACAAATATTATTTTTGTTATGATATTTTCTCGTTATTTATATTATGTGAATTATAAGTCGTTTTTCTTCTTTTAGAATTGTTCAGTATTAAGTTCACAGTCTTACGAAGGTACTTGTTATTTTATTTTCTACACATAGAAAATAATAATAAAGCATTGTATATTTACACTTTTTTTTAAACGTTAAAAACACTAGCTCATTTTAGAATTGGTAATAAAAGCAGCGATAAAGTCACCGAAAACCTAACTCGAAATGATTCTTATGATTGCTAGATCTCCTAAATGGGTCTAAATCAAAGCACATGGGCCATATGTAAACTTGGCCCAGAGTCAAATTTACAGCTTTGCACATAGCCAGCACGTGCGCTGTACCGTTTTTTAATTTCCTAATGCCCTGTTATAATTAAATAAACCCTGAACAACCGTTGGGGCTAAAATATACCATTTTAAATTCCCTTTGTTCGTTGTGTTTTTAACGATTACTATTTATACAGCTAATGTATTTTTAATTTAATTATACTTTTGTGGGGCGGGGCTATTTAAATATTATCGTTACATTTTTATTAATCATGTAAATTATATTTTCAAAATCCATGTAGCATGTACATTCCCGTTATAGGCATGTCAAAGATTATTTTGATTGATTTGTGTTATTATCTATGTTTAATTATACAATACAAATGAAACTTCATTGAATCGTCCAACTTATTTCACCTTTAAACGTAAAAAAGATTAAACATAAAATATCAGATCAATTTGTATGTAGGTATATATGTACCTACATACAAATTGAGTACAAATTAATCACGGTAAAAACTCTTTGTAGCCTAGAAAGGCAAAAAAGGCACAAAAAGTTTGCTCTTCTTATTCAGTTGGACAACCTTTGAAGCTTTTGTTGTCCCAAGAAAAATATATAAGTAAAAGGTAATGAAAAAGATATAGTAGGTATGCTGACATAATCTTCTTATATATAAAATTTCCATGTCACAATGTTAGTGACCGTACTCCTCCGAAACGGCTTTACCGATTTTTACCAAATTTTATATGCGTATTCAGTAGGTCTGAGAATCGGCTACTATCTATTTTTCATACCCCTAAGTGATAAGGGTGGTCAACCCCTCAAATTTTAAAAGTTAACGCGGTTAACGCAACAGCTAGTATAGTATAATAGTGGCCCGGACGGACGTCCTTTCACAGGCAAACGCCACCTTTCTCTCTAGTTTCAACTGTAAAGTGTACAAACTGTTATTAAAATCGTTTCAATAACTTAGCAGTTCATCACATACAAACAACATAACATGAATTTTATGTATTCATATAATATTATTGTGTCTCATAAACTTATATATGTTTTTTACTTATTACCTTCCCTATGAGTTGGAAGCAGCATCCATATCTTTTGATGCTTCGGAGCAAACACTTCATGAAACTTGGTTACTAAGGCCATCATGTCTCGTTAACAATCGTGCCATCTATTAATACTTAACTAAACTTTGCTTGCAGCACATATTGTCCTAAGTGTGTTTTCACCAAGTTTTCCACAATCGAAGTAAAATGAATGTCTTTGATTTAAAAAACTAATACCAATAACTATAAATAGCACCCCTAATATGATTAGTTAGCATTTTTTTAATTTTAGTCTGTTTGATAGTTTTTTTTTTCGAATAAACTTCGAAACGGCTGGAATAAATACAATATGAAATAAACATAACTCAGCATTTATTTTTTCCACTATTTCGCTATTCTTTTAATTTTTACAATGTCTTAAATTAATTAACATTAATATCATGGAGACTAGGCACAAGGAGTACTCTTCTCTCATCTATCTCTAATGGGAAAAATGTTGAAAAAGTGGTGCAATAAATAACTAGTTCAAAAACGTCCGCAATGGTGCTGGTGAACTAACAAGGTATGGCAGGTTATGGTGTTTGTATACATAAATGTGGTTGTGTGAGTAATTTCTTGACGCACACGCTTCAAATTTTGCCACCTGATGGTGTATTTAACTCTTTTCGACGGACACTTTTCATGCACATAGATTGTATGTACTACTTGTGTCTAATCTCCATGATTAATATTAACTAAACATTCCTATTAGGTAGAAAACTATACCTTCACAATTATATTAGCATACAATCCAAAGCCAATTTTTGAAACAGAAATATTTAAGTACTCAAACTTATACTGTTCCTTTCATTTTGCATTCTCCTAAAGGTAATCTTAAATTAGTTACAAGCTTTTCCGCAAGTAGAAAATACTAACAAGTACAATTAGAAATTAGCACAGTATCAAGTGACTCTTGGCAACTACCTACTACTTCACTGGCACCACGCCATTTCTCCTCACCTTAGTTTAGGCTTAAACCTAGTTTCATAGTTTGACACGGCACCTAATGAACCCGGTTTGTTGTGCAGATCTGGGAGATCACAAATTAAATGTTTTATGTGTAAAAAACCAAAACCTAGGGTACTTCCGATTGACCTAGGATTGTCAACTTTGGTTAAAAGCAAGGTCCCAAAGCACAAGTAAAGGGAAAATTTACGAGAAATGCTAAATTTGCCAATATCTTTTTATTGTATTGACTCAAGACCTTTATTACCACGCTTTTATTTTTATATACCTAATAGGGACTATAGACTTCAGTATCTGGTATAAATTTCAACTTACGAGATCCACCAGTTCCTGATAAAATAAGTGGTGACACACGAATAGATAGTCGGACGGTATAAAGGTTGTTTTTATCTCTTTGAGTTACCTAAGGAACCCTAAAAATGGATAGTTGATTTTAATCTGTTATCAATCACGGTTAACAAAAGACATGTTCAAAGTCTCTTTACGCTCGTAATATTTTTCCGGTTATCAGACTAATGCAAACTGGGCTCCGAACTTAGTTTCCGTTCCTTTCCTTTGTAGTTTACAACAATTAGCTCTGCGCTCGACACCTATTCATTTCTCCTCATTGTCTTATCCTAAGACTGGCTCTGTTTGCTTTCATTCAATGCTCTAAGATATAGCACTAACTTCCTAACTAAAATTCAAAGAGGTTTTCAGTTTCAACTATTGTTTCCCTATGAAACTAATTTCGCAAGTAATAAATTATGACGGACCTTACACATTATAACACAAACTTATTGTAATATTATATTATTACATTATAACACAAACTTATTGGAATATTATATTATTTTATACTGTTTTCTTTATTATTAAATTAATTTAATTTTTACAGTTCCAACTATTGTCAATTCTTCCGCGGAATTCATAGAAGAATACTATCGGACTGACGCTACTCCGTCGTCAAGGAAGAAACGTAATTCTTCTCTGAGAGTGTCAGTGGGTTTGGCATGTGGTGCAGTAGTCGGAGGGGGGGCTTTCATAGCAGCCGCTGCGTTGTTATTAACCAAACGTACCAGACGCAGAATACCCAATGTGCTAAAGAAGCCTTTTTGTCCTTCGCTAAGGCATAATTCTAGTGCCAGAAACAACAGAAGAGCACCCAGACTTGCTTTAGCGCTTGCTAACTGCCCGCCGATTCATATGCTCAGGTAATATTTTTTTGTATAATAAATAACACATTTACCTATTCTGATTTGTTGTATACAATATGTTCTGTCGAATGTTTACGCATTGTTAAATTTAGTTTAGCCTTCTTATGTATATCTTATAAAGACTATGTCTATGGCTATGATAACATGTTTTAGGTACTTAAAGACCTGCTTTTCTGGTGCGGAAATTAATTAACGTATAAAATGTACTAAAAAAATCTAAATAGAGGTGTCAATAGACACCCGGATGGAACGAAGTTCCTTTCGATTAATTAGTGAAGGAATTGTAATAAAAAAAATTGTACATATACAAACACACACACACACATTATAATGAAACAATATATAGAAAACAACACACACACTTATATATATATATATATATATATATATATATATTTATGTGTGTGTGTATGTTATTGTGAGAGAGAGACAGACAGAGACACACGTGCATACCGCACGGCTTACAATAGCAAAAAGTGTCGTTACAACTTTTCGTCTTATTTTTTTCCGTCTAGCCCCCTTTCGCAACGCGCGATAAGGAACTACGTATACTACTAGGAACCAATAAGGTTCAAGAATTGAGGCCGCGTTTAGTGACGATGAGTTGGTCGGCCTTTCAGGCGGGTCGGACGATCTCCGTGACGTGTCTGGTCCGTGTTTAATGCTAGTGGAGGGGGATGGGTCGTCTTGGCGTTCATTGAGGGGGGCCTATATTCAGCAGTGGACGGATTGAGGCTGATGATTATGACGTACTAAAAAAATATATTATTATCCTCTATGTATGGTAATATAAATAGTAACATTTCGATAGGAAATCCAAATGAATAATTTTAATTATGTATGAATTCTAAATACATTATTTTGACAACAGACCCGCAGTCGTTGATGAAGATTACAGAGAGCCATACAACATCTGGAGGGAGACGCTTGGACGCCGTGAGAAGCGCGAAAACCCGGATCAAAACGAATATAACGGTGAGTTAGTTTTTATGAACCTAATATAATTTCTATGTCATTTTCATTCATTCAACTTTAAAAGTACCTTATCTTAAAACTCCGATGTCGCTAATTTTTCTGGATTCATCTTGTTTGTATGAAAAGCCAGAAATATCGTACGTCATTCAGTGACGAATCACATTGCATACTTTTCACTTTTTTCAAATCAATATATCGTTAGAGCTTTCATAAAAAGTGTTTGGCATGCACTAATTCGAGGAGGTGCTTTTCGCATTGCTTTAGTACTTTTTTAAAACGTCAAGCTTAAATTATCTGCACAATTCATAAAAACGCGTTTGAAGTAAAACATCTTTAAGCGCGATTAGAGCATAACTCAGATTTTTTTCCTAATGGAAGTAACGCTTTTTTTTTACGCCGGGAAATGCTCTGAGGCATCCCGACTGGGGAGTGGGTCTCCCCAGGTGGGTATGTGGGACTCGCTGCGCCCGAAAGATGGTAAATGGACGCAGCTCTACCCACTAAAACCCGGCGAGTGCCACCTGCAGTGCCGCCTTGGTGAGGTACCCCGGATCTGTTAAGCTAACAAGACACCTCGACGACTAGACAGTCCCGCAAGGGACCGACGCCACCTCCACATAGGGCTTGTCCCGCACCACAGAACAACCCCTCCCAACGTCGGGATAGTACAATAAGGTACGGTTCCCATCCTCACCCCTTGCCCGCTGCTCTTTTGTCCCCTCTTCTTATACTACTACTAGTACAAAGAGCCCCCTCGGCTCAATTATCTTCGCCCAAGGTGTTGGGCTCACCCTAGGCTACTGAGCCCCACCGCCACGTCAAGGCCTGAACCATGGTGGGGATGGAAGTAACGCTCATTCTAACAAGGTTGACATAATATGCTGATCTAAACTTCATTTTTTTACTCTCAATTATATACTATTTTATTTAAAAAGTGATTTTTTAATGAGAAAGTGGTATTAATGTAATTTGAAGGTTGTCCCCACCATGGTTCAAGTCTTATCGGGGCGGTAGGACTCAGTAGTCTAAGGTGAACCCAGCACCACAGGTCTACGACCTTAATAAATCCGGCGAAGGCCGTATGCCGTATATATGAGTCATAAAATTCGAAACTGGTCAGTGATTTGTCAATGACGTAATGTCTCATGAACAAGCCATTCGTAGAATATCTTGTTCATGAGACATGTAATGTCGAAATATCGAGCTCCGCGAAGTAAAAGTGAAAAACACCGTAAATATCCCGTTTTAAATAATTTTAGTTATGAAAATAACCATGTTAACTTAAAATCATATTTTGTCCCTAATACTAATATCATGAACTTACAACTGTAGGTAATAAAACCTTCCTTTTTATAATAGGCCTCTTTTTGAAACGGTAAAAAAACATTGTGTTAAATATATTCTGGCTTTTTACAGCTGTGCTATACCCAATAATATACGAGTAAAGTGTAGAATCTCGTTGTATTTTTTATGGACATAAAGTCTGTTTACTTTAAAGATTTACGTTGAAACAATGTTATCAAATGGTAAGTAGGTATGTCTTTATGGTAAAGTAAAAAGTTTATAATATATAACACAGTTTCCCAATATATTTACTGTTAAATGTTTCCCGCAAATTAATTATTTTTTCATAGTTATGTACCATCCATATTTTGAATGATGATTATTTTAAAAGCCTTCTTTCTCATTTTATAATCTATCAAGTTTACAAATTTCACCAGTATAGGCGTGAAAATACGAAACTGACTGATAAAAATATAACATTTCTTTTTCTTTTAACGCGCTAGTTAAAAGAAAAAACTCTTGTTATATTTTTATACATGGAATTTGTATTAAAATAAAAATTATTAAAAACGGAATGTTCCCCATGTTTTGCCATTGTCTACCAATCAATGGTCACAAGTATTTTTATTATAATTTTCTAATTTAATATATTCATCATCAACAACAACTTCCGTTTACTAGACATAATCCTATTTCAATTAACCCTAAAATGCTAATAATAATATAAAATAATATGTGCAGGTTTCCTACTTACCTGAGTAGGAATCTTCTTTGTAATGATTACTGTATCTCTGGCTGACTCTAGTTAGCTGGGCCAGGCACTTGAGTCGCCTCTCCACTGCACTCGTTAGGTTTTCGAGGGCACTCGCTCCTACTTGTTACTTTCCCTCCTTGCAACCCGCACTTCGATCCTACGTTCCGTAGCAATTTTTAATTCAGAAAATGTTTTATATATTAAGGTACTTCGATAAATTCTGAGTTAGGCTTGTATAGTTAATCAATTTTTTTATTAAATAGTATAATATTCGTTGATGACCTATTTTGTAAAATTAAAAGCTATGTATATGGGTAATTTGTGTTCTAAGGTTCTATACCAACCCACATATTTTATATTGTTTTACCAAAAGCAGAGAGAGATGGTTTCTTTCATTTATTCCAGGTCTTTGTAGGGCTCATTCTAAGGGATTTTTTCTTTTTAATTTCTTCAATATCTTTTCAAACACTTACGTTCTGTAATCTTAAATTAAAACAGCGTGTATTGTGTTTTATTTTTTAATATATTCAGCAATCGATTACATCAACTACTTGTCAACGCTTAGTTGTACAAGATATTATTTATCACACAAAACCTAGATCAGAATCTAAAAAATGCAACCTTTTATTAATCTTTCTCTAAATATTATATTTGTTTACTTTTGAGTTTATTGCTTAGCTTTCGCACATATACTTATTACATTTTTGTATTATATAAGCAAAAAAATAGACCACAAGTTTGATTCGTACCTACTTGTATTTTTTTGTTTATTGTATTTTTTTTTCGTGTATAAATAAATATATCACACATTTTTATGGTTGTATATACAATAGATATTTTTAAATATGGCCATATTTAATTAAAATCGAAATATATTTATTTCGTAGGTAACAAATTTTACAATTGAAATACGTCAAATAGAGTAGTCAATAAAAAGTGAGTTTAAGACTCTTGAAATGCAGACTCGCCTAAGAAAAACGAAAAAAAACTTAGGGGATGCTCTTTTGTCATCAAAAATAAAACACATAGTTTATACATACATCATGTTCATGTAAAACCTTAACAAACGTACTTTATTTTATAAAATGTTAGTAAGTTATAATAAGATATACAAATTGTTCAGCCTATTAAGATAAAGATTTACAGAAAAGGTCTACATTTCGACTATACACGGTGCTAAAATTGTAAAAGGATACAAAGAAAATTCAAAGAGAGGGTGTGCTCGTTACATCGGCCGGACGTCCGGTCGGATAGGCGCCATTGTTCAAGCGCCATATTGGAAAGATGATGTGGCTCACACAATAATGGTGTACCGGTTTATTTTTAATATCGGAAAATATCGGGTGTAGATAATATTATGTTTATCATATTCTTTATTCAACTTCATCCTTTCAAAGTGTTAATTCCACATTCAGTCATACCGCCATTGTTCAAGTCCATATTGAAAGATGATGTGGCCTCACATGATAATGGTGCACCGGTTTAGTTTTAATATCGGAAAATATCGGTAGTAGATAATATGTATATCGTATTCTTTATTCAGTTTCAACTTTCGTTCCCAACTTCCAAAGTGTTAATTATACTATCTGGCATCTTGAAGTGATTAGTTTTGGTGGGGAGCTAAAGGGTTTAATAGACAATCTACATAAATTCTCAACTTTAGATGAATATTGTTATTGAATGGATCCCGGGTACTTTTAGCATATTAACTGAAATTCTTTTGATTTCTCCAGTTTTTTTTAACTAGGTTTATGTCCAGCACTTGATGAAGGCTAATCATGACAATAATGACACTGTATGCAGACCTTTTTCAATTAATATATAATAATATTAATAATTTACATATACAAACTTCTTATAATGTACTAGCTGTTGCCCGCAGCTTCGCCCGCGTTAACTTACTCAACTTAATTACTGTTAGTCAGCGTGACATTATATAGCCTATAGCTGTTTTCGATAAATGGGCTATCTAACACTGAAAGAATTTTTCAAATCGGACCTGTAGTTCCTGAGATTAGCGCGTTCAAACAAACAAACTCTTTAGCTGTATAATATTAGTATAGATTAGTTTAAACGAATGCGACCACTGTTCATCTATACTAATATTATAAAGCTGAAGAGTTTGTTTGTTTGTTTGAACGCGCTAATCTCAGGAACTACTGGTCCGATTTGAAAAATTCTTTCAGTGTTAGACAGCTGATTTATCGAGGAAGGCTATAGGCTGTATTACATCACGCTGTGACTTATAGGAGTTGAGTAATGCGGGCGAAGCTGCAGGCAACAGCTAGTATTTAAATATTTTATCGGGTGCCATGTTGATTAAAACATTGACGAAATTTATATTTTATTTTGAAAAACTTATTTTATTCATGTTTAAGTTAACCTCTTTTATTTGTATTCATACAAACCTCTTCCAAACTAATACAAGTTTCCTCCTTTTTTATACTATACAATCTCTTTCGTGTACATTATACAAACCTCTTTAGTTTATTCCAACGGTTGAATGTACAATCTAATGCATGATATTTTTTTAATTTCCACCAGAAATCTGCGAGGACACCGATTTCCCCCGCCCGTACATGATGAAGCGACCGGACCCGCATGAAAGTTTCTACGCAGCCACCGACATTATACACCATGTAAGTACTCTTGTTCTCTGCTAACTTCACCTTTCAGCATTCCAGCTTTTATGGATTAAAATTACGTGGATTATTTTCAGTTATAATAACTTACTATATTTATAACTATAATTAATAACGTAACTAATACAAAACTACATTATGTCTGAATAAATTGTACACGTGAACAAAACAGTGATGAACTGATACAAAGATTTATTATAATTAGGGAAATTCGGGTCAATGGATAAAAATAATAATTTAATTAATCGCGTTCTTAGCAAAATGTATTTCTTATTATATTATTATACTCTTATAAATAAATATTTCTAGATCAGTAAATACATAATATAACAAACAAATCAAAGATACCCTTTATTTCGTATGTTGTACAAAGATATATTAATGTACAAAGACACCAGATTAATAAACATCACATTAGTATACCGTTTAATTAGTAAAAGAGGCTTATATGAAATAGTCGGATTCTATTGATAAACCGTTATTCAAATATCAATTACTAGATGATACTCAAAAGTACCCTGCGCCATCAAATTTCCAATTTAGACCCAAATCATAATCCCGTCATCGAAACGCCGTCATTGAGGTTGCATCGTCCATTGACGTATATTACAGCTCGGTCGGATTATTATGTACACAAAGTACGTAGTGTCCAATAACTTTATCATAGGCATTTGTGGGTCGACGTCTTGATGACAAAAGGCCATATTGCCGCCATTATGACGTCACACATAATATCCATCCCATATGTTTACATGGCGTGTGCAGGATTAAATTTGTGCTAAAAGTTTCTTATTTTTAGTGTGGTTTTTGTAGTCACCATGGAAATAGACTTAATAGTGGTTTTAACTTTTGAAAATAAGATATTATAGTCCTCTTAAATATTAAAGAACATTTTTGAAAATAATTTCAACAAGTCATCATCATCATCAACCTCTATCCGTCCACTGCTGTACATAGGCCTCCCTCAATGAACGCCAAGATGGCCGATCCCTTGCCACTCGCATCCGTTCTCCTGAGTGTATGACCTGCAGCCCACTGGCACTTCAACGAGCTTTCAACAATTAAGTACATACTTTCATATATAGTTATATTTTTACTCTCATACACTATTAATGAGTAGCTTGCCCAAAAAAGTCATATAGTTAAAGCGTGTTTTCTTCTTTTTCTTTTCTTCTCTTCTTTTTTCTTCTTGAACTTCTTTAAAACTTCTCAATCAGAAATCTAGTGTCACAAATAAGAATACTGCGCGTGAATCCACTGCAAAACCGAGTATGATGGTAGAGTAGCACGTAAAGTATTGTATTCTAATGTACCACTAGTGATTTCCCACAGGAGACTAGAGAGGCAAGCAGGCCAATACATCGTCAATTTATAATGAGCCGCACTGTTTGCTGTATAATGCCTCATTTTTTATGTATATTATATTATATCTGGACTTTTTTGAATATTAAACCATTATTCAAAAAAGTCCAGATACTGCCACTGCCTTGCTTGTATATATACGAAATGGTCTCACTAATAAAAAAACATCCAGAACTGTTCCCATTATATGACGAAGTACTAGGTAAATCCCACAGCCGCGACCCAAGCAAATTATATGTACCTAAACAGCGACTACAAATTTGCCGAAGAAATGCGTGTTGTATGGCTGTAAAAATATATAATCATTTTCCTACCAGTATAAGAAATCTGCCAGCAAACAAGTTTCGCAATAAAGTATTTCAATTCCTTCTGGACATGTGTTTTTACTCGGTTGAGGAATTCTTACAATATAAATTTAAATTAAATAATTGACATTGTGAAAATAATATTGGACGGAACATAAGTCTGAATTCTGACTATTGTTGACATTTATTAATATATTAAACTTTGACTTTCATAACAAATTTAAATGGAAATTTTATTAATTACAACAACCAAACATATTAATTAAACAAAAAAAAAACTAAAATATTTTTGATTACCACTTCATAATCTATTTATAATGTATAAAATTAATAATGTAAAATATATAGGTATTTAATGTAATAAATGTAAGTAGGTAAATATATTTCCACGTCATTTGTAATGGCAAAGCATGCGGCCAACCAGTTAAGATAATCTGTACAATTAACCATGCTTAAGGAAATAAATTATTATTATTATATCACATTATTAATCTATCAAGCAAACTCGGTCAATACTTGTGACAGGTCTTTTTAACTCTCGAAAAAATGGGTGCAGGTTTGACCGCTAAGTGTCCTTCTATCATATGACCAAGAAATAACTTGGTATCTGAATCATAAATAAATATCATAAGTATTAGTAATTATAAAAAACATAATAATTATTTTAAAAAAATATTAAAGTTCCAAAAAAACACGTTTGTTATGCGAGCTCCCCATTCCCTAACTCTAATTAGGAGATGCGTTATGTTCATTAGAGAATACATTTAATGGAAAAGTTATCACAGTTAGTTTGAAGACCTGTTTGCGTACGGACGTATTCTCTGCACACAAACCGAAGTATAGTATATGCAATATTAAAAGAAGCTATATTAAAACAAAAATGATAAGATCTCCCAACAAACAATATGGATCCGAAACAGACATCGCCGAAACAACGAAATTCCCAGCTTTAGAATCTAATATAACTTTAAGAAAAAACGAACGTAAAAGGAAACACGGGGAAGAACTCACCGATATGTTTCGTGAGTTTAAGGACGACATTAAAAGCACATTACAGTCATGGAAGTTAGAATTTGAACAAGAACTCAAAAACCTTAACAAGCTTGTCATTAATGATATAAAGGGAGAATTAAATAAGCTATCATCAAATACTAGTGACCTTAAGCGCGAGGTTGCAGGAATAAGTCGAGATTTTTCAGTTATCAAAGAAGAGTTTTTATCATTACGTTCTTCTGTGGAGTTTACAAGCACACAATATGATGATATGAATGTAAAATTGTCGTCCTTCTCTAATGAGATTAAAAAAATAGAATTAATGGAAACGGAGCTGATTGAAGTTAAAAATCAATGCCGTGCCCTCCAGACAATGTTGAATATAAATGATCAGAGGGACCGACTTCTCAATCTAGAATATCGGGACTACAATGAGTTCTGTATGCTTCGTAATAGACAAAAACAAGTACAGCGATTATGTTATAATAGATATATTAATAACATACAAAACTCTATTAAAGAAAATTCAAAAATATTTTGGTCATATATTAAATCTATTCGTGGTGGCTCTAGTTATCCGAAAATAATGACATACAATAACAGGAAATATGCAGATGGTCAATCCATATGCGATGCCTTTAACGTATTCTTCCAAAGCGTTTTTGGTACTGGTTCAGTCATAAATCTTACGTTAAACATCGACGAACATACGCCTACGTCAGACTCGATCTCGAAACTGCACATTGATAAAGACACACTAGAAAAGTGTTTATTACAATTAGATGTTAACAAAGGAGCCGGTAGCGACGGTATACCTCCACTGTTTTGGCGCAAATGTGCTAAACAGCTGTCAGCCCCTCTCACCTTCATATTTAATAAATCTCTAAAAGAAGGCGTATTTCCCACTGTATGGAAAAATGCACATATAGTACCTGTTTACAAAAAAGGTTCTAAGGTAGAAATCGAGAACTATAGAGGTATATCCATACTCAATACAATAGGTAAAATATTCGAAAAATGTGTATATGATGCTATATATCCGGTCATCGTTAAAGGCATACCTAATAACCAGCATGGATTTCTTAAAAAGCGCTCGACAATTACCAATCTTACATGTTTTTCAGAATTTGTACTATCTAATATGGAGAAGGGTGGGCAAGTAGATGTTATCTACACGGATTTCGAGAAAGCTTTCGACCGTGTGGATCACATAATACTATTGCACAAACTACAGAGGTTGGGAATACACGGTGACCTGTTACGATGGATAAAATCCTATCTTACCAATCGTTCACAGGCAGTCGTAATAGGCGGTTTTAAATCAGACTACGCTAAAATACCTACAGGTGTCCCTCAGGGATCACATTTGGGACCTCTTTTGTACAACTCCTACCTATTTGACATATCAGCCTGCTTAAAGCACGCCAAAAGTTTGATGTACGCCGATGATAAAAAAGTATACATCAGAATTAAAAGTTTAGAGGATTGCTATCATTTACAGTCTGATTTGAATTCACTTTATGCGTACTACGAGCGAAATAAGATCAATATCAACATTAAAAAATGCCAATGTATCACGTTCACGCGCAGATTAAATGCTATAAGATTCTCCTATAATTTTGATGGCAAAGTGATTGAACGAACTAACCACATTAGGGACCTCGGTGTGTATTTTGATAGTAAAATGACATTATCGCTTCACAATTCAACAATACTACAAAAAGCTTTTAAAAATCTGGGATTCGTTCTGCGCGTATGTAGGCCGTTTAATGACATAAATGCGATTATTAGTGTTTACTCTTCATATGTTCGAAGTGTTCTCGAGTATGCATGTCCTATCTGGTCCCCGCAATATAACATTTTTATAGATCGTTTGGAAAGGATCCAAAAAAATTTATCAAACACATTCTTTATCGAAGCCGACAACCTTCCCTATCTTATTCTGAAGATTGCCACCTCAATAATCTACTTACGCTAGAGGAACGTCGTAAAATGCTTAGCCTTTCTTTATTATATGATATAGTGCATGGCCGCGTGGATTGTCCTGAACTTGTAAGCGCGATATCATACTGCGCACCCAGGCGACGTACCCGACATACACCGCTGCTATATGTGCCAAAGTGTAGTACCAATTATTCCGCCAATTCTGTTCTGTCTAGACTACCTCGTCTATATAATGAATTGTGTAAGGACCTAGATATATTTGTAAATTCAAAACCTCAGCTAAAAAGTCATATAATAAGAGTTTTTAAAAATAAAATGTAAATTAGGAATCTCGTAGCAACATAAACGTAATAAATTCAATATAATAGGTACATACTAATAGTTAATTTTAATGTGTGTTTACTAATGTTTGTGATAACAGTACTAAGATGTTTAGATAGGGGAAACCTATTATTGGCCTTACTGTTAATATTACTTTAGATTATATGTATACGAATTGTAACGCTGTTGGTTTTCCAATAAATAAATAAATAAAAATTATATAGATCAGTATCGTATTGACACATACATTCTCCCATGCCACATTATTATTTTCAAAACTGCATTTTGCTCTTAAGGCTAAGTTAGATGCGAGTGTCCGGAGATAAGTCGTATTGGTGTTTATCAAAAGGGGCCAATATCCAGCAGTTGACGGAAAATGGATCAATAATAATGACGAAACAGAAACACTTTACTTTCGCTGTTTTATTATCTTGAGTAAGTCCCGAATTTCAAAGCCAGTCAATGGTAAAATACCATTATAAGTACCTTTAACACTACTACCTTTTTAACAGCTTTACCTCAAAAATGTGAGAAGACAAACTATAAGCACGTGGTATTGTCAGTCATAATGAGGCGGAAAGTTTCCTTTTTCGGTCATTGCAGACAGGACCTCAGTACGAATTTATAAGGTTCATTCTCAAGGGCAAAATACTAGGAAAGAGGAGCCCTAGACGTCCACAACTCAAATGGACAAACGACATTAGGGGATGGACTAGGCTAAGCTACTATTACTACTAATGGGAATACTTGTATATTGAAGGTATTCATAAAGATCAATTTATTCTAGTTATTACCCTTAGCTGAATTTTACTGCTAGACTAGGTTCAATAATCAAATGCGCGTGAATCCATCGCCGACACTCGCGACTGACGGTTGCCGAGGTATGCTGAGAATTCGTAGCGCGTAGTCGTTTACGGGCCGTATATATCAACAAAATGTACACAGTATTCAAAATTTTATTAAAATCGGTCCAGTAGTTAATAAATGCGACGTGTTACGAAATTTCGTGTAAGGAGTACATACACTTATTTTTTACTCAATAAACTTTTTTAACTAATCATAATATTTGAACAAAGGATCTCAACATGCCAGGAGTCATAAAAAAGTTATGCACGACCAAAGCATGTAAAAAATATGCCGTGTTGTTTTCCCGAGGGCATGAGATGTTTGCTGAGATAACAAATACATACACGCACACGTCACTCCAACGTAGACGTTGTTCTAATGGGACGTGAAAGGACAAACAAACAAATCCATTTATATTTAGAATATAAATAAAAATACTTACAACAATATTTCCACAGAGTTTGTTTCGCTGGTCCTACTACTGGTGGGCCTGCTTTGGAATCGGTGGTACATTCAATTAACGTCCAAAAAGATACTTTAGTGGTACTATTTTGAAAAAAAATTGACTTTTTTACTAATCTTTACTTATATAATAAAGATAAAGTTTGTTGGTTTGTCAAAAAGCCGTTAACATAATCGAGTTTATTATAATACTTACTAATATTATAAATGCGAAAGTAACTCTGTCTGTGTGTCACTTCTTCACGCCTAAACCACTGAACCGAATTAGATGAAATTTAGTACAAAGATATTTTGAGACCCGAGAAAGGACATAGAATAGTTTTTATCCCAGAAATCCTACGGAAACGGGAACTATGCGGGTAAAACCCCGGACTATCTATCTTCTAAACCACGGGACAGATTTAGGTGAAATTTGGTATGAAGATACTTTGAAACCTACGACCTAACGTAGGACAAAAAATAGTTCTTATCCTTAAAATTTCACGGGAACGGGAGCTGTGCACGTAAAACGCCGGGATTGTGTATCTATTAAACCACCGAACCGATTAGAGTGTTTGGTATGGCCCAATATAAAATAGTTTAAATAGCGAGAAAGGCTGCTTTACAGTATGCGATATCCTTACTTAACCTATATATTATATACAGGACAAAGGTGATTTACTGATGTATCAACGCACAGGCCAAACCCTTTAGGACCAGAAAATCGAAATTTCTCACACGTATTCCTCTATATCGTAGGCATACACTAAGGAAAGATTTTTTTTAATTGAACCTACAAGGGAAAAAAATAGGGGGAAAAAGTTTGTATGAAACTTTTTTTTTCTTGGACATAATATTGGCATGAAATTTCTCAATAATTAAGTAGATACGTCAAAAATAATGGTTACATAATTAAGCGTTTTATAAAAATTTTGCCATGCTGCATTGCAGCCAAACTGGGCCGGCACGACCGGGGTGGTACCCCTCGCTCACACAATACCGACGTAAAGTGACAGCTATGCTGTCGCGTTTCGTGTGGTTTGTGAGTTTCCGGTCGCCCATTCGGGGGGATAGGTCCTCATATGCTATAAAACAACTCGTGCAACTCACGGGGTATCTCACGAAAATCTCTAGAAGGAAATATCGAAGTCTCAGATTGGCTCCAGATTGTGGAAAATTTGTTGTTTAGGAAATTATGTTTAGAAAATTTCTAGATGCGTCAATTCCTAAAAGTTTATTTCATATTGTAAGCGACACTTCAAAGAAACGAAGTAGAATAACTTTTCAAGTTGTTCATGCGGAAATTGCCTCGTCAGTATTCTCTGATTTGTATTGATTGAAGATAAATATTATTTATTATGCCGCAAGATAATCCACGTTATAGAATTATTAACAGAAGCAATACAATAAAAATATTACCATAATATAACTAAGCAATATAGAATGATCGACAGATCGACTTCTAGCTTTGATTTATATTCAACTAGCTGTTGCCTGCAGCTTCGTTAACGTAGAAATACAGCCGCTCCCGGACTGATGTTTATTATTTTTATAGCCTCTAACACTCACAAATAATGTGACTTTGTATTAGTAAAATAACTTTCCTCCTTCCGTCCTTATTGTCGCTGTAACAACTTCGTGACGCAAATAAAATTACACGCTTGAACGCATTTAGTACAATTGAATTCACCTTACATTTTAATGAATTTATGTCGTTATAGTAACTTATGGGAATCACATGATACATACATGCATAATACGATAATGTATATAATATTTCTTTTAACACGTCTTTTGAAGAAAAGTCCTATGACGAACTAACACTCGTAAAATCAATAAAGAAGCGCATAAAATCAACCTCGGAATTTGTTCTGAGGTTGATTATATCCGTTTTTTTTTTCATTGTTTTCATTTTTTTCACTTGCACACAGAATTCCATTCAAAGGTTCTAATACTGAGATAACAAATTCATTACGAAATAGGTAACGATAAAGGTTTTAGGTTACTAATTGAATCATGTGGACGTAGTGTGAACGTCACAGCAATTGCAGTCGAACTGCGAGCAGCTGAACAGATTAGGAAACCGCATCACTGTTTCAAATTGCGATAGAGTTGCATTACAATGTACACTCAAACAAAAAAGTGCGTGCGTACAAAGTACACATGTTAGAAGTGAAACTTATTTGACTAAGTA
The DNA here is from genome assembly GCA_963853865.1 of Helleia helle. Taxonomy (NCBI): domain Eukaryota; kingdom Metazoa; phylum Arthropoda; class Insecta; order Lepidoptera; family Lycaenidae; genus Helleia; species Helleia helle. Next base: position 9,699,275 of record OY971420.1, read on the forward strand.
ATTTTTAAATCTCGTTTATATTTATACTAATCTAAAGCTTTAAAATTAAGAGACTTGCGATGCGCCGTTCGCTCTATCCCACTCTCTCGATCTTTCTCACTCGCTTGCTCCCTACTCTCACTCCATGGCTATGTGCTTAAAGCTACGTTCACCCATTCTCACTCTCTCCCTCTTCTTGGACAAAAACGTTGCACATTTTCGTGACGTTCCATCCGTAAAATTTTACCCTCATGCGCAAAAAGAAGTTTCACTTCAAAAACATATTCTTTATACTTCCTAAAGTGACAAAGACGCTAGCGGATGCGACAGACGTTATCCTATATAAAACATTTTGTATTAGACCAAATTGTTAATCTAACCCATTCTCAAATCAACTTGAACACAAAACAAAATCATGAAAATCTCATCGTTTTTGAAGGTTTTTTATTAAGTTGTTTAGAAGTTCAGTCACATACACACTCACAGAAGAATTATATGTATATAAAGATTTTTTTATTATTCAATAAAACTATAATCATTAGAATCTTCATTTTTTATACTTATTAAACCTCGACATCTCTACGATTTTTTTTTTTTTTTTTTGGTCTGCAGCGGAAATTTGCAGCCCAAACCATAGCTAGGACCGGGGTTGGTTTTAAACCTAGCCGTGTGTGGGGTTCGCACTTGGGCAGTGTCGTTACCCACTAAAACCGCTGCAAGCGCCCTCCGCCGCCTTTTTGAGGGTCCCGGATCTTGCAGGCAACACAGGACCCTCGGCGACAGGCTGACCCCGGCGATAGGCCAGACTCCTCCTCGAAAGGGGGGACTGCTCGGCCGTTCGTTTTCACGATACTTTTAGCAGTCCCCGACGACGTCGTGCCTATCTGGACCCAGGTTAACCCCAGCCTCGGCCCGACACGAGCACAGGGGCTTTACTGGAGGCGCATTAAGTAGCGCCTCCTGCGCACCCCTGATCGTCGCCTGCGGTGGGAGGCCTCGTCGGCGGCCTCCTCTCTCACCCGCTCATCGGCCTCCTTCTGGGACATTACTGCCTCACAGAAGGAGACCATCGCCGTCCAGGACTCGTCATTGCGGAGCATCGCGGTGATGATGCTCGGCAAAGATAAGTCCCCTCCGATAACTGACGTCAGATCGTGACGCAGCGCCGCCCATCTCGGGCACACCTCTAGAGTGTGCTGGGCCGAGTTCACCGCCGCGCCACAATCGTGACATACAGTTGCCGGCTCCCTTTGGGCCGTCCGGCACAGGTACTCACCGAAGCAGCCATGCCCGGTGAGCACCTGTGTCAGACGGAAGGTGAGGGGTTTGCGTTTACGACGCATCCACCGCTCTAGGACCGGACGCAGGGCAACCGTTAGGCGTTTGCCATACGGCTCCCACGCCAGGTCCTCTCCCCACCTCAGCATTAACGCCTCTTGCCCTAGTCGGCGGACCCGCAGGATCCCGTCCCGGGCCCTCCTCCAGGTGCTGAACGAGCCGGGAAGCCACGACTCTCTCCAGGGCCTTCCCAGCCTCGTTCAGCAACACCACTGGTCGCACCGACGATGCCGAGTCCGGGGTCCGCCCTGCCTTCGGAAGCAGGCAGAGCCAACCCTCCTTCCATGCCCTCGGGAACTGTCCGGACCGCAGGCAGCGATCAAACAGCTCCCGAAGGCTATCACCGAGGTGCTCGAGGGAGATGGCCAAAACCTTCCCGTGCACCCCGTCTGGACCCGGTGCCCTCTTCTTACTCTGGAGGCGGGACAGAACCGGCTCCATTTCAGCCTCCGTAACGGGTGGCGAAACACCCGCCTCGTCCGGTGTCTGCCGAGCCATCCTTGGGGGCGTGAAGTCCCCAGGTGTGTCGGGGAAGAGTTCCCCGACAATCCTCCTCAGTTGGTCCGGCTGGAGCGTCTCGTTGATAGGAGCCGACTAGGCGCGGAGCTTGTTCCGCGCCCATATGTACGGTCGGCCCCAGGGGTCTCGATCGAGACCCTCAACGAGCTCCAGCCAGGCCTCCTACATATCTACGATCTTTCTCACTAATACAATATTAGAATGTTAAGGCACAAAGCAAGGAGGTTAACCCAATACATGTATTTTATTTATCTTTCCACCCATTAAATACTTTGTTTCCGCCCGCGTTAATTTAGATTTACAGCTGTATTCAGACTGCTCATTATTATTTGCCTACGTTACTCGATCATAAAGTTGCTTACACTGATGAATTTCATAAATCGAATTCATAGTTATAAAGATTTTTTTTCTTTTGACCTTTTATATTTAAATTCATCTTTAACTTTTTAATATATTATTATTACACGATTGTCATCGCTGCGGTTTTTATACCTATATCATATTATAATGATATGTAGGGTTATAGAAATATAATTTGTATATTACCATCAAGCATAATATAACCAGAATAGAGCGGAAATGTAATGTTTTGTATTAAAAGAAATTCCGCCAAATTCGTGCTGTGATACTGCGTCGGTTATGCTCTCTGATTGGCCGAGTTATGACCATTGATGGACCGTTGGCCGATGGGACGTACATACAGATTACTGGTTGGTTGAATCGCTATTACGTCACCGAGAAATCACTGATCAGTTTTGGAATTGTATGGCTTACATTGCTGCTCTATAATATGTGCGACGTATATTATTATATTATGTGAAACGTTCTTCGTATTGTTTGTCCGTGTTATTTATGCTCAAATAAATATAAATTTTGCTTTATTAATGCTTTATCACTAACAATTTTCAATGTTTGCCTCGTTTTATATATTCAATGAATAAATATGTCATATTATTAATTTCAATTTGTACATTGTACGTATTATTAAATACGTACAAAGAGTAGTTCATGTGGAAAATAATTGCGACTTGGAAGCTGAAAATAAATATTTCACCAATAAAATATTTTAAAATCATCGATGTGTAATTTTGTAAGTACCTCACATATAATAAAATATAACAATTTATTTTCAATTTTATCTTTATGATATAAATAATGCTTCGTTAAATCTTTGTATTTATTTTCATTGCTGCAATGGATCCATCCATATTTTATACATTTTTTAAATAAAAGATAATTGAACACTAATTGTATTATATGTCATATATAATCAATTATATAATTCGATAGTTCAGTGGAAGATGCTTCTATTATATTGAAAAAATCTTTTAGTGTATATTGTATGCACATATCACACAAAAATATGTAGGTACTAATGAAACAACGGTTTTTTTAAAATACAATAGCAACGCTAAATATTTAAGTGTTTCAATTTTTTTTATATTTTTAAGACAAGAATAATATGTAATTACTTCTACAAACTTTTCTTTTTTTTTCAAAAGTTTAATAAATAATAATAATTTACTTTCACGAAAGAGGAACGGAATGTCGACGACATTATCATTATTTCCTCTTCGAGTCGAAATTTTTGAAAATGTTGACTATTATTCGAGTGACTGTACCAAGTGAGGTCATCCATACCTGTATACACGGATGGCTATCCAAACAGGGGTGACATGCTTTCCAATGTTTCAATACATAACTGCATCTAATCACACGACATTTGGCACTACACACATGTTCAATTTATTGGTCGATGTTTGGACGATTACTTTTATTTAAGTCACCATTATATAAATTATGTACATCGTGTTTAGAATAGAATAGAAAGTAGTGGGAATGGGTCGTCTTGGACCGACACAGATTGACAATGATGACGACGATGAGGAAAATGACAAACACTAGTTAATAGTATGCATTCTTGTGCTAATGGTTTTATGACCATAAGACTACCATACAAGTGCGAGGAAGACTCGTGAATTAAGGCACAGTATACATTGTATCAACTTCTATGGAAACTACGAATAAATGGCCGAATCGGCACACTCACACAAACTTGCGCATTGACGCGCCCGCCACGCGGTACTTAAACTACGGACATCACAGCACTACGAGGTTCGCATAGGGGTCTTATCGTTGCGCATGTTTGTGTGAGTGTGCCGTTTTGAGCATTTGTTCGTAGTTTCCATACTGTACCATATTTATACTATGACTGAGGGCTCGGTAGGAACAAAGTTGATGACTGAGTTGGTCTTCTGTATGTTATCTGCTCAATAAATTTGGTACATCGAGCATATAACCGGAATAGAGCGATAATGTTATGTGTTTTATATGATTTAACAAATTCCGCCAAATTTGTTGGCCATTGATGGATAATTTGCTGATGGGACGTACTGTATACAGATCACTAGCTGGTGAAATTGCTATTATGGCAGTGACAAATCACTGACCAGTTTCGGAATTGTATGGCTCACATACTACTCTATCCGGTTATATGGTCGATCATTTGATAGATATGGGATGATCAAGATAATGATTGGCACATTATGTAAAACACATTATGCTTACTTAGTTATAAAACATATTACATAATATTTTAACAAACCAATTCATCTTTAAAGTGCGTGTACAAAAGGGCCTGTTGCAATAGTTATTTTTAAAATACTTTTACCCTGACAGGGTCGTTACGAAATTGCCTCTTTTGTATAGCCCATTTTTCTTCCGTAAGCTATTGTCACTATTATACAACTCCCTCACTTACATCCTACTACTAGGGCAACATAACTCATTGAAAATTATTTTATCCCTCCATCAAAAGTACGTTTTAGCAAAGTTATACTAATTCATTCAAGCATTTAATAAGAGACGATTATTGACATTGCTAAGAAAAATAAGTTCATAATTGAATTTTACTCAATTTTAGTGCCACCTACGTAATTTAGTGGTAATGGATTCATGAAGGGTGAAGCCGACGCAAAACTGCGTGGGTGTTGTTACGTGAACGACCCCTGTTTTAATTGGCAAATTACTCTCGCATGCACTCACAGGTCTAAATACACGATGTTTCGCGATCAAATACTAAACAGTATTGTTGATCGTAACATTTTTATATTACTACTCCGCATTTTCATCTGCCCGAAATGGGTTATTTTTATTTTCTTAAATAAATAGCCTATAACCTTCCTTAAGGGATGATCGTCTAGTCTGTAGTGGGTCCCCACCATGGTTCAGGCCTGGACGTGACGGTGGGCTCAGTAACCTATGATGAGCTCAGCACCTTGGGCAAAGCTAATTGAGCCGAGGGGGCTCATTTTATCCCTCTTATAAAAAGAGGGAACAAAAGAGCAGGGGGCAAGGGGCGAGGATGGGAACCTCACCTCATTGTACTGTACCGACCTCCTCTGTGGAGGTGACGTCGGGCCCATGGGAGACTGACTAGCCGTCGAGGTGCCCTGTTTGTTCATTAGATCCGGGGCACCTCACCAAAGACAGCATTGGTGGCACTCACCGGGTTTTAGTGGGTAGAGCTGCGTCCACTTACCAGCTTTCGGGCGCAGCGAGTCCCACATATCCGCGTGGGGAAATCTACTCTCCCGCGAGATGCCTCAGAGCACAGAAAAAAAAGACTTGTGGGAATGGGCTCGGCCACGCGAGTGAGCGGTCTGGGTTCGATTTTTATCCCTGCCTGGCTTAAAAGTCTTTAAAGATCTTAAGTTCACCAACTCGCATTAGGCCAGCACATCGGTGAACTATGGCCCAACGCCCTCCTCGCCTGATTTCGAGGAGGAGATACGTGCCCAGCAGTGGAACATATAAGGGTTGAATTTATTATTATAATATTATATAACCTTTAAAATATTAGTATTTATACTAGATGGGGAGGTATTGTAGATTCATGTGATATTTAAAAGAAGACGGTCCATCAGGTCTGGTCTTACAGTATATCATAAATAGAGAAAAATTACATAGATTTCATTAAATAAATTAGCTTATCAAACTAAATTACACGCAAAGAATATATATATATATAAACTAGCTGTTGTCCGCAGCTTCGCCCGCGTTAACTTTTAAAATTTGAGGGGTTGACCACCCTTATCACTTAGGGGTATGAAAAATAGATAGTAGCCGATTCTCAGACCTACTGAATACGCATATAAAATTTGGTAAAAATCGGTAAAGCCGTTTCGGAAGAGTACGGTAACTAACATTGTGACATGGAAATTTTATATATTAGAATATATCTATTTCAAGTTTTTTTAACCTGTTGGAAATTCCACATGAACTGCTCATAAAGATGGCGCCTTTCAGACTGTTATTTATTGCCGTTTTATTACATAATAAAGTTCATTGCTGACAAATGAAAAACCAGATGCCAATCGATCAATGACAAATGCTTACATTTGACAGATAACGCCAAAGAATTATATTACGTATGTAACACTAGGTTGGTATACACATTGTTGCATATCTTGGAAACATTAAATTATTCTACCGCTGAAATTGAGATGAATTCATGGATATGAAAAAATCAAAACTGTTTGAATATTTCTTTCCTTCATCTCATTACATGTACAAAAGTAGACCTACGACCCATACCCATACAATTTCGGACCGTCTCCGCTAAGATGAAATATGTCTAACTAATTGTTGATGGTCAATGTTTTTGGAAACCGGCGACTAGCTCACACTATGTGTTCATAATAAAATAATCTTTAATTTTATTTAATTTCAATTCAATAATCAGACCGTTGCAAAATGCTAGTAGGTATAGATTTACTTGTTTATACCTGGCTACCCGATAGTTGTGTCCGGAAAAGAATAGGCAACCTAACGTTTGCATATTCTATGGGCTTCATACTTTCGATTGGTATAGAATTTATCTAATAATCAAACCGGAAAAATTTATATATATATTTTTTTTATTATTAGTTAAACATACCCTAGACTAATATTTGTTAGGCAACCCATATGCAATATATTTATTGACATATTAAATCTTATATCTTTAAATGAGCAATTCTTGTATATATATATAATTGGAATCTCGGAATCGGCTCCAACGATTTTCATGAAATTTAGTATATAGGGAGTTTCGGGGGCGATAAATCGATCTAGCTAGGAATCATTTTTAGAAAATGTCATTTAAAAAAAAAAACCCAGGTCATCCAAGTCCTTAAATATAAAATACGTTTCATCAAATAAACATCTCGGTGAAGGTTTACCGGTGGGAGGAAAGCGCTGTGCCGCGCTCCCGGCTGCATTGGTACCACCATCTTGCTTGTTTCTGCCGTGAAACAGCTTTGCTGTGTTTCTCAGAGAATGGCAAGACAGGCAGTGTAATTACTGGCACCGAGACTTAACATCTTATGTCTCAGGATAGGCAACACATAAATGAGTTGCCTGGGCTAGTTCCAAGTAAACTAGTTTATGTTCATGGGTGACGTCGACCACTTACCATCAGGCGGTACGTTTGCCAGTTTGCCTATCCAACTAACATAAAAAAAGGATTTTTTTAACATCATCGTTTTATATCAGGATCTTAGCCTAATATTAGTAGAAAAAAAACAATAAATTTTGGGGGTCCCCATTCTTAGAACTGAAAATGAAAAAAATTTTTTTCATCAAAGCCTAGTGTGGGGTATCTATGAATAGGTCTTTAAAAATGATATTGAGGTTTCTAATATCATTTTTTTTCTAAATTGAATAGTTTGCGCGAGACACACTTCCAAAGTGGTAAAATGTGTGTCTTGTAACTTCTAAAATAAGAGAATGATACAACTAAAAAAAATATATGTTGTACATTACCATGCAAACTTCCACCGAAAATTAGTTTCAACGAGATCTAGTGTGTAGTTTTTTTTTAATACGTCATAAATTGTAAACCGTAATTTACCTTTCTTTCAATCAATTATTTTCATAAACATAAACCTTATTTTTTGTTAAAGTGTCTAATGTTGTATATTATGTAATGGTACGGCACCCTTCGTGCGTGAGTCTGACTAGCACTTGACCGATTTTTTTCTATTCCACCGGGAAATGTTCTAGACATCCCGCGGGGGAGTGGGACACACCAGGCGAGTATGTGGGACTTGCTGCGCCCGAAAGTTGGTAAGGTGTACGCAGCTCTACCCACTAAAACCCGGCAAGTGTCGCCTTTTGGTGAGGTGCTCCGGATCTGTTGAGCAACAGGGCACCTCGATGGCTAGTCAATCCTCCAAGGGACTGACACCACCTCCACAGAATAATTGTCTCGTACCACAAAACAACCCCTCCCAACGTCGGGCAGTGCAATGAGGTGAGGTTCCGGTCCCCTCTTCTAGAGGGAGTACGAGAGGTACAAAAAGCAGCTTCATCGGTTGAATTGACTTCGCCCAAGGTACTGGGTTCACCTTAGGCTGACTGAGCCCTACCGCCACGACAAGGCTTGAACCATGGTGGGGTCGAATTGCCAACCTTGGGTTTTTAGTAATTACCAACTGTACATATGTATATATCTATAGTACCTTTCTGTCCAGGATACAAAAATGCCTTATCATTAACCAAGATGACACAAATTCCATCCCTTTCTATTCCAGTCTATTCAAAGTTTAGTATTAGAATTGACAGACAGAATTTTGATCGCGTGATATCGCATGGCACGTTTACGCCAGATTTACTAATTATGACAGCGCCTCGGCCAAATTGGTTAAAGTTTGTGAAGGGTTAATTTCGGACTTGAAGCTATCTATATCGCTAAATTGTGTTTTCAGCACGATTGATTTTAATAAAGATTATTTTTATATTAGCTGGTAAAGGTTTGACTAAGACTAAGAGGAAGGTTTTTAGTATATGGGCTTAAATCGATAAAAAGATGTCTGACACGGGAAGTCCGACAGATGTGAAATTCCTTTTTTTGAGGGGAAAATCTTCTGGAAGAGCATCCAGCCTAGGGTGGTCTACCTCCACGTAATGTGAGAAGCTCTGGGATCTCCGACGGAACTTCACCAGAGTTTCCCATACGCGATGCCGATGTATATCCCAACCTATTTAGGTCTTAACAGACTGTTTTAAATTACCACATCTACGCTGCTAGTAGAATTAGGCGAATTGGAGTCCCAACTCCGTCTGCCAGCAGCCCTCGTAAGATGTGAAATACCTATATGCCTTACCTTCCAAGGTGCGCTAATTAGTACTATGTTTTTGTTTGTATGGATTTAACAATTTTCTATAATTCCATTGCCAGGGCTCTCAGAATTGTCATATTTGGGTGTGTTCGAATCCTCTTTTATATGCTGGAAATGTTTTTAATTTTCATCAAGAGTTAAATTTTTATGAGAAATGAAATATCCTTTTGAAGCTTGAATTTTTATTTTTTTAAACTCGTATATACTTGCTATCTTGTTATTCATTAGCCAGAAAACGTTCATAAACTAAAATCACTTAATTCAGCTATCAATTAGTAGGCATATAATCAAAATTCAATGAAGACCAAAGCTAGACACGCCATTCAAATTCCTATCTTAAGATTGTAAGCGCTATTCAAATGATGCTATGAGATGCCGTTTACATAAACCCATTGACGGCAAATCGCAAATTAGCTATCAACACCACATTGTTATTTCAGCACTTTATCACGTAATCCGGGTAAATGAAAACAATAGACGTCCTAATATGTCCGAAATATTAAATTTCGAAATACATTTTGGTAATAGAAATTTTAATGATTGGTATAAAATGTCATTATAGATTGGTAATAATTATGGTATATAATTAACGTTTATGTTGGGATTTAATGTATTAGTGATTAGTATTTCCATCTTTTGGTCGTCTTCAAGTTCATCAATGCCTATTAATCCAGTACTTTATGGTTACATGATGATGATGATGATGATGATGATGATGATGATGATGATGATGATGATGATGATGATGATGATGATGAGGATGATGACGACGATGATGATGATGATGATGATGATCAACATGATATTTTAGCAAACTCTTTCCCAGACCTTCGCCCACACGGATTATATAACCAATAAAGAGTTGAAGTGATGTTAATAACGAACTTGACTAAATGCGTAGGTTAGGATAAAATATTGAATAAATTATAATTAGATTTTGAGCTCTCTTACTTAATATTTGTATAATAGATTAGAACTCTCTAAATATTATCAGGTAGTATTCTTAAATGGTGGTAGCGATAGTGGTAGTGGGCTGGTCACTCAGGAGAATGGATGGCCGATGGGCCAATAAGGTTCAAGAGTGGAGGCCACGTTCGGGTAGACGAAGTGTTGGTGGGCCATTAACCAGGTGGGAAGACGATCTCCGTGCGGTGGTCGGTCCTTGTTGAATGCAAGTGGCAAGTGATCGGACGTCTTGGCGTTCATTGAGGGTGGCCTATGTTCAGCAGTGGACGAATAGAGGCTGATGATGATGATGATGATTCTTAAATAAGATGTATAGTATTTAATACAGGTTATTTTATTCCATTCTATTAGTGGATCATCGCCTTAAAATATAATGATTGTCTTGTAAAGTTGAATATGAACTTTTTGATGAGCAACATTTATTGGCGCGCTGGCAGTAAAATCGTTTCAAATGCCGTGACTACAAGCAGTATGGCATTGTCATTTCTTCATTTCGTCATAGATTTTGTTTAAAAATAATACTTTAATACTTATACTTTATTCGAGCACCAAAAGAAGTATGTTCTATGTATATGTATTAATGTCTTTTTTCTAATTGTCTTTAATGTCTATAGATAGCATTTGAGTAGGAATATATTTTTGGGGATCACGGCTTTGAATCCCGCCAAGACTTTTTTTTGCTGGACGGTGGTGTCTCCCCAGGGATGTTCCACAAGGACAAATCCTGCGCCGCCGGCATCATTGATTTTGTATACGTCCATTTTTGCACATAACTTGGCTAATGATGATGATTGTTTGAATTATTAATGCTCGCTTTCCCTACTTTACCTAAGTAACGTTAGACGAGGATTAATTATAAATATGATAGCGCGGAAACCTTAGTAAAGAAAATGACACCAATGTAAGTATTTTTATATTATATAACAGGTCTTTTTTTAAATATTCTATGTTTAGTAATATAAATAGAAAAAAACTTTATTCAATAATCAATACATAAACATAAAGCTATTTTTGTGTAATATGTATGTATAATATATTCAATACATTAAATTAATTAAATAAAATGTTACACACACTACGATACGCACACATTCAAAGTTGAATAATGACAATGTAAGACAATATATCATAGATTATACATATTAAACTGAGACAATATATGACCTAATATTATGACGTTTAGATTTTATTTTACAAAGAAGTAGCATTCGTTTTAGGTACTGTCAAAACGTATTTGAAGTTGAAAGATATTTTTTATAGACATCGAATTTCGATCGATGGGTGCCTCGATCGAATTTCGATTAATGGTTGACCAAAAACAAATATGTATTAACAATTACTTTGACTATGAGACGCTTGTTCTGGTTACATGACTAACGCCCGAATACTCAAACGAATCTCAAATGTAAGACGTACTTAAACTCATGCTACGACGTGTCAGATTCAAAGAAAAAAGAGGGACAACACGAGTTTAAGTATATCTTAAATTTGAGATTCGTTTGAGTATTCGGGCGTTAGCATATGTTAATTAATATCTATTTTAAAGTTTATATATCATGTAACATTATTATATCTTTAAGAAATATATAAACTCTGCATTGGTGTCGCCACTGTATCTTTTATACGGTAACACACAGTACATAATATACTGTAATAAAGTCGATACAGAAATTAGTTCCGAAATTTTCCGCAATATGGCGAGGGTTTTTATTCTTCTGGTCAGGCTATACCTACGTATAATATAACTTGCATTTAATTTTGATAGGAGATCAATTAATGTTCGTCATATATATTTGATAATACATAATATGTACATAATGTACCTTTCATTTTATTGACTTTTACTATATAATAGAAAACATAATATTACCTAAATATAAAAAAAAAACCATAGCCATAATATTTTTTATATTTTAATACAGTTTATGAAAACTTTTGTATTTTTTGTAATCTTCTATAGAAAATATTATTTTCAAACCTTGATTGAAAAAGTTTTTCAGGAAATCTTAAGGTATGCAAAAAGATATTTTTTATTAAACGCTAACATAAGTTTCTTCTCTTTATGAAATTTCATTAGAGCACTACAGTCTACATCAGAGTTCCCCAAACTTTTTTGTGTCGTAGACCCCTTGCCATGTTTTTCCGTGTTGGTTAGACCCCATACTTACCTGATATTGATTTCCTGTAAATTTCTAACTGTAGTGAAGTTTAGTGTTAAAAACTTAAAGTAAAAACACATGTTAATTATTACATTTATTAATTGAATTTAAATTAAAACTACTCAAAATAAAATTTTGTATCTGTTATGTAAAATATAATAAATAAATAAATATAGCCTTTATTGCTTGCTCTTCTTACAATAACTTAATATATGCCTACTTGCTAAAAACTAAATGTACATTCTAGTTCTAATTTATATTAAATTGATCGGCAACTAGTTGCTTTTGTTGAACAGCTTGTCCGTCGACAAAGGCCTCCTCTAAAGATTTCCACGTATTCCTGTCTCTGGCTACTCTGGCTGGCTTGGGCTACTACTGTAAAATATACGTAACATTAAATAAACATAAAATAAACTATAAATAAAATAACATAAGCAATAAGTCAATATTTTTAGTGAGAAGGATGAACCTAATAAATTATCAACATTTGGCGTCAATTTTGTAAGGGTTAATCTTAAACCTCCTCGGCTAATGATGTCCAGTCTGTTTCTTTTTTTCGTTAGGAGATTGGTAACAGCGCTGAACCCTTCCACTAGGTATGACGATGGAAAGGAAATTAAAACTTCCTCGCTATATTCCATAATACGGGATAAGTAACGGGTATGTTGTTTTGCAGCCAGACTTGCTGATATCCGTTTTTAAACTGAACCTTGAAGTTCTTCGTTTGTACTTAGTTCAGTCAGTTCCTCTTGTATTATGACATTCGTTTCTTCTATGTCGACATATGGATTAATTATCCACGGTGGTATTACCCTAGTCAAAATATCCTCAAACCTAGATTCAAAATCTGAATAGAGGGCATTTAAATGTTGAACGTAAGTTGAAACGTCGTCTTCCTGGCAGCTTGTCTGTGACAAATTGGGGAACTGAGAAAACTGACTCACTATAATTTGTGTGATATACTATCTGTTTATATTTTTTTAAATATTTTCTTAGCACTTTCATTTTCAATATTCAGGAGGGAAGCGCTGTGCCGCGCTACCGGCTGCATGGGTACCACCATCTTGCTTATTTCTCCCGTGAAACAGCTTTGCTGTGTTTCGGAGAGAAGGGCAAGATAGGCAGTGTAATTACTGGCACCGAGACTTAACATCTCATGTCTCAGGATAGGCAACACATAAATGAGTTGCCTGGGCTCGTTCCAGGTATACTAGTTTAATTTCATGGGCGACGTCGACCACTTACCACCAGGTGGTACGTTTGCCAGTTTGCCTATCCAACTAACATAAAAAAGGAAAAAAAAGGGAACGAATAAACGTATTTGTCCCACATTCGTATTTATAGAGTGACGAATTGAACAAGTCAGTGCAAGTGAAGCTCTGAGACTGCGACTCGCAGGTATTTACAAGTTCAAAATGTATTGCGACCACAAAGCGAATACCAACATCCTACAACTTACACAATTTTATGAACATATATAATATTTTTTTTACTTCATAGGTACTTTTATAAATAATGTATATGTTTTGATATTATAAGATAGTATGATGTAAGTAAATAGGTACTATCAATGTATGTGTTGAGATCCACTATCGTGGACCCCCATTTTCATTTCATGGACCCCCAAATTTTTTTTCGCTGACGTAGACCCCTTGCAGGTTGTCATAGACCCCTAGAGGTCGATATAGACCACTTTGGGAATCACTGGTCTACATCATAATTAAGATACTGTATACATATGCGATCAATCACATTCCAATATAAATCAATAACTATGGGGCATATTAAAAAAACATTCGAAACATTAAAAAAACATTTTTACCGAAAACAAAAAAACGTAGAGCTGTACAAACAAATATTCCATTTCCAGTCAAAGTAAAAAAAAATTGCGGATGCGATATGGCTTCGGATACGAGATTTATGGTGGTACAAAAAAAGGAAAAATGTGTGAAACGTGGAAGTATTTTTCAATTTAAAGGAAGCTGGAGGTATGATAATCGAAACATGTTATATCCCCTCGACTTCCCTACAAAACAAACAATGATCAGGATACGTAATTAACTACCGTCGGACATGTTGCACTCGTTGGGATATTACGGTGCCGCGCATTTTGCGTAGTTTTTTTGCGTTTTTTATTACGGATTAATGCCTGGGTGAATTAAAGTATAGATTTTGTTAGGGTTATTGGATTTCTTTTTTGTTCTGCATTACAATCCAGATTATTAGTGCAGATGATATTTTTTTAGGTTCGCAGATCCGAATCCCACTAATCTTTATTAAAAATGTTTAGTTAGTTCATAATCATCATCATCTTTAGTTCATATCCTTTCAACTAATAAATTAAATAATTTATTTATTAATTAACATGTCACAATTAATTTTTAGAAAATTTATTTTTGTAAAAATATTCGATGAACAGCAAAAAGTAAAGATTGGAACGGAAACAACACCAGAAAACCTCTTTGGCTCAATGGTTAACCGGTTGGTGCTCAAGCCGGAGGTAGCGGGTTTGAATCTCGCCAGGGAACGAAGAGTTTTCTATGTTCCTGGGTCATGTGTGTGTAAAAAGCGTCCATAGATATTATGATCTAATACATTAAATAGAAAATTTACGGAAATGCTTGAAATAATTTCAATAAAATAAAACGAAATATATATTTCTAAAAGTTATCATAACTCGAAGAATAATAAGAAGCACGGAAGAAATATCGCAACAAAAAATAATTACATAATATTATAGCGTATAAAGTCATAGACTTGATTAAAATTTTATAACGTACGCTGGACTGATTGGGGAATAGTTATTATTCATTTAAATAGTTACCGAAACTGTTTCCATAAGGCTACATCTCGAATAAAAGCAGCGAGTTACATGAAAACCAGGTGTAGAATGTTATACCCCTTAATACGAGACTATTTTTAACACGCTTTTGTTAGCTTCACTTGTGTGTGTATCTTAGAAGTCCTTTTCAATATAGGTACTAGAAGTATATTAAAATTGTATCGTATCTTAACTGTCGTAGCACACATATTATTATTTTTTTCCTAGCCTATACTGTTCCACTGCTGGGCAAAAGCCTCCCTCTCTCTTTTCCACGCGTCTCTATCGTGCTTCATGAGCTGCACTACAACAGTCTTTTTGAAAAGCTTCGAGGTCATCCCGCTATCTCCGTCGAGGTTTGCCGCGTCTCCGAACCCTGTTTAATGGGATCCAGTCGGTAGTATTCTTGGCCCAGAACTCGTTATTATATTATATTAATAATAATATATTTCATATATCATATATTATAATTTAATTATAATATATTTAATATATTATTTTTTGGACAAAAAATACATTTTGTAGGATTCACAATGAACTCATAAATTATTCCACCAGATGGTGACGCGGCACAAACCCGCCACAGAAACAACCCCGACGCCAGGAGGCCGTGTGGTCAAAGACTCCACGGTGGGTGGGTGGGTGACCCCCTCATATAAAAATGAATAGGTGGGCCAGCTGGCTCACCACTAAACCGATGTAGCATTAGGGCCAAAAAAAAAGAAAAAAAAGTAAATTATTTTTATTATTATATTATATTTACAAATAGTTATTTAAAGGACCTAATGATAGAGTACAGAGGTAGACAGAGGAACATTAAAATGCTATTAGTAAGTTACTGCATGCATAAGTATTCATTTATTTGCTTTTGTAGTATTAATTTGCTTTTAAATATTAATTTTTTAGGGAGGTAGTGCCATCGCGAGTGTAGAGGGATAGGGAAAAGGAGGGCAATGCATCTGCATAACCTCTAGTTGTGCGGATGTGTATGGGCGTCGGTACCTTAAGGCTCCGACTGCTCGTTTGTTACCTTATGACATAAAAAAAGGGTTTATACTGTGCCATAGTCGTTGAAGTATTTTATTATTTAACGTTGGAATTTGATAGTAAAGTGCCAGGAATTACCATAAAAAATATTTAATAATTTATATGATATATGGTCATAATCTACGGTTTCAGTGCATGTTAATTAGCAGTAATTGAGGTTAATCATGTTGCATAGCAGCCAGCTTATCTAAAGTACCTGCAAATTGATTGATGAGTAGGAAAATGAGTTGCTCAGCTGACATCTAAGCCATTTCAAAGGCTGGATCTATAGATGTCGCTTATCAGTTACCATCAGGTGAAACGACTGTCCGTTTGCCCCATCTGTAATATAAAAAAATAAATAATGACTAAATTCGATAGAATCTTAAACCTAATTACGTATATTGTTTTGTAATGTTTACGCGAATTTCACTCATCCATGACGTGACCATGGTTGCTGTAAAGTATCCGAAACGTCGGGCTTGTAAAAATCTTAATAAACCGCGATAAAATCCGTAAAAAATTGTTTTATCCTAATTACGTACTTAATTCACGTCATCATTGCAAACTGAATCAATAATAATGATCATTTAAAACATAATATAGGCACTTTTTTTTCTTTTACGCCGGGAAATGCTTTGAGGCATCGACCGACGAACGAGAAAGGGACCGACGCCACTTCCACAGAGTGGTTGTCCCGCACCACAAAACAACCCCTCTCAACGTCGGGACAGTTCAATGGGTCGAGGTTCCCGTCCTCGGCCCTTGTCCCCTGCTCTTTTGTCCCTTGGCTCAATTTGCTTCGCCCAAGGTGCTGGACTCACCGGAGGCTAACCCCACTACCACGACAAGGCTTGAACCATGGTAGAGAGGCACTGATTAAACTCTATAGAACAGTATATAAGTTACAATACCGTATAAAAGTTTGTCTTTTATCAGCTTGCCTTTTATAGTAAACGTTAAAATTTCAATACGTTCTTAGCCTCCTAAGTGTCCTCACTATTCGCTTTATCGGTACATTTTATGGACCCTATTTCCAATCTTATCATCCAAAGAGATATAGCTTGACCACAACCACAAACCGTAAATTAAAAGCGAACTATATTGTAAAATAAATAACCAGCGTGTAACCGGGTTACCCTGGGTGAACTTCACCTGGGTGGACCACATATGTGGGACTCGCACTTGGTAATGTACTGCCCAAACTAAAACCACTGAGAGTGCCTTCAGCCGCTTTTTGATGGTCCCGAATCTGCAAGCAACAAGAACACCTCAGCGACAGGCTGGCCCCGGCCGGGTCGTTACCTAAACTCATTTCTATTAGTTCTAATAACATGTATTATGCTAGCTAGAGTATTGTAAACAATTCTTAGCGTATAAGCGAATATCACTGTCTCCCGCTTTAACCGGGGAGGGAAACTGGAAATTTTTCCAACTCCTCCTGAATTCTTCTGATTAAATTCGTTGCGGGTCCCAAGCCAGTGTCAACGTATCCCTCGGGCTCCCTGAGATCGTATCAAAGGGTCATTTAGTGGTTACTGCTGTCGATCCTGGCTATACAGGAGTAGCAGCGGTGGGAAGGAGTGGTGGGCCTAGCCCGTTTAAAACAAATTATAGCGTTTTAATTTTATTTTCGCCGACGTTTAGAATACAGTATCAGGAAAATCAAATTCAAAACACCGGAATTGCAGAAAAATTAAGCGCCCTTATAATATATTGCATACATATAATTTACATACTTGTAACATCAACATGGGTTAGACTGACTATCGCTTAGGTACTTACTATAATATTAATGTGCCATTAAGTACCCGCTATAGGTATATTATTTGTTAATACATACTAAACCTGTCTATTACACGTTTTCCTAAAATTTGATGCAAATTGAATCACGATGCGGTAGGTGCCGTGTAAGGGCTTCCGAAAATTAATAGCGAACCAGCGTGAAATTTACAATACAAGTAAGTTTATAATTTATGGCCAACACAAAATATATTTTGGATAAATAGATATATTGTTAGGATGAAATATGAGGTTTGGTATTACGTTTATAAGAGAAATGTTATCGATTGCAAGATAAAAAATCCGGCCAAGTGCTAGTCGGACTCGCGCACAAAGGGTTCCGTACCATTACATAATATACAACATTAGACACTAACAAAAATTAAGGTTTATGTTTATGAAATTAAATGTTTTTTTTTTATATATTTGAGTTGATTGCATGAAAGGTAAATTGCGGTTTACGATTTACGACGTATAAAAAAAACTACTTACTAGATCTTGTTCAAACCAATTTTCGGTGGAAGTTTGCATGGTAATTACATCATATATTTTTTTTAGTTTTATCATTCTCTTATTTTAGAAGTTACAGGGGGGGATACACATTTTTCCACTTTGGAAGTGTCTCTCGCACAAACTATTCAGTTTAGAATAAAATTATATTAGAAACCTCAATATAATTTTTTAAGACCTATCCATAGATATATATGATATATACACGGATGGGTTTGATGAAAAAAAATATTTTGAGTTTTAGTTCTATGTATGGGGACCCCCAAACGTTATTGTTTTTTTTCTACTTTTGTGTCAAAATCTTAATGCGGTTCACAGAATACGTCTACTCACCAAGTTTCAACGGTATAGCTCTTATAGTTTCTGAAGAAAGTGGCTGTGACATACTTTTTGCCTTATATTTTAGATACTTATATGATTTTGACAGATTTTGTTTGTATATAAAACTATATTAAATATAAACTATATTAAACTTTCTTCCTGATAAAGGCTTTTTGGCTTATATTATATGCTACCTAGGTAACACTGAAAATGTTTAGAAAATGAAAAACGACTTAATGTAGAAATTTGCCAATACTTTTATTGTTTTTCGAAGTAATCTCCGTTTCTTTCTACACATCGTCGCATTCGATGGAACCACTGAGAAAAGCAGTGGGCCCATTCTTCCTTAGGAGTCTCTTCTATGGCATTTTCGTACGCTTTCACCGCATCTTCAGGGCTCGTAAAGCGAATACCTCGAATTTTATCTTTAGTTCTTGGGAATAAATGAAAGTCGCATGGCGCCAGGTCAGGACTGTAAGGCGGGTGACTCATTATCTCGACACCTGCCATAGTCAAATATTCAACAGTCCGTTTTGCGGAGTGCGCTGAAGCATTGTCGTGGTGAAGGAGGATCCTGCTTCGAGGGCGCTGCTGTCGAATTTTTTTCCAAGACAACAGACAAACAGCGATTGACATACCATTCTGCAGTATTTGTTTGTATTTGTATTCTGTCCTTCCATCTTCTAGCACAACTGTCGCGAAATGACCTTTCCGACTAAAGAATGAGGCAATCATCTTTTTTCCTTGACTTCTTCCTTTCTTTACCTTAGTTGGCCGATCCTCGAAAGGAAACACCCACTGAGCTGATTGTCTTTTGGTTTCGGGTTCGTAGCAATATATCCAGCTTTCATCACCTGTGATGATGTCAAATACAGCATTTGAATTACCGCCGTTGAACTTATCTAACATTTGGCGACACCAGTCCATGCGGAGGCGTTTCTGGTCGTCGGTTAAAGTATGGAGAATCCATCTGGTACAAAGCTTCCTGACGCCTAAATGTTCGTGTAATATTTTTTGAACTTTACTCATACCAATGCCTAGGCTTGCCCGTATCTGCTGATAGGTCACTCTCTTATCTTCCTCTATCATGCGTCGCACAGCACTGATGTTATCTTCAGTAGTCGCTGTTAAAGGACGTCCCTCACGCAGATCATAACTGAGATTGCTACGTCCACGCTTAAACTCGTTAAACCAATTGTAAATAGTGGCACGAGATGGGGCTTCATTAAAAAATGCTAATCGCAGCCTATCATAGCTTTGTTGTTGAGTAAGCCCACAACGAAAGTCATAATAAATCATTGACCGAAAATTTTCTCGCGCTATGTTCATTTTCACGTGTAACAAGAGTTTTAGATTTGCCGCCAATTCACAAAAACAAATGACAAATGAATGCAATATACTACATTAGGTTACCAAAGAGTTCTAAAATTGAAATTCAAAAAAAGTTTTCATTTTCAATGTTTCTAACTGGCCAGTTCTAAACATTTTCAGTGTTACCCATGTATAAGATAAAATCTAGACAGACATTTATTAATATAGCGTTCCTTTCTAATCCTAGACTTTATTGTTGATCGAAACATAAAATTGAGTTTGTTTATTAATTATGTAATGTTATTTTATGTTAATGAAATATGCGAGTGGCGAATATTTAATTAATGCGCCATTTAGTTTACAGTCATTAGGTAAGTCGTAAACGGTCTGTTTCATCGATATTATGAATAACCATTAGACACATATAGGTTCATTATGACTTCGTTCAGTAAAAATATATAAAATATAGGTATAGGCATCCATTTTATATGTCATAAGGAGGCAACCGAGCAGTCGGAGCCTTATGGTGACTACCGATAATCAAAGACATTCGCACAACCAAAAGTTATGGGGATGCGTTGCCCTCCTTTCCCCTATTCTCTCCAATGGGCCACCGGAAACTCGCAAACCGTATGAAACGCGACAGCATAGCTGTCAATTGACGCCGGTATTATGTGATAAAAAATTATTATGTCAGTCAAGGTAGGTAGGTAGGGTACAGCAACAAATACGACACCGACTCCAAAAGTAATAACAATGACGTGGTAAACTCAAAGTTAAAGAAACACAGTTATTTTATTACTTTTTAGTTTAGTATTTTTGAAGTCGGTTTTACTCACCCCAATATTGATAAAAATTAAAAACCTTTTCTCTAAAATGAAGATACAAAACCTTCTTAATTGTACTGTCCAATGCATAGAGATTTACAAGTACCCACGTGTTATATTAAATTAAAAGCTTACTTCTAAGTAAAAAAAACAATGACACGTAATTCTCAGTGACTGAGTCCCAGGTGTTTTCGTGGCCCTATTTCTCAAAGTGAATTCATGATGTAGCCCGTATCTTAGCAACAATAAGCTCTAAGATCTAAAGTCTAAACATATGTTAGCTGCCCACTCAGAGATTAGGGTTGTCCTTTCATTGATCATAACGCTTTTATAAAATGAAGACACAAAAGGTTTTCCTTTTTCTTTCCAATTGTATTAGAAAAAAAAATGTTTTAGCAAGCTAACAATGTGTATGTACCTGAGTAACGAGTACGGGATATGAAAGTAAAATGAAATTCAAGTAATTACATATTATATGAGGTGCATACAAATCTGGTCTCCGGGATTCAAACACATGACCTTACTGAACCAAACCAGTCCGCCATATTATATTTTTAGTTAATATTGGATATAAAAAGAATCTTTTCATACATGAAAATCCACATCCCCTTAAACATTCTATCCTATTAGAAGTTTTCCATAAAATACTTCTTCATAGAGATACCTACAAGTTAAAATTCAAAGTGCGCGGATGTATGTGTATTTATAACAAGATTTTGCCTGCGGCTTCTCCCCCGTGGACTAGCTTATGTATTTCCATGCTAAAACACGCAAATAAGTAGTGTTTATCCTTAGTCCTTACTATTATAATAAAAGCGAAAGTTTGTAAGATTGTATGGATGTATGTTTGTTACTTTTTCACGCAAAAACTACTGAATGGATTTTAATGAAACTTTACAATAACATAGCTTATGCATCAGAATAACATATAGCATATAATTTATTCCTGTACTCCCACGGGAATGAAAAGGTACGCGGCTGAAACCGCGGGGCGCTGCTAGTCCTTACTAATGCAAACGTTTCTCATTTAAAGCATCTCTACTATATTGAAAGACTTGTTGCGTTCGGCCAGTTTCCTATAAACTTTGTGCGTTTGACAATTAGGTATTTTTTGGAATTTCAATTCCCTGAATTATGAATAATTAGGCAAATGTAATCCCCGCATAAACGTTAAGATTTCCGGGATAAAATGTAGCCTATGTCCTAATCCAAGTTATAATCCATTACCATTGCAACATTCAGCCAAATCAGTTTTGTTATGTCGTTTTTGCGTGAAAGATCAACAAATATCCAAACTTACAAAATTTCGCCCTTATAATATTAGTAATATTCAATTGTGTAAAAATGTTATCTATTCAGAAACCCCTACATGATTTACAGCGGAACTTTCTTACGATATTTATGAAGCAGCTTAGGCAGTTCCTCATTCAAGATATTTTAACACATGACATGAAGGTTTTTGTTGAGCTGTATAAATGTCAGAATGTTATCTTTTTATTACTTCTTTGGCTACCTTTGTAGTTTGGATTAAAGTCGATTAGGTAGAATAAAAATAATAATGTCTATGAACGCTTTCACACCACGTCAATCTGGTCCCGTGGTAAATTCTCGAAGAACTTGTGTTACGACTTACGAGTACCAGAACACAGATAACTTTTTGTTCCCTGGCGGGATTCGAACCCGCAACCTCCGGCTTGAGCGCCAACGCGCTTACCACTGAACCACAGAGGTCGTCAAATGGTCAGAATGATTGTTTAAGTTTTTTCTCCATCATCTTCATAATCATCAACGATGTATTGTGGACCTTATCCAAACGACATTATCATGTGAAATAAGTTTCGTCATTATAGCCAACCTGACAATTTCAATTTTTGCGCAGACCAAAAGCCAAACTCTATGCTAATTGTAATTTTTTTTAAGGTACCAAACCCAAAGAGTGCCAACGGAACTCTATACTTAGCCTTCCCTGTGCGTGTTCAAAGTTCTCTCTCGGCTCAATTGCTTCGCCCAAGGTGCTGGGCTCACCCTAGGCTACCCAGCCCCACCGCCACGACAAGGCCTGAACCATGGTGGGGCAGATATGGAAAATAGCTTAAAGGCCATCAGGCTGAAAAATAAGCGGATATTTTTTCTTTGAAAATTGCGTACTTTAAAATCTGTTTAAGGCTTGATCACATTCATGGCAAAACAATGGTTTTTTTTTTGAGTTTAATATTGTACAACCTTCGTGTGAGAATTAAACTCATTCACTTAAACACATTTTTTGTTTGTTAATTAGTAATACAGATTCCAACATTCGAAATAAACATTAGACTGGATCACTTACTAGGTACTTACAGATAGTTCTCTCTGCTTACTGTCTCAATATGATAGAAAATTATGATAGCTACGAAGTCATCACTTCCTTGTGCGCATAATACAAACATACTGTTCCTACCTCTAAACTATACTCTTTAACCATAATCTCTAACAAGTTAGCAAAAAAGTGCACATCACTTTACAATCATGCGCTTTACTTCAGCGTAATTAAAAATTAAGTGCCGCCAAGCCTCAGGTGTTCTTCAACAAAATGCATTAATTAAGATCCCGGGGAAAAACCTTATACAAACAATGTAGCAGCGGGCTAATTTAATTAGTTACGTCATGTTGTGTGCATTCTATTACTCGATTGTATTTTTGACCGTGACATCCGTAGGTGATCTTTAAAATTGAAAAGCTAAATTATATTTAAAAAAAATTAAAAAACACACCATGACGATTGCCGGAAAGCCACAACTCTATTTTTACGGCATTTCCTATCTCACGACAACTATGTTATATGTGGAACCAGCTGAAAAGAGCATATTCATATTTGAAAGGCTGGCAACGCTGCTAATGATGTACCGGGTGTCTATGGACATCCCTCATCACATACCACCAGATGACCCAACTGTCGGTTTGTAAGGGGCTTCTTATAGGGGGCTTCTTCTATAAAAAACCTACATAATCATATAAGAACCTAAATACCCCCTTACATTGGTAGATTTAGCCAATAAATAAAACTGTTTCAGGTTAACTTGTTTATGTTCATGGGCGACGCTGACCACTTACCATCAGGTGGCCCGTCTGCCCGTTTGCCTATCCAACTAACATAAAAAAACCATATACGTAGTGGTATCGCCAGTGGTCAAATCTTAATTATATCCAAAGGAATCCAAAATATGCACCAAAATTTTAGTTACTCGTTTTAAATAAAGAAAATGTGGAACATGCGCTCTACAAATAAGTTTAAGGGGCAATGGCGGATTACCTTGTAAGCTTTCTCATTAGGAGGGAAGAAACTTTTATTCTTAAACGACACATTTAAACTCTGTTTTTGTCTTTAAATTACTCGTTGGAGGTATTAAAATTTATGTGGTGCCCGTGTTTTACGCATTTACCGCATTATAATGAAAATATGTTTTTCTTTTTTTAATAATTTGAGCCTTTTTTTTCTTTAACGCCGGAAAATGCTCTGAGGCATTCTGCTGGGGAGGGGGGCACTCCCCAGACGGGTATGTGGGACTCGCTGCGCCCGAAAGATGATAAGGTGGACACAGCTGCTGCTCTACCCACTAAAATCCAGTGAGTGCAACCAATGCCGCCTTTGGTGAGTTGCCCCGAATATTAAGCAAACAGGGCACCTCGACGGCTAGTCAGCCCCTCAAGGGACTGACACCACCTGCACAGAGGGGTCATCCTGCACCACAGAACAACCCCTCTCAATGTCGGGACAGTTCAATGGGGCGAGGCTCTCACCTTCGTCCCCCGGCCCCCTGCTCTTTTGACACCTATTTTTATAAGAGGGGTACAAAGAGCAGCCCCCTCGATCCGATTTGCTTTGTGTGGTGTGTTTGATGGGCTTACCTTAGGCTACTGAGCCCCACCGCCGCGACAAGGCCCCCATGTTTCAAACCATGGTGGGGTGACGAGATCACGTGGAACTGGCTCAGAATACGATCAGATAGCCCTCGAAAATCTTAAATTGTTGTGTTTGAATTCAATCATTGTCCCTAGGCCGAAAAGTACTATAGATTAATTTTGGTTGCTATTCAAATAATTATGATAGATGAACATATTTGAATAAGTACATCTTCAATGACTATGTTATCTAGCTAATAATATTCAACAATATTCTATAATAAATTTCAAATTGCAATAACACGCAAACAAAAGGAATCCATATCTGAGATTATAACTCCAAAATAAATCTATACAATGATACAATATATCAACTTCGCAAAACTATTGTAGCAATATCGTAGTAATAAGTTATGTTGCTATCCCCCTCGCACACCGTATAAAATATTCAGACGCGAGCTGAGGCGGAGGTACTATTATAAACTATTTCACGACTTTTCTCTGTGTATCTCGTGGGAGTTGGGACGTACTTATGTGTATTACCTAATGCATTGTTTATTATAAATACAGCTGGGTACAGACGCCAAAGAAAGTGTATATGTTATTTTATATACAAATAATATTTTTTATGAATTATAATGTTTAAGCCTTAAATCTGTTGGCTCAGACCTCGTGACAAATAAACACTTCTCTTATTTACTAACTTATTATAAAAATAAAATATAGGTGTACCTAATTTCTCAAACTCTTGCTTAGTACATTCAGCAACATTCTACCATTTTAACCAATGAATACTTCATTCATTTTTTTTTTCGAAATAAGGGCTTTTAAAATGGTTATTTTAAATAGAATTCGGCCAAAACGTAGAAAAACCACGGAACTCTTTATTTTTCTAAAGTCGATGTAATTGTCGCTCTCTGTATTTTTACTCTGTAATTAAAGATTCTAAACATACCTCTTTCCTGATATACAGTTCTAAGTTCATTCGAATTATATTCTAGGAGAAACTGTTTTCCTTGATTTTTCGTTGCATTTAACATGTAAACAAAGTTCTTGAATATCAATGCTTTTTAATAAGGAAATAAGTAAAAAAAAAATTCTTACAATATGGTTCCTTACATGTCATCAATATTCCAATAAATTTAAGTGGTTTTCCCATGAGTTTTCGTTGCATTCGAGACGTAAATAGACGTGTTTACAAAAAATATGTAATAATATTATCCAGACGATATTGACGGTGTAAATTATAATCAAACTGAAAATACAGTGAATTGTTTTCCAGTGAGTTTATTTACCAGATTTTTGTTTTAATGAAGAAATAAGTAAAAGTATTGTAAAACATGTTTTATTTGCACTTTACTGCTTTTACTTTTCACAAAACAGACCACAGGGGAATGGGGGGAGTAGGAATTAAATACTTTCGCAATCATTGTTGGTTGTGTGAATGGAAGTGCACTAACTGAGACCCGTCGGGGAAAAACTTCGTTGTATAATGATAATTTTCATCTTACTTACCGCGGAAATTTTCATATGAACAACACATTTTCAAACTTTTTGTTTTCACTAATAGGTGAAAATAAAAAGTCATCACCATTACTGGGCACAGGTCTCCTCCTCGAAATCAGGCGAGGAGGGTCTTCCTCTCACTGAAGGCTAAGTCCATACACACTAGAGTCTAGACCATAGTCGCTCACGCGATTACAGGATAATGAAAATAGAAAAGGCATCTTAATTTTTTGTACTTACTTCTACTCCTTGAATTTAATATAATCAACCCGAGATCATAAAAGCGTATATTAGTCGTTTAGAATACAGTTATTAAATTCACATAATTTCCATGAGTACCTAAGTATCAAACTAAGCCCTAGACAACCATACAAGATTTCCTACGGACGCCATTCGCCACTATAATATTCAAACTCCTAAGTAATGTAATGTCAGACAGCATACATGAAAATGTGTATCTGAAACCGTGATTTGAATCTACGCCATCTAGATTATGGAAAAGCTTTCAGCCAAATCACCTAAGCTCGATTATAAAAGTACTAGCGCTTTCGTGAATATATGAAATGGATATTTAGAATGAGGATTAGCTCTTTTTCGTAGCTTCGTTAATTTAGGTTCATAGCGTTAATAATGATTTTATAACCTATACCAATGAGTGATAATTGGTATAACCAATTAAATCCTGTTGAAAGAATGCTAAATTGGATGCGCAGTTTCAAAAATGACCTCTTAAGTCCAGATTTCTATTTTTTTATAGCCAATGATGAATGAATGATAATGACACTCAGTGATACGTAGCATTCCTACTGTTGATGTTGAAAGACCTTTCTTAGGGCGATGCATTGTTAAACAACGCACGAGCTTATAACTAAAGAACGTAAACGACAAAATGTTTTTTGTTATATTATTGCGTTAAAAACGATAATTGGAGAAATTCCTTATTATAGAGACTCGCTTGCGAACAAAGTTAAGAGGCTTAAACCGGTCCCGTTTGCCCATAAAATGAGAATGTTTGATATTTTTTTATCTGTTACAAAAGTTAATAATGTATTGAATACTAACAAAATAACGTTTTTATCATGAATATTAGGTCACCAACTAATATTTTCATTCGTTTTGAAATTACTGAAATAAATAGAAATTATTGACGCCAAAATTTCCAATACGTCCTCTTAAATTGAAAGATTTCGAAGATCACGCCATACATCCAAACTTATTAGAATCGTATATTATATTAGTATACATTTTAGCGTACTTACGCCATCTTTCTGGTCCTCAATTACGTGTAACGTATGCCGTGTTGCCGCAACTGTATCTCGTGTAAGTACTCCCGAGTGGCGCGTGAATATGTCACATGCTTTGAACACCCCTGCTTCAAGGGTTGCCTCAATATATATTATGTACAGAGTTATGTTTTATAATGATAATGTAGGTAAAAAGTTATCTCCTTGTTGTTTAGTTAATTAACCTGCCTGAAGTCTCTTGCAGCTTCACCCGCGTTAACTTAGATTTACAGCCGTATCCGGATTGATGATGATTATTTTTATAGCCTAAGCTACTCTCTAGATCATCAGCTATCTGCAAGTGAAAATTCTGTGAAAATTGGCCCAG
Organism: Helleia helle; assembly: GCA_963853865.1. NCBI lineage: Eukaryota > Metazoa > Arthropoda > Insecta > Lepidoptera > Lycaenidae > Helleia > Helleia helle. The sequence goes on from OY971420.1 coordinate 9,726,993, forward strand.
TCGTTTCAGAGATTAGCCGGAACAAACAGACAGACAGACAAAACTTGTGAAAAATGCTTTTTTTATATATGTACCGTGTATACATCTATATGCATTTAGTAAAAAGCGGTTATTTTAATATTACAAACAGACACTCCTATTTTATTTATCTGTATAGATTATATACACCGTGCACACATCTATATTATGAATTTAGTAAAAAACGGTGATTTTAATATTACAAACAGAAACTTAAATTTTATTTATCTGTATAGATTATATACACCGTGCATATGTCCATATTATGCATTTAGTAAAAAGCGGTTATTTTAATATTACAATCAGACACTCCTATTTTATTTATCAGTATAGATTATATACACCGTGCACACATCCATATCATGAATTTAGTAAAAAACGGTGATTTTTTTAATATTACAAACAGAAACTTAAATTTTATTTATCTGTACAGTTGTATTGGAAGTAGAAGAATGATGACCATCGATCAAGATGAATGTAAAAGTAATATGTTCCCAAACCTTTTAGCAAGGACATGACACTTAACGGTATAACGATCTTGCCATTATAAAGACAGATTGTCATTTACATATGGCTGAAGAGCAGGCTATCACCATTTTGGGCCCAGCTGCGTAAGCCGCTGCAATGTTAGTGCGATTTAAATCACAAAGTGAAGTAGTTCATCATTCCCTTTGATCGTTACTTATCTGATCATAACCTCTTAAGAAGGGTAACATTTCACCCCGCGTTTGATTCAATAGATTTTGAAACGTTTTGTTTAGGTATCTTTTTGTGTGCGTATCTTTTGTCAAATCAATTTTGATCGTCTTTTATATTAGCAAGACTACCTTTATACCTACTACCTATATACTAAATTGTTTATTGCCGTACAATTATACATTATTGAGATTGTGAAATTATTGTAAAAGATTTATAACTAAAATCATTTCAGTTATGTTAAATAGCAAAATAAATACCGCGCGATAAATAATTTATAAATAATATTGTAGTATTTATAATTATTGTATTAATAAATGCTAAATTAAATCTAATCCACACTCGAAGTTCTACAGTAACAAAAATAATGCTTTATTTTGAGCTAATAGCTATATACACTGTTCTTAACAGAATCATTTATTAAACATTAGTACATACGGATACAAATAATGCTACATTGAATATTCACTAAACCAACAATTACTCTCAACGAACGAGAACAATTAATAATAACAAACGTAACATTAGAAACAATATATACCCTTTTTGGCGTAGGTCGGTTTTAAACTAAGCCTGTAAAGTCATAGACAAGGGAACAACGTTAGCGACGGAAAGCGCGCAAGTAATGTAACCGTCGGACTCGTTAATCATTTCGCAAACGGCCCCATAATCCCTAATGAGCAAAATCCAAGCATACCTTGGGCAATACCATTAATATTAAAAGCCCGGCCTTTCCCCTTTACAGATGCGCACCTTCTATACAATAGTTTAAACGTAATGAGCGCTTTGATGTCTTCGATTATGGCTTTTATTCAATGTTTTTGTTCGCGTTTTACATTATATTTAAGTAAAACTTCCATAGGCGCGACTAGAGGGTAAATCAGATTTTTTTTCTGACGGAAGTTACGTTCATTCGTTATTCAAAAATAGTAACTTGCATTGATCGTGAGTAGGTAAATATTGTATTTTTTTCGGACGGAAGTAACGCTCAGTATTCTATATTCAAAAAACTGTTTACTGTTGCTGACTGTTATTAGGTCTTGAGACTTGAGAAACCTATTGTTCACGGTTGCTTAGCAACTAGTGTTATATAAATGCACATAATATTTTGAATATTTATTATTTGCGATTAAGAGATCGACATCTCCCTTTCACTCTGATTATGCGTTTCCACGTCATTATATCACCTGATCATCAGGCGACGCATTCAGGGGGGCCATGCCACGGGCCTACGGCGACAGACCGGACACGTTGGAACATTATTCCTTGGAGGGCTCTCGGCGAGTTAACTTGTGTCAGACTAAGTACCTCATAGTTGGACTCGTTCTTGCTGAAGTACAATAGGATTTAATCGTTTGATATAGTCTCACCAGGGATTGACTGTTCCCCACCAAGATTCAAGCCTTGTCGTGGCAGTGGGGCTCAGTAGCTTAAGGTGAACCCAGCACCTTGGGCGAAGCAAATGGAACCGAGGGAGCTGCTCTTTGTACCCCTCTTATAAAAAGAGGGTACAGAAGAGCAGGGCGGATAAGGAGCGAGGATGAGAACCTCGCCCCATTGCACTGTCCCAACGTTGAGGGGTTGTTCTGTGGTGCGGGGGTGACCCATCTGTGGTGGTGCTGTCAGTCCCTTCAGGGACAGACTAGCCGTCAAGGTGCCCTGTTTTCTCAATAGATCCGGGGCACCTCACCATAGGCGGCATTGGTGGCACTCGCCGGGTTTCAGTGGATAGAGCTGCGTCAATTTACCATCTTTTGGGCGTAGCCAGTCCCACATACCCGCCTGGGCAGTCCCCCCTTCCCCAGCGGGAAAACTCAGGGCATTTCCTAGCGTAAAAGAAAAAAAATGATTGACTTTTAAAGTTTCTAATTATAGTGCAATTGTTTAAAGGTAGAACAGACATACAATTAGACAGAAAAGATGGCTTAAATTTCGTATAAAATTTTCATTATTACAAAATATGGAATAATAAATATCTAGAACATCAAATTTGGATTAATACCTGCATGATTTGACCAAAATCGAAAATTTTAACGAGAATTGTGGTTGCAGAAATACGATTTAAATTTGTAGAACACATATTGAATTCACTAGCAAAACAAGATTTTACTTTGTGGCTAGTTTGCGCTAATGACTACATTAACAAATACTGGGATAACATTTTTGCGTGATAACATTTCATTTGCGAAGGAATGCGCTGTGCTGAGCTCACTGCAGGGGGTACCCCTGCAGTTAGCACCACCACTTACTCTTTCAGTAAAACAGTCTAAGGATAGGCAACGCGCGTAGTTATCTTAGCTAGTCCCGGGAGTGAACACGTTTTCGATCTACCTTGAAAATTTACCATCCGCTCATCTGTCAGTTTGTCTACTGAACATAAAAATCAAATACTAACATTTGTGGTGTGATTCACTTAGGTATGCGATTGCTTACCCGTGCTCAGCGAGCAATTATGCAAATACCTCCCAAGTGACCGCCAATGTGAAAGAAACGACCTAGTTCAAACGTATTCAATCCCGTTGAGAAAAAGCTAGCCGTAAACAAAATGTAGCTAATGATGTTCATCGAAACAACATGAGGACAATTACGCCGTTCAATGCGATCTTTTGTTAAAGGAATGTTCTTTTAGATCACAAAGAAACGGGTAACTATATAATGTTAATTTTCTTATATTCTGTACCTCATAGCGTATTCTGTAGAAAAATTAGTTATGTATTGCAACATTCTTTCGAATATAATATATTAATAGGTTAGTAAATTATTGATACATACAACAGTTGATACTGACGAGACCACCTCTCCACACCATGGTTCAGCCGCCGCAAAATGCTCTGAGGCAGCCCGCCGGGGAGTGGGTCTCCCCTGGTGGGTATGTGGGACATCCTCGCCCCTTGTCCCCGTGCTCTTTTGTCCCCTCTTTTTATAAGAGGAGTACAAAGAGCAGCCCTCGGCTCAATTTGCTTCGCCCAAATTGCTGGGCTCACCTTAGACTACTGAGCCTACCGATACGACAAGGTTTGAACCATAGGGGGGGGGGGGAACTAGCCCAGCTAACTAGCGGAGGTATACATCATTGCAATTTTCAATTATTCCTTTCCTTCAATTATTCCTACAGCTTTTTAATGACAACATTTTCTAAAGATACAAAAGCGTGTATAAGAACACAGAAGTTAAATTCAATTGATACACAGCGGCTATACAGCAATAGCGTTTGATAGCTGCAGGAAAATGCAAAATTTTTGCAAACCATTCAATTCCTTTTTTCGTACCTATTAATAATTTTATTAAATTCTCTCGGTTTGTTTCAATTTCAGCATTCTTGAATATTTTGTAGATATTTTTATTAAACTCAAGATTAAAGGGTTTTTATTAAAATTTAGAATTTTCTCTGAATTTTTTATCAAAAAAATATTATTGGATTGATATCAATAAGGATGTTAGGAGAATTCAGCATTTTATGCAGCAGGTTACAGGTAACTGGATTCTAGACACTGCACAGATTTCGTGGATACGAATCCCGCCAATAATTATTTCTAGGATTATAATTGAAACACAATAATGTTTATATGTAATTAGGAAAATTATCTTAGTTATTTTACTACCTATTACAGTTCATAAAAAAACATTTTACAAAAACTTAAAACCGACTTCAAAAATACTAAACTAAAAAGTAATAAAATAACTGTTTTTTTTTTTTAATTTTTGTGCTTACAACTTATAATCAACTTAATCTTCTACTAATGTACAAACTTTGCGTTTACCACGTCATTATTGTTTTTTTTTGGAGTCAGTGTCAGCCAAGGTAGGTAGGTAGGGTACAGCAACAAATACCACACCGATTTTATTACTTTTTAGTTTAGTATTTGTGAAGTCGGTTTTAATTTTTTGTAAAATGATTTTATTTCTTAATTTTTAGTGATTTCGAAATTCGTCGTCTTGGCATTCATTGAAGGAGGCATGTTCAGCAGTGGACGGATAAAGGACGATGATGACGATGATGATGATTACGATGACCGCGACATGCTATGTGTGGCTACCAAAGCATCCTTTTACATCACAGCACAATTGTTACATCGACAAGTAATAAAATGAGCACATCAGCATATCGTCGAGGTAAAAGGAACCAACCAAATAGGCATTATTGGGAATAACTAAAAAACGGCTTGTCAGATCTTATTGGAAGTTAATTGGAAGCACCAGCTTTCAAACATAAAAATAACCATCGAAGTCCATTCACAAACGGCGGAGTAATCGTGTCACATACATACAAAAAAAAATACAGACGAATTGAGAACCTCCTCTTTTTTTGAAGTCGGTTAAAAACTAGCTCACAACTTTTTGTTAACAGCTGTGATCGGATTGATAATGATATTCTTATACCCTTTAACACTAAGTGATAACGTAACATTCTACTAGTGAAATAACTACTAACTCTAAATTATATCTGCTTAGATTTCTCTATAGAATCTTATAAAATGTTTATATCACATTATCTTATCCTACTAATTTTTAACACGAAAGTTTGTAAGAATGTGAGGATGTATGTTTGTACTCTTTCACGCAAAAACTACTGAATGGAAAAGCTTACTACTTTACAATAACATAGCTTATACATCAGAATATAATATATAGGCTATAATTTATCCGTGTACTCCCACGGGAATAGGTAGCTGTATTTTATATTTTAGCCTAGATTTAAGTTTAATTTAGACATTTCACGATGCAAAACTCTAAGCATGGTGAGGAGGGATGACCCTGGGGAACTATATACGCGAACCTAGTATCGACGTCAGTATCTCGTAAAGGATTCTGTTAAAACTGTTGTGTTGTGTAACTGTACTTTTATAAGAGAAAAACATCAACCCCCAATCTTGAAAGGATACTTTTAAAACTTTTTTGTGTTGTGTTAGACATATGTAAGTAACGCCATACTCCTTGCAGACGTACCCGGAAGAGCGATCCTGTCGCCGTGAACGGCCCACGCCTGGCCTCTTCACCTCCATCAAACTACCCGAAGCCGAGCCCCCAAACGGGGTGGCGCCCCTGCTAGACTTCCCGCGGGGGCGCATGCGACCAGTTACCTTCCTCGGCGAGGGGCCTCATGGAACTGTACGTACTATAACTATTACTTGTATTACTAGAACTTTCGTAATGGTCGATATTGCATTAAATATAATTATATTATTATTATTATATTATCTATACATAATCAGTTTCCTGCATTGTACTTTATATAAATTGTAAGCCGAACCTGCATCTTGCTATCAAAAGACTTAAAAAGAGATGTAATAATTTCTTTTCACATATTTCATATTATAGCTATATACTTAATTAAAAGTATATAATATGAATTATAAACAACATTAATATTATTTGATGACTTCCAGAAAAGGAGGAGGTTCTTATATTAATAATTTCATTTGGTGAAATTATTTTATATTTCAATGTTAAACATTGAAATATAAAATAATTTCATAAAATATAATATTAAGATTGTCCCAATAAATTATTATAGTATTTTCATTTTATTTGATCAAAACGCTTACAAAGCAATAACTGTAATAAGAACTTTTTAGCAGAAATAAATCTTTTTACATCGATCATTGTTAAAATAAATCTATTGATAACGATTGAGTAGCTTTGCGTTGTTAAAGTTATAATGAGTCGTCGAGCAAGCTTTCATACATTACATATATACTAGCAGTCGATACATATACAAAGCTTTTTACCAAGTTATCATAACAGAAAATGTTAAATATTATTTAATATGAATACGCATTTATACCAATTAATACTTAAAGTTGCTCAGGAGAAAAGTTTTGCCTGGCATCAGACATCGAATCCCTTATTGCTACTACTACTGGCAAATAGTAACATTATTCTTATTAATAGCAAGATATAGTAGGGCTGTTGACAAATTATACAATTACTAAGGATTATTAAAGAACAAATGTACTCCAGCTAAAGGTGAAGTCAGGATTTAACACGTCTTATGATAATTTACATGAACAAAAAAATAAATATTAGTTCATCAACTAAGTTGTACTCTAGGCGATATGAATGGCAATTTTCAAAAGTAAACGCATTCGTTTTTTCAATATTTATATTTTTTATTGACAAAGTAGCGTATTGTATAGTCGTGACATTGGTTTATGTTAATTGATATTTTTGTATGTTTTCTTACGGTTTTGAAAACATTTTACCAGTCTCACTTGAATAAGTTTTATTATTTTATTATTGTAATCTGTTTATTAACCAAGAATATTGTTAAATTTATCATTATTAGTTATGATGTCATCATTTTCCCTATTTTTGGAGTCACTAATTTTCACTTCATTCACATTACCTTCAGTTTCCTTGATGTCACTGCCTAATGGCATTGGAAGGGCAAAGGCAAAAGCATCACTTTCACTCTTAATAGCCTTGGTATCTGCGATACTAATTATGCCCTCAATGTCCCTAGTATCCTTGATACTCTTAGTCTCATTGATATGTTCGGTATACTTTGTATTATTGGTATCACTTGTATTATTGATATCATTTGTATTATTGGTATGATTTGTATTATTGATATCATTTATATTATTGGTATCATTTGTATTATTCGTATCATTTGTACTATTGGTATTCTTGGTGTCTTCGGTATCCTTGATATCCTTAGTGTCCTTGGCATTTTTTATATCATTGGTATTATTGATATGGTTAGTGTCCCTGATATCCTTGATATCTTTGGTATCCTTGGTGTCCAGGGTGTTCATGGTATCCAAAGCATCATTGCTATCTTCGACATCTTTGACAACATCTACATTATTGTATTCTTCGATAGCTTCATCTAAAACTATAATTTTATTTATAATGTGACTTTTTTCAAGATGCTAAATTTGTTTTATAAGAATAATTGTTTCTACACCATATTTAAAGTGCCTATTAGCGGGTTCAGTTTCATATCTAAGTTGTAGGTACGGTCCGTTGAAGCGAAAATAATGAGCAATGCCCACACTTCGCTCTCACTTAGATATCGGGGTCCTGGCGGAACCTTTATAACTAAAAATATGTGCAAAATCTTAAAAGTTTGTCTTACCTTCTTTTATGAACCCGATTTTGAATTTATCCATAAGTTTATTAAAAAAATCATCCATGTTTATAATTATTTTTTCATTATTGTCAATATTTATTTTCTATAAAATTTTCTGTCACATTGTCATAAAATTGACATATTTTTACAAACTCAAATCTTTGCTTAAATCTCAATGTCCAAAAAGTTTAATAATCGGAATCATTATTGCACATGACTATATACATTTCTGTTTAATGTATGTATGTCTGTAAAATATGTACAAAGAACTAAAACTAAATAATACTAGGTAAATCTCCATGTTTATATAAGTAGGTATGATTAATACACACGTTATATTAATTAACTAATTGAGCCGGTATTACCGAGGTTTGCTATGCAAAGGCTGGACGAACTTCAGGTATGACCATTGACCATCGTTCAGAAAGTTGTCACAAAAATCCTTACGGAACCTAATCTAAAGTTACCAGTAGCTTAGAAAAATCTCGTTTAAACGCACTAGCATACGAGCTACCGCTTTAATCATGTAAAACATCTTTTTATCAATGGCGCATATTGACAGTAAAATCGACTTGAATGCCGTGACGGCAAACGGAATGCCATTCTTTTTCGTTATAGACTTTTATTATAAATTCTAAGACTTTGACGTTGACGTTTTTTTTTTCGAAATGATCTATGCTAATGGCCCATAATAGGCCCTAATGCTACATCGGATTAGTGTGAGTCAGATTGGCTAACTTTTAGCTTGTTAAAGTGGGGGGTTTCCCCCGCCAACCGTGTAGTCTGCGACCGCACGACCTCCTGACGTCGGGTTGGCCGTTGCCGTTCAAGTACTAATATTATATACAAAATACTTGGTACAATACTGTATCTAGTATTCGTAAAGCTCACACGAGGTAAGCAGGTGGGCTGCTGCTCACTAATTCAGGATGTTTGTTCTTTTATAATGAAAATACAACACTGGCACTTCGTGTTTGCACATCTAGCCGCCGGCGTCTTCGCGAGTGAGTTCCTTGATTAGATAGAAAACGCTACACAAGCGTTTTCACCTCATTGTTAATTGTGTATAGAGAAGTGTATTAATTTAATTATAATATGCCGTTTGATTTTTACTTATTTTTGCTTCTTATGAGAATATGTTTGTGTAATTAGCAAAGAAGCGCACTGTCTATAAAGTCAGATAACGGACAATAATTTTATGCGTCACAAGAAGAACGCTTGGGCCGATTGTGCCTCTCTATCGCTTGTTCCGCGCTCTCGCTTGTACACTCGGCTCAGGTGAAACGGACATTTTATCATGCGTGCAGCCAGTGTTCATTGATTTATAAAACGTTATCACGTCAAAAACAAAAAAGAAAACAGAATTGGAAGACACAAGACGCTTGGCTTATCTGAATCGTCGTAAAGATTAAAATTAGTAAGTGCCTAATAAAATGTCTAAAAATATGGCATACAACAAAGAAATGTCAGCGTCGTGCCCTTTGCGTCACGGCATTCGAGTCGATTTTACTATTGAATCACGCCAATAGACGTTTCACATCAAAATCTCAATCTATGCCACATTTATGTAAACATCAAATCATCAAAATACTCGAAATAGTTTTTTTTTTTTTTTTAATTTTAATTTTTACCTATAAATACTCTTTGTGGTTGTTCTTAATGATTTACTGTTTACTTTACCACCCCGCTACCAGTTTTAGTTTTATAAACAATGTATACTCGTCCATTATGTAACGGTGCCCTGAGTTAATTCACTTCAGTCACGCCATCCAGCTCGGGGCCCCATCCAGTATCAATATTTTTTATTCACCCCTGACTCACAATAACAATGAAAAATGACAATGAAAACAAAAGATAATCGAGCTGCAATATTTGAAGCATTATTTGTTTATAATCAGCAATCTTTTTTTTGTATTTTATGCCGGGATCCCGTGGGGGAGCGGGGATTCCCCCGGGGGGGTATGTGGGACTCGGTGCGCCCGAAAGGTGGTAAGGTGGACGTAGCTCTACACACTAAAATCCGGCGAGTGCCACCAATGCCGCCTTTAGTGAGGTGCCCCGGATCTCTTGAACAAACAGGGCACCTCGACGGCTAGTCAGTCCCTCGAGGGACCGACGCCACCTCCACTGAGGGATGGTGTCGCACCACAGAACAACCCCTACCAACGTCGGGACAGTACAATGGGGTGAGATTCCCATCCTCGCTCCTTGTCCCTCTGCTCGTTGGTCCCCTCTTCTTATAAGAGGGGTACAAAGAGCAGCTTCCTCGGCTCAATTGGCTTCGCCCAAGGTACTGGGTTCACCCTAGGCTACTGAGCCCCACCGTCACGACAAGGCTTGAACCGTGGTGGGCATAATCGGCAATCTGAGTTTATGTATGATAGATGATAAAATAGAAAAAGGTTAAAAATATGAAGAATTTTCATTGGGAAGGCCACCTGAAATATTGAATTCCACAGTAATTTGGGGGTGTTTTAATTCACGCCCCGTGCTAGGGTAGGTGTGCACATCACCCTTAAAGAGGGGTGAAACGCGCACTGGACTACAAAAATACTCATAAAAATTGATTACTGGCCGGAGCAAGAAAATGCAATCTGCTCTCGCTCCACCCACGCCCACCAACACCCCAAATCCCTAATAGCCACCTCCATTTATTTTATACTTTTATCACAATATTTACGACGTATCTAATATTTGTTCGGAATATTTCAAATATTAATTACGTTACGTGTTTTATCGAGTAGTTTATTTAACTTATTTTGCAGTCATCAATATCTCTTAAAAATAAAATAGTCAGCAGACTTTAATAGAAATTATTCCAACCCTCAGCCTCCATTTGACCGCGTTCAATGCAGGGCGGCGCAAATCGTCGATGATAAAGCTCTCTCCGATTGACTTGATTCTTTACCTCTGTGGCGCTGCGTAGAGATGTCGGATCACTCTATTTTACCGCATTGACCACTGGGAGTGTTCTGAGAAATTGTTCAGACTAATATCTGCAGCAGAATTCCACCATCGAACATCCCGTAAAAATTCTAAATTTCACCCACACCACCTCGATGTGCACCACTACTACATGGAACCAACTTCCACCTACCACCACAATATTTCCGAACCGATACAATTTAGGGACCTTCAAGAAAAGAGTGTAAAAGGCCGGCAACGCTGCTAATGATGTAGCGAGTGTCTATGGATGTCGCTTAGTGAAACGTCTGTCCGTGGCCTCTGGGATATAAAAAAACCTATCCTAAATTAGTCTATTTAGTTAGTATTAATAAAACCCCTATTAAAACAAATCCCCCATTTGTTCTATTTGTGTAGGTAGAATAGCTACTAATTAAACTTAATTTTTTCATGGGCACATCGAGCTTTTATGACTACTCTATCCGGTTATAATATATAACCGGATAGAGTGGTAATGTGAGCCGTAAAATTCCGAAACAGGTCAGTGATTTGTCACTAATGTGATAGCAATTATTTGAGAATCCCCCATCAGTCGGCCAATCAGAGCGCAGAACCGGCGCATCGTCGCAGTACAAATTTAGCAAAATTATCATACAAAACGCAACATACCGCCCTATTCCAGATGCTCCATAGGTGAGCAAGACTCCTCGAAATCTGACGAGGAGAGTATTAGTAATTTAGCAATACGATTTAACGGATGATATTGAAGGGACTGCTGGAAGACTGTGTGAAAAAAAAAAAGAGAAAAAGCTACAGGGTAGAGACTACTTGGTCATCTCTGGAGGAGGCCTTCATCCTCAATTAGAGGGGTTCACGTAAAAAAATAGCGCACATTAACCTGTAACTAATTTTATCTTAATCATTAATATTACCTACGATATTTTCCGAATTTGTATATGTATGACTAGCATATATGCTAGCATTATTATAAAATAAACATTAGATGAATTATTTGGTTACATTGAATATTTCAACAAAATAAGCCCAAATTTCGCGTAACCGATACGAACCGCAGACACATATTAATTAACCAATTAGTCTGGAAACTGTCATTAACATATAGGTACTACAATTATTTACAGATAGCAGAATTAACTGTCTTTATAGATACATTAATTTATACGATTTATACATTTTTGTATTGTCTGTTCATATATGTTGCGCTATTCTAGATTTTTTTTTTATATCATAGGGAGACAACCAAGCAATCGGAGCCTTATGGTGACTACCGACGCCCATAGATATCCGCACAGCCAAAGTTATGCAGATGCGTTGCCCTCCTTTTCCCTTTCTCCCCAATAGGCCACCGGAAACTCAGAAACAGCACGAAACGCGACAGCATAGCTGTCACTTGACGTCGGTGTTATGTAAGCGAGAGGTTCTGATCGTGCCGGCCCAATTCGGATACAAAGCAGCATGGCGCTACCTCTTGATTGATAATTGAGTAAAAGAAATACTTAGCGAGATCATCTAAGTATTTAAAATAAACACCTAATAATAAAAACTCTCTTAATATAATTAAATAAAATCCAATTCTGTACAAGGAAATTTTATTTTCGAGGAACATTTGACCTTCGCTATGAAAAGTAAATTGCAATGATAGAAATTGGGACTCATATAAGTATAAAATACTAACTCTATTGCAATGAACTGAGATTTTAGTAAATTAATTTAATATTGTTAAGTTGGATTAACTATAAGCGTTAAGCGTTGAAGTAACATTAGAAAAATAAGCAATGGGGAACTAAAACGAATGGCTGATAATAGATTTAAAACAACGGTGAAACTAATATAGCAACTACTGCCATATTAGCTTCTCTTTAATCTTATTTATTAATTTATTTAAATAAATAAATTAATTAATTAATTAATCAAATTCAATGCTCAAATTAAAAGCCATATTACATTACCATAAAAAAGAGTAATATTACAGAACATGGATTAAATTTCGTTATAAAAAAAACTATCGTTTTTAGAACAAAAATGTGAACAAAAATCTTCAGTTATAATATGTCAAAATACTTTATGTACATTCAAAGACAGGGTAGAAATGCTGTATTTCCGAAAGAAGGGCTCAGAGTCTTATTGAGGTAAGCTGTCTCGGCTGCCAATTTGTGTATACAACATAAAAATGGCAAGAGTTCACTACATAAATCTTGAATATAACGTTTTCCTTTGTTAATTATAACATTTTTTCCAGGCGTGATTTCTTGAAGGTAAAAACCATAAGCCTCGCAGCTGACAGCTTATAGTGAGATCTTAATGAGAGATAAATATTGCTGTTATTCTTTGGATACAAAAATGGATGTCATTCTACTTTATGTACGGGAAAAACAGATTCTTCTTTATATTATAGTTTTTAATAGAATCAGGCGTTACTTTGCGGAAAATCATTATATAGTTTTTCTTTCAATATAGATATTGGGTTTTAGGTTGTAAGATTTTAGACTCAGACATTCAGAAGTAAGATCTAAGTACTATATACTACAATACTGAACGTTCTAGACAACAAAGTAATAGAGACTATGAATGTATACCTAAACTATTATAAATCTGCTTGAGGGGTGTTAGTTCTAATAAGTCTACTATCTAAGTCTAATAACACTTAGTACCTTGCAAGCTAGATTGGAAATTTGAGACTGTAATGCCATTAATTCCAAATTCCACATCCATAGCAAATATGTTTTTATTACTTTATTATATTTACATGCGTTAAAATTGTTTTAAAATATACAATATTTTAAATTTGTTGATCGAAGTATATTCCGACGGCCTATTTTATTCCTATTGTTGTTTTTAAATTCAGAATGATGGATATGAAGTCATGCCATCGAAGACATTGATTGACACCGCAGGCTTTATTTAAATTATTTGATGACTTTTTAATTTTCCAATTTCATCGATGCACTGTCAGATATAATAATTGACTCTCCATCACCTACAATATATGTAGATTACTCTGTACTAAAATATGGATGTTTAAAGCTTGACCAGAAAAATAAAAATCCTTGCCATATTGCGGAAAATTTCAGAACTAATTTCTGTATGGACGATACTGTGTCAATGACGTAAAAAGATGCAGTGGCGACAGCACGCAGGGTTTATATATTTCTGGTCAGGCTATACACACTAATGTCTTTTTAAGCATTTTTTATATTCATTTTGTACAGCTTGGCAAAAAAGAGTATGACGTGGTGACAGGTGGAACTAAATATTTTACTAAATGGAAACCTATGATGTTGACAATACTTGGCCGACAAATACTAGATTTTGAGTAAAGCTTAGTGTTTCACATTTATTTTTAATGATTTAATTAAATTATCTTGCTGATTTTCCATATTATGATGAGACCTAAGTGAAAGTGGCGCCCTCATTTTTTCCATACTCTTTTTTGCCAAGCTGTAGGCTTTGTATTGCCAAATATCAACTTATGTACCTACTTCTTCTGGTAGTCAACTTTTCTTTGTTTTGGAAAGGGACAACACCGAGTTACTTAGACCTCACATATAACGTTCTGTTCCGTGCGGGAGTATATTCACTGGTGAATAATCATCTTACCATTAGGTATTCCGACTGATCTCGCATAATTCATACCACGAGTAAGAAATTTATAAATTATTTCTCAATGACGATGAAGATGTGTTATATCTTGCCTAAGTTTTTATTATCATCATTTATCTATCGTTCGTCAGAGGAGAAAGACATTAAAGATTAAACCAAACACGGCTATGTGCAACTGAAGGAGCATGGAATCGCAGAAAATTTGCCAACTGACCTCCGAACTTCAATATGAAGATTACACCTGATGATGATGATGATGATTTATCTTTGCCCATTTTTATAAATTATATCGATACCTAGTTTGAAATAAACCAGCCTTCCGACACAAACATTCTACAAACGTACAAAACAATTCTGTAACAAAAATTGCACAATACTGAGCGTACAGACGCCGCTTGAAATGCACTCAGGCAGGTAATTGTTACAATTCAGTACCCACCCTAACATCTTACGTAAACCTTTAAAACTGATTCGATAATCACACGTGAGTCCACTCGCGATGCGACTTGAATCATAACTACCCCATTCTCTTTATCTTGGCACCCTTCGTATTATATTACTTAGGGATAAAAAGGCACCAGTGAAGGCCCTATTTAAGCGGGTACTTTATAATAATACTAGCTGTTGCCCGCAGCTTCGCCCGCGTTTACTTAAATTTACAGCTGTTCGGATTGATGATGATTATATTTATGTCCAAAGTTACGCTTTATAACATCAGCTACCTGCCAGTGAAAGTCTTGTCAAAATCGGCTTAGCCGTTTTATAGATTAACCGGAACAAACAGACAGACAAAATTGATTTCTTTAATTTAAGTACCGTATATTATTTCATAGCTTTTACCCGCGACTTCGTCCGCACGTAAGGAGTATTTTTAAATCTTATTTTTCAAATAATATGGTTGCAATTTACGGGTTCCATACTATCTTTGTGCCAAATTTTATCCAAATCTGTTCAGTGATTTAGGCGTGAAGAAGAGACAGATAGACAGACAGACAGAATTGCTTTCACATTTATAATATTAGTAAGGATGAATTCTATTAATAAATCATTTTGGATAAATTACTAAAATACGGAAATAGTATTCATTAAAAACGCGTGCTATACAAAAGTGCGATCCTCATAAGGATCCGCATCTTGTAATAGATAGTGTGATCTACATTTTGTGTTAACTCCATCTATTGACACGTCTAAAAAACTTCTTGTTACACTTATACATCTTATGCATTGGGTCTCAAACTATCTCCATATCAAATTTCACTCAAATCAGTTCAGTGGTTTAACAAATACATAGTTCCGGCGTTTTAGCTGCACAATTCCCGTTCTCGTGGGATTTTCAGAATAACAACTATTTTAAGTCCTACGTTAAGTACCAAAGTATCTTCATATCAAATTTAACCCAAATCTGTTCCGTGGTTTAGAAGATAGACAGTCCCGGGGTTTTGCCCGCATAGTTCCCGTTCCCTTGGGATTTTCAGGATAACAACTATTTAATGTCCTATGTCAAGTTTTAAAGTATCTTTATATCAAATTTCACCCAAATCCGTTTCGTGGTTTAGAAGATAGTCAATCCCGGGGTTTTACCCGCATAGTTCCCGTTCCCGTAGGATTTTCAGGATAACAACTATTTTAAGTCCTACGTGGTTTAGAAGGTCTTGGGGTTCTACCCGCATAGTTCCCGTTCCCGTGAGATTTTCAGGATAACAACTATTTAATGTCCTACGTTAGATTTCAAAGCATCTTCATATCAAATTTCACCCAAATCTGTTCCATGGTTTAGAAGATAGTCAATCCCGAGGTTTTACCCGCATAGTTCCCGTTGCCGTAGGATTTTCAGGATAACAACTATTTTAAGTCCTACGTTAATGTCCAAAGTATTTTCATATCAAATCTCACCCAAATCTGTTCCGTGGTATAGGAGACAGTCAGTCCCGGGGTTTTACCCGAATAATTCCCGCTCCCGTGAGATTTTCAGGATAAGAACTATTTTAAGTCCTACCTTGAGTTCCAAAGGACCTTCGTTTCAAATTTCACCCAAATCTGTTCGGTGGTTCTAAAGATAGACAGTCCCGGGGTTTTACCCGCATAAATTCTGTTCCCGTGGGATATCCGGGATAAAAACTATCCTATGTCCTTTCTCGGGTTCCATACTATCTTCGTGCCAAATTTCATCCAAATCTGTTAGTGGTTTAGGCGTGAAGAAGAGACAGACAGACAGACAGGCAGAGTTACTTTCGCATTTATAATATTAGTAAGGATAGTAAGGATTCCAACTATGTGTTTTCTTGGATATACGTGAAATTGAGGGTGTTAGTAATAAGTTTGCACGTGTGTACGTTAGTGTGTCCACATAATTAAGTGTGAAGAGAAACAGTATAATAAAAACAAAAATATATATTTACATGTAGGAAAATTACTATTTTTATACTATGACGCATTCTTCATTCATTTTGTTGATATAAAAAAAAAGTATATTTTTGGACGTCAATTGCATCTACCATCGCGACCGGTTCCAAAGCAAGCCCACTGAGAAAAACCGGCGAAACAAACTCAGTGGAACTAATCTTTTCAAATAATGTGTATTCTATAGCAATTTTTACATATTATCCTAAAATGCCTTTTTTTTCTTTAACGCCGGAAAATGCTCTGAGGCATCCCGCGGGGGAGTGGGTCTCCCCACGCGGGTACGTGGGGAGACAGCTGGTAAGTGGACGCAGCTCTACCCACTAAAACTCGGCGAGTGCCACCAATGCCGCCTTTGGTGAGGTATCCCGGATCTAGTAAACAAACATCCACAGAGGGGTTGTCCCGAGCGGCTCACCCTAGGTTACTGAGCCACACCACCACGACAAGGCCAGAACCATGGTAGGGATCCTAAAATGGCTGGGAGGAACTTTCTATTCCCAAGGTGTGAAATATTTTACCTAATAGTTCCTCAAATTTAAGGATAGCTTTTGAACGTTTTCTGGGATCCTATTGTAAAAGCGTATACAGTTGCCTTTAAAAGAATAGCTAACTTTTGTGATTTTAATCACTATATATTACTCATATTTGCTTAACAGTGTGAGATTTTAATAAAGGTGCAAAAAGTACAAACAGCAATATGAGCTAGTCCAGGACAGGAGTGGCTTAATATGCATCCCATGCTTAAATTAATCCCGGGAGATAAAAGTTGTAAAAATTTGCAAAATCCATTTAGCGTTGCTTCTATCTAGTGAATTTAAGGTAGTTTCGGTTACAAAACAAGGTTTATTTGTGTTGTAGTGAGGTACGAAGCGTAAAGCATCTGTCTAATGAAGACAGTAATTCCAACTCAAATTGACTGAGCAAATATAGCGAAACGGTGACGAGCAATGTTGCTTTTTGCAACCGTTACTTGTTGTACATGTAAAGGAATTATTCGCAGGAACACCATTGCTATAAACCAACCTTTTCATGACATCAGAGAAACTTAGGACCAAAATAGATCAATGAGGCTACTAATAATATAATATTAGTTAAAACCTTAATATTATTAAGTACTTAATAATACATAAATATATGAATTGTGAAAATATTGTTTTGCCTTTAAAACTGTGATCACTAGCTAAATAAATTACGGGCGACCATTTTTTTAGTAATTTCTACATTAAATTTGCCTATATCTATAAACTATACAAAACATCTACATACTAAAGTATATCCAAAATAAAAAGATATTCATATTTCGCTTTATAAATACGGGCGCTGGAAAACACCGAAAGCGCCTTGATTTTAAGTGAACTCAAGGTCTGTAAATCCGTTAGACGCGAAGCCATTCTCCACGCTCGGTAAACTTGGAAACTGGGCCAAAGTAGGCTTTTGCAAAATATACAGGAAAATCTCTACCTTCCCTCACTATTTACGTGCTTAAGAACTATTTCCCGGAAAACTTCCCCTTGTGCTGTAGAATAAAATGTAAATTTACAAATCCTTTTTATTTAATTTTTAAGCGCACATTTTACGCTGTACGTGTGCAAATAGTAACTTTTCTTTTCGCAATTTCTTTTGTTGTTGAATTTCACAATTAAATAACAAGTTCTCGTTATGATATTAACTTACCTTTATGTTACATTTTAAGTTAAAATTACACACAGGTATTGAAATAAACACAATAATAATTAAATAAACACTTTGAAATTTGAATAGGTAAATCATTTAAATATTGCCTTAATAAATTAATATAAAAAAATTACCATACAGCTAGCTCAGCTAAGCTTGTGATCAAAATCCAACTTCATTGGTCTAGTGAGTGAACTCGGCGACCTGGGCACCGAGTTTGTCCCAGCACTCTCCTCGTCTGACTTCCTTATTTTGAGGCAGACCCTTATGATGATAATGATGGAAACTAGCTAAATATAGGATCTGCCTAACGTCTAATTCAAAATACTAATGACACGTGCGATTTTAAACAGCTCCAGATCTGCGAGACGGATGGAATAGAAGAGCTGAGCGACGAAGAATCTCCGAGTGGCGACCGCCGACGGATTGTCGTTGTCAAGACTCTGTGGAGAGGATGCCATAACGATATCAAGTATGTCCACACATTAGACAGCTAAAAGTTTATAGTTTTAAAAAACTTCCAGCGCAAAACAAGAGCTGTGAACCACCGAAAACCGATTTCAATGTGAACCACATTGAAATTGGTTCATTCGTTAAGGAGCTACACCGGTAAAGATACACATAGCGGTCAAAGTTATAATAACATTTGTTTTGCATCGGGGCTAATAATTAAGATAAATTAACCTAAAAATGTCTGTCTGCGATTTTAGACTACTACAATTCAAATGATAACTGCTATTAATCAAATGTGTACCTAACCTTAAGAATGTTAATTTTTTTAAGTATGTGTGCAAGTTTATCATGAACAGGGAGCAACATGGACTCTTTGGAGTTGAATGTGGATTTTAGTGCATGTTCCATTTTGATACCTGCAAGAATTAGAAGATAATACTTTTATAATTGTAATCTAACGCTCGACAATTGGTACATCTAGTAAAAATATATTGTGTGTTTATTGTACAAGGGTTTTATGTCGTGAATAAGTTTTTCTTCTCAATAGTTTATTCTACTTCTCGCTAATTAACATAGTAATGGAGAAGTATCGACATTAACTACGTATAACATTCCCGCCACGAGGTATCTTATAATTAAGCTGCATGCATAGCATGGCGACTACATTTAACTGTTACACAATGAAACGACTTGTTCCAGATTTAAGCCCGATGGTTTTCAAAGCAAGAATATAGATGCATTATTTAAATTATGTGCTCTTATGCGCTGTGTGGCGATGCACGACAATATACGTAAACATATCGTCATGTCTTTTTCCCATTAGTAGAGGTCCCTGCTATGTTCCCATAAGTTCCTGACATTCTTCGTTTTATCCACTTTCACCTTTGCTGCCATGTTTGTTCGTCAGTAGTAAGTAGTATTCACCCGACCATAAGGCATTATTTCTGATCTAGGTCCACCTATATCGATCCTTATACTTTTCTATCGCACTGCCCTTATTTTGTAACATTTGGTTTTCCGTTTGACCTTCATCCAGTTTGGACTTTTATTCTCCATCCATCTTATCTATAGGTGCATTTTAAATAGATTCTTTAACACCTTCCATGCCCTAAAGTTGCATTACAATGGCATTATCATCCCGTGAGGTGAGTTGCTGAACCCACTGTTTGGTTCCAGGGCGGCGTTTGCCCGCGAAGCTACATGGGGCGCCGGGCTGAAACATCCTCAGCTCGCTCGAGTGCTCGGTTTGAGCCTGTTGGAGCCCCCATGCGCAGCACTCGACCGCGGAGACGCTGCTCCCCTCCCTACGATCTTGAAAACGGAACGGAGATTGAAGTGAGTATTTTGATATCACACATGATATAGCGCTCCTGGTAGATGGGATACCGCTGATTACAAAACCTGTCCTGCGTCATAAAATCACGTGATTTTATGACGCAGGACAGGTTTTGTAATTACTGACTGGACCTATCCATCTCTGGTTCTGTTCTAGATACATGGATCTGGCACAAGGTAGCCTTACTTATATTCATAAGCAAAGATGGCCACTTACTTTCGTGTTGCTCATCTTCAGTCGCCACATCAACAAACGTAATAAGAGGTATCATTTCACAGATAAAGCACTACGGTCCAGCGTTGATGAGAGACGTACTTTAAGTAACCGAATATACATTTACATCTATTGATGGTTCTTTTTTATTTCAGTTATTCGAGTTTGATTCACATATGCTGTCAGATAGCCAGCGGCATGAAGTATCTGGAATCGTTCGAGTTAGTACATCGGGATTTGGCGGCAAGGTAAGCAATTTTCGAGGGTAATATTAACACCTCCTCGAATTCAGACGAGGAGGGATTATGTCATAGACCCCGTTTACATATGAAAAAAACACTGATCTCATAAGATTCGCCGGTTTACCTCTCGATCCCCACCACGGTTCAAGCCTTTTCGTGGCAGTGGGGCTCAGTAGCCTAAGGCGAACCCAGTACCTTGGGCGAAGCCGAGGAGGCTGCTCTTTGTACCCCTCTTATAAGAAGATGGGACAGAGTAGGACGGGGTGAGGTGCGAGGATAGGCACCCCATGGCATTGGCCCGACGTTGGGAGGGGTTGTTCTGTGGTGTGGGGCAACTCCTCTGTGGAGGTGTCGTCTGTCCCTCAAGGGACTGACTAGCTGTCGAGGTGCCCTGTTTGCTCAACAGATCTGGGGCACTTCACTAAAGGTGGCAATGGTGGCACTCGCCGGGTTTAGTGGGTAGAGCTGCGTCCACCTTACCATCGTTCGGGTGCAGCGAGTTCCTCCTAGGGAGTCCCCTCTCCTCCGCGGGATCCACGGGAGCCAATGAAAATTTCCCGGTGGAATGGAAAAGAAAGGTTTACCTCACGATGTTTTCCTTTAGCGATAGAAAGCAATGTTGGCAAGGTTGCCATAATATACTGTCGCGTTTCGTGCGGTTTGCGAATTCCCGGTGGCCCATTGAGGAGGATAAGGAAAAGGAGTGCCCTCCTTTTATGCATCTACATAATCTCTGGTTGTGTGGATGTGTATGGGCGTCGATAGTCTAAGGCTTCATCTCCTCGTTTGCCGTCCTATGCTGTAAAAAAGGACAAGTGCAAGTTTAAAAAAAAACTCATTTGTGGTGGTTGAATCCAGACGTGGCTGTTTTCAACCATTGCCTAGCTCAAACCTAACTCGAGACCCGAGTCTTTGTCTACTAGATCATCAGAAATAAATGATTTTTATTTATTTAATAAACTTGTTCCAGAAATGTGACAGTCAGCGACGATCTCCATATTAAAGTGTCCGACTACGCAATGTTCTGTGAAGAATTCACCGGCGAATACCATATCATGGCTAATGGTACCAAGATACCACTACGTTGGATGGCCTGGGAAAGTCTACTTATGGTAAATATTTGTTATAATATTTATTCCAACTACAAAAATATGTTCATGAAGGATCGGACAACATCCAACTATATTATGAGAATCTGCGTGCAGTGGCCGGCCCTAGCTGGCTGCGAGTAGCAGGAGATCAGCCGTTTAGGCGTTTAATGAAAGAGACCAAAAAGATTGATGATGTTCATGATTACCAAAACCAATATTGTCCAATATTAGTTTAAGTGCTCATACGCACTATACGGTTACCCGCCTTGAGGGTAGCTGCGTGGATGACTGCAAGCAAAATTAATATATAATATGTGTACTTAACATTCACTTCTATACGCACTATGATGCGGCTACCCGTAAACCGCTGGTACTGTACATAGCTTATATAATAATATAGCACCGCGCGACTGCCGCAGGCGGGTAAGCGTCTAAACTCTAGAGCGTATGGGCTCTTCATCATCATCATCATCATCAACCTTTATCGCTCCACTGCTTATGTTGGATGTGCTCTTAGTCAAATACATATTAATAACATTTTTTCTTCTAGGGCATGTGCTCACCGGCTAGCGATGTGTGGTCTTTTGGTGTCACTGTTTGGGAAGTACTAACCTACTGCATGGCTAAGCCGTTTGAGGAAATGAACGATGAGCAGGTATTTATACATTGTTTAGCTGATGTTTGTCTTGCCTTTGAATTGGATAGTGCCTTCGAATTTACTGCGAAAATTTTGAAGAATCTAAGATTAGGTTTGAAAAATCACCAATAAGATTTTTTTCACCGATAAGATTGATGATTCCTAGGAGCTTAGTTTATCCATTCGTGTCGTACTTTCTTATAATTTATTAATCATTGAATACAAGCGTTTCAAGAGAGAGTGCTCCTTTCTAAACGCAAATTCTTCTAGTACTTTTAGAAGTTTATAAAATCAATTAGCAATCTTCTTGTATCATTGTGCCTATTCCTAAAGTAACTTCGGCAGCGTAATTTTTTTGATAAGCACTTAATATCATCCACCTGTTATACTTGTATTACACACTTTTTGTAATTTTTGTAATACTTGTTAGCATTTTGTCACAAATGTGATAATTACAAGCATTTTTTACGTCACAGGTAGTTGCAAATGCCAGCGAATGGCGAAGCGGCGGCCGTAACGCCAGGGTTCCCGCTGCCCCACCGCCGCGTTGTCGCCGAGAACTCTACGATTTGATGCACGAATGCTGGCGCCGGGAACCCATGCAGCGACCACGCTTCCACGACGTACATCGCTTCCTCGAAAGGATGACTCACGGCTACAAACCACCACATCGTTAGATTACAATTACAATACATACTCAACATAGCTGTAAGTCTATTCTACAATCGGCTGTCACTCCACCTAACGAACTATGTTTCGTATGAGCTTCTAGTATTTCAGTAGGTATACACTAGTTTAAGGTAGGTAAGTCACTGTAACGCCCGAAGGTAAAGGATATACTGCAATTGAACAGACTGTATACATTGTGATAGGTGAGTCGGGCAGTATTAATACAGTATTACAAAATAATAAGGTACTTAGAAATAAATAATGTTCTAGATCATATGCAGCTTCGCCGTGTTCCGTGTACTTGTTAATATTTCTAGTCATATCC
This sequence comes from Helleia helle, assembly GCA_963853865.1. Lineage (NCBI taxonomy): Eukaryota > Metazoa > Arthropoda > Insecta > Lepidoptera > Lycaenidae > Helleia > Helleia helle. Next base: position 9,750,350 of record OY971420.1, read on the forward strand.
GTTAGGAAGTACACAGAAATGCTCTAAGATTGTGAATACTTGTAATGATCTTTCAAAACATCCATATCACCGATTCGATGTCGGGTATCGATGTTTTACAACACGTGACTGGTTTCCGAGTTGATTGTTAAATGTAGTCCGATTGAACAGTTGTATTACCCAGTAAATCGATAAGGTTAAGTGATGTGATTGAACTCGGCGGCCCGTACGTGTGATGTTATCGATGTGACTTACGATATTATTATAGAAGCACTCAAAGTGACGTTTTGGTATTGTAAGGAACATAAATAGCGAATTGTGGTTCACGCCTATCCCCAGCGCCCTTCGCCTAGCGCTCCCACGATCTTCCACTATCACCGCCTTTATGGCAAACCCTATACAGGATACACTACTTCAATGCACGGTAATATCGATTTTAATTAATATTTTCGTATACCTGCCTCTAGTGGCAGTGCCTTGCCGTACATTTTATTAGTGCGACCTGGTTCTTGAGTCAGCTCTAAGGCGAAACTACCCTTTTACGATTCTATTTTTATCGATACTCGATGTTTACACAAAATATCGGCTATCGATAAATTATTTATACCCATAGGGTTGTAGCATGAGTATTAATGGGGCTATTTACCCTCATAGCTGACTCATGTTCTATAGTATATCCAAATCTAACTCCTATTTTTTTAACCTGTTTTAAATGTTAAGGTTATATTATATACTTGAGAGGAAATTAGGTCCTCTAGGGCGGGTACGCCCCCTCTGCTTCTTGTTTTCTTCAATCAAACAACAGAGCTTTTGTAAATATTGACATGGCGAATTTTTTGAACCTTACGAGGTTTTACGTAGCTTTTATTCGTTCACAATATTTACAAAAGCATGATATAGCGTAAGGGAAATGTCAAAATATATGTCTTAAATCTGTTCTAATAACTACAACTTGATAGTATTAGGATACATTATATTATGACTGTTTGTCAACTCGTATGTACTAAATGTTGTCATCTTCAGACCCATTCCCTGGATAAGCCCTGATTCATCGAGAACAAAACACATGTCAAAATTTTGGAGAGAAATAAGTAAATTAAATTGAGTAAAACTGAAATGAGTAATAAAATGCGATGAAGCGGGGTGAGAGCTGTTTATAATAACAGTTAAGGTGTTTAAAATAATGTGTCCTCCTTGTATAATTAATATCAATGTGACGAGCTGATAACTGACTAGAGGTGTACGCATGTACTTATGTACGTATAATTAAAATATAATAATGTTATGTCTAAGGTTGGGTTACTGTACATTTTTATATGGTTGCTGGATAAAATTCGCACCAATTTTTCAATGTTGTCTTCATCCTTATCACGATAGATTCACGTCACACCTAATTTTAGCTTATATGCTTTGTATGTGCGTAGAGTTGTTTATGATTTTATAATTTGATCGTTTTAAAAACGAGCACGAACGGCATGCTCTTTTACTTATATTCAAAGCAATAAGATAACTTAGTTTTGCATCTGCATGATTAAACACTATCATTGATACAGTAATATAGTATTATATAATGCATACTTCCAAAGTATTAACATCTATGATGTAGGTACCTACGGGTGAATAGGTACAGGCAGTAGGTATTTCACTGTTCTCATTTTGCACGCCTTACGAGGCCAAATAACAGTTATCAAGAACTTGCCCGATACGGGTAAGCAACCTTCGCACTCATTTTTTTATATTAACTATAGGCTTAAAAAATCTTCAATTAAGCGTCAAGTAAAAAGTGAAAAATTGTCTAAATATAAAAATTAAAATAATTATTAAACAATTAATTAAACATACATTTTTTGTAAAAATAGTGCAGCGTATTGTTAAATAACATTTATCTTACTGTCCAGAGTTACAAACGAGATGGATCTAGGAACGGAGTGTGCATTGTATAATTATGATACTAATTGGACAATTGTAAATAAGGTTGCAGTCGAGGAAAGACTCCTGCAATGTCAAAATTCTATATTGCTGTATTTCGGATGTGTTTACCTAGAATTAGCTAGTGTTAAGTTATATTAAGAAAAAATAGATATGTCGCAGGAAAATGAGAAAATCAGAGATTTCACGAAATCCCTTGGAATACCACGATATCCCGGTAGATGTTGAATATTCTTATTTCCGACGTCTTCTTACTAAACAAATCTAGTGATATGACAAAATACTAATATAAAATCAGTGATATGAATGAGGCTGAGTTCAGTGAAACGACATATCACTGATTTTATATTAGTATTTTGTCATATCACTAGATTTTAAGTAAGATAAGAGGTCGTAAACTAGAATATACAACATCTACCGGGATTTCATGGTATCCCTACAGATTTCGTGAAATCACTGATATCCTGATATCCCTACGACAGATATATTGTTTCGCAAGTTGCTCACTCAATGGGTAGGTAATTCCTTGTACATATGATCCCTATAGATTCTTAGGCTTGACAACCTTTTGCTTCGGCTAAGACGTATCTACTAGTCATAAAACTTGTACTATTTGCCGGAGATTCATATCGTCTGCTTGTTTTTTTTTAAGCTTTAGTAGTTAAAATTTTGTGTTGGTAGTCGCATTTATTATAATATAATAGACAAATCCCGCTTAGGGTAGATTTAATTATGAATAAATATTTCGGGTAGACTTAATTAAGGATCTATTTAAGTATTTTTTGTGTATACGATATATCGTACTAGTAATGTAATAAAATAACTGGATAATTAAGTTCTCGTGTGTGTATTATCCTCTGGATGAGGTAGCCTTAAGGCAAGTTTATTAATGAAGTGAAGAAGTACTAATTTTAAGTATTAGATAGGAATTCGTTCCTTATAGATGCGAGTGTTATAATTTGCTTGTCTTGAAATGTATTCAGTTAGTTCCCCTTCCCCTCATCATAGCAGTTGTACTCAATCTTTGGTCTTGGGAAAAATGAACGTATAATTTCAAAATAAGGTAAGGTGATTAAGGACTTTAACACTGCGCTGGGCGACGAAGTATGTTGGAGCAGATATACAGCCTGGACTGAAGGTTAAGTATAGCATTAGAGCATTGATAAATGGTACACCTCTGTCACAATCATCTCGTGTGTCTCGTATTATCGATGTAAACGTAAAAAGAAAACAGGTAAGCTAAGGTAATGTTAGAATAAGTACCAACGTGCTGCAAGAATGCATTTCATTTCATAGAGTAATAAATTTAATATTAATAATAATAATACATTTGTACTCGTGGGTTGTTTACAACGAATGTTAACAGTAATGTGCGTTCATTGATGTTGTCGTCACTTATCATCGCGTTGTGATTGTGACTTGTTCATTGTCATTTGGAAAATATCGGAAAGGTTGACGCATATCATTGAAAAAAGGTGTATTGGATTTGAGCGTATCGTGAATATCAGTTTGTCAATAAATACAGCCGTCGAACGGAATTTGTATTTACGCTCCGTGTTGATCTTGTACGAACCATAAATGAATGTGTGAAAGTTGAGTGTATTTTGAACATTAATCGATGTTTTTTTAACAAAATGCATTTTAAAACACAAAAAAATACCATTTAGAGTTAGTATATTCGCTTATTATATTGATGTCAAGCTTGTTATATGTGTTATTTTAAGATCAACATATCTCTTATCATATTATCATATCATGTATTAGAACTGTCCACATCACTTAATGTTATCCATCTTTATATATATTTACACACGTGTCTACTGACATAATATTGGTATGTAGGGAAAGGGGTTTAAAAAGGTTCAACGGTACAGTTGACTATAGTGCTATACAATAACGTGAGGGCCTTTTAACTCCTTTATGAGTTGGGACCAAATCGGAAAACTGAAAGGCGCATGATCATGATATTCTTTTACATTTCTGACATTTTGTCTCTAGACTTAAACAACTAAAAAAGTATTTATTGATTTTTAAAAAATAATTATGTAAATGTATTTTGATGAGATTTTTTTTATATACACCTTGTCAAAAGTACGAAGCCAAATATTTCAGTAGTTTTCCAGCATAATTAAGCTATTCTACTTTACTTGTGACGGTCTAAATGGTAAAGTGATTTTGAAGGATTGGTTTATATAATATTATATGTATCGCATCAAGAATTTCCATGTATTAGTTTTATGTCTAATAGTTGTTTAACGTATAATCGATGTGACGTTTTAATGACCGTAATTAACAATTGATGTCTTGACTTCGAATAGTTTTCCTCTCTACTGAGAGAACTAATTCTAATGAATTTCCAATACTTTACATTTCGAATTCGACACCATAGACTACGAAATTCTTTAAAATACTCTTGACTGCTCATTTCAGACACAATCTGTAACCTAAAACATACTATCATAAAAAAAATAATTAAAATAATGTATACTACATTCGAAACCATATTTGATTAGCAAAGATAGCATGTTTTCGTTTATTATGCGTTGCTTGTCACTCTATAAATGAAATCAATTCTGTAGGCACATAATAAATAATCGAAGACTTTTAGGCAAAATGCCTCCTTTTTATGTAATTTTAAATGTTAAAATAAATGTTGATTAACATATCAAATTGGTGTTTTATTTGCTTACCTTACCTGTTTAATAAATGCACGTGGCTAAACTAATTTTCAAAAAATACTATTCATTATAATTTCATTTAGATTTTTTATAGCATAGGAGAGCAAACATACACACCCGCTTTTTGCACAGGTTGAAGCCACCAGCTCTCCTATTTTTCCGATTAAGCATAAAGGTCTTTTGACCATCAGCATTGGTCATTTCGAAAAAAAAACACCTGCACATGCCCTCCTTTAGTTCAGGTGATATCACAAAAACACACTACAGGTTACAAATATTTTATTTTCAGATTCTTCACTTATTGTAAGCATTGTGTGTAGAGTACAAATTTCAAAAGCTTCCAAAGCTCCCTATATTTTGCTTAATTTATATAATAGTAAATGAACCTTGAATCTAACAAAAACAGCTTTATGCAAATACAATATAATATGTACAGATCTTCGATTTACACATAATACATACCTAACTGGAATTGAGAACACACTAGTAAAATTATCGAAAAAGTTTTTGTATTGACTTATTATTTATTGCCACGTTTTTTTTTTCAAACGTTATACTTTTTTTTGCGTTAATATTATTATTAAACTTAGTACAAACTAAATAGGAAGCCCTACCTAGATAGATAGGGTTTCCTGTTCCGTTGTACTTTGAATACAAAATTTGTGTCACGTACGCTGCATGAGTTGTTCAATCTCACATTTATAAGATATTATAATAATATTTATACTAGTAGTAGTATTTTATATTTATTTAGTTGATTTTCTACAATTAATAGTATAATTAATAATGATGCAAAGGCGATTCGTACGTGGTTTCATTAAATTGTCACCATTATTTTGTGCGTAAATAATTTTGTCGTTGTCATGTTAGTCGTAAACATAAACCGTTTTGCAAAAAAAAAACGGACACCTTAATTATTTTAATATTATAATAAATGGGTTTTATTAATTTGCCGATATATTGGCGTGTTATTTCAAGTATCCTGACATACTTTCTGCGTTCCAAATTAAAATAAAAAAAAATTTGAATACCACTTCCTGATGACTGAAAAAGCCATAACATCTGCTAAAATGCCTTACTCGAAGGTTGAAAATATTATGGACAGTATGCCCAGAAGGAGGCCAACTGTGATTGTACCAAGAGGTCACATTCGTTATTATATTTACATTTATTATTTAATTTAATAAAAAAAAAACAAAAAATAAAAAAAAAATCCTTATGTTTTTTACAGCTGACCATTTCTAATTGTTTGAACATGCCCATACTTATAAATTGGGTGTATGAAACAACTGCCCTAATTCAATTCACGCATATTACCTAGTTTACAAGATTTTATGTATTCAGACTACGTATTATTCTGAAAATCGACCTTAAATCTTATATTTAGGTGCCCGTTTTTTGCAAAGCAGTGCCTTCATAAAAATATACCATAAGTATTATTATTGTAATTTTTTATGAAGGCAGGTCTCACCTAGAATCATTTTAAAACATGATAATATAACACAGTAAAACATATAAAAAATTGTATATTTAATTTTATATATTCACTTATAGCCTTAGTTATCATTATCGACCCCTATCCGTCCACTGCTGAACATAGGCCTCCCTCAAAGAACGTCAAGACGAAGTGCAGAGATCGTCTTCTCATCTGCTTCATTTAAACAGAAAGCGAATATTTTATGATATTCTTGTTTTAAACCTGGTAATAGTACCTAATAATGAAGGAAGGACAGGAATAACTTTTTTATCTAAATATACAAAAGGGCATATTATAGTATAACTACAGTTCAGAAAATAGAATCCACGAGAATATTTTAATACTATATTTACAAACAAGTCATAGTTTCCTGGGAATAAAACTGATTTTGAAGTAATATAATTACAAATATGCATAGACGAAAATGGTCATTAATTAGATACAAATAATATAAGTATCACTATCATCATCATCATCATGATCATTAGCATCATCATCATCATCATCATCAGCCCCAAAACCGTCCACTGTTGAACATAGTCCTAGAATAGTAGAACCCTCAATGAACTATGTCGAAAGGAAATAAAAATATAATAATAATATATCTTGTATATATATTTTTACTCTGTGTTTACTCTGTGTGTGTCTTAAGTATTACTCTGTTTTAAAAATAATTCCTGAATCTGGGATATTTGAAATTGAAAAGAGGGAGGATTTTACATAAAACTAAAAACATGTGTATCTAATACAATAAGTTTTAATTCGGTTTCTATTAAACATGAAGTGTTAATTACATTATGAATAGCTACAATACATAACCATGGCATGCTTTGTCATAGACTAAGCGATAAATTCATTAGTTAGTTTCATCGAACATATAACCGGATAGAGTAGTAATGTAAGTCATACAATTCCGAAACTGGTCAGTGATTTGTTACTGACGTAATAATAATTGAACCAACCAGTGATTAGTATGCACGTCCCATCGGCCAATTACCCGTTAATGGCCATCAGTCGGCCAATCAGAGCGCAGAATCGGTGCAGCGTCGCAGCACAAATTTGTCGGAATTTATTTTCATACAAAACACAAAAAATTACCGCTTTATTCCGGTTACAGGTTCGATGATTAGTTTAATATAAAATGTAATAGAGGATAGTTCCTTGAGTCGTAAAAACTTGAGACTGGTTCTCAATATCAATACGACAATCAAAGCTTATATGAAACTGTTATATATCATAAAACCTTCCATTATTATCATTAATAACGACTTAATGTGTGTTAATAATAATTACATATCATCATCATCAGCCCCTATCTTCCACTGCTGAACATAGGCCTCCCTCAATGAACGCCAAGAGGACCGATCCCTCGCCACTCGCCACCATATTTACATAATATATCAAATTTTATTATAAAAAATCTCACCAATAATGGAACAATGGTGGACCTAATTTGTGATCGTTCAGAACAAGTATTTGTAGAATATAACATATTAAACGTATAAAGTCATTTATGTCCCCGATTATTAGGACAATATTTATTACATAATCTCGTTTAAGTCTCTAAAATAAGTATAAATCTATGGAAACTTGATGAAACCACACATACCAAACGTTTTAGTTTAGGAATTAGGGAAGCAATTCAGAAAAAAATGGTTTTTGAAGGTTACATTGTATTTTATATCACGAACATTACGTCAACGCTCCAAAACAAAGATTTTATCGCATACAAGAAAAATGTAACTATTTGAATTTCTAGCAACACTGAGTCCTGATAATCGATTATTATAATCGATATTAATTAAATTCACAGTACTAAATAAAAAAAATATAAAAAATAATAGTTCGTAATCTTTACACACTACAAATACTGGTAATTGTGTCCAATCTATACGCAATGAACATAAAAAACTCTATTCTCTAAACTCTATTTAAATACTGAACGTTGACCGTTCAGTATTTAAATATGTAATATGTAGAGTTAAAACAGATCACTTTTGTCTTTAAGACGAGGCACCCGAAAACAATTCCCACGCTCGCTCCGCCCATTTCACTAGTTAATAAGATTCAATGAGATTACGAAGTATGAATACATAGTTCCGAAATAATTAGAAAAAAAAACAATATGGAATGAAAATCTATCAGAGAAATTTTTACTTATCGTGTTTTTTTATCCCCGTTCATTTAGGTAGTTAACTTTACTAAGAATATCGAAATGGCAAAAATTCGAATGACTCGTCTTGATTCAGTAAAATTATTTCTACATTTGTGCGTTATTTCATGTGATATCCTACTTTACATTATATCGGTTATATGATCAATACAAATTGTTTTAATACAAATAGCTATTAAAATAAAGCAATAAAATTAATTAAAATCTGGTCAATAATTAAAAACATAGAAGTAACAATTTTATAACAAAACTGCTTATGTACATACATAAGTTTACCTACTACAATAATAGGTAAATAGAATATTTATGTTATTTATGAAAGTAGTAAAGCTATAATACAAATGAAATCAATTGCTAAGATAAAAATATAATTACAGCGAATTTTATATTGTAATAATTAATACATAGATACTTGCATACATTACAAATTATAAGTCTCTAAGTGCTTCTGTAATAGCATGAGTATTTTTATTATGGCAACATTTTAATAGACACAAGATCTAGTCTTACAGATTATATATAGACTAAAGAATCATTTTCTGTACTTAATTCCTCAATGTCAAACTATCTAGGATTATTTTTTCAGATATAAATAACATGAATACAAAATAGACAAGGTTTCATACCTCAAATTTATATTTTATTGGCATATTAAAAATATAATACTAGTAACTTATATAAAAAATAATAATATCTGAGAAGACATAAGTATTAAAAATATAATACATATTTGGAATGTAGACAGCTAATTCTTATACACTAGACATAATAGTATACAATCAAAAACCTTATAACGATATCATTTTTAAAATAGTCAGGGAAAAACCTAACGAAAGGGCTTCTACAACTTCCTTAGCAATTATGAATGCGTCATGGAATATTAAAAAACATTAACTGAGAGATTCATAGGTAACATTCGTTACTTTAAAACCGCTTTACTTGGGTATAAACGCAGTGTTTTGTGTTATCGTATCACAAAGTTTACTGCGAATGCGTCCAATTTTACTAACTTACTCAATGTAATAAAAAAATAAAAATCTAACAGCAATCAAGCTGCATCACAATAAACGAAGGACGGTTGAAATACATCTTTTAAAGCTATTCTTATTTGAGTATGTATAGGAAATAAATTGTAGGAGATCAAATATGGCTTACGACCGTATAAAGTCCCACTGGTTAGTGGGTTGGTTGTCACAAATCACCATTAGGATTGGCTCACCGCGGTACGCACGTTCCACTCCCAGACACATACCTGCCGCTGTGTTGTATATAGGGCTTCCAGCCTGAAAGGTTATTAATATTAAGTTTTATATTCAATAACTGTTCTAAACTCTGATTTTTTATTCCGTAGAATTCTGACATTTATCTGACAGCATAATTGAGGTTTATGAATTATTAGGGAGTGATGCCAGCTAAAGGATAAAATAAAGTAATTAAAATTTATTCAATATATAGTTCGTGATATTGAAATATTGGTTTATTTTTTTGTTTACTTCACTTATTATTTATATTATTAGTTCACTTGAAGTGAATAAATATTTAAGTAAGTAAATATTTAGATTTTTTTACAGGTAAAATATAAAATCTATTCTATTTTTTATTCCCCTCAAATTATTCAAATTTTACCCTTTTTCGTGTGGAGAGCTTTTTTTAGACTTATTAATGTCAGAATTCTAGGGAATAAAAAAATTAAGTTTATCCTTCTCTTTTATACCAAAAATGCGACTAATTCCTGGCTAGACTTCAGTAGAAAAGCAGCCGTTTCTTCCGAAACTTAAATTGAAACAATTACACAAGCTTTCTGCTGTTTGTGGTATTTTATACTAAACAGTTCAACAGCCGACTATATTGCTTTTTAACTGATGCAAAAAGCCGGGTAAACAGACAAACTTAGGAAGTATGTCTGTCGATGTAGTTCATATATGGGCCAACCTTTTTTTTTTTTTTTTTCTTTAACGCCGGGAAATGCTCTGAGGCATCCCGCGGGGAGGGGGTCTCCCCGCGCGGGTATGTGGGACTCGCTGCGCCCGACAGCTGGTAAATGGACGCAGCTCTACCAACTAAAACCCGGCGAGTGCCACCAATGTCGCCTTTGGTGAGGTACCCCGGATCTAGAAAACAAACAGGGCACCTCAACGGCTAGTCAGTCCCGCAAGGGACCAACGCCACCTCCACAGAGGGGTTGTCCCACACCACAGAACAACTCCTCCCAACGTCGGGACAGTACAATGGAGTGAGGTTCCCATAACCACCCCTTGCCCCCTGCTCTTCTGTCCCCTCTTCTTATAAGAGGAGTACAAAGAGCTCCCTCGGCCCAATTAGCATTGCCCAAGGTAGTAACCTAGGGTGAGCGGTGCGCTCACCCTAGGTTACTGAGCCCCACCGCCACGACAAGGCCTGAACCATGGTGGGGATATATGGGCCAACCGAATTAGATTTGATCATTCTTTATTCTTTATTTCAAGCAGGTTTTCCAGCGACGTCTTAGACGTCTTTTTTTTTCAAAATCTGTTGAGGTGTTTCTTTAAATAAAAATTGATTCCTTAAAAAAATACTCACAACACCCTTATGCTTCCACTCGTGCGCGCCACCCAACTCGTGACATTTGCTTATAACAGGCGACACGGAGTTAGAAGCATCCAGACATAACGTGCGACCGAGGACCAATTCATGTCGGTCTGTCTCGAACCACATCTGGAGAAAACAACAAGAATATAAAAGTAATATATTAGTACTAGCTGTTGCTAGAATCTTCGCTCGCGTTTACCTACTTAGATTTATAGATATACCCGGATTGATGATGATTACTTTTATAGCCTAAGTTAGTCCTTATAACATTAGCTATCTGCCAGTGAAAGTCCTATCAAAATTGGCCCAGCCGTTAAAGAGATTAGCCGGAACAAACAGACAGACAGATTAATTCACATATGCCAATGCATATGTGAATATAATATGATAGCCTAATATTTGATTCAATCTTGAGTTATATTCCCTTTGCGACAAAGTCACAGTCTACAAATGTAAGAGATATATTTTCAAACTAGCTGTTGCCCGCAGCTTCGCCCGCATTAACTTAGATTTACAGCCGTAGACGGATTAATGATGATTATTTTTATAGCCTAAGTTACTGCCTATAATATCAGCTATCTTCCAGTGAAAGTCCCGTCAAAATCAGCCCAGCTGTTTCCAAGATTAGCCGGCACAAACAGACAGGCAGACAGACATATAGACAGACACACAAAAATAGTAAAAAATGCTATTTTGGTATATGTACTGTGTATACATTCATATGCATTTAATAAAAAGCGGTTATTTTAATATTACAAACATACACTCTAATTTTATTTATCTGTATAGATTAATTATCTATACTAATATAATAAAGCTACATAGTTTGTTTGTTTGTTTGAAAGCACTAATCTCCGAAAAATTATTTTTGTATTTAATTGTTCAATTAGTAAGACATTTTTAAAGTGAAAAAGCTCTTTGACTGATTACTGAAACTGTGGAGTTCAGCTATAAACAATGATAATAATCTAATGTTCGGAGTGTTCGGATACACATTGTCCTGATGTAGACAAAGTTTATAAGGTTACTGGTAGTACGGGCAGACGCAATTCTACATAAAGAACAGCGTTGAGTTACTTAACACCATCTTGTGTACCAGTTTAAGACATTATATGGTAAATCTCAGACAAAGTGAGCTTACATGCATGTTAGTAACTAGAGTTGATTAATGTTTGTGGTTAATAACTCATTGTACATATGACATTTGTATAAAACGTGACATCATTTATCTATCGACTATACATTGCTGCACTATATCTAAACCGATAAATAAAATTGGCGCATCTGTTTGTAATATTAAAATGACTGCTTTTTATTAAATGCATATGGATGTATGTGTTATGTAACACGGTCCGTTTACCAAAATAGCCTTTTTTACCACCTCTGTCAGTCTGTCTGTCTGTTCCGGCTAATCTCTGAAACGGCTGGGCCGATTTTGATGGAACTTTCACTGGTAGATAGCTGATGTTATAAGGAGTAACTTAGGCTATAAAAATAATCATCATCAATCCGCGTACGGCTGTAAAACTATGTTAACGCGGGTGAAGCTGCGGGCAATAGCTAGTAATACATAAAAGCATCAGCACAGCTGGCTGTGTATGTGGTACGTGCAAGATATTCAATGTGAATGGGATGAAATAAACTAAGAATACCTAAATATAGTATTGGGCAATCAATCAATTAATATCGTAGTCAATATATTGAGAAAACAACTTTAGCGGATTTCCTCGCCGTGTATTAAGATTTTTACATGATGAGGATGACACAGTCCTGACTGAGCCATCCCGTGACCATGGTTGCTGTAAAGTATCCGAAACGTCGGGCTTGTAAAAATCTTAATAAACCGCGATAAAACCTGTGAAAAGTTGTTTCATTATTACAAGTGTAATTTGCGTAAACATTAGGAAAAAATTGAGTTTTTTTACCTGGTTAAGTGTTCGTATACAGCTGGCTAAAATCAGTCCGCTTCCTTTACTCTTAATGTCCTTGGCGCTTTGCATGCAAAGGTTGGTGTTCTTCAAACGCAATTGGAAAGAGTCCGTGTAGTTACGTTTCCTGATCAAAAATATCTGATATTAATATACTACAAAATAGTTGATATTATTATAACGAGACCTTAAACTCATACATCTGTTGGCGTGCCTTAACAGTAAAATCAACTCGAATGCCGGGATAGCTAACGGCGAGTACACGAATGGTACGTTTACGTACCGTAATGTTTTAATATTACGTTATTTTATTCATAATTTGCTGTAGATTTTTATTAGTTGTGGATTCTAATATTAACATATTATGTCTATCATATCCTATTGAAAACTCAAAGGCGACACGTGACAGCCGACTTTTTTTGACGTAATAACGATAAATCGATGAACGTCAGCTACACACACGAAAAGATGTCACGTTTCGCCTGAACTGAGCATGCAAGCGAGAGCGCGGAACAAGTGATCGGGAGGCACGATCGGCCTAATTCGGCGTGTGGCATTATGACGTTGTCACGTAAAATTATTGTCCGTATATCGACTTAATAAACAACAGTAAGTAAAAAGTAGGTTTTTAATTTGGAGTTTGTATATATGAATGTTTGTTACTATTTAACGCAGAAACTACTAAATGGATTTTAATGAAACTTAAAAATAATATAGCCTATACATCAGAGTAACACATAGTCTCTTATTTATAAAAATATTCTGTTAATTCTCCAAAATATAACGATTAACATGTAACGATGTTTGTTAATGTACTAATCCTGCACAGACGAAATCGCGGGCACCAGCTAGTACATAATATTACCTGGAGTGCCACGGCTGGAATTTATTCTTTTCAGGGTCATTCAAAGCCGATATCCTCTTCTTGGCAGCCGTGTTCAATGTATCCTCGATATCTGGGTATACATTGTCTAAGTACCATTTGAATGATTTACACTTTAGGTTGGCCCGCAACGCCTTGCGGTCGGATATATCTCCTACATCCACGTGGGCAGCGGAGGGATTCTGCTCAATCACTTTATCCTAAAAAGTTGAATTTTTATATTTATTAACTAACAAACACAAAATATATAAGGTTTGGTAAAATCAATTACGGAAACTTTGGGCACGTGATCTACTGCTAGTGTAAAGACGTTTAGAGAAAAAAAAATTAAAATCGAAAAAAATAAAAATTAAAAAAATATATAAAATTGCAAGAAATGAAATCTATTGCATTAAACCATCCGCCCGCAATTCATACATACAAGAAAGGTATACAAAATTAAATTATATTGCAAGAAATAAAATCTATTGCATTAAATCAACAGCGCGCAATAAATAAACACAAGGTCATCGGGTTCATGTCTCGACAACTGCTCGACTTATGTAACGGGGTTTTAACGATTTCATACCCTAGTAGATCACGTGCCCAAAGTTTCAAAGTTAATTGATTTTGAGAAGTAATTAAATGTTCAGCAATAATAAAATTTGGTGAGCCGCAAAAAAACAGCATTTAAATAATTTGGTCAGCATACAAAGATTTAGTTTGCAATAAAAAAAATCAGGCAGCAATCCTTGTTCCGCAAATAATTTTGATAATGGTCAAAAATTAAATCATAAATAGGCAGCTTACAATAACATGAGTTTGCATAATAAACATTCAGTCCGCAAAATAACTACTTGATCAGCAAGATTTCATGATTGATCAGCAGAGAGGACATGTCTTTATGCAGTGTATTTGATTGGTACCTATGCATATTTAAAACATGGTGAGCAAAATAACTAATTGGTATGCCTTTTTGTTAAAAAATCGGCAACGTAATGTAATCGGCGATTATTATCAGTCAAATTGCAGTGGTAACAACGTGTTTTAAGGGCCCCTTATCCCAAATTGCTGTTTCTAGATCGAGGTGTTTTCTATATATATATATATATATATATATATATATATATATATATATATATATATATATATAGAATATATGTATACCCTATTTTTTTATTATTATCTATATATATATATATATATATATATATATATATATATATATATATAGATGCATTACATTGGATGGCATTCTGGCCTGGCAAAATATGGATGGGGTAAACCCCATCCCCTGCCATGGGACACCGGCACCCTAATTACGTATTTCAAAGCAACCGCAGCGCGACAGCCACGCGATAGCAAAGCAACAGTAGAGCGACAGCGAACGGTAGAGAGGTTGCAAAAAGAAACGTGTTATCTAAGTTTATCGTCTGCTATCTGCTCACTAGCCGCTAATGTACTTTTACTAGCGCCACCAGCAGCCAGGTAGCAATCGATGGAACTACAAAACGTCAAACACTTAACACACTTCAAATACATACATACTTTTATTGTAAATACTAAATACTAATACATATGTAATATGAAATTTAATGTAACCAATAATGCATTCACCATGAGTGTATCGCCTCAGCAAGGAGCTTTGAAGTTATTCATAGCGATTTGGATTTGTATCTACTATCTAGTATCTGCGGGATATAAGGTATGTCAATAGAAATATCTATAATTAATCTAACCT
This sequence comes from Helleia helle, assembly GCA_963853865.1. NCBI lineage: Eukaryota > Metazoa > Arthropoda > Insecta > Lepidoptera > Lycaenidae > Helleia > Helleia helle. Next base: position 9,765,685 of record OY971420.1, read on the forward strand.
CTTCTATTGTTCATCTTTTCTCTTTATTTACGGCCTATGTACAGTGAGTTGTAATTACTACAGTAATAATAGTTCAATGCATATGTAGGATACTTAAAAAATATATCTCCAATTATTTTATTATTGATTGGTTCTACATTGTTCTTCATATTATGTGATACCTATCTATTAATATAAATCGAATAAGTGCTACTTATAATAATCTTGACTTATTGAGCTACATAATACTATTTGCATATATATTACATACATAATAATATTTGCATTCATTTCAGATTTTATGAAAACTTCCATATGACATCCATAGTAAGTGCTATTGTTGGTACTCATATGGCTCTCATACGTCCAGCCCAAAATGAGAGGTTTTATAATAGAAAAGGATTTCACTTATGAAATGTTTTAATTGTAAGTTGACTCTTGGATTCTGTAATTGTATAATTTAGTTTTAATAATGTCTTTTGTTTTATTAGTAAATACCTTTAAATTGTATATAGGTATTATATTGATACAATATATTATACAATTTAAACAAATTAATTATATGTTAATAGATATATTCTTTTAGTAATACCACAGTATAAGCAGTCATAATACCTTTAAATGTGCAAATAACATAAAAATTATAAAGGAATCTTAGAATGTGTTCTTTCCTTTTTAAATTTTGGGGAAGTTGTTTATTCACTTGTTATGTCTAAGTTAAAATCATAATAAAGTGAGCATTTGTTTCATACATGAATATTATAATGCAATAATTATTTATTATGTTTTAGGAGACTCGGGCTATGCCCAAAGAACTATTGTGATGAAACATATTTGGATGCTCCGGCTGGCTCACCTGAAGAACACTACACCAAATTTAATTGTGTGGCACACTATACAGTAAAGCATACTATAGGTGTTCTGAAGTATAGGTGGCGATATCTCCTAGGCCACAGGGTCCTTCACTATCATCCGGACACAGTTATTAGAATTATAAATGCTTGTTGTGTTTTACACAACATTTGTAATGAAGCAAGCTTGAGTCAAAAAGACAGTGAGGATACCATACCACCTACTTCAGTAGCACAGACAGCACCCAGGAAACAAGTAGGCAGGAACTTCCAGAGTTAGTGTGCGTGAGCTATAATAAGCTGCGAAGTGTTTTTAATGTTTTCATTAAACTCTTGTTAAACTATTATTTGTTTTTTTTTACTATCTATATTTTTGGTCATTGATTGATATAATCAATATTACAATCACAGTATTTATAAAAATAAGTAAGTAACTAAAATACTTAACAATAACCCTTTTATTCTCTTTTAACCTAAGGTAGCAGTATTTAAATAAATCACAATATTTAGCTTCTAATATTTCAATGTAACACAGTTTTTATTTCCCTGTGTATATTAAATTTTTGGTCATTGATTGATATGGTAATCATACCTACAATCACGGTATAATAAAAATAAGTACTAAAATACTTAGTAACAATCAGACTTTTATTATCTTTTAACCCAAGGTAGCAATATTTAAATAAATCACAGTATTTTGTAAACAAATTAAGCCTATGTTTATGAGTAAAATACCTCATTTTCAATAAGACCAATCACTAAAATACATAACAATAATAATTTGTATTCCAAAATAACACCTCAAGTTCTGAGAGACCACTCTCAGAACTTGAGGTGTTATTTTGGAAAGCCTTGGCACCAGCATTACTGGTAAATTAAGAAAGAAGATGATTTCTAATTTTTTTTGTTTACTTTGTTTTGAGCTATTTTGAAATTTGATGTCTATTCAAAATTGCACGTAAGATTTTTTTATAACAGCAATACACATTATGCCAGAATGTATAATTTATTTGGCGTTTAATGCTTTACAAAATAAGTTTAGGTTTAATTTAAGGAACTAGGTACATTATAAAAGATAATAATTCATTATTGGAGACATATTTTAAAAAACATAAAACATCATATTGTTGAATTTTATTTTGTTATTATATTTTATTATACACATCACATCGGTCGTCGATTCCATTTTCAATTCAATCGTAAACTCGATTTGTTCAAGAGTACCAATATACTCCAGATTGGAACTGGAACGAATTCATATCCGTCTTCCTATCCTTTGAAAGTCTGTTAAGAGATTGAAATTCCCAGTCGGACAAGTTGAATGCTTTGGCTTCCTCACGTAGTCGACGTCTCAGTGAGGCTGTGCTCCTGGTCTCCTGTCTTATCTCCTCAGCCTCTAATGCAACCATCAAAAGAAGTGCACGATCCATTGTTTTAAAATTATAGTTTCTTTTTCAATAACACTGCCACTTAAAATCGAATAGGGTAAGTTCAATAAGAGTCACACAAGATAATATCACGCCTAAAATGTCTCTAACAGTCTTTTTCGATCACTAACCAAGTATTTTAAACAGTTTATAAAGTAAGCAGACTTATAGCAACAGGCTTGCAGACACCACTTTAGTTGTTGTTAAAAAATCGCTGTTTGACATTTCAATCTGCTGTCGCGGGCTGCTAAATAGTTTACGTAATACCAAACCGTCAGCCAAACATACCAAAAAATGCATTTTTAGTTCCTTGGTCGCTGTCGCTTTGCAGATGGCGTTGCGGTCGATTATTTTAGCTTGTTGCTATCGCGTTGCTAATACGTAATACAAAATATGATTTTGACAGCAGATATTGTGCAATTTTTGCCTGTTGCTTGTAATTTCAAAATACGTAATTAGCCTGCGGAAACTCACACACCACAAGAAACGCGACAGCATAGGTGTCACTTGACGCCATTATCATGTGAACGAGAGGTACCCCTACGGTCGTGCCGGCCCAATTCGGCTGCAAGCAGCATGGCACTACCTTTTAGACCTATGTAGCTAATTCATCCTTCCTAATCCTTACTAATATTATGAATGTGAAAGCGTGGATGTTTGTAACGCTTTCACGCGAAAACTACTTAACCGATCATCATGAAACTTTGTACACATATTCTTGGAGGTATTAGAAGTAACATAGGATACTTTTTATAATAAAAAAAAACTAAAGAGAGGTGTCAAGGGACACCCGGATGGATCGAAGTTCCTTTCGATTAATTAGTGAAGAACTAAAACTATCTTATCCTGCGCAGACGAAGTCGCTGGCACCAGCTAGTATTTCTATAAATCCAAAACTAGATAACTATAACAATAACAAGATTTTGTTATGCATAATTATTAATTATCACATCTAAGAATGATGCGAGCATAGTCAATCTACTGCTTATTCGTATACTGTGGCGTGCTTGCCGGCCGTGGTAGGTCACCGGAGTTCATATAAAGACATCTCCCGCGCAACGCAAGTGCAAACCGATTCGGTGCGTTAAATACCTATAGAGTTTGGGCCCTTAAAGAGGTTTGTGTTCAGTAGTGGACGGATAGACGCTGATGATGATGATGATGATGAAGAATAAAACATTTTGTTATTTAATTTCAAAACTTTACAACAAGAATTTGCTTGTATAATTTCGATATCGATTATAATTTTATTATAAGAACTAGCTGTTGCCTGCAGCTTCGCCCGCGTTACTCAACTCCTATACGTCACAGATATGATGTTATATAGCCTATAGCCTTCCTCGATAAATGGGCTATCTAACACTGAAAGAATTTTTCAAATCGCACCAGTAGTTCCTGAGATTAGCGCGTTCAAACAAACAAACAAATTCTTCAGCTTTATAATATTATAGTCCAGTCGGGGCAGACATTTAAATAGAAAAAATTCCGGGGAGCGATTTGTTTTTTTTTAATTTTGGTTGGTTGGAATTAGTTAGAAAATCGAGATTTATACGTCAAAGCCCCCCCCCCCCCCGTTAAGAAAAAAAAATCGCTCCCCGGATTTTTTTCTATTTCAGGCTAGTTTTATGTCTGCCCCGACTGGACCATTAGTATAGATAAAGATATAGCTTAATTGTTTTATATTTTTTGATTTATCTCAATTATATTAAAAAAAATATTAACATAACAATAACAATTTTGAATATTCAAAAATACTCTAAAATCAGAGAAGTCATCTTTTTATGGACGAATGGCAGGTATGGTTGACAATTAAATTATTATTATCGTCTATTGGCAATAATGATTTATGTATTATTAATATTAATGCTAAAACATTACCACATATTCGTCCATCCATACGCGAGCCATTCTCATCGAGTTGTACAGCATGTAGTCCTCCTTATCACCGAAGCCGTATGGGCGACGTTTGCGGAACACGTGGCCCACTCGACTGCACGGTATCAGTTCTAGCACACCACCACACATCCAAATCTGTAATTGCGAGTGCTACTTTTATGTCTGATACAAAGGTATACTACTTCATCACTATCCATTTTTGTTTGTTATTGCAGAGAAATGCCTTTAACACATGTAGCCATCTCAGGTAGATCCTAACCCTATGTGGGACCTGGGAGTACCCTGCCCGTAAACTAAAACCACTGCGAGCGCCTTCGATCGCTTTTTGAGGGTCCCGGATCTGCATTCAATAGGACCACCCCAGCGACAGGCTGGCCCCGGCGAAGGCCAGACTACTCCTCGTAAGGGGGACTGGGCAGCTACTAACAGGCCCCATCCACAGACAACCAGAGGTTACACTTTTTTCGATGATGCAAGTTAATGCTTTTGCATGCTCCAGGTTTACCTCGGGTAAGGCTCCTGAACCTATGTGGAGGGGGGCTCGCGCATGGGAAAGCACTACCCCACTAAACCACCTGCGAGCGCCTTCAGCCACTTTTTGAGGGTCCCGGATCTGCAAGCAACAGGATCACCTCAGCGGCAGAGGATACTTTGATTTAACAAAAAAATATTGCAAATAAGTACAATATGGAGTTTTAACATGCTGTATGACTATTCAATCTAATTTCTAGGCTAACATCTTGAATTGGGTACATATATTATTTTAAATCTTCATTAACTTCACTAATTTGTAATTCAAAAAAGAATCCACTATGATGGTGCTTAAGTCATTCTTTTAAGTCATCCATACTTGAGACTTAGAGAATAATATGAATATGTTAAGTCCCAAAATTAAGCATCCTACATCTAAACATAGATAATATTCATATATCCTTACACATTGCAGTACATTCCACATACATTCTTATTTTAATAAGTAAGCATAATGTTTGCCAATAACTCATTTAATAAAAGACTAAAAAATTACCCTAAATGAAATCTCCAGATTTTCTCCACCCCAAACGTTCATACCGGCGTCATACTTGCCAATTTGGTTGAAATAATCACGATAAATAGCGAATAGACCGCCCGCCATTGTTGGAGATCGGATTGGCTTCACAAAGTCTTCATTCTCTGAAATTTCCACTCTTCATTCATAGATATTGCAATTAAAATTTTACACAATAAAATAAATTAGAATGGTCCATATCCGTGAACATTTGTTACATTTATACATTACACAACATAGGTTAAATATCGATAAAATCATTGATATTAATGCTTACAATAAAGATATTTTATTTTAAGAAATCATTACATACATATATTCCACAGTATCAAAAAACTAAGAAAAGGAGCTAGTATTTTATTTTAAATGAACTTAAAAAATGCAACAATATTTCCAAATAGAAGAGTAAATTAAGTTTCCGAGATAAGAAAACATGATCTTTAGTAAATAATTGTCTCAAACAAAGTAGCAAGCGAATAGCTAGTATACCAATATTAATTACAAAAGTCATTAAGATATGTTATTGTATAGTCTTGTAATTAAAGATAACCTTTAGGTTAAAAGACAATTATTGCCATATAATAATTAATTGGTTGTTTTGTTTAAAAGTGATCTATAATAACAATCAGCAATAATTGCATAAATAGGGAAGCAAATCTCAAAGCTGGTAGTAACTATATATCAAAATAAATCTCCTCAATTTATATATTTGTTGCAGTAATTAAATATACATTAATATTTATTTTTGAAGAATTTAAAGCAATAAGTAATCCGTTTATAATAATAAAATATTTATAGTTTCAATATTCATATCTGCATGTAAAGCAGCAATTAAATAATTATTTGATAATCACAAGTAATACATACTGTCATTATTATATAATATGTCATGTTAAATATAAATTTTTAAACTTTAGGACCTACTAAATATTAAGGTTGAATAGGCATACTGGCAGACATGCCACCAGGCAGCAAGTCGGTCAGCGTCGCCCATCCTGAGACTTGAGATGTTAAATCTCTGTGCAAGTAATTACTTGTAGTGTAATTACACTGCCTATCCTTCTCTCAGTAACAGAGCAAATCCCGATGGTGGTGGTCTAATCAGTTCCTTTTTCAAATTATGGTTATATACAAAGCCATTATGCAAAATGATAGTAAAATACAAAATATAATACCTTTTAAAGTCCCTTTAGGTACATTATCCCATTTGAAATGCAATCCCCAATTGAAGCCACCTCTCACCAGAGGACTTGAAGTGTATTCAAATGTATCGGCATTGATAACGTCTATAACAGGGACAACAGCACGAGCAGAGTAACGAACTGACATTCCATCAACTCCCTCAGACAATCTTGTAAGTAATGGCGGAAGCCAGTCTACATTTACTTCTATATGTGAGTCCAAAAATACAAGTACCTATAAAATATACAAAAATATGTAAAAAATAAATAAGGAATAAATTTATACAATAGGAATTAATATTTATATAATAGGAATTTATTTATAAATATAGTGACAAACATACACAATTTTAATGTACATATAAATAAACCAAATAAATACCTACTTAGTTATAATTTAAATAAAACTTACGTCTCCAACACTATTATCGGCTCCATACAGCCTCGCTCTAATCAGTCCTTCCCTCTTACTTGTCTTTAACAACTTTATGTTCAGGCCACTTTTAGCAAACTTCGCAGTGCTAGAATCTGGCATTTTTTTTGCATTGTCATTTGCATTATCTTTATCGTCATTTATATAATCAACCATGTTGTCTATGTTATTTGTTTCTATCATTTCTTCTTCCTTTCTCATTCTGTTGTTCAATTCATTCACTGCTTTTTGTACTTGATCATGTAAATCTTCTATATCACTATAGTCATCAACCAGTATAATTTCTTTAAGATGTTTCTGATCACTACGATCCAAAATGGAATGGACCGACCTCATGAGTGTTTCAAAGTGTTCATTATAAAAGCAGATAATTATTGACGCTTTTGGAAGTTTCGCAGGATAAACTTGTGCTCGACACCTATAGATAAATAGTCATATTATTGTTGCATTCACACAAAATATTTTGAATGATGCCTACCATAGGCTAGTAGTAGCTTTTTAATTTATATATAAGCCATAAGGTTTTATTTATTTATATGCACATTTATCATGAATGGAAAATGGTGTTTGAGGACCAAAAGGAAGGGTATTTTGTTTCAGTAGAAATGCATTTGAGCAACTAATCTAACGAATGTAAAATCATTATAAGCACTTAACACGATTTCTTGTGGAATAATAAAACAATTTTTGATAATAACAAAACTTAAGGATACCAAAATAGAGCAATCTTACATTTTATTTCTTGTATCGGGTACGCCTCTATGATTGCCAATTCTTTGTGAAATAAGTGTGTTAAAGGCGTGTAAATTATATCCTGCATCCCGTGTTTTTACATCAGCTTCATTCCATATGAGACCCAATTGATTAGCTACAACAAAAATTAAATAACAAAGTAACCTCAAGCTGTAGAAATGGAGATTAATTAAAAACTAAAATTTACCAAAAGATTTGTCTGGATTTGCAGCTAGCTTTTTGCCGAATTGTTTTGCAAATTTCTCCTTAAGCATTATTTTTCTTCTATACTCAGATTGGTTCTTTCGATACTTCCACAGTTTACCAATATATTTATCATTCTTATCTTCAGGATTATCATATAGTAGATTCTTGCCTTGCAATAGAGCAATGGACTTGTCATTGGCTTTAATCCTGTTCTTTTCTTCAGTGTTAACTAAACGATATTGAATTTTGTTTTCAGTATTGTTAAAAAATGTGCTACCTAAAAATAGCTTGAATTCATAAACAGCACAGAGCCCTTAAGAGTCAAAAGAAATAATAATTTTAATTAATATTTTTAGCGTTTATTTAAAGTATCTGTGCGTTAAAGAAGCAAATGTGATTTGATGGTCTTCATGTTTACGTAAACAGCTTTATTTCTCCAAGCATTTTATGAATGATTATTGAAATGTAATTTATAAAACACACATGAAAAAGGCATTAATTTAATATTTGAACTCACCGCTCATACTTGGTAACCAATATAAATATAAAGCTAAGCTCCATGTTGCTGAAGCAAATAATATACCCCAGAAAAAAGAATTATTTATTCTTCCCATTTTTTAAATATGACAGTTTTTCCATTTGATATAAACGATGTTTAACTTTTGGTGGTTGTTTATTGAAAATGAATGTACTTATTAGTTATTATTTAATGTTTAATGAGGAACTCGGTCACTGATCAGACCCTACTCCCTAGGAACAAGTATCATAGATCATCGTGAGACGCATAGAGTAGTATATGTGAGACGTCTACAAAGTACATAATATATCTCATAAACATATAATATATATATATCTATTATCTACAAATACAGATAATATTTAGGAACGATTTAGGATCGTTTTAGGATAATACAGACTGTCAGACCGCAGACGTCTAGGAACAAGTATAGTATGGAAATAATGGAATTGACTTTCGCGTATACCCGAAAGGGACAGGCATATTTTACAGGGATACCACATTCATTATTGTTATAATAGCAATAAACATATTGTTTTTATTGTGTTTATTTCGAAAATTCCAGTCTCCCTTTTTATATAATACCACATTCTTGGGTAATCTGCCTATAACAAAACTGGTATCACCATGCCTACATAAACCGACCAAATTAAAAAGTAGTACAAAATGGCGGCATATTTGACAAACTGTTCGCGAGTGAGAATGTTTGTATGGCATTCAAATTTAGTCGAAAAATTTTTGTTGGGCACAACCAAAGCGTGATATTCTGACAAAGACAAAAGAAAGTGTCTATGTCTCTGTCACTCTTGGATTTTTCGTATGTTGTTATCTCGTTCCAATACGGTATTATTATTAGCTTGTCAAATCTATTGATACTTGATCTTAGGTTGTCACTGTGTTTGTACCACATTTGTACATGGTTTGTACCATAGACTTAGAATATTATATGTTTATGGTTTGTACAATAGTTCGTATTCTACTTCGCGACTCGCATATAATAATAAAAAGTTCGCACAACGAATGAGAAGACCAATTTACAAAGTTATTTTAAAAGAAATAAATATAATACTTAAATATCAAGGGAGACCTAATTTTGGACTTACCTAATTGAAAACTTTTTACTTCTTCGTTTTCTAATGTGACAATTCTAGTTGAAATTATATCATCATCAGCCTCTATCCGTCCACTGCTGAACATAGGCCTGTATATATCTTCATAGTAGGTTGATACTATATAACTTTTTATCAGTAAAAACCTCAATAGTATTGTTAAAAATTACCTACCCTTCAGCCTATTGGCGTACCACAAACATAATCTTGGCCTATTTAAACTATTAATGAAATAACCAAATGCGCTTTTTTGTTATTAGTTGAGTGTATGGTATTGAGTGGCACCCCACCATGGTTCAGGCCTTGACGTGGCGGTGGGGCTTAGTAGCCTAGGGTGAGCCCAGCACCTTGGTCGAAGCAAATTGAGCCGAGGGGGCTCTTTGTACCCCTCCTTTAAGAAGAGGGGACAAAAGAGCAGGGGGGCAAGGGGGAGGAAGGTAACCTCACCCCATTGTACTGTCCCGACGTTGGGAGGGGTTGTTCTGTGGGGCGGGATAACCCCTCTGTGGAGGTGGCATCGGTCCCTTGCGGGACTGACTAGCCGTCGAGGTGCCCTGTTAGCTTAACAGATCCGGGGTACCTCACCAAGGCGGCACTGGAGGCACTCGCCGGGTTTTAGTGGGTAGAGGAGGAGACCCACTCCTCAGGCGGGATGCCTCAGAGCATTTCCCGGCGTAAAAGAAAAAAAAATTGAGTGGCAGTGGGCTGGTCACACACTCAGGAGAACGGATAGCTGATAGGCCAATAAGGATCAAGAGTGAAGGCCACGTTTAGGTAGACGAAGTGTTGGTCGGCGAAGGGAGGTCTATGTTCAACAGTGGACGGATAGAGGCTGATGATGATGCTATCATTGATCATGATATATTAAGTAGTGCATTGTCAAGAATACATCTCGGTATATAATAATGTCAAAGTTCTTTTGTGGAATATATAAAGCTGTTTTATTTATTATAATATTATAATGTCAAAAAATACATATTAAATGTAAATTTTAATCTATCACCTGAAAAGCCTGTGCATACCAGGTATGTACTGTCCCCGGGGTACTTTTTTGTCCATCGATTTAGATCTCTTACAAATTGTATCGAATGACACACACCAAGGATTAAAAGGACCCATACAAAAAGTCTACAAATTACCGAGGACATCGAGAGACTGGACTTGACAAAGGTACGGGGGAGTCCCCGAAAAAAATAAGCGGGCAACAAATGACCGCACACCGTATGCGTTAAGGTGTAGGCACCAAAGAGTATAAATATTATGTAGGCACTCGGTGGACATCTTTACACGATTCAGGTATTTTTGTCCATGGGGAGAAGTCAGAAGAGTCCGTCGTCTGCGCAGTCCCATATCGTGTACCGTTTACTTATCTATACTTGAAACTGCTGACATTTTGAATGCAGTAAAAAAACGTAATAAATCATTTTTTAATGAAACGAACAATTTATATAGCTAGCCTACCAATACGACATTATCTGAAATAAATCTATAAGTTGGAACTACTAAATTTGTTGGGGCAGGTCCTTTTCTTGCTCGACCAACATTATCAAAATGGCTGCCATGGCATGGACAGTAGAAACCTCCAGCCCAATCTCCGGAATTGGGAATAGGTACACAACCCAAATGTGTGCATATACCTATTACTACTAGCCACTCTGGTTTAACCGTTCTCTGGTCTGGAGATTCGGGATCTCTTAGGATAGACAAAGGGGTACTAGCTTCCAACGCGATATCAGCTGGTGTTCTATGTTTTACAAACAGTGGTTTTCCTCTCCATTTGAATGTGGCACAAGAACCTGGTGCAATATTTGTGATATCGACTTCCACAGAAGCCATCGCCAAAACATCTGCTGCCGGACCCATATATGTGACATAGTGATACAATTCGGTTTTCGTAGCATACATTCCACAAAGAAATCCAAAGAAACCCACTACATATGTGTAACCGGGCTTTTGGTCTCCTGCTAACCAACTGGTTTGACTAAGGTCTTTAAATTTGTTTTTCCTGTAGTCGTCAAAGTTAGGAAATTTCATGTCGCGATGAAGACGTGGTGGGTTATTTTGATAACGCACTTGAATCCACGACATAGAGAGCCATTGCATAGTTTTGTTCATGCATAGACCTCTTGGGTATATTTTGGTAACCCTGTCACCGTCATTTACTATAGTTTTGAAAGCAACGGCCGATTTCTGAACATCTTTACAGCACGGTTTTTTTAAGCAATTCATTCGGTCATATTTCAAGAGGCTTCTACCACTTAAATAATTCATTTTAACCATAAAATGCTTCAACAATATTTACAAGTGATCCGTTTTAAACTAAGCTATAAATATGGTATGACATTTAAATGTCATTCTAAATCTAAATAAACCTTTTTTGGTAAATAAAAATCTATCCTTCATAATGCTGAAGAGTTTTTGTTTGAACGCGCTTATCTCTGGTTAGATGTAGAAAAAAACCTTTAGTATTTAATATACCAATGATTGAGAAAAATGATAGCCTATTTATTTTCGAAGACTGAATTTCTTTTCATTAATTTTATGCAGGGTGAATCCGCTGAAAACATGTAAGTATTGGGTAGAGAATTATCGACTCTAGTAGCATGTAGGTACATACGTGAGTATCAGGTACGTGCTTTTCTGGAAGTAAGGCCTTCAATAGGTTTCTTCCCAAATACATTGAATCATAGGTTAGTCTTCTTCGTACAGGACTCGGCCTCTAAGTCTAGCTTCAACGTCGCTTGCTCACCATTTTGAAGAAAACTATCGCGAGAAAACTAGAATCTACAATTGTAGGTACCTAAGTATTCCCCACCATGGTTCAGGCCTTGTCATGGCGGTGGGGCTCAGTAGCCTAGGGTGAGCTCAGCACCACAGGTCGGCTCAATTAGCTTCGTCCAAGGGGACGAAGCTAATTGAGCCGACGGGGCTCTTTGAACCCCTCTTATAATAAGAAGGGACAAAAGAGCAGGGAGCAAGGGGGCGAGGACAGGAACCTCACCCCATTGTACTGTCCCGACGTTGGGAGGGGTTGTTCTGTGGTGCGGGACAACCCCTCTGTGGTGGTGGCGTCGGTCCCCTGAGAGAGTGACTAGCCGTCGAGGTGCCCTGTAATAGCTTAACAGATCCGGGGCACCTCACCTGCAAAGGCGGCATTGGGGGCACTCGTCGGGTTTTAGTATATAGAGTTGCGTCCACTTATCAGCTTTCGGGCGCAGCGAGTCCCACATACCTGCCTGGGGAGACCCACTCCCCCGCGGTATGACTCAGAGCATTTCCCAGCGTTAAGGGAAAAAAAGGTACTTAAGTCTTAACTCTTACAAGTGTTTGTGGATTTCACCAATCAGCAGAGCACTTATGTGAATTGTGGTGGTGTGTAATATCTAACTCGTGTAAGGAGTAGGAGACGTGTTATATTTAAGACAATTCAAATGCATGATATAAAAACCACATATCACATTTCTAATCCAATAACAAATGAAAAAACAACTAATCCTATCTGCGTATCACTAAGACCAAAACAGAGATCATAATGAAAATATATTCATAGTTATGTTGCAATATTACATGACTTAAAGACCCTTACATACTTACCCGATATTGCCAAGGCTTTGTGACGTAACTGTGAAAGTTGAAGCTGGCCGCCTCAGCCGCCGTAGTCAGAAAGTGACCGCACGTCTTACCCAGCAAGTGAGTCTGACATAACATCTTACGTAAAATATGTATGTATGTGTTTATTTTTTGTGTTATTTTAAAATTTAAAGGCTTTAAATATAATATATATATATATATATATATATATATATATATATATATATATATATATATATATAATACCTACTTGATATAAGCGCGAAGAACCTATGTATAAACAGACAAACATAGTGCTAGGTAGTAGTAATAATTGAATTTATTTGTCTTGTTTAGTGAAATAAGTATTATTTATTTTAAAATACCATTTATATTTATTTCACTAAGCATCGTCGATTCCTTCAAATACAATGCGAATTAATTTTAAAAAGTGACTAAATGAAATATAATGTGCTCAGAATAGGTATACGAATGCACATTATACCTAATACTTATAATTTTCTCTCTTTTGCTACTTTTACATTTATTTATATAATCATAAAAGGATGCCACGGAATTTTTAGCTCTACAAACTTGAAACAAATCAATTGTGATCATTTTAAGATACGATAAAGTTCGCATAAAAATTAATATCTGAAATATTTAAGTTGCGCGATTAAAATTTCGTAATAATTTCATTATGTAATGATAATTTAATCGACCACTTTCAATATTCAATAAAGTTTAATTAAAAACTAATTTTATGTTCTAAATAGTAAAGACTTATGGCCAATACGTTATACGATACCATTAATTTATGTATTTAGTACAGGTGCATACCATCTAGTATATCTAGTTTTAATAACACATGACATCAAGTGACAGCTATGCTGTCGCGTGTTGTGTGGATTCTATGGGCGTCGGTAGTCACCATAAGGCTCCGACTGCTCAGTTGCCTCCTTATGACATAAATATTAAATATATAACGCAATCTGAAGCATTTTCATCGTCAAAATTGACCCATATCCATATTCGGACTCGTCCTCAAAACGGAGAAAAATGATATACCTAAGTACATATTTCTCTTATCTTTCTTAGCTTGGCTTGCTTCAGCTAGTCTACTAGACCAAACCAAAAGGACTTTAACAATCTACATCACCAACCACGTTATTAATAACTTTTTTCCGATTACTACTGGCCCCCGTCGTATAGGAGGAAATTACTAAGAATTAACTTTGGCATGAATAATGTAGGGATTGAATAAGTAACCTTTCACATGGGACTTTTTTATAGCCTATTCCCAGGATCCCACTGCTGGGCAAACGCCTCCCCTGCTTGCTCATAGGACTATAAAAGAATATATACTAGCTGTTGCCCGCAGCTTCGCCCGCGTTAACTTTTAAAATTTGAGGGGTTGACCACCCTTATCACTTAGGGGTATGAAAAATAGATAGTAGCCGATTCTCAGATCTACTGAATACGCATATAAAATTTGGTAAAAATCGGTAAAGCCGTTTCGGAGGAGTACGGTAACTAACATTGTGATATGGAAATTTTATATATTAGATTATAAAAAGATTTTTATTCAAAGTCCTTGTCGCATATACCTAGTAGAATATTTTAACACCCATTCTGCTGTTTACATTACTTTTATCTAAATTTTCACATTTAACGGTGCGGCTCCGCCGCGACGCACTGGGTGGCTACTGAGTACGCACGTTTGTAAAGTTTAGATTTGCACGATGTTTCTACAGATGTTTCCGTATGTGATTGTTTCCACAGCAACTCATGAACACGCTACGCATTAATTAACATTTTCTTTCAATTGACATTTTAACATACGTGCGTAGCCTCTGCGTGGTCTTAAAGTTACGTATACCTACTATGTTTCGACTCTGAATTTTTTACCTATCTATAGTATAATAAATCTATAGACAAATCATATAAATTGTTTTCCCTTCGTGGAGTCGAATCTGCGACCTACCCGTCAAGTTACATGTCACATTATCACAACCATAAGCGGGCATGAACGTGATGACGGACATTCATGTGCAAACAAAAGCAAAAAATCTGTGATGTGCAGTAGTGTTAGCAAAAGAGGCAATCTTGAGGTAGTCTTTTTGTGGGTACCTATACCTTGACGTAGATATATAGGTACTTGGGCGTAGATACTTCACTTTTGCGTTGGTGGATGCCATATCTAGCGTAACTGACTGAAAACTCAAATCATGAATATTAAAAACAAATATATTATAAAAAGCTATATTTCATTCATAAAATTACGGGCGACAACCATAAAATACAGCCACAGCTCAAGAAATATTCCCATCGCAATCCCAGATAACACAATGGCGGTTGTAGAGATATTTTTCACGATACATGCTGCAGACACGATGAAACAAGACACCGGTGCAAGGATCATCAACGCGATAACAATCACACACATACCAAATATCACCCATGACCCAGCTTGGACAGCAACTTTTGATGATGTGGTTGAACCCACCAAAAGCAGCGCATTCCCAACAATCAACAGTGATGATGACAAGCCAATGGTCAGCAGAACTGCCTTCCTCACATTGGCATCTATTTGCGAATGTTGTGAGCCTGTTATATGTTGCATCAACGCCTTCTCGATTATCCCAAAAAGTATCATCCCTCCTAAGCCCACCCCTCCTAAGCCCAATCCAAATATAGATATCAAATAGGTTCCATACTTTGGTGGAAACACTCCAAAACAGCTTTTTACTTCGGGTACTTCCATGATATTTTATATATTTTTATCCATGTATTAATTAAAGAAAGATTATGATTTTATTAAGAATTCATAAATTATAAATGATTTTCGTGTATTTATCTTGATTGTCAATTAAGACATTCAATAAAATATTACGCTTTCAATTTCAACTTCATTTCAACTCTTTTTTTTTTATAAGTCAAAAGCATTTGGTATTTTTAAACAGTTTTGTTTTAGTAAACATTTGCTACATAAGAATAATCACGGCTGAATGGCGTAGGTACTTTGTGGATTAGCTAGTCCACGTAAGATGCCTGATGCAGTCCACGCAAGTTGATATGGAGAGTTTAGGCTTTCGTTTTTTCTTTCTTTTTTTTTATAGCATAGGAGAGCACACAAGCAGTCAAAAGCAGTATCTATATTAATGTAAGATTTTTATTAATTTTCATTTGATTTATTTCAGAATGTCCTGCAAAGTTGTTTTTATTATTGCCCTTGCGGTCGGGGCACATACAGCTCCTGCAGAGGAGCCAATTCGAATCGATTTACCCGTATACGATCAAGCTCATGCCGAGTCAGGCGCCTATATCGCTAAACCTCTAGAGCTAGAGAACCACCCCGGTGAAAAACAAGGAAGTGATAACTCACTTTTCACAAATGTTATTGACCACAAAATTGAAGCCATAGGAAACAAGGTAAGGCTATTTTTTTTTCTCGCAACAATTAAATTTGACCGTCACGCGACGTTCAGCAGATGTTAAATGTGTATGTTAGGTAATATAAAAATTCTTAATTAATAAAAATATATACTTAACGAAAAACATACAAACATCCGAATTGAGAACCTCCTTTTTCAGAAGCAGGTTAAAAATGCAATCACATTACAAACCGTTGACCGTCACGGCATTCGAGTCGATTTTAATGTCAAGACGTGCAAATGTATGTTTCACAATAGTTTCACATCATTCATCAAAATATAACAGACAAATGAATATAGAACTTAAATGTAAGAAAATAAAGGCCGTTCTGTATACCAACGCGTACACAGTAAGTCAGGAAAACACGATAAATAAAAGCGGGAATCTACTAAAATATCCTTTTTGTTACTATAGTTGGCCGGACCCTATGCGACACGGATTACAAACATAGAAAACGCTATCGAGGAGACAGAGGGTTATGGAAGCAAAATATTGTCAGCAAAAGAGAATTTGGGCCAAGTAGCCGCAGGAATTTTCCAGGTATGTAGATATGTATGATATAATTAAGACTTCTAAAAACTACATATCCTAATTTAGTTTATGTATAATTAAGGAGCAGTATATTTGACAAAACAATTTAAATTTTATCTACTCAAAAACATTCCATAATAACAAAAAAGTCCTGATAGGTATTCAGTCTTTTATCTTGCTTTAGAAGAAGAAAGGAAAAGAAATGCTAAGTTGATTTTTGCTAGTGTTAGAACTTAGAACACAATATGAAAGTCCATTTCGTTTAATGATTGCCTTTTTTACAGCCTAAGCCGATAGTAGACACAATCAAAGAAGAAGACAAGTTCGGTAACTCAGGAGATAAATTCTATAGTGTAGGAAAAGCTCTTGTGACGGGAAGTTCCAGATTTTCTACATTCATTAACTCGTTACTGGAGGTAACCTCGAACTATACTTATACATAATAACTAAACGTACTAAAATAAACTTAGTGCTTACATTATCTATTTATATTTTATAAAAAAAAACTACAGAATTCGACGATTTGTCCACTGTAAGGTTCAGCGCATTATAACACTTTTGTCGGCATAAAAATCCGGGTCTATTTGTGAAATTAAGCAATCCAGATATAATAATGAACAAAAGTTACGAATAAGAAGATCCAGTAACACATCAGATGTTGATTGATGATAAATATATTTTATGGTTATTTTTTACAGATTCCGGGGAATATTTTTAGACAAATATCGCGTGTAACAACAGAGAAGCTAAACAATGTTGGTGCAAAAATAGTAGGTTTATAATTACTAGGTACAGAGTCATTAAATAATATTTTTTAAGCCAAATGTATTTTTATTTAATAAATCCAAATATAATTTAATTTCTTATAAGTATTAGGTATTATAGGTATGCCATATATAATGTATTAGAACGTTCAATTCTATAATTATGTGTATGTTATTTACGGAATTAAAACCCGAAAACAAATTAATTTCAATATGAGGTATTTCCTTGGAATAAAAAATCAAAAAATACTTGAAAACAGTTTATCTCTTGAATTAATTAGCAAATAACGATAAATATACATCTTACTTAGGATTGTAATTTGGAAAGTAACGCAAGACACTACTACTTAATGGCGCAATATTGTATTGTGACCAGATTGAGACATACATTCAAATGACTAGAGGTCAAATATGGGTCGAAATTCGACCTTAAGTCTTAATGTTTATGACATCAATTTTCATGATAATATATATTTTATTTGCTAAATCCTTGTGATTTGACATACAATCGTAAACACATCCAATCGATAAGATTTAATTTAATGTATTTATAACACATACATAAACATATATTTTCTGCTCTTCGCCATAGAAAATACAAAATCTTAGTCTTTCATTTTTTTTCTTTCTATTAAGTTTATTTCGAAAGAGAATATTTTTTTTGATTTGAACATTCAATACCCTGTAACACGGGCACTTTTGAAATTTTATCTTCCATTTTCATGTGAAACGTCCATGGCCGCATCTTGGCTGTAAAATCAACTTAAAACGCCGCGACGGCAAACGGGATGACGCTGTCATACCAAGATTACCCAGCATTGCGGGTCTTTCCCGACTTGTACCACTAACTACTCGTACCATGGGACGACTCGCACAATAACCATTTTTAAAGTCCTCAACTCGCCCGAGTGTTAAAAGCTCGTTAAAAGGGTTCTAATTGATTTATGCCGTGGTACGAGACGACGAAGTACAAAATAGCATTCGTCAAGTCGTACCACTGGGGCGAGTTGAGGAGGAGCTTCAAAAATGGTTATTGTGCGACTCGTAACGTGGGATGAATTTCTTGTGGGACGACTCGGGAAAGACCCACGATGTGCGACTTCATCTTTCGTTCTATATATTTATTAATTATTAATTCTAATATAAAGATACATGTTTCACATCTGCCGGTTCCATCCATTCATCCAGTGATGGCCAATTTGTCAATATAAAACATGCGCAAACACAAGGTTCATCAGGTTAAAGTAAATACATACATAAAATATATAAATAATAAAATCATTGCAACTATGATTTATTTATTTAACCAAAAAATTACCATTCTACATCGGAGAATATTAATTATACATATATCTGCTATTTTATACATATTCCTACTTAATATTCTGCGGGTATCTATTTATTAAATACTAATAAATCGTTTTGTAAATATGCTGAATCTCCAAGTACATTTACAAAACGATTTGATTAAAAGTAACTTAATATAATGAAAAACACAACAATTTTATCAACAAAATATATTCCATCACAATAATACATACATAGTTTCAATGGAAACTGGACGTCAATAAAACAAAACTGTTTCTAGCAGCTCCGCTAACACGCCAAAAAGCTGCGAAGGCTATTGTCGGGCGAGGAACATGAAGGCTAGGCGGTACGAGAGTCGAGACAAAGCTAGGCTTCGCAATAATACAAAAGTAAGGATATCGCTTGGTCCGGTCAACGCGTACGTCGAAATCCTGGCTGAAGTTGGAAGTTAGATTTGGAATTGTTTGTTTTGATACGTATTAGGATTGTGTGAATTGGACAATTACTTTTATTAAACAGAGTGGGAAAATGTATCTCTACCCGGTACTCGATTACTATGGAGGCTAAAGGCATTGCAAGCTTCTGTATTATACCAGACAAAGATTGGCTTATAGGAGCGATGTTTTGTCTTCTGTCTTTCAATTTGAATGTTTTAAAATATGATAGAGGAGCCACCTAGGGTTCAACAAATGGTTAAAATAACGTGAATATAATATTATCAGATAATAATAATCTTCCGCATATCAATGACATGCTGCAAACTAGTGTCATTCATTGCTATGCAGACGACAGTACTGGAAATATCTTAATAAAGAAGTTTTTATTTTTACAAAAATATAAAATTCTTATATAAACTGTAAAGCAACGAAACTATAATATATATTATGATAAAAGAATCATTTCAATAACTTGAAAAATGACATAACGAATCAACTTTTACTGAATCCCGCACGCGCGCGGAGTATTTGCTCTGTGACGTCACAAGTCTCGCCGGGTCAACGGTACGGCTAAGGCGGTACTCGACTCGAGCGAGTGAGTTGCGGCCCATGGGCGAGACTGGTGACGTCAAGAGGCCGCGAAAGTTTTAAAGGGGACAGGAAAAATATCATAACTTCGTCATTTTCATTCATGGAAATACTTGAAAATTCAATGAGCTTTATTGAACGTTTAGTGCATTTATAAAACATAAATAAAAAAATTGAAACTTCTTTATTCTTGATTTCATATTTTTGGGGACTTAGTTTATGGATAAAAAAGGGAATTTCGTGCTATCTTAAAGGGATACAATGTTATCAAAATCCTTTCAGCTCACGATTACAGTTTAATACAACATTACACAATCATGATTATATTATGTACGACGTTCTAACTATCATTACATTGATATTTGTTAAATACTTTCGATATAATATTTATTACAATTAATCATAATATAAGATATAATAGTACCGATCTATTTAAATTTTATGCGTACCAAAAAGAAACACAGTCGCCTAATATCATAACAAAAACAAACACTTCTTACATATTGCGTATTAACCGTACAGTAGCGTACTGTACGCAACGACAGCGTTCAAAATTACCGCACCACAGACAAACACTCAAAGTGACAATCTTCACTTTGTTCAAACCTATACATAGTTCATATGTTGGGTTAATAAACGCAATATTTGTTAGTAAATTTCTTGTATTTCCTCACCCTGATGTAATGATAAACGCAATTTTTTCCCGCCTCATTAAGCAATCAAGTGTTACCTACCAATGTGCTCAATAAATATAACTTATCACATGGTTAATATATCTTACAGAGCAACGAAAACATTTATATATCGCCCATTATATGTCAATTTACCTTTTACGGGCTTAAACCTTAACATGTAAATATAAGTTTCGATAACTCGTTTAAAATGTATAGTATCACTACTTTACGTTTCGCCTCATGACGAATAAAATATATGCGAAGTCATATCATACGAAATCTCTGGGTTAGATAGGCTTCCAATCGGTACCAAGGAACGCCCTAATCTTCCGTTTTAGTATAACACACGTACTGTGACGTCGCACATCCTAGTCATACATACCAAAGATGGTTTATGTTAACCTAAAGTGCGACACAGTCCTTACTAGTATCATTTTTATAATTTCCAATATCCAAACCCCCAACCTTGACTTCTACATCCTAGACTTACAATTACAAAATATTATCATACAAATATCCTCAATACACATGCAATTAAATCCGTAAAATAATATATATGTATATATATAATTTGTTTCCTAATAATGAATAAAAATAATTAAAAAGTTCATTCTAATTGTAACACAATAACAATTTTATATAATGTTACGGCATAATAAAAAAAATACAATCAATAAGGATTGATAAATAAGGTGAGTCGAACTGATGAAATATTGTTCAGCGTTGACTCTTGTACAATTTGTTATGTGTGTTGACAGAGTTTCGGAGTTTGCGCGGTAGTTCATCTATGGTTGGCAACCGTACGTCCTCTACGTCGTTCCTCTTGTAGAATAAGATGTAGGGCGTGCAAGCATGGCCTAGGTTATTGAGATGCTTCTCATCGAACATGGTCACTACGGAGTCATCGTATCTGTACCAACCGTCTTCATCCTTAGCGATGGTGTAATAATGTCCAGAGTCGATATTGATACCGCTGTGGATGACGGCCGCGAAAAGGTTGTACGAGGCCTTCTTTTGAGACCGCACAGTGGGTAAGACTATACTGCGATTGCACGACACCGTGTGCATCAATTTCGCGTGAACTTTACTCTTAGCATCGAACCTGAGGAGATATCACATACACGTTTAAAATAAACAATAAGCTGAATAGACTTCATGGGAACACAAAAAATAATTTGTCAAATATTTAATTATATTATTGGATCGTACACACGGCGTTTAAGCGTGGTTTAAGCCCATATGCCCATTTTTACACATATCTATGTCTTTCCCTCTCCCTTTCTTTCTTTCTGTCTCACTACGAGAAATCTATTTAAAGAATTATGAAAAAATTATACGATATTGAGAACTGATAAAGAGAAAATAAAATACTCACTCGAAATTCTTCAATACGAGAATCAAATGTATAGGACTTTTGTCGATACGCACGCTCCTATCAGCGTCGCGTAGGCCGTGACAGTCTCGGCACTGATAGCGATTCTCACCCGACATACGCTCTATAGAGCAATAGTACTCTAGCAAGCTTTGTACACTGTGGGTTTTATCCATTAACTTCTCAGGGAACGACAGTTGTAATTCACAGAAGACGTCGCGTGATATAGAATAGCTGTGGCACTGTCTACACTCCACTCGAGTTATCAGAGTTCCGCCGAACATGTCTTCTATGAAAGTGTTGTGGCGCTGCATAGTATTATGCATAGATCGCAAACGTTTTTTCGGCGGACAATTGTCGATTTCGGTTGAGAGTCGTTTGCTGGAACCAGAGGCATAGCAAGCTGAAAGAGGAACGATCATTTCATTATCATAATCAAATTTTTTACTTCAATTTATATTACTTCAAACTAAACTATTGGTGTCACAGAAAGAATTTCCGGCAATAAATCCATAATCATTTTTTAATTTAATTTGTTAATTTATAACCAGTCCGTCTACACTCCGTCTAAAATAAATTATGAACGTAGGTACTATGTGCCAAAAAGTAAACAAAAATACAATTCTGCTAAAACAAAAAAACATTAAATCCGCACTGAATGTACTAGCCATGATAAGATTTTAATTTTAGCAAGTTAGCTTATTATATTAATAAATTCACGCAAATTATGGTGATTAATTACTGGACTTGCCACAACAACTGAATTATTTATGAAAAGTCCATTTTCGAAAATAACGCCAGCAATACTGCGGTGCCCATAGAATTTTTTTATCGATATTTTTGACGATAGATTTCTACGCCATGGTGGTTCCACTTGTTACCTAAAATTGTTCATACCTAATCAATTCTAAACGCTGGGCACCACGCGGCAAGAATCAAAATGTTATATCGTTTTATTAAGTTTTACTATTTTTTTTAATACGTTGTATTTTTTTTAAACTAGATGCCGCTTATGGGTTAAAGCGACAGGAAATGTTTAGCATGTTTACCGTTATTTTTTCAGATCCGGGAGAAAACCACTATCAGAAGACACTAGGTTTAGGTTTAAAACTTGGTTTTTTCCAACATTAAATTATTTTTATGTGCTCAATAAATAGATTGATTCTAGCAGTTTTTTTCAAGTAAGCGATAAAACATTCATCATGACGTCATTATGATATCGACAATATTTTGCTGCCGACCTGTGTGATTGGTTGCGGGTTCGAATCCCGCCAGGGAACAAAAATATTTTCTGTGTTCCATGGGTCATAGATGAGTATTAAATATGTGTATTATATAATAAAATCTTAAATATATGTATAGTATAAAAGTATTAAATATATTTCCGTTGTCTGGTCCCGTAACACAAGTTCTTCCAGAACTTACCATGGGACCAGATTGACGTGGTGTAAAAGCGTCCATAGATATTATTATTATTATTATTTTCAAGTTGATACCACTTCATTATTCTTTTGCCATATCCTGTTTATGTTGGTAGTACATTTTTGTTCATTGCGTTGGTAGAAAGTTGTGTAAACAGCTAGTTAATCACTACCGACTCTTAAAACGGAGTGTTTACATACTCTTTGTAAATTGTATATAACGTCTGTTTGTGCCTATTGGCGCGCCATGGCAGTTAAACCGAAGCAAATGCCGAGATAGCATGTGTACAGGGCACTGTCATTTTGTTTTCAAGAAGTATATTACTTCTTAGTTTTATTCTATATTTTGTTATAGATTTTTATTAATTCCAAACTCTAACAAAAAATTCACATCCGCCGGGCGCTCCTTGACCTTTTTTGTCATTTTATATGCACATAATAAATTAACATTATTCATTCATTGTAAGAGTTAGTGCCATGCTGTGTTGCAGCCGAACTGGGCCGGCACGACCTCTCGCACACATAACATCGGCGTCAAGTGACAGCTATGCTGTTGCGTTTTATGCGGCGGTTTGTGAGTTTCCTGTGGTCCATTGGGGGGATAGGGAAAAGGAGGGCTGAGCATCTACGTGGCCTTGGCTATGTATGGGTGTCGACGCCGTGAGGCTCCGACTGCTCGTTTGCCCCCTGATGACATGATAAAAAAATCATGGACAAGTGGTACAAACCATTAGGGCCGCCCGCGGTCGTCTGCTGCCACCGCCCCGCAGTGTGCGCTCTGCATTCCGGTGACGTCTTGGTCGTACCTTTAACATAAGTTTATATAATCTTATATCTCTCTCCTTGGAAATCATCTATATATCACACATATAAGGCTTTTTGGTCGTCGGCTGTAAAGTAGGTTTACTGGCGATAGTTGAACGTGACAACGTCATAAGAAAATGGAACGCCTCAGAGCGAGGTAACGCCGCATACGTCGAATTATAAGACGTTGTCACGTCAAAATAGCTTTATGGCGATGCATTAACTTCAGAATTGGAAACGTTTGGAACGATCGTGAACGTTATATATTTATTGACCACCTTTATGGTGGTATACCCTTATTTTCTACAAATAATTCAGAATCATCATTCATACTTGATTGGTCGCGTATTGAGTGACTACTTTTATATTTTATGTATCTTGTGGACTTTCTAAATACTTTAGAACTGCCAAATTATTTTTATGGGATCATGCAGACATAATAGTATTCATTCGCGTCTAGTATATTAATTCATATGATATACCTATCCTGTGACCTAATGTTCTCAGTTTTATTTGGCCGTCCCGGCATTTCCCTCTGGGGTCTTATATGCAGTCCCCCAACACGAATTCACAAAGTATGTTTTTCATGGACTTTTGGTAATCATTATTCCATTATGGCATAATGGAATAAAGATTATGCTATTAACTAATCACATATACATACCTCCTCTGAAGCTATGAGCTTCGGCACCACTGCTTCCTGCTTGAGTCATCTTATCGCTGAAATGTTAGAAATACACAAAAATATAATAAGAATTATTAAGAGCAATTCTTGTATAACGCTAATCTCGGAAACGGCTCTAACGCCTTTGGTAAAATCAATTGGATTTACCAACAAAAAAAACAGACAATGTTCAGTCATCCAAGTACTATACAATATAAATATAAAGTGTAGTGTGCTATATCAGAGGGAGGCATGTGGGGACCCCGCCTGCATCCTATTGCTTCCGTGAAACAGCTTTGCTGTGTTTCGGAGAGAAGGGCAAGACAGGCAGTGTAATTACTGGCACCGAGACTTAACATCTTGTCTCAGGATAACGTCAGAAATAGCTAGTCCAATCATGGCTAGACCCTGACCACGTACGATAGTGGCACGTTTGCCGTTTTGGTTATCCAAGTAACATAAAATAAATATCTTTGACTGTGACTTAACTAGGATTTTATGTATGTTAGTTAGTTATTTGGCACGACCCCATTTATCCTGAGATAGCAGTTCCTAGTTAATGTTATCTATAGCCTCGTAATATAAGTAATCTATACGTTAGACTTCATATAACACAGCGCTTCCCTCCAATAATATTATATCGTTTGTGTATATATATATATATATATATATATATATATAAACACACGATATAATATTATAAAGAGGAAATACAATTTGATTGTTTGTGTTTGCATTGAAAACCACTAGAACAATTTGAAAAATTCGTTCACCATAAACCTGCATTATACCTGATGAACATAGATGATAGAATATTTACAAAAAGTAGATCCGTATAAAAACTTTGAAAATGGAACCCAATGTGGGAAAAAAATACCAAGAAAATCCTTATATCGAATACGCTGCGGAAACTATTAGCAATAGAGCAAAGTGATGTACTACAGTTCTATAAACCATAGAGGACATCAATATCTACAAAAAGTTCACAACCGACGCCAGGAGGCCGTGTGGTCGCAGACTGCACGGTAGGCGGGGGGCAACCCCCCACTTTATAAATCAAAAGTGAGTCGAATGGGCTCACACTAATCCGATGAAGCATTCCGATGGGCCTTCGGGCCATTAGCATAGATTCCTCCGAAAAAAAAAACAACAAGTTTAAACCATTTACCAAGTTCCATACCATTCAAAAGTTATCGTGAGTGTAACAATTATCGAAACCACCAATTACATTATTTATTTGAGTAGGTACTATTTTTCACTTTTTCAATCTTTGTTAATTCAGCAATCATCACCACTGTCACTGGGGTGCGGGGATGGTGTGGGGCGGGGGAATCAATGTCAAAAAATTAAGTCAAAAGTTCGTAACTGCCCAGCGGCTCACTCGCGCAGTCTTCTACTTACGTAGCGGTCGCGTGCAGGATTGATCACTTGAAAATATATTTAATACGTTTTAAATTAGTTTAGTGGCTATAGATTTAAACCAAACAAAAATAAGTCGTATACGTAAAAGAAGGCCAAAGAGTCGAGTAGTACCGAGTTCGGGCGGCTTGCTGAACAACGGGAAGGCGGCGTGAATATCTATATCTGTACTAATTCACCTATAGAAACCCTTATAATCAGCGAGTAACATATGCTATAAATTATTCACCCGTGCGAAACGGGGCGGACCGCTTGTTATAAAATTATTTTGACCCATATTCCCTATTTACGTCATATTAAGATCAATGACTTGTCATTTTGTATTATAAACAAACATTTAGTATTAATATGTAGAGCTCCTAAATTGATTCCGATTGTCGATTGAATGAATCAAACTGACAAAGAGGTGATAGGCTAATATTTGATTCAATCTTGAGTTATATTCCCTTTGCGACAAAGTCACAGTCTACAAATGTAAGAGATATATTTTCAAACTAGCTTCGCCCGCGTTAACTTAGATTTAAAGCCGTAGACGGATTAATGATGATTATTTTTATAGCCTAAGTTACTGCCTATAATATCAGCTATCTTCCAGTGAAAGTCCCGTCAAAATCGGCCCAGCCGTTTCCAAGATTAGCCGGCACAAACAGACAGACAGACATATAGGCAGCCAGACAAAAATGGTAAAAAATGCTATTTTGGTATATGTACCGTGTATACATTCATATGCATTTAATAAAAAGCAGTTATTTTAATATTACAAACAGACACTCCAATTTTATTTATTTGTATAGATGGATGTAAATCATAAGAGCATCATCTATTTTAGTCGTCTTCTCGTCGTCGTATCAAGTCTGTTATCTGTTGCCGTTATTGATATCAGGCAAAAAACGGCAAAAATCTGTGAAAATTTCAACTGTCTAACTATCACGGTTCATGAGATACAGACTGGAGACAGACGGATCGACAGCGGAGTCTAGGAAAATGGTTCCCGTTTTACCCTTTTGATACGGTAACCCTAAAACAGACTATAGCACTGCAGCACCGTTCTATTTACATGTCACCAAAAGATCATCAGACTTTTTTAGCTGGTCGTATTTTTCTTTGGCTTAATGGTATAAAAGATTTTCTGTAAACAAATAAATTCAGACTTACCTAGAATCATAGTAAAAGATGCACAAGCAATTATTGCCATTGTGATTAACATTCAAAACAGGCGATTGAGTATAGTTGAAATTGTCGTTTGTGAAGTGCTCGCAGGAACGCAGCAAATGGAAAAGATAACTGAAAGGAAAATTTTTATTTATGTTAGTTGTGAATTTGTTTCATGGAAGAAACCAGCAGGATGGTAGTACCGTCCCCACCATGGTTCAGGCCTTGACGTGGCCGTGGGGCCCAGTAGTAGGGGTTGGGCGAAACGAATTGAGCCGAGGAAGCTCTTTGTACCCGTCTTATAAGAAGAGGGGACAAAAGAGCAGGGGGCAAGGGGCGAAGACTGGAACCTCGCCCCATTGCATTGCCCCGACGTTGGGAGGTGTTGTTCTGTGGTGCGGGACATCCCCTCTGTGGAGGTGGCGTCGGTCCCTTGGGAGACTGACTAGCCGTCGAGGTGCCTCACCAAGGTGGCATTGGTGGCACTCGCCGGGTTTTAGTGGGTAGAGCTGCGTCCACTTACTAGCTTTCAGGCGCAGCGAATCCCACATACCCGCATGGGGAGACCCACTCCCCCGCGGGATGCCTCAGAGCATTTTCCGGCGTTAAAGAAAAGAAAAAAAAGATGGTAGTACCCACTTACAAGCCTCTCATGTCTCCCAACGGTTTAGTTCTAAAGTTTTGCAAACAATAAATGTACCGTTTATATGGGCGCAAGCTTTAATATTATACTGTCTAGCTTCTTAATATAGACTTGTCTAGCAGACTGAGAAGTACCTATATTTGTCCTTTATGTTTATAGTTGACGCTTGCCACTTACCATCGCCCTCCTCAATCAGGTTGTTTTTTTTCTTTCAATATTTAACGACACACAAAGAAAACTCTCAATCTCATATTTTCCGTGCGATTAAATTTGAACTACCATTTTGATTTTTATTATTATTTGTATAAAGCAGTGGGGTCGGCTCAAGAATAACCCTTTTTTATCGTAGGGAAATCCCTTTGACGCATGTAGCTAGGATCTCGGCTAGATCCTGACCCTATGTGGGACCCGCACCCGGGAGTGACCTACACTACTAGTAAACTAAAAACACTGCCTTCAGCCGTTTTTTGAGGGTCCCGCATCTGCAGGTAACAGGATCACCTCAGCGACAGACTGGCCTCGGCGAAAGCGAAACTACTCCTCATAATGGGGGACTGTCCGATCGCTACTAAGCTGTCGCCGCGACGTCGTGCCTTACTGGGCCCAGGTTCTCATCCTGAAGCCCGACACGAGCACAGGGGAGTTACTGGAGGCGCATTAAATAGCGCACTACGCACCCCCATTCGTCGCTTGCGGATGGAGGCCTCGTCGGCCTCATTCTGGGACATTACTGCCTCGCAGAAGGAGACCATCAACGTCCAGGACTCGTCGTCACCGAGCATCGCGATGATGACACTAGGCAGATACAAGTCCCCTCCGATGACTGATGTCAGCTCGCAAGGTGGCACCACCGCCCATCTCGGCCACATCTCCAGGGTGTGCTGGGCAGAGTCCACCGCCGCGCCACAATCGTGACACACTGTCATCGGCTCCTTGTGGGCCGTCCGGCACAGGTACTCACCAAAGCAACCATGCCCGATGAGCAACTGTGTCAGACGGAAATCGAGGGGTTTGAGCTTACGGCGCATCTCAAGAATACCCCTACCTAATGACGAGTATCTCTCACACCTTCATTTCGCCAACAATATCGTTATATTAGCCGAGTCGTTGGAGGGCTTGCAGGAGATGCTGTAGTCTTAAGTCTAAACGAATCCTCCCGACGATGGGATGAACTTGGACAAGACGAAAATCACATTCAACGAACTCGTTCTCCCTGGGCCGGTTAACGTGGATGGAATCTCTCGAAGTCGTGCAAGAGCATGTGACCTATTTTGGGCACACTTTGCAGCAGACATAATTTCGAGAGGGAAGCCGATAGGTGGATTCAATTGGGATGGGCGGCAATCAGGAAGCTCAACCAATGTGTTCTCCCCGTGATGACCTACGGAGTCAAAACGTGGCCTCCATATTTACGATGACATGTTGGTCGACTATTAACCAGGGGGGAAGACGATCACCGTTCAGGAGAAGGTCCGTGTAGGATGCCAGTGGCAAAGTATCCGGCGGTTTTTATATTAGATGTATAGGCAAACAGGCCGACGTACCACCAGATGGTAGGTAAAACTAGATAACCTTTTTTTATTTTTTTTATAAATCGTAAAATATTTAATAGGTATGAGTTATAAAATTCTAGGTTTGGATGGTTTTAAAACTTAATTAGTTTATAGCATCATATCATCATATTGCGGTTAATTTTAAGTATAAACAAAATAATTGCATGCGAGAATAAACAACCTTTTTTTCGTTTTTCTTTAACGCCGAGAAATGGTCTGAGGCATCCCGCGGGGGAGTGGGTCTCCTCTGGGTATGTGGGACTCGCTGCGCCCGAAAGGACACTAAAACCCGGCGAGTGACGCCAATACCACCTTTGGTGAGGTGCTCCAGATCTAATGAGCAAACAGGACACCTCAAGGGTAGTCAGTCCCTCAAGGGACTCGGCGCAACCTCCACAGAGGGGTTCTCCCCCACCGAACAACCCCTCCCAACGTCGGACAGTACAATGGGATGATGATGTTCCCATCCTTGCCCCTTGTCCCCCAGCTCTTTTGTCCCCTCTTCTTATAACAGGGGTACAAAGGATCAGCTCCCTCGCCTCAATTTGCTTCGCCCTCGGTGCTGGGTTCACCTTAGGCTACTTAGCCCCACCACCACGATAAGGCCATGGTGGGGAAAACTAGTTTACCTGGAACTAGCCCAGGCAACTGATTTATGTGTTGCCTATCCTGAACAATAAGATGTTAAGTCTCTATGCCGTAATTACACTGCCTGCCTTACCCTTCTGTCCGAAACACAACAAAGCTGTTTCACGGGAGAAACAAGCAAGATGGTGGTACCCATGCAGCCGGGAGCGCGGCACAGCGCATCCCTCCCACCGTCTTGGTGTTCATTCAAGAAGGCCTATGTACAGCAGAGGACGGATAAAGGCTGATGATGATGAAAACTATAAATAAAACTTGTTGCTTTTGAATCTTGAATTTACGATTGTTTACCAACTGAACTTGCGTCATATTAGAAAGTGGAGGTCATATAAAAACGTGTCAAGTACACGGAGAGTAAACACCAATATTATGATGAATAAATGTATGAAATTGTGAATTTGAATTGCATGTCCCTGTTTATTCTTAAATGGTCCAGTACGAATTGTGATTCAAGGATAAAATAATGGTCGAGAGAAAGTAAGACGCTGTCCTTATTTATTCGCGTATTCCTGGTCATATTATATAGGTAAAGACTTTGTTATATTAATAGATATATTCATGGCACTACTATATAGACGGATTAAATAAGCAGGAAAATGGTAGCCATGCAGGCACAGCGCATCTCTCTCATCGGTAATCATATTAACTTACCCTAGAAACTCGGAGCTGTCGTGCTGATGGTTCGTATTGAAGAACGGCGGTTTGACAGCTTTGTACGCTTCAATAGGCGCCACGGTAGGTGATATAGAATGTAACATCTTGGCGAAGAGATCTCCGATGTCCGACCAGTACTTGCCTCCCGCCAAATTGAGCATCACAAATGTGCTAAACCTGATCAAGTCAATACTATATTATAATACTATTACATATATCTACATACATTTGTACAACTTTTAATGCATATGGTACAGTCAGCAACACAAGTTTGGGGATTTTAGCAGTTTTGATAGTCATCGACTTTTGGTGCTGACTGTGAGTTAAATTTATTATTAAAATAGTGTTAAACGCGTAATTATTTATGTAGAAAATAAATTAATAATCTCATCCTATCATTCTAGCAACAGTACAAAATATTAGGTCAATTCGCATAGTGCAATTTCAATGTCTTTGTGTACTACCTACCAACACCGGGAATTTACAAGTTTAATCTTTTTGTATACAAGCACTACAATAACTTAAGAAGCTTTAAAATATACATCACGCTTTAATCGACTATTGCAGCTTAGCTTAATTGTTTACTTCATATTTGTTGATAAATAAAATATAAACAAAAACAAAACCAAAAAACATCGCTGAATATTATTGAGCAAAGATAAAAAGCAAGCACGAAATGCAACCAAAATAACATTTTTTAAATAATAAATAGATAATAGCATGCTATGGCATTCTAATGTCAGATAGCTCTTATTATCATATTATATCACATTTAACCATCGAGCATATGACCGGAATAGAGGTAAATTGTATAAAAACTAATTCCGCCAAATTTGTGCTGCAACGCTGCGTTGGTTCTGCACTGATTGAACGTACATACAGATAACTGGTTGGCTGAATTGCTATTACGTCAGTGACAAATCAATGACCAGTTTCGGAATTTATGTCTCACATTTACTACTCTACCCGGTTATATGCACGATTTCCTATTTAATCAACTGTAGACGCTTTACGGCGGTCTCTTTATGGCTACCTATACTAAAAATGATAACGCTAATAATTATAACAACAAAAACATATAAATAAAATATCTACTTATAATTGTAGGTGTAATAAAAGACAACAGAAAATTAACTATTACGTTTTAATAAACGTTAAATAACAGTTTATTTGTAATATATTTTCAAAATAAAACCTTCCAGTAATAGGTTATCTGTAATTAAAATATGTAAAAAAAATCGCAGACAAAATAAAACATAATCTGTGCATCGCTTGAAAAACATTTGCATGAAAGGTTAGGTCATCAGTCATCAGATAACTTCACATAGTTTGCTTCTATTCTTATAACGAATAAATAAAGAAACTAATAGCTTCATCCTTAATGAAAATATATAAAAAATAATGGGTCTAGAAATTTTTTAAATTTTAAATTATTGATAGTTTACCACTGCTAAATATAGGCCTAAAGGTCCGATTCGCACGAGCGTTTAATAAACGTCCAACGCTCAACGTCGAAAATCCAACAGTGCTCGATAAAAAAGCGCCGCGCTTTAAAAACGCTTTCGTGTGTATAAATACAGCTTGGCAAAAAAGAGTGTGGAAAAAATGAGGGCGTCACTTTGACTTAGGTCTCATCATAATAGGGGAAAACAGTAAGACATTTCAATCAAACCGTTAATAATAAATGTGAAACACTAAATATTACTCAAAATATAGTATTTGTTGGCCAAGTATTGTCAACATCATAGATTTCCATTTAGTAAAATATTTAGTTCCACTTGTCACCACGTCTCTACTACACACTACACTCTTTTTTGCCAAGCTGTACATGTGTATCCATTTGTGTCATTTAAACATTTTTTTTAAGTTCGCTATGCGCTCTTGGGAATCAGTCCAAAAAGGGTCCAATGTCACGAAATTTAAACTAAACGCACCATTGCACATATTGTCATTCAACTTATACGTAAGTAAGCAGACAAAATACTAAAACCATATTATATATTAAAAAACAAGATATTTTTTATTATATTAATTCGCCAGCAAAAGTATATTGTACTGTCCCGACGTTGGGAGGGGTTATTCTGTGGTGCGGGACAACCCCTTTGTGGAGGTGGCGTCGGTCTCTTGCGGGACTGACTAGCCGTCAAAAAATATCATCTTTGAACGAATTATTAAATATATAAAATATATATCCTTAACTTGAAGATTGTATAATAATAATATGTTGGGAAAATTTACATATGGCCATCTGATCCCAAAGTATGGCAGGCCTGTATTATGGCAACCAAACAACTGATACATACTTATATATTACACACATAATACATACTTAATATACATATTATAGATAAATAAAACCCAGACACAGAACAAACAATCATGCTCATCACACAAACATTTGCCCCGGGTGGGGATCGAACCCACGACCTCCTGGTTTAGCAGTCAGGGTCACTAAACACTAGATCAACAGGCCAGTATACCATCATTAATAAAATAATTGTACATAAAATATCATCATACTCACTTCCTTGCAGCAAATAGAGCTTGGAATACGCTATTCATATAACAAGTGTTGCCAAGATTGATCAAGCCAACTTTGATTTTAGAAGGTGTGATAGTGTTGTCTAACTGTGTACTTGTGGCACTTGAATTTTCGCTGCGCCATGCTGGTAGGAAGCTACTAGTACGAGAAGATATATGCCGCTCTAAGCAAAGTATCTGTAAATATAAATGTGTTTTATAATCGTGAAAACATCAAAATTTAATTAGGATTTTGACAAGAGGTTAATTAGTTTCAAGGTAAATCATAGTATATATACTATAGGACTCTATCGCCCTTTCCTAAACTTTCGGTGCACCTCAAGTTAACGTTGTTTGTTAATACAGCTAAAGAAATATTGGCCCACCCATAGGGGACCCATTGTTGAAGAAAATAATATATATTGTATACAATTGGCAAATCACATCGTTTTGCGATTTTGTCATTTCAATTTTTGTTTTTTTTTTATGTTAGTTGGATAGGAAAACTGGCAAACGTACCACCTGGTGGTAAGTGGTCGACGTCGCCCATGAACATAAACTAGTTTACCTGGAACGAGCCCAGGCAACTCATTTATGTGTTGCCTATCCTGAGACATAAGATGTTAAGTCTCGGTGCCAGTAATTACACTGCCTGTTTAACTTTTCTCTCCGAAACACAGCAAAGCTGTCAATACAATAAAAATGGTTCACTTACAACATCAGAGTATTTATCTCGGAATGCTTCTTGTGCATCAGAATTACTACCTTCAATGATCTGATCTACCATAGCAGTTAATATATCAACCAATGTTTGAAGCAATTGTCTACTCCACTGTCCACTTTCAGATGCTAGGTTTACGAGAACACTTCCGACATGGGATGAAATCTGAAATAAAATCATATATTCTTAGAATACATACTTGAATACTTCTTATAATACTTACTAATGTGTGTTATAGAAATGTCCATTATAACTAATGCCTGATGGATTATATAAATCAAAAGAGTTTAAATTGTAACACTTATAATAATAGGTATCAATAAAATAATTGTAGTAAAAGTCGATCTTGAACACTCTTTACATTGAGTTAAAATTATTTTTTTCATGTTTAAACACAAACATTTAAGAAATATCCTGGTGTAAGAAGATTGAAAAATAGAATTTATTAGCTGTTGCCTGCAGCTTTGCCAGCGTTAACTTATATTTACGGATGTATCCATATAATGATGATGATCATTATTATACTTTTTTTTTTTTAATATATTATAT
Organism: Helleia helle; assembly: GCA_963853865.1. Classification (NCBI taxonomy): domain Eukaryota; kingdom Metazoa; phylum Arthropoda; class Insecta; order Lepidoptera; family Lycaenidae; genus Helleia; species Helleia helle. The sequence goes on from OY971420.1 coordinate 9,800,489, forward strand.
AAAAATATATTTAAAAAAAAATATTATTTACCAAGTTACACCAAATCTTGGTAAATAATATACTAATAGTTATAAGTTAGTTATATAATCTGTCTCAGCAATGATTGGCATGCTGAAAACAGCATGAAAATAAATCTAGGTTTTGAGTTTATCACGTAGGTACAGATAGACGCGGCCGAGCACATTATTTTATATTATGTAATGATGATAAGGATTAATACAGTATTTCTGTAAATAGCTTTTAAATTACCGCTTTATAATAATTGGCAATTTATTTAAAGCATTAAATGTATGTTATATATGGATATGTAATGTATGTTATCTTTAACATAATATTGACATATTATTATGCCATCGCGGACTTTTCTGTAGGTATATTTAGGATGCACAAATTCTACCATTATACATTGATATACTACCTATCTAAAGTTTCGGATCCCCCGGCACAGAATAATAGTACCTACTACGTTACGTGCTCGGACACGACGCGTGGCGTCACGGAGTGCCCGCGCGGCTCGGTCGACATCACCACGACGCATTATTTTGATTTGAAATTTAATCTGTAGTGTGGTCCTCGGCGTGGCTGTCGCTGAGGAAGGATCGAAGCTGACCGTGCCACGTGGACCTGGTGATTCCGGGTTGATGCCGAGGAACAGCGCTTCCGAGACTCGATGCCAGGCTCAGGAAAAGTGATGTCCGGAATAGAGACGTCCGGAATAGTGCATCCGAAAAAAGTGGTCTGGAACAATGGGGTAGTGAGGTGGGCCAGGTTAGTGAGGTCCCCGCTAGATCTTCAAGATAGATCGCCAGATCCACGTGGCACGGTCAGCTTCGATCCTTCCTCAGCGACAGCCACGCCGTGGACCCCACTACAAATTAAATTTCAACGTGCGTAACGTATGCCGGTCAGGAGCGTAGACAGATCAGGAGCCGGCCACTGACACCTCTCGCCCCTCGTCCCCCGACACCAGAAAGTTCGGTGTGACGTCAGACGTTACCGCCTATCATGAGCCGCCTAGTTTCACGCGCGCGCAGTTCAAACGAAATAACTATGCATTTTTGTGTAACATATTTTATATATTTAATTTGCATTCACATTTATAATATTATATAGTAGGATTTACATTCATTAGGGTACACACTGTCCACACCGCCGGAATCAGAAAACGAACAGATAGAGAAAAGAGATTAAGAGAAAATGTGATACAGAGGTCACGACCCTCAGAACTGAGGAACACGATTCAAGGAGGAGGATAGTTTGTATATTTCACACTTACTCTGTCAAAAGCTTCAGTGGACTCTCGCAATGAAGCTAAAACATGAAAAATGACATCGGCATAGCTGCGGCGCATAAGCACCTGATTGCCCATGGCCAGAAACATATTCGCAACATTATCAAGGCTGATTTCAATGAGAATATCGAATCGTTCATTTTCCTGAAAAATAACATAAGTTAATCAAGGAACTTTAATGTGAAAGAAGAACTTATAATACAATTATTCTAAAATTTGTACAATAAATACCTCTAAAGCCTTGATATATGCCAAGAGCCAACTGCCAAGGGCTGGTGTGCCGTGCCACTCATATAACCAATGGTATAGGCGTGATAATGCTGATCGATGGCCAGCTCCACTAGGCTCATCTTTTCTTTGTTTTACTATCCAACGAGCAGCTGACAATATAGTTTCCTCATCGGATCCTTCTATTATAACAAGCACTGCTGCAGTAGTTGGACTAACATCTGATTCTGAAAACAAATGAATATGAATACAATAAAGTCTGTCATAAATACTATCTAAATATAAATATATAGAAAACCTTGCTATTGCTAATGCAAAAAAAAATCCTTTCATCATTATCATCATCATCAGCCCCTATCCATACACTGCTGAACATAGGCAAAATCTTTTAGTCAAACAAAAATAAGTGATTATTTTAAGTTACGTAATTATGAATAATTAGACTACAAATTACAATATACATAATTTTAAATGTAATAATAGCTTTCTAACTACTTTATAAATATATTATTCATTACCATCAGTACAAATTTTATTTTCCACATCCTGCAAAATATTATTTCTCGCGATGCCTTTTTTGTTTTGTCCATGTGAAATTGTCTAAGGAGCGTTTTACTATATATTTGTTACATATCAGTATATAGTACTTACGAGGATCAGAAATGTATGTGTAGAATTTATCTAGGATTGCAATCAAAATCTGGTGACGGATACTGCAATGAACTGATGTGACTATACGCAGTAGAAATTCTTCAACTGGTTGTAATAATTGCCATAGCTGTTCTTCTGTACCCGCCGTACGAGCTGTTGATTTTAAGTCAAATATAATTTTTTCCATAAGTACTTAGAGGAGACGATGACGAAAAAGTCTTAAAATGAAGCCTATTCACTTTAATAAGATATATATATATATATATATATATATATATATATATATATATATATATATATGTATATATATATATATATATCTTTGTTGACTTAAGAATTATCAACGAAACGATACTCCCATTAAATAATAGTTGTTATCCACACAGAAATTAGTTATGTAGAATATCACTAACAACCCAATAACAAAAAATATTAATAAAATTATTATACTGAATCTTTCATAAGGATAACAGTATTGTATGTGCCTTCTACAATCATGAATGCATGTCAAAATCTACAAGCATGATTAAGTACGAAATAATCTACCAAACTTTCATATTATGCATATTATCAATCTAAGTATAGTTGATTACAGAACATAAATTACAATACTTACAAAGACATATTAAAATATCTTGACAATGTTTTACAAGTTCCTGTGATTGAGGTAAATAATTGGGCTGCTCATTCATTAATTGAAAATATTTTGCCAATGCAATTAAATCTAATTGCTTGTGGTTATCAGCAACAAGTTTATGTTTCTTAACAGCCATCCTAGAACAAATAAGAAAATATATGAAATGTTAAAAATATCTCCCTCCTCCTCGTTTTACGGGCTGCCGCCGCGTTTGGCACTATAGGTCAGCTGATTGGGATGGGATGCGGTCCTTCTTTGCATCCTACCCATGGGGGCGAATTTGCTTCTCGCTGGATGATCTAGACATCGTTGCCGATTCTGTTTCCGATGTGGTGCTGCAAGCCATGGAGCTTTTCATTCCAAGCTCTGCAGTGTCTATAGGCGGCAAATCAAGCCCTGGTTTGGTGAAACCTGTAAAATGGCTGCACGCCATAAACGGTTAAGCTACCGAACCTGGGCCAAAGAATCGATGTCCCAGGATGTAAAGACCAGCGCATTGAAAAAGGAGTATAACTTTGCCTCCAGGTCCTTCAAAAGAGCTATTGCTGAGGCAAAAGCGGAGTACGTGAACAGAATTGGCGAGAGATTGGTTCGACTTCCTTCGGGAAGTCGTGCATTCTATAGGGCTAGCATTTTCTCGTATTAACTGTATGTAATAATACGAGAAAATAAGTCGACAAAATTTTGTCGTGCGCGCATGCTAGCCCTACTGGTCTCTTGCCAAGGCTGTTCAAGGGAATTTTTGCCATCCCTACCATCTCTGCACATGAGGAATGACTCGTTGGCCCACACCGCGAAGGAGAAGGCCGATCTTCTAGGCATTCTTTTTGCTTCCAACTCGACTTTGGATGACTAGGGAAAAATACCACCGACGATCCCTCGGTGTGATACAAAACACTCTTTTCGCTGGACATCCATAAGTCGAGTGGGCCTGACGGCATCCCTCCATTAGTGCTACGAACTTGTGCTCCTGAGTTGGCACCCGTCCTTACGCGTCTTTTACGGCACTCTTACTCATTTTGGTACACCCGATCTCTATGAAAGGGGACCGCTCAGACCCGTCCAACTACAGACCAATAGCCATAACGTCCTTGTTCTCAAAGATTATTTCTATTTATTAATTTTCAAGGAACACAAACGGTTACAATTATTCTTAAAATAGGTTTAAAAAAATTACACAGAAACCAGTGAAGTGTCGACTAAAAATATAAAACAAAACATTAAAACGTCGCCAAAACAATAAACTAATAAAACAAAATAAATAAAAGATCAAAATAAGATTAAACATCGTGAATAAATCATCATCATCATCATCAGCCTCTATCCGTCCACTGCTGAACATAGGATAATAAATCATAAGAATACAAAAATATACAATAAAAAAAAGAAAAATTATGGTCTAGAAATTATTTTCCTAATTTTCGTTTTAAATGCACCGAATGAGCATCCGAATGGGTCGGCTTCAGAGAACAATTTGTTATAACACCTTGTCGCACGAGGAACAAAAATGTTACTCGCATAGTTAGTTCTGCACAGTGGCACGTCAAATAAACTATTTACATTGCGTGAGTATGATCTGGGACATCTGAAAGATATATAACTCAACAACTTAAAAGAGTTAATTTTATTATTAAGGAGCTTATATAAAAATAATTGATCCCGCTCTGAGCGTCTGTTTACTAAAGGACAGACGTTGGACGAGTGGGGACCTATCAGGGTTCTGAGCCTCATATGTTTCAGAAATCTACTCTGTATAGCTTCAATATTGTCTATGTGAGTTTGGTACTGCGGGTTCAATAGGCCGAATAAAACAATTAAATAAAAGCAGTAGAGTTCTGAATTGTTTAAACTCTCGGCCTACTCTTAAAACAAAGCCTAAAGTTCGGTACACACGGTAATGGGAACCCTGTGGCACTCCGGATGTAACAGGAACGAAAGAAAAACAGTACATTAAAGGGAATTGTGACAGCCTGACTACTCCCACGCAAGTAGGAGTCAATCCAACGCAATAAGGCCCCATGAATTCCCAGCATTTTAAGTTTCCCTAAAAGGATAAAATGCTAAATTTTATCAAATGATTTCGAGTAATCAGTGTAAACTACATCCACTTGTAGGCCTTGGTCCATAGCTAAGGTGACGTAATTAATAAATTCGCACAGATTTGTATCCGTGGATCTTTTTGGAATGAAACCATGTTGCTGGTGGTTAATCCGTGGATGTATTAAAGGAAAGCACTGGTCACAAATTATTTTTTCATAAAGCTTGGCAATTATACTAAGTTTTGAAATGGATCTATAGGAGATTATATTATGTTTGTTACCAGACTTGAAAACGGGCGTAATAAAGGATTGATTCCATTTAATTGGCATTACACCAGTCTGGAAGGATTTATGGAAAAGAACACTAATTGGATAGGCAAGATGTTGCCTGCGGGATTTTAAAAAGATGCCTGGTATATAATCTGGCCCCGACCCCTTACAAATATCAAGACCCTTAAGATACCTTAAAACAGTTCTCTCAGAAAAATCGAAAGGCCCCATTGAAATACAATATGTGTTATGAGCAGAAACATTTTGGAATCCATAATCAAGCCAGCTCCGGCGATATTTGTAGGAGCACCAGCTAATTAGCGATCGCCAATATGGCTTTCAACGGAATCGCTCAGCTGGTGATCTTCTAATATACCTAACGCAACGATGGGCGGAGGCGCTGGCGGTTAGTTTGGACATAGCGAAGGCCTTTGATCGACCCATAAAACACTTCTTGCAAAGCTACCATCTTATGGGCTTCCCAAGAAATTATGTATGTGGATCACCAGTTTTTTGACAGACAGGAGCATTAAGGTCGTTGGTCGACGGTGCATGCTCGGACCTCAAGTCTGTAAATGCTGGTGTTCCCCAAGGCTGTGTACTATCTCCAATCCTGATTCTTCTGCATATCAATGATATGCTGAAAACCAGCGGCATTCATTGCTATGCGGATGACAGCACTGGAGATGCCTAATACACTGGTCGCTTCGGACTAATACCTGCAGCAGAATTCCACCACCGGACATCGCGGAAAAGCTCCAAATTTCACCCTCACCATCTCAATGTTCGTAAATCCACAACAACTCGATTCGAACGGCATTTCCTGCCTCGCACAACAAATATATGGAATCAGCTGCCACTTACGGTGTTTCCGAACCGTTACGACTTAGGGACCTTCAAGGAAAGAGCATACTCCTATTGGAAAGGCCGGCAACGCACCTGCTAACCCTCTAGTGTAGCAGGTGTCAGTGGATGTCGCTATCACTTACCATCAGGTCAACCGACTGTCCGTTTGCCCCCTCTTCTATAAAAAAATAAAATTATATATACATATAAAATATTTAGTTATTCTATTCTCCCATGAATATATCACCAATTCCAAAAATTGAATGTGTATTTAGGAAACTTGATAGAATCATTTGCAGTATATAGTTAATGTCATTTTAACCCTAAACAATAGCAGGCCATCCACTAACATTCATTCCTTCAGTCTTGTCCTGTTGTGCAATCTGTACGGAAACGCGACGGGATAAAATAAAACCGTTGCAGCCACTAATTAAACCACAATCCTTCATTCTTTCCCCTTGCTTTATCAAGACACGCCAGTCCGACAGGAAAAACAATCCTTTGATGACCATACACACGTTTTGGTACATTCCTGTCATTTTGCATCTTGTCAGTCATACCGAGGGATTGCGTGTCAGTGGATGGTGATAATCCTATCGTTTTATGAAGATTGTTGTCATTTAAAAGGTATGATCGTCATTTTAAATTATCATTAAGGATTAATTAGATGATTTTCATTTTGCAACAACATGTGTGCCTGTAAGCAAGAGATTGTTTTATTATCTATTTAATCCTTTTTTAGTAAGAGGTGAGAGCATGGCACATGCTGCATTGCAGCCTAACTGGTCCGGCACGACCGGGTGGTACCTCTCACTCACATAACACCGGCGTCAAGTGACAGCTACGCTGTCACGTTTCGTGCGGTTTGTGAGTTTCCGGTGGCCCCAGGGGGGTGGGGTGGGGGAGTCATAGGGAAAAGGGGGGCGGCGCATCTGCGAGGCCTTGGTTGTGCGAATGTGTATGGGCGTCTTATAAAGTTAAAGAGGCATATAAAGTTTAGATCATTGACTGGTTTGCAGAGAATATTACCATTGCTATTGTTATCTCTGCAGCCCCATGAATGATGTTTACTATTTAGGTCACCAGCTATCAAGACGGCCTTGCCTAATTCTAAGAGCGATTTCAAATGGCAAAATAATAGTTTCCTATTGTCCAATTGGTGTACTGAGGCGATTGCGATTCACTGATGACCGGTCATGCTCACCTGGCAAACGGAGGCCTCTAGTAATTCTAGGGCCGGCGTGTCTATAGGTATGCAGTGGAGGGACCTCTTGTAGTAGATGAGGGTTCCTCCAAGTTGGTAGTGGTGGTAGTCCTATCCTATCATTTCTAACAATGTTGTAATTGGCTAAACGCGGATTACTGATTTTTGGTTTTAAAGATGTTTCCTGCACAAGGAAGACGTACGTCTACGGCGTGTGTTTTAACGAAAATGCGAATTTCGTCGACGTTCGCCCTAGTGCCGTACACGTTGAACAACACCACTCACAGCGCAGTTTTATTCTGGCGGTGTTAGCCATTTATGTGCTCGCAGTAAAAAACTTGATCTGGTTGATCAAGGCCGCATGATCTACTAACGCTTGTAGACAACCATGGGACGTTTCGCTGGATTCTACTTTTAATAGTACAAAGTCCAAAGTGTTAAACTCGGGGTTCTGTCATGTGTACTTTAACGTCATGTTGCCATAAAAATCTATATTTTTTTATTTACCATATGGCAGTGAGATTTGTAGGTACATATTACTTTAATTATTATGTGCTTGAGCACATTTCTAATATCACCTTTATCGTCTATTTCTTGGGAATCCATTTTATCCTTCCGGGACGGAGATGAACACGAAATGATAACAATCACGCGCTCAATCCTGCCGCGAAAATAAACAGACACTAACCTGATCAGTTATCACGTTGCGTCCTTCGCGACAGGATGGAACGCGGGATTATTATACCGTCATTCTTTCTCGCTCTTGCAAATCCACTGGCATTCATTCCTTGTGGATTGTAGATTGCGGCATGAATGAATGTTAGTAGATGGCCCACTACTGTCAGGTGTATTACAAGTTTTATGACCAACACAAAAATAGCCCAACCACCAAATTAGAACACTGGCTCCAATTTTGGCTGTAGGATTCAACAAGATGCCATTTCCATCAATAATTAGACATTAATCAGTATAGTCTCAATAAAGAAAACTAATTGATTTTTGTTACTAGAAACCAACCAGAATAATATATTCACATTGTATTTCATAAAATCAAAGAAACATTTACGGAAACATAACATAGATTGACCGAAAACTACACTAATTACAACAGTAAAATTATTTTATTCCACACAAAATATATATTTTTAATATTATTATTATACATATTACAGCCAGATTATTTTTAGATATTTATGATTCATAAACAGTTAATAGGAACTAAAGGACAATCAAGTTAGATTTAATTTTATTCAAAAGTATGTAATTTTACTTATTCATGTAATCATGAAACCATACATTCTTTTGAATATTTATTATTGTATCACGATTTGCAATTTTTGACCATCATTGGAGAAAAATCGATAGTTTTCTATTTCAGTTTATTTTGCACTAAAGTTCAAATATTTGTGCTTAAGAATAATATCTTATTAATAATAACAATTTAATGCATATTTTCACTTACTTGTATTATGTGCTTCAAAGATTGGCAATAAATTAAACACACACTAGATTTCTCTTTTTGGGAAAAACATTGTCACTCACGGAAAACCTTTATTCCAGGATACGTATAGATAATTACATCATCAGACTATTGATTATTAGAAACACCAATCACACCAAGACATTTAGTGCATATCTAGGCGGATGCAAACGATTTAATATGAGCTACAACTAATAGACCTAATAAAACTGGCTATTTACTGCAATGATTATTCACGTCCAGTATAACACAATATTGCACTCTTAAAATCAATAGAACATCCGAAATTTTGAGTCATGAATTGCAAATTTCCCGATCAAGAAATTTAGCACAGTGAAATCAATTATCCCGACAAAGCAGGTGAAAATGTATGGGTTAATCAAATCCGAATAAACCAGGATATATGTATGTAAATTATGTACATATGTATTTTATCTAAAACAACTTTTGTTCGTTTCAGTGATTCTCTTCTCTTTGTCCCTGTTGTGTCTACTGTCTAGTGTCTGTGTTGTCTTTGGTTTTTACATACTACAGAGTATTTACATTTCATCACCCATAGCTGGGATCAATTATTATTAAGCTCCTCCAATATTATGTAGGTAGGGGCCCATAGCCATTAGTTAGCCACCCATTAAAAGATTTTCTTTAATTTATTGTAAGTTGGATACGAATCCCTTGCCCACCCATTATAAGATTGTAGTCAGCCATTTAAACCAAAGAGTATAAATAGATATAAACTAGCTCTCCACCAAATCATGGAGAATAGAAAGTAAGGAAATGCATCTACATGTATGTACCACAGTGTAAATACTTATAATATGTACTATGAAAATTATCCGTCCAAAACTAAGATCAAGTATCAATAGATTTGACAAGCTAATAATAATACCATATTGGATGGAGATAACAACATACGAAAAATCCAAGAGTGACAGAGACATACTTAGACACTTTCTTTTGTCTTTGTCAGTATATCACCCTTTGTTTGTTGGGCACAACAAGGATGTGAAAAATTATCGACTAAATTTGAATGCCATACAAACATTCTCACTCGCGAACAGTTTGTCAAATATGCCGCCATTTTGTACTACTTTTTAATTTGGTCGGCTTATGTAGGTATGGTGATACCAGTTTTGTTATAAGCAGATTACCCAAGAATGTGGTATTATTTAAAAAGGGTGACTGGAATTTTCGAAATAAACACAATAAAAACAAATATTTTTATTGCTATCCTTAAAGGCTATGTACTATAGATCATACATATTAAGACGTATATAGCCTTCTTTTTTATTATTTATGTTTTTAGCGGTTTGTTAGTAGTCATTACATAATATTTTCGATAATCCGGATAAATGCAGCTGTCTAAAATTATAATAAATGTTTGGTTAGGGCTAATGCTTCTCAACCTAATCAACTATAAAATAATATAAATCAACTATAAAATAATATAATAAAAATCTATCAACCTTTACCACTTTTTTATTATTTTATATTCACTTGTTTCAAGGAAATAAGTAGACTTGTTATTATGAATGTGGTATCCCTGTAAAATATGCCTGTCCCTTTCGGGTATACGCGAATGTCTATTCCATATTATACTTGTTCCTAGGTCCAAAATCATGTAGAAAAGTGACTGACAAATTAAGGTAGGGCGAAGCAGTATTTCATGCCTTCACACCGCCTAAAATTATACAAAGAATGAAAATACTGCTTTCACCATTGGCAGTAGCGTAGCGTGCCTTGGCGGGGCCCCGTATAAAAATTTGTTTGGGGGCCCTTATGAAGGGTAAAGATTTCTCAAAAAGAAAAACAAATGTTTGCATAATATTAAAATAAATATTTATTCATCATAATTAATAATTATCTATCTGTCACGTTTCCAAAATTTTTACAAACAATTCAAATTAAATACCTATGTAATACACTCACCTTTCCTTTTTTTTAGCAAACTAATTTATTAAATGCTGATGAATGCTGAAATTTATTAATAGCTGATGATGACTTAATATTTTTTCTAAAGTTTCTGCCTATAAGGACAACAATGACAAGTTTTTATTATTTTTTACTTGCGCACGTCAGGGGCCCCCTTGGCCTGGGGGCCCCGTATAATTGATACGGCAGATACGGCGGTAGCTACGCCCCTGACCATTGGACTAATAACTGTAGTAAAATCCCACCACCGCAAAAATTCCAAATTTCACCCACACCAACTCGATGTCCACAACAACTCGATTTTACGGTATTTCTTCACACAACGATCATATTATGGAATCAGCTGCTATATCTACGGTGTTTCCGAACCGATACGACTTTGGGGAATTTTTAGAAAAGAGCATACTCATATTTGAAAGGCCGGCAATACACCTGCTAATCCTCTCCTGCAGCGGGTATCTGTGGATATTGCTTTCCACTTACCATCAGGTGAACCGACTGTCCGTTCGCCCCCTATTCTTTAAAAAATAACCACAAATTGTAACATATTACAAGTGGCGCCCCAATTAGCAAGTGGAATGATTTTCAAATGTGTGCACAAAAAAATTACGTGCACACACACTTTACACATGACGTATGTGTAAAGTGTGTGAAAAACATTCTACACCAGCGCCATCGGGGACAGTTTTAGGACCATATAATTTACGGCAAATTTACGTTTACTCTCTACAAGATGGTTCTCCTTACTTTCTATGCACTAGATTCAACTGCAAAACTCATCAGAAAACTACTAACAAAACATTTCGGTGGCAGCACTAGTGGCGTGGTGGCAGGGATGGTAAAATGCCACGGGCCTTCGACATTGCAAGTAAATATTATTTTCAAGGTTTCTTTAAAAATCCCCGCAAATTGAGAAGATAACCCTTGTTTTATATGCCAAAAAATTCTAAAAAAATATTAGAGAATAACTGTAATTTTATTATATTATTTCTAAAATTATTTATCTCTAAAATTGATCGAAGTATAAAAATGCAAGGTTAACGTTTTCGGGCTCACCTGCGGACCAAGCGCGATATCGTTGATGCCGGTCGCGCGCGGTACTACTACATGAGTAAGTAAACGGAACAGAGGCAAAGCTTCCATACAACGCGTAAAATTGTTACCTATTATGGTAGGGTAGTCACAGGTGGATAAAATTAAACAAACAAAACGATTTATTTATTGCGTCGTAATCCACTTACCATCAGGTGTTACGTTTGCCAGTTTGCCTTAGTTGGATAGGCATTAGGACATTTAAAAAAAATCTATTTAAACCTTTATTACTAGGAACAAGTATAATATGGAATTGACATTCGCGTATACCCGAAAGGGACAGGCATATTTTACAGGGATACCACATTCATAGTAACAAGTCTACTTATTTTCTTGAAACAAGTGAATTAAAAATAATAAAAACTGGTAAAGATTGATAGATAACTATAAGCATTAGCCCTAACCAAACATTTATTGTAATTTTAGACAGCTGCATTTTTCCGGATTATCGAAAATATTATGTAATGACTAATAACAAACCGCTAAAAACATAAATAATAAAAAAGAAGGCTATATACGTCTTAATATGTATGATCTATAGTACATAGCCTTTAAGGATAGCAATAAACATATTTGTTTTTATTGTGTTTATTTCGAAAATTCCAGTCACCCTTTTTAAATAATACCACATTCTTGGGTAATCTGCTTATAACAAAACTGGTATCACCATACCTACATAAACCGACCAAATTAAAAAGTAGTACAAAATGGCGGCATATTTGACAAACTGTTCGCGAGTGAGAATGTTTGTATGGCATTCAAATTTAGTCGATATTTTTTTGTTGGGCACATCCTTGTTGTGCCCAACAAACAAAGGGTGATATTCTGACAAAGACAAAAGAAAGTGTCTATGTCTCTGTCACTCTTGGATTTTTCGTATGTTGTTATCTCGTTCCAATACGGTATTATTATTAGCTTGTCAAATCTATTGATACTTGATCTTAGCTTTATTACAAATTTAATTACATTTTCTAAATATTTGGTGCTTTTTTTTCCAACGATTCTAATGGAATAATCTAATGGAAAGGACTCTCATGGCATATCAGTTTTTATCATAAATAATATTATAATTTTTATCCCAAACAGGATATCGTCTCCTAACGACGTAATCTGTATAGGTACTTTATTTTATTTTTACTGAAATGTTAAGCTAAGATTTAAGATGTCCTCGACGACGACCTCTGTGGCTCAGTGGTGAGCGCGTTGGCGATCAAGCCGGAGGTTGCGGGTTCGAATCCCGCCAGGGAACAAAAATATTTTCTGTGTTCCTGGGTTATGGATATATATAAAATATGTGTATTATATAATAAAAATCTTAAATATATGTATAGTATAAAAGTATTAAATATATTTCCGTTGTCTGGTACCCGTAACACAAGTTCTTCGAGAACTTACCACGGGACCAGATTAATGTGGTGTGAAAGCGTCCATAGATATTGTATTGTATTGTAAAAGATTTAATGTCGAGTCAAATGTTTTGCTAACAAGACTTTTTTTTCGGAAGGGCTAGACTTTTCCGCCTGATGGCCTTTAAGCTCAATCGGTACAGTAAATGATCAGATGGCTCACTTAAAAAATATTCGAAAGGGGGACGTCCCCCTCCGCACCCCGCAGGGGGCGCGGGTCATCGGGCGCGCTGTTTGGGAGAGCAGAATTTGGACTAGTCAAATCCGATACGGTCGACGAATCTTTAACGGTTGAATTTAACCTATCATCATGAGGGCCGGCCCTCATCCCTCCCTCTGGAGAGGGAGGCGGGTCATGCGCGGTGCCCAAGCAATCTAGCGGTAGTGCTAGCGCTGTTTGCGCGGTCTGGGTTTGTGTCTACTCGTATCGGATTCAAACCTAAGCTAACAAGACTTTAGGCACCTCGAACGATGTTATAAAATATGATTCGCTATTTTTAAACGACTTTGAAAATGAGGAGGTTATATTATTATGTTCGTGTGTATATTTTTTATAATATGCATGTAGTATAAATGTCACAGTCTGTATACATCCTATTGATATAATATAATACTACAATATTTTTGTACTAATATGTTATATTTACTATTTTTTGCTGTGATTTAACTGATTATGTGGTGTTTACCAATAAGTAATTGACGCACTATTATAACTGTAAAAAATCTATGTAAAAAACAAGTTGTATCTGTGTTATCAGTTGTTAGTAAACCAATAAATAAATATCAAATTAGTCGTACTGAACTGACTCGTGATATGAATGATACATGTTCATCGAGCATTGAAATAAAAGGATGTAATTTATTACTTTTTATTAAATACATTTATTATTCTTGTTAAAGAATGGCATAAGTATAAGTAAAATATATATTAATAATAATAAAATAGCGTGCTCTTCTTTCCTGGCGAGACAATTTTCGTTGGAAGTTTGTACTGCCTTAGATCCTTCACTCACAATTATTGTGGAACAGTTCGTTCCGAAATGCCTGAAAATAACAAAACAATCCGTAAAATATCATGATATAATTTATGTTTGATTTGGCAGCACATTTTTCATTATATTTCTAACATGAAATTATGATGAGCGCTTTACAAAAAAAGCGCAAGGTCTGGTGAGTAGGGCGGATGACGGAGAGCTTCCTATCCCAGTTCTTGCAACTTGGAGACCGTCTGCTGTGCAGTATGAGGTCGCGCGTTATCGTGCAGGAGATGTGCCAGCTTCTCCATCATTGTGTTCAGTTCTTCACAGTACACATCTGCAGTAATGCTCACCCCGTTTGGTAACAAGCTGTGATGAATCACACCAGCGCTGGACTACCAAACAGTGACCATCACTTTTCTAGGGGTAAGTTTTCGTTTAGGGCATTGTTTAGGTGCTGAACTGAATTTGCGGTTATCAAACAGAATCTATTTTTCTTCGCTATTATCTATATATCTATTTTTATATATATATATCTATTTTTTTTAGTTTATAGAAATTATTTTGATTAGAAATGGCCAGTACTGCAGAACGGCAATTTCATAAATTCATAGGTTATTACCTATTATTATGTATTCCATAGACATTTTTATATTACATTACGATATAAATTACTGTATTATCTATGACTACGATCGTTCTGAAGCTAGGAACAATTCTGAAGTTCTCCTGCTTGACACTGGCATTTAGTAAATTCTCATTGCCATAAAAGAAAAAAAAAAGAAAAAAAAAGTTCTCCTGCTTTAATCTTTATGCTCTGTGATTCATAAATATAGATACTCTTTGATTATAGACTATAGTCTTTGGTTAAATGGTTTCATGAACAAAATAAAATTATGTTCCTAAATTATTGAAATGGTTATGTACATATATTGTATTAAATGAAGTATATTAAATATAACATGGAAAATAAAACGTGGGAACATAATGTAATAAACTGATCCACGGTTAATAAAAGGTTATATTATGACAGTTGGGGTTATTTATAAATTTATTGTGCGCATATAATATAATGGATGCTTCGGCATGTAAGAAAAATAAAAATTTGGATAATATATATGGATTTCATGTAAATTCGCAAAATACATCTAATCCTTGTGCAAACCAAAAAAAATCCGTAACAAAATATACACGTTTACCTGATTTTGACTTTGAAAATAAAGGTAAGCTATGTTTTAAATGGGTTGTTGATACTATTACAACACAACCTGAAGCTAAATGGACTCAGATATAAAGTAAATCTTACAAAACAATTGTAAGTTTTGTCTTCAACTTCTTGCATGTATATAGTAAATTTGTGTGAATAGTTTATATTAATACTTTCCATTTTTCGCTCCTTTGTTATTCTACTGGCCATAAGTTGTATAATGTATTCGTGTTTCGGAAATTTAAATAACATTCACGGATTTGTCATGTTAATGTTATTGTGTAACCTGTATGTTTCTCAAGGCAATACATATTTATTATGTATTCTTTTTTCTTAGTTATAAATATCAATTTCTTTTCTTTTTTCTCAAATTCTTAACATATCTTAACATGTTATTCAATGAAATATGAAATTATACCATAACAAAATATTTACCTGTAACAAATGTCTAAGCTACTTCTTGCTTGTAGCTTTATTGGGATGAGGAACAGGCATAGGGTAGTCAGTGTAGATTTTTTTTTATAGAAGAGGGGGCAAACAGACATACGGTTCACCTGATGGTAAGTGAATAGTGACATCCACAAACACCCGCTATACCAGGGGATCAGTAGGTGCGTTGCCGGCCTTTTAGATGTGAGTATGCTCTTTTCTTGAAGGTCCCTAAGTCAGTTACTGTCGCTGAGATCTAGCATCTTGCTTTAAACCATTCCAGTTCAATCTAGTGAGTGTATTGTTATCACAGTTGCATATCATCAAGTTGACACCTAAGCCAGCTTATGACATACATAGTCAAGCTTTTTCTGTGGACTATTAGATGATGGCCGATCCTTTGCCACACTCATCCAACCATAACCTAAGCAATCACCTACAAATCTAGTTAGATGTCAATTTCCTCTTTCTTTCATGGCAGCCATGGTTTTTAGTATGACATGAATATATTTTATATGTATCTATCCAAAACCAGAGTTAAACAACTATATAAAAATGAAAAAGCATTTTTAAGATATGTGGCTGAAGTTCATAGAAGATTCAGAGAAATGAAAAATAAAATATAATAAGTAATAAGGTACTTATTATATTTTATTTTATTTATTTATTATATATTGCCTGGTAAAATATTATAATAAGTTATACCAAATGCAACACAAAGGGTAAATCAATTTACAACTTCATGGAACAATCCATCTCAATCCAAGCCGGTGGGAGGGAAGCGCTGTGCCGCGCTCCCGGCTGCATGGGTACCACCATATTGCTTGTTTCTCCCGTGAAACAGCTTTGCTGTGTTTCGTAGAGAAGGGCAAGACAGGCAGTGTAATTACTGGCACCGAGACTTAACATCTTATGTCTCATAGATAGATATAGATAGGATAGGCAACACATAAATAAGTTGCCTGGGCTCGTTCCAGGTAAACTAGTTTATGTTCATGGGCGACGTCGACCACTTTCCATCAGGTGGCACGTTTGCCAGTTTGCCTATCCGACTAACATAAAAAAAAAGCTCTACTTATGTTGTGTTTTTTATTTTCGATACAAGATGCATTTACAATGCCAATTGACCTGTTATAGTCAAATGAATTATTAAAATTATTAGCTATACTTTTACCCCGTTTTCATCTACTGGATTATATAAATCAACATCATGCAAGTACATAGGCACTTATTTTTTGTAGCAAACATAAAATAAGTTCCTATGTACATAAGTATCACATTAACTTATAGTAAAATAAGGTATTTACGCACATTTACTCTTAATGTTCTTAAAGTTCAATAAAACATTATGTAACATTTTATTACTTTAAGTATTAAAAACATTTTATCATGTCATAAAAGTGAATAGTTTCTCTAGTCATAAGATTAAACTAAATCAAACAGACCTAGATAGAGACATATGAAATATTAATTATATACTAATGAAGGCAGTAAAAGTATTATTTAATATTTGTTATTTTTTAATTGTGGAAGGAATGCGCTATGCTGTGCTCCTGGCTTCACGGGTACCACCATCTTGCTTTTTTCTCCCATGAAGCAGCTTTGCTGTGTTTTGGAGAGAAGGGCAACACAGGAAGTGTAATTGCTGGCACAGAGACTTAACATCTTAAGTTATAGGATAGGCAACACATAAAAGAGTTGTTTGTTCTAGTTCTAAGCAAACTAATTTATGTTTATAGTTTGACGTTAACCACTTACCATCCGGTGGCACGTCTGCCAGTTTGCCTATCTAACATAAAAAAGTCATTGATATTTATTTCACATACTAAATTTCTAATGCAGTCAATTGATGATGAAATATTTTTTTTCTCTTAGTTTTGATATTTCATAATTTGTAAATTCAAAGGGTAATTTTTAGTGTCATGGTCCCTGCAAAGCTCTACAGAACCTCGATCGCGTCGAATTATAACTGTTGAAGAGCCATTAGACAGGACAACTAGGTCATTGAAGTCAAATGTTGCTGTTGCACCCAAAAAAATGACTTCCAATATTAGTAGAAAAATTGTTACAATAGCAGAAGATAATGATGCTGATTTACATCCAAAATTTTGTAAGTAGCTTGTTGTAATAATATTCTTGTATAAAATTCCTATGGATTGCAAAAAATCTCTATCTTGTTACTCTTCTGCAAACTCATTGCAATTGCGAATGTTAGGGGAAATTAGAATGTTCACGACTATTGTTGCTTAACACTCAACTACATTGTCTAGTACCTAAAAAACAGATTTCAAAGCTCATATGGAAAATATTGTTAAATAAAAAAGTAAAATATATTTGTATAAATACTCTATATAAAATTTCAATTGATATTGTATTGTATGGAACAGTGGATATACTTATATGTTAATTAATATGTGAAGAAAAAGTCTTTAAATATTTTCTGCTGTTACATTTCCTTTAGTTACAATTACGAGCAAGTGCATTAAATAATAGTTTGATAAGTCTCTAGAAATAGAAGAAAGATCTTGTCCTACCCACCTAGAAAGAAGGTGATTTTTTTATAACATTAGATAATTAACTTGTTCGGTTGTTGTCACGTCAATATATAAGACGTAAAATATACTACTTGCATTTACGTTTATAAAATGTGTAATATAAATATTATTACAGCCCAAGACAAACGAAAAGTTCACACGAAAAATGTAAACAGGTCTGTAGGAACAGATAATAGCTACAGCAAACATTTGACACAAAGGACAACAACAAGATTATCAAACTCTTCTAAATGTAATATTTAATTTGTTTTGCCTGAATTCATAAATATGTATATAATATCTACATTTTATATAATATTATATGTATCTATTTTTAATATGCCGTTGAATTTTTGAAAGTTAATGATTATTTATGGCTTATTATTTATAGAATGTATTATTATTTTACTTTTATTAATGGTAAATAGTGCGTGCGAAATGCTAATTAATGTATGCATGTAAAATATTGGTTAATAAAATTAAATCTTTATTGCAGCTTCTAGGGAAATCAAATCAAGTGCCAAAAGTAATGTGTTAAATAATAAAAATGATGTAAATTCTTCTAAATTGAATTATAAAAACAAGTACTCAACAAAACAAAAATTAGATACTCAAATTAATGTTTTAAAGAAGAAAAATGGAAAAGAAGGTATGTATAAATATACCTACATACCTTATTAGTGTGTAATGATATTAACATATTTATATACTTGTAATGAGATTTAATTAACATTTTTTGTAGATAATATACAGGTCATTGAAACAGTAAACATTTCACCAAAAATATCAATAAGAAGAAAGATAACCTCACAAAGTGAAAGTGCGGAAGGGATATACCATATAAATAATAAGTTGTTAAACCATGATCTGAAAAAAGATTATTTAAAAACAAAAAATACATCAAATATAAATCAAACAGGAAAATCTCCGTCAAAATCAAGCAAGCCTATGTCTACAATTTTAAAAAATATTAAAGAAAAAAAGAATCCAATTACCATAATACATATTCCAAAAGATAAAAATACAAACATTCATGAGGAAGAGGGAAAAAAGGGTGATTCTGTTATTGGCGAAATTAAATCAAATAAATTAAACAGTACTACAGAAGCAGAGAAAAAAATTATTTATAAGGATGTTAATGTTGGAACAGAATCACTTTATACTTTAGTGGATCATGAGACTGAAACTAGTGATGGATTATTAACTTGTAATCACTATGAAAATATCCTAACGTATGATAGATCCAATGATTTATTTGATAGTCTTGATATACCAAATGTAAGTTTAACGAAAGATAAAAATGATTTGCCCAAAGAGGAAATAGTCAATTTTTTTAGTAAATCCTTGCCTAATATTAGAGTCCCGTCTTTAAATATGATTTCTCTTAAGGAAACCCAAAATGAGCAGATTAAGAAATCCCTATTGTGTAACAATAACTCCTTCATAATAAGTAGGGCAACAGTAACATATACAAGTAAACAGAAAATTGATTTTCAAGTAGTTGAAAACCATGAAAAAAACGTGCAAAATCATTTACGGTCTAGTCCCCTTAGTTATCCTATTAGTGTAGTATCCGTATTTAAAAAAGAATTAGCTAAAAGAGAATACGATAAGTGCACTGAATATAAAGAGACACAGAATGAAAATGGGCTACATAATATTTCGGAGCGACGAAAAGATGTAACATCGGTCGATTGCTCGCTGGTCGCGGAGAGCGATAAATTAAAGAAGCCGTCCGACATAATTAGCACAATAAAAGTTAATAACAGTTTATTACAAAACAGTTCCGTGTGTGAACAGTTTGAGCGTGAACTAAATTTTATTGACTCGTTTTTTGAGTCCCTACAATATTTGGAGACATGTTCACTATCAGACAAGAGCTTCACTGAAAATAATGTGGAACACTGGATTAACAGTGGCTACAATAATTTAAATTTAGATTGCGGATCGTTCCTATCGAAGTTTGAAAATGATATTTGTGTTGATGAAAATGAAACAATGGCATCGAAGAGTCTTTGTATGGTAAGTGTTATTCTTTGAATTTGTAAACATATTACGGAGGGTACTAAAGTACCAGATTATTTGACTTAATGACTGACTGATTCGAATTTACCGCTGGAATGTTGTGAGTAAAAAAATAAAAACCCTTTTTGGCTGGGCTGTGTATGAATGATATTGGCTTACTTTGGGTTGTCGGTGAATAAATTGACCGTGGGTAGCAGTAAATTTATTCACCAAAATAATGTTTTCGCTTTACGAGACACATTTGAGATTCTGATTGCGAAATTTAAATATTTTTTGTTGTTTTCATTATATGATCACGTTAAATTTAAAAATGGAGCATGTACATGGATAAGAACAAATAAGGACGTTCTCTTGTTTGAAGTGGGGTGGTTCACTTGTTTTACTAGGAAGTGTGATTTCTATTGAATTGCTTACGATTTAAAAGTAGGGCGGACAAGGCGGTTTTGGAAAGGTGTTATAGTTTAATATGCTTTATTTGATAATTACTAAGTCCTAACATTTTGATGAAATTGTTAGAAAATTGTATATTTTTAAACTTATATATAACTATATTATTAATAGCTGGTAAACGGCGAGGAAGCATTTGGAGCTAAACAAATACCAACTTAGAGCCCAAATTAATAGCAATATATGGCAAAAAAATAATAATGTCTTCTTCTTTTTCAGCTCAATTTGCTCATTCGACATGAACAAAGGCGAGCGAAAAACCTCTTGTTTGTACTAAAAATGAGAGAAGATGCTTTGAAAGATTATACGAAATCTCAAATCCTCTGGCTAGAAAATAAAAAGAAGCAAGAAAACACTGACATACCTACACTTAAGAAAAAGCAACGTGGAGCATTACTTAAGTTACAGCATGAATGCGGTGAAATGCAACGTATGCGTAAGGCCCTGTTAACGTTGTCTGAGAAACGTAAAATTGCACTAATGAAAACTAAGAAGAATTTAGAATGGAAATTAGAGAACAATATCGACGTCGAAAAAATTATTTTAGGCAAAAGGAAAATAAAGCGCGTCCTTAGTTCTGACCGCAGTATTGCTCCTGTGAAATGCTTTGATCTATCAAGCAGTGGATGTGATGAAAGTACGACGTCCAGGGCAAAGTCTAATACCCCTGTCATAGTGGAATATGCCCCGAATAAAGTGAGCGTCGAAAAATGCATACAAACTGGGGACAGCATATTAGAAATAATCAACACGGACCAATCACAAAACATTGCTAACGAACATTTTGTTGTTGTTGATGGCGTATATCTCAATATAATATTCAGAGACTTATCATTACCACAGATATTTAGTGGTGAAAAGCAATACGAGGTTAATGAGGAAGCCATTAAGAATATATTGAATTCATCCAATCCCCTAAATCCGATCGTGAACAATGGCGATGCGATAGGGAAACTGATGGATCAAATAAAAAACCACGAAGTCGACAGTTCAAGTACGCCATCTACCGCTCGAAGTCTGGTGGAAGAGTTTGATCAGTATTACAGAGGTCTATTAGACGAAGATTCTATCAACGACACAGAACGGTTGCACAATGAATTAGAATATGATCATGTCTTAACTGAAGATAATTTCAAACCTGAGTCAGACATAATTGAAGATGTGGATCTTTACAAGGTTTCTGACTCATATGAAGAACCAGTGCCAGAGTTACCGATGGTGGTAGAGACTGAGTATGCACTACAAGTGGATGCAGATCAAAGAGTGAGCGCTAGTGTGTCGGGTCCACTGCCAGTACCAGCGGGCGCTGCGGCTGTTAATGACCCACCAGTCATACCCGCTTGGGTCCAGGACAAAACACCCGTATTTGGTATGTATTATTTAAGTAAATTTTTTAATTTATGTAAGCCAGGATTGACTGAACCGATGAAGTAAACTAATACTAGCTGTTGACTGCAGCTTCGCCTGCGCTTACTTAGATTCAAGCCATACCCGGGTTGATAATGATTATTTTTATAGACTAAGTTACTTGTTATAATATCAGCTATCTGCCAGTGACAGTCTCATCAAATCGGCCTAGCCAGCATTTCAGAGATTAGCCGGAACATACACACACACAGACAGACAGAGAAGACAGACAAAAATTGTAGAAAATTTTATTTTGGGATATGTACCTTGTATACATCCATTTGCATTTAGTAAAAAGTGGTTATTTTAATACTACAAACATACACTCTAATTTTATTTATCTGTATAGATGTGTAGACAATAAACTATTGTATTTAAGAGACTTTGCACAGTGTGCCATTTGGTCCAATTAAAGAGAGAATCTGTGACAGAAAGGTTGTGCTCTTGTCTATTGTAGGACTACGTCTGACCGAACATTAGATACACATTTTGGTCATTACACATAGTGATTTACATACTGTTATATATTTGTAGCAAAATAACTTTTTTATATTGATATAATATTACTACATTCAATGATCTACATTCGTTTATCTAGTGTACATTACATAATGAATTTTAGTAAAGTGATATGTGAATTATAACTGCTTTTGTTATTTTGTTTTGAAGGTGAGAGCAGTCCAACTTTGAATTCATCTTTACCATCATTATCATCTCCTACCGCCAATGAAGCGGAAGAACTGCGACGTCAGCAACTGGCTATCGAGAGAGAGGTAAGTTTCGCATCTTGTCTTTAGGGGACGTCCATTAATTACGTGAGGTTTTTAGCGGGGGGAGGGGATCGAGCAGAATCTCACCCAAACTCACGTGGGGGAGAGGGGGGTCTCAACAAATATCACGTATTTTTTTTTCGCAAGAAACAGTATGTAATTATAAGGAAATAGGGTCAAATTATGGTAAAACATATGATTATAATTCTCTCCACGGATAGTGCACTGATTTAGAATAACTGTTCTTTAATAATTTTGATACATATTATGAATGTGGTTATACTGTGGTAATAGAATATTGTTCAACTATAATATCACTATGATTTTAGATTACAGTCAGCGAACTTAAGGTTCGTATGTCTTTATTAACTTCATTAAATAAAAATAACGAAATAAATTGTCTTTTGTAAAATTGGTCCACAACATTTACAACCCTGCGTACACTCATTCTATTATAATGGGTGATTTTAATACATGTATGCTTAAAGGTGATCACAGAACAAATAAACTAGAAGCTGTCTTAGATAGCTTTAACATGCATTTACTTCCACTACAAGCCACTCACTGCTCCCCTGGATGTACACCATCACTGTTAGATCTTATAATTGTATCGTCACCAGATTTTATCATTAAGCACGGCCAATGTTCAGCAGACATATTTTCGTATCATGACCTTATTTACACTTCGTATGACATTCGTCGACCTAAAACTAAACCTAATATTCATATGCAACGTAACTTTAATAGTATAATTTTAGAAGACCTTTTAGGAGATGCTGAAAGTATTGACTGGTCTTTAATATATGAATCTAATAATATCGATGACAAAATAGAAATGTTCAATTCCTTTATAATAAATTTATTTGATAGGCATGCACCCATACGACCAGTCAAAATCAAGCATCTTCCTGCTCCCTGGCTGACTGACGAAATTAAATCTTATATTAATATTAAACATAAAGCCAAATCTAAATACAAAAAATGTAATTCTGATGAGCACCGTGAAAAATATATCAAAATAAGGAATCGCTGCAATACAATGTGTAGAGATGCTCAAAGACGCTACATTCACGCTTCTGTGGAGAATGGCGACCCAGGCAAAATTTGGAAATTTCTTAAATCGTTAGGTGTTGGAAAAAATCACGTAGCTTCCTCATACAAAATGGATAGTAACTCTCTTAATGCCCACTTCACTTTCACAAATACATCCTATGATGCAAATTATAAATCTCATATGTTAAGTCTTCTTTCTACTTTTCCAATGCCAGATTTTTCACCGTTCTGTTTTAACCAATTCACTGTTGGCGATGTTAAGAAAAATATATTGTCCATCTCATCGAATGCCATAGGCGAAGACAATATTAGCCGAAAGATGATCATCCCTATTCTTGATGTTATTGCTCCTATCCTTGTTCATATTTTTAATTATTCCATAAATTCTGGCTTATTTCCGTCCATCTGGAAATCTGCACAAGTAATCCCTTTACCTAAAAAACATAAACCTAACTCTGTTGTTGATTACCGTCCTATTTCTATATTACCTTTCCTTTCAAAAGTCCTTGAACGTTTAGTCCATCAACAGCTGTCCCATTATGTAAACATAAATAACCTCCTTAGCCCTTTTCAATCCGGATTTCGGCCAGGTCATAGCACAACTTCTGCACTTGTCAAAGTCACTGATGACATTCGCTTGGGAATGGATAATAAACAACTTACTATACTTACTTTACTAGATTTTAGCAACGCTTTTAACACGATTGATCATGATATCCTGGTTAGTAGGTTGTTGACTCTTAATTTATCGCCATCAGTGGTTGGATGGTTTCATGATTATCTTGTGGGCCGACGGCAGCGTGTACGGATTGGTGATAGTTATTCTTCATGGTCCAATATCGCTGCTGGCGTCCCACAGGGTGGCGTCTTATCTCCACTTCTTTTCGCTCTATTTATTAATACCATCACTCTGTCCATATCGTCTTTCTTTCACATGTATGCAGATGATCTCCAAGTCTATACTCAGTCTTCTCTCGACAATCTTCCTAATATGGTTTCCGTTATGAATAGAGATCTGGAGAAGATCTGCGAGTGGAGTAAATACAACGGACTTCATATTAATCCGCTTAAATCCCAGGTAATAATTATAGGCAGTCCAGGGCTCGTCTCGCGGATAGACTGGGTTGGATTACCTCCGGTGCTCGTAAGTGGTGTCCGTCTCCCATTTAGCAAGACAGTGAGAAATTTGGGAGTATATTTAGATGAAAATCTCTCATGGTCTCATCATATCAAAGAAATGAGTAAAAGGGTATATAGTGTGTGGCACTCTTTAAAACGTCTTCATAATTTTTTACCAATTCGGACAAAAACATTACTAGCAGAATCATTGTTCCTGTCTATATTAGATTATGCTGATGCATGTTACGTTAACCTTACCGAAGAGCAGCTTAATAAGCTTGAGCGCCTCCAAAATCTCGCTATTCGATTCATATTTGGGTTGCGCAAGTATGATCATGTCTCTGAATTCCGCTATAAACTCAAGTGGCTGCCAATCCGTCTTCGCCGGAATGCTCGTATACTTTCATTTTTGTATTATATATTATATGACCCTAAATCTCCATCCTACTTACATGAAAAATTTGTGTTCCGTACATCTGAAGTAAAAGAATTGCGGTCATCTGTAAATCAAACTCTCCACATCCCTGTTCACTTCACCAAGTACTTCAGTTCATCTTTCACAACAAAATCCATTTTATTATGGAATGCCTTGCCTACTAATATATGGCAAGCTAAAAACCTTAACAGTTTTAAGTCGTTAATTAAAAATTATTACTTAAATGACATTTAATTCGCATATTAAGTATTTCCTTTCTTTACGAGTTATTTAAAATACTGAACTTTTGTATATATATATATATATATATATATATATATATTATATATATATTTATATAATATTTATGTGTGTAATCATGTGTATGTACGTGTATATAAGTATTTGAGTACTTTTATGTTTATTTATTAGTTAGTGTGTATGTTTATAGATATATCGTATGTATGTTATATTAATTAATAACTTTTGTATAATTTGTACTTAATTTGTTATAATATTTAAGATGCACTACCCATAAGATTTTCAATATTTCCTTTACCCTAAGGTTACTTGGCAGAGATCGCTTTTCGGCGATAAAGTCGCCTTTGTGTCTGCATTTATATTTTTAACTTTTAAATTTTTAGTGTTTTATGTTTGTAATTTTGTGTGTGCACAATAAAGTATATTCATTCATTCATTAAAATACGCGTTTAGATTTTAATAAAATTTGGCAAGAATACAGATTTTAATGCTAGAAATGGGTTATAAGAATTACATATCATTATAAGTAGTAATGATCAGAGATAATTAATTATCAACATCATCAAATTTTTTATGAATACATAATGAATTCAGATTATAGATAGCGCTGCACGAGTTTCAATTAATGTAATGACGAGATGTTAATTAAACAGTACTCAAATCCATAAGTTAGTTATATATTGGTTATATATGCGGCCGACATAAACAACATTTTTGTGCTGCAGAAGCGAGCTAGCTATTCGTGCAATTTACAAGTTGCCTCCCTATTCATCTTTGAGAGAAAAATTTAAAGAAATAGGAATTCTGATTGTCGCCTCTCAATACATCTTAGAAAATTTACTGTATGTCCGGAAAAACATAAATGAATTTTCTAAGAAAAGTGATATTCATAGTAGGAATACACGTAATAGACACAAGTTACATGCACCAATGATTAGACTTTCGAAAGTAAGCAATTCTTTTAAAGGCAACTGTATACGCTTTTACAATAGGATCCCAGAAAACGTTCAAAAGCTCTCCATAAAAAAAATCAAAAAAGTTGTTAAAGAGCGTTTGTGTGGTAAAGGATATTATAAAGTATAAGATTTCATGGAAGATACAACACCCTGGAAATAAGGCGTTCCTCCCGGGCATTTCAGGATAAGATGTTAAAATTGTTATATAATATATATTATTTTAAAATACTAGTTCCACTAAGTTTGTTTCGCCGGTTCTTCTCAGTGGGCTTACCTTGGAACCGGTGGTAGATTCAATTGACGTTCAAAAAGATACTGTATTAGTACTATTTTGATTAAAAAAATTTGATTTGATTTGATATATATTAATATAGTTAATCATCATCAAAGAACGTCAAGACGACCGATCCCTCGCCACCCGCATCCAACACTGATCGGCCACTTATATATAGTTAACCATAAATATATTATAATTTCAGATTAAGGCGCTGGAACAGCAGCAGTCTCAGTTTTTAGTAGTGCGCGAGATACCGGACAAGCCGCCGCCTCCTTACACGCCGCCCATTGAGACACGTCCACCTAAACCACCAAGATCGTTCTCAATCGACATCAACACTAAGGAGAGGATTAAGAAGTACATAACAGAACCGGATAACTCCGATTCAGATTTGGACGCTTTCAAGTCATTCGTCAAAGACTTCTGTCACGACTCGTTGGAGAGGCAAAAGGCTGAACAAAGTAAGGTGTGGGACACATGTTGTGTACATCCACCAAAGCCCCAGCCAGATATAGACGAGCTAGTGAATCTGACGGCCGCGGATATGAAGGAAGTCTTAACGTGTGTCACACCTACCATCGTGTCTGGTAAGTAATTGTTTCTTTTTAAGGATCAATTTTAAAAAAACCTCAACAATAACAATTTGATGACCTTGATGCGGCTAAACCGATTTTCATAAAGTAAGAATTGCTAGGAAATGTGCTATAAAATAAAAAACCGTATCCAAATTGGTTCACCTGCTTAGAATTCTTAGCTGCTATGGCATAGCAAGCAAGAGATAGCAAGGAAACTTAAAGAGATAAAACCTATAATGTGATAGTGAGATGGATAACAATTATTAACGATTTATAGGAATCAGGTATGTTAGGTATAAATCAAGTTCTTTTTCACCTTGTAAACTTTTCTCCTTGTAAAAATGGTGAAATATAAAAGACAGATCTTGTCTGCCGGTGGTTAAGTAAAATCCCTTTAACTATTCACAAGGAGTTATTCCCACTTATATACAACTACAGAATTTCAGCTTTTATGGTTCTATGTTATACCATTTTTTTTGTTCAGGTGTTGGTGCCAGGCGATCAGATCATATCGATGATATATTGTTTGCGGAGTGGCGGAGGTGCGAGCCGGAGTGGACATCTCTACACGCTGACGAAGTCATCGTCAAAAATCAACTCTTAGAGAGCATTTTCGAGAAAGTTCTCACAGAGACCATTGATGAATACAAGAACATTGTGCTCGTTGATAAATAAAACTATCCAAGTCATTAAATAAGTGAAAGTTTTACGTGCCACATGTAAGTGATATTGTAAAATATAAATTATTAAATATAGAAAACCAAGTCAATTTAAAAATATTTATTCTGCAGTTATATTAATAGTGCAAATATCACATACTCTTAAACCTCATGATGACTAAATTTTATATAAATAATTTTACAAACATCGATGTTACATTTATTCTATCTTAAATCAGTCACAGAATGCTCAGTTTGTAGTACAGCAAAGGATTCTTAAAATACTACAAGTATTTGATCATTTTTTTTTGTTAAAACGTAAGAAATGTTTTGGAACTAGTTGTTACAGTTTAAATGTTACAAAAATTATTCTTATACTGTTGTATATATCATATATGCTAGTTATTATATTATATGTTTATCTGTTAATACGTTTTTTTACACAAAAATATTGTCCGAAGTTGAATCTTCAAACAAATCATTCTGAGACTTCACACAATGTATAGAAAATACTCATGGTATTCAAGATTTTGTTCACATACATTAAGCAATACTTAAATCATAGCTGGCTTCTTAAATAAAACATATTTAAATAACAAATAGCTATACACATCAAAGCAATTTACGTGATAAATTATTAAATAACATTCAGAAGTACTTAAATAATATATCTATTTTAGGGGTTTGTACCTGAAAGGTAAAAACCTCTTAGTCTAAGAGCACAAACAATATTATCCTCATCGGTTATATCAACATTGATAAAGCCTTCAAAATAGCATTCACATTTTTGCTGATGTTAACACCATTTACTTGTTTTTATACACATATTACTTCCAATAGTCAAATTGTTATTTATAATAAACATTAATAATGTAAAGTGCTCCTAAAATATAAATGGCAATAGAACGATAATACAAAAGAGTTGGCGTCATATAACAATATACGTTACAAAGAACACCTACAATTATAAGGGAGCTTATTCCTTCGCAATGTTTAGTTCATTTAAATGACCGAAGTACTTGAATGAAGTTAGGCTTAATTCAACATATTGCAACCACATTCATAGCTAACTTCGCTCCAAGTATAAATTCTCGAATATATGCTTTAAGTCCAATAGTCTCATAGCCACACTAACAACACCACCACAATTATAGACTAGTCGTCAGCTTTGAGAATAGATTCAAGCGGGTTCGGTCCCTTTCTTCTTGGGTTGGATAAAGCTTTCGCTGTCTCGGCTGAAAAAAAATAATTGTCTTCCTATATTTATCATTAAGATATTTTTCAATTTTTTACCCCTACCGGGAATTCCAATTTTGCATTAATGTTTTCAAACTGCTCTATATTTTTAATTTTATACGGTTACATACAACCCCACCGAATCTCCAATTGGATAACTTAGCATTTTCAGGAAGGTCGTTGTAAGCGCCAAAACATTATAATATTATGTCACGTGCTTATACACATTAACTAAATGCTTAATATAAATATTTTACTAGCCTATGCTGTCCCACTGCTGGACCTAGACCTCCAAGCTCTTCTATATTTCGCGATTTTTCGCCATTGCCGGCCCCCGTCTGATTGGTATAAGTCTAAGTTACCGCAATCTTTTTCGGGGCTTCGCTTATATAATAATTCATTAAAATTTAATAGCAGATTTTTTTTATGTTAAACAATATTTAGCGCGTCTTGGCAGTAAAATCACTCGAATGATGTAACGGCAAACGACTTGACCGCGTCATGCGTTATAGGTTTTTATTACTCATGAATTTTAATGTTAACAGAGATGTTGGACATCTGAGAGCATCCCGTGATGGTTTTATTAGTTATACGTATTATGTTTGTTATGTGCTTACAATGTTCTTCCTGAAAAAGTTCAATATTTAATGAGATATACTTACTAGTTGCACTCTGCGACCCCTGAGTCACTTCTAGACAAGCCATCCATTCCGTTATACTTATTTTGGAGTCGTGATTCACGTCGCAGTATCGGGGCAGCTTCCTGCCGCATCTCCTCAAGTGTTCCACGCTGGATATCAGCTGGTGGAAGGATTTCCACTCCCGTCTCTCCAGAGCTTTATTTTTATCTTTATCTAGCATTACGTACGTCCATGTGGCGGCCTGTTCCTCTTTGGACGCCCCCCATTTAACCATATCCCTGAAAAAATGTTTTTGTTATCTTCTAAGTTATTATGATAAGTCATCCTTGTTTGGTTACTGGAAAAGTCGCCAGGGATCTGAGACATATGCTAGGACTTTCACTGATAGTCAAATAGTTAACTTCGAAAATCGTTAAAATTGGACACATTTAACAGAAGAAGGTATATTTAAAAGGAATCTCAAAAGTATTTCTACTAGATATATTTTTAATTTAATAAGTGCATAATATTCTTAACGCTATATATGTAAAACTATATAAGAAAAATGAAGTAATTACATAGAAAGAAAGAAAGAAAGAAAATATACTTTATTGTGTACATAAAATAGGTAAACTTACAATATCGTGGAGATTACAGAAAAATAATTGTACACAAAAGGCGGCCTTATCGCTAAGGTAGCGATTTCTACCAGTTATTTCATCTAATAATCTATACTTAAACTAGGAAATATTTATAGTGTCCATATTTTATATTTATTAAGATTTTGTAATTTGTTTATTTTTTGTATATTAGATATTGTAACTTTTCAAGTCATATATTTAAGGTAACCGAACAAATTGGTATGTTTGGTATATGTTAGTGGATTAATGAACCAAATGTTATTTAAGTAGTAATATGCTTATGGTGCGTATGTCTTTTTAACCGTTATGTTGTATTTGATGTATATTCTTTACCTTAAGTATTGTAGGTTATTTTTTGAAATACAGTGGTGTCTATGTGTGTTTGTTTTATTTATACGTCAATGTGATTTTTAAATTAACCTTAAATTATTTCTACGAACAATTATTTTTTTATAGCATAGGAGGGCGCAAACGAGCAGTCCTCTCTTTTGGCAACTATCGACGCCCATACACATCCGTACAACCAGAGAATATGCAGATGCGTTGCCCTCCTTTTCCCTATCCCCCTAATGGGCCTCCTTCTACGAACAAGATTGTAAGAATCCAAATGTCCTCTGCGGCAATGAGAAGACCACACAGATTTTTAAATTGTTTTTAAATTATTATAGCATCTCCCAAAATATAATATTTATTATAATCTAGTGAGATTTTTTTATAATGTAAATAAAAAGTTTACCCTGGTCCTGTCCCGTTGATAGATGTAGTCATCTTGGATACGAAGAAACGTAGTAGATCACGTAGGAAATGGGTTTTCATTGGCTCTGGACAACCTTAGATAAAAATGAAACAAGTTGTAAGTATATCCAAATATTAACCATTGTCATGAGCCTCCTCGAAATTAGGTGAGGAGGTTTATATTATTCAATAATGCAAATATAAAAACGGTGTACCTACACCTCGCCCTTTATAACCTTTATCTTAATTGGGGTACACGTTGAGGTTAATCACAAACTTTTAGTCTTTCAAATATCACCTACCTATCACAATAAACCAGTTTACCAGATTACTTCACACGAGCTTATTGGGTTCAGTTCAAATATCTGATTAAGAAAAATTTATAACGAAAAGTACCAATACATATTTTGATATTATTTGGAAACATGATATTTTGAAATTTAAAGAATAAGAACATTATTTGTATTCATTATTCTTATTAGTCATTTTTCTGTCCAATGACTGACATGCCTCTTTCTATGAACCCCAACAATATGAAATATGGATTCCATTATTCCATACTTCCATATTCGTTTCACAAATTTCTAAGTAGCCTATTTTTAACAGAATCCAACCAAATGTAGTAATTAGTATGTATGTAAATACTAGGTGGCATGGTAGAATCATATTCGACTTGTTTGCGGCACACGGCGACAACTGCGCGATTTCAAAATCGCGTGGAAACCGCGCGGGTCTTATTTTTATTATAGATAAATTATTACACCCAGACAGAAAAAAATGATCATGTTCATCACACAAACATTTGTCCCGGATGGGGATCGAACCCACGACCTTCTGGTTTAAAGTCAGGGTCACTAACCACTAGAGCAACAGGCCATTTATTTACACGACTAAATACAGAATATATACTTCATTATGAATTTCTTACCTCTCATAGGACTTGCATGTTGCGGGGCGGCATCGCAGTCCGGCTTCCTATCTTTCACAGAAGACCCGGGTATGGGTTTGCCGGTATCTTGGTGGACGCACCAGCAGTAGCCAGTGGATCGGTAGCACTGTGCTCGGGCGTACCTACCGTCTCCAACACACTCTGGCACATACAACACTGCACTACCGGCTTTCTATTACAAAAAATAACTTTATAAGTATATTAAACATGTTTGTAATAAAATGTTGATGAAAATAATGAAATACTAAAACAATTTTTCAAGTCGCTTTCTTCGCGGCGCACTCGTTAAAATTCGCTTTTGCAAGAAACACGTAAATAATATTGTATAAGTAATAAATAATAAAATAAGTATGTAGACAAAAGTTATAATAAATCAATATAAAATTCATATCGCAATAGCCCAAAACTCGCCGTGCAATATCGCAATAGCCCAAAATTCGCCCTGTAATATCGCAATAGCTCAAAATTCGCCGAGCAATAAAAATACAGTTCGACAAATTGATTTAATAATAATTATAATTTGAAAATCCAATTTTAATGAAACTTCATTTCCGTCAACATTGTACATATTATATATTTTGCGATTGTACCACAAATTGTACTTACTTTATTTAACAGGTCTATAATAATTATTTTACGGTCTTCAAATATACTATAATATTAGTTTATATAGTCTTTATGAATTTTTGGTTGGCCGAAAACGATTTGGGATGACCAAGACAAGCACAGAAGCGAAACAAGCGAAATACAAGCGAGCCGCAGTCTGTTCCAGTTGGTGGTGGTCAGCACGACAACGGCGAGGGCGAGGCGAGCAGAGCAGTGAGCATGGCAAGCGGAAGCAAAAGAAAGATAATGAAATGAAAAGGATTTATGTTTTAGCTATGAAAGCCAAACTGAAAGTGAGAATATTAGCTCTTTCAAGATAATTAAAATCCTTTTCACAAAGTACTCACTTTATTTTACATGTCTCCGGTACAAACCATTACTTAAGAAAATATTATATTATGCCTCTAATAATAAAATGATGCAATTATTATATTAATATTTGTTTTCATATTTTTATATAGGGGTTATTATATAAATTACTATCACTGTCTACTTTATTATGTTTCAATTTAGAAAAATATGTTTTCATTTTTCAATACTTTGTGCCATAAAAATAAACATACACATGCAATTTGGAGTTTGTAATAATAGTATCCTTTCAACATAATTAACGCTTGCCTGGTAAAATAAGTAATAGTTTATAACCTATTTTTATGCAATTATTCATAAATATTCTAATATAACGAACATATTCTCTTCCGGAATGTGGCCCTCTAGTATCCCCAAAGTTTTAAATTTAATAATGGGTAGATCTTACTTGAATCAGGAGAAAATTGTGGTCACAATATCCGTAGCGTTAACCTCAACGCAACACAGCGACACGTGCGTATCGCAAGCAGCACTCGCACCTTTCGCAGCACATCACCTTTCGCAGTCATAATCCTGCATCAATTTTATTAGCACAATCCTGGTCCACTCATAATCTAATAAGCATTCCTGGTCCACTTATATAATTCAGTGAACATTCCTGGTCCACTCATAATCCAGTGAACATTCCTGGTCCACTCATAATCCAGTGAACATTCCTGGTCCACTCATAATCCAGTGAACATTCCTGGTCCACTCATAATCCAGTGAACATTCCTGGTCCACTCATAATCCAGTGAACATTCCTGGTCCACTCATAATCCAGTGAACATTCCTGGTCCACTCATAATCCAGTGAACATTCCTGGTCCACTCATAATCCAGTGAACATTCCTGGTCCACTCATAATCCAGTGAACATTCCTGGTCCACTCATAATCCAGTGAACATTCCTGGTCCACTCATAATCCAGTGAACATTCCTGGTCCACTCATAATCCAGTGAACATTCCTGGTCCACTCATAATCCAGTGAACATTCCTGGTCCACTCATAATCCAGTGTACAATCCTAGTCCACTCCTATAATCCAGTGGACATACCCAGTCCACTCATAATCCAGTGGACATACCCAGTCCACTCATAATCCAGTGGACATACCCAGTCCACTCATAATCCAGTGGACATACCCAGTCCACTCATAATCCAGTGGACATACCCAGTCCACTCATAATCCAATGGACATACCCAGTCCACTCATAATCCAGTGGACATACCCAGTCCACTCATAATCCAGTGGACATACCAAGTTTATAACCGTTTCAATTTTATATCCAATTTGATTTCCTGAAATTTTATATTTGTTTTTCCATATACTTTTATTTTATTATAATTGGTACCTAATTTGTATGTACAACATTATACATTGTTATAAAAACATACATAATATTTTCTGCTAGTTTTATCAGTTCACTCGTATCATAATCCAGTGTGCCAGTGGCGTAACTATAGGGTGGTAAGTCGGCGAAATATTCCACCGGAAGGTCAGAGAAGAATCCTAATTACCAACATACATTGTAAGGAAATAGTTTTTTCTTTAATGGCCCGAATTTAACTTTGATGGATGTCATTAACAGTTAACTCTTTTGCTGAACATTAAGTCCGAAGAAAGTAAATTTAATAATTGAAATCGTGCGCTTTAGACAACACTTATCATTTCAATTCAATATGTACTTTGAAATAAGTATAAAGTGAATTATTTGAACGTCAAGCAATTATAAAGTTTTTCACGTTGTGCTTTATTAAAACTTTTACAAGTAAAATTGTATAAGTAAAAATATTGTTGGTTCAGCTTCTTTATTGGTTTGTCATGGGCCCCTAACGGTATCGTCACGCCATTAAATCCAGCAAATTACTCAATCCTTAAAACCAACTACGTAATAAGAGGCGTCAATAATATCTACTCAACATTGTCCATGTACCTTAAACAATTTTAAATGTAAGATTGTAAATAATAATCAAACTATCTGGCTTGAATGGAATATTATAAAGCATTAAGCGTTACTTTGTTATCGTCCCTTAGAAATTAATGTAATTGAATTAATGTACAATCAATTCAGTTTTTAATAATCATGAATTCAAACCGCTTGCTTAGCGGAAAGATAATAATAATGAAATTCCTCTTGATAAAGAGGAAATTGATAATAAATAAACATTAACCAATTATCACACTACTCAAGTTATATAAATATCTTCAGCTTCATAAATTAATGATTATAACTTCCTCATTTAGCCTCATATTGAATCCAAACGAAGTACAAGGTAGTGCAAATAAACAGAGTTAAAGAAATCACCAAGGCTACACAACTTACTAGTAAAAATATTTTTCAATACCCATACTTATTAACATCCATAATAAAAATTATCACGACACTAAAACTATGAACATTTAACAACTAGACACCTGTGATACCTACTTAAATTTTAATTTGAATTTGAATAAATAAGTGTCTGTAATATTAAAAGTAAATCTTTTGTTGTAAAATCACAAATAAGTTGGTCATGTAATAACCCAACGGCCAAATTCATTAGTTTAACCTAAAATAAGTTATATATACCAATAATGCCAAAAAGAGTCACTTTAGATGGTGCACAAATAAAAATCCACCAAAATATAGATTTAAACCAGTTACATATTATCGAGGAGGTCATTGAAAATTCTTTTGAAGAAAAAGAAGACTTAATACTGTCTTAGGAACTTTCACATTATAATTAATCTTTTAAAATTCTTTAAGCCTTAAACCTTGTTTTGTAATGACTAATGTTTACGAAAATATTAACATCATAATGACACATAATATAGGCGTACAAAAATATAAATTCAAACTCACGTTAAAGAACATAATATAGCAGATTTAAAACATCGTCGCTACACTAAGCCTGCCGTCTGCGAATAAAGTCTTAACAAAACTCGCCATTATATTAGATTTGATAAACCACACCAAATGAAAATTAATCTAAACAAAACGGTAGTTGTACATTTTCACCAACGGTCACAATTATCATATCCAGAAGTACAATATAACAATAAAATTATTGAACAAGTAGATAAAGCAACCCTTTTGGGAGTAACGATTGATAAAAAAAACTTAAATGAAAAGAACATATTGAAAATTTGTGTAAAAAACTTTAAAGTCAGTTTGCATATGCATTACATAAGCTTGCATTCTAAAAACAGATTCTCTCCTCATCGCATATTATGGAATAGTAGACACGTATGCGATATGGTATTATGTTTTGGGGAAATTCAACTGACAAAGAATTGGCATTTAAAGCACAAAAGAACTGCCAATAGATTGGAAGAATTTAAATGCAAATACTATTAGTACGAGTTTATTGCGATATTAAAGATTATTTTAATGGTAAATTTCAATTTACTTAACTATAATTTCAAAATTCTTACTTTTCATAATTATTACTTTTATATAATTTGTACGCCGTAACTGGTAAAACATGACTGCTTTGATTTGATATCCCCAAATATTCTTTATCTTTAAAGAACATACATTCCAACCAAGGATGATCAGTGATGCTTTTGAAATGAAAAAAAAGGAATATTAATCTTCATTTCCATCCATATTTCAATAGAAGAAGATGGCTCGCTTTTACCACCTGATTGGGATTAACTAATTAAAACCATTAAATCAAAATCCAAAAAATATCACAAAAATAGCCTTGTAATGTTAGGATGTCTGACACCTCAGGTACCAATATAATTGAATATTATTATCAGTAGTCAGACCTCAGGCCTCCTGTGGCCATAGTCACAGAGCAGTTAAATACATGGTTGCAGTAAAGTATCCAAAACAAAAACGTCAGGCGTGTAAAAATCTTAACAACCAGCAATAAAAGTATTTTACCTTAAACCTTTATAAATCCAGTTATTAGATTTAG
Source organism: Helleia helle (assembly GCA_963853865.1). Classification (NCBI taxonomy): domain Eukaryota; kingdom Metazoa; phylum Arthropoda; class Insecta; order Lepidoptera; family Lycaenidae; genus Helleia; species Helleia helle. Next base: position 9,837,719 of record OY971420.1, read on the forward strand.
AATCGCGAAATAGCTAGAGAAACAGTCTTGAAGTGATAACGTCTTTAACCCCGTTGAACAATTTGGCAGGGGAAAATCTTATGTAACATTTTAAAATGTCTTTTTTTTGTTTGTTCACAAATGTGTTTATTTAAGACTTTGAAATCATATTCTAGTAACAAATGCTAATTTAGTTCTGCAGAACAACATGTTTTTCTACCCTACTCTAAATATAATAATCCTTTTTTAAATGTATATTATCCCTCTTACAGTCACAGTCATCTAGTTTAACAATTTGGCAATCCTGCCAATCTTGCCAAATGACTGCCAATTTACTCTTAGTGATACTTAGTAACATGTAATGTAATGTAGATACTACATTCTGGCGATAAATGAATTTGAACATGTTATACCAATTTATAATTATTAATGAACAAAATATAATATGTAGGTTATACGAGTCTCATTGATGTAGTATGTATGATGTGTGTACAATTTGCACTGTCAAAGAGTAGCCTCGACCACGCGCAGAGCAGTGAAATAAAGAGTAATTTGCACCATCGAAGTGTAGCCTCGACCACGTGCAGAGTAGTGTAGTAAGAGTAATTTGCAGTTTGCACTATCGAAGGGTAGCCTCGACCACGTGCAGGGTAGTGTAGCAATGAGCAATGTCATGAAAAGTAGTATCTATCTACCGTCATAATTTTAAATAAAAACTTCGAAGAATAATAAGATTCAATAATTACTATTTTTCATATACATGTTAAATGTTATAAAATAAATAAAAATCGAGCTCCGCGAATTAAAAGTGAAAAACATGGTAATATCCCGTTTTAAATAATTTCACTATTATATATATACACTAAAAAATAAAAGTAGGTGAGCGTGCATACCTGGGTTTACCCCTCTTCTGAGGTTTCATGATAATTAAAATCCTTTTCACAAAGTACTCACTTTATTTTACATGTCTCCGGTACAAACCATTACTCTCATATATTATATTTAACATATTACATAATCCTTGTCTTTATATCATTTCCTTATACTTGCATAATATTAAATATTACATCGTACTGTCTGAGGCAGTACTATCCACACCGAGAATCGGTCACTAAAGAGCCCCTCATCATTCCCTACCACAGATTTTATAATATTTCGCCCCGCCAGGCGCCACAAACGAACTTACAACTACCTACACTAACAAAACTATTAAAATATTTAAACGGAAATCATGACAATTGATATAGTCAATAAACAGTTATTCACTAACTTAAATTATTATAAATATCGTCTTAGCATTATAAATAACTACTGTAAATACATTATTGATTATAGCATCATTATTATTATATTAATTATGTACATTAAAATTTATTAGTGTTATACTCTAATTATTATTTAACATTATCAATAAACAATACATATCCGTTTGGCGCCACCTGAGGTTTATTATTATAATAGTTGTATTTAGATAGGTAACCAACGTCACATCCGGCTGGTGTTTCCAGTGGTTTGTAACACAAGGTATCAAAATTTTGCCGATAAGTCATTATTTTGCGCTCCGAAAGCCATTAATGATTTATTAATTAATATTCCATATATTAAGTCATCATAATTATAATCTTTATATATATAATTCTTCTGTGCGTGTGTATGTCACTGAACTCCTCCTCAGCGGCTGGACCGATCTTGATGATTTTTTTTTGTGTGTGTTCAAGTGGATTCGAGAATGGTTTAGATTCACAAAAAAAAAAATGTACAGGACAACGTCTGTCGGGGCCACTAGTAAATATATACAATAATATCAACCCTTATATGTCCCACTGCTGGGCACGGGTCTCCTCCTCGAAATAATTTTTGCCAAAACTGGTATAAAATGGTATATCTCCCGGTTCTCGCTTGACATTGAGTTTCGGGACAGTCTGTATATTAGCTGTCAGAAGTAGTGAAGTGCAGTCCCATTCACGCCGACGATCCGTCACAGGGAGATGCTCTGATTTTTATTGATAAAAAAAATCCCCGAATAATTATTTTCCTTACCCCTTTTTTTTTGTTTTTATTACAATTCCTTCACAAATGAATCGAAAGGAACTTCGTTCCATCCGGGTGTCCCTTGACACCTCTCTTTAGTTTTTTTTTTAAATGTTTGTTTGTGTTAATTTATGACTTTGAAATTCACATAATCACAAATGCTAATTTAGTTCTGCAGAACAACATTATTTTTCAACCTAAATTTATTAGTTCCTTTGAAATGTATATTATTATCCTTCTTACAAAGATTTAGTTCAACAAATTGGCAGTCCCTATGACTGCCAATTTACTGTTAGTGATTATGTGAATTTTATTAGTTGTACTTAAAACACTTACTACTTAAACTTATTAACATTGTTGCGGACCAATCAGCAATTATTGTAAATACTATACTACTAATATATATTCTGGCGATAAACGAATTTTAACATGTTTTACCAATTTATAATTACTGAACAAAATATATTATGTAAGTACGAGTACTTGTCTAATGTGTAAAATTTGCACTGTCCAAGAGTAGCGTCGACCATGTGCAGGGGGTAGTGTAGTAAGAGTAATGTGCCCCATCAAAGAGTAGCAAGGACCACGTGCAGGGTCGTGTAGTATGAGTAATTTGCACCTTCGAAGAGTAGGTTCGACCACGTGCAAAGTATTGTGATGAAAGTAAAATGCACCGTCAAAGAGATGCCTCGACCATGTGCAATGTAATGCGAGTAATCTTCACTGTCGTTGAATATCTATAAGTACCTAGTATCTAGTCATAATTTTGAATAAAAACTTCATAAAATTGATAAGATTCAATAATCACTATTTTTCATTTCAACAACGCATGGAAACTAAAAAATAAAAGTAGGTGAGCGTGTATAGGTACCTGGTTTATCCCTCTTCTGAGATTTCATAGGATTAAAATTCCTTTTAACAAAGTACTTACTTTATTTTACATGTGAGGCAGTACTTTCCTCATCAACAATCGATCACACAAGAAAGCCTTCACCATTCCCTACCACAGATTTTATAATATTCGCCTCGCAATGAGCCACAGACGCACTTACAACTATCTACACTCACAAAATTATTACAATATTTATTTAAATTACTGAAAATCATGACACGTGTGTGGTGAACGAACCGCAAAATTAAGTTTGTTTTAACCGATTTAAAAAAAAGAAGGCTCTCAATTCATCGGAATGTTTTTTAATGTACATACTTTTCCCGGAAAAAAAGTACCCCGTGTCGTGCCCAGGATGTTAAAATATAATTGTACCAAGTTTCATCGTTAATCGAACGGGTAATTTTTGCGTGATGCTTGAACAGACATACAGTAATAATAATATCTATGTACGCTTTTACACCATGTCAATGTGGTCCCGTGATAAGTTTACGAAGAACTTGTGTTACGGTTACCAGACAACGGAAATATATTTAATACTTTTATACTATACATATATTTAAGATTTTTATAATATAATACACATCCATGACCCAGGAACACAGAAAATAATTTTGTTCTATGGCGGGATTCGAACCCGCAACCTCAGGCTTGAGCGCCAACGCGCTTACCATTGAGCCACAGAGGTCGTCTACAGACATGTAGACAAACATTTTTCAATTACATTTTTGAGTTAGGTACCTGTATCGATCTAGTAACACTATTTATTTTTTAATTATCTTTAATGTACAGAATTTGTACTTTAGTTTTATGATATACAGTATAGATTATTATCATACGAAATTTACCTGTTCGTCCAGAACAGCTTGCCGATCCGTGAGGCAGTCGTTAGCTTCGTCTTCCCTCGTCACAGAGCCTTCCGGTGCGAATGAATTCCTCATAATTCCCGGTAACACTGCTGCAAAATAAAAATAGACATCGTAAGAAATTCTCGCGGTTTCAGAAGAGTTAAAATGAATCATTTTTAAACATACTAAAAAGCACATTTTATATTGAAACTACCTATGTTCAAAAAGCTCTAATACATTAAAACACGCTTCTTAGTTTTAAAATTTTACCATAACCAGAAACAAAAAAATATTTTATTGGTAGTAGGAATACGTTGTGCAGAGCAGTCCGTCCGCATGAGCACTCGGGCACTTATTTAATTAATTCTGTCTTGCCCTCTCGAAAGAAATAAGGAGCACCCACGCAGAAGGGAGCGCGGCACAGCGGATCGCTTCCACCGGTATCCCTCTCTATTAAAATTTGAAAAAAAGTCATCAAATTAAAATACACAGAACCTGCGCTGGTTTCGGGAGGCGGGTCCTCTTCATTGTAATCAGGCTCTGGCTCGGGAGCGCTATCGTCGTCTGCATTCAACGACATGAAGAAACGAAGAGAGACTATATATTATTATTATGTTTGCGCACACATTCGATTTTGTAGCTAAGCAAACCTATCCATCGTTAGTACGCACTGATACAGAAATTTATGCAAGCTTGTATAATGTAGAGTTTGTTTGAGGGCGCTAAACTCCAGAACCACTAGGCACATCTGAATCTTTTTCGTGTTTGATAGATGTTTAAGAAAACTATTTATAGTTTTTTTTTCTAATGGTGATAAGATTCAAATATTTCATAAAAATTAGTTTCATGGTGTTGCAAATTTTAAGTTAAATCAATACATAATATAAAAAAAAATTATATAAAAAGTTTTTAAAATTTTCTGTGAAGTTTTTACTATTTTTATTATTACACCATTTTCGCAATCAAAACAAGTTCGAAATAGCTAGAATAGGAGGTAAGTGCATATTTCCACAAAGCTTCATATATCATATATACAATGGTTTTAAAAATCGCGCATGAGTATTCAGACGCTGTTATCAATAGGTATTCGCGTGTTCCTAATTCTAGGAATATATCTTACTGGGCATACATACGGCATGATTATAGCTGGCAACTGACTCATCAAGCAAAATTATTGCTAGGAATAGTGAGTGACATGTTCTTACATGAATGTATATTTTAAACAAATAAAATATGAGTAATGTTTTGGACTAAAGTTACGCTTATCTAATCCCGTCAGTTAGTAAGAAATTGTTACATGTATGTTCATCATTATTAACCCTCAATCGACCCACTGCTGGGCACGTTTCTCCTAATCAGACGAGGGTGTTGGGCCATAGTTCGCCGATGTGCTAGCCCAATGAGGGGTGAACTTCACACGCCTTCAAAGACTTTAAATCTCGTCAGGCGTAGGTTTAATCGCGATGATTTCCTTACCGGCGAGCAAGTCTTCACCGGTCTCATGTTCAGGTGTACGGAGAAATTTAGAAAAACCCCCACAGGGAAACGAGATTGAACCTAGGGTTCTCATTCAACAGGCCGAGCCCATTCCTTTTAGGTCTGGGCTCCGCACGGAGATCGTCTTGCCAATTTGTCTACCCAATAATAAAATAATATCATACATAATACATTACATATATCATACAAATTACTTACACGGGATTCGAAACCGCGACAGTTGCGTACAATTCCCAGTCACATTACCACTACACCAGTCATATTACAAAGTTCTGTCGCATCTCCTCTCATCGAAGGAGGCATAACTTATAAATTTATTCAATAAACATGTGAAAATATTTTAACATTTTATTTAAAAAAAACATCCACTCCACTTCCAACGAAATAACAAAAGAACTAACGACTTTGAAACGGCTGAACCAATTATGATAATATTCAGAATCACGGCTAGAAAACCAGCGTTCAAATAAAATGCATCTAAATGGGTCCCCCCATTTGAGGAATACGGTGCCACAAACAGACACACTTAAAACGTAGGTATAACACCCCTCTTTTTGCTTCAGCTTCAAAATATAAATCGGGGTAATCTATAGATTAAATTCGTTTCGATTTCTAAAAAAGGAGGAGGTTCTCAATTCGGATGTTTGTTTTTTTTTAACCATCTAAATCGGTTCACCCAGAACTCGTGTAGAATAGTCATTGATGATATTTATAACACGTCTTTACGTAGGATGTTTAAAAGGATATCTAGGTACTCACAGTCCGGTGCTGGCGGGTCTGGGTTGGAGAGTAGACAGGTGGCCCACTCCGCCCGGGCTATCTCGCCGTCGCCGTCACCGTCGCACCCTCGGGCCCACGCTCTGGCACATCGCTTAGGCTTCACCACCTAAAGACAGCGGGGTTAAGACATTGTCGAAGAGAGAAGAGTAATTCGTTGCCTAACTAGATGGCGTGTAAGATTTTCTCACGCCCTCGTGGAACCCATCATGGACAGGTTTAACGTCCAGATATGGAGCTTCATCCACAATAATATCATATACCGTGTGTATTTGGAACGCTTGCGAAAACGAAGAGGTATGATTGTTGGCATAGCCTGACATGATACAAGTGAAAAAAACGCGTTTTTTTTTGGTTGCCTTTTTTTTGTATAATCCGGTTTAGTAAACATAATGTTACAGGAATTTGATGATAATGCTTTAAAATAATGGTTTTAAAAAAAAAACAGCAATGTAATAAACAGCGTTACACGAGGTCGCCGCATGCACGAGGTGAACGAACTCCCGCACCGCGTGCGTCTTCAGCGCGATTTATCGCTTTATTCGTTCATCGCTTTAGTTTTTACTAATACATTGCGGGTTTACAAAATACACAAGTCCTAAAATTTTCTTTGGAAACGTTTCTGAGATAAATGGTTATATGCATTATATAGTATATTATTTGGGTTTAATATTCGCAAGCGTTCCATATACACCCAGTATATAGAGTCGAATACGTCCCACGAATAGAAACGGGCCTTCTCCTTTGAATCAGGTGGACACAGTATTAGGTCTACCTATGCTGCTGGGAAAATGTCTCATGAAGTATGGTTTAACATTTTTTTTTATTTTCCGCCGGGAAATGGTTTTAGGCATGCCGCGGGGGAGGGGGCCTCCACAGGCGGGTATGTGGGTCTTGCTGCGCCCGAAAGATGGTAAGGTGGACGCAGCTCTACCCACTAAAACTCGTTGAGTGCCACGAATGCCGCCTTTGGTGAGGTTCTCCGGATCTGTTGAGCAAACAGGGCACCTCGATGGCTAGAATAACCCCTCCCAACGTCAGGACAGTGAAATGGGGTGAAGTTCCCATCCTCTGCCCCTCGACTACTCCTACTCTTTTGTCCCCTCTTCTTATTAGAGGGGTACAAAGAGCAGGCCCCTCGGTTCACTTGGCTTCTCCCAAGGTGCTGGGTTCACTTTAGGCTACTGAGCCCCACCGCCACGACAAGGTTTGAACCGTGGTGGGGAATTCCATACGGCCTAGCATACCCTATGTTAGGCCATGCTTTGCCTATGCTGTATGCACTGGCCTAAAGCGTATTGACGATCTTAGACTTTAATTATTTGATAAGCATATCAAGCAGGTTTCCCTCCACAATCAGGACAGTCAGGTGTAATTAGATTTTAGAGGTAGAACCCATTTTAGAGGTAGCGTATAAACTAGGCCTCAGTCTCAGATCTCTCGCGTTGAGGTCTAGTTTTTATCAAATAGACTAATATTTAATAGTTCTAAATATAATCCTTTTTACATAATACACATTAAGACATTCCTGTATTACATAAAACAAGACATAAACTATCACTACGCTTTATTCGTGCCAAGCTTAAGGAACATAATCCACTCGAGATGGAGCAATTACTAGATACACTAATGCATTATACTTATTGAGAAACCAACAATGGGTTTCCTTGTCATTTCACGCCTTCGTATAGTGGTAGCATTAACGTCACGATCTCAACTAGCATCTATTGATATGTAATATAAGTAATATTGTATATTATCTTGTTTGTATGAATTTGAATGTATCAATAATAATTAATCAATGATCGAAAACGTAAGCACGTGAACCAATAAATTTTTGATTATGGGTAAGTTAAAGTTTATAATATGTAAATACTAAAATATAAAGTAACATCTTTTGGATATTATTTTCTTCTTATGTATGACATTTTGAGTCGATGTATTATTGGTATCGAAGTTCAAAGGGGTTAATACCAAATATCTCTATAATAATCAAGACTAAGAAATGTAGGTAGTACATTATACGAGGGCGACAATGAAAGTTCTTAGAAAAAAATTTTGTAAGTTATTTGATTTATTATACCTTTTTAAAATATTGTCCATTCAAATCAACACATTTCTTCATCCGGTGGAATCCTCTGCGAAAAACAAGTGGCCCACTCGTGTTTAGGGGTCTCTTCGACCTTTTGAAACGCAGCCACTGCTTCCTCGGCGTCCATAAAAGCGTTTCCCTCGAGATTTTTATTTTATTTTCAGGAATATATCAGGTAGTCAGTAGGTATGGTAAGGTCCCAGGTCATGGCTATACGGCACTTGATTATTATTCCACGCCTAACGTCGCCAAATAGTCGATTGTTTGCTTGGCGGTTTACCGGTGTGCGACGAGGCGTTGTCGTGGTGAAGGAAGATCCTACTGCCTAATCCTAAGGAAGATACCACTACGACAAGTGGCAAACAATTAGTAGTGTACCACTATGCAGTAACTATTTTAGATCCTCTAAAACAATTGTTGCGTAATGACATGTCCTTCCGAAGAATAACGCCACCATCATTTATCCAACGCTTCGACCAATTTTCACTTTTGTTGGCAGATCCTCTGAAGGAAACACGCACTCAGAAGAATATCTTTTAGTTTCAGGTTTATAACAGTAAATCCAGCTTTCGTCCGTAAGTATGTTGAACATAGCATTTGAGTCATCTCCGTTAAATATTTTAACTATTTCACTGCACCAATCGCGACGGAGTTTTTGGGCTTCTGTCAAATTATGAGGTATCCATCGGGCACAAAACTTAATAAATGTTCATGGAGGATTTTGTGCACTACACTTATACCGATGCCTAAGCTTGTGCGAATCTGCTGAAGCTGATACGTTAGTCTCTTTTGTCAGTCTCTATCATACGCCGCGTATGTTATCTTCGGTCGTCGTCGTAGGAGGCCGTCGGCCACGCAGATCATCGGTGGGATTAGTGAGACCACGTTTAAGCACATTAAACCAGTTTCAACAATGGCACGAAATGGGGCTTCATCGTGAAAGACCAATCGAAGTGAACACATGAGGCTAGTTCTAAGAACTTTCAGTGTCACCCTCGTATTATATTAAGAGTAACTTCCTAGGTATTTTTTATAAAACTGTTGTATAGAGAAAGCCCGGCTAGAATGTTTTGACTAGGTACCTCACAAATGAAAATATAACATTAATAATAATAATATCTATGGACGCTTTACACCACGTCAATCTGGTCCCGTGGTAAGTTTACCAGACAACGGAAATATATTTAATACTTTTATACTATGCATATATTTAAGATTTTTATTATAATATAATACACATATTTAACACACATCCATGACCCAGGAACACAGAAAATATTTTTGCTCCCTGGCGGGATTCGAACCCGCAACCTCCGGCTTGAGCGCCAACGCGCTTACCACTGAGCCACAGAGGTCGTCAAAACATTGAGACGTAATAATTACTTACCTTTTTGATAAGTCGCCTCAGGCCGCGGTATTCTGATTTCTGCAGGGTGCCGCTGCGGTCTTTGTCCAGTTCTCTGAACTTCCAGTCAGCCACCGATCGGGGTTCCGCAGGGCCCCTTTGATCGGATCGAGTTCGATCGAATTCGCCGCTGAAGATTTTTATCAGATTTGAATTGAATTGTGCTCGATCTGCACGAGTGCAACCTGCGAATTAATGTTTTAAATTTAAATTTGGCACAGAAAAACGTATATAAGTAACTAAAATCATCTACGCTATAGATAGTTTAGATACCACATATAAAAAAGAAGTTTTATGAAACGATAACAAAAATTAATTATACTCCTTTATGTAAATAATTCAATTATCATTCAACAATGAAATGATTTAATATTTCATATTCCTTATGCGTAACAGTGTGTAGTCACGTAAATCTCTGTAAATAGCGTTCATTGATTATGTATCGACTCTATTGATTTTTAATCTATCGAAAGTATTTTTTATGAATATGTATTAATGCAGTAATCTTACACTCAAACATTATTGTAAGAGATAGTACCGTGCTGCATTACAGCCGATCAGGGCCGGCAAGACCAGGGTGGTACCTCTCGCTCACATAATACCGGCGTCAAGTGACAGCTATGCTGTCGCGTTTCGTGCGGTTTGTGAGTTTCCGGTGGGGGATAGGGAAAATGAGGGCAACGCATCTGCATAGCCACTGGTTGTGCGGATGTGCATGGGCGTCGGTACCATAAGGCTCCGACTGCTAGTTTGCCCCCTTATGACAAAAAAAAACATCATTATTTTATGTCAAATGTGTTGAGCTTCGATTAATCGCAGCCATAAAATATAAAGATCTTCTACACTAGGAGATAGTAATCGGACATCTTGACAAAAGTGGCACCTATTCTAAAACCTTTTTGGTGCAACTCTTATAGACAAGAAACGTTAGAAGCACTTTTTAGATACATAATTCAAATTAATTGGTTGCTCCTACATATTAAATGTTCCTACGTGAAGCAAAAGATGTAAACCCGATGATGACAAGAGCTAAAAAGGCCTTTCAAAATGATGTTTAATTGTACGAATGTTCACTTTTAGTATAAAAAACACAGACTTTAGTAATTGGGTTATTTTAAATAGCAACAGAGAAATTTCTTGCGTTTAATACAACGCGCATCTCATAGTTCACAGAGGTCAGGAATATACATTGCCTTTCTACTAAATCGAGATTGCATTCCAGTATTTCTAATGGCTGGCCATAAAATATTTTCAGTGAGCATTGATAATATCGTTTTGTTTGTTTGGATGAATGTCCAACAGTGTATAATTATTTTGAACGGACGAAACTATTTTGAACGAAGGAAGAACATCTTATAACTAGTATTTTTTAAAATAATTATTTTAAGTTGTTGTTTTTTATGTTTTACATGGGTTAAAATAATTTACCCTAAACAAGACACTCCACGTTTAGAAATAGTGATTTTATCCAGATCATTGTGCACTAAATGACTTTCACGCACTATTGGCATCTGTAGCCCGAATTAATATGTATAAGACAATCGTTGATAATAATTTTGACGTGATAACGTATTATACGTAAACGTGAACGGATAAAGGATGACGATGATAGCGATGAACGACCGCTACACGCACAAAAGTAACACGTTCCGCCTGAGCGTGCAAGCGAGAGGGCGAAACAAGCGATAGAGAGAGGCACGTTCGGCTTTTTTATATCGCAGCGGCTTTTTTATATGGCAGGGAAATGCTTTTTACGCATGTAGCCAGGATTTCGGGTAGATCTTGACCTACTAGATGTGGGACTCGCACCTGGGAGTGTCCTACCCGTAAACTAAAACCACTGCGAGCGCCTTCAGCAACTTTTTGAGGGTCTCGGATCTGTATTCAAAGGGATTACCTCAGCGACAGGCGGTCCAACCCAGGAAGGTCAGACTGCTCAGCCGCTACGAGCAGTTGTGTTATACTGAGCGCAGGTTCCCACCCTGAACCCGACACGAGCACAGGGGCGTTACTGGGGGCGCATTAAGTAGCGCCTTCTACGCACCCCCGTTCGTCGCCCACGGGGGGAGGCCTCGTCGTTGGCCTTCTCTTTCATCAACTCGCTAGCCTCCTTTTGTAACTGCCTCACAGAAGAAGACCATCGCCGTGCAGGACTCGTCGTCATCGAGCATCGCGATGAAAGACAAGTCCCCTCCGATAACTGATATCAGATCGCGACGCAGCACCGCCCATATCATAGCACACATCAAGGGTGTGCTGGGCCGAGTCCACCGCCGCACCAAAATCGTGACACACGTTCACCGGCTCTCTGTGGGTCGTCCGACACAGGTACTCACCAAAGCAACCGTGCCCGGTCAGCACTTGTGTCAGACGGAAGGTGACCGGTTTGCGCTTACAGCGCGGGACCGCTGGAGGACCGGACGCAGAGCAGCTATTAGGGTTTAGCCATACGGCTGCCACGCTAGATCCTCCCCCCATCTCCGCATTAACGCTTCTTGCCCTAGTCGGCGAACCCGCAGGATCCCGTCCAACGTTAGGCTCTCACCGAGGGACCTCCTATCCGAGACTCGAGTTCCCACGGGGGTCACCAACTAGGGCAGTGGCTGCAGCCCACGATACCGTACGGTGCCCCCGAATCATCCTTACCGCGACGACCCGCTGTGCCGAGCTCAGCTGGGCCTTGTTCCTCGTGGTAAGGTGACCCGCCCAGATGAGAGCACCGTACGTTGCCATACTCCGGCGGACTCCGGAGTACAGCTGCCTGCAGGCGGCGCTAGGTCCTCCGAGGTTCGGGGGGAGTCTGCCCATCGCACTTACCGCCTTTACGACCATCGGTCCCAACATTGAAAAATGTGGGGCCAAAGGTCCACACTCTCCGTCAAGGATGAGCCCCAGATATTTGATATCTATCTTGACGCTTACCCCTCCGATTTGGGGGTCCTTTCCACCGGGACCTGAAGAAGAGAAGGGATTCGGTCTTCTCCGGTCTGACCCGAAGCACTAACCTCTCTCTGCGACTATTGTCCACCCTCCGCTTGCGCGCCTTCTTCAAGTTAGTGCGGACCACCAAGGACCCCAAATACCTCCCTGATGGAACTGGCGTCTTTTCTAATTTTGGCCGCATAACCCCCTCCAAGATTGACCGATTTGCCGGTCAGACCGAGAATCTATATATATCTATATTGGCCTCGGCCGCCCGCCTTAGGTCCTACGCACCCAGTTTTTCAAAGTCGAGGTCAGGGGGGGACTTCTTCCACTTCCTCATTGACCTCTTTGGGCTTCTTAAATGCCCACTTTTCGAGGGCTAGCTCAAAGCTATCCTCCTTCTCCTTCTCGGCCCTCTCCTCGCGGAGCAACCCGTGCACGAGTACCCCTCTTAGAACTAAAGAGCAGGGGGTAAGGGACGGGTACTTCACCCCATTGTACTGTCCCGACGTTGGGAGGGGTTGTTCCGTGGTGCGGGACAGCCCCTCTGTGGAGGTGGCGTCGGTCCCCTGAGGGGCTGACTAGACGTCGAGGGGGCACCTCATCAAAGGCGGCATTGGTGGCACTCGCCGGGTTTTAGTGGGTAGAGCTGCGTCCACTTACAAGCTTGCGGGCGCAGCGAGTCCCACATACCCGCCTGGAGAAACCCACTCCCCAGACGGATGCCTCAGAGCATTTCCCGGCCTTAAAAAAAAATAAAAAAAAATGACTAGATTCCCATAAAAAAATAAATTTGTAATTTTTTAAAAAAATTATAAAATTATACAACCTTCAGTTAAACACGATATATAGATTGGCAATTGGCAACAATAAATATCACGAAAAGTGATACTAGTGAAATTCAATTTCCTATGCGTTGTCCAAAAACAAATTGAAACACGTTGGACGTTAGCAGCCCCACGTCATTGCTCTTATCTATCTTCACTAATAAAGCATTCAGTGACTCTTTAAACATGTATTAGATGATTGCTGGCCTATTTGAACTTACTACGTTTGTTACGTTGACCCCGAACAGATGATCGGCGTTTTGTCTGTGATTTACCTGCAACAGATAAAATATTTGTATCATATACAATATTGTGCTCTTTATTACATCTTTCCATAATTACATAATTATCAGCACATTAAATGAAGCATTAATAGAAGCATTGTATTAAGATAGAATAAAGGTTCTAGTCATACGAGTGGATACAGAGCTTGCATGCATGGAAAGATGCGTAATGTAGAATAAGATGTAGGATGTTTTTATTCCCGATAAAAACTTAAATGTGTTAATCACATTTCTATAATGTGATTATGTGTGTACTATTACGTCTAAAAAAGCACTTGATAATATATTTGATTGTTAGTCAAAGCGGACGAATCCCCGAGTAACATATACCTAGCACCTACTATACAATACGTACCAAAATTTAATACAGCAGACAACTTCGAGATCAGTCGCGACACTTCGTAACTCGGAATTTCCGTTGGCGTCGCGTGGATTTTTCAACGATTAGTTGTGAATTGAAATGAAAATAAGGATATAGTATCATGTAGAGATAAAGATAACGCATGTATTTACTTATTCATTCACAAGTTGGTTATTGTGACACTTAAAATGAACGTCTTATCAAAAATATATCTTATATCTTTAAATGAGCAATTCTTGTATATATATAATTGGAATCTCGGAATCGGCTCCATCGATTTTCATAAAATTTAATATATGGGAGTTTCGGGGGCGATAAATCGATCTAGCTAGGAATCATTTTTAGAAAATGTCATATTATTTAAAAAAAAAAAAAAACCGAGCAAAGCTCGGTCATCCGGGTACTATATGATAATACAAGGACAGGCCTGTCCTTGTATTATCATATATATGTTTAGGGTACCCAGCAGACATTGTCCTCTATGTCCTCTTTAACCTATAGGGGGCTCGGGCACTAGAATAATGGGGCCCCTGACGAAAACAACAATTGTGCTAAATAATATATAAACTAAAATAATAAATAATACTCAATCATATTCTGATAGTAATAATGGGGACCCGGGGCCCTGGACACCTGCCCAGAGTGCCCAATGGGAAAGACGGCCCTGATTGTCCTGTGCGAAACATTTTGAAGTGGACTGAATTGTGAATCTAAACCATTCTCGAATATACTTGAAAACACACACAAAAAGAACATCAATATCCGATTTGGGGGTCCTCTCCACCGGGACCTGAAGAAGAGAAGGGATTCGGTCTTCTCCGGTCTGACCCGAAGCCCTAACCTCTCTCTGCGACTATTGTCCACCCTCGGCTTGCGCGCCTTCAACATCAATATCAGTCTAGATTCTAGCCGTTTAGGAATTCAGTGACATACACACAGAGAGGAATTATATACGTAATTTTATTTTTATTATGTGTGTGAGGGGGTGAGGTTAGTGTTGTACATATTTTATATAATTTTGCGGGATCGCTATCCTTGTCCCCCGGCCACCATGATGGAAAAAGGGATGCAAAGGGTTTTCAAGCAGTATTTTGTAAACTAGCAAACCCTACAGAATATTTTATAAGACATTATTTGTAGCAAGTTATATAAGCAAAATACCAAAAAAAATTTGAACAAACTTGAACTGAAGATTAAAACATTTTAAAAGCAAATTTGAACTTGAACACAAATTTAAGCTTATACTAACCCTCTTACCACGCACATCAAAATAATAAAATTGCGTCCTCTTAGAAATGCAATCATAAGTGTAACTTTTCAATGGACTACAAATATAGTTTTTAACTTTACATGTCAAATACTACTTAGCGAAGTCAATTTAGTATAATTCTCTATAAATAGTACATAATATTTCGTTTGACATTAATTATTGATACCAATCATCTAATGGACATTGTGAAATGTTATAATAAAGTTGTAAATTGACATTTCTGGTTAATAAACGTTGTTTCAAAGCAGCAGGGTGTGGCAATTTGTTATCAAAACCAGTAGCACATTTATACTTGTCCACTGCCTTTAGTCTGGACTAAAATCCATATCAGGGCGCTTTAGGCATTGTACCTATATCTTGGGGCTCCTATGCCCCTGAATCTTTGCGAAATTCATTTTTCCGAAGATTCTAAACCAATACATAAATGTTGAATTATGGTTGATCCGGTTCTCCTCTTATTGAGGTAAGTACTAATCAAGATAGCATTGATAAAGAATGAATTATCATGAATTCTAAGGCATAAAGGTCATTTATTTTGGTTTTGTTTCATCGTTTCTAAAGAATTAGATCTAGTTATCTAGAACCAAGAAATTTGTTATGTAGTGTCTGACTCAATTCATTATAATAGGTCTTATGAAATTGCCGTTCTGCAGTAGATACTGGCCATTTCAAATCAAAATATTTTGTTTGGCTAAGAATTCTAATTTCAAATTATTTTATTTTAAAAACATGGAATTCTTTTTTCAAAAGTAGTCATTTGTTTATTGATTAGTGTTACATTTTCATCGCATTTCAATCTTTTTCGTCATCATGGATACGTTAAAAATTCGAGTAATTATGGAATATGAGTACCGTCGTGGCAGCAACGCGGCACAAGCGGCACACAACATCAACCACGTTTACGGAGCTAACACTACAAACCAACGCACCACCTGTTATTGGTTTGCTCGCTTCCGTTCTGGAAATTTCGACCTGAAAAATGAACCTCGCGGTCGTCCGAAGACTTTGGTCGACAATGACAGATTAAACGCGATTGTGGAAGCTGATGATACACAATCTACGGCTGAATTAGCAGCAGCTTTCGACGTTAGCGTCAAAACAATATTGGTCCATTTGCGTCAAACTGGCAAGGTAAAAAAGCTTGACAAATGGATGCCCAACGAACTCGATGATCGCCAGCGCGAAGTATGCGTCGAGACGTGCCTTGCACTGATCAACAGACACACAAATGAAGGAATCATGAAGGAATAATCATCATCAATCCGTCTAAAGCTGTAAATCTAAGTAAACGCGGGCGAAGTTGCGGGCAACAGCTAGTTTAAAAATATGCGTATCGCGCCTAAAGAAGTTTTCCTTTCAAAAATGTTTTGTTTAGCCTTATATTTAGAAACTTCTTTCCTTCCTCTCTATTAAAAAAGCCATAAACCTAATTCCAACGTAAACGTAATTCAAACCTCATTTATAAAATAAATGAGGTTTGAATTACGTTTTATTGTTGCTACTAAAGGACTCCTTATTCATTAATAACAAACTGGTTGACCACTTTTGGGAACTTGCAACCTTGCCAATTTATTTTTATCGTAAGATTTTTAGGACACGTATTATTTTAGGATGATATATAAAACAGTTTTACCGACCCCTAATTATTTAGATAAGATACCAATGATTAATTTCGCAGAACCAATGGCTTGACTTAGAATAACCTTCGTACAGGTCACAGGATGTTAGGTTTCAATTACATTAAATCTATGGTAAGTCGTGGTTAGTGGGTGGCCCTTTTTAAATTGTTACATCCTAACCCAATTGACTGCGTGGATCATGGGTCCCAATCGGGACATCATTAGAGTGTATTACAGATTGAGATATACCTATATTAAAATTCAATAAAAAATGTCCCGCCATGAACGCACGGCAGAAAGATAATATTCTGCGTTAATATTCAAATATCGTCATCAGCCCCTACCCATCCGCTACTGAACATAGGCTTCCCTCGAAGAGCGCCAAGACGACATATTTTATATTAATACTAGCTGTTGCCCGCAGCGTCGCCCACGTTAACTTTTGTCTAAAAAATAAAAGAAGGGGTGGACCACCCTTAACATTTAGGGGGATGAAAAACAGCTGATGTTGACCAATCCTCAGATCTACCCGATATGCACACAAAATTTCATGAGAATCGGTCGAGCCATTTCGAAGGAGTTTAATTACAAACACCGTGACACGAGAATTATATATATTAGATTAAAATATATAATTATATTTTATATATTAGATTCAAATATATAATTATATATCTTTATCTTTATATATATATTTCTTGTGTGCGTGTGTATGTCACTGAACTCCTCCTAGACGGCTGGACCGATTTTGATGAAATTTTTTGTGTGAGTTCAAGGGGATTCGAGGATAGTTTAGATTCACAAAAAAAAAAATTTTTTACAGGACAACGTCTGTCGGTGCCACTAGTTATATATATATAATAAAACCTATATGAAAATGGAATAAATAAATAGCTGACAGCGCCATACCGTCACGACATCCTAGTCGAATTCACTGCCAAGTCGTGCCAATGGATGTTTCAAAACTTACCCACGTGTATTCAATATACGTATTGCAACGATACGTTTTTTGTGTGTGCGTGCGTTGTGTATGTCCTAGTGTTCGTGTGTGTTGGTGTGTCCTGCAAGGGGTAGGGACGGGGGATCAGTCTGCCCAAGTCCCAACCGGTCTAAACGGCAGTGATGTACTGCATTAGTCAATACGAAAACCGGTAACGAACTAACCCGCGTACGCTGCGGCGTCATAAATTCTTAATTAAATGTCTTCATTTCAGCCGACTTTATAATAACCCTTTTATTATAATAATAAAGTAATTTATCGATTATTTACAATATCTGTGCATTATATAAACGGTATAATATTATAAAAATACTATGCGTAATACTGTCGATACAAATGGAAACCTGATATTTTAAATTTATATTTATTTATTTATAGCTGTTGCCCGCAGCTTCACCCGCGTTAACTTACATTTACAGCCGTACCCGGATTGATTATGATTATTTTAATAGCCTAAGTTACTCCTTATATCATCAGCTATCCACCAGTGAAAGTCCCATTAAAACCGGCCCAGCCGTTTCAGAAATTAGGCTAAGCAAACAGACAGACACACAGACAAAAATTATAAAAGAGGCTATTTTGGTATATGTACCGTGTATACATCCATATGCATTGATTAAAAAGTGGTTATTTTAATATTACAAACAGACACTCCAATTTTATTTTTCTGTGTAGATTAGGATACATGTAATGAAGCTATAAACAACCGTTTGGTAGTAAAAATTAAGAGTTGAGATTTAAGTCAATAGCCAATAGGGTATGGTTAGTAAAAAAGATTTACCTATAGGAATTACATTTTATTGTTGTGCAGATATACATTGATATCCCAGCAACATCTTTTTAACGAATAGTTAATAATGAATGGAAAAAAATGGAATTCTGAACATTTTAGTAAACTTATGTAATTTGAAAATAAACGCAACTTAAATAAATGAACAGTGTACTTATTCATTATCTAACATTAGGTCACAAATTCGATTCTCCCTAAGACATATATTAATATCGATTTAAAGTCCTAAAATTACGTCAAATTTGTTTAAAATATTATTAATAAACAAAGTTTAATGTTAAATGTAGTGTTAAGCTAATATAATATTACTAGCTGCTTCGTCTGCGCAGGATAAGATTTTTCTTTTTCATAAAAAATCCTATGTTACTTATAATATCTCCAAGAATATGTATACAAAGTTTCATTATGATCGGTTAAGTAGTTTTAGCGTGAAAGCGTAGCGAACGAACTTACTTACACATTTATAATATTAGTAGGATATGGCAATTCATCTCAATTTTGACTTACGTGGTTAAAAAAAAAAAAAATCAAAGGTGCAGCACACTATTCGACCAAAACTATTAAATGTCTGGAACACTTTTTTCAACGTAATCGTTCCCGCTTGCCTTTAACAGGGGCAAAAAACTGGACCCCATTGTAATCCGGCGTCGAGCTGTCTGACACAGGCCGCTGTTTCTAAGAAAACACACACATAATAGGAACACACACGAGTGCAGGCCACACGGACATTTTGTGTGTGTAGATGTTACAGTTGAGATCGATGGAATATATGAAATGCCGTTGCTGCTGATGATTATGGAAGGTGCTTTTCTATTTTGTATATTAGCTAAGTAATCTATATAAATTAACCACTCATTAAGATTAGCATGTCCCGGGAACAGCCTTTATTGAGACCAATACGTTTGTCTACTGAAAGAAGCAAGATGGTGGGTCTCGGTATCAGTAACCCGACGCCAGGAGGCCGTGTGGTCGCAGAATGCACGGTTGGCGGGAGGCAATCCCCTACTTTTACAAACCAAAAGTGAGCCAAATGGGCTCACAATAATCCGACGTAGCATTAGGGCCTTCGGGCCGTTAGCATAGATCCATCCGAAAAAAAAATATCAGTAACTACCTTTACTTCTTCTTCCCAGAATACAATATTGCTCTTTGTCAAAAGTACAACCATCAAATTTGGCCAAAATGCCTTGTCGCTTCTTCATCTGGAAAGGCACACCGGTACACCTCACAATCAAAGCGTCATAAGAAATTCGTTCATATTTACTTCGCTGAGCAAGCGTATAGCTCTACTTGGCTAGTTTGTGAAAATGAGTAGCTAAACCATCCGCCATATTATATGAATAATGCAATGCTCTCAGCGCTTCTGTTTGCATATTATGACCATTGTGTTACCACTTAAGGTATTAAATAATGTGCCTTCATTCGTTGTCATTGAAGTATAGTTACATACTCTTTATCTCAATCCAAGATTTTGAAACTTTTGGTTTTGACATAGACAACCTTAGTGTGTCCAGGGTCCAGGTATAAAGTATACAGATTAGGTAGCCCTTTTTATTATCCAATTTAACTATTTAATATTATATCTGTATTTCGCCGTATTTGAGTGTAGTTATTATTTGTATGGGTACAGATCTATATCTACACTCCCACTGGTGCGGGTAATTAAACGGCGTTGTAAATGAGGTTATGAGGAGTAATTCACTTAATGGGTTACAAACTTTAATTCCAACTGGCATACTTTACTGCACAAAAGTACAGTTCGTAAATAACAAATTTCAATACGAATTGGCATAGTAATCAGGAATTGGAATAGTCTTTTTGGCGATGTGTATTTAGTAGCTTTGTGGTTTTCATTCCAGATATTTATATGCCGACTGTGGCATGCTCTATGAAGACATAAAAAAAATATTGAAACAAATTAAAACTTTTGGAAACAAATACAGGATTTCTGTATAAACGTGGTAACAGTAAAAATTGTTGTATTTGTTCCATAATGATATGTTTTAAAATTATAAATTAAGCTTTATAACAAGCTTAATTTATAATTTGGCTCTGTTGATCTGAATTAAAACTGTATCCATTTCATAATTGAACCTGTCCACGTTAACAGACAGCAAGAATCAAAATCAATGTATTTATTTGCATCAAACTCGTATTTACGCATTTCCAAACCGAATGACTTCGTGTCAAGATATAATACGAGTTTCATTTTATATAATGCTTTTATTTTAATAAAATTAAGTAAATGTACTACATAATTATGTTAAAATTAAAATAAAACATCTTATTACAGTATTTACGGGGTTTGCCAAAGAGCTATGGAGCGCACTATCTAGGGTATAAAAATAACAGATAGAGTGCTGATATATAGAATAACAGATAACTGACGCGGGCATCAAAGCTGCTAAGCTGAAATGGGACTGGGCAGATCACGTCAGCCGAATGCACTCCGACCACTGGGCAAATATCACCACATTTTGGGTGCCAGAAGATGGACGACGTCGCCTAGGCCAGCCCCGAAAAAAGATGGCGTGACAACTTAGACTCATACCAGGCTGGCCGGCCGGCAGTGGCGAAATATCGGGATATATGGAAGAGCTTGGGGGAGGCCTTTGCCCAACAGTAGGACAGCATAGGCCAGCAAAAGGCACAGGAGTCGAAGGTGGTGACGTAGTGGAAGCATCACAATATAATAGCGTCACACCACTTGCCGTCACGGAATTCGAGACGATTTCACTGGAAAGGTGCAAAGAAAAAAGACAATTTAGATAAAAATAAGCTGTAATAAAAATACATTACACATATATTATTGAGTAGGTAGTAAATAAATGATTAAAAAAATCGGTTGTCTGTAAAGTCGGTTTACTGACGATAGTTGAACGTGACAACGTCATAAGAAAATGAAACGCCTCAGAGCGAGGTAACACCGCATGCGTCTTGTTTTTTCGTTCTTGCATCCGGCTCCATCGAATTATAAGACGTTGTCACGTCAAAATCTTTCATCTTTACTTGAAATCATTTGCTGACAGTACTCTACCTAAAACTATTTAGAAGTTGAATCTGCGCAACCAGGTCAACGGTCATAAGTGGTAATAAATATTTAATCGCCGATTTGGGTAAGCTGTCTAGACTTGTCTACACTAATATTACAAAAAAGATAGATTTGTATTTTTGTATGTAACGAATAACTCAAAAATTAGTTGACCAATAAATCATCCCCGAGTAACATAGGCTAAAAAAATCGGTTGTCTGTAAAGTCGGTTTACTGACGATAGTTGAACTTGACAACGTCATAAGAAAATGGAACGCCTCAGAGCGAGGTAACGCCGCATGCATCATGTTTTTTCGTTCATGCAGCCGGCTCCATCGAATTATAAGACGTTGCCACGTCAAAAACCCCATTTAAATTGTTTGATTAAATAGGCTGATTATCTACGTGTAAATTCCACTATAAATTACTTGGATCGGACTTCCCGTTTAGAAGTTATGACGGGTATAAAAGTTCTCTAAGTACGAGAAATGTAACGATTTGAACAAATTGTTATACGTATAATATGAAATATCTAAACACCAAACTATTTTAAATTTGGTATGGATATATAATTTATCCTGAAAAAATCCGACGGATGGGAACTTATACAATCTAACGTTAATTTCGGTAAGTTAGAATGAGATCATCTTCAAAACCACTCATTCAATTGAAAAAAATCTTTCATCAATATAATGTTACGTTATCGCTGAGTGACGTAAGGTTTTCTGTTACCTCGGAATAATCCTTATGGATGCAGCCAGGATCTTGGGGTAGATCCTGACACAATGTGGGACTCGCGCCTGGGAGTCCCACCCTAACTAAAGTCTAAAACCACTGCGAGCGCCTTCAACCGCTTTTGAGGGTCCCGGATGTTATGCAGAGTGACGTAGGCTATTATCACCATTCCCCGAATACCACTGTAAATGTACTTTAACGCGGGCGAAGCTGCGGGCAACAGTTAGTAATTTAATATTCCCATAAAGTGGTCTAGGACTTGAAAGTATTGGGACTTTAAAGTCGTTAATATTGTCCAATAGCACATGGCTTGAACATCCAATAATAGTATTGTTTTCTAATGTTTGCGCGAATTTCACTCATTATAATGAAACAATTTTTACGGATTTTTAAAACGGCTTGTAAAAATCTTAATAAACCGCGATAAAATCCGTAAAAATTGTTTCATTATAATCCAATAATAGCTTAATTATGTCTTGTAAGATCCAATGTGTGAGGTAACTACAGCAACGAGCGTGATCGGTCTCACAAATGCAACGTAGGATCTTCATTCATTTAGAAAACCACTACTGCAACACTTTCAGTTTTTACTCCATCAGAAAAAAAATCGACAGTATAGATACTGACATAAACACGATTTTTTGCAGCCTATTCAAAAAGCGTTCCACTTTTTATATAGCAAACGAGCAATCGAAACTTTAGACTACCGAAGCCCTCCTTTTCCCTATCCCCCCAATGGGCAACCGGAAACTCACAAACCGCACGAAACGCGACAGCATAGCTGTCACTTGACGCCGGTGTTATGTGAGCGAGCGGCGAATAAACTAATGGGTTTGTCATTAAAACTTATCGTGATAACAACAATAAAACTGTTGCCTCAACAGTTTTATAAGTTAGTATCAGATCGGTAAACTTAAAATGGTAGAGTTGTATAGCACAGACTATATTGTAAATAATAAAAAAAAAACTACGAAAAGTTTTACAATTTTCATACTGAAGCAGGAAAGACTAATTTCTATACAGGAATAATATATATTTTTTTTGTATATATAGGTAAGCTTTTTACAATTCACTTTTTACGAAAAACGTGATTTTCTTGTTCGAGAGTCTCACGTGTCATCGAAACTATCGATATTTAATTGCTTATCTAAGAAAAAATTTACAGTTAGAGGATATAATATTTTATTAGCATTAATCGATAATCTATATATATAAAAATCAATTGCTGTTCGTTAGTCTCGCTAAAACTCGAGAACGGCTGAACGGATTTATCTTATCTTGGTCTTGAAATGTTTGTGGAGGTTTAGGGAAGGTTTAAAAGGTGAGAAAAATTAGAATAATGGCCGGGAAATCCTAAAAACAGCCCTTTTCTTTTTCCCATACAAACGTTTTCTAAATAAAATGTAAAGTCAATTTGAACTTTATTGCTATTCAATAAAGGTCATATTAAATTATAAGTTGTAATTATAGATTACACTTGTTGTCTAAGCAATGTAGGTGTGTTCCTAACGTCAAAGAGTCGATTTGCAATTTATTACCGCTGCATAAAGTTCAAATTCAGTCTTCGAGTGCGCGTTGGAGGATCTAATGTCGCGTTCCGAAACTCAGCAAAAGTGATAATATCGCGACCAAATTGAATAGTCACAAAATGTAATAGATCATTAGTAGTAATGATTTTCAATTTGGTCGGCTTTGCGAAACTTAATTTTAGCTAACTTCAGTTGTTAAATCTATCAGATTTTTTTTTTTTTATTGATACATCATAACTTTTGTCACAGGGGGCTCTTTGTACCCCTCTTATAAGAAGAGGGAACAGAAGAGCAGGGGGCAAGGGGTGAGGATGGGAACCTCACCCCATTTTACTGTCCCGACGTTGGGAGGGGTTGTTCTTTGGTGCGGGACAACCCCTCTGTGGAGGTGGCGTCGGTCCCTTGCGGGACTGACTAGCCGTCGAGGTGCCCTGTTTGTTTTCTAGATCCGGGCACCTCAATAAAGGCGGCATTGGTGGCACTCGCCGGGTTTTAGTGGGTAGAGCTGCGTCCATTTACCAGCTGTCGGGCGCAGAGAGTTCCAAAAACCCGCGTGGGGAGACCAATCCCCCGCGGGATGCCTCAGAGCATTTCCCGGCGTTAAAGAAAAAAAAAAAAGTTTTGTCACAAATTAAATTCCTGAACACAACCATAATAATATTTGGTTTTTAATATTATTAAGGTATTAAATAATGTGCCTTCATTCGTTGTCATTGAAGTATAGTTACATACTCTTTATCTCAATCCAAGATTTTGAAACTTTTGGTTTTGACATAGACAACCTTAGTGTGTCCAGGGTCCAGGTATAAAGTATACAGATTAGGTAGCCCTTTTTATTATCCAATTTAACTATTTAATATTATATCTGTATTTCGCCGTATTTGAGTGTAGTTATTATTTGTATGGGTACAGATCTATATCTACACTCCCACTGGTGCGGGTAATTAAACGGCGTTGTAAATGAGGTTATGAGGAGTAATTCACTTAATGGGTTACAAACTTTAATTCCAACTGGCATACTTTACTGCACAAAAGTACAGTTCGTAAATAACAAATTTCAATACGAATTGGCATAGTAATCAGGAATTGGAATAGTCTTTTTGGCGATGTGTATTTAGTAGCTTTGTGGTTTTCATTCCAGATATTTATATGCCGACTGTGGCATGCTCTATGAAGACATAAAAAAAATATTGAAACAAATTAAAACTTTTGGAAACAAATACAGGATTTCTGTATAAACGTGGTAACAGTAAAAATTGTTGTATTTGTTCCATAATGATATGTTTTAAAATTATAAATTAAGCTTTATAACAAGCTTAATTTATAATTTGGCTCTGTTGATCTGAATTAAAACTGTATCCATTTCATAATTGAACCTGTCCACGTTAACAGACAGCAAGAATCAAAATCAATGTATTTATTTGCATCAAACTCGTATTTACGCATTTCCAAACCGAATGACTTCGTGTCAAGATATAATACGAGTTTCATTTTATATAATGCTTTTATTTTAATAAAATTAAGTAAATGTACTACATAATTATGTTAAAATTAAAATAAAACATCTTATTACAGTATTTACGGGGTTTGCCAAAGAGCTATGGAGCGCACTATCTAGGGTATAAAAATAACAGATAGAGTGCTGATATATAGAATAACAGATAACTGACGCGGGCATCAAAGCTGCTAAGCTGAAATGGGACTGGGCAGATCACGTCAGCCGAATGCACTCCGACCACTGGGCAAATATCACCACATTTTGGGTGCCAGAAGATGGACGACGTCGCCTAGGCCAGCCCCGAAAAAAGATGGCGTGACAACTTAGACTCATACCAGGCTGGCCGGCCGGCAGTGGCGAAATATCGGGATATATGGAAGAGCTTGGGGGAGGCCTTTGCCCAACAGTAGGACAGCATAGGCCAGCAAAAGGCACAGGAGTCGAAGGTGGTGACGTAGTGGAAGCATCACAATATAATAGCGTCACACCACTTGCCGTCACGGAATTCGAGACGATTTCACTGGAAAGGTGCAAAGAAAAAAGACAATTTAGATAAAAATAAGCTGTAATAAAAATACATTACACATATATTATTGAGTAGGTAGTAAATAAATGATTAAAAAAATCGGTTGTCTGTAAAGTCGGTTTACTGACGATAGTTGAACGTGACAACGTCATAAGAAAATGAAACGCCTCAGAGCGAGGTAACACCGCATGCGTCTTGTTTTTTCGTTCTTGCATCCGGCTCCATCGAATTATAAGACGTTGTCACGTCAAAATCTTTCATCTTTACTTGAAATCATTTGCTGACAGTACTCTACCTAAAACTATTTAGAAGTTGAATCTGCGCAACCAGGTCAACGGTCATAAGTGGTAATAAATATTTAATCGCCGATTTGGGTAAGCTGTCTAGACTTGTCTACACTAATATTACAAAAAAGATAGATTTGTATTTTTGTATGTAACGAATAACTCAAAAATTAGTTGACCAATAAATCATCCCCGAGTAACATAGGCTAAAAAAATCGGTTGTCTGTAAAGTCGGTTTACTGACGATAGTTGAACTTGACAACGTCATAAGAAAATGGAACGCCTCAGAGCGAGGTAACGCCGCATGCATCATGTTTTTTCGTTCATGCAGCCGGCTCCATCGAATTATAAGACGTTGCCACGTCAAAAACCCCATTTAAATTGTTTGATTAAATAGGCTGATTATCTACGTGTAAATTCCACTATAAATTACTTGGATCGGACTTCCCGTTTAGAAGTTATGACGGGTATAAAAGTTCTCTAAGTACGAGAAATGTAACGATTTGAACAAATTGTTATACGTATAATATGAAATATCTAAACACCAAACTATTTTAAATTTGGTATGGATATATAATTTATCCTGAAAAAATCCGACGGATGGGAACTTATACAATCTAACGTTAATTTCGGTAAGTTAGAATGAGATCATCTTCAAAACCACTCATTCAATTGAAAAAAATCTTTCATCAATATAATGTTACGTTATCGCTGAGTGACGTAAGGTTTTCTGTTACCTCGGAATAATCCTTATGGATGCAGCCAGGATCTTGGGGTAGATCCTGACACAATGTGGGACTCGCGCCTGGGAGTCCCACCCTAACTAAAGTCTAAAACCACTGCGAGCGCCTTCAACCGCTTTTGAGGGTCCCGGATGTTATGCAGAGTGACGTAGGCTATTATCACCATTCCCCGAATACCACTGTAAATGTACTTTAACGCGGGCGAAGCTGCGGGCAACAGTTAGTAATTTAATATTCCCATAAAGTGGTCTAGGACTTGAAAGTATTGGGACTTTAAAGTCGTTAATATTGTCCAATAGCACATGGCTTGAACATCCAATAATAGTATTGTTTTCTAATGTTTGCGCGAATTTCACTCATTATAATGAAACAATTTTTACGGATTTTTAAAACGGCTTGTAAAAATCTTAATAAACCGCGATAAAATCCGTAAAAATTGTTTCATTATAATCCAATAATAGCTTAATTATGTCTTGTAAGATCCAATGTGTGAGGTAACTACAGCAACGAGCGTGATCGGTCTCACAAATGCAACGTAGGATCTTCATTCATTTAGAAAACCACTACTGCAACACTTTCAGTTTTTACTCCATCAGAAAAAAAATCGACAGTATAGATACTGACATAAACACGATTTTTTGCAGCCTATTCAAAAAGCGTTCCACTTTTTATATAGCAAACGAGCAATCGAAACTTTAGACTACCGAAGCCCTCCTTTTCCCTATCCCCCCAATGGGCAACCGGAAACTCACAAACCGCACGAAACGCGACAGCATAGCTGTCACTTGACGCCGGTGTTATGTGAGCGAGCGGCGAATAAACTAATGGGTTTGTCATTAAAACTTATCGTGATAACAACAATAAAACTGTTGCCTCAACAGTTTTATAAGTTAGTATCAGATCGGTAAACTTAAAATGGTAGAGTTGTATAGCACAGACTATATTGTAAATAATAAAAAAAAAACTACGAAAAGTTTTACAATTTTCATACTGAAGCAGGAAAGACTAATTTCTATACAGGAATAATATATATTTTTTTTGTATATATAGGTAAGCTTTTTACAATTCACTTTTTACGAAAAACGTGATTTTCTTGTTCGAGAGTCTCACGTGTCATCGAAACTATCGATATTTAATTGCTTATCTAAGAAAAAATTTACAGTTAGAGGATATAATATTTTATTAGCATTAATCGATAATCTATATATATAAAAATCAATTGCTGTTCGTTAGTCTCGCTAAAACTCGAGAACGGCTGAACGGATTTATCTTATCTTGGTCTTGAAATGTTTGTGGAGGTTTAGGGAAGGTTTAAAAGGTGAGAAAAATTAGAATAATGGCCGGGAAATCCTAAAAACAGCCCTTTTCTTTTTCCCATACAAACGTTTTCTAAATAAAATGTAAAGTCAATTTGAACTTTATTGCTATTCAATAAAGGTCATATTAAATTATAAGTTGTAATTATAGATTACACTTGTTGTCTAAGCAATGTAGGTGTGTTCCTAACGTCAAAGAGTCGATTTGCAATTTATTACCGCTGCATAAAGTTCAAATTCAGTCTTCGAGTGCGCGTTGGAGGATCTAATGTCGCGTTCCGAAACTCAGCAAAAGTGATAATATCGCGACCAAATTGAATAGTCACAAAATGTAATAGATCATTAGTAGTAATGATTTTCAATTTGGTCGGCTTTGCGAAACTTAATTTTAGCTAACTTCAGTTGTTAAATCTATCAGATTTTTTTTTTTATTGATACATCATAACTTTTGTCACAGGGGGCTCTTTGTACCCCTCTTATAAGAAGAGGGAACAGAAGAGCAGGGGGCAAGGGGTGAGGATGGGAACCTCACCCCATTTTACTGTCCCGACGTTGGGAGGGGTTGTTCTTTGGTGCGGGACAACCCCTCTGTGGAGGTGGCGTCGGTCCCTTGCGGGACTGACTAGCCGTCGAGGTGCCCTGTTTGTTTTCTAGATCCGGGCACCTCAATAAAGGCGGCATTGGTGGCACTCGCCGGGTTTTAGTGGGTAGAGCTGCGTCCATTTACCAGCTGTCGGGCGCAGAGAGTTCCAAAAACCCGCGTGGGGAGACCAATCCCCCGCGGGATGCCTCAGAGCATTTCCCGGCGTTAAAGAAAAAAAAAAAAGTTTTGTCACAAATTAAATTCCTGAACACAACCATAATAATATTTGACATTAGATTTAACAACCAACTAATAAGTCAATCCATCCTGTCGCACTTCAGAACACGGAAAAAAGTATTACGCCGACCTCTGTGGTTTGGGAATGGTAAGCACGATGGCGCTCAAGCCGGAGGTTGCGGGTTCGAATCCCTCCAGGGAACAAGAATAGTTTCTGTGTTCCTGGGTCATGGATGTGTATTAAATATGTGTATTATATAATAAAAATCAAAGTATTAAATATATTTCCGTGGTCTGGTCATCTTCATCAGAATAACAATTTAGTAAACATGTTCATAACAAAAAATATAGTTTATGAGAAAGCTTTAAATTGATTAACAGACTGTATCATCAATGTGTGTCTGTCAATATCAAATTTAAACCTTATAAATAGCCAGTATTTCAGAAAAACTGTTTTGTAAGTAAGCAACATGATGTGTCGAAAATAATAATAAAACTTCATGCTTCATTCAAAAAATGCTTTTGACGTGACAACGTCTTATAATTCGATGGAGCCGGCTGCAAGGACGAAAAAACATGACGTATGCGATGACGTATGCGGCGTTACCTCGCTCTGAGGCGTTCCATTTTCTTATGACGTTGTCACGTTCAACTATCGTCAGTAAACCGACTTTACAGACAACCGATTATTTTATTAAATACGGATTCGTTTTGTTTGTTTTAAGATTATTTTATACAAAAGTTTAGGTATTTTATTGATCGATTGAGGCAGTACGAAGTCTGCCGGGTCAGCTAGTGATTTATAAATATCTAACACCGTTTATACTGAATAATTACCGCAGAACAGATTGTTACAAAATTTTAGGGATCAAAACCCAGTGTGATTATTTGGTGAGGGTAAAGGTTTCGACGACCTGGTTAAAAGGTCGCAGGAATCTGCTGGATGCGGGCGGCGCTGGACCGGACGCTGGGGAGATCATTGGAGACCTGACCAGGTATAGGCTGATGGTATCATAGGTTAGTTTCGCATAACTGTGTAACATCTGACACCCCAATCCTTCCGTGACCATAGCTGATGTAAAGTATTCGAAATGTCGGGCTTGTAAAAAAGCTTAATAAACCGCGATAAAATCAGTAAAATTGTTTCATTCTGATAGGCTAATGGGTTTAATATTGCGAAAGTAAGTTAACATCAGCCTTTTTTTATCATAGTTTATGAGCAGACGGGCCACCTGATGGTAAGTGGTCAGCGTCGCCCATGAACATAAACAAGTTAACCTAAGATTAGCACGGGCAACTGATTGAGGTGTTGCCTTTCATGAGACATGCACCCGTAGTAGTAGTCTCTGTGCCCGTAATTACACTGCCTGTCTTGCCCTTTTCTTCGAAACACAGCGAAGCTGTTTCACGGGAGAAACAAGCAAGATGTAGGTAGCAAGGACCCATGCAGCCGGGATCGCGGCATAGCATAGCCATGAATTTTTTTAAAAGCTAAAATTAAGATGTTAAATAAAATCGACATTGAACTGGGATAGAGATCCCAACTAAAGAAACTTCTTATTATACTATAGAGTAGTTATGGATGCATCGATACGATCGTTCTCGTGACACAAATCGGTTATCTTGATCGTGTTATTTTATTATAACTTGCCTGTGTGTGAGTGCCACTTCTCATTTTAAAACTATTTTGCATAATATCGACATATATATCGGAAGTTCTCATGGTGCCGGCATTATGAATACCAATTTATTTAGAAAATGGAATAGCTACATCTACACTAATCGAGCTGTAGAATAAGTATATTCAGTATATTTTTGTGTTTTATAATGTTAAGAGGAAAAAAGATAATTTTCCGAGTTCACTCCTAGAAGGAATTTGAACTTTGGTATTAGATATAGTTGGCTTACCAACTACGTACCAAACTAGATGTCTGGATGACTTTATCTGGCTGGTTCTTGTTTAATGCAAGAGGTTGGAAATCAATTGAAAACTATACAACCATACATGCCCCTTAAGATACATTTAAATTTCTAAACATTAAACTAATAGACAATAATGGCTGCAGGTATTTATTTTGGCGGGTTCTTGCTGTATTATATTGCGCCAATTTTATATACACAATATTATAAGATGTCGTTTATTAAAAGGTCGAAGGAACAATGATAACGCGCCTTATTATTCACTGTATGCAGTTTATAACACCTTGTTCACATTTGACATCAGAACTGATAACCTCTTAAGGATTAAAAATTTCACATTTTATGACTAAGGGCCGAAACACATAACCGCGTTGCGACTCCGCAACGCTAAAAACGGCAGTTTGCGTTGCGACCGACGTCGCGAAAAAGAGCGTTTTGTTGTCGTACGGTAGGGTAACCAGTAGTATTAAGAAGACATTACTCTATTTTAAATGTACGACAAAGATGGTACTAGATACCGGTGGGAGGGAAGCGCTGTGCCGCGCTCCCAGCTGCATGGGTACCAACATCTTGCTTGTTTCTCCCGTGAAACAACTTTGCTGTGTTTCGGAGAGAAGGGCAAGACAGGCAGTGGAATTACTGGCACCGAGACTTAACATTTTATATCTCAGGATAGGCAACACATAAATGAGTTGCCTGGGCTCGTTCCAGGTAAACTAGTTTATGTTCATGGGCGACGTCGACTACTTACCATCAGGTGGCACGTTTGCCAGTTTGCCTATCCAACTAACATAAAAAAAAGAAAACCATCCATTTAATAAGGCTATAAATCCCGATGGCGAGTACTTTATAAGTTTCGTCACTAGAGTCCCACGAACAAGGGCGTTCCTGAACCAATGATATAAATGAATCGATATCAACGTCAGACATTTTAATTTTAAAACTGCTTCTGATTTTACACATGTTGTTTGAAAAAGTGATACAAACAAACGAAAGTCGCCGCAAGCATAAGTATGACGCCGTGCCGGTGGAAATCGCGCCGCAACGCATTTATGTGTTTCGGTCCTTATATTTGTCTCTTTGAATGTTAATATCATATTCGATGGTCATGGACCACACATAAGGACTATAGTCTGTAATTAAAATCGTTTATTTATTGCTCGAAACATTGTTGCCGTTTAACCATTCTGCCCACCGAAATAATCACAGAACCAAACTGATCATACCGTCAATGGCATCCTAACATAAATCTATACAGATAAATAAAATTGGAATGTCTGTTTGCAATATTAAAATAACCGCTTTTTATTAAATGCATATAGATGTATACACGGTACATATACCAAAATAGGCCTTTTTACAATTTTTGTCTGTCTGTCTGTTTGTTCCGGCTAATCTCTGAAACGGCTGGGCCGATTTTGATGGGACTTTCACTGGCAGATAGCTGATGATATAAAGAGTAACTTAGGCTATAAAAATAATCATCATCAATCCGCGTACGACTGTAAATCTAAGTTAACGCGGGCGAAGCTGCGGGCAACAGCTAGTTTGCATTAAATTTAGTATGAATTTTAAATAAACGCACAGGCCCTTAGCTTGGCTGGCCTTGGCTAGAAGCTTAAAATTTCACACACGTATTCCTCATAAGACGTAGGAATTTAGATTCGTCATGTCTGTCTGTCTGTCTGTCCGTCCGTATGTCTGTCACAGCCACTTTTTTCCGAAACTATAAGAACTATCCTGTTGAAACTTGGTAAATAGATGTATCCTGTGAACTGCATTAATATTTTTACACAAAAGTAGAAAAAAAAACAATAAATTTTGGGGGTCCCCATACTTAGAACTGAAACTCAAAATCAAAGCCATACGTGTGATAAATGTAAAAATGATATTGAGTTTCTAATATCATTTTTTCTAAACTGAATAGTTTACGCAAGAGACACTTCCAAAGTGGTAAAATACGTACCCCCCCTCTGTAACTTCTAAAATAAGAGAATGATAAAACTAAAAAAAAAAAATATGATGACCTTACTATGCAAATTGCCACCGAAAATTAGTTTGAAGGAGATCTATCTAGGTAGTAGTTTTTTTAAATACGTATTAAATCGTAAACGTCAATTTACCTTTCATTCAATCAACTCAAATATATAAAAAAATATTTAATTTCATAAACATAAACCATATTTTTTGTTAGTGTCTAATGTTTAATATAATGTAATGGTACGGCACCCTCCGTGCGCGAGTCCGACTAGCACTTGGCCGGTTTTTATTTACAATAAGTAATATCATTTTTGTTAATCCATTTGGATTCTATACAAGAATCTTAGGAGGACTCAAGTCCGTCAGGTTTTGGATGCTGAAACAATCCAATGAAGAGCGTAAATATTGTCTTAAAAATGCTCAAAAGTTTTTTAATGTATATTAGCGCAAGCGAAGCCATGGGCAAAAGCTAGTAAGTAGTATTATAATATAAGTGACACAAAGAATTACAGATTCTCATTGGATATCTGCAACTGTATTAAGAACACGGACAAAAACACTAAAAAATAGTTAGAACGCAGTATGACCTGATCCTGCATTTAAGAATTCCTATCACAAAAACTACACTCGATAAGCGAGTCGAGATCTGAATTTATTTGTCGAAGCGTTAAAAGGAAATCGATTTTTGTTGCAAAAATAAAGTCAGGTAAACCAACGCGAATAAATGAATGATTTACTTGGGAGCGACTACATTTTGCACTTAATACCATCGAGGTAATCTGATTAAATATTGTTTTGTTGCAATTTATTACTAATTCGATCCCAAGATACGATCAAGACATAATTTATATGAGATATGTAATTACTAATTACATACGAGCAACGTGTTTCGCTTAATAAACTTTTGACATGTAAGGTTATAGGTGTATTATAATAACGTTGCTATTACAATCCAGTTACTAAGTGCATGAATAATGGACCGATGTACGCGTTTCCTTACTCCTAGTGTGAGTTTTACTTATAAAGAGAACCCCAGGTACTATTCTTGATTTTTATACATACATGCAAGTAATTGAGAAAAGCAACTTAATTACTAAAAAGCCCTTGATAACGTTAAGCGTGTAATTAATTTGAGACTACAGAAATATCCGAAATTTATGTTCTATTATGAAGTAATAATGGTTATAATCTATATTATTAAACATCAAAATATAGTGATAGAATCATCATCACAATAGGGATCTTATCAAATTAATATATTATATTAATATAGTATCCGTAGAAATGTGTTGAAAATTAAAGGATGTTTTGGAGTAGTAACATAAAATCTGTTTTGTATCTTTTGGATAAACAATTAATACTTTTCGGCGCAAATATAACAGACACACCTTGGAGAACTTTCGAGATTTTATAATAATAAACTAGACCGTTTATACAAACAAAGATACATGGTAGCAACATAACAAAAAAAATTTTTTACATAAAGCGGTATTTATGAGCCTTTTCTTTAACGGTGTCTAGCATTGGGTGACATGAAAGATCGATGATATAATATAAATACTCCTGTATGAAGTATTTTGTGCTGATGAATTCATAACTAATTAATACGTCAAAATCGCAACAGGTTTTTGAAAGATAGATGATTTTTTTTTTTGTATGTTACTTGGATAAGCAAACTGGCAAACGTGGCAC
This sequence comes from Helleia helle, assembly GCA_963853865.1. Taxonomy (NCBI): domain Eukaryota; kingdom Metazoa; phylum Arthropoda; class Insecta; order Lepidoptera; family Lycaenidae; genus Helleia; species Helleia helle. The sequence continues at coordinate 9,872,387 of OY971420.1, forward strand.
CTGAGGTAAGTGGTCAACGTCGCCCATGAACATAAACTAGTTTACCTGGAACGAGCCCAGGCAACTCATCTATGTGTTGCCTATCCTGAGACATAAGATGTTAAGTCTCGGTGCCAGTAATTACACTGCCTGTCTTGCCCTTCTCTCCGAAACACAGCAAAGCTGTTTCACGGGAGAAACAAGCAAGATGGTGGTACCCATGCAGCCGGGAGCGCGGCACAGCGCTTCCCTCCCACCGGTAATATAATATAAATACTCCTGTATGAAGTATTTTGTGCTGATGAATTCATAACTAACACGTCAAAATCGTAACAGGTTTTTGAAAGATAGATGATATAATATAAATACTCCTGTATGAAGTATTTTGTGCTGATGAATTCATAACTAATACGTCAAAATCGCAACAGGTTTTTGAAAGATAGATGATATAATATAAATACTCCTGTATGAAGTATTTTGTGCTGATGAATTCATAACTAATACGTCAAAATCGTAACAGGTTTTTGAAAGGTAGATGATATAATATAAATACTCCTGTATGAATTATTTTGTGCTGATGAATTCATAACTACTAATACGTCAAAATCGCAACAGGTTTTTGTGTACCAGTAAGAACGAAATTAACGAAATCCGACGATTACATACACTTAATGAGGTATTATATCTGTCTTTTGAAAAAACATTAATGAAATAAATATATGCTAGATACCTTATACATTATTTTAGTTATTTATAATTTCAATAAAGGCTCCATGGTGGTCGCGACAAAAAACAAGCTTTTTATATCTCCAAGATAAGATACATTGGTGTGGAACAAAAAGAGTGAACGAGCAGTTTATTTTTACACATTGTTTTTTATAGAAAATTGTGAGAGTCATCAACAAATATTGAAATATATTTAGAGTTACGGTATGCAGGTTCAAAAGAGATGCTGTAACATAAACTACGGCTTTCATCTGTTCTAATGTTTACAAACGGGTGAGTCTTATTTACATTTTTGTTAAGCAGAACAGATGTTTGCCAAGTAACATTAGTTATGTGCTGTACGTATTGTAATTTATAAAAATAAATTGATTTTGTTTGAGAACATTTATTTTTCTAATGCGAACTATATAAACATATGAAAGTTTAAAATTATTTTTTCGTGTTTAATTGGTAACATTTTATTTAATATTAATAAATCGATTAATGCTAACACAACAGATTCCCGTAAGTATTATTTATGAAGCCATTTTAAAAATTCTATAGACTGCAGACAGTGTTACAACCAAATTTTTGTTTATAACGATATTTATAGATACAATATAAATGATTTGATAGAAGCATATAAGTTTTAGGCGAAGAGATAACTAAAATAGGATTCATAGAGGAAAGTCCAGCAGTGAAAATGCGACAAGGAGATGGAGTATAGCGAGATAGCGATAGTTCGAGTTCTTAGAGTATACTTACCAGTTCTGGTACAATCGGGTCTACCGTTCCTCACTGCGGTGTCAGGTAAGGGTTTGCCATCGGGGGTGACACACCAGCACCCAGCGGCGGCGCCGGCAGCAGCACACTGCACGGCGGCGTACGTACCGTCAGCCCGACAACGTGGTACAAAAGTGGCTTTACGACCTCCTTGCGCATTTAATGCATACCGTAGCACTGTTAGACAAGATGATTGACCCTCTGCAAAGAATCATCATCATTAAAATCAACCTAGACATTCACTGCTGGCACCTTCAGTTCTACTTAAAATCCTATTTCGTTATTACCGGATTAACTATTTCTATACCTTGCTTAGAGTAAACATCTCAGGCTCTAATTTTAAGTACACTCTAACTTTCTCTGTTACGCTATTCAAAGAGTAAGTCATAAAATAGAGAAGCTTTATTAGCCGTAGTAATTCATGAACAGAAGGTCATTATTCAAATGTTTTTTTTATTGCAATAGGAAATAGATTGACTTCGTTGTACAATATATTATTTATTACTTTTTGGAATGCCTTCCTACCTTCCTATAACTATCCATCGTGATATTAAAATGAAATAATCTATCAAAGATGATTAAATTTCATTTCTATCATGTTATGGATCACAAACAGAGACGTGTAATTTGTCAAGTAGCCTTTATTCAAATGACACGGACAGGACACTGTAAGTCAATCCCACGTATGAGGCGATTAGTTAAGCTCGAAGACAGTCTGTGACATGGTAGTAATGTGGAATAGTCTCAATAAGTTCTTATTATCATTTTAAAATGGTCATGTTTCAAGTTTTATGCTGCCGGCGTAGTATTTATCTTATATGTTGGAATCTATTAGCTCTGTGACTGTATACGACGGTTCTTATGGACACAGCTTCCACTTCTTTTGCTATAGTTTTTCCACTATGATATATTTTTTATTCAATTTTGACGTACATAAAGCTAATAAGCATAACCGATATAAGGTTCCTAGTAAATGATTTTCATTAAACTATATTTTTTTTTATGTTAGTTGGATAGGCAAACTTGTTCGTAATATTTCATAATATAACGTTTTCCCATCGTTTCTATTACTCTTTTATTTAGTCAAAACACTTATTATTCTCATTTCCTAATTTCCTTAATTGTTTGACGATAATAAATTTGTATATAACTCTACTAAATTACATATTTTAAGTTTTATTGGCAATAATTTTTTTAAAATCTCACATTTTCTCAAATACTAAGCATATGCTTATAGATTTAGCAAGACGAATGAAGAACAGACATAAATATGTACACTGTTGGAGCGTTATTTTAAACACATGTCATATAGTCTTACACTGATTTCACATGTAAGTACAACTTGTTATTGATTACATTAACGATCGTATGTTTCGTATTTTCCATACACTCGAGTGCCCGTAGTGGAAACTTAAGGTTAATGAGTGTATTGTATGGAACAATACGTAACTTAATATCTTTGGATGAAATGACAACTAGTGCTAAAGGTAGAGTCTAACATTGGAAGGTTTTAGGGGTACATATATGTACAGATATAGCATTTAGACATTTTTCTTTAAAATTTCTTCAACATAAGCTATGCGAGGTAAGCCACGAGTAATAAACTAGTAGATATATGAAAACAGAACGACCGCGACATTTTATATCTGCTTAGCAAGTTAAGTTGTGCAAGCGGCCGTTGATTTCGGTATACTGTAAATTGTACTGATTTTTTTTGTTTATTTTTGTATGTGTAAACTTACTTTATCTAAGCATACATATTATTTGATAAGAGTTACAAACTGTATATTTTAAGTCAATAATACCTAGTTTTTTGTATTAATATTTTTGTCTTTCTGTTGCTGGCTGGACCGATTTTGATGGGACTTTCACTGACAGATACCTGATGTTATAAGGAATAACTTAAGCTATAAAAGTAATCATCGTCAGTCCGAGTACAGATATAAATCTAGTTAACGCGGGCGAAGCTGCGGGCAAGAGTATATACTAATCTATATATTAGTCTATACTCTATAATAATATTATAAAAAGGGAAAGTTTGTGAGGTTGTGAGGTTGTAGGGGGTAATCTCTGGATCCACTGAAAGTTCTTTTACCAATAGAAGGCCACATTATTTGTGATGCTATAACATAATAAACATCAGTTCGGGTACGGCTGTATTTCTAAGTTAACGCAGGCGTAGCTGCGGGCAACAGCTAGTCCTTACTAATAATATTATAAATGCGTAACTAACTCTGTCTGTCTGTCACTTTTTCACGCTTAAACCACTGAACAGATTTGGATGAAACTTGGTACAAAGATAGTTTGAAACCCAAGAAAGGACATAGGTTTTATGTCCGAAATCTCACGGGAACTGGAACTATGTAGATAAAACCCCGGGACTATCTATCTTTTTAAAACCACAGAACAGATTTGGGTGAACATATTGTTTTCTAATGTTTACGCGAATTTCACTCATTATAATGAAACACTTTTTTACGGATTTTATCGCGGTTTATTAAGATTTTTACAAGCCCGACGTTTCGGATACTTTACAGCAACCATGGTCACGGGAGGACTCTGAGATTTGGGTGAAATTTGGTATGAATACTTTGAAACCTAACGTAGGACATAAAATAGTTCTTATTCTTAATATATCACGGGAACGGGAGCTGTGCACGTAAAACGCCGGGACTGTGTATCTATTAAACCACCGAACCGATTAGAGTGTTTGGTATGGAGATAGCTTGAGACTCGAGGTAACATATAAGTTCGTTTAAATAGCTAGAAAAGCTGCTTTACAGTATGAGATATCCTTACTAATCCCTAAAATTCTATATATTATATAAAGGCAAAGGTAGCCAAACCCTTAAGGCTAGAAAATTGAAATTTCGCACATGTACTCCTCTATGACGTAGCATTTTTTTTAATTGAACATCCAGCGGAGTGAAATAGGGGATACAATTTCATACAAGTTTGTATGAAATGGACATACCATTTCATACAAACTTGTATGAAATTGTAACTTTGCATGAAATTTCGTAATAATTAAGTACTGGTTTCAATTATCTTTTCATTATTTATCTATTATTAAGATAAGTTTATTTTTGGGTTTGACAAAGGTTTTATTTTTCGATTTCACTTAGTTGTGGGGGGTGAGGTAAAATATCATACTTAGGCAGGTTAGTATAGTTGCTAGAATCCAAGAATCTGAGGAGCAGACTCAAGTCCGTACGGTTTTGGATGCTGAATCAATCCAATGAAGGACGTTAGTAAAACAGTGTCTTAAAAATGCTCTATCCTTCACTAAGGACCAGCGAATAGACATTATTTATTTCTCATCTAATTTAACGCGAGCGAAGTCGCGGGCAAAAGCTAGTCTTTTATAAAACAGTACCAAAATTCTTGATATCTGAAAGAGATTACCAAGATATTCAACTCAATGTATTCTCTACCTACTTTCTTATGCTGTTTCCATAGGTGACAGTAATTATTCCGATGTTATCTACATTACAGAAAGCGATTATCAGTATAACCCGTATGTCTTCAATGATGGTGCTATAATGATTTATTTAGTTTTAGATTTAAACTAGAAATCGGTTATCTATAAAGTCGGTTTACTGACGATAGTTGAACGTGACGTCATAAGAAAATGGAACGCCTCAGAGCGAGGTAACGCCGCATGCGTCATGTTTTTTCGTTCGTGCAGCCGGCTCCATCGAATTATAAGACGTTGTCACGTCAAAAACAGTAAGAACCTTGGATTACCAAAAACAATAAGATATTGATATTACGCTCTATACTACGCAGACTTTTATAAATATAAATATAAACTCCACTAACCAACGCACGGTCCTTTGTGAGCTATAGACGTTAGTTCGCCAGCGCACTGGGCCTTCAGTAAGTGACATTTTGAAGGGTAATTACGTCTGTTCGTCCCGCACACCGGGCGATTCGCGTTGCTCAAATTTGATTCACATACTGCGACGCGGCTGAGACAAGACTCACTGCGTTGTGTAGACTGCAAAAAAAAAAAAGATTAACGCACCTGTGCCTATAGGCTTTATGGCTGCTATTGTCAGTGTTTAAACAGGTAAATGGGATAAAAAAATATTATTTTTTCGTATTGGCTACATTACATTTTAAAGCAATTAAATCTTTGAACACTGGTGCATTGTAATGAATTACAATCTATTGTTTTAGTTATGAATAGTTTGCGCTTAGGTTAGGTTAGAGCTTTGTGTGTCTAAAATAAATAAAATATAGTTTCAGATAAATATGCAAATAAGAAGTTAAAAAGGAATACCTAAGTCACAGAGAATATTTCTCAGTACTAAAACTTTTAAATTATCGAATTTAATTCTCCTATTTTATACCCTTTTATAGGGACCATATATCTAATGATAAAATGGCACCATTATGTATCTACCATATCCGTAGTCGCGGCTTCTTTACTTAGGTTTATACTCTTAAGTCTTAGCTTATGAAGATTCCTTGGTTCAATATACGTAGTAGTAAGTAGTATAAGATATCTGTCCCTATACATTATCGAGGAAGAGTATATTTTTTTCATACCTCGTGTCAGTCAGGTTGTTGATTTTCAATTAACAAGCAAATGAGTTGAACGCATAACGCTAGTGAAACAATGATTAGTGTTTAAATAATATTTTTTAGACATGACATACTATCAATTTCTTAAACAACATACAAACACAGATATCACATTCTCTCACAGGCAAGTCCTTCATTTTTCTCTATTTAGTGTTGCTCTTTTGTTTCTTTCAAATGCAATAATAGTAAACTGGGACTTTTCACTGAAGGAAACCGAAATAAAAATGTATCTTAAAACATTATACATATTATAGAGCATATTTACTATATAATGTTTTGACGTAGACTAGACTTAGAACAATAGCACAGAGTCCGATAGAATTCTTATGTGGCTATAAATATTTTTCCCTACACTTGAATGCGGTTATATTATAGTATCATTAGAATTCAGTCCACATCAATGGCGCGGAGTGCATGTCGCCATTACTGCCAATTTTTGTCTACTAATGCAAGCGGAGAAGGGTCACAAGCAATAAATCTATGACATGTAAAAAATCTATTAGCGCGCCTTAGCTGTAAAAATCAAATCGAATGACGTGACGCCGCGCCGCTGCTCTCGTATCTCGACTAATTCTTTGTGTATGCGCGCGAGTATACAATTTATTTTCCAGTTATAGATGTTCTTTAATTATGAATTCTAATATTACAATATAAACATTTCATATCTGCCGGGCGTCCCGTGACGGCCGACATGGGTTCAACTAACCATATTCGGTTGCTAATCTAAACGTGTGACCCTAACAATACCGACGCTCACAAAGGTATGTTAGTCACAAAACCTCATTCAACAGTCGTTGAAAGTGACTGGGGCGTTTATTTATTAATATGCAAAGGTGTTATTCTCAACGTTGGTTTTGTTTTTTAATATCTTTATCCTAATAAGTATTAATTTTAAATGTTGAATAACATCTAACCTTTTTTTCGGTTGGAGCTATGCTAATGGGATATTGGCCCTATTGCTTTAACGGTTAGTAGGTATAAGGCCGATGGCTCACCATAGAATTTTTCCTCTAAGCTACTTCTTCTAACCGCTTGTAAGTTTTTTTGTTTTGGGTTTTAACATTTCCGAATAGCCATATTATCTGTATTAATCATTCAAAATATCTATCCTTATGTTTTTCCGTTTTAGTTATCATTGGGTGAAATACCTAGGTGTAAAAACTGCAAATGTAAACTATTGGCATAAAAACCGAGTTCATTTAATAGGAAAATAACAAAGCAGTAAGAGGTAGTGCCATGCTGCATTGCAGCCGAACTGGGCCGGCACGACCGGGGTGGCACCTCTCGCTCACATAACACCGGCGTCAAGTGATAGCTATGCTGATTGCTGTCGCGTTTCGTGCTGTTTGTGAGTTTCCGGTGGCCCATTGGGGGATAGGGAAAAGGAGGGCGGCGCATCTGCGTTGCCTTGGTTGTGCGTATGTGTATGGGCGTCGGTGCCGCGAGGCTCAGACTGCTCCTTTGCCCCCTGATGACATAAAAATAAAAAGCAATCACAGCATAAATACATAGTACCTAGTTTTGTTTTGCGTTTCGTCTCGTGGTAGGTACTCTACTATTTTCCCAATATCGAGGAGAATATCAATGCTCAGAAAAAGGGACATTTAATAAAGTTTTTTTACCCGCTCTTTCCTATTTTAGTATTAATATTCTAAATTGTAATATGTTCTTAAGCTCCTAGACAAGTAGACAGTTCCTTGCCTCGATCAATTTAAAATACCTACAGACTGTTGAGGTAAGCAGCCGATTGTCTATTTATTCAACTTCAAGCAAATTATATTCGGATTTTTTCGACGCACATAATTATAGTAGGTACGTAAAATAAACTGTACCTAGTATATTGAACAAATGCATTTATTTATAAGATCAGTGAAAAGAAAAACAAGAACTCGATGTCTGGTTCAAGGCCTAGGTAGGTTTCCGCGTTACATCTTTACGAAACTTAAGATGTTTGTACATTTATTTTGGTTATGTGTTTTGTATGAAAGAAATTCCGCCAAATTTGTGCTGCGACGCCTCGCCGGTTTTGCGCTCTAATTGGCCGGCTGATGACCATTGATGGATGATTGGCCGATGGGAAAATCACTGATTGGTGGAATTGCTATTACGTCAGTGAGAAATCACTGACCAGTTTCGTTTTTTAAATAGCTCACTTAATACTCTATACGGATATTATATGCTCGATGCCGAAAAGCTACGCTACATTTATGAACAAACAAAGGTTTATCATTAATTTTATAGTATTATCATTTAATTATACTTAGTAGATTTATATGTATTCTATTATAGTACCGATTAAAAATTGTAAAACAGTTCATGCTTGGAAAACCCCGTTATTTTACGACATAGAGCATTATAACTATAAATTACTAATATCTTATTTCACATATTATCTCTGATTTGCATATTATTAAATCATTAAAATATTTTAATAAGTACGTACCTAACTGTCTGTTAGTCATAAGTTCTAAATTAAATTAAATAAGCTTCGGACAAATAGTATTAAATATGTTTTTATGCTTAAAATCATGTAAATTAAATAATTTTTAAAGTTTTACCTTCTCTTCAACAGCAGCTCTGGTAACATCATAAATAAAATTAAAAATATATATAAATAACACAAACAAATTTATATTCATTATGCACAATTAGTGAATAACTTAATTTGCGTTAAATTAATTTAATACACTTTTACAGAGAACGATAAACAAAGTTCGTTAAAAGAATATATCATTAAAATTTGGATCAACATCATTTTTTATGTTATTAATATCAAAGGGCTTTGTTACAAATTATTGTTTAACAGTAAAGTTTAAGGAACGACGTGCAAAGTAGAAAGTCGACTACAGAATAACTTTACAGTTTACACTTTAATCTTTACAAATTACAGAATATATCCCTATGGGATGTGCCGGTCGAGTGACGATCAATGGCCAATGGGCATTGGACAATGACCATAGGCAAAAAGCGCACACGCAGTACGCACCCCACCATTAAAATTCAGTTCGTTTTACGATAGTCGATAGGTATCATGTAAGAAATAGAAGTAATTAAAGGACAAAAGTAGTGGGATAAACAGTTTAAAATAAGCGTACAAAATAAGTGAAATAAATTAAAATAATTTTATATACATTGTAGAATATCTTAATCGTGATTAGGGAAATCAAATATATTAAGAATAGCTCAATAATCTTTTATACAATTATTAAATATTATGTAAATAACGTTCTTAAAATGTCTAAATACGTTAGTGTAGAGCTTAGTACATTCCGTTACATGCACATAAATTTTAAATACTTGCTATTTGACACTTGACAGTGACAGAAACTTGAAAGGTTGAAAGTAAACAAAGACTACATTAATAAACTGGCAAAAAGTAAATTAAAAACTATTCTCTTGTTTAAGTATGTACTAGGTTTTTAACTTTCTTTAAGAATTTATATAGAAATGTTTAGAACAGGAACGGAGAATACTTATTTTCTGCTATTTCAGATAAGGCGAGGCCCGGATTTTAGAAATAGAGTAACACATTATGCTTATATATACTTTCTGCACGTTCTTGATTATGGGTTGATACGTTAAAATTAAGCCTGGGTAAATGAAATTTTAACAATTAAACAAAAAAGTAACAATGTTTCTTAACATTAGAATTGATAAAATGCACAACACAATTTGTTGTTTATGTATGTTAAGTATATTTATGTTTTGTTTGCTGTTTAAGATATAAAATGTTATTTCCAGATAGTGTAGTAGTATTCTAAATAGTTACGTCATCATCATTATCAGCTTTTATCCGTCCACTGCTGAATAGGACGGACCAATCTAAATAGTATAGTTTCATAAATGAAACGTAAAATATTACAGAGATCACTTAAATTATTTGAAAAATATTATATTCTCACATCCTCCATGGTGATTGTAGAGTACCTGAAAAGCTGTCATGAATAAATTTGATAAAGCTGATGATTAAAACTAGTTCTATTAACAATAAGTAATTTTATGGCTATAAATAATGCATGACTGTGTTATGGTACAACGGAACTCTTTTAAAAAATTTAACATAGTTGTTTCAGTATAATGAGTGAAATTTATGAATACATTCAAAAATTACAAAGTTTTGTAGATGCAATGGATAATTAAAATAATTACTATTGGCTTTAAAGCATTGTTAAATAGTACCTCTGTTATCATTATAAGAGGCTTCTTTCCAGCAGTTGACTGAATATGACAATGTTTTAATTTTATATATTTTAAACAGTGTATCTAATATATACATATCGATGGTTAGCAACATAAAATGGGTATTTGTAATAAAATAAAAAGTGTTTTTAAACCTGCATTTTCCTTAAAATTAGTTTCCACTATGAAGTTTGCTTGGATTTTATTTGTGATAATGTTATTAATGACAGATATTTACAGTAAATTAAAACGGAACAAAAAATTCAAAAGATTTTACTCTAAAACTAAATCTAGTACAACACAGATATGCTTAGGAGTACAAGAAACTGCAAAAGGTACTAACTTTAGAACTTACATTCTTAATAGTTTGGCATCTTGAAAATTCTAAATAAAATGTTGTGTGTTGTAGCTCGTCACAAAAGCTGTTTTCTCCGCCCCGATACTGGCCCATGTAGAGCAGATATTGTACAGTGGTATTATGATGTACGTCAGAAGACTTGTTATCGCTTTTTCTGGGGCGGGTGTCAAGGAAATGGAAATAGATTTGAAAGCAAACATGATTGCATGCAATATTGTGCACTAAATATATCTAATCCACCAAGTAGGTGTATATAGTTAATTTTATTAAATGTCAGTCGAAGGGGCAAATTGGCAGACATGCCACCTAATGGTAAGTCGTCAGCGTCACCCATGAGCATAAACTAGTTTACCTCATTTACGTGTTGCCTATCCTTATAAATAAGATGTTAAGTCACGGTGCCAGTAAATACACTGCCTGTGTTGCTTTTCTCTTTTCGAAACACAGAAAAGCTGTTTGAAGGGAGAAACAAGTAAGATGGTGGTACCAATGCAGCTGGGAGCGTGTCACAGAGCCCACTTCCACAGGTAATAATTCCAATAGTAGTTAATGATAGACATAAAAATGTATGAAACTATAATATAGGCTATTTTCAAATCATTATCATAAAACAATAAGCAGCATAGTTTAGCAGCAGCACAGATATTTATTATAATGTATAATATTCATTATGCTAAATATCATTATTAATTATATTTCTGAGTGAATATATTTCATATGTGCATTCATAAAGCGGCCATAATTTAAGGAACTTCACTGAAACTAAAACCAATTTCATTATTATGAACACTCATTTTAAGCTGCTTCACTTTTGTACTCATTATCTTAATATCTTAAAAATATCTCAAAGTGGTGGGTAAAAAATTATATGCTATTTTTTTAGTGTCTATTCCACATTTTTGTTCATTATCCTTTGATTATGGAACTTGTTTTGGATATTTTAATCGTTGGGCATGGAGTTCTCTAGAAAAGTAAGTTGAATCAATGAATCAATGCTGATGTTACAGAATGTGTAGTTTCTCCATATATTTCCTTTTTAAATCAGAAGCTACAATAATTTAAATTCTATTCCTACAAGTTTTGCTATTCTTACTTTAAATGAACTTGAAATGAAAACAGGTGAAGAACCAGCCAAAGGATGTATTTTTACTGTTTAGTATAATAAGTTACATCTGAAACTGAAAATTTACATCCAGCCCAGAGGTGGGAGCAGTATTCCAAATGAGGCCGGATCTGCGCCTTGTATAATTGAAGGCGGTGTGAAGGCATGAAATACTGCTTCGCTCTACTGAGCACGCCGAGTTTCTTAAAGGCTAGTTTAGCCTTTCCTTCCAAATGACCACGAAATTGCACATCACTCAATATGTCGACGCCAAGTATCCCAATTTTGGCTGCGGCGGTTAGGGAAGTGCCTTCAAATGTAGATTATTGAGTAATAATTGGTTCTAGGACATGCAAGCGTTATTTGTATTCTGGGTGTGGCGGGAATCAGAACAATTTTCAGTCGTTAGAAGAATGTACGAACACATGCCTCCGACCTCCATCTAGCACTTTGAATAAAACTCAATTCACTACATGTATTCCGATTGAAATACCTGAAATTATGTAAAAATAAATAAATCTATCGTTATTTTATATTATGTAAGATTTTAAATTATGTTAACACCTACACGTTGACTGACAATTGAGACAAGAAAGAACCTATATCAGTGTATAATCTATACTAATACCTAGGTATTATAAAGAAGTAATTGTATTTTCGACCTTCGAGAAAAGAGCATACCCATATTTGACTGTGTTGCGGGACAACCCCTATGTGGAGCTGGTGTCGGCCCTTGGGGGCCTGACTAGCCGTCGTACCCTGTTGCTCAACAGATCCGGGGCACCTCACTAACACATTGGTGGCACTCGCCGGGTTTTAATGGATAGAGCTGCGTGCACCATACCATCTTTCTACCTTTTCACCTAGTCCCACGTACCCGCCTGGGGAGTCCCCCTTCCCCCGCTAGATGCCTAAGAGCATTTACCGGCACAAAAGAAGATATCCATATGTGAAGGCCGGCAACGCACCTACTAATCCTCTGGTATATCGGATGTCTATGGATGTCGCTTACCACTTACCAGCAGGTGAAATACTATATTTTTATATAATGGGGGTTTTCTATAGAAAATATAAAAAGTTTTGGTATACGAGGTTACTAAGGAACCTCTCATCCGATATTAATAATTATTTTACTGTGGTTGTAAATCTTAGAAAGCGCGGGCGAAGCAGCGGGTAACAGATAGTGTTGAATCAAATTTGTGGAAAATAAATGTGGATATCGTCATCATCAACAGGCTGTTGACAATAAACTAGACTTTATAAGGCTGTTCTCCTTTGGAACATATTATGTCTCTACCAAAGCACGCCACAAAGAGAAAGATAAGGTTTTTCTTTCTCTCTGTGGCTAATTACTGCCTGCTAACTAATTATCATAAAGAGGAAAGATTTGATTGTTTGTTTGTTTGCATTGAATAAGCTCCGAAAGTACTGGTAACTGGACCGATTGGAAAAATTCTATCACCTATAGAAAGCCACATTATCAGCGAGTAACATAAGCTATAAATTGTTGCCCCACTATGATTCAAACCTTATCATGGCGGTGGGGCTCAGTAACCCAGTAGGTGAATCCAACACCTTAGGTGAAGCAAAATGAAAAGAGAAGACTCTTTGTAACCCTCTTATAAGAATAGGGGGGGTAAGGGACGAGGATGGGAACCTCACCCCATTGCACTGTCCCGACGCTGGGACTGTGGTGAGGTACAACCCCTCTGTGGAGGATGTCGGGCCCTTGGGGGACTGGCTAGCCGTCGAGGTGCCGTCTGTTGCTCAACAGATCCGGGGCACTATACCAAAAGCGGCATTGGTGGCACTCGTCAGGTTTTAGTGGGTAGAGCTGCGTCCACCTTAGTCCTTACCATATTTCGGGCGCAAAGCTATTTCACGGGAGAAACAAGCAAGATGGTGGTACCCATACAGCCGGGGGCGCGGCACAGCGCTTCCCTCCCACCGGTAGTTTATACATGATGTATCCAGATAATAAATTTGCTCAATAAACACGTCGATGTTAGGTACATATATTTTTGATTCTCAATTTCTTCATTGGTTCAAACAGCCCAGTTTCCTTTGTTTTACAAATTTCTCATATATACATAGTAATTTACTGCTTTCTTGTTTCTTGGTATGTAAGTATATAAAATTAGAGATGAAAGATTTGTCGCAAGAAAATCTACGAACTAGATTCCTGAAATAAAACTTAAAAATGTTTTATCACTAGCTAAGTAAAATTGCTAACAGATTGTAAGCTAAAAATAGATATGGAAACAATTTTCAGAAACATCTCGATATTTTACAAAATCAAATAATGTGAAATAAAATATCCAATTTGTATACGGATTGAAAAATAAAATGTATCATTAAATATAAGTTTTTTATTGCGAGGTTGAGAAATATTTTACTAGTTTCTTTGTGGTTTAAAACTGTTTTCAGTTGATACATTCACTTCTAAAGCAATGAGGGTATTAACAGCTGCATTACTACTTTTGGCTATTATTTCTGCGTGCCTAGTTAAAGCTGTAAGTATGATTACTAATTACTTTTTAATATAACATTGGTACTGTTTTAATGTATATAGATGCTACTCATTCTCTTGTCTCTAGGATCCTATCCCGAAATCGTATACTACAGATCCATCATATCACAAAATCAAACAATCTGAGACTAAAATCTCGGATCAACTTCAAGAATTCAAAAAAATATTTGCGGACACACTAAAAACATTGAAAGTGGGTCTGAAAAATGTAAAGATTAAAATGATATAGGTCAAATAGTTTCAAACAAATCTTTCTCTTTCAGTGTAAAAATTGTAATGCCCAAGGTCCCAATAACATGGAGTCAAAATATATAAAACTCGCCGTTCCTAAAAGAAGAATTATGTACCGATTAGCAAACAGCACATCTCCATATTAAAGACAACGATTTGTTTAGGTACTACATGCATAGCTATGCATTAAAAGTACATACTACGTATACTAATAGGTATACGTTATTCATTCCACAATTAAAATTTTATTTGTACGAATTAACCGTTGCTCTCAGCCTATTTCTCGTTGTTATATAATATAACTTTTTAATAATTTATATAGTATTTTATTCAAATATTTTTTATAAATATTCTGTATCAAGATTCATTAAACATTTCCATTTTTTTTCTACACATACAAGATTACTCTGGAGTGTATAATTTAGGTAGGTACCTAATCAAATCGGCAAGCACATATTTACGAGTTACTACCTATACCGCAAACTTTTATATAATACAAGCTGTTGCCTGCAGCTTCGCCCGCGTTACTCAACTCCTATATGTCACAGCGTGATGTTATATAGCCTATAGCCTTCCTCGATAAATGGGCTATCTAACACTGAAATATTTTTTCAAATCGGACCAGTAGTTCCTGAGATTAGCGCGTTCAAACAAACAAACAAACTCTTCGGCTTTATAATATTAGTATAGATTCAAACTATAAAAATATCTATAGGCTGTGACCAATATTAGGTTTGAACATTTCATGCTTATGAAACATACCATACCTACTTTAACAATATTTCCACAATGTATTCTCTATCGTTGCCTAGTACCTAGTATTAAAAACCAGTATATGCTTTGGGGATTATCAAAATATTATCTAACAGGCGCCCCGAATTCTTCAGCAAAAAGGAAAAAATGTGCAAATAAATAGTCTACGTAAAGAGATGTCATCAATATCAGCAAAAACTCAAGAAGTTTTAAAACAAATAAATAATCCATTCATATTAAAGCGCAAAGATGTATATCAATCTCTCTTGCGCCAGTTGGAGAAAATATTTTCAACAGTAAAAACAAAAAAGCCGTGTGGCCGGTGCAGAGCTAGATACTATAAGTAACCTGTAGTATGTTTTTAACCGACTTCGAAAAGGAGGAGGTTCTCAATTCGTCGGAATATATTTTTTTAAATTAATAAAAAATATTCTATACCTATGTACTTTTAAATGTTATTATGTTTTAATATATTTTGATTGTAATCGAGAACTGTCTGTGTTTTAAAATTTATCCTTCCCCGAAACGCAAAAGATGTTCTACCTTTTTAAGATATTCAGAATCCAAATAAATAACTTTTTGATATGAATTAAATTTTTGAAAAAAAAATAAGTAGAATCCGTTTAATACATATTTAGTTATTTAGGCCGATTGGTTATAGTTATAGGTCATACATAACTCACCTACCATCGCTTGCTCACCGATGAAGGAAAAAATCATGAGGTAACCTGCATGCCCGCAGCCTGATGAGATTAAAAGTTTTGAAGGTATGTGAAGTTCACCAAGCCGCATTGGGCCAGCGCCTCGGTGAACTATGACCCCAAAAACCTCGTCTGAATATCAGGAGGAGACCCGTGCCCAGCATTGGCACATAAGGGTTGACATAAGGGATGAATCAAAGAGGAGGGAACAAATCACTTACGTATTAAATACTCTTTGGTTAGATTGACCAAAGACCTATAGTAATTATATTATTACTATATATTACTCATATACCGGTGGGAGGGAAGCGCTGTGCCGCGTTCCCGGCTGCATGGAGCGCACCACCATCTTGCTTGTTTCGCCCGTGAAACAGCTTTGCTGTGTTTCGTAGAGAAGGGCAAGACAGGCCACTGTCTGTCAATCTCGGTGCCAGTGTAATTACTGGCACCGAGACTTTACATCTTATGTCTCAGGATAGGCAACACATAAATGAGTTGCCTTTTTTTTTTTTTTTTTCTTTAACGCCCGGGAAATGCTCTGAGGCATCCCGCGGGGAAGTGGGTCTCCCCACGCGGGTATGTGGGACTCGCTGCGCCCGACAGCTGGTAAATGGACGCAGCTCTACCCACTAAAACCCGGCGAGTGCCCCCAATGCCACCTTTGGTGAGGGGCCCCGGATCTAGAAAACAAACAGGGCACCTCGACGGCTTGTCAGTCCCGGAAAGGACGGACGCCACCTCCACAGAGGGGTTGTCCCGCACCACAGAACAACCCCTCCCAACGTCGGGACAGTACAATGGGGTGAGGTTCCCATCCTCATCCCTTGCCCCCTGCTCTTCTGTCCCCTCTTCTTATAAGAGGGGTACAAAGAGCCCCTCGGCCCAATTAACTTCGCCTAAGGTGCACCGCTCACCCTAGGTTACTGAGCCCCACCGCCACGACAAGGCCTGAACCATGGTGGGGATAAATGAGTTGCCTGGGCTCGTTCCAGGTAAACTAGTTTATGTTCATGGGCGACGTCGACCACTTACCATCAGGTGGTACGTTTGCCAGTTTGCCTATCCAACTAACATAAAAAAAAAAAAACATAGTACCTCTTTGAGATTGACACATGAAGTAGAATATGACGTATAAAATTAAATAGTTCAATCACATTTTTATTTCTATTAAAAATCATCAAATAAAAAATGTATTCCAATGAGTTTCGGCCGTACTTTATACTAATTAAAAAGGAAGAAGAGAAGGGTGACAGGTTTGCCAGAATTAGTATGGAAGTAAAACATCGGGCAGCGAATGAACCAGCTAATCCATTTGTGAAAAAGACTGTCTATACCCAAACATATCCGACCAAATTAATACCGGCTGCTCCGCGGAAGGCTTGTTGTTTTGATTGTTCGTAGACTTGAAAAAATATGCATGGAAAATTCGAGATTCTTCAGCAAAAAAGACCGTTTACACATTTTCTGGGCATCGTTTGGGCACAAAATTTAGGAAACGTACTGGGACCTTCAGTATGTCACGTAATATGCTGTCACAAAATGTCCTCTAATCTTTATATATTTTTATTACAATCCTACAATTATTTGACGCAATATTTGTCTGTTGATCTGTGTGACTTAGAAGATGAACATGCTTCTACATCAAAATACCTTACTACCAAATAAATAACCTAATTGTAAAACCTCATTGTTGTTTTATTTGATACCTTTGATCACCACCACCAATAATATTGAAAATGTCACACAGTATTGCCACAAGTGCTTCGTAGTTTATATAAGTGGGATGATGAAAGCAAGTTTTACCTGATATTTTTATTCTACTTTTAATGTTACTCAAAATTATATAGGTAGGTACTGAAAGAAACAATACCTCGGCGAGTGAGGATTAACTAGTTATAATTTCTCTATTTTATTTTATTACTTTTAGGATTGCTTACCTCAAAAGGTAAGAACGAAACCTTATAAGACCACTCTCTTGTCCGTCTGTCTGACGTATCAGCACCCGCCACCGATTTTCTCAGGAACGGATAGACCTAGCTGCTAGGTCCATCCTGCTAGGCCCTAGCAGGTTAAAATTTATACCAGACACTGAGGTCTACAGTCTATTAGGTGTAAATCAAGGTCCTGAGTCAACACTATAAAAAGATATGGGCAAATTTATATTTTCAGTAGATGTACCAAAATTTTCCTTAATTTGCATTTTTTTATTCTTTAGAATTTTCCATTTACTTGTGCTGTAAGTAAGACATTGCTTTTAACTATACTCCGTGCTTTTAACCGAAATTGTCAATTTTAGGTGAACCGGAAGTGCCCTATAGGTTTTGGCTCAAACACCTATATGGTAACTACCGTCAACCCATTGACCTAGGATCCCAAATTTTGCAAAAAGCAAGGTCTTAGCAGAAATAAAGGAACAATTCCAATTTCCAAAAGATAAAAGAAAGTTGAAAATTATAGGTTGTCCCCAATTTCTCCATACACATGTTGCAGTCAAAACTCTTAACCAGTCAAAAGTACTATTGACTAGCAAAATCAGTCAAAAGTACTTTTGACCGTATAAGCTTTAGTCAATAATACTTTTCACTAAAATAACAGTTAAAAGTACTTTTGCCCAATGGAGCTGGTTAAAAGTACTTTTGACTAAATGATTCCGTCAAAAGTGGTTCCGACTGGTTGTATCAGTCAAAACTCTTAAAGAGTTAAGGTGGTCGATAAAAAAACGACAAACGCACATATAAACTTTTATATTACTCATTATTAGTGGAGAACGTGCTGCAATTAGAACAAAAATGAGTGACTACGAAAAGAAAGAACGCTTTTGCAATGAATTTTAGCGATGGAAGATATGAACATTTTTTTTCTTTAACGCCGGGAAATACTCTGAGGCATCCCGATGGGAGTCGGTCTCCCCCAGCGGGTATGTGGGACTCGCTGCACCCGAAAGCTGGTAAGTGGACGCAGCTCTACCCACTAAAACCCGGCGAGTGCCACCAATGCCATCCCTGGTGAGGTGCCCCAGATCTAATGAACAAACAGGGCACCTCAACAGCCAGTCAGTCTCTCAGGGGACCGACGCCAACTGCTCTTTCAAAGATGGTACATTGGTTTAGTGTCAATAATTTGTTACTTAACTGCAATAAAACTAAATTAATTAGATTCACATTACCTAATGTTAAGCAAGTATAAACTAATGTAACATTAAGTGGGGAGATAATGGACTTGGTGGATTCAACTACCTTTCTTGGCATTACCTTAGATGCCAATCTCCAATGGGCGCCCCATATAGCTACCTTATCGAGTAGACTCAGTTCTGCAGTTTTTGCGATTAGAAAAATCAGATCAATTAAATAGAAATAGAAATAGAAAAGCTTTATTCGATGCTCATTACACGTCACTGCAGTATAGATAGGACGTATCAAACACAAAAATTTACATAGTAATAATGATCTATACATGAAAATCTAATACAAAATAAGTAAAATAAAAAACAGACACATCAGATACAAACCAAAAATATAAAAACAACGGTGTTATCATCTGCATAGCAGTGCAATGTAAGGAGCACTGAGGGGATGTAACTCGGCATATGTTGGAGGACACCAACACCGATTTTCAGTCACATCCGGATTGAAAGAAAGGAAAGACGGAGGAAATGAAATTACCGATGTTAATACGGCTAGACTAGTATATTATGCGTATTTCCACAGTCTTATGTCCTACGGCATTTTGCTTTGGGGACATGCCGCTGATGTCAATACAATTTTCATACTGCAGAAGCGGGCTATACGGGCTATCTACTGTCTGGGTACCAGAATATCATTAAGAGAGAAATTTAAAGAAATAGACATTTTGACTGTAGCATCTCAATACATTTTTGTAAACGTGATGTATGTTCGCAAAAAATATAAAAGAATTTGTTAAAAAATGCGATAATCACAATAAAAATACAAGGAACAATCATAAACTTGTTGTGCCATATTTTAGGCTACATAAGGTCAGTAATTCTTTTATGGGTCAATGTATACGTTTCTACAATAGGATCCCAGAAACGTTCAAAACCTATCAATAAATAAATTAAAAATAACTGTTAAAGAACGTTTGTGTGGTAAAGGATACTACAAAATAAAAGAATTTATTGAAGATACCACACCTTGGGAATAAGGCGTTTCCTACGAGACTTCTATGTATAATTATGTCATATTATGTACCTATATTGTATAATATTGAAAAGATTAGTTTCACTGAGTTTGTTTCGCCGGTTCTTCTCAGTGGACACTATAGTTTTGGAACCGGTAGTAGAGTTATTTGACATTCAATAACCTACTTTGACGTACAACATTGAATTTTATTAGCTTCGCCCAAGGTGCTGGGCTCACCCTAGGCTACTGAGCCCCACCACCTCGTCAAGGCCTGAACCATTGTGGGGAGATATGAAAGATAGTCATTTCAATGTGATAACAAAAGAAAAATTTGAAAAGTTTGCAATGGATGTGGAAGACGCGAAATTTGACGAAAAGAAAACACCATTACAGTACAGTAGACTAAACGCTTTTACATAATTGAAGTTTGTGGCATATAAAAATTTGGTACAAACACAGAACCTGACAAATATATTTTGCCGGCTGTGGAAATCTACGACATTCTTGATGCTGCTCATATTTCTATAGGACATGGTGGTCGCGATAGACTTAAAAATGAAACGGCAAAAAAGTACTATGTGTAGGTTCTCATTATACAATCACGAATTATTTTTTTTAAATTTAAAAATTATTTAAGATAAGCGATTAACGTTATATAGGTAAGTAGTTCTTATAACCTGTGAATTTACTGATTACTTATTTTAATGACATTTTTTAAGTGTACATGTCTTCTTTGTATTGATTATAATGCCAAATTTTTCGTTGTAAACGATTTCACATTTAATAAATATCTTTTTTATTCACATCTAACGAGTTAATAGTGCTTTTGACTGATGCTTTATTGTAGTTAAAACTACTTTTGACGAAGAGCGTCAGTTAAAAGTACTTTTAACCGCAAATTTGCAGTCAAAAGTACTAATAACTAATAATTTTCAGTCAAAACCACTTTTGATCAACCTGTTCAGTCAAAAGTACTTCTGACTGATTTTGCTAGGCAATAGTACTTTTGACTGGTTAAGAGTTTTGACTGCAACACATACATTGATAGTTGCCACAGATATTAGAAATAAGTTCTTAATATTTCTATGGTTGACGCCAATAAGGATAGTCCTTTGAGTTGTAGTGAGTTGTAGCACCCGGCTCACGCAAAGTACAATATGGAGTTTTTTTTTGTTTTTGTTGGGGAAATCATAATGATACCCCGGCCTCAGGGGAGCCCGGTGTTATTTTGGACTCTTACCCTAACTAAAACCCCAGCGGTCTTTTTCTCGTCATCGGGCCCGGCGCGGGTACATTTAGGCACCCTGAACAAATAAGGGTGCCTTATAGTCTGGACGGAAAGTGAGTATGCCGTGCCGTCGGTCAAGCCACTGCTCTTTTATCGGACCCACGCGACGGCGGACACTATGCGATGGATCATCACTCCTCCACACTCGGCTCTCCAGCCGCTTCTTCAACTCGCGGAGCACTCGCCTTCTCAGGCACTCCACTCTCATTCCCTCGGTCTCGTTACCATTCGAGACCTCCTCCTATTATGGTGGTATTGTGTGAAATCAAATAAAAAAAAATAAAAAAATTGCAATATTATACTCGCGTGCGTAGAAAATCTTACAGTAAATACTTGCACTTCCCAATTTGTTGAGCCCGATTTTTGGGGTATAATGAGTAGGTATGGAACCCTCAGCACATGAGTCCGACTGGCAGTTGACTCATTTTTTCAGAAAGGCCGTTAAAAATAATTCGCTCAACAGACGTATTACAGCAAAGAGGCTAAATCTTAGGCCTCATCAGTTGTTAAACGGAACTTGGAAAATCGATACCAACTACAGCTTTTATTACTTTCATACTCAACCAAGCATTGCAGTTTCTTTCCTCAGCATCTCTTTCAGCCATCGTTTCCGCTATGTTTTAGTACATGCAATTCTTATTCCGTATACTCTGTACATAGGTATCTTATGTTTAAGGAAGGCTTTATGAAAATTGGCCTATTACGAAAAGTATTATAACACATTGAAATTTTGTGATAATGCTGACGTAAATAATAAAATCAGATAGACTGGATGATTAACTTACTTATACTTACCATTCCCACTATGTTGTGACGAAGACTCTTTTCACTGGACATCCATAAGTCAAGTGTGCCTGATGGCATCCCTCCGTACTACGAACTTATGCTCCTGAGTTGGCACCCGTCCTGACGCATCTTTTCCGGCACTCTTATTCATTAGGCGTCGTCCCATGCTCGTGGAAGACAGCTTTGGTACACCCGATAAGAAAGGGGACCGCTCAGACCCGTCCAACTACATACCAATAGCTAAAACTTCCTTGTTCTCAAAGATTAAGGAATCCATAATTGACTGCCAGCTCCGGCGATATTTGGAGGAGCACCAGCTGATTAGCGATTGCCAATATGGCTTTCAACGGAATCGTTCAGCTGGTGATCTTCTAATATTCCTAACGCAGCGATGGGCGGAGGCAGTTGAGAGCAAGGGCTGGCGGTTAGTTTGGACACAGCGAAGGCCTATAATCGGGTGTGGCATAAAGCACTTCTAGCAAATCTTATGGGCTTCCCGAGAAATTATGTAAGTGGATCTCCAGTTTTTTGGCAGACAGGAACATCAAGGTCGTTATCGACGGTGCATGGACCTTAAGTTTGTTAATGCTGGTGTTCCGCAAGGTTGTGTACTATCTCCAACCTTGTTTCTTCTGCATATCAATGATATTCTGCAAACCAGCGGCATTCATTGTTATGCAGATGACAGCACTGGAGATGCCTTATACACTGGCCGCTCTAATATTTCTCGGCAACAAGTCGCTAAGTGTCAAATGCTCTGAGGCATCCCGCGGGGGAGTGGGTCTTCCCACGCGGGTATATGGTAAATGGACGCAGCTCTACCCACTAAAACCCAGCGAGTGCCACCAATGCCGCCTTTGGTGAGGTGCCCCGGATCTAGAAAACAAACAGGGCACCTCGACGGCTAGTCATTCCGGCATGGGACCGACGCCACCTCCACAGAGGGGTTGTCCCGCACCACAGAACAACCCCTCCCAACGTCGGGACAGTACAATGGGGTGAGGTTCCCATCCTCACCCCCTGCTCTTCTTACAAGAGGGGTACAAAGAGCCCCCTCGGTCCAATTAGCTTCATCCAAGGTGCACTGCTCACCCTAGGTTACTGATCCCCACCGCCACGACAAGGCCTGAACCATGGTGGGGACAAATAAACCCCTGGACTAATATAGTAGTGATAAAAAATAACCCTTTTTTAGGGTTCCGTACCTCAAAAGGAAAAAACGGAACCTTATAGGACCACTTTGTTGTCCGTTTGTCGGTCTGTCAAGACCCTTTTTCTCAGGAACGGGTGGACCTAGCAAGTAAAAATTTATATCAAATACTGAGGTCTAAAGTCCCTATTAGGAGTATAAAAATCCTGAGTAACTAAAAAATATAAAGATCCTGAGTCAATACAATAAAAGGATATGGGTAAATTTATATTTTCTTGAAAACTTCAAGTAGGCCCAAAACTAACGTAAAAAAAACTCTAATTTACCATAATTTTCAATATATTTTTTTCTGGAATTTACCCTTTAGTTACTAGCTGTGAGACCCTGCTTTTAACCAAAATTGACAATTCTAGGTCAACCCGAAGTACCCTATTAGGCATATTGTAAATGCAGCAAATCATAAAATATTATCAGGAACTGAAAAATACAATATCAAGAAGATAAGAAAAATGATTATTTACAGCAATTACTGATAATCGTAGATTGTCAATGCTACTCATATCATCATTATTCAATCTTTCTAACTAGGTGACCGCTTTTCAGGTTCAACATTTCTGGCGACCCGCTTGAGCTTGAGAGAGAATTATAAGACTACATGTTTTTTTAATGTTAGTTGTGTAGGCAAACTGGCAAACGTGCTAACTGATGGTAAGTAGTCGGCGTCGCCCATTAACATAAACTAGTTTACCTGGAACGAGCCCAGGCAACTCATCTATGTGTTGCCTATCCTGAGACATAAGATGTTAAGTCTCAGTGCCAGTAATTACACTGCCTGTCTTGCCCTTCTCTCCGAAACACAGCAAAGCTGTTTCACGGGAGAAACAAGCAAGATGGTGGTACCGGAAAAAAATATCCCTCCCACCGGGATAATTTTTAAATAATCAAGACCATATTTTCATTCTGTGTTTTTTGTAATGCAGAACCTTGCTCTCTACCTTTTGCTGGCGACTACTGAGTAGGACTTCGGAACCGGACGGTCGTGACCGTCGGTCGTCGTCGGGGGGTTCACGTAACCATAGATAGAAAAATACTGCATTATAGCTTTAAATAGATCAACAACATTAAAATCGGGCTCAACAAATTGGGAAGTGGAGAGTGTATATCGTTTTAGTCTTTTCTGTCAAATGCACACGAGCATAATTTTGCAATAAATATTTTTATTATAAATAGTTCTTCTCTTTCTTAAAGTAATGACAATTAAATATATATATATATAACTAGCAGGCCCGGCCACGCGTTGCAGTGGCTAAGGTATATAAAGTTTGTAAGGTATTATACTTAACTAGCTGTTGCCCGCAGCTTCGCCCGCGTTAACTTAGATGTACAGTCGTACACGGATTGATGATGATTATTTATCTATGGACGGGCGTAGGACTTTATTTTATAATATGAAGTGATTAATACCGTATTTTTGTAAATAGCTTTTACATTACCGCTTTAAGATTGCCAATTTTTAAAGTATTAAAATGGATATAGGTAGTATGTTATATTTAACATAATAATTTAATATGCCATCGCGGACTTTTTTGTAAATCTTTCTAAGGCGTACAATAATGTAGTACATAATTTTGATCTATCTGTTAGTGTTCATCCAGCGTTTGCAATGTAAGTGCAAAAATGTGTTTATTTACGACATCACATTAGAAACCCAAAAATAACAGTATTTCTCCACTATTTAATGGATGTTATTATACATATAAACCTTCCTCTCGAATCACTCTATCTAATAAAAAAAACCGCATCAAAATCCGTTGCGTAATTTTAAAAATTTAAGCATACAAAGGGACATAAGGACAGAGAAAGCGACTTTGTTTTATACTATGTAGTGATATACTAGTGGCACCGACAGACGTTGTCCTGTACAATATTTTTTTTGTGAATCTAAAGTCTAAATCATCCTCGAATCCCCTTGAACTCACACAAAAAAATTCATCAAAATCGGTCCATTCGTCTAGGAGGAGTTCAATGACATACACACGCACACAAGAAATATAATTTAATTGTCATTACTTTGAAATTTTCTCTCTAAATTTGCCCATATCTTTTTATTGTGTAGACTAAGGACCTTGAGATTTTTACACCTAACAGGGACTATAAACCTCAGTATTAGGCATAAATTTAAATTTGATAGGTCCACCCGTTTCTGAGAAAAAGGGTATTTACAGACAAACAGACAGACAACAAAGTGGTCCTATAAAGTATAAGGTTCCGTTTTTTCCCTTTGATTTACGGAATCCTAAAAATTAACAATGACACAGCATATAATATACCAAGAATGTAAACTACTTCATGTATTTGCGTGAGAGAATTCTAGTAGGTAACTACAATCTATGTGTGTTGTGTGCCTCCTGTAAATATACCTACCTATACACGTGGTTTAATATAATATTATACTACCGGACTTATCTGACGCACGTTATCTAGTTGAACGTACAACGCTACTCATGTGTAAGAAATAGTAATTATAATTTGTGATGGAAAGTGAGGCTACATATTTTGATCAAGGACAAAGTCTTTTGAGGAATGGAAGACGAAAAGTGAGTTCTTATCTACGGTTCTTATACCTATAATTTTACCGTTATTAAAAAAAAAAGTTATTTTATCGCTTGTTACATACGATACGGCACTCGTGGCAAGGGATCTTGGCGTTCATTGACGTAGGCCTATCTTCAGCAGTGGACGGATAGAGGCTGATGATGATGGGGATGATGATGACTATACGATACGCACCAACCTGATTTTTGACCGACTTCTTAAAAAGGAGGAGGTTCTCTTTTCGGATGTTTGTTATGTTAGGGAAACCAAGATCAGATGATGGCATCCCAGGGAAATCGAGGGCAAGTTTCGAAAATCGTAGGGGCGACTAGTGCGTTCGTTAATTTATACATTAAGTATTTTAAAGAACTACAATTTAATGAAGGTCTAGAGTCGATCTGATGATGGAGCCGAAAGATAGTCGAGGGAACTCCTCAACGACTTATCCAAATAGTCAAGTCCAACCTTGTGTTTGGAATTGACTATTTGGATTGATCAGAACTTTACACCTATCGTTGTGACTGTCATTAGGGGTTTAATAAGAACTTTGCACACATAGAGGTTATAAATGCCATTACATGTATGATAATACTCATTTTTTCTTAACGATTTACTTGGGCTTTTCTTGGGCTTGCTTTATACGATTCATTATGCCAAAATGTTCAGTTCGTACAAAAAATAGTAGTAGTCGATGATGTGTTATTTTAAAACTTGTCGATGTAAAATGAACAAAAAAGTTCTAGGATGTTTTGAAAGCGCATAGTATTTTGACGTCATGGTTATTTAAATAGTCTGGCCATAAATACTGTTACATAAAAACTTTTTTTTTCTCAACTTTTTAATTATTTTGAATTTGGAACACGTATATTATTTTAAAAACTTCTTTCGATTTTATTTCATTTCACATCGTGGCACAACGTGGTCACCATCCTGCGTCAGTCATGGTTCGGTGGGGCGTGTCTTATCAAGGAGTCACAAAACTACATTTTTGTGAAAAAGGAGTGAAAACTTCAGTCCAAATGTATCAAGATACAGTCTTGGATCACGTTGTGAAACCTCTCAGCAATACACTTTTTATAAATATACCGTGGACTTTCCAGGAGGACTGTACACCTGGTCACAAGGCACGAACTACCCAAGCCTAGCTTGAAACCAGCCTTCCGGACTTTATTTATTATTATTTACTAAGAGCTGAAGAATGACTCTCCTATAGTCCACACCTCAACCCTTTAGACTTCAAATTATGGTCAGTTTTAGAGGACATACCTGCTCTAAACGACACGGTGACATTGAGTCTCTTAAAAATCTTTGGAGCAAGTAGTGGCAAAATTTCCCTTGGAAATAGAGCGTAAATCCATAGATTCGTGGGCAAACATATTAAAGGCTTGCATAAAAGCAAAAGGTGGCCATTTCGAATAGAATATCTTTTTACTTTTTGCTTTACTAAATTATATATATATATATATATATATATATATATATATATATATATATATATATATATATATATATATAATCTGACACTTTAATAAATATGTAATGTGTAATATTTAAAAAAGTAACAGAACTTATGGCTGGAATAGGTAATATGTATTGTTTACACAATTCTATATTGGTTTTTCTTATTGTTTTAAGGCCTTTCTTTGTTCGTCTCAATAAAACGGCACTGTCTAATACGAGCAACTCGTTAATAGTTCTACCCATATTATGACAAATAAAATAGGTTAAAATAGGTTAAAGTTCGAGTAATAATAATCACTAAAAATTAATAAATAAAATAAGTAAATCCTTCAAAAAACTAAAATTTTTATAAGTAGCAAATAGCAATCTTTGGCTTGCATTGTGATCTGCGTTGTCTGCCACATATTAAATATTGCCACTTTCGTAATATTCTGTTAAAAAACCTGAAAATGTACAAGAAATATTTTTCAGGTGTGTTTTGGTTTTTCAGATTTGGCTTCATGAATTTTTCAAAGTTTGCTCTAAATTAGATTTTGTGTATTGGCTTACCTGAAACAAAATTATTAGACACTAATATCATCCATTATAGTAATATAACATTACATAGTTTTATAGTTTTTTAAGTCTAAAGAAAGGTGTATATTTGCCATGTAAAAAATTACAATGTAGGTACAATTTTTTTATTCAATCGTGAAAATAAAAATATATCGTTATCGGTTTTATCTTATAATACATCACTATTCAATTTGTAAACAAAGATTCAATTCGAAAGAAAAATAAAAATAATCTAATTGAAATCTATGCGTATAAACGCTTAAGTAAGTTTCCAGTTTGAATCCCGCCAACTGCTATTTATAAATCTAAATCCTATATACGTACAAAGTTTATGAACATGTATGTATATTAGGTAAAACGATATGTAAAACAATATTAACTATTGCTTCTGGTTGTTCATTTAATATAACTCCTTTGATTATATAATGTCATCAAAGTATAACTCATAGATTTTCAATTGTAAATGTATAATTTAAAATGGCATTGGCGATAGTAAACTTATTTATAAGAAGTCGATAATGTAATAAATCAACAGTTCTACAACACTAAGACTAATATGCAAGACCATAAAGTTAATATGCCTAGGCTAGGTATATTAACTTTATGTGCAAGACATAGTTTGATACTGAAAGTAAGATAAGATTTTCTTTTGTTATTACCGTTTATTATATAAACGTTTAGAAGTTCTACTTTGGCTATAGTTTAAATCCTACAAGCAGCATGTCATGTAAAATTTTGATAGTAAGTAGTACCTGTTAGTGTAGTTAAGTAGGTACCATAATAATTATCTTGTGTTGGTACGCCAATCCTACAACTAGGACATAATTATCAATTATTATGCATTTGGCATTTAGTAATGCACATAATTTCTTTATAGAATAGTAGGTAAACTTATTTTAGCGTGGTACGTATATTTTTAGATGAGGTAAAATCTCTGAACTCGTGACACCGCACACGAAACGCTGGAGACACAGTTTGACGTTTACGTGACGTTGACTCGCGACACCGCACGCGAAACGCTAGAAACATAGTTTGACGTTCATATTAATTATTATTTGTTTTGCAAAATGTGTTGCTTCTAAATTATGTAATGCGGCCATTTTGTGCGCCGTTTAAATTGTATAGGTTGTCATAATCTTTTACCTGTAACAAAACAATTAAATTCAAATACCTATAGGTATTTGAATTTAATTGTTTTGTTTTTACTTCTATCGAAGTCCCTGTGACTGGTTGGGATAGTTTTTTTTATTTAATGCACATTTTCTGTAGTCGCACAATAGGTAGTCGATAATGTGCTACATTTAGAAGTCCTTTTCTATTCATTTTTTTCTGATCTAAGTATAAAATAAGGAGAATATCTTTTATACATGAAAATAGCGAAAAATATCAATTCTGCAGATCTTATCTGAAGTACCTATTGAGTTCAGCGCGTGCTGATGACATCACACGTGCATATTTGCATTACTATATTAGAATTCTTATCACGAAAAATCTTGTTTCTTCAGTGTTCCGTTATAGATTGTTCTTGAACGTTTTCTATGTATTTCTGAACTGTCGGCGTCTATCGCGCCTTTAGTATTAAAACCCCCTTCGAGGCCTAAGCAGAACAGTAGATATGGTTTAATGAAAAATATATATAAAATAATACTTAAACCTAAATAAAAAAATGGGTTGTCCGTAAAGTCGGTTTACTGAGGATAGTTGAACGTGACAACGTCATAAGAAAATTAAACGCCTCAGAGCGAGGTAACGCCGCATACGTCATGTTTTTCGTTATTGCAGCCGGCTCCATCGAATTATAAGACGTTGTCACGTCAAAAATAATATAAATATTAGCCAACAATCACACCACGTTACCCCGTGTTAAGCTCGTTAGAGCGTGTGTTACGGGTAATAACTAATAAGAACGGAAATAATAAATGTCATTTATATAAAGACCATGTCCATACCATAGACATAATAATATAGAAGGACTGGCATACCTACGAAAAAAAGGTGTATACCTACAACTCAAATCGGCACTTAACGGCTACCCTTGCTAGGGATTTGACAGCAAAACCACAAACTATATAGAGAATACTTAGTCCTGTCGGGGCAGACATAAAAATAAAACTAGCCTGAAATAGAAAAAAAACAAGGGGGCGATTTTTTTTAACGTCGGGGGGGGGGGGGTTGTTGGACGTATAAATCTCGTTAAAGTTCATTCGTTTTTCTGAAATCACTCGTTAATTTTCAACTTTAGAGCAAAAATGGTGGTTTTATTTTAGGGAAAGTATAGAAATCATTAGGACTTAGGTCGGGGCTGTACGGCGGATGGTCTAATAATTCTATGTTTTCTTGCTCTAAAAACTCTTTTGTTCTATGCGCGGTGTGAGAACTCGCATTGTCGTGATGGAGGATGATGCGGCGGTTGCAGTTCTCTTTACGGAGTTCAGAAACGACCTGTGGCAAACAAATGCTAGCATACTATTCTGCATTAACCGTTCTTTGTCCCTCAAGAGGAATAGTCGCAACATGGCCGGTTTTGGAGACAAACGTGGCCACCATTTTTTTTTTGCAACACTCCGTGAACGATCAATTTTTGTTGGCTTTAACTCATTTTCGAACACCCAAGTCCCAAACTCGTGACTGGTTTTTTGTTTCGGGTTCGTACGCGTATATCCAGGATTCGTCACCTGATACGATGTTGTATACAGCATTTGAGGATCCTGCGTGGAATCTTTCGAGAGTACTGACGCACCAAGTAACGCGAGCCGCTTTTTGCTCTTCAAAGAGCAAATGCGGTATCCATCGGGAAAACAACTTTTTTACACCTAATTGTTCATGCAAGATTATTTGTATTTAACTCATGCCAATGTCTAAAGTTGCCTGAATTTCGCGGTATGTCACATGTCGATCTTCCTCAATCAGCTTACGCACAGCATCAACGTTTTCTTGGGTGACTGCAGTTTTTGGACGACCTTGACGGGGATCATCACTGAGCTTGACACGTCCACGTTGAAATTCAGCAAACCAGCTATAAATTGTGGTTTTGGATGGGGCTTCATCACCAAATGCAGAAATCATCCGGTCAACACACTGTTTTTGTGTTAAACCACTTCGAAAGTCATAATAAATAATCGCTCTAGAATTTTCTCGAGTCAATTCCATTTTCTCAACGACTAAACAAGTTTGACAAGACCGAGAATCTTTTTTTAAATAAATAAATGGTATTCGATTTTTAAAACCAAGGAGATTTCAATTAAAACGATTTTAATATGACAGGAACAGTGGAAATATTCCATTCCCGATAATTTTAGTGCAGCCTATGTTTGTTGTACCTACGTTTCAAATAAATGTACCTACATCATTGAAGCTGGTTTTATGAACGGGCATCGACGCTCTTATTGTATTCTATTTAGAAGTGGTCTGAATTGATGAGATAATATTTATTATTATTATCTCTTTCTGTGTTACTTTGTCGCAGCGTACATACTGATATAATTCATAGCTTTTATGAGCTGACACAGTCGTTTACTTTTTTTTGATATCGCAAGGATTACGGATGATGATGTTCGCGGATGTAGCCAGGATCTTCGGGTAGATCCCGACCCTATGTGGGACTCGCACCTGGGAGTGCCCACTACACTAAAACCACTACGAGTGCCTTCGGCCGCTTTTTGAGGGTCCCGGATCACCTCAGCGATAGGCTGGGCCTTGTGAAGGCCAGACTACTCCTCATAATGGGTTCCCATCCTGAACCCGACACGATCACAGGGGCGTTACTGGAAGTAGAACTCCTAGCATCCTCTTACGCACTCCCGTTCATCGCCTGCAGGGGGCGGCCCCGTCGGCCTCCTTCAGGAAATTACTGCCTCGCAGAAGGAAACCATCGCCGTCTAGGACTCGTCATCGCCAAGCAGGGCCGTCTTTCCCATTGGGCACTCTGTGCAAGTGCCCCGGGCCCCGCAATCGATAGGGCCCCCCCTCAGATCAATTAATACAAAGTCCCTAGTTTCTGTCAGATCACCAAACGATAACCATATTTATTACCAAAAAACTTATTGTATAATTCGAAGAAACGGAGAAAGGGAGTGTTCTGAGGAATTGTTCGGATTAATACCTGCGGCAGAATTCCACCACCGGACATCGCGTAAGAATTCCCAATTTCACCCACACCATCTTGATGTCCGGAAATCCACAACATCTCGATTATTACGGCATTTCCTGTCTCGCACCACAAATATCACTGCCATATCAGCTGCCACTTATGGTGTTTCCGAACCGATACTACTTAGGGACCTTCATGAATAGAGCATACTCATATCTAAAAGGCCGGCAACGCACCTGCTGATCCTCTGGTATAGCGGGTGTCTGTGGATGTCGCTATTCACTTACCATCAGGTGAACTGACTGTCCGTTTGCCCCCTCTTCTATAAAAAAAGAACCTACATTTCTGACTACAATACCAACTTACTAGCTTTTACATGCGCGAAGCTATTCTACTCTCACACAAAAATTAAGCTTTCCGACTTCAGTATGATTAGATAAATTTAAATATATAATGATAGATGTGGCATATAGCATTTGTTATTTGAATAAATATTGTGTCTGTGAACCGCCCGTTGGCCCGACACTTTATACCGAGCTGTGGGGGCGGTACAGGCGCATTTTGAACAAATCTGTGTTTTACTCTTTTGGCCCGATATCCTACATAAAAGTTATTTAGACATCACAAGTTGGCGACGAGGATAAAGAACGTGAGTAAAATATATAATTTGCTTGTGTACGACTACTCCAAATATTAATCCAGAAGTTATCAGACGAGTATGTTCAAATTAGCTTGGTTCAACTTTAATCTTTTGTTGTTCAAAAATATTATTTCATTTAATAAAAAATAAAAAAATAAAGTGTTAAGTTTGATAAATGAACGGTACTGTGGCATATAGCATTTGTTATTTGAATAAATATTGTGTCTGTGAACCGCCCGTTGGCCTGACACTTCATACCGAGCTGTGGGGGCGGTACAGTGTGTCACAGGCACATTGTCAACAATCTTTTGGCCCGATATCCTAAATAAAAGTTATTCAGACATCACAAGTTGGCGACGAGGATAAAGAACGTGAGTAAATTATATATTTTGCTTGTGTACGACTACTCCAAATAATCCAGAGTTATCAGACGAGTATTTTCAAATTAGCATGGTTCAACTTTAATCTTTTGTTGTTCAAAAATATTATTTCATTTATGAAAAAAAAAATGAAAAAAAAAGAAATGTGTTAAGTTTGATAAATGAAGTTATTTGAAACGGTACCTTTTTACCTACCTATTTGTAATATTTTTCTTATTTACAAAAATTTTAAAATTACATACCCTAAATGCTACACCTATATCATAAAAACTTATAATAAGAAAACTATTATTACACTGTAGTTTGGGATATAATAATATTACCGAATTTAATATCATATTGTATTTAATTTGTATATTCGTTCTGATAATTAAAGGTACCTAAGTACCTAAATAAATATGAGTAGTCGCAATAATGTTGCTAATATATACCTAGAAATTTTTTCCATTGTTGTATAGTCAGTCTACGCTAGTTCCCCCTTCCCTACCGTTGATATGGGCATCGAAACCTTATCTCGAAAGGTGTTTATAAATTTGCTTCTCAAGTATCACGGTTAACATAAACAACAGCCGAATAGTGTTCTGAAAGCAAGTAAGACTTAAATTAAATATATTGAACGTTGTCGTATTGGTTTTAAAATAATAAAAACTTAAGTGTATTGAACCAATTTAGGAATAAACTTAAAAAAACGTTATTCATTTATAGGTCAAGAATTAAATGAATACATATATTACATTACTTAATTACGGTAATTGTTGAATTTATGTTTGAGAACATGCCTGGAAATAAAATTAATGATTCTGTTCAATATAGCAAGCTGACTATACATACAACTATATGTGCCTGTATATATTAGCCAAGTCAGGTACGCAAATGCCCGACAAAGTACACCGTACAATATTATATGAGTGAAACTCATCAAGATTACACAGATTGGCATTTTGACGTGTTTTAAAAGACATGTTTTAATGTTGATTTGTGATATTGATAGGTAGTTCCAATTTCAATGAAATCTATACAATAATAGTAGTTTGCTTCCACTGAAAAAAAAATTATAAGAAATAATAACAATATGATAATATTAAAAATAAATAAATTAAACAATATCAAAAGAAAGTATTTCGTACTTACAGATCGTCCAATCATGTCTCAACTGCCGGCCTTAGAAAACTTTGATTGTGATAGTGATTCAAGTTCGCTAGGGAATCGGTGGGAGAAATGGAAGCGCGCGTTAGAAGTTTATCTGTTAGCTACAGGGATAAATGAACCTTTAAAAAAGCGAGCCGTACTTTTGCATACAGCCGGATTAGCGCTACAAGATATTTATTATAATCTTCCGGGAGCACATGTAAAAGAGACCGATGCCAATGACGTCTTTGAAATAGCCATTGTAAAGCTTGACGGCTATTTTGCGCCAAAACAAAGTTTCCTTTTCGAAAGACATTTATTCCGGCTCATGAAGCAGGAATCTGAGGAAAAATTTGAAAAATTCTTGGTTAGACTTCGTAATCAGGCATCTAAATGTAATTTTGCGCAAAAAGAGGATGATCTCATCGATCAAATATTCGAAAAATGTAGTTCACCTGACCTTAGGAAGAAAATTTTGACACACGGTTACAATTGATAAAATTATCATGGAAGCAAACTCTATCGAAACAGTCGAAAGAAAACTCAAAGGTTTCAAGGAAAATCGAATGTTGAGGTCAATAAAATTGGAACTAGATAAAAAAACAACAGTATACGGTGTACTAGGTGTGGAAGTTCATATCACGATAGTGATTACGAAAAATGACTTGTCAAAGATAAAATTTGCACAGTGTGGGTTCAAAGGTCACTTTAAAAATCAATGTCGAACTAGGCAAGAAAAGCGAAAAGCGATGAATAACTCGAGCATAATGCCAAAAAAATTAAACTAAGTGATCAAAAGCAAATACTTAATCAAGCCAAAGAGCCAAGTCGTTCACTTCAACCTAATGTGAATTATATTTTCCATATAGATGATAATGCAGAAATAATATGTGAAGTTGGTGGTTTGAAAGTGAGCATGCTTATTGATTCTGGCAGTAAAACTAATATAATCGATGATAAAATTTGGGTATATTTAAAATCTAATGGAGTCATTACCTTGAATCAACAAAAGGGCTCAGATCAAGTGTTTGTGGCTTACGGAGCCAAAGATCCTCTTGAGGTGCTAGGTACATTTGAGGCTTCAATCGAAATAGGAAAAAAAATCAACCTGCAAAATTTTACGTAATTACAAACGGTACTCGAAATTTGTTGGGAAAAGAAACCGCTATGAGCCTCGATGTTCTTAAATTAGGGGTAAGCATAAATTCCTTAGTCACAAAGCCAGAAATCTTTCCTAAATTTAAAGATGTTCAGCTTGATATTGCCATAGATAAATCTGTTACTCCATTTTGTCAGCCTTACAGGAGAGTACATTTCCCTCTTGAAGATAAGATCAATAAAAAAATAAAGCAACTAGTTAAAAAGGACATTATTGAACCGGTTGGCAAAGCAAGTAGTTGGGTATCTCCTCTTGTACCAATTTTAAAGAGTGATGGCGACGTAAGACTTTGCGTGGACATGAGGTGTGCAAATAAAGCTATCATGATTCATGCGGGAGAATCATCCTTTACCCACTATGACTCAGCTCTTACCCAAGCTGAGAAAAGCACACATCTTCTCTAAATTAGATATCAAAGATGCTTTCCACCAAGTGGAAATTAGAGAGAATTGTAGAGACATAACCACTTTTATTACAAGTAAAGGCTTATACCGTTATAAACGGTTAATGTTTGGGATTTCCTGTGCCCCTGAACATTTTCAAAAAATTATGGAAAGGATGCTTCTTCCATGCGAAGGCGTTATAAATTTCACTGATGATATTGTCGTGTTTGGTTGCAATGAAATAGAACATAATGCTAGGTTGAAAATTGTTTTACAAGTCCTAAAGGAAAATAATGTATTGTTGAATGATAAAAAATTTATTTTTAGTCAGTCCATAATCGAATTTCTTGGCCATGAATTATCAACAGAAGGCATAAAACCATTAGGAAAATACATTAAAGCTATATCAACTTTTAGAGCACCAAAGACGGTAGAGGAAGTACAAAGCTTTCTTGGTCTCGTAAATTACATTGGGAAATGGATCCCTAATTTAGCTACAGTAACAGAACCGATTCGTGAAATTTTAAGACATAAGCTATCCAAACACGCCAATATTGCCGAATTCTGGAACGAAAAGCAAGCACTTGCGTTTGCGGAACTGAAGCAAAGTTTAAGTAACCTTCGCACTCTAGGATTTTATGATCCTAATGACAAAACGCAAGTGATTGCAGACGCAAGTCCTGTAGGACTAGGAGCAGTTCTTATTCAGCATGACACACGTGGACCTCGGGTCATTGCATATGGCCATAAAAGTTTAACGGATGTCGAAAAAAGGTACTGCCAGACAGAGAAGGAGGCTTTGGCACTGGTTTGGGCCATAGAACACTTCAGCGTTTACTTATATGGTTTGAAAGAATTTGATTTGATTACAGATCATAAACCGCTTGAAGTGATATTTGGCCCTCGATCCAAATCTTGTGCACGCATAGAACGATGAGTTTTACGTTTGCAATCTTATAATTATAAAGTAGTATATTATTCTGGGAAAAACAATATAGCTGATTCTTTCTCCAGATTAAGTTCAATGCAAAATTCAGACCCTTATGACAATGAACATCATGTAAATCAAATTGTCCAATTTGCAAGACCCACGGCAATATCTATGGAGAGTATAGTTAACGAGACTACAAAAGATGAGGAATTAAAATTAGTAAAAGTAGGCCTATCGAGCAAATCTTGAGACCCTAAAGTAATTAATTGCAAACTTTTTGAGACTGAGCTTTGGGTCCATGAAGAGGTCTTGCTGCGTGGTAACAAAATTGTCATTCCCGTCGTGCTACGTCAACAAGTGCTAGAATCGGCACATCCGGGTATTGTGGCCATGAAAGGCAGATTACGGACTAAAGTGTGGTGGCCCAAAATAGACAAAGATGCTGAAAGAATCGTTAAAAGTTGCAAGAGCTGCACCTTAGTCTCGGGACCTAACCCTCCTGTGCCAATGAAGAGACGTGAATTGCCATCTCAACCTTGGGTAGATATAGCGGTAGATTTTCTAGGTCCACTTCCCAGTGGACATTATTTGTTTGTAGCTATAGATTACTATAGCCGATATAAAGAAATCAAAATAATGAAATTCATAATATCTCAAGAAACTATAGGAGTCTTGAAAGAAATTTTTTCAAGACTAGGAATTCCAGTTACTTTAACGGCTGACAACGGACGGCAATTTATAAGCGAGGAGTTCAAGTCTTTCTGTTCAGAGTTTGGCATTGTACTTTATCCTTCTATACCGTACTGGCCGCAGCAAAACGGTGAAGTAGAGCGGCAAAACCGCGATATCATTAAAAGATTAAAAATTAGCCAATGCCAAAAGTCTGACTGGAAGGACGACCTCTTACGATATCTCATGATGTATAACAGCACTCCACATAGCACGACGGGTAGAACTCCCTCTGAACTGTTTTTTAAGAGGCAGTTCCGAGACAAAATCCCTTCTGTTGTAGATGTAGAAAACAGGCAAGTTGATTTAGAAGTGCAAGACAGAGATAAAATTATGAAAGAGAAGGGGAAGAACAGAGAAGATTTGAAAAGAAGAGCAAAACATAGCGACATACATATTGGTGAAAAAGTTTATATAAAAAATATGATTAAAGAAAATAAATTTTAACTTCACCACATACTGTCATAAGCATCCATGGAGGAGATATAAATATTAGAAATGATGAGACGGGACAGGAATTACGAAGAAATATAATACATATTAAAAAGTTAGAAGGACAATGGAAGATTCAAAATGAAAATGAAAGTGAAAATAATTCCGAGATGGAAACAGATCATGATTAACGAACAAGTTTTAATTTTAGTTTCGTATAAGTACTTTAACTATTGTAATTATATATATTTTTAGAAGGTAAATCAGTATTATATACTTACTTGCCGATACGATTCTTGATGCTTATATGTATTGAAGAGTATTTTCAATTAATTTAATGATAGTGTATTTTTAATTATTTTGTTAAGAATGTTTCTTCTTTTTTAATTTTGAATGGAAAGAGATGTGGCATATAGCATATTTGTTTTTTGAATAAATATTGTGTCTGTGAACCGCCCGTTGGCCGGACACTTTATACCGAGCTGTGGGGGCGGTACAGGCGCATTGTGAACAAATCTGTGTTTTACTCTTTTGGCCCGATATCCTACATAAAAGTTATTTAGACATCACAATATACTAAGCAAATACACATTTTAAACATTACAAATTTGTAAACGGACTGTGGACGGGAGGTTGCCGTAAATTACCGAAACGTCGGGCTTGTAGACATCTTAATAAACCGCGAAAATTTCCGTAAAATATGTTTTAATATATTAAGTGAAATTAGCGTAAACATTAGAAAACAATAAGGATTGTATATTAAAAATATATCAACTTTTAAAAGAAAACACAATTGAAGACACATTTCCAAACGTAGAAACCGCATTGAGAATCTTTTTTAACATGATTGTAACTAAGATATTAAATTAATTATATTAATTAGCAATTATCCCGCGAAAAACGCAGTCTTTACAGCAAATGTGTGAGTGCACGCATATGCATACATATAGCACCGCCCTCCTTTCCCACACTGCATATGCGTACACTCGCATGCACCACCACCCCACATGCACCACAACCACAGTAAAAGACCACCACCAAACAATCTACGTACGTTTCGCCCCGACACCGAGGCATCCTCAGGATGTAGACTCTACGATTAGTAATCGTTAAGTGATTTGCAGGCCCAAACACCCGCCTTATATTAGCTGGTTCCCCCACTACCCCCACCGAATAACCGTATTATGGGAGAATTCGTTAAATCGGTTTGGTCATTCAACAATGCAATCGATTTATTATTTTTATTTTTTATTATTTCGAGTTGTTCCAACACACTTAGTCGAAATCCCTTGTCGCATTTATGTAAAACCTGGAACGTATGGCCGCTACTAACGTTATGTCCTGTCTCTAGTAGGTGTTTTGCGAAATGGGATTTTTGGGGCTGATCGTTCCTAAACGCTGAGATATGTTCTTTATATCTAGTTTCGAAATTGCGCCCAGTTTGGCCTACGTACAAGCCGTTACACTGTGAGCATTTTAATTTGTAAACACCAGATAAATATTTGCAGTCTATTTTGTCTTTGTTGTTACAAATATTTCTTAGTGTATTATTAGTCTTGTAAGCAACATGGACATCATAATTTCTCAGCGTCTTAGCTATCCGTTCAGATACCGGTCCCATATAGGTCAGGCTGGATTTATAATGATTGACTTCTTTATTTGGCGGTACTGCATATAAATATTTCATTGTAAGTTTATTTTGTGTTTTATTAATTATATTCTTAATGACCTGTGAACTGTATCCATTAGCGTGAGCAATATGGTGAATTATGTCCAGTTCTTTTAGATAGCTCACGCTAATGGATACAGTTCACAGGTCATTAAGAATATAATTAATAAAACACAAAATAAACTTACAATGAAATATTTATATGCAGTACCGCCAAATAAAGAAGTCAATAATTATAAATCCAGCCTGACCTATATGGGACCGGTATCTGAACGGATAGCTAAGACGCTGAGAAATTATGATGTCCATGTTGCTTACAAGACTAATAATACACTAAGAAATATTTGTAACAACAAAGACAAAATAGACTGCAAATATTTATCTGGTGTTTACAAATTAAAATGCTCACAGTGTAACGGCTTGTACGTAGGCCAAACTGGGCGCAATTTCGAAACTAGATATAAAGAACATATCTCAGCGTTTAGGAACGATCAGCCCCAAAAATCCCATTTCGCAAAACACCTACTAGAGACAGGACATAACGTTAGTAGCGGCCATACGTTCCAGGTTTTACATAAATGCGACAAGGGATTTCGACTAAGTGTGTTGGAACAACTCGAAATAATAAAAAATAAAAATAATAAATCGATTGCATTGTTGAATGACCAAACCGATTTAACGAATTCTCCCATAATACGGTTATTCGGTGGGGGTAGTGGGGGAACCAGCTAATATAAGGCGGGTGTTTGGGCCTGCAAGTCACTTAACGATTACTAATCGTAGAGTCTACATCCTGAGGATGCCTCGGTGTCGGGGCGAAACGTACGTAGATTGTTTGGTGGTGGTCTTTTACTGTGGTTGTGGTGCATGTGGGGTGGTGGTGCATGCGAGTGTACGCATATGCAGTGTTGGAAAGGAGGGCGGTGCTATATGCATGCATATGCGTGCACTCACACATTTGCTGTAAAGACTGCGTTTTTCGCGGGATAATTGCTAATTAATATAATTAATTTAATATCTTATATAATGGATTTCCGCAAGGTAACGCCTGATTCTATTAACTATGATTGTAACTAACTGCAGTGGGGAACGCTCCAAATGTCTATATGTAATCTCCAAATTAAAAATGAATTAAGAAGTACAATGCTTAAAGAGAGATTAACTAGTTTGTCGCAAATGACCATAGAATCTGATGTGCTAAAAAGCATAGATTTTGAAGAAGTGATTAACGATGTTGCCGATCTGAAATCTAGAAGGGTTCCTCTTCAAATAACATAGAATTTTAAGCACTAACCTGTGAATGCTAAAAGAGTTACTTTTATGGACTATATTAAATTTATCTATTCATTTCATGTGATTGTTTTTTTTTTCTTTATTTATTTAGAGGCTTTTGTACCTAATGGACACATGTCAGCCCCATTGTAACTTCTTCTAGGTTAACATTTCTTAAATTAAATTAACATTACAACAACTTAACAATAGAAGGGTCGGGTTTTATCTATACTTATAATAAAACTGTAGAGAGGTCAATTCTGTACATTGAATATATATTCAAAATTAATATTGGAGGATGAATGGTGATCGATACTGATGCCAAAAATGCAATCAGTAAATTTTTTGTCTGTCTGTCTGTCTGTCTGTATATGCACGCATGGGTCAAAAACTACTGAAGGGATTTTAACCAAACTTGGTACGATTGTAGTCCATACTCCTGGGCAGGTTATAGGTTATATAACATAACGCTAAGACACATAGGAGCTGAGCAGTGACGATAAATTTGAAGCAAGTCGGATGAAAATGCGCTTTCGAGCTGTTATCCTCGCATACGTTGATCATACACCAAAAGTATGTATTACAAAGATGATGATCTTCAAAAGATCTACAAGAAAGTCCTCAATAGTATATATATATCTTTTATAAATTAGCCACAATAATGTGTTTAATCGTAAGCATTTCTTCAAATTGTATTAAATGCATAAATATATTGTATTTCACATAGATATATCTTTATCAAACTCCCATATTCAAAAAGTACACTTTAATATCTATTTTATAAAAAAATATATTATTGAAATCGGTTTATAAACACACAAGATATAGATGAAATAAAACTTTCAAATCTCGCCGCGCAAGTATGGGTACGGCTATACGGTTGATTTTTGTTTAAAGCGCGAAACGGCCATCCGCTGCATCTATAAAAAGGCGAGGGCGCTCACGCGCTGACTTCTGTGGTGGCATAAGCCCCGATTCAGCATCCTCCGAGCTCCTTGCGGGGCTCGAAGAAGACTACAGGAGCGCCGACTTCACTCACATTGTCACTCTTAATGCGAACGGACGTGGTTCTTAACGACTCTTCTCGCAATAAGCGCGCTGCAGATTTTAAAAATACATAGATACGTAGTTTTTAGATATAAGTTTAAAGTAGGTATTAGATAATAATATAATTAGTTTGTTTATTGTTTTTGTTTGTTTCTCCTTCTTTTCCTCACTACAGAGTATAAAACAAAGTCGCTTTCTCTGTCCCTATGTCCCTTTGTATGCTTAGATCTTTAAACCTACACAACGGATTTTGATGCGGTTTTTTTAAATAGATAGAATGATTAAAGAGGATGGTTTATGTGTATAATATAAATAATAATATAGTAGATAAACACTGATAATTTTAGAGGTTTCTAATGTGATGTCGTAAATAAACACATTTTTTGCACTTACATTGCAAACGCTGGATGAACCCTAATAGATAGATCAAAATATTGTACTACATTATTGTACACCTTAGAAAGATCTACAAAAAAGTCCGCGATGGTATATGTGTATTTCTTAAGAATAACATACTATATCCATTTTAATACTTAAAAAATGGGCAATTATAAAACGGTAGTTGGAAAGCTATTTACACAAATGTGGTATTAATCCTTATCATTTTAAATATGTTAGTTAGCTTGACCATTTCATGAAGTATGTTTTTCCCGTTTACACCATGCAAATGAAATGCATATCTTAGGAGATATAGCAAAATCAAAATAATGCGACACCGTGATTTCGACCGAGCCGCGCGAGCCTGTCTTGGCCCCGGTTCCGAAAGTTAGGATAATAATTATTATTGTATCAATCTATGGTAGAATTGTGTATCCTAAATATGCCTACTGAAAAGTCCGCGATGGAATTAATATTCTATATTAGTTAAATATAACATACTACCTATATCAATTTTAATACTTTAAAAATTATAATGAAACAATTTTTTTACGGATTTTATCGCGGTTTATTAAGATTTTTACAAGCCCGACGTTTCGGATACTTTACAGCAACCATGGTCACGGGAGGGCTGAGGTGACAGATGTCCTAATGTTACAAAGTTATTCGAAACTACCCTAGGATACATCATTATTTTTAAAATATAATATATTTTTAAAATCAAAACATCATTATTTTTAAAATATAATTTAAAATATATATAAATAGGATACATCATTATTTTTAAAATAATGATGTATCATAGGGTAGTTTCGAATAACTTTGTAACATTAGGACATCTGTCACCTCAGTCCTCCCGTGACCATGGTTGCTGTAAAGTATCCGAAACGTCGGGCTTGTAAAAATCTTAATAAACCGCGATAAAATCCGTAAAAAAATTGTTTCATTATAATGAGTGAAATTCGCGCAAACATTAGAAAACAATACTTTAAAAATTGGCAATTATAAAGCGGTAATGTAAAAGCTATTTACAAAAATACGGTATTAATCACTTCATATTATAAAATAAAGTCCTACGCCCGTCCATAGATAAATAATCATCATTAATCCGTGTACGGCTCTACATCTAAGTTAACGCGGGCGAAGCTGCGGGCAACAGCTAGTACTATACCTATAGTATATAGACCGCAGCCGTCATTTTGACGGCACTAGAGATTCAAACAGAATACTTATAAAATTATTGCGTATTTCGCTTTAAAATGAAACAAAAATAATATTACTTATATTTATTAATAATTAATAATTTTTGTGCTTAAACTGAGTAACATTTGTAACAATAATAGTTTTTTTAAAATCTTTTATACATTTTCCACAAACAGCTTTTTTACAGATTGTGCAGTTTTCACACGTTCTATTTTTTTACAATTACGATTGACTTGACATTGCCGTCTCTTATCTTTATCATCTTATGTAGCTCGTCTACGGATAAGTTCCAAGTATCGCCTTGACTCTTGTCATGATGGAGGAGGAACTTGTCAGGAGTTTTCAGATGAAGAAGTGATCTGTTCCGGCTGAAATTCTGCATCACGGTTTTCACCAAGATTGTCTGAAAAACAGTTACCACTTTCATCACCTGATACATCTTGTTGTATGTCACGATATCGCGACAGTTCTTGTTCTATTTGGGAAGAATTGAGACGGCGACGCATTTTTATGACAAATCACAACTGCGCAATAAATGAAACCAACGTCTACTAAGTGTAATATAAACAAGCTAGGCAATAACTTATTCATAATTCGAATTCGAAATAAAACAAAAGTACTCTCATTAGTTCGTAGAATACTTTGTTGACTATTCTTATCGCAGCCGTCACATTGACGGCGTGCGGTCTTAGTAGGTATTTGTATAGAAATCTCATATACTAAACATATATTAATAATTTTTTTAATGGATTTA
Source organism: Helleia helle (assembly GCA_963853865.1). Classification (NCBI taxonomy): domain Eukaryota; kingdom Metazoa; phylum Arthropoda; class Insecta; order Lepidoptera; family Lycaenidae; genus Helleia; species Helleia helle. The sequence goes on from OY971420.1 coordinate 9,916,467, forward strand.
AGCTAACAATAACAAATTAGAAAAAGTCATAAAATATGAAAAGAAACAAAAACATAGTTTATAAAATATTTAAGAATGAAATTGCCGTGCCGTCAAATTGACGGCGTTGGTCTTTCTAGTGTTAAATTGCCTACAAATCAACACTTACTCGACGCTTATCTAAACTATCTCTGACAAATTTATATATATATATCATTATATAATAAACTAACAAGGCCTCTCTAGAGAAAGGATTGGAAATTAATGTTTGAAAAAAGCCCACATCTGTTATATTTATTTTAAGCGAGTCTAATAGAGCGTATCTCCCATCCTGTTTCCTACACACTCCAATAACAAGTGCTGGATATCTTCCACCGTACCACATTTCTCTCATATTGCAGATTGTACTTTTTTCATAAGGAAACCGAACTTGTTTAATGGAATGTGACCAGAGCGGATTCTGTGGGCTAATGTAATAACATTTCTCCCTAAATTTATATTTACAAACCACGGGATACGAGGAGGCTCACATTGTATTGTCTTATACCAAATACCTTTTTCTAATGATCTTTTATTAAAATACTCTTTCCAGGACTCGTAAATTTTAGATTTATATTTCGGCAAAATTTCGAACCAATTGACTATTACTTCTTCTAATTGTGTTGAATTTATACTTGCTTCTTTAGCTAACCGATTAGCCTCCTCGTTTCCGGATAGACCAACATGTGACGGAATCCATTGCAACCTTATATCGATGCCTTTTCTGTGAAACACACCATTCTAGTCGTTTGGTAATCATGTTATGAAAAGTTTTGCATACAAAAGATATCAATGATATGGGTCTTATCTTTGGAGCAGCACTAGGATCACTACTATATTTAGGAATAGGTATTATCTTAATATCATATCATATCATATCATAATAATCCCCATTGCATGGGGACAATTGATTTAGAAAAAATATCATTGTACAAACTAAGAAGATACTGTTTGGCGACGTCCGCAAGATTATATTATATCATTGAATAAGTTATAGCGTCATCTCCTGGAGCTGTGTCTTTTTTGTTCAAGCATTTGTTCAGTACGTGTATACCAAAACATACTTCTAGACATGGGTTTTTTGAAACAAATGTTGGTGACTGCGGACATACTGAGTCGGGTGCAAGGTTGCTTAACAGTTCTAGTTTTTTATCCACGGTTGTATGAAATTGACTGTTTTTCTTACCTTTCATCCATCTCATTCTACGCCATAGCTGTGACACCGATGTATTCTCATCAATGCTTTGACAAAAGGTTTTCCAACTACTTGATTTGGCTTGACGAATGAGTCGTTGAGCCTCAGATATATGCCTTTCCAATATACTTAGGTTATCTGGAGTAGGGTTTCTTCTGAAACGAGTCAATGCTAGCCTACGCTGAGCCACAACTCTAGATAATTCTGTATTCCAATAGGATTTTGGGGTAAAGTTTTTTGTAGGGTCATTGCAAAATTTTATAATAGGGATACTTTTATCTGCTGCAAAATTAATTTTATCTATGAAATAGTCGTATCTTTCTTGTATCGAACGATCCCCACTGTAAGTTTTAAAACCATTTTCTAGACTAGTTTTGTATAGCTTCCAATCTGCCTTTTTTAAATTTCGTTTTTTAATAAAATTCAAATATCCCTGATAATGGAAAGAAATTTTGATGATTAGGTGATCGCTGCCAAAACTTTCATTAGTTACATCCCAATCACAATTAATTGCTATATCTGACGTAATAAATGTAATATCTGGAGAAGATTTCTGAAGGACACCATTCACCAATTTTATTCTTGTAGGTTTGCAATTATTATTTAAAGACATATAGCTGTTTTCTAGTGCCGAATCCATCAACTGAATACCTCTCGTGTCGTTCTTGTATGACCAATTAGTGTGGTGGCCATTAAAATCTCCAGCGATTACAGATTTACGTGAAAACATGCCGAAGAGATTATCCCAATCTGATTGCGACGTTCGGATTGTTGATGGACAGTAGACAGATATTATATTTTGTAGATTACTACAGTTAAGTAATTTAACATGTACTATTTCTATGCCCGGGTTTCTTAAATTTACAGTATATAGATAAGATTTGACTGACTTGTGAATTAATATCGCAACGCCTCCATATGAATCCGCTCTGTCGTTTCTGTAAACATTATAATCACTCAGGTTGAGATGTGATTCGGGTTCTAACCACGTTTCGCTAATGATGGCAATGTGAACCTTCTCCTGGAATAAAAAACACTCTAGTGACGCAAGTTTTGGTCGCAAACTCTGAGAGTTCCACTGAATTAAATTAACACACATTTTTTTGGGGCTATTAGCCATTTCTAAACATTGAATTAAATAGCTTTCACATCAATTCACCGTCTGTAAATATTTTTATAAGGAAATCTTTACATTCATTAAAAACGATTTGTATAATAGAAAATATTTTGTTTTCTACGTTTCTATCATTAAGTATAGTTCTGACTTTATTCCACAACGTTTTGATGTCAAAAATGTTCTTTAACGACGGTTGATCATCTTGACAGTTGTCGTCCTGCTCAGATTCATTTCCTGTCTCTATTTCCATGGTCTCTTTCTCGCTCATCAGTTTACAATTTGCTGCCTGTGTTGATCTTCTTTTCCCCATTTTTTGGTCCTTTTTTCCTTCGTTTTTTCTTTTCTATTTTGCGCGATCTTTACTCCTTTATTTTGTGAAATCTGATCATGATCCTCCAGTAATTCATCTCTATGCACTATCGCTTTAGTCATTACAGCATCTCTGTAGGTGTAAGGGGTTTGAACAATCCTCTCTGGTAGTGATGAAGATTCTTCTTCGGCACTATTAAGTTTATCCGACTTTATCTCTTCTATCTCCATGACAACTTTATTGCGAGTCAAATATGTGGTTAATGCTATCTTATAAGTGCAACTCTCTTCTGACATAATGTTCCGTATTTGTTTTTCTTTTGCGAAAACTGGACATTCGTTTTTGTTTAATGCCATGTGAGCGCCTTTACAATTTACACATTTAAATGTAGTAGTTTCGCAATTACCAGTGGGAGGGAAGCGCTGTGCCGCTCTCCCGGCTGCATGGGTACCACCATCTTGCTTGTTTCTCCCGTGAAACAGCTTTGCTGTGTTTCGGAGAGAAGGGCAAGACAGGCAGTGTAATTACTGGCACCGAGACTTAACATCTTATGTCTCAGGATAGGCAACACATAAAGGAGTTGCCTGGGCTCGTTTCAGGTAAACTAGTTTATGTTCATGGGCGACGTCGACCACTTACCATCAGGTGGTACGTTTGCCAGTTTGCCTATCCAACTAACATAAAAAAAAAATAAAAAAAAAATTGGGATGAGACTCTCCACACTTCGGGCATAACACTTTCTTTGTTGGGCATGTTCTAATTAAGTGACCATATTTCCAGCAGCCGGAACATTGTGTTACTGGGAACGTGTATGGTTCCAATTTGAACCTGCACCCGTACCCGTAAACGTACGGGGGTAAAGTGGAGCTCTTGAAACAAATGCGTATTGTCTCGCTATCAATCCATCTACCTTCATCCGTTCGCCTCGTTAATCTTTTCGTAGCAATTATTTCAACATCGGACGTGAAATTTTCTTTAATCTCTCTTTCTTCCAGTTCCAAATCAATGTTTTTGATTACTCCAAAAGAGACTTGTATGTACCGAATTGTATGAGAACTTTGTATGGACTTTTATACTTAATTCTGAGTATATGTTTCACGTTTTCTTCTCTTAGTTGTTTAGCTAAAGCTATCTGTTTTGGTAATACTTTTTTGGATGTTATGCATACCTCGTACAACTCCTCTGAATTATTTTTATCCATTACTAGCTGACCCGGCAGACTTCGTACTGCCTCAATTGATCAATAAAAGACCTAAACTTTTGTATAAAATAATCTTAAAACAAACAAAACTAATCCGTATTTAATAAAAAAATCATTTTTTGAATGAAGCATGAAATTTTATTATTATTTTCGACACATCATGTTGCTTACTTATAAAACAGAGTTTTTCTGAAATACTGGCTATATAAAAGGTTTAAATTAAATATTGACAAACACACACTGTTATGATACAGTCTGTTAATTAATTTACAGCTTTCTCATAAACCATATTTTTTGTTCTGAACATGTTTACTAAATTGTTATTCTGATGAAGAAACATTAATTGTAATTCTTGGACAATGGTTCTCTTCACTGTTGGATTGTGAGCACAACGATTATCAACTTCCACATCTGAATTGCCCATGAAATAAATTTGTAAAAATTGATGATCTGCATCAGGTAGTGGTAACAGTGCCCCCAGGAAGTGATAAATTTGTCCTTGTATCTGTATTTTTTTTTTATTTTGTCCATTAATTATTTCTGATATATATATTTTAGTACAAACTTGAATATTATAAAAATTGTTCTGGTATAACACCTCGAAAGTGGGCATGAAATCGCCAAATGATGATATCTGGAAACAGATGTTATATTTCTGAACGTTGGCTAAGAAGTACTTAGAATCATTTCTAATCTCAGAAACTAAATAGCGTAAAAAGGATTTGGTGATGGGGCCAATAGTGGGAATTTTACTTTGCCTCCAGCACAACATAATCCAGCAGATTCACCAGTGTATTTTACCGGTGCATGGGTACCACCATCTTATTTTCCCAATTGTTACCGATTTGTGGGCACAATAATCAATTGCAGGATCATAGTGGAATGCAGCTCGTTCAAGAATCACAGGAGCACTGCGTCTGCGGATTCGCTCAATTTCATTATGTCGTGCTTGCTGTTGTGTTTGATGTGCACGAACTCGTTGCATTCTAAGCCTATCTACTTCATTGTCACTCACTGAATAACGCAATTCTGACATAGCAGTACGACTATTTTCTTGATCTGTCTCTCTCTGGTCATCAGTGCGGTTAACACCTAAGGTATCTCTTCGCACACTTGATTGACTGCGACAACCTAAGTCAGATCGTCTTCTCTTCGGCATCGTAAATTGTAATTAATCAAAGTGAGAAAATTTCTTGCTCACTTAGCAGTAAAGTGTTACTATCACAAAATACCAACAAAAAAAGAGCACATCACTTTGAATGTCACTATCACAAAGGATCACCAAAGAAAAGAAAATTCTCGCGCACGTGGCGGTAATCGTCACTCACAAAGATAAAAAGATGCACTCATAGATATCGTAACAAAATAATTTAATAATAATAGTAATTATGGACGCTTTTACACCACGTCAATCTGGTCCCGTGGTAAGTTCTCGAAGAACTTGTGTTACGGTTACCAGACAACGGAAATATAATTAATACTTTTTATACTATACATGCTATATTTAAGATTTTTATTATATATTACACATATTTAATACACATTCATGACCCAGGAACACAGAAGCTATTTTGTTCCCTGGCGGGGTTCGTACCCGCAACCTCCGGCTTGAGCTCCATCGTGCTTACCATTGAGAGGTCGTCGTTATACTTTTTTCCGTGTTCTGAAGTGCGACAGGATGGATTGACTTATTAGTTGGTTGTCAAATCTAATGTCAAATATTATTATGGTTGTTGTTGGTTGTGAAATTTAATTTGTGACAAAACTTAAGATTTATCAATCAAAAAAATAAATAATCTGATAGATTAACAACTGAAGTTACCTAAAATTAAGTTTCACGAAGCCGACCAAATTGAAAATCATTACTACTAAATATGATCTGTTACATTTTGTGACTATTCAATTTGGTTGCGATATTATCACCTTTGTTGAGTTTCGGAACGCGACATTAGATCCTCCAACGCGCACTCGAAGAACGAATTTGAACTTTATACAGTGGTAATAAATTGCAAATTGACTCTTTGACGTTAGGAACACACCTACATTGCTTAGACAACAGTGTAATCTATAATTACAACTTATAATTTAATATGACCTTTGTTGAATAGCAATAAAGTTCAAATTGACTTTACATTTTATTTAGAAAACGTTTGTATGGGAAAAAGAAAAGGACTGTTTTTAGGGTTTTCCCAGCCATTATTCAAATTTTTCTCACCGTTTAAACCTTCCCTAGACCTCCACGATCATTTCAAGACCAAGATAAGATAAATCCGTTTAGCCGTTCTCGAGTTTTAGCGAGACTAACGAACAGCAATTGATTTTTATATATATAGATAATTGCCGCAGTAGTACTTTCAGTTTGAGAATAACTACGGGCAAGCCGTTTTGGACTCCTCCTTACTGTTACAAATTCTACTATCTCTTGATCTCCGTCACTATTTTCTCTCCTTCTTTTTTCCACGCCACGCTGTAACTCCAAACCTGCATTATCCCACTAGTATTCCGTGTTTACTATTTCCTCACTCTCCAAACAAACCTCCTCTTCAATATCCGAGCTTCGTAGGGTAGTTACGTCGATATCAGCCACTCCTTCACTGTTTTTACTCATTGCCACAAATGTGGGTACTTATTAAAATAACCACAAAACATCGCAATGGGTCGCTCGAGTAGAAACTAGAATGCGTGCGCTCGCAACCGGCTACCACGCGCAACTGTCATGTGATTGTTAATAAAAATAAATATTTATTTAACCTTGTTTATCGACTTTCTTTGTCTGTTCTAACAAAATAGTGTTCTGTCCAAATCATAGGGGCCCCATTATCCTATTATGCCCAGGGCCTCCAATAGGTTAAAGACGGCCCTGTCGCTGATGACGCTCGGCAGAGACAAATCCCCTCCTATGACTTGTGTCAGATAGTCCCGCCCAGCGTAAGGCTCTAACCGAGAGACCTTCACTCCGAGACATAAAAGTGCGTCTCGACAAGAACCTCCGCTACGAGTTCCCACAGGGGTCACTGCTGCCGCCCACGATACCGTGCGGTACCCCCATAGAAATATTATTTCAAATATCTGTGGGTACCCCAGAATCACCTTTACCGCGATGACCCGCTGAGCTAACTTATTAGTTTTAGATTGTAATGGCATTAATTTTATTTTGTGTTGTATAAGGTATTTTATGCGTACATTAATATAAAATCTATACTATATCAATGTTAAAATAAGTTACTGTAACACCATAGGGTATGTTTATTTTATTGTCTGTCTTTAGTTTGTGCTAGTTTTAAAGTTTCGAAATTTTAGTAAGTATATTATAACCCTTATGTGTAGCTTTACTTATTTTACTTAACAAGCTACTATTATGTTTTAATGAGAAAAAATAAAACAATTGTCTTACATTTGGTTGTAATTTTGTATGTAACAGAAAATATTCAGAACTTGTACTATATCCCCTATTATATATATACACTAGCTGTTGCCCGCAGCTTCGCCCGCGTTAACTTTTAAAATTTGAGGGGTTGACCACCCTTATCACTTAGGGGTATGAAAAATAGATAGTAGCCGATTCTCAGACCTACTGAATACGCATATAAAATTTGGTAAAAATCGATAAGCCGTTTCAGAGGAGTACGGTAACTAACATTGTGACATGGAAATTTTATATATTAGATATATACTATATCCCCTATTTAATAAGATACCCTAGAGGGTATCTTATTAAATCAACACAGGATCATGACAACTCCCGGGTTTTACTAACAACTACCGCGCACCTCGCCGGATCCGCCGCATCCGCCGCATCCAGCCATCTGGCCGGATCACCTTACCCATCTGGGTGCATTTTAAGTCGCCATACTGCCTGCAGGTGATAGTCGTTCACTACGCAAGCCAAGTAAATTTTTTTAATACATTTATATTTAACGCCTGTCAAAAAATTATGGCAATAACAGTTATAGGTGTAAAAATAATCCTCAAAGTAAGCGCGTAGAAATGATGTTGTTATTTGAACTGAAACAAAAACCAGTCATGAAACTGATGATTGATTCAACATTTTAGAATTTTGTTTTGAAATAAAAATATATAAAGCCAGTCAAGTGCGAGTCGAACTCGTGAGGCGAGCGTACCGTACCTACATATACCCACTATACCGTCATAATAAAATTGGTGTCATTTTTATTTGCGGCTATTCCTCTAAATTGTATAAGCGCCTATACAACTCATAGGACTATATTCATTAGCGTCAACTATATTGTATGTAATATGTACAGACATCCTTAAATTTTTAACATTTTTGAAGTGAAACTTATTTATCGGGGTTGGAAAAAAATTTAGTGTAAGTAACATTTTTTCGTTACGCGTCACATTCTTCCGTTACGCGCCATCTTTTTCTTATCCCTACCACGCGTGATTTGAAAAATAACGTCATAAAGAAGTTTCACTTCTTACGAGTGTACGCTAGTACACACACACTTTTTATTTTTTGGACACACGCTTTAATACCAAACCGAACTAAAAATTTGAAAGTAATTTTCGATACAAGAATTAAATGGATTAATAAAGAAAATGACATTGCTTATCGTAAAAAAGCGAGAAGTGCTCATTTATATTCATTGTTAAAAATATTTCATCGGTATCTATTTCTAAAAGTAAAGTTAGTATAAAACTTAGTAGGGTCATTGTGCCGGTTAGCTACTAGTTAGCTGGGTTGCCCACTTCAGATAAGTAAAAGAAACTTCTCTTCACGTGATATACTAGTTTAGTTATAAAACATAAAATATAGTACTTTCATCCATAAATTATTATAAAATGCTGAAAAACTGAAAATATAGCTACCACCGGTTATCGACCACTTTTGTCAGTTTACGACCGTCATGAGCTGGTTTACGATCACAATTTAAATATTAAAAATATGCCAATAAAACAATACTAATTGGTTTAAAAAATAATTTTAATTTTGCCTTCTAATAAAGTATATTTATATAAATAATAATTAATATAGATTCTTCGTTTACTCTCATTCTAGCTTCCCTTATTCCTTCGATTACACGGTACGATATTATATTATACTTAAAGGCATTCTTCGTTCCATGTTCTTTAACAATTTTCTGGACGTATATAATAGTTTCTTGACCGGGAATTTACACTTTGCTATAGCCGGTGGCCACACTTCAACCTGCTTTTCGCCTTCTATACTTGTTCTATACCTAGTACAGGATCGGTATCCCTTGCGTGGATAGCATTATTTTATAGAAGATGGGACATACGGACAGTCGGTTAACCTGGTGGTACGTTATGAGAGACATTCGCAGACATCACTACACCAGAGGCTTAGCAGCTGCATTGCCTGCCTTTCAAATATGAATGAAAATGCTCTTTTCTGGAAGATTCCTAAGTCGTATCGGTTCGGCAATACCGTGGTAGCTAATTCCATATAGTGAGGCAGGTAATGCCGTAAAAATAGAGTTTTTGTGGATTTCCGGACCTTGAGGTGGCGTGGGTAAAATTTGGAATTTTGACGCGTTGTTCGGTGGTGGAATTCTGCTGCAGGTGTTAGTCTGAATAATTCCTCAGAACATTACCCGTGGAAGATGCGGTAGAAGGCGCAGTGTGAGCATGGCTCGAAGTCTCTACACGCAGCGCCAAGATTCGAGGCGATCGGAAAGAACCTTTTTAACGACGATTCGAATGCAGTCAAATGGAAGTAGCTGATATTGGGATCTCCGGTGCTGTCGTCTGCATAACAATGAATGCAGCATATCATTGATATGCAAAAGAAACAAGGTAAGAGAACTATCTCCTACCTTGTTTCTTACTAGAACCAGGCTATGTACAAACACAGCCTTGCGGAACACCAGCATTAACAGACTTGAGGTCCGAGCATGCACCGTCGACAACGATATTGATGTTCATGACTGCCAAAAAACTGGTGATCCATTTACATTTTTTTTAATGTTAGTCGGATAGGCAAACTGGCAAACGTCCCACCTGATGGTAAGTGTCGATGTCGCCCATGAATATAAACTAGTGTACCTGGAACGAGCCCAGGCAACTCATTTATGTATTGCCTATCCTGAGACATAAGTTAAGTCTCGGTGCCAGTAATTACACTGCCTGTCTTGTCCTACTCTCCGAAACACAGCAAAGCTGTTTCACGGGAGGAACAAGCAAGATGGTGGTACCCATGCAGCCGGGAGTGCGGCACAGCGCTTCCCTCCCACCGGTAAATAATTTCTCGGGAAGCCCATAGGATGGTAGCTTTGTTAGAAGTGGTTATTATGCCACAACCGATCAAAGGCCTTCGTTATGTCCAAGCTAATCGCCAGCGCTTCCCCCTTGCTCTCAACTACCTTCGCTTATGGCTGGGTTAAGAATATTAGAAGATCACATCGTTTAATGCTAAGTCCTTCTTAATTGTAGTTTGCGGGATTTGATACAGTCTACAAATCTCTTATTCCCTTCCCTTTCTTTCCTTTCGAATGCATTGAGAGGTTTCTTTAGGGATTTTTCGTTATACCGGGCAGTCGTTTTCTTTTGTTCTTCGTCTGATTTTTTGGGAATTCCCATCTAAAAAACGTTGTTAAAAATATTTTGAATAATACATATAATTCAATTATATTATTTTATCCGCTTTTTATAACTAATACTAATGGCGTATACGAAAAAAAATATTTCATAAAAATAAATGTGAAGTGGCCGCAAACTAATGTCCTTATTTCAATTATGCCAGTTAACGGCCAATTTAGGACCCAATGTTTGTATATAATTTAAACTAATATCTTTCAAAACTAGTGGTTGCAAACCAAATACTTGCATCTTTGCACATTTACAACGCTACACCTTAAATTGTAACAGTACTGTATCAACAATTAGGACCATATCAAGCAAATCAAAATATTTCTTTATTTGTCAGTTTGCGACCATGTGGTCGCAATCTAACGTTTATGATAAATATGCCCTTCAGTTGCCGACCACTAGATTTTATTTTAGTATTTAGTATAAAAATAGCACAATTCAATTAAATCATATCGAAAACTTAATGATTGCACTATTTAAACATTGAACTTTTGTGTTCAATGTTGTGAAATAAGTAAAAAACTTACCTTTAAGCGTCACGCGCCGCGCTATTTTTTTGTCAAATTACCACACAACTTTACTCCACGAAGTCATGACGCTAACCAATTTTTTTTGGGCGCTGGGTAAACTCTTTGTTTCAAACTGTGTAAATTCGTATTCAATAAACATTTGAAAACCACTTAAGATTTATTTTTGAATCATGTTACCTCTAGAAATGTTATTATCTTGATTTAAATAAACTTAGTCAGTCAAATGGTCACCTACTGTCTACTGAAGGTGGTCGCGAAACCGGCGCAATAACCCTACAAAGCTTTTTTACACTAACTTCATTTTTTGTGAATCCTTATTATTTTAATTTTTTTAGTTCGGTTTGCCATTAATGTGTGGTTTTTAGTTTTTTAAAACTATAATTATTGATATTTTACTTTTTAGTATCGATTTTTTTATCAATTTGCAATACTCATTACTCAACTCAGTACTTAAATTTAGGGTTTTACTAAATTACACAAATAATTTTAAGCAAATCATCGGGCATTTTACTGTCTAAAGATTTTTATATTAAAGAAAAAGTGTCAGATAAGGACTTGGTGGTGGTAATTTTTATTCGTTCTGTCTCTGCTGCTAAAAATGAAGCCTTCTAATTTAGATATAAAAATATTAAACATCCAAAATAACGTGGGCATCATCACATATAACTTGTTTCGTTTTTGTAGCATACGATAAAAATATAATGACGTGATGAACGTAGCAGTAGTAGTATTTTCGGAATTATTATGAAAACGGTTGATGAGAGAGAGACAAAGCATAAATACTATAATATTTGTGTGAGCGACGGTGGTCTAGTGGGTATGGGCTCGGTCTCTAGAGTGAGAGGTCCGGGTTCGATCGTGACCCCTGTATGCCTTGAATTTTTTTCTAAATTCCTAGTGGAGAAATACTGTTATTTTTGAGGTTTCTAATGTGATGTCGTAAATAAACACATTTTTGCACTTACATTGCAAACGCTGGATGAACACTAACAGATAGATCAAAATAATGTACTACATTATTGTAAACCTTAGAAAGATCTACAAAAAAGTCCGCGATGGCATATGTGTATCTCTTAAGGATAACATACTATATCCATTTGAATACTTAAAAAATGGGCAATTATAAAACGGTAGTTGGAAAGCTATTTACACAAATGTGGTATTAATCCTTATCATTTTAAATATGTTCGTTAGCTTGAGCATTTCATGAAGTATGTTTTTCCCATTTACGCCATGCAAATAAAATGCATATCTTAGAAGATATAGCAAAATCAAAATAATGCGACACCGTGATTTCGACCGAGCCGCGCGAGCCGGGCGCTCCATGATGCCGCGCCTCGCGCCTGAGCCGGGCCCGGCCCCGGTTCCGAAAGTTAGGATAATAATAATTATTATTATTGTATCAATGTGATATGGTAGAATTGTGTATCCTAAATATGCCTACTGAAAAGTCCGCGATGGCATAATATCAGTTAAATATTATAACATACTACCTATATCCATTTTAATACTTTAAAAATTGGCAATTATAAAGCGGTAATGTAAAAGCTATTTACAAAAATACGGTATTAATCACTTCATATTATAAAATAAAGTCCTACGCCTGTCCATAGATAAATAATCATCATCAATCCGTGTACTGCTGTACATCTAAGTTAACGCGGGCGAAGCTGCGGGCAACAGCTAGTTATTAATAAAGTAAACTAATCATCATACTTAACATGTTTAACTTTCGCGGCGACACATATATATAATTTTTATTTATATAATTATTTATATATATTTTTAGGTACATAAATAATTTCTATACAAGTAATAATCATAAATCAGAATATGATAGTAAATCTAAGTTAACGCAGGCGAAGCTGCGGGCAACAGCTAGTTGCTAAAAGTACGAGATTCGTTCGTCGGACTCCTCCGCGGCGGTCGGTACTTGGTGTTTGATTTGGCATTCAAAGCGGACTCATTATAGTATATACCTATTGGCTATTACCTACTCTTTGATTCAAATTTTACTCAGCAGTCAGCACTCAGCAGTCACCAATCACTCCAATCAGTTCTTCGTGCGCTTGCCGTTAGGACGCTCGCATGCGCACGCGCAACGCAGGTTATGTTACGTGCTCGGTAAATAAATTAAAGAAAGAACAAATATATAATTGTACACAATGGAAGCGAAGGATACGGTAGATATATTTTTATATAATATTATACCCTAATTAAATTTAATATAAGTATATTGTATATTTATCAAATATAATTATCACATTTTTTTTCTTAAATATTGACATGCGGGCGGCAAGCGAATTTAGATATATTATTTTGTATATTTTGTATGTAGTAGATACTTTTTGCGTTTTAATATATTTAATGTATTATATAATTTGCGGTATTGTGTAGAGAACGATTTAATGAGAATAAAGTGAGATTTTTACGATTTACTTATATATTGTATTTATCTAAGTATAGTATTTACTATAACGTTTGTTTCACATTACGGTGTTGTTTGTAAACAGTGAGATGTCTACACGTTAGAACTGTGTTAGAACTTAGAACGCCTTTTTGGATTAACATATCAGGTTTTCCTGTTTTAAACTAACACGATCACTATTCATCTATAGGTTCCCTTACTAATATTATAAAGCCAAAGAGTTTGTTTGTTTGAACGCGCTAATCTCACGAACTACTGGTCCAATTTGAAAAATTCTTTCAGTGTTAGATAGCCCATTTATCGAGGAAGGCTATAGGCTATATAACATGACGCTGTGACTAACAGTAATTAAGTTGAATAAGTTAACGTGGGCGAAGCTGCGGGCAACAGCTAGTATATCGGGACCTCAATAAACCTATAAACGGGGTAAGCACCCGAAACCATATTTATTTAAATAGGTTTTCCTATAACCTTTATTTCATTATTATTTATTAATATTGTTTTTTACCTACCTATGTGATATGTCCATACTTATATACTGTCTCTATTCCATTGTTATTTATAATTGTCGAGATATTGTCAGCTTCAGATGAATATTACATTTCTAAAGATGACGAAAATAACGACCTCCGTGACTCAGTGGTAAGCGCGTTGGCGCTCAAGCCGGAGGTTGTGGGTTCGAATCATGCAGGGAACAAAAATTCTTCTGTGTTCCTGGGTCATGGATGTGTACTAAATATGTGTATAATATGATAAAAATCTTAAATATATGTATAGTATAAAATATATTTCCGTTGGCTGGTACCCGTAACACAAGTTCTTCGAAAACTTACCACGGGACCAGATTGACGTGGTGTGAAAGCGTCCATAGATATTATTTATTTAAAGATGCTAAAATTTATATTTCATTTTTGGTAGGTACTCCACTCTCATATTATTCTCTCTAGACGAATTTATCCAAAATGTGATATTGACTATTGTTAATTACTTACATTTTGATGTTGACTTTGATTTTTGAAAGACCCTTCAACATTATATCATATAGATATAATATGGACTACTTGTAAAAGTGATTTAATTTACTGTAAAACAGGTGTTACGACTTACGGGTAGAACAAAATATTTTTTAGAACATAATACCTATGTGTACCTTCATGTTAAGGGTATATTTTTGATGAATACTTATATCAATATAAAATTTTGTCAGCACTTATGACCCAATGTAGATATAGCAATTACATATATTTTTATATAGGTAAATCATCTACAGGTGATCGGGTTCGAACGTACGACCTCTGAATGTAAAACCTGAGTACATAATATTTTTATACATAGATTGATTATTATATCATCAGTTCGTGAACAAGTTTCGGTGATAAATGACTAATAAACGGGATTTCTAATTTAAGCAAATATAAAGCGCAGTTTTATTTAGCAATTTTATAAACAAACTATTTGTTTCTGTATATATTCCAATGTATTTAAAATTTAAAAACACACACTTTATGTTTTAATAAAAGAAATGAACATACATTAATTTTTGAATAATATCACAATATAAACATCGAAGTAACGGTTTCTGTTTTTCTGTTGCCTATTTTGATAAAATTTGGCAAAGAGGTAGAATCTATACTAATATTATAAAGCTCAAGAGTTTTTTGTTTGTTTGAACGCGCTAATCTCAGGAACTACTGGTCCGATTTGAAAAATTCTTTTAGTGTTAGACAGCCCACTTATTGAGGAAGGCTATAGGCTATATAACATCACGCTGTGACATATAGGAGTTGAGTAACGCGGGCGAAGCTGTAGGCAACAGCTAGTATATTATAAAGCCAGGTTAAGGCTGTTTTGTGTTAAAATCTTATTTATTCGCATTTTTAAGAAATGTTTGTACTTGTGACTAATGAACGTACTGAAACAACTGGATTATTATTTTCTGACACAAGAGCCAACACAGATGACGTACAATTTTATTGAAATGAAGTATTGTCTATACAATTTTTAATGTATCGTAAAATAAAGAGTAAAATATTCTTATTAACAATAAGATCTTAGGTGTTTTTATGTTAACAATAAGGTCTTAGGTGTGATACATGTTTTGTGTCCTTTGTGGTCTATCAAAGCATGTTTTTGCATTGTTTATTTCGTATTATTTGAAAATAATTTCAAGTAAACAAAGACATGATTTTATAGACTCTTTTTTGACGTGACAACGTCTTATAATTCGATGGAGCCGGCAGCAAGAACGAAAAAACGGTTTGTCTGTAAAGTCGGTTTACTGACGATAGCTGAACGTTACAACATCATTGTCACAGACGTTGTCACGTCAAAAACATGACGTATGCGGCGTTACCTTGCTCTGAGGCGTTCCATTTTCTTATGATGTTGTAACGTTCAACTATCGTCAGTAAACCGACTTTACAGACAACCGATTTTTTAATTCTATTATAGACATAAATACATTTTACATCGATAAATCACGTGGTCTTGAATGTCATTTCCATACATTTATTAGTTTTCTACTAGCGTTTACGATTGAATGACATCTTGGCTAACCCACCAGTATCTACTAGTTTCATTGATGTATATAAATTTTCCAATCTCAGACATCGATCGTAACAAATATCAAGGAAAGCTGCAACTTCATACTAGTGGTATTTTATTTGTAACTAGTTGTTGTCCGCAGCTTCGTCCGCGTTAACTTAGGTTTACAGCCGTACCCGGATCAATTATGGTTATTTTATAGTCTAAGCTGATGTTATAAGGAGTACCTTATAACATCAGCTGCCAATGAAAGTCCCATCAAAATTGGCCCGGCTTAGAGATTAGCCGGAACAAACAGTCAGACAGAATGACAAAAATTGTAAAAATGCTATTATGGTATGTATATGTATCGTGTAAACATCCATATGCATTCAATAAAAAGCGGTTATTTAAAAATTATAAACAGACATTCCAATTTTATTTATCTGTATAGATATAGGTATATGAAACACGTGTTCTTTCGAAGCCAGTTTAGATGGCCACGCATATCTTAAATTTAAATAGTGTCTCGTGATTCGGTAAGATGATTTAAATAGATTGGACAATTATACAGCTGATAGCCGTTCGGACCATTCCATATAGGCGTAAATATTTTTTGGTATTGATTCTATTGGAATTGCTACATTATTATGGAAGTCCTACCATTAAAAACGTTTTTCGCCATAAGTAAGTACTTTATTAAAATGTCTAGGATATTTTAAGTTAGTACACAGTGCTTATCGGTGGAAGATTACGCTGTGCTGTGCTTGGGTAGGGGGAACCACCATCCTGCTTGTTTCTCCCGTGAAACAGATTTGCTGTGTTTCAGAGAGAAGGGTCGGACAGGCAGTGTATCAGGATAGGCAACACATGAATGAGTTGCCTGGGCTAGTCTCAGGATAACTTGTTTACGATTATGGGCGACGCTGACCACTTACCAACATGAGGCTCGTCTACTCGTTTTCCTATCCAACTATCATAAAAAACATTTTTGTCTGTCTGTTTGATCCCGCTAATCTCTAAAATGGCTGTGCCGATTTTGATGGGATTTTAACTGGCAGATAGCTGATGTTATACGGAGTAACTTAAGCTATAAAAATAATCGTCATCAATCCGCATACAGCTGTAACACTAAGTAAAGCAGGCGAAGCTGCGGGCAACAGCTTCGCCTGCTTTACTTAGGCCATTAGCATAGATCCCTCCGAAAAAAAAAAAAACTTCTATCCGCTCTACTGATTCTTCATTCTATCCTTTACTTTTCACCGGTGGAAGGGTTTCTATGCGCCGCGCTTGTTTACATTGTTATTTGTTACTCCCACCATTGTGCTTATTTGGTTAAACAGCTGTACATAATATTGAGGTCTAAAAAAATGGCGATGTAAAATCAGCGGAATTGAAAAAAAAACACAGGAATTTGTTGCTTTTTTGTTGCTAATTAGTTGCTAAAAAAATAATTTTGTTGCTCCAACCGATCGCAAAAAATCGGCAATAGCGCTAACTTTTCATTAAGATAGCTTGGAAATCACTGGATGTGGACTTATCGATCAAGCGAATAGGGGCCAATTTGTTGCTTTTTTGTTGCTAATTAGTTGCTATAAAATTAATTTTTTTGCTCCAACCGATCGCAAAAAATCGGCAATAGCGCTAACTTTTCATTAAGATAGCGTGGAAATCACTGGATGTGGACTTATCGATCAAGCGAATAGTGGTCAATTTGTTGCTAATTTGTTGCTAAAAGATGCTAAGAAGAAAAAAAAATGTTTTTTTTAATTATTCCTACATAAATAATGTCCACGCCAGCTTAACTCTCGAGATTTCCATGGAAACAACTATAGTAAAAATTTGTTGCTGCTCATACTGCAGCTTGTTTTAGCAGAGAGAGTCAGCAACAAAATAAAAACCGGATGTCAAGAGAAGTTGGAGATCGGTTTCCAAAAAAGCCGGCCACGCTAGTTTAACTAACGATTTTTCCGTAGAAAAACTATAGTACAAATTTTTTGCTGCTCATACTGCAGCTTGTTTTAGCAGGGAGAGTCAGCAACAAAATAAAAACCGGAAGTCAAGAGAAGTTGGAGATCGTTTTACAAAAAAACCGGTCACGCTAGCTTAACTCTTAGACTTTTCCGTGGAAAAACTATAGTAAAAATTTGTTGCTGCTCATACTGAAGCTTTTTTTAGCAGAGAGAGTCAGCAACAAAATAAAAACCGGAAGTCAAGACAAGTTGGAGATCGGTTTACAAAAAATCTGGCCACGCTAGTTTAACTAATGATTTTTTCAGTGGAAAAACTATAGTACAAATTTGTTGCTGCTCATACTGCAGCTTGTTTTAGCAGAGAGAGTCAGCAACAAAATAAAAACCGGAAGTCAAGACAAGTTGGAGATCGGCATGCATATAAAGTGACCAAAACCATTAAAAACATGAGTATATTTATTATATTTTATATTTATTAATTTATTTTTATTGCTCAAAATTTTTGTTAGTCGATTTTAGCATACAACACTATTCGGGGATTAATTGAATGTGTATTTTTTCGGATTATTGCTTTTTCGTATCGATCGTCATATTCTATCCATTGAGTACCCCATAGGCACATGACCGTAAAGTGTCCTAACCTTACATCCTCATCTTGCTTGTTTCTCCTGTCAAACAGCTTTGCTGTGTTTCGGAAAGAAGGGCAAGACAGGCAGTGTAATTACTGGCACCGAGACTTAACATCTTGTGTCTCAGGATATGCAGCACATAAATGAGTTGTCTGGGCTCGTTCCAGGTAAACTAGTTTATGTTCATGGGTGACGTCGACCACTTACCATCAGGTGGCACGTTTGCCAGTTTGCCTATCCAACTAACATAAAAAAAAAACATCCGATGAAGATCGAAGGCTGACTGCATGGGGCATAAAATCTACTGCTCCAACGAGCTTGTAAATTTCTTTCATGTTCCCAGGATTTTTGAAACTCCGTGGCAAAGAGTTTAACTTCATTTTCTCGTTCGTTCCTTTGTCGAACACTTCAAAAATAATGGCTAAACAATGGTTAAACATAAATGTAAATTAATTTTTAGAAACTTAATTTTATATTCTTATATTTCTTTGTATGACTCATTCTGCAAAGTATTAGGTATCCAATTATACTCTAAAAAAAACTTTTCTTTTTCTACCTCTTTTTCCAGTATCAAACTGCAGATTATGATTTTTCACTTGCAACAAATTTTCACTTAGTTTTTCCGCGGAAGAATCGTTAGTTAAGCTAGTGTGGCCGGTTTTTTTTGTAAAACGATCTCCAACTTCTCTCTACTTCCGGTTTTTATTTTGTTGCTGACTCTCCCTGCTAAAACAAGCTGCAGTATGAGCAGCAACAAATTTATACTATAGTTTTTCCACGGAAATATCGTTAGTTAAACTAGCGTGGCCAGATTTTGTGTAAACCGATCTCCAACTTGTCTTGACTTCCGGTTTTTATTTTGTTGCTGACTCTCTCTGCTAAAACAAGCCGCAGCATGATCAGCAACAAATTTTCACTTTATTTTTTCCGCGGAAAAAACGTTAGTTAAGCTAGCGTGGCCGGCTTTTTTGGAAACCGATCTCCAACTTCTCTTGACTTCCGGTTTTTATTTGAGTTATGTGAGTTAAGCTGGCGTGGACATTATTTATTTTGGCATAATTTAAAAAAAAATCAAATTTAATTTTTTAAAAATTTTTCTTCTTAGCATCTTTTAGCAACAAATTAGCAACAAATTGACCCCTATTCCCTTGATCGATAAGTCCACATCCAGTGATTTCCACGCTATCTTAATGAAAAGTTAGCGCTATTGCCGATTTTTTGCGATCGGTTGGAGCAAAAAAAATAATTTTATAGCAACTAATTAGCAACAAAAAAGCAACAAATTGACCCCTATTCGCTTGATCGATAAGTCCACATCCAGTGATTTCCACGCTATCTTAATGAAAAGTTAGCGCTATTGCCGATTTTTTGCGATCGGTTGAAGCAACAAAATTAATTTTTTAGCAACTAATTAGCAACAAAAAAGCAACAAATTCCTGTGTTTTTTTTTTCAATTCCGCTGATTTTACATCGCCATTTTTTTAGACCTATAATATTGTTATTCTGAGTTTTGGAAATTATTTGCAGTACTTATAATTTTATGAAGATTATGGTAAAATGGCAGAGTAAGGTTCAGTTTTGGGTGAATTCGTGTATGTTCAAATACGATTTCCACTTGATCTTGACAAAAATCACTAAGCAGGTCCCAAATAATAAAAAATATCAGTATTACATATTTTAACTCATACTTTGAAATCCCACAAGCGTTAAAAAATAAAATGCAATATACGTAATCATAAATTCCAATAGTTTGCGGGTATTTACTATTCATGTTAGTATTACTAGTATCAAGTATGTACTATATTTCTTCTGTTGTGATATCGGCGTGGTGCGCGGGAGACGTTAGTAGGTAAAACCTGGGAGTCGTCATGATACTGTTTTTATTTAATAAGACAGGGAGTCTTATTATACATTTATGTACTATATCGTCACACTGTGGTATTACGTGAAAAATACCTCTATGTATTACAGGTCACTGACAGACACACTTATGGTACGGCTGTAAATCTAAGTTACTGCGGGCGAAGATGCGAGCAACAGCTAGTGTTTAAATAAAATAAAAAATAAATAAAAATGTCGTTATAATACAGATCTCGCAAGTGAATAGTCGTAATATGAATAGAATTGTCTGTACCGGGTCATGGATGAATTTATTTTATTTACGTTCCTAGTGTTAATAAATAAAAAATATAATAAAGTAAAGTATTCAATAATTTGGTAATATAATGATTCAATAGACTGGCTCGTCAAATTTTTTATGATGTAAATAAACATCCGTATCGGGGTCATGGATGTACATTTTATATAAATTTCCGTATAAATTTCCCAAATTTATTTCTGTCATTAACAGATTGTCATATCGCGGGATTTAACCATAAAGTTAATATACCTCCACTAGGTATATTAACTTTATGGATTTAACCGAGTACTTGTCACTGGGTTAATTCCCTGGATAAATCAGAAGGTTGTGTCGTCAATAAATCATCATTATCATCATCATCAGCCTCTATCCGTCCACTGCTGAACAAAGCCCTCAAAGAACGCCAAGACGACCCCTCGTTAATAAATATTTCATTTTAATTCTAATCATACATGACATTTTGTATTACATATTGATTTGTGGATGTTCTTTATTTAAGTGCTGCAGTGGTAACGTTTTGAAACATAAAAAAGATATACAAATTGTACAATGAACACTCCTTTGCTAGAGTATGTTTGTGTGCAACTAGGTATCTTAAATTTATCATCATTATCTGGTGACATCAATTGTTTTGACCTTGTCACGCGATCAGGTTTACGCGGATAGAATAGAAAAACACATTTATTTTTACATATTACATGTGGGCGGACAAAATTTTTCGTATCTCGTCGAAAGTAAAGGAAAATAATGACGTCATTTTAAAATAATATTCGGTTGACGCGCTTTGGAAGTAAAATCGACTTGAATATCGGGACAAATGGCACGATGACGCTGGTATCCTGTTCATTTCGTTATCGTTTATGTATTCGTTATGATAAGTATCAATTTTAATATCAACCACTTTTTAGGGTTCCGTAGCCAAATGGCAAAAAACGGAACCCTTATAGATTCGTCATGTCTGTCTGTCTGTCTCTCTGTCCGTCCGTATGTCACAGCCACTTTTTTCCGAAACTATAAGAACTATACTATTGAAAGTTGTAAGTAGATGTATTCTGTAAATCGCATTAAGATTTTGACACAAAAGTAGAAAAAAAACCAATAAATTTTGGGTGTCCCCATACTTAGAACTCAAACTCAAAATATTTTTATTCATCAAACCAATACGTGTGGGGTATCCTATAGATAGGTCTTTCAAAATGATATTGAGGTTTCTAGTAAAAAAAATGGTATTCATTTTTTTTAACTGAATAGTTCCTCCCCCCCTGTAACTTCTAAAATAACAGAATAATAAGACTAAAAAAAATAATTGATGTACATGACCATGAAAACTTCCACCAAAAATTGGTTTGAGCGAGATCTAGTAAGTAGTTTTTTTAATACGTCATAAATCGTAAACCGCAATTTACCTTTCATTCAATCAACTCAAACATAAAAAACATTTAATTTCATAAACATAAACCGTATTTTTTGTTAAAGTGTCTAATGTTGTATATTATGTAATGGTACAGAACCCTTCGTGCGCGAGTCCGACTAGCACTAGGCCGGTTTTTATAATTAAAATTTAATAATTTTTGTATCTTTCTAGTCTTATGTTAACAAAATTAGTCAAGACGTGCCTGATCTTTTTAACCGACTTCAACAAAAAGGAGGAGGTTCTCAACTCGGCCGGTATTTTTTTTAAATGTATATACACCGATTTCTCCGTCAATTGCGGACCGATTTTCAAAATTATTTTTTTGTTTGAAAGGGTATACTTGCCAAATGGTCCCATGATAAGGAAACCAGGATCTGATGATGGAATCCTAGAGAAATCGAGGGAAACTTTCGAAATTCGTAGGAACAACTAGTGCGCTTAATACTTTTTTAAATAAGCATTTTAAAGCACTACAATTTAATGAAGGTCTAGAGTCGATCTGATGCTGGACCTGGAAGACAGTTGAGGGAACTCCTCGACGATTTACTTCAGTAACCTTGTGTTTGGGGTTGATTAATTTGTATTGATGAGAACTTTACACCTAGATGGGTTGTGACTGTGATTGGGGGTCTGATGATGAAGACGAAGCTCAGTTAAGGGAACTCCTAAATAGTTTAAAGTAGCTACCTTGTGATTGGACTTAATTAATTTATACTGATGAGAACTTTGCACCCATATGGGTGATACATGCCATTACAGGTCTGATGATGGAGACCATAGACAGTCGAGGGAACTCCTCGACGATTTACAGCTTTTTTTGGGCTTACTTCATACGGTTCAATATGCCAAAATGTCTATCTCTGTATGCCTTTCTTTAATGAATCACTAAAAACTAAGAAATAAAAATTTTTAAATAAAAATTATAACCGACTTCAAAAAATAAAGTACCTAACTAAAATGTTATAAAATAATCGCGTTTCTTTAATTTTTGTGTCTATAACTAATAATCATCTTGTACTTCTACTAATGAACAATCTTTGCGTTTACCAGGTCATTATTGTTACTTTTGGAGTCGGTGTCAGCTAAGGTAGATAGGTAGGTACCTAGAGCAACAAATACGACAACGGTGACGTATTTGTTGCTGTAGTTACCTATTTAACTTAGCTGACACCGACTCCAAAACTAACAATAATGACCTGGTAAACGCAAAGATTGTTCATTAGTAGAAGTACAAGATGATTATTAGTTATAGACACAAAAATTATAGAAACGCGATTATTTTATAACATTTTAGTTAGGTACTTTATTTTTTGAAGTCGGTTATAATTATTTTATATCGTCATAACATTGTTAATTAGATCCAGTAGAAATGCGTGTGTGGAGCATGTTAGTCAACCATCAATCGCATAATAATATTATGGAATAATGTTGCTTATGACTTATGAGCTATTGAAAACTAAATCCTGGTGTTATTATCTGCACTCTACAATGAGGAATTCTCTAGCTATGACTATTAATATTATTATAAACTAAATCATTGTCATCAGCTCAACCGCAGTTAGATATATATTTTTATCAACAACACGATTAGATCTGTATTTTGCTGAAATAAGGCTACAATTTGAATTTAACCAACTCATGAGTATCAAACCCGAGGCAAACTTGGTTTCCGCTATTTACTAGTCTAGTCAACAAGTGCCTTTTAGGTGAAAACTGTTTTTCGGTCTCCTAAAATACGGCTGATGTGTCGTTCGATTTGGAATCCAACTGGAATGATAGTTATTGAAAAAATTTAAGATGTGCTCGCAAAAATAAAAATTCCGGAACTATAGTACGCCCGAAAACAGGTACCTACTCGTTTTGTGCAAGCCCCTTTCGAACACTTCAACGGAAAATATTATTTAAACATGCTAAATATTAAAATGTTAATTTGAAAAAATAATCAACAATCGCAGGATAGATCAACAAATAATAAATAATCCGCCTACCTATATTGTTAATTAACAATCTCATGAAGCTTCAATATTAACAGTGCAACTTGCAAGTGCTATAGTTGTTAAACTAAACTAAAAAAAAAAACTACAAAAAAAAATCTTAACATTGTTATTAACAATTTACGTCGGTGACAAAAAAAGAAATTAATTTTTAAAATGCTATAAAATTTATATTTTTTTATAAGGATAAATACTTAGTTCTTTTTATATCATTATGTAGAAATATAAAAAAAAAACTGTTGACTAGATAGACACACAAATGAGCCATCGATTCTCTGTCGGTATTTATATGACCGCCTTTCGTTGTCAGTTATCAGTTTCGTATTAAACTGGATTCTTCTTTTTTCATTGTAACAAATCCTGGAAGGATTGCTAATCCTAAAAATACCGATGAGACGAAATCTATTCTCCGCTATTTTTTTAATGCTATCTTATTGATAAAGTCTGTCAATTTTTTAATGTTATTATCTTTTATCTTGTTTCTAGTATGCGCTTATCTTTATATACCTGTTCTGCCAGCTAAAGTTAAATGCACGTGCCAAATTTGGAGATTTTTTACCTCCATGTATTGTATAAAAAAGAAAATTGGCAGGAATCCACTAAATTAACCAAGATTACGAGCCTGTGAATTTGAAAACTGGATTTGAAAGCAACGTAATCATACCTGCTGTCCTTGTAAGCATTTTAAAGGTTCGAAGCAGTCATAAACAGTATGAGGTAATTTGCTACAGCAATCACTAATAACAAATAATAACTGTCATTATTAATAATAATTAAATGTACCTAACTAATATCTAAACATCTTCAAAATTTTGACTCTCAAAATGTTGCGTAACTATTCGTTCTTTCATTCAGTTGTAGTGAACCCAATATTATTGTAATTAGTATATAAGATAACGTATGTATTAAATGAAGAGAGTATTAGTACGGCACCCAAATTTTTTACTCGCTTCCTTCCTGACATGGTGATGTTAGTGTTGTCTTGCGGGAGCGCTGAGTCTAGATATTCAAGATAAAATATATATGTATAGATATTATATAAAATATATATCTTTATATATATATATATTTCTTGTGTGAGTTTGTATGTCACTGAGCTCCTCCTAGACGGCTGGACCGATTTTGATGAAATTTTTTGTGTGAGGTCAAGGGGATTCGAGGATGATTTAGATTCACAAAAAAATATTTTGTACAGGAACACGTCTGTCGGGGCCACTAGTGAAGATATAAATATTTAAATAAGAATGACAAATGACAAATGATGCAAAATCAAAATATTAAATTAAAACAAGAAGAATAAATACAATTACATATTATTAAACTACATCCTCACATCAACAATGATTCGTCCAATGTTGGACATGGTCTCAAAAACGCAAACGCAATGTACGAACGAATGTGTTAGTGTTTGGACTTAGGTTACACAAGTCGCTTAACTTTCCATACAAACGCAGAACAGTAATTTTTATAATATCTATTAGACGTTTTCACACCACGTCAATCTGGTCCTGTGGTAAGTTCTCGAAGAACTTGTGTTACGGGTACCAGACAACGGAAATATATCTAATACTTTTATACTATACATGTATTTAAAATTTGTATTATTTAATACACATATTTAATACACATCCATGACCCAGGAACACAGAAAATATTTTTGTTCCCTCTCCGGCTTGAGCGCCAACGCGCTTACCACTGAGCCACAGAGGTCGACAAAATAATAAAATAATAAAAAATAAAGTAATTACTACAATATTTGACGTTAACCATCAAAAACTAAGGACAATATAAATTGATCTCGTCATTATCTATGGCTGTATGCACCCAAAATCGTAAAAAAATATAAATTTAAAAAATACAAGCTTCCAAACTTTCGTATTTCAACGCTGATTTTAGCCCAACTTTGGGTGAAAATAAATAGTACACGGAGAACGAAAGTTTACAAATAAAACCCGTACAGACATAGTTTAGTTATTCCAAAGTAGAAATAAATTTATTTTAAAAAGATACACTTAATAGTTTATCTATAATAACTGTTTTGCTATAAGGACATTTTCGGAATGAATTATTGTGCATTTCATTCTAGCACACATGTTCGCGCACTATGTCAGGTGAGATATCATTCATTTAGTTCGAGTTCGCGCCGTCGCGTCAACTTGTTCAACCTATAGGTTGGCTATAAAATGAGATAAATGACGATATTGAAGTTTTCTTCAGACAGCGCCAGAATCTAGCATTTTATGTGCTTGACATAAAGATAACTTGACTTATATAATTGAGACTTCAAAATTCAAGGGTAAATTAAGCATGAGAGCTTGTTTGTTAATTGAAAATAGTCAATAGACTTAACTTTATAAGTTGATAGACGTATGATTACTGTTTGAGTGTATAAATCGCCGCAGGCTTATGATTTCCTGCATTTGATGCGGCAAACATAATTGATTGCTTTAATTTTTGAACATCAAATATAGCTAAAACATTTAAAAAGTCATCTTAGAGTTTCTACTTGCACAATATATTATGAACCCAACGAGCCTGGAAAGTACTTAGTAAAATTTAGGACCTTAATCCTTTTTTGGGGGCTAGTTACAAAATAACACTTACCTAAACATGTTTTATGTATATATATCATTATCTTCATCCACACTTGGTGAAGAAATGTATTATACATTTGTAATTTCAATTACCAGAGAATATGGACACAAATTGCTTGCATTACCGAAGTTAATATAATATTGAAAGAAACAATGTTACGTAAGGTGTAAGAAATTTTCTGCAAGTGATTGTGACATTACTTAAGCAACTCTCTATAGGTTAGTTAGGTAGGTATATAATTGCAATATTATTAATTATTATACATTTAAATTTGCAATACACTATGGAGATTTACTACATATCTATTACTAGCTGATGCCCGCAAATTCGTTTGCGCAGGATTAGATTTTGGACAATTCACTCCATACATTTTGTAAATTAAAGCCCATATGTTATTCTGGTGTATAAGTAAGCTATATTAATGTTAAATTTCATTCAATAGTTATTGCTTTTTTTTGTTAGTTGGATAGGCAAACATCATTTTCAGCATGTAATATTACAATACTGTAACGTAGGCCTTTCCTGTACACGTAAATTTTTTTGGGACAATCTTCCAAAGTCCTAATCTACGCCTTATCCGTTAAAATTTACGTATCATTTAAAAGTAAGAGGTAATGCCATGCTGCATTGCAGCCAAACTGGGCCGGCACGACTGTGGTGGACCTCTCGCTCACATAAAACCGCCGTCAAGTGACAGTTATGCTGTCGCGATTCGTGTGGTTTGTGAGTTTCCAGTGGCCCATTGGGGGTATAGCCAAAAGGAGGGCAATGCATCTGCATAACCTCTGTTTGTGCGGATGTGTATGGGCGTCTGTAGTATAAGGCTTCGACTGCTAGTTTGCCCCCTTAAGACATTAAAAAAATGGCAATTGACACTAAAATCACTGATTTTATTAGGTAATAACTTAAGGTTTTTATGAATAATTGTTTCGGATTATACATATCGAATTTTACATTGTTGCTACAAATTTATATTTTTCATATTTACCTTGTAGAATCGAGGACAGTGGCAAGTATCTAAATATAACGAGGTAAAGTGTTTAGATAAGAGATGCATAATCTTTTTATCCATATGTCAAATTACAAGTGTCTAACAATATTATCAACTAACTCAAGTGTGTATGTATAACCGATATATTGAAGAAGATTTAAAGTAAATACAAAAATATATTTTGAAGTGTAAGCTTCTTTGGTTATTATTATTAAGTTATTATTATTAAAAAAATGTTAAATGAAAAAAAAAAACATTAAAAGTATCTTAGCTTGAAAGCATGAGATTATAAAATTATTATACTATGCTAGTGTAGGTAATCTGAATATAAAAACCGGCCAAGTGCTAGTTGGACTTGCGCACGAAGGGTTCCGTACCATTACATATACAACATAAGACACTTTAACAAAAAATATGGTTTATTTTGAAAACATTTTTTTTTTATATTTGAGTTGATTGAATGAAAGATAAATTGCGGTTTACGATTTAGGAGGTGTTAAAAAAACTACTTACTAGATCTCGTTCAAACCAATTTTCGGTGGAAGTTTACATGGTAATGTACATCAAATATATTTTTTTAGTTTTATCATTCTCTTATTTTAGAAGTTACAGAGGACACGCATTTTACCACTTTGGAAGTGTCTCTTGCATAAACTATATAGATATTAGATAATAAACTCAATATCATTTTTACATTTATCAAACGGATGGGTTTGATGAAAAATTTTTTTTTGAGTTTTAGTTCTAAGTATGGGGACCCCCAAAATTTATTGTTTTTTTTTTCTACTTTTGTGTAAAAATCTTAATGCGGTTCACAGAATACATCTACTTACCAAGTTTCAACAGTATAGATTTTATAGTTTCGGAAAAAAGTGGCTGTGACATACGGACGGACAGACAGACCGACATGACGAATCTATAAGGGTTCCGTTTTTGCCATTTGGCTACGGAACCCTAAAAAGACATATTTTTTAACTGTGATAAAGTCTGTACGGAGTTTATCCCTTTACACCCGAAAAAAGGGTGTGTTTTGGAGTCTAGGAAAGCTAGGAAAAATGTAAAAAAAATCCTGCACTTTCAGTTGTCCTGAAAAGGTGCCCTCACGATCGTAACACTTAGGTATAATCTACAAGTCTCACAATAGTGAGTGTTATCATTTTATTTTATTTTTTCTTCGTAAAAATAACAAATTATGTACATACTTTTTTACTATTTTATTTATTTGAATAACCTCTTTATTAATCAGTCTTTATCAATTAACAAAAAATAAACCTTCTTTTGGCGAATTCTCTCACAAAAGATAAAATAAATTTTGCAAAATAAACTAAGTCAACCTATGATTAACTTAAATTAACAGAATAACAATTATTTTTAACTTATAGGAACAAAAATGAGATCATAAATTATTTAAAAGTAGTCAAAAAAAGAAAGAATTGCAAAACAAACATAACTTTAAGAAATTTTATTTGTATCTTATTATTTTATTTCTACTAATTATTATAACTTTTGTTCACTAAGTTTTTATGGATGCCTAAAGTCTAGTTAGGGAAACATTTGATAAAATGTTTCCCTAACCTCTTATGATAAAAACTGATATGCAATGAGAGTGCTTTCCATTAGAATTTACCACTCTATTAAAAGGTACAACAGATTATTGCAAATAAAAAATATAAACACAAAATATTTAGAAAAAATATTTTGTAGGTAATAAACATAGAATATATACATAGATTACTACTCGATAAAAACAATCGTTTTGTTCGTTTAATTTTATTCACCTGTGACAACCCTTAAATAATTTTACTCGTTGTATGGAAGCTTTGGCTCTGTCCGTTTCATTCACTCGGTTCATTTCGCTCATTCACTCATGTGCTATCGTGTACCGTCGGGTGAAAAGGTTATTGTAATGAATGATAATATGGGGACAAACATAAGAAAATATTATATACTAGCTGGTGCCCGCAACTTCGTCTGCGCAGGATAAGATTTATTTTAATATAAAAAGTATCCTATGTTACTTCTAATACCTCCAAGAATATGTATACAAAGTTTCATGATGATCGGTTAAGTAGTTTTTGCGTGAAAACGTAACAAACATCCACGCTTTCACATTTATAATATTAGGTTTATTATTTACACATTTATAATATTATAGTTTTGAATGAATATTAAAAAAATATATTTTTTTCAATAATGTGAGCGACGATGGCCTATGTATTGGCTCGCCCTCTTGAGTGAGAGACAAGAGGTCCGAGTACGATCCTGAGACCATCGCTTGCTCCCGGTGAAGGAAAAAATTAAAAGTATTTGAAAGTGTGTGAAGTTCACCAACCCCCATTGGCCCAGCGCATCGGTGAACTATCATCCAAAACCCTCCATGCTAGATTTCGAGAAGGAGACCCGTACAGTGGGACATATAAGGGTTGATATTATTATTACAATGGGTCATAATATAATAGTTGATATTATTATTGCAATAAATGGATTAAATCAATTTATGTAGGTAACTTATTTTAATGTGTAATTCTTCTTTATGCAGAATAAAATCCTTGGGCCCTATATTATGTTTCTCTTTGATTGTCCAAATCAAATGTTACGTAAGTATAGTTCTTACAATTTTTTTATGGCTGGAAAACTTATTGAAGAGAGTAATTAAATAATAAATAAATAACAATATAAATAATTAAATTAAATAATAAATAAATAATAATAATAAAAAAATACAATCATTAAAGCATCGCGGATTTGCCCGAAGTTAGCCGAGCATGAAGGGTAGATTCATTTCCGTGTCTGTAAAGGACGGAATCGTGTAAAATAATATAATAAAAACCTTTTGCTTATGGGGTTTATTGGTGAAGTAAACAATTAACATTTAATTAAGGTTTTTCCTGTGTGCAGCTTCAAATACTTCACAGTTTTCTCGTCTAGTCGGATGTTAACACGAAAACATCTTCACGACACAATATAATTAGAACTGTCACGCACTGATCTCTCACGGCGTTCGTACTTTATAATTACTTTCATTGATATGTTTAATCTTCCGTGAAATAGGTGAATAGAAACAGAATTTGTTTTATGAACGAGACTATAATTGCCTCTGTGATCTGACACCATTTTTAATTCCCGACTTAAAATGACGGGTCTTTTACGCAAGGAAATGCTCTGAGACTCCGCGGGAGAGTGGGTCTCCCCAGGCAGGTATGTGGGACTCGCTGCGTCCGAAAGGTGGTAAGGTGAACTCAGTTCTACACACTAAAACCCGGCGAGTGCCACCAATGCCGCCTTTGGTGAGGTGCCCCGGATCAATGACAGCATAGCTGTCACTTGACGCCGGTGCTATGTGAGCGAGAGGTACCACCCCGGTCGGGCAGGCCCAGTTCGGCTGCAATGCAGCATGGCACTACCTCTTACTTTGTCATCATAAATTTAGAAATTGAAAATTGAAAGCATGCATATGTGTATTTCTTGAGACACCCAGTGTGTTGCATTTCACGATTAAACATGGAAGTGAAAGTTTCTCTATCAACTACAGGTAGACAAAGCAAACTATTAGAAAGATATGAGAAACCAAACGTCACGGGAAAGTTCATGGAATTTATTCAACCATAGAATTGGAATATTTAATAGAATAATATACGCGTTTTACTTACTGTAAACTTACTGTTTTCCGTGGTTGTTTTATTTTCCACATTAACTTTAGAATATAATAGAATAGAAGAAAATTTGTTGCGGTAAATTATTACACTACTTTACACTATATAGTATAATAATTATCATCTACTTAAGTTTACTAAGATAGAATATATACATAATAAATAATAATACATATTAGTTGAACTTTATATATTATAATCGTGAACAAGACATTCCATAAGGTTTAGACCTTAAATATATTTTACTTTTTTTACAATATTTGTTAAGATATACCTGATATTACGTTTTTAATATTATGATTACATCTTATATAATAATAATGACAAATGACAATATATTTTTTACACTCAATAATAATATATTGAACATTTTTAAAAATTAAATTATATTATAGTATTACAAAATTCCTTTTCTTTTATTTCAGGCCTATGTATTTAAAATCCTCGTTACTAACTGATATTACAAGCCACTTATAGCGTTATTGGAACGTTATTTTTAAAACTATTAAAATATTTTTTATTTCTGACGTAAAATTTTTAATATAGGCTGAATAATAAAAAAATATATACCTAGTACTTCATCGACATGATAATGCGTCATCTTCTCCCGGTAGGCAGCTTTCTTTTTCTCTAACATTTTCCGTCACCTTTACTCGGATCTAATACTAATCCCTTGGACAACCAGCATCTGTTAGCACCTTTCCTCGGGATCCCTTGGACACCAACAACTCCCGACGCCAATTTTATTTATTCTTATTAATATCATTTTTTCTTCTTAAACCATTTATATTAAAGACGTGTTTTTTTTTTATTTCTTCTTACACTGAGGTTACTCTTTATTTTTCTTCCTATAAATTTATTTCTTGTTTTTGTTTAAATTTAATATTCTTGATGTGTTGTCATTTGTGATTCTTATATATATTCTTATTTCTTTATTTATATATTTTATTTTTTCTTTAATTATACTATTTGTTATATTTTGTATGGTTCAGCGCTGCCGTGAGGCAGTCCTGTAACGATCGCCATGGGATATCGGGCGAGGTTTTTTTGGGAAACGTAGAACGGGACTGATAGAAGAAGAAAGATTGAATACTTCAAGTCACCGGTGGGAGTGCATGGGTACCACCATCTTGCTTATTTCTCCCGTGAAACAGCTTTGCTGTGTTTCGGACAGAAGGACAAGACAGGCAGTGTAATTACTGGCACCGAGACTTAACATCTTATATCTCAGGAGAGGCAACACATAAATGAGTTGCCTGGGTTCGTTCCAGGTATACTAGTTTATGTTCATGGGCGACGTCGACCACTTAACATCAGGTGGTACGTTTGCCAGTTTGCCTATCCAACTAACATTAAAAAAAAAAACTTGCACATCCAAACTCCAAAAGATTAGTAGTTTTGAAGATGGACTGATAGAAGAAGAAAATCCTTCCATCGATAAAAAAGCCTTTCAAATAGCTTTATGAAAACATGAAACATGAACTGACATTTTAATATTATTAACTGTCTGATTACATATTTCAGTTTAAAAGTACTTAGTTGGGAGGCAAATATTAGAGCCAGATACTTATAAGAGTTAACTAGGCGTTTGACTCTTAATTTAAACTTTTACCGTCCTTATAATGAAACACTTTTTTACGGATTTTATCGCGGTTTATTAAGATTTTTACAAGCCCGACGTTTCGGATACTTTACAGCAACCATGGTCACGGGAGGACTGAGGTGTCATACGTCCTAATGTTACAAAGTTATTCGAAACTACCATATGATACATCAATATTTTGGTTAGTCCTATCTACGCAGAAAGTGCTAACTGTATCTTTAATCTGTGACATATTATGCTTGGATTTTGATTTGATAATATTAATAATGGGATCCCAAGCAGGTGGTAAGAGCCAGCCATCTTCTCTATTGAAATTAGGATGTTTTTTAATTTCAATAGCCTCACGGATCATCCTTGGTTGGAATCGGTGTTCTTTTGCGAGTATCTGTGGTTTATCAAATCTGATATAATGGCGAGCTTTGTCAAGACTATGTTCACAGATGGCAGACTTAGTGTAGCGACGGTGTTTTAAATCAGCTATATGTTCTTTGACGCGAGTTTTAATAGATCTTTTAGTTTGGCCTATATAAGAGAGACCACAGTCGCAATCAAGCTTGCATACTCCTGCATATTGTAAGGGTATATGACACTTGACAGATGGTAAGAATTGACCTATCTTTTTTGGCGGCTTGAAAAAGGTTTTGATGGAAGCTCGCTTTAGGATATAGCCAATCTTGTCAGTGACTCCTTTCATAAATGGTAGCACAGCAGGTACTCGCTCAACAGTGGCTGCTTTCACGCGGTCACGGTGATGAAGACGCGGCACCCGAAGCTTGTTGTCTCGCAGTACTTGCTTAACGTGTTGAAGCTCGGTTGCCAGGTGTTGCTCATCACAGATCCCTTGTGCTCTCTCGGGCTTGTAAAAATCTTAATAAACCGCGATAAAATCCGTAAAAAAGTGTTTCATTATAATGAGTGAAATTCGCGTAAACATTAGAAAACAATATGTTTTACCGTCCTTACGTAAATGGATATTCGCTCTCTAGAAATCTATAAAATATTCTTTGCTCCAGATATGTTTACATCTTATTTTATTATCCGAAGAAAAGCTATACTACTTGTATGCCCTAGCTATTATTAATGTAATGTAGTTATGCTATGTATAACCGAAATATTATTACGGTAATTATAAGTTTTTTATGTACATGTTATGTATCTATTTATTACTCACACTCATATACAATAGCAGTATAATATATATAAATATTATGATGTAGATCATAGACACAGAAATCAAGGTCAGAGTTTATATATTTTTAATAAAAAAAAAATACATGTGTGCAATTCACACGTGGTAGAAGTGAAACCTTCAAAAATCACGAACATAAGAAAACTGTTTTGCTTCCCTTTTTCGTTCACTGTTCTATCTCATTTTCTCCCACGTTAAAATATCTTGCCTGCTTTGTAGCTGTCTGACAGTCCTCCCTTACGAGGAGTAGTCTGACCTTAGCCGGGGCCTGCCTGTCGCTGAGGTCTGCTGATCCGGTACCCTAAAAAAGCGGCTAAAGGCGCTCGCAGTGGTTTTAGTTAGGGTGAGCACTCCCAGGTGCGAGTCCCACATTGGGTCAGGATCTACCCGAGATCCTGGCATCCATAAGGATTTCCTTGCGATATTAAAAAAATATTACAAATCAGTTTTCAGCTCGGGTTTTGTCACCTAAAGCAGCTCGCCTGTCCTAATAACAACAACCAACATACCCAATAGCTACAAAGGTACAATATTCTGTTACCTATACTCTTTAGATATATCTATACTGCATTTATCTGTGAGTACTCTACAACTGTTGACACCAATACTACTCTATCTTATCGTTCAATACTGTAGCAAACATTGTTGTACTACGCTCCTTCAACCATTCAATAGTAATTTGCTGACATCACTTTAACCTTTGCCTTCTTGAGATTTTTAGATTATTTATTTATTTTTCCACCCAGGCATTTCAGGATAACATGTAAAATTTGTAATAGAATATTTTAAAAGTTTAGTTCAATTGAGTTTGTTTCGCCAGCTCTTCTCGGTGGGCTTGTCTTGGAACCCGGTTAGATTATATTTACGTTCAAAAATATACTTTATTGATACTATTTAGATTAAAATAAATGATTTGATTACTGAAAATTCCCAATATTTTTAATACTCTTTTCAAAATAGACAGATATCTAATTAAACTAGTTACACCTAAGCTAAATGAGTCTTTTTATTGGATTTCTTGTTATATAGGTACATGAACAATAAATGTATTAGAAGATAATCTATTCATATAAAAAGCTTACTAGTATTGAAAATACTATAAAATCGTATTTAATCATTACCGTCTAGCCTTATGTATCATGGCTGGGCACGGGTTTCTTCCTCTAAATCCGGCGAAGCTGCGGGCAACAGTTAGTCTTTATATAATAACTAGCTGTTGCCCGCAGCTTCGCCCGTGCTAACTTATATTTGCAACCGTACTCGGGATTGATAATGATTATTTTTATAGCCTAAGTTACACCTTATAAGTTATAACAGCTTTCTGCCAGTGGGCCATCTTAATTGGCTAATCAACTTAAATAAAACAAAATAATAAAAAAAAACTTAAATAAAGAGAGCCGGAACAAATAGATAGACAGACAAAAATTGAAAATAAATATATTTTTTATTTTTATCCATCCGTATGCATTTAATAAGATGTGGGTATTTTAATACATATTACAAACAGACACTCCAATTATTATATTTATCTGTATAGATAAACTTAATTTTAAAGAATATACAGATTACGTCATTTACACTATACAAAATATCTATATAGATAAATAAAATTGTAGTGTCTGTTTATTTCTTTTTGTTATTAATTGTAGTGTATTCCTAATTGGATGGTTATGGTGGAATAATTCGTGTTTGTAATATTAAAATAACCGCTTTTTATTAAATGCATATGCATTTTCAAAATAATCATCATCAATCCGAGTACGGCTGTAAATAAAAGTTATCGCGGGCGAAGCTACAGGCAACAGCTAGTAGTCAATATAGTTATCATTCGATCTAATGTTTCATTACATACATAACACGAATTAATTTAATTAATATATATGAAATAACATTACCTACCTAAATACAATTACCTACAAACATTAATTGATTAACTTTGGGTCGTCGGTTGTCACTTGTGCATATGGTTAACTGTCTTAACACTTACTGCGAAGGATTTTATGTAATGGATAACGTTTGACCTGATTATCCAATCATTTTATACAAAAACAGAATAAATTTGCAACGGTAGGATGTCACCGACCTTCGCAACCTCTCATTTCGAACTAAACAGTTTGCCTTGACATACCTACTCGGTTGAGACAATGAAAAGCAACTTGACCAAACGGCTGTCGAACGTTTTTCCTTATATATATAATAGTACTAGCTGTTTCCCGCAGCTTCGCCCGCGTTAACTTAGAGTTACGGCCGTATCCGGAGTGACGATGATTACTTTTGTAGCCTAAGTTACCCTATAATATCAGCTATCTGACAGTGAAAGTTCCGTCCAAATCAGCCCAGCCGTTTTATAGATTAGCCGGAACAAACAGACCGACAGACAAAAATTGTTAAAAATGTTATTTTGGTATATGTACCGTGTATACATCCACATGCATTTAGTAAAAAGCCGTAATTTTAATATTACAAACAGACACTCCATTTTTTTATCTATATGTAGGTATAGATGAAAAAACTACTCATATATATAGCCTACTTATTTAAGTACTCCATCCTTTACATAAACGAGCGATACCTACACAGTTATTTTATCGTTTGACGCCCATACTCATCCGTACAACCAAAGATTATGCAGCTGCATTGCCCTCCTTTTACCTATTCCCCTAATGGGCCACAAGAAACTCACAAACCGCATAAAACGCGAAAGCATAGCTGTCAATTGACGCCGGTGTTATGTGAGCGAGAGGTACCACTTAGTAGTAATAATAATAAACCTTTTTTTCGGGCTGCATAGGCCCATAGATAAATACCTTAACCTAAACATACATAATTATAAAACAAGATTGTTAGTAAATAAGACTTAAAACTATGTTAGTAACACTTCACTTTTGCACTTAAGTCATTGCGCGTTCTGGTGGAACTTGTCCGCGGAAGCGGCGGAACACCACGCCCTGTGGCCAGAAGTCCTCCTGCATGACGAGGTGCAGAAAACATGTCGGCACTCGCACCACGAACGCCTTGAAGTTGACGTTGCGGCGCGACTCCAGAAGCTGCACTCTCGCTGTGTATTTGGTCTTTTGGCGCACGGCCCAATTCGACTGCAAGCAACATTCTTACAAAACTACCTTCGTTCCTTCTATGATCGAATTTTATTGAATCATGGCATATTATATTACTAATTTTAGCAAGTTCGACTTCTTGTTTGTTTGAACGTGCATTCCTCAGTAATTACCAATGGGATATGAAAAGACCTTTACTTAGAAAAAGGCTTTTATTTTAATATCTTGAACATTTTCGTGTCCGCTTAGATCCCATTTTTTCTCGTCTATAACCTTTTATTATTTATATACTGTACTAGTATATACATGCAAATTGTCTGATTAACAAGTTTGATACGAGGCACTATTTCCATAATATAATGCAGAATATATTATGTAAGTTTACTTGTCCAACTCCTTGGCATCATTCGGATTCAGGTCTCCAGTTCTCTTAATTTAAAATTTGTTAAAACACTAAAATTACCTCGTTTTTTTGGCGCAGGCAAAAAGGTAAAACGGTTAAAATCATAAACAAGTTTTTTATCAAATTATTCAACATTTGCCTACGAATCAATACTTCAATCAATTCTATTTTTTCAAAAGTACCAAATTTTAGTAACCTCAAGTTAATTTTTATTTACGTTATTTAGAATGGTTTTAAGTGTCTAATAGTATAATTAATAATAAAATTCGGCCAAGATCAAATCGGACTTTTTTAGAGGTCCTTGATCTTGTAAACAGTAATTATAATTCAATGAAATAAGTTTTTAACCGACTTCAAAAAAAAAGGAGGTTCTCAATTCGTCTGTATGTTTTTTTTTTTTTTTTTTGTATGTATGTGACACGATATCTCCGCCATTTGTGAATGGATTTCGATGGTTATTTTTTTGTTTGAAAGCTGGTGTTTCCAATTTGGTCCCATATAAATTTTATTAAGATCTGACAAGCCGTTTTTTAGTTATTCCCAATAATGCATATTTGGTTGGTTTTGTTTATCTTGATGATTTGATCATTTTATTACGTGTCGAAGTAACAATTGTATAGGATGCTTTGGTAGCACACCATAGTATGTCGCGGTCATCGTAATCATCATCATCATCACCATCACCATCATCATCATCATCCTTTATCCGTCCACTGCTGAACATGCCTCCTTCAATGAACGCCAAGACGACGCATTTCGGAATCACTAAAAATTAAGAAATAAAAACATTTTACAAAAAATTAAAACCGACTTCAAAAATACTAAACTAAAAAGTAATAAAATAACAGTTTCTTTAATATTTGTGCTTACAGCATATAATCAACTTAATCTTCTACTAATGTACAAACTTTGCGTTTACCATGTCATTATAGTTACTTTTGGAGTCGGTGTCGTATTTGTTGCTGTACATTATCTACCTACCTACCTTGGCTGACACCGACTCCAAAAGTAACTATAATGACATGGTAAACGCAAAGTTTGTACATTAGTAGAAGATTAAGTTGATTATATGCTGTAAGCACAAATATTAAAGAAACTGTTATTTTATTACTTTTTAGTTTAGTATTTTTGAAGTCGGTTTTAATTTTTTGTAAAATGTTTTTATCTCAACAATAATCGTCTCAATAACTTTTGCTCTAAAGTCCATAGATTCCGAGATATACGCACATAGTAAATAATAGTACTAAAGTAATATCGGGCAAAAACTTTTTTTAAGATGACCCATTTAATGGATCCTACCTGGATCTTTCAGCATTTTTTTTTATTTTATGCTCCGTAAGTGACCTTTTTAAAAAAAAGGATCAAAAATTTAGTGATAGGTTAAAATCTATTTTTACTTAGTAGAGTTGTTTAGCATAGGCTAAACAACTCTTCGACTTTCGACGTCAATATTTTTATATTACAATTTACAATAGCCACCTTTACATATTGTAAAATGAAGCCGCTTCCGCTGGTGTTCACTTACATTTTTAAAGTAATCCACGAATATTAATGCAGTTTTTAACCGACTTCAACAAAAAGGAGGAGGTTCTCAACTCGGCCGGTATTTTTTTTTTATGTATGTACACCGATTTCTCCGTCAATTATGGACCGATTTTCAAAATTCTTTTTTTGTTTGAAAGGGTATACTTGCCAAATGGTCCCATGATAAGGAAACCAGGGTCTGATGATGGTATCCCAGAGAAATCGAGGAGAACTTTCGAAAATCGTAGGAGCAACTAGCGCGTTTAGTACTTTTTTGATTAAGCATTTAAAAGCACTACAATTTAATGAAGGTCTAGAGTTGAACTGATGCTGGAGCTGAAAGACAGTCGAGGGAACTCCTCGATTATTTACTTCAGTAACCTTGTGTTTGGGCTTGATTAATTTGTATTGATAGGTTATGACTGTGGTTGGGGGTCTGATGATGAAGACGAAGGACAGTTAACGGAACGCTTAAATAGTTTACAGTAGTTACCTTGTGTTTGGACTTAATTAATTTATACTGATGAGAACTTTGCACCCATATGGGTGATGATTTCATATGATGATGAAATCATAGACAGTCGACGGAACTCCTCGACGATTTACAGCTTTTGTTGAACTTACTTCATACGGTTCAATATGCCAAAATGTCTATCTCTGTATGTCTTTCTTTAATGAATTACTAAAAATGAAGAAATAAAAATTTTAAGTAAAAATTATAACCGACTTCAAAATAATGAACTAAAAAGTAATAAAATAATCGCGTTTCTTTAATTTTTGTGTCTACAACTAATAATCATCTTATACTTCTACTAATGTACAATTTTTGTGTTTACCACGTCATTATTGTTACTTTTGGAGTCGGTGTCAGCCAAGGTAGGTAGGTAGGTACCTACAACAATAAATACGACAACGGTGACGGACGACGGTGACGTATTTGTTGCTGTACCTATTTAACTTAGCTGACACCGACTCCAAAAGTAACAATAAAGACGTGGTAAACGCAAAAATTGTACATTAGTAGAAGTATAAGATGATTATTAGTTGTAGACACAAAAATTGAAGAAACGCGATTATTTTATTACTTTTTAGTTCTTTATTTTGAAGTCGGTTATAATTTTTACTTAAAATTTTTATCAACAATAGATAGAGTGATTCTAAAGGAAAATGAATGTATAATACATACAAATATATTTTTATGCGCTTAAATCGCAAACGCTGGCTAAACCTTACGAGATAGATCATATTAATGTACTACCCCATAATATATGAGAGTAAGATATAAAGAAAAATACTTTATTGTTCACAACAAAAATTTAAGCATAATCACAAACCAGTTTCACAAAGATATTAATATTGCGAACATCATTTTTTTAATTCAAAATATGTAGTACAAACAGAGTATCTTTTTGAACGTCCGCGTCAATTGAATATACCACCGGTTCCCAAGCAAGCCCACTGCATTGAGAACAACCGGCGAAACAAACTCAGTGGAACTAATCTTTTCAAATATACAATACATAATATATATACTTGCATCAAAGAATCATTTTTTTTAATTGTCTGTCTGTTTGTTCCGGCTAATCTTTGAAAGGGCTGGACCAATTTTGACTGGATTTTCACTGGCAGGTGCTTTATGTAGTAGCTAGGCTCCTTTATTTAAAAAAAAATGGGCTTAGGGGTTAGAGAAACTTCGAGCAAGGTAAATTTGGACTTTAACGATTATAATAACATAGATGAGATAAGTGTCATGAGTAAAGGATTTAAGTTTTTTACGTAACTCCAAATAAAAACACCCGAAAATGGAAACCATTAAATTTTGCGCAGATTGAAATGTTACAATTTATTGCAACATATGTGTCTATAATTTTTTAATATTTTAAGGAATGGTTGCACAATCCATAACTGGGTCGAGTGTAACGAAATATAATCAAAGACATCGTGAAGTATTGACAAAACTTATCGTGTTTATTCTTATCACTGTAGAAAGTAACCTCGAGTTTTAAACAATGTTGTTATTCGAAATGCAACATCTCCAAGAACCGCCCAAGGGGCAATTTGAAAGTGTAATTTGTGCAGTTGGACGATAATGCGTCATTTTCAAGATCCGCCCAAGGACAGATAATCTGAAAGTCTAATACCTATTTGCAGCTGGACAGTAATGCATCATCTCCAAGGACAATTTGTATGTATAATATTTGCACACGGTCAGCTTACTGTATATATTTTCATATTCGATGTACTTT
Organism: Helleia helle; assembly: GCA_963853865.1. Classification (NCBI taxonomy): domain Eukaryota; kingdom Metazoa; phylum Arthropoda; class Insecta; order Lepidoptera; family Lycaenidae; genus Helleia; species Helleia helle. Next base: position 9,957,769 of record OY971420.1, read on the forward strand.
ACGTATTTATTGCGTAAATATATTTAACTAGCTAGGTAGTATACCTATCGCAGGGGACAAAGCCGGTCATAGCAAGGATGGAATTGCACGGGTGCCTCGTGCAATTCGTGGTTTTGTGTATATATTTTTTATATTTTTTTTGGAAAATCGCTTGTACCCCTCCAAGAAAAAAACCCTGGATCAGCCATTGGGATAGGTTTAGAAGCGTGGGGATGTGATTCTCTGTATGTGTCACTTATTCCACTTAACGCTTTAGCTCAAGACACACTAATGGTGCTTCATAACATTACGGCACATTATATCGTATAAGGCTTACAAAATAGGTTTCCGTTTCCGAACGGCCCACATTCACATACGTACGTACTTTTCCATGCTGTTAATTGCAAACATTTTACCAGTTTAGAGTTTACTTGCATAAACCTGTTTATTTATCAACTTCGATAATATTGGTAGAGGTATAACGTGGTTACGGATATTACGATCGCATATTTATTTTGAGTAAGAACAATTATTAAGAAAGTAAACCAGGTTTGTATTTTAGGGTTAAATATTATTGAAAAATCTTAATTTTCCATAATAATTATATCATGCAAAACAATGGCAAAAAATCCATGAATTCCCATAACAGATAAAAAAATCGGTCAAGTGCTAGTCGGACTCTCGCACAAAGGGTTCCGTAACATAATATACAACATTAGACACTTTAACAAAAAATAAGGTTTATGTTTATGATGTATTAAAAAACACTACTTACTAGATCTCGTTCAAACCAATTTTCGGTGGAAGTTTACATGGTAATGTACATCATCCTGACGGGGCATGGCTGCTTTGGAAGGTATCTGTGGAAGGTGGCAGGAGCGGAGGACTCGCCAGGGTGTCATCACTGTGGCAGCAGTGAAGACACTGCAGACCACACCTTGGCGGAGTGCCCAGCTTGGGCAGAGGAAAGGGCGCCACTTATCGCTGAAGTGGGCGCGGACCTGTCGCTCCCTGCGGTCATCCGAGCGATGACTGACAGTGAGAGCGCATGGCAGGAGGTCCTCTCGTTCTGCGAGGTAGTGATGTCGCAGAAGGAGGAGGCGGAGCGGGAGAGAGCGCACTGGCGCCTCTTCCCGCAGGAGAGCACGGCGGCGACAGGCGGTGGCACCGCCGTGAGGGACCTGTGCGCGGCCGATCGGGGGATCCGCCGCGCGCCTTTAAGGTCCAGGCTATAAGGCACCCTTGTGTGTTCAGGGTGCCTTAAGCGGAGTAGGAGGAGGGGATGTCGACCCCCCTGCCTCCAGAGGAGAGTGCCAGATGGCACACCGTTGTGGCCCGGTGCGGACGTCAATAGCTCTCGCGCCGGGTCAGCCAGACGACGATGTGAACACCGCTGGGGTTTAGTGGGTAGAGTCTGCGTCCACCTTACCACCTTCTCGGGCGCAGAGAGTCCCACATAACCTCCGGGCCCCCCCGGACCCGGTGGTATGCCTAAACGCATTCCCCAGCGAAAACAAAAAAAAAAAAAAATGGTAATGTACATCATATTTTTTTTTAGTTTTATCATTCTCTTATTTTAGAAGTTACAGGGAGGTGGACACACATTTTACCACATTGGAAGTGTCTCTCGCGCAAACTATTCAGTTTGGAAAAAAATGGTTTTAGAAACCTCAATATCATTTTTGAAGACCTGTCAGTTGATACGGTCCCACACGGGTTTGATGAAAAAAAATATGAGTTACAGTTCTAAGTATGGGGACCCCCAAAATTTATTGTTTTTTTTTTCTACTTTTGTGTAAAAATTTTAATGCGGTTCACAGAATACATCTACTTACCAAGTTTCAACAGTATAGATTTTATAGTTTCGGAAAAAAGTGGCTGTGACATACGAACGGACAGACAGACATGACAAATCTATAAGGGTTCGGTTTTTGCCATTTGGCTACGGAACCCTAAAAATATCTACAAAAATTTGCTATGGTATACCTATGTCTATCTCTTAGGGATAGCCCACAATAACTTTTTACGAGAAACGGTGGCTTATTTACGAAGCGATTTTAAGCAATATAGCATTAATCCTTTTTCAATTAAGTACCTTAAATACACTGTGCATTAAATATAGATCAATATGGCCCTTCCAGAATGTAATTTAAATTTTATGAATGGCCATTTATAATTACTTAGCTTAGCTTAGATTTGAGCGTTGAGTGTTTTTCACATGGCCAATTGTATGTCGCTCTTTCAAAAGTAACCTAAAGAAAACATATTTTTATTGTCTAATGACAAATAAGCTGTGAACGTCGTATATAAAGACATTCTGTAGTAGGTATGTATAGTATCTGCTTGCACCTGTGCGAAGCCGTGGCGGGTCGCTATTTATATAAAAAATTAACGCATTTTATGAATTGATAAATTCCTTTTATGTAGAACGCTTCATAAACGTAATAAAAATATGTTTTAAAATCAATTTGATTTAGGTTAAAAAACACAACAACTTTCGTTTTCCAAAATAAAGCATCAACCATTATAGCTTCTGGCACTGCCACTGGTAAGAATCGTCTCGAGCCTCGAAACTCTGCCCTGGCTAAAGTAAAGAAGCCTTCTTTTGCCGCGTCTACTCAGTTCACTAACGATTCATTATAATCACCGGGCGTTCCGATTCTCGAATCCTTAATAACTTCAATTGGCCCGCGGTGGTCGTAAAGTGAAATATCCAGTTTTTACCAGATCTGACGTGGCATACATTGTTAAGGATGGAATTTGAGACGTGGATTAATATAACTCGCTACTACTAATGTATTTTAGAAACCGTGTCAATTGAACAATCAACAAAAAATAGAGGACACAATGGTAATATAATCCTATGGTATTTAATCCTTAATTATAGTAATAATATCTATGGACACTTTCACCACGTCAATCTGGCCCCGTGGTAAGTTCTGGAAGAACTTGTGTTACGGGTAGGTACCAGATAACGGAAATATATTGAATACTTTTATACTATACTTAGTACTTACATATATTTTAGATTTTTATTATATAATACATATTTTTATTTATTTATTTATATTTAATACACATCCATGACCCAGGAACACTTTTTGTTCCCTGGCGGGATTCGAACCCGCTACCTCCGGCTTGAGTGACAACGCGCTAACCATTGAACCACAGAGGTCGTAAAAATTAATGTCGTCATTATAATCATTAATTTGAACCTATGAGAACGCAAGCAAAGAGTTGAACGTTTTGTTTTCCGCCACCAGCCGTTGTTCATTCTAACAAGTAACAGGGTTCAAATAAGAAACGCTTACGTTATATTCTGCTTGTCGATTGACTAACTGATCATCTAATTACGATTTATCAACATTCTATAATCTATATATTATATTAAAAAATAATATAGAAAACGCGTTTTTTTATGTTAGTTGGATAGGCAAACTGGCAAACGTACCACCTGATGTTAAGTGATCGACGCTGCCCATGAACATAAACTAGTACCTATACCTGGAACATGCCCAGGCAACTCATTTATGTGTTGCCTATCCTGAGACATAAGATGTTATGTCTCGGTGCCAGTAATTACACTGCCTGTCTTGCCCTACTCTCGAAACACAGCAAAGCTGTTTGTTTCACGGGAGAAATAAGCAAGATGCGATAGTTTGGATTACTGAATGGATTTTAACTTCACAATAACATACAGGCTATAATTTATACCTGTATTCCCACGGGAATGGAAAGTACGCGGGTGTAACCGCGGGGCGCTGCTAGTATTTAATATATTAATTAATAAGATACCTTTTAACAATTATAGGATTTTTTACATGAGATATTTATATACTGCTAGCGAATTATTTTAGCAAAGCGAAGTACATATTTCTTATTTGCTAACCACAAATGTGAGGTTGGTTTTTAACCTCTGACGCAAATAGGGTGTTATAAGTTTGACTATTACCGATGTATGTATTTGTGCTCGTAGCTCTTAAATGGGTAAGTCGATTTAGATGCGGTTTTTAGATATAAAATTCTCGTGTAACGGTGTTTGTAATTAAACTCCTCCGAAACGGCTTGACCGTTTCTCATGAAATTTGGTGTGCATATCGGATAGGTCTGAGAATCGGCAAACATCTACTTTTCATCCCCCTAAATGTTAAGGGTGGTCCACCCCCTTAATTTTTATATTATTTTTTAGACAAAAGTTAACGCAGGCGAAGCTGCGGGCAACAGCTAGTAATATATATGTGGTAAATATATATATATCTACCACGCAATGTGTTGATGCTGCGCGATTTTATTGATTACGACTTGGGATGCTCACTGCTAGCGGGATGAAGGAGAAATGCGACTTATATACGCTTTGCGATAATTTTTTTCATCTTATTCAAACAAAATTAATATTATGATAAATTGTTTTATTTTATTACTCCAAATTGTTATCTTACTAATATTATAAATGTGAAAGTCTTTGTTTGTTACGATTTCACGCGAAAACTACAGAACCGATCATCATGAAACTTTGTACGCATATTCTTGGAGGTATTAGAAGTAACATAGGATACTTTTTATGAAAAAAAAAACTAAAATCTTTTCCTGCAGTCGAATTCGCGGGCACCAGCATGTATTATATATAAATCTTAACGTAATATTTAGTGTATTATGCTAAGATTTATGTAAAAATAATGTACTATGAGCGTCAGATTGATCTTAGCACCTAAATTGCATAACATGATATGATACTATGATACATTAAATTGTACTAACACTGTACCTATTTACATCGCTTGCAGCGCCGCTTTGCAAAATCTCAATCATATAGACGCGGATTGATATTGGTAAGATTGTTGTAACATGAATTTAACTCGCAAACTGATGGGAAAGGTTCATGTTGCTTAATAGTAAAAATACAATCGCCTATTTATTGGTGATGTTGTACGTGTAGTGCATAATAAAAACTCTTTATCTATAATTAAAAGTTAAATCATTTTAGGTATGTACTTATTGTAATCTACCTATATGTATATCCGTCCATCTACATAGATAAATAAAATTGGAGTGTCTGTTTGTAATATTAAAATAACCGCTTTTTATGGAATGCATATGGATACCTACATCCATATGCATTCCATAAAAAGCGGTTATTTTAATATTACACACAGACACTCCAATTTATACACGGTACATACATCAAAATAGCATTTTTTACAATTTTTGTCTGTCTGTCTGTCTATCCGTCTGTTTGTCTGTTTGTTCCGGCTAATCTCTGAAACGGCTGGGCCTATTTTGATGGGACTTTTACTGGCAGATAGCTGATGTTATAAGGAATAACTTAGGCTATAAAAATAATCATCATCAATCCGCGTACGGCTGTGAATCTAAGTTAACGCGGGCGAAGCTGCGGGCAAATGCTAGTAAGAAAAAAAAATTTAATAACACTGATACAATGTGGTAAATACAATGCTTTTACGACAATGTCATTCGTCTGATGAATATTATTATTTATTTCGGATTTCCGAGTATGATCATGACGGTCTATTTTTTTTTAATTATAATATATTATTTCATTTTTCAGAAGTTACCGTATCCAAAATCAGTGGGGTTCATCGTCACAAATGAGTTCTGCGAACGATTCTCATATTATGGAATGCGAAGTAAGTAAATATTGTTCTTATTGTTGTAGCATTATAAGCTTTATAGCTTGGTCTCTTGAGTGAAAGCCGAGAGGTCAGCGTTCGATCCCCCTGTAATGCCTAGAAATGGGTTTCTCTAAAAGTCTGCTATGTATGAATGCTTCTGATTTCAATAGTACTGGCAATATGTAATTTAAGAACATAAAAAAACCCGACTGCACATACCAGTAATTAAAAGGGAAAAACTGTAAACAGTAAAATTTACAGTGCACAATGTATTATTATATTCGATATTTACACAACAGATATATTTATTTATTGCTTAAGTACATATACATTTTACGAAATAAACATAACTATTAACATTTAGTGTACAAGGCGTTTTTATCTCTGATAGAGATCTCTTCCAGCAAAACCTATGGGTAGTGGGATATATAGTAATTCGCAGATCTTCATAAGAGGCAAGACATAATAGCAACATAGATATCTACAAAATATATTACATACAATATATGTATATTCATACATATATACATACATACATACATACACAAACATACATAAATATATAATACTATATAATCTACATATATTTTAATGTGTTAAAAATATAATTTATACGTTTATAATTATTGCAGGCATGACAAACGTTTGTTTTTCCGTTTAACGTTATATCGTTCCTTTGAAATTGTAACTGCAAGTTATATATACTTTTAGAATTGCTATTTAGATGGGTTTGATAAAGAAAAATTTGAGGCTCATAATATGGCGTCCGAAATCCGCCATTTTGTTTTATTTTTTTAAAGTAGGTACCTAGTGCCACTCGCGCTATCAATACAAATCTAACGACACCTCATACGTTGAAATTCTTCCAGTCTTTCACGCTGTACCTACCAGGGAACATAGAAATCTACATCCTGTGTACTATGTATGTAACATACTACACACATACACCTAAAAATCATTACCCTCCTTCTGTAACAGTCGGTTAAAAATAAACCACAGACTAATATATTTTATAACGGCAATAGGATGTTCATGTGTGCCGTCGAGGTGCCCTGTATGCTCAATAGATCCGGGGCACATCATCATAGGCGGCATTGTTGAAACTCGCCGGGTTTAAGTGGGTAGAGCTGCCTCCACCTTACGATTTTCGGGCGCAGCGAGTCCCACATATCCTGGGGAGTCCCTCCCTTCCCAGCGGGATGCCTCAGAGCATTTCCCGGCGTAAAAGAAAAAAAGTATTCTTTCTTGCCATGCCAAAACCATATCAAACAATTGTACACAAAATAAGGTATATAAAATATTAACACTTTATATTTTACCGTTAAATACCGCTTTTACAAAGATAAACACAAAAATTAATTATCTATATATATATAAAAATCAATTGCTGTTCGTTAGTCTCGCTAAAACTCGAGAACGGCTAAACGGATTTATCTTATCTTGGTCTTGAAATGATCGTGGAGGTCTAGGGAAGGTTTAAACGGCGAAAAATTTGAATAATGGCTGGGAAAACCCTAAAAACAGCCCTTTTCTTTTTCCCATACAAACGTTTTCTAAATAAAATGTAAAGTCAATTTGAACTTTATTGCTAATCAATAAAGGTCATATTAAATTATAAGTTGTAATTATAGATTACACTGTTGTCTAAGCAATGTAGGTGTATTCCTAACGTCAAAGAGTCAATTTGCAATTTATTACTACTGTATAAAGTTCTTATTCATTCTTCGAGTGCGCGTTGGAGGATCTAATGTCGCGTTCCGAAACTCAACAAAGGTGATAATATCGCAACCAAATTGAATAGTCACAAAATGTAACAGATCATATTTAGTAGTAATGATTTTCAATTTGGTCGGCTTCGTGAAACTTAATTTTAGCTAACTTCAGTTGTTAATCTATCAGATTATTTATTTTTTTGATTGATAAATCTTAAGTTTTGTCACAAATTAAATTTCACAACCAACAACAACCATAATAATATTTGACATTAGATTTGACAACCAACTAATAAGTCAATCCATCCTGTCGCACTTCAGAACACGGAAAAAAGTATAACGACGACCTCTCAATGGTAAGCACGATGGAGCTCAAGCCGGAGGTTGCGGGTACGAACCCCGCCAGGGAACAAAATAGCTTCTGTGTTCCTGGGTCATGAATGTGTATTAAATATGTGTAATATATAATAAAAATCTTAAATATAGTATGTATAGTATAAAAAGTATTAAATATATTTCCGTTGTCTGGTACCCGTAACACAAGATCTTCGAGAACTTACCACGGGACCAGATTGACGTGGTGTAAAAGCGTCCATAATTACTATTATTATTAAATTATTTTGTTACGATATCTATGAGTGCATCTTTTTATCTTTGTGAGTGACGATTACCGCCACGTGCGCGAGAACTTTCTTTTCTTTGGTGATCCTTTGTGATAGTGACATTCAAAGTGATGTGCTCTTTTTTGTTGGTATTTTGTGATAGTGACACTTTACTGCTAAGTGAGCAAGAAATTTTCTCACTTTGATTAATTACAATTTACGATGCCGAAGAGAAGACGAACTGACTTAGGTTGTCGCAGTCAATCAAGTGTGCGAAGAGATACCTTAGGTGTTAACCGCACTGATGACCAGAGAGAGACAGATCAAGAAAATAGTCGTACTGCTATGTCAGAATTGCGTTATTCAGTGAGTGACAATGAAGTAGATAGGCTTAGAATGCAACGAGTTCGTGCACATCAAACACAACAGCAAGCACGACATAATGAAATTGAGCGAATCCGCAGACGCAGTGCTCCTGTGATTCTTGAACGAGCTGCATTCCACTATGATCCTGCAATTGATTATTGTGCCCACAAATCGGTAACAATTGGGAAAATGAAAATAATTTGTAAATATTGTAAGGCGTTTTTTTTTATGTTAGTTGGATAGGCAAACTGGCAAACGTGCCACCTGATGATAAGTGGCCAACGTCGCCCATAAACATAAACTAGTTTACCTGGAACGAGCCCAGGCAACTCATTTATGTGTTGCCTATCCTGAGACATAAGATGTTAAGTCTCGGTACCAGTAATTACACTGCCTGTCTTGCCCTTCTCTCCGAAACACAGCAAAGCTGTTTCACGGGAGAAACAAGCAAGATGGTGGTACCCATGCACCGGTAAAATACACTGGTGAATCTGCTGGATTATGTTGTGCTTGAGGAAAAGTAAAATTCCCACAATTGGCCCCACCACCAAATCCTTTTTACGCTATTTAGTTTCTGGGATTAGAAATGATTCTAAGTACTTCTTAGCCAACGTTCAGAAATATAACAGCTGTTTCCAGATATCATAATTTGGCAATTTCATGCCCACTTTCGAGGTGTTATACCAGAACAATTTTTATAATATTCAAGTTTGTACTAAAATATATATATCAGAAATAATTAATGGACAAAATAAAAAAAAATACAGATACAAGGACAAATTTATCACTTACTGGGGGCACTGTTACCACTACCTGATGCAGATCATCAATTTTTACAAATTTATTTCATGGGCAATTCAGATGTGGAAGTTGATAATCGTTGTGCTCACAATCCAACAGTGAAGAGAACCATTGTCCAAGAATTACAATTAATGTTTCTTCATCAGAATAACAATTTAGTAAACATGTTCAGAACAAAAAATATGGTTTATGAGAAAGCTGTAAATTGATTAACAGACTGTATCATAACAGTGTGTGTTTGTCAATATTTAATTTAAACCTTTTATATAGCCAGTATTTCAGAAAAACTCTGTTTTATAAGTAAGCAACATGATGTGTCGAAAATAATAATAAAATTTCATGCTTCATTCAAAAAATGATTTTTTTATTAAATACGGATTAGTTTTGTTTGTTTTAAGATTATTTTATACAAAAGTTTAGTTCTTTTATTGATCAATTGAGGCAGTACGAAGTCTGCCGGGTCAGCTAGTCGTTCATAAAATACGAATAAATTAAATTCGATCGGGTCTGTAACTAACGTAACTAAGTTATTATATTATAGATTAAAATATTAATGAATGAATAAAACGTTCAACAAGAAAAACATTCATCAACTCCCCGTTCCTTTCACAAGATTTCTTGCAAGACCATTGGTCGTTGTTCCTTGGCCTCTTAAACTGATAACAAAACTACATATTTACTTTATAATTGATTCATTCAATGAGCGGTGAGTGAACGGAGAATGCATCATGGACTATAAGGGTCTATGACCCTTTTTTGCACCCGGTAATGCTTTTAGGCGGGTATGTGGAATTTGCTGCGCCCAAAAGATCCGAGTCCCACACCACAGAACAATCCCTGCCAACGTCGGGGCAGTACAATGGGGTGAGGTTCTCGTCCTCGCCCCTTGCCCCCTGCTCTTTTGTCTCCTCTTATAAGAGGGCTACAAAGAGCCCCCTCGGCTCAATTCGCTTCGCTCAAAGTGCTGGGCTCACACTAGCCTACTGAGCCCCACCGCCAAGACAAGGCCTGAACAATGGTGGGCAGAATTTATCCTAGCTATTCTGATGATTATTTTTATCTCGAGGTAAAAAGAACATGGTAATTTGTATAATTAGTAAGACTCATAATATAATCCTTATCACGTTCACTTACTCGCGATATGCTCGGATACTAAAACACATAACTTTTAATGATAAGTCAGTAATAATGAAGGATTTTAAATTGTCTATTGTTTCGTTGTGATTATTATTCGATGACGAAAGCTTCACTTTATGATAAACTAGTACTTAGAAAGATAAATGAGTTGCTTATAATACAACAATAAAACTAGACACAATCTACGCGGCAGCGCACATACTACAACGATATAATATGGGATTTTAACTGACTAACAGACTTGCCACCCGTTGGAAGTGGTCAGCGTCGCCCATGATCATGAACGTGTTCACCAAGCCTAGCCCAGGCAATTTACTAATGTTTTGCCTATCAGAGAAGAAAGATGGTAAGCCTCGGTGCTAGTATTTTTCCTGCCTGTCCTGTCCGAAACACAGAAAACATTTTTGATTTAAGAAATAAGTATGTATTTTTTACAATTTAACCCCAACAAGACACAAGTTTGCGCGTTTACCGCTAAAAAATCACCCTTCGTCGTTCCTCTACAATTCGAAGGCACTTCCCTAACCGCCTCAGCCAGCATTGGGATACTTGGCGTCGATATATCGAGAGATGTGCAGTTTCGTGGTCATTTGGAAGGAAAGGCTAAACTAGCCTCGAAGAAACTTGGCGTGCTCAATAGGGCGAAGCAGTATTTTATGCCTTCACACCGCCTTCAATTATACAAGGCGCAGATCCGGCCTCACATGGAATACTGCTCTCACCTGCTGGAGCGCCCCAATATAAGCTCCTTCCATTTGACCGCATTCAACGCCGGGCGGCTCGAATCGTCGACGACAATGTTATCTCCAATCGGCTTGATTCTTTGGCGCTGCGTAGAGATGTCGGATCGCTCTGCATCTTCTACCGCATCTACCACGGGGAGTGCTCTGAGGAATTGTTCAGACTAATACCTGCAGCAGAATTCCATCACCGGACATCGCGGAAAAAATCCAAATTTCACCCACACCATCTCGATGTCCGGAAATCCACAACATCTCGATTTTTACGGCATTTCCTGCCTCGCACGACTAATATATGGCTGCCTAATATATACTGCCTCCTACGGTGTTTCCGAACCGATACGACTTAGGGGTCTTCAAGAAAAGAGCATACTCATATCTGAAAGGCCGGCAACGCACCTGCTAATCCACTGGTGTAGCGGGTGTCTGTGAATGTTGCTCTTCACTTACCATCAGGAACCGACTATCCGTTTGCCCCCTCTTCTATAGAAATATATATATATATTTCTATAGAAATAGAAATGTATTATATATGTATATATTATATATACATATATATATATGTATATATAATACATATATATATATGTATATAATACATATATATATATGTATTATATACATATATATACATATATATATATGTATATAATGAAATGGTAATTGATAATGGATGAGGTATACCTACAAAGACAATATCTGTAGTACACAGGTTTGGATAAATCTCGTTGACTATAATACTTCGACTGTGGCAACACTAGAGTTAAGACGTCAAACTAAAGTTCTCCCAATTATAATATTCTAAAAATATATTTTTAATGTAAATAAGCTTGCTCTAATAATATAAAAATAAACATTATCAGTGTAAAATTCAACTAAGAGATAAATATTGTGCCCACAACCAGTTCTTGTGTATTTGTAAAGGAATATATCCAACTTCATACCGACTGTCAAGGTAACGGTAACATTTTAAATTAAAAGTTTTTTACGCCTATTCACATTTAAATTAGTAGTACTTTATATTTAATTAGTCCTACCTAGTAGTATTAGACGTACCTAGTAGTTGGAAATATTCACTAGGTATAAATTTCCGTCATAAGCTTCAGTTCAGAATTGCACCGTAGATCTATATTGATTTATAGCTTGCGATATTGATACATCTCAGATTCATCCATTAACATCTTATTCACCCTACTCGAGCGTGCGTGACCACTATACACCGCGCATACACTTAACCATCTAAAAGTGTTGAGTAGCTGGGACTTATAGGGAGGACTGGGCTGTGTTAGTTGACGCCAGCTATTTATTTTATTATCTTTCATTATTTTCCATTGCCTGTTTCTTCTTATATATAAACAAAATGATGACCCGAGCAAACCTGGCCCGCCAGACAGAAGAACAACTTCGCCTGGCTCTCCAGGAATTAAAAAAATATAAAAAGCAATATGAACTGTTGCTCTCTGAACGGAACGATAACGAACAAGAAATGCTACTAGTATTACAAAAAAATACAGACTTGAAATTTGAATTAAGTAAATTAAGTGAGGATTATAATAAAGTCGCTCACCAAAACCAAGATCTACAAAGCATTGTAGACAGTTTTGACCAATGCCGGCATGAGTATGAAGAGTCACTGAGGAACTCGGCTACATTAAAATGCAGGCTGGAAGAAGCTCAGGACCGTATTACTGAATTAGAAGAGCTTACACGCCAGAAAGAAGTCACAACAACTCAAAACTTATATGATGAACTGATTGGGAGGGAACCGTGCCTAGTAGCTGATATCATCACCCCCATGAACATTACCACTATAGATTTGACTGATGATACGGTGCCTTCCTATTCTTTTCACAGTAAAAATAAATTAAAAAAATATATTAAAATAAAAAAATCCATGAAAAAAACACAGGAACTTCTTTTAAAAAACAAAAGAATTATTAATAAAGTTAGTAAATTATCACAAAATAATATAAAAATAACAAACCAGTATTCCAATTCCTTAATGGAATTGGAAAATGTTAAATGTAACTATGAGGCAGATGTATGCAGCCTTCAAGCTGAAATCTCTGAACTCCATAGTCAATTACAAATAATATCCAGTAAATATGAAATAGCCCAGAAAGAAATAGCGGGACATATATCAGCTCTGAGTGGTTTGCTGGACATATGCCATTACAATGAGGACAGGGTTGAGTCTTTATTGAGTCGCAACTCTCAATGCATATGTTCAACTGTGAAACGCTCAGCGCAAAGTATAGGTCAAACTTACACGGGTCCAAGCTTGGAGGTGCATGCTGACCCCTTTAACAAATCATTTATAAAAACTGTACCACCAGCCTCTACAAATAAGTTTATTAGTTTATATAGTGATGAGATAGGCCAAGAGGTTGGTGTGTTGTTACACAGGTTGTACGAAGGACAAAAATTGACTAATACTTGTATGCCGGGGGCATCCTTTGATCAAGTTGTAAATAAGATTTTAAATGCCACACATTGTCCAAATACAACCATTGTAATTATAGTTGGGAGAAGGGGAGGTGTGAACGGGAAACAACTTGCTAAATATATAGAAAATCTTTCAGGTTTACCCAATGTTGAGAGGGTATTTCTATTCACATTTCCCTACATTAAATCAGACAAGTTGCCACAGGAGAATAAAATTAGACTAAAATTAAATAGCCTGTTACACTGTGCATGTAACAATAACTGTATTTTACTTAATGAAAATAAAAGTAACATAATAAATATAATTGACATTAACAACATTTTAAATGATAATAATTGTAACAATCTGACATCTGATAGGTATTACCTATCAAAATTTTATAAGCGACAAATAGCAGCCTCGCTATTATATTTTTTATCTTTAAGTCCAGCCAAGTATTTGGCTAATCCGACCACTGTTTTATTTGAACAGTGTGATAATAAAACATACAATTTTACAAATTTGGAATACGTTCCAAATAGTTTAAACTAGAGTATAAGACAATAGAGGAAATCTCTAGCCCATTAATTAGTAATAATAATAATAATATATTAAATAAAAATATTGAACAAATCAATGTAAAGAAATTAAATAAAAAATTGTACTCATTTAACCTGGTGCATCAAAACTTACAAGGAATGTTAGGCAAAGACTTGGAAATTGAATTATTCTTAAAAAACTACAATATAGACATACTGTGTATTACCGAACATTGGTTAAAAAAAAATGAAATTATGTTCAGCTTCAGTGAGCACCAGGTGGCAAGTTCGTTCAGTAGAGAAAAAGCCATAAGAGGTGGCTCACTAATAATTATTAAAAATGAAATAAAATTTAAGGAACGTACGAATATTGTGGGCCTCTCTGCTGAGCGTACTATTGAAATAGCCTGTATAGAGATGGAGCGCCTTATTATTGTAAGTGTATACAGACCTCCAAATGGATTATATGATTCTTTTGAGAAAATCATGGAAGAATTATTAACTAAAATATGTGGGTCTAACAAGCCCATACTAATTTGTGGTGACTTTAATATTAATTTACTAGAAAATAATTCCACCACAGTTAGATTCACATCATTGTTAAAATCATATAATCTGACTAATCTATTTTCAGAACCAACAAGAATTTGTAGTTCTACAGCTACATGTATTGATAATATTTTTAGTAATTTAACTCCTGTCCACAAAGAAATTATCAACAAGTTGAATTCTGATCACTGTGGTCAATTAGCTGAATTCCTTATAAGTTCTAATAGTAAAAATTGTAACAAAAATAATGTGTTTGTTCCTGTGAATGTAAGACGTATTGAGAAATTTAGGAGTAGTATAATGGCAAATATTACATATTTGAAAGATAACAAAAGTCCAGATTTCGCTTTTGGTGAATTGTTTAATTTAATTAATACACATTTTAAAGCCATTTTTACTTCTAAAACAGTCAGTTCCACAAATAAAAAGGGCTTTAATGATTGGGCAACAGCAGGAATCCACAATAGTAGACGCAAATTATATGACCTTTACCAAGAACGCACATACAATCAAAATCAATCATTTAAGCAGTATGTCAAAATATATTCAAAAACATTCAAACAAGTTTGTATCGCGGCCAAATCGCTTTATATTAAGGAAAAAATAAAAAACGCAAAAAATAAAATAAAAACTACTTGGAACATAATAAAGGATGAAACTGGGAGAGTGGGTAGTCGTAGCTCTGAATTTAATTTAAATATTGAAAATAGAATAATTAAGTCTGACGAGGAAGTTGCGACAGTATTTGAAAAATACTTTTCTGACATCCCGATTTCGACTACAAAAAATTTAATCTCATGTCCTGCAATTGCCGAATCATTGCTTAAAACCAATGTCAAACAATGTGAAGCTAACTTTAAGTTTAAAGAGATAGGACCCAAAGATATTTTAAATGCATTTAACTTATTAAACAATAAAAATACCCCAGATTTATGGGGAATATCTGTAAAAGTCACTAAGCTCATAGTTGATGTAATTGCACCCCATCTAGCAACAATTTTTAATAAATGTATTGATAGTGGCGTTTTTCCTGACTTAATGAAACATAGTCGAGTCTTGCCTCTTTTTAAATCTGGCAGTACATCAGATGTTACAAATTTTCGACCAATATCAATACTCCCCTCATTTAGTAAAATTTTTGAAAAAATTATGTTAAATCAGTTACTATATTACTTTGAAACCAATATGTTACTGCACAAAAAACAATTCGGATTTAGAAAGGGTCTCTCCACAACAGACGCTGGCGTTAACTTAATTGACCACATTTATGAGGCCTGGGAGGAGTCACGTGATGCTTTGGGAGTTTTCTGCGACTTATCCAAGGCGTTTGATTGTGTACAGCATGAGACCTTGATCAGGAAATTACGCCACTATGGGATAGACGGTACGGCACTGGATCTTTTGAATTCCTATCTTAAAAACAGGACTCAAAAGGTCGAGATAAATGGTAAAAGATCATCCGGGACTAAAATAGAGATGGGGGTCCCACAGGGGTCCATTCTAGGTCCATTTCTTTTTCTAATTTATGTAAACGATTTACCTTACCTAGTTAAAGATAGTCAAGAGGTAGTGTTGTTTGCTGATGATACTTCACTTATTTTTAAAATCAAACGACAAGAAACTAATTATGACGAGGTAAACAACACACTTTTGAGAATGGTACATTGGTTTAGCGTTAATAACTTGCATTTAAATAGTAAAAAAACTAAATGCATAAAATTTTCCTTGCCAAATGTTAAGCAACTGCAAACAAATGTACTCTTAGACAGTGAAAACTTGGAATTGGTGGACTCCACAGTTTTCCTAGGAATAACTCTAGATCTTAAGCTGCAGTGGGGTCCCCACATAGCTAAATTGGCGAATAGACTCAGTTCAGCAGCATATGCAGTGAGAAAAATAAGACAGTTTACTGATGTAGATACAGCGCGAATAGTATATTTTAGCTACTTTCATAGCATTATGTCTTATGGCATACTTTTATGGGGAAATGCAGCCGACATAAACAACATTTTTGTGCTGCAGAAGCGGGCTATTCGTGCAATTTACAAGTTGCCTCCCTATTCATCTTTGAGAGAAAAATTTAAAGAAATAGGAATTCTGACTGTCACCTCTCAATACATCTTAGAAAATTTACTGTATGTCCGTAAAAACATAAATGAATTTTGTAAGAAAAGTGATATTCATAGTAGGAATACACGTAATAGACACAGGTTACATGCACCAATGATTAGACTTTCGAAAGTAAGCAATTCTTTTAAAGGCAACTGTATACGCTTTTACAATAGGATCCCAGAAAACGTTCAAAAGCTCTCCATAAAAAAATTCAAAAAAGTTGTTAAAGAACGTTTGTGTGGTAAAGCATATTATAAAGTAAAAGATTTCATGGAAGATACCACACCCTGGGAATAAGGCGTTCCTCCCGGGCATTTCAAGATAAGATGTTAAAATTGTTATTAATATATATTATTTGAAAAGATTAGTTCCACTGAGTTTGTTTCGCCGGTTCTTCTCAGTGGGCTTACCTTGGAACCGGTGGTAGATTCAATTGACGTTCAAAAAGATACTGTATTAGTACTATTTTGAATAAAAAAAAATTGATTTTGATTTTGATTTTATAATAGCCAATTTCAAAATACAAAATATTTTTAAGAGTTTTATAAGCATTCCGGTTTTCTGTTTTTGTTAAGTGTCTAAGATAATTTAGTTTTGTGAAATGTTAAAATCAGGTTATAAGGAACTCCTAGGCCTTTGATCTTTGACACTAAGTAAGTTTTTTTTAATGTGCGTTATGATTTTTTTGTAGTGTTGAATAGACCTAATATTAGCCTAATATATTCGGTAATACTATAGAGTATTTATAATCGTATAATTTTATTATAGAAAAATAATTGTGATCTTCGGGGCTCGGTCTTCTGTGCGTTCATTGGAGGAAGCCTATGTTCAGCAGTGGACGGATAACGGCTGATGATGATGATTATTAAATTAACAGAAACCCTGTGCACAATCATAGACATTTAAATTCATTTAAGTCAAACCGTGAACATTTGGATTCGAAACTAATCGTAAAAATGTATTCAATAAAGTACTAGGTGTAATTTCACAAGAGTTAACAGCCGTATGACCGATGATGATCTTAATTGTTATTAGTAGCCTATGTTACTTAGCAAAAGACATTTTTATCGGACAAGTATTTTTCACACTCCTATAAAATAACCTCAAATCCAAACTCAAAATCATATACCCACGAGTAGATCTGCCGTCCTAATTAAAAAGGGCATAACTAACATTTTGTAAATATTGAGAAAATAGAGATTAAAATATTTTTTTGTTTTTGTTGAAAAAAACATCCCTAAACAATGTTTTCCGAAATTCTGCGAATGGCCATACTTGCATTTATATAGTACATATACGACCATAGCAATTTTTTTTATTATTTTTAATCCATATTATTGATAATTAGCTTAATTCTTTTCATCCTAACATAAAAAATAAGTAAAAAACAATAATGTTACGTATAAAAGGCACATGCAAAGAAATGTGCCTTTTGAATGTAAAAATTTGAGGAAAAATTTATAATGTTACAATGAAAGAGCACTTTTATTCAATTGTGCTTTTTCACTGTATTATTATTAGTATATATTTACACAGTAAAATATTAGAATAAAATAACGTAGTAATAATGTACTAAATAATTAACATTTTAATGAAAATCACAAATTTAAATTGAATTTTTATTACTAAAAATGCTTTTAGCACAAAATCTCTTCAAATAAAAATCAGGTAACAAAACTAGTAAGAAATATTTATCAAAGAAAATAAGTTTCCACTTAGAATAATTACTCAATAGAAGGTCAGTCTTCATACAAGCGCTCTGTCAAAAATGAAGCACTAAATCGATTATATGGTGAAGTTTTCCCGAATTTTATAACAACTTTACATAACCATGTATACTCAAGCTATACTATTATTTATTATGTATAATTGTTATATTGCAAGAATGTTTATTTATATGAAACGAAGAAAATATAACGGTAATTAGTAAAATATACATTTTTATATTTATTTTTTATTGGCTTGAAACAGTAGTAATGTAAAGTTGTTACGAGGGCGGCACTGAAAATTTCGGGAATCAAGGAAGTGACACAACATTACTATTTTAAAATGTATTTATCGCTTTTTGAAGTATTCTCCGCGAAATTTAACACATTTTTCCATACGATGGTACCAATCATTGAAGCAACTATTCCATTCGGAAGTTGGGGTCTCCAAAATGGCCGTTTGTAGGCGTCCACAGCTTCTTCAGGCGATGAAAATCTCTGACCGCGCAATTTATTCTTTATTTTAGGGAAAGTATAGAAATCATTAGGGCTTAGGTTGGGGCTGTACGGCGGATGGTCTAATAATTCTATGTTTTCTTGCTCTAAAAACTCTTTTGTTCTGTGCGTGGTGTGAGAACTCGCATTGTCGTGATGGAGGATGATGCGACGGTTGCAGTTCTTACGTTAGTTACTTAGTTACGGAGTTCAGAAACGACCTGTGGCAAACAAATGCTAGAATACCATTTTGCATTAACCGTTCTTTGTCCCTCAAGAGGGATAGTCGCAACATGGCCGGTTTTGGAGACAAACGTGGCCACCATTTTTTTTTGCAACACTCCGTGAACGAACAATTTTTGTTGGCTTTAACTCATTTTCGAACACCCAAACTCGTGACTGGTTTTTTGTTTCGGGTTCGTACGCATATATCCAGGATCCGTCACCTGATACGATGTTGTATACAGCATTTGAGGATCCTGCGTGGAATCTTTCGAGAGTTCAGACGCACCAAGTAACGCGAGCCGCTTTTTGCTCTTCACAGAGCAAATGCGGTATCCATCGGGAAAACAACTTTTTTACACCTAATTGTTCATGCAAGATTATTTGCATTTGACTCATGCCAATGTCTAAAGTTGCTTAAATTTCGCGGTATGTCACATGTCGATCTTCCTCAATCAACTTACGCACAGCATCAACGTTTTCTTGGGTGACTGCAGTTTTTGGACGACCTTGACGGGGATCATCACTGAGCTTGACACGTCCACGTTGAAATTCAGCAAATCAGCGATAAATTGTGGTTTTGGATGGGGCTTCATCACCAAATGCAGAAATCATCCGGTCAACACACTGTTTTTGTGTTAAACCACTTCGAAAGTCATAATAAATCATCGCTCTAGAATTTTCTCGATTAAATTCCATTTTCTCAACGACTAAACAAGTTTGACAAGACCTTGTGACAAGACCGAGAATCTTTTTTTAAATAAATAAATGGTATTCGATTTTTAAAACCAATGAGTTATCAATTAAAAAGATTTTAATATGACAGGAACAGTGGATATATTCCATTCCCGATACTTTTAGTGCAGCCTATGTATACATATTACTATTTAAACTTGTAACTTGTAATATAAACGTGAAAGTTTGTATGTATGGACGTATGTAATATGTTTGTTACTGTTTCACTGTTTGTATTTGATATCGTTAAATCACACAAACACATTAATTCAAGAACGTGTCACGTACCTACGTAAACATCAGTAGCAACTGTTTTAAATTTAATCAGTGGGGGAAAATAATCAGTAAAAATATTTTCACAATCGGGCAACACTGAGCATTGAAAAAGAAAATTGTTTTTATTTAAACCTAATTAATTACAAGATACTACGAAATATTGAAAGATTTCTTGTGAAAAGTGATGTTATTACATTTATTTTGTATGATGTTGTGATGTATCAGATGTATTGTGATATAACCAATCAAAAATGTCAGGCACAACTGAAGTAATCGCACGCATACCTAGCCCCCCGAACTTCATCTCTCTTCATAGATGTTAAGTAATAAAGGCATAACCGCCAGTGTGCCTATTTTTATATAAAAATTTAAGGCGTAGGGTAAATAGTAAAGACACAATCGCCAGTTGTGTCTTTTCTTCTACGTTTCTTGCAAAGGTGTTGGTATGAAAACTTAGCACAATTGCCACATAAGCCCTTTATATTTGATTTACGCCAATTATGTCTTTTCAATTAAATATTTTTAAACAAAAATCGTGAAATAGAAGACATACATCACAATGTGACCTTTTTCTTTACAAAAACTTAAAAAATTGTGCAGTTGTGCCCTTTAAGCTTATGCTAACTCTGTTTATTTTGTTTCTAAAAATACACAAAAAATTAGGCAGATAGGCCTTTTTACCTGATTCCGAATATGTATATAACTCAATTTCGTGAAAAATGTTAGTTGTGCCCTTTTTAATTAACACGGCAGAGATATTACCTGATGCGTAAGTTATGTTACCATAATAAAGTCTTTTTTTTTATTTCGCTGGGGAATGCGTTTAGGCATACCACCGGGTCCGGGGGGGCCCAGAGGTTATGTGGGACTCTCTGCGCCCGAGAAGGTGGTAAGGTGGACGCAGGCTCTACCCACTAAACCCAAGCGGTGTTCTCCTCGTCGTCTGGCTGACCCGGCGCGAGAGCTATTGAAGTCTGCACCAAGCCACAACGGTTCTCCTCTGGAGGCAGGGGGGTCGACATCCCCTCCTGCTACTCCGCTTAAGGCACCCTGAACACACAAGGGTGCCTTATAGCCCGGACATTAAGCGCGCGCGGCGGATCCCCCGATCGGTCGCGCACAGGTCCCTCACGGCGGTGCCACCACCTGTCGCCGCCTTGCTCTTCTGCGGGAAGAGGCGCCAGTGCGTTCTCTCTCCCGCTCCGCCTCCTCCTTCTGCGACATCACTAACTCGCAGAACGAGAGGACCGCCTGCCATGTCCGAGAGGTCCGCGCCCACTTCAACGATAAGTGGCCCTCTGCCCTCCTCTCCTCTGCCCAAGCTGGGCACTCCGCCAGGGTGTGGTCTGCAGTGTCTTCACTGCTGCCACAGTGATGACACCCTAGCGAGTCCTCCGCTCCTGCCACCTTCCACAGATACCTTCCAAAGCAGCCGTGACCCGCCAGGATCTGCGCAAGGTCGATCAACCCACTGCTCCAGGATTGGACCGACGGCACCATAATAAAGGCTCTAACGATAGCGGTTAGCGCAAAACTGGATCCCTTCCAGTAGCTTTTTTATGTCAGAGACACGATGATTTAATTTAGCTCTCAAAAAATATGGGAAATTCGAACCACAATATATTTACTCGTAAATAATAACATATTTTAAACAGTTACAATTAGCTAGGGCTTCATCCATAAAACTTTCTAAGTAGCCGGGTATAATATGTGATCATAGAATAGGAATGCGGCTATAAGCCACCTCTCATTAGCGACGTAATGTTGTTTGTTTGACCATTAGTTAGTCGTAACCTCAAATATTGAAAGCTTGTTTAAGTTTCATAAAATATTTATTTACTATTCTACTACTACTACTATTCATAAAATATTAATACATAAAGTTTTTATTTTGAGACAATTGGTTTAAAATAATTCAACTCGTGTTATATTACATTCCATGATGTCCAAACATAGTTGAAATATTTATTTCATAGCAGCGATAATTCTGTGCCCGACTGTCCGAATGCCGAATTTTTTTTTTCTTTAACGCCGGGAAATGCTCTGAGGCATCCCGCGGGGGAGTGGGTCTCCCCACGCGGGTATGTGGGACTTGCTGCGCCCGAAAGCTGGTAAGTGGACGCAGCTCTACCAACTAAAACCTTGCGAGTGCCACCAATGCAGCCTTTTTTATGTATTTATGTTAGTTGGTTTAGTAGGCAAACTGGCAAACGTACCACCTGGTGGTAAGTGGTCGACGTCGCCCATGAACATAAAATAGTATACTTGGAACGAGCCCAGACAACTCATTTATGTGTTGCCTATCCTGAGACATAAGATGTTAAGTCCCAGTGCCAGTAATTACACTGCCTGTCTTGCCCTTCTCTCCGAAACACAGCAAAGCTTTTTCACGGGAGAAATAAGCAAGATGGTGGTACCCATGCAGCCGGGAGCGCGGCACAGCCTTTGGTGAGGTGCCCCGGATCTAATAAACAAACAGGGCACCTCGACGGCTAGTAAGTCCCCCAAGGGACCGACACCACCACCACAGAGGGGTTGCCCCACACCACAGAACAACCCCTCCCAACGGGACAGTACAATGGGGTGAGGTTACCTTCCTCCCCCTTGCCCCTGCTCTTTTGTCCCCTCTTCTTATAAGATGGGCCCCGGCGGATCGGCTCAATTAGCTCACCCTGGGCCAACGCCACGTCAAGGCCTGAACCATGGTGGGGCCGAATATATTAGAACTTTGTACGATCTAATCTAATACCTATTCGTTTTTTGTATTCGGCATTTATACTAGTCGCATCTCTAGTTCCATTGTTTGTATCACCCCACGTGTATTTTGCGAATTACCGACTTACCGCCTACGTTCAAATGCCGCATTGTTGTTTACACGGAACTAACGTAATAGCCTTCCAAATACGTTGACCTTGCTAAATTGCCGTTCTATATAATAGACCTCCTTCTTCTGCGGTTTCTATCTTCGTCCTAGGCATTAAGATAATGCCATTAACTATCTTTAATAATTCATCATCGATAAATAATATGCGCCAAGAATGTATAAAAAAACCTAAACATGTGTGATTCACAAGTGTTTTTTTTCTTTTACTCCGGGAAATGCTCTGAAGCATCCCGCGTGGGAGTGGGTCTCCCCAGGAGGGTATGTGGGACTCGCTGCGACCGAAAAGGGTGGTAAGGGCGCATTATTATTTAAGGGTGGGGACACCAGCGAGGCCAGACGGGTGATCAGACCTCATTACCGGGACCATTTCACCCAAGAAGGTGGACGCAGCTCTGCGTGCCGCCAATGCCGCCTTTTGTGAGGTGCCCCGGATCTAATAAGCAAACAGGGCACCTCGGCGGCTAGTCAGTCTCACAAGAGACCGACGCCACCACTATGTGGGGTTAGGGTTGTAGGGGTTGTCCCGCACCACAGAACAACCCCTCCCAACTTCGGGGCAGAACAATGGGGTGAGGTTCTCATCCTCGCCCCTTGTCCCCCGGCTCTTTTGTCCCCTCTTCTAATAAGAAAGGTACACAGATCAACTCCCTCGGCTCAATTTGCTTCGCCCAAGGTGCTGGGTTCACCTTAGGCTACTGAGCCCCACCCACGACAAGGCTTGAACCATGGTGGGGCACAAGTGATACCTACAAGTGAAACTTAAAAAATTGTAAAACGAATGTAGAATTTCAGGAGTACGCAATTGTTGGTTTTTTTATGATAATTTTCTTACCAATTTCAAACACATTCTACCTATTGTTTTCTAATGTTTGCGCGAATTTCACTCATTATAATGAAACAATTTTTTACGGATTTTATCGCGGTTTATTAAGATTTTTACAAGCCCGACGTTTCGGATACTTTACAGCAACCATGGTCACGGGAGGACTGAGGTGACAGATGTCCTAATGTTACAAAGTTATTCGAAACTACCCTATGATACATCATTATTTTAATAAGTCCTCTCTACGCAGAAAGTGCTAACCGCATCTTTAATCTGTGGCATATTATGCTTGGTTTTTGATTTAATTATTTTAATAATGGGATCCCAAGCAGGTGGTAAGAGCCAGCCATCTTCTCTATTGAAATTTGGATGTTTTTTAATTTCAATAGCCTCGCGGATCATCCTTGGTTGGATGTTGGACATTCTACCTATTTACTATTAATAAGGTCCTACAAGTTCTGAAACGTGGCAGTAGTTTTTACAAATTTAAATAATGACAATGCAAAGTGTTCGTATGGCCATTTAATATCTAAATCTCGTACATAGGAATTAATCAATTTGATTTTAGGCATGCATCATAAATAGTATAAATACTATTTATCATTATTATTTCATCACAAATAGTTATTTTAAAAAATAATGTTTACATAGGTATTGAACACCAAGATTATTAATTAAGTAATTTCTTATATTTTTACTATTACTATATATTAACATTTTTGTGTATGTATCTTGTG
The DNA here is from genome assembly GCA_963853865.1 of Helleia helle. Taxonomy (NCBI): domain Eukaryota; kingdom Metazoa; phylum Arthropoda; class Insecta; order Lepidoptera; family Lycaenidae; genus Helleia; species Helleia helle. The sequence continues at coordinate 9,982,239 of OY971420.1, forward strand.
GCACTTTAAATGTTTCATTTCCATAATGAATGTCACAAACGGTACGGTGTCTTCAAACAGGTACCGGGCACTCGATTATCGTTTATGGCTCTTACGTCGAATCTCTTACACCATACACGAGCGCTGACCCCAAACCTGATTCGATAATATGGAAATCGTTAAAAATCATTTGCCCGTTTTCAGCGATCCTGTCGCTGTATCTGCGAGACAAGATCGGCTACTCGACGGACGGTGCGACGGTGATTTACCATGTTTTTACGATGTTCGCCTACTTTTTCCCCCTTATTGGTGCCATGATTGCTGATGGCTGGCTGGGACGATTCAGGTAATGATGGTTTTGCTGTTTTTTATGGGACATATTGGTTGATCTAGTGTATTTATTTATTTCATCTGCTTTCTGTACTTTCTATTATTTTTGAACTATGAGTAATATTATAATTGTTTGTTTCCCAAATAAATAAATAAAATAATATATTACATACATTATAAATGTATGTAAGTTTGTTTGTTACGCTCTCACGCGAAAACTACTTAACCGATCATCATGAAACTTTGTACACATATTCTTAGAGGTATTAGAAGTAACAAAGAATACTTTTTTATGAAAAAAAACTAAAATCATATCCTCCGCAGACAAAGTCGCGGGCACCAGATAGTAAGTATATACTTATACGTTTACGTTAATTGGTTTATGTTAAGACGGGCGGGTTAACGAAATTCATAATGTAATCATAATTGGCTTAAAATCATGGTTTTTATATAATATAATGAATATACTATGTATGTTCTATGATCGTACGTCACCCTAATATATGAAACGATACCCATATTTGAAAGGCCGGCAACGCACCTGCTAATGATGTAGCGGGTGTCTATGGATGTCGCTCATCACTTACCACCAGGTGAAAGGTCTGTCCGTTAGTGTGTGTAAATATATGTGAACGAATCTTTCTGGGTAATTGTGTAAAGCCTTAATTGTACTAAACCGACCTAGTTACCTTGAGATGAAAAGTATTTTCCAGAAATAATCTGTTTCTGTCCGTCTCTTTATACCTACAGCACGTTAAGTGGTCGACGTCGCCCATGAACATAAACAAATCAACCTGTGACTATCCCAGACAACTCATTCATGTGTTGTCTATCCTGACACATAAGATGTTAAGTCTCTGTGCCAGTAATTACACTGCCTGTCTTGCCCTTCTCTCCAAAGCACAGCAAAGCTGTTTCACGGAAGGAACGAACAAGATGGTGCTCACCCATGCAACCGGGACACAGCGCTTCCCTCCTACCGTCGATGATGATGATGAAACTGACAAGGTCAACTCGCGCGATAATTAGCACCGTATAAGCCATAATAATGCTATTGGCGCAGTGTTACACAACTATACTGTTATTGCAAAAAAGCAACTTTTAAATGTATAAACGATTCACTCTCCAGTCTCCCCTAGCTCCTTTTACACTTTTTCTTCTCTAAGCATACTACTTTCACTTTATTTAGGCTAATTTAAATCACTAGAAACTCAAACTACTACATCATGTATTTATAATTCAACTTATTCTCTATTCCGTTATTGTAGTACAAAAATGTTTTAATTAAATATTTATATATCTAAAAGTTTACATCATACTAGTTTTCCCCTCAGCTGCGCTAACAGTACATATAAATGTTTTTTTTATTTGTGTTGAATGCACAAACCACAGAAATACTTACTATGTTAATATGATACAAATATAGGATACTTTTTATATAAATATACTAGTTGTTGCCCGCGGCTTCACCCACGTTAATTAATGTCCAAAAAAATAAAAAAAATGGGGTGAGCCACCCTTAACACTAAAAAAATTGCTATAAACGTATTCTCATACCTACTGAATATACAAATAACAATAATATAAAAGTTTATCCATATGAACACTAACTGTGACACAATAATTTTATATAATATGTACTAGCTATTGCCCGCAGCTTCGCCTGCGTTAACTAAAGATTTACAGACAGACAAAAATTGTAAAAAATGATATTTTGATATATGCACCGTGTATGATAATATGCATATGCATTTGATAAAAACCGGTTATTATTATTACAAACAGACGCACTAATTTTATTTATCTGTATATATTAGATTGTTTAGGTTCGTACGGCAAACCAATTTATGCCGCTCAATCCTCTGCAATGCCACCAACCATTTCCAATTGAAAATGACTGACACTGATGTGGACTAAAAGAGATTGACTTAAATAATTCTTTAGCTAATTTCCATAATTACATAAATAATCAGCATATAAATTGGCGTTTTAACACGACTGTTTATTTGTAAAAGTGTCCTTTTACTGCTTGGCAGCCAAAAAACCGGAGACGTAACGTGTCGCAAGTTCCGAGCCGTTATATTGGTTATATGTATTACAATAAAATGGTACCTACACCAAAATTATGGTACACGATTCAGCTTGTTTTAAATATGTTATACAGTTCAGTATTAAGGAGAGTTATTTTTAACTTCTTAAGCTCATTACGAGCAAGGAGGGTGAGATTTATAGAATGTATACGGTGAAGATATGTAAAGACATGATAAATAGTTCGAAGATAATTTACAAGAGATCGTAATTGAAAGGCCGGCAACCCCTTACCCCCATGTGAATTGGCTGTCCGTTCGCCCCTTCTATAAAAAGACAAAATTCCGACCACTGCATCTCACAGGATCTCTAATTCTAACTAGAATCATGGTAATGTAACTTTAGTTGATGATGAGTAGCTTTCATCCAGTACTGTTGATTGTTGTGCAATATGCATAAAAGGCCTATGTTCAGCAGTAAGAGGTAGTGCCATGCTGCATTGCAGCTGAGCTGGGCCGGCACGACCGGGGTGGTACCTCTCGCTCACATAACACCGGTGTCAAGTGACAGCTATGCTGTCGCATTTCGTGCGGTTTGTGAGTTTCCGGTGGCCCATTGGGGGATATGGAAATGGTGGGCGGCGCATCGGCGTAGCCTTAGTTGTGCGGATGTGTATGGGCGTCGGCGCCTTGAGGCTCCGACTACTCGTTTGTCCCCTGATGATATTAAAAAAAAGTGGACGGATAGAGGCTGATGATGATGTTGTGGTGCATATCATCAGGACACTAAGACGTATTTTGAATATTTTTATACTTATACTCTACCCCAGTATATAAGGTTTGGTAAAATCAATTACGGAAACTTTGGGCACGTGATCTACTGCTTGTGTAAAGACGTTTAGGCAAAAAAAAATTGAAATTCGAAAAAAATTAAAAATAGCAAGAAATGAAATATATTGCATTAAATCGTCCGCCCGCAATTCATACATACAAGAAAGGTATACAAAATTAAATTATATTGCAAGTAATAAAAATATCTATTGCATTAAATCAACAGCGCGCAATAAATAAACACAAGGTCATCGGGTTCATGACTCGACAACTGATCGACTTATGTAACGGGGTTTCATTCACGTTTTAAGAATTAAGACTGCCAGATTGATAGCAACATACACAACTAAGTACCTTTTAAAATTTACATCTCATTTAGGGTATGAAATCGTTAAAACCCCGTTACGTCAGTCGAATCAGCTGTCGAGACATGAACCCGATGACCTTGTGTTTATTTATTGCGCGCTAGCGATTTAATGCAATGGATTGAATTTCTTGCAATATAATTTAATTTTATATACCTTTCTTGTGTTTATGAGTTGCGGGCGGACGATTTAATGCATTAGATTTCATTTCTTGCATTTTTTAAATTCTTTTTAATTTTTAATTTTTTTCGAATTTCAATTTTTTTTCCCAAATGTCTTTACACAAGCAGTAGATCACGTGCCCAAAGTTTCCGTAATTGATTTTACCAAACCTTATATAATAGTCATAGATTTTTGAAGAAACGAATTGTATAATTTATTAGGTTATAAAAAATAAACTACTGAAAAAATTGGTAGCAATTATATTTCATTACCTAATTTTATATCTATAAATTATTAGACGTTCTCCCACCAGTGGCCGGTCCGTGTTGGATGCGAGGGGCGAGAGAGATCGGTCGTCTTGACGTTCATTGAGGGAGGCCTGTTTTCAGCAATGAACGGATAGAGGCTGATGATGATGATGATGATGATATATAATTATTAAATTAGACTATAAATAATGTTCTTCGCCACAGAGTATGATATAATGCACATATTGTAACAATGATGCTAACTCTTAACATAATATACAATAGATATTAATTAAAATCTGTAGATGATTGTTATTTTTACCGCTCGAGTAACATGAATAGATGATTCATGTAGTGGTATGTAAATAATTTATAAAGTGTTTATGCTTCTAATACCTACATAAAATTCTTGTGTCACGGTGTTAGTTATTAAACTCCTCCGAAATGGCTCGACCGATTCACGTGAAATTTTGTTTGCATATCGGGTAGGTCTGAGAATCGGTCAATATCTATTTTTCATACTCCTAAATGTTAAGGATGGTCCACCCCTTATTTTTTTGTCATAAGTTAACGCGGGTGAAGCTGCGGGCCTGCTGCCCGCTGCTGGCCGCTGCCCGACACAACTGAAATATTTTTTCTAAATAAATTGTGATTTTTCATCTTTTCAGAACAATATTATATTTGTCTTTGGTTTATGCGTCGGGAAGTATTCTCATATCTTTATCTGCCATGCCCCCAGTCGGCTTACCGCAATTGTAAGTAAAACATTTTTCTTGTGATGCTTTTACGTTAGTTGGATAGGCCTACGGGCAAACCAAATATGGTAAGTGGTCTGCGTCGCCCAGACAACTCATTTATGTGTAACATCCTGAGACATAAGATGTTAAGTCTCTGTGCCAGTAATTACACTGCATGTCATGTCCTTCTCTCCAAAACACAGCAAAACTGTTTCACGGGAGAAAAAAGCGGGATGGTGGTACCCATGCAGCCGGGAGTGCGGTACAGAGCAACCCTCCCATCGTTATACTCTGCCCTCTACATTTAACTAAAATATTTTGATAACACTATTCTAACACTACCATATATTACAAACATTTCCCCAGAAATTATATTATCTTGATATTTTTTTTAATGTCATATAAAGAGGCAACCAAGCAGTCGGAGCCTTATGGTGACTACCGACGCCCATAGACATCTGCACAACCAAAAGTTATGCAGATGTGTTACCTTCCTTTTCCCTATCCCCCCAATAGGCCACCGGAAACTCACAAACCCCACGAAACGCGACAGCATGACGACAGCCATGCTGTCGCGTTGCGGCGTCAAGTGACAACTTGACGCCGATGTTATGTGAGCGAGAGGTACCACCCCGGTCGTTTCGGCTGCAGAGCCGCATGGCACTACCTACTACAAGTTAAACTTACAAGTACACTGTTCTATGAGTGAAACTGTTGGACATTAGCCTCCTTTTCGAAGTATATAATAAAGGATAATAAGTGTGATTTCCAATTACAGAGCATAATACGTCTCAATACCGCGCAATGCCGATTGGAACGCGAAAGTTTTCAAGTGCACCAGAAGAGTTGCGCACTCTTCTGGTTTAGTTTAGTTTTTGTTTAATAAATTAAGTTTAGTTTTGAAAAAAATAATGAAAGAACGTTTTTTATTTTATTTTTTTAATAAATACCTAGTTAATGACTAATGTTTATACCTTCATGCATACGTATGTTTATTGTTAACACAGTCTGAATTAACGTTTTATTATTTCTATAAAACTACGAGACAAAAGCTTTAAATTTTTTAACTATAAACAATAATTACTAACGATAAAATAATTTAATTAATAAATTTTGATCATAAGTGCCAACTTAAAGAAAAAAAACTTGTTAATTTTCTGCTCCGCATCACGTGAAAGTGCTAAGTTTTGAGAGTGCTCGATTGTGCGAAGTGGTGCTGCAATTGGAACATCAACATTGAGTAATATGCCGCATAATGTGCGTTAGTACTGTAATTGGAAAACACACTATGTCATAGCCTTTCAAAGCCCCATGCAGATTGTTGGACCAAACATGATATCGAAGCCTTAATCATGTCAGGTATTCAGGTTAATCATCATTCTGCTATGGTTTCCTCATGATGTTTTCCTTTACGACGTGTGGAATATAGATAAGTTAAATAACTAAGTTATACATAATAACTCATAGTTGATATACATGTACATATATTAATCATACTATGCAGATATTTGTAGACATAAAAATTTCACCGTGGTGCATCGCATCTGGGTTTCCCCTGGCTGCTGTCTTTTATTGACTCTTGTAAGTCATAGCAATCTTATACTGTCTCCCGCTTTGACCGGGGAGGGAAACTGGAAATTTTCCTACTCCTCCTGAATTCTTCGGATTAAATTCGTTGCGGGTCCCAAGGCAGTTTTAACGTATCCCTCGGGCTCCCTGAGATCGTATCAAAGGGTCATTTAGTGGTTAACGCTGTCGATCCTGGCTATAAAGGAGTAGCAGCGGTGGGAACGAGTGGTGGGCCTAGCCCGTTAAAAAAAAATAAGTTAAATAGAATTCCAGTGCTCTTTAGACCTAATGTCCCGCTATACCAATGCGCACACTATCTTTAATTGTTTTCTCTGTTTGTCCATCATGATTAATCTGTACATTTGACTTTATTCTACTGCTACTAAGATCGACATGTTATATATGTAGGTATATCAATAAACGTCCAATAAAAGCATGCATTTTGTAGCGTAATATAAAATAATTATAAAATTAATGTCTGTTTCAGAGAATTTACAATTTTAGCATTACTCCTGATCGCTTTCGGCACTGGAGGGATAAAGCCCTGCGTGTCAGCGTTTGGTGGCGATCAGTTCAAACTGCCCGAGCAAGAGAGATATTTGGGATACTTTTTCTCTCTATTCTACTTCGCTATCAACGCGGGGAGTCTCATTTCTACATTTTTGACGCCAATTTTGAGAGCCGATGTGCACTGTTTTGGAGAAAACGATTGTTACTCATTGGCATTCGGAGTTCCTGGCATACTGATGATTGTGTCAATACGTACGTAATGAGTACAAAGTCTTTATATACGTACTATTTGTTTGAAGATGAGCAATTAATTGGTTATTTTCATTAAAAATTTAAATGAAATTATTTATAACAAAAACCAAAAAGAATAGTCATATCGTAACATAAAAAAAGTAAAAAAAGTTTGGATAATTCAAAACTGCACTTTTTTATATTCGTTAGATAGTCAAACTGGCAGCTAGCTACCTGATGGTAAGTGGTCGACGTTGCCCATGAACATTAACTAGTTTACCTGGAACTAGACCACGCAATTCATATATGTGTTGCCTATCCTGAGACATGTTAAGTCTCGATGCCAGTAATTACACTGCCTGCCTTGCCCTTCTCTACGAAACACAGCAAAGCTGTTTCACGGGTTGAAAAAAGCAAGCAAAGGTGCACCCAAATAATCTCAATTTCCATAATAAAATTGATTATTTTCATATATATATGAAGTATGTTTATTTAGAATATTATGTAATATTGTACATATTTATTTGTGTTTAAATTATATAGTATATATTATATTATCTATTTAAATGTATACATATTTCTTTTATTTTAATTTTTTTTCTTTTCGTACATAACGACCCTATATGTATTCAAATTCTCCTCTCCCTAAGGTTGTCTGGTAGAAATCGCAACCTTAGCGATAAGGCCGCCTTTTGTGTACATTTTTTTTCTGTAATTTCCATTATTGATGTATGTATTCTCATGTACACAATAAAGTATATTTTCTTTCTTTCTTTCTTATTTGTAAAAGCATGTCAATTTCTTAGCAACGAATAAACTGCAGTCTGATATAAAAGCACATTTGTTAGTGGTATCTTAATTTTGATAAATAATAATAATTAAACGATAGTGAATTGAACGCTCATATTAATTGAGAAAGTCCGCAGTGTGTTCCTTTAAATGGTAATTATTATTTGTAAGATACGCGTCTATAGCAATTGACCTATCAGTTGCTTCTGAGTACTTGCATTGAACACTTCATCTTCAATCATCAGCATCATCGTCATCATCACCATCATCATCATCCTCAGTCTCTATCCGTCCATTGCTGAACATAGGCCTCACTCAATGAGCGCCAAGACGGCCGATCCCTCGGCACTCCGCATCCAACACGGACCGGCCACCGCACGGAGATCTTCTTTCCACCTGGTTAATGGCCGAACAACATTTCGTCTACCTAATTTATATATTTGGTAAAAAGAAATGTATCTATTTTTCTTAACACCTGCCGTGAGGCCATTTTGTGAAACTAAATGAATAATCCCGTAAATAGAAAACATTTCAATTGGTATTTTAGCTACCTTCATTATAAAATAAAGATAACGTTATGTGTTGTTATGTTGCAGTATTCTTCGTGGCTGGAAGAAGGTTCTACATAGTCAAAAACCCGGCTGGTAACGTCCTTGGAAAAGTATCTACTTGTATTGGTGTAAGTTGGACTTTGTAACTAAACATTTTATATGTAATTATCATCATTACCTGCCGAGCATAGCTCTCTGTCAATATTCGTATAATGAATTGAATTGAAAGTTTAAGTCCATGAGAGGCATTTAATAATGAATATATAATTAGTACCATTGTACTCGATATCCAGTACGGAACAATAGAATTAACTTTTACAAAATTTTACTCGTGTTGATTGCAATTTACCATAGATAGATATATTTTTTCCTAATTCTTCATCAATATTATACACTAGCTGTTGCCTGCAGCTTCGCCCGCGTTACTCAACTTCAATTAATCACATCGTGATGTTATATAGCCTTCCTCGATAAATGGGCTGTCTAACACTGAAAGAATTTTTCAAATTGGACCCGTAGTTCCTGAGAATAGCGCGATCAAACAAACAAACTCTTCAGCTTTTCATGCCTTCACACCGCCTTCAATTATACAAGGCGCAGATCCGGCCTCACATGGAATACTGCTCTCACCTCTGGGCTGGAGCGCCCCAATATCAGCTCCTTCCATTTGACCGCGACCAACGCCGGGCGGCTCGAATCGTCGATGATAATGTGATCTCCAATCGGCTTGATCCCTTGGCGCTGCGTAGAGATGTCGGATCGCTCTGCATCTTCTACCGCATCTACCACGGGGAGTGTTCTGAGGAATTGTTCGGATTAATACCTGCGGCAGAATTCCACCACCGGACATCGCGTAAGAATTCCAAATTTCACCCACACCATCTTGATGTCCGGAAATCCACAACATCTAGATTTTTACGGCATTTCCTGCCTCGCACTACAAATATATGGAATCAGCTGCCACCTATGGTGTTTCCGAACCGATACGACTTAGGGACCTTCAAGAAAAGAGCATACTCACATCTAAAAGGCCGGCAACGCACCTGCTGATCTCCTGGTATAGCGGGTGTCTGTGGATGTCGCTATTCACTTACCATCAGGTGAACCGACTGTCCGTTTGCCCTCTCTTCTATATAAAAAAAAAGCTTTATAATATTAGTATAGATTAATAATAATAATAATAATAATAATAATCTTTATTGATACAAAAGTTACAGAAATATACCTAATACTAAAAGGTAGCACAATTCTTTATATCATAGGGCAGAAAGTAACATATTAATGGAAAAGATTGCTGCAAAATCTGTAAACTTACATTTAGACCCTGTCTCTTGAACTAGGAAGACCTGTATCTCAAGGGACAGTGTTCGGCTATCAATAATTAACTAGAGTAGATTTGAACAGCTGGTGGGCTGTGCCGCCTTATCAATCACACACACACACAAAAGAATTTGTGTGTGTGTGTCTGTCTGTTTGTGTGTGTGTGCGTGTGTGTGTGTGTGTGTATGTGTGTGTGTGTGTGTGTGTGTGTGTGCGCGTTTACATTTCCTGCTTTAAGTTCACTATGAATTTGTTTATTTCGAGTGTCATACAACATATGTAAGCAAGGATTCTGTCTGAGAATAGTCCTGTTTTAGTAGCCATTCCGTCACTGTAGATTTTAAATTGAATCTATTAAGGTCAATTATGTTGAGCTTTTTATGCAGTTTTTGTAAATATGTGCGCCAAGAATGTAGTATTGGTGTTCAGCAAAAGTGGTTTTGTGACGTATGTCCAATGATAGGTTAGTGCGTCTGGGGGGGTTTATACGCAAGATGCTACTATGTTTCTTAAGAATACACCGAAGAACATATAACTGACGGACTGTTAGAACCCTACAGTCTGAGTACAGTTGTGTAGTAGGATAACGGAACGGTTTCCGGGTCATTACTTTCAGTATGGCTCTCTGGGCTCTTTCAATTTTTAGAAAGCTGTTTTTTGTGGCGCCCCCCCAAGCACTGATGCAGTAACCGATGACGGATTGGCACAGCGCGTAAAAAATCATCTTTAGTGTATCTAAGTTTGCGGAGTCTCTAAGGGACTTAAATATGTGAATGAGTCTCATGATTCTAGTGGTGAGGGCATTGATTTGCTTATCCCAGCGTAAACTCGCATCAATATAAACTCCCAGGTACTTAACAGTTGCACTTCTTGTAAGTTGAGGGCAAGGACATGGAGCTGCTGACTGTGGACAAGTGTGTGCAATTATGGAGAAAGAACAGTCTGGAAGCGTGTTTTTACGAATAGCAAATGGAATATAATAGGTTTTATTGATATTTAAGGTAAGGAGGTTTGTGCTTAGCCATTCAGTTATTTTCCTCAGTGCAAGTTCGGCATATTTTTTAACTTTATCCCAAGTTTTCTCATAGAAAACGATTCATGAGGTAATACAACTTTACAAGTACATTTAATGTGCGTACTTTATGTGCGTAAACAGCGGTTTGGCATTTCACTAGCACCGTTCAAATATTATAAAGTTTCTTAATATTAATGCACTTTCTCTTGTTTCCAGCATGCCGCAGTAAAAGCTATTAAGAGCAAAGACAAACGAGAACATTGGCTGGACCACGCGGACGAGAAATACGACGCCAGTCTTATTGAAGATATAAAGGATCTTTTACGTGTTCTTGTGCTTTTTATACCTCTACCTGTATTTTGGGCACTGTTTGACCAACAAGTGAGTAACTTAAAAACAATTAAAGGTTCTTGAGAATTTCAGAAAAAACTAATTAAGTATATACTGATATTTTACGTTCCACACTCGGTACGGGGTTCGAGGACTAACTAACTACTAACTAAAAGAACATACTTAGGTACTCATATTTGCAAGGCCGGCAACGCATCTGCTAATCCTCTTGTGTAGTGGGTGTCTGTGGATGTCGCTTATCACATCCATCAGGTGAACTGACTGATCCTCTTTTATATAAAAAAGTAATGTATTCATTCACGTAGGCGCTGCAGAATAACAAGATTTTCTCACGTCTTTCTTTATCAGTGCAGTGCATGTCAGTTTAGAAAAAAACTGTATTTGTGAGTGCACAGGTTAATCTTCAATACAGATGTCTGACTTCGAGATGGACGAGTCTTTACCAATTAGAGTATCCTTGCTGAACTTGTATCTATTAATTTTGTTTGTTTTAGGGATCAAGATGGACTTTCCAAGCTGATAGAATGGAACAAGATATCGGCAGCTGGACTCTGAGAGCTGACCAGATGCAGGTCCTCAATCCCCTTCTTATTTTAGTTTTTATTCCATTGTTTGAAGTGGTAAGTATTCTTGCTATGCTTATATTATTATATGTAAGCCTTATATTTATGATATTTTAATATTTTCTTTTTAATGTTTTTTTTATCTTTTTTTAGGCAATCTATCCTTTCCTGACATGGACTAAACTTGTAAGAAAACCATTGCACAAAATGATATGGGGTGGAATACTTGCCGCAATGGCATTTGTCATATCTGGAATTGTTGAACTGAATCTTTTGGTAAATATTTTGTAAAAAATCCTATACTTTAATCGTACTTTAATATTATAAGTTGACAAACATTTTGAATGATTATCACTGCTGACAGACGCTTTGATAATTTGATTAGGATTCAATGTAAAAAGACAAAAGGAGATTAATAAAAATTTGTGATTGGTGGAACATACATTTTAATATAATATTCTACTTACGTATCATCGTACATTTTTATAATATATTCATGTAATTTTATTTTCAGCCAACCTATGGTAATCCGGTAACAGAAGGCTTTGCGCAATTACGAATTTATAATGGATTTAATTGCAACTTTACGCTATATGACTTTGACAATAGTAGCAATATTATAATCGGACCACTAAGTGTTTATGAAAAACTGGACATAGAAACACATAATCTAACAGAATTGCCTTACTCTCTAAAAGGACTAGAAGGAAGTGAATGTGGAAATAAATCTTATAGCGGACATTTTGAGTTGAAAGAAAAAACAGCAAATTCATTCTTCATATCCCAAAACAGTGTATATAGTTTTACAGATAATAATAATAAAGCAATAGATAGCGTCAGTGTAAGGTAAAGAGTATTTTAACATATATTTTATTAGAAATATAACTTTACAATTCATCTCTAAGTTTATTACACTTTATTTCTGCAAAATATTGTTTATAAATATCGTCCCAAAACTTTAACATTTTTTGCTCATTCTTGGAATTAGTAAATACATTAGGCCTGTCAAATCGAAAAATAAAGTCTTGGTTGGGAGTCATTCGCAGCCACTTTGTGGAATTTTGTTTGTTCAAATTGGGATCAGAATATTTAATAAAGTTTGCCCACATTTGAGAAATTTCTTTTATGAAAATTGTATCTTTCTCTTCTGAGTTTTGTTTTAGCTTAACATAAGTTGATCCCAAAGGTTCACATTTAAAGAGGTAGCATATTTCGTCTCCCTGGGCAGCGCCTTTTATTTTTAATTTTGCGATTTCCATTGATGTAGCTTTCACGACGTTCAGTTTTCCTACATAGTTGAAATTATAAACAAATATTTTATTATTTTCATTTCTCAGCTGAGAGTTTATAAATTTGTAAATTGGATACTTTTGGAGATCAGACGTTAATTTTAAGAAATCATAAATAGAATTGTCGTTGTCCTTTTTTATGTAATGGTGCTTAATCTTAGAACCTATTTCTTTGAATGTTTCGGATGTATATTCATATTTACACCCATCTGCAAAAGGCAACATAAATTTAAAAGTACCAGTTAATAATAAATTTAAATAACGTGGATTGTGAATAAAAGGAATCATTTCAGAAATGCCTTCTTGGCTACTGTATCCTATAAGAATTGGTTTATTGACAGTTTCCATTTTTATTGCAGCGTAAATTTCTGCTGGGCTATGTATTAATAATGATTTACTTGATTTTATCTCCTTTACTGGTGAAAATGGTATTACGGGCCTTTGGAAATTTAGCAAGTCTTTGGTATTATAAATCTTTCTCGATGCTTTAATAATATCTTTAGTTGGCGCTTCCAATATGTTTTTAAATCCCATCTTTATAAGTTCTTTTTCTAATTTCATTTTTTCGTAAGTTTCATTTCCTTGAAACATTGAAGGTGAAAATATAGACCCACTTTGCAGAATCATTTTAGAAAATAATGCCTTATACTTCGTAACAAGTAAAAGCGACATATAAAAACACGCTGACCCACTTCCTGCCAATGTTATATTATTTTTATCACCACCAAAGAACTTAATATTTTTATGAACCCAACGCAAACCCATAGCTATATCTTTAAGTCCCATATTAGCGTGTGTATCGGATTTGTCTAACTTAATAAAACCAATGGCGCCCAATCGGTGAGTGAGACTTACAACAACAATGTCATTTTCTATTAGAAAGTCTGGCCCATGCACGTGGCTAAAACTGTTTGTAAATGCGTATCCGTGTATCCAAACAATGACAGGTTTAGGGATTGATTGCGACATTCTGTTGTCTGGTAGGTGTGTCGTATATATATTGAGATAGAGACAATCTTCAGAGCCGTATGTGTTAGATTTATGCACAATATGTTCTTGGGAACATGCGCCGTGAAATTCCACTGTGGCATCCAACGTTCGTTCCCATTTCTTTACCCATTTTGGGTCTTTAAAACGTAATTTTCCAACAGGCACTTCCGCATAAGGTACTCCGTAAAAAGCGAAATACAGTTTTTCGTTAAACACAGTTCTCGAACTCGTGCCTATAATTTTTCCTTGTCGAACTTTAACATTAACATTGTAAGTGTAAATAACGCTCAGTAAAGAGAAAAATACGAAATGCAACACACACATTTTAATAATCCTTTGAAGCTATTGGCGTATCGGAATTAAAATGAAATCGACTGTGTACAGAGTAATGTACACAAAACATATTGTATTTTTTTAGAATTAAAATTATCGCCTTGTTGTGAACAAGGTGCATTTACTAACTGATGTCAAATCGTCATTAATCAAATATTAAAGATTTTAAGTCTTATTCTCAAACGGGTCTTATTCTCATTTCTTATGTTTTAGATTTTTGGCAAACATTGATCAGCATGTGACGATAAACGTGCAAGATGTGAAGAAAAATAGAACAAAACTAACATTAGATAGCGACGACAGATCTCAACACTCAATCGATAGAGGGACCTACAATGTTTTAGTCGACGGAGTTATTATTTTAAGTGAATACGAGTTTAAAATAGGAGCAGTATATACAATTAATATGGTTAAGGACAGCAGTGGGACTTATGTACGTAAAAACACCTTTACTTTCTACATATACATACATATATACATATCTACATATACATACATATGTATATAGATACATATACTAATAGTAATATTATAAAGAGGTAAAGTTTGTTAGTTTGTGCGGTTGTAGCGGATAATCTATGGATCCGCTGAACTGATTTTGAAAGTTCTTTTACCAATAGCAAGCCACATTATTTGTAAGTGTTAGAGGCTATAAAAATAATGAACATCAGCCCGGGTGCGGCTGTATTTCTACGTTAACAAAGACGAAGCTGTGTGCAACAGCTAGTATTATTAGAAAATAATGATACTACAGTGGCCGGTCCGTGTTCGATTCGAATGGCGAGGGATCGGTTGTCTTGGCGTTCTTTGAGGCCTATGTTCAGCAGTGGACGGGTAGGGGCCAATGATGGTGATAATGATACGTACAATTTTTGTATTATAGATACTAAGCAGCTAAACTAACATATAAATAAATTGTTATTTGTAATTTTAGATTGCAAATCCAGTTGTGATTACCCCACCAAACTCCGTTCATATCCTGTGGCTGGTGCCTCAATATGTGGTGATGACAATGGGTGAAGTGATGTTCTCCGTCACTGGTCTAGAATTCTCCTTCACCCAAGCACCAGCTACAATGAAATCAGTATTACAGTCCGTGTGGCTCCTCACGGTAGCATTTGGAAATCTTATCGTTGTACTTATCGTGGAAGGAAACTTTTTGGATGCTCAAGTAAGCTTTTTACTACAAAATATAATTTTAAGTTAGCATATAGCTATTTTAAAAATAATTAACACGGGATACTTACCATGTTTTTCACTTTTATTTCGCGGAGCTCGATATTCTCGAGATATAAGGAAATATTTTTTTTTATTAAAACACTGTATAGAATGTAATTTAAGAATAATCACTTAATTTGCAAAAACCTAGTATTAAAATATCTAACTAACACTTTTCTACTCACAATTCTTATTTAATTTACTTAAATTTCTCAACATTTTCAGTGGAAAGAATTCTTCTTATTTGCTGGACTGATGATGTTAGATATGATGATTTTTACGGCGATGGCGCTCAAGTATAAGTACGTGGCAATTAAATCGAGCACCGAAAATATTGCTGTCGAAGAAAATATAAAGCTACCCGATAAGCCCAGTCAAAAAGAAAATTAAATTTTGTTCAAATTTTATTTAGGTGTTAACAGGAAGAGTACGAAAATTCGGAGACTGATTCGGATACAATTTTACTACTTTAAGTGTTACAGATATCATACAATTACATTTCTTTATAATTACAAAGTATTTTTATTTCACCTTGATAAAAAGATTAAAATGGATAAATATCAGTATATATAATTAATATGTTTAAGGACAGTGGGACTTATGTACAGCTACGTAAAAAACTCTTACTATATATTATTATAAGCAAACTGAACCTGACAGACGTTGTTCTCCCCGTGCCCAAAATAGTTGCCAAAAAAAATATCTAATTTGATGCAGTGGTTCTAAAGTTATGTGCGTACAGACATTTCGGCGATTCATCTTTATTTATATAGATTAATCAAGATAGTACTTAATTATACGTACGTAGTTATGATACGTAAATAATTTATTTTGAATGAAAGCTCTAGATAGATTATATCAAGAGCTTTTCATATGAAAAGTCTTACATAAAAATGTGATTTGACTTTTTTAATAATCGTCATCTACGAAGTACTTTCTTGGTCAAAATCAAGTGTAAGTACATGGCGAAATAAAAAAAACACTCCAAACGTTCAATCTGTTTAGTTAAATGGCGTGAACACATTAGACAATTAGTTTGACGTAATTTTGTGTGCAGTTCCCATAGGGTCGGGGGCTAGGGCGCATACTTGTTGTGGGGATGAGTCGTGTGACGGCGGTTAACCCCTCGTGTTCCATGCAAATATAATTCTCAAAGTTTTTTGGTAGGTTTTTTTTACTTTTTCTGCATTTCTGAAATTCTTTTTATATAGTTTACTCACTCTAATTTGAGATAGGGAAGAAATCATAGTTTTCTGGTACCTCTTTGTAAATTATATTTATTTCGGTATTACCTATGTGGGTATAGGTGGGAATCCACAAAGGGAGATCTCCGACCGAGCGGGATGGTATGCTCGGTCAGGCCGAAGCCCACTTGCTATCAATTCAGCTGTTGTATGTATAGCAACGAGCTGTGGAACTTCGATAGCGTGATTCAGGAATGTGGCGCTGATTGGTCCGCCACATCACTCCCCCCCGAAGACCGGAGGTCGAATGACGAATCTTGAGTCTTCTGCTTGAGTCGCCAGTGTCAGAGAGTCCCAGTGAGTCGGAACTGTGCTGCTGCTGCATGGGCTCCAGTGAGTCGGAGAACTGCCGTGCAGGGCCGATACTACGTGCTGACCAGGAGAGATGTGCTCTGCTTGTGACCGGTCGTGTAGTGAGAATGCCCGTTGAAGCCGATGAGGGTTCGACCAGTGCCGCGATGCGTTGGGCTGGTTGGTCGAGATACCCGAAGAGGCTGAAGCTGGCTGGCGTGGTGCGGAGGGGTGGGGGAGTGATGATAATGAAGTTCAGAAGGAGGCGTGTTCTGTCGAGGGTCACCAATGTGGGGGAAATATAGGTGGAAGCCCCAAGGGAGATCTCCGACCGAGCGAGATGGTATGCTCGGTCAGGCCGAAGCCCACTTGCTATCAATGCAGCTGTTGTATGTATAGCAACGAGCTGTGGAACTTCGATAGCGTGATTCAGGAATGTGGCGCTGATTGGTCCGCCACATCTACATATGTATGTACTATGAATAATATGTTAGTCTATTATTTAAATTAATTCTATTTTAGTTTGACTACGTTTTATATGTATATCATAATTTTTACTATACTTTTTAGGTATTTGTGCATAAAATGTTCATACCATATTCAGCAGTGGTAAACCGGGAAGGCAGGCATAGGCATTGGGAGCGAAAGCGTTCCATATTTTAGTTCTATTAAATTTAACTATTAGACCAACAGTTGATATACAATTATTCGTTTAAATGCGTTTTTCTTTAAAAAAAAAGGACAATAAAGATTTATTTTGAAAATCAAAGCAAAGTTTTAGCACCAAAGCGTTCCAAAGTAAAGTGATCTGTGGACGACTTGTTAATAATTGCGTATAATAAATGCTTAAATACAACAAACAGACAGACAAATACGGGTAGGGGTGGAAACATAAAAGGGTCTATTCGGTTTCCGGGCTATTGACAATGTTAAGGTTTGTAAGATTATAGTTATCTCTGCGTATACCTACTTCAATTTAGTTTGTCGTTTGTTTTATTTATAATAATAATAGTCGTAGTTTATAAGTATAGTCGTATAGTTATATGTATATCAACTATTTGAATAAAAATAAATTTAAAACAGGCATGAAACATGGGACCAGGCGTGTAGTAAGGTAATTCCGGGTAAACATTTGTGTTCAAGGTGACGACTTACAATGAGGTGGGTCGTTGGCTTATCTATACAAATATTTTTTAAACATTGCTGATATGTGTTCAGTGAAATCGCAAAATATATTTTTATTTATTTACCTGCAAAATAAATTAAAAATAAAACTCCGGCAAAACATAATATTAGACCCTCAAATAATAGGTTACTTTTTTTCGCAACTTCAATATAAACACGAAAATTACCAAGTCAACAGCGTGAAGCAATAACTATGTTTATAGTTCTGCACTACATGGATTAATTAAGTACAGTCAGAAAAACGATTTGGCGCAAGGCGTTGGTACATGTTCTGAACACTTGGAGAGGCGCGTGGCGGTCGCGTGGCGGTCTCGTGCGGACGCACGCTCCGAATCCGCACGCTCAGAATCCACACACTGAGCATCACAATACAGAACGAACCACGTGCACTCTGGATAATCCCAGCATATGGAGACAAATAAATAAATTAAACGAAGCCGATTCGCGGTCACTTTAAATTCAGATTAATACTCATGTGAAAAATTTTATTAGTTCTTTGCTTTACCGCTTGTTAAGCAGGATTAAGATTTTGCATTTTTATTAATTCGTTTTTTTATTTAAAAAGGGAACAACTATTATATATAAAGGTATATAGGTACTTACTCTTTCATACTGTCACTACACTACAAAATATTCTATGTTTTTTATTGTTGCGTTGTTCTCAGCGTCAGACATACAGACAGTGTCTGTAGTGGCAAATATGACTATGAAGAAAACTGTCAGGCAAAAGTTAAATAATTTTTTGTACTTAATGCTCATGATTTGCTTCTCTGAAAATCATTTTTTTCAAAAATCAATAATTCTTCATAAATACAAAAAAAATACAAAAACAAAAGTTTACAAAAAAATACCGATATCAATGAAAAACTTTTACCGCTTGGCAATAGTTTTCCCGAACAGAGCGCTCCGCTGCTATTTGAACGTGTTAATTTAAATCTGTTATGTGATTTATGCAGGGAATGTTAATAAAAGTGATACCCAATTAATATATTACAATATTATTTTAGTAAATATGTTTTAAGAATACACAACAAATTTTAATAGAATAAACTGACTCTATTATCTTTATGTATAGTATCTAATGATTTGAAAGTGTTTGTATGTCAGTTTATGTATAAAATCTATTTTGTTGTTGTCTTTATGGGCACTCAAATTGTAAGACTCTCTCTATTTGATTTCCCAAAGATGGATGGTATGAGTTACATTATCCACTTTGAGATGGGTTAAAATGAGCCATATGTCATTAGTTTTTAAATAGTATTTTTTTATTTAAAATGAGCCATATGTCATTAGTTTTTAAATAGTATTTTTTTATTTAAAATGAGCCATATGTCATTAGTTTTTAAATAGTATTTTTTTATTTAAAATTGGATGACGACTTAAAGTATGTTTATTTTAAACACTCTCAGCATCTATCCTTCAACCGCGGGACAAATGCCTTTCCTATACCACATCACTTATCACAATATTGTATACTTATCAAAGCAGTTTTAGCAATCAAAATACTCGAACGAAGTCTACTATAGCTTAAGTTAATGTATACACCAATCAAATTTTACAGTCATTGAAGTTGACGTTCAAAAGTAAATCGAACTGCAAGAACAGGGTCGAGGGGGCGTGGCCTGGTGCGTGCAAGTCGCGTGCGCCGACAGACGCAGCATCCCTCCGCGACAAATCAATTACAGGGTCGAGAAGGGCACTACTTCCGAGCGGGAATTAGCACCAAATTATAGTGGCTGCCTGAATTACTTGTTTGTACTTAGGGGGTTGTTAGCTAATTTATAGGCATGCAGATTGGCCGCTGTTCAAAATTTAATAGCAGGACGAATCGTGTTGGCACATTCACACGGTCACAGTCGATTGCGATATGATTAGGGAAATTGTTCGCAGTGTTTATTTTATGATGAGGTATAGTCTAGCTGTTAAAGGTCTGGGAATTGTGTCTGACCTTGTCTTGGCTTCTCTTAAATTTTGTGTACTTGTAAACAGCTAGTGTGACACCGGTGATGTAACTCATCTTAAGTATGCATAAAAAATGGAATATGTTTTACATTTCAATAAAATATTTTAAAGCATCGGCCACTTCTCAAAGCTTTAGGCTTTTTAATCGACTCGTTCTTGAAATTCTTGAAAATTAGAAACCTATAAAAATTGATTTTTACATTACGTACTTACAAATTATTGTTGAGTTGACGAATAGCAACACATAAATCAACTTGGCCCGTGCATCAGTTATGGTATAAATATAAAGATGTACCAAATAGAACTTGACTGACTTGAAAATAATTTGACGTAAACTGTAATGTATTGGGGGTTGTATCGTCTATACATCTTTACATAGTACCTATTTATAAATTAAAGTCGTTTTTTCTTTCGTATATTTGTACAACGATATTTTCTAAATTACTCAATGGATTTCGATAATTAGGTCCCTAATTGTTTTTTTTTTTTCCAAGAAAATATAACGCCTCAGAGCGAGGTAACGCCGCGTGCGCCATGTTTTTTCGTTCTTGCTGCCGGATCCATCGAATTATAAGACGTTGTCACTTCAAAAAATATGATGATGAAAACGCACGAAAAAACATGACGCATGCGGCGTTACATCGATGTGAGGCGTTCCATTTTCTTATGACGTTGTCACGTTCAACTATCGTCAGTAAACCGACTTTACAGACAACCGACTTTTTCTTGTTTACATATAAAAAGTCGAATATTTTGTTACAACGTCTACCTATTAACTCAATAGGTACCTAACGGCTGGACAAATTTCTAATGATTTTTAATTTCTTAGATTTTGTCTCCATGACAAAAGGAACAATTATACTATTTCAAATTTAGAATAAACCATGAAAAGGCCATCTCCAATACACAACGAAACTAATATAATTTTAAGGGACTAGAAAATATTGTTTTCTATCGTCATTATAAGTAAAATTCGTCTATTGGTGAACTGTTTTATCGCAAACGGTTTTATCATCTTTATCTTTTATCTGGTGAAAAAAATAAATAAATCTTTTTATTATTATTATATTACTTGGAGAGAAAAACCGGCAGACGAGCCGCACGTTGTCAAATGGTCACCGTCGCCGTCAGCATTCATGTGTTGTTTATCCTGAGACATAAGATGTTCAGTCTCTGTACCAGTTATTATATGTCCTTCTCTCCGAAACACAGTAAAGCATTTTACCTTCCTGAAGGAAGGGATGCACTTATGCTGCGCTCCATTTTGAAATTTCAATCATAATAATCCGCGATAAAATCCGTAAAAGTTTTTTCATTATAATAAGCATACCTATGTAATAAAAAAAACCACGCAAGTGCCAAAAACATTAATTTAACTATAACATTATCTAGGATTTGGTATATCTCCCCACCATGGTTCAGGCCTTGACGTGGCGGGGGGGCTCAGTAGCTTAGGGTGAGCCCAGCACCTTGGGCGAACCTAATTGAGCCGAGGGGGCTCTTTGTACCCCTCTTATAAGAAGAGGGGACAAAAGAGCAGGGGGCAAGGGGTGAGGATGGGAACCTCACCCCGTTGTACTGTCCCGACGTTGGGAGGGGTCCTTCTGTGGTGCGGGACAACCCCTCTGTGGAGTTGGCGTCGGTCCCTTGCGGGACTGATTAGCCGTCGAGGTGCCCTGTTAGCTTAACAGATCCGGGGAACCTCACCAAGGCGGCACTGGTGGCACTCGCCGGGTTTTAGTGGGTAGAGCTGCGTCCACTTACCATCTTTCGGGCGCAGCGAGTCCCACATACCCGCCTGGGAAGACCCACTCCCCAAGCGGGATGCATTTCCCGGCGTAAAAAAAAAGGATTTGGTATATCTGCACCATGGTTCTCTATATTTTTCGATAACATGTTTTGTAATCCTAATTTTACTGGCATTAGTATTTAATGTTATAATAATTATTATCGACTTTAAAATTCGATATTCAAGTAGGATATAATATATAATAACAGACAACGGAAATATATTTAATACTTTTAATAAAGATAATATATTTAAGATTTTTGTTATATAATACACATCTATGACACACACAGATTCGAACCCGTAACCTCCGACTTGAGCACCAACGCGCTAACCATTGAGCCACAGAGGTCTTCACAGTAAAAAATTTAATTTAGTCAATTTTTTACTGGGATAGATAGAGATATTATATTGTGAAGTAATATGCATAAACAAAAGCTCATCTATTAGAGTCACGCAGTAAGCCTTTGTAAGCTCGCATCCCGTCTTCGCATGGGTAAACATTTTATAGCCTGATAATGTGACTTTCTTTAGGTGCAATATTTTTTCAAATCGGTCCAGTAGTTTCAGAGACTATTCGATGCAAACAAACAAAATATGTAATCTTTTCTCTATAATATTAGTATAGACGAAAATTTTATGGATAGATACGTGTGGGCTATTAGTTTTTGAAGTATTGTTTAGTTATTTTGAAGCCTTATTACTTACTAATATTATACAGTGTTTACGAAAGAATTTTAGGACGGCACAACGTCTGTCGGGACCGGTAGTATAATATATAATATATGTAATTCATGTATGTGTGTGTGCCACTGAACTCCTAAACAGCTGAACCGATTTGGATGGAATTGTTTGTGTGTTCAAGTGAATTCGCGATTTAGATACACAATGCAAACAAAAATGTTTTGTATGTCTTTTACAAGACAACATCTGTTGGGTCGTCGTCTAGTAGATATTATAACGCCCGAATACTCAAACGAATCTCAAATTTTAGACGTACTTAAACTCGTGTTGTCCCTCTTTTTTTCTTTGAATCTGACACGTCGTAGCATGAGTTTAAGTACGTCTTAAAATTGAGATTCGTTTGAGTATTCGGGCGTAAGTAAGATAGATCGCGACAAAATAATTATTAAATAATTGATCGCGACATATATTTTTACTTATTAGGTTTAGAGTGACTTGATAAAAATTCATATATTTAATTTATAAAAGTGTATGAACAATGAAATTTTCCACAAAAATTATAAAGGCCAGAGAGCATCTATTTAAATTTTCAGTCGCTTTCAAGGCGATTTATTAAATACGATAATTACATTAATTCTTATTAATTACATTTAATGTTGTGAATTCAGTGTATCAAATAATTGGAATACATTTGATGCAAACTTTTGTTTATATTAACAGCTTCAATTAAAAAAAAAAGAAATGATGATTAATATGAAAATGATCTCTACCTATATCCAAATAGAGTATGTCTTGTAAAGTTTTATAGGGTGAATTGAACACATTTCTCTCAGGGTGGCGTGCGTTTTATGGCTGTCAAGCACACTCGCTGTCCTGCCTACCTCCGCCAATAGGAGCAACAGGACAGAAAATC
Organism: Helleia helle; assembly: GCA_963853865.1. Taxonomy (NCBI): domain Eukaryota; kingdom Metazoa; phylum Arthropoda; class Insecta; order Lepidoptera; family Lycaenidae; genus Helleia; species Helleia helle. The sequence goes on from OY971420.1 coordinate 10,005,715, forward strand.
GATCCTCACTCAAGTACAATCTCGTGCAAAAAGCTTCGCTTATTGTACGATTCTAGGTTGGAAATTCGTGTAGGTAAATGGAGACCTTTGTGTCTGCGTTTCCAAAGATTGATGAGAATAGAATTAATAACATATCGTTCAACGATATTAAATAAAGGCGGTAAAATCATAGCATTTTTGTAGTCTAAAGTGTAAAAAATAATACATTTTATACAGAATTTCGTAGAAGAAGTGAATAAAATCAGACACATATTTTTGAAAGATAATGTAGCCATAATAGCTACGAGTAAGTATGTATAGTACCAAGTGATATCATACTATTAATAATAATATCTATGGACGCTTTTACACCACGTCAATCTGGTCCAGTGGTAATAACTTCTCGAAGAACTTGTGTTACTAGATAACGGATATATATACTGGAACACAGAAAACAATTTCTTTTTGTTTTCGAATTCGAACCCGCTACCTCTGGCTTGAGCACCATCGCGCTAACCATTGAGCCACATTGATACTTCAAATCATTATCTTCGATATGTCTATTTCCGGTCATTGCTAGTCTGACCTCTTTCCTAACCCTGCCTGCCAATTTTCTAAAGCTTGGAACTTAGACTGAAGATTATTTGCTAGAGTGGAGGCCGCATTTAGGTAGACGAAGTGTTGGACGACCATTAACCAAGTGGGAAGACGATCTCCGTGAGGTTGCCGGTTGCCGGTTCCATGTTGGAAGCGAGTGGCAAGGGATCGGTCATCCTGGGCCTATATTCAGCAGTGGACGGATAGAGGCTGATGATGATGATGAATATGATGATATCATGCACAGTATGCGCATAAAAATTCTAAAACAAATACCATGCAAAAGGCTAAGTCTCCGATAACTATAAACGTGCTATATAACTAGTCTGGCCATAAAATCAATCTTTACAATTAAAAAAAAGTAGATCGATGAAAACGCCTTCTGTCGCGATACGGATGTGAAAGGCACATAAATATCCTCTTTACAGAATTTAATTTAAAGATTCACGATTGAAGAAGACTACAATAAGCAAAATAATAAAGTGTACGCTCAAAGTTCTAAAGAAGCTGCTCAAGTAGTCGGATAGGTACAACATGTTCATCATCCTGCGTCAGTGATGCTTTGGGGCGTGTACGTCTTATCAAGGAGTCACAAAACTACATTCTTGTGAAAAAGGAGTGAAAACTTCAGCTTTCTTGGATCTTCAAGTCTTGGATCACGTTGTGAAACCTCTCAGCAATACACTTATTAAAAATATACCGTGGACTTTCCGGCAAGACTCTGCACCGGTCACAAGGCACGAACTACCTAAGCCTGGCTTGAAACCAACGTTCCGGACTTTATAAGAGCTGAAAAATGGCCCTCATCTAGCCCAGACCTCAACCCTTTGGACATCAAATTATGGACAGTTTTATAGGACGTGACCTGCTTTAAACGACACGGTGACATTGAGTCTTAAAAAAATCTTTGGAGCAAGCAGTGGAGAAATTTCCCTTGGAAACAGTGCGTAAATCAATAGATTCGTGGCCAAACAGACTAAAAGCCGGTATAAAATCCAAAGGAGGCCATTTCGAATAGACATATTTTTTATTTATTACTGAGACTTTTATAAATATGTAGGTATAAATTTTAATAATATTACATTACTTCATTAAAAAAATGCATTTTCATTTGTAACAGAACTTATGTCTGGACCAGGTAGTTACATATTCAACGTGACCCTGTTGCGACGTCCGCAACTAGTCATGGCTGCCAGGGCCGTCCGTGCGTACCGCACGACCTCGTATGAGGCGTCGTGCGTACTGGCGGGCACTGCGCCATGGGACTGGCGGAGGAGGAGAGGAGACGCCAAGGAGGAGGAGATATCGCAAGATGAGGAGGCCGAAAGAGAGGAGAGCTAGCGGAGGCGCCTAAGAAAGTCGGTGCTCCGTAAGTGGAAGGAGCGGCTGGAGGAGCCGATCGCTCTGTGTCTGCCGTGCCGGTCGACAGGCGGCACAGCATAATCACCTTCTACCTTGCGCAGATCCTGACGGGGCACGGCTGATTCGGAAGGTATCAGTGGAAGGTAGCAGGGGCGGAGGACTCGCCAGGGTGTAATCACTGTGGCAGCAGTGAAGACACTGCAGAGCACACCCTGGCGGAGTGCCCAGCTTGGGCAGAGGAAAGGGCGCCACTTATCACTGAATTGGGCGCGGACCTGTCGCTCCCTGCGGTCATCCGAGCGATGACTGACAGTGAGAGTGCATGGCAGGTGGTCGTCTCCTTTTGCGAACTAGTGATACTACAGAAGGAGGGGCAGAGCGGGAGAGGGAGCGCAGAGGTGCACTGGCGCCTCTTCCGCAGGAGAGCACGGCGGCGACAAGCAATTGCACCGCCGTGAGGAACCTGTGCGCGGCCGATCGAGGGATATGCCGCGTCCGCGCTATAAGGCACCCTTGTGTGTTCCGGGTGCCCTAAGCGGAGTAGGAGGAGGGGAAGTCACCCCCCCTGCCTCCAGAAGAGAGTGCCAGAAGGCACTTCGTTGTGACCCGGTGCGGACGTCCACAGCTCCCGCGCCGGGTCACCCAAGACGACGAGGAAACACCGCTGGGGTTTAGTGGGTAGAGTCTGCGTCCACTGCGTGAAATAAAAAAAAGGTGGTTTCATATTCGGAGCTACCTACTAATTTTAAAAGCAATAATCTTACAATTCTGATAGCTTTTTTTATTCAAGAAGGATTAGTGGTAAAAATAGTGCTATAAAATTATTTCGAAAGAAAATGCTTGTGATTGTGATGAATACCTTAAATTTAATTAAATTATATAATTTTAAATTAGGATGTTAATATTTACTATTGAAATTTCAAATAAAACGGTTTTATTTTGTGTTTTTCATTTTGTTTCACGAGCTCTTGCTCTACTCTCTACGTGTGCTTTGTCCACGAGTCTCTTAAAGTTTTAAAGAAGTACCTTTATATAATAATAATAATAATATAACTTTATTACACACCATTAACACATACAAAGATAAATTACCTATAATTAATTTAAGTAGGTAGGTACTTAACTATTTAATATGTAGACTGAAAATATTTAAATTCACTTGAATTGTTATTGAAAAACAGATATTGTATATTGAGGTACTAAATCGTTTTAGGCACGAAATCATATTTCTTTTAAAATAAATAGGTTTTTTTCGCATAGGTCAGGCATGGGCAGATGGTCTCTTGGCCATTAGGGTTCATCGGAAATTAATAAAGTAGTTATTCGGTATGGTGGCCTTTAGTCTCTACATAGGTATAGATCATAATATTATTTATTTATACATTACATAGGATACTTCCTCCATAGTCTCTAAGACTGTTTCCTTGTATTTTTCTTGTTTTTCGATTTTCTCTCATTACCAATTTCAAGCATATTTTATATATAACCCATAGTCTAACCCTCAAATACTCAAACGAAACTCAAATTTAAGACGTAGGCACTTACTACTCATGCTACGACGTGTCAGATTCAAAGAAAAAAAGGGCTAACATGAGTTTTAAGTACGTCTTAAATTTGAGATTCTTTTGAGTATTTGGGGGTAAAAATACAAAAGTATATGTTTAACTTTTAACCTTTCAAGCCAAAATTTAATTAAAATTTTGCCAAGAATGAGAACATACCTAACATTGTAGGTCGCTCGATCTCAGCGCACGCTGGGGTGGCGTGGAGTGGCTGGGCTTCTGGGCAAGAGCAAATAACTTTTTTTTGGATCCCAAATATTTATATATGTAGGTTATGTAGGTTCTAAAAATACGAGCAGAATTAAATTGTCTCGCATGGAAGCATTTATTCAATAAGGTCTAATAAAATAAAATATTTAAAACCATGAGAATGTGTTTGAGAAATTTTACATTATTTCGAAAGAGAGCGGTATATATTATAAATATTAACATTAGATAACACGGGGATGGTTTCGAGTTTCTCGAATGTGCAGTTAAGTGCCTTATTTGGGTTAGTTGTCGCGCTACCACCTACCGCCCTTATTTTCATAAAACTCCGCCCAATCTGGGGTTGAATGTAACACGCCGAACCTGTTAGCTAAAATCCAAAGCAAAATTAGCTTTATTTCTATTACGTTACGGCATACTGTCCCGACTAGATTCTCAGCTACCCCTCGCACATTTCCAACGACACACCACAAAATGGCTACCCTTTGCGGTATAAAATTATTTGTCGTGCTGTGTATCTCTCAGTTGCGTTTGAAAAGTTCACAGTGTCAGTGGGATTTTTTTTTTCAATCATGTCAGGAACCAGAACGCAGATTGCTGACTCCTCAACATCACCACCCTTAAGGTAAATTAAAATCACATGTTAGTCAAAAATTTTAAGTATTGTGTAGTTTTAATGTGAATCATCTATTACGGCATGACGCTATCATATCGTATTTTTTTTAAATTATGATTTTTATTAACATAGATGTTCCACATGCCGGGCGTCTCGAGACCGGCAACTTCCAGTAATTTTTTAGTTAATTTTTAAGGACATATATTTTTTTATCCAGTGACAACCGACGCTTAGACTACACAAGTCTAAAGTTCGCGTATGTCGACGGTTCAGATGATGAGAGTCCATCCTTAAGCACCGAGCTGCCTTCCTGCGTGTATGCTGCAGCTCGAAGCCGGCTCCAATTGCCACTGGCTGCCTATGTCCATCAGCACACCAGACACATACAAGCAGGTATGTCTATTATAATATTATCTAAGCGATATCTTTATACTTATTACATAAGTACATAGCGAATGGAAAAGACATCTTATTTCTTTGCTGTTGATGTTGCCGATGAACTATTGACTTTGCATGACATATTTTAAATTATTACTAAACTAAACTATGTAACTAAAATATGAATTTAAATAACTTGGATTATAATTGACTTATCAAATAGGTATTGTTTGCACGCTGACATGTTGAATATGAGAACCTATCAAATATCAAGAACTATAATGTACACCATATTCCGGCAAATAAATAATTATATTCTATTCTATATATACTACTACTGCATACATTTTTTATGTTAGTTGGATAGGCAAACTGGCAAACGTGCCACCTGATGGTAAGTGGTCGACGTCGCCCATGAACATAAACTAGTTTACCTGGAACCAGCCCAGGCAACTCATCTATGTGTTGCCTATCCTGAGACATAAGATGCTAAGTCTCGGTGCCAGTAATTACACTGCCTGTATTGCCCTTCTCTCCGAAACACAGCAAAGCTGTTTCACGGGAGAAACAAGCAAGATTATTTTATTATCCCAGATTTTATTCTCATTTAAGTAACCATAATAAAATAATAAGGTTTATTCTTCTACGTGTTAGCAAATGTTTAATTTTACCTGAATACTACAATCTGAAAAAAGAAATATTGCCTAGAATTTTTGAAAAACACTATATTAAAGTATATCTTATTATCGTGATTAATTTAATATTAAATTGAGTATGTAATTTGGTGTAATATTAATTAAGTATGTAGTGTGTATTTAATTACATAATATATGTATGTAATTAATTTCATTGCAAATGAACTTTAAAGTGCAAATGTTTTAAGAGTATAATTTTCTGTTTCATCTTTATTATTTATTATCTTTACATAGTGTAAAGAAAAAGAAGAAAATGTAAATTAAAAAATAAGCCTAATAAGTACCTACACAATACAAAGAAAAAACTGCCAGTTTAAAATGCATCGCATATTTAAAATATTATCTATAATATTTTATTTCACCGTACGTAAAATATAGATGCTTTTAACCGAACATTTCATGCGAAATCAATTTATAAAAGTGTTATTTTGCGCAAGGTATGAAAATTAAAATAGTGTAGTGAAATATAATTTAAAGGATTTGCGTTTACGTTGGAAAATGTTCGCTTATCTATTACCTACTAGCGTCAATTAACAAGCTCAGAATATTAAGCGTTGCGTTTATTTGACGTGCTATCATTCCCATACGTTTATCGTGCTTAAGATTGTTTTATTATTTTACCGGTGCAGGTGGGAGGGAAGCGCTGTGCCGCGCTCCCGGCTGCATGGGTACCACCATCTTGCTTGTTTCTCCCGTGAAACAGCTTTGCTGTGTTTCGGAGAGAAGGGCAGTGTAATTACTGGCACCGAGACTTGACATCTTATGTCTCAGGATAGGCAACACATAGATGAGTTGCCGTTTTTGTTGTCGTTTGAGGTAAACTAGTTTATGTTCATGGGCGACGTCGACCACTTACCATCAGGTGGCACGTTTGCTAGTTTGCCTATCCAACTAACATAAAAAAATAAAAAAAATATATGGTCATTAATGAGTTTTGAAAATGACGTTTAAAACTTTGATTATTTGTCTCGTTTAATGATTATTATTCAAGTATTGCCTGGTTTATGAACTCTAGTAATTCCTATCGACACAATACAATACAATGAAAGTAGAAAGACGTGTCCAATTGTGTGTAATATAAAAGGAGTTTGAAGATTAGTCATTTGTTTTACCTAATCTTCTGGAGCTGTCCTTTCAACTTTCATTTTGCTCTATTATTTGCGCGAATTTTACTTAATATAAAGCCACATTTTACCAAATTTACCCAATTATTGGATAACCGAGCTTAGCCCAAAGTAAAAACGACATGATTTGATCTTAATAAGCCAGAATTAAATCCGTAAAAATTTTCATTTATTATTTATGTAAAGATGGAAAGGAAAGCTTAAATAGGTAGATCGTACCTACCTGAAACTATGTATTCTTAATCCACATATTTGATGTACTAAGTACTAACTTACTACTTGAACATTCTACTAACTAGCTCGTGAAGCTGATGAGGCACAATATGATCAACGTGCCTTATGAAGCCGGAGCAAGTTGATAGCTAGCATATCATAGAATCACTGTTATTCAACATACCTATATTTAAATGCTATAATTAAGTCAAAATCAGTTAATCGGGGATCTACGACGATACCGACATATAAACATATAGGTAACAACTCTTTTTGGTTCGAAAAAAACATTTTTGACGTGACAACGTCTTATAATTCGATGTAGCCGGCTGCAAGAACGAAAAAACATGACGCATGCGGCGTTATCTCGCTGTGAGGCGTTCCATTTTCTTATGACGTTGTCACGTTCAACTATTGTCAGTAAACCGACTTTACAGACAACCGATTTTTTTTGGTCACGTTCAACTATCCTCAGTAAACCGACTTTACAGACAACCGATTTTTTTTGGTATAGATGCTATGCTGGAAGCTTCGGTGGAACCTGACTTTCAGTGTGGCGGGTCGCCGTACCGCGTGCAGAGAGCCGCCGCCAACGTGAGGGAGCGCCGCCGGATGCTGAGGTCCGGACCCAATGGGTATCATATTCTTTTGCGTTAGATATGTTTTTTCATCTGCTTATATCGCATATACCTTTATACTTTTTAATATTTGAAGAGAAGAAGATCGCTGACTCCTACCACCTACTTACCGAGCACTGTGCTAAAATCAATAAAAAAATTAAAAAAATGAGAAACTCATAATAATATAATAAATATAATATTGTCTATATAGTACCTATTCTAGTTAAAAATCGAGTAAAATTATTTACCATCAAAACCCCGAACATATTATGGCGTCCCTAGTACGTAATACCGGGAACTGCCATGATGGCATCACTGTCGGCCACGACACTTTAATTATTACATGCAATCGCCTAACAATAGGGACGCTTTATGATGGTTTATAAACCCGCTAATAACATTGACCACACATGATCACTCGTTCGTACTCCAGATATCTCTTTGATAGAGATAAAATAATTTCCACTTTCCAAGCGATTGACACTTGAAAGATTATATATATAGTAGGTATAGACACCAGTCAAAGACCCAAAGAAAATATCCTTAAAAGTAGTTCATATCATCCAATGGTTTTAAAAAATAATCCTTTTTTACGCTTTGAAATGGCCTGGCGGTGCCTTTTAATACATGTTTTATTTTTACTTTTATGTGTTTTTTCTTGGGCTTTTTCGGTCTGTCGGTATATACCGACATATGAATGTTAATGTTACTAAAACGTGTGTATTATGTTCTGACTTTAGCAGTATAAACTCGGCGTTCGACGAACTGCGAGTCCATGTGCCGACTTTTCCGTATGAGAAACGTCTTAGCAAAATCGATACTTTGCGACTGGCTATAGCGTACATCGCGCTACTTAGAGAGGTGAGAATATTATATTTTGCTTATATTATAGAAGACTACTTCTTTGTTTTCTTTTTTTATGTTAGTTGGATAGGCAAACCGGCAAACGTACCACCTGATAGTAAGTGGTCGACGTCGCCCATGAACATAAACTAGTATGCCTGGAACGAGCCCATGCAACTCATTGTTGTCTTTCCTGTTTTTGTGCCTATCCTGAGACATAAGATGTTAAGTCTCGGTGCCAGTAATTACACTGCCTGTCTTGCCCTTCTCTCCGAAACACCGCAAAGCTGTTTAACGGGAGAAACAAAAACTGTTTACTAAAGCATGAATTATTGCTTCTTTTATTACCATATACCACCAGTATCCGGGTGGAAATTAGTGTTTAAATGGGGACTGCGTTGTGTGGTCAAAACCCATTTGTTTCTTTTTGTCATTTGAGGTGCCCCTTATTTGTCAGCAATAGGGCGGAAACAGCCCCTGACAATGTTAAGACCGTGCAATGAGATGAGGTTATCAATCTGACCCCGGCCCCAATTTTATTTAAAGAGGTGGCTAAAGGTGCGCCTAGCGCCTCCTTCGGACCGCCGTCCGTCGCCTGCGAATCGGGTCGGCATCTATCACAGGGAAACCTACACGGGTGATTTAATACCCTTTTCGTTGGAATTCGAGAAGATCTGTGCAGTCGATACGTTGAATTATCATATACTTACTATTCTAATCGTAAAGTAATACAATAGATAGTTTATGGTTGTATTCGGCATCTAGTTTTACTTTGATTGATATTTACGACAGAATTTTCTTATATTTAAATTTTTTGCAGGTCTTAGATGCCGACTACGATCCGCTTACATATGTAGAGAAATGTCTTCGAGGTGAAATTAAAGCAGACCGAGCACATTGGAACACAAGTGGTACGTAATATCCACGTTAATATGTAGGTATTAGATAACAGTATAACTGTGTTTTGATGGATATTTCGTGTGCCAAATTTAAAAAAGACCTGTGTGTAGGTGACCCAATATTGATGCTGGTACATATAGTAAGAAATTGCTTTTTACTTCAAAGTGCAGTTAAAAAAATCTTATAAGAATGCCGCTTTGCGACCGAATTGGGCCAGCAACGCCGAAGCCAGTACCTCTCGCTCACAACACCGGCCTCAAGTGACAGCTATACGGTCGCGTTTCGTGCGGTTTGTGAGTTTCCAGTGGCCCATCGGGGGGATAGGGATAAGGAGGGCAATGTAGCTGCATAGCTTTTGGTTGTGCGGATGTCTATGGGCTTCGGTAGTCGCCGTAAGGCTCCAACTGGTCGGTTGCCTCATTATGACATAAAAGAGTAAATAGAATAATAAACAAGTAACAACATTTTAGCAGTAGAAGGGATGCGCTGTGCCCGGTGTCCTGCACCGCTCCTAGTTGGAAAATCTAATTAATTTTAAAAAAATCACTTATCGTTTGATTCGTTGAAACTTGCGTTCCTGCTAAGGCGTTTGAAAATTTGCAAGATATTTGGAATATCAAACGAAATGAACAATTAATATACTGATTATGATTTCAACAGATCTCACTGCCCGGCTGTCGTGGATCAATTGGGAGAATCTTGGAGTGAATCCACAACGAAGAAGTGTACTAACTTCACTCGCTCTCAGTTCAGAAAACTTACAATATCCACATAACTAATATTACTATAACTTTCCACCATAACCACTAACCTAATACACAGTAGAATATCTCATGTTATACTTTTAACTATAATAATGTTTAAGGCAACTTCGCCATTCTTCGACATACTTTCAAAATTTCAAATTTCATCCATTTTTTAAATTCTACGCTATATCTATATAGGTTTTAGTTACCTAAGTTAATAATCATGAATGTAGATAAAAATAGGCACACATATTTTTATAAAAATACATTAGTGAATAGAATATTATACCTATTACACATACATACATACATATTTAAATAAATATTATTTCGGGTGCTTATCGTGTATATAGGTTTATTCAGGTCCCGATAATTAACAGGGCAATGTTTCAATAACTTCATGATCACGGGGAAACTGAAATATCGGGACCTCAATAAACGCTGTAAGTCCCTGAACAATATTTATTTAAATTGGAATAGAATATTGCTCGACGGAAAACGGCATAACGCATCCTATGCCTTGATTTCATTTTCGTTATATATTTTTATGAATTATGAATTCTAATAAAACATATATGTTTCACATCCGAGCGTTTCGTGACGGTAAACTGTTTAATTTTCTACTAGGGATAACATCGAATATGTAACGAGTTTAATGGCTTAGTTTTTAAGCTAAGCGGCTTTAACTGCGTTAGCGGTAAGACTAGAATCTCAAATGAAGTATAGCTGGCATCCTTAAGAAATTAGAAGTATTTTCACACTTTTGAAGGGATTTGAATAAATAGGTCGAATAATAATTTATTTCGTGAGCGACGATGGTCTAGCTCTAGTGGATATGGGTTCGGCCTGTCGAGTGAAAGGTCCTGTTCGATCCCGACCGGTCGCGGTGCCATGAAATGGGTTTTTCTAAATTTCTCCGCGTATCTGAACATAAGACCATCGCTTGCTCGTCGGTAAAAGAAAAACATTGTGAAGAAACCTGCATGCCTGATCCCATCAGGCATGCAGGTTTCAAAGTCTTTAAAGGTGTGACCCATCACCCAATCCGCATTGCGCGAGTGCCGCTCGCCATCTGTGACCTCATAGCCCAACACCCTTCTCGCCTGACTTCTAGGAGTACATCCGTGCCCAACAGTGGGATGTATAAGGGTTGATATTATTATATTATAATAATTTACTTTCAGTTCAGTATTGATACTCGTACCTACCCCTACGTCAGCATTATCTTCCTTCGGAGAATGGCTAGTCATATACAATTATATTGTGCAATATGAATCAAGTCTACTCACTTTAGCAGATGCTGTGGACTTTTAAATAAATTATTTGTTAGGTAGTTATAATATTATAGTCTTCCCGAATTATAGACTAAATATAATAAAATTATAATGATGTGGATAATTTATATGCCATACCTACTTTAACAAAACAATATATTTTGTATGATATAAATAAATGTAGATACATAATTAATTACATAGGTATGGTAATTAATTATGTATCTACATTTCGCTCACTCTGCAAATAAGCTGTAGGTATGTTTCGCCAAAATCAAAAATATATAGGTACATAATATGTATTGTTCTATTAAATAGTATTGTATCTATAGCATTTAATATTTAGAAAACAAATATAGGCTTTTGGACGCTTACCACACCTGACTTTGCTCACGATAACACTTTGTTTTTATAATATTAGTACAGTACGAGCAATTTTACTTGGCCACACTGAAATTAGTTATAGAATTCTGAGCACTTGCATGACGTATTTTGCATTGAAAAATCACTGCCACTCTTAGCTAACTTCAGTTCGTCAAAATTGCTCTTACTGTGATTGTATTTCCAATGTAGGTACTTAGTATAGGTAACAGAATACATTTTACTGTAACTATTATGTATTCTACTATACTAAATTTGGAACATAGTATATATGCTTGATTTTGTTATAATTCGCAAAATTCTAGGATATCTTAAAATCTTTATGTAGTCCTTATATATCTCTAAGTAAAGATATATTCTAACTTTACTTTATTATATTTATACCTTTAATATGCATATAGGTATAATTGTATCGCATTAAAATCGAGTTGAGCTCGTCCCAGTCATGTTATAAAACGTATTTATGATGTTTTAACCGACTACTAAAAAAGGAGGAAGTTCTCAATTCGGATGTTTGTGTTTTTTATATATTATACATTGTATGAAATGTATTTATCTATAGTGTTTCTAGTCATGGTGCAATATAGGCTATGTTAAAACTTTAGTAGATACATTAGATGTTTTAGACGGCGATTATAAATGTATAGATTTATTATTGTCAACCTATATCTAACTGATATCTAATTATATAATGTAAATAAAAACCTTTATTTTGTTTCTCTTTTTATCAAAATGTACCTACGTAAGTATGAAATGATTCGAATTTCTTTAGAAGAGAACCGCACCACATACATACCACGAGATGAAACGACTCTCTGTTTGCCCAAAACACACTGTTGTTTCACCTGGACCCTGGTGGTAAGTGATAAGCAACATCCATAGATACCCGCTACACGCAGATGCGTTGCCGGCCTTTAAAATATAAGTAGGTAAGTAGCATACATACTCATATTTTAAAGGCCTTTTCTTGAAGGCCCCTAAGTATCGGTTCGGAAATACATACGAATACGTAGGTGACAGCTGGATCCACATAGTTGTCGTGAGCGACAGGAAATGTAAAAATCGAGTTGTTGTGAATTTTCGGACATCGAAGTTGGTGTGGGCGAAACTTGGAATTTTTACGATGTCCAGTGGTAGAATTCTGCTGCAGGTACCTACCTGTGTTCTGAGAAATTGTTCGGACTAATACCTATTAGTCCGAACAATTTCTCAGAACACACCCGGTAGTAGATGCAGTAGGAGAAGCAGTGATCCGACTTCTCTACGCAGCTACAAAGAATCAAGCCGATCGGAGAGAACCTTGTCATCGACGATTCGAGCCGTCCGGCGTTGAACGCGGTCTCTCCAGCCCAGAGGGCGGTATTCCATGTGGGACCGCACCTGCGCTTTGTAACACAGAGATCAATCTTGGTAGGCAAATTTTCAAAATTGGAATAAGTTCTCTATTTTTTTTATTATAAAAATCGCTAGGGCATAAATATAAAGGCTTTTTGTTTTTCAATTAGGTACAGACTTGATAATGGACATTGAAATCTGGTGACGATAATTACCAACCGTTGTACATACCTGGTTTCCACTCTATGCATTGAAACATTGTTTTAGCTGTATTGAAAGTAGATGCAGTGTTTGTTAATACTATTTCGGAAGTGGTGGCAGCCTTAGGACCAAGAAGCTATCGCGCAGTAGAAATAAATAAAAAAGTGCTTGCGTATAGTAGTAGGTATAGGTACACGTCAGATACGTGAAACTTATTTGACAAACTAATTTTTAAATTTCGTTTATATTTATACTAATCTAAAGCTATACATTTCCGAGACTTGCGATGTGATGTTCGCTCTATCTCACTTTCTCTCTTGATCTTTCTCACTCGCTTGCTCCCTACTCTTACTCCATGGCTATGTGCTTCATGCTACGATCTCCCTTTCTCTCTCTCTCTCAATCGGTCTCAAACACTTTCTCCTCTTCTTGGACAAAAACGTTGCACATTTTTGTGACGTTTCATCGGTAAAAAAATTACCCTCATGCGCGCAAAGAAGTTTAACTTCAATAATGATTCAGTAATCAGTACTAACGATGCTAAAATTCACATTAATTACAAAAGGTAAACTCGCTAGACTTACCATCTGTCATCTCGCAAAACGTAGTCTTTTGGGAAGAATGTTATTGATAAGTTCGGAATTAATAAGAAAACGCGTCTATATAAAAACAGGTACATATTGGATAACACATTAAAATACACAAAATTGTTGAGAAATAATTGTGTATTTAATAATTTAGTAATTATTTTATAATGTTAAAAACATACAAAGTTTCATTATAACTCCTATATATATATATAACTATGATACATTAAGTGGAATCGAAAATAACAATCACATGAGACAAAAGCCACAAATTTGTATGCAGTAGTTATTTCCCTTCGTGTACCTAACATCTATTAATAAATTACTGACAAAAAACTAGATTGTAAAAATTATATTATTGACGTGACAACGTCTTATAATTCGATGGAGCCGGCTGCAAGAACGAAAAAAGATGACGTATGCGATGACATATGCGGCGTTACCTCGCTCTGAGGCGTTCCATTTTGTTATGACGTTATATAATATATGCTACATATTACTTTCTTACTAAAATAATCAAAATAAATACTTACATATTGTTTTTACATAGAAGTATAGAGAAAAAGTGTAAACTCTTACTACACATACCCACTCGAAAATAAATATGTAGGTATATGATAAAGTTTTAAAATAAAAAAACGATAGTTTTATATAAATAGGATGCTTAAACATAGGTACAATATTGCTTTAATTGTAAAGGCCTCTAGTTTTTAGAAACAAAAATAAATATATAAGTATAATAAATATTTATTAGGTACGTTAGATACTGCTAATGTGCCTCTAAATTTTATGGAATTAGCAATTACATAATATTATCTATAATTTCTACTCAGCACTATCTTTCACCTACCTATGATGGTTTTACGCGATTTAAATAAAACTATAAGTCAGTGCTTCATAATAGTCAATATTAATACTATTTTTAATTGCATTTCTGCTATACATCGGGCATATAACCGGAATAGAGCGGTAATGTTATGTCTTTTGTATGAAAACAAATTCTGCTCTGCGTTAGTATGTATATAGTTCTGCGCTCTAATTGGCAGACTGATGGCCATTGATGGATGATTGGTTGATGGGACATACATACAGATCACTGGTTGGTTGAATCGCTATTAAATCAGTGACAAATTACTGAGCAGTTTCGGAATTCCATGGCTCTGTTATATGCTCGATATAGAAATACTGACACAGACAATATTTGTGTGAAAGAGTACATACACATAGAACACTTATCTAATAAAACCTTTATAAAAGGCCTATATTTTCCTTGATTTATTGCTATCTAAAATACTATTTAAACATTGACGACATAAATAAATACATACAAACAACTATCAACAATGCTTTTACAATAAATAATGTCGTAGTATTAATAACAAAATATTCTTATAGTGTTGCTTCTTCAAAAGATGAACGACACGAAATAAAATATATGTATAAAAATGTAATAATAAACATAGGGTATAGCTATAGTGCGAAGTGGAAGATGATTACGGAAGTTTCTATAATAAGTAAATGTAAAAATAAAATGGAAGTATCCAAGGGTAAATAATATTGAGTGTTTATATTGTGTCATATTCCTATATTGACTAGCGTTCCGTAGGAGCCCTTTGATATTGTGAAGGAAAAATTATCACTAGAAAACAAAAATAAACTTTAAAGAAAATACACGTAAAATCTCATTCAAACCAGAGCACTATACTAACATCTTAAAATTTATTAGTCATCATTAAAAACAGAAAGCAAGAGGTCATACATAAAAAATATTTTGTTATTAAAACACCAAGTACATATGAATTTTGTCTTTAAAAAATTGAGAATGTCTATTGCGCGTAAGTGCCTTTTCACAAGTCTCGGTTGCCGGGCGCCGACAGTCCAGTAACTCATTTCGCCTTCACACGACCCGATTTTGTATCAAGTAGCGTTTCTCTATGTATTGTACCTGGGCGACTGGCCGCCTATTACGTCTTCCATACACCACTGTAGGTCCATTTGCCGGTTACTTGGTAGGTGGCGACCGGGCGCACACACACCGCTCGCCGGACAAATTACGCCGGTACGTGTGAAAAGGCACTAACTGTTTCAATAAATATACATATTATTAAGCCCTTGATTAAGGGCCCCTCTCCCAAAACTATAGGTATTTACCGCACCGAATCGGTTTGCACGTGCGTTGCGCGGGAGATGTCTTTATATGAACTCCGGTGACCTACCACGGCCGGCAAGCACGCCACAGTATACGAATATGCAGTAGATTGACTATGCTCGAATTATTCTTAGATGTGATAATTAATAATTATGCATAACAAAATCTTGTTGTTGTTATAGTTATCTAGTTTTGGATTTAAAGAAATACTAGCTGGTGCCAGCGACTTCGTCTGCGCAGGATAAGATAGTTTTATTTCTTCACTAATTAATCGAAAGGAACTTCGATCCATCCGGGTGTCCATTGACACCTCTCTTTAGTTTTTTTTTTAATAAAAAGTATCCTATGTTACTTCTAATACCTCCAAGAATATATGTACAAAGTTTCATGCTGATCGGTTAAGTAGTTTTCGCGTGAAAGCGTAACAAACATCCATGCTTTCACATTTATAATATTAGTAAGGATTAGGAAGGATGAATTAGCTACATAGGTCTAAAAGGTAGTGCCATGCTGCTTGCAGCCGAATTGGGCCGGCACGACCGTAGGGGTAGGGGGTATCCCGTTCACATGATAATGGCGTCAAGTGACACCTATGCTGTCGCGTTTCTTGCGGTGTATGAGTTTCCAGTGTCCCATTGCAGGGAATGGGGTAAAGGAGGGTAATGCATCTGCATTATCTCTTGTGTGGATGTTTACGAGGACGACCTCTGTGGCTCAATGGTTAGCGCGTTAGCGTTCAAGCCGGAGGTTGCGGGTTCGAATCCCGCCAGGGAACAAAAAGTTTTCTGTGTTCCTGGTTCATGGATGTGTATTAAATATGTGTATTATAAATAAAAAACCTTAAATATGTGTATAGTTTAAAATATTAAATATATTTCCATTGTCTGATACTAACACACAAGGTACGGGTAACACACAACTGGTAACACAAGTTCTTCGAGAACTTACCACGGGACCAGATTGACGTGGTGCAAAAAGCGTCCTTAGATATTATTATTATTATGGGAGTCGTTAGTCATCTAAGGTTCCGAATGCTCGTTTGTCCCCCTAAGGCCTAAGCTATAAAAAAAATCAATCATTCTAAGAATGCTTGTAGGAGATTAAAAAATTGTAGACAAACATATTCTTTTATACTATATTAATTGTTTTAAAATTCAACAAAATTTAGTTGTCGTATGCTAGGTCCAGGTTCATTTTCATCGACCCATACATCATCGATTAATGTTAGACACGGGTCTCCTCTGAGAAGAGGGTCAAGGCCATAGTCCTCACGACACTGCCCTGTGAGGGCAGTGTAGAAGTAGAGGGCTAGGAAATGATTGCAAATCAGAAATATTTTGTGATGAAGATTCCTCATTTTCTTTATTGTCGGACAATTTGAATTCTTCAAGTGTTAACAATTTCTGGAAGAAGACGTCACTACATAGTATAAACTATAAAGCAAAGTCGCTTCCCGCGTCTGACTGTATGTATGCTTACATCTTTAAAACTACACAACAGATTTTGATGCGGTTTTTTTAATAGATAGAATGATTCAAGAGGAAGGTAATAGGTACATGCATAATATAGTAGATAAACACTCATAATTTTAGAAGTTTCTGATGTGATGTCATAAATAAGCACATTTTTTGCACTTACATTGCAAACGCTGGATGAACCCTAACAGATAGATCAAAATAATGTACTACATTATTATACACCTTAGCCGGGCCCGGTTCCGAATTAATTATTATTGTATCAATGTATGGTAGAATTGTGTATCCTAAATATGCATACTGAAAAGTCCGCGATGGCATAATATGTCTACATTAGTTAAATATAACATACTATCTATATCCATTTTAATACTTTACAAAAATTGCCAATTAAAAAGCGGCGATGTAAAAGCTATTCACAAAAATACGGTATTAATCACTACATATTATAAAATAAAGTCCTACGCCCGTCCATAGATAAATAATTATCATCAATGCGTATATGGTTGTATATCTAAGTTAACGCGGGCGAAGCTGCGGGCAACAGCTAGTTTGTGATAAAACTGTATTAAGATTCTTTTTCCTTATTTTACTTTTTTTATTCGCCATTTCAATTAAATAACTAGGTACTACACAAACTCAAGTATCTATTTATTTACACTAATTAAAGGTTTTGTATTGCAAACTAATTACAACTAAGAACAACAATTGTTAGTAAGTATTAAGTAGCTATATTATTTACACTGTGTCGTCTTATTTATTTAGACGTAATAATATAAAATGCGCGGTAACAACGTAGTCACGAGCAAAAGCGGCACAGGTCCTACTTCGATGACGCCCGGCTGGGTACTGGCGCGACGTGACGTGGTGCGATGAGCGAGAGCCATTTTTATCGTTTTTTATTTTTCAAAAATTTTTGAAGTGACATAATAAAGATCTATCCAATCATTTCCACGTCATCCCCGTTTATTTATTTATAGCAATTTAAACGTAAAAGTTTCATTAAAATTGAGTTACCCGAAGTCTCATACTACTCAATTTGCTTTTAAAATCGACGTTACTTTAGATTTTTTTTTTGATCATGTAAAATGTTAAATATTGTATTTTTATCCAAAAAAATCCCTAGATCAAAGATGTATCTATACCCTATTTTTTATTATTATTTTAAAATGACGACTTCTATGAAAACACCTCGATCTAGAAACAACAATTTGGGATAAGGGGCCCTTAAGTAATACATAATACTTGCATCACTCTAGTCCCTAAACAACTATACATATATTCATTACTACTTTTACAGATAAATTGTACATTATATCACTAGGGCCAGTCTTCTAATGTGTTGTGGACGGTGTGCCATACAAGTCCCGTCCCTGGAGGTGCATGACTAGACGGAAGAAGTACATGTCTAATGAAACTCCTACCTTGCGTTAATCCTAAGAATAAACGCCAATTTTTTCGTCTTCCAAAATCGTAGGGATTTCTAAATTTAGTCTTATGAGTTTTCTTCAATTGAGCGTTTATATGTGCTTCTACGCTTGTCTCACCTCTACTTATATTCTGTCCGTGCATAATAGTGAGTGTTCCTAAGGCAACCAATACAGACACGCAAGTAGCTGCCATAAACACCACGGCTTTTCGCTTCCAAGGATGTGCCGTAATACGCTGGCACTCTGTGATGGCTGGTGTTGGCAAATTATGTTCTCTTGGGAAATTTATAGAGTCATATTCGACGAAAACTTTCACAGGCACCAACACTCCACTTTTATTCATTCGAACTGGATGTCCAATTAAATCCGGGTCGTTGTTTGGTATAATACCCGCTGAAATTTAATAGAAATAATTGAATGTTTTTATTTAAATTGACATTATATAAACAGAGATATAGCTGTATTGTATAATAATACCTTCATCCTTACTAATATTATAAATGTGAAAGCGTGGATGTTTGTTACGCTTTCACACGAAAACTACTTAATCAATCATCATGAAACTTAGTACAAAAAACTAAAACCTTATCCTGCGCAGATGAAGTCGCGGGCACCAGCTAGTATTATATAATTCTAAAAGATTAATTATTGACTGCAAAAATTTTGTTCATTACTGGACTTAAATTTTTATGATATAAAATAAAATCAATTCAAATGAAGTATAGGATGTAAATCATATTTAGGTACATATACAATGAAAATCGACATACATATTAACTTGATCGTAATGAATAATTAATAATATATTAATAATAATATTAATAATTCTTTATTGAGCTATCAATCTTGATAATATTTTAAGTAGTTAACTGGTATTTTTCTAGCTCTGCACTGCATTTCCTCCGTCTTTCCTTTCTTTCAATCCGGATGTGACTGAAAATCGGTGTTGGTGTCCTCCAACATATGCCGAGTTACATCCCTTCAGTGCTCCTTACATTGCACTGCTTTGCAGATGATAACACCGTTGTTTTTATATTTTTGGTTTGTATCTGATGTGTCTGTTTTTTATTTTACTTATTTTGTATTAGATTTTCATGTATAGATCATTATTACTATGTAAATTTT
The DNA here is from genome assembly GCA_963853865.1 of Helleia helle. Taxonomy (NCBI): domain Eukaryota; kingdom Metazoa; phylum Arthropoda; class Insecta; order Lepidoptera; family Lycaenidae; genus Helleia; species Helleia helle. The sequence continues at coordinate 10,025,514 of OY971420.1, forward strand.
TGTGTTTGATACGTCCTATCTGTACTGCAGTGACGTGTAATGAGCATCGAATAAAGCTTTTCTATTTCTATTATTTCTAAATATGGGTAAAAGAAAAAATACACATTACAACATACTAAAGACTAGGACAATGTGTTATATCTACCCAAGATCATGGCTATATGCGTAAAAAGCATTAAGTAAAGGGACAATGTATTATGATTATTTAAAAATAACTTGCCTGTGTCATTTATCCACAGGACCTGATATCCTAAGTCGAGTCCAGCGATAATTATAAATAACACACCAAAAACCATATACAGCATGTAAAGGTAGAAATAGCGGGCATTATAATATCCAACACAGTTATTTAGCCACGGGCAATGATGATCCATTGCTAATATACATCTGTCACATACTGAACAATGGTGTGTTCTAGGTGGCTTTGGTGAAATGCATTTTTTACATATACTTGCTGCTTCCGATATCATTGAGCCCTAAAAAAGATGCACTATATAATAATTGAAGTAATGCTACCATATTGGCTAGTGGGTTTAGTAAGAAAATGTAATAGTGTGAACTTTTAACATTTAATATTACAATCATTAATAGAAATAGGAACTTTTACTATATTATAGGATGTACTTGACAGGGTTTATAAATTCATCTTTTATAAATAAACCTATCTTAAAATGTTCATTATTTAAGCAAAGATCCAAAAATCAATCATGACCTGTTTTTTTTTTAATCATGGTTTACTAATTACTGCAATAATTTAATGTCAATTCAAAATAATATATATTATAAATGATATGAAATATTACCACTGCATTATTTAATATTGTTTTGCACATCTAGTTTTGATGTACAGGTAATTACCTATTTAATAATCATAATATCAGCGACAATGGTCTAGTCTAGTGGGTATGGGTTCGATCCTGACCAGTGCTACAAAATGGATTTTTTAAAATTTCTCCATCACATGAAAATGTTGCTTGATTACAGGTGAAGAAAAAAATTGTGAGAAAAACCTGCATGCCTAATGCGATTAAACGTCTATGAAGGTGTGAGAAGCTCACCAACACAGATTGGGCTAGCGCATCAGTGAACTATGGCCCAATACCCTCCTACCCGCATTTCGAGAAGGAGACCTGTGCCCAGCAGTAGGACTTATAAGGGTTGATATTAGGATTATAATCATATTATCTTCAGTAGTAGCTGTTTTTCTTAAAATTTGTTAAAAAAAAATTAACTGCTAACTGTCATAAGTGCTGACTGTTAAGAATCTTTTTGCCAAAGGCCTACGTTCCTGTCCGATCACTGACAGTTAACGGAGTTATTGCTAAATAATAATTATTGGGCTCTAGATTAATGATAATGGATAGTTGTAACAATTTCCATATTTACAGAATAACATTATTTTGTAATACTTACATGTGGAGGATAACCGGGCTGGGTCTTTACTCCCATATAATAATGGAAAACAATATTCAACAACAACCAATTACCAAATATAACTAAAAATATGGTAATATATGGATCTCTTTGCCACCAGTAAGGTAAACCAACCCAATAAGCAATAGCAACTACTGCAGCTGTTAATACAGTCACACAAAAAACGAACACCTGAAAATAAATACAATAAACATATAAAAATAACAGTCAGTTTGAATTGATAAGACATGCAAAGATATTGCAGGTATTGTGGAGTCTGTAATAAGGTTGAATATGTGCAGTATGTTTGTACATGTAGTGTAATTTGTAAATGAATAAATCATATATACCTTTCCTAAATAGCCAGCAAAGTTGTCAACAAACCAATATATAGGTTCCAACATGCAATCAACAGCATAACTTTGACTCATATGCTCATTGTAGGTAAGAGAACGGAATGTTAAACTTGCTTGAGTTAACCTCCATGATATAAAACCTCTAAAATATAAAAATTACTTAACAAATGCAAGCAACAAAAAAACATTTAGTTACAGTAAAATAAACAACCTTAAAGCTCGGAATATTTCTCTCCAACGAAATCGCCATTGTAAGACCACCATACTTATTCAATTATCTTAACATTTGTTTGCAATTAAAGAATATAATATTTAAAAATCAATAACTCTTTTTAAATTAACGCTCGGTTTTTTATAGTCAATTTAAAAATATATTATCAATTATTCATTTCAATTCATACAAACTAAATAGAAAAAATATTTAATTTAATAATATGTAGGTATATTCCTTTTATTATATATATACCGGCTTTTGACTATTTAGTATTTTATTTATGTACATAATACATAATATTAATTAGAGTTTCTAGAGATTTTAAATTCTTATTTCTTTTTGTCATTTCACATTTGTGTTACAACTCACAGTCCACAGATAATCACAGATTAGTAGAAGAGTAACTAAAAGCATTAGGCCTACCCAAACATTTATTGTAATTTTAGACAGCTGCATTTTTCCGGATTATCGAAAATATGTAATGACTAATAACAAACCGCTAAAAACATCACTACATAGTATAAAACAAAGTCTCTTTCTCTGTCCCTATGTCCCTTTGTATGCTTAAATCTTTAAAACTACGCAACGGATTTTGATGTGGTTTTTTTAAATAGATAGAGTGATTCAAGAGGAAGGTTTATATATATATATATATATATATATATATATATATATTAACATCCATTAAATAGTGGAGATATACTGTTATTTTTGAGGTTTCTAATGTGATGTCGTAAATAAACACATTTTTTGCACTTACATTGCAAACGCTGGATGAACACTAACAGATAGATCAAAATAATGTACTACATTATTGTACAACTTAGAAAGATCTACAAAAAAATCCGAGATGGCATATGTATCTCTTAAGGATAACATACTATATCCATTTTAATACTTAAAAAATGGTCAATTATAAAACGGTAGTTGGAAAGCTATTTACACAAATGTGGTATTAATCCTTATCATTTTAAATATGTTAGTTAGCTTGAGCATTTCATGAAGTATGTTTTTCCCGTTTACGCCATGCAAATGAAATGCATATCTTAGAAGATATAGCAAAATCAAAATAATGCGACACCGTGATTTCGACCGAGCCGCGCGAGCCGGGCGCTCCGTGATGCCGCGCCTCGCGCCAGAGCCGGGCCCGGCCTCCGTTCCGAAAGTTAGGATAATAATAAAATTATTATTGTATCAATGTATTATGGTAGAATTGTGTATCCTAAATATGCCTACTGAAAAGTCCGCGATGGCATAATATGTCTATATTAGTTAAATATAACATACTACCTATATCCATTTGAATACTTTAAAAATTGGCAATTATAAAGCGGTAATGTAAAAGCTATTTACAAAAATACGGTATTAATCACTTCATATTATAAAATAAAGTCCTACGCCCGTCCATAGATAAATAATCATCATCAATCCGTGTACATCTAAGTTAACGCGGGCGAAGCTGCGGGCAACAGCTAGTAAATAATAAAAAAAGGCTAACGTCCACTTAATATGTATGATCTAGTCTATGTAGTACTTAGCCTTTTAGGATAGCAATAAATATATTTGTTTTATTGTGTTTATTTCAAAGATTTCAGTCAGCCTTTTTATATAAAACCACATTCTTGGGTAATCTGCCTATAACAAAACTGGTATCACAATATTTTATAAACCGACCAAATTAAAAAGTAGTACAAAATGGCGGACATATTTGACAAACTGTTCGCGAGTGAGAATGTTTGTATGGCATTCAAATTTAGTCGATAATTTTTTGTAGGGCACATCATTGTTGTGCCCAACAAACAAAGAGTGATATTCTGACAAAGACAAAAGAAAGTGTCTATGTCTCTCTCACTTTTGGAGTTTTTCGTATGTTGTTATCTCGTTCCAATACGATATTATTATTAGCTTGTTTTTTTTATAGTAGTATTCTGTAAGGTTTTGACTGCAAAACCATAGAGAATACTACTATGAAAAGGTCCAAATCCTGCTCTCCCAAACAGCGGGCGCGGAGGGGGGCGTCCCCCTTTCGAATATTTCTTAAGTGAGCCATCTGCTCATTTACGGTACCGGATTGAGCTTTGAAGGCCATCAGGCCGAAAAGTCTAGCCCTTCCCAAAAAAAAAACTATGACAAGGGCACTCTAGATGGTGGATCAGGCACTCATTTACAGCTGTAAGTTTAAAGAAAGGGGTATCTCCTCTTATTTCCTAGCTTCATGCCTTATATACACAAAGTACTCTGTGGTGAGCGCAGATTAGTAATATTTTATATTTATACTCCTTGATTAATATGCATAGACATAATAATATAGAAGGACTAGCCATAGGTACCTACGAAAAAAGATGTATTACCTACAACTCAAATCGGAACTAGCATGGCTAGTTATGCCCAGTCCTTCAATATTATGTCTATGGTTGCACAGGTTTTTGTCATAGACATAATATAGAAGGACTAGACATACCTACGAAAAAAAGGTGTAACCTACAACTCAAATAGACACTTAACATGGCTACCATTGCTAGGGTTTTGACAGCAAAACCGTAGAAAATACTACTATGAAAAGGGCACTCAAGATGGGCATCTCCTCTTACTTCCTAACTTCATGGTTTTAGTCAGTTGTCAGATGTTTGTCAGTGTTGTCACTTGTCAGTTGTCACTTGTCAGTACTCAGTTACCAGTATTGACTATTCAGCACTATTCAGTATTCAGTACCTAATAGATCAATGAAACTTTTTGAACTGACTATCGTTGATACAAATTACCTATATAACGCCCCAAATATCTATTGATTATTTGTTTCATGTTATACTATGTACTTTTCAATTACAACTCAATTTTGTTTTCGATATGAAAAAACTCCAGGCCATTAGTGGGAGATGTTATTTATGTACACATTGGTTATCGAAACATGTAAATAATATTTAATAACTGCCCAAGATGGGGTTATCCCATTTTGTATGTGTATTTTTTGTCGGCTTATTAAATTTTTACCCGTGTTTTTTGGCTCATGGTGAATTGGATACTCTATGTAATGCTACATCTACAGCGCGTGTAGAATATGAATTCAGTTCAGATATTGTTAGCAGTGAACACATAATTACATTCAAAGGCTATTTCCCGAGGAAATCGCGAGAAAATTACATAAATGCTGCATTGAAAAATGCAGGGGTAAGTATTAAGTATAAAAAGAAGATTTAAAACAAAACATTGTTGTGGTTTTCTTAACAGCATAAGTCTTAATAAATGTTATTATAATTTATTTTTATAAGTAGTTACAATATCAATAAAAACTATTAAGTACATACTCAATTAATTATATAGTTTTTTTTCTTTGGGTGTAATGATATTTGTGCAATTTCAAAGATGCATTTATTGTATTTGTTTTAAACCTATACAGTGTTTAAGTAAAATAAAACTTATGTTGTTAATAAAAAATATTGACAACATTTAGTTCGGAGTTGTAGATAAGATATAAAAAATGGAAACAAAAGCAGGAAATTGTAAATGTAGAACAAAAGTAAAATATTATAAGTTATGTGATTAAATATTAATTTATAGTTTTCTATTATTTATGCGAATTTCACTCATTATACTTTAATAACATTTACTGATATTAGTCCTGTGACCATTATCTGGAAAAATTATCCAGAACTTCGGGCATGTATAAATCTTAATAAATGCGATAAAATCTGAAAGTTGTCTTAATATAAAATAACTTATAAATTTTAAAAATTATAATTGCTACAGCGAATATTATGATTTATTGTATTGCGATTGTGAAACCTGATGATATTAATAAAATATTAGAAAAACAATAATTTTGGCCCAATGTAGGTTGGTGAATTTCACGCACCTTCAAATACTTTAAATCACTTCAGGCATGCAGGTTTCCTCACAATGTTTTTCTTCACCGGTGAGCAAGCAATGGTCTTCAGGCAGGAATTTAGAGAAATCCATTTCAAGCCATCACAGGGGTCAGATCAAACCTCCTCCTCTAAAAAGCCATACCCACTATAGAATTTTTCTGAGTAATTTTATTTCCTATAAGGTACAGTCTTATTCTAATGCGATGCGAAATCAGCCATGCGAAATCAGCCTTGCAAATATTCTTGATGATGTTTTTTTTGATGTCTGGTTTACAAAACTACATTATCTTTACAATCATGTCAACAGTGGTTGTTATTGCATAAAATATTGTATTTCTCTACATACTACAATTTTTTTTTGCAGATATCAAATTGGACCCTGCTAAATCGGAATAATCCAGCTAAAGATTATCCCAGTGACTTTGATGTTATTATGATTGATGAAGAAAGCCGTGCTGCTATTGAGGCTTTGCGTGACCATCCAGCAGTCCAAAGAGTTACCGCTCAGAGACAAGTGCACCGCACCATAAAATATATCCCCGAGGTTTGTAGAAATTAATACCTGTAATATAATATTGTATTTTAATATTTCTACTAAACAATAACACTCTTTGATCATGATAGATTTTTGCTAGCTTATGTCTACTTATGGTAGAAGGCGCGAACTCCAATTAAATGAATGCTATCTCACCTAAAATAGTGGGCAAACATGTGTGCTAGAATGAAATGCACAATGATTCATTCCTAAAATGTCCTCTAGCAAAACAGTTATTATAGAAAAACTATTAAGTGTATCTTTTTTAAAATAAATTTATTTCAACTTTTGAATAACTAAACTATGTCTGTAAGGGCTTTATTTTTGAGCTTTCATGCTCCGTATACTATTTATTTTCGCCCTATTTATAAAAGTTTAGAAAGCTTGTATTTTTTGAATGTATATTTTTTTTACGATTTTGGGTACTTACATACAGACATAGATTATGACGAGATCAATTTATAGTATCCTTAGTTTTTGAAGGTCAACGTCAAATGGTAGTAATTACTGTTCTGTGTTTGTATGGAAAGATGAGCGACTTGTGTGACCTTGAGTTTAAGAAATTACATTTTAAGTTTATGGAACAGTAAAGTAAGTAAATACTGCATAACAACATTTTTTCACAGATGATGTATTTCTGTGGCTGCTATAACAACAAATACTAAAAACATGCTCAAATCATTTTTTTTCTTATTTAGTTCAATATTAATAATGGCAACATGAGACACTTGACGTATTCGCAGAATATTTAGTTATACAGGCTGGATCTTTGAGACAGGACAGTATTAGGCAGGTACAGTAACCATATAATGATTTTTTTATGTTAGCATTTTTTTCGCTGGCCGTACATTTTGATGAAAGTTAAGTGATGAAGTTAAGAATATCTTAAAAAGCTATGGATGGATCCTTAGAATGTTTTTCTGTAACTACAATGGTTAAGGTACCTTTCCTTACTGACCCATCTTAAAAATCCAAAATAAATGTACATGAGTAAAAAATATCGTGTCCACTGCCTTCAACCCATAATTGTGGCTATGTTTATTGCATTAAACATGTTTATTATTATTTTTTAATTACACTGGACCATGTATATTAAAAATTAGATGTCCTTTTTACACCAACATTCATAGTTTTTTTTACATAGTAATTTATTTTATTTTGAATTTTTTTTCTCCATACAAATGAAACATGTCCATTTCATTACCTCGTTACGATAATAGCTTAAAATTTCCAAAATTTCTTAAGAAGCTTAGAATTAGAATTTTATAAAAGGTTCGTGTAGTACCTGGCCTTCTCTTTTATTTATATTTTACCGCCTAGCTTATCAAATAATAAAAATAAAAATTGTTTATGAGAGCATCCTAGATTTCGCCCTGTGAGAAACAATTTGTGAGAAACGCTATTTACACCCCTGTAGAATTATAGAAACTACCACTTCTCTACATTTTTTAAAGCTGACAACATGTGACATCATTTATTAAAAAGAAAAAGTGTCAGTCTCCCTCTGTGTCTTGGTGTGTTGTTGATTTTATTTTGGTCGTCCATATTTTTTGTGAAAAAATCCTGTGAGAAACGCAGTAACATCAAGAAAAGTAAGTAATATTTTTGTTTATTATTAGTGCAAAGCATTTTGATAGTAAAGTGATCTCGATACAACAGGGTCACGCTTTCGTAGTATCCGATTTTTAGGTTATAATCAAATAAAGCTATTTAAAAGTTGCATGTTGGTATGCCAGTGAGAAACGGTCGAACAAAAATGTAAAACTAAGGCACGTTTATACTGGTCATATTTCTCTCATGACCGTTTCTCAAAGTATTTAATTATACTCCTATTTACGTACTTTTTTGTGTCTTACATAAAAATGACCGGATTGTAATATATTTTTAACGGACTTCAAAAAAAGGAGATTCTCAGTTTGTATGTATGTATGGGTGTATGTTTGGCTGTGATTATCTTGCGTTTAGGCTGAACCGATTCTAATGTGTTTAAAAAAAAAGTATTTGTAACATATCGAAAAAGGTTAAAAAAGTCAGTCAAAAGGTTGATTGTTTTTTGAAGGTGGTTTTATTTTAACCGACTTCCCAAAAAGGAGGAGGTTCTCAATTTGTCGAATTTTTTTAAGTATGTTCCTCGATTACTCGAAGACGCCTGAACCGATTTGAAAAATTCTTTTTTTGTTTGAAAGGGTATACAGATATACTTTACAGATGGTCCCGTTGTCACCAAGTCAGAATTGCAGAAAAGGATACGATAACAGAAACGCATATAATGTGTGAATTAGAAGAGTCCAAAGTTCATGATACAGGCGCACTAATATTTAATAATTTACCTGATTTTAATTATATTTAAAGTGTTCATACCTACATGTTGTATCGTTAAATATTTCGCATTGGATGGACATCTCGTTTTCTTTTCAGTTTTTTAAGCAGTTGGGTTTTTGGTTTTTTGAAAACAATTACTTTTATTTATTTAATAATTATTAGTTATAACATAATATAAATTGGTACGATTTTTTTTATTTCTTTATCGTAGGGATCATTATGTACAGACGGCAGCACATCAGGTTACCCATTTGAACTACGAAAACAGCTTTTATTGTGTAGGGTATAGAGGCGGCCTCAAGGTCAAAGTGGGGTAGTCTGACGTGCGGCTGTGTGTATCTTGCGAGCGCTTACTCAGCAAAAAAAGAGCGCTTCGCGACTTGCCCGCTTTGCTAACCTACATCAAACCGTCATAGGTCCGAAATGGTCGTTTAAAAATGAAAAATGGGAATTATAAGAAAACTAAAAAATATTTTAAATACCTATACATTTAGTACCTATTATATTATTATATATCATTTAATACCTATTAAATGATACCCCACTTCATTGGTTAGATTTAAAAAATAATTATCAAACATCAAATTTGGCGAAAAAATCCACCATTTGATTTTCATAATTAATTTTAGCCTAATGACACTTCTACAATCAAAACAAATCTAACGAGACCTCATATTATGTTAAAATCCACCGAGCCGTATGGACTGTAGGGCGTGAAAAAGAAATAGACATACACACATACATACGCTCAAAAAAAATATGTTTACATTTTAACCCTAAATCTGACGCAACATACAACATATCTATATGAATATACGTATACACATTATATTGGCCTAAATATCTTCCTTAGACTAAACACAAAAATACCATGTACATATTTGAATCCTATGTTTATTCCTGTACATCTGAATCATAACATGTCATAGGTACCTGTTTGTTCATCAGTAAAAAGTTACCTAGTATGTGAACGCATCTTTGTGAGTAATGTGAGAAACGTTTTTGATTCTTGTGAGAAACGTGAGAAATGTTTCTCACAAGAGTCATATGAGAAAATATGTACATTTATTTTGGCTCAAACCCATATTTACTTTAAAAATAAATGACTAAATTAAAATATTTAAGGGGGCTCCCATACAATAATCATATAAGCGACACCTATTGGAATGATATCAAAGCAGAGAAACAGTAACCAAGCTAACAATCAATAATTTGTTTAATCATCACCTCAGTAGATGGCGCTTTTATTAAAATAAATCCTTTAATTAAAAATTAAATACAAACATGTTTTTTTTTATAAAATGTATAATGGTCTACGAGTGTATTGGCTTACCTGGTTTTTTTCGAATTTATGGATCACTAATTTTGAGTGGATTCCACCACTGTCTAGAGTCTAGACTCTAGACATAATAATATGCTGATAGACTTTACCATTCCCACTTGGCCCACAGGAAAACTGCGGTCATGGGGGATGTCTCTACAATGGGTGGAGAAAGAATGGACGAGCTCGAAGTCTCAACTCGTTCAGGCAAACCCGTGAGGTAAGTGTCATATTTACTTAATTATACATAGGTATGTTATGACAAACTTTAGTAACTTTGTGTTTATCGTTCATTAGTGTTGGTTTTTTTTATTCTTCATACATATACGGGGACATCTTATAAAACAACGCAATAATGCTTTTTCCAGTTCCCAGTTAGATATATTCACACGCCTAAGATTGCAAGTGTCTTATGTAACTGTTTGCACATTAGTTTTCTATCTGATATCTTTATGAAGTGGTAGACGAACAAACAATGCTAACTGATTATTGTAATTGCTGTTAGTTCATGAGTAATCCAGGCAACGAACATTTAAAAACTGTTATTTATTAACATTGTTTTTTATACTGTAATTAACTCTTATCATATTTATATAAAACCCACAAAATCTATACTAATATTATAAAGTTGAAGAGTTTGTTTGTTGTGACACATAGGAGTTGAGTAATGCGGGCGAAGCTGCAGGCAACAGCTAGTTCTAAATATGTAGGTATCTAATGGAATTTAATAATATTAATAAATCCACTTTTATTAATTAAAACAACACGAGGTTTTATAAGCATTCGGAGAAAAAGGTCAGATTATTTATTCATCAACAACGCTAAGAAGTAATAGTTTAGCTGTACATCGCACGGAGAGGCCACGTATGCTAGCCAAGTTTCGCTTTGCAATAAAATGTATGTGATTTTTTCCACTGCAACCCACAGACACTGCGCATTAAGTAATTGACATTTTTTACCGTTTGTTTTCCTTTTTTACGAAAAGGCTAGACTTTTCGGCCTGATGGCCTTTAAGCTCAATCGGAACAGTAGGTGAACAGATGGCTCATCTAAGAATCATTCGAATTCGGGTCGCCCCCCGCCGCGGCTCTTCTCGCGCGCTACTCGGGAGAGTAGGATTAAGACTAGGCAAGTCCGATACGGTCGACGAATTTTTTCGGTTGAATTTACTGTATCATCAAGAGAGCCGGCCCTCATCACACCCTCAGGAGGGGGAGGCGGGTCAGGCGTGGTACCCGTATAATCTAACAGTAACGTAGTGCTATCGCTGTTTGCGTGGTTTGAGTTGGCGTTTACTCGTATCGGATTCGAACCTAAGCTTTCGCGGACGATGCAGACCGATGTGGTTGCCATATATAGGGACCGACATCGCATAAGACCCCGAGGCCCTAGCAGTGTGCATGTGTACCTAGTATCGTATGTTGTACTAATGTGAGTGTTTTGACGACCGTGTCGCGCTTTTGCGTCGCGCATTAGCAGCCGAGATATTTCGTCACCTGGATAGGTTAAGATATGCTTAGGTAACCTATGTCTAACTGGAACTGATCTAGTTGGGGTATAATTTGCCGCGCTCATGATAAGCGTGTTTGCGTGAAGTGGCCACTAATGGACTCTAATCTGAAGTCCCTATGCAGGTACCACGGGCAACCGGTTGCCATGGGTAAGAATTTATTTTGGACTATTCGTAGTGCATTAAGTCGACTTTATGGCACATGCGCGAATTCGAAAGAGTATGAAATAATTGGTCGGATACAAGTTACAGTTTAGCTGCCACTCTATACCTAAATGACCGACCAGACGGATAATCGTGGATGATGATGACTAGTCTGTCCGGTATTCCTATCTTCTATAATTTGTATATGAGGCCTTTGTGACAGATTTTATTGAAGGCCTTTGCGACATCGACCGCGAAGACCGCGCACGTGTCGTGTTTATTTTTCTTGTGGAGACCTCCAAGTATGTCCTCCGTCAGACGGTGGACTTGTTGCGGAAGGCGAATTGCTCATTTATGAACAGTTTCTTTTCGCTTATGACGATTTTCAACTGTCTAAGCAGAATCCGTTCGTAGATTTTACCTAGTGAGCTTAATAGGCTTGTGGGTTGATAGCTAGACGATAACGTGCCCGGTTTTCCGAGTTTGGGAATACCTATTACAGTAGCTTCTTTCCATATGTGGGGCAACCTACAGCCCGGCGTTTATTATGTTAACCAGGAGGATAACTAGAGGGCGGTAGTATTTCCAACACCATATTCGATATCCCGTCCGGCTCGGGGGCCTTCTTGGAATGGAGGTATTTGATAATGTCTTGGACCTCTTCTACATCTATCGGAAGGATTGGATCTCCCTCCGACGGCGCAGAGACTCTCCTCCTCCATATTTACCTTCTCTATCTGGGGGCCTATGGGGGTTGCGACGGTGACGATTCCGCTTTATCAGGCGCGCGATTTAATCTTTTTAACGGAGGCATAGGTGCCTCGGCCGATGATACTCGTCCGCCCGGTAGCGAGAGTACGTACGCTTCGCTGCGCTTTTTACGCACGCATATGATGTCTAGAATTTTATCGAAATGACTCGATTGAAGTATTTTTAAATTATCGTTTAATAATTTAAAGGCGATGAACTTCTTTTTATTCGTTTTTATATTTTTTCCGGGTCGCCGAATTGTATAAGCACCGGCCTATTAATATATCATCTATGGAATGTACCTGAAGGGTTAATATTCCAAAGAATAGCCATGTCTAAGATGGACGGGCGCGTCTTTCTCTCGCTACTTACGAAGTCGAAACGCGTAGGCTCATCAGGGGGCGATAATAACACTATTTAGATCATCGACTGCTTTGCAAAGAATACCATTGCTATTATTATCTCTGCAGCCCCATGAAGTTGACTATTTAGGTCGTCGGTTATCAAGACAGCGTTGCCTAATTCTAAGAGCAATTTCAATTCGCTGAATAATAGTTTCCTGTTACCCGATTGGTATACTGGGCGACTGTGATCGACTCACCTGGCAAACGGAGACCTCTAGTGATTCTAGGGCCGGCTTGTCTATAGGTATGCAGTGGAGGGACCTCTTGTAATTGTGCCCATCATTGTGTCTCCAAGTTGGGATCGCGTCCTATCATTTCTAACAATATTATAACGCGGATTGCTGATACGTAGAACGATTCCTGCACAAGGAGTATTTTTTGCCGTTGACATTTTAAAAGACGTGCGTGCGCTGCGGTGGGGCAGCGCCTTAAATCTATTTTAAATTTTATTGACGCTTTTATTTACGGTATAGCAAATAGCCCATAGAAACTAATAGTCAATCCAATTCAATATTTTTCTTTTTGTGTAACCTTTTTTTGTCAAATACTTTTATTTACGTTCCTTATTGTACATATTTAGATAATATCAATCTTAAGCACAGCAAAGTGGGTTTAGCTAGTTGCTACTTGCTTGTATGTAAAATAGTATATCACATCCGTCGATATATTAATTATTAAGTATAATATTGCAAACATATTTTATTATTTGTATTATATTAAAACAATTTTTCACAGAATGGAGGTTACTCGTCAAGAAAGTTATTAAGAACGGTGCCCAGGCAAATCACATCCGTTTTGAAGGCGGACTTGTTATGGTCTCTTGGTGTTACAGGTGTGCCATCTTCAACTGTGCATTATTAATATTCATGCATCGTGACACACAATTTATTCTTTTATACAGTTTTTACGTTACGCTTTGAGCATTGACCCCTTATTCGGTTAATGTAATAGTTGTATATGGAAATCAACTCACAGTTGGGAATTGCGGAGAGAAAATCATAATAATAATAATCGAGTCACCTGGTCCACAGTAGGAGGCAAGTCCTGTGTGTAATCAATTGTGTCAATTGGTGATTATCGTCTGTTATGCTTATCTGTCCCTGTCTGTCTGTATCACAAAAATACTTGAATTTAAAATCAAAGCTTATTACTCGTGACCGCGTATATACGCAGCTTTTTTTGATCAATATACATTTGTTCTATTTCACGAAAGTTGGTGGGCCATACGTATATTTGAGATGCGTATGCGTACTTGCGTTCTTGTGTGCGTAACTACAGGGAGCCTGAGAACTGAGCGCTCCCGAGCTTACGCACGCAAATACAATGTGCATGTCATGTACATTTACAAACACAAGAATGGCTCACCCGCTTTCGTGAAATAAAACATCTATACCATATGAGATGTTTTACAGGTGAAGGCATAAAAGTGGCAGTGTTTGATACCGGGTTGGCTCGCAACCACCCGCACTTCGGTCGGGTCCGCGAGAGGACGGACTGGACGGGCGAGAATACACTCGATGATGCTCTAGGGCATGGTACCTTCGTGGCCGGGATCATAGCGTCTAGAGCCGATTGTCTGGGATTCGCTCCGGACGCTGAACTGCATATATTTCGCGTCTTCACCGATAATCAGGTACAATTAATGTTATCTAATGCTAACGGGGATTTACTTATAATATTTAATTATTTTTTTTACTTATAATACTTGTTAAGGATTTAATAAAGATAAATTAGTTAGAAGTTGTCAACATTCACCTAGTTAACCTTTATTTTCCAGGAAGCTATCTTTGTGTTGCCTATCCTTAAATAGGTTCCTTTCCTATCCTCAAATCCTAATTTCTGTAAAAAAGCGATTGATATATGTCGTACAGTTGGGCAGAAGTCCCTTTTGAAACTAGAAACGATTTACGAAGTATTAAGCCATAGTTCGCTCAAGTCTGTAACTAATGTTGGTTGTCGAAATTTACACACCCCCAGAAACGATTAAATTGTATGTTTCAGACCGTTACCTTAATTGCAAGTAAAATTAGTCACTAATGTTGGTCAAGTAGGTACATGGAGCAATGTTGAAAAACACATTTTAAGGGATGTAAGGTGATGATGGTTTTTACAGATGTGTCGGATGCATGTGGTGAGGGATCGGTCGTCTTGGTGTTCGTTGAAGGAGGCCTATGTTCAGCAGTGACAGTTCCAGACATCACTTGGTAGCCCGAGCATGTGACAACTAGACCATCGTTCATAGCCATCAACATATTTTTTTTAATGGCTAGGCCCACCACTCGTACCCACCGCTGCTACTCCTGTGTAGCCAGGATCAACATCATTATCTACCTTACCCACCAACTACAGCCCACAGCTGGGCCACTTTCAATGAACCAACAAACCAAGATGGCCATTCTCATCGCATCCAACTAAGCCCAGCTTCACTTACCGGATACTCGTCCTATCTATATGTTACATATCATCATCATCAGCCTCTATCTGTCCACTGCTGAACACAGGCCTCCCTCAATTAACGCCAAGACGAGTGATCCCTCGCCATTCGCATCCAACACGGACCGGCCACTGTACAAAGATCGTCTTTCCACCTGGTCAATGGCCGACCACTTCGTCTACCTAAATTGGATTACAGGCATGCTACATATATTTCACACAATATTTTTTTATTTCTAGGTGTCTTATACATCTTGGTTTCTGGATGCATTTAACTATGCAATAATGAAAAAAATTGACGTGCTCAATTTGAGTATCGGCGGACCTGACTTTATGGACTATCCGTTTGTTGATAAGGTCTGGGAGCTGAGTGCGAATAAGGTGAGATGTTAGAACGTGAAGCACACATTACTGACCTGGCCTTAGGACTAATCCTAGAGAGAATCTAAGACCTAAGTCTTAGACTGGGGCTTAGACCTTTGGACCTAGATTTTATGAACTTCTCTGGTGACAATTTTTCATATGATCATCATCATTATCCGCCTGTCCATCTATTGCTGTATTGTCCCCAATGAGCCTCAAGACGACCGAACCACTTTATAAAGTGGTTGTTGATAAAGTGGTGGTAACTTCCATGAATAGTTAATTTATGTGATTAATAAATAAGAGAAGTATATACTTTTGGTTTTTTGAAGCTTGTCACCCTTTTGACAAACCAGAACGACACTTTTTTCCTGCATAGGCAGGTTTGTATCTTGTCTCACGGCATTTTATTTTGAATCCATATTCTCAACCAGAATATATACAATATTGTAATCCTTTGTCAATTACACTATTATATTGTGATGTTGGTAACATCGTGTATCTTACAAATGATTGTAGGTGATAATGGTGTCGGCGATTGGCAATGATGGACCACTTTACGGCACCCTGAACAACCCCGCGGATCAAATGGATGTGATCGGAGTGGGAGGTATTGGCTTTGACGACCGCATCGCCAAGTTCTCCTCCCGGGGAATGACTACGTGGGAGCTGCCTGACGTAAGAAAATAAAATCTTTTCCACGTTCAATTCGTATAAGTTTATTTTTTTTTACTAAGTAGAGATAAGCAATATTAATGGCGGAGAAAAGCGTCTTGGCGTTTATTGAAAGGGGTCTATGTCCAGCAGCGAAAAGGTTGATAATAATGACGATGAATAAGTATAATTGGGGTTTACATACTTTAGAGTCCATTTATCAAAATCTCTTTGAATTTTAAATGAGGAATATTTTTTTCAAATATTGAGGATATGAAGGAGGATATACATAGTCTTGCTCTAAATATTGTTACAAAGAAAAAAAAAACATTTTTTCTATTGCACGTAAAATTTAATACTATTACAGTGTGAAATTAAAATTAAGAAATAATTTTTTTTTAACAAAAATTTAAACCGACTTCAAAAAGTAAAAAATAAACTAAAAAGTAATAAAATAATTGCGTTTCCTTAATTTTTGTGCCTACAACTTATAATCAACTTGTTATTTTACTAATTACAATCTTTGCGTTTACCATGTCATTGTTGTTGCCCGCAGCTTCGCCCGCGTTACTCAACTCCTATAATTCACAGCGTGATGTTATATAGCCTTCCTCGATAAATGGGCTATCTAACACTGAAAGAATTTTTCAAATCGGACCAGTAGTTCCTGAGATTAGCGCGTTCAAACAAACAAACAAACTCTTCAACTTTATAATATTAGTACAGATAACAGCAATATATAACAATATAACAGCAATATTTTAACAAACAAAACCACCGATTTTATGTTCGGTGGTTTTGTTTGTTAAAATATTGATTGATTGTAAAAAGTTCTCATCCGTAAACAAAAGTTTTCTGTGACCTCCCTTTGCGTACCTACCGCTAAGTATTTTACCATCCTATTCTTTTTTATATCTCTCTCTCAGTTAAGAAATCACCAGTGCGTCTCTTATAGGCTGCATTCCTAAGTCATCTTTTAAACACGCGACATAGTTTTAGGTGCAATCTTCATCTCCCGAGATAAAATCTTTTGCTTTTCTTCGAATTCTTTCCCTTACTGCTTTGATCATCTTTTTCGTACGAACACTGCGTGGACGGCTGGATCTTTTTCTCTTACAAATAGAGGAGGTTTCACTCTACCTATCAATAGCCCGTACACAAAACAGCGAAAATGAGAAAACACAATGAACAATCGTATAAAAATGACAGATTCCAAATTCAAATGTAATATTTTGTTTATTTTTAATTAAAACAGTGTTTGTGGCCAGACTAAGTACTGGATTGGATACTAAAATTATAAAATATACTGATTAGAATTATATATTTTACTTTCTCGAATATAGACTTATATAATGATGCTTTCTATATTTTTCTTTATTGCTACATTAACACAAAATTTTTAATTCACTTAGTTATCTATGATATTAAATGTGACAGGGCTATGGGCGTATGAAGCCAGATATTGTAACCTACGGCAGCGGTGTGCGTGGCTCTAGCGTCAACGGTGGTTGTAAATCCCTCAGTGGTGAGTATTAGAAACAACAACAACAATAATAATATCTACAAGGGATGTGATGTGCCAAGTCTCCGTCTGCATGGGTACCATATCGTCCTGCTTTTTTCTTTCTTTGTCGTATTTCGGAAATAATAGCAAGACAAGCGGTGTAATTATTTGCACTGAGACCATCTCGCGTCTCGAGGTGGACAACACATGGATGAGTTGTCTGAACCAGTAATGTGTGAACTCGTCGATGGCACCTGCACGACGCTACCTTCTTACCACCAGGTGGCTCGTCAACAACTAGCATAGAAATACAGATAAATCCTACTAATACTATAAACGCGAAAGTTTGTAATAATGTATGGAAGTATTGTTACTCCTTCACGCAAAAACTGCTAAATGGATTTTAATGAAACTTTACAATAACATAGCTTATACATCAACATATCATATAGGCTAAAACTTATCCTTATACTCTCGCGGGAACGGGAAGTGCGCGAGTGAAACCGCGGGGCGCGGATGTGCAACGTGTATGTTTAATATTAAATATATATAGTTAATCATGTAAATATATTTTTAATATATACTCATAATCTATAAAAATCTATACATGAAATAAAATAATGAAACTGTCATTTCATTATTTGTGGCTGTTGGTCGTCATGTAGTCAATTTTATTACCAACGGGCGCCAAAATATTTTACAACATAAATAATATAATGAAGTTGATGGTATAATGACGGCCCGGTCAACTTGTTGCTGTGTTCACGTAGCCCAGGTCAGACCGTATAATATGTTCAGGCACGTCAGTGGCGTCACCAGTGGTCGCGGGGGCCATAGCTTTGCTGGCTAGTGGCGTGCCCCGACAGAACCTCTCACCGGCGTCCGTGAAGCAGGCGCTGAGTGTGACCGCGCGCAGACTGCCCGGCTTCAACATGTTCGAGCAGGGACACGGCAAGTTGGACCTCATCAGTGCTTACCAGGTTAGTGCTGTCGGACGCACGCACGCACTCACGCACGCACGCGCGCGCACACACACACACACACACACACACACACACACACACACACACACACTTTAAAGTAGGCTAGCTTTCTTAAAACGAAGCTGTGTACATTACAAGTAAGCGATTAACTCTTATAATTTCATCTTACGTCCGTACGTTTCATCGATGTAGCATGAAGCACATAGCCATAGAGTGAGAGTAGGTAGCAAACAAGTGAGAAAGAACGAGAGAGAGAGAGTGAGATAGAGCGAACGTCGCATCGCAAGTCTCGGATATTTAAAGGATTAGATTAGTATAAAATATAAACGAGATTTAAAAATTAGTTAGCCAAATAAGTTTCACGTTTTTTTATGCCATAAGGAAGGAACCGAGCAGTCGGAGACTTGTGGTGAGTACTGACGCCCATGGACAACACACAACCAAAAATTATGCAGATGCATTGCCCTACCTATGCACCCCAATGGACTACCAGAAACTCAAAATACCCACGAAACGCGACAGCATAGGTGCAACTTGATGCTCGTATTATATGAGCGAGAGGTACCAACCCGGTTGTGCCGGCCCAATTTGGCTGCAAAGCAACACGGCACTACCTCTCACAGTACAATACAAACTTTGTGTTAGAATTTTAGGTATCTAAGACCGGCATCAGCGACCTCACTCTGCTCTTTTTTAATCGACACCCGAATTTATTTGATATTTCGCGATAAAATGAATCCCAATGAACAATATACATCAATGAAGGATCCCACTTATTATTGTTTACAATACTTGATTTAATGGACCTAGATGAAATAATAAGCAAAAGCGTAAAACCATTCTGCCGAATAGATGACGTCATTTAACACATACGTCTATTTACAATAGGGAGGAATTCCAAAAGTTCAAAATAAATAATCAAAGGAATGGATCTCGAGAAAATAAAATATACGGGCATCCTATTTTTAATCTAGTTTCGGTTAAAAACAAAATATAGGGGTGTTAAAAAAATAAATGTTGTCAATTAGGGAGTCTGCTCTCCGCATTAAATTAATATGTGTATCTCATTATAAAGTAAAAACTCTATACTATTACTCGGCTACTTTATGTAAACGTACAATCCTGCGTTTCAAGATATACAACGCATGGACACAGCTAAACTCATTTATGTTCATATATCGACTGATATATCTTTATTATATTTCTATATCTCTCTCATGTATCTATATCTCTCTCATATATCTATATCTCTCATATATCTATATCTGTCATATATCTATAACTGTCATATGTCTATATCTCTCACAGTTCCTCCGCGAGTACGAACCGCAAGCCAGCCTGAGCCCTCCGTACATAGACCTCACGGAGTGTCAGTACATGTGGCCGTATTGCACCCAGCCACTGTTCCACAGCGCTCAGCCTACCATAGCCAACGTCACAGTGATCAACGGACTCGGGGTAGCCGGCGAAGTGGTAAGAATTATTAAAGTAAAAGTTTTTTTTTATTTTTATATATTAGTCGGATAGGCAAACTGGCAAACGTGCCACCTGATGGTAAGTGGCCAACGTCGCCCATAAACATAAACTAGTTTACCTGGAACGGAGGGAAGCGCTGTGCCGCGCTCTCGGCTGCATGGGTACCACCATCTTGTTTGTGTCTCCCGTGAAACAGCTTCGCTGTGTTTCGGAGAGAAGGGTAAGACAGGCAGTGTAATTACTGGCACCGAGACTTAACATCTTATGTCTCAGGATAGGCAACACATAAATGAGTTGCCTGGACTCGTTCCAGGTAAACTAGTTTATGTTTATGGGCGACGTTGACCACTTACCATCAGGTGGCACGTTTGCCAGTTTACCTATCCAACTAACATTTAAAAAAGTAATGTAAACGATCCTTATAATATATCCTCTCCTAGGCCTTCTGAAAGCGAGGAGAATATTAGGCGGGTCTAATTCATGTGGACTTGTCGCTATGACATTATTAATATCAACCAGATCGAATGGATAATATAGTAAAATCGTAACACATTTTGATATATAAAACCGACTTCAAATAAATAAATATACAAAGTAATAAGTGAGATAGATCGTTATTATTATAGCCAATGTCCCAATATACCTACGACGTAATATTTTTGGAGTGATTTGATAAGTTTAAACTGGAATGGCAATTTTAAAACTAATTATAATTTTTCTAAAACAAAAGTACCATATTTAAGTAACTCTTTATTATACATATCCGATATCTGCCAGCGACAATCTTGTAAAAACACTGGACCAACTAGCCGTTTTGGAAATTAGCCATAACAAAGAGACGAACTAAGTTTTAAAATCTTGGTTTTTTGTCAAAAATACTGTAAATATTTGGAAAGCTAGCAAATGTGTTATTTTTACATTACAAACACAATTCAATATTGCTGTTGCCGGCAGTTTTCCCTCGCGTTAGCTTAGATTTACAGCCGTATACGGATTGATGATGATTATTTTTATAGCCTAAATTACTCCGTATTACATCAGCTATGCATCAGCAATGTATCTATTTACAGTATAATTTAGTTAATAAGTTCATATAAAAGCGTTATATTTTACAGAGAAGCGTATCTTGGCACCCGCATCTACCTCACGGTACTATATTGTCGGTGGCGGCGGACTACAGTGATATACTGTGGCCTTGGTCGGGATGGTTGGCGCTTAGCTTCACCGTCCTAGAGGAGGGCGCTAAATTCGACGGGGTTGTCGAGGTAATTGTCTTTGTCATTGATTATGAAACAAACGAGAGATGATACCGAAACCACGACACTTAAGAAAAACACAAGAATAGGAGATATATAGTTAATAAGAACACTTGACGAAATATATCAATTTTGAAAATATCTCTATATCTTGTTACTACGGTTTCATAAGCGTCTATTATAATGTAGCTCGTTACTAAAACATTACTTTGTTAATTTAGTTCTGTCACTTAAGAACTGAATCAACACATACTTTTTATTGATCTTTTTTTCTACTTTGGGTTTTGTTTTAGAAATCTGGTGTAGATTGACCTTAAAATTGTATAGAAATAATGTATTTATTAATTTATTACGGTACATATCTCATACTTAGGGACACGTGAACGTAACTATCGAGAGTCACGACGAGAGTGGTGAGCGGACGACCAGAAACATGACGTTGATGCTGCCCGTGCGGTGAGTATTATATATTGGCTTAGCAAGCTTTATATACCTACTAATGATAAAGAGTAATATTTGTAAGTTTGTATGTAGAAGGTAGTCTTCGAAACTACTCATCCAATTAAAAAAATATATAACAAAACCCAATAGGGACTGCCGATAGAAGTGAAAACAAAACAAATTCAAATACCAATTAAACCTAAACCAATAACTATAAGTTTCTTCGAATAATTTAGAAGCAACACAATTTGCAAAACAAATGTTGCATAATCTTATATAAATAAATCAAACGTCATATAAACGTCAATTCGCGTCTCGTAACGGTGTCGCGAGTCCAGAGATTATATCTCATCTAAAAATATGCGTACCGCGCTAAAAGAAGTTTTCACTTCAAAAATCACCGGAACGTGTGAACTTTCAGTTCGGTGAAGGGATATCCAATGTAAAATTACAGGCGAGAAGGATGCGCTATGCCGCGCTCCCGTCTGGACGGGTACCACCTTCCTGGATTTTCTTTCTTTCAAACAGATTTTAAACGGTATAGCAAAAAAAAATTGTAGTTGTAGACATTCGATAGTAGTTGAAAAATATTTTTCGTCTTGCCTCAATTTGTTGTGATTTATGTGAAATGTGAAAACATGATGAATAAGTGATTTTTTTACTTATTAGGGAATGAATCCAAAATTATTTTTGTCTTCTACGGCTTCGTACGTAAGGTAATAGCGCTAGCAACTGCCGACGTTTCAAGAAGTTTCGAGGAGAGCCTACCCAAAACTGTTGCGCCGCGCCGATCCGAGTAAAGACGGACAAGTGCACAAGCCAATCATTCATTTTCTTTCATGCCACATCGGACCGTAAAAAATGGGACTGTCGGTAAAAGTCCTTGTAGTGCATAAGCGTACTAAACTAGCATAGGATCCGTACTAGTTGTTTCAGTATAATGATTGAAATTCTCGTAAACATTAGGAATCACTAAATATATAGATAGATTGATCCCGGATCAACAGCCCCTGATGATGATAAAATGATGACGATGTGACGGTTATTTGGATGTCGCAGTGCCCGGGTGATTCCCGTACCGGCGCGGGAACGCCGCCTCCTCTGGGACCAGTTCCACAGCCTGCGGTATCCGAGCGGGTACTTCCCGCGCGACGATCTCAGAGCCAAGCACGACCCGCTAGATTGGCACGCGGACCATATCCACACAAACTTCAGGGACATGTACCGACGGCTGAGGGAACACGGGTTTTATCTGGAGGTTATGGGTATGTGACATAGCTTTGTATATAAAATTCTTTTATACGCGCATATATTCTTTTGTAACAGTATACACGGCTGGACCGATTTGGATTTAATTTTGTGTTTATATCTGAGTTGATCCCACGACGATTTTAAAAATAATTGCACCCGTTGTAACCGTTTTTTCGTGAAAAAAAAAATTATTTACTGAACCCCTGCTAACCTTCATATTAATTATTTAAAAATAATAATATAACATTTGCCATACTAAAAAGTATTTCAGAAAAAATAATTCCTTTCCTCTGGCTTAGTTACTATATCTTTATTGCGTTTTAAAATGTGCTGGTTGTGTTGAAAAACATCACTACTTTTTTAAAATATTACTGACATAGCGTCAATATTAGAACCTCTGAACTGGTATAACTACTATCGCTAGTAGGTACTACGCTTTAGTAACTAATATAAAATGTCTAGGTACGCCACTGACATGTATAAACACGTCGCTGTACGGCGCGCTACTACTAGTGGACCCCGAGGACGAGTACTTCCCCGAGGAGATGGCGACGTTGAAGAAGGCGGTCGACTCCGGCCTCTCGCTGGTGGTGTTCGCTGATTGGTACAACGCTTCTCTACTGAAGCATGTTAATTTCTACGATGAGAACACGCGTCAATGGTGAGTGTTATCTTAAACGTTTTTATGTAAAACATGTATTTACACATATTTGCGTATGCGGTTATTATTACGACTATATTTTTATTCTATTATTATGGAGGTGAATTTCCATACGCATCCCGAGAGGGTCAACTTTTTTATATTAGATTCAACTAATTAATGGAAGTTTAACTTACGTCCGCGCGCGAAGCTCCTGGGAATCGGGGGCTTCATAACTCTCCTGTACTAGTGTCGAGTGTCAACTTTAACGCTAGAACACAGTCGTCACTATTTAATTTAGACGGAAAAGGGAAAGAGCTATCACGTAAGTCACAAAAGAAGATTGGTGTGAGTATTATGATAAACATGTTATAGCAGTAGAAGAACATTACTGGCAAAAGGATGGCTTAATGGAGAATGCTGTCGACTATTTATTGTTGAAGTCCGTGAGGAGAGTACGATAGTACATTAAATTATTTAAGTACTGATTATTCTGATTGCCCACATATAATGATTTCATGATTTACACTTTTCGGTTTCGTTTCGCGATTTAAGCGCGGATCCTCAAGATGTGTTAATAGATAAAATATAGTATCGACAGGGCAATACCGACTAAATCACAACTCTATAGCTCATTACGTCAACATTCGTTATTAGTCCTCGGAGCTCGCGCGCGGACTATAAATGCTCAAAAGGGTTGGAAAATTTTTTTGTGAAATTAAGAAAGAATTATTAACATAATAAGTTTTAAATATATAAAACATACCTCACATTTCAGGTGGACGCCAGAAACGGGAGGATCAAATATTCCTGCTCTCAATGATCTCTTAAGCATGTACCAAGTAAGTATAAAATTTTAATAAGTTCAGTGGAGAACATAACTCAAAATTCATAATTGATATTACTATGTTTCTCTTTTTTTTCCTTTTTTGCCGATCAGCCGGCCTACTCTTGACACTCGATCCTATCGAAATTTAGGATTGGAATCGAAAAGACGCTACAACTAGCGCACAATTTGACTCGATTACAGTGAAATTTTATGTAACTAATTGAAATCGGGATTTCTCGATCTTGTTCATACATATTTCCATAATTCGTACTCTTGACAACATTTTGACGTTGACGTATCGACTTCGAAATTGAAATTGGGTTCGAATTTACACAGTTCATTGTTCAACAAAATTTAAGTTTTTAGTGTTCGATTCCGTTGTTTAAAGTGTTTTTTATTAAAATTATGGCATGATTGGCACTTCTTTTTGGATATATTAGGATAGATCTAAGACAAAAGCGAAATCTAAGAAGAATGGCGCGTTATATGCCAATAATGCGTTCACCATGAGTGATGTATTGCCTCAGCAAGGAGCTTTGAAGTTTCATAGCGATTTGGATTTGTATCTACTATCTAGTATCTACGCGTTATAAGGTATGTCAATAGAAATATATATAATCTAACCTCTTCTATAGTTCATCTTTTCTCTTTATTTACGGCCTATGTAGGATACATAAAAAATATATATCAAATTATTTTATTATTGATTGGTTCTACATTGTTCTTCATATTTTGTGATACCTATCTATTAGACAAATCAAAGTGCTAATTATAATAATCTATTTGACTTATTGAGTTACATATATTTGCATTATTTTATGAAAACTTCCAAATAACATCCGTAGGAAGTGCTATTGATGGTACTCATATGGCTATCATACGTCCAGCCCAAAATGAGAGGTTTTATAATAGAAAAGGATTTCACTTAAGAAATGTTTTAATTATAAGTTGACTCTTGGATTCTGTAATTGTATAATTTAGTTTTAATAATGCCTTTTCTTTTATTAGTAATACCTTTAAATTGTATATATTATATTGATATAATATATTATACAATTTAAACAAATTAATTATATATATTAATAGGTATATTCTTTTAGTAATACCTTTAAATTGGCAAATAACATAAACATTATAAAGGAATCTTAAAATGTGTTCATTCCTTTTTAAATTTTGGGGAACTTGTTTATTTACTTGTTAATTCTAAGTTAAAATCATAAGAAAGTGATCATTTGTTTCATACATTAATATTATATTGCAATAATTATATGTTTTAGGAGACTCGGGCTATGCCCAAAGAACTATTATGATGACACCTATTTGGATGCTCCGGCTGGCTCACCTGAAGAACTACACCAAGTTTCATTGCGTGGCACGCAATACAGTAAAGCATACTATTGATGTTCTGAAGAATAGGTGGCGATGTCTCCTAGGCCACAGGGTCCTTCACTATAAGAAAGTGATCATTTGTTCCATACATAAATATTATATTGCAAAAATTATATGTTTTTAGGAGACTCGGGCTATGCCCAAAGAACTATTGTGATGACACCTATTTGGATACTCCGGCTAGCTCACCTGAAGAACACTACACCAAATTTAATTGTGTGGCATTCTATACAGTAAGCATACTATGGGTGTTCTGAAGAATAGGTGACGATGTCTCCTAGGCCACAGTGTTTTTAATGTTTTCATTAAACACTTGTTAAACTACTATTTGTTTTTATTTGCCTATCTATATTTTTGGTCATTGATTGATATAATCAATATTACAATATATATATATATATATATATATATATAAATAAAATAATAATTTGTATGTTGTCTCAGAACTTCAGTTATTATTTTGGAAAGCCTTGGCACCAGCATTACTGGTAAATTAAGAAAGAAGATGATTTCTATTTTATTTTTTTGTTTACTATATTTTGAGCTATTTTGAAATTTGAATAAAGTTTTTTTTTATAGCAGCAATACACATTATGCCAGAATGTATAATAATTTATTTTGCTATAAATGCTTTAAAAAAATAAGTTTAGGTTTAATTTAAGGAACTACATTATAATAGATAATAATTAATTATTGGAGACATATTTTAATTAAAAAAAAACATAAACATCATAATATGTTGAATTTTATTTTGTTATTATATTTTATTATAATGGCCACATCGGTCGTCGATTCCAATTTCAATTCAATCGTAAACACGATTTGTTCAAGAGTACCAATATACTCCAGATTGGAACTGGAACTGGATTGAATTCGTATTGTTGTGAGATTGGAACTGCAGTCAAGAGTAGGCCGGCTGTAGTCAATTTACTAAGTATGTTTTTCTATATATCTATATATATATACCATATTTTCTAATATTTACGCGATTTTTACTTATATTAAAACAAGATTTTATGCATTTTAATGCGGCTTAATAATTAAATGCGGTCTTTTCCTATGCAATTGCCGTTCTGCAGTACTGGCCATTTCAAATCAAACTATTTTTTTTTGGCTAAGAATTCTAATTTCAAATTAATTTTATTTTAAAAACATGAAATTCTTTTTCCAAAGGTAGTCATTTGTTTATTGATTAGTATTACATTTTCATCGCATTTCAATCTTTTTCGTCATCATGGATACGTTAAAAATTCAAGTAATTATGAAATATGAGTACCGTCGTGGCAACAACGCGGCACGCAACATCAACGACGTTTACGGAGCTAACACTACAAACCAACGCACCACCTGTTATTATTTTGCTCGCTTCTGTTCTGGAAATTTCGACCTGAAAAATGAACCTCGCGGTCGTCCGAAGACTTTGGTCGACAATGTCGAATTAAAGGCGATTGTGGAAGCGGATGATACACAATCTACGGCTGAATTAGCAGCAGCTTTCGACGTTAGCGTTTAAACAATATTGGTCCATTTGCGTCAAATTGGCAAGGTAAAAAAGCTTGACAAATGGGTGCCCCACGAATTCAATGCTCGTCAGCGCGAAGTACGCGCCGAGACGTGCCTTGCATTGCTCAACAGACACACAAGTGAAGGAATTTTTAACCGCATTGTTAACTGCAATGAAAAATGATTCCATTTTTCATCGCAGTTAACAATGCTTAGTTGCAAGTTTGTTTGATAACCGCAAGCGCTCAGCAAGTTGGTTGGATCCTGGTTCAGCACCTAAACAATGCCCTAAACGAAAACTTATCGTTGAAAAGTGATGGTCACTCTTTGGTGACCCTGCTCACCAGACCTTGCGCCTACAGACTACTACTTTTTCCAGAATTTGGATAACTTCTTGGCGGGAAAAAAAATCAATACCCGAGAGGCAGTACAAAATGCCTTTGTAGAATTTGTTGCCTCCCGTCCCGGCAAAGATGCATTGATTGCATGGGTGATTACGTCGATTAATACAAATAAAAAAATACATGAAAAAAATTCGTTTAAATTTTTCATACAAAACGGCAATTTCAAAGACCTATTATTTTTACATTCTCGACGTTGCGGACACTTAACAGCTACCATGAGGACAGTCCTCGTGGTAGCTGTTAAGTGTCTTTGTTTTGTTGGTTGTGAATTGAGAAAACCCTAAAAAAAGTTTTTCATTTTAATGATATAAATTTATTTAGACTAATAGTTTTAAAGTAAAACTTCTTTGCGCACATGAGGGTAATTTTTTTACGGATGAAACGTCACGAAAATGTATAACGTTTTTGTCCAAGAAGAGGGAGAGTGTGATTGAGACCGATAGAGAGAGTGAGAAAGGGCGAACGTAGCATGAAGCACATAGCCATTGAGTGAGCAAGCGAGTGAGAAAGATCGAGAGAGAGAGAGAGAGAGAGATAGAGCGAACGTCGCATCACAAGTCTCGGAAAGCTTTAGATTAGTATAAATATAAACGGGGTTCAAAAATTAGTTTGCCAAATAGGCTTCACTTCTGACATGTGTACCTACTTTGTACGCACGCACTTTATTACTAAATTTACTTTTTGTTAATTTTTAAGTTGGTGTGTATTTATTGTTTGATGTCCGTTCCGTATCTTTGAAGCATAGTTAAAAATTTGTTTACTAAGGCCTCTTTGAAAATGTGAATTAAAATCAGACCTGTTGTCTGTAAAGTCGGTTTACGAAGGATAGATAATTTTACGTTTTTTTTTCCGGATGGATCTATGCTAACGACCCGAAGGCCTTAATGCTACATCGGATTATTGTGAGCCCATTTGGCTCACTTTTGGGTTGTAAAAGTGGGGGGTTGCCCCCCGCCAACCTGCGACTACACGGCCTCCTGGCATCGAGTTGGATTTTACGTGATAACGTCATAATGCGTTCATCGATTTATACGATGTTATCACGTCAAAAAAAATCTTTAAATCTCAATCGTTTCTAGATTGCATTTGGTGATCGGGTATTCGAAGGCTCGTTCAAGCTGGGCGGTCATCGTATGTACTACGCGAGTGGTACTCACATACACAGCTTCCCGGAACACGGCATTTTATTGACGGCCGAATTATCCGACCAAGGACAACATGTAAGTTTTAATTAATAGCACAATTATAGTGTGTTTATTTACAGCCAAAACCAAAAGGTATTTCACTAGTGGCAGGGGAGAACTTCGTCAAGGCATGTTTAGTCCCACCATTGTGCTTATAGTCCAGTAATTATAATTTATAGGGTTCACTTCGGAAAATCGACATACCCAGTATATTACCACGTAAAAACGTGTATTTTGGCATCCTAAAACTGTTCTCAAAATTCACATGTAATTGAATGGTCGCAAGGTAAAAAAAATCGATTATTTTTACATTTTTGCAAATATCTCGTTTTCTTTGTGTTTTACGCTATTTGTATTTATTATCAATATTGTAGATAATTAAATTCTCTATAACTCTTGTATTTAACATTTTTTCATACCGTGAACTGTTTTCGAGATAGAGAGCGGAGAGCGCGCGGTCAGAGAATCATGTGAGGTCATAATCTCTTTCTGTAATTGAAAATCTCGGAAAGAAGGGCAGGTCAGACAGAGTAATTACTGGCACTGAAACGTACCTTCCGTCCACGTGTCGCGAAAGGTATTGGAAGGTATTGGTGATGCCTAGGTCTAGCGCTAATCTTGAGGAAAACTAATGTTTATGGATGACGGTGCTCACATACCGTCATGTGGCTTATCTGTTAGTTTACCGACCTCGAGATGTTGATTGTAGAATTATTATAACTAGATGTCATCGTAATTATAGATTGTGATAAAAAACCGTTGAGTAACCTTAATTGATAACCAAATGAAACCCGTAATAAAACCCGTCGAGTAGTTAAGAAAATATCGATGTACAAGGAGACCAACACGAAAAGCAACTTTAATTTATAGTATATAAAGGCAAGTATTGCCTGATATTTTTTGTTAGATAATGTCAACGGAGAAAAATGGCGGCGGTGGCGCGGCTAACGCCGGTGAGATGGTGGACGTGCCGATACTGGGGCTGCTGCAGACTGACGGAGAAACACGAGACTACACGAACAGCAGCAACGATCAGATACCGAAGGTGAGAATAGTTAAATGAATCCATTGATTTTGATATCCTTCTATGTATTTTACAATCTTTTAATATCTCTTCTTCCTTTATATCCTGGTTTAATTCGTACCTTCGTGACCGCTCGCTACGTATTCAGATTAACGATACGTTTTCAAACTGGGTCGATCTCCATGCGGGTGTTCCCCAAGGCGGTGTTCTTTCTCCGCTTCTCTTTTCTATCTTTATTAACTCAATAACTAAAGTAATCTCGTCAAAATTTCGTTTATATGCCGATGATCTGCAAATTTACCGCCACTTTACCATTCCCGAGGCTAATTTGACTATTAGCAATATCAATGATGATTTGAACCGCATTAATGAATGGGCTAATTCTTTTGGTCTACATGTGAATCCAGCAAAATCTAAAGCGCTAATTATTGGTAGTAAACGTCTTCGGCCTCTCCTGGATCTGACGAAACTTCCTTCTATTACATTAGGCGGTGAACCGATTGAATATACTGACATGGCAAAGAATTTAGGTGTCATTTTTGATGGAAATCTCTCCTGGAATGCTTATAACAGTGCAATTAGTCGTAAAGTGCACTATTCAATGCATTCTTTAAAAGGTTTGCAATATTTTCTACCCTTTTCTAGCAAAATTACACTTGCTCAAACTCTTATACAGCCGATAATCGATTATGCAGACGTATGTTGTTTGGATGCCACTGAGGAAAACTTAGGCAAATTAGAGCGTTTACAGAATCTCTGCCTTCGTTTCATTTTTGGATTAAAAAAATATGATCATGTGTCTCATGTGCGTAGGAAGTTGCAGTGGCTTCCTGTACGCCTACGCAGAAACTATAGAATTCTTTCTTTGCTTTTCAATATTCTCTTCAATCCTTCTCCTCCTTCCTATATGCGCGATCGTTTTTCATTTCCCCACCTTGATGATTCATCATGCAGATCGTACCTTGCTCCACGTACCACGCCATAAAACTGATTACTATTCTTACTCCTTCACTGTATTTTCATCCAAACTTTGGAATTCCTTGCCCCAAGAGATCCGCGATTGCAGAACTGTTGGCCTATTTAAAAAGAGAGTGAAAGAGTACTTTTTGAATCAAACATAATAAATTTTTATTACTAAAATCTCTATGATATTATGTACCTTCATTTAAATGTATGTATTTTATTATATTTAATTTATTTTATTTTATATATAATATGTATTATGTATGTATATTAATATATGTTTATATTCGTATAATATACGTGATTATTAAGTATGTGTTCTTGTTTATGGAAATTTGTATACTTCGTAATGTTTGTTAGTGTTTTTGTAATTTTATCTTTTAATTAATGAACACCCTATTGCTTAAATTATTGTTCTTCTTCTCCTATATTAGGTCAGCTGGAAGAAATTTCAGTGTGGAATAAGCTGTACCTTTGTATCTGTTTTTTTAAACGTTCATAGTACATAAATAATGAAATAACTAAATAATAACTGTGCGTAAAAACAATAAGACTAAAAAAAAAAAATATTAAATCTATGATAGAGCGATACAGATTTTATTGATTTATTTATTTGGAGAACGGTACAGAAACAATTGCAAGAATAACAGCGTAGCATAAAACAGAAAAATAGGTACAAATTGACCCTCTATGTCTCACTAAGAACATGTTGTTTATATTTTACAGCAAGAACAGAAAAGATGATTAGTTATTACTAGCAATATATTATTACAATAATTATTAAAATCAAATTATCAAAAAGTGCTTTACCATACTGATTGAAGAAAGATTGACAGCTCAATAAGCTAAGTAATTCGTGCGTATTGCGTTGACCAAACACAATATGATATCACTCATATCTCACGTCACTCCGTTGGTGAACTAAATGCGTCTACATTGCCTGTACTGTACCGACAGCATCAAATTGATTGATGGGTGCCCAAACTTTTTGAGTAGTTTAGATGCGAAGTTCAAACTGACACCAACTGTACCCGCATTTGTACTACTCGCGTCGTGTTCCTCAGTGCTGACGGCCATGACCTCGATTTTACATCACTTTCCCTCTTTTCCCGCTTTTCCCTGGTCACTATGGTTCTGAACTGTATAGTCAAGAGTTGTGTGGATGAGGCGTCTACGAGGCATTTTTCCCTTTGTTTAGGATTTGCACTAAAGTGTTATTATTACAGGCGGGCCGCATAGTGGTGTACGGTGACTCGTCGTGTCTGGAGGGCGGGGCGGCGCGCTCCTGCCATTGGCTGCTATTGGCGGGCCTGCAATACGCGCTGGTGGGTCATTTGCCCACGTCACTGAAGGACTCCGCAGCACCCAGACACCATAGGGACGTGCATATTATTCCTTCAGGTACATACCTACCTATTGATATACTATTTTAGAACACATTGTTACTAATATTTTGGTACAGATAAAGATGTAGAGAGGATTATAGGCTATTTATTCTCGCGAAAATAAAACGCGAGTGTAACTGCAGGAAAAATACTAGTAGTAGTATGTATAAATACATGAAGAAGCTAGTAGTATACAAACTTAGAGGACCGTGTTCCGTTGTTCCCGTAACAATACGCAAATAAAGTATGGCAAGTGTTACTCGGCAAAAATGTAGCATTCTATTGGTGATAAAATCGTTCGAGTAGTTTTTGCGTAAAATCGTAACAAAAATCAAATCTCTCATTCATCATAATTATTATCAGCCTCTATCTGTCCACTGCTGAACATAAGCCTCCCTCAAAGAACGCCCAGAAGACCAATCCCTCGCTTCTCACATCCAACACGGACCGGCCACTGTACGGAGATCTCTACTCTGTACAATTTTTTTTTCAATATTTATTTATCTATACACCTATATAAAGTTAAGCCAGCTACAATATTAGTCTAGATAAATCAATATGTAATTTCCGTTACAGACTTGCCCCAGCGCGCGGAAGGCGGTCGTCTCCATTTATACTCGCGCGTGTTGTCTCCGGACGGCAGCGGACCGCGTCCGCTCCCCGAGTGTCCCGTGAGCTCGCCAGTACAGCCACAGCCGGTGCACGCGCCCCCCTCCGCCAGGACGCTAGCGCCGAGACACCAGCCGACCGATCCTAAGAGCATCAGTGAGTTATTTTTATGTAAAACATATATTGTGACCTACCTGTAAAATCCACTCGAGTGCCGTGACGGAATACGGAAGGACAATGTCAAGCCGTGATGCTCAAGTATTAATTAACTATAAATTCTAATATTAGTTAACATAGAGTATTTACATCTGCCGGGCGTCCCAACTTTTTTTCAGTTAGAAGTCACGGAAAATAAAAAAGGTACCAATTCCTATTCCAAAAAAAACGTAAAGTAGGGGGACAAAATCTTGCAGAGTACACATTTCATGAAATTACAAATTTCTATTATTTAGTACGTGTCTTTATCAAGCAAACCATGGAGCTAGCTGAATGTCTCGGAATCGGAAAGGATTGCATAGTCGCAGATACTTAATGAACTTTATAAATGTAAATTTAATGAGAGTCACGTAAATTTCAAATCATGAAATGAACTCATTATCTATGGAATATATTGTTTATATTACGCATAAATCTTCCGCATTCAATTATTAGGAATAAATTACTTACAAAAACTGAGACAGTATCGACAACAAAACAGACTATTGTATACACGGTTTAGGCCTATGCCTTAACCGTGTATACAATTAGAGTTATTTTATATTATTAGTAAGAGTCACTCTACTCACACAACGTCGAAAGGTTGGACAGATGGATCCACTAAGGGATTAAAAAACCCATATCAAATGGACAACGTGTTGTTTTCGTACTTGCCGGATCGGACACGGTTTTGTGCCTTGCTTCTTTCCCTGTTGTGTGTTTTGTTTTGTTCCCTGGCGGGTGCTTGGAAGTTGGAACATGGAAAGTTAATATGCAGGTGTGGGATATATGGTGAAAATGCCCAAAATAGATCTCCGACCGACGGAGATAGTATGCTCGGTCAGGCCGAAACCCATTTGTTATCATTTCAGCTGTTGTAGGTAGGTATATATAGTGCCGAATTATGAAACTTTGATAGCGCGATTCAGGATTGTGGCGCTAATTGGTCGTCCACATCTAAAGGCTTGGCTTTCAGAAACAGCAATAACATTAACATCTGAAATGTTAAAGCCTCAATTATACCAATTAATAAAAATATCAAAGATCCCTTCAAAACATATTTTGGTATCGACATGATTTTAAAAGAACATGGTCATGACGTACTTTGCCTGCCTCCCTATCATCATCATCCAGATCTGAACCCTATAGAATTGGCATGGGCAGCTAAAGTACATTAACATGTATAAGTGTTACTAGCAAATATAATAGGAGTTAAAATATGAAATTGCCGTTTTATTGTACGGTAGGAAGGTACTTAGAATTGACATAAAACCTTCATGCTTATTCAGCTTAGACAAGAAAGATGGATACTTCGAAAATTCGAATAATTTTTGAATACGAATTCCGACGCGGAACTAACGCGGCAAAAACGGCTCGTAATATCAATGATACGTTCGGAGAGGGGACCGCTAATGAACGCACCGTGCGATTTTGGTTTAAACGCTTTTGTGATGAAAACTTTGATTTGAAGAACGAACCACGTGGAAGACCGCCCACACGAGTGAATAACAATGAATTTAAAGAGGTGATGGAATTGGAATCCGATCCGAGCCAAATTACCCAGGAATTAGCGGCATGGTTTAACCTTACCAACAATATTGACTCATTTGCCTCAAATCAATAAAAAAAAAATGAAAATTGAGGGCCTCATGGTTTGACTGATCTGCAGAAAGAAACGCGTGTTGAAACTTGTGTTGTCTTGTTTAATCGATACAGAAATGAAGGAATATTGGATCTAATTGTGACATACTGACATGTGATGAAAAGTGGTTTCTTATTACATTATTACGATAACCGTAAGCGAAAAATGCAATGGCTGACCCCTGAACACTGCATAAAAATAAATTTAAATGCGATAAGTTCTCGGTATTTTCTAAAAGATTTTTGCGGATCATGCGTCCTACACTAGAACTACGAAGCTTAGGTTCAAATCCGATACGAGTAGACACAAACCCCAAACCCAGACCACGCAAACAGCGCTAGCACTACGCTATCGCTAGATTGCTTGGGCACCGCGCATGACCCGCCTCTCCAGACGATAGGGGTGAGGGCCGGCCCTCATGATAATAGGTTAAATTCAACCGTAAAAGATTCGTCGACCGTATCGGATTTGACTAGTCTAAATCTTGCTCTCCCGAGCAGCGCGCGCGATGAACCGCGCCCCCTGCGGGGTGCGGAGGGGCGCGTACCCCTTTCGAATATCTCTTAAGTGAACCATCTGCTCATTTACTGTACCGATTGAGCTTAAAGGCCATCAGGCTGAAAAGTCTAGCCCTTCCGAAAAAAAAGCGCCCTACACTATCCATAATTGTAACTGCGCGGACGGTCGCCATTTTGGTTCAACTAATATGGCGCGAAGTACATAAACTTTTATCCCAAGAAGTATATTACGAGCCAGATAACTTTTGCAGGTGCACCCGAAGTAGAGGGAACGGAGGCGGCGCCCCGTGCGTGGCGTGGCTCCGGCGCCGCCCCCTCCCGCCCACACCTCGACGGGCCAATCCATACGAGTTTCGTCAGCCGCCTGGTCTCTATCCTCGTCATCATACTCCTGATCTACTGCTTCACTATGTTCTGGAAACGGTGCGGACGTCGACTCAGGAGACGACGCATCATCTCATTGGCCACCTAGCATGAGGCGAGGCCGAACTGGGTAATGAATACCTTGCCCCAAGTCATACTAGACATTGGACAAGCAGCTTCCAAATGCGACAAGGCGATTTTCAAACACAAACACATTTGAACATACCAAAGGGACAAGCGATATACATTCATGATACTGACAAGAATTTAACATAAGACTATAATTATGTAATGTATTATCGTTAAAAACTAGGTAGGACTACCTAGGTATAGAAAAAGATATTTATGCCAAAATTAAGACGTAAATTTTACAATTTAGATTTAGATATATTTATTAACAGATTGAAACGGTAAAGTTTTGTGGTGGGAAAGTTGTCTTTTGCAATGTATATTGAGATTGTATCGTTTTGTGTGGAATGGAGAGCACAATATCAGAGATTAATAAGGCGTTTTTCTAAATACTTGATTGCAAATACAAGTAATAGCCTAATTTTTTGCCATTAATGCCAAATTTCCAAATAGGGTAACGCCTTATAGTGTAATGTTAATTTTTGTTGGATCTGTTTCAGTCATGGAAGCTATTTATTTATACTGCAACAATGGTAAAATACGTGTATGGTATGTTAGAATATGTTAGAGCATATTTATTTTAATACTTTGGTAATATACATTACTTTATGTTTTGATCTCAAATAAAATTGGGATTGTCTTTAGGGTCAAGACCCAAGCAAAACTTGGTAAAAGATTTCAGCGTTTTAGTCCAAATCTATTAATTTTACTTTAAATACCAACTCCACCGTCTGTAATAAAAAAACAGTTAAATAAAGTTTCCTTTAAATTCTACTTAATTCTTTCGATAACTTGATCATAGGACAATAACTTAAAGGCTTTTTCGTAACTTTTTAACAAAGTACGTACCCAAATTAATAAACGACTCGCACTTATTTAAAACTATTTACCATAAAATTACAAAAATGAGTTACCTAATTTATTTCGATTTATAATTATTCAATTATGTAAAAATATATTATACATTTTTATAAAATGTATGGTATAGTTTTTAAGAGTAATAACATGCAAATCACTGTGTGAAGAATGAACGAAGTTTATGTTAATATGAGCATGCATTATTATTATTATTGGGCAACTGATTTTTTAATAATTAGATTTTTTTAATGTACATAATATAATATTGACGTCGTCATTGAACGTTATTAAAGTTGTGAAATAACAAACAGATTTATTATTGACTCATAGATTGGCAATGTTTAGTATTATACAAAACTGTATGGTATGGGTGCGTTCCACTAAGCGTTCTCGACGATCATGCTCACGACCGCAGAGTTTCCATTACACTTTAGTCATGAGCGTTGAAATGTAAGCCCAAGAGGAATTGATTATAGGGCGTTTAGAGCGTTGAAGACTAACAAATGACAAATGGTGACAGAAAAAATATAGCAAGTCTTAAGAGGTTAGTTACGTAAATCTTAACGGTTAATTCTAATAATTAAGAGTTAATTAATTGAATATCTAATCACTTATGTCTTTTGCGGCGACATTTGCAAATACAAAATCTATTTTTTTTTTCAAAATGACATATTTTTTTAAATCTTTTAATTTTAAATATGAAAGTTATTATTTTTGTAATATTTTTTTCAATGAGAAAAGTGATACAAATTATTGTTAAATGTCATATTAAAGCCAATTTTCACTTGTAAATTTTAAGGTTATGTTATTAACAGCATTCTCTGCAGAAACATTTACTAAAATATCTTTTAATCGCATCAAATAATGACATTTTCTCGGTTGATTGATTTTCTCTTCAATAGTCAAAACAAATAAAGATCATCTCGATGATCTTTATTTGTTTTGACTATTGAAGTTCATAAATTCCTGTTAATTCTCTCTACGCTCACTGCGACCCACCTCCTGTCATGGGTCGTCGTGAGCTCCGCGTGAGCGTAAGTCTAAGTCTTGACTTCATCAATGACGTTTACGCCGCGACCACAACGTTCGTAGTCGTCATGTGGAACGGCCAAAAGAGTATTTTAGCCGATGTGAACGCTTAGTGGGACGCTCCATGTGTAATTTTATTGCTTTTTATTTCTTTTATTAATTATTACACTCAAAACCATTATTAATCACGTCTTTTAACAACAATTTTTTAAAGAGAAACATACATTAAAAAAAAAGCTTTATTTGTTTTATGTTAGACATAAATTACAATTAATATGACAAAAAATTACAACTAATATGATCTCGTCATCTATTTCGCTCAAATGTACCTTATATTATGTATTTCTTGTTCGCATTGCTAGTTTAATATAATCTATGTTTACAAAATCTATATTAATACGTGAACCTTTGTACGTCTTTTTAAATTTAGTACAGTTAAAGATTAAGTGGAAAGGAAGTTGAGAAAGCTTATTATTTTGTGTACTATGCATTATAAATACACTAAATTAATTAAATATACATACACTACGATACGCACACATTCAAATTTGAATAATGACGACATGTCAAACTAACTAAAATAGACTTTGAGGTGGGAAACAATAGATGACGTCATAACGTTTAGTTTTTATTTATTTTACAAAGAAGTTTTGAAGCCTAATGCTTCAAATCTTGTTTGTAAAATAAATACTTTTAGCTACGGTCAAACTGTATATGAAGTAGAGTGGCTTTTTAAAATTCAGATCGAATTTCGATCGCTAGGTAACAGCAAAGCATGGATGTTCGGGCCGTCCCCTGCGACCACTATCCGTGCTAAGCGTCAGATTTAGTACCTTTAAACGATATGTATACGATACGATACGACACGATATATATGTATATACATATATGTATGTGCCTATACAGAATGGAAGAAAGGCAGCGCGCGTGGATTTTTTTAAACGTTTGTATTAGCTTCACGTATATGTATATATATATATATATATATATATATATATATATATATATATATATATAGATTCCGTTATATAGATATATATATATATATATATATATATATATATCTATATATGTTATTTTTACCCCCTTTAAGACGTCACATTAAATTGTAACCTTGCACATTTTAAGGACCGATGACAATACAATAATTTAATAGGTTTTTTCCAATATCCTGATTAAGATAATCAGGAAAGCACATGCAAGGAAGGCATAAGGCGCGCAAGTTACCTACTTGTGCGGTTTTGTTGTCTCCCACTCATACTAAAGTGATTGCCATAAGTTGAGTAGTGTAAATTTATTTAAAAAAAGATAGGTACCTACTAAAAATAAAAAAAAATATAGTAAAAAAAAACTAAAAACACTCTTTAGTAGCAAACTGAACTAAACATTTGAAAATAATTTTTATAACTAGAATTAATTGAATTAATGAAAAATAGGAATAATGCTTGTATAAAAAATATTTTCACATTTTTAGTTCGGTTGTTAGGTATAAACCGAACTAAAAATGTAAATAGTGTTTTAAGTTTTTTTTAACTATAATTTATTACGCTTAGTTCCTACGCTTTATACTACAAAGCCTCGCTTCTTTTATGTTCATGAGTGATGCTAAACTCCCTGTTTGCCCATCACTATAATAAAAAATATATAAATTTTATGCGTACGATACCTATTTTTTAATGGCTATAATGATCATATTGCAATTGTTTTTAATCAAATGTTAGGCACAAACTCTTTGACATGTGGTAACTTTAAATACAATTATTTTAAAACAATGTAATTAAGTGTTATGTTTTTTGTAAGTGTACATATTGTTGTAGTTTTTTCTCCCCAGTGCTTAAGAAATATATGTTTTAAAGGCTAATTCTAGAATATTTTATTTACTTTTTAACACCGTTGAAGAAATTTTTGTGATATTACTAAGAGAATGTGTTTTTTTCTAACTCGTTGAAAGTTATATAAGACTATATTTAATGCCGCAGTTGTAGAATAAGTTACGGTTTTCATGATGTCTATGATATTTTTTCATCGTTCGGTTTGTAGAGTTTGTGTAGAGTTTTTAAAAAAGTTACCAGTAGTATACGTGTCTCCGTTTTAATCGAAATTCGAATTTAGGTCCTGGTAGGTAATAATAATTAATCGTCTTTGTAGTGGTTTTCAGCTGTTTAGGCTGTCCTAAGGATCTTAAGGAATAGTTTATAGCACTTTCTGTCTTAACTTGGATTTTAAATAGAAATCCAAGTTATTCTTCTTTATTTCTATCTGCTGATCATGTGATAGTACACTGTCGCATTAAATTCTCCACTTCAATAATAAATAAGGTACTTAATTTATAAGAAATTAAGCTGTAATTTAGGTTATTTTTATATATATGTTGTAAATATTACCACGTAAACTATATTTTGTCTTCCGTTTGATATTTGATCAAATTTTATTTTAGAAATGATTGCATTGGTTCTGTCTGTCAATATCCGTCCGACGTTCTATTCCATGCAATACATTGGGTATTATTCGTAGAAAAAATGTGTGAAATATATTTTTACGGATACACTTTACTTAAAACTAGACAATATGTATTTTGGAACAACTTCAATCTTTTGATAAAATGTTAATTATTACGAAGTTGACTGCTAAAGACATTGTTGGGCCAATTATGAGAAGGGTTTTAGAAAGTATTTAATGTAAATAAAATTAACAATGTTTTAACGTAAACGATGTATTTATATGCATATCTGTATAAAATGTATACTGTACATGTTTTTCATGTTATAAATGTATGTGTTAGAGCTCTTTTAGAAAGGTTGACGTTTAACAGTGACACTAAGTAAACGTACTGCCCTGTAGACAAGTGGCTTTACATTTATAGAATAGAATAGAAACCAATGTATGAGATTGACGTTCGTTTTTGACAACAAAGTCGAAACAAATTCTATTCTATTCCTGAAGGTAATAGCCACTTGTCTAGAGGTGCTGATTACGATATTACGATTGAAATAGCTAATGACGACGATGAGGTTAGAGAGAAAAAAGTATTTATTATATTTATATGGAACTATTACTAGAAAAAATATAAGTAATAATAAAGAATATGCCAATTAATCGTCTGTTTATTTTTTCGTCTTTTTGGTTTAGTTAATTTAAAAAAAAATATTTTGAGTAGATCATCATTAGTCTGTGTCGTCTGCTGTCGTATTACGAACTGTCAATATATTGAGCTGATGAAGAAAAGTATTGTAAGTACCTAACATTAAATACTCACAGACTTTAATATTATCGGACATGCAGTTATTGGTACTCTGTGTGATAATCCTCAATAGGCCAGATAGGCCAGGGCACAGGCGAATCACTGTGGTAAGTAGGTACCGTAATCTGGCGTAATGTTTGAGGCAAACCCTGAAGTGGAGGAATGAGAGTCACTGAAACTTATGCTCGGCAGTCAGCGGTGTTTGGCTCTTAGGATCTTATTATATATACGTGTGGATTCAGAAAAATCTCTT
This sequence comes from Helleia helle, assembly GCA_963853865.1. Taxonomy (NCBI): domain Eukaryota; kingdom Metazoa; phylum Arthropoda; class Insecta; order Lepidoptera; family Lycaenidae; genus Helleia; species Helleia helle. The sequence goes on from OY971420.1 coordinate 10,066,868, forward strand.
TCACTAAAGAATTGTAAAGTAAAAAAGTATATTAAGTAAGAGAAAATTTTATCTAAAAGCGTCTCATAGTATACGGAAATAAATTTTATCCGATATGTACAGAAATATAATCAAAATGTCTACTACATAAATGCCCCAAGTAAGTAACCTTACGGCATTTAACCCAAACTATTTTATGAAAGCCCTAATTAAAATTCTGCTCTAAAGTAATCTGAGTATTTAGATCGGATCGGAGCAATTAAATAAACTATCAGTGTAGTTACATCACCTCGCGATCTCTAAAAATAATGCGGTATCTACCATGACCTATCCCTACTAGGTATCGCAAGAGATCTCAATAGATTTATCTCATATTCTGAGTGGAAATAACTAGGTACCATATTGTTTTCATGTTTATAATTGATAATTATACTAACGAGTTATTATATTTATGAAATTAAATTTGAAGGCATGCTCGTTTCACGATGAAATTCGCGCGAGCATCGTCTGCGCACATGCGTCATGCGCATGCATGCGTCATTCTATAATCTATATGTAATCGGTTTTTTCGCAACTGCCAAACGTCAAATAATAATTCCTATTTCCTATTCTACTCAGCAGTCAGTCACTACACAGTACACACTTGACACTACTTACTAGTTACTAGTGACTAGTCACTACTCACTAGTCAGTTAGTCACGGCACTCGGAGCTCAGAACTCAGTAACTGCGAGGACACGGTCAGAGCAACACGGTCTATATTTATCGCGCGATATTTCGGCGCTAACAATTACAATGTCGCGGATGTATTACCCGTCCGATTATGTCGCGGAAAAATCTCATTTGCCGTCGTTTGAAAAATATAAAGAGATGCACAAAAAATCAATAGACGACCCAGAAGCGTTTTGGTCAGAAATAGCTGACGAATTCTACTGGCAAATACCTTACCAGCCAGGAAATTTTGTTTCGTTCAATTTCAATATTGAGAAGGGAAATATTTTTATTAAGTGGATGGAGGGGGCTGTGACAAACGTATGTTTCAACCTCCTAGATCGGAACGTGAGGAATGGTCACGGGGATAAGATCGCTTATTATTGGTAAGCAAACCTTTATAGTAACAGCAATCAATAAACAGCTGAGCGAATGCACCTCACTGAGACGATGCGCGAATTTATTGATTTTTTATTTGTTTTTGATAGTTATAACATGCTTAATAGATAAAATTTCTTATTTATTTATGAGTTTATTCTTATATTATTGCTGTGCATAGATATTTCTTTTTATGATTGAATTTTTTTTATACTTTTGCCTGTATGCGATCAAATGCTTTCATATTATTTAAATTTTCATAAAATATGGATTAATTATTAACATATTTCTTTTAGTTATCAAACATAATGTTTAAAATATACTTGCTACTTCTTACTGTATTAAATGCGATCCTTTTAAATTAATTTGCTCATACCTTGATCTTTTCTTAGAAACTAATTTAAGGATAAAGAAATATTTATTATTCATGCTCATTAAGTCTTTTGTGAATAATTTAGAAGTATATTTCACAAAAGACTTAACTACATTTCGTCGACTAATTTACGTGACAAAGGATATTCCATTTTTCTCTAATCGAACACATGTATTAAATAAAAACATAATATTTATTGATATACCTATGCAATTTTTATATTTACAATTTACATAAACAATTAAAATTTTATAAACCTAACGAAGTTTAATAAGTTATTGACGTTTGTTCCAAAATATTACGTAAAGCTTCCATAAAGCTTCCTATAAAGTGATCGATTATGTAATTACTCCAAACCTGGATATTCTGGAAGGACAGAATCAAGGCTCTTGTTTCTATGGAATTCGTTCTTAACAAATACCTAATTGCAATGATATTAGATGTATACAAAAATATATTTGGGACTTAAGGTAATAGAACTAATAGAATACTAATAATAAGGCCATGCATACACTATAATCTAAATATTTAGTATAATATATAAGAGGTAGTGGCAAATTGGGGGATAAGGGAAATAAGTGCAACACATCTGCATTTAATCTCTGCTTGTGCGGATGTGTATGGGTGATTCAGGCCTTGTCGTGGCGGTGGGGCTCAGTAGCTTAGGGTGATCCCAGCACCTTAGGCGAAGCGAATTGAGCCGAGGGAGCTCTTTGTACCCCTCTTATAAGAAGAGACAAAAGAGCAGGGGGAAATGGGTGAGGATGGGAACCTCACCCCATTGTACTATCCCGACGTTGGGAGGGGTTCTGTGGTGCGGGACAACCCCTCACCCCAGTTTGCTCAACAGATCCGGGGCACCTCACCAAAGGCGGCATTGGTGGCACTCGCCGGGTTTTAGTGGGTAGAGCTGCGTCCACTTACCAGCTTTCGGGCCCAGGGAGTCCCACATACCCGCCTGGGGAGACCCACTCCCCCACGGGATGCCTCAGAGCATTTCCCGGCGTTAAAGAAAAAAAAATGGATGTGTATGGGTGTCGATAGTCGCCAAAAGGCTTTGATTGCTCGTTTACCCTCCTATGCTTTAAAAATAATATCAACCCTTATATTATGTCCCGCTGCTGGCCACGGGAGTCCTCAAAATCAGGCGAGGGTGTTGGACCATATTCACCGATGCGCTGGCCCAATGCGGGGTGAACTTCACACACCTTCAAAGAATTTTAATCTCATCAGGCGCAGGTTTACTCACGATGTTTTCCTTTGGTGGTATGTTTCTTACTTAAGTCAATTATGACATAATTACCTATAGAGAAAGAAGAACGAAAATAATAATGCGAAAACAAACATAGGGCAAACTACTCATACGGTACCTAAAGTTATTAAAATTTCCAACATTTAGATAAAGACTAGGTAATCTGTAAAATTTATTGATAGTACTCTTAATTATTATTTTTATTTTTTGTCGAAATTAGCCATTATATACGTTTTTAACCGACTTCTAAAAAACGATTAGGTTCTCAATTCAGATGTTTGTATGTTTTGAACTTTCGAAAATCGTAGGGGCGACTAGTGTGTTTGTTAATTTGTTGTCTAGAGTGATGAGAAGATGGAGCCTCGACAGTCGAGGGAACTCCTCAACGATTTACTTCAGTAACCTTTTGTTCAGCCTTGATTAATTTGTATTGATGAGAGCTTTACACGTAGACAAAGCCCACAGCGGTTTACAGTAGCTACCTTGTGTTTGCACTTAATTCATTAATATCGATGAGAACTTTGCACCCATATGGGTTCTGAGTGCCATTATTATGTATATAGGTATTAAGTCTAATAATGAATGCGATAGGCGGTCGAAGGAATTCTACGGCGATTTATAGCAGTTACATTTTGTTGGACTAACTGCATACGTTTCAGTATCCCAAAATATTTAGTTCGCAAAAAATTGAGAAAAAAATTAAATCTTTAAAAAAATATTAAAGCTTGTTTTCCTAAAAAGGATAAAATTAATTATTAAAATAATTAAATCGACTTCAAAACCACAAAAAGGCACTGAAAAATAAATTAATACCTAGCTATAATTATTATAACCGCTCTCCACAAATTTTTTTGAAGTCGGTGCCAGCCAAGTCTAATAGGTAGTAGTTTTATTTCGAGGCACGTAACTTGGCAAGGTTTTGGCGTGGTGAGGGAAGTTCGCGCATCGTATTCTCAAATAAAATCGATGCACCAACTTATCCCCACTACGCCGGAGCCTTGCCAAGTTACGTGCCTCGAATAATACCTACTTGACTTGGGTAGCACCGACTTCAAATAGATGAGTGGGTTACAAGAACAGTATTGCCATTTCTTTTACAGATAAATAATAGGTATTTTTTTTATTTTAAATGGAATAGTGCTAACCATAGACTTAGATATTATATGTTTATGGTGCTAACGAATAGGTGTTTTACCCTTTTTTTTTCTTTAACGCCGGGAAATGCTCTGAGGCATCCCGCTGGGGAGTGGGTCTCCCCACGCGGGTATAAAGGCGGCACTGGTGGCACTCGCCGTGTTTTAGTGGGTAGAGCTGCGTCCACTTACCATCTTTCGGGCGCAGCGAGTCCCACATACGGCGGAGAGCATTTCCCAGCGTAAAAGGGGAAAAAAATGCTTCTGGCTGATAATGTGGCTTTATTTACGTGAAAGAATTTTTCAAATCCGCCATTAGTTTCGGAGTCTATTCAATGCAAACAAACAATCTAATTTTCCTTCTTTATAATATTAGTATAGAAAAGAGAAGGAAACTATGACGTTCCTTTTAAAAAGTGATGCTAATTTGATGCAATGTTTACGTTTACTGTTTACAATCACGTCATACTAACTTACTCTTAGCTATTATTTACACGATCGCTGGTTTCGATTGCGTGTAGATAAGAGATACTCGGGCTTTTGTCATAAATTTCGCCTGCAAATAACTCAAATAGATCACAGTAGTATTTCTGGAGTTTTAAACTATGCGGCGGTGTGATGAAATATGATCGAACATGACTCATTTTTATTAAAAAATATGATGCTGCTTGTCTAATTATTCATTTGTTATGTGTTTAGTATTCATACGCACAAACAGGAGGAATAAATGTGTTACAATTTTTTAATATACTATTTTAATTATACAGTTATTCGTATTTGTTCTAACTTATTTGGTTAGACGTCCTTGCATTATTTCCCTTTTTAGGAGATGATTTTTGAATTCAATTCCAAATCATCCATACCAATTAAATTATTAAATAAACTACTGTTTTCTTTATATTGTATTTTCTTCCGCATTTCCGCAATTTTTTTATGTGATCTTCAAATGATACATTTTATTTTAACTTCTGACTTGTATGAGTACCTAATATGTATGTTTCGGTTTACTCATGAAAAGTCCTAAAATTAAATAATTGGTGTTTGAAACTTTGTCAACCTATGAAATTGCACGGCCATTTCAAATAAAAATAACTTTTGTTTGGCTAAGAATTCTAATTTCAAGTTAATTTTATTTTAAAAACATGGAATTCGTTTTCCAAAAGTAGTCATTTGTTTATTGATTAGTGTTACATTTTCATCGCATTCCAATCTTTTTCGTCATCATGGATACGTTAAAAATTCGAGTAACTATGTCTATAGAATATGAGTAGGTACCGTCGTGGCAGCAACGCGGCACAAGCGGCACGGTGACGGAGCTAACACTACAAACCAACGCACCACCTGTTATTGGTTTGCTCGCTTCCGTTCTGGAAATTTCGACCTGAAAAATGAACCTCGCGGTCGTCCGAAGTCTTTGGTCGACAATGACGAATTAAACGCGATTGTGGAAGCTGATGATACACAATCTACGGCTGAATTAGCAGCAGCTTTCGACGTTAGCGTCAAAACAATACCTATTGGTCCATTTGCGTCAAATTGGCAAGGTAAAAAAGCTTGACAAATGGGTGCCGTGCCTTGCACTGCTCAACAGACACACAAATGAAGGAATTTTGAACCGCATTGTTACCTGCGATGAAAAATGGATTCTGTTTGATAACCGCAAGCGCTCAGCAAGTTGGTTGGATCCTAGTTCAGCACCTAAACAATGCCCTAAACGAAAACTTACCCCTAGAAAAGTGATGGTCACTGTTTAGTGGTCTAGCGCCGGTGTGATTCATCACAGCTTCTTACCAAACGGGGTGAGCATTACTGCAGATGTTTACTGTGAAGAACTGAACACAATGATGGAGAAGCTGGCACATCTCCAACCAGCATTGGTCAATCGCTCGTCTCCGCTGCTCCTGCACGACAACGCGCGACCTCATACTGCACAACAGACGGTCTCCAAGTTGCAAGAACTGGGGTTGGAAGCTTACCGCCATCCGCCCTACTAACTAGACCTTGCGCCTACCGACTAATTAATACAGATATATTAATACAGATAAAAAATACATGAAAAAAATCGTTTAATTTTTTTTCATACAAAACGGCAATTTCATACGTATAGAAGGTATACTATGTTATCAGCTGAATGAATACCTAATTCGAGTTTAATAATAGAGTATCACACATCAGAGATAAGCGAGAGAAGTCATATTTGCTTAATTTTACGCCAAAAAAATCTATGTTTCATTTAACATGAATGTTTATGGATGGTGTACACGCAGTCAAATAGTTAGATAAATTTTAACTTAAGACACGTTTTCAACACTTTAATTTAGTTAAGCTTTAGTTATCTTATGATGGACGACCAACAACTCCTGGGTGAGCAGAACATGTTCAGTTCTGCTCACCCAGGAGGAGAAATGAATATAGCGCAAGTGCAACTGTATAAGTTGTGTAAGTTTCATAAATTAGCAAGAGAAAAACAATAGTATTTCACTGCACTATGTACTTATGTCCGAAGAATCCTTTAATTAAATACTTACTGTCTAAAGTTGCACAAGAAATAGAGAAAAGAAATGCAAATACTTCGTGTATTTGCATTTCTTGCAATGCAAAATTAAAATTACATATTGTATTATTTTTTTCTTGATACTACTGGAAATAGTTTTCGCAGTCTATGTCTATAAAATTAGAGTGTCTGTTTGTAATATAAAAATAACCACTTTTTATTAAATGCATAATTGGATGTATACACGGTACATATACCAAAATAGCCCTTTTTACAATTTTTATCTGTCTGTCCGTCTGTCTGTCTGTCTGTTTGTTCCGGCTCTCTGAAACGGCTGGGCCGTTTCAGAGAAATTATTAGCCGGAAAGCCTATTTTGATGGAACTTTCACTGACAGACAGCTGATATTATAAGGAGTAACTTAGGCTATAAAATAATCATCATCAATCCGTCTATGGCTGTAAATCTAAGCTAACGCGGGCGATGCTGCGGGCCACAGCTAGTCTCAAAATAAAAATCCAATCAAAGATTTAGTTAACTACTTGACTACTTAATATGTGTAAATCAGCCTTGAAAGCAAAATTTACCCGTGAACCGGAGCTTTGCGTCCGAGACAGGGAATCCAAAGTATAGGTAGTGTATCAAATATCAATGTATGCTGGAATTTTGTAAAGAGGTAGTGCCATGTTGCTTTGCAGCCGAATTGGGCCGGCACGACCTCTCGCTCACATAACACCGGCGTCAAGTAACAACTATGCTGTCGCGTTTCGTCTGGTTTGTGAGTTTCCTGTGGCCCAAAATGGGGAGGACAACGCATCTGCGTAACTTTTGGTTGTGCCGATGTGTATGGGGTAGTCACCATAAGGCTCCGACTGCTCCGTTGTCTCCTTGACATATAAAGAGTGTATACATATACACTCTTTATATGTCCTAAATATGCCTACAGAAAAGTCTGCCATGGCATATGTATTATGGCATATGTATGTTAACGATACCATGTATGTACTACTTATAAACTAGTTATACCTATCCATTTTAATTAAAAAAGTGGCAAATATGAAGCGGTACGTATATTACGTAAAAAAGCTATTTAGGTCCACAATTCACACATACGGTAATAATCCTTATCAATTATCAACTAAACTTTTTTTTCTTTAACGCCGGGAAATTCTCTGAGGTATCCCGCGGGGGAGTGGATCTCCCCACGCGGGTATGTGGGACTCGCTGCGCTCGAAAGGTGGTAAGTGACGCAGCTCTACCCACTAAAACCCGGCGAGTGCCACCAATGCTGCCTTTGGTGAGGTGCCCCGGATCTAATAAACAAACAGGGCACCTCTACGGCTAGTCAGTCCCCCAAGGGACCGACGCCTATTAAGATAAGTATCTTATAAGTATGTTTGTATTGTAACAATAAATAACCAGAGTAAATATTAGATCATAGCATAAAAATGCTCTTCCTTGTTATCTTTCCAAAAGGGTCCCACTTTTTGTGTACATAGGTGATAGGAACCCCAGCATGACCTAAGGCGGTCCTGCTTCAGCCCTAACCAAGTGCTTATTTTCCTAAATGATAATTTGACACTGACTAAAACATACTGACATTTTTCTATCCACCATAGAACTAAATTATATTCTACTTCTGATTTCACATTGATAGAACATGCAACATTTTTTTTTCAACGATACAATTCCTCATTATTTCCTGTTACCGTTGTAACGGCAAAATCGACAGATTAGGCAACGGTAAAATTCATCTGTAACATTTTATTTTTTTAGGTAGGTACGTACTGTAACAATAATTGGTTGAGATTTTTGAGATATGATTTCTAGAAACTACATATAAAGCATTTAATTATCCCTTATTATAAAATATTATATTTTATAAGAAAATAAGTTAATCTGGGTGGGTCAAGGCCACGCTGCAATAAGTAGAATACACTACATTTACATTTAGCTTTCATCGTTTCACGCATTGTGTTAATTTCCCTATCATATCACAAGACACAAGATTATAATGTGGAGAGTTTTATTGTTATTAACAATAAAATACTCCACTCAACGCAAGGTAAAACGTTTACCTTACTTGTATAACCACGTATAAATAACGTAATAAACTAGATAAGTGCATATTCATTCACTGTTATTATCGGTTGTCTTGAGTGCTGGATTTTTTAGTCTGCGGCAAAATTTAATTCATCCCCGAATATGATACAGCCTTTTTTTTTTTTTTTTTTTTTTTTTTCGCAGGGAAATCCTTATGGATGCAGCCAGGATCTTCGGGTAGATCCTGACCCAATGTGGGACTCGCACCTGGGAGTGCCCACCCTAAATAAAACCACTGCGAGCGCCTTCAGCCGCTTTTTGAGGGTCCCGGATATGCAGGCAACAGACAGGATCACCTCAGCGACAGGCTGGCCCCGGCGAAGGCCAGACTACTCCTCGTAGGGGGGGACTGCCCGGCCGCTACTAAGCAGTCCCCACGACGTCGTGCCATACAGACCCAGGTTCCCATCCTGGGCCCGACACGAACACAGGGGCGTTACTGGAGGCGCATTAAATAGCGCCTCCTACGCACCCCCGTTCGTCGCCCGCGGGAGGAGGCCTCGTCGGCGGCCTCCTCTCTCATCCGCTCGTCGACCTCCTTCTGGGACATTACTGCCTCGCAGAAGGAGACCATCGCCGTCCAGGACTCGTCGTCACCGAGCATCGCGGTGATGACGCTCGGCAGAGACAAGTCCCCTCCGATGACTGATGTCAGACCGTGACGCAGCGCCGCCCATCTCGGGCACACCTCGAGTGTGTGCTGGGCTGTGTCCACCGCCGCGCCACAATCATGACACACTGTCAACGGCTCCCTGCGGGCCGTCCGGCACAGGTACTCACCAAAGCAACCATGCCCGGTGAGCACCTGTGTCAGACGAAAGGTGAGGGGTTTGCGCTTACGGCGCATCCACCGCTCAAGGACCGGACGCAGAGCAACCGTCAGGTTTTTGCCATACGGCTGCTGCGCCAGGTCCTCCCCCACCTCCGCATTAACGCCTCTTGCCCTAGTCGGCGAACCCGAAGGATCCCGTCTAGCGTAAGGCTCTCGCCAAGAGACCTCCTATCCGAGACATAGGAGTGCATCTCGGCAAGAACCTCCGCCACAAGCTCCCACGGGGGGTCACCGGCTAGGGCAGTGGCTGCTGCCCACGAAACCGTACGGTACCCCCGGATCACTCTTACCGCGATGACCCGCTGCGCCGACCGCAGCCGGGCCTTATTCCTCCCAGTAAGGTGATCCGCCCAGATGGGTGCACCGTACGTCGCCAAACTACGGCAGACTCCGGAGTATAGCTGCCTGCAGGCGGCGCTGGGTCCTCCGAGGTTCGGGAGGAGTCTGCCCAGTGCACTTGCCGCCTTCGCAATCTTCGGTCCCAACATGGAGAAATGTGGGCCGAAGGTCCACCCTCCGTCAAGGATGAGCCCCAGATATTTGATATGGGGGCTCATCCTGACCCTCACCCCTCCGACCTGGAGGGCAGCCCCCGGTGGGGGTCCTTTCCGCCCGGTCCCGCGGAAGAGAAGGGCTTCGGTCTTCTCAGGTCTGACCCGAAGCCCTAACCTCTCTATGCGGCTGATCACGAGGTCAATCCCGACCTCGGCCAGCCGCGCCGCCTCCTTATAGCCTCGTCCCCGGGCATACACGAGGGTGTCATCCGCGTAGCATATGACACCCATCCCGGGGAGGAGGCGGCCTCGCAGAACCCAGTCGTAGCCGATGTCCCACAGGATCGGACCAAGAACCGACCCCTGTGGAACACCGCACCCGACTCGCCACCACTCTACGGACCCACACCGGTTCTCGCAGGCTACCCTCCTCTCGGAGAGGTACGCCTCCAACAGCCTCCTTAGATACGGGGGCACTCCGAAGAAATTCAGTGCCTCCCGTATCACACTGTGAGGGAGGCTGTTGAAGGCGTTCGCGATGTCCAAAGACACCGCGACCACCACCTCCCCTCTGTGTTCCGCCTCAACCGTCACCGCCCGAAGGCGTTTGAGGGCGTCGACGGTCGACCGGCGTGCCCGGAACCCAAATTGGGACTCTGAGAGTCCTGGTCCCGGGCCCTCCTCCAGGTGCTGAACGAGCCGGGAGGCCACAATTTTCTCCAAGGCCTTCCCAGCTTCGCTCAGCAACACCACCGGACGCACCCCCGAAGCCGAGTCCGGGGTCCGCCCTGCCTTTGGTAGCAGGCAAAGCTGACCCTCCTTCCAGGCCCTCGGGAACTGTCCGGACCGCAGGCAACGGTCGAACAGCTCCCGAAGGCTATCGCCGAGGTACGCAAGAGAGATCGCGAGCACCCCGTCTGGACCCGGCGCCCTTTTCTTACTCTGGAGGCGGGACAGAACCACCTCCATTTCAGCCTCCGTGACGGGTGGCGGAACACCCTCCTCGTCCGGCGTCTGCCGAGCCATCCTGGGGGGCGTATAGCCCACGGGCGTGTCGGGGAAGAGTACCCCGACGATCCTCCCCAGTTGGCCCCGCTGGAGCGTCTCGTTGATTGGGGCCGACTGAGCGCGGAGCTTGTTCCGCGCCCATATGTATGGTCGACCCCAGGGGTCTCTGTTGAGACCCTCAACCATCTCCAGCCAGGCCTCCTCCTTGGCTCGGCAAATGGCTTGCTGCAGGATCTTTCGCTTTTCTGCGTAGATCCTGCGCAGCCTGTCGTCCCTGTCGACGTCCTGGGGGCGCCGCCGCCTGCTCCGGGTATAATGCCGTCTGGCCCGATTGCAGGCGGCCCGGAGACCAGCTATCTCATTTGACCACCAGTAGAGCGCCCGCCGCGGGGGTGGACGTCTCGCGGGCGGCATGGCCGCTCTGCAGACCGCGGTGAATGCGTCGCAGAGCCGGTTAGCCGCCTCATCCACCCTTAGCTCTGACAGCGGTGGGAGACTCCACCGGCCGACTATAGCGGCCTCTTCTGCCAGTTCCCGGTCGAGCTTTGAAAGTGCCCAACGCGGAAACTGGCTTCTCCCCCTGGACGACGACGATGACGCCGGACGGACGGGGGCTGGAGACACCTCGAACCTTATGTATCGATGGTCCGAGAGGGTCTCCACCTCCGTCTCCACCCTCCACCCCTCCACTCTGCGTGCGATGGCCGGCGTGGCGAAAGTAACGTCCACCACGGAACCTCCCGACCAACGCACGCACGTCTGGACTGTCCCTATGTTGAGCAGGGACAGCCCGGCAGCTAGCGCCCACTCCTCCACTTCCTTCCCTTTTGGAGTCGTGACCGGGTTGCCCCATGCCGTGGACTTGGCATTGAGGTCCCCGGCCACGAACACCTGTAGGGGAGCTAGCTGCCCCACCAGCGGCCCCAGAACGTCGAGAAACCGTTCCAGGGCCGCCAAATCGCGGTTCGGTGAGAAGTAAACTCCGACGAAAGCCACCTCTCCCCGAACCGCCGCCACGTACCCGCGGCCCCTCGCTTTGACTGCGAGTGGGGGGCCGGCTCCTGGCCTCACCACGATCGCTACCGAGCCATCGGTGTCCCCTGCCCAGTGTGGGCTGGTAGGCACGGCGTATGGCTCGGCGACGATCGCGACGTCAACGCTCCACTCCGCCATGGACTGCAAGAAAAGATCCTGAGCCCCGGCGCAGTGGTTGACGTTCGCCTGGAGGACGCTGAGATGCCTAGACATTATTCGGCCATCTCAGCGTCTGCCGACTCCACTCGGTTCCCCTCCTTATCTTGTTGGGAGGGGAACTTCCCGCGGGTTGATGGGGGTTTGCATGCCATGCCCCCCATCACATGGCCTGCCGGCTTTCTGGCGTCCGCGCACACCGCGCAGTGTGCGGTGGCCGAACATCCAGCGGCCTTGTGGCCGGGCTGACCGCAGCGATAACAAAGATGGCTGCGGTCAGTCACACATTGGCACGCGCCAGCAACGTGCCCTATTCCCAGGCACCGGAAGCAGTGCCTGGGGCGCGCCTGCAAGAGGTGGAGTTGAGCGCGGCTCCATCCTACCGCTATGGGTTGTACTGGCTACCGCGTATGTTGCAGCAGTTTCTTTGCCGCTGCAACCGGGAGCTCAATGTGGGCTGTCCCCGAGCCCATTTGCCCCGTGCGGATATTCCGTACGTGGACCTGCCCGGGGTTGCAGCCGCCCTCCTTTGCCACCACGGTAGCAAGGCGCTCCGCAGTGACCGCATCACTCAGGCCCGAGATTCTCAGTTCGGCTTTCTTCTCGGGCCTGAGTACCTCCACCTCCTCGGCAAGGGCTTCCTTCAAGCGAGCGGCGAGGGCATCTGCCTTGTCACCGCTCGCAGAGCCAGGCACCTCAATGAGGCGCGCCCCGGTCGCCGACTGGCGAAACCGGAGCGGGCCGATGCCCAGCTCAGCCAGGTCTATCTTTTGCTCGGCCTTAAGCAAGGCCGAGCCATACGACGCTCCCTTAGCCGCTGCCTCCGGCAGTAACTTTATAATTACGGCCGTGGAGCGGGGGAGCGATAATTTTGGCTTTGAAGCCTCCTTCTTGGCCGACGGCCTAGATGCCACCGGGTTTTTGCTGCTAGATTTTTGGCCGGCTGCATAGAGGCCGCCGGTTTCTTTCCTGCTGATTTCCGGCGGACGACCTCCGTCCAGGTCTCCACCGGCTCCTGCGGGGCCTTGGCCCCCTCCTCCCTCCCCTGGGAAGGAGCTCCTTTCGAAGTGGTGGGACCAAATGCAGTCCACTCCTGTTGGGCCTTCCCCTTTCCCTTGCCCTTGCCCTTGCTTTTTGAGGCTTTGGGCAAGGCAGGGAACTCTATCAGATCCGGTCCCACCGCTTTCTCAGCAACGTTGGCAGCCGTCGCCTGCTCTCTTGACGCCGCAATGGCAGCCCTCGTGTTCCTCGCCAACTCCTTTTTGTCCCCCGCCAGTGGGGGACGACAAGGAGGAGCAGCAAGAAGGTTCAGGGCCGCCAGGCGATCGTCTACGACATTGCCGACCAACTCCATGAAGTTGGCCGGTACTGCGGCTTGTCTTGGTTCGGCCGCCTTTTTGCGGCTATCTTCAAATTCGCGCCTATAGGCGCGAACCTCCTCCCGCACAAGGTCCAGCTCACGCTGGAGCCGATTATTGTCGGCCCTCAGCTTACGCGCCTCTTCCGTCTCGGTGCGAATCGCCAGGGACTCCAGGACTTCCTTGATGGTTCCGGCGGCCTTACGGATCTTAGCCGCGTACCCCCCCCTAAAGTTGACTGATTTGCCGGTCAGGCCAAGAATCGTATTTAAACAAGTCTCGGCCGCCAGCCTAAGCTCTTCCGCTCCCACCTTTTCCACCTCGAGGTTCACTGGGATCTCCTCCACCTCCCCAGTAACCTCTTTTGGCTTTTTAAAAACCCGCCTCTCAAGGGCTAGCTCAAGGCTATCTTCTTCCTCCTTTTCAGTCCTATCCCTAAGAGCCGCCCGCGCACGAGACAGCGAAACCGCCTTTCCTCTCTTCGGCGCCGGTTGCGATTTCCTTGCGGCATCCCCCCCTGTCTCGGTGTCCGAGCCGGAACCCCCCGACACCTCAGAAAACAAACGCTTCTGACCGAGCTCCGACTCCGACAACGATGTCACAGACATTCCATCCAGAACTCCATCTAAATCCGCCTCCTTTCTTACCTTTGGGCGACCCCTGCCCGCCTTCCCCTTAGATAGAACAGTTCCTCTGCCCCTAACACTGCCCCTCCCCGATATACTACTTTCCATTACCTCGATTCCTCCTTTTCCAGCCCGATCGACCCGGGGTTTCCTCTTCCCTTTAACTGATGAGCAAGACGACCTTACACTTTCCGCGTCGCTTTGACTCGTCTCCTCTATCCCCTCTACATTCACCTCTACAACCGTCTTTTCCATATCGCATGCATTATCGTGTTCCGTTAGGGTAGCCAGGTCACGTGAGTCCGGACGAACCGAACCCCCGAAGCAAATTGTGCCCCCCCCCCGTAATACGTGGGGCAGACCTCCGCCAATTCTGGCGTGGTGCGGGATTCCCCCTTTCGTGGACCCGCCCGGGGACTGTTTTCCATTTTGCTTTGTCTATTCATTTTAAGAATGAATGCTCATTAGGGTCGAGCGGAACCCGTACACGTCTCAAAACAATGGTGCGCTAGGGACTGGAGACCCTCCAGCCATTCATCCCCACGCCGCGCACCTGAGCTTATGTTGGGATTGGGGTAATTTTTTAGTGAGGTTTTCTTCCTCGCGGTCCTCATCTCGACGTGAGATGGCGACCACCACCCCCGGCACTGTGTACCGGGGAGCGGTTTGGCCGGCAGTGGCCGGAACCAGCTGCCGCCCAGGATCGAATTGGTTGCCTAAAGTACTGGATTGCACCTCAGGCTTAAGCCCCACCGCCGCGACAAGGCTCCGATCCAGGGTGGGGATATGATACAGCCTAACCTAACCTAAGACATGAGACTAATAATATGTATGTCTATTTTATTTTATATTTATTGATACTGAGAAACTTACAGCTATACATAACCAATTAGAAATACAGTTAAAAACTGAAAGCCATTTGAAAGTTTTTAAAATTAACAACTAAAAGATGTTATATTATTTAACAGTTTGAGAAAAATAAACTGGAGAAGGTTCGAGAACTTAGCTGGATAATTAAACTGGTGAGACATTATGAGCTATCGGAAGAGAAATATTCTGTGGTCACCATCTAATAGAGTAAGGTTTGATTAGAAAAGCCTCAACATCACAGGGATCGCCCAAAAAGTTATTAAATTGTGTAGTAGACCTGCCAATCATGTGAATGAATGCAAAGTGGATCTGAAAATTATCACAAGTAACAAGTATCCAGAAACGGTTTTTAAGCAAGTAGCTTAAAAACCGTTTCTGGATACTCTCTTTTTACATATGTATGATATGTTGAGTTCAGTTGTAAACAGAAGTGGCCCGAGCAGTGAGCCTTGAGGTACTCCAGAGGGAAGTGTCACCCAAGCATAGACGTATCCGTTTAAGGCTGCCTGGGAACGATTATTATTAACATATGAGGAGAACCAACGAAATAGATTGCCGTTTATTCCGGCCATATAGATCTTCCGAAACAAAATATTGTGGTCAATACTATTAAAGGCTTTACTAAAATCAGTTTAAATTATGTCAACCTGAGCACCTTAGTCGAGTGTATCTAGTCTACTATCTACGAACTCACTATAGATCAAGGTTTCTTAAACTTTTTTTAGTTACGGACCACTTTTAAAATTGAACATCTCTGACGGACCTCTGCCTGCTGACATTCTTTTATTTTGGTATTCACTGCTGTAGTTACCTGGAACTAAAGAGTTGTAGGAGTGCATGTGGAGTTTATCCCTCAACAAACGTCTTTCTTATGTCACTGACCTCCAAAACAGTTTAAGAAACCCTGTTATAGACAGAGCTGCTGATCGTTTTTATCATCCCACAACGATATGCCACTCTATTAACTGAAAAAAAATCACTAACATTCCATTCGCTCCATTAAAAATCTTAAGTGATTTTGCAATATTATGATAGTAAGTTTATTAGGTTTTTCAAATGAAACCATTATGGCTACCTGCTATTAAATAGTAAATATTTTTCTACTATGTATATTGACTATTGACTACTGTATACGCTATTTATAATAACAAACGTACTTTTATCGCTTAGGTAATGAAGATTTTACAGTGACGTATTAAATATCACATGCTTACGAGAGGACTTCTCCCGGTTACTTTAAAATTTTAAATATTCCAAACGTCGACAATGTGAAAATCTTAAGAAACTGCAATAAAATGTGAAAAAAGTAGTTTTTCAGATTTTATTGGAGTTGTGGCGGACCAATCAGCGCCACAATACTGAATCGCGCTATCAAAGTTCCACAGCTCGTCGCTATACATACAACGGCTGAATTTAAAATTTTTTTGGAGTTGTGTCAGATTGTCAGATTTTATTGGAGTTGTGGCGGACCAATCAGCGCCACAATACTGAATCGCGCTATCAAAGTTCCACAGCTCGTCGCTATACATACAACGGCTGAATTGATAGCAAGTGGGCTTCGGCCTGGCCGAGCATACCATCTCGCTCGGTCAGAGATCTCCCTTTGTGGCTTTTACCTATACCCCACAGAGTTAATGTAAAATGTTTACTCAAATTTCACTTAATTAGTGTTTGAGTAAACATGAAAAACAATGTATTAAGTATTATCTACTTTATCATCTAATACATAATATGGACGTATAAATAAATAATGAAATAATAATTATAGTATACAGTACTACCAATATATTACATTATCTTTTAAATTGTCTAGAATCTAGATTAAAAAATTGAAACATGGACACAGAAACGAAACGAAGTAGAAAGTGGCAGGAATGAAAAATAAAATACTTGTGTTGATTATCGTTCGATCGTAGCTGGACTCTGCAGCACAAACCAGCAGGGAGGTAGTCAATTATATATTGACTATATCGTTGGTCTTATTTCAGTAAAGTCACTTTAACTACTGATGAAGTTATATCATACGTTATTTACTCCACACATAAATAAAATAATAATAATTATAGAACTTTTTAAAAGAACTTTGACCCCCACCATAGTTCAAGCCCTGTCGTGGCGATGGGGCTCAGTAGCCTAAGGTATGCCCAACACCGTGGGTAGAGCAAATTGATCAGAGGGAGCTGCTCTTTGTACCCCTCTTATAAGAAGAGGGGACAAGGGGCGAGGATGGAAATACTGTCCCGACGTTGGGTTGTTCTGTGGGGCGGGACAACCCCTCTGTGGAGGTAGTGTCGGTCCCTTGAGCGACTGATTAGCCGTCGAGGTGCCCTGTGTGCTCATTAGATCCGGGGCACCTCACCAAAGGTGACATTAGTGGCACTCTCCGAGTTTTAGTGGGTAGAGCTGTGTCCACCTTACCACCTTTCGGGTGCAGCGACTCCCCCATATCCACCTGGGAAGACCCAATCCCCCGTGGGATGCCTCTGAGTATTTCCCGGCATACAAGAAAATAAAGGACTTTAACTATGGCTAACCGGAAAACTGTAAATATTAATAAAATTCTTGCATTTTTTTTGTTATTTAAATTTCATAACTTGTGTAAATGCTACACTTGTACATTGTAATGTAAATTGTAAATCAGTTTTAAACCTTGAAAATAAGAAAAGTAAGTAAAGAAAAAATAAGTAGGTATAAAAATTGTAAATTTTATAATACGTGTATTTTCTGATATGTACAAAATAAAACTACATTCATAATATCAATATAAAAAAAAATCATTAACGATTAGTATGAATTTAAAAACAGTCAATTCACATTCTTAATATTTCCACAGATTTCTATGAGTCAATTCATGCTTTATATTTTGAGTGAGAAAGACAATATTTCGTATCGTAAAGGTATAATATAGGTACTTAATATTTAGAACTGATGTATACATATATAATATTTAAAAAGGTTTTTATCTACATAAATACTAAACCAATTTTCTTCAAAGAAAATTAAACTATTAAAAAAACTTTGTTCGTGACTTTGCCTGTAAGAACTAAGAGTTAGAGAGGTGTCAAGGGACACCCGGATGGAACGAAGTTCCTTTCGATTAATTAGTGAAGATCTATGAATAAAAACATTACCAACAATTTTTGCAAGTCAAATTAATTCAACTGTAGGTACGTGGAATGTGTTATAATGAAAACTACTTATATATCAAATTTTTCAAACATGTTTAAATTGTGTAATTCTTAAAGCATTTATGTAAATCTGCCAATAGATGGCGTGGTACATATGTATAATTATTTAAAGTTTACATGAAACTGCCAATAGATGGCGTGGTACATTTATATGTAATTATTAAACGTTTCCGTGAATTCACCAATAGATGGCGTTGTTTAGTAATTGCATCGCACTAAAGGTGACATGATGTTAATAGATAAGGTTTCAAACTTTCATTATAAACAGTAAACACACACATATATAAATACACTATAGCAAAAAGTGTCGTGCTAACTTTTCGTCTGATTTTTTTCCGTCTAGCCCCCTTTCGCAACGCGCGATAAGGAACTACGTTCCAAAAACAAACTGATGTAGAACAGTCTTCTGAAAACAAAAATATTTTATGTATACTTAAAATATTCATTCTGAAAAGATTGATGATTGTTCAAAGATTATTTTCAGTAGTTAATGTTTCTTTTGTATCTTGATTAAATTGAAAGATAAATATCATATAGTTGGACTATTTTATGATTTATTATCTTTATCTCTTTAAGAATAGTTTGCACTTGGAGGCGCCCGTGATAAGATGACACAAATGATTACGAATCAAAACTACTTAAAAGCGAAACCATATTCTACTTGTATAATCAATGCTGTAACACAGCGTAGTTTTTCAATCAAATAATCACAAATTCATACAAAGAATCACTATTACACGTTAACACACCCAAACACACACACACACACACATTCACACGCAGAGAGAGAGAGAGAGAGAGAGAGAGAAAGGCGCACAAAAATAAAAATCAACACTAAGAATTATTTACAAAATATAATCTGTTTATTATTTGTTATTTATGTAGATTAAAGACTTTGAATAAACGCAGGCTCATCATCTCAAAAAAAAAACATTACATTCCCTATTCAACCATTTTCTACCTTTTTCTTTAAATAATCTTTGTCACCAGGGAGGGAAATCATCCCGATGACTACAGCCGGATAACTTACAAGAAATTATTGTTATTGGTGTGTCAGTTTGCCAACGCTTTGCGTGACATTGGCGTCCGCAAGGGAGATAAGGTGTCCATTTACATGCCAATGGTGATGGAGACTATCGTGTGCATGCTGGCTTGTGCGAGGATCGGAGCCGTGCACTCTGTTGTGGTAAGACATTTTAGTATACTATCATACAAACATACTGATAACTGTCTATTGTACAATAGTACATTGTAGAAGTGCTGAACTGACTAAAGATGGTAGAATTTTATGTTAAAAGTACTGCGATGGCCCAGTCGGTCAGTGCCAAAATATAGTATACAAAACATATAGTTAGTTTAAGGCGGTATATTGGCAAATACACAGTGAGAAGCGCTTGGCAAAAAAATCAGGAAAATTATTTCCGCGTAATTTATCGGCCTGGAAAAAAGATATGTTATATTCAAGGATATTACCTAGAACCCTGGTAAGTTCATTACACGATTAGATTAACTTGACTCGATCATAAAAAATCCCAAACATAGCATAAATTTAAGCAAAGCCTGTACACATTTGGTAGGAAAAAATATTTCTTTTAAATTTGAAATTTATATCATAATTTTCTTCAATTCAACCTACGTAACCTATGTTTATTCAAATTTAATTTATTTCACTTTTTCGGTACAAAAACTTAAAAAACCATAAAAACAACAATTGTTTCGGGCGGGCCGATGCAATACCGTGCCGCCCGCGACCCCGCAGTCGCGGTTTGGCCGCTGTCACGGTCGGGTCTGTGTCAAATTGTTCGTTACGTGTTTTAAACAAAAATGGCAAACAAAAACAATAAAACGAAGAGTAAGATCTCAATTTCAACATCGAGAAGGAGATCAGTCAAAAAGAGATTTATGAAAAAGTATAAGTACTCGTACCTATATTATATTAAAGTTAACTGTTTTTTTTATATATAACATACCATGACACGAAATCAGGATGTATATGAAGCAGTTAATTTTGATACCGGTAACCGATATTTTTTGAATTTATAGTTTTGCTATTATTAGGTAATCAAACAGATTCCTTTTTAACCGACTGTGCCAAAGGAAAGGAGGGTAATGTTATTCGGGTGAATTTATGTAGGTAAGTACGTTTATGGCCCCTCCCTCCTGCTGACTGAACGGCTTTAGTGATTTTCGTAAATGAGGTGTCGTTTATGAGGATGCTATTGAACGGAAACAGACATACAATCAAAATTTTACATTTACAATAAGTGTTGTTGGGAAAATACTCCCTATATTTTAAAATAAAATTAGCAACTGGCATTCCTATTTCAGCTTGAAGTTTAAAACTTGAGATGAAGTACCGCATTCAGAAAATTCACTTTGGTACAATGGAAAACAAACTGAAGTCCGCAGAAACCTTGAATTTCGAGACTGCTAACTCTAATTGTAACAGCTTGAAGCTCCTAATCAGTGACACCTTAGTGAATATACAGAAGAATAGGAATGATATACCTGATTCTGATGCAATAACGGCAAAGTTTTCAAATTTCTAGGTGAATCTGGCATAGATGGGCTCCACGTAATTTGTAGCAAAGATGGTCTAGTGGTTAGTGATCCTTACTGCTAAACCAGAAGGTCGTAGATTCGATCCCCAGACAGGACAAATGTTTGTGTAATGAACATGATCATTTGTTCTGTGTCTGGTGTAATTTATTTATAATACGACATCTACACAAAAAGGGTTTCACAAATCAATGTGTTCCATCGCCACGTTATCCCAGAGTGTGACAATAAAGATGATGATGCAAACTTGATGGCATACGTACACGAAGGTGAAACTAAATTATTGACATCAAATAGGTTTTACAATAACGTTCCACCAACTATTACATTTTCATAAGTACCTTGTTTTTTAGTTTCATTTTCGTATCGTTTTCAGGAGCTGCCAATCAAACGAAAACTATTAAGTACTACTAACAAATAAAAAAAGTGATATTAAAATCAAATGAGGCTGACGTTACTTTTAATACATTAATACAAATAACGTTGTGTTTTAACAATAATATACTTTTTAATAGGTTAGAGACTGTGTGGTTTAAGTATGAAAGCTTAGAAAGTTCTTAAAATTATGTAATCACAGCTTACCCTGAATTAATGACTTGTTTCTACGCCTGTTGTTTTAAGATATTCAACATATTTTTAGTGGTAACAAAAGGGCGTACAGAAATCATATTAGATTTTAATAAAATAATTACAGCTCTGGAGTATTAGTGTCTAAATGTTTGTAAGATAGTTATAAATTGAATACAGTACTTTAATAAGAAATTACTTATTCATCATAATAAAACAATATTCTCTTTTGTACGTCCCAAAATTAGTATCAATTTTTTTACTATATAGTAGACGTTGCCAAAATTGCGTTGAAAGAAAGAGGCGTATTTACCGTTTATAAAAAACTATGCGTGTTATAATTTGAAAAGTCTTACCAGACGGTAAGTTATGTCGAAAAAGAATGCCAAATATCACCCTTATACAATCAACTAGTTTTGTTTTATTCATTATTTTGTCTTTCCTGTAAAACTGTACTTTTGTATACGCCCCTTTGATATGAAGCCCTTGATATATATCCATTCAATAAAAAGCGGTTATTTTAATATTACAATCAGGCACTCCAATTTTTATCTGTATAGATAAATACCAAAATCGGTATAAAATTAATTGATAGTAAGTATGAACAGCTCTATATAGTTCCGGCGAGTGACATACGTAATAAAATTCAAAATTCCCGCATTGTCATAATGCGTAAAGTCTCGCGGCCGCCACATACGCGGCGCCCCACACCTCATCACCCAGAGGGGTAAGTAGCGGTCTGCATCCTCGCCTTAAAATCAGTAGCTTTTTCTAAAAGTCAAGCTTCTTCTTTCTAAGTTCAGTTTGTAAAGGCTGTCTTTTAGTTTTTCAAACTATAATTTATTTTTAATCCGTATCAATATAATATATTCCGTCAAAATTGTAAATACCCAATTTCTGAATTCTGCCAAACAAAAATAGCTGTTCGATCCCCGAAACTTTCCCAACTTTATAGCACATTCACTCTTGACAAATTAAAGGAATTTGTCTTGGCAAATCCTAGTTCCACCATGGTTGCTCCTTTTCTCGACTTTCTATTGTTCGACTACCGGGCACAGGGTTCCTCCTCAAAATCAGGCGAAGAAGGTTTTGGGCCATATTTCACCGATGTGCTGGGCCTATGCGGGTTGGTAAACTACACACAGACTTTTAATCTCATCAGGCATGCAGGTTTTCTAAAGATGTCTCTCAAAAAAATCTCATTTTAACTTAGCTAAATAATGTGTTTTAGGAAATCTTCGTTTGATTAATTATTAAAATAATGATTAATCATTACAGTCAACTATTCATTGACATGAAATGACATACATAATTTTATTTTAAATCACGTGACTCGCAATTTTGACACTAAAACACAAGATTCATTCTTTTCAGTGTTATTGTTACGATTGATGGGAAATATTATTAAAATTCAGAATGAACAACAATAACAAGTTTAAAGTATGCAATGTCATATGTCGTGTGAAATAATTAAAACACCTTGGGTTGTTTTAAAGGGGTTTAGTCAACAACTGTTAAAGTGAAACATATAACTAAATTCGAGTGCCCCCACCACACATTTTGATGTCATTACAGCAGATTCGCTGTGGTATTAATTATCACAGAGAGATGCGTTAGTAATCGCCAGCAAATCTGACGATAATTATTTAGGTACATGTCGCATTGAACATGGGACCCTCATATTACGGTCTAGATAATGTGACTAGTCGACCAACCAAACTTTTTAAATAAATAGTTTAGCTTATAAAAAAAATGCCATGTACCATGTACTTAATTTACGGATTTTCAACAATATTTTTTTATGATTATTTCCTTTTTTTTTCGTTATACCTAATGTGACAATGAGTCACTCTTTTTTGTGCGTGCAGCCGCCGTTCATTGATTTCTAATAAATCAATGAACCCTGGCCTTTCACATTTGGCCTAAGCCGAGCGTGCAAGCGAGATCGCAGAACGAGCGATAGAGAAGCACGATCGGCCTAAGCGTTCAGCTTGTATAAAATTATCGTCCGTCCGTAAGTCGACTTTACAGAAAACAGGTAGATTTTTAACATTTTAATGTAATTCTTCTGAGCTGGACTCTATATTGGTTAGTTTATAAACAATTACTAAATTACACCCGGACAGATATAAACATAGTAAAGTTCCCGCTAAAACGCTCCGATCTGTGTGTGTAGTGAGTAGTGACTATGATTACGTCACAAACCAATAAACATACTTGCGTTCTGTCAAAGTATATAGCATATAATACGCTCCTTGCAGTTCGCTGGTGACATAACTTGCTTATGACAGTTGACAGTTTGTTTACTGGTCAGTGACGTCATCGGGCGTTCGCAGTCACGTGATAATGGGTGATAAATAATGCATTTTAAATTATTATTTTTTAATTTAAGACAAATAAATAAAATCTTAAAATGTTATTTTTTGGTTTTTAAAATACTGTCTTTAATGTGTAAAACATAACTCTACCTGAATTTGTAATTGGTGTCATATCCCTCCCTATTCATAGTATATCAATTCATGTTGATCATATTAAGTCATATGAACACATTATACAATCATCATAATACCGGATGTATTTGGAACGCTTGCAAAAACGAAGAGGTATGATAGTGTTGGCATTTTTTTTTATGTTAGTTTGATAGGCAAACTGGCAAACATACCACCTGATGGTAAGTGGTCGACGTCGCCCATGAACATACTAGTATACCTGGAACGAGCCCAGGCAACTCATTTATGTGTTCCCTATCTTGAGACATAAGATGTTAAGTCTCGGTGCCAGTAATTACACTGCCTGTCTTGCCCTTCTCTCCGAAACACAGCAAAGCTGTTTCACGGGAGAAACAAGCAACATGGTGGTACCCATGCAGCCGGGAACGCGGCACAGCGTTCCCTCCCACCGGTAGTGCATATGATACAAGTGAAAAAACCGCGTTTCTCTTTTTTTGGTTGCCATTTTTTTTTTATATAATCCGGTTTAGTAAACATAATGTTGCAGAAATTTGATGATAATGCTTTAAAATAATCGTTTTTTTTTCAAACGGAAATGTAATAAAATTGGTTTATGGTTCACGCCGGCCAGGGGACTGCATCAGCTGACAGAGTTCGCTGTTCGAGTTGTACACATACATTGCGGGTTTGCAACATACATAAGTCCTAAAATTTTCTTAAAAAAACGTTTCTGAGATAAATAGTTATATCAATTATATGTATAGTATATTATTAGAGTTAAATCTTTGCAAGCGTTCAAAATACACCCTTTTTTTTTTCACCGGGAAATGCTCTGAGGCATCCCGCCTGGGGAGTGGGTCTCCCCAGGTGGGTACGACGCCACCTCCACAGAGGGGTTGTCCCGCACCACAGAACAACCCTTCCCAACGTCGGGACAGTACAATGAGGTGAGGTTCCCATCCTCACCCCTTGCCCCCTGCTCTTTTGTCCCCTCTTCTTATAAGAGGGGTACAAAGAGCCCCCTCGGCTCAATTGGCTTCGCCCAAGGTGCTGGGCTCACCCTAGGCTACTGAGCCCCACCGCCACGACAAGGCCTGAACCATGGTGGGGTTCAAAATACACCCGGTATACACAATCATATTGAGACAATTCATATTATATGTAAAATGATAATATGTTCATAGTATATCAATTCATTTTGATCACATCGAGTCATATTCACAACTTGCTGTTGCCGCAGCTTCGTCCGCGTTAACTTAGACTTACAGTCGTACCCGGATCGATGATGGTTATTTTATAGCCTAAGTTACTCCTAATAAAATCAGCTATCTGGCAATATAAGTCCCATTAAAATCCGCGCAGCCGTTTCACAAATTAGACAGACAAAAATTGTAAAACATGTTATTTTGGTATACATGCATCGTCAACCGTGTTCAACAATCCATATGCATTTAATAAAAAAGCGGCCATGTGGGAGTCGGAATTGGCCATGAAGGATTCCGTAGCAACATGTTAAACATAATATAAAAGTTATTGTAAGAGCAATTAAGTATAAGCGCAGTCGGTATCCAGCCCCGAAGTCGATCAAGCCACGCCCCGCGCGTATTATAATTATTATTATATTATGTTTATGAAATGAAATGTTTTTTCTTTTTTTAGAGATGCGCTGAATGTAGATTCAACCGAATACGACTGTTCGGCCGAATATTCGGTACAAAATGTACCAAACCGAATGTTCCGCCGAATCATTCGGTACAATACTGTACGGTTATCGGGTTTGTACAAATATCGGTACGGGCTCTACAAGATCTTTTGCATTTCTGTATTTGCGAACTAGTATTTGTAGCGGAAGAATATACCGGGTGTATTTGGAACGCTTGCGAAAACGAAGAGGTATGATAGTGTTGGCATAGCCTGACATGATACAAGTGAAAAAACGCGTTTTCTTTTTTTTTTTTGCCTTTTTTTGTATAATCCGGTTTAGTAAACATAATGTTACAGGAATTTGATGATAATGCTTCAAAATAATGGTTTTTTTGAAAAAAAAAACAGCAATGTATTAAACTTAACTTAAATAAACGGCTAGCGCACTGAATCAGCTGATAGCGTTACACGAGGTCGCCGCATGCACGAGGTGAACGAACTCCCGCACCGCGCGTGTCTTCAACGCGATTTATCGCTTTAGTCGTTCATCGTTTTAGTTTTTACTAATACATTGCGGGTTTGCAAAATACACAAGTCCTAAAATTTTCTTTAAAAAACGTTTCTGAGTTAAATGGTTAAATGCATTATATAGTATATAAATAGTTTATTATTAGGGTTTAATCTTCGCAAGCGTTCCAAATACACCCGGTATTATATTTGTTCAATGTTGAATATTTCGTAGAACATTTCGAGCTGAATTATTTTACTTTAAAAAAACTTAACTAGATTAAAACTACAAATAGTTCTGACAATTCCTAGTCATAACTATTTGCATACATACATACATTTAGCATACAAACTACTATGGTATGTTACAAATATAACAGCAAATTAGTATTTGCTACTTAGGTTTTTTTGTTAAAGCGTATATATGTCGCAGTGAAATAAGGAAATCAGAGATTTCACGAAATCCCTAGGTATACCACGAAATCCCGGCAGATGTTGAATTTTCTTATTTACGACATCTTCTTACTTAACAAATCTAGTGATATGTCGTTTCACTCACTAAATCTAGTGTATATATACGAATATTCGGTCGAACCTTCGGCGTATCTCTACTTTTTTATATTTGAGTTGATTGAATGAAAGGTATTTAAAACAACTACTGACTAGATCTCGTTGAAACCAATTTTCGGTGGAAGTTTGCATGGTAAATGTACATGATATATATTTTTTAGTTTTATCATTCTCCTATTTTAGAAGTTACAGGGGGAGGGGACACATTTTACTCCCCCTACCTCAATATCATTTTTGAAGACCTATCCATAGATTTCCACACGTATGTATGGGTTTTATGAAAAAAAATTTGAGTTTTAGTTCTAAGTTTAGGCAAAATTTATTGTTTTTTTTTTCTATTTTTGTGTGAAAATCTTACTTAATGCGGTTCACAGAATACATATACTTACCAAGTTTCAATAGTATAGCTCTTATAGTTTCGGAAAAAAGTGGCTGTGACATACGGACGGACAGACGGACAGACAGACAAACGTGACGGGTTTCATTTTTTGCCATTTGGCTACGGAAACCTAAAAAGCGGTTATTTTAATATTAAAAACAGACACTTCAATTTTGTTTCCAGAAAGTTGTTATAAGGAGTAACTTAGCTATAAAAATAATCATCATTAATCCAGTTATTCCAGGTACGGCTGTAAATGTAAGTTAACGCGGGAGAAACTGCGGGAAACGGCTAGTCTATTATAAATTAACACTATACACTTAGGTATTATTTTTATTCCATGCCTTGAGGTTATTTACACAATACAATGACGCGTTAAAAAACATACTACGGTGTAAAGGTACACATAGGTACATAAAATTATCATTGAGATTGAAACCAATTTACTTCACAAAAATCCATCTTTATTGTACAGGTACAAGTGCATCGACAGTTAGATAAAATAAGAGAATGCATTTATCGAGTTGTGAAACAAACAAAAAACTAGTTTGTAAGTCATTCTGTACCTACATAAGATGTTAGAAACTCACACTTACGTTCGCCCTTGACCAAATTTCGTGGCGACTCCAATTATTTTTTACCTCTTTTTTATAAATTTTAATGAATATTTCTTAAGACAGTAATTAAATGCTCCATAGTTAGTTTTGCAAGTGTTTACTTAAGTATATATATAATATAATTAACGGTTTGTATTAATACAAACCGTTAATTATATTATTATATACAATATTATATACAATTATAAATGCACATTATTAAAATATATTTATAAATTATACTTACAAGATATACTCGAATTTTTGTTACAAAAAATATTTGAACCAAGAACATAAATTATAACGTTTTTTCACATTTTGTTCTTCATACAAACGTAAAGAAACAAAATCTTTTATTTAAACTCTAACTAGTCGGACAAATTCAAAGCTCAAAATATCATAATTTGTGCACGTAATAAAGAATTATGTTACCTGTATGTTATGTTACCTTTAAGTCGTCTATATCCGTATTCGTGACAGATATATGGAACAAGTAAAATTTAGCCATGACTAGCATTCAAATTGTTTTTATCTGAGATATGCATAGAATAAAAAAAAATTAATTCATAAGTTCTCGTTGAGTTTTTAACCTTGCTTTGAATATAATTATTTATTATATATAACATAAAAAATATATTTAATATAATATATAATTAATATTAAATCTTGCTTTGAATAAAAATTGATAAAAATCCTGTTTAAAATAAATACTGATTTAGAATAAGTCCAGACTTAGAAATAATGTGATTTAGAACAAATTCTGATTAAAAGAAATTCTGATTTGGAAAATTCAAACTTAGAGCAAATTGTTATTTAAATAACAAAATTCAACATCATATTCTTATTTAGAACATAATATTACTTATTATTTCTACTGAATACTGATTTAAAAAAAGTCTGATTTAGAACAAGTTCTGATTTTGCACAAATTGTTCAGTTCGCAGGTTTCTCCTGCGACTCGTTGGCTGAACGTATGTCTGCTTGTAAAGCCAAGGTGCTTGTAACTGCGGATGGCGCCTGGCGTGGAGAAAAACTGTTGAACTTGAAGAAGACATGTGAAGATGCCATTCAAAAGGCAAAGACCAAATTTAATCACACTGTTGAAACATGCATTGTAGTTTCGCACTTGCAACGTGTCACTGCTTGTGGAAAGCTGCCGGAAGATCTCAAATCCATGGTAAGTTATGAAAGGTCTAACAATCATTTTATTTATTTTTTTATAGAAGAGGGGGCGAACGGACAGCCGGTTCACCTGATGGTAAGTGAAAAACGACATCCACAGACACCCGCTACATCAGAGGATTAGCAGGTGCGTTGCCATCATTGTTGAAAACAAGAGGTCCTACTTTTTTAAAGCTAACTCCTAAATGATACCTATAAGTCAATATTAAGGAAGATTTAGGTTATTTAATTTGCTGTCTGCTGATATTCCGTAAAAAGATAAAAAAGCGTCGATTTTGATTTAGATTTTCTTTTTTGTTGGTCTATCAGAGTTTAGACGATATATCACGCGTCTTATTTCTTACAACCATAATCCTGTATTATTTTGTCTTTAAAACAGTCTTATTACTACGAGATAGATATTTATTTGCTCCTTTTGATGAGAGATTTTTTCAGTACCACTGGAACGATGACGTCGATGTGTGGTGGCACGATTTCGTTGAGGGTCAGTCGACGATATGTCCTCCCGAGTGGATGGATGCGGAGGATCCCCTGTTCATGCTTTATACTAGGTAAATCCAATCATATATGTTTTATTAAAGTATAAGTATATAAAAATACGGTATCCGATCCTATTTGATTGCGAGTGGCTGTCTTGGTGCTAATAACCCTGTCTGTAAAACCCATAGATATTTGAAATAAGGTAAAACCATTGAATGTAAAAATTATAAAATCCAGTTCACTATTTAGCGATATATTAGTAAAGACTAGCAATAACTTGAGAATATATAATACTAATAATATAATATATTTATGTAATAATATAATATATACTTGAGAATATATTATATAATATTTATTAAATTTTACATCCATTCGTACAAGAGATTTCGCGAAGTAAAATCTTGTGCTACAATCCTTGCCAGTAATTTCGAGCGATGGCTGTTCATATCGTTTTGCTTAGTTTTCCTCATTAGATGTTTTTGTATTTACTTGACATACTTTTATCTTATCTTACATAGTAATAATATTATTGTGAATAATTTTATAATTTATAAACAAGCGATTTTCAATCTGAACTTACATTTACGATCATAAACCTTTTCACATCTCGTGATGACAACATCCATTCTCCATTCGCTGGTCGGTGCAGGTACAGTAGACGCATACGTCTACTATGGTATGCCATATGGTGTGTACATTCGTGGTGTAAGTCAGTACAGGACGGATTTTTTTATGTTAGTTTGATAGGCAAACTGGCAAACGTACCACCTGATGGTAAGTGCTCGACGTCGCCCATGAACATAAACCAGTATACCTGGAACGGGCCCAGGCGACTAATTATGTGTTGCCTATCCTGAGACATAAGATGTTAAGTCTCGGTGCCAGTAATTACACTGCCTGTCTTGCCCTTCTCTCCGAAACACAGCAAAGCTGTTTCACGGGAGAAACAAGCAAGGTGGTGGTACCCATGGAGCCGGGAGCGCGGCACAGCGCTTCCCTCCCACCGGTAAAACGGATACGGGATGATGATGTTGATACATAAATGAATGGTTTATTATTTATACAATATTAACATCTTATTATACCTAATCAGTTATTGTTACGTACAAAGTTCGTTAAAAATATTATAATAATATTTTTTATTTCCCGTTATTATTGTGTCCGTATCATGGCAATGTCAAGTCTAAAGTACTGTTCACTTCCGTTGTATTGGAGGTGAAATTTTTTCATAACAAAACTGGATAGCCTTAGCCGAGTCATGCATGTTACAATAGTACACACGGCGTCACTTCATTGAGTTGACGCCGTGTGTACATGCTGAATATAATACAAGGCGATGGATGTCAATACTGTCCTGATGATGAAAATGACTATGATGATGATTGAAGTGTTATACAAAATAGACCTTATGTATATTTACTTTAAAGTCAAATTTATTGTTGACTGAAACTCAATAGTTTGATTGGAATTCACGGTAGATATATATATATCTTTATGTTTATGCGAGTGGCAAGGGATCGGCCACCTTGGCGTTCATTGAGGGAGGCGTATGTTCAGCAGTGGACGAATAGAGGCTGATGATGATGATGATGATATCTTTATGTATAATATTATTATAATTCTTCTGTACGTGTGTATGTCACTGAACTCCTCCTAAGCAGCTAGACCGATCTGTTGATGATTTTTTTGTGTGTTCGAGTGGATTCGAGAATGGCTTAGATTCACAAAAAACAATTGTACAGGACAACGTCCGTCGGTGCCTCTAGTTGTATATAAATACATAATATTATATAGATATTCATAGGAGATAGTATATTTTCAAAAAGATAGGGTTCCGTATGAATACTTTGAAAATTTAATGGCGTGTAAAATACGAAATAAATCCATATATCGCGTACGCTACGGGAGCTATTGACAATAAAACAAAGTACCACCCCATCGTACTGTTCCGACGTTGGAAGGGGTTGTTCTGTTCTACGGGATAACCTCTCTGTGGATGTGGCGTCTCGGGCCCCTGAGGGACTGACTAGCCGTCAAGGTGCCCTGGTCGCCGGGTTTTAGTGGGTAGAGCTGCATCCACTTACCAGCTGTCGGG
This sequence comes from Helleia helle, assembly GCA_963853865.1. Taxonomy (NCBI): domain Eukaryota; kingdom Metazoa; phylum Arthropoda; class Insecta; order Lepidoptera; family Lycaenidae; genus Helleia; species Helleia helle. Next base: position 10,097,888 of record OY971420.1, read on the forward strand.
CGCAGCGAGTCCCACACCTCCGCTGGATGCCTTAGACTTTAGAGAATTTCCCGGCGTTAAAGAAAAAAAACAGTAACATTATAATTAATAACTATAACAATTACTATAATACTCAATAATACTTATTCTTTAGTGGCTCCACTGGGAAGCCGAAGGGGGTACTCCACACGACCGCTGGATACCTACTCCACTCTGCGGCCACCTTCCGCTACGTGTTTGACTACCGCGAGAAGGACATCTTCTGGTGCACTGCTGACGTCGGCTGGATTACTGGCCACACCTATGTTGTGTATGCACCACTAGCCAACGCTGCTACTTCACTTGTGGTAAGACTTATATTTTTAGACTACAGAACCAATAGAATGATGAAAGGTGTGAACTAGCACGGGGATGCCGTGCTAGTTCACACCTTACCGCATTAAATTATTTTACCTCGATACCCTACTATCACATATCCTCCTTCTGCTTATCCCTCAACCTGAACGATGTCCTAAGATCTTAGGTAGTAAACATCTCATCCGGCCCTTCCATAACATCCATCCTTGACGAAATCCCGTGCCCGTGGCAAGGCGTGTTCCCTCCGCGAAAATTCCCGGTCATGTGGTAAGCTTCAAGGCACGTACCCCACTGCCTTAGGAGGCAGTGACATGTTTTTCTGTCTGATCTCTGTGCAGTAACCAGTGGCAGTTGAGGAGAATTGCGATGAAATGAGCGATTATCTATGTACAGCAGTAACGGCTACAGACTGATAGAAGTAATTATAATATTAGGAGAATTTCTTTCTAAAGAATGAGAAAATTAGGCCCAATGAATACTGATCGATGTCTGGAATAGCAAGCAATATAACGTAATACATATACATATGGATGAGCCTAAGTGTAAGGGCCTAAGGGCAATGCTACATTGGCGCGACGTATCACAGACGTGTCGTATTGACATAATAAATTAGCGCCGCGCCAGACTGCGTAGTGAGTCAATGGCGAGTCTTTTCTCTGCACTGAAACGTCGCCGCAAAGTCCACCGTAAGGGCTCTTAGGCATTGCATCCGAATCGAATCTGTACATCTACCATGAGTTTTGTTACAAGCGTAAATGACATAACTATAGTAGTTACGTAAAACGCAACACGAATAGAAAACTATATCATACCTTAGTTTTCTATTCATGTTGCGTTTTTACGTACTTACTTATATACTTAGTTATACTACTTATAAACGTAACGTAACGTTAACGTAAAAACGCAACACGAATAGAAAACTATATCATACCGTAGTTTTCTATTTTTAACCGACTTCAAAAAAAAAAGGAGGTTCTCAATTCGTCTGTATGTTTTTTTTTTTTTTGTATGTATGTGACACGATATCTCCGCCGTTTGTGAATGGATTTCGATGGTTATTTTTTTGTTTGAAAGCTGGTGTTTCCAATTTGGTCCCATATTAATTTTATTAAGATCTGACAAGCCATTTTTTAGTTATTCCCAATAATGCCTATTTGGTTGGTTTTGTTTACCTTGATGATATGATTTTTTTATTACGTGTCGATGTAACAATTGTATAGGATGCTTTGGTACCACACCATAGTATGCCGCGGTCATCGTAATCATCATCATCATCACCATCACCATCATCATCATCATGATCATCATCCTTTATCCATCCACTGCTGAACATGCCTCCTTCAATGAACGCCAAGACGACGAATTTCGGAATCACTAAAAATTAAGAAATAAAAACATTTTACAAAAAATTAAAACCGACTTCAAAAATACTAAACTAAAAAGTAATAAAATAACAGTTTCTTTAATTTTTGTGCTTACAACATATAATCAACTTAATCTTCTACTAATGTACAAACTTTGCGTTTACCACGTCATTATAGTTACTTTTGGAGTCGGTGTCGTATTTGTTGCTGTACATTACCTACCTACCTACCTTGGCTGACACCGACTCCAAAAGTAACTATAATGACGTGGTAAACGCAAAGTTTGTAGATTAGTAGAAGATTAAGTTGATTATATGTTGTAAGCACAAAAATTAAAGAAACTGTTATTTTATTACTTTTTAGTTTAGTATTTTTGAAGTCGGTTTTAATTTTTTGTAAAATGTTTTTATAACTACTATAGTTATTTCATTTACGCTTGTAACAAAACTCATGGTAGAGGTACTGTTCCGAGACCGTCAAAATACGTTCCAGAGTAGAAGTAGAATAATTTATATAATACTTTACGCACTAGATCCGTTTCTTCGTCCGATTTTCCTACGTCATTCGTGAATTTCGGGAGAGATAATTTTCTACATTTGTATTTTCTTGAATTAGGATTGGATTCATATCCTATCTGACCTTATCTGACATACAAATATGTTCGTAATTAAATACCGAACAAGCCTTGTCTTAATATGACAAAGCGGCAAAGGTAATTTTTTTCATAATCATATTTTCAGATGTATGTGTCAGAATTCAGATGTAGTGCGTAACCCTAATCGCGAATTGCTTTTCAGAGCTCAATGTGAAAATACCCTAAGTGTGAATTAATTGACATTAGGGCGAGCTCTCTGCACTGTATAACTATTATGAAAAACAACAATAATGGAAATTTATCGACATCAAAATAGTGTAACTAAGACGCATGTTTATGACTACGTGAACCGGTACGACCAAGATGTTACCTCACGTTCCAATAATACTGGAGTAAAGTGACAGCTATGCTGTCGCCTTTCGTGCGGTTTGTGAGTTTCCGGTGGCCCATTGGGGGGATAAGGGAAAGGAGGGCAACAACACATCAGCATATTTTTTGGTTGTATGAATATATCGATAGTAGCCAAAAGCTTCGACTGCTCGTTTGCTATAAAAAAATCATTCGAAATCAAAAATTCGAATCGAGAATTTAAAAAAAAATAGAAAACTGAGAACAAAATGATCAATAATTGCTTTTGAATTATTTAAATTTTGATGGAAACCAATAATAGAACTGTACAAACGAAAAAGAGTTTGCATATTTAATGTGGTGACCTACAAAGAGGTTGGGTTTTTCCCTCCTTTCCCTTGGCACCCGCCTGGGGAGGCCCATTCCCGCGCGGGATGCCTCAGAGCATTTGCCGGGGTAAAAGAAAAAAAAGGATGTCTGTAATATGATGATGCATAAATATATCCAAGGACGATGCGTCTAAAAATATATTTAATTATATGAATGTTAGAAAGTTTTGTAAATATTTATCTCAATACTTACCAGTTTTAATAAGTAGGTACTAGATATTTTTCAAGATTACTTTTTTATTTATTTTTATAGTCAACGTTTAATACATATATACAGAGTGGAGACGACGAAACGACCTTAAATTAAACTGCGTATGGCAAACAACGTTAAGAGTCTCTATAAAAAAAAAATAAAAAAAAAAAAAATATCCAGTAGTTTAGGCACAGGACATTATTTTTCATTGTTATCAATCCCTACACGATGTATCTGTTACTAGGCTCTCACGCACAGGTGAAAGACCCCCGTATCGATATTACAGACGCATTGCCAACTCGCAACAAAATAAAATCATAACATTTGCGGAAGTGATTTAATAATATTATTATGCACTCATGTCAATTGATTATTAAGTAAGTGCGTAAGGGACAAATCTTGGTCCGATTGTTTCTCTTTCGTTTTTTCGGTGCGTTTGCTGATTGGGAAGCGCTGTTGACCTTGACGATTGATGAATGCCCTTATTTGGTAATGTTTATGTCTATGTGTCAGTCAGTCAGTGCGTCGCGTATTACGGAAGTGCACGAGTTCGGTGTCTTTGAAGCGCTCTGAGCCGCGTTCCTTTTGTGTTTCCTTATTAGTTATTACGTAATATTTAATAATACTCATAAGTGAATAGAAGGTGCATAGTGAATTGTGGGAAATAATAAGACGCTCCTTTATAGTGACAGTACACGTAATTTATAATAGGTTTAATTGTGCGAAGTTAGACGCTTACTAACTTTTAAAATACGAATCGTTTTTTATTACAATGCCTCGTTATATCTAAACGCCTTCGGGATACAATTTTAATTTATGTGAAGTGTCATGGAAAAACAGCTTTAGCTATAGGACATACCGAGAGAGTTTTTGTAGGGTTAGGTATGTAAAATATGGTGTCTATTCCACAAAATAATGTTGATACGATAGAAAATTTAAAATAATATTAATTATCGGATCTTTTTAAAAATGAATACCTACTTAAATATGGCCGCCAAAGGCGACGTCTTATCTAGCATTAGAAATAGGTAAGTAACAATAACAGACTTTCAATAATTTCATGACGACCATAATGATAATTTAAAAGATTAATTGAAATAAATTTTGAAACAAAATTACATAAAAAAGTGGTTCTGATTGTGTACGGCGGTGATTGTTTACATGCGGCATTATGCCGCCAAAATTTCATGTCGTAACTCGTAGTAAGTGACATGACACTGCGAAGTGCGACGTTGCCTCTCTTGTTACAGGTTAGTGACCTTTTAAAGTAAATGCTGTTCTATTTTGTTTCCATATTTGTGCTATTTATTTTGTTTGAAAAAAACTTTTTTTTAATTTCCATGTTAGGATTTTTTGGATAGATTCAAAATACTAGTATGGACTAGTATAGCCGCTATTTTAATTTATCGTCATATTGTCGTCTCCACTCTGTATATGTGTGTAAGTAGGTACTGTACTCATGAGTCCAGAAAGCGACATATTAAGGTACTAGCTGTTGCCTGCAGCTTCACTCGCGTTACTCAACTCCTTTTAGTCACAGAGTGATGTTATATAACCTATAGCCTTCCTCAATAAATGGGCTGTCTAACACTGAAATAATTTTTCAAATCGAACCAGTAGTTCCTGGGTTTAGCGCGTTCAAACAAACAAACTCTTCAGCTTTATATTATTAGTATAGATTATCATCGAGCATATAACCGGATAGAGTAGTTAGCCATAACATTCCGAAACTTGACAGTGATAAATCACTGACGTAATAGCAATTGTATTTCCCCTCGACCAATCATCCATCAATGGCCATCAGTATTCAGTACGCCAATCAAAGCGCAGGACCGGTGCAGCGTCGCAGCACGAATTTGGCGAAATTAGGTTTCACTTTCATGCAAAACACATAACATTACTGCTCTATTACCGTACTCGATCATAGGCTTGATGGGTATTATGAACCTAATGCGTATCACTTTCATCTAATTAGTGAAAAAATGGTGTTGTACCTAGGTAACTATGTTTTCTCTTATTCTAAATATAATACCATACTATTATTGTTACAGTTCGAAGGCACGCCATTCTACCCGGAGAACGACCGCTACTGGTCACTGGTGGAAAAGTACAAGGTGACACAGTTCTACACCGCACCGACAGCGATACGATCGCTGATGAAGTTTGGAGACGGAATAGTTTTGAAGTGAGTTCACCGTTTTTTCTTATTAATCTTTCAAGGATGAATTCAAATTTATTTGTGGAGATTTATTCACATTTTTTATAACTTACAGGCTAAATATATTTTTTCGTACGAAGCAATTTTGCTAGAAGTACAATATTTTGTTTGTAAGTTTATTAAATGTATAGTAATTAAGAGTTTGAATAATACATATGTATATGTAAGTAGCGATGGTTTAGTTGCCTTTTCAATGGTCTCAGTACAAAGAAATCAGTAGTTACAATAATGGAAAAATAGTAACGTTATTCAGTGAAATACAAAACATAATTGAGATACCGAAAAAACTTGCTGACTTCATAAGGCAATACTAATTACCTCACGCTTTTGAACAGCATTGTCATAAAGGTTGCTTCACTACACTCAGTCATAAATTATATCGTCATCATCCGTTCTTTACCTTTAGTCGATCCGACCTTCACAAAAAGATTAGTTGAAACAGAGTGTATAATAGCCTGAGCAGAAAAAAAAACTCCCGCCATATTGTGGAAAATTTCGGAACTAATTTCGGTATGGACGATACTATGTGTTGACACGAAAAAGATAAAGTGGCGACACCACGCAGGGTTTATGGAATTCTATCACATATTGTTTTCTTGCTAAATCTGTATCATCATCATCATCATCATCTCATCTCATCATCAGCCCCTATCCGTCCACTGCTGAACATAGGCCTCCCTCAAAGAACGCCAATTCTGTATATTTAAGACTAAAGTTGTAAAAAAGTAAGGACATTATAAAGTAATTAAATTTGTTCAAAATGGAATTATAGTCATTTTTTTCACGGAGCTCGATAATTCTGCATTGTCTACGAATTTTTACGAAATTCACGAGACTTAAGTCGCCAGAAAATCACATTTATTAAAGATACAATGCCAGGAAATTACTCTAGACGACGATAAACCAATTTTCTGTTTCATTTAATTCCAATGTCACTACAAAGTCACTGGGTTTCTTGTTATCAATCTTAAATACGTTCGTAAAGTGAAATATTTAGTAGGTATGTATAAAACATTTTAGCTACGTTAAAAACTGCGTGTTTGTTTTAAATATGAATATATTAGTAAGTAGTAACTAGACTAATAAAAAATCCGTCCCTTATAAACTCTGATCCGGAAGACTTCTACATGTTCAGAATTATAGTTTTCCTAACTTTCATTGCCTATAAATAATAGGCAAAAGGCCTCTTTGCCAAATTGGTTCTGTTTTATACTGAACATTGGGTATATTTTTAACTCGCCGTATTTGTTTGTTATTTTTACTATCCATCTGAAGGGCCGAGTTTATTAATTGTCCAACACAAATGGTTTAAACAATCACACTTCTTGAAATAGGCACCATATTGGATACACGGAAAAACAATATCCATTAACGAATCTCTATATGTGCATAATACACCTTGACATGCTAAGTCCTTGGAAGCGTCGCCCAAAATAAAAAATATATATTTTATATTTCCCTCTATAAACATTTCCGTGAGAGGCATGATAGAGAATTTATAATAACATAATTGAAAGTAAATATTAATATAATAGGTGTTTACCTATGAAATTGCCGTTCTGTAATACTGGCCATTTCAAATCAAAATATTTTTTGTTTGGCTAAGAATTCCAATTTCAAATTAATTTTATTTTAAAAACATCAAATTATTTTTCCAAAAGTAGTCATTTTTTTATTGATTAGTGTTACATTTTCATCGCATTTCAATATTTTTCGTCATCATTTTTAACATATCCGTTAAAAATTCGAGTAATTTTGGAATACAAAGGCTGCACTAAAAATATCGGGAATGAAATATTTCCACTGTTCCTGTCATATTAAAATCTTTTTAATTGAAAACTCCTTGGTTTTAAAAATCGAATACCATTTATTTATTTAAAAAAAAGATTATCGGTCTTGTCACAAGGTCTTGTCAAAATTGTTTAGTCGTTGAGAAAATGGAATAGACTCGAGAAAATTCTAGAGCGATGATTTATTATGACTTTCGAAGTGGTTTAACACAAAAACAGTGTGTTGACCGGATGATTTCTGCATTTGGTGATGAAGCCCCATCCAAAACCACAATTTATCGCTGGTTTGCTGAATTTCAACGTGGACGTGTCAAGCTCAGTGACGATCCCCGTCAAGGTCGTCCAAAAACTGCAGTCACCCAAGAAAACGTTGATGCTGTGCGTAAGCTGATTGAGGAAGATCGACATGTGACATACCGCGAAATTCAGGCAACTTTAGACATTGGCATGAGTCAAATACAAATAATCTTGCATGAACAATTAGGTGTAAAAAAGTTGTTTTCCCGATGGATCCGGTATTCTCGAAAGATTCCACGCGGGATCCTCAAATGCTGTATACAACATCGTATCAGGTGACGAATCCTGGATATACGCGTACGAACCCGAAACAAAAAACCAGTCACGAGTTTGGATGTTCGAAAATGAGTTAAAGCCAACAAAAATTGTTCGTTCACGGAGTGTTGCAAAAAAAATGGTGGCCATGTTTGTCTCCAAAACCGGTCATGTTGCGACTATTCCTCTTGAGGGACAAAGAACGGTTAATGCAGAATGGTATGCTAGCATTTGTTTGCCACAGGTCGTTTCTGAACTCCGTAAAGAGAACTGCAACCGCCGCATCATCCTCCATCATGACAATGCGAGTTCTCATACCGCGCACAGAACAAAAGAGTTTTTAGAGCAAGAAAACATAGAATTATTAGACCATCCGCCGTACAGCCCGGACCTAAGCCCTAATAATAATAATAATAATAATATCTAAGGACGCTTTCACACCACGTCAATCTGGTCCCGTTCTCGAGGAACTTGTGTTACGGGTACCAGCCAACGGAAATATATTTAATTCTTTTATACTATACATATATTTAAGATTTTTATTATATCATACACATATTTAATACACATCCATGACCCAGGAACACAGAAAATATTTTTGTTCCCTGGCGGGATTCGAACCCGCAACCTCCGGGCTTGAGCGCCAACGCGCTTACCACTGAGCCACAGAGGTCGTCTAATGATTTCTATACTTTCCCTAAAATAAAGAATAAATTGCGTGGTCAGAGATTTTCATCGCCTGAAGAAGCTGTGGATGCCTACAAAACGGCCATTTTGGAGACCCCAACTTCCGAATGGAATGGTTGATTCAATGATAGGTTCCATCGTATGGAAAAATGTGTCAAATTTCGCGGAGAATACTTCGAAAAGCAATAAATACATTTTTAAATAGTAATGTTGTGTCACTTCCTTGATTCCCGAAATTTTCAGTGCCGCCCTCGTATACTCATATCGTGACAGCAACGCGGCACAAGCAGCACGCAACATCAAAGACGTTTACGAAGCTAACACTACAAACCAACGCACCACCTGTTATTGGTTTGCTCGCTTCCGTTCTGGAAATTTCGACCTGAAAAATGAACGTCGCGGTCGTCCGAAGACTTTGGTCGACATTGACGAATTAAAGGCGATTGTGGAAACTGATGATACACAATCTACGGCTGAATTAGCAGCAGCTTTCGACGTTAGCGTCAAAACAATATTAGTCCATTTGCGTCAAATTGGCAAGGTAAAAAAGCTTCACAAATGGGTAACCCACGAACTCAATGATCGCCAGCGCGAAGTACGCGTCGAAACGTGCCTTGCACTGCTCAACAGACACACAAATGAAGGAATTTTGAACTGCATTGTTACCTGCGATGAAAAATGGATTCTGTTTGATAACCGCAAGCGCTCAGCAAGTTGGTTGAAATTTGGATCCTGGTTCAGCACCTAAACAATGCCCCAAACGAAAACTTACTCCTAGAAAAGTGGTGGTCACTGTTTGGTGGTCTAGCACCGGTGTGATTCGTCACAGCTTCTTACCAAACGGAATGAACACAATTATAGAGAAGCTGGCACATCTCCAACTGCCCGCTCCAAGTGTCCGCTGCTACTGCACGACAACGCGCAACCTCATACTGCACAGCAGACAGTCTCCAAGTTGCAACAACTGGGGTTGGAAGCTCTCCGTCATCCGCCCTACTCACCAGACCTTGCGCCTACAGACTACTACTTTTTCCAGAATTTGGATAACTTCTTGGCGGGAAAAAAATTCAATACCCGAGAGGCAGTAGAAAATGCTTTTGAAGAATTTGTTGTCTCCCGTCCCGTCGGGGCACGGTTCATCGCGCGCGCTGCTCGGGAGAGCAGGATTTGGACTAGTCAAATCCGATACGGTTGACGAATCTTTTACGGTTGAATTTAACCTATCATCATGAGGGACGGCCCTCATCCCTCCCTCTGTAGAGGAAGGCGGTTCACGTGCGGTGCTCATGTAATCTAGCGGTAGCGTAGTGCTACTGCTGTTAGCGCGATCTGGGTTTATCGTATACTATATACTATACTCGTATCGGATTCGAACCTAAGCTTTCGCAATCGGTCCGGATCGGTTTCCATATTGTGTAGAGGTCGACGTCGCTTACGACCCCGAGGTCCAAGTGTGCAGGTGTACCTAGCACCGTTTGTTGTGATTCTGTGTATGTTGTAACGTTCGCGTCGCGCATTAGTAGCTGAGAGATTTCGTTAGCTGGATCTGTTAAAACATACTTAGGTAACCGATGTCTAATTGGAACTGAGCTATCTGGGGAATAGATTGCCGCGCTCACGATGAGCGGGTTTGGGTGGAGGAGTGCCTTTTCAAAGTGACGTTCTGACGTCATTTTGAAGTGGCCCCTAATGGACTCTAATCTTAAGTCCCTGTGCAGGTCGATATTTCTTACGTACCACGGGCAACCGGTTGCCATGCGTAAGAATTTATGTTGGACTATTTGTAGTGCATTGATTCGACTTTGTGCGCGAATGCAACACAAGAGTATAATGGGTCGGATACAAGTTTTATACAGGGTTAACTTATGCCTGAGGGGCATTTTGCTGTTTTTGTTAATTAAGAAATATAAACGACTCAAGACGAATTTGGCCTTTTTGGTGACTGTCTCTATGTGTGATCTAAATGACATCGACCTGTCAAGGGTGACCCCCAGGTATTTTACCTGATCTACTCTGGGTATTTCTACATTGTTTAACCTTATCGGTTTCATGGTACGATAAGGTCGTCTGTTTGTGACCCTCCTACGGGAGAATTTTCAGAAACCCAGAAAAAAGTGCCTTTTTTCTGGGTTTATATCAATCCTCCATTTTGCGAACCATTCACCCAGCTCGTTGACAGCACGCTGAAGGATGGTGGAAGCCTTTACGGCTGAGGGTTGGGTGATATACAGAGCGGTGTCGTCTGCAAAGAGAGCCCGTTTAACCGCCGGGTGTTCGGGGATGTCAGAGGTATACAAGCTGTACAAGGTTGGAGACAGCACGGAGCCCTGTGGGACTCAGAGATCTCCCAGAGGACAGAATGCCCTCAACTCTATATCTAAAATGCCGGTGAAAAAGGTACTCGCGGATGATGATGACTAGTCTGTCCGGTGTTCCTAACTTGAATAGTTTGTATATGAGGCCTTCATGCCAGATTTTATCGAAGGCTTTTGCTACATCTAAGAATACAGCACACGTGTCGTGTTTGTTTTTCTTAAGGAAACCTCTGAGTAAATCCTCCGTCATACGGTGGACTTGTCTCGGGCAGCAGTGGTTTTCGCGGTAGGCGAATTGCTCATTTATGAAAAGATGATTTTCGCTAATGACGGTTTTCAACCGCCTAAGCAGAATTCTTTCGTAGATTTTTCCTAACGAGCTTATCAGGCTTATGGGACCATAGCTAGACGGTTCTGAGCGCGGTTTTCCGGGCTTGGGTATTCCTATGACCGTAGCTTCTTTCCATATATCGGGGAACCTACAACCCTTAAGGATTGTTTATATAGATGATATTAAGATGTGTTTATAATGTTAACCAGAAGGATAACTAGGGCGGGCGTGGTAAGTATTTTTAATACCTTGTTGGAAATCCCGACCGGCGACCGGGGGCCTTCTTGGCGTAGTCTTGGACCTCTTCTACGTCCGTCGGAAGGATTGGATCTCCCTCCAGTGGCGCAGAGGCCCTTCTCGCAACCTCTCAACCTCTCTAGTTACCTCCTCTACGTGGGGGCCTACGGGGGGAGTTGGGACTATTTAGCTCGGAGCTGATTTCTTTAAGAAGGGCATGAATAAAATGCCACTGCGTTGGCAAAGATGAATTGATTGCATGGGTGATTACTTCGATTAATACAAATAAAAAATATATGAAAAAAAATCGTTTAAATTTGTTCATACAAAACGGCAATTTCATAGGTAAAGACCTAATATTATATAGTATCAGTAGGTACATACAATTTATTGTGCTAACCGTACATAGGTACTCTCTTGGTTTTACTAATAAACATGTCTTCTACATATGACTATACTTTGTTTGTTGAGTAGGTATATCTATATTGTAATTTAACTTCTACTAATAACTAAAATTTATGTTTTAAGTATTTGTGTATGTACATAATGTGGACTATAGTATAGCATATCGATCTGTACGATCTTACAGTGGCCGGTCCGTGTTGGATGCGAGTGGCGAGGGATCTGTCGTCTTGGCGTTCTTTGAGGGAGTGGATGGATAGGGGATGATGATGATGATGATAGCATATTAACTCCTTTCTCATTCTATAAATATATTGCACTCCCGACAATTGTTGTCACATAAGTAGTTCCTTCAATCAGGCCCACTTGACCACAATCGACAAGCACTAACGGGCGTGGCTTAACACTCTTAGGACTTATAGCAGCGGGTGCATTGATGTTGTGTCACAAATCCCAACACTCGAGCAATTGTACGAATACAGAAAGGCAATTTAGATCTTAACTAATAGACTGTCGCCTTCGATTTTGTGCCACTTCATGTTATTATTAGCGTTTACTTGAGTTTTATTATTACTTATAAATAGTATACAAATAAAAAAATACAGTCGAATATAGAACCTCCCCTTTTTTTAAAGTCGTTTAAAAATAGATTTGATCACGGTTTATAAAGCTTTTTATATGCCTCGTGGCGGAGGTTCTTGCCGACCCGCACTCCTATGTCTCGGATAGGAGGTCTCTCTGCGAGAGCCTTACGCTGGACGTGATCCGTTTTTTCCCCTTTAACGCCGGGAAATGCTCTGAAGCATCCCGCGGGGAGTGGGTCTCCTCACGCGGGTATGTAGGACTTGCTGCGGCCGAAAGCTGGTAAGTGGACGCAGCTCTACCCTCTAAAACCCGGCGAGTGCTACCAATGCCACCTTTGGTGAGGTGCCCCAGATCTAACGAGCAATTTGGGTTGTCCCAACGACGGGACAGTACGATGGAGAGTAAACGGGGAATACCTACAATGGGGTGAGATTCCCGTCCTCGCCCCTTGCCATCTGCTCTTTTGTCCTCTCTTCTTATAGGAGGGGTATAAAGAGCTCAATTAGCTTCGCCCAGGTGCTGCGCTCACCTTGGCTATTGAGCCCCACCGCCACGTCAAGTCCGAACCATGGAGGGGACAAGGAGGCAACCAAGCAGTCGGAGCCTTATGGTGACTATACCGATGCCCATAGACATCCGTCATGTCCTGATGAAACTACGTCGCCGCTCCCGACTCCCTTATAATTATGTACGCGCACGTATTTCTATCTTTGGGTTTGTGACGGCAAACTTTTCTATCTAACCTTGATACTCCCAGGCACAACCTGCAGTCCTTGCGCGTGCTGGGTAGCGTCGGCGAGCCCATCAACCCCGAGGCGTGGCACTGGTACTACAACGTGATCGGAGGCGGACGCTGCTCCATATCCGACACCTTCTTCCAGACAGAGACCGGCGGTCACGTGCTCACCCCTTTCCCAGGGGCCACGCCCATGAAACCGGGATCCGCTGTAAGTTTCTTATCTGTGCAATTTGAATTTGGCATACGGTTTGATTTTTAATGTAATATTATTACCTTTATCGTTATCTTAATAAACCTCAAGCTTCAAATTTAAATGTAATACTTTCATCTGAATTTTTGTTTTAGGGTTAAACATATTAATAATATAATAAAAAAATATCTTTGGCCCTTTCTGGACGGCAAATTAAAGACAAAAAAAATATATAATATTTATGTTTTACGATATTAAAACATGTCCATAGTTTATAGCGATAATATAGCATGTAGGAGCAATCCACCTGCAAATTAGTTGGTGGGGAGTCATATTTTGCAATGCTATCGATTTTTTTATTCATTCGATTTTATCCTCTCTAGGGTTTCCCGTTCTTCGGTGTGGAACCAGCTCTTCTTGATGAAGAGGGCAAGATCGTAGAAGGTCCCGGTGAAGGCTACTTAGTGTTCGCCAGACCGTGGCCCAGCATCATGAGAACTCTCTTTGGCGACCACGATCGATTCGAGAGCGTCTACTTCTCAAAATTCCCCGGATATTATTGTACTGGAGACGGTATGATTTTGTTATACTTTTGAATCGTTGGTGATATTTGTTTTATTTGAATGTAATAATTATGAAAATATTAATTAAATGTAACACTGTTCTTGTCCATTTATTTTATAGTTTAGTCCAAAATAGTTTAGTCTTCATCATATATCTAATAGTCACTGTTATGAGGCTGGGATATCCAATCAGCATATGAAAATATTTATTTCGATTCTTCGTCAATAATTTCACTTCCAAGGAGACATGGGTTGTTTGATATACTTTGAGACACTCTAGTAATCTAGTAGTAGTAGAGTGGGGGCTACGGCAAATTGACAATAAAAAACATGACATTTACATTTCAGGTGCCAGGCGCGATGAAGATGGCTTCTTATGGGTAACTGGTCGTATTGACGACATGCTTAATGTGTCTGGTCACTTAATGTCGACCTCAGAAGTTGAGGGAGTTCTGACCGAAGAACCGAGGGTCTCGGAAGCAGCTGTGGTGTCTAAACCCCACCCAGTAAAAGGAGAATCTCTCTACTGTTTCGTTATCTTAAACGAAGGTGCTAAATTTGACGATGATCTCGTAAACTCTCTTAAAAAACTTGTTAGGAACAGGATCGGCGCGTTCGCTGCCCCTGATGTCATCCAATACGCCCCTGGATTGCCCAAGACCAGGTCTGGCAAAATTATGAGGAGAATACTCAGAAAAATCGCTATGGGTGACAAAGAAATTGGCGACACCTCAACCCTGACTGATCCGTCCATTGTAGAAGAGCTTTTCAAGAACCGACCCCAAAAGTAAACTACAATCCTCGCCTCGCATTTTGGTATTTTTTATTATTATTTTAGCTTTGTTAATTATTACGCTATTTATCCGTGAATATGAAACCAAAAGTATATCATTAAAGCGCACAAATTAATTTGATAATTAAATACTCAGTTCCAAAGGATTATTACTAGAGAGTTCTCACAATATATATTCATCATCTGTGGAGGTGTGTATTTAATGACTAAATAATATACTATATTATATTAAAATTTAAATTAATTCACAATGTTGTATAATACTTAGCTATTAAATAGCTTGCAGATGTTTAGTGACTGTTACTTTATTCAATTTTCTTATTGGCAAATATTTAAGAAACGTTACAACTGATGAAAATAATTAAGGTTATTTAATATTTATAATGAGTAATCTAAGTCGTTCCTCGCTGTTTCTTTAAAACAAGTTTATTTTAAACATTCAATTACTTTTAATGTTTTTTTTAATGTTAGTAGGATAGGCAAACTGGCAAACGTGCCACCTGATGGTAAGTGGTCAACGTCGCCCATGAACATAAACTAGTTTACCTGGAACGAGCACAGGCAACTCATCTATGTGTTGCCTATCCTGAGACATAAGATGTTAAGTCTAGGTGCCAGTAATTACACGGCCTGTCTTGCCCCTCTCTCCGAAACACAGCAAAGCTGTTTCACGGGAGAAACAAGCAAGTGTATGAATCATAAATGTAGTAAAAGCAGTTTAAAGTAGGTATTTATAGTTTATCGCCAGTTTAGTATCAATAGTGCCCTAGGCGTAGATTATTCTAGAGAGGTCAAAATAAAGTGGTAATCTTTGGTCACGGTCGTTATGCAATTATATTAATCGAATTTGCTATTTAAATCGCAGGCAAAAAAACTATCATTCCATAGTCGTAAATAGACAGATGTAGACAAGTTTTATATTAAACTAAGTTTTATATCATTACTTTTATGCTTAGGTTATAATTTTATTTTAAAGTACCTACATACTTTTATATAGGTAATATTTGTTTTAAGTATGTAATATATATATATTATAGTTATAGTATAAGTAGCAATGTTTATTGGATTTTGATGAAAAGGGCTACGACGATTGTGAAACGTTTTTTTTACTATTATTTATTGAATCCAAAGCAATATTCCGCTGATATTATTCGTAAGCTGAATTATTATTATTTTTATGAATGAAAATCTACATTTTTAAACACGATTTTTGAGCGTAGATCTATTGTATAGGTGTTAGTTAATATATTTAAATTTAAACATTGTTAAAAATATATAAAATAATATATTTGTGTTATAATGATTTGCATGTTTGTATTATGAAGATTACGACGAAACGTGAATAAACATTATAATTATTGGGTTTATTCAAATTTATACCTACTGCGTGAAATGTATTCGTTGTTTGTAATTAAAGTGTAGTTGTTTCTGGATATTAGTGTTTGAATATTTGATAGTAAAATATTTGAGGATGTATTAATAAAATTTCGATTGTGGATTCACATTAGAAATGACCCGTGGTAGTAGATTGTACTTTGGATCAAAGCGAGATGGAAGGAAAGGGTATGATTCTCAATTGCTTGTAAAATGTAAGATCTTGTGCATAATATCTTAAAAACGAACACAAAACGCACTAATAATGCAAATCACATTACTTTATTATAAGTAGATGGGTTCAGTAAAATTTGTATAAGCTGTGTTCGTAAAGAGAGTATATTTTTGGTCAAGATTTTTTGCACGCTCTTTTTATATCACAAAGGTTTTATAAGCTCTTACTGTCGAGTAGAAATAACATCAAGCCTTAATATTTTTTACGCATAAAAGGCCCTCAGCGATGCCTAATATTTTGAGGGTTACGAATGTATCGGGGCAAAATACAGTTAGCCAAAGGAACAATTGGGAATCATTTCCAGGAACGCATGTATAACGTTTTCGATATGTAAAGGAGTCATAGATGTCTGCTGTTGTCATCTCCGGCTATATGATGTCTAAAAATATGAAACAGGGAAACCCAGGATGAATACAGGATACAATTTTAAAGCAATATTCGCATGGGCACGGCGAGTAATCATCGATCATTAATTACTATGGATAGTGAATTAAATTAAAGGTCGCTAACAAAATATTGACAAAACTCCGTTATTTAAAGCGTCTTAACCATAACCCAAAAAAGCCACGATTTCACAAGTGCTATGTGCAATAAAATATATTTTTTATTGTAACTATTAGGTGAGTTAATTTATTGTCTATATTATATGACTAGGAAATGCTTTACATGGCTTTTGCTTAAACGACGGTGTGTAAACCGCATAGCCCCTCCGAATATTGCTGTATGTATGATATAGCTAAGCTGTACGTAGCATCGCTTATATATTGACAAAAATATAATCAAGATTAAGGAAATGCAGAAACTAGAACATAAGATGAACTTTTGTTTAGTATATAATGCACAAAATAACATATATTACATATAGCCTGACAAATATTAATATAATTTACAGAGTTAACCTGCCGATATAAATGCTTCAAAACCATGAATATACTTACTACAGTCGACTTATTACTTTCAAATGTGCTTACATGAAGATATTGAAATGATGTACACAATATATTCCATTCCGTGATAGTTAAGCAAGAAGAAAACATGTGTTTCATTAAAGAATAATAACATATAATGTGAGTTCTCAGAATGAGGTTATTTCATCAACAATTCATTTTGCCTAGTTTAAAAGTTACTATTTAGAACGCACCCTATCGATTTTTGAGATGTCTTTTAAGTTTTAAACACAGTAGTAATAAATGTGATTTTAAAATTATTAGTGTTGGTGTTGTTAATGTTATAGGTGTATACACTACGTGCAATTCATTTAGACCAACCTGAAGTCAGATAAGAGTGACGTCGCAAAGTAATTTTCCTATAAAAATTACAAAATGACGCGTATTCTGCAAACTATCACTTCACTTCGATTTTAATTGCACTTACTTTACAGTGTAAGCAATGGAACTAGATGTAAGACTTATTGAATTGTGATTGTATGTTGAACTAAACATATCATTAAAGGGATAAATAATAATAAATATCTGCCTTTTTTATTACCCCTTTATCCAATAAATACAAAATTCTGCTGCAAATAAATTACACCACTTTAAAACGCTTTACCCTGTGTAGAGAACTCGTACCCCCGGGCTCCATTCTAGTTATTTATTTTGTCGATCGCCAAAACTAAGCCAGGATATACCTATAGTATCAGCTAGCGTCTACATCAACAACATTAGCTATCATGCTATGGTATAGGTACACGATAACAAGAAAGTGAAAAACAATATTAAAATAATAATAATAAATAGTAGTTTTATTGGTTGTAACACAATTTAATGATAACACAACATTCTCCGTGCATATACGAGATAGATTTATCTATTCTTTTGTTTCTTGGACATCGCCGCGGGCTTTGGACGGGGCGAACTGAAGTAAATTCCATAAAACACTCCGGCAGCTACGATTAAGATTGTAGAAAGCACTGTGATGTACTCAGCACGGTTTCTAAAAAAAACACAAGACCCAGTTCTTGAACGTGATAAATTGTTGTGTTAATATGAGTATTTTGTTTTTGGTAAAATCGATCTAATTTCACATCGCAAGAAATTCCTTGACTGGAAGAGACTGCTGGATCTCTGAATATACCACGGAACGTCTTAATTTTATTACCTAGTCAGATAAAGTATTGAATTCTACAAACAATTAAATAAATATTATGGCACAATAACTTCATTTTTTAAGTAGGTACTTTCAAATTCCAGAAGAAGTGAATTCATGCATGCACTACAATAAGTCTAGACAGCGTGGAATTTATAATATCATTATGACTAAATATGAGTATAAAGTAGTCTACTCACTCGAATGGCACTCCACAGATGATATACCAATTGGAGCCGTCTTTTGGCAATTGATTTCCAACGCAATGGAAGTCGAAGTAACCCTCGTCGTAGTTGCTTGGACAGAAATATTTCCTTTTTTGCAATGTCTGCAAGAATAATCAAAATGTTTATTGTATGAATTGTTCTTCAGCATTTTATTTTGCTTCTTCTGAACTGATTTTTTTTTCAGTAGGTAACATAAAATTTTTGCGCCGGGAAATGCTCTTAGGCATCTCGCGGGGGAGGTGGGACTCCCCAGGCGGGTATTTGGGGCTCGTTGCGCCCGAAAGATGGTAAGGTAGACAGCTCTACCCACTAAAACCCGACGAGTCCCAGCAATGCCGCCTTTGGTGAGGTGCCCCGGATACGTTGAGCAAAAAAGCAACTCGACAGCTAGTCAGTCCTCTAAGGGACCGACGCCACAGAGGGGCTGTCCCGCACACAGATGATAGAACAACCCCTCCCAATGTCGGTACAGTGCAATATGGTGGGGTGCCCATCCTCGACCCTTGTCCCCCCTGTTCTTTTCTACCTTCTTCTTATAAGAGGGGTACAAAGAGCAGCTCCCACGATCCCCTTGGCTTCGCCCAAGGTGCTGCGTCCACCTTAGGCTACTGAGCCCCGCGGCCAGGCTTAGCAAGGTAGGGCAGTGGGTAACACTTTACTTATCACGTTCCCACTTTATAAATAATAGAGATATTGTTTACTAAGCTAAATATTTTACTATCATTATAATTAGTGCAAATAGTCTTTTGCTAAATATCTAACAAGAGTAACCAAAACAAACCCACTAATAACTCTATCCAAGCTCATAATATCATATTTGGTTGGAATTCATCAACAGAAAGATATTACTTTTCCACCTGATTCCTTTTGCATTTGGATCTCTTTACATTCACCTTCTTCAAATTAAGCTTCCTCGAGGATTTGCTAAATCACTTAAGCTCTATTATAGTAATTAATTTATTTAAACCTGTCCGGTCGGTGACACCAGCGAAGCCATTTCGTTGCAGGGTCCGACTGGCTCATGAAGACCATTAGACCACTCTCTTTCAGGATGCAGGAATACGACGAATACCCAGTATATGATATAATGTAGAGCCAATTGTAACAGCAAAATAAAATCTATGGTTGTGAGTCTGTAAAAAAGGTTTTTAGACTCCAGTATTACATTTAATAAATATATATCTATCTAATACGAGATATGTAAGTAGGTAGGTACATACATACTTTACAAACATTCAACTAAAAACTATAATCTTTACTAAGATTTTCGATTAAAGACTAGTATTAATATATACTATACACTGATATATCGTCATCATCATCAGCCTCTATCCGTGCACTGCTGAACATAGGCACATATAATAACAATAATTACATATTGATATATAATGAATTAAAATAAAATAAACATATACAGTCAAAATATTGGGTATTGAAACTTGAAAATCATTTGTTTGCTCAATTGTTTAAACAGATGGCGTGGACGTGTTGGACGTGTGCGTCTCATATCATATATAGTTATTAGGTGTAAGTATTTTCATTTCAAAAATAGACCAGTGTCGATTACTTTTGAAACAGTACAAAAATATAGTTGGAAACCCTTTGGAAAAGGAAGAGAATATTACAAAAATAATTTACGGGCGATATGAGGGCGGGAAAGTGGAGGCCCCCCTCCACTTTCCCGCAGATTTATCTTGATTTACGGTAAAACTGCAAGTCCCACGAAAAAAAGTTGAATGGCAAAGTTGTAGGTAATAAAAAGATCTACAATTTTTGTATAAATATACTTTTTTCACATTACCTCAAAATTTGTGTGAAATCTTACCTTTTTATGTCCTATGCACACCGTAATTACCCTTCCACTTTCCCACCCTCAGATCACCCGTAAATTATTTTTCTTTCATTTCTGTTTCTTTTTCTTTTCCAATGGGTTTCATTCTACTATATTTTTGTTTCACTTTTTGACATTTTGAAAGGCCGGCACTGGTCTATATATCGTTCACAAGATAAAATAAGTGTGAGCTATGTATATGAATTATTTTCATTTATATATTTATATACACAATTATATAATTTTATATTCTAATATTTATTTCGCCTAGCATGATTGGATACTAGCAGCGCCCCGCGGTTTCAGCCACGTGTACTTCCGATTTCCGGGGAGTACAGGGATAAATTATAGCCTAAATGTTATTCTGAAGCTACGGCCTACGATTAACTATGTTAACTATGTTATTGTGTATTCAATTCTAAACCACTGAATCGACTTTAAATATTTTTTCATCAATGGAAAGCTTCATTAATATTAGCGATAGCACAGCCTTATAGCTTACCTATATACAGACCGTATTCCCACGGGAATGGGAACAATGCGGGTGGAACCACGGGGCGCTGCTAGTATAAACAAGATATTTTATAAATATTAATAACCACATCATCATCAGCGTCATAATAACTATTAAACTATCAATTATATATCTCTAGATTGGTATTTTTTTGTGTGCTAAACTTAACTAATTAACCTAACCAGTCATAGTGACTGCCGATAAAAAGTGTAAACTTATAACTTAGAATTTTAATTACGCAACTAGAGCATCTTTCTCGTTCGACCACACTCGGCAGTACCGAGTTCACCCGATCAAGCCTTTCACCTCCAAGCGTGATGGTCAGCCTCATTTATACCCTACAAAAATCTGTGTTTTTTGTTCAAAAAGTTTTTACTTCAAAAATTTCACATCACCGTTATATTAAAAATTACACCTCTTTAAAACTAGTTTGTAAACTTACTTCGCTTGAATTTTCTCTCGCTCACTTAGAAGTCCAATTAGTACAATAGTCGAAAAGATGGCGAACAAAAGGAAGAATGTGACTTCAGAGTGGATGTTGAAGTAGTCGTGCAGTGGATGGTATATTGGTACAAATAATAGCACACCACCCGGCATTCCTAATAATGTTGCTATCAACAAAGATTTCCATTCAACAGATTTCCTGAAATAAAGAAAAACGTTGCATTAGCTGTGCACGAATTGGTCTAGTTTATCGTTTATCTTAAAGAAAATTTATTAAAAACTCAATTGAATTTATTCAAGTACTTCCATAATTAAATGGGATAAATTAGGATTACCAATATTACCTATAACTTTACTTTTTTCCATAGGAGTTGTAGTTTTGCCGAAAAACCGTTTTTTATATTTTAAATTTCGAATTGAAGCTATATTACGTTACCTCTATACATAGCAAAACGGACCTATTTTATTTTGTACTTTATACAACACTATAGAAAAATAACATTTTATATAAATACAGTGGCCGGTCCGTCTTGGATGCGAGTGGAGAGGGATCGGTCTAGGCGTTTATTGAAGGAGGCCTACATTCAGCAGTGGATCGATAGGGGCTGATGATGCTGATGATAGGTATCAAAATATGAACCATACTTACTTTGCAGATGTCCATTGAGCAATGCTAGGTGCAAGCCACTTTCTGCTCGCTTGGAAGAAGAAGTAAAAGCTCGCTGTGAATGTCGCATGGAAATAGTATGAATTCCACGGCACCCAGTAGTGGCGGTCGTAAACGTTGGGATCTGTATCATGCCATGTCCAATGTACAAATTTCACCGCCACTATATCGTAGGGGATGTCGATGAGAATGGTGACTAAACCAACAGCAAAAGGTTCCGCGTATTTAGGCAGGTTTAACTTGGACACAGCATATGCAGCGTGGTAGATAAACGCTGGATCTGAAATGACCATAAAAGTTAAGAATTCTGAAGTGAAACTTCTTTGCGCGCATGAGGGTTAAACTTTTACGGATGAAACGTCACGAAAATGTGCAACGTTTTTGTCCAAGAAGAGGGAGAGAGTGATTGAGACTGATTGAGAGAGAGTGAGAAAAGGCGTAGCATGAAGCACATAGCCATGGAGAAAGATCGAGAAAGAGAGTGAGATAGAGCGAACGGAGCCTCGCAAGTCTCGGAAATTTAAAGCTTTAGATTAGTATAAATATCAACGAGATTTAAAAATTAGTTTGCCAAATAAGTTTCAATTCTGACATGTGTACTTTGTACGCACGCACTTTTTAAGTTAATTGGGTAGGCAAACTGGCAGATGTGCCACATGATGATAAGTGATCGACGTCGCCCATGAATATAAACATGTTAACATGGAACTAGCACAGACAACTAATTTATGTGTAGCCTATCCTGAGACATAAGATGTTAAGTCTCGCTGCCAGTAATTACACTGCCTGTCTTGCCCTTCTCTCCGAAACACAACAAAGCTGTTTCACGGGAGAAACTAGAAAGAAGTGCTAGTGCCGCGCTCCCGGCTACATGGGTCTCCCATGTAGCCGGGAGCGCGGCATAGCGCATCTCTCCCACCGGTATTTTTTTTAATTCAAGAGCACAACTGTGTATTTTTTATCTATAATAATATTATAAAGAGGTAAAGTTTGTGAGTTTGTGCGGTTGTAGCGGGTAATCTATGGATCCACTGAACCGATTTTGAAAGTTCTTTTACCAATATCAAGCCACATTATTTGTAAGTGTTAGAGGCTATAAAAATAATGAACATCAGCCCGGGTGTGGCTGTATTTCTACGTTAACAAAGACGAAGCTGCGGGCAATAGCTAGTTTTAATATAAAATTCAGTACTTTATAATGCTGAAATGATCAAAATTAGTCATTTTAAAATATTGGAATTGAAGGTGTTCTTGGAATTGTAGACTTTCTTTAGTATTCACACACAAACCCGTGCTTATTATTCTTCTGTGTAACCGACCCAAATAAAAAAAAGAATTATTTGCTCTTCTTTTGTCGTCTTTATATTAGTAATATACAATATTGTATTGATTTATTTTATAATACATAAAGTAAAACAAAACTAATGGAAGTATTGGATTTGATCTATTTTATTTTATGAATAGGTACCTATGTTATGAAGCCGTCGTATCTATATATATGCACCTACCTATACAAACAAGATGTATATTAATTATTACTAATTTTATTCAAAGAGCACGTCTTGTTCAACAGTGGAGAGTAACAGGTACATGATGCATAATTTACATAATCACTATATTAAGCGGTCAATTAACTTGGGCCACAAAAAATATTATCATAATATTATCCTTATTATTATACCTAAATACGAAAGTGAGTTTGTCTGTTTGTTTGTATGTTACGCTTTTGCGCCTTTTGCTGATCGGATTTATATAAAATTTGGCAAAGAGATACTTAGATTATATTATGAGAATGCACGTCTTCTATCAAAAAAATCTTTATCAGTACCTACGGATGTAAACTTACCTAACTACACAGGCAAAACTACGTGTAACAGTTTTTTTTGCTGTGAAACATCTACGAGCGAATCTTGGCCTCGAAAAATAACGACGCAAATATATGACACTGTCATCTATGGATTACTGAATAAAGTTTATTCTATTCTATTCATGTCGTAATGCTCTACTATGCCGCTCGAATGCAGTAGTCAATGCGCACATGTATTTATTTTTTCAATCCTATCTTTAATTATGGATTTCACATTTACCGATGGGATGGATGCGCTGTGCCACGCTCCATGGGTACCACCATCTTGCTTGTTTCTCCCGTCAAACAGCTTTGCTGCGTTTCGGAGAGAAAAGAAACAGGGGTAATAAGGAAGTTTCTACACCTAGCAATGAGACTTAACATGCTATGCCTCAGGACTCTCAGCCCTTAGGATAGGCAAAACATATATAAGTTGCCTGGGCTAGTTTCAGGTTAACTCGTTCTAAGTTCATGGGTGATGCTGACCACTCATTACCATGTGGCTCGTCTGCCCGTTTGCCAATCCAACTAACATTAAAAAAATCATTTGCCGGGCGTCCCATGACGGCCACCTTTTTTAGAGATTTTTTTTCTGTATAACAGTTACAATATTGGAAGTTATATACTTACAGAGTAGAACTATATGCAGGGGTAGCCTAGCGCCCATTAACATGATCGGCGTTTGTGAATGCCAAAAGTTATCGTATTCGGGCAGAACAAAATGCCAAAAGTTATCCGCGTATATTCCGTGCAAAACTGTTCCCAGCCAAAAGTAAGGCCACCTTCCTCCTTTCTTGAAAGCTGTAGAAAAAATAAGTATGGCAGCTCTTAGTCTAGTATTAAATTTTATATAATGATAGAAAAACCGAATTAACCGAATAATATTCATCATCATCATCATCATCGTCATTATCATCATCAGCAGCCTCTATCCGTCCACTGCTGAACATAGACCTCCCTCAATGAACGCCAATCACATTTAAATATTAATTATGATTCCGAAATGATTATCATTCACTTCGATCATGCCTAAAACAATTGCCTAAAAGAAAAGGGATTTATCAAAAGAGTAAATCGAGTAGTGGATTGATGATGATGATGATGAAAGTACCTTAGGTAGGTATCACAAAATTTACTAATTAGATGAGAAAAAAATAGGTGGCAGTTATTTCTTGCCAGCCTCCCAATTGGGAGTATGCTCTAAGGTCGTAACGGTTCAGAAACACCGTAAGTTTAATATGTTCAAATAATATTAATGGAATTGCCCAGTCTCCTTACCTTCAATATATGAGTTATAATAATGATAATTCATTATTACAATAGTATAAAATTATATATTTCCATACGTACCATGTATAAGTGTAATGATTCCAGCTAACATATAAATTGCTTGCGAAATGAGGTAAGAAGGTTGAGCTAGCCATAGTGTTTTTATATCGTTAGTTGATACGAGCCACTGCAACCACTGAAATAAATCACATACGTTTAAAACGTGAAATATCCTCATAAACATTTGCAAATAGTTTCCCGTGGCCCTCCTGGGGGATAGGGAAATGGAGAGCAACATATCTGCACAATCTCTGGTCGGTTGTGTATGAGCGTCGATATTCGCCAAAAGGTTTTAACTACTCGTTTGCTTTTCTATTCCATAAAAAATAACATCATCATCATCAGCCTCTCTACGCCCACTGCATGATATAGGCCTCTTTCACTCAAATCCAACTATTTTCTGGAGTTGAGGGTTCGGGAAGTCGGTCGACGAAAAAAAGAGGCTATGATAATTACATGTGTCCTGTGTGTATACTGTTAACGTGTTTTGCCGACTAAATATATTTATAATACTATATTCATAAAAAAAAATTACAAATGAAAACATATCATTTATAGTCATATGTGAAAGTGAGGATAATTTTTTCATAAGATAATTGGTCTGGTGGATACGCTTTAAAAGTGCATTCATAATAAAGAATATTTAAGAATCTAAGGAATATTAGTAAGGCAATAAAATATGCAATAAAATTTCTTATTTCTTTCTTAAATGTATTTAAATAATAATTTAACAGTCTTCTAGAAGCCAATAACTTTCTCTTTGCATACCTATCTAATATTCGCTCAGAAAAAAAATGTGTGAAACAAAAAAATATTTTTTACTAGTGGCACCGACAGACGGTGTCCTGTACATTTTTTTTGTGAATCTAAACCATTCGCAAATACACTTGAACGCACACAAAATAATTCATCAAGATCGGTCTAGCCGCTTAGGAGGAGTTCAGTGACATACACACGTACAAAAGAATTATATATATAAAGATATAGATACATGTTGCTAATTCACTATTACTTATCATTGATAATAATTTATATCGTTAATTATAATTATCGCAAAAAATTATCAAACTTATACAAACCGTCTGTTCAACAGCCGTCATGTTATCGCCGGTTCCGCGACTATTCTCTTCACTGGTCTGTGTTGGTGTGAAATGGATACCCAGTGGCTTATCGCTATCGCCAAGTCAGTAATATCGATGTTGTCATTAACACGTACATCCACGTTGGAGACGTTGTGGCATATATATGCCAATAACAAGTAATATCCTATCCCGTGTTCAAAATAGTAAAGGTTAATTAAGAATATGTAATTTACTCGATTCGATTCGATTGAGCTGTGTTATCAATAAAATCGTACGGCCGTAAATAATATATCGGCGAGCTTGTTGTTTGACCTGTTTAATCAATTAGTTTTTAGTAGAAATGCAGACCAATATACGGTGAAAACTTTTTGTTGTAATAACTTTTCACTGTCTGACTTAAAAACATTGTAAGAATTTGCATTAATAAGTAGGTACCTATAATGAGCGTATCGTTTACGGTTTAATGAAAATAGTCATGATAGTTAATAATGATTAACGTCTAGACTCGAGAGCTTTGGAAACTTGTTCTTTCAATTTTAAACTAGTTTTTTCGAAAAATATATACAATATTATCCTTACTAATAGGTATCTACTAATTACTAATTTACTAATACCTAGGTAACACTGAAAATGTTTAGAAAATGAAAAACGGCTTAATGTAGAAAGTTGCCAATACTTTTATTGTTTTTCGAAGTAATCTCCGTTTCTTTCTACACATCGTCGCATTCGATGGAACCGCTGAGAAATGCAGTGGGCCCATTCTTCCTTAGGAGTCTCTTCTATGGCATTTTCGTACGCTTTCACCGCATCTTCAGGGCTCGTAAAGCGAATACCTCGAATTTTATCTTTAGTTCTTGGGAATAAATGAAAGTCGCAGGGCGCCAGGTCAGGACTGTAAGGCGGATGACTCATTATCTCTACACCTGCCATAGTCAAATATTCAACAGTCCGTTTTGCGGAGTGCGCTGAAGCATTGTCGTGGTGAAGGAGGATCCTGCTTCGAGGGCGCTGCTGTCGATTTTTTTCCAAGAGAACAGATAAACAGCCATTAACATACCAGTCTGCAGTAACTGTCCTTCCATCTTCTAGCACAACTGTCCCGAACTGACCTTTCCGACCAAAGAATGAGGCAATCATCTTTTTTCATTGACTTCTTCATTTCTTTACCTTAGTTGGCCGATCCTCGAATGGAAACACCCACTGAGCTGATTGTCTTTTGGTTTCGGGTTCGTAGCAATATATCCAGCTTTCATCACATGTGATGATATCAAATACAGCATTTGAGTTACCGCCGTTGAGCTTATCTAACATTTGGCGACACCAGTCCATGCGGAGGCGTTTCTGGTCGTCGGTTAAAGTATGGGGAATCCATCTGGTACAAAACTTCCTGACGCCTAAATGTTCGTGTAATATTTTTTGAACTTGACTCATACCAATGCCTAGGCTTGCCCGTATCTGCTGATAGGTCACTCTCTTATCTTCCTCTATCATGCGTCGCACAGCACTGATGTTATCTTCAGTAGTCGCTGTTAAAGGACGTCCCTCACGCGGATCATCACTGAGATTGCTACGTCCACGCTTAAACTCGTTAAACCAATTGTAAATAGTGGCACGAGATGGGGCTTCATTAAAAAATGCTAATCGCAGCCTATTATAGCTTTGTTGTTGAGTGAGCCCACAACGAAAGTCTAAATCATTGACCGAAAATTTTCTCGCGTTATGTTCATTTTCACGTGTAACAAGAGTTTTAGATTTACCGCCAATTCACAAAAACAAATGACAAATGAATGCAATATACTACATTAGGTTACCAAAGAGTTCTACAAGGAGGCGGCGCGGCTGGCCGAGGTCGGGCTCGACCTCGTGATCAGCCGCATAGAGAAGTTAGGGCTTCGGGTCAGACCATCTAAGACCGAAGCTCTTCTCTTTCGCGGGACCGGGCGGAAAGGACCCCCTCCGGGGGCTGCCCTCCAGATCGGTGGGGTGAGGATCAGGATGAGCCCCCATATTAAATATCTGGGGCTCATCCTTGATGGAGGATGGACCTTCGGCCCACACTTCGCACAGTTGGGTCCGAAGGTCGCAAAGGCGGCGAGTGCGTTGGGCAGACTCCTCCCGAACCTCGGAGGACCCAGCGCCGCCTGCAGGCAGCTATACTCCGGTGTCTGCCGGAGTATGGCGACATACGGTGCTCCCATTTGGGCGGGTCACCTTACCGCGCGGAGTAGGGCCCAGTTGCGCTCGGCGCAGTGGGTCATCGCGGTAAGAGTGATTCGGGGGTATCGTACGATATCGTGGGCAGCAGCAACTGCCCTAGCCGGCGACCCCCCGTGGGAACTTGTGGCGGAAGTTCTTGCTGAGGTGCACTCCTATGTCTCGGATAGGAGGTCTCTCGGCGAGAGCCTGACGCTGGACGGGATCCTGCG
The DNA here is from genome assembly GCA_963853865.1 of Helleia helle. Classification (NCBI taxonomy): domain Eukaryota; kingdom Metazoa; phylum Arthropoda; class Insecta; order Lepidoptera; family Lycaenidae; genus Helleia; species Helleia helle. The sequence goes on from OY971420.1 coordinate 10,126,578, forward strand.
GGTCCGCCGACTAGGGCAAGAGGCGTTAATGCTGAGGTGGGGAGAGGACCTGGCGTGGGAGCCGTATGGCAAACGCCTAACGGTTGCCCTGCGTCCGGTCCTAGAGCGGTGGATGCGTCGTAAACGCAAACCCCTCACCTTCCGTCTGACACAGGTGCTCACCGGGCATGGCTGCTTCGGTGAGTACCTGTGCCGGACGGCCCAAAGGGAGCCGGCAACTGTATGTCACGATTGTGGCGCGGCGGTGGACTCGGCCCAGCACACTCTAGAGGTGTGCCCGAGATGGGCGGCGCTGCGTCACGATCTGACGTCAGTTATCGGAGGGGACTTGTCTTTGCCGAGCATCATCACCGCGATGCTCCGCAATGATGAGTCCTGGACGGCGATGGTTTCCTTCTGTGAGGCAGTAATGTCCCAGAAGGAGGCCGATGAGCGTGTGAGAGAGGAGGCCGCCGACGAGGCCCACCCACCGCAGGCGATGAACAGGGGTGCGTAGGAGGCGCGCCTCCAGTAACGTGTTGGGCCGAGGCTGGGGTTAACCTGGGTCCAGATAGGCACGACGTCGTCGGGGACTGTTAAAAGTATCGTGAAAACGAACGGCCGAGCAGTCCCCCCTTTCGAGGAGTCTGGCCTCTCGCCGGGGTCAGCCTGTCGCCGAGGGTCCTGTGTTGCCTGCAAGATCCGGGACCCTCAAAAAGGCGGCGGAGGGCGCTTGCAGCGGTTTTAGTGGGTAACAACACTGCCCAAGTGCGAACCCCACACACGGCTAGGTTTAAAACCAACCCCGGTCTTAGTTATGGTTTGGGCTGCAAATTTCCGCTGCAGACAACAATAAAAAAAAAAAAAAAAAGGTTACCAAAGAGTTCTAAAATTGAAATTCAAAAAAGTTTTCATTTTCAATGTTTCTAACTGGCCAGTTCTAAACATTTTCAGTGTTACCCACGTATAATATTATAAATCTGAAAGCGTGGATGTTTGTTACGCTTTCACGCGAAAACTACTTAACCGATCATCATGAAACTTTGTACACATATTCTTGGAGGTATTAGAAGTAACATAGGATACTTTTTATAAAAAAAGAACTAAAATATTATGCCGCGCAGACGAAGTCACGGGCACCAGCTAGTGTTATATAAAACTACTCTTTTTAGAAATATCGTGAGACGTGACAGAGCCCGCATCCCGGTCTTAGAACGCATTTTTGAGTTTAAATGTTAGGTACGGCTAAAGGTAGGTGTGAACATAAACGATCAGCCGGCTAAACATAAGTTTAACTTGGAGGAGATACTAATGTTAACAGTTTCTGCCCTTTGCTAAAAATGTAGAAGCAAATGAAAAAGGTAACCGTACATAAGCGAAAACTTTTAATAAAAAATAATCAACTTATGTTGTAAATTCTAAATAAATCTTCTGCAGTGTTAATTACGTAAAACAATCAAGACATTAAAATAAAATAACAAGGAGCTATTTGTAGGAACACGATAAACGGGAATGACATTTTAAACCCATTTTTATTTCACTTCCAAACATCGCTTTACACGGAGTTCTCTCGATAGGCTGATTTATTCTTTCATTGTACAAATTTAAGACCCCACGACTATTTTGAAGATATTTTTTCCGACATGTTCGCCCCGGCGCGTCCATCGAATTCATTTTAGACGTTTCGTTTCGGTTAATGTGCACAATAACCAGCATTATATTGAAATTCACGACACAAACAAGATACCGAACTTTAGCTGTTTCGCGAAGATATACTAAAGCTTAGCCGGCTAATCCTAACATGGCCTATATATCCTTCCTTATGTTATATATATTTTATTTCCTTGTCAAATTATTAGTTAAGTTCTGAGCATCCACTCGAGGCTGACATGAGTCCATCTATATTAAATTGCTAAATAAGTATGACGGTACCTCTTTCTAGTGACCAGATGTAGTCGAGATGTAATGAAATTACAAAGAATTAGTACCTATAGACTATAGGTACATTAAACTGTGTTTACACTCAATAAATGTAGGCTAAGGTGATAAGTACAATTTATGTTTTACGCTTGTTTCGTGTACGCTACGTGTCACAAACAAACAGTGGAAATAAATTCACTTGTGAAAACAAACGGATTGAAATATCATCATCACCGTCATACCTAATCTTTTTCCGTCCTCTGTTGGACATAGGCTTCTTTCAATGAACGGCAAGAAGGACGATACCCGCCACTCTGCTCCAACTAAGACCGGCCACTGTATGAATATTGCCATCCATCTAGTCTGGAGGTCAACACTCGACAGTGAACAGACTGTTTCCTAGTCCTATAAGCCCAGCGGTCGTCGGTTCCTCGTCTCATTGCCTTCAGCATGCTTCAATTGAAATAGTTTACTAGATATAATCATAATTATACCATTCCAATTGTCCATCCCTCCCAAGGGATGCGCTTGTACCGCGCTCTCATCTGCATTACTAAAGTGTGCTTCACTATAAGTATGAACTGTAAGCACGGGTATGATTATAGACAAAACCGATTATAAACAAAAACTTGGAAACGTTCAATCAGTGTCAAAACAACAAGCGCTTTTCATCATATTTGTTTTTATGTTAAATAGCGTTAAAATGGTGAAATATCAAGTGCCAATATGTAAGAATGATTACTGGAAGCAAAATAAAAGAAAGTAATAACATTTCTGTTTTGGCGTTTATTGAGGTTGCTTATGTTTAGCAGTGAATGGATAAAGGCTGATGGTGATCATAAACATATGATGATGATGAATGTCCTAATTTAAAATATAGATATTTTTTGAATACGTTACGCATGAAACGACACTCTCACAACGCTTTACTATAGAGTATAGATAAATATCTATATAACGCATCTGCTTACGATCGGCACGAAGAAGCGGCGTGATAGTAGAACTCTATATAATATTATGTTACTTATTTCTTCAATAGATTTGCTGTGTTGGGAAAAAGGAGGGCAGGCAGTGTACGAGGGCGGCACTGAAAATTTCGGGAATCAAGGAAGTGACACAACATTACTATTTAAAAATGTATTTATTGCTTTTCGAAGTATTCTCCGCAAAATTTGACACATTTTTCCATACGATGGAACCAATCATTGAAGCAACCATTCCATTCGGAAGTTGGGGTCTCCAAAATGGCCGTTTTGTAGGCGTCCATAGCTTCTTCAGGCGATGAAAATCTCTGACCACGCAATTTATTCTTTATTTTAGGGAAAGTATAGAAATCATTAGGGTTTAGGTCGGGGCTGTACGGCGGATGGTCTAATAATTCTATGTTTTCTTGCTCTAAAAACTCTTTTGTTCTGTGCGCGGTGTGAGAACTCGCATTGTCGTGATGGAGGATGATGCGGCGGTTGCAGTTCTCTTTACGGAGTTCAGAAACGACCTGTGGCAAACAAATGCTAGCATACCATTCTGCATTAACTGTTTCTTGTCCCTCAAGAGGAATAGTCGCAACATGGCTGGTTTTGGAGACAAACGTGGCCACCATTTTTTTTGCAACACTCCGTGAACGAACAATTTTTGTTGGCTATAACTCATTTTCGAACACCCAAACTAGTGACTGGTTTTTTGTTTCGGGTTCGTACGCGTATATCCAGAATTTGTCACCTGATACAATGTTGTATACAGCATTTGAGGATCCTGCGTGGAATCTTTCGAGAGTTCTGACGCACCAAGTAACGCGAGCCGCTTTTTGCTCTTCACAGAGCAAATGATCCATCCATCCATCCATCAATCCATCGGGAAAACAACTTTCTTACACCTAATTGTTCATGCAAGATTATTTGTATTTAACTCATGCCAATGTCTAAAGTTGCCTGAATATCGCGGTATGTCACATGTCGATCTTCCTCAATCAGCTTACGCACAGCATCAACGTTTTCTTGGGTGACTGCAGTTTTTGGACGACATTGACGGGGTTCATCACTGAGCTTGACACGTCCGCGTTGAAATTCAGCAAACCAGCGATAAATTGTGGTTTTGAATGGGGCTTCATCGCCAAATGCAGAAATCATCCGGGCAACACACTGTTTTTATGTTAAACCACTTCGAAAGTCATAATAAATCATCGCTCTAAATTTTCTCGAGTCAATTCCATTTTCTCAACGACTAAACAAGTTTGAGAAGACCTTGTGACAAGACCGATAATCTTTTTGGTATTCGATTTTTAAAACCAAGGAGTTTTCAATTAAAAAGATTTTAATATGACAGGAACAGTGGAAATATTCCATTCCTGATACTTTTAGTGCAGCCTATGTAATTACTGGCACCGGCATCTTACCTCTCAGGGTAGCTGGTAGGCAACACGTGAATGAGTTGCCTGGGCCAGTCCTAGGTGACTATTTGCTATCAAGTGGCTGGTCTGCCCATTTATCCTATTTAGCCTATCCCAGTAATCTCTCGATCAAAATATTACCTCAATTTGCTACTTTCAGACTAAAATAATAGGAAGGAATTCCGACCTGTTTCAGACTGTTGAAATTGTTAAGAGTCCACGAAAATGTAAATTTTATGTTCTTCTCTTTATAAAACATGAAAATAGTAACTAGAAAAATTAAATGAAAGCCTTCAAACTTAATACCTAATATATTTTCATTGCATATAGAAAGTATATTATGTTGTACATGATACATATTATATACCCCTAAAAACATCTATTGGCACACTATAAGGCAAGTTGTACAGAAGACCGTACAACCAGCCACTGTGCCTTACCTTTGTGTACTAAGAGAAAGCTTTTGACTTGGTTGAAACCTGGGCTGTTCTGGAAGCTCTGCAGCGATGTCAGGTCGATTGGCAATACGTTGAAATGTTGAGAGGATTATAAGACGCCGCCTATATATCCGTTCTGGTTCCGGGAGGTCAAACAAGACCAATCCAATTGCATCGAGGAGTGCGACAGGGGGATGTTGTTTCCCCGAAACTGTTCACTAATACTTTGGAGGACGTCTACAAGACTGGACAGAATGTAGCATAAATATTAGCGACGGCCGGCGAGTATCTCTCACACCTTCGTTTCGCCGATGATATCGTTATATTGCCTGAGTCGCTGGAGGGCTTGCAGGAGATGCTGCATGAATCTTCCCGACGTGTGGGCCTTAGGATGAACTTGGACAAGACGAAAGTCATGAACTCTAACTGGTCCGTAAGTTTGCAGTAGCTCAACGTGCTATGGAGCGTGCTATGCTGGGTGTTTCTTTGACAGATACATCGGCCAGAGAATTAAGGTTACCGATATCACGCAAAGAGCAATCTCGTTGAAGTGGCAGTGGGCTGGTCACACACTCAGCAGAACGTATAGCCGACGGGGCAATAAGTTTCAAGAGTGGAGGCCACGTTTAGGTCGACGAAGTGTTGTTAAGGCGGGGCTGTCCGAGAACTGAATTTAGTATGAAGCTCGAAACCGCGTCGAGCAGCGAGTGAAACCACATATTTATTTAATTGAAGGGAGCGATTTATAAAAAAATAATTTATGATGACCGACAACGACGACATTTTCTACAAGGTTTATTATGGTGTAAGTTTTACTGTACAGAACCTGATATTACTCAAATAAAATAGGTTTTTCATCTCAATTTTGACCTATCTTTGCAATTTTTTTTTAATGCAGCAAAATATAAGTAATCGTGTACCGAATGACCGAAATATTATGATAAAAAAGTGTTAAATAACATATATTTTTTTGAAAACTTAAATCGGCTTAGTTTTTAAATAAAACAGAATTTAAAATGCCGTTTATCGGGAAAGGTCCGCCTTCCGGAACACGATCTCCGTGCGATGGCCGGTCCGTGTTGGATGCGAATAGCAAGGGATCGACCGTCTTGGCATTAATTGAGGGAGGCCTAAGTTCAGCCGTGGACGAATAGAGGCTGATGATGATGACGATGAAATATATCTAGTCTAGCAAAATAACTATCCTTTAGTTCGAAAAATATTAGACGCTGTTCCTGTGCTCTGATATACCTAAGACTCCCTCCCTAAGATTTTAGTCAAAGTTAGTTCAAAAGCAAATATGGCAAGCAAATTACCTATTTTACAATGGGAAATTATAAGTCTAGACACAAAATTATTTATTGCACACGTGATTAAACTTCTAATTTTATAATTAAGCAACGGGAAAATGACATAGCCTCTAATAAACTAAATCTAGTAAGTTTGATCAAATTCGTTTAGGAAATTCAAAGAGTCTACGAGCCCCAATAATAATATTATAGTATATTGGTCTTTTTTACAACGCCAACTAAATATTCTATAGAAAGCTTCAAGTAAAGATCATAAATTATTGTGACTTGTCCTTCTTATTTATTTAAATACATTGCCACCTAATTTACTAACTTGGCCACGGATTTTATATCTCGTCACCATTTTACGTTTTACAGCATCAACGCAATGTCTCAATAAATCAATATGGGATGAGTAACATTTTAAACGTACTGCGTTAAGAAATTAGAAGCTAAATAAATATATATTTTGATGTAATTTAAAAGTATTTTAGAATTAGTTTACTGTTAGAATACATGTTATAAATTTAGATGCTTATGCTGCTATGCTAAATAACGATCATGCTGAGTTGTATTTAGAGAGGTTTACATAGAAGATAACTAGTGGCTATGATAGTATTATTTAGATGCTCGTTAATTGTGGCTGACTTAGTAATTTAGAAGGCAACATACATTTTTGGAGGCGATTAATGATATTAAAATGAAGCCTGTTTAATTAGCACCCTTTAACAATGCTAGATGATGTATGCGGTGTTCCCTCGCTCTGAGGCGTTTCATTTTCTTATGACCTTGTCACGTTCAACTATCGTCAGTAAACCGACTTTACAGACAACCGATTTTTTTTCTCAATTTGGAACATCGAACGTTCGACTAATTTTAGTTTTATTCAATTGGTAATTATTACAGCTAAGTTGTTAACTTATTCTTTTAGCTAGTTAACAAATATTATGTTGTTAAGGCCTCTTATAGACACAGCAATAACCGCGCGGTTTCAAAACTCTGAATTCAAATTTGTCATATTGTAATCGTGCAGTTCTTGTTTGTCAAAACAAGTCTAAATAAATATCTACATAACCAGTGTGGTTCCCCCCACGCGATTCTGAAACCGTGCGATTGTCGGCAAGTTTAAGTAAGGCGAAATGGGCACTACCATTACGTTATGCTTCATTACAGTATATTTTATTTTCATTAATTTCTTGCATATTTACAGGATGTAAAATAAAAAAATATTTATCAAAACGTTTTTTAATTATAGTAGGGATACTATAATTAAAAAACGTTTTTGTAGGACTATGTTTTGTGACTACTTCTTCTTCTTTGGCTCCCTGAAGAATTTGATATCTTCTATTTAAATTATGAAGAAGAAGGAACTTGTCAGTTGAATTTGACATTGACGTATTTCTTCATTTTCCGAAGCCTAATGTTTATTTCCAAAATTTTCTTATTTCATAATTATTAAAAATGTTTAATGGCCTGTTTAAAATTGCTAATAAATATAGATTATTTGCTAGCCAAAACAGTAAAAATGTTTTCATTAGTATTATAAGTCCAGCTAAAAAATATAGTTCTATTAAAATAAAAAAACCTAAGATTAAAGAGCCAGGAGAAGTCTTAAAATGGATACTACTGGTAATTTAGATCTTTAAAAATGATAATTTAGCAACTTTTGGGTTTATAATAATGGAAATACTTAGAAAAATGTCAACATTCCAAAAGTGAAATTTTATTTGTATAAAAATGTGAATAGGATATTTTTAGCTTATTTCACAATATGGCATAAAATAAATTTCAGAAGTTATCTAATAGCCATCAGCTGCTTATATTTAAAGCAATATGCTTTTGAGTTCTTGAAAAATAATGTAAAACTGATATATTATTATAGTAATAAAACTTTTACTCTAAACTTCTTTAAAGTATATTATATGATTAATCATTTTAATATTACATATATATTGGGAGACTGATGTATCGTGCTAGTAGATGGCAGTATCATATATATATATATATATATATATATATATATATATATATATATATATATATATATATATTATATATATATGCTTATTTATTTCAATATTAGGATTGATATTACGGAATCTAACCTTGTAATTATTATACTTTATCAATAGAGAATAAAACCCATTTATACAGTATAACCATTTCATTGATGCATACTTCTATAGATGATTCCGGTAACATCCTTTGGCTTGGGCTGCTGGCAGCTATACAGGCTACAATGGAAACTCAAACTAATTGAAATAATGCATGCAAAGTCGAATGCTCCTCCTGTTGAATTACCCAAAGAGTAAGTTTTCTGAATTTCTATACTCATAATATTACCTGTTTTTATTGTATTTATAAACATGAGTATCAGAGATTATACACAATAGGCTATTAAGCCTATTCTGCTCAAAAATATAGAAGTTAATGAGTTATTTTATAATATAAAATAAAAATAAATATACTACATACCAAAATAAACTTGGTTATAGACCACCACTTACCATTAATTAACTATCATCTTCCCTTTAGTTTTTCTCTTCTTATATAAGACTTCATTTTCAGTTTGGAAGATTTAAAAAGAATGGAATACAGGCCTGTTAAAGTCCGTGGTGAGTTTCTATATGATAAAGAAGCCTTAATTGGACCAAGAGCTTTGATTGAGAGAGATGTGCATTTACCACGTTCTGGGTCACTTGTATCTGACCCTAAGAAAAACCAAGGGTGGCTTGTCATAACTCCATTCAAATTGGCTGATACTGGGTAAAAATTACAACACATTATTATTTGTACTTTTATACAAACTACAACTGCTTTAGCAAATGGTTTTTGGAATGTATCAACAATAATAGTAAATTTTCATATATTGCATGTTTTAGAGAGGTGATACTTATAAATCGTGGCTGGATACCTAACAACCTTCGTCCCAAAGAGAAACGAGAACCATCTATGGTTAAAGGAGAAGTTGAACTCACTGGGGTAGTAAGACTTACTGAAACAAGAGGCCCATTTATGCCTAAAAACAATCCAGTGAAGGGATCTTGGTTCTACAGGTAAATGAAACCCATTCATAATAAAGTTAGTAAGAAAGTTTGAAGGAAAGTTCAAACTTTTTCCTACTTTATGTGATTGATCACCATCAATTCACATTTACTACCATAATATATACTAAATGTGATATAAGCCAAAAGGAAGAGAAAAGTTTTAGCTGACTGTACGAGTGTAATCAATGTTCCATCATAACACCTTTACAACTTTTGTTTAATGTCCTAAGGAGGCAACCAAGCAGTCAAAGCCATATGATGACTAAGAGTCAAGCTATGGATATGCATTGCCCTCCTTTTTCCTATTGCCCCAATGGGTCGAACCGCACGAAATGGTCCCGTTAATGAGGACTGATCACCCATCTGGCCTCGCTAGTGTCCCCACCCTTAAATAATAATACCTCATACTGTTTTCGATTTTAATAAGGTGCCGGTTGATTCTTTATTAGCCTGTGTCCCCCACACAGGCTACACATTAACTGACTTTAAAAAGAAAAGGTTAACTTTTTCGTAGTTTAGTCATAACTTTTTACTTAGTGCAATTATTTTTAGATTATTGATGAGAATTTAATGTTTGTTTTTTTAAATATTATTGCAGGGATTTGGAACAAATGAGCAATTATTTTAATTGTGCCCCAGTATGGCTGGATGTGCAGGGTATTCCAGACCCACCTGAAGGTTGGCCATTACCTAATCAGACGAGAGTTACTTTACGAAATGAGCATTTCTCTTACTTAGTTACATGGTACTTATTATCTGGGTTTACAGGAGTTATGTGGCATCGTTATTTCATCAGGAAACTACCTCTATTATAATAGTACCTCTTGTATGTAGTGTTATTACAGTGTATTTAATTGCATTTGACGAATTAATGTATGCACAGATGTTATAAGAATAAATATAGATCAAGTATTATTGCTTTTATTTTAATTGATATAAATAGAATAGCCGATGTAGCCCTAACAGCTATTAAGCTTCAATGGGACTGGGTTGAACACATCTGCCGGATACCCAACAAGCTGTGGGCCAAGAAATCAACTGACCTCGACGCTTTTCGAAAAGATTGTTCTAGAGCTGCTCACGATAGACGCGTGGAAAAAAGAGAGGCCTTTGCCCAGCAGTGGGACAGTATAGGCTACAAAAAAATAGATTCTTAGATTAGATACTATTGTTTCGTATCGTTCATTGCTACATATCCTTACTAATATTATAAATGTGAAAGCGTGGATGTTTGTTACGCTTTGACGCGAAATCTACTTAACCGATCATCATTAAACTTTGTACACATATTCTTGGAGGCAGTGATGGATTTACGCCTAGGCCCACGAGGCCCAGGCCTAGGGCGGCCTGATAAATCCTTTGAAAATAAGTTCAAATTAATTTTCTGTCTTAATGTGTATTACATTCACGTAGTCTTCGAGATGTTTACCCAAATGTTGATATTGCTTAAGTATTTTTTTGAGTATTCCGGCTACAAATCGTTCAGGAGAAAGATCTTTTTCTACTTTGAAGAAAGTAAAGACCTATTTACGTGCAAGTACGGGTCAAAATCTAGTCTATTGAAGCTCAACTAGTCCCAAGAAATAGATTATGATGATATAATTGATATTTTTGCGCGGACCAAAGCCTAAAGCAGAATATAAAAAATATGTATCTATGTAATATTTATTAGATATAATTTAAAAAATATATTCCAACGAAATAAAGTTATTTTAAATTTAAAATGAAAATATTGTATCAAAATTAATAAATTTATTATACCGGGTGTATTTGGAACGCTTGCGATTGGATTGGAACTAATCTAATATAAACATCCCGTATAATTAAGATAGGCGCGATAATTAGGTCCTAGGGCGGCATCAAGCCTAAATCCGTCACTGCTTGGAGGTATTAGAAGTAACATAGGATACTTTTTATAAAAAAAAACTATAATCTTATCCTGCGCAGACGAAGTCGCGGGCACCAGCTAGTTAATAATAAATAAATATATTTGTTATCAATACATACATTACTTACCTGTCTAGTGGTAGTTAAGTTTATTTTATACTAAGCTTATTAAGAATAAGGAACATTTTGGTCATCAGCCAAATATATTGCTCCAATTAGTTGTGCCTTAGTGCATGTTTATTCAATAATATTATTAACATATGAAAGTGAAAGGATTGTCTAGTTGCTATAAGCTTAGGTTTTCAGAATTGGAGTCTCATCTGTGTATCCCAAAAATAGGTTATTCTTCATTTTCTTACACCACACCACATGTCTAAACCTATCTATATACATAGTTCTTTTAGGGGTGCAAAACCATCGTGAAGAGACTTACATATTTGATAAGATTTGTCCTATATTATTATGATACATTGTTACACATGCTATGCTAGAGATCTGATTTCAGGAAAATAAAACAACTTGTTTGGTTGAGATCTGTATTATGACTCCATAAAAAATTAACGAAATAGTGTTCAAAAGCAGAGTCAAAAACATATTAGATATTACTGAGCTATGGAGTCTCGCAATGAAAACAATCACAGAGCATAGGTACTTATAGAATAATAAAGAACTAATTTACAAGATACACTAAAGTAAAAAGTTTATAAAAACGTAGGTAATTTTTTTGACTCTTGTTGTTTGTAAATCGAAGATTAAGAATCATCAACTTACATGAACAAGAGTCAAAAAAATTATAATGATAATACAATTCTATATACAAATAATATTTAAAACTGCAATCTAATATTTTAACAGTTGTATATGAGAAGTAAAATATATATTTTCTTTTATCTTTAAGACAGGTAATACAAAAAATCGGCTGATCTGTTCTACAATGAAAATCATAGTTGTATTAGTTTACTGAGAATATAATATGATTAAGCTGAGAGCTATGTAATTTTTTTGAGTAATATTATAATATTGATGTTAAGAAAATTGACCCGAATGTCTGAAATTAATCTGATACGATTTTGTTCTAGCTAAAAAACGTAATATATAAATGCGTAAAATATTGACATTTTAATCGTGCACTTTTATCGAGTCTTAGTACTAATAAGTCTGATATGCAAGCTCCGAAGGAGCTTGAATATTATTCAATATTAAATAAGTAAACGAGGCCTATTTAGATTCACCATTAAGAGCCGAACACTTCTACTGCTTACATGTTATTTAGGAGCATTAACTAAAAGATGGCCATGTTCAGCAGTAGAAGAAAGCAATCTGATTAGGCGATGCCCTGTCTGGTGGAATTAGAATCAGATGAGGACATCTCCTGGGTGGATAACGAAAGACGATGGCCATGCTAAGAAAAGTCCACATTCTTCTGTGTACAATGGAAATTGAAATAGGTGTTCCAGAGCACCTTGTCAGGAATTGGGCCCAGAGACGAATCCACAACTTAAGGGGTGCCCGAATTCAACTTGAGTTCAGCTTAACTTCAGTTTCCGATAATAGGATGAACTAGTTGAATAGTTCATAACAATAAATTAATCTGATTAGTCCATGTCGAACAAATGATGAAATTAAGGGAACAATAATAGACATAATAGAAAATTATTAGTTCATACATGAAACAGTAATAGAAATGTACTTGTTGGATGATCTATTCAGAGCAATCATAATGCAAACTTGTATTTATATAATAGAGTAAAACTTTGTCAACTTAAAAAAAAACTCAAGAAATTATAGTACAAGGCGGAATATAAACCAATAAGTTCAGTCATACATCAACACTAAATAAATATAATCTAAATATAAAACTCCAGATTTAAAAAAATAAAATAGCTTATTTGTATACAAAACATAATATGTAAAGGTAAATTAGAGTGTTGTGGATGGTTCTTGTAATTAGATAAATATTGTTGTAAACAGAAATATACACACATAATAGAAAAAACATTACTAAGTTGTAGTTTGAAAATAAACCTATCATTTTAAATTTACAAATCACCGACATATTTAATATTGACTTGTTAATTTAAAGAATATTGTCCCAGTTTATATAGAGAGTACCTCAACACACTTCTTTAGAATTTATGTTAAAGCATTTTGATGGTTAAAAAAATCAAAATTTAAATCAATCACACCACAAAATAGGTTACAAATAGGTAATGCAAATAAATTATAAATTTATCGTTATACAATCCATAGCCCCAGAACATAAATTCGTATTGTTACATGAATCCCTGTTCTCAGAGTAATTCAAACCAATCCCGTTGTAGTAGACACACTAGCCCGTATGTTGGCCTAGTTAAATTAAATGAGAAAATGGACAAAAAGATGACAAGGCCATTATAGGTTAGATAGAGGATAATATCAAGTGGCTAGTATGGCTACTGCTCTTTTCGACAAGTATTGATTCGTTAACAGGTGAGTAATTCGCATATTATAGAATCAATCTTCATCGAAATACATCAATTTCTAAGAAAGGTAAGACAACAAGGTCAAAAAATTTATTTTTTATAATCCAATTTTGTAGCTCCGCTTGAGTCGCATTACCAATTGATGTTATAAAAGTGTTAAATTGTTGAAAATGAGGGTAGGTATGTTGGCACAAGGTTTGTGCCAACTTCACATAAACACAGGCAATATCAACTTAAAATTCAAGCGGGCAAGTCAAAATTCGACACGTGTATTTGTGGCACATGTGTCGGATCTATTTTCGGCGTCGACTTGTAATCGCAAACACCTAGCTCTTTCAGTTTCCATTCCCATCCCATCATTTGCACGGCGTGCAACGTTTCCGCTTCAGTGTGTTGACGTCGAAGCATACCTTCCTGTTGGAAAATAAAAAATAATAATGAGCAAAACCAATTCGCATTGGTCTAGCGCAGCTGTAAAGTATGGCCCAACACGTCAATCAGGCGATTTCGCCTGAATTCCACGCCTGATTTCGAGAAGACACGTGCCCAGGAGTGGGACATATAAGGGTTAATAATATTATTAAAGTAACAAAAATATACAAATTTTAAATACGGTATTTCTTGTATAGGAGTCACTAATGGTATACAATTGTAAATCTTTATTTATAGTTGAAAAGACTATATATAGGTTCTAAATAAATAGTAATAAAATGAATTTAATCCTAAATCACACCAAAATTTAAATCAGTATAAATCAGTGGTCTTGGCGTTTTTTAAAAGAGGTGTATCTAGTAGTGAAATGAAAAAGGCTAATGATGATGATAGAATTTTTAGTTTAGTTAAGAACGGTATGTAATCTCTCACGATCATCTTAACAACAGCATTACCTTAATCTTTTCCCATTTGTCGTCCACCTCCTGTAGCCACGAGTTGATCTGTCGACCGTTACACCGAGACCGTTGTGCGTTCCGTTTCTCCTCTTGATCGGGCGCGAGAACGTTGTACACCTCTTTGTCTCTGAGTATCGTGCACACCGAAAATGGTAGGGACTGAAAAATTAACACATATTTTAAATACTAAATAGGAACTCAAGAATCAGCAACTTAATTCATGACATTGTAGTTGTTGTTTAACCAATGGGTGTTATCAGTCCTCATTACCGGGACCATTTCACCCAATTCCCCAAGCTCGCCTCTGGGATTAGATCCGGGGATGGGTTACCAATGCCCCTCCGATGTCACCCCCTCAAACCGTGTTGACCTACAAAAACTACTTAGCTGACTTATAGTTAGGTACGCTAAATCTTCTCAGCTCTTCCACTCCAAACAGCTCCCATCTTGGCTGGGCATTCCGTTATGAAGTGCAGACTGGTTTCTTCTTTCTCTTTGCATTTAGGGCATGATCCTCTGTTAGCTGCATTATTGACAGGTCTCTGTTGAGTGGCCAGTGTCCTGTCAATATTCTTACAACTGTTCTGATGTTATTCCTATTGAGTTTAAGCAGCTCTTTAGTCTTCTTGCTATCAAGCGTCGAGATGAAGAATTTCGACTGTCTGCAGCTCTTCATGTCATTCCATCTTTGGTTTGTTTTTTTGTTTATCCTCAAGGTTATAACATTTTTTGTTATCCTGTGTGCTATTGGCAGTCTCGGCTCAGGGCCTATGAACGTCTCATCGGCACCTTCTCTCGCCAATCTATCTGTTTCTTCATTGCCTGCATTTCCCTCATGTCCAGGTACCCAGGCAAGTTCTAACTCAGTCTGGTCTGCTAGATCTTGCAGGGTGTTTTTGCATTCTTTGACCAGTGCTGAGGTAGTCTATCTCTTACTGAGGTCCTTCAATGCCGTTTGACTGTCACTGTATATGACTGCCTTCTTAATCCTATGTGCGCTAGTGATGTTTTGTTTAATCATATTGGCACATTCTCGTATCGCGAATATCTCCGCTTGGAATACCCTGGAGTAGATACTCCAGCGTATTCCAAGCGGAGATATTTTAATTTAGACAGATGCCTAGATTAAACGATGCTTTCATTTCAGTTGAATGACTGATATATACGCCAGCCCCTGACAGCTATATTGATTCCTTCCTGGATCCAACTGTGTAGCAGACCATCGTTGTTTTGGGGTGGTCGATGTCAATGTTCCAGTTATCTCTCGAGCCTATGCTTATTAATTATTTCTTGTCGAAGATTCTCTCCTTCTATATCAAATCATTGTTTGATATGATCATAGATAGATTTTCTTACTACTGTTTTGCTATATCGGCGTGACCTTTGTCATAGTGCCTTCCCTTCCATAACTTGTTGCTCTTTAGCTTGAACCATTGTTCAGTCGCTTTCTTCTTGATCGTTAGATCAAATGGGTTGAGGCCGAGTATCATCTCTAGAGCCGCCGTTGGTGTTGTCTTCATGGCACTCTATATCATGACGCTGGCTAGTCTCTGTACTTTTGTAAGTTCTTTCCTGTTCGTTTCTAATTGTGTTTTGTGCCACCACACTAAGGCTCCATGTAGAATTCTTGGTAGTACGATGGC
Source organism: Helleia helle (assembly GCA_963853865.1). Lineage (NCBI taxonomy): Eukaryota > Metazoa > Arthropoda > Insecta > Lepidoptera > Lycaenidae > Helleia > Helleia helle. The sequence goes on from OY971420.1 coordinate 10,142,518, forward strand.
CTTGTAGATCCAATGAACCTCATTTGGTTTCATGCCCCAGGTTCTTCCTACCGCTCTCCTGCATTGCACAAGGGCAAATTTGGATTTTGTGCAGATCTTTTACGTGAGCTTTGTAGTTCAGATTAATATCTAGGATTACCCCCAGATATTTTATTTCATTGACTACCTCCAGATTTTCATTATCGATTCTCAGTGGAATCATGCTATCAATCTTCCTCTTATTTGTGAATAACTAGCTTGGTTTTTCCTGGGTTTAGGTTTAGCCCTTTATCCATGCACCATCGCAGCGCTGTGTCGATTCCTCGCTTCATAATGTCTCTAGTCACGCTCAGTACTTTGCCTGTGACCAGAATTAGACCATCGTCTTGAGTACGCCTGTATGTAAATGTGCATGGCGTGTATCTTTGATACTAATTCGTCTATGAGAATGCACCATAGAAGCGGAGATAGGTATCCTCCTTGCGGAAATCCTCTTCTTGCTCGAATGGTGCATGTTATTCCCGCTAAGTCCTTTTAACATATTAGTTATCCATCCCGTTATCTCTCCAGATAAAATCCCCTCTCTGTTAAGTGCTTCCAAGACAGATTGAGGAGTGGCCTTGTCAAAGGCTCCCTCCACATCGAAGAAGCAGCCAAGGGCATATTCTTTGTTCCATATAGCTCTTTCAATTCTTATTACCGCATTGTGTAATGCCGTGTCAATGGATTTTCCTCCCATATAGGCGTGTTGGTTGGCGTGTAGCGGCATCGAGCTCTTTTCTATCCCTGCTCTCATGTATCTATCTAATATCTTCTCGAGTGTCTTCAATACAAACGAAGAAAGGCTTATACATCTGAAGGATTTCACCTCGTGATATGTGACCTTCCCTGGTTTTGGTATGAGTTAAGTTTGTTGCTAAACTACTCCGGTATATGGTGAGGATGTCATCTTTGATATACCACCGTATTAGGCCATACATTGTCTGACGGAAACTCCGTCCAGCTCGAAAGCGAGGCGCGGCGTTATGGAGCGCCCGCGCGGCTCGGTCGAATCACGGCAACGCATTATTTTGATTTTGCTATATTTCCATGGTGTAAAGGGAAAAAATAATCTTCATGAAATTCTCAAGCTAACTAACGCATTTAAAATGATAGGGATTAATTTGTGTAAATAAATAACTTTCCAATTACCGCTATATAATATTGCCAATTTTTTAAATATTAAAATGGATGGAATATTACAATGGCTTAAGGATAACATACATGAAGAGATAGACATATTATGCTATCGCGGACCTTTTTTGTAGACCTTTTTAAGTTGTATAATAATGTAATACATTATTTTGATCTATACGATAGGATTGCCAGCGTTTGCAATGTAAGCACAAAAAAATGTGTTTAATCACGACATCACATTAGAAACCTCTACAATTATCAGTGTTTATCTACTTTATTATGCATGTATTATACATACAAACCTTCTTCTTGAATCACTATTAAAAAATTTTGCATCAAAATCCGAAAATCCGTTGCGTGGTTTTAAAGATCTAAGTATACATACATACAGACAGACGCCGGAAGCGACGAGAATTCTCAAAAATAATATTAGGTAACCTTCTCATGAAGCGTCAATTAATATTTCAAGAATTAAACAATGGTCAACCGTTGTCACTAGTATTTGCGTAGCTAATTAATGTGCATTACTTGACTATAAAATAAGATTTTGTGCCTGAGAATTCTAGCTGAAAATACTTAAGAAAAAGTAATTACTTTTCTATGAAATATACGGGTGTTAAAAAAGTTTTAAGTTCAACCTAGTATCCATATAACCATGTCACAAATATTCAAAATATTATCTAATATTTACGATCTTTCGTCATATAAAAACGAACAAACCAATAAAATTCAATAAATTACTCCTGTCACTTAGAAGTGAAAAGACATAAGTTAAGCCGTTAGTGTAAAATCAACCTTGACGGGTATCGAATAGAGTAGTTTTTCCCGTTACATTGCTTTGGTGATTTAAAATCGGTAATTTTGTTCAAAGTTTGATGTTATTTATTAGTTTAAGCTTAAAGTATAATTTATTTTTCATGTACTAACTCAAAGTAAGACAGACACTGCGGCTGTTAATTTGCTTTCCGGGCATTATTTTTGCAAGTTTTGAAAGCACACTGCGGCATTGTGAGACGTGTTTCCGCGGCTGTGTTATAAGCGAACTAAACAAAATATTATGAAATATGAATCCACTTTTCAAGTGAGGTCTTTATTACAGACGGATTTTTTGTGCCGAGCTGCATCTAATTGGCATTGATGGCCGAAGCTTTCGTTTGACAACAAACTTATGAGACTAGCCCCCAAATACTCAAACGAATCTCAAATTTAAGACGTACTTAAGCTCATGCTACGACGTGTTAGATTCAAAGAAAAAAAGCGGGACAACACGAGTTTAAGTACGTCTTAAATTTGAGATTCTTTTGAGTATTCGGGCGTTAGTGTCTTTTATTTCGAAATGACCAAGATTTAAATCTATAGGACCCTACTCTAGCATGTTATTAATGAATATCTGCTTTTGCAATGTCATTAACATACCAGTAAAAGGCACTAACGATTGTTAAACGCCTATTACTACTGATGATGATGACTAGCTGAGGATGAAAAATCATTATTTTTATTTCTCATGTAAAATATTATTTACCTGATTAGCAACAGCGCGTTCAGCTCGACCGTGGACCCTGAGAATTTCTTGTTCCACAGCAAGCACCAACTTCTCTTTTTCTACTAAATGCTGAATGCGCAATCTTGTCCTGGCAAAATAAAATACATGTACAACCTTTTTATATCATTTTTACCAACTAAATAGAATAGTCCTGGTTGTCTCTGGATAAAAATACGGTAAAGCTAGGCTTCGTCCACCATGTTGGCCGGTCTTTAACCAGATGGAAAACGACGTCCGTGCGATGGCCGGTACGTGTTGGTTGCGAGTGGCAAGAGATCGGTCGTCTTGGCGTTAATTGAGGGAGATCTATACTCAGCAGTGGTCGGATAGAGGATGATGATTAAATGAAGAAAGCTAGGCTTATTAAGCTGAAACTACTGGATTTAACTATAAAAAACTAAATGTGTATAAGCAAAAAACAAACATTAATAACTTACCAAGAAGATGTAGCTATCTATGCAAGACGAACTTACCTCGCCTTCTCCTGACTGAGATATTCATTCAACATCTGTTGAGGCAGGTTCGGTGGCAGCTCCACTATAGGCTCTAAATCTACCTTGCTCTGTAGCGTGTAAGTACAACGGTTCATGAGATACTTATTGAAATCCTTGGGCGGCTTGGGCTTTACTGGAAATAATGATTTTTGACGACGCTCGATCTGTAAAATAGAATTATATTTAGAGCCGAGTTTCTAATATTGAAGTGGTTTAAATTTCAATGGTAGTTTAAACGTCAGAAATTATACACCAATCAGCCATCAACGAATTACGATATTATAATAGTAGACCTACTAAGTTAGTTTCCCCATCACATAACAAGTAAAACTAATATCTAAACGCGTTCAATTCTTCCTTTTCTTAGCAGGCGATATTTGAAACTTTTAATGTCAAAATATAGGTGTGCCTTGGAAGTAAAATCGACTCTAATGCCGTGACGGCAAACTACACGTCGCTGCCCTTTTATTCCATCTTTCGTGGTAGGTTTAAATTAATTGTGAATTCTAATACCATACATATTTCAAATCTGCAAGGCGACGGCCCTTACTACGTCTAACACTAATATTTACCTGTTTACGTATATGAATGTACATTTGATACGGGTTAGAGTGTGTGATGTTGTGCGCCGCGGTGGTACTGTCTGGGGCGTGTTCTGTCTTCGTCTCCCGCGAGTGGCTCTCCTTTGACGCCTTGATCTTACGCTTCCTGGGGTGCAACTCTAAAAAAGGACCAAGGAGGATGTTTAAAAAGTAAACGAAACCAAAATGTACAACATCACGCGCCTACGCTGTACCATCACAATGTTTGTGCCGTACCTGCCCCTGACGGAATTTTACGCAACCAAATTCATATAAGCGTTTACAAAAGCTAGCACATAAAAATGTAATAATTTAGGGCAGAAAAGTTTCCATAGTTATAAAATGTTGAGTAGCATTGACCAAAAAAATATTAGTAGTATTTTAACAATTTAGACAACAAGATTACGTGATACCTTTTTTCAACACCGTAAATAGTAAAAAATAATTATATTTACCAGATTCCGTTCTTCCTGATGATGTGGAAGGTCCGTGGTCTCCATCGTGTCCCTGAAATAGATATATATTGAAATAATCTTATATATATCTTGTTGGTTGGATTATCTCAGTATTACGTTAAGCACTAAGTAAACGATTATTTTCCTGACAGCGTATCTTTGCTAATTAATATAACATGTACTGAATTAGTCATATTTATTTAAGTAAAACTTTAAAATTCTCCTCTGTAAAAATTTGAAAATATTAATGATATTTTCTAATTATTACTCTTGAATCTTTTTACGCTACATAAAAATATTCATTATACAAATTTAACTTCGCAAAATATTAATTCTAAAAATGTATATACAAAATAAATATATAACTTATTTTTAAATGAATTCGGATATCGTGATTTTGTGTTTTAACACGTAAAATATAAGCAATAGGGTAGTTTGTTTAGGATCACTCCGAAACGATAGAAGATAGATAGAAGTTCAAAACAGAAGACAAAAGTATTATTTGTATTTGTTAGTATGGGAAAAGTGCGGTTACAGTTAGCGTCAAAAGACCTGGCAATATTAATACACACAGATTAGCACCATTAATAACAAACAGACGGAAATATTTGATTAAATACTAAGCACAATTTAGAAGGCCTAGCTATAAACGTCGCTCACTACTCGGCATTCAAAGACTTCTGTCAGTATGATTTTAGCGTGTGAGCCAAAACGAAACATGGTATGAATAGCTCAATATTCTACTAAAATAATCCATGGCGTTGACGTCGTACTAGGCTCATATATGAGTAGGTATTAAAGTACACACGAACCTACTTCTAGTTTGTGGTCGAAATAGTTTAAACCTAGATGATTCGCAAAAATAAGTAATAAAGTCCTTCGAGTAGTTAGTTCTTTTGACACAGACGGCAAGTTGTTGTCGAAGTCTAATCTAGCTTTAGTTAAATCTAACAAAAAAAGACTATTAAACGCAGTCGTAGCATAATCACAAAAATTGGTATTGAAAGTTGATCTTTTTTTTATTGCTAATTATAAAATCACTTAAGTAATATATTTAATTCTGAACGAGTTTATTTTCCTTTCTTTTCAAATACAATGATAGTAAAGTTATTTATACAACTGGCTCTTCGTAATTACTAATGTAAGGGCGCGGTTCCATCGCGTGCTGCATTTTAAGTGCGAAGGTTCATTTGTTAGACAACGTGGGTCGACGTTTCCACTATGGTATTCGTATATACGAATCATCAATCATCATCCCACTTGCACCATGAACGATTTTTGAGAAAATTAGTCAATCTGATTTTAGTTTCTAAAGTGACCACCATACCTAAGCTTGTTTAGCGGAATTGAAAAACAAATAAAACAGACGAAATACTTTCAGTAGTTATAACTTTATTGGAGGGCTCCGGTTAGAAATTTAATAAAAAGATGTATGGATAGATCATAATATATCATATATACGTGGGTAACACTGAAAATGTTTAGAACTGGTCAGTTAGAAACATTGAAAATAAAAACTTTTTTTGAATTTCAATTTTAGAACTCTTTGGTAACCTAATGTAGTATATTGCATTCATTTGTCATTTGTTTTTGTGAATTGGCGGCAAATCTAAAACTCTTGAAAATGAACATAACGCGAGAAAATTTTCGGTCAATGATTTATTATGACTTTCGTTGTGGGCTTACTCAACAACAAAGCTATGATAGGCTGCGATTAGCATTTTTTAATGAAGCCCCATCTCGTGCCACTATTTACAATTGGTTTACCGAGTTTAAGCGTGGGCGTAGCAATCTCAGTGATGATCCGCGTGAGGGACGTCCTTTAACAGCGACTACTGAAGATAACATCAGTGCTGTGCGACGCATGATAGAGGAAGATAAGAGAGTGAAGATAGGCATTGGTATGAGTCAAGTTCAAAAAATATTACACGATCATTTAGGCGTCATGAAGCTTTGTACCAGATGGATTCCCCATACTTTAACCGACGACCAGAAACGCCTCCGCATGGACTGGTGTCGCCAAATGTTAGATAAGTTCAACGGCGGTAACTCAAATGCTGTATTTGACATCATCACAGGTGATGAAAGCTGGATATATTGCTACGAACCCGAAAGTAAAAGACAATCAGCTCAGTGGGTGTTTCCTTTCGAGGATCGGCCAACTAAGGTAAAGAAAGGAAGAAGTCAAGGGAAAAAGATGATTGCCTCATTCTTTGGTCGGAAAGGTCAGTTCGCGACAGTTGTGCTAGAAGATGGAAGGACAGTTACTGCAGACTCTTAAGTCAATCGCTGTTTGTCTGTTGTCTTGCAAAAAATTCGACAGCAGCGCCCTCGAAGCAGGATCCTCCTTCACCACGACAATGCTTCAGCGCACTCCGCAAAACGGACTGTTGAATATTTGACTATGGCAGGTGTCGAGATAATGAGTCATCCGCCTTACAGTCCTGACCTGGCGCCTTGCGACTTTCATTTATTCCCAAGAACTAAAGATAAAATTCGAGGTATTCGCTTTACGAGCCCTGAAGATGCGGTGAAAGCGTACGAAAATGCCATAGAAGAGACCTCTAAGGAATAATGGGCCCACTGCTTTTCTGCAGTGGTTCCATCGAATGCGACGATGTGTAGAAAGAAACGGAGATTACTTCGAAAAACAATAAAAGTATTGGCAACTTTCTACATTAAGCCGTTTTTCATTTTCTAAACATTTTCAGTTTTACCTAAGTATACGGTACTACCACGGCAACGGCGGCGGCGACGGCGCCGTGCCGTTGAAAAACGCCCAATGGGCCACCGGAAACTCACAAACCGCACGAAACGCGACAGCATAGCTGTCACTTGACGCCGGTATTATGTGAGCGAGAGGTACCACCCCGGTCGTACCGGCCCAATTCGGCTGCGAAGCAGCATGGCACTTCCTCTTACAAAGTTTATAAAATAAAAGCCAACCAAAAGTGTTAAGTATTTAAATTTTAAAGTAAAAAACAGAACTGTTATTAACTTTAAATTTTAATAATTAAAAATTAATTAATTCTATAAAAACGCTTGTCAGTAATATTTTGTTAAAGATTCACCAGTTAGGTAATCTAGGAGGGGAATATTTTTTCATAACTTATCACTTCTTCGGCATTAAAAATAAATAATATGCATAAAAAAAATCAACGAAAATTAGGAAAAAAATCATCATTTGGAAAACAAAATCTTTAGATAAAATTAAAATAGGTATACTAGTCGCTCAGGCATAGAAATTCTGCAACACTTAGAAAACTGTGTTCTCGGTGAAAATCGTCAGTTTACAATGTTATTTTCTCTAATATTTACACAAGCATACGACTTGCCCCTTAAAAATAACTGTGAAACATTTATATTAGTCTCGTATAAGATAACCCGAACTTCTGTATTTTCCTACAGGGTACTAAACTATAGCAAACATACACAAATTAGTAATAATTTGAACATGTACGTACGACACAAGTCAAACTCTATGTAGAATGTTTAATGACAAAGCGGTGCTGCAACCGTCGGTCAGCTGGGTAAAAAAATATGAAATTCACCGTTTTAATGACACCTCTTGACGCAGGTCATTTGTTCAAGCTCAGTTCACTGTTCAATAATATCACCAAAATAGAATATAGGTACTTATTACTTGGAATACTGCAGGATTCTTCTGGTATTTTTTGCCCCATGATATAATACAATGAAGTCGTTTAAAAATAGAAATATGTTCTTGACTTCTTCCAAAAAATAAAAAATGCATCAGGGATGCCAGCCAGTGAACGAATAAAGCATAGAAGGATGATTACAATATAAAATTCGGCCAAAACACTAAACTGCGACAGGTATTATATCAAAATGCGTAAGTCTCTTTTCATATAGAACTCTAAAAGAACAATAATAAACATAAACTTGTACATGATGTAGTTTAAATTGTATTGTAGGCTTGTTACTTTCGGAAATCTCCGAGCGCTCATTGTAATTAATTTTAATTGTAAATAAATAAGTAATTTATAGTTAATTAAATATTATTTTATTAAATAGTTTTTAATTAATCAGATAATTAAAATTTCCAAGCTTCAAATAATAGTAAAAATATTTTGCCATTATTGTAATGCTTTTATACAAGTAGGTAGTACTATATTATTGTGGACAAACAATCCTGAATAACATTATTTTAACATATTGTGGGTTGAGCGTTCCTTTTCTTGATATATAAAAAACGTCATTTTAATGCGAATGGATCAACTTGAAGCGCTCTGACTTGTTTATTTTAATACTCCTACTTAAAAAAAAAATACTGAGCAATTATTTTCTATTTTTGTATGACTGACACCTATTACATAACATCATAATATTATTATGGGGACATATGGGGTGTCCCCATAATACGTGGGTAACACTGAAAATGTTTAGAACTGGCCAGTTAGAAACATTGAAAATGAAAACTTTTTGAATTTCAATTTTAGAACTCTTTGGTAACCTAATGTAGTATATTGCATTCATTTGTCATTTGTTTTTGTGAATTGGCGGCAAATCTAAAACTCTTGTTACACGTGAAAATGAACATAACGCGAGAAAATTTTCGGACAATGATTTATTATGACTTTCGTTGTGGGCTTACTCAACAACAAAGCTATGATAGGCTGCGATTAGCATTTTTTAATGAAGCCCCATCTCGTGCCACTATTTACAATTGGTTTAACGAGTTTAAGCGTGGACGTAGAAATCTCAGTGATGATCCGCGTGAGGGACGTCCTTTAACAGCGACTACTGAAGATAATATCAGTTCTGTGCGACGCATGATAGAGGAAGATAAGAGAGTGACCTATCAGCAGATACGGGCAAGCCTAGGCATTGGTATGAGTCAAGTTCAAAAAATATTACACGATCATTTAGGCGTCATGAAGCTTTGTACCAGATGGATTCCCCATACATTAACCGACGACCAGAAACGCCTCCGCATGGACTGGTGTCGCCAAATGTTAGATAAGTTCAACGGCGGTAACTCAAATGCTGTATTTGACATCATCACAGGTGATGAAAGCTGGATATATTGCTACGAACCCGAAACCAAAAGACAATCAGCTCAGTGGGTGTTTCCTTTCGAGGATCGGGCAACTAAGGTAAAGAAAGGAAGAAGTCAAGGAAAAAAGATGATTGTCTCATTCTTTGGTCGGAAAGGTCATTTCGCGACAGTTGTGCTAGAAGATGGAAGGACAGTTACTGCAGACTGGTATGTCAATCGCTGTTTGTCTGTTGTCTTGGAAAAAATTCGACAGCAGCGCCCACGAAACAGGATCCTCCTTCACCACGACAATGCTTCAGCGCACTCCGCAAAACGGACTGTTGAATATTTGACTATGGCAGGTGTCGAGATAATGAGTCATCCGCCTTACAGTCCTGACCTGGCGCCCTGCGACTTTCCTTTATTCCCAAGAACTAAAGATAAAATTCGAGGTATTCGCTTTACGAGCCCTGAAGATGCGGTGAAAGCGTACGAAAATGCCATAGAAGAGACTCCTAAGGAAGAATAGGCCCACTGCTTTTCTCAGTGGTTCCATCGAATGCGACGATGTGTAGAAAGAAACGGAGATTACTTCGAAAAACAATAAAAGTATTGGCAACTTTCTACATTAAGCCGTTTTTCATTTTCTAAACATTTTCAGTTTTACCTAAGTATTCCTCGAGACTTATAATTGCTTATACTATTATGTTCATGGGCGACGTCGACCACTTACCATCAGGTGGTACGTTTGCCAGTTTGCCTATCCAACTAACATTAAAAAAAAAACTATTTTTTATCACCACACAAATGAAATATTTTGAAACAATTATGTTAACCTGTAATGAATATTATGTGTGAAAGTGTTCATGTGAACACTGACAGCGGACGCAGCATACTTTTATAGTCCCGCCCCTCCAAGCATACTTTTCGTTTGGCCAGTTTGGAACATTAGTTATACATCTATGCTTTTATCATTCACTCAGTGCCAGCATTTGAAACTATGATAATTGACAGAGTGTCATAAATAAAAATGTAATAAATGGTCACTTATCGTGACGTGAAAATGTGAAATTATGTTTTTTTTTTTTAATAATAACCCTAAAACTTATCTGTTATGTTTTGTTTACAAACATTCTACATCGAGTTTGGCTGGAATATATTGATAATTGATCAGTCTAGAGTTCATATTATCTAATTCAAATAATTCAAAAATTGGTGAAGTTAATTCGCTATTAAGTACACTATTGAAAAACGCTCACACTAATAGTGGTAATAATTTTGTAATAAATTACGGAATAAGACATACAGTAATAATATAGGTCAATTCATTTGGGTCTTCTTTTATGCTATTCATTTTAAACTGAAATAGACAAAATAAGTTAAAAACCATTTAGTAGTGACAGATAACATGTCGTTAATATAATATTTTACTGTAGTTACTGACTATACAAACATTTTAAGCTGGCGACTGGCTAAGTGCTTATTGAATCATGCCAGGATAGAGTTCTGTAACATGTTATTAAGTAACAAATTATATTGTTTCAGATATATAACCTTAAACTCTAATTCTAGTGATTATTTTTTCTGATATTTTCAAGTTTAAATGATCACAAGATACTCACCTTATTATAAAAGACACATCTTCGAATATGAATCCCAAAATTTTTACTTTTATGGCTACGTAACCCTAGACACTAATGAATAAAATACAGATATTACAATACTATCTAAAACAGTTACTTAATTGAATAATTAAAGTATCATACAACCATATTGAATTAATCAATAATTCGCTTGTTAATAAACACCTATCAGTCTACAGATACTTACGGACTGTGATGGGCTCTTGTTAAAATTTAATGCTTGGTTTGATCCAGAACCGGAACGAGCCTCTGACCCTGTATGTGGTGATGTTCTCTCCTTATCTGTGTCAGTTGTTCTGTGTGATCGTAAAACTCTTTGGCCGGCCTAAGGGAAAATACAATTGTTGCAAATCTTTCATAGCCTGAGTACTGCTATAATATTTAAGAATTTGTTTTTCATATGGATTATGAATACATCATTGAATATATTTTATTTGGGAGTAAATATCTCCATTTTTACACCTAGGCATTGCTCTGCATGCAGCGAAGTACAAGTTAATATAGAGGATAGTTTATACCACATGTTCGTACCCCTCCTAACTAGTAAAGTTACACATAAAATTCTACTGTAACCCAGTGAAAGCGAATTTCTAATATTAATAAGTATGTTATTTCACCCCATAAACTCTAAATAAAAGAAGACTTTAATAGTTATTTTGATAGTGAAAGTTTTGAGTGAGAAGTTTCATATACTTGTAATACTAACCTTGCCGCCGTCTGCGGGTCTTTTTTCATCTGAATTGCCATCAGAACTGTCGGATGTTTGCCCAGTGTCAGTACTTGTACAGGGAATGACATAAGGTAGAGTCGAAGCACCACCCCTCCCCTTGCCACTGCCTCTTGGTCCTGAACCACCTAATCCAAGTTTAGCAATTCATACTTTTAGTTGCAATAAGCATGACATATTTTATCATGTGAATAATTAAGGCCAGTTTATATACAGGAGTCAAGGAAATATCTTAGTGAATCAATCTTCAAGTAATATAATAATAATATACTGTTGTTATCATGGTCAGTGTTTTGTTATTATATTTTGTCAAAAATTTGTATTGCAGTATATTTGTATTTATAAAAAACATGCAGTAATTACTTATACATATTAATAAACATTAATTTACATTAATTATCGTCAAACTTCAGCATCCATACCATTAACTATAAACCAATGAAAGCTAATAAAATATGTATATAAATAATATAATATGTAAAGCATACACAACGAATCAACATCCAGATTTTTATGAAAATCGATAAATTCAAAAATGTTAATTATAAAGAAAGAGTACAACAATTGTATAAATTTGCATGCTATAAAAACAACTACTTTACAAAAATAAAATATTAGAAAGGAACTCCAAATTGTGTGTACAGAGCATTTCTGCAAGAATTAATAGCTGTTGGCACAATGCCAAACATTTATTACCCATGATGAATCCGCTAATATTATCTTAATATAAAGTTGCCAGCAATAAAATCCAGAGAAGGTTGCCAGCAATAAAATTCAAAGCATCAAAAACAATACCAAATTTACACCTACTCACCTACATTTTGACTCATTATTTTTAACATCATTATTTTCACTGTCTTAATTTTAATATGATTTCATATAGCTCACAAAGTCAAAGATAGATGATACCCAAAACCTTGTCTTAATTAATTACAAACATGGCTATGTTGGAACTCGCAAATAATTTTATTCAGTCCAGAGATATAACTGAATCAATTAATATATCTGTTCACAACAACCTAAAATCTATACATATTGGTCCAGCTATATTGCCGCTATTCTTATAAGGACGAAAGAGAAAAGAATAGTAATAAAACTAAAGGGAGACCGAGACGCGCAATAGGAACAAAAGAAAAATGGGAATATGAAGCGGGGGACGCGACGTCATAAACAGTGATTTAGCCGAATAACGAATATTGGGCTGTGCTCTCGACCGAAGCCGCGAAGCGCCGAATATTCGGCAAAAGATGGTGCATTAGCATGTCACAGGTTATGACTTGTCTCATTGAGGTAAGCAAGAAAAGCATAATCATTTGCTATAAAAATGTTTTCATTCCTCACAACTTACCACTAATAAAACATACCTCGACTTTAAAATAATTATTTATGATTGAAATAAAAACAGCACTTTTTAATAACATTATGTGCGTTTTATTCCATGACATGACATGGCCGAATACCGAATATTAGTAAAGTAGCCAATAATAGCCGACATTTCGTGGCATCTCTAACAATTATGTATAAATATCAAATGCTTAATCTTTTTTTGCTAGTCATTCGCTGGTGGTTAACTGACAAGGAAAATATTGTAAAAACATGTAAAATATAAGAAATTGTAACTTAACATAAGTTTATGTACAGTTTTGAGTATAAATAAAAGAAATTGAGGAAAAGATGTTTATGGAAATCTACGCACATACCATGCGCAATAAAGTCTTTTAAGACAGGATTTAAAGTTTTAAAAACTAATATTATAAAAACCATACTGAATATTTTCATATTTGGTAATTATCATGTGAGAACCAGATGAATACTGTTTTATTGAAAGTTTAATTATTTAATATCATTAGCATCATCATCCTTATCATATTTCATTTTTCCTATGTATTATCTGTACCCACATTTTGTTAGAAATCAACTAAAAAAACACATATATTAAAATCTTACCATCACCTTCTTGTTCATTCCTATTGCCCGATCCACTGGCTCCACCAGGTATGACTATTTTAAGAGGTGGCACTTTGGGGGCTGTAGATTCGTGGCTTTTCTGTTCATCTGTATCACCATCATTATCTTTGGTTTGATTTGGTTTTGGGCTTGCTACTGGACTTTTTCTATCTTGTTTATTCGATTGTGAACCAGATGAACCCTTGGTGTTACCAGACTTACCCTAAATATTCACTTGCATTATTATATGTATTCAAAGTTATGATAAATAAAACAATTGTATTTTTAATTTAATTCACCTGATGTGAACTCTGAGCATTTGCTTTTGTACTGCTGCCCCCTTTGCCTTGTCCTTGTAGACCTTTTCCGGATGAACTTCCTGAAGACCCTTTACCACTATTCTGTGATGTACCACCCTTACCCAATGGAGTTGCTCCAGTCTTACTCGCAGGTCCCGGAGGTTTGCTACCAGTTAGGATTCTGTTAAGATATTTTAAAGGAACTCTTACATAAAACATGCAATCATTTAATATGAAGATTGAGGAAGAAAATTTACAGACAGAAATATTTTACGATATAGCCTACACTATTATTTTATAAAAATGGTTATACCGATTTGTGCCACCTCTCGCTACCGGAGCCGGTTTGGCCATTGGTTCTTTTTCTTCAGTGTCCTTCCTTTTTTTGCGTTTTGACACATCATCATCAGCTGTTTCCGTTTCCTGGTTTTCTTCAGTGTATGTCCTCTTAGAAGCAGAACCAACTTCATCTTGAGTAGAGGACACAACACCGCTACTCAGCTGTGTGCCATCTAGGATACAGAATTTACAATCTTTAGATCTAGATCTACAAAACATGTAATGATAAAAGTAACAAAATGTATTAATTATTTCTAAAAGTAAGTAAACACCATCTTTTATGTACATGTTAACATAAATTATACATCACACAGGCAGCACAACCAAGGTCTTTTAATACAGGGCTCAATATAGAATGATATATAATTCTTATAATTGATAAAGATTTCATCCTGTAGTGCAGTAAACAAGATAATGATGATACCCCCAGTGTTAAGATTAAAAACGTAATTAATTAAAACAATCATTATGACCACATTCTTATAATAACAACATTAATAAAATAAAAATCACAATAAGACTTGTATATTATTTGTTAATATAGCATTGAAACAAATTTTATGTTTACAAGTACATGATGTCACACGAGATCAGCCTGGTATAATATTACAGTGTATATTTACCATCTCTATTTTCATTATTACTTCCTTTATCGTGATTAGATAACTCCTTGTTCTCAAAGTGTTCCTGTGCTAGGCTCTCCATGTTGATGCGCTTACTGTTATCGCTACTAGCACTTGCATTGCCACTTTTCTTAATGCAGTCATCCCTCGATCGACCAATGTGGTTAACTCTCGCGTTATCTATATACAAAAAAGCCATTAATCATAAATGCATGATCAGACAATTGTATACATAGAAATGATTTACCATAGAGCACAAATATATACTCTTTATATTAAACCATTTTGATGTTTAATATAAAAAATATTTTAGGCACAGAAGGATAATGTACACATTAAGATTCTACATGGTTTACAGCTGCATTGACCACAGACAGATATGTACATTACAAGTAAATTGAAAAGTATATTGAATAGGCTTTAAGCTAAAACAATTGTATATAAATGTACAATTGATAAATTAGTAGGTACAAGGAAAGAGTATTTACAACTCAAAAGGGAAGAGAAATCATCACCTTGGCTTTTGAATTTTGGATTACATTATAGAGATATTTTAGGTAAGTAACAAGACGAAATAGAAAAAGTATTTTGATTTACAGAATACAGTTACCAAAATGATGATATTCGAGGGAATGAAGCCAATGACATTATGACAGCATGCAACAACCAAACATGTCACCTTCTCATATCACATATAATTATATTTATCGTCGCGTCAGTTAGGTCAACACAGTTAGTTCACGAAAGGGTCATTGCATGAACGTGGTATACATGCGGCATGCAATACAGAATTGAATCCAACAACAAGAAATTATCGTTTAACGTCGACTCCCCTTTGATGTGCGAGAGCGCCCTTCTTTGCATTTCACGTCCACGGACACTTTTATAAATATTTTCAATTCGCGACAAAGTTTTCACATTGAATTCTTGGCAATATCAGTTCGACATTTCACCATCACGAAGTTAACGTTACTAAGCGGCCATAACGAGTTTTAGCAACACACGCCCCAAGACATTTCGTTACGGGAACAACACGAAAAATAAACACGATATTATAAATTTAGTTTAAACAAATAAAAAATGATTACACAAACCAAGATTAAAGACGAAATTGAAGAATATATTTTATATTATAAAGTAAAAATATAATTCCGACAAACGACAAATAAAATTACAACAGACAAACAGTAGAGCCCAAGCCGCAGGGTGCAGCAGATCGGCAGATCCTTCACCCGTGCGAAGTTCACGTCACGTGTAATGCGTTCCTTTAAACGCAGGCATAATTTTTCCGTTTTCATAATACTCATTTAACCTTACATTTAACGTATTGGCTTGTATATGTATTAACAATTGTTATTTTGTATTATATTTGTATTATATTTTGTATTAATAATTTTTTTCTTATATCCCATTATATCTTTTTTTTTTAAATTCTGTGTTATCTTAAAAACATTTTTATTAAGTTAACAAAATAACCACGGAAGTCGGAATATTTTTGAAGCTCAACTGACATTTGACAGATTTGAACAGTGTTGCCAAATCCCAAGTAGTTTTCTACCATTAAGGGAGAATTTTCCCTGTTTTTAAGTAATATTGTTAATATGGTATATTACATAAGTACATCTTTTATAAAACGATCTAGAAAAAATTAAAGGTAAGTATATACAATAACAAACACACTCATTTTGACGTTCAGACCTAAAAACTACACTTACAAGTGACATAACAACATTCGATATCAACTGACGATGACAATTATTAACGTCTCAGAAAATATTTTTTTACAAAAAACATCTAATTAACATGTTTGAATACATTTCATTATTATGTTGTTTCACAGTTGGGTTGGATAAATGCATTTTAAATTAGGTACTGGTACTAATTTTTGTTTACAAGATATAATTATATATATGTCACCATGATACCAATAGGTCCTTTATTGCCTATTGTACATAAGGGGGCGTCCATTAATTACGGGAGATTTTCCAGGGGAGAGGGTCGAGCAGAATAACAACATTTTTTTTCGCAAGAAAGAGCAAGAAAATTGGGTCAAATTATAGAAAAACATATTTCTTGAATATAATTATCTTTAATAGTTTTTTAAAAAGTATTCTATTGTTCAACTATAGCACTATGATTTCAGATTACAATCTGCCAACTTATACAAATCTTATTAACTTCATTAAATAAAAGAAATGAAACTAATTTTCTTTTGTAAAATACGTCCACAACATTCACATTAAAATACGCGTTTTGAAATGTCACGTGTGATTAGTCCGGGAGTGGGGGGAGGGGAAAGGCGGGAGGTCGAGCGAAAACTCACCAATGTGGGGGGGGGGGGGTCAAATTCGCCTCACGTAATTTATGAATGTCCCAACAACAAACCAAATGCAACAAAAATACCACCGCCTAGTATGTAAGTTGTAACGCAGAGTTTACTAGCCGCGTAACCATGAAAAGCTGAAAGACGGTAATAATGATCATTTGATAGCTTTAATCTTGACTTCTATTAGCTCAATTTATAAAATGATAATAAATTTAGGAAAAATATACCACAGACTTAGTCGATTTTTACACATTACGTTAAGTACCGCCTAGAACATTTGCTGTTTAAGTACTTCATGCACCGTGTTTTATTTTTTGAGTTAGATTTTAATTTACTCGGATTGAAGTTAGTTTCCTGAGCATGCGCGTCGCGCATTGAACATGGAAAATCGAAGTCACCTACAGTAACTTCAGACTGGTATTTTTGTAATAAAAGAAAATCGATAACTCTATAATGTTTGTCCCGTAGTGCCACTTGTGAACAGTAGCGACTAACGACAAGCAGATTATCGTTCGATGAGAAGCCTGTATATGTGGCGATAATGGATGCATATTATTGTATAACGATATTATTACAAAAAGACCCCAGATAGCAGTACAATTAGGGATATTTTGTATAAATTACGCAATACATACATCACCGTCATCTCTGTTAATACTCATATATTATTTTCATACATTATATTCTTTAAAGTTAGAGACAGAGACAACAAAAATCATCATCTGTTGAAATTTAAACAAAATGCAACAAATGAAAATGAACATTTTAAATGAACACAGAGATTCTAGAATAAAAAAGTTGAATTACCCAATGCCTAAATTTGAAACGCGCCAAAAAACTTTCTCGTATACAAAACAAAACTTATCGATTTCTAGATACTGTAGGTGATCAATCGAGAATGTTCCTCAAAATGTTATAAAATGTAATCCTTATAGGATCAATCCTTTGTCTGTCTGTCAAGGAAATTTATTAAAATGCTAATATATATCTCATATACAAATATATTAATAAATCTCACAGCATATGTGAGGAAATAAATTTTAACTGTTTATTTGCAATTATATTACATAAAAATGCTTTCTAATGTAACCCTCAGCATGTAAGTCATCCCCACCATGGTTCAGGCCTTGTCGTGGCGGTGGGGCTCAGTAGCCTAGGATAAGCCCAGCACCTTGGGCGAAGCCAATTGAGCCGAGGGGGCTCTTTGTACCCCTCTTATAAGAAGATGGGAAAAAAGAGCAGGGGGCAAGGGGTGAGGATGGGAACATCACCTCATTGTACTGTCCCGACGTTGGGAGGGGTTGTTCTGTGGTGCGGGACAACCCTTCTGTGGAGGTGGCGTCTGTCCCTTGCGGGGCTGACTAGCCGTCGAGGTGCCCAGTTAGCTTAACAGATCCGGGGCACCTCACCATGGCGGCACTGGAGGCACTCGCCGGGTTTTAGTGGGTAGAGCTGCGTCCATTTACCATCTTTCGGGCGCAGCGAGTCCCACATACCCACCTCGGGAGACCCACTCCCCAGGCGGGATGCCTCAGAGCATTTCCCGGCGTAAAAGAAAAGAAAAACATGTAAGTCACCCTGGCACTTATCAGGAAGACAATTGAAACAACTGGTTGCCCTGCCCCCTGTTTGTGAAGTGTAGAAAAAATATGTTGGTTGTCAACTGTTTGACATAAATTGCATCAATGATGAATGGAGTATGTATCTACTAATAATAATTAGTAATTGTAAATGTAAAATAATTTTTTTCATTGTTTTAAATTAAATTAAAAAATAATGATATTTACTTTAATCAAATATTTACATACTATAAAATGAAGTCGCTTCCACTGTCTATTCTCTTAGATTTTTTAAACGACTTTAATTTAAAAGACTTTTAATAATTTAGCCTTAGCTTTAGCATTAGATTTAGTGATTTAAAAGGCAGGTTTTAATAAATAATTATTGGAAGTTTTGCTTAAAATTGTTGAATTATAAAGATAATTGATGTAATGTAAAAGTCGAAAAAGTTCAAGCTGAATATATGTATAGTTTCGAGATATAATTTAAAAAATCATGGTGGGATTTTTCTCTTCATGAGATCTACAATAAAGTCTGCGATGGCATACATCTCTTTGTATTGCTTGTATTTTTTAACGACTTCAAAAAGGATAGATCCCGGCTGCATGGGTACCACCATCTTGCTTGTTTCGCCCGTGAAACAGCTTTGCTGTGTTTCGGAGAGAAGGGCAAGACAGGCAGTGTAATTACTGGCACCGAGACTTAACATCTTATATCTCAGGATAGGCAACACATAGATGAGTTGCCTGGGCTCGTTCCAGGTAAACTAGTTTATATTCATGGGCGACGTCGACCACTTACCATCAGGTGGCACGTCTGCCAGTTTGCCTATCCAACTAACATAAAAAAGGAGGTTCTCAATTCGTCGGTTTTTTTATGCATGTTCCCCGATTACTCGAAGATGGCTGGACCGATTTGAAAAAATATTTTTTTGTTTGAATGCTGGTGTTTCCAATTTGGTCTCATATTAATTTTAGTACCCGGATGACCGAGCCTTGCTCGGTTTTTTTTTTTTAATAAAATGACATTTTCTAAAAATGATTCCTAGCTAGATCGATTTATCGCCCCCGAAACCCCTATACAGTGTGTTTTTTTTAAGTGGGACAGTATGGGGAAATCCTAAAGTATAAGAGATACAGGGAAACTGTCTTAGGAAACATTAGGTACTTTTTTGTGAAAAAAAATTTGGTATAGTCAAAATTTTGGTCAAGTGTGAGTTGTCCCTAAAAATGATTAATTTTGATAAAATTTTTTTTTGACGCACATCTACTCAGTTTCATGAGGGGATCATTTATTGTATGGGAAGAAAAAAATCGGGACAGCAGAAGTTAGGTAAATTTAATAAAATAATGTTACATTAATGTTCAAAGTGGCCTCCTGTCGAATGCAGGCACGAGCGCGTTTCAGAACACCCTCCGGTAGCTTTAGACAAGGCGTTGTGATGTATGTTGTTCAAATGATAATGCACTGCGTCTTTTAACTCTTGTACCGAATTGTAAGTATCTGCATAAATTCGACCTTTAAGGTACCCCCAAATGAAAAAATCCAACGGTGTTAAATCGGTTGAACGTGGTGGCCATTTAATAGGGCCATTTGTGCCCATCCAGCGATCAAGAAAATGTTCATTTAAAAACTGTTTAGTAGCGATACTATTGTGGGCAGGGGAGCCGTCTTGTTGGTAGATGATATTATTCAAATTATTTAATGGAATTGCTATATCTACTAAATCCACAGCCATGTTTAATATTTCCTGATATTTTTGACTATTCAATGTTCCATGGTAAATTTTAATGGCAAAGATTTTATTATCTAATATTGCTATTGCACACCAACAATTAAAGGAAAAGCGGACCTGGTTATGGGTTGCCGTAGTTCGGAAGGGGTTTGTACGTGCCCAAAAATGATTATTTTTTCTATTGTACATGCCATTGTTTGAAAAATTGCATTCATCTGTCCAAATAATCCGGCTTGGAAAAGACGGGTTTCTAATCGAGCATGCTACAAACCACTGGCAAAATGCTAATCTCCGGTTAGTGTCTCCTGGAAGCAATGCTTGTACAAGAAGACCTTCTATGTAACACTTGTACTTGTAAGCCTTCAATACCTTTCGTACTGTAGATCTATGCACATCGATATTGTTAGCAGCTTCCCTCAATGAGGCTTTTGGGTAGGCTTCAAAATATCCTAAGATTGCGATAGTTGTAAATTCATTTATTATTGTGGCTCGTCTCTTCCGTTTTAGTGTAAAACAGCCTCCCTTTCTTAAAATTTTCACCAGTTTGTCAAAAATTTTGCGGTTCGGTTGATCGCGGTCCGGATAACGTTCCCGATACCAATGTAACGCATTCACAGAGCTACGATAATTTACAAAATACGCTTCAATTAAATCTACTTTATGCGAGTTTGATAATTCCATGACGAAAACTTAACATAATGTTAACTTCAAACAATGAAATATCAAGTAAAATACCTACTGTTTGTTTCTAGAAGTTCCAAATTTAAAATTTGTTTTTTTTTTTTTAAATTAGATTTGTAAGGTAAGGTGCTCGCCTAAGAATACCTTAAAGTATTTTAATCCTTTTTAAACCCAATAAAGTGTTCCAAATTCAAATGTGAAACTGGAATAGGCAATATTTTTTTTAATAAAAACCTTGCAGTGGGCAGTGGTAGGCAATTTACACGGGTTGTAATAATGAAAACGATTTTCTTAAATTTGACTAACTTCTGCTGTCCCGATTTTTTTCTTTCCATACAATAAAATGATCCCCTCATGAAAGTGAGTAGATGTGCGTCAAAAAAAAAATTCATCAAAATTAATCATTTTTAGGGACAACTCACACTTGACCAAAATTTTGACTATACCAATTTTTTTTTCACAAAAAAGTACCTAATGTTTCCTAAGACAGTTTCCTTGTACTTATCTTATAATTTAGGATTTCCCCATACTGTCCCACTTAAAAAAAACACACTGTATACTAAATTTCATGAAAATCGTTGGAGCCGATTCCGAGATTCCAATTATATATATATACAAGAATTGCTCATTTAAAGATATAAGATTTTATTAAGATCTGACAAATCGTTTTTAGTTATTCCCAATAATGCCTATTTGGTTGGTTTTCTTTACTTCGATGATATTGGGCTCCTTTTATTAATTGTCGATGTAACAATTGTATAGGATGCTTTGGCAGCACACCATAGTATGTCGCGTCATCGTAATCATCATCATCACCCTTTATCCGTCCACTGCTGAACATAGGCCTCCTTCAATGAAAGTCAAGACGACGAATTTTGAAATCACTAAAAATTAAGAATTTTTTTTACAAAAAATTAAAACCGAGTTTGTACATTAGTTCAAGGTTAAGTTTATAAGTTGTAAGCACAAAAATTAACGAAACAGTAATTTTATTACTTTTTAGTATTGTATTTTTGAAGTCGGTTTTAATTTTTTGTATCTTTAAAAAAATAGTCACGTACCTATATCGCGGATATAATATTAATTCTTAGTAATTCATATACGTTAATTACCTTAAGTTATTACCATGGTATATAAACCAAATTATGAATGAATATATTAGTAGTCATTGCATAAATGTAACGCACGATGAAATAAATTCATGTGGGTATTCCTGTGACCCCCTCACAAAATTGCCTTTTCAGTTCAAACAGATAAAAATTTTACCTAATTAAAGTACTGATTAATTATAGATGTCACATGTTGAACATAATTAGTAATGTTGCATAAATGCAAATATATTTTTTCATTACATATTTCACCTGTGCAAAGCTAATCAGTTATAAAAAAATGCTGTTTTGTATAAACTTAATTTATGTAATAAATTTCTAAACTACATACCACTCTACTTTTTTCTTTATTCCTTATGAAATTTTAATAATATGAAGTCTATCAAGCCACAAAAAAGGTCTTTCTTTACAATAACTTGAATATAAATGGTAGTAATTCACAATCTGTGTGTACCTATGCAAAACAAAACTTTACCAGCCACAACAATATCAATAGTAGGTATATTATATTTTTACAGTGGTGATGAGGGCTATACCTAAAAATCTATGGTTAAGAGTTGATCAAAGTTCCGCGATAGTTATAAAAGCATAATCAAATGCAGGAGGATGCACATGTTTAGCTTTAGACTTTAGCTTTATGTTATCCTTTGTTTATGTTATATGTAATACAATAATAATTTAAAGTTTATGCATCAGCTGTTTTCTTTTCTAAGTGTATCTTTAAGCAAAAAAATTTAACCAAAGCATAAATTATGCCAATTTTGCAAATTAACAATTATTGCATAACTAACTAAATATGGATGTTTCATGTGTAATACAATTGGAACTTGACACTTGGTATTAAAAATACATACATATATATAAAAGGAAAATACATACATAGTGGTGTCAATTATAATGTGTTTGTTTTTTAAACCAAAGGGAGAAATGATTTGTGTTAATATATAAACATCAAATATGCAAAAATCCAATACAAAGCAGAAGAATATACCAGATTCTCAACACTTTATATGTGCTACATATAAAGCGTTAATTCTCAACTCTTTATATATAGCATATATAAAGAGTTAAGAATAGTAGCATAATAGAGTAGTAGTAAATTTACATTATTCTCACTGATTAACAAATTGCAAGCGTAAATACTTTTGCTGTTTGATTAGCAGTAATTCATCTTAACATTATTTGAGAATAACTGGCATAAACAAAGAATAAAGTAGGTAAAAATAAACATATAATAATCCTACTTACCCCTTAATGACTGCAAGTATTCATAGATGTGAGGAGCTGCATAATCTGAGGGTGTTTTTCCCTTAGTGTTCTTAAGAAATGGATCAGCACCATGTTCAACAAGAAATTTGACCATTTTTAGATTGCCAGATGTGGTTGCATCATGAAGAGGAGTATCATCGTCTAATCCTTTGGCATTTACATTAGCGCCACAATTGACAAGCACCATAACCACTTGTAGCCAGCCATAGCTGCATGCCTCATGAAGGGCGGTCCAACCTTTTGATATAACTCATTAGACATACAATCAAAAATAAAACATTTAGGTAAAACAATAATAAGCATTATCAAAGAAACAATTAATTGGCAAATATTTCAATAATCAGCAAAAGTGACATTGCAAAAAAAAGTAGCAAAACTATGAACCTAACATTTATGAAATTTAACATATAAACATTTAAGCATGAAACTAAATACAAATATTTCCATCAAAAAGCAATATCTAAAACATTTATTAAGATGTAAAAAAATGTACTTAAAAATATCCAATTTCATTAAGTGTTATCTACACTAGAATTTTTTGTTTATTCTAATAGCAATATTAACAAAAAATACATGAAAGTAGAAAGAAGTAGTGGTCATTGTGGACTTAAATTTACATGTAATATTTATAAAATAAAGTGTATTAATTTAATTATACAGTGTAAACTCTTTATAACGTCGTTCGTTATTACGAAAAACTCTCTATAACGTAAAAATTAGTTCAATTTGGTTGGTTTACCACAAAACCCATACATTCCTTCACTCTTTATAATGCAACAGCCTTTCTTTATTACGAAGAAATATTTTCATATTTAGACATCAACAACATATTTAATAGAGTAATTGTTTTATAATCAGCTTACAAAACTATTTTTTTTAGGTTCCGAAATGCCTAAGAAATATACCTGAGGTCATAAACAGCTGTCTCGCTTTTGTGATTGTTAATTCCCATAAGATGTGTGCCATTATTCTTAGATTACATTGTCTGTAGAAAATTTTAGTCTCAGTTACTAAATGCACCATCGTGACCTATCGTGTACTAGCAGTCATATGGAAAGAAAAGTGTTATTTGCTAACGAAAAAGTTATTATATAAGAAATTATTGTAATTAGTTAAATTTGGTTTATTTTTTTCTTCACTCCATATAACGAAAACTCTTTATAGCGAAAAAAATGCTCGGTCCTTTGGAATTCGTTATAAAGAGTTTACACTGTATTTATAAAAATGTACCACAGAATACCGTTCTTTTAATGTAGTATTCAGGAAAATATATAATTTATTAAACATGATAAAAAAGTGTTTGTATTTAATACTTCAGAATAACATAACATACACTAAGGTGAGAAAAAAAGTTTCAATTGCTATATGAAAAAAAAAAACTGCTGATACAATTCTGTTGTAAAAATATAACAATAATTTTTTGTCAAACTTCACCAATATTATTGTATTTTTTTATGAACAGACAAGGTAGAATGTTTATTAATTTCAGATTTGGCCAGTTTTATTTGAAGTTAGCTGTTGCCCGCAGCTTTGTCCACATTAAGTTAGAATTACAGGCATATCTGGATTGATATTGATTATTTTGTAGCCTAAGTTACTCATAACATTTGCTATGATCTGCTAGTGCAAGTCTTGTCAAAATCAGTCCAGCTGTTTCAGAAATTAGCCGGAACAAACAGACTGACATACAAAAATACAGACGTACAAACAAAAATTATGAAAATTGTTTTTGTTTAAGTAAGTAGGTACCATATATACTTTCATAAACATTTAGTGAAATGCTGTTAATTTTAAATTAAAAACAGACACTTCAATTGTATTTATTTGTATAGATAGATAGTATAGGAAGATATATGAGTTATCAAATCCATCAATTATCCCTTAAAAGAATGTATATCCATTCACGAAGGAATGTACATTCTATACTGGTAAATACATATAACACATCCACCGAGTCGCAAAAAGTAAAAGGCTTTGTAGATGTGATTTGTTTGTAATGAAATTAAAAATAATGTGGTTAAATACTATGACTTGTAGTTTTGAATTAGGTTTGTAAAACATCTCTATAAAAAACATTTCTTGATCACTAAAATTGAGTTTTCATAAATCAGGCCTCATGGTTTGAATTTCGCCACTGTTGTTTAAGTATTTTTTC
Organism: Helleia helle; assembly: GCA_963853865.1. Taxonomy (NCBI): domain Eukaryota; kingdom Metazoa; phylum Arthropoda; class Insecta; order Lepidoptera; family Lycaenidae; genus Helleia; species Helleia helle. The sequence continues at coordinate 10,168,158 of OY971420.1, forward strand.
CATAGAAAACATTTTTTTTTTATTCAATAGATTATAGTTTGTAAAATAGTAAACCATTAATTAATTAAATTAAAATCCTTTACCAGCAAAATCTGGCACATCGGGATCTTGGCCTTGGTCGAGTAGTTTTTTCACTTGTTCATGATCTCCTCTGATTGCTGCTACATGTAGGGGTGTTTCTCCACGTTCATTCCGTTGTTGTCTAGTCCGTTTCCTTTCTTCTGCTGGGGTCGGAGCGGCTGAACCCAAAAATGGCGGGAATGTATCTATTATCATCTACATTAAATAAACACATGTATATACAAAGTAAGCAAACTTACCTGGCGGAGCATCTTGAGATGAAATTTGCATCACCAGAGCTAACTGCTGCCGCTCCGACATGGGTGCTATGACTTGGGTTCGGGGCGCGCCGTCAGGCCCGCGCCCGGAGCCCCGCGACCGCGACGATGACGGCATGCTTCGACCATAACCACGCGTCTTAACACAAAATAAAACAACTTTACGACATTGTAAAAGCAAAAAATGTTTTCTTGTACTGTTTCACTAACGCGCCAATAGCTAGAATCACTAGGTAAACGGAATACTGATATATTTCTAGCACACACCTTTCTTTTTACCCCAACCAGAATTATAAATTTACTTTAATTTATATTGGAAAACTTTCAATTGTAGTTAAAGATGAAAACAAATGAAGACTAAAACAAAACATTTTCAATTTCCCAAAATTACAGTATCAGTCACATACATTGCGACGAACAACGACAAATACGACATTTCAACAAGCACAGAACACTCAGTGTTGTTGTTCTAAAAACTAAGTTGCCGTATGTCGTAGCTTTGTAGTAAAAATTTTACAAATTGTTGTTTATTTTATAATAATTTATAAACTTATTTCACAAACAATATTAGTCAAATATATCTTTGGATATTTAATTTTTATAAGGTAAGCTCTTGGAACAAAACTTGTTATTGTGTTTTTATGCTACGTGAAATGCTATTGTTGATCGTAGGGTACTAGATAAGTATTGTATAAAATGTATTAATATAAAGTTTTTGATCGACACAAATTATGACGATTAGTATTAGAACCTACTGTGATATTATTATTACAAAATCGTTAGGAATTAAGACTTATTGACTGCTTGTTGTCCTTATTAATATAACTGGCGATCCGTCCTGACTGGAAAACAATTTAATTATGCCTTAAAATTTGCCTTTCTTTAAGTGAAGATTTTTTGAGATCAGTCTAATCGATGTAAACCAATTATGTAATAAAGCTTTACCCATATTTCCCACCTCAAAGATGTAAACCCTTTATAAACCTTGTCTATACTTTTTGGCGGCGCAGCGCAGCGGCGCCGGCCGCCGAGGCGTGTACAAGGGCGTGTATTTTATGTTTTTATTGACCAATGATATTGACATTTTAAGTTTCGTAATATCAATAATCAATGCTTTAATAAACAGTCTAGAATACGAATTAATACAAAGGCATGGATAACGTGGTCTGATTTTCTACCAAATTTTAAAATGTAAAAAAGTAGTGACTAGTGACTACACGAGTATCTACACGAGTTGGAAATAATAATATTATGATATCTCGAAGTTTTTGTAGATATTGATTTATAAGATTGTAAAACATTTTTTGTTCTATCATCAATAATTTCCACAATGCATGCGATGAAAGACATTATATATGGATTATCTATATTATATTATATGGATTACACTAAAGCAAAAACAAGGTGTAAATAGTAAATTGTATCACAAGGGAGCAAAATAATATTTTTACAGCGAGGAATTCTTTACTTGCTGGTTTCTCTCGTGAAACAGCTTTGCTGTGTTTCGGAGAGAAGGTCAAGACAGGCAGTGTAATTACTGGCACCGAGACTTAACATTTTATGTCTCAGGATAGGCAACACATAAATGAGTTGCCTGGGCTCGTTCCAGGTATACTAGTTTATGTACATGGGCGACGTCGACCACTTACCATCAGGTGGTACGTTTGCCAGTTTGCCTATCCAACAAAGATAAAAAAAAACAGCGAGGGATTCTCAGTAGAATTCGGAACGTAGCGAGGGATACAAAGTACCTACGTCGTTCGAGCCAAACAAAGTATATTTTGCGCCGGGTGATACACTCTACTTTTCATCACCCTCTATGAAAAAAAAAAGAAAAAAAATATAGTTTGCAATTGATTAAGTACACTTTAATTTCATAATTAGAAGACTTAAAAATAATGTCCAGAGTTAGATATATTACTGATATTATTTTTAAAAAAAGTGTAAGTGCAATACGTAATATTCTCTATATAGTTTGTGGTAAGTGCAACAACGCCAGCGTCGGAGAAATTCGACAGTAGGTAGGGACGGGACATACTGATTTAAAATAAAGATTTACTGATACGGAAATCCACATAAAATAAAATATTTATGTTTATATTGGCAAATTTTTTAATTTTGTTTTGTAGGAATAAATGTGTTTATTTTATTTAATTTATTAGCTGTTGCCTGCAGCTACACCCGCGTTACCTTAGATTTACGGCCGTATCCGGATTGATGATAATTATTTTTGTAGCCTAAGTTACTTCTTATAACATCATCTATCTGCCAATAAAAGTCCCTTCAAAAAAGCCCCACCTTGTAAACAAATGCCCATCTTGAAATCGAAACGAATGTTGTAATCATAAAGTTAATATACCGATATTAACTTTATGGTTGTAATTGACACCCATCGCTATGGTCGGAAAAAGACAACCGCTTCTGACGTCATAAACGAGTTTTACATTGCGTATCCACTCCACTTTTATGAGTTCGTGCTATCAATAAATGTGATTGATTTTATAATGATAAAAAGTTATATGTGATTAATTAAATTAAAAATGTATGTGATTATTTATTTGTATGCGATCTTATTAGATTGTTGTGGAGTTATATTATTTTGAATTATATATTATATTGAAGAGAATTGTGAAGTTATAATATAACTTTAGAATCTGTCAAGTTTATTCGGTAAACTGATATAGTTATTACTGTTTTATTAAGATAATGATATCTCTACTTACATGACAGCATTGCAAAATAAAAATAACGAAATTCATTTCTGGACTAATTTTACTGTGCGGAAAACAAAAAATTTAATCGCTTTTCGTTTCCTTGTGTTACCAAAATACCTACTAATATTAGAAATAATATTACAATAAATTAAATAGTTACGCTTTCTATCTGCCTGTATTTAGATGAAATGTTATTTAGATGAAATTGTAAGCATGCGAAAGGAACGGGTATATCGATCTAGTAATGTACATCCCTATTTGTTATAGATATTTTTTTACGTTATATCTTACCTAGCGCTGAGGGCACGACAACTGATTTTAAGAGGAATAAAATCTCAAGAAAAACTCATTACTTCCCAATATATTTAAAGTCTATGTTAATTACTGCCCGCTAAAAGTTTCTTAAAGAAAACACCACCTTTAGATGCACTTAGAGGCGAACCAATGTCGTCCTTTTCGAATAGATGAGATGAAAATATGTTTATGAGGTCACCACGGAGGAATGGCACAAATGTTCTTAAAATTGGTTTAATCGTATAAAAAATTGCATTAACACAAAGGGAGAATATTTTGAGAAACAAAAATTTTGGGCTGGTAGTAGCATATATACAATAAAAAAAAAAGTACCTACTTGTAGCACGATAGGGACAATGATATAATAAACCTAATATTTCACACCTAAAAGAATAACTACAACATAAAATGTATGTATGAGACACCTATATACAGGGTGTCCAAGGACTAGTACTACAAACTTACGGTGGTGACAGCTTACCTGTCAGAATATCCAAATTTGACCTTAGTAAAACCACAGTTTAAGAAGTCATACAGTAGGCCAACGGACGCGTCTAGACAGATCAATCGTGCGGGGTTTGCGGGATGAGGGAGGGACATGCATCTCCCGAACTTTTTTTTTTTTTTTTTATGTTAGTTGGATAGGCAAACTGGCAAACGTACCACCTGATGTTAAGTGGTCGACGTCACCCATGAACATAAACTAGTATACCTGGAACGAGCCCAGGCAACTCATTTATGTGTTGCCTATCCTGAGACATAAGATGTGAAGTCTCGGTGCCAGTAATTACACTGCCTGTCTTGCCCTTCTCTCCGAAACACAGCAAAGCTGTTTCACGGGAGAAATAAGCAAGATGGTGGTACCCATGCAACCGGGAGCGCGGCACAGCGTTTCCCTCCCACCGGTAAACTGTCATACACTCGTTCGGGAGCTGTCAGCCAGGGCTGTCTCTTTTTATTTTGTATGTTTAGGTGTTTTGTTAGGTACTTATATTTTTTTGAAGATGCATTTGATTAAAGAGTATTTTATTCTGTGTATGATTTTTTAATGAAATCAAAAATATTACCCAGCGATATTACTTTATATTATGCATATTATTGTTTACTAGATTTTTGTCCTTTCTTAGAATAATTTTTGGGGGTACCGATTACGATTAAGACAATGTATTTCGAGGTTCAAGACGGCGGACGCAAATTTTTAAATAAAATCAATATGGGTATCGTTTTCATGGTTTTTAAGGTGCCGATTACGAATATGACGATAAATTTCGAGGTTCAAGATGGCGGACGCGAATTTTTAAATAAAAATAATATGGGTATTATTTACATAGTTTTCGGGGATGCCGATTTCAAATATAGAGTAGTGTTTCTTTTTTTTTCTTTTACGTCGGGAAATGCTCTGAGGCATCCCACGGGGAAGTGGGGCTCCCCACGCGGGTATGTGGGACTCGCTGCGCCCGACAGCTGGTAAATGGACGCAGCTCTACCCACTAAAACCCGGCGAGTACCACCAATACCGCCTTTGGTGAGGTGCCCCGGATCTAGAAAACAAACAGGGCACCTCGACGGCTAGTCAGTCCCGTAAGGGACCGACGCCACCTACACAGAGGGGTTGTCCCGCACCACAGAACAACCCCTCCCAACGTCGGGACAGTACAATGGGGTGAGGTTCCCATCCTCACCCCTTGCCCCCTGCTCTTCTATCCCCTCTTCTTATAAGAGGGGTACAAAGAGCCCCTCGGCCCAATTAGCTTCGCCCAAGGTGCACCGCTCACCCTAGGTTACTGAGCCCCACCGCCACGACAAGGCCTGAACCACAGAACTATATCAAGATAGAAGTAAAGAATTCCGTAATTTGTATGGGGACCGAGCGTGTAACATTTTGTGTAGGTACGATGACGTCACGAGTATAATTTAGTGATGTGAAACACATAAGCCACGCGAAAACAATTCAAAAGCATCGATTCACAGATCGATTACCTACCTATAACATGGCACCGATTTTATCAGTAGTATTGTTCAAATAAACTATTTTATGATAGCGTGCTATGGACGATAAACTATATTTTTATACATTGAGTAGCTATATTATAGACTATAATATTATAACGTGTAATCATTTAATAGCTTGTTTTTTTATTATTATTGATAATTAAAATGTTGATTTGATCAGATAATATAGATAGGGCGCCGACCGTCCACTGGCGCCCTTATTAGAGGGATTGTAATTTCTAATAAACCAATCAATTTCTTTAAAGTCATCAGTGATAATAGTTGTAGTTCTTCTGATTCAAATTTTGGTCTTTATCACATAGTGTCATTTTGCTTATTTTTAGCTTAATCATCTAAACGGCAAACCACGGCAAACGGTGGCCACTTTTTTTATTTAAGTAATGAATCCAAAAATACGGAATATAAAACTATATCACATAATTCAATAATAATTGGAGAATGAATAGGCCTACAAATAATCACTGGTGGATTGTAGAAAAATTAACTGGTTTAATAAAAAACACAATCCAAAATATTTTAGGAGTTATACTTCTTTTAGCGCGTTATGGAAAAATGATGAGTCACGAAAAACCGACACCCTGAAGTTAGCTATAGTCAACATTATTTAATATAACAATATTCACATAATGACAGTATAGACGTCAAAAGAAGATATAGTTTTTAACTACACAATAAGCAAAAAGGTTACAGTGTAATGAAATTGTATATGTATTTTTCTTTAAGGAGTATTACTTCTAACGCGTGTACATAAGTACACACACACTTTTTATATAAGGATCATTCGGAAAACTGAAATAAACTTGTAATATAGAAGTAGCCATAACCAGTTAGAAAACAATACATAACCAGTTTCTCAATAATATTTGCTTTGCATTAAAAATGGTAACAATAAAGGTTTATTATTTTTATTTTATATGTTACATACATTACATTATAGCTACATTACAATATAAAATGAAATTATCATTTCCTCTGCTTTCGAAATAGATTTTAATCGAGTAAGAAAATCGCAGTGTAGGTACAGCACTTTTGACAGAAAAAATGAGAAATCGTCTTCAACGTGACCTGACAGTTTTAATAGCATATTTTACATCGCTGGTTTTGAACGCCCGCCAAGTCTGGCTCATCAAATAAAAGCCGCAATGGAAAACTAGCGTTAGACACAATCGCCCGCTACTGTTTTGATAAAAATAGTAAAATAAATGGTTTTTTAAATTAATAACAGATTTTTAGGACAAATAGTACTTACTGGTGAAAGGAAATACCTCCATTAACAGCTCCAATTTTACTGGTAGTGTTTGGACAATTAATTATTGAACAACGAGTCATTTTGTTTTAAAAACCTTACGTCGCATGCTGACCGCGGTCGGGAGTATACTAAAGTTCGCGGCCAGGAATGGAGACGTCGAGTCGTCTTTTTGCCACGCGAGGTACATACACTCTTTACTTCTATCTCGATATATTTATGTGGCCTGAACCAAGGTGGGGTGAAGTAGTGATATATCTGCACGACCTGATTCAACTATAAACACACTATTTTTAGTAGTTACTCGTCATTTTGGCGGCATTCCGAAAAAGAAATACATACATACTAACACATTAACTAAATGTAAAATACTATCTATATACTATTAAAAAACATAATACAGAATACTGCATAATAAACTATAAGTATATTATACATAGTGGTATATTATACAAGCATATCACGCACTCACGCACGCACGCACGCACACACACACACACATTACTAAAATACTGAATATTACACTTAAATTAAAAGGAAAATAGAAAAAGAAAAAAAATACTCAGAGCTACAAAAAAAACTGATGTAAATATTGTGACAGCCCTAGAGGAAAAAAGAATGTCAAAACAAAAGCGGCAATTCGCGTGACTTCAAACGCGTTGAACCACTTTATGTATTTACACTATGGTAAAACCCTCACCGATTTCGAGATAATTGGGCTTTTTTTAAATCCGTTAATTTACTACCTTGTGTCGGATTTTTAACTACTAGTTTTTCAAAATAACACTTGCAAATAAATAAAATACACTAAATTATTTTTGATAGATAGCATTACTCAAAGTACATGATATTTTTTACCATTTGAATAAAAAAGTTAGAAAACAATATATTTGAATTTGGATTTTTAACTACAGAAAATTATCTAGATGAATTTTGATCTTCTATGGTGAAAATAAAAGTTCTGAACTGTGATGGCAAACTATTTTAAAAAGTTACTCATTTAATGCAGATTTTAAAATGGTAATAATATTAATACATTTCACCAGTCATGGACAGTATAAGGGATTTTTTTTGTATTTGTTTGTAATTTCTTCATTTTTCAATATACATTCGTTGTAATTTGGAGGTAAATGAAAAGCCCCTTTCTCAATCAATATTCAATGTTTAATTTCAGTTTAATACTCAGTACAAAAAAATATTACAAAAAAACAACACTCCTACTTAGACCCCATTAATGGACACTAATAATCCAGTGATGGACCCCCAATTATGGACATTATCTTATAATGAACAGCCATCAATGGACAGTAATAATCCAGACTTATGGAAATATTTTTCCATTTCGGGTGCCTTAAAAACCCGTATTATTGACGTTTTTAGGTTTAGATTTTTTCCTATTTTAGCTATTTTTTAATATAATATTATACCAATTAATTTGATCTGGGGTGTCGAGCCACAGAAAAGTATTATGTATAAAGAACGATTATACTTATTTCACAAGTATTGTTATCAATATTTTTAGTCATCCCGGGAAAGTATTCTTTCCTCGTATTTAATTATGACATATGAATTTTTCTTTAGTAATTGCAGGGATAAATAAGTCTTTTATAGGAATATTTTCATATGACTCTAGTGATTAAGTTCACCGTTTCGGGTGGTTTATTTGGTCTTCTGACAACTCCAAATCTTGGGTCATTTTCATCTGCTGATGAACTAGAGGTTTCAATTTGTTCCTTTTACAGTTTTTGTTATTTTCTTTTTATTTGTAACTTTCTTCGTTATTTCAGGTATTTTCTTTTTTATTTGTTGTTTTTCTTGTCTCTCTGTTATTCTTTTATTTTTCTCTTCTCCCTTCTGTTTCTTTTTATTTTCTTTCTTTATCATATTTTGCACTCCTTTTTTATTATGCTTTCCAACTCTACTACTCTACTCAACAGCCATAAAGTCCATCGACGTCTGGATGGTCGAGTGGTCAGGACATTTTACACAGCGGTTGCAGGTTTGTATCCCGTCAAGGATAATTTGTATGTCTGCACCGGGTCATGGACGTGTATATATGTAACTATTGATATAAAATTATTGAATTTATTTCCGTTCCTAGTACCCGTAATACAAGTTCTAACGAGCTTACCACGGAGCTAGGTTAATGTGGTGTGATTGTTGGGCTATATTTAACTATATCTATTTCACGAGTATCCTTTCTTACCCATATGTTAGTACAGTAGCTGGACCTAGATTACAATTAATAGGATTTTTTCTGGTTTATTTATTATGTAAAGTTATCCTTAAGACTCCTTATCTTGTAGCGGTTACAGATATTTTCTCTCCTTTTCTTACTTCTTCGATAGCTTTGGCCATTTGTTCTTTTGTGTAGTCTTTTATTGGTGCCATTTCTCGGTTGAAAACAAATTTGTTTGTATTAGAAATATTTTGAACCTATTTCAGACACCTAGTCATGGACAGCATATTATTATTGGATAGACTAAAAATGTATAGGAGATTTCTAGAGAAACATGAAGATGTACTAGAACAGATATATGATACATGAAAAAAAGTAAAAATAAGGAAGGTCACTTTATGGACACTCTTTCCATGATTATATATATATATATATATATATATATATATATATATATATATATACATGCTTGTATAATATCCAGTTATGGACACCCATAATTTTAGGGATAGAATGACAATGACATTTTGCGTTATACTATAAAAGTAATGTATTTTATTTAATACTTATTATTAATATTATATATTAATATTATATTAATAATTGTATACTATTCACAAATCATTGAATAATGTGAATTTCAACAACGACGATACACCTGACACAAAATAAAATGTTAAGTTTACTTACTTGCATCCAACGAATTAGAAAAGGTATGGAATACGAACTGCGCTAAAGAAACGGTTCCTCGAAAACTACAATCAATACAAAAAAGTACAATCAATTTGCCTCTCAGTCTGCTGCGCGTACTGTGACAGTCTAGACGACCGTTGCGTTGACGAAAAAATCGTTTCCCAGAGACAAAAATGACCTCCTGTGTTGTAAAATGGTGTAAGAGGAGAAAAGAAGGAAGTAAAAAGCCAACTGGGATAACTTACCACAGTTATGTTCATAATTTCGTATTTTATTCACGCTTAAATAACCTCCATATAAATCTTTGTGGTCAGTATTATGCAATCAGCAGGCAGCTGATTTTATAAACTGAAGTATTATATTATATTTTACATTGAGTTTTAATATTTTTATTCCTTATTTATGTTTTGACGTGTCAACGTCTTATAATTCGATGGAGCCGGCTGCACGCACGAAAAAACATGACTCATGCGGCGTTACATCGCTCTGAGGCGTTTCGTTTTCACAGGCAACCGATTGAAAGAATCGTTGACTTTACAGGCAACCGATTTTTTTATAAATTTTTTACTTTTAGTTTCCCCAAAAACGAGATTCCGCGTTTACAATGGATTGCAGCAGTCCGCATAGAAACAAGAGAAGATGACTGGTTACCGACTAACGCCAGTAGAGTGTGTTTTTTCTATACATTTTGGAGGTTCTTCGCAGTAGGCTTGCATTGGAACCGGTGGTACATATAATTGACGTTCAAAAATATACTTTAATGGTAGAACCATTATAATAATATAACCATATATTTTTGAAAAAATATATTATATATTATATTGACAATATATATATATGTTAATTTCTTACTAAAGAGAAATACAACTATTTTGACTTGTGATTTTTATTTTATGCCCCATTCCCATTTTTTTACATTATTGACCTTTTTTATAAAAAAAAAAAACAAAGTTACAACTGTCAACTACTCTAAGTAAAATATACGAAATATCGACAGATTCTGTATAGTGGGTAAATAATGACTCACTATCAATTTGATAAAAATTATTGGTTAAAAACAGTCATTTTAATACTCGTCATATTCAGACAAAATAAATCTAGGTTTCCACATGAATTCATATAATCAATACTTTATAATAAAATTAATAAATGACAGACACAGACTAATGCATAACATCATCCTTCCACTTCTCAACTGACATTGTCAGTGTACATGTCGCGTAATAGTCCATCACGTTCGCACTTACTTTCTTTGATATTTCAGTTTCATTCTATCACTATCCTCCTAAATTAGATTGCGCCTTATATGGATAGGAAGACGAATTCATGTACACGTATTAAATTTAGCAAAGTAGTTTGTATTGCACGTGTGCAAATCGTGTTAGTATTATCAGTTTAGTAGTGTGAGTTTGGAACCATATTTTACCGAGCTTTGTGAGAGAGTTATGTTTCCATACCTTTTATAATTCGTTGCTTGCATCACGATTCTTATATGAAATTACGATTCCCGACACCAAATGACACCGCGCAACTAATAACCGTTATTGCCGCATTCAAAATGGGTGTAGGCTGTCAAAAACAGTTCGTATGTCAACTAAAATACTGGCACATAATATCGCGGTTGATATTAGAAATAAAATAATGCGCGTCTACTTAATCTTGGAGGTAGATTAAAAAAATGTCCATGGCTGGTCCGCGTCCAACTAAGATCAAGTATCAATAGATTTGACAAGCTAATAATAATACCGTATTGGAACGAGATAACAACATACGAAAAACTCCAAGAGTGACAGAGACATAGACACTTTCTTTTGTCTTTGTCAGAATATCATCCTTTGTTTGTTGGGCACAACAAAGATGTGCCCAACAAAAAAATATCGACTAAATTTGAATGCTATACAAACATTCTCACTCGCGTGTTTTGTCACACACACACAGTTTGTCAAATATGCCGCCATTTTGTACTACTTTTTAATTTGGTCGGTTTATGTAGGTATGGTGATACCATTTTTGTTATAGGCAGATTACCCAAGAATGTGGGTGTGGGGTAGTGTGGGTATATAAAAAGGGTGACTGGAATTTTCGAAATATATACAATTAAAACAAAATATATGCTTATTGCTATCCTAAAGGGCTATGTACTATAGATCATACATATTAAGACGTATATAGCCTTCTTTTTTATTATTTATGTTTTTAGCGGTTTGTTATTAGTCATTACATAATATTTTCGATAATCCGGAAAAATGCAGATGTCTAAAATTACAATAAATGTTTGGTTATGGCTAATGCTTATAGTTATCTATCAACCTTTACCAGTTTTTTATTATTTTTAATTCACTTGTTTCAAGAAAATAAGTAGACTTGTTATTATGAATGTGGTATCCCTGTAAAATATGCCTGTCCCTTTCGGGTATACGCGAATGTCAATTCCATATGATACTTGTTCCTAGGCGTCCAACATAGGTGCCATTACCTTACTATGAAATACTTTACCTATGAAATTGCCGTTTAGTATGAAAAAATTTAAACAAATTTTTCATGTATATACAGGGTGTCCCGTAAGTAGTGGACCAACGGGGTGTGGGTGATAGGGGGAACTATTATCTACCCAAACCACTAAAAATTATTGTTCTAGGTCTTATAGCTTTGAAGTTATGATTTTTTTTTAATAAATAGGTGAAATTATCGTCCTATTTACAAACATTTTATAATTTTACGAAATCTATCACTTATTTTTTTTTGTTATTTTTATTCTAGGCGGTTAATAATACATAGGTCTTTCTAATTAAAATCGTATTTAGGTGTAATTATAATAAGCATGAAAATTAAAAAATAAAACTAGTGCAATTTTTACATTTCAAGATGCTCTATGTGGTGTTTGAGCTAAGCTGGTGTAAAAAAATGTATTATAGCCTAGTGAAACTTTATTTTAAAAACATCTACATGTCATACCAATAACAAAAAAGTAACTGGTTTTAAATAAGTATTTTTCCTATTTTAATTACTATCAAAACCAAAGGACATTTTTGCAAGAAAATTAAAATACATTGCTAATTATGGAAAAGCTTTTATTACACATTTTTTTTCTTACATTAAGTGCTCGAAATGCTTTCCTCTAGCTCTTATGCATAACCAACATCTTCGTATAAAGTTTCTTTGTAAACTTCGTCGAGCCCGTTCATTATTTTTTATCGATTCAGCAACATGATTTAATTTTTGTCGTAACTCTCTTTCATCAGAAATATTCGTTTCATAAACTGCTTCTCTGAAGTAACCCCATAAAAAATAATCCAAAGGATTCAGGTCGGGAGATCGTGGCGGCCATGATAGTGTACCTCCGCGTCCTATCCATCGATTTGGGTCGATGGATAGGATGGACACCGTCGTGCTGCAACCACATTCTCTCGCGTACTTCTTGTGGCACGTCTGCTAACAAATTACCGAGATCACGTCCCAAAAATTGGAGATAACCAGCGCCGTTAAGTCTCGACGGTAATTCAAAAGGACCGATAATTCTGCCATCTAATATTCCTGCCCACAAATTCACTCCAAATTGGTGCTGAAATCGATCCTCTCTCACTATTCGAGGATTCACGACACTCCAATGATGAAGATTGTGTATGTTAAACACTCTCATCCTTTTAAAACATGATTCATCACTCCATAATATGGAATTAAAAAAGTTTCGGTCTTGACGGCATCGACGCAACATCTCTCGGCAGAAATTTATTCGTCGCTGATAATCAGCAGGTAACAGCGCTTGAACTCGTTGTACATGATACGGGTGTAAGTTGTTCCGTTTCAATATGCGGTGTACCGTACTTCTAGCTACACCAGTGTGTCTAGAAATACGACGAGTGCTAGTCGAAGGATCCTCTTCTACTTCTGCCAGTATTTGACGTTCATCCACTGTTCTAGGCCTTCCTTCACGGTTTCCAACTCCAGGAATACGACCTTCTAAGTAGGCATTATTGACCCGAAGAAAAATGCGGTGATCGGGATAGCGATCTCGATTTGGATAGCGCTCACGATATGTACGTGCAGCTTGCCGAGCATTCCCATCACAGAGCCCGTAAATAAAAAACATTTCTGCGTATTCATATAACACTGCGGGAGTGTAAGTATCAGGCATTTTTTCAACTTCAACAATACCAAATCACAAGCAAAACCGAGGTCCAATTCAAGCGCACTTCAACAAGGAGTAATAATCGTAGTGGGATCGAGAGAAACACGTATGTAGTTACAAGCTGTAAGCAAGTCACTGAAGTGAGTCGTAAGTAATAGGAAAGGAGAGGGGGTTCGAGTATCGTCTATGATTGGCCAGGAAAAATACAAAAGAATTCCAGAGTGCACGTGCAAAATATTTCTCGGAATTTATGTGATTCCGAGACTTATTTTGCACATTGTCTACCTGACGATTTCTTAGATTTAAAATCCGTAAGCTAATTTAACATTTTTTAAATACTTTAAACCACAGTGTTATACTTTTTTGTAATTGGTATGACATGTAGATGTTTTTAAAATAAAGTTTCACTAGGCTATAATACATTTTTTTTTACACCAGCTTAGCTCAAACACCACATAGAGCATCTTGAAATGTAAAAATTGCACTAGTTTTATTTTTTAATTTTCATGCTTATTATAATTACACCTAAATACGATTTTAATTAGAAAGACCTATGTATTATTAACCGCCTAGAATAAAAATAACAACAGGCTCTGCCTAGTTTGAGATCAGATGGGTGTTGTCCCAACATAATATTATTATTATAATCCTTTTGTTACTCCTGTTTTTCCTTATGTTCCTTTTATTCCTTATGTTAACCCAGAGAGCATATAACCAATTGAGAACGCATAAGTATATTTCTTTGTACAACTGGTTGTGTTGTGTACAAATCTTACTCATCCATTTTAAGCGGGGGGAGAGTCGATTTAGTCTACACTGATTGGCTGATTCAAGGTCAAGTATTATGGTTGCGGTGACACGTATAAGCGTAGAGACTTTTTCAACATGCCTTTACTAAATTATCGATATCGACAAAAACATAAATTATACTCAAGATTTTATTTGAAATTAAAAGCTTGTTTACATTGGTATTGGTTTAAGTTACAATGGTATATACTTAATGGATAAGAATTTTTATTTGGGGTTTACTAATAAGCAATATTACAATAAACAAACTTTTCGCAGATAACGTTTTGTACTTTTAACATAATTTACAACAACAACTTTTAATTCACAGAAAAGAGTATAATAATATTTTTATTTACTATAATAAATTACACTATATAATTTATGATTATTACACTATTATATTATTTATTATACTACATATATTATATTCTATGAGTTGCGTTAATCCAAGCTTCTTTTCTCTGTGGGTCATTTGGAAATCTGGAACAAAAAGTGTTAAGTGTCTGCAAGAATTTTAAACAGGCGAAATGCTTTGAAACCCTAACTCATAACACAGTACACTGAAATTGTTTTATGTTACAAAAGAAGCACACAATTATTTGCCGAGTAAGTAGCACACAATTAAGTGCCGAGTAAAATATCAAAAATGATCATAGTCGAATTACATCATATTTTATTGAAGGCAAAAAGAGATGGAATATTTAAAAATGATTTTATATGCATATCTCTACAAAATCATTACACAATATTTCTTTAGTTACATTTATAGTTAAAAAAGATCGATTAATTCTTAATTATAAATATCGCACTTTTGAATCACTATATAAAAAAATATTAATAAATGGACATTAAAACTAGAGAAATAAAAAGGTAAATATCGATAGATGATTAGTGGTATGTGTCACAGCAATATAGAGAATAAAAGAGATAATAGTATACACAGCGGTTGTGTGAAAGACAGAGAAGTCCGAAAACATCGACGTTTTCTAATTTTGATTTAATTTAAAATATTATAATAACAACAACTTACCTGTGGAAGGAAATCCTGTATTTTGAATAATTGTACTGTGTGGTGCTCCTTCCACACCAATTAACCGTACAAGTAGGCATTTTTCCTTGAAAACATTAATATGTTCTCGGAACACGGCTAAAATTCAACAGACGCATACCGCGACTAACGGCAAATCTGTACGCTCCACTAAGCGTATAGTTGGCGCTATATTTCACCCCCGCAAGCGCAGTCAATTGGTTATATAGTCAATGTGTTAACCTTATAGATACTTGGCTAATGTTCTTTCTAGTTTAATATAAAGTACTTTTTGTAAAGATTGAAAGAAAAAGTGATTGTAAGACTAATTCGTAAATTATTGGTGTATTTTTTACTTGTAAAAAAAACTATTATTAAATTTAGTTATAGTTATTGTAACGTGTAAACTGCTACATCCCTAATTCAGATGCGAGAATGTCACAAAATTGTCTCAATACAAAAACAAGGTAAGAGGTAGTGCCATATGCTGCATTGCAGCCAGACTGGGCCAGCACGACTGGGGTGGTGGTGGTGTATAGGCATTGGCGCCGTGCGGCTCCGACTGCTCGTTTACCCTCTGATCACATAAAAAAAAAAACAAAATATGGTGTTGTTACCATATCGTAATTTCTTATTATTTTAATTTTCTACTTTTATATTGATAGTCTCTGTTCAATGCGATGTAAAGATTGATATATTGTTACTGCATTCTGATGTAGATGCCGGTTAAATACAATTTCAAGTATTGTTGGTACGGTTTATTAGAAAATTAAAGACGAAAATACTCATGGCAAGACATGGCACCACAATACAGATGAACATTAATAATAAATAAGTGCAAAGAAAAAAAAATGGTTGTCTGTAAAGTCGGTTGACTGTGACTGACGATAGTTGAACGTGACAACGTCATAAGAAAATGGAACGCCTCAGAGCGAGGTAACGCCGCATGCGTCATGTTTTTTCGTTCTTGCAGCCGGCTCCATCGAATTATAAGAAGTTGTCACGTCCTTTTTTTACTTCATCTGAGCCTTAGAGTAGTTGACAGTTGTAACATTTTTTTTTTATAAAAAAGGTCAATAATGTTTGAAAAATGGGAATGGGGCATAAAATAAAAATCACAAGTCAAAATAGTTGTATTTCTCTTTAGTAAGAAATTAACATATATACATATATTTACATTTTTGGGTGTTCCATATTGTTTGGGTCGATGGAATGGGGAATGATAGTTGATTGATGGGGCTACACGGGGGAATCCGCGCTCCTTGGGGTTTCCCGCCATTTCTCCGTATTACAGACCGAATATTGTATTTTGTATGGCTAATAGCCTAGTAGCTAATGCCTTTAAATGAAAATAATAAATAAAATAAATAAATTTTGACACTTGTCATTTCTGCCATATTTAATTTAATTTAAAAATTAAAACTAAAATACAGTACATACATAGATTAGGATTGGAAATAAGGAATGATAACGGAATTCATTTCCTATCTTATAAGCTAATTAAATTGGAATTAAGAAGAAATGTGGCGCCCTCCATTTACGATACTTCGAAAGGTTGTAATTCCACCATTATTAGAAAAATTATCTATATCAAAAGTTTTATATTCTACTAAATCTCGGCCTTTAAAACCTGCAAAATTAACTATTATTAGTGGTGGCATAGGAGTATTATTAGGTGCTGGATATGGTGGTTACACTCATTATAAGATTAATTCAAAAAAAGTTACTGGCCCGGCAGAAACTGAAGAATATCCGTTTTTAAAGGAAAAACCGAAATATCAAGCACATTATAAAGTAAGTACATACATTTTAAATAGCCAGTATAATTACAAAGTATTAAATTAAATAATCAATTGCAGCACTGTTAGGTATTTAATTTTAAAATTGCTTAGCTACCTTATGTTTGTGGTTTAATTTCGTTTGTAAGTGACAATGGCCTAGTGGGTATGGGCTCAGCCTCTTGTGTTAAAGCCGAGAGAAAGCTCACCGGTGAGAGAAACATTGTAAGGAAACCTGCATGCCCTATCATAACCTTTCAATGACAATAATTGATAAGGATAAATATTTCTTTATTATATTTAATCTAATAATAATGTACTACTTTCATATGATACTTCCATATATATATAATAATCTCATTATATTTTTTTCTAGATTGTTAATGATTCAGATGATAGCAATTTGCAGTTAGTATTATTTCAATATCGCACATGTCCTTTTTGCTGCAAAGTACGGTCATATTTAGATGCTCGTGGCATAAGCTATGAAGTGGTGGAAGTAGATGCTGTCTTACGTCAAGATATAAGATGGTCCAATTACAAGAAAGTTCCAATTTTATTGGCAAAAGTGGATGGTGGATACCAGGTTAGTAACCTACAGATTTATTTTCAGTACAATGTGTATCAGTGGTTTATATTGTAGAAAATGTGTTTATGTGTTATATGGTTTAGTCCTTTTTTGTAGATGTTTTTTATTTTTAATATGTAGCACTGCCTCGCATGGGTATTAGACTGATGTTTGCTTCTGAATGTGAATCAAATAACTTCACTTATATCTTATCCTACATTTGAGTTTCCCCATAATGTGTGGTACAAGTAATATTGATAAGTAAAGCCAAGTCCACGGTCAATATTAGAAAAAAAAACCAACAATAATCTACATTGATACATAATATTATAAAATCAATAGGAATCCTGTGTTTGTAGACTTAACTAAACTAAACTTACCAAGAAAGGCAATTGACAATGAGTCATGTTTTTAGCCTTTCCACATGTTTCATTGGAACCAGATAACAAATATGTTATTGCCTTTTAACTGGCCAAATTATAATAAAAACAGAAAAGCTGCGGGTAACAGCTATTCATAATCTACACAATATGTAAGACTTTATAAACTATTTATGATTTCAGCAATTATTAGACAGTACAGCAATTATATCAGTATTGGAAACATATTTAAAAGATAAGTCGCATCCATTGCAGGATATTGTTCAATTTTACCCTATTTCAAAATATGAAGATGAAAATGGTAAAAGTATAACTGATATAACTAATAAATACTTTATTATGCATAATGCGACTGTACCTGATGCGAAGGAACGAAAAGCTGAAGCGTAAGTGTTATCTTGATTATATTTTTATTTTAATAAGACTATAACACCCTCGCAATATTCTCTGTTTGAAATGGCACATCTAAAACCATTTGATAAGTTCTAGAGTTACATCATAAACATTTTAACAAATGCTGCATATTGACAGATTAAAAGTTAATTTACTAGTAGCTCTCACTCTAGGATAGCATGTATTGTGAGGGCTATTACGATTACAAAACAAATTTAACCTTGGTGTGTTGTAACTAAACTTTATTTTAAAAAGTTATTATTGGAAGATAGATATTGCACTTATAACTTCAAATAATTTACAGAGAAGAACGGGAATGGCGACAGTGGGCTGACCGTGTACTAGTACATACACTTTCACCTAATGTGTACAGAACTTCTAGTGAAGCATTAGAAACATTCAAGTGGTTTGAGGAAGTTGGTGGATGGAGACAATCATTCCCAAGTTGGGAGTGTGCTTTAATGGTGTATGGTGGGGCTGCAGCAATGTGGATAATAGCCAAGAGACTCAAGGCTAGGTGAGCTGATTATTTTATCAGTAGATTCATTAGATATTTTTTCTCAATATTATATTGTTCTGAAAGTGATTTAAAAAGTTCATAATATAATAGCTACACTGCTTTTTTTAGTTGCCAGAATTTTGTAACCTTTTTATTTAATTTCAGGCATAATATCAAAGATGATGTTAGACAATCATTATATGATGCTGCTAATGATTGGATGAAAGTTATTAACACGAAGGGGACTCCATTCTTTGGTGGCAAAGAGCCAAACTTAGCTGATATATCCGTCTTTGGTGTCCTTAGCAGTATAGAGGGTTGTCAGGCGTTTAAGGATTTGAAAATGAATACAAAGATAGGCATATGGTTTGAGGATATGAAGCAAAGCATGGATAGAAGTCGTGGGAAAATGTTGCAAGTCACAGGAGCTTAAAGTTTTATTAGTAGTGAAGTGTTAAATATGCAATTTAAAGATGAGATTTATTCCATTATATGAGATAATTACTCATTCTTGAAATCCTATTATTTAATATAGTAATTATTTGAAATTATATTTTTGCTTAAAAGATTGATGGAACTTTGAAAATCAACTTATATAGTATTATTGTCGAGCAAAATATAAATATTAGTAAAATGTGCATACTTTTTGATGATCCTTACTCCAAGGCCTGTTATTGTTTTTGTTAGCCTACTGATTAGTCCTTTTGAAGTTTTTGTTGCTTAATTAATACAAAATAAAACATTTTTACGAAACAATTCTTATTTATTACTTTTCTGTTATTCAAAAAGGAAACAATAATTTTATTTATTTTAATATGTAAATAAATTAAGTTTCCTTTTCAAGTGAATATTCTTTTACAAAATTTTATTTTTCTAGATACTTAGCATATTATGAGTGTCATATTATATACTGAATACTAATAGTAATCACTAATTATATTATGCTTTAAATTATTGCCAATGCGATTTACTTGTTTATTGTAATCTTTTAGTTTAGGCACAGTATAAGTGATTGCTTGCGAAAGTATTATTACAAAGAAATATAAAAATGTGTTTGTTTTCAATGATACTTTAAACAAGTTTAAATTTGAAACCAACTAGTAAAAACTGATTCATCATCATCACCAGGTGCCATCTTCATAATGAAGTTCGGAGAGGTCAGTTGGCAAAATTTTCTGCGATCCCATGCGGCTTCCTTCAGTTGCGTGTAGCTGAACTAAAACTGATTGAATATACTAAAATTAGTAGTATAGCGTATTTTTTATAAACGAGTTATATTGGCGCGAATTTTGTACTACAGAACATAAATGCGTTATTCGTAATAATACAAGTTTATGTATAAAGTAAATCTGACAAATTGCTATGCTAATATTTATAGCACATTAATAGTAAAAAGGTGCTAATGCTTTGCGATGTGTAAATAATTGGTATTTGTGCGTTATGCATTGCAACTAAAGTTATATATTTTTGCATACAGTTTGATGTATACTTTTTAGTTTTTACATTGGGTATTTTATACCTACCTACTTAGAAAGAAGATTTTAACAGTAAAATAGATATATCTTATTAATAGTTTTACACGCTATTGTTACATTTGTGGTAATCATAAGGATATAGATGTTTTAGCAAGCGACTTGTGTGTAGGTGAGTGAAAATCCTCTGTTGGCAACATCGGGTGGGGTGGTGGCGGTGGCTCCTTCGCTTCCGTCCGTCACAACGTATAACACAAACGGCTTGGCACCACCTGCAATTACATTATTTTTTATTACACATTTTAAGTTAGTTGGATAAGCAAACGGGCAGACGCGCCACATGATAAGTGGTCAGCGTCGCCCATGAACATAAAAAAGTTAACCTGAAACTACCCAGGCAACTCATTTATGTGTTGCCTACCCTGAGAGGTATGTATGTGTAGGTCTCAATGTCAGTAATTATTACACTGCCTGTACTACCTTTCTTTCCGAAACACAGCAAATCTGTTCCACGGGAGAAACGAGCGGGATGGTGGTACCCATGCTAACGGAAGATATGCATAAGTGCATCCTTCCCACCGGTAAAACCATATTTATAAAGGTCGCAAAGTTGATAGGTGTTCATGTTCGTATGTCTACGAAATACTAATTTAAAAAATGTATCCTCATTGTACATAAAATAACACAATTGGGATTTCATGTAAAATTATATTAATTCGAATTACCTATTAAAGTGAATTATTAAACCTTCATACCAAATTTCGTTTGCTTTCCGAATATTCCGCTATGAAAATTTGAATGATTATGATCCTCAATACAATAAATCTGCTAACTTTTTTGTGTAATTGAATTTTTTAAATAAATTAATGTCTTATATTGTTCTCTAATGTTTACGCGAATTCCACTCATTATAATGAAACAATTTTCAATAGAGAAGATGGCTGTCGCTTACCACCTGCTTGGTATCCTATTATTAGGTCTTTACCTATGAAATTGCCGTTTGTATGAAAAAATTTAAACGAAGTTTTATCATGTATCTTTTATATTTTGTATTAATCGAAGTAATCACCCATGCAATCAATGCATCTTTGCCAACGCAGTGGCAGTTTATTGATGCCCTTCTTAAAGAAATCAGCTGGACAGGAGGCAACAAATTCTTCAAAGGCATTTTGTACTGCCTCTCGGGTTTTAAATTTTTTTCCCACCAAGAAGTTATCCAAAGGCGCAAGGCCTGGTGAGTAGGGCGGATGACGGAGAGCTTCCAACCCCAGTTCTTGCAACTTGGAGACCGTCTGCTGTGCAGTATGAGGTCGTGCAGGAGCAGCGGAGACGGCGGAGCGATTGACCAATGCTGGTTGGAGATGTGCCAGCTTCTCCATCATTGTGTTCAGTTCTTCATTACACATCTGCAGTAATGCTCACAGCGTTTGGTAAGAAGCTGTGATGAATCACACCGGCGCTAGACCACTAAACAGTGACCATCACTTTTCTAGGGGTAAGTTTTCGTTTAGGGTATTGTTTAGGTGCTGAACCAGGATCCAACCAACTTGCTGAGCGCTTGCGGTTATCAAACAGAATCTATTTTTCATCGCAGGTAACAATGCGGTTCAAAATTCCTTCATTTGTGTGTCTGTTGAGCAGTGCAAGGCACGTGCTGGCGATCATCGAGTTCGTGGCGCACCCATTTGTCAAGCTTTTTTACCTTGCCAATTTGACGCAAATGGACCAATATTGTTTTGACGCTAACGTCGAAAGCTGTTGCTAATTCAGCCGTAGGTTGTGTAACATCAGCTTCCACAGCACATCACGCGTTTAATTCGTCATTATCGACCAAAGTCTTCAGACGACCGCGAGGTTCATTTTTCAGGTTGAAATTTCCAGAACGGAAGCGAGCAAACCAATAACAGGTGGTGCGTTGGTTTGTAGTGTTAGCTCTGTAAACGTCGTTGATGTTGCGTGCCGCTTGTGCCGCGTTGCTTTCGCGACGGTACTCATATTCCATAATTACTCGAATTTTTAACGTATCCATGATGACGAAAAAGATTGAAATGCGATGAAAATGTAACACTAATCAATAAACAAGTGACTACTTTTGGAAAAAGAATATTTTTTTTAAAAATAAAATTAATTTGAAATTACAATTTTTAGCTAAACAAAAATAATTTTGATTTGAAATGGCCAGTAGGTACTGCAGAACGGCAATTTCATAGGTAAAGACCTATTAATCAATATTATCAAATCAAAATCCAAGCATAATATGCCACAGATTAAAGATACAGTTAGCACTTTCTGTGTAGACTAACCAAAATATTGATGTATCATAGGGTAGTTTCGAATAACTTTGTAACATTAGGACGTATGACATCTCAGTCCTCCCGTGACGTGACCATGGTTGCTGTAAAGTATCCGAGACGTCGGGCTTGTAAAAATCTTAATAAACCGCGATAAAATCCGTAAAAATTGTTTCATTATAATAAAATTATGTCTTACCGAAAATGTAATAAGAAAAGGTAATGTAAAATGTACACATTTTTTATATAGGTACCTAAAAGAAGTCGTATACTTTTTTGTTGTCTCATTTAATTAAACAAAAGTTATCATTAGTTCGATTTCGAGATAAGTATTTAGATTTTAGATAATACCATTTATTTAGTTTAAAAAAACCGGCCAAGTGCTAGTCGGACTCTCGCACGAATGGTTCCGTACCATTACATAATATACAACATTAGACACTTTAACAAAAAATATGGTTTATGTTTATGAAATTAAATGTTTTTTTATATATTTGAGTTGATTGAAAGAAAGGTAAATTGCGGTTTACGATTTCTGACGTATTAAAAAAAAAACTACTTACTAGATCTCGTTCAAACCAATTTTCGGTGGAAGTTTGCATAGTAATGTACATCATATTTTATTTTAGTTTTATCATTCTCTTATTTTAGAAGTTACAGGGGGAGACTGACAAAGAAGCACTTCCAAAGAGGAAAAATGTGTGTGTTTTTTTGAGTTTCAGTTCTATATACCCCCAAAATTTATTGTTTTTTTTTGTGTCAAAATCTTAATGCGGTTCACAGAATACATCTATTTACCAAGTTTTCGGAAAAAAGTGTCTGTGACATACGGACGGACAGACAGACAGACATGACGAATCTATAAGGGTTCCGTTTTTTGCCATTTGGCTACGGAACCCTTAAACTAGCCGCTCTGTAAAGTTGGTTTACGGACGATAGTTTAACGTGACAACGTCATGCGTATTTTTGTTTTTGGGTAACTTATTGGGTCGTAAGCGTACAATAACGTAACGTTCATTGTACGCTTGCGACCCAAAAATTGGTACCAGCTCTCCTAATATCGCTCATTGTACGCTTGCGGCCCAAAAATTGGTGCTAGCTCGCCTACTATAACGGGACAATGACGCGTAATTTCGTGCATGCAGCCGGCGTTCATCGATTTATTAGACGTTGTCACGTCAAAAATGTACTAGGTACTTACTCTGAACTGTCACGAAACCCAAGCCACAGAATCGGTCGGTACCAACAGCGACGCCGGTAGATACCACTATCGGGTTTGGTATCACCACGAAGTCTGTGGTGCAGGCACCATCGTTGACCGCTCCCACAGTGGTGCCCAACACGGTGGTGTCCGCTCCCTCCACATCACCGGTTACGGTGAAAGAATATATGTCGTTGGAAGTCTGTTGAATGTGGAAAGTGCGCTAATGCTGTAAAGATTTTCATACAATAGCTGAACAAAGTTGGATGTTACGGGGAATCCCTTGGCGTTTGTTTGTCTAGCAACAGATGGTTATAGTTTTATAATAATGAATAATGATGATGAAAGATTTCGTTGATATGACAGAAAAGCAAAGCTAATACAAATATTCGTACTAACTTCAAGTTAATCAATACTATAGTCAATAACTGATATTAAATAAATAAATAAAATGAAATAAAATAATAAATGTATGTATTTGAAAGTAGACTTTACCTGGGCGTACTGTATGGCACAATAGCCTGCTTCCATTCTAATACAAATACCGTAGTCCAGATTCGCTATTTGTCGAGTGCCGGTCACTAATGAGGCACTAAGTGCGGTGTTAGCGGCAGTGCCATAATTAAAGCTGGTGATGGTCCCTGAGGTGCCCGTGTAATATTGTAGACAACCGTTTGGAGCTAAAATATAGGTATAGTTTTAAAATTAGCACCATTGATTTGATTGTAGTTAAAAAGGGTTTTTTCGGAATGCTTCATCGGATTATTATGAGCCGATTTGGCTCACTTATGGTTTATTATTAGAAGGGTGTTGCCCCCCGCCAACCGTGAAGTCTACGACCGCCGCCCTCCTGGCGTCGGGTTGGGGGAAAAAAGGACACACCGTAAACAGGTCGCATCTGGTTGTCCGTTGCACCCGACAACTTGTAGCTTCGGTGAGTAGTGTATTTTAATAATAATATAAATAAAAGTAATAAATGAGGATTTTATACGTATATTAATTATTATTATGAATACTCTAATAATTATTAGAGAAATTAATCTAGAACCGGAAGTTTGCGTAGTTTAAAATCAAACGAATTTACATGTGACGCCAAAAATGCTTTAATTAATCAGAATACCGTAGAATCATAAATACCTACCGATCCCAGGGCAATCGCATCCAAGTTGTATGAGACGTACGTTCCACCGTCTTGAGAAGGTAGTTGCTAACGTCGCGGTCACTGTTATCGTGATGGCCGCGTTACCGTTAAAGTCGACAAACAATGTCTGCCCAGTGTTATCACCACAGAGGGTTGGCACTATCGTGTTACCACCGGTAATCGTGATAGAATCTGTCGTACAAACACCGTCACCGTCGGGTTGAGCTAGCACCATGTCTAGGAAATCAATGCGCAGCTAGAAATAAATGTATCTTCTTTAAATAAACTCGAGAAGGAAAAAGGAA
Organism: Helleia helle; assembly: GCA_963853865.1. Taxonomy (NCBI): domain Eukaryota; kingdom Metazoa; phylum Arthropoda; class Insecta; order Lepidoptera; family Lycaenidae; genus Helleia; species Helleia helle. Next base: position 10,193,608 of record OY971420.1, read on the forward strand.
ACTAATAATAAATATAATAGCTTATTGAAATGAATTGTGTTTAATAAACAATTAAATACTCAGTAAATGAAAGTTTTAAAACTTCTTAGTTGTTGTAAAGTTATAACTTATAAGTTATATAAAAAAAACAAATTTGAAAAAGGGAGTTTTTCGAAGATGGAACTACGAAATTACTGCATTTGATTTTGCTTTTGTTTCTAATCTAACATTTAAGTTGGTATATAAACCATGTTGATAGTGTTCAATGCGTAGGTATTATTTAAGCTGTAATCATGTCGCTTGGACCTGAAAAATGCACCTAAATTCTCACAATGCTGGAAACTGGCTTGGTCCGCGCGTAACAGTTACGATTGTCTCTGAACCGCTGGCAATAGTACAAAGAGTTCTCCGACAATATGAGGACTGGCTCTAACCTACGCAGATCAGGAACTGGCAGAACCAGGTGTACTACAGCACGAGAAGATCGATACTTGGTGAATACCATGATTCGTAATCGCTTTCTCACAGGAATTGAACTTACAAATCAGTTTCGATGCCTCGGAGGAAGTAATCCAAGCGCATAAACAGTAATATGACGACTTGCTGAAGCTAATTTAAAACCACTTAGACCTGCAACTGAACCTAAACTAGAGAATTGAAGATTGGTCAAAAGTTATGGTCTCCGACGAATCAAAATGTATGCTCTACAAGCACGATGGAATATACAAGAGTGTGTAGAAGATATGGGGAAAGATTCAAGCAAGCATGCATCGAAGAAAAAGTAGCCTACGTTGGTGGGTCTATACTTGTGTGGTCCTGAATTTGATCTCTAGAGTCGCACAGAACTGGTGTTCATAGAAAACGGCTTTTTAACTAGCGTAAGATATTATGTGGAAGAAATAAAAAGAAGGGATTAAAAACTTACTATTAAAGATTGTGGTAGGAGAACTACGATGCTAATTTTACCTGGCAGATGTTGCTGTTACATCTGTTTACTATTATAGTACAAGCCTGTCCGCCGGCGTACGCGGCAGGATATCCTGGACTTGTGAAGTACGTGTTGTTCACGTTAGTTGTACTACCACAGCCGCGTGAAACTGAAAAATAAATATCGTTGAGTATTTTATTGTATTTCTTGGTGCATGCGTTTTTATTTCACAGAAATAATCAAAATAGGAAACAATTTTGTAAGTCTACAAACCACTAACCAGATCTGGCGCTTTCAGTACTTTTTCTTTGAAATTATCTATGGTTTTGGCCTGACAGCTTCTAAATATTGGTATAAGGTGGCTCTAGATTCTAGATGTCCATGTTTTTAAATAAACACTGAGAATATACCATCGCTACGTAAGCAATTTTTACTTATTTAATAAAGAAATATAATTGTGTATTAAAGCCTGTGCATACCACGCTTAAACGCGCCCTTAACGGGCGTTTGTAGCGATACAGTCGCGATACGCACGTAAGTCAGACGCAGCCTGTAAACCTTTGCAAACCTGTATAAATTGAAAATAAGCATTTGAATCAAAACAGACGCGCGTATGTAGCGATACAGCCGCGATGCAAACGCGCGTGTGTATCGATACAACGCGATGTGAACGCGCGTGTGTATCGATACGCGATGTGAACACGCGTGTGTATCGATACAAACGACAACAAACTGCTCTGTAGGATAAAAACGCGCGTCATTGGTGCGTCATGTGCACAGGCCCTAGTGTTATCTACAGTCCTTCGTGATACTCACCTATACAACATCTCCCTCTCCTCGAGGCGCAAGTCCCGGTGATGGTTCCGTTGAGATTGTTACATTCGCGTCGTGCCAAGCATGTGCCGTTCATAGTGTTTGTACTTGAACAGTCTGAGTTAGCGAATCGCACTATACTAACGAATGGGAAAACTGAAACATTCCAAAACGATCGTTTAGGACGTTTGCTATTTAAGTTATATTTCTTGTCATATACTAGCGATTTGTCCCGGCTTCGCACGAGTAAATAATATAAACTATGCTACTCGCTGGTAATGTCCTGATACTAATTTCATTACTATTACATTCCACCCATATTAGAACTTAAAAATTAAAACAAAAACTGTTATTGTGGCTTAACTATAATAGCTGTTTATCATCATGTGTATCACATATACTATTTATGTATATTATGAACATTTTTTTTATATATCGTTAATGGTTTTTGCAGCGCAGGCGAAACAATGACTTTTATCGACAAAATTTTGATACCATGGATACTTAAATTACATTGTTTCAATTTAGGTAGTGATTTAGAATTTTTTGAACATATATCATAGCCTATGTTACTCGGAGATAATTAATCTTTCTAATGGTGTAAGAATTTTTCAAATCGGGCAAGTAGTCTTTGAGTTAAAGCATGACAAAAAAAAAACGATTCTTTTCTCTTTATAATATCTATACTATTACTATAATAATATTAAGTTTGTTTGTTGGAGTTGTTGAGTTTGTTTGTTGGAACGCGCTAATCTCAGGAACTACTGGTCTGATTTGAAAAGATATCAGTGTTAGTTAGCCCATTTATCGAGGAAGGCTATAGGATATATAACCTCACCCTGTGACTAATAAGAGTTAAGTAAGTAAACGCGGGCGAAGCTGCGGGCAACATCTAGTTAGTATAGATGAGTATAGCTGTTGCCTGCGGCTTCGCCCGCGTTACTCAACCCCTGTATGTCACAGCGTGATGTTATATAGCCTATAGCCTTCCTCGATAAATGGGCTGTCTAACACTGAAATAATTTTTCAAATCGGACCAGTAGTTCCTGAGATTAGCGCGTTCAAACAAACACACAAACTCTTCAGCTTTATAATATTAGTATAGATAATATATTATTATTATTATAAATTAATCGCAATCGCATTGATAATTTGATACACACATTTAATATAACATTACTTACGAAGCTTTCCTTTTCTCTCTTCATAATTATCAAGCTCATCATCTTCGTGTGGGATCTCTTCATATATCGTAAGAGCAGCGACTGCTACCAATAAGCTTGCTATGAAGAACCAGAAAAACTTATGTGTCATTGTTACACTATGTATCTGATTTATATACAAGTCCAAATGATCATAGGACGTTGTCACACTGCTATCGTAGAAGTAAGAGGAGGCGGGTTTGAGGTAGATCTCTTATAATGTAGGTGATAACGGTTTCATATTTGTGAAAACTGTTAAGGGTCTTACCGTTTACCAGTTAGCGAGTGTTGACGAAATGGAATAAAAATGGTGCTATGAGATGATTAGCGTCCACATCTTCATTTAATAAACTATTAATAAATAATACATTTATTAATGGTTTCTACCGATTTAAAACTTAAATTGTCATTATATTAATTAATAGGCAATAGTGTCGGTACATTAAAATTTAAAGGTATTTCTTGAATTCGTATTTATAACTGAAGATAAATTTAAATGCACGTATAAATATATTTTATAATTCCTAACAACCCGACTGCCAGATGATGTCCAATTAAGGATATCAATTCTTTTTCACCAAAAACGTACAATTTTGAACGCTCTCCAAAGGTTCAATTTGCTGTCATAGTTTAGCATCTGATAAATGACATGAAACTCTTTCCTTGGATATCTACTCAGTCTACAAAATAGTGTGAGCATTTGTGATTTTAATTAATACATAAAGTCAGTCAGTTATCAAGAAATATGTGAAAGTAAAAGGATTGGTGATTTAATTTTTTTTAAACCTTAACTATAAGTTGCTTTTGTCTATGTAATTTATTTGAATTTTGATAGTCTATTAATTGTTATCTAAATATTTCTAAATAAATTCACAGATGGGGTGTGGTCAGTGTCACGCACCCTGCATGGGTACCGCCATTCCCTTTATTTCTTATGTCAAACATCTTTGCAGTAATATTGGAAGTTTTTTTTAATAGCAGAGAACTGCTAGCCAGTGTGCCAGAAGTGAATGCTGTCTTGGGGCTACAAGCAGACGATAAATTGTTTGAAATATAACTAAAAAGTCTAAACGCGTGACGATCAAACCCTGGCCTAATTTGATGCCACAAGTAGAGGATGCCTTCATTGATAGAGGCCCCAGATTGATACAAGCAGTTTATGATAATAACGGTTAACTCATTATCGAGCATTCTGAAAGAACATTCATAAAAAAAATCTTGATAAAGATTAAGATTATTTTGGTGATCGAACCAACACATTTATATGACTATTGACGATGATATATATTAGGTCTTTACCTACGAAATTGCCGTTTTGTATGGAAAAATTTAAACGAATTTCTTTCATGTATTTTTTATTTGTATTAATCGAAGCAATCACCCATGCAATCAATGCATCTTTGCCAACGCAGTGACAGTTTATTGATGCCCTTCTTATTGAAATCAGCTGGACGGGAGTCAGGAAGGAGGACTTTTTCAAAGGCATTTTGTACTGCCTCTCGGGTATTGAATTTTTTCCCGCCAAGAAGTCACCCCCCCCCCTGCCTCCAGAGGAGAGTGCCAGATGGCACACCGTTGTGGCCCGGTGCGGTGTCCACAGCTCTTGCGCCGTGTCACCCAGACGACGAGGAGAACACCGCTGGGGTTTAGTGGGTAGAGTCTGAGAGTCCCACATAGCCCCCGGGTCCCCCCGGACCCGGTGGTATGCCTAAAAGCCATTCCCCAGCGAAAACAAAAAATAAAGGTAAAGACCTATTATTAGTGTATAAAATACTAACTATTGTCCGCAACTTCGCCTGCGTTAATGTATTTTTCTATTAGTTCCTTACAATCTCACACACTTTACCTTTTTATATCCTTACTAATAAAATCATCTTGCGTCTCGAGATGGACAACACATGGATGAGTTGTCTGAACCAGTAATGTGCGAACTCGTCGATGGCACCTGAACGACGCTACCTTCTTACCACCAGGTGCTAGTCCGTCAACTTGCCTACACAACTAGCATAGAAATACAAACAGATACACTTACTAATATTATAAACGCGAAAGTTTGTAAGAATGTATATATGTAATGTTTGTTACTCTTTCACCCAAAAACTACTGAATGGATTTTAATGAAACTTTACAATAAGCTCATACATGAGAACAACATATGGGCTATAATTTATCTCTGTACTCCCACGGGAATGGGAACTGGGAAGTAGGTACGCGGATGAATCCGCGGAACTGTAGGAATAAATATTAGTATAAATTATATAAGGTAAAGAAAAAACTTTAGAATGTGACTTAATTTATTTTGTTCTGAAATACGATAATTGCAATAACATAATTAAAGACATTTAAGGAGATACATTGCGTCATTGAAATTTAAATCTGAAAGAGAAAAGATTGTGTTGTACGTACGTAGGCTAGGTATTATGTTATACTATTTCCTTATTTTTACTTATTATGAAACACCAATAATGATGACTTTTTAAACGACTTCAAAAAAAGAGGAGGCTCTCAATTCGTCTGTATGTTTTTTTTTGTATGTATGTGACACGATTACTCCGCCGTTTGTGAATGGATTTCGATGGTTATTTTTTTGTCTAAAAGCTGGTGCTTCCAATTTGGTCCAAATTTAATTTTATTAAGATCTGACAATCCGTTTTTTAGTTATTGCCAATAATGCTTATTTGGATGGTTTTACTTTTACCTCGATGATATGCTCATTTTATTACTTGTCGATGTAACAATAGTATAGGATGCTTTGGTAGCACACCATAGTATGTCGCGGTCATCGTAATCATCATCATCATCGTCCTTTATCCGTCCACTGCTGAACATAGGCCTCCTTCAATGAGCGCCAAGACGACGAATTTTGGAATCACAAAAAATTAAGAAATGAAATCGTTTTACCAACAATTAAAAGTCGGTGTCAGCCGAGGTATGTAGGTAAGGTACGGCAAAAAATACGACACCGACTCCAAAAGTAACTATAATGACGAAGTAAACGCAAAGTTTGTACATTAGTAGAAGATTAAGTTGATTTTAAGTTGTAAGCACAAAAATTAAAGAAACAGATATTTTATTACTTTTTGGTTTACTTTTTTTTAAGTCGGTTTAAATTTTTGGTAATATGATTTTATTAGAGGTCCGATTAATTGGTCTTTAATGAATTAATATTAATGCTGTTAAAGCATAAATATTTCAAGTAAAACTTTCTAATCGCCTTCTTAAGGAGAGTTTATTACTTACTAAATTTGTAAACTAGCTTAATTTTCAATTTATGGCGACAGGGAAACATATTTTAAGTATGTAGTTGGGATTGAATTCGATAGTAAAGGGAAACTGTAACATAATTTAGATCTCTTTAATTTTATTTTTATAAGCAATTTAAAATGTGGACAGGTCTTGTTCCTATATATACCAAAGATATAAATTGTGTTAATTGCAATTTAACAAGGCAATAGTATAACACAACATATAAGTGTTTTATCATACTTTACATATGGCACAGTAATTAAGCCTGAATTGACAAATAAATTTTGTGTCATCTATTACAAAATATTTCATACAAACATACAAAATGCTTAAAGTGATGCAAAGAAACATGTCACAACAAGTATCTACTAATTTAATGATAAAAGTAAGTACTAGAATACTGGGCAGAGAAAAGTCGAGACTTGGCAAGCTGTATAGGACTTCATGATAAAATACAACAATGTTAGTAGATCACACATCTGGCAACTCTTAGGGTACTATTAAACATCATAAGTTAAATCCGTACTCAATTCATCAAAATATAAGACATCTCTTTACACTCCGCTATACAAAAAATATACATACAAAGAGAATTCAAAAACATGTCATTGGTAATAAATTATCTCGTGACTTAGTCAAAGTTACAACTAAATATCCTAAACAACTAAAAAAATGTGAAAAAGTACAAATATTTTATTATTGAAGGCATAAAGATATTTTTTTAAAGGATTATTATTTCAAAATCGACGTTACATAAAACTGTATGACCACTAAAATCTTTCTTTCATAGCTAAAACAAAAGTGAGGTATAAACTTTTTTATACATACATACATGCTTACAACTAGTCCAATCTTTTAAACTAATAAAACTCTAAATAGATGGCATCTCCAGGTATTATACTTTAAAATAGAAAATAACATATTTTAAATAATATAATCTTAACGCTTGTTTACAAATAAAAAACAAGTGCGACTAGGACTTACGCCCTAATGGTTCCGTAAATACTTTATGTATATCGATAATAATTTATCCATCTTTAAATTAACCAAGATAATATTCATTTCTACACAATAGGTAAAAATCACAATGTTAGCAGTTTGTTAAGTACTTAAAATCACTCAAATAATTAACTTAATGAAATTCATAAAATTATGCGTAAGCTGAGAACTGAACCTGATAGTGTGAAAAGGTGAGTCGAAAAAAATTTTACTTCGCAAAGAATGTTCCTTTTAAAAACCCATTTAATATTATTTATAATATATTAATAGCATGGTCACATTAGTTTGCAATCATAATTTTTATTTACTTTTTGTTTCATTTATTTTCTTGTGGAACTTAATCTCCACTTTTTATGTACAGATCCCTAAAAAATTAAGACATTATAGGTCTGTTGGATAAGTAGAAGTAGTTTTTTTTAAATTTGCAATAGGCCTCAGTATTTTTGCCATAGAAGATAGTTATAAAAAATGTCAAATGCATTAGGACTAATTTACTTTTACTTTTATTTGGAATTATTGGAAATATTCAATGATAATAATAGAAATAACAATTAAATTTATATTAATTCTATTAATATTAAATTTTTGGAAAAAGTCTGCAAGCAAACGTCGTCATTTAGTTTGTGTTTTACTTAAACTGAGGGTAGCTAAAAAATAACTAAGAGAGTAGTTGAAAAACGATGAGATTTATTGTTGTGTCTGCCAAAATTAATGTGTACCGATATTTTTATCGATATTTGTCGTTTTTACTTTCTTTCATGATATATCTTTCATGTTTTTATATATACAGTATGAGAATCAGATGTTGTTTTACGGAATATACCTGAATCGACGAATCGAATGGCACAATAAATTGTAAAAAGTAGACATAAAGGAAGTCTGCCCCTTTTTCATATTTTATAGTTATGGAAGTTCCCAGAGGAGTTCTCAATTGCAATTACAAAGACTGAAATTCCCGTAAATACAATAAAAAAAGTAATTCTTTTTTTAATTTAAAATAACGTAAAAATATTTGATCAGTTCTTGAGATAATCTGAAGTTTCGGCAAGCCAAGCTGATGTCTAAACGCAACACCGTAGGCAAATGGAATTGCCAAAGATATTTAGGGTTACTAAAAAGTAATCTATTTTTAAAACTTCTGCATAAATACCAGTTCGAGAATCATGTGAGAGCTACTAAACGTTTTGAATATTGATATTTTAATAATTTATAAACTGGTGGTATTAATCATTTTAAATCAAGTAAAAATTTATTTCTAATGATGCTCCTCAAGACTAAATATTTCATCGGCTTGGTCAAGAAGGCTATTGCAATACAAAAAACCTTAGGTAGTTTTAGGGAATATTTCAAATATGTGTATCAATTTGTGCGTTTTGCGTTACATTTATTATCAGCTAAATCCAACAGAGCCAAATGGAAAAAATCGCTTTACAATAAAAAAATAATTTATAATCACACAATAATCGTGGCAAATTATTGTGAAAATGGAGCAAGCTCCCGTTTTAATATGATCTTTAATATCTACTTACAATATTTGCCAATAAAAATAAATTAAATTTGAAAAAAAAAATATAAATTTCTAATATAATATATCTAAAGTACTTATGTACATTATAATTGGCAAGTCAAAACTAATGTTCTTAATCAATTCCTCGAACCAATTAAAGGGATTTGAAATGCACACAGTCCTACAAAATACAATAGAAGTTTTATTGTGAATACAAGACTTTTGAATCAACAGCTGAATAATAGTAGACGAAATCATCAGAAGTATAAGCAAGATATTTACATGATAAATGTAGCAAAGTGCAAAAGCATTCTATATTGTATAAGTTTTATTTAAGTTACATTTCTTACAATAGCAAAACCTACTAGTGACTATATATGATGGCAATCGTATCATGACAAATTTAAATAATTTACTATATTATAACGTTTTATAAAGTATGGTACTAAGCTTCATGTGTAGGCACAAACGCCTAAAAACGTGGACGGAGGCAATAAGGCTGGCTACTATACATTTATCAAATAAATCAAAACGGAACATTATTTTCTTATATTTACATTTTCTTAACATGTCTTATTCTGCTAGATTGCCTTTTATGATATATAAATCTTAAAGTTCTTTGACGGTGTAGTGCAATATAATTCATATACAAATTCGATACTTAATGTCTAGCGCGTATCAATCCTGCAATTAAACTGTGAGGTGTGTACAAAGAGGTAAATTATTTGTATTTAACATTTTGAACATGAAGCCTAACTTCGCAGAAGGTGTGTAATCGTAAAAATACGATTTGTATATCAGTTTAATTGAAGGCATGGAATATATATTATTCGCCATATTGAAATATAAATTGTATAACCGAGACTAGAAAGTTTTATTGGCGTGCTCGAATGAAACGACTAGAAATCATGAGCATATCAAAAAAAAAATTGATTTTTTGCAGCGAACTTCTACCATATGTGAGCTTGTGTTAAAAACAATATTTTAATAAATATTACGGTAACCATTACGAACAGATATAATATACGAGATATAATTTATAAACATGCAGTGCGCGATATTCAGAGATTCTAAAGGTGATCTTGAAACATATTTCTTTAACTCACACTTTTCAGGTCGTAACATTCGAAAACGCGTCGGTATAATTAATACTATACCTAAACACTAAATCTAAAATTACTTTTATATATAACATAAAAATATCTATAGTATCTTGGATATTCCTTGTTTACTTATATTAAATTAACTTATAATAAATTAATCATATCTAATCAATACTTAGAGCTTTAATTTTACGGAGTCTTTGAGACACCATTGCCACTATGACGAAATAAAGTTAAATTCAGGTTTGATTATAATTTATACTTATGTTTAGGCGGGCGGCTAGCATATTACATTGAGGGGACAACTAGATACTATGTGCAGTCAATACACAAAATATTAAACTTTACGTATTACTATTAGGGCGCGGCTCCACCGCGGCGCACGGAGAGAATACACACGTTTTTTAACACACGTGCGATGCCTCTGCGTACGCCGTGCTGGAGCCTCTCCTTTATTATATGACAACAGTGCCACAAAACAACGTTTTCTACTACAAATAATTGTCATTTTAATGTATTTATATAAATATTTATAAAATATTCACTTATAAATTAATATATTTTGGGTTGCTCGATAGATCTGTCTTTACACATTAATATTTGTATTATAAAGCAATTTTCATTGGTAATAAATTTTCTATTGGGCTATAATTTTGAACAACAATCATGTTTTATCAATCATTTGGAGTTTATTTAGCCTATATAATTTATTTTGATATAACTTATTTGTCAAATACAAAAGTAGGTGAGGTGAGGCGTCGGTTTGACCACGGTTTGTCCATAGAGCGTGAACCCAGGTGAGCTGATGCCTTGAGCTGCTATTCACAGTCCGCTGTAAAATGTGTCCATCAGGCTAGTCTCCAAGTCACACTCTAGAAAGAAGTTTTCACTACATTCTTCCTGTAATAAAAAATTTGGTCTTTAATAATTTAGTATAAAATAGACAAAGAGAACATAACACTGTTTTCTATAATCTAGGGATCAGAAATGATAAACTAAGTTTAAAATTAAAATAAATGATAAAAAGGGTTATCATCATAATCATCAGCCCGTTACTGCTCACTGCTGACCATAGGCCTCCCTTAACCCTTTTTCTGCCAATTTTTTGTGTCCCTTGCCTGTCTTATCCACGTTTTGCCCACCAGCTTTCCCACGATACAATCTAGGCCACCATTCGATTCATAATGCAGAAGAATCCATCGCCGTCCAGGACTCGTCGTCTCCGAGCATCGCGGTGATGACGCTCGGCAGAGACAAGTAGGCGGGTATGTGGGACTTGCTGCGCCCGAAAGATGGTAAGGTGGACGTAGCTCTACCCACTTTGACTCAGCGAGTGCCGCAATGCCGCCTTTGGTGAGGTGCCCCGGATCTTGACGGCTAGTTAGTCCTCCAAGGGACCGATGCCAACTCCACAGAGGGGTTGTCCCGCACCACAGAACAACCCCTCCCAACGTCGGGACAGGACAATTGGGGAGTTTCCGACCTCGCCCCTTGTCCCCCCTGCTCCTTTGTCCCTTCTTCTTATAAGAGAGGTACAAAGAGCAGCTCCCTCGGTTCGATTGGTTTCGCCCAAGGCGCTGGGTTCACCTTAGGCTACTGAACCCCACCGCCACGACAAGGCTTGAACCATGGTGGGGAGAGACAAGTCCCCTCCGATAACCGACGTCAGATCACGACGTAACGCCACCCATCTCAGGTACACCTCGAGGGTGTGCTGGGCTAGGTCCACCGTCGCACCACAATCGTGACATACTGTCACCGGCCCATTATGGGCAACAGGAACTCACCAAAGCAACCATGCCTGGTGAGCACTTATGTCAGACTGAAGGTTATATATCGGGGTTTGCGCTTACGGCACAACCACAGCTCGAGGACCGGACGCAGATCAGCCGTTACGCTTTTGCCCTCTTACGCCAGGTCCTCCCCCCACCTTCGTATAAACCGCAGGATCCCGTCCAACATGAGGCTTTCGCCAAGACTATCCGAGACTTAGGAGTGCGTCTCGGCAAGAACCTCCGCCACGAGTTCCCACAGGGGTCACAGACAAGGGCAGTGGCTGCCACCCCACCCACTATATATCGTACGATACCTCCGAATCATTCTTACTGCAATGACCCGCTGCACCGGCCGCAGATGGGCCTTATTCCTCGCGGTAAGGTGACCCGGCCAAACGGGTACACCATAGGTTGCCATACTCCGGCAGAACCCAGAGTACAGCTGCTTACATTCGGCGCTGGGTCCTCCGAGGTTCGGGAAGAGTCTGCCCAGCGCATTTGCCTCCTTCCCGATCTTCGGTACCAGCATTGAGAAATGTGGACCGAAGGTTCACCCTCCCAAGGTCAAGGTTGAGCCTCAGATACCTAAAGTGGGGGCTCATCCTGACCCTCCCCCTAAAGTCTGGAGGATAGCCCCCGATGTAGATAGACCCTTTTCGGCCGGTCTCGAAGAGGACCGGAAGAGATGGGCTTCGGTCTTGTCTACTCTGTCCCGAAACTCTAACCTCTAACCCGATCTCGGCCAGCCGCACCGCCGTCTTGTAGCTGGCCATAATCCTGGGCGTACATATGGGTATCAATTCCGCTACCCTATCTCCGAAGTCTGACCTTTGTACAACGTCGGATCTCGGTATTGCGGATTTGTTCTTACAATTTAATGTCAAGTATCACGCGCTCCATGGCTTTCCAAGGTTATTTTATAATATTTGGTATTCTGGTGAGCCACCTAATAGTAAACCCAATCCATCAATATACAAGTAAAAGAGTTTTTTATTATCCCTTATTGCAAAAATCACTAGAAATTCATACATGACGCTAGTTGGAAGGTCGCAAGGCCAGTATTTATACTGCTATTCTTCTGTATTTTTCGCAACACAGCAAAGCTGCCTAGCACGAGAAACAAGAAAGATGTTAATGCAGTCGCAGGCCGCAGTATAAAGCGGCTCACTTCCGCCAGTGGCAGGGCTACTTTACTTCTTACCTAATGTTAATAAATTCACTGTCCCTTATTAACAACTAGCTGGTACCTACAGCTTCGCCTGCGTTATCTTAGTTTACAACCGTATCCGGATTGATAATGATTATTATTATAGCATTTATGTCCTAATCTAAGGTATAAGCCATCACCATTTCAACTGTCAGTCAAATCAGTTCAGCCGTTTTGCCATGAAGGAACAACAAACATCCAAACTTACAAACTTTCGCTTTTATAATAAGTATTAGTTAGACTCCGTTCCTGCCATCTTGGATAAAAAGAAATTACCACGACATAATAAGTAATCCAAACCTGAGTAGTCTGAGGCAAGGAAGGTAGTTCCCCGCCTCTTCTTGGGTGTCATTTCGACGTTTTTGGTTGATGTCGTTTATTATGCAGCGCTAGATGGTCAGATCGGGCGAAGGAACGCTCGCACACCGCACACTTGAACGGTTTCGCCCCCGTGTGCTTTCGGTAATGACGCGTTAGCTCGTCCGATCTTGCGAATCTCCACTCGCACTCCGGCCACTGACATGTGTAGGGTTTTTCTCCTAAGATTATAATATTTAATATACAATTATTATTAATATAGTATCACAATTATTATTAATAAAACAATAAAATATATTAATAAGAAAAATTCGCAGATGCCGCATCATATGTTCGCATTGCGTCTTAAAATATTAGTCAATGAAAAAAATGAATATTTTGTTACCTGTATGTATTCGCTGGTGCGCTTTGAGGTGTGAACTTTTGGTATATACTTTTGTACAACCTGTAAGCAAATATCATCATTGAGATATGATAAATACGAAGCTAATACAACTACACTACGATTAACGAATTGGTTTCCGAATTTCATATAAAACAACTTACACTACAGATTAAGGTATATATCATATGTAATGAATATATGATTTATATTTCCGTTGGTGTAATTTATAAATTAGACATAATTTGATATCATAGTGCCATTTATAAATTGTTACGTCTATTCTTTTAAAATCTAAAACACACCTATGAAGTCGCAGTGGTGCACTCTTCTCTTCTCCAACTCGGGGTTATTCCTCCGGTTGTATTTGACCGAAGTGGGAGGTGCTAGCCGCGAGTGCGTCACGGGCGCCGGCACGTGCTGCACAGGAGTCGCTTGTGGTGCCATCTGCATTGGCGGTGGTATCGCCTGGAAACAATCACAACTTCATGTTAGACTAGTCCAAGTAGGTACGTCCCCACCATGTTTCAGGCCTTGTCGTGGCGGTAGGGCTCAGTAGCCTAGGGTGAGCCCAGCACCTTGGGTGAAGCTAATTGAGCCGAGGGGGCTCTTTGTACCCCTCTTTTAAAAAGAGGGGATAAAAGAACAGTGGGCAAGGGGAGAGGACGGGCACCTCGCCCCATTGTACTGTCCCGACGTTTGTTTCCTCGTTAGATTCGGGGCACCTCATCAAAGGCGGCATTGTTGGCACTCGCCGGGTTTTAATGGGTCCACTTACCAGCTTTCGGGCACAGCAAGTCCCACATACCCTTGTGGGAAGACCAACTCCCTCGCGGGATGCCCCAGAGCATTTCCCGGCGTTAAAGAAAAAAAAGTCCAACTACGTCATTGTGGCTTCCATTTTCGTAGGAACTTGGTGATCAATATTATACTTTGTATGGAAATTAATAAAAAAGACAAGAATATTGTCTGAATATTAATAACTAATTATATTCTATACTAACATTATAAATGTGAAATTAAATTTGTTTGTTAAGCTTTCATGTGAAAATTACTTAACCGATCATCATGAAACTTTGTACACATATTCTTGGAGGTAGCATAGGATACTTTTATGAAAAAGATAAGATTCTATTATCTGCGCAGGCGAAGTCGTGGGCACCAGCTAGTTATATATAAATGCAACGCTATAAAATATTCAAGTAAATCAATCATTATCTTAAGAGGTTTACGGACAAACAAGACTGTTTTAAAAACATAACTAAAAAAAATAACTTTTTATACGTATAGGTATGCAGACGCAAACCTATACGTATAAAAAAGTTATTTTTTCATTCATTTATTTAACTAATATAGCGTAGTTGTAGACATATATATACCTTGTATATAATCAGTAAAAGCAAAGGAAGCTAATCACTTGTTTGGTAGGTCAATTTGTCTTGTGAACCCATTAAGATCGAATTTCATGCCAAAATTGCCTCAAGGCAGACAAAGGGTACATCCCTTTTTGTTTGATTGAATTGTGTGTATGAAAATTCAAAAAAATAATTTATGAAAATTGGCATTACATCTATAAAAAGTTTGGAACATTTCAAATTGCACGCCTCTTATTATTATTTAAGGGCGGGGACACCAGCGAGGCCAGACGGGCGATCAGTCCTCATCAGCGGGACGATTTCACCCAACTCTCTTATCTCATTTTCCATTATAAAATTGATTATTTGTGTCCCTGTCAGTTGCTTAGCAACGAATAAACAGTCTGATATAGATGCACATTTGTTAGTCCTGTCTTAGCTTAAGCATGGTAAAATAAAAACAAATAATATGTAGTATTCACCATATAGTTTGTGTTTTTAAATAGACAGTGAATTGAACGCTCGTATTATTCGAGAAACTCGGTGCTTTGTTACTTTAGATCATAGTTTCCCAACCTTTTTTTCAACCTCGAACCACCCCCGGATTACAAATAACATTTTCATGCCGCCCCAAATATTTTTTTCAGTACCTAAATTTATATTCACTATATTTATTTTTATGTAATGTGTACAAAAAGAAGCTCAAATGAACTTTTAGTCTAGTCAACACTTTATGGTCAAAACTTTTTATAAGTTACACTAAGCACACACTAAACTAAAAATAAAAACTTAAACGAAGTTGAAAGTGCGAAGAATATTTTATGACACGAAGACTTTCATCCCTGAAATAAATAGCTCTTTCAACAATGAAAATATATATAATAACCTGTGGATGATGTTGCGGTACAGGATGTGTAGCCATGTGCGGCGCCCTCAGTAGTGGAGGCGGATGGTAAGGCGGTGGTGGGGTTCTTCTGGGCCCACACTGTAATTATAACATTACAATTTGCACGTGACATAAATCTATATAATATAGTAAATAATAAATATATTTTTGTAATTTTAGTGATCCATTAAATTATTATCTAGTTTTAAAGAAAAACAAAGAAAATATTTATGAAGGAATAAGTATAAAGTAACAAATATAAAGAAGACATCATATTTATTATTTATTACCTTGCAATTTCTTTTCGCACATCTACAAAATCGCTATAACAATATAACATACATTACAATCGCATAGCATGAGATGGTACCATCTTCCCCATGTACGCTAGCAGTCGCAAAATACCCGGTACTTGAATTACCTGCATCGAGTTTCCTGGGCTGCCCTGGTCAGAGCCGGGTGGCGTGAGAGGTGACATGTAGACTAGCCTCGACTGGGGGTATTTGGAGTAGGTTGCCGGTTGATGGTGCGGCTGATGCTGTGGAGGTTGAGGGTGTGCATACGTCGGCGGCACACATAGTCTCTCCGTTTTGATTTCCAGCGGACTGAGTAGAGGTGTAGCACATTCTTCGAGGAGAGCGTCATCTGCTTCAAGTTTAACGTGTGTGGCTCCAAGAGGAGCGAGCATATTTGCATTCTCAGGATCGATATTCCTGATCGAGGAGGCGATGTCCTCCCAGAGGGCGGGGCGGAGGAAGGCATCGTCGCGTGAGGTGGTCCCGCCGTCGAAAAGGTCCATGGGGGCGGGCGCGATTGAGGCGCCCTCTTGCTTGCACAGCAGCGACTCGAGATCAGATGTCTGAAAAGATAATATACAGAAACGTAAATATGTGATTAGATTTTTATACTTCAAAGCCTTCATTTCGTGAAATATTTCTATTATAAGGTTTTGCTAATATTACGACCGGAACCGGATGCTTGCCGGGCGCAAGGCATCCGGTTTGAATAGTTGGTACTACTAATCTTTTTATTAAAATTATTTAAAACCCCGTTTTAAATAATTTTAGTATTGAAAATAAGCATGTTAATTTAAAATAAAAAAAATATTAGCTTATTTGTTCCGTGTAATTACTGGCACAGATTTACCGTATTGGGTCTTATTGGCCACTTTAAAATGGCGGTAGATAAAAAGTGCAATAAATCTTGGTAGATGTGGTCCTTTTGTGAATAATAATAATCAATTATTCTAATGAATATATAAAAAATGTAAATTCACTTTAGTTTTCTTCAAATAAAAATATATAATTGTAAAATTATTAAAGCAAGTTTTTAATTTTGGTTATACTCAAAGAATTAATGATTGAACCTTAGCTTACACTTTTATTCCGGAAAAAGGTTTATTTTTAATTTACAATTATTATTCTTCTATTGTTTCTTAACAATTGACCCACACGGGTGGATTCAACAGCCAATATTTTATAAAAATATGTTTGAGTTGCGTCAATCAATTACAAAATATATATCAACACAACACTCTTCTCTCGCCGCTAAATTGTAATCATAAAATATAAGCACGTTTAAAAATGGTAACATTTTAAAATCATTCTATGGCTAACTAATTAACTAATGAAAAAATAACAGCTAATATATTAAACTAAATAAACAAGATAAACCGCTCGTGATTTATTTCACGCTTTAATAAGTTACAATAAGTTAGAATCATAGTTACAATTGTTTCTTATGTATTTGCATTTACTTTCAGGATTCTAGACCAAGATATATAAGTCTATGACTAATGTATTCTAAGATATTCCACTAGAAATTTATTATGCAAATGTTTTGATCACATTGCTCGATCCCATGATACTGTATTTCGATTGGGCTTTACATTACTAAGCACGATATTGGGAAATTTATTTTTTGTAATATCAATTCGAAGTGTTCTAATATCATAAAAGCGAAAGTGATCTTAGCTGCGTACATAAGCAGTCTATGTTCCGTACTATTCGAAAACTTATACTTATATTTTTTTATTATATACCTACTTATACAATATTTGAGAAATATATTCTAAGTTGTAACACAATAGTCTAATAAAATTTTAAAGTATGTTAGCGACGACGACGTGAACAATAATTATAAAGCATGATATTCATCAGATATAGTTTAGACTTATGTATTCGATCTTTGAGAGTGTATCAACTCAAACATCGGACTGATTACTCGCACTCATGAAAAATAACAATATACAATGTTAACAAAATATATTGTAATAAATAAATATATTGTAACGAAATATAATATAACATGTTTATTGTAATGTACAATATATATAATAAATATTGAATACAATTTCCCTCATATGAACCTGAATACTAAAGCGATATTCATGGTCTGTGGTAAAAGCTCTTTGTTGCAAAATTCGTCCATCGACCATCAGCCATATCTGGATCTATAATAGACAGATGATGACATTTACAAAACGGTTATTTTGGTAAAACAGATAAAATGAGGCCTTACAGTCTATAAACATATTTACGATGCAATCAAACTGTCACGTACGTCTGATATGTGTTATTTGAGAAAATAATTTAGTAGTATGCCTTCCATTTCAGTTTTGCCTTAATAAAGTAAGAACTGAGAAGACTGTTAACATATATGACAACTAACCTATTTCAATATAGTATGAGAAAGTAAATTGCATTTGCTGCTTATCATAGTCAATCTGTTTCCATTAATCCAGTAGAAAGCGAAGCAATAAAAAAATATATTAAAAGCGTTTTTAATACCTTTTTTATTGCTTCAAGGTATGAAAAACGATGATTACGATGAGAGGTATGAAAGAAGCGTAATGTTTGCAATTTTCAATTTCTCTATGGATTGAAGCAGATTTGCATACAATAGGGAGTGCGCCCACGCATCGGCGCAGGTGACGCGCAGCTCCTATATCTTTATATAAACGAACGTTACCAGATGAGATCAACATTGAAGAGAAATTCGTCTTACAAAGCTCTTTGATTATCCGCTTGTAATGTACAAATCTTTTGTCGTAACTTTAATGCTTTTAGAAAACTGCAACTTAGCATGCTTTTTAAAAGACTATGCGTTCTTATCTCATTTTGAACGTAAAATAACAGATATCATTACATCATATTAAGTTTGCATAAGCTATAAATTTATCACTAACGCACATACTATATTATATTACGTAAGTATATGTAACATTATTAAACGTGTAAACTACAATTTCTGGTATCAACATAAAAAGGTCTTTTAGTTCAATTACAGAGATAATATAAAGTTTATTTAATAGCTCGAGTCATGCTGCAAACGGCTTGAATGTTAAACGATTATTGAGCAAATATCGGATCAACCTGCCCCGTCGCGGTTGAGATCGGTAACCCTTTGCAGTGGAACCTCTTGGTGGTGTCGCAACCGGCCGGACTGCGCAAATTCCTTCCATGACCTTTGCGGATTGAACGATTGCGTCAACATCTCCACCACGGCTAGACGAGCTTAGGCAATTGCACAGATTAGGCCGTGCTACAGATCGCCCATGGCTCTAACTCGACCCCTGTTATTATGAGCTTTTAATAGAATTTCGTTGGTTGACTTTTTTGTATTTCGAACAATGAAAATGTGTATACTGTTGAAAATATTATTTTACGATATTAGTACGTCTTATGATTAATACTTTAGGAATAATATAAATTGTTTAGAAGTACCTACACAATTGATGATAAAAAAATTCAAATGCAATTTTACGTAATTTATATTTGTGGTACAATATTTAAATTTGAAAACCAGCAAATAAGTAAATTATATGTAATATGCAACAACGGATATATTTACAACAGTTAGGCTTGTAATTGCTAAATTTATTGTCTGTCAAAGTTTGTAACTGAATAAATTTTAATTAAAATATATTTGTTTGAATGCAATCTTGCTGATATTAGAATTTATCTGAATAAATTGCTGACATGAATTATTCCACTAAATCATCATATCGGTGAACATACACCTACTGGGAGAATTGAATTAATCGGATTTATTTATTTAACAAAGACCGTGTTCCCACTAATTCTAATACGGACTAAAGTTATCATTCATTTTGCATGTAACCGAATACATACAACTATCAAACCGAATATAACCAAATACATTAAAATATAGGCACTAATTCTAATACGGATTCAAGTTATCATTCATTTTGCATGTAACCGAATACATACAACTATCAAACCGAATATAACCAAATACATTAAAATATAGGCGCTCTACTTTAAGTCCATCCGTTTAGAAATATATAAGTAATTACTCCAATCCACGTAATTTATTTTATCGTAGAAATACTTGTTAGTAAATATTATAAGGTGCCAGAATGGCTACGTTATGGCAGACAGAATGTTGGTCGGTATATTACTATATATGTACGTATTTTACAAGTATATATCCTTCATAAACGCTACCTGACTACTTGCACCTAATTAGTACAGCAGATTATTCACACACTCGATCCTATTTGAAATTTAGGATTGGGATCGAGAACTTGACTTTGAATTGTATAAATACGATTCCAAACTCGATTTCGAAGTCGATACGTCATCGTCAAAATATTGTCAGGACTGCAAAAAATGCACGAGATTGAGAAATCCCAATTTCTATTAGTTACATAAAATTTCACTGTAATCGAGTCAAATCGTGCACAAGTGTAGCATACAAGAGTACCGATTCACAAGTTCTCGACACCAATCCCAAATTTCTAATGGGATCGAGTGTGTGAATAATCTGCTGTACTAATTAGGTGCAACTAGTCAGGTAGCGTTTATTTAGGATGGTGTTTTTAGCAGCCCATAACATAAATGATGAAGACAATAACGTGGATTCTATACCCAGAAAATGGAGTAGAATCCTTTTGTTATTTTGGATGATGTTACTTCAAGATAAAATTATGTATATTTTTGTCCAAAAACCGAGAGGCAATATGTTTCAAGAAATACAACTAGCTGTTTTATGAAAACCACATTAGATTATAATGAGACAATTTTTACTGATTTTATCGCAGTTCAGATTTTTACATGGTCACGGGTTAAATCCGTCAAAGCAATTTAGTTACAAAATTATATATAATATGAACCAAATGAGAATTTGTTTTTCTATTCACGGAGGTAAGTATTGAGGGATGTATCTTACAAAAAGCTAAACGAATACCGAAGAACTGACGTCTAAATAACCAACAAGATTAAAGAGTAGGTAATTTTCTGCATAAGGATGACAGAGAAGTAGTTGACTTTTAACTAGAATCTATGGCGATCTCCATCCTATAACCAGTTCGAGTTCGATAAAGTGGCCTCATTGGGGTCCATACAGCAATATACCGAGACGCGTATAATAATGATGATTAGGTATATGAAAAATTGTCACCAGGGAGATGTCGAAACATCGACCGAGATACGCACATACCGACATACATACATGATCCAGGAACATGATCGTCGAGTCAATGAGAGGTTTCATATGCCGGGACCGATTTTGATAAAATTTTGTGATACGTGTAGGTATACTTGAGTGGGGATGATTGGCTTGAAAATACAATTGGGTCCGGTAGATAGCCTCGTTATCGTGTTTTTAAGACGTAACAAAAGATTTACAACCTTCATAAGAACTTAGGCATGGTCACAATATTTTAATAAGTACTAGCGGTAAGACCCGGCTTCGCCTGGGTAAACATTTTATTACTATGTGTATTAATTAGGTGTTTTTTTTAATTGGTCAAGTAGTATTTTCGTCGCAAACAAACGAGATAAACTAACGAAACCTTTCCTCTTTATAATATTTGTATAGAGCTTTTTTGGATACGTGTGGGAATTTTAGTTTTTTGAAGTTATGTTTAGTTATTTTGAAGCCATTACTTATTAATATTTTAGGTAATTCTAAAGTGTTTACGCTGCCAGGATCTTCGGGTATATCCTGACCCAATGTGGGACTTGCACCTGGAAGTGCCCACCCTAATTAATACCACTGCAAGCGACTACAGCCGCTTTTTGAGGGTCCCGGATATGCAGGCAACAGACAGGATCACCTCAGCGACAGGCTGGCCCCGGCGAAGGCCAGACTACTCCTCGTAAGAGGGGATTGCCGGCCGCTACTAAGCAATCCCCACGACGTCGTGCCCATACATACCCAGGTTCCCATCTGGCGTTACTGGAGGCGCATTAAGTAGAGCCTTCACAGAAGGAGACCATCGCCGTCCAGGACTCATCGTCACCGAGCATCGCGGTGATGACGCTTAGCAGAGACAAGACCCCTCCGATGACCGATGTCAGCAGTCAGACTGTGACGCAGCGCCGCTCATCTCGGCCACATCTCGAGGGTGTGCTGGGCCTAGTCCACCGCCGCGTCACAATCGTGACACACTGTCAACGGCTCCCTGTGGGCCGTCCGGCACAGGTACTGACCAAAGCAAACATGCCGGGTGAGCACCTGAGTCAGACGGAAAGTGAGGGGTTTGCACGTACGGCGTTACCGCTCGAGGCAGGCAGACTTTTGCCATACGGCTGCCACGCCATTCAATTCCAGGCAATTAAATGTTACCCCAATAATATAATAAACGCCAAAGATTATAAGAATGTATGTATGTTACTCTATCACGCAAAAACTACTGAATTGGTTTTGATGTAACTTTACAATAATATATCTTATTCGTCAGAATAACATATAGGTTACAATTTATACCTATACTCCCGGGAATGGTAAGTACGCAGGTGAAACCGCAGGACGCTGCTAGTAGCTATAAAGCTTATAGCTCAGATCTAAAAATGTACCTAATCTTTAACTAATATAGTGTGATCGACCTTCATCAGTTTCCACGCTAATTCGTTTCTGGTGAAATGCTGAAAGCATGTATTACTTAGAATTTGTGACAGAAATTACATATTCTGCCATCACTGCGTCAAGCCGTTACCCAGATAACCACTCAAATTTTTACATAATATTGAATAGGAATTATCCAATACAAAAGGAGAGTTTGTAAAACTTTTATAATACACATATAGCTTTCCGTCCGTTTCTACGTGTCCACCAATCACGGCGTGCTCGCGTGACAGCCCGCAATATATGAAAGCAATTTTCTCCTACTTTTATGAACTGCTCTTGTAGACGGCTAAAAGGCTATGTATAACTTGTTCCTAAGAAATAGTTCGTATGTGCATCGTAATGTATGAATTATAACTTTCTTATCGGAAAAATGTTATGTGATTTTCTAAGCTCATACCGAATTTTTTGTATCGCTGTTTGTTACATATACATAGTTGTATAGGTTTTGTTCACATTTAGAGACACATTCGAGGATTATGTGATTAGTTTATTCCCTAATTAACTAGTTTGGTACCTTTAAAACTGTAGCTTTGACAAAGTTCGTAGTGTCGTGTCATATCATTACATGAACTCTTTGATATTAAATTGAAAGTTTAAGGACTTTTAAGTATTATTGAACATTTTTGGTACAGACAAAAATTTTTGGAGAATTATGTATTTCGGCTAGTTTTAAATATATATAGATCATATCGTTGAGATAGTTAGTGAGTGTTAAAGACACTGAAACCATATCTGCGGTGTAGCAAGTTGAGATATTCTGTGATGTTAACTGTTCACCATAATTTACTTATAATCTCTTGAGTTTTCATTCTAGATTAAGGTTAAGATTTTTATGTAACACTGCTTAAAAGTTGATATCCAAAAATAAGATAAATTGTTGCAAATAAAAATGATTAAAATATAGAATATTTTTTTACAAAATATACGAAGATTTTTTAATTAAAAAAACAACGTGAATCTTAATGTTGATCTTAATATTCATACTTGTTTCATCATAATCGACAACTGATATTGTCTCTCATTGAAAATCGACGTCTCGGATGATACATGCCCAAGGAATTAAAATTACCGCGTCATTCCGTTATGGTATTGTTTGAACACCACATTGGCCGTGCCGACGCTCCATATCCATAATTCAAGTGGACACCCACGCTCATTCCAAGCCAGATTATCTATAATACGTGGCATGTATGTTTAGAGAGTAAGGTTTACTTTGTACACAAAAAGTCACGCATTGTATGAGGGAGGTAATTGTATAATTTGCAACATTAAATTTATAATTATCCCCGCATTCAGCGTGTGTTCTGTGACGTTGAAATGTTGGTTACGTTGGTACTCATGTGAAAGCCATGCAGAGAACCTGATCGCAATCTATTCGAGATTAATGATTGAGGCTTTTGTCATAGCGCGAATGCTTCCTAATGTTGGCTAACATGGTTTCAGCTTGCCATGTACAAATATTATTACTTTTGTTAATTTGTACATCACGCTTTACATATTAGTCGACATCAATCTTGGTACACTTTGGGTGAAATTGTCGCGTGTTTTGGAATGAGGGTATTCGATTATCTTGGTGTTGTCACAAACGAATCTTGTGCCTAACAGTGAAATACTAGCTGCTAATATAGCTACGTCAAACTGTACTTAATACTCGGACCTTACGACTTTCAGGGTTCTAAAAAGGTAATAGTCGACTGACCATCTTTATGCCTCGGCCATCTAGATTTTAAGTAAACTACGTATCGTTATATTGAACTTTGAAGAATAATTAATGATACCTGTTCGGATATTCAGTCATGTGTCACAACAATTACAGCAGAATTTTATTATAATAATATTTATCTATATTATTATATAATATCATAATTGATTTCTGTCACTCCTTTATCCTTTATTAATATAAATAACAATAAACATAACTGGACCCATAAAAACATGAACTACTGAATGTGAATATTTTAATAATATAAAATTAATAGATAACAAATTGTAGCAGACTGTATAAATTTAATATTAACAATATATTATCTATTGTTATTACTTATTATGTATCGGTCAATGGCCAGTTGGTAATTTTTATTTTATATTAATATTAATTATTACTATTATCATAAATAACGCTATTTTTCATATTTTGTTATTTCTAGAAGCAGATAATGTACATGATTAATTTAACATATCTAAAACATCTCACTATACATTTTTATTCAGTTTCGTTAAAAAAAATATAAACATTATGGTACCAATATAACAGTATGGTATATTACTTTTAGGGGCAATATTTTAGTATTATTAAGCACAGAAGCCAAGGGACAATATCAATAACATTTTATAGGCAGAAGGAATACATTGGCTCTGAGGGCCCATCGGCTGGGCGGGCTTAGGCGGGCGGCGATCGATACACTCGCACCGCCTACCGACGTGGAGGGAGAAACGGGGACATCGTGAAATGATCATACAAATTATAAGGTTATATTAGACAGTGACAAATTACATATTTATTAATATGTGAGCATTTGTTGATTACATTGTAAATTATGTGAATTGTGAATTGAAAAATCGCCATGCCGTAGCTTTATGTCTGATATTTTTATTTAATTAATTTAAATAAAGCATGCTTTCGAAAAACTTTGCTTTTTTGCTTAAGATTGTTTGGTACATACCTACACTAAACTTAAGAGTAAGATTTGTAGGTAAAAAACTTTAGAGCTTTCCAGTAGCGGGTTCGAAACCTGCCAGGGAACAAAAAGTTCTGTGTTTCGGGGTCATGGATGTGTATTAAATATTTTGTGCATTATATAATTAAAATCTTCAGTACTTATATAGTATAGTAGTAGTAAAAGTATTAAATATAATTATCTCCGTTGTCTGGCACCCGTAACACAAGTTCTTCAAGAACTTACCACGGTACCAGATTGACGTGGTGTAAAAACGTCCATAGATATTATTATTATTATTATTTTTCAAATCGGTCTTTTAGTTAGATAAGTCTAGTTATCCAGACAAGTGTGTTATACCGGTGGGAGCAAAGCGCTGTGCCGCGCTCCCGGCTGCATGGGTACCACCATCTTGCTTGTTTCTCCCGTGAAACAGCTATGCTGTGTTTCGGAGAGAAGGGCAAGACAGGCAGTGTAATTACTGGCACCGAGACTTAACATCTTATGTGTCAGGATAGGCAACACATAAATGAGTTGCCGTGGCTCGTTCCAGGTAAACTAGTTCATGGGCGACGTCGACCACTTAGCAGGTGGTACGTTTGCCAGTTTGCCTATCCAAGTTACATAAAAAAATATTACCTAATTTGATTTGTAGCTATATGAAAATAAAAGATAAATATTAAAAGATAACAAATAAGCAATAAATATAATAACTATAATTAGTGTAAAACGTAAACTATTATTGATGTTAATGTAAACATGATATTATAATAGTCAAAAGCAGTAAACAACTTCCACCGTTGCTAAATAAATGTCCGAAAAGAAATTGTAATTCGAGTAATGTTTGCTTTTCCCACAATTTTTAGTGAACCTGGGGTCGGGGGAGGCCTACCCGCTCAGAAAACAATCAACAAATATTTTTATAGCAGCATTATTACAACGTCATTTTTATGTGATAATCTTAGCTTTAGCACTTAATTAATGTGTTTGGAATTTGTAGCCTCAAGCAGAGTCACATTAACTTCTACACTTTATATAACTAAAATAAATTCGTTACTAATTATATGATTTTTTAATTTTTTTATTAGAAAGAAAGAAAGAAAGAAAAATTTATTCGTGAAACTACTTAACTTAACTACATAAGACACACAATTAATAATATAACATAATACAAACCTTGTAGTTACACAAAACGGCCTTAACTCAGTGTTTGCTGGAATTACCAATCCAGCACTGGTCTTCCGTTGAGGCCATTCAGTGAAGCCACGAAACGATTACATAGCACACAAAAAAAAAAAATTAGAAAGGAGAAAGAAAAGAAAATATATATAAAAATAATTTTAATTTTAATTTTAAATTAAATTTTATTAAATTTTTATTAATTTAAATTTTAATAATATATGTATATATTTTATATATATATATATATATATATATATATATATATATATATATATATATATATATATAAAAAAAAAATCTGGTTTCACGACACCGTTAGCACCGTTATGAGACGCTATTTGACGTTTATATTATGACGTTTGATTTAGTTATATAAGATTATGCAATATTTGTTTACATAACCAATCGTCAAACACACTGTAATGTCAATGTCATGCGGCCATTTTGTGCGCCCTCTAAATTGTATAGGTTGTCATAATCTTTATTATGAAACATTTTTTACGGATTTTATCGCGGTTTATTACGATTTTTACGAACCCGACGTTTCGGATACTTTACAGCAACCATGGTCACATACTTTTACATAATACTTTTATTTGCAAAACCCACAATTAATAAAAAAGCTTAAAATATAAAACAATTTTGGATATAAGTGAGGACATTGCAAACCCGGTCTCAAGCTCGGCATTTGGTGGCATTGCTGTCAGCGCCGATCTTCCGCTTGAGCCGCTGGGTGACGGCACGGTCGCACCAACGATCACATTTTGCAATACATAATATTAAAACAACAAATAAAACATTTTAACAAAACATAAAATAAACTTATCAGATAAAAATGTTATTAGCCGCTCTAAATTTTAACATTTTTTATTTTATTTTACTACTAGCCCTGGCAGAATATCCCGACAGGTGACTATTTTCCAGACACAGAGAAAGAAGAAGAACACAACACCTGGTTGATATTGTAATATATTATATTATAATATAATAATTAATAAACAATGTTTTTTCATCACGACAAATAACTACGATTGGAAGAAAGAGAAAGTCAAAATCTATGTATTTTTATTTGAGTTAGGTTAGGTTAGATTTTTAGGTTAGGTAAACTGGCAGACGTGCCACCTGATGGTAAGTGGTAAACGTCGCCCATGAACATAAACGAGTTTATCTTGAACTAGCCCAGGCTACTAATCTATGTGTGGCCTATCCTGAGACATAAGATGTTAAGTCTCGGTGCCAGTAATTACACTGCCTGTCTTGCCCTTCTCTCCAAAACACAGTAGTCGGAAGCAAAGCAGTTTGACGGGAGAAACTAGCAAGATGGTGGTACCATCTTGCTTGCCGGGAGTGTGGCATAGTGCATCTTTTCACCTGGTAAAGCACGTCCCGCCCACCGGTAAAGCACATCCCTCCCAAACACGTTACAAAGTTATTCGAAACTTCCCTATGATACATATGATATGTAACGTTCGGAAACCTCAGTCTTCCCGTGACCATGGTTGCTGTAAAGTATCCGAAACGTCGGGCTTGTAAAAATCTTAATAAACCGCAATAAAAATCCGTAAATATTGTTTCATTATAATGAATGAAATTCCAGTAAACATTAGAAAACAATATATGATATTCTATATATATATATATATCGTTTAATAATTGGACCACTAAGCAATTTAACGGTCTTGAATCCTGGTTGTATGCAGGTATATGTTCATTGAAGACTATGTCGAGCAGACAACAGTGGACAGATACATATGATAATGATAATGAAGCGATATAAAGTATTGACTTTCCATGCACGTAGAATATGGCGGGCATGTGAAAATTACACCACAACTCATGTCATAGTTCACGGAATGTTTTCAAAGCTGCATAGTGAACGCTCCCATAGCGTCAGCGGCGGCCTGCACGCGAACAATTACGTCGCAATCCATTCGAGATATTGCAAAGCTTTGCAAACCCAAGTGAGATCTCACTTGGGTTTGCAAAGCTTTGTGGAACCGATTCAAATTGTAATTCTTAGTACCTATTCAAAACCCATGCGAACTGGATGTGTCAGTGAACATGATTGATAAGCAGAAAAAGCACGGACTGACATGATTTTCAGCATGCAGAGAATCTATGAGATTGCATGCAGAGATCGAGTTCGATCAAGATTTTTTTATCCCGGTAATTAAAAGAGTGTAATATAGACATTAAATTATCTGTGTTCGATGCGAGTGGCAAGGTATCGGTCGTCTCGGCGTTCATTGAAGGCGATGTTCAGAAGTGAAAGAATAAAGGCAAATGATGATGATGACATTTCTGTCATTGGCTTGCTACTAGTATTTTTTTACATGCTGACGATTCGATTGTAAATCTTAGTCTAAAAGGCAGTGAGCAGTAACTAGCAATAGAAAAATTTACATGAGATATTAAAACCAAATTTCAATGAAGATTTTAAAAATACATTTTCATTTGTTTCCAAATAAAGCTTTTGCAACAAAGGAATGTCCATAAAACGGCATCAAATATACAACAATTTTATCATGACTACCATCTGATCCTGTATTAAGAAGCGGGACTTCGATAAAAGCATAAGATATGCCTGACGCTTCAGTTGACATAATTCGCACATATTACTCACAACTCAAATGACTCATAGACAATGATGTGCATTCAAAGTAAGTTCATGCTATGTATTTATGTGATGCCTAGTAGGCTCAATCGTGGGAAATATGCATATCGACTCGCGTGAGTCCACCAAAACCACGGGGGAATATTAAAAAATGGAAGATATGAATTTTCAGATGCGTGTTTATCATACAAATAGCCGTATCCGACACTATTTAAACGAGAACAGTTATCTGATTATGGGAGATATTTATAGCGAATAAATAATGGCATTGTTTTTAATTTTTAATATTAGATATATAACCATAAAGTTTTTGTAGTTTTGGGCGCGGTGTAAAAATATTGTCTATTTCACAGCTTTCTCTCATTTCATGTTTAGGCGATGGACGTTCTTATTAATGTTGCGATGGATGATTAAATAAATAATATGTAAAATTTATAGACGTCAATAAAAGTCAGTTCACTAGACCGTGTAAGATTTTGAATCGAGCAAAATCTAAATATATGTACATGCTCTCGCTTTCTTATATTTTTTGTTAATTTACTTTATCAGACCTGACAGTGTCTGGATGCGAAGACGTGGGTTTTTAAAAAGCTATCCCTATATAGAATGCTCTGAAAATATGAATATATCACACAATCAACAATTATAAATAATTAAATAATTATGACATTTCATTATTTAGGTTAATTAAAGTTCATACTCGAAGTGACTGGTGTTGTATATAAAACCAAACCTAAGCCCACCAAAGCCAAAAATATAATAATATGGCATTACTTATCACACAAAATCTACATTAAAGATATGTCGATAAAGAACATTGAAAGAGAACAATAAATATATTGAAGTTTCCTAGTCGCGTACGAGTTAAAATACGACATGTCATTTGAAATATAATATTTTAATATGAAAGCGAAGACGAGGGAACACGAATACATGAGACTACTCAATCATAACCAGTAGGGTCTGAGCGTGTAACAGTAATATGCTACACGTGCCTTTTATTATTCTCATACTTCTTAGACTTAGATACATGCTATCTTTTTTATTTATAAACTTTTTTTTATGTCATAGGGAGGCAACCGAGCAGTCGTAGTTTTATGGTGACTTCCGACGCCCATAGACATTCGCACAACCAACCCCCAATGGGTCTCCGGAAATTCACAAACCGCACGAAACGCGACAGCATAGCTGTCACTTGATGCCGGTGTTATGTGAGCGAGAGGTCGGAGAGGATATTTTTTAATGTGTTACGCAAGGAACGTCACTCTCACAGCGCTTTAGTATAGATAAATATCTATAATAACGCATCTGCTTACGATCGGCACAGTGAAGAAGTAGCACTTAAACAAATGGATAGGATTCACAAGAACGTTGTATGTATAAAATACGGTTGTAGGCCACAGCTTCACCGGCCATCGCGGTACGCTGATGATTATTTTGCTAGGCGATGTCCATAACTCGCTTAACTTTATCGAAATTATTCAGCGTTTTAGGGGTTAGGCATCACTACAGAAGACTTTTAACAATGAAAAGGGATTTTCTTCATGATAATCTACTTAAACAGATAAGCAAAAATAGTTCGTTAAGTATCTGCTGCCAAAAAGTCGACAGTTGTAAGTGTGAGGGTCTCTCGTTTGGTAACGAGGCCATACAGAGAGAGAACAAGATTGTCACCTCTAGTGTTCTTATTATCTCCTTATTTGATTTCCCTGAACTTTTGCATAGTCCTGAGCTTTTAGAAAGTCTTTGGTTGCGGTGTGGTCCTATGGCTGGTTTGTAAATGTTTTACGAGGAAGATAAACTACTTAATTTGATTAATTTTTAACAAATGTTGAGTCCCGGAACAGAGCTATACGGTATGATAAATGTGCCAAAATGCCACACACTTCACCATTATGACAAAGGCTGTGTAATTTAAAGATATCCCGTTAAATGCCAAGTTTAGCCTTTCATATTTTATATGACAATTAAATATAGACATTAGTCGTTACTAAAGATTAAACATAAGTTTATGATTATTATAATTAAAAGTTTATACTCAAAGTAAAGCCTCAACACATGTACTAATTATCATAAAATCTGTCTAAAACCCACCGCTAGAAAACCGCTAAAATAAAAGGGGGTTTAAAAGGAAATGTGATGTTTTGTTAAATTATAATTCAAATAGAATCCTGGGAGATAATCTTTACAGATAAGATATGAGTAATTTATAAACATTTAGCGCCCAAACAAATCACCGCATACATATTCATGGGTCATCCCCTTACGGATGCAATATGTATAGGTTTAATAATAAAAACGTATTAGCCATCGCATGTCTGTGTTTCCGTGACCGGGCAGTTTTACACCTGGACGAATGGGGGCAGGGGGTAGGGTAGAGCGGGGTTGTAGAGATAATGGGGTAAAAAGGAGGCAGGGGTAAGGAGGTGAAGCGCCGTTTGTCAGCGGTCAGCTATTAATGAATGCGCCCATAATGTTTATTGTGCCCGCTGAGTTTTTTCGGTAATGCTGTAACTCATCGTTTTATAAATTAACTGTCATGACTATATGCTATTTGCTGGTGGTAACATAAATTACTTAAAGTAGTCGCGCAAAAAAAAATGCTCTAGAAATTTGACAGGTGAAACAATTTGATGATTAACAATCACGAATTACAGTTAGTGTATTTTAATAAAAATGTAATACGAACAAGCTACCTGCTGCTACCTGCTATGAATTAACATGTTATCGTTGTGACATAATATGTGCATACAATACCAATTTTAATTTGACGACCTCTGTGGCTCAGTGGCAAGCGCGTTGGCGCTCAAGCCGGGGGTTGCGGGTTCGAATCCCGCCAGGGAACAAAAATATTTTCTGTGTTCCTGGGCAATGGATGTGTATTAAATATGTGTATTATATAATGAAAATCTTAAATATATGTATAGTATAAAAGTATTAAATATATTTCCGTTGTCTGGTACCCGTAACACAAGTTCTTCGAGAACTTACCACTGGGACCTGATTGACGTGGTGTGAAAGCGTCCATAGATATTATTATATTATATTATATATATGCTTTCTGTAACAGTACCTGGATGACCTGCCCTTTGCTCGGTATTTTTTTTTGGTAAAATTTTGCAATTGATTTTCTTAGTCTAACCTCAACAAACCACAACACTATATGTCTTGCTATATCGGTAAAGCAGCTAATTGCTACCAATTTAAAATAATGTATAGTCTTAGGTAGATACTACTCGCCGATAGATGTCAGGAGGAGTCATATTTTTCAGTTTATGCTTAAGTTGATTATTGATAAAGAGTTTATTTATTTGGCTTTTATCTTTGTATCGAAACATCGCCAAGAGGTTTAAAAAAACCGACATTATGCAAATATTTTAATATTTGCATAATGTCGGTTTTTTTACAAATTTAATTAATACCGCATTTTTTTAAAAGCTCGTTCATTTTTTTCATCTTGTTAAAAATATATATACTGAAATACAAATTCGAGCTCCCAATAATAGTTTTTTCTCACAAAAGAAGGAACTTTAAAAAAGGAAAAAATGATCGTAATTTTTCTCTCAAAAGAAGGAACTTGAAAAAAGACAAAGAAATAATCGGACACATTAGACTCGAACCGAGGTCTTTTGGTTTCGGAACCGCCCATTTCCCCCTTTTTAAGTGGTGGCGAAATTTATTTTCGCATTCATTCCATATTGCTGCAGTACCATAAAACAACAAAGTGAAATCCACCGATCGATTTATCGCCTTCGAAACCTCCTGCATACAAAATTTCATGAAAATCTTCACACATTTTTTTTTAATTTATCAAGTGCTGGATACAAGTCCTTTGCCCTAAACAATGATAACTACTTTTTTTAGTTAACATTAATTACACTAAGAATAAAATTATTAAAAGTTTATAATGTTATTGTCCTTTTCACTTTATACTTTTTCCACACATGCGCAGAAACATACATATAATACAAGCATTGCTCGCTTAAAGGTTTAAGATATTATGTCGAGCTACAAAAAAGACAGCAAAGTAAACCTTTGCTTGAAAAGTCCACACTTGCCATCGAAGTAAATTTTTCCCATAAATACATACTCGTACTCATAAAAACATTGTTTAAAGATTGCGACATTTGATGTAACTTTATTATCATAATTGCATATTTTATATTTATCGTTTTGTGTGACTATAGTACAATTCTAGCGTATGAATGGATTATTTGAGCTTCGGTTTACCAAGGCTTATAATAAACATAGATATCTAGGATTGACAACATTTCAAAATTATGAAGTCTGTAAAATAAGAATGCCACTTCTTTATCTTTAAATCCTGATTGGTACATAAATATATTTTTATATATTTTTTAACTTTTTTCATTACTCAATATTGGATAAAAAAATATAATATGAAAAAAAAGTGTGATGACGTCAGTTGTGCGGCAGAATAAGGTGATTTCCTTTGCCCGAAAATAATATACATACTTTAAAAAGTATAATGGGAACGTTACGTAGACAGAGTAATAGGATTCTTTGTAGACAGCGATAATCTAAATACGATTATCAATAATTGCCAAATATGTCAATCTTTCACATAACCTCTTAGGCATTGTTTGTATCGGGTATAAAGGTATCCTCATAGATTAAAAATTAGTCTCCGCCATGTGTTTATGGTCTCCGCTACGCTACGACCGTCGTAGCGAAGCGGATACCAATTTTTAATCTATGGGTATCCTATTTATCAATCTATTTTTAGTTAAAAATATAATATTGGGGTGTTAAAAAAATTAAACGTTGTCAATTAAAATTATAATGATATATGTAGTTGCTTCACCACTGCCCAGTTCCGTTAAATGATTTACACAGTAAATGAATATGTATTACAATTCAAACTAAGCTAATGGTCAAGTTGAAACCCCGAATGCCCAAAGTTCGTGTCACCGGTGGCACAAGGTCACAATTATCACGTGCCGCAAGTTAAACACGTTTGACTCCGTTTTATTATCATAATGAAATTATTTGAGGACCGGGGTCGCGTGCGCGCCACGCGTCATCTCGCCCCCTTGCCCTCTCGCTACAACCCCCCCTCATCCCCTCGCACCCCATCGCCGCCCCCTCATTAGATAGTCGTGATGATACGTTGCGGGGGAAAGTTTAACTTTTTAATTTGATGGCGTCACTGCGGTGAAACACATTGCTTTGTGCAAGGGTTTGATTTACGAGGATAAATATACTTTTGACGTGCATGCTATATTTAGACTTTTAATTAGGATTATTTCAATGTTCGGTGAAAATATTTCCATAAGTTTTATATAAATCTAACCTTTATATAAAACCTAATTATAAACAAAAAAGTTTATGTTTCAAACAAAGTTAATTGCAAAAAAAAAAACTTAAAAATGTAACACCACTTATGATTTATCTTTCGTGAAACTGACAAATGTCACTACGCCGTAAATCCTAGTCCACTATGCTAGTATTTTAGTATTTCATTGGAAGATCCCAAAGAATATTTCGACAGTTTGGATACGATATTTTTGCGACAACTAATGAACTCGCCTAATTAGATAGGTTCAGACTTGTTTAGCCAGTAAGCACTCGTTTGAACCAGTAAGCACGGACGCATGGTGGGAGGTGCTACTCACCCGAAAAAATATAATAAAATGGATCAACTCAACTCAATTACTTACTGATCTACTCGACAAAAGTATTTGTGTTCAGACACGTTTAGCTACTAAATTACTCACTCCTAGACTAAAATGCTGGCATAGTTCGAACTAGGCTTAAGCCGCTGTTTTCATACTCGTATATGGGATGCGCGGCGCGCGGGGCGCTACATCTATATTATGTGCATCTACAGTGTAAAACTTGTGAAAATGAAAAAAAAAATTGTGCCTAAAATATTGAGAATATTTAAATAATTATTTCGTGTTCAAGTAACACTATCACTGACACGTGGTATAAATAAAACTGATACACAGCCTGTATAAACGTTATTTTAAGAGTAATCATTATGTAAAAAGACTTACGAAAATCCCTGTGAGACGTACTCAATAAGTTAATTGTATTTCTCATACGTACTGAAAAACGTACTTTAAGTTTACACTAGGACGATTTTACTAGGTACTACTAGTGTAAAGACTGAAAAACTGTGTATTTATATCCTCTGTTATAGCGGGTGTCTGTGGATGTCACTTTCACTTACAGGTGAACTGACTGTCCGTTTGCCTCTTCTATAAAAAAAAAATATTTAAGGTGCTGTAACATTATAGATTCGACTTTCAGCATTACATTGCTACCTATCTGACTGACGAGCATTCGCGTGTAATGTACTTAATATTATTAGATTCGACTTTGAGCATTCCATAGCAAGTTGATTCCATAATATTACTTGTTATTTGATGTTACAAGTTGTATCAAGATATTACACATTGTATCATTACAAGGTGCGCATTGTAATGCTCGGTTCTCCTCCTTCACTGATGTAATGCTCAAATCTGTAACGTTACATTACACGCGAATGCTCCTAGTGAGGGAGGAAGGGAGGGGAGCGCTTTAATGCGATTCAAATGACAATAGGGTTCAATAGAATCGACTTAGCGCCACATTGTGACGTCATAGGTGTCAATTCAAACTAGTTAGGTAGGATAGATGAAAAAAGTTTTCTTTTAATAAAATTTATTTACAGAGGAGATTGAGTGAAAAAGAAATAATCAGAATCTAGCTCTTCAATTTCGCTCATCTCTGCATGCACTGTCCGAGTACCTACGCATCGGTAACGTGTTAACGTGTTTTTATTTATCCCCGTAGCCAAATGAACTCGCTTAGTTACTTTACTTGCATTTTGCAGTGTTTGTAACATGGTAGCGTACATTTTACGGGTGAAACGTATAATATTTCCTTCAAGTCCTCACGACGAAGCACACTAACAACGACAAGATGGCGACCGGCATCCTATGATCCTTATTTTCTTCCATAATTTTGGCATGGATTCAGGTCCTTTGCGCCAACAATGAAAAAAAACTTTATTATTGTTATTTATTTATAGTTATTTTAGATAATTTACTACTATTTAACGTTTTTATTTAAATTCGATGTAAGACTATTATCATGCAAATAAGTTTTTTTCAAACTACTGTACTGTACTCTGTACTTTTCAAGTGATATTTGACAGATAGAGGTTATTGACATTCCTCTTCTTAACTCCATATTCCACTCCGCTATATATTGAAAAGTTTTCGTAAAAGTCCACTTGTTTTTATTGTTAAAGGTGTTTAAGAATAACCTATTTTAGTATAATAAATAGTAAATTATCTTAAAAATTGTTATTTAGAGCTTGAAAAATAACAAAAAAGAGCGAACGCAAATGGCGCGTTGGTGGCACACAGGTAAAATTTTTTTTCGTGAGATCCGACAACGCATACCTTGCGTTGTACATAGTATATATTATTATGCAAGATGCAAACTGCAAAGTAGAATAGTGGCCACTGCCAGTCGGTACCTAGATACAAAATTTACAAGTAAAACCATATCGTTTACAATTTCATGCATATCTCCAAAATACCTATTAACTCAAATTGGTATTTTTATTTATTTTATGTTTTTATTTTAGATTAGTTTTAAGTTTATTCTACTGTTTTGTAATATTATATATATATATTATTCTGTACTATAATATCTATTATTTTTTAATATTATGTATACTATTTAAATTTTGCTTCTATTTATTTTATAATGAATTTAATATTTATAGAATATATGTTTTTGTACAGCGGATTTTTTCCTAATGGTCTACTCATGAATACGATCAACTTTTACCATGGGGCCGATTTTGTAATTTATTTATATTTATGTATATTCATTTAGGTATAAAAGTCGGTCCATAAATATCGGAGACAAAAAAATATTTCATTATCCCAGTAGTTGTACTACAGCAAAAATGGATATGGTTGTATAACACCATCCATCTGATTGGTATTGGTCAGTTTTCTCGAACGCACCGTTTGCGTTCGATATGTTTTCTTTACCAATTCTGACTGATATAACTCATGTAATGAATTAGTAAATAGCAAAAACATTTACCTTTCAATAATTACACAATTAATCACTGTATGATTCTAAATAATATAAAAAATCGCTTAAAAACTACAGCACGTTTTACGATCGCCATAAAACCGTTGAGAAATTATATTTTCGAATGTGACATTGACAAACCATCAGTATTACGTACATCAGTATTATAGACGTCAAAAATGTTTATCTATGGTTTGTCATTTAAAAAAAACAAAATGCATTGAACGTAGCCCAAAAAAATTAAATTTTATATAACTATTGCAACAACGCATATGGTGCGTTGGCGACACACAGCAAAAACTCTGCAGAACGCGAGGTATGCGTTGCCGGAGAGGAATGCGTTAAAATAGTAATTAGTACACTTTAAAAGACAATTTACATCCAAGAGTTCTGTCTAAAATGAAGTACAAATCGATTCACACATGTGTAATGTTGTCAGTGGAGGTGAAGTTTTCCCGAAAACGGGGAATGATTCGGCCGCTGATAACAATTTGGTGATAGCAATAATAATTAATACATAAATAGCTATGTGTGTTAAAGTATGGGCATGAGGATGTAAAGTTGTTATATTACGAGAATGTTTATTTACATGAAACGAATAAAAGAAAATAATAACAGTAATTAGTAAAATATATATTTTTTATATTTATTGACGTGACAAAGTCTTATAATTCTATGGAGCCGGCTGCAAGAACGAAAAAACATGACGTATGGGGCGTTACCTCGCTCTGAGGCGTTCCATTTCTTATGACGTTGTCACGTTCAACTATCGTCAGTAAACCGACTTTACAGACAACCAATTTTTTTTTATTCGAATGAAACACAGTAGTAATGCAAAGTTATTATATTACCATTTAAACTTGTAACTTGTTGTAATAAAAAACGTAAAAGTTTGTATGTTTGGATATATGAATGTTTGTTACTCTTTCACTGTTTGTATATGATATCGTTAAATCACACAAACATATTAGGGAACGTATGTCACGAACTGACTGATATTTACGTAGGTAAATATCAGTAGCAACTGTTTTAAATTAATCAGTGGGGGAAAAGTCAGTGAAAATATTTTCACAATCGGGCAACACTGAGCATTGAAACAAAACGTTTCTATTTGAACCTAATTGACTACAAGATACTACAAAACAGTGAAAGATTTCCTGTGAAAAGTAAATTTATTACATTTATTTTGTTTTTCAGATGTATTGTGATACAATTTAACTGCTTGCTTTGACATTGAACACGGAGCGGTCCGGCGTTTGGAGCCATGATGGTTCCAATAAAGGTGCTTCAAATGGGCGCGCGGACTTGTTTTTTATAGTGTAATAATTATTCTAAGTTCCTATTCTTATTTGAACCGCATAATAATGCTAATTTTATTCATTCTTGTGAAATATAGAACACGGTCTCCTGCTGCTAATTATAGAAACTTGGATGGTAAGTGCGATCAATATTGAGACAAAAAAAAATATATCAAGACTATTATAAAAGTTACATTATTTAATATATTACGATTTATTCACTTAAGAGAAAATTGAAACCAAGGACGCTAATCATAAAATAAACCCGAACCTTCAACAACAGCAATACAAATTTTAATAAAATAAAATTATCTAAAAATGCAAAAGTATCTGTTACGCCTGAACTGATTTCGATAGAATTTGACTCGGAGGCAGATTCATGTATTTCATATGGGTGAAGGACGTATTTTATCAAAATAATCATCATCAGGCCGAACCGCCCAAATGCCGCTGTTGAAAGTTAGTAATAGCTAGTGCAAAAATATACGCAGCTCATTAATAACTCAAGTTCGATAAATTCGAGCCTGCCTCCGCTACGTGATAGATGTGCATGGAGGCACGTAGGCAATAAAAGCTTGATTACTAGCGCGAATTAAAAATTTATTCATAAACAGACTATCAATTAGCGGGCAAAGACACGGCACGTTAACAATCTGGCAAGAAGGGGGTTGCTGGCCGCTAATTAGCTAATGGACGATGGTAGCCACCCTCCCGACCATGTAATGGATTGCAGCACGCTCACCGCTGGGACCATCTCGGATTTCATTCTTGTTTTATTGGAATAAGCGTTTTTGTTGTGTCCGTATCCGAATGTCGTTAGGAAGTTTGCATTTTTTATTGTGTTTTGATGATAGACTAGTAGCCATCATTTTCATCCACTGTTGGACTTTTAATGAACGCTAAGACGGCCGATTCCGGGTCACTCCACTCTCAACTAAGAATGCAACTGCACGTAGATCGTCGTCCAATCTATATATCACCAATCAATTTTTTTATGTTTGTTGGATAGGCAAACTGGCAGACGTGCCACCTGATGGTAAGTGGTTGTCGTCACCATGTACATAAACTAGTTTACCTGGAATTAGACCAGGCAACTCATTTGTATTGCCTATCCCTAGACATTGCCTGTCTTGCCCTTCTCTCTTAAATACAGCAAAGCTGTTTAACGGGAGGAACGAGCAAGATGGCGGTACCCGGCAACGAAGTACAGCGCATCCCTCCAATCTCCCAAATTTGAAGGATTAAGTTACGTTGTATGCACGGTAAAGTTACTTCAGAGCACGAACGTATTAAGTATATTATGAATAGTTTTGATGATTAAATAGCAAAAATGTATTGATTAATAAACAAACATTTGAATAAATATCTGTGGTATAAATATTTCAAGCACTGTTGCACCACTCAGATCTGGCCAGGTTCCCAAGATCAGGTATAGCGGGTACTAGATAACAGAAATATATTTAACAAACGTTATGTATACACTAAATTAATCCAATCGACATTTATATTCATCAATTATAAAAGAATGAGCGATCGTTCGCTTATCGATATTATTATCTGAGCCTACATTGCCAGGCAGGCCCCCCTTACTAGGAGTAGTCTGACCTTTGCCGGGACCAGCCTGTCGCTCAGGTGATCCTGTTGTCTGCAGATCCATGCATTACCCCAAAAAGCGGGTAATACAATCCCAAGTGTGAGCCCCCACATAGGTCCAGGAGCCTTACCCGAGGTAAACCTGATCATGCGAAAGCCTTAACCTGCGTAAAAAAATAATCTTAGCCCACATTAAACCAGTTTCTATGAAAATGTTATGTCATACGACAACTACCAACAATTCTTTAAAATTTTAAAAGCTATATTTAATAACTATCAATTATTAGAAACAAATGCGCTAAGTGAACGATTCAGTATAAGATCAGAATAAAGATCATTTGTTCAGATACACTTAAAATTGTATCGTTCACTATCAGATATGATACGGGCTTTCACGGATTTAAACTAGATATCTCAGTCGGTACTTTACGAGCTAAAGCATATGGGATAAATGATTGGATATTTAATAATAATTCCTTGTTTTATACGGGCATATAAAGTCATTAAAGTTTTCCCGACCGCAGCGGTTTTACAGCCGCGCCAAACAGTCCTTCATAATCGAGGCGACACTTTTATAGAGGACTGCAATAAAAAACGCATAACTTGTCCCACGTAAATTGAATGACAGAGGGAGGCTTGTGGTGGCAGATATTTCACCACACAATGGCGTTTAATTCACCGTTATTAGATACAATTTCGCCTGGCACACAGGCTTAGATATAGTTAGAGAATAGAAGAAAATGTTATGATAGCTTTGCGATTATATGATATCGGTTTGATATTAGTGTGCCAGTCACGTTGTGTTGAAATATAGAAGTATTACGTAGCCACTTCGAATAAAGAATATTACATGGTTAGTGGTTACATTGTATTATGACATTTTGAGCGAGTGGGATACAGTGTGTTTTGGTTTGCATAATTTAAAGCTACGTTGACCTTTAGCCACTGTACAAGAGCAACCTTTTACCTGACAACATCACCAGCTTTTGTGCATAGAGCTCTTTATTATTTGTCGATAAATTCAGTACCAACTAGATTGTGATCGATATGATTTAACAAAGAATTTGTACTGGTGCGCTCGCTCGCTCCAGGCGACAACTTACTTCACCTCAATAAAAGTCAAACACAAAACAAAATTTGTTCTTGTATAAAATTCATGCAATGAAACCAATAACGGTAACATTTACATTTGGTGTCGTCTTATATGATAATTCGTTTTTTTGACGCAGTGGCAGATTTTCAGATTTGCCGCCTGTAAGCTATTAAACAAAAATTTAATAGCTTACAGGAATTTTGATACCTTAGTCTACACCAGGCGGATTTATACATCATTTTCAAGGTGCATACTGTAAAGATTTTGCTGACATTTAGCAAAAATAAAAATTTAATCCCCAAATTCGCCACCCCCAAAAATCTGCCGTCCTTGGCTTCAGCCTACTCAGCTTGCTAGTAAATCTGGCGCTGCTTCGGCGTATTGAAATTTACACCATAAAAACTATACTGAAATCTACACGTTACATTGTTTGTCTACAGCTGGATAAATTATCAATATTTCACCAAAAAGAAGTCTTTTGAAATGAGCTAAAGAAAATAGGTTTTCAGATATGACTTTCTAACACTTTCTTAATCCGTTCCATACCTTCTTTTCCTTCTTTCTTCCCTTTTAAGGATTTTTTTCTTTAACGCCGGGAAATGCTCTGAGGTATCCCGCGGGGGAGTGAGTCTCCACAGGCGGTTATGTGGGACTCACTGCGCCCGAAAGGTGGTAAGGTGGACGTAGCTCTACCCACTCAAACCCGGCGCGTGCCACCAATCTTTGATGAGGTGCCCCGGATCTGTTGAGCAAACAGGGCACCTAGATACCTGAAGGGACCAACGCCATATCCACGGAGGGGTTTTCCCGCACCACAGAACAACCCCTCCCAATGTCGGGATAGTGTAATGTAGTGAGGTTCCCATCCTCGCCCCTTGTCCCCTCATACTCTTTTAGTCTTCATCTTCTTATAAGAGGGCTATTAAGAGCAGCCTCCTCGGTTTACTTAGCTTCGCCCAAGGTGCTGGATATTAGGCCCCACCGCCACGACAAGGCTTGAACCGTTGTGGGGCGCTATATGTATTAGATTCTTATTCACCTGAAGCACATCATTATAAAAACAATTTTCACGGGAGGACCATAACCATGACCTCCCATGACCATGGTTGCTGTAAAGTATCCGAAACCTCGGGCTCGTAACATCTTAATAAACCGCAATAAAATCCGTAAAAATTGTTTCATTATAACGAGTGAAATTCGCATAAACATTAGAAAATAATATGTAACCTGGAGCTTTCTTAATAATAGCCATAACGTTTTCTTGGATTTCAATGTAGAAAATATACTAATTTAACAATTTTGATGCTCTTGTTAAGACTATAATTTTATAACAGGTAAGATGATTAACGATCTCAGTCATAAATGGAGTATTAAGTAACTACATCTTTTTTTTTTTGTTTTGTTCTGCAACGGAAATTTGCAGACCAAACCGTAACTAGGACCGGGGTGGGTTTTAAACCTAGCCGTGTGTGGGGTTCGCACTTGGAGATGCGTTACCCACTAAAACCGCTGCAAGTGCCCTCAGCCGCCTTTTATGAGAGTCCCGGATCATGCAGGCAACGCAGGACCATCGGCGACAGGCTGGCCCCGGCGAAAAGGCCAGACTCCTCCTCTAAAGGGGGACTGCTCGGGTGTTCGTTTGCACGATACTTTTAGCAGTCCCCGACGACGTCGTGTCTAGCTGGTCCCAGGTTAAAACCCCATCCTGGGCCCGACACGAGCACAGGGGCGTTACTGGAGGCGCATTAGGTAGCGCCTCCTACGCACCCCCGTTCGTCGCCTGCGGGGGGAGGCCTCGTCGGCGGCCTCCTGTCTCACCCGCTCATCGGCCTCCTTCTGGGACATTACTGCCTCGCAGAAGGAGACCATCGCCGTCCAGGACTCGTCGTCACCGAGCATCGCGGCGATGACACTCGGCAGAGACAAGTCCCCTCCGATGACCGATGTCAGATCATGACGCAGCGCCGCCCATCTCGGGCACACCTCGAGGGTGTGCTGGGCCGAGTCCACCGCCGCGCCACAATCGTGACACACAGTTACCGGCTCCCTTTGGGCCGTCCTGCACAGATACTCACCGAAGCACCCATGCCCGGTGAGCACCTGTGTTAGACGGAAGGTAAGGGGTTTGCGTTTACGACGCATCCACCGCTCAAGGACCGGGCGCAGGGCAACCGTTACGCCTTTGCCATACGGCTGCCGCGCCAAGTCCTCCCCCCACCTTCGCATTAGTGCCTCCTGCCCTAGTCGGCAGACCCGTAGGATCCCGTCCGGCGTCACGTCCTCTCCGAGGGACCTCCTATCCGAGACATAGGAGTATACCTCGGCGAGAACTTCCGCCACGAGTTCCCACGGGGGGTCGCCGGCTAAGGCAGTAGCTGCCGCCCATGATATCGTACGATACCCCCGGACCACTCTTACCGCGATCACCCGCTGCGCCGAGCGCAGCTGGGCCCTACTCCGCGCGGTAAGGCGATCCGTCCAAATCGGAGCACCGTACGTCGCCATACTCCGGCAGACACCGGAGTATAGCTGCCTGCAGGCGGCGCTGGGTCCTCCGAGGTTCGGGAGGAGTCTGCCCAGCGCACTCGCCGCCTTCACGACCTTCGGACCCAATTGTTCGAAATGTGGGCCGAAGGTCCATCCACCGTCAAGGATGAGGCCCAGATATTTGATGTGAGGGCTCATCCTGACCCTCACCCCTCCAATCTGGAGGGCAGCCCCCGGTGGGGGTCCTTTCCGCCCGGTAAGTAACTACATCTCTGCTCACCTACTCCGATCCGTTCCGATTAAGCTTAAAGACCAATAGGCAAAAAAAACGTAGTTCCCTTTGAAAAAAGAGAGTAGTCAACTTATCTGCTAACTGAATGACTTCTATAACTTTTCTGGTTCATTATTATGGTAACTTGAAAAAACTGTATTTGACTATGAACTAGTTAGTAATAATTTGAATGTAGAAAACGTCCTGCAATTTAAAGTGCAAACGCTGAACCAGTTATTTTACTGACAAATACATAAACATGGTCATTAAATTATTAAATATAAAATCGCTTTTTTACATAAAATATACAAAAAAAATATTCAAATTGTATGACTCATCTTCTTGGCTGGGTACCTTTATTGAATAAATATTCAATATGTTAGTTGAATGATCTCATAGTCATAAGCTGGTTTACACGTGCCTACTGGTTT
Organism: Helleia helle; assembly: GCA_963853865.1. NCBI lineage: Eukaryota > Metazoa > Arthropoda > Insecta > Lepidoptera > Lycaenidae > Helleia > Helleia helle. Next base: position 10,237,874 of record OY971420.1, read on the forward strand.
AAGAGTAGCCCCTTCACAGTGTAGAGATGCTGACGATGTGGATTATTAAGAGAACTTAGATTTACAGGCACAAAGTTGAATTTACATTCAAATTAAAGTAGCAGTGAATTAATTGATAATTTTACTAGACACACTTGGTGGGTTAGACAGGTGGGTTAGCTAAGATGCCATTCTACAATCGTAAACGCTAGTAGAAAACTAATAAATGTATGGAAATGACATTTTACATCGATAAATCACGTGGTCCTAAATGTCTTTTCCACACATATATTAGTTTTCTGCTAGCGTTTGCGATTGTAGAATGGCGTCTTGGTTAACCCACCTGGTGACATTTTATGGCTTTTATGAAATTTATAAAATCGTTATTTATAGCTAGGAATAGAGGTCATAGGACAATCAATCAATGAAAACTGGATAATTAGTTTTGAAACGTAAAGGATCCATTCATGGTGTTACATGTCCTAACTGTACCATATTCTAAATCATTTTGTATGTATGTGTATTGGATGTGTTTTACTCTTCTTTCTAACTAGTTGTTAACCTGTGGTTAGAATATTTAATTTAATAGATACTATACTTAATATTACATAAAAAATTTATTTCAGTGCTTGCAACTACAAAATATTATGTATGGTCCAAGATACAAGCTTAGCCTAGTTTGGGGACCTCTGTATAAAAGATTTAGGTAATACTGCATTCTGTGACTACACAGCAACTTTGAATGTGTTTTAATGTACATCTTAAATGTTACCGTTTTTTGTGCAATAAAGAAAGAATAATAATAATATAATAATAATAATATCTATGGACACTTTCACACCACGTCAATCTGGTCCCGTGGTAAGTTCTTGAAGAACTTGTGTTACGGGTACCAGACAACGGAAATATATTTAATACTTTTATACTATACATATATTTAAGATTTTTACTATATAATACACATCCATGACCCAGGAACACAGAAAATATTTTTGATCCCTGGCGGGATTCGAACCTGCAACCTCCGGCTTTAGCGCTGACGCGCTTACCACTGAGCCATAATAAAAACAATAAGAATGTTACTTGTCCACTATCATCAATATGTTTTTTCTATCATTTTTTCTATCAATAAATCTAATTAATTGATTTCTTTACGTATTATAATGTAAATATAATTTGCACGGTGGTTTTTTTCTTTTGCAATCGTTAGACGTGTATGGCATCATCTAAAGATTAAATATATTACAAAATATGCTGTATAAAATTATTTTAATTATGAATATAATATAGTTATTTAGTAAAATATTTCTAACTTTATAAGACAATTAAATTAATTAACTAAATTATTTTAGGTCAAAACTCATTTAACAATTTATTATGATAATTTGTATTATAAAAATGATTAAGTATAAATGCTTATTAAATGTAACGTGATATATATACGAAATGTGTCAAATTTTTATTTACAACCGCGTGTTCCCTTTTCAGGGCATCTGCCCAATCACGGATGAGGGCGGGCGGCTAGGGCGGAGGTACATTGACACGTCGATAAACTGCGCGCGCACAAATTCGACCAAGCTATATATACAGTTAGCCAATTCGTTTACAAAATTTTATATAGATATGATCTTTAAAAGTTTTTAGCTTTAGGTACACTAGAAGGTCGCAGATTTTAATCTAAGCTAATAGTTAAGAACACATTGTTCGTATGATGAATGTGAAATATCGTACATAATGATGGTTATGTACAAATATTTGTGCATAAAAAACTTAAATTATTACTTAAATGAATATATCATTGTCTATAGTTTATTACAGAAATTCGACTCAGTTATTTGGCAGTTGGTATGATTATTAATAAATATTTATAAAAAATGGTATTTATTGTTTTAATAACAACACAATAATCTATTATAAAAGATGAATATATCGTAAACTTATTATTTTCCTTTTCGGCTATTACATATCAAATTCTTATTACGTATTAATAAATGTAAATCTATGAATCGTATGTAACCTAACAAGGAAGCAAATTAATAAAATGTCAGTGTTAATTTGAAATTTCCAAACAAAGAAACGCCAACCGGTGCAAAGTTGCGCGAGTTGTTTTCGGCACTAAAAGCCTCGGAGGTTTTAGAGTATGAATGACTACGGTGAGGAATGTGGCGCACGCGCCTCTCACACACATGTAACGTACACCAACACATACAAACGTACACGTATCACCAAATAAAAGACACACCAAACTCGTTATTTAATACACACATTCAAATGAAACGTCTGCTCACTGCAGTGTACTACAACATAAACATTTTAGGTATTTTCGCTGTCACAAGCTTATAATATATTGAATTTTGATGTGAAATATTTATTGGCGTGGTTTATTAGTAAAATCGACTCAAATGCCGTGATGGCAAATGTCAAGACGCTATCATTACTTTATTTTATTCCATCTTTCGTTATAGATATTCCTTACTATTGACATAGGCGATTATCATCTGCTGCGCTGACTCGTGTGGGCCAAACTTATCATTATTTAACATGCGATATTGGTATTTTTTCATTCATTTCATATTTCTCGCCTAGATTTTTTTTAAAATGCACAAATGAAATACAGGTGACGGACAAATGACAGACAGAACAAATATTTGGTACAAATCCTCTCAAAGGAAAACGTGCATGACATAAAACGCATTATTAAAGTATGCCACTATGTAATTTACTACATTTCTTATTTTATTTTTAAGTTCCAATATTGTCGTGCAATGAAATATATAATGTAACCTATATATTTTATGCTAATATAATTTAATAATGGCTCGTACACCAAATTGTTATATTAAACTCATAAAAACCTTTTTCGTCCCGACTGTACCGACTCTCTTGAATGGCGTTGTCGAGACGTCAGATTACTATTTACTCGTTACGTGTCTCAATGAATGGCGTATCTCAAATTTTAAACGCATTAAATGGTAATATCGCAGCTTTTTATTATACTCTCAAACGTGTATAGTATAAGGCCCGCAATCGCATGAGAGGTGGAATGAGCAAAAGGTTACCGTTTTGAGGTAGACTGTGACCCTTAGAGGAAGTGAGGTTGAGTGTGCGAAGTTGACTCTCGAGAGTTTCGGTCCGGGAAACGGATCCATGACGCCCACGCGGCTGCCGGAAACATCTGAGATGCTATCTAGTCTTTATATAAGCATTCTCCTCACGATTCGAGCATTAGGATTGTTATTTTTATTTCAACTAAAACGAAGCAGATATGTGAATTATGGTTTCTGTGGAATTGTTCCTTATTAGATTCAGCAAGTTTATATACTTTATTTATTAGATAAGAAATACATTTAACAATTGACTTTTATACATACTTACATATTTAAGATATACAAAGCAGTAAAGTTTAATCTAGTTTAAGTCGAAGAATACGACCAAGTCTTGTTCGTACTTTATTACTCAATTTCGACCAAGTTCAGTACATTGTAGCTATATTATACCAATATACATACATTATTGTTTGTCTATACAAACAATAATATAGTACAGACAAATGTTAATCATACGGCACATACATATTAACTATACAAATAAATAAAATTGAAGTGTCTGTTTGTAATTTCAAATTAATAGTTTTTTTTACTAATGAAAGTATAAACGATACTTAAATCAAAAAATCAATGTTTAAAATTTTTGTCTGTCTGTCTGTTTGTTCCAGCTAATTTCTGAAATGGCTGAACCGATGTTGACGAAACTTTCACTGTCAGACAGCTGATATTACAAGGAGTAACTTTGATTTAAAAAAATATCATCACTCCGGTTACGACTGTGATTTGGGAATCTAATTAACGCGGGCGAAGATGCGCGCAACAGCTAGTAGTACAATAAATATTTAAACCATACAACGTGTAGAGCAGTAGTTGAGATACAGCCCATACGTCCGTCTGTCTGTCAAGTTTTAATCGTTTCATCACGAATGTGTGTGACGTAATCGCTAATTATCTTTTTAATTCTTGTTTTATTTACCTTGATGTGTTGTCATAGGTACTTCATGTTTTACTGTTGCCGAGTACAATAGATAAGGATCAGTTTTAGTGCTCTGTCTATCGTTGTATTAAACCTATTTAGATTTAAGAAGATGTAATAAAAATGCTTCTCAATTTCTAGCTCGTATATATTTTAGTAATATATTAGTAGCTTTGTGATTTGAATTGGGGATAATTACTTTTTTATTATCTGTATGAATCCTTTATGTATCCTTGGTAGCTTATTTGTGAGAATTAATACAAAGCAGGAAATGTAGATGTTTGCGAAAACCGTGGACTATTCCTATTTGTCGTAAATATTATATGGCATAATAGTAACAATTGGCACCATTATTGCTTTAATATGAAAATGCAGCATTAAACTAACGTTCAAATTATATTTAATTGTCTTATTACTGAAGTGAAATCAATTATGTAATAAAACTTTGATTTATTAAATACTAAAGCAATTATCGTTTACTTTTATTAAATACACTAGTAATTTTATGAAATAAAAGTCAAAGTATTTATTATAGTATTAAATAAAAGTCAAAACGATAAAATAGTAAATAGCCACTTTGCTAACGATATTACCATGTTTATTCTTAAAGCAGCTAGTCCAGTGATTCTAATGGCTATCTTTGACTAAAAATCGATTTTTCAATCACTAATAGCTAGAATGAAATCGATATTTTTATCGAAAAATTTATCGAAACAACCCTAAGTTGAACAACGAAGTGACGCGATGTTCAAAATCATTTATATCATAACATACTTAATACGTATGTATATTTTGAATATTATTCTATTATTGCATGGAATAGAATTGAGGCAAAATATGTTATACAATATGATTAGCTGTTAATAACTATTAATGCCTTCATGTCAAATTGAAAGCAATTTATGCTACTATAAAAATGGAGTTGTTTACGAAGCTATAAAATAACTGGTTATATCATACTTTAATTTAACAAACACACAGCTGAATAATGGTTTGAGCTTTCTTAATATTATCATTTCCCCGTTGTTTTGTAATTTACTAACAATTATTATAAATCACATTATTTATGACGTTATTGACATGATACTTAATATGATTTGCTATATGATCGATCATCATCAACAGTACGTCATCAACCTTGATGAATGTTAATACTGACAGTCTATATCACATATTTACTAATATTATAAAGCTGCAGAGTTTGTTTGTTTAAACGCGCTAATCTCGGGAACTACTGATCCGATTTGAAAAATTCTTTCAGTGTTAGATAGCCCATTTATCGAAGAAGGTATAACGTTACGCTGTGACTAATAGCAATTGAGTAACGCGGGCGAAGCTGCAGGCAACAGATAGCTATATGTATTAATATAATATGTCTTGCTATCTATACGAACATAATATGTTGAGACAGATAAAGTTTTGTTTCAAGTTGCACATTAGAGAATGTTTTCCTTAAATTTCAATCGTGGTCTTAATTATTTTAGTTTTCTTTAACTTTGTTTCAGGTTTCAGTCAAGTTGACAAGCACAGTTGCGAGCAAAAGCTAGTCCATAAACAATTATAATATTAAGAATATCAAATATTATTGTTTCAAATTTAATTGTCGTCGTGACTGTATTCTGTATAAATTTGAATATATTTTGTATAATTTATTTATGTTCTAAAACTGGCTCACTGATGGGTTTAGAAATTTTTATGAATGGAGCCAAACCAGTAGTTGTGATAGATGATAACAGGTCTTTATGGGTGTAAGATGTTCCGTTGATGATTCGAGTTTGATATTATTAGTTCATGTTTAGCGTAAACCTGGTGTTATAATAGGGCAAACTTCAAAAAACTGTCTTCGATGGTAAGTTTGATACAGCTTAGATATTTGAGATAAGGCTTAGATATTATGGAACTAAATGACGTAAGGAAAAAACGTTCTGCCATTTCCCGCACATCTAGTTGCGAATTATTTTTTGATATACATATCTAGAGATGTGCAATTTCGTGGTCATTTGGAAAGCAAGGCTAAACTAGCCTCTAAGAACTCGGCGCGCTCAGTAGGGCGAAGTAGTATTTCATGCCTTCCACCACCTACAATTATACAAGGCGCAGATCCTACCTCACATGGAATACTCTGCTCTCACCTCTGGGCTGGAGCGCCCCAATATCAGTTCCTTCCATTTGACCGCGTTCAACGCCGGGCGGCTCGAATCGTCGATAGCAAGGTTCTATCCAATCGGCTTGATTCTTTGACGCTGCATAGAGATGTCGGAACGTTCTATGTCTTCTACCGCATCTACCACGGGGAGTGTTCTGAGGAATTGTTCGGAATAATACCTGCAGAAGAATTCCACCACCGGACATCGCGTAAAAGCTCCAAATTTCACCCTCACCATCTCGATGTTCGTAAATCCACAACAACTCGATTTTGCCTGCCTCGGCATTTCCTGCCTCGCACGACAAAAATATGGAATCAGCTACCACTTACGGTGTTTCCGAACCATTACGACTTAGGGACCTTCAAGAAAAGTACATACTCCCATTTGAAAGGTCGGCAACGCACCTGCTAACCCTCTGGTGTAGCGGGTGTCAGTGGATGTTGCTATCACTTACCATCAGGTGGACCGACTGTCCGTTTGCCCCCTCATCTATAAAAAAATTGGATTTTAAATGATAAATTCTTTATTAACAGTCACTCAGCTAACTTGTGGCTGCAGAAATGTCCGATTAACACAATTGAATCTTCTCGATCACAATATAATTCGGCAGAATAACGGCCTTCATGAAGTATACTGGTAGACTGACGCAAGCTTTTTTTTGAAACTCAACCTGTCGCAAGCCCGCCATTGGCGTCCTTTTATACCAAACTGATTCAGTCAACCGACAAACTTTGGTACAACTACCTACATACACAAAATTATTAAAATATTTAATTTAAATTACCAAAAATCATGACATATGCTTCTAGAAAAATTTCGTTGCTTGTAAAAACTGTAACTGTATACACTTCCACAAAACCTATAATGTTTCGGTAACATAAAATATTTTATTGTTATTCAAATAACACATAGTTAACATTGAAAATTGGACAAAATATATGTAAAATGACAATACCGACTTCCTTTTTAAATAATTTACAAATTTATTCAAATGACAACAGGTGGCAGCTGTTTTGGCAGGGCTTTAATCACAAGAGCTCACAAGAGTCACGAATCGAGAAATATATTGAGTTCAGTATCAACATGATTCTGCGATGATGTCAGCACGGATAACGGACAATATTGGCTTGGAGAAACTAATAACTATTCAATTATATACCTGTGTAAATATTGTATAGTCTGACCAGAAATAATAGGGGTTAAAGTATGAAATTGCCGTTTTATTGTAATAGGTACTTCGAATTGACATATAACCTTCATGTTTGAGATTTTTGAGTAAAACTTTTTTCACATGGTACCTATGTAGTCTTATTTAAAAAATATTTAACATTCGATTATCGTCATTCAGTTCTTTTATTTTTTCAGCTGAAACAAGAAAGATGGATATTTATTTTGAAATAAATATGTTAAATTAAAAAGAAAACGAATTTAGTTTTTCAGTATAATTCGGAAATTTCATACTTTAACCCCTTATATACAAACCCTGCGTGGTGTCGCCACTGTATCTTTACGTAAACACATAGTATTGAACATACAGATATTAGTTCCGATATTTTCCGCAATATGGCGAGGGTTTTTATTTTTCTGGTCAGGATAATATGTAAATCTGTAGTCTGGTTGAATATATTTCTGTTAATAATATATTATTCATATTCTTTTGATGACTCACTAACATCACTTATACTTTTTTCACATTTTTTCTGTCTGTTTATCTATATGTCCTATTATACAATAATAGAACGGCTAGTTATAAAATAGATATTAACCATAATTTTTTTATTATTTTGACATTGACAGCTGCACGTTTGTTGTAAATCCAAATCCACGCAGTCGACTCCGCTGAATCAAGTACGTTGTATAAATGTTTGTCTTACTTCAAACCGTATTTGGAAACAATTAATAAGCATTGACGAAATTAATTTAAGTAGTTTTATTAACTAATTTATATAATATTGTTTCTAATGTTTCTAATTCTATGTATTTAATTTGTCCGATTCTAATGAACGACCAAAGCCATACATTGAAATAGACCTTGTGAATTTTTTTAATTGATTTAAATATAGATAGCTGGTTAATGTCAGCGATTCGCTTAGCTTTATTACTGCAATATATATTTTCTGTTTCAAAATAAATCATAATAACTTTTCAAGTAATGATTTGGACAATTTCTTAACCCTTATCCTTATAATATGTTACGAGTGATGATACTAGGAGGTAACCCAATACTATCTAGCTGTATACGAGACTTAAATATCGGACTTTGCCCGAAGAACTTGGGTTATACTAGGTATACCTGGGTAAACCTAAGTTTACTTCACCTCCTAGCATTACCCGTAACATATATATCATATTTTGTGGTTACGCACTGCACTTGATCCGCATCCGGTCTGAGTCCGGCAAATCTATACAGATAAATAAAATTGGAGTGTCTGTTTGTAACATAAAAATAACCGCTTTTTACTAAATGCATATGGATACACGGTACATATACCAAAATAGCCTTTCTTACAATTTTTGTCTGTCTGTCTGTCTGTTTGTTCCGACTAATCTTCGGAATGGCTGGGCCGATTTTGACGGGACTTTCACTAACAGATAGCTGATGTATTAAGGAGTAGGTAACATAGGCTATAAAATAATCATCATCAATCCGTCTATGGCTGTAAGTCTAAGTTAACGCGGGCGAAGCTGTGGGCTAGCTAGTATATAATATACGTTCTGAACTAGCGGGCTCAACTTATTCACAAATAGATAATAATAATATTATGACTGAGGTCTTTCTTGAAGTTCTTTGAATTCATAAGTACGTAAACTTCGAGTTTTGTGTTCAATATTTTGAAGTTTACATGAAAAGATTTTTTTTTTATTAGTACGATTTTCTTTAGTAAAATTAAGAAGAAAGCTTCATATTAAAATGTGCAAGTGTAAATTTTTCATACCAGATAAAGTAACTCCCTAATACAAAAAGAATTAGAATTTTTGTTTTAAAGACGGATGTTAATGTACTTCCATTCAAAATATGAATCTAAAATTAATTTTCTTAAGAAAACGATTATATTCGCTTAAACATTTAAGATAAGTATCTTATTTAACAAAATGGATTTGTAACGATATAGTAAGCGTTATTCTATCACGCACAAATAAAATCGATTAAGGAGCAGATAACAATCGAGTAAAACATAGTGTAATCGATATATACATCGTGTTATTAATTAAATACTATTGTACAAGATCCCCCGGGGATCAAACGGTTGTAATTTTCTGTTTCTCAAAGTTCAACCATAGCTATAACAAATGGAACAGCTCACAAATTAGATTTACTTTAGATTTTACTTATATCAACTGTTTATTGGTAAAATTCGACTAAAATATTAATTTACTTAGGTAAGTACATATTATTATATACAGAATTTAATTTAAACAAATCTATACATATATACATATAAATAAAATTGGAGTGACTGTGTGTAATATTAAAATAACCGCTTTTTCTAAATGCATAGGGATGTATTATATACACGGTACATACACCAAAATAGCCTTTTTTACCATTTTTGTCTGTCTGTCCGTCTGTCTATCTGTCTGTCTGTCCGTCTGCCTGTCTGTTTGTTCCGGCTAATCTCTGAAACGGCTGGGCCGATTTTGATGGGACTTTCACTGGCAGATAGCTGACTATAACATCAGCTATCTGCCAGTGAAAGTCCCATCAAAATAGTAGGAGTAGCTTAGGCTATAAAAATAATCATCATCAATCCGCACCAGTGACACCAATGTCGCCTTTGGTGAGGTGCCCCGGATCTGTTGAGCAAACAGGGCACCTCGACGGCTAGTCAGTCCCTCAGGGACCGACGCCACCTCCACATAGGGGTTGTTCCGCACCACATAACAACCCCTCCCAACGTCGGGACAGTACAATATGGTGAGGTTTCCGTCTCTCCCTTTGCCCCCTGCTCTTTTGTTCCCTCTTATAAGAGGGGTACAAAGAGCCCTCTCGGCTCAATTCGCTTCGCCCAAGGTGCTGGGCTCACCCTAGGCTACTGAGTCCCACCACCACGTCAAGGCCACTATGGCGGGGACGATTATTACTTAACCCAAATTAACTTATAGGAACTAACTTATCCTTATAAGCACATCCACGATTACTAAAAGCTATTTCGGTAGTTACTACTAGTCTACTACCTAGACGTTAAATTAGTACTAGTACATAGAAGTTTAATTTAAGCTCTCCTTGCTATATATATATATATAATACAAGCTCCTAGCTTGTATAATATATACTACATTAATTATAGTATTTTATGACTAACATAATTATCATCTCAACTTCATTTGACATCAATCACATAATAGGATGTTGAACGTCAACGAGGATAGATTCGCGGATTCGATATTTAAATAAAATTGTGGTTTAACATAACCTTTTGTTCTATTAAGCTATCGGCTGATCAGCTGTGTGTATTATGCGCATAAATGCCATCAATAAGAGAGTCGTAAGTCTTCTCATATTGATATAACTGTCGGGGTCGCGGGAAAACGACGTCCGCCCACGCGCACAATCAACGTACATTCACGACGTGAAGCTCAATTTTTCAACTTTTAAATATTCTATACCGTTTTGAATATTCTAGAAACTTCTATGTAATGTTAGATGTAATTACAGGTTACATGCTACCCGCGGCTTCCATGTGTCTCTGAATTTGTGTTTAATTAATAAAATAATCTAATAATAATCTAGAGGTACAAAATATAATAGTTTAGTTTTATTTTTCTGGCTGAATGGATTATTTTTGAAATAGGTATATTTGTATGCTTTCTACTTTAATAAACGTACAAACAAACACTTTTTAACAATTAGGTTATCATAAGACAGAAGAAATAGAATGATTCCGTCATTCTACACTTTTCTTCTACTTCTAATTAATGTCTTAAGGTTACACAAACGCAGAATAGTAATTACTACAATGTTTGACATGGCCATGAAAAACTAAGGATAATATAAATTGATCTCGTCATTATCTATGTCTGTATGTACACAAAATCGAAAAAAAATATACATTTAAAAATACAAGCTTCTAAACTTTCTTATTTCAATACTGATTTGAGCACAACTTTGGGCGAAAATAAATAGTATACAGAGCATAGAAACCCAAAAATAAAGCCCGTAGAGACATAGTTTAGTTATTCAAAAGTTGAAATAAATTTATTTTAACTAGAAACACTTAATAGTTTTTTTATAATACCTGTTTTGCTAAAAGGACATTTTCGGAATGAATCATTGTGCATTTATTCTAGCACATGTTCGCGCACTATGTCAGATGAGCTAGCAATCATTTTGTTAGAATTCGCGCCGTCAACGATAGTTACTATTAATTAACGTTCTCACAAAAAATATCAGAGACACCTAAAATATATTCTAAAGGATGTGCTAATTGGTTAAAACACGATAAGGTGTACCTTACTTGATGATAAAAAATCCTGAAAATAGGCTAAAATATAAACTAAAACAAACCCATAATTTACTAATAAAATATGTAAGTTTGCACATCGTTTTTATAGGGAATCATTTTTTTTATTTTTAATACTACAAGAGAACGTGATATTTTTAAATGTCAAGTCCTATATTTTTTTATTTAAATTTATCGTAAAATTTTAAATACTATCTAGCGTTTTCACAAGACGCCCCGAGGCCCGCTACCTCGCCAGTCCCGGTGACTCGCCTAATTAGATAATAGATATGTTATTATTACTATCTAGCCGTTTACTTAAAACGTGATGCTAAAATTCTTTAAGGATTAAAAAAAAACATTCATGAGATACGCAACTTATTAAGAGCCAAATCGGTGTTTGCAAGTATGGACCACTGTCCACTTCCTAGATGGAATGACGATTTTTGTCTAGTAGCTAATTTGTATTATTTTAGACACTGTTGATGATGATGATAATGTAATTTTAATAAGTCTTGCTATTATTTAATTAAACTCATAAAATTAATTAACACGTTCGTGAATATCGAAGCGAATATAATACGTTAAATAAGTTTTTATTCGCTTGGAAATATTCGAGTTTGTGTTGGTGACTCGTCCGCCCACTATAACTGTGGACGCCGAGCATTCGTCCGGTTATCTCATAAAATCGTTTTATTGAGCTATAATGAACGGCAGGTATTTTAGAATTGTGCGTTCCTAATTAAGTGAAGACAAAAACTTAGATAAGTGGACTGTCTATCAAATATAAGGAGATGTAGGACAGTTGTAGTTCACACTTGTTAATTGTTACAGTGACAACTGACAAGACTCGTTCAGGTTCAGGTACAAAATGATATCGTTCTATGTCCAAAATAAGGACTACCTCGACCGAAAGAACTTTTGAAACTTGTTCCGAAATTATTGAGCTTGGAAAGTGAGGAAAACTAATTGACGTAGCTTGTGTTAATCGAGTTTAAGGCTTATGTTCAGCCCCACCATGGTTCAGGCCTTGACATGGCGGTGGGGCTCAGTAGCCTGGGGTGAGCCCAACACCTTGAGCGAAGCTAATTGAGCCGAGAGGGCTCTTTGTACCCCGCTTATAAGAAGAGGGGACAATAGAACAGGGGGCAAGGGGCGAGGATGGGAAACTCACTCCATTGTACTGTCCCGACGTTGGGAGGAGTTGTTCTGTGCGGGACTGCTTATGTAGCCAATTTTTTGGGTAAAAATCCTCGCACATTGCGGACTCGTTAGCACACCGTTTACATAATATCCCTATTATATAATAATAATATCTATGGACGTTTTTACACCACGTCAATCTGGTCCCGTGGTAAGTACTCGAAGAACTTGTGTTACGGGTACCGGACAACGGAAATATATTTAATACTTTTATACTATACTTACATATATTTAAGATTTTTGTTAGATTATATAATACACATATTTAATATCCCAGAAACACAAAAAACTTTTTGTTCCCTGGGGGAATTCAAACTCGCTACCTCCAGCTTGAGCGCCAACCATTGAGCCATAGATATTATAATATAGAGCCTATTATCTTTATATATATATTTCTTGTGTGCGTGTGTATGTCACTGAACTGCTCCTAGACCGCTGGACCGATTTTGATGAATTTTTTTGTGTGAGTTCAAGGGGATTCGAGGATGGTTTAGATTTACAAAAAAAAATATTTTGTACAGGAAAACGTCTGTCGGTGCCACTAGTATTATATAAGATAATTATGTCCAAATCATGTATATAATTGATCTATCTTTTCATTAATCATTCACACTTTGCTAACTATGAGAGGTATCTCTCATAGTTAGCAAAGTTTTTATAGTAGATCGACCAAATATCTGTACATAATTTAGTAAATAATAACATAGTCAGGATGAGCGTCCTTTTAATAAACTCCAAGAATACTATTATCGTGAACCTGTAGCATTTGTTCTATTCTACTTTGTATATACCTTTAAAATGATAAAAGTTACATGCTAACTAATAATCATTTCAATTGGAGTGTCTTGGGAATATATAACATGCTATGTTAATGACATCGTCTGAAAATTGATTACAGAAAATGTCTTTCAAAACCACCACTTGTATTATCGAATGTACCCACATGACATCATTTAGAATATAGGCGAAAATTATAATACTAGTTTGTTGTTCCGTTTATTATAAACTAGCTGGTGCCCGCGACTTCGTCTGCGCAAGATAAGATTTTAGTTTTTGACGTGACAACGTCTTATAATTAAGACGGCTGCAAGAACGAAAAAAGATGACGTATGCGATGACGTATGCGGCGTTACATCGCTCTGAGGCGTTCCATTTTCTTATGACGTTGTCACGTTCAACTATCAGTCAACAACTTCAGTAAATCGACTTTACAGACAACCGATTTTTTATATAAAAAGTATCCTATGTTACTTCTAATACCTCCAAGAATATGTGTACAAAGTTTCATGATGATCGGTTAAGTAGATTTCGCGTGAAAGCGTAACAAACATCCACGCTTTTACATTTATAATATTAGTAAGGGTATTAATATATACGAATTGTGTATTATATGTGAAAAAATGTTTAGTTTATTCCTTTTATGTTCTTATCTATAATGGCCATAATATATTATTATGTTTATTGGCGTTTATGAAAAACTGCGTGTATAGCTTCATAAATGATTTATATTTGCATTGAAAGCTTAGTATGGATGAGAAAATATTAATTTATAATGGAATAATTATGTGACTAGTTATTTTCTAACAGTTTTTTTTTTATGTCATGAGGTCAATAAATAAAATAATCAAGCAGTCGGAGCCTAATGGTGACTACCGACGCCCATAGACATTCGCACAAACAGAAGTTGTGACGATGTGTTGCCCACCTATTTCCTATCCCCCCAATGGGCCACGGGAAACTCACAAACCGCACGAAACGCGACAGACGCTGTCACTTGACGCCGGTATTATGTGAGCGAGAGTTACCACCCCGGTCATGCCGGCCAAATTCGGCTGCAAAGCAGCATGGCACTACCTCTTACTAATAATATGTATACAATATAGGAATATTGCATCTTTATATATATATTTCTTGTGTGCGTGTGTATGTCACTGAACTCCTCCTAGACGGCTGGACCGATTTTGATGAAATTTTTTGTGTGAGTTCAAGGGGATTCGAGGATGGTTTAGATCCACAAAAAAATATTTTGTACAGGACAACGTCTGTCGGTGCCACTAGTTATCAATAAAATTGGAGTGTCTGATTGTAATATTAAAATATCCGCTTTTTACTATATGCATAGGGTACAATGCATACACGGTACATGTACCAAAATAGCCTTTTTTACAATTTTTGTTTGTCTGTCCGTCTGTCTGTCGGTCTGTCTGTTTGTTCCGGCTAATCTCTGAAACGGCTGGGCCGATTTTTATGAGATTTTCACTGGCAGATAGCTGATGTTATAGGGAGTAACTTAGGCTATAAAAATAATCATCATCAATTCGCGTACGGCTGTAAATCTAAGTTAACGCGGGCGAAGCTGCGGGCAACGGCTAGTACTATTATAAAATGGATAGGAACCTACATCTGTTGTAATACATCATTTTTTTATGTTAGTTGGATAGGCAAACTGGCAAACGTACCACCTGATGTTAAGTGATCGACGCTGCCCATGAACATAAACTAGTACCTATACCTGGAACATGCCCAGGCAACTCATTTATGTGTTGCCTATCCTGAGACATAAGATGTTAAGTCTCGGTGCCAGTAATTACACTGCCTGTCTTGCCCTTCTCTCCGAAACACAGCAAAGCTGTTTCACGGGAGAAACAAGCAAGATGGTGGTACCCATGCAGCCGGGAGCGCGGCACAGCGCTTCCCTCCCACCGATATCATACATACTACCTAGAAAGTATCACTTGCAACAGATGAGTATAAAACTATTAATTGTTAGTTTAATTAATAAATATAAGAAATTGCAAATTTGATTGCTTATTATTTTATTTGCGATCAAATAGATAGAACTTATAAAAGTTTCTTCAGTATTATCTTTTATTAATTGCAATGCTATCAAAATATTATTTAATTTAATTTCAAGATTTCCGAAGACAATTAGATAATTTAATAAGGACTTTGAAATTAGGCAGATATTTACCGCTCGGGAAGTGGTTATTTTTGCACTTTCTGACGATGTAAGTAATTTTTTTTTCGTAGTGTATACCGTCCCACTGCTGGGCAAAAGCCTACCTCTCTCTTACATAAAATTACAAACAAATAATATACATAATACCTCACTAGTATCACATACCTTGTCTATGGTTGAAATAAGAATATCAATGTAATGCATTAATTCAATTTTATGCCGTTTCTTATTTTTCTATTCCTTGTCAAAATCATTCTATCATACAACACAGTAAAAGTATACAGCTCGCCACATCTTTTAGTCTTGTTTGTAGAATCCCACGGTAGCCAAATTTGTGTGACGCTGTCAACAGTACACGTACCTACTATTGTACGTCACAACGCACTCAGCCACCGCGATACATAGTTTACCCACAGTTAGCTAAAGCCTTCCTTATTAAGACTAGTCTAAACTCTAAATCCTTTTCGGTCACATTTAATGACGTTCCAAGTCAGTTTACCTTGTAACCAGTTTGATGGATAGTATCTTGATGTCTCGAATGAGATAGTCGATATCAAGAAAGCAAATCGCTCCGAGAGAAAATTTTACATCTATGTTTTATATAATAATTAAAATTATTTTACTCCATATTGGGCTTTATATTTTTAGATGCTTTTGTAAGACTCATTATTTTAAACATTGTTATAATATAAAAAAAGTTTTTTGGATTTGTCGCGTTTTATCATATAATATTACAATGTTATAAGCTAAAGTGAGATTGTACTAATATAAAGACTTAATAAAGTACAAAGAACCTAAAAAACCTTAAAAAATATTAAAGAAATAACTAAAATATGTTATTAAAAAGGAGTCCCTTTAGGAGGTTCCGAAGATACTGGCAGCGTTCCCCCTTTGAATTGCTAGACTAATTATTTGTCCGAGGTAGCTGCCAGCTCTTCGGTCATATAATTATATTCTCGACGTATATTAATGAACATATCATTTAATTAACGTAACTTTTTACTTTAAAACATAGGATCATTTTGTAGAACACCTAGAAACATAAATGGTTTTATAGTGCAATAAATAATACTTATATATTATTAAGATTTTGAAAACTGATCTTGTGATATAACAACTAATATCTGGGTTATTGGTTTGTTGTTTAACGTATAAGCATTTTTTTATTAACTGAACACTCATGTTCAAGCACGAATCAAAAATCGTAACAAGGAAAAGGATAAAATTAAGACTACAGTGGAAGAACATGCTTTTCCATTTAGACATTTATACTCGACAACTGTTTATACTCGTATTCATAACAAATAAGGATATTGATGATACCATAATTTTTAGGAGCTAATTTCTAATTGAAATTACGAAATCGAATATCAATGACGAAATATAAAACGTCTTTATAATGAAACAATGTAAAACATTTGTACAAAATATAAAACGTCTCCCTAAAATATTTATGTAGTTTCTAGGCCATCGGCACACTTACATACACAATTCAGGTTCCTGATAGCACATTTTAGGAATACAAATTATATTAACAACCTCTGGGGATTCATAACACGATAGTTAGCGAATAATCTGTTTTATTTAGTTCGTTCCCGTTGTTAGCCTCCCTGGAACTGAAGAAATAGATCTTCGGGTTTTCTTCATATAACCTAAACTAATATTACACGGATAGTTCGGACTCATCCCGATATCTCTGGAACTATATTAGACCAAGAAACTTTAAATTTGGTAGGAATATTACTTTTGCCATGTAGATTTCAGTTAAACACGGATTTAAATATTATTTTTAATTTTGACAGAACGAAGTCGGTGCTGGCAGCTAGTACCTATATATTATAGGAGCTGTTCTATAGATTGATTGATCACGATATCTCTGGAACTATAAGACCTACAGACTTGAAATTTGGTAGGAATATTACTTTTGTCATGTAGAGGTAAGCTAAGAATGGATTTTAAGAAATAAGGGAGGTACCTTCCCTTTGAAAGAACGAAGCCTGCTACTTACTGGCTGCCTAGTAAATAATAAATATTAACCAACTTGTGTCACGAGTACTAGGAACGGAAATAAATTTGATATAAATACATATATACACGTCCATGATCCATTGCAGACATCTACCATCATCACTTGGTGGGATTCGAACCCGCAACGGTGTCTAAAGGGTCCATACTCTGACCACTGGACCAGCCGGCCGATATTAGATAGATGTATGTGCTGAATCATGAATATTATATGCACTAAGTAATTTATATATGTTTCTATTTTACTTTTTGCTTACTACAGGCTATGTTGTGCGCCATAAGTCTTTTTATTATATTATATATTTATGACTTATATTATGTATTTATGTTTCCCCTATGACATTATCATTATAGAACCAGTACATTTCTACTAAATTGAACGCGGGAGGTGCAATTATTTTATTTTACAGCGCAATAAACGAAGTGTGTGAACTGTTTGACACTTTATAAATATTTGTTAGAATTATCTAAAATTTATATGTTATAATCGCTAGATAAAGATGTCAAACATATAATAGGTTGAGTCATGTAGGTATTTCGCATTTGATTGTTTGTAACATTCCAATAGTCTCGGGGCGACGCTTGGAGCGCTTGCGTTTGGACTGAACGGTCATAACAGTAAATTGTTAAAAAACTGACAATAATGAAGATTTACTACTGGTCTGCGCAGGTGGGGAGATTGATTGGGAGATAACATGATTCTATTGATCAGCGCTTCGAAAGTCTCAGGGTTCCGTTTTGTTTGTTTATACGCACCGTATATTTTGAGCCTGGAACTGAAGAATTTTATTATGTCCACTTATTGGTTTTATTTTATTACTTATGTGTTTATTAAAATTTAATTGACATTTAATTGACATTTTATTGTCGATTTTAAAATGTTGAAAATTATGGGATTTTTTTACAATAAAATTATGAAATCAATAAAAAACTTACGATATTTTGATTAGTCAAGAACAAGATGTATGTATGAAAAACCTAATTATATCAAAAAATATACTGTATATTGTTTATTTCTATTACAGAACAAAAATAATATGGATGTTTTGGTGAATTAAAAATAAAAAATAATTATAAGACATTTTACTTTTAACGTTTTTAATTAACCTTATAAAAATCTTTTAAATATCAATCACTTTGAGCCATCGTGAATATATTAATAACGGTAAATATGAAAATATTTTTTTTTATTATGTCCAAATTATGTCGGGCTAAAATACTATTTTTATAATTTATATTATATGTGGTCCTATTTTATTATACAGAGGTATAGAATAGAATTTAAGGGAGATTTTATTGAAAGAAGTAAAACCTCTTCGTTTTCGGGTATACGCTGGTTTGAAATCTTCACACACACACTGATTTCTGCAGCTTTTCTAATAAACAATTTAAACTCATTGAGAACTAGTTTTTGATATTTCACCAATATCCAATCATTTCGAGATTGATTTCCAAATGTTGTGTGCCGATTTTACATGCAATACATGATACTGTGATCTAGACACAGTATAAATGTAAGCAAATAAATATAACCTTAAATAAAATCAAGGTTTTTTAAGTCACTATTAATTGTAACAAGCCGTAATAAGTACATGTTAAGGGTTCATTCAGACAGAAAGCGGTTACGCGATTGCGCGTTCTACGTTTTTAAGCTCTAGTTGAGACACGGCCGGAAGCACGCAGTTTCAGCACCACATGATTTGTACGTGATCGTACGGTTCCCGCATGTCTGAGAAATCGCTGAATAAATTTATAATTAAATATATTATATGTATAAGTATAATAAATAGCTACAAAAATAAGACCCGAGCGGTTTCCACGTAATTCTGAAACCAAGTCAAGCCATTTCCGCGATTAGAACACCCGCTGTGTTACAGTGGAAGTTTTTCTTTTCTTTTAAAAATACCTTTATATATCACAACTCATCCGTTTAAAAAAAATGTAATAAACAATCCTAAATTACAGTGTAAACTCTCTATAACGTCATTCGTTATATCGAAAAACTCTCTATAGCGTAGAAGTTAGTTCAATTTGGTTGGTTTACTATAAAACCCATACGTTAATTCACTCTTTATAATGCAACAGCCATTCTCTATAATGAAGAAATATTTTCATATTTAGACATCAACAACATATTTAATAGAGTAATTGTTTTATAATCAGCTTACAAAACTATTTTTTTTAGGTTCCGAAATGCCTAAGAAATATACCTGAGGTCATAAACAGCTGTCTCGCTTTTGTGATTGTTAATTCCCATAAGATGTGTGCCATTATTCTTAGATTACATTGTCTGTAGAAAATTTTAGTCTCAGTTACTAAATGCACCATCGTGACCTATCGTGTAATATCAGTCGAAAGCCAACTTTGAAACTGTCAAGATGGCCATTAAAAGAAAAGCTTTGTGTTAACGAAAAAGTTATTATATAAGAAATTATTGTAATTAGTTAAATTTGGTTTATTTTTTCTCTTCCCTCCGTATAACGAAAACTCTTTATAGTGAAAAAAATGCTCGGTCCCTTGGAATTCGTTATAAAGAGTTTACACTGTATTATGATCTTTGCCACTAGTTGGCGTATAAGTCTAGTATAAGTCTGCCATAGAGTAGGTAGATATAGAATACTTAAACGTTACTTACGTTACGAGAAAAATCCGAGTTACTAGTGGGGCACGCCTAGAGAAGTTTTACTTCAAAAACAAGATCAAAAGCATTAAAAGTTACAACCCTATTGCTTCAATGAAGTGCAGGTATTTATTTCATCAACTAGGCTTAATTTCCATACTATTCCATACTCATATTGTGGCTGTGTGGTCTGTGGGTATATGTGCAATACGCACAATTTAAGTAATCAAGCAAACACGGCGGGAACCGCGCGGTTGCTGAACTGCACGACTTCCCGTGTGTTTGAACGAGCCCCAAATAATAGCCCCAAATACATATAAATAAGACCCACGCGGTTTCCACGCGATTCTGAAACTGTTTAATTCTCGCCGTGTATGAACTAGGGCTTAGGGTTAGTTCAGACACGCGGGAACCGCACGATTCGAAGTTGTGCAATTCGGAAACAGTTTGGTTCCCGCCGCTTCAGAACAAGGGCTTTACTAACTTTAATTGTGTCAATATAAACTAACATCGTATCGTATCGTATTTCAATCTTATTGATATTTTCATACAAAATTTCATACGCACATTTTACGAGTATTAGGCGTTAGCGTAATGAGTTGCATAGTTTGTATATAAAACGCATCCATACGCAGAAGTTCTCACCGAGTCAAACATTCTATGGGTGGGACAACACGACTGCTAGAAGCAGAACGCTTAAACTCGATGTCTTGAACGCGTGACCACTCTCTGTCTGAATAAGTCCTTAGATCCACGATTCTAAGAACCTCGATGATTCAGCTGTAAGTTCATCCGTCAATCTGACAACGCATCTGTCAACTTAAGGACTTCCATTCCTAAGGAATCCAAATTATTATTTTGTATGCGCGAACACAGGCTTATATTTAGAATTAGCATCGCTCGTTCTTCCTATCGGCTCCATCTAAATCGGCTTAACTCTTCACATTGACGACGTCAGCTTTTGAGCCTCGTTCTTCCATCCTTCGTAACCATTTTGGTACAATACAGTTACTGCGACACAAAGGCGGTCATGCATTATATGCTCAGATATTTTAACAAATATACCCGAGCATTTGTCATCGCAAGATAAATAAATTTTCATTTAAAGATAGATAGATAAAAACTTTATTCACAATTCCACATTTCACATACACAATAAAAAGAGTAAAAATAAAAATAAAAACATAAAATATGATAACAGCATTAGTAATATTATCACACTTAAATAAAGTGTATGTGTGCTGCAGAATCGCAAAAAGGTATGTAACTCAGTACTAATAGATCAATCCGAAGAAAGATCGACTGATTTTCAGTTTTTACCTGTTACGATGAGAGGGCATAGTACTAGATTTGTATAATATCATAAATAATCAACAAAATATAATAATAGGTAAAGGAAGGAAATAGGGGTATTGATAGTCGTGCGCTATAGAATATATGAAATGTCTTTACAGATAAAATGTTTTGATAGGCATAATATACAATAACAAATAAACAAATAAACATTACGGATCAACAATAGCATATCTACTCTAAAATTTATTAAATTAAATAATATCGATAATAATAGATTACATTTGCACCTGTCCTTTATAAAGATATTTTTTGTAGTGAATTTTAAATGTAAACTTACTTTTAGTATTTCGAATTGGTGATGGTATATTATTCCAACATTTGGTTGCTTGGTATCTAAAACTGCCTAAAATAAAAAAAAGTAAAAATTGAATTAATTAAATTAAATTATCATTTTTTATGTCATTGATTGATATGAATTACGTTTATATCTTGGTAGTGGTAAAAATATGACCTTCTCATGTCAATAATTTTATATATAAGGCACCGACAGACGTTGTCCTGTACAAAATAATTTTTTTTTGAGAATCTAAACCATCCTCGAATCCCCTTGAACTCACACAAAAAATTTCATCAAAATCGGTCCAGCCGTCTAGGAGGAAATCAGTGACATACACACGCACATAATATCTTCAAAGTATTCCTGCAGTTATTTAGTGATCGGTCCCTTTTTTTGGAGCTATTTTCAGCAGTGGACGAATAGGGGCTGGTGATGATGATGATGATGATGATGATTCCTGCAGTTTCAGTTCAGGTTTTTGACATTGGCAGTCACTGAAATGGTATACTTGACATTGTAGTAACGGACATTTAATGTGTAGATCGTTTGTTTTTTTCATCTCAAGTTCTTGGAAAAAACATAGATTCCCTATAGAAAAGACTAAAAAACAGTTATCATCTATGATAAGAGGAGATTATGCCAAAACCCCAGGAGGATATCGTTATTCCATCCAGCCGGCAAACGCCATGTCACTGTTCACATTCTAAGTATTGCTATTACCAAAGTAACTGTATCGTAGACTATCTCGAAGAAATCTTTATTCTATTTATTGGGTATGTTGTCTAGTAAGCCTATTTAATAGACTATTTTAAGAAGTCACAATTTTAATCTCCTTCGCAATTAACATTCAAACGTTATAAATCCGTGCGGCTTGTCGGCCATCTCTTCGTTCATGAAAAAGCCTGCAGATAAGCTTCTTCAATGAAAACGGTTAATGATATCTTATACCCTCACTTTAATAAACTTTTAACATTATAATGTAATTATAGCCTCTAAAGATAAAGTTTAGTAAACACGAAAACAATGGGATTGGGTAGGTGTTTATTTGACGTGCGTTCGTGTTCCCATCGATTTGAATTGCTTTATTTATTGCCCCATAACCGTCTGTCATTGTTATTGAGCATTAAAGTATAGTGGCTCCCAGTGTATACGCAATGGCTATTAAATTCCATCTTTTACTGTCTTTTACACCATACAGCAAATTGACAGAATTATAACGACAAGTTTCGTATTCTTGTCTTCTTACCTATACTCTATTGCCTTTACTTTATCGTATATTCGCCTCTCTTTTATTCTGGTTATCACTTGTTTTGGGTAAGGTGTTGCCAATTTCTTGTAATAAAAGTTATAGGGGGCTTTTGCTTCTTTTGTTTATGCTAATTGAAATCTATAGGAATTTTTGTTTCTTGCAAAGTACATTTTCTATAAGGTCGTATATAAGGACTTCATTTTAGTGTGTATTTATTTTGTATGAAGTACCGACTTTATATATAATGTTGGGTATCAAACTTTATACAAAATTTTATTGACTTGTCACTCGTATGTTTTTATTCCCGCTTTTATCTAAGTAAATGAAAGCACTATAAATGTCTCTTGAAATTTAAGAATGCAATTAATGAATATTTCTTATATAGGTTATAATGGGTGTCTCAGTACGACGTGAACAACAAATCTATACAGATAAATAAAATTGGAGTGTCTCTTTGTAATATCAAAATAACCGCTTTTTATTGAATGCATATGGATGTATACACGGGACATATACCAAAATAGCCTTTTTTACAATTTTTGTCTGTCTGTCTGTTTGTTCCGGTTAATCTCTGAAACGGCTGGGCCGATTTTTATGGGAATTTCACTGGTATATGATCATCAATCCGGATACGGCTGTAAATCTAAGCGACCGCGGGTGAAGCTGCGGGCAACAGCTAGTGTATAATATAAAGCGCGTTCAGGATATTCAATATAGTGCCTTATTGTCGTTTTTTCTATTTAAAAATAAAAATTATATTGCTTCTTTTTACGCCCTAATCGGTTAATAGGACTTAATTACGGATTCCTCACTGCGTATTTAGAGGGGTGGTCCGTATAATACTAACATGCTAATTATTTTTATAATCTGGCGGTCAGCATGACGAACATATGATATTTTATTTTGATTCAAAGATATTTTTTGACTTTGACTAAAGATAACGATGAGCTCATGATCCACACCAAGGTTCAAATGTCGTGGCGGTGGGGCTCAGTAGCCTAAGGTGAACCCATGCAGCACCTTGGGCGAAGCGAATTGAACCGAGGGAGCTGCTCTTTGTTCCCCTCTTATAAGAAGAGGGGAAAGAGCAGGGGGGCAAGGGGCAAGGATGGGAACCACCCAATTACACTGTCCCAACGTTGGGAGGGTTTGTTCTGTGGTGCGGGACATCCCCTCTGTGGAGATGGTGTCGGTCCATTGAAGGACCGACTAGCCGTCGAGGTGCCCTGTTTGCTCAACAGATCCGGGGCACCTCACCAAAGGCGGCATTGGTGGCATTCGCCGGGTTTTAGTAGGTAGAACTACGTCTACTTACCAGCTTTCGGGCTCAGCGAGTTCCACATACCCGTCTGGGGAGACCCACTCCCTCGCGGGATGTCTCAGAGAATTTCCCGGCGTTAAAAAAAAAGGTGAGCTCATGATAAGTTTGAAATATCAGCGTCGCCCGTGACTGTAAAATAGTTGATTTGTGACAAGCCCAAAGAGTTTATTCCTGTGGCAACACATCCTAAGACATAAGATGTTAAGTCTCGGTGCCAGTAATTACACCACCTGTAATTATTACCAAAGAAGGACAGCCTTCTTTCCGAAACATGGCGAAGCTATTTGACGGTAGAAATAAGCATGATGAGAAGCGCATCCCTGCTTCCTGTGAAACTATGACTTAACGATAATTAATAAAATAAAGATGATTTAAAAAGTTAGGAAAATCCAAAAGTGCATGGCTCAAAATCTCATTTTCCACAATAAAATTGATTTGTAAAATCCGGTCAGTTGCGTAGCAATTAATAAATAGTCTGATAAAAATGCACATTTGTTAGTCATATCTTAGCTTTTAATTATAATTAATAATTACATAATTAAATAATAATAATTAAACTCTAAGCAATTGGCCTGTCATTTCATTAGCAACGACTAAACAGTCTAATATTTTAATGTTACGGACGTTTTTTGTAAAATACACAGTTGTATCTTGTTTATAAATAATAAAAGTTAACCGATCGTGAGCGACGATGGCCTAGTGGGTTTGGGCTCGGCCTCTTAAGTCAGAGCCGAGAGTTCCGGGTTCGATCCTGACCTCCTGTGATGCCTGGAAATAGGCCTTTCTAAGTTTCTACGTGCACCTGAACAGGAGAGATTAATTGAGAAATTCAGTGTCAGTCAATGCAATAACTACTGCAATTCCTTGTTGCAACTATAGTATATGTACCTACATATTACCTACATATTATATTTAATGAAATAATCATATCTACTATTTACTTAAAATATAAATTGCAACACAAATATAGTTACAAACAGATGTTAAATTGTTCTATTAGACATAATGTTTTTATTCATTACGATATTAAGCTACACGATAATAATTAATCGATTTTAAAACGAGCTGGCGAAATTAGAATCGATCCATTAGGTCAGGGGTCGGCGATAGACCAGGACGGGTATATTTTAGTCGGCTACACTGCGTAATTCTATTCGCAGTAGTGAATCACGCCTCCAACACTAGAGAGGGATAGCACTATTGACAGTGAAATGTTAGCAAGATAAGCGGATAATGCAAATGAGACTATAATAATTCTGCCTAAAGTTTAGTTTGGACACGTCAAGCTGTGGTCACGATTTCGATATTCTGTTCGGGAGCTATCGGTATTCAACTTAATTGTTAGTTGTATTTAATGCTAAATGTTACCCAATATGTTATTATATGAAATTAATAAAGATAAGGCGAATTAGCACGCTCATGGACCGGTCTATTGAGGAATATGCTGATGGGCTTAGTCGAAGCATTCTGTAGTCCATTTGACTTGAGTTGGTTTTAAGGTTAATGCTTTAACGAAACGAAGGTAGATCGTACAATGAAAAATTAAATGTGTAAAGCAATATCAACCAATCACTAGTTAGGAGGACTCCAGTAGCAAATTAGATCTTTTGTCGTTTATTGGCGGACTCAAATAATCACAAACGTGATAATGATGAATTGGCATCTTATCATTGATTACAATTACATTTACATCAGCAATTAAATTATAAATATTATTATCACACTTTAACAGGGACACGCTGATGTTGATTACTCAGATAATGATGACAGCCAAAATGTGTGACACAAATAAATGGATTTACTAGATAGTAATTTGCTGTCTTATGTGATCTCTTATCATCATCGGCAATATGATATTATCTTGGAGTTTTTCATTCAGAAATGTAACTCCTAAATCAAGGTTGAGACAGGATTGAATAAAATATGTATAATATTATATACAAATTGTCCTGGAAGGGACTCCAAAAAAAGTGTTTCTTTTTGTAGTCTAATCCACTTCCAGTGAAAATTTGATTTCACGCTGATAATAATTTCTATTTTACTTCTTAGTCCTTCAATTTTGTAGCAAGAGTTGTGCTGCGCTTTTATCTGCATGGGTCCACCATCCTGCTTAGCTCTTCCCTGTGACAGCTTTGCTGTATTTTGGAGAGAAGGACAGGATAGGAATTTAGATTTAGAGGTTATTACTAGCACAGAGAATAAATATCTTATGTCTCATGATAGGCAAGATATAAAAGAGTTGCCTGGGTTAGATCCAAATATACTTATGTCTACCAGTTTGCTTTTTCAACTAACATGAAAAAGCATAGGTACATTTTTAATGTTTAAGCAAATTTCACTCATACAATACTTAGAAAATCTTAAGCCGCGTCAAATACCCTTAAAATTTGTTTCATAGCCTTAAGTTATTGTCCTTGAGCACTCATACTAGGGTACGAATAGATAAGTGACACTTGTGTCCTGTAATCAGTCAAAATCAATAGCAACGCTACGCGGACTGAACCGGGCTGTTTGTTCAAGATATACCCTGATAACACCGGCTTTGAAGACATGTCCAACTTTTAAGTACGAAAATTTTGAAATTTTAAAAAGTCGACGGTATTCTTTTTTGTCGAACGAACATTGTCACGTCTTGGCAGTCAAATCTCTAGAATGTCGTAACAGTCTACGACATGTCGCTGTCATTATCTTATTTTATTCCATTTTTTTTGTTTATGTTTTTTTTTGTAGGACAGACAGATTGTGATGGCAATTTTTGCACATATAAACTTAACATCGTAAATGAACACGCTGACCTATTGGCAACTTGCATGTTTCAAGATAATAATTTTAAAGTAGATTAAAATCACAAATTTTAAATATAAATAAAACTCAAATAAGCGATACCTATATTTGATGTTTTTAAATAATATGCATTAATACAAAACAGTCGTAATACAGTTGTAATCAATCAAAGTTAATTATATTTTTTCAAAGTTTCAAATAAAGTCTGTATTGTCATATTTTTCTATAGAGCCTCTTCTTTTACATTTTCAACATTTAAAAATGTCGTAATGGTTATTTTTAGGATTTATTTGGTAATAATAATACCGGCTTCAAGTGATAGCTATGCTGTTGTGTTTCGTGCAGTTTGTGAGTTTCCGGTAGCCCATTAGGGGGATAGGGAAAGAGTGAGGGCAACGCATCTGCATAACTTTTGATTGTGCGAATGTCTATGGGCGTCGGTAGTCACCATAAAGCTCCGACGGCTCGGTTGTTTCCTTATGACATACAAAAATATGTATTTCAAATAAGTTTATCGTACATAATAATATATCTGATGTCACACTACCTTTTTTCTTATTTTTTTTTAATTTTACGCCGGGAAATGCTCCTAGGCTTCCCGCGGGGGAGTGGGGACTCCCTAGGCGCGTATGTGGGAAGATGGTAAGGTGGACGCAGCTCTACCCACTGAAACCAGGCGAATGCCACCAATGCCGCCTTTGGGGAGGTGCCCCGGATCTTTTGAGCAACAGGGCACCTCGACGGCTATGTTAATCCCCAAAGGACTGCCAATGTGACACTACCTCAAATATCTAAAGTTATCTTTATACTTTTCTTTTGATATAATTTTACTATTGTTTCTACTTTAAGTTACACCAAAAGTTTCTACATAATCTAACTGAACCGCCACCTAGGTATATCTACTGTATCACATCAATAATTTAAATTATTCTTTACCTAACTAAATTATAACTTAGGTACCTTTAATAAAATCTAAGTTGCCAATTGCCATCATAAAATTATTTCACGTTAAGAAATATTCTAATATTTCAGTATTACTCGTATCAAATAATAATCAGGCGAGAGTCGTCATAACGCATAGCGATAAGCTTGATAAATATAGCATTCACAAATAAAAAACGGTTTCATGTTGGAATAAGCTAAAATAAATCTTAGATATAGTATTTTTAAAATATAAATCTAGCTGTTACCCGCAGCTTCACTGGTTAATTAGATTTATAATCATATCCGGGCTGAACATGATTATCCTACTTAGTAGCTTAAGGTGAACCGAGC
Organism: Helleia helle; assembly: GCA_963853865.1. NCBI lineage: Eukaryota > Metazoa > Arthropoda > Insecta > Lepidoptera > Lycaenidae > Helleia > Helleia helle. The sequence continues at coordinate 10,266,533 of OY971420.1, forward strand.
ACCTTGGGCGAAGCCAATTAAACCAAGGGAGCTGCTCTTTGTACCCTTCTTATAAGAGGGGACAAAAGAATCCCCCACAAGGGGCGATGGGAACCTCACCTCATTGCACTGGCCCGTCGTTGGGATGGGTTGTTTTGTGTCGCAGAACAGCCACTCTGTGGAGGTGGCGTCGGTCCATTGGGGGGCTGACTAGCCGTCGAGGTGCCCTGTTACTAAACAGATCTGGGGAACCTCACTAAAGGCGGCATTACTGGCACTCGCTGGGTTTTAGGGAGTAGAGCTATTTCCACCTTACCATCATTCGGGCGCAGTGAGTCCAACATACCCACCTGAGGAGTCCCCTAGCGGGATGCCGAAGAGTATTTCTTGACACAAAAAAAAAAAAGAAAGCGTTTTACTTGTGGAAGATTTTTTAAAACCGGATGAGTCAATCGATAATCGTTTGGTGCATTCAAATTCGATGAAATTACCTTTTACATCCAAGCTTGCATCTTTAAATTTGAATAAAAATATAAAAATGTTGGTAAAAGAATAGTACCTATTCATATTATGTTTAAACTACTGAAAAAAAGACGAGGTTCTAAATCTAATTTTTAATGTGCGTTATCTTAAAATAAATGTGAGTGTGTAAGTACTTACGTACTAATATGTATCTCCCTACATGCGTTACAAGTTATGCTCCTTAAAGAAAAATACATAGTACAATTTCATTACACTTTTTGCTTATTGTGTAATTAAAAACTATATTTTCTTCTAACGTCTATACTATCATTATGTGAAAATCTATACTAATACTAGTGGCCCCGACAGACGTTGTCCTGTACAAAATATTTTTTTTGTGAATCTAAACCATTCTCGAATCCACAGTGACATACACACGCACAGAAAAATTATATATATAAAGATTATAAAGCTGAAGAGTTTGTTTGTTTGTTTGAACGCGCTAATCCCAGGAACTACTGGTCGGATTTGAAAAATTCTTTCAGTGTCAGACATATTTATCGAGGAAGGCTATAGGCTATAAAACATCACGCTATGACTTATAGGAGTTGAGTAACGCGGGCGAAGCTGCAGGCAACAGCTAGTTATTATATATAACATAATGTTGACTATAGCTAACTTCAGGCAACTTAACTTAATTAGACGGTGTGCTCGCGCATCGGAAAAATTTACTCTCATCATTTTTCCCTAACGCGCCAAAAGAAGTATAGGAAAGAACTACAAAAATCTAGATGAATGGATTTTTATGATACTATTGTTATATTTCATATAGTCCATATACCAAAGAGTAGTCGAAAACGCCATTACATCCATCATAAATTATAGCCGTTAATTTTACTATGACAAAACACTACTATGATCAAGTGGCCAATAATAATTAAGCAAATGAAATATAGGTCAACAAATAAAGGTGCAGTCCGCAAAATATAGTATTTTTAAAATTATCTGTAGGTATTGCGGAACGTTGCAGAAATGATTAGATATCGACAGATAAACATGTTAAAGTAAATAAAAGATGCATATTTTTACTGATAGGAGTGACTTCATGAACTTCGTGTACCTACGAATGTACTAGTTATTAGAGCATTTTACTGGCCTGAAGTTAGGTTAGAGTGATTTTTACTGATACGAGTGACTTCATGAACTTCGTGTACCTACGAATGTACTAGTTATTAGAGCATTTTACTGGCCTGAAGTTAGGTTAGAGTGATTTTTACTGATAGGAGTGACTTCATGAACTTCGTGTACCTACGAATGTACTAGTTATTAGAGCATTTTACTGGCCTGAAGTTAGGTTAGAATGATTTCGTATTCTGAACTTTCATTCTTCTACGAATAACTTTCAGTCCAAGTTCAATTGTTTATAGGTACTGTAGTGTGTACATACTAAACTTTTTACTCTTTATTTACATATTATTCATCATGTGATATCAAATTATAATAATATATCTATGGACGCTTTTACATCACGTCGATCTGGTCCCGTGGTAAGTTCTCGAGGAACTTATGTTTCGGGTACCAGACAACGGAAATATATTTAATACTATTATACTATACATATATTTAAGATTTTTATTATATAATACACATATTTAATACACATCCATGACCTAGAAACACAAAAAACTATTTGTTCTCTGTCGGTATTCGAACCCGCTACATTCGGCTTGAACGACAACGTGCTAACCATTGAGCCCCAGATATAATTGAATTATGCATAATACAAATATTTGTAATCTACTTCTTTACAATTATAGATGAAACCTCATAATAATGATTATATTCTGATAAAGCCAACGTTTAGCAATAGTCAGTTTCGGTCTAATAACAAAAAAGAAGTAGAAATGAATTTAAAAATTCGAATTAATTATATTATTATTGGCAGAAAAATTGTGAAAAGATTTTTATACTAAATATTAGTTATTCTCTAAAACTAAAAAAAAAATACTACCGTTGGATACGCGGGAGCATACAAAGCAATAAGGAATTTATTTTCAGTACGATATGGTGACATCTCTTCGACATGTCTGTTTCGGTTTATGAAGCCCAATATATTCACTTTTACAGTAACTGACATTTTTACTTATTCTCTTTACATAAAAAGTGTTTTCCAGACTACCTACTTGTCATATTTCTGATCAATTCACGCAAGACAATTCTAGCCTCAATACATTTTTCATATGAAACTGTAAATGTATTGCAAAACCTGCATGCATTTTGTGTACGTATCTTAGATCCCCTTCAAATAACAAGTCACATATATATGTTTATAGAGATAGCGAGTTCACACGAAAGGCTCGTGGAAACAACAAAAACGGGTCCTAGTATAAAGTTAAACAACGAGCAGAATCAATTCAGTTTCATTATCCAGCCGACACCTGCTCCTATTGCTTATGATTTTACTACTTCAACTTGTCTTAGAATTGTGTAATTCCCTTTTTAAACTACATGCCTTCTTAAATTTTTTTTCTTTTACGCCGGGAAATGCTCTGATGCATCCCGCCTGGGGAGTGGGTCTCCCCATGTGGGTATGTGGGACTCGCTGCGCCCGAAAGATGGTAAATGGACGCAGCTCCATACCCACTTAAACCCGGCGAGTGCCACCAGTGCCGCCTTGGTGAGGTGCCCCGCTGACAGGGCACCTCGACGGCCTGAACCATGGTGGGGTGCCTTCTTAATATTAACCGACTATAAACCAGAGGCAAAGTTTCAAAAAAGAAGCGAGGAAGATAGAAAATGTTATTTTCACAATAAAATAATACCTAATAAATATCTAGTCAACAAAAATATTAATAATATAAAATTTACACAAACACTTTGTTTTGAGGTAGTCTTAAATACCTACGTATTATTTCAAATGCACGAAAGTTGATCGTCGTTTTCATTTCGTAGAAGGATATGAATACATATTTAATTAAACTAATTGTAATATTATAGTTTCACTAAAGGGTTGTAAAAACGGTGTTAGTAATTATTTTGTACTAGTAATTATTAATTCATTTATGTTAATAATCGTATAACACGTTTTAATTGGTTTTACTATTTATAACTTGAAAAAGTTAAGATACTTTAGTTAGATACTAGATCTTACTAAGAAATCACGAATGTTATTATTTTTTCTGTGTCTAAGTTTCTACAACTAAAATATTTTTTAAGATTTATCACAAGCCAATATCAATTCTATATCACATTGAAAATAATATTTTACTGCACAAAAAATAATTCGGAGAAAGGGACGCTCCACAACAGAGGCTAGTGTTAATTTAATTGACCACATTTACGAGGCCTGGGAGGGAGTTACGTGAAGCTTTGGGAGTTTTCTGTGACTTGTACAAGGCGTTTGATTGTGTATAGCATGAGACATTGATCAGGAAATTACGCGACTATGGACTATTCCATAGTCGCAGTAAGGCACTGGATCTTTAGAATTCCTATCTTAACAATGAGACTCAAAGGATGGAGATAAATACTAAAAGATCCTCCGGAACTAAAATAGTGATGAGGGTCATACTAGATCCATTTCTTTTCCTGGGTGGCAGCCACTGACCTGGCTGGAGATCCGCCGTGGGAGCTCGTGGCGTTGGTGCTCGCCGAGTTGCGCCTCCTCGTTATACAGAGGAGATCAGAATTCGGTGAGTCACCTAGCTCATAGCTGGGAGGAGCTCTCACGTTTGTGGAGGTTGGGGCAACAGTGGCTGTTGCGAAGGTGGGGGGAGGTCCTGGCACAATCGCCGTACGGCCAACGTACGGCCGAGGCACTGCGTCCGGCACTGGCAGCGTGGATGCGTCGCTGGAAGAAACCCCTGACCTTCCGCTTGACACAGGTGCTTAACGGACACGGATGTTTCGGTGCGTACCTGTGTCGGGTTGCCAGGAGGTAGCCGACGCCAGCCTGCCACGAGTGCGGTGCGGTGGAGGTCTCGGCCCAGCACACCCTAGAGGTGTGCGATAGATGGGCCGCACAGCGTCAAAATCTCGTGGCTGTGCTTGGAGGAGACCTTTCGCTCTCGAGTATGGTGCGCGCATGCTCGAGAGTGATGAGGCCTGGCAGGCGATGGTCACCTTCTGCCAAAGCGTTATTTCGCAGAACGAGGCCGAGGAGCGGGACAGAGAGGATGACGCCATGTCCGTCTCGCTCCGTCTACGTAGGGCACGAGTGCGGATGAGGCGCCACGCGCACCTCCTGCCTCCTGTCTAACAGGAGACTCGGGGTAAGGTTGGGTACCTGCCCTGGTAGAAAAGTTCCGTAGTCGGCGGGGGTGCTCCAGGCTGTCGGAGCTCCCCCATATTAGGAAGAAGACCTGTTAGCCCTTTCGACAGAATCGGCCGGTCGCGGGGTGAGTTCTGTGTTAGAAAAACCCGGGATACTTCCCTTCAAGCGGCTAAAGGCAACACGCAGTGGTTTTAGTACGGTACTGGGGGGGGAGAGTCTCACATATCCCCGGGGACGCCCCAACCTCGGGTGAATGCGCAAAGCATTTCCACTGCGTAAAAAAAACGGTCCATTTCTTTTTCTAGCTTACATTATTGATTTACCTCACTTTGTTAAAGATAGATAGTTTTCTTTGCTGATGACACTTCACTTATTTTTAAAATCAAACGATGAAAAACAAATTATGAGGACCTAAAAAAAACTATCTCAAAAATTATACATGACATAGGTTTAGCGTTATATACTTAGTAAAAAAAAACTAAGCGTATAAAATTTTCTTTACGAAACGTTCAGCGTATGCAAACCGATGTACTCTTAAACAATGAGAACGTGGAAGTGGGGGACTCCACAGTTTTCCTAATAACAACTTTAGATCTTAAGCTACAGCTACTCTGGGGTCCTCAAATAGCTGAATTAGCGAATAGACTCAGTTCAGCAGCATATACAGTGAGAAAAATAACACAGATCTTAGAGTACGAGTATGAGTATGTATGTTCTCTAGATACGGCGCGAATAATTTATTTTAGTTACTTTCATAGCATTATGTCTTAAGGCTAAAGGCATATTGTTATGGGCAATTGCTGCCGATATTTGCAATATTTATGCTGCCGAAGCAGGTTACCTGCGCAATTTAGAAGTTGCCCCCCTATTCATCTTTGAGATACAAATTTAAACAAATTATAGGAATCCTGACTGTCTCCTTTCGATACTTCTTAGAAAATTTACTGTATGTCCGAAAATCATAAATAAATTTAATACGAACGAAAAGTGACATTCATAGTAGGGATATTTTATGTAAATAGACACAGGCTAGATTGACCAGTGTATTATAGGTACGGTTAGTATACGGTTAAAATTCTATTCATAAAAAGACAAAAAAGTTATTAAAGAGTGTTTGTGTGGTAAATTATTATAAAAAGTAAGAGATTTGATGTAAGATACCACACCTAGGGAATGAGGCGTTCCTTGCAGGCATTTCAGGATAATATGTGAAATTTGTTATAGGATATTTGAAAACATTAGTTCAACCGAGTTTGTTTCACAGGTTCTTCTCAGTGGGCTTGCTTTTGAACCGGTGGTAGATTCAGTCGACATTCTAAAAGATATTTTGTTGGTATACCTACTATCAATATTATAATTATATATTACCGATGGGAGGGAAGCGCTGTGCCGCGCTCCCGGCTGCATGGGTACCACCATCTTGCTTGTTTCTCCCCTGAAACATCTTTGCTGTGTTTCGGAGAGAAGGGCAAGACAGGCAGTGGAATTACTGGCACCGGATAGGCAACACATAAATGAGTTGCCTGGGCTCGTTCCAGGCACTACACCTAGTATATAGTTTATGTTCATGGGCGACGTCAACCACTTACCATCAGGTGGTACGTTTTCCAGTTTGCCGATCTAACTGACATAAAAGAAATAATACTATTTTATTTGTATTATTATTTTTAATCATAAAAATTGATTTTGATTTTATACTTTTGTCATCATGACAATGTGCGTGTTGTCTATCCTTTTATCTCTATGAGATCGGTTTCGCCCTTCGAATAAAGAATAGAAATAGAAACATAATTTGGGTTAATATTTTCATTATATCATTACGTGTTCTATAAATTAGAACAATTTGCAGCTTCTATATAAATTGGTCATTCATACCGGTACGGTATAACGGTGTAGCCAGAATCCAGATAATTACTTCGTTTAGCCTCAACACAGCACTTGTTATTTGAAATTACCCTCTTAGTCTGTGTACATTTAAACAATGTTATATAATAACAGTGAAGCGAAACATTTGCCGCAAATTCCTTGAAGTACAAATATCACATTAATATTAATGAATATACTTCTTGTATATTAATTATATATTAATATAAATGACGCTGAAACGGTGCCATAACTATTTAATTATATTATTTGGTTATTTTTTTTTAAGTTAGTAGATCGACACTTTTTATTCTATAAAATATGGTACGGAACCTCTAAAGTAATCATGATTTATTACGATTTTTCTTTAATACGAAATATCAACAAACGATTGTTACAGAATCAGGCTTTTATGGAAAATTAAAGGGGAAACTATTTTCTAAAGTTAGATACTTAAAATCAGTTTTTTTCAGTATTGTACTCCTAACGGATTACGCTGTAATATATTTTAGTCTAGTTAGTCAGTTATCATGCCATGTCATCATAAGTATATGAAAAAAAATTTAAAACAAATGTCACTCACAAACAGGTTGGCTTAGACTTAATATGTGATTAGAGGTTAAAACCTAAAAAATACCTAACATGGAGCCAAAAAATGCCAATAACGTATGGCACTCAGACTTAACATTCAGAATGGTATTGCTAACTCAATGTATTGGTTTAATGAATATAAGCATCATACCGATTACTGCGCTGATACAAGGAGCAACAGGATACACTATAATGGTTACAATCATATACATATTCCTTGGTATACCTTTGATTTATATGGAATCCATCGTTGGACAGTTTACGGAGCGAGACTGCATAGATGTATGGAAAATTCGTCCTTGTTTAAAACATGTTGGCTATCTAATTCTTGTATATCAATTTGGCACGCTCATATTCAATCACGTTATGACGTCGTTTATCTTACACTACCTTTTAATATCGTTCGAGAATCCTTTGCCGTATTACACTTGCGGACCGTGGAGCAAGAAGGACTGCAATATTTTGACTTATAATTATACAATCAACCAAGAATGCATCAAAGTAAAGGACTTTTTTGAATACTGCAAGTATCTGTATCGTACATTTCCAGAATACCAATATTGGAAATATCACATATTACGTGTTAACGATGTAGATGACTGTAACTTTTATATTGTATGGAGGGTGTGCTTAGCGTCAGGAATCATTTGCTTCATAATGAATTTCATATGTTTTAAGCTGAAAAAGTCACTGAAGTACTTTGTACCGTTCTTGACTATATTTCCAGCGATTGCGTTGCTAACTGAAATGATGGGGTCCATGCAGCAAAAAGGCGTTATAACTTATTTTGAATTAGCAATGGACTTTGATTTTAAATTATTTTTCAAAAAATTTCGTTTCTCACACTTAATACAGCTAGTGATACATAATCTTGGCATCGGTTCTGGGATAACGTTTAATCTCACATCAAGTTCTTCGTTTCGTACACCTTCTTTTTCCAATTCTGTTATTTGCGTATGCTTGAGTGCGTTGTTTACAATTTTTTCCATCTTCACTTTGGCGATGATGTGTTGTCCCTACAGTTACCAGTTCGATACAACACCAGCGGATGTTTTAGGGACACCGCTATTATTATCCTTCGTCAGATATCCCAAATTCATATATGAATATAAACACTCCAAATTCTACCTTATAACTATATATAGCGCACGAACGGTATTGGGTATAAGTTATAATGCTGTAGTTTTCTTTAATCTATTGGAAATATTGTTGAAAAGAAAATCAAAACTGTCGTTCTATCCTGGTTTAACATGTTTTTGTGGAAATCTAATGATATTCTTAATAACAATTCCATTACTAAGTAGTATTGGCGTTACATTAGCTCTTAGTTTTCGGAGACATATTATTTTGGTAGCGACATTCATAGCTCTATTAGAATGCTTGGTGTTTGTGATGTGGTATGGGATCCATAGATTTACCGAAGACGTACACTTTATGCAGGGAATACAACCCAACAAGTGCATGAAGTTTTTTTGGGTGACAGCAAATTTTATTTTATGCTACGCATTCTTCAATGAGCTGTTGTACCAGCTGAATAAACCTGAATCCATTGCATATGCGCCATATGTGAGTCTCTCTTTCATAACTTTAATTGTTATTGTAATATTGGTACAGTTGATTGTGGCTTTGTTTAGAAGAAACTTTCGGGGAGCTTTTACTCTGAATCCTTTTTGGGGACCCAAAAGCGATGTGCTAAAGAGAAGTAGAGGAATGTTTTCAGCTCAAGCAATGACTAAGGAATATATGTATCGCCAATACCATCTTCAGGCGGGCATCATTGAACGCCAAAAGAAATCAAACATAAGGATATAATAAAATTGTTTGCTTTTATTACTTACGATAACTTAAATATAAATATTTTAGTATTAAAATTAAAATTATATTCACTTGTATATTTCTCTTCACTTCCGATCGACTCCTGAACCGAGGAATAGTGCAGCGAAGACCTGATGTTCTATAGCGCATTTATTAGAAATATTTATTAAAATATAATGAACATGATTAAAATCATGTGCCTAATTATATTCAGTACTTATTAAAAAAGTATAGGAACTTTAATATATAGTTTCGAACGTCTATAAGACATATGACTCATCTAATATCTAAACAATAATTTATTAAACTTGTATTGTATATTGCGTAATTTGATCATAATATGAGTCATCTATAAAACATTGTTATAATAAAAATAAATTCACCCATTTGATATTTTTTACAGTCATAAATAATTCTTCGCTAGAGAAGGTTTAAATGAGAATTAATCGACAGCTTTATATTTTGTTATTTACAGTTAACTATATATTTAATTGTGTAAGATTGATGTGTTCTTCTGTGGATAAAGTAGCTTGAATTATTCGCCTTGAGTTGTAATCTCTCTGCTTTTGATTAACTCCGAGTCCGAGACTTAAAATCCGCAAATCTACCATTACCTAAATTAAAACTGTTTCATTATAATGAGTAAAATTCGCGTAAGCAAAGGAAAATAATATGATACTAATTCGTTACGTACGTTAAAACCGAGGATACTCTGTTAAAACCGAGGCTTCATAAATTAAGTAAATATTTTGGAGGACACTGCTTTTTGTTCGACTACCAAACTTTTAAGGCTTACTTTAGTGTGCACTATTTGTTAAATACCAGATTTGATTTGAAGATTGACTTTGAATCTAAAAAAACCTAAGTAGGCTTGTGTCGTCAACGTCTCTTATGAACATCCTATTTCTATAACCGATTTCATTTTATAGTAAACGGACTGATGATCACTATTTACCCATGTACCTATTTATATCATTCATATTTAACATAATAGTCTAATTCATATATTTTTATATTGTATCTATAGACATTAAGGTTTGGATAATTTAAAAACTTCGACTAATTCGAGATTTGTAAAATTTCATTGGAAACAGGTTCTATTTTTTGCAAGTCTGCCGTACATGTCTACTTTATTACATTCACAAGCTATAAAAAAGAAAGTCACTAGTTTGAAGTTTCCGCCCACTGTCATCAGGCATTGGTTTATTTTAAAAAAAGTGGCGCGCCAAGCTGTCTGCTCTCGACACGATGCCTTAACGTAAAATACAACCATTAAGATCAATTTCGCAATGCAGCGCATCCGTTGGTATATCATATGAGCTCGTTTTAAAAGCCTTCATACTCACGCATCAATGTATGACTCATTCATGATTATAATCGTAAATGGATATTTTTTATTCAATCGTTAATCTAAGTTTTTGTGCCGATTTCGACCGTAACATATAGAGAATATTAGACACAGCAATTACATTTCTATTTAACGAGTCTATTTTAACATTTTAGAAAGAATATGCGTTTTATGTTAGGTTAATTAATATCCATTAGTTTCCTAATTTGGATTATTCACCATATCAGTGTTGATATTCGATAAGCTTAAATTTTATGTGTGCGTGGGCGACTCATTTTTATAGCTTTGCAAACGTAGAAGATAACGGTACGCGTAGATTTTTCATACAAGACAAGAGATTAGGTTTTGCGTTTGGCATTGCGACATTTTTTTGTATGTTTATCATGTAAATAATCTGATAATAATTAACGTATTTTTATCTAAATATTGCAATATTAAATTATGTACGACTATGTCAAACCAAATTTCACAAATTAAATAGTTTGTTACAAATACAAATAAATAGCTTATAAATATTTTATAGGTCTCAAAGGTAGTTAAAGTTAAAAAAATAATCGTAAAATTAAAAAATGCAAGTAGACAATACAGTTTTTTTCAGATTTCTTAATTTTCGTGTCTCAAATAGGTATTTATTATAGGTATTTCTCAAATAGTTGGTAGTTAGGCAACTACCTACTTAAAAGTAAATGATGAAACTTTATATACTTATATAAACAAGCCTACAGTAAAGAGAAATATTTACCTTACTGTGGCTTACCATAGCTTTCAATTAAAATAAATGTGACGTATAAATAGACCGATAGTACGAATTCAGACTTTAGACTAATAGAAGCTAAATCCTATATTACAATATATTTGACTTTGTTAGGCTGCGATATTATAATCATCATCATCATCATCCTGACCCAAATACTAGTTGAGTATACTACAAAATGTGTGAACCTTACATAATCCAAATTAGATCAAAGAAAGCGAAACTTCGAATGAGAAAGCATACATTATTTGTCAAAAGAATCCTTCAAAGATATCGAAAACTAAAATTGAACGTAATAGACAATATAAAATAGTTTTAAAGGGTATTAACATACGGTGTCAGTGAGACGAGTGCAAATCCAGTTCGCGGTGGATTGCGTCATACATTAGAATGTTTGACCCGGGCGCTAGGGCCGCTGCCGCACCGCCATCGACATCTCTGCGTGAATTCCGACCATTGTCACGAACTGCCCCTCTACTTAAAGCACTCAATCGCAAAACCAGAGCCACTCGCATGACTCTTTATCAAGATATTACGAAACACTGCTAACATTTCAGACTTGGTAGCGAGAACGTTTTTAATTCCTTGTTCAGATACGAGATGTATATCGATCCTTTTTAATGGAAAATATATTTTCTTTAAGGATATGAATGTATGGGTGCTTGTGCAATCTGATTTGTGACAAGTGTAAATATTCCTTACATTTACTTCTAAAACAATTTGTCACCAAACTAATCTAATGTCGTTAATTGTACACATTACGTTTTTATAAAGAAAGTCTTGAAACCATCGTAAAGTAGTCACTATCGCATAGCTGACGCCCACGCTAAGTGCGAGAGGTCAAACAATTGCACAATGCTTTGAGAAGTCAAAAAAGTGGTTATCAGGTGCTTAAATTATTGGTTGCACGGCAACGTCTAAAAAGGCTTTAAATACTTGAATGGCATTACGATCGAGTGTTTATCGGGCACGTTAACCTGTCGTGTGCGGTCCGTGCGGCCCGCTTGACTAACATTCGATTAGCACTGAGACACCGTCCACACGCAGATATGGCACTTCACCTAACGTTTGGCACTTTCATCATTAATATTAAAAATACTAACACACTTAATGTAAAAAAAATTATCCTTAAATAGAAAAATACTAAAGATCCTTGAATTAACAAACGGTACCGATATGTACTCAACTGAAAGAATGTGTATGTATAATAAAAAAATATCAACCCTTACATGTCTCACTGCAGGGCACGGCATCTAACATTTGACACTTTCACCATAAAACACAATGTAAAAAAAAAAAAGATTCCGTTGAATTGATAACCTCCTCCTTTTTGAAGTCGGTTAAAAATACGTTAAGTTCCTTAAATATATAATGAACAAATGGTACCGATATGTAGTTAAATGAAATATTATATATAATAATAATATCAACCGAAATCCGATCTCCTCCTACCGAAATCAGGTAAGGAGGCAGTTTGGCCATAGTTCACCAATGCGTTGGTCCAATGCGGGTTAGTGAACTTCACACACCTTCAAAGACTTCATCTCATCAGACATGCAGGTTTCCTTTTTTTATGTTAGTTGGATAGGCAAACTGGCAAACGTGCCATGAACATAAACTAGTTTACCTGGAACGAGCCCAGGCTCATCTATGTGTTGCCTATCCTGAGACATAAGATGTTAAGTCTCGGTGCCAGTAATTACACTGCCAGTCTTAACCTTCTCTCCGAAACACAGCAAAGCTGTTTCACGAGAGAAACAAGCAAGATCGTGGTACCCATGCAGCCGGGAGCACGGCACAGCGCTTCCCTCCCACCGGTTGGTGGCAGGGAACCTCATTCGTCACAACGTTTTCCTTCACCGGTGTGGAAACAAAAGAAATGTTAAAAAGGTCAATGTAAAATAAATCCTTTATATGACTGATCACATATCGTGGTCATACTAATTTCTTAACTAATATAAAAAAGGTGAAAGTGTTTATTTGTCCTTCTTTCACGTCGCAAGCGAGCAACAGGTCCGCAAGTTTTTTTGCAACGAGACAGTCGGAGAACTTAGAAGTACTTTTATTGTGAAAACAATTCATTAACGCGGAAATGTAAAAAATAAATTAATTCAGGAGTTTTAATTGAGTCTACGTGAATTAAGATGTTAGAGCTAGTTACAAGTCTTTTATATCAGGATTAAATTCCAATGGTAAAGCATTTAAAAAATTACTAACGACACAATGTTTTAAATAACAAAAACAAACAAACATAGATTGGATACAAAAGATGTTCATTGAGATTACAAATGGCGTATCGAATGCCATTTCTGTCCATCTCGTGGTCTACAGTCCCGATCACTTTCGTCGGCGCGCGCGCAGGTGCCCCGCCCCGCCCCGCGCGACCAACTCCCGTCCCGTTGACGTCGCGTCGTGTAACGGTGCGTTTTGTTAAACAAAATTAAATAGAGGACAGTTTTTACGCACGATTTTGATTGACGATTCCTTCGGAAATGGGTGAAAATAAAGATTGCGTAACTTATTTCAATATTGAATATTTTTTATTAATTATTAAAAATAAAAATGTATGATCGAAATAAAATTTATTTTATTAACACTCGTTGCAAAAATAATATTCCTATACACTATACAAAACTAGACAAACAACTTCTATCGAAACAAACATTACTCAATAAAAACAAAAAGTAGAGTCTAAAGTTAAACTCGTTTTAACATTTAGTTAGGAATCATCCAAAATACTTTATAAAAAAGTAAGGGCCGCCCACGCGTTGTAATTTAATATTTATGAAATATGTCTGCAATACGTACGTATTAGGAGATTTACAAAAGCGTTGACGAAAATATATTTAGTCACGGCGAAGCTTTGAACAGTATTTTGGAATCTTCTCCGCCGATAAGTTGTTTGAATGTGTCAATAATAGATAAGGAACACAAATAATGGGCAAAGGCGCAATGTCGATGACACTTAGAAGTGGAACATGAAGTAAAGAAACACTTGGTACGTTCAAAAAGTATCCTGATATTATACGACTTATACTTCCAGGTTAAGTATAGTTTTTCAATCTTCAAATTTCTTATGCATTAAATTCGTAATTGTTTGCTCATACCTCAAAAATCTTCATAATTTATGAGGTGGCCAAAGTTATTGTCATCTAGCGATGTGGACATCAAATAAATCATCGGCGCGTGAGTTATACGAAAGCTACATATATTAGTGACATCAATTTCTAAATGCTAATTTCAAGTGGTTTTAGGCTCTAATACAGAGAAGTTCCGACGAAAAAAATGTACATCAAACGTCAATATCGTATACGCACGCGATGCTTCAAACTCTTATCGTTTGGTATACATAGAAAACTGTATTAATAAGTTAATCCGTATAATTCGTCACAAAATGATAAATTTTGTTTTATAGTTTCGCACGATTTAAGTTCTTATAATTGTAAACATATTCATCATAATGCAACGTTATTGTTAATGAATATCACTGTGATTTTTAAATTTATATTGGCAACAAGTTTTCGTATTGAGTATCAAATTTAGATGATATTTATTATTGACAGGTCTAGGACAATTTTTTGCCCTACTAAACCTACGTATACTCTATCTCCATTATAACAAGCCTGTGAACATATTATATATGACCGTTAACCAAGTTTTTATGGCATAATGAGATAAACAAGCCATAAGACTTATGGTGACTACCGACGCCCATAGACATATCTGTGTCCTGGTGCAAACCATCTGTTTGGTTGTTGGTCTGGTTGCACTCATTTTCCCTATCCCCCCCCCCCCCCCCCCAGCAAACCGCACGAAATAGTTGTCACTTTACGCCAGTATTATGTGAGCGAGATGTACCACCCCGATCGTGTCGGCCCATTCGGCAATGAGACCACCGCCCTAGTTTATAAGTAGCAATCTTTTTGTGGACCTTTACTGTAACATGCAAACAATGTATTCGTCGAAGGAGGAGGCGGTATTAACTCCATTTGATGGACATCCGGTAAATCGTATACACTATCGGTCATTTCAAAGAGAACAGAATCTGCTGTTAACCGTTCCAAAATATTTTTAGGCTTGCTGGTTATTTATTATTTGACATATATAACCAGTATTCTATAACTATATACTATTCATTTTCAAAATATGAAAATAGCACACGAGTTATTTAGTAAACTGAATTCACAATAGTTTGTAGCAGTAGTATATTAAATCCATTCCACATATGGAATCGACATACTGTCAGTCAAGTTTGGATTACAAGGCACAAGATTCAACCACTTACTTTTCAGAATAAGTGTACTGTGTAGTGATGAGTTATTAATAGGATTAACAACTTTCTATTACATGTCTAAACGAACATACTAATGTACATTACATAAGGAACTAAATGACTAAATACTAATCCTATGCATATACATAGGATTAGCTGAAATCTATTAGATTTGCTGGGTACGATTTTTTCTATCTAAACTTATTAAGTTTTTTGTTTAGCACATTCGTATCTTTTTCGTTATTACTTATTGCACCCATACGGAGCCGGGCGGGGAACTCGTATTATAATCATTTTAAACTTAACTAAGATATTTTGGATACATCGGCGATGACGTAGTAAGGAGCTTATTTCTGGTATCCTAAAACTTCATTTTCACACAATTCCTTATTGTTTTATTCAGTTTACTTAAAAAATGTATACCCTACTTCAATTTGAAATTTAATAAACATATTAAATTAGGTACTTAGTTTAACTTAATAACTTTTCTAAAATAAACTTAATTTTGTATAATGGAGATAATATTAAAAAAAAAAATATATATATAATTAAAACGCTGAGAATCGCTATCTCTTGTGGTGTGTGCCAAGTTCGTAAACGCCGGAATGTGTGAAGTGGAGACTTATAGCCGCGGGGTAGAAAGCAGCCGCAGAGACGACTCGCAAGCGGGCCAGCCCTTCAAACGTGTTGCCGAGATCGCATCGCACGCGTAAAATATATAAAACTGCTCAACACACAATACACTTTTGGCAGAAAGAAACAAACAAGAATATTTGTCAATAAATAATAATAAACGTTAAAAAAGTAAAAAAGGTAGGATAAATAAATCGAACCAAGATTTTTGAATTGAACGTGGGTTACCTACTACTACGTCCCTCACTAGATGGCTAGTAGTCTTTATCCCTCCACTACTGAACCTATAGGCCTTTCCTTTGATGAACGTCAAGACGGCAGATCCCTTGCCACTCACATTCAACACGGACCGGCTACCCGCATGGAGATCGTCTTCCCACCTGGTTAATGGTCGACCAAAACTTCGTTTACCAAAACGCGGCCTCCACTCTTGAACCTCATCAGCCATCCGTTCTTCTGAGTGTGTGTCCAGCCCACTGCCACTTCAACGAGCTTATTCTTCGCGTGATATCGGTAACATTAGTTCTCTGCTGAACATATTAGTACTCATTTTTTTGAGCAGAGCATTTATCATATCAATAAGAAATTTAAAAAAAAGTGTTATTAAAATAAGGATATCTGGAGTCCCATATCATTCGTCTTGGCGTATATTGAAAGCGGACTATGTCCATTAATAGACAGTTAGTTACAGTAGCCAAAAAATCTCATGACCGCATTTTATAATTCCTTTCGAGCGACAAATAAGCACCTAATAATAATAATAAAGATAATGAAGGCGTAAAGGAGTTCATATAAGTTAACATATAAAGTACATGCAAGAGGTAGTGCCATGCTGCATTGCAGCCGAATTGGGCCGATACGACCGGGGTGGTACTTCTCGCTTACATAACACCGGCGTCAAGTGACAGCTATGCTGTCGCGTTTCATGCGGTTTGTGAGTTCCCGGTGGCCCATTGGGGGGATAAGAAAAAGGAGGGCAATGCATCTGCATAAGTTTGTTTGTGGGGATGTCTATGGGCTTCGGTAGTCACCATAAGGCTCCGACTGCTCGCTTGCCTTCTAATGACATAAAAAAATATAAATTGTACATTTTTAATATTTCCTCCTATATAAAAATCCGTGTAAAAATACTTCGTGTAAAAATACTTTGTATAGCGTCTGTACATATTTAAATAACTTTATTAATTGAAATAGATAGCTGTGTTTAGCGAAAGTCCATACATTAGAAATGCAATTATTTTACAGTACTCGGCGAGGTACGCGTCATAAGTTTTCAGATATAAGATTCTGAGGAAATGTTTTAAAAGATTTTCTAATATTTTTGTATAAAGTATGTGAATCTATTTTACTGGGTAAAGCAGTTGTTTAATCGCTAAATCAGCTTTATATTGTGACTTCCTTAAATTGTTGTTGACTTCTTTGAAAAAAGTATGTGTAATATTTTTTCTCTTACATCATAATAACAACTTTTCCTTAATAATTTACATAATTGTTGGTAATAGTTATTAAATTCTGAGTAGACAGGTTCCTATGATATATAGTGTACAGGTGTTACAATGTAAAGCTAGTAAGTTCGCAGGTTATCACTTTTATCTCTGCTAATTATGTTACTCGTAATAGTTAAGTGTAGATTAGAAATTCCTATTGGGCGCTACTTATAAATGGGTTGTTTCCCAATGGAATATTACATTAACGAGATGCATTAGAAGAGACATCAGAAATCATCGAATGTTTTTCGAACGTTCGTTATTTATTTTATATAAAATACAAAGTGAGCGTGCACAAATAGTTTTCCTTTAAAGGATATGACACAAAATGCGGTTGTACGAAAATCGTAAATTATACAATAAAACATCCCGACGAACGGTTCGCAAAGTAAAGGTAGAGCTTTCCATCGAATGGAAAAATGCACCGAGAAGCCGGTTTGTTCGTACCTTCCGGATTCCCAACCTGCTACTCTAGGTCAGCTAGCGCCGTCCCGCTCGCACGCCGGAGTACAACATTTGGGGTCGCGTCGCCCTAACCTAGATATCCTGAGCTTGGCAGATTTTGTACTGACCGACTTTGGCATGTAAAAAAATTATGGCTAAAATGTAATAAATAGCTATGCTGGCATGTTGAAATACACACAATGTGTGAGATTGTACATGTTATATTGTAAACGTATTTAAGTACACAAATGTAGGAATTATGGTGAATTTTTGAGGTTACATTATGATTTATTAGATGGATTATATATTTTTTTAATATTTGAAGAGTTATTTAAATCATTTTACGTAGATATTATGACCAATGTAATTTTGTCAATCTTCTAAATAAGTATAAAATTAATAGTTTTTTATGTCTGTCATTTAAATATCCCATTTATGGCAGAAGGGGAAACAAGAAATTAGTTCACCTTATGTCAAGTGATTATTGACGTCCATAATACCTTTTAAATGCATTAGCGGCCTTTAAAAAATTACTACTCTTTTCTTTACGTTCGGAAAATCATATCGGTGCCGAAATTTCTTAGGTTTTCACATTTGTGGAATGAAGAGTTATTGTAGTGTTCTTTTTTTAAATGTTAGTTGAATAAACTATGTGTTGCCTATCCTGAGACATAAGATGTTAAGTCTCGGTGCCAGTAATTACACTGCCTGTCTTGCCCTTCTCAAGAAACAAGCAAGATGGTGGTACCCATGCAGCCAGGAGCGCGACACAGCGCATCCCTCCCACCGCTTCTGGTGACCACATCCTGTCCTATATGATGTGAAACAGTACCACAAGTACCTACATGTAACTTAAGAAAAAAATGTTTTATTTTCCAAATTATAAACAGGTTTTATTTATAATAGATAGATATATTTATAGATAGATATATTTATTATTTAATCATCAACAGATCAAACAGAAATCGTTTCATGTGAACAATTTAGTTTAAAAAATAAGGTTTATCAAGGGTTTAGCCGATGGTGAATGTATAGGTAGTAATAGTGTATCTAATCAAAAAAGAAAAATCATATAAAGAAAGAAAATCATATAAATTAATAACATTTTTTAAATAGTTCTACCATGTTTAATTGATGGAATAAAAATATTCTATCCCTCTTTTCCTCTGTCCATTCTGCTTTTTATCTCTACCTCTGAAATAAATGATAAAAACTTGCATATTATGATGAAATGTAAATTTAAACTACTAAAAGCGTTTTAAAATAGTTATACCGGAAGGCAAAAAAATATCGGCTAGATCGATACAACTAGTCTTTGTCTAATTCTTTATGGCTTATGTATAACTAGTATATTGGAGAGTAAGACCATTTGTAAAACAAACAGTCACCTTATAGAGTTTCAACGATATTCTAAGTAACGAGGTTTCTTTAGTTTACTTATTGATACTGCGATAAGTTTCCACGTCTATGTACACGTAAATTATTATTTGAACAACAACTGATATAGTGCGCTCGCAATTTTATCAATGACCATACGCGGAAACAGCTTTATAAACCATACAATAACTTCACTGCTATGGAATGTTAAAGACAATTATTTTGTATGTTACGAAAACCAACAAAGTAAGTAAAGAATAATTAGTACGTATATAATAAGAGTTCATGAGCCATATTATATATATCTTCGTATATATTTCCAAGATGTTGATCTATATTTTCAATTTAGGACGTGAATTTTTATAGACGAGGAATTTGATTCTACTGCTTTTTTTATTCAGGATGTCATTTCCTGAATAAAAAAAGCAATAGAATCAAATTTCTAAACGAACATTATGTCGAATGACATTCCAATTCAACCTTATAACGCTTGGAATCCTTATAGTTACTTAAACTTAAAAAAGTTTTAAAAAATATTTGAAACTGGAAAAAATTAACATAGATGGATGAATATATTTACCAACATTATAAATATCACGCTCACATCAGCTAATTAAACTTTGAGTCGCATCATCATCATCATCATCAGCCTCTATCCGTCCACTGCTGAACATAGGCCTCTCTCAATGAACGCAAAGACGGCCGATAGGAGGATTCAATTGATGGGCAGCATTCGGGAAGCTTAGCCATATTCTCACGTCGTGTAATACCTCAGAGTTTTAAGACGAAAGTCTCCGACCAATGCGTTCTCCCCGTGATGACCTACGGGGCTGAAACGTGGCCTCTAAGCTTACGACTGGTCCATAAGTTTGCCATAGCTCAACGTGCTATGGAGCGTGCTCTGCTGGGTATTTTTTTTGCCAAAAATAGGATTCGAAACGAAGATAATATCCGCAAGAGAATAAGCTCGTTGAAGTAGGCTGGTCACACGATCAGAAGAATGGGTGGCCGAAAGGCCAATAAGGTTCAAGTGTGGAGGCCACGTTTAAGTAGACGTGGTGCTGGTCGGTAATTAACCAGGTGGCAAGACGATCTTCGTGCGGTGGCCGGTGGAGTGGCAAGGCATCGGCCGTCTTGAGTCGTAAACTGAAAATAAAAAGCTCAATAACAAAATCCTGATTGCCCGAGTTCCCGTCACGCATCACCAATTTTATTTACAGCAGTGATCACAACAAACGTAATTATGGATGTTAGATAAGCTTAAATAAACCGATCTATATCAATGTCTCTGAACGAACACATAGCTGAAGTAACAAATAATGAAACATATGGCAATAAAGGTATAATCGATCACGGATTGAGCACGATCATTGTATTCGTCAGTTGGACCGTGAATCCTGTCGCTATCTCCCCCCTTACCCCCTTGGGGAACCATTATATGAATCTCATTTACGTTCGTGCTTCCGCAACTGAGTAAAACCATTGGAGTGTGTAATGTTAATTGATATTAAGGATGAGGACATTTAAAATGATTTCATAAGCGTTCAAAGCTTCGACCGTAAAAAACTTTGTTACCCCGAAACAAACTAGTGGAATTATGATATATTAACCCAGTTTGACGACCGCACCGGTTGGAAGCTAGGCATAACCTTTAATGTTCAAAATAGCGAATTCAAAGTGTGATATTATAGAATTTCTTTTCTAGCTTTGGATAGGTTCTAATGTCTAAGGTATTATTACTATTTTGACTTTAATTTTTTCTATTTTTCCCATTTCCAACGGGCTTTTGGCCAAGACATCTTTGGTTAAATATTAACATCTGTCTTCTAATCTATCGACAAAAAATTCCTGACAAGTATTTAAAACTAGCTGTTGCCTGCAGCTTCGCACGCGTTACTCAATTTATATTAGTCACATCGTGATGGTATATAACCTATAGCCTTCCTCGATAAATGGGCTGTCTAACACTGAAATAATTTTTCAAATCGAACCAGTAGTTCCTGAGATTAGCGCGTTCAAACAAATAAAACAAACTCTTCATCTTTATAATATTAGTATAGATTACTGCTATCTGCGTGAGTATGTATGTATAGGGGCGTATGATTAGTTTTGGGACTGGTGTAGAGTGATTTAGGAATGACTCCTGTCTCCCCACCATGGTTCAAGCCTTGTCGTGGCGGTGGGGCTGAGTAGCCTAAGGTGAACCCAGCACCTGGGGCGAAGCAAAAAAGACCGATGGAGCTGCTTTTAAAGAAAAGGGGACAAAAGAGGGGGGGGGAAGAGGTGAGGGTAGGAACATCACCCCATTTACGTCCTGACGTTGGGAGGGGTTGTTCTGTGGTGCGGGACAGCCCCTCTGTGGACGTGGCGTCGGTCCCTTGAGGAACTGACTAGCCGGCGAGGTGCCCTGTTTGCTCAATAGACCGGAGGCACCTCACCAAAGGCGGCATTGGTGGCACTCGCCGGTTGTTCGTGGGTAGAGCTTCATCTGGCATAAAAGAAAAAAAAAAGGAATGACTCCTATACTGGCAGTTACTATTGGATATACTCTTTACGGTTTGAGCTCTCCATTGCGTCTGCTACGGTGCTATGGACTAGTCCGCATAATTATTTGTGTGGGTGGTGCTGAGAATGTGTGAATTGGGAATAGCTATTATTATTATTGGTTGCACCACACAAAATGTGCTTATAGGTAGCGAAATTACAATTAAGTCAAAATCTTGCTCGTATCTTTCGTGAAGCATCTATGCTGTATTGAAACGAAAACCAAGATAGTAAAAGTGATTACTGGCATTAAGTCTCACCTAGCGTCTCAGGACCTGCCCTTCGATAGTATCTGCAGGCAATACGTAGTTTTTAAGTAGTATCTCATTCAAATCCAACTCTTTTTTTTACAGATCAATATATTTTGGAGTAAATATACCAAGAATATAACTATGATAATACCTATGAAATATGATACATATATAACTAGCAGTGCCCAGCGGTTTTACTCGCGTTGTTCCCATTACCGTGGGAGTACAAGGATAAATTATAGAATATAGAATACATGGTATTCTTATGTATAATCTATGTCATTGTAGTAACTTGTACCTATGTAAAGTTTCATTAAAATCCATTTAGTAGTTTTTGCGTGAAGAATAACAAACATACATCCATAATTCTTACAAACTTTCGCATTTATTATATTAGCAGGATGACAGCGAGCGTACGCAATGAAAAATATAGATAAATACAAGTAAAAAAATAACAATAGCCGGTGTCCCAGTGTGAGCGGGTCTAATGGTGCGTTTAATATTGTTTTACACGGAGTAAGCACCGGAACACATGATAGCTTAGGAAATATTTTCCAAATCAACCCATGATCGTAAATAATGACAAACAATGAGCACAGTAATGGCTATGTGAGATTTGGAGATATAATTTACAAACTTGTAATCATTAGGTACTTAAAGCTTTGTCAGACATGTTTTGTTGTCTATTGAAATGGGTTCAGGATGAGGCCGCGTTTGTGGCGGGTAAAGGTAAAAGTAACGGGAAGGGGTCCAACTAGAACTGGGAAGTCCTTCTTTGTGTAAGTTTGACATATCCAGTGAAAAAATGAAGAAGACCTTTTACATACCTAGTATACCTAAGTACTTTAGGTAAGACGTTGCGTGTATTTTTTATACAATTTTTTGATTTCCGTTCTTATCTAAAATTCTTATGGTCTAACGAAATCATGGGTTCATCGTTTTTAATTTAAAAATTTAACCGACTTCAAAAAAAGAGGAGGGTCTCAATTCGTCTGTATGTTTTTTTGTATGTGACACGATTGTTGTTTGTAAGCTGTGATGTCTGTAAGCTGGTGTTTCAAAGTTCGTCTCATATCATTTGATCAAGATCTGAACAACCGTTTTTGAGTGATTCTCAATAATTCCTTTTTAGTTGATATACTTTACCAAGATATGATGTGCAATTGTATAGGAGTCTTTGGTAGCACACCATAGTATGTCGTAGTCATCGTAATCATCATCATCATCATTGCTGAACATTGGCCTCCTTCAATGAACGTCAAGACGACCGAACCCTTGCTGACGGACATGGCAAGGAAAGAGTCTTCCCACCTGGTTAGTGGCCGGCCAACATTTCGTGTAAGCATCTAAGCGTGGCCTCATCATACAATTTGGTGATGTTTTGATGAAGATCTTTGGTGATATCTTATAATGGAATTCTTTAATGAAATGAAATAACGGCAGCAATTCCGCCGTGATTGCTTTCAATTACATGTATTATGTTATGTATTGTTCACAATAATTCAAAATTGTTTTTTATTATTAATTTAAAATCTTTCTTTGTTCGTCTTATTAAAACGGCGGTGCCTAATATGAGCAACGCGTTTAACAGTTCTACCCATATTTCAGACAAAGATTAAAACCGACTTCAAAAATACTAAACTAAAAAGTAATAAAATAACAGTGTTTCTTTAATTTTTGTGCTTACAACTTATAATCAACTTAATCTTCTACTAATGTACTAACTTTGCGTTTACCACGTCATTATTGTTTTTTTTTTCGGAGTCAATGTCAGCCAAAGTAGGTAGGTAGGTTATCCCCACCATGGTTCAGGCCTTGTCGTGGCGGTGGGGCTCAGTAGCCTAGGGTGAGCCCAGCACCTTGGGCGAAGCCAATTGAGCCGAGGGGGCTCTTTGTACCCCTCTTATAAGAAGAGGGGACAAAAGAGCAGGGGACAAGGGGTGAGGATGGGAACCTCACCCCATTGTACTGTCCTGACGTAGGGAGGGGTTGTTCTGTGGTGCTGGACAACCCCTCTGTGGAGGTGGCGTCGGTCCCTTGCGGGGCTGACTAGCCGTCGAGATGCCCTGTTAGCTTAACAGATCCGGGGCACCTCACCAAGGCGGCACTGGTGACACTCGCCGGGTTTTAGTAGGTAGAGCTGCGTTCACTTACTATCTTTCGGGCGCAGCGAGTCCCACATACCCACCTGGGGAGACCCACTCCCCAGGAGGGATGCCTCAGAGCATTTCCCGGCGTAAAAGAAAAGAGAATTAAAAAAAAAAAAAAAAAAAGACTGCAACAAATACGACACCGACTCCAAAAGTAACTATAATGACGTGGTAAACGCAAAGTTTGTACATTAGTAGAATATTAAGTTGATTATAAGTTGTAAGCACAAAAATTAAAGAAACTGTTATTTTATTACTTTTTAATTTAGTATTTTTGTAGTCGGTTTTAATTTTTTGTGAAATGATTTAATTTCTTAATTTTTAGTGATTCCGAAATTCGTCGTCTTGGCGTTCATTGAAGGAGGCATGTTCAGCAGTGTACGGATAAAGGATGATGATGATGATGATGATGATGATGATGATGGTGATGGTGATGGTGATGATGATGATGATGATGATTACAATGACCGCGACATACTATGGTGTGCTACCAAAGCATCCTATACAATTGTTACATCGACATGTAATAAAATGATCATATCATCAAGGTAAACGAAACCAACCAAATAGGCATTATTGGGAATAACAAAAAAACGGCTAGTCAGATCTGAATAAAATTAACATGGGACCAAATTGGAAACACCAGCTTTCAAACAAAAAAATAATCATCGAAATCTATGCACAAACGGCGGAGTAATCGTGTTACATACATACAAAAAAAAAACATACAGACGAATTGAGAACCTCCTCAGTTCAAATTCAATAATTTCGGAGTCACAAAAAATTTCTAAACTCAATTTTTTTTTACACAAATTTAAAACCGACTTCAAAGATAAAAAAAAAAACTAAAAAGTAATAATGTCAGCCAAGGTATGTAGATGGGTAAATACAGCAACAAATACGACACCGACTCCAAAAGTAGTCATAATGACGTGGTAAACGCAAAGTTTGTACATTAGTAGAAGAATAAGATGGTTATTATTTGTAAGCACTAAAGTTAAAGAAACGCAATTATTTTGTTACTTTTGTTTTATTATTTTTGAAGTTGGTTGTAATTTTTTTTTCTTAATTTTAAAATTTCATAATTATTTAATTTTCTGTTTAGTCAAGCTAAACGTAATATTTTTTTTGTCTTACGGATATGTTTGTTGTGAGCCACAATTAACACGATGAATACCGCCTATCAAATGGCAAGAAATAGAAAAATTCAAGCATACTGATATCAGTCACTCTGATACATTATTCTATACATGCTACCTAATATTGGAGATATCTAAAGTTATGTGAACATCGAAAAAATCACGCTCAGTTGTAATTCATACAAATATTTAAATTACCTCTTGCATGAGTGAGCATGAGTATAATAACTAACTTGTGACTTCCTCTACACAGTCCACTGGATCCAAACGTTTATACGTTTAGGTATTACGCTACCAACTGTATCATCCTAATTTAAAATATTAAAGTAGATCACTTATTTTAATTTGGAATCATTTATTTGAGTTCCATCTAATTTACATATGTCAGTATGAGTTTTTCATTCGATAATGCACTTGATTACGAAACCGAAAGGAAATCGATTGTTTAGTTGTTTAGATTGAGTGCTTCTATAAGTTAATTAAAAATACGTTATTTTGTTCCATTTTGTAATATTGTTTAGCATTTGAAGCGACTTAGATCTGTAATAGAAGTCGTATACGCCTTAAAAACTAATACATTTGTAAATTATATATTACACTTTCCAAGTTAAATTCAAGTAGACCGATGAATGAAGAGGCCTATCTCTATTAGATGAAGTATACTGATTGATAACAAACGCGTGTATTTGTTGTAATATTTGACGTGAAAGTTAAGTGTATTATTAGGTATATATTACAAATGAATTGATCAAAAAAGGCACTGGTCGCCGCTCATGCGTGTACGCACCCCTTGCGTGCCAGTTGATAACAGAATGCATTAACTTACAATATAGTTACGTACCTACAAGGTCTTCTTGCTTTATCTATATCGTATACTTAACATCATTTATATATTAACAGATTTATAATAATATAATTAAGTGAAAAAATTCTAATCGTTAAAATAATATAACGCACATCATGACTTTGTCATTGTAGCCCTGAGTCTTGTGTATGACATCTGTGTAAAATAGATTAGGTATGTTTCATACGTCTTGAATGGAGAAGAAAAGAATAATACACTTTTTAGTATGTAGAATTAAATTCTAGACCATACACATGACTCTAGTTTTTATTTCACATCGATCGGTGCAATATTACCGAAGTGCAATGCAAATGCAATGGGAAGTTTGTTTTTTAAATCTCGTCAGTGTTCGCGAGTGGCACATGACGTCATTGTCCCCATACGGCACGAGCCACGACACGGGCGCTCGCCACATGCGCCTGTCGTAACTCGTACATTTCGCGGGTAAGTTATTTGCTCTCTTTCTCGTCTGTGTTTAAAATATAGAAAAATAATACAACAAAAGTTATCCTCGTAAGTTTTGAAATGAAACTTCTTTGCGCGCATGAGGAGCATGAAGCACATAGCCATGGAGTGAGAGTAATAGAGAGCAAGTGAGTTAGAAATATCGAGAGAGAGAGTGAAATAGAGCGAACGTCGCATCGCAAGTCTCGGTAATTTAAATCTTTAGATTAGTATAAATATAAACGAGATTTAAAAATTAGTTTGCCAAATAAGTTTCAGTTCTGAAATATTGTGTAGGTACTTTGCACGGGCGCACTTTTTCTGTCAAATTTTTTGGCATATAAATCAAAATGTTTTTTTTTTTATTATTTCATAATATCAGATATTTTAAGCTTCTATCGCTCCACTCTTAGCACAAATTTTAAATTTTTGTGTTAGTCCTACTGTCAGTGAGATTACATTAGTTAGAAGATACAATCGTTAAAATTTTAGTATGATAATACAACTAAGCTTTATAAGCTTAATAATATTTGTACTTTTAATAATATTTGTACACCAATTACTTTTAACGCAAAATAAAGTCTCTTATTAACTAACATCTTTTACGTAGTTTCGCTAAAAGAGGCACTTTTAATTCTAATTTAGAAAGAAGATAAAAACGTTGTCGCCATTCTTTAACAACAATCAACCACCACAGGCAATCTATGGAGAAGTCATTAAAATTCACGATCACAAACCTAAAACCACAATAATTTAGTAATAAAGAAAAAACAATACCTACTTAAATTATTTTAAAGTTATTTTATAGTAAACATACATTATAAATATTATTCATTTTGAAATCGTGAATAGACTTGATGACTTATAAGTGATAGATAAGCATATTTACGCTAAGCTCAACCGAATCCAACCTATAATCAAGCTCAATCAGTTACCCGCGCTGGTTCGTTTAGAAATGCCACGTCTTATTAGTACATCAACACATGAATTGAAGTTTATATTATGTTACATAAATCAATAGAAGTCCGTAACTAAAATTTCTTTAAAAGTATGTATCTTTAATTATTCCGACAACTAGTAATTTTCGTTATAAATAAAGTCAATTGATGATCCATCCCCGTTTCAACTACTTAAATACGTTTCCTAAATTTTTATGGTTCACCTCCAAGTGATAGTGTTTTTTAATGATTGATAGGCTTTCGTTTGGTCACTGTCTCATCTGAACTACGTTATGAAGATATTCTTTTCCAATTTCATGTTTCGGCTCTACTTGGTATTTTAGATTTTTTCATATTATATGAATTATAGTTCTTAAAATGATTACGAGATATGAAAAAAGTATCTAACATGAATGTTTGTTCTGTTAATTATTTTTTATGAGGCGTGTCGTGTACGTAATGATCACGCAGACATATCGTTTAGTAAATAATAATTAGCTTGAATTTTTTTTCGAATTCTAATGTCGCTTTAATGAAACACGTAAAATATTTATTTTATATTTAATTGATATTTCACCCACATAACACAAACAAAGTAAAGTTACTTTGTATTTAATTAATTTTATTAATATATATAAGATAAGAAAGTAAAGACTGCAAAATAGAAGTACTCGTTTTAGACAATATAATTAACATAGAAGAGTTGACAAGTACATACACGTAAGTTGATAATTTTACATTTTGTTCGCCATATTAAGATTACATCACAAACGATTCGCTTCCACTCTGTTTTAAAACTGATACTGATACTTCAACAATCAAAACGATAAGTGTTTTTCTATTTACATATACATTGTATGTATTTACAAAGTATAGTACAAGTTTATTTCTGTAGTTCACTGTACATCGGAATTTATTTGTTAGGGAAGTTGATTGTTAACTAGTACATTGGAGGTGGTTTTTATTAGATTGCGAAAATCCGCATCAGGTACACATTAAAACTGGCAACGAAAATGTATGTATGCATCGATTAATGTACATTAACAAGATTTGATTGTGATCACTGATTCTGAAAGTGTATATTCATTGAAATGACTTTCTTAGTGATGTACATTGTACATATCGATACACCTATATCTTTATAATCTTGTTAGAATGTATGTCAATGAGCTCCCAAATGACGAGTGTATTTGATGTTTTTATTTGGAGTATAATCATTAGAGTATAAACAGTTGGGCGCGATAGGTGATCTACAAACGGATTTCAGATCTTTTTTTCCGATGAGCGAAGCTGTATGTATAAGTAGTTACTCATATCTTTTTATTTTATTGAATGCTGGGACTATTTTGATACCTTAAATTATTTTCTTATATTGCTATGGACAAACTCTTGTTTTATTTTAATGTCGCGATGACGCGATGTGCTCTTCACCGAGATAATATTTGCAGGTATTTCCGTAATAGAAAACCAAAATGAACAGATATTAAATAGAAGCGAAATCAACCCACCCTGGGCTTAGACCCAAAAAACCGTTTCCCATGCGCGACACGGTGCCTGCCCGTCGACAATAGTGGCCTTTACACGTTATGTACCGTGTAAATTGTTCAATCCAATTGGTTCCATATTTATCCCCCAATAAGAAGACCACAGAAATGTATTTCAAGTGGAAAATTAGTTCGTTAAAACATTAACAAAATAATAGTCGTAAAAATTATATTCTTTTCAATTTTTTATTAGTCATACTTGTGATGTGATTATAAACAATGATATTTTTATTATTAAAATGGTTTAGTCCATAAATTAAAGAGGTTTATCTCAATATAGGGGATTAAAGGCTTATACATCATCATCATCAGCCTCTATCCGTCCACTGCTGACATAGGTCTCCTTTAATGAACGCCAAGACTGCCGATCCCTTGCCAATCGTATCGCATGGTTTATAAATGATATGTCCAGTACTTATGTTCAATGAGCGCTAAATAAGTTTACATGGAACTTAGGCCGACTACAGCACTAAGATACCAAACCTATGACTATGAAGGTGTTTGCTTTTTTATGATTTTAAACACAAGTCCATCAAGCTTGTATGTTGAGTATGACCTCCTGCCCCTATCACACAGCAAATATAAAGCGGACCCCACTGACGACAACTGTTGTCCAGTACCTACTTCATTTTGTAGTCAACCGACTTGGGAATCTAAAAAAACGTTCTCGTCGTTTAGGAGGAGTTCAATCACATACACACACACAGAATAATTATATATGTGTATAATATATATAATATAAAGTGCGGACCAGTGTTTACGCAGCAAACGAACGAGAAAGGAGATAGTCCAGTACTGACAAGTCTAATGCCGTCAACATCTACCCGCATACTTCAGTTTCGTGAACAAGACATTCGTAGGTAATGTCAAAATATCGAGCTCCGTGAAATAAAAGTGAAAAACATCGTAAATACGAGGGCGGCACTGAAAATTTCGGGAATCAATGAAGTGACACAACATTACTATTTAAAAATGTATTTATTGCTTTTCGAAGTATTCTCCGCGAAATTTGACACATTTTTCCATACGATGAAACCAATCATTGAAGCAACCATTCCATTCGGAAGTTGGGGTCTCCAAAATGGCCGTTTTGTAGGTGTCCACAGCTTCTTCAGGCGATGAAAATCTCTGACCACGCAATTTATTCTTTATTTTAGGGAAAGTATAGAAATCATTAGGGCTTAGGTCGGGGCTGTACGGCGGATGGTCTAATAATTCTATGTTTTCTTGCCCTATAAACTCTTTTATTCTGTGCGCGGTGTGAGAACTCGCATTGTCGTGATGGAGGATGATGCGGCGGTTGTAGTTCTCTTTACGGAGTTCAGAAACGACCTGTGGCAAACAAATACTAGCATACCATTCTGCATTAACCGTTCTTTGTCCCTCAAGAGGAATAGTTTTTGTTGGCTTTAACTCATTTTCGAACACCCAAACTCGTGACTGGTTTTTTGTTTCAGGTTCGTACGCGTATATCCAGTTCGTCACTTGATACGATGTTGTATACAGCATTTGAGGATCCTGCGTGGAATTTTTCGAGAGTTCTGATACGTAACGCGTAATAAAAATACGTAATCCAAGTAACGCGAGCCACTTTTTGCTCTTCACAGAGAAAATGCGGTATCCATCGGAAAAACAACTTTTTTACACCTAATTGTTCATGCAAGGTTATTTGTATTTGACTCATGCCAATGTCTAAAGTTGCCTGAATTTCTCGGTATGTCACATGTCGATCTTCCTCAATCAGCTTACGCACAGCATCAATGTTTTCTTGGGTGACTGCAGTTTTTGGATGACCTTGACGGGGATCATCACTGAGCTTGACACGTCCACGTTGAAATTCAGCAAACCAGCGATAAATTGTGGCTTGGATGGGGCTTCATCACCAAATGCAGAAATCATCCGGTCAACACACTGTTTTTGTGTTAAACCACTTCGAAAGTCATAATAAATCATCGCTCTAGAATTTTCTCGAGTCAATTCCATTTTCTCAACGACTAAACAAGTTTAACAAGACCTTGTGACAAGACCGAGAATCTTTTTTTAAATAAATAAATGGTATTCGATTTTTAAAACTAAGGAGTTTTCAATTAAAAAGATTTTAATATGACAGGAACAGTGGAAATATTCCATACCCGATACTTTTAGTGCAGCCTATCTATATAAGTTTTAAATAATTTTAGTATACTTAATAATATTCATAAATATATATGAGATTTCATTTCAATTTCATTCAATTTCTTTATCTTGTCGATTTTTTTGGTATAATCTGTGCAAACGTATCGTTCTCTGTTACTTTCTTAAATAAGCAGTAACTAATCAATATTTATAAGGAAACAAAAATTAATCATTGATTTATTGTTTAAGAGTTGATTAACTGAGAGGTGGCTAAGTATTACTTAACCAGATTTTTATAAAGTAAGGCCATAAAATACAAACAAGAGAATGTTTGGGTCCGTTCGCTGCCATTTTTGTGCCAGATATGATACACATAGTTATTTCACATATTGTATACAGGTAAATGTATGTGACACGTGACAATGTCATTACCGCACACAGCATACAAATTAGCACGCGCCGTGTAAATAATATTACATTCAACTTTACTTTATTCTTTTTTTTTTCTCTTAAAAGTGGGGTCGGTGGGAGAGTGGCGCTGTGCTGCGCTCCCGTCTGCATGGATACCACCATCACGTGCTATGAAACAGCTGTGCTGTGTTTGTGGAGAGAAGGGCATATACTGGCACATAGCCTTAATATCGTATGTCTCAGGCAACACCTGAATGAGTTGACCGTAGTCTCAGGTTAACTTGTTTATGTTTGTAGGTGACGTTGACCACTTACCATCACTTGACTCGTCTGCCCGTTTGCCTATCAAACTAATATAAAAAAACTTAGACTATTAGACCGTCCCACTATGGTTCAGACCTTGTCGTGGCGGTGGGACTCAGTAGCATAGGGTGAGCCCAGCACCTTGGGCGAAGCGAAGTGAGCCGAGCGGGCTCTTTGTACCCCTCTTATAAAAAGAGGTGATAAAAGAGCAGGGGGCAAGGGGCGAGAACGAGAACCTCACCCCATTGTACTGTGCCGACGTTAGGAGGGGTTGTTCTGTGGTGCGGGCAACCCCTCTGTAGGGTGGCATCGGTCCCGGGACTTACTAGCCGTCGATGTGCCCTGTTTGCTCAACAGATCCGGGGCACCTCACCAAAGACGGCATTGGTGGCACTCGCCGGGTTTTTGTGAGTAGAGCTGCGTCCACTTATCAACTTTCGGGCGCAGCGAGTCCCACATACCCGCCTGGGGAGACCCACTCTCCCGCGGGATGCATCAGAGCATTTCCCGGCGTTAAACAAAAAAAAAGACTATTAGACCGAAGTCTGCTCTAATTTCATCTATAGGTGAGGTCGCGAGGCTCAAACCCGTCTAAGTTCACTGTGATTGGAGGTCCGGTGGTTGCACCCCGTACTTTATTCTTAACTGGAGTAAATGGGTATAAAATTGACACATATATAAATGTATGTGTATTTTTTTATATCATATGGGGGCAATCGAGCAGCCGGAGCCTTATTGTGACTAACCGACACCCATACACATCCGGACAATCAATAGTTATGCAGTTGCTCTCATTTTCCCTATTCCCCCAATGGGCAACACTGGAAACTCACAAACCGCTGGAAACGCGACATCTTAGTTGTCACTTGATGCCGATGTTATGTAAGCGAGAGGGTGGTAACCCCGGTCGTGCCGGCTCAATTCGACTGCAAAACAGCATGGCACTACCCCTTACTTATTAATATTATTATATAAAGTATTACTTCTATATTATATAAAATATTACTTCGACTGGTGTTATTTTCCGATTTACCATTTAAGATACACGCATAGAATATTTTCCAACGATTTACTCGCGGTGATTGATTGAACTATTTTATATTTTATGACACTGTAATTTGTTATATATTTACCATAAATAATGCATGACACAAGTATACATAATGTTTATGTTATATTTATGTCCAGTATTAGCTTCAAATTTCTGCTCGATTGGCAACAAGCTACCCAGGACATACAAGAGTGGCGGAACCTTGTGGAGGCCAAGATCCACTGAGGATCGATGCACGAAAGAAAGCGGAGTAAAGGGGAAAATAAGTAATTTAAAGACGTGCAGTTTGTGTAGACCGTAGATTAATAAGTAATGTAAGTGTAAAAATGGTACTCTTCTTGATACTATTTTTTTTATAAAAAAATTGATTTTCTGTTAAGTCGGCTTA
The DNA here is from genome assembly GCA_963853865.1 of Helleia helle. Lineage (NCBI taxonomy): Eukaryota > Metazoa > Arthropoda > Insecta > Lepidoptera > Lycaenidae > Helleia > Helleia helle. Next base: position 10,299,954 of record OY971420.1, read on the forward strand.
CGGACGATATTTTTACGTGATAACGTCATAAAGAAACATTAATGAAAAATTGATTACCTTTTTTGCCGCTGATTTGAGAAAACAGTCAATTGAAGTGAACAAAATGAAATTGAATGTGAAAATGACTGAAAATTATGGAGGTAATTGTAGAAACAAACACAAAACATGTTGTTGCGTATTCAACATTTTTTATAAATAATAGTTGGCTTGGAGCCAACGTTTGAGCCTCTCTATCGTTTGACAGGCTCAGGCGAAACGGGACACTTATTCGTGCTCGCTGGCGGTGTTTCAATTTATATGACGTTATGACATCAAAAAGAGTTACTTGTCAATATTTTTATATTGACTTTTGACTATACATACTTCAGTAGGTATACAGTAATGTATGTATTCTTACATAATTCTTACCGACGGGAGGGCGATCCAATATGTTAGTCCGCGACATGTATATGTCTGACCCTTAGACAGAATTTCCCTATAATGTTCTTTTAATGTATAGTGCGCAATCCAAAAATAATACCACGTTAACCTAGCCTCGTGGTAGGTTCATTAGAACTTGATTTACGGGTACTAAGAAAAAAAAAATTAGAAATTTATATAATTTATACATAATATACACGTCCATGACCCCAGTGCATACCTCTATATATTTATCATACAAATTATCTGCACTTGGCGGGATTCGAACCCGCGACCGCTGTGTAGTGTCTAGTCCAGTCGACCAGCCGGCCGTCAAAAAAATATGCTGATTATGTTTACATATCTATGTTTTATATATGCTGGACATCCCGTAAAAGCCAATTTTATACTTTTTGAAAAGGGCTTAATAGTAATTATGTGGTAATTATAATTATTATTCTATATTGTTAACTATAGTTTAATTGACAACGCCTACAAACTTTTATATTATATTATACTATACTATAATATATTATACTATATACTTATAGGCGTAAAGTTGGTAAAACTTACCTGCATCTGAAACCAGGAGTCAAGAAGGCCGGCGGCGTGTGGAGCACCCCAACGGCCGCCGCCCGGGACTATCTGCAATCATTATTGTATATTATACACTTTATCATTAGTATGTATTTTATCATTACGGTAGTCAACTAGCCTCTCCTATGTTAACTTTCTCCTAAAACGACTAGCTCTTTTTGTGTCAGGTGCGGCCTATCCTTAGACACAAGATGATCAACTTCAATGCTGGTACTGCTTGAAGTGACCTTGTGGGCAAAGCAAATAAAGTTGATAGAAGGAAATAGTAGAGACATTTGTATGCATTATAAGTTAAATTTGTTTCTGATAAATAAAAGACGTGTAACTAACCAGAGCGTGTATTTCGACTGACTAGGTAATAGGTATATTGTCCAGCGCTCGGGCGCTCATTCCGAAACTACCAAAGTAACAGTATAAAACTAATATGTAACAGCATGAAAGGTTTATTGTATTATATATTCAATAAATTTATGATAAATACTTTGATTGTAACGCTACCATAACGATGCAAATATTTCCTTTACATTTCGATTAATACGATAAGACCACGGTTTGTGTTTACCTATTGTTATTTTAATAATAACTTATTGAAACTACTTAAATAAAGTGCTATAGAAAATTAAGGTTTATAACAATTAGTTAAAAAGAAAAGTTGTCTCAAAGCAGGTTGTTAGAAAATAAAGAAAAATATAATTTATTTTAATTTAATTGTCTGTAATTAGACAATACGGGAATAAAAAGTTTTCTGTTTTCCTGGGTCATGGATGTGTATCTATTATAAAATAAAAATCTTAAATATATGTTCTTCGAGAATATATATTTAATATCTATGCGTATGGACGCATATTTTCTTATAATATCTATGGAGATATTATAAAAAAATAGAATTATTTCATTAACGGAATAGGAAATGACTGAATCAGAAAAAACTGGTAAAGTACGACTCGACTCAAACAATCCAATTACTATTAAGTTATAAATTATTTGTAAAGTTGGTAAAAAAAAGTGTTCGTAATGTATTATTATTTTTCTAGTTTGTAAACATTTAAGATAGGTACTATACTTTTGTGTCTCAAGTAATGAAAAATAAGTTAAAAGTCAGTAATCATATTAACAAAAAATCATAATAAAAAAAAATAAACAAAAATGTATAAAGAATGTTTTGTAAATTTGCACACATTTTTCATTGATATGATTTTTTTCTTAGACCTCTAATAATTGTTAATTGTTACTATGTACTTGCTGACGAATGTAAAATGTAGCAGACAATAACTTCACCTTTGAGAGATAATAAATAACAAAAACATATACATACAAATGTGTTCTTGGAGTAAAACTAGAAAATCGATTAAAATATATAATACTTAATGATCGATTAAAATATATATTATATAATATGTTTAAACAAGAAAATAAACTGAATCTCGAATACGGCTCGAACGATTTCAATGAAATTTAGTATACGGGGTGAAAAACTGCTACATTATCATTAGAATACGACGGTAAATTTTAAAATAAAGTTTAAGTTCCTTCTTTTGTGATGAAAACTATTATTGGGAGTTCTAATTCTAAGTATATTTTGAAAAAACAACACGATATTAGTGTTTGTGGCGTGAGTTATTTGAGTTAAGACCGAGCAATCGGCCATCCAGGTACTTCATCATCATCATCATCAGCCTCTATCCGTCCAGTGCTAAACATATGCCTCTCTCAATGAACGCCGAAAGACGGCCGATCACTTGCTACTCGCAACATACATATATATAATATTATATACATCCAACATGGACGTACTTGAACAACATCCAGGTACTTATTAAATAAATAATACAATAGCCTAACAATAAATCTATAAACATAATTCAACAATTTTACCTTTCTATTCTAGAATTTAATTGTACACACTAATTCGAGATGGTACACGACGAGGCCGTATCTTATAAACGTTTTACCGTTACGTGTTTAGTCTTATAGGCTGGAGGGTCAAGCTATTGATAACACGCAAAAGCTAGTAGCCTTAAGGTTTCACAACAAAGGTTTGTACATTGCGGTGTGGTATTATAAAGGGTAATAAATAGAGAGGACTAGATTCCCATTTATTGCTCAACTTTAAGCTCAAAGTGATATATAACGTGATTTATATAGTTTCTTCTTTTCACAAAATGACTTAGAACGTAAAATATTATCTAATGAAAATCATAAATTATATTATTTATGGCACATTAATAACTAATATTAGTCTTTTATTAAGACTAGAACTGCATTAGTTAATTTGATGTATTTCAGTTCATAAAATAACTGATGATGATGAAATAAAATATAGTTACTCTTATATATATATATATATATATATATATATATATATATATATATATATATATATATATATACCTAAACAGCAATGGTACTAACATATATCAGGATATTATTAATACTTATTTTTTTCTGATAATCCAATAGGAAAGGGGGTTTCCTAATGTTGAATGTGTACAATAACCTATATATTAGGAGAAACTAAGAATATAAAGCAAATGTATTGTGACTGTAAGAAAAAAATGATAATGATTTTTTAGGTATTTTGCTATGAGAGTCTTAATAGGAGAAATAGATAGTCCATGAAACATTTATTATAGGTTTGTATTAAATATAAAAAATTATATAACTATAGTAATAATAGAAATAATAAACTACTCGGGAGGGTAGAATACTCGTCCGTCTTTATTTAGGCTATATGTAACGGAAATTGTAGAATTTTGAAAGCAAGACTGCAATTAACTAATCAACTACTTATTTTACGTTAATCTTTAGCATTAATATAAATAGATAAAGTCAGTGAGGTATATACTGGTGTGTGGTGCTAATGTAATATTATTGTGCCCTAATTTCGCGGACTGAAATAACATTTTCAGTATTGCTGAAAGTCATAATAAAGATCGCCGTCATATCTAAGAAGGGCTGGGTTACTTCGTGCCATGGAGTAAATAGTAAAATAATTTATTTATTTATTATTTATTTATTCATAACTCAAATGTCAAAGATCCATATACAAAAAAAAGAAATACCTATAACTATGATAATTACAAAACATTTTCAAAAAAATAAATTATAATCTGAAATAACAAAACATTAATTATTTAATTTAGGTATTATTACAAAAAAATAATTAATTTTATACACGCACTCAATAATAATTTTACAATACGGGTGTATAAAATAGTTAAAAACAAACATCCGAATTGAGAACCTCCTCCTTTTTAGAAGTCGGTTAAAAAAACAATAAAATAGTCACTGATATATTTACAATATATGTGTAAAAATGTTCGCAAAACCGGATTATTTAATTTCATTGTGAATATTATTTTATTGCAAATACTCAAGCTTGCTAATTAGCGGAGGTGTCAGTAAATTTTAATACCGACATTAATTACTCTTTTCGTGTATACCTTTTATCGATTACGAGTTAATTTGAGCTTGTAAAATAAGATTAAGTAGTCGTAAAGACTAGGTTCAAATGAATTCACGAAAGTGTGGCATGACCAGGGCATGACATTAAATATTTTAATTAATTAGTATCAAAATACTGAATGTTATTACCCAACTGCGCCAGAAGGAGGGTCATATTTTTCGAGAGTATATATTATGTATTTAAAATTTGTTGGCCCGCTCTGAGGTCTTAACTTCTAGATGGATTTAAGCTTGAGAGGTGTCATTAGATTCGTATTTACTGTGAGTTACACTGGGTATGTCAAAATATATTTAAAAAAATATGGATTTTTGGAGCCAAATTTATTTGCAGTCGTTTTTTTTGTTTTTTTAATTTAAAAATTATTAAAATTTGAAAAGTTACGGTTACATGGAATTTATAATTTATGAAGAAGTTACAACAATTTAATCACAGCATTTAATTAAGTATTTAGTATTGAATCCATAGTTAGAAATTACAGAAAATACTTAAACTTAAACTAACAGGAAAGAGTAGCAAGTATAAAAAATTATGCAATGATCACGGTGATCATGAAATCGTAAATTCAGCCAGAGAGAATACAAAATTGTGTCGTATTGTTTGTGAATTGTAGTGCAATCATATTTAATACAAATATTGGATTTATAACATTGAGTTATCATGTACTACGTACGTACGTACACTACTAATATAGTTCAATAATTTATAAAAAGAGGGTAGCTGAAAAAACGTTAGCATTGACGCAAGTGTTTTCAATATAGTCGGCAATATTATTGTTAACGAGTATTGTTGGTAGGTACAAAATTATTGACTATTATTTAAGAATTGACCAAAGTTATTTATCTTCAGCCCGTTAACGTTCTTTGTTATACACTTTTTTTAGCGAACACAAAGTTATTGATACCCGGCTGTCTGTCCGTCACCACTGGCAGATTATTATTTTGCGAACGGTGTGACGCTGTAATTTAATATTTCTTAAAGATTTTTATAATTATGAATTTAAATACATAGGTAGATGTTTCAAATTTGTCGTGCGCCCCGTATTAGGCAACTTTTTAAAAGTGAATGAGCACAAAAAAATACTCAAAATTTTAGCCAGTATATAAATACATAAAATACAACATAGATAGTTCTAGTTAAATAAACTAGTAGTTTATTAATTAATTTACTAATAAAGCCTATTCTGTTAGTTATTTCCCGAGTGTTTTGGCCGACACCTGCCTTACCGTCGGTAGGCGTTGATGTCTTTTCTACGAATATATAATTCAACTTGCATTCTATTTGACCTATTATTAGTATACGCCTTAGTAATATTTATAACAAAGAGATTATTGTATTATGTACTAACATGATTGGTTTATTTTATTTTAACTCTTTTTTTTTATTCAGCAAAAAGTGAGTTTTGCAATGAAATTTGTTTGTGCTTACAATCTTTAATTTAATTAATTAAATAACCACACTTATCATAATATGAAAAATATAAATGGAAAATCATTAATTGTAATCAGTAATATTAAAAGCATTTCCATTCCTTAAAATTAACTTACATAATATCACTAGTTCACGATTAAATCGTGATTATATGATATTGTTGATTATTGGACGGACACGAGGCTATGATGATGATAAACCTAATCTGAATATTCCTTTGACGTTACACAAGACAGCGGATTTTTTTTCAGCAACGCGCCTGTTATGTTTTCCGAGTGGCGATTCTTTCTTTAACATTCAAATTGGCATAAGATTTATTCAATTAAATTCGAACAAACCAGCATCTAACAGGTAAGATTTCGATATCGATAATTGCGAGAGATTTGCTACATCAAGTAATAGATAAAATTAAACATTTTACTTTCACATGGTCAAGCGTGTAAGTGATTTATATTCAGATGATAACACTGATACGAGTTTAAAACAAATAACTTGAACACTGTTTATTTGGGATAATCTTGAATGTACACAGAACGTCACTAGTGTCGAAGTAGTGATGTACATACCTGGTCGCCCACTATGTGCTCGGCACCTCTGATCGCACAGCACGCCTCCATTCCCGGCTGCGGCCGGGCGGTCACGGGCTCACTCGCGGTCGCGCGCGTACTCAGCGCACGCCTGCGCGCACCCACTGCGCGTCCCCGACTGCGTGCTGCCGCGCCGATACCGATACTAGCGATACCCCCGATACTAACGATACTAGCAATACCACCGATACTAACGATACCACCGACATTACTGATACCGATACCGACCTCCTTCGCGGGGTTGCAATGAAAGTGATTACGCTCTTGCGCGACTGATAACGAGGGCTCACACTATATCCACTACTTAGTACTTATCCTTAGTAGTTTTAATACGCGAGTTTCCCTCATTATAAAACTTTCGTAATCTTGTACTTGTCGACTTTTGAGTGATTTATTTGAACACATTTGACACTGTACTTCTTAAATGACAAGTATTGCACTTACAATTAAAATGTAAACATCATAACGACACAAGTTTTACAGATTTCATCTAATCGCGATATGTCCGGTCCTCCACTCCATTGGTCACGTCGTTAAGTAACTGAAACTTTGGACTTGTAAATCTTAATAAATGGTGATCAAATTTGTAAAAACCTTTTTCTTGTGCAATTTCTACATTCTAATTGAAAATGCTATACTTGTCAAATGTGTCCGAATAAATAACTCGAAATGAACAACCTCCTTGGGGGAGGCCTACGTCCAGCAGTGGACTCGTATTAGCTGAAGAAAAAAAAAAAAAGAACAAGATTACAGACAGATATTGATTGGCGTGAATGTTTAGACATGCAAAATCCAAATGATATCGTTTCTACAATAGATAATAACTTTAAAAGGGCATATAATTTATGTACAATATCAAAAAATATTAGTAATAATAGTAAGCGGAACTCGTATAAATGGGTTAACCAGCGATTAAAAAATATGTGTAATAGACGGGACCAATTGTATAAGGCATGGCGAAAAGATGAAAATAACTCTGCTAAAAGGTTATATTATAATAATTATCGTAATAAAACAAATAAATACATTAAAGCGTTAAAAAATAAGTATATTATGTCAGATGTATGTAATAATTTTAAAAATCCAAGAATAATGTGGGGGATAATTAATAGGATATCCGGAAAAATTACTAAATGCATTGATGATATCTTATTAAAATTCTTTAAATTAACCCCCCCTTTAACATTGGCAAACAACTTTGCGCAAGAGTTCGATCTTTCTATAAACAAAATTAAGAATAACTGTGACACAAAACTTTTAGATAAAAAAATGTATGAAATAACACCCATCATGACCATGAGAGTAAAACGCGCTAGTCACGAGGATGTTGCCCAAATCATAAAACGAATTAACTTAAATAAGAGCCCCGGCTATGACGGAATCCGTGCACGTGATATTAAATATTTATCAAATGTGCTAATACCTATCATATGTCACCTAATAAACTGTTGTCTGGATACAAGAATATATCCCGACACTCTTAAGATCGGCTACATCAGACCGATATTCAAAAAGGGCAAACATAATGATTTCAGTAACTACCGCCCCATCACTATACTATCCTGCATCGATAAAATAATTGAAAGATTTCTTGGAGACCAAATAACAACTTTTCTGCGTAACAATCACATAATTAATCAAAAGCAGTATGGATTTCAGTACTACTTAAGTACCACTGACTTGTTAAGAGAATTTACAGATGAAATTAACTATTATCTTAATGAAAAATATCATGTAATTACTTTATTTATAAATTTTTCAAAAGCCTTTGATATGCTAGATTTTAATACCTTACATAGTAAATTAACACAAAATGAAATTCAAGGCCCTCTATTAAACTTAATTAAAGACTATCATACAAATCGTTTCACCACCGTTAAAATTGACAACTGCTATAGTAAGATGTATCTAACCACAAAAGGCACCGCACAAGGATCTATAATTGGGCCAACTGAATATCTTCTCTATGTGAATGAAATGTGTAATTTGATAAAACAAGGCTCTATCTATCAATTTGCCGATGATACTTGTTTGATTGCGGCTCATAGATCAGTATCTGAAGCTGAAATTATTATGCAAAATAACTACAATCTTATATGCAAATGGGCCCATGATGTTGGGCTGGTGATTAACGCTCAAAAAACTAAATTTATTCATATACATTCTTCACATAACGTATCCATCATCACCCCGGCTATCATGGCCCATACTCATGAATGTCTCCATAGTAACGATGGTAGTCGAAATAGTTCAAATTGTCAATGTCCACTGTTAGAAAGAGTAAATCAACATACTTATCTCGGTATCGTAATTGATGACAGGTTCAGCTGGAAGCCCCACATTGACCTTGTCTGCTCTAAATTAAGATCCCTACTTATTATTTAAGGGTGGGGACACCAGCGAGGCCAGACGGGCGATCAGTCCTCATCAGCGGGACCATTTCACCCAAAGATCCCTACTTAGTAAATTATATATATTGAAACATAAACTCCCATATAAGATTTGCAGGATACTATATTTAGCCTTAGCTCAATCTGTTATCAATTATGGACTCAGTAGCTACGGTAGGACCTATAAAACTTATTTAAATAATATTTATGCCTTACAGTTAAGCCTATTAAAATTAATTATCCCAAAATTTAAAAATAAAAATAGTTGGAGTGAAAAAGAAATATTTAAATACTGCAATGTTATGGATATATTTACCTTGGTAAAGTTTAATGTACTAAATGAAGTTAATGATCCTTCCTTACTAATAAAAAAATGTAGACCCAACATCTTAAGAAAAATTCAACATTTAAAAAAAATATTACACCGGAATATAGAAACACTTACGGAGCTAGAATGTTAAGTTCTATCATACCTGTATTCGTTAATGAACTTCCAGAAGACCTACAAGAGCTATACCGGGACAAACGCAAATATAGAAGATTGTTAAAAGAACATTTATTAAAATCTTTAAGCATTTAAAAATTACATAATGTAGGTAACCTAAGTAATTATTGGTATAAGATGGCGCGATACGGTATAAATACTACACTATAATATTTTGTCTTATGGTACGCGCCGCGGCGGCTTGTCCAGATAAGCTCTTGTGAGTTTTCGTGGCAAGCTGACATCTAAATTTTGTGTATGTTTTTTTTTGTACTTTTTGAACAATAAAAAAAAAAAAAAAAAAAGACGTAAAGGTTTTTAGCATTCTATCGACTCTAACTTGGTGTAAAGTTGTTATTGTGATATATTTATTTTACAATAATTATATCTCTGTTTAGTTATGGAATAATGTACAAGCCATTAACTTGCTTTGTGACAATATTAAGGAACTCGACTTAAATCTTTGATTCAATTTATAGTTTAACGGTGAATTTCAATATATTTATTTCTATTACAAATAAAAGTTCACAACCGACGCCAGGAGGCCGTGTGGTCGCAGACTGCACGGTTGGCGCAGGGCAACCCCCCACTTTTATAAACCAAAAGTGAGCCGAATGGGTTCACACTAATCCGATGTAGCATTAGGGCCTTCGGGCTGTTAGCATAGATCCATCCGAAAAAAACAAAAAAGTGAGACAGTTGGAAGAGGTAGCGCCATGCTGATTGTAAGAGGTAAGGTAGGTAAGGGCGTTGGTAGTTACCATAACGCTCCGACTGCTCGGTTGCCTCCTTATGACAAAAAAGAGAACTTGTACCGAGCAATTGGGTTTTCCTTTTTTCAATTTCAATTTTCCTTTTCTCGGAATGAGATTTTAGTTCATTTTTTATCATTTTAGTCTTCCTCATTATCATTTTTTCTCCTCGTAATGATCAACCAAATATGTTCTCAATATTTTAATCGGTGCACCTACAACCAATTTCTTAAGAATGTAGGTATACTTATTATTTAACTATAATAAATCAAATCTTTGAAAAAACGCTTTGAAAAAAATCTTAAAATATAGCAAATTTAATTATTTATATTTTCTCAAATGTATGTCACGCATACATTTTTACTAATTATCAAAGTTGCTTTTGGTGTTGTAATACTTTTGTATGAAGTAGGAATTGAAATATCTTATCACTAATTATATTATGTTTTGATTAGTCTATGCTAAATAATAAAGACTGGAAGTAAACCATTTTTTTCTGAATATAAACTCAGTCATGTCCATTTTTTTTTTCGGATGGATCTAACCTAACAGCCCGAAGGTCCTAATGCTACATCTGATTAGTGTGAGCCCATTTGGCTCACTTTTGGTTTATAAAAGTGGAGGGTTACCCCCCGCCAACCGTGCAGTCTGCGACCACACGGCCTCCTGGCGTCGGGTTGGGATAAATTTATTACAAGTTAAGATTATTATTCGATATATAGAAAGATTAGTATTAAGGTATGGCAATTTTTGAACTTAGCTCTGAAATGAATCTAAGTTTAGTCTAACGTTGGTCTATACACATTAAGATGAGTAGCTACAATGTAATGTATAATTTAGAATCTAGATTCATATCATATTCAATATAACGTATATGGAAGTCTGTAATAGACATTACAGAATATTTTTTGCATTGCATTCCCTAGTAAAAGTTTGTGAACGTAATTAGGTAACCCGATGTTCAAGGAATAGTCTGGCCTTCACCGGGAGTCGGCGCCAGCCTGTCGCTGAGATGATCCTATTGCCTGAAGATCCGGGACTCAAAAAGCTGCTGAAGGCGCTCGCAGGTGGTTTAGTGGGGGTAGTGCACCCCAGTAGCCTGGCTACACGTGAAATACATTTCCCTGTGTTATAAAACATCGCTTGAAAAACCGGCCAAGTGCTAGTCGGACTTGCGCACGAAGGGTTCCGTACCAATACATAATTTACAACAAGACACTTTAACAAAAAATATGGTTTATTTATTTTGAAAAAATATTTTTTTTATATATTTGAGTTGATTGAATGAAAGGTAAATTGCGGTTTACGATTTATGACGTATTAAAAAAAACTACTTACTAGATTTAGTTTAAACCAATTTTCGGTGGAAGTTTACATAGTAATTAATGATCATATAATTTTTTTTAGTTTTTCATTCTCTTATTTTAGAAGTTACAGAGGGGAGGACACATATTTTACCACTTTGGAAGTGTCTCTCGCGCAAACTATACGGTTTAGAAAAAAATGGTATTAGAAACCTCAATATCATTTTAAAGTACCTATCTATAGATCCCACACGTATTGGTTTGATGAAAAAAAAATTGAATTTCAGTTCTAAGTATGGGGATCCCCAAAATGTGTTATTTTTTTTCTACTTTTGTATAAAAATCTTAATACAGTTCACAGAATACATCTACTTACCAAGTTTCAATAGTACAGATCTTATAGTTTCGGAAAAAAGTGGCTGTGACTTACGGACGGACAGACAGACAGACAGACAAATCTATAAGGGTCCCGTTTTTGCCATTTGGCTAAGGAACCCTAAAAAGGACATTTTGTTTCGTAATATGTTTTATTTCAATAATATACCAGCAGTCCTTAAACATATTTTCTTTAATTACGTATGGTGGTTGCCAAAGAAAGGAACAAAAACCAGTAAAACGATTATAATATTATGTTGTCTTAAGAAATTTTCCTTCTTATAAATAAAGTCACAATGTATTAAAACCATATTACCTGCGGGCCGCAACTTCACCCGCGTGGAGTTCGAAAATCTAGAGTTTGTATTTTCTTGCTAGAATGAGATAAAAAAACAAACCAATAAGTTGTGATTTATCCTTACTAATATTATAAAATGCAAACATAATATGTTACACATTTCTATATACCTACTATTATTTATTATTCTTTATATTGAAAAACTGGTTGCGTTCGACAGTACGGACATGTCTTTTTTTGACATTTCAAGTAGGTCGCAGGTAATTATTATATTATAGAAAATAAATTACTAGTAATAATAAGGCAAATTTAATTCCCGTAGGAACTTTATATTTTCAAAATAAAATTTATTATAATTTTATGTGTTATTCCGGTATACAGGGTGTCCCGTAAGTAGTGGACCAACGGGGTGTGGGTGATAGGGGGAACTATTATCTACCAAAACCACAAAAAAATATTGTTCTAGGTCTTATAGCTTTGAAGTTATGTTTTTTTTTTAATAAATAGGTAAAATTATCGTCCTATGTACAAACATTTTATAATTTTACGAAATCTATCACTTATTTTTTTGTTATTTTTATTCTAGGCAGTTAATAATAAATACGTACGTGACGTACCCAAATCGATGGATAGGACGCGGAGGTACAATATCATGGCCGCCACGAACTCCCGACCTGAATCCTTTGGATTATTTTTTATGGGGTTACTTCAAAGAAGCAGTTTATGAAACGAATATTTCTGATGAAAGAGAGTTACGACAAAAATTAAATCATGTTGCTGAATCGATAAAAAATAATGAACGGGCTCGACGAAGTTTACAAAGAAACTTTATACGAAGATGTTGGTTATGCATAAGAGCTAGAGGAAAGCATTTCGAGCACTTAATGTAAGAAAAAAAAATGTGTAATAAAAGCTTTTCCATAATTAGCAATGTATTTTTATTTTCTTGCAAAAATGTCCTTTGGTTTTGATAGTAATTAAAATAGGAAAAATACTTATTTGAAACCAGTTACTTTTTTGTAATTGGTATGACATGTAGATGTTTTTAAAATAAAGTTTCACTAGGCTATAATACATTTTTTTACACCAGCTTAGCTCAAACACCACATAGAGCATCTTGAAATGTAAAAATTGCACTAGTTTTATTTTTTAATTTTCATGCTTATGATAATTACACCTAAATACGATTTTAATTAGAAAGACCTATGTATTATTAACCGCCTAGAATAAAAATAACAAAAAAATAAGTGATAGATTTGGTAAAATTATAAAATGTTTGTACATAGGACGATAATTTCACCTATTTATTAAAAAAAATCATAACTTCAAAGCTATAAGACCTAGAACAATAATTTTTAGTGGTTTTGGTAGATAATAGTTCCCCCTATCACCCACACCCCGTTGGTCCACTACTTACGGGACACTCTGTATAAAAGCAACAACACTGCCAAGTTTCATCAAAATCCGTTCAGTAGTTTTGTCGTGATCGAGGAACAAACTTTCGCATTTATAATATTAGTAAGGTTATAAACAAATAAACCAGATACCGCAAATGTATTAAGTAATAACTGTACAGAAATAAACAGAATCTCTCCTAGTCTATAATAATAACCTTTAAACTTTACCGTCGTAATAATATACAAAATGTATTACTTTCGAGAACATTTTTAAGGATTACGTTACAGATAATATAGAGTAGAGTATTCACATGTGAGTGAAATTTCATAAACTAGATACGTACGGTGTATCAGTTGTAGGAATAGTTTCTTATCAAGGCAGACCTGTTCTGTACCTGCATAATGGACGTACTTATACACATATAATATTTGTACTTCGTTCAGCTTTCACTGTTCGTCACTGCACCGGCCGCGGCGTGGCCGGTACAGATTTCCTGATTAATGTTTTATTTAATATAAAACCTTTTTATATGTAGCTGGTTTTTTTTTTTTGCGCGGGAAAAATTGTAATTGCTGTGATTGGAATTTAGTGGAGATGTAGTACACGGCACACAATTAAAAGAAATAGGAATTCTTAGTGTCGCATCTTAGAACATTTACTGTATGGTACATCTAACCTGTGTCTATTACGTATATTCCCTAATATGAATATTATTTTTCTTACAAAATTCATTAATGTTTTTTTATTGATCCCATTGTAGAAGCGTAATATCATAGCGTATAAGCGTAGTATACAAAAAAGTCAAAAAAAGTCAAAAAAGTTATTAAAGAGTAGAGTAGAGTAACCCCACCATAGTTCAGGCTTTGTCGTGGCGGTGGGGCTCAGTAACCTATGGTGAGCGGTGCACCTTGGGCGAAGCTAATTGGGCCGAGGGGACTCTTTGTACCCCTCTTATAAGAAGAGGGGACAGAAGAGCAGGGGGCAAAGGGTGAGGATGGGAACCTCACCCCATTTTACTGTCCCGACGTTGGGAGGAGTTGTTCTGTGGTGCGGGACAACCCCTCTGTGGAGGTGGCGTCGGTCCCTTACGGGACTGACTAGCCGTCGAGGTGCCCTGTTTGTTTTCTAGATCCGGGGCACCTCACCAAAGGCGGTATTGGTGGTACTCGCCGGGTTTTAGTGGGTAGAGCTGCATCCATTTACCAGCTGTCGGGCGCAGCGAGTCCCACATACCCGCGTGGGGAGACCCGCGGGATGCCTCAGAGCATTACCCGGCGTTAAAGAAAAAAAAAAAAAAGAGTAGAGTAAAAGATTTGGAATAGAATGATACCACACCCTGAGACGGCGTTCCTCCCAGGCATTTCAGAATAAGATGTAATGTTGTTACCCTGGCCGGCAAAGCACGTCCGTAACGTTAAAAGTTAAATTAAAGATTATTATGTATTGTCTATTTATGATGGTTATACATTTATACCTCGAATAGAGCTTACAATCAATATTTTTATCAATAAAATGATTCTTATATTCCACATATTTCTTTTTGGACGTGACAACGTCTTATAATTCGATGGAGCCGGCTGCAAGAACGAAAAAACATGACGTATGCGATGACGTATGCGGCGTTACCTCGCTCTGAGGCGTTCCATTTTCTTATGACGTTGTCACGTTCAACTATCGTCAGTAAAATTAGGCAATTATTTATTTTTATTTATTTCTTATTTTTATAAGCCATACATACAATCATATGATTAAGCTGGCTAAAATTAGGCAATTATTCTTTAACATTTTTAATTTAAAGTCTGTTGATTTTGATCGTGCAATTTATAATGAGCAAGCTGCGAGGTAATTGAACGAGCCTATAACTTTATTTGTTGTCTTTTTGTCTTCGTACATTTTTTTTCTTTTGCGCCGGGAATTGCTCTTATGCATCCCGCGGGAGAGTGAGTCTCCCCAGGCGGGTATGTGGGACTCGCTGCGCCCGAAAGGTGATAGGGTGGACGCAGCTCTACCCACTAAATCCCAGCGAGTGCCACTAATTCCGCCTTTGGTGAGATATCCCGGATCTATTGAATAAACTGGGTACCTCGACGGCTTGTCATTCCCCCAAGGGACCAGAACAACCCCTCCCAACCCCTCCAACAGGGAGAGTGCAATGGGATAAAATTCCCATCCTCGCCCCTTGTCCTCCCTGCTCTTTTGTCCCCTCTTCTTATAAGAGAGGTACAAAGAGCAGCTCCCTCGATTTAATTGGCCTCATCTGAAGTTGTCTTCGAATATAAAAAATACGATAAATAAACTTAAAGACATTACCTATTTTTTATATTTGGTAACTAATAGATGAGACTAGAGAGCCCGGATGAGCCTGGATGGTTATGTGGGACTCTCACCGCACTAAAACCCCCATTGTGTTCTTCCTCGTCGGGCTTGTCTCCCGGCACGGAAAGTTGACGCTCCACACCGGCTACGACACTGTGCTCTCATCAGTAGCTACCCTCTACGCTAATAATGCACCCCGAACAGATTAGGACGCGTCAAAGCTTAGACCTTCTCTCGCGCGTGGAGGATCCTCCGATCGGCCGCGCATAAGTCTCTTGCAGCGCTGCGACAGTCCGTCGCCAGTGCGTCTCTCCGTCTGTCTGAGATTCCCGGCGAGGCCCGCGAACCTATATACTGCAGTCGGGCAGGCAGGCCATGGCCATCGGCTGCCCCATTTGCCGATCACGACCTGTGGCGACGCACGCCCCGCACCCATTTTGCGTGTCACTTCCACCGAGCATGCCTTGGCGATGTGCCCCGCCTCTCCGCAGCGGAAGCAGAGATTGCTTCAGTCCGTCGCAGAGGACCAGGCTGCCGCTATATGGCCCAGCTCCTGGCAACGGTGGCACCGCAGTGAGATCTAGCAGCTTGAACTGCGGCGACTCTCATCCCACGATCAATCTTCTTCGCAGCCTCCACCGGGCTAAAGACAATACCTACAAGAACATTATATAATATTATTCGTATGGTAAGTATTATCGAATTCCTCTTTAAAGCCGTCGATCGGTCCATGAATAGAAAGGTAGTAAAAGTACCTATATTGTGAAAAATATTTACATTTTTCTAGGTAGATCCTAACGTTCATTTTTGTTGGGATACTTTTAGATCTTCTTTATATATAAAAATATTTACATTTTTCTAGGTACATCCTAACGTTCATTTTTGTTGGGATACTTTTAGATCTTCTTTATATATAAAAATCAATGCCACTTTTCGTTGTAATTTTATAACTCAAGAACGGGCTCACCAATCCCAACCAAATGTTTAGGCTTTGTTCGGACTATTTAGTAGATGGTTTATGTGAAGTTTGAAAAAAATCGGTCGAGCGGTTCTTCATTTATCATATTTTTTTAATTCAATAAATTGTGGATCATTTTGTTAATGGAGATTTTGCTGTCAAATTGAAACTTTCTGTTGGGGTCATATTGAAACTTTTTTCAGTGTTGACAGTACAACATTAAGTTTTAAAATAGCTAGCAATTAATAATATATTGTTTTGTTTGATGAAATTAATTTGATGTTCCAATTTTTTTTTTATTTCACATTATACGTAGCGAAGCACGTACCGGGCCGCTAGTTATATATAAAAATCAATGCCACTTTTCGTTGTAATTTTATAACTCAAGAACGGGCTCACCAATACCAACCAAACGTTTAGGCTTTGTTTGGACTATTTAGTAGATGGTTTATATGAAGTTTGCACAAAATCGGTCGAGCCGTTCTTCATTTATCACATTTTTTAATTCAATAAATGGCGGATTATTTTTTAACATTTTTTAAATGGAGATTTTGCTGTCAAATTGAAACTTTTTCAGTTGAGGTCATATTGAAACTTTTTTCAGTGTTGACAGTACAACAATAAGTTTTAAAATAGCTAGCAATTAATAATGTATTTTTTTGTTTGAATAAATTAATTTGATGTTCCATTTTTTTTTATTTCACTTTATACGTAGCGAAGCACGTACCAGGCCGCTAGTAATACATATATCCAATGGAACATATTTTAGCCAACCCGACGCCAGAAGGCCGTGTGGTCGCAGACTGCACGGTTGGCGGGGGGCAACCGGGGAGGGTTAACAAACCAATAGTGATCCAAATGGGCTCACACTAATCCGACGAAGCATTAGGGCCTTTGGGCCATTAGCATAGAAAATTCCAAAAAAAAAAATTCAAAACCTGAAAGAATGGAACAAATTACTTAATGAATGTAAAAATATTTTTCAATGGTACTTAATGAATAAGAGCTATTTTTCAAATTAACTGGGTCCAAACAGGATTAGGTACAAGCACACTGCACAGTCATTCATTTCTGCGTATTGTGCCTATCATTTTATTTAGCAATCCCACTTTGAATTAAGTTGCTGTAATGCCAGTTATAGGCGTTATTGTTTAACACAACAACGATATACGAAAAACAAAGAAAACAACTATAGTGATTAAGTTTCATCTTAGAAGGTACAAATTAGTATACGGTCTAACATCTTAGCTTTCATCGAAAGAGGCCTATACCCAGCAGTGGACAGAAAAAGGCTGATCTAATAGTACAACAAAAAAAATTAATCAAAAATTATAACCAACTTCAAAAAATAAAACAACTAAAAAGTAATAAAATTATTGCGTTTCTTTAATTTTTGTGTCTATAACTAATAATCATCTTGTACTTCTGCTAATGTACAATTTTTGCGTTTACCACGTCATTATTGTTACTTTTTGAGTCGGTGTCAGCTAAGTTAAATAGGTAGTAAATCAGGTACAGCAACAAATATGTCACCGTCGTCCGTCACCGGTGTGTTATTTGCTGTTGTAGGTACCTTGGCTGACACCAATTCCAAAAGTAACAATAATGACGTGGTAAACGTAAAATTGTACATTAGTACAACAAGATGATTATTAGCTGTAGACACAAAAATTAAAGAAACGCAATCATTTTATTACTTTTTAGTTATTTTATTTTTTGAAGTCGGTTATAATTTTTGTTTATTTTTTTTTATTTCTTAATTATTTGTGATTCGTTAAAGAAAGACATACAGAGATAGACATTTTGGCATATTTGGCCCAACAAAAGCTGTAAATCGTCTAGGAGTTCCCTCAACTGTCTATGGTCTCCATCATCAGACCTGTAATGGCACGTATTGTCCATATAGGTTCAACGTTCTCATCAGTATAAATTAATTAAGTCCAATCACAATGTAGCTACTGTAAACTATTTAGGAGTTCCCTTAACTGAGCTTCATCTTCATCATCAGACCCCCAATCACAGTCACAACCCATCTAGGTGTAAAGTTCTCATCAATACAAATTAATCAAGCCCAAACACAAGGTTACTGAAGTAAATCGTCGAGGAGTTCCCTCGACTGTTTTCCAGCTCCTGCATCAGATCGACTATAGACCTACATTAAATTGTAGTACTTTAAAATGCTTATTTAAAAAAATATTAAGTGCACTAGTCGCTCCTAAGAATTTCGAAAATTCCCCTAGATTTCTCTGGGATGCCATCATCAGATCCTGGTTTCCTTATCATGGGACTATATGGCAAGTATATCCTTTCAAATAAAAAAAGAATTTTGAAAATCGGTCCACCATTGACGGAAAAATCGGTGTACATACATTAAAAAAAATACCGGCCGAGTTGAAGTCGGTTAAAAATAGAAGATTAACTTGGACAACGCATTAAATGATCATTATGTAGAAAATAAAATTTTACGTTATATTTTTTTTGTACTATTTACCGTTTACGATTTATGGCCCATTTCATGAACTAGATTTTCTATCTCGCCCATAACTCTTAAAATATATGATTAATTAATAAAATGCATCTTATTTATTCTTAAAAACTAGTTTGTATCAGTCCCAATAACTCGTGAGGCGAACGCAGAGGCTACGTACTTTTGTCTTTTTTGTTGATTTACTCGAGCTCGGCAGATTAATATGTGGAGTTACTACCTTAGACCTTGCACCCAATTGAGTAGGTCTTTACTGTATCCCCACCATGTTTCAGGCCTTGACGTGGCGGTGGGGCTCAGTAGCCTAGAGTGAGCCGCTGCACGTTAGGCGAAGCTAATTGAGCCGAGGGGCTCTTTGTACCCCACTTATAAGAAGAGGGGACAAAAGAGCAGGGGGCAAGGGGCGAGGATGGGAACCTCACCCCATTGTACTGTCCCGACGTTGGGAGGGGTTGTTCTGTGGTCCGGGACAACCCCTCAGTGGAGGTGGCGTCTGTTCCTTGGGGGACTGACTAGCCGTCGAGGTGCCCTGTTTGTTTATTAGATCCGGGGCACCTCACCAAAGGCGGCATTGGTGGCACTCACCGGGTTTTAGTGGGTAGAGCTGCGTCCACTTACCAGCTTTCGGGCACAGCGAGTCCCACATACCCGCGTGGGGAGGCCCACTTCCTTGTGGGATGCCTTAGAGCATTTCCCGGCGTTAAAGAAAAAAAAAAGTCTTTACTGTACCTATTTGAGTCCATATATATAACCGTCCATGTCTACGATCAAGGATCAGAATAGTAAAAAAAGTTGATCATTAGAAATTGTTGAGCTCGTGAGCTTATGGTAGGCGAGTTAATTACATCCTAAAAGGTGTACATTCCCTTAATCTGACGATTTTAATGTGACGTTAGGAAATGGGGAAGATTTGTAAAAAATATTTAAATCATCTCGACATTCTCGAGCGTGGCTTTAATTTACTTTTATTTTATTGAGAAATAATTCAAGAATAACAGAAAGAAGATGAAGAGATTTCAAGTCGAAGTCACAACAAATCGCGGATCAAGTTGAACCAAAAATGTTGATGGAAAATTGGAAACGACCTGATTTTCTTGGTGATCAATTCTATTTATTTTCATTTTTTTTATTATTTCAATTCAATTCAAAAACCTAAACCGTATGACTTATGAGGACCTTATAACGCTTAACATTACGCAAAATACACTGGAGTAGATAATGATTTATTGTTACAGATGTGCAAATTTAATAAGAAATTGGAGACGAAATCGAGCCAGACGAAAATGTTTCGACGGATGAATATAAAGATCTAAAAAAATTAAATTCTTGTACTTATCATCGTAATTAACAATTATACATGTAATATATGTATCTAGTTAAAAAAATACATATTTTTTTCTTTGCATGCTTTCCTGTGCATTTTCATGGGCAAAGTTGATTTAAAAAAGAACATTAGTTTCTTATTGTCAGACTAGCTGTTGCCCGCAGCTTCGCCCGCGCTAACTAACTCAAATTAATTACTGTTAGTCACAACGTGATGTTATATAGCCTCTAGTCTTCCTCGACAAATGGGCTATATCTAACACTAAAAGAATTTTTCAAATCGGACCAATAGTTCCTGAGATTAGCGCGTTCAAACAAACAAACTCTTTAGCTTTATAATATTAAGTAAAGATTAATGAAATTGCTCCGAATAATCATCAGATTATTTATTGGCAGCACGTCAAGGATTAACCATATATTATATCTTAATCTGTCGCGCTAGTGTGTATTTCAAAAGAACGAAATATATTTTGCATATTTCAATAATGACCGAGAGTTTGCCTAATGTCAAAATCGTCAGAACATTAAGTGACAACTTTCTTTGGGTATACTATATCATATACATATCACCCTCTTAAAATATCTGACACGCTCGATTTTTTTTTAACTTTCAAGCCTTCCGTACAGTATTAAGCACAGTAGAGACACAGTCTAGAAAAAGAATAGTACACATATATCTATACTCTGGCGAGCGTCATTACTGCGAAGCTTCGTGACGACGAGTCCTGGACGCAATGGTTTCCTTCTGCAAGGCTATAATGGCCCAGAAGAAGGCCGATAAACGGGTAAGAGAGGAGGCCGCTGACAAGGCCTCCCCCCGCAAGCGACGAATGTGGGTGCTTAGGAGGCGCTACTGAATGCGCCTCCAGTAACGCCCCTGTACTCGTGTTGGGTTCAGGATGGAAACCTGGGCCCAGTATGCCACAACGTTGCGGGGACTATTTAGTAGCAGTCGGGCAGTCCCCCCTTACGAGTAGTAGTAGTCTGGCCTTCGCCGAGGCCATACCTGCGTAAAAAGTATTTCCCTTCGATAACAAAGAGATCGGCCAAGTGCTAGTCGGACTCGCGCACGAAGGGTTGCGTACCATTACATAGTATACAACATTAGACACTTTAACAAAAAATATGATTTATGTTAAGGTAAATTGCGGTTTACGATTTATGACGCATTAAAACAAACTACTTACTAGATCTCGTTCAAACCAATTTTCGGTGGAAGTTTTATTTTATTTTATGGTAATATACATCATATATTTTTTTTAGTTTTATAATTCTCTTATTTTAGAAGTTACAGGGGGGGACACACATTTTTCCACTTTAGAAGTGTCTCTTGCGCAAACTATTCAGTTCAGAAAAAAATAGTACTAGAAACCTCAATATCATTTTTAAATACCTATCTATAGATCCCAAACGTATTGGTTTGATGAAAAAAAATATTTTGAGTTTCAGTTCTAAGTATGGGGACTCCCAATATTTATTGTTTTTTTTTCAACTTTTGTGTCAAATCTTAATGCGGTTCACAGAATACATCTACTTACCAAGTTTCAACAGTATAGTTCTTATAGTTTCTGAAAAAAGTGGCTGTGACATACGGACGGACAGACAGACAGACAGACAGATAGACAGACAGACATGACGAATCTATAAGGGTTCCGTTTTTTGCCATTTGACTACGGAACCCTAAAAAGGTTCCTTTCCTCATTGACATGTGCGAGAAAAGCGCAATCGTTTGCTACCAACAATGCAGACGAATTGAGAACCTCCTCTTTTTTTGAAGTCGATTAAAAATGAATATTGACAGACATCAATTTCTCTTAGAACGTGAACAAAGAAGACAAATTAGATTTTATTGCAGTTGGCCTATAAAGATAAGATCATAGGTAAACTTTGTGTTCCTTGCAATTGTCTTTAATCCTATTAGATAATGAAATTCATATCTTATCCGCCAATTGAGCTTCAATTCAGCAGGTTATATAATTCTGATATAAACTAGTACCATGATGTACTACGAGTAACCGTACGTCCTATCATCAACACCATCTTTAGTCGACGCTGGTGGTTGAAACAACCCTTTAGCCCTGGATCCTGGTCAGCGTAAGAATTGTAGAAGCCTTTGAAATAAGCAGAAAATACGGTGAATCTTAAACATATTTTGGGTTGAATAACTTATCCAATATCATAGTGACAGTGAATATGTGCACCCCATGCAGGCAGTGTAACTTCCCCACCATGGCTCAAGCCTAAGGTAAAACCAGCACATTGGGGGAAGCGAATTGAACCGAGGGAGCTGCTCTTTGTACCCCTCTTATAAGAAGAGGGGACAAAAGAGCAAGAGGACTAGAGGCAAAGATAGAAACCTCACCCCATTGCACTGTCCCGACATTGGGAGGGGTTGTTCTATGGTGCGGGACAACCAATTAGAAAATAAGCCCTATGGTAGCTGTATCTCAAAAGGTGAAACCGTTTGTAGATGAAGAAACGAAGCCTAAAAGTTTATCATAAAATGAATCTGTCGCAGTATTAATTCCAATTATAAACGATCTTTAATCGTAAGAGTAAGTATAGGTATCAGAATATTCATGTCACTAGCTAATGAAATCAACGTATGAAATCAGTGACAACTGACAATGTTACATGTTGTTGAATAAACTTGCCAATCATGCAAATCTGTTATAGATTACAAAAAGATCTGAAGTTCTGGTTTACAGACCAGCACAAAAATTGAACGATAATGGGTTCAAGGGGTTTTCTAAAACCATGCTTTACGGTGCATCATATTCTAATACTCATGGTTCCTGATTAGTACCAGCTATTGATTTACCATATTGTTGAGCAAAGCAAAGCCACTGCAAGACCAAAACCAATTTTGCTCATCGCTAATTCTATAGTGACAGAACATGATGAAAACCAATTTCAGCTGTGACTGAACATAGTGACACTCCGAGGCCAACTTGTTAAAAGATAATCAAGATGTTATTGATGCTATTGTCTATAATAAAATGTCTTCAAGGCTGTTCCTTCAATAGCTCGGCCACAATCTATAGGAATTTTTATACAAGACTCATTTGAAGGTGGTTTAAAGTTTGGGTCTTGACGCCTGTGATCGAACTTATACACTGGACACCTCTAAAATAGTTTATGTAAACCCAACTTTGTTAAGAAGCTGATATTAACTGGTAGGTTGCTTATCAATTACTTCATTAGAGGTAAGAATGAGGAAATTGGCGTATTTGTCTTTATGGGAATGAAACTGCTTCGGGACCGCGCATATTCTGATTCCAGTCGTCGGATGCACTGTATCTTTTTTTTGTTATCTGAAAACAGAATTTTAAATTATCATTAGGGTATTTTTCAGAATTCAGCAGAAACTTATGTACAATAATACGAAGCAGTTACTAAACAAATTATATTAACGGGTTTCGGAGCCTATTTCAGGCATTTTATTGAGGATTTTCATAATTCTGAAAATGAAACTGTGATTAGGGATTATAAACAGCAGTTTTCATTTCTGACCCCTGTGGTACCTTGAAATGGGTTTTTCTCATTTCTACGTGCACCTGAATACGAGACCATCGCTTACTCACCGGTGAAGGAAACATCGTGAGGAAACCTGCATGCCTGATGAGATTAAAAGTCTTTGAAGGTTTGGTCACCGGTCCGCATTGGGCCAGCGTATCAGTGAACTATGGCCCAACACACTCCTCGTCTGATTTCGAGGAGAAAGTGTCCAATAAGGATTGATGTTTTTAATATTATATTTATTGCGAAATAACAGACATATACTACTTATTGGTAAAATATATGTATAATCTCATTAACTGATATGAGAATAATAACTTGACGCATCTAGAAATACCATACTATGACTGAAGTGATAGGAGAGGATCATTATTCAAATGAAACTTTAATTCCCAGTATTTGTGACTGAAATTACAATACCGAATAAAACCTATAATATTATGCTGAGATCGAAGAACGTACGATTAAAATCTGTATTCATTCGTGTATAAGAATGATATTATTATCGATATTATTATCTTCAACAACGCACAATCCCACTCGTATGCACTGACCCTTAGTTCAATATCATGGTCTAAAACTCAAAGACTCATCCATTTATTATTAATATTGCTAATTGCATTAAACTTAGAATCTCTCATAATTAATTGGATTGATTATTTAATAACGATAACACATACTTACGGTATGGTTTTAGCTAATCAGTCAAAGATTATGGAATAATAGTACTCCGCCATAAACAGCTTTCTTGTGTTTTGTTGTTTACTTTTCACATCATCATCAGTGCCTAATATTGTAGCTATCCTAATATTATAGCTCCCTAAAATGCTAAATAAGCAATATAATTATAACACATAATATATAACGAAAATTGACGTCTAAAGGGAAAAGTTGTATTTTTTTTATTACCAACTAACTGTTGCCTACAGCTTCGCAAGTGTTATCTTAGATTTAGGCAACGCATCTGCATAAATGCGTCCATAATAATAATAATTATTATTATTATTATATATTTCCCTATTTAAATCGGATATTTTTCACTATTTCATTAATTCAAAAGAACAGATGAACCCTGTTCTTTTTCTAAAATAAAAATAGCCTTTGTTATGGTGCTGCCAAACTGCTGTAACATTTTGTAACAAACATTTTAATATGCGTAATGGTAAACACTTTATAACATCAGTGTGGGTGCACCATTACTCTCTCATCTGCTCGTGAAAGACCCGTCAAAATCGGTCCAGCTGAATTTTTCAAAATTGATTCTTTGATGTCAGACCTAAGTACCGTATAATATTATATACTTTCATATGCATTTAGTGAAAAGCTGTTACTTTGAAATTACAAACAGACACTTCAATTTTATTTATTTGTATAGATTTGTATTTTTTTTGTGTAATTCATGTTGAAAAAAATCTTTTTTTATTAATCTATTCTATCTAAAATGCTCCTAAACGGCTGGATAGATTTAAAATTTTGATAAAATTTTGTATTTCACCGTGATATGGAAAACACGTGTTTTCTTAACAATTGACAACATATTGTTATGATATTGACCAGTAATTTGATATTTGTCTAATTGGAAAATATCTCAGAAAAAAATAATTTTACGTTAGGACGGTACTGTCGGGTACGCTTTATATTAGAGCTAATGGCAATTACAACTACAATTAATAATAATTTAAACATACGAAAATTTAAACATGCTGACGTCACATTGAATACTAAAACGTTTATATCCGCGCCTGATTCATATGATTCAATGAAAAAGAGTGAGGAGTGACATTTAAGTTCATATCACTACCACTTGTTATGAGCCCGAAATGTACAGAAAATGCCTCTCAGCGTTTGCCCGCAAACAGCACCGACGAAAATGAAATAATATGACACCACTGATATATTATATTATAATTATCAACAAACCACTACCAAACTATATTTTTCACTATATTATACTTACTTTAAATGGACAACTGTGGTATACTTTATTAGCATTGATAGCATTTATAAAAGCAATATATTTTATTGATTAAATAAAATGTTGTGTAAATTACATTCGTCGTTCGACATTGAAGAGACAACGCATTATACTAACACTTACCTATCTGAACAAGTTCCATTACTTGTACACATTCAGGTAGGTATAGATACACATAAATATTTTCGATAATTAGTCATTTACAATTGAAACTTCAATACTAACTAGAAAAACTTTAATATAAAAAAAAATACAGATGAACATAGATCCTCCTCCTTTTTTAAAGTAGTTTAATAAATACAAATTAAAGGCAATTAAGTATCACATAATCGATCTCGATCATACCAATAGAAAGTTCAAATAATCATTAAGTATTATTAATCATCCAACAAATATTAGAAACGCGAAAGTTTGTATGTTTGTCTTACACGCTTAAACTACTGGATAGATTTTAATGAATAGACTATATACAACAATATAGCATATACTACTATTTACTATAATTTATCTCCATACTCCCACGGGAATGGTAATTACCATTCCCGTGGTAATTACCATTCCCGTGTAGGTACGCGGATGAAACCGCGGGGCGCTGCTAGTAATTAATAAAACCTGCAAAAAGTCTACGAATTATATTTTACTTTATAGTTTTATTTTATTCCGATTCACCGTAGATAAAAGTATTGCTTAGCCCTAATGTAATTTCAGCTTAAGCTGAATATAAGCTTTTACAACTTAAAACAGCCGGAAGAAAATTCATACATTATTTATGCAAGGCTTAAGCAGTGCTATTGTGTTTAAGAGCGCGCTCTACGCCAACTAAAATTCCGAATTCTCCGCTTTAGTTCTAAAAACGACCACGAGGCGCCACGTGCCAAGCGCCGGTTGCGTTCATAAATCATAATACAACATGTCGCTCGCGACTCGCGTCTCGCGCCAGTCGCGGCCGGCCCCGAAGCGCACTTCGCCCGGCGCAGGCCGCGGCCAGCGGCATACAATATTATGATTTACATTTATTACATTTATTTACATTTATTTTTAATGAAATATTTATGTAGTTTTTTTAGAAGAGTAAGTGTGTATGTAGATACAGTCAGATAAAGTTGGTTGTGGTACAGAAATATTCAGTCATAGTAGTAGTACAGTGAATTAATTGAAGAGTAGATGTAGTATTTTCAACAAAGTTACAATTATAATTTTTTAATTAAATAATTAAATATTATTAATTAAATATTAAACTTTTATCTATGAATAAGAGAGAGCTAAGACTTTTAAAATTATGAAAATTTTATCGTGGTGTAAGACTGCTAGCGTACGGCTAGCATTCTTTGAGACAAAAATATTATATATCTAGGTACTTATTAAATACATAAAAGTTAAAACGAAATGTTTAATAGGGTGTTAAAAAACATATACGAATTAACCTCAATGAACACCAAGACGGCTGATCCCTTGCCACTCGAAATATACACGGACCGGCCACTGCACGAAGATCGTCTCGACGTTCATTGAAGGAGGCCTATGTTCAGCAGTGGACGGATAAAGGCTGATGATAATGATGATTTAGAAACTTTATTATAAATTATAATATTAATAAGCAATGTGGAAAATTCAATGTGAAAATTAAATAAGTAATGAGTTTTTTCTATGAATAAGAGAGAAATTACGAAAGTTTAGGCGTGAATCGTAATGTAAGTAGGTACGCAGGCACTCTGTCAGAAAAACAACTATAATGCCAATATAAAACGAAATGTTCAATTTGACTGGCCTGTTCCCTTAGTAGTTCCCTTAATTGTCCTTCAACTTCATCTTCAGATCCCTAATTACAGTCACAATCCATCTAGGTATAAAGTTCTCATTACTACTTCGTTCACATTACCATTTAAATTATTCCGAAACTGATCAGTGATTTGTCACTGACGTAATGTGACAAACCACTGATCAGTTTCGGATTTTTATGGTTGACATTACCACTCAATCCGGTTATATGCTTGATGTTATAATCATAATATTAGCAACATCGCCAAACTTATAGGACTGACTTCGACAACGACTACAATATAACGTAATAATACTATTGTGTATTTTATGACAATTTATAATTTATATTATTTACACGACACTCCAAGTTCGTATCCAAGTAAAATATGTAAGTATTAAATCATCATCACCATCACCATCGTCGTCATCATCATCAGCCTTTATCCGTCCATCGCTTATCCAAGTAAAATATGTAAGTATTTCATCATCATCATCATCATCATTATCACCATCATCATTGTCATCATCATTATCATTTCCATCAGCCTTTATCGGCCCTTCGCC
The DNA here is from genome assembly GCA_963853865.1 of Helleia helle. Taxonomy (NCBI): domain Eukaryota; kingdom Metazoa; phylum Arthropoda; class Insecta; order Lepidoptera; family Lycaenidae; genus Helleia; species Helleia helle. The sequence continues at coordinate 10,328,333 of OY971420.1, forward strand.
TATCCAAGTAAAATAATATGTAAGTATTTCATCATCATCATCATTATTACCATCATCATCGTCGTCATCATCATCATCTTCATTCTTCATCATCATCAGCCTTTATCCGTCCATCGCTCATCCAAGTAAAATATATGTAAGTATTTCATCATCATCATTATCACCATCATCATCGTCGTCATCATCATCATCGTCATCATCATCATCATCAGCCTTTATCCGTCCATCGCTGAATATAGATAGCTACTGTAAACCGTTGAGGAGTTCCCTCGACTGTCTATGGTCTCCATCATCAGACCTATAGTGGCACTTATAACCTGTATATGCGCAAAGTTCTCATCAATATAAATGAATTAAGTTCAAACACAAGATAGCTACTGTAAACCATTGAGGAGATCCCTCGACTGTCTATGGTCTCCATCATCAAACCTGTAGTGGCACTTATAAACCATATGTTTGCAAAGTTGTCATCAATATAAATGAATTAAGTTCAAACACAAGATAGCTACTGTAAACCGTTGAGGAGATCCCTCGACTGTCTATGGTCTCCATCATCAAACCTGTAGTGGCACTTATAAACCATATGTTTGCAAAGTTCTCATCAATATAAATGAATTAAGTTCAAACACAAGATAGCTACTGTAAACCGTTGAGGAGATCCCTCGACTGTCTATGGTCTCCATCATCAGACCTATAGTGGCACTTATAACCTGTATATGCGCAAAGTTTTCATAAATATAAATGAATTAAGTTCAAACACAAGATAGCTACTGTAAACCGTTGAGGAGATCCCTCGACTGTCTATGGTCTCCATCATCAGACCTATAGTGGCACTTATAACCTGTATATGCGCAAAGTTTTCATAAATATAAATGAATTAAGTTCAAACACAAGATAGCTACTGTAAACCGTTGAGGAGATCCCTCGACTGTCTATGGTCTCCATCATCAAACCTGTAGTGGCACTTATAAACCATATGTTTGCAAAGTTCTCATAAATATAAATGAATTAAGTTCAAACACGAGATAGCTACTGTAAACCGTTGAGGAGATCCCTCGACTGTCTATGGTCTCCATCATCAAACCTGTAGTGGCACTTATAAACCATATGTTTGCAAAGTTCTCATAAATATAAATGAATTAAGTTCAAACACGAGATAGCTACTGTAAACCGTTGAGGAGATCCCTCGACTGTCTATGGTCTCCATCATCAAACCTGTAGTGGCACTTATAAACCATATGTTTGCAAAGTTCTCATAAATATAAATGAATTAAGTTCAAACACGAGATAGCTACTGTAAACCGTTGAGGAGATCCCTCGACTGTCTATGGTCTCCATCATCAAACCTGTAGTGGCACTTATAAACCATATGTTTGCAAAGTTGTCATCAATATAAATGAATTAAGTTCAAACACAAGATAGCTACTGTAAACCGTTGAGGAGATCCCTCGACTGTCTATGGTCTCCATCATCAGACCTATAGTGGCACTTATAACCTGTATATGCGCAAAGTTTTCATAAATATAAATGAATTAAGTTCAAACACAAGATAGCTACTGTAAACCGTTGAGGAGATCCCTCGACTGTCTATGGTCTCCATCATCAAACCTGTAGTGGCACTTATAAACCATTTGTTTGCAAAGTTCTCATAAATATAAATGAATTAAGTTCAAACACGAGATAGCTACTGTAAACCGTTGAGGAGATCCCTCGACTGTCTATGGTCTCCATCATCAAACCTGTAGTGGCACTTATAAACCATATGTTTGCAAAGTTGTCATAAATATAAATGAATTAAGTTCAAACACAAGATAGCTACTGTAAACCGTTGAGGAGATCCCTCGACTGTCTATGGTCTCCATCATCAGACCTATAGTGGCACTTATAACCTGTATATGCGCAAAGTTTTCATAAATATAAATGAATTAAGTTCAAACACAAGATAGCTACTGTAAACCGTTGAGGAGATCCCTCGACTGTCTATGGTCTCCATCATCAAACCTGTAGTGGCACTTATAAACCATATGTTTGCAAAGTTGTCATCAATATAAATGAATTAAGTTCAAACACAAGATAGCTACTGTAAACCGTTGAGGAGATCCCTCGACTGTCTATGGTCTCCATCATCAGACCTATAGTGGCACTTATAACCTGTATATGCGCAAAGTTTTCATAAATATAAATGAATTAAGTTCAAACACGAGATAGCTACTGTAAACCGTTGAGGAGATCCCTCGACTGTCTATGGTCTTCATCATCAGACCTGTAGTGTATATGCGCAAAGTTTTCATAAATATAAATGAATTAAGTTCAAACACAAGATAGCTACTGTAAACCGTTGAGGAGATCCCTCGACTGTCTATGGTCTCCATCATCAGACCTATAGTGGCACTTATAACCTGTATATGCGCAAAGTTTTCATAAATATAAATGAATTAAGTTCAAACACAAGATAGCTACTGTAAACCGTTGAGGAGATCCCTCGACTGTCTATGGTCTCCATCATCAAACCTGTAGTGGCACTTATAAACCATATGTTTGCAAAGTTCTCATAAATATAAATGAATTAAGTTCAAACACGAGATAGCTACTGTAAACCGTTGAGGAGATCCCTCGACTGTCTATGGTCTCCATCATCAAACCTGTAGTGGCACTTATAAACCATATGTTTGCAAAGTTCTCATAAATATAAATGAATTAAGTTCAAACACGAGATAGCTACTGTAAACCGTTGAGGAGATCCCTCGACTGTCTATGGTCTCCATCATCAAACCTGTAGTGGCACTTATAAACCATATGTTTGCAAAGTTCTCATAAATATAAATGAATTAAGTTCAAACACGAGATAGCTACTGTAAACCGTTGAGGAGATCCCTCGACTGTCTATGGTCTCCATCATCAAACCTGTAGTGGCACTTATAAACCATATGTTTGCAAAGTTGTCATCAATATAAATGAATTAAGTTCAAACACAAGATAGCTACTGTAAACCGTTGAGGAGATCCCTCGACTGTCTATGGTCTCCATCATCAGACCTATAGTGGCACTTATAACCTGTATATGCGCAAAGTTTTCATAAATATAAATGAATTAAGTTCAAACACAAGATAGCTACTGTAAACCGTTGAGGAGATCCCTCGACTGTCTATGGTCTCCATCATCAAACCTGTAGTGGCACTTATAAACCATTTGTTTGCAAAGTTCTCATAAATATAAATGAATTAAGTTCAAACACGAGATAGCTACTGTAAACCGTTGAGGAGATCCCTCGACTGTCTATGGTCTCCATCATCAAACCTGTAGTGGCACTTATAAACCATATGTTTGCAAAGTTGTCATCAATATAAATGAATTAAGTTCAAACACAAGATAGCTACTGTAAACCGTTGAGGAGATCCCTCGACTGTCTATGGTCTCCATCATCAGACCTATAGTGGCACTTATAACCTGTATATGCGCAAAGTTTTCATAAATATAAATGAATTAAGTTCAAACACAAGATAGCTACTGTAAACCGTTGAGGAGATCCCTCGACTGTCTATGGTCTCCATCATCAAACCTGTAGTGGCACTTATAAACCATATGTTTGCAAAGTTGTCATCAATATAAATGAATTAAGTTCAAACACAAGATAGCTACTGTAAACCGTTGAGGAGATCCCTCGACTGTCTATGGTCTCCATCATCAGACCTATAGTGGCACTTATAACCTGTATATGCGCAAAGTTTTCATAAATATAAATGAATTAAGTTCAAACACGAGATAGCTACTGTAAACCGTTGAGGAGATCCCTCGACTGTCTATGGTCTTCATCATCAGACCTGTAGTGTATATGCGCAAAGTTTTCATAAATATAAATGAATTAATTTCAAACACGAGATAGCTACTGTAAGCCGTTGAGGAGATCCCTTGACTGTCTATGGTCTCCATCATCAGACCTGTAGTGTCATTTATAAACCATATGTTTGCAAAGTTCTCATCAATATAAATGAATTAAGTTCAAACACTAGATATCTACTGTAAACCGTTGAGGAGATCCCTCGACTGTCTATGGTCTCCATCATCAGGCCTGTAGTGGCACTTATAACCTGTATATGCGAAAAGTTTTCATAAATATAAATGAATTAAGTTCAAACACGAGATACCTACTGTAAACAGTTGAGGAGATCCCTCGACTGTCTATTGTCTTCATCATCAGACCTGTAGTGTATATGCGCAAAGTTTTCATAAATATAAATGAATTAAGTTCAAACACAAGATAGCTACTGTAAACCGTTGAGGAGATCCCTCGACTGTCTATGGTCTCCATCATCAAACCTGTAGTGGCACTTATAAACCATATGTTTGCAAAGTTGTCATCAATATAAATGAATTAAGTTCAAACACAAGATAGCTACTGTAAACCGTTGAGGAGATCCCTCGACTGTCTATGGTCTCCATCATCAGACCTATAGTGGCACTTATAACCTGTATATGCGCAAAGTTTTCATAAATATAAATGAATTAAGTTCAAACACGAGATAGCTACTGTAAACCGTTGAGGAGATCCCTCGACTGTCTATGGTCTTCATCATCAGACCTGTAGTGTATATGCGCAAAGTTTTCATAAATATAAATGAATTAATTTCAAACACGAGATAGCTACTGTAAGCCGTTGAGGAGATCCCTTGACTGTCTATGGTCTCCATCATCAGACCTGTAGTGGCACTTATAACCTGTATATGCGCAAAGTTTTCATAAATATAAATGAATTAAGTTCAAACACGAGATAGCTACTGTAAACCGTTGAGGAGATCCCTCGACTGTCTATTGTCTTCATCATCAGACCTGTAGTGTATATGCGCAAAGTTTTCATAAATATAAATGAATTAAGTTCAAACACAAGATAGCTACTGTAAACCGTTGAGGAGATCCCTCGACTGTCTATGGTCTCCATCATCAAACCTGTAGTGGCACTTATAAACCATATGTTTGCAAAGTTGTCATCAATATAAATGAATTAAGTTCAAACACAAGATAGCTACTGTAAACCGTTGAGGAGATCCCTCGACTGTCTATGGTCTCCATCATCAAACCTGTAGTGGCACTTATAAACCATATGTTTGCAAAGTTCTCATCAATATAAATGAATTAAGTTCAAACACAAGATAGCTACTGTAAACCGTTGAGGAGATCCCTCGACTGTCTATGGTCTCCATCATCAGACCTATAGTGGCACTTATAACCTGTATATGCGCAAAGTTTTCATAAATATAAATGAATTAAGTTCAAACACGAGATAGCTACTGTAAACCGTTGAGGAGATCCCTCGACTGTCTATGGTCTCCATCATCAGACCTATAGTGGCACTTATAACCTGTATATGCGCAAAGTTTTCATAAATATAAATGAATTAAGTTCAAACACAAGATAGCTACTGTAAACCGTTGAGGAGATCCCTCGACTGTCTATGGTCTCCATCATCAGACCTATAGTGGCACTTATAACCTGTATATGCGCAAAGTTTTCATAAATATAAATGAATTAAGTTCAAACACAAGATTGCTACTGTAAACCGTTGAGGAGATCCCTCGACTGTCTATGGTCTCCATCATCAAACCTGTAGTGGCACTTATAAACCATATGTTTGCAAAGTTCTCATAAATATAAATGAATTAAGTTCAAACACGAGATAGCTACTGTAAACCGTTGAGGAGATCCCTCGACTGTCTATGGTCTCCATCATCAAACCTGTAGTGGCACTTATAAACCATATGTTTGCAAAGTTCTCATAAATATAAATGAATTAAGTTCAAACACGAGATAGCTACTGTAAACCGTTGAGGAGATCCCTCGACTGTCTATGGTCTCCATCATCAAACCTGTAGTGGCACTTATAAACCATATGTTTGCAAAGTTCTCATAAATATAAATGAATTAAGTTCAAACACGAGATAGCTACTGTAAACCGTTGAAGAGATCCCTCGACTGTCTATGGTCTCCATCATCAGACCTATAGTGGCACTTATAACCTGTATATGCGCAAAGTTTTCATAAATATAAATGAATTAAGTTCAAACACAAGATAGCTACTGTAAACCGTTGAGGAGATCCCTCGACTGTCTATGGTCTCCATCATCAGACCTATAGTGGCACTTATAACCTGTATATGCGCAAAGTTTTCATAAATATAAATGAATTAAGTTCAAACACAAGATTGCTACTGTAAACCGTTGAGGAGATCCCTCGACTGTCTATGGTCTCCATCATCAAACCTGTAGTGGCACTTATAAACCATATGTTTGCAAAGTTCTCATAAATATAAATGAATTAAGTTCAAACACGAGATAGCTACTGTAAACCGTTGAGGAGATCCCTCGACTGTCTATGGTCTCCATCATCAAACCTGTAGTGGCACTTATAAACCATATGTTTGCAAAGTTCTCATAAATATAAATGAATTAAGTTCAAACACGAGATAGCTACTGTAAACCGTTGAGGAGATCCCTCGACTGTCTATGGTCTCCATCATCAAACCTGTAGTGGCACTTATAAACCATATGTTTGCAAAGTTCTCATAAATATAAATGAATTAAGTTCAAACACGAGATAGCTACTGTAAACCGTTGAGGAGATCCCTCGACTGTCTATGGTCTCCATCATCAGACCTGTAGTGTCATTTATAAACCATATGTTTGCAAAGTTCTCATCAATATAAATGAATTAAGTTCAAACACTAGATATCTACTGTAAACCGTTGAGGAGATCCCTCGACTGTCTATGGTCTCCATCATCAGGCCTGTAGTGGCACTTATAACCTGTATATGCGAAAAGTTTTCATAAATATAAATGAATTAAGTTCAAACACGAGATACCTACTGTAAACCGTTGAGGAGATCCCTCGACTGTCTATTGTCTTCATCATCAGACCTGTAGTGTATATGCGCAAAGTTTTCATAAATATAAATGAATTAAGTTCAAACACAAGATAGCTACTGTAAACCGTTGAGGAGATCCCTCGACTGTCTATGGTCTCCATCATCAAACCTGTAGTGGCACTTATAAACCATATGTTTGCAAAGTTGTCATCAATATAAATGAATTAAGTTCAAACACAAGATAGCTACTGTAAACCGTTGAGGAGATCCCTCGACTGTCTATGGTCTCCATCATCAGACCTATAGTGGCACTTATAACCTGTATATGCGCAAAGTTTTCATAAATATAAATGAATTAAGTTCAAACACGAGATAGCTACTGTAAACCGTTGAGGAGATCCCTCGACTGTCTATGGTCTTCATCATCAGACCTGTAGTGTATATGCGCAAAGTTTTCATAAATATAAATGAATTAATTTCAAACACGAGATAGCTACTGTAAGCCGTTGAGGAGATCCCTTGACTGTCTATGGTCTCCATCATCAGACCTGTAGTGGCACTTATAACCTGTATATGCGCAAAGTTTTCATAAATATAAATGAATTAAGTTCAAACACGAGATAGCTACTGTAAACCGTTGAGGAGATCCCTCGACTGTCTATTGTCTTCATCATCAGACCTGTAGTGTATATGCGCAAAGTTTTCATAAATATAAATGAATTAAGTTCAAACACAAGATAGCTACTGTAAACCGTTGAGGAGATCCCTCGACTGTCTATGGTCTCCATCATCAAACCTGTAGTGGCACTTATAAACCATATGTTTGCAAAGTTGTCATCAATATAAATGAATTAAGTTCAAACACAAGATAGCTACTGTAAACCGTTGAGGAGATCCCTCGACTGTCTATGGTCTCCATCATCAAACCTGTAGTGGCACTTATAAACCATATGTTTGCAAAGTTCTCATCAATATAAATGAATTAAGTTCAAACACAAGATAGCTACTGTAAACCGTTGAGGAGATCCCTCGACTGTCTATGGTCTCCATCATCAGACCTATAGTGGCACTTATAACCTGTATATGCGCAAAGTTTTCATAAATATAAATGAATTAAGTTCAAACACAAGATAGCTACTGTAAACCGTTGAGGAGATCCCTCGACTGTCTATGGTCTCCATCATCAGACCTATAGTGGCACTTATAACCTGTATATGCGCAAAGTTTTCATAAATATAAATGAATTAAGTTCAAACACAAGATAGCTACTGTAAACCGTTGAGGAGATCCCTCGACTGTCTATGGTCTCCATCATCAGACCTATAGTGGCACTTATAACCTGTATATGCGCAAAGTTTTCATAAATATAAATGAATTAAGTTCAAACACAAGATTGCTACTGTAAACCGTTGAGGAGATCCCTCGACTGTCTATGGTCTCCATCATCAAACCTGTAGTGGCACTTATAAACCATATGTTTGCAAAGTTCTCATAAATATAAATGAATTAAGTTCAAACACGAGATAGCTACTGTAAACCGTTGAGGAGATCCCTCGACTGTCTATGGTCTCCATCATCAAACCTGTAGTGGCACTTATAAACCATATGTTTGCAAAGTTCTCATAAATATAAATGAATTAAGTTCAAACACGAGATAGCTACTGTAAACCGTTGAGGAGATCCCTCGACTGTCTATGGTCTCCATCATCAAACCTGTAGTGGCACTTATAAACCATATGTTTGCAAAGTTCTCATAAATATAAATGAATTAAGTTCAAACACGAGATAGCTACTGTAAACCGTTGAGGAGATCCCTCGACTGTCTATGGTCTCCATCATCAAACCTGTAGTGGCACTTATAAACCATATGTTTGCAAAGTTGTCATCAATATAAATGAATTAAGTTCAAACACAAGATAGCTACTGTAAACCGTTGAGGAGATCCCTCGACTGTCTATGGTCTCCATCATCAGACCTATAGTGGCACTTATAACCTGTATATGCGCAAAGTTTTCATAAATATAAATGAATTAAGTTCAAACACAAGATAGCTACTGTAAACCGTTGAGGAGATCCCTCGACTGTCTATGGTCTCCATCATCAAACCTGTAGTGGCACTTATAAACCATTTGTTTGCAAAGTTCTCATAAATATAAATGAATTAAGTTCAAACACGAGATAGCTACTGTAAACCGTTGAGGAGATCCCTCGACTGTCTATGGTCTCCATCATCAAACCTGTAGTGGCACTTATAAACCATATGTTTGCAAAGTTGTCATCAATATAAATGAATTAAGTTCAAACACAAGATAGCTACTGTAAACCGTTGAGGAGATCCCTCGACTGTCTATGGTCTCCATCATCAGACCTATAGTGGCACTTATAACCTGTATATGCGCAAAGTTTTCATTAATATAAATGAATTAAGTTCAAACACAAGATAGCTACTGTAAACCGTTGAGGAGATCCCTCGACTGTCTATGGTCTCCATCATCAAACCTGTAGTGGCACTTATAAACCATATGTTTGCAAAGTTGTCATCAATATAAATGAATTAAGTTCAAACACAAGATAGCTACTGTAAACCGTTGAGGAGATCCCTCGACTGTCTATGGTCTCCATCATCAGACCTATAGTGGCACTTATAACCTGTATATGCGCAAAGTTTTCATAAATATAAATGAATTAAGTTCAAACACGAGATAGCTACTGTAAACCGTTGAGGAGATCCCTCGACTGTCTATGGTCTTCATCATCAGACCTGTAGTGTATATGCGCAAAGTTTTCATAAATATAAATGAATTAATTTCAAACACGAGATAGCTACTGTAAGCCGTTGAGGAGATCCCTTGACTGTCTATGGTCTCCATCATCAGACCTGTAGTGTCATTTATAAACCATATGTTTGCAAAGTTCTCATCAATATAAATGAATTAAGTTCAAACACTAGATAGCTACTGTAAACCGTTGAGGAGATCCCTCGACTGTCTATGGTCTCCATCATCAGACCTGTAGTGGCACTTATAACCTGTATATGCGCAAAGTTTTCATAAATATAAATGAATTAAGTTCAAACACGAGATAGCTACTGTAAACCGTTGAGGAGATCCCTCGACTGTCTATTGTCTTCATCATCAGACCTGTAGTGTATATGCGCAAAGTTTTCATAAATATAAATGAATTAAGTTCAAACACGAGATAGCTACTGTAAACCGTTGAGGAGATCCCTCGACTGTCTATGGTCTCCATCATCAGACCTGTAGTGGCAAACAAACCAAACAAAAAAACAAACAAAAAAAGATTTTTTCAAATCGGTTGGTAAATGACGGAGTTATGTTCGAAGGAGTATATCCTCCTTTTTTAAAATTCGGTTATATTACGTAGTAAATGATAACACAAATGAATAATGATAACGCCCCCCCGCGCGCCCGTACGAATTCGTCGCGCGCTTCTCCCTATTTTAATAAAATCTATAAAAACTATTTTACTAGGAGAAGCGTTGAATGAAACCGGGGTTAAAGAACTTGAGTGACCAAGTAGTTATGTTTATTATGTACCCTATACCACCCTATACTAACGTCATACAGTCTAATTTACAATATTTATTTACACTAAAAACGAAAAAAAAAAAAAAGAATTGCGGTCATCTGTAAATCAAACTCTCCACATCCCTGTTCACTTCACCAAGTACTTCGGTTCATCTTTCACAACAAAATCCATTTTATTATGGAATGCCTTGCCTACTAATATAAGGCAAGCTAAAAACCTTAACAGTTTTAAGTCGTTAATTAAAAATTATTACTTAAATGACAGTTAATTCGCATATTAAGTATTTCCTTTTTTTACGAGTTATTTAAAATACTGAACTTTTGTATATATGTATGTATATATATATATATATATATATATATATATTTATATAATATTTATGTGTGTAATCATGTGTATGTACGTGTATATAAGTATTTGAGTACTTTTATGTTTATTTATTAGTTAGGGTGTATGTCTATAGATATATCGTATGTATGTTATATTAATTAATAACTTTTGTATAATTTGTACTTAATTTGTTATAATATTTAAGATGCACTACCCATAAGACTTTGAATATTTCCTTTACCCTAAGGTTACTTGGCAGAGATCGCTTTTCGGCGATAAAGTCGCCTTTGTGTCTGCATTTATATTTTTAACTTTTAAATTTTTAGCGTTTTATGTTTGTAATTTTGTGTGTGCACAATAAAGTATATTCATTCATTCATTCATTCATATTCATAGAAACTTAAAAACATTCTGAATAAATTACGTATTTTTGGTCTGGAAAAGAGCGGCGCAAATCCGACCATTCTGATCGAGCGTTGCTCGACATGTGACCAGTTCCCGTGCATAATTTTTTCATCTATCCGCTTAGTTTAGAGTTGAAAATCGCATGATACTGTTAACGATAAGTTGGCTCTGAGTGGCTCTGAGCTCCAGGTTATAATTTTAATTGATATTTTGTTTAATTATTCAAAATATAGACATGAAATAAAAAAAGGGTTGGGCTACTTTATTAAAACATTAGTCTAGTTATTTTATTAGTAAAAAATAATGTGGTGTTGTCGCTGATAATTTTGAGAATTTAAATTAATACCGCTTTTTTTTCTATGCGAAGTTTTTTTTTTTTACAAAAACCAGATATTTTTTCATAATTCTACTGGGTTAATCGACTTCTACAGAGTTTTTGCCTACCTATATATTTTTTTTAATCTGAATTATTTGGTTCTTTCCCATTAAACTATGGGCTTAAAAATAGACCGTTTCTCTCAATTTTCGCGTTGGGCGCACTCTTAACGATCGACCTTAATTTTGTCCGGATTATTTGTGTAACTTATACCATTTCTACACTCTTATAGGATAAAAAAGATTTAGTAAACAATACATTTAATTATATTTATACTTTTAATTTAAAATATTTAATGGAAATGGTGTGATATGGTAAAAAAAACAATTTTTTTAACTCAACATAATGTTTTTTTTTAATTGAATCGAAAATTACAATTTCAAAAGAAATAAATATATATACCGAAATGCACAACTGAAAATATATAAATATACTAGTGGGCCCGACAGACGTTGTCCTGTAAAAAATATTTTTTTTGTGATTCTAAACCATTCTCGAATCCACTTGAACACACACAAAAAAATCATCAAGATCGGTCCAGCCGTCTAGGAGGAGTTCAGTGACACACACGCACAGAAAAATTATATATATATATATATATATATATATATATATATATATATATATATAAAGATATAAAATATTAGCTACGAATAGGAACTGCGAATAAAGTACAAATGTCTCACAGTGTAAACAACGCTTAAACATCAATAAATTACTTTACATCATGAAACCATGCACGTATATATTACCAAAGCATGCCTGATTTGCGCGTACTGTGGCGGGAAAGATTGCTGCGCTAAGGCGCCTGAAGTCTATCTACTGTTTCACTTTAATATACAGCCATGGGACTAAAAAAGAAAAAGGAGTAAGTCTTTTCAGCCATTTATATTATAATATCATTAAATGCTATTTAATATTTTTTTAAGCCGAGCGAATTTAATTTAGTTTATTTAATAATGATTTAATAAATTATGTAAATTATGGGACATTACTTGTAATTGCGTTAATAAAACAATAAATAAAAAAATATGTATATAATAATACCTGATAAAGTGAAGTGTTCCTCTATTGTACGTTGTTTACTTTGGTTTTAAGATAAAATACGGCTTGCTATTACTGTTCATTGTGCTATTTATTATATTTAAATGAAGAAAATATTACAGGAAAACCGAAACAGAGACAAGGGAAGAAAAAAAGATATCTTATTTTCAAATAGTAAGTTACATTTTAAAATTATAAATTATTACATATTTCTAGTTATTTAAAACAAAAGTGACATATAATTGTGCAATTCTTGGCTATTACCCAATTTATTTTCTAGTAATGAAATATGTAACTCTTTAATTTAACTGCTCTGTTTTTGCTATTTTATACGATTGTAATTTTTCTTGTACTTGAATTGCGAATTTGCGTATTCAACTGTTAATTATATTTTTATATTCCTAAAAGAATACCGGTGGGAGGGAAGCGCTGTGCCGCGCTCCCGGCTGCATGCATGCACCATCTTGCTTGTTTCTCCCGTGAAACAGCTTTGCTGTGTTTCGGAGAGAAGGGCAAGACAGGCAGTGTAATTACTGGCACCGAGACTTAACATCTTATGTCTCAGGATAGGCAACATGAGTTAGCTGGGCTCGTTCCAGGTAAACTAGTTTATGTTAATGGGCGACGTCGACAACTTACCACCAGGTGGCACGTTTGCCAGTTTGCCTATCCAAGTAACATAAAAAAAATATTAATCTGTGTTTATTAATTTAATTAGATCATAGATATTTCTATTCACCTAATTTTCTTATAAATTAGATTGTTTTAATCGAATTTCCAATATTACACTAGGTAAACTATTCAGAACTGCTTTACATTCAAAATCAGTACATACTATCTGTGTATATTATACATTAGTGTAATTGACATTTTTGTAGTTGTTTAAATTTAAATTAAATAATCAATTGGTTTTGCTTTAACTCTTATTTCTCTAACAATTACTTGTAGTTAGAATAAATCTGGCAATAACAAACGACATATTCTGCTTTTTAGTTTCGATATGGGACATTCGTGGAAATTCTAGCAACCATAGTCGGCATACTCGCGGGGTTGCTCAGCGGTGGTGGGGTTTGCTACAACTTGGTTCAATTTGGAGAGCTCAGTACTTCATTTGTGGAGAGAACAACACAACAAGATCGCCTTTCCAGCTATCTCCCTCTATCAAGATTATTTGGGGGTGGAAGGAGACTGTAAGTTTTTTCAGATTAGATATTTTTTTATTAATAAAGTAGATCCTATAATTTTGGCAAGAAATGAACAAAAATATATTTTTACAAATGGCCAAAAATACCGTTTTGTTCTTAGAGAAAAAGCCAGCAATAGTACTTAGTGAGCTTTTAATTTGGTGGTGATTTTACTGTTAAGGATCGTAAGCGGTTGAGAAGAAAGGTTGAGAAATATAGGATTGTGGAATATATGTGGAACAAAATAGCTCACATGCAAGAAGTGTGGGTTTCTAGTAGCTAACTTTTTATCACGTGAATTGTACGCCTGATGTTAATGTACCCGGAACTACGATCCACGTGATAGATTTCTTAATATCACTTTCTGAACACAATTTAAACTGAACATCTTAAACAGCTTGAGTGAAAAAAAAAACATCGTCAGATTTTATATTATAAATAATTTATTAATCTCACTTTTAAATTATTTTCATAAAGGAGTTCTTATTCAAGTAAAATTGTCATGGTGGTTTCAAATTCGAAAAGTTCTTCACTGCTTTCTTAAAAAAATCTTCTCTAAGTCTTTTCAGTTAGTAGCTTTATATGTACATGCACATACATTTACTTGAAGTGGTTCAAATTAAGCATTATTTATATTGGTGGTGGAAGGCTATTTATTCTATTTATTCATTGGGCAGGCTTATGAGCAAAACATGGATAAGACAAGCGAGACACAGAGGAGATTGTCATATGCGTCCAGAAACGCCCCTGTTCTCGTGTCGGGCTCAGGGTGGGAACTTGGGCCCAGTATAACACGACGTCACGGGGACTGCTTAGTATTTAGCTTCCCTGTTATATAAAAAAGGGACTGATAATGATGATCATTTCTTTTTCTTCCGATGTATAGTAAAATAATACTCTTTTTACGAGTTGCCTATCATTCATTCTATCTATAAGTAACTTAAATATATACTCTCTTATTAAAACATATCTAATATTAAAAAAAAATCACGCACTCATTAATTCTGAATCTCATAATAAATAATTAATGTTTCTTCTTTAATTTGGAGGAAGGTTTTGGGATTTGACTATCCATAAAATTGGCTATAGCTGATGATAAATGACAGAGGGAGGATAGAGGCTGATGATGATGACAAATATGAGGCATTTCTATAATGTAAGGTGGCTTTTAAATATCGATCAATACGATCCATGTTCAATGATTTTGCGTGATAATATCACTTAAAGATTTGACCGAACGTCCGCATTAATTTGCAACAATTGAACGAGAGGTCATATAATATTATGTATGTCAACATCACGTTACTGGACGTTACTATGCTCTCTCATAACAATTGTCTTATTGTCTCCACTCGGTTCGTCATTACTAGTATAAAGAAGACTGAAAAGCTTAGGTTCGAAGGATTTGAGAAATTATTATATCATTTGCTAGCACAATAATTTATATAATGAGGAACGTTATAGGGTGATAGACGATTTTTTTATATTTTATTTTAATTGTAAAACCATGAGGAACATATTGTAATATTATAGGTACTGTAATTTTAGTGATTATATTTATTTGGTACTTCATTACCAGTTTCTATTCGTCCACAGCGAGACATAATATGCCTTTTTATTCTTTTGCGCCGGGAAATGCTCTTAGGCATCCCGCGGGGGAGTGGGTCTCCCCAGGCGGGTAAGTGGGACTTGACGCACCTCTACCCACTAAAACCCGGCGAGTGCTACCAATGCCGCCTTGGGTGAGGTGCCCCGGATATGTTGAGCAACAGGGCACCTCGACGACTAGCCCCCCAAGGGACCGCCGCTACCTCCACAGAACAACCACTCCCAACGATGGGACAGTGCAATAGGTGAGGTTCCCCATCCTCCCTTGCCCCCCCCTGTTCATTTGGTTTACTTGGCTTCGTCCAAGGTGCTGGGTTCACCTTAGGCTACTGAGCCTCACCGCCACGTCAAGGCTTGAACCATGGTGGTGGGACTTTTATTGAACGCCAACCATCAGAGCCAGGGTTGGACAGTCTTCTATTAGATGGGTCATGGGACGATCTCTGTGCAGTGTCCGGTCCAGTTTGGATACAGGTGGCAGGGGATCATACCATAATATAGATGTTTCTGATTTAAAAACGAAACTCGAAGCGTAATAAAGTAATAATTAGCGGCCTTTGCGGCGGTATTAGTAAACCATTTATAGCATATTATGTTATTCTCTGATAATGTGACTTTCTATAGGTAAAATAATTTTTCATATCGGTCCAGTAGTTACAGAGCATATTCAAAGTAGACAAACAAACAAAAAAATCCTTTTTCTTAAATATAAATCGGCCGGCCCGGTTCGTCCTAGAGTTTAACCAAAATTTCAAAAATTATAAACAATAACACACATACACCCTTCCTTTTGTGCCGGGGGCTACTTATAGAGTATAATTGTACAGAAAATTTGGAAATTAATATTTTTATGAATTTTTATCTTATTATTTTCATTAATTCATCTTGGAAAATTTACTGTATGGCCGGAAAAACAAAAATGAAGTTTGTAAGAAAACTGAGAGATATCATAGTAGGGATACCGTTGAGGGATACCTATACGCAATAGATACAGGCTAGATTTACCAGTGATTAGACTCACAAACGTAAGCAGTATTTCTTTTACAGGCAACTGTATATGCATTTACAATAGGATCTCAGAAAACGTTCAAAAGTTGCTATCCATTAAAAAATTCAAAAAAGTTATTAAAGAGCGTTTGTGTGGTAAAGGATATTATAAAGTAAAAGATTTCATGGAACATACCTTGGGACTAGGGCGTTCCCAGGCATTTCAAGATAAGATGTAAAAATTGTTACAGAATACATATTATTTGAAAAGATTTGTCCCACTGAGTTTGTTTCGCCGGTTCTTCTCAGTGGGCTTGCCTTGGAACCGGTAGTAGACTCAAACCGGTGGTAAAATCAACCCGGGCGCTCAATTTTGAAAAATGCCAATTAGCAAAATTTTTATTTAAACATTTAATTCGATATTTACTTACCAACTTTTAATATACATATTTACTGCTTACTAAATCCAATAACATTTTATTTCAGAGTAAATGCTTCACACGAAGAAAACATGAACGCCCTTGTTGAAGATGGAACAGCTTTGGCGATAGGAATGTTCATAAGTATTTTCATCTCAATTCTACTCACAATGATCTCAGTGGCTCTTATTAACTGGAGTGCTCTGCGACAGGTTAGTAATTAGTAATACCCAAATTTACACTTGTTGTACTTTTATATTTTAAACAGGTAGTAAGGTTTTTACTCACCATGGTTAAAAGATAAATATGGTCCTAAAAGATATCAGCAAATTTTCCCTGACATCATTTGCTGATCGCCATGTAATAAGCTGATTCACGCATAGTGCAAATTTTGGGAGTCTTTTTAAAATACACAGATCTCTCAAAGAGGCCAAAATGTATTCCAAGCATTGAGTTAGGTTCATGCTTTGGCCCCACCAAGGTTCAAGGCCTTGTCGTGGAGGTGGAGCTCAGTAGCTTAAGCTGATCCCAGCACCTTGGGCGAAGCAAGTTGAGCCGAGGGACCTGCTCTTGGTACAGAAAAGGGCAGGGGGGACAAGGGGTGAGGATAGGAACCTCACCCCATTGTACTGTCCCGACGTTGGGAGGAGTTGTTCTATGGTGCGGGACATCCTCTCTTTAGAGATGGTTCCGTCCCTTGAGGTACTGACTAGCCGTCGAGGTGCCCTGTTTGCTCAATAGATCTGGGGCACGTCACCAAAGGTGGCATTGGTGGCACTCGCAGGGTTTTAGTGGGTAGAGCTGCGTCTACCTTACCACCTTTCGGGCGCAGCGAGTTCTACATACCCGCCTGGGGAGACTAACTCCCCCGCGGGATGTCTCAGATCATTTCCCGGCATTAAAGAAAAAAAAGGTAATATTAAGGGATATGTGTTTCTGAACTCCTCCTAAATAACTGTGACAAAATCACTTTGATGTTTATTGTGTATCACAAACATACCGTAGGGTTTAGTTTCAAATTCGCCTGTAGGCTATAAGGTGGCGTCTAGATCGGGTTTTAAGTTGCATATCCATTACATATCACCGTACCATACCGTAGGCGAAGGCACTTAAAATTTGTTTTCATAAAATCACTTGAATTATGTTTTAAAATAGTCAGGATATGCTGAAAATTTTTTTTCCGTGTATTATGAAAATAGATTTTTTCATCTCTTATTTTTTAGGTGTTTTTGAACAGCTAAAATGTCAAGGCAAATAGTCAAGGACCAATGTATTGATCCTATTCCATGCTGATACATCACTGTAAATATTTTATGTGTATTATGATCCTAAATTTAAGATCAACAATATTATCAATCAATTTGTACAACAAATTTATCTCCGTTTGTAACGTCAACTGTAAACAATTGCCTCAATTAACGACCTTGCTTCTTATTCATTGTATGAAATAATAAAAAGGACATAAAATTTTATAGACTAAATATTTGATTCATATTAAATCAAGACAGTACGAGGGCGGCACTGAAAATTTCGGGAATCAAGGAAGTGACCACAACATTACTATTTAAAAATGTATTTATTGCTTTTCGAAGTATTCTCCGCGAAATTTGACATATTTTTGCATACGATGGAACCAATCATTGAAGCAACCATTCCATTCTGAAGTTGGGGTCGATAAAATGGCCGTTTTGTAGGCGTCCACAGCTTCTTCAGGCGATGAAAATCTCTGACCACGCAATTCATTCTTTATTTTAGGGAAAGTATAGAAATCATTAGGGCTTAGGTCGGGGCTGTACGGCAGATGGTCTAATAATTCTATGTTTTCTTGCTCTAAAAACTCCTTTTTTCTGTGCGCGGTGTGAGAACTCGCATTGTCCTGATGGAGGATGATGCGACGGTTGCAGTTCTCTTTACGGAGTTTAGAAACGACCTGTGGCAAACTAATGCTAGCATACCATTCTGTATTAACCGTTCTTTGTCCCTCAAGAGGAATAGTCGCAACATGGCCGGTTTTGGAGACAAACGTGGCTATCATTTTTTTTTAACACTCCGTGAACGATCAATTTTTGTTGGCTTTAACTCATTTTCGAACACCCAAACTCGTGACTGGTTTTTTGTTTCGGGTTCGTACGCGTATATCCAGGACTCGTCACGTGATACGATGTTGTATACAGCATTTGAGGATCCTGCGTGGAATCTTTCGAGAGTTCTGATGCACCCAGTAACGCGAGCCGCTTTTTGCTCTTCACAGAGCAAATGCGGTATCCATCGGGAAAACAACTTTTTTACACCTAATTGTTCATGCAAGATTATTTGTATTTGACTCATGCCAATGTCTAAAGCTGCTTGAATTTTGCGGTATGTCACATGTCGATCTTCCTCAATCAGCTTACGCACAGCATCAACGTTTTCTTGGGTGACTGCAGTTTTTGGACGACCTTGACGGGAATCATCACTGAGCTCGACACGTCCACGTTGAAATTCAGCAAACCAGCAATAAATTGTGGTTTTGGATAGGGCTTCAACACCAAATGCAGAAATCATCCGGTCAACACACTGTTTTTGTGTTAAAGCGCGAAAGTCATAATAAATCATCGCTCTAGAATTTTCTCGAGTCAATTCCATTTTCTCAACGACTAAACAAGTTTGACCAGACCTTGTGACAAGACGGAGAATCTTTTTTTAAATAAATAAATGGTATTCGATTTTTAAAACCAAGGAGTTTTCAATTAAAAAGATTTTAATATAACAGGAACAGTGGAAATATTCCATTCCCAATACTTTTAGTGCAGCCTATGTATATATTTGCAGATAACCAGGATACGAGCACTGTTTCTAGAGGCAGTATTACGTCAGGAAATGGCCTGGTTTGATACAGATTCAGAGTTTAATTTAGCTTCTAAAATGTCCGAGTAAGTACTTGAAATTAGAAATTTAAAAACAAATATTCATTCATTTTCTATCCATCCATTGCTGAACATAGGTCTCCCTCAATGAACGCCAAGATGACCGACCCCACGCCATTTGCCTCCAATGCGGACGGCACGGAGATCGTCTTCCCACCAGGTTAATGGCCGACCAACACTTCGCCTAACTAAACGTGGCCTAAATATGTATATGTAATATAATTTTGTACTATCTATAGGTAATATTACTAGCTGTTGCCCGCAGCTCGCCTGCGTTAACTTAGATTTAAAACCGTATCTAAATTGATGATGATTATTTTTATGGCCTATGTCCTAATCCAAGGTATAAGCCATAACCATTTCAACCCTCAGCCCAATCAGTGCAGCCGTTTTGCCGTGAAAGATCCACAAACATCCAAACATTCAAACTTACAAACTATCGCCTTTGTTATATTAGTAAGATAAACTAGCTGTTGCCCGCAGCTTCGCTTGCGCTAACTTAGTTTTACAGCCGTATTATAAAAAAAATTAGCGTGAAAAAAAAACATTCTAGGATCATTATTGCCAAAGCCGCGGGTAACAACTAATACGTGATTGGAAATATCCACAAATTGTGATCTTTAAAAAGGTAATTGTTTAATTAAGGAACATGATGAAGCTCAAAGATGGTATGGGTGAAAAGATTGCCGTGGTCTCCAACTTGATTGGTACAGCGACGATATGCTTGTGCCAGGCCTTCCCAATGGGATGGGAACTGTCACTGGCTTGCTTCTCTGTGGTGCCCTTTTCCATAGCAGCCTCCGTTGTTTTAACAAATGTGAGTTAATCCGTGTAATGTTTAAGAACAAGACGAATCACATTTATAAATTTAAGTTTGTTACTTTCTTTAAATATGTAATAATAATATCTATGGACTCTTATACACCACGCCAATCTGGCTCCGTGGTAAGTTCTCGTAACACAAGACAACGGGAATATATTTATATATAAATACTTTTATATTATACATATTATATTTGAGATTTTTTATATAATATACATCCATGATCCAGGAACACAGAAAAGGTTTTTGTTCCCTGGTGGGATTCGAACCCGCTACCTCCGGCTTGAACGCCAACGCGCTAACCACAGAGGTCGTCAATAAACATTAAAAGCCTTTTTCCTTGTCTATATTGTGCCACTGCTAGGCAAATACCTCTCTCTATTTTTTTCATGCGTCTTTATTAATATACCTACACCGCGCCAGTCTTTTATAAAAGCGTCGAGGTTGTCCCACCATCTTCGTCGAGGTCGTCCCACCATTACCGTCGATGTCTGCCGCGTCTCAGAAGTCAGAACACTCATTATTAAAAGCCTTACTTTGATTAAAATTTTGAAAAGTTTGTCAATACCAACGATCGAAATGTGTTTTAATATTACAGTATCAAACAAAGTCGTCAATTCGTGAAATGGAATCGTACAGTCAAGCTGGGAAACAGGCTGAGGAAGTTCTTAAGTCTGTTAGAACAATTGTGGCATTCGCTGGCGAGAGTAAAGAAGTTGAAAGGTAATCACGAAACTTTTATATGTCCAGACTCCAGATAAAAACTTTATGAAGTTTCAGATTTGTTTTTGTATCTATTAAACTAAGATTAAACTCATTTCTATTAATTAAGTGGTCATAGATCTCTCTCTCAATAAACGCTAAGGCAGCCAATCCCCGCCGACTCACATACAACTTAGGACTGGTTACCATACGGAGATCGTCATCGCATCTGGTTCAAAACAAAAAAATTGGCCCGGACGTATTGTATGAATACCTTTGTAAAGTGCGAAGTTTGTGAGCAAACAGTTTTAATAGCAGCACTACAATATCCTTAATCCAGCTGTTAGTAATATAAACAGCTCATTTCTAAGATAAGATTACACAAACAGCATGATGCTATATGTGTGTTATTGTTGTTTGCTTAATGAGGCTATAAATACTGCTACAATAAAAACCTAAAAAATAAAAATAATTAATTTGAATCATATATTGCCTATTCCGTACTTGACTTGATTAATAAGTACTATCAAAAACATGTATTCTTGTAACAATATAAAAACAAAATTGTCATGCTAAATTTGCATAAAAAGCCGTAAAAGTAGGGATGCAGAAGCCATATCAAACAAGAACAAAAATGAACGCGACATTTAAAAATTTTAAACAAAAATTGAAACGACTTCAAAAAGTAAAAAATAAACTAAAAAGTAATAAAATAATTGCGATTCCAAAATTTTTGTTCCTAGAACTTATAATCAACTTGTTATTTTACTAATTACAATATAATGTCATTTTCGTTACTATTGGAGTCGGTGTCATTGACTTGGTAAACGCAAAGATTGTAATTAGTAAAATAACAAGTTGATTATAAGTTCTAGGCACAAAAATTTAGGAAACGCAATTATTTTATTACTTTTTAGTTTATTTTTTTACTTTTTGAAGTCGTTTCAATGTTTGTTTAATTTTTTTTTATTTCTTAATTTTTATTGATTCCGAAATTCGATAACCGATTTTATTTCTCTGAAATATGGATATAACTGTTAAACGTATTTCCACTGTCTATACTCCAGTCTATACTCCATCATCAGACCTTTAGTGAGACCTTTAATGAGACTTATAACCCATATGCGTGCAAGGTACTCGTCAATATAAACGAATTAAGTCCAAACACAAGGTAGCTACTGTAAACCGTATAGAAGTTCCCTCAACTGTCTATGGTCTCCATCATCAGACCTGTAATGATATTTATAACCCATATGGGTGCAAAGTTCTGGTCAACATAAATGAATTGTGTCTAAACACAAGGTAGCTACTGTAAACTGTTGAGGAGTTCCCTCGACTGTCTATGGTCTTCATCATCAGACCTGTAATGACACTTATAACCCATATGGGTGCAAAGCTCTCGTCAATATAAATGTATTAAGTCCAAACACAAGGTAGCTACTGTGAACTGCTGAGAAGTTCCTTTAACTGTCCTTCGTCTTCATCATCAGACCCCTAATGATAGTCACTAGTTATCTAGGTGTAAAGTTCTCATCAATACAAATTAATCGAGCCCAAACACAAGGTTACTGTTGTAAATCGTTGAGAAGTTCCCTCTACTGTCTTTCAGCTCCATCATCAGATCAACTCTAGACCTTAATGAAATTGTAGTGCTTTAAAATACTTAATTAAAATAATATTAAACGCACTAGTTACTCCTACGATTTTCGAAAGTTCCCCTCGATTTCTCTGGTATGCCATCATCAGATCCTGGTTTCCTTATCATGGGACCACCTCGGAAGTGCACTCTTTTGAATAAAAAAAGAATTTTGAAAATCGATCTACAATTGACGGAGAAATCGGTGAACATACATTAAAAAAAATATATACACACGAACATAATATAATATAACCTCCTCCTTTTCGAAGTCGTTTAAAAAAGGAATTTACTTTTTGATTCTTTTGTAATCGATGATTTAAGAATTGCCATCGAAAACATATAGCAGTACGTAATCTAGACGTACCTAAACAAATATTTTTAAAAGTATTGGCATGTATTTTCGCTATTTTGCAGATACCGCCAGCTGTTAGAGCCAGCTGAACTGTACGGTCGCAAGCGAGGCATGTATACCGGCCTGGGCACGGGTTTTAACTGGGTGCTCAGTTACTCGCTGAACGCAATAGGACTCACGTACGGCACCAGACTTGTCCTTTTTGATTACGATGTACCAGCGGATGAACGGAAATACGTGGTTGGAGTTGTATTCAGTGTATGTCACATTCTCTAAGGACTTAAAATACCACATTTTAGATTTACTATCAGATAATTCATTTACTTTGGCAAGATATTTATTTATTTAGTTGCACCAATAAGATAAACACCTATACAATCAAATTTTATATAAATAACCAATATTGTCCATACTAGTATTGTAAAATTTAAAGTAACCTACGCATAAAACTTCAAGAGCATTCCCTACTACATCCATCCGTAGAAGGCATACAAAGCCGCCAACAGTAAGTAATCCTACGATTTTATATATGGTACATATAATTGTTTCAGATCTTATTTTGCGTATACATGGCCACCCAATCAATAACACTGTGTGTTCCACACTTTGAAATTTTCGCGGCCGCCCGAGGTGCTGCGTCAAGCATTTTCGCCCTACTTGAAAATAGGCCTAAAATCGATAGTCTAGATAAAGGAGGTTTTTCGCCAAGGCGTGTTATAGGTGAAATAACAATAGAAGATGTTCATTTCAGTTATCCTTCTCGACCTAACGTTAAGGTAAGTTAAAGGTTTTACAAGTTGCACAATATAATAATATACACCTACGCTAAACGTAAATTGCGTAAGTAATTGCACAATATTTCTCATATTTAAATTCAGACATAAATGCCCGGTCATCAGATTACTGTCATCAAACATATCTAGTTGCAAGGACATTGCACTCAAGCAAGTTGACTCTTGTTCTTTTAACATTACACGCGTAATCCTCACATTAGCAATGTATAAAAAAACAATACTTACTTATTTTAATTGTATTATTATTTACTTATTTCATTTTGATATACCCAGAACAAAACCTACTTAATCTTAGATAATCATATCATAATGATGTACGTACTAATAGTTACTTAAGATTAATTTAGTTTAATAACAAATAATATAAGTAGGTATATTTGCTTGCAAAAAATGTTTCTTTTTCTTATCTTAATATTGGCTTATTAATGGAAATCTTAATAATGGCTATTTAAGTATATTTATACGTTTTATTTAACATGATATTTGTATAAAATTTAGATATAATTCTTTATCAGATGTTAAATAGATATCGTCACAGCTACCAGATTCTAACTAGACTTTTCTCATTTTCTCATCATCATGCGAATGTTAGCTCAATTCTTAGTGGCGTGATCGTAAAACTAATTTCGTTTGTAATTGTAGGTCTTGCAAGGTTTCTCATTGCATATTAAGCCAGGAGAATGCGTTGCGTTGGTTGGATCATCAGGGTGTGGAAAATCTACAATATTACAACTATTGCAAAGACTGTACGATCCGCACGCCGGTGTTGTCAAACTGGATGGGAAAAACGTTAAGAATCTCAATTTAAGCTGGCTTCGATCATCTTTAGGTAACTTTGCTTCCAGAGGTATACCTAATTCGCTTAAAAGTTTGGGCCACATTCATATTGGTGTATCTTTATAGGTGTAGTTGGGCAAGAACCGGTACTGTTCCGAGGTACAATCCATGACAACATTGCAATTGGATGTCCCGAAGCCTCTAGAGAAGATGTCCAGAGAGTAGCTGATATTGCATATGCTCACGACTTTATTATAAATTTACCTAACGTGAGTTTTACAATTTATACCCATCCATCCCAACTCAAAAAGCCGGGTGTGATAAGTTTGATCGCTAAGTTAGTCTGTCTGTGGCTCTATAATTCGCAAAACAGCGAACTTATTTAAATGCAACTTTTTTGGAGCGGGTTTTTTAGCGATGGTTTTTAGAAAGGTTTTATGAAAATCGATTTAGCGGTATTTACGTCATCAGATTTTTTTGTTGGGTTGGGGTGGGGTTTCTCTTTAAGTATATATTTTAATCTATACTAATATTATAAAGCTGAAGAGTTTGTTTGTTTGTTTGAACGCGCTAATCTCAGGAACTACTGGTCGGATTTGAAAAATTATTTCAGTGTTAGATAGCCCATTTATCGAGGAAGGCTATAGGCTACATAACATTACGCTATGACTAATAGGAGTTAAGTAAATAAGTTAACGCGGGGAAGCTGCGCCCAACAGCTAGTATTTTATATAGAGAAAATTATGATCTTCTATATTTTTAGGGATACGATACAATGATTGGCGAACGAGGTACGTCTTTGTCTGGTGGTCAGAAACAGCGGATAGCTATTGCCCGTTCTTTGTTGCGAGAGCCAGCTGTGCTACTTTTGGACGAAGCCACATCTGCACTGGATCCTCATTCAGAGCGTCAGGTCCAAGCGGCTTTAGATCGTGCTAGCGTCGGTCGAACCACATTAACTGTATCACATAGGTATTTAAAAAATCTATATTATTGCTAAAACAGGTAAGGGAAATTAAAAGCAATAGTTTTGATTCATTTTTATTCATATTATGTAAATATAGTTCTACACACAATCACTTCATTTTCATATTAAGGCGAGTCACCGAGACTGGCGGCGTAGTGGACGTCGCGGCGTTTTTTTTTTTTTTATAGAAGAGGGGGCAAACGGACAGTCGGTTCACCTGATGGTAAGTGAATAGCGACATCCACAGACACCCGCTATACCAGGAGATCAGCAGGTGAGTTAGCTCTTTTCTTGAAGGTCCCTAAGTCGTATCGGTTCGGAAACACCATAGGTGGCAGCTGATTCCATATATTTGTAGTGCGAGGCAGGAAATGCCGTAAAAATCTAGATGTTGTGGATTTCCGGACATCAAGATGGTGTGGGTGAAATTTGGAATTCTTACGCGATGTCCGGTGGTGGAATTCTGCCGCAGGTATTAATCCGAACAATTCCTCAGAACACTCCCCGTGGTAGATGCGGTAGAAGATGCAGAGCGATCCGACATCTCTACGCAGCGCCAAGGGATCAAGCCGATTGGAGATCACATTATCATCGACGATTCGAGCCGCCCGGCGTTGGACGCGGTCAAATGGAAGGAGCTGATATTGGGGCGCTCCAGCCCAGAGGTGAGAGCAGTATTCCATGTGAGGCCGGATCTGCGCCTTGTATAATTGAAGGCGGTGTGAAGGCATGAAATACTGCTTTGCCCTATTGAGCACGCCAAGTTTCTTAGAGGCTAGTTTAGCCTTTCCTTCCAAATGACCACGAAACTGCACATCTCTCGATATGTCGACGCCAAGTATCCCAATGCTGGCTGCGGCAGTTAGGGGAGTGCCTTCAAATCGTAGAGGAACGACGAAGGGTGATTTTTTGGCGGTAAACGCGCAAACTTGTGTCTTGTTGGGGTTAAATTGGACCAGGTTAAGTCGTCCCCATTCCGAGACTTTGGTCAACAGAGACTCGATTTCAGACACAAGTTTGTTCCGACACTCATCGACTTGTTCCCGAGAAATATTAGAGCGGCCAGTGTATAAGGCATCTCCAGTGCTGTCATCCGCATAACAATGAATGCCGCTGGTTTGCAGCATATCATTGATATGCAGAAGAAACAGAGTTGGAGATAGTACACAGCCTTGCGGAACACCAGCATTAACAGACTTGAGGTCCGAGCATGTACCGTCGACAATGACCTTGATGCTCCTGTCTGCTAAAAAACTGGTGATCCACTTACATAATTTCTCGGGAAGCCCATATGATGGTAGCTTCGCTAGAAGTGCTTTATGCCACACCCGATCAAAGGCCTTCGCTATGTCCAAACTAACCGCCAGTGCTTCCCCCTTGCTCTCAACTGCCTCCGCCCATCGATGCGTTAGGAATATTAGAAGATCACCAGCTGAACTATTCCGTTGAAAGCCATATTGGCGATCGCTAATCAGCTGGCGCTCCTCCAAATACCGCCGGAGCTGGCAGTTGATTATGGATTCCATAATCTTTGAGAACAAGGAAGTTATGGCTATTGGTCTGTAGTTGGACGGGTTTGAGCGGTCCCCTTTCTTAGGGATCGGGTGTACCAAAGCTGTCTTCCACGAGCATGGGACGACGCCTAATAAGTATGAGTGCCGAAAAAGACGCGTAAGGACGGGTGCCAACTCAGGAGCACAAGTACGTAGCACTAACGGAGGGATGCCGTCAGGCCCACTCGACTTATGGATGTCCAGCGAAAAAAGCGCTTTACGTACGGAGCTCTGTCGAAAAATTATTTCCGGCATTGAGGTATCACACCGAGGGATCGTCGGTGGTATTTTTCCCTGGTCATCCAAAGTCGAGTTGGAAGCAAAAAGAGAGCCTAGAAGATCGGCCTTCTCCTTCGCGGTGTGGGCCAACGAGTCGTTCCTCATGTGCAAAGATGGTAGGGATGGCTTACAGAAATTCCCTTGAACAGCCTTGGCGAGTGACCAGAATGCACGAGTTCCCGAAGGAAGTCGAACCAATCTCTCGCCAATTCTGTTCACGTACTCCGCTTTTGCCTCAGCAATAGCTCTTTTGAAGGACCTGGAGGCAAAGTTATACTCCTTTTTTAATGCGCTGGTCTTTACATCCTGTGACATCGATGCATTGGCCCAGGCTCGGTAGCTTAACCGCTTGTGGCGTGCAGCCATCTTACAAGTTTGACCAAACCAGGGCTGGGATTTGCCGCCTATAGGCACTGAAGAGCTTGGAATAAAAAGCTCCATGGCTTGCAGCACCACCTCGGCGACAGAATCGGCAACGATGTCTGGATCATCCAGCGAGAAGCAAATTCGCCCCCATGGGTAGGATGCGAAGAAGGACCGCATTCCATCCCAATCAGCTGACCTATAGTGCCAAACATGGCGGCAGCTGGCAAAACGTGGCCATGATGGGCGGGAACTTGCACAGAACTCCGGATCAGACAGTGGTCCGATGAGCCAAGTGGAGCGTCCACGGAGACCACGTAATTGTCCGGGTGAGAGGTCAGCAGAAGGTCCAACAGGGAAGGCGTATGATCTTCCACATCAGGGATACGAGTTGGTGATACCACCAATTGTGTCAGATCATATGCTGAGGCAAAGTCGTAAACAGATCTTCCTGCATGATCGGTTGTACGTGAGCCGAGCCACTCGGTGTGATGGGCGTTGAAATCACCAAGTATCACGATCTCTGTGGAAGGGATCTGTTGTAGTACGGAATTACCGGATCTCTCACAAACCGAACGAAACACGACGACATTTGCCGCCATTTGACGTCGATATTATGTGAGAGCGAAGTACTTCCCCGGACGCGCCGGCCCATTCAGCTGCAAGGCAGCATGGCGCTACTTCGTAACGTCTTGTGAAAACGCTAGATAGCATTCAAGTTTTAAGATAAATAAATAAAAAATAGGACTTGAGATTTAAAAAAAAATCACGTTCTTTGTAGTATTGAAAGTTAAATATTTGCAAATAAAAATGATGTGCAAAGTTACATATTTTATTAGTAAATTATAATATATTCGTTTTAATTTTTATTTTAGCTTGTTTACAGGATTTTTTATGATCGAGTAAAGTACATCTTCTCGTGTAAACAATTAGCACACCTTTAGACAACATCTTTAGGTGTGTCTGATATTTTTTGTGAGACCGATATTCAATGGTAGACATTTAAAAAAATTGATTTGGCAAACCATTTTTCTCGTATCGAATGCGGTGACTCTCCTTAATATAAATACATTTAAAAAAGACAAGGTAGCATGTCGCTAGTCCGCCGAATTGGGCAGGTACGACCAGGGTGGTACCTCTCGCTCAAATAACACCGGCGTCAAGTGACAGCTTTGCTGTCGCGTTTCGTGCGGTATGTGAGTTTCCGGAGGCCTATTTGGGGAGATAGGGAAAAGGAGGGCAACACATCTGTAGTCGTTCGGTTGGTAGTCTAAAGCTTCGACTGCTAGTTTGCCCTCCTATGCTATAAAAAAGACATGTTATAGTTATACATACATAATATAACAGGGTAAATTAATAATTTAAATTTTATTTTATTTTATTTATTAAATTAATTAACTTCTACATGTGGTAGCTTTTTAATGGCTCTTGGACATCTAAATTATCTTTATACTATCTATGTTACATCTGCTGTTAGCTATCCTAATAAAATAAAATAAAATAAATATAAAAAAAATTGCAGTGGTCGGATAGAGGCTGATGATGATGATGATGAAATATAAAAATATATTGGTTCCTCAAAATATTTCACTCCCTTTTGAAATACTAATCAATGTTATTTTTTATATATTTTACTATTCATCGTCATCAACTCACATAATATAAAATACATTAACACAATAATTTAGAGAGAGTCAAAAATGCTTTCATACATTTATATTTAAACAGAATTTAAAATGCCAAAAAAATGCTGATTTTTATAGCACAGTTTTGCTTGAACTTTGAATTCAAAAAAAATCTCCACAACTTTAAAATATATATATATTTTTTTTTCAATTTTAATCCAGACTTTCAACAATAGTTAATGCGGATCGAATAATTTGTATGGATCAAGGAGCAATCGTCGAATGTGGTACTCACGAGGAACTTATGAAACTAAAAGGTAAAACTAATAGTGGAAAATTGTTTAAGTTATAGGATACACAATTATATTACTGTAGGTGACTTGTTAATAAATTAAAACTTTAATAAAAACAGAAGTGAACAAGGATGGATGTAGTATAGGATGGACTTTCTTAAAAATAATCAGGAACACTTTATAATGGAATTTTTAATAATAATGACCTATGTACCTAACACTAGTAAATCTATTAATAAAATAACCTATCGTCGACATATAGATTACTGAAAACTTAAATCTATGCGAACGAATCTTTGACAAGAATCTAACATTCAGTAGTACATACTACATATTTTAATATACTCATAGGTTACTATATTCAGTTATATACCTACGTCACACGTTACACAATAAGAAGCACTCATAACTACATTAGTAGTCTTCATCCAAGATATCCTACATTCAAGAGGGGGATGTGATGGTGTTTTGTAATGTGCATGGTCGTGTAATTATTATGACAAATCAATTTTTCCAACCTCTTTTTACGCTACTTATAATGCATTGCTAAATAAATAAAAACTTTAAGGTTTCTATCATAAGCTGGTTACAAGTGGAAATGAAAATAAAGAACCAGATGTAATTGAAACGCTGCCGGAAGAAGAAGATGATACCAAAGAATGTGGGGAAGTAACCTCAGTGTCACGGGTTGACGTTAAAAGAAGATCTAACAGAAGATTGGTCAGGCGACACTCCACCAAAAGAGGTTACCATTGGTTCTCAAATATTTTTGAAAAATAAATACTATAAAATTTTAAGTTTATCAACAATTTTAATTTCTTTCAGAATCTCACGACTGGATGACACCTCGTGGATCCATTTCATCAGTTATGTCAACAGGAATCCAAAACTTTGTTTACAATAATGATCTTGATTCTGACGACGAAGAAAAGGACGATGAGGTAATAAATATCTCCATTTTTTCATGATTCCCAATGAATGTAACAAGTAAATTATGTAAAATTTTGCAGGAATTACCACCAGTGAGCGATTGGCAACTGCTGAAACTAAACGCTCCTGAATGGCCATACATAGTACTGGGATCTGCCGCTGCATTCATCCAAGGGTCCTGCTTTCCGGCATTTGCTCTGCTATTCGGTTACACATCAGGGGTACGTATTGTATTTAGTACCAAATGCAGAACATAATACAAATATATACAAACAAGTTCTAAACTGAGTACGTAATTTCAGATATTTGCTTTAAGTGATCGAGAAGAAATTGTGTATTTAGCTGACTTTTACTCGGGGATGTTTCTGGTGGTCGCGGCTATTGCTGGACTATCCATGTGTCTTCAAAGCACAGCGTTCACAAATGCGGGACTGAAAATGACGACTCGGCTGCGTCAACAATATTTTTCGGCATTATTGCGACAGGTATGGTATTTTAGCTGAAATTCTAAAGTCAAATTTTAATTGTTCCAGTAGCTGCAAGGCCAATCGCTGTATTCCTGAAACAAAATAAAATTTACTAGATTTCGTTCTAAATCTGTTTTAGGAAATAGGCTTTTTCGACAAAGAAAGTAACACAGTAGGCGCGATGTGTGCAAGGCTTAGCGGCGATGCAGCAGAGGTACAAGGCGCAACCGGATTGAGAATTGGCCTTATACTTCAGGGTACTAGCTCTGTTGTAGTTGGTTTTCTGATGGCTATCAGCTATAACTGGAAGCTTACGCTCGTAGGCACTGCCTTTTTACCTCTGGTAAGTATCAACTCACTTTTGCCTTCGGATTTATTACCTATATTTGTAAATTGCTCCCTATTTAACATTTATCGTTATAATTTTAATTAATTTCGCTAACATCCCATATTAAGAACACATATCTTTACGAACAGTACAGCTTATACACCATTTCTTAACAATAATAATAATTAATTTAATCGAATATAATCTCTCTAGATTTTTTTAAATTAAAAATAACTAAACAGTCAAGCCATTCTCGTAGGGAACAAGATAAAAGCATTTTGTCTTATTTGCGTAGGTACCTAGTGTTATGTTGTAGAGTGTTTTCCATAAAGTTAATATACCTAGCGGGAAAGCTTATACCTTTTACCAATACTAAATTAAATATTGATTCTAGATGGTGGGAAGTATTTGGCTTGAAGGCATTGTATCTCAGAAATCCCAAACTGATGAACGTGCAGCTTTGGAATCAGCAACAGCTATTGCCACTGAAGCTGTCGTCAGCATTAAAACTGTCCAAAGTCTAGGTATTATAAAAATTTACGTTATACGCATCAAAAACCGGTGAGAAGAGTGCGCTGTGCCGCGCTTCTGGATGCATGGGTGTCTCAGAGACAAGGGGAAGACAGACAGTGTAATTACTGGCACAGAGACAACATTTTATATCTCAGGATAAGCAACACATAAATAATAATAATAATATGTTGGCACGACTCACACACGGCCATTTGATCCCAAACTAGGCAGAGCCTGTTCTTATGGTACCTAACCAGACAACTGATATATACTTAAGTATATATTTCCAAATACATACATATTATAGATAAACTACACCCAGACACAGAATGATCATGCTCATCACACAAACATTTGTCCTGGGTGGGAATCGAACCCGAACTGATAAAATATTTCATGTTCATGTGCGACGTCGACCACTTACCATCACGTGGCACGTTTGCCAGTTTACCTATCCAATAAACATAAAAACAAAATCGGTTGTCTGTAAAGTCGGTTTACTGGCGATAGTTGAACGTGACAACGTCATAAGAAAATGGAACGCCTCAGAGCGAGGTAACGCCGCATGCGTCATGTTTTTCCGTTCGTGCAGCCGGCTCCATCGAATTATAAGACGTTGTCACGTCAAAAAATATCAAACCAAAACAAGCTTCTTAATAATACGTTTGTTTCAATATTTTCAAGAACGATTATTATATCGATACATTTACATACTAAACATTACTGTATCTTTTTATTACAGGTGTTGAGAGAACCTTCCTAGACAAGTTCAAGGAATCTCTAGTAGAGTCGTGCGCAGCTGTCGCTAAGAAAACTAGATGGAGGGGTTTGGTACTTGGTCTTGGTGTTTACGTACCATTCATGTCCTACTGCAGCGCTACTGTGTATGGCGCGGTTCTTATTGCAAATGAAGGTCTTGACTACAAAATAGTTATGCTGTAAGTATTTATATGTCATATGGAGGTGGAACAGTCGGAGCCTTATGGTGACTACCGACGCCCATAGACATCCGCACAACCAAAAGTTATGCAGATGCGTTCTTTTCTCTATCCCCGCAATGGACCTCCGGAAACTCACAAGCCGCACGAAACCTGACAGCATAGCTGTCACTTGACGCCGGTGTTATGTGAGCGAGAGGTACCACCCCGGTCGTGCCAACCCAACTTCTCTTTACTTAGAGTACCTATTACTCGTCTATGGCATAGTAACATTACCGGAATTACCCCATGAGTGAAAGGGTCCAATTCTGGTTGACCGGGGAATCGCCGAATGCCCTGTTGCTAAAAAGATCCAGGGGCACCTCACTATAGGTGGCCGAAAGTGCCCGCGGTGGCATAGTAATTTTTTTTTTCATTGTCTTATGGGATTAAGAGGATTTTTAGATTTTTAATATACTTTTTATTTTGGATATGTATGTGTTATAGACGACTTATAGCTTACATGTCAAGATAACAACAATCCCAACAACCACATTCAAGCATTTTGCATCCGACTCATAATAAAACTGTAACAAATTATTTAAATGTTTTTAGCGTCAACGAAGCTTTGATGTACGGGGCGTATATGTTGGGTCAGTCACTGGTATACGCGCCTAGTTTCAATTCAGCTAAAGCGTGTGGAGCAAGAATATTGGCAATCATTAAAAGAGATCCAAAAGTGAAAACTGAATCAGGTGTGAGGGACAGAAAAGATTGGGTAAGATCTTTACAAAGTTGCTGCAACGTGGCAAATAATAAAAAATAAGACAATTAATAATGTAAATACTTTTCAACAGATTGCTTCCGGGAACTTCAATATTAAAGATATTGAATTTAGTTACCCAACCCGTCCCCATATTAGAGTCATTAAAGGCATTGACTTAAAGGTGGAAGCTGGCAAGACTGTTGCGCTCGTTGGATCATCGGGCTGTGGCAAATCTACTGTCCTGCAGTTGATGCAAAGATTTTATGACCCAGAATCTGGGAATATTGTAAGTCTTAAAAAGAAACAATTATGAATTTACTTTCCTAGCGTCAAGGTAGGTAAAAGTTAATGTAATAAAATTTGAATTTAACATGATTATTGTAAACATAGTTTAAAAGGGAATATACAGAATGGATTTTTGGGACAGGTCAGAAAGGGCAGGTACCGTTATAGTTTCAGTAAACCGTTCCTAGGAGAGCATCCATAACTTTTTAAGATATTATGAACTGCATTCACTTTGAGAAAGTTGACGGTCAGCGAAAAGAAATGCTGAAATACAAAAAAAAACTTTTAACCCTATCGATCCTACTTCGTATGGGGATCAAACGAGTAGAGTCAAACCCCATAGAGTATGGGGCCATTTAAGGTATGAGTACTAGGGATGTCAGAAATCGCCAAAAACATTTTCCAGAATTTCCCGTACATTTTGTACTGAAAAACGATAAATCAACTCGTTTTCTACTTATTTTTTTTATAGAAGACAGGGCAAACGGACAGTCGTTTCACCTGGTGTTAATAGCGACATCCATAGACACCCGCTACATTATTATCATTTAATTTCGAGGAGCTAGAATTTCGACACTGCACTATAAATGCCTACTGTACCTTATAATATACAAGGTTGATAAAAGCGAGAGGCATTAAATTAAACCACATATACTACACATGCTTACGGTTAATCTGAAACTATTAAAAAATAGTTTATGAGAAAAATAAAAAAAAACTTTTTCAAAGAATTTATATAAAGTAAAATACGTGAATAGTCAAAGTAAAACGTAAACAGCCTTTGTAAAATGTCCTTCGAATCTAAAAGGCAACGTCTCACAGCATGTTGCATCGGCGCGGCACAGGGTGCGTATCACCGGCTCGAACAAAGCGGAGCGGCTTTAAAACTTTAAAAATATCCTGTGACTAAACTATGTATTGATTCTATTGGTCTAAGTTTTGGTGTGTAGCCTGCATTTGGTACATAGTATATGTGGTTTAATTTAATGCCTCTCGCTTTTATCAACCTTGTATAAATCTAAAATTCTAATATTATCAAAATACAATTTGCACGTTACACGTTGGGTTTCAGGAGCTAGACTCGAGAGACATTCGGTCTTCCTTAACCCTACCGCGATTGAGAAGGCAGCTCGGAGTGGTACAACAAGAGCCGGTGCTGTTTGACAGGACCATCGCCGAGAACATCGCGTATGGTGACAACGGACGTAAAGTGACCATGCATGAGATCGTTGCCGCTGCCAAGTCCGCTAATATACACAGCTTCATCGTGTCCTTACCGAAGGTACTATTATTCATATTAATTATATTTTTGTGAGTAATAATATCACATAGTAACGTAAGCGATGCAGTCAATTTAATTGGGGTCACAGCGTGATGGATTCCAATAACCAGGAATGCTTTAAAAAAAGGGTGTGTGTGTATGTCTGCGTGTGTGTGTGTGTGTGTGTGTGTGTGTGTGTGTGTGTGGGTGTGTGGGTGCGTGTACGTGTGTGTGTACTTATGAACTTCATGTTGTCTTTTTTTCGTGACGGTGTGCGCACGCATTGTAAAAATTTACTCTCATCATTTTTCCCTAACGCGCCAAAAGAAGACTTATTTTATGTGGAACATATTTTTTTTATAAACAGTTAAATGATAATGACAATTTATGCATTCACGTTATTTTTCCAGGGTTATGACACAAGCCTAGGTTCCAACGGCGCTCAATTGTCTGGAGGACAAAAACAAAGAATCTGTATCGCACGAGCACTCATAAGGTCTCCAAGACTTCTACTTTTGGACGAAGCTACATCGGCTTTAGATACCAACAGTGAAAGGGTAAACTGTCCCCTCATGCTCATATTTAAAAGCTATATAAATAATTATTACAATTATACATAATACATAAACTGATGTTTTTTGTATATTGCTATCGAGTCAATAATTTGAATAAAATAAGCATCGATCTTATTTCTTACTACTCCCCCAAAATAATTAGGCGCATGACAACGACCGCCCGAACCCCGCCTTAGCCCCGCACGTCCTCGCGCTAGGGGAAGCGCGAATCGCTGTCATGCGCCAAATTGTTTTGGTGAAGTAGCACATTTATACATTTCTTACAACTACGTTGCTATAATTTGGTCACATGACCCATACAGATTTCAGTGTATGTAATAATAAATCTGATTTTATTCCAATTCGATTGCTTTATATATACTAATCATTGTTTTACATTTGTATAATTTCTTCAGGTCGTCGCTGAGGCCTTGGAAAAGGCAGCTAAGGGAAGAACTTGCATTACAATAGCTCATCGCTTGTCAACAATAAAAGATGCAGATTTGATATGTGTTTTGGATAAAGGTAACACTTAGCAATATAAAAAAATCAGTGTATATATAATATGCACGCAAGACTATATACATAATAAAATAAATATAATATTGAAATTGCAAACTTTTCTTGTTCTATTTTAAAATTATTAAATGACTTTTATCAAGGAGATAGAACTGACTCTTGTCCTGACCTTGACCTACTTTCCATCTGGAAGTCAAATAAACCATTACATGACGCCATCGTAAAATTTGCCTTCATATCATAAGTTCTTCTACTTTCGAATTCTAACCGAAGCTTAAAATAACAATCAAGAATCTCCATTGAATACGTACATCATTTGTTTACCGGCAACCAAATTATCACATATTTAGCTGAAAAAATAATGTCAAATTTAATTTTCCAGGCAAAATTGTAGAACGCGGAACGCACACAGAACTCATAAATTTGAAAGGATATTACTGGAAGATGAGTAAAGGACAGAACTTGGCCTAAACTGTATCAGGCTGTATCTGCCATGATCTTTGCCGTGGGCTCGTCACGTCGCAATCCGAATCTTTTTCACCATTTGAATCCTTACAAGTTTATATAAGTTTGGAGGGTAGAGACAAGAAGAACCATCTCATATGGAGCAAAAATTGAAAGTGTCCACTCCCAATAACGGAAAAACTACGATATGAACACAGTTGTTGTAATGAGTTGAACAGATTAGTTTTTACGCACACTTTACATACACAGAGATGGTCCTCCTTGTCTCTACCCACTATAGATATTATAAGATAAATGCATGATTGCAAAGAAATGGTAATGTGTATCTTAATTTAGGTACAAATCATTTACTTTGCAAACACGCCATATAAATGAAACAGAAAAGGTTACGCCTATTAGTATAAGAGCATATTATTATAAAAAAGTGTTAAAAATGAAATTTCACTTACTGTACTTATTTGAAAAATAATATATTTTTTTTAATATTTTTAAATATAATACATAATGTGATATTTTAATATAGAAATGTTAAGATAAATAATGCTTATTATTTTACATCAGCCCCACAATTAAAGATACTCAATTAAATAATATTTCAATTTTATATCCCTAAAAGTTATTTAAAACTCTTATTTTATATGTACCTAAATAAATGTTTTTTATATACCTAAACGATCTTATGCTTAAATCATGCACTTTTCTACTGGAATTTACAATGATAATAAAAGGTTTAAAAAAAACAAAAAGGCACTTGTATCGTAATGACATAGACGCTTTTATTATTTTTATTATAATAAATTGAGACTATGCTTACTTTGGTAAAAATACATAAATTGAATAAATATATTTTCAATGAAGGAATACAAATCATTAGAACGATTTTTTTAATTTCAAATATAATACAATTACCTGCCCATAATAAAATAGTCACAAGTAAAAATTAAATATTATAAATCAATGACTTATATTTCTGAACTATTTTGGTACGACCCTGTATATATTTTTCCTAAATTATTAAGTTTTACTAAAAAATAAATTTTATGGGAAGTGCAATACCTAGTACTTAAGCTACTAACAACTTTTTCGGCCGTTGATGTGAACATGCATTACATCGATTCTACTTACGACATAAAGCATTTTAACGAAAAATAAAGAACTATTTTAAAGACTAATTAAAGGGACATTACAGCGAATTCTACAAAACTTAAAGTTGAAGAATTGTTACACTCAGTTACACAAATACAATGTATAGGTACGTACCTACCACACAAAATTGTAACCGATTTTATATTACATAAACTACAGAGCTTCAACACAACCAACCAACAACAAATTCACACCAATTTTATTTACTTCAAATTATATATACATAAAGTACTTATGTACTCACAGTAATTAATTTAATTTAATTATCAACTTTTAATAATCATTTTTTAGTGTAGCTCTGTTCTTAAATGTTTATTAAGAAGAATTATTATAACATAAATGTACTTGTCTAACGATTAATGATACAATTAGAAAACAAAAGTTTTTGTAAAAAAAATCTACAAGCTATATTTACAAAGCAATTTTTTTAACATTATTCTGGGAACGCGTTTTTTATCCTATCTTAAATAATGCTCGAAAAACGATGTTTTGGCACACTATAATTGGGCACATTTAGAGTTGAGCTTCTTAAAGTGAAACTTTTATACTATCACCCCAAAATTTTTTGTTCATCTATCGCATGCATCGATTTACGGTGTACAAAATACGGTGTACATAATGACGGCTCGGGGACGTGACAAAAATATATATATACATGTGTGAGTGTAGTGTATCTTTTTCGGTTATTATGATGGCTATTGCGTCTCATGAGGGTCACATACACTCACAGAACATGACACCATAGTTGCACATTTAATGTTTTCTATTTAATCGCACGAATAATAGAAAAAATCACAAAATACAGCTCGACGTCAAACAGACTGGAACGCTATGGCCTCTTATTTACTCTCAAAAACTGTGACATATCGATGCTTTATTCAGTCTCTTTTTCTCTCGGGTGATTTGTACTCGATTTGAATTTCTCGCTCCCACGCTTCGTTAATCTTTTTGCGTAGAAAAAATATTCCAAATCTATGATCGCCTGTCGCATTAGCTTACAAAAAAAGAGACACCTATACATATACCTGTAGTGCGAAAGGGACTATAAATGATGTAGGTGACGTCGACAGCCGGCCGGTCGCAGGTTCAAATCCTGCCAGGTGCAGATAATTTATATGATGAATATAAATGTCTGCACCGGGTCATGGACATATTATGTATTTATATAAATTTCTTGAATTTAATTATTTTTTACCATTACGAAAATTTTAAGAATAATAAATAAACATTATTTGTTAGACTCCTGAATCGCGCTATCGATATCTTCCTCATATAGTTGCACTGATATTTCTTAGCCAGATTCGGAACGGAATGTGTACTAGTAAAGTGCACATGTGATCTTCTCTGACATAAGTTACTCCAATTCCTTACTACTACGCCTTATAAATATAAACGAAATATGTTTGCGATTCGTTAATCCATTGAAGTTTCACTTATACTGTGTCCTAGCACACATTTGGTTTTATTATTTATAAGTAATCTCTATGTGGGAACGATAGTCTGTGTTACATCCACCTTTGGTCCACAGTAAACGTACTATAAGGTAAGCTACAAAAAGGGCCTTAGTAAATTCAAAGAAATTTGACTTCTACCACCAGGTGACACGGATGCCTCCCTACCTCAACATATGTAAAAAAGTGTGAAACATTGCTTACTTATTTAATTAGTGTGTACTAACATCAAATTGTAAGAATTGTGTGTGAAAAACTCCCTCTTATCCAGGGGCGTAGCTACCGCCGTATCTGCCGTATCAATTATACGGGGCCCCTGACGTGCGTAAGCAAAAATTAATAATAACTTGTCACTATTGTCCATAGAGGCAGAACCTTTAGAATAACTAATATAGTTATCATCAGCTATAAATGTCAAACAGTTAATAAATCAGAAAAAAGACAAGGAGAGTGTATATTTAATTTGAATTGTTTGTAAAAATTTTGGATAAAGTGACAGGAAAGATAATTATGATGAATAAATATTTCCTTTAATTTTATGTAAACTTTTTTTTGTGAGAAATCTTTATCCTTCCTAAGGGCCCCCAAAAAAAAATTATACGGAACCCCGCTAACGCACGCTACGCCACTGCTCTTATCGCTCCCTAATAGGAGGGCAGACATAGGAGATGACACCACTTTTATAATGGCAATACATATACGAGCAATCCACAAATAAAACCTACTAAATTTAATTCCTTTGCAAAAATTGCTTGTAGATCGTTAATTTATATTTTTCCTAAAAAAGGCAACTTTTTCTATTTGTATCAAAAAATTTGTATCAAGGTTATTTGTTATTATTCATAAATTATTTTACCTATAAAAGGGGAAACTTATCAATAAACCTCTTATGACACCGATGCAAGATAAAACTATTATATTGTATATTTATAATCTATACAATCTGTACAACATTATTCTCGATTACAATATCTATCATATTATATCAATGGTTACCTTTTTGGTTTATATTAAATAATTAAAAAATAAACTATGGCAAGTACAATAAATGTCATTAACAATAATTATTATATACTTATAACTTTGTATTTGTAAAAATATACAAAAGTAAATGAGGACCATTGAAAACATGTTTATAAAAAGTTATAGTTGGATTAAGGTATTTTGTCTCTTCGTCGAGCTCGTTCATAAAAAACAGACAACTTGGTACAGAAATTCCAAATACCTGCCATAATGGCAGAACCAGCCAGTAACAAACAAAACTATTTGTCATATAAATCAATTGTGAATTATAATTATTAATTTTATAACATTAGTTACCAACCAATATACGTTCTCTATGACTACTTCCACAGTCCACTATTTTTAAAATTACCCTAAATTATCTAGCAGCGCGCCACACCTACTTCATGGCTTTTGTCATATTATAATTTTTGTTTTTTCAAAGACGGCACATTTTGACAGATTTTAAAAGCAATGTTTATGAACGAGCTCGGCAATAGAACTCCTTATCGTAGGTTGCTATAAATATGCAATCTTTTTTGAGTCTTATTACAATATTGTTTTTTTTTATAAAATTCATATGGCACTGAAATATATGGTAAATCATTACAATGTACGTGTCATAATTTTCGAGAGTTCGCTATTTGATAACGCAACAAAATGTTATTTTAACAAAATAGGTATCTGTAAAACATTCAACATGATATTATTATACATCTAATGTAACATAACCTAACTTATAAATCTATAACATAACTTACAACAACAACTAACACTATAATCAATCATCGAATGTGTTATTAATAAAGTCATCTATTGATAAATATCTTGTAAAGTTTTGGCTGTATAAATTGGCTGTATATATATATATATGTAAGGGAAATTACGTATGGTATCTTAAACATTTCAATCTTGGTGCGGGAGCGGAATTAGTTTTAATTTCCCTAAGTACTTTATCGTAATCATGGGTGGCCCAAAAAATAAAACGCCATAAAAGGCCCGGCGTGTTAACATAACATGGCAAACTATTTACAATGATAACACTGTAAATAGTTTGCCATGACGATTACTAAAATAAAATAGTCATTGCTACCTATCAGATCCCTGATATGTCCAACATAGATAATTCCAACATAAAAGACGTATTTTCTAACTTCAAAATATAGAAAGTAAAACAAAATTAAACAAAGAACTGACTGTCGTTATTTAATTTATAGTGACGAAATAATAATAACATTCATAATATTATTCAAAATATAATTTACTTACAACTTAAATTTAGAACTAATTTAGATGGAAATGCGCACAATTGTCGTGACAAATAATTATTACAATGAAAATCAAGCCGTCCACAATCGTTCTAAATAACTCAACTTCTCTCATAGAACCAGGCAATGAAGGGCCCTACCCTAGAAGACTATCAGATCAAGGTCAAGTAAGTTCATTCTGTACCAG
This sequence comes from Helleia helle, assembly GCA_963853865.1. Taxonomy (NCBI): domain Eukaryota; kingdom Metazoa; phylum Arthropoda; class Insecta; order Lepidoptera; family Lycaenidae; genus Helleia; species Helleia helle. Next base: position 10,370,224 of record OY971420.1, read on the forward strand.
ATACATTTTTTTTTAAAGAATTCCACTCCTGCCGAAGATAGCCAAATATTTTTAAGGCCCAAAGTGCTGCTTCTTGTACTTAATATTAGGGAAGAACATTTAATAATAGTAACATTTTACGCATATCTAATATTAACTATATATTACGCATGTATACAACATATATTACAGTTGCCGAGTATACTTTACCGTTATAATAAACAATATAATATCCTTTATAAACAATATAAATCACAATAGAAAAACATTGTGTAGATAATTAAATAAAAATATCGGTTGTCTGTAAAGTCGGTTTACCTACGATAGTTGAACGTGACAACGTCATAAGAAAATGGAACGCCTCAGAGCGAGGTAACGCCGCATGCGTCATGTTTTTCCGTTCGTGCAGCTGGCGCCATCTAATTATAAGACATTGTCATGTCAAAAGTAAAACAATAAGATTTTTCGTTTCATTGTCATTGACATATTAAATGATTTTATTTAGCGTATAACGTACATATATAACGAATTAATTAAGTATTGTACATCAACACTAAGAAGTAATGTTTTACTTACGTATTTACAAATTGAATATGTGGTATGATAATTATAATTAAAAATAAAGCCGCAGGACTGTTGAAGTCCGTAATTATTATAGAGCTTTTAACTTTATATTTTCACTCTGAATCATAAAATCTGTATGTATCTGTTGAATTTAAATAGTACTTTAACTAAAGTATATTATATAAGTTTAAAATATATTTTATAAACAAAATAAAGTGTCAAAATTATGAACATTTTATGTCACATAATCAAATTATTAAAAATGTATAAAATTTTCCTAATAACTTTTTTTTAATTAAGATTTATCTCAATCACTCAATAAAGCTAACATATCGCTATATATCTAAGTTTATATAACATGAAATAAAAATAAAACAAAAATAATATAAGGTAACGATTGCACAGCCCCAGCCACAGCTCATTATAATAACAAAAGCCAAACAAAACCTTAAATTAAACAAATCTTTTTAACTTAAGATATGGGCTGTTAACCTAGAGGCCGTGTGATGTGTAATTTACTAAAATAAAAAATAACTATACTAAAAATAGCGCGCATGTTGACGTACAAATGTGTACGCAAAAATAAATGCATGTATATTTTCATATTTATGTTGCCTTTTGAAGACTATGTATACATTATTGTGTATATTTTATGTTATATAAAAATTTTAATAGTTATTTTACAGCTCATATTATGCTATAGATATTTGTGACAGTATATTTCATATTATGTATTGTATAACAAAAGTATACCTTTAACAGAAATAATTATTAAGACGGCGTTTAACGACTTTTACTTAGCCTAAGAAAATAAATATATACAATTATCTGAAATAAAATCTAAAACCTAGCTTATAATAAGCATAAGCATCTGCATTACCAACTATAAATCATCAGTCCTTTTAAAACTGTTAGGTCCTTGTTGAATTAAATAGGTATATGAGGGAGAAAACAATAGTATGAACAAATGACATAATTTGGAAGATTATTATAAACGCGTTGACCAAAATCTTTGAGCCGCGGATTTAAATCCAGTTTTTTTCGGCGTAAAATCATAATGCAAATTCATTATGAACTAGGCGGATTATCGGAAAAAGGGAATTTCGTCTCATATGAAGATCAATAAGAAGATTATAAGCCCGGAACATCCAGATACAAAACGTTGATAGTAAGATAGTTGAATATGTTAAATATATAAAAATATACGTCGTTTTGTTGTACTGGTGTATCATATAGTATACTGGTCGCCATGCTTATACATATTATATAACATATATTACTTGCTAACGAAACGCGAGTAACCATTCTTACTAGGTCCAAGGAATTATCTCAAAATCTCTACAAGGCGGTTAGTGAAGGCTTTGCGTACAACATTGGTACCAACAATTTCATCAATAAAAAACATCAACCATTATCTGTTCGCGATTAAATTTTACGTGACCTAGAATTATGAAACTATTATTATAGATACGCCATAAATGTTTATTAAATTTTAATAAAAATAAAAACTTTGGAATCTATATAATTAAAAGTTGCTTGCTTGGGATTTCCCGTCACTAATGTAAAATGAGAAGACTGTATGACAAAATGGTCATTACATAGAGCCTTCGAGTTAAAAGTCCATAAAGATGTTATACAGGCAAAGCCAGTGGATAAAAAGACATGATATAGCAAAATGATTTTTTAGGCCAAGGCCAATTCATGAAATTTCATATCTTTATATTAAATGTCTTCTTAGAGCTAAAAGCAATTTGTAAATAAATTCATAAAATTGACGCTAATTATATAAAGTATTATGCGTTTCAAATAAGAATAGGAACGTCAATGACCTCTATCTGTCAAATATCACTTGAAAAGTACGGTTTGCACAAAAACTTATTTGCATAATTAGTAGTTTTAAATTGAATTTAAATAAAAACGTTCGATAGTCATAAATTATTAAAAAAATTAAAGTCATAATTCGTTTTTAAAACCATACAATAACATTCTTTTGTTTAATTATTGCCGCAAAGGCCCTGGAGCCATGCCAAAATTATTAAAGAAAATAAGGACGCCGGTCGCCATCTTGCCGTTGTTTGTGTGCTCCGTCGTGAGGACCTGAAGGAAATATAAGTTTGACTCGTGAAATGTACGCTACTATTTTGCAAACACTGCAAAATGCAAGTAAAGTGACGAAACGCGTTCATTTGGCGACGGGGATAAATAAAAATACGTTAACACGTATCCGACGCGCACTCGGACATAAATGCAGAGATGAGCGGAATTGAAGAGCCAGATCCCGATTGATTTTTTTTCGCTTAATCTCTGTAAATAAAATTAATTAAAAGAAAACTTTTTTGCCCACCCTGCCTTACTGGTTTAAATTGACAGATGTGACGTCACAATATGGCGCTAAGTCCGTCCTATTCTCACTTGAAACGCATAGTACTTATGTGAATATTATTATAATAATAAGATTCCATAAGTGTCACTTTTTCTTTAGTGACACTTTTCCATCATTAATGTAATAAATAATAATCAGATATTTAATCTATATCCAATCTTCCTAACTTTGTGAACTAAAGTTAGTTAGCGTCACTCTCCGACGTCTATCTTAGCTAACTTCAGCCCGAAAAACTTCATACTGTCATAACTCTTAATCCATAATAATAAACATATTATAACAATATCACATTTAAAAAAAAAAAGGAATTCTCAAGCTATAATCATAAGCGTCCGAAAACAAATTTTAAAATGTACAACAAACATGTATAGAATCATTGAACAAAAATACGGTATCATTGAAGTTACACAAAGCCTGAATAAATTGAAAACGATAACTTAATTAAGAGACAGTTTTATATATTTGCATTATATTCTTTAAAATGTATTTTTAGAGAATATGCAAATTTTGGTGATAGCTTAAAATACAAAAACTTTAACAATTGTGCACAATAAAGGCTATATGAGATCAGACATTGTTATATGTAATTTGCCGAGGGTCGTTTACCGCGGCATATCTGGATTTTGTTGTTGGTTCGTCCCGTCCGACGGTGGGTATGGTTGGTAGCCCGGGGGGTTTCTATTCTGTATCTCTTCGTAAAGTATTTGTGCCGGCACACGTTGATTTGATGGTGCTTCTTCGTGGTACTGTAAATGAAGAAATACCAAAGTCACGTAAAAGTCACTTTTAAAGTCCTTACTGAACCTTATCAATTGGATAAATATTATATAATATAGTTTTAACCTCATTTATTGTTTGATTACTCAATAAAATAATACGTATTACCAACGTGACCAGACGTCCCGTTCGGGACTGTACCATTTTTCGATAGCCTGTCCCATTTTTCGATAGCCTGTCCCATTTTTCGAGAGCCTGTCCCGTTATCCCGAATGAAAGCTCCGGGACGCAAAATTGTTTAAAAAAAAAAACGCAAATTTGAAAAACGAGGAATTTGCAAAAAATGGGACATCAATGAATCAATGAATAAAATTGCATTTATTTTTTAACAAAAGCAAGAAAGTGAATTATCAGTTCTTTTTTTCATTACAGAACCAAAAATATTTTTTAGAACAAATTTAATGAAATATGTTTAACTTTTTATATATCATATTATATACGTATTATATAATATGTAATATTTTATTGAGGCTGTATACAATGCTTCAATCCCAGAATATATTTTGTAGTTTCCAAAAAGTAAACCAGTAACTAAAAATCTGTCATTTTCGCGATTATACACTAAGTAATATCAACGGCACTTCGTATTACATTTTTTAATGATATTTTGTTTACTTTAGATATTTCTAAAGTCAACAAAAAATATAGTCAAAGTTAAGTTTTTGACTAGGTATATATAATATGGCATAAAGGATGCTGAAATAAAATTTATTGCGTTTGCCCTAATCAGTGTTAGAACATAATTTTATTTACATATAGAAAATAACTGATTTTAACAATAGAAGGACCAAACTTCATGCAGGGCGCCCTTTGAGTGGGGGTTACCACAATCGGTTTTTTTTCGATGCCATTTCGCAGATAAAGTCTAAACGGTCTTAGATCGCATGCATGCAACAATTTATGCATCAGCTTCGGTAGTCTCTTATACCAGACGATGTTGAACACTTACTCGATCGTTTATCCAAGAAGGACATCTAAGACACAAGACAGATAAAAAATAAACTTACGTTAATAATCGGTGGCAATATCCCCAACCGCGCTAGGAAGAGTTGCTCCTTGACTTGCCGCAGTTCCTCCTGTTGGCGGACTATCATCTGTTGCAACTCCTCGTGTTTCCTCTGCAACTGCTCCTGCCACGGCCACAAGCTCGCATTATTGCGTAAAAAACCTTCTAAGCGTTTGTTACAATGAACAAATTACGGGCCAATTAAATAATTTGAAAGCGTAAAATGTTCAAGCCATTTGAGGATATTTATGAGGTCAAGCCACAATAGTCATGAAAAAATTAAATTAGCCAATATTGTTAAAAAAAGCCATTCATTAATATCATATTAAAATGATAAAAGGTTGCAGAGAGATTTGCATAAAAGACAAAACGAAAGAGAGAGCAACTTATGAAGTCCTTTTTTTGCCGGCCGAAAGTATAGAAGGGTTTTACGTAACGCATTCGCATCAGCAACTAATACAATGCTAAAAAACACTATATTTTGCCACTCACCAATTTAAAAATTACAAACGTTAACATTAGTAAACTGTTCCTTTTTACGCAATTTATTAAAACAAAGTTGTTGTATAAATAGAGTCAACCTTTTAGTCAGAACTTTTCTTTAGTTTAAGAATGAATTCAAGGCATACGCTCTTATAAACGTTAATATTAATATTTACGAAAATATAAAATCACATAAATAATTATAATAATGAGACTTTTTCTTCAAGTCTAAATAGTAATTGTTGTAAAAAGTGCGTACTATAAATTCTTAATGTTAACTCTTTTTTAAACTTTAGACGGCGTAGAAAAAACACTTCTCCTTATATTTATGAACTGAATTATACACAGTGCAATAATGAGGACTTTTTAAAACCAACTATTTCCTTGGTGGTTAACTCTTTCAAAACGTATAAAAAATATCACATTTGTACAGAAACTTAAAAAAAACTAAATTAATTTAAATTATTTCCTTAAATATATTTAACCTATTGTGTTAACGCTTATGTAAAATGTCTGATAAAAGTGAAACTGTTCTCATGTAAGTCTTTAAAAAGTGTTATATTAAATTTTAAAGCGTGTGAAATAAGCAATGATAAAGCGTGAATAAGTTAGCGTTAGTAAACTTTTTCTGTAATATTTCTTCTATAGAGATTTTGATAGAATGTAGAATTTTTGTCACATATATATCTAATCTAATATATAAAATTTCCATGTCACAATGTTAGTTACCGTACTCCTCCGAAACGGCTTTACCGATTTTTACCAAATTTTATATGCGTATTCAGTAGGTCTCAGAATCGGCTACTATCTATTTTTCATACCCCTAAGTGATAAGGGTGGTCAACCCTTCAAATTTTAAAAGTTAACGCGGGCGAAGCTGCGGGCAACAGCTATATATATATATTATAACAATATAATAAAATCTTATATATATATATATATATATATATATATAAGATTTTATTATATTGTTATGAAGCGTTAGATATAATTATAATTTTATCTTTAAAATAATAATGCTGTTCGCAAAAAAGTGATACTAATATATTATAGCATCCCAATTTTAACGTGTTCCTAAAAGTTATGCCATTCACTTTCTTAAAGTATAACAACACCTACAAACAATTCACACTATTTTTATGAAATTATTCAAACTTTCTATGGGCATTGAAACAGGCATCCAATATTCTAAATTTATCTGAAATTGAGAAAAACGTTAAAATTTATCTCTACTTGCCCGTAAGTAGCTTTTATGACCATAGAGTCCATAATCGATAATATTATATAAAACTTACCACCTTGTATACATACATAGTATTGAGAATTTAAATTCAAAACCACCTAATTAATGTATACAGTTTTAAAAGTACTGAATTTAATGCAATTTGACAAATGTTTAAAATATATTTACACTATATTACATTCATTATATTATTTTCAATATAATATAGGTAAATGATGATAAATGTTAAATGATTATGGTTAATATAAATGATTATTTTCGCACCTGTATCTGCGCCTGATCGTGTGTCACGACTATAGGCAGGCCGGGCCGGGCCAACACGTTTGGTACACTGATGGCCGCGACGTACGGCGAGGGGCTGAGATACTGCGTACCGATCACGTGCTGCGGAACCAAGATCGGTTCTACTACTTTGTGTGCCTAATAATTGTTCAAAATAATCAATAAATTCAGGTATGTGAAAAACCAAAGTTGCCGGCCCCAGTTGAATATGTGTGGCTGTAGATGTATTTACGTTCGTTTAAGGGCATTCGTGTATGTATATATGTATGAGCATACTCCCGTTCCGTCAGACATTTACTTTTAACGATTTAGATCTACCTAAGACGTAAGATAAGTCTCGGTGGTAATTAATTATTTACACGCCCGGCCCTTCTTTTCGAAACACAGTAAAGCCATTTGACAGTAAAAATAAGCAGGATGGTGGTATTCATACAGATGCATACAGGACATCCCACCCACTAGGACTACCACCATAGTCCATATCCATACCTACCCTAGCGATCGCACATTTTTTTTTGGCAAACCACCGGGTCCGGGGGGCCTAAGCGTTATGTGTACTCTCTGCGCCCGAGAAGATGATAAGACAGACGGAGACTCTAACCACTAAACCCCAGCGGTGTTCTCCTCGTCCTCTGGGTGACCCGGCGCGAGAGCTGTAGATATCCGCACCGGGGCACAAAGCAATCGCACATACTAAGCTAATGTCCAATGAATATACCGCCGTCAATTAGTACGAACTATATAAGACTGTCACTATAGACACGATATATTATGGTCTACACTAAAACTATACAACCACAACATACCAAAAGTCGTTAAGCTCAAGTTCATACATACTTCACGTAAGCTGTTCCGTTGTGACGACCTCGAGTCGCTGGACTGGGAGGTGGCGTCCGATTCGGTGTTGAAAGGCCGGGGCGTCACCTGGGACCAGAGGCAGTTGGGCACAGTGGTGACAGTGCCTCTCGAGCTTGAAGTTGACTTCGCTGAAGACGTCTGGACAAACCGACATAAAAAAGTTATGATAATGAACAAACTAAGAATATTAACGTCGAAAAATTTACGGCTAAACGAATAAATACGAAAAGACTATGAACACCTTAGAGTATTAATATATAGAGTAGGTACTACTGTCACGCCACTTCATTGTGCCGATCGTAAGCAGATGCGTTATATAGATATTTATCTATAGTAAAGCGCTATGAGAGTGACGTTCCATGCGTAATATATTAAAAAATCTATATATTTTAAATTAGGACATTCATCATCATCATCATCGTCAGCCTCTATCCATCCACTGCTGAACACAGGCACCCCTTAATTAACGCCAAGACCTGATGTGATTGCTTTCTTTTATTTTGCTTCCAGGAATCATTCTTACAAATTGGCACTTGATATTTCACCATTTTAACATAAAAACAAATATTATGATGAAAATCGCGTGTTGTTTTGACACTGATTGAACGTTTCCAAGACAATGGTTTTGTCTATGTTCATACCCGTAATTACAGTTCATACTTAGTGATGTGCGCTCTATATACTATGTCACAACCGACGCCAGGAGGCCGTGTGGTCGCAGACTGCACGGTAGGCGGGGGGCAACCCCCCAATCAAAAGTGAGCCGAATGGGCTCACACCAATCCGTTGAAGCATTAGGGCCTTCGGGCCATTAGCATAGATCCATCCGAAAAAAAAAAAAAAAAAAAAAAAAATCTATATACTATGTACTCTAAGATGAATACAGAGACAAGAACAGAATTTGCAATAAAATGAGGGCTAGAGGTGATTTGTTTATAAAATCTGTCTATCATATAAAGAAGAAATAATAATCAGAAAGACATAAAAACAGACGCCCGGCAAATCTGACACGCCTATGTTAATATTAAAATTCATTATTTATAAAATATATAGTGAAAGAGTGAATGAAATATGCGTGCGCGTTTATTTATTGCTAGGGCGCGCCAACAGATTTTCACATAAAATTTAGCTTTTTTGACAAAAGTAAGCTTTAGGTAAGAAATTCCTATGCGACATTTGAATTTAAAAAAATCAATTCGAATTATTCTAGAAACTGCTCTAACAAAATTGGAACTGTTGATATGGCATATGGAATACGCCTAAAAGTCAGGCTACTACTCAGATATCTTCATCGATATAAACCATACTTCTATAATTTTCATACAATCATAAAACTTGCCTGCGGCAGTGATTGGTAAGGCCTGGCGTACGCCTCACTGTTCGCCGCCATAAACGTCACCGGTGATATCGTCGACATATCGGAGCTTGTATTCTTCATAACCTCATTTGTTTCGCTATCCACTCCACGATCCGTTTCACCGTCCTCTTGTTTTGTTCCCTTATTAATACCAGCACAACTAAAAAAAATTACACATTTAAAAAATAACTAAAATAATAATTATTATATCAAATTAAATTGAATAAGGGTATGTAAAAAATGCAAGAGCTAATGGGGCATGCTGCTTTGCAGCCGATTTGGGCCTGCAAGACCGGGTTGGTACCTCTTGCTCACATAACACCGGCGTCAAGTGACAGCTAAGCTGTCGCGTTTCGTGCGGGTTGTGAGTTTCCCGTGGTGCATTGGGGAATATAGGGAATGGCAGGGCAATGCATCGTCACAACTTCTGGTTGTGCGAATGTCTATGGGCGTCGTTAGTCACCATAAGGCTCCGACTGCTCGGTTGTCTCCTCGTGACTTAAAAAAAAATGCCTAAATATTTACATGAGCTTAAATACCTATTCTTTTTTGAGTATCAATTTACATGTGTAGTTAAGATCGATACTAACTTTTAAAAAGTTTTTTAGTTTGAAGTTAGTATCGATAACTTTTAAAAAGTTTTGACTTTAGTATTTAAATTAATAAAGAAGGGTTTAGTATTTAAGATAATAAACAAATAGGAATTCTGACTGTCGCCTCTCAATACAACTTAGGAAATTTACTGTATGTCCGGAAAAACATAAATGAATTTTGTAAGAAAAGTGATATTCATAGTAGGGATATATGTAATTCGGGGTGTCGTCGACTGTCAGCGTAGAACTCTGTCAATCGACTTTTTGAAGTGAAAACTTCTTTAGACGCGGTACCCATATTATTAGATGAGATAATATCTCTGTATTCGCTGCACCTTTACCACCGTTATGAGACGCTACTTTACATTTATATGACGTTTGATTTATGTATATAAGATTATGCAATATTTGTTTACATAACCAATCGTCAAACACACTGAAATGTCAATGTCATGCGGCCATTTTGTGCGCCGTTTAAATTGTATAGGTTGTCATAACCTGTTGTAACATATATAGGTATTTCAATTTAATTGTTTTGTTTTCACTTCTATTGGCAGTCCCTGTGACTGGTTGGGTTAGTTTTTTTTCCTTTTACGCCGGGAAATGCTATTGTAAACAAATACTTCAAATAGAAAAACCACATTTTTTAATATGTTATACCTTATCGTCTATCTTCCAAGTCATGCAATTTTTGGGACAATCTGTGTTTATTTAGAACCTAGCCCGTTTGTCCCAAAAATTAAAATAAATGATAAAGCAATGTCTATACACTAAAACCTCCATGTAAACAATTTCATACAGACAGTCTCATTCCGCGGATTTCCCATTATATTGGTAATTATGATGATGACTCTAAAAGGTAATTTCTAAAATATAAATAATAAGGGTTATGATACATACTTGACAACTCGATGCGTACAAACAATGAATTCTGGTTTCGCGTTCCATTGGTGGTACGTAATATAGAACCGGGTTTGAAGCCAGATCCATTCTTGCCCCTTCGTCAAGAACCGATAGTAGCACGACGTCAGCTCGCCCTTTTGTATTACTACAAACATTAATGTTCTCAATTACAATGAAAGGATCGTTACCGATTTCTTGATATCATTTTTGAAATTCCGTGCAAAGGCAAGTTCATGTACGACCGTCTTGGCGCCGTTTTGGCCGTCTTGGCGTTCTGATGTTAATATTTAGCCGGCAATAATGAGGATCCGTAACGTTTTTAGCTGAGAATGCAGAATTATAGAGCTACGAAATCTTGTAACATACAGTGTAAAAATTTTTGATCTACGACAAAAATTGACGAAGTTATTATCAATTTACTAGCGGAGTGCACTGGCCGGCCGGCCCGGTAGGCTGTGACGTCACTGTGACGGTCCACCCTGGATTGCGATAAGGCGCGCAGGAGTTTTCATTGGTTAATTGTGTCTTTAAAACAAATTAAGTTCAGATTTGTATCCAATTCACCTTTCTAACTATGTACTAATATAATACAGTGCCGAAATGTACAAATACTTCTTTTAGAACGCCTAAAAACTCTTTTTAATGTACGGGAAGACCCAAAACTACGTAAAAGTGGTATGCCGTTGTGAAAATAGATAATAAAACTTCATCTTCTCCCGGGCTACAAGTGATTGATGATGTTATATATATTGGCTATATTGAATTTGCTATAACTTTACTGATCCTCATTGTGATAATACAGAGTTACACGTCCTAATTTAACAAGGTCTGGCCGAAACCGATAATTTCAGAACTACAATTAAAAATAAGCATTTTTCTAATACGCTGAATTCAGTATGTAGATATGTTATATAAAAACATATTTACCCTCACATCCATGTACACTTCCCGAGTATCAAAACATTATACTTACATGCTTCATGGCATGCCATCAACTTCTCTACGTCATCAAAATGATAATAGTCGTATCCAGATGTACCAAGCACTTCAAACGGCAGGTATCCTATGATAGGCGGGGCGCGGTGGTCTAAGAATAGAAACTTCCATTCCAAGCTGTGTCTCGACGTGAATTCGCTACGATTCAAGTCCATGAGAGAAACATCCCGAATGAGATGTGGCGTGTTCAACCTCCCCGTACAGACAAACAGCAACCTGGTCACAATTAAAGGTATGATTAGTATATTACCATTTGATATTTCAACAGACAATGTTGTTCTACATAACTGTATTAAGCTTTTAAGTTTGCGACGAGAATTTATCATTTCTCTTTAGTGTAAATTATCGATAGAATTTATATAAATAATTAATCTGAACTTAGATATCTTATATCTTTCAACGTATCTTACAAAGCAGTTATTTATTTATTTATTTATCTCTTTATTGGTAATCCAACAGCTATACAATTGATCTTATTCTAGTTAACATCTTTTATAGGAATAATGAGCCAATATAAGATTACAACTTAATAACAAGTCTTTAAAAATATGACATTAGGTATGACTTCATGCTGAGTGTTATCAACTAAGTTGTCAGTGCGTGTGTGTGTCTATCCGAAATTAATATTCATATCAATAACTACACAGATATGAACGATTATACACATTATTCACAACATTACACACAAACAAATACACGTACAATAATTACACACCAACTTACTTGTCTAGAAACTTACTCGTGTTTTACTTGCCTTGATCTGGCTTCTACATGCAATCCTGACCTCTCATCATCATTTTGATCGATCATACCTACAACAGTAACAAATTATGAAAAAACTGATATAAAATTAGAAAAGACTCCAAAAAGACTTCAAAATCAAAAATAGTTTTTTTAAAGAATAATGTTGATTATAATCTCATAACTTTCACGGATTTCATCGCGGTTTACTAAGATTTTTACATGCTTGACGATCTCCCGTGACCATGGTTGCTGTAAAGTATCCATAAAGTTAATATACCTAATATTAACTTTATGAAAGTATCCGAAACATCGGGTTTTCAAAAATCTTAATCTTAATAAAATATGTAAAAGTCATTTCATTATGAGTGAAATTCGCGAATGGCTTTATCTTAAATTGTAATATAAAAAATAAATGGTGCATCAAAATTTACAAGGAATGTTTGGTAAGGAATTAGAAATTGAATGGTTTTTAAAAAGTTGTAATATAGACATACTTTGCATACTGGCTTAAAGACTTTGAAATTATGTTTAACTTCAGTGAGTACCAGGTAGCAAGTTCGTTCAGTAGAGAAAAAGTCATTATTAATGGCGAATAAGCGCGAATTAAATAAATTAATGTTAATTATCTTCAAAATTTGTCATTCTCTCCTGTTATTATACCATTAACAATAAAATTTTCAGGGAAGGAAACGTCAGAGTGCCACATAACCCCCGGGCTCCCCCCGGCCCGGTGATATGCATAAGATCATTCCCCACGGGGATCAAAAAAAAGGGAAAGAAACGTGGATGTGAAAATGATTCGGAAAATTAATTATTACTGAATTAATAATTGGCTGACCCAAAGCTTCAAGGGTGGGGACACCAGCAAGGCCAGACGGGTGATCAGTCCTCATTAACGGGACCATTTCACCCAATTTTCTTCAAAAGCTTCAAACGAATTTTCTTCTTGACAAAGATTTATTACACTTTTCAGTGTAATATTTTTCTTTAATACACGCTTTTTTACGGATAATATAAGGAATATTATCCGTAAAAAAGCGTTGATGTTTTATAATGCACAAATTATATCTAAATTTACACAGCTTATAATTATAATGAACACTTTTTACGGATTTTATCGCGGTTTATTAAGATTTTTACAAGCCCGACGTTTCGGATACTTTACAGCAACCATGGTCATAAAATCCGTAAAAAGTGTTTCATTATAATGAGTGAAATTCGCGTAAACATTAGAAAACAATACAGCTTATAATTTATTATATATAAAATATTTTCATTTTAAGTATTCCTTAATTAGCTCCTTCAAGATTACAGCCAGCGTCATATTCATCTTAGCACCCAAACTGCTCAAAAAGATGTGATGGACACAAATTCAATATTATCTAAGCATTCTAAGTTGTCATATCGTTGTTAGCATCCAAAGTACCTACTCAAAATATCTGCGCAACACGTTTTCCAAATTTATCTGAACAACCAGTGCTTTTAAATTTATATCTAAGCGTAAAGACTGATCAAAAATATTTAGGCATAAAAGGAAAATCATTATCATTACCAGAACATAAAGCGTTGAAAATCGGTGCTGGCAGACGTCAGTTGTCTTTATCTTGTCTTTGACATGTATTTGGTTCAGAATTCGTTACAAGCACACATTTCGTATTATCAGATGGATGAAAACATAAAGTGCGGTACACTTTCTCGCCAAAATTATTCAAGTATAGCAAACACGAGAGTTAGGTCTATTCTGCTAGTCACGCCTATATGTTCTCTCAGTTTGTACTAATTTTTGAACCCAAATCAGAGAACTCTTGTCTCATCATCATCATCATCGCTATCCTTTATTCGTCCACTGATAAAAATAAGCCTCCCTCAATGAACGCTAAGACGGCCGATCTCTTGCCACTCGCATCCGACACGGACCGTCCACCGCACGGCCATCGTCATCCCATCTGGTTAATGGCCGACCAACACCTCCTTTAACCTTATTGGCCCTTCGGCCATCCGTTCTCCTGAGTGTGTGACCAGCCCACTGTCACTACAACGAGCTTATTCTTTTCGTGATATCGGTAACCTTAGTTCTCCGACGGATGTCTTCGTTTCGAATCCTCTCTGCCAAAGAAACGGCCAGCATAGCACGTTGTGCTACGACAAACTTACGAACCAGTCTTAAATTTAGAGGCCACGTTTTAGCCCCGTAAGTCATCACAGGGAGAACCCATTGGTTGAAGACTTACGTCTTCAAACTCTGTGATATAGACGACGTGAGGATATGGCTAAGGTTAAGCTGCCCATCTTAATTGACTCTTGGGTAGTTTCATAAAACTACTTAATATATTCAAGTATAAAACTGCTTGCGTTAAACGTACGCTCCATATTCTTGCCGCTAGTGAAAAGCGTCTGGTACTGCAGCATATAATATTACAAAAAATATTTAGATATTAAGATATTTCTAACGCGTAAGGATAACGAGTGGACAACTGCCCTGAGCAAAAGTTCTAAGAGCTTTTCTTAGATTACCCGGTCTCGGTATATGTTATGCTCCCTAAGATCTCTAAGATCGGTTTGTCGGAAATGTGGAACATACTTAATAATTAACATTTTGACAGCTTACACTATTGAAAACCGTTTTCCTATTCATCATCATCATTTAGTTTCTACTTTCTTAAGCTGATATATTATATGTATCTTTCAGAGTGACCTTTTTCCGACGACCAATTTCCTGCTATTCGCATCCAACCTGGCTCAGCGCGGAGATCGTCAATCAAGTGTCGAAGGTGAACTAAAACTCATCTCAGTCTAATGACTGTCGGTAATCCGAAACATAAGCTAACTCTCTCCAATGAGACTCCTTTTTAACCTTTTAACATCTGACCAAGATACCATTGAACAGTCTAGATAAGTACATTCTAGCTGCTCAGAAAAATTGGGAAAATGTGTTACGCAGATATTTTGACTACCTTGGACGCTTATGACAACTCGGAATGCTTAGATAATATTGAATTGGTGTCCATCACATCTTTTGAGCAGTGTGGGTGCTAAGATCAACCTGACGCTGACGTACATGTAATTTAAAATTAAGTTGACTTTATTAATAGACCCAAATCTATCGGTGTTTATTCAAACAATACTTTTGTTTTGTATTTGAATTGTTCTAATAATAGTAAGTAATCAAGTAAGACTTGTGTCTGAACTCTATTTCTACGTCTTCTTCATTAATTTTCTCAATTATACGCAAATAACTCAACAAAGCCAAAGTACCTGTGTAACAATTTCCGAGACGTCATCTAAATAAACTTTCTTCAAGACGTAAAATTGTAGCCATTTTACAAATTATGCTGACCTTTACAGGCAAGTTCAAGGCCGATTTCACAAGCAGATATCTCCCGACGTGAATAACTTTTGCGCGAAACATTTTTATACGTCGCCTATAAAAAGTTGTTAATGTAAAATTGTACCACCACTTACCTATGTTCACACGATATTAGTATTAGATCCATCATATTGTTTGCTAGTGTTTACACGATTTTCACTCTTTGTAATGAAATAACTCTTTACAGATTTATCGCGGTCTGTTCAGATATTTATATACCGGGTGTATTTTGAACGCTTGCAAAAACGTAGAGGTATGATTAGTGTTGGCATAGCCTGACGATGATATAAGTGAAAAAAATGCGTTTCTTTTTTTTTTTGGTTGCCTTTTTTTTGTATAATCCGGTTTAGTAAACATAATGTTACAGAAATTTGATGATAATGCTTTAAAATACTCGTTTAAAAAAAACGGCAATGTTATTGGTTTATGGTTCACGCCGACAACGGACTGCATCAGCTGACAGAGTTCGCTGTTCGAGTTGTATACATACATTTGCAAAATACATAAGTCCTAAAATTTTCTTAAAAAAACGTTTTTGAGATTATTTACGTATTTGAGGTTATATAAATTATATAGTATATAAATAGTATATTATTAGGGTTAAATCTTTGCAAGCGTTCAAAATACACCCGGTATCTATCCTTACGTTTCGGATATTTAACAGAAATCATAGTCGCGGGAGGACAGTTTTACTCAGAATTATAATAGGTCTATCACCTTCAGATTCAAGATGAGAATCACAACAGTGTCACAACACTGTTAAAGCTACATCAAACATAGATAGAACATATTATAGAGGTTATACAAGCTCAGTCGATTAATTCATGGCAAGGAAGGTAGATAGAATTTATTTTTAATTTGCCTCTAAATATATCCTTCCTACGAATCCTTTCCTACTAATATTATAAATGTGAAAGTCAGTAGGTAAGAATGTATGGATAATAATAATATAATATCTATGGACGCTTTTACACCACGTCACAGGTTGACGTGGTAAGTTCACGAAGAACTTGTGTTACGGGTACCAGACAACGGAAATATAATATTTAATATGTACTTTTATATTATACTGATATATTTTGAGATTTTTATTATATTATAATACACATATTAAATACACATCTATGACCCAAGAACACAGAAAATATTTTTGTTCCCTGGCAGGATTCGAACCCGCAACCTGCGGCTTGAGCGCCAACGCGCTTACCACTGAGCCACACAGGTCGTCATATAAAATAAATAAACGGTTTCATTTTCAACCCCAAAATCAAATTAGGGTTCAAATTAAAAACTCGTTTTATGTTACCACGCGACATTATAATGGGACAGAGTATCCTTTAATTGCTCTGTTTACAAAACGTTAATTCTATAGCTGAGTGTCTTTTAAAGACCATGTGATAAAGTAATCCCTGACCTTAAAATACTTAAGAGATTATTTCTGTAAAGCATTACAAAGTGAACAGGACAATATGTGGTGTCTTAGTGACATCAACAGTTCACCCTTGTGGCATTTATAAGATTACCTATATGATAGGAAAAAATTACATAGTGCTGTTAGGGTAGTGCTATTCAGTTATAGAAAATTAATATGTCACTCAGTTTATTACAATCGATTTCATAATCGTTTGTAATATCGTATATAAATCGTTTACATTCCGTTATATGAATGTTTTATTTGCTTTTGGACATCATAAAATGCCCACTTAAAATTAAGACATCAGGCATTACTCTTTTTATACCATCATCGCGTAATTTGCATCCGTTCATTACGTTGAAATAGATTTGATAGAGTACATATAGTACATATCTCATTCTTGGCGGTAATTGAATGAGGCCTATGTTCAACAGTGGACGGATAGAGGCTGATGATGGGTAGGATGATCTCATCATGGGATTAAATTATCATCGCAAAATTTTATCTAAAAAATTGAAACCGACTTCAAAAAGTAAAAAATAAATGCGTTTCCTTAATTTTTGTGCCTAGAACTTATACCTAATCAACTTGTTATTTTACTAATTACAATCTTTGCGTTTACCACGTCATTTTTGTTACTATTGGAGTCGGTGTCTTGAATGAATTTGGTACATCCATTTGGATGAACAGTTTTGATCATTTATTTTTTTCTTATATATATTTATCTTATATTATATATCGCGAAATAAAACAAATGTAACTTAAAAACTACGCAGTATGTCTGTCCACAACTGGAGAAAAGCCTTCTTCAATGAATTCAGTTCTAATTCTATTTGATTATAAAATTTTCTCAATAATACTTACCGTCTACCGATATTAGCAAAGAATACTGCTTGAAACAATCTACTATGGTACAATATACTAAGATATTTTATAATGAGCTTATTTAGTAACAACACTTTTTCATTTGTTTATATAAAATAATAAGTTACTCACGAAAGTGACCGTTGAATTGAACAAGCTCATAGTTGGTGTTATTTCGAGAGTCAAGTGTACCACGCTGCAAATGGCATTGGAACGTAATTTCTTCGTCTACAAAAAAATGTTTTTAATTTAACAAATATAACAATTACAAATACGTACCAACAGAAACACATCACAAAGTACAAACAGACATTTAAATTATTTTTCGCGTTTTACTATCATTATTAAATTCGCACAAAACATGATTCGCCTTTACTAATATGTACCTACTCTCGCAACTGCAAACCTTTTCATAAAAAATGTTCATAATCAAAAATATCAATATAAAAAATAAACGTTTTTAATCAATTGCAACTACCAAGTAATGGGAATATAACTTGCTGTTATATTAGCAATATTATAGATTTTTAAGTATTTAAACATAAAGCGATCCTTAGTGATCCACGCCACAATTCAAAAGGATACACTTCAATAAACTTACAATTATTATTCAATATAAAAAACCTTCGAAAACAGGAATAAATGCATTATTTACGAATGAGCTAGAGAATGCTAAGCAATGTATTCCACTTCAATACAACACACAGTTTCGCAACAGGGTATAGCTGGTTATTATTAGCCTAGGAGGAATGGAAACAAAGACACACTATTTCGATGGAATAATTTGTATCAATTCTTGATATGGTGCAATTTGAACCGATTCTTTTGAAATCGATTATTCATCGACACACATCGATTCCTCCTTGGCACATCTTATATTATTCGAATAAATTTACTCGCACAATACAAAATTTATGGAAGCAATCGATATTTCGTACAAATCCAGTTCATGTCGTCAAGTTTCAATGTACATTTACTACAATGGCGCGTTTCAATATAGGTACCTATAACACTGTATCTTATTATGAACTTGAGAAAGAAAAAAATATTTTAAAAATTGTTGCATTTAACTTTTTCATTCCTTAAGATTAAGACGACGCATTGTTAAACAATAATTCTAAAGGCGGGCAGGCGCAAGAGAGGACTGAGTGTGCTGAGCGGGCGAGGCTTGCCATACGCGCGCTAGCTTATAACTAAAGCAGGTGGTAAACTACAAAATCGTTTTTTTTATTTATTGTTATTTAGTTAAAAACGAAAATTTGAGAAATTCATTCTATTATTTTAAACAGTATGTATAGACTCATATACGAAGGAAGTTAAAAGGCTTATCCGGGGCCGTTTGCCCATAAGATATGAATATCTTTTTGAAAACAGGTATGTTTGATATTTTTTTCTCTGTTACAAGTTACTTGATCATGTATTAAAAACGGACAACGAACAAAATAAGGTTTTCATCATCAACTATCAGGTAACTTGTATTTTCATTCGTTTTGGAATTACTGAAAAAAATTGAGATTATTGACGCTAAATTTTCCAATGCGTCCTCTTAAATACCAATATAATAAAAACAAGCCAGCGCTTTACACATAAATAAAAACCTTTACATCAAGAACGCTTCCTATAGAATCTAAATGAGAACAAGATACCCATAATTTTTTAAATCAAAGTTTTCCAACCTGGAGCTGTTAATTGACTAGAATCGGTACCGGAGGTGGTACTGTGGAGAATTCGGTACAAATTCTGTCGATCGCCTTGATATATTAAATCAAATAAATTTGTATTCAACATATTCCTCTGAAACAAAAAATATATATGAAGAAAGTCTTTTAAAACCATATGAGTTATCTACATGTTGAAAAATTGTAACACAAATACAGTTATTGTGACATTTTCTTATTAAAAACTTAACGTTTATTAATACTTGTCGTGTTGCACTCAATTTCTAACCTATACGAAATCGGAATTTGTATGTTTGAACGAATTTGATTTGATAAAATATTTTTGCACTGCAATTATTAAGGACAGCTAATTAGAGGAAACTATTTATTCATTCTGATTCGGGTGTAGCGACATGGAATTGCTATGTGAAATATATAAAGTAACTAAGTTAATAAGGTATACTTACAGGATTGTGACCCAATAATGACGTAATGCTCTCAGAAACGTAGCAAATTTGTCCATTAGAGTAACACACAAGGACAAAAGCTTCCATAGCCTCAAGTGTTAAATATGTAAACTCTTCGTTAATCAAAAACGTAGGCTTCCAGTCTCCTTGAACGTCGTGGACTCGAGACCGAACTGTAACTTCTTAAAATGTGACACACCATAAATTAATAACTAAAATAACATAAAAGAAAACACAATTTCAAAAATGTTGGCCGTCACGGGACGACCCACAGATGTGAAACATCTATGATATATATATCATATTACAATATATTAGAATTCATAATTCATAAAAATATATAATGAAATATATGACAGCGTCATGCCGTTTGCCGTCACAGCATTCGAATCGATTTTACTTCCAAGGCGCGCCAATAGATGCTTCACATTAAAAAATAATATTTTAATACAGAAACACTCGTATAGGTACCAACCATTGTGATTTCTTAGAAATGATATCGTAGATTTGAGTACAGTTGATTTATCCATTCTCCGATTGCTGGAAGAAATCATAGCTCCAAGCTCACTTACAAGCATGTTGAATTGATCTCTCCTCTTCTTTTCACTCAAGTTACGTGTTCGCCTGGGAACAAAATAAAAAAATCGTAATTACTATACATTTTTGACTCACCTCATCATAGATTATTATAGAAATGGCAAGTTGGTACGTGTCAAGGCTTAGGCGTACGCAGATCAGATCAAAACAAACGAATAGCCTTTTGGTCTGTTTAATCTTGGGAATTGAGTACCCGGTGAGAGTACCACGATTCTCATTTCTCCTGAGAAATAGCACATTTGTATTTCAGAAATAAGGAGAGAGTCAGGCAGAGTAAGTACTGGCATCTCTCATATATCTTCTCTTAACGTCTCAAGATAACATTTCAACGCATGAATGAGTTGCCTGGGCTAATTATTATGAACTTTTTTATTTTCATAGACCAGTTATCGTTGGGTTTGCCTATACATCTAACATTAAACACCCGCGACTGTCAGCAGCGCTGATAAAAGTGAATGAAGATTATGTATGTCATAGTCGTTACAGAAGGGAACAGGTCTCTGCCTACTTTAATAAGATAAAGGCATGTGTTAGCAAGTAAAATAAAATTGCAGAACTTTGTTGGTTTTGGAACAGAATTATTATTCACTAGTTTGATCGTAATCAGTTTATTCTCTTTTTACGAATTTCAAAACTATCAAAATCCGACACCTGAATACTCTAAATAATTATTATGGTAGAAGGGCGAGTTGCAAGCATGTTGACTTTCGTAGAGCTAAACAAGAATGTTATGAATATTGAATACGCTTATTCAATAATCTGCTGCTTCACATTATTTTGAAACTGTGTATTTCTACAAATGTTATTGTTGTTATTGTATAACCTGTTACTTAACTATCTTATATGATTTACATTTTTGATTTACTTGGAATATTTACTTATTATTAAGTCATCAACATAGATCATTTCATAATGCTTAATACTAAGAAATTATTATTTGCACATGTTAGAGTTTAAGATTTAGCATACGAGTAGTTTATGAAGAAATTTAAATACTAGAATTTTATTTCATTAAAATAATTCATCAATTAGAACATACCACATAATAGTAGCATAATAGATACTTTTTTCATATACAGGGTGACCTGAAATTCGATACATTCCTTTGAAAGACAGAAAGTAGACCTCATTTTTACAGTAATATTTTTCATGGCATCCCCTATCCGAAAGTTAATATTTACAAAGTTATTGAAATTTCAAATTTTTATTTTCTTTATTTTTGACTTTTTGACATGACGTATTTTTAAAAATGTTTGTCTTTTTAGTGCTTTTTTATGTATTTTAACCGTCAATGAGTCAAATATTATTTTTAAGGAATAAATAGGGACAAACTAAGCGAGAATTTTTCATTATGAGACATGAAACAGAATTTTCTTTTAAGAAAGATGCACATTTTTCTTAAAAATAGGTGATTTTCTTAAAAAAAATTATGATACAATGCGTACAAATATTCTAAATAACTTCCTTATCTCATTAGCTTTCCAAAAAGGTGCAAATGTCTACAAAAAAAAATATGTCGTAGTAAACATAGAAGTAAAATGAAATAATGTCTAAATCAATTTATTTGCGATAAGGTTAAAATAAAAGGAAAAACTTGAATTTAATTACGTTTATTGTGTTTAAAAAACATCAATGTTTAATTAAATTTAATAGTAAATATTCTACTTTAGGTCTTGTTCAAAATGTGAACCTCTGTTTCTGATACAGGCCCGTAGTCTTCTCCGTACCTCTGTTTTGATTATTCTGGTAGTAAGACTAGTTTTGATTTCTTCTGTTGCATTTCTTATGCGGCTTCTGAGTAGAGTCCTCTACAGTAGTTATGGGTGTAGTATACACCAAAGCCTTCATATGACCCCAAAGATAAAAATCACACGGGGTCAAATCGGGACACCGTGCTGGCAAGGAATTGGCCCGCCTCGACCTATCCAGCGATGTGGGTAAGTTTGGTCTAGCCACTGGCGTACACCGAGGCGGAAGTGGGCCGGGCAACCATCATGCTGGAAAATCATATTACGACGGGTTGCTATTGGCACATCTTCCATTAAACCAGTAATCTCCTCTCTTAGGAAATGTTCGTACATTTCACCATTTAAATTTTGAGGCAAAAAATTAGGTCCAACTAAATTATTATTAATTATACCCATCCAGACATTTAGACTGAATCTGGTTTGATGGGCCCTTTCTTTTTTCATTCTGGGGTTTTCTCCTTTTGGTGCCCAGTAATGAGTGTTGTGGTAATTGTTTATCCCGTCACGGTCAAATTTCGATTCATCCGTCCACAATATTCTTGAGAAGAAATTGCGATCCTCCATGTCTGCATTTATCATAAAACGGCAGAATTCCATTCTTCTAACCGGGTCTCCCTCTTCCAACGCTTGGACAGGTGTGTAGTGAAATGGATGTAGACGCGCTGTGTGTACTGTAAACCACACCTTCCATTGACTCAATCCAAGTCTTCTAGCTGCCGCTCTTGTAGAAATAGAAGGATCATTTTGAAAAAGTGTTAAAATTTCTTCTTCTTCTTCCTGAGCATACAAACGAGGTCTGCCTGAATCGCCACGTCTTCTATCAACACGGCCGCTTTCCCGAATTCGTCGAAATGTTGTTGAAAACACTCTAACGTTTGGCACTCGTCGATTCGGAAAACGTTCAACGTATGTTCTTCGTGCAGCAGCAGCATTACCATTACAAAGTCCGTAACAAAACAAGATGTCAGCGTATTCATCGTACTCAAAAGCAGCCATCGCGATACAAAAAAAATCACAAGTAGAAGTAAGGGTGTAGTTTAAAGCAACAATACGTCCGTACACGGCAATAGTTGACTTAAAACTAATATTAGCTACTAAATTTACTCTCTAAGCCAGGCGGTAACTCATTGACAAAGGGCCGCGACGACAGTAGCCGAAACATCCCGAAGTTTGAACAAAGGAAACAATTGAAAAAAAAGGTCGCCTCAGGTAGAGTAATTCTTGAGATAACGTTACCTGATGATTGTTTTGTCTTTGTTTATTACATGTTCATATTTTTATGTACATATTTGTACCTTTTTTGGAAGCTTATGAGGTAAGAAAGTTATTTAAGGTATTTGTACGCATTGTATCATACAACTTTTTAAAGAAAATCACCTGTTTTTAAGAAAAACAGGTGATTGAACAGGTGATTGAACATGAAAATTCTGTTTCATGTCTCATAATGAAAAATTATCGCTTAGTTTGTCCCTATTTATTCCTTAAAAATATTATTTGACTCATTGACGGTTAAAATACATAAAAAAAATCACTAAAAAGACAAACATTTTTAAAAAATACGTCATATCAAAGTCAAAAAGTCGAAAATAAAGAAAAAAAATTTGAAATTTCAATAACTTTGTAAATATCAACTTTCGGATGCCATGAAAAATATTACTGTAAATGAGGTCTACTTTCTGTCTTTCAAAGGAATGTATCGAATTTCAGGTCACCCTGTATAGACTGGGGCATATAATAATAAGATAGAATCAAAATTATAATGCATTTTTGTGTTTTTAAACTGATTTGGATGAATTACATGCTATGAGATTTTAGAGAGAGATTAGAAATAAACACGCCTTCTGCTCAGATAGTATTTTTCTTAGAACAATGGTTGTCTAAGGAATAGTGGAAAAAACCTGAATGTTTTTTGTCCCTATTGTAATTGAGTATTGTTGAATTTTAAAGTGTCTCTGTTGTAATTGATACTAATTTATATTTTGGAACAATGACAATAATTTTATTGTCATAAGAACTACAGGCCAATCCCTTTGTAATGTCAAGGATATAAACTGCATGCCGGAGTAGTACTCTAGAACACTAGACTCTAGTTTCACAACAAAACATGATAAGTCTCAACCAATAATAAAACTGAATTTCTCGTCATAGTGGCACAACTACTGTCTAGTGTATTTAACCTTTTGAATGCCAGAATATAAATGTCTCGACATACCCCTGACGCCAAGCCACTTTTTCTGTAAAATTACCTTCATAAAATATAGGGATCCGAAAACTTGATCAATATACAACGGAGTTTTTATTTTCGTCTTCAAGTTTCTAATAAACCATAGCCACAACACTGAAATTTTATTTACCCAGCAAATACATCACAATATAGTAACAATATTGTAATCTTTACACCACATTTAACAGAGACTTTATCAATGTTAAACAGATATTAGAAAATACACATTTTTACGAAGTAGCGCCATGCTGCCTTGCAGCTGAATGGGCCGGCGCGTCCGGGGAAGTACTTCGCTCTCACATAATATCGACGTCAAATGGCGGCAAATGTCGTCGTGTTTCGTTCGGTTTGTGAGAGATCCGGTGGCCCATCACCCCCCCCCCCCTCCCCCAACATACATGACAGCACAGACTACGCAAAGACTACCCCAGGAGGGTACCGGTCGCACAAGCACCGGAGAATCCCTCTCTAGGCTTCCGGGCTCAGGACAGGTACCTGAACCCGGAAACCTGGGCAGCCCCGCGTATTCTGGGGGGGGCGAATCTGTGCTCAAGACAAAAACTGTTCGGGGTAAACGGAGCAGTCGGCAGAAGTCCCCTACCACTATGACCGTGGATTTCTGTAACATTAGGGGACTTCAAAGCAATCTCAACGCTGTTCACTACCACCTCCAGACGGCGAAGCCGGCCCTGCTCTTTTTGACCGAGACTCAGATATCTTCTGCGGCTGATACTTCCTATCTCTCTTGCCCGGGGTACAAACTAGAACACTTTTTTGTACCGCGGGCTGGAGTTTGCGCGTACGTCAGAGAGGATGTCTGCTTTCGTCGCCTTGGCAGTCTTGAAGGTAGGGACCTCTCCATCCTCTGGTTGCGCATAGACAGCGACGACCATCCCCGCGTCTATGCCTGCCTATATAAGTCCCACAGCGGTAATGACGAAACCGATCGACTCATAGAGCACATCCAAATGGCTACAGATTCCGTACTACAACAGATCCCATCTGCAGAGATCGTGATACTTGGTGATTTCAACGTCCATCACACCGAGTGGCTCGGCTCACGTACAACCGATCATGCAGGAAGATCTGTTTACGACTTTGCCTCAGCATATGATCTGACACAATTGGTGGTATCACCAACTCGTATCCCTGATGTGGAAGATCATACGCCTTCCCTGTTGGACCTTCTGCTGACCTCTCACCCGGACAATTACGTGGTCTCCGTGGATGCTCCACTTGGCTCATCGGACCACTGTCTGATCCGGAGTTCTGTGCAAGTTGCCCGCCCATCATGGCCACGTTTTGCCAGCTGCCGCCATGTTTGGCACTATAGGTCAGCTGATTGGGATGGAATGCGGTCCTTCTTTGCATCCTACCCATGGGGGCGAATTTGCTTCTCGCTGGATGATCCAGACATCGTTGCCGATTCTGTCGCCGAGGTGGTGCTGCAAGCCATGGAGCTTTTTATTCCAAGCTCTTCAGTGCCTATAGGCGGCAAATCCCAGCCCTGGTTTGGTCAAACTTGTAAGATGGCTGCACGCCACAAGCGGATAAGCTACCGAGCCTGGGCCAATGCATCGATGTCCCAGGATGTAAAGACCAGCGCATTAAAAAAGGAGTATAACTTTGCCTCT
Source organism: Helleia helle (assembly GCA_963853865.1). Taxonomy (NCBI): domain Eukaryota; kingdom Metazoa; phylum Arthropoda; class Insecta; order Lepidoptera; family Lycaenidae; genus Helleia; species Helleia helle. The sequence goes on from OY971420.1 coordinate 10,396,365, forward strand.
AGGTCCTTCAAAAGAGCTATTGCTGAGGCAAAAGCGGAGTACGTGAACAGAATTGGCGGGAGATTGGTTCGACTTCCTTCGGGAACTCGTGCATTCTGGTCGCTCGCCAAGGCTGTTCAAGGGAATTTCTGTAAGCCATCCCTACCATCTCTGCACATGAGGAACGACTCGTTGGCCCACACCGCGAAGGAGAAGGCCGATCTTCTAGGCTCTCTTTTTGCCTCCAACTCGACTTTGGATGACCAGGGAAAAATACCACCGACGATCCCTCGGTGTGATACCTCAATTCCGGAAATAATTTTTCGACAGAGCTCCGTACGTAAAGCGCTTTTTTCGCTGGACATCCATAAGTCGAGTGGGCCTGACGGCATCCCTCCGTTAGTGCTACGTACTTGTGCTCCTGAGTTGGCACCCGTCCTTACGCGTCTTTTTCGGCACTCATACTCATTAGGCGTCGGCCCATGCTCGTGGAAGACAGCTTTGGTACACCCGATCCCTAAGAAAGGGGACCGCTCAGACCCGTCCAACTACAGACCAATAGCCATAACTTCCTTGTTCTCAAAAATTATGGAATCCATAATTAACTGCCAGCTCCGGCGGTATTTGGAGGAGCACCAGCTGATTAGCGATCGCCAATATGGCTTTCAACGGAATCGTTCAGCTGGTGATCTTATAATATTCCTAACGCATCGATGGGCGGAGGCAGTTGAGAGCAAGGGGGAAGCGCTGGCGGTTAGTTTGGACATAGCGAAGGCCTTTGATCGGGTGTGGCATAAAGCACTTCTAGCGAAGCTACCATCATATGGGCTTCCCGAGAAATTATGTAAGTGGATCACCAGTTTTTTAGCAGACAGGAGCATCAAGGTCGTTGTCGACGGTACATGCTCGGACCTCAAGTCTGTTAATGCTGGTGTTCCGCAAGGCTATGTACTATCTCGAACCCTGTTTCTTCTGCATATCAATGATATGCTGCAAACCAGCGGCATTCATTGTTATGCGGATGACAGCACTGGAGATGCCTTATACACTGGCCGCTCTAATATTTCTCGGGAACAAGTCGATGAGTGTCGGAACAAACTTGTGTCTGAAATCGAGTCTCTGTTGACCAAAGTCTCGGAATGGGGACGACTTAACCTGGTCCAATTTAACCCCAACAAGACACAAGTTTGCGCGTTTACCGCCAAAAAATCACCCTTCGTCGTTCCTCTACGATTTGAAGGCACTCCCCTAACTGCCGCAGCCAGCTTTGGGATACTTGGCGTCGACATATCGAGAGATGTGCAGTTTCGTGGTCATTTGGAAGGAAAGGCTAAACTAGCCTCTAAGAAACTTGGCGTGCTCAATAGGGCGAAGCAGTATTTCATGCCTTCACACCACCTTCAATTATACAAGGCGCAGATCCGGCCTCACATGGAATACTGCTCCTTCCATTTGACCGCGTCCAACGCCGGGCGGCTCGAATCGTCGATGATAATGTGATCTCCAATCGGCTTGATCCCTTGGCGCTGCGTAGAGATGTCGGATCGCTCTGCATCTTCTACCGCATCTACTACGGGGAGTGTTCTGAGGAATTGTTTGGATTAATACCTGCGGCAGAATTCCACCACCGGACATCGCGGAAGAATTCCAAATTTCACCCACACCATCTTGATGTCCGGAAATCCACATCTAGATTTTTACGGCATTTCCTGCCTCGCACTACAAATATATGGAATCAGCTGCCACCTATGGTGTTTCCGAACCGATACGACTTAGGGACCTTCAAGAAAAGAGCATACTCACATCTAAAAGGCCGGCAACGCACCTGCTGATCTCCTGGTATAGCGGGTGTCTGTGGATGTCGCTATTCACTTACCATCAGGTGAACCGACTGTCCGTTTTCCCCCTCTTCTACAAAAAAAAAAAAAAAAAAAAAAAAAAAAAAAGAACCAATCATACAATATCACAAATCTTTGAAAAATTTACCTTATATTAACCCATTAACGCCCAAAATGAACCCAATTACATTTTTAATGGTTTTGCTTTAATTTTATATTAAGAAACACACAATTATAAAGGTCAGGTAAAGAAAATTAAAAAAAAGGTTTTTTTTTTCAAAAGTTACAGGGGTGTACCCAAGCGAGTACAATGGGCAGATCAAGTGTTAAAAATACCGAAACATGGTTTCTCCAGACAAAGTGTTTTTGAGCACTTTGAACTACTCCAACATACTCTGTTCTGGCAATTTACACATCTTAATTGATTTGTGATCAATTCAGGTGTATGGCCATTATTTTGACGACACCCACTACCACATTTGGTGAAGGACGGTTTCTTTAAGGTTTTGATCGACGCAAATTAGCCCGTGCGATACTTCGTCTAGGTAGACCCAGTTTCGGTGTCCGAAGCGCACTGGTTTCCCCATTCCCCATAATAAACTGCTTGGCTGGATGATGCTCATAATATTTTATCATAGATCCGTCGATAGACAAATTCTTGTAAAATACTCCCCACTGGCTAGAGCTCCTCTGTTAAATATCGCACAAGGGCTTTACCTTAGACATCGGGTCGTTAAATGAAGCCATCATGTATGATCAAAAAAATGTTGATTTTGTTTTATCTCCAAGTAGCGATTTGTAGACATACAGTTTGCAACGAGTGGCTCACATAGATCTTCATCCAAAGACTAATAAGCATGTTCCGTAGGTAATTGGTTCAGGTTATCGCCTCATAACAAAAGTATATCCAAAAAGTTTTTCTGTCTATTTAGAATTGAAAGTTATGCCAATTACTTCGACCTGCTCACAAAAGACTCTGTCCGTCTATCAAATCACACATTTGATCGTCAAAATACTTCTCAAAGAGCATCACTGGAGTACAGTCGTTTATATCATTACATACATGGATCAATCGTTCTTCAATGGCGTTATTTACTTCTTATGCAGTTGAGTAAAGTAAGAATATATATAAGAGTAAAGAAGAATAAAGTAAGTAGTTGGTAAGGTTTTCCGACAAATAGGGTTATCTATGACTGTATCAGTAGACCCAGCCATACGAGAGCATTTTGAAGTTGAGGCATACGTCGAAAGCAGCTCATCATCACTGCTGTTATCGTCCGAGGATACTCTTCTACGTCAAAATAAGAAGTACTTCAACATAGAAGACGGTCCCTGGGATATCTCTTGGCAATGCTTATGTCACAACATCATCTTCTGGGCTCTCCTCTTTGTCAGTTATAGCACCAGATTTAGATGGAACTGTGAGAAAGTCGTACTCATAATCATCTCCTTCAGCAATGATAGAATTGATTGACTGCCTTTTCTAACTACAAATAGTGGTATTGCAATGAAAAGCTTCGCTTTTGGACCAGTTTCTATTAATAATTATCTCTAAAAAATCAAAATAAAATATAAGTACATCTGCCCATTGTACCTGCTCAGGTACAGTAGGAGAAACACGAATTTTTTTACGAACCAAATTACTTGATTTCAGTTTTTGATAATTTATTGGAAATAATAGAATGTGAACATGTTTTTTAGAAACTATTTTCAATAAATTATAGTTTATAACCAATAAATATTAATCAATTATTTTACCGTGCGCGCTCACAGTTGAACACTAAACAAATCACCTTCAACCCTTACAAATTAAGAATAACAACTGGATCATTTTTCGTCTAGATTAATAAATTACACTTATATTTATACTGTAAAAATATTTTTTTACATTTTTATTGGCAATCACAAAAATTATCGCGGTTTTTCTTGGTGTACCCGCTTGAGTACGGCGGACGGTAATGGGTTAAACCAAAAAGAACATTAGCAAAATACCTAAAACGTTTAAATAAGAAATAACAGGAACAGGAGTAACGAAAGGATTATAATATACTAGTGGCACCGACAGATGTTGTCCTGTAAGTACTTCTTTTTTTTTTGTGAATCTAAACCATCCTCGAATTTCCTTAAACTCACACAAAAATCAGTGACATACACACGCACACAAGAAAAATATATATATATATATATATATATATATATATATATATATATATATATATATATATATATAAAGATTAATATAGAAATATATATAAAGATTAATAATAAGTTGGAACAACTCACATACGTCTATTAGATACCAAACTAGGCAGAGCTTGTTCTTATGGTAACCAGACAACTGATAAATACCATTATATTTCTAAATACATACATATTATAGATAAATTACACCCAGACACAGAACAATTAATGATCATGTTCATCACACAAACATTTGTCCTGGGTGGGGATTGAACCCATGACCTTCTTGTTTAGGAATCAGGGTCACTAACCACTAGACCAACAGTCCAGTCACATATCACAAGCAGGTATATAATATCACAAACTTTCAGCAAAAAATATCTAATAACAAAAAAGTTGAGAAAAGATATTTAATATCAACAATATACAGTATGACACGATAAATACCAGACGTCTAGCTTTGGGTTTCCATAGTACATATTTACAAAGATAACCGATGGTTACGAGACGGTATAATTTCAGAGCTGCTCTTACTCTACATTGATAAATTTTAGTATGAAAGACCTAGATGTTTCTTACATAGATAAATTAAAAAATATAAATATAATTGTATCCAATTGGCATTCCATTTCCTTTCCAAAAAACAACACTGTCATTTGACATTCTACATCGAATTTGACTAGAGTATAGTATCATTTGCATTTGTTAAAGGCCTGCTACACGGTCTCCATCCAAGGCCTGACAGAGGATACCTCGTTACTTTCCAAACGTGTAGACAGTGGTTTGCTACAAAATTTCGGTTGACTTTCCAACATCATTGGTCATGAAAGCTGCTTAACCTACTATTATGTTTAAATAATACACATTTTATAGAAATTACTTTATTGTGCTAGGTAGCCAAATAACAAGTGACATTGTATATCATATTTTTATCTACCCACTTGATTTATCTTTTATATTAAAAAGTTAAATTTCTCAAGTTCAAATAATTAATAAAAATTCAGAAGTTAAGTTATCAAAAAACATGCACACTCTAAAACATGTAATTAGTATGTCTGGAATGTGTAGGTCTGGAATATGGGACTTTGGAATGTACATTTAGCTTATTCCTGATCTTTCCTCCTGCCATAGATATTTCACTTGACCTTGGTATTCCTAACATCTGTTCCCAACATTCTGCACCAGGAATTTCAATAATATCATCATATTCTGTGTGTTCTCCCTGCTGATCACCTCCATTACTTATCTCCGCTGGTTCTACTGCTTCAATTTCTAATTCCTCTGTGACGTCATTATGAATATTTCTAGCATTTACTTCAGTCTCGTCTGTACTGTTATAATTTTTTAACTTTACAATCTGATCAATATGACACCTAACTATAGCACCGTCATCAGTTTGTACTCTATAGTTAGATGGACCTTCCTTGTTGATAATTTGACCTGGTAACCACTTAGACCCATTTTTATTATAGTTCCTATACATCACTTTTTCTCCTATATTAGTTTCCCTATTTTTCCTTTGACCCATATTAACTATTTGACTTTCCATTTTCTGCATCCGTATGCAGATTGTCAATAACAGTACGAAGACGTCTATTTAACGTAGTTCAGCTGGGCTTTTGTTTGTGCTAGTGCATGGTGTGACCCTTAGACCAAGTAACATATTTGGAATCTTTACGTCCCAAGACCCTTCAATTTTTTTTTTAACAGTTTGCACCATATGTTCTGCTAGCCCGTTGGTAGCAGGGTGGTAGGGTGCCGTTGTGACATGTCTTATCTTATTCGCTTTCAAAAATATTCCCATTTCATTGGACACAAATGCAGTTCCATTATCAGAAACACTTGTCTCACACAGGCCATGTGTAGCGAATAAAATTCTTAAATAACGAATCACTGTTCTTGATCTTGTGTTATTTACTATAAATACTTCAGGCCATCTTGAATATGCATCAACAACAATTAAGAAGGTTTTATTTCGGAATGACCCAGCAAAATCCATGTGAATTCTGGACCATGGCCTCGAAGGTAGTACCCACTCATGATTTGATTTAGCAGGCATTTGCCTATTTTCAAGGCACTTTCTACAATTAATTAATTTTATAATGTGGCCACCAGACATAACTTCTAGCTAATGATTTTGTATGAACAATCCTATTATGTGTCGTATGCAACATGTTTAAAATGGCTTGCCTTAAAGACGGCGGTATCACGACTGGACAACCCAGTAATATGCAACCATCCTGTAGAAATGGCTTAGATCTATGTAACCAATATGTATGCAAATTCGTATCAGTGACTTTATTTGGCCATCCACATCTAAGATAGCGAACAATACGTGAAAGTATTTGATCCTTCTCAGTTTCCAAAGCAATTTCTTTTGCAGTATAAGGAAAATCCTCTGTTTTATCTGCCATTAATAGTATCTCGTACAGAGGCTGTTCTTCTTGATCTGAGACCGGTAGAGGCCAACGACTTAAACTGTCTGCATTACCAATCTGTGTACCTGGCCGATATTCTATGTCATAATCATGTGATGTTAACGCTATAGCAATGTGAATTACCCTTGGTGATAAAATTACTGGCATAGGCTTTTTTGGATTAAAAATTCCAAGCAAAGGTTTGTGATCAGTTACTACTGTGAAATATCTTCCCACTAAAAATTGTGAAATTCCTGTATACCAAACATAATCGCTGTAGCCTTCTTGTCCTACTGTGAGTACCTACGTTCATGAGTATGTAATGTTCTGGAACTCATTGCAACTGGTCTCTCATGTCCATCATCCATTATGTGAGGCAATACTGCCCCAACACCATATTCTGAACTATCACATACCAGAATCAATGGTCTGTTCAGGTTGTAATGGACTAAGGTAAGGTCGTTTTACAGTATCAAAAGAATCTTGTTCACATTTAGTCCATTTCCACTTATGAGACTTATCTAGCAATCTGTACAAAGGTTCAAGTACTGTCGCCTTGTGAGGTATAAACCTCTCGTAGAAATTATATAATCCCAAGAAAGCTTGTAGCTCTTGTACATTTTTTGGCTCTGGTGTTTTAACGATAACCTCAATCTTACTTGGAGCTGGATGAATGCCATCTTTATTGATGACAAATCCTAAAAACTCAATCTGTTCTTTGGCAAACTTACATTTGTTCTTATTCAGACGCAATCCGGCTTTTGTATTCGATATAGTACTTCCTCAAGGCGCTGTTGCATGCAATTTTGCAAATTGCAATGCTGGTCATAATAATATAATAACCGCTAATAATAATGTCATCAATGAGCACTGCTACTCCTGATATCCCTGCCAGTAAGGATCTCCACACAGCCGGATTTCCCTTGATGTTTTCCGAATAGGTACCACTGGTATTGCCCATTCAGAATACGAGACTGGTTGAAGAACTCCTTCTGCAGCCAGACGGTCAATTTCCCTTTCTACATCAGCTTTACTTGCATATGGAACAGGACGGGCTTTTAAAAACCTAGGTAAAGCACTGGTCATTAAATGTATATTCACTGGTTCACCATGAAAAGTACCAAGTCCATCTTGAAAAACATCCCCATATTTTGATATGATATTTTCTATTTGTATCAGGTTACCCATAGAAAAATTATTAATATTCATTGTAATTTGTAATGGACGTAACCAGTCACGTCCCAAGAGGTTAAGTCCCCGTCCTTTAGCTATGATTATGCTAAATTTTGTGTTATGTCTCTAAATTGCACCTTAATTATTGCTTGACCTAACAACATTACAGGTGTATCTGTCCAAGTCCGTAAAGACAATGATGATGGATTGAGTACAAGATGTTGACCTTGAGATTGTATTTTTCGCCATGTAGATTCATTATTAATCAATGAAAAACTTGCTCCGGTGTGAATACCTTCTAGTAAAAGATGAACTATCAATGATGATGTTCTTTCTGCATTTCAAAAATTGTATATACCATTTAAATGAAAATCATTTTCATTTTCTGCAAAATTAATATTCTAGCTCATAGATTTTTTTCTTCAGTATACAGACTTTTTCAATATGGCCAGTTTTCTTGCAGTATCTACATTGAGCATTAGTGAATCGACATTTTCCCCCATGTTTATCTCCACATCGGTAGCAAAAGCGCTTGCTCAACTACGGTTGTACCGCATTAACATCCATAGGCTCAGTTCTATATTCTTGTACTTTGTTATCCGTTGACCTTTTCAGATTTGATCTAATTTCATCACCCATGAACGACTGTATCATTCGACAGTCTTTTCCAGCACTCTCAGAAGACACCATAGCATCAATAACATCTTGATAACTCAAATTATCCCGTTTTAATAGTTCATACTGCAAGCGTTGATCTTTCATACCACAAACAAGTCAGTCAAGCAACATGCGCTCCAGTTCTTTGAAATTGCATGAAGAACTAATTTTACGCAATTGTGCAATGTACTCTGAAGCTGTCTCATTTGTATTCTGATTACGAGTATAGAATTTATATGACATAGAAATTTTTGGTTTTGGGCTATAATGTTTTGTCAAAATTTTCTCAATTTCCGTAAAAGTCACTTCACTCGCTTTTCTTGGTGTAATCAATGCCAAGAATGTTTCGAAAACCTCTGCTCCACATACAGTATAGAAGTTTGCCCTTCTTGCACCATCCAAAAGTATACCATTTGCTTCGAAACAAAATTTTAACCTATATATAATTATATATAATGTCCTATAATTGTCCCATACATCTGTTTTCGGATTAAATTCACTAAATTTTACTGATTTATGATCCATTTTCTCAATTTATTGTACTAGGTAGCCAAATGACAAGTGACATTGTATATCATACTAGCTGTTGCCTGCAGCTTCGCCAGCGTTACTCAACTCCTATAAGTCACAGTGTGATGTTTTATAGCCTATAAGCCTTCCTCGATAAATAAGCTGTCTTACACTGAAATAATTTTTCAAATCGGACCAATAGTTCCTGAGATTAGCGCGTTCAAACAAACAAACAAACTCTTCAGCTTTATAATATTAGTATAGATTCTTATCTACCCACTTGATTTATCTTTTATATTAAAAAGTTAAACAAATGTACCTACTGATTAAAACATAACACCTACCAAGGGTGAATAAAGAGTGTTATATCAGTCTCACATGTTTTACTCAACATGTCATGTCCTTCATGTATGAGTTGGACTCGCACATGAAGAGTTCCATACCATTATAATATATACAACATTAAACACTTAAACAAAAAAAATCAAGTTTATTTTGTGAAAGTAAATTTGACAAGTTGCTGCCATTACATGTATTCACTGTTTGAATATCACTGCACAATGGCTTGTTGTCAACCATGTGGTTGAAACACAGACGTTTTGATAACTGCCCAATTTTACCTCTGTTAGGTTTTGGTAGCAAACTGTGTAGCAGATGTTTTACGAGTAGACAGATTGGCATGCATAGCGATTGATATATATTTCACAAACTTAGAGGACCACACCCAGTGAAATGTATGATGAAAATAAAATAAAAACATTATTAAAAAGCAAATCATAGGAAATATTGTTGTATACAAATGACCAAAACAAATGATTTGGGCAAAAATATGCATTTAACAATGTAGATTTTAAAAAACCAAATGATAGCTTAAATAAATGAGTTAGAAAGCGTTCATACACAATTACTACATAAACATCAAACCAAAAAATAATTGTAATAAAAAGCATGTTAGTCATGTTGCAAAAATGTATGCAACTTTGCAAAGGATGTAAGGAAATGTTACTAATTTCTTACAATGCAATCTATATTTACCTTTTCGTATCATCTTTGTCATCTCCGTCGTCATCCATAGTGTCTAAAAACCAATAGACAGCTCAATATAATTATTCAGAACATACGATGTGGTAGCGAACAACACACGATGTATTGTAATTTGTAGAGAATAACACAAAATATGCAAACCACTATATTCTAACAAAAACGATTATATTCTCAATTCAGCTCTCAACACCTTTAAATCAAGCACAGATCTCTTTCGTGTAGTTCTAAATTCTAATATTGTAGTTTTTCGTCTATTTTTTCTATCACGTTTTGTAGATTTTGTTAAAAGAACAACTAAATAATATAGCTTGTCAGTCCGTCAATCTACCACGGACCAACATAGCAAGTATTTAGCTAATAGCTAGACCATAAAAGACGCAAGTCGAAACGACAGCCGCGCTTCCGAAGTTACCATATATAAAAAATAAAAAAAGATTCCGACGAATTGATAACCTCCTCCTTTTTGAAGTCGGTTAAAACTAGGAACAAGTATCATATATAAAAATATATAAAAAAACTACATACTATTACCAATTCTATCGAAATTCGAAAAAAATTTTGGTAGGTACAAATGTTATCTTATATCATCTTATAAGATTTAATTAGTCCTTAATTTTATACATAATATTTTATACATACTATTGTATAACATAAAAAAATATTCTATTTATTATTATTCAGCTTCTAACGCCTGTGTCATACTAAGAAATATCAAGTATCAAATAGATTTGACAAGCTAATAATAATACCATATTGGAACGAGACCACAACATACGAAAAACTCCAAGAGTAACAGAGACATAGACACTTTCTTTTGTCTTTGTCAGAATATCACTTTTTTGTTGGGCACAACTTATATTAGGTATATGTTTATGGGCACAACCGAGGATGTGCCCAACAAAATGTAATCGCCTAAATTTGAATGCCTAATAAACATTCTTACTCGCAAAACAATTTGTTAACTATGTCCGCCATTTTATACTACTTTTTATTTGGTTGGTTTATAAAATCTGGTGGTATCAGTTTTGTTATTGGCAGATTACCCAAGAACATATCTATCCAACCAGGTCGGCCATGGCGACCACTCAGGACTCCTAACCGTGAATTTTGCGCTGATGCGCTCGAAGATGGCTAATGTACCGGTGGGAGGGAAGCGCTGTGCCGCGCTCCCTGCTGCATGGGTACCACCATCTTGCTTATTTCTCCCGTGAAACAGCTTTGCTGTGTTTCGGAGAGAAGGGCAAGACAGGCAGTGTAATTACTGGCACCGAGACTTAACATCTTATGTCTCAGAATAGGCAACACATAAATGAGTTGCCTGTGCTCGTTCCAGGTATACTAGTTTATGTTCATGGGTGACGTCGACCACTTAACATCAGGTGGTACGTTTGCCAGTTTGCCTATCCAACTAACATAAAAAAAAATGTAGCCTATCTTCGCGGTGAAACTCCGAGCACACTGAGGGCACATAAGTACGCCGTCTACATTATTGTACGAAATGGCAGCAGGTTGGCGAGCTTTCAACTGGTCTCGTCTGGTATCAAGGTCAGCTTGACGCTGAACCTCAAGCTCTCGGACTTGGCTGTTCATCATCCTGCGTCATTCTGGCCACTGTGCTGCCAAACATTCCCATTGAGAGGGCTCTATGTTGCATCCATTCATGTGTCGCTTTTGGACATTCTTATACCGAAGGAGGAGCCCGCCTTGATTCCGCTTGCCCTCCTCCAGTTCAGAGTAAAAGATACGCTTCGCCACTCTTTCCTCTACCATACGAGATACGTGACCGCACAACTGAAGCTGTCGACGCATTAATTAGGCCTCAATGCCACCAACATTGGCTCTTCGCAGAACTTCGGTGTTTCGCACTCTGTCGGACCTTCTGATCTTCATGATGGAACGAAGGCTATCCAGAGTACGAATGTAGCACCGGTACAAACACCATGCCTCAGAGGAGCATAACAGATTTGGACATAGATATTTTAGTGGCCAGTTTAAGGTCGTGCGAGCAAAAGACCTTGGAAAACAGTTTGCCGGACGCCGCAGCTGCGGAACCCAGCCTACTGTTAATCTCAGCATCAAGGTCACACTTGGATGTTATAGTGTTCCCCAGGTAGCGAAATTTCTCCACCTGTTTCAGCACATCCTCACCAAGCTTAATGGTCAATGTTTCATGACCGTGTGTGTCCAGGGACATCACCTTATTCACATTAATACATATACAGTCTTATTGACATTAATCTGTAGGCCAAATTTACGGCATGCCTGGTGAAATGCGGACATCAACTGTTGCAGGCCGTCTGGGAATTCTGCGACGAAGCACAAGTCATCAGCATACATGATCTCGGTGAACAGTGCGTGTGACACTTTAGTCTTAAGTCTGGCCTTAAGTCTGGTCAAATTGAAAAGACTGCCGTCTGTGCGGAAGCGGATGCGAACTCCTTGGGAAACATTGTGCACTACTTCTCCAACTACCACCGCAAATTATAAGGCGAACAAAGTAGGTGCTAAGACACATCCTTGCTTCACCCCACAGGTTACGGGGAAGAAGTCTGTCTGTTCACCGTCTACATCAACGCAGCATTGCATGTCGTCATGCAGGAGTTTAATTAGTCTTACAAACTTTTCCGTGCATCCGAGCTTACCTAGCACCACCCATAGAGCTTCCCTAGGTACGCTGTTGAAAGCCTTCTCTAGATCTACAAAGCAAAGGTACAACTGACAATCCTGTTCTCTGCTCTTTTATTGGAGTTGCCGCACAGATAAAATCGCTTCGCATGTACCTCGGTCCGTACGGAAGCCTAACTGGGTTTCAGGCGTATCTTTTCTGACAAACCCCTTAGGCGGTTCAGCAGAACTCTAGCAAAGACCTTTCCAGCTACTGAAAGGAGCAAAATACCCCGCTAAGAGTTGCAGTCAGATCACTCACCCTTGTTTTTATAGAGATCAGAGCACTTATGCGGGAAACTTTAAAGGTATCTGGAACGCGCTCCTCCTCCCACATGCGAAGAAACATTTTCCATACCAACAAGCGCAACTCCTCCCCGCCGTACTTAATCAGCCCTCCCGGTATTAGGTCAATGCCAGCCGCCCATTTGTTTTCTTGCTGTCTGATGGCAGTGACAACTTCATCACGCAATAAAGGCTCATCTAGCTCAAAGGCAACGGCCCGAAGGCCCTAATGCTACGTCGGATTAGTGTGAAACCATTTGGCTCACTTTTGGTTTATAAAAGTGGGGGGTTGCCCCGCCAACCGTGCAGTCTGCGACCACACGGCCTCCTGGCGTCGGGTTGGTGTCAGTGGCGGGACTGGGCCGCGTCACCGTCGGGTGGACTGAACGATCCACGCCCAAGAATATGGTAAGGGTGACTGGAATCTTCGAAACAAACTATTACAAATATGTTTAATTCTATCCTAAAAGGCTAAATACTATATACTAATAGTTTGCCTTCTTTTTTATCATTTAAGTTTTTAGCGGTTTGTTAATTTAGTCACTATATTTTTTCGCTAATCTGGAACAATACAGCTGTCTAAAATTACAATAAATGTTTACGTAGGCCTGGTATCCTGATAGATAACTTAACCTTTTCCAGTTTTATTTTTTATTTTAAATACACTTGTTTCAAGAAAATAAGAGGCCTCGTTATCGTGAGTGTGGTATCCCTGCAAAAATATGCCCGCCCCTTTCGGGTATACGCGAATGTCCGATGTAATTGTTTATTTGTCCGATAATTGTTTATTTATAAACAATTAAACAAAATTTTACTTGGAAGATAGCACTTTCTTTATCAAATCGATTTTTTTTTCATTTGTTCGGTAATTATTTTTTATCGATTGTCCGATCAATATTTTTATTTGTCCGATTGTTTTTCTATTTTTAATTAATTTTTTTTTAATTATTTTTGAATAAATTTTTTAAACTTTTATTTAAACAATCCGATTGTCCGTCGTTTGTCCGTCAATGTCCGATGTAATTGTTTATTTGTCCGATAATTGTTTATTTATAAACAATTAAACAAATTTTTACTTGGAACTTTTATTTAAACAATCCGATTGTCCGTCGTTTGTCCGTCAATGTCCGATGTAATTGTTTATTTGTCCGATAATTGTTTATTTATAAACAATTAAACAAATTTTTACTTGGAAGCACTTTCTTTATCAAATCGATTTTTTTTTCATTTGATCGGTAATTATTTTTTATTGATTGTCTGATCAATATTTTTATTTGTCCGATTGTTTTTCTATTTTTAATTATTTTTTTTGTGAAATTAATTTTGAATAAATTTTTTAAACTTTTATTTAAACAATCCGATTGTCCGTCGTTTGTCCGTCAATGTCCGATGTAATTGTTTATTTGTCCGATAATTGTTTATTTATAAACAATTAAACAAAATTTTACTTGGAAGATAGCACTTTCTTTATCAAATCGATTTTTTTTTCATTTGATCGGTAATTATTTTTTATCGATTGTCCGATCAATATTTTTATTTGTCCGATTGTTTTTCTATTTTTAATTAATTTTTTGTGAAATTAATTTTGAATAAATTTTTTAAACTTTTATTTAAACAATCCGATTGTCCGTCGTTTGTCCGTCAATGTCCGATGTAATTGTTTATTTGTCCGATAATTGTTTATTTATAAACAATTAAACAAATTTTTACTTGGAAGATAGCACTTTCTTTATCAAATCGATTTTTTTTTCATTTGATCGGTAATTATTTTTTATCGATTACCGATCAATATTTTTATTTGTCCGATTGTTTTTCTATTTTTAATTAATTTTTTGTGAAATTAATTTTGAATAAATTTTTTAAACTTTTATTTAAACAATCCGATTGTCCGTCGTTTGTCCGTCAATGTCCGATGTAATTGTTTATTTGTCCGATAATTGTTTATTTATAAACAATTAAACAAATTTTTACTTGGAAGATAGCACTTTCTTTATCAAATCAATTTTTTTTTTCATTTGATCGGTAATTATTTTTTATTGATTGTCCGATCAATATTTTTATTTGTCCGATTGTTTTTCTATTTTTAATTAATTTTTTTGTGAAATTAATTTTGAATACGTAATTGTTATTGCGCATGCGCGAAAGTATATGACGTCACAGCAGGGACCGCCATGTTTTTATGGGACAGTCAATAAGGAAGCTATGAGATGTGTTCTGAAAGAAATAGAACGATCTGAAAGTTTTATTTCTTGATACTCTTCCGTCAAATGGACACCCAACATGGGTGTCCATTTGACGTAATTTATTCTTATTGTCTTAATAAAGAAGACGACACTAAATTATGTGATACTAGACGTAAACATTAGAATAATTACACTATAGAAACCTAGTCCGCGCGGCCATTATGAAGCAACTCACATGGAGCCATTTTTGCACCAAGCGCCGGGAAGTTCCGCAGTATTCTATGTCAAACCGCACCAAACGTGTGCAGTTAAATTGAATGACAATACATCTGAATAACAAAATAAATGTTATAACATCACTTATCACTGGAAATCTTTCAATATTTCGTAGTATCTTGTAATTAATTAAGTTTAAATAAATACAATTTTTTTCAATGCTCAGTATTGCCCGATTGTGAAAATATTTTTACTGATTATTTTCCCCCGCTGAATAAATTTAAAACAGTTGCTACTGATATTTACGTAGGTATGTGACACGTTCTCGAATTAATGTGTTTGTGTGATTTAACGATATCAAATACAAACAGTAAAACAGTAACAAATATTCATACTTCCATACATACAAACTTTCGCGTTTATATTACAAGTTACAAGTTTAAACAGTAATATGTATAATAACTTTACATTACAACTGTGTTTCATGCCAATAAAAATTATTATAAAAAGACAAATAAACAATTACATCGGACATTGACGGACAAACGACTGACAATCGGATTGTTTAAATAAAAGTTTAAAAAAATTATTCAAAATTAATTTCACAAAAAAATTAATTAAAAATAGAAAAACAATCGGAAAAATAAAAATATTGATCGGACAATCAATAAATAATAATAACCGATCAAATGAAAAAAAATCGATTTGATAAAGAAAGTACTATCTTCCAAGTAAAAATTTGTTTAATTGTTTATAAATAAACAATTATCGGACATATAAACAATTACATCGGACATTGACGGACAAACGACGGACAATCGGATTGTTTAAATAAAAGTTTTAAAAATTTATTCAAAATTAATTTCACAAAAAAAATAATTAAAAATAGAAAAACAATCGGACAAATAAAAATAGTGATCGGACAATCAATAAAACATAATTACCGAACAAATGAAAAAAAAATCGATTTTATAAAGAAAGTGCTATCTTCCAAGTAAAAATTTGTTTAATTGTTTATAAATAAACAATTATCGGACAAATAAACAATTACATCGGACATTGACGGACAAACGACGGACAATCGGATTGTTTAAATAAAAGTTTAAAAAAATTATTTTTTGGTGCAAAATTCAGACAAGTGTATTTAGACGCACCACCGTAGGCTGAGAATCCTATCTCTGTCTACGCGCACCACTCACCAACAACCTAGCCAACAACTAAGATGTTAGATGCCTAAAGATCCCGCTGACAAGCAAAATAGAGTTTGAAGTTTATTTATCTTTCCTTCTTCTTCTTCTATTGGAACATGCTAAGACCAGAGGCCATGCTGCCTATTAATTTTTTTCCGAAATTGCTCTTAAATATTTTTATTTCAAATTAATTTATGATAGAGAATTGAGGCCAAATAAAAAACCTTATATTTTTAGGAACTTATTATTTATTTTTAATTAAATAAATAAATTTCACACTTGTGTGATGAGGTTGTTGTTGTTGTCGAGATTTCAGTCTTCTGAACTGTAGTTTCTTCTCAATTTTTAATTTTTTTTTTGTTATTCTTTATATTATATATATAGTATAATTGGACATTGGTCTTGCAGACACATAGTGTATGTGTATAATTGGACATTGGTCTTGCAGACACATAGTGTATGTGTAATTGGACATTGGTCCTGCAGACACATAATGTATATGTATAATTGGACATTGGTCTTGCAGACACATAATGTATGTGTATAATTGGACATTGGTCCTGCAGACACATAGTGTATGTGTATAATTGGACATTGGTCTTGCAGACACATATTGTATGTGTATAATTGGACATTGGTCCTGCAGACACATAGTGTATGTGTATTGGACATTGGTCCTGCAGACACATAGAGTATGTGTATTGGACATTGGTCCTGCAGACACGTTAAACGTGTAAGATTGTTTTAATACTATATTAGTAAAATAAGAAATGATAAGAGATTTATAACAAATGAAAGTAGTCAATGAAAATGAATGAAACTGTAGGAAATTGATTATTTTATTCATATATTTGAAACACAACATTATCTTTTTGCCTGATGCTGATAACAATGACTCCGACGACAATGAAGTGGACTCTTCTTCAGCTCCTTCCTCTAACAACATGGATGACCGCGCTGGAAAACAATACAGAAGATGTGGCCGAGGACGGCGCACAGTCAGGAGAAGCCGTGTTAGGTTAAAACTGCTTTGACGGTTAGGTAATGGCAACATTACCTGACAGCTAGTAAAGAAGAAGGAATTGGATAGCTTGTCAGTGGATTGGCGCCATTTTGGGCGCTCGCTATTTTGTACTTTGTTAAATATTCTTGTATTTGTTTAATTCATGTGTCTAAATTATTTTGTGCTTTGTTGCTATGTAAATTAACGATTGTTCTATTTAATGTTGAGTTAAGACAGGTTTTAGGGAATATTTAAAGTAATAAACTGGATTAAGCGTGGGTTTTGTCTTGTGGCAGCTGTGATTGTATAGAATTTGTTGTCTTTTATTTATCTCCACTTCTGATCCCCAAAAATATATATAAAAATCAATTGCTGTTCGTTAGTCTCGCTAGAACTCGAGAACGGATGAACTGATTTATCTTATCTTGGTCTTGAAATGTTCGTGGAGGTCTAGGGAAGGTTTAAAAGGTGAGAAAAATTCGAATAATGGCCGGGAAAACACTAAAAACAGCCCTTTTCTTTTTCCCCTACAAACGTTTTCTAAATAAAATGTTAAGTCAATTTGAACTTTATTGCTATTCAATAAAGGTTATATTAAATTATAAGTTGTAATTATAGATTACACTGTTGTCTAAGCAATGTAGGTGTGTTCCTAACGTCAAAGAGTCAATTTGCAATTTATTACCGCTGCATATAGTTCAAATTCAGTCTTCGAGTGCGCATTGAAGGATCTAATGTCGCGTTCCGAAACTCAACAAAAGTAATAATATCGCGACCAAATTGAATAGTCACAAAATGTAATAGATCATATTATTTAGTAGTAATGATTTTCAAATTGGTCGGCTTGGTGAAACTTAATTTTAGCTAACTTCAGTATGTAATTGTTAATCTATCAGATTATTATTATTTTTTTTATTGATAAATCTTAAGTTTTGTCACAAATTAAATTTCTGAACACAACCATAATAATATTTGACATTAGATTTGACAACCAACTAATAAGTCAATCCATCCTGTCGCACTTCAGAACACGGAAAAAAGTATAATGACGACCTCTGTGTCTCAATGGTAAGCACGATGGCGCTCAAGCCGGAGGTTGCGGGTACGAAGCAAACTATTTTTGTTCCCTGGCGGAACAAAAATAGTTTCTGTGTTCCTGGGTCATGGATGTACGTATTAAATATGTGTATTATATAATAAAAATCTTAAATATATGTATAGTATAAAAGTATTAAATATATTTCCGTTGTCTGGTACTCGTAACACAAGTTCTTCGAGAACTTACTACGGGACCAGATTGACGTGGTGTAAAAGCATCCATAATTACTATTATTATTAAATTATTGTGTTACGATATCTATAAGTGCATCTTTCTATCTATGTGAGTGACGATTACCGCTACGTATACTACGCTACTTTCTTTACTTTGCTGATCCTTTGTGATAGTGACATTCAAAGTAATATGCTCTTTTTTGTTGGAATTTTGTGATAGTGACACTTTACTGCTAAGTGAACAAGAAATTTTTATCATTTCAATTTTCTCATTTCTTTTTTTTTCTCATGACTAATTACAATTTACGATGCCGAGGAGAAGACGAACTGACTTAGGTTGTCGCAGTCAATCAAGTATGCGAATAGCTACCTCACGTGTTAACCGCACTGATGACCAGAGAGAGACAAATCAAGAAAATAGTCGTATTGCTATGTCAGAATTGCGTTATTCAGTGAGTGACAATGAAGTAGATAGGCTTAGAATGCAACGAGTTCATGCACATCAAACACAACAACAGCAAGCACGACATAATGAAATTGAGCGAATCCGCAGTGCTCCTGTGATTCTTGAACGAGCTGCATTCCACTATGATCCGGCAATTGATTATTGTGCCGACAAATCAGTAACAATTGGGGAAATGAAAATAATTTGTAAATATTGTAAGGCGTTAAAATACACTGGTGAATCTACTGAATTATGTTGTGCTGGAGGCAAAGTAAAATTCCCACAATTGGTCGCACCACCAGATCCTTTTTACGCTCTTTAGTTTCTGGGATTAGAAATGATTCTAAGCACTTCTTAGCCAACATTCAGAAATATAACAGCTGTTTCCAGATAACATCATTTGGCGCTACACATATTATACACAATTGGTCGCACCACCAGATCCTTTTTACGCTCTTTAGTTTCTGGGATTAGAAATGATTCTAAGCACTTCTTAGCCAACATTCAGAAATATAACAGCTGTTTCCAGATAACATCATTTGGCGCTACACATATTATACAGGACAATTTTATGCCCACTTTCAAGGTGTTATGTACCAAAATAATTTTTTATAATATTCAAGTTTGTACTAAAATCTCAGAAACAATTAATGGACAAATTAAAAAAAAATACAGATACAAGGACTAATTTATCACTTACTTGGGGAACTGTTACCTCTACCTGATGCAGATCATCAATTTTTACAAATTTATTTTATGGGCAATTCAGATATGGAAGTTGATAATCGTTGTGCTCACAATCCAACAGTAAAGAGAACCATTGTCCAAGAATTACAAATGTTTCTTCATCAGAATATCAATTTAGGGGTATTTTCGCTTTAAATGGCGCAGGCTGTTTTTTGGCTGTCCCATGGCAACGAACAGATGAAAACAATATTTGGACACATATTTTTTAAGCAAAATCTTATTACACTAAAGGTATGACCATAAATCTATATGAATTTGATTTATATCTCCTGAAATAATATATTTTCAATTTTATTTTAATTAAAAACGATTCAAAAATGTGAAAAATTATGCTGTCCCAACGACAGTTTGCCTCCTTACATTTCTTTTTTCGGATGTTTTATTGTACGCAGCTAAAGTAACGACCATTTACTTTTATTGTCAATAGTTTATTTATACATTTAAACTAAGTATTTTAGTTCAGTTAGTAAACAAATTAATTCAATAAATTAAAAATAACCTTGTCCTACGAATTCGCAACTACCGGACATGTCTTCATAGTCACGCGTTTTTTATGACTAAAATACCCATGTACGGGCAAAATTTTGTTTTTTATGGCAGCCCCAAGTACAAATGTCAAAGTATGAAACGTCATTTTGAAATCTGTGATTAAAGGTATCCAGCAGGTACAGCATATTCTCGTCGCAAAAATTTTGGTTAAGGAAAATCTACTGACGTTAGTAGTAGACGTTTTTTTCTTATGAATATTAAGTTTGTCTTTATTTTTTCTTGCGCTGCATATAGCTTAAACCCTGCTGAAAACATATACTTAGATTTTGGGGCTCCTAATTATTTTTTTGAGTATTTTAATCTAATTTCTGTATTGATCTTCATTATTCGTCACGTCCTGTTAGCAACCGTTACTATAGGACGGACAAAGATGTTACGAAACAGACGTGTAAAGACGTGTAAAACTCATTTCAACTAAACGGAATTTAAATAAAGGATTCCATAAAAAAAATATTATAATAAATGAATTTATTTTTAAGAGTTTCGGTCATAATTCGACGTAAGAGCAGTTGCATTCGTTAATTTTTGTCTGATAATCAGCTGTTGTAGTGTTAAGACTGTAGCTTAGTTGGTACTTGTACCTACGTACTTAATCTTCAAATAAACAATATTGTACTAATTATTCGTTCCAATATTTTTAGATAATAATAGCGTTAACATCTGCTGAAAGACCCATAAAGCGGTATCTAGATAAAGTAAAAAACAACCCTGGAAAGGCTGCAGAAATTAGATAAAACCAGTTAGCGCAAATTAAAGCCAACAGAAAGAAGCTATCTGAAATGAATCAAGAGGAGAGATCTCATTAGATCAATAAAAATTAAATAAAATCATTTATTTCGGGATTAACAAATGCCCATAAAGTGTTAGTAACAATCAAAATATATTATAATCAATATTATACTGTACGATTTTAACCTTACAGTGAATCCTATTATTAATATGTCTGTTGCGTCACATCATATGTCCATTTAGTTATTGTCTCAAAATATTTTTTTGTAATTCTTTATAAATCTGTAAATTATTTAAGCTAAGTATTATTATTTATATGCTATAAATAAAGAAAAATAAACAACAATTAATATTTTATTTCAGTCATAATATTCCTTGACTAATTAAAATATTAATACGAAAAATAAAACTTGCATTTGGACGAAATGTTACGATACTGACCAAATTGGTGTATTTTTATCAAAAATAAATTTATTATGTCCAAGTATTAATATTTAGTTTCATTGATTGGTACAGTGAAAGCTCATTTGGTGTATTTTTATCGTTTTATTTCCAATAATTGAATTTTTATCGAGGTTTGTGTTTTGTTACTAACAAGACATTTTTTTCCTAATCTATTAAGAAAAAATGATTTAAGAGATAAAATATACGTATCAGCTCGTAACTTTTATATATAACTCATGAAATATAACTTTTTCTACAATAATACATAGTTTTTAAGTCCTAAATCAATAATGAATTTTTAAAAGCTGTTTTTATAACCTGCGCCATTTAAAACTAAAATGCTCTTAGTAAACATGTTCAAAACCATACGTACATACATACATGTTCAATACGTAGTATTCTCTATATAGTTTGTGTCAAAACAAAAAATATAGTTTATGAGAAAGCTTTAAAGTTTAAATTGATCCCACAAAAAACAGTTTCACTGTAAAATGTCGCGCCAAGTACACGTCTAACTATATACACGTATAGAAAAAATAAAAAAATAAACTAATCTTTACAAAAAATATGAAATAAAAAAACCAAGTACACAAAACCTCTCGGATTAAAAGAAACACTCATTAAAAACTGTGAAAATTGAAAAAACAATTGGTGTAGTATATTTACAAAAAAAAAAGAAAAATTTGCAATCTACAAAAAAATATAAATAAAAAAAAGTAATCATTGTGATTTTCAATAATTGCAAAATTTTTGTGGCAAATTTTACAATTAAAAACAATTTTTTAAACGTACTTGGCGCGCGTCATTGAGTACTCCAAATTTTTTCATGGCTAATCTAGAGCTAGGGTAATATTATTCTGTGATCTACAGCCAGGAAATTGGTATGGAAAAGGAGTATAAAAACAACAATTGTTGCAACCCTTCTACGCCATGTAGTTGGCCTCACTAATGATTATTTTGATGTCTTCAATCAAATCTATTAGAATTAAAATTCAAGCTCGTACCCATTTCTTTATATATTTCTTATTCCTATTACATTTATACTCATATGAATATGACGCTTTCTTGCCTTTTAATTGAATCAAGAAATAAGGAAATGATTTTATTACTAGTTAAGTAAAGTACCCAGTAACTGCTCAGAACCACCTTTCCACTCTTTTTATTTGTATATGTGCATTTTTGAATATAGATATACAAATGCAGAGAGTGGGCAGGTACTGGTTCCTGAGCAGCTACTGGGTACTTTACCTTAGATAATGTTTATTAAATTGTTTTTGAAAATTATAACATTAATGAATGCTTGAGGAACACAAACTTCTCGAACTGATAGTTGACATTAATAATTTATCTTAGTGATACATATTGTGAAGCCATTTACAATACATCGAAAATGACGCGCGCCAAGTACGTTTAAAAAATTGTTTTCAATTGTAAAATTTGCCACAAAAATTTTGCAATTATTGAAAATCACAATGATTACTTTTTTTTAATTTATATTTTTTTGTAGATTGCAAATTTTTCTTTTTTTTTGTAAATATACTACACCAATTGCTTTTTCAATTTTCACAGTTTTTAATGAGTGTTTCTTTTAATCCGAGAGGTTTTGTGTACTTGGTTTTTTTATTTCATATTTTTTGTAAAGATTCGTTTATTTTTTTATTTTTGCTATACGTGTATATAGTTAGACGTGTACTTGGCGCGACATTTTACAGTGAATCTGTTTTTTGTGGGATATCTCTTTTTTTTATAAAGCATATATTAATTAACATAATTACATTTCAAATATTTTAATATTTTAAATATTTATACTTCTTGAGTAATTCATTTCAAATACTTTAAAATTTTAAACTTAAACTTCTTGAGTAATTCATCAAAATTTTTATTCTTAAATTTTCTCAAATAATTTAATAATAAAAGAGGTTAGTACTATTACAATATTTTTACTTTAAATGACGCTTGTGACTGACCAGTGACCAATGCAACATAGTCATATTTTTTAAAATGTTATTTTGATTTTCAAAATTAACATAGAGCATGCGTTCCTGTTATTCCTCCTGTTTAAATATTTGTGTGAATATTTGTGTGAGTGTAAAAGGGAAAGTAAGATACCAGATGGCGCAACATGCAACTTGACCGGCAGTTCAAATCAATAATTAAATTAAAGTAAAATATTATATTTGCTTATTAGTAAATCATGTAATAATAAGCTCATATATGTAATTAAAAAATGTAATATTTTTTGTTCTTGTCCAATATATGATTCATTATTATTTACCCTAAATTTATTAAGTTATAGTTGCACACTACCATGCCTTCAGAATAAAAAAAAATTCAAAACTTTAGATGTACTTATTACTTTCTTTATTGTTTTCTTAAGAATAATTCAAATCCAATTCCATACGAAGAAAGTCATAAATTTACTTGATACCAATGTACTTATTATTATGTTTATTGTCCTTTAAGGCCTTTAAATATTCTCCTTTCCAGAAGCTAAAAAAAATGTAAAACAGTAAGGAAATAACTTCAAATAAAAATAATTAAAATTAAGAAATACTACACACATAATGTCTCGCAATTTTTGTTTACAACCAGCTCTTTTCCGCTTAAAGTTTTTTTTTATTGCACGGTCTGTGACAATGGGAAAACAAATTGTATTGACAATAAATAATAATAAAAGTATAACAAGTCAGAAATTTGAAGTAAAATTACTTACATAATATCATAATCAATACTGAAATAAACTTGTCTGTCTCTATTTGATTATTGGAACAAATATAAGTCATCAACATATAATGCTATAACAATTTTTACATCATTATTCATTTTTGTAAAAACACATGGCTCTATACGACTCCTTTTGAAACCTAACTCACATAAACATTGCTCCACTCTCTAATACCATGATCTAGATGACTGCTTTAAACCATAAATCATCAAGTATCAGCACATGGGGTTGTGCAGCGAAAACGCTACTGATATCCGTCGAGAGAGCGCAGAGAGCAATTCTCAAGGTGGCTACATTTCGCCCTTTCCTATTCCCTACTAACCTTCTTTATAAAACATGTAAAGTCCTAACAGGCAGACAACTTTTTATACTAAACATAGTACTAAAACAGCACGCAGCTCTTGCCTACTGTACTGAACTTACTAAAAAACGAAGAAAAGATATAGTTTGCTCCCAAAAAATTGCAATAAAACATACCTTTATAACTAAATTTTATATATACCTAGGCCCTTATCTCTACAACAGATTAAATGCTTTGTCAGATATTTATCGACTAACTTACCATAAATGTAAAAAAAATCTCCAGTTTTTGCTACAAAGTATGTCGTAAGAAGAGACAGAGAATTTGTTAATTAAGATAGAGTTGACTTTAACTATTTATACATTTATATTATAAGTTATATGTAGTTTAATATAAATGATACAATATGATTCTCTATATTAAAAAAAATCCAGATGTCGCTACAAAGTAGGTCGTACGAAGAGACAGATAATTCGTTAATTAGGTTAGATTAGACTTTACCTATTTATACTTTTATCTTATAAGTTATATATAGTTTAATATAAATGATAAAATATAATTTTTTTATTCACCTCAGTTAACATTTACTATTTCTAGAAACAATAATATACAACATACATAACTCTTCAGCTTTGTGAAGTTTTTTTATTATGAAAGACCCATTTTTATTTATAGGCTTGCAGCACTGAACAATCCCCAAATAGGTCTCAAATAATGTCAAAGTTGACCACCAAGTGGCAAGTATACGTAGTATTCTCTATATAGTTTGTGTTGACCACCCTGATATCAGATAAAGACTAACAATGAAATCACCAAAACTAAATTAAGTTCATTCCAATGCTTTTTTACTGGTGAGTAAATAATAATAATATAATAAAGGGGATTGCATTAGAATTCAGGTACAGGACTTGACGGTTGGGATGAGGGCAAGGACGAGGGTGGAAGCTTCCACCTGGTACCACACTCCCCCTCCGCGTAGACGCTTATTTTGAGTTTATGAGTTTCAGTTTTTCTTATTTCTTCAGCAACAATAGGTCCATGTGTAAAGTCGGATCTGGCGCTTCGCCGGCCGCTACTGCGGCACATTCGCTTCGCTCGCTTGCCGCTCGGTCCGCACTCTTAATAATGTTCTAACAACCTAACCTAACCAAATTGTAAATATTCTAATTTTCTTTTGCTGAGTGCAGCTGAGCCTGACTGCATGGACTACATTGTTTTGCCTTTCCCATAAATAATAATATAAACACATAATTAGAATTAATAAGCATTGTCAAGTTTAGGATTAGAAATGTATTTTTTTTACAAACAATTGTAAATGGATATCATTGTTGTGTAGGTACCAAGTTGTATTTATTTAAAACAATAAAACTACTTCATAAGTTATTTTTAAGTTTATCATGTTCTTACTTTGTAATTTTTTGTTTTGTAATTCTTGTTTCCCAAAACTAATTTTAATTAAATTTTTAATTCATACATAATAATATATAGACAGCTGTTGAACCTTTTTTGGAGTTTATAGACATTTGGCAAGATGTGGTGGTAGTATTCAATAGAATCAGGATTTAAAAGCTGAGGTACCTACTTCATGCAAAGATTTCATACAAGAAGCACATAACAATAGTGTAATATCTGGTGATTATTGTTTATCTTATACTAGCTGTTGCCTGCAGCTTCGCCCGCATTACTCAACTCCTATAAGTCACAGCGTGATGTTATATAGCCTTCCTCGATAAATGGCCTATCTAACACTGCAAGAATTTTTCAAATCGGACCATTAGTTCCTGAGATTAGTGCGTTCAAACAAACAAACAAACTCTTCAGCTTTATAATATTAGTATAGATTTTTGGCTAACAACAGTCATCTGTCCATTGGTATCAGCTGACGAAATAATTATACATATTATGTATACTAAATACTTAAAGAAGAAAAATCATAAGAGCCTTAAGTATGCAGAACACAATTCCTTATTACAGGTAAGTTACTCCTTTATAAGAGGTAGGTTACTGCTCTTAGAGGATTGCACAACATTAAACCATCTCGCCTGAAATATCAGTTAATTATTTTATTTATCACACAATACCTACCGATAAATGCACTTTATTCTTTGAAATCTTGTAATATATAAATAAATTTATACTGTCCTTTTGATTGTGCATGGTGTTACAAACCACTGGCAACACCAGCCGGATGTGATGCTATTATAATAATAAATATCGGGTGGCGCCAAACGGATATATATTGTATATAATAATGTTGAATAATAATTAAAGTATAACACTAATAAACCTTAATGTACATAATTAATATAATAATAATAATGCTATAATGAATAATGTATTTCCAGTAGTTGTTTATATAAAATATTTAAATACCTACAATTGCAAATAAAAGGATTTGATTTGAACCCTGGAGGTTTTTAATGCAATTTAATCGTGATTGTTGTACCTATATTTGTAAAGTAAAGAAATAAAACTGATTAGTAAATAGGCACACAGATCTATCTTGTTGTTTCACACAGTAGCATTATAGAAGTTTGTTAACTCAGCTCATTTTTCAGACTATTATTTTCATTTCTAAAACTATTGGAAACAAACTGCTATGTACAAATAAAAACAAGGTACAAATTTAAATACAATTAAAAATAAAATGTCAAAAGCAATAATTGGTTAATAATAATGATTGTCAAGTAAAGAAATAGTATTCATACAGTTTAATACAAAGAAAAACTAAGTCAAATTTAAATTTGTTAAATATAATAATAAATATGTCTAGCAGCTATTATATAATAATGAATATCAATGGAGGTCTATAGTAATCTTGTCTGTTAAGAATTCAACAACATTATAATAAGCTTTTTCACATAAGTAATTTTTAAGCTTCCTTAAATTGAACTAGATAGATAGATAGGTAGATAAAAACTTTATTCACAATTCCACATTTCACATACAATAAAATAAAATAAAAAGAGTAAAAATAAAAACAGAATATTATGATAACAGCATTAGTAATATCACACTTAAATACAGTGTATGTGCTGCAGAATCGCTTAAATGTATGTAACTCAGTACTAAAAGATCAATCCGAAGAAAGATAGACTGATTTTCAGTTACTAACTGCTACGATGAGAGGGCATAGTGCTAGGTTTGTGATCAGACGTAGTGTATATAATTTAAAGTATGTATCATAAATAGTAATTGTCGACAAAATAAAATAGGTAAAAGTAAATAGGAGTATTGAGAATATATGAAATTGCTTTTTAGACAAAATGTTTTGATGGGCATAATATACAATAACAAATAGAATATGTTTAACTGCGGGTAATTTATTATTAACAATTGGTGCCATGCAAAATATTCTTTTATTCATTAATGCCGTATTGATTTGTCGCCTATTATGTTTTCGTGACGCTAATTTAAACAAATTAATATAATTATCCTAATAAACGTTGATATCTCAAATGTGTAATAAAATAAGGTTTACAGCTATCAATAGTCTTAGGGCCAAACATTGCTCTAATACATCTTTTTTTTTAGGTTTACAATTATGCACATAAATGACAATTTTACAACAAGAAATTGGGTTAGTGCGTAGGTACTAATTTGGGTATTTTTCAATTTGTTTTTAATATTGTATGGTGTGTGATACTGTCGCGTCAGACTGTGGGTAGATCGTTTATTAATCGTGGAATCGAGTAGTCGGTAGTCAGTTCGCCATACACATGTAAGGTGCTTATCAAATCGTTCGAAATTTTTGAGAGAAAATAATTAAAACTTAGAATTATTGAGTATCAATCAATTGGTAATAAGTAATTATTAACTGCTATTGTCTTAACAATTACAATAGTTAAAAAACATGTCCATAATTCATAATATTAGTCATTCAATTAATCTTTGTAAAGAACACTGTTATATTGGATTGCTTCAAAGCACAGTGCCGCTGCTCATATTTCATACTGCTCAATTTCCTTTTTTTTTAAGAGGAAAAGTGCCAGAAATAATTTTTAATCACTTTAGTTTTGTAGACAGAGGATTCGTAAGGTATCGAATGAGGCTCTTGCTTCCTATCTATTTTTTCTGTATACAACCAATGAAAGAGTAACAGTAACTTAACTAAACGAACCATTTCATGCGGAAGTGTGTGTACAACTAATCATGTAGCATAACAGAAACAAAGGCTCATTTACGAAGAAAGATTTGACGAAGTTTGGACTTGTCTCAAAATATTTTACTTAGTACTTACCTCTTGCAAGTCCTGTAATTTTTCTGTGTGATGACGCCAATGAGTTCGACTTAACGCGTAGTTTTGTTACGACGAAATCATTTTTATCGTTAAGAGTTACCGAGAGCATGAAAACGTATTGATTTAGTTCGAAATATAAAGAACTTCTAGGGAACTCTTGATAACTTTGAATTATGGAGGTTCTTATCGCAGGTTTGAATTAATAACGAGTTACGGAGAGTCTACTGTATAGTATATATATTCTTATAGTAGTACCTATATAATTTTATTAAATGTAAGAGTAATGTTTTGCAGTTTCAATAGAGATAATTATTCTTTGCACAATACAACACTACAACACAACACAATACAATTTTTTTGAGGGTGTTTAATAATTATTGTAGTTTATGTAAGTTTTGTATGTTCTGCCGTAATTAGTGAGACAGTATTTTATCTGTCGTGTTTCGTGCGGTTTGTGAGTTTCCGGTGGCTCATTGGGGGGGTTAGGGAAAAGGCGGGCAACGCATCTGCATAATCTTTGGTTGTGCGGATGTGTTTGGGCGTCGGTAGTTGCCAAACGGCTTCGACTGCTCATTGCCCTACTATGCCATAAAAAAAAAAAAAAGAAGAGTCTACTGTATAGTAGTATATATTTTTATAGTAGTACCTATATAATTTTATTAAATGTAAGAGTAATGTTTTGCAGTTTCAATAGAGATAATTATTCTTTGCACACAATATTTTTTGAGGATGTTTAATAATTATTGTAGTTTATGTAGGTTTTGTATGTTCTGCCGTAACTAGTGAGACAGTATTGTATGGAAGATTCAGCTAGCGAAATAATAGGCAGTACCTAATTGAACTTTAAAAAGAAAGTATTGTAACCAATGTAACATAGATTATACTCTTATACTGGTATATTGTAATATTTACTCAGAGTTGTCTTAGTTTGTTAAAAGAGATAAGTAATGAAGTATTTTTTGGATTTACGTCTTGAATTTGGATCACAATTGTAGGATCCTTTTTTTGAACAATTTATTGGTAATAACGTTTTGTTCTCTATAGAAATTATGAATTAGATTATCCACTGATGGAAGCAGTGTAATTGGTCTGTAGTAGGAATAGTCGAATTTGTTTACCTTATTTTTGGTGTATAGGCTTAACACATACTAATTTCAATTCGTCAAGATATGACTAAAATAACCAGAATAACTAAACCAGATAATCACTAAAATGTATTAAGTAGGTAATGACCAAAGACAATTTGTTACCTGTCATTTTGATATACATGGATATAGTAATAGTATTAATTATTATCGGCTCCATGAGCTTTCTTACACTATATTTTGTATTATGTTAATTATTTTATTAGCAGAGGCTTTGCGAAAAAGTGAACTTTAATCTGTTTCTTGAGTTAATCCAGGGATGTTAATTTGTGTGCTGAGCAACTGGAGACAGCGTCTTCCAGTCTTTTCATTGTCCGGCCTAAACTTGTGATAAGGTTATCAGCGATAGTTTTAACAAGAGTCCTTGTTTATCAAAGATCTAATTATTATTGTATCATGAAGCCACAACCCTCCTCGCCTTGTAGGGAATCGAGCGAGTTTGTGACCTATGCAGGTTTTGATAACAATATTGAGCCCAGTTTCAATTCTAGTGATATAGATATTCCACACGTTAATCCGTGCTCGCGGAGTTTGTCTTAATAAATATATTTGTATGTCGAGATGGATTTCAATCTATATAGTCATATAAGTAGACTAAGATTTGGTTTTGAATCGAATAGGCATATGTGCTTGCCCGGTTCCATAATAGGACAGTGTTTATATGTCGATGGCAGCCTGTAGATCCATCTACATTGCGTTACATTGTGATTGTATCTAATTTCAAGTGTCCGGTTAGGCATTAAAGTGTGGTTGTATGGCTGTTTCAGTACAGTAAAATTTAATATGATCTTTTACATAGACAATGATACCACCCTTACGGTTTATGCGTGGTTTTGAGTACATTCGATTTGTGACGAAATAAAAACGCAAAAAATATTTTATTCCAAATTTATATATATAAATATAATATATATTAATTTATACAAAAGAATTATTTTAACTTGAGATTTTACAGAAATATTGCTTGAAATATCCAACAGTAAACTAATGCTGTGTAAATGAGTTCAGTCTTGTGTAATAATACATTGTTGAAATATAAGATATAAACATCTATCTATAGTAGATATCGAGTAATAAGAATACTTTAACTTATTTAATAGCTATTTATAAATGTTTGTAACAAAAGAATATTATTTACTATACATTAAAACAGAAATAGTTATATTCAAATTAGTAAATGTAGTGTGGGGGACGATATATTATATCAATATGATAGCCGGGTATCATATGCAGAATATGTGCAATATTGTTTGATGTAATTCACTTCAATAATATTCTTCAATAATTACAAATATATTGAGCGGAAATACACAATTTTAAATAACATCTAGTAACTAACGATCTTATGTTAATATGCAAACATGACATATTATCTGAACGATATTTATGCAGTTACTGAGGATAATATTTAGTAGAAGTACAGTCAAATTATTCTGTGGACTGACCATCATTAACTTTATTTATTTGGTTCATCGACAAATTTTAAATACACTTAGTACAATTTTATAAAATACATGCACTAGAGAAAAAGTTAAACGCATAACAATCCATAAATGAACTCTGCATGCTAAAATATTTATAATTAATAGAAATAATATAAAAAACGAGTACTAATATAATACATTTATACTCTTTGACTAATAATGGTTAATTATAACATTAGGGATATGTCTAATAAGAATTATAGCTTAATTCATTATAGAAAATAATTGTTGACTAATCTAATACAAAACAATTAAGAACAAAAATATGTCAATTTAAATTAGGTCAAATACAGTAGAAAGTAAAAAAATAACTTCATTAAAATAAATACAAATTAGAATAAAATAAAAAATTACATATAGCATAATATTTAGTGAATTACGAAATGAGGCTAGAGATTTCAAGAATACAAATGTCATTAAAATAATTAATCTATCAATAAAATAATCGAAGATTAAATTCATAAAACTTTTAAACGAAATTTAATTAATTATAATAACAATTTACACTTACATCGGGAGTAGTAGTATTCTGTTTTATTGTTAGACGAAAACAACAGATGTGACTTATGCCTGTATTATAATTTGTGATCTTAAAGGACAGCTGTGTGATCAATTCTATTCCTGTGTGATCTTAATGACAGCTGTGTGATCAAGTCCATTCCTGTGTGATCATAAGGGCAGCTGTGTGAACACGTCCATTACTGTGTGATCCTCGAGACTGTGTGATCCTCGAGACTGTGTGATCCTCGAGACTGTGTGATCCTCGAGACTGTGCGATCCTGGTGTCTGTGCGATCTGGGAGTTTGATCTACGAGATCAAAGAGTATGTGTGATCTCGTATGTCTGTGACTCCTAAGACGTGATACTTTAAGCTGTTAGTTAAAAACTAAAAAGTAAAGTTTCTATTTACTTATTGAATGATAAATAACTACTGATGAAACTGTGAGACTATTTAATATATATTATACTGCTGTGTTATACAAAAAATGTTTTTGTTTTACTACAATCATATTGTCTTTTGCAGTTTATTACAAAGATAAATGTGTAACTTTAAAATTTATAGATACCTATATAGATACAACCTTCAAAAACAAATATTCTGTGCGTATTGCTTTTAATTTTCAGATGTGAACATCGATAAGAGAGCAAAGAGCTGCAGGATAGCTGAGTGATCGAACTCCAGATCTACAGTGCAAGTTCACCGCGAAGACCGTGGGGCACGGTCTACTCAGGATGGCCGAATGTTACAAACCACTGGCAACACCAGCCGGATGTGATGCTATTATAATAATAAATATCGGGTGGCGCCAAACGGATATATATTGTATATAATAATGTTGAATAATAATTAAAGTATAACACTAATAAACCTTAATATTAATACATAATTAATATAATAATAATGCTATAATTAATAATGTATTTCCAGTAGTTGTTTATAATGTTATGACGATATTTATAATAATTGTAATTAATAAATAGTCATTCTATTGATGTAGTATAAAAAGGCGCCAATAGCGCACTTAGAGATAATCTACGAGTATATTTTGTGAAAGGTGTTACTCTGCCCAAATATATTGTAATGGAGAAGAATCAATTGTTTTAGTATCAGACATTCCTCCGGCGAGCCGTTAATAATGGTTATTAATTACTATTATGTTATATATTATAATGGTTATTAATGGGTTGCGCCTAGGTGTGCACATTTCCCCACCATGGTTCAGGCCTTGGTGTGGCGGAGGGGCTTAGTAGCCTAGGGTGAGCCCAGCACCTTGGGTGAAGCTAATTAAGCCGAGGGGGCTCTTTGTACCCCTCTTCTTATAAGAGGGGACAAAAGAGCAGGGGGCAAGGGGTAAGGATGGGACCCCATTGTACTGTCCCGACGTTGGGAAGGGTTGTTATGTGGTGCGGGACAAGCCCTCTGTGGAGGTGGCGTTGGTCCCTTGGGGAACTGACTAGCCATCGAGGTGCCCTGTTTTTTTATTAGATCCGGGGCACCTTACCAAAGGCAGCCAACAACCTTCAGTGCAAACATTGGTATGATGATGATGATGATGATTGTGGTATTGGTGAAATAAGTATGAAAAAGGAATTATTTTAATAGTCAAATTATACATGGTTTTAACTGTTGTAACATGACATGAATATTTTAATAAAGGTTTATAGTAGGTAGGTTTAGCAGTATTTGAGGATCTCGTTGATACTGCAGGGCTTTCTGCAACACTCATCGGCGAGGCCTATCCACTTGTACTTGTTCCAGCCAGTGCCCAGCACTTCTTTACGGGCCTTCCAAGGCTCCTTAGGTAGACCGTTTCCTTCCTCAAGCGTGTCTAATGAAATAATTAAATTTTAAAAGTTAATAAGTTTAATGAGATTACTATTCACAATAAAAGCCAAACAACCGTGTAGGGCTTGCTGATATGTTGCCGCCTTTTTTTATTAAAATTGATTTTTATGTAATAATTATGTAACAAGTAACTCAATAATATCACTGTGGGATGTGCTCACTTCATCAAATAAACTCATCTTGCTTCTATATATATTTCTTTTAATGAGAACTTCCTTACATTCTAGATTGTTTGCCAGGGAATGAAACATTGTTAGTGTGAGTATCAGAAAACACCTAAGATACAGTTGGATGGTAATAGAAGACCGCCTTAAAATTAGCACAAGTCTATACTAATATAATAAGATTGAAGATTATGTTTGTCCAACTACGAACCAGATTTGAAAAAATTGTTTTAAATTTTAAAGTCAATTATTAAGGAATTTATTCAATTGAGATTTTAACCGACTTCAAAAAGGAGCAGGTTTAGGCAATTAGACTGTGTTTTTACAACCGCGAGGACAACAATGATATAATTACCAAACTTCGATTGATACGTCCTCTTATATATTTCGTCACACAGAATCATTCGGGCGTTGGCAAGATGACGTCCACACAGCGTCATCAATTCATCCGACATCGCCAAGGCCACGACTAAACAGGACACCATTATGACGACTTTCATTATATCTGAAATTCTAGAGGCTCACATTATGATTGCCTTAAGAGATATATCTCACTACGTTGACTGTGACTGACACTTGACTTTGATTGACTGACATGTGAGTCATGCCTACAGCAGTTCTGTCAACTTGTTTATTTCTTCCGTCTAGGTTTTGGTCGGAATTTAGATATGAAAGCTCTTATCTCCCTTTGTTCGAAGTCAGATAAATGCGTACCCGACCTATAAGTACTTAAAATATTCGTTAAAAGTCAGCAAGGCAAATGACGCATCACCCGGTACCATCGGCCAACGTCGTAATAAAAGTAATTTTGCCAGTTTATATCAAAATACCAAACTCACTCGGAAGCAGTGAGAAGGCTTAAAAGTTATATTATGCTTTAATAATCCTAATCCGATAACGAGAAGTTTTCTCAACGTCTACTACTACTACTAGTAATCGGTTATCGAAAACCAAACCGAAAACGTGGTTCGCGATATAACATGAAAAGATTGTAAAAAATATCAATCACCATATCGGAAGTTTTAGTAGGACAAATATTTTTCTTAATAATGTATGATCCGCACACTTCACACATTAATATATTTTCACTTTGCTATCCTAATCAACGGAATTAATCCAAGAGGGGAAAAAAACGGAAGAATAATATTAATTTAATAAAGACAAGCGCACTTACCAATTACAGTTGTTTGTAATGAAGGGGTTGAGGACGTATGCGAAATTCGCGTTGATTCTTGTTTATATAGGACCGTCGGGTACCTATGTGTGGAGCAACACAGTACCCTTAGTGCAGGATAAAGCGATTTCATAAGCGATTCATTTATTTTTTCAGAAGGTTAATATTAATTAATAGCAACATAAATAATATTGATTAACAACGATAACATAAGTAATTAATGTATCAATTTGGAAATATAGATTTTTTTTTGTTCTGGAATATTTTTACTATTCATTGAGTTAAAATTAAATTTCATCTAAATTAAACTAATTTTGTTGATTGATTGATTTGTTAAATACTACCCTAAAATGGAAAACTGGTAATGACCGCATCAGAAAATATAAAATGGAATAGCTGTACGTCGTGCTACTAATGTGTTTTTGTTTCTTTAGTATATTTTGTACTTCCTACGTACTCTAAGCCACATATAAGCCAGGGTTATTATGTAGTGCAGATAATAATTATAATTGTAATTATAAACTTAAGTGGAAATTGTAATTATAAGCTTTAGACTACCGACGCTCAGAAACTCGCAAACCGCACGAAACGCGACAGCATACCTAACTGTTACTTGACGCCGGGTTTATGTGAGCGAGAGGTACCATCCCGGTCGTGACTTGTGTCGGCCAAATTCGGCTGTAAAGCAGCATGGCACTACCTCTTACATTTTTTTAAACTTAATTCTTAGTGATTTAGTCATCATAACCATTTTATTACCACTAATCCAAATAAGCTTTGTTGTTGGTCAATATACCTACTCAAATAAAATAAATCTCAACACAGTCTAAATGTCGATCTATCGAATTTTTTTATTATTCTTATGACCGCACCCTTATCTGCTATAATATGCGTACAAAATACGAAAATACAAGTGTGGGTAAATGATGATAATGTAAAGTATCACATTTTTTTTTTAAAAAAGCTCGATAATGAACTTTCACGGAATTTGGGTACACCTCATTGATTTTATGAACACACTGATTTATAAAATATAAACGTAACCTTACAGTCTTGAGCCTGCGTCTTCAAGTCTTTTTTCGAGTTATTTGGATAGGGAAACTGGCAGACGCCCCACAACATGGTATGTAAGTGGTCATTTATGTGTTGCATATCCTGAGAAATAAGATGTCAAGTATCTGTGCCAGTAATTACACTGCCTTTTTTGCCCTTCTCTTCGAAACAGCAAAGCTGTTTGACGGTAGAAGCAAGCAAGATGGTGGTGCCCATGCAGCCGCGAGCGCGGCACTTCGCATTCCTTCCTCCGGTATATTTCTCCCCTGAAAAAGCTCAGATGTGTTTTTAGTAGAAAGGACAATAACAAGCAGTTTAACTACTCGGTTCTATATTACATCTCAGTTTCCTGGGCTAGAGCCGGCCGCATGAACTTATGTTCATAGGCGACGTTGACCATTTCCCATCAGGTGACTCGTCTAAATTTGGATAGCAAGTTACATAAAAAATGCAGCTAGGCAGAAAGTTTACTTTTCTTTGGTTTCGTTTTTGAAATTGTCATTGTTTATCAGTAAGTGCAAATTACGTGTGCAAGCGTTGTTGACAAGCTCGGTTGCAAAGGGAAGGCCAAACCTTTCCACACGAGGTCTCAAAATTTCTGATATGTTCTAGAAAGTTCTAAAAATTACTGGAATGATCCAGAAAATGAGTGTAAACTATTATTATCGATTTAGAATGTGAAATGAACGCCAAGACGGCCGATCCTTTGCCACGACGAAGATGGCGATATTATATTATACATGACGATGTTGGTATATCATCATCAACCCCTATCCGTCCGCTACTGAACATAGGCCTCCCCCAATGAACACCAAGACGGCCGATCCTTTGCCACGGTATAGATGGCGATATTATCACTACATAGTATAAAAATTTTAAACAAAAATTATAACCGACTTCAAAAAATAAAATAACTAAAAAGTAATTAAATAACCGCGTTTCTTTAATATTTGTGTCTACAACTAATAATCATCTTGTACCTCTACTAATGTACAATTTTTTCGTTTACCACGTCATTATTGTTAATTACTTTTGGAGTCGGTGTCAGCCAAGGTACTAGGTACCTACAGCAACAAATACGACACCGGTGACGGATGACGTATTTGTTGCTGTACCTCTGTAACTTAGCTGACACCGACTCCAAAAGTAACAATAATGACGTGGTAAACGAAAAAAATGTATATTAGTAGAGGTACAAGATGATTATTAGTTGTAGACACAAAAATTAAAGAAACGCGGTTATTTTATTACTTTTTAGTTATTTTATTTTTTGAAGTCGGTTATAATTTTTGTTTAAAATTTTTTATTTTTTAATTTTTAGTAATTCATTAAAGAAAGACATACAGAGATAGACATTTTGGCATATTTAACCGTATGAAGTTAGCCCAACAAAAGCTGTAAATCGTCGAGGAGTTCCCTCGACTGTCTATGGTCTTCATCGTCAGACCTGTAATGGCACGTATCAACCATAAGGGTGAAAAGTTCTCATCAGTTTAAATTAATTAAGTCCAATCACAAGGTAGCTACTTTTAACTATTAAGGAGTTCCCTTAACTGAGCTTCGTCTTCATCATCAGACCCCAATCACAGTTACAACCCATCTAGGTGTAAAGTTCTCATCAATACAAATTAATTAAGCCCAAACACAAGGTTACTGAAGTAAATCGTCGAGGAGTTCCCTCTACTGTCTTCCAGCTCCAGCATCAGATCGACTTTACACCTTCATTAAATTGTAGTGCTTTAAAATGCTTATTTAAAAAAATATTAAGCGCACTAGATGTTCCTACGAATTTCGAAAGTTTCCCTCGATTTCTCTGGGATGCCATCATCAGATCCTGGTTTCCCTATCATAGGACCATTTGGCAAGTGTACCAAAATATACAATAAAAAATAAACAATATACAAAAAAAATATACAATCGGTGTACATACATTAAAAAAAATACCGGCCGAGTTGAGAACCTCCTGCTTTTTGTTGAAGTCGGTTAAAAACAAAGTCGCTTTCTATGTCCCTATGTCCCTTTGTATGCTTAAATCTTTAAAACTACGCAACTGATTTTGATGCGGTTTTTTTATTAGATAGAGTGATTCGAGAGGAAGGTTTATATGTATAATAACATCCATTAAATAGTGGAGAAATACTGTTATTTTTGAGGTTTCTAATGTGATGTCGTAAATAAACACATTTTTTGCACTTACATTGCAAACGCTGGATGAACACTAACAGATAGATCAAAATTATGTACTACATTATTGTACACCTTAGAAAGATCTACAAAAAAGTCCGCGATGGCATATGTGTATCTCTTAAGGATAACATACTATATCCATTTCAATACTTAAAAAATAGGCAATTATAAAACGGTAGTTGGAAAGCTATTTACACAAATGTGGTATTAATCCTTATCATTTTAAATATGGTAGTTAGCTTGAGCATTTCATGAAGTATGTTTTTCCCGTTTACACCATGCAAATGAAATGCATATCTTAGAAGATATAGCAAAATCAAAATAATGCGACACCGTGATTTCGACCGAGCCGGGCGCTCCGTAATGCCGCGCCTCGCGCCCGAGCCGGGTCGAGCCCCGGTTCCGAAAGTTAGGTTAATAATTATTATTATTATTGTATCAATGTAATATGGTAGAATTGTGTATCCTAAATATGCATACTGAAAAGTCCGCGATGGCATAATATGTCTATATCATGTTAAATATAACATACTACCTATATCCATTTTAATACTTAAAAAATTGGCAATCTTAAAGCGGTAATGTAAAAGCTATTTACAAAAATACGGTATTAACTATTAATCACTTCGTAAAAAAAATCCTTATGGATGCAGGTAGGACCTTCGGGTAGATCCTGACCCAATGTGGGACTAGCACCTGGGAGTGCCCACCCTAACTAAAACCACCGCGAGTGTCTTCAGCACTTTGGAGGGTCAGCGACAGGCTGGCCCCGGCGAAGGCTAAAAACCTCCTCGTAAGGGGGGCTGTCCGGGCGCTATTATACCATGACATCGTCCCGACAACACATTGGCGCTACTGGAGGCGCATTAAGTAGCGCCTCCAGTTCCGATCGTTCCCGTTCGTCGCCCGCGCCTGTTCGGCGGCCTCCTCTCTCACCCGCTCGTCAGCCTCC
Organism: Helleia helle; assembly: GCA_963853865.1. Lineage (NCBI taxonomy): Eukaryota > Metazoa > Arthropoda > Insecta > Lepidoptera > Lycaenidae > Helleia > Helleia helle. The sequence goes on from OY971420.1 coordinate 10,435,663, forward strand.
TTCGATACTACTGCCTCGCAGGAGTCCATCGCCGTCTAGGACTCGTCGTCACCGAGCATCGCGAGTGATGTCAGATCCTGACGCAGCGCCCCCCACTATCGTTTTTTTATTAATTTAAAGTACTCAACTTATAGCAATCACTTTTTAATGAGTGAAAGACTAAAAACCACACAAGTGATGTCTAGGTAACTCGCGCGCCTTATGCCTTCCTTGCATGTGCTATCCTTATTATCCTGATCACGATTCCAATATCCTGATCAGGATAATCACTAACTTAATATCTATGGGCGCTTTTACACCACGTCAATCTGGTCCCGTGGTTCAAGTTTTCAAAGAACTTGTTTTACGGGTACAGACAGTGGTAATATATTTTATACTTTTATACTATCGTATATTTAAGATTTTTACTATATAAAACACATAATATTTAATACACATTCATGACCCAGGAGCACAGAAAACTTTTTTCGGTTCGCTGGCGGGATTCGAACCCACAACTCCCCCGGCTTGAGCGCCAACGCGCTAACCATTGAGCCACAGAGGTCGTCAAATTATTGTAACAAAATTAACTTATTAAATTACTAGCTGGTGCCCGCGACTTCGTCTGCGCAGGATTAGATTTTAGTTTTTTATAAAAAGTATCCTATGTTACTTCTAATACCTCCAAGAATATGTGTACAAAGTTTCATGATGATCGGTTAAGTAGTTTTCGCGTGAAAGCGTAACAAACATCCACGCTTTCACATTTATAATATTAAGTTACTCAACTCCTATAAGTCACAGCATGATGTTTTATAACCTATAGCCTTCCTCGATAAATAAGATGTCTAACACTGAAAGAATTTTTCAAATCGGACCAATAGTTCCTGAGATTAGCGCGTTCAAACAAACAAACAAACTCTTCAGCTTTATAATATTAGTATAGATTACTAGCTGGTGCCCGCGACTTCGTCTGTGCAGGATAAGGTTTTAGTTTTTTTATATATAAAAAGTATTCTATGTTACATCTAATACCTCCAAGAATATGTGTACAAAGTTTCATGATGATCGGTTAAGTAGTTTTCGCGTGAAAGCGTTACAAACATCCACGCTTTCACATTTATAATATTAAGTTAGGATTATAGTAATTGCATTGTCATCGGTCTTTGACTGGTGTGCAAAGTTTCAATTAAATCTGATCGTTCGAAGTAAGACAAAATCGAGCCCAAAAAGTAAAGTACATACACGAGATTGTTTTCTCTTCATATCTATTTTGTGTCCGCACTAACCGTTCCCAAGTTATTAATAGCTTAAGGGCGTCCCCTATCTCAATGACCTCGTGCGTTTCAACTCCCTCGACTCCCGCTTCATCGTTCTTTAAACCTTTAGGTTTAAAGAACTGTTAAATTGTAACAGCGTATGTATTTTAATCAATGAAATATGTATATGTGAATACTGATTTTGCAGCCCATTTAAATAAGACAGTTTTAATATGACGACCTATCTACCTGACGACCTCTGTCATGTGGCTCAGTGGTAAGTGCGTTGGCGTTCAAGCCGGAGGTTGCGGGTTCGAATCCTGCCAGGGAACAAAAAAATATTTTCTGTGTTCCTGGGTCATGGATGTGTATTAATAAATATTTATTTATTTATTTATTTATTTAACAATTTATGTACAACAAAAAGAAACTTAGAACAGTGAGAAAATTAAAAGGTAGATACAAAGGTACAGCTTATTCCATTGAGGAATCTCTTCCAGCAGACCCGATACTGAAAAAATTGAAACCTACGGCCATAATAGGGTGTACATAAAATTAAAAATTGAATAAAACACTAAACGAACAATAATTTAGCGTTGATACACATATCGTTAACACATAATAAACATACACATAGAAATAAACATAAATACATATACCTACATATAATAAAATAAAATATAATAAACTAATATATACCTATATAATATACATATTTAAATTAAACTATAAATAGTTAAACAAACATTTATAATATATTTTTAGAATATATACATGGAGACGAACAAAATTATAATAATAATAAGAATAATAATAAATTATGTATGATTGAGATAATGCTCTTTTACACTTTTCTTAAATAGTCCTAGTTTTTTGCAATTCCGAATTTCAGGTGGTAAAGAATTCCAAAGTTTGGCGGAAAGAACAGTATACGAATAAGAAAAAAAGTCAGTTTTATGGGGTGGTATCTGAAGCAGACCACGTCTGTGAGACCTGCAGGAAGAATCATCGGCGTAAACAGGTGTAAAGCGTGAACGTAGATAAGGAGGAGAATAGGGATTGAAAAGAGTTTTGAAGAGTAAACAAAGAATTCTATAGTTTCTACGCTAGCGTATGGGTAGCCACTGCAATTCCCTGCGGGCCTGAGATACATGATCACGTTTTTTTAGACCAAAAATAAAGCGAATGCAAAGATTCTGCAGTCGCTCTAATTTATTTAAATTTTCTTCCGTAGCATCCGGGCAACATACATCTGCGTAATCGATGATGGGCTGAATAAGGGTCTGAGCAAGCGAGATCTTTGTTGCAAACGGTAAGAAATGTTGGAGCCGTTTCAGTGAATGCATTGAGAAATGTACCTTACGACTGATGTCACTAATGTTGGCATTCCAAGAAAGATTTGAGTCAAAGATGACACCTAAGTTCTTTGCCACATCTGTGTAAGCGATTTGTTTGCCACCCAATGCAACAGGAGGGAGTGTAGTAATGTCAAGTCTTGACCGAATCCGTTTACTGCCGATGATTAAGGCTTTCGATTTTACTGGATTTACAAGTAAGCCAAAAGATTCAGCCCATTTATTAATGCAGTTTAAATCTTCGTTAATATAGGAAATCGCTGAATCTGCATCTTGTATATTAAAATGGCGATATATTTGTAAATCATCTGCATATAAATGAAATTTTGAAGAAATTACTTTCGTTACAGAGTTAATGAAAATTGAGAAGAGAAGAGGAGAGAGAACACCACCTTGAGGAACGCCGGCGACAAGATTGCTCCAGTTTGAAAAGATATCATTTACCTGAATACGCTGCGATCGGTCGCGAAGGTAAGAATTAAACCATGCTACGGCAGAAGAGGAGATATTTAGAGATCGTAAAATACTGAGAAGGACATCAAAGTCAATTGAATTAAATGCGTTGCTGAAATCTAAGAGAACAAGAATAGTTAAAGATTTATTATCCATGGCCCAGCGTATATCATCAGTTACGTTAATAAGCGCTGAAGATGTACTGAAACCGGGACGAAAACCAGATTGCTGAGGGCTTATCAGATCATTACTATATAAGAAAATAGAAAGTTGCTTGTGAACAATGTACTCTAGAACTTTGGAAAGAAATGGAAGAATAGATATAGGACGGAAATTTGACGGAGAAGTGGGGTTTGAAACTTTAGGAAGAGGAATGATATTTGCTTTTTTCCAAGCAAGAGGAAAACTGCTAGAAAATAAGGAATAGTTAAATATGTGAGTTAAAATAGGCAGTAGAAAAGGAAGGATCAATTTAATCATTTTGGAGCATAGTTTATCACAACCAACAGCTGAAGAAGAGATTGAAAGGATAGCTACCCTGACGTCTACCTCAGTAATAGTTTTAAATGAAAAAGAAGGATTAAATATAGGCAAACTCTTTATGTAGCTTAAGGTGTTATCTTTGATAGGAGTGATCAATGTAATGGGGGGTAGAGAAAAGTAATCATTTAGAGCCTCTAGGTCCATGTCATTATGTGTATTATATAATAAAAATCTTAAATATATGTATAGTATATAAGTATTAAATATATTTCCGTTGTCTGGTACCCGTAACACAAGTTCTTCGAGAACTTACCGCGGGTCCAGATTGACGTGGTGTGAAAGCGTCCATAGATATTATTATATTATTATTATTATATCGGTTCATTGAAATTGTGTGAACACCTCGTTACTTACAATTAGTAATACGTTGAAAGGCCGGCAACGCACCTGCTAATGATATAGCTGGTGTCTATGGATGTCGCATATCACTTACCAGTTGGCAGTTACCACCAAGATAACGACTGTCCGTTTGCCCCCTCTTCTTTATAATATAATATGTATATACATACACATGCATGTCGTCATCGGCAGCAAGCCTCCCGCTTGTGTCGGGCCGGCATCTTTTCTGCACGTGTTGTGTTATGTGTACACACGTACACGGTACGCTTCCGTGTAGGCGTGCTATTGGCGAGATAATATAAAAATATTATATAAATAAAACATTTTTTTAAATAATTAATTAAATTAATTTTACTTATTCGGTTCATCAATTAATAGTTTTTCAAATACATGCCATCCAAAGATAATTGAATGTGCACCCAAAATCGTCTCAAACACGTTTTTAAACAAATACAATCTACTTATTATTATACGCTGGCATCGCGCAATGCTCTTTCTTTAGTTTCTTTCGCGTCGCGTCGAGTAGGTACTGTCCGTAGGTAGGTGGTAACGGGCCGGTGCCGCTGTCGGGTCGGCTAATCAAAAATCGCTCGTTTACATGTACACTAATTGTATTAAAACTAAGTCCGGCTGCGTGGTTTTTATCTTAATAGCTGTTATTCTGTAATATAATGTAGTTATAGCACATTATTATCAGTCTATACAGTAGGCCAACGGACGCGTCTAGACAGAGATATCGTGCGGGGGTGGCAGGGTGAGAGATTTTTTTGGAATCTGAAATGACATCAAGATTCCAGAGCTTTTGGCTTTTGAATAAAGAGTATTTATTAATTGTACGATTTTTTTAATGAAATCAAAAATATTAGCCCAGGGATATTAAGTTAAATTATGCATAAATATTATTGTTTACTAGATTTTTGTCCTTTCTTCGAATGGTTTTCGGAATACGAATATATGACAATATATTTCAAGGTTCAAGGTAGCAGACGCGAATTTTTAAATAAAATTCAGGGGTGGATATTACGAATATATGACAATACTAGCTGGCGCCCGCGACTTCGTCTGCGCAAGATAAGATTTTAGTTTTTGGCGTGACAATGTCTTATAATTCGATGGAGCCGGCTGCACGCACGAAAGAACATGACTCATGCGGCGTTACCTCGCTCTGAGAGTCATGCCACACGATGCGGTGCGGCGGCGGCGCGGCGCCTTAGCGGTGACGCTCCGGTTTCCTACATATAAAAATGTATGGTATGGCACACGGCGCCGTCCGGTGCGCTCCGGCGCTGCACCGCAGGCGCACCGGGATGGAGATGAGGCGGGGATGGGTGTAAATATTGCGGCGCCGGAGCGGCACCGCACAAACTATATAGAGAATACTACGTATCACCGCTCAGTTGTATACAGGGCGCTTAATCTTAGTACAAAAAACTGGGGTCAGCAATGGATACAATAATATAAAATCACGAAGTATATGTAGTCCCTGTAGAAAATCAGTTTAGATCTGTTTTTTAATTTTGTTGGATTATAAACGAACGATTATATGACAACTATAAATAAGGGATGGCAGTACTCTTATGTTTGAATCTTCGTAGTTCTACTATAATACGCAAGATGGCGTGAAAACACTCATGCATTTGGTTTGTTGTTTTTATTTTCGTTCATATTGAAACAGGCTAAGACCATAGGCCATGCTGCCAATTCTGTCGTAATCAATATTTTGTCTAAAATATGGAAGAATAGTGGAAACACCAAGGCACGCGGCTTCGCCCCTCCAGTTCTCCATAAATCAACTATCATTCCCCGCTCTAAGATGAAGAACTAAATAGTTTTATATGTTGTTGAAATGTTTGAAAAGAAAGAAATAATGCATTTAAATCGAAGTGTTTTTGTTTCATTGTTTAGTAATGTGAATAAATTACTGTTCGCTTTCCTACATAACTGCAAATTAATTTTGTAATTCATATTCCAAAAAATTTACCTAAAATAAATATATAAATACATAGCAGGAAAAATATTATATGAGGGGTGTTATTTAAATGGTTAGCAAAGTATTAGTATTTTTGTGAGCAGAAAAATATAATAATATGTAAGCAGAAATAGCTAATTGATCAGCAACTCATGGTGGGCAAACATTTCAAAATCAATTAGCAATTTATGTCATTCTGGATGGCTATAATTATTTTTGTACAGCTTATTAATTATATAAGCTGCAGTGAGCAGCTCTGGTTTAATAAAATTTTGGTAAGCATTAAGAGGGTAAGCAAAATAATTCATTTTGTGCTGCATATAAAAGTAGCAAAAATACTTAACTTGTCATGTAGGTACCCAAGTACTTATGCTATATCTTTTCTCTAAAGCATCACAAACCAATACTTTTTCAATCATAGATTTAGTTGTAGAACAAACCGAAAAATGGGATTTAGTTCGTCACTGTCATCAATTCGGTAACAAACCACAAAAACTTCATGCGGATGCAAACAAAATATTGGTATGCTGACCAAATTATTTAAATGCATTTTTTTGGCTTACCAAATTTTATAATTGCTGGATATTTAATTATTTCTCTTACTTATATATAACAGACAGTAGGCGATATACGTTAGACTAAATTATAATGTATAACTCAAACTGAGCTTTATTTAAGCTTAAATTACTCTACTTTGGCAAATCCTTCAGAAAGCCAAAGCAAAAGAAGAAGAAGAAAAGTAGAGGTTGGAGAAAGTTTAATTGCGAGGGAATGGCGGGAAACATCGGGACGCGCGGTTGTGTTTTTTTGGTTTCCCGTTAATTAATTGTTATTTTGTGTTTTGTCCATTCAGAGTGGTTGGCGAATATTGTGGTGGACTGCCTTGGGTGGATGGAATGGAGAATGATAGTTGATTGATGGGGGCTAGAGGGGCGAAGCCGCGCTCCTTGGGGTTTCCCGCCATTTCTCCGTATTACAGACCGAATATTGTATTTTGTATGGCTAATAGCGTAGTAGCTAATACCTTTAAATGAAAATAATAAAATTTAATTGCGATATTTTGTTTATTTTTGTGATCTTATTGTTATGTTAAACGTTTGTTGCTGAGTTGAGCTAATGTTTCTCAAACTAATACATATTAGTGACCAGAAAGTAATTTTATGAGTATTCGTGTTAAAAGTAGAGTCCTGATAGGACTCCAGTATAGTGTTAAGTTTAAGAATTTAATCTAATTTTGATAAGCGTTTACCTAAAACTTTTCAAGGCAATTGTTATGTACAAAATACCTATATCTCAAACTCTCCTAGCCGGTCCATGTAATTTTGCAAAATTTCAGAATAGTATGTTAAATCTTTACCATATCATAAGATGTACATAGATGTATTACTTAGGTACATAGTAATAAAACATTATCAGCTAAATCGTATTTCATTTATCAATCCCTGAAATGAACATAATATTAAAGAATTAAATTAAATATACCTAAAAGTACATATATAGCTACCTACATACCTACATAGCTATAGGTATATCGGTATCCAATCCATACGGCATACCGCATACCAAAAGTTTAGTTCTAACTTTAAAATATAGAGGCGCTAGTTTCTTCATACCCCGTTTTATGGAACAAGATTGGTCTCTATTCCTATACGTTACAATGTACTCTGTGGTTGTATATGCGCGACAGAGGAAGTGAGAACGTTTGTTAATTTTTATTATTTCGTGTACTTAGTTCTTACCTATTTTATAAAAATGGAAAGTATTGTGGAAAATATTGAAATGGACTACCTCATTTCGTCAATTCAAGAACGAGAAATATTGTGGGACAAGTTTCATGTGGATTTTAAAAACAAGAATTTAAAAACAAAGCCATGGAAAGAAGTTATAAAACATTTATTTCCAGATTATGATAACTACATTCCTGTTGAAAAGTTGTTGTTGAAAAGAACAAAATTGGTACTTCATACTGGTAAGATAACTATTTTTTTTAATTGCCATTTCAAAGATCCTTCACTGCTTATAAAATAGTCTGCTAATTCTTCTCTAATACTATTAGCTGCTACTAATTCATCATTTTTGGGTTGGAGCGAGTGAAATTCGTCACAAATTATCATCAATTTATCCTTTGCACGAAAACCATCCCGATCGGCCACAAAATTGTGTAGAACAGAACATGCTTTTACAATAGCAGTAGCAAAATCATAGGTATCCTATCTTATATAGGTTTATCGGTCTGTGAAAAAAACGCCATTTATTTGCCATGATTCCAAAAGCGCATTCAACATATCTTCTGGCCCTGCTAAGACGATAATTGAATACCTTTTGTTTGACATTGAGATTTTTACCACCATAGGGACGCATAACATGTTTGCTCAATCCAAAAGCTTCGTCACCGACTAACACATATGGGATTGGTCTATTGAAATCACATAATGGTTGGGGATTAGGCAATGGCAGGTTCTGGTTAATCAGTAACTCATATAGTTTTGAATTTTGGAAAACAGTCGAATCGCACTCTTTACCGTATGCGCCAATATCGACAAAAGTAAATTTATAGTTTGAGTCCACAACAGCTAGCAACACTATGGAAAAAAATGATTTGTAATTAAAGAAAAGTGAGCCATTATTAGCAGGATTACACAGGCGTACATGTTTTCCGTCAATGGCTCCAATGCAGTTAGGATTTTTTTTTGGAATAGGACCGTTGTCAGTTCAGGGATGTTGTCATGAAGTAGATATTTCCATATAGCTTCACATACTCTCAATATCATACATGCAATCGTAGATCTCCCCCGTTTGAATTTGAATTCTAAATCTTGTATCGTATTTCCGCTTCCTAGATACCTAAAACAAAAAAAAATATGTAGGTATAAAAATAAATAAATAAATAAATGATGTAATGTGTAATTATTCTCGTAAATGTAAATCTAATAGGTATTTTATTTTCAGGTAATTCTGTAGTGAAAAAGTGGAGAAACATTAAGGACAACTTTAATAAATATTTAAAAAAAATTAAAGAAGTTTCCAAATCTGGCGCAGCGGCTAAGAAACTTACAAAATACCATTACTATAATCAGCTTTTATTTCTGAAAAAAGTTGCACAGAATACTACTGACAGTAGTTTAGACTTGGCTGAACAAAGTAACACGAGTTCTGCTGAACAATGTAACCAGAGTTCTACAGATGATGCAGTCTCTGAGCCGTCCCGCTATATTCCTGTTACCAAGAAGAGAACATCAGCAGAAATGGACGAGTTTGAAAAAGAAACTTTAAAAGCTCTGAAGGAGCCACAAAATCGCCATTTGTCCTTTTTTAAAGGCATTTTGCCATCTATAATCTATTGAAGATTTTACGGAACTTCAGACTCTGACGTTCCAAAGTAAAGTATTACAATTAATAACGGAAATGCGTTATGGACAAATGACTCCACAATATTCATCCTATAGGTATGAAGAGCAAGCACCACACGGGTATCAAACCCGAAGTTACCAAAGCACGAGCAGCAATTACATAAACTCGAATTCTAGTGTAATTCTATCTCCAAATCAAGTGTCTCAAAATAGCGAAGATTTGGAGTATGAATATGATTTTGCAAACTTGTAAAGTAAGAATACTGCCTTTAAAATGGATATTAAAAATTATTAATAAAGTAAGAGTAAAAATTAAAAGTTTTTCATTACTAACCTCAAAGTTATTCCCAGCATTTCTAATGGCTCTACTGGATTCCTCATATTAGTATACTGTTTCCGTATATGTGGTTCTAAGCATTCCAATAAACTCTTGAAAGTAGCCACACTCATTCGAAAAAAATTGTAAAACCTCTTCCCGTCTAAGAGCAACTCTTGATATTCTTTAAAAAAAAAGGCCGTCACTGTTCCTCAAGGCTATATACGGACTGACCCAATATCGTCGCGTGTTTCTACGTCGTCGTCGGTTACGTCGGTGGCAAAGTAATAACAGCAGCAACACACGTCTTTCCCAATCCATTTTTTAATACAGACTGTCGTCGGAATGGGGCCAACTAGACCAACCCTTCCCTTCTGTTGCCGCTACGGTGCCGCTAAACGTTGCCTCACCGTTGCGGTCCCGCAATCACCGTCTGACAGGTAGTCCGGCGAGATGACCTGCGGTGCGGCGTCGTACCGCATCGTGTGGCATGGCTCTGAGGCGTTCCATTTTCTTATGACGTTGTCACGTTCAACTATCGTCAGTAAACCGACATTACAGACAACCGATTTTTTGACGTGACAACGTCTTATAAATCGATGGAGCCAGCTGCAAAAACGAAAAAACATGACGAATTCAACTATCGTCAGTAAACCGACTTTACAGACAACCGTTTTTATTATTTTTTATTAAAAGTATCCTATGTTTCTTCTAATACCTCCAAGAATATGTGTACAAAGTTTCATGATGATCGGTTAAGTAGTTTTCGCGTGAAAGCGTAACAAACATCCTCGCTTTCACATTTATAATATTAGTAAGGATATTGCGAAGTTCAAGATGGCGGACACGAATCTATACAGATATAATAAATTTGGAGTGTCTGTTTGTAATATTAAAATAACCGTTTTTGACGTGACAACGTCTTATAATTCGATGGAGCCGGCTGCAAGAACGAAAAAACATGACGCATGCGGCGTTACCTCGCTGTGAGGCGATTAAGAAAACCAACAGCGTTTCAGTTAATACATACATTAAGTGTATTTTACATAAAAAAATAGGGCCAATAATAGGTTTCCCTTCGTAATACACATGCACAGATATTTATTTGAAATGTTCTTAATATTTCTATGTACACATGAGTATAATCACCTTGTTGCATTCGGACCAATGGGATGGCGTGCTTATAATGGTTATAGACCATTTAATTATTATTTAATAAAGTTATATGAGTATTATATGGGAAGTACAGCGTGTTTATCCATGTTTCCGTTTATATATTATTATATAAAACATACATACATAATACTGTTTTAAATTGTCTTTTGTTAGTTTGTTTAAGTTTATGAAGTTGTCACGTTCAACTATCGTCAGTAAACCGACTTTACAGACAACCGATTTTTATTAAATGCATATGGATGTATAGGTACGCGGTACATATATCAATATAGCCTTTTTTACAATTTTTGTCTGTGTGTCTGTCTGTTTGTTCCGGCTAATCTCTGAATCGGCTGGGCCGATTTTGATGGGACTTTCCCGCGGGGGAGGGAGTCTCTCCACGCGGGTATGTGGGACACGCTGCGCCCGAAAGGTGTTCAGTGGACGCAGCTCTACCCACTAAAACCCGGCGAGTGCCACCAATGCCGCCTTTGGTGAGGTGTCCCGGATCTAATGAACAAACAGGGCATATCGACGGCTAGTCAGTCCTTCAGGGGACCGACGCCACCTCCACAGAGGGGTAGAGGGGTTGCCCCGCACCACAGAACAACCCCTCCCAACATCGGGACTGTACAATGGTTGTGTTTAATTCCTTTATTTTTTCCTTTTACGCCGGGAAATACTCTAAGGCATCCCGCCTGGGGAGTGGGTCTCCCCAGGTGGGTATGTGGGACTCGCTGCGCCCGAAAGATGGTAAATGGACGCAGCTCTACCCACTAAAACCCGGCGAGTGCCACCAGTGCCGCCTTGGTGAGGTGCCCCGTTGTGTTAAGCTAACAGGGCACCTCGACGGCTAGTCAGTCCGGCAAGCGACCGACGCCTCCTCCACAGAGGGGTTGTCCCGCACCACAGAACAACGCCTTCCAACGTCGGGACAGTACAATGGGGTGAGGTTCCCATCCTCACCCCTTGCCCCCTGCTCTTTTGTCCCCTCTTCTTATAAGAGGAGTACAAAGAACCCCCTCGGCTCAATTGGCTTCGCCCTAGGCTACTGAGCCCCACCGCCCCGTCAAGGCCTGAACCATGGTGGGGTGAGTTTAATTCCTGTCCTGGCCCCTTCGATTCGAATTTGATTTCAATTCGAACCGGCAACCTCCGGCTTGAGCGCCAACGCGCTTACCATTGAGCCACGGAGTCCATCCAAGATCCACATTACTTATTTTATCATTTGAGACTCCATAATTAGGACGCTTAGAACGATGGTTGCCTACTTGTCTTGAATTACGCAATAGGTACAATGACTCATCGATCTAATACAAGAAGGCGAAGTGCAATGTGTACGAATAATTATAATTATAAAATAAGGCATATTTAGGTATTGGTACTGTGCAAAGTAGGGGACAAAGCATTAAAACATTAAACTGAATAAATATAATGTTTTTACCTCTTTTATCTTATTTATAGATTAATTATTTGGATCTGATTTTCCAAAGTTCGGGCAGAGATATGTCAATAAATTCACTGGCGACTGTGTACGTAAATGTCTCATTTTTTGTAACATTATGTATAAATAATAGTCGTAAATCTCCGATGAAGTAAATAAAGGTAGATGACGCACGGAATTGCTAATACTGAAGCCACAAAACCACAGAGTACATTGTAACATATAGGAATAGAGACCAATCTTGTTCCATAAAACTAGCGCCTCTATATTTTAAAGGTTGAACTAAACCTTTGGTATGCCGTATGGATTGGAATGATTGGATACCGATTAGGATATACTTATAGGCTATAGCTATGTATAGATACTTTTAGGTATATTTAATTTAATTCTTTAATATTATGTTCATTTCAGGGATTGATAAATGAAATACGATTTAGCTGATAATGATTTTATTACTATGTACCTAAGTAATACATCTATGTATATCTTATGATATGATATGTAAAGATTTAACATACTATGGTGAAATTTTGCAAAATTACAGCGAACGGCTAGGAGAGTTAGAGATATATTTTGTACATAACAATTGCGTTGAAGTTTTAGTAAACGCTTATCAAAATTAGATTAAATTCTCAAACTTAACACTTTATTGGAGTCCTATCAGGACTCTAGGGTTTCATATAGAGGGGAGGTGCTCGAAGAGGCGGGGGAGGTGGAGGGTGGAGAGGTCTTTCCCATGGTACCACTCCGCCCCCGCGCAGACGCTTAGTTTAGGATATTTCAGTTTTTCTTAAGAAACGGTTAGAGTTTTATATAGAGGGGTAGTGCTCGAGGGGGGAGGGGTCGGGGGGAGATCTTTCCCATGGTACCTCTGCCCCCTCGCGCTTAGTTTAGGAGATATTTCAGTTTTTCTTAAGAAATGTTTCACCGGGACTGGCAGGGTAGCGAGCGTCGCGGCGTCCTGTAAAAACGCTAGATAGCATTCAAGTTTTGGTATAAATTTGAATAAATAAATAAAGGACTTGAGATTTAAAAAAAATAGCACGTTCTCTGTATGTAGTATTGAAAATTAAATAATTCCATATAAAAATGAACTTACATAATTTATTAGTAAATTATTTGTTTTAGTTTTTATAATAAAACAATTTTTTATGGATTTTATCGCGGTTTATTAAGATTTTTACAAGCCCGACGTTTCGAATACTTTACAGCAACCATGGTCACGGGAGGACTGAGGTGTCATACGTCCTATCATTACAAAGTTATTCGAAACTACCCTATGATACAACAATATTTTGGTCAGTCCTATCTACGCAGAAAGTGCTAACTGTATCTTTAATCTGTGACATATTATGCTTGGATTTTGATTTGATAATTTTAATAATGGGATCCCAAGCAGGTGGTAGAAGCCAGCCATCTTCTCTATTGAAATTAGAATGTTTTTTAATTTCAATAGCCTCACGGATCATCCTTGGTTGGAATCTGTGTTCTTTTGCGAGGACTTGTGGTTTATCAAATCTGATATAATGGCGAGCTTTGTCAAGACTATGTTCACAGATGGCAGACTTAGTGTAGCGACGGTGTTTTAAATCAGCTATATGTTCTTTCACGCGAGTTTTAATAGATCTTTTAGTTTGGCCTATATAGGAGAGACCACAGTCACAATCAAGCTTGTATACTCCTGCATCTTGTAAGGGTATATGACACTTGACAGATGGTAAGAATTGACTTATCTTTTTTGGCGGCTTGAAATAAGTTTTTATAGAAGCTCGCTTTAGGATGAAGCCAATCTTGTCAGTGACGCCTTTAATAAACGGGAGAACTGCAGGTACTCGCTCAACGGTGGCTGGTTTCACACGTTCACTGTGACGGAGACGCGGTACCCGAAGCTTGTTGTCACGCAGTACTTACTTGACATGTTGAAGTTCGGTCTCCAGGTGTTGCTCATCACAGATCCCTTGATCCTCTGAAACAAAGATTTACCCACGGTAGCTAACTGTGTTGGATGGTGGTGAGATTCGCCGTTTAGGTACTTATCCGTATGGGTATCCGCGATAAAATCCGTAAAAAATTGTTTTTTTATAATGAGTGAAATTCGCGTAAACATTAGAAAACAATATGTTTTAGTTTTTTAAGTGTGTTTTCAGGATTTTTTATGATCGTGTAAAGTACATTTTTTTTAAATTTATGTATTAGACCAAGGGGGCTCTTTGTACCCCTCTTATAAGAAGGGATAAAAGAGCAGAGGGCAAGGGGGCGAGGATGGTAACCTCACCACATTGTACTGTCCCGACGTTGGGAGGGGTCGTTCTGTGGTGCGGGACAACCCCTCTGTGGAGGTGGCGTCGGTCCCTTGCAGGACTGACTAGCCGTCGAGGTGCTCTGTTGCTCAACAGATCCGGGGCAAAGGCGGCATTGGTAGCACTCGCTGGGTTTTAGTGGGTAGAGCTGCATCCTCTTGCCACCTTTCGGCCGCAGCAAGTCCCACATATCCGCGTGAGGAGACCCACTCCCCCGCCGGATGCCTCAGAGCATTTCCCGGTATTAAAGGAAAAAAAGGCATTCACTATATACCTACTTTGTGCCAATTTTATGCAATGTAGTCTTAGAATACTATTATATTTTTTTACTATATACTTATTATGTCAGCCAAATTATAGGAAAAAAATGTCTAATGATAGGGGAATATTGTGAATTTTCAATAAAGAATTGCTGGCTTCTAGATATATTGGTTTCGAATTAGCCAATACTTGTGTAAGTATAGTCTATTATTGAATTAAAAAATATATAAGGAGGATGGCGGGAAGTGTCATTGGGTGTGGTTGTGGTTTTTTGGTTTCCCGTTAATTAATTGATATTTTGTGTTTTGTTCATTCGGAGTGATTTACTATAGTGTTTGTTTTAAAAACTGTATATTTTGTGATTGGTTGGCGAATATTGTGGAGAACAGTTCTGGAGTGGTTTTCTATTGTAGGACTGTTCCGTTGGATTTCTATAGTGTTTGTTTTTAAAACTTAATCTGTGTAATATATAATGTGTTTCGTTGGCGAATATTATGGTGAACTGTTCTGGGTGAATAGAATGGGAAGTGATAGTTGATTGATGGGGCTAGAGGGGCAGAGCCGCGCTCTTTGGCATTTTCCGCCGTTTCTCCAAAGCACAAACAAGATATTTTTGTTAGCACAACAGATATGGCAGCATTGCCTCAGGTCTTAGCCGGTTCCAATAGAAAATGCCAATTGGAAAGAAACATAAAACATGATAATTATTATTATAGAAATTATTTTTCGTAAAATAACAAAATTATTTAACAAAGTGAGATGTACTATCTAATTGTGGTGCTTTAATGTGATTTTAATGTATTTTTTTATTTAGTTTCAACCGATTTTATTCGGTCAAAACTCTAAAAATTAGACATAACCTATACAAACTTTAAAAAATAATTTATCGAAAACTATACATTTCCGCACAAAATGCAGCAGGAGTTTGTTTCTTGACTTCACCCCCTACCAATTAATACCAAAATTGTTATAAATTTTTTGCTATACTCTACTATTGCCAACCCGAACTCAACACAACAACAAACGTTTAACATAACAGTATGATCACAAAAATAAACAAATTATCGCAATTATTATTATTTATTATTTTCATTTAAAGGCATTAGCTACCGAATAATTGTATTTTGTATGGCTAATAGCCAAAAATTTATAAATGAAGTCTGTAATACGGAGAAACGGCAGGAAACCCCAAGGAGCGCGGCTTCGCCCCTCTAGCCCCCATCAATCAACTATCATTCCCCATTCCATCCACCCAAGGCAGTCCACCACAGTATTCGTCAAACAATCACTTTATATATTACACAGATTAAGTTTTTGAAACAAACACTATAGAAAACCGCCAGAACAGCCCTACTAAGAAAACCACTCCAGAACGGTACTCCATAAGATTCGCCAACCAATCACAATATATAAAGATCAAGTTTTTAAAACAAACACCATAGAAAACGACTCTGAATGGACAAAACACAAAATAACAATTAATTAACGGGAAACCAAAAAAACACAACCGCGCGTCCCGATGCTTCCCGCCATTTTCCCATTTCAATTATCGCAATTAAACTTTCTCCAACTTCTTCTTCTTCTGCTTTGGCTTTCTGAAGGATTTGCCAAAGTAGAGTAATCTAAGCTTAAGTGAGCCAAAAAAACTGCATTTAAATAATTTGATCAAATTATTTAAATGCAGTTTTTTTGGCTATATATATACAAATATATTGTTTGCAATAAAAAAAATCAGGCAGTGATCTTTGTTCCTCAAATAATTTTGATAATGATCAAAAATTAAATCATAAATAGGCAGCTTACAACAATATGAGTTTGCATAAAAAACATTCAGTCTGCAACATAACTACTTGATCATGTTGATTGATTGATGACTGAATTTCATGATTGATCAGCAAAGAAAACATGTCTATAAGCAGTGTATTTTATTGGTATGCATATTTAAAACATGGTGAGAAAAATAACTAAATGGATTGCATTTTTGTAGAAAAATTAATGTAATGTCGTCGGTGATTATTAGCGGTCAAATTAAGTGGTAACAACGTGTTTTAAAGAGATTTGAGTGGATTTTGTGATTTTGCGATTGTTTTACGAGTAAAATGCATAATGTTGCAACGCCGTGGGCCAAATTGCTCCTTAATAATGTATTTGTTATTCGAAAGTAGGTACATCAGATGTTAAAAACGTATAATGATAAGAAGGAGTTTACCTTATCGTACGATTTGAGTGATACTGTGAAGAACGAAATTAATCGATTATTTAATTTATAAATGAAATCCAATTGGAGAGTCTTTCCAAAATGAAAAATATCAAAGTTCCTAAAATGTCTGAGTTAAGAAATTATTTGAGAGATCGTCGTCGTACTATAAACGGCCAATCTACCATAAATTTAGGAGAGCTTAAAGCTTGGATTCATTCACACTCAAGTCTTCCTTTGGATCCGCATGAAGTTTTTGTGGTTTGTTACCGAATTGACTGTGACGAACAAAATCCCACTTTTCGGTTTGTTCTACAACTAAATCTTTGATTAAAAATATTGGTTTGTGATGCTTTAAAGAAAAGATATAGCTTAAGTACTTGGGTACCTATATGACAAGTTAAGTATATTTGCTACTTTTATATGCAGCACAAAATGATTTTTTTGCTTGCCCTCTGAGTGCTTACCAAAATTTTATTAAACCAGAGCAGCTCACTGCAGCTTATTTAATTTAATTAATAAGCTGTACAAAACAATTTTTTACGGATTTTATCGCGGTTTATTAAGATTTTTACAAGCCCGACGTTTCGGATACTTTAAATCTCGGATACTGTAAAAATCTTAATAAACCGCGATAAAATCCGTAAAAAATTGTTTTATTATAATGAGTGAAATTCGCGTAAACATTAGAAAACAATAAGCTGTACAAAACTTATTATAGCCATCCAGAATGACATAAATTGCTAATTGCATAAATTGCAGATCAATTAGCTATTTCTGCTTAGATATTATATGTTTCTGCTAATAACACCCCATAGATAATATTTTACCTGCTATATATTTATTCTAGATATTTTTAGGTAAAATTTTTGACGGTGACGATGAGTTTTGGAGAAATTTGCGTGTGAGACGGCATGTATTGAGGATGACAGCTTTCTGGATGAGTGTGATGGTGGATTTGGGCATTTGGAGTATATTGAGGTTGGTCTGGAGGGTGTTAGGGATGACGCCTGTTGTGGATATGACTATGGGTATGATTTTAACAGTATCTACTTGCCATTGTCTTTTTATTTCGGTAGCCAGATCTATATATTTTGTCATTTTTTCTGTGTGTGTAGTGAGGAGGTTATGAGTGTTGCATACTGCTATGTCTATAATAAATACTGTTTTGTTAGTTTTGTCTAGTATTGTTATGTCCGGTCTATTAAAGTGTATGGTTCTGTCTGTTATTATTGTTCTATCCCAATAAACTTTGTATGAGCTGTTCTCTAAAACTGTGCTAGGCTGATATTTATAATACGCTATTTTTTGTGGGATGAAAGAATATTTGTGGGCTATGTTCTGGTGGACTATAGCTGCAACTTGGTCGTGCCTATGTTTATAGTCGGTTTGGACAATGGACTTGCAAGCACCGGTAATGTGTTGTATCGTTTCAGAACTACTATGGCATCGTCTACAACAATCATTTGGCAGGTTCGTACTCGGGTGATGTGCTTTTGGTAGTTACGGGTGTCCATCACTTGATCCTGAATAGCGATCATAAAAGCCTCTGTCTCCGGGAAGAGCTCTCCTCGCCGCAGCCACTCGTTCGACGCCTCTCTATCGACATGTGTTTGGCTGAGGTCAGCAAGGTGCCTCCCGTGCAGAGACTTTTGTGACCACTTATCTATTTTATCTTGTCTACTAGTTATGTTTGGTTGCATGTTTCGGTCATTCAAGTTAAGTGGTGTAAGTTTTTTGTCTATGTCGGCTATGTGTTTATGGAGATCTGTGTGTTCAGCTTTAGTGTAGAAATAATTACGGAGTTTGGTTATTAGGTTATTATGTAAATTTTGTATGTCGATGAGGCCTCTTCCTCCTTCTCGACGTGGTAGTGTAAGGCGTTGGATGCATGATCTTGGGTGATGCTTTCTGTGGGTGGTCATGTGGGTGTTGATCAGACGCTGGAGTTTTACTAAATCTGACTGAGACCAGTTTACAATTCCAAAAGAGTATGTGAGTATTGGTATTGCGTAAGTGTTTATGGCTTTTATACTGTTACGTGAATTTAGTTGTGTTCGTAAAATCTGGTTGAGTCTAAACTTAAATTTGCTAGTTAGTTCCATTTTAGTTTCTTTTTGCTGTATTTGTTTGGATTGATGAAAACCTAGATACTTGTATGTGCTATGTTCATCCATGGGCTCTATTTATTCCCCTGTATCGAGTGTGTATGTATTGTGTTGTGATTTGCCGCGGATAATTGAGTGTATTTTACATTTATCTACCCCAAATTGCATCTGTATGTCTGTAGAGAATAATTGTGTGATGTCTGCTAGTTGTGTGAGTTCATTGTTATTAGTTGCGTAAATTTTTATGTCATCCATATACATAAGGTGTGAGAGAGTGTGATATGTGTTGTTATGTTTTAATTTAAATCCAATGTTAGTGTCATTTAATCATTCAGATCGAGTGCTAGACAAAACCATAATGGGCTGAGAGCATCGCCTTGGAAGATACCTCTTTGAATTTTAATAGGCTCGGTGATCACTGAGGTGTTATTATCGAATAACTTTAAATTAGTTTCCCACTGGAGCTTGGCTGTGTTAAGAAATGAAATTAAGTTAGGATGTATCTTGTAAAGTTCTAATACATAAAGTTGCCAGCTGTGAGGGACGGAGTCGAATGCTTTTCTATAATCAATGTACATTGTATGAATGTTTCTGTTTTTAGTTTGTGCTTGTTTCATTACTATTGCATCTATTGTTAGCTGTTCTTTACATCCTTGACTGTTCTTCCTGCATCCTTTTTGTTTTTCTGCTAGTATGCTGTGTTTGTCTAGGTGTTGGTAAATTATTGCACTGATACATCCTGTGATAATTTTATATATGGTTTGTAGACATGTGATTGGTCTGTAATCTGCGGGATTTTTTGAATCTGTTCCTTTTGATAGCATATATGTAATTCCATGTGTTATAAATGTTGGCATAATGTGTGGTGATTGTATGAATTGACATATGTGATTGTGGAAGAATGGATGTGTACTAGTGAGTTTCTTGTACCAATAGTTGTGGATATTATCAGTGCCTGGTGCTTTCCAGTTGTGTGTGCATTTGACAATTTCCGTGAATGTTTGCATGGGTATGTTTTCAAACTCCATTTGATTAACATGTGTCGTGTGAGATGTTATCTTGTGTAACCATTCGCCATTAGTATTATGCTGCACAGGGAGTTCCCAGATATTTGCCCAGAATTGTTGTAATTGTTGTGGTGATGGAATTTCTGGGGATATACTGTTTTGTTGATTTTTGTTCAGGTTTCTATAAAATTATTTTTCGTTATTTGTAAAGGTAGAGTTTTGTTGTTTTTGTTTGGTGCAAGTAAGGTATATTTTGAGTCTATTGGAAGCCGCACTCAGTTTCTGTTTCAAGGTGTCAAGGAAATGCTGTGGTTCCGTATTTGGCTCTTCGTGTAGTGAATGAGTTTTGTATTTAATCTTTATTTCTTCTACAGTTTTTACTATTCTTTGGTTCCTATTTTCTGCTATATATTGTGTAAGCCTGCCTATTTCTAATCTATATTTATCTATTCTGCTTTCAATCCTTCTTTGCCAGGTTGGTTTCCTATTCCGATTATGTGGGGAGGTATTTGCATCTAAATTAAATCTTGTGCCATTGCAAGAGGCTGCTTGCTGTAAAGGCTGCCGAGTAGATGAACGGGTGTGCAGGGAAATGAAATCTAATTCGTGATTTAAATGTTTTGGAAGAACGACGTTATTAAGATACTGGACAATTTGAGAAAATTTACGGGATGGCTTCTGTTTCGGGATGAATGGTCTTTTTTCAGGATCAATTTTACTGAATCTCTCCATGGCATAATTAAATTCTACTTCGATGTTTTCGGCTCCTATGTCATTATTCTGTACTGGAATTAAATTTGTATTAGAGAGTGTAAGAGTTTGTGTGAGTGAGAGTGGTTCTGTGAGTGTGGACGTTTGTTGGTGAGTTTGTATCTGTGTGAGTATAGTGTTTATGGTTCCTTCGGATAGAGTATGCTGTGGGTTTTCTGTTATTGTAAGATCTTGTTCGACCTGATGTTGAGGGTGATTATTTAGCTCTTTAAGTTTTATCTCTACTTCTTTTTTCAAACTTTGAATCCTACCTGCGTATATCCTATTACTAAATATAAGCCTCCTCTGAGCGATTCTCTGTTCTGTTAGGTGTGATAGGTGTGGGTGTTTCGCTATAAAAAAATCGTACAGCTTTTTCAGATAAGCAGCCTTATACATTTCCAATTCAGTAACTTCGAAATAGCATCTAACTATTTCGTCATTCATTTCCTCTGACCATTTAATTCTACTATTAGAAGCGGTGTTTGTTCGTGATGGTACATGTGTTGGATGTACATGACGATTTGAACGGTGTATGGATGTGTATGAATGATTTTCTGTTTGAATGTTTTCATTTTGTATTTGTTCTCTTACATTGGCGTTTATTTGTTCTAATATGTTTTGTGATAATAGTTTTCGTCTTAAAATTGCTCTTCTTTGGTCTCCTACACGTTGCCGTGTTGCTTTCATAGCGGGATATTTATTGTCGAATTCTCGGTGTAAAGGTTCAAGGTAATTGTTCATTTGAATCGTCTCACACTTTGTAATTAATAAGTATGTGCGCCATATGAAGCTATTCATATCTTCAGTCCATTTTTTTCGCGCACGAGAATAGCCAACAGTGGGTCCAGGGTTGGTGGCGGATGCCTCCTGCACAACAGCTGTTGACCGTGTTGTTCGGGATGAATATGTTGATAACGGTGATGAATTGGGTGATTGAAATAGGCTATGAGTCGATGAAGGTGATGGAATGTTAGAAAAGAGTGAAATTTCGGACTGTGCAATAGACGAGGGTGAAGATGATCAGTCGGCTGTACTATTTGGTTCGAGGGGAACCCGCCTGCTCAGTCCCCCTTCGCCAACGATTCGCATGCTGTGGCATCTAGTGTTGGCTCCAGATGCGCCCCGGCGACCCCCGGGCAGCGGTCGTAAATTATATCTCTTCAATTGACTGTCCATTTCATTCTCCGTATTCATTATGTTCCCACGAGTGGCTAGGGTTAAGGAGTCGACCACGGCAGAGCCCCGCATTGCGCAGCAAGGGTAATTAAAACTGGAGGTCCCCCGGTATCCAGAGTCCACATATTAGCGACTATGCCCTCCCATAGCCACGCAGTCCTCAGCATATGTTGTTTCACCTTGGCTTGGATTACCTTTACCTTGTTAGCCGCGTAAGTTTGATAGTACGCGTTACCGCCCCCCACGTGGCCAGATGTTCGGCTCGGACGTAAGGTAGGATTTTAGGGGGCTTATTATTATTATTATTATCGTTGTTGTTGTTGTTGTTATTACTTTTAGTTTCAAATAGTTTTGCATACTAACTTACGCACAAATCGTAAGATCTGTAATTACTTATGACTTTCGAGGAGACTAACTTACGCACAGGTCAATAGAAACTCCAAGTTTCATATTTTTTGTATTAATTAGTCCTAGTGATTATTAATTATTTTATTATTATCATAAACTATTATTATTTTTGTGTCATTGAAATCTGGTCTGGAAGTACTGAGATGATTGTTATCTTTTTACTTGAATTTAATTTTTTTTTCTGACACATAGTAATCGATAGACGCTATGAAGTTATTGTTGAATAAAAAAATTAAACAAATAATAGAGGATAACAATTAAATAGAAAAAAAAGAGAAAGTGAGCATGAGTGAAAAGAAAGTAAAAGAGAATAATAAAAGAAAAAGCTTATAAGTCGCAAGTGATAACTGCAGGAGGCTGCCGTACATTAGCGTATTCTCTCTGTCGAATTTATAATTACACTTAGATTTTTTACGTTAGCAAAAAATAAATAAATGAAAAGGTTATTAAATTATTATTAAAAAAAAAGAATAATAATTATAGTAACAATGATAATATCAAAGTTTTTTATTAGTAATATTAATGAACAATCTAATAATATTGAAGAGAATTTATATAAACAAATTTGTCACTTGGATATCGATAGGGAGTTTACACGTAGCTTTGTGATATGTAATATGTCGTGGACGGTTAAATTTTAATTAAAAATAAAATTCCGATGCGCAGCATGAGTTATAATAGAGAAACGCATCTCATCAATTTTATAAATGTGGCATACCATATCATGTTATCTCGATGGGGATTTTGCAGTTGACTGGTGGAAATTGATACAAACAAACAAGTAATTAATCTGTTAATTACTGGGAATTAATTATTAAATAACACAAGAGTTAAAAAAATATATATTAATAAATTGAGGTAGTTTTTGAGTCTCCCAATTAAAAAATTGGTGTTTATTGTAAACTAATTTTTATGAAACTTATCTAAGAAAAAAAAACAAATAAAAAGAATACTATAGGGATGTTGACATTTTTCATAAATGTTTATAGATTTATTTATAAATATCTAATAAAGGCGTAAATATTATTAACTTTTGCTTAAATACGTCTAATGCCTATAAAATCTTGAATTTTATAATGCATTTTAAATTTCGCTCCAAAACGCGTGACGCGTTAAACGTGACGTGACGTGACGTCATATGTTGTTAAACATCGTAAAAATGATAAAATGATTCTAGTTGTCGTTAGTAAAAAATGGCTTCTAAGTATTTGTAATTGTTGTACGGTGCCTATATGTGTGTACACTGTCAAAACGCCTGAAAATTAGTTATTACAATATGTACTGCGTACGGAAAATGTATAAAAGTACGTCAATATTCTTCCGCTTCCGCTAAATAGGAACAGGTGACGTCATTTCCGTTTATTATCACGTGACCTATTTTAAATTTTGTTACATTTTATTTATTAAATATTAATTTAATCAAATAAAAATAAGGGAAAATATTGTATTTTAATAAAACACTTTTTTACGGATTTTATCGCGGTTTATTAAGATTTTTACAAGCCCGACGTTTCGGATACTTTACAGCAACCATGGTCACGGGAGGACTGAGGTGTCATACGTCCTAATTTTACAAAGTTATTCGAAACTACCCTATGATACATCAATATTTTGGTTAGTCCTATCTACGCAGAAAGTGCTAACTGTATCTTTAATCTGTGACATATTATGCTTGGATTTTGATTTGATAATATTAATAATGGGATCCCAAGCAGGTGGTAAGAGCCAGCCTTCTTCTCTATTGAAATTAGGATGTTTTTTAATTTCAATAGCCTCACGGATCATCCTTGGTTGGAATCGGTGTTCTTTTGCGAGGACTTGTGGTTTATCAAATCTGATATAATGGCGAGCTTTGTCAAGACTATGTTCACAGATGGCAGACTTAGTGTAGCGACGGTGTTTTAAATCAGCTATATGTTCTTTGACGCGAGTTTTAATAGATCTTTTTGTTTGGCCTATATAAGAGAGACCACAGTCGCAATCAAGCTTGTATACTCCTGCATATTGTAAGGGTATATGACACTTGACAGATGGTAATAATTGACCTATCTTTTTTGGCGGCTTGAAAAAGGTTTTGATGGAAGCTCGCTTTAGGATATAGCCAATCTTGTCAGTGACTCCTTTCATAAATGGTAGCACAGCAGGTACTCGCTCAACAGTGGCTGCTTTCACGCGGTCACGGTGATGAAGACGCGGCACCCGAAGCTTGTTGTCTCGCAGTACTTGCTTAACGTGTTGAAGCTCGGTTGCCAGGTGTTGCTCATCACAGATCCCTTGTGCTCTCTGAAACAAAGATTTACCCACGGTAGCTAACTGTGTTGGATGGTGGTGAGATTCGCCGTTTAGGTACTTATCCGTATGAGTATGCTTCCTATACACTGTATGGCTTAAGGTATTGTTGGGATTACGGATCACTAATACATCTAAGAAGGCTAGAGAATTATTTGCTTCTAATTCCATTGTGAATTGAATTTTTGAATTAATGGAATTAAGATGGTCTAGGAATATGGTCACTTTGTCAGATGGTAATATTGTGAAAGTATCATCTACATACCGCTTGTAGAACCTGGGTGTTATGGGCGAAGTTCGCAGAGCAGTCTCCTCGAAGTCCTCCATAAATATGTCGGCAACAACAGGGGATACTGGTGAGCCCATGGCCACTCCATCTACTTGCTTGTAGAAATAACTATTCCACAACATATAGCCAGATGTAAGGCAATGTTCCAAAAGGTCAGCATATTCCATTGGTATGTCATTTTCCCTTAACTTTCTTCTTACTATTGTTATGCAGTCTTCCACAGGTAGGCAGGTGAAGAGAGATTGCACATCAAAACTGACCATTGTTTCATTGTCTCTGAGATGTAGATGTTTGATCTCATTAACAAAATGGTATGAATCCCTAGTATGTGCTCTGGTTTGTCCACGCAGTGGTGACAGTACTTGGGCCACATGCTTAGCCAATCTATAAGTTGGTGAATCGATCTGGCTTACAATTGGACGTAATGGAGCATTAGCCTTGTGTATTTTCGGCAACCCATACAGCTTTGGTGGTTTTGGACATGAAGGAATTAAATATTTGACGTCCAGATTCAATGTCTCGGAGTTTTCTTCAGGCTATTGAAATTAAAAAACATCCTAATTTCAATAGAGAAGAAGGCTGGCTCTTACCACCTGCTTGGGATCCCATTATTAATATTATCAAATCAAAATCCAAGCATAATATGTCACAGATTAAAGATACAGTTAGCACTTTCTGCGTAGATAGGACTAACCAAAATATTGATGTATCATAGGGTAGTTTCGAATAACTTTGTAAAATTAGGACGTATGACACCTCAGTCCTCCCGTGACCATGGTTGCTGTAAAGTATCCGAAACGTCGGGCTTGTAAAAATCTTAATAAACCGCGATAAAATCCGTAAAAAAGTGTTTCATTATAATGAGTGAAATTCGCGTAAACATTAGAAAACAATATTGTATTTTTTCAGAATTCTATCATAGAAACTACCAATTAACATCAAATTTTATATTTTAATATGAATACTGTCAACATCCCTATTAAACACGTTCTAAATAAGTGGTGAGAAAGAATAGAACGAGTATTAAAGTGAGCGAAATAATAAAAAAAAATAAAAAATGAAGATAAATACGAATAAAAATTAAAATATTAATGAATCAATTGTAAATTGTCGTTCGAATAATTGAGGACCTTAAAAAGTTTTCGATAACTATAAACAAATTATAAAAAATATATGGCGGTCCCTGCTGTGACGTCATATACTTTCGCGCATGCGCAATAACAATTACGTATTCAAAATTAATTTCACAAAAAAATTAATTCAAAATAGAAAAACAATCGGACAAATAAAAATATTGATCGGACAATCAATAAAAAATAATTACCGATCAAATAAAAAAAAAAAACGATTTGATAAAGAAAGTGCTATCTTGCAAGTAAAAATTTGTTTAATTGTTTATAAATAAACAATTATCGGACAAATAAACAATTACATCGGACATTGACTGACAAACGACGGACAATCGGATTATTTAAATAAAAGTTTAAAAAAAATATTTTTTGGTGCCAAATTCAGGGAGGTTCTAAATACGTAGTATTCTCTATAAAATTATATATAGTTTGTGGTGGGCAGTGGCACACAGAACAATATTACCCTAGCGGGAAGGTCAACTTCATACAAAAAAAATTAGGACAGGACACAGCTGCCATCTCTGTTAGTCCCACAAAAACTGTTTGAGCGGCAATTTTAAATAACCCTGATTAGCATGGTTTTTTATTCAAAATAGAATATACCTACTTTGGCTTCAGAATTGATATCGACACTTCCATATACAGATCCATATTATTATATATATATTCCATATACGTAGTATTCTCTATATAGTTTGTGTACAGATCTTATAAGTGCCCTGAATCAATTCAAAAGCCAAATTATTCATGATATCACATTAAATAAAACAATTATAATTTTGTGCTATTTTTTTATTCACCTCAGTTAACATTTACTATTTCTATAAACAATAATATACATTCCTAACAATTTTTATACGTTAAAATTTCCAACTGCTTCCTTCATAATAATATTATATATAAGTTTTATTGATATTACATATCACTAATTAGTAAAATCACACGTAATTATTGTCTTTGTCACTAAAAGTACTATAATACTTTAACTTCACATGATTACGGAGATGACTGGCTCAATCCAACGCAAAAGCAGAAAAACTTCAACAAAACGACAGTAATTACATTTATATTTCAAACTATGAAAACCTAAATGAAAACAAACAAAGCAGCCATTTTATAATTCCAAGTTAAAACTTGAACACAGACTAAACTTAAATTATAGTAATGTTACCATTGCATAAAATTAATATAAAATTTTTCACTATATATATTTTATTTTAAGTTTATTTACTTTTTAAACACAAAATGCTTAACAATTAATATTTTAAAACTAATAATAATAGTTAAATATTTTTACTAATAATAACTCTTCAGCTCTGTAAAGTTTTTTTTATTATGAAAGACCCATTTTTTGTTATAGGCTTGCAGCACTGAACAATCCCCAAACAGGTCTCATCTACGGTCTCAAATAATGTCGAAGTTGACCCAGTGTTGCCAACTTAGTGGATTTTCCACTAAAACTGGTGGTTTAGACGCCCCTCTTAGTGGCGAAATGCTTTTAGTGGCTGGTGGATTTTTTAGTGGTTTTTAATACGATCACTCAGACAATAAACCGGGAAATTTTTCATTGATAAAAAAAAATTGTTGTCTGTAAAATCGGTTCACGGACGATAAATAGTGATAAGTATGGGATAACGTCTTAAAGAAACATTTTTAAAAAACGTTATTACCTTTTTTGGCTCAGGGAATTAGACTAAAAATTATAGAGAAAATCATGAACATCTTATTAAATTGTAGAAATAAACACAAAACACATTGTCGCGTATTAACATTTGTTATAAATAATGGTTTCCAAGCCAACGCTCGTTTGACGGAACGGGATGTTTTTTCGTGCGCGCTACCGGAGTTCATCAATTTATAAGACGTTTTCACGTCAAAAATCCTCAATTTCTGTTGAACAAGCACTTAATCACAAGAAAAAAAAGCTAGTTGATTAATAGTTCAGTTCAATGAAAGCACACAATTTATAGCAAGTAGTGGCGACATTCATATTTTGTTGAAATGGAATGACAGCGAGAGATCTATCTGGTCACACACTCAGAAGAACGGATGGCCAATGGGTCAATAAGGTTCAAGAGTGGAGGCCGCGTTTAGGTAGACGAAATGTTGGTCGACCATTATTACTAGGTTGGGAAGGCGATCTCCGTGCAGTGGCCGGTCCGTGTTGGATGCGAGTGGCAAGGGATCTGCCGTCTTGGCGTTCATTTAGGGAGGCATCTGTTTAGCAATGGACGGATAGAGGCTGATGATGATGATGACGATAATTGCGCTTCAAAGATGCTCAAGGAGAATCCAGATTTGAAGAACGAGCGACCTTTGCCGTCACCCTCCAAATACATACTGCCTTATTACAACGCTGATGTTGAGAGATTATTTAGGGGTATAAAAGTAATAAAAAATAAACAAAGGAATAAAATGAAGATAAACCTTTTAACTGCTACATTAAGAATACGCTGTGTTCGAAAAGAAAATAGTGCAACGAATGTGAAATTCCCATAAACTTTGTAAAACAAATTAGTACCAAAGAATGTTATCAATTTGAAACCGACAATGATGGTGCAGATAACCCCTCACCTTCCGACTGATACAGGTGCTCACCGGGAATGGTTGCTTTGGTAGTACCTGTGCTGGACGGCCCACAGGGAGCCGTTGACAGTATGTCACGATTAAGGCGCGGCGGGGAATCGGGCCATCACACCCTCGAGGTGTGCCCGAGATGCGCGGCGCTGCGTCACGATCTGACATCACTCATCAGAGGAGACTTGTCTCTGCCGATCGTCATCACCGCGTTGCTCGGTGACGACGAATCCTAGACAGCGATGCTCTCCTGCGAGGCAGTAATGTCCCAGAAGGAGGCCAACGAGCGCGTGAAAGAGGAGGCCGCTGCCAAGGCCTCCTCTCACAGGCGACGAACGGGGGTGAGTAGGAGGGTTACTACTTAATGCATCTCCAGTAACGCCCCTGTGTTCGTGTCAAGGCTCAGGATGGGAACCTGGGTCTGTATACACGACGTCGTGGGGACTGCTTAGTAGCGGCCGGGCAGTCCCCTCTTACGAGGAGTGGTCTGGCCTTTGCCGGGGCCAGCCTGTCGCTGAGGTAATCCTGTCTGTTGCCTGCATGGTTTTTGTTAGGTTAAGACTACCAGATGCGAGTCCCACATTGGGTCAGGATCTACCCAAGATCCTGGCTGCATCCATAATGATTTCCCTGCGATAAAAAAAAATAGAATGATTCATTTGAGGACGGATTCATTTACAATTAGTAGCTACAAGTTGTTGTTATTGAATAGATCCTGATTTGTTGACACACTTATTGTATGTTTATTTATTAATTGTTTACATTTTATTACGTAATAATAAACGTCATTAATTACTAATATGCTTATATTTTTCCTTTATAATGACTAAAATTTTGTTTAGTCGAAAATTTTGTGGTTATGAGATTAGGCCTGTTTTTGTTAGTGGTTTTCTGGTGGTTTTTGCAGTTGAATCTAGCGGAGAGCTAGCTTAATCGTTGGCAACACTGTCTGTTGACCAGTTGGCGACCCCTGCACTCTGCAGTGGCAACTGGCGCGACGCTAAGACGATACGTGGCGACTGGCGCTGTTAATTCATTAATGTTTTATTTAAATTGACAGATATATAATTCTTTGAACGCGCAGTTTTGAACTTTAGAGTTAATAAGTGTATTAAATAAATTATTGAAGATATTCTACCAGTGTTTGAAATTGAAATATTTCGAAGAAGAATTAAAGCAGTTGCTGTACGAATTTTTGCAGAACATATTATATTGACGTTCTAACACAAATAAACAATTTACCGGTAATATATAATATTATTATATGTAATAAAATATATTTTAATAATACCATATAATAAATATGTACCCTAATAAAAAATAGTCAATATTTATAGGATATTTTTACCATGTGCCTATTACGTAAGGAATTATGTAAGGATTCAAATTTCAAAGCTTAGGGATAAGTTACCGCGCTTTGTTAGGAGTTAGGACCGTGAAATTTAAAATACTTAATTAATTGATTTTGAAAACTTTTGAATTGTTTCAATTAGTATTGTTATCTTCTTCGTACATTTATATTATATGGTAATTATGAAGTTTTTATTTGCAACATGACGATTATATAGCAAATTAATAATTCTGGATGTAACTTTTAATTATTTGAATTGATGTTATGATAATAATAAATTGGTTTAACTATATAATTTTGTGTAAAATTAATATGTCAAGATGATAAGACAACAAACAAAAAAAGGATCAATTTCAAAAATACAAACCTTTATTTAATTTATCAGTAATGAGAAAAAAAATCCTGATTCATTAACTTAAAAATAGTCTTATCTAACTTAAAATCTAAATATTAAGATATAGGTACCAATGCTTGATAATATGAAATAGTTGGCAATTTCTTTGTTGAAAAAATCTGATTATTTGTTTTAGTCATATAGTCGGCCGTCTTGGCCTTAATTGAAATAGGGTTATGTCCAGCCGTAGATGTATAAAGGTAATAATGACGATGAAGTAGGTACATAGCCAGACGTTGATTTAAAATATGTATATTTTAAACTATAGTATAGTATATAACTATAGTAACTTGCAAAATATAAATTATTTCAAATAAAATATTTTCTTGTACAAACATACATGTTGCATGCGGAAAGAGTTTGAAGTAAGTAAGCTTTGATATAAACATGAATATCTAAGGTGAAATGTTAAATGTTGTAGTTGTGTATTAAGCATATTTTTTCCATCGGCTGACTATGCAGTATTTTACAAATATATAAACTATACAAATTTAACAAATTCCATAAGTATCTAGAAGTGTGGTCATTGACAGCAGTATAAGTAAACCAAACTTTAGTGACAATGATATAATCAAACACAAAACATCAGTCCTGATCCTTGCAACCGACATTTCATATTTTTATCATTCTTTATTTTTATGGATACCATCTGAAATTTGAAATATGTCCAACTTAACTTTATTTTATTACTGTCATCTTCATTAAAATATCAATCATTGTAATTTGACGCAAATACATATTGGTAAGTTGTAAATATATCCTGACCTAAATTATTATAGTTAATATATTTAATGACAATAATATAACAGCACCAGACACCTCAAGTGTCTCAATCATTGTATTTTTCATTGAAACGGTTTCGAATTTTATTTTAAATGATATTCTGCTGGAAGAAAAAAGATATTGTAAAAGAAGCTGTATTTTTTATATACCTAATTTAGAATTCTGCAAATTCTTTTGAGTAAACAATATTTTGTCATATACCACCATACCATGGGACCATGTACCACCATCCTACTTGTTTCTCCCGTGAAACAGATTTGTTGTGTTTTAGAGACAAGGGCAAGACAGGCCAGTAATTACTGGCACCGATACTTAATATCTTGTCTCAGGATAGGCAACACACAAATAAGCCTGGACTAGTTCCAAGTACACTAGTCTATGCTTATGAGCGACATCAAATGCTTACCATCAAGTGGTATGCCTGTCAGTTTGCCTATCTATCTAACATAAAAAACATACTATGTTGTTGCTGATCGTGATAATTTTGTCTGTGTGTCTGAAATCCTGTCCTGATATCCTTATCAAATATAATAATTTATAAACCATACTGTGTGTGTTTTGAGTGAAATGGTCCCAGTAATGAGGACTGATTACCTGTCTGGCCTCGCTGGTGTCCCCACCCTTAAATAATAACCATACTGTGTGTTACAATTAATGGCTGCGAGTTTTGACCAGAACAAATTAAAAAACCCAAGGAACCTTTGTTACCTTAGAAGTGTATAAAACGTAATTTATTGCGTAAAGGAAATTATGGCGCGGTATCGAATTCGATCCGATATTCAAAAATATTTTTTTAATTCTTATTATAATACGCTATCAGTTATTACTTATATAATATTTAACTACGATCTCCTTATAGTATGGCTTAGGCTAAGCGCACTAGGAACAACCATGGCCGTAATTTCTAAAGTATAATTAAAGCCGTATATTATATTCAAAGTGCATGTTAATGAACGGCTTCGGACTATTGATGACGAAGTAGTTTATTGGTTGTAGTTCAATAATTATCAGTGATAGAAGCAGATGACAGCGCATACACTTATAGAGTCAGTATGCCAGTAGGTCGCGTTATGTAAGTCCGCCGCTTACCTTGCTTTGCGTAAGAACCGTTGTAAGTAATACTCGGGCTAGACGATGACTTAACGCGATCGGGGCCTGTGTTACTTACTCCGATCCTTTTTAAAGGTATTACAATTTTGAATGCGCCATTTATATTTCATAGTTTGTTGCGCTTTGTTTTCACGCTTACATTAGATTTAAGTTTTAGTAATTGCAAGCTGCTTTGCGAATGTTCTTTTTACTGTTGATTTTTGTTAATCCTTCAAAAGATACTTGAATATGTATCATAAGTTCATAGTACTTATAAGAATTCATTCATTTGTCAATTATTGATGTTAACTGAATAGACAGGACCGTCCTGTTACTAACAATTTGAGTTAAAGCTGAATTACATATATTTCTGTTAACGACGTAGGCAAAACTTTAAAGTACAACAAGTACCTAGTAGAAGCTATCATATCAGCGACTTGATCTCTGTAGGTACTGCATTTTTTTTTCAATTGGATTTTAATGTTAGCCTTGTGACTTTTTCAGCGTCATCAATAAATGTAATGAATGAAATCTGATACATTTTTTTTTATTTTAGGCATTTGAAACCACTTCAAATAAAATAGCGACGAGTAATTGTGTGCTTACAACATAATAGCTTTAGCGCCACATATCTATGTAAGTATGTATATTATATTTAGCATATTTAGTGTCTCTAGGAATTACATTATTATTCTAGGAATTATATTGTGACTCAAAGAATATTGAAAGATTATAGTTAAAAAAAACTAAAAACACGCTTAACCCAACTGAAAATTTGAAAAATAATAATAATAGAAGAATTAGATGGATTAACAAAAAATGATATTACTTATTGTAAAAAAGCGTGGAACTTGTACAAAATTTTTATACTAACTTCACTTTTAGAAATAGATACATACCGATGATATATTTTTAACAATGAATATCATTTTTTGAATTAATGAATTCATTATTTTTTACTTTTTAGTGTCGATTTTTAAATTAAAGATTTTAATTTAAAGAACCTACCTGATGGCAATCAGTTTACAATGAGTGAGAGACTAAAAACAACACAAGTGATGTAGGTAACTCGCGCGCCTTATGCCTTACATGCATGCGCTATCCTAATTATCCTGATTAGGATATTGGAATAATTTTATCAAACTATTGTATTGTCATCGGTCCTCGATAAATCTACAAAGTTTGAACGAAATCTGGCCGTTTGAAGTGGGTCAAAATCGCTCCCAAAGAAGTCGGTTGTCTTAATAATTCGAATACATAATTTGATTAATGATTACAGAAATAAAACTTAATACTAAAATACTAAAAACATTATTTGCCTAAGGCAATTTAATAGTAACTTAGATTCAATAATCCAGTAATTGGATTGCTCAATGATAAATTTAGCAATCATCCAATAAAAAAAAGTGTCACAGATGGTCTTGACCTATATCCAGTTGAACGGACACGGGATGATCATTATAATCCGTATTAAGGCCTCATAACGTAATGTTTCGTTGAATTCTATAACAGTCCCAGCCTTTCAAATCTTCATTGCCCAACCACTATATTATGAAATCTTTTTTATAATACCGTGTAACATTAAGCGCCGCGCGTCTATGTAACCGGTAAATGATTTTATTTTGCCAATTATTGATTGGTTATTTGATGTATAATCTGTATTTCTTTTTGGCGGATAGTGGACATGGTTTGGTTTAATATAGGTACGTCAAATTGAAGATCATCGACACTCGGGTGCGTACCTATTTAACTTGTACTAGCTTTTTTTTATCGCAGTGAAATCCTTATGGATGTAGCCAGGATCTTTGGCTGGATCCTACCCAATGTGGGACTCGCACCTGGGAATGCCCACCCTAATTAAAACCACCGCAAACGCCTTCAGCCGCTTTTTGTGGGTCCCGGATACAGGCTAAAGACAGAATCACCTAAGCGACAGGCCCCACCGAAGGCTAGACAACTCCTCGTTAGAGGGAACTGCCCGGCCGCTACTAAGCTGTCCCCACGACTTCGTGCCATACAGACCTAGGTTCCCATCCTGAGCCCGACTCGAACACGGGCGTAACTGGAGGCGCATTAAGTAGCGCCTCCTACGGACCCTCCTTTCTCACCTGCTCGTCGGCCTTCTTCTGGGCCTCTTTTTGTGAGGCAGTAATACCGCGCAGAAAGAGACCATCGCCGTCCAGGACTCGTTGTCACCGAGCATCGCGGTGATGACATTTGGCAGAGACAAGTCTCCGCCGATGACCGATGTCAGACTGTGACACAGCGCCGCACATCTCGGGCATACCTTGAGGTGTGCTGGGTCAAGTCTACCGCCGCGCCACAATCGTGACACACTGTCAACCGCTTCTTGCGGGCCGTCCGGCACAGGTACTCACCAAAGCAACCGGCCCGGTGAGCACCTGTGTTAGACGGAAGGTGAGGGGTTTGCGCATCCACCGCTCAAGGACCGGACATAAAGCAACCGTTAGGCTTTTTCCATTCGGCTGCTTAGCCAGGTCCTCCCCCCACCTCCGCATGAACGCCGCTTGCCCTAGTCGGCGAACCCGCAGTATCCCGTCTGGCGTAAGTCTCTTATCCGAGACATAGGAGTGCGTCTCGGCAAAAACCTCCGCCCAGAGCTCCCACGGGGGGTCACCGGCCAGGGCAGTGGCTTCAGCCAACGATACCGTACGGTACGCCCGGATCGCTCTTACCGCGATGATCGGCTGCGCTGAGCGCAGCTGGGCCTTGTTCCTCGCGGTAAGGTGACCCGCTCAAATGCATGCTCCGTACGTCGCCATACTCCGGCAGACTCCGAAGTATGGCTGCCGGCACTGAGTCCGCAGAGGTAACTTATACTTAGCTACTGCACTGAGATCGTCATTCAATCAGTAATCACAAACTAATTTTTGTTATAGATCCTTTTCACATAAATGGCGGATTTCGAACCTTCTGCCACCGTAACTTTAATATATACGCAACTAGTGACTCGCCCCGGCTTCACACGGGTGCAATGCTGATACTAATTATACTACAGAATGTCTTAACTCTTAATATACAACGTTCACACCTTTTTTGTGATTAGACAGTAAAAACATGTTTTCTCTAGTTGAAAGAGCGACATACAATTGGCCATCTGAAAAACACTCGACACTCAAATGTAAGACTGCTACGTTGAAAGTTTGACCCTATTTTTTTTTTACTTTAACGCCGGGAAATGCTCTGAGGCACCTCGCGGGGGAGTGGGTCTCCCCGCGCGGGTATGTGGGACTCGCTGCGCCCGACAGCTGGTAAATGGACGCAGCTCTGCCTAGAAAATATTGGCCATATTGATCTTTAATTGAAGTGAAAATTTATGACTAGTGTCTAATGCACATTATATTTAATAACCTTATTCGTACCGAGATAAAAGTATCTTCTCACAGCTGAAAATACAGAATTCCAGATTCTAATGATAATTTCTCCGTTGTATAACTGGTTCGCTGCATCCGCTAGGTCAAGTTCATCGCTAGTTTAAATACGAACGCAGTTTGGATTATATATTAATAAATTCCATTTTAAGAAATATACTTTTATTTAATTACAATTCGTAAATTAGTGTTCAAAAATGGCTGGTTTTAATTAATAATGATAATTATATATAATAGTAGAAAAAATATACTAGTAATAATTTAGTTTCCCCAAGACTCCTTTGCCTTGTCCATCTTTCTTATCTCTACTTGTGTAATGACTGCCCACAAGATGTTGATACCGTAGTCTAGAACAAATTCAATTTGTTCAATGTCAGTAAATATTTTAAAAATCAAAAAAATAATGGATATGTCACCACGTGCATTACCGTTCTTTTTATTTTTATAGAAAATTCAAATGTGTGAAACAAAAATTACCTGCCAGCATATTTTTTAGCAGATTTAGTTTTATTATTTTCTTTTTTTCTAACTTCATTTCCTGTTTCTTTAAAATGTAAATTTATAATGTATTCAAATGAATTTGTACTATACGTTATAAAAATGTTTCCAAATGCATTGTTGTATTGTGTTGTACCGTTGATAAGTATGTTTGTATACGAGATAAGCTATCGTCCATTCGCGGGGTCGCGTGTAATCATAGGTTGTTTAAGTATACACCAATTTTCATTATCGCGATCACATGCTACTTTTTAATAAATAGGTAAATATACGATAAAGACCGAGTATGTTATCTAATGTACCTATAACTTTCTTAATTGGGTTCATTGGTACCGTTAAGATGTAAAGTCGACTTAACGAATATTATTGTAAATTACTTAATTAGAAAAATAAAAAAATATAAAAGATGAAAATAATTACAAAAGACTAGATTTTATTTACTTATATATTTGGATTTCTGTCTGAATGCAGTCTGAATGCAGAATGGCTCATAAGTTCTACGTTTTTCACCTTCAAATTAGTTCCTCTTCAAAAAAAATAGTTTGTCTGTCTGGCCGTGTGAGAACTAGCATTGCCGTGGTGCGAGATGATACGACGTTTACGGTTATTTTTACGCAGTTCGGTACAATAACTTCCGGCAAACAAACAAAGCCAGGTTGAAGTCGAGCAAGGCTTTACAGAACTGTCAAATTACACTTAAAATCGTAGAAAATCATACTTCGAATTTTTTTCCGATTTTAATCCATGTTAATGTAAAACCAGAAGGTCGTGGGTTCGATTCCCACCCAGTACAAATGTTTGTGTGAGGAGCATAATCATTTGTACTGTAATTTATCTATAATATGTATGTATTTAGAAATATATAAATATAATAATAATCTGCGGACGCTTATTTTCTAAACTGAATAGTTTGCGCGAGATACACTTCCAAAGTGGTAAAATGTGTCCCCTTCTAAAATAAGAGAATGATAAAACTAAAAAAAATATATGATGTACATTATTACCATGTAAACTTCCACCGAAAATTGGTTTGAACGAAATCTAGTAAGTAGTTTGTTTTAATACGTCATAGATCGTAAACCGCAAGTACCTTTCATTCAATCAACTCAAATATAAAAAAAAAACTTTTTTCAAAATAAACCATATTTTTTGTTAGTGTCTAATGTTGTAAATTATGTAATGGTACGGAACCCTTTGTGCGAGAGTCCGACTAGCACTTGGCCGGTTTTTTTATATTAGTTTCATGCTGTCAAATATAGACGGAGGCTTAGGTCCGGTTGCACGATATTGTTGGTTAAAGTAATAGTCAAAGTTAAA
Organism: Helleia helle; assembly: GCA_963853865.1. Lineage (NCBI taxonomy): Eukaryota > Metazoa > Arthropoda > Insecta > Lepidoptera > Lycaenidae > Helleia > Helleia helle. Next base: position 10,473,144 of record OY971420.1, read on the forward strand.
TTTGACACTAACAATAACGTTGACTTTTACGGTTTAGACAATTGGGTTGCACCGGCATAAAAAATCTGATTGTTAAAGTTACCAGGGTTGCATGTCTAATGATGCCTAATTTGATCCTAATTCCTTAAGGGAAATATTTTAAGATATGGTAATACATACGTAATACTTATGTAAAAAAACGGTTTGACGTTTAAAACTTACTAGGCGCCGCCTTCAAATTATATTGTCATAGTTATTTTGAAATTTCCGAGATTGAGTAAATAATGAAACATAATATTTTGCAAATATTTCAACCAAATATAACTAAGGTGCTATTTATTACACAATAAAAAAAAATGCCTATATTTTCAAAATGTTAAAATAATAAAATTATCTTATATTTAAATTATGAACTTAGTAAATAATTTATATTTCTAATAATATATCATCATCATCATAAGTCTTTGTCTGTCCTCTGGTGAACATAGGCCTCCTATATAATAATGAACGCCGAGACGAATAATACACATTTTACTATCAGTAATATTATATTATCATTAATAATGTTTTAGTCAAAATCAAACCAATTATATTAACAATATATAATTTACTTGATATTTAACAATTAATATTTAAATTCTATTACAGTAAAAACTATTTTGTATTTTAATTCGTAATATAATAAAATAATAAAAAACTCAAATTTGACATCTGACGTTAACAATAACTTTAACCGGCCGATTGTAAGCGGATAAAGTTAGTGTTAAATTATGACGTATTTTGACCATAGTCAAATGGTGCAACGCATTTTTACACTAACCGGTATTTTGACGGATCAGTTATTGTTAAAGTAAGATGGTGCAATCCACCCTTATACTTTTAAATTATATAAATAAAAACACTCCTTGCCTTGTCGTGGCGGTGTGGCTCAGTAGCCTAAGGTGAACCCAGCACCTTGGGCGAAGCAAAATGAGCCGAGGGAGCTGCTCTTTGTACCCTTATTATAAAAAGAGGGGATAGAAAAGCAGGGGGCCAAGGGGCGAGGATGGGAACCTCACCCCATTGTACTGTCCCGACGTTGGGAGAGGTTGTTCTGTGGTGCGAGACAACCCCTCTATGGAGGTGGCGTCGGACGTTACCATCTTTCGGACGCAGCGAGTCCCACATCCCGCCAGGGGAGTCCCCCTTCCCCAGCGGGATGCTTCAGAGCATTTTCCGGCGTAAAAGAAAAAAAAAGCAGACTCGTTGTACCCATGCAGACGGCAAGTGTATTCCTCACACAAGGGAAAAATTTATAAATTCAGGTCAAAAATTTCAGAACGTGTCCGTTCGTAGACGACGTATTCAGAGCCTGCTGAAACATCTGTATGAGATACCCAACTGATATGTAAGGGACAAACAAGGTCATATTCGCGATTTATTGCTTACCGTTTGCTCATGTCGGCGCTTTGTCTTTGATGAATTCCGATCTTTAACGGCTGTAACATAATGTGAGCCAGTGTTTTTTCGACTCGCTCTAGTGAGAAAATTTAACTATAAATAATAAACTTTTTATCACGAATTTCTAGTTAGTTTTAGATTTTTACTTCAATTATATCGCTACTGTAATGTTTACTAATTCTATTCTATTATACTACGTGCGCAGCAATTAACAACACAATTAATTTATTAAGGAACGCCACGTTAGATTATAGATATAACTGCCCAATAACAATTCCGATGTCTATAAAACTTAATAATTTGTAAATCAATTAAAACGTACCCTTTGATACCGCCAAAATAAACGAACAATTGGAGGTACATACTAAAGAAAATCAATAAGCGGCTATTAAGTAGTTTTTGATGTACAATTTACTGTATCATCATTTTGTTTACAGGTGCTCTTAGTATTTAGTATTGCATTCCGCACCGTAACCAGATTAATGGATTAATTCTTAGTCAAACGTGAGTTGATCGACGGCGCTGAATGACAAACGGAAACTGCTAATGAGGCCTTATATAATGGCCAATCACAATGAATTCAATACAGTGAGATCTATTACACAAGAAGATCAGCATCCTTCGAGAATAGATACACAGGGGCAGCCATCTTATAGGAATTTAGACAAACGACAAGATGGCGACCGGAGTATTGAAATTATCGAAATTACAGATGAGAATAATGCATTATCAATACGAAATATACCATCACAAAATAATCAATATATAAGCGAACGTTTGACGTCTACATCTATAAATTCCTCGCATGTTTCTGTGGCCAGAAGCGAGAGCATAATATCATTTGACGCGCCAGAAAGAATATCAAACGCTGAGTTAGAAATGGTCCCGGTAACAGAGTCAAGATTCAACATGAGTTACATGAACGCACCTGTTTCCCAAACGAAAGCGATGAGTGTGGATGAAAATTTATTACCAAGTACGAGTAGAGGCCATCGGTCGAGGGAGAAACACGTTTATAAAGCACATACCAGTGAAATTTGTGGATCCGAAGCAATAAGGGTTACAAGAATAGCAAATAAGCTAATAAAATTATCTCGCTGCCTCAAAACACCTAATTTCGATGAGTTGAGCTGTTTAAATTGTCGACGACTTCCAGTTACACCAGTCACAGGGAAATGCGGCCATACGCGATGCATGAGGTATGTTTTACGAAATTCATTAGAACTGTGTTAAAATAGCCTTGTGTAATTTGTTACTAATTTAATTTATGTTGCTTCAAGAAATATGCGACTATTTCGTCACGTATTACTCAGCATAATATTATGTTTAACATAAGAGAGTTTCAGACTAAACGTAGAAACATTGTATTTGATTTTTTTAAAGTAAGGGCGTTTCAGACTAAACGTAGAATATTGTATTTTACTAATTTCAGATGTACTTTCGCTCACAAAGTTTGTCCATGTGGAGTGAAATCACCTGAAATACCAAACGAAAATACAGAGTTGCGAGAGATAATAGACAAAATGATGAAATTTGTAAAGCGTCTCAAGTAAGTATTAGTAGAATAAGACGCAATTTCAACTGTTTACAGTTTTTAAAACTTCGAGAAATATTGCGGCTTTCTTAATAGCATAAATCATACTTTATAAATTTAATGTAGAATTATAAGCACACAAAAGAAAATATATTTTTGTGTATAATTTATACTATGAAAATACTAACCCGGCGAACGATGAATTTCTTAAACTTGCTTTGTTTATTCTGTGTTTGCGCCTTTTCTATTATTGTACAAATGCACTGAAATATTTTGTAAACTTGCGCGGTTTTAAGATTTATAATATATGAACAGTATGATGTATGAATATTTTAATGCAAATTTTGTTACAGGTCACCAAAGAACCAGTTATCAATAACAACCCAAGAAGATAAATTGGAATCCAATTTGGAGTTGAATATGCGAATATGCCGTAAGTTGGCTTTATAATATTATTGTCCTTTTGTGGTATAATTTTTTTTGGAACGTGTTTATTCATTAATATATTATATAATCAATGTTTTAATATGACATTAATGACTTCTAGAATACCAATAATGTTTTAATTTATTAAATAAAACCATTTCAAATGCTATAGGTACTTTAAAAGCACTTTAAACACAGGCTAGATGTACCAGTACGATTAGACTCACAAAAGTAAGCAATTCTTTCAAAGGCAACTGTATACGCTTTTACAATAGGATCCCAGAAAACGCTCAAAATTTATCCATTAATAAATTAAAACAAGTTATTAAGGAGCGTTTGTGTGGTAAAGGATATTATAAAGTATAAGATTTCATGGAAGATACCACACCTTGGGAATAGGGCGTTCCTTCCAGGCATTTCAGGATAAGATGTAAACATTGTTCCAGAATACAAATTACTTGAAAAGATTAGTTCCAATGAGTTTGTTTCGCCGATTCTTCTCAATGAGCTTGTCTTGGAACCGGCGGTAGATTCAATTGACGTTCAAAAAGATACTTTATTGGTACTATTTTGAATTAAAAAAAATGATTTTGATTTTTTAAATTTCAATAATAAAAGAGCTAAACCGACTTTAAGAAACATGTCTGAGACCCACCAAACCCAAACATGGTTATGGGTATTTGTGTACCTATCTATACATATAATAAATCTGTAGAGGAGTCGTTTCTGTACATTGAAAATATTAAAAAAAAATAGCAAGGGTGTTAAAGGATGACTAACAGAATATAGTTCCAGCATTTTTTTAATTTTTGTCTGTTTAGTTAACCACGCATCACGTAAAAACTACAAAACCAATGTAAATAACTTTTATACATAAAAATTGTGCGTAACTTAGAGTAACATTTAGTTTTTTTTTCATCGCAATCGCTTTACTCTATCAAAAGATATAATATTATGTATTTGAAATGTAATTCAATACAATACTTAACAAATAGGATCAGATCAACGCCATCTATTGACAATTTATAGTACCGACTTATTGACAAAAATGTAGTTCAATACAATACTTAACAAATAGGATCAGATCAACGCCATCTATTGACAACTTATAGTACCGACATGTATATCCTATTTGTTAAGTTTAATGAATTTGTTGAGTTATTATAATATTTTGTTAAAATTTTAATACGTTGGAAAGGAATAGTAATTACTTTCTTTAATACTTTAGAAAATTATCGTTTTCAATGAATATAGTTTAATGTGTCACTTAAATATATACACACACAATTATATATTTTATAACTGTGTCCGAACGATTACAGATTAACTCTCAATAGATGGCGTTGTGCATATGACGTCATTTCCTGAATCGCGCTATTAAGATTCTCGGCCAAAGAATCACCCTAACCCGTATTTGAAATTACAGTTGAGTTGTTGGGTGTCTTAAGTTTTCAAAATTCGTTCGTTCGTGTCGTTTAAAAGGTCTTTCTTGGTTTTAGTCTGTTTGTCGTTTGATAATTGGTTCTTTAATCTTTCAATATTTTCTAGTATAAGAATATGCCTTCTAGAAAATAATCAAACCTATCGCAAAGTAGCCGAAATGCTAAAAGGTTGAGATTAAGTAGGTCTCAAGAATCGGAGGAAGATCGTGAAGTGAGGCTAAATGCAATCCGAGCGAACCACATCAGAACTCTTGCATCGGAAACGCCTACTCAGCGTGCGTCTAGGCTTTGCATACAGCGTGCAGTGTGCACTTACAGTAGCTTCTCGCTCCCAAGAGAGTATTGACGAACGTGAAGCGCGGTTATCGGCTGACAGAGAGCGCCACGCCCTCTCACGCGAGTCTGAGACTTTTACCGAAAGGGAGTCGCGTTTAAGTTCGCAAAGAATCCAGACCGCAACCTAGCGCTCCCAAGAGAGTATCGAGGAACGCGAAGCGCGGTTGTCAGCTGACCAAGGGCGTCACGTCCTCTCACGCGAGTCTGAGACTTTTACCGAAAGGGAGTCGCGCTTAAGTTCGCAAAGAATCCTGACCGCAACTTTGCGCTCCCAAGAGAGTGTCGAGGAACGCGAGGCGCGGTTGTCAGCTGACCGAGAGCGTCACGCCCTATCACGCGAGTCTGAGACTTTTACCGAAAGGGAGTCGCGTTTAAGTTCGCAAAGAATCCTGACCGCAACTTTGCGCTCCCAAGAGAGTATCGAAGAACGCGAAGCGCGATTGTCAGCTGACCGAGAGTGCCACGCCCTCTCACGCGAGTCTGAGACTTTTACCGAAAGGGAGTCGCGTTTAAGTTCGCAAAGAATCCTGACCGCAACTTTGCGCTCCCAAGAGAGTATCGAGGAACGCTAAGCGCGGTTATCAGCTGACCGAGAGCGTCACGCCCTCTCACGCGAGTCCGAATCTCTCTCAGAGAGAGAACGGCGATTAACAACAGCCAGAGATAATTATGTAAGCGCCCGGATGAACGATGTACGTTATTTAATATCCGAAAGGGAAAGGATAGACGATCTGCGACGAGCAGAAACAGGAGAACAGCGACAATCTCGCCTGGGAGCTGACCGGGCTCGATACCACATGAACAGAATTATAACTGGCGAGGCTAATGATGAGTCCTTAGAATATAATGTTGTTGCGAACATTATTCTGCCTTGGGAAAATAAGGAAAAATCAGGATTTACATATTCAACAAGAATTGACTACGCCTTCTACGCCTTTGTGGGTGGTATGACAGAAATTTGCAATTTTTGTGATGCTCTGAAATGGAGAAAAGAGGCAAATGGAATGTGCTGTTCAAATGGAAAAGTTGTTGTTCCAAATTTTCAAGATCCCCCAAACATTATTAAAACTTTTAAATGGCGATCACCCCCAGTCTAAACACTTTTTAGATAATATCCGTTCCTATAACAGCGCTTTCCAAATCACATCCTTTGGGGCAAAACAAATAACGGAGGGTCCGTTCATGCCAACCTTCAAAGTGCAAGGTCAAGTTTACCATCTCATCGGATCTTTATTGCCAGATAATGAGCCTAGATTTCTTCAAATTTATTATGTGTCCGATTACACTGAACAGCATAATATTAGGAATCGCCATTTCCCCCAGCTTAATGGTGCGCTTATATCAGAACTACAAAACATGCTGCATCAAGTAAATCAATACGTGGGGAATTTTAAAGCTGCGTTAGATTCCATTCCACAAGGCAGCAATGATTACAAAATAATCATCAGCGCAGATAGACGTCCTGTTGGTGAACACCGCGGGAGGCACAAGGCACCAATGGCAGATGAAGTCGCAGTTGTTTTAGTCGATCAGGAATGTGAGAGGCGTGACATCGTGTTACGCACTCGCGACGATCGCCTGCAACGCATTTTTGAAACTCACCGAGCTTACGATGCCTTGCAATATCCATTAATATATTGTCATGGTGAAGATGGGTACAATTTTGGATTGCACCAAGTGAACCCTACTACGAGGGTCACTAACTTTAATAAAAAAATATCGGCTCTGCAATATTATTCATACCTTTTGCAAATAAGGCGTAACTGTTTTGTTTATTTGCAACGTTTTCGTGGTTTGTTCAGTCAATTTATTGTGGACATGTATGCAAAAATAGAAACTGAACATTTAGTGTACATTCGCACTAACCAGCGTCGTTTACGTGCTGAAGAATACGTGCATTTGCGGGACGCAATGCAATCAGATAATAATATCGAAAATTTGGGGCGGTTAGTCATCTTGCCTTCCAGTTTTACAGGCGGTCCGCGATATATGCACGAAAGAACGCAAGATGCCTTTTGCTACGTCCGTAAGTATGGCCGGCCGGACCTATTCATAACGTTCACAACAAATCCAAAGTGGACCGAAATTTGTTAGGAACTTCTCCCAGGACAGGCGTCATATGATAGACATGACATCATTGCGAGAGTATTTCATTTAAAACTTAAATATATGATTGATCTTCTTACAAAAGATAAAGTTTTCGGCTCAGCTCTTTGTTTCATGTATAGTGTTGAGTGGCAAAAGCGTGGCTTACCTCACGCCCACATCCTCCTGTGGCTGGCAGAAAAAATCCGACCCGAAGCTATTGACAGTGTCATAAGTGCCGAGTTTCCAGACCATGATGCAGATCCAATTTTGCATGACATCATTAAAACACACATGGTTCACGGGCCATGTGGCGGTTTAAATAGAGTATCACCATGCATGCAAGATGGTCGGTGCTCAAAAAGATACCCTAGGGCACGTACAGAACAAATATATCGGGAGAAAATGGGTATCCGCTATACCGGCGTCGATCACCTTCTCAAGGTGGTTTTACGGCTTCCATCACGTTCCGTGGGCAAGAAATTATATTGGACAATAGATGGGTGGTACCGTATTCACCAGTTTTATCTAAAGCATTTCAAGCTCACATTAATGGTGAAATATGTAATTGCGTTAAGTCTATAAAATATGTATGTAAATATATCAATAAAGGTAGTGATCAAGCAATGATAGCGCTGAGAAATAATGAATATGACGAAGTCACAAGATACCAGTCTGGCCAGTACATAAGCTCCTCTGAGGCAGCTTGGCGTATTTTAAGTTTCCCGATACATGAAAGGCATCCGCCGGTCATTCACCTGGACGTGCACCTTGAAGGCGGGCAGCGAGTGTACTTTCAGTCTGAAAATGTGGTAGAAAGGTTGGCCAACCCGAGACAAACCACCTTGCTTGCATTCTTTCGTCTTTGCCAAAGTGATCATTTCGCGAAGTCTCTTTTGTATAATGAAGTGCCATGTTATTATACTTACAACAAGCAGCAAGGTATTTTTGTTCGTAGGAGACGTGGAACTGTTGTAGATGGTGAGCCTGGTATTTTTAAAGAGCACGTGATTAGACCGGTGTACACGGTACACCCGAATAATCCCGAGTGTTATTATTTACGCTTTCTTCTTCATATAGTACGAGGTCCTACATCTTTTGCAGAACTCCGTAAATTGGACGATATTGAACATCCCACCTACAAGGCCGCTTGCCGCGCACGCCATTTATTAGATGGAGATCAGCATTGGGATGATGCTCTAGCTGAGGCATGTATTAGCGACAGTCCACATCGCTTGCGACATTTGTTTGCCATCTTATTGACCTTTTGTGGATTATCAGATGCTAGACTGTTGTGGCAAAAATACCATGACAAGTTTGCTGAGGATTTTTTGAGACAAGTTCAACTAAGTACTGATTGAGAAATTCCTCATCAGGTACGTGAAATTTGTCACAACAGGTCCTTATTAGCTATTCAAGAAATTGTTATAAGTATAGGAGAAAACTCGGTCAGTCAATATGGTTTACCAACACCGACAGTCGATGGGGAACGTATAAACAGGGAGTACGCTTCAGAAATTAGTTACGATCCTGTGGAACTCGCAGAAATTTTACAAAGTGGCTTCGCAAATTTGACAGAAGAACAGCGCCAGACGTATGATAGAGTATGCTGCAGTGTAGATAACGCATCGGGTGAAATCCTGTTTTTAGACGCGCCTGGCGGAACGGGTAAAACTTTTCTTACCAAAATTATTTTGGCTCGGATAAGGAACCAAAATAAAATTGCTTTTGCTGTCGCCTCCTCGGGGATAGCTGCCACATTGTTGCCAGGAGGAAGAACAGCACACAACATGTTTAAAATTCCCATAGACTTAGACAGTACGGAAAGCCCGGTTTGCAATGTGTCACGAAATAGCGATAAAGCAAAACTGTTCAATGATTGTGCTTTAATTATTTGGGACGAATGCCGATGGCAAATCGGAAAGCTGTAGAAGCTGTCGATAGAACTTTGCGGGATATAAGACAAAACGATCGACCGATGGGTGGCATTACAGTCCTTTTCTGTGGTGATTTTCGGCAGACACTCCCAATCATAGCGCGAGGAACAACTGTCTGAAAAGCTCTATTTTATGGCGCACTATAACAGTTACACACCTAAGTATAAATATGCGTGCACAGTTAGGAGGCTGCGAAAATGCGCTGGAGTTCTCTAATTTACTATTAAAAATAGGTGATGTGGTACATATCCCGTACAAGAAAATGGAAGAGTTATTTTGGTACAGAATCTTTGTTTTTCTGTTACATCACAACAGGATCTTATTTCTTCTGTTTACGGGGATTCCACAGACATTGGTAATCAAACTGGTTCTTGGCTATGCCAACGTGCTATTTTGACTCCCCGTAACGACCAAGCGGCAGCAATTAATTTAAAAATATTGACGCATGTTTCTGGAAATAGTATAGAATATACATCCATAAATACAGTTATGGAAGAAGAAGACGTCACGAACTAGCCCGTGGAGTTTTTAGATTCCCTCAATACACCTGGTCTTCCAGCCCATAAAATAGTTTTAAAGGTCGGCGTACCGATAATTCTTCTTAGAAATTTATGTCCTCCAAAACTTTGCAACGGCACTCGGCTCAAAATCACTAATTTGCAGCAAAACATCATCGAAGCCGAAATCTTAACTGGTTGCGGAGCTGGTGATGTTGTTTTCATTCCAAGAATTCCCCTCATTCCCAATAATTTTCCTTTCTCCTTCAAAAGAGTGCAATTTCCTGTCAGCCTCTGTTATGCCATGACCATTAATAAAGCTCAGGGTCAGACATTATCCGTTGCTGGAGTTGACCTAAGTACTGGTAAGTAAGACCTAAGGCCGAAAATATAGCCCTTTCTAAAATAAAAAACACTTTTTGCATTCAATTATACGATCTGGTAGCCCTGTTATGAATTACAATGCCTTCTATTTACCATAGAGCCATTGTTTGGACGGTTTATTTGCCTATTTGCCTATTTGACGCATTTGATGTGTCGAAAAGCCGACAAGTGCACTTGTTTGTCAAATATGTCAAACTAGCTGTGCCCGCGACTTCGTTCGCGTAGATTACGTAATTTAACAATGAGTTTTTTTAGTGTGAAGAGCTGTATAAATAGAGGATGTTGAAAACTTATCTCTAACTTAAAACCCTTATACTTTTAATATAATTGATCGCTTTTATTCATAGCACCTAGTCTCTTTTGAAATTACCCATAGAGAAGAAGAATCACCTAGCGCCTACCTGCTTAGGTAACTATACTGTAGCTATCATCATCATCATCGTCAGCCTCTATCCATCCACTGCTGAACATAGGCCTCCCTCAATGAACGTCCTTGAGCTGCTTGATTAGGGACTTCGGTTCTCGCTGTAAAGTTATTTTTTAATGTTTTTTCCTCCGAAACTATACGGTTCATGGTTTTTTCAGAAAACAAAAGTTAGGTATCCATTCACATTTACTTTCAAAAGCGATTATTATTTTTCCCTAAGTTTGGAGATATAAATATTTTTCAACTGGCAACACTTTACCTGTCAAAGTCACTGTTCGAGCATTCGCTTGTTGAAATTGAAGAAATCAGCCCATTATTACGTGTTTCTTCTTAACAAAACGTTTTACAGCAAGAATAACTTCTCTAGCTGCACCCCACAATGCTTTCGGCATGTTTCGTAATGATTTTTAAACAAAATAACAAATTACTAAATGCCAGACCACCAAGATTTGAGAACTGTCAACACAACTGTTAAAATTAGTACGTTTTTTTGCCACACGCCAACTTACACTTGACGCGCTGTAACACCCGTCTTTTTGCGTCGGGTTAATTAAAACAGACTTCAAAATTTAAAAAAAAAAAACTAAAAAGAAAAAAAATAATTTCCTTAATCTTTGTGCCTACAATTTGTAATCAACTTGTTATTCTACTAATATACAATCTTTGCATTTACCACGTCATTTTTGTTACTTTTGGAGTCGGTGTCAGCCAAGGTAGGTAGGTACATCAAGGAATACGACACCGGCTTCAAAAGTAACAATAATGACGTGGTAAATGCAAAGATTGTATATTAGCAGAAGAACAAGTTGATTATAAATTGTAGACACAAAGATTAAGGAAATTATTTTATTACTTTTTAGTTTTTTTTTTTATTTTGAAGTCGGTTTTAATTTTTGTTTAAAAATTTTTTATTTCTTAATTTTTAGTGATTGCAAAATTCGGTAACTGATTTTATTTGTCTGAAATATGGGTAGAACTATTAAACGCGTTGCTCAGATTAGATAGCGCTGTATTAATGAGATGAACGTAGAAAGGGTTTAAATCATTACATAACAAAATATAAAAAAACCGAAATGGAATTGTGTAAAACTTTATATACATGTAATTGAAAGGCGAAAGCAATCACGGCAGATTTGCTGCTATTCATTAAATAATTCAGTTATGATATATAGGTATAGAACATCACCAATATATAGGTATAGAATGGATATTATGATGACCTTGAAATACTATGATGCGCTTCCAAGGCACAGTTGTTTTTTGTTCATTTAACAACAACAAGTAAAATTAAATTAAATTAATTAAATAAAATTACATGATTTTGGTATATTATTTAGCGGTATGAACTAAGCCCAACAAAAGCTGTAAATCGTCGAGGATTCCCCTCGACTGTGTAAGGTCTCCATCATCACACCTGTAATGGCGCTTATAACCTATATGGGTGCAAAGTTCTCATCAATTTAAATTAATTAAGTTCAAACACAAGCTAGCTACTGTAAACTGTTGAGGAGTTCCCTTAACTGTCATTTGTCTTCATCATCAGACCCTTAATGACAGTCACAACCCATCTAGGTGTAAAGTTCTCATCATTACATATTAATCAAGCCCAAACACAAGGGTACTGATGTAAATCATCGAGGAGTTCCCTCGACTGTCTTTCGGCTCCAGCATCAGATCGACTCTAGACCGTCATTAAATTGTAGTCCTTCAAAACACTTTATAAAAAAAAATATCAAACGCACTAGTCGCCCCCATGATTTTTTAAAGTTCCCCTCGATTTCACTGGGATGCCATCATCAGATCCTGGTTTCCTTATCATGGGACCATTTGGGAAGTATACCCTTTAGAACAAAAAAATAATTTTTTAAATCGGTCTAGCCATCTTCGAGTAATCAGGTAACATACATAAAAAAAAAAGATTCCGACGAATTGATAACCTCCTCCTTTTTGAAGTCGGTTAAAAATAGTATTATTAAAAATATTGCGGTTGTCGTTTTCGAATTGACATACATATTAAGTAGACATTGATATAAATGTAATACAATTAAAATCGACGATTCAGATTTTGGATCATGTAATTGCCTATCTAGGTCATAACATCTTATATAGCTGTTATACTACATAATACTATGTACTTATGAAATGCGTATTGAAATCAGTTAATTGGATTAGTAGGAAAGTTATTTGTCTATAGTATCTTAACGATTTTAATATTTTTTAATTACTACACTTACGCCCGAATACTCAAACGAATCTCAAATTTAAGACGTACTTAAACTCGTGTTGTCCCTCTTTTTATCTTTGAATCTGACACGTTGTAGCATGAGTTTAAGTACGTCTTACATTTGAGATTCGTTTTGAGTATTTGGGGGTATGTCAATCAGCAATAAATAATAATTAAAAAAATCCTCAACGTAATGAAATGGTTGAATCGATTTTGATAGAACATGTCGAAGAACTAGCAAGAAAACTTGCTTTTAAATCAAAAACCGCATCAAAATTGGTTCACCCGTTTAATAACTACGTACGATGCCACAGACAGACTCGGACGGTCAAACTTGCAATACCCGTTTTTCAGGTGTTAATAAATACATACATATACATATACGGATTTTAACCAGATTAATTATTATTTAGGTTATCGAAGTTACGGATACTTTTAAGGGCCCCTTCTCACAAAACTATAGGTATTTAACGCACCGAATCGGTTTGCACTTGCGTTGCGCGGGAGATGTCTTTATATGAACTCCGGTGACCTACCGCGGCCGGCAAGCACGCCACAGTATACGAATATGCAGTAGATGTATGTGTATGCTCGAATTATTCTTAGATGTGATAATTAATAATTATGCATAACAAAATCTTGTTATTATTATATTTATCTAGTTTTGGATGTATAGAAATACTAGCTGGTGCCAGCGACTTCGTCTGCGCAGGATAAGATAGTTTTATTTCTTCACTAATTAATCGAAAGGAACTTCGATCCATCCGGGTGTCCCTTGACACCTCTCTTTAGTTTTTTTTTAATAAAAAGTATCCTATGTTACTTCGAATACCTCCAAGAATATGTGTACAAAGTTTTATGATGATCGGTTTTAGTAGTTTTCGCGTGAAAGCGTAACAAACATCCATGCTTTCATATTTATAATATTAGTAAGGATTAGGAAGGATGAATTAGCTACATAGGTCTAAAAGGTAGTGCCATGCTGCTTGCAGCCGAATTGGGCTGGCACGACCGTAGGGGTACCTCTCGTTCACATGATAATGGCGTCAAGTGACACCTATGCTGTCGCGCTTCTTGCGGTGTATGAGTTTCCGGTGTCCCATGGCAGGGGATGGGGTAAAGGAGGGTAATGCATCTGCATTATCTCTTGTGTGGATGTTTACGAGGACGACCTATGTGGCTCAATGGTTAGCGCGTTAGCGTTCAAGCCGGAGGATGCGGGTTCGAATCCCGCCAGGGAACAAAAAGTTTTCTGTGTTCCTGGTTCATGGATGTGTATTAAATATGTGTATTATAAATAAAAAATCTTATATATGTGTATAGTATAAAATATTAAATATATTTCCATTGTCTGGTACTCGTAACACAAGTTCTTCGAGAACTTACCACGGGACCAGATTGACGTGGTGAAAAAAGCGTCCTTAGATATTATTATTATTATGGGAGTCGGTAGTCATCTAAGGCTCCGAATGCTCGTTTGTCCCCCTAAGAGTTTTAGACACGGGTCTCCTCTGAGAAGAGGGTCAAGGCCATAGTCCTCACGACACTGCCCTGTGGGTAGGGGGCTAGGAAATGATTGCAAATCAGAAATATTTTGTGATGAAGGTTCCTCATTTTCTTTATTGTCGGACCATTTGAATTCTTCAAGTGTTAACAATTTCTGGCAGAAGACTACATAGTATAAACTATAAAGCAAAGTCGCTTCCCGCGTCTGACTGTATGTATGCTTACATCTTTAAAACTACACAACGGATTTTGATGCGGTTTTTTTAATAGATAGAATGATTCAAGAGGAAGGTAATAGGTACATGCATAATATAGTAGATAAACACTGATAATTTTAGAAGTTTCTGATGTGATATCATAAATAAACCATTGCAAACGCTGGATGAACCCTAACAGATAGATCAAAATAATGTATTACATTATTATACACCTGAGCTGGGCCCGGTTCCGAATTAATTATTATTGTATCAATGTATGGTAGAAATGTGTATCCTAAATATGCATACTGAAAAGTCCGCGATGGCATTATATGTCTACATTAGTTAAATATAACATACTACCTATATCCATATTAATACTATACATAATAATTAAAAAATTGCCAATTATAAACCGGTAATGTAAAAGCTATTCACAAAAATACGGTATTAATCACTACATATTATAAAATAAAGTCCTACGCCCGTCCATAGATAAATAATTATCATCAATCCGTATATGGCTGTATATCTAAGTTAACGCGGGCGAAGCTGCGGGCAACAGCTAGTTTGTGATAAAACTGTATTAAGATTCTTTTTCCTTATTTTACTTTTTTTATTCGCCATTTTTATTCATTCATCTATTTATTTACACTAATTAAAGGTTTTGTATTACAAACTAATTACAACTAAGAACAACAATTGTTAGTAAGTATTAAGTAGCTATATTATTTACACTGTGTCGTCTTATTTATTTAGAGGTAATAATATGAAATGCGCGGTTGTCACGAGCAAAAGCGGCACAGGTCCTACTTCGATGACGCCCGGCTGGGTACTGGCGCGACGTGGTGCGATGCGCGAGAGCCATATTTATCGTTTTTTATTTTTCAAAAATTTTTGAAGTGACATAATAAAGATCTATCCAATCATTTCCACGTCATCTCTATTTAGCAATTTAAACGTAAAAGTTTCATTAAAATTGAGTTACCCGAAGTCTCATACTACTCAAAATGCTTTTAAAATCGACGTTACATTAGCATTTTTTTTGATCATGTAAAATGTTAAATATTGTATTTTTATCCAAAAAAATCCCTAGATCAAAGATGTATCTATACCCCATTTTTTATTATTTTAAAATGACGACTTCTATGAAAACACCTCGATCTAGAAACAACAATTTGGGATAAGGGACCCTTAATTGTACTCTGTTGTAAGTTCACTAATGTAAGTGAATGTGGACTTTCTTTTGAATTATGTATAAAATGAAACATGGGAAATTCACTCTATAATAATATTATATTAATTAAAACACTATTTAAGTGAAAAGGCTCATTTATTATAAATCGATTGCGTGCTAACGCTAAATTGCAGAAAATAAAGTTTCAGCACACAACCTTCGCAAAAAGAAGTCTCTTTATTAAGAAATGTAAGTGCAATCCGCGTCCTATATATATGTCAATAATATATATAGTATATAAATATATATACTATATATATATATATACTATATATATACTATATATATATATATATATATATATATATATATATATATATATATATATATATAGTATCTAGTACCTACCGGTTTCTAACAAGAGATAAGCTCACCTTAAGTCCTACGAACAATGCTCAATTAATATTTATTGCATAAATAATAATTACGTAAACTCATATATAATACAAGGCTATATTGCTTTTCGAATGAACTGAAGGACAGTTCCGCAACGGAAAATTGGTAACAAAATTTATTTGCTGCTTAGCGACACGAATTTAGCGTTACATAAAATGTTGCAGACGGTGCCATGGATATCGTAACCTTTTGAAACAATGCCCTTGCAAATCATCCGGCTGATTAATGGACAGCATCATCATCATCAGTCCCGATCTGTGCTTAAACATGGCCTATTTTAATTTAACCGACTTCAACAAAAAGGAGGAGGTTCTCAACTCGGCCGGTTTTTTTTATGTATGTACACCGATTTCTCCGTCAATTGTGGACCGATTTTCAAAATTATTTTTTGTTTGAAAGGGTATACTTGCCAAATGGTCACATGATAAGGAAACCAGGTTCTGATGATGGCATCCCAGAGAAATCGAGGGAAACTTTCGAAATTTGAACGACTAGTGCGCTGAATATTTTTTTAAATAAGCATTTTAAAGCATTACAAATTAATGAAGGTTTAAAGTCGATCTGATGCTGGAGCTGGAAGACAGTCGAGGGAACTCCTCGACGATTTACTTCAGTAACATTGTGTTTGGGCTTGATTAATTTGTATTGATGAGAACTTTACACCTAGATGGGTTGTGACTGTGATTGGGGGTCTGATGATGAAGACCAAGCTCAGTTAAGGGAACTCCTAAATAGTTTAAAGTAGCTACCTTGTGATTGGACTTAATTAATTTATACTGATGAGAACTTTGCACCCTTATGGGTGATATGTGCCATTACAAGTCTGATGATGGAGACTACAGACAGTCGAGGGAACTCCTCGACTATTTACAGCTTTTGTTGGGCTAACTTCATACGGTTAAATATGCCAAAATGTCTATCTCTGTATCTCTATATCTCTGTATGTCTTTCTTTAATGAATTACTAAAAATTAAGAAATAAAAATTTTTAAACAAAAATTATAACCGACTTCAAAAAATAAAATAACTAAAAAGTAATAAAATAACCGCGTTTCTTTAATTTTTGTGTCTACAACTAATAATCATCTTGTACCTCTACTAATGTACATTTTTTCGTTTACCACGTCATTATTGTTACTTTTGGAGTCGGTGTCAGCCAAGGTAGTTAGATACCTACAGCAGCAAATCGTGGGTTAAGAACCAGAGTAGCGTAAGGGCAAAAATTCAAAAAAAATTTTTTTTCACCATTCGCTTTTTTAATCCCCATATTTTTATGTGCCAAAAAACTGGAGCGATGTAGTGTGTAGATTGCTTAGTACAAAAATAGCATATAAAGAAAATTGATTTTCGTTTACTGCCAGAGGGAAGTATTTCTACTTACAATAATTCTGACATTATTTTGTCAAAAAAGTTAAGAGCACAACAATCGAAACTCGATTTACAGTGCGAATAATACACCTAAGATGCCTTGAAAGTAAATGCTCAAATAACGTATCTTGTCATACGTTTTTAACGCAGAAAGTTTGATTATGTAGCCAAAGCTTGTTTCATGCCAAATAAGCGTAAAGGTACCTTTACTGCTAAAGGGACCTTGTTTCCTGCGCTTTTGTGATTATTTTCCCTGCCAAAAAAACGTAAGGGTGTGATACGCTACTATGGCACTAAACAATTAAAGTAATGAAACCAATTTTTACGTCAATAATAGTGTAAGAGCTATATATGTTCTTTTAGCACGTAATAAATCTCTATTGTTCTGATTCACTTTCGCGTCTAATACGGTCTGTACGTTATTTTGACACTTGACGGATTTTATCGCGGTTTATTAAGATTTTTACTTTTTTATGTTGGTTGGATAGGCAAACAGGCAGATATGGTAAGTGGTCGACGTCGCACATGAACATACATCATTTGTGTTGCCTGCCTGAGACCTAAAGAGGTTAAGTAAGAGGTAGTGCCATGCTGCTTTGCAGCCAAATTGGACCGGCACTACCGGGGTTGGTACCTCTCGCTCACATAATACAGCAATGTAGCGTTTCGTGCGGTTTGTGAGTTTCCGGTGGCCCATTAGGGGGGATAGCAGGGCAACGCATCTGCATAACCTCTGGTTGTGCGGATGTGTATGGGCGTCGATAGTCGCCAAAAGGCCTCGATTGCTCGTTTGCCTCCAATGCTATTTAAAAAACCTGTCGAAATAAACATTTTTTAGCTTATTGGCTTTCTTAAGCCACGGAATGATATGAGCGATGAATGTTTTGCGATAATATGAATGATGAAGAGAAAGAAGTCAATAAAGGTGAACATGAAGCTCATTTACAGAGAAAAATTCAAGCGAGAAGACAAAGATGAAGCTGGTCACAGTCAGATGGAAGTTGATAACATTCACGCTACTATAATTATAAAGCTGACCATAAAATCAATACCAATTTTTGATCCGTCCGTCCGTTATTTCACTACTATTAATTAGGACTGCGTCAAGAATAAATCCTTACAAAGTATAATAAATGGGACAGGAAGATTTTTTGATTTGAAAAAACTGAAAACTGTTATGATTAAACAGACACTGACGAGGAGCTGTGTATTGTTTGAAAATCAAAATTAAGGTATTCAGAAGAGGCAAAGAGCAACCTCGTCACCACCATGGTTCAAGCTTTGTCGTGGCGGTGGGACTCAGTAGCCTAGGGTGTGCCCAGCACCTTGGGCGAAGCAAATTGAGCCGAGGGAGCTACTTTTTGTACCCCTCTTATAAGAAAAGGGGACAAAAGAGCAGGGGAACAAAGGGGGATGATTGGAACCCCATTGTACTGTCCCGACGTTGGTACGGGTTGTTTTGTGGTGCGGGACAACCCCTCTTTGGAGGTGGCGTCGGTCCCTTGAGGAGCTGACTAGCCGTCGAGGTACCCTGTTTGCTCATTAGATCCGGGGCACCTCACCAAAGGCGGCATTGGTGGCACTCGCCGGGTTTTAGTGGGTAGAACTGCGTCCACCTTACCACCTTTCGGGCGCAGCGAGTCCCACATACCCGCCTGGGAAGACCCACTCCCCCGTGGGATACCACAAAGCATTTCCCGGCGTTAAAGAAAAAGAAAAAGAAAAAACCTCGTCAAGAGTTATTTTTCAAAAAGCTTACAGTGGTCACATAGCTATATCAGCAAATAAGTACCATGATTTGCAAAAGCTGTGTCGATCTGGATTTATTCCTCCAACATAATATTATCATGATTTTTCCAATTTTTTTCAAGTCAACCACGAATAATTATTATTTTTAATTATTATTAATTTTAGAAGATTTTTGTTATTATTTTCAGGTCATTTTTAACGAAAGTTCCGTTGCATTCCCTAAGTTATTAAATTTATATAACAGCCAAAATATGTATGTCAACCTTTTTTTGAAAAATAAACTTTATTAAAATAAAAACGTATTTTAACCGCCCAAAAAGTAATACTATTCTGTAGCCGCAAAATAAAGCTTTATTATTAGTGAAAATCAGATTTCTAATTATTATAGATTTTTCCATAGAAGACCTATAAGATAGCGATAGGTAAATTTGAGTTGTTTTTCGGCTCTCCTGTAAAGTTGTCATTTTGTCCTTACGCTACTCTAGTTCTTAACCCGCGAAATACGACACCGGTGACGGACGATGGTGACGTATTCTTTGCTGTACCTGGTCTACTACCTATTTAACTTAGCTGACACCAACTCCAAAAGTAACAATAATGACGTGGTAAACACAAAAATTGTACATTAGTAGAAGTACAACATGATTATTAGTTGTAGACACAAAAATTAAAGAAACGCGATTATTTTATTACTTTTTAGTAATTTTATTTTTTGAAGTCGGTTATAATTTTTGTTTAAATTTTTTTATTAACTTCGAAGATCGCTTGCTCTATACAAATCGGATTGTCTTCTAAAACTTTTTTTAATCCCAAGATTATCTTCGTAAAACGTTTACTTTTGTATGAAACGGATTCTGTATTTGACCCTGTCACCTTTATACATGTTGTCTCTTATCTGTGGTGAGTCATTACAATTTCAACACGTTCACAGCTTATCAAAATTTTATACGTGTATGTTTATGTAACCTATCTTTAATTATATAACATTTTGTTAGTTACAAATATAGATTTTAAAATGTACGATTTTAGTATGTTGTACTTTTAAGGGAAACAAAAACAAGGGTTTAAAAGTATACTTTTTATAATAATATACTTATCGGCTAATTGAAAGAACAATGTATACGTAGATATACATTCTTCGTGTAGTATTTTCGTGTCATTAGCGAAGGCGGGCATTTTCATACAGGTGGGCTGATCACGAAATGTATAAACAGTACGTGTCATTGTCTCTTCAAAGAAAATGACGTCACGCGACTTACTCACGTACGCCTTTGTGATAAGTCAATCATTTTCATAAGAAATGTTTACAAATTACTTTTTATAATTTCGTCTAGACTTTGGTACATACACCTTGGAATTCCTGTAGCTGAAAACTTAAAAAAAATATATAACTTTTTTGCATTTAAACCAGTTTATATATTCAATCAATATGAATTTCGATCCGTTTATAACGAGGTAAGCACTAAATGACGTCACTTTATTATATTGGATTGATCGACAACGGCTCTTTGTTTTGCTTTTCGTCAAAACTGAATTCTTTTTATTGAATTATTTTGTTTTTTTTTAGTTTAATGATATAATAAGTTTTATCGATTCATTTTGAAGGAGAACGATAAACAAGAAAAATACTTTTTTTTTCTTTAATGCCGGGAAATGCTCTGAGGCATCCCGCTGGGGTGGGTTTCTCCAGGCGGATATGTGGGACTCGCTGCGCCCGGCGAGTGCCACCAATGCCGCCTTTGGTTAGGTGCCCCGGATCTAATAATCTATATCTTCTCTATAAAGCAAACAGGGCACCTCGACGGCTAGTCAGCCCCTCAGTGGGCTCACTCCAGTCGCCACCGCCACAGAGGGGTCACAAAATAATCCCTCCCAACGTCGGGACAGTACAATGGGGTGAGGTTCCCGTCTTCGCCCCTTGCCCCTGCTCTTTTGTCCCCTCTTCTTATTAAAGAGGGGTACAAAGAGCCCCCTCGGCTCAATTAGCTTCGCCCAAGGTGCTGGGCACACCTTAGGCTACTGAGCCCCACCGCCACGTCCAGGCCTGAACCATGATGGGGCTCAAGAAAGAGACCTGGCTTTAGTTACAAAAATATTTTTTTTGCAATATAATATTAAATATTATTATATGTACTTCAATAGTATACTAAACAAAAGTAGATATTTTTAAGCTCGTATTTCAGAAAAAATATTATTAGCAAACGTTGGTGTGTCAAACCTGTGAAAAAAAATCCCTAAGCAACCATATTTTATTTCAATTATCACGAACCCTGATGGGAGAATTTGTGTTGCAACTTGCAACCTAGAAAATTTGAGCAATACGGGTAACTAAAAACTTAACGCTGGCACAAAGGCGGAGGTGATGAAATCGCAAGTACTTCAGTCTTTAACGGCACTACACTTTATCAGAACATATACACTTTTTAATTGCGTTACGTCTATGGCTTCTCCTTTTAATTGCTATTTCATCATAGTAAACGAATAGTGAGGTATATAGAGAGTACTAGCTGTACAACGCAGCTAACTTAGATTTACAGCCATAGACGGATTGATGATGATTATTTTTATAGCCTAAGTTACTCCTTAATACATCAGTTATCTGTTTGTGAAAGTCACGTCAAAATCGGCCCAGCCGTTCCCAAGATTAGCCGGAACAAACAGATAGACAGACAGACAAAAATTGTAAACAAAGCTGATTTGGTATATGTATCGTGTATGCATCCATATGCATTTAATAAAAAGCTGTTATTTTAATATTACAAACAGACACTCCAGTTTTATTTATTTGTATAGATAACTATCCTTGTTTGGCAAAGATTCGAGAAAAAAGATAAATATCTTGCTCATTAGCAATCACAGTCAAGGTTCTTCGGCGAGGTTGCTTGCTGTTGAACATTTATTTACCTTGCTGAGCTATTTCACCTTACAGATCTTCTTGTCATACTTTCTAGCAACAAATATTGTCTGTGGATATATACAGAATATCTGTGTTTTATGATAACATAGCGACTTATGAAGTAACGAGCTAATTATTATGTTTGATAACAATGCAACTGTTTTTTTATAATACACACATGACACATCAAAATGAAATAAATAACAATGTGAATTTTTCTTTACACACACATTACGTGTATGTGTAATTATTTTAAATTTAAAGTATTGTCATTAAAATGTTATTGAGTTGGCGTTATTTTTATTTATATAATACATAATTGTATTGTATTGTCGACGCGTCGTGGGCGTCAACAATGATCATACAACAAGTCTATTATGTAAATCGGTCATTTGTTTGTTACATTGCACTTATATAAGCGACGGTGCAATGGAGAGCGCGGGTCGCAGGTTACGTTACCTTTGCTTTAACTACTCTATATGGAGTCACCCCGATTTGTTTCAACTCGATATAACAAAATAGCCGTCGGGGCTCGTTCAGGAGATATGAAATATTTTTATTAATGTTAGAATTTTTAATAAAAATTAATAAATTCTATAAAGATATATCACAGCATAACGGCTGTCATGCCGGTTATGCCAACACGGCATTTGAGTCCATTAAAACAAGACAAAAAAAAAGTGTGTGTGTACTAGCGTACACTCGTAAGAAGTGAAACTTCTTTATGACGTTATTTTTCAAATCACGCGTGGTAGGGATAAGAAAAAGATGGCGCGTAACGGAAGAATGTGACGCGTAACGAAAAAATGTTACACTAATTTTTTTTCCAACCCCGATAAATAAGTTTCACTTCAAAAAACACATCGAAAAAAAGTGTGAACATGTAAACGCACGATTGAAGTAAAACTTCATAACAAAGAAATTCAAAGAAAAATAGTGAGTCTGACACAAGTTAACTAGTCGAAAAAATAGGCCTCCACTATGTTTTAGATATTCAAAACGTAACTCGCCCGATCACACTTTTCGTAACGCTCTCGTCACGCATTTATTCCCCAAGTCAAATGTGTGTGAAAAAGTTCATTTTAAATAGTTGGTATGATATATTATTTTAAGAAATGTCAGAGTCATGCTGTTTGCTGTCACAGTATTCGAGTCATTTTACTGCCAAGGCGTACTAGTAGATGTTTCATCAGATTCATAGTATATTGTTTTTATTTATATTTACAGAGAGTTGATCCCATGAAGTCCATGCTCGGTTAACCTATGGAAATTATACTATGTATTTTTCTTTAAGGAGTATAACTTCTACGGCTTGTACATAAGTACACACACACACTTTCTTCTATTCGTCTATCTACTACTACCAGCTACTTCCAGAACTTTTTTTGATGTTCCATAATTTTGCGAATCAGAATTTTTTATTTTCTCTTAAGGATTTGAAACCCATAGAAAGAATGTATTACGTTTCTATTACTTAATTTTGCAATGATCTGTTGTTAGTGGCAGTAGGCGGCTTGTTTATCCCTTTACAAATATAATATAAGCAAAGCGATAGTGTATAATGTATATAATATAGTGAGGAAGTCTTCATGTGAAGGACTTTCTATGAGTCCTACAAGAGTAGAATTCTCAAAATCCTGTCGTGCATCCCATTAAAATAGCAAAACTAGTCTAGTTGGAGCTGAACGTAATTTTTTTGTCCTCGTCCGTGAGAAGTATCATGAGCAGATGTTATATTTATGTAACATAAGTTTTATCATAAAACGTATTTAAATTTACTTTGTTCATGAAAGACCTAAAGTCCTTACGTAACCGACGAACTTGAATCATAATACGCTGGGCGTGGTGCGAAACACAAGCTTCAAGCGGGTGGAGTTATAATATGTTGAAGGCCACTCATTAAAATATTATGTATAATGTATATCGTCCTAACGACCACAGCTAAACAGAGGTCTTGGCGTTTATTGAAATACTATTATTTATACTTATTATTTATTTATTTTATTTAGGCATCAAACAGTCATAAATATTACATAGTTTACTATAAAGTTTTACTACTTAAAAGGCAAACAGTGCTGAAATTTACAATATTAAGTATGCGTAATGCTTATGTGCTAAGTTGAAAATATAAAAGTGCTAAATTGTGAAAAAAATGTGTTCAGCGAATCCAAAAGAAAAGTAGCAACATTAAATTAATTTTAATTACCTTAAAACTTTTTGAACTACCAATCATCCACAACTCATCCACAAACACACTCGCATGCACTTCACTTTCTCGATTCTCGAAGATATTGCTTATGCAAGTTTGAAAAACAATTTGTTTCTAAATTTTTTGTAGGAAAACCCAAATAGATCTATATCAGAAAATTGTGGGAAACAGATGAAGTAACCAAGGCATTTAGCTGTTATAAAACATCTAGAAAGCTGATCCCCTCTATTAGCATCTAATATGAGCTATCTAATGCTATGTAGACTAAGTAGAATTTTGGTCAGCAATCGTATCTCCAAGTCCAAAAGCCGAACTTAGTTGTTTCATGTCACCGTTAGCATTACCATCAGCACTTATCTCTACATCCGTGGTACGTGATACGTCACGGATATAGATGAACTTTTCAATCAAAAATAATCAAATCTATACCAAGCTGACTGTCATTGTGTTCATAAAACTATTATATTATAACATGATAGGCTAGTTTGAGCACGAGCAACAATACGATCATTAGACAATTAGATAAAACAACCTAGATGTACCAGTTTCTTAGTCTTCAATACAAACTTCTAGTTATTTAAACGAGATTAAGTATATAAGCTGTTTCTAGTAATTACCTTTCACGGCATTTATTATAAAATTTCACTCACAAACAGGGCCATCACATTGTGGAATGCCTTGCCATTAAATATAAAACGTGCATAAACTCTTTTAAAAAAACATTATTTGAATATGTGCTATTGATAATCATTTTTATAGTATTGTTAATTTCATCTGTACTCATTAGTTATTATAATTAATATAAAATATCACGTATTTATTTCAGAAAATAATATATGCACATGTAAATTTATAATATTTAGGTTTATGTATGGTATAGTATGCGATATATGTATATAATTATTTTAATATATATTTGTAGGTACTTTATATATTATATTACTCATTTATTTATATATAAGTATATGCGTAAGTTTATTATCTTTTCATTATACCTTTTATAATTTTTTGTTTGTTTTGCTGTTGTGTTGTAGATAATCAATAAGGCCGCCTGTTTGTTAATTGGTTGTTTGTTTGTATGAGTGCGAATGAATTACAATAAATTATAATTCACAATTCATTTAAAAATCGGCTTTTATACACGTCGACGACGTCGAAGATATGACCACCATGATCTGGTTTGTTTCGCCTAATTGAGTCATATTTTGAAATGAACTAAGGTTGAAATAACCAACTAAATCTTATGATTCAGATTAAGAGATATCGCTTTCTAATTAAAGTATAAAAATACATTTTCTCAGAATATATTTTAACCGAGTAGATAGTAGATAGAAAAAATAACGAGTCAAAAGTTCTAAGGTGATTTCAAGGTCATCTCTTTTTTTTTAACCAGAAAAATATTTGTCTTTTATTTGAGTGACATGATAAAATATTCCGCCTAGTAAAGATCAGGTTCAGTACACGCTCTATGCTTTACACATGTATCACCTTACGTAACGTAAACGATAATACGAACTGTAGATTTATTTTATATTACATAACAAAGTATTAATATGGCTCGTGCATTGAATTTGCTAAAATACAATTACTATGTAAATTATTTAACAACATTTTCTACCGTCCACATGTTACTATTAGGGCCCTTAATAAAAAACTATTGTATAAATTAAAGATGGTAAAACCCAGTACAACATCTTTTAATACTCTGAAAATATAATATGAGGATACCATACCTATCTAGTAATCGTTATTGTACGTAGTTTAATTTCTGACGAATGTTCACATGAAATAATTCTCAGGTTTTTTTTTCGGATGTATCTATGCTAACGGCCCGAAGGCCCTAATGCTACATCGGATTAGTGTGAGCCCATTCGGCTCACTTTTGATTTATAAAAGTGGAGGGTTGCCCCCCGCCAACCGTGCAGTCTGCGACCACACGGCCTCCTGGCGTCGGTTGTGTCTCAAGATTTATGTTTAGCTAATGGCTAATTGGATGTGGTCCAGAGATAAATTTTTACGTTCATTGCTCCCTGTTTCTAATAATATCGGGATAATACAAAATATCCAACATAAATAATGAGGTTTTACTCTACAGTCTAGTAATTTTAATGTGTACAGTCATTTGTTCTGACTGATACATTACAGCCGAGCCAAAATTGAACGTGAAACAACATGTTTCTTTTGTGTTGTATCGTGTATCCTGTGTACAATCTAGAATGTATTTTCAGTTTTTATTAGATAATTATAAAATGTGTTATGAATCAATTTCGGTACATAAGTTCGTCAACGGCTATTTTAATCTGTACATGTTCCGAAAGCTATAAAATGTCGTCACTCAACCAAAAACGTTAAATCACAAGGTAAGTGGCACGCTAGACTGGCAAAATAAACGAACATTAATGCTCGACAACATCCGTAGCAAATCGGGAGTAACTTATTACAGCGATCTCGTGGACGATGTGAGAAACTTTCGTGCATTCAAGCGATTTTGCCACAACTATTACTGGAAACATAACATATCCCCAAGTCATACATAAATAGCTCATAGTTAAGATACACTAGTATATTACTTCACTATGTAGATATTATATGACTTAAAAATACAAACCAACTTTCAAACAACAATTATTATTTCAACCATGATAATCACTAAGTTATACATAATAACTCATAGTTGATATACATGTATATTAATCATACTATGCAGATATTTGTAGACATAAAAAAAATCTCCGTGGTGCATTGCAGCTGGGCTTCCCCTGGCTGCTGTCTTTTCTTGACTTTTGTTAGTCATTGCATTCTTGTACTGTCTCTCGCTTTATCCGGGGAGGGAAACTGGAAATTTTTCCTACTCCTCCTGAATACTTCTGATTAAATTCGTTGCGGGTCGCAAGGCAATTTTAAGGTATCCCTGGGCTCCCTGAGATCGTATCAAAGGGTCATTTAGTGGTTACCGCTGTCGATCCTGTCTATACAGGAGTAGCAGTGGTGGGAACGAGTGGTGGGCCTAACCCGTTAAAAAAAATGCTTGTCGTGTATAGAGGCGCTACAAAGTGATTCACTATTTTACATTTCCTGCTTTATAATGATGATGATGTATGCTTACACATTTCTATTTTTGTCAGGCGTTTGTTACTAAGATGCGGGGG
Organism: Helleia helle; assembly: GCA_963853865.1. NCBI lineage: Eukaryota > Metazoa > Arthropoda > Insecta > Lepidoptera > Lycaenidae > Helleia > Helleia helle. The sequence continues at coordinate 10,500,561 of OY971420.1, forward strand.
AGAAGGCTTCACCCACACCGATTAACATAATTATTGTAGTGTTCGACTACGAATTTCGTAGCCCTCGGAAGACCTTCAGCTTTAATAACTTTGGTAATTATGTTATAAAATAATTATCTATTTCGAAGAAGCTATATATTAATTGAAATTAGAGGTCGCCTAGAGATAAGAGAGAATTTAAAAATAAATCATTCAACTTCAAATACAATTTGGCGATGCCTAAAAAACCTAGAATCGACTAAAAATTAATACTTCAAAACTTCTATGTAAAATAAAAACGTCATCTATTGTTATTTGTTATACATTGTCGTATTTATACAACTTTGGGTGTATGCATATCACCCACTACGGGTGTAACATTTTATTTAATTAATGTAATGTATCTATAATGCATATTTCACAACAATAATAGCTTTCTGCACTCGCTCTTTACTTAATCTTTAACTGTATCAAATTTAAAATTCCTCCGTTTACGAAATCCTGAAAAAATGGGTACAAATTTTTTGCTTCAAGTATTAATATATAATATTACTAGTGGCACCGACAGACGTTGTCCTAGATTAAAGAAAAAACATCGTCCCTTCAATTTCATCATTTATTTGCAAGGAATACCTTCTTTTTTATTATGCCGTTGTGCCGAAACTGCTATTTCAATTGAATTAGCTTATCAACAGTGATCACGCAATTAAAGATGTTAAAAATATATTTGACATTACTTAATAACTGGAATAATAAACTGCAATATAAAGCAAATCAAATGATGCGTAAGTTATGTAAGTGTGTCAATGTTTCATTACCCTTGCACCAATCAATTTCTCCCCACCGCGTGAATGCACGAACGAAAGTGAGAGGAAGCTTAATTATGTTCATGGTAAGATGCCGTGGATTAAGTTTCGGTAATGTATAACTATTGAACTTACCAAACCATCCTTTTTTTTTTTTTCTTTAACGCCGGGAAATGCTCTGAGGCATCCCGCGGGGCAGTGGGTCTCCCCACGCGGGTATGTGGGACTCGCTGCGCCCGACAGCTGGTAAATAGACGCAGCTCTACCCACTAAAACCCGGCGAGTGCCACCAATGCCACCTTTGGTGAGGTGCCCCGGATCTAGAAAACAAACAGGGCACCTCGACGGCTAGTCAGTCCCACAAGGGACCGACGCCACCTCCACAGAAGGGTTGTCCCGCACCACAGAACAACCCCTCCCAACGTCGGGACAGTACAATGGGGTGAGGTTCCCATCCTCACCCCTTGCCCCCTGCTCTTCTGTCCCCTCTTCTTATAAGAGGGGTACAAAGAGCCCCCTCGGCCCAATTGGATTCGCCCAAGGTGCACCGCTCACCCTAGGTTACTGAGCCCCACCGCCACGACAAGGCCTGAACCATGGTGGGGTACCAAACCATCCTTGGATTACCAAACGTTTACGTAACGTTCACTTATCACCACATTATAAAACAACAATAAATAGCACGTTGTACGGACGTGGTACCAGTTATATTAAATTTCCCGTGACATCATTGATTTGAGTCGGGATAAAAGTGTAGCGTATGATCAAATAATCTCTATAGTTTATGCGCCATCTTAAATAGCAGACAATAAGGATTTTCGTTTTTTCACTGGACACAGACATCTACCAGTATAAGTGTATAATCTATGCAGACATCTCTAAGATTACCGATCCAAGGCTACTTGCATGCCTTAATCAATAAAACCTATATAAAAGAAACTCGCCAACGTGCCGTCACACTTTTCGCGGCTTACGTTATCATTTTTTTACTCGTAATAAAATGGATGTTGACATTCCAAGCAGTACTCTAAAAGACCAAAGCTGAAAGAATCACTATAAAGCTACGAATAAATAATAAGTCAGGAAATGTAACTGCGTTATAAAAGGCGGGGCTTAAAAGTCGTGTCCAGCGCGTCATCAGTCGGACATTTTTCTTACAAGCGAACACACGTCAAACTTACGCATACGTTTTCGTTTTTTCATTATTAATTGCAGCTGTTAATCATCATGCCATCATTTGTAATGAAGTGGTGCAGGAGCCATACAAAATCAAAACCTCCCGGGATTACTTCTCACTAGTAAATAGTAGTAGTAGTAGTCCTCCCGAACCTTGAAGGAACCAGCGCCGCCTGCAGGCAGCTATACTCCGGAGTATGGCGATGTATGGTGCATCCATTTGGGCGGGTCACCTTACCGCGAGGGGTAAGGCCCAGCTGGTACCGTACAGTATCGTGGGTGACAGCCACTGACCTAGCCGGTGACCCCCCGTGGGAATTTGTGGCGGAGGTTCTTGCCGAGACGCATTCATATGTCTTGGTTAGGAGGGCTCCCGGCGAGAACTTTACGTTTTACTAGATCCTACGGGTTCGCCGACTAGGACAGGAGCATTAATACGGAGGTGGGGGGAGGACCAGGCACGGCAGTCGTATGACAAAAGCCTAACGGTTGCTTTGCATTCAGTCCTCGAGCGTTGGATGCGCCATAAGCACAAACCCCGTCACCTTCCGTCTGACACAGGTGCTCACCAGGCATGGTTGCTTTGGTGAGTACCTGTGCCGGACGGCCCACAGGGAGTCAGTAACAGTATGTTACGATTGTGGCGCGTCGGTGGACTCGGCCGAAAGAAATCATTGTAAAATATTAAATAATATTGTTTTATTATTGACTTGGTTCACTTATTGCATGACATCGTCCACGCAGCTATCACTCGACTGTCATAGGTGACATTGCAGCATGCGCGCCGACCAATACCTGCATTTATTCTGAAATTAAACAAATCACCAATGACGTCTATATGTAACCTCGAAAGTGATTGGTATTTTAAATCATACGTCGTTTTGGTTTGAAGTAGGCCCACTTTTTATGTGTCATTTATTCTGAGTTAGACTTCCTGACTTATTATTTATTCGTAGCTATAAAGTATAGAAACTGAAATTCCGGCTTTATCAATTACTGCACATTCTTTAATAGCTGATGTAATCTTTTAACGGCTGTCTATTATCAGTATGATGGTGGCATGTGATGGCGTTTCACGTTGGTCAGAAGTTGGAATCTCATAAAGGGCAGTAAAGTTGGAGGGATGAATATAAATGATTGGGTTACCGATAACAATAATTATAATATCTTTAATATTTCTTAATATAAATATCTTAAATATTTCATTATCACCGAATGTGAGACAAATATTAAAGAAATTATTAAACCGGACTTGGGTTTCTTTTGCTCCCAATAAATATCTTCGAAATCTGGCTAGCTAATTCAAAAATGCTAGAATTCACAGTTGGAATAAACAGACAGAAAAAACAGTTACAGCACAGGTACAGGGTATGAGTACTTAGTCTAATCTCCAGTCTCGAATCAGTCCCTAGTCTGTTTCCTTGGAAGATACCACATCCTGGGAATAAGGCGTTCCTTCCAGGCATTTCAGGATAAGATGTTAAAATTGTTATAGAATTCATATTATTTGGAAAGATTAGTTTCACTAATTAGTTTGTTTCGCCGGTTCCTCTCTGTGGGCTTGCCTTGGAACCGGTGGTAGATTCAATTGACGTTCAAAAAGATACTGTGTTCAGTATTGGTACTATTTAAAAAAAAAATGAGTTTGAATTTGCTTTATCACTAACTAGCTATTGCCTGCAGCTTCACCCGCGTTACTCAACTCCTATAAGTCACAGCGTCATGTTATATTATAGCCTATAGCCTTCCTCGATAAATGGGCTGTCTTACACTGAAATAATTTTTCAAATCGGACCTGAGTTCCTGAGATTAGCGCGTTCAAACAAACAAACAAACTCTTCAGTTTTATAATATTAGTATAGATAGGTACTTACGACAAAGTCCGTTAGGCTAGATGATGATTGTGTCTTGTGCTAGTCGGATCCGGAACACTCCCGTTCTAGCGGCTGAAGGCAACTTACACTTTGCAGTGAACACATATCCCCAGGAACGACACAGCCCCCAGTGAATGCGCAAAGCATTTCCACTACGTTAATAAAAATAAAAACAAAGAAGTTTAGATGATGATTACCTTCTTGTTCAGGATCACTTAAAAACTAATTAGGCGACCGACTATAAGATCGATGTCGCTTTCATTATTATGTCTTTTATTTACATATGTATAACAAAGTCGAGAATGTCGGCGAGTACAATATGTAGGTTAATGTTCGGGATTTGGGATATCTACGTAATTAAAAAAATATATTTGAACAATTATACCGTGTTAACCTAGTAAGCTAAGTCCGTAATTCTTACGAGTATCAGATAACGGGATTACACAAGTACACAAACTTCTATGGCCCTGGAATCTACAATGTACCTACATATAGTGTATACAATGTACATCATACAAAGTTCTGCCCTTGATGGGATTTGAACCTGCTGCCCCTAATTTATGGCATTGTTTTAAACTAGTAACTAGAAAATTGTCTAGTTCAATAAACATACTTTTAAGGTATTATAATATATACTTCCTTATATAATAACCGTCTGTACACATCACAACTACAAGTAACGATGGCAGTTAGTATAGTCAGCATGCGAATTCATAAGTCTTAGCATGCTAATTGCTATTGCTATGCTATTTGCTAAAATGACGATAATTGCGTATTAAATCAGTCTTCCCGTGGGTGCGACAGAGATCGCACGCTGCCGCGAAAGAAGTATGAAGGAGCGATGAATACTCAATACCTACGCTTCACAATTCGCATTCAACGAATTTCGCAACTATATTTAATTTTCTAAATGCGAATTAATTGAAAGCATGCTATTAATGAATGCGAATTAATCCATCACTAACTACAAGTATGGCCAACCCGCTTTCGTGGTATAAAACAGCTGTATTTTTTTTTACAGAAAGACGGTCTTTGACTACTCGGGGAGTGTTGCAGCATCTCTTGCGGCCGCGTATACCAATGTCGTCTCAGGTGGGTCTTGTATTGAACTTGTTGTGTTGTTATTGGCTTTCAATTCGTTTATGAATTCCGATTAATTTACTACTAATAGACTTGTGTCTGACCAAAGATCGATTTCTGGCTGAAGACGAGTTTTATTCATCGGCTACAGCCTTATAATAATATAATCTTCGGTCGTAGCCTAAAACCACTCACCGGTGGGAGGGAAGCGCTGTGCCGCGCTCCCGGCTGCATGGGTATACCACCATCTTGCTTGTTTCTACCGTGAAACAGCTTCGCTGTGTTTCGGAGGAGTTTCGGGCAAGACAGGCAGTGTAATTTCTGGCACCGAGACTTAACATCTTATGTCTCTGGATAGGCAACACATAGATGAGTTGCCTGGGCTCGTTCCAGGTAAACTAGTTTATGTTCATGGGCGACGTCGACCACTTACCATCAGGTGGCACGTTTGCCAGTTTGCCTATCCAACTAACATAAAAAAAACTATATTTAATATTGGAAGTTCTAAGAAATTTAATTCTGTTAATAGTTAATAATCTGTAGTTGAAATAATTTAACAATAACAATCAGGTCAACCAGAATGAATTTCTGCCCACCATGGTTCAAGCCTTATCGTGGCGGTGAGGCTCAGTAGCCTGAGGTGAACGCAGCACCTTGGGCGTAGCAAATTGCTTTTGTACATAGAGCAGCTGAGGGAGCTGCTCATTGTACCCCTTTTATAAGAAGAGGTCACAAAATAGCAGGGGAGCAAGGGGCGAGGATGGGAACCTCACCTCATTGTTATTCTGTGGTGCGGGACAACCCCAAGTACCTTTAATTACATCCAAAAGTGTGTGCACCGTGAATAGTATTGATATTTAAATGTTTTTAGTACGCGCGTTATAGGTACGCTATTATAAACAAATTAGTATGGATTTTTGCTAATTGTTATAAAATAAAAATTTCAGGCTCGATATAAAAAAGCGCGCGAGCTGATCACTGCTGGACTGTACATAGAGGCCGCGACTCATCTGGCGCGGGCGGCCACCTCCACAGAGCCATGTGCGAGATTCGCAAGGCGACTGCTTAATAAAGTAAGAGTAATTATACTTAGCTTATTATATACTAAACTCATACTAAATATCAACTCAAGATAAGCAACGCTCCGTGTGTTGACTGGACTAGAGAACTTATGGGACACCTATTTATTATCAAACGTTTGCCAGTTTTCCTTTATTAAGTAAAAACAACTGTGAGATTCCTTAATCAATCATGAGAAATGTATAAAATAATATCAGATTCTTTTTAAATCATTAAATATATCTTGCATTCTCTTACAGACATTATGTCTCGTTTACCAAGAGCGTGGACAAAAAGACGCATCGAGAGAGCTAAGCTCATCAATACGAGAGCAGTCGATACAGAGTTGGCTGAACCCAGCGGATCTGGAGTGTGTTTTGTGCACGAACCCTTACCGGGAGCCAGTTTCTACTCCCTGTGGGCACACCTTCTGTCGGTGCTGTATTGAGCGCAGCATGTACTATAGGAGGAAGTGTGCTCTGTGTTCCGGACCTTTAGACAACTTTAGTCTAGCCGAGGTGTGTATTATTAGTTGCTTTGTATTTAGCAAAGGAATGTATTTATAATAGGATTTGTTTATTCCAGTCACAGATTATTTAAAAATATTGGTAGGCACATGACCCTCAGTCGATATGAAAAATGTCTTATTCATTCTAATATTATGTTACATTAGCATTCATAATAATAATAATAATAGTAATATATCAACTCAGCATGTGACATCACAGCGTTAATGCTTTTTTTACACGTGCTGGTTGCCGGATACCCGGCGCTGCTACCCGGCTACCGGCACGTGTGAAAAGGCACTTATGCTGTTGACCGTCTCGGCATCTAAATTCCAAGTCCTGTCAATAAATTTATTATTTTAAATCCAAATTTTGATATGTAAACATATTAATGATTAATAAAAAAATTATAGTTTTCCATACTACTATTAAATTGAACTAGAATCTTGTGTAGACTAGAAATTTGTGTTCTTAATATTGTCAAACATCCAAATATGCATGATGTAATGACTTTGATAACCTTGATATATGATTAACCCTATCAACTTTTTAAATTGCAGACAAACAACAACGTGTTTTTCAGTGCTATATTGAATTGTATGGACATACCACCGCTACCGCTAGAGCCTGACATAATACCAATAGTCATCTCATATGTTGCCTTTCCCGGGTTTGTATACTTTAATTAATGTAGTAGCATAGTTGGTACTATGTACATGTATGCATGTATGTATAAACAAAATATTATCATTTGCTAGGTTTTATAAAAAAAGTGTTTAAAAAATGTTTTATAATCACCATATGAATCGAATATATAAACAACTTGTATTAAAAGAGCATATACTCATATTTGAAAGGCCGGCAACGCATCTGCTATTGATATAGCGGGTGTCTATGGATGTCGCTTGTCACTTACCACTAGGTAAAACCAATGCCCGTTTGCCCCTCTTCTATATAAAGAAAAAAAACCTGGATTTTATTCCGTTATTTACACGCAAACCATAATAATAAATAGTATTTATATAATGTCATCTATAACAAAAGAAATTAACTTATTGTGTCTAAGTGTCTCTGAATTATAACAATATAAATGTGTGAAAAATATAATTATAGTAGTGTTTCATAGAGCATATAACCGTATAGATTAGTAATGTGAGCCATAAAAATCCGAAACTGGTCAGTGATTTGTCATTGACGTAATAGCAATACAACCAACCAGTGATCTGTATGTACGTCCCATTGGCCAATCATCAATCAATGGCCATCAGTCGGCCAATCAGAGCGCAGAATCGGCTCATCTTCGTAAATTTGGTGGAATTTGTTTTCATACAAAACACATTACCGCTCTATTCCGGTTGTATGCCCGATGTAGTGTAGTACCTAGAGGTTTTAACTTCGTATTTTTGCAGCTTTGAGTAAACTTATATGGTTGAAGCGGGATTGTTACTTATATGTACTATAATTTGCAAAGTAAACCCATTATTTTATTGTGCTTTTTGTTTTTAATTATTTAATAAGAATATATTGAAATGTATACTGTTAAAGTATTTTTATGTATATGTTTAGTTTCACCAAAATTAGGTATAAATGACTCTTGTCCTGTGCATGTTATTTATAATAAAGAATAAAAATACAGATTCTCCGAAGTATTATTAATTCATATAATATGTAAAAAATATATTTAATAGACACACAAAAACATATGATTTAATATTTTTTTATTGAATTCTTTAATAAGTTTATACGAAGCTGGTCTTTAAGCAAACATTTTTTACAGGTTGCCCTGCCCATTATTTATTAAAAATTCCCGTCACTGGCTAATGGTGCTCAGGATACTGAAGTCTGGGTCTCGAAGGTTCGGCATGCTCTCATATGAAAGGGATCATACTTTAGCCGATTATGGAATGGTGAGTTATACTTTATTTTGATTTATATTATTACCTGCTAAACCTACACTCGATTTAGACTCATTTTATATTATTACTAGCTGTTGCCCGCAGCTTCGCCCGCCTTAACTTAGATTTACAGCCGTACACGGAATGATGATGATTATTTTTATAGCCTAAATTACTCCTTAAAACATCAGCTATCTGTCAGTGAAAGTCCCGTCAAAATCGGCCCAGCCGTTTCAGAGATTAGCCGGAACAAACAGACAAAAATAGTAAAAAATGCTATTTTGGTATCTGTACCGTGTATACATTCATATGCACTTACTAAAAAGCGGTTATTTTAATATTACAAACAGACACTACAATTTTATTTATCTGTATAGATTATCTCGCCTTAAAACGAAAATAGGGATCATGACATTTTTAAACATCATTACGATTTTCTTGAATTTTAATACTTCGTATTGCTCCCTCGTGCTTCCATTACTGGGTTTACGCGGTTTGGCATCCTGTACACCAAGTTCCATATACGATTTTGAGGAAAATTCTACCATACTCACCCAAATTGACCATTAATGGCCCGCTAGTTAAAGAGCCGTTTTGAACATCAGCGGGCTTACTTTTGGTACTCGATCCTATTGAAATTTAGGATTTGGATCGAGTACTTGTCAATCGACACTCGTGTACGCTACAGTAGCGCACGATTTGACTCGATTACAGTGGAATTTTATGTAACTAATTGTACTTGGTATTTCTCAATCTCGTACATTTTTCGCACTCTTGACAATATTTTGACGTTGAGGTATCGACTTCCAAATCGAGTTTAGGATCGAATGACCAATTTACACAGTTCAATTATGTGAAAAAATCATTATTTTACATACACTTTTTGCCTCATAATGATGATATCATTTTATTCATTTATTTAATATTTGGAATGGCGGGAAGCATCGGGGCGCGCGGGTTGTGTTTTTTTTGGTTTCCCGTTAATTAATTGTTATTTTGTGTTTTGACCATTCGGAGTGATTTTCTATAGTGTTTGTTTTAAAAACTTGATCTTTATATAATCTTTTTTTTCTGTGGGTAGTCACAGAAATAAGACGCAATTTTAGTGTGCTCCTAAATTTTATATATTTATATAGTTTATTTACAAGTTTTTCCCAAGATTATGTGTTAATTGTATTTGAAACTCACCATTACTCATTATCTCAATAAATTTTCCTGTCAAACTATCAAGAATTACTATTTTTTACCATATTAAACTATGGACACACAAAATCTTGAAGCTCTGGGCAAGATGTTTGAAACTCGTATGCAGGAATATGAAAAGAAACTGCAGAAGGTAGCAGGAGGATCTTCTTTGCATTCTGATGTTACCACTTTGTCCCAGGATTTTTGTGATTTCAAAGCTATGATCTGGCAAATATTTAACAGTATGAAAGCTCAAATAGAATCTCTCTCACTGGGACTTGATCGTCATGAGATGATCATGAGGAAAAAGGTCCTTCTATTTCATGGCGTCGAAGAAAAACATAATGAAAAGCTTCCCGAAGTGGTATATAAGGTAATATCCGAACAATTAAAATTGCCTGATATGCATAAGAGTGATCTTCAAGTCTGTCATCGCCTTGGTATCTCCGCTCATGCCAAATCTAGACCTGTCTTAGTCAGGTTCACAGGCCTTGAATCCAGGCAGGCAGTTTGGGACGCCAAGTCATTACTTAAGGGTACTGGTATCACCATTTCGGAGTTTTTAACTAAAACTAGACATCAAACTTTCATATTAGCACGTAAACACTTCGGAATGAAAAATAGTTGGTCCTCTGAAGGAAGAATAGTTATTATTCTTCCTGACAAAACACGACGAAAAATCGAAACCATGGCTTCTCTTCAAGATATCATCTCCAAATTCCCAGTTGGCAGCGGCGATACTGATGTTCCTAGTGTTCCCATGCATGATACTGACTCTAAAAGTGCTAAAACAACTAGATCTAATCGACGAAAACAGTGATTGCATTTATTCACTATTGTCGTTGGTGTCGTCATAACTTGTACGTATTACTACGTCACACTGGTCAGGTACTTTTATTTTAATACTAATGCCGGTATTATAAAAATATATATGCAGGTAATCACAAACTCAAATAATGTTTAAGCCGGTGTTTTACAAATTCATTTACATTCGTTCTGACTTTTATAATTTGGGCTATTGACAGCTGTCATATATACCTATATATATATTTTTTAAATATATTTAAGGCATTAGTTATAAACTTTCAGCCACTGTCAGTACGTCTGTTGGCATTATTTGTTTTAAATTTGTAAAATTCGTGACACTGACCGTCTAAATTATACCTGCTAACTGATAAGATTTTGTCTTTCGCTACTTTTGTTAATTGTCATATTTTCATATATTATATTATTAGGCATTATTATTATATAGTATTATATTATATAGTATAATGCTGGTCTAAATTTACTTGTAACTTGTTTTTTTTTTTTCTTTTTGTTTCATGTAAATTTTAATGATTGCTGTAATTGATCTAGGATCAATTACAGCAATCATTAAAAATATATGATATGTATTTTATGTTTTATTATATTATCCTCTTTTTTATGAGTGGTGAGTTTAAACATACCTGGTGTGCTCTAAATTGTAGATAAGTATATTTTGAATTTATTATTTTTATTTTATTCTTATTATATTTTATGTATTTTTAATAATTTATTATTCTTTCTAATACGTTTCATATGGATAATAATTGTATTTATGATCTAGATGATAGTTTTTTCTCTTGCTCTTCATCCAACAGTTTTAAAAGTATAGAAAGTGTATCTTCTTCGCCTCCTACACTAAGTGATCAACTGTCGTCGGTGTTCTATGATCATCGCTCTTATCTTAATGTAGTGCATATTAATGCACAAAGTGTTCCCTGCCTTCAGTTGTGATTCTGTTGATGCGATCTTAATTTCAGAATCATTTTTAAAACCCTCGCTCCTGTCTACGCAATTCGCAATCCCGGGATATGTACTGATTCGCAATGATAGAGTTGGCAAAGGGGGCGGAGGAGTAGCAATCTACCTTCGTTCTGATATCAAATATACGATCGTCGACACGTCTCCTTCAAATTATTCTGAATTAGCTGAACATCTAGCCATTGAATTAACTCTACACCATAGTAAACTATTACTTATTGTATTCTATTGCCCGAATCTTAATATTGACTATTTTAATGGATTTGATACTTTACTCAATAATTAACGCACCATTTACCAACATGTTATTATAATGGGTGATTTTAATACTTGTTTAATTAAAGACAACCTCTGTGCTCGTAAACTACGTACCTTACTATCATCCTACAATCTTCATCTCTTACCCACTTTTTTTATTTTATTTTTTATTTACGGCGGTTATGTGGGACTCTGCGTCCGAGAAGATGGTAAGGTGGACGCAGACTCTATCCACTAAACCCCAGCGGTGTTCTCCTCGTCGTCTGGGTGGCCCGGCGAGGGAGATGTGGACGTCCGCACCGGGTCACAACGATGTGCCATGCGGCACTCTTCTCTGGAGGCGGGGATGGCGTCCCCCCTCCCTCTCCGCTTAAGGCACACTGAACACATAAGAGTGCCTTATAGCCCGGACCTTACGCGCGCGCGGCAGATCCCCCGATCGGCTGCGCACAGGTCCCTCACGGCGGTGCGACCACCTGTCGCCGCCGCGCTCTCCTGCGGGAAGAGGCGCCAGTGCGCTCCCTCTCCCGCTCCGCCTCCTCCTTCTGCGACATCACGACCTCACAGAAGGAGAGGACCACCTGCCATGTGCTCTCACTGACGGTCATCGCTCGGATGACCGTAGGGAGCGACAGGTCCGCGCCAACCTCTAGTGATGAGGGACGCCCTTTCCTCCGCCCAAGCTGGGCACTCCGCCAGGGTGTGGTCTGCAGTGTCTTCACTGCAGTCGCAGTGATGACACCCTGGTGAGTCCTCCGCCCCTGCCACCTTCCACAGATACCTCCCGAAGCACCCGTGCCCTGTCAGGATCTGCGCAAGGTGGAAGGTGATGATGCCATGCCGCCGGTCAATCCACTGCTCCAGGACTGGACCGACGGCTGACACGGTGCGGTGTCCCGCACTAGGCTCCTCAAGCCTCTCCTTCCACTGACGGAGCACTCGCCTACACAGGCGGCTCCGCCAGGATTCCATTTCGTTGGAGATCTCTTCCTCCTCCTCCACTCCTCTTCGTCGCCTCCATGCCTGCGCCAGGGCCCTTGCAACCACGGCGCTGAGTCCGCCAGTACGCACGCAGCCTCGTATGAGGTCGTACGGTACGCACGGACGGCCCTGACGGCCTTGACTCTCTGCGGACGTCGCAACTGAGCCACGTTTTCCGTCTTCAGGGCGCTCGCCCATATCGGCGCGCCGTACAGCCCCATGGACTGCAAGACGCCCGTATATAGGCGGCGGCAACCAACGCTCGGTCCACCCACGTTGGGGAGGAGGCGACTCAACGCGCGTGCAGTTCCAAGCAGCCTCGGGACGAGGCGCCGGAAGTGCTCTCGGAAGTTCCATCGACTGTCGAGGACGAGGCCCAAGTACCTCATGGTCGACTCGACAGCGATGGAAGTTCCCCCCACTATAAGGCGGGATCCGGGTGGAGGGGCTCGCCGGGGCCCGTGGAAGCATATAGCTCCGCACTTCTCCAAGGCCCCTTCGAGCCCAAGACGCCGGATTCTCGCCACCACCTGGGCAACTCCAGCTACCGCAAGAATGCGTGCCTCCGAAAAGGTGCCTCCACGCGCGGTGACGACGGTGTCGTCGGCGTAGTACGTAACGTCGACGCCCGTCAAGTTCGCGCCCCGGAGCACCCAATCGTAGCCTATGTTCCATAGGAGTGGGCCCAAGACAGAGCCCTGTGGAACACCGCACGCCACTCTCCTCGTCACCCAGCCACCGGCCGTGGGGTACGCGACACACCTACCAGACAGGTAGTCTCCTACCAGTCTGCGCAGGTACGTCGGCACGCCGTGTAACCTCAGCGCCTCCAGGATTGTGTCGAAGGGTAGGGTGTTGAAGGCGTTGGCGATGTCAATAGACACCGCCAAAAGCACCCCTCTTCCCTCGACTGCCTTATCGGCAAGGGCCCCCACCCTGGTCAGAGCGTCCAGGGTGGACCTGCCCCGCCGGAAGCCGAACTGGTAGGCACTTAGGTTCGGGCCTATCTCCTCCAGGTGGTCAACGATACGGGCAGCTGCGATCCGCTCCAGCAGCTTGCCCGCCTCGTCGAGCAGTGCAATTGGTCGGTACGCCGACGGCGAGTCGACCGGTCGACCCTCTTTCCGGATCAGGGTCAACTTCCCCTTCTTCCACGCCGTGGGAAACTGACCCTGCGCCAGACACGCGCTAAAAAGGCGCTTCGCCTGTGTCCGGAGCGGGCCAAGGGCCAGAACCAAGGCCCTCCCAGGAACACCATCCGGACCCGGAGCGGTATTGCGAGCCCTCATGCGCGCTAACGCTGCGTCCAACTCCGTCTCCGACACCTCCGGCGCCTCGTTGCTCGCTGGCTCATCGCCTGATGGAGCCATAGACGGGGGCGCATGCTCTCCCTGTCTGGGGAACAGGGCCGGAACTATTCGGGCCACGATGTCAGGCTGGACACTCTCCGTCAGGGGAGGGGCACAGGGGCGCAGTTTGTTGCGAACCATCCTGTACGGCCTCCCCCACGGGTCTCGGTCCAGAGACTCCAGCATCCCCTTGTGGGCAGCCTCCTTGGCTTGGCCTATGGCCGTCCTCAGCTCCCCAGCTGTGGCTCTGTATATTTCATACAGCCGACCCTCCTCCACCTCGTCACGGCGCCTCCACCTGCGACTCCGGGTGTACTGGCGTCTCGCCGCAACGCAACTCCTACGCAGTTCGGTGAGTTCCTTCCACCACCAGTACACCTTCGTGCGTCGTGGGGGCCTCCGACCGATCCTCGTCATGGCCACGTCGCACACCTGCGTCAACGCGGCGACCATGCGGTCGGTCTCCCTGTCTACCTCAGTTGAGGCCGGGCTACCGTCCATGCACCAGGCCTGCACTAGGGCCGCTTCGAGGAGGGCCTCTCTGTCCATCCTCCTCGAAGCCCAACGTGGACCGCACTCCGCATCCAAGCCACGGCTTTGGGAGGGGGTAGCGTCGCTGTATCGGAACCGGATGTACCGGTGGTCCGACAGCGTCTCGCACTCCAACACCTCCCAGCCTTGCACGCGGCGAGCAAGAGCGACATCGGCGAAGGTTACATCGACGATGCTGCCACCCTGCCGCCGCACGCACGTGTGCCTCGACCCCACGTTGAGGACCTCTAGCCCAGCCTCGACTGACCACTCCTCCAGCACCGCGCCACGAGCGTCGGTACGCCGGGAACCCCACGCCTCAGATTTGGCGTTGAGGTCCCCGGCGATGAGGACGTGATCGAGGCGAAGTCGCGCAACCAGAGAGCCGACCCGAACTAGAAATTGTTCGAAGACGGCGACGCTCCGGTTCGGCGAGAAGTACACCCCGATCACGAGAACGCGACCAATCTCCGCAGCCACGTATCCACGCCCTCTCTCCACAGCCCCGAACGGAGGCGAGCCATTCAGGCTGGCTATGGCTACCACGCCGTCCTCGTCCCCGACCCAATTTAGAGAATTGGGAACGCGATAAGGCTCGGCCACCACGGCTACCTACACAAACCACTCAGCCAGAGCCTGAAACAACAAGTCTTGGGCTCGGGCGCAATGATTGAGGTTCCCCTGTAGTACTTGGGTGTGGCGTGCCATTACTCCAAGGCTATGGGGACCTCCGCGCCCAGGACTGCGAAACTGTTCGCAGTCGGGATGATGGGCTGCGAGGGGGAATTTGGGCCCTCGCTTACCTTTGCGCATGTCTCTTTACGCCCAGCCCGAATACGACGCGGGGCGATACACACTCCGCCAGCCATTGTGTGGGCGGCAGATAACCCCTTTTCGGTGCAGAGGGCACACTTGGGGACGGCCGCAGAGCTGTCCTTGGCCTTGTGCCCCGCTTCCCCGCAGCGGAAGCAAAGACCACTCCGGTCCACTGTGGAGGAGCAGACGGCCGCCATGTGTCCTTGCTCTTGGCAGCGAAAGCACCTCAGTGGGCGAGCGCGGAGCAGTCGAAACTGCGCCGAAACCCAGCCCACCAATAGCCTGCCTCTCTCCACAATCGCCTTTGCCGCCAGAACAGGGCAAAGGACGATCGCCGCCCCGAGCCCGGAGGGGCTGCGGCCGATTTCGCCGGATCTCACCTGTTCCACGGGGCAGCCTCCTGCCTCCGCTACCGCCGCCACAACGTCAGCCTTCGTGACCGAGTCGTCCAGGCCCGAGACGCGCACGCTTACACATTTGGTGGGCCTGGAGACCCGAACAACGTCTTCCCCGACTACCTCCCGGATCTTTTGGGCCAGGGAGTCAGCCTTCTCACCTGTGGAGGCGGCCACCGGTGGCTGCCTTTCTGCAGCGGAGGGGCCCTATGTCGAGGTCTGGAAGGCGAATCTCGGACATCGCCCTCCTTATTACATCCGCGTACGTCAAGCCCCTCTCAGCTGCGGCTGGTTGCAGCTGCAGCACCACAACCGACGAATTAGGTGCTCGGAGCTTTGGCGGTCCCTTTTTCACCGGGGCCGTGTCGGCCTTCTGGCCTTTAACGGTCTTCTTTTTCTGGGTGACCGTGGTCCACCCGTCACCTTTCGCGGTCTGTGCGGTCTCCCCAACCCGGGGTATAGCCTTCGACGCTGTCTTCTTCTTTGCCGCCTTTTTAGGGGCAGCCGAAGGCCCTGAGTTTGCCGGTGGCATCAGTGTCGTCGATGCCACGGCCGCCCTCTTCTTCAGCGCCTTTTTGGACAGCCCAAGAATCGTCGCTGGGGCTGGCGTTACCACTGCCGCCACCGCTCTGCCGTCCGCCGCGAGAGGTGGGCGCAGCCGTGGCTCAGGCAGGAGCCGTGACTCCAAGCCTTCGAGCCGGGCATTTAAGCGCGCGCTTGAGAGCGCCACCG
Organism: Helleia helle; assembly: GCA_963853865.1. Taxonomy (NCBI): domain Eukaryota; kingdom Metazoa; phylum Arthropoda; class Insecta; order Lepidoptera; family Lycaenidae; genus Helleia; species Helleia helle. The sequence goes on from OY971420.1 coordinate 10,516,968, forward strand.
CCTCTCGCATCGCCTTTTCCACGATCTCCTCCAAATTTGTGGGGAGGAAAGGCGCCGGTGCCGCCTTATTCGTGGTCGGCTCTTGACGGGAGGAGGCTAGAGCGCACCGAAGCGTCACCAGCTCCTGCCGCAACTCATCCACCTCCCTCGTCAGCCTGGTGTTAGTTGCCTCCAGGGCCCTCGTTTCCGCCGAAGAAGTGCGGTCCAGGAGCATCTTCATTGCTCCCTGGATCACGTCCGTGGCGTCTTTGAGGTCGCGCACCATTGTGCCCTTCAGATTCTTTGACTTCTTTCGGACCCCCGTGATGGTCTCGAGGGCCTTGGAAATCGAAACACCTAGTGCACTTGCCGTCTCTATGCTGGCCATATTGTGGACTGCCTCTGCCGCTGCCAGCTCTTTCCGGGCTTTGGCCTGTCCGATGTAGTGGCCAGTTGTAGGTGGCCGGCCTCTTCCCCGCTTCGTCGGAGGCGTCTTCCGAAATTCGTGGGCGTTACCTTTTACGGTCGCCTCACTCTCCGTCTCATCTTCCGACGATGTTAGTCGGGTCCTCTTCTTCTTTGAGCGCGTCGACCTCCGACTGTCCGCGGAGTCGCTCGCACTCATCAGTTCCATATCACCAGTACCCATTTCGCATGCATCGTTGTCCGTTAGTGTCGCGAGTGTCCGGAATAGCCGAACCCTCGAAGCAATTTGCCCCCCCCCCCCCCCCGTAATACGTGGGGCAGACCTCCGCCGATTCCGGCGTGGTGCGGGATTCTCCCTTTCGGGGACCCGCCCGGGGACTATATTCAAGTTCCTTGTTTTCCATTTTGAAAATCTGCTCATTAGGGTCGAGCGGAACCCGTTACCATCTCAAAAACGTTGTGCGCTAACGACTGGAGACCCTCCAGCCATTCATCCCCTCGCCGCGCACTAGCTTATGTTGGGTTTTTTGAGAGGTTTTCTTCCTCGCGGTCCCCATCCTGACGTGGGATAGCGACCACCACCCCCGGTCCTATAGACTGGGGAGCGGCTTGGCCGACAGTGGCCGGAACCAACTGCCGCCCGGGATCCGATTGGTCGCCCAAGGTGCTGGATTGCACCCCAGGCTTATGCCCCACCGCCGCGACAAGGCTCAGATCAATGGTGGGGATCTCTTACCCACTGCTTCTACCCATCATTCTCCTAACTGCACCCCTTCTCTATTAGATTTAATGATTGTGTCCTCGATTAACAATGTTCCTGTTCATGGCCAACTTCCCGCCTCATTTCCTATCATGATCTGCTATTCCTCTCCTATCGAGTACGCCCCCCTAAACGTATACCTCATACAATCTTATTACGTAGCTATAAAAATATTAATCAGGAAGCGCTGGAAAATGATGTTTCGAACATTGATTGGTCGGATATATTAAGTAGCAACAATATCGACGAGAAAGTTAAAAGCCTTAATTCGAAGATTCTTAATCTTTATGATTTGCATGCCCCACTTAAGGAAATTAAAGTCAAGCATAATCCAGCTCCCTGGCTTTCGGATACTATAAAGGAGCAAATGGCACTTAGAGATCGCGCTAAAAGGAAACATAAGCTTTGTCCTTCGGAAACTAATCTCATTAAATTTAAAACTCTTCGTAATCGATGCAACCGTATGTGCCGTGCCGCCAAACGTCAATATTTTCACTCTTCTCTCCAAAATAGAAATACTGCTGATGTTTGGAAATTTCTTAAGTCCGTAGGTATTGGCAAATCGCCCATCCTATCACCTAACGATTTTGACTTAGACGCTCTCAACAATCAATTTTCCCATTCTCCTTCAAGACTGTGTTCTAACGTCAAAAATCGCACTTTAAAATATTTATCATAATTGCCAATACCCAATACTCCATTCTCCTTTACACCTATAACTGATACAGACATTAAGACCGCACTCCTTTCAATTTCATCTCAGGCCGCTGGCTATGACCGATTATGCTTGAAAATGATTACGTTAATTCTTCCTCTCCTATTACCGATTCTTAACCATATTTTTAATTATTCTCTGTCCACAAGTTCCTTTCCGAAAGCCTGGAAACTAGCAAATGTTATTCCTTTGCCTAAAGTTACCAATCCCACATCTTTAGCTAATTTCCGACCTATATCCATATTGCCTACTTTGTCTAAAGTTTTTGAATGCATTGTTCATAAGCAGTTCTCACTCTTTTTATATTCTTCTGATCGTCTGAATTCATATCAATCTGGTTTTCGTCCAGGACATAGCACAACTTCGGCTCTTATCAATGTAACTGATGACATCCGCTTAGCCATTGAGAAAAAATCGCTTACAATCCTTATACTTCTTGATTTTAGCAATGCTTTCAACTCTATAGATTTCGATATCCTTCTTGGTGTACTAAAATCTATTAATACTTCTTTATCTGCGTTAACGTGGTTTGACTCTTATCTTCGGGATCGGTCACAGCGTGTTCAAGTTAATACATCCTATTCCAACTGGTGTAAACTAACTGTGGGAGTTCCCCAGGGTAGCGTACTTTCTCCTCTTCTTTTTTCTGTTTTTATTAACTCGATCACTAAGGTCATCTCTTCCAAATTTCACTTATACGCCGATGACTTGCAAATATATCGCCATTTTATGTTACACGACGCAGAGCTGCTATTATCTCTATTAACGATGATCTAAGGCGTATTACTGAATGGGCTGAAAGTTTTGGTCTTACCGTTAACCCGGGAAAAACTAAAGCATTGATCATAGGTAGTAAACGCATTCGCTCTCAACTTGATTTAACAGAATTACCTCCTATAACCTTAGACAGCGTTCCTATTCCTATTTCTGACTCGGCTAAGAACTTAGGCGTTGTCTTTGATTCTAATCTGAACTGGAAAGCCTACATAAATGAGATCAGTCGTAAGGTATACTTTTCATTCCATTCTCTAAAAGCACTACAAAAATTTTTACCCTTTAAAACTAAAATTTCTCTTGCGCAAACTCTCATTCAACCTATCATCGATTACGCTGATGTTACCTGTCTAGATGTAACCGAGGAATCGCTAAACAAACTTGAGTGACTACAAAATTTATGCTTTGCGTTTCATTTTCGGACTAAGAAGATATGATCATGTAAGTCACTTTCGTACGCAACTGCAATGGCTACCTATCCGCCATCGTAGAAATTTTAGAATACTTTGTTTCCTTTTTAACATTCTTTTTAATCCTTGTTCTCCTTCGTATCTACGTGACCGCTTTTCTTTCTCTCACGCTAGTGATTCTCCGTGCAGATCAAATAAACGCTCCCTCCTTCAGATACCCTCCCACCGTACCGATTTTTATTCCTATTCCTTTATTGTATATTCTGCTAGACTTTGGAACTCCCTACCATTAGAAATTCGCGATTGTAAAACAATATCACTATTTAAGAAAAGATTAAGAGAATTCTATCTAGAGCAACCCTAGTTTAATTGAATTTATTTAAGTATCTTTATGCGTATTAGAATATATCATAATATGTATTGTATTATATGTATGTACGTGTGTATGTATTCATATATTGACTTATATTGTATATGTATGTATTTATTATATTTATGTATGTATGTGTATGTATATATATATATATATATATATATATATATATATATATATATATATATATATGTGTGTGCAACGACTTGTTTGACGACTGTTTCGTTAAGATTTTGTATAGTTTGGGGAAATATGTATTCTATGAGGAAAGTCCCAAACTATATCATATACCTAACGTATTGTTTGAGGAAAATTTATCAATACGTTGCACATACATACGTCAAAGAATACCTCAAACAATATATATATATATTTTTTTTTTCTATTTTTATTTTATTCTATTTTTTTTATTCCCTATGCCAACTATATGTGGAAAGGTTTTATATAAATGAAAAAAATATATATATATATATTAAAATATTTTAAGACTGTACACGCTAATTTTGCGGCTCTTTTTTTTAATTTTCCTATGGTAGGACTACTGGAAGAGATTCCATCATGGGATAAGTAGTGCCTTTGTACCTGCATTATTTGTATTTGTTATTTCTTTGTAACTATCCTAGTGTACATAAATTGTTAAATAAATAAATAAATAAAATAAATAAATAATATTGTGATTGGTTGGCGAATCTTGTGGAGGACCGTTCTGGAGTGGTTTTCTGAGAAGGACTGTTCTGGTGGTCTTCTATAGTGTTTGTTTTAAAAACTTAATCTGTGTAATATATAATGTGATTGGACCAGGCCATAAAATATTATTAAAAAAAAAAAATGTGATTGGTTGGCGAATATTATGGTGGACTGTTCTGGGTGGATGGAATGGGGAATGATAGTTGATTGATGGGGGCTAGAGAGAGGAAGCCGCGCTCCTTGGGGTTTCCCGCCATTTCTCCGTATTACAGACCGAATATTGTATTTTGTGTGGCTAATAGCCTAATAGCTAATGCCTTTAAATGAAAATAATAATAAAATATATTTAATATTTTTTTAAGCTTCATGTTTATTTTCAGGTGTTAGAAATTTGTGACTGCGTGATATTTGAAGACAATAGGTGCATAGTATCCACGGTTGGGATTTCTCGGTTCAAGGTCATAGAGAGAGATGTGAGGGATGGGTAAGTTTGAATTAGTACCAATAATTATACAGTTAATTTTATGATAAGGTACGGGTGTGTACCGGAGTGAGGGAGTGGTAAAGAATATAGAATAAAGCATAAGATTTTTTTATGGTAGGTATAAGGTAGCAAACGAGTAGTCGGAGCCTTATGGTGACTACCAACGCTCATAGACATCCGCACAACCAGAGGTTATGCAGATTCGTTGCCCTCCTTTTCCCTATCCCGCCCAATGGGCCACCGGAAACTACCAAACCTCACGAAACACGACAGTATAGCTGTCACTTTACGCCGGTATAATGTCAGCGAGAAGTACCACTCTGGTCGTGCTGGCCCGATTCGCTTGCAAAGCAGCATGACACTCCCTTTTACAATTACAGTGTAAACTCTTTATAACGTCGTCCGTTATAACGAAAAACTTTCTATAACGTAAAAAATAGTTCAATTTGGTTGGTTTACCATAAAACCCGTACATTAATTCACTCTTTATAACGCAACAGCCATTCTCTATTACGAATAAATATTGCCGAAATTACTAAGAAAGATACCTGAGGTAATAAACAGCCATCTCGCTTTTGTGATTGTTAATTGCCTTAGCACATGTGCCATTCTTATCTTAGATTACAATGTCTGTAGGAAATTTTACACTGTATATTGATGTTATATCTATTTATATTATACCACATTTTCAGTACCAATAATTTCTTTTAGTAATATCACGTAAATAAGTTTATTTAAACTAATATATTCTAAGATGACGTTAGTTGCCTTTCCTATAAATTAAGTAGCCATTAAATCTCTCAATAAGTGGACAATTAAATGCGAAAATACTTTACAGACTGACAATCCAATTTTATTTACCTGATTAGATGATTGATGAATATAGACTTTAGAATGAATTTCTTTATTGTATATATAGTATATGTCTCTAAAACATAACTTTATTATGTTACCAGGTGTGACGTGGCTCGCATACGTCAACTCGTGGACATAACCCCTACCAAAGAAGAGGTGTGTAACATACTAATGTTAACAGAGAACATAGCGAGCAAGGCATTGACCTGGCTAGAGAACATGAAGGAGGCTGTGCGAGATGAGATTGAGACCGCGTTCGGTACATGGCCCATTTGGGGGGAGACGCAGAAGGAATGGTGGAACACTACCGATGGACCCGCTTGGCTGTGGTGGATTATTGCTATATTACCGTTGACGAAAGCAGGAAAGGTGAGAAAATTATCTACATATAGTAAGTAATAAAATAAATGAATGGCAATATGCAAAGTAATTGAAAATAGTTTTTAGGAATGAACAATTGTTAAAAGTAAATGAAAACTACTACTAGTGAACTTTTGACTATGATTTTGAACTAATTATATTTATAGTACCGAAGTCTTTGTAAGTCTCCCGTGGATTGCTTTCTAGTAATAAAAACTGTATTGTCCCTATAATAAGGTCTTTTACAACGCTGAAACAATATACATTACTGCAGAGAAGATGAAACTACCCTGCTAAAGATTAAACTGCCTAAATATTTACTTTATACACCTACCATAAAGAATATATTATATGTATACAATATACATATGTGTAGGAATACATTATTAAGGAAATTTATATTTGCAGGTACATATTCTGTCAACTCAAAGTCTATTGACACGTATGCTGGCCGTTTTGCGTACGTTTGAAGTAATGGATGGATCTTTGATTTAGTTGCCTCCTTATATACTAATAAGGTATAAGTGTACTTAAAAAATAAAATATCGGGATAGCTTATATGCAATAATTGTCATTTATTATGTATAAATATCAGGAATAGATATTTGTATAAAATTACTAGAACGTTGTGGCAATATGATACAAAGTTGCCTTACAAAAGTTTCAAAGTATAATAATAAGTAAAAGTTTCAAAGTAATTTTAGTGATAAATACATTAATATAAACTTTGTGAGAATACTCATGACTATTTTTCTTGTTTTGACTTAAAAAAAAAAAAAAACTATATCATAAGATAATAAATAAAACTATTAGCCTGTCATGTGCTTACAATTCCATGCAAGTTTCGTTTTTCTTTCTTTAATGTAATAATAATATTGCTCATGACAATCATATGAATTATATATATATCATGCAATATATTTTTTTGTGACATTCCCTCGAAGGAAAGGTATTTTTTATTATATTTGCATTTATTGTAGAAGTAATAATTTGTTTTTCACTCGTTGACGACCATAGTATTAGAGCAGGCTATGGTGGGGGTATTTTATTTTGTGAGGATTGAGGTTTAACCTGTTAATTGTAAACTATTTAATTTAAACTCTACAAAATACCATTTATTATTGTGTAAATATTTTCCTTATTATGCTTTAGATTAATCGTCAATATTTTAAAAGGCAAACCGACCTATAACCACAGCCTATCAAGATAAACACGAAAAACCTTGTACCCATTAAAAATCCTGAATATTTTAATGGAAACAATAATAATATTAGTAGGATGCCATTTTTATGATATAATACATTATTGAATTAATTGTATAGTTTATTTGTAGATCATATCCAGATCATGTCTAGAATAAGAATTAAGATCTCATAAAAAATCGAAAGTAAATTACATAAATAAATTAACTATGAAAAATATATCTAATTTTGTATTCCTGTTAATTGATTAATTCGTCATATAAGCTAACATAATATTTATAAATGTGTATAGAATATTGTTGCGCAAAATAAGATAGTTGATCGCTAGATGCTAAAAATATATTGATATACTATTCATTTATTGTAAGGTACTGTGGGGTACATTGTTTTATAATTATTAATAATTTCACAAACGAGATTGTTCTATGTCTATATAAATTTTGGCTTTAATTATTTTATTTTGAAATATGTAGTTTTGAATATGAAAATAACATCTCGAAAGTGTTCATAAAGTCCACCTAATCACAGAACTTAATTTGTATCAAGCAAGTAAGTTAAATAGTAACAAGGTATAAAGAAGCTTTAAATAGTACCTATTTGTCTTTCAACAAAGCTGAATATATGCTGTGATTATATAGTTAAATGATATAATAATTAAGATTTATATTTTCATAAAAAAATTAACAATAGATTTTTACATAGTGCATTCTATCTTATCTGTAACAAAATTTTGATTGATGTGTATCAAACTCTTCTTAACCATTTTCTAATTAAAGATTTTAGTAAGGAATGATTTTAGTGGTTTTTTTTAAATATACAATATTATGTGGGACTCGCTGCGCCCGAGTAAGGTGGACGCAGCTCTACCCTCTAAGACCCGGCGAGTGCCATCAATGCCGACTTTGGTCGTATCGACCGGGTCTGTAGAGTAACACACCTCGATGGCTAGTCAGTCCCCCAAGGGACCGACATCAACTCCAGTCTTCCTATAAGAGGGGTACAAATAGCAGCTCCCTCGGTTCAGTTGGCTTCGCCCAAGGAGCTGGGTTCACCTTAGGCTACTGAGCCCCACCGTCACGACAAGGCCTGAGAGCCATGGTGGGGACTTGATGGATATCTGATAAAAACCTCCTACATTGACAAATCATTGATAAGAAGCTTAGATTCTTAAGGGGACGCTCTACAATGTGTATAGGTATTTCAGCGAGTTGGCTTACAATTTTATTTGAGTGTGATATTAATAAAAGCTTTTTTATTTTTTAACTTGCAATGTATGAATGTTTGTCCGGGTGGAATCTTGCAACTCAATTTTGAAACAGATATCTTTAACCAATTGAGCTGAAATTTTGTGTACACGACACACGCTTAGTTTAGATGACAATGCATGATTAGCTGTGTGATGTCATTCCAACATGGTGGAACGCTCAAGATCGCGGACCAGTTATTTTTATATTTTATCAATAACTCGAGACAAAGTGACGTCACTCTAAATCGGATTTCTAAAGGTGGAGAACTAAGTTTTTTATGCTTCGTTCCAATGTATTATAATAAACCTATTTTCGTACAATAGGCATCAAACAAGTATAAAAGTAAGAGCTAGTTGAGGAGAACACGAAAACTAACACAGCGTCACATTCAATCCAAAATATAATGGGACCTCTTAGATCGCCGATGATCGTCTATAAACCATTACTACGATATGGTGTTATGATTTTCAGTAGTATTTATATTAATATCGATTTTGTGCGTCACGATTTTCAGTAGTTTGAATTATTTATATTAATATCGACCTTGTGGGTACTACTGGTAGTTGTAGGTTTGTCTATTGTCAGTTTAGTATAAAAGGACGCCGATGGTGGTGTTGCGGGGCATTCTACCAGTATATTTTGAGAAGGACGTTTGCCTCTGCCGGATTACATTGCGAACAAGGAGACTCAATTGTGTTAATCGGACATCCGTGCTGCGGAATTGTTTCATGTTGTAGACTTATCAAGTAAAGTATTTGTAAATGGAATACAGTATTTTCCTCATATCAGGTATCAAATGAAAGGGGCGCAGAAGAACACGAACGGATAACGTTTCAACAACGTTGTTAGTTCAAAACAAACTTCTGTTCGGCGTGGGTCGGCCTTAATTACCCTTTAATTCAAATATAAACTTTTTTATCCCACGCTAACTATTTTTCTGTGCATTGCGCTGTAATCTTCATCATAAAGAAGATGTGGTTTTGTAATGACACAAGTCTTGTGATGTAAGTCCATCACAAGACTTGTGTCACTACAACACCACACAATAAAATTACTGTTTAACCAGGTTATAACATTTTAAAAAAGAAACCACAACTGTCATTTGGTAATGGAGGGAAATATCCGTAAGTCCTCACATGGAATACTGCTCTCGCCTATGGCACAAAATAAATACAGAAGGTAATCTACATACATCGCGCGCTCGAGCAACGCACACATAGACACCGTTCACGGACGCGATATTACGGACCATACGGACCAAACCGAGACTTGTGTAACGACTCCCGCCCGCTCGAGACACGCGTTAATTTTTTTGTGCTAAAATGGAAGATAAACAGAAGTTATTATAATTGTTAAGTGGACGGATTTTTTAATAGGGATGTTGACAGTATTCATATAAAAATATAATTTTGATGTTAATTGGTAGTTTCTATGATAAAATTTTAAAAAATACAATATTTTTCCATATTTTTATTTGATTAAATTAATATTTAATAAATAAAATGTAACAATATTTAAAATAGGTCACGTGATAATAAACGGAAATGACGTGACCTGTTCCTATTTAGCGGAAGCGGAAGAATATTGACGTATTTTTTATACACCATTTTCCGTACGCAGTACATATTGTAAAAACTAATTTTCAGGCGTTTTGAAAGTGTACACACACATAGGCACCGTACAACAATTATAAAACTTAGAAGTCGTTTTTTATTAACGACAACTAGAATCATTTTTACGATGTTTAACAATATACTAAATATATATAGTGTGAGAACTCGCATTGTCGTGATGGAGGATGATGCGGCGGTTGCACTTTACTTTACGGAGTTTAGAAACGACCTGTGGCAAACAAATGCTAGCATACCATTCTGCATTAACCGTTCTTTGTCCCTCAAGAGGAATAGTCGCAACATGGCCGGTTTTGGAGACAAACGTGGCCACCATTTTTTTTGCAACACTCCGTGAACTAACAATTTTTGTTGGCTTTAACTTATTTTCGAACACCCAAACTCGTGACTGGTTTTTTGTTTCGGGATTGTACGCGTATATCCAGGATTCGTCACCTGATACGATGTTGTATACAGCATTTGAGGATCCTGCGTGGAATCTTAAGTAACGCGAGCCGCTTTTTGCTCTTCACAGAGCAATTAATGCGGTATCCATCAGGAAAACAACTTTTTTACATATAATTGTTCATGCAAGATTATTTTTATTTGACTCATGCCAATGTATAAAGTTGCCTGAATTTCGCGGTATGTCACATGTCAATCTTCCTCAATCAGCTTACGCACAGCATCAACGTTTTCTTGGGAGACTGCAGTTTTTGGACAACCTTGACGGGGATCATCACTGAGCTTGACACGTCCACGTTGAAATTCAGCAAACCAGCGATTCATTGTGGTTTTGGATGGGGCTTTATCACCAAATGCAGAAATCATCCGGTCAACACACTGTTTTTGTGTTAAACCACTTCGAAAGTCATAATAAATCATCGCTCTAGAATTTTCTCGAGTCAATTCCATTTTCTCAACGACTAAACAAGTTTGACAAGACCTTGTGACAAGACCGAGAATCTTTTTTTAAATAATTAAATGGTAGGTATTCGATTTTCAAAACCAAGGAGTTTTCAATTAAAAAGATTTTAATATGACAGGAACAGTGGAAATATTCCATTCCCGATACTTTTAGTGCAGCCTATGTATGACGTAGCGTTTTGGAGCGAAATTTAAAATGCATTATAAAATGCAAGATTTTATAGGCATTAGACGTATTTAAGCAAAAGTTAATAATATTTAGGCCTCTATTTGATATTTATAAATGATCTATAAACATTTATGAAAAATCTCAACATCCCTATTCAAAATTAAATAAGTATGTAGTGAATTTTTGTTTTTAAATCACCAATTAATTTAGAGATATAAGCAAGTATGAGTTTGTATTTCAATGATGCGTTTTAACGCTGACAAATTTTATTTTTTGGATTAGATTCAATTGTGTATTTTTAAAGAATTTGTGTCTTTGAAATACCTAATCGTCGTCAAAGTCAAAAAAGGCGTCATCTACCTAATTGTATAAGTACCTTTTCTTAATAGTTCTCGTGTATTTGTTTGCACATGGATTATTAAAAGTAGTAAAGCGTACAAAACATAACTAGGTTTTTGCAGTTAATGTATGTGTGTAGTGTGTACATTTAAATTCAAACTAAAACAAATTTATTTATTCAAGAGTAAATTTTAAGTACCTACATACAAGAACAAGAAAACAATTTAAGTGGTTGAGTACAAACATTAATTTTTGCATTTTACAAAATATTGTTTGTATTGTGACGGTCGGCTGGTCGAAGAGCTACTGGACTCTTTACATTTTATAGAGTAGTAATGCGAGTCATAAAATATCGAAACTGGTCAGTGATTTGTCACTGACGTAATTGCAATTCAACCAACCAGTGATCTGTATCTACGTCCCATTGGCCAAGCGTCATAGCACAAATTTGTTAGAATTTGTTTTCATACAAAACAATATATAACATTACCGCTCTATTCCGGTTTTATGCTCGATAGTAACTATAGACACTACATGTTTTATTTATTTCATTGTAACGTGTAAATACAACTTATGCTAATATATCTGTCGGCGCACATATTAATGTCATTGTCAAACTCAAGAGTGACAAGATGTCACTCTAGCGGAGCATCGAGTCGAGGGTAGCGGTGCGGCCATCTTAGGATTCACTTCTGTGGCTTCACTTCTATGAGTTCTATGAGAGCGGTCGCAAGCGCACCACGTTTTCGACGAATCGCTATCCATCGCCATAATCCTACTATATTTTAAAGTGATTAGTGTTGATCAGAACATTATTAATTATCATTTACGTAATTGAAGAGTTATTTAAATGTTATAAGAAGTAAAGTCGTTTAAGTTTTGAAGACAATACCCTGTTCGACCGCCCACATACCCACATTGCAAGATGAATTCTGATGAAGGCCATCCTGAGCTTTCATATCGAACACCACACGGCGAAGCCGCGGGCATAAGCTAGTAAACATATAATTCAACTTGACATATTTTAGTTATTGTTAGTTTATATTTCTGTTCTTCCCATTTCATTCTCAACAATAAATTAAACATTATACGATTTAATAAGTGTTAATGAAAATACAATACTTAAAAAACTATTATTTATAAATTATAAGTATAAATAGATACGAGTGTCACTGCCACGATAATTTTTTGTGCATAAGCCATAGGTTACCTATACCAACCAACCCTAACGCAACCGCCGATTGTAGTGTGAGCGTAGGTATGAAAAGTGAAGTACATACATAAGATTGCCTTCTGTTAGTATTTATTTTGTGCCTATGGGCTGGAGCGCCTCAATATCAGTTCCTTCCATTTCACCGCGTTCAACGCCGGGTGGCTCGAATCGTCGATAGAAAGGTTCTCTCCAATCGGTTTGATTCTTTGGCGCTGAGTAGAGATGTCGCATCGCTCTGCATTTTCAGCAGAATTCTACCACCGGACATCGCGTAAAAAACAACGCACCTGCTAATCCTCTGGTGTAGCGGGAGTCAGTGGATGTCACTTTCACTTACCATCAGGTGAATCGACTGTCCGTTCGCACCCTCTTCTATATAAAAAAAATCAGGGCGTGCGGTTATTTTTTTGTTTACCTTTAATTAATTGTTGTTTTGTATATTGTTTATAGAAGACGATCTCCGTGTAGTGGCCGGTCTGTGTTGGATTTTTTTTTGTTATCGCAGGGAAAAGCTTTTTACGCATGTAGTCAGGATCTCGGGTAGATCCTGACCCTATGTGGGACTCTCACCTGGGAGTGCCCTACCCGTAAACTAAAACCACTGAGAGTGCCTTCAGCCGCTTTCATTTGAAGGTCCCGGATAGGCATTCAACAGGATCACCTCAGCGACAGGCTGGCCCCGGCGAAGGCCAGACTACTCCTCTTAAGGGGGGGCTGCCCGGCTGCTTAGGCAGTCCCCGCGACATCGTGTCGTACTGGGCCCAGGTTCCCATCCTGAACCCGACACGAGCACAGGGGCGTTACTGGAGGCGCATTAAGTAGCGCCTCCTGTTCGTCGCCCACGGGGGGGAGGCCACGTCAGCGGCCTCCTCTCTCACCCGCTCGTCGGCCTCCTTCTGGGACATTACTGCCTCGCAGAAGGAAACCATCGCCGTCCAGGACTCGTCATCACCGAGCATCGCGGTAATGACACTCGGCAGAGACAAGTCGCCTCCGATGACCGATGTCAGATCATGACGCAGCGCCGCCCATTACGGGCACACCTCGAGGGTGTGCTGGGCCGAGTCCACCGCCGCGCCACAATCGTGACACACTGTCAACGGCTCTCTGCGGGCCGTCCGGCACAGGTACTCACCAAAGCAACCATGCCCAGTGAGCACCAGAATCAGACGGAAGGTGAGGGGTTTGCGCTTACGGCGCATCCACCGCTCAAGGACCGGACGCAGAGCAACCATTACGCTTTTGCCGTACGGCTGTCGCGCCAGGTTCTCCCCCCACCTTCGCATTAACGCTTCTTGCCCTAGTCGGCGAACCCGAAGGACCCCGTACAGCGGAAGAGAAGGGCTTCGGTCTTCTCAGGTCTGACCCGAAGCCCTAACCTCTCTATGCGGCTGATCACGAGTTCGAGCCCGATCTCGGCCACCTGCGCCGCCTCCTTATAGCCTCTTCCCCGGGCGTACAGGAGGGTGTCATCCGCGTAGCAGATGAGATGACATTCGTCCCGGGGAGGAGGCGGCCTCGCAGGACCCAGTCGTAGCCGATGTCCCACAGGATCGGACCTAGAACTGATCCCTGTGGGACACCGCACCCGACTCGCCACCACTTTACGGACCCACACCGGTTCTCGTAGGCTACCCTCCTCTCGGAGAGGTACGCCTCCAACAGTCTCCTTAGATACAGGGGCACTCCGAAGTAATTCAGTGCCTCCCGTATCATACTGTGAGGGAGGCTGTTAAAGGCGTTCGCGATGTCCAAGGACACCGCGACCACCACCTCCCCCCTGTGTTCCGCCTCACCCGTCACCGCCCGAAGGCGTTTAAGGGGATTGACGGTCGGCCGACGTGCTCGGAAAACAAATTGGGACTCAGAGAGTCTCGGTCTCGCGCCCTCCTCGAGGTGCTGAACGAGCCGGGAGGCCATTATTCTCTCCAAGGCCTTCCCGGCTTCGCTCAGGAGCACCACCGGTCGCACCGCCGAAGCCGAGTTCGGGGTCCGCCCTGCTTTTGGTAGCAGGCAGAGCCGACCCTCCTTCCAGGCCCACGGAAACAATCCGGACCGCAGGCAGCGGTCGAATAGCTCCCGAAGGCTATCGCCGAGGTGCATGAGAGAGATTGTGAGGACCCTCCCGTGCACCCCGTCTGGACCCGGCGCCCTTTTCTTACTCTGGAGGCGGGACAGAACCGCCTCCATTTCAGCCTCCGTGACGGGTGACGGAACACCCTCATCGTCCGGCGTCTGCCGAGCCATCCTGGGGGGCGTATAGCCCACGGGTGTGTCGGGGAAGAGTTCCCCGACGATCCTCCCAGTAGGCCTTCTTTGAGAGAGGCCTAAATGCAGTAGTGGAAGAATAGGGATTGACGATTATGTGTGATGATGTGTTTGTTTTAAAAACTTAATCTGTATATAATGTGATTGGTCGGCGAATATTATGGAGGACTGTTCTGGGTGGATGGAATGGAAAGTGATACTTGATTAATGGAGACTAAAGAGCGGCGAAGCCGCGCTCCTTAGGCTTTCCCGCCGTTTCTCCATAACACAGACTAAATATTGTATTTTGTATGGCTAATAGCCTGGTAGTTAATGCCTTTGTGCTTTGAATAGAAAAAAAATAACCTCAAAAGTCAAAACTGACAAGGAATGGCGGGAAGCATCGGGATGCGCGGTTGTGTTTTTTTGGTTTCCCGTTAATTAATTGTTATTTTGTGTTTTGTCCATTCAGAGTGGTTTTCTATAGTTGGACTGCCTTGTGTGGATGGAATGGGGAATGATAGTTGATTGATGGGGGCTAGAGGGGCGAAGCCGCGCTCCTTGGGGTTTCCCGTCATTTCTCCGTATTACAGATCGAATAATTGTATTTTGTATGGCTAATAGCCTAATAGCTAATGCCTTTAAATGAAAATAATAAATAATAAATATAATCAAAACTGACAAGGTGGAATGGCGCGAAACATCGGGACGCGCGGTTGTGTTTTTTTGGTTTCCCGTTAATTAATTGTTATTTTGTGTTTTGTCCATTCAGAGTGGTTTTCTATAGTATTTGTTTTAAAAACTTGATCTTTATATATTGTGATTGGTTGGCGAATATTGTGGTGGACTGCCTTGGGTGGATGGAATGGGGAGTGATAGTTGATTGATGGGGGCTAGAGGGGCGAAGCCGCGCTCCTTGGGGTTTCCCGCCATTTCTCCGTATTACAGACCGAATATTGTATTTTGTATGGCTAATAGCGTAGTAGCTAATGCCTTTAAATGAAAATAATCAATCAATCAATCAACCAATTATAGTCGATGCATATGTATGCTAAATAATATTATATTTTTTGTTACTTTGTAATTTTTAACATAAATCTTGTTTTTACATTATAGTTTAAGTAACTATAGACATGAGTGATGACGTTATATTAAACCAAACATTTGAAAATGTACATTTCTTCAGTAATTATAACCTCTACATTATCTTCACTAAGTATTGATTGTTTATGTAACACTAACTATAAGTCAGCAGACTTGACTGTGAAAGAGACGAAGTTTTTATTATTTAAAATTACGAAACGAAGTGAACATAAGACAGAAGATTCTTATTAAAAAAACATTTATATTCAATTAACTTGCCAAAATGTCTTTATCAACAGAACACGTTTTGCGTGTACGACGTTTATACAAATTAATATTTCGCGTTCATCGGGCTTTACCTTCTGAATTACGTATAATGGGAGATAATTATGCTCGAGATGAATTCAAGAGACACAAAAATTGTAGCCCCCAAGAAGCAACAATATTCCTCAATGAATGGACGGTTAGTTAAAATTATTTTTTGATTTTAAATGCTATGAGTAAGAAAAGATTCCGTACTTATTTATTTTTATATACTTACAGGATTATGCTATTAGCTTAGCAAAACAAATGAAACCCCTTCAACAAGCAAAGCACAAGAAAGTGGGCAAATATCTTGATCCAAAGTTGCTAGACCACATGACTGATGAACAAATAATGCAGTTGTACGAGTTACATCAAGCCGCTTCAACTGATGGAACAGAAGATAGCGACCAAGTAAATGTGACTAATAATAACAAAGATAGATAATATTGTAATTAATAATGTAGTTAAGGAGTAATTTGCATTTAGTTTTTAGTAGACTCAAACTGGATTTTGTAAAGTACAACATAATTGTTGTACCTACAGTGAAAACTCGCTTAACCGGACTAGACATTTGTATAATCGAAAAACCGGATAATTGAATGTACGAAGAAAAGCGAGTTTTGTGCATATGTCACGAAAATCAATGTTTATTAAGAAATTAGTAAAAGATACATTATCCAACATATGTATCATGTGTTACATACACATGATACATATGTTGTGTGTACTTATTTTCTAAAATACTAAAATACTTCAGCCTTAA
This sequence comes from Helleia helle, assembly GCA_963853865.1. Taxonomy (NCBI): domain Eukaryota; kingdom Metazoa; phylum Arthropoda; class Insecta; order Lepidoptera; family Lycaenidae; genus Helleia; species Helleia helle. The sequence continues at coordinate 10,533,897 of OY971420.1, forward strand.
TCATGAAATAAAATAATAAGTTTAATTTTGTAAATTGTCATTTGATGTCAGCCACTTTTCTCTTCATTGCTGCTACATCACGAATTCGTTTCATCTGTAGCTAACTCATAGTATCACTCTTGTTTGTTTTTCATACCACTTGGAGAACTGTTTCCAGCGCCTGAACAGTCCATTCAATGAAGCACTCGTGAGATGGTCCTGCATCATTTTCGCGTCTAGATGAAAAAAATTAAAAAATCGCGTGGGGCAGTGATTCCGCAGGCACGAGTGGGATAATCCCAGTGCCACATGTTCATGGTTGCTTAAATTAGACTTGTATTTAATATAACTGATCGCGGTTGGTAGTCCGAATAATCGCGAATCCGGATAACTAAGAGCCAGATAATCGAGTTTCTACTGTACTAACAAATGTAAATTTGTTTTTCTACATAAATGTTAATGACATAATGCATATACTGTGCATTAAAATGTGTTAAATTTTTATTTAACAATTAAATTTGTATATAGTACTGAGTAATAATTAATTTCAATCGAAATAATAGTTTAAAGTCAAAGTATAGTGTATATTTTTAATTTACAAGGTGCTTTTAATTTAAATATGTATTTTATTTAATTGGACATTGTACTAGTACTAGTCACAATCAATTATTCTCTTTGTATTAATGATATATTGTATTATTGTAATTATATGTATTTTTAGTTTATTGATCATCATAATACCAATATTATAAAAATATTGTACTGTTTATTTTAAACATAATTTATACAGAAAATAAAAATATGGCAACATTTCATACTATCATTTATTTGAGTGAATTAATGGACAGTGCCTGGGGAAGCCTATCTAATTGATCATGTGTACTGTGTATACACAGAACTGGGTCACATATGTTAAAAAAAATACATAAAAATTGATTTTTAAACTATTTGGGACACATTTGGGAAATAAAAAAGACAGTTAATACTATAAAATTATTCTTTAATATAAATACTCCTGGAGTATGTACAAACTACAACGGTTAAACGGTTAAAATCTTATGACACTAATAATTTTATTGTAGAGCTGACTATAATACATATAGTGATTTTATTTGTTATATTTATTTGCATGAAATAAATAATATTATTTCCATATAAACTTTACACTTAAAAATTTAAATAATAAATGTTTAAGCTATGTAATATAATAGGTTCTGCTAAAAGTATTATATATTACATTCTTATATGTAATACTTTAAAAAGTTTTATTCCATATTGCAAAAATCAGTTATACATATTGTAGGTTACAGGTATATATAATATATAGTATAAGTAATGGGATAGGCAACTTGAATACATTTTATACAGCAAAAATGAAGTCCATTAAGTGCACATCTCAGGCTAAATTATGTAATTGATACATTTACTTTATTTCCATATAAACTTTACACTTAAAAATTTAAATAATAAATGTTTAAGCTATGTAATATAATAGGTTCTGCTAAAAGTATTATATATTACATTCTTATATGTAATACTTTAAAAAGTTTTATTCCATATTGCAAAAATCAGTTATACATATTGTAGGTTACAGGTATATATAATATATAGTATAAGTAATGGGATAGGCAACTTGAATACATTTTATACAGCAAAAATGAAGTCCATTAAGTGCACATCTCAGGCTAAATTATGTAATTGATACATTTACTTTTCTTTCTACTTTAATATATTTAGTACAGTAGTAGTAGTAATGTATTAGGCATTCTGAAACAGAAATCAGAAAAGAGAAAGTGGTTTTTTAAAGTTTTACATGCTGTCAAGTAATTAATCTATTTTACTAGTTTCTTATAACAATTATTGAGATGAAAAAATGTGTTGTACTTAAAGATATTTGTTGAAATAACAAATCCTTTCAGATGGTGTGATATCATGGCAAATTTTTAAAGAGGGATATTAAAAGAGCAGTAAGCTATTTTAAAAGGGTAAGCAATAAGCATGTTGTGAAATATTTTGTATGCCTAGACAAATAAACGGATGGCACTTTCTTTAAGTGCCTTAAATATTTTCAACTATATATGTATAGTGCACTTGAATAACTTCGGTGGTGGTACATAATAACATTCTTTTTAGTATATTTAATTCAAAATTTAAATTGACTTGAATAATATAAACAGTAATGGGACAAACTCATTACTGAGTATTAGTACATATAAGTATTTCGTATGTAATACAAGGTAAAAAAATGTGTATAAAGATTAAGTTACTAACTACCTAATAGTAGGTACCTACATACTTACATACTTAACAAGTACTTACATATTAGTGATAATATGATCGAAACTCAATATTTCGTATATATGGATTATCATGAAAACTATTTTATTTTTAGTAGACAACCTTTTTACTTATCATCATGAATGATTGAATATTATAATGCTCCTAAATTATTAATTTTATGATCATTGTATGACAACATATAATTCTGAATTCAAATATTTTATGAAATTCGCATATGTGAAACGTATCCTCTATGAAGTACCTACTTATTTAAAAACCTATAGCATGACCAATAATATATAATAATACATAAAGCCTGCGTGTCACCACTGTATCTTTTTTACTTCGACACATATTACGGTCCTCACAGAAAGTGGACAGAAAGTAGCGAAATTTTCCTCAATACGGGTTTTTGTTTTTTTCGTCAGGCTATATAATTTAAGAATTGTCTTGATAATTAATATAAAATAGAATGGGACAATAATGAGCAACGATATAGACACTATAATACATAACGATTAACTTTATAACGATAATAAGGATATCTTAAGCTTACGTTTTTGTATGTAGCGAGATCATTTTAAACATAACTAAATAATATACTTATTTCATTTATATACTTTTTTATTATTATTAAAAACTTCTTTTGTTGTTGCAAGGAATGGTGCTTGAGTTATCAACACGTTAGCGTCGAATTTAGCCACTGAAACAAAATTTAACATATTTTATTAAAATATATCTTAAATAGCTATTGGCATTTATCCGTAAAAAGTTATAAGCCTAAAGAATACAAGTAATTAAAAAAAAATCCTACCTCAGAGAACGTTAAAGTTATCTTATTCGTCGGAGAAGAGTTGTTACGGAAGAACATGTCTGAAATGTAAACAATATAGATATCATTTTGTCATTAATCTACTAACATTAACATATACGAAGGAATGACTGAACCGAGTGACGGTCGTTCCACCGGAAATTTGACGGATTTAGGATCATCTTTCAGTCAGTTCAGTCTTCTTTGCTTTCATCGAAAAAGTATGCAGTGGTCGGATGTAAATATTATTAAAGTGTGCATCTCTCAATATAAACGTCTCAATTAATGGCCGAGTATATACCAAATTAACCATTAGCGTATATACAGAACTGTTCTATAGATAGATTGACTCATCACAATATCTCTGGAACTATAACACCTAGATACTTCAAATTTGGTAGGAATATTACTTTTTATTATAATTATAAGAACGGATTTTATGAAATTCCTCCCCCTCCCTCTTTGACAGAACGAAGTCTGTGCAGGCATTGTACCTAATAATATAAAATAGTATGAAGGAGTTAGTCCTGTTTGAGTATAATAATTTTAAACATCTATCATCTATTCATTTTGGTCATAAATTATAGTTTAATAATATACTCACGAAACGCACGATGTAAGAAGACAACAGCTGAGACAAAGTCGCCGAATCTTACCATACCATCTTTTCTCATATACTTAAATACAAGTAAAGCTAGGGCCCGTTCTGGTATTACAAATCCAACGTCCCGCAACGCATCTCTAAATCTCTCAATTCTAAGTACACCAACTTTCTCTGGTGCATGGTCCCTGAACACTGTCTGCCAGTGTTTCAAACTACATATAAGATCTTTAAAGTCTTGTAGCGACATGCGACCGGAACCGTCTTTCTGTGATTACATTAAGGATAAGTATTCATAATTTAAATTTATTAAAGAACTTTCTATAAGGAGAGATGGATGTATGATTAAAATATCAAGACTGCACAAAAGCGTGCCCTTGGACTTTATATAAGTATTAAGTACAGATATTACTGAGTATAGCTAAGCAACAAAGACCTAAACATTTCTCGTTTGATTTCGTAAAGGCATTACAGGAGGCAAGTATCTTGGCCAGTTTTTGGCGTGGTGGGGGAAGTTCGCGCATCGTATCTCCACCACGCAAAAACCAAAAAAGTTACGTGGCTCGATTAATATTAGTTAACCCAGATATTTATATATACCTATATGTACCTAGTTATGTACCTATATTACATAATATACATAATTACTGTACCAGTTATTAATGTATAAAAATTGCTTCCAAGCATTTAAAGCGGTAGGTTATACATAGATACATTAGGAGATATCTAATATTTAATATACATATTAAGATTTTTACATTTATACAATCCGTAAAAGTTGTTTCATTAATAATAATAATAAATCTTTATTTCAGAAAATGATTTTCAAAACAATATTACTTAAATATTACATTCAAAAGGATACTTCCAATGATAAAATAATCTGTCTACATGTTTCGATTGTAGCACAGCTTTTGATATAATCATTCGGTAAACATCTTTCTAGTAACTCTTGAAGTTCGAAAGCATTTATAGTTTTATGCTCGTCCGCTAAATGTAAAAATTGTGATTCGTACTGAGCAAAACTAGTCGAATCACTTCCCACAGGCGCTTTAAGCATAGCCGATCTTAACATTTGCGGAGTACAATCCAGTACATTCATTTTGACTGATTTCAGAGAATACACTCGCAATGAGAAATTTGCCTCATGCCTCGGCTCAAAGGTTGTTGGTATAACTAAGTAGGCACCAGCTTCCAGATAATATCTGTAGTTGTAAAATTTAATTATGCAAAGTAAGTAATTTAATTTATTAAATAAATATAAACAGCAATTTCGCAAGCGCATTACGGTATTCTGTATAAAGAAACAAGCAAAGTATATTAATTAATTCGCTTAAGCTCGTAGAATCTTCAGAAAGTTCCAGAAAATTTCTTTATATTCCGAAGATTTAATATAGAAAATATGTGCGCATAGCTGAATGTGCGTGTGCATAGCACGCACATTCTATTTTTAACCGACTTCAAAAAAAGGAGGTTCTCAATTCGTCTGTATGTTTTTTTGTATGTATGTGACACGATATCTCCGCCGTTTGTGAATGGATTTCGATGGTTATTTTTTTGTTTGAAAGCTGGTGTTTCCAATTTGGTCCCATATTAATTTTATTAAGATCTGACAAGCCGTTTTTTAGTTATTCCCAATAATGCCTATTTGGTTGGTTTTGTTTACCTTGATGATATGATTTTTTTATTACGTGTCGATGTAACAATTGTATAGGATGCTTTGGTAGCACACCATAGTATGTCGCGGTCATCGTAATCATCATCATCATCACCATCACCACCATCACCATCATCATCATCATCATCATCATCCTTTATCCATCCACTGCTGAACATGCCTCCTTCAATGAACGCCAAGACGACGAATTTCGGAATCACTAAAAATTAAGAAATAAAAACGTTTTACAAAAAATTAAAACCGACTTCAAAAATACTAAACTAAAAAGTAATAAAATAACAGTTTCTTTAATGTTTGTGCTTACAACATATAATCAACTTAATCTTCTACTAATGTACAAAATTTGCGTTTACCACGTCATTATAGAGTTACTTTTGGAGTCGGTGTCGTATTTGTTGCTGTACATTACCTACCTTGGCTGACACCGACTCCAAAAGTAACTATAATGACGTGGTAAACGCAAAGTTTGTACATTAGTAGAAGATTAAGTTGATTATATGTTGTAAGCACAAACATTAAAGAAACTGTTATTTTATTACTTTTTAGTTTAGTATTTTTGAAGTCGGTTTTAATTTTTTGTAAAATGTTTTTACCTTATACTGTAATCATCATTATCATAATTACGCAGAACGTAGAAAATATTTATAAACTAACTGTTACTCGTGGCTGCACGCGTAGTGTGATTTTATTACTCGTAAACATAATTATTTATTTAAATAGCCAGGAGGCTATTTAATAATAAATATAAATATATTTAAATAAAAATAAATTATAAATAATATTATAAAAGTAAAGTAAAGTTAGTAAGTTATTTTTAATAATTTTACTTTTTATGTCATTTACCTCTCGCTAACCTGACGGCTGTTTGTGTATTGGGAGTTTATTGTACTTTTGTTTGTTCTAAAGAAGATAGGCGATGCGATTTCTTTGCATAGTTGAGGAATTTTGTAAATGCTGTATCCAATGACTTTCGGCTCCATAACGTTGTGTTGGTTCAGTGATATTACCACATATTCCGATTCATTTACTAATAACTGAATCTGTGGGTTCATGTGGAAAAAGTCTGAAACAAGAAAAGGACATTTTTCGCTGGTAAGTAAACGAAACGTAGAATGATATTATAAAAGCCTCAGGTTTAAAGTAAGACAGATACCATATTGGTGTTATGCTACTAATATTATAAATATGTGAGTAAGTTTGTTTGCTTCGCTTTCACGCTAAAACTACTTAACCGATCATTATGTAACTTTGTACATATATAGGATACTTTTTATGAAAAAAAAAACTAAAATCTTATCCTGTGCAGGCGAAGTCGTGGGCACATGCTAGCATTATCTAAATACTAGCTTTTGTCGTAGTCAGGCATCTTCGGATGCACCCTTTTTTTTCTTTAAAGCCGGGAAATGCTCTGAGGCATCCCGCCCGGAGAGTGGGTCTCCCTAGGCGGGTATGTGGGACTCGCTGCGCCCGAAAGATAGGATGGGAATGGATGATGGAAATGATGGACGCAGCTCTACCCACTGAAACCCGGCGAGTGCCAACAGGTGAGGAGCCCCGGATCTGTTAAGCTAACAAGGCACCTCGACGGCTAGTCAGTCCCGCAAGGGACCGACGCCACCTCCACAGAGGGGTTGTCCCCAACGTCGGGACAGTTCAATGGGGTGAGGTTCCTATCCTCGCCCCTTGCCCCCTGCTCTTTTATCCCCTCTTCTTATAAGAGGGGTACAAAGAGCCCCCTCGGTTCAATTAGCTTCGCCCAAGGTGCTGGGCTCACCCTAGGCTACTGATCCCCACCGCCACGTCAAGGCCTGAACCATGGTGGGGTTCGGATGCACCCTGGAATTTGGGAGATTAGATCATTGTGACATAGATAACAATAGAACATTCGAATTTGTCAAAGAAGACATAACGTTTGCATTGAATCGAATGATGAGTGTTGATGAGGAAGATGGTCCCTCATGAAAATTTATTTTTCATTTTTTCATGACAAGTTATAGTTTTAACGTAATATGCCTATAAATAAAAAAAATGTTACCTATTTTATATTGTCATACTTACTAACTGGATTTCTACAACCGCCGGCAGATACCCCCTTTTTCCATCTTCCTTGAGTGCTCTGCACTTGCCATTTTAATTTTTCACACAGTGTTGCTTCTGTCCTACTCGTTTCGCCGTCTAGATGTACCATATCTATTCGTGGAAACATAGTAGCGAAGTCTGAATACAACATCCAAAAACCTTTCGCTGATGACGAGAATCGCTCTCGTTCATGCGATGGTATGTAGTTCCATCTGTATAAAATCAAAGTTACTATTTTTTTAATACATATTATAGTTTATCCTACTATTATTATAAATGCTCAAGTTTGTAAGAATGGACATTCATTCTGTCGTGAATGAGTAACAACCATTCATATCTTATATCTTTAAATGAGCAATTCTTGTATATATTATATATATACAATTTTGATAAATTTTCCTCAAACAATACGTTGCACATATATATATAATTGGAATCTCGGAATCGGCTCGAACAATTTTCATGAAATTTAGTATATAGGGGGTTTCGGGGGCGATAAATCGATCTAGCTAGGAATCATTTTCCAAAAAACACAATTTATTAAAAAAAATAAAAAATATACCGAGCAAAGCTCGGTCATCCAGGTACTGGTTGTTACGCTTTCACGCCAAGACCACTGAATATTCGGATTTTAATGAAATTTTGCTGAAATTTTGCCATAGCATAGCTTATACATCAGAATAACATATACTTACGCTATAATTTATCTCTGTACTCCCAAGACAATGGGAAGTATGCGGATAAAACCGCGGGGAGTTGCTAGTTTTGTTATATATATATTTACCGTTGTACAGTCGACGAAAATTCAGCAATTTTTGTCGATCTATTGAGGTAAAAATCTTGATAAAAATAATAGACTCATTTGTATAAAATCCATCATTATAGAGTCGGAATTAAACAGGTAGAGATATACGATATATAGATAAAAGCCAACAACAGTACTTACGTAGCTTGATCTAATACGAAATGAGTTAAATGATTTTCTCCAGGTCTTCCCAGTTGAACGAAATATAACATGCGACCATCAATTGTTTCCACCTGTGTAAAATATGTTAAGACATATATTTATAATATAAGAACTTTTATTGACACAGTTAAAAGTATTCGTCGTAGTAAATGTAAGAGCGCACGCATGCTTGCATAAAGCAACCCGGTGCTTTCCCACACAAAATAATATGCGTAGGTGGGCGATTTCGCCAAAATTTGTGCTATGCATTTTTACCCTGTCCCACGTGTTTAATCTTTAATTACGGATTTATTTAGGAATTTACATTTAAAATATTTTTATTTTTGGGAAGAATATTGTTTCAATTATAAGAATTCGCCCACAGAACTATATCAAGATAGAAGTAAAGAGTTCCGTAATTTGTATGGGGACCGAGCGTGTAACATTTTACGTAGGTACGATGATGTCACGAGTTTAATTTAGTGATGTGAAACACATAAGCCGCGCGAAAACAATTCAAAAGCATCGATTCACAGATCGATTATAACATGGCACCGATTTTATCAGTAGTATTGTTCAAATAAACTATTTTATGATAGCGTGCTATAGACGATAAACTATATTTTTATAGGTACATTGAGTAGCTATATTATAGACTATATTATAACGTGTAATCATTTAATAGCTTGTTTTTTTATTATTATTGACAATTAAAATGTTGATTTGATCAGATAATATAAACTGGGCGCCGACCGTCCACTGGCGCCCTTATTAGAGGAACCATAATTTCTAATAAACCAATCAATTTCTTTAAAGTCATGTGTGATAATAGTTGTAGTCCTTCTGATTCAACTTTTGGTCTTTGTCACATAGTGTCATTTTGCTTATTTTTAGCTTAATCATCTAAACGGCAAACAGTGGCCACTTTTTTATTTAATTAATGAATCCAAAAATACGGAATCTAAAACTATATCACATAAATCAATAATTGGAGAATGAATAGGCCTACAAATAATCACACCCTGAAGTTAGCTATAGTCAACATTATTTTATATAACAATTTTCACGTAATGACAGTATAGACGTCAAAAGAAGATATAATTTTTAACTACACAATAAGCAAAAAGCTTGCAGTGTAATGAAATTTTACTATGTATTTTTCTTTAAGGAGTATTACTTCTAACGCGTATACATAAGTACACACATACTTTTTTATATAAGGATCATTAGGAAAACTGAAATAAACTTGTAATATAGAAGTAGCCATAATCAGTTAGAAAACAATACATAACCAGTTTCTTAATAATATTTGCTTTGCATTAAAATATGCTAAAAATAAAGGTTTATTATTTTAATTTTATATTTTACATACATTACATTATAGCTACATAATAATATAAAATTAAATTATCATTTCCTCTGCTTTCAAAATAGATTTTAATCGAGTAAGAAAATCGCAGTGTAGGTACAGCACTTTTGACAGAAAAAATGAGAAATCGTCTTCAACGTGACCTGACAGTTTTAATAGCATATTTTATATCGCTGGTTTTTAACGCCCGCCAAGTCTGGCTCGTCAAATAAAAGCCGCAATGGAAAACTAGCGTTAGACACAATCGCCCGCTACTGTTTTGATGAAAATAGTAAAATAAATAAATTTTTAAATTAATAACAGATTTTTTAGGACAAATAGTACTTACTGGTGAAAGGAAATACCTCCATTAACAGCTCCAATTTTACTGGTAGTGTTTGAACAATTAATTATTGAACAACGAGTCATTTTGTTTTTAAAACCTTACGTCGCATGCTGACCGCGGTCGGGAGTATACTAAAGTTCGCGGTGAGTAATTGAGCCGTCGAGTCGACTTTTTGCCATGTGAGGTACATACACTCTTTACTTCTATCTCGATATATTTCTGTGAATTCGCCAATAAATGTGGTACTTATCACGTTATTCGTTAAAATAGGTTTTTTTTTAAATTATTATTTCAATTAGCAGTGCCATAATATACAACATGTCCTACGCCAAACTAGATCACGTTAGTTTCGGTAAAAATCAATTTAGGACCCTACAATAAACATTCAAAGTTTTAAACATAACTAGAAGATATTATGATCTTTAAATAGAAATTTTTTTATGCAATTTTAGTATTTTATTATGCAAAAATATGGTTTAAAATAAACGGCAGAATAATGGACATGTGGAATTCCACTATCCGTGACCACGATTTTGACCAAAATTTAAATTCTACCATTGAAATCGTTATTTATTCACTCGGGTAACACCTTTTTGTCGCGTTACTTTAGTTCTACAGGTAGTTGGTTGCCAAAAATTCCTTCGCAAAGAAGTGTCGAACTCATGGCTCAATTTGTGTTCCTACATCCGGGACCGATGAATTATAAGGTAAATAATAATAATAATATGTATATATAGTATGTATGTAATTTGTTTACTTATTGATGATAAAACTAAGCAAAATTTTGGTAATAATTTTACCCCATCCCAAAACTATTAGTATTACTTATGGTAACGTATTAGATGGGAAACAAAAGTAACGGAATGGAACAGATAAATTTACGACACAAACGACAATTAACTACGGTTTTAAACCGACATCAAAAATGAAGGTAAAGGTTTAAAAAAAATAGACTAAATTTTGTAGGTTTATGTATGTATATTTGTCCATGCATTTATTCTTTTTTTATTTCTGTTTCAATTATAAAACGATTTCTGTTCAAATTACAGTCCTATTTTATTTTAGCCGCCTCTTTTTTTCTTTAACGCCGGGAAATGCTCAGAGGCATCCCGTGAGGGAGTGGGTCTTCCCACGCGGGTATGTGGGACTCGCTGCGCCCGAAAGCTGGTAAGTGGACGCAGCTCTACACACTAAAACCCGGCGAGTGCCACCAATGCCGCCTTTGCCGCCGCCCCGGATCTAATAAACAAACAGGGCACCTCGACGGCTAGTCAGTCCCCCAAGGGACCGACGCCACCTCCACCGAGGGGTTGTCCCGCATCACAGAACAACCGCTCCTAACGTCGGGGCAGTACAATGAGGTGAGGTTCTCATCCTCACCCTTTGCCCCCTGCTCTTTTGTCCTCTCTTCTTATAAGAGGGGTACAAAGAGCCCCCTCGGCTCAATTAGCTTCGCCCAAGGTGCAGCGGCTCACCCTAGGCTACTGAGCCCCACCGCCACGTCAAGGCCTGAACCATGGTGGGCTTAGATGTCTCTTACGCCAGCCGAGAAAATGCAATAATATAAAGAAAAAGGATCCTGAAAAATATGAAGAGTTCAAGCGTAATATGGCCAAAAATGTCTATAATATATTGACCAAAAATGTATATAATATATTGGCCAAAAATGTCTATAATATATTGGCCAAAAATCTAGCTTGTACAAGCCAAATATTTTTTTTATATACGTGGGTAACACTGAAAATGTTTAGAACTGGCCAGTTAGAAACATTGAAAATGAATTTTTTTTTTTAATTTCAATTTTAGAACTCTTTGGTAACCTAATGTAGTATATTGCATTCATTTGTCATTTGTTTTTGTGAATTGGCGGCAAATCTAAAACTCTTGTTACATGTGAAAATGAACATAACGCGAGAAAATTTTCGGTCAATGATTTATTATGACCTTCGTTGTGGGCTTACTCAACAACAAAGCTATGATAGGCTGCGATTAGCATTTTTTAATGAAGCCCCATCTCGTGCCACTATTTACAATTGGTTTAACGAGTTTAAGCGTGGACGTAGCAATCTCAGTGATGATCCGCGTGAGGGACGTCCTTTAACAGCGACTACTGAAGATAACATCAGTGCTGTGCGACGCAAGATAGAGGAAGATAAGAGAGTGACCTATCAGCAGATACGGGCAAGCCTAGGCATTGGTATGAGTCAAGTTCAAAAAATATTACACGAACATTTAGGCGTCAGGAAGCTACTATTACTATTCCCCATACTTTAACCGACGACCAGAAACGCCTCCGCATGGACTGGTGTCGCCAATGTTAGATAAGTTCAACGGCGGTAACTCAAATGCTGTATTTGACATCATCACAGGTGATGAAAGCTGGATATATTGCTACGAACCCGAAACCAAAAGACAATCAGCTCAGTGGGTGTTTCCTTTCGAGGATCGGCCAACTAAGGTAAAGAAAGGAAGAAGTCAAGGAAAAAAGATGATTGCCTCATTCTTTGGTCGGAAGGGTCATTTCGCGACAGTTGTGCTAGAAGATGGAAGGACAGTTACTGCAGACTGGTATGTCAATCGCTGTTTGTCTGTTGTCTTGGAAAAAATTCGACAGCAGCGCCCTCGAAGCAGGATCCTCCTTCACTACGACAATGCTTCAGCGCACTCCGCAAAACGGACTGTTGAATATTTGACTATGGCAGGTGTCGAGATAATGAGTCATCCGCCTTATAGTCCTGACCTGGCGCCCTGCGACTTTCATTTATTCTCAAGAACTAAAGATAAAATTCGAGGTATTCGCTTTACGAGCCCTGAAGATGCGGTGAAAGCGTACGAAAATGCCATAGAAGAGACTCCTAAGGAAGAATGGGCCCACTGCTTTTCTCAGTGGTTCCATCGAATGCGACGATGTGTAGATAGAAACGGAGATGACTTCGAAAAACAATAAAAGTATTGGCAACTTTCTACATTAAGCCGTTTTTTAAATTTTCAGTGTTACCTAGGTACCTACTTATAAATTTTTATTTTGTTATCGTACAGTTAGGCTCATTGTGTTCAATGCTTTATAAAAGTTTCTTATAAAACTATTAAACAAATTATTTTATTTAGAAACATTTAATGAATAAATATTTCAATGTTCTTTTGTTTTTTAATGTTGAATATATTTATTGTCTTGAACAAATATTTAGACTGAGCCTGATTACTATTTCAGCACACTAAAGGAAAAAAAAACTAATGAAAAATGTCCATAGAGTAACGGAATTGAACTGAATAATGTCCTTAATAATATTTTAAATTATATTTATTTATTTTTATGAGTCTAAATTGATTATATTAGACTCGATGTTGATAATTAAACGTTTATTTCGATAATAATGTGTTTTATTACGTTTCTATTGATATATCTTCTGGGTTACGGAATGGAACTTATTTGTGCTCCACTTTACAGTAAAAGTCCTGTAAATTAAGTTGTTTCAGGTATTTTTGTGGGTAATTATATTTTTTTTATCAGCATGTTCTAAAAATTCTGTGAATCTTCATTTTTTTTATAAATTTGAACAGTAAAAAAATTTGTTGAATTTTTTTTCATGGGTATTGTGTACAACTTTTAGCTAAACGCCCAGGTAGGTAACGCCCGCCCACGTGCAACTAATAAGCAAATTGTGGAAAAGACTCATGCGACATAAGATAAATGTATTCCTTGTATTTTTAATTTATTTTATGTGGGTTACTATTATTGAGGGGCTGGTATGCTTATATAGCTAGGTCCTCTATTAAAAAAACTTTTATTTAAGTAAGTACTTACCTTTTCAACATTGTAAATTCTGTAATTCATGCCTGCCTCAATTTTTTTCGCCAAATTATTAATTACCTGTAAAAATATTTTATGTTAATAATAATCATTTTCTTATTGACATTTTTATTATTAATTTAAAAAATAATTTATTACAACGTTCTTACGTTAGGCAAACGATAAGCCGTAACTATCGTGGCTGCTTTCATTAGGTTGTGTAGTATAGTGGCATCGGTTGAATCTGACAGTGTCATAGACTCAGTTATTCCTCCAGTGAAATCTGACAGACCATCCAAGAGATTTCCATATTTTAGGGCTTCATAAGATCCATGCATCCTGAATAAATAATAAGTGATATGTTTGAAAAAAAAAACGCCACACAATCCTATGCAAATATTGTGAAGGTTTAGGTGTGAAAATTCTAAGAAAAGCTTTTCCTATTGGGTTTCCTACTCTAAAGCACCGTCGAGGAGGGAAGTAGGTCAGGCCTGCATATTGCCATATTGGTAGGAACTTCCCACATCCTCAATTAGACATAAACTTAATTACGGCTCTACACTCTCCCCGACAGTCAGGGGCAGGGTGAGCGCGAGAGTGTAGATGGTAGCGCCCGGCCGCCTAATTATTTATACATAATACATATAATATAAACAGGTAGACCTAAGAGAGGCCTCGGGCGAGAGTGTAGAGACGCAGTAAGATATAAACTAGATGTTGCAAGCATTTTAGGCCATGCTTACAATGATATTATATGTAAGTATAATAAGAGCGTGTTTATATATTTTTTCAGAATAGAATATTATCACAGATATTATTGTCACTTTAATCAATTTAATAAATAAAAACTGCTCACTAACTTAGCATAAGCTTTTTCAAGTAACGCTGGCCATAGTTGTTCAGAATGACTGGAGTGCATGAACGCAAGCTTCCCGTTAACAGTCGGCAAGCGATCGTCCACCAACACTTCCACCCACTGACCGCACCACCACAGACGAAACCTGGAAAATGACGATAATTCATTTAAAATAATTTTATATGTACATTAATGTTAAACTTTAAATCTCTCTTAAGGCTTTAAGGCTCTCTTTCAATTCAAAATAGACTACTTACATTTTTTTTAGAAGATGAGGCAACCGAATCGGTTGGTCGGTAATCGGGGAAGTCTGTTTACGTACCTAGTGGTTCACGTAATGATTAGCGATAGCAATAAACACCCGTTACACCAGACGATTTGCCTTACTGACCTTTCAAAAATGAGTATGCCCTCTTCTTGAAGATCCCTAAATCGTATCGGTTCGGAAATACCGTTGAAATGAACTTACCTGAATATTCCAGCGTAATTAGAGTCTATGTGTTGGTCTGAAGGCACTACTTTGTGGAAGAGACCCTTGCATTGATACAACACTTCGACGCACGATAGAAGCCATTTGTCACCTACAATAATATAAGAATAATTATGGTATTCGCTATTTCATAATACAAAAACACTTTTTAAAATTTAATACGACCTTAATGCCTTTCAAGGTTCTTATTTTAAATTATTACAACTAAAGAATTTCGCAACGGCCTTTGGAATACCCACACATTCATTCATATCGATTTGAGATTTGTCTCAACGCTGGCCGTCAACAGTTTGCGAATTTGCGTGGGTAGACATGTATATTTACAATTATTCAGAATACTGTTACAAATATATAGTCTGATTAGCAGTAGAAGCGACTCGAATGCCGTGAGGGCAAAAAGCATTTTTTATAGCACAGGAGGGCAAACGAGCACTCGAAGGCGTTTGGCGACTATCGACGCCCATATACATCCGTACAAGCAAAGATTATGCAGATGCATTGCCCTCCTTTTCACTAAATCCCCTGCTACAGCGAGAGGTACCACCCCATTCGTGCCGGCCCAATTCGGATGTAAAGCAGCATGGCACTACCTCTTACTAAAGCATGACGCTTTACATATAAATAATAAAATGTACTTAATTACATTTTTGCGACTTTACATAATATTGTGTATCATACTTTTAGTAAGTATGGGCTCGTACTCTTGAGTCAGAGGTCCGACTTTGATTCTGACCCCTGTGATGCCGTGAATTGTAGCAGTCATGGGATATATAATAAGTGGGAATTATTATTATGGCAGCAATTTTAAGTGGAAAGTATATTATTACGCAAGCATTTTGTGTCAATACCGTTATGTGTTCCTTCTCACGGCCCACTTATACTTATCTCATAATACGAATAATATGCCTTATACTTATAAGGAGATACTAATTAACATCGAGCATTTAACCGGATAGAGTATGTAGTAATGTGAGCCATAAAATTCCGAAACTTAACAGTGATTTGTCACTGACGTAATAGAAATTCAACCAAACAGTGATATGACGTGCGTAAGTCTCATCGGCCAATCATGCAATGGCCATCAGAGCGCAGAGCCGGCGCAGTGTCGTAGCCTAAATTTGGCGTAATTTGTTTTCATGCAAAGCACATAACATCACAGCTCTATTCCGGTTATATGCTTGATGCTAACGAGTAACGAGTTGTACTAATGTCTAGAATCTGAGTTATACATATAGTACTGAATAGTTTTCATCAGAGTCTATTTTAATTTACCATTAAAACATATATACGATATTTAAAAGATAGATCCTATTGGCTATTTTGTCTAAAACCACAATACATTATACATACATTTATATATAGTAACATATGTATATAAAAAAAGAAGTCGCTATGCAAAATTCAACATTCGCTTTGCTCGCGCTCGTCGCTTATACTTAGTGCAACTTTGATTTCAAAGTCATAATTTTTAAGAGCAGCAGCCAGTATACATGCATGTACTAAAGTTCTTTTGGGTATTAGTCCTATTGTATACGTAATTCACATTTACTTTCAATTTCGATGTTCTTGATTAATTTTGTAATAACTAATAAAATACATTTTGTGTTTAAAATAGTAAAAAATTACAATTTAGATATAAGTTAAAAAAAACCATTTGCACGAATAGCTGTCTAAATTTAGAAAACCTTATAAAGGTCAAATTTATATCAATAAGGAATATTTTGTCTGACTTCAACAATAACAATATTGTTGACATATTGACATGAATGTTGAATGTAAAACTTAATCAGTGTAGGTTGAGTAGTTATAGTTAAGGCGTGAAAGCGTAACAAACGAATAAACTTTCGCATTTATAATGGTGGCCAGAATATACGTAGGTACCTATCCTAAAATGACATGTTAGATCATTTTGTTAACCGACTTCAAAAAGGAGGAGGTTCTCAATTCGTCGGAATATTTTTTAAAATCTTTTTTATGTATGTTCCCCGATTACTCGTTTATAAAACCGTATACCCATTTGATAGAACTTTCAGATCGCATAGCATAATATTGTCTATTATTTTCATTATTATACTTAATATACAAAATGTTATAGATACTAACTTGTAGGGTATAGGATTAAGTTTAGATAAAGATGACCATATGACAAATGAGTATTAATGGTAATCTATGAACTAGAAATACACGTAAGTTTTATGTAAGAGGGTGTAATAGGGGGTTGCCCACACTCACCGAGTCGTCCGGTGACCACGTCGAACGTATCACTTTTCTCGACAATGAACTGCGGATTCGCGTACAAATCCTGGAAGTAATGTCAAAACGAGTTAGCCTAGGACTATAAACTCACTCAAAATTGTGTAACTAACTTGTTTAAATATAAAATAATCATTATTAGGATCGTTTTGCAACGGTTTAGAGTATGTTATTCTTTCACATAAATTATATTAGGTATAATTATAATTATAAACATCATTTTTGGCATTGTGAATATCGGTGGATTTAATTAGACCCACCGATTTAAAAAACGGCTGAATCCTCGCATCCAACTTCAACGTGCAAAAACATCAAAATGCGAAAAAAAAAAACAAAACGAAAATAATAATACAATAACATTTTTGTTTCTATTATTAACTTCGTTTATTGAAATTAACAAATCAAACCGAAAAGGCGAGTAGTATTTTCGAGTAGCAGTAATCATTTTTACCGCTTCGCTCTATAAAAGCTAAGAGCTTGCATGTAAATGTGACCTTGGAATGTCGCAAAGCAATATCCACCCACTAAATTTCATGTCGATTTCTATAGATCTGGTTTAGTGGCATTTTGAGCGTCGGCATTCGATAAAAATAAAAATATTTAGCATGGAGATTGTATGACATATTCCAAATACTTACCAGTAAAAGCAAAACTTTTGTTAGAACATAAAATGTAAAAAAATACAAATTTATCATAGTCTTTAATTTATTTTTCAGAATAGATAAGTAGATACTGATAGGTAACTAACTATAAGAAACCGGTTCCTGTGACTAGCAATCTCGTGCACTTTCTCCTTACGTAAAGCTTTTAAAAGCTCTCTCTAGTAAAGCTTTTAAAACAAATGAACCCTAGATTAATACGTTACAAATGTCTTTTTTACGTTAGTTAGATTGGCAGAGCATCCATCCTGATGGTAAGTGGTCAGAGTCGCCCAAAAACTAGTTCCTAGCCTATCCAGATTCCTGAGACATAAGATGTGAAGTAATTACACTGCCTGTCCTTAACTTCGACTAAAGAAGAAATAATAAGGGTGTGATGATATATTATTCGTAAAGTAAACATGCGCTCTAGGTACCTACATCCTCTTTTAATACCGCAGTTGTAACACTGACTCATAGATTATGAAATGTAATAATAAACTGAAAGTGACCTTCTACGCCTCTCACAATATAGGTGATTGTGAATATAAAAAACCTGTAATGAGTGCTAATATTTATTTTGAAACAGCCAAAATTTTGTATCTGTACCTTGGCATGAATCGAGTCCTATGTTCAGCAGTGGACGGATAGGGACTGATGATGATCATGATAATGATTTGTTGTTGATAGACTTATTGACTAAGTTAACACCTACAGTGATCTTACCCTCCTGAACTAAAAGTCACTTATCAAGATATGCAAATATATTTTGCTAATGATAGATAATATAGAATAATTGGCGTAAACTTTGGGGAAACCTAAAAAGTTGCAGGTTGCAGCTTATGCGTAGTACAGTTTGTTAGTAGTTAATTAATATAAATCAACATGTTTTTAATTTTTTATTTGTATTACTAGCTGTTGCCCGCAGCTTCGCTCGCGTTAACTTTTTTTGTTATTGTTCTAAATAATGATAATAAAAACAATGCTGCGTTTTCAATGTAAGCTGCAGCTTTCGTTTCTCTGCGTCTGAGAAGATGGTGTGTCCACCTTGGACGCAGACTCGACCCACTAAACACCAGTAGTGTTCTCCTCGTCGTTTGGGTGACCCGGTGCGAGCGCTGTGGACGTCTGTATCGGGCCACGGGTCACACGGGTGTACCGTATGACACTCTTCTCCGGAGGCGGAGGTGGGGTCCCCTTCTCCTTCTCCGTTTAAAGTCTACACGCTGCAACAATAGGGTGCCTTATAGCTCGGACCTTACGCGCGCGCAGTGGATCTCCCGCGCATTGTTGCATGCTCTCCTGCGGGAAGAGGCGGCAGTGCGCTCCCTCTCCCACTCCATCTCATCCTACTGCGACATCACGTCGAGAGGACCAACTGCCATGTGCTCTCACTGACGGTCATCGTTCGGACGACCGCAGGGAGCGACAGGTCCAGGACAGGACGAATGCATAACCATACGACAACCTTTACACAACATTCAACAACTTATTTTTCACGATGTAATAGAATAATATCAGCGCCATCTAGTTTATTTAATACGACTTAGAGTCGACAAAATACAAATTATTTTGAAGCGGAATTGTAACATTTCAGCATCGCGATGTAGATCTCGTTGAAATACTGTATGTGTAATAAATAAATGTTGTATATTAAATTGTTTATTAGTGTATTAATTATTTTATTGTACGATGATACCGGCAATATCAATACTTAATTAGGTGCATAAGTTGTATAATAAGATGCTTAAGTCATTAAAGTTTTTTTAACTATCCCACGCGAACTCTTTAATTTTTAGGGATGAAGAGTATCTTAAATGTTAGATGGACATATAAAGTACGACCATAAAATTTCATATAAATCCGTTGAAAGACGCCTGCTAGACACTGTTTTTGTAATGTTTTATTTTCCCGCGGGTACTCACTTTAAGAGGATTAATTTTATTACACATAATATACATACATTGTTTAACTGATAATATAGGTATACATCTGCATACCGAATTTTACTAAATTAAATTCATAAGTTTTTGTATACAAAGCCGTTTGATTAATTACAGTTTTTTAACTATCCCATGGGAACTATTTAATTTACCGGGATCAAAAGTATCCTATATTATGTTGACCAGGGGTATAAGCTACCACTATAGAAAATTTCATTTGAATCGGTTCAGTCGATTCAGAGATTAGCCACTACAAACAGACAAACAGACAGAGAAACAAAAAATTTGAAAAAATCTAAATTAATTCTATTTCACTTACATCCCCCTGACTCGGTTTTTATCATTTTACAGAAATTCGATCTCATACAGTATATTATTTCATACAGTTTTATTATATGTATAGATTACTAGCAAACGACAGCGTGAAACTTTACCCAAAGACTGTGTAGTTTTTGTTGACTTAAAACTACATATCATACCGGTGGGAGGGAAGCGCTGTGCCGCGCTCCCGGCTGCATGGGTACCACCATCTTGCTTGTTTCTCCCGTAAAACAGCTTTGCTGTGTTTCGGAGAGAAGGGCAAGACAGGCAGTGTAATTACTGGCACCGAGACTTGACATCTTATGTTTCAGGTTGGACGTTTGCTAGTTTGCCTATCCAACTAACATAAAAAAAAACATCATCATCAGCCTCTGTCCGTCCACCGCTGAACTGCCACTCGCACCCAACACGGAACGACCACTGTACGGAGATCGTCTTCCCAGCTGATTACCGACCGACCAACACTTCGTCCAACAAAATTACAAATGGTGACTAAAAATTAGCTTTAAAGTTCTAGTCTCGGAGCTATAGCCTTTCTAGTTAGGGGCTTTTTTCGTGCTTGTAGGATTCCGAAGCTCGGGTTTGATCAGCGATCATAGGAATATTGGCGTGGATTACCTAAGACTATGATAATAATTTTCCTTCTAGTAGCTACAAAGGACCAGTCCTTCATCGGTGTACAATTTATATCTCCTTACACATAAAACATTTGACCAGCGGTTTCACGTGTTTAAAAACTCACAGGTAATCTTGTTTTTCAGTTCTGTGCAGGTAGGCATATACAGATAAATAAAATTGGAGTGTCTGTTTGTAACATTAAATTAACCGCTTTTTATTAAATGGATATGGTTAAATATACACGGTACGTATACCAAAATAGCTTTTTTTATTTTTGTCTGTCTGTCCGTCTCTCTGTCTGTCCGTCTCTCTGTCTGTCTGTCTGTTTGTTCCGGCTAATCTCTGATACGGCTGGGCCGATTTTGACGGGACTTTCACTGGTAGATAGCTGATGTTATAAGGAGTAACTTAAGCTATAAAAATAATCATCATCAACCTGCGTACGGCTGTAAATCTAAGTTAACGCGGGCGAAGCTGCGGGCAACATCTAGTTTAAAATATTATTAGTAATCCTTTTTTATTCTATAGTCCCGAAATTGTCAGACCTATAAAACGCACACGATCGAGAAAACACTAGAGTACAACAGTAGAAATCCGAATAATAACAGTATACCTACCGTTCGAGAGGTTATATTTACTCACGCTGAGGACGCGCTAAATGTTTAACGGTAAAGTAATGTTCGTTTTCATCTCGATTTCATCATACCTTAGTCGAAATGCTTTCAATTTGACAGAACTATCTCCATACAAGATTTTTTATACATCTATATACGTCAAAAAGATAAATAAAATTGGAGTGTCTGTTTGTAACATAATAATAGCTTTTTATTGGATGCATATATATGTACACACGGTGCATATACCAAAATAACCTTTTTTACAATTTTTGTCTTTCTGTCCGTTTGTCTGTCTGTTTGTTCCGGCTAATCTCTAAACGGCTGGGCCGATTTTGATGGGACTTTCACTGGCAGATATCTGATGTTATTAGGAATAGCTTAGGTTATAAAATAATCATCTTCAATCCGGGTACGGCTGTAAATTTAAATTAACGTGGGCGAAGCTGCGGGAAACAGCTAATACTTAGTTTATATAAATTTCTTATGATTTTTGATTATAATATTGTATAAAAAACTTTATAGGCACTTTAATATAAAAATAACCTCCAACGGAACTTGTTCAACAACCTTTTTTGTGGTTTATATTAATAAGGACCTGGATGGCAAAGCTCGGTTTTTTTTTTTTTTTAAATAAAAGATATTTTTCCAATTATATATATATATATATATATATATATATATATATATATACAAGAATATTTATGTAGTAATTAATGTAATTTTTGAATTTACAACATTCGACGTAGGTACAAAAATATAGCAAACTTACAATTTACATATTATGTGAAAAAACATAAGGAGCAATATATTTTCAATAAATTTTATTGAAATATAAAAAAGTAAAAGTAAAATGAAGTAACTAACCCAATTTGAATACATTAAATTTAATTGCCTCTTAATTTTTACAATTTTTGTTTTAATAATGCGAAAGTGAACTAGCGACGTTTAGTGGTTTAAGTTGTTTATTGTACGAGCTATTTATTTATAAAGGTGAAAGCAATCAAGTGGGCATTGACCTACATGTAACATTACAGTGTTTGCTGATCACATCTCAAGAGTCATTGCGATGACAGCGTAATAAAGTTAGGTTTTATAACGTATAAAGCAGGGGCGTCATAAACCCCACCACGGTTCAAGCCTTGTCGTGGCGGTGGGGCTCAGTAGCCTAGGGTGAGTCCAGCCTCCTTGGGCGAAGCTAATTGAGCCTAGGGGGCTCTTTTAAAAAAAAGGGGCGTCATAAACACAATAGCTACTATACCTAGACATACTGTCATTTTATGTATTTTATTACTTTGAAAAGAAATAATTGTTAGGAAGAAATAATAAAGACTAGGTTATAATATAAAATTAAATGTAACTATAAACACAATAATGTTTATTTAAAGTAGACTTATTATATTTGTGATGCATTATTACTTAGCACTATTGGATTTGTCATGTATTATTACTTAGTACTATTATTTATTCTGTGCTACTATTAACATTGTTTAAATATTAAAAATAGTTTCGTTTTATGGCTTAAAGTGCTAATAGTAATATTTGCTAGTCTTATTAATGCATTTTACATCATCATAATACTTTTTTTTTTTTTAGGAGACGGTGGAATTAAAATGAGTGCTAATGTATGGTAGGCGAGTCCAGCGGGTAATGCGATTTGATACATTGTACCACTGAGCCAGGCTTACTGAGGAATGAATGCGAGATGAAGGATGATGACAATGAGAGAGAATGAAAATATGTTTTTTATGTATGTATATGATATATATATGTAATATATGAAGGCAATGAAGTTACATACAAAATGTGTTAAAAAAATTACAATAGAGAGAGAGATACAATAACTACTTTAAAGCATTTTTTTTTTAAGTGCTATTAATTAACAACAAAAAAATTTGAGTCAGTATCATCATACTTAGGAGTGTAAAAAAAATTACTTACTCTCGCTCTCTTCCACTCAAATCTGAACGGTGGGACTTGATGGTAGAACACTGACGGCTGTATGGCAGGGAAGTCGGGGTCTTCCCATAGCTCCCGAAGGTGCAGCTGGGTTGCCCTTATACGTTCGTAATCGTTCATCGTACTGCTCCTGTTTACATGAATATTATTTGAATTATGTATCTTATTCATGACATTCTTCCACTTTTTGGTTTGCTTGCTCATATTTTGTGTTTAAATACATACTTTAAGAAATACATGTACATAAGGTATTTTTTCATGTACGTCAAGGTTTCGTCTTCTTCTATATTTAGGGAAGAGAAAGAAAGAAAGAAAGAGTTCAGAGTTCGGCTATAGCTATAGTTATTTAAGACAGAAGTTAAACAACAAATGTCTCGGTATTCAGATCACTATATACAAAGTTTATTGTTTTATTGAATGGTGTTTTGAAACCTGCAAATAGAAGACGTATACGCGTATTTATTCACTTCACGTACATTAAGCGGTGCTGCATACACCATAACTTAAAGTAGGTAGCATGTTTCAGGTCAAATCCTGTTCATAATAGAAATGGGAATGTTTATTAATCGAGCCTCTAACGGTTTTCGTAAATGCAATTGATTATTGAAATAAGCGCTCGCTTTTCCATTTGAATAAATCTTATAGATAAACAGTTGACGAGCGATTTGAGTTTGTACTTGTTAAGAATTGTAATATAATTTAACCACTGTGATATAACTATGACTAATCGAATCTAAAGATCATCTTATAAGCTTATTTAAAATTATATTTTTCTAATACATATATAAAATTTCCATGTCACAATGTTAGTTACCGTACTCCTCCGAAACGGCTTTACCGATTTTTACCGAATTTTATATGCATATTCAGTAGGTCTGAGAATCGGCTACTATCTATTTTTCATACCCCTAAGTGATAAGGGTGGTCAACCCGTCAAATTTTAAAAGTTAACGCGGGCGAAGCTGCGGGCAACAGCTAGTTAATATATATAATTTCGTTACAGTATACAGTATAAATATTATTTCGTTACTCGAATTTGGAAATGATTAAATTATCGTCATCAAGGTGTACCTCAAGGCTCACACTTAGGTCCAGTTCTCTTTCTGACTTTCATTAATGACATAACTTCATCTATATGCTACAGGCAATATCGACTTGTCGCGGACGATCTAAAAATATTTTAAACAGTAAAGACAACATTTGACATGCAGCTTCTTCAAGATTACATCGATAGAATCAACACATGGTGATAATGATATAAAAATTAATCCAAATAAATCGTACCTCATTAAATTTACGAGAAATTTAAAGTCATTTACATCCTCTTATTGCTCGAACTCGGACAGTTTACATCAAGTGCGTGAGGTTCGTGACCGGGGTGTCAAATTGGATTGCCCGTATCGATTCAA
The DNA here is from genome assembly GCA_963853865.1 of Helleia helle. Taxonomy (NCBI): domain Eukaryota; kingdom Metazoa; phylum Arthropoda; class Insecta; order Lepidoptera; family Lycaenidae; genus Helleia; species Helleia helle. The sequence goes on from OY971420.1 coordinate 10,558,856, forward strand.
CTGATACAAAAGGAGCTATAATGATAGCATTTTTAAGATGAAATACTAAAGGATATATGTCGAACCATACAATGCTCTGGTTCGTAGTCAATTATAGTTTGCATCTATAGTTTCGAGCCCTCAGTGTGTCACCTCTTCACAACATATTGAGAGTTTGCAACGTTTTTTTACTAGGCACCTATCGTTTCATTCTTCTGGCATATCCCACCGTACCTTGATGTCTCTTAGAAATCGTCGGGTGGTACTTGATATTAGCTTTCTTAAAAGAAATATTAGTAGGACATATAGATTGCAGCAACATGCTCAGCAAAATTCATGTTAAAATCCCTTACAAATACACTCGATACTATATAACTAAGATCTTTAATATCCCTGTAAGTAGAACTATTCTAATCTAAAATTCTCCTCTGTCAAGAATATGTACCGACTCCAATGAGTTAAAATCTTCAAACCCGGACTTCGACATTTCAGCTTGGATAAGAAACTTAGATCTTATGTGTTTGATTCATGTTAATTCGTTGCGTTTATTTTATTTTCAACATAGTTTTATCGAGTAGGTACATTAATTAATTATCATTTGTATTAAAACACGTCTTAGCAATAAGTTATTACTAAATGATGTTAACGCCTGTAGTTGGAATGTTCACTAATATAAGACTATTTATGTAGTAAGTTACTATAATTGTATTGTGGTCATTTCTGTTTGTGTTAATTAAATACATGATTATTATTATTACTATAGTCAATGCTTAAAATCATTCATGGGACCAGTTTGAGGAAAGAAGAATAGAAAATAGCATTGACGAGTATTAGGTACTCCTACATTGATAGGGATAATCGGTAACTTTGTCTTTAGTAACTTTGAGTAACACTCGTGTCGTAAGAACTAACTACTAAGTATTATTGCGACCCCATATTATGTAGCAAGTATGTATAATATGACCTCATATTATGTACCAAGTATGTATAATATGACATTACTAATTATAATGTAACATTTACTTCCTTTCTTTTTCTTCGTTTTATCTAGGAAAAACGTTTCCGGGGAAAATAATTCTTATCTTTATCATCGTCGTGTAAAATCATTAATATGAATGCAAAGTTAATTTAGTAATACATGTTTCTCACGTAAGTTGATAAAATATTTGCACTAAATTAAATCGCATGTTTTTATTTCACCGTTATTTAACTTTGTAATCGTTCTGTTTATTTTCTGACACAAAAAACAAATTGTGTTGGGCAGTTGTATTAGACTTGTTTATTTTTTAAGTTCAATGGTAGATATAATGTTCAACCGAGAACCTATCATACATTTTCATGAATCTGCCGATCTGAAAGAGAATAAACATACAACATTCAAATTTTCTTCAGTACTCCTTAATATTAGGTCTTTACCTATGAAATTACCGTTTTGTATGAAAAAATTTAAACGATTTTTTTTCATGTATTTTTATTTGTATTAATCGAAGTAATCACCCATGCAATCAATGCATCTTTGCTAACGCAGTGGCAGTTTATTGATGCCCTTCTCAAAGAAATCAGCTGGACAGCAGGCAACAAATTCTTTAAAGGCATTTTGTACTGTTCTGGAAAAAGTAGTAGTCTGTAGGCGCAAGGTCTGGTGAGTAGGGCGGATGACGGAGAGCTTCCAACCACCGTTCTTGCAACTTGGAGACCGTCTGCTGTGCAGTATGAGGTCGCGCGTTGTCGTTCAGGAGCAGCGGAGACGAGCGATTGACCAAACAGTGACCATCACTTTTCTAGGGGTAAGTTTTCGTTTAGGGCATTGTTTAGGTGCTGAACCAGGAACCAACAGGTACATCGCAGGTAACAATGCGGTTCAAAAATCCTTAATTTGTGTATCTGTTCAGCAGTGCAAGGCATATCTCAATGCGTACTTCGCGCTGGCGATCATTCAGTTCGTGGCTTCGGTCCCTTGGGAGACTGGCTAGCTGTTGAGGTGCCCTGTTGCTCAACACATTCGAGGCACCTTACCAAGGGCAGCATATGTGTCACTCGCGGGGCTATGGCCTACCATAGCCCCTCGAGTGACAAATATGCTGCCGAATACCTATATTCGGCACAGATATGTTCCGCGAGTCCCACACACCCCATCCAGGGCCGTTGAAGGCGCGTAGAGCCGTTTCCCCATGTTAACAAAAAAGGCATTTCATACTTTGTTTTATAAAATATTAATATGAACAAAATTCAAAATAGTAACATCTGCTAATTTAAATAAAAGTTCTTCTTAATCCAATTAAAGGTGTTTGTACAATAATCAACAAGTGTAATACATCAATATACAATTTATCACTTAATTCATGTTGCGTCAAAGAAAAATATGGCTGGCCAAGATGACTGGATAATTTAAAAAAAACGAAAAAAACTAACAGAAAAATAACTTATCAAGACAAATAAAATACATAGGCTGCACTAAAAGTATCGGGAATGGAATATTTCCACTGTTCCTGTCATATTAAAATCTTTTTAATTGAAAAATCCTTGGTTTTAAAAATCGAATACCATTTATTTTAAAAAAAAAGATTCGCGGTCTTGTCACAATGTCTTGTCAAACTTGTTTAGTCGTTGAGAAAATGGAATTGACTCGAGAAAATTCTAGAGCGATGATTTATTATGACTTTCGAAGTGGTTTAACACAAAAACAGTGTGTTGACCGGATGATTTCTGCATTTGGTGATGAAGCCCCATCCAAAACCACAATTTATCGCTGGTTTGCTGAATTTCAACGTGGACGTGTCAAGCTCAGTGATGATCCCCGTCAAGGTCGTCAAAAAACTGCAGTCACCCAAGAAAACGTTGATGCTGTGCGTAAGCTGATTGAGGAAGATCGACATGTGACATACCGCGAAATTCAGGCAACTTTAGACATTGGCATGAGTCAAATACAAATAATCTTGCATGAACAATTAGGTATAAAAAAGTTGTTTTCCCGATGGATACCACATTTGCTCTGTGAAGAGCAAAAAGCGGCTCGCGTTACTTGGTGCGTCAGAACTCTCGAAAGATTCCACGCAGGATCCTCAAATGCTGTATACAACATCGTATCAGGTGACGAATCCTGGATATACGCGTACGAACCCGAGACAAAAAACCAGTCACGAGTTTGGGTGTTCGAAAATGAGTTAAAGCCAACAAAAATTGTTCGTTCGACGAGTGTTGCAAAAAAAATGGTAGCCACGTTTGTCTCCAAAACCGGCCATGTTGCGACTATTCCTCTTGACAAAAAACGGTTGGGACAAAGAACGGTTAATGCAGAATGTTATGGTAGCATTTGTTTGCCACGGGTCGTTTCTGAACTCCGTAAAGAGAACTGCAACCGCTCATCATCCTCCATCGCGACAATGCGAGTTCTCACACCGCGCACAGAACAAAAGAGTTTTTAGAGCAAGAAAACATAGAATTATTAGACCATCCGCCGTACAGGCCCGACCTAAGCCCTAATGATTTCTACACTTTCCCTAAAATAACGAATAAATTGTGTGGTCAGAGATTTTCATCGCCTGAAGAAGCTGTGGACGCCTACAAAACGGCCATTTTGGAGACCCCAACTTCCGAATGGAATGGTTGCTTCAATGATTGGTTCCATCGTATGCAAAAATGTGTCAAATTTCGCGGAGAATACTTCGAAAAGCAATAAATACATTTTTAAATAGTAATGTTGTGTCACTTCCTTGATTCCCGAAATCTTCAGTGCCGCCCTCGTATGTAACTAACAAACATAAATAAATTGGTTTTATATTATTATTTATTTGAATTTGGAATCATATTTAAATCATTGGTATAAATTGCTAATTGCTTCAATATTAATTATAACAAAAGCCAGTAAGTAATTAAACTTATCCGCGGTCTATTAAATATGTAGACGACCTGATGGTTTTCCAACTGTAACAATAATTTTTACGATTTAGTATTTGTAATCGAGTTGTAATACTATTATATACTATATTTATATACTCATGAATAACCAGCAGTGTATTAGTAAAACGTCTTATAAACACCAAGTGAAAAGTTAATACCTACTTACGCTAAAGTTTAAAAGATAATTTAGTCTATGTACAACCTATATGCAGTCCAAAAGACGTCACACGTGTGAGAAACTACGTTTTAATATTATTTCCGCCTAATAGACATTACTTTGCCAATATACATTTTTTTTCTTGTGTACCTACTTCTATTTGATTTATGATCATCCACACTATCTTCTGGCTCCCTCTTTATTATTATTATCAGTTTATCAATCCACTGTTTTATGTAGATATTCCTAGATGAAAAACTGATTACTGTCCGAAATAAAATCAGATATCCGTGTTCTCAAATCCTCCTGTCAACTACCTTTCAACAGTCGATTTGAGGAATAAATAGATTTTTTTTCTTTAACGCCGGGAAATGCCCTGAGGCATCCCGCGGGGGAGTGGGACTTCCCACGCGAGTACGTGGGACTCGCTGCACCCGAAAGCTGCTAAGTGGACGCAGCTCTACCTACTAAAACCCGGCGAGCGCCAACAATGCCTCCTTTGGTGAGGTGCCCCAAAGGCCTGAACTAGGGTGGGGAGGAATAGATAGATGTGCTGATGATCACGAATTTATTTCTTGTCATTTAATCATTTAAACGTTTTTTTAATGGAGCTATGGTGCTGGCAATAAGGCCTTTATAGCTTTATCGGTGTAGTAAGTGAGCAAATGGCTACAACTATAAGTTAATAATTAAACGCCGATCTACCCCATACAAATAAATACACAATAATAAAGTATGCTTGGAATTTTTACTTGAGGTAATCATTATTTCTCTAAATGGCACTAGAACCAAAAAACTTGTTGGCATTTATAGAATGCTTAAATACATTTTTTATTGGTAAAGGTAAAAGGTTTTGTTAAGTTCTTTTTAACCCACTTCTAGAAAGGAGGAGGTTCATGTATGTATGTATAATTATTTTTCAAGTACATATTTTGTCATAATGCTTATTATTCTTAGATGAGCCATATGTACACCTACTGTTTGAGCTTTTGAACACCGGTTGAGCGTAAAGGCCAACAGGCCAAAAATACCTTTTGTAAAAATTTGTTTAATTTATAATTCATACCTACTATTATTCATAAGCTATTGTTTTTATAGGAGAGGGGGCAAACGGACAGTCGTTTCACCTAGCCTTTTAAATATGAATACGCTCTTTTTTTGTCCCAGCCATTCGATCCTACTGCCACCGCTACTTGTAACATTCAAAAAACATCTTTTAAAAGAAAAATTTAAATTGCTTGATTATTACGAAAATAGTTTATAATAACTCTCACTTAGCTCTACTACACTTTAATTAACATACAATTATTACACTCGTATTTTACTTTCGCTGGTTTCAAAACATTGACAAGTATAAAAATCCATGCTTGTCAAAGATTGAAGGTCTTTAATATATCAGATTACACAAGTTTCGTAGTTGAATTACTGAGTAAAAGTAGAATTGTAGCACTTATAAATAATTATTTAAAGTGTCAACGCAAGAATTATGTATAAGTACCCTACCTAAAAGTACATAATATATTTGACGACGACCTCTGTGGCACAATGGTTAGCGCTTTGTCGCTCAAGCCGGAGGTTGCGAGTTGGAATCCCGCCAGTGAACAAAAGCTTTTCGGTGTTCTTGAGTCATTGATGTCTATTAAATATGTGTATTATATAATAAAAATCATAATATATGTATAGCATAAAAGTATTAAATATATTTCCGCTGTCCGATACCCGTAACACAAGTTCTTCGAGAACTTACTACGGAGCCAGATTGGCGTGGTGTGAAAGCGTCCATAGATGTTATTATTAAATAGCTATTCTGAGTTTGTAAAAGAATGCACGTGGTTGGTATGTTATGTACTACATACTAGTATTTTCTTGATCGGTAATTTGTACGTATTTCAACGACGTATAAAATTATATTTGCACCACTTTTTTTCTTTTTTTTTTCGCATCACAGAATATAACTAAATCAAGTAAAAAAACACCCGAGGCTACTGCCACCTTAAGAATAATAACCTTTATGGCTTTAATTTTATCAACTTTATTTTAGAGTCATAATAAAGGAAAATAATCTATACTAAAGCCAAAATCAATGTAGAATGTTTGTAAACAAACCACAACAGCTGACGTTTAGGGTTATCACTTCTGTTCTTCATAATAATTTCGCACTTTCAATAGTTTAACCCTAAAAATCAATTGTTTGAATTCAAGGACAATTTCGTAAGAAAAATATTTGGCCACAAATAATCTAAAAGCGGTATTGACTTACTAATTGAAACATAATAATATGAGACATCGTAAATACTTCATAGATTGACGGTCATGGCGATGCCTTTTACCATAAGAGGTTTGTATGGTTAGTAGAAATCGAAACAACGATAACAATAAATAAATTTGCTTAATAGCAGCGCTCTGCGGTTTCACCCGCAACAGCGTACTTCCCATTTCCGTGGGAGTACAGGATTTAATTATAGCCTATATATTATTCTTATGTATAAGCTATGTTATTGTAAAGTTTCATTAAAATCCATTCAGTAGTTTTTGCGTGAAGGGAGTACAAACATACATCCATATTCCATAAATTATTACAAACTTTCGCGTTTATAATATTAGTAGAATATTCCAACACATTTGATCTTTTATAATTAACAGCAAGAATGTAATTTAAACGGGTCTTTATTGTACATCAATTTAAAAAAATGTGATAATAAGATTATTATTCAATTACAAAATATACTTATAATTTAAAAGCAACAATAACAGATACCGATCTACTATTATTATAACGCCTATTATTCTAAGCTTGTGCTTAAAAGTCGCATCCTAGTGACATGTGATGTAGGAAAAAAACACCCAGACACCCCCGATAAGGATTCCAAGAACACACGATTAAGTATGATTTAAATGAGAAAAGATTTACGAGTTAATTAACGATTATAATAGGAAGTTTTAGAAGTTTTAATCAATCGTAAAGCACACGTGAGTGTCGCCAAAAATATACATTACATTTATATAATTGCTTGAAGGAATAAAATAAAAAATTGGGATAGAAAGCAGATGTATGCTGCATACAACATAATGCACCTACGTCTTTGCAACAGAAATTACGAAAAAAACACGGAACTTAACGTTCGAGCAACAATCTAATAAACTCGTTAAAGTGGTCCACTGCTCTTCTGGTCAACTTCGATCAACTATCTTTATAAAGTATTTAAACTTTATGAGCATATATAAAGTGGTAAAATATACACAATATATATTATGTATTCAACGTAATTCCTTACCTTACTCCGAACAATTCATAATAAACACTGTATTTGGCACAAAACGCTAATAAATCCACTCTCGCGCACGTTAGCTGGGAGGTAACTGGTTTCGCTTGCCGCTCAACTTCTCTAAGGAGTACCTCCCCTCCGCGCAAGAAAGGTGTGCTGTGTGCACCGCTTATCCGAGAGAGCGGAATAAGCCAACTGATCAAAATTACTTCGCAGCTTGCTATTTTTTTAATATTAATTAATTACTTAATTTAATAACGTACATATTAAATTTTAAGTATGCTTTATGTAATTCGTTTTTTAAGTGAGGAAATTTTTATGCATTCGAATATGTTTTAATTTGTTTAGTTGCTAGGTGTAAATAATGTGATGTAGTTTTTAAATTAAATAATAATGGAGTTTCTAAATTCTTATAATCCTACGAGGTTATAATAACAGTACACTTATATTTGTTAAATAATTTAGACTACGAAAGTTGAACATATTCGATAAACTTTAGCTAAGTAATTGAATATACTTTATTATAATGTATTATAACTTATTTTTATGAATGTGTTAATAAGGATATATATGTTACTGACAATATGCTAATATTGTCAGTAACCTGCGAGCTTAGCCTCTTTTAAAATACTAGGTATAAATACACGTAAATTACGAAACTAAGTTACGTATCAAAAAACTTAAGCTTATAATACTTTCATTATTCATTCAAAAAATTGGAAATGAACTGGGATTTCTTGTCTAGAATATATATTAGTGTCTTGAATCTCGATTCGCAAAATATGGAAAAACAATCTGATACTGTTCGTTAACACCCTGTAACTTTCTCGCTCGGTCTAGAACGTAACACAATAGCTCATTCATCTACTTACATAGTAATGTGTTTTGTGCGTGTCTAATGTAAATATACATCTGTTGGATCTTGAATAGATTTTATTGATTTCCGAATTTATTACCCGAGTATTATAAATACATTTTTTTTTATTAAAAGTGAATCTTGATTGTTTTATAATCGATTATATCATTAAAACTATCATATGTTGCATGGCTATGATTAGTTTCATTCGTTCATTACTACACACTTTATGAAGATCTAAGAGAAGTGACCAGTCAAAGTTAGATGCTGGCGGTGGAAGGCCTATAGGTTTTCATTCCCCACCATGGTTCAGGCGTGGCGGTGGGGCTCAGTAGCCTAGGGTGAGCCCAGCACCTTGGGCGAAGCTAATTGAGCCGAGGGGGTTCTTTGTACCCCCCTTATAAGAAGAGGAAGCAAACGAGCAGGGCAAAAGGCGAGGACGAGAACTTTGTTCTGTGGTGCAGGACAACCCCTCTGTGAAGGTGGAGTCGGTCCCTTGGGGGACTGACTAGCCGTGGAGGTGGCCTGTTTGCTCATTAGATCTAGGGAACCTCACATAAGTTTTAGTTAGTAGAGCTGCGTCCACTTACCACCTTTCAGGCGCAGCGAGTCCCACATACCCGCCTGGGGAGACCCACTCCCCCGCGGGATGACTCAGAGCATTTGCCGGCGTTAAAGAAAAAGAAAAAAAATAGGTTTTCATTAAATTTGCTCCAGCAGTGAAGGAAAGACGTTTATAACAAATAACAATGATTTATAAAAATGAACAAATGAAAAAACCACGAACTTTGGAGGTTGCTGATGATGATATTTGGTTGATCAATTTGTGTTAGACGTGTTACGTTCCGTTCAATACCCTTATGTCATTACCATGTGAACTATAAAATATGCGTGTGACGCATTCACTATGAGAATCTACATAGCTCTCATCTCATATTCGCGAGTTGCAACAGATTCACATATTATCTGCTATAAGCGTTTTATTTTTTCAATACCATTTCAATACAATTTATAACATCCCTTTTGTTATAAATCCAGAATCCAGCCCAGGATCCAGAATCCCAGCATGCCATCCCAGGATGTATTAAATTGTGCTTCAAAATAATGTGTACGCAACCTATGTGGAAATCAAATTTATTGTACTTATTAACACCATGAAAATAATAAAGAAGAAAGATTATGTACTTTTTTCTTCTCTGTAAGTCGATTTTTTTGTTCAGCTGATATTATTATTAATCAAAAGTTTAAAAAGCACATATTTTATTTAGATTTGAACGTTATACCCGAGATTTTATAGTATTTTATATAGCGTGTTTAAAAAAAATAGTTCCGTGACCAAAAAAAAAAAAAAACTATATAACTGGATAATATATATGTTGAAAACGTTGGCACTTATATAAGCACCACAATCGTGGTGAGATAAGTGAATTTAAGAATACCAGTCAACATAGAAATAAGTAGAAATACACATGATTCAATTTTTATTTTAGTTGCGAAGTTTTTATTTTAGCAGTTGGACACGCCACGCTCTGATGGCTATGACTTATGAGTTATGACGTATAAAACCATTAAGCAGCTTGAAAAAGCAGTCCCATAAAACAATAATTATTTTAATTGATCCATATCCGTTTTAACTCGTGGGTACAATCAATCAAACAAGATAATGTCAATTTGAAACTTTTATTTAATATATTTCTACAAAATTTAGCTGCTAAAACAAATTGGATGGCTAAAAAAATATTTACAATTAAATTAATAATATCTACATATTTATAAAGCTGATAACTTCACGATATTTTTTGTTTTGTTAAATGCGTGTTGATGTTACACGTTTAAACTTAAATAGCTAATTATTAAAATTATACAAAATTTGAATTATTGTAATAGGTAGATACTGTAATAGTATGCGGAGTAGATCATATATCATAATACTACCTTTCTACGACATTTAATGATTAAATATTCGTACGTAAATATACTATGCGTGTATAGCAAACACAATATAGTATAGCCAATAAAAAAAAATGGACTTTATTTTATAATTAGATTATTATTTCTTCGTATTCTCAAGTATAATATATTCACGTATCTTTTAAAAGTAACTTATAATTTCAGGGTTCACATAATACCTACTATTTTTTTTTCTCAAAAAATGTTGGCTTACTTTCCTTGGACCATAAAAGATAGTTTTAAATTTTAAGTGAAAATTAATTATCTAACATTGTAATTGATTAATAGGAATAAGGTATGAGATCATATTTTAAAGGGCCGTGTTTAATTTTAAAGGGAGCGATTTCGCGTTGGTTGACATGTACATATTTGTAATAAAAATAAGAAACGCGTGACCGCTTTATGTCTGTCTGACGATCCCTAAATAAATATTTGTGTTAAAAGTTAAAACCAATTACCAATCATTCTTGTCACAAAACATTTAAATAGTGGAGATGAATATTAATTACACACTAGAACTTTGTAATATTTTTTTTAAAGTCAAGTATGTTTGACTAGTACGACTAGATATTTCTGCTGCAAGCATAACATTATATTTTATCATTATTTTCGAGAAATATAAACACTATGTAGTGTTTAAGTATGTTAGTTTATAATTTTGCTTATTACTAATATTATATTTTCCTTAGAGTTTCGCCGGGTCAAAGTTCTAGAAGTTTAGACGTAGAACGAGTTTTGTGAGATGGGGCAGGTGTCCTGGGTTGGTGCTGCGCAGTCGACCCGCACGCGGCAAGCTGGCACCGGTGTTGGAGTATATCTTTGCTAAGGAAGGAAGGGAGATTATTAGTTATCAATATGAAGAAATTCCTTACCGTGTAGCGATGACGTGCGGCAAACGCTCGAACACGTGCGCCAGCCGCGCGTAGTGGATCCCGAGAATGTTCGATTTAGCTTGCGCGGCAACGGCCGATAGTATAAGATAGGTCATAAGTAGGTTAAAAGTAATAAGTAGTTTACTCTGAACTGGTTTCTTTTAGACGAAAGCAGCCTTTACTTGAGTTAAGAAATTACTATATTATATAATACAATATCTTGCGATACGAACAGGCGAACTTTGGACGGGTCGCCGGGTTAAAATAGTCCTAAGACTACCACCAGTTTATGTAACATTAATTACTTCATATTAGAAAAAATAATATTGAGGATTGTAGTAGGTACCATTTTATTCTAAACTGAATAGTTTGCGCGAGAGACACTTCCAAAGTGGAAAAATGTGTCCCCCCCCCCCTGTAACTTCTAAAATAAGAGAATGATAAAACTAAATGATGTACATTACCAAATATCTGTGTACATTACCATGCAAAATTCCAACGAAAATTGGTTTGAACAAGATCTAGTAAGTAGATTTTTTTATACGTCATATATCGTAAACCGCAATTTACCTTTAATGCAATCAACTCAAATATATAAAAAAACATTTAATTCCATAAACATAAACCATATTTTTGTTAAAGTGTCTAATGTTGTATATTATGTAATGGTACGGAACCCTTCGTGCGCGAGTCCGACTAGCACTTGGCCGGTTTTTTTATGTATACAGTTTTAGTCGTTGGTTGTGTAAATATATGAACAAACTTACGCTTTGATAAGGTGTTAATTGGTTGACTGTTATGTTCGTGGTTCCAAGTAAGCGATCCTCCCGAGTGAAATCAGGCTCGCGGTGAAACGTACCTGTAATGAAATACGAGTAGGTACTACTCAATAAAGCGGACTTATACTAGTACTTCTGTACCTATATCATATAATATGTTATATTCAAACAAACTTCGTTCATTAAATAAATTATTATTACATATTTAAATAAATATTGTTTCAGGTGCTTACCGCGTTTAAAGGTTTATTGAGATCCAGATATTTCGGCAATGTTTCAATCGCCATGATTATGGCGAACCTCAATTAAACTGTAAACGCGGTAACCACCCGAAACAATATTTATTTAAATATGTAATAATAATTTATTTACACACACACACATACATGTGTATATATATATATATATATATATATATATACACACACATACAGAGTGTGAGAGACAGAGAGACAGACAGAGAAACACGCGCACACCGCACGGCTTACAAGTTACAACTACATATAGCTAAAAGTGTCGTTACAACTTTTCCGTCTAGCCCCCTATCGCAACCCGCGATAAGGAACTTCGTTCCAAAACTACAATGTAATAACTTACAATCAAGATTATTGTTTTTTTAATTGGTAACATATACCTCCTCCTTTTTGAAGTCGGTTAAAAAGTAAGCACCTATATTTTATTGCTTGTCTAAGAAAACAACATACCATCAGAACGCGGCACTATGTCAGGATTCTGACCGAGGCTCCTTTTAGCCCTGAAGGCCTTGTAGCACAGCGTGGCTCCGGCTATACCTCCCACCACAGTCAGACCTCCCGCAGCCGCCTCCAGCCAGCGGGTCCAAGACTGTGTTGGCACTTCCTTGGCAATAGCTGTGAAGACAATAGATTGATAAAGAAATTATTATGAAGATCGGCATGTCAGATCCACCCCGATCTGCCGTGTTTACATTCGATGATAATGATGATGAACAATAACACAACGTTAAGTCGAGTCAGTCGAAGCCGTTTGGCAACTATCGACGCCCATACATATCCGCACAACCAAATATTATGCATATATGCGTTGCCCTCCTTTTCCCTATCCTCCCATGGGCCAACAGAAATTCACAAACCGTACAAAACGCGACAGCACAGCTGTCACTCTATTATGTGCAGACTGTCTGTTGGGTCCGCTAGATACTACCTAACTGAAAATGAATTCAAGAAATATATAAATATGGTGGGGATCGGCTGTCTTTGCGTTCATTGGAATAGGCCTATGTGCAGCCGTAGACGGAAAAAGGTTGATAATATTTTTACAAGGTCATTTGTTTTTAGTAGGACAAGTTTATAGCTTTGTATATATTGACACCGATGCACATATAAAATTGGATTCATGGATTTAAACTCACGACATTTGTTCTTACAATCCAGTAAGCCAGCTGGTTGTTATGGGGGTCTATTTAAGTACGGACATGGCACGCTTGTTGCCGTTGAAGCGGAAACATCCGGTACCATCGCTACTTTCTAAAACGTACCGACATTACTACGTAATTTAAAGTAACTTGTTCCTAAAATGAATCATCGCACCATATGTCGTACTTAATGAATATGGAAAGAACTAATTTTCTGAAATAAATATTTATTATTATCTTGCAATCTGAATTTCCTACCAGAAATAGTAATACTAATTCCTATCTAGTGAATCGTTTTCGTCAGATTGACGTTTTTATTAAGGTTCCGTAGCCAAATGGCAAAAAACGGAACCCCTATAGATGACGAATCTATAAGAGTTCCGTTTTTTGCCATTTGTCCATCCGTATGTCACAGCCACTTTCTTCCGAAACTATAAAAGCTATACTGTTGAAACTTGGTAAGTAGATGTATTCTGTGAACCGCATTAAGATTTTGACACAAAAGTAGAAAAAAAAACAATAAATTTTGGGAGTCCCCATACTTAGAACTAAAACTCAAAATATAAATTTTTCATCAAACCCATCCGTGTGAGGTATCTATGGATAGGTCTTCAAAAAAGGACAATGAGGTTTCTAAAATCGTTTTATTCTAAACGAAATAGTTTGCTCGAGAAACACTTCCAAAGTGGAAAAATGTGTAACTTCTAAAATAAGAGAATGATAAAACTAATAAAAATATATGATGTACATTACCATGCAAACTTTAACCGAAAATTAGTTTGAACAAGATCTAGTAAGTAGTTTTTTTATACGTCATAAATCGTAAACCGCAATTTACCTTTCATGCAATCAACTCAAATATATTAAAAAAACATTTAATTCCATAAACATAAACCTTAATTTTTGTTAATGTGTCTAATGTTGTTATATATAAAATAATAATGTATAATTATGTAATGGTACGGAACCTTTTGTGCGCGAGTCCGACTAGCACTTGGTCGGTTTTTTATAAGAAATAAATAAGTATTTCTTAAATATACTGTCTATGTTTCCATTTATTTTCCTACACAAGGAATTTGGTTTATTAGTAATTATTAGTAGGTAGATATTTGAATAAGTAACAAAATATTTCAAACCCTTTTTGTTATTTAATATAATGTCAAAATGGCCGGTCTCTAGTTCTATTACCTACTAGTTGTTAGTAATTCACACGCAAATGATCAATACTGTGTTTTCATCATCAGCAACATCATCATCATCAGCATTTTTAACCCCTTTTCATCCACTGCTGGCATGGATGGACTGGTGCCCCTTTTAATTAACGCTTAGAAAATTGAAAATAAAGGTGCGGCTCCACCGCGGTCTACGGAGAGGCTACGCACGTTTTCAAGTTTCGATTTGCAAGAAGTGCATGTGATTGTTTACATTGCAACCCTTGGACACGCTACGCATTAATTGACATTTTATTGCAATTGACATTTTAGCACACGTACGTAGTAGTGTACGTAGCCTTTCCGTGCGCCGCGGTGGAGCCGTGCCTTAATAATAATAAAATTCTTTATTCAAATATAAAAAACACAAATAATTCATACAAACTATGTTAGTAATAGTTATTATCACATTAATATTTTTTATAAATATTGCAATACACACGAATCACCGCTGCGCCATTCCGTTTACAATGGCATAGCAATAATTTACGTATCTTGTGCTATCTAGTCTACCTACTGGATATCCTGTCCAGAATTCTGTTGGCACTACCATCGCATACATCCTACGCATCAGCGACCAGCGACGCATTTATGATTTAATTTGAGAAAATAATTAGTATGATTAAAACTGAAATAATCATGTAAGTATAATTAATTTGGCGTAAAATTGTTTAGAAATGGCAAAAAAGTGAACATTAATAATTAAACTGAGTATAATTTAACTTAATTTTTTTTTTGCACACCGTACGCTTTGGTAATGAAGTTCGCGAGTATTGCTCAACAAAATGGCGTCTTGACAGTACTATTCTTATTTGGCGCGTATAGTAGACATAATAAATTACCTGAAGCACTAAGCGGTGTCATATTTTGCAGTTGTAGAACCTTCCTATCACTTCTTCCCCTGGAGCTGCTGGCGTATACGATCGCGGTCATATTCTTTTTGTCATCGCCATCTGGAATGCTGAAGTGTCCTGCCGGGTTGGACACGTTGTGGCGGAGAGTACCGTCGCTGTTGAACAGTTCCAGGTGGATCATTTGTGGCCTACCACCATCCCAACCTACAATATAATGTATTATAATATGATGAACGACAAAATGGTAGTCACTGTAATTTGATGACTAAAAAGAAAACTCAAAAAAATATTCGTTAGTAGAGTCATTCGGGTCAAGAGAGACTGTTCCACTTCCAAGCACACCAAAACAAAAGGAATCAATTATAATGCTTTATTAAGTACGTATATTAATGTCCAGGCAAAATCTATAATTTTGTTAGAATTAAACACTAAAGAGGCTCGGTCAAAATGCGAACCTTTGCCCCTTAATGTGGGTAACAGTACGCAGTCTGGCGGGTAAAAGTTCGCATGTAATGAATGAAATGAGTACGAATAAAAATGCATTCGAAAGTCATTAATTTACAGCTTATATAGCACTATTGCATCTACTTAAGACCCTTTTTACAAGAAACAATAAACGATAAATATCATTGTGGATAAAAGAACGCACGTAAGGTTAAGAGTTCGCGTGCGTTCTTTTGACCCCGCTCTCTGACCCCACAGGAATAGTTTTTGACTATTTCGCCTATATGTACATGTGTTTAAGAGATAACCTAAAATATTCTCTCGCTAACTCTAGTGCATTAATAGAGTCACAACAGTAAAAACTACTTATCACGTTAATATTATGGTCATGCTGACGATAAACTTTTCCGTAGATTAAAAATCTACCTGTCAAACAACGAAAACACACTTTTTTCATTTTCGTTCGACAACAACGCCGCACGGCAACCAAACGCGTGGCTTCAATATGGCCATTCGCTCGCCTCTGATTTTGCCATATACTTGCCCCCTGTGCCCCTGTCTCTCCATTCCCTGCAGAGATCTAAGCACTGCGATCTCTTACCTGCCGCGTGCTCTTACCCCGAATGACTCTACCTATAAGGTATAATATTTTAATATTATAATTATTATAAAATATTTCTGTTTAATAATTTATTGTCTTGAAAAAAATCATAAAGTTTAGGATTGAATAGCATTATTTTCATACCCTACCAGGGTTCCAGCCTTGTCGTGGCGGTGGGGCTCGATAGCCTAACGTAAACACAGCACTTTGGGTGAAGCAAATTGAGCCGAGGGAGCTGCTCTTTGTACCCGTCTTATAAGAAGAGGGGACAAAAGAGCAGTAAGGGACAAGGGGTGATGATGGGAACCTCACCCCATTGCACTGCCCCGACGTAGAGAGGCGTTGTTCTGTGGTGCGGGACAACCCCTCTGTGGAGGTGGCATCGGTCTCTTGGGGGACTGTCTAGCCGTCGAGGTGCCTTGTTGCTTAACAGATCTGTGGCACCTCATCAAAGAACGCATTGGTGGCACTCGCCGGGTTTTAGTGGGTAGAGCTAAATCCACCTTACTATTAAGTATCTACATATAGTACTATTAATTTTACATGAACATACAAAATTCCATTCTAATTTCAAGGTCTCAATTAAAAAAAAAATGAAAAATGACCTTTCTGACACTGGACTCTGATGGTCTTCGGGAAGGATCTCATGACGATGCAGTCCGGTGTGCCCGGGGGTCCACCATAGGCAATGGTGAACGTACAAGGCCGCTTCTGCTCGCCATACATGTTAGTGGCGCGGCAGAGGACCGCCCCTATGTCTTCCTCCCTCGGCCGCCAAGTCAGGGAGGACGTGTAGCGGTTGTTACGGCCTGATGATGGCTGTTGAAATTTAATAAATATATAATGGTAGGTTAATAGGGATGTCGAGGTCACGTTAAGGAAGATGATAATATGTTAGTCGGTCCAAATTAGATGCGAGTTGAAGGATGGTAGAAAGAAGTAGTGTTGGACTTATAATCTATACAAATTAAAATGGTGTGTATATTTGTAATTTCCAAATAACAGCAGGAAAATAACTAAAATGCATATGAAAATACGGTACCTACTTACATTCAAGTATTTCTTTTAAATTTTCGTCAGTCTGTCGGTCTGTCTGTTTGTTTGTTCCGGCTAATCTCTGAAACAGCTGTGCCGATTATAACAGAACTTTCACTGGAAGATAGCTGATGTTATAAGGAATAACTTAAGGCTATAAAAATAATCATCATCAATCCGGATTCTGGAAACGGCTCTCAATCCAAGTCAACGCGGGTGAAGCTACGGGCAACAGCTAGTAATTCAAGAAACCATGCTGAACAAATAATACATGTTCCTTTTCCTGCTGAACATTCACAATTAAAAAAAAATACACCCCAAAACTTGTGATAAGTGGTACCAGAATCGTGATATTGAGGATAATGGGTTTAAGAAGTACCAAGAAAGTATTGATGGGATAAAATCCTTTAAAGATACTACTTTCCAATATTAAGCATGAAGCGATCCATAATAACGGATATTTAGATTTTTTTATATATATATAATTTCGTAGAAAAATCTTGAGGCAAAAATCATTCTTAGTATTCAGTATGCATATTTTGACAGCCACCTGTAGGGCTAGCATGCGCGCACGACAAAATTTTGTCTACACCTTTTCTCGTATTACTAATATGAAATAATACGAGAAAAGGGGTCTGGTTTAGTGTTTAAGTTTCAAGAAGCGCTTCAGATTCAAATTCCGGCCCTAAAATTTATTGTAAAATAAATGTATTACGTTTGTGCGAGGAACAGAGCGTAGCTTAATCTAATAAGAATCATTTAATATTACCTTAATGCTTGTGTACAATATTCTCGAGTCGGAGAAAGTCCAGCTGAACTGCAATGGCGGCGGGGAAGCTTCCACCGTGCAAGATATTGTTTCGGTTTCATCTAAAATGACGCCGACGGTTTCGTCTCGATTCGAAAGGCATACGGGGCGATCTGTTACGATAAAAGCGTGTAATAAGTCAAAATGACGTGTTTCAACTAAAGGGTTGGTGACGGTTGGTTGACCTTGGTTATTGTCTAATTAACAAACCTATTATGGCTTAGTTTAAAGCATAAAGTTAATATACCTAGAGGTATATAAACTTTATGGTTTAAAGTAACATTAAATATGCATTTTTAATTTTAATATAACAAAATAACAAAAATAAATTGCGTCGTATCGTCATCTGGTGACGTGACAAAATCGAACCATCCAATCAGAATTGTCCTGGCGTCAAAATTTAAATAATTAAAAATATAATAAAATTATCTAAATGGTCAGCTTAGACCCATAATGACTACATAATTCTCCTTAGAAAATGTTATCAAAATCTGATCAGCGGTTTATTTGCGAAAATGAAAAAAGATATAGAAATACGCATCCTGAAAAAAAAAACATTGAATGTATTTTATAACGAAGGCCAGTCCCCCCGTGAAGATGGTTCGAAACGTCGGGCTAATAAAAATCTTAATTAACCGCGATAAAATCGGTAAAAGTTATATTTTTTGAGTCATTATAATGAGTGAAATTCGCGTAAACTTTACAATATTGAATGAATACTTACATCCTACGTTTAGTGTGACTCTGTCTTCGAATACTGACGTCGGTAGGTGTGAGTTGTGAGCTCTGCAGATGAGGTCGTGCTTTGAATCCTGGAGGGAAGTTGCCAACGTCAGCGATGACACAGTGTAGTTGCCGTCGTGAAGTTCCTGAAAAAAATAGACATACATATATCAAAATAAATAAGTAAAGGAATTTTTCAACTACGACCCGACTACGACGAACTTAGCCCCTTCCTTTTAAAATCGGTAAAAATGTAGCCTATGTCACCCAGGCCAAATAAGGAATCGATTGAACCGACACCTCATCTATCATCTTTACAGATAAATAAAATTGGAGTGTCTGTTTTGTAACATTAAAATAACAGCTTTTTACTAAATGCATATGGATGTACACACGGTACATATACCAAAATAGCATTTTTTTTAATTTTTGTCTGTCTGTTTGTTCCGGCTAATCTTCGAAATTTTGACGGGACTTTCACTGACAGATAGCTAATGTTTTGAGGAGTAACTTAGGATATAAAAATTATCATCATCAATCCGTCTACGGCTGTAAATCTAAGTTAACGCGGGCGGAGCTGCGGGCAACAGCTAGTCGAAATATATAAAACTTGTGATAGATAGATACTGTGATAGACTATACCTTGTGAACGCTTGGCCGTAGCAGGGAGTCTCCCAAGTGCCACGTGATGGAAGGTGGTGGGACGCAGCCGACCACTACGCAGTCCACCACACGCGGCTGTCCGGCTTCAAAGTCAAAGTTATTATTCAGGCGAATTTCGATCTTCATTGGTGGTACTGTAAAATAAATAGAAAACGTTGATAGATAGAAGTACCTATTCGTTCGTGTAGATGAGTGTATATTTTATGGATGAAGGGATACCTTTGAAAATAAGTGAAGAGGATTAGATTTATGTAGGTATCTACAGAAATAAGCGGGATTTAACAGGGTTGTTTAATACCGTTTATTTCTTGGTCTTCGGTGCTATCTAGCTTTAGACTTCGATTTTATGTTTTCAGGTCACTCTGATCACTAACCATGAGATTACCGCCTGCCAGTTTCCCTGTCTCTGCTAACATGACAATAAACAAACCCAGACCAGCGCGAATCGCACGCTGACGATTCCGAAAAACGAGTTTTTTATTTAATGTAACGCATAATAATGGTTTTCAGATTGTTTCCTTTACTCGTATTGTAAGACCTCTAGCTTTTTGCCAAATTTCATGATCCTTT
The DNA here is from genome assembly GCA_963853865.1 of Helleia helle. Taxonomy (NCBI): domain Eukaryota; kingdom Metazoa; phylum Arthropoda; class Insecta; order Lepidoptera; family Lycaenidae; genus Helleia; species Helleia helle. The sequence continues at coordinate 10,578,917 of OY971420.1, forward strand.
AAGGGTTCTTATTTTGTCATGAGAATTGAGGAATTGAACCCTAAAAAATTAAAGTAAAAGTGACTTACGGTACATTTTGACGACCACACTGGCACTCAAAGGCTCTGTCACATCTGCGTTCTGCGCCAAGCACTCGTAGTGTGCGTCGAGCTCGTCGCGGGTTACGTTGCGCACGCGCACTTCAGCTTGCAGAACGCCTGTGCGAACCGTGTGCGCACGCTCTATTACCACACCGTTACGACGCCAGTAGACCAACGTGTCTGTTTGATCTGAAAAAAAGGGAAATTTATTTGTTTAAAACTCGTCCAATGATAAACCACATCTATTTTGTGGAAAAACTCCCATGCGAACCACCTGTCACCTGATCAACTTTGCCCATTTAAACATTAATTCATTCAGAACTAATTGAAGAGAGAAGAAAAATCTAAAAATTTGCTTGGCGGCAAAAAGTGGTTACAAATTAAAATAAAGAATTTGGATCTCATATAATATAACAAAATGCTATTTTCGTGCAAGGACAATGTATCAAGAACAGTAAAAAAAATTATTATAAACGACTTCAAAAATTAAAAACCTAAAAGTTAAATAAGCACAAAAAAATTTAACAAACGCAATTATATTATTATTTTTTAACCGACTTCAAAAAAAGGAGGTTCTCAATTCGTTTGTATGTTTTTTTTTTTTGGTTTAATAAAATTTTGGATATAAAAAAGTTTTGGAATAGAATAGAATATGTTTATTTCAGGCAAAAGAAGTGCCCATATAATATAGTTAGTGTGTTAGTTACAAAATGAACTTATAAGTATGTTAGTAGTGTTAGTTTTTGACAATATTTTTTTTAATAAATAAATAATGTTATACAAACCAAAACTTAGACCAATAGAATCAATAGTTTAGTCACAGGATATTTTTAAAGTTTTAAAGCCACTCCGCTATATTCGACCCGGTGAGACGCAACGTGCTGTGCGTCGCACTGCCTTTTAGATTCGAAGGTCAGTGGACATTTTACAAAGGATGTTTACGCTTTACTTTGGCTATTCTCGTATTTAAGTTCTTTGAAAAAGTTTTTTTTATTTCTCTCATAAACTGTTTTTAATAGTTTCAGATTAACCGTAAGCATGTGTAGTATATGTGGTTTAATTTAATGCCTCTCGCTTTTATCGACCTTGTATATATGTATTTTTATTTTTTATTATTTGTTAAAAACAAAAAAGTACAATATATTTTTCACAAAAAACCCAGCCACGAAAACCTCACAGGGTTTATCTGGGCAAGCAAGAGCAATCATGGCGGAATTGTTGCCATGTATAAAAAAATCTTCATCAGAACTTCACCAAATTAGAATGGATATTATGAGGCCGCGTTTAGGTAGACGAAATGTTGATTGGCCACTAACCAGGTGGGAAAATTCTCTCCGTGCTGTGAAAAGGGATGGGTCATCTTGGCGTTTATTGAAGAAGGCCGATGTTTAACAGTGGACGGGTAAAGGATAATGATGATAATGATTGATGATGGTGATGATTACGATGACCTCGGCATACTATGTTGTGGACATCATAGTCAATCAACAGTGGACGGGTAAAGGATAATGATGATAATGATGATTGATGATGGTGATGATTACGATGACCTCGGCATACTATGATGTGGACATCATAGTCAATCAACAGTGGACGGGTAAAGGATAATGATGATTGATGATGGTGATGATTACGATGACCTCGGCATACTATGATGTGGACATCATAGTCAATCAACAGTGGGCGGGTAAAGGATAATGATGATGATGATGATAATTGATGATGGTGATGTTTACGATGACCTCGGCATACTATGATGTGGACATCATAGTCAATCAACAGTGAGCGGGTAAAGGATAATGATGATGATGATGATTGATGATGGTGATGATTACGATGACCTCGGCATACTATGATGTGGACATCATAGTTAATCAACAGTGGGCGGGTAAAGGATAATGATGATGATGACGATGATGAGATGAAGATGATTACGATGACGTCGGCATACTATGATGTGCTACCAAAGCATGTTACACCGACAAGTAATAAAATGAGCACATCATAGAAACTAAATCAACCAAATAAGCAATATTGGGAATAACTTAAAAACGGCTTGTCAGATCTTCATCAAACAAATGGGCCAATTTTGAAACACCAGCTATAAAAAAAAATTGAAATCCTTTCACAATCGGCGGCGTAATCGTGTTACATTACATACAAAAAAACATACATAGATGAATTGTGAACCTTCTCTATTTTTAAGTCGGTTAAAAAATGAAGAGTCGCGTATCCATGGTTCCGCCCCATCGACAATATCAAAATATTTGATTTAAGGCGGTATATTGGCAAATACACAGTGAGAAGCGCTTTGCAAAAAAATCAGGAAAATTATTCCCGCGTAATTTATCGGCCTGGAAAAAAGATATGTTATTCAAGGATATTACATAGAACCCTTGTAAGTTCATTACACGATTAGATTAACTTGACTCGATCATAAAATAATCCCAAACATAGCATAAATTTAAGCAAAGCCTGTACACATTTGTAGGAAAAAATATTTCTTTTAAATTTGAAATTTATATCATAATTTTCTTCATTTCAACCTATGTAACCTATGTTAATTCAAATTTAATTTATTTCACTTTTTCGGTACTAAAACTTAAAAAACCATAAAAACAACAACTGTTTCGGGCGGGCCGATGCAATACCGTGCCGCCCTCGTCCCAACAGTCGCGGTTTGGCCGCTGTCACGGTCGAATCTGTGTCAAATTTTTCTTTACGTGTTTTAAACAAAAATGGCAAACAAAAAGAATAAAACGAAGAGTAAGATCTCAATCGAGAAGGAAATCAGTCAAAAAGAGATTTATGAAAACGCAAGTACTCGTATATTATATTAAAGTTAACTGTTTTTTTTATATAATATACCATGACACGGAATCAGGATGTATATGAAGCAGTTAATTTTGATACCGGTAACCGATATTTTTTGAATATATAGTTTTGCTACTATTAGGTAATCAAACAGATTCCTTTTTAACCGACTGTACCAAAAGAAAGGAGGGTAATGTTATTCGGGTGAATTTATGTAGGTTTATAGCCCCTCCTGCTGACTGAACGGCTTTAGTGATTTTTGTAATTGAGGTGTCGTTTATGAGGATGCTATTGAACGGAAACAGACATACAATCAAAATTTTACATTTACAATAAGTGTTGTTGGGAAAATACTCCCTATATTTTAAAATAAAATTAGCAACTGGCATTCCTATTTCAGCTTGAAGTTTAACACTTCAGATGAAATACCGCATTCAGAAAATTCACTTTGGTACAATGGAATACAAACTGAAGTACGAAGAAACCTTGAGTTTCGAGACTGCTGACTCTAATTGTAACAGCTTGAAGCTCCTAATCAGTGACACCTTAGTGAATATACAGAAGAATAGGAATGATATACCTGATCTCAGACCAAACTTTGGAACTGAAGCGTAGACGAAAGGAATTAAAAGTCAAAGGACTAAAAGATTCAGAGGTGAGCAAAGAGTATGAAAAGTGTTATGCCAAACCATTGCTAAATGGTTCAGAATTGATAAAGACAAATATACAGTAAGTACTTGCTCAGAAACACTTCTTAAAGTACCAAATTGCAGACCTATTTAGGAAAGTTTATTTACTTACTAAAGAATTTAAGCCTAAAACACGGCTAATAACATTAATGGTACATCTCTTCATCTATAAGAATAAATCGCTGAAAGAAGCTATTGTGAAGAGTTGTACAAAAGCAATACGATGGTTGACGTAGTGTACCCTATGTATGTGATTGGGATAATTTTGAACTGCTCGAGTCTAAAACCCTGCGATCCGATGTATATGCTGCTCTCAACTCCCTTAAAATGAGGAAAACTTCAGATTCTGATGCAATAACGGCAAAGTTTTCAAATTTCTTGGTGAATCTGGCGTAGATGGGCTCCACGTAATTTGTAGCAAAGATAGCCTGTTAGTCTAGTGGTTAGTGATCCTGACTGCTAAACCAGAAGGTCGTGGATTCGATCCCCACACAGGACAAATGTTTGTGTAATGAACATGATAATTTGTTTTGTGTCTGGGTGTAATTTATCTATAATATGTATGTATTTAAAAATATATCAGTATTTATCATTTGTTCATAATTTTTTCATTGTATCATCAAGGCAGACCTAGTTTGGGATCAGATGGCCGCGTGTGAGTTGTCCCAGCATATTATTATTATTATTATGGGCTACTGGAAAATGGTAAAAGGACTGGACAGACTCTATTTTACGACATCTACACAAAAAGGGTTTCACAAATAAATGTGTTCCATCGCCACACAGCAACGTTATCCCAGAGTGTGACAATAAAGATGATGATGGCAAACTTGATGGTATACGTACACGAAGGTGAAACTAAATTATTGACATCAAGTAGGTTTTACAAAAACGTTCCACCAACTATTACATATTCATAAGTACCTTGTTTTTTAGTTTCATTTTCGTATCGTTTTCAGGAGCTGCCAATCAAACGAAAACTATTAAGTACTACTAACAAGTAAAAAAAGTGATATTAAAACAAATGAGGCTGACGTTACTTTTAATAAATTAATACAAATAACGTTGTGTTTTAACAATAATATACTTTTTAATAGCTTAGAGACTGAGTGGTTTAAGTATGAAAGCTATACACAATTAGAAAGTTCTTAAAATTATGTAATCAAAGCTAACCCTGAATTAATGTCTTGTTTCTACGCCTGTTGTTTTAAGATATTCAACATATTTTAGTGGTAACAAAAGGGCGTACAGAAATCATATTAGATTTTAATAAAATAATTACAGCTCTGGAGTAAGTGTCTTAATGTTTGTAAAATAGTTATAAATTGAATACAGTACTTTAATAAGAAATTACTTATTCATCACAATAAAACAATATTCTCTTTTGTACGCCCCAAAAATAGTATCAATTTTTTTACTATATAGTAGATGTTGCCAAAATTGCGTTGAAAGAAAGAGGCGTACTTACCGTTTATCAAAAACTATGTGTGCTATAATCTGAAAAGTCTTACCAGACGGTAAGTTATGTCGAAAAAGAATACCAAAAATCAGCCTTATACAATCAACTAGTTTTGTTTTATTCATTATTTTGTCTTTCCTGTAAAACTGTACTTTTATATACGCTCCTTTGTTATGAAGCCCTTGATATATATCCATTAAATAAAAAGCGGTTATTTTAATATTACAATCAGGCACTCCATTTTTTTATCTGTATAGATAAATACCAAAATCGGTATAAAATTAAATCATAGTAAGTATGAACAGCTCTATATAGTTTCGGCGAGTGACATACGTAATAAAATTCAAAATTCCCGCATTGTCATAATGCGTAAAGTCTCGCGTCCACCACATACGCGGCGCCCCACACCTCATCACCCAGAGGGGTAAGTAGTGGTCTGCATCCTCGCCTTAAGTTTGCCAAATCTTATCTAACATTTATAAACTTGTGATTTTTATCGCCAAGTTAGCTACAGATTTTCATCTACAATTTCATTAATTTACTGGTTAGTGGTTACTTCAGTACGATATATGAAGTACATATATTATATGATTGCTTCAGTCGATGATTACATTTCAAGAGTAATGTAAAATGTCATGATACCTTAAGCCCATTTATCGAGGAAGGCTATAGTCTATATAACATCACGCTGTGACATATAGGAGTTGAGTAACGCGGGCGAAGCTGCAGGCAAAAGCTAGTATTATAATAAGTATCATCTAAGGTTTTTCACCAACCAGTAATTAATACCTTATTATTATATAAAAAATCCTTTAGAAACTGTGTATAATGTTGAAGAATGGCATCAGAAGCAAAAACGATTTATGTGGGCTACGTCAGTCCTGTCAACGGGCAACCAGCCACGATGTTTAACGTGATCTGCGTCGCACGAATTTATGTTCATGGGCGACGCTGACTTCAAGTTTACCAAGTTAAACAGGTTATCCTGTGACTAGCCCAGGAATTCATGTATCCTGAGATATAAGGTGTTAAGTCTCTGTGCCAGTAATTAAATTGCCTTTCTCTTCGAAAGACAGCAATAATTTTTGAGACATTCGCGAAAAACGAAACCCCTTAATTTTTTTGTTTTACATAATTGTTTAAAAATTGTTTTAATAATTTTCGATTTTTCCTAAAATTTTCTAGATGCATAAGGGGTAGTTGTCATTGCTGCATTCCAGCCAAATTGGGTCAGCATGACCGGGGTGGTACCGCTCGTTCAGGAAATACAGACGTAAAGTGACAGCTATGCTGTTTCGTTTCTTGCGGAGCCTTATGGTACCGACGCCCATACACATTCGCACAATCAGAGTTTATGCAAATGCCCTCCTCTTCCCTATACCCCCAATAGGCTACCGGACTCACAAACCGCACCAAACGAAACAGGATAGCGCATAATACTCAAGGCCCACTACACGGTCTCCAAACGACGCCTGACAGAGATCTTGTTATTTTCAAACCGTGTAGACAGTGGTTTACTACCCAATTTCGCTTTCTTTCCAACGTCATTGGTCAGGAGAGCTGCTCTACCTAGCAAGGGCGAATAAAGGGCGTCTGGTTTGTTTTAGACCATGTAGATGCCGGCAATCCCGTATGTCAGAAATAAATGCGAGTTAGTCTCGCACATGAATGGTTCCATGTCATTATATATATACAACAATTACAAAAACAAACGACACGTTAACAAAAAAAAACACGTTTGTTTTGTTAAAGTAAAATAATATGCACGTCTATTGATATTTTTAAAACAAGCTTTCTCAATACATTTTTGCATTTATATCTCAAAAACTATAAGTCCTATTGACTTGATTTAAAAAAAATGGTTTTGAGTCTAGACCTGTCTTTTGATATTAATTTTAAAACAATGTGTCTATAAACAAAAATTTACTTAATTTTATGTAAGTTACGTAATTACTAAATTATTCATATATACTATACTATATACATATATCATCTAATATATAAAATTTCCATGTCACAATGTTAGTTACCGTACTCCTCCGAAACGGCTTTACCGATTTTTACAAAATTTTATATGCGTATTCAGTAGGTCTGAGTGGCTACTATCTATTTTTCATACCCCTAAGTGATAAGGGTGGTCAACCCTTCAAATTTTAAAACATAACGCGGGCGAAGCTGCGGGCAATAGCTAGTATGTATATAAATAAAGCTTATAAAACTAATTAAAAAGTAATAAAGTCATGATTTTACAAACCTATTCAGTCTCATCAAAACACATTCGTATTGGAATCTTATTATTACAAATATATGAGTGGACCTTAGACATAATATATCGACTGGCTTATTGGTCTAGTGGTTAGTGACCCAGACTGCTTAGCCAGAAGAGGTCGATCACTAACCAGGACTAAAACTTTGTGTGATGAACATCATAATTATTGTTCTATGTCTGGGTGTAATTTATATTTGTATTTAGAAATATATAGTATGTACCAGTTGTCTGGTTTATTCATTTATTTATTTAAAATACATATATGATTACATATGGCTGCCGTAATATATAGGCTTAGTTTGGGATAGATGGCCATCTATCCCAACATATTCACACGTCCCGTTTTCCGAGTATCCGGCGCCGACAGTCGGGTAACTTTCGCCTTCACACGACCCGATTTTGTATCAAGTAGCGTCTCTCTCTGCATTGTACCTGGGCGAATGGCCGCCGGTACGTATGAAAGTATGCTACGTCTTCCATACACCACTGTAAGTCCTGTCGCCGGTTACCCGGTAGGTGGCGACGCCCGGCGACCGCTTGCCGGGCAAATTACGCCGGTACGTGTGAAATACACGCCCATATACTTCGCTATCGGATACCCGGCGCCGGCTAGCAGGCAACCGTCACGTGTGAAATATACTTAATGCGTAGCGGGACCAATCGCAGTGGAAACAATCGCATACATTTTCTTGCAAAGCGAAACGTGACAAACGTAGCCTCTCCGTGCACCGCGGTGGAGCCGCGCCCTTACGCTGTGTTGGGTCTAGTGCTGTAATATATCTTTAGTCCACTAAATTATATGTAGGATTTTTTAAATGTTAATTGGATAGCATAGCTAAACTTAAAAATGTAATATGTTAAATATTTTAAATTGATAAGATACAAATAGATGAAGATAATTGATTGACTCTTGATTGTGAAATACAAACATGTTACGTTTAAGTTGAATATTACGCTAGCCGCCAGCTTCTAATAACGCAATTCAATGACTTACCATGATCCACTTCGCACACAAGTGTCAGGTTCGAACCCAGACTTAGGGGGCCAACGTAGCCACGCTTCAGTTCTTCGTTCTCTTCGTCGTATATCCGCGGAATCCCAGGGGAATCTATACAAAAATATGTGTTCCATATTAAAAACAATAAGACATCAGTTTCAGTTCAATAGTGATAAAATCGTGGGCCGTCACGGGACGCCCAACAGATGTGAAACATCTCGGTTTTCAACTCATAAAAATCTATAACGAAATATATGACAGCGTCATATCTTTTGTTGTGGACAATAAAATATTATTCTTTCTTTCTTTCATGCTGTTTATCGTCACGGCATTTGTGTCGATTTTAATTTTGGGCCAATGGGCTCGTACGTCTTTATTAAATTCATTAAATAAAAATAATGAAATAAATTGTCTTTTATAAAATTGCGTTTAGAAATATCTCCCGTGAGATCTCACGATATCTCATCAATTGGGGTCAAAAAATCAAATTTACCTCACATAATTTATGGATGTCCCCTAACTCATAAGTACTCATCATTACATTACGATAGAATTGTCGAAATTAACTCTTGTCTAGCTACCGAGCTAGCGGCTTACCTATATTATGTTAGTCTACTCACCTACCAACCTAACGTCGATCACATAGTCTTGAGACGGTGAAGCTTGGTAATGTATGCGGCAGCGGTAGACGCCACTGTCCTGTTCAGACACCCGTTTGAGCAGAAGAGAGGTGTCGTCATGGCAAGTCCCCGAATCGCACGAAGTACCGAATTCTTGATCGCGGTGAACCCTAAAAAAATTGACCCAAATTAAAAAAAAACAGTTTTAGTCCTTTAGTTTTTTTATTGTATATAGATTATAAAACTTTATAGGCATTAGACATATTGTGTATACACAGACACACGCACATACGCACATACATATAATACCTATATGTTAGTGTGTGTGTATGTGTAAGTATTGATATTACACTTAAAAGTAAAAAAATAAAAAAGACAATTATAATGAACATGTTAAGTTATAATGAGTACCTTCTCTTAGAATTTTCATTAGGGAACCGGTATAGGAAGTCTCTATCGTTTTTAAGCCAAAGGACATAGGAGTCGGGTCCGTCAAGGAACACCTTCCCTTGTCCACACGGCAGGCGAGCATCAAGCCCCCTCACTGCTCGAAGTACCACTACCTCTGAAATTGCAATTAATAAATTTGATTTTGTATAAATAAAAAAACCGAGACAAGTGCGAGGCTTCGAAAAAGTGTTTTTATGAAATTTACGGCTGCGTTAACTTAGATTTAAAACCGTAATTGTGATTTAGTAGAATGCTTGTGAGAATGACTTAGTATCCGGAGTGATGATGATTATTTTTATAGCTTAAGACTTATAGCATCCGCTAGATAGCTAATGTTATAGGAGTCTTTTATAAACATCAAATACGGCTGTGAATCTCAGTAAAAATCCAAGTTGGGGCAACAACTAGTTAAAAATGTAAACATGGTAAGTTTCCCTAACCTTGAAGTTCAAGCTCGAGTTTGTAGCGGAATTTTTACATTTGAGATTCCATCTCAACTGAGGAATAACAGAGAACTCAAGTATTCCAATTAATAAATAAACCCTCTTTTGAAGCATTTATAGTGTCTAAGCGAAAAAATTCAAAAAGCTCGAAGACGTAGAGACTCTACACGAAAATAAAATAACTAAACTAGCTATGCTTTGCTCAATAAGCTTGAATTCTTTTAAAATAGGTGAAATCAAATTCTCATAAAATAAATTTCATTAAGTACAGCTTGGCAAAAAAAGAGTATGACGTAGTACAAGTGGAACTAAATATTTTATTAAATGAAAACCTTTGATGTTGACAATACTTGGCCGACAAATACTAGATTTAATTAAATTCTCTTACTGATTTTTAATATTACGATGAGACATAAGTAAAAGTGGCGCCCTCATATTTTCCAGACTCTTTTTTGCCAAGCTGTATACTCAAGTATGTTTGAAGTTGCATAAAAAATAACCAACCTGACTCAAAGCATATAGCAGTGGTAAAAAATAGAGCGCTGTAAAACACAATATTGTGTAACATCATATTGATTCTGAAACAATGGAAGATAAATAACATTAGGTATATCATTTTTTCAAGTTCAATCCAGGACGATATGAATCATAAATAAGTACAACCTCAAAAACGCCCACGTTTATTTTGTGTCTACAAAAAGTTTTATTGCGACCTTTACTAGTTATTGGTAGTATGTCTATAAATCGAAAATTGTTAAAGCATTTTTTAATATCCTTTATCATCATCATCATCGTCATCATTATCATCATCATCATCATCATCATCATCATCGTCATCAGCCTTTATCCATCCACTGCTGGACATCAAACAACAACCCTTTCGATGATCACGAAAACGGCCGATCCCCGCCACTCTCTTCGAACCAGGACCGGCCACTGCACGGAGATCGTCGTCCCATCTGGTTGAAGGTCCGAGAACTCGAAGACTGGGGGGTGGGATGCAGTACCACCATCTTGCTTGTTTCTCTCGTCAAACAGATTTGCTGTATTTCGGAGAGAAGAGGACAGGCAGTGTAATTACTGGCATCGAGACTTAAAATCTTATGCCTCAGGATAGACAACACATAAACGAGTTGCCTGAGCTAGTAGGTAAACTAGTTCATATGTGACGTCGATCACTTACTATCAGGTGGCACGTCTGCAAGTTTACCTCTAACATAAAATAGTTCGACCGTTTATTCTCCGTTTTCCTGAAGATCTTTACTGCGTATTATTCATTGAACATCTGTCAAATTTGTCCATGTATTTGTATCCTCCTGGTATACTCATAATAATGTCTTGGCGTCCATTGAAAGGGGCCAACCCCGGCAGTGGACGGAAAACGTTGATAGTGATGATGATAAATCATATGAAACGTCAAAATTTGCAACTGTATGATATTGTACCTCAGTACACACACACACACAAATTTATATAAGTAAATATTCAAATGCAAAAAAGCGCGCATACAGTCTTGAACACAATTTAATAACATTTTGACGCACATTATAATATTTTTTTAAATTGGTCGTAAATGCAAGTAATATGAAGAGTAATATGACGAAACCCGAATGGTTACGTTTTGACGTTATACGGCTACAGAAACCTGAAAAATACGCAAATTCTCGCATAGCGTACAGAATCACATACTAAAATGACGCAGTTCTTACGTATAAAATATTCGCTTTGCATAAATATTATTAATATACATGTACACATTTATAATGACTAATAATTAAATTAGTAGAGTAAAATAATAATTTAAATTATATATATCATTGCAAGCGTATGCGTGTATACATACGCTGAAACATTCGCATATTATATATTAATAATTTTCCATTAAATATATCTTTCTAATAGGAGGGATCAGTCGTCTTGGCGTTCATTGAGGGAGGCCTATGCCTGAGCATACTGCTGACAGTGGACGGCTAGGATGATGTTGATGATGATGATGATGATATCTTTCTAATTTCTTAATTGATTTTTTAGGATTAAATAATCTTTACGTACGATTGAAGCAAAACGTCATAAAATTCTGAGTCGAATATTTACATATTCGACTCAGAATTTTAAGTAAAACTTTTTTAGGCGCGACTATTTTGGATCTCTATAATTAGAATATATAGAATTATAGTTCTATTTATTATATATAATAAATAGAATTATAGAGATCCAAAATAGTCGCGCCTAAAAAAGTTTTACTTCAATAATTACTATTTTGTACTATAAATTCGTTGTGTACAATCTCATAAACCTAATAAACATTGATGTGAGTCATACCAACAAAAATAAATTAACTCAATCTGACGAACAGCCGTATCTACACATCACTTCCAGCTTTAGTTGATCTCTTAACCGCTAAGTTTTCCTTCCCTTTTTAATCTAATTAGTAAATGTATTGAGGGGGTCCGCAGGTCAAGTTACGGTTGGTCTGGAAGAGTGCATTTGTACACGCAACCTACATTCGGGGGTGACTCATGTACTGTGAACGGGGGGGTTGTACAAAAAGGTTTGTTAGTGCGTTTTACGATTACTCATTATTTTTATTAGGAAGGAAAAGAAATGTTTTTATTTCGTTAAAAGGTTATAGGTGGAAAATAATGAGCTTATACAAAAAATTCGTAAAGAAAAGGGAATAAAACCAATTCCAAATTAGTAGGCAATATAATTGTTAAAAAAATTGGACAAAATAAATAATGATAATAATTTATTATTTGTGGACATATCACGTTAATCTTTTACTGTGTATGAAACGGAAAAAACAACACGACAAAACATCTGCATTATCCTCGCAGTAATATCTTGGTATATCATACTTTTACCTTTTATGGGAATCGACACCGCGACCTCTTCACGAAAAAGGTTACGATTTTTTGTACCGTTTCTCACTTCTCATAGAAAATTGTAGGAGTTCGTGATAAAGGTTAAAGAAATATACAAGACGAATCGAGCACTTCAAATTAATAGGGGACGCGTCTCACACCATACAGGCTCTTGCTGTGACACCCATCTCCAAATTCCTAGTAAGATCGTCTCGTCAAACCTTAACTTTCAAGCTAGATCAAACACGCCATCTCTAAGATAAGGGTAAAATCATTTTGAAAGATCACTTTGTACTTGTCAAAGACATTTTGACAACTACAAAGTGATATATGCAAAGAGGTAGGAATATAATATGATATATGTTTTCAATTACTTTCAACTTCCGATTTTATTATTACTTTAAATGTTAAGTTTTAGACTAATTGAATTGAAAATGATATTGGATGCAGTCAGATAATCCAATTAAATAATAATAATAATAATATCTATGGACGCTTTTACATCACGTCAATCTGGTCCCGTGGTAAGTTCTCGAAGAACTTGTGTTACGGGTACCAGACAACGAAAATATATTTAATACTTTTATACTATACATATATTTAAGATTTGTATTATATAATACACATATTTAATACACATCCATGACCCAGGAACACAGAAAATATTTATGTTCCCTGGCGGGATTCGAACCAGCAACCTCCGGGCTTGAGCGCCAACGCGCTTACCACTGAGCCACAGAGAGCAGATACAATGCTAAACTTTAGCGTGGAATATTTTGAGTAGGTTATTTAATGTTGTTATAATTAATATCGATGTTTAAGCCAAGTGCATAAATCCCCTACCAAGGTTTGTTCAGTTCAATTCGACTTCAATAAAGTCGACAGACCGTATGTGCAGTAGGTACTGTGTACTCACAATTCTAGGGTTTACAGTTTATAATTCTCGCCTCGGGAATCCGTGACATTTTATGTTATTTTTCTAGCTTCTAGGTCTTCTAGGTCGCTGTTGTGTTCTTTTATAAGATTTTGTTTTAGGTAGAGCATCATGATGCAGCAAAATGAGACCAAATGTTTAGTAGACAGCGTCGCAATTAGGAACCAGTTCACCCAGATCTGGTGATTGGGGTGGATAGTCCATGCATTGGGCATACCCCAAGATTTTAGGACTTTGTATCAGTAAATTCTTCTTTACGGAATAGAGCAGCTTCAACGTGATTATAAAGTAGATTTACCTAGGTAGTACCTATAGTCCTGGAGCCAGGTACAAATTTGGTCAATTATTTCGTCTTGGGTGAAACTTCGTAAAATTAATTAGGGATTTATATTATGAATACTCGCGATTTAGGGATTTATATAATGATATATGGGTGGAGTGGGCAGTGGCAGCCTCCCACGCACGGAGAAAAAAAAGTATCTTGAAGGAAAATATAGTCAGCTCACCATATAACAAAGTTTGTCAGCTGATATCTATCATCTACTGAATCTTATACGGTGACGACTATCACCAGGATATTTAAAGTAAACTATAATCCGACATATTTTAAAATGGAAGTAACTAAATAAACTTGTTTTTCTCCGTGCGTGGGAGTCTGCCACTTCCCACCCCACCCATGGAGCCGCAGCTGACGGTCGCGAGTATTCATAATATAAATCCCTAATTAATTTTACGAAGTTTCACCCAAGACGAAATAATTGACCAAATTTGTATATATACATCTAATTCATTTTACGAATTTTCGATTGGGAGGGACTTGTTCATCAAAATCGGCCACTGGCTCGCGGACTACTTACTATATCAGAATATTTAACCGAGATTTCAATATTATATCATGACAGAAATGTAATTTTCTGTTGGAGTAATATTTTATTAGCTCTTCCTTTGCATCAAAACCCGATATTTTTATATTAGTTGGATAGGAAACTGGCAGACGTGCCACGTGAGAGTAAGTAGTCGACGTTGCCCATGAACATAATGAGTTTATCTAAAACTAGCCCAGGCAACTTATTTATGTGTTGTGTATCCTGAGACAAGGTTTTAAGCTCGGTGCCAGTAATTACACTGCCTGTCTTGTGCCCTACACTCCAAAACACAGCAAAGCTGTTTGGCGGGAGAAACGAGCAAGTTGGATGGGTCCATCTTTTCATCTAATCATGGGCAGTTGGGAGCGCGGCTCAGCGCATCCCGTTTCATATTAACTAAACAGTTCTTTACCACATTATATAATAATATTATATAAAATTCTGATTCTACCCGACGGTGACGCGGCTCAGTCCCGCCACAGATACTAACCCCACGTCAGGAGGACGTGCGGTCGATGACTTTAAGGTTGGCGGGGGGCCACCCCCACTACTAATAAATCATAAGTGTGCCAAATCGGCTCACATTTAACTAACGGATCATTAGAGCCTTATGGCCGTTCGCATAGATCCATCCGAAAAAAAAACTAAAAGTCTAACCGACGTCCACTAATGCGAACTGCTTATTTTGAGGTTGGGGGCTTTGATAATGCTCAACAATTTGATAATGCATCTATTCCATCAACCACATACCGCCAAAGCATAGCTGTTCGAAGAGAAGGGAAGGAAAGACAGCGTAATTGGTAAGCGTAAAAATATTCGCACCAGCTTGTGTCTCTATATAGGTGTAGCTTAAGCGTGGTACAATAGGCATGGTCCTTTTTTTTCTCTTTTACGCCGGGAAATGCTCTGAGGCATCCCGGAAGTGAGGTAAGGGAAGTGGGTCTCCCCAGGTGGGTATGTAGTACTCGCTGCGCCCGAAAGATGGTAAACGGACGCAGCTCTATCCACTAAAACCCGGCGAGTGCCACCAGTGCCGCCTTGGTGAGGTGCCCCGGATCTGTTAAGCTAACAGGGCACCTCGACGGCTAGTCAGACCCGCAAGGGACCGACGCCACCTCCACAGAGGGCTATTGCGCACCACAGAACAACCCCTCCCAACGTCGAGACAGTACAATGGGGTGAGGTTCCAATCCTCACCCCTTGCCCCCTGCTCTTTTGTCCCCTCTTCTTATAAGAGGGGTACAAAGAGCCCCTTTGGCTCAATTGGCTTCGCCCAAGGTGCTGGGCTCAACCTAGGCTACTGAGCCCCACCGCCACGTCTAGGCTTGAACCATGGTGGGGAGGCATGGACCTACCGGGTAGATATTTTTTTTTCTTTAACGCCAGGAAAAGCTCTGAGGCATCCCGCGGGGGAGTGGGTCTCCCCAGGCGGGTATGTGGGGCTCGCTGCGCCCGACAGCTGGTAAGTGGACGCAGCTCTACCCACTAAAACCCGGCGAGTGCCACCAATGCCGCCTTTGGTGAGGTGCCCCGGATCTAATAAACAAACAGGGCACCTCGACGGCTAGTCAGTCCCGCAAGGGACCGATGCCACCTCCACAGAGGGGTTGTCCCGCACCACAGAACAGTACAATGGGGTGAGGTTCCAATCCTCACCCCTTGCCCCCCTGCTCTTTTGTCCCCTCTTCTTATAAGAGGGGTACAAAGAGCCTCCTCGGTCCAATTCGCTTCGCCCAAGGTGCAGCGGCTCACCCTAGGTTACTGAGCCCCACCGCCGCGACAAGACCTGAACCATGGTGGGGACCGGGTAGTTTGCTTAAGGTTACACAAATCGCTCATCTTTCCATAGAAACATAGAACAGTAATTACTACAATGTTTGACGTTTACCATCAAAAACTAAGGATAAAATAAATTGATCTCGTCGAAGATACAAGCTTCTAAACTTTCATATTTCAACATTGATTTAAACCCAACTTGGGGCGAAAATAAATAGTATACAGAGCACGATAGCTCAAAAATAAAGACCGTACAGACATATATAGTTATTCAAAAGTTTTTCCATAATAATTGTTTTGCTAAAAGGACATTTTCGGAATAAATCATTGTGCATTTCATTCTAGCAAACATGTTCGCGCCTTATGTCAGGTGAGATAGCAATCATTTTGTTAGAGTTCGCACCTTCGACTAGTTCAACCTTAAGTTCTCAAGCGACACTGACGATCACTTGTACAAGTGTACATATTTAAGTAAAATATAAAAGCACTAGTCATTTCAAATGTATAAGTTGTTACTCACGAAATACAGATATTTTGATTTGATTATGTTTTGCAGATCAAACAAGTGCGTAGCTCTAATCAAATATAAAAACTGTATTGCATGAGGCTAAATCCAATATGACGACCACGTTTTTTGGTGATATTATATTTTTGGTGTAACTTCATATTATATATTTGTTTTTCGGTAGAAATTTAATTTGCGATTTCATATCCACAAAAAATATCACGTCACGGAATGTTTGGCCGTTTTTATTAGTTTTTCCCAATGACTTTTATCTAGTGGGGCAAACAGTTAATATTTTTAATAAAATATAAAGTAATAATACCAATACAGCAACATAGCAGCAATACAGTAACATATTTTTTTTGTGTTAGCACGGGGAAACGCTTTTACGCGCCGTTAACGGCCCTGGGCAGGGTCCGATGGTGTGTGGGACACGCGGCACATATCTGTGCCGAATACCGACCATAACCCGGCGAGTGCCACCTTCACAGAGTACTACTTTTTATCTTACTTGGATATGCAAACTGAAAGGCCTCCCGATGGTAAGTGATCAGCGTCACCCAAGAAGTTAGAAAAGAAAAATGTATCAATACTTTTTTTCTTACGAGCCACCGTTTCTGAGATATAACGATTCAAAAAGTTATAAAAGTTGTTATCGTCATAATGTATATCATATACCTAACGTATTGTTTGAGGAAAATTTATCAATACGTTGCACATACATACGTACGTCACATACGTCAAACAATACGTTGCATATATATATATATATATATATATATATATATATATATATATATATATATATATATAATATATTAAATGTTTAAATATTTTTCTATCGGTCATTGTAACTTATACTTACAATATAAAATATACATAAGTTTTAACTATAAGAATATCAGGTAGCTTTCTTCTTTCTTGTACGGAGCTCCTAAAAAAACTACCTGTTTAGATAAGCATCGATATGCATGTTTCGTTAAAAATACTAAAAATAAAAATCAAGTTCAATTAGCTTGTCTTCCTCCAACCTCAGTTGCTGCTCACCAACATCTTCTTCGAGTATATTACCAAGTTCAAGTGTGGCTTGGTTATCAGCTAGACTGGGGTTGGAAATTGGTCAACAATATGTTAGAGCCAGTTCAAACTTTACTTCCACCTGCGCCGGAAAAACTGCTGAACACTATTTTTTGCAACTGCAAAAAGGGATAGCAGTGCTAAATGTGGTTGCAAAAAAGTCGGACTGTCTTGTTCGACTGTTTGACTCCGACGAAGTATCATGCGATACATCGCTATTGACGCAATTTACTTGCATCCAAAATGAAGATGAAGAAGAAGCAGAAGAAGAAGAACAAGAAGAAGAACAAGAATTTGAAACTTACGAATAAGACGAATAAACTTCAACACTTTTTTTTAATTTACATCGCTTTTATCTTTCCCAATCTTTGAAAATTTCCGTTATTTTGCAATAGTTTTACATTAACAGGATCACAACTGATCCGTGGAGTAGGCCTACTGGGGAAACCACGTTAAAAAAACGCGCTAAGTACACTACCTCATATTAGGTGGCGTGGAAACGTGTGCATATTATGACGATAACAATTTTTATAACTTTTTGAATCGTTATATCTCAGAAACGGTGGCTCGTAAGAAAAAAAGTATTGATACATTTTTTATAGATAATTTTATGATCTACAATTTTTGTCTGAGGTACTTTTATGATAAAACTTACCGTTTTGCTGAAAATCGCGAAAAACCCATTTTTTTTACCTTTGACCTTGAATAAAATTTTTTCCTTACAGGGGAATGATGGGGAACTTATAGACATTGTTTATAATTATGTTTTGAACAATTTCACAGAAATTCAGCTTGTTGGGACTTTATGTAACTTCGAATGTCTAAATTGACCGGACTATAAAGCGCTTTTATAATTGTTTTGAAACATGTCATTACTCATAAATTAGTCTTAGACAAGCTAGTAAGTACGCACTTAGTCTTATTAATTAGACTAATATATGCATATAAGAGCATTTTATAATGCTAATATAAGCCTCGCTCTTACAACAACATTTATGAAGACTCACTGAACTTGAGAAAACCTCTTCTTGTGGCCCCATCTTCTAAGCTTATTTGATTTTATAGTACAATAGCTAAATGCTATTCTAAGAGTGTCAGACTAATATAAGCATACTATATTGAGACCACTGCAAGTACGTTCTTTCCTGATTTAGTAAGATATTAGAGTGAAATGAGATCGACATGCTTACAATACAAAATACCAATACAATATAAGGCCTTTTCATCTTACATTGATTTTGGGAACACAATAATTGTGCTCAAGTCAGTGTGCTTTTAAATTGTAAAAAAATAGTCTTTGATTACAGGAACCGGAAAAAACATACGAAAACTGGCGACTTTCGGAGAAAATTTTATTAATTTATTTCCACACTGACAAAAGAACTCACAACAGAATATATGAAATACCGTATGATCTTACGAAAAATAAAAATAAGATTTTTTAGACTCACAAGATTCTGACTTTGACCAATATAATCCTATTTAGGCTTACAAGATACTTACGTAAAAGCGATCTTAGGCTTAGGCGGCTTAAATTAGTTTTGGTAAAATTTGTGGTGTAATTTTACTAAGTGCGATTCGCATTCAATTAGACCGATGTTAAAACGATATAAAAAGAAATACGCTTAAAATTCGTGCCCAAATCCATGCTTATACGATGATATAGGATCACTAAGAGCTAAAAAATTCTAGTCTTGAGAGTTTTATAAGCCTGTTTTTGCTGGTTGGGCTGGCTACCCTTTTTTTCTTTTGCGCCGGGAAATGCTCTTAGGCATCCCACTAAGACTTCCCAGGCAGGGTATTTGGGACTCGCTGCGCTTAAAAATGTTAAAGTGGGCGCAGATCTACCCAGTAAAACCCGGCGGGTGTCACCAATGCCACCTTTGATGAGGTGCCCCGGATCTGTTGAGCAACAGGGCTAGTCAGTCCCCTTAGAGACCGACGCCACCTCCAACGAGCGGTTGTCAGAACAGTGCAATGCGGTGAGGTTCCCATTCACGGCCCTTGTTCCCCGCTGCTCTTTTGTCCCTTATTCTTATAAAATGGGTACAAAGACCAGCACCCTCGAATCAATTGGCTTCCCCCACAAGATGTTAAGTCTCTGTTAAGTCCCTACGCCCGAAAGGTGGTAAGTGGACGCAGCTCTACCCACTAAAACCCGCCAAGTGCCACCAACTCCGCTTTTGGTGAGGTGCCCCGGATCTGTTGAGCAAACAGAGCACGTCGACGGCTAGTCGGTCCCCCCCCCCCTCAAGATACGACGCCACCTCCACAGAGGGGTTGTTCCGCACCACAAAACAGCCAATTCCAACGTCAGAACAATAAAATGGGGTCCGCTCAATTCGCTTCGCCCAAGGTGCAACGACTTACCCTAGGTTATTGAGCCCCACCGCCACGACAAGGTCTGAATCATGGTGGGGACGCTGCATTAACCTAATAGATAGATCAAAATAATATAAATAAAAAATAAAAATAAAAAATAAAAAAGCCTTTTATTTCCTAAGTAGTAAATACAAAATACATTACATACAAGTAGTAAGTACAAAATATCGTTATTATGCTGAAAGAAAGAGTTTTTTTTTTTTTTTAATCAACTGTTTCCTTTCATCTTTTTTTGTTGTTCATGTTATTTCTAATTGTTTAATGTGTTAACTTTTTTTTTCTTAGGAACCCTCTCAGGTGAAGGCCTCTTCCAAGGATTGCCATTTCTCACGGTCTTGGGCTATTTGTTTCCATTGTGGTCCAGCTATTTCCGTGATATCGTCCTCCCAGCGCGCATAGGGTCTTCCTACGTGACGTTCGCCTGGTGGTCCCTGCCATGATGTCACCGTCTTTGTCCATCTATTGTCCTTGAGTCTCACTACATGTCCGGCCCATTTCCACTTTAGTTTTTGTGCTTGGCAAAGAGCATCTATTGTATTTGTCTTCACTCTTATAACTGTGTGCTTTATTTTTTGCAGTCTTTTAATATTTATCATGCTACGTTCCATGCCTCTTTGGCATGTGACTATTTTGTTTTTTATTTTATTTGTAAATTTCCATGTTTGACAGGCATATAGGCACATGGGATAGGACATGAATCCATTACCTTCTTTTTTAGTTCTTTTTTAGTTTTTATTCTCTGTTGCACAAAATAATATACTCTGTTCACTTACTGTACCGATTGAGCTTAAAGGCCATCAGGCTGAAAAGTCTAGCCCTTCCGAAAAAAAAATGCCTTTATCTATCCTTTTGTATATCTATCTATCTCTTAAGTATATTTTTACACTAAATCTATTTTTTACATTAAATTTATTTTTATACTAAAAATATGGGCAATTATAAAGCGGTAATTGGAAAGCTATTCACACAAATTCTTTATTAATCCTTATCATTTTAAATGCGTTAGTTGGCTTGAGCATTTCAGATCGGTAGATTATTTTATCTCTTTACACCATGCAAATTACACGAATACATTAGGAGATAAAGGAAAATAAAATAATGCGTCGTGAATCGATCGAGCCGCGCGGGCGCTCCGAGACACTGCGCCTGGCGTCCGAGCCGGCACGGCGGGAGTTCAAATTGTATAGGTAGTGTATCAAATATCATATATCAATACATTGAATAGAAGGAATGGTGCATCCTAAATATGCCTACTGAAAAGTCCGCGATGGCATATGTGTATATAATATGTTAATGATAAAATAATAATATACTTTCTTTGCACAGGTTAATAAAATACAAAAATGAAACCTTAAGCATTAAGAACATACAAATAGGCAGCCTCATCGCTTAAAAGCGATATCTATCAGGCAACCACCGGGAAAGAGAAAATATCCATTTTAATACTCTAAAAATTCCCGATTATAAAGCGGTGTAAAAGATACTTATATAAGCTAGGTATTAATCACTACATATTATAAAATAAAGTCCTCCGCCCGTCCGTAGAAAAATAATCATCGTTGGTCCGTATACGGTTATAACTCTAATCTAACGCGGACGAAGCTGCGGGCAACAGGTAGTATTAAATAATATACACCACAAGGATTAGGTTTTATTATAGGCATCTATACAATGTATGATGATGATGACCTAGACCTGGTCGAAGCTGGCATAGAATCGCGATAAATCGAGTAAAGCAAAGCCTTTGCCCAGCAGTGGGAGCGGAATTTGACTAATGAAAAATAAATCAGTCAACGATTCTGATTTCATAATATTATAACACAAATACAAAAATTATAAATCACACACACACATTTTAAAAACAAACACCAACACAAAATTTTTAAAAACAATAAAACACAAAATATAACTTTTTAATTAATCTATAAAATTTTCTGAATCGTGGAATAGCTTAGCGCTGAGCGGTTTATTTCTTGTTTTTATACGAAATTAACACTTTATGTGTTTGTACAATTGAATCACAAACATTGAATATTTAAAATATCGTTATAAAGACTAAGTAGTTTTTTAAACGCCGTAAATAAATCCTTTAAAGTTTTTATAATATCCTATGTTCAATCAATTTAATTTTTCCTCGACGAATTACTAAGGTAATTACTAATTAACTAAGTCCTTTATATATAGGACTATTCAGGATAAACATTATCACACAAAATAACAAAACAAAAATCGCACGAATATAAAACTATTTATTATAGCGCGATTTTTTTCAGCTCTACAAATAAATAAGAGAGACCTACCTGTTGGAATGTGACAGCAAAAATTTTAACTTCAATCGCGGCAGAAACTTGTTAGCGAAACGTGTGGCGCCGTCGAAAACTTTTATTCTAATAAACTTTTACCTATGATGTTTAATACCAGGTACGGTTTGAATTCAATATACAAATAGTGCGGAGAGAGACTTTGTAAAGGACATTATATTTTTTTATTGATTATAGATTGCATTGGAAAATGTGTCTTATAATATATCTATATTTCTATTTGAAATTTCTGTATGTCTCAAGGATATTTTAGGTTCACAGGAATAATATTTAGTTATGTGGGATAGTGATTCTCTTTTTTTAACTGACTATGTTATGGAAATTATGATATAACTTTATATTTGTTAATTGGTTTTATTGTGACATAGATCTCGTGTGTATGTGTGGACTAATTTCTTTAAGATTATTTTAGTGGTGTAAATTTATTAGTACAGTAATTATAAAGTTGACATAACATGAATGATAGTGTTTTGAGAAAAATTGACAAAATACTATTTATCTCACCTATGACATAAATTTCAACATCTTCTACAAAGTCTTCTGTTTGTCGCTTATGTATCTTTGAAAGAAAAAATCGGTTGTCTGTAAAGTCGGTTTACTGACGATAGTTGCACGTGACAACGTCATAAGAAAATGGAACGCCTCAGAGCGAGGTAACGCCGCACAAGTCATGTTTTTTCGTTCTTGCAGTCAGCTCCATCGAATTATAAGACGTTGTCACGTCAAAAATCTATTATCTAAATAGTTCTCTTATACATATAATCTATGACTTGTGTTTTAGGAATAGCTATTTTTACTTAAAAAATATTTCTGTGAATATCTATGTTTATTAAATTTAATGTTTCACTATTGTAAATAAAGACAACATACACTTTGTTTTATATAGCTGAAAAGTGTTAACGTCTAGAATATTACGATCTTTACTTTCTTATCCAGATATTAAATTGAGGGTGTAAAGTTAAAAAGCATTCCCAATGATCACAATTTATTTTTTATTTATTTAGTAATAAGGTCCACATTCCGATTACAACGTTAACTCTTTGGTCTTTTGTAAATGTGTATGTCCTGATCCGCCCAGTGACAGAGATCTCCGGCTGGTAACAAAACTCATTCGTCGACAGGTCATAACAATATGTATAGTAATATTACTAAGGGGGGCTTTTCTTGATCCCCCGAATAGCATATCGTCAGTTCATTAAAACCCTTTTCATTAAGTGTGCTTTCGTGCAATTATAATTAGAGACCTTGTAGAACATTTTTAAAAATTTTGTTGTCAAATCCTTGATTATGTTTGTGTCACGTCGATTTATATATATGCACTAAATATTCAGTTTCTTTAGGATTAAAATTTTCCGGTAAATGTTGGCACCTTAGAATAATTACACTAGTTGGCACATTAATTGCATAACACATTTTTTTTTAAATATATGGTGAATATTGAAGAGGTATTGGACCGCTCAGAAACTTCTAAACGACTAATGAAGTAGTGTGGTCGACACGTTCAGAAAAATGAAGGGCTGTTTAGGGTCTAAAAAACCTAAATAGAATTGTCATTACTTACCTCACAATTCGTTTTATTTTATACAAAACACTTTGATTGGGGTCCATGACTGATCAGTAATAAACTTATAAAAGCATTGCTGAGAGCGTATTAATATAACTTTTTACTGTAAGATACTTATAGAAGTTTTGGAGTGTTTAGTTAACTTAGCTGAAATAAAGGACTACTATTGGCGTAATTGGCATTTCAAGGGGCTGTTATAAGTATCTTATAAGAGCAAATAAACTTATAAAGTGGGAACTTTTCCAGGCTTGTGAGCGCTCGTAAACACCTTATAGTCCTGATAAAACTATTGTTTTGGGTTAATTATAAAACTATGGTTTTGGGTTAATTATAAAACTATGGTTTTGGGTTAATTATAAAACTATGGTTTTGGGTTAATTATAAAACTATGGTTTTGGGTTAATTATAAAACCATATTTTGTTTGTTGTTTTTTTTGTCCGGGCGCTTAATTGGCCCAGCCCGCGAATTCCGCTCACTGAATCAGAGACTTCGTTTCTCTTATTTGTTAAATATTTACATTTTTATTATTTTATTTATTATTTATATTTGAAGGCTTGCAATTCCAATTTTTATTCCCAGATTTTTACAACAATATAATTCAAGTTACATATTTTGGTTAATTACTATTTTCTTATTTCTAACATTTGAAAAACACTATGAATTTACGCTAATTTCACTTCGCTAACATTTACAAACTTTTTAAACTCACATTTACCATGCGATACTTATGAATTTGTTCGCGTTTATTTTACGAAACAATTTTTATACATACATTTAGGCACAAATTTAGGTACTTAATAATATATTGATATCAATTTTAAGTAGACCAAATCTGAAACTATCAATAGCCAAACTGACCTCTGCTACAGAGTTGTGCGCAAGTTTGCATGTAGGCTTTCTTATCTACTATGCAAATGTTTAGGTTGGTATTTACAAAATAGATACTTAACATTTCCATTTCTCTTTTATTCTTTTCGTGCAAGCTTACGCCCAATTCTTTTGCGACGAACAACAAATAACACAAATTTTAAGGAGAGAAGCGATTTGGGATGAACTGTCAATATGGTATAAAGGATATAGGTTTAGGGTTTCCAGCTACGTACTCCTATGTCTCGGATAGGAGGTATCTTGGTGAGAGCCTTACGCTGGACGGGATCCTGCGGGTCCGCCGACTAAGGCAAAAGGCATTAATGCGGAGGTGGGGGAAGGGCCTGGTGCCGCAGCCGTATGGCTAAAGCCTAACGGCTGCTCTGCGTCCGGTCCTCGAGCGGTGGATGCGCCGTAAGCCCAAACCCCTCTGTGAGGGGTTGAGCTGGGCCGAGTCCACCACCGCGCCACAATCATGACACACTGTCAACGGCTCCCTGTGGACCGTCTGACACAGGTGCTCACCGGGTATGGTTTCTTTGGTTCGAACAGGATTCGAACCCGTTTTCAGCGCGTGATATAGGAAACCATTTTTCTCTAATTTTTTTTCTTCGGACAGTCGTTCACCTCTGTTACAATCGATCAACGACACAAATAGACACGCGCTATATCAGATGATGTGCAGCTGCGTTGCTGACCTTTAAAATATGAGTATGTAATTTTCTTGTGAGAGACCTACAAGAAAATTACATACTGTGGTCGTGTCGTCGGTTTCTTGGGGGAATGACTAGCCGTCGAAGTGCCCTGTTTGCTCATTAGATCTGGGGCAATTTAACTCACCAAAGGCCGCATCGATGGCACTCACCGGGTTTTAGTGGGTAGAGCTGCGTCCACCTTACTATCTTTCAGGCCCAGCGAGTCCCACATACTGGCCCGGGGAATACCCCCCTCCCCAGCAGGATGCCTCCGAGCATTTCCCGGCGTTAAAGAAAAAACCTAGACAAACTAGCTGGCCAACAACTTGTGTATTGTGTTAGTAATTAGTATTGTAGATTACGCCTTAGGTGTGTACCTACGAGTAAGTATATGGTTATCAAAAAAATACGATTATAAAGATCTAAAAATTTTTCGGACTATATTCTTAGTTTTGTTTCTATTCTCTACGAAAATGGAAAAATATGTTAGAATAGTTATTTGAGAGCCAAATCCTATCATGTGCCCTATACACAACTATACACAAAACTTAATCAAAATTATTCAAGTCGTTCTTGAGTTATACAAGACATACCAAATATTTATCCTATTAAAATGATTATGAATGATCCTATTAAAATTATTATTAAAATGTGGAAGTAAGTTTGTTTGTTACGCTTTCACCCGAAAAATACTTTAACCGATCCTCATGAAACTTTGTACACATATTTTTGGAGGTATAAGAAGTAACATAGGATACTTTATATGAAAAAAAAAATCTTATCCTGTGCAGACGAAGTCGCGGGCACCAGCTAGTATTAGTATATTGGTATTTTAGATCTATATGTATGTAAGCTGGCGTATTAAAAGAATTTGATAACACAATTATGAGTGCAGACAGACTAAAGATACGATGGTATAAATATATGCATATTGTAAACAAAAATGCCAAGGGGCGTTATTGTTCCTAGCTCAAGCCTGGTATGTACTCGTGGACCCTTATAATCGCTCCATAACAGCCTCAAGTGATTGCCTTGACGTTCACACCACGAAATATGCCAGTACTCTCATCCGGAGCTTATATGCGATAAGGATTTACGTAAAAAAACAAAATGACGATGGTAACTCCTTTAAATGACTGCAAATCTTGTGCCAAAATTTTAATGATGTCATATCAGATGTTCCTATGATGATAAAGCAGCAGATACTTGGTACTAAGTATCTTGTACATGCACTCCTTAAATATCAAACTAAGATCGAAAAAACATACATAATTATGATTTTAGGTAAATAAACATAACCCGGTTTTGGTGTAGTCGGGTAAATATTTTGACAACCCTTGAATAAAATATTTTTAAAGGTGAAGTCGTCACTTGGCCACATTTATCATGTAATTAGTTCCTTTATATTTATGGGTGTTAGGTGCGAATTCCTATTGCGTTTTATAGTAGGGGTGCACTGTTGTGACGAGGGTCCAATATTATGACTCACTTTGTGAATCACTCTGTCTATTAACGGAGAATTTAAAATACTTTTTGTTATTGCCAACTTCTTTTGTATGCTGAGAAATGTTTATCTACAACAAAAGCTATGTTATAGTGTTTATGTGTAGATAGTAAGTACATAATATACTTTATCTGAAGATACAAGATAGTCCAATAAAAATGTATATTATAGGGAAATACAGTAATAGAGTATTAAATGTGCATAAGTCGTACAGACAGTACAAATGGTAGTAGATTTATAATATATATTAGCAATCGCCAATATGGCTTTCAAAGGAATCGCTCAGCTGGTGATCTTCTAATATTCCTAACGCAACGATGGGCGGAGGCAATTGAGAGCAAGGGGGAGGCGCTGGTGGTTAATTTGGACATAGCGAAGGCCTTTGATCGGGTGTGGCATAAAGCACTTCTTGCAAAGCTACCATCTTATGGGCTTCCCGAAAAAAATATGTATGTGGATCACCAGTTTTTTGGCAGACAGGAGCATTAAGGTCGTTGTCGACGGTGCATGCTCGGATCTAAAGTCTGTAAATGCTGGTGTTCCCCAAGGCTGTGTACTATCTCCAACCCTGTTTCTTCTGCATATCAATGATATGCAGAAGGCGCTGCGTAGAGATGTCGGATCGCTCTGCATCTTCTACCACATCTATCACGGGGAGTGCTCTGAGGAATTGTTCGGACTAATACCTGCAGCAGAATTCCACCACTGGACATCGCGGAAAAACTCCAAATTTCACCCACACAATCTTGATATCCGGAAATCCACAACAACGGTGTTTCCGAACCGATACGACTTAGGGACCTTCAAGAAAAGAGCATATTCATATCTGAAAGGCCGGCAACGCACCTGCTAATCCACTGGTGTAGCGGGTGTCTATGGATGTCGCTCTTCACTTACCATTAGGTAAACCGACTATCCGTTTGCCCCTCTTCTATAATATATATATATTAAGGAGCTGTTCTATAGATTGACTCATCACAATATCTCTGGAACTATAAGACCTACAGACTTGAAATTTGGTAGGAATGTTACTTTTGCCATGTAGAGGTCAGCTAAGAACGGATTTTTTTAAATCTTGACAGAACAAAGTCTGTGCGGGTAGCTAGTAGAGCAATAAATGATTTGAGCGTTATGCATATTGATTCTGGTTATATTATATTACAGATTGAATATTTGTGTAATCAAATATGTGAAAGTTGGAATATTTTATTTATTTAACAAAAAGCAATATATTTTTAATATATTTGAAGAGTTTGTTTGAACATGTAAAAATTTGGAAAATATTGCCTTTTATATGACGAGTTTAATATAAATAAAATAAAAAACTTGTATATTTTACTTTTATAATATTTGATTTACTATGTTATTTTATTATACCATAAATATTTCCAAGTACTTAGTAACTCAATCAGTGATTCGCAGTGACTGAATCACGTATCTTTACTTGTTCTGCAAATCACTTATAGGTATAAGGTACACATCTCTACTATGAAGTATGTAGGATTAAGCTAGGGGTAGAAATATAAGGGAGTTTCACATAAAGGAGCTTGAAGATGCTTTGGAAGGATTTTACCATCTCTCACCTGTGAGCATATAAGTTAAACAATAGTGCGTTTCAAATTTAGAATGACATTTGAAAGTAATATTTCCGTAACATAGCTAATTTTCTCCAAAACATTATTTCTTTGATATTTATTACATTCATCAGCCAAAATAAGTCCACAGCTGGACACAGGTCGGCCCAAGGATCCCCCCAGCGCCCGGTCCTGCGCCGCCTGCATCACCAGGTCGTCGGTACACTTTGTGAGGCCTGCCAACACTGCGCTTTCCGGTACCTGGTCGTTATTACAGAATTACAATATAGGTATATTACTAGCTGTTGCCCGCACTTCACTCGCGTTAACTTAGATTTACAGCCGTATACGGGTTGATGATGATTATTTTATAGCCTTAGTTACTCCTTATAACATCAGCTATCTGTCAGTGAAAGTCTCGTCAAATTCGGCTCAACCGTTGCAAAGATTAGCCGGAATAAACAGACAGACAAAAATTGCAAAAAAACGACTTCGAAAAGGAGGAGGTTATATGTTCGTGTGTATATTTTTTTGGTATATCATGTACAATATACAATTTGTGTGTACAAAAAATGTAAATATCAAATTGTGAGGAGAAGACTGCGCGAGGCTAACCTTCATGCTCACTGGCCGCTTCGTACTCCAGCACTACGTAGAGGATATCGCGGACAAAGATTGCAGTGGGCACGAAAACATTTGCTCTAGGAAGATAACCAGTAGTATGTAGAGCTGTTTACCGGTGAGAACGTGAATCGTGAGAACCGTCAGCAACATCCTCGGGTTCATACCAAGGAGGAGCAATTATTATGGTTTGGGCGGGAATTCGTATTGGTGGATTTAACAGACCTCGTTTGGATCAGAAATACCATGACTGCTGAAAAATACCGTAATCTATAAAGTGCTGGCACCAATATTCTATACCCGTCCACTGCAAATAGGCCAAGTTTTCACGCTCATACATGACAACGCCCGTCCGCACACTACGCGAGTGGTGTCTAGCTGGCTACGGGGCACGTGACCGTCTTAGACTGGCCCGTGCAATCACCAGACCTAATCCCATAGAGCACGCGTAAGATATGCTCCAAAGAAGGGCTTTGAGGAATTTTCCTCTAAACGTTGCGACTCAGCAACTTGATTTTGCATCTGACAAGGACTTGAGATTATATTCTTTAGCAAGACTTTGATAACTTGCTTCAAAGCTTAAAATACCGTTCCAGAACCGGTGTTAACGTCATGGCCCGGAGGTGGTTTTAGTGACTAAGTACTACTTTTTCGCGTTATCGCAAAATACTAATAATTTCGCTTTCCTTTATTTTCTTCTTAAAAATACATTAATTTTTGGGTTCATCGTAATAACGATGTAAAGTGAAATATCAAATATGATATTTCACTTTGTCTTTATTTCGATACAAACAATATTTACGCATGAAAAATATTTTTGTTTCATTCTGAATAATATGAGTGAATGAGTTTGATAAATAGCCTTTATTTTATAAAATATATGTATAAGTTTATATAAGTACTGACATTTCTTTTCATTACGTGTCATCATCATCGTCGGCCTCTATCCGCCCACTGCTGAACATAGGACTCCCTCAAAGAACACCAAGACGACCGATCCCTCGCTACTCGCATCCAACACTGACCGGTCACTGTACGGAGATCGTGCGTAGCCAGGTAAAGTTGGTTCACTTGGTGGTAGCGATCCGTAGACCGGGGATTCTTAGCACCCCCTGTGCATGATAATATCGGCAATGCTGCCGATATTATCTAACAATATTCTTGTGCTGCAGAAGCGGGCTATCCGTTCGATTTACAAGCTGCCCCCCTATACATCTTTACGGGACAAATGTATACAAATTGGAATTCTGACTGTCGCGTCTCGATACATCTTAGAAAATTTACTGTATGTCCGGAAAAACATAAGTGATTTCTGTAAAAAAGTGACATACATAGTAGGGATATACGGAATAGGCACAGGCTAGATGTACCAGTGATTAGACTCACAAAAGTAAGCAATTCTTTTAAAGGCAACTGTATACGCTTTTACAAAAGGATCCCAGAAAATGTTCAAAGCCTCCCAATAAAAAAATTCAAAAAAGTTTTTAAAGAGTGTTTGTGTGAGAGATAAAGATTTTATAGAAGATACCACACAATTGGGAATAGGGTGTTCCTCCCAGGCATTTCAGAATAATAACGCGTAAAATTTGTTATAAAATATTTAAAAAAATTAGTTCCACTGAGTTTGTATCGCCGGTTCTTCTCAGTGGGCTGTCTTGGAACCGATGGTAGACTCAATTGACGTTCAAAAAGATACTGTATTAGTACTATTTTGAATTAAAAAAATTGATTTGATTTGATGTTAGTACCCATGCAGACGAGAGCGCGGCACAGAGCAATCCTCCCACCGGTACTCGATTTTGATTTAAAATAAAACGAATAAATAATATCTTGTATCATGAATACTTCTTTTTAAAACAAATAATATTATAGTACCCGGATAACCGAGCTTTACTCGGTATTTTTTTTTTTATAAAATGACATTTTCTAAAAATGATTCCTAGCTAGATCGATTTATCGCCCCGAAACCCTCTATATACTAAATTTCATGAAAATCGATGGAGCCGATTCCGAGATTCCAATTATATATATATACAAGAATTGCTCATTTAAAGATATAAGATAAGATAAAATATTATAACTACAGAACTGAGTATTCAATCAATTTGAGCATTGGCTTTGCATGTCCTTTGAAAGTTTCTATAAAATCGGCTTTTAAATACTCGTTTAAAGTATCATGGACGACTCTACATTTTCATGTCAGTCGGGTTCTTACTTAATTTTTAGGTTTTCGTAACTCAAAATGACAAAACGGAACTCTTATATGATCACTCCGTTGTCCGTCTGTCTGTTGGTCTGTCAACCAAAACTAGAAGCTAGGTCTCACATTAGTAGGGGGCAGCCACTGCCCTGGCCGGTGACCCCCCGTGGGAACTGGTGGCGAAGGTTCTTGTCGAGACGTACTCCTATGTCTCGGATAGAAGGTCTCTCAGCGAGAACCTTACCTTGGACGGGATCCTGCGGATTCGCTGACTGGGGCAAGATGCGTTAATGCGGAGGTGGGGGGAGGACCTGGCGCGGCAGCCGTATGGCAAAAGCGTTACGGCTGCTCTAAGTCTGGTCCTCGAGCGGTGAATACGCCTTAAGCTCAAACCCGTCACCTCCCGTCTTACATAGGTGCTCACCGGGCATGGTTGCTTTGGTGAGTGTTTTGGAGACGATTGTGGCGAGACTGTGGACTAGGCCCAACACATCGAGGTGTGCCCGAGATGGGCCGCGCTGCGTCGCGATCAGACATCAGCTATCGGAGGGGACTTATCTCTGCCGAGCGTCATCACGGCGATTATCGCTGACGACGAGTCCTGGACGGCGATAGTCTCTGTGAGGCAGTAATGTCTCAGAAGGAGGCCTAGTGGGAGAGGAGGCCGCCAACGATGCCACTCCCGGCGGGCTACAAACGGGGGTGCGTAGCA
Source organism: Helleia helle (assembly GCA_963853865.1). Lineage (NCBI taxonomy): Eukaryota > Metazoa > Arthropoda > Insecta > Lepidoptera > Lycaenidae > Helleia > Helleia helle. Next base: position 10,611,201 of record OY971420.1, read on the forward strand.
GGCGCTACTTAGGTAATGCACCTCCAGTAACGCCACTGTGCTCATGTCGGGTTCAGGATGGGAACCTGGGCCCAGTAGTGCACGACGTCGCGGGAACTACTTAGTGACGGTGGTGCAGATCCGGGACCCTCAAAAAGCGGCTGAAGGCCGAGCGCCTTGCAATGGTTTTAGTTGTTTTCGTTTGGGTAGGGCACTGCCAGGGTCAGGAATCCACCTGAGGATCCTGGTTACAAGCCTCAATGAATTTCCTTGCATCATCAAAAAAAAAAGTCTCACATTAGTAAAAAAAATAAAAACACCGTGAAGTTAGAACTTGAGTGAAATAAAAATATAATATTATCACATAAGATTAGAGTCAGATTCGCACCTTTCTGGGTTCTTTTTATTATATACTAGCTGGTGCCCGCGTCTTCGTCTGCTTTTAGTTTTTAGTTTTTTTTTTCATAATTACTTCTAGTGCCTCCAAGAACAGTGTACAAAGTTTCATGATGATCGGTTAAGTAGTTTACGCATGAAAGCGTAGCAAACCAACTTACTTTTGCATTTATAATATTAAGTATATACATGATGTACAAAATGATTTCCCATACGAATATATTAATCCGGAGATCGTCAGAACCTCAAATGCCAACTTCCTTAACTCACTGTAGCAATCTGTATGACTATTCCATGCGCCGAATATAAGTGCCTTAACTCGTGGCATTTCTTTTAAAGAATCCCCTTTTGCCGCGTGACATAAAAGCATTTTTGGACTTCCGACTTCACCCATACAAGGGGGTGAGAGGTAGATGTGGTACCTACTCACTCTTAGATCTATTGCACGTCTTTTAAGGTTTTTTGTTATGTATATATATTTTTTTATTATAATAATAATACATTTATTTCAGATTTAAATCCATATAATTATGTTAGTCGCAAAAATATACTTACAACTAATGTTAGTAGACCTTACTGAGGTTTACCTAATTTTGTAAATATTATATTATATATACGGGCTGTATTTTGAACACTTGCAAAGATTTAACCCTAATAATATACTATATAATTCATATAACCATTTATCTCAGAAATGTTGTTTTAAGAAAATTTGTTCTAAAATTTTCTTAAAAAACATATGGTTTTTCCAAACCCGCAATGTATGTATATGTTGCAGTTAAAACTCTTAACCAGTCAAAAGTACTATTGACTAGCAAAATCAGTCAAAAGTACTTTTGACTGAACAGGTTGGTCAAATGTGGTTTTGACTGAAAATTATGGGTTACTAGCTGTTGCCTGCAGATTCGCCAGCGTTACTCAACTCCTATAAGTCACAGCGTGATATTATAATATAGCCTATAGCCTTTCTCGATAAATAAAATAAAAAAATCTATCTAATACTGAAAGAATTTTTCAAATCGGACCAGTAGTTCCTGAGATTAGCGCGTTCAAACAAACAAACAAACTCTTCAGCTTTATAATATTAGTATAGATTAGTACTTTTGACTGCAAATTTGCGGTTAAAAGTACTTTTGACTAACGCTCTTCGTCAAAATTAGTTTTACTTGCAATAAAACATCAGTCAAAAGCACTATTAATTCGTTAGATGTGAATAAAAAAGATATTTATTAACCTTTTGAACACTATTATCGACTATATGTGACAAAACGAAATCTGGCCCAGACCGCCAATGACACCAATATGTGACAAAATACACGTCGCATCATATCATGAAATAGACAATCAAACCCATTACTTTTGAGTGGTTTTTTTATATTTAATTTAAAAGTAATAGCTTGCGTCTATATTTGATAGCATGGAACTATTACAAATATACCATTAATATTGAGAAATTCAATGTTTTAAAAGATGTTAAATGCGTATTAAAGGAGTACTCCACACGCCAGTCTTCTATATGTGACAGCTAGTGTTGCGACATATTATGATTATAATATCCATAAAAACTTAAGATGTTTATGAAATTTTTGTCCAGACTCCAGAGTTATACTATTTATTCGACCGTCTTACAAAAAAGAGGAGGTTCTCAATTCTTTTTTATTTCTATCAGTTGGTATCAGGATAGATAAAACGTTTTTAAAATAACGCAGTCTTATACAATCATGCCTGTAACTACACAATCAAAAACAAAAATTTTCGTATATAGCAGCAGAATAATATACACTTTTTTAATATTTTCTTATTAATTATACCAATTCGAATTCAATATTCATAACTAAGACAAGACTACGTCTGTCGGGTCAGCTAGATATATAATAAAAATCTTAAATATAATATGTATAATATAAAAGTGTTCAATATATATCTGTTGTCTGGTACCCGTAACACAAGTTCTTCGTAACCACATGACCAGATTGACGTGGTGCGAAAGCGTCCATAGATTATTTTTATTATATTTATAAATACATACATATTATAGATAAATTACACCCAGACAGTACAAACACTCATGCTCATCACACAAACATTTGTACTGGGTGGGAATCGAACCCACAGCCTTCGCAGTCAGGGTCACTAAACACTAAACGAACAGGCCAGTTTTTCAAAGATCTGTGATAGTGTAAGATTGATTCGTAATTCTAATATTTTATTTTATGTAACCATTGAGCATATAACGTAGTACCTAGTAATGTTAACCATAAATTTCCGAAACTGGTCAGTGATTTGTCACTGACTTTATAGAAATTCCACCAACCAGTGATGTGTATGTACATCCCATTTGCCGATCATCAATCAATGGCCATCAGTTGGACAATCAGAGCACAAAAAAACGTTGACCAAACAAAACAAATAACATTACCGCTCTATTCCGGTTATATATGTTCGATGTATGTAACTGTTCATTTTGGTATAAAATACTCATTTCCATTTAATGTTTTCATTATAAAATTTAAAAAAAACGCGCATTTTTAAATATGGTTATTATGTTAGTAAGAATACTTCTCTAGTATAAGGTAGTTCCTCCATTATCCTTAAAATAAAAAAATAAATAAAAAATAAAACTCAATACAATCGTTTAACAACGTGTAGTGTACACGTTGCTACATCCGTAATTCAGAAGCGAGAATGTCAAAAAAAAGACTGGCTGGCCACTATAGTAGGGGAGCCGAAGAGGGGATTTGGGGATTTACTCGAGCTTGGCAGATTAAGATATGGAGGGCTACCTTGCACCCAGTTGAGTACCTTCACCATATATGAGCCCCATATATAAGGCCGCCCGTCAAGGATAAAGGATCAGATTAGTAAAAAAAAACTGATCGTCAGATCGTCGAGCGCATCAGATTAAGGTAGGGTGAGTTTGTTACATGCTAAAAAGTGTACATGCCACTAATCTGACAATTTGAGAGTGACGTAAAGAAAGGGAAGGGCTACAAAGTTGTAAAAAAAAACGTCATCTTGACATTCTCGAGCGTTGCTAATTTTTTTTTTATTTTGAAGGAAATATTTCAAGGATAGCGAAAAATATATAATCTGACGATGTCCGCCAGTCGAAATATCAAAAATTCGTCGATAAAGTTTAATGCATGCAGCTGCGTAATGCTTATATTTCCCTCTGCGTTTCTATTCCTCTCTCACTCCATTTTTGGAGTATTTGTAGCCAGTAAGTAGTATTTGTAACAGTATTTGGAGCCATAAATGGCTCCAAATACCTGATTAGTTTGGGAAAATTCATTATCAAGGTGTGTGCCGTTAAATTGTATCACAATACATCTGAAAGACAAAAGATCATGATTAAATTATCAATTTATTATAAAAAAATGAATTTTTTTTGAGCATTTTGTTCCTAAATTATTTTCTTATAAATACTACTTGTATTTATAAGAAAATAATTTAGGAATTTCTATTATTTCTATTATTTAAAAGAACATACACTTTTTTATTTGCATGCTATTTCCTTAGCTTTTCAATTAATCAAGTTCAATGATTTAAAAAAATAAAACGGTTTTTTTTGTCAGATTAGGCGAACCCCTTTAGATAATTGTCAGATTATGATACAGCACGTCTAGGACATAAAGATGAACTATATATATATCTTAATCTGACGCGCTTGAGTATTTCAAAATGGCGATTTTTTTTTTGCATATTATAATAATGGCCGCGAGTTTGCGTCACATCAAAATCGTCAGATTATTGAAGGAGAGCTTTTATTAGGTTCACTTAACACCCCCTTAAAAAATCTGACACGCTCGATTAAATTATTATTTTTTTCATTTTCAACCGTTACGTACGACCTACCGCATAATGCAAACGTTCAGATTAACATACGTACATTATTAAAAATATGTAGGACATTGATGCTATCAATATCTGACGCGCTCGATTATGTCCATGCAACAGTATTTTTTTACATATTAAAAAATCTGTAGCCGCTTCCCCCACCGATGAATAGGTTTATGTTATATAACATTTTTTCTTCTTATCATGCAAGCTTTGCTACCCAATAGGTCTCTATGACGCTCGAGGAAATCCCCATTTAGCATCATGGCCTCCCCTACTACTAAGCTGGCCACGCCATTGTCACTAATCACTATACCAAGTCAAAATATTATGTTGAATAATGTTGTAACCATATCGTAATTTGTTATTATTTTAATTTTCTAATATCTGCTTTTACATTGATAAAGACTCTGTTAAATGCGGTGTAAAGATTACTATATTATTACTATATTGGGATCTCAGATCAAGTAAAAAAGGTAGATGACGCACGGCCTTTGCTAATACTGAAGTCACAAAACTCAAAACCTTTCATGTAAATACACGCACTCACGCGCACACATGCACCAAACTTAGCTCATTTTTCGTTAGTATCTTATAAGTCGTCGTGCAGTGAGTTTTCCAAAAAAAATCAGTTCTGTATAATTTTATGGTGTAAAAACAATACAAAAGTGACCAAAAAGTCTGAAGAAATATCGTTTCACACATAAATACAATCAAGACTTTTTTAAGATATTTTAACACTATTTCAGGTTTCGACATATTAAATAATATTATTGCCCCGAAATGACGTATCGGGAGAGTGTTGCCAGAAGTTAGTATTTCTAAATAGCCCAATAGTGGGTAAGTCAATTGCAGGCAAAGCCATAGCAAAATAATTAAGTACAGAGGTGACATAATTATTATTTTATTATTCGATCGCTGTATGACTGAGTCGAAATGACCCATAATGACATCCATCCTGGCGGGCCAAATCTGGTATAAACAACATAGACTTCGCCGAATTCAAAGAACAGGATATCCAAAAATATTTTAATTGACTTCAAATAAAAGAAGTCTTTCTCTAATCTTTCTCCATAATTATGTTATGAAAAAAGGGTAAAAAAATAATTAATAATTATATTCTATAAATATATTTATTAATTATATTATATATAAATTTAAATAATAATATAATATAAATTTAAACTACATTCATGGGAATAAATAAATAAATAAAACAATTGTCTTAATATATATCTATTGAGACAATTTATAAAGTGATCCTACACGCCTCCTACATATTCGTAATGTTATTGTATTTAATAAAAATATTCACTGTCGCATTCACTTATTACCTTTTTTTTATTAATACCTATGCAATTTTAAGGGATATTTAAAAAAAATGGCAACACTTCATTCACTCACACATACTTAAAAAAGTGGCTTCACATTCATGTTCCAAGTGCACTATCTACCTTTTTTTACTTGATCTGAGATTGGATTGGGATGTAGTTGCTGGGTAAATAAAATATCCTGTTGCGAGTACGGTTTATTAGAAAATGGAAGACGAAAATAAAAACTCAGTTGTATATCGATTAAGTTTTCAACATACCTATATTCTATGAAGGTAATTTTACAGAAAAAGTGGCTTGGCGTCTGGGGTACGGCGAGACGTTTATACGCCGGCGTTCAAAAGGTTAAATGTGAAATCGTTTATAACGAAAAATTTGGCATTACAATCAATACAAACTTTTCTTCGTCTTTCATATCTTCCATTGCTAAAATTCTTTGCAAAAAGCGTTTTTTTCTTTTCGTAGTCACTCATTTTTCTCCTAATATCAGCACGTTCTCCACTATTAATGAGTAATATAAAAGTTTATATGTGCGTTTGTCGTTATTTTTATCGACCATCTTAAGTTTTTAAGAGTTTTGACTTATGACGGATCACTTTTGACGGAATCATTTAGTCAAAAATACTTTTAACCAGCTCCATTGGGCAAAAGTACTTTTAACTGTTATTTTAGTCAAAAGTATTATTGACTAAACCATACGGTCAAATAATACTTTTGACTGATTTTGCTAGTCAATAGTACTTTTGACTGGTTAAGAGTTTTGACTGCAACTTATACAACTCGAACAGCGAACTCTCTCAGCTGATGCAGTCCGCTGGCCGGCGTGAACCATAAACTAATTACATTGCCGTTTTGACGTGACAACGTCTTATAATTCGATGGAGCCGGCTGCAAGAACGAAAAAAGATGACGTATGCGATAACGTATGCGGCGTTACCTCGCTCTGAGGCGTTCCATTTTCTTATGACATTGTCATGTTCAACTATCGTCAGTAAACCGACTTTACAGACAATCGTTTTTTTTTAAACGTGTATTTTAAAGCATTATCATCAAATTTCTGTAACATTAAGTTTATTAAACCGGATTATACAAAAAAAGGCAACGAAAAAAAAAGAAACGCGTTTTTTTCACTTGTCAGGCTATGCCAACACTATCATACCTCTTCGTTTTTGCAAGCGTTCAAAATACACCCGGTATTATGCGTATGGAGTTAGAGCCGCAACGTCAAATCAAATCAAATTTTTATATTAAAAATAGTACAGAGTATATTTTTGAAAGTCAATTGAGTCTACCGCCGATTCCAAGGCAAGTCCACTAAGAAGAACCGGCGAAACCAACTCGGTGGAACTAATCTTTTAAAATAATATGTATTCTGTGACAATGATTACATCTTATCCTAAAGGTATCTTCCATAAAATCTTTTACTTTAATATCCTTTACCACACAAACGCTCTTTAATACCTCTTTGATTTTTTTAATTGGGAGGTTTTGAATGTTTTTCCTATTGTAAAAGCGTATACAGTAAAAGAACTGCTTACTTTGTAAGTCTAATCACTGGTACATCTAACCTGTGCTTATTCCGTATATTCCTATTTTAGATGTTACTTTTTTTACAGAATTCACTTACCTATATTTTTCCGGACATATAGTAAATGTTCTAAGACGTATTGAGACGCGATAGTCAGAATTCCAATTTGTTTAAATTTTTCTCTCAAAGATGTATAGGGGGCAGCGTATAATTTGTACGGATAGCCCGCCCCATAATAGTATGCCATAAGTCATAACGCTGTAAAAGTATATTGTTTTCTAAAATCCGTAAAAAAAATGTTTTATTATAAAGCTGTAAAAGTAACTAAAGTAAACTACTCGCGCCGTATCTTCATCAGTGAACTATCTTATTTTTCTGACTGACTGCAGCATATGCGCTGCAGAACCGAGTGTATTCGCCCCTGCCCCTAGATCTAGAATAACGTCTTCAGAAAAAGGAGGCTTTGGGACCCCCATGATAAATCTACTTGTCACGTAATAGGTTTATATTAAGTGACAAGTAGATTTATCTAGTGTGGAGAACAGTAATTGTTAACAGTAAAAAATTAAACTAACGGATAGTTAGTAACGGATATTTAGTAATATCAATTTAGATAAGTAGTAATAATTTAATTTAAGGTTTTAAAATACCATGAATTCAAAAGAAGAATCTACGCACTCAAAGAAACATTTTTTTTTCTAAATAAGGGTTGATATTCAATAAGTGAAAATATCGAAGAGTGCATAGCTCTATATGATTAAAAAAATAAAACTGACTGATTATAATATTGTTTTCTTTGTTTACCCTCAAAACATGACCCTTGTAAAGTTTCGGCACATGAGTAAGTAATCGGACAGAGACAAAGCTTCCATACAACGCGTAAAATTGTTACCTATTATGGTAGGGCTGTCACAGATTTTTTTTATTGCGTAGTAATCTATGTAAATACTAGTGGCCCCGACAGACGTTGTCCTGTACAAAATATTTTTTTTGTGAATCTAAACCATTCTCGAATCTACTTGAACACACACACAAAAAATCATCAAGATCGGTCCAACCGCTTAAGAGGAGTTCAGTGACATACACACGCACAGAAGAATTATATATATAAAGATTCTATCTTTATTACAAAATATTTTTTCTAAATATTTTGCGTTTATATTTTTTAATTGCAATAATCTGTTGTACCTTTTAATAGATTAGTAAATTCTAATGGAAAGCACTCTCGTTGCATATCAGTTTTTATCATAACTATTATAATATTTTTTATTCCGAATAGGAATCGTCTCCTAATTACGTATTCTGTACATATTATTGTATTTTTACGGTAAAGTTTAGCTAAGATTTAAGATTTAATGTCGGGTCAATGTTTCCCTAACAAGAGTTTAAGCACATCCATAAAAACTTAGTGAATAAAATTAAACTTAGTAATAATAATTAGTAGAAATAAAATAATAAGATACAACTTACCTATTGAAATCTTTGGGATAGCTAAAATATGATTTGTTTTATTTCCTCTATTATTGTTCATACATACAGTACAGTATACAATATTGACACTTTTACCTTTAATTATCAACAATAATTTAAGAACAATGTTATAAAATATGATTCTTTTTTATTTGCTCTATTATTGTTCATACACACAGTACAGTATACTTAATTAACAAAAATTTAAGAAAGATGATAATAATTGGAAATAACCGCAAAGAGAAAAAAATATCAAATATACAACTCAAATTAACACGTGCACTCACATCCCTGCGTTCGAGCACTCGTCGAACCGGTTTCAACCAGTTTCTACTCGTACGTGACAAGCCACGAGTGCTAACGCACCCATGCGTAAGGACGCTTGTAGTAGTGCAATCGATTCGCGCGGTTGTATGAAGCTTTGCCTCTGTCCGTTTATTTACTCATGTGGTTTCGGTATTGGCCGAAACTGAGACTGTTTCCGAAATTAGATTTCGGTTTCTGTCGGACACTATACCATATTATGATAAGCTTTGTACAGACCAATAAGATGTGTGATTCACTGTGAATATCATTTAAATATAAAATGCAAATAATTTGTGTTACCGAGTCCATACCTCGTACATAGCTTTAAAAATCCTCAATTGTACTTTGCAAGATAAACCATCAATAAATAAAACAAATTTCCCAAAAAACATTTTAATCAAAAGGTTTAAACAATCAAGCAACAAAATTATGACGTAGGAAAATGCATGTCTAACAGGCTATAACCCCATTAAAGTAAACCAACTAGATTGTCTAGTCACAGTCCATCTGACACGAGGACTTACGAAATCACGCAGCAGTTACACAAAATACATATCAACGACCAAAGCAACAGCTATCCGTTTCAACATGAAAATAAGTATGCACTGACTTCATTAAAATCAGATCACAATGTTAATAGTTTATATTTTTCACATATAATATGTAACTTACAACTAGCGCTTTCAACGCCAATAAATATATTATCAAAGAAAAAATCTCTATGCATTCTTAAACAAATGCAAACATTGACATTCAATCGGGGGCTTCGTGCCTCCAATATAATTTTATAAAAATAAAACTGAAAGACGCAACCCGACGCCGGATTTATTTCATCGTTTTCTGTCGTGGACATTGAATATTAGCGTTATGACGTGGTGAAAGTTATTTCATTAGATCACAATTATTAATTAACACAATAATATAAAGATTTTTATAATTTATTCTAAACTTTGATTTTTTATTCCGTAGAATTCTGACATTAATAAGTGTTGCTCCTCTAACCTCTCCATACGAAAAGGGTAAAATTTGACTAATTTGAGGGGAATAAAAAATAAAATAGCTATTTTTTATATTTTACCTGTAAAAAAATCTAAATATTTTCTTACTTAAATATTTACTCACTTCAAGTGAACTAATACAAAAAAATAAACCAATATTTCAATATCACGAACTATATATTGAATAAATTTTAATTACTTTATTTTATCCTTTAGCTGGCATCACTCCCTAATAATTCATAAACCTCAATTATGCTGTCAGATAAATGTCAGAATTCTACGGAATAAAAAATCAGAGTTTTCGGCCCCATTCACAAAATCTATATATAGCATAGCGATATATTGATTTACAATAATTATATCAACAGTTATACGTACTTTACACATCCCTACTAAAATTGTTTTATCTAGGCTTGCTTTCATTTCACTAGGTTTTAATGTTTAGGGCATTAGATCATTTAACATAATAAAATAAAATGTGTGTGTATGTAAAAGGTTCAAGAGATATTAAACGTAACAATATTCAATGACCACCGACTAACACGAGGTTAAACTTAATCTAACAATAAATACGTCTAACAAAGCAATATTGCATCGAATAAATTTCTTAAAACAAAAATTAATATGAAAACATCCGAGGTTCGCTCGGAATAGGGTCTTTAAACAGACCATTGTCAATATAATTTTTCCTAGAAAAAACATCTAAAATAATTTAGTATTAACTATTTTACAATAACATTACAAATAAATGAGTAACAACCACAGGTTATCTTAATATTTTCAGCTGGCCTCTCTATTCTATACAAATAAAAGGTTTTCGTTCCTATACATACATATTTATAAAATAAACAAACCGAAAATTAGTTTGAATAATTAAAATTGTTAGAAGTTTAAGGGCGTAGTTAGTTCATGCATCTAAATTACTTAAAATTAAATAACTTTTTAATCAAGTGAGCCAATTTAGATGCAACAAAAAAGAAGGCAGCACTGGTATAATTATATTAAAATGGGCTATTAGGTTTTTTTTTAATTGGACAAACAATTGCAAAAAACATTTGTTTAATCCGACTGTTTTTATCATTACAGCGTTCAAACAAAGAAACACTTTAGTTTTAATATATTAATAATGTAGTAGTTCTGTATACTATGTAGCACCTTTCATTGCATGCATGCACAAACACAAAAGTATTTTTTATAAATGCGTTAAAGTTCATAAAGTCTATTATTTTACTAAATATATAAACATACACATATTTAATAAACAATACTAAATAACAAAAATTAACAAAACTACATATCAAACCGTTTTGCGTTTCACCGTTGATGAGAGATGAGAAAAATTAAACAAAAAACAATTGTATAGTGAATAGAGCGGCCATCTATAGACTGTGGTGTGGATATTGCACAATATTTGAAGCACGCTTGTGCCATATTATGGAACCAAATTGCACTGAACAAATATCAAAATAAATGATACTGTACAATTATTAAACTAAATTTAACTTTTTATATGAAACAATAAAAAGGTCCCTCGTCTTATTCAAACGAAATTACTTTAAATAAATAAAAAGGAAACAATATTTACAGAACGAAGACGGCGTTGAGTTGAATCTATCAGCTGTATCTATCTTACAGCCTTACATTATTTATACATTTTCCTCTATATATAGAGAATTACATAGATGTATCACCAGCCTTAGGTATCGCTTTCCATTTACCTAAAAACATTAGTTTTAATGTTATTTCAAGACAAGCGAACTGTCTAGTACTCCTAAACTAGTATATATTTCACCTGTCTAATCCACATGCTACCATGACAGTACGATTACTTCTAACACGAGGATTATTCTTCACATTGTATCAGTCACAGAATAAATGCGTGACCGTACAAAATATCACACTCATGGAGTCACTTTCATAGTACATTCTCTTTTCATTATAATTAGTGATAAACAAGATTTTCTATCTACCAACCAGATACATTGAAAGTCGATATACATTATCTACGCGATAAAAATAATGATAAGGGATTATCAACCTTTATATTTAGATGTTTTTTTTTCTTCAGAAGATAATTAATATTTTTGTATAATCAATCGTACTATAACAGTATAATCTTATAAGAAGTTATGATTAGTAGTTATATAATAGATATATACATGTTATCATTTTTTTAATGTCCAGAAGGGATTCAAAACTGCGATCTATGTTTTTTATAGAAAGTGGGCATTTACGAGCAGCATCAATTGAAAGTTTATTAAAATACTAATGAGTATTATACAACAGTTATGAAGGGAAAAATAAAATCCAATGACAACTTAGATTCGAAGTTAAATGTGTCTGGTTGGTTAATACTATGCTACATTCTGCGGTGGTGCGTTTCATATACATGGACGACTAATTAAATTCCACATTAATTATTATTATTCAACGTAAAAGACGATATTTTATATCGGTATCAGACAATAGATCTCTCAATACACATACAGTCTACACGAAAATCTAAAAGGTATAGTTACATATACGTTCTACATACAAACAGTAATATTATCTAATCTATACTAAGTATGAAACGCACCTACGACGTCAAGATATATACCTAGTCTCACATAATTGATTGATCTACGGATATAAAAGTCAAATAAATATATGATTCCACTAAATAATTCACTATAAATATTAAAAAAAAAAAACAATTCGCACGGGAAGTATATTTAGGTGGAAGCTTTCACTGAGAAAAATTGCGTTTTTGGTAAATCGTTTGGAAGAGAAAGGTGGTAAATTTGGCTATGTTTCGCACGAATAGAGGACTGTTTTTAGAGATATAATGCATGTAAAAAATAAATAGTAAACTCAATTATACAAGTTGCAAAGAAAAAAAAAGAATATGTACCGTATTTTTTCTTCATAATATACAAGAGCTTATTAACTTAGTACTTTGTAATGAATGGAAATAACAATTTCATTAATACTAAAATCTAATCTAGTTATTTTACGAATTGCCAGTGTACGAATACAAAGCATCTAAACTATTATCTTATTTTAAAGGTAACAAAAAGAAAAAAAGAAAAAGGAATAAGTTATTGCTCCAGAATAAGAAAATGAATATATTATAAGCAGTAAATACTTCTTATTAGTATATGAGTAAAAATGACATTTATTGCTATTTTTTCCCGGCAACACATGACTTTTTGTTCTCCTATTTTTTACTGTGTGTAACACATTACTTCATATGTTACTAAGCTCTTGTATCATTTGAGACAAAATGGAAGAATGCCAAAAGATTGGAAAAATGTACCTATATGTTATATAAAACCAACTTTTTGTGGTTTAGGCCGATATTTAGTCTAAGTATGGGGCAGTATTACACAGTCTGTACCTACATCACAAGGTATTACTGTAACACAATTATTGAACTATCGTTGACCAAGCTAGGAGAATGCTAAGATCATAACTTAAAAATATTTCTGCTAACAAAACATTAAGTTAATATATGATCACGATTTCTATGTAATTCTTTTTTTATAAACAGCCGATTATGATATGGACGGCAATAGCACTTTTCTCAAAAACAAAAATCGTGACCAAAATGTTTTATCTTTTTTTTTCTTTTTACGTGTAAAATTATATTGATTTTTTTTTAATTTAAAATCAAGCGTTTAATTAAATGATTGCATTATCGTTATGTCATATATTTTCCTTTTATATATCTTTAGCAAAAATTGTATTGTATTGAAAAACTTTACATATTTTATAGTTGGGAACAGATACTGGTGTTATATAAATATAAGAAATTTGTTTTGCAGAAATATTTCTTATATATCACATTTATATTTATTTGTATGTACCTTGGTGTTTTAGTTAATGAAACAGCACATATATCACATTATTAAACCTACTCCTGTTATAAATACAGAATACACCAGTTAAGTTTTTATGTCGGGTAGACATAAAACCGGCGAAAATAATACGTACTCATTCTATGTGTTATCTTCTAGTTCTTTCTGTCTACAAAGTCGCAGTGTAAATAAATAAACGAGAACAATTCCCAACAAATTCAACAGTCACTATAATAAAATTTACTAAAATAAATAAAGATTATGTTACGTCAAACTATAGTGGATACTCTTTATACTTGTATAGTAAAACTAACTATATGAATAAAACAATATAAATACGATATATAGAAATATATATGAATAATAAAACTAAAGCTTGTCACACAGATGTTTGAAACATACTTTATTATTATGGCTTGGTATCATGTCGCTACAACTGCAATTGACAACATTTCATATTTCAGCATATCATTTGAGAAGTTATATTTAAAATTAGAACATATAATATTTACTTTTTTAATTTACTTGTTTAGATACATAAAAGCAATTTTGATATTGATCCGTTTAAAAAATTGATAGCACCAATTTTAGAAACAGCATTGGTACAGTGGACAGACATACATCTTTATTGGCTAAAAATCTAGTGATTATTATATCAACAGCCGTACCACTTTCTTATCTGGGTTACATAATTATTTTAGAATCAATCGGACACAGTAAAAGAAAATAAAGAACATAATTTTCATTTAAAAGCAGATTTTGGAATGTTGTCAATTACATGCACCGTATCGTTTGATCGCATGCGGTTTCTTCTAACTCTTTCGCGGTTGTGACAACCCTGAACCCTAACGTACATAAATGTAGAGTATAATAATCCATATTATGATCAATAGTAACAGTTTCTGTTCAGTGGTAATAGTGGAGTAAACATATAATCCTATATTTTAAAACATATATTTGTAAATACATTCATGTCTCCATTTCATTGGGTCTTACCTATATTAAATATTTCTAATATTTTATAAGCATTAGCTGTAGATACCTTTACATATATAATATATATTACTCTATAATTTAAGTAATACATTACTTAATCAGCACTTTTAAACTCCGTATCAATTCTTCGTTCTAACGCCTGAAGTTCCTCTTCCAACTCCTACAACAAAATACTTTGGTTAATTCAAAGTTATTTCAATACATAGATATAATGCATCTTTAAATATAGAGATTTATTTATTTTATTATATCTCTAAATTTTAATACCATTAAAATGTACAGATACGTCAACAACGAACACAAGTATTGGAGACAATCAGAATTATAATCAGAAAAATAATGAGTGAAATTCGCGTAAACATTAGGAAACAATACAGTCGGAATTAGCGAATAGCTGCATTGATAATGCGTAAATACAAAACAATATCACTAATATGAGCTCAATACTTAGCTTAAAATTAGTTAGTCTTTAACTAGCGCTATATTCTCTTAATTATTTATCGTGGTATATACGGGGACGGATAAAGGCTGATGATGATGATACTTTCCCGTGACATCAGACGAATTTGCTCATAATTCCTACTCTTAGCAGGAAGATCTAAAATAATTCCTACTGATAACAGTACTGTCTATTACCTACTTTTATCTATTTAGCTAATTGAAAGGATTTCCTGCATTCATTTTGAGATTGATTGCACCTTATTGATTGATAAACTGTCTCGTGTTCAGTAAGAGGTTTTGCAGCCGAATTGGGCCGGCACGACCGCGGCGGTACCTCTCGCTCACATAATACCGGCGTCAAGTGACAGCTATTTTACACGTTTCTTGCGGTTTGTGAGTTTCCGGTGGCCCATTAGGGGGAGAGGGAAAAGTAGAGGCAATGCATTCGACTGCTCGTTTGCCATCCGATGCTATAAAAATGTATAATCATGAAGGCTCTTTAATACATGCCTGTTATTGATGGTGGATTTTAAGAAATAAATGTGATCATACAAAAATTATTATAATTTAGATATGAATTAAAGATATAAGATGAATTAAGCCTTTGATGTTACTTTCAAATTCAGTGAATAGTGATTTGTTACTGATCATCAACATGTTATAGCAAGTCTGACCATTTGACAGACCAATGCCTTCATCAGAGTAGAACTATTAAACTGTAGGTAATGATTTCTTTAACCAAGTAAATTGTGTAATATGTTTCTTAATACTTAGTACCTAATATAATTTACTTCATACTTATTTATACATTAAATATTCAATATTTAGTCTCCTTAAAAATAATGCAAGAAATGGAAGGAAATTTAGGGTTAGTCACAAACAAATAATAAAAGTTATTGTAATAACATCTATATCAATATTAACTTATTGATCTTTACAAAGGCTGCACTAAAAGTATCGGGAATGGAATATTTCCACTGTTCCTGCCATATTAAAATCTTTTTAATTGAAAACTCTTTGGTTTTAAAAACCGAATACCATTTATTTATTTAAAAAAAGATTCTCGGTCTTGTCACAAGGTCTTGTCAAACTTGTTTAGTAGTTGAGAAAATGGAATTGACTCGAGAAAATTCTAGAGCGATGATTTATTATGACTTTCGAAGTGGTTTAACATAAAAACAGTGTGTTGACCGGATGATTTCTGCATTTGGTGATGAAGCTCCATCCAAAACCACAATTTATCGCTGGTTTGCTGAATTTCAACGTGGACGTGTCAAGCTCAGTGATGATCCCCGTCAAGGTCGTCCAAAAACTGCAGTCATCCAAGAAAACGTTGATGCTGTGCGTAAGCTGATTGAGGAAGATCGACATGTGACATACCGCGAAATTCAGGCAACTTTAGACATTGGCATGAGTCAAATACAAATAATCTTGCATGAACAATTAAGAGTAAAAAAGTTGTTTTCCCGATGGATACCGCATTTTCTCTGTGAAGAGCAAAAATCGGTTATTTGGTGCGTCAGAACTCTCGAAAGATTCCACGCAGGATCCTCAAATGCTGTATACAACATCGTATCAGGTGACGAGTCCTGGATATACGCGTACGAACCCGAAACAATAAACCAGTCACGAGTTTGGGTGTTTGAAAATGAGTTAAAGCCAACAAAAATTGTTCGTTCACGGAGTGATGCAAAAAAATGGTGGCCACTTTTGTCTCCAAAACCGGCCATGTTGTGACTATTCCTCTTGAGGGACAAAGAACGGTTAATGCAGAATGGTATGCTAGCATTTGTTTGCCACAGGTCGTTTCTGAACTCCGTAAAGAGAACTGCAACCGCCGCATCATTCTCCATCACGACAATGCGAGTTCTCACACCGCGCACAGAACAAAAGAGTTTTTAGAGCAAGAAAACATAGAACTATTAGACCATCCGCCGTACAGCCCCGACCTAAGCCCTAATGAATGATTTCTATACTTTCCCTAAAATAAAGAATAAATTTCGTGGTCAGAGATTTTCATCGCCTGAAGAAGCTGTGGACGCCTACAAATCGGCCATTTTGGAGACCCCAACTTCCGAATGGAATGGTTGCTTCAATAACTGGTTTCATCGTATGGAAAAATGTGTCAAATTTCGCGGAGAATACTTCGAAAAGCAATAAATACATTTTTAAATAGTAATGTTGTGTCACTTCCTTGATTCCCGAAATTTTCAGTGCCGCCCTCGTATAAGTACATACTACATTGTTACTGAAACTAACCCTTAAAAGGTTGGTTAAATATTGTGTCATTTTTTTTTTTTAATTGAACGATTTTATGATTGTGAGTCCTAATATCATAAGTAATTTTGACATGTGTAAGAATCACATCATGCTACTTCAATTCTGATGAGTTCGCATACAATTTACAGAAATAAAAAAATCTTAATTTCCTATATGTCCTTCACATGATATTTCCGCCAAAATTGTCAGTATCAAATGGCAAAGCAATTTTTCAAGTCCGATCGTGAGTTCTAAAAATTAACGCGTTCGTTAAACAAAATCTTAAGCTTTTATTATAACTTACATTAACACAATTCTCATTTTGATAGCAATAATTAAATTTAAATTGAAAGAATAAAAAATAATGACCAAAAGCTTTAATTTAAATTATTTATTATATTAATTTCATCATTAAAATTGCAAAAATTTAAAATAAATAAATGAAAAGAAATAAAACCTTACATCGTCAGCCTTATTTGTGACTGTCGCTAGTCTGTCAGCGCCTACGGCCCTTCTGTCGACGGGTACCAAAAACACCTGTTCAAATAATGCCAAAATTATTGAAGAAAATTGAATATAAATTGAAGCACGACAAAGATTTCTAACGATTTCTATTCCGGCAAAGATAGAAAACAAAATCGATAATGTGTTAGGACGGGCTATATCATTTAATTCCTGTAAGTATATTTATTTCATAGAATAGAAAAAAACTTTGGGACGTACATACGAGGATTATCTAATTAAATGGTTATGAAACCGTTTGAAATAACTTAAAATCGACATTATCAAACTTACTTGATCATGAATCATGATTTTCTTTACACTAGTATAATTGTCACAACTTGTTTATTCACATAAAATGTTTTAGGTCTGTTTTTTTTTTATTATTCTAATATAAGTTGTTGTTGTTTTACTTAGCCGTTCCTATCCTAGAACGTTGATAGTTCTCAAAAGTGCCGCACTGTCCGGCTTATTTCGTTCACAATAGGGATATTGACACCTAATACAAATTCATGTAGAGCTATGTTTTACACATCATAAGACAGTATTTGAAAACCTAATATAACATTTTCATAGTCTATTTATTCGTCTTAAATCAAAGAGATATTTTAAAATGCGTTATTTATCACCCATTATCACGTTACTGCGAACGCCCGATGACGTCACTGACCAGTAAACAAACTGTCATAGCTGTCTTAACCAAGTGAAAAGAATATGTTTATTGGTTTGTCATGGTCACATGACAGCTTGGAACGTTGTAGCGGGAATTTTAAAAACCATTTTTATTTACGTCTTTTTTATTCAAATTGTACATATTACTTCATAAAAGTATGTTTTTTTGTGTTTATATAGGGTATGTCTATGAAATAAAATCTATGTAAAAAATTAGTCAACATCCCTATTTCTCATGTAAAATATTTCCTTTACCTTATATTTACGTATTACATAAATTTACGTATTACATAAATTTACGTATTACATAAATTTACGTATGGACAAGTAAACTGGGTGCAAAGTGCCAGTTCTGGGTAAATTTATGGCTGAAGTTGACCATTTACCAGATGGCTTCATATCAATTTGACTAATAAGACTATGTCACTTTTGTCTAAATGGTTTCGTAAATTAAATTAAAATATGACTTTAACTAGATACGATTTATAGATCTATTTTAATACATATAAATGGTAATATTTGTATGATTAGATCTTCTCAAAACGCCTAGAACATTCTTTCGAGAACAAAACCAAATTACTATGGCATGATTTAGCTTTGTCATGTCTATTGAACTCACCTCATCAGAATTAGGCGCTGGTGGCAAAGTACTCCGTATTTCGTCAAAATTAAATACCTGTAATAATAGCGACATTTTTATTCCCAGAAAACTAATTTCAACTAAATTTTGCATACGACTATAAGTTTTGATTCAATTAACATATCGTATAGCTGATGTAACTTGATTGTTACCAAAATATTTTGATGTGAAAAACCTATGACGCTTTGGCCGTAACTGTCGGAAAGCTGTCATGCCGTGACACTAACATGTAAATCGTGATGTCATACCACGCCGTCGCTCTCAAACCCATATTTTGTTATAGATAGTTATTAATTATGAATTGTAATATTAAATATTACATGTTTTACATGTGCCAGACTTTCTTAAATAATACAGAATATAGTATACTCACATTATTCGTAGGAGCCCAAGTTGGTTCTAAGCGTCGTTCACAGGGCGCAGCAGGGAACCCGCTACATGGCACTATAACAATATTATAACATTTATAGTTTCGCAAATAATATATTTTTATGAATATAAAAATTTTATACATAATATCGACAGCCAAGTGATTATGGATCACTTATGACTTCCTAAATTTTAATACTCTCTATTGCAAATCAAATCAATTTTTTTATTCAAAACAGTACCAATAGAGAATCTTTTTGAACGTCAATTGAGTCTACCACCAGTTCCAAGGAAAGCCCATTGTTCTCAGTGGGCTTGCCTTGAACCGGCGAAACAAACTCAATGGAACTAAGTTTTTCAAATATTATATTTTATAACAAATTTTCATGTTGCTATCTTGAAATACCTGGGAAGAACGTCCTATTCCCAAGGTGTGGTATCTTCCATATAAAAATCTGTTACTTTATTATATCCTTTACCAGACGCTTATTAATAACTTTTATGAATTTTTTAATTGGGAGATTTTGAACATTTTCTGGGATCCTATTGTAAAAGAGTATTACATCTAGCATGTGTCTATTCCGTATATCCCTACTATGGATGTCACTTTTTTACAGAATTCACTTATGTTTTTCCGGACATACAGTAAATTTTCTAAGATGTATTGAGACGCGATGGTCAGAATTCCAATTTGTTTAAAGTTTTCTCTCAAAGATGTATAGAGGGGCAGTTTGTAAATTGCACGGATAGCCCGCTTCTGCAGCACAAAAATACTATTGATATCGGCAGCATTTCCCCATAATAGTATGCCATAAGCCAAGTAAACTATTCGCGCTGTATATTCATTAGTTAACTGTCTTATTTTTCTGACTGCATAATATGCTGCAGAACCGAGTCTATTCACCAATTTAGCGTACCCCACTGTAGCTTAGGATCTAGAGTTATTCCAAGAAAATCGGTTGACCTGCGCAAGCAAACCATAGTGTGTAGGTATGGCTTACATTACATAGCGCTGTCATTATTTTTTTATTCTATCTTTCGTTGTAGATTTTTTTAAATAAACTCAAAACTAACATCACTCATATCTGCCGCGGCAATCTGATCTGACTGGCCTGTTGGTCTAGTGGTTAGTGACCCTGACTGCTAAACCAGAAGGTCGTGGGTTCGATTCTCACCCAGGAGAAATTATTGTGTGATGATTACGATCATTTGTTCTGTGTCTGGGTGTAATTTATCTATAATATGTATGTATGTTAGAAGAGCTTAATTAAAAGTTAGCAGTGTTCTCATTTTTGGTCCACCTTTTTTTTTTCTTTAACGCCGGGAAATGCTCTGAGGCATCCCGCAGGGTAGTGGGTCTCCCAACGCGGGTATGTGGGACTCACTGCGCCCGACAGCTGGTAAATGGACGCAGCTCTATCCACTAAAACCCGCTGAGTGCCACCAATGCCGCCTTTGGTGAGGTGCCCCGGATCTAGAAAACAAACAGGGCACCTCGACGGCTAGTCAGTCCCGCATGGGACCGACGCCACCTCCACAGAGGGGTTGTCCCGCACCACAGAACAACTCCTCCCAACGTCGGGACAGTACAATGGGGCGAGGTTCCCATCCTCACCCCTTGCCCCCTGCTCTTCTGTCCCCTATTCTTATAAGAGGGGTACAAAGAGCCCCCTCGGCCCAATTAGCTTCGCCCAAGGTGCACCGCTCACCCTAGGTTACTGAACCCCACCGCCACGACAAGGCCTGAACCATGATGGGGATTTTTGGTTCACCTATCACAGCACCTAATATCTGTTATCAGCACTAAATGAGCACTAAATTTCGATATATAAAACGAGTGATTCTGCCGACTTGACCTTTCTAGCTTTACAGACGTGCCTAGTTTAGGATCAGATGGCCGTGTGTGAGTTGTCCCAATATATTATATTATATATATTATATAACCTCTTATTACTGACTACTATATTATTATAATCATATTATACTTACAATCATCAAACGTATAGGGGCTGATATTTCTCGGCGCCTCGTGTTGCACTGGCATGAACATATTCGGCATGGGCATATTGGCGTCTGGGGCCTGATACGCCCTTGGTCCTGTACTCGAGTTCGAGAACACCGGACTGACGAACTCCGGCCTGGAGAACTTTACGTTGGCATCATCGAGGGTCATGTCACCGTACCGACCGTAGTACGGCCGCTCGGCTATTGGTATCATGAGACCGTTCTGATTCACGTTTATCGGGGTCTGGTTGTGGATTATCGCGGTCGAGAAGTTGCTGGAACGGAAAGTGTTTTATTATATTATATTTTAATCATACATTGAACGTAAGACAGGTCGTAGAGAAAGCTTACGAATACAACACGCCGTTTCACACACAGCACGACTTTTGATTGTGGAAACTGGAATTCTTTGTGGAGAGTACTTGAAGAACTTGGAGCGTCTACACATCTTATTTCGTATTTCCTAGCTTTTACTACTTGTAAGAGTCGATGAAATGATGTCCCATCGTTTTAAATTTAAAAATCGTGTGGCGTGCGCCTAGGCTGCATTATTTCGTCTATTTTATAAAAAGCGTACGGCAAGTATATGATGCGGCAAACTTGTGATCAGTGGGAGATGTGCTCACTTTAGCCCCAGATGAAGCCGAAATGTATACTTTTATTCGAAGAATAGCAATCAGCTATGATTTGTGTCCGACTATCAACAAATATAATACCTACATAATGGTAATAAACAGAACCAATAGCCTCGAGCTTACTGGCGCAATAAACCTATAATTTCAAACTACCCAAGAATTTGTTTACTTCGGCTCGACTGCCAACAAGATATGAGATGGCCAAGAGCGCTATGTCTCAGCTACATAAAATATGGAGAGACAGGAATATATCATTGAAGACCAAGACAAAATTTGTGCGGCGATTGTCTTTTCCATCTTTCATTATAGGGCCTTAGACTCTTAGGTCTGTATATCGCAAATGAATTGACACTTTCGAGATGTGTGTGTTGGAAAAAGATGCTCTAAATCCCGTAGACTGCATTGAAGACTAACACATAATATATACTCGCCAAGCTAAAAGTTAAATCTAGACTAACTACCATCTGCCTAAAGCGAATTCTTATGAGTACTTCGCACACATTCCCAGAAAAGACGGGGACAATCTGGAAAAACTTGTAGTCACTGCCGAAGTGGAAGGGAAAAGGCCGTATGGCCATAACCCGCTACGTTGGTCTGATCAGACCCGACTCTCCATATTTGTCGTCATCAGTCTTTGTCGAATTCAAGTTTATCACTCATTATAATAAATTTTTTTCTTGTTTGAAATAGGCGAACTGGGTTTTTTTTCACTTTTTTTCGTTAACTTGGTATTTCCTAGGTCTAGGCAAATGTGATCTTATGCCTATAGTCCTTCGCGGTAGAAATCTTTTGACATGATTATTGTAGGCATGCTGACGGACACTCTGCAATTTAAGCTAGCACTCAGAATTTTCAAAGAAACAATTTAAGTGTCCATCACATGTTTCTCTAGGGAAAAAAATCGTTTGGAATACAGGCTCGGTTGGACCTTCTAGAATACTCCAATTTTTTAAAGACCGGCGACGCACCTGCTAATGATGTAGCGGGTGTCTGTGGATGTCACTTATCACTCACCGACCGACCCTTCTTAATTCTTGAAAAATTACCTTTTTTGCAACATTTTTATTGACTTCTACTATTCCCCCTGTTCAAGTCTACAAAAACTCATAAATGAGTATGCTTTTCTCTCTGAATATTCATTTATTCTACTCCCTCTTAAATTTCTAAAACGTATATAGTAAAAGGGAATTAGAATCAAATTGAACATCACTTTAGTGTCTGGTAAGAAAATCCAATTTTAGCCAATAATTTATTTAAAAAAAAATTATATCAAAAGCATCTGGTGGAGGGAAATTAAAAATAATTTTACACTCACGTGGTCTGGATACAATCGTTTCTATTGTCGGGTCCGTATTCCGTGCTCAGAAATGACTCTTGAGCGAATCCCTGCGCAGGGTATTGACGTAAAGCTGAAAATAATATTCAGCGTATTGAAAATGATTTATTACAGCTTCTATCTTCTTTCTAGCGTAACACCAATGTCATATATCCATAGAAACCCTAATATAAACCTATCTAGATATTATATTTAATTTGTAAATCAAAGCTTATTACTTTGGTCTAAATTAGACAATGTTTATTTTTATTCCGAATGCAATTTTGCTTTATTATGTAATATTAATTCATTATTGACAAGCTGCTCCCCGCCGATTATCCCGTCCCAAAAAAATATCACAAAATATACAATTAAACGCAAATAAAATCAAATCCAATTACTTGTTCTGGAGATTAGAGCGTTCAAACATTAAACAAACTCTTCAGCTCTATAATTATAAGTATATAATAAACTTATATATGTGTTTAATCCCCGACGTAGCACCATAATATATAACGGTACATAACTTATACCGTTATGTATGTATATATGTATGTGGCGTAGCTCTTATACGGGGAACCGATTTGGATGCATTTTTTAAAATTCGAAAGCAAGTTTTGAAGGGCATCAGCTCTTTTTATTGCGATGGAGTATTTTTAAATATAACCTTTTATTAAGATATGTTTCCACAACTCACGTGTCACATTGTAGTTGTCGATGTGAGGCGCGGGCGGTGCGGGCGGCGCGGGCGGGGGGAAGGGTATCGTGGGGTACATCTGCGGCAGTATCGGCTGGGGTAGCGTCGGCATGGCCAGAGACAGACCCATGTACGGGTAGTTGCCGTTGGTAGCCTCCTGACCGCTGTTCGGGCCGCTCCTGTACCTAATGTAAAAATTTATATTAAAAGTGACATTCAAGTATTTAAAATGTCCAAAATCACTTAGACAATGTATTGTCTGCTACAGCTTACAGTTAGTAAATTTGATAATCAATACGAGGATACAGACGTTTTAATCAGTCGTCTCCATTGTGACTGCCTTAATAATAATAATCCTAAATATTTTAAGACAATCTTACATTTTACGAGGGCACAGCTTAAAGCTAAGATCTAGGTGTGCTAGGTGTGTCCAACTGCAAGAGATGGGTTTTGTAAGAGGTAGTGCCATGCTGCTTTGCTGCCGAATTGGCTTTAAGTGACAAGTGAAAGCAATCAAGTGACAGCTATACTGTCGCGTTTCATGCGGTTATTGGATGGCCCAGCGGGCATGGGGAAAAGGAGGCCAACGCATCTGCATTAAACTATTGGTTGTCCGGATGTCTATGAGCGTCGTTAGTCACCATGAGGCTCCAACTGCTCGGTTGCCTCCTTATAAAAAAACTGCCCTTGAATTTGAATACTACAGAAGTTTTACTTCATCCTTTAAATATTCCATATCATAACTATATAGTATTTATATATTAAGAATGTAGGCCATGTGTTTCTCAATTTCTGTACGTTTGTGGGTGACGACTATCTATTACCACCTCATAAGGCGCATACCAAGGTCGTCTTATGTAATAAAAGAGCTACGGTAATTTGTCTTGTTTATCGAGTTTATGAGAAATTGTCCTACATACAATTTTAATCATCATCATTATCAACTTTTTTCAGTCCACTATTGACATATAAGTTTTTCAATAAACTCTTCTTGTTAAACATACTAACAAATTCGCGATCGTAAACTTATCTATAGGAAAACGAGTTTAAAACAATATTTGTGAAAATTAACTTCGCTTGCATAGCTTAGCTTAGCAGTGTAATTACTGTCACCGAGACTTAACATCTTATGTCTCAGGATAGGCAACACATAAATGGGTCTGAGCCTGGGCTCGTTCCAGGTAAACTGGTTTACTTGCAACGGTGTGCTGTTAATAGGTGGCACGTTTGCCAGTTTGCCTATCCAATTAACATAAAGAAAAGCTTAAAAGGAACAAGAATCAAATTAATACTGTTTGATCGCTGATATAACTTTTGAAGACAATAAAAGCCAATAATGAATTTATCCAGTGTGTCTTTACTGCGGAACTATGAAAAATCCATTTTTTTCATAATACTTTTATAAAATATTCTTTTATAAAAATAATTAAAAATATCCTTTTATAAATAATTCTTTTATAAAATACTTTTGGTGGTTCAGATAGAAGGGCAGGACAGTTAGTGTAATTAGTACCGAGACCTTTTTACGTCTCAAGACACAACGAGGTAGCACAAAATTGGCAGTCCCGAGTAAACCAGTTTGCCCTCCGCGATACCAGCATAACGTGGTATAGCATCAGACGATGATATACAAATAGCAGGTTAGTTTGTTGCTTATCCCAATTTAATTTTAAAAAAGAAAAAAATATATTTATACGAATCAATTTTGCATATATATAAAACTAGCAGCGCCCCGTGGTTACACCCGCGTACTTCCCATTCCCGTGTAATTACAGGGAAAAATTATAGCCTATATGTTATTCTGATGTATAGGCTATTTTATTGTAAATATTCAGTAGTTTTTGTGTGAAAGGGTAACAAACATATATCCATACATTCTCACAAACTTTCGCGTTTATAATATTAGTGGGATAGTAGGATAAGTAAGTACTTATACATATAATTTCGCTTATTGTACAATTTGAAAAAAAAAAAAACTTTAGGAAATCAATACGTGTAATAAATAAGAAAGCCAATCGCAAAAAAACACAAATAATAAAATTTTGCTTAGATCACCAATCGCTACAATAAATTAGAGTATATAGTAGTAATGTACAAAATTCATTTCGTATCTTTGTAATTTCGCTAGCTGGAAATACAAGGTAATGTCGTCTCATCGGTCAATCGGTCTCATAGACCGATTTCCACTTCATACTTCTACAGTATTAAGTCAATCATGAAGTCAGCCACGGTACAATTGTCATCGAGGATCGACCATGTGATACCAATATAAGTTTAACTAAATAGTTCGCCAAATCGAAAAACCGAACAACAATTTCATATAATATATAACAAAAGATAGGATTAACCAACTTATATAAACTACTAGTTGTGACCCACAGCTTCGCTTGCGTTAAATTAGTTTACAACCGTATCCGGATTGATGATTATAATTTTTATAGTATATGTCCTAATCCAAGGAATAAGCCTACATCATTTCAACATTCAGCCAAATCAGTTCAGGCGTTTTGCCGTGAAAGAACCACAAACATCCAAACTTACAAACTTTCGCCTTATAATATTAGTAAGAAGTAAAATATTAAATATATAGTACGTTTTTATAATGATTTTCTAATGTTATTTTTATTTTATTTTATAGAAGAACCGAACTATCCGTTTGCCCCCAAACGGATAGTCGGTTCACCTGATGGTAAGTGAAGAGCGACATCCACAGACACCCGCTACACCAGAAGATTAGCAGGTGCGTTGCCTTTCAGATATGAGTATGCTTTTTTCAGGTTCCTAAGTCGTATCGGTTCGGAAACACTGTAGGTGGCAGCTGATACCATATATTTGTCGTGCGAGCCAGGAAATGCCGTAAAAATCGAGTTGTTGTGAATTTTTTGGTCAACATCATTGCGTTGCCTATCCTAATATACTAGTATATAAATAAATATGCCAGTGGTCCACTGCATGTCCTGTCATCTTTCCACGACACTGCAAAGATGCTTCACGTTACAAATAAATATGATGGTGCAAAGCATATTTCTCTACCAGTAAAATGTGCATTAAAAATTCATTCTCTTAATATGCAAAGCAATTTGTAGAGGAATTTTAGATATTTCGCAGTAGCCAATAAAACTATTTACTGATAAATTTTATCCAAATAGGTTTCATTTTCGCAGACTATTTCAGCCAAGTAGTAAAAAAACAAAAAAAAAAGTCGCATTGCAATATACATATATGTAATGTAACAAAAATAAATAAAAAAATAAAAATTTCCATAAAATAAAAATAATATATTTTAGACAAAATAATATTTTGATTGAATTAATATTAATTCAGAGAGCATCCAATTGCTTCGAGTTCAAATATAAGAATATTTAAGCAATTTAGCTAGTACATATGATAGGTATGTAAACAGATAATACAGTGAACACGAGTCATACCTGCACATTGTCTTGTATCTGGCATGCGTAGGTGTCATCGCGGCGTTCTGAGGGGACGGTTGGCCTGCTTGAAATAGTTATACTCATTAATTTAATATGCATTTATATCAAAATACATACATTCCTATTACGGTGGGTGGGATCCTGCCTATTTCTCCCGTGACACAGCCTTACGGTGTTTCGGAGACAAGGGCAGGACAGGCAGTGTAATTACTACACCGAGACAACATCTTATTTTACTCATCAGCTGGCCTAGCATGCGCGCACGAAATGTCTACCCCCTTTTCTCGTATTGTCTCTTTGTGTACAGTAGCTAACATGCATTTTCAATATTAAGGACAAGATAAAGTAATTTAAACTTAAATAAATAAAACTAGGTGCCTGTTTCTTGTATACCGTGGCGTTTCCCTACTATAATTATATAATTTCGGTATACGAAGAGTGTTCTCGTGGTAGGACTCTTCGTATTATGTACCCTATTGAGAAAATACTCGATGTACACATTATATATATATCTCTCTCTCTGTCTAGTCAAGAGATATCTCGTTGTACGCACGCTAGCCCAGCTTAAAGCATAGTTGATACGATTTTCGTTTTTTTTTTCATAGTGCATTAACAGCTAAATTATTAATTGAAAACATATCTAAGCATTGAGGTAATGGCCAATTTATATAGAATACAAATATGTAAATCCATTCAGCCATTTTAAAATCTTCGAAAATGAAATAAAACATAAAATAGGAAATGTTAATACTTATTACCAAACAGACACAGGTGTATCAGTAAATTCATAAGATAGGTTATCCACATATATAAAGTACAAACTTACTTGTCGACGGTTCCAACGTCCTGTCTTGTATGTGTTTCTGGTTGTGATTGGGGTCCCGACAATTGGCCTGTTGTAAATAATGCACCAGCCCCGAGACAACCTCCTTGATGGAGTTTATCACTTCAGCCAGTTGCTGCCATGTGGGACTCTCTGCATCTAAACATTATATTGACATTATGCAGTGGTATATAGTGGAAATACACTTGTACACCTGGTGCATACTTTTATCCACCACGTAGTACAAGAGTGTGCAAACTAATGACTTGTTTGAATTTGTTTCTTTATAGTATCTTTTTTTTTTTTGTCATACGGAGGAAACTGAGCAGTCGGAGCCTTATGGTGACTACCGACGCCCATTGACATCCGCACAACCAAAAGTTACGCATACGTGTTACCCTCTTTTCGCTATCCTCCCCAATGGCTCACCAGAAACGCATAAACCGCACGAAACGCGACAGCATAGCTGTCATTTAACGCCGGTGTTTTGTGAGCGAGAGGTACCACCTCGATCGTGCCGGCCCAATTCGGCTGCAAAGCAGCAGGGTAATTTCTCTTTTCAAATACGAGTGGTGGTTAAACTGTCGTTTTGGTTTTCATTGAAGGAGACCTATATACAACAGTGGGACGTTATATGTTTAGTACTCACCAGGACTAGCATCAATGTTGGCAAGTCTCTCTAGATGCATACTCATCGCTATCAACTGTGCCGGATCACCTGTCCTCTGTAGAGCGATGAACAACTCTTGCACAGACTGAGCAAAGGACTGGGGCGTTTGTAATTTATCTATTATACTCTGCATGTGACTCTTGTGAGCTGTGTCCCCATACAGTAATGCACTCCACTGATCTGGAGCTATCCGTAGTCCAGCTTCAGTGGCTATTTGAACTATCTGCGCATCATGCTCTCTACGTAGAGACTCATACGTACGAAACTCTTCTTTTAACTGCATTAATGACGAATCACATTCCCGCTTTGATACCTGAAAATACATACAAATATTAATAATTTGATAATACATGGAGTCGGTGAGAGGTGACTTTAATTGGAAGGTGGGGCAAGTTACGTGTCATAAAGGACGTATGTTTAATTTGTAAGTGAAGCCTAAGAGAGTTTAAATATAATAACCACAATCCGGTAGGCTATGTATAGAGTAAAACCTGTGTTATGTCTTAGAACCCTACTAATATTATAAACGCAAAAGTTTGTATGTATGTATATAAAAAATAATGTAAAGAATAGTATTAGTAAAGTCAAAAACTCGATCACACACAAGACAGTACAGACCTTTTGACCTGTTTTCCTATACCTGATTTATACATTAACAGTTTCAACTGATAATATTTTCAGCAGGTCAAGATCGAAATACTTATTACATTCAATACCGTCAATTCGCGTTCAAGATACTGTGTTAAGGACACTGAATAATGGATGTAAAATGTATCGTCTTGACCAATTTTGGATCTCTTGTATTAATATCCATATTTCCATATCAGAGCGGTTAAGACGACGCATAATTTTGACGTCAATAATTTCAATTTATTTCAGTAATTCCAAAACGAATGTAAATATAAGTTGGTTACCTAATAGTTCATGATAAAAACCTTATTTTGTTAGTTTTCAATACATGATTCACCTAATATCAGGTAATTTATGTAGGATATATACCAGATACTTTTGTAACAGAAAAAAAAAATCAAACAACTCTTTTCAAAAGAGATTTACATCTAATGTCCAAACGGGACTGGTTTAAGCCTCTTAACTTCCTTCATAGGTGAGCCTATATATTATGTTCTTTAAAATAATAAAAGGAATTTCTCCAAGAAATAACAAACACCATTTTGTCGTTTACGTTCTTTAGTTATAAGCTCGCGAGCGTCTGGAGAGCTGCCCGCTCAGGACGCTCAGTCCCATCTGGCGCGTGTCCGTTATTAGACTTATTGTTAACAATGCGTCGCCTTAAACCATATTTCCATGTACGTATGTATGTATGATTAATATGTATGAAAATCGCGTGATCGGCTGACAATTCGCGTTCAGGATACTGTGTTAAGGTCACTGAATAATGGATGATACATGTAAGATGTAAATATATAAACCATCTGACCCACCTAGTATCTTTTGTATTAATATGTAATTAATATCTCCATCTCAGTGCAATTGTTAAACAATTTTTACATGAATGTGTGTATGACTAATGTGTATAACAATCCATATATAACAGATAACTTCATGTTAAAATTAAAAAAATTGCTTTGCGGCAAAGGATATTTCTAGTTTGATACTGCTTGGGACATAGTTCCATCTTATCACAATTATCGACATATTTTTGTCGACTGCTGGGATACATGCCTCTGGTCACCTGTATCCATATTTGTGTGCTTACTCAAAAATGTATCATATGTGTCTTAAGACATGTAATTGCACAATAATTTCGTCATCCGATTATTCACGCCCCAAGAGCAGTTGGAATAGTTTCAACTGTATGTGACTCTTTTAATTTATCAATAAATATCGGGAAGTGGTTGCTGAGTATTAATCACCTACCAATAAGTAAATATAATTTCATATATTCTAAAGAATATAGATACTTAACAACTACACATACTGGAAAAGTTGGATAGTTTTGTAGTGCCCTTATATATATTTAGTATATAAGTTAATGTTTATATTAATACATATAAGGGCACAGTTTAATAAATATTTACCTTAAAACAAGAAGCCCTGTAGAGAAGCTGGACCACATGTCCTATACTAGTCTTAGATGCCTGGGGAAAATGAGGCTCTAATCTTTGGACGACGAACATCACTAAAACCTGTAAAAAAATATATGTTATAACACCTTGATACTAGGATGCAATTGTCAGGAGAGCAGGTGAAATTTATAGGGTAAGGGTTGAAAAATTACCTAATGTTAAGCAAGTACAAACCAATGTAACATTAAGTGGGGAGATAATGGACTTGGTGAATTCAACTACCTTTCTTGGCATTACCTTAGATGCCAATCTCCAATGGGCGCCCCATATAGCTACCTTATCGAGTAGACTCAGTTCTGCAGTTTTTGCGATTAGAAAAATCAGGTCAATTACGGATGTTAATACGGCTAGACTAGTATATTATGCGTATTTCCACAGTCTTATGTCCTACGGCATTTTGCTTTGGGGACATGCCGCTGATGTCAATACAATTTTCATACTGCAGAAGCGGGCTATACGGGCTATCTACTGTCTGGGTCCCAGAATATCATTAAGAGAGAAATTTAAAGAAATAGACGTTTTGACTGTAGCATCTCAATACATTTTTGCAAACGTGATGTATGTTCGCAAAAATATAAATGAATTTGTAAAAAAATGCGATAATCACAATAAAAATACAAGGAACAAACATAAACTTGTTGGGCCATATTTTAGGCTACATAAGGTCAGTAATTCTTTTATGGGTCAATGTATACGCTTCTACAATAGGATCCCAGAAAACGTTCAAAACCTATCGATAAATAAATTTAAAAAAACTGTTAAAGAACGTTTGTGTGGTAAAGGATACTACAAAATAAAAGAATTTATTGAAGATACCACACCTTGGGAATAAGGCGTTTCCTACATGGCTTCTATGTATAATTATATCATATTATGTACCTATATTGTATAATATTGAAAAGATTAGTTTCACTGAGTTTGTTTCGCCGGTTCTTCTCAGTGGACTAGTTTTGGAACCGGTAGTAGAGTCATTTGACGTTCAATAAGCTACTTTGACGTACAACATTGAATAAAAATATTTTTATTTATTTATTATTTAAAAAGCTTCAATCGCATTTTTTGTAATGGAAATTGTTTTGAACAAAATCAGCAATACCAGCTCATAGAGAACATGCTTATCGGTTATATATTTTATTGTTGACTTTTATTATGCTCATGTTAGTTGTGATTATTTATTTAGACTTATGTTGAAGAACATGTTATTCATTTTTCATTTTAGGACAGCACAAAGTGGTTAAGGTAAAAGAAAAAAAGACCTTTCTGGAAAGCGCCGATCCATCCTCCAAAGCTAGCAGCACTAGCTTGAGGACCTCTTCTTGCATCGCAGGGCCAAGGAACTGACAACCGCGAGCACGCACTGCAGCCCACAGGTTGGCACTGAGTTGCTGTGGATTCTGTTGACAACATACATTACAAAATTACTTAATATATTGTATGTAATGTAGTGTAGCATATCCATGTGTAAGGTCAAATTTTGATGAACATGTAAAATGTAGATACTAGAATAGTACCTAGTAGTGGAATAGTAGTAATAAATTAGTAAATTCAATGCTGTTGCATTATAAGTGCAGATTAGTTTTGCTAATATGTGAGGATAATGATAAGTATTGGTATCGCTTACAATATCATTAAAAAAAACTCATTACTTTGAAATGTGCATTGTAAGTTATATTATCTATAGAGATATATTTAGAGCCTAACACGTTAAAAAAGACATCTGTTTAGGTGAAACTATAAGCTATCAAGGTCATCAAAATCGATATCTCTAATTAGGGTAAGTGGTCACCAGCAATCAATAAGTCTGTCTGGGTGAATGGATGTGAAATGTACCTGATGCTGTAATATGAGCTCAGTGACAGTTCCAAAGTTATCAAAATCAATATACAGGGCGTTTATGACGCTATCAGTTTTCTCTATACCACGTATCAGGGATAGTGTTACTGTAATATACACAAAAAAGAATTATTTAAAAATACTCAATACTTTAGACATTTGAACTTTTTTCATGCCAGTATTTTAGTCTAGTAGAGTAATTTAGCAGCTAAACGTGTCTTGAGCACCAAAAATTTAGTTGAGTTAGTTAGTAAGTAATTGAGTCGAGCCCCCATCATAAAGATCATTTTTACTGTATATATTTCGGGTGATTAGCACTTCCCACTGGGCAAACGAACCTGTCGAATAAGTCCAGTTCATTATTTGCCGCAAAAATGGCGTTCTCAAACTATCGTAATATTTTTTGGGATCTTCTTATGAATTACTAAAATACTGGCACAGTGCGTACAAAGCTTTAGTAGTGACATATTTTGTCAGTTTAGCAAATGATAAATCATAAATGGTGTTACATTTTTTAACGATTATTGAAGTGAACACTTCTTTTGGGCGCACCGCACACAGATTTTTGTAGGGTATAAAAATAGTATAAATGAGGCTGAGAAGTCACGCTAGGAGGTGAAAGGCTTGATCTGGTAAACTCGAGACCGCCGAGCGTGCCCGTACGAGAAATATAACGTCGCTGCCTAACTTCATAATAATTGAAAAATCACTGTTGTTGAAATCGATTTCAAATTATATACGAAACAACATCGGACCTATATAATATATTACTTCGAAGTACAACCGATTGCGCGATTTAATTACGTTACGTACGTAAAAACGTTACGGAGGCATCTATTGTCACAAATAGAAACCTTTTCTAAGAAACACAATAATATAATTAATTTTGTTTCCACTTCTACCGGCAGTCCCTATATTATAGTAGGTTAGGTTATTTCGCTATTAACTTTGTTTGAAAAATAAACTTTTTGTTTTCAATAATATTTAAATACTAGCTGTCGCCCGCAGCTTCGCCCGCGTTAACTTAGATTTACAGCCGTATACGGATTGATGATGATTATTTTTATAGCCCAAGTTACTCCCTATAACATCAGCTATATGCCAGTGAAACTCCCATCAAAATCAGCCGAGCCGTTTCAGAGATTAGCCGGAACAAACAGACAGACAGACAGACAAACAGACAAAAATAGTAAAAGAGGCTATTTTGGTATGTGTCCCGTATATACGCGGTTATTTTGATATTACAAACAAACACTCCCATTTTATTTATCTATATAGATGTATATATATATATACGTCGAGGCAGACCCCGAAAACGATGGCGTGACGATCTGGATGCCTATAATAAGACCTGGTCGGAGTTGGCACAGGACCGTAATAGGTGGAGCAAAGCAGGGGAGGCCTTTGCCCAGCAGTGGGATCCAATAGGCTATTAAAAAAAAAAAAAAAAATAGATGTATAGATGTATACATTCTTTTGTGTATATTCTAGTAACACTATCCCTGATACGTGGTGAAAACCGATATCGTCATATACAACCTATATATCATAAGGACGGTTACACACCGCATCCAAATCAAATCCATGAAAATACAAATTTAGAAATTTGCTCTGTTGCCGTACAATAACGTGTCGTTCGTACAATAAAACAATGGCTTCTTCGGTTTGTCAATAATCATCTCTGAAATGGTGATTTACGAATGACGAAGAAAAATCAGATAACAAATCTAGAGCGTAAGTTATCATAATTGTTCCACGGCTACTTCAGACTGTAATTGCTCTGATCAGTTGCAGTGCGTGATGGACCTTAGGATAAGTTCTTGCTATTTTTTACGTGCTAGTTCTACCACTACTCATTGCTGCTACTCCTGTGTAGCTAGGATCAACACCGGTAACCTCTAAACAATATGATATGATGATCTCAGGATGTGATATTTACCTGATGCTGCAATATGAGCTCGGTGACGGTTCTTTCGCCAAGGGACCGCGCCGCGCGAGCCGCCCTGCCCCGGCCCTCCTCATCCGTGATGGCGCACTGCAGTAGCGTCACCAGCTTACGCTGCATGGGTCTAGATAGCCGATTCCCCGCTAAGTTGTTACCTGCTGCCAAAGCAGATTGTTGTGAATGTTGTATGAGAACCAGATCTGGCACAACCCAGTAGCTTTCTGATGAAGGCAACATTTTAGTTACAATATTTGGGGTAATATTTAATATAAGTCTTGTCAGATTTGCCAGTTTGCTCATTATTAAGAAATAAAAGGTGTGCAAGCAAATTACTGGCGCAAATTAAAAAAAAAAAGTTTTATTTACACAGTCTATCTCAAATCAGGGACTGTTTTCAGTACTGAAATTAAACACCAAAGCATGCTTGTACGCACGCACGCATGTATGCTCATATCTAGCTGAGTCTACGAATCTACCCTACGAAGAGGAAGTATCATTAGATAATTAAAAATATCAAAATTATTACATACCGTTGCTGCACAGTTTAAGATATATAGCGAGGTGTTCGAGGCACCGAACGATGACGTCATAGGCCTGCCTGTCATGTTCTGGAAGCGCCTGGATGCATGGTGGATGATAAGGCTGTGCGGGCGGCGTGTAACCAGCTAGTTTTAGTAGTGCCGTGTTTACAACCAGCTCGTCTGGCTCCGATTGGATAACTGTCTAACATATTAAACAAACATTATTATAGCATTTCTATATTTTGTTTTGACAGTCATATATATGTCATATATGGGCTAATAATTTTAGAGTAGAGGTCTAGGTCGTAAAGACTATACATCAACCTCCAACTAGATAGGCCTATGGACCATTTGCAGTGAACAGTTCTAGTTATATGTGGGTGGCCCTTATTGAAAGAGGTCTACATCCAGCCATGACCAGTGATGATGATATCAAATTTCATTAAAGTGAATAGAAATAAGTTGCAGGTGTTTGATAAACGGGCTAATTTTAATAATCTATGCATTATTCCATTCACGATTTCACCATTAATTTCTCACCAAGGCCACATTATAGTGCTGATATTTATAGAAGAGGTCTATAATTATCATATTATGGAAATACTTGGTATGTGCAGTGCTAAGTATGCACTTAGCTGATTGCTTACAATAACCACTTTTACATTTCCTCTAAGTATATTAAAATAGCATAATAACCCTACCATCTTAGAAGATTGATCATAATATTATGCAAAAACGTATCTCTCTTTATAAACTTTATACAACAAATTTTAACCTGATCAAATGGGCATTGTTTACGATGTAGATGTTTAAGACAATGCCCGCACAGTGTGTGGCCACATCCAAGGCTGATAGGACTCCGGGGTGGTGGACCAAACTCTCGGCAGCACACTGGACAATTGAGATAGTCCGTCCATTGCGGCGCCTGAATTGGCATTCTGAAACAAATTTGCAAAAATGAAAAACAATGTTATTTTTTCAGTCTAATAACTATATGGCCTATTATGGTATTTTTATCCTAGATTCATAGGCAATATACAAAGAATTAATAGCTTCTCTACCAAGCTACCTGAGGGTGTTTGGTCAGCATCATCAATGAACATAAACAAATTCTGTTCACCTGGGACTAGACCATGTAACTCATTATTGAATTGCCTGAGCTGAAATGTAAAATATTGAATATTGGTTCCAATAATTGTAATGCTTGTCTGCCCTTCTTTCCGAAACACATTTTACAGGAGTTATTTGCAATATGTAGTATTTAACTCATGCATGCAACTCTGCCATCAATTTTATAAGAATAGATTTCACATATTTTTATTTTAAAAGGCTCTTCTTATGATAGTCCTCACAACTTGACATATTTTAATCAAACCTAGCTGTTTTTTTTATTGTAATACCTAATCTGATACATAAAACTGTTCAATAAAACAAAACTCAATATTGTTTCAAAGTGTCTATTGTATGAAAACCCTAAGCAAGCACTTAAATGGTTTTCATAATGAAATTTTGTATATTTATGTGATATTGATTGATTGTGATTTGTATATTCTTCATACTTATTGGGCTATGTAGAAATAAAATCTATTTCAATCATAATTTCTTGTATTATGTAAATTAAAGAAACCCAAAAAATGTTATTCATCTCTTTATTATTTTATCTTAAGTTTAAAAAATATATATTAAAGTAAGGGATACAGATTGACAACAATATGATGCAGTTACTGCAAGGTCATTCAGATTATGATTACATGCAGTCTGTAGGCTTGCAGCTTATTTTATATTGACAAAGCCAAACCAAGCTAATTCTAGCCGTATATTAAAACATTTCTTTATTGGGTGTAGTTAATTTAAGCTTTTCTTTATAATTGTAAATTTGATTGATTGGTAAAAAATTAAAACAAATCAGATACCATGTTTTATAATGCATGATAATGCAAATCAGAGTAGGTTATTGATTATGTGATACTTTTTTTGTATGTTATAATTGCTTTGACAATTTATGTTAATAATAATAGTGTCATAACTAAAGTTTGGTACAATATCTCAGATTAGTAAAATTCAAAAAATATTTTATCAAGCTATCAAAATATAAATCAAACTTCCATATCAATTGAGTGTGATCTATTTCAATAATTTTGGTTAAGCTACGACTTTGCTAACTATCTAGCATTATGTAGACTATTATTGGATTAATATGACGAATAGTCACATTCATAAATATTCGTCGCATAAAATAACGAGTAATAAATTCTTATAGATAGGATATATTATATCTAAAAGTTATCTGTTTATGAAATATCATGTCTTGTCATTGGTGCTGTTATGTGTCATGGATATAGAATTAAATTACGTACAATTTATTAGTAACCTCTGTCTAGAATTTTATAAATTATTAAAATATTTTAATAGGTACAGGATGTAATGTAGATGTATATTATGCTGAATTATATATTATAGCCAAATCATTCTAAAAATTTGACGTGCAAAAATTGCCACCTAAGCAGTCGATATGAACTTGATAAGCACCTCAATTAATGCTACGTCAAAACAATTTTTCTTACAATTTATACTACATATTTTAACATATAGACTCGTCATTTAGTTACCTTAATAATAACACGAACACTCATCACAAAAATAACACATTTAGCTTCTTCCCACTTCAAATCATGATCCGTCAGCAGCAGTAAACATAGACTACTTATTGCTCAGTAGTCAGTATAAAAAAATATCGAATCACTGTGGTTCTGTATTGTCTAAAATTGTCTTTGAAACATTTCTAATAAATATCGAATCACTGTGGTTCTGTATTGTCTAAAATTGTCTTTGAAACATTTCAAACGCTTATTATTAAAATAAAAAAAAACTATATTATACTTTCCATTTTATATAAATAAATGAAATTATGCTGTATACAAAATATAGAAAATTATTATAATCTATTTTCAAATGAAAGAATAAAATATTTACTATTATAATCTATAAGATCTTCATCAAAATATATTGGGAATATTGTTTGTTTTTCAATTACAACACTAACGCGCATTAATCGGCGTAACACTAATGTTGATGTTCTAATTACAGCACCGCTTCACACAATCGAACACTCTCAAAAATTGTGATTTTGCGACTCGCGTGATGCGTAGTAAAAAAATAACAATTGTGTTTTCTTTAAGTTGAAATTGATCGAAATTTTATTATCGTTAATAATTATTTTATAATGTTGCAAAAATTTTGAAGCATTAATCTAATTTCGTTATAGTGTTTTGGTAATAATAAAAAGTTAATTCGGACTTTGCTAAAAATAAAATATATGAGTATGGATGAAGATATACATATTAAACTTAAATATATTTATAAAAATTAACTGCGTGTTTCAAAAATAAAAGAAAAAGACATTCTGCCACTATTTTTTTTACCAAAACTGAACTTAGCGCACTCTGCTGGTGTACTTGAAAACTGTCACATTCTAATTAAACATTAGTGCAATGGAGAACACAAAAGGGTTAAAATTAAATATTATTATCAAATACACCTAAAATCGTCATGTCATCAAAATTAAATATTATTATCAAATAAACCTAAAATCGTCGTATCATGTATATTACATTCGTTTTTATTTCACATACATGCAGTATTTCCGAAGTTATAACGACGAGAAGTTTCAGCCCTTTTTTGAAATTCCGAGATTACGCGCGCTGATGCTATGACGTCACACCCCGTCTCGTTTCATTTTATTTCGATGGTCAACGTTTTTCTATGAGTGTGCTTGTATTTTTAAGAAATGATATCAAAGATTCCTTCAAAGTGGATGATTTATTTTCAAGCGGTTTTGTTTTTTAGATTTTCCATAGATGTCAAAAGAAAATATTTATTATCGGTCTCAGTAGGTACTTTTATGATAAACTATGTTTTTTTTTAAATTTATCCGATTTTTTGTGTTTCGTTTTTAAAATATCTTCTGTGGTACTTCTTAGATTTTTATATCTTGTCACATCTTTCAAGGGGTCAATCCCAATGTCTTGAACTCGAGGAATGGAATCCTCAATATATATTTCTTCAACGTAATGTGAAGTAAACGCACAGAGTACATTGTAACTTAAAGGAGTATAGACTAATCTTGTTCCATTAAACGGGTCATGACTCATGAAGAAACTAGCGCCTCTATATTTTAAAGTTAGAACTAAAACTTTGGTATGGATAGGATACCGAATACCGATAAACCTATAGTTACTTAGGTATATTTAATTTTATTCTTTAATATTATGTAATATGTTCATTTCAGGGATTGATAAATGAAATACTATTTAGCTGATAATGTTTTACTACTATGTTCCTAAGTAATACATCTAAGTAATCATATCTACATATGATTTTATGATATCATATGTAAAGATTTAACATACCATGGTGAAAGTTTG
This sequence comes from Helleia helle, assembly GCA_963853865.1. Classification (NCBI taxonomy): domain Eukaryota; kingdom Metazoa; phylum Arthropoda; class Insecta; order Lepidoptera; family Lycaenidae; genus Helleia; species Helleia helle. The sequence goes on from OY971420.1 coordinate 10,651,148, forward strand.
CAAAACTACATGAACTGGCTAGAAGAGTAAGAGATATATTTTGTACATAACAATTACGTTGAAGTTTTAGTAAACGTAAATTAAATTCTCAAACTTAACACGACACTGGAGTCCTATCAGGGCCCTACTTTTAACACAAACACTCATAAAATGACTTTCTGGTCACTAATATGTATTAGTCTGAGAAACATTATCTCAACTCAGCAACAAACGCAATCATAACATTAAAAGCCAAGAGAATGCAATCACTACGTTTAAAAAAGAAAAAGATTTTTTGCCAAAAAGATCGAGAAAATAAACAAACAAAGAGTATAAATCATAAACATATAATATATTAATAGTATATTCTAAGTCTATGGTATAAATAGAAATGAACTTGTCTGAATTTGGCACCAAAAAATAATTTCTTTAAACTTTTATTTAAACAATCCGATTGTCCGTCGTTTGTCCGTCAATGTCCGATGTAATTGTTTATTTGTCCGATAATTGTTTATTTATAAACAATTAAACAAATTTTTACTTGGAAGATAGCGCTTTCCTTATCAAATCGATTTTTTTTCAGTTGATCGGTAATTATTTTTTATTGATTGTCCGATCAATATTTTTATTTGTCCGATTGTTTTTCTATTTTTAATAAATTTTTTTGTGAAATTAATTTTGAATAAATTTTTTAAACTTTTATTTAAACAATCCGATTGTCCGTCAATGTCCGATGTAATTGTTTATTTGTCCGATACTTGTTTATTTATAAACAATTAAATAAATTTTTACTTGCAAGATAGCACTTTCTTTATCAAATCGTTTTTTTTTCATTTGATCGGTAATTATTTTTTATTGATTGTCCGATCAATATTTTTATTTGTCCGATTGTTTTTCTATTTTTAATTAATTTTTTTGTGAAATTAATTTTGAATAAATTTTTTAAACTTTTATTTAAACAATCCGATTGTCCGTCAATGTCCGATGTAATTGTTTATTTGTCCGATACTTGTTTATTTATAAACAATTAAATAAATTTTTACTTGCAAGATAGCACTTTCTTTATCAAATCGTTTTTTTTTCATTTGATCGGTAATTATTTTTTATTGATTGTCCGATCAATATTTTTATTTGTCCGATTGTTTTTCTATTTTGAATTATTTTTTTGTGAAATTAATTTTGAATAAGTAATTGTTATTGCGCATGCGCGAAAGTATATGACGTTACAGCAGGGACCGCCATGTTTTTATGGGACAGTCAATAAGGAAGCTATGAGATGTGTTCTGAAAGAAATAGAACGATCTGAAATTTTTATTTTCTGATACTCTTCCGAGATGTTGGTGTCCATTTGACGTAATTTAATCTTATTGTCTTAATAAAGAAGACGTCACTAAATTATGTAATACTAGACGTAAACATTAGAATAATTACACTATAGAAACCTAGTCCGCGCGGCCATTTTGAAGCAACTCACATGGAGCCATTTTTGCACCAAGCGCCGGGAAGTTCCGCAGTATTCTATGTCAAACCGCACCAAACGTGTCTCCGTAAAATAAATAATTATGATGATTTGTGCAGTTAAATTGTATGACAATACTTCTGAATAACAAAATAAATGTAATAACATCACTTTTCACTGGAAATCTTTCAATATTTCGTAGTATCTTGTAATTAATTAAGTTTAAATAAATACAATTTTTTTCAATGCACAGAGCATTGAAAAAAATTTGTATTTGCCCGATTGTGAAAATATTTTTACTGATTATTTTCCCCCACTGAATAAATTTAAAACAGTTGCTACTGATATTTACGTAGGTATGTGACACGTTCTCGAATTAATGTGTTTGTGTGATTTAACGATATCAAATACAAACAGTAAAACAGTAACAAATATTCATACTTCCATACATAAAAACTTTCGCGTTTATATTATAGCAGTAATATGTATAATAACTTTACATTACAACTGTGTTTCATGCCAATAAAAATAATTATAAAAATGTATATTTTACTAATCACTGTTATATTTCTTCGTTTCATATAAATAAACATTCTTGTAATATAACAATTATACATAATAAATAATAATATAGCTTGTGCATACATGGTTAAGTAAAGTCGTTATAAATTAATACAGAGAGAATACGCTAATGTACGGCAGCCTCCTGCAGTTATCACTTGCGACTTATAAGCTTTTTCTTTTATTATTCACTTTTACTTTCTTTTCACTCATGCTCACTTTCTCTCTTTTTTATATTTAATTGTTATCCTCTATTATTTGTTAAATTTTTTTATTCAACAATAACTGAAGTTATTGTTATGCTATGAATAGCGTCTATCGATGTGTCAGGAAAAAATAAAAATTCAAGTAAAAAGATAACAATCATCTCAGTACTTCCAGACCAGATTTCAATGACACAAAAATAATAATAGCTTATGATAATAATAAATTAATTAATAATCACTAGGAATAATTAATACAAAAAAATATGAAACTTGGAGTTTCTATTGACCTGTGCGTAAGTTAGTCTCCTGGAAAGTCATAAGTAATTACAGATCTTACGATTTGTGCGTAAGTTAGTATGCAAAACTATTTGAAATTAAAAGTAATAATATAGTCTGACAAGCGAGTCGTGGGACGCGATTTATTTCGAATTCTTCATATGGCCACACTTCTGATTGTCAAACTAAATGTCATCTTACCTCTATTTGTTGTTGTTGTGGTGTAATTAATTATTGTAAGTTTTTGGGCGAAAAAATGTCGAAACCCATTAAAAGCAGTGCCCGGAGCTTGTTGTATACAATGATAAGCAAGTATGAACAGAGAAAGGATGATATAAATCAGCGTTTCGAGAAAAAACAACGAATTTTTGACGAAATTATTTCAGCTGCAAGTAAGTACATCCCAAACATTTTGATACTCGTCCTAGATTTAAACAACAAAAAAAAACTTTTGTTTGTATTCAACATAACTTTACATTTGTTTAAATATGTACTTTCGAGAAATTGTGTTTCAAAACATACAAATTATTTCTTGTTCTAAGGTCTATCGGATAACGAAGATTTGAAACGTCAGATCGTAGACTTAATCAAAGAGCTGAAAGATATTGAGAAGAAAGATCTGTTTACCTCTGAATCCAGTTATTTGGCCCATTTATCTAAACTGACAGGTTGTATTTCAATATAATTTTGTTATATAGTAAACTGTGATAATAATCTGCCACTTAACCCAATTATTTTTATTATTACAGAAGTTGGTGTCAACACACTGAGGAGGATAAAAAAGGAAGGTTCCCTAAACCAAAATGTGTGGAACACGCCAGGAAAAAAACACCCTCGCCAGCCCAGTGTTTCAAACTTAGATGATTTTGACATATCGGCAATTCGTAATAAAATAAATGAATTTTACTCGGTTAGGAAACAAGTTCCAACAATAAGAACTTTGTTAGCAGAATTACGAGAGTCAATAAGATTCACTGGATCTCGAGAAACATTGAGGCAAATATTGTTAAAAAATGGTTTTGAGTTTAAAACTAATAAAAATGAAAGGTCAATTCTAATTGAAAAGTTTGAAATATCTGCTCTGAGACATAGTTATCTTTATTTATTATTTAAGGGGTGGGGACGCCAGCAAGGCCAGACGGGTGATCAGTCCTCATTAACGGGACCATTTCACCCAAAAACATACATAGTTATCTTAGAGCTATTCATAAGAAGCGACAAGAAGGAAAGGCAATAGTTTACCTGGACGAAACATATGTCCACCAAAATTACAAGCCAAAAAAGTCATGGCAAGGACCGAGTACGAGTGGAGTAACTGACAAAATTTCTAAAGGTTTCTATGAAATTAATTTTGCCTTTTTTGGAATGTCTATAAGAATATTTGTTATTTTAATTATTACTTTTCTTTGTTTTAAAGGTAAAAGATACATAATAGTCCATGCTGGCTCTGAGAAAGGTTTTGTGCCCAATGCATTATTGGTGTTCAGCACAAAATCTAAAATGGCTGATTATCATGATGATATGAACCGTAATAACTTCATAAAATGGCTGGAAGAAAAATTAATACCCAATTTAAATGAACATAGTGTGATTATAATGGATAATGCGAGTTATCATGTAACTCAAATTAACAAGCCGCCTACGATGAGCACTTTAAAGGCTGATATTCAGAAGTGGCTCACCGAAAATCACATTTCTTTTGACAATTTTCTTACAAAGGCCGAGCTTTTGTGTCTTGTTAAAGAAAACAAACCAACTCCCTTGTACGAAGTGGAAGAACTTCTAAAGCAGCATGGCCGCCATATCATTGTGAGCTCAATGCCATAGAATTAATTTGGAGCTTGGCAAAAAGGAAAGTGGCGAGTATGAATCTAGGCGTGGCAGCTGCCGAAATGGAAAATTTAATAAGGAAATGTTTTGCCAGTGTGACTGCTGATGACTGGAAATCATGCACTGATCATGTGATTAATGTTGAAAATACATACAAAATAAAAGATAAAATAACAGAAGAGGAACTTGAACCATTTCTCATCAATGTTCGTGAAGATGAAAGTGATAGTGATGAATCATATTTTGAAGGCATCGAATTTCTCGAATCATTTTGATTATTGTTCAGAATGAATAAATGTTTTTAAGTTTTTGTTGTGCATCTTTATTATCCTTATTTTCGATGGAGTGGAAAAGTTGGTGTTGATTTTAATGTAGTTAATGTTTTCGTTTTGATTATTTTTAAACCAAATTCTTTGAAGATTCCAACCTTATCCAAATAAACAAATAATCAAGTTAAGCAAAAGTATCAAAATTGTTTTTCGACTATATATGCTGGGTTAACACCTAAAAGATTTTTAAATTTGCCGCCAGCGGCTTGTGCCACGACGAGCTTGTCAGACTCTAACAACGACAACAACGATAATAATAATAATAATAAAAAAATAATAATAATCAGATAGAACGCTTCCCACAATAGATATAAATAAATATGGCGGTCCCTGCTGTGACGTCATATACTTTCGCGCATGCGCAATAACAATTACGTATTCAAAATTAATTTCACAAAAAAAAATAATTAAAAATAGAAAAACAATCGGACAAATAAAAATATTGATCGGACAACCAATAAAAAATAATTACCGATCAAATGAAAAAAAAATCGATTTGATAAGGAAAGCTCTAAAAATTTGTTTAATTGTTTATAAATAAACAATTATCGGACAAATAAACAATTTCATCGGATATTGACGGACAAACGACGGACAATCGGATTGTTTAAATAAAAGTTTAAAAAAAATATTTTTTGGTGCCAAATTCTTCTTCAGCTTCTTCTTTTTCTTTTTTTGCTTTGGCTTTCTGAAGGTTTTGCCAAAGTAAAGTAAAGCTCAGTTTGAGTTATAAATAGGGATGTTGACAGTATTCATATAAAACTATAATTTTGATGTTAAGTGGTAGTTTATATGATAGATTATATTCTGAAAAAATACAATATTTTCCCTTATTTTTATTTGTTTAAATTAATATTTTATAAATAAAATGTAACAAAATTTAAAATAGGTCACGTGATAATAAACGGAAATGAAGTCACCTGTTCCCATTTAGCGGAAGCGGAAAAATATTGACGTACTTTTAAACACCATTTTCCGTACGCAGTACATATTGTAAAAACTAATTTTTAGGCGTTTTGACAGTGTACACACACATAGGCACTGTACAACAATTATAAAACTTAGAAGCCATTTTTTATTAACGACATATAGAATCATTTTATTATTTTTACGATGTTTAACAACATATGACGTCACGTGACAAGTATTAGCGTTTTGGAGCGAAATTTAAAATGCATTATAAAATGCAAGATTTTATAGGCATTAGACGTATTTAAGCAAAAGTTAATAATATTTTGACCTCTATTAGATATTTATAAATGATCTATAGACATTTATGAATAATGTATATCGCCTACTATCTGATATAGATACGTCTTATATAATATTTTTCCTGCTATATGTACTTGTCTAGATATTTTGAGGTAAATTTTTTGGAATATGAATTACAAAATTCCCTTGTGTAGGAAAGCGAACAATAATTCATTCACATTACTAAACAATGAAACAAAAACATTTCGAAAGAAATGCATTATTTCTTTTTTTTTCAAACATTTCAACAGCATACAAAACTATTTAGTTCTTTTTCTTAGAGGACTGAAGAGGCGAAGCCGCGTGCGTTGGTGTTTCCACTATTCTTCCATAATTTAGACTAAATATTGATTACGATAGAATTGGCAGTAAGGCCTATGGTCTTAGCCTGTTTCAATATGAACAAAAATAAAAACAAAAAACCAAATGCATGATTGTTTTCACGCCATCTTGCGTATTATAATAGAACTCAAAGTAGAACTACGAAGATTCAAACCTGAGAATACTAGAGCTGCCATCTCTCATGTAAAGTTGTCATATTTCGTACGTTATAATCCTAAAAATTAAAAAACAGATCTGAACTGATTTTGTACAGGGACTACTTAAACTTCGTGATTTTGTATTATTGTACTCATTGCTGACCCCAGTTTTTTGTACTAAGATTAAGCGCCCTGAGTAGACGCAATAAATTCACTTGAAGAAGTTGTTGTGTCTGTTGAGCCGAGGGGACTCTTTGTACCCCTATTATAAACAAAAGACCAGGGGGAAAGGGGCAAGGACGGGAACCTCACCCCGTTGTACTGTCCCGACGTTGTTGTGGTTGTTCAGTGGTACAGGATAACCCCTCTGTGGAGGTGGCATCGGTCCCTTGGGGGACTGACTAGCCATCGAGGTGTCCTGTTTGCTCATTAGATCCGGGGCACCTAACCAAAAGCGGCATTGGTGGCACTCGTCGGCGATTGCCACCGGCGAACGGCGTGGGTAGAGCTGCGTCCACAGCTTTTGGGCGCAGCGAGTCCCACATAACCGCGTGGTGAGACTTCCCACCCGCGGGATGCCTCAGAGCATATCCCGGCGTTAAAGAAAACGCCACCTTCACAGAGGGGTTATCCCGCACCACAGAACAGCCCTTCCTAACGCCGGGACAGTGCAATGGATTGAGGTTTTTTTTTTTTTTTTTATGTTAGTTGGATAGGTAAACTGGCAAACGTACCACCTGATGGTAAATGGTCGACGTCGCCCATGAACATAAACTAGTATACCTTTTTTTTTTTTTGTTGTTCTGCAGCGGAAATTTGCAGACCAAACCATAACTAGGACCGGGGTGAGTTTTAAACCTAGCCGTGTGTGGGGTTCGCACTTGGAGATGCGTTACCCACTAAAACCGCTGCAAGTGCCCTCAGCCGCCTTTTATGAGAGTCCCGGATCATGCAGGCAACGCAGGACCCTCGGCGACAGGCTGGCCCCGGCGAAAAGGCCAGACTCCTCCTCTAAAGGGGGACTGCTCGGCTGTTCGTTTGATTCGATACTTTTAGCAGTCCCCGACGACGTCGTGTCTAGCTGGACCCAGTTTAAAACCCCATCCTGGGCCCGACACGAGCACAGGGGCGTTACTGGCGGCGCATTAGGTAGCGCCTCCTACGCACCCCCGTTCGTCGCCCGCGGCGGCCTCCTCTCTCACCCGCTCATCGGCCTCTTTCTGGGACATTACTGCCTCGCAGAAGGAGACCATCGCCGTCCAGGACTCGTCGTCGCCGAGCATCGCGGGGATGACACTCGGCAGAGACAAGTCCCCTCCGATGACCGATTTCAGATCATGACGCAGCGCCGCCCATCTCGGGCACACCTCGAGGGTGTGCTGGGCCGAGTCCACCGCCGCGCCACAATCGTGACACACGGTCAACGGCTCCCTGCGGGCCGTCCGGCACAGATACTCACCAAAGCAACCATGCCCAGTGAGCACCTGTGTCAGACGGAAGGTGAGGGGTTTGCGCTTACGGCGCATCCACCGCTCTAGGACCAGACGCAGGCCAACGGTTAGGCGTTTGCCATTCGGCTCCCACGCCAGGTCCACTCCCCACCTCAGCATTAACGCCTCTTGCCCTAGTCGGCGGACCCGCAGGATCCCGTCCAGCGTCAGGCTCTCGCCGAGAGACCTCCTATCCGAGACATAGGAGTGCACCTCAGCAAGAACTTCCGCCACGAGTTCCCACGGGGGGTCGCCGGCTAGGGCAGTTGCTGCTGCCCACGATATCATACGATATCCCCGAATCACTCTTACCGCGATGACCCGCTGCGCCGAGCGCAACTGGGCCCTACTCCGTGCAGTAAGGTGACCCGCCCAAATGGGAGCACCGTATGTCGCCATACTCCGGCAGACACCGGAGTATAGCTGCCTGCAGGCGGCGCTGGGTCCTCCGAGGTTCGGCAGGAGTCTGCCCAACGCACTCGCCGCCTTTACGACCCTCGGACCCAACTGTGCGAAGTGTGGGCCGAAGGTCCATCCTCCGTCAAGGATGAGCCCCAGATATTTAATATGGGGGCTCATCCTGATCCTCACCCCTCCGATCTGGAGGGCAGCCCCCGGAGGGGGTCCTTTCCGCCCGGTCCCGCGGAAGAGAAGGGCTTCGGTCTTAGATGGTCTGACCCGAAGCCCTAACCTCTCTATGCGGCTGATCACGAGGTCGAGCCCGACCTCGACCAGCCGCGCCGCCTCCGTGTAGTCTCGTCCCCGGGCGTAGACGAGGGTGTCATCCGCATAGCAGATGACACCCATCCCGGGGAGGAGACGGCCTCGCAGGACCCAGTCATACCCGATGTCCCACAGGATCGGACCAAGAACCGATCCCTGCGGGACACCGCAGCTGACTCGCCACCACTCTACGGACCCACACCGGTTCTCGCAGCCCACCCTCGGGAACTGTCCGGACTGCAGGCAGCGATCGAACAGCTCCCGAAGGCTGTCGCCGAGGTGCTCTAGGGAAAGGGCCAGAACCTTCCCGTGCACCCCATCTGGACCCGGCGCCCTCTTCTTACTCTGGAGGCGGGTTAGAACTGCCTCCATTTCAGCCTCCGTCACGGGTGTCGGAACACCCTCCTCGTCCGGCGTCTGCCGAGCCATCCTGGGGGGTGTGAAGCCCCCAGGTGTGTCGGGGAAAAGTTCCCCGACAATCCTCCTCAGTTGACCCGGCTGGAGCGTCTCGCGCCCATTTGTACGGTCGGCCCCAGGCCTATCGTATCGTATCGGCCCCAGGCCTATCGTATCGGCCTATCGAGACCATCAACAAGCTCCAGCCAGGCCTCCTCCTTGGCTCGGCAGATGGCCTGTTTCAGGGTCTTGACCTTGTCAGTGTAGGCCCTGTACAGGCCGTCGTCTCTGTTGACATCCTGGGGGCGCCGCCGCCTGCTCCGGGTATATTGCCTCCTTGCCCGTTGGCAGGTGGCCCGGAGGTCGGCTAGTTCAGTCGACCACCAGTAGAGCGCCCGCCGCGCGGACGTTTCACACGTGGCATGGCCGCTCCGCAGACCACAGTGAACGCGTCGCAGAGCCGGTCAGCCGCCTCGTCCACCCCAAGCTCCGACAGCGGCGGGAGGCTCCACCAGCAGACGATTGCCGCCTGCTCTGCCAGTTCCCGGTCGAGCTTCGTGAGCGCCCAACGCGGAAGCTGGCTTCGCCCCCTTGATGTAGACGACGACGACGACGCCGGATGGACGAGAGTCGGAGACACCTCGAACCTTATATAGCGGTGGTCCGAGAGAGTCTCCACTCCCACCTCCACCCTCCAACCCTCCACTCTGCGTGCGATGGCCGGCGTGGCGAAAGTAACGTCCACCACGGAATCTCCTGACCAACGCACGCACGTCTGGACTGCCCCTCTGTTGAGCAGGGACAGTCCGGCAGCTAGCGCCCACTCCTCTACTTCCCTCCCTTTCGGGTTCGTGACCGGGTTACCCCAAGCCGTGGACTTGGCATTAAGATCCCCGGCCACGAACACCTGTAGCGGAGCTAGCTGTCCCACCAGCGGCCCTAGAACGTCGAGAAACCGTTCCAGGGCCGCCAAATCGCGGTTCGGTGAGAAGTATACTCCGACGAAAGCAACCTCTCCCCGAACCGCCGCCACGTACCCGCGGCGCCCCGGCCTGGAGCTGGCGCCCCCCTCGCTTTCACAGCTCCAGGCCTCACCACGATCGCTACCAAGTCGTCGGTGTCCCCCGCCCAGTTTGGGCTAGAAGGCACAGCGTACGGCTCGGCAACGATCGCTACGTCAACACCCCACTCCGCCATGGACTGCAGGAAAAGGTCCTGAGCCCCGGCGCAGTGGTTGACGTTCGCCTGGAGAACGCTGAGATGCCTTGACATTACTCGGCCATCTCAGCGTCTGCCGAAACCACATTGTTCCCCTTCTCTTGGGAGGGGAACTTCCCGCGGGTAGATGGGGGCTTGCAAGCTATGCCCCCCATCACGTGGCCTGCCGGCCTTCCAGCATCCGCACACACCGCACAGCGTGCGGCGGCCGAACAGCCGGCAGCTTTGTGGCCAGGTTGACCGCAGCGGTAACAGAGGTTGCTGCGGTCAACCTCACACGCGTACACCCCAGCGACATGCCCCATTCCAAGGCACCGAAAACAGTGCCTCGGGCGCGCCTGCAGGAGGTGTACGCGCACACGGCACCACCCCACTGCAATACTGCTGGCTTCCAGTAACCTCTTGGCCGCCGCCACTGGAATTTCGATGTGGGCTGTACCGGAGCCCATTTGTCCCGTGCGGATGTTCCGCACGTGAATCTGGCCCGGGTTACAGCCCCCCTCCCTAGCCAGGGCGGTGCCCAGGCGCTCCGCAACGACGGCGTCGCTCAGGCCGGAGACCCTCATCTCCGCCTTTTTCTCCGGCCTGAGCACTTCCGCCTCCTCCGCGAGCACCTCCTTAAGACGGGCGGCGAGAGCGTCCGCCTTATCCCCGCTCGTCGAGCCAGGTACCTCAATGAGCCGCGCCCCGGTCGCTGATTGGCGAATCCGGAGCGGACCAATGCACAGCTCCTCCATCTTAATTTGTTGCTCGGCCTTCAGGAAGACCGAGCCATATGTTGCCCCCTTTGCAGCTGCCTCCGGCCGTAACTTTAGAATTACGGCTGTGGAGCGCGGGAGCACCAGCCTAGGCTTCAAAGCCTCCTTCGATTTCAGCGGCTCAGAGGTCGCCGGTTTTTTGGCTGGCGGCACTGACGCCGCCGGTTTCTTTGCCGCCGGTTTCCGGCGGACAACCTCCGTCCAGGTATCCACCGGACGCGCTTCTTGTTGGGCCTTAGCCCCCTCTTCGGCCCTCTTTTCGGGGTATGCCTCTTTCGAGGTGGAGGGACCAAATGCAGTCCACTCCGGGGCACTTGTGGCCTTCCCCTTCCCATAAACTAGTATACCTGGAACGAGCCCAGGCAACTCATTTATGTGTTGCCTATCCTGAGACATAAGATGTTAAGGCTCGTTGCAAGTAATTACTGCCTGTCTTGCCCTTCTCTCCGAACAAAGCAAAGCTGTTTCACGGGAGAAACAAGCAAGATGGTGGTACCCATGCAGCCGGGAGCGCGGCACAGCGCTTCCCTCCCAGCGGTTCCCATCATCGCCCCTTGTCCCCTCGCCCCTGCTCTTTCGTTCCCTCTTCTTATAAGAGGGGTACAAAGAGCAGCTTTCTCGGCTCAATTTGCTACGCCCTAGGTGCTGGGTTCACCTTTGGCTACTGAGCCCCACCGCCACGACTAGGCTTGAACCATGGTGGAGCTGTCGCAGCCTAGTATAGCGGAGAAACGTCGACATATACGCACAAAGTGACCACGGACTTGTTAGCAGTTATAGACCCATATAAATAGGACTATGTTTAGTTCGAACGTTTCACTGCGTAATCCAGACCCCTAAATACATAACTAAACAATCAAAAGAACACAAGGAGTAGGTACGTTAAGTAGGTCAAACATGGCAAGGATAAGTAGAGAAGAAGAAGGATTAACATATTATTAATAAATATCTAAATGGCATTCACATCAGTGCATTTTAGTTTTGAATCAACTCTTTTTACGGCTGTCGTCTTTCCTTATTTTTAGGTCCTCAGGCACATAAAAAAAGAGTTTATCAGGTGTTGTAACTGTTGAACTAAAGCACAATACAGTTATTTTCCATTTTTAGCACAGATAATTTTATAATTTTAATTTTTAATGCGCAAAGTCAAAGTACGAGAGCGCGACTGTCGAATCACTGGGGGTGTGACGTCATCGGCTAGTCAGCGCCCGTCCGCGTTTTTAAAAACCTTTGGCCGAAAATATGCACTTTGATTGTCAATATCTCAGCCATTCTCTTAATATGTATGATCTATAGTATTTAGCCTTTTAGGATAGAAATAAACATATTATGTATTTTTATTGTGTTTATTTCGAAGACTCCAGTCACCCTTTTATATAATACCACATTCTTGGGTAATCTGCCTATAACAAAACTGTTCTATCACCATATTTTATAAACCAATCAAATTAAAAAGTAGTACAAAATGGCGGACATATTTGACAAATTGTTTTGCGAGTGAGAATGTTTGTATGGCATTCAAATTTAGTCGATTATGTTTTAGGTTTAAACAAAGGGTGACTTTTTTTATAGAAGAGGGGGCAAACGGACAGTCAGTTCACCTGATGGTAAGTGATAGCGACATCCACTAACACTCGCTACACCAGAGGGTTAGCAGGTGCGTTGCCGGCCTTTCAAATAGGAGTACCTATGCTCTTTTCTTGAAGGTCCCTAATTTGTAACGGTTTGGAAACACCGTAAGTGGCAACTGATTCCATATATTCGTTGTGTGAGGCAGGAAATGCCGTAAAAATCAAGTTGTTGTGTATTTACGAACATCGAGAAGGTGAGGGTGAAATTTGGAGCTTATTATATTCTGACAAAAACAAAATAAAGTGTCTATGTCTCTGTCACTCTTGGAATTTTTCGTATTTTGTGATCTCGTTCCAATACGTTAATATTATTAGCTTGTCAAATCTATTGATGCTTGATCTTAGATGTAAAGTAAAAAAACATTTGTCAGGTCCATTCGGCATTTGAGGCATCGGTACTAAACTACATCGCATTATGCTCTGTAATTGGAAAACACACTCTATAACGACTTTTTTTATATTAAGAATCGATAGTAAGATAACAATCAAGGATGACCAATTATTATAATAGGTTTTTTACTACGTTTATATTTTCATTTAATCTGTGTAATATATAATATTAAGGTGATCAGTTTGCGAATATTGTGGTGGACAGTTCTGGGTAGATAGAATGGGAAGTTTTTTTTCTTCTTTTATGGCAATGAGTATTTACTAAATGCCAGTGTAAATTGGAAGTGATAGTTGATTGATAAGGTCTAGAGCCGCCCCTCTAGCCGCGCTCCTTGGCATTTCCCGCCGTTTTTCCAAAGCACAAACAAAATATTGTTAACACGACAGACATGGCAGCATGGCCTCAGGTGTTAGCCGGTTCCAACAGGAACAAATCGTAGACTGAGAATCCTATAATATCTGTATAGATGTATAGATACCTAAGTAGTAATATAGTTATTATATAGTTCTAATATACATTTTTATAAAAGATCAGAGGGTCTACCGGAGCTAAAAGTATGCCCTCGTATCAGTTTAAATTAAATACGCAATAAAGAATCTCAAACATTCGGGCACAGTATAAAATAATTTGTCAAAACAAAAAAATACCAATAAAAACATAATAAAATGTGTAATGTTTTAGCTTGTCATGTTTTTTATATTTAGCGTTTTGCCTTAAAGTAGGCAAAAGGTTTTTTATAGCAACCCCCATTTCAGACGTCACTTCAATATATCTATCTCATATCTGTTGATTGGTAATCTCAGATTAAACATACTCTTTTGATGTCAACTACGATCTGTTTGGTTTTTAAGTATGTATTATATTTTTGAATTACTTCAAATTTGGAATGTCAGTTTTAGATATAAAAGATGGATTGTGTAATATTTTATAATTCTGTTAAAATCAATTAAAGAAGTAACATGTCTAGTTTTCTGATATAATTTTTGTATTCTCTATAAATTTCATAATGATCATATTTAATCAAATATAAATCTAAATGTTGATGTTTAAATAAATAGTTTTTCTGATTTGTTGTGTCTAAGTTTAAAGGTGATCCTATTAGCCACATCTACCATTCAAGAATATCATATATATATTCTCTGTCTACGGAACAAATGCAAAATTACCAAAAAAGAAATTAAGTCACTTTGTCATTGACACCTGTGTGGAATGGCGGAAAGCATCGGGGCGCGCGGGTTGTTTTTTTTTGGTTTCCCCGTTCCGTTAATTAATTGTTATTTTGTGTTTTGTCCATTCGGAGTGATTTTTTATAGTGTTTGTTTTAAAAACTTGATCTTTATATAATATTGTGATTGGTTGGCGAATCTTGTGGAGGACCGTTCTGGAGTGGTTTTCTTAGTAGGACTGTTGATTGATGGGGGCGTATTACAGACCGAATATTGTATTTTGTATGGCTAATAGCCTAGTAGCTAATGCCTTTAAATGAAAATAATAATAATAATAAAAATGACACCTGTCAGTGTCTTCACTGTTTCAACTTTCAAATGTCATTTTCTTGTTTACAATTTTAAAAATTAAATACATACATATTTTTTCTACATAGTACTTTAAAATTAGACCTGTTAATATGCTTCAAAATCATTTTAAAACAACTGCTTAAATAATTAGCGATTAAAATAACATAGTTCATGAAGAAATTCGTAATGAAAAGGAAATTATTTTTAATATATTTTTTCTACCTTCATGCTGGAGTTCTGGTAAATATCATGACTTTATTTAAATTGTAACATACTTGTAGCAATGCTTATTCTAAATATATTGGTAGAATGATTGGAGTTTAATGTATTTAGTTCTTTATCATTTATCAAACTTTGGCAACGCTGACAGTATCTTCGGAACCTTGCATAAAGGGAACCTTTTGAACGCCGGCGTATAAACGTCTCGCCGTACCGCAGACGTTTTCTGTAAAATTACCTTCATAGAATATAGGGATGTTGATAACTTAATCGATATACAACTGAGTTTTTATTTTCGTCTTCCATTTTCTAATAAACCATACTCACAACAGGATATTTTATTTACCCAGCAACTACATCCCAATATAGTAATCTTTACACCGCATTTTACAGAGTCTTTATCAATGTAAAAGCAGATATTAGAAATTTAAAATAATAACAAATTACAATATGGTTACAACATTATTCAACATATTTTGACATGGTATAGTGACAATGGGGTGACCAGCCAGTCTTTTTTTGACATTCTCGCATCTGAATTAGGGATGTAGCAGTGTACACATTGTTAAACGATTGTATTAAGTTTTTTTTTATATAAGGAGGCCACTACCTTTTACTAGAGAAGTATTCTTACTAATATAATAACCACATTTAAAAATGCGCGATTTTGTTTAATTTTATAATGAAAAGATTAAATATATCAGTATTTTAATAATTATTGTATTTCTTAAGAATAATAAAAAAATTAACAGTTACATACATCAAAAATATAACCGGAATAGAGCGGTAATGTTATTTGTTTTGTTTGGTCAATGTTTTTTTTTGTGCTCTGATTGTCCAACTGATGGCCATTGATTGATGATCGGCAAATGGGATGTACATACACATCACTGGTTGGTGGAATTTCTCTTAAGTCAGTGACAAATCACTGACCAGTTTCGGAAATTTATGGTTCACATGACTATATTATACGGTTAAATATGCTCGATGGTTACATAAAATAAAATATTAGAATTACGAATCAATCTCACACTATCACAGATTTTTGAAAAATCTTATATTATGCTAATATAAGATTTTTAATATAGATAAATCACATATTAATATTTAAAATAACAGATTATATATTAAAAGTAATAAGATGTGGTATTAACGTGAACCTGATATTGACTGGCCTGTTCGTTTAGTGTTTAGTAATAATATAATAATAATAATAACCTTTATTTTTAGGCTGCATAGGCCCATAGATATATAGAATACCTTAACCTAATTATACATAGTTTTATACAATCTTGTTAGTAAATAAAACTTAAAACTATGTTAGTAACACTTCACTTGCACTTAAGCCTTGGTGCGTTCCGGTGGCACTTGTCCGCGGAAGCGGCGGAACACCACGCCCTGTGGCCAGAAGTCCACCTGCATGACGAGGTGCAGAAAACATGTCGGCACTCGCACCACGAACGCCTTGAAGTTGACGTTGCGGCGCGACTCCAGCAGCTGCACTCTCGCTGTGTACCTGGTCCTCTGGCGCACGTACTCCACGATGTCTCTCGCCTCAGTGGTGTAGTATAGGCGGGAGATATACACCGGGGTGTTCGGTCCTGCAGCACGTATACTGTTGGGCTCCATGGGAGCCGTGCCACAGCGGTTCTTGCTGGCCTTATGACGGCGCTTCCTTCCTTGCACCGTCATAAAACCTTCGTCATCAGCCCGCTTCGATGCCTTCTCAGGCAGGGGCTTCGTAGCTGGTATACCACTCACGATGGTGTTGTTGGCGAGATTCTCATTCCTCGCAGACACAGACACCGGGACAGTTGGTCGGGAGTTTCGTGCAGCACGAGAAGGAGCTGCAGGGGCGGGAGCGGTGTCTCGGGGCGTGCACAGTGCGAGCCCAGTAGACTCAGCGTTCATCGGTGACGGCAAAGACAAAACTGCTGACGCGAAGCTGACGCCCGATAAATCGAGGCCCGCTCCACGACGCGTGTTGACGTTCGATGCATTAGATGGTGACCCAGTTACTACTACCGATTTACGCAACTCTGTGAGTTCATTGCGCAAATCAGCAACAGTATTCTGGGTTGCATCGAGTCTCTTCTGCACATCCACTAGACTAGCCTTCAAAAAGATAATGTCTTTAAGCAGGCTCGTGACGTCGACATGATCGAAGGTGACAGGAGGGAGCTTGGTAAATTCCTTAGCCACAAACATCGGTACGTCGTCGGGGTCGGTCTCCTTCAGCAGCGTGATGATATCCTGCACGCTCTTCTTTGTCCCGTCACGACGGCGGGACATCATCTGGTCACTCTTGTTGAGTGATTTGTACAACAGCACCTTGGCAGCGGCGATGTCATCTTCGCTGAAGTTCGTTGGCCAGATAGCGGATAGAACAGCGGATAGCTCGTCCATCACGTCCAGCTTCTGCTGCAGGAACGCCAGCAATTCGTTCGCCACAAGTTGTTGGCTCATGACGAATATAATCACGAGCAACGGCTTACGTCGCGCTACACGTTTACTTAATAGTAACTTTCAGCAATACGTCCGCATCGAGTGGCGGCCGAACGAGACTGAGTCAGTGTCGACTTGTGTTACGGGTAACAGACAACAGAAATATATTTAATACTTTTATACTATACATATATTTAAGATTTTTATTATATAATACACATATTTAATACACATCCATTAGCCAGGAACACTGAAAATATTTTTGTTCCCTGGCGGGATTTAAACCCGCAACCTCCGGCTTGAGCGCTAACGCGCTCACCACTGAGCCACAGAGGTCGTCATATTAATCTCCAGCAGTCTACAGCTACGAACCAATAAGAATGATAGTTGTGTATACCTTTATACCAAGTAAGAATTTTTTAGAATTTAGTAAGAATTTTTGGTGGAATAAAAAAGACAGTCTTCACACACACTTTTCAAAGTCAGTCAATAATGTTGTTTCAAAGGGGAGAATAATCCAATAGAAAATAACAACCTAATTGTTTGACTTTTAGTTAATATTACATTATAACAATTTGAAAACTATATAATGTATTATTTTCAGGCTCAATTCTATGAAGACAAACGATGTAGATGTGTATGTCCAAATCCAAGTTCTATAATTAATAGCACACTGAAGACTGATCGTACTCTATATATTGCATATGTTCCTCCAAGCCAGTGGTAAGCCTCAATGAAAAGATTGCCCATAACTATTATGTTCAATTATTGAAGGTCAGTTATTGTAAAGCAGCCTTAAAATATATATCATTTCAATAATTTTCAGTAATTGTGATGACGTAATCCTGCCACGGGTGAGCGACAAGATAAGGGATAATGCTGCAATTTTCTGTCCAAGATGTGATTGTAAATATGAGACTAGGAATACTACAGTAATTATGGTAATTTTTTTACTCATTTATGCTGTATTACCTTTTACTATAAATCCAAAGTGGTATAGATAGAGGGCAGGCATTAAGACTGATATTTGATAGCTCTGAACAAACAATAGGTTATGCTGGTCTACTGAGTCCTATAGAGTACTGCATGCTATCAAAGACTAGTCAGGAGAAATTTAAAAAAATATATAAAGAGAAGCTGTATGAATAGACAGTATAGGTTGAAGTGTTATGGACGCTCTGATGAAAATGTCAGGGCCTGGGTGATGGTGGTATCCTTCTGCAAGTTATTAATGTCGCAGAAGGAAGCTGCGGAGCATGCCATCTCCATGATCTAGGACCGAGGGTCAGGGTGGAAACCTGACTCCATGGCACAACCCTGGCTGTGGTCAGTCGCCAGGATGCCCTGTTGCAGATAGATCCGAGGTACCTCACTATATGTGGCTGGAGGCATCGACGGTTTTTATAGTGGGTAGTTGTTTAATGATGAGTCCACATAACCGCAAGATCCTACCCAGGATTGGTGTTATGCTTAAATGCATTTACCCCACGGAAAATGTGTTTTTGATTACTTTCAGAAATATTGATAAACTTAAGTTAGTCTGTGGTGTGTAGTTCTGTAGATGGGAGTTAACAATGTTCGCATATAAACACTTTTAATAATATTTCCTTTAAAATGTTATATTTTTTAATTCATTTTCATTTTAGGTCGTTGTGATATTAGTTGTTTGGGTATTAATGTTACTTTCGGTATATTTAATATTTCTTATGATCCTGGAATTACTGGTTAGTAGAAAAAAGTCCAAACTGTATCAAGCTGCACAGTGTGATGAAGTAAGTAAACAATGAATCTGTAAGAAATGCCTAAGACATGTACTATTTTAGTATTACGATTTTTTCCAAAAATAAAAATATGGATGTGAAAACGCCATGCTGACAAGATTCTGGCACTGAATATTTAAAAGAATAAGTTATTTTTTTAGATATATACAAGCTGCTATTTTTAAAAGGACAAGGTTTATTTAGTTTAGGCTTTAAATCTCTTTCAATCTTCGAAGCTTAGTTTTTGATCACATTGAATTTTTTTTTAATAGGCTTTATTTTTATTTTATAAAAGGTTACATATAAACAAGAATACAAAGTTGATAAAAGGTATTTTTCAGGCTCAAAATCCTCTTATGCTAAGTGAAGACATAGATGATAACTTGTGAAATAACAATAATGGCTCAAGGCATTAAATATTATTCTTGTTAAAATAACACCATATGTGTGTGAAATTATATTTATTACTACTTATAAAGTATAGACTCATTGTATTGGGAACACATTATATGTCAAGTGTTTAAAAATAATCAATACTGATATGTGATTAACATATTGCATGATTAAACAATAATACTCACATTTTGTATATAATTTGATAAAGTTCCCCACCTTATGTTCCTGTCATTAATGAATATATGAATACATAAAACGCAGAAAAATATACATCACTGTATATATGATCATCATAATCATTAAAAAAATAAGCTAGATAATATTGGCTAAACAACGATCAAAATATACAAACAGATTTGCAAATCAAATAAAAAGAAAAAAGAACAACATATTTTACAGAATAACCCCCAAATACTCAAACGAATCTCAAATTTAAGACGTACTTAAACTCGTGTTGTCCTTCTTTTTTCTTTGAATCTGACACGTCGTAGCATGAGTTTAAGTACGTCTTAAATTTGAGATTCGTTTGAGTATTTGGGGGTAATAGTTGCAATTGGACATTTATACAAAATAATTCATTTTAAAATATAGATTATATAATGTAATCAGTGATTTTTAACATAAGAGATTGAGGGTTATAATTTAAGTGTATCATTCATATCTAGCCTGGTAAAATATTTGGTATTGCAAACATTCTTTATATAACTATTATTGCTACTATTTTTATTAACCTATTTAGTGCTGCTATGACTATGATGATACAGT
This sequence comes from Helleia helle, assembly GCA_963853865.1. NCBI lineage: Eukaryota > Metazoa > Arthropoda > Insecta > Lepidoptera > Lycaenidae > Helleia > Helleia helle. The sequence goes on from OY971420.1 coordinate 10,671,227, forward strand.
GCAACATTAAAAACTATTGCTGTCAAAATGATTGCTTTGTTATTTTTTATTTGCACATAAAATAGGAATAGATTTTTTTTTCGCTCTAGTTTAGCATGGTGTGTCTATCGTATATGTTACGACGTTGCTCTCGGACCTGACGCTTCCATTTGTCTTGCTGGTGAGTGACTCGGTTGAGTACATTACCTCGGGAGCCCATCTGCTGCGATGGTCCGCTTATAGAACTTTCATCCTGTGAAAAGTGGCCCCATATTATTTTATATCTCACTTGAAATGAATTATTTATTTCTATTATTTCTTATGATGCATCAGTTTTTCATGTTAGTAAACTAGCAGACATCATCTTATAGTAAGTGGTCAACATCACTCATTATCGTTAACAAATTTCTATAATAGGTTAGGGTATCCAGGCCAGGGATATTTTAGGCCAGGGAATAAATACCCTGGCTTGCAACAGCAAAACTATTTCACGGAATAATTATTAATATAATGGTTCCCATGGAGATGGGCGTGTGGAACAAAACGCAACTTATCCTATGGGATATTATAATATATATTATGTTTTATGTTTAAATATTTTAATACAGGTTATAGTTATAGAGTATTTTTAATAAATAAATATGATACAACAATCACATCACGTTAACCTACGCCCGTGGTGAGTTCATCAGTGAACTTGTGTTTCGGGTACTAAGAACAGAAATAAATTTATGAAATTTATATAAATACATAAATTATCTGCACCTGGCGGGATTCGAAGTTTGAACCCGCGCCGTTCCAATTATCTGTAGCCTTACTACTCGACCAGCCAGCCGTCAATAATGTATACATATCGGGTTTCTAATCTCTCCTTTCCTATTCCTCTTGTACTTTTAGGTAGTAAACTTACATTTATAGTATAGTAAAAAAATTATAAAATCTTGAATTTATAAATCTTACTAAAGCATAATATTATAATACTCACATCTTCATTTGTGTGTTCTTGATAGGAAGCCTTAGCTCTTTTATTGATAAGAGGATCTAGGCAGATAAGGAAACCCATATATGCAACAAGTAGCATGATAACCCAAATGACGATAATCACCACTACCTGTTAAGAAATTAGTATTATAAATATTAATTTAAAATATAGTAACATTAAAATATAATAGAGGTAGCATTAGCTACATGAGTAAAACTATTTCCTTCCATTCAACTTTATATTCACTTTGTCACTCAGTAAACATTAAAAAAAAACTAGTGAAATATTACACATATTATGTTAAATAACTTATTTTTTCAATATACATTATATTAGCATATTACCTTAATGATAGTCGTGTTTCTATTTTCGTATTTGCATTCACATCTTGGACAGAACTCTTGTTCGCGACCATTTATAATCTCTCCAACACGTGGCAAAATTACTCCATCACAGTTGCTGTAATTAAATGCATTTGTTTTACTATAGTAACAGTTTTACTGACTGACATTGGCATATAAGCTGAAGTGGGATTGGGCCGGTCACGTCAGCCGAATGCACTCCGACCGCTGGGCAAATATCATCACATTTTGGGTGCCAGAAGATGGACGACGTCGGCGAGGCCGGCCCCGAAAAAGATGGCGTGGACATCTTAGACTCATACCAGGCTGACTGGCCGGCGGTGGCGAAAGTTCGCGATGTACGGAAGAGCTTGGGGCCTACCCCTACCCCTTTGCCCAGCATTATTATTATTTTTTTTTTTTTTTTTCGGATGGATCTATGCTAATGGCCCGAAGGCCCTAATGCTTCAACGGATTGGTGTGAGCCCATTCGGCTCACTTTTGATTGGGGGGTTGCCCCCCGCCTACCGTGCAGTCTGCGACCACACGGCCTCCTGGCGTCGGTTGTGGACCTTTGCCCAGCAGTGGGACAGCATAAGCTAGCAAAAAAATAACAGTTTTATACAATCTTTGCATAAAACATATAAATAGGATAAATTTGAAATAAAACATTGTGACATAAGTAAACAGGTTATATTGTTATGGAGGGTTAATAGAGGTAATATCTGAAGGCCATATTCTGGAAGATGGAGGAATATTCGTTATATATATATATATTCGTTAGCAAAAAATTGGTGTGAAATGCAAAAGAATGTACAGGACAAGTTAAGCACATTCAGACAAAATCTCAAAAATAGTAAATTTCTGTAAAGAAATATAATCAATTACCATTTGTTTGGTGGTACATTACCAATGTACAGTTTACGATCAGAACCTACTGTGTTGTTTAACACTGCAGCAGGACTTGGGCAGACACATTTACATCTCTTATCTTCGTACGAACCCTGAAACAAAATATTGTATATTAAATAAATATTGTATATTGTATATATATTATGTAAAATACTACTGCAACAATTTCATATTTTATTAGTATTATAAGTACCTTAAAAAATATGAACATATTGAGAAGTTTAAAATTAAATTACAAATACTAGTTTTTTAAACAGATTCATACTTTTTTTGTAAAACACGTCACATTTTTTCTAAAACTATATCTTTTTTTACCTACTTCTTTATTATAGTTAATCATCACGGACTATTTTACAAAACAAATATGGTACATTTAAATAGGAAACGAATAATATTATGGATCACTAATTAACTATTAAACTTTTTGATTTATTTATTTTCTTATGTCCACAAAAATCAAATGTATGTAACATTTGATTTTATCAAAAACAATACTAATTACAAAACAATTCCCTATTTTTTAATCCGTAGCTCTTTTTAAACAATAAATTTAACTAACTAAAATTTTAATATTTTAGATATTATGCTGATGCATTTATATTGTGACAATTAAACAACACCAACAATATATAAAACAATATATATCATTTAAAACATATAAAGTAATATAATTAAAAAATTCTGGGGAATTTGGTGAAATGATCCCGCTGATGAGGACTGATCACCCGTCTGGCCTCGCTGGTGTCCCCACCCTTAAATAATAATAATATAATTGAGGACTTTAAGTTTAATATCAATTGAAAAATGCATGCTTAGTAAATAGTAATCAGTATTTGGGTGAAATGGTCCTGTTAATGAGGACTGATCACCCGTCTGGCCTTGCTGGTGTTCCCCCCACCCTTAAATAATAAATAGTAATCAGTAAGACATTTTCACACATTGATAATGGCAAACATTTACATTCTTTTTGTAAAATCATTGTGTTCTAGATACAAAAAATACATACTTTTTAGTTAAAAAATATATGTTGAAATATATAAAACATTAATATTTCTTTGGGTATGTATTAATTTTATTATTAAATAAAAAAAAATCAAGTTACAAAGTGCTCCTTTTCACTTGATTTTTGTTTTAGTGTTACATATAAGTGCATTTTATGTGCTCTCAATAGTCTGGACATGTCGGATATCCATTCACCTTGTAACAAATTTAACTGATTCTATATGCAATTGTCAACATCTGTTTCCTTTGTGAATAAATTACTCATATCATCATCATTATTATTCATTACAAGGGGTATTAATTGTTCTGCTATATATAGGTTAAAATGCTAAAAAAGGCTACATTTAATGAACACAAGGACTGTAACCAGTGAAGGAAACTTTGTGAGGAAACCTGCATGCCTTGTGGGATTTAAATTCTTTGAAGGTGTGTGAAGTTCACCAACCCGCATTGGGCCAGCGCATCGGTGAACTATGGTACTTCTCGCCTGATTTCGAGATTTCAATTATTATCATATTATATTAATAACTGTATCCTACTGATATAACAGCCAGCTGGACTAGACACAGTGGTCTTGGGATCAAAACTCTCTGAATGCAGATAATTCAGAAATTGTCCTATTATCAATGCCTCATAATAGATATATGTGGCCTATAGCACTAGTTATATGTGGCCACATTGGGACATATTTAACATTGTGGGATTGTATGTTAATATTTTAATTTTTAGTATACAACTTGGATCTCCTAAATAATACAATAAATTCCAGATGAAACCTATCAGTCCACAAACCTACTGGAAAATATTTAAAGGTTAATGTCAGCAAACCTAGAAGGTAAATATTATATTATATATTTTTCACAAGTCTTTAGATGAAAATATGGACTGAAAAATAAACAGAACAAACATTAATAGTAAACTACATACTGTTTTACTAGTTAGGAAGGTACAAAACTACGAAAATTATTTAAACCTTGAAAATTATAGAGAAGCTGTAGTTTCTTTTAAGTTTATTGATTCTATATATTTCTCTAGTATTTTATAATCAAAATAGAAAAGTAAAAAATATATACTAATAAACAGCAATTTCTCAATGTTTACAATTTTTTATTTAATAAACACAAGTATTCGTGTGACGACGTCACATTAAATTAATCCTTAAATATCACCCAGTAGAATAAAAGAGAGTTTCAGCACATAACACAGTAAATTGGCAAAAGATAAAACAGTTTATGTCAATAAGTATGTAATAGTTACGAAGTAAAAACAATTACACTATTAAAATACGTACCGACACTATGGAAGAACTCGTAACAATAGCAAACAATAAAACTGTTTTTATATACATTACGAATCTTTTAACAGATCAATAATAAAAAATATTACACTTATAATTAGTATGAAATTCGTATTAATTATCATCAAAAAATAAAAATATCACAATTATAATAGACATTAGCAAGACATTAGACAAGACAAAATGTCACGACGCCATATTTTTTATTATTATTTTCATTTAAAGGCATTAGCTACTAGGCTATTAGCCATACAAAATACAATTATTCGGTCTGTAATACGGAGAAATGGCGGGAAACCCCAAAGAGCGCGGCTTCGCCCCTCTAGCCCCCATCAATCAACTATCATTCCCCATTCCATCTACACAAGGCAGTCCACCACAATATTCACCAAACAATCACATTATATATTACACAGATTAAGTTTTTAAAACAAACACTATAGAAAACCGCCAGAACAGCCCTACTAAGAAAACCACTTCAGAACGGTTCTCCATAAGATTCGCCAACCAATCACAATAATATATATAGATCAAGTTTTTAAAACAAACACTATAGAAAACCACTCCGAATGGACAAAACACAAAATAACAATTAATTAACGGGAAACCAAAAAAACACAACCGCGCGTTCCGATGCTTCCCGCCATTCCTCCTCACGACGCCATTACCTTTTTTTTCTTTTTTTCTTATCATGCTTAGTGAGGAGGCAAATATTAGTGATCATACAGTATCGGTATTCGGTTGACTATGTGTTTCGTTAATAATAATTATTTTTTTACTATGATAGGGACAAGGATTATTCTTTATCTTTTAGCATACTATGGTTTGTAGTTTATAATGTATATTACAAATTACAATACTTTTACTACAATAATCATAAAGAACGAGGGCATCCCCCTTAAATCAACTTAGGTGCAATGTTTTGCTAGAGGAATGTAGTTGCCTAAAGTTATTGTATCTTTAGGCAAATGGCATTTTGGTTTATCTTCCTAACGCCTGAGGACCTAAAAAAAATCCTTCTATAAGTTAATGGTTGACGCCCAGCGTTTAGTTCGCTTTTGTAAGCTAGACGCCCAAGGGATTATTAAAAATCCTTCATTTTCAATAGCCCTTAGACTACACAATTTTAGTTGGGATGACAGATATTTGTTTCGGAACGTTTCCGGAAGTGTCTGTATTATCTATGGACCATCAGTGGTGCCAATAGAATTTCATTATATCAGACATCAGTCATTTTCGACGGATTGTGAAGAAAGAGAGAGGGACGTCGCAAGCACGGTAAATAAATTCGTGCTTTTCTTTGCTATCTTTGCTTTACTGGCTATTATTTTTATCAGAATCTGGTGCTGAAAAACTAGATTTTCGTTTGGTATGAATATTTTAAGCCAAACCCTACGACTTTTTTTTACTTGACCTCTTAAATTTAGAAGACCTTTTTGAAGGTATGTGGGTTTCAAAATAATCCTGGATTTTAAAAGCCTAACGGGGTCCTAAATTTGCTTGGATTTTAAAACGCTTGTGGGTCTTTGTGCTTATCTTGTTAGTGTTATAATTATTAATTTTATTTCCTTTTTCGATGATATTATTTTCCTAGTTTTCCTAAACGTGGTTGTCTCTAAGCCTAGTTAAGGTTGCAGTATTTACAAGTTTAATAAAACTTATTTTAATATAATTTTTTTTATTTTATTTACAGTAATTAACCCCCTAAGAGATGAAGAAATCGCATCATTCTTAAAAGATTCAGATTGCGAACTCGACCCCTTTGGGGATCATGTCAAAATTTTCGTCAAGATCTTTTGGGAAGATAAATGACAGATTGATTAAAGATAAAAAAATATTGTGTATTAAGGCGAGGCTTTTAAAAGGATTAAGGGCTTCTATCACTATAGTAGCTGATTGATCACTTCTCTAAAAACAATTGGAAATATTTTAATAACAGCATTGTTAATTCAAGTTTTAATCACTTTCATCCTCTAGGTTAACTATCTAGCTTACCATTAAATTGCATAAAATGCCAATTTTACTTAAAAATTAGACTAATATTTATCTCTATATGGACGACGGCTGGTTTTGAAAAAAAGATTATGATGAAAAAAATACAAAACAATTTTTATTTTATACTTCTATAATTTTACATCATACTTTTGTAAAAATCAATCATTCTGCAATAGATATAATCAAATTACTTTGAAATTGAAATAAAAATACAACTGGTTTTCAATAGTAACTGCGACCCAGATGCCTATTAAAAGGTTGTTTATTTTCGGCTTTCTGCCTAGCTAAAAATCGTCTTTACACATGCTTGATCTACCAAAAAAAATCCCACGTTTGTATGATCAGTTTAAAGTACATTTTCGAATGTCGATATCTCTGGGCGTCTACCATGCGAACCTTTTAAAAGGACTTTGGGTGTCTAGCACTACTCGGGCAAAAAAAAGCTGGGCGTTAGGAGGTTAAGTGTATAAACGAATAGTTATACAAATGGGCGTACCCAGGGGGAGCAGGGGTGGGCAGCTGCCTCCCCTGGAAATTGTATCTTCCACAATATTGTGGAACGCATATATATGCGTTAATTTTTTAATAAACCGACAGTACCTACATTTATATTTTATTTCCCCGGAAACTTATTCGCGGTGTACTCTAATTGGACAATTAGAGTACAACGCGAACAAGTTTCCAGTTAAGAATGACTGGACAGTCATTCTTAACTGGCACCAACTTCAAAATATAGATGAGTCTGTAGCGTATATAATAATTATATTTTTTATTTTTCTGGGAGTGCCCAACCCTAAACTAAAGCCTTTAGCCGCTTTTTGACAGACAGACTGGCCGCGGCAAAGGCCAGACTACTCCTTGTAAGGGAGGAGCCAGGCGCAAGTTGTCACCGCGACGTCGTGTCATGCTGAGCCCAGCTTCCCATCCTGAAGCCCGACACGAGCACAGGAGCGTCACTAGAGGCAGGTCGTTGCTCACCGGTGGAGGCTTCGTCAGCTGCCTCCTCTCACCTGCTCGTCGGACTTCTTCTGGGACATTACTACCTTGCAGAAGTCCAGGTCCAGGTCAAGGACTAGTCGTCACAGAGAATCGTGGTGATGACGCTCGGCAGGGACAAGCCCCCGGGGCTTGTCCCGTCCACGATCTGACGATCGTGACGCAGCGCCGCACATCTTAGGCACACCTCTAGAATGTGCTGGGTCACTGGCTCCCTGTGGGCCGTCCGGCGTAGGTACCCGCCTCACTCATCACCGCCCCAACGCATTTGGGAGCGTCGATGGACGATCAGTGTGCCCGGAACCCATATTGGTATTCTGAAGAGTCCCAGTCCTGGACCCTCCTCCAGGTGCTTACCTAGCCGGAAGGCCACTTTTCTTTTAATACCTTCCCAGTTTCGCTCAGCAACACCACCGAAATCCACCCTGCCTCTGGTAGCAAGCAGAACTGACCCTCCAGAATCCAGGCATAGGCAGCGGTCAAACAGCTCCCCAAGGCTACCCGCGAGGTGCACGACAAAGTAGTAGGTACCCTCTCGTGCACCCCGTCTGGACTCGGCGTCCTGTTCTTACTCTGGCCCTTCTTCTTGCCCTACCTTAACCTTGTGTCATGTCTTCGTGTAGTGTATGAAAAAACAAACGCAGGCGATCCGATAAAAAAACTGCCCTCCCCCCCTAGGGCAGAAACTGTGTACGCCCATGGGTATACACATGGAAACTTCTTTAAGAATAAAAAACTTATCGAATAATTAAATTCCAACCATTGGGGTTGCAACCGTTGCGAGCATCAAGTACGAGAACCAAAGTTGAAGAAAATAAAATTCCACCCATTACGATTTTTTTGATAAACTCGTGAGAAATTAAATTTACAACAACTTTGGATACTGCCATTTTTGCTATAAAGTTGAAAATTAACGAGTTATTTCAGAAAACTAAAAAATTGAACTTTAATACAAGATGGCGGCGAATCCTTTACCGGGGTTAGTTAGAAAATCGAGATTTATAAAATCAAAATCAAATTTTTTATTCAAAATAGTAACAACAAAGTATCTTTGTGAACGTCAATTGAGTCTACCACCGGTTCCAAGGCGAGCCCACTGAGAAGAACCGGCGAAAAAAATTCAGTGGGAATATACTTCCAACCCCCCCCCCCCGACGTTTAAAAAAAAATCGCTCCCGGGATTTTTTATATTTAAATGTCTGCTCCGACTGGACTAATAGCAGTTGATCAGTTTTATTTAGATTACAATATTGTTCCTAAACCCTCTGTCACCTAGAATTTTTATAACTGTGCTCCAAAGTATAATGCAATCTATTAACTGGGAAAATAAAGGAATAAATATAAATGGGAAATTACTAAATAATCTTCGTTTTGCAGATGACATCATACTCTTCTCTGAAACTGCACTACAATTACAGGAAATGATTAATGAACTAAATGAAGCAAGCAAAACGATTGGCCTAGAACTAAATGTCACCAAGACTAAGGTCATGACGAACCACCGTTCCATACCAATAAAAGTCAATAACAAAACACTAGAATATGTTCAAAGCTATATATACTTGGGACAACAAGTATCTTTCTCCAAAACAAGGCTCGAAGAAGAGGTTAAAAGAAGAGTTAACATAACCTGGAATAAATACTGGAGCAATAAAGAAACGCTTAAATCGAAACTCCCTCTAAACCTCAAGAAAAAAGTAATGGACTCATGTTTGCTACCATATCTTACATATGGCTGCCAAACATGGATTTACAATAACAATACTAAAAATAAAATACAAGTTTGCCAAAGAGCGATGCAAAGGAGTTTGCTAAACATTCAAAGAAAAGACAGAATAAGAAATACAGAAATAAGAAAAACAACAAAAATAATAGATGCTTTAGAACATTCTCGCAAACTAAAATAGAAATGGGCAGGTCATATTGCACGCATGGACAAAGAAAAATGGACACAGACTAACTATCTGGCAAGGACCACCAACAAATAAAAGGAAAAGAGGTAGACCGAAAGAAAAATGGGTAGATGAGATCATAAGAAAAGCTGGTCAAAACTGGATCACAAAAGCTAAAGACAAGCAGACGTGGAGAAAAATGGAGGAGGCCTTTACCCGTTGAGGGGTCCATATTGATATTAATTTAAATTTAATTTGGATATTGAATTATCTTTTATTTGGAAATTAATAATTATTACATAAATGACATTATTTTATATTGATATTTATGATTGTAATTTAAAGTTATTAATTGTATTGTTTTATATTCATATGCATGCAGATAAAATATGTAACAATAATTCTATATTAATAATATTATATTGTACTAGTGGCCCCGACAGACGTTGTCCTGTACAATTTTTTTTTTTGTGAATCTATACCATTCTCGAATCCACTTGAACACACACAAAAAAATCATCAAGATCGGTCCAGCCGCTGAGGAGGAGTTCAGTGACATACACACGCACAGAAGAATTATATATATAAAGATAAGCTAGTCAATATGGAAATAAAGAGGCTATTATTATTATTGTTCCTAAATGATTTATCTCTTCTACGGGGTAAATGTCGTTGTTTTCATACACTTTATCTTTTTTAATCGACTTCTAAAAAAGGAGGAGGTTCTCAATTCGGATGTTTATATGTTTTTGTTTGTTTGTTCGGGCATAACTACCGTTATTTACCAACCAATTTGAACAATTCTTTTTTTGTATTGTTTTCTAATGTTTACGCGAATTTCACTCATTATAATGAAACAACTTTTTACGTATTTTATCGCGGTTTATTAAGATTTTTTTACATGATGGTCCTCACGTGACTATGGTTGCTGTAAAGTATCCGAACGTCCTCTTCTGTTATATTGTTTAAAACATCATCATTATCATCAGCCTCTATCTATCCACTGCTGAACATTGGCCTCCGTCAATGAATGCCATGATGGACGATCCCTTGCTTATTTTGAACACAGCAATGTTTAAAAATAAATAAGGGTAAAGGGTCTTACTTCTTACTTTCCTACGTATTTTTATTAATTCTAATAGAAATCGAGAATAGATAGTGTCGGTACATAGTGGCTTTATTAGAATTAATTTGCTTGAATTTTCTAATGAAAATAAAAGAAATGGTAGTTAAAAAGATGTGTTTTAATGTTAAAAATTACAAAGGAAATTATTTTCACGTTTTTGGTATATTCCATAACATAGACTGAAAAATGTTTCTTGATTGTGCGAGGTAAAATCACAATCTCCTACAATAGGATACTGATAAGTAATAAGCATAATTACTGAAGAACTAAATCAATACAATAACATTTCTAAAATGTGTGGTTTTATGAAACCACAGTAAAAGTGAAACTTTTTTTCACATTATAGACATTTAACTAAAAAATTTTGGAATAATATTCCATTAAGGGTATAAAAAAATTTATCATCGCTTTATCAATCTTAATTTTATACTTGGAAAACTTGGCGGCCGACCGTCACGCAACATGCAACACACAGACGAAAAAGTTTGAGACGATGTAATAAAAGTTTCACTTTAATAAACAAAATTTAACATTGATTAATAATATTGAAATAAATAGCTATAAAATAAATTAGAAAATTATTTATTCTATTTTAATTTTACAAAATATAAGCAACACTTTTTCTGTAACAGTAATAAAAGTTTCCTATAAGCCTGTTTACAGGTTCCACTTATTTACTATTTATACATTGTAAACAGTGTACAAAGGAAGCGGTCACACAGGAGCAGACCGCTGCTATTCAAACTTGGGCTTGTGTTCAAAATATGACAATGCTTCGGCATACACCGATGTGAGCATACCTTTAGGTACAACGGTGAGCGCTAAAATATCGCAAAAATACTTTAAGACGACATTATAGTATTTTCTTACGTCTATTGTATTTGGGGTATGGACTTAGAGTTCATTAACTATCACGTAGCTTCTCTCATGTTAAATCAATATTGTTATAGCATACTGAAAATTTACATCTTGTGTAGGAAAGAAGGAATTGCAGACATGCCTATATCCTAATCAGATTCACTAGTATTTTCCTGTCTGTTAGTTTAAAAAAATAAAATAATGACAAGGCTCAATAATTTCTTTTCCTGGCATGATTATAAGTGGAGTATAAAGTATTATATATATTATTTTGGTGATAAGAAAGAGTACAATTAATATAATATTAATAAATAAATCTTATGGATGATAATAATAATAATCATCATTATCAGCCCCTATCAGAGGACTGTACGGATATCGTCTACCCACTTTGGTTCTCCGGCGGATGTTCATTTCAAAGACCTAAAGTTCCCGATATCACGCGAAGATTAAGCTCCTTGAAGTGGCAGTGGGCTGGTCACACACTCAGGAGAACGGATGGCCGTTGGGCCAATAAGGTTCAAGAGTGGAGGTCGCGTTCGGGTAGACGAAGTGGTTGGTCCGTCAGTAACCAGTAGGGCTAGCATGCGCGCACGACAAAAATTTTTTCTTCACCTTTTCTCGTATTATTTCATATAAGTAATACGAGAAAAGGGGTAGACAAAATTTTGTCGTGCGCTTGTTAGCCCTGCAGGTGATGGTTAATAATTAAAATATACATTTATGAGTTGAACACTTTTTAATCTATTGTACGGAACGCTTCACACGTAATACAAAAATCAACTAAAAATCATGATACTTTTAAAATGATTTATTGCAATGTCAATCACATAAAAAAACGTTTAAAACACCGCAGTGGCATTTTAGCGCTATCACCAACCGTTATTGTTCCCAGCGGGGCGGCGCGCGAAATTCAGCGGAAAGACTACCTACGTACACCTCTAAAGTTTATTGCGCACAAATTGTATGCATTATTTATTTAATTTAAAAGCGAAGAAACCCAAGCGCGATCATACGGCTCCACGACGAAATGAGAACGAGAAAGAGAGAAAATATAAATAAGTCGAAGATATAACGCTGTCTGTAGCTTTTATGGAATTTCTGTTTCTGAAAAAGCCTTGAGGCAAAGTTTTCGTTACTAGGTTTGAAATTCCCTGTAAGATGATAATCATATAGTAATGTTTGTACGTAATTGTTTTTATGTTAGACTAGCTATAATTGCCCGCAGCTCGCCCGCGTTAACTTACATTTACAGCCGTACGCGGATTGATGATGATTATTTTTATAGCCTAAGTCACTCGACCTTATAACATCAGCTATCTGCCAATGAAAGACACATAAAAATCAGCCTAGCCGTTTCAGAGATTAGCCGGAACAAACAGACAGACACAAAAATTGTAAAAAAGCCTTTTTTGGTATATGTATCGTATATATGCTCTGCGTTTATTTAAAAGCTGTTATTTTAATATTACAAACAGACACTCCAATTTTATTTATTTGTATAGATGGATATGTAAACTGGCAGATGTGATACCCGACCACAGCGACGGTACCACCACCATGAACATAAACGAGAACTCATTCATGTGTTACTGGTTCTGAGACGTTCCTTTGTCTCCGAAACACAGCAAAGGTTTGACGAAAAAATTATTTTATTAATACCAATAAGAGAGTGGATGCTGTTTAAATCACGAACTGTAAGCTACTCAGAATTGCCTGAACTTAAACTGTGTGGGATGCCTCTTAATCGTGTTCAAAGATTTAAATATCTCGGTCATTGGGTGACCGATGACTTGAAAAATGATGATGACATTTATAGGGAGCGCAGGTCACTGGCTGTCCGCTGCAATATGCTGGCTCGCAGGTTCGCACGTTGCTCTGTGTCAGTCAAAAGAACACTTTTTAATCATATTGTCAATCCTTCTACACGTGCAGCCTGTGGGTCAGCATTACCCGGCGGGCGTACAGCGATCTGCGTGTCCAGTATAATAATGTATTCAGGATGGAGCTGCCCTGGCATTGTAGCGCCTCGGGTATGTTCGCTGAGGCACATATGGACGGTTTCACAGCCATCATAAGGAAACGGTGTGCCTCTGCACCGCCTCTGCAGCAGCACCAAAGGTATCCTGAGTGTATCTTTTTTTAAATACTATCTACAGGAGATGTGTGCATAATACTAACACTAGAATATAAGCTATCTTTGTTACTAACTCGATATGGAAGTCTCTGAAATAAAGTTATTTATTAATTATTATTATTTGCAAGATTGTGGTACTCATTCTGATAGCTACTCGGGACTGTATCTCTCCCACCGATATCAAATAGTCTTCAAATGTGTCTCATAAAACAAATAAGGGTAAAAGATATCAGTTTTACCAGCTCATCACAATGAAGGTTTAGAAACGGTAGCGACGGATCACCTCTTATTTTTTTGACTACTTAAAACTAAACTAAAGAAAAATTGAAACCTGATGATATAATCGATCAAAGAGCAAGATTATTGGCTAACATATCTTATTATACCGCTATCAGCATATTCCCACAAGAAGCAGGCACCTCGTTCTAAAATTATAGTTGTTTAAAAACTGTTTATATAATATAATATATATGCATGCAAAAACTTGATATACATGAAAGTTATCTCAAGATATGAAATATTTATTTAATAAATAGTAATCGTGTTTACTTCATCTCACCTGGTTTTAGGTAGACGAAGTAGGTAGACAATAACGTTTTATTGGCCCATCGACCATCCGTTCTCCTGAAGTGTGACCAGCCCACTGCCACTACACACGTTTAGGTTTGGGTAGAGGAAGAGTAGGTCGGCCATTAACCAGGTGGGAAGAACAACTTGGGTTATCTACGTATATTTGGTTTCCAGTTTATGTTCATAAACGACGTTGACCATTTGTCGTCAAGCGGCTTGTATCTCAGTTTGCCTAACCGACTAACATAGAAAACCGACTAACATTTGTATTTATAAATCGGCGTTAACTTCGTCGATATAATATTGTGTCGCTAAATCCACGAAATACGTTATCCAATATATACTCAAAATTGTGAGATGAATAATAAAGGGAAATCGAAGAAAAGTTTTCTCTATATCGCTATATTTGTCATTCTTTTAAATTTACGCACCCAAAACACGTTCGCATATGGGAAGGCCAGATGACAAAATGTCGTATAAAATACAGCCAGTACGGTTTCTATTTTGCATGTTTCATGCACTATGCGAAATATGTGTTTAGTATTATAATACACGAGAGCTCGTCATGTTTTTCATGTGTTTATTACAAGATTTTTTATAGTATTTATTTTTGTTTTATAATTTTTATCGCATATAAATAAATCGTAAAATATTTAATAGGTATGAGTTATAATTCTAGGTTTGGGTGGTTTTAAAACCTGATTAGTTTACAGCATCATCTAATATTATTTTAAGCATGAACCAATTGAAATCGATTACAAGTAATTGCATACGAGAATAAACAACTTCTTTTTTCTTTTTCCTTTATCGCCGGGAAATGCTCTGAGGCATCTCGCGGGGAGTGGGTCTCACCAGGCGGGTACCTATATGGGAATCGCTGCGTCTGAAAACTGGTAAGTGGACGCAGCTCTGCCCACTAAAACCCGGCGAGTGCCACCAATGCCGCCTTTGGTGAGGTGCCCCGGATCTTTTGAGCAAACAACCCCTCCCAACGTCAGGACAGTACAACCATCTTGCTTGTGTCTCGGGAGAAACAAGCAAGATGGTGGTATCCACGCAGCCGGGAGCGCGGCACAGCGCTTCCCTCCCACCACCCTCCCTCCTACAAATACGATTGTTCTGCTAGTTTTCTTATTCACGTAACGTAAAAAAAAATCTCGGTTTCGGTTCTCGGATTTGGTTTAAAGGTATTTTTTGCAGGTTTACTTTTTTCGGGCCTAGTGACCAAAATTATAATGCTTTATTTATAAAGCAAGATTTCTAGTGGTTATGCTTAGACATCATATCAAAATTGGTTTAGCCGTTTCGAGGCCCTCTTCTGTTTTGATATAGCATTTTAGCTACTATATATGATTTTATAATCTATGATTTCTATACAATCACTTATTTCTATAAATTTCTATAATTTTTTCTATAAATGATTTCTATAAATCAACAATAACAGGATAACAGACAGCAGTTTAGAACAACAGTTGTTACAAAACAACACAACAGGATATATTTATTATTGTAAAACAGCCGTTATTGCCATCACATCACAAGAAATTAAAAATCTTAAAAATCTGTCTCAATCATAAAAGTCTGTCTATCCAAAAACCGTTAAATCTTGACGTATTATTTGATGACGACATCCGATTCTATCCGTTCCCGAAACAGTCTCTGTAAATATAGAGTCATCAGATTTATATGAATATTGTAGGTTGTTAAGTCTCGGTGCCAGTAATTAATTACACTGCCTGTCTTGCCCTTCTCTCCGAAACACAGCAAAGCTGTTAGTTGGATAGGCAAACTGGCAAACGTACCACCTGATGGTAAGTGGTCGACGTCGCCCATGAACATAAAATAGTATACCTGGAACGAGCCCAGGCAACTCATTTATGTGTTGCCTATCCTGAGACATAAAATGTTAGGTCTCGGTGGCAGTAATTACATTGCCTGTCTTGCCCTTCCTTCTCTTTGAAACACAGCAAAGCCGTTTCACGGGAGAAACAAGCAAGATCGTGGTACCCATGCAGCCGGGAGCGCGGCACAGCGCTTCTAACTAGAATCTATGACGATCTCCGTTCAGTAACCGGTTCGAGTTCGATAAAGTGGTTCGGTCGTCTTGGGCTTATTGGTGTCCATATGACTAGATGGAGAGGCGGATAATGATGCTGATCATATGAAAAATTGTCACCAGAGAGATGTTGAAACATCAACCGACATACCTACGTACATACCGAT
Organism: Helleia helle; assembly: GCA_963853865.1. NCBI lineage: Eukaryota > Metazoa > Arthropoda > Insecta > Lepidoptera > Lycaenidae > Helleia > Helleia helle. The sequence continues at coordinate 10,687,537 of OY971420.1, forward strand.
TACATGATCCAGCAACATGATCGTCGCGTCAATCTTCAAATAACGGGACCGATTTTGATAGAATTTTGTGTTGTATATTTGAGGGGGACCCACCCTGATTGGTTTGAGAATACAATTGGGCCCGGTAGATAGCGCCGTAATAGTGTTTTCAAGATGACCTAAACGATTGACAATCTTCATGAGAAGTCTAGGTATGGTCACAATATTTTATTAAGGTTACACAAGTCGCTCATCTTTCCATACAAACGCAGAACAGTAATTACTACAATGTTTGACGTTGACCATGAAAAACTAAGTATAATCTAAATTGATCTCGTCGTTATCTATGTGTGTATGTACCCAAAATCGTAAATAAATATACATTTAAAAAATACAAGCTTCTAAACTTTCGTATTTCAACACTGATTTTAGCCCAACTTTGGGCGTAAATAAATAGTATACCGAGCACGAAAGCTCAAAAATAAAGCCCGTACAGATATAGTTTAGTTATTCAAAAGATAAAATAAATTTATTTTGAAAAGATACACTTATTAGTTTTTCTATAACAAATGTTTTGCTAAAAGGACATTTTCGGAATGACTCATTGTGCATTTCATTCTAGCACGCATGTTCGCGCACTATGTCAGGTGAGATAGCAATCATTTTGTTGGAGTTCGCGCCGTCGACTAGTTCAACCTTAAGTACTAGCAGTCCCACCCGTCTTCGCACGGGTAAACATTTTATAGCCTACTAGCAGCGCCCCGCGGTTTCACTTCCTATTCCCGTGAGTAGAGGGATAAATTATATCTTATATGTTATTCTGATATATAAGCTATGATATTGTAAAGTTTTATTAAAATCCATTCAGTAGTTTTTGCGTGAAAGAGTAACAAACATACATCCTTACATTCTTGCAAACTTATTGATTAGAATAATATTAGTAGGATATTACTTGCTGATAATTTCTTTCTAAAAGGCTTTCTTTATATGATTTTTTTTCAAGTCGATCCGTTAATTTCGGAGTATATTCGATGCGAACAAACAAACAATCAAATCTTTCCTGTATAATACTAGAAAAGATAAAATTTTGTAGATACGTGAAAATTTAATTTTTTTTGAAGTGCTGTGTAGTTATTTTTAACCCATTATCACTTATTAATATTTTAGGTAATTATAAAGTCTTTCGGAAAGTTAATTTTAGGACAATACAACGTCTGTCAACATCTAAATTATCAAACTATTGTTGAATAAGATTTAGACAAGAAAGGCCGAAGAGCGGGTGAGGAGAAGGCCGTCGACGAGCCCTCCCCCCGCGGGCGACGAACGGGGGTGCGTAGTAGGCGCTACTTAATGCGTCTCCAGTAACGCTCCGGGGCAGTGCCCCCTTACGAGGACTAGTCTGTCCTCCGCCGGGGCCAGCCTGTCGCTAAGATGATACTCAAAATGCGGCTGAAGGCGTTCGCAGTGGTTTTAGTTTAGGGTAGAGCACTGCCAGTGCAGCTCTCACATAAGGTCAAGATCTACCCTAATATTAGGTACTTCGGGTAGATCTTAACCAGTAGATAGTAGCCAGGGCTACTATCTATGATATGAAAAAAGACAAGAACGGACGTACCATGAAGGCCAAAGGTCGCATTCGCAAATATGTATAATCCATAACAATAATACACCAGTAAAAATTCATTTAAAAGCAAGCCATCATATTTAGATTTAGCTATAAAAAATAGCTTTGTCAGTAAACCAAAAAGGAATGTAAACAAAAATCGTGTAATAATTTATGCGGAGTTCATTCGAAAATTTGCTAACAATATACAAACCCACAAAATTGACAATGAAAATAATGCTACGTCTATTAATTCCCTCGACAACCTATTAACAAGGGGTAGCGCTCGTATTAAAATGATAAATGATTCTAATCATTATTTCTTCGTAACCAGCGTAAAATAACCTTTCTCTCGTCGGTAGTGTTACAAAAACGGGATAGGGTAAGATTTATACAGTCTAGTGGCGTAGGCCTGGCATGGCTGGTTACTCTTACCCCAAGTTGGTCGTTTCATGCGTTAACTTTAACAAATTACTGTAGCAATGAGACTAGAGTTGTACAACTCAGTTTTGTCTACCGGAGGCAGCTAAGATGAATTGTTCTTTTGACCCTTTTGTAAAAATTATTACGCTCATTTGTAACAGAGGTGAGACATGGCTGGAATAAGGATATAACGATAAAATTAATAGAACCTATACAAACTTTTTCAATTTGTAACACGAGAGAATGATTTTGAGGAAACTGTATATTTAAGTACACTGCACACATGTTACAAGAAATGTTCTTTATAGCATTCAATGTAGTGTCATGTTTTAAATATCCTACTTCCTACTAATAATATAAATGTGAAGGTAAGTTTGTTTGTTACGCCTTCATGCGGAAACTACTGAACCGATCATTAGGAAACTTAGTACCTACACATATTTTTGGAGGTATTAGAAGTAACATAGGATATTATTTATGAAAAAAAGAACTAAAATCTTATCCTGCGCAGACGAAGTCGCGGGCACCAGCTAGTTTTATATAATTCTGTAACTTCAAACAGATTATTAGTTTCTATATATTTTTAGTAGATATATTATAAGGGATCGGCCGTATTGACGGTCATTAAAGGAGACCTGTGTTTGGCAGTGGACGGATAAAGGCTGATGATGATGATGATGATGATGATGATGATGATGATGATGATGATGATCTAAATCAAGTCATCCGCGACGCGAGCGCTCCGCGTTGCACTGAACGCGCTTTATATGCTTTCATACATTTTTCATCAACATTTTTTTCACACATTACCATCAGCGTCATCCAGGGTGGACAGTCCACGTCAGACTTTATAACGCCTGAAAATAAAAAAGGGTATGTTAAATATAGACAAATAATAATAATGAAAAAAGAATCATCAAATAATTGTGATTTATAATAATTTACTAAGTATACGTGGGTAACACTGAAAATATTTAGAACTGGCCAGTTAGAAACATTGAAAATGAAAACTTTTTTGAACTTCAATTTTAGAACTCTTTGGTACCTAATGTAGTATATTGCATTCATTTGTCATTTGTTTTTGTGAATTGGCGGCAAATCTAAAACTCTTGTTACACGTGATAATGAACATAACGCGAGAAAATTTTCGGTCAATGATTTATTATGACTTTCGTTGTGGGCTTACTCAACAACAAAGCTATGATAGGCTGCGATTAGCATTTTTTAATGAAGTCTCATCTCGTGCCACTATTTACAATTGGTTTAACTTGTTTAAGCGTGGACGTAGCAATCTCAGTGATGATCCGCGTGAGGGACGTCCTTTAACAGCGACTACTGAAGATAACATCAGTGCTGTGCGACGCATGATAGAGGAAGATAAGAGAGTGACCTATCAGCAGATATGGGCAAGCCTAGGCATTGGTATGTGTCAAGTTCAAAAAATATTACACGAACATTAAAGCGTCAGGAAGATTTGTACCAGATGGATTCCCCATACTTTAACCGACGACCAGAAACGCCTCCGCATGGACTGGTGTCGGCAAATGTTAGATAAGTTCAACGGCGGTAACTCAAATGCTGTATTTGACATCATCACTGGTTATGAAAGCTGGATATATTGCTACGAACCCGAAACCAAAAGACAATCAGCTCAGTGGGTGTTTCCTTTCGAGGATCGGCCAACTAAGGTAAAGAAAGGAAGAAGTCAAGGAAAAAAGATGATTGCCTCATTCTTTGGTCGGAAAGGTCAGTTCGCGACAGTTGTGCTAGAAAATGGAAGGACAGTTACTGCAGACTGGTATGTCAATCGCTGTTTGTCTGTTGTCTTGGAAAAAATTCGACAGCAGCGCCCTCGAAGCAGGATCCTCCTTCACCACGACAATGCTTCAGCGCACTCCGCAAAACGGACTGTTGAATATTTGACTATGGCAGGTGTCGAGATAATGAGTCATCTGCCTTACAGTCCTGACCTGGCACCCTGCGACTTTCATTTATTCCCAAGAACTAAAGATAAAATTCGAGGTATTTGCTTTACGAGCCCTGAAGATGCGGTGAAAGCTTACGAAAATTCCATAGAAGAGACTCCTAAGGAAGAATGTGTAGAAAGAAACGGAGATTACTTCGAAAAACAATGAAAGTATTGGCAACTTTCTACATTAAGCCGTTTTTCATTTTCTAAACATTTTCAGTGTTACCTAGGTAATAGAGCGACCATGGTCTAGTGGGTCTACTTGGCATCTTGAGTGAGAGGTCCGGGTTCGACCCCTATGATGCCTTAAAATGGGTTTTTCTAAATTTCAACGTGCTGAAACCTGCATGTCTTCTGATGAGATTAATAGTCTTTGAAGGTGGGCCACCAACCCTCATTGGGCCAGCGCATCGGAGAACTATGGCCCAACACCCTCCTCGCCTGATTTCGAGGACGCAACCCGTGCCCAGGAGTGGGACATATAATGGTTGATATTATTATTATTTAAGTAATAAGTACAAATATAATTATAATTAAAATTATTAAGAACAAAGGGTATGTAATTTTTGAAGGAGTTATAATAAGATCCTCCATGAATTCTATAGCCATTATTACGTATTCTTGTTGGTGATAAATTAAAAGTAAATTTAATTGATTGATGAATCAGTATAACTAAAATTGAAATAATTTACGCAGAATTTATTAGGCTATTAGAATTTTTAATTTTATCACAAGAGAGAATATCTCTTGTGATAAAATTAAAAATTCTTCAAATATGGAAATAAATGACTAGATATAAAAAAATCAAGTCAAAATTATTACCATTTATTAACGTTTTAGGCATCTGGCTACAAAATACCTATAAATTAACAACTTAAGAACTTTGTACTATAAATAAACAAATTAAGGAAATCACAAGTCATTGATAGTTTGCGCACTCTTGTACTACTTGTTGGATTGTACGCACGCAGGTGTATAAGTGTGAGCAGATGATTAAAGTTAATTAAAATAGTCGATGCAGTTGTGTCTTAGAAATTCGAAGTTAGGTTCTGAGATTCTTCACATAAGAGTTTAACGGCTTCTAAAATATCCCCTTCAATCGAAAGCAATTCCCTTTCTTCCTTGTTATTTATGGATACCTGAGGATCATCAGATGCAGTTTCTAGTAGTTTATCTGTAATACTACTGGCTATAAAATCAACTACCTGCAAGATTACCTACATTGTATCTACAAGGGCTACAAGAGTGCGCGCGCATTCTTGCACGCATTTGTATTGCGTATTCATGCGCACCTCCGACCAATTATTTTTATTTCATTACTGACGCCATGTAGCAGTATGACGCATGACGCATGATAGCAGCAACGGACAACTGTTTAGACTGGCAAGTAATTCGATGACAAAATTACTTATTAGAAAAATCACAAATATTCCTTACAATATTAAGTAAAAATTATTATATCATCTAGTGAGGTAAAACCAGAGGTAAAACACATTTAGATTGATGATTGATGAGATTGATAAAAGCATACATTTTCGAGAAATAATTCACATCTAGCTATTAAAAAATTATTTTAACATTTTGACGTGACAACGTCTTATAATTCGATGGAGCCGGCTGCACGAACGAAAAAACATGACGCATGCGGCGTTACCTCGATCTGAGGCGTTCCATTTTCTTATGATGTTGTCACGTTCAACTATCGTCAGTAAACCGACTTTTTTATGTTAATTGGATTGGCAAACTGGCAAACGTACCACCTGATGGTAAGTGGTCGAGGTCGCCCATGAACATAAGCTAGTTTACCTGGAACGAGCCCAGGCAACTCATTTATGTGTTGCCTATCCTGAAATATAAGATGTTAAGTCTCTGTGCCAGTAATTACGCTACCTGTCTTGCCCTTCTCTCCGAAACACAGAAAGCTGTTTCACGCAGAAACAAGCAAGATGGTGGTACCCATGCAGCCGGGAGCGCGGCACAGCGCTTCCCTCCCACCGGACTTTACAGACAACCGATTATTTTTTATGTCACGAGGCGGCAACCGAGCAGTCGGAGCCTTATGGTGACTACCGACGCCCATATGCATCCGCAAAAGCAAGTTATGCAAATTCTCCCTCCTTTTCCCTATTCCCCCCAATGGGCCACCGGAAATTTACAAACCACACGAAACGTATTTATTATAATATGAGCGAGAGGTATCACCCCGGTCGTGCCGGCCCAATTCGACTGTGTAGCATCATGGCACTACCTCTTCCAGGATACGAGATCACCTTACGAGATAAACAATCTTAGGATATAAACAATCATTATTTTTCCTGTTAAGCTCTATAATAATAAATTTCGTTGTATTAATGTTGCACGCAATTAAAAGGAACTGACGATGAATTCGTTCAAAGTTGGTTACAAAGGATCTCAACGCTGTAACAGTTATCTGTAGTGGCAGCCTCTTAACAAACGCTAATAAAGGCAACCGCTAAAAACGGAAATTCAAAAGTTGCTATCCCGAAAGGGTTGCCATTATTAAAATTAAAATTAGATTACGTTTTTCGGTTAATGCCGTTATTTTGCGAGGTAATTATGTTGGAGGGAGTGAGGTAGGTGATTAACAGAGTACGATATAATTCGATAGCTGTTGTAATATTAACAAGGATCTCGGAGAAGCAGTTTTTGGTATGTTTTTGATTGCAGTTTAGTCCCGATGATAATTACTTTTGGGAAAGGGTTGTGGGAGAGCTTATACAGGCTGATTTTATACTATGTGTTTTTATCAAATGTCAATGGTGGTATCTAAACTATACTGTATTGCTAAATATGTAAATGTTGTTACGGGCGCCATGTCTGATAAGTTAGGTACTTGAGATGAGTTAGTAATGCTGACTGAATAAGAAGGTAACCAAGATGTCATTTCAAGTAAACTGACCGCAGGATAGTTGTGTTTTTAAATTAAGCTATTCTTATAAAGAAATAATATCGTTTACTTAATCTTTGTAAGCAGGAATAAGATGGGAGATCTAAGAAAAATACTATGTGGAGATGTAAGTTATTTGCACTAAAATTGGATGGAGAATTGAGTACTCACATGGCTCTTTAGTGTAGCAATGACTCGGGAGCAAGGATCAATAATTCTGTGATATTTGCAGTAATATGTCGTGAAATACCTACTTAAGCCTATTTATTTTTAATTTATACCGCGGGCAACATTTTTATTACAATGAATTTCACCATTATACAAAATATGTAAACCACGTAAATGGTATGCTTTGATTAAAAACTTTCTATTAAGACCACCTCTTTTCATCTGAGTAAAATGATACAAATGAGGACATCCTGTAGCCTTAGCCTCGGTTGTTACTGTTATTGTGATTATATTCAGGGCAACTTAACCGGGTAGAATATGACAGTGTTTCACCCGGGTACATTAATTATGGAATTACAACTTGTGTGTTGGGTGATGACTTGCGCTCAACATATGAGTTAAATTACATAAGAAACTTGACAGAATGAGATGGTTATAAAGATAAACTCCTATGTACACCTGTATGAGCGCACAGATATAAATGATTAAGTGTGTATAACATAAATATAATATATCATATAAATCCGAAACGAAATTCATTAATGCAAATGTCTTATCTAGTTGGATTAGTTGTAACTTGGTGTGATTGTAAGAAAGCTTTAAAAACAATAATGAGAAAGCTCAAAATAAGACGATTTATAAAATAATACCTGATGCCCGACACTTCTTTAGCTTTAACGTAAATTTACAGTCGTAATGATTATGTTCTATAGCCTTATATCACTAAGTGAACATGAAGCATTATATTGATGAAGATATTTTATTAAATCGGATACACATATGATTTAATTAGTTTCTTGGTAGTTTCGAGGATTATCTCCTCTATTTTACCACATAATTAATACCTCTATTATATATTAGTACAGAAAAATATCCTTATAACTACTTTTTTTTTCGTTAACGCCGGGAAATGCTCTGAGGCATCCCACGGGGGAGTGGGTCTCCCCATGCGGGTATGTGGGACTCGCTGCGCCCGATAGCTGGTAAGTGGACGCAGCTCTACCTACTAAAACCCGGCGAGTGCCACAAATGCAGCCTTTGGTGAGGTGCCCCGGATCTAGTAAACAAACAGGGCACCTCGACGGCTAGTCTGTCCCGCAAGGGACCGACGCCACCTCCACAGCGGGGTTGTCCCGCACCACAGAACAACCCCTCCTAACGTCGGGACAGTACAATGGGGTGAGGTTCCCATCCTCGCCCCTTGCCCCCTGCTCTTTTGTCCCCTCTTCTTATAAGAGGGGTACAAAGAGCCCCCTCGGCTCAATTAGCTTCGCCTAAGATGCCGACTCACCCTAGGCTACTGAGCCCCACCGCCACGACAAGGCCTGAACCATGGTGGGGATCCTTATAACTACTAGGAATGTTTCAAAGTTCTGGAAATTGTGCTATAATTAAATTAGACAAATTAGCCTGCATGAAATATTTGATGACTGAAAAATCCATTATCTACAAAGAGTGCTTTTCCACATGACTATAAGATATTATATTGTGAGGTAAAATAAAATAAGTAATTAAAATAATTATTATGAAGCAGACTTCTTATATATATGAGGGCAAAAGAGCAGTCGAAACCTTTTGGTGACTATCTACACCCTTACACTTCCGCACAACCAGAGATTATGCAGATGTAGAGGGCATAATTTCCTATATCCCCCCTCCAATCGGCCACCGGAAACTAACAAACCGCACGAAGTGCGACACGATTGCTGTCACTTTACGCCGGTATTATATGAGCAAGAGGTACCACCCCGGTCGTGCCGGCCCAATTCAGCAGCAAAGCAGCCTGGCAGTACCAGCAGTGAAAATATATTTGTCGCGATTTACTTGGCCACGCTCAGCATAAAGCCCACCTTTCTCCCAACTGCGAAGGGTACGCTGACTGTCGCATCGCAAGGCGCAAAATAAAAGAAAGATCATTAAAACAAAACCATTTGGGATTATTTATGTTCATTTATTAATAAGGATAACATAATAATTACCTAACATTATCAACTGTTAATGTGGTTATCTCTGCATTCAAAAAGATGTTAAGGTGGAGGCATACTACCTACTGCTCGAAACCCCAGCGGTGTTATCCTCGTTCCCCTGACCGGCCTGGTGTGGGAGCTGTGGACATCCACGGGCCATCAACGGCGTACCATTCTTATCATTCATCCAGATTACTCTCCCTGGAGGCAGAGATGAGATGAAATAATTAACAAGCACTAGTTTTAGCAAGTAAGTTAAGTTAAAGTAGTTAGTTTTGGCAAGAGGTAGTGCCATGCTGCTTAGTAGCCGAATTGGGCAGGCATGACCGGGGTGGTACATCACGCTCACATGGTAAGGTATGGAAAAGTGACAGCTATGCTGTTGCGTTTCGTGTGGTTTGTGAGTTTTCGCTGGTCCATTAGAGGGATAGGGAATAGGAGGGCAACGCATCTGCATAATCTCTGGTTGTGCGGATATGTATGGGCGTCGGTAGTCACCATGAGCCTCCGACTACTCGTTTGCCTCCTTTTGACATAAAAAACCATATCCTTCAAAATTTGTAATATAGTACTGACAAAATCTGGAATAAACTGGCATCTAATATATAAAATTCTCGTGTCACGGTGTTTGTAATTAAATTCCTCCGAAATGGCTCGACCGATTCTCATGAAATTTTGTGTGCATATCGGATAGGTCTGAGAATCGGCTAACATCTATTTTTGATACCCTTAAATGTTAAGGGTGGTCTACCTCTTAATTTTTTTTAGATAAAATATTTTGTAACGATATGGCTGTAAATCTAAGCTAACGCGGGGGAAGCTGCGGGCAACAGCTAGTAATATTATCAAATAATGTCCTACTAGTTTCAAATAGTACTTAAAAAGGTATTTTAAATTAACGGTATTAGTATTGTTTATATAATATGTTATTACATGTATTTTTGGGTTCCGTACCCAAAGGGTAAAATGAGAACCCTATTCGTTGTCGGTCCGTCTGTCTTTCTGACCGTCCGTCTGTCACCAGGCTGTATCTCAAGAACCGTGAAAGTTAGACAGTTGAAATTTTCACAGATAATATATTTCTGTTGCCGCTGTAACAAAAATAATAGAACCAATATTTAAGGCTACTCCCATACAACAAACGATTTTATATATGTATAATAAAGGCAAAAGGTGACGCTTAAAATATTTACAGAAGTCATAAATTAACTTCCAAAAGAAATAATTAAATTAAAATAAAGTAAATATCTAAAGTGCCCACCTTAGATACCTATATAACAAACGTGATTTATTTGTTAAAGTTTCTAATGTTGTATATATAATGGTACGAAACCCTTCGTGCACGAGTCCGACTCGCACTTGGCCGGTTTTTTTAAACAATTGGTGTGAAAGATAAAATTTGCCAAAAACAAATAAAATCACTTGGCTGTTTGTGTGTGCCTCACTATTTATTTGTGCCTTTTCAGCTTTTGGGATGACGAACTAAATCCGGGCACTTAGCCAGTCTTTGATGGGATCAACAGACTATTTATGTAGTAAAGGGGGATAAGTCGGCATAAAATAGTGTACGAAGTTAACGTAAAGTGCCTAAATGGCACTAGTAAATGGATTTAAACTGGCGTATTCCGTATTTGTATTTGGTTAACGTAATGGTAAATGTGTTCAGGGGCCAGAGGCGAGCATATTATTGAATGCTATTTTACAAATCAAAACCCGAAAGATGATAATGTTGATGCAAAAAATTAATAAGAAACTAGTTACACTTTCTTTTTATTTCTTTTCTATGAGTTAGTTTGTATGATGGATACAAAATTAAGGATTTAAATTTATTAAACATACCTATAAATCAGTTGCGCATGGCTTCATCTACGCGCTTACAGAATTAAGAATCATTATGTTAATATATAAAAATTGTCATATTTAAACAGTTTCTTTTCCGTTGAGGCTGTCATATTATAGGAATATTCAGCGTTCATCTTAACAACTATGATTTTCAAGAAATTTATGTTATGTTTTACCAATTTAGTATTTAATGTCTTTGTATCCAATTTTTATCCTTCCTTCTAATAATATGACGTAATAAGACGACGTACACACGATGAATGTGTTTATTGAGGGAGGCCTATGTGCCCAGCAGTCTACTGTTACGGGCTTATAATTATGGTGACGTTGTGCTTTTTTATATTTCTCATTACACGGACTTTATCTTTAGGACCACTTTCTATCAGAAGTTCAATCCAGTTCATTCAAAATTCAAGATATCTTTTCCTTTAAGATTTTTTTTCAAAATTAGATTCTTGTGGTATTCGTATACAACAATCCGAATTGGTGAATTTCAGCTACCTACAGAGACTGAATCATTGGCATACAAGATTCCTCACTATGTCTTGATTTACTGTCGTATCCATATTTTTTTAAGGACGCTTATACACCACGTCAATCTGGTCCCGTGATAAGAACTCGAAGAACTTTGTTACGGGTACGAGACAACGGAGATATATTTAATACTATATACTATCCATATATTATTTAAGATTTTTATTATATATATAAATACACATATTTTATACACACCCATGGCCCATGAACATGGATTGTTTTTGTTCCCTGGCGGGATCCAAATCCGCTACCTCCGTCTTGAGCCGTATTATTCTCATAATAATTTGTCACATGATGAAACATCTTAAAAATTTCACTTTAGGCTAATATAAACAATAAATAACATCCAGTTTCAAAAATTAAATTACCGCAGAACGAGCGGAACGTGAGTGCTCCCCTCACTAGCACCATCTAATCGGTATCCTATGGTCTCTATAAAATCACATTAGGGTCCACTGTACGCCTTGGGGCCGCTAAGGGCTAACGTCAACATACGCTACTGGATATGGCTTTCGGTATTAGTTTTATAGAAAATGTTGTATTGATCTCTACTACTACTATTTTAATTTGTAAGGATTATTTGATTTTGAGTGGCAAGGAATCGGCCGTCTGGGCGTTCATTGAAGGAGGCCTATGTTAAGCAGTTGACGGATAGGGGCTGATTAAGATAAATTTCTTAACAATTCTTTGATTCGTCAGACGCCCTAAAGAAGTATTTTCATGCTAAATATCTACTACTACTAATAGAGACTATCCGTTTCTGTCAACTATTTATGAGATAGTGTATCACTTAGAAGTCGTCGTAGATTTGTGTAATTAGTAAGTTTAACTTGTATAAGATTGACCTTCCTATAGGAAGAGAGCATACCATAAAGTTAATATACCTAGCATACACATAATGAAAAGATGAATTAAAAGATATTTAACATGCGCTTCCAGTAAAAATAGTTCACAGTAGTTCACCTTCTGCGCACGTTTTTGTAGATTAAAAATGTAATTAATTTTTTATTGCGTTCTTTATTGGCCTGTGCAAATGTTGTTTTTATTTTTGGTCTGCAAATACGCCTAGGGGCTATTCCGTGGATTATAAAGTTTACGCTGTTCTAGAGACTACAAGTACGAAGATATGGATACAAGATTATGGAGCTAGTTTGTTCTTGGTCTTATATATAAATAAAAGAATATGAGTCCATTGAAAATAGACACAACATGAAATGTTAGCGCCATTGTGAAAATTTAACCAATAGGACACGCTCATTTTACAATTTAAGTTGGTAATATACGGATATGGCCATTTTAATTATTTATTTAAGTATTGTTTAAAAGTTTATTTAAATTTATGTGATTATGATATACGTAAATTTATACTTGTAGTTGAATATAAATTAAATGAAGCCTAGGGATTATGACAAAGCATATGTTTTAGGTATACTCAGAAAGGAAAACGAATATTTTTATATTGAAAAAAAAGCCCTCGCAGTCCGCATCGAAGGCAACAACCAAATGTCATTCGTGGCACCGAAAATAATCAGATCAGGGGTACAAGTGGAAATTGAATTAGGGAAAACTTGACCCAGTGGGCACTCACCCGCCAACTTTAGACCCAGCAATATCTACTTTAAGTATTATCAAACAAAGCCTATAATCCTGCGTGGAGGTATTATGTATGTATCGTTTGATTTTACGTTGTAAGACGTTCGCATGAAGTGCACATTCGAGTGTCGTGTAGAAAAAAAGTTTTAGAGGGGTGGCCAGCGACATCAATGCTTATTTGTGTCTAATAGCAAAAAAACCAACAGATGCAGACATTTTACGGGTATAATAATGTGCTTAGCTGGATTTAGACGACCTCGCTTTGATCTCGGCTTTGCACTTCGCTGTTACCAATCTTTTATTGTCAGGTGACATTAGATAAGTTTTATTTAAAGCTCGCGTCCTGATTGGCTTTCGTTGTAGATAATAAAATGTGACGTAATACAATATATTTTAAGTTTTTGTGGAGGATAACAACGGTGTGATTCTATGAGATTACTGTTGCACGGTTCGGTAACTTTATGAGAAAATGGCGTATGATTCTACAATATAAAGTCTTAGAACATAATTTGATACTTTATTAGGCTTTGTAGATATAACAATAGTCAATCCACAATTATATCTCAGTGTGATTGATTTGGATCCTGACTTGTGTTCATAAATATTATTTATATTTATAATATTTTACATTGTAAAATTGTGTTGTATATCCTTAATAAATACAATACTCCTATAACATATAATTAGTTCATTAATAAGTATATTGTAAAGTTTTGTAACTATTTTCATTTAGAATGTCATAATTTAAATTTTAAATGATAAAGAAAAATAAAATTTTAAATTCGCAAGATAATATTATTCTTTAAATCTGTGGTACCTGCTAAGATTTCATATATCTAAAAAAAAGATTCAGGAGATTCTTTCATAAATATTTTACTAAACAAATGTTTGTACGATACTCCAATAGCATTACAGTATCAGAGGTACGTAGCCATCTCAAGTTGGTGGTAGCGGTCCGTAGCCCGGGGGTTATTAGCACCCCCTTTCCCACTGAACACCTTGGCGTTTATTGAAGGAGGCCTATGTTCAGCAGTGAGCTGGCAGAGGCTGAAGAAGACGATGATGATGAACAGTGGTCATGAGTATCAGGTGGTTGTTAACCGTTGAGCTATAAAGGTCGATAGACTGGGTCTAGGTAGATATATTTCGTTTATTTGGTTCATTCATCATCATCATCATCATCATCAGCCTCTATCCGTCCACTGCTGAACATAGGCCTCCCTCATAGGGGTTTATTACAGGTTTATATTTAATTTAATTTTTCAATAGTTTAAATGTAACTACGGAATTTTCAAGGCCACACTTGTCTCCTAAAATACAGTATTTATTAACTCTAACGTATAATGTATACTTAATGTCTAGAATCTCGCTAACGAAAGAGCATACTCCTATTTGAAAGGCCGGTAACGCACCTGCTAACCCTCTGGTGTAGCGGGTGTCAGTGGATGTCGCTATCACTTACCATCAGGTGAACCGACTGTCCGTTTGCCCCCTATAAAAAAATAACTAGGACGCTTTAGGAAATAGTTTCAAAAAGTACAAGTAACATATTTCGTACAAATAATCTACATCAGCCCTTTAAGTACTCCTGTCCCAAGTGTAATGAGATATAATATAACATAATCGATTATACACCCCCAAAATTTCTCATTCACGTTTTGTTTAATCCACCGAGGGCGAGCAAATGTTTCAAGCTTATTCTATACAGTTACGGTTCCATTTTGCGCATAAAACTCGCTTGTAGTATGTTAAGTTGAGCATAGTCAGGACGGTTTTTGATATGGTATTTTGAACTTACCGTGTTGTGTATATGAGTTGTTGTGTCGCGAACATATTTTGATTGCATGACAAGTGTTTGATCATGGATGTATGGTTTGCTGGCCCATTTGTTGGGTCGGGACCCTAAGCGCATGGGCGGAATGTTGTCGGTGTTCCAGACTAATTTTATTGTTATTTCGATTCCATTTATTCTACCCTATACGGGGATCAGTTTTTGATAATCATTATTTGTATTGTTGACTTTTATTGTTTGTTCATTTTTATTGCGTTACTTGCTCCCAACCGGTTGTTATGCGTGTTTAAATATATTTTTTAGATTTTTTTTAAATAAAAAGTTAGTGGTTACACATTTTTGCACATGAATTCTTACAAGCAAAAAATTACCTTACTAAGAGCGTTACAGCAGCTTACAGCAAATTTATTATCAAAATTATCCGACCCTCATTTGAGGGAAAAACAATTTGGCAAGTTCTCGCAGCCCATTGTGGGAGTGTCAACAATTTTATTCGCCACGGAAGTTGCCGTTCGAAATATTCTCATAAAGTGACATAATGGACAAAAGAGACTCTAACGATGCTCTGCCTGCGAGGCCGGCTTAATACCGTAAATAAAATATTACGAAGAAATCACTGAAACTGCGAGGGAAAAACGGAACAAACTTATGATATTGAGTAGTATCTTATGTGTGTAAATATGTTTTGTATGTGAGATGAAAATTTCAAAACGATGTTTGATGAAATGACTTTGTTAATAGAAACATTATTATAACAAAATCATTTTGTTTCAAGTTTTTTGTGTGGTCAAGTGTTTTGTGAAGTTCCAGCATCATCTGCCTGACCAAGTGGGTTAGCCAAGATGCCATTCGACAATCGTAAACGCTAGTAGAAATGTATGGAAATGACATTTAAAACCACATGACTTATCGATGTAAAATGTCATTTCCATACATTTATTAGTTTTCTACTAGCATTTACGATTGTAGAATGGCATCTTGGCTAACCCACCAGGAACTCCTGCTACATAGAGTAGCAGGTCTCATAGGATCTTATGTTCCGTATAGTCTAATGCTGCCTGTGCATTTAGATTTTTTGTTACTTGAAGAGGCAAACGGGTGGTTGAACCATCAGATGATAAGCGGTCAGTATCACCCATGATCATATACAATTTCAAATATAAAAGAAGTATAACTTTGCCTCCAGGTTCAGTTATTGCTGAGCTAAAATCCGAGTACGTTAGAATTGGCCAGAGATTGGTTCGACTGCCTTCAGAACTCGTACATTCTGGTTACTCGCCAAGGTTATTCAAGGGAAATTTTGTATGCCATCCGTACCATCACTGCATATGAGGAATGCTTCGTTGGCCCACACCGCGAAGGAGAAGACCGAGCTTATGCTCTGAGGCATCCCGCGGGGTACGTGGGATTCACTGCGCCCCACAGCTGGTAAGTGGACGCAGCTCTACCCACTAAAACCTCGCCGGGTGCCACCAATGCCGCCTTTGGTGAGGTGCCCCGGATCTAGTAAACAAACAGGGTACCTCGACGGCTAGTCAGTCCCGCAAGGGACCGACGCCACCTCCACAGAGGGGTTGTCCCGCACCACAGAACAACCCCTCCCAACTTCGGGAGAGTACAATGGGGTGAGGTTCCCATCCTCACCTCTTGCCCCCTGCTCTTCTGTCCCCTCTTCTTATAAGAGGGGTACAAAGAGCCCCCTCGGCCCAATTCGCTTCGTCTAAGGTGCAGCGATTCACCCTAGGTTACTGAGCCCCACCGCCACGACAAGGCCTGAACCATGGTGGGGAGACCGAACTTCTAGGCTATCTTTTTGCTTCCAATTCGACTTTAGATGACCGAGGAAAAATACCACTGACGATCTATCGGTGTGATACCACAACGTTGGAAATAATTTTCCGACAGAGCTCCGTACGCAAGACCCTCTTTATAATAAGTTAAATGAGTCCGACGGCATTCCTCCGCTAGTGCCACGAACTTGTGCTCCTGAGTTGGTAGCAGTTCTTACGAGTATTTTCCAGCGCTTTTATTCATTAGGCGTCGAGTTTCAATAGAATCGCTCAGCTGATCTCCTAATATTTTTAACTAAGCAATGGGTGGATGCAATTGAGAGCAAGGGGAAGCGCTGGCGGTTAGTTTGGACATAGCGAAGGGTTTCGATCGGGTGTGGGATTAGACACTTCTAACAAAGCTACCATCGGCTTCGTGAGAAATCATGTAAGTGGATCACAAGTTTTTGATAGATAAAAATATCAAGGTCGTTGTTGACGGTGCATGCTCGGACCTCAAGTCTGTTAATGCTGGTGTTCCGCAAGACTGTGTACTATCTCAAACCTTGTTTCTTCTGCATATCAATGATATGCTGCAAACTAGCGGCATTCATTGTTGTGCAGACCGGAGATGCCCTACGGCCTATATACTGGCCGTCCGAATATTTCGAGTCGAGAGTATATTATAATCGAGTTTTTGATAGCCAGTCTCGGAATATGAGCCACTTTTTTTTTACTTACTTACTCCGGGGCATCCCGTGGATGGGAGTGGGTTTCCCCACGCGGGTATGTGGGACACAGTGGACCTACTAAAACCCGGCGAGTGCCACCAATGCCGCCTTTGGTGAAGTGCCCCGGATCTAATGAGCAAAGAGGGCACCCTAAGAGACCGATGCCACCTTCATAGAGTGGTTGTCCCGCACCACAGAACAACCCCTCCCAGCGTCGGGACAGTACAATGGGATGAGGTTCCTGTCCTCGCCCCTTGCCCCCTGCTCTTTCGTCCCCTCTTCATATAAGAGGGGTACAAAAAGCCCACTCGGCTCAATTAGCTTCGCCCAAGGAGCCCCACCGCCACGTCAAGGCCTGAACCATGGTAGGGTAATGGGGGCCACTTAACCTAGTCCAATTTAACCCCAATAAGACGCAAGTTTGCGCGTTCACCGCTTAAAAATCTCCCTTCGCCATTCCTCTACAGCTTTCCCACTGTCTACATGATACAAGACGCAGGCCTGGCCGCAAATGGAATACTGCTCTCACATTTGGGCTGGAACACTCAAATATCTATCTATTCTTTCCGTTTCAGCTCGAATTGGCGTCGATGACAAGGTTCTCTGCGATCGGCTTGATTCTTTAGCTGCTTGATAGAACCAGCCTCCACCTACGGCATTTCCAAACCGATACGACTTAGGGACCTTCAACAAAAAAATAGAGTGTCTTAGTTGATGTGGTTCGGATGGACATCCGATTGTATAAGATTGTAGTTAAGTGTTTCGGATATAAATCCTTAAATCGACTCTAAACGATATTATATGTATAATAATAAGACTAAGTATGGTAATAATTATAAGTAGTACTAACTGTAAAATCTCATCATCATCAGCCCCTATTCGTCCACTGATGGACACAGACTTCCCTCAATGAACGCCAAAACGGCCGATCCCTTGCCACTAGCATAGGTACAACGCGGACAGGCCAATACACGGAGATCGTCTTCCCTTAAAAGTTCTCTTCTCTCGTGAAACTTAAATATTGTTTCATTTTTTAATAGTATAAGAAGGTGAGGAAAGCTCAGTGTTATAAAATCTAGCTATGTGTCATACAAAACAATATAAACATAAGTTAAAAATATTGTTTCATAAAAATACTCATTGCTTTCTAATTATTCACTTGACAACTATTTTACGTTTATTATAAAAAAACCCTTAAAAGCTAAATTATCAACGTAACTGTCGGCGGCGGGCGCTTTAGGCCTTTATGTGTGCGATATATTTTCGACGTTTCTGTGTCGCACCCGAACAATTTCTCCAGAGCCTCCCTCAGGTTTTTTCTCATGAATAATTCTCTGTCTTTTCTTTCACAGTGATATAATTAAGCCCCACGGATAACAATTCGGTTAAACTGGCCTCTTATACGGTATTCCCTTAAGATTTTATTCGATTTAAATTTTAATGCGCACGAGTCGTTAACAAGCGTTCTGTCATATTAGCATGATTGCTCAGCACTGGTTGAACGATT
Source organism: Helleia helle (assembly GCA_963853865.1). Taxonomy (NCBI): domain Eukaryota; kingdom Metazoa; phylum Arthropoda; class Insecta; order Lepidoptera; family Lycaenidae; genus Helleia; species Helleia helle. Next base: position 10,706,325 of record OY971420.1, read on the forward strand.
TGCTTAATTTGTACTTCGAACCAGAGACCAATGTACTTTTTCTTTGTTACTTTTTCATTAGCAAAGGGTCGCTTGTGTTATGTGCTATTTAAGTCTTTGTGTCTTTGAACTCCAGCCTCAGGTCATATTTTAAATGACTACCACATTAATAGAAAAACGTTGTCAATTATATGTTATTATCATTTACCATAAAGCTTTGACGAAAAACGTAGGAAATCCCACTGATGTAACATTACAAAGGAATGATTCATTTTACTTATGAAATTGATTTAGAATATTGTAACTATTGTTCAAAGTATGTATGATTTTACATGTCAAGTGAAAAATTAAAGGAAAAGTGAGCGTTAGAAAACGTTCAGCAATCGTTCAGAAACTTAACGAATGTGTCACCAAAAATCAACATGTACGTGGACATTTTACATACAAATGCATATGAGAAATTACGGCTCAAGTTTCAACGAAATAAAATAGACAAGTCCAAAAACTAACACCTAGACACGTGGCTCACGCGTGCGTATACATTGACATTGTCTATCATAGGAGAAAATCAAATGTCAACTTCTAAACACGGTAGAGTTTTTGTTAGTAAAATTTGACCGAAAAGTAATGAAAATAAGTGCAAGAGCACATTGCGTTTGTTATTATACGTGTAAGGGCAAAATTTTACATAAACCGATTTATATATTTTATATATTATATATATTCTTTATTAATAATTGATACTTAAAAAAGTAAAATTTAAATTAAGTGTATAGAGAATTTATATTTCTGTGAAAGTGACAATATTATAATCATCATCTACTTATGGACGGTGCATGGATAAAGAGCACTCGTTTAATTGCCAGAATATGTATTCTTCTAAATATTTGTATCGTTAGTATAGTTGGTGAATATTTACTGTTTATTTTTTAAGTAAACTAATCACTAATAGTAACTATATTAAAACACAAAGGTGTATCGTGTTAGGTTTGCTACACTTGCCCTAAAATACAGACTTAAGATAAATTCTCATCAGACGTTACCATTGAGAGTGCAACCAAACTCTTTTTGACATGATAAACTTTTTTCACTTTATCAACTAATACAAGTAAAGCATATAAACTGGAATCAAAATAAATTGTGTTCTGTTACTATATTCGTGTGTATTTCTGTCGAGTAACAGACGATTAATCGTATTACTTTTTGTCGAATTGTACATAATACATACATAGAATATTACGGAACATTTATATTTTTCCCGACTACGGTAAATCCGAATGAATGATTGTGATTTTAATAGTCTTTGTTTATTTGTAAATAGGTATCATACGTTCCAATATAGAACCTAAACTACTTATCCAGTTTTGATAAATAAAGAGACATTCAGTCAATAGAGGCTGCTATCGGTGGAAGACTTACGATTTTAATCATCACAAAAAAGTCAACTCAACCAGCATCAATGTTATCTTGGAATGGTCTTTGACAGTTACTAGATATATGTATATATAAATGCCATAACAAAAGCCTTAAAGTTATTTATGATTGTGATAAAAATAAAGTGTTTAATGCCAGGTTCGTCTGCAGCGCATCTAATCTATTTGCGTCTCCCGTCCAGGCACGTGCATCGCACACCACCCATCTCTAGAGACTGACATTCACTTCACGTTTTATTTGATATGCTCTAGACGACCTTAACGATTATATAAAATCAATATTTGTTTTATATTTCAAATTTATTTTGTGGAAATGTTGACGGAATTGGTTAAAACTCTATGTAATCTACGATAACATATCCAATATTGTAATAATAGTTTTTTTTTATTAAATGCCTTAAAGCTAAAAACCAAAGCCTTTTTTGTGAATTTTGTATTATGAAAATTTTAAAATATATAATAAGAATAACAATATCGAAAGTATATCCGATAAGAATATAGTAACCCAGTGTTTTACTTTGCTCTTCGAGTAACTATCATAGAAAATTGAGTAACTATCAACGACCAAAAGTAGAAGTTTTTGTTAAGTTTCTGTGTCTATCTATTCAGAATATTTTTTTGATTAACTATAACTCATTCCTATTATACATCGAGTGTATAAGGAATAGAGTAGTAATAAAAAACTAATATTCCGAAACTGGTCAGTGATTTGTCACTGACACAATAGCAATTCAACCAACCAGTGATCTGTGTGTACGTCCCATTGGTCTATCATCCATCAATGATCATCAGTCGACCAATCAGTGCGCAATACCGGCGCAGCGTCGCAGCACAAAAATGGCGGAATTTGTTTTCATACAAAATACATTACTGCTCTATTCCGGTTATATATACTCGATGCTATGATATAACGGGATGTACCTAAACAATATGTGGAAAAATAGACAGTAAGCATTCGTTTGATTGTATATTATAAAGATAATAATTTAACACTCTCTGTGGCTCAGTGGTAAGCGCGTTGGCGCTCAAGCCGGAGGTTGCGGTTTCGAATCCCGCCAGGGAACAAAAATATTTTCTGTGTTCCTGGGTCTTGTATGTGTATTAAATATGTGTATTATATAATAAAAATCTTAAATATATGTATAGTATAAAAGTATTAAATATATTTTCGTTGTCTGGTACCCGTAACATAAGTTCTTCGTGAACTTACCACGGGACCAGATTGACGTGGTGTAAAAGCGTTTATAGATATTATTATTATTATTATTATTACTCTATAGATTATTTAGGCTTGTAAAAAAGCCAACTTTCCATCAACGAATCAAGTAAAGAGCATTCTCTTATTTGAAAAACCGACAACACATCTGCTAATGACGTAGTAAATGTCTATTGATTTCTCTTATCACTTACCATCAGGTGAAACGGACAGTCCGTTTGCTCCCTCTTAAAAAAGTAAGATTTCTTAAAATAATTACATGAAAAATTACATAAGATGTCGTCTGACAATATGACTGTATATTATTTTTTTAACTGTATTACAAGTGTCCCAATCGGGTACTAAAATAATTGGGACCCTTCGCACCGGCACGTGACCAGCAATCATACAAATTGAGACACGCTCGCTTGAACCTGCTACCCTCGCACTCAGACAAACAGGAGCACGGGATCCGCTTTGTCCGTTAATTTGTTTGATGATAATCAAATGTAACACTTTATCGCATTATAAACCGGTGGGAGAGCTGCGCTGTCCGTTCATGTTTTGGCATAACTATACTGCTTTATTCTACGTTCAAACAGCTTTCCTGTATTCCTACATATATACTGTGGATATAGGATTTGTGCTGCGCGTCCGGTTATAATCATCATTTCGCGAAACAGCTTTGCTGTGTTTCGGAAAGAAGGGCAGGACGGGCAGTGTATTGGCACCGCGATATACCATCTCATGTCCCAGGATGGGCAGTGTACTGGAACAGATATTTACCATCCCATGTCCCAGGATGAGCAGTGTACTGGCATAGAGATTTACCATCTCGTCCTAGAATGGGCAGTGTACTGGCACAGAGATTTACCATATTACGTCTCAGATGGACAAAACTTGAATAAGCTGCCTGAACGAGTCCTAGGTGATATTGTTTATGGGCATGAGTGACGCTGATCACTTACTTACCTGGTAGCTTGCCGATTATTAATCCAAGTAACACAAAATACATTCGGTGATTTTTTGTTAAAGTAAGATAAAAGGTCATTTGTAGAACAAGTCGTTCTTAAGATTTGCTTAAAGATCTAAACGAGTTCTAGTTAATCTTAGAATGACTAATAAAAGCGATCCCGGGCAATGAAATCACGTTTAACAAGACATTCTACAAGTTGGCTGTGCTTTACACTTGAAGTTGAGCCTTGTAACATTTTTTTGCAATTCTATTGTAATTATATTATCTTTCGTTAACATTCTTATTTTTGTTCGTATATAATATGAATAGATCGATGTTTTTTCAAACACAAAACAAAATTCCGATGAATTGAGAACCTCCTCCTTTTGGAAGTCGGTTGAAGAAGCATGCAATGCGTTGATTGGATCTTTATATAAAAAAAACTAAAAAGTAATAAAATAATTTCCTTACGTGGATGTGGTAAATGCAAAGATTGTATATTAGAAGAAGAACAAGTTGATTATAAATTGTAGGCACAAAGATTAAGGAAATTATTTTATTACTTTTTAGTTATTTTTGTTTCATTTTGAAGATTTTATTTGTCTGAAATATGAGTAGAACTTTGGTAGAACTATTAAACGCGTTGCTCAGATTAGATAGCGCTGTATTAATGAGATGAATGTAGAAAGGGTTTAAATCATTACATAACAAATGAAAAACCGAAATGGATTTGTGTAAAATTTTATATACATGTAATTGAAAGCAATCATGGCAGATTTGCTGCTATTAATTAAATAATTCAATTATATATATGTATAGGTATAGAACATCACTATCATCAATATATAGGTATAGAATGGATATTATGATGACCTTGAAATACTATGATGCGCTTCCAAGTTGCAGTTGTTTTTTGTTCATTTAACAACGACAAGTAAAATTAAATTTAATTAATTAAACAAAATTACATTATTTTGGCAACAAAATTACATGATATTTAGGCGTATAAACTAAGCCCAATAAAAGCTGTAAATCGTCGAGGATTCCCCTCGACTGTGTAAGGTCTCCATCATCACACCTATAATGGCGCTTATAACCCACTTTGCACCCAAAGTTCTCATCAATTTAAATTAATTAAGTCCAAACACAAGGTAGCTACTGTAAACTGTTGAGGAGTTCCCTTAACTGTCATTTGTCTTCATCATCAGACCCTTAATGACAGTCCCATCTAGGTGTAAAGTTCTCATCATTACAAATTAATCAAGCCCAAACACAAGGTTACTGATGTAAATCGTGGAGGAGTTCCCTCGACTGTCTTTCGGCTCCAGCATCAGATCGACTCTAGACCTTCATTTAATTGTAGTCCTTCAAAACACTTTATAAAAAAATATATCAAACGCACTAGTCGCCTCTATGTATTTCGAAAGTTCCCCTCGATTTCTCTGGGATGCCATCATCAGATCCTGGTTTCCTTATCATGGGACCCTTTAGAACAAAAAAATAATTTTTCAAATTGGTCTAGCCATCTTCGAGTAATCAGGTAACATACATAAAAAAAAAAGATTCCGACGAATTGATAACCTCCTCTTTTTTGAAGTCGGTTAATAAACAAACCCAGTTCAGACTTCTATATATTAGGTCTTTACCTATGAAATTGCCGTTTTGTATGAAAAAATTTAAACGATTTTTTTTCATGTATTTTTTATTTGTATTAATCGAAGTAATCACCCATGCAATCAATGCATCTTTGCCAACGCAGTGGCAGTTTATTGATGCCCTTCTTAAAGAAATCAGCTGAACGCAAAGCAATCAGCAAAAAAATCAGCAAATTCTTCAAAGGCATTTTGTACTGCCTCTCGGGTATTAATTTTTTTTCCCGCCAAGAAGTTATCCAAATTCTGGAAAATGTAGTAGTCTATAGGCGCAAGGTCTGGTGAGTAGGGCGGATGACGGAGAGCTTCCAACCTCAGTTCTTGCAACTTGGAGACCGTCTGCTGTGCAGTATGATGTCGCGCGTTGTCGTGCAGGAGCAGTGGCACCTGTCACCACGTCATACTCTTTTTTTCCAAGCTGTAAAGACCTATTATAATATTTGAACAAAACATTTACTCTTTGCGCTTACCAACCCGCGACCATCAAGCTTTTAATTGTTATATAAAAGTAATACCATACTGTAATAAATTCCTCGATAGCTTTGACACATAACGAAGAACGAAACTTGCCTCGAACTTTAGTTACAGCTTGGCAAAAAAGAGTATGGAAAAAATGAGGGCGCCACTTTCACTTAGGTCTCATCATAATATGGAAAATCAGCAAGATAATTTAATCATATCGTTAAAAATAAATGTGAAACACTAAGCTTTAATCAAAATCTAGTATTTGTCGGCCAAGTATAGTCAACATCATAGGTTTCCATTTAGTAAAATATTTAGTTCCACCTGTCACCACGTCATACTCTTTTTTGCCAAGCTGTAGTTGAACCACTAGTTAATTATTTATTAGCGTATTATATAACACTTGGGAAGCGCCACCGGTGGGAGGGAAGCGCTATGCATCGCTCCCGGCTGCATGGGTACCACCATCTTGCTTGTTTCTCCCGAGAAACAGCTTTGCTGTGTTTCGGAGAAAAGGGCAAGACAGGCAGTGTAATTACTGGCACCGAGACTTAACATCTTATGTCTCAGGATAGGCAACACATAAATAAGTTGCCTGGGCTCGTTCCAGATAAACTAGTTTATGTTCATGGGCGACGTCGACCACTTTCCATCAGGTGGCACGTTTGCCAGTTTGCCTATCCAACTAACATAAAAAAAAAAAAACTTACAATTGTTTACATACGATATAGAAGTTATTTAGATCCTAAAAGTTGATCGTGAGATATGCTTTGCCGATTCACTAAAATGTGGCATATGGTGTGTGTGTGTGTGTGTGTGTGTGTGTGTCAATTATGTATTACTAGCTGTTGCCCGCAGCTTCGCCCGCGTTTGCTTAGATTTACAGCCGTTCAGATTGATGAGTATTATTTTTATGGCCTAAGTTACTCCTTTTTAATGTAAGTAGGTTGATTTTTTTCAATGTAAGTAGGTACCGTATATTTCATAGATTGTAGACGCGACTTCGTCCGCACGCTAGAAGTTTTTTTTTTCATATATTTTTTTCAAATAATATATTATAATATAATATTTATATTATATATAATAATATAATTACATATAATTACATATATATATATATATATATATATATATATATATATATGTATGGTATTGTGACAGGCTAGACGCAAACATAGACATAACAATAATCCAAAAACAAACAGCCATTCATACAATTAAAATAGTTTCTAAGGTTTTGGGGGATAATATTTTAGTAGATAGTGGGGGATCCGAGGCTCCTCTTCCCTGAAGGCTTCAGGGCGGGACCAAGGAAAGCACCAGCTGAGAGCGGCTGAGATAAACTAGGTTTAACAATATTATATATATTATATAAAAAACAATTACATATATGATCTTTATGTTTGGCTCCTCAATTATTTGATTATTAAAATATTAAAATTATAAATAAACTAATAAAAAGTGAAAAATAATGTGTATATTAAAGTGATAAATATATACAATTGTTTGTGAAACCCTCCACTAAAAGTGAAAAATTTACCACACGACAACTTCAAAAAAATCAAAATTTTATTAATATACAGTGAAATTAGTCAACTAAAACATAGCAAAAGGGATTATGAAGAAACTTTATCTTATGCTAACTTCGAGCAAAACCCCTTCGTTAAAATGTCAACAGAATTGAAAAACATGATAGCAGAAATCATATGAAAAATCGCGGTTGCTAAGGCCGCCATCGGTTGTCCTAGCGACGACATGCGTCGCTAGGTCTCTTCCATGCATTGAACTATATTACTAGCGTATGGAACAGACATCCCGAACCAAAAGTGTGCCTCATTTTGGTAAGAGTTAGAACTAAAGTTCGCTGTAGCGCTAGAACACTATTTATGTCGTCTAACCAAACCATTAAAACATACAGCGCTAGACGCTTATACAATATAGATTTCCTGTGACAAAAACGTCGTAAGTGCTCGAGAATTTCATAGCACATACGCGTTTCGTTCAACATAGTGTAAAATATGTGGTCTCTATAGATTTTACACCGCAGAAGTGACACAGCTTTTGTACCTACTACTATCTAATATATATATCGGCGTCAACAACAACATGGATAGTGTGTGTGGTCAGGATAGCCGATATCAGTGGGTTGGTTAATGAAACACTACATCATATACCATCTTTTACTCTCAGTGTCATCATTACATAAGACAGCACCCAAGTTAGCCCGCCCGTTGCCGCTTGCTAGTGCCAGGCCAGAGAGAACAAGCGGCAGAACAAACTCTCCAGCAGCACGCTGTCTGACCTTCGTCTAGTTGTTTTACAATCAAGTCAGTAACATCAAATCTCATGGTTTGCTAACGCATTAGTAAACGCGATAATCACAGAGTTGCAGACGTGTCCTTCTATTATCCAATTTACCATTCAATAATCATATTCGTGTTATTTCCCAGATAATCTCTGTAACGCAACCATCTATTTTCAATTTGACAATCACATGTCAACCTTGTTTTTATCCACAAGTGCCAGCATTAAAACAGAAGTTATGACCAAAGAGGATTCACAAACAAGGTTAAAACCTATTTTACTATTAATGAGTTTCTATTCTCCGACATATATATATATATATATATATATATTAGTTTCATTATTATTATTATTATATTATAAATGTGGAAGGTTGATCAAGTGCATGCTAAGTTAAACAATAAAATACATCTTTCTCGATAAAACATTTTAAGGTATTCACTGTGATGTAAGTGAAGTTGTATTTGTAAGAAAGAGATTTACCACAACTCTTTTTTATTAAATTTGTTTTTTAAAAGTATTTATCTTCATATTTGAAATGATCTGAACATATGAGTGTATGGTCGCTAGGCAACCATGAATCTTCGTTGCGTTTTTTATCGACAGATCTTATCCATGCTTCTCTTTTCTGATGACCAGGACGCGGAAACCTAAAAGAAAATATTCACCATTATACCGTTTTATACCGTTTTGAAGCGGTATTACTAGTAGTAGTAGTAGTAGTAGTGGTGTGGTGGTGGGTGGTAGTCGTAGTTAGTGATGGTGTAGTATTTGAGAACGCATAGTTTAGTTTGTTCTAATTACATATTTGATGCTATAGAATGTTAGTAGACCATGGTCTGAACAACGTTTGTTCTAGCAAAATTGTGATTCAAATGTCAAATGTCAGTGTATATACAAGGTTGATAAAAGCAAGAGGCATTAAATTAAACCACATATACTACACATGCTTACGGTTAATCCTAACCTATTAAAAAATAGTTTATGAGAGAAATAAAAAAAAAAATTTCAAAGAACTTAAATACGTGAATAGTCAAAGTAAAACGTAAACACCCTTTGTAAAATTTCCACTGACCTTCAAATCTAAAGGCAACGTCGCACAGCACGTTGCTTCGGCGCGGCATAGGATGCATCTCACTGGGTCGAACAAAGCGGAGCGACTTTAAAACTATAAAAATATCCTGCTACTAAACTATTGATTCTATTGGTCTAAGTTTTGGTATGTAGCCTGAAAATGGTAGATAGTATATATGTGGTTTAATTTAATGCCTCTCGCTTTTATCAACCTTGTATAAAGCACCATCACAGATAGGCGGCACAGGCAGAATTATAAAAATAAATACTAGTTGAAGATACCCAAGTCATTATTGTTCTGTCTATAGTTAGTACCTACGTGTCCTATCTGTACGGTTCAGTTTCCATAATCTATGATTTGAATACAAAATGTCGGATGCTTTAAAAAATAATTAATGAAAATAATAAATAAAAAGATTTTAGTGGATTCTTTGCTAACTTACCGACGATAAGTCACTCCACATTCTTTTTTCTTCACAGGCGATTGATTTTTACACGTTTTTAACACGCAAGACGGCATTTTTCTTTAGGCAAAATTTTGACAAGCGTCCGCGACGAGCGTAGGCGAGTGACTAAATGAGTTGTTGCCGGTCGGCAACAAATCATGGCGCAAAAAACTGGTGTGCGGCGTCGTTTCTATACGTTAGTAATGATAGTTCTATGCTTCCATGTAATATAATAATAGACTTTTTTTTATATATTTTCAGCGTATTTTATAAGTAACTGTTTAAAGTATTGTGTTCTTTTTTAATTTGTTTTAAGTTATTCTTTTTTGTTAATTTATTTTACCATAATTGTGAATGCAGTCCGTGACCCAATCTTGTGATGGCACGTCGAACGCGACTCATACATGTACACAGTGCAACAAATCATTCAAATCTTTGAAAGGCCTCAACATACACATTACAAAAACTCACAGGAAATGCATTAGTCAAAATAGAAAAAACCTTCAGACATACATCCCATTATTCCGATTGCGCCTACTTATGTGGCAAACGATCCAACTCCTTTTCACACATATCTTAGCCATTTGAAAAATAGTATACCTATAGTTAAAAGAATCCCTCGAGGAGCTCGAATAACAGTTGCTACACATTTGTCACAGTTAATCCAGAAATGTTACACAAGCAATTGTACGCAAGACTGGCAGAACCTATTTCTATTTTCATACAGCACACTGCATATAATAAAAACGGATGAACCGAATTTATCCTTGACACAAAAGATTAAGAATAACTGTGCTGTAAGCTCCTCGCCTTCTGCCGCACCTCTTTACAAATATGATGCCCCTCGTAATCGCAACAAACTTATCCAAAACAAAATCAGTGACGGAGATCTCAAAGGAGCCGCTCGCCTTTTTTTCTCCAACGACGTGCTATCACCAGATACCCCTGACACCCTTCAGGCCTTACGGACAAAACATCCTCCAGTTCCAGTAAACCCATATTTTCTCGACCCACCAACAGCAGGGCAAGCATGCCTTCAAATTCAAAAGAAAGATGTTACGGATGCCATTTTATCTTTTAAACCAGGTTCGGCTGCAGGTTTGGATGGAATCTCACCCCAACATTTGAAAGACTTGACATCGCATTCTGTGGGTGATGCAGGCGAGCAACTTCTAAATTCGATCACTAAATTAATCAACTTTATGTATTCCGGCAATGTCAATCCAGAAATTGTTCCCATTCTTTTCGGCGCCAACCTCATTGCCCTCACCAAAAAGGACGGAGGGGTGAGACCAATTGCTGTTGGATCAACACTTCGACGCCTGGCGTCCAAAGTTGCTGTTCGACATATTTTACCAAAATTAAATTCGTAATTTGAACCCGTACAGTTAGGCTTTGGTGTAAAAGGAGGGTGTGAGGCAGCCGTCCATGCCCTACGCTCTTTCCTAACGTACGGACAGCCTGACGTGTTGCTCAAAATTGATGTCAAAAATGCATTCAATTCGGTAAATAGGGATACCCTGCTGACGGAAATAAAAAAACATATACCAGAAATATACAATTATCTTCTTCTCAGTTACGCTGTCCCAACAAAATTGTTATACCGTTCTAATGAACTGTCCTCGGAAGTAGGTTGTCAACAGGGTGATCCCCTTGGGCCTGCAATTTTTAGTTTGGCTATAAATTCGATAATCAAAAATTTAAATTCTAAATTCAACGTTTGGTATTTGGACGACGGAACCCTAGGAGGTGATGTGGATACCGCGTTTTCGGACCTTTTTTAAATCAAAAATAAATTTGAAGCCATTGGTTTGGAGCTTAATTTTAGCAAATGCGAACTTTTTATAAATAACTGCGACTTAAATTTAAATGACGTAAAACAAAAAATTAATATTTTGGCTCCAAATATTAAAATAGTTAACAGTAATTCCCTTTACCTTTTAGGTTCTCCAATTTTTGATGAATCTATTTCTGAATATATTAATAATTCAATTACTAAATATCATAATTCTGCTGACCGTCTCCTTGAAATTAGTCCACATTATGCATTTTGCATCTTAAAATTCTGTCTTTTCGTCCCAAAATTTACGTATGTGCTCCGTTGCTGCTCCTTTTGGAATCGCCCAGATCTTTTGGCACAAGTAGACGATTTAATCAAAATTAGCTTAGAATCGATTCTCAATATGCAGCTGAACGAGCAATCTTGGTCCCAAGCATCCCTACCCATCCGCTATGGTGGTTTAGGGATTCGCAAAATTTCCAGTGTCGCTTTACCAGCCTTCTTATCTTCTGTCCATAGTTCAGCAAATCTCATAAGTAAAATTTTAAGGGCATCCCCTTCAAACTTTGAGATTGCTGGCTTGGAAGAAGCTAGAAACGCTTTCTTAATTGCATGCCCAGGTCAAAATTTTCCATTTTCTTCAAATTCACAGAGGAGCTGGGACGATATAAATTGCAAATTGACTTTTGAGAATCTTTTGAGCTGTAGTACAGGTCCGGCGCGTGCTAGGCTTTTGGCCGTGGGTACGCATGAGGCCGGCTACTGGCTTCACGCGTACCCTTCGTCAAATACAGGAACTTTTCTTGAGCCTGACACGCTCCGAATCGCAACCTGTCTACGGCTTGGGGTTGCGCTCCCCATAAATGTCCCTGTGGCAGTGATGTCGACAAGCTAGGACATCATGGACTGCCATGCCAAAAAAGTGCAGGCCGCTTCTCGAGACATGCTGCACTCAACGATATCATACGCCGGTCCCTTGCCACCGTCAACGTGCCAAGTCTACTTGAGCCGTCTGGTATTGCAAGAGACGATGGCAAGAGACCGGACGGTATGAGTTTGATTCCATGGAAGATGGGCCGGGTGCTGGTGTGGGATGCAACCTGTTCAGACACACTGGCCCCTTCCCATCTACATGGAACCATAGACAGAGCTGGTGCGGCTTGTGAAGCAGCTGAAAAAGCTAAAATATGCAAATACAGGGGTCTAGGCTCCGAATATGATTTTGTCGCATTCGGTGTCGAGATCCTTGGTCCGTGGGGTCCTAGCGCTTTAAGCCTCTTTAAGGAAATAACAAAAAGGTTAGTCGACATCACAGGAGACCGAAGAGCTGGCAACTACCTCGGACAAAGAATTAGTCTAGCAATTCAAAGGGGGAACGCTGCCAGTATCTTCGGGACCTTGCCTAAAGGGACTCCTTTTTATTAATATAATTAGGTTATTATATTATATTTTTTAAGGTTTTTTAGTTTTAGTTTCTTTGTAATCTTTAAATGATAACAAGTGATATAATAAATAGTTAATATTATTCTAAGATTTATAAAGATATATAATAATTTATTATAAAGAAACAACTTTTATGGATTTCATAATTAAGATTTTTATTTTTTACATGCCTGATGTTTTGGATACTTTACAGCAACCATGGTTACGGGAGGACTGAGGTGACAAATGTCCTAACGTTACAAAGTTATTCCAAACTACCCTACGATACATCAATATTTTAATTCAAATGACTACTAAAAGCTACCAGCGAAAAACTGCGAAAAAGAAATGTTACATATATTATTATTTTTTTATTTTTTTTATGGCATAGTAGGGCAATGAGCAGTCGAAGCCGTTTGGCGACTACCGACGCCCAAACACATCCGCACAACCAAAGATTATGCAGATGCGTTGCCCTCCTTTTCCCTAACCCCCCCAATGGGCCATCGGAAACTCACAAACCGCACGAAACGCGACAGCATAGCTGTCACTTGACGCCGGTGTTATGTGAGCGAGAGGTACCACCCCGGTCGTGCTGGCCCAATTCGGCTGCTAAGCAGCATGGCACTACCTCTTAACAAATATATTTTTTACTATTCATATATTTTATTATTAATTAGTAAGTAATACATATATGGAAATAGTATTCATTAAAAACGCGTGTAATACGAAGGATTCGCATCTTGTAATCAATAGCATGATCTACGTTTTGTGTTAACGCCATCTATTGACATATTTAAAAAACTTCTTGTTACACTTGTACATCTTATATCTTACCTTGGGTCTCAAACTATCTCCATATCAAATTTTACTCAAATCGGTTCAGTGGTTTAATAAATACACAGTCCCGGCGTTTTAGCTGCACAACTTCCGTTCCCGTGGGACTTTCAGGATAAGAAATATTTTATGTCCTACGTTAGGTTTTAAAGTATTTTCACATCTAATTTCACGTGGTTTAGACAGTACCAGGGTTTTACCCGCATAGTTCCCGTTCCCGTAGGATTTTTAGGGTAACAACTATTTAATGTCTTACGTTAATGTACAAAGTATCTTTATGTCAAATTTTACTCAAATCTGTCCCATGGTTTAGAAGATAGTCAGTCCCGTGGTTTTACCCGCATAGGTCCAGTTTTCGTGGGATTTTCAGGATAAGAACTATTTTAAGTCCTACATTAAGTTTCAAAGTATCTTCATATCAAATTTCACCCAAATCTGTTCCGTGCTTTAAAAGATAGTCAGTCCCGGCGGTTTGCCCGCACAATTTACCATTCCCGTGGGATTTTCAGGATAAAACTATTTTATATCCTACGTTAAGTTCCAAAGTATCTTCATATCAAATTTAACCCAAATCTGTTCGCTCGTTTAGAAGAAAAAAAGTCCTGGGGTTTTAACCGCATAGTTTCCGTTCCCGTAGGATTTTCAGGATAAGAACTGTTTTAAGTCCTACGTTAAGTTTCAAAGTACTATCTTCATATCAAATTTCACCCAAATCTGTCCCATGGCTTAGAAGATAGAAAGTCCTGGGGTTTTATCCGAATTATTCCCGTTCCCGTAGGATTTTCAGGATAAAAACTATATTAAGTCCTACGTTAAGTTTCAGCGAATCTTCATATCAAATTTCACCTAAATCGGTTCGGTGGTTCAGAAGATAGACAGTCCCGGGGTTTTAACCGCATTAACCCCGTTCCCGTGGGATATCAGGGAGAAAAACTATCCTATGTCCTTTCTCGGGTTTCAAATTATCTTTGTGCCAAATTTCATCCAAATCTGTTCAGCGGTTTAGGCGTGAAGAAGAGACAGACAGACAGACAGACAGACAGACAGAGTTACTTTCGCATTTATAATATTAGTAAGGAAGTAAGGATTTGTCATTTATGCCCGTCAATGTATTATTTGACGGATTTGTTGAATTTTGAATTTCAATAATCAATAGTTGACTATTGATTATTGACAAATAATACTATAATGAACATTATCATCAAGATAATCTTTCGGTGGGTAGCGTGCAAAACGACAAGACGTATTTATAACGGCTCTTTGTGTAAAATTTCTATTTAATTATATTTAACCAAAATTTTAATGAATATTATGTAAAATAATAAGCCTTTACCTACCAGTATAACTATCCTTTATTTTTGAAACCTTAAACTTATAATAACTGAGAACACACATCGATCACATCACATAACTGCTACTGCAATATTTAATTAAACACTATGGAATCTATTAAGCAGTCCATCGCTGACATGACAAAGGTGTTTCACTCCAGGATGGCCGGATTTCAAGAGGAGCTTCAATCTGCGTCAAAACAAGGAGAAACTCCCACGGCGAAGTTAACGGCTGAGTTTAATACCTTTAAGTTCTTCGTCATAAATGCTTTACAATCTTTGCAGACACAGATTGAGATGTTGTCGGATTTAAACGACCAAGTGGAGATGAGAAGTAGAAGAAAAATTCTCCTAGTCCATGGTGTTCCCGAAAATAATGATGACCTTCCCTCGTCTTTGACCGATTTGCTGACTACAAAGCTAAAGTTGCCTGACATAGATGTTACGTGCATGAAATACTGTCATCGTTTAGGCCATCGGAATAACGATAAGCCCAGACCCATACTCATCAAGTTTCGGGATATGGCTCTTCGCTCGAAGGTTTGGAATGTCAAAACCAACTTACGGCAATCTGGGATCACACTGTCTGAATTTTTAACAAAGAAACGTCATGACATCTTCATGGCCGCGCGGCAACGTCTTGGCATGACTAAGTGCTGGACAAGGGACGGCTCCATAATTGTTATTGGACCGGATGGCTCTCGACACCGTGTCACTAGCATGGTTGACCTAGATGCCATTTCGTGTCCCGGATCTACAAATGCTGCTCCGAATGTTCCTGCTGTACCGTCCCCAATTGCCAAGGAGGTGAAGGGTCGATCAGCTTCTAGGACGAAGAAAATAGTCAAGGCTAAATAGGTTGTATAATAAACCACACTTAAATAATGATTTATATTAATATATTTATCTGATAGTTACCTTTCTTGCATGGTTTATATCTTAGATTATAATCAAAGGTTTATATATATTATTTTAGATACATATACTTTCTTTTTCTGATTTTTCTTTTAGATGATAAAATAATATTGCTATTTTTGGTAATACTATGTTTATTGCTCAGTTATTTTAAATGCTAAGTGTCCGATTTGTAAGCTTCACTCTACACTACACTAGATTATTAATTAATATTTATAGGCTAGATAACTGACTTTATTTTGCTTATTGTATTTAAAGTTGTTACTTGGAGTAGAACTATCTAATAAATTTTATTTTTATATTCACTTGTAATAATTGTTTACAGTTATCGCAACAGTTGCACGTTTAATGTGGGTATTTGAATAATTATGGTATTTTTGCGTTCGGATACTTATGTCTGATTTTCTTTATAGTCACTGGCGGGTATTGGTTTGATTATTACTATTAGATTTTTTTAATTTTTTTTTATATATTATTATTTTATTTATAATAAGTGTTTAGTGTTTTATTTGTATTAATTTTATATTATTAAGTGTATACATATATATTATATTACTTATATTATATTATAATATATTATAATTTAGTAGGTGTTTTATATTATTTATTCTATATTTTTAGAATACTTCTTTTATTATTGTGTTCATATTAGATACACACTTAGAAAACATAGTATGGAGGAACATTAGTATCGGTGCCTGTAGCGATGATTTTTTCTCTCTGTCCTCATGTGACACTAATGATGAGAGTTTTCTGAGCACTAGTTCTTATAACTTAAAGGAAACCCTTATATCACATTTTTCTGATGTAAAGAAAAAACTCAATGTAATTCACATTAACGCCCAAAGCATTTCGGCACATTATTCAGATATGTTAGCGTCCTTCGACTCGGTTAATGTAGATGCCATTCTCGTATCTGAAACCTGGCTCAAACCATGTTTACCTTCCACCAGCTATTGCTTGCCAGGGTTTCAACTCGTACGTAACGATCGCATCGGTAAAGGTGGTGGTGGTATTGCGATTTATCTCCGTTCTGACATTCCTTTTAATTTAGTTAAAACGTCAACACAGCCGCCATCTGCCGATCAACTAGAATATATTCTTATGGAAGTATTTTTATCTCATACAAAACTTCTTTTCATATTTTTAATTATTCCATAAATTCTGGCTTATTTCCGTCCATCTGGAAATCTGCACAAGTAATCCCTTTACCTAAAAAACATAAACCTAACTCTGTTGTTGATTACCGTCCTATTTCTATATTACCTTTCCTTTCAAAAGTCCTTGAACGTTTAGTCCATCAACAGCTGTCCCATTATGTAAACATAAATAACCTCCTTAGCCCTTTTCAATCCGGATTTCGGCCAGGTCATAGCACAACTTCTGCACTTGTCAAAGTCACTGATGACATTCGCTTGGGAATGGATAATAAACAACTTACTATACTTACTTTACTAGATTTTAGCAACGCTTTTAACACGATTGATCATGATATCCTGGTTAGTAGGTTGTTGACTCTTAATTTATCGCCATCAGTGGTTGGATGGTTTCATGATTATCTTGTGGGCCGACGGCAGCGTGTACGGATTGGTGATAGTTATTCTTCATGGTCCAATATCGCTGCTGGCGTCCCACAGGGTGGCGTCTTATCTCCACTTCTTTTCGCTCTATTTATTAATACCATCACTCAGTCCATATCGTCTTTCTTTCACATGTATGTAGATGATCTCCAAGTCTATACTCAGTCTTCTCTCGACAATCTTCCTAATATGGTTTCCGTTATGAATAGAGATCTGGAGAAGATCTGCGAGTGGAGTAAATACAACGGACTTCATATTAATCCGCTTAAATCCCAGGTAATAATTATAGGCAGTCCAGGGCTCGTCTCTCGGATAGACTGGGGTGGATTACCTCCGGTGCTCGTAAGTGGTGTCCGTCTCCCATTTAGCAAGACAGTGAGAAATTTGGGAGTATATTTAGATGAAAATCTCTCATGGTCTCATCATATCAAAGAAATGAGTAATATATAGTGTGTGGCACTCTTTAAAACGTTATTTTGTTTTTTTTAGAATTTATGTGTTGCCTATCCAGAGACATAAGATGTTAAGTCTCGGTGCCAGTAATTACACTGCCTGTCTTGCCCTTGTCTGGTGTAGCGGGTGTCTGTGGATGTCGCTCTTCACTTACCATCAGGTGAACCGACAACTTCAACTTACCCGAAATTACCCGTCGGATTTATAATGATATTTTGGGATTTGATAACCTAAAGATTAAAAAAAGGCTTGTATATAGGCCAGTTATGATTGAGAAAAAAAATTGCTTCAATTTTGGGGCGGTGGAAATCACGGGGCACAATTAGTGTTATACAAGATCGTTACAAAGGTTGGTTGTATGAACACTTGATATTATTTATGAACGTTGAATGAATTTGTGGTCGGTATCCATCCGGTAAGGCACGTGTCGGCAGTCGGAAGTCCGTTAAAAAAATTGTTTTTTATTTTATTTTCGATTTTTAATGATTTACATCTTTTTTTTTATCAAGTCTTTTTGGAAGTGGATTATATTGTTTTTAAAAATGTTGTGTTATGATGAGTGGATAATAGCTATATAATAGGATATATACTATAATATAATAGGATAGAATAGTAGATAGGTGGATATTAACATAGTTAGGCTTTAAAATGGGATATTTACCACGTTTTTCACTTTTGTTTCGTGGTGCTTGATATTTTGACATAATTTACGAATATTCTGGACGAGTCGCAATTTGAGTATTAGAAATAGGAGGAATTACGATAGGAGTCGTTATATAACCACGAGTAATAGGCAATTTATTTAATTAATCATAATGTAATAAAAACCGCATATAAGCATTGGTTACTGTATGCGTATATATATATACGCATACAGTAACTAACTATAAGTATGTATACAAATACAAAAGAGAGTCGTAATTGGGATTAGCGTCCGCTTTTAATACAACGTTAATTATGGTTTTAATTGAGGCTGCGCGAATAACATATTTTCCCGTTTTCACGAGAGTAATTCAGGTGTACCGTCAGTAAATAAAATAAATTAAAAGAATAATATTTTGTTAACACTCAATACAAAATAGAGTTTGCAAAAGAAGTGTTACCATAAAGAATCGAAAAGCGCTCGCTTACACATGATATTTATCTTGATTTTCAGATAAAAGCCTTCGTTGAATTAAATTTTAACGCTTATGATTGTAAACATGACATTTGATATTAACATTTTCATGTGCAAATAAACATGTTGCCATGTTGATGGAATCGTACAATCATTTGGTTTGATTTTTTTTAATTTGCTTTCTTAGGTACAGATGTTACAACAACATAAATATAACAACGCAATAAAATTATGCACAAAAACATAACTTTTTTTGGGAATAGCTTATAATATTCTATCGCTTCTATTCGTTTCCGGCTTTTTGACTATGATTTAATAGAGGCATTTTTTAATGTGTAGAATGTGGATACGTCGTCATATACAATAAACTAAATTAATTTAAACATTTTTATGCAATTACTAGAGGTCTACGTCGGTAACACTATCTTTGTTTTTGATATCGCAGGGAAATCCTTATGGATGCAGACAGGATTTTCGGGTAAATCCTGACCCAATGTAGGACTCGCACCTGGGAGTGACCACCCTAACTAAAACCACTCCGAGCGCCTTCAGCCACTTTTTGAGAGTCCCGAATCTGCAGGCAACAGGAGCACCTTAGCTGCTGCCCCGGCGAAGGTCAGACTACTCCTCGTAAGTGGGGCCTGTCCAGCCGCTACTAAGTAGTCCCTACGACGTCGTGCTTTACAGGCCTATCCAGTAACGCTCCAGTGTTTGTGTTGGGTGAGCCCAACACAAACACTGGAGCGTTACTGGAGGTACATTAAGTAGCTTCTCCTACGCAGTATGCACCCTCATTCACTGTCACCCGCTCTTCGACCCCCTTCTGGGACATTACTGTCTTTTTTGTTACTACAGATATACTGTGTTTTCCACAGAAGAGCAGGACAGACAATATAATTAAAGATACCGAGACATATCTTACATGAATGAATTGCCTAAGCTGGTCCCAACCTGTTTATGTTCATGGGTCCGTTGACTACTTCCAACCAGGTAGCTCGATTACCACATGACATGTAACTAGCTAAAGTTTTATGTAATATTTTAGTCATTCCAACAAGTCATCATCAGCTTGGATCCATCCTGTCAATGACCGCCTGAACTATTGGAAGTGGACCCACCTCCTGACACTTCTTGTTCGTTTTCTTCATTTCTGAAGGTCATGTCCTTAAAACGCTTTACAATAATAATAATAGCTATGGACGCTTATACACCACGTGAATCTGGTCCCGTGGTAAGTTCTCGAAGAACTTGTGTTACGGGTACCAGACAACGGAAATATATTTTATACTTTTATACTATACATATATTGAATATTTTTATTATTTAATACATATATTTAATACACATCCATGACCCAGGACCACAGAAAACTTTTTGTTCCCTGGCGGGATTCGAACCCGCTACCTCCGGCTTGAGCGCCAACGCGCTAACTATTTAGCCACAGAGGTCCTCGGCTTTCTTTGCTTTGTGTGTTACTTATTTCCCTCCATTTTGTCCTGTTTTCGTTCCTCAGGGCTTGTAACAGAGATCCCGGTGTGATAAGCTTGGTCACAACATCAGCTGGGTGATGGACCGCGAGGTCTTTCTCCTTCCACCTTATCATCAATAACTAGCCTGTCGAAGTTATCTGCTTGGCAGCGGGTTATGTGACCAAAATACCAAATAATTCGTTAGTAGCCGTAAAATTGTCAACAACAACAACAACAATTTTTACAGTGAAGTTGTTTCAGAATAGACTTATTTATTCATTTTTCAGTCAGGTATTCGAAGCAATCTACGCCAGCATCGCATCCGTAATAGTCCCTAGCCCTATTGCTCCCGATACTATAGGTACTGTCTAAATAAATATTTTCTTCTGTTTCGCATCCACAGTTATATTCTTAGTTAAAATTCATCTTACTATTCGTAGTATGGTGTTTTTTATGTCAAGGAGACAACCGAGCAGTTGAAGCCTTAGGCTGACTACCGGCGCCAATAGACATCCGCACAACTATGCAAATGTGTTGCCCTCCTTTTCCCATCCCTCCCAATGGGCCACCGGGAAATTCACAAACCGCATGAAACGCGACTGCATAGCTGTCACTTGACGCCGGTGTTAGGTGAGCGAGAGGTACCACGCCGGTCGTGTCGGCCCAATATAGCTCAAAAGTAGCATGGCACTAACTCTTCCACTGTAGGTTGTGATGGGCTTATCGTACATAAATTTGAATGTACCTATCAGGCCATTAAAATTTTGGGAATAAAAAAGTTATTATAACAAAAAAATTTGACGCTCAAAATAGTCGGTACCTTTAGTTTTTTTGTAGACGGTACACATTATGTGCGTTGGAAAGGCTGGGGGGCTTCCGTAGGGGTGGGGAGGCCACATCCGCCGGAAGCTTCATCCCCCTTTCTATGTAAAAGTCAGCCTACTATTTCTTCTTGTTCCATGAATACTTTTGCATACAATTAACTGTATGTTATTTATTTCTATCGAAATGTTGATAGTTGTAATTTTTTATACCAAAATGTACGTCATATATTATTAAGTGTAAAATTGTGAAACTAAAATTAAGTTTGATCGATCGATTAGAAAATTGGACAAAATGCTATCTTTTGTTTTAGAAAATAGTTTTATGCACACTTCTTTTTTGACATGAGAAATTGTTATCGTTTAACCGAAAATAAATCAATACAAATATAAGACATCTTCTTTTTAACGTATCTTACTATAAAAAACTTGGACATTGGAATTTTTTCGTTTCAGCAGCTGTAGTGCCGTCGGTATCTTACTCTCTATAAAACAATACTTAGGACTTAGTTTACTACAATTAATCATAGAAAATATTACTATGCTAGAATATGGTCTCATTTTTGTAACATGTATATTTTTTTAAAGATTGTATAATATGATGAACGTAGAACGAAGTCGTAGCTGCGTAACATCAGAGAGTGGATGGTTTACTGAACTGTTTAGTGTCGCAAGAGAAAAAGAAAAATATGCAGAGCTGACTGCCAACCTTTACTAGTTGGAGAGGCACCTCAAGATGAAGAAGAATAATGATGACATTTGTGTACGAAAGTATTTAAACCTATAAGCATAGGAAAACATGAATATTTTTATACTGAACATATGTCTCCCTCGAAAAAACGACAAAACGACCGATCCCTCACCACTCGTATCCAACATGGACCGGCCACTGAACGGAGACCGTCTTGTGTGTAGCGGAATATTAATCGGTATTAATGATAATCACGAAATAGTCTTCTTTAAGATAGGGTGCCTTACTTTCCCCACCATGGTCTTGGCCTTGTCGTGGCGGAGGGGCTCAGTAGCATAGGGTGAGCCGCTGCACCTTGGGCAAAGCTAAGTGAGCCGAGGGAGCTCTTTGTACTCCTCTTATAAGAAGAGGGGACAAAAGAGCAGGGGGCAAGGGGCGAGGACGGGAACCTCATCCCATTGTACTGTCCAGACGTTGGGAGGGGTTGTTTTGTGGTGCGGGACAACCTTCTGTGGGTCGGTCCCCTGATGGACTGACTAGCCGTTGATGTGCCCTGTTTGCTCAACAGATCCGGGGCACCTCACCGAAGGTAGCATTGGTGGCACTCGCCGGGTTTTAGTGGGTAGTGGTCCCACATACCCGTCTGGGGAGACCCACTCCCCGCGGATTTCCCGGCGTTAAAGGAAAAAGTAGAACACGGTGTCAGTGGAAATTGGTGTCCCTAATATAATCGTAATAAAATATAAAAATAATATACCAATAGAGTCAACATAATATCAGGGCAAGTGCATAACATAATAGCAAGGTGTTCGCCATTAGGGGAATGGCAAACACCTGAGATTTTTACAAATAAAATAATAAATATTTGAATGCTTATTTATTTATGACTTACCAAAATAAAAAAAGTTAGAAATCAAATTAAATTAAAAAAAGATCACAACCAGGGTAGAGAATTTTCATTTTCATTTCATAAAATTGTTCATCCAGTACCCGCAACAAAGATTCTTGTGAACTAAATACTGGAATACATGTGATTTCGTCGTATATCATTTTTAATTATTATAATTTTTATCTAATCCAATATTATTACTATTATTAAAATAACAATCTAATTTCATACAAACTAAACTTAAAGATTTTCATTTGAGCTTTAGGCAAATTTCTTATATATTGTTCATTGCTGGGTGACTGTGACCACTTACAATCAGAATTTGTCGGCCGGTCCGCCTATTTCTAATACATAATAAAATGATTGTAGTTTAATATAATATTTGTATCGTTCCTAAAATCAGGATACACTTTTTTATGTTATAGTGCACTTTAACTTATTTATTTTGTTATATATTTAACTCACAATATAGCCAATATGTATAATATACCTACTAAAAATCTAACAAATAATACTGTAACCCAAGGGTAGCTTGGTGTAAAAGCTAGTATTTCTTTGTGCCCTTTACTTTAATAGCCTGGTGGCCATCTGCATGAGTTGGGGTAATTTGGATATGAGTTTTAAATCCATTAAAGTTCGCCATCAGCTTTGTTGCGTTTACACGTATTGTACATTCAGAGTGCTAGCAGCGCCCAATCTTAGATTCACGTCAATCACTGGCGGGATTCGAACCCGCTACCTCCGGCTTGAGCGCCAACGCGCTAACTATTTAGCCACAGAGGTCCTCGGCTTTCTTTGCTTTGTGTGTTACTTATTTCCCTCCATTTTGTCCTGTTTTCGTTCCTCAGGGCTTGTAACAGAGATCCCGGTGTGATAAGCTTGGTCACAACATCAGCTGGGTGATGGACCGCGAGGTCTTTCTCCTTCCACCTTATCATCAATAACTAGCCTGTCGAAGTTATCTGCTTGGCAGCGGGTTATGTGACCAAAATACCAAATAATTCGTTAGTAGCCGTAAAATTGTCAACAACAACAACAACAATTTTTACAGTGAAGTTGTTTCAGAATAGACTTATTTATTCATTTTTCAGTCAGGTATTCGAAGCAATCTACGCCAGCATCGCATCCGTAATAGTCCCTAGCCCTATTGCTCCCGATACTATAGGTACTGTCTAAATAAATATTTTCTTCTGTTTCGCATCCACAGTTATATTCTTAGTTAAAATTCATCTTACTATTCGTAGTATGGTGTTTTTTATGTCAAGGAGACAACCGAGCAGTTGAAGCCTTAGGCTGACTACCGGCGCCAATAGACATCCGCACAACTATGCAAATGTGTTGCCCTCCTTTTCCCATCCCTCCCAATGGGCCACCGGGAAATTCACAAACCGCATGAAACGCGACTGCATAGCTGTCACTTGACGCCGGTGTTAGGTGAGCGAGAGGTACCACGCCGGTCGTGTCGGCCCAATATAGCTCAAAAGTAGCATGGCACTAACTCTTCCACTGTAGGTTGTGATGGGCTTATCGTACATAAATTTGAATGTACCTATCAGGCCATTAAAATTTTGGGAATAAAAAAGTTATTATAACAAAAAAATTTGACGCTCAAAATAGTCGGTACCTTTAGTTTTTTTGTAGACGGTACACATTATGTGCGTTGGAAAGGCTGGGGGGCTTCCGTAGGGGTGGGGAGGCCACATCCGCCGGAAGCTTCATCCCCCTTTCTATGTAAAAGTCAGCCTACTATTTCTTCTTGTTCCATGAATACTTTTGCATACAATTAACTGTATGTTATTTATTTCTATCGAAATGTTGATAGTTGTAATTTTTTATACCAAAATGTACGTCATATATTATTAAGTGTAAAATTGTGAAACTAAAATTAAGTTTGATCGATCGATTAGAAAATTGGACAAAATGCTATCTTTTGTTTTAGAAAATAGTTTTATGCACACTTCTTTTTTGACATGAGAAATTGTTATCGTTTAACCGAAAATAAATCAATACAAATATAAGACATCTTCTTTTTAACGTATCTTACTATAAAAAACTTGGACATTGGAATTTTTTCGTTTCAGCAGCTGTAGTGCCGTCGGTATCTTACTCTCTATAAAACAATACTTAGGACTTAGTTTACTACAATTAATCATAGAAAATATTACTATGCTAGAATATGGTCTCATTTTTGTAACATGTATATTTTTTTAAAGATTGTATAATATGATGAACGTAGAACGAAGTCGTAGCTGCGTAACATCAGAGAGTGGATGGTTTACTGAACTGTTTAGTGTCGCAAGAGAAAAAGAAAAATATGCAGAGCTGACTGCCAACCTTTACTAGTTGGAGAGGCACCTCAAGATGAAGAAGAATAATGATGACATTTGTGTACGAAAGTATTTAAACCTATAAGCATAGGAAAACATGAATATTTTTATACTGAACATATGTCTCCCTCGAAAAAACGACAAAACGACCGATCCCTCACCACTCGTATCCAACATGGACCGGCCACTGAACGGAGACCGTCTTGTGTGTAGCGGAATATTAATCGGTATTAATGATAATCACGAAATAGTCTTCTTTAAGATAGGGTGCCTTACTTTCCCCACCATGGTCTTGGCCTTGTCGTGGCGGAGGGGCTCAGTAGCATAGGGTGAGCCGCTGCACCTTGGGCAAAGCTAAGTGAGCCGAGGGAGCTCTTTGTACTCCTCTTATAAGAAGAGGGGACAAAAGAGCAGGGGGCAAGGGGCGAGGACGGGAACCTCATCCCATTGTACTGTCCAGACGTTGGGAGGGGTTGTTTTGTGGTGCGGGACAACCTTCTGTGGGTCGGTCCCCTGATGGACTGACTAGCCGTCGATGTGCCCTGTTTGCTCAACAGATCCGGGGCACCTCACCGAAGGTAGCATTGGTGGCACTCGCCGGGTTTTAGTGGGTAGTGGTCCCACATACCCGTCTGGGGAGACCCACTCCCCGCGGATTTCCCGGCGTTAAAGGAAAAAGTAGAACACGGTGTCAGTGGAAATTGGTGTCCCTAATATAATCGTAATAAAATATAAAAATAATATACCAATAGAGTCAACATAATATCAGGGCAAGTGCATAACATAATAGCAAGGTGTTCGCCATTAGGGGAATGGCAAACACCTGAGATTTTTACAAATAAAATAATAAATATTTGAATGCTTATTTATTTATGACTTACCAAAATAAAAAAAGTTAGAAATCAAATTAAATTAAAAAAAGATCACAACCAGGGTAGAGAATTTTCATTTTCATTTCATAAAATTGTTCATCCAGTACCCGCAACAAAGATTCTTGTGAACTAAATACTGGAATACATGTGATTTCGTCGTATATCATTTTTAATTATTATAATTTTTATCTAATCCAATATTATTACTATTATTAAAATAACAATCTAATTTCATACAAACTAAACTTAAAGATTTTCATTTGAGCTTTAGGCAAATTTCTTATATATTGTTCATTGCTGGGTGACTGTGACCACTTACAATCAGAATTTGTCGGCCGGTCCGCCTATTTCTAATACATAATAAAATGATTGTAGTTTAATATAATATTTGTATCGTTCCTAAAATCAGGATACACTTTTTTATGTTATAGTGCACTTTAACTTATTTATTTTGTTATATATTTAACTCACAATATAGCCAATATGTATAATATACCTACTAAAAATCTAACAAATAATACTGTAACCCAAGGGTAGCTTGGTGTAAAAGCTAGTATTTCTTTGTGCCCTTTACTTTAATAGCCTGGTGGCCATCTGCATGAGTTGGGGTAATTTGGATATGAGTTTTAAATCCATTAAAGTTCGCCATCAGCTTTGTTGCGTTTACACGTATTGTACATTCAGAGTGCTAGCAGCGCCCAATCTTAGATTCACGTCAATCACTGGCGGGATTCGAACCCGCTACCTCCGGCTTGAGCGCCAACGCGCTAACTATTTAGCCACAGAGGTCCTCGGCTTTCTTTGCTTTGTGTGTTACTTATTTCCCTCCATTTTGTCCTGTTTTCGTTCCTCAGGGCTTGTAACAGAGATCCCGGTGTGATAAGCTTGGTCACAACATCAGCTGGGTGATGGACCGCGAGGTCTTTCTCCTTCCACCTTATCATCAATAACTAGCCTGTCGAAGTTATCTGCTTGGCAGCGGGTTATGTGACCAAAATACCAAATAATTCGTTAGTAGCCGTAAAATTGTCAACAACAACAACAACAATTTTTACAGTGAAGTTGTTTCAGAATAGACTTATTTATTCATTTTTCAGTCAGGTATTCGAAGCAATCTACGCCAGCATCGCATCCGTAATAGTCCCTAGCCCTATTGCTCCCGATACTATAGGTACTGTCTAAATAAATATTTTCTTCTGTTTCGCATCCACAGTTATATTCTTAGTTAAAATTCATCTTACTATTCGTAGTATGGTGTTTTTTATGTCAAGGAGACAACCGAGCAGTTGAAGCCTTAGGCTGACTACCGGCGCCAATAGACATCCGCACAACTATGCAAATGTGTTGCCCTCCTTTTCCCATCCCTCCCAATGGGCCACCGGGAAATTCACAAACCGCATGAAACGCGACTGCATAGCTGTCACTTGACGCCGGTGTTAGGTGAGCGAGAGGTACCACGCCGGTCGTGTCGGCCCAATATAGCTCAAAAGTAGCATGGCACTAACTCTTCCACTGTAGGTTGTGATGGGCTTATCGTACATAAATTTGAATGTACCTATCAGGCCATTAAAATTTTGGGAATAAAAAAGTTATTATAACAAAAAAATTTGACGCTCAAAATAGTCGGTACCTTTAGTTTTTTTGTAGACGGTACACATTATGTGCGTTGGAAAGGCTGGGGGGCTTCCGTAGGGGTGGGGAGGCCACATCCGCCGGAAGCTTCATCCCCCTTTCTATGTAAAAGTCAGCCTACTATTTCTTCTTGTTCCATGAATACTTTTGCATACAATTAACTGTATGTTATTTATTTCTATCGAAATGTTGATAGTTGTAATTTTTTATACCAAAATGTACGTCATATATTATTAAGTGTAAAATTGTGAAACTAAAATTAAGTTTGATCGATCGATTAGAAAATTGGACAAAATGCTATCTTTTGTTTTAGAAAATAGTTTTATGCACACTTCTTTTTTGACATGAGAAATTGTTATCGTTTAACCGAAAATAAATCAATACAAATATAAGACATCTTCTTTTTAACGTATCTTACTATAAAAAACTTGGACATTGGAATTTTTTCGTTTCAGCAGCTGTAGTGCCGTCGGTATCTTACTCTCTATAAAACAATACTTAGGACTTAGTTTACTACAATTAATCATAGAAAATATTACTATGCTAGAATATGGTCTCATTTTTGTAACATGTATATTTTTTTAAAGATTGTATAATATGATGAACGTAGAACGAAGTCGTAGCTGCGTAACATCAGAGAGTGGATGGTTTACTGAACTGTTTAGTGTCGCAAGAGAAAAAGAAAAATATGCAGAGCTGACTGCCAACCTTTACTAGTTGGAGAGGCACCTCAAGATGAAGAAGAATAATGATGACATTTGTGTACGAAAGTATTTAAACCTATAAGCATAGGAAAACATGAATATTTTTATACTGAACATATGTCTCCCTCGAAAAAACGACAAAACGACCGATCCCTCACCACTCGTATCCAACATGGACCGGCCACTGAACGGAGACCGTCTTGTGTGTAGCGGAATATTAATCGGTATTAATGATAATCACGAAATAGTCTTCTTTAAGATAGGGTGCCTTACTTTCCCCACCATGGTCTTGGCCTTGTCGTGGCGGAGGGGCTCAGTAGCATAGGGTGAGCCGCTGCACCTTGGGCAAAGCTAAGTGAGCCGAGGGAGCTCTTTGTACTCCTCTTATAAGAAGAGGGGACAAAAGAGCAGGGGGCAAGGGGCGAGGACGGGAACCTCATCCCATTGTACTGTCCAGACGTTGGGAGGGGTTGTTTTGTGGTGCGGGACAACCTTCTGTGGGTCGGTCCCCTGATGGACTGACTAGCCGTCGATGTGCCCTGTTTGCTCAACAGATCCGGGGCACCTCACCGAAGGTAGCATTGGTGGCACTCGCCGGGTTTTAGTGGGTAGTGGTCCCACATACCCGTCTGGGGAGACCCACTCCCCGCGGATTTCCCGGCGTTAAAGGAAAAAGTAGAACACGGTGTCAGTGGAAATTGGTGTCCCTAATATAATCGTAATAAAATATAAAAATAATATACCAATAGAGTCAACATAATATCAGGGCAAGTGCATAACATAATAGCAAGGTGTTCGCCATTAGGGGAATGGCAAACACCTGAGATTTTTACAAATAAAATAATAAATATTTGAATGCTTATTTATTTATGACTTACCAAAATAAAAAAAGTTAGAAATCAAATTAAATTAAAAAAAGATCACAACCAGGGTAGAGAATTTTCATTTTCATTTCATAAAATTGTTCATCCAGTACCCGCAACAAAGATTCTTGTGAACTAAATACTGGAATACATGTGATTTCGTCGTATATCATTTTTAATTATTATAATTTTTATCTAATCCAATATTATTACTATTATTAAAATAACAATCTAATTTCATACAAACTAAACTTAAAGATTTTCATTTGAGCTTTAGGCAAATTTCTTATATATTGTTCATTGCTGGGTGACTGTGACCACTTACAATCAGAATTTGTCGGCCGGTCCGCCTATTTCTAATACATAATAAAATGATTGTAGTTTAATATAATATTTGTATCGTTCCTAAAATCAGGATACACTTTTTTATGTTATAGTGCACTTTAACTTATTTATTTTGTTATATATTTAACTCACAATATAGCCAATATGTATAATATACCTACTAAAAATCTAACAAATAATACTGTAACCCAAGGGTAGCTTGGTGTAAAAGCTAGTATTTCTTTGTGCCCTTTACTTTAATAGCCTGGTGGCCATCTGCATGAGTTGGGGTAATTTGGATATGAGTTTTAAATCCATTAAAGTTCGCCATCAGCTTTGTTGCGTTTACACGTATTGTACATTCAGAGTGCTAGCAGCGCCCAATCTTAGATTCACGTCGATCCGCGA
The DNA here is from genome assembly GCA_963853865.1 of Helleia helle. NCBI lineage: Eukaryota > Metazoa > Arthropoda > Insecta > Lepidoptera > Lycaenidae > Helleia > Helleia helle. The sequence continues at coordinate 10,736,260 of OY971420.1, forward strand.
TACTCTAAAAAGGGTACACAATTGTAGCTTGCCCTAATTCATGAACTTTACATATAAAATAATATTTTGAATCAAATTCTTAACAACTAGTTTGGGATAAAGTATTTCTAAACAAATTAAATAGACCATTCTTTTGAATTTTATTTGTAACTCAAAGAGCCACTACAAACTAAGTATGGATTGCATTTTGTTTTTAATCGAGTATAAAAATGAGTAACAAGTTAATGTATGCATTAAAATAATATTTGAAAGAGAAATAGATGAAAAAGAGAGAACGTCACATACAATAATTTAATGCCATTAGGTGGTAAGAAAACTATCATATTATTGAATATACTTATTAAAAATAAGTGCTACATTTTTTCAGGATTATAATAATTAATAAGTAAGCGGTAAGATAATGCCATTGATTATATACATGTTTAAATGAAACGCCGATTACCATGACTTGGAGCGCATGCGATATGGTCCCGAAGGAACCACAGCGAGCGATAAAAGCGTCATGCATAATGTACAGCCGTCCGAAATCGAAAAATTAAACTCCCGCCCTCTGCCGGCCGAGCCCGGATAATTACGTGAAGGGTTGCTCTTGTTTTGACATGTATCCGACGGTTCGCCGAGTTATGATCATCGCTAATTATCCATACACCGTATCATCACGCCGCACTCCCAGTGGACGCGCTTTAGAAAACCTTTCAGATTCGCCTTTGTTTTGATTATGTGTTGTCATAACCATTTTTATGGTAACCATAATATATGTATGGTTGTTGTTACATGCAGATATAAAGGTTGTTTGCGCTAATCTGCGGATCAAAGGGTGGATTTGAAAAATTCTATTTGCATCTGATTTTTTGAAGGACTTTTTTAAATTTTGAAATAAGTGAAATCACGACCAGCATTTTGGTATATTGTAGTAACCGCGCATTAATTAATTCTGTTTATTGGAAAATTTTATAATTAGTTGTGTGGCACGAATTTGAGTTTCAACTAATTTTTTTATTATATTTAAAACTATTCGTTATTAATGCAGTTAATATAATTATAAATTAATTATAGTCTGAAATATATGTCTCTATAACTTGTGTAACATATTATTTTTATTTACCTTAATTAAATCACCATATTACACCACAACAGTCTATTAGAGATGTGGACCGCCACTTCAACGAGATAATTGTTTGCGTGATATCGGTAAGTGGTAACCCTAGTTCTCTGGCGGATGTCTTCGTTCCGAATCCTATCTGTCAAAGAAACACCCCGCATAGCACGGTCTATAGCACGTTGAGCTACGACAAACTTACGGACTAGTCATTACGGGGAGAAAGCATTGGTCGGAGACTTTCGTCTTCGAACTCTGCGGTATAGACGACGTGAGAATATGGCTAAGCTTCCTAAATCCCATCCCAATTGAATCCTCCTATCGGTTTCGAAGTTATGTCGACCTAGTTGCAAAGTGTGGCCAAGATAGACAAGTTTTATTGTCTATGTGAAAGAAAAAAAAACATTATTATCTGGTCAGCGGTGCATCAACACTGTAGTTATCTACGCTCAATTTAGCATTTCCTATTTATATTACCAATAAGTAAGAGGTGGTACCATGCTGCTTTGCAGCCGAATTGGGCCGACACGACTAGGGTGGTACCTCTCGCTCATATAACACCGGCGTCAAGTGACGGCTATGCTATCGCGTTTCGCGCTGTTTGTGAGTTTCCGGTGGCCAATTGGGGGGATTGAGAAAAGGAGGGTAACGCATCTGCATAACTTTTGGTTGTGCGGATGTCTATGGATGTCGGTAGTCACCATAAGTCTGCGACTGCTTGGTTGTCTCCCTATGATTTAAAAAAATTATAATAAAAAAAACATCTGTAATGTTACGGACCGGCCATAAATAAACATTGATGAAAAATTAATTACCTTTTTTGCCGCTGTTTTGAAAAAACAGTTAATTGAAGAACAAAATGAAATTAGACTGAAAATTATGGAGGAAATCAATGACATATTATGAATTTGTTGAAATAAACACAAAACACGTTATCGCTTATTAATATTTGTTATAAATAATGGTTTCCAAGCCAATGTTCGTTTGACAGCAGAACGGGATACTTTTTCGTGCGCACTGCCTGTCAATTTATAAGACGTTATCACGTTAAAATATTTGTAATACTAAATTAGTACTAGATCGTTCAATAAGTCCCGGGACTAACATAGACATGGCGGCTTATAATAAAAAATTTTTTTATTTTTCGAAAGCACTGGCCATCAAAATGATATGTGTATTTTTTTTTTAAATCGAACGATACAATATTGAGCTACACACTTTTTACCCGCGACGGAACGGAGACTGTATATGCGTTTGGGGTGAGAGGCAGTTTGTGTGTAAACCTATTTTGCAGCTTATCTCCAAGACTAATTGTCCGATTTTGATGCGGTTTTCAGAGATGGGCTCGGATTAGATTGGTGCATATTATAAGATATATATTAAGTTGATAACTCACTAGAGGGCACTGCAGTAAACGTTTTTTGTACAATCCAATGTTGCCATTTTTCTCCAAAACTACTATTTTAATTTTGATACGAATTTCAATGATGGCTTTCGGTTTGATTGGTGCATGTTCTTAGATAGGTGTTACAATTACAAACCACCAGGGGGCACTGCAGTAAACATTTGTTTTGATGCGGGTTTTATTCAGTGATGGGTTCTGGTTTGATCGGTGCATGTTCTTGTATTATGTGTTACGATGAAAACTCACCAGGGGGCGCTGAAGTAAATGTTTGTTTGTGGATAACCATAACTACTAGTCCGCTTTAGATGCGATTTTCGGTGATAGGTTCGGGTTTAATTGTGGTACGTGTTCTTAAATGTGTTACGGTGACGAGTCACCAGGGGCGCTGCAGTAAACATTTATTTGTACAAACTAATGCTGCAATTTTTCTCCAAAACTACTAGTCTGATTTTGATGCGGTTTTCAATTATGGGTTTGGATTTAATTGGTGCATTTTATCAGATAGGTGTTACAATTACGACTTACCAGGGGGCGCTGCAGTAAATATTTGTTTTGATGCGGTTTTCATTCAGTGGTGGGTTCTGGTTTGATTGGTGGATATTCATATATTTTTTATGACGATGAAAATTCACCAGTAGGGCTAGCATGCGCGCATAACAAAATTTTGTCTACTCCTTTTCTCGTATTATTTCATATAAGTAATACGAGAAAATGGGTAGATACAATTTTGTCGTGCGCGTATGCTAGCCCTACAGGGGGCGCTGCAGAAAACATAATATATGGTTTGTGCAACTACTACTATTAAGTCCGTTTTGGATGTGGTTTCCGGTTATAGGTTCGGTTTAAATTGTGTTGCATGTTCTTAAAAATGTGTTACGGTGACACCTCACTAGGGGGCGCTGCAGTAAACATTGTTTTTACAAAACAAAAACTACTGGTCCAATTTGGATGCGGCTTTTAATAATGGGTTTGTGGTTGATTAGTGTAGATTTTTAAATAGGTGTTACGGTATCAACTCACTAGGTGACGCTGCAGTAATATCTAGTCCGATTTTCATGCGGTATTCATTATAGGGTTTGTGGTTGATCAGTAAAGGTTCTTAAAAAGATGATACGGTGGTAAAACACTTGAAGGCGCTGCAGTCATAAATATATTTAATTTTCGCTTCTACATATTTAATATTAATAAGTTTTATAGAGCATACTCTATAAAAAGTTTGAAATAAAAAGCAAAATTAAAAATTTTGAAAAAAAAACCAAAACGGTTAAAACATAATTGAAAAATGATAAAATAATTAAAAAACCCCGACATTTAAACAACAGAGTATCATTTTTCATAGCACTTCCCTACGCACCTATTTGATTCTCGAAGACGTAGATGTGGCAATAACATATTATTTAAGTCCCTATGAACTTAATATAAAACACAATATAATCTGTCGGGGGCTGCCATCACTATTTTAAACTTCAACATAAATATAAAAAAGCAAAATTACACATAAAAAACCCACGATGGTTAAAATGCAGGTAATTGAAAAAGAATAAAATAATTAAAAAATCCTCGATTTAAAGAATTTATGCAACGAGAGATAATAAACGTAAAAAACGTAAAAAAATGTTCCCATTTCTCTTTAAAACTACTAGTCAAATTTTGATGCGGTTTCATCACTGTTTTAAATTTGAAGAAATTTATGTATAGCAATAAAATATCTCCAAATTATTCACGTTACTATAAAACTACAAATCTAGTCCATTCAATGGCAGTAGGGAAGTGCTATGAAAACTGATACTCTGTTGTTTAAATGTCGGGGTTTTTTTTAAATATTTTATCATTTTTCAATTATGTTTTAACCGTCGTGGGTATTTTTCAAAATTTTAATTTTGCTTTTTATTAGTGAGACTAGTTTAGTACATTCGTAAAAAATGGATAACAACGAGTTTCGCGTGTTGATAAAACATTGTTTTTTAATGGGAAAAACCACCGTTCAAGCGCAGCAGTGGCTTAAAAAGTGTTATTTAGAATCTGCTCCGTCTAAAACAACAATTTGTCGGTGGTACACTGAATTCAAACGCGGTCTGGTATATCGGTATGGATGCAAATGATGCTGAACGTTCTGGTCGTCCAAATGAAGCAGTGACTCAACAAAACATCAACCAAGTCCTGAAAATCGTGAAGGAAGATAGAAAAGTAAAATTGCGTGAGATAGCTGAGATAGTGAAGATTGCAACTGGTAGTGTCTTCACCATTTTACATGAACATTTGTCCATGAAAAAGCTTTTTTCCAAATGGGTGCCGCGTTTGCTCACGATTGATCAAAAGCAACAGTGTATTGATACTTCAGAGCGCTGTTTGGCTATGTTTGACAGAAATAAAAAGGATTTTTTACGTCGGTACGTGACAATGGATGAAACATGGATTCACTATTACACTCCGGAATCCAATCGGCAGTCAGCAGAGTGGAGAGCACCCGGTGAAAACCGCCCAAAGCGGCCTAAGACACAAAAATCAGCTGTCAAGGTTATGGCCTCTGTATTTTAGGATGCGCATGGAATAATCTTCATCGACTACCTTGATAAAGGACAGAGAATAAATAGCGAATACTACATGGGGTTATTGGAGCGATTAAAGTACCAAATTGCGGAAAAACGGCCTCAATTGAAAAAAAAAAGGGATTTTTCACCAGGACAATGCGCCGTGTCACAAATCAATGGTAACAATGGCCAAACTAAACGAATTGCACTTCGAATTACTTCCACATCCGCCTTATTCGCCAGATCTGGCCCCCAGTGATTACTGGCTCTTTGCAGACTTGAAAAAAATGCTTCGAGGTAAGAAATTTGACACAAATAGTGAAGTAATCGCAGCAACGAAGGTTTATTTTACAGCCAAAGAAAAATCGTTCTACACTCATGGGATAGAAAAGTTAGAGAACCGCTGGAGGGAATGTATCGCAGCTGAAGGAGACTACGTTTATGAATAAAAAATATTTTTATCAAAAAAACGTTTTTTTTAGTTCCGAGACTTATTGAACCAAGTGTTATATAGGTACAATAAAATTATAACAGAACTTAACACTTTGTATGTATTAATCCTCAGATATTCCAGTGGCATTTGATTTCTTTATCATATTTTGTAAAAAGCAATGAAACTTTCCCGTTAGTGAGGGAGTTATAATAGGTAATTAATATAACAATAGTAAGCAAGTTAATTATTTTTTATAAGCCCTGACAGTTATATATCTCCGTCTCTTTCTAAGGCCCGATGTGATTTATTCAGTTAAAATGTCATCTTGCTTATTATTACATTTCGATGAGCAACACAGGCGTTTCCGAGTACATCAAGCCGGACATCCTGGTTATTGGAACGTACTAATGGTCAATAGGTCCTTACGGCAGGATTTAGTCAGGAAGACAGGAAATGTGTAACCTCCGGGAGAGCTCTATGAATTGATTTACTGTAGTAGAAACACTACTATGGTTTCTAGTCTATAATATTATATCAACTCGTGACGACTTCAAATCTCACCGACTGTAAAATTTATTATGATGACTTAATATTTGTATGATAATATTATGATTATGTTTAATTAATTTAATTCTTATTTCTTCAAATCATGATCAACACCAGTGAATGAGTTGATCACGGACCAAAAATAAAGTGATTGTTTTTTACTTATTTCATAAAAATATGAAAAGAGAAAAACGTCCTTCAACAAAAATCCATCAAAAACATAATAAGTGATAAAGAGGACGCCACTGGCCATAAAGTGTCAAAAGTATTTATTCAGCTTATTTCGAATATGCCTTCACTATTCCACTTTTAGGTTACTTTATGTTAAGTTCACCACTGTCTCAATGAATAGCTCTAAATCCCCGTCATAAACATGGTTTTATCTCACCTTTTATGAGCATTATCATTTTTTTCAGACAGTTTCACGCTATTTCACGCAACTAAATGTTAAATAAATTTAAAGATACAATATATAGAATTATATATACAATACAAAGAATTATACATAATTATATCTTTTTTCTATGGAAAAGAATGTAAAAGAGTCATTACTTTTTCTGGTAATAAGTGATCTCTGACACCCATAGACACTCGACTGGAGGACTTCTAGGCGCATTGTCAAAACAATAGAGTAGAATAGAATATAATATAATAGAATAGAATAGAATAGATTAGATTAGAATAGAATATAATAGAATAGAATTGAATAGAAGAGTATGCATCATTCTTAAAGGACACTAAATCTTATGTTATGTCCTGTACATATAATTATAGGCTTCTTAAGCGCATAATACATAAAAATATAGGTATAGATTTCTGGTATGCCAACTCAGTAAGTTAAAAATTACAATCTCAAAGAAACTAATAAATAGAAGTAAAAAATGTCTTTCCACTGCGTGTGATTTCAAAAACGATACTAGATATGCTTGTAGACAAAATATAAAGGTAGACACTTTAAAAATCGTTTTTCAAATTACTCTAGAGTTCTTAAATAAATCAAAGATTTATAATTCCCTATTAAATTTTATCGAAATATGACTATTAAATCCGTGTCCTCTCTTGTATATTATACCTAAATATTTAACTAGACATCCAAAATAATATTAGCGATACATTTTATTGAAAGTAACTTATAGGTCACAAGATAAAACAGCATGAAAATACTGCCTGTAATATAAACACGGGATTGATGAAGGCATTGATTTTTTACAAGATTCATACACTGAAATAAAAAAAATAACAACTTGAAATAAATAGCTTCGGTGCGTTTAGCGTGTGATACAATGCGCTGCAGATTTAACTGTTAGTTTGCCACTAATTTTCCAAAAGTTAAGCGAAGGGAGAAAAATGTTTCGATATCAGACCGAAGTTTAGAAATAACAGTTTTTCAGCGCCATTGCCATCGCAGGGTCTTTCTTAAAAACTTAAACCTACTGTGGGTACCGTCCCCAAATTAAAGTTACCGCTGGCATACGGTTACATTACATTATAACCTTCATTTACGAACGTTTTGTTTTAATTTGCAATCGATTGAATGATAATAAGGAAATGTGCCAATCGCATCACAAGCCATCCGTCAACCTTTCCGAGTTAGAAGCGTGAAAAGGTAACAGACAAGAGAAGTGAATGGACCAATTAAATAATTCAGTTAATCGTGGAGCCGCCGGCGGCGACGTAAACATGCGTGAGAAGGGCGAGGTGTCCTCGGAGGAGGGGTCAGTGGAGGGGAGAGGGCGTGGTCGGTGACGTCACGCGGCACTCAGCTCAGTCGGTTATCACCCGGCGATCGCAGCGGTCGCGGCGACGCGTCGCCTTTTTAACCCCGAAGTACGATAAAGTCGCCAAAATTTTCGACCGGCAGTATCACTCACCTTCCAAGGTGTTGAAGTTGGAGGACGACCCTTGGGGGTCGTGTGCCATGTACTCCCCGGACAAAATGAAGTCCGGTGGAGGGCTGATGGCACCTCCAGGTTGCTTCCCCGGCCGGTACAGCCCAACGTATCGAAGCACCGACCCTCGTCGGTGCGTGCCGAACCCGTCCGTGAGTACCTTTGAGCAGATTTACCGTAGACTGTTTATAAACACATTTGGAGTACGTTATCGTAAGAATATCGACCGGTGTCACGCCGCTCACCTCAGACGTGACACGGCACCGAGACACAAAAGTGTAATGAACAACACATTAGTCTCCGTCTCTACAACATATTTGTAACACATATCCTACTAATGTTATTTTTTTCAGGGATGTACATATATTTGCTATGCGCCTGTAATATTTTAATGCTGGCTTGCTTTAGCGACTTCATGGAGCTCCATTATTGTTGTGAATGTAGCGAATTTATTTTATTATCCGAAACGCAGTCCTCAGTGTTAAAATGTTGTTTTTATTTATGTTTTGTTTATTTTCATATTCATTTATTAAGTTTTGGAGAGTTTTAATGGTACTTATACTATGTACTTATACTTATATATGGAAAGATAATATTACCAACTGTAAGAGTTAGAGTTTTCACAGTAGTTACGGGCAACGGTATTGACCAGTAATAAATAATTTTATCGCGTTGTAATAGCATGTACATGTATAATAAGTGAGGTAATAAAACTGTGCTATATATTCTTCAATATCCAACCTTCTAACATAATATTATGCTTATTGTATTATATTCAAACAAAAGTAAATAAAAAAATAGACTAATGTTATATTATAAAGGGTTTGTTGTTTAAAATTTAACTTTCGTTACAACTAATTTGGCTGTTTTAACAATAATTAATGTAATGATTTACTAAAATTAACATTGATAATATTCATCTTGGAATTATTTCTATATTAAACACAAAAATAAATATCTTATGTGCCACAAGTTTTCTTTGCTACGAGTCGGCTACGCCGTAGCTCGAGCCGTCGGATATCGTGTCGCTACGAGTAGGTACTACAGCGGCGCTGAAGCAAAGTTCTACATAATATTTCAAAAGATTTCCCAAACTTTAAAATACAAATACACATTTACAATATGTACATACTTTACTATAAATAAAACAAAAGATTTGCTACCTTAATAATTTATTTTTAAAGTTACAAACTCTGTTTAAGTAATTGCTATTATATTTAACACGTTTTATATGATTTAAATATATTATATCAAATTCTAAACTAGTTTTTCACACTGAGTGCTGTGTAATAGGATTTGGCATTTGCAATATTTTACAGGATTAGCCGACGGCAGCTGCTGGAAAATATGAATGAAGAAGCATCATGAAGACATAAGTTTATAAATAACCACTACCAATACAAAAAACATTACAAGTTATTTAACAGTAAAATTACTTAAATTATTTAGAAAATTATAGTTCGCATTATTAAAAGTAACATTCAAAGAATATATTAATAGTTGCATAAAATGTACACAATCTAAAATAGTAAGTACAATGCAGGGTTTGAAAGCATTTAATTATGCTGCAGAAAAAAATGTAATAAGTAATAATAATAATGCTATAGTTGTATCATTTATAGAATACAAACGCGACCAAACAGTTTCCATTTATATATACAAAATAGTTTTTTTTTAAATAACTTGGAACTTAAAACATCACTTTAATATTCCGAACAAAAACGAACGCTGACATCGAGTTTATAACACTATCAAATCAGTTCTGTGATTGATTCATAAGCATGTTACACGTTGTGATTTTATTTAGGCACTTAGCGAAAGTCTGCACGATGAACCGATGTTATTAGGAAATTGAAATTTATTTTATTATTACTTACTATCTTAATTTAATTTAAAAATTGGTTGTCTGTAAAGTCGGTTTACTGACGATAGTTGAACGTGACAACTTCATAAGAAAATGGAACGCCTCACAGCGAGGTAATGCCGCACGCGTCATGTTTTTTCGTTTGTGCAGCCGGCTCTATCGAATTATAAGGCGTCAAAAATCACTAGGTTCACATATCATTCGAAAATCGACGCTCAACTCAGATTTTTGGAAACCCTACAATTTTTATCTCGTTTTTGACGTGACAACGTCTTATAATTCGATGGAGCCGGCTGCAAGAACGGAAAAACATGACGCATGCGGCGTTAACTCGCTGTGAGGCGTTCCATTTTCTTATGAAGTTGTCACGTTCAACTATCGTCAGTAAACCGACTTTACAGACAACCAATTTTTAAATTAAATTAAGATAGTAAGTAATAATAAAATAAATTTCAATTTCCCAATAACATCGGTTCATCGTGCAGACTTTCGCTAAGTGCTTAAATAAAATCACAACGTGTAACATGCTTATGAATCAATCACAGAACTGATTTGATAGTGATATAAACTCGATGTCAGCGTTCGTTTTTGTTCGGAATATTAAAGTGATGTTTTAAGTTCCAAATTATTTAAAAAAAAACTATTTTGTATATATTACATTATGCGGCGTTACCTCGCTGTGAGGCGTTCATTTTCTTATGAAGTTGTCACGTTCAACTTCGTCAGTAAACCGACTTTACAGACAACCAATTTTTAAATTAAATTAAGATAGTAAGTAATAATAAAATAAATTTCAATTTCCCAATAACATCGGTTCATCGTGCAGACTTTCGCTAAGTGCCTAAATAAAATCAAAACGTGTAACATGCTTATGAATCAATCACAGAACTGATTTGATAGTGATATAAACTCGATGTCAGCGTTCGTTTTTGTTCGGAATATTAAAGTGATGTTTTAAGTTCCAAGTTATTTAAAAAAAAACTATTTTGTATATATTACATTATGCGGCGTTACCTCGCTGTGAGGCGTTCATTTTCTTATGAAGTTGTCACGTTCAACTATCGTCAGTAAACCGACTTTACAGACAACCGATTTTTACTCACGTCAAAATTACATACAGAAAACTTAACATGAATTAGCAAGCCTGAAAAGTTGAGATAGAGAGTATGTAAATAGTGTTCCCTTATATATATATAATGTATTACAATAACTAAATGGCGTCAATTAAACTTCAGAATAATACAATATGATGACAATAACACAATTTTTATATGACGTTATGGATTTTTTTTATTGTAATGTAAAAGGTCGAATTGGACATTCAACAAGATACTTTGAACGTAGTAAGGCGGATAAATTTCTTTATTTTGTTTATAATAAATAAAAATTAGCTTTCATTTTGTTAACTTTAGGTTTAAAGGACTTTGATCTTTTGATTTTTTGTTTCTTATTATTTTATTATGTTTGATAGATGTAGATAATAATATACTTAACAATCTTCAGAGCTATACAGTAATCACTTTTTTGTCTAAAGTCTTATATTTAAATAAAAGTAGTGCGGTTCACTGACATCCCTGCCTAATTTTATCGCGTTCCCATTAATCTCCAGGTAAAATGGCTGTGACATACGGTTGGGAGAATATGAATACATTATCATAATGCCTTGATAGCGTCGGCATTTCCGTGTTTAATATTTATAATTAATTTAATAATTGTGTACGTTTGTTAGTTTTATGGTATCTTATATATCGTTTATGGTATTTTGTAAGAGGTAGTGCCATGCTGCATTGCAGCCGAACTGGGCCGGCACGACCGCGGTTGTACCTCTCGCTCACATAACACCGACGTCAAGTGACATCTATGCTATCGCGTTTCGTGCGGCTTGTGAGTTTCCGGTGGCCCAAGATTCCGAAGAATTGAGAACCTCCTCCTTTTTGAAGTCGGTTAAAAAGTGAGATATTGGTACACTATTTAATTCGCAGCCACGGAGTAAACCGGTAGTAAATAATTGGTGAAAATTGTTTGCCGGTAAAATAAAAATATTTCGTTAAACGTTACCAATAGGAAACTTTAGACGGAGTAGAACTATGATTATTAGATTTATTATTAGATAGTTATTTTATGGACAGAATGAAATAAAATTTTTGCAGTTGCAGAAAACCTGCTTTCAAATAATCATAGATGCGCTCATATCGCAATCACTGTCAAATTATGATTCTTATCCCATATGTAGCATGAATGATTTTGCTTTTACTTTTTATTATATCAGTTGCTATCATTAAAATATTTCTTTATAAGTCACTCCTCAATTTAAGTAAATACGCATGACGCCGTGACGGTCCAAAATGACAGACAAATGTGACGATTTTTTCAAGATGGCGTTGGCGTGTGACGATTATTTTTTTAACACTCATAAGATTTCTACCATTACGTCAATAAACACTTCAATAAACCGTAACCGAATCGCTCCACCCGTAAAGCTATAGTGCCACATACAATCACACAAAATGGACAGAATTCTGCACTTCTCTTTTTCCGTCGGGGGTTGAAATTATAAACAAAATATATGATAGTTTTATATTTATTAAAAAAAATATTACGTTTCTTAGATATCTTGTGTATATTTCGGCAATTCTCATACTTTGCAATATTAAAAAAGTCCAATAAAATGCTTGGAAAGTAATTCAAGCGTTTACCTTTATAGACTAATGTAGTGTTCTATTAAATATTTAACAACCAGATCCTAGTAAAATATTAATGTTACCATATTTTTGGTTATTATGTTTTATATATTATTTTTTTATCGTTAACGTGTACCAAAGTGTGAATAAAATACTAGTGCTTTCCTTAAATAATATAAGGTCCATGTACATTGAAAATATTCTGCGGCTGTAAATTACATTTTAAATGAAGATTTTCTATCTGAATATTTACAAACGAAAAATCTTTTTCATAGTTAATTATGGTTCTAATTCTTGTTCTCGGTCGAAGACTGTTTGAGAAAACGAAGAACTAGTCTATCTCATCTAGACGGGACATGTAATGGCCGATTCTAGTTATATAGACCTGGTACAGCGTTTATTGATATAACACTAAGATATGGATACGAATACGGATAACCCTTGTAATAATGGACGATGACGACAATAAAAAAGTAGAACCATCTGGAAGTCGCTGATTCAACTTGCTTATTTCTCCCGTGAAACAGCTTTGCTGTGTTTCGGAGAGAAGGGAAAGACAGGCAGTGTAATTACTGGCACCGAGACATAACATCTTATGTCTCAGGATAGGCAACACATAAATGAGTTGCCTGGGCTCGTTCCAGGTAAACTAATTTATGTTCATGGGCGACCTCGACCACTTACCATCAGGTGGTACGTTTGCCAGTTTGCCTATCCAACTAACATAAAAAAAACCTTTTTAACCAGACTTAGATTCTTTTTTTACGTCTCTTTACACTACTACGGATTATTCCCTTTTTCTTATCGCGAATATTTCGGAATTATCTACGAATGTCTTGTTAAACAACAAAGCGAAAATTGTTCGTATATAGATTAACAATTTCATGATTAATTCATAAGACCTTTGTACTCAATATCACTAGATTAAAAAAGATTATGGAATATGAAATTAAAATGTAAACAAACGTTGAAAAGGTACAAAAAAACTGTAGAACATTTATTTATTTCCATATTACGGTTTGTGTTCAGAAAATAACTCAATTGCGGCAAAAACTGATTCTGATACCTGAATATTTAATTGATACTATGTATTTGTAAACATGAGCCTATTAATTATTTAAAATGTTGGCTATACTTTCATTGAGGACATCGTGGCTAAGTAATAATAGCCTGATTGATCCATCAGGTTAAGCTACACTTGCCGGGGTTGGTCAGTGGATGAGTGACCATCTTTACACACCGAGACTTCTCAGAAAGCACGTTAAGCCGTTGGTCCCGGCTGTCATTCGTGGATCTTTGACAGTCGTAACGGGTTGTAAATCCAGAAAGTTGCAACCAGTCTTACCACGGAGTGTTAGTGGCTTATGGAGATCATCTCCATGTAAAACCGGTATCCAGCTGCATTCAGTTAGACTGAAAGCCGACCCCTACATAATTGGGGAAAAGCTAGGCAGAAGAAGTTATACTTTCATTTTGCATTTATTTAGAATTTGTGTATCGGTAAATACTATTTTTTAGTTCAGCTGTAAAGGGCAGACAAGGTGTAATTGGTACCACAAATCTTTATAAATATAAGTCTGTATATAAATATGTCACAGAACTCTTAATCGGCTAGTTCGATTTCGATGATTTTTTTGTCAATCATAGTGGATTCGCGAATGGAATTTAGATTCACAATTAGGTTCACTACAAAATGTTTTTGAGAACGTATGTTGCTAGTAATATAGTAATAAGAATGTTTTACCATTTTGTTATCATTTAAAGTAGGTTCATAATATATTATCTTCAATAGGTATATCTACACATTTAGCTCTCTTTAAGCGCGTTCTGTTGCGAGCGCTCTACCGTTAGAAAGTTTCTACGTTCGTCGAGATATTTTAGCTGTACTCTTAACTTACACAAACTTTAACTATTTTCACTTTCGCAATACGAATATATTTATATGTACCTATCTAAAATAGATTGTTTCGTCATTGTAAAGTAATTTTGTTCATTTTTAGTCTTCGATGAGTACTTCATTTACTACATATCAAATTATTTTAAACCATCAATATTAATTATTTGAATAAATAATAATCAATAATAATAAAACAGAGAGCCTTATAACCTGAAATGTACTATCCATCTCATCCGAGATGGATACAATGTTCTTGCTTACTTTAATTGCTAATTTGAGTTACATTCTATTAATTTACACGATTTTTTTTATAATATCTATGGACGCTTTCACACCACGTCTATCTGGTCCCGTGGTAAGTTCTCGAAGAACTTGTGTTACGGATATCAGACAACGGAAATATATTTAATACTTTTATAGGTACTATACATATATTTATGATTTTTATTATATAATACACATATTTAATACACATCCATGACCCAGGAACACACAAAATAGTTTTGTTCCCTGGCGGGATTCGAACCCACAACCTGCGGCTTGAGCGCCAACGCGCTGACCACAGAGCCACAGAGGTCGTCTTTCACTAGTTTTTACCCACGGAATCATTCTCAAGAACTCATGTCAAAATCGTTTACTTGGTTCTATGGTCATCATCATCATCATCATCGTCAACGACCGATCCCTTGCCATTCGCATCCAACAAAATGCGATCATGCGGGGTGAAAATAGTTATTTTAATAAAATTGTTATTGTATTCCACACTTAGACAAGATATTCTGGTTTAAATACTTGAATTATGTATGTATAATCTTATGTGTCTCAGATCACACATGAATCAGTTGCCAGACTAACTAACATAAAAAAAAAAAACTATTGAGTTCCGAAACAATCGGTAAAGAATTTTTGGGATTTGACTCATCGATCAAAAATACTGTTTAATGTTAATTGTTAAGCTATAAAATGAAATCCCTTGGATATTGTTTAACTAATTGTTCATGCTATATTATGTACAATAATTAAATATGATTCGAATTAGGACCAAGTTGATAATAATATTATTTTTTAATATAAAAATGAAACGTTTAAATCTTTGTATAAAATATCGATTAATTCAAATCTGAGTATTATTTTTCAAGTGGCACTTTAAACGGATGGATTCTGAATTGTTTTTCTCTTCAATTTCCTCTATTTAACTGTGGTTTATAAAATGAAACCGATCACTCATTGCTGTAGCGTCTACTTAATTACAGAGTAAACGTATCGAGAACATAGAAAGGTAAATATATTACATATGAAGACGTATCTAATTTGGGTTAATAGCTGGTAAATTACACCTGTTTCAATAAAAGAAGTTACTGGTATACGTCAATAGGTATCATTAGAGCGGTTGGGTGTAAGTACTGACTAACAGGCGATTGGCGTGACCGACTAGTATCGTAACGAGTGACAGCGAAACGGAACCCTTTTGTAATGGTTGGAATTTTAAAATACCTTAAATACTGTTTTGTTCTAGAAATAGCTTCTTCATATGTCAATTGAGATGCATATTTTATGATAAACAGAAATCTCATTATAAGTGGTATGATAAAAGCGAGAGATTGTATTTTGGCGTGATAACGTCTTATATATTGATGAACACCGGTAGCGCGCACGAAAAAGTGTCTCGTTACACCTGAGCCTATAGAGAGGCGAGTTGAAACCATTATTTATAACAAATGTTAATACGCGACAACGTGTTTTGTGTTTTTGTGTTTATTACTACAATTTAATAGTATGTAATTGATTTCCTCCATAATTTTCAGTCTACTTTCATTTTGTTTACTTCAATTAACTGTTTTTCTTAAAACAACGGCATATATTATTTTAATCAATGTTTTTTTATGACGTTATCACATAAAACTATCGTGAGTAAGATGAACAAATGAACAAATGTAGGTCCTGGGTAGAATTAGATACACTTGAATACATAGTTTTGATACTGCATTACGTTAATTAGTTATTATAAAGTCCTACAAATATAATAAAATAATGTGTGTTTGGATCAAGTTGATCTTTGACACTACTCAAACGTTTTTAATGACAGACGCCCGAATACTCAAACGAATCTCAAATTTAAGACGTACTTAAACTCGTGTTGTCCCTCTTTTTTTCTTTGAATCTGACACGTCGTAGCATGAGTTTAAGTACCTACGTCTTACATTTGAGATTCGTTTGAGTATTCGGGCGATAGGCTATTAAATATTACTAATGATCATCAGTCCGAATAACTCTATGATAATGATCTGTCCGGCATCCGGTGACCACTGATGATTACTGGTCGGTAATTTGACGCTGATGCGCTCGAAGATGGCTAATGTAGCCAAATGCTGCTGAATCCGCGCTATCACCTCAAACGTACAGGTATCAGACAGAGCCCAGCATGCATCAGGCTAGACGCCTCTACGTGTACCTATTGCATCAGGACTTTACTGTACTCGGAGTCCAGTAATGAAAGCATTCAAATGCGTAGGTTATATTAAGGTGCACGAGTATACGCGAGACACAGGTTCACATACTCGTCCTTGTCCTTCTGGACCCAATGTAACGAAAACCATGACGACCGGAGAAAGACTTAGACAGATGTAATAGTATCGCGGTGTGATAGTTACAAGGGATCTGTATTTTTTCACACTTAATCGCCTCTTACGATACACGAGAAGAGTTGGGGTAGTGCTATTCTACTATACTGTAAGAGATAAGAGGAATACCACTATAAATAGTCACGGAATGAAAAGCTTTGTCACTTGTCAAATTGATTCATTTGACGTATCGCGAGCACATAATATGACCTTTTGAAACTTGATCATAGAAGAGATTGTTGGATTGAAAATTATATTTAACTGTTCGATAAGAAAATTGAAATTGATTCAGATCAATGTAATTTGTCTTGTCTAAGAATATAACATAATAAAAGGTTTAATATGTATTGACACCTTATGTATTGCAATACATAATTTACCTGTGCAATTATGTACAGGCTCAAGTTCAAGCTAAAATCGACTTTAAGGCGACGAACCTTTTCATACCGTGACTGTACCGCAAAAGAGTGCCTAGTAGAGTAGAGTGTCGGTTCAGGTTTGTATCGTGAATAACTCATGGTAATGACGGCATCATTCTCACACTATTCGAAATTTATTATCATGAGGCGTCAAAAAAGGATAGAGTTGAGCTGATGACGATGATAAAAGTCCATATACAAAATAAAATAGTGAGATAAATGTTTCGACAAACGTTTCTACATAAAATAATTTATATTAACCACAGATTCGAAATCATTTATTGTCTATCAAAGGAACCCCGACGGCTGTGAAATCACCGGCCGCGGCGCTATGGCTCCGTGTATTTCGTTAAAAATCTAGCATTCATGTTATATGTAACATTCTGTGTTTTAATTTCATATTATACAAAGAGGGTGCGACAAATCCTAATAAATCATTTTAATACTTTATTTTATTTAAATTATAGTTGTTCCTATTTGTACCAAAATTTGGATTTTTATTCAATGTGTAAATACAAAATTGACATAATAGTAACCACGTGCCAATGAGCCAATAAGGTTAAAGAGTGGAGGCCACACTTAGGTAGACGATTTGTTGGTCGGCCATTAACCAGGTGGGAAGACGATCTCCGGCCGGTCCGTGTTGGATGCGAGCGGCGAGAGATCGGTAGTTTGACGTTCTTCGAGGGAGGCCTATGTTCAGCAGTGGACGGATAGGGGCTGATAATGATGATGATGTATATTAAGTATATTGCTTAGTTTTATAAACCTATTTAGGTATTTTTAGGTTCTTAATTATTATCGGTTGTTGATGTTTATATTTTGTCTGTAAACTATTATAAAAAAGAGAAAAATAGAATTATGTATGTGTTATGTATAATATAGTTTATGATGGTTTAAAAGTATTATTTGCGGTCTGAAATAAGTGTACATAAAAATGAAAATTAATAAAAACATGTTTTGGTGGGTTCACGAATTTTATAAGTTGCCGGATTTAGGCGAAACCTTTCTCTAAAGGGTAAAATCTGTTTACAATTTCAACGGTATCAAATAAAAATAAGCATCATTACGCCAAATTAAACTGAATTTAACACGTGTGCAAGCTGCCTGCAGTGCAAATAACATACACCTAGTATACTCGTAGCACCAACCATACGCATCTATATAGCAACAAATCTCTCTTGTAGGCGCAATGTTTTATTGCATTTCAACTCCGAGTTACCAATGGCTTTCTCGTTTTGGCAAATGGCGTAATTGGCAGCTGCGAGTGAGACAGGTAGAGTCGGCCGGTGCTATCTTATTTTATTCATGGAGGCGAGAAGAACGGAGGGCGGCGAGACGGACTTATGGCAGGAGTGGTGCGAGAGGCAAGGACGGGCGATGCCTCTCATGACCGACTGCAAACAAAACACTGTGAGGGTGAGCGGCCACCGATTGTTATTCTACTTATATTATAGTGACGTTTACCTTCATAAAAGTAGAAATGATAATAGTTATGAACGATTGCACCTATTCAAATTATTTAATTATCATTATTCAATAGAAATTTTAAATTTTAGGTGTTAAACAATATGAACAACTGAACTATATGACACGTCATTGATTTTTGGGCTTATAACATCTTATCTTAATCGTTGTACCGTACTTAATATAAAAGAACTTTTTTTTAGGATTTATTGTAATTATATTGTTATTAGTAACTTATTATTTTATGGTGCATAATTATATATTATATACTAGTGGCACCGACAGACGTTGTCCTGTACAAAATATTTATTTTGTGAATCTAAACCGTCCTCGAGTCCCCTTGAACTAACACAAAAAATTTCATCAAAATCGGTCCAGCCGTCTAGGAGGAGTTCAATGACATACACACGCACACAAGAAATATATATATATATGAAGATATATATATATATATATATATATATATATATATATATGCATGTGTTAATATTGCTTTACATAAAATATTTTTGTTATAAATATTGTATGGTATCCCATACAATTTAATTTAATTTCAATACAATAATCTCAGATTAATATTGTTTTCTCCAACTATTTAAATTTTAATATTTTTCGATATAATAGTACAGTAAAAATTGAATTTAACCTGGCGCTAAATTTCCGATCCATTTTTTTTTTCTTTATAAGGTTAAGGATCACTTTTATTTTATTTTTTATTTATTCACCTAAAACAAGTCCACTTCTGGACGTAGACCTCTTAATGGGTCACTGGAGTATAAAATCACATCACAAATGCTTATAGATCCAGGTGGAGCTACAATCGCCATCTTGGAAATAAAAATGGCTTATATTTTGGAAACTGCACTTTAGAGCAAAAGTTATTATATCTTTATATAGAGAATATTTAACGTTTTTTTACTTCCTGTAAGGAGATTAACGCGTAGTAGACATCTTTAAGAGATATTGGAGAGATAGAAAAAACCGGTTCATTAAATGGACCATAAATAGTAAATAGTTAATATTTAGAAAAAAGTCGACAGGAAATAAAAGATGTGAGATTTTATTTTCTACAATTATGTAGGCCATTAGGCCTCAATAACTTTTGCTCTAAAGTGCACAGTTTCCAAGATATAAGCCAAAAACTTTTTTCCAAGATGGCGCTTGAAGCTCCACCTGTAGTGGAGTGAATAGTTTCCGAGGTACCAGCCACAAAATTATTTCAAGATGGCGCTTGCAAAAAAATTGGATCGGAAATTTAGTACGAGGTTGTTCAAGTTAATCGTCTATTTTTATTGCACTGTTAACTGTTACAGTAATTCCATTCCGTACCAATGAAACGTGATAATGATGAGTCAAACGAAAGAAATAAATACAAAATAAATATGTTCAAAACATTCATGGGTCACAAACAAAGACTGTCCAAATGGAACTAACATAGAGTGACTGTACAGGCGATTTTTCTATGAAAATTACAGTTTTATCTATGGACTTGACGAGTATTATTCGAGAAAAGCTTCAAGCCATTCTAAGCTTCGCAAAAGAAGAACCAATGTAGCGTTTCGTTATAAAAGGGGAAAATAATAAAAATATTCTTATGAAAGAAAGACAAGACACTAAATTATTCATGAATGTTTAGTTCCTTGTTTGAAAGAAAACTCACTTTACATTATATTGGTCTTTGTAAAAAGAATAACATTGCAATGCGGACTTCACATTTTTTCTTTCACAATATTTTATTTATGTAAATTGTATCAATAAAACTTTGAAAATGCTAAGAGTTTTGTTTTATAAATGCAAAAGTGAATAAAGTTAGGTACATTGTACCAAAATAAAACCCGAGTAGTTTTATTGTTTTACTTGAAAGGTACATTAAATTGGTATTTTTTTTTCTTTATCGATTTCAACTCATGTACAGTGGATGAAAAGGGGCTAATGATAGTTTTTTAATGGTCTTCTAATATTGATAATTTATATTTTTGACTCTGGAAATATTTTTTGTAATTAATCTATTGAACAATACACTAAAAGACAGGGACGAGCCATACGAAAAATATTGACGTATACAGACGTACATGTATAGTCTGGCTGTCATTTGTATAATTTGGATGCGGTGATCCAAATCACTTACCCCATTTAAGAACTACGTTGTCACAAACTGACGCACAAAATATTTAGCGAACAAACTAGTAACACCCGTTTTATGCATCTCGTGTAAAAGATAATCATTGTTAATGTTATTTTTTTTACTAATTACAAAATCCACATGAACCAGTAAAAAAAAAGTGGAAGAAGATAATATTACAGATCACACAATGTGGTAGGTTCCGTTTAAAAGGAAAAAACTAAATTTCCTAGTAGTCTAAGTTTAGTTTACCTCAGATACGTAAAGAAAAGAAAAGGAAAAATATTTTAGTTAATAATTTCACTTTACACGTACCGTTTCACAGGATATATCTTTTATTTTGCAATTATCACACACTTGTGAGGGAGCGTTGAAATGTGAAACCACCACATTTTAATTAAAAACTTAATGAACAAGTGAAATTTTCTAAGCAAATATACTAACATTTTTAATGAACAACTTGAAAAAAAAAAACGAATTGGAAAATAGTTTATGTTGTAGTTAACAATGACAAAAATTGAAGTAGGTACCACAATTTCATTTGACACAAAAAATGTATATAGGAATATAAATAAAATAAATTATAGTATAAAAAAACTATAAACCACATTTTCATAGCAAACCCAGCTAAAATTAGAAATGGTTTTCAATACAAGAATTAAATGCATTAACAAAAAATTGACATTACTTATTGTAAAATCGTGAGGTATGAATATCGAGCACCTCACGCTTTTTACAATAAAACAATAAATATTTCTTTGGTATCTATTTATTAAAGTGAAGTTAGTATACAATTTTAATGCGCTTACACGCTTATTTTTACAGTAAGTATGTAATATTTTTTTTATAATCCATTTAATTCTTGTATTAAAAATTATTTTATAATTTATTCTTTAAATTTTAGTATCAATTTTGTAAAATTAATTTATACTTACTCCACTTATGACAATCACTTTAGAATGAGTGAGGGACTAAGAACCACACAAGTGATACTTCACTTGGGCGCCTTATGCCTTCCTTGGATGTCCAGATTGTCCTGATCAGGATATTGGAAATAACTTATTTAATTATTGTATTGTCATCGGTCCTTGAAAAGTGTGTAAAGTTTCAATCTAATCTGAAGTCTTAAAGAGGGTAAAATCATGTTCAAAGTTTTCGTTACATAGGCACATCTACACATAGCTTCTAACGAAGCTAATAAAAGCGTGTTAAAAAGGATGTTACGTGACACCCGCCAGATTTGATACATGTAATATTTAATATAAGAATTTATTATTATAAGTAATTTATAACGAAAAATACTCAGGCGTATATAAAGGAGTCGAGAGAGGCGGCGTAGTGAATGTCTTATTGTAACTGTCATGTAGTGATGAAAACATGACAGCGTTATGGCACTTTTTGTTTCTTTTTTACCCGCGACGGAACGGAGACTGTATATATATGCGTTTGGGGTGAGAGGCAGTTTGTGTGTGAAAACTTATTTTGCCGCTTATCTCCAAGACTACTTGTCCGATTTTGATGCGGTTTTCAGAGATGGGTTCGGATTAGATTGGTGCATATTATTAGATAGATATTAAGTTGATAACTCACTAGAGGGCATTGCAGTAAACGTTTTTTGTACAATCCAATGTTGCCATTTTTCTCCAAAACTACTATTTTAATTTTGATACGAATTTCAATGATGGGTTTGGGTTTGATTGGTGCATGTTCTTAGATAGGTGTTACAATTACAACCCACCAGGGGGCGCTGCAGTAAACATTTGTTTTGATG
Source organism: Helleia helle (assembly GCA_963853865.1). Lineage (NCBI taxonomy): Eukaryota > Metazoa > Arthropoda > Insecta > Lepidoptera > Lycaenidae > Helleia > Helleia helle. Next base: position 10,759,005 of record OY971420.1, read on the forward strand.
CGGTTTTAATTCAGTGATGGGTTCTGGTTTGATCGGTGCATGTTCTTGTATTATGTGTTACGATGAAAACTCACCAGGGGGCACTGAAGTAAATATTTGTTTGTGGAAAACCAAAACTACTAGTCCGCTTTAGATGCGATTTTCGGTGATAGGTTCGGGTTTACCTTGTGGTACGTGTTCTTAAATGTGTTACGGTGATGACTCACCAGGGGGCGCTGCAGTAAACATTTATTTGTACAAACTAATGCTGCAATTTTTCTCCAAAACTACTAGTCTGATTTTGATGCGGTTTTCAATTATGGGTTTTGATTTAATTGTTGCATGTTATCAGATAGGTGTTACAATTACGACTTACCAGGGGGCGCTGCAGTGAATATTTGTTTTGATGCGGTTCTCATTCAGTGGTGGGTTCTGGTTTGATTGGTGGATATTCATATATTTTTTATGACGATGAAAATTCACCAGTAGGGGCTAACATGCGCGCACGACAAAATTTTGTCTACGCCTTTTCTCGTATTATTTCATATAAGTAATATTACGAGGTAAGGGGTAGATACAATTTTGTCGTGCGTGAATGCTAGCCCTACAGGGGGCGCTGCAGAAAACATAATATTTTGTTTGTGCAACTACTATCAAGTCCGTTTTGGATGTGGTTTCCGGTTATAGGCTCGGTTTAAATTGTGTTGAATGTTCTTAAAAATGTGTTATGGTGACACCTCACTAGGGGGCGCTGCAGTAAACATTTTTTTGGTTTTTACAAAACCAAAACTACTGGTCCGATTTGGATGCGGCTTTTAATAATGGGTTTGTGGTTGATTAGTGAAGATTTTTAAATAGGTGTTACGGTATTAACTCACTAGGTGACGCTGCAGTGATATCTAGTCCGATTTTCATGCGGTATTCATTTAACCGTCGTGGGTTTTTTTCAAAATTTTTAATTTTGCTTTTTATTATTGAAGAGGACGTAAACGGACAGTCATTTCATCTGCTGGTAAGTGATAAGCGACATCCAAATACACCCGCTATTTACGGCCAAGGCGGGCTACTAAAAGTTTCTCATTATAATGTGGGCCTTACAATGATTGGAAAACGTTGTGATCTGGATGATTTTTATGTTTATAGAGTACATTAGTTTCCGTGTAGTGTATATCAGCTGTTTAATACGGTAAAGGTGTTTCCGTTCGAAATTATTCCAGAATGAGATACTGGAGTGGAGGTTGCTCTTGGTATAATAATTTGGCCCCACTTGACCACTGGCTGTTAAAGGCTGTTAAAGGTTCTTTCTTTTTTACGTCATTGTTATCTTTGTCTCTCGTTTCTGTTGAGAGGAAACTTGAATTACTTTCACTGTTCTGACACTGCTGATAGTAAATACGTACGTTTGGAAGGTATAGTAAAGGAAAAGGAAGGAAAATGTCTATGACCGTAGTTTTAACGTCTATTTTATTAGTAACAATAAATTTTATATAGAAAATCGTGAGAATTTGTTTGTTAGCGATGAAGTAAGTTCTTAACTAATTTTAAGGTTATTTGCAGTTTAGTCAACTTAAGAAATAAGCTAGTTTTGGACACGGAAAATGACACTACCTGCTGCAATATGATGTTTGCCTGCGCTATTAGTTTTATAAAATAAAAACAAAAAAAGCGAAATGAAACTGAGCATTTAAAATAACGTTCATTTGTTTATACGAAAAGAAAATAAATGTCAATTGTAAATTTTAAATTCACAAAACAAACTAACAATTCGGTTAACGTTGCACACTCAATTATGAGTTAACTGCATCACGAGTTAACTCCGAATGTGTCGCTAACTACAGGTGAAATATTCAGGAGGCGACGTATTGTGCGGCGGCGGTCCGAGTCGAGATGTAAGCTGCTGTTTAAACTTTCTACGCTATTGTATCAAACTGTTTTATATATGCATTTTTTGCGTATCACGCGTTTAATTGTGCGTTTGTTTGTGTTACGTTGTCTAATATGTAATGTCCAAAAAAATAGTTTGTAAATGAATCTAGTGATTCGTGAGGTATTATCGTGGAAAAGCTTTTAAAAAAATTGCCATTGTAATTAACATACTTTTTTAAATCAAGTGTTCAGTTTCGTGCCTTCTTTATACAAATAAGTATTGCTATAGTTTAATACTATTTAAAACATATGGTTTTACGACTGTTCTGTAAATTCATATGTAGCGTACTGTGCTGGGTATTTCTTTGAAAGATAGGATTCGAAACGAAGACTAGCCAGAGAACTAAGGTTACGGATATCACGCAAAGAATAAGCTCGTTGAAGTGGCAGTAGGATGGTCACTGGTCACACACTCAGGAGAACGGATGGCCGATAGGCCAATAAGGTTCAAGAGTGGAGGCCATGTTTAGGTAGACGAAGTGATGGTCTGCCATTAACCAGGTGGCAAGACGATCTCATGATGATGGTGAATACGTATAGTAATAATTACACCTAAAGATTTTAGTTTCCATTCGCTAGTCTAGCTAGCATTTTCCCCACCATGGTTCAGGCCTTGTCGTGGCGGTGGGGCTCAGTAACCTAGAGGGAGCGGTGCACCTTGGGCGAAGCTAATTGAGGCGAGGGGGCTCTTTGTACCCCTCTTATAAGAAGATGGGACAGAAGAGCAGGGGGCAAGGGGCTAGGATGGGAACCTCACCCCATTGTACTGTCCCGACGTTGGGAGGGGTTGTTATGTGGTGCGGGACAACCCCTCTGTGGAGGTGGCGTCGGTCCCTTGCGGGACTGACTAGCCGTCGAGGTGCCCTGTTTGTATTCTAGATCCGAGGCACCTCACCAAAGGCGGCATAGAACATAGATAAGTATCGATCACAGTTCGTTATAACATGGAAAATCGATTGTAAAAAATGAAATGTCACACAAAAAAAGTCATTTTTTTTATTTAGGAATTTTTTTCTTTCGCGAATCGGATTCACTCATTCGGATTAAAAAAGTAAGCGAACTAACTATTAATATGTTACCTAGTTTGGTGGTGAAATATTTAAAAATAGTTTCACGGAGTTTGTTTCGCCGGTTCTTCTCAGTGGAACCAGTAGTAGAGTTCATTTCATGTTCAATAACAAACTTTTGTAAGAGGTAATGCCATGCTGCATCTCAGCCGAACTGGGCCGGCATGACCGGGGTGGTACCTCTCGCTCATATGGCTTGGCGTCAAGTGACAGCTATGCTGTCGCGTTTCTTGTGGTTTGTGAGTTTCCGGTGGCCCATTGAGGGGGATAGGGAAAAGGAGGTCGATGTCATTTAGACCACACATAGAGTCAGTCACCAAAAAGGCTAAATTCGACTTGAGCCGTTTATATTTCTTAATTAACAAAAACAGCATTATGCCCCTCAGGCATAAGCTAACCCTGTATAAAACTTGTATCCGACCCATTATGTCATACTCTTGTGTCGCATTCGCGCATGTGCCACAAAGTCGACTTAATGCACTACAAATAGTCCAAAAAAATTTTTTACGCATGACAACCGGTTGCCCGTGGTACGTAAGAAACATCGACCTGGAAAAGGACTTCAGATTAGAGTCCGCTAGGGGCCACTTCAAAATGACCTGAGAACGTCACTTTGAAAAGGCACTCCTCCACCCAAACCCGCTCATCGTGAGCGCGGCAAACTATGCCCCAGATAGCTCAGTTCCAATTAGACATAGGTTACCTAAGCATGTTTTAACAGATCCAGCTGACGAAATCTCTCAGCTACTAATCCGCGACGCAAAAGCGCGACGCGAACGTCACAGCATATACAGACACACACACGGTGCTAGGTACACCTGCACACCGCTTGGGCCTCGGGGTCGTAAGCGACGTCGAACCCTACACATGGAAACCACATCGATCCGGATCGATCACGGAAGCTTAGGTTCGAATCCGATACGAGTTGACATAAGCCCAGACCGCGCAGACAGCGCTAGCACTACGCTACCGCTAGATTGTTTGGGCACCGCGCATGACCCGCCTCCCTCTCCAGAGAGAGGGATGAGGGCCGGCCCTCATGATGAATTCAACCGTAAAAGATTCATCGACCGTATCGGATTTGACCTCCAAATCCAAAATCAAATCCTGCTCTCCCGAGCAGCGCGCGCGATGTACCGCGACCCCTGCGGGGCGCGGAGGGGGGCGTCCCCCTTTCGAATATTTCTTAAGTGAGCCATTTGCTCACTTACTGTACCGATTGAGCTTAAAGGCCATCAGGCCGAAAAGTCTAACCCTTCCGAAAAAAAAAAAAATGGCGACGCATCTGCGTGGCCTTGGTTGTGCGGATGTGTATGGACGTCGGCAACGTGAGGCTCCGACTGCTCGTTTTCCCGCTGATGTTATAAAAAGCATTGAATAAAATATTTTTTATTTTATTTTATAGGTTTATAAAAATAACCATGCGATGAATATCGAAGTCTATGTATTATATACATGTAGAGCCTGTTGACTATGTAATCATCTCTGTCATAATATGACTCTTAAGTCATACGCCGTTTTAGAATGACATTTAAGAATACCCTGGTATACTTAAATTGATAATGTAAAATGAAATGAAATTGTCGATAGCGTTTCAAAAAAGAAATGTAAAGGAACATTCATAGTTTTTTTCATTATATATGCAACAGCTATTTGCCAAGATTGCTTGGGTCGATCCAATATACCTATAATTGCATGACACAACAGTGATGTGAAAAAAGTGTTGAGGGTTTCGTGATAAGTATCTTTTTCCTCTATGTTTTTTTGTAAGACTCAGACTTAATTCGACGTATAAAGTTGATACATAAATGAGACGGACCATTTCAGGTCTGGTTTTGTACAGTATAGCATAAATAGAGAAAAAGATAAATAGATTTCATTAAAAATAAAATAAAATTAATCATCATTATCATCATCAACCTCTATCCTCAATCCTATTCCAATCCCCAAATTACAAGCAAAGAATAAAAAAATCAAGTTTTTTTTAACCTGTTAGCTATTCTAGCCTATTCTAGTTAGCTATTAAAGCCGAGATAATAAAGTGCAAAGTTAACATTTTCGGGGTAAGCCGCGGACACAGCGCAATATCGTTGATGACGTCACGGGTTCCATCTACGCGCGAGCGACTAAAGGATGAGCAATTACCCGAATATGCAGGTCGCGTTCGGAACTGCTTTGTTTACTTTAAATAAGAAACAATAAAAACAACATGTAATTATTTATTAAATATCGTATTGTGCCTCTCTAAATTAAATAAACTCAAAAGTATTCAAATACTTAATATACCTTGCCATGTGAAATACTAAGTACATAGTAGATACTTGGTCGACTCGCAGTATCTAGTCACTTAATATTGAAACTAACGATTTATTGAACCTTTCCGAGGTTATAACTATTATTTCAAGAAGAATCAATAAATATAAGTTTAAAACTACAGGTCAACAACCTTCAGTCGTTCTTCAAGATTGACGTAGAGTTCGAAAGTAATTTCTAAAAATTTAGATACATGCGCATGTTTGCAGTATCTAAATTTTTAGAAATTACATACATATATGATGTTTGATTATTGTTATAGAAATGTGTAAAGAAACGTATTTTCTATTACTATCATATCGTGGCAAGGCTATCGGATTAGCCTTTTTGAAATATTTCTTTCATTTTAATTCTAAATAAATAGTTTACACAATACACTTAACCAATCAGTATTATTGAAAATCAATAAAAATACGAGAGTACACGAGAGCAAATAACTTAAATGTATTACGCGTATAGTAAGATGTTTTCAATAATATATCATTATAAATACAATTATTATGGTTGGAGTTTGGACCTACAACTTACAAAATTCTCTGTATACAGTACTATTCATGGTATTTACCTACAAGTACATTATACCAACTTGTATTGGAGGAGGTCTTCAAATAAATAATATAAAGTATTAATTTTACATGTAGTTATTAAACTAAAAGGACATATTCATAGTCCCTTTGAACAGATTACAGAAGTAAGCGTGGATGCGTTTAAAGAGATATTCATGCACACTCTGCTGCTCTGTTACTAACTACATTAGTCATTCCCAGTGAGATTGGCGTGTCCGAGTAACGTCCAACCAATGGTACTGGCTTAAACTACATTACGGTCTTAGTATTGTACAGGATTTAATGTAGGATTTAAGTCGTTATAACACTTGAGGCTACGGTAAAATATCTATTGTTGCTGACCGACAACCTCTTGATATATTTTGAAGATAACTCTACAAATTTCATTAGTATTGTAGATAATTATAAAATAAATAAATATAAATAATTTCTAAAGTTCGCTCTAGAGAATTAGTGTAATAAGAACAAGGATCGCTTTAAAAATATTAATATAGAAAAAGTATTAATTAAAGAGAAAAAGCTAAAAAGGACGAGGAGGACGGATAAAGGCAGATGATGATGATTATGGTCTAAAAAGTGGTTTGAAATTTGAATCAAATATCAATTTTGTCGGCATAATCTGATGACAATAATCTGGATGCCACATCAAAAATTTATTGAATCTAAGACAAAAGTTCTTTCAAACAATACATAATTAAACTATGAATGTACATAGTTCTTTATATTGACTAATTAGGTAGAAACTAGCACCGCACCAGACTGTATAGTGTTACAAATTTTCCTCAGCAGAGTAGTTTCCAAAACCTATTAAGCTTCAAGATGTTGGTATTTTAATAACTGAGCGCTAGTCGGCGGTGCTTCGTAAACTTGAAATTAACTCTGTGCCCACGGGAGGGATATGCACTTTGCCATGAATACGGCTTCCACTTCTATTGTTACCTGTTATAATAAGGTTCTACGTACCTATTTTAATCTTGCATTAGGGTGCAGCTACCCTCTTGTATACGGTTAATATGTAATTACGTTATATAACATATACCCGAATTGCTTTCGATTATCACCATGTTAGCTTGCGTTCATCTATCATGACCATCATCAGCCTAAGTGTAATGCGGGATAAAAGCGTTCTTTGATGTTCGCTAATCTTTACTCGCATTCCACTCAGACCGCTCACTTTGTAGTATTCTATAGATTTTTTTAATGAATTCTTGTTAAAATTCAATCTCGATTCAATTTGAAAATTATGAGATTACTATACCTAACGTAACTTTTAATCTCTTGTATTATTTGTTAAATGTCCTCGTTCTTATGTGTGTAGATGATGTAATTTATCATACAAAATTCACTTTGACTTTCAGTTTCATTTTGACGTTCAGTTAGCTAATTAATATTTACAATATTAAATAAAAATATAAATAGGAAAAAAGTAAAGCTGAGTATTAAAAATGCCGTTTATACAGAATAATTATTTTTAATAACACATTTATCATAAATAATTATTAGCTTCGTCTATTTCTTCTCTGTCTAAATCTCATACTCTATGCCAGATATGTTATGTAAATATCTATGTTCTTTGTATACCCATAGACCAGAATAAATACATCTACTGGTCCTACGTAAAATGGATAGATATTTCAGATTTCTCAACTAAACGTATAGAGATAAAATCTAGTGCGGTGTTAAACAACCCTGCTCTGTTACTCGTTTGCGCTCGAATCACGCCGCTCGGATCAGATGCATATTATCATATCTACATTTTACGGCCGAATTTATGTCTGTTATCATTTTTATGAGCGGCCCGCAGTAGAACTCGTAACCTGTCATCGCACGGTACCTTTGGTTTGATACCAAGAGGTTCAGTTTGAAATACTTCTAGTTTCTTGCGACTTTGGCCGAGAATGTTATACGTAAAGCCTTTGTTATATCAATACAATATAAATTTCTAAAGGTGAAGAGAATTATTAAAATCAGTTCAATATAAATCGTGCTCTATGATAAAGTGTTTTCATCATCATAACTTTCTTGAGAAAATAACTATACGATATCATCGTATATTTATATAATATGATGATAATATATAGATTATAGAGTATATAAACCTCTTTCAAATAACGCCAAAACGGCCGATCGCTCGCCACTGGCATGCAAGTATCAGCATTATCACCATCTGACTATCCATCCACTGCTGAACATAGGTATCCCTTAATGAACGCCAAGACAATCACATGCAAGCATAGACAGGTTAAATTCATAATAGTATTTTATATGAAAGTTTTAAATCAATATATTTTTAAATCGAACGGTGTGAATTATGAACAATTTGTCGCGAGCGATAATTTCGCTAATTCAACGGTATCACAGCATTTTGCGTAGAGTCATTATCATGACTACGGTAATTTAATCGACTTCCATTATATTTTTATACACGATATTAAAAAAACTAAGTATATTTTCTCCATTTTTAAATATGATTTTATATTTTAGTTCCCACTTAAAAATAAAAATATTCTATTTTAAAAGTTAAGGCTCAAATTATAATAAATGGCAATCATCTAAATATTGGTAAGATCGAACACGTAAGCGGTACTTGGAAGTACAAAATACTGATTATATTTCTTGATCCGCAATTTCACAAAACTCCAAATGACCACGTTTACGATCATGGATTGATTTAAAAAAGTAATGCCAAACATTATTTATAAAAAAAAGCACAATAACATGCCCAATCAATTTCACCATAAGCATTTGAAAAATATTTATGTGAACATATCGTTTTACCTTCATAGCGTATTTCAGTAGAGTTAAATTGCTATTCAAATTCTTATTCCCCATCGCTATTTCTGAAACCAATTGACCACTTAAAGGCCAAATAAAATAACATAATAGCGTACCAAATAAGTTTGAAGCTTTGGAACATTTAAATACTTTCGGAAATGTTGCAAATAAAAGCGACTTTTTTATGCTCTGACTGACAAAACCTACTTAAGTTTTAAAAACTTCCATTGCGCCTCGTCCTTTCTTTATGAATTTTCGATAGTTTCGTTTAAACTTTTAATTAAATGAAATGTAATTCTAGCAGTTTGTAATTGTATATGATCGAAGGAGTCTCATACTAATCCCAGAGGAGTTTTCGGATTTAAGCCCTGGGAGAAGTAAAAGCTATTAAAACCTAATATCATCGATGTAAGATACTGAGACTAATCGATTTAGCTTTGGGAAAATCTGTCGCATTTGTAATAGAATTAAAATCCTTTTCACAAAGTACTTACTTTATTTTACATATTTTATACAGTACAAACTATTACTCTCATATATATTTAACATATTGCTTGTCTATATATCTTTTCTTTGTACTTGCTTAATATTATTACATCGTACTGCCTGAGCTAGAGATATCTTCACCGACGATCGTCACTCAAGTAAGCCTAATCATTCCCTACCACAGATTTTATAATAGTTGGCCCCGCCAGGCGCCACAAACGACCTTACAACTACCCACATTCTCAAAATTATTACAATATTTATTTATAAATTATTGAAAATCATGACACATTGTTAGATTAAAGTTTGAGGCTATTTCTTTTGTTTGAACGAAGTATTAATTATTATAAACAATTATTATGGGTATTTTCGACAGTATTAATGATTTGGCTATTGAAGAAGAGGCCATAATAAATAAATATATAAATCAATCTGAAACAAAAGACAAAATCATCAGAGCAAGGCCTGATGACTTTACAAATTAGCCACACTTGTAGAAATTCCATACGAGTTGAAACAATCTTCTTTAGCTTAGAGACTAAACTTAAAGGTTTTTAAGTTAACATGGTTAATTTAATTACTATAAATATTAAAAACGGAATTTAATATGTTTCTTACTTTTATTTTGCAAAGCTCGATATTTAGAAATTAACAACTACTCTCGTGAACAAGACATTCGTACCTAGATAATTTTGAAATATTGAACTCCGCGAAATAAATGTAAGTGAAAGACATGGTAAATATTTCGTTCTAAATAATTAAACTATACCTAAGTTTAGTAACTAAACCTGAGCAGCATTGAAATTTACCGAACGCTCTCTTTTTTAGATTCCACGATTAACACAATCCACATAAAAAAACTTGAATATCAGACTGAGTTATAGTTAGTATCGATTTAAAGAGCTAACAAAACGATCATAAGTTATAACTCATATCCTAAAAAAAGGTTCCATATCTGAGCCTAAAATAATAAACGTGACGTTGTTGACAGAAAATGAATAGAGGAGTCTATCTTGCTCTAACTCTTGTCTAAGCAATATTTTTGTTTCGCTTCTCTGAAGTTTGAGTTGCCAAAGTAGAAATATTCGGTCAGAATGGAATAAATGATGATTAAAAATCGGCGAACAATTATTCTTCTGATAAACAGACAACTTTATTCGCTAGATAGTTATTGGACCATTTATTTGACGATTGAAAAATCAGCCCTGAGTCTAAGATAGCATAGTTACAGATTTAATTTAATGTATATTATATTATTTTCATCGACATTGTATTTTCTTTATTATTTATAAAACTTGAAATACCTTAAATTGTGACTCATCTAAGTAATAAACTTCTCAAATGGTGATAAAACATTTAGACATGAAATTACAAAATCTGCACACTACGGTCAATGATATTAACTACGGTAGCTTCTTCTGGAATTCGGTTTCAAAATTTATTGAATGGTTTTCTAAAGGCCTGGGTTGTCATTGGATAACATAAAACATTTTTTTATGTCATAAAGAGGCAACCAAGCAGTCAGAGCCTTATGGTGACTACCGACGCCCCTAGACATCCGCACACCCAAAAGTTATGCAGATGCGTTGCCCTCCTTTTCTCTATCCCCCTTTTTTATTTAACGCCGGGAAATGCCTTGAGCCATCCCGCTGGGGAGTGGGTCTCCCCAGGCGGGTATGTGGGACTCACTACGCCCGAAAGCTGGTAAATGGACGCAGCTCTACTCACTAAAACCCGGCGAGTGCCACCAATGCCGCCTTTGGTGAGGTGCCCCGGATCTAGAAAACAAACAGGGCACCTCGACGGCTAGTCAGTCCCGCAAGGGACTGACGCCACCTCCACAGAGGGGTTGTCCCGCACCACAGAACAACCCCTCCCAACGTCGGGACAGCCCAACGGGGTGAGGTTTCCATCCTCCTGGGGAGGTGGCGTCGATCCCTTGCGGGACTGACTAGCCGCGGAGGTGCCCTGTTAGCTTAACAGATCCGGGGCACCTCACCAAGGCGGCACTGGTGGCATTCGCCGGGTTTTAATGGGTAGAGCTGCATCCATTTACCACCTTTCGGGCGCAGCGAGTCCCACATACCCACCTGGGGAGACCCACTTCCCAGGCGGGATGCCTCAAAGCATTTCCCGGCGTAAAAGGAAAAAGAGGTGTCTATGGATGTCGCTTATCACTTACCACCAGGTGAAACGACTGTCCGTTTGTCCACTCTTCTATTATTATTTTAATAGAAGAGGGGGCAAATAAAAAGTAGTAGTATCTATGATTTGATTTCAGGCTCGTTCGAATATACAAGTTGAGACCAATCCATTCTAGATATTGTTATAATATGTGTGTTCACATTATCATTACAAGATTGCAACCGTATAAACGAGGGAAAATATGAAACGAACCCTTTCTAATATTGATTACGTATGACATGATAGTAATTTAGTGCCATTATTTGGTGTTATTACATGTAGAGACCACGTGCACACTCTCACGCTTAGTCATGTAATATTTTGTAAGGAGTACCTACAATAAAGTACACTTCATAAGTTTATTATGTATATTAATTATATTTATAGTTTATTAAAACTTAGCATTACATAAAATTGAGTAGGTATATTAAAATGACTCTGAAAAAAGAAACTGATGGTGTACCGCAAGGCGATATCTTTGTTCCTCTTCTAATCAATGTTTATAATCACACTTTTTTGTTATTGCAGATTTGCTTATTATGCATGGGGCCAGGATTTCGGGTAAATCCTGACCCTATGTGGGACTCGCACCTGGGAGTACCCTACTCGTAAACCAAAACCACTTTGAGTGCCTTCAGTCGCATTTTGAGGGACCCGGATCTCCATTCAACAGGGTCACCTCAGCGACAGGGTGGCTCCGGCGAAGGCCAGACTACTCCCCGTGACGTCGTGTCATACTGAGCCTAGGTTTCCATCCTGAACCCGACATGAGCACAGGAGCGTTACTGGAGGCGCATTAAGTAGCGTCTCCTACGCACCCCCGTTCGTTGCCAGCGAGGGGGGGGGGGAGTTATTAATCACACTAGCTCCTCTATATTAATTGTATTAGTAAGTCTATTCTCAGCTGCAACTCAAAAAATTTAATCTGAGAGGGAGAGAATACTAAAATAAGACCGAAGACTCACGACTTCCAGATGAATCCATTAAAATATTAGGTTATAATATTCAGCTGTCTCGGGTTGTGTCAAGGATCAACGCGGTGATATTACCTTCAATTGGTTCTATAGCTCTTCTAAAGTAATTATTTTTATGCATTATTTATTCAATTTGTTTTAAATTAAGTGACTGGACCCCACGTGTCTCAGGATTTTGAGATGATTTTTCTTGTATCCCGTTCTTACAAAACATACATAACAATTAATTAAATTGTTCTCGAGTCTAGTTAGTGCCATTACATAAACGGGGTACACATGCCTAAAATTAAAATGAATTATATGTATTATATAATAAAAATCTTAAATATGTATAGTAAAAAAGTATTAAATATAGTTCCGTTGTGTGGTACCCGTAACACAAGTTCTTTGAGAACTTACCACGGGACCAGATTGACGTGGTGTGAAAGCGTCCGTAGATTATTACTATTATTATTATTATTATTTTTTACATGTGGGAGCCGTTACTATTGTGAAATTTAATTATCGAACGAATTGTAAATCTAAACAGTTCTCGAATTCACTTGAGCACACACAAAAATTCATCAAGATCGGTCCAGCCGCTTAGGAGGAGTTTAGTGTCATACACACGTACAGAATAAATATATAAAGATAATCACTATGAATTTTATAGATTAAAGGCGTTGACACATCTGCATGCATTGTCTACTTCGCGGCCTCTCTACTGTTTTCCCTGTGGATTCCGCTGGCTAATAAAAAATATTAAAATAATATTTACAAAACAGTAATCAACCGATAAAGCTTTCGATAATGTAAGTATAGAGACGAATTAAAAATCATCGGTTGACAGTAATTAGTCGCACGTGTAGCGAAGTGGTCGGCACTCGGGAATGATTTGGGGATAGCGTTGTTTCCGGTGGCCAGCACGCAATTTTTAAACTGAATCTTTACACAGGGGTATTCAACATTTTGTACAGTTTTGTTAAATCAATCATTTTATTTTGGCGTTCATTGAGGAATGTTTAGCAGTGGACGGATAGGGGCTGCTGTTGATGATGATGATGAATCATTTTATAAAAGTAATAAAATTGATTTTATTTTTGCTTTGTCATTAAATCAGGTTTGGTTTGCGGGTCCCTCGGTCAATAGTTAGGAGCTTAGTTATGTTTTTGTTATTATATTGTAGTTTATATTATCTTCATCAACATCAGCCTCTATCTGTCCACTGCTGAACATAGGCCTCCCTCAATGAACGCCAAGACGGCCATTCCCTGTGGTTTATAATATATCATACATAATTTAAAATGTAACTAAACTGATTGAAGTAATTGGTACATTGAAAGTGTTTTAGATAATATTATCTTTGAAAAACATCAGCAAGGTTGCTATTTTACTTATTTAACAGTTGCGTATTTTTACTTTATTATCTTGCATAAATTATTCGTAAATATTAGTGACACATATTTACTAACCACGCCTTGACAACAATTGCCGCTAAAAGAAGAAAGAGTTATAAAATAATTATAAAAGTAGAATTCATCAAATTACTTCTCGATGAATAAAAGTTTATTACATAAGGTAAAACACATTAATGAATTATTTGGTATAATGAAAACTTCAATGTCATAGTTTTTAAACAAATTAGGCAATTTTGGCTAAACCAGATACTCGTCAATCATGATCATCTAAACAGAAACGACACCGTGTCAATAAATCCAATAAACTCGTCGCAACTTTCTTAAGTACCAGCCGAACACAATTTATCGATTACAGACGGCCTCTGCCACCCTAAATGTCACTTTACTACCGATATTGATAGTCGGTGACAGAAAGCGTACTGGCTTCCCCCATATCCGATTTGCTCACCAAAATTAGGTGGCAATTCTTCATCGCCATACCGAAATTCGATCGTATTCCACTCCAATAAAGCATCCATGTAAAGAATAAAGCGCAAAATAAGTATGCGAATACAAGCGAAACTTACGCGACATCTAAGGAAATATTTTCTTTGATAAAACGTGCTGAGGTTTTCCCCCGCTCGTGGGCTTATGTGGATTTTCTTATTTCGCTCGCACAAGTGAAGCCTTTTCATAACTGTCGGGATTCGATCCGGTCAAGAGATTTCGTTTCAATCCAGGATGATCCCAATTTTTGACGATTAGATGTCTTAAAGCATGACAACTTGATAAATTTGTAAAATGTTTTTCAAAACTAATATTTTAAATGCAGTTTTAAATTTAAAAAATCTTAAAAAATATGTACTTGGTCCCATATAATTTAATTTATAAATATTATCCCTTGTTAATTAAAAAAATGTAATAATAAAAATTACACTGTTTGTGTCTGTAACCTGAAAATTTCATCGACAGAATACAAAATTGTGGTGCTCCTTCAAAATTTGATTCACACACGAATGCGCTCTGCACCTCGCAATAAAACTTTAATACAATTCCCCGACCGTTGACGACCACTGCATTTTACGTGTACCGCAGCGGAAGTGTGTAGTTAAACAAGATGGCCGCCGGTCACGTGACCGCGGATTCACCCCGGCTTCCGGAGCTCATTCACAAACATGTCAAGTGTATTGCGGGTAGTTAGATAATTATCGGCGTCATTAAATCAACCCCTAATGTTTTTATGAGTTTTGTATTATAGGAGCATCTGTTATGATTTTATTATGGTATACCACCGCTTGTTTGTGATGTTGGATTGATGAATAATAAATTGTTTTAAATGAAAGAATACTGTAACAGTTTATATACTTATGGGTAAATAATACCTATAGAATGTAACAGATTAGTGACCTTTAAATTATAATCAGGCATATTATCGTAAAAGAGATGTCCAATTTTAATACCTACATGAATTAATATGTATAGGCTATTTATTATCCCTGTACTCATATATTATCCCTGTACTCTCCCAGGAATGGAAAGTATGCGGTCGAAACCGCGGGGCGCTGCTAGTGGTTCACAAAGGGTTCTAAGGTACTATTAATTATTTTATTTGTAGACGCAATTTTCGGTAAGTACAAGTACGATAGAACAAGGATGGATCAACATTGTTATTGTAAAAGCATTCCCAAAAAAAATGACATATTAATAGACAAATTTCAAAAATTCTTATTTTTTTAATTTACAAACAAATTACATTATTTAAAGTATAAGTAAATTCATTAAAATTCAAAACACTAGACTTAGTTATGCTTACTACACCTTTTTTGTACTTGAAGGTTTTCAGTAGTTTTTTAAGACTTCTTTCATGGGTAAATCAAAATACGTGTAATAGGAGGGTTAACGATATATATTTTTTTATATATGTTGTATAAGTCACGTATTTTTTTCTTCATAACCGATATATACCGGTGGGAGGGAAGCGCTGGGCACCACCATCTTGCTTGTTTCTCCCGTGAAACAGCTTTGCGGTGTTTCGGAGAGAAGGGCAAAACAGGCAGTGTAATTACTGGCACCGAGACTTAACATCTTATGTCTCAGGATAGGCAACACATAAATGAGTTGCCTGGGCTCGTTCCAGGTAAACTAGTTTATGTTCATGGGCGACATCGATCACTTACCATCAGGTGGCACGTTTGCCAGTTTGCCGGATAGGCAAACTGGCAAACGTGCTACATACAAAACTAACATAAAAAAAAACAAAATAAAATAAATATAATATTTAAACCAGTCAAAACGGGTACATAAAACTTAATTGAAACCCGTAAACCTTCGCAGCATTTGACCACCAAAATAGAATGTTAAAATCTATACCGCTGAAAAGCCAATAATTGCATAAAATTAATCACCGTTACATTCGACCAGTATCCCCCTGTTTCCCCTCAAAGGACACAATAAAAAGCCGCCAAAATGCCGTGCGTCTGGCTGTCAGTCCATCTGTGTCAATCAATTAGACAAGCATAGAGCGCAGACTGGTACGCAGCGTCAAATTCTTGACCCCGCCCCATATTGATCAGACCCGCCCCGTTGCGCTGAAAATCGTGGTGCGCATTTTGCCCCTATCTACTCGTTCGTGAACCCTCGTGTTAGCAGGTATCGCTGTCATTTGCATGGAATTTTGATGGTGGATTTTACAGCCTTTCACTATTCGTATATGACGATTAGCTTATCACAAATATGCAAATGCTTTTTATGTTCTTCTTGAAAAAAAAAGTCATGTAGGCAATTAAAGATTGAATTTAATTGAAAAAAAGCCTACTATTATTATAGCATCTGAGGTGAATTTATTGTAACATTTTTTTGTGCCAAGATTTTTTTATTTTTTGGGCTCTTGACTAAATAAAATTATTGTTTTTCATAATAAGTGACGAAAACATATTATTAAAAACTATTAAAACATTAAACCATTACGTATAACGTTACTGGCCCCTAAAAAAATAATCATAACTTTTATACACTACAATTCAGCAGCTAACGATTCACTCACTCGGCTTATATAAAGTCCACGCTCGCAATGCTTGCGGGTAAATCTAATATAATATAAAAATCTACAACAGAGATTTTATTTCATGTCGTATCAGAGTTATTAAATATTGTTAAAAGTTTTTTATGTGCTTCTTAGCATACAATCAGTTGCTTCATATGTTTTATATGATTGAAACTGATAACTACTGCTTTGTATTACACAGATACTTACTAGAAAAAAATATTTAGGATTTCATAGAAGCGTTAAGTTGATTATCTATGATGATGATGAGTGTCATGCTGCTTTGCAACCGAACTGGGCCGGCACGACTGAGGTGGTACCACTCACTCACATAATACCGGCGTAAAGCAACAGCTATGTCGCGTTTCGTGCGGCTTGTGAGTTTCCAGTGGCCCCATGGCGGCGATAGGAAAAAGGAAGGCAACGCATCTGCGTAACCTTTGTCCGGATGTCTATGAGCGTCACCATAAGGTTCCGACTGCTCGGTTGCCTGCTTATGACATTAAAAAAACTTATTAAAAGTATACTATGCTCCTTTTTGCCACGATCATCAGGCGTAATTATAACAAAGTTAAAAATTATTTATATACCTTGAAACTTCTTAAGCCTATTCTTTCTTAAAAACTTACGCTTCGCGTTTTCTTTGTTACATTTTCTCACAGAAAAGTATCTATATAACATTACTTGGTCACAAATAATAACAGTAAAGATGCCGGAAACAAAATTTTATTTTGTAATTTTCTCCTCAGGGATGTTAATAGGGGAGTGGCTCCAGCTGCCACGTTAAAATCTTACCTTCCTAAGTAACAAACCCATTGGCAATAACAATTAACGGTTAACGGTTATTGTTACAGCCGACCGCTAATGCAACGTGTTATTTGCGGACGGTACGCCGCGTCGTCTTACTTTTAAGGCACACAACCTCCTACATTTTATTTGTCCATTATAATTAATTATAATTTTTTAAATTCTCTGTTATTATCATCGTTTTAATAATGTAAATTCAATATTATTATGTACAATTTAACATACTTAATAAATTAAAATATAATAATAATAATATCTATGGACGCCTTTACGTCAATCTGGTGCCGTGGTAAGTTTTCGAAGAACTTGTGTTTTGGAGATTAGAAAACGGAAATATATTTAATACTTTAAAATTTAAGATTTTATTATATAATAGGTACACATCCATGAGCAGGAAAATAGAAAACTTTTTGTTCCTTGGCTGGATTCGAACCCAATACCTCCCCTCCGGCTTAAGCGCCGACGCGCTTACCATTGAGCCACAAAGATCGTCCTACAAGGTTCGGGTAAAAAAGGTGAGAAAAATAGTGCGTGCGTCACACTAAATTCAATAGGTGTTGTTGAATAAATAATTAAGTATAAAATGTGCTAAGTAATATGTACATTTTAACTTAAAACATCTAGATAAAATTATTGTAAGTGTAAGCGTACTGAATGTTGCAAAAATAATTCTTAAGGTTTTGGCATAGTTTTGTAAAAATGTCATGCAGCGCCACTCGCGTTATTAAATATTGTTCGACGCAAGTTTTGCAGGTGGACGTAACTTTAACAAGACCCGAATACTCATTTAGTCAGGTAAACTTTGCTCTACTTTGAGAAGATAGCCCTGAATGTAACTGAACCAAAGGGAAAAGGTCAAAATCCAACCTTAGAGCACTACATGACTATTGTCTATTCATATAAAAGATAGCATATCGACTTATTTTATTGATATCTAACTTAATATTATAAGATTCTGAATAAGGTGCATGGATTTTACACAAAAATATAATATTATTATAAATTTAGTTCAGTTCTTCATATAATATAACCCACATATAAAAAAACAGAAGTTTCATATTAGAACTTGATAATAATATTTATCACACATCCTTAGGTAGTCATAATATAAATTTTATGTTTGATAAATCTTTATACAACGTTGATAAAAGCGAGAGGCATTAAATTAAACCACGTATCTATGTACCATTTTCAGGCTACACACCAAAACTTAGACCAATAGAATCAATAGTTAAGTCACAGGATATTTTTAAAGTTTTAAGGCCGCTCCGGTTTGTTCGATCCGGTGAGACGCAACGTGCTGTGCGATGTTGTTTTTTAGATTCGAAGGACATTTTACAAAGGTTTACAAAGAGTTTTTACGTTTTACTTTGACTATTCACGTATTTAAGTTCTTTGAAAAACTTTTTTTTTATTGCTCTCAAACTATTTTTTTATAGTTTCGGATTAACCGTAAGCATGTGTAGTATATGTAGTTTAATTTAATGCCTCTCGCTTTTATCAACCTTGTATATAAAAATCAATGCCACTTTTCGTTGTAATTTTATAACTCAAGAACGGGCTCACCAAATGTTTAGGCTTTGTTCGGACTATTTAGTAGATGGTTTATGTGAAGTTTGCACAAAATTGGTCGAGCGGTTCTTCATTTATCACATTTTTTTTAATTTAATAAATGGCGGATCATTTTGTTAATGGAGATTTTGCTGTCAAATTGAAACTTTTTCAGTTGGGGTCATACTGAAACTTTTTTAGTGTTGACAGTACAACATTAAGTTTTAAAATATCTAGCAATTAATAATATTTTTTTTTTGTTTGAATAAATTAATTTCATGTTCCAATTTTTTTTTATTTCACTTTATACGTAGCGAAGCACGTACCGGGCCGCTAGTAATAATAAAAAAGACCGTGTGGTGTCGTGGACTCCAGATAGGAACGAAGTTTCTTCTATTCGAAGAGAAAATATTATTCGGAATTTTTTTATTATCATTTTTTATCCATAAAAATCAGAGTATTTTCCGGCGAAAAATAAATAAACAAAAAAAGCATACACACCTATACATAGCCTCCATGCGTTTAACGTAGTAATAATGATCAGATGGTTCCACTTTTGACTACCAGATGGTGTAAATATCGAATATAATAATAATAGCAAACTACAATTAATAGCAGTCATCGCGTAGACAGTGTAATTACTGGCACCGAGACTTAACATCTTATGTCTCAGGATAGGCAACACATAAATGAGTTGCCTGGGCTCGTTCCAGGTATACTAGTTTATGTTCATGGGTGACATCGACCACTTAACATCAGGTGGTACGTTTGCCAGTTTGCCTATCCAACTAACATAAAAAAACTAAAAATTTGACACTGCCATCATACATAGACTATACATAAAAATCTTACATTTTTATTTTTTTACGTTACGGACGTTTTTTGTCGGCTAGGGTACCCTTCCGCAACGACCCATAAGGAGCTTTGTTCTAAAAAAGTGGAGAATAATTTCTTTGTCCTTGGCTTCAGAATTAATTATATGACGTATTGTAATAATGTATACTGCTATTTGAATGAAATTCTACTGATACTTATCGACTTCTGTTTATAATGAAGCAACTTATTACGCATTTTATTCTGGTTTATTAAATTTTTGACATGCCCCATGTTTCGGATATTTTACAGCTACCATTGGCGTTTTGTGAGTTTCCGGCGGCCATTGGGAGTTATAGGGAAGAAGAGGGCAACGCATTTAAGGGAGGCCTATGTTCAGCAGTGGACGTATAAAGGCTGATGATGATTATTATTTTATACTTTTATTTTATACATAATTATTTATTCAACAACACCTATTGATTTTAGTGTGACGCACTAGTTTTCACATGTTTATTTTTTACAAACTTACCCGAACCTTATATTTTTAATTTACACCTAAGCATGTTACGAAAAAAATACAAAGCCTAAGCATGTTAAATTGTACATAATAATATGGTATGTATATTATTAAAACGATGATAATAACGGAATGAATCGATAGCTTAATGAATCTTAATTATTTTCATCGTTAGTAGGAAACCAAAATACCTTGTTTCTCTCAAAAGATTATGAGATCGAATTATTAACAAATACAGTCGATTGTTACATCCTGTTGCGACGCGATTAGTTTAATTGATTTTGAATTGGATCTCGATCGCTTATTATAGGGTGGTTAATACTTTAAGCCGATTGTTAATATCAATACATTTCAGATTTTTGCATACATTGAAATTAAGATATTGCGAATAAGAAAAACATTCATTGCTATTCGCATACTTATAGAACTGAAAAAATGTATATTCCAACTAAACACACGAGAATAAAATTCTTTAAAAAATCATGTTTTTCAAATATGAGTAAAAATGTCTCAGTCACAAACGTCGCTTTTTTACTTAGATATTTTGTTTTAAGATTTGTAACATACGTAAACTATAATGGGTTTTGTCTATTGACATAGGTAGATATTCTTGTGATCATTCGCTAACAAAATGAAATATTAAATATATATCAAAATTTATAGAAAATTTATTAATTATTTACCTTATATAAAATATACTAAACATAAATAAATTTTATACAACTTTCATTGTTGTAGTAGGTTAATATATTGTATTATTATTACCAATTAATTTTTATTTTTGACGAATAAGCTCTTACATCAAGGTCATACATCTTCCCTTGAAATCTGATATTGTATCTTATTTTTTTGTATTTTATTTTATCTTCGCAAAAATCTCACTTGGAACTGCCGATAGAGTGCACTTCAATTATCAATTCACAAATCCTGTTCACATCCGAGTCTTTTACGGACCCCCTGCCCCCTAAGCTCGGATGACGCCCCCGAACAACTCCTCTCCGAAACATTAAATACAATATCTTTAAATTGCTTCTAAGTACCACCACCCTCATTGGGTATTTTTATCGTCATTACCATAATCTCCAATCGGTTGTCTCGCTCGTTCAGCTGCAACCCGCTAGTCACCTCTCGCTCGTTCAAAGCTTAAAATTCGACGCCAAATTTAAGGTTCATTCTAATGATTTAGGTAAGATTGTTTTGAGCTCTTAGTACTTCAGATACGATTACACGGCTGTAATTGTGAGGGTGAATACTTGGTATATTTTTTAAATTGCTTCTGAAACTTGGTTCCGTGTGAAGTAGCTCAGGTGTTGAGAAGACAGAACGACGAGTATGTGAATTAAATTGTCAGTCATAATAACGAGTAATTATATTGTATAGCTGTGGTTAACAACTCGAAGCTACAATATTAAGCCAGTTGCTAAACATTGACATGAAGTTTCTATCGCGATATTTGCAGGTATATTAGATATAGCTGTAAATATGCGAATTGGGATATCCTGAAACTGAACATAATAGAAACCGATGAAGTGTAGTGTAAGCTTTCGTAACAACTAAACAGATTTGTAAAAGTTAATGTTTTGTGATTATGTGTATCTAATGTTATTGGTAAATATATTATTAACTAGTCACATAATATGTTAAATATATTTAATTACTTTTATAGGTAAGAAATTTCGTTACTTCGTAGTTGGTGCCTATGTATTACTTAATGCCCAAAACAGGAGTTTAAGGAAAGCTTTTTCTTATAGTAAGCGAATTACTGAAATAAGTATCTTTAATTTTATAGTATTGTCAACAAACTGTGGTTACTACTAGATATATACTAAGTTTCTGCTTATGAACAGTAAAGAATGTATTTAGAATTGTATGTGTGGGTAGATACTAAAAGTAGCAGGAGTTTTGGCAATTGTGGAGACAAATTAGCCACAACGTCCTGTCCTTCAATCCTGTCGCCTGTCCGACGTATGTTCATCGCTCTTTAGCATATTATGTCGTTACGGGTAATTGGTCATACTAGATAACAAGTCTATTTCACCGTCACTATAAGACAGACAGTTATTGGGTGGGCGATTAGGTTGCCTACGTCTTAAGGGGCGGCTCCACTGCAGCGCACGCAGAGGTAGCTTCTGCGTGCGCTGCAGTGGAGCCGCCCCGGGTGTTAAAATGTCAATTGCAATAAAAAATGTTAATGCGCAGCGTAAAAAACTTGAAAAACGTACTTGCCTCGCCGTTCGCCGCGGTGGAGCCGTGCCCTTATGTGGTAAATGTGAGGTATAGATCCTGAAATAATTAAAGTCGTAATCACAACATAATGTTTGTGATTAATCAAAATAAATAAATGAGATTAGTCCCACTTTTTGTAGACGTTTTTTAAGTTTTAACAGTTTGTCTTTTAGTAGAGAAATATTATTATTTACCAAAACATCTTTTTTTGGCTCGAAGAAAAAGCCGACATACAACCTTTTATTTTAAGATAGGCGACGCATAGCGTCGAAGGCTTTTCACGTAGGCTTTTTAATGTGCACGGGCGAGGTACAGATGGATCATCCGCTGCCTATTGTTATAAAAATATATTTATTTACTGTTTGGTGTGTCTCCTTTAATTTATAAATTAACTCCGTCTATAATTTTTACTTAAAGTTATGTATAAGTTTAGTTGATAGATGGGCGCTGAGAGACAGACTGACTTAATGTCTAATTACAATTATTCTTTTATATAGTACGGAACTATCCGTACTATATCTAATATATAAAATTTCCATGTCACAATGCTAGTTACAGTACTTCTCCGAAACGGCTTTACCGATTTTTACCAAATTTTACATGCGTATTCAGTAGGTCTGAGAATCGGCTACTATTTATTTTTCATACCCCTAAGTGATAAGGGTGGTCAACCCCTCAAATTTTAAAAGTTAACGTGGGCGAAGCTGCGGGCAACAGCTAGTAATATATATAAATAACTTAAAATATGCACAGATCACAACAAATATTCTTTGGATATATTTGAGAGTATATATAAAGTGTAGCGTGAGGTTCACCTAAAACGTGAATAAATTTGGAGTTGCCGTAACTTAAAGTTTACCACTCAAAATTATCCTCAAACAAACGTTCAGTATTAAAAGTTTTTAGCGGCTGTGTGGGTGGAGATAGGGAGGATCGACCCTCCCTTATTTAGTCACGCCATTTAACAGGCGCGGCAAAGGGCTAAGAATTAATTATTTATGGTACTACGAGCGGATTCGTGCGGAAGATGTCACGCCGAGCTTTGGACTCTCATATTTTCCACCAGCGTTCTCTGAATGCCAAAAATCATTAGCATTATATAATTAATTTTTGTTTCAATTCTCTTTATTCTCTAAGGACGATGCACTTAAGTAATTTATCAATGTATCTAATGTAAAAGGTGACATTGTTTTATCTAAGTAACACTGTAAAATGGTCTTCATCATCATCAGCCTCTATCTGTGCACTGCTGAACATAGGTCACCCTCAATTAACGCCAAGAACGCCAAAAACGGCCTTGGTAAGACATAATTTCGAATATCGGTCTATTAATTTATATGGAAATATATGAATAAGACGCTATAAATAGTGTAAAATAACTTTAACTGGAGATTTAAGGTATGCTAATAAATGAAGATTGAATATTTAAATTTATTTAAAGCAAAAGATAGTTAAAAAGTCTAATAATGTTAGAACTTATTAAGAAAGATGTTTATCTTCAAAATAATTAGAAGCTTTTATACGTCCACTGCTAAACGTAAACAAAAGTATACACAGTTTACCGTTGGTAAGGATGTGCTGTGCCGCGCTCCCGGCTGCATGGTTACCACCATCATGCTTGTTTCTTCGGTGAAACAGCTTTGCTGTGTTTCGGAGAGAAGGACTGGATAGGCAGTGTAATTACTGGCACCAAGATTTAACATCTTATGTCTCAGGATACACAACACATAAATGAGTTGCCTGGGCTAGTTCCAGGTAAACTAGCTGATGTTCATGGTCGACCAGGTGGTACGTCTGCCAAGTTTGCCTATCCTACTGACATAAAGAAATACAATAAACCAATTAAATTTACAAGCAAGTTATCAATCGTATTGTAGGTAATATCGACCGCTGATAAACTAATTACAGGGCAGGGCGATACAAACAGAATATATAAGGTAGAATAAATACCTCCACGAATTTCTAATAAGAAGCTAGTATTGTGTAGTTGCTGGTCCTAACTGGATGTGAGTGGCAAGGAATCGGCCGTCTTGGCGTTCATTGAGGGAGGCCTATATTCAGCAGTGGACGTATAGAGGCTGATGATGATGATGATGATGATGATATTTTTATATAAGGTATATTATAGGTATTAATTGAAATAGACCTATAACCAGCAATGGATGAAAACGGTAAAAAATGATGATGCGGTGAAAATTTTAAAAGGCTTGTAAATTGCAGCGTCTTTACATACTTTTAGTCTGCACTAATGTAGTACCAAGAAATTACAAGTTATACTTCAGTTTCTCGCTTTATATCGAGGAGATCACAGGTGAGAGAGATCGGTCCTAAGTACCCTGAACATTAAGTTCTTCTTACTTATTTTACTATCTTTTAACATTCTCACAAGGATAGTAGGAGAGAATTAAATCTATAATTTTGAAATATAAAACCCGTTTGGCATCGTTTAACTATTACACACGCGGGTCACCCACCCATATTATGAATATTCTATAGGTAATGAACGCTACCTGCGTTATAGACTACTAAGCTTAATATAACGCTTTAACTACCTTGATATGTATCTAAGCATTGATTATAATAATTTTCACTTTACATGTAATTTAGCTCTGATTGATCTATATGTTACTGTTAGTACCTAACATAAACTTTATATGCTATTTCAGAATTTGACAGTAGACGATAAACACTGATATATCGAAAAATAATCCTTGTGTGTATATTACGGATCACATGATTCAACAGTATCACAAAATAAATACGAAGTATTTATTCAATCTCAAGTGACAGATTACTTTCCTGCGGTATAATTTACAATTTCACGGTGACTTAAAAAGTTTCATATAATATTCTTTAATATAGATAAACATAAGTATAATATTTCTTTAAACAGCGAAACTTCTTAAAACATCTTTGTGGATACGATCATAATATATAAAATAACATACAATCTTTGAAATTTAAAATACAAATGTTTGGTATAATATAATTTATCTCTTATCTTTGTGGATACGATAATAATATATAAAATAATATTATTTATTTATATTTGTTATTTAGTTATGTTTCCGAAATATAATTTTGTTAAATATTTGATTGTAATAATTATTATTGTTATGTAATAAGTTATGTATGTATTTTTTGTATGGCTAATAGCTTAGTAGCTAATTGCCTTTAAATAAATATAAAAACAAAAACATACCATAATATACACAAAGGCGGTCTATCTCTAGGGATCGATTTCTCCCAGACA
Source organism: Helleia helle (assembly GCA_963853865.1). NCBI lineage: Eukaryota > Metazoa > Arthropoda > Insecta > Lepidoptera > Lycaenidae > Helleia > Helleia helle. Next base: position 10,784,864 of record OY971420.1, read on the forward strand.
ACCTTGGGATAGAGGAGAATTTTAATAATACTAATAAAATTAATAAAATTATTTAAAAAATCAAATGGATATTAAAAGTTTGGTGATTGCATGAATTAACAATAAGGATTAATTATCCTTATTTCTGATTCTCATACTAGGGCTACTCGTCGCTATGGATTATTCAATTTGAGTTCTAAATTAAGCTTTAATCTCTGAATATCAACGCATTTTACATATATACTTTTACTTGTTCATTATTCACTCTATCCACAAGAGTACCAAGAATAATACGCAATGTCAGTTGCTAAAAAAAGCTAAACGTAAAGGTAATACTAACATCGCATACATTATTGGAAGCCCAATATTATCGTTTACATAATTTCATGTACCAATTAACTTAGATCTTATGTGAAAACATTAGGTGCTAAAATAGATGTTATGTCGGTATACTTTCTAGTGCAGTTTATAATATTCCGCCTCACCACCGACGTATTTGTACAAGCCTTATAGTTTTATTCATTTTTCCTGGCGTGTCGACCGTATTAAAAACACATTTCACGTCGGTCAATTTGATTGCTATTAATCATATTGAATTTCTTATGGGTTATGCAATTGCTGCAATTTCTACCCATTTATGGACGTCGTGAAGGAAATTGAACGCATTATGATCGTTCAGTTTAGCATTTTTATTTATATTATGTTATATACACACGATATACGGATGGCCGTTGAGCCTATAAGGTTCAAGAGTGGAGGTCACATTTAGGTAGACGAAGTGTTGGTTGGCCTGTGGCCATTACTCAGGTGGGAAGATGATCTCCGTGCGGCGGCCACTTCGTGTTGGAATTTGGATGCGAGTGGCAAGGCAAGGAGTCTTGACGTTCATTGAGGAAGGCCTATGTTCAGCAGTGGACAGGTAGAGGTTGATAATGATGATGATGATATTATACACACGACGAATACATCGAACCGGTGAATTTGCCAGCATATATTATAATATTGAACTAATTTAGATTTTTACACGAAAATATTATATATTCGCCGTTAGAAAACATAATTGATAGACATCCAGAATAAAAAAATAATATAACAGTTTACAAGTATGGGATTATGACTGGCCTGTTGGTCTAGTGGTTAGTGACCCTGACTGCTAAACCAGAAGGACATCGTCCCATCCAGGACAAATGTTTGTGTGATGAGCATGATCATTTGTTCTGCGTCTGGGTGTAATTTACCTATCTATAATATATTTTACGGATTTTGGATTTTGATTTGATAATTTTAATAATGGGATCCCAAGCAGGTGGTAAAAGCCAGCCATGGATCTTTTAGTTTGGCCTATATAGGCCAAACTAAAAGATCCATGGCTCCATTATCATTCCATCATATCCATTAAAATTCGCGTGAAAGAACATATAGCTGATTTAAAACACCGTCGCTACACTAAGTCTGCCATCTGTGAACATAGTCTTGACAAAGCTCGCCATTATGTCAGATTTGATAAACCACAAGTCCTCGCAAAAGAACACAGATTCCAACCAAGGATGATCCGTGAGGCTATTGAAATTAAAAAACATCCTAATTTCAATAGAGAAGATGGCTGGCTTTTACCACCTGCTTGGGATCCCCTTATTAAAATTATCAAATCAAAATCCAAGCATAATATGTCACAGATTAAAGATACAGTTAGCACTTTCTGCGTAGATAGGACTGACCAAAATATTGATGTATCATAGGGTAGTTTCGAATAACTTTGTAATGATAGGACGTATGACACCTCAGTCCTCCCGTGACCATGGTTGCTGTAAAGTATCCGAAACGTCGGGCTTGTAAAAATCTTAATAAACCGCGATAAAATCCGTAAAATATTGTTTTATTATAATAAATAATTCCATGTCATTGAAATCGAAAAATTAAATAACATTAAATTAAAAATACAAATGACTGTGAAATATCGTTAAAAGTCAGCAATCTCGAGTTAAAACTTATCAAAATGTTTTCTGCCTTTGTGTTGTTCGGGTCTGGCCAGTGATGACGTCAATAATTGATACCAGTTTAATGTAATGACGACGTCAAGCCTTTCAGTCCAAATGGACGTTTGCTTTAATAATTACTATACCGAAAAGCAATCTATTTTTGAAATAGATTAGCTTCATTTGTTAAATTATTTGATATAATGAGACCGTAAACCGATTCTTTTAATAACGCTAATCGAAAATCTACTATTTTAATCAAAACTCAAAACTCAATCAAATCAATCAAAACTAAAAACAAATCAAACGAATCCCATAAATAATACTATTACTAATGTTTCACTATCTCTAATAGGTACTAATTAGTATTAGGGATAGTGAAATACTAAATCTCTAATACCAATCAGTATTTAGAGATAGTGAAATACTAACTCGTTATCACACTATATTTCTATGCTTATTTAATACCTTTACAAACGACCGAAAGGTAAATTCGTTACGTCATATAAAAAAACGAATAGTTTAATATAATTTCGACGAAATAACCTTTGATTGCATGTTACAACATAAAACACTAAACGAGCTAAGATTTCTCTTTGCAGAGTCGAATACTGGAGGATGCCTCGTTGATGTGCAATTCATGGTCACCACGTCATAATGTAAGTTAAGAGCACATCTATCTATATCAAACGATGTATAGTTAAGTCTTGCTTGGCGAATATGGCTTGCGCATCTTTGGCCAAAGATATTATATTATGAACTTCATACTATGCGAAATATTTTGTTATTATTAAATGTTTTCTAGACATTTTGTTTCTCATCAATCAACTAATTATTGGAGTTAAATTTAAGAACGGGTAACGTATTTTTTTTTCATATTGCATGATACATAGGTATATCATATTGATAGCTGATTCATTTAGCTAAATATTACAGAAATTAACATAGATTGCTGTATCAAATCAATAATAATTAGTCGTTGTATTCTTTTAAATAGTTTAGGTTGATTTTTTTGTTTATAGTTATCAATACCACTAGTTTTTTAGATAGTTTCATGCTAAGAAAGGAGTTTTATTTTTATTTTGTGTTTTATTATTTTTATTTGTAAAGTATTATAGTTGAGTTGTGCATAGTACCTAGTATATTATTATCCTGTTAGAACTATATTTTTCTCGCTATTATATTTTACTTATTATAATAATTGTATGTATAATGTTATTCTAAGGTTTTCTTTTATTCATGTTAAATATATTTTGGCGCGCCTTTGCAGTAAAATCGATGCGGCAGACACCTGACGATGACTTTGTCGATACCGTTCGTGTAATTTTATCTAAATTTGTAATATATATAAAATAAAAGTGGATAAAGTGAAAAAAGAGTTGTAGAATTATTACATCCCGTTGAATTTATAATAATTTTCTTATAATACGTTACGTCATTTATTGGAAATATAGATTTTGTAAGTCACATTTAAAACGATGCGATCAAATGGAATATGCACCTTAATTTCATTGCGGTAAAATAAAATATGACAGAAATCCCGTTACACCGGGGAAAGTGATTGATAAAGTCAATTACTACTTTAGCTTGTTATCGTGATATGTCAGCGCAGCCACGAAATTATACCGAGTAATCTACGTTGCGTTAAATATCCACAAGAACTCATCAGCTCCATAATAATATTGGTAATTTTTCAGAAATATTTACATTTTATATATTATTATACTTATACAGTACATCGAATCGGTAAGGGCTCGGCCTCGAAAGCCAGGGTAAAAAAATGATTATTTTTCTGAACTCGCGAATCAAATTTTCTCAACACGCTTGCTTGAGAAAATTTGCATAGTGCATACCATTATATTCATATATTCACCATTATATATAAATGTCTATTAAGTCTTTGAAGGTATGTGAAACTCGCCACCACGTATAGAGCCAAACAATATATCAATATACATAAAAAAATATTGCTGAATGCTAAATCTATCCGTGCATAATATGTTTATATTTAGTACTAGCTGTTGCCTGCAGCTTCGCCCACGTTACTCAACTCCTATAAAAAAAAGTCATAGCGTGGTGTTTTATAGCCTATAGCCTTCCTCGATAAATAAGCTGTCTAAAACTGAAAAAAAAATTCAAATCGGACCAGTAGTTCCTGAGATTAGCGCGTTCAAACAAACAAACAAACTCTTCAGCTATAAAATATTAGTATAGATATACCAATCAAAAATATTATAAAACACTGTATTTTAAGTGACCACGGATGTATAACAAAACGTGTGCTTTTTGAGAATATTTCAAAATCCTGCTGTTGTGTTTAGTCCGAACGGATTTCTAAAAATAATTTATTAAGTTTGTTGTTTTTATCAGCTTAACAACGATATTCTACAAAAGTTTAGAAGGCTGCAAAAATGCTTCCTTGTTTGTAGAGTTAAAGTCTGTTTTTATGAAGTATAAAATTCAAAATATAACCTAAAGTTTTTTAACAAAACAAGGACATGTGTTAATATTTTTTATCTGTTTTTTAATTTTTCTTCCGAATGTCTTCTAAGTTGTTATGGACAACACTTTACAAATTAAACGCTTTGCTTTTGACACACATTAAAATAGGTGAAGCTTATTTATCTAAGACAAGAAGTTACAAAATATCAAAAATACTTATCTTTAATTAATCCCTATACTTCTGCTTTCCACTCAAATCTATTATGGATATTTATACCTGTCTGTGTCTGTCCTTTTAAGTTTTTAAACGCACAAGCTTGTCAAAGATAAGAGCAATTTACAAGACATGACGAGAATTACTTTTCCTCAAAATAATATCGCATTTAATAAACAATATCGCAGTTTAATTTAATATATGCAAAAGTGAGATATATTTGCTGTTAAACATCTATGGGCTGTATGGTCTACTAGAATACTGTGGATGCTGTCATTTCATTGTTTTATTGTAGATTTCTATTGATTTTGAGTTTTAATTTTTACATAGATGCCATCCGTCTGGCGTCACGTGACGGCCATTTTGTGTCATTAGGACTTTCTAGGAATATGAAATATATTACAGCACTACAGCAGTGAGTGCAGCGTCAAAAGTGCTCGAGTACAAGCGGGCTAATGCATGTCGCGTCATGTACGTGAAATTCGGAAAAGCCTTTACAGTGAATTGTTAATGTGTAACATATTTGTTTGTAATAACTTAGGTTAAATTAAATTCTACATGTGTACGTTTATTTTGCAGATTTTATGCAGTTAACATTGGTAAATACTCACTTTTTAGGAACATAACAAGCGAACGGAATATTAATTAATGATAATTTAATAAACATTTCAACATTTGTGTCGTATTAAGTAATTTGTAACCCCTCTAACATTTTTCAGTATGTTATGTCTGTATGTTATGTCTTATAAATGTTAAGATTTTTCACTCCTTTTAGAAAGTCGTAAAGACTTAGAATATACTACGACAGTATATTATATATGTTTATGGTTCATATTATGATAACATTTAAAATTAAAATTTGTAATCACTTGATATATATATAATAAAATCGCCCGTGAATGTCATTAATCGCGCGTGAAAGGCCCCCTCCGAATGGGCTTTTAGATCTCTATGACACTTGATACAGGCATTATGTACAGATGTATCAGGGGATCACAAGATGTCGCCAGTTAACCCTAAAATTAGAACGTTGATGAGTAATAATAGTAATGGATTATTCCATTGCTTTGGGGATTATTTCATGAAACTCATATTTTTGTTTTGACAACATTGAGTAATTGCATACAACATTATACATTATAGAAACACTTTTGATCTACAGTTTTGTAAGCAGTGTTAGACATGTTTATTTGGAAGCTAGCTGCGGAAAGATTAAAAAGGAAAGAAATCTTATTTTGCACGCATACCTATATGAATTTTTCAATATAAACGAGTTTACCGGTGGGATGGAAGCGCAGTGCCGCGCTCACGGCTGCATGGGTACCACCACAGAACTATATCAAGATAGAAGTAAAGAGTTCCGCAATTTGTATGGGGACCGAGCGTGTAACATTTTGCGTAGGTACGATGACGTCACGAGTGTAATTTAGAGAGGTGAAACATATAATCCGCGCGGAAACAATTCAAAAGCATCGATTCATAGATCGATTATAACACCGAAAGGCACCGATTCTATGAGTATAGTATAATTGTTCAAATAAACTATTTTATGACAGCGTGCTATGGACTATAAACTATATTTTTATACATTACGCGCTATATTATAGACTATATGATAACGTGTAATTGGATTATTTAATAGCTTGTTTTTTTAATTATTGATGATTAAAATGTTGATTTGATCAGATGATATAGATAGGGCCCGACCGTCCATTGGCGCCCTTATTAGAGGGATTGTGATTTCTAATAAACCAATCAATTTCTTTAAAGTCACCAGTGATAAGTTGTAGTCCTTCTGATTCCCCAACTTTTGGTCTTTGTCACGTAGTGTCATTTTGCTTATTTATAGGTTCATCATCTAAACGGCAAACGTGGCCACCACTTTGATTATTTAAGTAATAAATAAAATCTAAAATCGAAAACTATATCACATAAATCAATAATTGGAGAATGAATAGGACTACAAAATAATCACTGGTGGATTGTAGATCCATTTATTTTTGAAGTTATACTTCTTTTAGCACGTTAGGGAAAAATGATGAGAGTAAATTTTTACGATGCGCGTGCACACCATCACGAAAAACCGACACCCTGAAGTTAGCTATAATCAATATTATTTTATATAAGAATTCACATAATGATAGTATAGACCAATAGACCAACCCGACGCCAGGAGTCCGTGCGGTCATAGACTTCACGGTTAGCGGGGAGAAAACCCCCCACTTTTACAAACCAAAAGTAAGCCAAATGGACTCGCACTAATCCGATGTAGTATTAGGGCCTTTGGGCCGTTAGCATAGATCATTCCGAAAAAAAAAAGTATACAGACGTCAAAAGAAGATATAGTTTTTAACTACACAATAAGCAAAAAGGTTACAGTGTAATGTAATTATTGTACTATGTATTTTTCTTTAAAGAGTATTACTTCTAACTCGTGTACATATGTACACACACACTTTTTATATAAGGATCATTCGGAAAACTGAAATAAAATTGTAATATAAAAGTAGCCATAACCAGTTTCTCAATAATATTTGCTTTGCATTTTAATAATGCTAAAACAATTATTATTATTATTATTACATACATTACATTATAGCTACATAATAATAAAAAACGAAATTATCATTTCCTCTGCTTTCAAAATCTATTTTAATCGAGTTAGAAAATCGCAGTGTAGGTACAGCACTTTTGACAGAAAAAATGAGAAATCGTCTTCAAGGTGACTTGACAGTTTTAATCGAATATTTTACATCGCTGGTTTTGAACGCCCGCCAAGTCTGGCTCGTCAAATTAAAGCCGCAATGGAAAACTAGCGATAGACACAATCGCCCGCTACTGTTTTGATGAAAATAGTAAAATAAATTGTTTTTTAAAATAATAGCAGATTTTTTAGGACAAATAGTACTTACCGATGAAAGGAAATACCTCGATTAACAACTCCAATTTTACTGGTAGTGTTTGAACAATTAATTATTGAACAACGAGTCATTTTGTTTTTAAAACCTTACGTCGCATGCTGAATGCGGTCGGGAGCATACTAAAGTTCGCGGCGAACAATGGAGCCGTCGAGACGTCTTTTTGACACGCTAGGTACATACACACTTTACTTCTATCTCGATATATTTCTGTGGGTACCACCATCTTGCTTGTTTCTCCCGTGAAACAGCTTTGCTGTGTTTCGGAGAGAAGGGCAAGACAGGCAGCATTACTGGCACCGAGACTTAACATCTTATGTCTCAGGATAGGCAACAGATAAATGAGTTGCCTGGACTCGTTCCAGGTAAACTAGTTTATGTTCATGGGCGACGTCGACCACTTACCATCAGGTAGTACGTTTGCCAGTTTGCCTATCTAACTAACATAAAAAAAAAGTTAAAATTTCAAGTGTTCGCGGAATCGCGTGATTAAACCCTTGCTTTGGTTACTAAACATTCAACATCCAATCTTTGCTAATACCTACATGAAATTGTTTTGTACCGAGAACATCTGAAATCTATATGACACGTTCTATTAGGGATATACAAATTATGGAGTGTATGTCTCAAATTATAAGGGGTTGATTTGCTTTGCAATTACAATTACACATGGGGGAACGTTTGGATAAAAAGTACACAAGTTGATTCCCACGCTTCAGTTAACAGTAGTCAAAAGACATTAACATTATTTTTGTATTTGATTAATTTCACTGATTGTAATTTGGCATATATTGATTACAATAATACTCATTACTTAAGATATACAGAAAAACCATTAAATAATAAATAAGTTATTAAGTTTCTTAATTCTAAATTAAGTAACTTATAAAGATAAAGGATAAGATATTGGATCCTTTAATTTAAATATTTAAATATTTAATAAAAAAGAAAGGAAGAATAAGCTTTATTTGACACATAAAATACATTGTTCGATAATTGTATCATCTTTAATCTGTAAGTTTCATCATATAAGTATGACTTAATTTTGTGTTGATGAAATGGATATCCGGTAACTATCCGCTATCTGGCCTTTTTTTTACTATCCAGTCGGATATCGGATAGTAATTCAGTATCAGGATAGTAGGTAAATTTAAATAACCCCTCTATTTTAAACAATGAAAATCATACCACAATAAGTTATGGATACTATTTATTTTTATAATCGCAAGTCAAAAATGTTTATTTTATTAATAAGTTGAGTACACAAAATTAACAAGTGGAAAAATGTCGTAAATGGATACCAAATTTTCCGCATTTGTTGGTAAGAAACAACTCCGCTTGGCTTCGTATACCAGACCAGCTTCTGAAAATAGCCTTTCGCTGTAAACACTACTGCTCTGTCTGTCAAGCGCTGAAAGATAAATTCCAGCAGACCTTTGCAACTGCGGGTACTGATTCAAATTAACTGACCACAAAATGTATGGGTCGTAATTGCGATCGAAGCGAATCGAATCTCTTTAGCGATTGAATTTAAAAAAAAATTAAAAACAGTCCCAAAAAGAATCATGAGCTTCACGTATGAAGTTGGATCTAGTTTGGATATATCAGTAACACGATAAAGGTCCGAATATCCAATACCCGGATATCCGGTCTTGTAGCTTGCCGAATATCCGGTAACCGGCCAAACCACATTTTTCACATTTCAATACTAGTTTTTAATTTATTTAGGCAAGTATTTGACAATACATTATTACACATAATTGGTAACTATTGGCTATATTGTTTTTGGAAATAGCTAGTATCAGTATCACTCCTTTTCTGTCTATCATTTACTTATTTTGCCTACAGTGTCGTACTTTTAAAAAGCTATATCATTATTAAAAAGATCCTAAAAGAATCTTAATTCATTAATAAATTTGAGTCTGATGATTATTAAGGAAGGTGTATGAAGAAAGTAATGCGAAAAATCTTAGAATTTAGAATCAAAGCAAAAAAAAAAATACAAGTTCCAATAAAATAAATTAAAAGTTTCTATTAATAAATCCAAATAAACTATTAGTATCTCTGCCCAGTCCTAATCTGATGATTTTTTAAATAAAACTTTACTTTTGTTAATACGAAGACGATATCGGCAATACAAATGCGAGACGCGTCTTAGTGTGGGGGACGAAGATAAAATCGAGAAGCGAGTGTACCACCGGTAAATCGAAAAGAGAGACTATCACTTTAAAAGTGTTCCTGGCGCATAAACTACCTATTTGAGAGTCAGAACTCGCCCGGGGTATCTGTCGGGAACGTCTGAGGAGTAGTAACGAGTTACCTACCAACACGAGGTCAGAGTCACTCATAAATAATTTAAAGTAATCCGGGAAAAACCCCTGTCCGCAGCCCGTCGGTTGAGCCGCCATGATTATTTGATGTGGCCTACGTATTACGTCTCGCGAATTAGTCCTGCCCTTTGAACTTATAGTTTTAACATTTGTCCAAATTTAAAAGCTTGTTTTCTTATATAATTATATAATTTTATTCGCTTATTTTGTGTTTTTTATATTTAATCTTTGTGTGTTAACATGCTAATTGTTTCTTTCATTACGCATGTGATGTGTATTATTATTTACAATAAACTTAGTTTCCTATTTACATACAAGTCGTGTATCAATATATTAAATTAACAAATCTATATATTCACACATCCACTCTTATAATTAATGTTTTATAAATTTCAATGTAAAAAGTATTTACTGATTATTTTTTAGCATTTTCTGTAATTTATATATTAAAATATACATAATATATAAATAATGTTAATAAATATTATATTTTGCAATTAAAATGCTCAAGGAAAAAAAACCTTATAGGGAAATACTAATTAACGATGATCATTGTAGAGGGTCCCACTATCACCGTTTCTGACTCGGTTGTTAAATAGCTAAATATGACACCAAAAAAATAAACAAGACTAGGATTATTGTGATTGTTGTTAAATATAACAAAAAATTAAAGGAATTGAAGGACGTGAGAATTTTTGATTGAAAATTAGGATGCTTTTTCGATTTTAGGATTTTAGGATGTCAAATAAGGTTAAAAAATTTACTTAACAGTGGAAAAAAATATGCTTTTTCAATTTTAAGTCAAATTTAAGGTTAAGAATAAATATTTTAAATAAAAAAAAAACACAGTGTGTTTGGTTAATAAAAGGGTCAGTTGGGTCACCAAATTGCATGAAAAAAAAAATATGATAGAGGGATTTTTGTATATAACTAAATAAATATATTTTTATCAAATATATTGTTTATTATGAATATAAATAGAAATAAGCTATTTGTTGGTAGAGACAAACAACTGAAAAATAGTTTTCATTATTTTAAAAGTCTAGGTTTAGTAAATATTGTTATTTTTTGTAAAAAAAATAATAATTTAATTTCAATTTTATTTAATAATTTGTAGATATATATTGTATATTAGAGTCACTTTGTTCATAGACCTAAATTTAGTGCCACAAGCCTTCGGTTTTAAGATATAGTTTGTCTGGAACTCTATGTGTTTTGACCGACTTGTAGAGACTATATCTGCAAACAGTAGACATTTTTACTGAAGGTATTGCTAGCATTACATTATTAGATATTATATATTTAATATTCTGCCAATAATCATCGTTTACCTCCTGGATAAGACACATTATATATTATACTTATTAAAAAGTTGTTAGAGAAATGCAATCTTGGATTCTTAATAAATATAAATAGAGAATTCATATTAATATATTCCAAGATCTTGTTCTCATTACCTGAAAGGTAATCCATGAGGTAAATCTACCTTTTTGATTCTTAGCGTAAAAATGTGTGTATTGTGTATTCATTGAATAATTCTTATCATTAGGGTGACCTCTTCAGCGGTTTGAATGACGGCTTGCTGAGCAGAGCTGAGGCGCTGGCTGCGGTGGATATCAGCAAGCACCAGTCGGGACCGCAGCCTGGGCCTCCGCTGCCGCAGCTGAAACATGACATGGTCTACCACCACGGCGTCGGAGCACCTCCACCTCATAACGCAAGGCCCCATCAGGTACAATCGTTGATATAACAAAGATCAATGATTAGGTATTTCATACAACCTATATTAAACCCTATCTTTAGGCATTGTGTTCACGATTGTCCGTACCAAATATCAAATTCACTAATGATCCTTAAATAAAATTGATATATTGATATGTCAATCATAATTGTATCAAATTCTTAAATCACTAAACAGTCCTTAAAATATGTATATGTTTGTGTGTATACTTATTTCCATGATGTTTCCTTCACTGGTGAGCAAGCGATGGTCTCATGTTCAGGTAGCACATAGCTAAATTTAGAAAACCCCATTTCTAGGCATCATCAAGATTGAACCCGGACCTCTCGGCTCTCACTCAAGAGGCCGAGCTCATATCCACTAGCAGTAGGCCTTCGTCACTCACTAGACCATCTTCGCAAAATCACTTAGAGTACTAAAATTATATAGTCTCCTAGTATTAAGAAATTTCAAACAGGTACGCGCGGCATTATTTTCCAAAATAATTAAAGGACAGAAGACGACTTATATATAATTACATCGATATTATATTATCGACCGGAGGTATCGCCTGTTAGTGTGACGTTTCATTAGAACAGACACTATCACTATACAATAACACACAGTAATGAAGTTGCTTTGAAAAGAGCTAGACAATTGCGTATACAGGCCTGACTTTTATCACTATCTTTGAAAATAATAATAATAAAGAAACTACTGTATATTGACCAATAGACGAATCTCAATAGTCGTCAAAGAAATAAAATAAAATTTCAACCAACGTTTCAAAATTAGGTATGTTGAAATCAAAGTTAGGTAATTTGAAAATATTATTTTTACCTTTGATTTTGAAAGCATTATTTTTAGCTTTTAATATTCAAACTGTTATGTATTCCGTTTTCGGTCGCAACCACCGCAAAATAACTTAAATTTTCAGATGTCTATTATTAACTCAATATCTAAAATTTTACTCTTTATTTCTTACCAGTAATAAATTAATAAATACATTTTACAGACAGACTGCATCGACAGTAAAACATTGTTATTGTAATAATTATTGATTTACTTTTGGGCACAACGAAAATAAGTAGGTACCTACAGGAGGCAAACATATTTAATTTTTAGCTTATCAGTTCAGTTCAGTTTCAGTTCAGTGCAAAAATGGTGCCTATAATAAAGAGACTGCGATAGAAATTCTATAGGGTTTCAGCTGTTATCGATTTCTGTGTTGTCATATTTTGTGTACTTTGTGAAAAGGTCAATAGCGATGTTTTAAAAGCCGACTCTTGCTGCATATTCTCTTTGGCGTAATATGGTTTCAGTAAGAGGTAGTGCCACGCTTAGTAACAGGTAGTGCCATGCTGCTCTGCAGCCTAATTGGGTCAGCACGACCGGGGTGGACCTCTCGCTCACATAGCACCGGCGTCAAGTGACAGCTAAGCTGTCGCGTTTCATGCGGCTTGTGAGTTTCCGGTGGCTCGTTGAAGGGGGGATAGGGAAAAAGAGGGCAACGCATCTGCATAACTTTTGGTTTTGCAGATGTCTATGGGCGTCGGTAGTCACCATAAGGCTCCGACTGCTCGGTTGCCTCCTAGCTCCTTATAATATAAAAAAAAGTGTGTGTGTACTAGCGTACACTCGTAAGAAGTGAAACTTCTTTATGACGCTATTTTTCAAATCACGCGTGGTAGGGATAAGAAAAAGATGGCGCGTAACGGAAGAATGTGACGTGTAACGAAAAAATGTTACACTAATTTTTTTTCCAACCCCGATAAATAAGTTTCACTTCAAAAATGCATTTTAGTATGCCACGTATACCTAGAAGAACATCTATTAAAGGAAATTTTATGAGTTTTAAAGTTTATTTCACCATTACAGTGGGATTTATCACCCAACATATTATTTTCCTTTAGTCGGGCCATTGCCGTGTAACCATGAAAAGAAACGGTTATTATCATGATTACATTCTTACAATATATCACAGAGCTTTAAGCAGTTGTTTAAAACATAAATAATAATAATAATAATCTTTAATCAGTATCTTATAGGCTTACAATACCTGATTTATGATCATTTTGTTTATTGATATATTGATGCATTTATACCATTTTTCTTGGTTCTTAATTTGATTACATCTTCATTGTAAATTATTTGCCTATTTTACTTGAAATGCCATTGTCATATCATGCAATAAATAACTGTTGTTCAATAAATAACAATGAATGTGCAAAATACGAACACAAAATCTAAATCAAATATACAACGTCAAAATGTATGTTGCATTTATTCATATAATATTTGGTGCGTAACATCAGCAGACCACCATAAACTACGATAGAAGGGATCCTCTTTTTCTCATGGGCGTTGAACTTCCAAGTCATACCAATAATTCCAATCGAATTTTCCGACTATAAAACTAAAGCGTACTCATAAAATTGTAGCCAAATTGGTCCGCTCTGCGCCTCTGCTCAGACATAAATAATAATAATAAAAGTAAATGCATTTCTGTATGCCCCATACACCTTGCAAAATCTTTTAGTCTTCCTATATCGGTAGCTGTACGAGGGTTGTCTCCTCTGGGATTTGTTTGGCATGGGGTAGCGGAGAGGGATAGGTATAACATGTAAGAAATACACTCGCTTCGCAATAAAAATGAGGTAATTTTATGCACTGTTCGATATAATGTTGTCGATTGTGTATCCACCCTTAGATTTCGCGAGGGACCTACTTTATTATCATTACGACGGTAACTGTTGTTAAATTAATCAGATTATGTCCAACTATCTTCGTTTTTGAAGTGTTTTGTTAAAATTATATCCCATAAATTAGCAATAACTAATTATAAAGTATTCGTAAAAATATACGAAAACGTACTTTGGCCCTTTTAGCACCATGTCACGCATATGTACATTACCTATTCGTTTTTTTATTTAGGTATATATTTTTTGTTTATTAAGATTTTTTTCATAATATATTTTTAACTTGGTATGTACTATATTCATGTAGATAGTATCAGTATGAAATTTCCATAATCAGATTCGAAGACAAATTAAGGTCTTAATTTGACATGACATGTAGAAACATTGAATTCGGGTTTTCGTTAATTCCATCATAGTTACTTAATAGAAAAGAGTCAAGCTAGAAACAATACAATATTTATATTCGCTATTATGTGAAATATAATTAAGTTATTAATTGTAGAAAACCCATTAATAGTATTTTATTTATTTTTTTTAAATTTATTAGATGCGTATGATACGAAGCGGACATAGTACAAAAGAAGTATTAATAGGTCATAAAAAAAAATCTGTGAACAAATATTAAAACAATGAATAAGAATTTCTAAAAACATATAAAATACTTTATTGCACAGAAATAAATAATACTTGTTATTGCGTAAGACTTTTTCGTATTTTTATTCCCCTTCCAAGTAAGGGTTAGTCTTAGGTGCACGTAATGCGTACTTTACAACCACGGAACCCAAACATCGAAGTCGTTTGGGGTCCTGTATACGTCTCTAATCTGTTTAACACCATTGGGGAGAGTCTGCTGTCGAATTTTTAAGAACGTGTTGTTCTTACTCTAATAGATAATATGTTTTGAATGTTATATTATATTTAAATTTTATATATTTGGTTGATGAAGGTCATTATATGCGACGTAAGCAACATATAATACTTGCACACCAAAGTTCATCAGCATTATCGTGTGCCATCGTCATACTGAAAGTTGAATAAAGTGTGGAGAATATAGGTTTGAGCTCCAAAGGGAGATCTCCGACCGAGCGAGACGGTATGCTCGTCCAGGCCGAAGCCCACTTGCTATCAATTCAGCCGTTGCATGTATAGCGACGAGCTGTGGAACTTCGATAGCGTGATTCAGGAATGTGGCGCTGATTGGTCCGCCAAAAAAGAACACCATGTTTTTAATTTCAGAGTAGCTAAGTCCTTATAGGCAATATATTTATTATGGACTAAAAAAAAACAATTAAATGCTAGTAACAATAAATACTTATAAAATTATTATAATAAAAATAATTTGATTATAAAATAAATACAACATAGTTTTGGGCATAAGATGTCTTTTTTAGGGTTCCGTACCCAAAGGGTAACACAGGAACCCTGTTACTCCGCTGTCCGTCCGCCTGTAACCAGGTCCGTCTCATGGCCGTGATAGTTAGACAGTTGCAATTTTCACAGATGATGTATGTTTGTTGCTGCGATATCAACAAATAGGTACTAAAAGCAGAATAAAATCAATATTTAAGAGGGGCTCCTGTAGAATAGGTATACGAGATTGTTTGAACGTCTTTTTAGCGATAATAATAACGGCAGCAGTAAACGCTTCAAATATTCACAGAATATTTAGTAAAAATAAATATTATAATATATTTACTTAAAAAATAAATTATTAAATCAAAATAAGATAAATATTTAAGAGGAGTTCAAACGTCAAAATGAAGCACTAAGTCGATTCACGCACGCTCGGCGACACGCACACATACACATGTGTAATGTTGTCAGTGATGTTGAAGTTTTCTCGAAAACGGGAAATAATTCGGTCGCTGAAAACAATTTGTTACAGCAATAATAATTAATACATACATAGCTATGTGTGGTAAAGTATGGAAATGATTATGTAAAATTGTTATATTACAAGAATATTTATTTACTAGGCCATCGTCGTTCACTCTTAGTGATTAATATTTATTAATTATTTGAAAGAAATAAAAGTAAATAATAACAGTAATTAGTTAAAATATACCTTTTTTATATCTTTTTATTTTTTATTCGAAAGAAACACAGTAGTCATGCAAAGTTATTATAAATTTGTAACTTGTTGTAATATAAACGCGAAAGTTTGTATGTATGAATGTATGGATGTCTGTTACTCTTTTACTGTTTGTATGTGATATCGTTAAATCACACAAATACATTAGAGAACGTGTAACGTACGTTACCTACGCAAATATCAGTAGCAACTGTTTTAAAATTAATCAGTGGGGGAAAAAAGTTAGTGAAAATATTTTCACAATCTGGCAACACTGAGCGTTAAAGCAAAATGTTTCTTATTTAAACCTAATTAACTACAAGATACTAAGAAATATTGAAAGGTTTTTTGTGAAAAGTGATGTTATTACACTTCTTTTGTTTTTCAGATATATACCTAGTGATACAATTTACCTACTACATAAATTGTTTTTTTATAGCATAGGAGGGTAAATGAGCAGTCGAAGCTTTTTGGCGATTGTAAACGTCCATTCACACAACCAGAGATTATGTAAATGTGTAGCCCTCCTTTTCCATATCCTTCCCAATGGGCCACCGGAAACTCGTAAGCCGCACGAAATGCGAATGCATAGCTGTCACTTGTGTTGCTGTCACACACTAGCCGGTATTACGTGAGTGAGAGGTACCACCCCGATCGCCTAATTTGGCTGCAAAGCAGCATGGTACTACATCTTACATTTACTTTCTTCTCTTACAATATTTACATGTCGTAATTAACTTTTTTCGCCAGATACGTTCGGCTCGCTTTGACATGGAACACTATGTTATTATTGTATATTATAACAATACGACAACACACCATGACACTGTTTCAACCACTAAATCAAAAACATTATTTGTGCTTGGAAAGAGATAAGCATGTGTTTAATTAATCAATCTTCTAGCGTCTCATAAGACCTTAAGTAAACGTTTAATGTTACCTTTAACCTTCATCTGTAGTTTAGTGCAATGTCTTGTCTAGACTCTCAATTACTCTCAGTTTTTTCATCTGATCTGAATCGAAGCACGTTCCCAAATAACCTAAAAGCATCATTCTTATATTCACTGCGTTCAGTACGACGCGAAGCTCACCGCGACAGACGGTCTGCGTCGCACTGAGTAATGCATGTTATATGTATATTATATTATACTTAGGTGAGAAATAGAGTTGCGATAAATGTCTAAAAATAAATAAATAAATATTTCAAACGGAATATTATTCATTTTTTACTCTTATTGAGGATTATATTCCGACATTGTTACGAATGTCTTGTTCACGAAAACTTGAAATAAAGGAAAAAGTTAGATTACCTCGTTTTAAATATTTGTAAATTACTTCATATGATAATGATGTTCATTTACATAAAGAAAAAAAAAAACTTTTTTTACACTTATCGTATTGTGTAAAAACAGTACCTACATTTACTGCCAACATGTAGTACAAAAACAAAAGTCTCAAGCTACCATTTCAAACGTGATATTTAGTTATATGTATAACCTTTTTGCCACATTCTCAGAATCTTTACTAGCAACGATTTTGTGATCAGAAATACCATTTTATTATTGAAGAGATTGAATACACCTCACGCGTATCGAATGTATTTCAAGAAGAGAAAAGTCACGTTCATCGAGTTAGCTAATTTGATGACACGACATATATAATATATTACTTAGATATATTTTGTTTGACCTTTAGTTGAAACTATATATGGTACGATAACTAGAGTGCTCCCACTACTGGCCTTGCGTAATTAACACATTTTTAATTTGGAGCTTAATGCGTTAAATTTTGGTGTTAGCTACCTTGACGCCCGGTTAGTTAGTTTAGCGGAATTTAAATTCCGCTGCATTGAGATAATAATATATATGATGAATATATTTTGCACCGGGTCATGGTTGTATCATCATCATCAGCCTTTATCCGTCTACTGTTGAACATGGGCCTCCCTCTATGGACGCCAAGACGGCTGTACCCTTGCCACTCGCATCCAACACGGACCGGCCACTGCACAGTGCACGGAGATTGTCTTCCGACCTAATTTATGGCCGACCAACACTTCGGTACCATGGTTGTTTACATTTTTTTTTCGAACCTAGTATGTAACACAGTAAATCCGGTTGTTACAAGGTTATTAGAGCACTAGGTTGACGTAGTGTGATTTTTTGGTCAATATTTATTTATTATTTAGCTAAGGATCTCTTTATCAGGTAAAACTAGTACGAGTCATCCTTAAAGACAACTGACAAATGTATAATGCCATATTACTTACTTATAATTTTTGCACTTAAATTAAAATTTGTTAACATACTGTATTTAACTATTATATAACTATTAAAGCGTTTTTAGTTAACGTTCCCCCAAACAAACATACAATACAAATAAGAAGAAGAATTTAAACAAAAAACTGTTAACTGTTGGAAAGGGCGAAACGTAAAAAACGCACTGCCCTAGGGAATACACGACGTTTGAGCATTTTACTGCTAGCGAGCAGTTGTCACTGCGGCCTTTGGGGAGTACTGCCGACTTAAAAACTGCTTGGTGGCTTATTATTGTATAGCCCATATACATGACATTACTACTTATCTTAAAGTTGAAAGTAATGATATCGAAATATAAGAATAAAAATCGGCTTCCGAACTCAGTCTAACATAATTTATTTATTATTACAAAAATTCATAATATTCAGTTGTAAGTATGATAAAATCAATTTTATTTAAACTACTGCATTAAAGTTTAACGTACACTTGTAATAGTATAACAGTTTATTAAATAATTAAATAAAAACATATTTTCTATGAATTACAAAGAACAAAACTAAAAACCTTAAAAAATATAATATAATAACTTAGTATATTAATAAAAAGGAGTCCCTTTAGGCAAGGTCCCGAATATACTGGCAGCGTTCCCCCTTTGAATTGCTAGACTAATTCTTTGTCCGAGGTAGCTGCCAGCTCTTCGGTCTCCTGTGATGTCTACTAACCTTTTTCTTACTTCCTTAAAGAGCCTTAAAGCGCTAGGACCCCACGGACCAAGGGTCTCGACACCGAATGGGACAAAATCATATTCGGAGCCTAGACCCCTGTATTTGCATATTTTAGCTTTTTCAACGGCTTCACAAGCCGCATCAGCTCTGTTGTTGGTTCCATGTAGATGGGAAGGGGCCAGCGTGTCTGAACAGGTTGCATCCCACACCAGCACCCGGCCCATCTTCCATGGAATCAAACTCATACCATCCGGTCTCTTGCCATCGTCTCTTGCAATACCAGTCGGATCAAGTAGACTTGGCACGTTGACGGTGGCAAGGGACCGGCGTATGATATCGTTGAGTGCAGCATGTCTCGAGAAGCGGCCTGCACTTTTTTGGCATGACAGTCCGTGATGTCCTAGCTTGTCGACATCACTGCCACAGGGACATTTATGGGGAGTGCAGACCGGAACCCCAAGCCGTAGACAGGTTGCGATTCGGAGCGTGTCAGGCTCAAGAAAAGTTCCTGTATTTGACGAAGGGTACGCGTGAAGCCAGTAGCCGGCCTCATGCGTACCTACGGCCAAAAGCTTAGCACGCGCCGAACCTGTACTACAGAATAAAATATATATATTCAATATTTTCTTGCAGATATTAGCGTATAAGCAAATAACACATTTTTTTTATTTTACAAAAAAATCAAATGATAGAAGAAAACGATGATATAAAAAACTGATGATTTAATTTTGCACATTAGGATCCTGAAAAATTTAATAAAACTTAATTATTTTTAATCTAGAAATATTTTACTCAGATTGTTAGATGTATCTTATTTTGAAAATTAGACCAAAAAAGGTTTACGCAACAAGCCAGCAGTTAAGCAATAACTAAATACTACCTATTTGGCCGGTTGGCCAAAGGATATGGTTATATCAGGACGAAAAGTCAAGATTCTCCCTTTATCATTCAGTATCATTTTTGTTCCAGTGTTTTAAACTGTCATACAGCCAGTTTATTATTTCCCAATAAAAATGATTCCAACAGTGTCCCCTCACTGATATTTCTCACTTGTTCAAATCATAACGCTACGATACAAATCACTATTAACGCAGTATCATTTATTTAATATCCACTTGCAATGGACTTAGGCGTGGCTCTAGTAATGTTATACTATCGATAGTCATTTATCGATAAATGTACATAATGGTTTGTAATTTTAAAGCTCATTTGTAACAGATCGACTTATTTGAATTATTACACATTCCTTCATTCAAAATTCATTAAAACTTAGAAATTAATTCCATTGTTGTATATTATTTCTTTTTCGTTTTTTATAATATGATATCAACTATTAAAGGTTGTCTTGGGTAGATAATAGAAACGGCGTACCGTTTATTACCGTATTGAATACAATCAATGAAAACTATACCGTTTTAAATTCAAGTTAATCTCGATATCAGTAGATTAATAATTTCCACCCTATTCATTTAGATCCTCACAAAAACTAGGGTGTTGCGTTATTATACAGTGACATACGTGCGACCCCCACGCATTGAACACATCACCCCTCCAACTTGGCATCTACTTCAACAAATTGTTGGTACTTAAAAATCCACGCACCTGTGCGGTTTTGCGGTTTTTATTTTCCCAATACTACCTATGTCATTATCAAACTGACGAATCCTAATTATTTAGTATTGTTTTTACGTTTTAAAATCTTTATGAGAAAATTGTAATGATACTTTTTTACTCTGTTTTTTTATTTTTATTAAGAAGCTAAAATTGGTTAGAATGAAATTTGACACGTAATGCGTAATGGCATACTTTAATTAAATTATCGAATTATATCTGTTTTACAGCTTGGCAAAAAAGAGTATGACGTGGTGACAGATGGAACTAAATATTTTACTAAATGGAAACCTATGATGTTGTTGTTCTACTTGGCCGACAAATACTAGATTTTGAGTAAAGCTTAGTGTTTCACATTTATTTTTAACGATTTGATTAAATTATCTTGCTGATTTTCCATATTATGTTGAGACCTAAGTGAAAGTGGCGCCCTCATTTTTTCCATACTCTTTTTTGCCAAGCTGTACATTTGAAGATCTATTTAAAGAATGAAGGCCCATGTGCCGCGGTGGATAATAGCTGGTTGACAATGACTACAGAAACAAACAAATTTGATTTATTTCAATTGATGATATTATGTCATTATAGTTTCACTGCACAAATTAATGTAAATATCTAAACTATAATTATAGCTGGAAAAAGTTATCAACGTAGTTAGAATGTATTAAAATCACGCAATGGAATAACAAAATATATTGAATTTAGCTAGAAATATAGTGAACAGAAATATGGAAACATAAATTGAAAAGTAAAATAAAATGGCTCAGATGATCCCGGAATCTGGAAAGATAATCGGGATGATCAGGGATATACTCCGTAATTCAAGGCTTAGAGAATTTATCGTAAACGACGATTTACGTAACATTTTATTGAAATAAATTTAAGACTTATTCTTTAGTCGACTAGATTTTAGCTTTTAATTCAAATAAAAGTTTAAACTGAAACTAAAGCGTAATTTAGTAGTTAATAATTTGTTCGAAGTCAACGGCGGACTTAATTACATACAATGGTTGCAACTAGCATTTATTTTAGCGAAATATTTAGTGCTCGGCAATTTTCTTGCAAAACATCGGTTATCGAATAATTTTGTTTACCCTAATTTTAATTTTGTATGATTTGTAGTTATAGCGGACTTTGTATAAAATATATACAAATTTAAAATCTATCATTTTCTGAAATCGAAATTTTATAAGCCAAACTGATTTAATTTAATTTAATATTTATGATATGCCGTCTGCATTTGGTATTTCAAGATGCATAGACACTATAAAATATAAATCTAGCGACAAACCTCGAAAAAAAAAAACAATTGTACCAGTTACGAGCATGGAACGTTACGTGCACGCGGGATAGTGCCAGATAATTGTGATCTACCGTACCTCTGGGAACCGGTGCCAGTACCCACTGCACCTAATACGCCACCCCTTGGACGCGTAACGGAAAAATTGTTAGCGAAAGACTTATGGCCAGGGCGGATACTCTGATAAATGGATTTACGTAGATTAACATTTTTTTTTGGTTGCATTAAAAAATATAGTAATTTGACAACATTTTTCTTTATATATTTTGACATCATTATTTAAAGCATCAATATTTTTAAATCTATGTTTTATTACTTTTCTTTATCACAAGGTTTTTGGACGTCAATATCATAATATCAAAACGTTTTTGTCCATTGCAAACCACCTCCTGCCACATGCCCCATTATAATTTCAATGACCATCGAGATATTTCATTTCAAAATTTTTTACTTATTTCTCGTAAATACAATTCGTCTTTTTTAATTGCTACTTAAATTTTAGACTTAAGTAGCAATTAAAAAAAAATTATTGCTACTTTTCCGCAAAAAATCTCTGGATTTTTATAATCAGATTCATTTATATAGCCTACAACTGGTGGGTTAGCCAAGATGCCATTCTACAATCGTAAGCGCTTTTAAGACCACGTGATTTATCGATGTAAAATGTCATTTCCATACATTTATTAGTTTTCTACTAGCGTTTATGATTGTAGAATAGCATCTTGGCTAACCCACTTGTGTTCAAAATATAGTACTAATATGTTGCCATCTAAGTTTAAAAATAGAACTATTATACATTTGGAACAGTCCAAACATTAATTTTAGCTACAAAGCCGGTCACAACAGCAGCATATTGGTAAAGCACTTGCAACCAATCAACGTCACAACAGACTCACCCTCCATGAAAAAACAAGTGTTTGCACTCATAAAGAATGAGTACAAATCTGTACAAAGATGATTGTTTATGTTTCCATATCGTCCCCGAGTGCGGCTATTGTTGCCGCCCCCCACTTTATTTACAATAAAACGACTGATTTAACATGAATGCACAAGTTAATTCGGCGGAGGACAATAACGATCTCGTCACCCCATAGTTATAGTAATCCTCTTAATAGTCGAGAATTTGACAGTATGATAAAAAGAATTACAAAAAAAGCCTTTCTTTCCACAGATGGGTCATCACGGCATGGAAGGTCTCGACATGTTGGATCCACTCACTTCGTCATCCATGACAACTCTGGCACCGATGGGCGAAACAGCGCCACCTCACCACCAGCTTCACGGCTACGGTGCTATGAATCATGTCATGAATCATCACCATCACGCGGGGGGCTTGGGTCACGCACCTCCTGCGCATTTAGGTCATCCCGCCGCAGCACTACATCCCGACACAGACACAGATCCACGAGAGTTAGAAGCATTTGCTGAAAGGTTTAAGCAACGACGAATCAAACTCGGTGTTACACAAGCGGACGTTGGCAAGGCATTAGCAAATTTAAAACTACCTGGCGTCGGAGCTTTATCACAAAGTACAATCTGCCGATTTGAAAGCTTAACTTTGAGTCACAATAACATGATAGCATTAAAACCTATACTACAAGCTTGGCTAGAAGAAGCAGAGGCGCAAGCGAAGAACAAAAGAAGAGATCCTGATGCGCCAAGTGTTTTACCAGCGGGGGAGAAGAAAAGAAAGAGAACTTCAATAGCAGCTCCAGAGAAAAGAAGTCTAGAAGCATATTTCGCAGTACAACCGAGACCGTCAGGGGAAAAGATAGCAGCGATTGCGGAAAAACTTGACTTGAAAAAGAACGTAGTCCGTGTATGGTTTTGTAATCAGAGGCAAAAACAAAAACGTATGAAATTCGCGGCGCAACACTGACCGGCGGGTGGCGGCGCGGCTCTACTGTATCCAGGAACTGGATACGGGTATTAGGTCGATTGCCGCACGTGGAAGTGTCCAAGACATTGGCCTTCACGGTCACATCAGCGACATCGGCGCTTCACCGCCAGATATAAGATTTCGAGAGCAATAATAAGATGTCACTTCAAAACATTCCTTGACTTAATTATTAAATAATCATTTTTGAAAGCGAACACTACTTCTTACTAGTGTAGATATTGTATAGATATTTCTTTTATAATTTTATTGGATATGATTTTTGAGACACAGGGTATGTTAATTATATACACATCAGTAAGGTGAAATAGACTTTTGCTTATCACACGAAGGTTAATTTTCAAATGCGCCGTGTTTTGATGTCTTCGGAGCATCTAGTATGTACATGAAAATTAAAAAATCAGGATTTTTAACAAAATGTGCCTTGCAAATATCAATATTCTGTGTTTAATGTTAGTATCTTCATTGCTGCGTGTCGCAGGTTAGTGTTGGATGTATTTGCAAATGATGAAAGCATCCAAGGAACATATGTTTAATATTAATAATTGTAACTACACAAGATAAGTTTAGGGCATACGATAGCCATTTTGTTTTAATACTGTTGATTTAATATTTTTATTATATTCCAATTCCTGTTAATATATCATAGATATTTTAAGGGGCCTGAACTATGAAGCTTATTTTATATGGATTTTGTACACGTTTTATTATATTGTACAAAGTATATGTTTGAAATATACTTTTTAGATATTGTCTACGTTTGAATGTTTTTTTTAAGTTAGTATGTAATCCTTCACAAAAATGGCACAATTTCTAGATGTAAGACTATTAGTGACATTTAGCCAAAATAGTATTTAATATCATTGTAAATAAGCCACATTTGAATTTACGATTATTATTATTTAATTGCAAACATCAAGTTACCATTTTTACGTGAAATATTATAATGTTTAATATCCCACACATGTAGGTTTATGAAAACAAGGAGTAAACAGAGTTCAATCGTTATTTAAAAATGTAAATAAAAACTGATTAAAGTTTTCCAATAACATGATGGAACTATGTTTCACTAACTTTAAAATTTTCGATTATTTTCAAAGGCCAAAATTTGGTAAGTGACAATCTTGTTTTGATACTGTCACCAATTGTAGTTTTAAAATTAAATAAGGCCACAAAGCTTAAAACGAAACAAAAAATTGCGAATTATAAATAATATTTTTAAAAGATATTTTGTAAATATAGAATATAATTATGTAAGTAAAAATGTGCAATGTATTTCGATAATTAAAAATAATAATAGTTTAACTAACTGATAGGAATTTATTGAGTTTTAGAATTGACGTAGGTTTTGAACGCTTTACTATAACAGGTCTAGTCATGGATTTATTTTTATTTAATATTACGAGGTATTTTAGTTTATTTTGTTATTTCTGGTCAAATCTTGCTAGTAAGTTTTGAGTCATTGCTATGTATTTATACTAAAACATTTGGATACAAATAGAAAGTTGATCCAGTGATATCCTTAATCTGTGAAATGTTCGAATATTTTATAGCAGTATATTGTATAATTTTTATATTAATTTCACAGTTATTTATATTAAAAAAGGATAATAATTTTCTCCCGTCTGGAGTCATCAAGTCTCCTCGTGAAAAAATCTACAACGACTTACAATAGTATCGATTTGAACAATTTGTATTGACATTGATGTTGATTAATTATTACTGCAATTTTTTTTATTACTTTTATATTAGTAAATTTAATTTAAATTTACTCTACTTAAAATTGTGTATTACTCAGCAGTTTAATTAAATTTCAATATCAAGGATCTAATTTTTTGATAAGAAACGTTTCATCAAATGTTTACTAACCTTACGCGTTTGCTATATTTCATTTTAATACAGCAACATCATTTTGTAGGGTCCAATGCACAAGTTTGACACATTCTTGTATTTATCAACCTAACCTTATGTTAATATTAATTAAGATTTTTATATCCATATTTGTATAACAGTAACCAGTTGTTTTAAATTATTAATCCAAATTTTCAGCGCATCAAACTCTTTATTGTTGTTGCTATTAAGAGTGGCTTTTACTAATACAGGTTCAGTACACAAATAAAGTCTACCTATTTTTTTTTACAAATCTTATGCTTATTTATTTTAGTTGTAAAGAAATGTTTTTTGTCACAATCTATTTTAGTGTGAATATCTTTGTTTGTATTATAATCAATTTATTTGAATAACAATTTATAATATTTTCAATTGTACCATATAACCAAGGAAAAGCAATTTTATTAATGCTAAGCATTTTTTGTGTATATAATAAGTAATAATAGACAGAATTCAATCAATTGTATCTATTATTAAACATTATTAGTTTACAAAAAAATCATTGCTATGTTTAAGTAGGCATTAGTAGATTCCTTGCGATTTATTAATTAAATTATTATTAATAATTAAAGAAGGAAAGTTTATTTCGAAAACCGAATAAAACAATGAATAAAATAATAGAAATATTAGTAAATATAATTTGTTTTATTATAATCCTATATTGCCTTTCTCCTAAAATAAAAGTGGATTCCTATATCTACCATCAAGTGTTAACAGTACAAGAATGACGTTAAATATTTTTTTTTACAGAAATTATCAGATCTGTGTGACCTGAATATATAGGTTTATTAACGCAGTCTACACTTGCCATAGCTACTCTTTTACCCCACCATGGTTCAGGCCTTGTCGTGGCAGTGGGGCTCAGTAGCCTAGGGTGAGCCGCTGCACCTTGGGCGAAGCGAATTGAGCCTAGGGGGCTCTTTGTACCCCTCTTATAAGAAGAAGGGACTATAAAAAGCAGGGGACGAGAACGGGAACCTCACCCCACTGTACTGTCCCGACGTTGGGAGGGGTTGTGCGGGACTACCCCTCAATGGAGGTAGCGTCAGAGTAGCCGTCGAGGTGCCCTATTTGCTTCACAGATCCGGGGTACCTCACCAAAGGTGGCATTGGTGGCACTCGCTGGGTTTTAGTGGGTAGAGCTGCGCCCATTTACCAGCTTTCGGGCGCAGCGAGTCCCACATACCCGCCTGGGGAGACCCACTCCCCCGCGAGATGCCTCAGAGCATTTCCCGGCGTTAAAGCAAAATAAATAAATAGCTACTCTTTTAAGCTAAGATATAATTACTACCATCAATTGATAGGTGTTACACAAATCGATAAGAAAAGAATGTTTTTTAGAATTTTTTGTGACACCCAAGAATAAATGTGAAAAAGTTAAAACAAGACATTAAGAATAAGTGTAAAATGCAATCATGAATATCGTAACAATGAATCGACGGTGTATGGCTTTTTACAATCAACGATTCGATTTGGTCTCACTCAGCGTTGCATTTTTTACAAATTTCATCTATACTAATATTATAAAGCTGAAAACTTTGTTTGTTTGTTTGAACGCGCTAATCTCAGGAACTACTGGTCCGATTTGAAAAATTCAGTGTAAGACAGCTTATTTATCGAGAAAGGCTATAAAACATCACGCATTGACTTATAGGAGTAACGCGGGCGAAGCTGCAGGCAACAGCTAGTAGGTAAATACAAACAAAATTGAAAAAGCATCAATAGATATAATATTATTCGTGTTCAAATAATATACCGTCCTTCAATACTAACTATCGTTCGTTACGACCATTAGTTTTGTGTATGGACGTCAATTTTTGTGCTATCTACCGTCACGATTTTCACCAGATCGATCGTACAGACAAATCGTACCGTATATGGGGCCCTTTAGTATTAGATGCAATATAGTTGAGACAAAGTCACGTAAGACTTCGCTGGATAAGAATACTTTTTAAATTATCCTAAAGTGCGGCTGCTGAAAATAGGGCTCTCTCCAATGAGGTCGATCCCCCGAATTTCGTATGCACGTTTATTTTTCTTATTTTCTTTTTATTTGAATGCAACTATACACTTTGAAACAATCATATTAGCACTAACTGAAATATTAAGGCGCTTAAAGGTTTTCAACTTGTAATGTAGCGATGCTTATTCTACTTAATACAAATTTTGATATATTCAGAAATTCAATGTTTTAATGAAATAAAGCAATTATTTTATTCAACAGCATGAAAATAGGTTATGTACATTCTTGAAAACAAAAAATAATTCTTATATTAATACGGGGGCTTACCACGTTTAAAGATTTATTGTGGTCCCGATATTTCGGCAATGTTTCGCCATGATCACGGGGAGACTGATCATGGATATTATATAAATATGAATAGTGATCGCGTTAGTTTTAAAAAATATACAAAAAGTAATACCTTACTAATAAATACACTTATAATAATAATTCTAGGTATTGCAATCTCAAAGATTGGGCTCCAGGCGAGATCTCGCGAGATTGGCAGTTTTGTGTGTTTCTTCTTGAAAAATAACAATACTTGGATAAACTATAATAAAAAATATATTAAGAATTGTAGGTATTATGGAATAAACATTTATATTTACGATTTTTATAAACTTTTACGCATTTTAGGTCGGTTTCAGATCTATACCGACCGTTGGTGCGTACGTCGATTGTGCTTGTCATTTCTAAGCATTTTACACGCGTGTGTACGGCCTATTATCTATGGTACGGCCGGTCGTCAACCGTCAGTATAGCTCTGAAACCAGCCTAACCATAGACTTAGAATATACATAAAGCCTAACATTGTTTGATGTATCCATCAATCATTTTTGTAGATAAACTTAACATAATCACTTAAGTATAAAAATTACTGCCACCTCTTAGTTAATCAACTCTTAAGCTGTAAATCAATGATTAACTTTTGTTTATTTATTATCATTGATTAGCTGTTGTTTGGTCCAGAAACGAACAGCGAACGATACGTAGATGGTTACCATAGATTATACCCAAAATAATCCACTAGATAGAGAAATTGAACGAACAAATTTTTTTTCCGTATAATAATATCATCTATTGTTGTGTCGTGAATTTGACAGGTAACAAGTAAGAAATGAAAGGAGTTGGTTAATAAACAACCAGTCTTCTCTTCAAATATCAAACAAGTCTTCTTTTTCTTTCTTTCTTTTTTTCTTTTTTCCTAAAATGTTTATTTTATAAAAAAAAAAACAAAATGAAGTCAAAAACTAAAAGGAACTCATTTACTTACTAAGTTAAGTTGACTATTAAACTGAGATAATATTATTATCAATTAAAGAAAACTATTTCTACTCAGAAATCTATCAAAAATTAGACATTAATTAACAAAATATACCAATCAAATAAAAGGCTTTGTTGAGTTTACATCACATGCCATTATTACGAATTATTTTAAAACTTGCTTTTTTATATAAGAGGGGGCAAACGAACAATCGCTTCATCTGGTGATAAGTGATAAGCAACATCTACAACCACCCGTTACATCAATAGCAGGTGCGTTGCCAGTAATAATATCAGTATGCCCTTTTCTTGAGGGTCTGAAAAACGGTCTTGGGGAGAGAAGTCGTATCGGTTTGCTCCTTAAAAAGCACAAAATGTCCAAAGAATCGTCAACTAAACGGCTTCTTATTTTGGTGGCTATATACCAGCCGCTGAGGAGATGGCTCAGTTCGGCACGATGTCGCGGGAACTGCTTAGTGGTGGCCGGGGAGTCCCCCCTTACGAGGAGGAGTCTGGCCTTCGCCGGACCCAGCCTGTCGCTGAGGTGATCCAGTTGCCTGCTAATCCGAGACCCTCAAGCGTCTGAAGGCGCTCGCAAGTGGTTTAGTGGGATAGTGCATTTCCAAGTGCGAGTCCCCACATAGGTCCAGGAGCCTTACTCCAGGTAAACCTGGACCATGTGAAAGCATTAATCTGTGTCATAAAAAAAATCTGTTTCACAATGTACAAGTGAAGTTACTTTATATAGCTATACTACTGTAGTATAGCTATTTAATAGATTATGTGACACAAAAATTCTAGTTATTTCTGATTGCGTTTTACCATTATCTTACCTATAATTTGGCAGATAGCTGTTTGCCACTTACTGGTTAGTAGGTTTGGCAACCTCGTATTTCATAGATCCGTTTTACAAAATAAAGTTCTAGGAAAACATTATATATTGTAAATACACATGAAAATATATTTTAATCATTTCAATTTTCAATGGATGTTTTATACCATTTTTTTAACATTTTATATGTAACATGCAGCTTGAAATATGTTATTTGATAAATAAATTGCAAGTAGCTTATTGGGAATCTTATTTTTAAGTAAGTAATTACATTGTGAAACATGCTGTTTCACAATGTAATTACTTATGATTCCGCACAGTGACGTGTAAATTTGACATCTCATTTAAATAATAAATTTTATATTCACTTTGGTGAAAAAATATCTCTCATAAAGTCGTATTTATTATCCCTTAAATTTACTTTTTGATTCCTCATATTCGCACTGCATGTATGTGGGTAAGAAACTAATCAATTACACTGTTTAAACTAAAATTCTGGCAGTGCGGGCGTGGCCTCGGGCGGTTAAGTATTTTCAGTTGTACTTAATGTACCCTCATACTTAATTTGTTTGAGAGGTTTTATTATAAATTAGTTTACACACCGAGCTAATCGAATATTATACAAGTTTGAAATATTTTAGGAATTGTAGTCATTGAGGTTTATTTATTTTTTATTTTTATATATAGTATTTTATTACTCAAAGCTACAGTCTATATATTTCGTAGCCAGTG
This sequence comes from Helleia helle, assembly GCA_963853865.1. Lineage (NCBI taxonomy): Eukaryota > Metazoa > Arthropoda > Insecta > Lepidoptera > Lycaenidae > Helleia > Helleia helle. Next base: position 10,815,723 of record OY971420.1, read on the forward strand.
AGTTGTAATTACTACGTATAGAGAGGCTATACCAAACGAAAAACGTGTCGCACCTTGGCGGGGCGACACAAGGGGGCGGCTTGCACGGGAGGAGCGCGGCAGCCGGCAGAACTCCGGCCTGCGCTGCACGCTAAACCTAGCGGCTGATGCCGTAGAAAATAATGTATAAAATTAGTTTTAATAATAATAATAATAATAATAATAATAAACAACTTTATTTGTGAGAACACACTGCATGAATTGAATATTATACAAAAAAAACACAAGTACATATAAAATAAAAAGAATGTAAACAAAAAATAATAAAAAATGCAACAGATGTACATAACTGGCCTATTAAAATTATTTAGCGAAGTAAAAACATTATGTACATAAAATTATGTTCGCAGCGAGCCTCACAAAAAGGTGCGACCTCAGTTTAAGTTAGGACTATAATAGCCCTAACACTGGTTTTCAGGCCCACCATTAATTTTATTAGTTATTTATTTTGGCGGCATTCTGAAGAAAAAAAAAACATAAATAAAAATATAAAATTTACATAATATTATATGATACTATACTAATAATACCGTGATATAAACAACATAATAAATTATACTGTATGGTTTATTCGATCATATACTTATTTTATAAGTCGGAATATAAATATATTATATACATATATGCACATATTATATAGATACATATATACATACTCACATACACATTGCTTAAATGAAATACTTAATATATAAATGACATAGTATTATGTTATGCTCACATAAACATTGAAAAGAAAAAAAAAAGAAAAAAGAAAAAAAAAACTACTCGAGTTTTTGTACCTCCAATAAATATTTCTTATATTGGCGTTTAAAACTGGCTTTAGTACAGAGGTTCCGCAGAGGAGGAGGGAGGTTGTTCCAGCACTTGGTTGCTGCGTATTTAAAGCAACCCCTAAATGCTGCTGTGCGATGAATCGGCATACACAATGTGCTGTGAGTTGATCGAGTGCAGTGTGTGGTGTTAATGTCTCTCGTCCATTCCAGCCTTTCAAATAAATAGACAGGTACAGTTTTGATTGGTTTTAATTAATATTTGTGTTTACTTAACGATGATAAGACACAGCACTATCTTTTTTCTTCGCAGTGGATTGATTTTTATACGCATGCTGGCATTTCTGGATTATTGTTAGTCACAACTTCTACACGCACTCGCTTAAGCGTTCGCCGAGTGACTAAATGAGTTGATGCCAATTGGCCGCAACTCGCGGCGGAAATTTGTTCGTTGTGTCTGTTCTATACGCTAGTAATATAGTTCAATGTTCGTAGCACACTGAACTACGACGATCGACGTATATCAGTCCGTGAAAGCGCTTTCAGTCGTCACGGGTAGAACGTGATTATTCAATGCATCCTGCATAATATGGATTATAATTAAAATTGATTAACCTTCCCAAGGGTTACAAAACCAAATACTCCTTTAATCAACCTCTTCTTCATTGTATATGGCCAAGAGTGAGTATCCTTACTAATTATAATTGTGAAAGTAATTGTGTCCGTTTATCCGTCTTCTTCACGGCTAAACCACTAAACCGATTTAAATGAAATTTTATAGAAAGATAGTCTGAGACCTGTGAAAGGACATTCAATGGTTTTTATCCCGGAAATCTCATTGAAACGGGAACTATGCAGGTAAAACCCCGGGATTGTGGGGAAAAAAAATCCAGCTGGGGGCTTTCAACGAAAACGTTGCCTAAGCCCTTTGAGATATACAAGGCATAATAAGGAGTACGGGCTAATCCCCGTGAGTCTTTTTTAATTTTTTAGACTTTATTGGTAACAACACTTAACGTGTTAAATATATCTGATATAACAATGAAACAAAATAAAGTGTACTGTATTACGTCAATTAATAAGTAATATATATTAATTGATATGTACATTTTTAATCTTGTCTTATCAAGTCTTGTCCGGTTGTTATGCTCGTATATATAAGTACCTAATATTGTAAAAATGACGTAACTCATAAACTTCAATAAAGAAATTTGCAATTTATTCGATTTTTACCCGATTTTTGTATAAAATAATAATAAATAATATGTTAGGACAACTCTCACACGGCCATTCGATCCCAAACTAGGCAGAGCCTGTTCTTATGGTAACCAGACAACTGATATATTTCATATATTTCTACATACATACATATTATAGATAAATTACACCCAGACACAGAACAAAATCTGATCATGCTCATCACACAAACATTTGTCCCGGGTGGGGATCGAACCCACGACTTTTTGGTTTAGCAGTCAGGGTCACTAGCCACTAGACCAACAGGCCAGTCATTATTATAGTATTATAATAAAATCCCCCTAAACATTAGAAAACAATATGAAATTATATAAAGTATCCATTTTATCGGCCTAAGTATGAAAGCTTAATATTAAAACATAAATCGTTATTTATCGTTATAAGTTACGTTCCTCTGATCCACAGAACTGGTAGGCGTGTTTGTTCAAGCCGTAGCCTGAGGCCAACTCTCCCCTCAGTTCGATGAGCGTTGCTCCCTAATATTGGATGTATGGAAATTGGTCTTGTATTGTGTAACACAAACAATATTTGGCTAATCTAGCTGTTTGGTTTAACGTTCTAATTGGATGAATGTTTGCTGATATTTGGACTGATTTGGTTTGCTTACCTAAAGGAATTTGTGCTTGGACTAAATCGATACTAGGGTTCTCGGTTGAAGATGTTTCGTATAGCTGTTATCTACAGCTTCGCCTGCGTAAAGTTTACAGCCTTACAACCGGACTGATGATAATTTTATAGCCACTCTGAGTAACATTACTAATAATTTGACTCAACTAACTAACGTGTGAAAGATTTTTTAAAGCAGATGAGTAGTCAAACAACTTTTACGGATTTTATTTGGGTTTATTGAGACTCAGGTGGGATATTTAACAGCAACCTTGGTCACGGGAGGACAGTCCTCAGGCCTCACTATTCAAGCCTTGTCATGGCGGTGAGCTCAGTAGTGAGTAGTGTGTAGCCTAAGGAACCGAGGGAGCTGCTCTTTGTACCCTCTTAAGAGGGGACAAAAAAGCAGTGGGGACAAGGGGCGAGAATGGGAATCTCACCTCATTGCACTGTCCCGCCGTTAGGAGGGGTTGTTCTGTGGTGCGGAAGAACTCCTCTGTGTAGGTGGCGTCGGTCCCTTGGGGGACTGACTAGCCGTCGAGGTGCCCCGTTCCTCAACAGATCTGGGGCACCTCACTTGCAGGGTTTTAATGGGTAGAGCTACGTCCACACATACAGGGGGGAGTCCCCCCTACCCCGCGAGATATCTAAGAGTTTTCCCGGTGCAAAAAAAGAGAGACAGTCCTCAGGTGACAGGGCATGTAAACATATTTTGCTGTACCGTTATGATTGTACATAGGTATTAGGCCGTGTGGTGTCGGTAGAGTAGAATAGCACCATCCCAGTTCCTCCCGTGATTATCGTAAGAAAGTACTGATAACTTGCAACTCTCTCAGCGAGATACTGTTCCACCTGTCTTTCTCCGGTCGTCACGGTTTTCGTTACATAGGGTCCAGAAGGACAAGGACGAGTATGTGCACCTGTGTCTCGCGTGGGCATCTGACCGCTTCTGTGCCAAAGTCCCCGCTGGAAGTCTAATTGATCGCAACGGCCGAAGCCGGTTGGAAAAATCATCATATTAATATGATCAGTGTATATATATTAACTAATCTTGATCAATTCAGAATAGTGTTCTAGAAGACGCGATATTTTCATCAATTATTTCTATCTGCCTTAGTCCTACACTTTTTAAGATGATTAAATATAAAGCAATCGCACAGGATCAATAAATTCGACAGGCACATCGATTGTGGCTTAGAATGACTACGGCGCGTCGTATTTTCATCTATGTAAGTATTCGTATTCCGAGCGCACTTCCTATCCTACGAAAAAGAGAGAAATCAAATCACTTTAACCTCTAAGTGGCGTACCTGGTACAGAACCAAAACACTCACTTTGAGCTATAAATAAATCAATTCTCAACCGCGTGGGGTGTCCTCATAGCCTGGGGAACCCTAAATTTAGATAGGGTGTCACTAAATCATAGTTATTGTTAAATGTAATGTCCGAAAAGGTAGTGCAGTGGTTACTACAATTCTGTTGTGCCTAATATTTATGTATTACCTCCTAAACTGTTGATTGCATCCCGTTATTTATTTATATCTACGGCGTGCTAATTTATTATAAAGCAATTATTTTGAAATTTTATTAATCAATGATACTTAAAGTATAGAAGTTTAATATAATAACTAAATATGATGAATAAATATTTGACTATATTTATTTAAATAAATTTAGTTTTATTTTTGGTAATGAACGCGCTTCGTATTTAATACAAATATATACAGATTGATTTTTATCATCATCATGGAAAGATATATATTAGTCATGCCCCTTCTTACAAAAGTAAAAAAAAAATGTAAAGATACATTACAAAACGATAAAATATATATCTTTATCATAATCAAGCTAAGTGTGCTATTGAGTAATCGACAAATCTTTCGATTGTCAGTAACATGTTTATTTTTAGCAGCAATAAACGACCATATAAAAAAAACTCACTCAAAATGATCGTTTAGTAAATGGTGTGGTAATTACGAGCTAAGTAGATTACACCAGCAACCCAGCTCGTCACTACTCACTGCACCTGTACGTAACTCGGCCGGTCCAAACTATTGATTGCGGTTTACAAGCTACAATATAGGCCTGAAAAATATGTAAGAGATTTGATGATTGGATGATTGTCATTACTATAATTAGGGTTTTAATTACATCACCAACTAATCTTTATTCCATCTTAAAACTATTTAAAAACGTCGTAGTAAACGAAATATCGATCCCCGCAAAACAAGTGAAAAACATGGGAAACAACCCGTTTTCAATGTGAAAATAACCATGATGATTTAAATCTTCATTCGTGTTATCTACTGTTTTGTCGTCATCATCGTCATATCAACCCTTTTCTGCCCACTGGTGGACATAGGCCCACTTCCAATGAACACCGAAACGTTACTTCTTAATAAGATCCATGAATAAAAATTTTAGTACTCATATATGAATAAGTTTAAAGTTAATAATAATGATGGTTTATTGCCATACAACAATCTTAAGTCTTAAAAAAAGAATAGTAAAGAAATAAGTCACAAACACAAACACAAAATCTTAAATATTTAATAAGTACAACAATTTTTTTTTTTTATAATTAACACATTTTGTGGGCAAAGGGAAAGTCTCAACTTGTCCTGTTACGAGCCACCTCGTGCAGCGCTGTTTTTCAGCCTTTCCCTCTCCCTTAGGCATCGTTATTCGTTTGGGAGTTACAAGTTTCATCCCCGATCGCCGCTACGGCATTAAGATCTAAAACATCAATAGCGTTAATAATTAATAGTTTGAATACTTGCATGCATAATTAAAAATTTATATAATATAATAATCATAATACGTAGTCCGGTCATAAATACTGTTACAATCTATACTATATTATTATAAAGCTGAAGAGTTTGTTTGTTTGTTTGAACGCGCTAATCTCAGGAACTACTGGTCCGATTTGAAAAATTCTTTCAGTGTTAGACAGCCCATTTATCGAGGAAGGCTATAGGCTATTTATATAGCTATTATTATATAATATCACGCTGTGACATATAGGAGTTGAGTAACGTGGGCGAAGCTGCAGGCAACAGTTAGTTACAAATAAACAATATATTACCTACATTTGAATTTGGAATCTGTCATTTTTGTCGATTGGCAGTGATGAGTGAAGAATTTCCCCATGGAAAGAGTGGGTACTTCTATTGATAACTGGCCTCAACGTTTAAAGGACTATATGGAGACCTCATCTAATAATATGCTTTATCTAATATTTTTAATGGTTTTATATTAATGAATTAAACTGAACTATAATAGTACTAAATGTTACGTGCAATAGAATTGTATTTTAGCCGACTTCAACAAAAAGGAGGACGTTTTTTTTATGTATGTACACCGATTCCTCCGTCAATTGTGGACCGATTTATCCTTTTCCTGTAAATCCTTTTTTTTAAAGGGTATACTTGCTAAATGGTCCCATGTTAAGGAAACCAGGATCTGAAGATGGCATCTCAGAGAAATAGAGGGAAACTTTCAAATTTGTAGGAGCGACTAGTGCACTTCATATTTTTTTTATATAAGCATTTTAAAGCATTACAATTTAATGAATATCTAGAGTCGTTCTGATGCTAGAGCTGGAAGACAGTCCAGGGAACTCCTCGACTATTTACTTCAGTAGCATTATGTTTGCGCTTGATTAATTTGTATTGATGAGAACTTTACACCAAGATGGGTTGTGACTGTGATTGGGGTCTGATGATGAAGACGAAGCTCCTAAATAGTTTACAGTAGCTACCTTGTGATTGGACTTAATTAATTTATACTGATAAGAACTTTGCACCCATATGGGGGATACGTGCCATTACAGGTCTGATGATGGAGACCATAGACAGTCGAGGGAACTCCTCGACGATTTACAGCTTTTGTTGGGCTAACTTCATACGGTTAAATATGCCAAAATGTCTATCTCTGTATGTCTTTCTTTAATGAATCACTAAAAATTAAGATATAAAAAATTATAAACAAAAATTATAACCGATTTCAAAAAATAAAATAACTAAAAACTAAAAAGTTATAAAATAATAGCGTTTCTGTACTTTTTGTGTCTACAACTAATAATCATCTTGTACTTCTACTAATGTAAAATTTTTGCGTTTACCACGTCATTATTGATACTTTTGGAGTCGGTTTCAGTCAATACCTACAGCAACAAATACGACACCGGTGACGGACGACGGTGACGTATTTATTTGTTGCTGTACCTGATCTACTACCTATTTAACTTAGCTGACACCGACTTAAATTATTTAATTACTTTTTAGTTTTTAGTTATTTTATTTTTTGAAGGCGGTTATAATTTTTGTTTAAATTTTGGTTTTTGTAACAATATTTAGAGCAAGACTGTGTACATGCTATTTATCTGAGGCATGTGTTTGACCTTTTGTCTCATTTTAAAGTGATAGGCTAGTGATAACAGTGATAATAATGATTATTATTCATTAAACTAACACTACTAATGATCGTTTGTGAATGGACACACAATCTAGTTTAGCTAACAAGAAGACAATAGAGGCCGTACAACAACAGCGTCCGAAATATTGATCGTATTATTATCTCAAATTCATCCGGTCCTATTCTCTAATAAATGTTCTAAATGTATTGTCATTGGTGAGACCATATTAGTTAGACATAGAAATTAGGAGATTTATTATACATATAAATTATTAAAAAAAATTAATATATACATATTACATAGAAAATTATTTCTTCAAATAAATTAAGGGTTTTTATTAGAAAATGATTTCTACATTTAAATTATTATCAATAATAATAATTCAAGTATTGATAATAATTTTAACAAATTATTATCAATACTTGAGACTTTATACCAAGGCAGTAACGGCTACATAGGTCGGTACATATTCATTGTAGGATCATAACATCCTTGTTACGATTATGATAACGACTTTTAATAATTATTCGATTTAATTCTATTTACATATGATTATTAAAAAGGTTATTTGCGCGTTGCCTGGACGTAATATGGTAAGTCTAGTTCTCCGTAATTCCCTATCTCACCTTTCTTTCCGAAACATAGCAAAGCTGTTACAAATAGGAAATAAGCAGGATATTGGACGAATGCAGCCGTGCGTGTGGCACAAGCGCTTCCCACCACTTGTAAATTCTTACTTAAATTTTCGTTTTTGTCTCATCAATATTTTCACTGCATTTATAATAAAAATTTCATTTGCCTATGTCTACTTTAGCTATCTATAAGGTATAAGCTGTGAAAAAAATCCTTCAAGAAAAGAGCATAGATACTGTCTCAAAGCCTGTCTCAACGCACCTGCTAATCCTCTGGTGTGGCGAGTGTTTATGGATATCGCATCACTTACCACCAGGTGAACCGACTGTCCTTTTGCCCCCTCTTCTATAAAAAAAACTTAGCATTTGTGATAAACTTTCAAATCGTCTGATGATGTAAACAAATTTGTATAATTCCAAGTTTTTATAAACAATAAAAACATTTTATTAGACATAAATTTGAATTAAATGTTGCATATTTTACGCTACTTCCGCGATAGCCGTCGTCTGACATATGTTTGAATAGAATTGTGTTTCTGACTATATAAGACACGAGAATGGCCCTAGTGATGGCTCGTGTAATACATACATGTCGATGGAAAAATTCTATGTATCTTATTTACATGTTTTAAATTCGAGTAGTAAATATTAATTACAGTAGGTATGAAATATAATACTAGATTCTTTAATATTACATAAAATAATAATATCTATGGACGCTTTTTACACCACGTCAATCTGGTCCCGTGGTAAATTCTCGAAGAACTTGTGTTACGGGTACCAGACAACGGAAATAAATTTAATACTTTTATACTATACATATATATTTAAGATTTTCATTATAAACACATATACACATATTTAATATTAGCTGTTGCCCGCAGCTTCGCCCGCGTTAGCTTTAATTTACGGACGTATCCGGACCGTTGATGATCATTTTTCTACTTTTTTGGTATATATCTAAAGGGAATAAGGCTGTGTTTTTAATGTAAGCTCCCAAGCGGCTTAAATTTTTTCGACTTTCACAATAATTATCCAACTATTTATAAATTTACACAGTCTTGGTAAATTATATACCTACCTATTATAACCTGCCTCGGGAATTACTCTATCTCATGTTGACAACAGCATGAAAATCCATTTAGTTAGTTTGTACCTAGTTGTACAGATAGACAGACGCGAGGAAAGACTTTGTTTTATATTATATTTTTATATTATTTATGTTTTGTTTTATATTATCGATCGGTGATCTAACTAATCTCATTCGCTTAGCGTATTTTGATGTAGCAGAAAGAGAAGTTTTCTTTCTGGAAGGCATCGTATTATAACCGTATTAAAAATAGAGAAATCTTTAAAATTACCCTTATAGAAAAAAATCACCTAGCGCCTAATCTAGAGAATGAAAATTAATAACTAAATAACTTTACCTATTACCTTTATTGAATTATATATTCATAATTAACTAAAACCTATACCAAAGATTATTTTAAAAACTAAATAAAATTAATATAATAATGCTTACGTACGGTCTAACGGTAAAACAAATATCTACTAAAATAATTAATATATTAATATGTATGTCAAACTATTACATATTTGAGACAATAAAATATTTTTCTTTCTTTCTTTCCAAAACATAATACACGAATGAATAATTTAACCTATCTTTTTTTTCTTTCGCTGGGGAGTACGTCTATGCATACCACCGGGTTCGGGGGTCCCGGGGGCTATGTGGAATTCTCTGCACCTGAGAAGGTGGTAAGGTGGACTACCCACTAAACCCCAGCAGTGTTCTCCTCGTCGTCTGGGTGATCCGGCGCGAGAACTGTGGACGTCCGCACCGGGCCACAACGGTGTGCCATCCGGCACCCTCCTCTGGAGGCAGGAGGGTGACATCCCCTCCTCCTACTCCGCTTAGGCACCCTGAACACATAAGGGTGCCTTTAGCCCGGACCCGGCGGATCCCCCAAAAGGCCACGCACAGGTCCCTCACGGCGGTACAACCGCCTGTCGCCGCCATGCTCTCTTGCAGGAAGAGGCGCAAGTGCGCTCTCTCTCCCGCTCCACCTCCTCCTTCTGCAAGGTAGTCATGCGCTCTCACTGTCAGTCATCGCTCGGAGGACCGCAGGAAGCGACAGGTCTGCGCCCACTTCAGCTAAACAGTCTTAAATAACCTTTACTTTATTTTGTTAACTTTAAAATCTATTCCTACACCTTATAATAAATCTAATAAGTAACTACTCCAAACTGTACTTAATAAAAAATAAAGGAAATGCAAAAGTGCGCGCTGAAAAGCACGGTTGCAAGCATACAATTTCTAAAATGTCTTGAAGAATAATTATTATTATAAAGGAACACTCCCCGTTCGACACGTCCGTCCGCAATAACAGTCAAAAATTTATGATAGCGAATGCGCGGCCTGAGGCTCTGACATTAGCTAGGTGCTCGCTGGCAGGTCCCCGGCCGGCGGACCCCGCCCGTCGCTTTATGCCAAGTTGGACCTTAGGCCCTATTGCTACAGCATAAACTACACTGCGGTTGACGTAAAGTACGACAAACTTATTATATATGTTGGTACAGTAACCATGTCTAGGGATCGAACCGCAAAAATAAGTTTGTTTTAAATGTATATACTTTTCCGGGATAAAAAGTACCCAGTATGGTGCCCCGGATAGTAAAGTATAATTATACCAAGTTTCATCGTAATCGAAGTAGTAGTTTTTGCATGATGCTTGAACAAACAGACAGACAGACAAAAATTTTTATGAAAACATTTTTGGGTTGAGTATCGATCTAGTAACGCCCCCTGCTATTTATTTTTTAATTATTTTCAATGTACAGATTTTTACACTTCTACAGTTTTATTATAAGTATAGATACATCCATGACCCAGGAACACAGATAACTTTTTGTTCCCTGGCGGGATTCGAACCCGCAACCTCCGGCTTGAGCACCAACGCGCTAACCACTGAGCCACAGAGGTCGTCAAAGGATATTTCTTTCTTCGATGTGACAACTTTTGTGTTTTTAAAATACGCAATAGATTTATTTGTTGTTTTCAATATAATGTGTCTTTTCTGGACCATACATATTTGTTATTTAGTATTTACGTTATTTATTTATTAATAGAGTTTAATTTAAAGTTGTTTTGTCGTTACTGCATTTATATCCGATGGTCGTGACCACGGACTTCCCCCTAAATAACGATGACTTAGCTCCAAAGAAAACAACCATGGTAAAGTTCAGATTATACGCGCATAATTACAAAAAATAAAAATAATGTAAATGACATCTCAATATTATTTAAAATCAGAATATAATTTTTGACGAAAACGTAAATAAATTGTCAGTAAACGTTATGTCATCATAACATAAAAAAGCATTGTACTTTAATAGGTAAGAAAATTGAAAATAAGAGTTGATATGTTAATGCTCGCGAAACGCCATAATTTTATCTTTAGTACATCCCTAATGGCATAAAAGTTGCATAAACGCTCCTCATTACCAGTTTTTTCGTTTGAATACTTCAGTAGGCTTGCCAGTGATTTTTTAGAGCTTTACGAACAAATGTAAAATTTCAAACCGTCTCATTTGCTTTTCCTTCATATTTTTAAATTGTATAATGTGGTCATAATAGTCATTATAAGTATTAAATAGATGTTTTTAAAGTTTTGTGAACATTATGTAAGTTTTATGACATTTATGTCACTTAAAGTTCAGTAATCGTAAGAATCGTATCCAGAAAATAAATTAGGTTGGTTATTTTTCAGGTGGCCCATTGAGGGGATAGGGAAAAGGAGGGCAACGCATCTGCAAGATCACTGTTTGTGCGGATGTGTATGGGCATCGATAGTCTTCAAAAGGCTTCGACTGTCCGTTTGCTCCCTCGACACCCTCCTATGTTATAAAAAAAGTTGTAGAATCGGTCATACAATATTTTACAATCGTTAAGACACGTCAAATAGACGTAGTTTATACAAACACATAATAATGTAATGAAATAAGGAACTTTAATAATAAATTGCACATCATCTATCACATAGGCTAAAGAATCATGAGTGAAAAGAAAATGAAAGAAGATATAGCTGCTTCATTACTTTGCTAATGCTGATTCTCAGATGTCCATAACTTAATGTTTTCCGGTGCACTTTTCAAAATTTCAAATCAGTATTAAATGAATAAAAGCTTCTTAAAAAAAGGATATATATTTTTCATACAACGCTTAGACGATCAGTTAGGAAGGTAAAACATGTCACCAAACCAGCTCTTACGCAACTTGGTTCTATACGAAAAGATATCGCATGCTGCTTATAGCGTTAACATCATTGTTACAATATATTATAGCAAAAGCAGGAGGACGACAAAGCAGAAAGAAAATATAATCGTATAATACCTACAGATGTAAAACTTTACTTAACCGAACAGTTGGCGCCATATTGGGATGAATTATATTGCGTAGGAAGTGAAGAAAATTAAAAATTACCATCTTTTTACGACACTTAAAAGCGACTTGGTTCTCCCCCCAGTTTTCGTGAGTTCATTACGTCTTGACTGGCTAATTAATTTTTTTTGTCGAAATTAAACAAGCACGAACGATGCTTATTCACGCGCAAATTTAGTAATTTATTCCTCGTTTTATTAGCCACGGGATTTCCAAATGACTTTTTTTGCGAACTTATTTCAATGAATTTTAAATGTCCGGCTTTTTACGATTTCGGTCTGAATAGATTTTAAAGATACAAACAAATTATTTATTGCAGTGGTTTTCTAATTTGTCTACTTTATATAAGTGCTCTTTCTTCCCCTGGCTGCTATCTTTTCTCACTTTTGTTAGTCATTGCAATCTTGTACTGCCTCCCGCTTTAATCGGCGGGGGAACCTGGAAATATTTCCTACTCCTCCTGAATTCTTCTGATTAAATTCGTTGCGGGTCCGAAGGTAGTTTTTACGTATACTTCAAGCTCTTTGAGATCGTGTCAAGGGTCATTTAGTGGTTACCACTGTCAATCCTATATAGCCAGGCTATACAGGAGTAGCAGTGGTGGGAACGTCTGGTGGGCCTAGCCCGAATAAAAAGTATTATTCCTTTAATTTAACAACATATCGGTTAGATGTAAAAAAAGTCTTTGCTATCTAGCTATGAAAAATAAATTTAGTTTTTTAGAACACATGATTCAGACAGGAGAAAGGTCTAAACGCATTTTTTATGCATTCACTAAAATATCTTGTTCAACGTGTGGTCTTTCTTTTAAAACATTAAATGAATCTACTCCGCAACTTATTTAGGTAGTATATGCTACGGAGCACCTGTGTGGGCTGGCAAGTCCACCATCGGAGCGACCTGTCACAAGTTCTTTTTTATAGAAGTGGAGCCAAACGGAAAGTCGGCTTACCTGATGATAAGTGAAAAGCGACATCCACAGACACCCGCTACACCAGAGGATATTAGCAGGTGCGTTGGCGGCCTTTTAAATATGAGTATTATCTTTTCTTGAAGGTCCCTAAGTCTTATTAATTCAGAAACACCGTAGATGGCAGCTGATTCCACATATTCGTCGTACAAGGCAGGAAATGCCATAAAAATAGTGTTGTGGATTTCCGGACATCGAGATGGTGTGGGTGAAATTTGGATTTTTTACGTGATGTCCGGTGATGGAATTCTGCTACCGAACGATTCCTTAGAACACTCCCGATGGTAGATGCGGTAGAAGATGCAGAGCGATCCGAAATCTCTACGCAGCGCCAAAGAATCAAACCGATTGGAGAAAACCTTGCTATCGACCATTCGAGCCGCCATTGGGGCGCTCCAGTCCAGAGGTATTTCATGTGAGGCCGGATCTAGGCCTTATATAGCTGTAAGCGGCGAGAAGGCATGAAATACTGCTTTGACCTACTGAGCACACCGAGTTTCATAGAGGCTCTTTTAGCCTTTCCTTCCAAATGATCATGAAATTGCACATCTCTCGATATGTCGACGCTAAGTATCCCAATGCTGGCTGAGGCGGTTAGGGAAGTGCCTTCAAATTGTAGAGGAACGATAAAGGGTGATTTTTTTTGCGGTAAGCGTGCAAACTTGTGTCTTGTTGGGGTTAAATTGGGCTAGATTAAGTCGCCCCCATACCGAGACTTTGGCGAAAAGAGACTCGATTTCAGACACAAGTTTGTTCCAACACTCGTCGACTTGTTCCCGAGAAATATTAGAGCGATACAAAGAAACAACCGTTCTCCTTATATCCACAACTAAAAAAGAGTACTATTCCTAATTATGGTAGGTTTGTATTATTATAGTCACTATACTAATTATTATAATGATGCGAGTGGCGAGGTATTGGTCGTCTTGGCGTTCATTGAAGGAGGCCTATGTTCCAGCATTGGACGGATAAAGGCTGATGATGATGATAATGATGATGATGATGATGATGATGATGAAATGTACAAGTAATATACAACTTAAATTACCAAACATAATATTTATACATAATATACTGTTCGCTACTAACTTTGTTCCGCTTTGGTTCATATAATAGGACTGAAAATTAAGATTTCAAAAATTAAAACAGTCCAGGAAGCCTTATCAATGTGCTAAACTAAACGTCAGGATTGTTACACTTCAGCTTAATTCGTTCAGGGAGTTAGTGAGATACGAATGTAATTAAGAAAACTTTTCGGATTACCTCAGTTTTTCAACTTGCATCATCCAGTATAAATTGATACGGTTTCCCTGTTTTTTTCCTCCATCCCAGAACCTAATTTATGATGATGAATTCCAAATTGAGGATCAACGTAAAATGGTCGTTCTATCCCATTTTTCCGCCACTTATGTTTTAGTTTATCATTGTATTTCGCTATCACCGAGCCCCTAGACAGTGAGATATTTGTTAATTTACTTGTTGTAAATTTGTTTTGTTGGTAACACGTTCACATGCTTTCGTTATTTAATGCATTATAGGAAAATTAGATTCTATTTCTTTTTGCGGTAAAGATATTATTGTATGAAATGATTTTATAGGCATGTGAATAATATCGATAATATTATTAAAAAAGTAGTATTAAGTGTATCCCCATCATGGTTCAGGCCTTGACGTGTAGGTGGGGCTCAGTAGCCTAGGGTGAGCCCAGCACCTTGGGCGAAGCGAATTGAGCCGAGGGGGTCTTTGTACCCCTCTTATAAGAAGAGGGGACTAAAGTGCAGGGGGCAAGGGGCGAGGACGGGAACCTCACCCCATTGTACTGTCCCGACGTTGGGAGGGGTTGTTCTGTGGTGCGGGAAAACCCCTCTGTGGAGGTGGCGTCGGTCCTTTGGGGGACTGACTAGCCGTCGAGGTGCCTGTTTGCTCATTAAATCCGGGGCACCTCACCAAAGGCGGCATTGGTGGCACTCGCTGGGTTTTAGTGGGTAGAGCTGCGTCCATTTAGCAGCTTTCGGGCGCAGCGAGTGCCACATACCCACGTGGGGAGACCCACTCCCCCGCGGATGCCTCAGAGCATTTCCCGGCGGTAAAGAAATAAAAAAGTATTAAGTGTATAATATTATTAAACAGCGTCATGCCATTTACCGTTACGGCATTCTAGTTAATTTTGCTTCTAAACAATATATTTGCACATGCAAACAAAAAAATATATTTCAAAAGGCTTATTTACTGCCCAGTTATTTGGCAGTTTATTAATTATCATGTGACTCGACCACCCGTTAACATATAACAAATACATGAAGTACACAACAGTTGTATGATAACACATGTAATATAGATGCTGGTGAGATATGTAAGGAAGCGCGTTACTTAAAAAAAAAACAAAAGGAAATATAGCGGAATGCTCGCCATAAATTGTACTACTCACGGGAGTTGTAGCGTTTGCATATCGTCCACGTAGGGTCGCCACGTTTACGCACAGGTACGGACAGTTTACTATCGTTATTGTACTGAATCATTAATCAATAAATTGATAATACAAAGGACGTACAATTCATCTATCATGTGAGTTCGTTTTTTGGTTATTATGTTAGTGGTATTATATTTCTAACCAGGAAGGCAAATTTTAAGTACCTAAATTCTTGAAGTCGACAACGGAATGAGTGAGACAGTTTACAGTAGCAAACTAGTACTAAATTACATCTAACAAATAATATAAAATTTTACACATGCAATATTTTTAATATCTATACTAATATTATAAAGCTGAAGAGTTTGTTTGTTTGTTTGAACGCGCTAATCTCAGGAACTACTGGTCCGATTTGAAAAAATCTTTCAGTGTTAGACAGCCCATTTATCGGGGAAGTATTTATCCCGCTGTAACATAATATAGGAGTTGAGTAACGCCGGCGAAGGTTAGTATTTTATAATTATATTATAAAATACTAACCTTCTATAATATACTATTCTAAAATATAAGTATTTTATAATACTAACATAGTTACTAACAAAGTTTTTTTATATATATATATATATATATATATATATATATATATATATATATATTATAAAAAAACTTTGTTAGTAACTATGTTAGTATTATAAAATACTTATATTTTAGAATAGTATATTATAGAAGGTTAGTATTTTATAATATAATTATAAAATACTAACCTTCGCCGGCGTTACTCAACTCCTATATTATGTTACAGCGGGATAAATACTTCCCCGATAAATGGGCTGTCTAACACTGAAAGATTTTTTCAAATCGGACCAGTAGTTCCTGAGATTAGCGCGTTCAAACAAACAAACAAACTCTTCAGCTTTATAATATTAGTATAGATATTAAAAATATTGCATGTGTAAAATTTTATATTATTTGTTAGATGTAATTTAGTACTAGTTTGCTACTGTAAACTGTCTCACTCATTCCGTTGTCGACTTCAAGAATTTAGGTACTTAAAATTTGCCTTCCTGGTTAGAAATATAATACCACTAACATAATAACCAAAAAACGAACTCACATGATAGATGAATTGTACGTCCTTTGTATTATCAATTTATTGATTAATGATTCAGTACAATAACGATAGTAAACTGTCCGTACCTGTGCGTAAACGTGGCGACCCTACGTGGACGATATGCAAACGCTACAACTCCCGTGAGTAGTACAATTTATGGCGAGCATTCCGCTATATTTCCTTTTGTTTTTTTTTAAGTAACGCGCTTCCTTACATATCTCACCAGCATCTATATTACATGTGTTATCATACAACTGTTGTGTACTTCATGTATTTGTTATATGTTAACGGGTGGTCGAGTCACATGATAATTAATAAACTGCCAAATAACTGGGCAGTAAATAAGCCTTTTGAAATATATTTTTTTGTTTGCATGTGCAAATATATTGTTTAGAAGCAAAATTAACTAGAATGCCGTAACGGTAAATGGCATGACGCTGTTTAATAATATTATACACTTAATACTTTTTTATTTCTTTACCGCCGGGAAATGCTCTGAGGCATCCGCGGGGGAGTGGGTCTCCCCACGTGGGTATGTGGCACTCGCTGCGCCCGAAAGCTGCTAAATGGACGCAGCTCTACCCACTAAAACCCAGCGAGTGCCACCAATGCCGCCTTTGGTGAGGTGCCCCGGATTTAATGAGCAAACAGGCACCTCGACGGCTAGTCAGTCCCCCAAAGGACCGACGCCACCTCCACAGAGGGGTTTTCCCGCACCACAGAACAACCCCTCCCAACGTCGGGACAGTACAATGGGGTGAGGTTCCCGTCCTCGCCCCTTGCCCCCTGCACTTTAGTCCCCTCTTCTTATAAGAGGGGTACAAAGACCCCCCTCGGCTCAATTCGCTTCGCCCAAGGTGCTGGGCTCACCCTAGGCTACTGAGCCCCACCTACACGTCAAGGCCTGAACCATGATGGGGATACACTTAATACTACTTTTTTAATAATATTATCGATATTATTCACATGCCTATAAAATCATTTCATACAATAATATCTTTACCGCAAAAAGAAATAGAATCTAATTTTCCTATAATGCATTAAATAACGAAAGCATGTGAACGTGTTACCAACAAAACAAATTTACAACAAGTAAATTAACAAATATCTCACTGTCTAGGGGCTCGGTGATAGCGAAATACAATGATAAACTAAAACATAAGTGGCGGAAAAATGGGATAGAACGACCATTTTACGTTGATCCTCAATTTGGAATTCATCATCATAAATTAGGTTCTGGGATGGAGGAAAAAAACAGGGAAACCGTATCAATTTATACTGGATGATGCAAGTTGAAAAACTGAGGTAATCCGAAAAGTTTTCTTAATTACATTCGTATCTCACTAACTCCCTGAACGAATTAAGCTGAAGTGTAACAATCCTGACGTTTAGTTTAGCACATTGATAAGGCTTCCTGGACTGTTTTAATTTTTGAAATCTTAATTTTCAGTCCTATTATATGAACCAAAGCGGAACAAAGTTAGTAGCGAACAGTATATTATGTATAAATATTATGTTTGGTAATTTAAGTTGTATATTACTTGTACATTTCATCATCATCATCATCATCATCATCATTATCATCATCATCAGCCTTTATCCGTCCAATGCTGG
The DNA here is from genome assembly GCA_963853865.1 of Helleia helle. NCBI lineage: Eukaryota > Metazoa > Arthropoda > Insecta > Lepidoptera > Lycaenidae > Helleia > Helleia helle. Next base: position 10,833,993 of record OY971420.1, read on the forward strand.
AACATAGGCCTCCTTCAATGAACGCCAAGACGACCAATACCTCGCCACTCGCATCATTATAATAATTAGTATAGTGACTATAATAATACAAACCTACCATAATTAGGAATAGTACTCTTTTTTAGTTGTGGATATAAGGAGAACGGTTGTTTCTTTGTATCGCTCTAATATTTCTCGGGAACAAGTCGACGAGTGTTGGAACAAACTTGTGTCTGAAATCGAGTCTCTTTTCGCCAAAGTCTCGGTATGGGGGCGACTTAATCTAGCCCAATTTAACCCCAACAAGACACAAGTTTGCACGCTTACCGCAAAAAAAATCACCCTTTATCGTTCCTCTACAATTTGAAGGCACTTCCCTAACCGCCTCAGCCAGCATTGGGATACTTAGCGTCGACATATCGAGAGATGTGCAATTTCATGATCATTTGGAAGGAAAGGCTAAAAGAGCCTCTATGAAACTCGGTGTGCTCAGTAGGTCAAAGCAGTATTTCATGCCTTCTCGCCGCTTACAGCTATATAAGGCCTAGATCCGGCCTCACATGAAATACCTCTGGACTGGAGCGCCCCAATGGCGGCTCGAATGGTCGATAGCAAGGTTTTCTCCAATCGGTTTGATTCTTTGGCGCTGCGTAGAGATTTCGGATCGCTCTGCATCTTCTACCGCATCTACATGCGTATTTGTAGTGAATCATTAATCAATAAATTGATAATACAAAGGACGTACAATTCATCTATCATGTGAGTTCGTTTTTTGGTTATTATGTTAGTGGTATTATATTTCTAACCAGGAAGGCAAATTTTAAGTACCTAAATTCTTGAAGTCGACAACGGAATGAGTGAGACAGTTTACAGTAGCAAACTAGTACTAAATTACATCTAACAAATAATATAAAATTTTACACATGCAATATTTTTAATATCTATACTAATATTATAAAGCTGAAGAGTTTGTTTGTTTGTTTGAACGCGCTAATCTCAGGAACTACTGGTCCGATTTGAAAAAATCTTTCAGTGTTAGACAGCCCATTTATCGGGGAAGTATTTATCCCGCTGTAACATAATATAGGAGTTGAGTAACGCCGGCGAAGGTTAGTATTTTATAATTATATTATAAAATACTAACCTTCTATAATATACTATTCTAAAATATAAGTATTTTATAATACTAACATAGTTACTAACAAAGTTTTTTTATAATATATATATATATATATATATATATATATATATATATATATATATATATGGGTTAGTAGCAAAATAACAACACAGAAAATAAATTTTAAATAAGAAAATAAAAATAATGTAAAATAAAATCACAATTAAAATTTCTAACTGGGGACAAGACAATTAATGTATTAGCTTACATATAAAAAAATAGGAACACAAAATTGGTCCGGCATATCCTAAGCAAATTCATACTCAAACTATTCTTAGGAATTCACACCCGTACGCAACACACACATACGCAGATACCCTTTAAGGTTTACCTCCACCGGTGTTTTCACATTTGAAGTACATTGTTATTGCCCCCTCCCTACGCTACAAGCATGATTTCCCGCGTGGTACATCCCTAGAACAGAAGTTTATCATCTGTATACGTCTTTATCTACTATTATGTAACTTTACCACGCCCGATACTCTCATACCTAAAACTAACCCTTTTTATATTACTACTTAGGTGTTGGTGTTTATATTATATAGCAACGTAAACTATTTTTAGAGTACTTATGTAATACACGTTCTAATACCATTAATAGAACGTGTATTACATATGTGGGTGAGGACCAAATTTTTGACGTAATCGCATAACGGAAATCACAACGGAATGTATCACACTGGAAAATAAATGTAGCACAGTGGAATTATTAGGGTGTGTGTATATAGTCGTGAGATTTTAGGTAGATAAGTGGAATAAATAAAAAAATTAAAAAAAATCATGAAATATTTAATAAGCAGTAAAAATAAAATAACAAACCCAAAACTTCTCTAACTCAAATAAAATCCAAAATACACTAACAACATTACATTTATTCATCAGTCATTGATTGATCCATTTACCGCTTTTGTTAACAGTATTTATTGTGCTTATTTTAAAATAAAAAATATTTGTGTTTAGTTTTAATTTTTCTTACCACACTATGATGATATGATGTCATAACACTTTAATTTAAAACAAAAAAAAAACAAAGTCTTTTAAAAAACTAATCAGTCATTGGTCTACATAATATTACTATTACTTTAATTTACAATACCCACTATGCGTAGCAAACTATATCAATCATATTTTTAGAGATATCGTAAAAGTTAAAAAAAAGATAGCTACACAAAATAAACTTCGTCGAAATCATCAAACAAAAAGTAATCTTTGTAATCTTGCAATAGTCTTACTGTTTTAACATGCGAATCCCTAGTAATAACGTCGAGATCAACTTTTTTTGGTAAATAGAATTTAAGTCTAGGAGATTTTACAGTCTTTAAGAAGGAGATCGTAAATAATGGTAAGACATTTTCGTTATGAATTTTCTGAACAAATCCTATATAGTACTTCCATATTTTTCTTACGTAGTATCTAACTAAAACAATGTCATTTATCAAAAAAATTTCAAAAAATTATTTTCTAAATTAGCTTCTTGTTTTATTGCGAAATTAACTCCAGAACCGGACGGAGTAGGATTTAAATATATATTTTCATGATTTTCTTTCTCCGATTGACTACTAGGTAATGATTTTTTTCCTAAACTTATATCAAAGTTTAGTCCTATTTCTGTGAGCTTTCCACATGTTATAAGATTAAAATATCTGCTGTTTTCAGGCGTATCCTTTACATCGGCGAGGATTTTCACTTCACTGTTTCCTTTCTTTTTCGCTTTACTTCCTGTTCCTTCTTGCATAACACTATATTTTGAACGACTGACGTCATCTCTTTCGAAGAATTTTTTCAAATTACATGCTGTTTTTAGTCTCTTTGTTTTAATATTGTAGTACCTTTAAACTCAACTGTTTATCCCTAAAAATTTTGCCAGGTTTGTTTTCATGGTATATTTCTTGCTTGTTTCAGTTTTCGTGAGCTTCTTCAAAATTTTTCTTTCTTGGAATGATTTATTATGTTTATAAGTTTCTTTTAAGGACTCTTCAAGAACATTCTGCTGTAAAAGTCTTTGCTTAACTCTTTCTTTAGCTTCCTCTGAAATATCTGGAAGTTCTATCTCAATGAAAATATTAGATTTAGTATTAGGTGTCAGTTCATTTGGATAATGGATTTCAACTGAATTTCATGTCATTTTTTCGCCGCAGACTCTCAAGTTTTTCTTTTAGTATTTTATTTTCTCTCCCTACTTGGCTACGATAACGACGACGTGCTCTTTCAGTTTCGTTTACTAGTGATTTATTTTTATTGCGGTTTTTACGTTTAGCTTCCCTCCATTTTTTTCTTACGTCTTGTTTTTCATTTTCGCTCATAACGCTTATTTTTCTTTTATTAGCTTTCGTTCTTTCCAAGTTTTTCTTTTTCATCTCTTCAATTTTTTCTGGATTTTCTTGTTTTAGTTTTTCTCTGTACTTGCGACATCTTTCTGCCGATGATAAAGGCATCTGAAAAAAAAAGAAACAAGGTCTGCAAAAAAAACTTGGTCAAACGTTAGCTCACAAAAGGGACCGAGATAAAGCTTTTTAAACCTATCAGAATGACTTCAAATCTAACTTACTAAAACGGCAGCGTTAGGCTAGAATGACTCATGCTCTCAAGTAGTTGATCAAAAAAAAACTTTTATAGCAACATGCTCAAAAGTACCTAGGTATTTTCAATTTACTATTAAAACATTAAAGAGCCTTACGGAGAGCGGAACATACAAGAAAATATAGTGTGACAAAGATCTGCCAAAAATTTAACTAATTATTAAAATACACACTCCATTCTATGAGTATTATAGTAACAGCCAGTATCACCTCGCGGAACAGCGGCGGATCTAATGATGTTTATAGAGCATCTAGGAGGTAAATTACAGACTCCTTTTGAGTTTCGGCATAGTAAGGTAAAAATAATGTATTAATATTTAAGCAATAATTCGAATCATATTCGTAGGTAGCTAAATGGAGTTGAATTATTGTAAACATAGCTTTAGAAATTTCCCTTGTGACACGTCGCACAATTTCGTGTCACAAATCTCACAGTGGAATAAAATTTATTCACGACGTAACCTAAAAGTTGTAACAATTCACAAATTTAACCAAGAATCGAAAATTTCGACATGCCTTTCGACAAAGAAGTTAAAGAAGCTTTATAAATATAATTCTATATCTAGAAAATCATAGAAAATATTAATAATTTACTCACCGTAAGTCCGGAAATCTTAACGACACGTGCTGATGACACACACAAAATGCGTAATGACAATTAAACAACATGGCGGTTTATCCCGATTTTGTTGCCAGCACTTGAAACCGATGTTGCACCACTAAATAATCAAGAAAATTCTAAAGTAGGTTTTTTAGTTCCAAAATTATGGTGTCGCACAACAGGAGTATTACAACGGAAACAATTTTGGGGCGTTTATAAAATTACTTGTAAAAACTAGAATAACAATGTTTATTTTGCTAATGATTATAAAAACGATAGCTGGTGTTTATAAGACTCTAATAATATTAAAAGATAAATGGTAGCTTACGTTAAAAAAAACCAGCGACAATAATATTCATAGGTAGTCAAACAAGGACATGCGTAGTTTGTATGGAGTAAAAAGACACGGAGCTTGGTTTTGCATTTTTTTTGAGAAAATTAAGCTTTAATTTTAGTTACTTGATTAGTGAGACTCTTAACAATACTGATAGATAACATAATCAAATGTCCAACATTGTTTTAAAGCATGTAAAGTACACTAAGTTTGGTCACTTATGAACCGGACACCACGGATATCTGAATCCGTCAAAAATTTGGTCCTAACCCATGTACTCTAATATTGCACTAATTAATGATAATATATAAAGATTATAATGAAACAATTTGTTGTTGTTCTGTGGTGCGGAACAACCCCTCTGTGGAGGTGGCGTTGGTCCCTTGGGGGACTGACTAGCCGTCGAAGTGCTCTGTTTGCTCATTAGATCCGGGGCACGCCACCAAAGGCGGTATTGGTGGTGGTGTCATACGTCCTATCATTACAACGTTATTCGAAACCATCCTATGGATACATCAATATTTTGGTTAGGTTAGATATATATAATAGTTATCTACGTAGAAAGTGCTAACTGTATCTTTAAAAAAAAATAACTTGTTTCATTATAATGAGTGAAATTTGCGTAAACAGAAAACAATATGATGTATAAAGATGTTAATTTCACTACATGACGTGATGATCATTGGTCCAAAATGCGGTGTCTAACGTCTAAGAGCAAAACTGACGAACTGACGTTACTCGGAGTTTGCCTCTAGCTATTAGAGCAAGAGCCCGTGAACCCCAGACCTTCGTTATTTTATAAAGGCTGAAAACTTGTCAGCGCATGCTCCTAACACAGGTAAGAACGATGGACCATTATGAAGTTTGGGTTACCCTGGCTTTGGCAGGTAAACGGCACTAAAGGTGTGTAAAATACCGATCTAAATTCATCAAATAATAAAGTGTTATATTTTGGTATTACCTTCAGAATATTATTAAAAATCACGTCATTAATTGCCAGACACTTAACATCGTGGCAACCCCTTGCCAGACACCCTTATTGTTCATGAAATTATAATTCTACTTACGTTATAGTATAAAAGCTGAATTTTATATATAATACTTGGGTAATAATTAGATAATGTTTCCTCATTAGCCAGACATTTTTGATAGTTCCAACCCCTTGCCAGACAAGCATGTAGGGTAGCTGTAGGAGCGAGCGCGAGACAGTTTATATATGTGGGTGCGAGTGAGATAGCGAGTTAGGTCTTTTTTTTTTTTTTTAATGCAGCGGAAATTTGCAAACCAAACCATAACTAGGACCGGGGTGAGTTTTAATCCTAGCCGTGAGTGGGGTTCGCACTTGGAGATGCGTTACCCACTAAAACCGCTGCAAGTGCCCTCAGCCGCCTTTTATGAGAGTCCCGGATCATGCAGGCAACGCAGGACCCTCGGCGACAGGCTGGCCCCGGCGAAAAGGCCAAACTCCTCCTCTAAAGGGGGACTGCTCGGCTGTTCGTTTGATTCGATACTTTTAGCAGTCCCCGACGACGTCGTGTCTAGCTGGACCCAGGTTAAAACCCCATCCTGGGCCCGACACGAGCACAGGGGCGTTACTGGAGGCGCATTAGGTAGCGCCTCCTACGCACCCCCGTTCGTCGCCCGCGGTGGGAGGCCTCGTCGGCGGCCTCCTCTCTCACCCGCTCATCGGCCTCCTTCTGGGACATTACTGCCTCGCAGAAGGAGACCATCGCCGTCCAGGACACGTCGTCGCCGAGCATCGCGGGGATGACACTCGGCAGAGACAAGTCCCCTCCGATGACCGATGTCAGATCATGACGCAGCGCCGCCCATCTCGGGCACACCTCGAGGGTGTGCTGGGCCGAGTCCACCGCCGCGCCACAATCGTGACACACTGCCAACGGCTCCCTGCGGGCCGTCCGGCACAGGTACTCACCAAAGCAACCATGCCCAGTGAGCACCTGTGTCAGACGGAAGGTAAGGGGTTTGCGCTTACGGCGCATCCACCGCTCTAGGACCGGACGCAGGGCAACCGTTAGGCGTTTGCCATACGGCTCCCACGCCAGGTCCTCTCCCTACCTCAGCATTAACGCCTCTTGCCCTAGTCGGTGGACCCGCAGGATCCCGTCCAGCGTCAGGCTCTCGCCGAGAGACCTCCTATCCGAGACATAGGAGTGTACCTCAGCAAGAACTTCCGCCACGAGTTCCCACGGGGGGTCGCCGGCTAGGGCAGTTGCTGCTGCCCACGATATCGTACGATACCCCCGAATCACTCTTACCGCGATGACCCGCTGCGCTGAGCGCAACTGGGCCCTACTCCGCGCGGTAAGGTGACCCGCCCAAATGGGAGCACCGTATGTCGCCATACTCCGGCAGACACCGGAGTATAGCTGCCTGCAGGCGGCGCTGGGTCCTCCGAGGTTCGGGAGGAGTCTGCCCAACGCACTCGCCGCCTTTACGACCCTCGGACCCAACTGTGCGAAGTGTGGGCCGAAGGTCCATCCTCCGTCAAGGATGAGCCCCAGATATTTAATATGGGGGCTCATCCTGATCCTCACCCCTCCGATCTGGAGGGCAGCCCCCGGTGGGGGTCCTTTCCGCCCGGTCCCGCGGAAGAGAAGGGCTTCGGTCTTAGATGGTCTGACCCGAAGCCCTAACCTCTCTATGCGGCTGATCACGAGGTCGAGCCCGACCTCGACCAGCCGCGCCGCCTCCTTGTAGTCTCGTCCGCGGGCGTAGACGAGGGTGTCATCCGCATAGCAGATGACACCCATCCCGGACGAAGCCGAGTCCGGGGGTCGCCCTGCCTTCGGAAGCAGACAGAGCCGACCCTCCTTCCATGCCCTCGGGAACTGTCCGGACCGCAGGCAGCGATCGAACAGCTCCCGAAGGCTGTCGCCGAGGTGCTCTAGGGAAAGGGCCAGAACCTTCCCGTGCACCCCATCTGGACCCGGCGCCCTCTTCTTACTCTGGAGGCGGGTCAGAACTGCCTCCATTTCAGCCTCCGTCACGGGTGGCGGAACACCCTTCTCGTCCGGCGTCTGCCGAGCCATCCTGGGGGGCGTGAAGCCCCCAGGTGTGTCGGGGAACTTTTCCCTCCTCATCCTCCTCCTAATCCTCCTCAGTTGACCCGGCTGGAGCGTCTCGGTAATAGGGGCCGACTGGGCGCGGAGCTTGTCCCGCGCCCATTTGTACGGTTGGCCCCAGGGGTCCCTATCGAGACCATCAACGAGCTCCAGCCAGGCCTCCTCCTTGGCTCGGCAGATGGCCTGTTTCAGGGTCTTGACCTTATCAGTGTAGACCCTGTACAGGCCGTCGTCTCTGTTGACATCCTGGGGGTGCCGCCGCCTGCTCCGGGTATATTGCCTCCTTTGCCCGTTGGCAGGCGGCCCGGAGGTCGGCAAAGCGAGTTAGGTCTGCCGCGATCCCTACTTGCGCACTTTTTATTACTAGTGCGCATCTATTGTTTAGTACTTAGTACTTAGTATGTGTAGCTCGTTCAATTTTAAAGACCCGGGTCCATACTGAACCATTCAAAAAATGACCCGGTTCTTTCGACCCGTTCAATCGATCGATTGGTTCACTAAAGCATTCGGTATGTACTTGGTAGTCTCGGAACAATAAACTAGCTCACGAACCAAGCCGCTTAGTTCCTTGTTTAGTTGGCGAGTTGCGAACCTATCGACTAATATTATCAACTAGCTATCCCGCAGCTTCGCCCGCGTCAACTTAAAATTACAGCCGTACGTAGATTGATGATATAACTAACTTATTATATATACGTATAACATCAGCTATCTGCCAGTGAAAGTCCCATCTAAATCGGCCCAGCCGTTTCAGAAATTAGCCGGAACAAACAGACAGACGGACAGACAGACAAAAATACTAAATTCTATTTTATTATATGTACCGTATACACAACCATATCCATTTAATAAAAAGCGGTTAATTTAATAGTCTACTATTACATAACAAAATAACAGACACTTCAAATTTATTTATCCGAATAGATGTATAGATTGTGTAGGTACACACAACCAAATGGGTCGTAACATTACAATTTTTTTAACTTGTATTAATAAAAGTTGACTACAAAACATTTAAATCCTACTAATATCATAAACGCAAAGGAATAAATTATTCAGTAGTCAATACCTAATATTATACCTACTATATAACTATGTAATATATTATTATACTGTAATAATACAATATTGTATAATAAATAATTATACAATACAAAAAAAAAACAATAGTTAACTGTAAAGTATGAAGGAACTGCTATAATTCGATTGCAGTGAGATCTAAACAATAATTCAAATGCGACAACGAACGATCGACTGAGACGCGGCAGCCGGCATTATAATTTTCGAAACGACCCTATCATTCGCGCGAAGCGCGGATCTTGACACTCGGGTCGTTTGATTCGTTCATTCGCGAATCGCGAGTCGCGATCGACACATACATAGGTTTTGTTACACGGATCGTGGCTCATGGGTCGATCTAGTGAACGAATCATATTTTTCGAAATGACCCGATCGTTCGCGTGGATCTTTCGACTCGGGTCGTTTGATTCGTTCGTTCGCGATCGACACATACATACTTAGTACATGTTTACATCATGATGTAAGCTGCAGCTAAAATAATTTTATATGCTATCTTCAAGTATTATTAATTTAATATTCATTAATAATTAACACCATATAATATTCAGAATATATACAGACTATAAAGTATATTCAATATTATTAGTGTAACCTTAGTGATACGTACATCATATATTTACAATTTGTTTGTGATTTTTTAAATGAACGTGATTTTGTATTAAATAACCAGTCATGGGTGATACATTAATTTGTGTTATTTGTAACAAAAGTATTGGCAAAATAATATTATTTTCTGACGAGACATTGAAAAAATGAGAATTAATTTTGAAATTGCGAAAAAAACATAACCTTAAATATAAAAGCATCATTCTTCCACGTGAATATACAGAGAGTGGTTATCATAGGGAATGTTACAAATCATTCACAGGACTGATGAAAAAATATTTCACCTCAGAACCTAAAAATTCTCAAAAGACTGTTGAAAGAGAGCAAGAAAAAGAATCGTCTAAAGACGTAAATACATCAGCAGATGATTCAACACCAGGTTCATCGCATTTGTCTGAGTTAATTGTATCACACCCACCTCCAGCTTCTCAATCAACAGAACCTCAACCTTCCCAGGAAACTCATCAATCATGCCATCTCTCTCGCACCCACCCATATATACCGTCTCGCGCTCGCTCCTACAGCTACCCTACATGCTTGTCTGGCAAGGGGTTGGAACTATCAAAAATGTCTGGCTAATGAGGAAACATTATCTAATTTTTACCCAAGTATTATATATAAAATTCAGCTTTTATACTATAACGTAAGTAGAATTATAATTTCATGAACAATAAGGGTGTCTGGCAAGGGGTTCCCACGATGTTAAGTGTCTGGCAATTAATGACGTGATTTTTAATAATAATCTGAAGGTAATACCAAAATATAACACTTTATTATTTGATGAATTTAGATCGGTATTTTACACACCTTTAGTGCCGTTTACCTGCCAAAGCCAGGGTAACCCAAACTTCATAATGGTCCATCGTTCTTACCTGTGTTAGGAGCATGCGCTGACAAGTTTTCAGCCTTTATAAAATAACGAAGGTCTGGGGTTCATGGGCTCTTAGACTAGCCGTATTAGCGTCCAATATAGACCCAAAGGAGTTCTCATAATGTTAAGAACTAAACGTAAATATTTGGAATATCGATAAAAATATTTTACACTAGCTTTTGCCCGCGGCTTCACTTTAATGTAGATAAAGAAATAGACAAAGAGAGACGGAGAGAGTATTTTTAAGACACTGTTATATTTACGCCCTGTCTTGGATTGCTTCAGCCATCAAAACTAAGACCGACTTGTGTCTGCTCCTCAGATTTGTGGATTCTAGCAACCTTAGCTTTATTGGAATTAATCCTGCGAGGCAATTTATATTTTAAATTAATTACTACATGCCAAGGATAATAATAATAGGATAGGGAAGACAATCTCCGTACAGTGGCCGGTCGGTGATGGATGCCAGTAGCGATGGATTGTTTGTCTTGGCGTTCTTTGAGGGAGGCTTATGTTCAGCAGTGGACGGATAGAAGCTGATGATGATGATTATGATGAAGGTATGATATTTTACTTTTTTTTCTTTAATTCCGGGAAATACTCTGAGGCATCCCGGCGAGGAATGGGTCTCCCCGGCCGGTATGTGGGACTCGTTGCGCCCGAAAGCTGGTAAGTGAACGTAGCTCTACCAACTAAAACCCGGCGAGTGCCACCAACGTAAATTAGTGATGTGCCCTGGATCTGTTGAGCAAACACGGCACCTCGACGGCTAGTCAGTCATTCAGGGGACCAACGCCACCTCCATAGAGGGGCTGTCCCGCACCACAGAACAACCTCTCCCAACTTCGGGACAGTACAGAGGTTCCTGTCCTCGTCCCTTGCCTCCTGCTCTTTTGTCTCCTCTTCTTTACAGCTTCCTCGGCACAATTCGCATCGACCAAAGTGATGGGCTCACCCTAGACTACTGCGCCAATTTAAAAAAATCCTTCCTTAGTGTATGCTTACGTCATAAGAGGAAAACGTTTGTGGAATTTAATTCTATAGCCTGTGCGTTGATACACACCTCTTTATTATATATTATAATATGTATGTATACATCGGCGCTTAATTTTACTGTTGTAGCACAAATTAGATAATATAGCATCGACCATCGAACATATACCGGAATAGAGCGGTAATGTTAAGTTTTGTATGAAAACAAAGTTCGCCAAATTTGTGCTGCGACGCTACACCAGTTGCGCGCCCTGATTGGCCGACTGATGGATGATTGGCCAATGGGACGTACATACAGATCACTGGTTGGTTGAATTGCTATTACGTCAGTGACAAATCACTGACAAGTTTTGGATTTTTATGGCTCACATTACTACTCTATCCGGTTATCTATTATCTACCTATAGATAATATTTACCTACTAATTCGTAGGACGTTTACATATTATGCGAAAAAATTGTTTGTTAGAATTTCTTAATTTAGGTCACACAGTTCAAACGACAGCAAAATAGCTAGACAATAATGTTTTGACCAGTTTTAAAATGGAAAAATGTACTACGTGGAAGTAGAAGGAAGAAGGGAAATTGGCTACTGTTCTATCCAGCTATATTATTATTATTTAAGGGTGGGGACACCAGCAAGGCCAGACGGGCGATCAGTCCTCATCAGCGGGACCATTTCACCCAAATCCCGCTATATTAGTCATCCTCTTTGTAATAGGGCAGATTATGATACAAATACATTTTAGATTAGCGATTGTTTAAAATTTTGATGTGGCCCTCAATGGAGCCTCTATTAAGGACCACATCAAATTGCATGGAATTGAGAATAATTGAGCCAAATTGGGACAAGTCGTGTGTATGTGAAGTGTCTTTATTTCTTTTTTGGTGAGTTGAATCGGCAAAGGGCAGAGGAGTGACCAGATGGAATGTGGTCAGCGTCGCCCATAAAAGAAGTTTATCTGGGACACAATCATGTCATATATAAGTACTGAGACATATAAAATAGTTTTTTTTTTGGTGACGCAGGTTAATGATATCGCATTATCCAGGTTTCCCTCGGGTAAAGCTCCTGGACCTATGTGGGGACTCGCACTTGGGAATGCACTACCCCACTAAATCACCTGCGGCCTTTAGCCGCCTTTTGAGGGTCCCGGATCTGCAGGCAACTGGATCACCTCAGTGACAGGCTGGCCCCAGCGAAGGCCTCGTAAGGGGGGACTGTCCGGCTGCCACTAAACAGTCCCGGTGACATCGTGCCATACTGGGCCCAGGTTCCCAACCTGAACCTGACACGAGCACAGGGCATTACTGGAGGCACATTAAGTAGCGCCTCCAAGTTCCAACGCACCACCATTTGTCGCCCGGAGAGATGCCTTGTCGGTGGCCTCCTCTCTCACCGGCTCGTCGGCCGCCTTCTGGGATATTATTGCCTCGCAGAAGGAGATAATCGTCATCCAGGACTCGTCGTCCTCGAGCGTAAGTGATGAAACTCTCTCCGACCCGAGACCGATGACCGACATGCGACTCAGCGCCGCCCACTTCAGGATAATGGTAAGTCTCGGTCAATTGTGTAATAATAGACAAAAGATAGATATAGAGTTATAGGTACCAAACATATTTTATAAACTATGAAACGTTTTTCGAAGATAAAAGTCAATACATCTAAATCAGTCTAAATTTTGCCTTGAATATTCCACAATTTTTTTAAATTCGACTTGGCATGGAGAATTTTTATGAAATAATGACCGGTGGGTCAATAAGGTTCTGCAGTGTATGCCGAGTAATATGAATGAGTTTGATTTGATTTGATCTGGAAAGAAGTCCTAAGTTCCTTTAGGTATTCACTTTCCTATATTGCAAATATGCATTTTACTCAGTTTTTTCTTATGTCATCAGGGGGCAAACGAGCAGTCGGAGCCTCACGGCGCCAACGACCATACACATCCGCACAACCAAGGCCACGCACATGCGCTGCCAATGGGGCACCGGAAACTCACAAATCGCACGAAACGCGACAGAATAGCTGTCACTTGACGGCGGTGTTATGTGAGCGAGAGGTAGTGCCGGGTAGTGCCGGCCCAGTTCGCTCTTACTGCTATGTTCTTTAGCTTATTACCATGTTATATTTAGTCACACGTACTGTAATACTACCAATCATATTTAGCGTACGTCTTACGCCATCAAAACATACAGGTTTTAGTTTAGAGTTTAAAGAGACACACATAGATATTTCGATTATTTATTAGAAATAAATAGACTAAAATACAATCTAAGAGCTTTCAAAACATTTTTGCCAAATTTTATAGAAAGATCTAGAATACATAATATCATTTTATTACCTCTTTGGCGAAACCCATATAGATTCAAATCGAACTTTTTATTCCAATTAATATTGATAATCTTTTTATACCTTACAAATACCAATCAAATATTTACAAAAATTGTACCAGCAAAATATGGCACATACGTAACTACAATACAATAGAAACGCTAATTCATAAAAGAATGTTGTATATTATGTGTATAAACATAAAAAAAGTAAAAAATAGCCTCAAATATTACACACTTACAACATTATAAGTACACCAAAATGAAACACGGAATGAAAAAAATCTTATTCATATTTTAATTATATTGAACATATTTTGCGTTATAGAAATATTTATCCAAGATATCGTATTCAATCATTTCTAATAATAGTAGCAATAACAATTTCATTTGTCTCAACAATCTAATATAATAAAGGCACATTAGTACTTAAAACAAGGAATTCAAACGTTTATGAACATAATTTAATAAGGTCAAAGCTGCCCGAATAAACATTATGGTGTTTGGGTATTTATTTATAAGAAGACTGTAGATGTCTGTCTCAAAGTGCAAAGTGGGCTTGATAGTTTTTCTTTGGGCAGTTCATGCAATTTTTTTTTTGTTTTTATTAATTGCATAATTTATATATAATATTGTACTGTGTCCTATTCATATATTGCTGCGACTTTTTAATCGCACTTTTTTAATTAATTCAAACTGACAAAAACTGACACTGGCATAATGGGGTAAAAGTCAAAAATAAAAGAAGAAGAAGAAGACTAGAATGTGTAATTTGTAAAAACCTTAGAAAGTTTACCCTTCTACATCTTTTATTTTTAAACATGATAATAGGAAAATACAGATGCCAGTAAGTGCATCAATCATTGAACATCAAACAAAGCGCGAACTTCCCTATGGCGTTTAATGCAATGTATGTTCATTAATGCTTATTTTTATTACAGATATTTATACGCAGTTGGAAAACTACCGGATTGATTAAAAATGTTTTGTGAGGTTTTGGTTTAACGCTCATCTTAAGCTACGTTACTTTTATCTATAGCCAGCTCCTCTACTTGGTCCTTCAGTGGGCTCCAGAACGATCCTCTTAAAACATCCATTAGGTAGTTGATTTAAAATATCTTTTATGTTGTCTACCTCGATACGCAGTTCATCCCTTTCATCTTGATATTGCTTCATCCATCTAGAAACATAGTGAGGCATCAACAAAGAGGTAAGTGGAAGTATGTGAGATATCTCATTTATCTCTGTATACTTTTTAATATAGAAATAGCTAAAATCATCACTATCACACTATCTATATGCACGTCTGATGCAAAATTATGTTGAATGATCTAAATTATACTATTTATAGCGGATTGGTAAACTTAAAGTGGCAATAGTATGAGACTGCAATAAATCACACCTTAGACTGACATAAAATTGTAAACTCTCTGATCTAATTATATCAAAATCAGTTATAGTTCCAAAAACATATTATATGATAGGTACTATAGTTAAAACTGGCTGGTCACACACTAAGGAGAACGGGCCAATAAGGTTCAAGAGTGGAGGCTGCGTTTAGGTAGATGAAGTGTTGGGGAGTGATAAACGTGGGAAGACGATCTCCGTGCAGTAACCGGTCGGTGTTGGATGCGGTTGTGTTTTTTTTTTTTTTTTTATATAGAAGAGGGGGCAAACGGACAGTCGGTTCACCTGATGGTAAGTGAATAGCGACATCCACAGACACCCGCTATACCAGGAGATCAGCAGGTGCGTTGCCGGCCTTTTAGATGTGAGTATGCTTTTTTCTTGAAGGTCCCTAAGTCGTATCGGTTCGGAAACACCATAGGTGGCAGCTGATTCCATATATTTGTAGTGCGAGGCAGGAAATGCCGTAAAAATCTAGATGTTGTGGATTTCCGGACATCAAGATGGTGTGGGTGAAATTTGGAATTCTTACGCGATGTCCGGTGGTGGAATTCTGCCGCAGGTATTAATCCGAACAATTCCTCAAAACACTCCCCGTGGTAGATGCGGTAGAAGATGCAGAGCGATCCGACATCTCTACGCAGCGCCAAGGGATCAAGCCGATTGGAGATCACATTATCATCGACGATTCGAGCCGCCCGGCGTTGGACGCGGTCAAATGGAAGGAGCTGATATTGGGGCGCTCCAGCCCAGATGTGAGAGCAGTATTCCATGTGAGGCCGGATCTGCGCCTTGTATAATTGAAGGCGGTGTGAAGGCATGAAATACTGCTTCGCCCTATTGAGCACGCCAAGTTTCTTAGAGGCTAGTTTAGCCTTTCCTTCCAAATGACCACGAAACTGCACATCTCTCGATATGTCGACGCCAAGTATCCCAATGCTGGCTGCGGCAGTTAGGGGAGTGCCTTCAAATCGTAGAGGAACGACGAAGGGTGATTTTTTGGCGGTAAACGCGCAAACTTGTGTCTTGTTGGGGTTAAATTGGACCAGGTTAAGTCGTCCCCATTCCGAGACTTTGGTCAACAGAGACTCGATTTCAGACACAAGTTTGTTCCGACACTCATCGACTTGTTCCCGAGAAATATTAGAGCGGCCAGTGTATAAGGCATCTCCAGTGCTGTCATCCGCATAACAATGAATGCCGCTGGTTTGCAGCATATCATTGATATGCAGAAGAAACAGAGTTGGAGATAGTACACAGCCTTGTGGAACACCAGCATTAACAGACTTGAGGTCCGAGCATGTACCGTCGACAACGACCTTGATGCTCCTGTCTGCTAAAAAACTAGTGATCCACTTACATAATTTCTCGGGAAGCCCATATGATGGTAGCTTCGCTAGAAGTGCTTTATGCCACACCCGATCAAAGGCCTTCGCTATGTCCAAACTAACCGCCAGTGCTTCCCCCTTGCTCTCAACTGCCTCCGCCCATCGATGCGTTAGGAATATTAGATGTGTTGTAATAATACTGGCTTTTATATTATTATTCTTTAGTATTCAACATATTTCAAATCATTCTGTTACTAGGTTACCATATACTTCCAATATAAACAAACTAAACTGAACACGTCTTTTCTTATTTACTAATACAAAATTCCAACAGGATGGCAAGGGATCGGTCGCCTTGGCGTTTTTTAAACGAGGCCTATGTTCAGGACTGGACGGATAAAGGCTGGTGATGATGATGGAAGTTTGAACTCAACGGCTCTGAGTGGATGCGGCAGGTGGCGCGGAATCGTTCGTCTTGGCGTTTATTGAAAGAGGTCGTTTAATTGTCCAAAAATGAGGATAGCTAAAATTTAATATAAAATAAAAATATTGATACCTGTGATGATTATTTTTAGCTTCGGTCAAAGATTTGATCTTCCCGTCTAAGTCCACCTTTACTAGATCACTTTCTGCCTTGTCCAAATTGATTTCTAAAATAAAAAAAAAATGTTAATTGTAATTCAATATGAAGTTTTGATTTCATAAGGCAATCGTATGCCAAGAATAAAAGAGGAAGGAGAAGTTATATTATTTTAAAAAGTAAACAAAGTTAAGATGAAAAAAGAAGATCAAATTTTTAATAAGACAATTGATTGTACAACTTAGAATAATTACCGTAGACAGAGTAAAACATAAACATATAATGTATATTCTAAGTCTATGGAGTAAAACTACTCTGTCTACGATAATTACACCTATAGAAAGTCAGTCTTCATCACGGGTCTTCATACAAGTGCTCTGTCAAAAATGAAGAACTAAATCGATTCACAATGTTGCCAGTGGTGGTGAAGTTTTCCCGAAAACGGGGAGTGATTCGGACGCTGTTATTTTTTTCATAATTGACGTGGTGTAAAAGCGTCCATAGACATAGACATAATAATTTGTTATAGCAATAATAAATAAATACCTATGTGTATTATAAATTATTTATGAAAGGAATAAAAGAAAATAATAATAGTAATTAGTAAAATATACATTTTTTATATTTATTTTTAACGTGACAACGTCTTATAATTCGATGGAGCCGGCTGCACGAACGAAAAAATCGGTTGTCTGTAAAGTCGGTTTACTGACGATAGTTGAACGTGACAACGTCATAAGAAAATGGAACGCCTCACAGCGAGGTAACGCTGCATGCGTCATGTTTTTTCGTGCGTGCAGCCGGCTTCATCGAATTATAAGACGTTGTCACGTTAAAATTTTCACAATCGGGCAAGACTGATCAAACCTAATTAATTACTACTAACAAGATACTACGAAATATTAAAAGATTTTCTGTGAAAAGTGATTTTATTAAATTTATTTTGTTTTTCATATGTATTGTGATACAATTCAACTGCACAAACGACACAATTATTTTTTTTCGCGAGACACGTTCGGCTCGCTTTGACATTGAGGATTACGGTGCGGCCCGGGGTTTGCAGCCATGATGGCTCCAATAAAGGTGCTTTTAAATGGGCGCGCGGACTTGGTTTCTATAGTGTAATTATTCTTTAAGTTGTAAAAATAATATTATATTTAATCCTTGGTGGCAAAATATATGTACTTACGCAATCTATCAAGTGCGGCGTCATCAAGTGTTGGAAGGTTTTGCAGTTCGTCCATAATGACCTTTAGGTCGTCTAAGCCCTTTGAAACCTGTTTGTCTGCTTCCCGCGCATCGGTATTTGCTTGTCCAACCTATAATTATTTTACAAGAAAATTACAAGTGTATATACTAAAGTAAACATGATTTTACTTACGAGGACTCAATAAAAACTTTAATTGAAATAAAAACATAGTGCGTTTCTTAAAATCATAGTACTATTAAAAAAACGAGGAAGTTAATTCGTATTCGTTTTACATTTATTCAATAATATTCTAAAATAAATTATTTTCTAGGGCACTTGTTCAGATAGTGCTCATACCTTCATCTTAGCATCTCTAGTGAGTTGCATATTTTCATCGGCTTGTTTCTTCAAATCATCTATTTGTTTTGCTGTTCCTTGTACACGGGCTGCAAAAATAATAAAACATTCATATAGGTGGTCATAATGTTGCGAAATATTAACCAACCGCGTTTTTGTAACGGTACACGGATAGTGTTTATTAAGGAACATTCGGTTTTCTTGAAAGTTATTTTACAGAATGGTGGTATGGAGGAATGTTAAGTAAAGTAGTGAAATCTTACTTGATAATTTATCCGCTTCATCCAAAAGTCTTCCTGCTTCGGCTCTGGATGCTGAAGCTTTCTTTCTTATCTCATGAGCTGCCTGTAAATAATAAAAGATATTAATAAATATCATCCAAATACGTATATGGTTCACACTCAGATATTGGAGCGTCGGAAATTATAAGTCACTCTTTTACCTCCGAAGCTTTATCGGCGTATTGTTTTTGTGCTTGCTGGGCGAGATCTCTGGCTTCCTTAGCTTTGTCACTAGCTTGATTTAGTTCCTGAATAATACTTTGAATATTTTGATCCGCTGCAGCCACCTTTAGTTGTACTTCTGGAACGTCTAGCGCGGCTTGCTCAGCCCGTTGCCTGGATTCAGTTACTTGATCGCTGAACTCTATAAATATATTAAAATGTAAATGAAAAAAAAAAGAAAACAAAATATAAAAACACAATGTTATTGTGATGAAACAACTTTTACGAATTTTATCGTGGTTATAATGAGTGAAATTCGCGTAAACATTACAAAACATTGTATAGTATAATATAGGTATGATATTTATAATGTGGAAAACAAAAACTTATAATAAGGCATTCGTTTCCTCTTTGGCACTGCACCATTAGTACGTACTGTTGAAAATATATTAAAAAAACCTCAAAATTACAAACCTTTCAGCGTTTTGTAAATTTCATTAGCGTCTTTCAAAGTGGCATTTGTAAGTTCTACGTCGTTTTTAGCTTGTGCTTGTATCTCGTCTAATTTAGCCAATAGATCATTAAGTTCATCCTGCCTTTCGTGGCCTTGTTCTAAGAGATCTTTTCCTCTTTGCGTTGCCTCTTCTAATTGTTTTAGCGTATCTTCATTATTGGCGACCAGATTATCTAGCTCTTCCAATTTTTCATCGATCTGAAATAGCAATGATTTCTTATTAAGAGTTACTTAAGAGACTAACTTCTGAAGCTAAATTTAGTTCTCGATGGTATTTCCAACCAATTTTTGTTAATTTAAATTGATTAAACTGATTTATGGAAATTTGTAATCGCATTTCTGATGCATAATTTTAATTATGAATATAAAACCACATATTTTGTTTAAACTTACCGTTCTATTGATTTCCATGGAGTCATGGTGCAGTTTGTCTAACTTAATATCTGGTAAGAGTGTCGTGTTGACTTCGGCATAAAGTCCTAACGCCTCATCATAAACAGCTTTGGCTCTTTTCAATGCTTGATCAGCCAATTCAGTCATACTATTCAATTTTCCTGATGCTGCATTCAATTCATTTGCTAATATTTGTACTTCGTTGCTACATACAATATTAAGTTTTATTTTACATGATATATATAATAAGAAACAAATTAATTAAGCCTTTGTGTGGAAAGAATATAACTAAATTACCTTATATTCGCTTGTTTTGTGATCCCATCTTTAGCGATTGCGTTCGCTGCGAGTGAAGTATTAAATGCCTTCTCCGCTATGTCCCTAATGTTCTTGGCTTCGGTCTCCAACTTTTCAGCTAGTAAACGCGATTCTTTGGCTAAGGCTGACATATCAACTGACTGCTTACCAAACTGATCTGACCTATTTCTCGCCTTTGCTAACGCAGCCGCACCTTCTCCGTCAAGATATTCTAACGCACTCTATAAACAAAATTTTAAATTTTTATTATTATTCTTCAATTAATGTTTAAGCTTTTAAATTAAGATAACGCTTTGGAAATTTTAGCTTCAATAATTTCAATTTATTTCAGTAATTACAAAACGAATGAAAATTTAAGGTTGTGACCTAATAGTTCACGATAAAACCCTTTACATTGTTAGTTTTCAATACATGATTAGGTAACTTTTGTAACAGAGAAAAAATATCAAACATACCTCTTTTTAAAAAGAGATTCACAGCTTATGGGCAAACGGTACCGGTTTAAGCCTCTTAACTTCTTCTTAGATGAGTCTATACATGTTCTTTAAAACAATAGAAGAAATTTCTCCAATTATCGTTTTTAATGCTATAAAATATCAAAAACTGCTCAGGACGCTCAGTCCCCTCTGGCGCGCGTCAGGTATTAGAATTATTGTTTAATAATGCGTCGCCTTAAGCCTATTTTGAAATGAAATGTGTACTAACAAGACGATAAACACTTACATTAATTTCTTTCTGAGCTGCTTCAATGGTGTTCTCTGCTTTAGAAGCATTACTTTTGCTCTTTTCAACGGACTCATTTCCTTCATAACTTTCATCTTCTATTTTGAAAAGCATGTTGCTGCAAAGACAAAAACATATGTAATATTTTTATGATATTATTTTTCATCCTTTCATTCTTATTATTTTTGTATTTCTTTTTAAGAATTGAACTGCTTTCCCCGTTTTGGTCCAATAAGTCCATTGTTATACTTTTAGAAGTACTTATAATTTTAGTAATCTATGTCTACCTCTAGTAAACAGAAATAGATTTCTTATTACCTTACATCAGCGAGTCTGTCGGCAAGTTCGGATAAGCTATTAGTGAGGCTAGTTCCTGAGCCCTTTCCCAGTTGATCTTGGGCATCCTGCACCAGCCGTTCTATTTCTCCTCTAACTCGCTGCAGTTCATTATCGAAGTCGGCATTCTCTACTACCGTTGGTGCCTTGGAAATTTTGGCTAGGATCTAAAATTAGAGGTTGCTATAAAAAAAGAGGTAACGACGACAAAACATAACCAATGTAAAATAAATTTTTTTTTTCCTTTTTTATATTCAAGGCTTACCTACATTTTTATATACGTAAAGGTAATTTACTTTGTCGAATTCTTCAATTTTGGAAAATCCAAAAGTTTTTTTTTTCGGATGGATCTATGCTAACAGCCCGAAGGTCCTAATGCTACATCGGATTAGTGTGAGCCCATTTGGCTCACTTTTGGTTTATAAAAGTGGCGGTTGCCCCCTGCCAACCGTGCAGTCTGCGACCACACGGCCTTCTGGCATCGGGTTGGAATCCACAAGTGTATGCCTCATAATATTCATTGAAAACGTCCGCAGTGTGTTACTTTAGATGATAAAAAATGATTATTTGTAAAAATTCACGTCTAAGCAATTCACCTCTCCGTATTTCAGACCTGCTTAGCAGCGAATAAACAGTCTTATATTTTTGTAAAATACACATACATATCTAAGTTTTTTATAAATACTAGTTGGACGATAGTGAATTTAACGTTCGAATTAATTGAAAAACTCGGCATAGTTACTTTGGATTGAGCATAGGCAACCACTGATGATCAGCAGTGGACCAATATGATAGAAGCTGATAATAATGATGATGATGATGACCCCTTCCATATATTATAATCGCTTTCGTTACTTACATCATCTAGTTCCTTCAGTTCTTTCCTATGTTTGTTGACGGCGTCTTGAACAAGGTTGTAACATGGGGGACACTCTTCACAACCCCTTCCATCGCCTCTTCGTTTTTTATTCTCCATACACCTAATAAAAATAAATTATATTACGTACTAGTTTTTTCGGGTACTGTTATTGTAGGTATTCTACGATAGCTCCTTATCAAGAAACGTAGGCTTATTAAGGTCGTGACTTCTAATCAAAAGGCAAGCCAATCATTCCAATTCATTATCTCTGTAACTTATAAAAATAAGAATGAGTAGTTGTAGTTTCAAAGGCATGAAGCATAATAGATAATACTGAAAATGGTTACAGCAAATAAATGGATTCTTTCTTTTGATTGATTTTAATTACCTATATTTAATACTCGTATATACATTTTACTAAACGACATTATTTAAATTCGTTATAATATTATAAAATATTTCTAAGTCTATATGAACAAAAAAAAACATGAGCAAAAGAACACAATGCGTTTTTAAAAAGTTTATACCAGTACTGTTTTTATTAGCACAATAAGGTTTGCAATTTTTCTTACCGGTCACAACGCCTTCCTTCGACATACTCTTGGCAAGGGCATTGGCCGAGCTTGTTGCACTGGTAGTTTGTGGATCCCCAGTCATCACAGTCACAGTCGCGACAGCCATCCGGAGAGAACCCATAATGGTAGACTCGGCATCGGTCACAGTGAATACTATAAGAATTACAAAATTTTTACTCTTCTTAGGTCGAAAATCTATAGTGCTAAGCATTGTAACCAATAGTGGATGAATAATTGTGATGTGTAAATAACATTTTAAATAAGTTCTGGGTACTAAGTAAAAGAATTACAGTACTGCTCATCCTCCTCAATCTTCAACAGTATCATAAACATAAAATATTAATCATTTACAGCTTACCCATCAATGCCAGGTTTGCAATAACACTGTCCTGTTTCTGGGTGGCAAGTGCTATTGAAGGAACCTTCCGGATTGCAATTGCAAGCTTTGCAGCCTTCTCCGGAATTGATGTTGTAATAGCCATCCTAATTATCAATAAAAAATTGAATACATCATTTCAATCGCATCTACTATAAAATATTAAAAGATAACTTAAATAAAACCTCAACGCAATAACGTAAGATCTTAAAACGGCCGTATCGTTTTGATAAAACATGTTTATGAACCACGGCTAAAAAAACGGCTAAAAGAAGAATCTAAATCGGTAAATATTTGAGAACTACGGTGGCACTAAGAGATACACTTAGCGGTCAAACTTATAAAATTTCTTTTTGCGTTAGGGGTTAAAAACACTTTAAATAAATGATGCCTTACTTCACATTTGTCACAGTTTCGCCCTACGACATGGGGACGACAAGAGCAGAAACCAGTCAACCCATCACACTGTGGAGGCCCCTCAGGACTCTCCAAAGTACCCGCTTCATGGCACATACAGGGCTTACAATCGCCCTTTTTCTTTTGGTCGAGCGCATATCCAAAGAATCCTGAAATATTAGAAATAATCATCCATCAACCATCAAGAAAGTTGTCATTTTTTGTTTTCGCGGGGAAAATGCTTTTTTCACAGATGCTAACAGTTTCCCCCGAATAGACGGGGGAGACAAAGTACTGGCGCAGGTTGTATCTTCGTAGATGGAGCGGCCCGCGTCCCTTTTGCAGTCTTTGTTTTATCGCCTGTGACAGGCGGGCGAAGCGCGATTGCGGGAGGTAGCCGCGATTCTAAGTCTGCAAGGCGTCCATCCACGAGGTTGCGAACGAAATAACGATGTTGCTCTCGAGAACTTGCACTCGTTACCTCCTTTTTAGGAGTTGGCTATTGTCGGATCTGAAGCGGCGAGTCTCCTCGGCCTCCTCCCGCGAGACTAGTATCTCGAGGATTTCCTTTACGGTGCCGGCTGCTGTTCTAATCTTTCCGGAGTAGGCCCTCTTGAATTTCGTAATCTTAGTCAGCCTAAGAATCATCTCAAGGTGACCCTCAGTCGTCACAATGAGATCCTTTAGCCTCATCCTATCTAGAAGCATTTTTGGCTTCTCCAAACACTCTGTTTTTCTTGACATATCCGTATGAAATCCCCTTCTTTCGTAGAATGCTTGAAATTCTACTTCCTTCTCTTCTTTCCGCTCTTACAGGACAGTGCGAGGTCTTGTCAAAGGCCACCACGTCGAAGAAAGTCGCCTCTTTTGTCACAGTGAGGGCAAATTTTAACCTATAATTTTAAGTTATATTATAAGTATGAATATTATCTTACCACTCAAACATTTATCGCAATGCTCCCCAGCAGTATTGTAGATACACTTCAGACACTCTCCGGTGGTCCTGTTACAGTTGCCAAGTGCGTTGGGATCAACGTTCCCGTTACATTGGCATTCTTCACATTCCTTCGCTGGTCCGAACTGACCGGTTGGATCACCAAAGTGACCGTCAGCACATACTTCACACCTTGGGCCTGTGGAGTTACATCGTTTTTTTTTTAACCAATTTAATCGGATTTGGATATTTGTAGGCTTCTACTTAATATTATATTGGCTATAAACTACAAAGAACCTTAAACTAAAAACCTTAAAAAATATAATATAATAACTGAAGTATATTATAAAAAAGGAGTCACTTTAGGCAAGGTTCCGATGATACTAGCAGCGTTGCCCCTTTGAATTGCTAAACTAATACTTTGTCCGAGGTCCTGGCCACTCCTCAAGCAAGCTCTTCGCTCTCCGGCCGGTGATGTCGACTAACCTTTTTGCTATTTTCTACTTAATTAACTTCAACTAGTCGCAATAATGAAGTGTTTGCGTGTGTGTGAGATAGTCACTAGCATATCCATGTCTGTGTGAGATGTTACTAGCATATTTATACGCGTACGTGTGTGAATGTATGCGTATGAAATAGTTAACAGTATAGCTATAAGCTTGTGTACGTGTGTTTGAGCATTGTGAGATAGTTACCAGCATATCCGACGGGACAGTCGGTACAAACGATGCTCTGGTCCATCAACTGGATGCAACCGCTGTCTTTGGGACAAGGGCACGGTTTGCAGTCATCAGGAGTCCCCGCTATTGCGTTTCCATAAAACCCTTTCGCGCACAACTCGCAATTGCTTCCAGTTGTATTGTGCTTACAAATACAAAAACCTAAAAAGGTCCATTATGCAGATGATTTATATAGATAACATATAAGACTATAGTAATATATTAAATAATGTTTTGTCTATACGTATGCATTTATTTTTATAAAGTTAGAAACCTAATGATATCGTAACGTCTCTAGGAGACGTTGGAGTCGAGTATTATATACGGTTGATGAAGTGATCGTAGTTTGGTTTATCTAAGTTTTGGTGGTTATTTAATTATTGTAACTATCATTTAATATTGTATGTATGTCTTAAAAGAATAAACAATTTTTCATAGACAGTAAAAAATATTTCTTAACATAAACAGTAGGTATAGTAGACACATTGTAGAGAACAACTTTTTAAGGATAGCAATACTTGTGCTTGCTTGCTTGTACCTTACACTATTAGAACTACTTTCATCATTTACGTAACTAAACAAGAAATTAACCGTTAGTTAATTCTTTAATAATAAAAAGAATAGATAAAAATTATAACAAATAAGTGATTAAAAACTTAAGGTTTTTATAAGAAAATTTTTGTTTTTCCAGCTGTCTTTACCACGAACGAACAAACTAACCTGTTGCTGTATCACAAATGTGCGCGTGGCCGTTACAGTCGCAGGGTATGCAGGCGGAATACGGACCGCCATTGGCCGGCTCGTGTTTGAAGCCCGGGGCGCATTCCTCACAATAATCCCCAACATACGCCTTAGGACAAGAACACTTCTCTACCCAGTTAGCGGACGCCGAACCCTTTTCGCGTCCGATTTTTGCTGTATCTAGTTTAAAGTTCATGAGATATCCTTGACCACCCTTGTTATAAGTCCCTCTGATTTTTATCGCTGTCAAGTTTTGGAGAATAGACATGAACTCAAAGTTTGATAATGTGGGCGTCCAACCGTATTTTGGATCTTCGTGTAGTCTAAATTTGTATTCTTGAGCCTAAAACAAAAGGGGTTTGAATTACGCTGCAACTTTGCATAAAAATGTGCCAAAATTAATATCGCTAGCTCTTACAAGTAACAATTTGTATCAAATCTCTTATAATTGTCTTAGATGTACGTGTTTATAGCACAATAAATTAAGAAATAAAATTCGCTTTTGATTTTCGCATAGCAATACCATTCGCATAGCTCAGACATTTCAGTGAAAACGTTGTCATACCTGATTTGATGGTTCTGGATTGTTCTGTCCGTATATATTCATAGACACAGATGTTCTGGCGCCTTCTAGTATGATATCTTGTGATGACGGATAGCCTCTTTCTTCTCCTAAGCGAAATATGAATTTAAGATCGTGATTATAAGATGGCCTCTGATCGCCGAGGAACTGGCTGGCTGCCACGAAGTAAACTATATCTGAATCTTTAGATTCAACGGCTGAAAAAAGTAAATTTATAATTAAATATACGGCATCTAAAAGTATTAAAACTTTTTACGTGACACTTTCTAGTCTTTCTAGTTGTTGGTATCTTTGACAAGTATTTTGAAGCATTATAATAAATAGTGTCCACGGAGCAATTACACAGTGCCCGCAAATTGATAATGCGCTGAAACCTTGTCCAATTAACCGCGTGACGTCGTCCACTACAACAAATCAATAAGTTGTATAATTTAAGGTATTCACATATTATCGGCCAGTGACGCTAACGGTACTGAGTCATCGAGTTCGGTAAAATCACCAAAATGGCGGCGCATTAGCAATTTTCGGGGATTATACCAAATTCTTACCTATATTCTGTGTGTTGGCATTAAATTGTA
The DNA here is from genome assembly GCA_963853865.1 of Helleia helle. Taxonomy (NCBI): domain Eukaryota; kingdom Metazoa; phylum Arthropoda; class Insecta; order Lepidoptera; family Lycaenidae; genus Helleia; species Helleia helle. The sequence continues at coordinate 10,860,981 of OY971420.1, forward strand.
ATCTAGCTGGTTTTTTATTGATGTCCTCGGCGCTCCATTTTTCCGAGTCTCTGATGAAGTGTGCGCTTATCTCGTGTGCTTGGTACTTCGGGGCTGAACTACACTGGGATGAATGCCCAAAACAAAAGCATGGCGTACAGCCGAACTCATTCGCCAAGTCGAGATTGAAGAATCCAGGCTTACATCTAACGGAAAATGTATGATTAGTACAAATAATAAAGAAAAATATAAACGTAATTCTATGTAATGTATGTGATCAGTATCCCGATATCAGTGGCCCGATAGTTCTCAAACTAGTGTGCCAATTTCAATGGGATTTTACTTGAGAGCAGACTTTGTAGTCATGGTTCCTGGACAAGTTTTAATAAAATCGGCTCAGCTGTTTCAAGGTCAGCTCTTTTGTTATAGTGTTGGGGGTTATATACTCTGTCAATTTACAAATTTAAGTTACTTACTCCTTACACTGTCTTCCTTCAACGTTTTGTTTGCATATACATATACCAGTCTGTGAGTCGCACTGCGGCATGTTGCCGTACGAGCCGGACTCGTTACAGCCGCAGGGCTTGCAGCCCTGGTTTGTGAACTCGTAGTGGTTGGGCGCACAGACGTCGCACTTGTCTCCCGTCACGCCGGGCTTGCATTGACACTTGCCTTGAGCGTTACATTGAAGGCTACGAGAACCTAGGCAAAAAAACATAGGCATTCCAGAATGGTCTCTTAAAGGGTACGGCGTCTTCAACTAGATAATTCCGGGGTTACATTAGAGACATCGAGGACCGAAGCTAAGAAGAACATATGAATTCTAGAATGACCTACTAAAGGATAAGTGACCGCCAACTATGTACTGGGACTGCGCCGTGTATTTCCCGGTTATAGTGGGATGCGATGTTGAAGGGTAGGTCGAACTTTTTCACTAGAACTAGGTGATTGCGAGTGGGGATCGGCCATCTTCGCAATCATTGAAAGAGGCATATTATGTCCAACATGGACGGAAGTGTTGATCATGATGATGATCAGATTTTGTTGTTACATTACAGCTAACATATTGCATAAATATAAAGCAATCAGACTTGATAGATTTTGAAGTACAAATTTTCTTAGTTAAAGTAGGTATAATAATTTCGACTATTACTATTAAAAGCATTGAACTTGAACTGTGAACTGTAGATATAAAAATATTACATTGTTTTATTATCTATTATAATAATTATTAAGAAACCCATTATGATGACGTGCACGAACTTAGGAATATTTCTCTTTAAAATAAAGTTATTTTATTAGCACAAGTATCTCATTAAAAAAATTAAGTCTTGCTTGAATTGTTTTAATGGAATAGGTAATGTAACGATATTTATTTTACATATTTTCATATTGTATTGTCATCCACTTCTGAGCTAAGATAAAAATTTCAGGTTTCTCACTTATCGGGAAGTTACTTTAAAATCAATTACAAAATTCCACCCAAACAGACAGCCCAAAACTAGTTATTAAAACAAAGAACATAGTAATTAACATATTCAAACAACTCACCGGTAGGATTACAATTGCAGGGCATACAAATGTCCTCTGTCCCCTGGAAGAAGTTCTCCTTACACCTCTCACAGTTGGCACCGTCTCTGTTCTCAGCGCAGTCGTAACAGTGTCCACCATGGCCGGTCCTCTCATACAGATCCTTGTCAAAGTAGCACTTGTTCGAGAACCCGTTGCAATTGCACGCTGTGAATATATGTGATTGCTGAACATTGTTAGAAATAAAATTACACTAACAAACATTTTATAACTATTGATTATTATATTCAAATCTTAAACAAAAATACATTGATTTAATTGGATTTACGCAACGCAACGTATATATATATATATATATATATATATATATATATATATATATATATATATATATCATAAATATCTAAAAAAAATGTAAGTTTAAAATTTGTGTTAAGATTTTTATTTACACATTAATGAATTTGAATATGTTTTTATCACATCGAAGAACTGAATATTACACGAAATTTACAGTTGTAAAAATATAAATTGTACCAATAGTATGGTGAAGACCTTGGTCAAAGATAACATAGTTTTTGAGATTATATTGTTACTAACTTTCTATGGGTATATTTTGTTAGTCCCGAATAAAATTATTTCTATATTATCTATTTTAAAATTTAATCGTAACAATTTATAGTAAAATGGATTTCGACATAATATAACCAATGCATAGGTGTATGAAGCTCTAAAGGCCTTATGGCTACCAGCATAGGTGTATTAAAAAAATACAATATATATATTGTGTCTAAGAAATTCTAAATGGAAAACTACTAAATGGATTTTAATAAAACGTTACAATAATTTAGCTTATACATTAGAATAACACATAGGTTATAATTTATCCCTCCCACAGGAATGAGAAGAATGCGGGCAAACCGCGGGACGCTGCTAGTGATAAATATAATAGGGAGAGTATTAAAGTAATGGATTATTATTCGCCAGCTGCACACTAAATCTAGTGTAGTTTATAATAAAAACTATTAATACACATATAATAAATCATTGTAAAACAACTTTGCTTAAAATTCAACGAATTTATGCATGTGATAACTATATTTTGAAACATTATATATCATATTTTTGAGTGAACACTTTACTATTAAGACTGCATTAAACATATTTACCACGAAACTCAAGTTAGAGTCTCGTGAGAAAGTAAATAATAATACACGTAAATAATGCCAAAAAACCAAGTGCCACAAAATATAAACAAAACCAGTCAATATCCCGTTATAAACAGTTTTAATTTGAATATCGCAAAGCCATTCGTTACAAAACCACTTGAAAAACCAACCTTTGCATTCATGTACATTCGTAGACGAGGCGCGTCCCCACGGTGCGTCGTTGTAGAAGTCCAAACACTTTTCACACTCACGCCCCGCGGTATTGTGTTCACATCTGCAAAAAAATCATCAAACATCAAAAAAATGTTTTTACGATAGTTTGCAAACGGGCAGATGGGCCACATGACGGTATGTGGTCGGCGTCGCCCACGAACATGAACAATTAACCTGAGACTAGCCCAGGCACCTCGTTCATGTGTTGTCTATCCTGAGACATAAGATGTTAAGTATCGGCGCCAGTAATTACACTGCCAGTCTTGCCCTTCTCTCAGAAACAGCAAATCTGTTTCACGGGAGAAACAAGCAGGATGGTGCAAACGGGAGCGTGGCTCAGTGCAACCTTCCCTCCCACCAGTCAAAAATTTATTTATTTTACTACTACACTTTTTTACTTTTAATATTAATTAACATTTGATTTCCAGGGTCAATCAGACACAAATTTCAAAATGATCAAGTGTTCCGTTTTTGCTTTATTCTCAATGTCCGTGCGTTTTGACCGTCAGCGGAGCTCGACAAGGTCGCGAAGAAGTGTTTGGTGAATTGTGTCATAGACCAATAAAAATGAACCTGTCGCAGAATCATCTTCTTACAATCCACTCACCTACAGTACCGAGCCCGGGTCCCATCAGGTAGATCTTGAGCGTCACAGACAGACGCGTGACCGTTACACTTGCAGCGTGCGCCCACCGCTACGTCGGCGATGGCATACCAATAGGACTGCAACACTTGGGAATCGCCGAAAATCTCGTCACCAAAAGTGTTCAAACGATCCAGAGATATTCGCAGGTCGGTTGCTGTTACCCATTCCTATAATGATAGATAAATTGATGACGAATTACTTAGGCCGTGAGTTTGCGGGTACTACGAATATAATTGAATTTTATATAATAATAATATCGATGGACGCTTTTACACCACGTCAATCTGGTCTCGTCGTAAGTTCTCGATGAAAGTGTTACGGGTACCAACCAACGGGAATATATGATTAAAAGATTTTTATTATATAATACACATATTTTTTTACACATTCATAATACAGAAATCTTTTTGTTCCCCGGATTCGAAACCACTACCACCTCTGTAATATAAGTACTCATAGTTTACATTTATAAACATAATATCACTTGGTGGGAACTTGAAACCGCAACCTCTGCGAGAAATATCCAGATACCAGGAGGAGGAGTCTAGGCGATACGAAAATTCATATCTACATAATTTACTGAATTAGAACACAATATTACGGTTTCCGGTGACACACAAAAGTTATCTTTCCATGTCGACTGACTGGGCGAGTCATAATGAGAGATACTTTTACCAAGTAGCTACATATACTTTTACGGTGCGGGGCATAAAACATTTTTTTTATGTTAGTTGGATAGGCAAACTGGCAAACGTACCAACTGATGTTAAGTGGTCGACGTCGCCCATGAACATAAACTAGTATACCTGGAACGAGCCCAGGCAACTAACATGTGTTGCCTATCCTGAGACATAAGATGTTAAGTCTCGGTACCAGTAGTTACACTGCCTGTCTTGCCCTTCTCTCTGAAACACAGCAAAGCTGTTTCACGGGAGAAATAAGCAAGATGGTGGTACCCATGCAGCCGAGATCGCGGCACAGCGCTTCCCTCCCACCGGTAGTAAATATATTTTCAGGTTTTTAATTAGGAGATATTTACCCAATTTTTTAAAATAATTATTTATCACACCGTTTTTTGAGCTAGGTGGTATGATTTATGTCATTACATCACAAGTTTTTTGAATTGAAAACTTCTTTAGGCGCGGTGTTTGAATTTAATTGATTTGTTTTCACTTCTATCGGCAGTCTCTGTGACTGGTTGGGTTAGTTTTTTTTTTATTCTACTTTTTGAAGTAGGTGCTTAATATAACTATGCCGGCCTGGTAGTTGACAAAAACGTAAACAACATAAATAAATTGTAGTTTAAATAAAAATAATATAAAGACCTCTTTTTATTAAAGTAAAGACGACAGCGGCCGTTCGCATCGACTTGCGTTTACCTGTGTACGGAGATTATTACCTAATTCAGATTGAACTACCCTCATGCAATGTTGTCTCCTCACTAGAACTCTATTATTCCACCGGCCATCAGCAACATAATCATCAGCCTTTATCCGTCCACTGCTGAACATAGGCATCCTTCAATGAACGCCAAGACAACCGATCCCTTGCCACTCGCATCTAACACGGACCGGTTACTGGTAGGAGATTGTTTTCCTACCTCGTTAATGATCGACCAACAATTCGTCTACCTAAACGTAGCCCCCACTCTTTAACCTTATTGGTCCTCCGTTCCCCTGAGTGTGTGACCTGCCACTTCAACGAGCTTATTCTTCGCGTGATATCAGTATATTTACCTGTAATTCAGGGCTGCTATCAAATGTGTACGCTGACGGTCGCCCTTCCAGTGTGGAGAAGAGCACGTTACCTCCAGACAAAGGAGATATATCAGAATACTCGCTGGTACACAACGCTCTAGTCTCAGCACCCAACTCAGCGGCCCGTTGTTCTTGGACTCCATATGTGTCGCGGCATGAAGCACTTGAAAATAATACATATATGAAATATATAAAGGAACAATAATGTTTAATAGTTCGCAATTTACTTGACCGGACTGAAGCTAGCTGAAGTAATGATTTTTTTTATATTTTTTTATAGATGAGGGGGCAAACGGATAGTCGGTTCACCTGATGGTAAGTGAAAAGCGACATCCACAGACACCCGCTACACCAGTGGATTAGCAGGTGCGTTGCCGGCCTTTCAGATATGAGTATGCTCTTTTCTTGAATGTCACTCACGGGGACTTCTATACAAATGCTCGACGCGTATGTTCAAAACTGAAAAACTATCTAAAAGCTAAATTGGCGTACTTGCGAAGTGATGTTTTACCTCTTTTTAACTTTACCTTAGTTTGTTAACATATAGAAGTACAGGAAGGTGATGAGACGTTACAAATTAAATGTTTTCTGTAGAAACATTCGACGTTAGGATTTTATAACGAAAATACTAACGTAATTCAATCAATTAAGGTTACAAACTTTAATTATTTGTGATTAAATTTCGATCTACTAGTCAGTCATTACCTACTATTTGGTACTAGTCATATTAAAAACGTCATTTAAAAATATACCTGAAATATTGATAGGGTTCCCATTCAGAGTCTTCACCTGTCTTCTTGTAAATAGCAAAACTTTGTGGACGTGGAGAATAGAAGACTATCCTAACGTAGGTAATATCAAACGCCTTGCCTGTTAAAATATACAATAACTTTTATATATAAGAATGAATTAGACAATACGTAGTACCTATCTTCATTAAAGTATTATAAATAAGCAGCCTAATCACCAACACACCCTCTTCTATGGGTGTAGGTGATAACATCGAGTTACCCGACATTCCCATTACCCTTTAAAAATAAACTTTAGTAAGATGTGGTGTCATGCTGCTTTGCAGCCGAATTGGGCGGCACGACCGGGGTGGTACCTCTCGCTCATATAACACCAGAGTAAAATGACAGCTATTCTGTCGCGTTTCGTGCGGTTTTTTGAGTTTCAGATGGCCCATTGGGGGGATAGGGAAAAGGAGGGCAACGCATGTGCATAATCACTAGTTGTGTGGATGTGTATGGGCGTCGATAGTCGCCAAAAGAATGCTCGTTTGCATCCAATGCTATAAAAAACCGCATCCACTCTGTGTTTACTGCACCTGTTTCATGAACTAGCTATACTTAAATGCTAATTAGTATTATCATTAATTGTTTTCGTATACAGAGAGAAAGAGAAAGAAAGAGTATACATTCTTGGCGTTCATTGAATCCTTTATTCAGCAGTGTACGGAAAAGGAAGGTAATGGTTTTTGTATGTATAGTTTTATTTGTAGCTTGAAGAGTTCTAATCGCCAGATAGAGCAATGTAGGTATTAAGTAGACCAAGGTTTAAATGAGGCTACTAAAATTGTATGAAAAGTATTTTGTCATCATCATAGGTCCAAGGTAGGACATCCCTGCCTTTATAAATATCAACAATACTGATCTACAGCTACTTGCACCAAATCATCTATTTACCAGATGGTGTATCCCCATCCATGTCTAATTTATCCTTTTTTATTAAAGCCATACCTAAATGCAGCGTCAAGTTGACTTGGTTAGGGTATTGTATTCCTTCCTTCATGGTCTCGGACTGCCACCACGTCTGGTTATCTTGTTCGTAGTGCAGATCCGTCAGGTAATAACTCGAGAACTGCTCCGGCTGACAGTAATCACAAGACCTGAAAAATATGTACATTTAATATTCATTGTATAACCGCTGGGTCTCCTCCGCGAGATCAGACGAGGAAGTTCGCCAATGTACTGGCCCAAGGCAATTCAATGTGGGGTTTCCTTGGGATTTTCCCTTTACCTGTATTAAGTGTATTTACTGTAACTTTTCGATAACTTAATTAATTAAATTTAATGATTATTTTATGTTACTTGGATTGACTTAGCGCATCCTTATTCCATTCGACCCTTAAAGGTGGAAACATAAATAAATAAAAATAAAGTTAAGGGATTATGGTTTTCTTTATACAATTTTTCTGTGTAAAAATTTAATATTTTACTAAGTACAGAAAAATTATATAAACAAGAGGAAAATTTAGGAACTATAATCCCATTTCATGGAACTTTGAAAGTTTCATGCCTAAAAACTTTCAGAGTTACATGAAGTGGGATTATGGTTCCTAAATTTTAAAACTCCTAATTCTATTCTCTGCATACTAAAATGCAATATTTTATTCTATGGCGAGCTAGTATTTTATGTAAGGGTGAGAAATCGTAAGAACTTACCTCATGGAGGTGCCCGCTGAAGTCTGTATACAGTACATCTTCACCCCGTTGTCTCCACACGTGTTCGTCGCTTCCATTTGTACCATAAACGCAGCATTTTGAAACTCTGGTATACATCTCTATAAAACAAATAAAAGTTTAAAAACTTAGACCCAATTATGAAAAAATACTCCTTCTTTTAAAGTCCGTTGTCACCCGGACCATAACAACGAACTGGTACCTAGGTAGATCATACCTCATTCATCAAAATCGGATAAATAGTTTAGTTTATGATTTTAGTATTATGTATTGTAGCGCACAATACATAATGCTAAAAATCATAACCCTTCCTTTCAGCTTTGCCCACCGGCCCGGCTGGTGACCCCCGTAGGAACTTGTGTCGGAGATTCTTACTGAGACCCATTCCTATGTCTCAGATAGACCTTACGTTAGACGGGATCCTGCGGATTCACTGACTAGGGCAGTAGGCATCAATGAGAAGTTGGGAGGAGTACTTGGCGCGGCAGCCGTATTTAAAGAAGCCTAACTAATGCTATGCGTCCGGTCTTTGAGCGGTAGATGTGACGTAAGCGCAATCCCTTCACCTTCCGTCTGACACAGGTGCTCACCGGGTATGGTTGCTTTGGTGTGTACCTATGCCGGACTTGACACGGCGGTGGACCCGACCCATCTCACCCTCGAGGTGTGCCAGAGATGGAAGGCGCTGCGTTACGATCTGACGTCGATCATCTAAAGGGACTAGTTTCTGTGGAGTATTTTCACCGCGATGCTCGGCGATTATCAGTCCTGGACGGCGATGGTCTCCTTCCGCAAGGTATTAATATCCCAGAAGAAGGCTGACGAGTGGGTGAGAGCGGAGGCGACTGACGAGGCCTGACGAGTGAATTATGATCTTGACGTAACTAAATTATCTTCAGAATAAAGAAAGCTCTATCCCAACTCGCTAAGGACAGAGGTGGCGTTCTAAGCTTATAAGTTCTGCGAATCGGCTTTTGTTTGGAAATTTATTTACTAGTCGTTATTTTTCCTCTAAGCTTAGCATTTAATGAAACTTCAATCGTAAACATAAATCAAAGTAAAGATTACTTAATTAAAAACTTGTGTAATATTCATTATAGATCTTTTAAAAGAATGTGTTTATAATGTTGACTAAATTTTAGTAACTCATCATCGAATCGAATTAAGATCATTAGTAATTAGAGCATCATCGACAAATTTTAGTAAATTAGTACTAATTCTAATATTGTTTGAACTTATTTAAATCTTCAAAGTTTACATTTTTAATAGTAGTTATAGAAAATAGTTTTATCTTTATCTAAAATAAATTTAAGTCGCTTTTTGTTTTCCTCGACGGGTTTTCACTCTAAGCTTTGTTAAGAACTAGGGCAGTTTCCTCAGGATCCCCACCAAGGTTCAAGCCTTGTCGTGGCGGTGGGGCTCAGTAACCTAAGGTGAGCCGCTGCACCTTGGGTGAAGCTAATTGGGCCGAGGGGGCTCTTTGTATCCCTTTTATAAGAAGAGGGGACAAAAGAGCAGGGGGCAAGGGGCTAGAATGGGAACCTCAACCCCATTGTACTGTCCCGACGTTGGGAGGGGTTGTTCTGTGGTGCGGGACAACCCCTCTGTGGATGTGGCGTCGGTCCCTTGCGGGACTGACTAGCCGTCGAGGTGCCCTGTTTGTTTACTAGATCCGGGGCACCTCACCAAAGGCGGCATTGGTGGCACTCGCCGGGTTTTAGTGGGTAGAGCTGCGTCCACTTACCAGCTGTCGGGCGCAGCGAGTCCCACATACCCGCCTGGGTAGACCCATTCCTCCGCGGGATGCTTCAGAGCATTTCGCGGCATTAAATAAAAAAAAAGGTTCCTCAAGATGAAACATTACCATTTTTATCATTGAAAGTAGAGAAAAGTTTGTTTGTACGTATGTTGGTTACAAATTAACTCAAAAACTACCAAAACATAAAAAGCACTGAACTTTTTTTTTCTTTTACAACGGGAAATGTTCTGAGGCATCCCGCGGAGGAGTTGGGACTCACTGCGCCCGAAAGGTGGTATGGTGGACGCAGTTCTATCCACTAAAACCCAGTGAGTGCCACCAATACCGCCTTTGGTGAGGTGCTCCAGATCTATTGAGCTAACAGGGCACCTCGGCGGCTAGTCAGTTCCTCAAATGACCGACGCCACCTCCACAGAGGTGTTGTCTCGCACCTCAAAACCACTCCTCCCAACATTGGGAAAGTAAAATGAGGTGAGGTTGTCCCCCTAATCGTTTGTCTCCTCTTCTTATAAGAGGGGTATAAAGAGCAGCTGGGCACCGCCACGACGAGTCTTGAACCATGGTGGGGACAGTTAAAACGCTACGTTAACACTGAATGATTTTGGTGAGGCTATAAAATAATCATGATCAATCCGGAGACGGTTGCTAATCCAAGTTAACGTGGGCGAAGCTGAGGACACGATCTAGTAATATTAATAAAGAGATTATGTTTGTGTGTTGGGAAGTTTAGATCACCTTCAAAACTACTTCATTATCACCAGTCTCTATCCATCCACTGCTGAACGTAGGCCTCCCTCAATAAACGCCAAGACGGCCGTTCTCTTGCCACTCGCATCCAACACGGACCGACCACCACAAAGTATCGTCTTCCCGCCTGGTTAATGGCCGAATAACAATTCGTCTACCTAAACGCGGCCACTCTTGAACCTTATTGACCCATCGGCCATCCGAAACTACTATCTGATTTAAATAATTTTCACCAATATAGTTATATGTATACTGGTAACATAAGGCCATAAAGGTAATCATCATCAGTCCGGATATGTGCAGCCAAAGCTGCGGGCAACAGCTAGTTAAAATATAAACTACGATATTAAATAATTGTACTCTACTATCACAGCACAATGACTTTGCTTATACTGTGCTACTATTATCAATTGTACCTACTCTGTCAAAATCAAAAAGTTACTCTACTTGTATGAAATGTACACCTATGACTCGTGAATATAAACGTTTGACAATCAGGAAACAGGTTTACGACGTACGTTCCAGATGGTGGTTTTGCCGCCAAAATAGTAACACTATATATAGATTTTCTGATTCACAGGACGTTCACATCGCGCTACATGGACGACGCGTAATAATGTTACGTAAAATGTAGTCCTAATAATGTTTCTTAAAGTATTTTTCATGTGAAACCTACTATAATGCCGTTACGGTAAAACGAATGTCGCTTTCTTTATTAACCGACTTCAAAAAGGAGGAGGTTATCAATTCGTCTGAATCTTTTTTTTTATATATTTTTTTATGTATGTTACCTGATTACTCGAAGATGGCTAGACCGATTTGAAAAATTCTTTTTTTGTTCTAAAGGGTATACTTCCCAAATGGTCCCATGATAAGGAAACCAGGATCTGATGATGGCATCCCAGAGAAATCGGGATAAAAATACTTTCGAAAATCGTAGGGGCGACTAGTGCGTTTGATATTTTTTTTATAAAGTGTTTGAAGGACTACAATTTAATGAAGGTCTGGAGTCGATCTGATGCTGGAGCCGAAAGACAATCGAGGGAACTCCTCAACGATTTACATCTGTAACCTTGTGTTTGGGCTTGATTAATTTATAATGATGAGAACTTTATACCTAGATGGGTTGTAACTGTCATTAGGGGTCTGATGATGAAGACAAAGGACAGTTAAGGGAACTCCTCAACAGTTTACAGTAGCTACCTTGTGTTTGGACTTAATTTATTTAAATTGATGAGAACTTTATACCCATATGGGTTATAAGCGCCTTTACAGGTGTGATGATGGAGACCATACACAGTGGAGGGGAATCCTCGACGATTTACAGCTTTTATTGGGCTTACTTCATACGGTAAATAATATTATGCCAAAATCATGTAATTTTATTACTTGTCGTTGTTAAATGAACAAAAAACAACTGTGCCTTGGAAGCGCATCATAGTTTTTCAAGGTCATCATAATATCCATTCTATACCTATATATTGGTAATGTTCTATACCTATATATAATGGAATTATTTAACGAATAGCAGCAAATCTGCCGTGATTGCTTTCAATTACATGTATATAAAGTTTTACACAATTCCATTTCGGTTTTTTCATTTGTTATGTAATGAATTAAACCCTTTCTACGGTCATCTCATTAATAGCGCTATTTAATCTGAGCAACGCGTTTAATAGTTCTACCCATATTTCAGACAAATAAAATCAGTTAGCAAATTTTGAAATCACTAAAAATGAAGAAATAAAAAAAATTTAAACAAAAATTAAAACCGACTTCAAATTAAAAAAAAAAACAACTAAAAATTAATAAAATTATTTCCTTATTTTTTGTGCCTACAATTTATAATCAACTTGTTCTTCTACTAATATACAATCTTTGCGTTTACCACGTCATTATTGTTACTTTTGAAGTCCCTTAAATAGGTTATACACGACATCCAGAATATAATTATTTTACTATTACAATATAAATTCATTATAATTATGGTTGTTAATATTTTTTCCGTACACAACTGGACTTAAGCCTGTTTCCAAGAACGCAAAGAAAATACTTGCAGGGAACTCATTATAAAGATAAAAATTTCGCTCCATACGATTTTTTTTTTCGGAAGGGCTAGATTTTTCGGCCTGATGACCATTAAGCTCAATCGGTAATCACGTAACTAGTGGTTATGTGAGACTCAGCGTTAGTCTACGACCGCGCTCATGCAGTTAAAAACCCATGACCCAAAAAATACACCGCGAATGCCTTCGGCCACCAAATTCGTGGTGCCCCTATCTGTCAACAACAGGACCCAGATGGCTGTTCTCTGCCACTCGCGTTCCATCCCATCAAATTTGATAAGAATCTACGTCATTTACAAGGAATTTCTATATTTAATGGAATAAAGGATTCTTGACATTTTTGGCAAAATTTCGATTTTATCACATAAATTACACATATAATAAGCTCTACATCTCTGGGTACAACGGATGCGACGATAAGCTCGTTCCGTTGGCCCCTGATAACGCAACATTGGGCTCTAATAGTAAACGAACTCATTACTATATCAATCCACTTATATTTTACAGTTCTTTTAAGTTGATAACCTTACGATTATATTCTAAAACCAGGCCGTTACCAACTTACGAGTTTATTCATAATTGATTGGGTGATATAAAAATATAATGTTTTAAAATAATATCGTCAAAAAAAAATAATTACATCTGTACGATATTATGTTATAATATACGATATACGATATTATATTATAATAGTAAATAAATAATTATAGCTTGTAAATAATAAAAAGAAAAAAATCTTTCTGATGATAGTTTAAAAATTAATATAAGTTGCAGTGAGCTGTAATTACTACTTAAATATTAACTCAATGACACAAACTATATATTTGTTTATGTTAGTTGGATAGGCAAACTGGCAAACGTGCCACCTGATGGTGAGTGGTCGACGTCGCCCATGAACATAAACTAGTTTACCAAGAACGAGCCCATGCACTCAACTCCACTCCATACACCACTCATCTATGTGTTGCCTATCCTGAGACATAAGATGTTAAGTCTCGGTGCCAGTAATTACACTGCCTGTCTTGCCCTTCTCTCCGAAACACAGCAAAGCTGTTTCACGGGAGAAACAAGCAAGATGGTGGTACCCATGCAGCCGGGAGCACGGCACAGCGCTTCCCTCAAACCGGTTAAGTAATATAGTGAATGTGAATACGTAGTTCATTAGTGTTAGAATAAGTGAATGACATTCTTAATCTTGACGTTTGACACTTAGTATGACACAGACTAAAAACACTGAACATGTCAAATTAAACACAAACCAAATGTAAAGCTCCACTTGAAATGTATTGACTCACTTGTGGTTGGCCGTCGTTGTTATAGCACGAGGCAAATTTCTGCGATCCTATCCACGGAGTTTGATAGTAATCCTGCGCGAATATGATCGTTACACACGTAAGAAAGTGTGTATATATGAAGGGCCGCGCCATTTTGTGGATGCGCGTGGAGCCCGCGTGGATGCGCCTGCTGTTCGACCGAGCACTGACGCTGGTCTTGTTTCACAACACTATCTCACAGATTAGTTAAATGGACATCACGGTATTTACTCAACATTCCCTCAGAGAACAAAAATTCCAAAAAGCGTCCCTTATTTAAACGACTTCGAAAAGGAGGAAGTTATATCTTCGTGTGTATATATTTTTTTAATGTATGTTCACCGATTTCTCTGTCATTTGTGAAACGATTTTCAAAATTATTTTTTTATTCAAAAGAGTGCACTTCCGAGGCGTCCCATGATAAGGAAACCAGGATCTGATGATGGCATCCCATAGAAATCGAGGGGAACTTTCGAAAATCGTAGGAGTAACTAGTGCGTTTTATATTTTTTTTATTAAGTATTTTAAAGCACTAAAATTTCATGAAGATCTAGATTTGATCTGATGATGGAGCTGAAAGACAGTCGAGGGAACTCCTCAACGATTTACAGCAGTAATCTTGTGTTTGGGCTTGATTAATTTGTATTGATGAGAACTTTACACCTAGATAAATTGTGACTATCATTAGGGGTCTGATGATGAAGACGAAGGACAGTTAAAGGAACTTTTCAGCAGTTTACAGTAGCTACCTTGTGTTTGGACTTAATTCGAGTAAAAAAAAAACTCCAATTGTAACAACAATGACATGGTAAACGCAAAGATTGTAATTAGTAAAATAACAAGTTGATTATAAGTTCTAGGCACAAAAATTAAGGAAACGCAATTATTTTATTACTTTTTAAGTTATTTTTTATTACTATTTCATTTTATATTATTATTAAATTAAAAAAGTCGAATATTGTTTTTTTTTTGTTCATCTTTTTTTTTGTTCTTCGTAAAGAAAAACAATTGAAAGGCGCTCTACTTCGGGAATTGTGCTTGCTAGTGATATAGGAAACAGGGCAAATATTTATTGTCGCTTCTATCATCATCATTTTGTGGGCATTTACATCTATTCCGATGCCGTCATTGTCGAACGCCTCAACACAAACAACTCAAATTATTAAAATTATTCTACAATCATTGTTACATCTATTAAATTTTTACACTCAACCGATACGCCACGAGCTGGAATGAGAGTATCTTCCAGACTCCTTACTGCCTTGCACAGTGATATGAAAGCGCTGGTCGTGGGATAGCTTCTGTTTATGTGAATAGGGTCATTTGATGAGTGGGTTGTTGATGTCTCATTTCGTTCCTTCTGACATATAATATTATAATATTGAACATAATATGCTTTGAATTTTTAATTATTGTGTGCTTTAAACGTTTAGGTACTTTTTTGTACATTTTTACAATAGAGATTTATTCTTTGACAATAATTGTGGAATGCATCTAAGCGTAGTGAGATAGCTTCCTAGCAAGGATTTTTTGTGAATGAAACTGATAAGGTTGAGCTTTTGTTTTCTACTACAAATGCTACCATACAGGTAACGTATGTTACCGGCGGGAGGGAAGCGTTGTGCCGCGCTCCCGGTTGCATGGGTACCACCATCTTGCTTGTTTCTCCCGTGAAACAGCTTTGCTGTGTTTCGGAGAGAAGGACATGACAGGCAGTATAATTACTGGCACCGAGACTTAACATATTATGTCCCAGGATAGGCCGGTTCATGGGCGACGTCCACTACTTACGTGGTACGTTTGCCAGTTTGGCTATCCAACTAACATAAAAAACGTTTTCATTGAATAACATAATATTTGGTAAGCTAATTATTATGTGCCTAAGAGGACACTTTAAAGTATCAATAGAAATGCCTTATTTAAAGTTACGTCTTATCTTTTTCAAAAAACGATATTTGAATATATTTTGTAGCATTAATTTTATTTAAATTAGTACTACATTTTAATGGATACGACGACACACACACGACGTCAAAAAAGCAGTTCTCCCTAAATATATATTTTTATTTATATCGCACTTATGGGTTTATTATTATTATGTGTGCACCTATATCAAGTCAAATAATCTGACCGGTACCTAAAATATAATATATTTGAATAACAATTATTAAGACATTATTTTGGTTTAAAACAGTTAATCAATAACTATTAAAATAACCTTTAGTAGAGGTCCGTGTTTCTGTGTCTGTATGTGGCAGTGAAATTGGTCGAGAAAATTTACCTTTACTATTTAAATACCGGAATATGTTTTTAATCATCTAAACTAACACAGCGTGTAGTTTCTTAATTAATATGGGCATTCAATTTACTGTCGTATAATTATTGATACCTGGATGACCGAGCTTTGCTCGCTATTTTTTTTTTTTTTTTTAATAAAATGACATTTCCTAAAAATGGTTCCTAGCTAGATCGATTTATCGCCCCCGAAACCCCCTATATACTAAATTTCTTTTATATATTCCAATTAGTTAATAGAGCAATTCTTGTATATATTCCAATTATATATACAAGAATTGCTCATTTAAAGATATAATATTTATTTAAAAAAACTTTGTATTTTACAAAAATATCAGGCTGTTTATTCTTGCTAAGCCACTGACACGCTTTTACAAATAATCAATTTTATTGTGGATTTTCTAAACTTTTTAATATATATATATATATATATATATATACATACTTTTATTATAACCCTATGAATTACTATACAAATGTAATGATGGACCCGATAGACGTTGTCCTGTACAAAAGATTTTTGTTTTAACTGAGTGATCGGTGTGAATATAAATCGCGAATCCACTCGTTCACACACAAAAAGTTCCATCAAAATTAGTCCAGCCGTTTAGGAGTTCAGTAACATACACACGCACAGAGAATGAGCAAAAACACTTAAAACTATTGTCCCAGTAGTGAGTAGAGCTTTTATCTATAATAAAAAATACACTAGTTTTTTTTTCATTCAATGACACCGTTTTTTTTATCGCAGGGAAATGCTTTTTACGTATGTAGCCAGGATTTCGGGTAGATCCAGACCCTATATGAAAGACAGTATTATTAGTGAATTTAGACTTTTGAAATTCTCTTTAACTTCGTGGGCCGTAGCAGTAGCGCGTGAAGAGTGTAACGTCACAAGTAACAATACGCGCCCTGGTATTATGCGCCTGCCGAGTTACTTTATACTTACTAGTTACTAGGTATCTTGCTTGCGCTATTATTGCAGTGTTTTATATTGTTTCATCCGTACGCGCGGTACATTTAGTAATATTATAAGTTTAATTAGAATAAAACAAAGTCGCTCCCCGTCTGTCTATCCCTATAAATGCTTAGAACTTAAAACTACGCAACGGATTTTGGTGTGGTTGTAATATAATATATCTATTACATTTAATAGATATATCGCACTATATATATATATTGCGATTACATTGCAAACGCTGGCTGAACCCTACCAATTAAATCAAAATAATGTACTACATACATTATTGTACACTATAGTAAGGTCTACAAAAATGTCCGCGATGGTATAATATGTCTATCTCTTAGGGATAACCCACAATAACAATGTTTTATCCTTTAGTTTTTACGAGAAATAATGATTAATTAAATAAATAAATAATTACAGTATGTAGTTTAAATGAATATTTTCAAAGATATTACAGGTTTAAAATGCAGGGATATATATAAAAATTGTCTGTCTGTTTCTTCCGGCTAATCTCTTAAACGGCTGAGCAAATTTTGACGGAACATTCATTCATAGCAGATAGCTGATATAGTAAGGAGTACATTGTCTTCAAAAATTATCATCATCACTCTACAGATACAGCTCTAAATCTATGTTAATGCGGGCGAAGCTGCGGGCGAAGCTTGTTAGTGTATATTGTAATTTATGTACTATCAATGGATGTCGGATTTGAAAAAGCGTAATCGGATAACATGATTTGCTAGCATGTAGATTAGACACTTTTACTATTTGGTCCACTCGCGCGTACCGCGTGCGTTACCGGACCGCGCGAGCAAGCGAGCTTTTCCAAAAAAGCAAATACAAGACTGGGGCTGAATAATGACGAATCATAGTTTGGAGCCAATCCAGATTTTACTTCTACCAACTCTGGAAGGACATTTTTTGTAAATGCAATTAACACTAGGTTACTCTTGCGGGTATAGAAAAAACCACGTTAAAAATTTCTGTGTATACTACTGTGTACACCTCAGACGTGGTGAAGAAATGTATGTGTTCATGTAATTGAAAGTAAAGCTTTCCTACGGTGTAAATTCGAGAACCGAACTTCGTAGTAAAAAGCGTGATTTTTATAAACTTTCTCAAAAGAAAATTTTAAGTGGTTACAATTTTTTTCTCGTACACTTTTCCGGTAGCTCTCACAGATTCAGTAATATACGCAAGATACTAAAATTCACTTTTAAGATGGGATAAAAACAGCACAAAATAAAAGTACCTACTTAAGGCCTACATTAAATCAAGCTTGTTACTATAAAATCATACGTCTATCTTGTTTGTATACTTGAAACCAGAGCAAGATGCATAATGTGGGTAAAAAGAATAGTTCTGTGGCGGGCACAAATTGATGATTAGTCAGGTTTAAATGATAAGGTAGTTCTTTGACTGGTCTGCACTGAACAATGCCGTTTTCTGGTTATCTGTAAGCTATATTTTTTAATGTTTCTTTGGTTTAGAAGTTTCTTTTGTTTCCATTGTTCTTTTTTTTTGGGTTTATTTTTTTGGACTTCAGTGATAGTTTGGTGGGATGTTAGCTATGAAGGAGTGACTGAGTTATATTTTTGTGAAAAAGGTATCAAAAAATCGACACAAGTGTACAAGATACCATTCTTAAGAAGGAAGTTAAGCCCCTTAACAACACCAAGTTCAATAACCAATAAAAAAAATAAACAAAAATTATAACCGACTTCAAAAAATAAAATAACTAAAAAGTAATAAAATAATCGCGTTTCTTTAATTTTTGTGTCGACAACTAATAATCATCTTGTACTTTCTATTAACATACAATTTTTGCGTTTACCACGTCATTATTGTTACTTTTGGAATCGGTGTCAGCTAAGTTAAATAGGTAGTAGATCAGGTACAACAACAAATACGTCACCGTCGTCCGTAACTGGTGTCGTATTTGCTGCTGCAGGTACCTAACTACCTTCCCCACCATGGTTCAGGCCTTGTCGTGGCGGTGGGGCTCAGTAACCTAGGGTGAGCGGTGCACCTTGGGCGAAGCTAATTGGGCCGAGGGGGCTCTTTGTACCCCTCTTATAATAAGAGGGGACAGAAGCGCAGGGGGCAAGGGGTGGGGATGGGAACCTCACCCCATTGTACTGTCCCGACGTTAGGAGGGACAGTACTACAATGAAGTAGGAGAGACAACACCTCCACAGAGGGGTTGTCCCGCACCACAGAACAACCCCTATGTGGAGGTGGCGTCGGTCCCTTGCGGGACTGACTAGCCGTCGAGGTGCCCTGTTTGTTTTCTAGATCCGGGGCACCTCACCAAAGGCGGCAGTGGTGGCACTCGCCGGGTTTTAGTGGGTAGAGCTGCGTCCATTTACCAGCTGTCGGGCACAGCGAGTCCCACATACCCGCGTGGGGAGACCCACTCCCCCGCGGGATGCCTCAGAGCATTTCCCGGCGTTAAAGAAAAAAAAAAAGGTACCTAACTACCTTGGCTGACACCGACTCCAAACAATCCATACGAAGTGCATTGAAGAATTTTCCAATGGAAAGGGTGCGTGGTTCTATTGATAACTAGCTTCAACGTTTAAAGGACGTCGAAAAAGCTTTTAAAAATTAAAAAATATTTTTAATGGCTTTATATTATTAACACACTGTAATAATAATATATGTTACGTGCATGCAATAAGAATAATGTTTTTTTTTTCTTTGTAACAATATTTAGGGCAAGACAATGTACAGCTTGGCAAAAAATAGTATGACGTGGTGACAGGTGGAACTAAATATTTTACTAAATGGAAACCTATGATGTTGACAATACTTGGCCGACATATACTAGATTTTGAGTAACTCTTAGTGTTTCATATTTATTTTTAACGATTTGATTAAATTATCTTACTGATTTTCCATATTATGATGAGACCTAAGTGAAAGTGGCGCCCTCATTTTTTCCATACTCTTTTTTGACAAACTGTACCTATAACAATTTTTTATTGTATAGTGATAGAAATTTTACAAACCTCAGCGTAATATAATAGATTATAGCGTGAACTTTAAATATTTAAGATAAGTCTATAAAATTCCAATTAGTTGAGGGTGCATTTATTATGTTTTAAATATGTGTAAATATTTTTAACAACCTAGTAATAAAATGCCGGCTGTGTGAGGTGGGCTTTTGTAGTCAAAAAATATTTTGTGATCATGCGAGCGCCTCACAATTGAAAAATTACTGTTATTTGTATGTGTACTTTTTTTTTATTTTAAATTGAAGGTAAATGATTTATTGGAATGGGAAAACAATACCTACTAAAAATATTTATTTATTTATATTTATGTTATACCTTACACTACCATTACAGTTTAATTAAAAACCTCGTTTTATAGCATAGAGTAAACGAGCAGTCAAAGCCTTAAGGCGACTATCGACGCCTATACACATCCGCACAACCAGAGACTGTGCAAATTCGTTGCCCTCCTTTCCTTATCCTCCCAATGGTGAGTCATCACCATCATCAGCTCACCTACTTACTGATTAAGCATTAGGTTCAATAGGCCATTAGCGTATCCCAACTGAGAAAAAATATACGTATAATAAGCTCTACATCTCTGGGTACAACGGATGCGACGATAAGCTCGTTCCGTTGGCCCCTGATAACGCAACATTGGGCTCTAAGAGTAAACGAACTCATTACTATATCAATCCACTTATATTTTACAGTTCTTTTAAGTTGATAACCTTACGATTATATTCTAAAACCAGGCCGCAACTTAAGAGTTTATTCATAAATTGTGTTTAATATTTTTTGACGACGTTTAAAATAAAATTGTTAACAAAGATAATAAATACACAATATAATGACACAAATAAATAAATACTATTTGAGAAGGTAGTTAAAAGATCAAAATAAAAAGCTTAACCCTTTCTGCCTTTACCTTACTGACATTAAATTACGTTACGTGGTCAAATGCATACGGTAGGTATACAAAGTTTTATACTATCAATGTGAAAAGTCTAAATTTGCTATAAGTTAGAGATTACGCTTAATAATAATCACAACCGACGCCAGGAGGCCGTGTGGTCGCAGACTGCACGGTAGGCGGGGGGCAACCCCCCACTTTATAAATCAAAAGTGAGCCGATTGGGCTCACACTAATCCGATGAAGCATTAGGGCCTTCTAGGGCCTTCGGGCAATTAGCATAGACCCCTCCGAAAAAAAAAAAAGCTTAATAATACGCTGAGCTTAATAAAACGTTGTTTTATTACTTATGGCCTCGTTTATGCGATATTTAAATTACAATAAAATAGGTTGCACAAAAAGTGTAACTAGTAATTTTTCCTAATATTATGCAGTTTATAACTTAAAAGTACATAAACATATGTTGTCTGAATAAGTAAATGACGTTCTTATACTTGACGTTTGACACTTAGTATGACGCAGATTAAAAACACTGGAGATGTCAAAATGAACACAAACAAAAAATGTAAAGCTCCACTTGAAATGTATTGACTCACTTGTGGTTGGCCGTCGTTGTTATAGCACGAGGCAAATTTCTGCGATCCTATCCAAGGAGTTTGATAGTAATCCTGCGCGAATGTGATCGTTACAAACGTAAGAAAGTGTGTATATATGAAAGGCCGCGCCATTTTGTGGATGCGCGTGGAACCCGCGTCGACGCGCCTGCTGGTCGACCGAGCACTGACGCTCGCCTCGTTTCACAACACTATCTCACAGATTAGTTAAATGGTTACACCGTTACGTTCAACTTACAGCCTCTCAGAGGACAAAATAACTAACAAGCACTAACAACCGTAACTTAATATTGTGCATGTGAAACGTGAAATTATAATTGTTAAATATATTCCTTACGTGTATATTTCCTTGATATTTCTGTACTTATTGTAAATTGTATAGTGCTAATCTCGTACTAGAGAAGGCAACTTATCTTCTTTGTATCACCCAAAGAGTTTATTTTCTTTTGCTAACTCAATACATCCTCATTAAATAAATAAAATAGATTCACATATTTATATATTTATTAAAAAAATGTGCTTCAATTCGGATTTATGAAATATTTCAGCGTTAAAGTTAATTACTTGATAATAATGTGGAAAACATTACAATAAGTATTTAACAATATAACTGTAGCATTATTTCTAGTGAATTTGAAACATACAAGAAATCTAAGTTAGAAAAAACTCAAAAGACATATTTAGGACGTTTTTTTTTCAAATATTATAAGGCTCCAGCGTCTCGAGGAAAAACTCCACATCAAAACAAATCTCGAGTAAAAACAACACATTTCATTTGATTTTGTATAGACAAACCACAGAGAAAATGAGTACCCCTGTTCACAAACTTCGTTCTCTCAAAAGTTATGGTAAAAAACGTGTATTACAAGAGAGCGATAATCTTTGACCATTGTGGAACGCATTTCTAAGCGCGGTGAGGCGGCCTCATAGCGACTATTTTTTGTGAACGAACCTTTTTCAGGTTCGTTTGTTTGAGCTTTTGTTTTCTGTTACAAATGCTACCATACAGTTAACTAGAAATTAAGTGGGAATACCTTGAAGTAATAATAAAAAGGCTTTATATAAAAGTTTATTCTTAAAATTTAATAGAACATGAAACATAGCTTTTAATCATAAAATAAAATACCTGCATTTTAACGCTCTTGTTTTATTATTATTTATTTTAAAGTTAATGTTTGGAGTTTAAGAACATTTTTTTTGCAATATTCTTAAAGTAATTAAAAGTTTTGGAAGCAATATGCTTACTTACGAATTACGATGTAAGTAAGTATTTTAGGAATATAGTACGTGAAAAAACAGTGCCGATGCATGGCTGACGCAAGCGGGTACATTAGGTCATTAGGTAGGGTTGCACTCTTTCCTCCTTTTTTTGTTTCACTCGCACGGACCTAAAGATTGCTTCGATCATCCGACACTAACTTGATCCTCCAAGAAAATGGAATTGATTACTTGCATTTTGAGACAATAATTTTTGTACTAGATTGACTGGTCACCTATTGGAAAATTATAGTTTTAGAATTTAAACTCATAAAAGCCGTGATAAATCTTAATCATTCAGCTTGGAGAATAGAGGAGACAAAACATCTAGACTAGCCGGTGACAACGTCTAGTATTTGCAGGAAACTGATTTGATGGCCTCAAGTTTAAGGTAGAAAAGAACATGCTTGTGTTTAATAAATAAAAAATAAAAAAAATAATTCATAATATCTGTACTACATTTTTTAAGACTTAGGTATGTATACGAATACATATTATGTATTATATATATAATATTATTGTATATAATATTAAACTATTAAAAAACCTGTGGCTGTCACTAAATGAAGCGGAAAATCCAAAGTAAACATAGTTTATACATTTATTTTTTTATGTTAGTTGGATAGGCAAACTGGCAAACGTGCTACCTGATGGTAAGTGGCCGACGTCGCCCATGAACATAAACCAGCTTACCTGGAACGAGCCCAGGCAACTCATCTATGTGTTGCCTATCCTGAGACAAGATGTTAAGTCTCGGTGCCAGCAATTACACTGCCTGTCTTGCCCTTCTCTCCGAAACACAGCGAAGCTGTTTCACGGGAGAAACAAGCAAGATGGTGGTACCCATGCAGCCGGGAGCGCGGCACAGCGCTTCCCTCCCACCAGTACCTATAATATAAATTATGTATAAAACTTTAAAGAAGTAATTTTAAAACTGTATGCATTGATTATATTATAATCCGAATTATTAATTGTTTAACGGTTTTGTGGAATTAATGAATTCAAGTTCTATAGCTAAATATATGTGCATCAATATATTGCCTAAATCCTATCGATTTAGGGTGATTTCATTTCCTAAAGCTTTACAGATTGGACGTAACTAAAATATGGTTACCTAGCTTTTTTTTAATAAAAAATAACTCTTAAAATTTATATTTCGCCAATTTAAGAAGACCTATGGATAAATATTTACCACGATGGATCAATATAGAGACGATGCGACATTTGTTTATATTTATATCTAAAACTCAAATTAATAAACAAAACTTCTTTTGTTTATTAATCTGAGATCAAAAAAATAATTTTAGTACCAATATGGTACCAATTGAGTCATACACGCCATGTATGTACCTAGTACGAATAAAAATTGCAAACACAATTCATATGTGCAGTCAAAGACGAATTGTAAGATGTAAAAGAATGTACAATAATTAAAATCTAACGATGTTTTCATATGACGTGATGAGAATTTTTATATACCGCAGCGTAATACAATAAGCGTGAACTTAACAACAACTGATACTATATAATAAGATAGACTACCTATACTTGCATCCACTACTAAAGTAAATTAAACTAAAGAATGCCCTTTAAATATGAATGCCTACTAGAAATACGTATAAATACAATTAGTTCAATTTACAATAACAGCCAAAGAGTACCAAATCACAAACAAAGAGCGCCTTCTAATGATTTCCCAAAAAATTTTTGAAGGATCTATTTACCCATATGCTACACAGATGGTTGCCACATCTGCATACCATCAATTTCTGCAAATATGTGTAAAACAAAAAACTTACAATTTTAGCTTTATTCATGTTTATTGTAAAACCGAGTAGTAGTACAAAGTCAAGATTATAAACTCCTTGGTTAACCATCAGAAATAGCTGGCCATTATAATTATGTCGCCAGTAAAAAAATTGAGATAGGCTACTAATACTATGGTATCGGGCAGGGGCCAATAGAACATGTAAAATGATAACCTTTAAAATAACTACGAGTATATTTTAATTGATAAGAACTTTACCGGGCCTCAAAAGTAACGTTATAACATTTATTCAATGTCAATTGACCGCATCTGATTATTCGGTCTAGTCTCGGCTAGTCCGTCTTATTGTCGTATGTATGTCATCAAAAAATCAAAGACAATATGTTGCGTCTTTGGGCATTATTCACTTTATTTGAACACTACAGCGCACCGCGGTTTCGCCCGCGTACGTGAGAGTACAGGGATAAATTATTATAGCCTGTTATTCTGATATATACACTATGTTATTATTAAGTTTCATTAAAATCCATTCAGTAGTATTTGCGTGAAAAAGAAACAAACATACATCCATACATTGTTACAAACTTGCGCGTTTATAATATTAGTAGGATTATACTACATAACACTAACCTTTTTTTGACGTGACAACGTCTTATAATTAAATGGAGCCGGCTGCACGAACGAAAAAACATGACGCATGCGGCGTTACCTCGCTCTGAGGCGTTCCATTTTCTTATGACGTTGTCACGTTCAACTATCGTCAGTAAACCGACTTTACAGACAACCAATTTTTTTAACAGTATAATAGACTACTACAACTATTATAATATAGAAATGCGACTAATATTACTAGAATTATATATATCATGTACTAGACTAGACATTATACGCACAATACTGTACCAGCAAATTCTGATAATGTTTTGGAATTGGGGTCCACCCATAAGTTAAAGGCCTGTTCAGACGAGGTACTGTCCCCCGGGAGCTTGTTTGTCCATCGATATAGATATCTTATATTTTTTATCGAATACGCCCACAAACGACTACAAGTACCCCACTAAAAAGTCTACAAATTACTGAGAGCACCGACAGACTAGACTGAACAAAAGTACGGAGGAGTCCCCGAAAAAAATACATAGAGCAACACGGACCGGAGGACTCTGGCGCCGGACAGAGGCCCGTGTTCACAGAACTATATCAAGATAGAAGTAAAGAGTTCCGTAATTTGTATGGGAACCGAGCGTGTAACATTTTGCGTAGGAAGGATGACGTCACGAGTGTAATTTAGTGATGTGAAACACATAAGCCGCGCGAAAACAATTCCAAAACATCGATTCACAGATCGATTATAACATGGCACCGATTTTATCAGTAGTATTGTTCAAATAAACTATTTTATGATAGCGTGCTATGGAAGATAAACTATATTTTTATACATTGAGTAGCTATATTATAGACTATATTATAACGTGTAATCATTTAATAGCTTGTTTTTTTATTATTATTGATAATTAAAATGTTTATTTGATCAGATAATATAGACAGGGCGCCGACCGTCCACTGGCGCCCTTATTAGAGGGATTGTAATTTCTGATAAACCAATCAATTTCTTTAAAGTCATTAGTGATAATAGTTGTATTCCTTCTGATTCAACTTTTGGTCTTTGTCACATAATGTCATTTTGCTTATTTTTAGCTTAATCATCTAAACGGCAAACGGTGGCCACTTTTTTATTTAAGTAATGAATCCAAAAATACGGAATATAAAACTATATCACATAATTCAATAATAATTGGAGAATGAATAGGCCTACAAATAATCACTGGTGGATTGTAGAAAAATTAACTGGTTTATTAAAAACACAATCCATTTATTTTTGGAGTTATACTTCTTTTAGCGCGTTAGGGAAAAATGATGAGTCACGAAAAACCGACACCCTGAAGTTAGCTATAGTCAACATTATTTTATATTAATGATGACATGACATAATGACAATATAGACGTCAAAAGAAGATATAGTTTTTAACTAAACAATAAGCAAAAAGGTTACAGTGTAATGAAATTGTACTATGTATTTTTTTTTTAAATAGTATTACTTCTAACGCGTGTACACACACACTTTTTTATATAAGGATCATTCGGAAAACTGAAATAAACTTGTAATATAGAAGTAGCCATAACCAGTTAGAAAACAATACATAACCAGTTTCTCAATAATATTTGCTTTGCATTAAAAATGCTAAAAATAAAGGTTTATTATTTTTATTTTATATTTTACATACATTACATTATAGCTACATAATAATATAAAATGAAATTATCATTTCCTCTGCTTTCAAAATAGATTTTAATCGAGTAAGAAAAACGCAGTGTAGGTACAGCACTTTTGACAGAAAAAATGAGAAATCGTCTTCAACGTGACCTGACTAGTGGTGGTTAATATAACGCATAGCGCCATAACGTAGCGCGCTATTCATACTCAACGTTTAGCGTACGCTATATAAATTCCTATTTTATTAAATTCCTCGCTACATACCTAGTGGCCAGCGTAAGTCGTAGTTATAACTTTATAACATTCGAACTACGCCAACGTGCTAGATCGTAGACGCTAGACGTTATAATTTATAGTTTATCTTTATACGTCAGTCAGCGTCGAGCGCGCGCTCGCGCTTGATGTGTCGTGCGCTATCCCGGCCGGCTCACGCGAGGTACGTTATTCTAGTCTTGCGACTACACGTTATAAATATAGTCTATAAAATAGCGCGCTAGAAAAATATAGTTTATAGTCCATAACACGTTATCATAAAATTGTTTATTTGCACACCACTAGACCTGACAGTTTTAATAGCATATTTTACATCGCTGGTTTTGAACGCCCGCCATGTCTGGCTCGTCAAAGAAAAGCCGCAATGGAAAACTAACGTTAGACACAATCGCCCGCTACTGTTTTGATGAAAATAGTAAAATAATTGGTTTTTTAAATTAATAACAGATTTTTAGCACAGAGAGTACTTACTGGTGAAAGGAAATACCTCCATTAACAGCTCCAATTTTACTGGTAGTGTTTGAACAATTAATTATTGAACAACGAGTCATTTTGTTTTTAAAACCTTACGTCGCATGCTGACCGTGGTCGGGAGTATACTAAAGTTCGCGGCGAGCAATGGAGTCGTCGAGTCGTCTTTTAGCCACGCGAGGTACATACACTCTTTACTTCTATCTCGATATATTTCTGTGCCCGTGTTGCTCTATGAAAAAATTTAACTCGTACGCTTCACTCGATTTGCAGGCATGCCGGTAACAAATGACCGCACAACGAATGCATTGTGTCCGTAACATGTACTCGGTGAAAATGTTCAAACGTTATCATGAAAAGCTTCTTTCTACACATCTATACAGATAAATTAAATTCGAGTGTCTGTTTTTAATTTTAACTAGGTGTTGCCCGCAGCTTCGCCCGTGTTAAGTTAGATTTACAACCGTACCCGGATTGATGATGATTTTTTTATACCGCCTAAGTTACTCCTTATAACATCAGCTAAAGTATCTTTCAGTGAAGGCCACATCAAAGTCAAGCCCTGCCGTTTCAGAGATTAGCCGGAACAAACAAACAGATAGACAGACAGACAAAAATTATAAAAAATGTGATTTTGGTACATGTATCATCCATATGCATTTAGTAAAAAGCGGTTATTTTAATATTACAAACAGACACTCCAATTTTATTTATTTTATTTATCTGTATAGATAAAACCGCTTTTTAATAAATGCATGATATGGATGTATACACGATACATACATAACAAAATAGTGTTTATTTTTGTCTGTTTGTCTGTTTGTTGCGGCTAATTTCTGAAGCGGCTAGGCCCCATTTGATGGGACTTTCACTGGAAGATAGCTGATGATATAAGGAGTAACTTAGGCTATAAAAATAATCATCACTAGTTTAGTACTCATATCTTAAATGTTCCCATAGAGTCTTTTGATCCCCATACGAAGTAGGATCGATAGGCATAAAAAAGTTTTTTTTTCATTCTAGCATTTTTTTCGCTGGCCGTATTTTTTCTCAAAAATCGGTGAATTCAGTTCAGAATATCTTAAAATGTTATGGATGGTCTACTAGGAACGTTTTCCTGTAACTATGACGGTTAAGGTTTACTGCTCCACCAGCCCTTACTGACCCGTCACAAAAATCCAACCTGTATATGTTTTTTTTCGGATGGATATATGCTAACGGCCCGAAGGCCCTAACGCTACATTGGATTAGTGTGAGCCCATTTGGCTCACTTTTGGTTTGTAAAAGTGGGGGGTTGCCCTCCGCCAACCGTGCAGTCAGCGACCACACGGCCTCCTGGCGTCGGGTTGGAACCTGTATATTATGTACTTACGTAGTCTATGGTCGTAAATAACGTAATCAACTCGTATTTCTAAACATTATCTTTCATAGTTGTCCAATTTTAAAGGAAAATAACATTTTTTTTAAGTAAAAGAATGCTAACATACAATCACTTGCTTTTTTAATTACTAGTGTAAAGCACTTAAGAAGAACCCTAATTGTCCTAATTATTCGAGTTAGTACATTACGCTGTTATTATTTTTTCTTATCGTACAGCCCTAAATGGGTCACGTAAATTCGTTGATAAAACAACGTTTCGGTGGCTCGTCACGCATAGAATGGAAGCTAACATTATTATATTCTCAATAATATCATTAAAGCCTGGGTAAAAAAAGACAGTTATAGATAACTGTCTTTTTTTACCCAGGCTTTAAGCATGTAGTAGGTACCTGGGTGGTTCCTGATTCTAGGAGGGACTCACACTTGGGTCGTGTATACCTCAAGTAAAACCACTGCGAGCGCCTTCAGCCACTTTTTGAATGTCCCGGATCTGCAGGCAACAGGATTACTTCAAAGACAGGCTAGCCCCGGCGGAAGGCCAGACTACTCCCAGGTGCCAGTCCCACGTAGGGTGAGGATCTACCCAAAGATCGTGGAAACATCCATTAAGGATTTGCCTTCGATATGAAAAAAAGTTGTGAAGGCAATAAAGTTTAACAGCGATATAATTTTCTACCTTTTTCTTGTTTTATTTCATCTATTGTTTTAATTATAGTTTTGTTGTGTGAGTCAAGTATATCTATTTATCTCATTTTGTGTAATATGTGCTTGCCGCGACCTCTCTGACACAAGTTATTAAGTGATAGCCCATAGTGCCTTATAAAATGTTTGCTCACTAGGCAGTGTATGATCAGTAAACACTACAGTTAATTGTTATCACGTTGCAAAGTTCCTGCTAGCGGAATGCACACACCTACACTTTAAGGCAATCCATACATTGTATGCATTTTTTTTAGTATAGTCAATACGATTATGATCTATTATGTTTTATTATGTTATTTGGATAATTGCTTTTTTTGTTGCAAAAATTGCTGCCTGTCATGTCCTGCCCGAATGGCAGCAATGCTATTGTTTTTTTATATTATTATAGCACGATAATGTTTTAGTTGTACAGGAAGAAGGTATCTAATATTCTTTTTTATAGAAGACGGGGCAAACGGACAGTAATTTAACCTGGTGGTAAGTGATATGTGACATCCATAGACAATGATGTATCATTAGCAGGTGCCTTGCCGGCCTTTCAAATATGAGTATGCTCTTTCAGGCCCTTTCTTGAAGGCCGCTAAAGACCGGTTCGGAGATATCGTAGGTGATAGAGCTGGTTCCAATATTTGGTTCTTGTGTGAGGTATTTCCTCACTTTGCCGTAAAAATTGAGGTATTTTGGATTTCCGGACATTGAGGTGGTGAAATTTGGAATTTTTATGCGATTTCCGGTGGTGGTATTCTGCTGCTGTGATCGTATATCTCTACTCAGCGCCAAAGAAACAAGCCAATTGGAGAGAACCTTATCATTTACGAAATGATTCATATGATGTGAGGAGCGCATAGCATTGAACGCTACAGTTTCACCGACTACTATTGACTTTGAGGTGTAAGCTCAATGCGAGATATAACATTCTCCAGATATTTGCTGCTAATCATAATTCATAACTAGCTGCCCCCAGGGATCTCTAAACAGCATTTAATTTGACAAGTAGACTACACGCCACACGCCCACTTTAGATTTTATATGAGATATTTGCGACAAATTGTTTCGTATTTATATTTAGTACCGTGATAGTCAGATGTGTGTGTGAGTGACGGGGGATCAGCCGTCTTGACGTTCATTGAAGGTTGCCAATGTCCAGCAGTGGGCACAAAAGGATGATGATGATGGAAATTTGTTACCCCTATATTTAGAATAAGTAAATTTATCATTATTTATCTTTAAATAATTCGAAAACAGAATCACGCCCCTAAGTAAATGAGTGTAAATCTTATTTACGCTGTGAAAACGTACTCTTACCACGGACGGTTAATACACTATCTATATTAGCAGGGGTGAAAGCTGACCCACGTCTCACCCCTTTTGACACCTTTGCGCGGTGTTTCTCTCTAATTAGTAGCAGGCATCGGACAAAATGATCTAAGTCACAAAATATTTTTATACACTTTTTTATATTATTTTTGTAGGAATCTTAGTTGCAGATTAATAAATATTCAGGCTTTTAATACGCTTTTATTGAAGTTTATAAAACATACATTTTAATTATTATTTATTATTTTATGTTAGTTGGATGGACTTGCCTGACCTTTCATGAAATAAAAACGACATCAGTTCAGTTTTAGTTAGTTTAAATTACACGTAAATTTTTACACGAATAATGAAATAATTATATTAATAATTAATAAGCTGTTTATTATTATTCTACAGATACTTTTTAGTTTTTTATAATTAGTATATCGTTTTAAAGACACATTTTTATAACTTTAATAGTAGCTCAGTACAATTTTAATTAGTTGGATAGGCAAACGGGCAGACGAGTCCCATGATGATATGTGGTCAGCTGAGACTAGCTCAGACATCCTGAGACATAAGATGTTAACTCTCGTTGCCTTGAATTACACTGTCTGTCGTACCTTTCTCTTTGAAACACAGCAAATCTGTTTCACGGGAAAAAAAGTAGGATGGTGCATGCAGCCGGGAGCGGGCACAGCGCAATCCCCCACCGGTAAAATCTTTTATGGCAGAAGATTTGAATTAATTAGAGTTATATTCATATCTCATTCATACTAAATTATTTAAATTAACAGGGAAACAGAAAACATGGCCGAATAAATAAAAACAAAGTCTCTACCGACTCTGTATTTAGCTGCTCTAGTATGAACCTAAACACGTCATAATTCACCTTTTATATGACGATTTAAGAGATTAAAAAAAGCTTTTACTCATATTAACAATTCATAACTAGAGAGATAGCGCTCACGCACAAACAATTTTAATACTTTTAGTATAGTGATTCGCAATAACAGTAATTATCAAGAATTTCGCATGCTCCACATACAGGTTTGTGGCAATTTTTAACGTACCATAATGAATATAAACTGTGTTGGAACGTTTTCCCATCAGGCTGTGGAACACGCGACATAAAGGATACCAGTTACACTTGGTGGCTGATGGTGTACGCCTGTCTGACACCATGGATTCCAAGGTAATATATAAATATTAAAAGTGGTTTAGTTGACGCAGCTTGATAATAATGTCTGGACATTGCGAATGGCACTTGCAAATATACTAGATTTGATAATTATATGCAATTCTTGTATTTGCCAGACGTTAAAGCTAAAAGGAAGGGTTGTGATTGAAGTATGTACGCATTGTATTTACAATCCACTAGAGTTTTAACTATTTCGATTTGACGAATGAGTTATTATTGTAACATAAGCTGCATTTTAACGATTTCAATGGATAAATGTATTTTTTTTCCATAGCTCGGTCACAGATTTTAAAGCTTTGTCTTTCTTTATTATTGAATATAATTTTTTAATTTAGTATGAATATATTTAACAATATGAAATGACAATACTGTTCATGAACTACTAAGACTGATTTCATTTGTCGGTATTACTTAAAGAGCTTTATATGTGTAAACTTTTTCAGTATTTTTGTTTGTATTTCTTTTATACGTGGGGAAAGAGGCAGCTATGGTGGACTCGACTCACCTTTCCGAACTAAAACCCCGAGGGAATATTTAGACGCCTATAATAAGATGCTCCGAATCTATGCTCACCAGGGTACTTTGGCGACTGACTAGACCCATAGCAGGGACACCTCCACATAGGACACTTCCATTAAGGAACTGCCCCCTTAAAGGCGTGGAATGGAGTCAGGATCCCATTTTACTCCGTGCCTCGTAGAAGTAGACATGTTACGATGTTATGTCATGTCTGCTTGCGGGCTCTTTCTCTGATACTATTTCATTGAACACCGCCGTCGAGTCCTGTCTCTACTGAACATGAAAAGAGCATGTCCAGTAATGAGAGGAACCTTAGTCAACAGCAACGGCTCCCTGATAGTCCCCTCTGTCAGATTAGAGCAGTGTTGGATTCGATCGTGTCCAATTTATTTCACCAATGGTGCTGGTTGCCGCTGCCTTGCATACAAACCCCATGCACTCTCTACCACAATATTGCGCGGGTAAAATAACCCTTTAATTTATTGTAGTATATCTCAAACTAATATACAACAACCTAATTTAGCCGTCGCTGAATATTAACTAAAAGAATAATAAACGAATCCTTCACTCATAAATTAAGGCTTCTTACTCTATCAGCATTCCAATTATGCAATTTATTTATTTCAAAAATCGTTAGCTGTTTAATAAGTTTAGATTAAAATATGTTATTGATTTATTTCTACAGGGAAAAGAGAAGGGGATCCTCAAATTGGAGCCGCGGTCTCGTCCGGCGCCTGATGCTAAATCTGAACTAACTCCACAGGTAAATAATTGGCTGCTTGCAGATTGTCATTCGTTTGCGAGCTATTAAGCAATTCATTATTTTTTCTAGCTTGATATTAACATTTCCGCGGTTGCAGATACTTGACATAAACTACGATCATCTTTATCTTTATATATAGATAAATAATTCTTCTGTACGTGTGTATGTCACTGAACTCCTCCTAAGCGGCTGGAACGATCTTGATGAATTTTTGTGTGTGCTCAAGTGAATTCGAGAACTGTTTAGATTTACAATTCGTTCCACTACAATATGTTTCGTACAGGATAATTAAATTTAACAATAGTAACGGCTCCTACATGTCAAAAATTTGATATTCATAATAATAATAATAATAATTCGTCCCGATGCTAGGGTAAATTCGGGTCCCCACCATTGTTCAGGCCTTGTCGTGACAGTGGGGCTTAGTAGCCTAAGCTGTGCCCAGCACCTTGAGCGTAGCGAATTGAGGGGGCTCTTTGTAGCGCTCTTATAAGAAGAGGGGTCAAAAGAGCAGTGGGCAAGGGGTGAGGACGGGAACCTCATCCCATTGTACTGTCCCGAAGTCGGGAGGGATTGTTCTGTGGTGCTGGACAACCCCTCTGTGGAGGTGACGACGGTTCCCTGACGGACTGACTAGCCGTCGAAGTGCCCTGTTTGCTCAGCAGACCCAGGGCACCTCACCAAAGGCAGCATTGGTGGCACTCGCCGGGTTTCAGTGAGTAGAGCTGCGTCCACTTACCAGCTTTCGGGCGCAGCGAGTCCAACATACCCGCCTGGAGAGACCCACTCCCCCGCGGGATGCCTCAGAACATTTCCGGGTGTTATAGAAAAATAAGGGTAAATTCGGGTCTCCAGTACCTATGGGTTCTAAAATATTTATAAGTGCGTTCATATATTTTAAAAATCTTAAAAAAAATATAGTGGATTCGAGAATTCCACGTTCCAATACAATATGTTTCGTTCAGGACAACGCCTGCCGGGATAGGTATTATAATAAATGAAATTCGTGTAATCATTTTAAAATACAACATATAAGGGCTACGTTGACCCCTTGCGTACTCCTGGTCACCCGTCGGCCATTTTGCCTATGCAGCTGTGACAAAGTATGATACTCTATTTGACGTTTATATGACGTATAATTTATTTGCATAATAAGATTATGCAATATTTGTTTACATAACCAATCGTCGAACACACTGACATGTCAATGTCTTGTGGCCATTTAGTACGCCGTTTAAATTGTATAGGTTGTCATAATATTTTACAGCCTTTTTTTTTTCTTTAACGCCGGGAAATGCTCTGAGGCATCCCGCGGGGGAGTGGGTCTCCCCACGCGGGTATGTGGGACTCGCTGCGCCCGACAGCTGGTAAATGGACGCAGCTCTACCCACTAAAACCCGGCGAGTGCCACCAATGCCGCCTTTGGTGAGGTGCCCCGGATCTAGAAAACAAACAGGCACCTTGACGGCTAGTCAGTCCCGCAAGGGACCGACGCCACCTTCACAGAGGGGTTGTCCCGCACCACAGAACAACCCCTCCCAACGTTGGGACAGTACAATGGGGTGAGGTTCCCATCCTCACCCCTTGCCCCCTGCTCTTCTGCCCCTCTTCTTATAAGAGGGGTACAAAGAGCCCCCTCGGCCCAATTCGCTTAAATTTGGTCCAAAAAGCTTCGCCCAAGGTGCACCGCTCATCCTAGGTTACTGAGCCCCACCGCCATGACAAGGCCTGAACCATGGTGGGGATAATATTTTACAGCCTGTATTATAGGCGTTTGAATTTAATTGTTTTGTTTTCACTTCTATCGGCAGTCTCTGTGACTAGTTAGGTTGGTTTTTTTGTTGCTTATAAGTTTCTATCAGCTAATATTTATGTGATTTAACCTAAACCGGAATCTATCCGGTGGCCCACTGGGGAAAGGTGGCTAGGTTGTTGCCCTCCTTATGACATAAAAAACCGACACATATTATGTATCGGTTTTTAGACTTTTTCTTTTACTTATATTCTGAGATCTAGCTTCCTTCTAAATTTCATTCTATATCATGATGACCTCTATGGCTCAATGGTTAGCGCATTGGCACTCAAGCCGGAGGTAGCGGGCTCGATTCCCGCCAGGGAACAAAAAAGTGTTCCTGAGTCATGGATGTGTATTAAATATATATCTTATATAATAAAAATCATAAATATATGTATAGTATAAAAGTATTAATTATTATATTTCCGTTGACTGGTACCCGTAACACAAGTTCCTGGAGAACTTACCACGGGACCAGATTGACGTGGTGTAAAAGCGTCTATGGATATTATTATAATTTAAGGAATCAATAGGAAGTACTCTTTGTTTTTCTTTGACAGAAGACAGACGGACAACGAAGTTATCCAAGAAGGGTTCCGTTTTGTATTTTTAAGAGTCGGAGTACAAAAAAGTAGACACGAAATGCCTCTGATATCTACAGTAATGTACCATAGTTGATCAAAAATTGTCTTCAGCAGGATTCGAATCTGCAATTGCTTAAAAACAATAATAATTTTGGCCACTATTCATCACAGTTGACCTTTTGTCCGTAATAAATCACTTCTTAATTATTATGCGCGGCTGTATACAAGCGCGGGTGTAGGGCGGGCGGTGCGGTGTTGGGCGGGCGGCATGGGGGGGGCTATTTAATGGAATGAACCGCCAGGGTTGTGGATCACATTACTAATTTACCGGTATTTACCATTTTAGTTTCGTGTCGAATTATAACAAACAGCAACCCATTTATCGGTAATTAAACGCTATATTTTCGTTAATTTTTTACTATTTCATTTATAAAAGTAAAATAAATAAAATCGTGAACTATGGTGTTCTGCGTAGTGAAGGACTAGTTATATTATTGATGAATCGGTAGTTTCGAATAACTTTGTAACTCTAGGACGTATGACACCTCTGTCCTCCCGTGAACATGCTGTAAAGCACAGCTGTAAAGTATCCCAAACGTAGGGCGTGTAAAACTTATAATAATCAGCGATAAAATCCGTAAATTTATTTCATTACAATGAGTGAAATTCGCGTAAATATTGGAAAACAATATATATTTAATATTGTAAGCGTGTAATATCCGGAACATGATATGTTTTATAAAGAAATAATTGTAATTTATCCTTAAAATTATTATTAATATCAAATACTTACTGTCTCAAAACATATGCTTTATGACAAGGGTATAAATAATTTAAAACATCATCAGATTGCTTCTCTCCACAATATCTTTTTACGCATGTGGCCAGGATCTCGGGTAGATCCTGACCCTATGTGGGACTCGCACCTGGGAGTGCCCTACCCGTAAACTAAAACCACTGCGAGCGCCTTCAGCCGCTTTCATGAGGGTCCCGGATAGGCATTCAACAGGATCACCTCAGCGACAGGCTGGCCCCGGCGAAGGCCAGACTACTCCTCTTAAGGGGGGCTGCCCGGCTGCTTGGGCAGTCCCCGCGACGTCGTGTCATACTGAGCCCAGGTTCCCATCCTGAACCCGACACGAGCACAGGGGCGTTACTGGAGGCGCATTAAGTAGCGCCTCCTGCGCACCCCCGTTCGTCGCCCACGGGGGGAGGCCTCGTCGGCGGCCTCCTCTCTCACCCGCTCTTCGGCCTCCTTCTGGGACATTACTGCCTCGCAGAAAGAAACCATCGCCGCTCAGGACTCGTCGTCACCGAGCATCGCGATGATGACACTCGGCAGAGACAAGTCCCCTCCGATGACCGATGTCAGATCATGACGCAGCGCCGCCCATCTCGGGCACACCTCAAGGGTGTGCTGGGCCGAGTCCACCGCCGCGCCACAATCGTGACACACTGTCTACGGCTCCCTGCGGGCCGTCCGGCACAGGTACTCACCAAAGCAACCATGCCCAGTGAACACCTGTGTCAGACGGAAGGTGAGGGGTTTGCGCTTACGGCGCATCCACCGCTCAAGGACCGGACGCAGAGCAACCGTTAGGCTTTTGCCGTACGGCTGTCGCGCCAGGTCCTCTCCCCACCTTCGCATTAACGCCTCTTGCCCTAGTCGGCGAACCCGAAGGATCCCGTCCAGCGTAAGGCTTTCACCAAGAGACCTCCTATCCGAGACATAGGAGTGCGTCTCGGCAAGAACCTCCGCCACGAGTTCCCACGGGGGGTCATCGGCTAGGGCAGTGGCTGCCGCCCACGATACTGTACGGTACCCCCGGATCACTCTTACCGCGATGACCCGCTGCGCCGAGCGCAGCTGGGCCTTATTCCTCGTGGTAAGATGACACGCCCAGATGGGTGCACCGTAGGTTGCCATACTCCGGCAGACTCCGGAGTATAGCTGCCTGCAGGCGGCACTGGGTCCTCCGAGGTTCGGGAGGAGTCTGCCCAGCGCACTTGCCGCCTTCACGACCTTCGGACCCAACATTGAGAAATGTGGGCCGAAGGTCCACCCTCCGTCAAGGATGAGCCCCAAATATTTGATGTGGGGACTCATCCTGACCCTCACCCCTCCGATCTGGAGGGCACAATTTCTATTCTACAATTGTTGATGCACATCGTAAATATATTTTGTTTAAGAATGTGTTAAATGAAGCACTTAATAAAAAATGTTATTGAGAACAAACATAAATTATATTTTTAAATAGTTATCTGTATGTTTTACAATGAATGTGTATTTTTTTAATACACGCTAATGAATAGCATTAGGTTATTGTAAGATAACATATCTCAACAAACTGATAAAGTTACCAGTTTTTCTTAGTAATTATTTAGTACACAAAATATGTTAACTATATTTTAAAGTATGTACGACTTGTTAAAGATATAATAAAAAAATAAGTTAAAATTTTGTAAATGGAATTAAGTCTTTAAGTATATGATGGAAGAGAAAGAAAGTTAAGTCCAGTAATCTGAAACATGGTGTGTAAGCATTTTTTTACATTTAGAATTTGAGAACGCACAAATTTAACCCACTTTATCCGATGTAATTGTAAAAGCCAACAGAATCCTAGAATTTCAAAGAAACCTATAATTTAAAAAAAAATCGAGCCAATATTTACTAGAAAAGACTAGTTACAATTATAATTACTTATTTAACTATTAATAGAAGTTCAACAGCATTTACAAATAATATAAGTCTTTTTAATAACAAAAAAAAATTAGTTCTTAATACAATTAACATTTACAACAAAAGAGCACACAGTATCATAACTTCTTATGGCCTCTACATATAGCTGCTGCGATTTTAACAATTAAATTAAAATATTTTTAATAACTACTACGGGATTTTGACGCGACTAAAACTTCATGATATTGCCCCTCTACATGTAGACAGACATCGGCAGATGCATCTCAAAATCAAATAGGATATATCATAGATACCTAATCAAAGCAAAACAAATCCCGTGGTAGTTATTAAAAATATTTTAATTTAATTGTTAAAATCGCAACAGCCCTGTTTGAAATTAGTAATAAGAGCCAGTGATCGGTCAGCACTCATTGGCACCCAAAGACTAAATGCGATCTGTCACGACATATTTCAGGGCGTGGAACTGAAAATCATTTGATCATGAATTACTGTAATTTTTTCTTGTTAAGAAAACAGATCAATATAGTTATTTGGAAACGCATGCACCATGTTTACTCCTTACAGTTCTAGTACTTCACAAAAAAAAATCAGTAATTTCGAATTTCGAAGAGTAATTCGAAATTAAAGTTATAGATAGTATCAATAGCGGATTCTATATCAGACACGAGAGGCAAGAAATAATAAAGTCGATAAAACGACAATAGACCTGAGAAACAATAGTGTAAGGACATTATCACTAGGCATAAGTTAATTAAATTTAAATTTTAATTGAGTTAAATATAACAGGATACATTATAATAATAATATTTTTTTATTAAAACTAATAATTTTCCGGTGGAAAGGAAGCGCTGTGCCGCACTTCCGGCTGTATAGGTACCACCATCTGGCTTGTTTTTCCCGTGAAACAGCTTTGCTGTGTTTTGGATAGAAGGCAAGACAGGCAATGTTGTTGCTGGCACCGAGCTTAACATCTTATGTCTCAGGATAGGCAACACATAAATGAGTTTCCTGGACTCGTTCCAGGTAAACTAGTTTATGTTCATGGGCGACGCCAGCCACATACCGTCAGGTGGCACGTTTGCCAGTTTGCATATCCAACTAACATTAAAAAAAAAACAGAACATGTCCTGCATTCACTTGAATGAAGAACGAAGACTACATAATATATATATAAGAAGACAATACACTCCCTAATTTTATAAGATTAAAGGAAAATACAATAAGAGAAACGCACCATGCTAAATAGAGGTTATAAATCGTTTAATTAATTGCACGGCTGGCGCCCAACCTACCTTCCAGCTCGTCCAACGACAGTCCAAGCGTCGACGCCTAATCGTATAGGTGCTCGCTCGGTGATGAGAATTTTGTTGCTAGGTCAGTTCAAAATTTTTTATAGCATTAACTAAAACCTTCAAATGAAACAAAAAGGAATTATTTATTTGAATTTATAGCAACAGTGAAATAATAGGAATTAATCTACCAACTGAAAATTTCAGTTACTAAAGTAATTAAATCCAAAAAAATATAGTGATTACGGTTGTAAACGAGGCAGCAAATAAAATAACAAATAAAAATGTCTCGACATAACAAGTTGCGACTGTAAAAACTCATCTAATGTCTAACACTCTAGTTTACTGTCTCACTGTCTAGTGATAAAAATATGTAGATAGAGTATATGTCAGCAGCATCATCATTGGTAGCAAATGGATGCGTCATAGTCTGACATCGGTCATTGGAGAGGACTTGTCTCTATCGAGCGTCATCAGCGCGATGCTCGGGAACGAAGAATCCTGGAATGCGATAGTCTCTTTCTGCAAGACAATAATGTCCCAGAAGGAGGCCGATGAGCGGGTGAGAGAGGAGGCTATTGACGAGGCCTACCCCCGCGGGCGACGAACGGGGGTGCGTAGGAGGCGCTACTTAGTGCGCCTCCAGTGACGCCCCTGTGCTCGTGTCAGGTTCAGGATGGGAACCTGGCCTGGACATGACGTGACGGGGACTGCTTAGTGGCATTAGTGCATTAGTGGCAGCTGGGCAGTCCCACTTACGAGGATTAGTTTGATTGATTTCGCCGGGGCCAGCCTGTCGCTCAGGTGATCGTGTTGCCTGCGGATCTGGGACCCTCTACAAGCGGCTGAAGGCGCAGGTGTTTTATTTTGGGTAGTGACTTGCAAGTGCGAGTCCCACTTAGGGCCAGGAACTACCCCGGTAACCAAGCTACATGCAAACGAATTTCCCTGCGTTGTAAAAAAAAATATCATCAGAATTTTAGAATTATTAAAATTAATAAAATATCTTTTGAAAATGAAATGTGTCGTTTCAAAGAAGTGAAATGTGTACTGAAGTTGTGTGTAGAATGACTTGCTTTTTTTTAAACATAAGTTTATTATGAAGGGTTCCTGTGATCGCCCAATATCTTCGCCGCAACCATCCATCGACCGGCTTTCTGTCACGTGGGCTGATCCTGGAAGCATGACGTCCTCCGGAGTGAATCTGTTCCACTTGCCTTCGGACACGCCAATCAGTAATGAAGTCAAATTTTCACCATCTGGTGGAGGTAAGGTACATTATATAGGTATTATATAGCCTTGCGAAATATGGATATTTACAAGATACTGATTTGTATATTTGCAATGTGTGCGCAGCGAATGCAGAAATACTCGTATACCTAATATATGCTAGCAATTTTATTAATTCTCAATATAGGCACGTGTTACTACGATGCGCTCGTGACTTGTATTTTTTTATCAACGAAATAGGTAGGTGTTACGAATAAATAATAAGTCTCTTTTTTTATTCTTCTATAAAAAAAGAGACTTATTATTTATTTAAGTTACTTATAATTGATTTAAGTGTATATTATATTTATATTGCTTTTCGCTTTAGGGTTCAAGAGTATTATATAGTATATAAGTGTTCGCGAGCGTCTTCTGCGTTGAAATAAAAAATACACGTCCGCATTGTATGACCGACCAACACCTCGTCTACTCGAACGCGGTCTCCACTCTTAAACCTATAGATGTGTGAAAAATTTTATGTTTAAAAATTGAAATTATTTGATACATAAAATAACATTCAAATTCAATAGACTTTTTTAAACAAAGATTGAATCATTATCATCATCATTAGCCTCTATCCGTCCACTGCTGAACATAGGCCTATCTCAAAGAACGTCAAGACGGCCGATCCCTCGCCACTCGTATCCAATCAACTCGGCCACTCGGTTTATAAGATGCAGCCTGATGACAGACGGGTGGACAGCGGAGTCGTAGTCTTAAAAGTATTTCCATTCTACCCTGTGGGTACGGAACCCTAAAATCCAGTCTAAAATACTGACTCGTCTCCTCTCCTTATTGAACTGAGCTTCAGAATGTAAAGTATGTCCTTGTAATGATGAAATAATTATATTAATCATTATTTTTGCAGCGTATAGTGTGCCTAATTTAACTTGACCGAAATAAAATTACTTACATTACAAATGAAGTTACTATATGATTTCTTTACACAAAGCTTATTATACTTGTATGCATTAATGTTATTTGTTTCCCATTCTTCATGCGTGACACGCACGCTCAAAATTGTAAAACTTCACAGCGGCCAAGTTCAATTGCGCGTAGTACATAATTAATGCATATGCGTGCGTACCGTGTCACTCGCGTATCAAATTTGATAACATAGATATATTTATAGATGTATCTGAAGACGAGGACTACTCGATGAGCCTCACCGCAGTGATCCGACAACGTCGTGCCAGCGTCCGACGGTCGCGCAAAGGTCGGGCGAGACGATCCTCCTCCCCTTTCCTCCCCGACGATAATCCACCAAGACGACGATCGTCCGTATTCACTACTAGCTCCGGGGAGTAAGCAAAAACATTAAATATTATCAATCATAACTATATTAGTTTAAGTTTTTTTTTCATTGCCGGTCCTATGTCGTAAGATGTTAAGTTTCAATGCCAGTAATTACACTGCATATCCTGCCCTTCTCTCGAAAACACAGCAAAGCTGAGAAATAAGCAGGATAAGCAGCCAGCAGAGCAGCACAGCGTAACCTTCCCATCGGTAAATTTTCGTATATTATATAAGGATCTTCTCTCCGAGTTATATAAATACAAAGCAGATGAGAATATGTTAAAGCATATCTAGACAAAAAGTAATTCTCATCTACATTCATATGTTAATATTAGAGGAGACTCACCAAAAATGAGACTTAAAAACCTTAATCAAATCATTAAATACCTTGTCCTATTTTTAACCGACTTCAAAAAAAAGAGAAGGTTCTCAATTCGTCTGTATGTTTTTTTATTAAGTAAATTTATATTTTTATTATAACAGCACTGCGATTTCAATTGACGAACATCCAGTTGTAACTCAAGAACAAATCTTTGAAAACATACGTATACACAAAGAAGTTCTGGGGTCAGTAAAACAGCAACCTTTGGGCATGAGAAGAAAATTAAAATTAGTTCATCAGGTGGGTCTTAAGTTATATTTGTAAAATTTATTAGTTTTGATATGAAACACTATATATATGAAACTGCCCTTGGCAGTAAAATGACTTGAATGCCGTGACGGCAAACTGCATGACGATATCAAGTCACGCGTTGTATTAATAAAGATGTTATATTTAGAACTCACCATAAGATGTTTCACATCTAGCTGGTGTCCCAACTTGTTCATTTAAATATCCTGTAAAAAATTATTTTTAATAATTGTTTCAGGCCAAAGCTTATATTAAACGCCACGAAGGACAACTTCAGGAACGGCTGGCGCAGTCTAAAAGCACTAGAGATATTTACGCTCGTATTAATATTCTCATAGCAACAGTAAGAATTACACAATTATTTATTTTATTGTTCTTTTTAACAATATAAATAATAAATAATCATTATTTTAGAAATGGCAACAATT
The DNA here is from genome assembly GCA_963853865.1 of Helleia helle. Lineage (NCBI taxonomy): Eukaryota > Metazoa > Arthropoda > Insecta > Lepidoptera > Lycaenidae > Helleia > Helleia helle. The sequence goes on from OY971420.1 coordinate 10,904,299, forward strand.
GAAGCGTGAAGCAGCAAATACATCTAACTTACTAATTCCCTGGGAGCTTCGTATTAAAGAAATTGAGTCTCACTTTGGTTCTGTGGTGGCATCTTATTTTACATTCCTTAGATGGCTATTTTGGGTTAATTTAGTTATTGCATTTATCCTCCTCGTGTTCGTTATAATTCCCGAGGTAAAGTATTTGTTGTTGTAATTTAATTATAATGTGATTTTAGTTTCAAATCAATAATATAACCATTTATTCTACAGTATCTTACGGCTAACCCTTTACAAGACGGAGAAAGGAAATTAATATTGGACGATGAAAAACGAAACGCAACCAATTTGTTGACACTATGGGAGTTCGAGGGGATTCTTAAGTACTCGCCTATCTTCTACGGATACTATAGCAATGTAGAGCGACCAGAGTATAGAATGCCTTTAGCGTATTTCCTTACGGGATTAGTTGTGTATATTTATAGTTTCGTCGCCATATTAAGAAAGTGAGTTACTTAGAATAGATTAAGTATACTCATAGATTGCAGCATATACTCAAAGATTGTTTGTTTGGGTATACACTAATGTAACATTAATGTAATTTTTTTGTCATTTTTCTCTTCCTTTTTCTGATTAGTATATTTTATCACCTCTATTAGCGACCCATACAAATATTTGTTTTGATCTGATGTTTTGTATGTTCGTAAAAAAGTATTTTTTATCTCACTCTACCATATTGTATACTATATTTTTGCTTGCAAACAATTTTTATTGCGTTAGAAATATTACTTTATTGCGTTAAAAATGATAATTGGAGAAATTCCTTCTATAATTTTAAAGAACATGTAAAGACTCATCTACGAAGAAAGTTAAGAGGCATAAACCGGTCCCCGTTTGCCCATAAGATGTGAATCTCTTTTTAAAAAGAGGTATGTTTGATATTTTTTTCTCTGTTACAAAAGTTACCTAATCATGTTTCAAAAGCTGACAAAATAAGGTTTTGATCATGAACTATTAGATCACCAACTTATATTTTCATTCGTTTTGGAATTATTTAAATAAATTGAAATTATTGACGCCAAAATTTCCAATGCGTCCTCTTAAATGTCGAGTGTAATATTTTAGCAATAAGTATACAATTTTATTTTTATAACTTCCTGCCAAATATTTAGTTTTGTCGTATGTTGTATTGTTAAAGTTTTTTACTGTTAACTCGGACTGTTAATTTGAACCAAAGTAATTTTAAACATTTGCCATTTACGAAAGTACTAAAATTTAACTCAGTAGCTTGTAATTTTAGAATGGCTGAGAACTCTCGTATGTCTAAGCTGTCAGAAAAGGAAGACGAGTGTATATTTTCTTGGAAACTCTTTACTGGATGGGATTTTATGATCGGAAACGCGGAGACTGCTCACAATCGGATAGCGTCAGTTATTCTCGGATTTAAGGAAGCGTTACTAGAGGAAGCGGAGAAAAAACGAAATTTAAGAAAGTAAGTTACTAAGTTAAGCATTTTTATACAGAAATATAGTACTTTTATTAGTCGCATGTTAAGGTCAAAAGAACTTGTGGCAGTGCTAGGAACTTTTATTTTAAATTTATTTCAAAATTTAAGACATGTATGAATAAATGTACAACACAGTCGTGATCCAATGCAAATATGTTGCTTATTAAATTGTCTGCAGTTGTAATTCGAATCCACGACCTCTATGTACATAGAGGTCGTGACCTATCCTGGCCCTGTCCAACCTCTAAACCAGCAGACCTTTATGATTTTAAAATATTTAATAGTATACTATTACACTGACTATTATATACTCGTAATATCTTTTTTTAGTTGGCGAGTTTTAGCACTAAGAGGATTAGTGAATATTGTCGTTTTACTTCTTCTCGCTGTGTCTGTATTTGCTGTGATAACAGTTGTATCACATTCAGATGACAATTCCAAATCTCGGAGCTGGTGGCGTGAAAATGAAACGACTATGGTTGTCACCGCAATTTCTATTACATTTCCCGTAGTCTTCGAATATTTGGGACTTTGCGAACATTATCACCCAAGAAAACAACTGAGATTGCAATTAGCTAGGTAAAATTAAAATATTTATGGAAAAAATATATAATATATTTGAGTATACATATTTTATATCCATTTCAGAATAATGGGTCTCAACTTGCTTAATCTTTACTCTTTAATTTTTGCATTATTTGGCAAAATAGAAGGAATGAGTGTAGAACTTGTTTCGTTACAACCAACTTTGGCTATGAACGCTACACCGATATCTGAGGTTGTACTTAACGAGTCTATGTTTAAGAATATTCGCATTAGCTCTGAATCGTGTATTGAGGTATTAATACCATGCCTACCTTGCAACATGGAAGCATATTGCAGTGCAAACATAGAATCATTTAACGTCCCTGTGGATTTGGAAACAAATGACTATACATTCCAACACTCTACTGATTTACCAGAGGTTTTTACTAATGATATCGGTGACAGTAAATATTTCAATAATAAGGTAACACAAGAAATATCTTATGAACATTACATTCCAGCGGAAAATCTAATACAATACCAATCAGGTCCATTAGATGAGAATGACCCATTTTATAAAGAAATTGAAAGAATAAGAAAATTAAGTGCTAACTCTTCTACCGAGGCATACGATATTTCATCGGAAATCGATGACAGTGATTTATATGATTCTAGTAATGAAACATATTTTTCTTCAAATAATGATATTGTCACAGAATCATCATCAACTCGTAGTGAATCATTGCTAACTTCTATGATAACAAATGATCCTACATATACTATGTATTATACTGATTTAAATTCAAATTTAAACACAAAATCAAATTATGATACAAAAATTACGGAAACTGATAAATCTGTTAGTGATGAGTACATTTCTGGAATTTCGAGTGGTAATACATTTGCTGTAAATAACGATTTAAAAACAACTACAATTACGGACGAGCAAAAATATTTGGGTACCACAGACCCGAACAGAAGAAAGACTGTTTTTGAAACGGTAACAAAGAATAATTATGATACTACTACCAAACCCACACAATTCGACAACACTGATTACAGCAGTACTGATTCTAATGCTGACTTTTCTTCTGTAACTTCTTATAAAATAACATCCCTAGAAAAAGTGAAGCTATGTCCGAACATACATTTCAATTGTTCATTAAAATGTGCCGAAAAAAATATAACGCAAGCAATATTTATATCAAACTGTGCTGTTGTAGCAGTAAGGTGTTATTTAAGAAAATGTGTTGAAAATATGTACGCCAAAAGTAATATGTCAAATTTGACCAACGTTACAATGATAAATACCGTTTATACTGACAAGCAAAATCGAAAAATTTATAACCTAACGATAGATACGAAAAAGAAACTTCTTAAACTCTGCTGGGAAACAATGTTTGGACAAGAATTGGTAAAATTGACTATGATGGACCTTGTAAGTATTGCCTACATACATTGTGTCAACTTTTTTCTTTTTGTTTTAATTTGATATTGTGATAATGAAGTGACATTAATGAGTAAGAGGTAGTTTAGAGGTATGTCACGTTTCGTGCGGTTTGTGAGTTTTTGGTGGCCGATTGGAGGGGGATAGGGAAAAAGAGGGCAACGCATCTGGAAAGCTTTTGGTTGTGCGGATGTAAATGGGCGTCTGTAGTCACCATAAGGCTTCAACTGCTCGGTTGCCTTCTTATGACATTAAAAATATGGTTATCTTCTTTACTAAAATTATTTAAAAGGGATATTTAACATGCTTTCACTTTTATTTTGTGGAGCTCGTGAACAAATCATTCGTAGATAGTGTCAAGACATCGAACTCCACGAAATAATAGGTCTTTACATTTGAAATTGCCGTTATGCAGTACTGGGCATTTCAAAACAAAATAATTTTTGTTTGGCTAAGAATTCTAATTTCAAATTAATTTTATTTTTAAAATATTCAATTCCAAAGGTGAAAATCTAATAAAAGTGAAAAACATGTTAAATATCCCGTTTTAAATAATTTTAGTAATAGCATTAAATGGTCGATGTCGCAATATACCTACATGAAAAAATCATCCAGAAACTCATAGCCCCAGGTAACTCATTTATTCGTATTAGGGCCCCAGTATCGCCATCTGCTGTCGCTTCAATGAGTCCACCCGGTAGGGGTAGTCCGCCTGGGGTACCACTCCACCCGACGGTGACGCGGCACAGACCCGCCATTGAAAGAATACCCGACGCTAGGACTAACTAGGGCGAATTTTTTGTTTTTTTTTGTTAGGCATATATTTCGAAAAAATCGGTTGTCTGTAAAGTCGGTTTACTGACGATAGTTGAACGTGACTACGTCATACGAAAATGGAACGCCTCACAGCGAGGTAACGCCGCATGCGTCATGTTTTTTCGTTCTTGCAGCCGGCTCCATCGAATTATAAGACGTTGTCACGTCAAAAAAATGGGTATCCTATCCTGACTGACTATATGCCTGAATCCTGACTCAGTAGTCATGCCTCATAACTACGTACTAATACTACGTTTTTAAGATTAATAAGCTTTTATTTAAAAATTATTTCAGGTATTTGTTATATTGGGAACACTATTCATGGATTTTTTTAAAGCACTATTCGTAAGATATATGAATCGTTGTTGGTGTTGGGACCTAGAAAAAAAATATCCACAGTATGGTGATTTTAAAATCGCTGAAAATATATTGCATCTTATTAACAACCAAGGAATGGTCTGGATGGGAATGTTCTTTTCACCAGGGCTGGTCATATTAAATGTCGTAAAGTTAATGATAATGATGTATCTCCGATCATGGGCTGTCATGACGTGTAATGTCCCACATGAAGTTGTATTCAGAGTCTCCAAGAGTAATAATTTCTACTTAGCATTGCTTTTAACAATGTTATTTCTTTGTGTTTTACCTGTAGGCTACGCTATTGTCTGGGTTAAACCCTCTTGGCATTGTGGACCTTTCTCAGAATATGATAAGATTTATAAGATATTGACTAGTAATATCTACAAAGTTCTTCCTAAAAGTCTGAACTTTACACTTGAATATATTGCATCACCAGCAATAGTCATTCCTTTTCTTGTTTTACTAATTTTAATTATTTACTACTTGATCTCTCTAACTAATTCACTAAGGGAAGCTAATAACGATTTAAAGGTGAGGTACAGATTTTGCAAGATGCATACTTTATCTCAATATTTAGTATTTTATAGTGAAATTGTTTATACAGATTCAGCTAAGAAGAGAAAGAACTGAAGAAAGGAGAAAAATGTTTCAATTAGCTGATACTAGGCGCCGTGGTGGATCTTCTTCCATTGATAATACGCCTTTTGCCAGGTGGAAGAAAGCTTTGCCCTCTCTTCCCATTAGTAAATCAATAGATTCTGATGATAAAAAGCCTGGCGTTGATGAAGAATTAAAGGAATCCAAAAAATCTGTAAGAAAGAAAGGTATATATTATCATAATATCATTATGTTTACAATATAGATTACTAGTGTTTAAAATATTTCATATTCTTCTAGGCATATTTGAGAAAATTGTTAGCATGGCTTTGGATAAGAGAGGTGAAACTAGTAATTATGCTGATAAAGACATTAATATTATTGATGATGAAACTGATACAGATTTTCATGAATGTCTTCCAAAAGACATTTTAAAAATTAAGGATATTGTAGTCGAAAGAGAGAATACAAAAAGTATTGTAGAAATCAATGCAAAAAATGAGACAAATATAAAAGTTAATGAAGAAGAGAAAATAAAAGATGATGATAAAATCAAAAGTAGTGTTTATGAAGTAGCAGACATAGCATTAGATAAAAACATTAAAAATACTCATAAAAATATTAAAAGAAAACAAAATTCTGAATCTAGTAATCAGTCAAAACAATCTGATTCTATAGGTTCAGTGATACCTGTTATTACTATTAGTACTACTGAAAGTGATGATGAAATACTTCAAGGGCTAAAAGAGAAACATAAGTTGACACCACATCTAAAAGATACAAATTATAAAGATAATATTGAAAGACAAGAAATTTCTCAGGCGGTTAATACAAAGGACGAAAAGACTAGCTTAAAGCGAATTAAAAAATGTTCGGATATGAAATCGCTGAAAAGACAAAACAGCGTTGAAAGTGTAAATGAAAATAGAATAGTAAGAAAAAGTAAATCTAACGAAGACGGACATAAATATCAGTACTCTTTGTAGTTTTATTCAATTCGTAAACTACATAATATTTATTTTATTCTTTTACTTTATGTAATCAAAAACACAGCATATTTTGAAAGATGATTTAAAGACAAAAATGTGTCATCAGTCGTAAACGTCAGTAATGTTTTATTTAGAAACGTATTGTTTCCTATTACTATGTATATATGCTGATAACTTAAGAAAAGTAAGAAGCTCATTGTTATCGCGAAAAAAAAATCGTTACGAATATATTGAAAGAAATAATTTTGATGTTTTTACAAGTGATACATTTGATTTTGAATACTCCTGTAAGTACATATAACATCAACTGAGTTACACCAAATACAACAAAACTTAAATAAAGATCAGTTTAAGGTAGTTTAAGTCGGTTTTAGGAGTTTATCTATAATATGTATGTATTTAGAAATATATAAGTATGTATCAGTTTTCTGGTTGCCATATTACAGGCTCTGCCTAGTTTTGGATCAGATGGCCGTGTGTGAGTTGTCCCAACATATTATTATTATTATTATTTATCCCTTTGTCACAACTAAATTGCTCCGAAAATATTATCGGGCATTAAATTTTAAAAAGAAAAAAATTATTGACCTATACAATATAGGATTTTTCAAAAATAAGTATAAGTCAAAGTGGAAATCAAACTTATTTTAAACAATAAACTACATAAGCGTCTAGACTTTGTTTGCATATATATTGTTGCAACCTAATATAGATCGTATAAAATATATTTTTTTTTAGTTACCATAAACAAATTTAGGTTTATCTCATAAAACTTATAACTTCAGGTGACTCGTATTTGACCGGTTGTAATGATGATTTGTTTTTATACTCTTATAGAAATAAGTATATGGCTTAGTGCCATATCATAAATACGTGTCGTACGTCATCGACAGACACTCCTGCTACATGGAATACTAACTTAGCCATAATATGTTTAGTATATGAATATTCAAGGATAACTCATTCAAGAGCTCTTGCAACTTTCCAATTTGCCATTATATATCACTCTAGATGCTCATAACTAACAGTTACTGATTTGTAATGTCATTTGTATAAGACATCGAATCACACGTGTTAACCAGAAATTGCACAATATAGTCCTTACTCACTATCAACAAAGTTAAACCTGATTTCTACGTTAGTGTTATAATTGTGATAATAATAAAAAAATATTTTACAGCTGAAAATATTCCAACACAAACTTTAGGTCATCAGTTGCAAAATATACCTATGCAAGGCAATGATGGAATCCAAACGTTATCAAATGTACAAGGATTAAATGCAACAAACGCTTTTATAGAAGTTACTAAAAGGCCAAAGGATAGCCAAAACATTACAAATATAAAAGAACAAACAGAAAAATTAAAGCAGGATAACGTTTCTCAATACACCACGCCACAGTTACGAGAAACGAGTACCAATATCAAAAAACGAAACGTAAAATTTAAAACCACTTATCATAGAACAAAAAGAAAACTAAATATAAAAAGAATAAAAGCAACAACTACAGGAACACAAGTGAAATCATGGTGTTACTCGTGTGGATTAAATGATACCAGTATCCCTACATCTACTTGTTACAATACATTTGAAGGGAAAGACAACAGCCGCCGTAAAGAAACCAACAGATTTAAAATAAAATGTATCCAGAGTAGTATTGTTAAACAAGTCAGAAATAAATATTATGGTCCTTTGTTTATAGGGGGTTGTTTTAAAAGGTTTTTAGACATAGGCACTGTATACAATGAAAGAGGTTGTAGAACGTATGAGCCTACAATGGGTAAAAGTTTTGCATCTGAACGTCTTGCAAAACTGGAATATATATTAGGCGGTGTAGATAACGGATGTATTCACAGTCCCTATGCATCTTTGACACCTTTCAGTCGAGCAATATCTTTGTACGTACGATATCATGTTTGTGTATGTAATACAAAATACTGCAACAATTCTATAATGTTGTCGAATTTAAGAACTTTTTGGTATTTGTTGATGACTTTGTATATAATAAATTTGTAGAAATGGAGACAACGTGAAAAGCTTATATTATGATAAAAACATTTAGATATTATGTATACATATTGCTATAAATGTTAATAATTTAATAAAAGTTACTACGTGATGTAATATATTATATACTATACTCAAAGGTAGATTTAATAAAAACGAAAAAAAAACTAAATTTATTGTATAATAGAACCAATCTGTGTACAATATATCACGCAAATATTATTTATTAAAGTTATTATTTATACCCAATAAACATATTATTTCTTAACCCCTTAAACGTATTTTTAAATAAATTTAGTCAAATGAATCATTTTATCACTTATCTTTTTTATTTAATTAAATATTAAAAAATGTTTTTTAATATTATTATTTTTATTTTAAACTATAAATTAAATTATTAAATATAAAATAATAAAATTTTGCTTCTTGACAAAATTACTCTTCAAGTGAATTATGCTTATACCTACATATTTTATTCCTTTTCTACTGAAAATTTTCCCTATTCCAAAACCTACACGCAGATCCTTTAGACTCCTAGTTAGTGTATTATTTTTATAGACTTTTATCCTTCTGTTACTACTTACTATGATAGTATTAGGTACTAGATGTTTCTATTGTTACAAGTTTATTATTAATAAATATAATATATTGATTTTGAGTCTCGAAGTGGTGCAAGACTTTAGAAGCGGATAGGAGAATTCAATTGGGATGGGCAGCATTTAGGAAGCTTCTCACGTCATCTATACCGCAGACTTTGAAGACAAAACAATGCATTCTATTCGTGATGACCTATGGGGCCGAAACGTGGCCTCTACTGGTACTTACAACCTGTCCGAAAGTTTAGAGTAGCTCAACGTACTTTGGAGCGTGCTACGCTGAGTGTTTCTTTGCCAGATAGGATTCGAAACGTAGACCCGGCAGAGAACTAAAGTTACCGATATCACGCGGTAAATAAGCTCGAAGCAGTAAGTGGCAGTGGGCTGGTCATATACTCAGGAGAATGGATAGCCGATGCGTCAATGAGATTCAAGAGTGGAGACCGCGTTGAAGTAGACAAAGTGTTGGTGAACCATTAACCAGGTGGGAAGACGATCTCCTTGCAATAACTGGTCCGTGTTGGGTGCGAGTGGCAACAGATCAGTCGTCTTGGCAAACACGAATTCAAGGAGGCCTATGTTCAGCAGTAGACGGATAAAAGCTGATGATGATGATATTGATTTTCGAAAATTAAATAAGACTTCAGACGAAAGGTATCCAAGATACCTAAGCCACATACGCTACAACCCAACTGCAAAGTGTAACTGCCGACTCCATTGTTCAGAAGTACCTATTATTTTATGCTACCTAACTAGGTATTACCCGCAGTTTTACCAGCTTACTTTGTCCAGTAGTGGATAGCATAAAAACTTCTCCACGAATAAATACCTAAACGTGGCAACGTTCTTAATAGTTTAATGGTGTTAAAAATTATAGAACTTCTTTCAATTAAATATCAGAGCTTTTAGTTTTTATAATATATTCATGCATATTTGATATATTAAGTATGTCATGTAATAGTCATATAATCAATAATCCAGATAATTGATGAGCATTATTTTTAAAGGAAAATTCATAATTAAATATCGTTCAAGTTCGTAAATTAACCGTGAAAATATTAAAGATAAAGTACCTGCAATAATTTTTTACAAACTACTTAGTATCTAACTAGCAGCTTCATCCGCTAGATGACTTTTATAGATTTTATGGATATTTATATTTTTAAAACTCTCTAAATTCTAAATGGAATATTTGTTCAATTTAGAATGTACATTAAAATCTTGTGAAAAGTATCTTAGGCAAAAATTTCAAATCCTAAAAAATCTTATAACTATTGTGGCATTAGGTACTAAGTCTCAGACATACTATTTATATTAATTGTATAACAATTAATTGTAGAACAACTCATATTTTTATGTAACAATACTTGTTATTTTTACCTATTGTACAATTGTTTTTTGTCCTTAATAAATAAAATTAACTGGGCGTGTTGGTTGGAATCCCAACATTGTATATTTGCAAAGCGACGCTTCTAATATAGGAAGATAATTCCGACTTGTTTTTTTGCTTGACGAGCCACAATATGGACCAATAAGTTTTATGTGGGCACAGATACTTAATAATGAAGTATTACAGACATCTGTTCTATATTCGGGTTAAAATACGAATGTAAGCTACTTAATTTGAGTAAGGAGACTGTAAGGAACAACCTGAATAAGATTATTTTGTTTAAAAGACATCTTATTATATAATTGTATAACAATTAATATAAATAGTATGTCTGAGACTTAGTACCTAATGCCACAATAGTTATAAGATTTTTTAGGATTTGAAATTTTTGCCTAAGATACTTTAGCCTTTTTTTTATTACCTAAATAGACCCTTTTAACAGATACGTTATTGCTAGTTGCTTATAGAATAGATACCAAAAATGTTATAACGAGGATACCTCGCAGTTAGTCCGCACATATGCATAATATAAAGTTTATATGCATATGTGCGGACTAACCGCGAGATTATAAACAGGTCGGACGGCACGTATCTTCTCTGAACTTTATTACAATCGCTACCCTTCCCGAAGCTGTAGCTTACTATCTCGGAATTGAGAGGCGACGTCATTCTGCGGCGGACCGCAGCACGCGCAACATGGCGCGAACTGCCGCGCTGTTTGTATTGTTTATCAGTGTTGCGAGCGCAGAAGTTTTGACACCCCCGTATTTTAACCTGGCGCTTGGGAAAAAAATTACGGCGACGGCGACATGCGGAGACGAGGAACCCGAGCTGTACTGCAAGCTTGCTGGCGCCAATGCAGAACACGAAGAACATGTGATTCAAGGACAGGTGAACTACCTTTTTATAAACATTTTTATTTCACTATAAAGTATGCGCGTCGAGTTTCATAGTAGGTGCAGATACAAATTCGAGTCAGCGTTTTACAAAGAAGACTATTTATTCATGATTTTATATGTTGCTGTGCTCGATAAAATGTTTTTATTTATTTGTTTATAAATTCAAAACAAATGGTCTATCGCAAACTTTAAACAAAATTGAAAACAACTCTACATTATATTACATTATATTACATTATAATAGGAGTAATAATAGCATAACAGGTAAACGACACACTTGACTCTTTGTTTTTTTTTAACTATCCTCTCTCGAGATTGGGAGATAAATATTTAAATGCAGTCAACTGGCGATAGGATTAGAAAGAGATATAAGAAGAGATTCTTTTGTCGTAAAAACTGGTTTTTAATGAGTAAGCTATATAGGTACTTGTCATTTGTTTTTAAACGTAAGTTTTGTGATATAACTATTACATTATACTCATCAAAGAAACAGAGTCACCATTTTTTCATTTTGGTAGTTAGGATGGTCGAGAGAGACGAAAATAACTTGATATTGAACGAGATTCTATCTGATAATGCATCGGCATACACCCAGAATTACGTCAGAGGCATATAATGTCATCTGTAAATCTTCTGTTGATGATGATGATGATGATGATGATGATGATGATGATGAAGACGATGAAATGAAGATGGCTACTGCCAATAGCTTTCCTTTTCTATGTAAGACGACTTAATCTACTCATATTATGTTAGAAAGCTAAAGATTTCTTGAATTTTTAAATCTTAGAAACTAACTTTATATTTCTTTTCTGTAAAATATTTATTTTTTATTTTTTGCCTAGTTATTAGAGAAGCTTATAAGTTAACAGGATAGTTTGTTCTTTTATTTCCGGGCGGGTGGTGCCGAAGGAAGTAACTAGTTGTTTTATTTAAACATCAGCAACAAATATTTTGTAGTGATTAACGACATTATATTTTGTAATAAAACATTATGAAAATAATTATAAACACTAGAATAAACAAGCTTCAAGCTGAAATCCTGAAAACCTAACGTTTTTATTTCGTTGTCTTAGGTATATTTATTCCATTACAAAAGTTTTTTGTGACAATTTTATATCAATAGAAGTTGTTTTTTTTTCCATTGTAAGAAAATGGTATACGACCCAGCCACAAAATTTCAATGTTAAATACATTAAATAACTTATAATATATATACTTATATAATTAAATAACAAGGTAATTTGCTTCATTCAATAAAAAGAACCTAATGTTAAGAAAAGTAAACCAATCCAATATTAAATGAACATACTAAAATTCGTATGAACATAATAAAAGTATAGACAAAAAACGGCCCGTCGACGACTTTATTTTTATGTCACATAAACGGGAGCCCATTGATAGTAGTTATCTCGTCCTGTCAACTCACATTGATAACAAATCTGTTGCCTCGGTTACAAAACTTAATAATACTTAATAAACAAAGTAGTTACTGATAAATGATAATTTATATGTACTTCTTTTGCTAAAGCTTTTGAGTAATAATAAAAAGAGAAGAAACAGCATGCAGAAATCCAAAAGCTGTGTTATTACGATTAAGCTTTTTCACCGCATTTGGCAGTTATATGTCAAATATTTCAATCATACTATGTTTTCGAAGTAAAGTTTTTGCTATTATTAAATCTTTAGGAGTTAGGTATGGCAATTATATTAGTTCTAAATTGCTTTAGTTTCCTCAGAAAACTATTTTAACGTTCATTAAAAAATATTATTATTTGCTTAGTCAAATAATGTTAAATTTAAAATTTGTTTCATTCATCAGCGTTCAGTGATAAAGGGTTCGCAGGTCATGAGATTATTTTGAACATGCCGAGTGGGTCGTTAGACTTTTGTTATCACCACAACTTACGTCCGGTGTCGCAACGGATCCAGTATGTTTGACATATATATGTAAAATATTTTATTAACTACCTTTTTAATGGCATTTTTAAATTTGGAATTTAACACTAGATAGATTATTTTGATCGATTAACATTGGATCTAGTAATAATGTCACCGCACTTCAAGCCATATTTGTCCGCTTCTATTAATATACGCCAAAAAAATAATAAAAAGTAGCCTTGCATTGAATAAAAAATATTATAATGACTAAACATATAATTTTTTTTAATCAATTTTATAAGATAACATAAATGAAAAAGGAAACATTGAAAAAAAACTCTAAAAACTCAAATTGACGTTCCTCCGATCCAATTTCTATCATCAAATTGCTCGCAGCTCTGTAATTTAGAGCCGTTCTACCTTTCTGTGAATTTGGAAGTTGGGCTCGTCTCGTGAGGTTTTTATGGCCATGTGGTAGCCAAATGCGTAGCGCATCACCGCGGCCACCTTTTGTTCCTCACAGCCCGTTTACAATGAACGCCAAATTTGAATGTATTTTGCCGGCACATGTTCTTCACATGTTAAAAAGAAAAAAGTGTTGAATGGACGGATTTATTGATTGCTTTGAATGGATTTTATATTGTTACGACTCTCGCGAATGATGTAATTTTATGTTATAAATTTTCATTTTTGGGTTAACAATCGAATTGGCGTTTGTGGATAATTACTTTCTATTTGTGTAATGGTTTATATTATATTTTGTATAAACTGTATTTTTTCATTCAGAAGCCAATAATACCATTATTCAAGGCACTCGTAGTGACTCAAAAAGAATAATTTATCTTTAAAGATTGTATTTATATACGTAATCATCACCACCACCATCATCATCAGCCTCTATCCGTCTACTGCTAAACATAGGCCTGCCTCAATGAACGCCAAGACGGCTGATCCCTTGCCACTCACAATGTATGTACTTAATACTCCGATCTTATTCAACAGGTTTGTGACATATGCGATGCGAAGAGTGAATCAAAGAAGCATCCTCCAGAATATGCTGTGGATGGAATGGAGACCTGGTGGCAAAGTCCGCCTTTATCCAGGGGCATGAAATACAACGAGGTGAACCTAACCATCGATCTTGGCCAAGTAAGTTATGATTTTTTCAAACGTGTATATATTATCGTCTTATTTTTTCAAACGTGTATATATTATCGTCTTATTTTTTCAAACGTGTATAATATATTATCGTCTTATTTTTTCAAACGTGTATATATCGTCTTATTTTGTTATTATGCAAAATAACTAGTTATTTCGTCATTAAAATAAGTAAAGGCCGTTAGATCTTTACATAATATTGAGACGACTAGGAACGAAAAAATTGTCCAATAATTAAAAAAGTCTCAGTCTCAGTGTAGTTGGCTGTACAAATACGCATTGTGTGTTTTATTGAAATTTTAACTGAAGTTTAGCTAATTACGTCCTAGATCAACATGTTTTATAATAATATATTAATATAGCTAGGTAACTTAACTATAATAATAATAATAATTAGTAGAGTACCGATTTTCGTTTACATAAACGAAGATCAGTACTCTACTTAATTACAATAGATGTAAAGTTATTAGTAACTACATTAATAGTTACTAATAACTTTACATTTACTGTAATTGCTTAAAAATAACATCAATTATTTTTTTCATATTTTTGAGGATTATTGCATGTATTGAAACACTAATAAACCATAATTTCAAATATTAATCGTCCGTCGCAAATAATAATGCCATACGTCAACATTAAAGAATTCTATATAGAGATGAAGTATATAGCTTGAGTATCGAGAATATAACCGAATAGAATAGTAATAAGCAATAAAATTCCGAAACTGGTCAGTGATTTGTCACTGACGTAATAGCAATTCAACCAACCAGTGCTCTGTATACGTACGTCCCATCGGCCAATCATCTATCAATGGCCATCAATCATCTAATCAAAGCGCAGAGCCGGTGCAGCGTGGCAGCAGAAATTTGGCGGAATGTGTTTTCATACAAAACTCTTAACATTATCGCTCTATTCCGGTTATATGCTCGATGAGTACGAGGCACGTAACTAACTAACGTAGTGGGGTAAGTCGGCGCATCGTAACTCGCACATAAAATCGATGCGCTAACTTACGCACTACGCCAAAACCTTGTCAACTTACGTGCCTCGAACAATACTTAAATTTTTTATACAAAAAAATGTAATTATTTTCAATTTAATTGTAATTATAGTTCCGTGCATGTTATTGGGATATATTCTTATTTATTATATTTATGTATACGTATAACAACCGAACGACAATGTATACCGCTTGATTGTTTATAGACAAACAGCTTCAATATCTAATTCAAAGGCTCTAAGCTGAACACGAAATCAATGCCATATATGTATACACTACAGCGTAATAGACGTGAAAAGCTTTCGTTCACGTTGGAAGATCACAAGTGAATATAACCACTGCTCCTCCGAGATTCGATCACGGTGCCCGAAATAATCCCATAATGCCACTGAAAGTGCAACGACCCGGTCCGCCATACTGGAACTACACTTGGGACATAAAATAATAATAGATTTCCTATAACAAAACCGTTTTATAATGGAACTCAACGATTCCATAGCATTATACATAGAATAAATATGGAAATTAAAAGAATATTAAGACTGTTTTAAACTTTAATAATAAAAGTTGTATTAATTGGGCACTATGTTAATATCATATTTATATAAAATCATTTGTCATCGTCATCAATCAATCATCGCATTTTTATTCGTACTTCCCATTCCCATGAGAGTACAGTGATAAATTATAGCTTATATGTTATTCTGATGTATAAGCTATGTTATTGTAAAGTTTTATTAAAATCTATTCAGTAGTTTTAGTTTAGCGTGAAATAGTAATAAGCATACATTCATAATTTATTACAAACTTTCGCTTTTATAATATTAGTAAAGATAAACAGAATCAGATATAGGTACTTAGGCTTATGCCTCACTGTGCGATTAAATTGAAAAATAATAATAATTGAAAATGCCTTTTGAAATTTGAAAATAAAAACAATCAACAAATTTTTTCTCTAGTTGTTGTTGATCAGCAATAGAAATAATAATAATAATATTCCTTTATTTCGGACCATAGATCCATATTTGTGTTAGTATTATACAAATGTTCTTATGATTATGTTAGTAAAGAAAGTACATAATTTTAATATTAATTGTTTACTAAAACTTACTGCTAATAATTATTCATATGGAGATAAGACCAGTGTCTCTATATTGGACTTTCAAGTTTTATAGCTTTCCATAGAATTTGTCATGTTTATCGCCGATAGATGTTTGAAACAAGCCGCTAGTCAACGCAAGTTTATTGTACTGTTAGATCTTTAAGATTTGATTTAAGAACAGATATACTGACAAGAGTAATAATACTAAGAATGCTTAGGCTATAATAATAATTATTAATAAATATTCTATAATTAGTACGTAGGTACTTTTATAGTGTAATGCTTGCCTGCGAAAATTATATTGTTTCATCTGCATTGCAATTTTTTTAATAACTGTTCAAATATTTCAGTGTTATTAATGAAGTTAATTAATTCAACAAAGTTTGCTTAGCGAAATATAAGTTTCCCTGATATATGCTATATTAATGCTAAGCTTGCGATTACTGCGATGTAATGTAATAATATATTATATACTTAGCGCATTTTTATAGACGCATTCCGTCTATCCATTTGTTACGTTATAATAGTACGTACCGTACTTACGTACGTATTGTAGAAATCTATCCAAAATGTAAATATTATTTTATGTTAAATGTAATGTAATGTGTTTATTATACATTTTACATTTTTGAGTTGTTGAATAAATGTCGTTATTATTTTCAATTTATTTTATACATTTAAGCTAATATAACGCTAACACATATTTTAGTTACAAGTGTTAATTAAAGAGGAAGCTAATTTATTATTTACTAGCTGGTACAGCTTCGCCCGCGTGGAGTTCCAAAAAGTAGGTAATGCATTTCTTTGCTAGAATGAGATAAAAAACAAACAAATAAGTAGTTTTTAGCCTTACTAATATTACAAAATGTATATATGTAGTATGTGTTAATGTAAAACATCTCTATATAATATTATGTACTACATTGAAAGACTTGTTGCGTTGCGTTCACAATTAGGTACATCATTTTTGACGTTTCAATTGACGTAATTAAGTATTACTCCTTTTAGGAAGTAGGAACTTTTCATTTTTCGGGATAAAGTGTAGCCTATGTTCTAAGCCATCTCCATTTCAACTTTCAGCCAAATCGGCTCAGCCGTTTTGCCGTGAAAGAGCAACAAACATCCAAACTTCAAACTTTCTATTTTCAATATTTTGTAAGATTATTATGATTATCAACTTTTACGAGTCCACTTCTGGACTTTTTCATTGAACTCCAAGAATAAAAACTGTCAGTAAATAGTTACAGACATTTTACAGACTATTTCCTAATGTACCTATATAAAATTGAATTTTGCATGATTAAGTGAATTCAATTGTAAATAACTAAAAGAATCAAACTAAATTATATCAATGTGTTTTAGAAAATAGTTTCATTCGTTTATTTAATTATTAATTATATAGAAAGCTCTGCAACGTTGAATGTGTTTTATGTGTTAAACCTAATTTAGAAAGACACATTTATGTAGCTATAAGAAAACACTGGCTTATAATTGTATACGATCTAGTCAAGTGGATGGATAAAGGCTGATGATGATGATGAGAGTCGGGTACTACATTTTACCGCCACCATGTTTTTTATTCTTAACACTTATTAATCATGCGATTGATCTACCAATTGGTCATCATACAAATGTAATGCGATACTATAAATTGAATAAAATATATAATAATATTTTATTTCTATTGAATATAATAATATTTCAATCAAACCCATTTATTTTTAAATACATAGCACATAATTCTAGCGATGACATACAGGACTAGTGTTGATAGCGGCTTGTATAATAAAACTTTATTCGACGAACCATGATGAAATGGCGGGGTCATATGATACAAATACGTATATAGCTGACACAAAATAATTTCGAACATCGTCAACATCACAATCATCCATTCATTGTTAGCCAAATTAGTCTTCAAACAGATTGAAGATTTATAAAAGAATGATATCGAAGACGAGCTACTATTTATCCGTACCTAGGAGGGTTAAAATTAACCTGTACTATGATTTTCCAAAAAAATCTGATAAAAATTATAACTATTATGTAATAAACTATTATTTAAATCAACATAACATGATATGACGTATTTTTTCCAATGATTTTATTACCAAAATAATTTAAGTTAGCCTGTATATATCTCTACATATAAAGCATGTATATAAAATTAACAAATTTATTTTCCAAGTTAATATAGTAGTGATGACAATAATTTTCAATTGTCAAACATGAAATAATTATTTTAACATCCATATTCAAATGTACGCTTTTGAAAAGAAGTCACCAGTATGAGATATAAAAGATGCCTTATAATAATACTGTTGTTACTATTAGTATATACCTATTGGCAGAATTTACAAACGCGTTCATCTCAAAATGACAAAATAATGTTCATTAAGTTACCTATTCATAATATTTTACAGGAATTCCACGTTGCTTATGTTTTTATGCGAATGGGAAATTCACCTCGGCCTGGTTTATGGGCGTTAGAAAAGTCCACGGATTATGGAAAAACTTTTAAGCCTTGGCAGTTTTTCTCGGACTCTCCGCAGTAAGTACATGCTTTTATATACTTGTTGGTAGTGACTGCTAGGTTAGCGCTAAATAGAAACTGGTGCCGAAGGTCACGAGAGTGGCATCAGTGCTGCGCCGGCCGCCGACTCCTGCCAAACATAGAAGGGCCCAGCGAAGTTTGCAGGACAGCTCCGGAATACAGCCGGTACTCCGGAGTCTGTCTGCCCTATCTGAATGGATTCCCTCACCACTCGCAATAAAGCTCTACTGCGGAGAATGCAGCGGTGAATGGCGGTGAGGGTAATCAGCGGTGGCAGCCAATGGCTGGAGATCCACCGAGGGAGCTTGTGGTGTTGGTGTTCGCCGAGGTGCGCCTCCTCGTTTACAGAGGTGGGAGGAGCTCTCACGTGTGTGGAGGCTGGGCAACAGTGCAACAGAAGATCATGACGCAGTCGCCCTACCGCCAACGTACGGCCGAGGAACTTCGTCCGGTCCTGATCCTAGTCCGGTATGAAACCGTTATTTTGCAGAAGAAGGCCGTGAAACGGGACAGAGAGGATGACGCCACGTTCGTTCTTCCATCCCCGTGGACGTAGGACGGGAGTAAGGAGGAGGCGCTATGCGCCTCCTGCTTCCTGTCTAACAGGACTCAGGGTAAAGTTCCGGCGTCGGTGGGGGTGCCTGAGGTTGTCGGAGTTCCCGACAACCTCAGTACCCGTAACCTCAGTAACCCGATTAGCCATTTTGAGGTAACCAGCCGGTCGCGGGGCACCCCTGTATTAATCAAATCCGGGACACTTCCGTCTCGGCTGAAGGCAACTCATAGTACTGTCAGTGCGGTATGCAGACGCCCCCCGCGTCTACATACCGCGTAGTGGAGTCCCAGATAATATACCCCCGGAAAACCCATCCCGGGTGAATACGCAAAGCATTTCCACTGCGAAGTGTGACAGCAAAAAAGAAACCATAGATAACTTTATTTAAATTTATTTTACCGAAAAATGAGGTGCGCTCTGGTACGCAACCATCTGCATGGAAACATAATTACTGACGATACTATAGGTAATACCCGTAGGTAATACCTACATGTGACATAGCGTAAATGAGTTATAAGTTAGTAGGCTAGTTCCAGGTGAAATTATTTATATTGGGCGACGCTGACCACTTACAGGTGGCTCATATTAGGGCCTTTAAAAATCTAAAAATAAAATACATAATTCAAATGTAAAATCGTCTTTCTTTTTAGCGAAATTAATATGAAGCTATACTAATCTTTAATTCTTATTTTTAGGGATTGTGAAAGGTACTTCGGTAAAGAAAGCTTACAACCGATAACAAGAGACGATTCTGTCATATGCAGTACTGAATACTCCAAGATTGTACCCCTGGAAGGTGGTGAGGTAATATTATATACCATAGTCAAATATACTATATTGAAAATAGGAAAAAAACAGTAAAGTAAAAATAATCATTCAATTCAATTTTAATGTTCTTGGCTATTCTTATAAAATATATACATGCTGTTACCTGCTTTGTCAGAAGAAAATTATCTTTGCATCTATTAGTTTTGAACATAAATTATCCTTGATTAAATTTATACATATACAAAATATATATACGTCCATCATTTACGGTAATCAGTCAAACAGTTTTTTTTTTTTTGGTAGTAAAAATCGATTTGTATGACTTATTTTGCTATATGAACGTATGTTATATTCATTATAGAACAAAATATAATATAATGGTCTTGCCGTGTCCATGATTGCTGTATGTCCTGTGAGGCTTAGGGTTTGTAAATGTCTAAAATTGCTACAAATTTCGTATAAAATATATTTTTTAATCCTCCTTTATATTTTTCACTATAATATATTGTATTGTTTCATAGATTCCAATTTCGTTACTAAATTACCGGCCATCTTCAAACAAATACTTCAACTCCTCGGTCTTACAAGAGTGGACCAGAGCTACTAATGTACGGCTGGTACTGCTGAGAACAAAAAACTTGTTAGGACATCTCATGTCGGTGGCGAGACAAGATCCGACAGTGACTAGAAGAGTAAGTATATCATCCCTAGTATATCACCCCATACTTTCGATGACGTTAATATTAACAGTATCCCCACTGTTAATATTAACGTCATCGAAAGCAAGTAAGTTTAGCACAACTTTTATTGTCTGGTAGGAAATAAGTGACACTGAAGAGTTTTGTACCAATTCTAATTGGAAATTGAAAATATTTAATCATCCTCAATATTTATACGTCCACTGCTGAACATAGGCCTTTTTTTTACTTTTACGCCGGGAAATGCTCTGAGGCATCCCTCCTGGGGAGTGAGTCTCCCCAGGTGGGTATGTGGGACTCGTTGCGCCCGAAAGATGGTAAATGAACGCAGCTCTACCCACTAAAACCCGGCGAGTGCCACCAGTGCCGCCTTGGTGAGGTGCCCCGGATGTGTTAAGCTAACAGGGCACCTCGACGGCAAGTCAGTCCTGCAAGGGACTGACGCCACCTCCACAGAGGGGTTGTCCCGCACCACTGAACAACCCCTCCCAACGTCGGGACAGTACTATGGGGTGTGGTTCCCATCCTCACCCCTTGCCCCCTGCTCTTTTGTCCCCTCTTCTTATAGGAGGGGTACAAAGAGCCCCCTCGGCTCAATTGGCTTCGCTCAAGGTACTGGGCTCACCCTAGGCTACTGAGCCCCACCGCCACGTCAAGGCCTGAACCATGGTGGGAGCTGAACATAGGCCTTCTTCAATGAACGACAATACGACCGATCCCGAAAAGATTTATTTTAGTCTACAAAATTTGCACCAACATCCACTGGTTCAATAGCATATACTATCATATATAAAAAAGACTTATCCAGTTGTAAGTAGCACATCATAAAATTAATTCAAATATTGATTCAATATTTTAATTAATTTTACCTACTACAAAAATATTTTTTAAAGGTAGGTGTCCACATGTCCGCATCGCATCAAACGGATCGTAATTTCTTTGTATATAAAGTGACACTTGGGTGCGATCCGTCCGGTGCGGATCAGTGAACGCACTTATATGACTTTCTATACAAAGAATACTACTATACGATTCATTTGATGTGATGCGTGTCTTGCGTACCTAAGCTACGGTGCGGACATGAAGACGCTTACCTTGAAACGAACCCCGATTGCTTCAGCTCCTGAAATCTAGTTTCAGCGTATTTAAGAACACGTAAGGGCTTTCTGTCTCCACGAACTTAAACAGGGAGAGAATTTACTGACATTATTCGTTTGCCCATTCTTCTATAAAAAAATAAATTATTGAGTACGTCGTTCACTATTAATGATACATCATTATTTGCAGTATTACTACAGTATTAAGGACATAAGTATCGGTGGTCGGTGCATGTGTAACGGTCACGCTGATACCTGTGACCCAGCCGACCCCGAGAGCGACAGCAGCATCCTCGTGTGTCGCTGTCAGCACAACACATGCGGGCCTCAATGTGCGAATTGTTGCCCCGGATTCGAACAAAAGAAATGGAGGATATCCCAGAATTGGGATCGCTTTGCCTGTGAACGTAAGCCTAGTTTGATATAAAAAGTTTTGTTGCTTTATTATTATGTCCAGGACTTTAGTACCTTTCTTATACTCTTTGCCAAACGATAGTTTTTCTTTTGTTTCTTGTGGTTGTTCTATTTATCGAGCTCTGTTATTATTGATAAACAATTTGGAAAAAGGTAGTTTGAGTAAATTTTTGAACCGTGGGCCAACACTAATATAGATAAACGTAGCATACTATAGTCGTGTGGTATACAAGTCTTCTTTAATTATGCTATCTTTCCTTGATATAAGTGTCTTTTTGTAATTTCAAATTAAAAGCTTTTCTCTTAATACATATGAAATTATATCCAGTACTTACATCAAAGAATCAATTTTGTACATTTCTGTGTCTGTCTGTTTATTCCGGCTAATCTCTGAAACGGCTGGACGGGACTTTCACTAGCAGATAGGTGATGTTATAAGGAGTAACTTAGGCTATTTTTATTTTAGAATAAAAATAGGGTGCCGCGAAAACTGCTAAACCCAATGAAATAGTGAATCTAAGTTAACGCGGGTGAAGATGTGTGCAACAGCTAGTTTTTTTAATTATACTAGTTATAATATAACCTACTAACAAAATTGTCAAATTTTAGCTTGTAACTGTCATAACCATTCGACGGAGTGTGTGTATGATGCTACAACAGACGAGAAGCACCTATCACTTGATATTCACGGGCGTTACGAAGGAGGTGGTATCTGCCAGAACTGCCAACATAATACAGAAGGAATCAATTGTAATAAGTGTCAGCCGACTTTCTACCGCCCATACGGCAAACGATGGGATGAACTTGACGTATGCCAACGTGAGTATATTAATTTGTATTAACCAATAGCGTATCCATGAGGAGGTAATAATGCCTTAGAGTATACATACTATATAGAGTGCTACTGTCGCACCGCTTCATTGTGCCGATCTTAAGCAGACGCATTATATAGATATTTATCTATAGTAAAGCGCTGTAAGAGTGACGTTCCATGCGTAATACATTAAATTATATATATATATATATATATATATATATATATATATATATATATATATATATTTAAATTAGAACATTCATCATCATCATCATCACCATCAGCCTCTATCCATCTACTGCAAAAAATAATTCACCATTTTAACATAAAAACAAATATGATGAAAAGCGCGTGTTGTTTTGACACTGATTGAACGTTTCCAAGACAATGGATTTGTCTATGTTCATACCTGTGCTTACAGTTCATACTTAGTCATGTTGCATTCCAGCCGAACTGGGCCGGCACGACCGGGATGGTACCTCTTGCTCACATAACACCGGCGTCAAGTGACAGCTATGATGTCGTGTTTCGTGCGGTTTGTGTGTTTCCGGTCATTGCGGGGATAGGGAAAAGGAGAGCGGATGTGTATGGGCGTCGGTACCATAAGGCTCAGACTGCCTCCTTATATTTTTATTTTATTTTACGAAACAAGTCCACCCAAGACTATCCCTAATGCTAAGCTGAGGCATATTATCGACGACCTCTATGGCTCAATGGTTAGAATATATATAGGAATATTATATATTATATCTGTTGTCTGGTTACCTGTAATACTAGTTCTTTGAGAACTTACCACTGACCTGGTGTAAAAGAGTTTATAGATATTATTAGTTATACCTATTCAAAATTACGGGTTATTTCCTGACATCCCTAAAACTACCTAAACATAAGATCATCGCTTGCATACCGGTGAGAGAAAAATCGTGGGGAAACCTGCATGCCTGATGAGATTAAAAGTCTTTGAAGGTGTGTGAAGTTCACCAACCTGCATTCAGCCATTGCATACGTGTACTATGGCCCAAAATCCTCCGAGCCTCGTTTCGAGGAGGAAACCCGTGCCCAGCAGTAAGATATATAAGGGTTGGTATTAGATTATTATTATTATACATATAATTTGTACAATATTGTTTTTAGCGTGCAATTGTGACTTGCACTATTCGACTGGGAACTGCGAGGAAGAAACTGGCCGGTGTGAATGTCGAGTAGAGTTCAACCCACCAAACTGTGACTCTTGTGCATACGGCTATTTTGATTATCCGGATTGCAAACCTTGTATATGTAACCTCAATGGAACAGAAGGAGAATACTGTACCCCCGTCGATGGAATGGTAACCTTAGTATTTAATATATTAATAACTTAAAATAATTATTAAACAATAAACGCTTGATCATCATCAGCCTCTATCCGTCCACTGCTGAACATAGGCCTCCCTCAATGAACGTGTACGTACACACATACAATTTAAAATATTAATAGAAAATATATTTAAGAGCTAGTGTGATGCTGCATTGCAGCCGAATGGAGCCGGCATGATCGGATCCTCTACCTCTCGCTCACATAACGTCGGTGTCAAGCGACAGCTATGCTATCGCGTTTCGTGCGGTTTGTAAGTTTCCGGTGGTCCATTGAGAGGATATTGAAAAGGAGGGCAACGCATCTGCATAACCTTTGGTTGTACAGATGTATATGGGCGTCGGTAGTAACCATAAGGCTCCGACTGCTCGTTTGCCCCCTTATGACATAAGAAAACAGTATAATATTTTCATGTGAACTCAAGAACTACTTTATCTCTATTAACGAAGTGCAAATAAAATAATACGTGAATAGATACCTACATACGTAATAGCATAGTAATAATGGCATAGTAATATTCTTGTATTTTTCTAGTGCCCCTGTAAATACAATTATGCCGGAAAATCCTGTGAAATTTGTGCCGATGGTTACTACTCTCCTGAATGTAAAAGTAAGTATCATCAAATAAATTTTATTTAAGTAAGATTTAAAACTTCCACTCTTAAATCTTATTTATATATAAACGGTGGGATGGATGCGCTTTACCGCGTTCCGGCTTCATAGGCACCACTATCTTGCTTGTTTCTTCCGTTAAACAGCTTTGCTGTGTTTCGGAGAGAAGGGCAAGACAGGCAGTGTAATTACTGGCACCGAGACTTAACATCTTATGTCTCAGGATAGGCAACACATATTTATGTGTTGCCTATCCTCACTATAACTCATTTGAGTTGCCTGGGCTAGTTCCAGGTAAACTGGTTTATGTTCATGGGCGAAGTCGACCACTTACCATCATGTGACGCGTCTGTCAGTTTGCCTCGTTGGTTTGCCTATCCAACTGACTTGAAAAAGACACGATGACACGATGTCTACAGCATAACATTACCATCATCAACATTTTTCCATCCATTCCTATACATAAATGCCAACTAAACTAAAAAAGCTTGGCTAAAACAAATAAGTTGACAATGATCTCTGATTATTTTTTTGTTTACAGATTGTGAGTGTAACTCAGTTGGATCAGTGTCTCAAGTATGCGACAAAATCAGCGGCAATTGTACGTGCAAAAGTAAATACAGCGGACGGACGTGCAACCAATGTGAAGCTGGATACTTTAACTACCCCACTTGCAAACGTGAGTATACTTGCTTTAGATGGCCGCATATGTGGCGGGTTTGAGTCCAGCTAAAGGTACAAAATTTGTACCTTTTTTTTCTTTTACTCAGGGAAATGCTCTGAGGCATCCCTCAGGGAAGTGGGTCTCCCTAGGCGGGTATGTGGGACTAACTGCGCCCGAGAGGTGGTAAAGGGGACGCAGCTCTACCCACTAAAACACGGCGAGTGCTACCAATGCCGCCTTTGATGAGGTGTCCCGGATCTGTTGAGCAAACAGGGCACCTCGAAGGCTAGTCTGTCCCTCAAAGGATCGACGCTACCTCCACAGACGGGTTATCCTGCACCACAGAACAACCCCTCCCTCACCCTTTGTCCACTCGTACTCTTTTGTCTCCACTTCTTATAAGAGGGGTACGAAGAGCAGCTCTCTGGGTTCAATTTGCTTCGCCCAAGGTGCTGGGTGCTACTGAGCCCCACCGCCACGACAATTTGAATCATGGTGGGGACAGAATTTGTACCTATGGTAATATCTTGTATATTGTACACTGCACAACACAAGATATTACAATTTCGGCCCTCATGGGGTTGAAATTCTAGGATAATGTGGTATGATTTTATGCACATATCAACACCATCTAGAGAGTCTTTTCAACTAACATACAACATGTATATATTTTTGAAAAGCCTATTTATCAGACTATCCTTTAGAATAAAACAAAATAATTTCCCGTGCGTAAATATGTTTGTATCGAAATAAGACATAAAGTAAAATAATGGAGAATCTAAAGATGAATGTATTTTTAAGAAACAAAAAAATAAAGTAAAACGAAATTATCAAGTTGTTTTGCAGCAACGCGAAACATTTGTAGTCAGTAAAACTACTCATGACTTCAACAACGATTCTACAATGGTATTTCATTATTTGAATCAAGTTATTAAAATCTTGCTACGGAATATTGTCCCAGGTCCTGCTCAGATGCAAAAATGTTACTTTTCAGTCAAAACGTCTGGGAAAAAATCCTCAAAGCCCTTCTTTGGAACCTATCACACGCGGTATATGTGGTTTGCTGTAGTGATTGAACGGGCCAGGCTAAGACGGACACGTGCTCCGTAGCAAGCTGGTCACCACTCGCACAGTGTGCAGACGGGCGTTATATGAGCGAGAAAACTTGGCCGAAACGAATCGATGGAATATTGGTGCTAGCACCTGATTACAGTATTTTTCAGTAGTCATGGTGTTTCTGATCCAAAAGAAGTCTGTTCTTCCATCAACACTAATTTCCGCCCAAACCATAATTGTTCCTCCGTGGTATGGACCCTGAGGGTGTTGCAGACGGTTCTCATGACCTGGAGCTCGCCATACATGTACTCTTTGTGAATCAGGGTGAAAACCGAATCGGGCCTCGTCGATAAACAGCACTACATACCACTGTTTATCTTCCCAGTAAATGTTCTCGGGCCCACTGTAATCTACACAATATATCTATTATCCACAATTTCCTCTACATAGTGCTGGAGTACGAAGCGGCCTGCGAGCATGAAAATTAGCCTCGTGCAGTCTTCTCCTCATAGTTAGGTCAGTGACAAGCAACTGGGACTCTGACTGAAAGCCTTTGAGCTAATTTCGAGCCCGTAGCATTTGGTTGTCTGCGCGCCTACTTGCAAAGTCGGTCTCGTCTTTAGGTGGTTATACGCTTCCCACCTGGGTGCCTTTTAGACACTTCATTAAGGGCACGATAACAACCTTGATAACACGTTTTGTCTTGTTCCAATCTCTCAGCAATACTCCGCTGAGCAGCCCCAACTTTGAGCATGCCTACTGCCCTTAACATTTCGTCTTTCGTTAAATGGCGCCGTTCCATTATGCAAAAAGTTGTATAAATTCGAAATTAATTAATAATTTTAATCAAAATGAAACAATTTTTATGGATTTTATCGCGGTTTATTAAGATTTTTATAAGCCCGAGGCTCTTACCACCTGCTTGGGATCCCATTAAAAAAATAATTAAATCAAAAACCAAGCATTATATACCTAATTAAAATATTGATTTATCATAGGATAGTTTCGAATAACTTTGTAACGTTAGGACTTAGGACATAATATTCTGTCACCTCAGTCCTCCCGTGACCATGGTTGCTGTAAAGTAACCAAAACGTCGATCGGTCGTCGAGTGAAATTCGCGTAAACATTACAAAAATAATAATTTTAACCGACTTTTAAAAAAGGAGGAGGTTCTCAATTGGGATTTTTGTACGATTTTTTATTATAACTTTACTTTAATTAAGCGCTTTATTTAAAATATTCCTAGACGGTGTTGATGTGAGTAGGTAATATTAAATAACGCATTATTTGGCCTTAAGTAAATATTTAATTAAATAACCCTAATCCACATTGGATTTATGAGAAGAAAGGAAAGAAACGTAAAGAGAGTAACGTTATTGTCGACTCTGGCCGCTAAACAACTAGTTAAGCTGAAGGGTTGGTTTGTTTGTTTCACCGGACTAATATTCGGAACTACTAGATGAATTAAAAACAATAGCTCTAATATTAAGAAGAAGTTAGGGAGCATTTATTTTGAAGCAAAGCTTTTTCTTCATTTTGCTACGTGTAAAACCACAGAGAAATACTGGCGTAACATAAAATACACTTAATTATTACTTCAGAGTACATAACCATTTTTTTCCAGATTGCAATTGTGATACGAGCGGTACCGAACCTAACATCTGCGATGACGTCACAGGACAGTGTATATGCAAACCAGGTTTCGGTGGAATGCGGTGTGACCAGTGTATATCGGGGTAATGATTTATGATGCTACAAAAAACTTACATAAATTATTTTAAAAAAACTTACGTCCAAGCATCATAGTTTTGTACATAAAAAATGTAGGTCTTATATGGCCAAGCCACTGTTTTAGAAGCCTCACTATGTATTTATGTAACAGTTTGTTAAGTATTACATACAATCTCACAAAATAGTTTTGGTACATACAGGGCTCTGATTTTTTAAACGGGCCAGGCAAGCTTTGCTACGGATTGCTACCAATATCACATGTAATTTAGTGTTAAACCTAGATTTAAATGAATGATTAGTTATACTAAAAATCTTCTATTTCCTTATGAAAACTAATTTTAAGGCTATTTAGTATTTTTTGTTACTTAATTTGGTAGCCTAACTATTGAGAATGCTTGAAAGTTATTTTTTAGGGGAAAGCTTTTATTTCAATTTTGAGGTATAATCACGTAGAACAGATAATGTATCTGTTCTACGTGATTATACCTGAAATTATTTTCACTATGTCTGTGACTATGTAGTCACAGACATAGTGAAAATAATTTCAGTGTTAGTCGATGATTCAGCTTATAAATATATATATTTTTTTTTAGTTATTACATGGAGGTTCGCGGACGGGAGAGGTCGTGTGTGCCCTGCAACTGCACTCCGACGGGCTCTACATCGACAAGTTGCTCGGCCGACGGCAAATGTAACTGTTTAGTGAACTTCGGGGGCAAACAATGTGAACAGTGCTCTCCCGGCTACTACAAATACCCCGACTGCTTGCGTACGTATCTGAAAACATACTTTTTGGGGCCTTCAAACTCTTTTCACCCCCATGAAATAGTGAGAAAATTCGTAGAAAAATCTATTTTTATGGGCTTACAGTAATAATATAAGATGAAAGCTATTGGTTTTAAAATAGTACTAAAAATAGTACCTCATTAATAAAAAGCCGAAATAGTATGTACCTCTATAACGATAGTTCCGAAAAGCTCCTGGTAACTTTACAGGTATATCTCGACTCTATAATTAGAATTGGGATATTATAGAGTTTGTAACATAACATTCAAGGATCAAGGGATAATCGGCTAGGGGTCGGTCGTCTTAGCGTTCATTAAAGGAGGCCTGTGTTCAGCAGTGATAATTTGATCAAGTTTTCTGAATTGGTTCTGTTGACTATGTGCAGATGCAGTTTGAAATATTAAATATATTATATTTAGGTTATCAGAAATAGGACTTTTTGTAGGATCGTAAATACTACTACAGGTACACAAGCACAAATGCACACATATTTCGAACAACTATATACATTTAACCTATATATTTCCAGCGTGTAACTGTGACGAGTCCGGTACGATCGGATCAACTTGTGACGACAACGGACAGTGTCACTGTAAATCTAACTTCGATGGAGTCAAATGCGACAGATGTAAAGAACAGTTTTACAATTACCCAGCTTGTGAGGAGTGTAATTGCGATCCGCGAGGAGTAAAGGCTTCATTTGCTGGTAAGTTTTTGTGCTAATTTGCTACAAATAAATGTTATCATCACGTATATTTGTTACTGGTGTCTCTTTGAATGAAAATCAAGACGGTCGGCATCACGTCACTTATGTCCAATCAGAACGTCGTTAAAAATATATTAAGAGTTGAAAACGCTCAGAAAGTAATGTTTATGTAATCATCCAAGTCTTCTAATCAGGGCGACATAATCGCTATTGCGATAAAGGCCTTAAATGTGATAAAAAATGTTCAGAACCGGGTAGCATTCAACCAAATGTTTTACGATTGCTTAATGTGGGTAGGTAGATCGGTAGTCTTGGCAATCATTGAAAGGGTTCTAAATATTCAATAATAGGGCCTGATAATGACGATAATGAAGCCTATGATTTTTTTTAATTCAGACTTTATAAAGTAACTAGCTGCACAAACAGACTTCGTTCTGTCAAAATAAAAAAAAAACCGTTCTTAGCTGACCTCTACATGGCAAAAGTAATATTTCTACCAAACAAGTCTCTAGGTCTTTTCCAGAGCCCGTGCGGAGATGCTGAACTCCCATCGGGCGCGTCTCCAGGTGGCGGATAGGGGGTTTTGTCGAGATGATGTATTTCCAAAAGGAAGGACATCATCTCGACAACGTGGACCAAAATCAGCAGGGGGGGGTTGGGAATAAGGGAGAATGCTTACCACCTGCTCTATCTCCACGAGTGGTGTATGGTGCGCAACGGTTGTAATCGTAAGCCTGTCATGTAATTACAGTTATATTGTGACTTACAGTCAGGATCGATGGTATTGCCTAAGCCGGCTGTACCATGAGGAGTAAACCTCTATAAAAAAAACCTCAATTCTCGGCGTTGCGGCACGTGGCGTCGGGATGCTCGCAAGAGCGGCTGGGGAGTTCATAAGTCACTAACGGCCACCCCTGGGATACCGCCCGTCCTCCCAGTGGTACATAGGGTTACCTGGGTGCAGGGGGCACCACTCAGGTGGACGTTTTATTTCCCCCATACTCGTGGGATTCAAAATGAACTCATTATCAAACAAAAAAAAACAAAGCAGGGTGGAAGAGGGTACAAAAACCCTAGAAGAGAGAGGGGTAGATGAGCAGATTCATGCTGCAGAATCATGTGGGAAGGTTTCTCAGCAAGAGAGTGAGGGAGAGGAGACCGACGGCTCTGTGATATCGATGACCTAACAGGTTTCAACAGAGTCAGGTGCTCCAAGAAAAAGAAAGAGGAGAACTTGTGGGCTCGGAGGTACGGCTACATCGAAACGAAGGCCAGTTTTAGATAAGGATGGATTCATAAAACCTTTAGCATCGCCAAAAGCAAAATTGAATGAGCCGTTGCCACAGCCGGAGGAACTTTCAAAGCAGATGCGTGAACAGCCTACTACTAATCTTACCAGTAAAATCTTTGAAAGTCTTGCAACAGTTGAAAGTGTTGCGGAAAAATCAAAAAACATGAAGGGTGAATTTGTCCGCGCATTGCATGTAGCCATTAGGACAGCCCAGGCGGCCACTGAAGAACTAAGGGAGAGGTCATCGAGTGATTGATTGGACTGCCTAGAACAGGAAAATGCTTCATTACGTAGAGAACTCGCAACTCTAAACAGTAAAATGGATCGTCTTATGAATGAATTAACAAATCATAAATATAGAGAGATGACAAATAGTCTAGTTGAGCCCGTAACTTCCAGTTCTGACTATGTCACTGTACAGCAAGTTCAAGCTATAGTTGAAGGTAAACTATCATACTTTCTTGAGAAAATTACAACTGAAGCGAGTACCAGACTTCCACTTGGCCAAAAGAGCAGTGGCGAAAAAACTACAGCAGGCAATGACAAACAATTAAAAAAGAAGAACAATATTAAGAAAAGACGTAATCAAATTGCAACACAGGCAATAACATTAGCTCCGCCTGTAGAAGCTTCCCGGGATTTGACACAAGCTGATATTTCACAAGCTTCATGGTCTCAAGTGGTACGGAAAGGGAAGAATAATAATAATATAAGGGAAGCAGTATCACAGCAGAAACGTCCTAAAATAGCAATTAAGCCACCAAGGCTTCCTAAATCTGCAGCCATTGGTATTACCATCCCAGATGGAGCACAAACAACGTATGCAGAAGTGATGACAGGCGCTAAGTCACGTATCAAATTATCAGACTTGGGAATTTCTGTAGTTCGTCAAAAAAGAGCAATAAATGGAGGTTTGTTATTAGAAGTTATCGGACCGGATAATGCTGATAAACTAGCAGAAAAGCTAAGATCGGAATTGCTAGATCTCAAAGTAAATGTCTCACGACCTGTTAAAACTGCAGAGATACGAATAATGGACCTAGACGAATCAATTACACAACAGGATGTTGCCGAAGCTATTGCAAAGACAGGGAAAATAAAACCTGAAGATGTAAAAGTCGGTCAAATCCACCACTCTCCCAAAAGACTTGGTGTAGTGTGGGTTAGTTGTCCCCTTGTGGCTATACAAAACATTAAATCAACCGCCAGAATACAAGTAGGATGGATTTCAGCCAGGTTTGAGCTGTTAGCAACAAGACCATTACAATGTTATCGATGTCTAGAATTTGGCCATAGTCGACATCAATGCACCAGCCCTGTAGACAGAAGTAATGTTTGCTTTATATGTGGTAAGGAGGGGCATAAAGCTAATAGTTGTGAGGCTCCAAAACCGAAATGCCCGATATGTTACAGTGCTGGGGTTCCCTCAGAACATAAAATGGGAAGTCAGAAATGCATCCCCTCAAGGGAGAGCAAAAGTGTGGGAAAGAAGCAGGCTCCCAATACACGTTCATCTACCAGTAGAGAGGCTCAAGTGAGTCAAAGTTATGCTTTGGAGGAGGCAATGGATGTTTAAAATTCCAATCAATTCAAAAAGTTCTTCAGGGCAATCTAAATCACTGCCGCGCGGCGCAGGACCTGCTACTGCAATCCGTTGCTGAGTTATCAATTGCCCTGTCAGTGGTGGCGGAACCCTATTGCATTCCCGCCCATCCCCGATGGTTTGGAGATAGTGCTGGATTAGTTGCGGTGTATTGGAGTGGAAGTGAGGGTGATCCTCCATGTTTGAAATTAGACGCTGACCCTGGTATAATTGTAGTGAAATGGGGAACCTATTTTGTTGTAGGTTGTTACATTTCTCCAAACTGCAGCCTTGCCTTTTTTGAAGCCTACCTAGGCCGGGTTGAAGTCATTATTCGCCGATATCTGCCCAACCCAATAATTATTTTGGGAGACTTTAATGCACATGCTAGAGCGTGGGGCAGTATTCGGGATAATGTTATAGGGGAGGCATTACTTGAATGGGCTGCTGCGCTTGATCTCCAACTTCTTAATCAGGGGTCAGTTAGCACATGCGTGAGGTGGCAAGGAGAATCGGATTTTGTATCGGATTGGAAAGTGTTGGAAGAGACGATCACACTATCTGATCATAGATACATTATATTTAGTGTTAATCATAGACCTTTAAACTTTGTCGCACTTCCACAATCAAGTCCATGGCATCGTTGGGCACTTACAAAATTAAATCGTGACTACTTAATTGCTGCTGCTCATATCGCCGATTGGTCCGCATTCCCTGGCCA
The DNA here is from genome assembly GCA_963853865.1 of Helleia helle. Taxonomy (NCBI): domain Eukaryota; kingdom Metazoa; phylum Arthropoda; class Insecta; order Lepidoptera; family Lycaenidae; genus Helleia; species Helleia helle. Next base: position 10,937,965 of record OY971420.1, read on the forward strand.
GGATATTGATGGTGAAAGAGAGGCTATCTTAATTAGAGAGGTTATGACCTCTATGTGCGATGTCTCAATGCCTAGGATAAGACCAGCTAGGAGAAAATCAGCATATTGGTGGTCCGATCACATAGGACATTTGCGAAGGATCTGCCTTGCGTGCCGACGCAGATATCTTAGAGCTCGGAGACGTCGATCTGCCTCAGATCATGAAATAGCATTGGCATATGGTGAATACAAAAACTCATCTAAGGCAATGAAAAAAGCCATAAAAGACGCTAAAGCTCAATGTTGGAAGGAGTTACTCGACAGCATGGAAAGGGATCCATGGGGCCGGCCATATAAAATGGTAATGGGAAAATTGCGACCCTGGGTCCCTCCCCTAACTGAAACCCTGGATCCAAATTTTATAGACGAAGTAATAGAAATTATTTTTCCAACGAATACCACTGAACCTTGTCCGCTTTCAACTCAAGTAATGGAGTGGTCCGAATCTCTGGAGGTCACTGAGTCTGAAGTAGAGGGAGCAATCAAACGTATGACTGTTAGGAATACTGCGCCTGGCCCTGATTGTATTCCAGGGCGGGTATGGGCGATAGTTCAAACAGTGCTAGGAGACCGACTTAAGCTATTATTTTCACGCTGTCTCTGCCACGGTGTTTTTCCTAAGATCTGGAAAGAAGCAAAACTAATTCTTCTACATAAGGAGGGAAGGCCCATTGACATTCCATCTTCCTATAGGCTTATTTGTTTATTGGACGAGCTAGAAAAGCTATTTGAACGGATTATTGCGTCTCGTATCAATAAACACTTACAGAACGATGGCGCTGATTTATCAGATGGACAGTATGGCTTTCGTTGTAAGCGGTCAACGATAGATGCAATTATTTACGTCCGACATCTATCAACACAGGCTATATCCCAGGGAAAGGTGGTACTTGCTGTAAGTATTGATATAATCAACGCATTTAACTCTCTTCCCTGGTCGACGATTTTAAGGGCTCTCGAATATCACCAGGTGCCACTCTATCTGCAACACATTATTCGTGCCTACCTATCAGAGAGGAGTATATGTTACGTGGGACGCTATGGGATAATGCATAGGAGAGAAGTCGTGTGTGGGGTTCCGCAGGGGTCGGTTTTGGGTCCTCTCCTGTGGAACCTTGCGTATGATGCAGTTTTGCGTGCGGAACTTCCCAATGGAATTAATATTATTTGTTACGCTGATGATATACAAATATTGGCCGAAGAGGAGTCTTTTGAGGGAACAATAGCCCTAGCGGAAGCTGGCTTAACTAGGATTGTAGCAAAAATTCGCGACTTAGGGCTTCAAATAGCCCCACAAAAAACTGAAGCGATATGGTTTCATACCCTACGCCGAAATGTACAGCCACCGGGTGCAACAATTCGAGTAGAAAATGTTGAAGTTAGTGTAGGTCATTGTATGAAATACTTAGGCATATATCTAGATAGTCGATGGTCTTTCGAAGAACATTTTACCCGTTTAGTACCACGACTACAGAAAATTTCGGGTGCTTTACAAAGACTATTACCCAATATTGGAGGTTCTAGCGAAGAAGTCCGTAATCTATACTCGAACATTATCAGATCTGTTGCATTATACGGTGCTCCAGTTTGGTATGATCGGTTATGCGGCGCCCGTCGCCGTGCAGCTAAAGTTCTTGCTGCTCAACGTCGAATTGCAATAAGAGTTGCGCGTGGGTATCGTACCATCTCATATGCAGCAGCCGGTATCCTTGCACGGTTTCCACCGCTGGATATCCTGGCAGAAATGGAGGCGCAAATGTACAATGAGATTCGTACTCTTCGCCGTGGAGATGGTATTGTACCTACTACATTGGTTACCGAAATTAGACAGCGAGCCCGGGAAAGTGCATTTAACGCCTGGCGGATACGACTACAAGAACCGCGTAGTAAAAGACAGCGTGTTGTTGAGGCTATCTTGCCATTTTTCCAGGCGTGGTTGAGCCGAATTAAGGGTGGTACCGTAACCTTCCGGCTAACTCAGATATTAACTGGATATGGCTGCTTTGGTGAATATCTCAAAAGGATAGGAAAGGAGCCCACGGCTCATTGTCACCATTGTGGCCATGAACACACACACACAGCACACGCTTGAGTTTTGCCCAGCGTGGCAATCGGAGCGACAGGTCCTAATTTCACATACTGGAGCAAACCTTTCTCTGTCGGCGTTAATAGCGGCGATGTTGGATTCACGATTGGCATGGGATGCTGTAATGTTAATTTTAGCGAGAGTGTCATGCTCCAAAAGGAAGCTGCAGAACGTAGCGAGAGGACTAATCCTGATCGTAGGGGCAGTCGTAGAGGAGGCAGAACATCCCGATAGAGGTAAACATGGTTGCAGGTAGGCACTATGGGGCTTTTGTCTACCCATGACTAAACATCTTTGCAACCCGCGGATGGCAACGAAATGGAGTGATCCCATTTCGTGTTAATAACTGTCTAGTTGCACTAGACTGGGAAGTGCTCCGACATAGCGTGGTGGGAGTCCTGGCGTTGTTCTTACCGAGATCCCAGGTCTCCCCAGTAAGCGCTTAGGAAGATCACCGAGGAGGTTTTTAGTGGGTAAAAATTACCACATACCCCGACTCTGTGCCCCAGTGGAGTTCGGACGATCTTTTTGAAGATTTTCCTCCTCGAAAAAAAAAAAAAAAAAGGTCTTTTCCAGAGATGTGATGAGTCAATCTATAGAACAGCTCCTATATATAATATATACATTTAATGTAATAACTGGTAATAACATATTGAATGTTTTTAGGCTGTGGCTCAGTACCGGCAGGAGAACTTTGCGAGTGTAAGGATCGTGTGCAAGGCCGCATCTGCAACGATTGCAAAGCTCTGTTTTGGAACCTACAAGAATATAACCCGCACGGCTGTGAAGGTACGTCTTGCATTGTTTTATGTTGGTAGGCAAAGATACAGACAAGGCACCCAACGGTGAGTGTCAAGTCACCTATGATCACAAAAGAATTTACCTGGACTCTCAGGCAACTCATTCATGCGTTGCCTATCCTGAGACGTAAGATAATGAGTATGGGTGGTATCCTAAGTAAAGATTATAGACTATCAAAATAATAATCAGTCCGAATATATCTATAAATCTAAGCAACAACGCGAACGAAGCTATGAGCAACAAGTTATTGTGTACTAGCTGGCGCCCGCGACTATGTCTGCGCAGGATTCGATTTTAAACAATTCACACAATTGTAGCCTATGTGTTATTCTGATGTATACGCTATATCATTGTAAAGTTTTATTAAAATCCATTCAGTACTTTTTGTGTGAAAGATTAACAAATATCTATACATACAAACTGTCGTTTACATTAGTAGATACCCAATACTCTTTCCTTATTCATTTTAGAATGTAACTGTAATCTACCCGGAACACTGGGCGGTCTTGGATCATGCAACACCCGCAGCGGACAATGTACTTGCAAAATGAACGTTGGGGAAAGACAATGCCACCAGTGTCAAGATGGCTTTTACAAACTCCAAAGTCACAATCTATTTGGGTGCACAGGTAACAAAAATTGTATGACGAAGAATAATTTCGGGTACATTCATACATATATGAATAATAATACATACATCACGATCTCTGTAGCTCGATGGTTAGCGCCAACACGCTCAAGCCAGAGCTAGTTAGCCGGGCTTCGAATCCCGCCAGGGAACAAAAAGTTTTCTGTGTTCCTGGGTCATGGATGTGTATTAAATATGTGTATTATATCATAAAAATCTTAAATATATGTATAGATAATAGTATTAAATATATTTCCGTTGTCTGGTACCCGTAACACAAGTTCTTCGAGAACTTAATACTTTCAGGGACCACACGGGACCAAATTGACGTGGTGTAAAAGCGTCCATAGATATATATATATTGCTAGATTCAATTGACGTAGGTACAAATAGTTATTTTATTGATACAATTTTGAATAATAAAATGTAATTTAAAATGTTTTATCTTTTAAAGCTAAATGCTAATATCACAGAGAATATTTCGAGTCTGACATTGCTATAACGAATACTTTTTATTATACGCATTCTATTTCTATTCACGTATCTTCTATTCACGTAGAAGTTTGTCTACTTTTAAAACTGGTATCTATTGAAAACAGCTTGCGACTGTGATATCGGTGGGTCCATTGATAACAACTGCGATAAGAACACTGGACAGTGCCGGTGTCACTCGAGAGTTGAAGGACGTCGATGCGACCGCCCCATCCGCGCCCACTACTTCCCAACACTACACCAATTCCAATATGAAATCGAGGAAGGACTTACACAATCCGGTCCAGTTAGGTACAGAAACTCCGAAGAGGTATTTCCGGGCTATTCTTGGAAAGGATATGTTGTCTTCTCCTTGCTACAGGTATGTTCTAAATTAAAATATATATACTAAAATAATTAAAAAGTTCCCGTCACGGGACGCCTTGCAAATGTCAAACATCTCCATAATATTTATATTACAATGAATAATTACTAAATACGGAATAAAAGAAAGAAGTACAGCATACACGCGGCATGACGCTGTCATGCCGCGTCGTTTACCATCACGGCATTTGGGTCGCTTTTACTGCAATGCCGCGTCTATTGTGAGTATTGAATTGACGTCTCGTACTTATTTTACTATGACATGACGTGATGATTATGGTTATAATGATGTTAAATGACTCTTTTTTTCAGAATGAAGTAATCAATGTGGTGAATATTATTAAATCATCTCTGTATCGCATGGTGTTGAAGTATGTCAACCCTCTTAAAGATCCTATCACTGCGACTATTATTATAACACCTGAAAGTATTACGGATACGCAACAAAGGTAAGAAAGGATTTTATACATTATTAATGCGTGAAGATAATTTTGTATGCCGGTTAAAGATTATTACAGTCAATTGTCAAAAATAATAGGATTTCTTATGCTGAAGAAGTAAATAAATCTACTTACTTATATACAATAGAGGTTGGATATTTGAGACGGGTCAGTAAGGGCAAATACCTTAATCGTTATAGTTACAGTAAAAAGTTCCTAGGAGACCATCCATAACTTTTTAAGATATTCCGAAACGAATTCACAGATTTTTGAGAAAATTTACGGTCAGCGAAAAAAATGCTGAAATCCAAAAAAAAAATTTTTATGCCTATCGATCTTACTTCGTATGAGGGTCAAAAGACTATGGGACCATTTAAGATATGAGTACTAAAACTGTCAAATATCGCCAAAAACATTTTTAGTACATATTAGTATATAATATGCATGTTTTTTTTGTTAGTTGGATAGGCAAACCGACAGACGGCAACCTGATAGTAAGTTGTCGACGTCACCCATGAATATAACTCGCCGGGTTTTAATGTGTAGAGCTGCATCCACCTTACCATCTTTCGGGCGCAGCGAGTCCCACATACCCGCCTGGGGAATCCCCTCTCCCCGTGGGATGTCTCAGAGCATTTACCGGTGGAAAAGGAAAAAAAGGTACAGACAGTGTAATTACTGGCACCGAGACTTAACATCTTATGTCTCAGGATAGGCAACACATAGATGTGATGCCTGGGCTCGTTCCAGGTAAACAGGTTTATGTTCATGGGCGACGTCGACCACTTACCATCAGGTGGCACGTTTGCCAATTTGTCTAACCAACTAACATTAAAAAAAAAAAAAAAGCCCATGTAGCAGGGCGCGCGTCACAGCGCATTCCTCCCACGGCTGCTGTGTATGTTTCCCTTAATATACAGTAATACGAGTTTTTTATAACGTTTAAAGTTCTTAACAATTCAAAATAATCGATTATATTTTATTTTATAACATGTAATATTAATTTATCTTTTTGTTATAGATTTAACGTGTACCTCAGACCAACCATTCAACCGCAGCTTGTGACTGTTTTACTGGACAAAGGGAATGCACCAGCGCCGTTCGTGATGAATGCTGGAAACTGGACGGTCACCATCAAAACAACGAAAGAAGTTATGATAGTGAGTGTGATGCGTATTATATTTAGTTGGGGAATGCCAAAAATATTTTATCTATACTAATATTATAAAGCTGAAGAGTTTGTTTGAACGCGCTAATCTCAGGAACTACTGGTCCGATTTGAAAAATTCTTTCAGTGTTAGACAGCTTATTTATCGAGGAAGGTTAGGTTATGAAACATCACGCTGTGACTTATAGGAGTTGAGTAACGCGGGCGAAGCTGCAGGCTACAGCTAGTTTACTATAAGTTCTCATTACTATCGAAGGAGTTGTGATTTGGATTGGAGCAATGTTATTAAGTAGTCTTTCAATTGCAAACACAAAAATTATGAGGCAATAAAAAATATTATAAGATTTATGTATATTATATTGTCACTTGACGCATTAATTCGTTGAGAGGGGTCCAGTGTTCAATGTCCAGCAATAGGAGGTTACAGGCTGATACTGGAAAGAAACGAAGTATTATTGATCAATTGCATATTATAAAACCCAAAGTATTTATTTTATTTAATTTTGTTTTATTCGGATAATATACAGTCATGTTTAATTAATCTAACTTATATTCTAATAAAATATCAAGACATTTATTACACGTTTTAGCTTATTAAAACTAAAATACTTGTTTTTTTTTTTAGTAAGTATAGTGGCTCAGTTACAAATTTTATAAATAAAATAATAAAAAATAAAAAAAGCAATAAAAGTTAAGAAATAGCAGCAAACCAATTTTTGTTTGTATAAGACTTGTATTGTAGAATAAATTGTTTACTCTCTTAGTTTAGCTAGAGTATCTTATTTTCACTTTGCATAACTAATATTTATATTTTTTTCAGGATTATTTTGTACTTATACCCGAAGCATATTATGAAGCTACAATATTAACACAAGTAGTCGATAAACCTTGTATCGTTGGAGATAAGAAGCTATGCAGACACTTTGCTTACCCTAGCCTTAGTGGGAAGCCATTTGCAGATATAACAAATATGTTATCTACTGTAACTGAATATATTGATGATCCAGAGGCAAGTATATATCAAAATATATTGAAATAAAATAAATATATAAAATAAAATAAATAAATATAAATATATATAATAAAAATAAATAAAAATTAAAATAAATAAATAAAAAATAGTAAAAATGGAACACATATGTTTCGTGAGTGTTTTATGTCATAACAGATTGAGTGGCTAATAGTTTCTTTTTTAATTCACTTAAATACATTATTTTCCTTTCAATTTATAGGTAAAATTACCTTGATTATGCATGCATTAAAAACCACTGAGGTTTAAAATTACTTATATAAATGACAATATTTCATCAATAAATTATTATTGTTTTTTTACAGCAATTAGAAACATACTCCGCAGGCCCTAACGACATACCTTTACTCAACAATAATCAAAATGAGCTCGAGTACAACATTAAAATAGACCCTAATGGACCGTACATACTTGTTATTGAATACGTCACACCAATCAACAAAACAGCTTTAACAATAAACGAAGCTTCTAGTGGACATTATGATCTGACTCCTAAAGGAATAATTACTATAAGGTTCCAGTCTGGTGACGGGCAGGAATCATTTGCTCTAGCCAACTTGAATGACTGTCCATACACTTCACCATGCAGACAAGTCGTTGTAGATGACATATCCAAAATATTTGTATTCCGAGTACAGGATCCAGAAAATGTCGTCCATATAGAAGTAAGTAATTCTTTACTTGCAAATAAATTATACTTGTTATTTTCAAATAACTTATTATTAATTGATTTTAGGGTGATGTAGGTACGTTGGCTGGAATCAAATCAATTATAGCGATTCCAGAGGCGGATTGGCATCTCGATTATATTACTCCACGGCCGTATTGTTTGAATAGAGACGGTCGGTGCAGTCCAGCTGTATTCTCAAAGGCCGTGGATTCTAAAAAGGTATTTGGAAACGTTTACTCTTTTACTTATATATTAGTTTTGGCCTTACTATCTGCATTATTGAAATAAAATTACATGGAGTAATCACATAATGTTAGCCTTGAATGGCAAAGACTTCACGGGCTAAAACTTTTATGATTACACCAACTTTACTAATTCTGTCTTCTGTGCACGGTCAACATACAATAGAAACAACAACAAAAAATACTAATTTAAATACAAATTGTTGTTGTTCAATAATAGCAAATGTTAATATAGGTTGAGATTGAATCGGGCGTGGGTGGAGATAGAGAGAACAGACCGTTAATTCTCGACAACTCAACAATGGTAGTTTACCTGGCACCGCAATCAGGACCCATTAAAATAGAGTCGAAAGTTCCAACGCCGGGAGAGTATATGATCATACTTCACTATTACCAACCTGACAATCCAGGTAAGTAACTATTTACTACACCAAAATATATTCGGTTTAAATTTTAAAATTGGAATTATTATAATATAATATATATTCTGAAAATATCCATATTATAATTTCGCAAATATCTAAATTTTTGCCTAATATTCACGATACGTGCCGTGACGCTGTCATGGCGTGATGTTAACACTAACTTTGAGTGTGCGTTTACTGTTGTTTCTTTGTTTTATTCGATCCTTCGTTAAAGATAATTATTAATTTTAATATATGCACTATAATAATATAGATGTTTTACATCTGGCGGTGAACTCGTGTCGGCAAACATTTAAAAAAATCCATTTCAATGTCATATTCTGGCTAACTTAAATATTGTTATATCAGAAAGCAATATGGGCATCGAACTGAATGCTGATGGTCAAATATACGAAGCTAGTATACCAATCGAACATTGCCCGTCCAACTCCGGGTGCAGAGTACTTATAAAACAAGCAGATGGAAGAAGGCAGTTTATGATGAACGAAAACATTACAATTACTTTTAAGGTAATGACCATGACAATTTAGCTTTAAATATTTTTTAACAATCACACCACGTTAACCTAGTCTCGTGGTAAGTTCGTGAGAACTTGTGTTAACCAGGAACATTCATACAAACTTTCGCGTTTATAATATTAGTAGGCGTTTTCCGAGGTTTCAACTAAGCAATACATTTTCATCATAAATAGCCTTCATAACAATAGAGCTATCAATTTCAAAGACAAAAAAGCTTTCAAATACTCCTCTTAGCTCTAATAATATTAGTATACAGTATGGTTATACAATATATTATATTATTAATTCAACTGTATACGCTTTTACAATAGGATCCCAGAAAATGTGCAAAACCTCCCAATAAAAAAATTCAAAAAAGTTATTAAAGAGCGTTTGTGTGGTAAAGGATATTATAAAGTAAAAGATTTTATAGAAGATACCACACCTTGGGAATAGGGTGTTCCTCCCAGCCATTTCAGAATAATAACATGTAAAATTTGTTATAAATTATTTGAAAAGATTAGTTCCACTGAGTTTGTTTCGCCGGTTCTTCTCAGTGGGCTTGCCTTGGAACCGGTGGTAGACTCAATTGACGTTCAAAAAGATACTCTGTTGGTACTATTTTGAATAAAAATTTTGATTTTGATTTTTTTGATTTTGAATTAAATTTTTAATTACAGGGTGAATCGAGTAAAGGAGTATGGCTTGATTACATTCTGATAGTAGCTAAGAACGATTTTGTAGATTCTGCATTGAAAGAAGCTAACATGGTCGATTACACGCGTGAATTCATAGAGCAGTGTGCAGTAAACCACTTCTATATTAGCCCTAATACGACGGGTAAGTGAATTAAATAACTTTATACACAAACTTTATTTACAAAACAATATATTCACAAAAGGAGGATAACAATTAGGTTGTGTACTACTTTTTAATCGACATCCAAAAAGAAGGTGGAGGTTCTATGTTCATATATTTACTTTTAATATAAATGTAGGGGACCTATAATAAGTGTATAGTCCACATGGATTTGCGAAATAATAAAACTCCTTTTGTATCTGTATATTTCGTGCATTACAGTAGCGATGATCTGTGAAAATTGAATTAGTGGTACCAAAGACAAACTGCTGACCGTTATGTACAAAATTCGTTAGCCGAGGGAACAAGACGTCCTCCACTTAGTGCGAACTTGCAGCTCTGAGACATACTCTTGCATCCATCGTGTAAATACTGCCTCATCTGCTCCACTCTCTGGTACCGTGTAAGGCGCGACGTGTTGGTGTCATTTAAATCCTCGCAAGCAGGTGACGTCAAGGTGCGGTCGATCAAAAAGTGACCTGGACTGAGTGGTAGGTTTGGATCAGTTGACATGGGGGACAAAGGTCGATAGTAGAAAATGACTTCTATTTGAATGAGTGTTGTGCTCAACTCCTCATATGTAAGGTGTGCATTTCCGATGAATCGACGAGGGTGGTGTTTGCACGATCGTACTGCAGCCTCCCAAAGATCGCCAAAATGAGCAACACAAGGAATAATTTGTTCCTTAGTCGCATAATCTATCATAGATTAGAGCTCCAACCAGTAGCCAGGAGGCCATGTGGTCGTAGACTTCACGGTTGACCGGGGGCAACCCCCCACTTTTACAAACCAAAACTTGAGCCAAATCGGCTCACACTAATCCGATGTAGCATTAGGGCCTTTGAGCCGTTAGCATAGATCATTCCGAAAAAAAAGATTAGAGCTACACGGAGCCAAAAACTTAGCAAAATTAAGTTTTTACCATTGTTAGAAAATATCTCGTCTGGTTTTCCATAGCGAGCAAGAAACCATTTTAAAGCCATCAAGTAAGCATCAGTCCTTAAAGTGCGTTACAAGCTCCAAATGTATCGCGCGCGTGACAAAACAAATAAATAAGCAAATATAGCATTTAACTGTACGTGCCCCTCTGCCGGTAGGTCGGTGTTATGCGTTCTTCGAATCTCTTTCGGTTGAATTTACTCTATCATCATGAGGGCCGGCCCTCATCACACCCTCAGGAGAGGGAGGCGTGTCACACATGGTACCCATACAATCTAACGTTAGCGTAGTGCTATCGCTGTTTGCGCGGTCTGAGTTGGCGTCTACTCGTATCGGATTCGAACCTAAGCTTTCGCGGTCGATCCGGATCGATGTGGTTGCCATGTGTAGAAGCGGTGTGCATGTGAGATATTTCGCCAGCTGGATCGGTTAAGATATGCTTAGGTAGCCTACGTCTAACTGGAACTGAGCTATCTGGGTTATAATTTGCCACGCTCACGATAAGCGGGTTTGGGTGAGTAAGGCACATGTGCGCAACCTATCGAGCAAGATTTCTCCCTCCTAGAGGCCACCAAGCTTCGCGGATATTAAATAATAAAACTTGTGATCCATCTAGACTGATACTGCCGGATCCTTTAGTGATCTTATTTTGACTATTATTTTTAAAACGCAACATGTACCTATGACACGGCGCGTACCAAACGCATATAATTTGAGAACCGTTCGAATTGGGTGAATGACTGTGTGTTTGCAACTACAAGCGAATACTTTTAAATAATAATTTTATTTATTTCAAGAAACATACAAAATCGTTACATAAGCATACACAGAGATAGGGAGTCACCTAGTAAGTATGAAAGCATACTTGTGGCAGGTGGTCGCGCTCTTCCATAACAATTACTTAGATACATTTGAATTTAAAAGTATTATAATAACAAAGTACAATTTATGGCAAATTTGAATAAAAACATTTTACAAAAAATTCAAACCGATTTCAAAAATACTAAACTTAAAAGTAATAAAATAACTGTGTTTATTTAATTTTTGTGCTTACAACTTATAATCAACTTAATCTTCTACTAATGTACAAACTTTGCGTTTACCACGTCATTATAGTTACATATTGAGTCGGTGTCAGCCAATATAGGTAGGTAAGGTACAGCAACAAATACGACACCGACTCCAAAAGTAACTATAATGACGTGGTAAACGCAAAGTTTGTACATTAGTAGAAGATTAATTATAAGTTGTAAGCACAAAAATTAAAGAAACACAGTTATTTTATTGCTTTTTAAACCGACTTCGAAAAAAAGGAGGTTCTCAATTCGTCTGCATGTTTTTTTTGTATGTATGTGACACGATTACTCCGCTGTTTGTTAATGGATTTCGATGGTTATTTTTTTGTTTGAAAGCTGGTGCTTCCAATTTGGTCCCATATTAATTTTATTAAGATCTGACAAGCCGTTTAGTTATTCCGAATAATGCCTATTTGGTTGGTTTCTTTTACCTTGATGATATGCTGATGTGCTCATTTTATTACTTGTCGATGTAACAATTGTATAGGATGCTTTGGTAGCACATGGAAGTAGAAGAAATCAACCAAATAGTCACTATTTGGGAATAACTAAAAAACGGCTTGTCATATTTAATAAAATTAATAAAATTTCCAATTTGCTCCCAGCAAATTGGAAACACCAGCTTTCAAACAAAACAATAACCATCGAAATCCATGCACAAACGGCGGAGTAATCGTGTCACATACATACAATTAAAAAAAACATACAGACGAATTGAGAACCTCCTCTTCGTTTTAGTTCGGTTAAAAATACAAGCGCCATACGCCAGTTGTGAAGCGTCTGTAAATAAATATGTGTAGTTCTGTATGCGTATAGTTATTATTATCACATTATAATTATAATACGTTATTAAGCGGCAGGCGAGACGACGCAAACCTATTCCAAATATCAGGTACCACGTCGTTCCAAATAGTTCCAGTCAATTTTGTGAGAGGTAGAGAGTAGAGACGCTACAATAGAATCTTCGCCTGCGTAATGAACGGAGTGATAAAACCTAACGGATCGAAAATCTGAGAAATGCTTGCTTACAACTTCCGAAGTGTTGTTTCTAAAGTCATATTGAGTTTTAAAATACAATTCGTTTGTTGTATTATACCAACCGATACCTAGCATTTTAGAACTGCTATTATTATTTAATAATAGTTTATTCAATACATCATATTGTATCATTGAACTTTCGTGCGTAAAACTAAACGTCCACTTTCGAAGTGGGAAACAGCCTGATTGTAATGTATTAACCACTTCGTTACAGAGATACAATAATTAACATTGATCATCATCACCAGTCAAGAGGTCATCAACGTAGATACCTATCCTCTTTGATGATTCTCTGGACATCAAGGTCAGCTGATTCAGTCCCCGAAAATGGCTAATCAGTCACCTTGTATGGCTGGCCCTACGCGTTGAATGTCGTTGAGAGATGTATCCGAACTAGATGCAGTGCATCAAATACCCGCTATTTCGTGGTTACACTGTACTCCCGAAGAACGCCATGACGTGGCATAAAATAGTGCGGAATGCCATAAGACGATATTTTAATCGTGTGACGCATGTTTACGTATTCGTGAATGAATTCCGTATACATACGCCTATGTTTCTGAGCGCTATAATCACCTTTCTAAGGCGAAGAAACGTCGTTGAGCTTGAGCAAACGTGTCTCCTAAGACTTCAGGTGACCTTTTAAAGGGAATAAAAACGCAGCACCAATCGTCACGATTGCGCGTTGTAGTCGTGACGAAGTGTTCCTCGCACGCCTTCTCCTCATCATTCATAACATATCTGTTGTATTCGCATGGTTACATTGACTGTGTCAGCTCGCAAATATCAATACTTTTGTGAGTGGGATGTAATAATTGCGCACCTATTTCATCACAAAAGGATTTATTTACGAAACAGCGCTGGTCCCGGGTCGGGTTTTACTAGACTAGATTCTTATCAGCAACTTGAACGAGTGCAGTCGATAGCAATACCGACTGCAAGGTATTAAATTGAGATGGTCGCGAGTTGGCTGTGTGCGTAGGACTAAACGATAAGGGTTGGTGTGCGTAGTCTCGGGTTGACTCGCTCCGCGCTCGCCCTACGCAGTACGCGCCTCTTCACTCTTCAGTACGAGATGACACATGCATAGTTACGGAAAGCGAAATTGCACTGTTCATATGAATAATTAGTGTTGTGTTTTTATCACATCTCTTATCCCGAGCCTGTATTCTTCTGTAGAGTGTAGCAATTTGGAAATTGCTTCCATTGTCCAAACTAACTTGTAAATACTTAGTGCGCGAATAAAGTGGATGATTAACATTACATATTCACGGCCTTTGTGATTTATTGAACGCAATATTCATTTAATACGCATATTGCAATGAGACTTGTGTAAATGAATGCTGTGAACTGGTTTTTTACTTCAATTTGCTCCTTACTGTGTGTGTATAAAGTTTCCAACATATCTAAAGGACCTAACAGTTCATTTAGAATTATTGTCTCTAGAAAAATATTATACTTAACATAAGTATAATATTTTTCTAGAGTTCCCATTTTCTGTGTTCCCGTTCTGTGATTTTATCTGATTTGGAAACAATAATATAAATTATTATTTATTATCTTGTCCCAAGCATCGGCAGGCACACCTAACAAATTTAGCGCTCGTAGATTTTTAAGGGTATTGTAAATTAATTTTTGAATAAAATTAGGCGATTCCTTCGACGACGAATATTAAATATTGATTTTATATAAATTTGTATTAATAGTCTATTATTATTATGTTTATTTGCTTTTGCAAATAAATCTATACTTATATTATAAAGCTGAAGAGTTTATTTGTTTGTTTGAACGCGCTAATCTCAGGAACTACTGGTCCGATTTGAAAAATTCTTTCAGTGTTAGATAGCTTATTTATCGAGGAAGGCTATAGGCTATAACATCACGCTGTGACTTATAGGAGTTGAGTAACGCGGGCGAAGTTGCAGGCAGCAGCTAGTATGTCATAAATATGTGGGAGCTTTTGCTCCCACGCAATTAAATCATTATTTGAAGATATTTCTAACGAGATAATTAGTAGTAAAACCTATCAAAGACTACCTATATTGTTTTCTAATGTTTGCGCGAATTTCACTCATTATAATGAAACAATTTTTTACGGATTTTATCGCGGTTTATTAAGATTTTTACAAGCCCGGACGTTTCGGATACTTTACAGCAACCATGGTCACGGGAGGACTGAGGTGACAGATGTCCTAATGTTACAAAGTTATTCGAAACTACCCTATGATACATCATTATTTTAATTAGTCCTCTCTACGCAGAAAGTGCTAACTGCATCTTTAATCTGTGGCATATTATGCTTGGTTTTTGATTTAATTATTTTAATAATGGGATCCCAAGCAGGTGGTAAGAGCCAGCCATCTTCTCTATTGAAATTTGGATGTTTTTTAATTTCAATAGCCTCGCGGATCATCCTTGGTTGGAATCGGTGTTCTTTTGCGAGTATCTGTGGTTTATCAAATCTAATATAATGGCGAGCTTTGTCTAGACTATGTTCACAGATTGCAGACTTAGAGAAGATGGCTGGCTCTTACCACCTGCTTGGGATCCCATTATTAAAATAATTAAATCAAAAACCAAGCATAATATGCCACAGATTAAAGATGCAGTTAGCACTTTCTGCGTAGAGAGGACTAATTAAAATAATGATGTATCATAGGGTAGTTTCGAATAACTTTGTAACATTAGGACATCTGTCACCTCAGTCCTCCCGTGACCATGGTTGCTGTAAAGTATCCGAAACGTCCGGGCTTGTAAAAATCTTAATAAACCGCGATAAAATCCGTAAAAAATTGTTTCATTATAAAGACTACCTATCTTAAATAGTGAAATTTTTGAATGTCACTAAGTTTGTTGGAGCTATGAACCAGTGAAATATATGTATCTCTAAACCCAAGGAATTTTTCATAGGATCCATCGAATTCGCGCATAGAAATAGTCGGTAATATTATCGAGTGTAAACCGTTATTAATTTTGCATTTCGAGCTTGTAGGGTTGACCTTGCTAGCTATCAAGGACTCGTCGTATGAAAGTGCGTTGTAGTAAATATTTTCGATTTGCTCACGGTAGGTATAATACAATAAATATATACAGCCTGATTTTTTGAAGAACGGACATAATCATGGAGTGATAGAACTTGGTTTCACCAATCCAAGAAAATTATATACACCAAAAAAAACAAATAAATAACAAAATATAGATAAATGTAAATAATGCATTGTTGGCCTTAGAATATGGTCACCCTATTGTATTATCACGTGCATTTTACGCGCTAAATTTAGACAGACGGTGTGGTGGTAGCTTGGTAGGTATAAAATAATCGAATGAACTATGATAAGTGGTAAATAAATAATGTATGTAATGTAAAGTAAATATGATCTCATTTTTCCTTCATACTTTGATCCTGGCTTAGGACAGGCAAAACTACCTAGGTACCTACTAAAGTAATGATACAAGTTAATTTAATTAAATTGATTTATCTTTATCGTTAATCCTTTGTATTACGAATTTGAGACACATTTGATTTTTCATTCTGTCTGGTTGCGCGCGTGCTTAACGAAAGCCAAGGGGTTAATGTATTCACATGACGTTAGATAAAAGAAACTGTAGCACGTATGTATTTCTGGCGCATTAAAAAAATGGAATCATACTATTTACAACAATTGAAAATAAGATATTTACACAACCTACTAAATTAACTAACTACTAAATTAATCTAAGTAAATTAGTATCTCCCCGGTCAACACATAGTTCGGTACGTTTGCGCATATTGTCTTTGACACGGTTTAGTACAAATGGATCACTTTTCACAGTCTCAAACGCTGTTGTTATCCGTGTTTTTAATTCTTCCCTATCTGCGTACTCTGACACAGACTAGGCGTTTGATCTCGCCCCACAGATAAAAGTCTAAGGGTGTTAAATCAGGCGAAAGAGCCGGCCAAGACACGGGACCTCCACGACCTATCCACCTCTCGCCAAACTAACAATTGTGATACTCACGAAAACGAAGCTGGTAATGCGCGGGAGCACCGTCGTGCTGGTACTTGGTAGTAGAGGTTACGGTGATAGATGAGAGGCACGTCATCCAACATATCATTCACCACATTTGACACAAGGTACGCGACGATTCGGAAACCTTTCGCGGTACAAGTCTATCGCACAACGTACACTGTCACCAGATAAAGCATAAGCTCTTACCATCTCCCAATATTCTCCATTTGAAAATTCATTCGACATGATTTAATACGTAATTAGTAATTACGTATTATACGCGACACGCGGTTGACACAAACAAAACATACGCTCCGGACAATGACACGTATCGCACTGGCCTTTCTTTGTGAAAAGCCGACAGTCGACACCGGTCACCGGCCATCGCGCGCCGTGTTTCTTAGGCCCCGTGCGCACGAGCGTTTTTTGACCGACCGTTAAAAAAGAGTTTGAATGGGACAAATGGATAACCATGTATCTGTTCACACGAAAGCGTTTTTAAAGTGAGGCGCATTTTTGTCAAGTGCTGTTGGATTTTCGACCTTGTGTTTGGCGTTAAATCGAATTGAGCATACCAAACTCCAAAGTCGGGTTTTACCGCGACACTTTTAAAACGCTCGTGCGAACGGGGCCTTAGGTATGGCTCGCGGTAGAACGTTCGGCCACTTTATTTTGTGGTTCGGCGTATTTGATGCATCGTATCTTACCTATTTCATAATACTGTGTTTACTTTAATTCAAGTGTGAAGGATAATTTTGAAAAAAAATAAGACCCCACTTGTGATATATTTTTGGAATCAGGATCTTTAGCTCTATACGCTACTTGAATATGTCCGTTCTTCAAAAAATCTGCCTGTATAATTGTTCCTCGAGTTATCGATACCCTTATTAGCATCGGTATCAAAAAAGATTTACCGCTATTTTGATACAGATGCTATATTGATGCTATCCATGCTCATTTTGGCAGTTTAAAGAAGGAATGGGTTTTTTAGAGAAGAAAGGGCAAACGGACAGTCGTTTCACCTGGTGGTAGGTGATAAGCGGCATCCATAGACACCCGCTACATCTTTAGCAGGTGTGTTGCCAGCCTTTCAAATATGATCAAGCTTTTTTCTTGGAGGTCCCCGAGTCGTATCGGTTCGGAAATACCGTAGGTGGTAGCTGGTTCCGAATAGTTGTAGTGCGAGGCAGGAATTGCCGTTGTGTATTTCCGAACATCGAGATGGTGTAGATAAAATTTGTAATTTTTACGCGATGTCCGTTGGTGAGTACTCACGTTTGTGCAAAATACGATTTTACCACCACAGCCTATGCTTGCTCCGGCACACACCTGACTCCTGAGATGACACCCGGGAAATCCTTAGCGTATATATGATTACTCCGATGCCCTGGCCTCAATAATGCGATTTGGTTTGGTGTAAATACCAAATGTCATGAAATTCTGCATACGCGTCTTCCTGATTGCAAACGTTCTTCACCGATCCTTTTAATTTCGGCTCGAAGACCAAAATTATGTAGGCGAACTGGTGTGTAATCCCTTAAATGGATTTGCGAAATAATATAACTCCTTTTTTGACTTTGTATAATTCGTGCATTACAATAGCGATGATTTGCGAAAATCTAATTAGTTTTACCAAAGATAAACTGACCGTTATCTAGAAATTTATTAGTCGGTTAGGGGGGAACAAGACCGCAGGATGCATTGTGCTTGGATAGATGCCCCCAGGTGCTTTCGTGTCTGTGGTAACGATTCTACATTGTTGCGTCCGTCTGAATATAGGTAGATAGCAAGTGTCTTATGCGAATGCTAATGTAAGTAAGAGGTAGTGTCATGCTGCTTTGCATCCGAATTGGGCCGGCACGACCGGGGTGGTACCTCTCGCTCACATAATATCGGTGTCAAGTGTCAGCTATGCTTTGCGTTTCGAGCGGTTTGTGAGTTTCCGGTGGCCCATTGGGGGGGAGAGGGAAAAGGAGAGCAACGCATCAATATACTCTATGGTTGTGTTGATGTGTATGGGTGTCGATAGTCGACAAAAGGCTTTGTTAGCTCGTTTGCTCTTTTATGCTATGAAAAATATGCCCGAACAATAACATTTTAAAAAATTACAAATATAAAACCATACATACTTTTCAGGTTTTTGTCGAGATGCAATGTTTTCCATCACGGGTGAATACAATAGCGGTGCTCTGAGCTGCTTCTGTGATTTCTTCGGTTCCACTGAGCTAGAATGTGACACATTTGGAGGACAATGTCCGTGTAAATCAAACGTTATTGGTCGCACTTGCAGCGCTTGCAGGACTGGTTATTACGGTTTTCCCGACTGCAAGCCTTGTCACTGCCCGTCGACAGCTATATGTGATGACAATGGTGAGTTTTGTTGGTTGCGATCGTTTTATAAACAATATATTTTTATTTAACATTAAAAACGTGCTATGGTCAATAAGTAAAGTAAAACTTAATGTAACATTTAAAATTAACATTAAAATTTAAAACGGGATATTTACAATGTTCTTTAACTTTTGTTTTTCGGAGCTCGATATTTCAACATTTTCTTCAAACTTGTTCATGAGACTTTTTTGCTTCTTTTAGGTGAGTGTATTTGTCCCAAGAATGTGGAAGGTGAAAACTGCGATCGTTGCAAGCCTTACACGTTTAATTTTGATGTCCAACGCGGTTGCGATGACTGCAACTGTAATCCTTTGGGCGTCATTCACAATCAATTACAATGTGAGGCTGATAGTGGGAATTGCGCGTAAGTAAGAAATTATTTTAAAGAATATTTCTGTATGATAATCGTGAGTAAATATGTTAAGTACGCATCCGTCCAGGATACGGGCTGGTGACGTTCACGAAGTGAGTCTACGGAACTTATTAGTTATTAATAACTAATATCTTTTTTACATATATAAATTTTTAGAGAAATAATATTGGATGATGTAAAAAATCTAGATAAACTGTTTTACTAAACTTATATACTAAGTACCTACTTAACATACGTATAATTTACAGATGTAAAGAAAACGTAATTGGTCGTGTTTGTGACCACTGTGTTCCCGGATTTTACGCGTTTCCCGATTGTGTTCAATGTTCTTGTAATCTTGATGGCACCACAGACGACGTCTGTGACCAGAACACCGCACAGTGCTATTGTAAAAAGCACGTAAAAGGACAGGTAAAAAAAAACTCGCTCGGCAGATGTGAAACATCTATGTTAATCTGATATTAATATTAAAATTCGTAATTATTAAAAAATATATATAAACGAAAGATGGAATAAAAAAATAAATATAGTAGTCGCGCGCGTCATGTCAGTTTGTTTGACGGACAGGATGCTGTCACGGCATTCGAGTCGATTATACTGCAAAGGTGCACCAGTAGCTGTTTCACATTGAGATAATTTTTTTATATATTTTTTCCTTATGCGTCTCTAATTTAACAATATGAACAGGCTTGCGACACGTGTAAAGAAGAATATTTCAATCTTCAAGCCGACAATCCGGATGGTTGCATAAAATGTTACTGTTTTGGGAAGACAACACGTTGCAGCAGCTCCTATTCATCTTGGGCTGAGGTAAGAGCAGTTTATTACTTAATATAATATTACTAGCTGTATTTCGCATTCTATTTCCAAGGTAACTCCAAGAAAAAAATATATGACACTTTACACGTAATGAAGCGAGTTTTCAAAGAGAGGATTGTTTTCTCTGGTACCATTACCATCCCTTTACCTTATCATGGACCACGTAGACCACGTAAGGTAAAACGTCGGAAATGGTAAAATCTTCCGTAAAATCCGTACAAAGTAGATAATAGGTACACTACAACAATATAGCGTAAACATTATTGATTTATTTACGTCGTATTGTACCCTACCTACCTACCTGGCTGACACCGACTCCAAAAGAAACTATAATGATGTGGTAAACGCAAAGTTAGTACATTAGTAGAAGATTAAGTTGATTATAAGTTGTAAGCACAATAATTAAAGAAACAGCTATTTTATTACTTTTTAGTTTAGTATTTTTGAAGTCGGTTTTAATTTTTTGTAAAATGTTTTTATTTTATGTTTTCGACTTTAAATACTTTAACAGCTACTACTTATGGTCACGAAAGGATTGAGGATATTTCCTAGTGTAATTTAGTGTTAGAAGTAACTTAAGATTCATCAATAGTTCTAATTAAGGTTAGATTAGCAGAATGTGCTGTCTTGACTATGCTTCCCGAACAGTTCCAACTTGGTAGAATTTTATCACGACTATCTAAATTTTATTAACCGACTGCAACAAAAAGGAGGAGGTTCTCAACTCGGCCGGTATTTTTTTTTATGTATGTTCACCGATTTCTCCGTCAATTGTGGACAATTGTCAAAATTCTTTTTTTGTTTGAGAGGGTATACTTGCCAAATGGTCCCATGAAAAGGAAACCAGGATCTGATGATGGCATCCGAGAGAAATCGAGGGGAACTTTCTAAATTTGCAGAAGCGACTAGTGCGTTTAATGTTTTTAAATAAGCATTTAGAAGCACTACAATTTAATTAAGGTCTAGAGTCGATCTGATGCTGGAGCTGGAAGACAGTCGAGGGAACTCCTCGACGATTTACTTCAGTAACCTTGTGTTTGGGCTTGATTAATTTGTATTGATGAGAACTTTGCACCCATATGGGTGATACGTGCCATTACAAGTCTGATGATGGAGACCATATACAGTGTAGTACTTTGGCTGACACCGACTCCAAAAGTAGCAATAATGACGTGGTAAACGCAAAAATTGTACATTAGTAGAAGTACAAGATGATTATTAGTTGTAGACACAAAAATTAAATAAACGCAATTATTTTATTACTTTTTAGTTATTTTATTTTTTAAGTCGGTTATAATTTTTGTTTTCTAACTTATTATAGGGATCGTGGCGTGGCATTGATCATAGTTATATCATTTCTGATGCAACTGTTAATTATATAAATAGTCTAAATTATTAAAGGAGATGATGGTCTTAAAATATTAATAATAATTTTAGATCAACGGCATGAGCGACTGGTACTTAGTGAACGTAGTATCAAATAGAACTCTGAACATTTTCCCGCTCACCATAGCCCCTACTGTTCTAAATGATTCGGACATCGGAGTAGAAATTGTAAGCAGTGATGATGACGGTCAGAAAGTTGTGTATTTTGGTGCTCCTGATTATTACTTGGGTAAGTTACACCTCTCTAAATATTCACAAAAGATTTCAAAGTAATTTTATGCTATAAGCCGTAGTGCAGTGGTGACTAATATTGTGTACTCGTCATTCATATTTTAGGCAAACGTCTGACGTCATACGGAGGATATCTTACGTATTCTATATTCTATACAACACATAGCAATGGGCGTGCCATTGCAGCTGCAGACGTAATTATAGGTGGCTCCAATGGATACATAGTCCACAACAGTATCGAGCAGCCTCCGTCCTTCGACAATTGGTTGCATAGCGTTAGACTATCTGAAGACGAGTTCACTCACGTCGATGGCTCACCAGTAACAAGAGACCAATTCATGAATATACTCTTCAATGTTACCAGCATTTATATTAGGGCTACATATTGGCATGAGGCAATAACAACAAGGTATATATATTTCATAACTTGCTTAATAATTGATAATTCTTTTTTTAAACTTTATCCGTCTGTAAATAGTGCTCCAAAACCTTTGAAATTTTCAATTTGAAGCTTCCTGTATACCGAGTCATATCACAGAGTTATGACTTATGAAGACTTAAGGACGCTGTATGTTAGTCAATAATAAATTATAATATTCTTAATTTAATTTTTAGATTAATAGAAGTGACTTTGGACATAGCTGTTGACGAATATGTGGAGGGAGCCCGAAGAGCATCATCAGTTGAAGAATGTCAGTGTCCTAAAGCGTATAGAGGCATGTCTTGTGAACAATGCGCACAAGGATATTATAGACTGAGCTCGGGCCCTCACGCCGGGCTTTGCGTGCCTTGTCAATGTAACGGTCATTCAAAGGAGTGTGATGTCAATACTGGAATATGTTTGGTAAGTAATTTTCGGCTAGCTATTCCTCGCGATTTTATCCGCCGAAATGAAATAAAATCCATTTTTAAAAATAATCTTTCTTACTAATTCGACTAGATAATATTCGACAAAAATATATAAAATTAATATAAAGAACGTATCAATTTGCATAGTCAATCATACATTATAATATTTAAATTATTATAGACAAAGAATCAAAATATTTTATCGCGGAATGTTTTAGGAATGCACAGATAATACAATGGGCGATCATTGTGAGCAGTGTATTATTGGATATCATGGCAATGCTTCTCTCGGTACACCAAGAGACTGTCTCATCTGTGCTTGCCCAATGCCTTACGCTTCGAACAAGTAAGTTTATCTTTTTTAACGTTCATTGTATACCAACTTACCAGGACACAACTCCCATTTTGCTATATCTATACAGATAAATAAAATTGGAGTGTCTGTTTGTAATACTAAAATAAACGCTTTTTACTAAATGCTTATGTATGTATGTGTAATGTGTATACATTTTATGTGTATACGTTTAACTTTGGTACATATACCAAAATAGCATTTTTTACAATTTTCATATGTCTGTCTGTCTTGTTCCGGCTAATCTCTGAAACGGCTGGGCCGATTTTGCTATAAAAATTTGGCTATAAAATTCATTAATCCGTATACGGATGAAAATCTAAGTTAACGCGGACGATGCTGCGGGCAACAGTTTCTCAATAAAATTGAATAAAAACAAGAAGCATAATATGATTATGTTTTATTTTAGTTTCTCTAGTACTAACTGCTTATGAGCATTTATAGGTTATGTATAATTGTAAATAAGAATTCATGTTTAAAAAAGATGGTTGTAATCGTAGTTCTATTTTCTTCAAGCTTTGCTATCGGTTGTGATCTGAGCGAAAATGGGTCTCTAATATCTTGCGTTTGCAAGCCCGGCTACGGTGGTCCGAGGTGTGAATTTTGTGCTGCAGGATATTACGGAGTTCCCGAAGTTATTGGTACGTTTTTGATTATTATTATTATATAAAATCAGCTTTATATTTACAAATTATCTATATATTTGTTTCTACAATAACCTTAATATTATTTATTTTTAGGCGATTACTGTAAACCATGCAACTGTTCTGGCAATATAAATACCGACGATCCCAGCTCTTGCGATAGTGTGTCTGGAGACTGCCTAAAATGCGTTAACAATACGTCAGGTACAGCGTGCAATCTATGCGCCCCAGGATTTTACGGCGACGCTGTGTTCTCTAAAAATTGTACAGGTAAATTGAATAGATAATTATAATCGTTTTTATGCTAGCTAGTCCAACTAGTAGATGCGACATCGAATGGTAAACAGTCAATGCCGTAATTTGTATGTGTCATTAAGCATTTACTTATTCAAGTTCACTGAGGGTTCATCTATATTATAAGATGGAGATCAAAGGATTTTAGTGCTAGTAATTATCCTTTACACCAATCCATACACGGCTGCTTAACGAAAGCAAGTTTGATAATCAAAACAAGGTTGTATCCACATAGACGAGCAATATGCATCCATTTCACCAGACTTTAAAGTTTACGTTATAAATCTGTACATTTTCAGCTTGTATTTGCGACGAGTATGGTATGGAACGTTGTGATCCCACAACTGGAACGTGTATCTGCCGGCCTGGTGTTATCGGTGAAAGTTGCGATCGTTGCGCACCTGATCACTGGGGCTTAAACTCCGGTCAGGGCTGTACGCCTTGTGATTGTGGTCTCGCTTCCGAATCATCGCAATGTGATGACAACACTGGACAGTGCAGGTAATTTTCCGTATACGTCAAACGTCTACGGGTTAGTTTAGCACCTTATTTTCTATTTTTTTGCAGTAAAATAGACTCGAATTTCATGACGGAAAACAGCATGACGCTGTGATTCCGCGATGCCCCCACTAAGCTGCTGTTCTAGAATCCTTTGTCACACCCAAACGCGTTTATTATATTTCTTTATTTTATTTTTATATTATAGATGTGCTAAAGGCGTCACCGGTAAACACTGCGAACAATGTGCGGCAGGTTACTGGAATTATACAAAAGATGGATGTGATCGTAAGTAAAAATTATATTTTGTTGTTATTTATAATACAGATATAATAATCTTCACAAGAAACAGATTGTACAATTTCATTTGTATTTTTCTTTTACAGATTGTAATTGTAATACTGGCTACTCCGTTGGATTTATGTGCAATGCAACAGGCCAATGTGAATGTCTTCCTGGAGTGATAGGAGAAAAATGTGATCGGTGCCCAGATAGGTAATAGATACTTTCATTACCAAGGGCCCTTTCTAATTTATATGTATTTCTTTACATTAATTAATGTAATTCTCCACAGATGGGTACTCATCCCTCAAGAAGGATGTTTGGAATGTGATTCGTGCACAGACGCGTTAATATTCTCCGTAGAGGATCTAAGCTATCTTTTAGCCAATGAAACGCTCGAATTCAAGGTTTAAATGCAACTATAAACGAAAATGCTTAATATATATTTTTTTATTATAAAACTACAAATATTAATATATAACTACTTTTGCAGGATAAAGCAGACTCGTTTTTCACAACCCAAAGGCTGAATTACATATCAAACCAAACAGACGACTTAAAACCAAAGATTGCTGAATTGAAAAGTGTTGATGTCGAAAATGTTACTTCCGCGGTTAAAACTTTGGAAAATAGCGCGAAAACTCTTTTACGATCGGTAATGAAATATATTTTCTTTTCGTTATTCATCGGAAATATACACCGTATATTTGATCCTAAGTTTATGTGACAGGCTGAGTTCGCAGCAACGGACAGCGATAAGCAAATTCAAAGAGCGGCCGATTTAACTAATGATGCAGACAAGGTACTTGCTTCTGTGAGAGATAATAGTCAAAAAGCAAAGGATTTAGTAGCACATGTAGCTGAATTAGCCACAGGTCTTGAACTTAGCCAGCAACCAAAAGTAGACAGCGCTTTAGCTGAAGCACAACAAATTAAAAATGATATTAAAGGTAAAAGACATAATTTTACTGATAAAATGTAATGTATGTGTATAATGTAATACTATTAAATTTCGTATGTAAATTTAAAAAAAAAAACAAAAGTTGTACGGTCTAACTAAAAAAAAACTATTGATTTGAATGTGTTATTTTTTAATTACTACAATAGATTATATTGTAGTCGTATGAGCTTGATTAAATTTTTGGCCTAATTTACTTTCTATATATAATAGGTGTTCTATTTAACTAAATACAAATTACTTTTTAGCAAAAGATTTAAAACCTAAGGAAGTGAATGCCCTAAGTGCAGTTTCAAATGCTTCTAAGCAAATCGAACGTATGAATATTTTCGTGCAACCTGTAAACGAACAAGCCAAGGTAAATGTCTCAATTGTACCGTACAATTCCTGATTATACATACACGTACCACGTATACAGACGTGGTTTTTCAATCTACGTTAATGTACATTACAGAAATTCGAGAAACTCGTGAATGACACTCATGAACTGAAAAGGAAATTGAATGACATGTTTGATTATACTGATAAAGCCCAACATACTTCTTCGGAAGCTGAAGAACTTAATGAGAAGAACCGGTAAATTAATAAATATAATTTTCTTTGGCAAAACGCTCGTATGAAAATTCATTGTCAGTCAAATTGGCAACGTTATTAAGTCCAACATAAAGAATGAAAAATAAGATATTTAAGCATTGACTAAGAGGGATTGTATATTATTATCATGAAGCAAATAACATTACTAACATTTTATGTTTTGTTTTCAGAAAATCAAAATTCGGAAGTAAAGTGTTATCTGTAACAAAATTAAATGGCGCAGCAATGAAAGATCTCATTGACGCAGCAATAGATATTAACAATGCAACATTTTACACACTTGTAGTTGATCGTATTGTGAAAAATTCGTCAACCGCTTTAGAGGCTCTTAAAAATTTGAATGACGAAATGGAAAATAGTCTAAACATATTCAATAATGAATTGCCTGACTTAAATAATTTAATAGATGTTGCTTCGCATCACTCATCTAATCTTAGGGATAGGGTAAGTTTTAATTGGTATATATTTAGATAATATATATGGTATTTACTTATATCTTATTTGATATTTTAGGCTGATAACCTAAGAACTTTGGCTGAAAAGGAGAACAACAATACTCGTACACAACACGCTTACAGTGCGGCTTCGGCCTATTCCTCTATTGTTCAAGAAATTGGTGATGCGAAAAAGGCTTGCGATGAAGCAGAAGAACCTCTAATAAATGCTACTAAGATAGTGAGTTACTTTATCCAAACTACTTTTTTATTTACACTGAATCAATCAATTTACACTAATACATATTTTCAGAAAGATGATTTGAATGAAAGTGTAACACCATCAAGAAATCGTTCAGTAACTCTTTCAGACCGTGCAATTAAAGCTTTAGATACAGTAGAACAAAAGCTAAGACCTAACCTCACACTCGCAGAAAGCGCTTTGAAAAATGCTTCAGCTACTTTGAGTTACGCTGACGATGAAAACAACGCTATTGAATTGTAAGTAAACTTCTATTTTAGGAATTGTATAGATACTAGCAGAGGAAAATTCAAGAAAATATTTTTTCCAGATCTCTTCCAAGTCCTCCACATATGAATCTGAATGAAGAAACTGAAAAAGCCAATAAAGTAACTGAAACAGTAATATCTACAAAAGACATAATGCAAAATTTAGGAGGTCAATTAGCGTCGAGTAAAGATTGGGCACAATCTTTACCTAAATTAGCAGACGATGCACAAAAAATGACATCCAACGTTGAAAACTTAAGTACGTTTCTTGACATAATTAATTATCTATATGAACTCAGCACAATACAGACATAATGTGTCCCTTCTTTACAGTTAATAACATTGTGGATATGAATCCACAAATTTCCTCAACATATCGGACTGTAAAAATGAAGCAAGAGGATCTTGAAAATCGGCGTAAAGAAGCTGATGAAAAACTGCAAAAATTGAAAAGTGTAATTGAGCAGGTAAATCTCAATAAATGTTAAAAAAGTAACATACAATTTATTTACTTTCAGCTCGTTACATATTAATTTCATTTTATGTGTCTAACTAACAGGCGCGAACAGTTGCCAATCGTATTCAAGTCGGTGTAACCTTCGATCGATGGTCAACTCTTCAGCCTCGACTACCAGAAACGGTTGATGAAATGTCTACTTCAACTCACGTTTCTGCCTACTTCCGCACCAAGGAAAAGGATGGTTTCTTATTATATCTTGGAAATCCGAAAGACACTATGCTCCGGAGGACTAAATCGGTAAGATTTTAGATAATACTAGCCTGAGCAAACTTCTTAACATAACAACAGCCATCTATCGTGTATAAAATTATCCTATCTCACAAGTTGGACCAAGCTAACCTACACACGATGTGCAGTTTTATTAAAATCGATTCAGTAGTTTAAAAGTTCATCGCAGACAAAGTGACACAAAATTTTTCGTATAAAGATTTTAAATAATTTAGCTACTTTTCCTTGGATTTAAAAACTCGTTTTTCTTTACAGGATGATTTCATGGTTGTTGGCATACAAAATGGTTATCCATACCTAGTAATGGACATTGGAGACAGCGAATCATCAGGCCGAGAACCAGCCCGTATAAATAGCGACAAATTAGTTGACGATAACCGTTGGTACCAAGTCATCGTGGACAGGTAAATATTGACTATATCCAAGATAGATGATACTTCCATTTTTTATATATGTCTTAATATCACTTTTGTTTTAAACAGAGTTGGTTTAAATGTCAAATTTTCAATAAGAGAGAGCCTCGATAACGGTTCAGACAGTGTACATGTGAAGACCGACAATTTACCCGGACAACACACTATATTCAATTTGGATCGGGAGAAATCGAAACTATATGTAGGTGGAGTACCATCAGATGCAAAACTACAAGGAGTCAGTTTCCCTGCGTTTGAAGGTCAAATTGAAGAATTAATGATTGGTGACACGCCTGTTGGATTATGGAACTTTGAAAGGGCAGCAAACTTGAAAGGAGCTAGACAAAGGTAAACCTTCCTTTAAAAATCTATATATTATTCATACACGAAGCCTGCATTTTTCCTCAACGTTACATATATATTCAATATATGTTTTTCAGGGACAAATTGATAACATCACAATCGGGACCTCAAGAATACCGGTTTAATGGACGCTCACATGTCATAATGCCCGGTCAACGATACCTTGGGCCACAGAAAAACCAAGTGTTGCTATTCTTTAGGACGTACGCTCCAGACGGTATGATATATCTTGTGGGAGAAAATAAGCACTTCTTCTCATTACAAATGCAAGATGGTAAAGTCTACTTACAGGTAAATTTATGTTTTTACTATTTCCCTTTGAATAAGAGTCTACTAACCCCGGTGGCGGATTTACCAGCAGGCTAAGTAGGCTTGAACTTAGAGCAGCAGATTTTGGTGGCAGCAAATATGGGGACATTTTTTTTTTGCTACATCATAGAAATTTCTGCATGACGGTTTTCTGATGTTTTACAAATAATAGTCTGCAACTTTTGCCAATGACTTTGTACACTAAGCCCTAGTTCATACACGGCGGGAACGGCGCGACTTTAGAGCCGCACGATTACAAGATGTACGGTTCCCGCCATATCTGTATGATTCAGAGCTAAATTCTAGAGTATAAATTAAGGTCAGGAAGTTGTTTACAACCTACATCTTGAAAGTGTGTAATTCCGCCATTACCAACCATCTGTCTTCGCATACGTTGACCGCTTCCAGAGTGACTCTTAATGGCTCAATTGCTTTATATTTTATGAACCATAATTGATAAAATTAAATCAATAAATTGTTAAACCAAATAACTTGATAATTAATAAATATTATAGGTATCGCTCGGCAACACTGACGATATGGTGATACTTGGTACCACAAAATCATATAATGATGGCAAATGGCACAAACTCGACGCAGGAAGATATTTCGGGGCCTGTTCTTTGAAAGTTGACAATGAAATACTTAAGATGGTATCGTCTTCCGAGGTGAAAGAGATACCCGTATTAGATACCATGAATTTCGGTGGCGACAACAAGGGAATTATTCAAGTTACAAGTAAAGGATTTGATGGATGTATAAGACAAATTAGTATAGATGGTATCAACATTGACTTGAGTGAAAATGTTGAATCCGTTGGAATAGCTTACGGCTGTCAGGTAAAGTACCACCTATACTATCATAGTTTTACCATCATATTATTACTCATTCTTATATAAATAATATTTGATTAATTTTCATCCAGTTTGCGTCCCTTGTATCTCTATCTGGAGAAGAGAGCTACTTACGCTTTGTAGACATACCAACGGAAAACTTCCAACTCACACTCAAATTCAAGACATCGGAACCCAACGGCCTAATATTTATATATGTGAGTAGAACACAGACGACGTCTATGCCGGATAGCATATCGCTATCACTTATAAAAGGTATAATTGTACAAATTATTTTTTCTCATGTACATGTAGTAGGTAATGAATATCATTATTAATTTTGCTTTTTGTTCAACAGGAAAACTAGTATTGATGAGCCAGAGAGAGCAACTAGACACAGGTTTAAGTACATATAATGATTCACAGTGGCATGTAGTGACTGTAGTACACAACGAGAAAGCTTTACGTCTTGTTGTCGATGACTTTGATTACTTCAGGTAGGTAATATGAATTGCCGAGGTATAAATAAATACAGTACATAGAACCTCTAATTTTATTTAAGGTTTCGTCTACAGAAAAAAAATGTTTCAAAGAGCTCACAATTTCTATACTGATTCGATTATATATTATATGTTTGCTCGATAAATGATCTTAAGACTTGGTCATAATAGCGTAAGAAACAATAGGTGAACACATGGCAACCCCACAA
Organism: Helleia helle; assembly: GCA_963853865.1. Classification (NCBI taxonomy): domain Eukaryota; kingdom Metazoa; phylum Arthropoda; class Insecta; order Lepidoptera; family Lycaenidae; genus Helleia; species Helleia helle. The sequence continues at coordinate 10,968,737 of OY971420.1, forward strand.
TAGTTCAGGCCTTGTCGTGGCGGTGGGGCTCAGTAGCCTAGGGTAAACCCAGCACCCTGGGCGAAGCGAATTGAGCCGAAAAGGTTTTTTGTACCCCTCTTATAAGAGGGGACAAAAGAGCAGGGGGCAAGGGACGAGGACGGGAACCTCACCCCATTGTACTGTCCCGATGTTTGGAGGGGTTGTTCTGTGATGTGGGACAACCCCACTATGGAAGTGGCGTCGGACCCCTGAAGGATTTACTAGCCGTCAAGGTGCCCTGTTTGCACAACAGATCCGGGGCACCTCACCAAAGGCGGCATTGGTGGCATTCACCGGGTTTTAGTGGGTAGAGCTGCGTCCACTTACCAGCTTTCGGGCGCAGCGAGTCACACATACCCGCCTGCGGATACCCACACCCCCGCGCATTTTCACCTCAGAGCATTTCCCGGCGTTAGAAAAAGAAATGGTGAACACATGCAAGCAATAAATTCCGAGATTTTTTATTTTGCACATGCCATTACTAGTATTGGCGGGTAGTTTAAGTTATATAGTGCATCGAAACATTTGTTTAAGTTATTGAGGGTAAACACTGAAATTATGAATTTAAAGTTTAAATATAGGTTTTGGGGTCTGAGGGTAGGTAGGGCAGATTCTTTTTTGAAATTAGACCTTTTACGTTATGGAGGTTTGAGTTATCGAGGTTCTACTGTATCATCCAATTTACTCTGACTTGATTAAATTTGTTTTAATGAAAGCAGTCGAGCATAATATGAAGTGGAATAAATAATTTGTAACATCACTCTTAGCTAACTTTATTCTGCTACTTGAGCAGAATATATAATAATAAATAAAAAATAATAATGGTCTAATAGTAATTATATTTTTAGTACGGACACAGCACCAGCGCCACTTCATATTCTAGGTGGAGTATTGTTTGTGGGTGGTGTTCAGCCCGGCTATGTAGTGGGTGGAAAAGTGGGATCCAAAACGCCATTCAAGGGATGCATAGCAGATGCTACATTGAATGGTATAGTTCTGAATCTTTTGGAGCCATTTAGTAATCAAAGTATCACATTTGGACGATGTGGCACCACAATTAGTACGGGAGGAGTACCTCCAGGTAAATAAAATATAGTAAATACATATTATAAAGTAATAGCCCTAATTATATATTACTACCTACTACGCCAAATATAATTTTCAGATCAGGCGTCATGGCCGCTACCGACTCGAGAGGACAGTCTACCAACACCTAAGCCTGATACACCAACAAATGAAGGTAAAATATACTAACGACTAAAGTATCAGCATTCTAATAAGGTCCTAATGATTATATTACATTTGTAGAACATCCACAAGTATATGTTCCCGAAGAGACTGTTACCGTTCCACCAACGCTACCACCGACAACTGGCACTCCAAGAACCACTAAGGCGCCATTCGTAACAACCACGCCTAGACGAACAGCAACAACTACCAAACGACCGCCACCGCAACCTGAATCGGGATGCGCTCTGGCATATGATCCACAATATGGCATTGGTAACCCAGAAGAAGGTTACAGATTCGGTGAGATCCTGTTTGTCTTTAATTACATTGAAGTACACTAAATGGATAAAAAGTATTAATTGTAACATGTTTATTTATCAGGAACAAGAAACGACAGTCGCATAGAATATGCCAAGTTGCCTGGTAGACAACTTGAAGGATTTGACCTCACAATAACATTCCGAACATTTGACCAAAATGGCGGATTAATTTTCTACGCAGCTGCCGAAAGAAATCCGAGTCAGTTTCTCGCACTGTATATGAAAGATGCCAGGGTAAGGAAACGTTTATTGACACATTTTATCACAATATTGTTAACTAGTAAATATTTTCAATTTCAATTCAGAAAGTAAAATTAAATTTGGAAAAGAAAATTCATTTTAATGTTCATATTTAATACGTTTTCGTCTAACATAGTTTATAAACCAAAAAAAATCATTACGACTGACGAAATACACTATTTTTTAAATTATTTAATGTCTCAAAACTCAATCTGTTTCCCACTTTTTCCAGCTTCACTTCAGTTTTAACTGTGGAGGTGAAACCGGCCTAGTATCGTCCACACAGACATACAACGGGTCCGATTGGCATTCCGTGACTCTAGTTCGAAACGCCGGTCATGGAAAACTAACCGTGGACTCTGAGAGAATCGGAGAAGCTAGCGTCAGTTGTTTAGCACCAGCTGTCCTAGCTCCGCCATATTACTACGGTGGTTTACGAAACATTAGTAACAGTATCAGCCAGAATTTACAGGTACAATTTCTTTAGACATAGATTTTAAAAACTACGTTTCTTATCTAACCTCTAACAAATAATTAATTTTCAGGACTACTACCAACCTTTCACAGGTTGTCTGAAAGGTCTTATGATGAACGGTCAATATGTAACAGATATATTGAATAGAGTCAATTCTCTCCGGTGCTCAGATAATATTGAGGAGGGCGTTTACTTTGGGCCGTCAAACAATTTGCACAGCAATTACTTGAAAGTAAGGATACACCAATATGATTATTGTATTAGAACTTATCACTCAATCAATGTTATTTATTCGTTCATCACGAAACGTGCTAAATTGTGTAATTTACTTTATAGCTCCTAGAGAACTTCAAGGTCGGGTATGAGATTTCTATATCCATGGAGGTGAAACCGCGAAATTCCACCGGTCTGTTACTGAGTGTACACGGGAAGAAAGATTTCATGATTCTAGAATTACTGGAAAATGAAGTCGTGGCTAATGTGGAAAATGGTAAAGGACCATTCTATGCCAGTTACAAACTTGGCGACAAATTCTCATTGTGTGATGGGAACTGGCACAGAATTCATGGTAAGCGTTATAATTTAAGATTATTTGTCTAGTAAGATATATATATCTGTTTAGTAAGTGGTAGTGCCATTGCTAAGTGTACCTTTCGCTCACACATCTAACACCGTCGTAAAGTTACATCTATGCTGTCGCGATTCGGGCGGTTTGTGAGTTTCCGGTGGCCCATTGAGGGGGGATAGGGAAAAAGGAGGGCAACGCATCTGCACGACCTCTGATTGTGCTGCCTACGTGTCTATGAGCGTAACTAGTCAACATAAGGCTCCGATTGCTCGGTTGCCTCCCTACATGCCTCCAGACATTAAAAAAATGTTATTCTGCTCCCAAATGTTCATCAAATAAAGAATTACGGGATACTTGCGATATCACTTTGCTACTATACTGCAATGTCACTATCATTTTACTTGTTTGCAGCTGTAAAGTCGCGTCACGTGGTATCAGTGGGTGTTGACGGTCACTTCTCCGATGCCGGTCTGGGTCATTCCGGATCCACTGACACCAGATCAGCGCTGTACATCGGTGGTCATGAACGCGCTATATCTAAAGTACGCGGGGTTCGATCCAGGAGAGGATTCACTGGGTGTATAAGGAACATCGTCATCAAGGAAACGCAGATTAAAATCCCCTTAACCGCAGCGGGCAGAAACACCCACATTGGGGTTTGCCCCAAGGATTAATTTCGCATTGTTTTCGTCCTTCGAATGCAGTATATTCATAGTAATTGTTTTCAAGACTGGATACCTATATGGCAAACGTTAATTTTAAAATTAAGGCTGAAGTCAAACGTTGTATAACAAGATAATAATTGTAAGAGCAAATGCTTATTTTCTTTTATAAAAATACATAAAATGTACTTTATAATTTCTCATTTATCGTCTTATATAATATTGTGTTATATAAACTCATCGTAATATTTTAATTGATCATCGTTTTTTTACTTCGTTTTTTTTTTTACATAAGAATTTTACAAAAACCATACACTTCTTCCTCATTTACACTTTAACTACTAATAACTACGATTGCACTGGTCTAAACGATATGAAAATATATTAGTGGTAATATGTCTGTTGTACACGTTTTTATAATTATGTATTATTTTGATTTTTATTATTTTCGATTGTATCCTAAAATAATATATAATACTTTTACATTGTGAATAGTGAAATGGGCCCAAATTAAGGTTCGCGACCATACTCACATTTAGATAACTTAATAATATACCAAAGAATTTCAGAAATCATACAAAATAAAATTGACAACTCATACAAACATTGTTTCATTTATATCAATATTTTATAATAAAAATTTAAGCGTATATTTACAAAACAAAATTATATCCATCGCCGAAGATTTTTTTACATTGTTTTATAAAAGGCTTACGAGTCACGACATTCACTATTACAGTCTATGTACATTATTGGGAATTCCCCAAATTTTAATGTCGACACGCAAAAAGAACGGTAACGTCGCGAGTTATTATGGCTCTCAATTCAGCTTATCCGCACATTACAGATAAAGATTTGTTTGACCCAACTGGGGCAAAGCGAAAAGGGGTATGTGATTTAAGTATCAAAACAGTTTTGTTTAATAGAAGAATGAGCTAAAATTATCTGTTATCAATTCAGTCGACGTTGAGATTATTAGTGTGACTATGAGTTAATATCACTAACGAAGCTATTATCATGTCAGGTATATGCCGGGAATGTATAAGGGGTGCAGTAATATTAGGTCTTTACCTATGAAATTGCCGTTTTGTATGAAAAAATTTAAACGATTTTTTTTCATGTATTTTTTATTTGTATTAATCGAAGTAATCACCTATGCAATTTATGCAACTTTACCAACGCAGTGGCAGTTTATTGATGCCCTTCTAAAAGAAATCAGCTGGACGGGAGGCAACCAATTCTTCTAAGGCATTTTGTACTGCCTCTCGGGTATTGAATTTTTTTTTCCGCCAAGAAGTTATCCAAATTCTGGAAAAAGTAGTAGTATGTAGGCGCAAGGTCTGATGAGTAGGGCGGATGACGGAGAGCTTCCAACCCCGGTTCTTGCAACTTGGAGACCGTCTGCTGTGCAGTATGAGGTCGCGCGTTGTCGTGCAGGAGCAGCGGAGACGAACGATTGACCAATGCTGGTTGGAGATGTGCAAGCTTCTCCATCATTGTGTTCAGTTCTTCACAGTATACATCTGCAGTAATGCTCACCCCGTTTGGTAAGAAGCTGTGATGAATCACACCTTCGCTAGTCCACCAAACAGTGACCATCACTTTTCTAGGGGTGAGTTTTCGTTTAGGGCATTGTTTAGGTGCTGCACCAGGATCCAACCAACTTGCTGAGCGCTTGCGGTTATCAAACAGAATCCATTTTTCATCGCAGGTAACAATGCGGTTCAAATTCCTTCATTTGTGTGTCTGTTGAGCAGTGCAAGGCACGTCAGGGCGCGTACTTCGCGCTGGCGATCATTAGAGTTCGTGGGGCACCCATTTGTCAAGCTTTTTTACCTTGCCAATTTGACGCAAATGGGCCAATATTGTTTTGACGCTAACGTCGAAAGCTGCTGCTAATTCAGCCGTAGATTGTGTATCATCAGCTTCCACAATCGCCTTTAATTCGTCATTGTCGACCAAAGTCTTTGGACGACCGCGAGGTTCATTTTTTAGGTCGAAATTTCCAGAACGGAAGCGAGCAAACCAATAACAGGTGGTGCGTTGGTTTGTAGTGTTAGCTCCGTAAACGTCGTTGATGTTGCGTGCCGCTTGTGCCGCGTTGCTGCCACGACGGTACTCATATTCCATAATTACACGAATTTTTAACGTATCCATGATGACGAAAAAGATTGAATTGCGATGAAAATGTAACACTAATCAATAAACAAATAACTACTTTTGGAAAAAGAATCCCATGATTTTAAAATAAAATTAATTTGAAATGAGAATTCTCAGCCAAACAAAAATTATTTTGGTTTGAAATGGCCAGTACTGCAGAACGGCAATTTCATAAGTTTATACGTTTTATATATGTACCTATTATATAAAATCTTTAATATTGAGGATCAATGACTTGGGTAAATTTTTAAACGTGGGCCCATTTAGGGCATACGCCATCGCCGGGTCTCTTAGAGTGTTAATTGAGGAGGTGAGGCAAGCGATAATGATGATAATTTATTATAAGAAGTATTCTTCTAACCACGAGAACATTTTTATGTGTATCTGTAGGTGCGCCTCCGAATTAAAATTTATTTTAATACCGTGCAAAACAAACGGCAAGACGCTTCATGTCTCGTATTGTATTTTTAATAATTATGAATTCTAAGACGACGAACTCTGTGGCTCAGTGGTAAGCGCGTTGGCGTTTAAGCCGGAACAAAAATATTTTCTGTGTTCCTGGGTCATGGATGTGTATTATATAATATCTTAAATATATAGTATAAATGAAAGTATTAAATATTTTTCCGTTGTCTGGTACCCGTAACACAAGTTCTTCGAGAACTTACCACGGGCCTAAAAAAAAAAGATTTACAGTGATATAGTCGTGATGGCCAACATTTTTTACTCACCATCTTGCAAAAGACTACCTTTCACATAATTCTACGCTTCTTATTCTTTGCCTTTCGTGGTAATTCTTTATCTAATTTAAACTCAAGAGAAAATAACATGCACTTATTATATCGTTTTCTACGCTTTAAATAATATTGTTAAAACTAAAATGTACATTGAAAAAAAATTATACTACTATAGAACGGTCTAATAAATGAACTAAATACAAAAAATAATACAGTAACATAAATCAATTTATTTATTTTTATAATTTTTGAACGGCCAACACTGCCTAGTGAACATTTTTTTTCATTATGTTGGTTGTTTGTGGGTTTAAATTTAAAAATATATTCTAAAACGTGATTGTCTTTAAAAATAAACTATATATTATAGATGTTAAGAAGGCTATAGGAGAAATCAAGCTATTCCTATTAAAAAACCTTGTAGAACTATCAAATCAAATCAGAAACCTATTCGAAAGATTACAACAATTCTCTTATTGAATAATTGAATATAGATAGCTAAAAGTGAAATGTCTGTTTGCATATGGATGTACATATACCAAAATAACATTTTTTGCAATTTTTGTCTGCCTGTCTGTTTGTTCCGGCTAATCTCTAAAGCAGCTGAGCTGATTATGACGGGACTTTCACTGACATATAGCTGACGTTATAAGGAGTAACTTAGGCTATAAAAATAATCATCATCATTAACCCGTATACGGATGTAAATCTAAGTTAGCGCGGGCCAAGCTGCGTGCAAAAAAGCAAGTATTGAATAAAAAGCTACACGCTCCGTTAAAGAGAAACTATCTCAGAGTATAATAAAAATCAGTCTACGTTGATCGTCAACTTCTTTCTCAGGTATAAAACTTACCGTATTTTATTTCTGACACTCGCATATAAGATCTAATAAAAAAAATACTGCTTAATTTGTATGTATTATATAAAAACATATATACGTAATATTACGCGAAAAATTGTTGTCTGTATGTATCTATGTAAACATTTATATCATATTGCTTCCTGCACCGAGATATACTTTATTATGACAGTTTTAAAATTACATTACTCAAGGTTCCTCCAAAACTTTAAACTTCTCGACCAACAAGTTTTTATTATTATGAAAATCATAAATCCATATTCAGACTATTCCCTCCATTCCATTCATCATACTAGACAACTGGTCTAAACCAAACTTTTAAACCTCTGTCCAAAATAAATACAAATTGACTTAGGCGTGATGACAGAAAATATTATTGGCCTTGCCATTATTTGCCTCCATATCTGGTAATGTACTTCTTCCTTATTTACTTGTACACAAATGACTAAAATAACATATTTTATAGCCTGACCAGAAAAATAAAAACCCACGCCATATTGCGGAATAATTCGGAGCTAATTTATGTATGGACGGTACTATGTGTTGTCGTAAAAAAGATAGTGGCGACACCACGAAGGGTTTATATACTTCTGGTCAGGCTATACATAAACCTACTCAATGATTATCTATAAAAACAAATTCCCTGATATTCCCTCTTACAAATTATCATAATATATTAACCTGTATAAGATTACACACTTTACACACGATAACACAGGTGCCATCCATAAATCACGTCACACTTTAGGTCGACGAAGTGTGACATTGTGTGACAAGATGTTGGAAAGGTACTAAATTTTGTGACACATCTGAACATTGATATTATGTTCAATGTTCAAATACAAAAACTTGGATAAGTTATCAAAATACGAATGATGAACTATTAACGAAAAAGAAATTAAAAAATAATTTTAATGGAAATAAAACTAATTGCGAAACATCTATTTAATTTAATAATTTATGTCTAAAATAGAAAAATATGTGACGACACATTAGTCGCTGAAATGCAAGCAGCTGTAACAAAGACGAAGAGGCAGATAAAAATCATGAAATTTGGGTGACGTAATTTATGGATCCCACATCAGAGACATACATAATGTATCTATATGTATTGTGTATGTATGTATGTATGTACAAGTCCCAAGTATTGCATATGCCTAAAGAAATTAGCAATTTAAAATACTTACTACAAATACAAATAGACAACAGACTTAATCATTTAATACTTTATTTCTATGTATCACAAATTCAAAATAGTATTAACTTAAATATGCATATGGAAAGGTTTACTTATACTAAAACAATAAACCAAATTTATGTACGAATTTGGCAACAAAAGAAACTTTAATGAAGTTAAATCTATACAATATTTGGTAACCACGGTTAAGTTATATGTATAGTATAGTTTAATCAGTGAACAAAACACCCCCACAATTATTTAATTAAATAAACATATTATTATCCCTAAAAATAATATCTAATATAACAAATAATATCCAATGAGAAAATAAATAAAATTCCTTCCGATATGAAATGTAGTGTATTTGTACAATCCCTCAAGTGTTGTTTATAGAATCATACATTTGTTATCAGAGCGCCACAGTACTTAAATACTACTTATATTTTCTGTAACTTTATTTTGTTTGTCCAATTAGCACTTAAGGTAGTTTTTAGATCCTTTTAACATGACTAAAATTACTTATGAAAATGTCCGGTAATCAGATATAGTTATTAAGTTAGTATGCCATAAGTAAATTTAGTAGTATTTAAAAACAATTGCAGTCTCAAATTGTTTACAGGAATATTTCTGTCTATGTATAAATCCTTGTTAAGGTGAGCAAATAGGATCCTTTTAATACTTTCAACAGCTTACTTCGACATGGTTCATATTAAAAATCATTCGTTACAATGTAATGCATTTCATTGATTTAATTAAATTCCGAATACAATATAGAAACACCCAATAAAGGTAAATAAAAAGATGATATTGAATTATTTTTAAATTGATAATTATTACAATATGTGTGTATATGTTACTTTAATCAAAGAACATCGCGTTAATCATGGAACCAGCTTCCATTTGCGGTATTTCCGAACCGATACGACTAAAGGACCTTAAAGAAAAGAGCATACTCGTACTTTAGAGGCGAATGCTAGGCCTTGGATGTGGGTGATCACCATCGAGCATATAGCCGGAATAGAGTGGTAATGTTTTGTTTTGTATGAAAACAAATATCGACGAATTTGTGCTGCATCACTGCGCCGGTTCTGCGCTCTGATTGGCCATTGATGGATGATAGGCTTATGGGACGTACATACAGATCACTGGTTGGTAATTGCTATTACGTCAGTGACAAACCACTGACCAGTTTCAGAATTGTACAACTCACATTATTACTCTATCCGGCATATATTATATCGAGCATATAACTGCTCGATAGTGATCACTTACCACCAGGTGAACCGACTGTAGGTTTTTTTTTTTTTGGAACGTAGTTCCTTATCGCGCGTTATTTTTTATAGAAGAGGGGCAAACGGATAGTCGGTTCAACTTATGGTAAGTGAAGAGCGACATCCACGTTTGCCTCCTCTTTTATAAAAAAAAAAATACTGTATTCATAATTAACATATCGAGATATTAAATAAGAATCAAAGCCAACAATTAATTCAAAAAGAAGTTTTGTAACTTTAAAAACATCATAATACACAAAAACATTTATTATTACAGAATAAATAATTATATCGATCCTTAAAACGAAGGAAATTTTAATAAACACAAGACTAATGAGTCAAGACTGGGCCTAATAGTAAGAAAGTCTTTTTTTTTCTAAAAATCACACAACACCAATATCTATATAATATTTAAAATATTATAGACAGACAATCTTAAATATAATAATATTTACACCAATTTGTGTGATTAATAATTGTTTTTACTTGTGTTAACCTCGTAGCAACTGTAATAAGAATTTATAATAGTATAATAATAATTAAAAATATAATAATGATTAGAATTATTTCATTACAAGAAATTTACCAATGCATAGCATATTTTCACTTTTTTGTCTTATTACGAATCAAACATCAATTTCGAGTCCGTGAGGAATCTTTTTTATTGGCAAAATATAATATAATAATAGTGTTTGTTTTTTATTACTAAGCCCGAATTCAGGTACGAGGTTTGACCCAGTATATTTACAAACAACTCTTTAGCACTAGTGAGGGTTTTTTAAATATTTAATTACAGAGACTGGTACAATGTATTACTACAACCACCGATTGACGTTCTAAAAAGGTTTGTGACACCTCCATAGTCTATAACGTCTTAAAGTATTATAATTGAATAATTAAGAATTAACACATTCTTAAAACAACACAACTTTTAAAATCACAAATATTACAATGTCTTTTTTTTAATTAACGTATCTCCGAATACCACATAGGTTTAATAAAATCTATTAATATAATGACGCCGAATCACATAAAGCAAATACAGAATCGTTTCTTTTAAATCGATTACATACATATCCAAACATGGATTTACGTTATGTTTAAAACATACATCGTGTACAAACATTTAAACAAGTTGAGGTCATACAATATAGAGGTACACCAATTATTCTATCTCAAGTCTCATTAATTTACAGAGCTGTAAACTGCAACTAAATGTTGCCCTTTAACAAGAAAACCAATAAGTTTTTCAACACTTTTTTCTTTAAACTTAGTATTACGCAAAGTTGTATAAAACACTAACTGATGAGATTAACTTAAATCACTCACTTTATCACCCACCACTAAAAGTTCTAAACATTGTTGTTCGTAAATCACTGATCATTTACTTGGGGGGTTCCTCCTTTTTCCCATCTCGTCCCTTGAAATTTGTGTTGGCTTTTATTACCCCTACCCTTTCAAAGCGTCGGGGTTGAACGCCTGAAAATAATTAGTTCTTACAACCTAAATTTACAACTTAAATAATTAGCACATAGGTATATAACATTGATTGTATTGAACAACTAGCTGTTACCTAACTATTTTTCTATGCGTGACTCAACTCCACGGCAACTCCAATTGTGATGAAATTTTGTGTGCGTTCTAATGAATTTGAGAGTTTTGAATTATTACAAACATAAAAAAATTAAGAAATATATTAATTACTTATTTTAAATTTTTTACAAAGAAATAATATGCAGGACGTCCGTCGGTTCCGCTTGTTACATGCAAAAATAACATTCTATTCGTTCTATGCAAAATGGAGGACAATTTTAGAGACATGATTATTATGACATAATTTAATAGCTATTCTTTACGTGATTCAAAAAATATTCTTCTAACCATAATTCCTTTTATTTCATCTATACTAATATTATAAATCTAAAGAGTTTGTTTGTTTGAACGCGCTAATCTCAGGAACTACTGGTCCGATTTAAAAAAATCTTTCAGTGTCCGATAGCCCATTTATTGAGGAATTAAGAAATAAGTAATTAAGTTGAGTAAGTTAACGCGGGCGAAGCTGCGGGCAACAGCTAGTAATAATAATAAGACCTGGTCTGGGCTTGAACAGGACCGTGATAAGTGGAGCAAAGCAGGCATTTGCCCAGCAGTGGGATCCAATAGATTCTTTATTAATATAAAATAAATGTAAGTATATAACTATTGAACTATCAGAGCATCTTACCTTCTAAATACTATTGATGCTGACTTTCAACTATCAGCATGATTGACTGGTGTTGCTGGGCATCTGTGTGAATTGTGGGTACCGACCGCAGGCATTCTATTTGGTGTGAAGCCCAATCTTTCTTCTGACAGTACGTAGAACAATACGGGGTGCGTCTGCATAGAGAACATTCCGCGGATGCTTCACGATTACAGTTGGCACACTACAAATTATTAAAATACGATAAGTTAAAATATGATTTTAAAAAGTTAATATATATCTACACTACATGAATATACAGACATCCTGCTAGACAACAGCATCACCCATCGCGTCCAAAATGTCTCAAGTTGGACCAAACTGCGCAGTGTGCAAAAATTAAAAAAAAATGCGCGAATGTGACCCGCACGCTGAGTTCTGAAAAACCTGATGTTTATGTAACATAACTTTACTTATATTACGAGACCTAACTTCTATCCAAATTTTATGATTCTATGTCAATGGGAAGTACCCTAAAAACCCTAGGAATTAACCCTAAAAACTATATGACCTATAGATCATATAGTGACACTAAAAACTATATGATCTATAGATCTTATTATATAATTCTTTCCTGAAATGGTACTATAGTACCACGGCGTTTCTATTATTCGGCGAGTTAATAGAATTCTTGAGTGTAATAAATTCCTCGTTAGAGAAGAGAGAGGGTCAGTCGACCTCCAGCTAGATTGTGGGGAGTCCTGGTAGGAAGCCCGTGACAGGGATCGGCCGACTTGGTGTTCATTGAAAGGGACCTATGCCCACAATGGCTAGGAAAATTGATACTGATATGATCTACATGAATATGAGATGTAAAAAAATCACTAACATCATTGTGTAAGTCTAAATCTCGGTTATGCAAACTACCATAGTGATATTCTCTGAATATTTTATGCTGTTTTTTATCTTACCCTCGAATCTCATCTCTACACAACGCTGTAGAGATCAACTCTACACAATACAATGGCAGTCATAACAACAACTCTACTTGTGTTTTATAATCGATGAATATTTTGGCGCTTTATTGTGGCATCGTAACCTCGGCTGGGTTTGTGTAAGTATTATGTACAAAAAATGACGGTTACAAGACGCCCGACAGATGTAAAAAATTAATAACAATTAAAGATACGTAACGAAACATATAATAAGCGAATAATAATAATAATAATGGCAGTGTCATGCCGTGTGCCGTCCCGGCATGTGAGTCGATTTCACTGCCAAGCCGCGCCAATAAATGATTTACATTAAAAACTAACCTTTTTCGTATCAGTATCTTCAACATTATGCAATGACACTTGTTCGGAATCCACTTGAGCGTCCACACTGGCAGCGAGGAGAGCAGACGCCCTTTCCTGTTCATATCTCTCTAATTGTCTAGTACTAACGACTCTCACATCTTCGACACACTGTTTTAAATCACTAGCAAGGCGAACCAGGCTTTGACCTATATCTTCGAGCCGTTTAAGTACTTTGTTTAAATCTGAAATTCCTATTAATAATTGGATGATTAATATATTGAATGACGCTTTTAATTACTATGGAAACAATTATTCGCAGAGCTTTAAAATATTTGTTTTGACGTTAGAATTACACAAACTTAAATAATTAATCATTTTCAACATGCTTTTATTAGCTTCTGACGTCGTTGTAACGGAAACTTTGAACATGATTTTGACCCACTTTAAGATGTCAGATTAAATTGAATGGATGGAACCGATAACAATACAATTATTTTACTAAGTGCACTTTATACAAAACTAGCGGACCCCACCAGACGTTGTACTGTACTAAAATGAGCTTTTCGTAAATACTTTATAATTATCTGAAATATTCGTATTAAGTAATAAGACTTCAAAATAAATAAACTACACTTCAAAAGAATTAAAACTTCCACACGTATCCACAAAATTTTCATCTATACTAATATTATAAAGAGGAAAGAACACGCTCTGAAACTAATGGACCGAAACTTTTTTAAAAGTGATAATATCTGCAATCAGTCTGTCCGGACTATAAGCAAATTGGTTGTGGTGATATTCTCTGTGGCTGAGTGTGCCTCCAATGAGATCTACTCTCAATTTTTCTCCAGTTCATTGTCAGTTTTGTAGTTCAAGTATGGCTTTGCCTTCTTAGCCTCTTTATACAGTCTTCGATAGTTAATTGACGGCCTAGTTCTAGCTTCTAGCTTATCTTTGTATCTTGAGGTAGGTAATGGACACCGGATTTCGTGTCTCACGGAATTCATCGATAGGTGTTGCATGATCTCACTGTTGGTGACGTAAAGGGGTTCATTAGCTATTTATCTTGAGTATTTTGTTCTGTTGCGTCTGGTTTATGTTTACATGAGAGTCGCTTGCGCTTTCCTATAGTTGTATCCCGTATTCGTTTAATTATGCTTTGTAGAGCAAGAGCTATGCTTGTCAATTGTTATCCAGCGACAGTTTTGCGTTTCTTGCTAGCATCCAATACAGATTCCAGTGTTGTATGTATATTTCGTCTTTCTTGGCCTTAATTTGGTTTTAAATGTTAGACGACAATCGAGGTGTAGACCCATATATTTTACGTAATCGCTAGTGGGTAGTATGTTGTCGCCAAGGTTTACCCGGGGGGGGGGGCAATTTCCGTGGCGGAGGGCAAAAGTAACCTGCACCGATTTAGTAGCGCTTGTTTTTATTCGCCACTTATTTTGTGCAATTTTGATCTTTCCGATGCTTGCTTAGGGTCGATATTAGATCCCACTATAGTTCAAGCCTTGTTGTAGCGGTAGGTCTCAGTAGCCTAAGGTGAACCCAGCACCTCGGACGAAGCAAATTAAACCAAAAAAGCTGCTCTTTATATCCCTCCTATAAGAGGCGACAAAAGTGCAGGGGACAAGGGGCGAGGATGGGAATCTCACTCCGTTGTACTGTCCCGACGTTAGGAGGGGTTGTTCTGTGGTGCGGGATAGCCCCTCTGTGAAGGTGGCCCCTTGAGAGACTGACTAGCCGTCTGTTTGCAACAGATCCTGGGCACCTCACCAAAGGCGGCATTGGTGGCACTCGCCGGGTTTAAGTGGGTAGATCTGCATCCACCTTACCACCTTTCGGGCGCAGCGAGTCCCACATACCCGCCTGGGAAGACCCACTCCCCTGCGGGATGCCTCAGAGCCTTTCCCGGCGTAAAAGAAAAAAGAGGTCGATATTAGAAGCAAGAATTTCTGTATCGTCTGCGTATCGGCTGTAACAAGGCCGGGTGTTAAAGGCAAATCAGTCGTATAGAACGTGTAGAGTATAGATCCACATTGACAGGTGTTCTGCAAACAAGTCTGCTTTTTGTTTATTTCTTCTGGCCCACCCGCCATCACTAGATCTGATAGGAGGCTTGAGTTCCTGAGGACAATAAACCGCTGACATGGCAAGGTGTCCAATGTTGCTATAGCTATTGTAGCCCGAATATGATCGTATCGTAATACTGGACAGATATGGAAAAATATTTTACCTAAAGAAAGCCACATTATCAGCTGCCTAGACTATAAAACGTTTACCCGTGCGAAGACGGGACGGACCGCGCTCCGACAAAATGGGAGTGTATGTTTATAACATTAAAATAACTGCTTTTTATTGATTGCATATGGATTCATACACCCTTATAGACTTTTTTACAATTTTTGTATGTCTGTTTGTTCCGACTATCTCTTAAACGGCTGGGCCGATTTTGATGGCACTTTCACTGGCAGATAGCTGATGTTATAAGGAATGATATAAAATATTGAATTAAAAATCATTAAATTCTGTCCAGCCGTTTGTAGTTATAAACTTTGTTTAACATAATATCCGACTGTGTTTAATATACTTCAATAAGAATAAATATGATAATGAAATACTGAACGGAATTTAATGATGATGATTATTATTATTATAGAAATGAAAGTCTTCGCGTTCATTAAAAAGGCTTTGGTGCAGCAGAAGACGGATGTGGGCTGATAATGATGATTGATCATTGAGAACAATATCCGAGATCACCGCTGTCAAATTGAGTTAGTTTTTTCCGTAGACGGAGTAAAACTATAGACTGCTGGATAATGCTCACTCCTTCCCACATAAAAGAGATGTGCTTATTACAATAATTAAGGGAAAACAAGGACAAGACTATACTATTGGCATCTCTCAGTGCGTGCTGATTTTTTCAAGGTCAGCAACATATATTGCTACACAAATTTTGACATTTGTAATTTGTTTACAACGTGTAGTCAGTCGTGAAGTTGTTGTGTTAGTATTTTTTAATGTAATTAACGAATTTGTTGGTAATTAAAAAAATAAGGGAATAAAAACATATTCTGGAATACCCTAACAATAGTTTGGTACAGTATAATTAATTGTAAAAGTGGTAGTGACCGGAAAATTACAACATTGAGTTTTCACTCGTAAGTTCATATTTTATTTCATATTGTGGTTAATAATTGTAGTTGAATAACGATATATGTGATCAGTATTTATGTATATATACTTTCATTGGATTATAATTCATAAGTTAAATTGAAAAAAAAAAGATAATAATTAATATTGCTTTTGTGACGTCTATAATTTTAACATTGCTAGTACCTACCATGTTTTTCCTTTTCTCAGTAATGTGTGTTATTAATATTTTAATTGAATTTATCTCCAAAAGCTATGCTTAAATTAAAAGTGAGATACCTATATATTTCAATTTAAATCATAATAGTTATAAGGAACTTATGTTGGATTTTAAATAAGAAAAAGATTACTCATAGAAGTTTAAATAAGGTTCATTTTTCATACAATATTCTGAGTTCCTAACGAAATATAATTGCGTCATTTTAAATTCTCTAAAATAGTTTTCAATTCATTTTAAATAAGTTTAAATATTTCAAAATAGAGAAATAATCATTTTTTTCATATTTCAGCTTGGAGGGACTGATGAGAGAAAATAACCCATGCCATGAACATCTACTTCTATACCATTCACAAAAACAATGAAAGAGCAACCAATACCTGTGAAATTTGATGCAGTAACTGTGTCTACATTCTTTGTCATTACTTAATTATCATACAATAATATGGTTGCTATGCAAGAACTAATTTAATTTATATTTCTTTATTTCAATAAAACAAGCTTTTTTACTCTTATTTTCCTCCTTTCCTTTTCAGTATTCTTATTTTTCTATATTTGAGAATTTTATGTCAAAAGTCCAGCTTATATTAATGTTTATGTAAACTTTATTTTATTATTTATTACTTACCCAGTTCTAATGCATTACAGTTCTAATATACATTTTTATAATAGATCAGATTGTCAACCGTAGCTAAAAGTATGCCATCGGAACAGTTTAAATTAAATACGCAATAAAGAGTCACAAAAATTCACAGTATAAAATACCTTTTCGAAACAAAAAAAAAACCTAAAAACATTACACACAATAATATGTGTAATGTAAAACATTACACAAGCTAAAAAGCTTGTCATGTTTTTTATATTTAGCGTTTTGCCTTAAAGTAGGCAAAATGTTTTTGTATGGCAACAACCATTTTAGACGTCACTTCAATATATCTATCTCATGTCGCCACGGCTAGCAGCAGTCTATAGGATTCTCTGTCTACAGTTTTTATTGTGTCAGAGATAGCATTTTAAAAGGAAAGGATAAATAAATGGCAACTAATAAATTTTATATAATAAAATAATATCAACCTATGTATAAATGTTTTCTTTCACTGGTGAAAAGACGATAGTCTTTTGTTCTGGTGCATGTCGAAATTTAGAAAACCCCATTTCTAGGCATCACAATAAATTGTATGAGAAAACTAATATCATTCAGGTTTGTATCCTTTAATTTTCCTAATTTTTTTCACGGACGAAGACAAAAACACAAAAATTATACAAATCTTCACCTCTGTTCAGTCTTTCTTGAGTTTTAATAATTAGTGTAACTAACATGACTTTGTCTTATAATTATATTTAAAAAAACTAAAGCATGAGAATACATGGGTCTAGGCTCCGAATATGATTTTGTCCCATTAGGTGTCCCTTGGTCGGTGGGGTCCTAGCGCTATAAGGCTTTTTAAGGAAATATCAAAAATTTTTAGTCAACATCACATTAGTCTGAAGAGCTGGCAGCTACCTCGGACAAAGAATTAGTCTAGCTATTCAAAGGAGGAACGCTGCCAGTATCTTCGAAACCTTGCCTAAGGGGACTCCTTTTTCATAATATAGGTACTTTAGTTATTATATTATTTTTTTAAGGTTTTTAGTTTTAGGTTCTTTGTACCTACTAAATTATATACATGTACTAATAATATATCACATATTAATTTATACTGCAACAGCACACATTCTTTAATTTTAATTGATTGTTATAAAATAACTATAAACATATTAATTTATACTGCAACAGCACACATTCTTTAATTTTAATTGATTGTTATAAAATAACTATAAACAAATTAAAAAAAAATGTATATGTATATTTTAACTTTTAAATATTTTTTCTGTCGCTTGCATACATTAAATCGCATGGAGCAAGCTTATCAATATAAATGTCACACATGCAGCTATTTAAACATTGCAACTTATTTTTATATTAACTTAGTAAAAGAGCCATAAAAAGAGCAAAAATAATCTATACAAATAAATAAAATTGAAGTGTCTGTTTGTAATTTCTAATTAACAACTCCCCACTAAATGCGCATGAAATAATGGGGCACCTACTTACATCAAAATCGACAATTTAAAAAAAATGTGTCTGTTTATCTGTCTGTTTGTTCCGGCTAATCTCTAAAACGGCTGGGCCGAATGCCGATTATGACGGGACTTTCACTCACAGATAGCTCATGTCATAAGGAGTAACTAGGGCTATAAAATAAACATCATCAATCCGGTCACGGCTGCTTTACGTTTACGCGGGTTGCGGGCACATGCTAGTCGTTTATAATAAAAACTTTCGCGATTTGCAAATATCATTCAAGTCAATACATAACACAATATTCTTATTATTATCAACTTGCACATTGGCTACTAAGGCTTCGTTCTGGACATACCAAAATATTGATAAAGTACCTAGGAGAACTTGATAAAGAACTTCATTAACACACATGAGACCATTTTTTGTAGTTATTAAAATATCGTGTAGAAACAAGCAAGTACCTAGGAGAACTTGATAAAGAACTTCATTAACACACATGAGACCATTTTTTGTAGTTATTAAAATCAGGAAATTCTATTCCATGCAGGATGCAGTCTAATTAATTACAATTAGTATATATACATTAACACAGTATATTCATAGTAAGTATCACATATCCTATTTTAGCTATAAGCGTGTTCGATTTAAAACGATTTCGTAGTTTGAGATATATATCAAGTGAGATGAAATAAAGACAAGTCCTATTAGATATCGTCTTTCTATCTATGTATTAGATTTAGACATATTAGTAAAATTGTCCAGATCATCATTATATGCAACAATATCTAATATAAACCTAATAAATTCTAATATAACCATATAAACATGCTTTGGCAAGTTAGATTTAAACATTTTAGGTTCAGAGATTTTTTTTTATTGTCAAAAACGACATAGGTCACTTTTGATAACAATTATTCATGGATTTCAACAAACATTGATTGAACATACAATATACTAACAAAATTTTAAAAATCGCGCACACATATTATTTATATTTATAAAAAGCTATATATTATTATGAACAGAGTAAACAGAACATAAAATTGCTATGTGTTGCTATATGTATAAAAATAATACACATTATTTTATTGGTACAGTAGTTAATGTTAAACAATTTGCAAAGCATAATAAAATAATCAAAAATATTTACATTAATTGTATAAAAACTATTTTATAAGATTATGGCAGAAATAATCGTTCTGCCACCAGTTATCAGAAATGCAGTGCAGATTTATTATGACTGAGTTTATAAACATTTTAAGTATTTACCTATAAGAATATTATAAAAATATTACACATTGCAAAAACATGGCACAATTTTAATGAAATTTAAAAACCCATTAAATGCAGGTCAAATATAACTTAATTAACTTGCATGTTTTACACATGAATAAATGTGGAAAATTTAACAAAAAATACATATTTACCAGCAGCAGTATCGGGTGCGGGGTCAGGGTTAGTTAACAGATGGTAATCGGCATTACTCTCTAAGCCCTCAGTAATTGTTTGCCACGCTTCCTTGGAATTGCTGTTATTACTAGTCTGATGTATATTATCAACATCCACTTCGATAAGTCGGTCAGGTTCTATCTTTGGTTTCTTTTCCTCAGCACCTGCATGTACATAGTATATCCAAAAATATATAAAATAAGTGAAGTCACAAAGAATAACTGCCACATGGGAGTTTAAAAAAACATATGCATATTAATCAATAATATACTAACATCAAAAAATGTTACAATTTTAAAATCAAAGAACAAGTACCTATATCACAAAAACTTGTACGGAAGACTAAGAGATAATAAGTGTTCTATTAAAACAAGTTTATTATTAATCAACAATTTTACTTTATATTAGATTTATATATAACAAAAACATTACCTTCTTGATTGCTTCTTCGTTTTCTTTTATAAGGTGTAAACAGTCTAACTGGACCCATTGCTGCTAACAAAATAAATTAAAATAGTATTTAATGTAAGCAAAGAAATGTTTATCTGCAAGTAAATTAGGCAAATAGGTTACAGAGTGGTAAATTTCAGTCCATAAAATGATAATTGAACTCTACATAATTTAGCTGATCAATGCCATTCATAATACCTTAATAAGAAAATTCAAATATTAGTAAAACAACTATAATCACACAGAAAACAGCTGATTATTTAATGGTGATCAAGGGAATCGTTGAGAGGCCTACAATTAACAGTGGACAGATAGTAAAAAAAAAAAAAAAAAAAACATAATTCAATGCTTACTTCTCAATTATGGAAACAACAAAAAAAACAAACCAATCAAAAATTGCAACAATCTTACAGTACTTAACACTGCAAAGAATGTAACTGTACTGACATACAAAAAATGAGTTGTACTTTAAAATGCTATGATTTAAAATACTTTATGTAAAACAAGAAACACCATTCAGCTGGGTGACCATTTTGAATAAAACTATAAACAAAATTCAAAAATGATAAAGGTTCAAATGTTCAATGTCATAATAATTCTAAATTATTGTATTATGAAATAAATCAACAACTAATGCCCGCAAATGTACATTTATTATTCTATAGATGTAAGTTTGCTCTCATGTGGTTGCTATTATTATGTTGTGAATGGCAAAAATTTGAACTAAAAATTATAATCCAGTTTCATTTTAGTCTGGTATAGATAAAACTGCTTAACATTGACCTGACAGATTGAATAATGTAAAATGTATATTATACAATCCTGCATATTAAAGTTCAGGCATCTCGTAAAATGGCTGAATGCCGAGTAACTTTTGTTTTACATTACGGGTGTATTTTTGTGTGTTGGTTGAAAAATAAGCAGATTATACAGTGCAAGTGTAACAAATTATATAACAAAAATATTTGTCCCACTATAAGTAGCACAATATAGCATGAATGAGCCAAAAGTAAAATTTTATGATAATATACTTCAGTCTAAAGTACTAAAAAGCGGGGCTTAGTGAGGTGTATGTTTTAGATATCCATATAAAGCATAATAATTGTGACAAATCTATCCTTTACACTTTATTCAAAATAGATTATTTTATTTTTATTTCATGGGATAGTTACTGGCTACATGTAGACAGCATGCATAATAAAATATAAATAGAATAATATTCTTCAACACTTTTTCATAATTAAATATGGAGATTAGATGGAATGTTACCTGCATTGTCATCATAATCAACATCATCGTCATCATCAGCCCATATCCTGCAGAACATAGACCTCCCTCAAAGAACACCAAGACGATTAGGAGGAATGTTACCTGCTATACGTTAAAATAAATGTTAAAAATTAATGCCCAATCTGGATAGTACAAATTTCATTATTACCTGTTTGATCATCACAACAAGCAGCGCAAGTACAGCTTGTGGCATGAGGTGTGAGAATACCCTCATCAATAAGGGCCTGAATACTCCTACCACCAAACCTTATAGATCTTTTCCAATCTTTACTTGAGGCTCGACCACACAGTGCTTCAAATTCACTTGGAGTATACCAGTCCATGCCATATTTTATACATCTACCACGTCCACCAGAACCTAATCTTTGTTTATGTAACTCTGCAGAAGTATTTTTACATCTAACAGGCAAGATAGGCATGTTAGCTGTTTCGGACCAAGATCGGTTGCCACCAGACTTCGTCGGTGTCGGCGAATTAGGCGCCGTATTTTGGTCTTTTGGGTCCTGAACAGAAGGCGGAGACTGTGGATTTTGAATAACTATGTGAGTTGGTTTTATATCCTCTGATACAGGACCACCTGATATGAATCCGTTGTCGACACATAACATTGGCTTGAAAGTTTGTAACTGGTCGGATGTTATGACGTTAAATGTTGTACCAGCAATAAGTGTTCCCACAGGGAACGGTACAGGGACAGTAACAACGCCATTTGAATCGCTTGTTAGTCGAGCTGTCTTGATTCCAGTGGTCAAAACAGTACCGCCATCAGTACGATCGCCGTCGTGCTCGGCCACCGTCGCTAGTGGATCGGATTCGGTTACTTCGGTAATGTCCGGCATAACGACGTTGTCCGAACTTCTGTTCTCTGCCATCACTTTTTTCCTCCCACTCCAAAATCCTATCGCGTCTCAACCTAAATTTAAGCCAAATAAAATAACGCAGATTTTTAGAAACATTTTCGCTAAAAAAATTGAAAACGCAATTTCCTTTTTTACGTAGCCATTGTCAGAAGGCGAAAAGCTATACATATACAGCCAAAATAACTGAAAATAAGAAAATATTTTAAGACTCGCGCCCACTGCTTAAACTTAGTTGGATTTAATCAAATTGCAAATATGTTGACCATGTATGTACATATTTAATATAAAATTTGGTTAACACATGGCGCCGAATTAAAACGCGCTCGCGCATCGCTTTTATGTTCTGATACAATATTACAAAGCAATTCGGTCGCGGCGCGGGAACAATATTGCTTTTCTATCTATGTAAAACATTATGTATGTACTAATTATCGTAAAATTATTAAATATAGATGATCACTGCTATTATTTTTATATATTTTAACGATATTATAAGCATTAGCATGAATTCATCGATTTTTACCGTCCATTGAGCAAATGAAGATTGTTTTTAAAACAAAAATGTGAGTTTAAATTAGCTTAAAAGACATACATAATATTTGCATTGCTATAAATGAAACTTACAATAATTTTAAAACTCAATCAAAATCATATCTGAAATAATCGATATGAAAAACTAAAATAATCGATATGAAAAAGATTTTTTTTATTTACCAAACAAAAAAATACAATAAAGAAGAGATCAAACATTTTAGCAGCAAAAAAAAAAAGGGTTAAAACAAGTGCTTAAATGTACACCATTTTAAATTTAATGTAGTTAACCAAACCAACTCACATGTACAACAAATTTTTCGATATAATAGATTATATTTTAATTTTATAATATGTTGCAATTTAGTGCGATTCACACTTATTAGCACAAGAAAGCAATATTTTTTTTGTCACGTTAATGGAAACAAAATGTATTTCATTATCGCTTCATTATTATCATTTGTTGTCACGTTATTGGAATCAAAATGTATTTCAGTATCGCTTAATTTAAAGAAATTATTATTTAGTCTCTTTGACATTCACAAATAATAAATATATTAATATTTTGAAATAAATAGTTTGGTACATGTTTGGTACCTACTCTTTTGATACGATGTGCAAACACCCTTATTGAAGATTATTGATTTCTTCCACAGAGCAATTGCTCCGTGATTTCTTCCAAATACGCAGTATTAAACAACTAAATTAAATATCACAATCCAACAGTTAGCTTTATGTTGAGGGGGTGCTATTCAACATAGGCGCTTATGTAATGTCTACTTTTCGTGCTTCCATTTAAATGCCAAACATAAATAAAAGGAGGGAAAAAATATTGTTTTGAATTTATTCACAGTGGTATATTTTGAAATAGCTATTATTATTTTGTTTAAGGTTTATTTAATTAATAACGTATCTCATTTTTTTCAAGGAAATGATTAACTTTGTTTATTTATTGAAATTCAGTTTTTGCTTTTAATCAATTAATATTATTTTATTAAACATAAATGGATGAATTACGTTCAAAACATAAATCCATCCAAAGTGCGGCGCATCACATAGCTTTGGATTGCATTCATCCGCAGGTAACTATTTATAATATGCTTCATTATTTAAATTCGCTTTGTAGTATGTAGGTACATAATATGTAAATATATTTATTTGATATTTTAAAATTTTCAATCAGATAAGTTGTGAGTCAACTTGGTACTTGTGGTTCATAATATTATAGTCTTGAAATATTTTATATATGTATAACTTTGCATGCGAGTGCCAAGGGATCGGCCGTCCTGGCGTTCATTGAGGTTTTCAGCAGTGGACTAATAACGATGATGTATAACTTTAACTAAATCTAATAACTGTTACATAAAATAATATAATAATATGTACTGTTAAAAATTTGCAAACCCTAGAATGGTAAATTAAATTTTATAAAAAAAATAGTTTTAAGTGATTATTACAATCCAATTTCTTGAAGAGAATTTGCCCAAGACTGATTAGACTTTCTATGTCTCCATAATATTATGATGTAGCGAACTTTATTTTACTATTGTTTTTGAAATAAGTTGTGTACATAATTTGTTTTCATGTCATATTTATGTGTGCTGAAAATTATTGATAGCACTAGCACTTGTTCACAGTGTGGTTTGTTCACTTATGTCTGTACCTATGGATTTAACAGTCAGTACATGGATCCCCATATCATGTCCATCCCTATCCGTCCCCTGTCCGCCTTCAACACGCATTCCAAGCACAGCACAGCCCACAAATGTTCCATCCAAAGGGACTCAAAACACACATTGTAAGTATGACAACTTCAATTATTTGCAATAATATTGTAATTGTGTAAGGATTATTATTATTATTATTATTATATAATAATAACCAGTGGTTGGTTTTAGTTTGACTCTGGTAATGATTGTTTGCATTAGAGAAGTTCGAAGAACTTAAAAGAAGAAGAAGAAAAAATTAGAGAATTATTTTTAGACTACTGAGGGCTTAACTTCACCAATGAATTGCTGTTAGTCTAGCCGAAGTGTGTCTTTCTGGACAAAATGTATTGCTATATGAAAAATGTTATTTTTAGGATCCAAGAGCATATGCGACTCCCAGTGATAGTCCGATACTCGGAAGAGCATTATGTCTCACTCCCAGAGGAAGTCCGCTGCCTGGCCGAATATCACATCTAAATGAAAAATTTCAAGACTCCCTCACCTTAAATTCAGATACTGATGCGTTGGTTGCCAAAATAAGTGCTATGTTTCCAACTGTTAGCGAAACACATATAAAAATATTATTAAAAAAGTAAGTTTCTATACTATATCAATATTTACTAGAGCATACTTTAGTAAAAATTTAAATACACTGTACATTCATAACTGTATAATTATAATTTGTATAATACTTATTAATTATTAGAAACATCTTATTATTAGGTATTACAATCGTGAAGCAGTGGTCATTAGTGCATTGCAAGTTGAGAAGCATCCAATTACAACACCTGGGCCACTTTCAATGTCTCCATCAGTGCATCGCTTGCAAAAGGGTGCGATTGGGGTGTACTCGGCCCTGCAACTAGCGAAGGGATACTCGGGTTCTATGCACAGTTCCAATCATTTAACACCTATGACTGGAACACCACAAGGTAAGAAGAAACTGTATTTTCAAGATTTTTTTGCATGGTCTTAAATATAGAACCATAATTTGTTAATGTTTTGGTACCTAAAGACTCTGGTGTACTAGGCACAGTGTGCTATAATTTTTCTTTAACCACGTGGGTCCAATAAAAAATATAGTTTAAAAAAAAACTAAAAAACACGCTTTAATAGCAAATCAAACTAAAAATTTGTAAATAATTTTTAATAAAATGAATATTGAGCACCTCACGCTTTTTTACATTAAGTAATATAGGTACATTTTTTTGTTAACTCATTGAATTCTTGTATTAAAAATTATTTTCTAATTTTTAGTTGGGTTTGCTATTCAACCTTGTTTTTTTTAGTTTTTTAAACTATAATTTATATTTTACTTTTTAGCAAGTACTTATTGATTTCTTTTTTGAAAAAGGTTACCAACATACAGGTGAGATAGCTTCACCTGTATGTTGGTAACCTTTTACCTGTATGTAAAGCTTGTATAAAGGGATGTTATCTTTGTTAATAAACGAAAATGGGTGATAGTCTTTTTACAATTATGTTGTTCGTAATGATGAGTATATATTTTTCCTCTGTATTGTCTTGTTGTGTTCACGCGAATATATATAGGTACTTTTATTTAGGGTAGTTAGCAAAACTTTGTGACGATTCTGTCAGTGTCCCGTGACCATGGTTGCTGTAATGTATTTGAAACGCCGAAAAATCAATTTTTTTAATCAAAGTAAAAAGTATTTTTATTAAAAAAGAAATTATTTATCTTACTTAAAATTTGATTTCACGCTCCTTGGAATTCATAACTAATAAAATTATTTATTGATAGATTGAATGACAAGAACAGTGTTATTCAGATTGCCGTCACGGCAAGTCTACAACCAAGAGGCGGCGCTTTGTTTCATATGAATAATTTGTGATATTTCCAAAGGTTCTCCGCTTTTACTCCGTCCGGCTTCAGGCGCCTCAAGCTACTATGGAACGACAAGATCATACGACGGACAGACAAGGCATCAGTCTCCGAAAATGAAGTTAAAGTAAGGATTTTCATATTTTAAGGAATTTAATTAATTTAACTCACACTCGTTAATGTACTTATCTTCTCCTGGTTATTCGTAATATTATTAAAATTCTAAAGGTGCATGTTTCCTTTAGGAACACAGTAAACAATATACAAAAAAGTAAAGAATTGTGTTTTTAAAATAATACGTTTTAATATTTATGAGAACGCTAAAATATTCCAACTTCACACGTATTTGGATGGATAAAACTTAGGCTTTTGTTTAGTTTTGGTTGGTTTAGCCGTCGAGCATATCTTTCGGGCGCAGCGAGTCCCACATACCCGCCTGGGGAGATCCACTCTCCCGCGGGATGCCTCAGAGAATTTCCCGGCGTAAAAGGAAAAAAATGCCATCGAGCATAATATAACCTGATAGAGTAGTAATGTGAGCAATAAAATTCTGAAACTGGTCAGTGATTTATCACTGACGTAATAGCAATTCAACCAACCCCTAACCAGTGAACTATACAGCTCACTACGTACGCCCCAGCAGCCATCAGTCGGCCAATAAGAGCGCAGAACCGATGGAATTTGTTTTCATACAAAACATAGCTCTATTCCGGTTATATGCTTATTGGACTTAGCCGTCCCCTTAATTATAAAGCTTTCGCTTAAGAGTGTATGATTTAAAAAATCAAATTACACCGCGACACTTACAACTCCACGGAAACCTACGAAATCATGGGTAGCTATTTCGGACAAGCCTTTACACAACCTCAAAGAGTTTTAATATAATGTATGGAATATTTTTGTGACAGGTAGTGCCATGCTGTTTTGCAGCCAAATTGGTCCGGCATGACCGGGGTACATCTCGCTCACATATCACCGGCGTCAAGTGACAGCTATGCTGTCGCGTTTCGTGTGGTTTGTGAGTTTCCAGTGGCCCATTGCGGGGATAGAGAAAAGGAGGGCAACGCATCTGCATAACTTTTGGTTGTGGATGTCTATGGGCATCGGTGACTACCATGTGGCTCTGACTGCTCGGTTGCCTGGCATAAAAAAATGTTGCGGGTGTCTATGGATGTCTCTTATCACTTACCACCAGGTGAAACAACTGTCCGTTTCCCCCCTCTTCTATAAAAAATCAAATACGCAAGTCCGATTACGATGTTGCACTCAACGGTATATAAAAGGTTTAATAAAGAAAATATTTCATACAGGTATTTGAAAAGCATATTCCCGAAAGCTGAAGAAACGCTGATACTCGACGTCCTCGCTAACAAAGACAACAATGTACAAAAGGCAAGTGAAGAACTTATCACCATGGGTTTCAACAAAAAGGAGACGTTAATTACTACGCAGAAGAAGAAAGAGTCAGATACACCACAACCACCCAAGAAAGTTGTAACCATAATGAAGACACCAGAAGAAAAAAATGAGCGTAAGTAGACTTTTTTTAATTTTACGATAGGCATCGAGCTACATGATGGTAAGTGGCTAACGTCACCCATGAACATATACAAGTTACTCAGGACTAGCACATGCTACTTATTTGTCAGTGTGTGTAGTTGCTTATTCTGAGGCGTATGATGCTGTCTCGGAGCCAGTAATTACGCTGCCTTTTCTGCACTTCTTTCCGAAACACAGCAAAGCTTTTTCACGGAAGAAACAAGCATTTGGTGCACATGTAGACGGAAGTGCGGCATAGCGCATCCTCTGCACCGGCAAAACTGGTCGTCGAAAGTATACAAATAGAAAATTCTAGAACGAACGGTATAGAAAACAAATTTGGTACGAGGTAATAAAAATTAGTTAATATATTTAGCTACGAAGAACAGACCCACTGTTAAAATAAACTGTTTTATTGGTGAGATGAACTATCATAGATACTGCTTATTTTTTTGGTTGCGGTAAGAAGACCAGAAAAAGTAGGTAGTGTAATTCCTGGCACTTAAACCTTACGTCCTCTTACTACGTCCCTATCATTCATCAAAAATGACTTGTCTGTTTAGTTCCGTGTCAACTATAAAAAGACACATGTTTTTGTGAGTGATTTATTATCAATATCGATTTGTGATAACCAGATTGAAGGTGATAAAAACGGTAAGTACCATGAAAAATATATGATTTCAGTAAAAAAGAAACTTCAAAAAAAATACTATAAAGTGGCGGAGAGAGTTGTATCGATTGCGTTGGAAAGTGTGGACTTCAACGAAGAGCGTGCTGAACAAATATTGTCCGCTGTTCTTTTAGAAGAAGAAACTCCGAAAGTTATAGCGGATACAAAGGACCAGAAACATCAAACAACTCCAGAACCTTTTAATGGGTATGTTTTTTTTTTCCCTATAAATAAAGACACATACTAACATGATTTTTGTAACAAATCTATACTCCAATTATAACTAATATTTGGTTTAAAACAAAGTTCTGATAAAGGTTTCACCATTTCACTCACACACACATATAATTTATACATTTTTGAAATGGGTTAACTTGTTTAAAATTAAAGCATTTTTACTTAACAACAAAACCATTACTAATTGATTAGTAACACGAATATTATGCTTCTTATGCTTAACTGACGATGTTGTACAAGTATGACATTTTATTTAAAAAAAAAAAATTAAAAAACGAAAAATTGTATATTACTTGTACAACTATAACGACTTTTCTTTTACTAATGGCGAGATTGATGAAATATAATTTCTAAATCTAAGAAGGAATTTGTTGAATATAATATTATATATGTTCACCAATCAATTAAGCTGTAGTTTCATATGAAACTAGTGGCATTAAATAAGTTTTTGACCTAAAATTTGGACGTGTGACTTTTTTGTCAAACTACCTTACATGCTACTACTAACTATGTTAGAGCCACTCTTTAAATAATATAATAATATTGTAAAACTGTTTTGATGTCACTATTCTGCATAAATATACTTAAAGTCCTATTCCACTCTATTTTTGCTTGCCCCTCTTCACCTGTGACCTAACTACGGCAAAGTAAAGGGTTATGTTTTAGCAGTCAATGTTTGTATTTAGTATACACGTATGAACTAATAGAAGCGCTTTTCCCAACCGATTTGACGAATTCATCGATTCGTTTTTATAGTCCTGGCAGTAAAATCGACTCGGGATGCCGTGACGACAAATGGCTAAGAAGCTGTCATGTCACGCGTTGCATTTTTATTAATTATAAATTCTAATGTTAATATAGATGTTTCCCATCCACCGGGCGTTCCGTGACGGCAACTTTTTTGTCGTAGTCAAAGCTTTTTTATACCCATTTTAATTTAATCAATCTCGCCTATCAGCATCAGCCATTCTCATACGTTTTGCACGGTTAGAGCGGTGAGTGTGTCGGAGAGAGAGCCAAGTCCGCCCCGACCAGCGACGGTCACTCGCCGCCTCAAGATTTGGGCCGAACATCTAAAGTATGTCCATGCATGACGGTCACTTGGGTCCTATTAAATTGTCTCATTGATGGTCTAAAAGCTAAATTTTGTTATAGACGTGGGCTGATTGATATCCAAAATCAATAATTTTATGGTACGGATCGAAAGTCTTATGTACCTAGTCAAGGATAACCTACGATAGATATTGTTAGAGTTGCTTTATGCAAAGTGGCAATTAAAAAAAAGCAGTAAAAAGTAATTACACAATCTGGTTCGATTTTAAATATTTAAAAGTAACATAGAAAGATAATAGTATATACAATACTGGAACTACTTAAGCTGAATATCAATTACGCGCGGCAAATCGTCGTAATGTTGCTTGTAATGAAGCGCTGCAGCCGCGAGATAGATTATGAATTGCCGCGCCAGCCAACACAAACATTGCCAGTATCCACTCACTCGATCACTCGCGGCTGCCGCGCGACGATTAGTCGCCCGTACTCGATAAACGCCTTAAAATATTAAGGCGTGTATCGAGTACGGATGCCGTGTGACGAACGGACAATATGTAGAAAGTCCCTCACCTGTCTACATATTTTTATATCTTTCATTTATTTAAAGAAGTTTGTAACATCATCATCTTTTTAAGTTACAAACGTTTAATATCGGGTGGGTAAATTTAAAAATGGACTAGAACGTAAAGATTCATTTAATAGGACCCAAAATTGAACCCATTTCGAAAGGAGTTCTTTAGTAAGGTGTGATGTATTAAGCATGGAATTTTTGTAACTCTGATATGTTACCTAAATAATGTCAGCTACGTAAATATTGTATGCTTTAATAAACTTATATTGTATGTTGTATGGAACCTGTGTATTTATTTATTTATTTTTTGCTTAGTGTATTCTGCCTTATAAATGCCATAAAATAAGTAATAAAATCAAAGTACTTAAACATTCACTATGCCTCTTTTCTTATATATTAGTGAAATTATAATAAATATAAGTATTATGTATATTATGTTGATTATTATAATTGTTTTGATGATATGTTAGGATATTATATGGATTATATTATTGTTGATTGAAATAGTATTTTAATATAATTAGTACAGTACATTTTAAAGCTTGTTTTATTAGCTAGACTAAATGCATATAATATTGAATATTTAGGGCTAGTCAGACACTTGTAGGTCATATTCACATTTCATTTTATTTGATTTAGCTAATGTATAACATTTATTTACATAAAAATATGTACTTATTTGTAATTAAGATACAGGTTAGAATCATATGTAGTGTTCGTAGTAATCGTCTGTAGTAAGTTAATTTGTTATATTTTTCATTACACTATTATTGTGCATATTTTTGATCTCCGTCGTTTTGTCTTGTGATTTAATTGTTCAAGATGTAATTGATAATAATATAATGTTACGATTGATTGCTAATTAATTACCTTTCAAGTAAGATTCCGATCAATTTAAATTGATATTAATATATCTATGTTATATGAAAAGAAGGTGGACCTTAGGCCTTAGACAAAGTAACATTAAAAAAACGATAACGAAGTTCGAAAAGAATAAAATGTATGGGATTGACATAAGCCGTAGTCAATTATGTCACTCGTTATCGTTATCGCAAGTTGGTAGACAATGTTAAAATTCGTAACAAAATCATAAACTGTCAATTGGTTATCGAACACTTATGTCAAACTTATGTAATTTTATTATTGATATTGATTCGTTATCCGTGGGCGTGGGCCATGGAGGGCAACATTTTCACAATTTTTATGAGTTATAGTGTGTATGAGGTCTATTTACATAGATATTAATTTTAATTTTTTGGTCCGATTTGACACTTGACAGTTGTTGTCGTTGCACTGTCACGATCTTTGATTGATCATTGGCTAGAAAATTATTATCGTAATAGAGCAAGATCCCAGGGCCGCCACACGTCACGTATTTTCTGACGGATGAAACGTGGACGATTGAGTAGTGTTAGTATGTACTATGATCGTATTCCTACCTGCTAGCTTGGTCAAACGGCCAATTTCCAGGTATCAGGTAATTAAGGTGCATAAAAACATTACTTACTTCACGTAAATTCTCATTGCTGATTTTCATATATGTTTTCGAGTGTATAGTTAAAAATAAATTGTCAATACTCCCAGACACTTTCCGTCGGCCATATTGCTTGGCAGACGCTTTAAGGGTCTCAAAATATTTAGTCAACTTCACGTAAATTCTGACGCTCTATTTTTATATATGATCATCTGACAACTATTTTAAAAGCTTCGACAAGAAGACAGACCGATCCAAGGGGCCAATCATCCCCTAAACTAAATTTTAATATCTCTGTGAGTGGGAGCGCGAGAGCATTATCTACGCGCATGAGACTAAGTGAGACCGACTGCGCTATTAAGACCATAAAAATTACTTGAACAGATATTTTATAATTTTTAGAACTTTTGATGACAAGTATAGCAACAAAAATAAGAAAAAAAATTGACATATAATAAATAATACTAAAGTTAGCCGACATTTTTTTTTCTATTTATTAATTAGAAATAAAAAATATTTTTTAAAAATACCACTTATATTTAAATAGCAGCAATTTTTTTAATTAATTATTTATTGGAAATTTGGAAACAAAGTAGAAAAATATTAATCCTTCAATATTTCTTAACAGTGGCTTTTAATCTTCATTATCATCATCGTTGAAATTAGATAATTCATCATCCAGCCAATCTTGAAATTGAATATCTAAATCGTGATCGTCATCATCAGCATTATCCTTATTTTCTTCCTCTGTAAAAAACAAGTTAAACAATGAAGGTCTGAAAAAACTAAAAAGATACAAATAATATGAGAAACGAAAATAATTTACCTGATTGTTCTTCCAGCGACTCACTGACAAAACCCGGTAATTGATCTCCATCGAACCAATGAAAATCATATTTACCATCTTGTAGTGTCCAGCCATTATTTTCGGGATTGAAAATATTTATCATCTTCATACTTGCATTGTTCCAAAGACTAGCGATATAGCTAGCCCGTCGAAACTGTTGCCAAAGCTCACTTTTACAAGGTGGTAAGTTACTGGCATCGAAGTTTCCTAAATTCTTTCGATTGAATTCTTCATTTATATCAGATACTATGTATGTATTAATAAACAACTGTAGTCTGGGCAGCATCTACATCAATTATTCCAGGAACGTTGTAAACGTCACAGATATTTTTTTGTATTATGTTGAATACACGTTGTTCTTCATCTATATCACCAACAAAATCCAACGTACCAAAACGGTGCTTGTTGGTACTCTTCATTTTTCTTCAAAATATTAAACGGTGTTTGCTTGCCCTTTTTGAATAATGCTGGATTAAAATCACATACTGTGATAGCATGGAATGCTGGTAAACTTCGACACAACGACGGTCCTAATTGTTCGTAGATAGCATTCAAGTCAACATATCTCTGCTTGTTACCAGTGCCGGTCAAAATCCAAACTCGAGAATCAATATTTTTCAAATGATGCATATTTCCCAGCATTATCGCTGCTATATCAGTATCTGAACATCGTATCACAAAAATAGCCTGAGCATCGATGTAGCAAACATGGTATACGATCTTTGTATCGGCTTCCTCATGCGATAAATCTTCATGGATTTCAGACAACTTTATTGTTAATTACGGTGAATGAGTGGCATTGTCGAAAATTAATAAAAAATTTATTTTTACCAATGAATGGAATCATCTCATCAGTAGCCCAGTGTGTTGTAAAAAATTCAACAAGAGACTGTTTGAAATGGATGTTTTTCAACTCTTTCGTGAAATCTGATGGACGAACTTGATCTGGTCCAGTAATGTTGAATTCTAATTGTGATGATTCATGTCGACGAGATCTTTCATAATCTTTTATGGAAGGGGAAAAATACTGGTCAAAGATGACATCATATCTCGTTGCTTTGATTTGGGTCACCATTTGTAACATTTTTTTTGAGATACTCCCAAAAAATTTTCATCTTCTTTACATTCTGTAATGAATGTTTGACGTCTTATGTCACCATCTTTTTCAATGTTAAGAAGAAATTTTTCTACTTTCTCTGAGGCCGCTTTTCCAGACGAAATATTAAGTAAAAGATCTTGTGGTATTTCAGCACTAAACGGATTAATAAATTGGTCAAATGTATTTATAAATTGTTTCAATTGCTTGCTATTATTTTTCATATTATGATTTGATAATTCTGCTGTCACATCTTGTTCTTTTTGCAAATTTAAATCTTTATATACACTAATAATTACAGTTAATCTTATATCATGACTGAGGGCCCGTCGTTGACGTGCTGAGATGGAATTGGTAAATTGTATTATTCCTGAAAAAAATATAAATTATACAATGTTAAAAATTATGCTTGAAATATTTGTCAATGGGAAGTTATCATAAATTCATGTAAATGTTTACGTTTATTGTAAATTAATTTTGCTTGGTGTTTATTACCTGTAAATCTTCTGGCTGCATCTGCATTTATCGTTTGTTCTAGAACTAAATCAATCGGTTGTTTTGAGAAAAGTTTATTAGTTCTTTGGATGCTAAAAAAAACCATTTTGAAACTGTTCAAACAAGTCAGGATGACTTTGGGCAACCTTTTGCAAATTATCATTGTATTTAACTGTCCAACGAGCATAGTTCTGTTGGCTACACATGAAAAACAAATTTGTAATTTTTGGCAATACAAATTTAAATAATTCAAAATCTCCATTGCGAATGCTTCTTGACAAAGTTAGATATTGATGAACGAGGTCATTTTCTTCAAATATTGCCATATAACTCTGAAAAATATAAGTTAAAAAGTAACAGCATCCTTTTTTAATTATATTGTCTTCGATAAAGGAACATATTTCAGCATAAGCAGCTTGATGTTGTTCACGAAGATCATGCCAATCAGTTTTAGTAGTTTTTTTGTTTGATGAGGCTTCATATGAAAAATTCAATTGACATATTTTATGATAATATAGGTACATGAGGATGGGAATAATTCACAATTTTATCAATAAACTCTGTATTATTTTCATATTATTTTTTTACTTTGGATAAAAAAAACTTGATGCTCAGAGGAAATTAGCGGCAATCTTTTGGACTTGTGCTTTTTCGTTTGTTGGTTACAGTATATACAAGTAAGACTCTTTTGAGTATTACTTACACCAGTATCAACCTCAGTATTACTATCAGAAAGTAAATCAATATTTTCCAGGTGCTCAATATGATCTTGTACATTTGGAGAAACCGTTTCGACTGACTCAGGTAAAATAGATGGGCTGGGTATTGTTATAGGATCAGGTAAAAAATCGGTTGTTGAATTAGAATGCTGAGAAGTAGATGCTTCTGGCTCAATACTTGCTATGTCTAATTCAACTGTCATTGAGGATTCGACAGATGAATTTTCTGTAATATTTGATGATTTTTCTTCGGAATTAGATTTGTTGATTGATTTACTTTTTGGTAAAAAGTATTTTTTATTTAACCCTGTAAATGATTTATAATATTGTCTGTGATAACCACTTTCGAATAAATCACCTGGCAAAACAACGTCTTTAAACTTAAGGTTATGTTCTTTTCTATGTTTTAAAATTACTTGACACCTTTTTAATGTCTCTTGCGTGAACAATATTAAATTAACATCAGAATCTTTACAAAAAACACAATTTACTAGAGAAGCTATTATATTTTTCAAAACACTGCAAATATTTTTATTTTTTTTACACACGTTGAGTGCAGCTGTGACTATAGTAGCTATAGTCACAGCTGCACTCAACAGACACGGCAGAACACTGAATACTTTTTTTGTGAGTGACTTTAGCTGTTGGCCTCAAGAGCTAGGAACAAGTATCATATGGAATTGACATTCGCGTATACCCGAAAGGGACAGGCATATTTTACAGGAATACCACATTCATAATAACAAGTCTACTTATTTTCTTGAAATAAGTGAATTAAAAATAATAAAAAATCTGGTAAAGGTTGATAGATAACTATAAGCATTAGCCCTAACCAAACATTTATTGTAATTTTAGACAGCTGCATTTTTCCGGATTATCGAAAATATTATGTAATGACTAATAACAAACCGCTAAAAACATAAATAATAAAAAAGAAGGCTATATACGTCTTAATATGTATGATCTATAGTACATAGCCTTTTAGGATAGCAATAAACATATTTGTTTTTATTGTGTTTATTTCGACAATTCCAGTCACCCTTTTTATATAATACCACATTCTTGGGTAATCTGCCTATAACAAAACTGGTATCACCATACCTACATAAACCGACCAAATTAAAAAGTAGTACAAAATGGCGGCATATTTGACAAACTGTTTTTTGACAGACTGAGGTGTCATACGTCCTATCATTACAAAGTTATTCGAAACTACCCTATGATACAACAATATTTAGGTCAGTACTATCTACGCAGAAAGTGCTAACTGTATCTTTAATCTGTGACATATTATGCTTGGATTTTGATTTGATAATTTTAATAATGGGATCCCAAGCAGGTGGTAGAAGCCAGCCATCTTCTCTATTGAAATTAGGATGTTTTTTTAATTTCAATAGCCTCACGGATCATCCTTGGTTGTAATCTGTGTTCTTTTGCGAGGACTTGTGGTTTATCAAATCTGATATAATGGCGAGCTTTGTCAAGACTATGTTCACAAATGGCAGACTTAGTGTAGCGACGGTGTTTTAAATCAGCTATATGTTCTTTCACGCGAGTTTTAATAGATCTTTTAGTTTGGCCTATATAGGAGAGACCACAGTCACAATCAAGCTTGTATACTCCTGCATCTTGTAAGGGCATATGACACTTGACAGATGGTAAGAATTGACTTATCTTTTTTGGCGGCTTGAAATAAGTTTAGGACTGAAAATAGTTCTTATCCTGAAAATTCCACGGGACCGGGAACTATGCGGGTAAAGTCTCAGGACTGTATATATTTTAAACCACGTAAAAGATTTGGGTGAAATTTGATATGAAGATGCTTTGAAACCTAACGTAGGGCAACAAATTGTTGTTATCCTGAAAATCCCACGGGAAAGGGAACTATGGGGGTAAAACCCTGGGACTGTCTATCTTCTAAGCCACGGAACAGATTTGGGTGAAATTTGATATGAAGATACTTGGGAACTTACCGTAGGACTTAAAATAGTTCTTATCCTGAAAATTCCACGGGACCAGGAACTATGCGGGTAAAGTCTCAGGACTGTATATCTTCTAAACCACGAAACAGATTTGGGTAAAATTTGATATGAAGATGCTTTGAAACCTAACATAGGGCAAAAAATTGATGTTATCTTGAAAATCCCACGGGAACGGGAACTATGCGGGTAAAATCGTGGGACTGTCTATCTTCTAAGCCATGGAACAGATTTGAGTGAAATTTGATATGAAGATACTTGGGAACTTAACGTAGGACTTAAAATAGTTCTTATTCTGAAAATTCCACGGGACCGGGATCTATGCGGGTAAAGGCTCAGGACTGTATATGTTCTAAATCTCGAAACAGATTTGGGTGAAATTCGATATGAAGATGCTTTGAAACCTAATGTAGGACATACAAGTGTTGTTGTCCTGAAAATCCCACGGGATCGGGAAGTATGCGGGTAGAACCCCGGGACTGTCTATCTTCTAAACCACGGTACAGATTTGGGTGAAATTTTATATGAAGATACTTTGGAACTTAACGTAGGACTTAAATAGTTCTTATCTCGGATATCCCACGGAAACGGGAACTGTGCTGGTACGACCCCGGGACTATCTCTCTTCTAAACCCCGGAACAGATTTGGGTGAAATTGGATGTGAAAATACTTTATAACCTAACGTAGGACATAAAATATTTCTTATCCTGAAAGTCCCACGGGAACGGAAGTTGTGCAGCTAAAACGCTGGGACTGTGTATTTATTAAACCACTGAACCGATTTGAGTAAAATTTGATATGGAGATAGTTTGAGACCCAAGGTGTACAAGTGTAACAAGAAGTTTTTTAAATATGTCAATAGATGGCGTTAACACAAAACGTAGATCATTCTATTGATTACAAGATGAGAATCCTTCGTATTACACGCGTTTTTATTGAATACTATTTCCATATATGTATTACTTACTAATTAATAATAAAATATATGAATAGTAAAAAATATATTTGTTAAGAGGTAGTGCCATGCTGCCTAGCAGCCGAATTGGGCCGGCACGACCGGGGTGGTACCTCTCGCTCACAAAACACCGGCGTCAAGTGACAGCTATGCTGTCGCGTTTCGTGCGGTTTGTGAGTTTCCGGTGGCCCATTGGGGGGGGGGGGGGTTAGGGAAAAGGAGGGCAACGCATCTGCATAATCTTTGGTTGTGCGGATGTGTTTGGGCGTCGGTAGTCGCCAAACGGCTTCGACTGCTCATTGCCCTACTATGCCATAAAAAAAAATAAAAAAAATATGTAACATTTCTTTTTCGCAGTTTTTCGCTGGTAGCTTTTAGAAGTAATTTGAATTAAAATATTGATGTATCGTAGGGTAGTTTGGAATAACTTTGTAACGTTAGGACATTTGTCACCTCAGTCCTCCCGTAACCATGGTTGCTGTAAAGTATCCAAAACATCAGGCATGTAAAAAATAAAAATCTTAATTATGAAATCCGTAAAAGTTGTTTCTTTATAATAAAAATGTATTATTATATTATAATAAAATAAAAATTAAATATATTTTGTAAAAACGTACTATCGGGCCTTATAGTAGAAAGTATTCTTTAAATTATAATAGCGTGTAAATTGGAACCATATTATTTGAAAAAAATATATGAAAAAAAAACTTCTAGCGTGCGGACGAAGTCGCGTCTACAATCTATGAAATATACGGTACCTACTTACATTGAAAAAAATCAACCTACTTACATTAAAAAGGAGTAACTTAGGCCATAAAAATAATACTCATCAATCTGAACGGCTGTAAATCTAAGCAAACGCGGGCGAAGCTGCGGGCAACAGCTAGTTCAAAATAATTAGTAAAAAAAATGAAAGTAAATTAGCTGACATCTAAAAATTTTGTTTAGGAGATGATTGGTCCCGTGGATCGGTCTGTCTTCTTGTCAAAGCTTTTAAAATAGTTGTCGGATGAACATATATTAAAATGGAGCGTCAGAATTTACGTGAAGTTAACTAATTATTTTGAGACTCTTAAAGCGTCTGCCAAGCAATATGGCCGACGGAAAGTGTCTGGGAGTATTGACAATTTATTTTTAACTATACACTCGAAAACATATGAAAATCGGCCATGAGAATTTACGTGAAGTAAGTAATGTTTTTATGTACCTTAATTAAATGATACCTGGAAATTGGCCGTTTGACCAAGCTAGCAGGTAGGCATACGATCATAGTACATACTAACACTACTCAATCGTCCACATTTCATCCGTCAGAAAATACGTGACGTCTGGCGGCCCTGGGATCTTGGACTATTATCTCAAAGACGATAACGAATTTCGGCTACAAAGCGATGCCACTTAGCCTACAGGCCCTGGCTTGGTTAAAAAAGACAAGTTATACGCGATAGAAAGAGAATACTTTGTAGGTCAATATTTGAGTCGGTAATTAGCCGCTGCGCGACCTGAATTTAACTTTATTGCATCGTAGCGAGAGTCACTACTGCTACGTCAATCGCATCCCCCTATGAGACCCTTTTAAATTTTGCTAAAAGGAGTAAATTACTAATTGAATACAACTTGCCGACGAAAAGAAATGTTATTTTGTCTTTGTTCATATCTGTACTTACAGTTCATACTTAGTGGCGCACGCTCTATGGATATGTATAATCTAAGATTCCCGGTATCTATCAATCTAGCTAATGTTCGGCGGTTTGCAGCGCGAAGTAGTTACATGACTTTGGCCTGCTAAGAGATACCATGATTATGACTGGTTCATTTGTAATGACATCTTTAATATCTGCTTCTTAGAAACAGCGAGTGTTGTAAGTAAAAAGTAGAGAGTTTCTAATAATCAATCGACGGCATATAAAAACAATAACTCACCTAATTACGGCACTGGTTGTAGTTAGGTACTATGTGTGATGGTTTATGTGATTCAAGAGACGATTTTCGCTAGAATACGCACAAGCTTTTTATGTAGTTTTGTAATTTTTTTGTCTCAATATTGAAAACAGATATGTGTCTGTCATATATGTAAAAAGAGTGTTTTTTCTTATTCGTGTATGATAAAGAACTACAAAAGTAACATTAGAATTTTTTCAAAGTCACGTGTTTGTCTAGTGAATGTATGAGTTTGTTTAGTGATTTTAGTAGTGGAATATATTTAAATTGCTATTTTTACAGGCCGATCCTTAAGACAAATACAAACATGGAGAGCAAATACAAGTCTCAGTATTCCGTTCCATCCAATGGTCCCAATCCATCTTTAAGAAATGGACCCAAAGATAGTTTACTTTTGTAAGTAATATAGTATATAATGTAGAGACTGCTGGGAGATTTTAAATAAATTTATAAAAAGTACATACAAGGAGAATAAAAATATACATAAAATGTCTTTCACGATTTAATTAATTTAAACAGATAATACAAAATATTGGCTCACCTTTGGTGACAGAAAAACATTTTTGAAAAAATAAACTTTATTGCATCGTAGCGAGAGAGAAAATCTTCAATAAGCCCAATAGGGGTCTGAGGAAATGTTAACGATGAAAAGAGTTACGACCTCGATTATAACCTCTTGTAACGTATACAATTCGTATAACATCAATCCTAATTTTAGATGTATGCAAGATTTTTTTGTATTTTTTTAAAGTTTCTCTTGGTTAAAGCCATTATCAAGCAAAAAATTAGATTAAAAAATATCTACTAACAAGTTTTGAATTTATAGATTAGATTACATGGCGTGGAACGGACCGAATCCAGATATTTTCCGCGGGAAAAGCGTGAAGCCGCAGGGTCCAGAAATCCGCGCACAATCCATATCGAATGCCCGTGGCTCTTCCGGCTTGGCCAAGGGGCCCGCTGGCTTGGCCAAGGGATCCATATACCAAAAACTGAACAAAAAAATCTCCTACAGTGTAAGTAATTAAAATCGTTTTTAATGAGAAACATCTACACTTACTCACATTTTGTAACAGGTAGTGTCATGCTGCTTTGCAGCCTAATTGGGCCGGCACGCCCGGGGTGGTACCTCTCGCTCACATAAAACCAGTGTCAAGTGACAACTACGCTGTCGCGTTTCGTGCGGTTTGTGAGTTTCCGGTGGCCCATTCGGGGGGATAGGGGAGAAAGAGAAAGGAGGGCAACGCATCTGCATAACCTCTGGTTGTGCAGATGTCTATAAGCCTCGGTAGGTTGCTAGGTTGCCTGCTTGCAAAATCTGTTAGCGCCTTGGTTGTAAAATTTGTTCGTATGTCGTGGCAGCGAACGGCATGTCGCTTCCATTTCTTTATTTCATCTTTCTTTATAGATTTATTATTACTCATGAGTATTATTTATTAAAATTTTAATTACATGATAGATGTCCCCGATGTGACAGGCATTTAATATACCTACCTAATCTATACTAAGAAGTTCTTGATGGATCTGAATTTTTTTTTGAACGCACTAATTAACCTCTGGCACAACTGTCGGATATATACAGTTCATTTTTTTTTTGCATTTATTAGCTTTTTTGTCGCAGTGGAAATGCTTTGTGCATTCACCCAGGATAGGTTGTCCCCGGGGATATGTGGGACTCCTGGCGGTACCCCAGCGCCGGTATACCGCACTAAAACTACTGCGAGTAGCCTTCAGCCGCTTGAAGGGGAGTGTCGCGGATCTGATAACAGAGGACACAGCCGGTTCCCTCAAAAGTGCTAACCGGGATTCTTCCTAGTACGGGGCAACTCCGACAACCTGAAACACCCCCGCTGATGCCGGAACTTTTCTACCGGGGCAGATACCGAACCTTACCCTGAGTCCCGTTGGATAGGAGACAGAAGGTGCACATAGCGTCTCCTTCGCACTCCCATCCTACGTCGACGGAACGGTACAGACGTGGCGTCGTCCTCTCTGTCCCGCTCCACCGCCTCCTCCTGTCAAATGACGGTTTCGCAGAAGGTGACCGCCGCCTGCCAGGCCTCCTCAGTTGGCTCCTGGCCACCCGACACAGCTACGCACGTGAGGGGTTTCTCCCGGTGGCGCATTCACGCCACCAAGACCCAGGGGTCGGCAACCTGCGATACCTAGCCTGATATAGATATTTTTTTTAATTGTGTGCGAATGTTTGTATGGTAATCAATAATCTAACATATTTTGTTTCAGAGTGACAAAGGTCTTCACTAAGAACGTATTAGAATAGCCAAACAATACATATTAGAGTATGTATATGTGATTGTTTGAAAATAATTAATGTACTTAAAAGAACATCCATTAGGTATATTAGAGGTAAATTATGATTTCAATAGGATAATGCAAATAAAGTGCACATCAATTTTTTCCTTAAAAATAATATTTCAGACGTTTCTATAGGCTACTTACAGTCCCTTCCTTAAAATAAGCAATATTTGTTTATTGAAAGTTAAAAACAATAGTTACTATAGATAAGAAATATTTCAACTGCAATATTTAGATGACGTCATAAACTTTGTAGTTTGGTTATTTTTGTACTTTGATATTTATACATTTTGTTTCAATCATAATCGTATGTCTTCGTAATTCAACCAAAGTCTTCTATTAGTTATATGTAATAGAAATATTTGGATTCAACAACTATTTGCTAGTCAGCTCAAAAGAAAGTAGATTAATGTGATTTTTATTGTTACGCTAAGTTTAAATTGTAGTAGTGTAGTAATTTAACATAAGTCGTAGAAGTGCATATTAGTTGGGAGAATTACTGATTGTTCTAGGCTTTTCTACCGTCTAGCATTACCGATGCGATAATCGTGAGGGTATTTGATTGGGACGGTAGATGTCTAAAGTAGTCCGTTGATGGGTTGAATTAAGCGAATTAAACCATCCATAAATTACATCATACGAATTTTTAACCCCCCTCCGTCCTTGTCTCAGCTGATCCCATTTGTAAGACTCCTTTCTACTGAAATGTGAGACGACAAAAATTTGGACCCCTCCCACCTCTAGTCACACAATGTCACACTTCGTCTAGCCCGTCCCTTCCCCGTGTGAAACGTGTGACGTAATTTATGGATGGCCCCCTTATTAGTATTAATTAATTTGTGCCAATCATTTAATGTTACCGTAGAATTAGTTTTTTTAGTATATTTTCGTTAAAGACTGGACATATTTCCAATTCATAATGCTTACGTATTTTTAGCCTAAGTTAAACCTAAACGCTGTTTCTATGAGACTGCCCGTTCATATTAGTTGATAAAATTAGTTGTTCAGAATTGCTCTGAATCTCTTAAGGCTCATACAGACAAATACCTTATTTAAATAACATAAGTATCATAAACTGTTTAGAAACTTTTAATTACTATTACTGGATAAAATGCTGAACTGGGAATTCTTAGTTACATTTTCTATATACCTTTTATATCAGCTGTCTAAATGTGATTACACAGTATTAACTAGTTATCTGTTTTGTCGCCTGCAATAATATACATCCAATAATTTTAATATTCAATTACAATACACACCTATCAACTATGCCTACACTTTTGATTAAAAAAATACGTTTGTCTGTGGCACCGTAGTTCTAAAACGGTTGAACATATTTGGATGCGGTTTTCTTTATTAAAGCAGACTCCTTAGCGATAGTTATATATATTTTATTAAAATTGGTTCAGTCGCTTCAATGTATCAACGGTTTTTTCTTAAGTATCATCAGCCCGATATTACCCATTGCTAAGGCATAGGCTTTCCTCTTTTTCTGCTTCTTTTTTTTCTCCCTCTTTATTAAATTTACCTTTACTTTTCTTGATATTTTACCTTTGAATATTTTTCAAATTTTG
This sequence comes from Helleia helle, assembly GCA_963853865.1. Lineage (NCBI taxonomy): Eukaryota > Metazoa > Arthropoda > Insecta > Lepidoptera > Lycaenidae > Helleia > Helleia helle. Next base: position 11,012,974 of record OY971420.1, read on the forward strand.
GCATAATTTTTGACAATTTCAACAAGGATTTAAAATGTGTAGGTAAGTATATGCTATTGATGGCGACTGTATTTCCTACCTCAGATACTGTCTAGCGCCAGGCCTATTGTGTATTTTGTTGTGTTTTTCTTTATGTTATATTGTGTGTGATATTGTATACTAAACTTCGTTATTATTAATTATTTTTATTAGTTACAAATTTCATGAAATTGTTTTATGTAAATAGTGTGATTGTAGACGTGTTCTACTGATAAATTCTAAAAATTAACTTTTAGGCTAACAATTTTAAAAGCCCTCCAATTTCATCGAATAGACTCTGATATAATGTGAATATAGAACATTTATTTTTGTAAAATCTGTGCATCTTCGTGTTATGCTACTAGATAATTTGTTGTCAGACCGTTGATATACAATAACTATTTAGATACAGAATAAACATCGGCTACACGCTTAGCTATCCATCTTTAGTTTAAAGATGAAAATTAATCACGTTGATAATAAAATAGAATAAGATTATTGATGTGATAACGTCTTATAAATTTATGAACGCCGGCTGTACGCACGAAAAAGCATGACTCATTGCCACGTTCCGCCTGAGTCGAGCATGAAAGCGAGAGCCCAAAACAAGCGATAGAGAGGCACGATCGGCCTATGCGTTCGGTCTTTGGCGTTCGGCTTGTGATGCATTATGACGTTATCACGTAAAATTAGGTATCGTCTGTAAAACGACTTCACAGATCACAGGTTGTTTTGATTTTTGTTGCATATCAACGGTTAAATTAAATAATAATTATTACCTTTAATGAATAGACTTATTGATGCCAAATGTTTATTTTTTCTACCAATTTATATGTTCATATTTATAATACTAGTCTACACGTTTTTTTTAGTATTAAAGTATTACAGTGGATCCAAGTACGGAGAAATAAGTTATACAATATACAATACCAATTCTTCTTCTCAGTCGTACGCTCTTGGCAGAGCGGTCGCGGTAATATCTCGGTTGATTCTAAACAAATATACAAATACCTACCAATAAAATATAATTCCAATACTGTAGTATTTATAGTATGGTAACAAGATCGTAATTCTAACTTAAAAAATATTCTCTGGCATGAACAAAATATATTTCGCGTATTAGTTTCGTTTTTTTAATAAAAAAGGGTACATCATTATCGAGGTATCTTTATAAATAGCCATCTATGTCAAAATTAAAATGTCCGTCTGTGATTTCGAAATCAATTCTATTTATCAATCCATTTCAGGTCTGGTATTGTACAGTATACCATAAATAGAGCGAAATTCATAGATTTCATTAAAAATAAAATAAACTAGTTTATCAAACTAAATAACAATCAAAGAATGAGAATCTAGTTTTTTTTTTAAACTTGTTAGCAATTCTACATAAAGATAGCGCCCTCAAAAGGTTATTTATTACCGTACTTATTAAATTTAATTTCTGACAAAGTCAAAACCGATGTCGATCGATCAATGATGTATTTCCTTATATTTGACAGATAACGCAAAAGAATTTCCATACACGCAGTGTTGCATATCTTGGAAACATTAAATTATGCTACAGCTGAAATTGAGATGAATTCATGGATATGAACAAATTGAACTGTCTAAATATTTTTCATTGCCTGTACAAAAATGGACCTACGTCCATACAATTTTGCACAGTCTCCTTTAAGACAAAATCTGGTCCTTAACCTTTTGAACGCCATTGTCAAGTACATTAGACAAAATTTGATTGTTTTAATTATATAATTTAAAAGTATAAGCTTTCGTCTTATATACCAATAATATTGAGAAATTCAATGTTTTAAAAGTAGATGTTAAATGTGTATAAAATGAGTGCCCACACACGCCAAGATCTCCTATCTGAGACAGCTAGTGTTGCGACATATGATTGTAATGTCCATAAAAACTTAACAAGATGTTCATGAAATTTTAGTAAAATACGAAAGTGTTTACTAATATTTCATGTTTGTTCAGTTTAAAGTAGATCACGCGAGGCAAAAGTCTAATAATATTATAACGCCATATCTATACTAATATTATAAAGCTGAAGAGTTTGTTTGTTTGTTTGAACGCGCTAATCTCAGGAACTACTGGTTCGAATTGAAAAATTATTTTTGTGTTGGATAGACCATTTATCGAGGAAGGCTATAGGCTATATAACATCACGCTGCGACTAATAGGAGCGAAGAAACAGTGGAAAATGTGTAAAAAACGGGGAAAATTATTCATCTTTGAGGGCTTCCGTTGCGTGCGCTGCGAAAACGGTTCAAGATACACAAAAAATATGTGTGAAAGAATTATTTCTCTTTAAATGATCTAAAAAAGTCCGTGACAGTATATGTCTATCTTTTAAGATTAACTCACAAGAAAGTAAGTCGGAAAAATTTAAGCCGCTTGGAGCTTACTTTCAAAACGCAGCCTTATTCCCTTTAGAGATATAGCAAAAAAAAAGTAGAAAAATGATCATCATCGGTACGGATACGTCCGTAAATATAAAATATATAACGTGGGCGAAGCTACGGGCAACAGCTAGTAAAATATATGTATTGAAGAAAGTAAAGTTCCATTTAAGGGCCGTTTGTCCATTAAACAACACGTACCTCGGTACGAGTAAGATTCGGAGTAAAATAATAAAAAAGCGTTGACCAAACAAAACACATCATGTGACATTGTAGGATCCACTGTAATAATTTAATAACATATATTACACGTCAAAACATATCTTAGAATTACATGGCGCTTAGAATTATAGTCTAGTCGAGTTCTACTTAGATTTAAGTGGCTGCAACTATTGTGAATTAGTAACGACATTCCATATTTTTGTGATTACCTACTTAATAAAAATTGTTGATAGATCCGATGTTGTTTTATATAAGTACACCTAAATCTCTTAGTGCTTAAGGTTTAAACAAAGGTAAACTATTCCTAGTCTCGTGTCCGTAAAACAATCAAACAGTCGGAACAGTCCATAGTACTACAATTCATTCAAGGATGTGTATGTATGGATGTTTGTTAGTCATTACGTCTGCTTACTGGGAAAAGCAGATAAATGCTGTTGGAATCAATTAGAGTAAAACGCGTTTGAAAGTTCAAGTATAAATTTACCTATTTAATAATAATAAATTAAAAAATATATATATGTAAGTTATTGTATGGAACACTTATCTTTCACGATTTACTATTATTTAATGTTTTGAAATAATATTAACTCGATTAAACTTAATTTAAATCTGGAGGGGTGAACATTTATCATGTTTTACCTGTAATTGACAAATGTGTATTATTTTCTAAATTAAAACCTACAAGCCGCTGAATTCGATTTAATATAATTATATATTATATTTTTAACACACTCGAGTATTTTTAGGATTAATTTTGGCAAATTTAGCTAAAATAATGATTATTTTCTTTGATGTAACCGGTTTTACTTGAAGGTATTTTACAAACAGATGTCGTTTATTACAACGATCTTCATACAAAAGGTATTTTGAATTCAAAATGAGTACATTTTGCCAAAATTCTTGTAAATTAAATGAAATACTTCAGGTATCAAAGTCTATATTTACTTCTTATAATAATTTTAATTTAAAAAATGCGTTCTATTGAAACAATTTTTACGGATTTTATCGCGGTTTATCAAGTTTTTTACAGTACCGATTCCAACCAACTGGATGATCCGTGAGGCTATTGAAATTTCCAATATAAAAACATCCAAATTTCAGATGGCTGGCTCTGACCACCTGCCTGGGATCCCATTATTAAAATAATTAAATCGAAAACCAAGCACAATATACCATAGATGCAGTTAGCATTTTCTGCGTAGAGAGGACTAATAATTAAAATATTGATGTATCATAGGGTAGTTTTGAATAACTTTGTAACGTTAGGACATCTGTCGCCTTAGACCTCCCGTGACCACGGTTGCTGTAAAGTATCCGAAACTTCGGGCAAGTAAAAAACTTAATAGACCACGATCAAATCCGTGAAAAAAATTGTTTCATGTAAACATTAGAAAACAATATATAAATATGCGACTATTCTAATTAATCAATCTTCACTCTAATGATTTTTCTTCAACCGAAGGTTTAGGTAAACGATCTGGCTGAGTGGTAGTAGGCAAGGAAGAGTACCAACCATGGTATTCCTCTGGAATATTTTTTTTGTTGCATAAGCTGAGCAGATCTCTTTTTGTGTTTGTGTTGTTTGAATGTTGCAAACATTAACTTTCCAATTTTCAGGCTCTGGTTTTATCCAACGTCGCCTTTTTCGTGTCACAGCAAAAACTCCATTCAATAAAAGCTCCCGAAGGGAGCCTTCGATTTGCATCAAACTCTGTTGACTTTGAGATCATATCATCGTCGTTCTGAAATTGAACTTGTTCGTCAGCGAGGTGATCATCTCCGTAGAAATGCACAAAATTATCGAGGTTCTTATGCTCCTTTTTAGTGGCCCACTGCTCATCAAATAAATCTTCTGGTTGGATTAAAGAGCCTGGGTCGTAAGAGAGATCCATGTCAGAGTCATCGCTATCAAAAATACGTGCCATTTCCGTCGCTTTATTTTCTCTAGACTCGTTCAGTACCCTACACTGCCCTATAGTTTGAAGTCAGACTATAAGATCTTTGATGCGACGTTGATGCTTCGTTTAAATCATCTAAAAAAATATATTAATATGATATCATATAGGAAGAAAGGAAAAATAAGCCTGTTAGTTAGTTCGCGGCTTAGGAATATTGTGAGCAAAAATAAGTTATTTGAATAATAAAATACCAACAAGTCGGGCAGCATTTTTAGTTCCCTAACTTGACGATACCTCATATAATCCCAAAATCCATGATGCCTTTAAACACATACATACATGCGTACATACGTACATACATACCAATTCTAGAACAATATTACTCTTCTACTCTCGGGCAATCGGGTAAAAAGCAGCAACCGCGTGACCTTATGGTATCTAGTAAACTTTGATAGTAGCTAGATAAGTTTTACAGAATTAAAACACTCACCTTTAGATGCATTAGGCAAGAGGAAAGAGAAATGTTTCAATCTATATAGATAAATAAACTTGGAGTGTCTGTTTGTAATATCAAAATAACCACTTTTTACTAAATGCATATGGATGTATACACGGTACATATACCAAAATAACATTTTTTACAATTTTTGTCTGACTGTCAGTTTGTTTCTTTCGGCTAATCTCTGAAACGGTAGGGCCGATTTTGACGGGGGTTTCACTGACATATAGCTGATGTTTTAAGGAGTAATTTAGGCTATAAAATTAATCATCATTAATCCGACAACAGCATCATCAGATCAACAGACAACAGCTAGTGCTTAATAAAATCTTTGAAACAATTATCTTTCCTCTTGATGCCATAGTATATATTAAATCAAATTTCTTTGGCTTCTTTATACACTAGAAAACTATTTATTTCTATAGAGAAAGCACATGCGTGTGGCGCGTACGCTATACGACTAAACGGATAAACAACACCCGCCAGTCGTGACCGTTCAGGCAAAAAATCATAAATGACATTTATTTGGTTTTTGCTGTAGAGCAGTTACAGGACCAAAAGTAGAAATAAAACCGGAAAAATGAAATAAATTACTTTATTACATTGTCGTTGTTCAAATTATCATATTTTTATAAATAAATTCGTTTATAACGTTCTCTTTGTTTTTATTTTTATAATTTCACGATCAAAATAAAAATGTAAAAACCAATAATTCTATTTATTATTTTTTACCTGTATGAACTAATAGAAGTATTCGTATAAGGATACCTAACATTTTCTACTTGTATATTTTTCTGAAATTGTAGTTATTTATAACTTTTTCAAACTTGCTATCTCTGTACCCGTAGGTCATAGCATTTATTCGATTTTACCAGTCGATAGCGCGGATTTTTTTTTACATATAACTGCATTTTTATCTCGATTTAGTCAAAATGTGCATTTATTTGTTTTTCCCAGTAAGCAGACGAATTTAAAAAACTATAACTCTCTGGCTCTGTGGTAAGCGCGTTGGCGCTCAAGCCGGAGGTTGCGGGTTCGAATCCCGCCTGGGAATAATTATATTTTCTGTGTTCCTGGGTCATGGATGTGTATTATATAATAAAAATCTTAAATATATGTATTAGTATATAAGTATTAAATATACCTATTTCCGTTGTCTGGTACCCGTAACACAAGTTCTTCGAGAATTTACCACGGGACCAGATTGACGTCGTGTGAAAGCGTCCATAGATAGTTATATAATATTATTATTATACCTTGAAAATAAAAATCAGAAACTGGTCAGTGATTTGTCACTGATAGACAGTAATTCTACCAACCAGTGATCTGTACGTGGGTCGTTCTTATTTTTAACCGACTTCAAAAAGGAGGAGGTTATCAATTCATCGATTTTTTTTTTATATATTATGTTACCTGATTACTCGAAGATGGCTAGACCGATTGGAAAAATTCAAAATTGTTCTAAAGGGTATATTTCACAAATGGTCCCATGATAAGGAAACCAGGATCTGATGATGCCATCCCAGAGAAATCAAGGGGAACTTTCGAAAATCGTAGGGGCGACTAGTGCGTTTGATATTTTTTTTATAAAGTTTTTTGAATGACTACAATTTAATGAAGGTCTGGAGTCGATCTGATGCTGGAGCTGAAAGACAATCGAGGGAACTCCTCAACGATTTACATCAGTAACCTTGTGTTTGGGCTTGATTAATTTGTAATGATGAGAACTTTACACCTAGATGGGTTGTGACTGTCATTAGGGGTCTGATGATGAAGATAAAGGACAGTTAAGGGAACTCCTCAACAGTTTACAGTAGCTTGTGTTTGGACTTAATTAATTTAAATTGATGAGAACTTTGTACCCATATATATGGGTTATAAGCGCCATTACAGGTGTGATGATGGAGACCATACACAGTCGAGGGGAATCCTCGACGATTTACAGCTTTAATTGGGCTTACTTCATACGGTAAATAATATTATGCCAAATTCATGTAATTTTATTACTTGTCGTTGTTAAATGAACAAAAAACAACTGTAGCTTGGAAGCGCATCATAGTTTTTCAAGGTCATCATAATATCCATTCTATATCTATCTATATATTGGTGATGTTCTATACCTATATATAATGGAATTATTTAACGAATAGCAGCAAATCTGCCGTGATTGGTTTCAATATAATTTTTGTTAAATTTTTTTTTTAACCTACAATTTGATAGAACATTTGCTCAATTTCGAAAAAAAATTTACCTTACTCGTCAGTATGTATATATTTTCTGGTAGCAGAATTTCTATTCTATCGGATAAAGTTTTTGGCCAAGAAGTTTATAGATTTTTACACGATTTTCGAAACCTTAAAGATGGATCCGACAAAAAATGTTACACCTCCGTCACGAAATCTTTTATTTTATTCTATCGTATACTCTTCCTCTAATAACTAGCTGTTGCCCGCAGCTTCGCCCGCGTTAACTTTTAAAATTTGAGGGGTTGACCACCCTTATCACTTAGGGGTATGAAAAATAGATAGTAGCCGATTCTCAGACCTACTGAATACGCATGTAAAATTTGGTAAAAATCGGTAAAGCCGTTTCGGAGGAGTACGGTAACTAACATTGTGACATGGAAATTTTATATATTAGATATATTCTGGTAGCAGAATTTCTATTCTATCGGATAAAGTTTTTGGCCAAGATGTTTATAGATTTTTACACGATTTTCGAAACCTTAAAGATGGATCCGACAAAAAATGTTACACCTCCGTCACGAAATCTTTTATTTTATTCTATCGTATACTCTTCCTCTAATAACTTGTACTTTTGTAATACATTAATTAACTGAAGGAACTTTTAGAAAACCTATTAAAATAATACATTTGTATTTATAAAATATGTTTTATTCATGATCACACATCACTCTGTCACATTTTCTTCTAACATAAAGAGTATGTTTTTGCTATAAATCAGTTTTTACTATCATTTACAAATAAATGCGAATATCACAGACGGCAATATTATCAACTATTATAATTTAAAAAAATCTAATATTGCACTAGTCACAACAAAATATATAAACGACCGTAACAATTTTCCTACCAGGAGACAACATCGTGACAGTGTCGTAACCTATGTGACAGAGTTGTTATTCTAGGGGATACCAGGATACGTTTTAGAATAAAACTGTTACTAATGATATAAACGGCCTGAACGGAAGACCAGTGCTGGAATGGTAATTCCAGCATAAGTATATTTGATTTTTCTCTCACTTCGTACACGTACCAATACGTGTACTCCGGCTTTTATATTCATTGCATGAATGTCTTCAGGCTGGAGTGTATGGTAAGAAGTACCGCAGACGGCAGTTTTATCAGTTGGATCTTTCGTTTTAAACGTTAATTTAATTCGTGTCTATCCACACAATTACTTTATTCTTATGTAATGTATTAATAATAATATTATAATAATAACCTTTATTTTCAGGCTGCATAGGCCCATAGATAAATACCTTAACCTAATTATACATAGTTTTATACAATCTACCACATTAGTATTAACCACATAGGTAAAATTTGCATGTAACTTACATAAGCAATTAGTATCTCTTCCATCTACAGTGTTTGAAGTACCGATTGGATGAGGCGTTTTTCTTCTCGACTTTTGACATGATTTATATCGTTCTTTAATGGCATTAGAGTAATCGCTGTATTTCTTTGTATTCTATTTCTTTCATCTTTGTTGCTGCTGCTATCTTTTTCTGAGTTCCTTTGCAATCTCTTTTTATATTTTTGAACTTTCTTCTCTAACTGGTTTATTTTTTCTTGAAATTTAATAGTATCTCTGTAATACTTTGTTCTATCTCTTTTCACTTTCTTTCTTCTCCTTGAACTACAAGTAGATACTTCAGAAGGAGTCGGTGTTGCAGATGGAGTCATTCGTGGGGTTTCTGGTATTGGCCGGCGTGTTTAAAAGTACTTCTTCAAGCATCTTTTTCTTCTCCCTTCTTTTTTTATTTCCTTCTTGCCATATTTTCTTTTTGATTCGATGTTCTTGCATGCTCATGTCAGCCACTAGCTTCTTTAGAGCATGGTATATTTCTAAATCCTTGCGCTTTATTTCAGCTACCTTCTCAGGGTGATTTTTTCGCCTCTCCCGACAACGCCGCTGTCTTTCTGCTGGTGTTAATGCCTTATTTTTCGCCATGATAAAATATACGCCATACGAGAAGATCAGCATAAATAGAACAAGAATATCGTTTATTTTACCTCTCCGTCACGTTATTTGCCACTCCGTCACAATAAATATGTGACGGAGTTGTCGTGTGACGGAGGGGTAAAAATTTGTTGCAAAGTCGATAACATTTGACGGTTAACATAGAATATATAATTTACACGTTGGCAATAAAATATATCTTATCACGTAGGAGTAGATAACGAACAGTAAGAATAATAACTATATTTTTAAATAATTACTTACGTGACGAAGCGGTAGCTGAATTAACCCACGCACCTCCTATCACAGCTTTCTGGCGACTGTCACTGACCCACTGTCTCTTGATCCCAAAGGGGAAATATTTTATTTAAGGGGAATTTATTAGATAACGTAGTTTATCCGTGTTTTCAGGCAATAAAAACCGCTACATTATCTGTAGAATACCTACGAATGTAAATTTCGGCGCCTTTTATTATGATAATTGATACTAGCTGTTGCCGGCAACTTCGCCCGCGTTAACTTAAATTTACAGCTGTACCCGGATTGATGATGATTATTTTTATAGCCTAAATTACTCCTTATAACATCAGCTATCTGCCAGTGAAAGTTCCGTCAGAATGGGTCCAGCCGTTTCAGAGATAAGCCGTAAGAAACAGAAAAAAATTGTGAAAAATGTTGTTTTGGTGGATTTTTATTGGATTCAATAAAAAACAGTTATTTTAATATGTATTACAAACAGACACTCCAATTTTATTTAGCTGTATAGATTCAAATAGCTCTGTTCGAGCCCTGTTCGAGACTGAACCGATAATTTTTTCCCCTTTTTTATATTCCTCCTTTTGGGAGAAAATCTAATTCGTATCTAAGTATAATTTCTAAAAAGAATCACCAAAATGTGTGATGAGTGAAGTTAGACCAAAAAATCAATTCAATTTACAAAAAAAAAATACCGAGCAAATGCACCGAGCATCGTAAAGATAATCAAGAGGTGTTGTTTTTGAATGTTGTTTGCTGCTGACTGCACTTACCTAAATATCTATATGTAGTTTGATTTTTGAAAAAATCAAATGACAAGAAAATAATTATGACGAGGTAAATTCGAAGATGGTACTACACTGGTTTATGGTTAATAACTTGCTTCTAAATAGTCGAATAACTAAATGTATAAAATTTTCTTTGCCAAATGTTAAGCTAGTACAAACCAATATAATATGTATAATGAGAACTGGTGGACTCTACAGTTTTCTTAGGAATAACTCTAGATTTTATGCTACATTGGAGTCCCCATATAGCTAAATTGGCGAATATTTTGATTCACTTCAGTAGCCATAATATGCAGTGAGAAATATAAGACGGTTTACTGATTAAGATCAGTGTGAATAGTATGATTTAATTACTTTCTTAGCATTATATCTTATGGAATAGGTAAGTACTTTTATGGGGAAATGCTGCCGATATAAACAAAGTTTTTGTGCTGCAGAAGCGGGCTATTCGTGCAATTTACAAGTTGCCGCCTATTCATTTTTGAGAGAAAAATTTAAAGAAATAGGAATTCTGACTGTCGTCTCTCAATACATCTTAGAAAATTTACTGTATGTCCGGAAAAACATAAATGAATTTTGTAAGAAAAGTTATATTCATAGTAGGAATATACTTAATAGATATAGGCTAGAATCTAGATGTACCTAGGCTAGTTTGTTCACAAGCACTACAGCTAAGTCTGGATTGTATGACAAGTGTAAATGCAAGAGTGGAAGTGGTCAATCAAATGTCGAGCTGCAGGAAATTATCTCCGGCATTCAGCATACCTACGTCCGGATCTGATTGTAGACCATTTGCTCACGTCGAGACATGTGTACTTTAATTTATAGTGCGTTCATGCATAGTCAATAGTGCATATCAGCAAGTATTTGATTCAAACAATAAAAGTAAGTATTATCTACATTCAAGTTTATAATTTTTGGTGCTTTTATATTTGACATTTATCGGCCGCTTGTCTCGACGTTTTTAAAAAAGACCTATGACAACAGTGGACGAAGGCAAATAATTAACATTATTATGTAAGTACATCCTGACCAGAAAAATAAAAACTCTCGCCTTTTGTAGAAATTTTCGGAACTAATTTCTGTTTGGATGATACTATAGTGTTGACGTAAAAAGATACAATCAGTGATGCCAGATGGGGGGAATTCTCCCCAAATTAGGGTTTTTTTTTTCAGACCACGGGGGGATTTTTGGGGGGAAAAATCCTTTGGGGGGTTCTGCGAGGGGAAAAATCCTTTGGGAAAAAAATTACAAGTTTTTGTAACTGAACGCGATCGACCCCCCCCCCCCCCTTCACTAGCACAACAATAACTGTGTAAAACATTGATAAAACACGGAGTGATTAAATTCTATGTGGTATATCAAGGCGCAGACGCAATTTGAGGTGCTGATCTAGTCATAGAAGCAATTGCAGAATTAATTTTTAAAAAATTGGCTGTATTTGAATAAATAAATATTTTTCTAATTAGTGGGGGTTTTTTCTCAAAATGCTATAATTTTGGGGGGATTACGGGGGAGATTTGGGGAAAATCCTAGATTATCATCTGGCAACACTGGATACAATGGCGACACCACCACATATACTACTCTATGGACACCACCCAGGGCCTCATGTTTCTGGTCAATGGTCAGGCTTACCTACATGACGTACCTACGTCAGAAAAAAAAGATCAAAATATATTTCTCGATATAATAATACGAATACATTTTGTCGTGTACAAAAATCTAAAAGATAAACTAATTAATTTGTAGTATACATGTAAAAAGAAAGATATTTTACTCGTATAAATAAATGTATGGATTCGATTCGATCAATGCAATATCTTTCTCAAGTTGACGGAGTTCTTGTTCCATTTTGGTTTTCTTTAGAATTTTCGGTATGGTATCCGTCAGCATCGGTAACTGAAGAAACGCTTTTTGCATCAATTGCCAATTTGTTTTGAGGTCCTGAAAGTTTCAGAAGGGTGAGTATTTGGCGCGATCATATAATAAATTACATCATTATTATTATTATCATATTTCCGTCCACCGCTGGATATATGTCTCGTCATGTTAGGAAAATAAATGATTTTATTGTGAATCGGATTCATAAAATAGAACCCTAAAAAAATCGCGTTTCAATAATCCCAAATAAATAGCACCATATCTAATACAGAATACCTACTACAATATTTTATGCTGTGATATTACACTAACACTATACATATCTTGCAAAGCACTTATTTGACAAAATATGTAAATTAATATGTCCAATATACAGTTGTCACAAAAATAGCACGCCACAGCGATACTGGAAGTAGGCTAGCACTTATAGGCCTAGCTGACGAAAAGTCTCATGGATTTCGAGATTAGTATTTCTCTGAAAATTACCCGATTTTTTTCCTTTTATGTTACAAAATTGTCACAAATATAACATATATTATATACTTAACTTATTTTTTTAAATTTTGAACTCATTAGTCATTACTAGTAGTTTTTTTAGTTTTAGTAAACTAATCATAGGTCGGTCGTTGGTGTAAATTACAAAAAAATGGCAGTTCAGTCTTTGACTCAATCAAGTGAATAAACAATAAGTTCATCTTTAACTAGCTGACGTTGAAAAAAAAAGTTCTCCGTTGGACTCACAATTAATTTAAAAAACTGGCCATTTCTATGCTAATTTAGAAATGGTATAATAAGTACACAAAAAAAGAGAGGTGTCAAGGGACACCCGGATGGAACGAAGTTTCTTTCGATTAATTAGTGAAGAAATTGTAATAAAAAACAAAAAAAAGGTGTAAGGAAAATAATTATTCGGGTAGGTATAAATTTTTTATGATTTTTTTATCGATAAAAATCAGAGCATCTCCCGGCGTAAAATAATTTAAAAAAAAACAAAAAAAAGTCACCGAGATCGGTGACTTTTTTAATAAATTTAGTTAAATCTAAAAATTAATAAATTTAGTTTTTGTGTCGCCTTTTGTTAACGAATGCCTATATATGTTTTTAATTATCAAGTAATACAGAAAAGCTTAATTCGAACAGAGAATTACATTTTTATTATTCACAATGACATGAAAACATACATCAAAAGTAAGATAATAAAATACATATTTCAAAAGGAAAAATCGGTTGTCTGTAAAGTCGGTTTACTGACGATAATTGAACGTGACTACGTCATAAAAAAATAATAAAACGCCTCAGAGCGAGGTAACGCCGCATACGTCATGTTTTTTTCGTTCTTGCAGCCGGCTCCATCGAATTATAAGACGTTGTCATGTCAAAAAGGAAAAGAAAAAAAATACTCACAGCTACAAAAAAAACTGATGTAAATATTATGACAACCCTACAGGAATGAAGAATGTCAAATTAACAAAAGCGGCATTTTGCGTGACTTCAAACGCGTTGTCCCACTGTATGTATTTGCGCTGTGTCAGTAGGTACCTACTAATAATTAGGTGAAGTAAGTACTTATTCCCGTAGAAACTTTGGATTTTTCGGGATATTTTTTTTGTTTGCCTTTGAGTTGTTATTCTGATATACATTTATGACACTGTCACGTTTGCTGCCAAGAAACATCTAAACATCAATAGTAGTCTTTGATCTAAACTTTCGCATTTATATTATTCGTAAGATATAAAAATTGTACATACATTGAGAAGTGCTTGTCTCTCCTGTTCATTGACGACCTTACAAAGACTCTCCTTGTGTTCTTCCGCGTATTTTATTTCGTCTAGCTGTTTTTTAATCTTTCTATTCCTTTTTACCAAGTACGCGGGCATTTGACCAAAATCTTTTCTGAGACTAAATTCTGGCACTTCTCCGGATCCTTTTATTTTTTTTATGTGGCCGTCTCTTGTATCGACTAGCCTAGAAATAAAATATTGTAGATCTTTTGTTAAATATAGAAACAATTAAAGAGACTTAAAAAAAATGTAATAAAATAATTGAGTTTCTTTAATTTTTGTGCCTACAACTTATAATGTATAACTTATTCTTAGCTACTAATGTAGGTTACTTTTGAAGTCTGTGTTGGTGGTGTTTTGTTGCTATAGGTACCTAACCTATAACCTACCTAACCCACCTACTCCGTGTATAACCTAGTACCTACCTTGGCTGACACCAATAATGTCGATAAGAAAAGCTAATTTGGAATTATGTAAAGAATACGTATTATACAATATGTAACTGAAAGCAATCACGGCAGAATTACTGCCACTTATTAAAGAATTCTGTTCTACATAATATATCAAAAAAGATCTTCATTAGAACATTACCCAATTAGAATGGATGTCAATTACGATGACCTTGAAATACTATTATGGGTTTCCAAATCGCCCTTTAAGGACGTTTTTTGTTTATTTTACATCAACAAGTAGGTAATAAATTGAGCCCACTATAAACTAAGACAACAAAATAAATATGTTGAGAATACTGAATAGGTAACTCAAAAACTACTAGACAGATCTTGTTCAAATTAATATGACACCAAATTGGAAACACCAGTTTCTAAACAACCAAAAATGTAAACTTCAATATAAGACGGATGTAGGATTTGGACAAGAAAAATATCGATAGCGCGATTCAGGAGTCGGCCAAATAATTATTTATTATTTTTACAATTTTCGTGTTTTTAAAAAATAAATTTGTGAAATTTATTTAAATACATGATATACATATTTACACATGTCCAAGACCCGATGCAGACATCTATAATCATCACACAAATTCTCTGCACCTGGCGGGATTTGAACCCGAGAGCGCTGCATAAAGTGTCCAGTGTCCACTGTCCAGTAGGTAGCCTCTCGACCATCCGGCAGTTGAGGTGTCACTTACTACTACTACTATTTTTTTGTGACTTTTTTTCGTTTATCGAGTTTCAAATCCCAACGATGCTAACGAAGTTTTCACTTCAAAAACATACAGACGCATTGAGAACCCCCTCTTTTTTAAAGTTGGCTAAAATGAGGCAACATATCCAAAGTTAAGTAAAGTAATCTCCGTCTTATACGTAACATTATTGTACATCGATGTAATGAGTAGTATAGCTGCTTTTTTACAGATTAACTAAGAAAAATGGAACGGGTATTATATATGAACGCAGCAACACCTTGACAAATAAATTTACCTTGGCTGGACTGGTTTTGGTTTTGCCTTAATAGCTTTTTTTATATTTAATACTTTAAAATTAACTTTGGGTTTTTCTGGTCCTTTGTCTGGTGGAGGACGTTTAGGTACTGGTGGTAGGTTTCCTGACACAACACATTTATGGTCTGTTTTTTTTATTGGCGGGGCTATACCTTCTCCCTTTTTTAAAAAGAGTTCAGGCGCTTTGAGCGGCGTCTCTGCATATCCAAAAGTACGCCGCGTTTGCAATTGTTTAGTTTGTTTCAGTTGTTTCTCTAACTCGGACTCGTATCTGCAAAATATATAGGAAACAATTACCTTAAAATATAACTGTTTGAACGAATTAGTGTAGGTAATTATTAAAGAACCTCTTAGAAGTTGCATACAAGCTTTGGCATATAAATCAATGACGTAATAAAGTACATCTCGATCATGTGAAAAGAGACATCGTAATGGCGCGTTGCTATTAAGTACCTGTACTTTATTAACTACTCCTACTAATGTGACAATAGTTATTAATAGGTAGACTTTATTATTTAAATAAATACACTAACAGCTAGATGGATCTCCGTCATGGACGGGAACGACTTGGACGAGTGTCAAATGAGGATTGGTTGTCTTGGGTTTCATAGAAAGAGCCTTCGTGCAAAAATGAAACAATATCAGCTGCTGGTAATGGCGATGAGCATGATATTAAAAGTATGCATTCTGTGTTGAAAACATGTTATGAAGAAGGTAAAATAAGAAATATAATAGTACCTAAGTACTTGAATAAAAATCTGTTGCTTATTATATTTTGTTGTTTTAAGTACATACTTCAAACATTTACCTAGGAGTTTTTGGAGGTTCTGGAGGTGGTTCATCAAGTATGTGGTAAATGACCTCGTCGTGATGTAGAATCTCAACAATCGACATTGCCTAATTTTAATCTCTAATAATTTTCAACGAAAGGAGTCTATTTAATTGATTTGACTTTATAATCGGTACGTTTTGCATCATTAGAACTGTTGTCATGACAACTAATCGCATTTTTTACATTTAAAAACAATATTTACCTAAGTCGAATTTGAGTCGAATGTATAAAAGAAAATTATATGTACAATTGTACATGTAATTGTATGTCTACCCATTAGGTCATTTTAAATTTATAATATTACTCATGCTGACCTATTGAATATTTATTTCAATCATAAACGCATATTATTTGCTTAATAAATATAACGTGACGTTTTTTATTTGCAAAGTAAAAGAAAAAAATAGGTTGATGACAATAAACAGGAAAATTATATTCAGTGGCCACCGTCGCCCTTTTACGTAAATTGGTTATGCCAGGCATTAGCAACTTAATTATTTCCTACCCAACTTAAAACGCAAGATGATAATTACCTATTACACTGATGTACATTTCTTATAATGCGCTTCTTTAAAGAGCACAATAAAGCTGTTTAACACAATAGGGATGTTGACAGTATTCATATCAAAATATAATTTTGATGTTAATTGGTAGTTTCTATGATAGAATTCTGAAAAAATACAATATTTTCCCTTATTTTTATTTGGTTAAATTAATATTTAATAAATAAAATGTTACAAAATTTAAAATAGGTCACGTGATCATAAACGGAAATGACGACACCTGTTCCTATTTAGCGGAAGCGGAAGAATATTGACGTACTTTTATACATCATTTTCCGTACGCAGTACATATTGTAAAAACTAATTTTCAGGCGTTTTGACAGTGTACACACACATAGGCACCGTACAACAATTATAAAACTTAAAAGCCATTTTTTATTAACGACAACTAGAATCATTTTATCATTTTTACGATGTTGAACAACATAATAATATGACGTCACGTGACAAGTGTTTAGCGTTTTGGAGCGAAATTTAAAATGCATCATAAAATGCAAGATTTTATAGGCATTAGACGTATTTAAGCGATATATTAGATATTTATATATGATCTATAAACATTTATGAAAAATGTCAACATCCCTATTAAAAAGAAGGTAGTAGTACTAGTATCCCTTTCGTCTGTAAAACTTGACATTTTTTCAGGTGAATGTTAATAGTTTTGGAATATGTTGTCCTCCAGACGTATCCGTCGACAGCGACAAATTGGAATAATTAAGAACCTGTCTGCCAATATTTTCGTTCATAATAATAGCAAAGTAGCAGTCTCCACATAATAAATGTTAAAAAATTACAATCTGACAACTAGAATGTAAATGTCACCAGGCCATAAAATATTATTAAAAAAAAAAATGTAAATGTCAGATTGACGGTGTCTGTGTCAGAGTTCAGACTTCAGACGTCAGTTGAAGTCAGTTCACTTTGTCCTTGTCGCTGTTGATGGCTGATGCACAATGCAGTAAATATTTTTAGAGTACCTACTACCTAGGAACTGAAATATTGATGTAATAGGCTACGGCGTTTTGCAGTTGCGTACGTGCGCAGTAGCTCATTATGTTAGTCAGACGAGTCCGTCATAGCATCCGAAAATATGGCGCGATTACATATAGCTTTACAAGCCACAGATATCTGTCGAGCGTTGATAAGCTTGATCAAGAAGAACGACTCGACGGATGCATAACTTCTTTACCAGGGAAGACCAAAGTTGTAATATGTGGGGGAGGAGTAATGGGAGCCGCTGTGGCCTATCACTTAGCCCGGAGAGGTTGGGGCGGCGAAACACTGGTTATCGAGAAGGAAAAGTAAGATTTTATTTTCCTAAATTGCATGATCCCTGTATATTTATAAAGACAATAAAGGATATAATCTGTTTAATCGAACATCAATTTACTTACCACGCTTCATTAACAGAATTGACATACATGCCTCTGAATTGTTGGTTGAAGATAAAAATTAATTGATCTCCACAAAACTACCTTAAAGAATGTTCTTTTTTTAATATCTTTCGGGTTCAGCTTTCATCTAAAGTACCTATTTGTTTATTATAGCATTCGTAGACATAAGTCTATCATGCAAACAATACATATATATCTCTCATAATTTATATACCTACATTATTTTGTCTTTTAAACATAGAGAAGCCATAGAAATACAAAGTATCAGAGATCTCTAGGATGTTTCCTAAAAAAAACTTATTGTTCTAATAACCTAATTTACCCGTGTTGAATTCCCATATAAATATGGAATTATGTATATTTATCAATTTTCTATAAGTAATGTAATTTATCTAATTTTTAATAATTATTGTTAATAAGCATGTTGTGGCCGAACATTATTAGTTATTGTTTCTAGATTTAAGTATTAAATTGCTATTTATATGTTTATGTTAATATTATAATTGATGCAAAACTGTGTTTGGTCCTAATAAATAAATAAATAAATAAATAAATGTGGCTTACAGTACCAGAAGTCTTCGCAATGGAAAAAGAAATAAAACACCTTTTACATCATGGAGTTTTTTAAATACATATTTTATTGCTTGCATGAAATCCAGATATTTGGTATAAATATGATTTCATTTAGCTGAGATCTTAAGCACTTATGCACGTGTTTAATTCCTATGTGGTTTTTTGCTGCTAAAATCTTTGATCTAAGACTTTATTGTATTTTACAGAAGACTGTATTGTATTTTATATTTGGTAAATAAAAAAAATATTTTTGGCAAATTTATTATATAAAACATTATTTGTTTTTTTAGGTAGTACATCTATTAGTGAGACATTGTTATCTGCACCTCATTTTTGGTATTAAATATTATGGATTATTTTAGCTAAGTCATTATATTGTTAAATTTATGTTTGCTATATCATCTATCCATCCACTGCTGAATATAAGCCTCCCTCAATGAACACATAGATTTTTTATAATAATATTAACCTATTTTCCTGTTAGTAGATAATATATTTATAATTAAAAAACAGTCAAATTTTTAAATAGAAAAGGAGTTGGGTTTAGGAGGAGTATGTGTGTATACAATTTCATAAAAATAAAATATTGAATTGAAGAAATATTCATTAAAATAGTAATTCATTTTTAAACAATATTATCAATTAATGTTTAAAAGTGATTGACACCCTAACTTGTTTACAAACAGAGTTGGAGCGGGTAGTCGATGGCATTCATCAGGATTAGTGGGGGCATTCAAGCCATCTCTAGCTCAAGTACGCATCGCTCAATCTTCTATAAAACTCTTACAAGATCTAGAAGCCCAAGGAAGAGTGACTGGATGGAAACAATGTGGATCTTTATTGTTAGCTCGAACAAGGGATAGAATGACTGTCTACAGGAGAATGAAAAGTCAATCAGTGTAAGTTATCCACAACTTCATCTTGTTGTTTAAAAATATATGTCAAAAATTCATGTTTGCTATTTAATTTTGATGAGAATTTCGATACTGAAATGATTTTTTTCTTAGCTAGGTCCTGGGGTATACCTTGTGAACTAGTGAGTCCAAAACGCTGTCAAGAAATCTGGCCAATGCTAAATGTTGAAGATATTATAGGGGGCTTATGGATACCGGGAGATGGTGTAGGAGATCCATATTTGTTTGGTATGGCATTGATGAGGGAAGCTGTTGCTAATGGTAATTTTATTTTTGATAATTTGAAATAGTATTGATGTTGGTATTCTAATTGCTTTAATTTTTTTAATATTTTTCTTTAATATAAAAAAAATATAGGTGTAGGTGTTTTGGAAAATTGTTCGATAACAGGAGTTGAATCAAAAAATGGCCGTGTATCAGGGGTGAATACTACACAGGGCTACATTGAGTGCCAATATTTTGTGAACTGTGCTGGATTTTGGGCAAGACAAGTAATTTTTTTTTTTTGCTTTACCGAATGTAGTGCATGGCTTGATTTTTTTGCTTTCAAAGTGATTGTCAAATTATTTTAAACTTCTCACTCTTTTTAATTATGTAGCAATATATAGTGTTGTGTTGCCTATTTTCTTTAAAATGATATTTTCAGATTGGACAGTTAGCTAAACCACAAATTAAAGTGCCATTATTGCCATGTGAACATTACTATTTGCATACGAAAAAAATTGAAAATCTAGATCCGATGACACCAGGTAATTACCTACTAAAAGTTAGTTATCTTGTTTGCAAATGCATAGACAGATAAGAAATTAATGCTTTTTCCAGTTGTTAGAGATCCTGATGGGTATATCTACTTTCGAGAAAGAGATGGATGTATTTTGGCCGGGGGATTTGAACCAGTAGCAAAACCAGTATATGAAGAAGAAAGTAAGTGTCTTATCTACTAATATTTTTTAATTATTATATTAATATATAAATTATAGTATTGATTATTATCTTATTATCTTGTCTACACTAAAACCCGATAATGTTTCTAAAAATTGTGATAATTTTTGAAAGAAATTTGCTCAAGAGCTCCCTAGATCATCAAAGAAACATTGATGCATATCTGATTCTACATTGAATGACTCTTCCATCGTCATTTGGAGGACTCTTAAATGGTTGAAATCCCTTAATTATACCAACTCTAACAAATAGTTATTTTTTAGTCACAAATGCAGCACAACGATGTATACTCGAAGATTGGGACCATTTTCACATCCTACTGCAAGAGCTTCTGAAGCGGGTGCCGAGCTTAAATCAAGCTGTCTTACACAAATTATGCAATGGCCTGGAAGCATTTTCTCCAGATTGTAAATGGATTGTAGGAGAAGCACCTGAGGTAAGTTTTTAATAGTATAATTGTGAAAAGCTCTATAATGAACATTGTATTTAATATATTGTGTTTTATTAATTTTTGATATATTTATGGTAAATTTAAAGCTTTAGATGCCACAGAGCTGAAGAGACGAAAAATAAACTAGTTTAAAATTATGTAAGGCATGTCACATTTTTTGTACTATCAGTTCTTAGTACGCATTTCTTAGTACGCAATTCAAGTTTTCCAAGAAGATTTACGACGACCGTTCCTACGAAATGTTGGATCTCGCGAATTCTGCTATATTAGCGGCTAGCAGCCCAGCTAAATTCGGGTGATCAAACGTTTTGTAGAAATATGCTTCTGCACTTCGCTGAAGATTCACCGGCCAATGTAAACTAGGACTTAAGTCCTATGACATATGAGAAGAATCTTAGCGAACATTTTACTAACAATTTATTAATCTGTGTATTCTTATCTATGAATCTATAGAGACAAATCTAAAGCGTTCAAATATGATTGAATTTTTATAAGAGATAGATTTAATTAAACAACATTTTACAATATGTAAAATGTTGTAGAAAACAATATTATGCTTTAAAATATACTATATATTTGTACGCCAACGGAATATGATAGATTGGCTTTAATAATTTTGCGACTGACTAAAAATATGTGTAACTCGTGTTTACAATAGGTAATTCTTATCTCGGAAAATAACAGATTTTTCTTCTGCATATACCTTATTACATGGAACACCAACCGAATACCTTTTCTTTCATGGAACTAATATCAAATGAGTACAAATCAACACTGAAATTTATATACATCAACATTTTTTTAAACATTTAATGTAATGTTACATTTTGTGACCGTGGTATTATTTAACAGCTGATAATAAATAATGTTGGCGGAACCCTGATGAATATTCTACAGAACCCCTAGGTTCCATGGAACCCACTTTAGAATTCACTGCCGTAGTATATGTTAATAGAGCACCAAAGAGGTTAAATATGCATTGTAGGTTATGAATTACGTGTGAGAAAACTAGATCCGTCTGATATCTGGTGGGTACTAATAGGATGTTGTAATTCTTGTAATAGTATGCTCATACATACAACAATTATAACAGACAATTAGAACTCGCTATTCGACTCGTCTTATTTATAGTAGAAATAAAGTAATTACCTATAATACTATGCTTTATTCATTATTCTACAAATTTTACATACTTATCTACACATACAGGGTTACAGGAAAAGTCGATGTAGATCCGTTAAGGGCGTGTAGTTAGCATCGTTTCTAACTGATTTGGCTATGAAACACCCTATCCTAAACCTAACCGTTTTCGAGATATTCGACATTTATTATTTTTCATAAATTTGCCGAATTTTTAGATATTTGATTGTATAATATGAAATTTAGTAGTCAAAATCGCATTTTTTTTGCTTGTTACAACTAGGACAAGATGCCTTATGACTTCAATAACCAAAATTGTAAGTAAATTAACTTAACAGGTCGTACTAAGACATTGAAATTTAAAAAAAGTAATATTTATTTATTAAGTTTATTTTTCTTTAAAGGATATCCAAAAAAAATTATATGGAGGATGTTCTGCAGATCTACTTTAAAATATCTACGTTTCATCAGCTATCCAACAAGGTATCACAATCAAGGGTTTTGTCAAAAATCATAGAAAAAACACTTAGTTAAAAGCACCCAGGTAGCAATTCTCGGTCCCCTGCCCATTGTCCTGTGAGTTGGTTCGGGGCGTGCAAGCGAGACAACTTACGATTTATGCAGGTATGAGTGAGAAAGATAATGGGAATGGGAGATTGGGAATGTGAATACAACATGCCCTATTGTTTGTTTGGTTGTTAGTCTGCTTATGTGATTCGTCCATGGTAGATGCGTTATCGTTTTGCTTTCTGTTTTCTGTTCGACTTGGCTGTGTTTCTGGACGGTTTCTTCCGATTTGTGACTATTGTGCTTGTTTACTGAACTCTGATTTTGCTTGTGACACGGAACTGTTGACGATGGCGACCTTCTCGAACGAGGAATATGCAGATATGCTAGTTTGCTACGGATACTGCAATTGTGTGTCAACTGGGAGTCTCGCAATGGAAAGTGTGGTATAACGTTTACACTGCGGGCCTATACCCATACCACTACACGCCTGTACAGGATATTGATTCACTAGTTGATCCCGTAAGACGATTGAGTTTCTGCCGGTTCATGTTGAATGCAGATGTAGAAGACCCGACTTTTTTTAAAAAATCTTGTGGACGGATGAGTCAAAGTTTGACAAAGACGGAATAACAAATTATCATAACGTCCATTATTGGGCCCCGAAAGAACAGGGGAATCCAAACAAGAAGAGGGTTAAGGGATCACAACGCCGATTCAGCGTGAACGTATGGGTATCATTTCCAATCATTTGATTGGCCCATATTTTCTCCCTGATAATTTAAACGGGGAATTTTATGAAAATTTCTTGAGAGAAGACCTCAATGATTTACTACAAGATTTGCCACTCACTCTGCGCCGAGACATGTGGTTCCAACATGATGGCTGCCCTGCGCATTACAGGAGAGGTGTCAGAGAATGGTTGGATGGAAATTACCACAACAAATGGATTGGGCGAGGTGGGCCTATACCCTGGCCACCGAGAAGTCCAGACCTAACCCCCATGGATTTTTATGTGGGCACATGAAGAGTTTGGTCTACGGTGAGCCCAACCCGATATCATCTGTACAAGAATTGAGAACTAAAATAATTAACGCGGCGAACGAAATAAGAGGAAAATTAACAACTGGCGTAGTGAAAAAAGACTACGAAAATGTGTGCAAAACAGGGGTGGTCATTTTGAACATGAAATTTAAACATGTCTTATGTAATAAATGTTATTGTGTACTTATTTATTGTTTTATTTTGTTTTCTGGGGTCAAGGGTTAAATTAAACGTAATCAACTAATGTAACTTTTTATCTCCTTAGTTGCCGTTGAAGCTACGTTTTTTCCACCAATTCCAATAAAATCTTTGATTGTTATACCTTGTTGGATAGCTGATGAAACGTAGATATTTTAAAGTAGATCTGCAGAACATCCTCCATACAATTTTTTTTGGATATCCTTTAAAGAAAAATAAACTTAATAAATAAATATTACTTACTTTAAATTACAATGTCTTAGTACGACCTGTTCAGTTAATTTACTTACAATTTTGGTTATTGAAGTCATAAGGCATCTTGTCCTAGTTGTAACAAGCAAAAAAAATGCGATTTTGACTACTAAATTTCATATTATACAATCAAATATCTAAAAATTCGGCAAATTTATGAAAAAAAAAAGTCGAATATCTCGAAAACGGTTAGGTTTAGGATAGGGTGTTTCATAGCCAAATCAGTTAGAAACGATGCTAATTACACGCCCTTAACCGATCTACATCGACTTTCCCTGTAACCCTGTATATGTATAAATGTAATTGTACTGTATTACATTTTGGTCTATATTATTTAATGTATAATTACATAGTTATTTAACGAACTTAACATATTATGTTAAAAATGCAAAAGTTATAAAATTCCATTTTTATATTTCTTAACGGACAACACTTTTATTGTAATATGTGGCTACAATATTGGCTACAACAGCCCGGCTATCACGAAAACATTTTCATGCAGCACATGGCTAGAAATTATATGTTTTGGGAATATGTCTGCAACATTATGAATCGCGCAATAATGGCTGATGATTTTGTTTTTAAAAGTAAACTTGAAACGAAAGACAAATGTGGATTCGACCATATTTAAATAGACGTAGTATACTTTAGATATCATACATAAGTCTTATCTTCATTGTATTCCTCTGCTTATTTTTTATTACATTTATGCTGCTATATTTCTAATGCTCAACAGCAGCATCGGAATGAGGCAGTATTATGTGTGTAATAACAAAGGTTGCTAGGTCATTGATGTTAAATTTTCCGAGTGATATTTTCAGTAATTGAAATTGAATTTTACTAAACCACAAAAAATCCACCAGCCACTAAAAGCAATATTACCCACCAAGAGTGGGTCGAAACCACCAGTTTTTGTAGAAAATTCATTAAGTTGGCAACACACCAAACTTCACATTATATCAGAAATGATGCATCAATGCCAAAAAAAATTGTAGCTGGCAGAACAATATTGCAGTATTTTCGAATGGCGAGCAATCGTTCGGTAACTGTTGAAACACATCGACCATACAAAACTATTAGCCATATGGACGAGCCAAACCAAAAATATTGTCGTATGTTGCATAGTCTGGCTGTCATTTCCGACAATGTTGCTGGCTATCCTGTTACAGCCACATATTGCAGTGAAATGATTGCCCGTTTAGAAGGAGGGCAACGCATCTGCATAATCTTTCGTTGTGCGGATGTACATGAGCGTCGATTACCGCCAAACGGCTTTGACTGCTCGTTTGCCCTTTTGTGCTATAAAAAAGGTAGTTTTCATATAATAAAATATTTTTTAGATTGGATTTGATAACAAACAATTCAAGTATAAATGATGTCGTACTGTGGATATCATCATAACATTCATCTTCAGTCTTGGAAAGAAGGGCACTACACATACAGACAGTGTAATTACTATAACCGAGATTTACCATCTTTCGTCTCAGGTTAGCCACATGAATGAGTTGCCTGGGCTACTTGTTTATGTCCATGGGTGACTGTGATCGCTTACCATATGGTCGCTCAACTGCCCGGTTGCCTAGCCAACTCACATAAAAAATCAGTGTACTTGGTTTTAATAATGTTATCTCGTCTTCAACTAAACGAATTGGAGAAATAAGTGGTGTAAGCAAGCTTTGATACAGACTGTATTTACAGTTTCAATTAATAGCAAAGGCACACAGATGCAACTTTTATTAACTCCCCTACTTTATTGATTAGGTGCACCGAACGTAGGTATAGAAGTTAGTAATGCCGGGAGCCAGACACGCCGCCTATATTACGATCAATACTATTCGAATGTCCCTAATGGATGTGTTTTAATCGCTCTCACAGTATTGTCTTGTGGTATGATGTTTAGAGTAGTTTGAAAATAAAAAAAGATTTGTTATTAGCGTTATTCTGAAAAATGATTATGGATTACATTGATCATTAAGAGTACATTGTTAGGTTTTTCTTTTCCTTTTCCTGAGCTTATGTGGGGCTCACATAAGACTGTATACCAAAACTAAAACCACAGCGAATGCCTTCAGCCGCTTTTTGAGTGTCTCGAATCTGTCGCGGTAAGGGCCCTGCCCGACCGCCGCTATATAAGCAGTCCCCGCGATGTCATGACAATCTGGGATGCCCAGATTTCCACCCTAAACCCGACACGAGCACAGGGGCGTTACTGGAGGCGCATTGAGTAGCGCCTCATACGCACCCCCGTTCGTCGCCCGCGGGGAAGGCTTCGTCGGCGGCCTCTTCTCACCCGCTCAACGGCCTCCTTCTGGCTCGTCGTCACCGAGCATGATGATGCTCGGCGGAGACAAGTCCCCCACATTGTTGGGTTTAGTAAATACTTATATGTATGGTCAAAAATAGTTTCATTTTTATTTCGTGGATCGTTTTCTACGCCGAAATATCTAACACCGCGAATTAAAATTATAAAAAAAAACACCATCATAATAAAATAATTGTTCCTATAAACCAGATGTTCAACTATCATGTGGCAGCTGGTATGAAGACAGTGGGCATATCAGCCGCGGGAGGGGTGGCAGAAGCGACGGTCGATGAGATAGTCGACGGATATACAAAGTACGATATGTACGAATTGGACATTAACCGGTTTTTAGGACTGCACAATAATAAACGCTTCCTAAGGGACAGAATGAAGGAAGTACCTGGTAAGATTCTAAAATTTTATTTTCTATTCCGGTTCTTTAGTCTATTCCATATAAACTACTTTATCAGCTTATCAGCAGCTTATACAGGAACTATCTATAGGTTAGTACAGAGAAGCGTTCACAAACCCATTGAAGCGGTAAGCAGTCAAGTTGTCAAACCCAAGGAAAGCAAAATCTTTGAATTCGTGACAACCTTGGGTTTGCATCTTCATGTCGAACGTCTTCCTAAATCAGTCCCCTCTTAAATATAATGGCATCTATTTTTCCTTTATTTGTTACTAATGCTACATTTTATCTTTGACGTGTGATGAATATTATCGGCGAATATTAGTATCAAGATTCAAGAGAACATCGTTTATATATATAGAATATATACATGACATAAAAAAAACATTAAAATTTTAAATATAAATCATAGCGTAATTTGTTCGCAGTATAATACCAAAAAGGCCTTGATTCAATAGGATGTATTTATTTATTTTTTTGGTCATTTTATGTCATATTAAAGCTAACAGTACCTGGATGACCGAGCTTTGCTAGGAATTTTTTGTTTTTTTTTTAAATAAAATGATATTTTCTAAAAATGATTCATAGCTAGATCGATTTATCGCCCCCGAAACCCCCTATATACTAAATTTCATGAAAATCGTTGGAGCCGATTCCGAGATTCCAATTATATATATATGTGCAACGTATTGTTTGAGGAAAATTTATCAATACTTTGCACATACATACGTACGTGACATTTCCTCAAACAATACGTTATATATATATATAAATATAAATATATATATATATATATATATATATATATATATATATATATATATATATATATATATATACAAGAATTGCTCATTTAAAGATATAAGATATCTACTACCAGGTGTGCACTATGGACTACCATATCCGTTTCACGAATTCGAAACCGGTCGTAACCTGCGTTTGTCCCCCATCTACCCTACGCTGCGAGACAATGGCGCCGTATTCGGACAGGTCATGGGATACGAGAGGCCGACATGGTTCGAAACAGTTGGTGAGTTTACAATAAAGTATATTCTTGATTTAAATACCTAAACGTTAAGTATTGGAATGTCTACAATTAAGGTTGAACAACTCGACGGCGCGAACTCTATTGCTATCTCACTTGAAATAGTGTGCGAACATGTGTGCTAGAATGAAATGCACGATGATTCATTCCTGAAACGACCTTTGAGCAAAACAATAATTATTATAAAAAAACTATCAAGTGTGTCTTTCCAAATTAAATTTATTTCACCTTTTGAATAACTAAACTACCTATATCCTAACGTGCTTTATTTTTGAGCTTTCTTTCTC
Source organism: Helleia helle (assembly GCA_963853865.1). Lineage (NCBI taxonomy): Eukaryota > Metazoa > Arthropoda > Insecta > Lepidoptera > Lycaenidae > Helleia > Helleia helle. The sequence goes on from OY971420.1 coordinate 11,041,246, forward strand.
CGTATACTATTTATTTGCTCCCAAAGTTGAGCTAGAATCAGTATTGAAATGCGAAAGTTTAGGGGCTTGTATTTTTTTAAATGTATACTTTTTACGGTTTTGAGTGGACACAGTCATAGATAATGAGGAGATCAATTTATATTATCCTTAGTTTTGGATAGTCAACGTCAAACATTGTAGTAGTTACTGTTCCACGATTGTATGGAAAGACGAGCCTTAAGGTAACACTTTACAAGATGCAGTGGTCACTTTAAGCTAAGGTTTGAGTCCTATAACTTCCAAATCCTTTTCAGCAACAGCTATAAGCCAACTTTATAATGTTTGTAATTCTTTAAACATGATATACTGCCAAGTCTCAAATTTGTAAAATTCTTGACTTTTACAGAAGATGAGAGTAATATAGTTTGAATTTATTTGATACAATTAAAACATATTTCTAGGTAAAAAGACAGAAAATGAAAAGCCTCTTGCGTTTAAGATTGCTCACACCAAGACTTTCGGTAAGCCACACTGGTTTGAAACAGTACAACGAGAATACTGGTCTTGTAGGGAATCAGTTGGCTTGGCTGATTACTCGTCCTTCACAAAAATCGACATCCAGGTAAAGTTACCAAACTATATTTCGTGAATGTTATAATACATTCTGGTCGTATTAATTGATATTTCTTGTTATACATTAGAAGTGCCATAACGTTTATATTAATTTGCAGTCTCAAGGTAGAGAAGTAGTGGATCTCCTGCAGTATCTCTGTTCCAATGATGTAGATGTGCCCCTTGGTAGTATAATACATACGGGTATGCAAAATGAACGGGGCGGTTATGAAAACGATTGCAGTCTTGCTAGGATAAGCGAAAACCAGTGAGTATTCTTCAGTCTCTGAATATTCTGAGAATATTTCTTATAATTTTTGACTTACAATTGCAAATAAAATATTTTTAATATTACAAGCTTTTATCTGGCTTGTAAATAATACAATGTTTATACACATGTTACTCATATTTTGTAACTTTAAAGATATTATTTTTAATTAATTGAGATTAAATTTTCACATTTGTGTGAATGATTCCCAAGTGACGTCATCTAATATGGCGGTCGGCCCAAGATGGCGGATTATTTTTGTGCACGCTCTTGATATGGATCATTAAAATGTTATCTATCTTCTTTACAGTTACATGATGATAGCACCAACAATACAGCAGACCAGGTGTAAAGTGTGGTTGAAACGGCACCTTCCCTCTAACGGCTCTGTTACTTTGTCCGATGTTACATCCATGTATACCGCTATATGTATTCTGGGACCGTTCACTAGGAGTCTCCTATCTGAACTGACTGACACAGACCTTTCGCCAACCAACTTCCCTTTCTTCACGTTCAAAGAGTTGGACGTAGGTCTCGCTAACGGTATACGCGCTATGAATTTAACACACACCGGTGAATTGGGATACGTACTATACATACCGAACGAGGTAAGTTTCTTCACCAATTATTTTCTATGAAGCTGAAGTACGCATCATCATTATCAGATTATTGGACAACACATCTCTCAGTGAACGCCAAGACTCCTGATTCCTCGTTACTCGTATATACCTACTACCGGCTACTGTAACGAGACCTTCATTCTACCTAATCGGACATTAAACCACCATCGTTACGTAACGTATAGTCCTCCCGTGAACATGCGACCGTGTGATATGTGTAAAGCTAGGAACAAGTATCAAATGGAATTGAAATTCGCGTATACCCGAAAGGGACAGGTATATTTTTGCAGGGATACCACATTCATAATAACAAGTCCACTTATTTTCTTGAAACAAGTGTATTTAAAATAACAAAACTGGAAATGGTTGATAGATAATTATAGAGGTAAAAGCCCTACCCAAACATTTATTGTAATTTTAGATAGCTTCATTGTTCCAGATTATTGAAATTACGTAATGACCACAACCACGCTCTTAATATGTAAGATCTATAGGATTTAGCCTTTTAGGATAGAAATAAACATATTTGTTTTTATTGTGTTTATTTCGAATATTCCACTCACCCTTTTATATATTTTGGAACGTAGTTCCTTATCGCGCGTTGCGAAAGGGGGCTAGACTGAAAAATTAAGACGAAAAGTTGGCACGACACTTTTTGCTATAGTGTGTGTGTATAAACACACACACACAAAAGGCAAGGGGGCGAGGATGGGAATCCTCGCCCCTTGCCCCCTGCTCTTTTGTGCCCTTTTCTTATAAGAGGGCTACAAAGACTCCCCTCGGCTCAATTAGCTTCGCCCAAGGTGCTGGGCTCACCCTAGGCTACTGAGCCCCACCGCCACGTCAAGGCCTGAACCATGGTGGGTTTTATATAATACCACATTTTTGGGTAATCTGCCAATAACAAAACTGGTATCACCAGATTTTATAAACCGCCCAAATAAAAAAAAAGTAGTACAAAATGGCGGACATATTTAACAAATTATTTTGCGAGTGAAAATGTTTATGGCATTCAAATTTAGTCGATTATATTTTGTTGGGCACAACATCTTTGTGCCCAAACGAAACTCTCGAAACTATCCTATCACATCCGTGTAATATCTTGTAATATTGTTGTCGATGATATGAAATGTTGTTTTCAGTTTGCCTTACATGTTTATAATCGACTTATGACAGTCGGTGAGAAATATGGCATCAAACATGTCGGGTATTATGCCACAAGATCATTGCGAGTGGAAAAGTTCTTCGCGTTCTGGGGCCAGGACTTAGACACGATGACAACTCCTCTGGAATGCGGTAGAACGTGGCGAGTGAAGTTTGATGTGAGTACGTTATTCTATAATATAGATGATTTGCAACTTTTAGGAATTATAATGATGGGGTTAGGCTTTTGCCTGTTAAACCCTGTCTGGCAGAAGTGTTAATCTAGTCAGCCAGATTATAGCAATTAACTAAATGTCGGGCTTCGTTTGTAAGGTTTATGGAATAATTTGAATATAGGACCGATTCTAGCACATTTCACTATTTTCGCTAGTGGCGATTTGTTAATTCCATTCCTCGTCGGAAATTAATTTTATACTTTTTATTATGTTTTTGTTATTTGTCAATTTTTTAAATTATTCACTTTGTTTCTCTCTTAATAATGTTCGAAATTGGCATTTATACAGAAAGACATCCCGTTTATCGGTCGTGACGCATTACTCCGTCAACGGGAGGAGGGTATCCGACGGCAGTACGTCCAACTTCTACTGACTGACCACGATCATGAACTAGATTTGTGGTCGTGGGGCGGCGAGCCTATATACAGGGATGGGAATTACTGCGGCCAAACTACTACCACCAGCTATGGGTTTACGTTTAAAAAGCAGGTATGGAGAAATAGAGTAATAAATAACTAATAAGTATAAACTTGAAGTTGGTACGTTTAAACTCGCCAATCCCAGTAACAAAACTCAGATTTAAATTCTTTCTGTCTATTCTGATTTCTCAATGACAAATCATAGAGAAATTTTACTAAGAAGGATACTTCATTTAGGAAAAAGTAAAACTGACACATACAATGTAAGTAAGACCCTAGTTTCAGTTAGGTTTTGGTCATCGAACATATAATCGGAATAAAGCGGTAATGTTATGTTTTGTATGAAAACAAATTCCGCCGACGTGTTGCGACGCTGCGCCGGTTTTGCGCTCTGATTGGCCGACTGATGGCCATTGATGAATGATTGGTCCATGGGATGGGTACATACAGATCTCTGGTTGGTTGAATTGCTATCACGTTATTGACAGATCACTCGCCAGTTTAGGAATTTTATCGCTTATATTACTACATATTTCCTACACTGTTACTTCTCTATTCGGTTATATGTTCGATGGATTTTGCATATTAAGGTTGAACTAGTCGACGGCGCGAACTCTAACAAATTGATTGCTATCTCACCTGACATAGTGCGCGAATATGTGTGCTAGAATGAAATGCATAATGATTCATTCCGAAAATGTCCGTTTAGCAAAACAGTTATTATAGAAAAACTAATAAGTATTTCAGTCTTTTGGAATGTAGTTCCTTATCGCGCGTTATGAAAGGGGGCTAGACGGAAAAAATTAAGATGAAAAGTTAAAACGACACTTTTTGCTATAGTTGTAAGCCGTGCGGCTTTTTGATTGACACATCACTGCATCGGTAGCTGTTTTTATTACACTATTGGGGCTGCTTAGTAAAAAACCCCAGTTCAAATCCGATGTTTTTTTTATTATTTTACGCCGGGAGATGCTCTGATTTTTATCGATAAAAAAATCATAAAAAATGTATACCTACCCGAATAATTATTTTCCTTACACCTTTTTTTTGTTTTCTATTACAATTCCTTCACTAATTAATCGAAAGGAACTTCGTTCCATCCGGGTATCCCTCGACACCTCTCTTTAGTTTTTTTTAAATAAATTTATTTCAAATTTTGAATAACTAAACTATGTCTGTACATTATATTATATAGTATATTTTTTTAACGATTTTGGGTACATACAGACATGATCAATTTATATTATCCTTAGTTTTTTATGGTAAACGTCAAACATTGTAGTAATTACTGCTCTGCGTTTGTATGGAAAGATGAGCGACTTGTGTAACCTTAATAGTAGGGGAGCCGAAGAGGGGATTTGGGGATTTACTCGAGCTCGGCAGATTAATATATGGAGGGCTACCTTGCACCCAGTTGAGTACCTTCACCATATATAAGCCCATTTCACCATATATAAGGCCGCCCGTCCAGGATAAAGGATCAGATTAGTAAAAAAAAACTGATCGTCAGAAATTCTCGAGCGCGTCAGATTAAGGTAAGTAGAGTTAGTTACATGCTAAAAAGTGTACATTCCACTAATCTGACAATTTGAGAGTGACGTAAAGAAAGGGAAGGGCTACAAAGTTGTGAAAACGTCATCTTGACATTCTCGAGCGTAGCAAATTTTTTTTATTTTGAAGGAAATATTTCAAGGATAGCGAAAAATATATAATCTGACGATGACCGCCAGTCGAAATAACAAAAATTCGTCGATAAAGTTTAATGCATGCAGCTGCGTAATGCTTATATTTCCCTCTGCGTTTCTATTTCTCTCTCACTCTTTCTCTATCACTCCGCCCCCATTCTGTTTTTTGTTGCCATATGACGCCATCACAGCTGATCACAGAGACTCGTTCGTGGCATATTATTTACAACGTGTTTCCCGTTGGAAATTATTCTATGACCAAAACGTTTTTTGACCTTAGAATAATTTTACTATAGGAACTAAGACCGCGCGCCCATTTTGAAGCACGTTTATTGGAGCCATAAATGGCTCCAAGAACCTGATTATTGGGAAAATTCATTATCATGGTTTGTGCAGTTAAATTGTATCACAATACCTCTTAAAGACAAAAGATCATGATTAAATTATCAATTTATTTTATATTTATTATATAAAAAAATTGAATTTTTTTGAGCATTTTGTTTCTAAATTATTTTCTTATAAATACAAGTATTCTACTTAAAAGAACATACACTTTTTTATTTGCATGCTATTTCCTTAGCTTTTCAATTAATCAAGTTCAATGATTTAAAAAAATAAAACGGATTTTTTTTTGTCAGATTAGGCGAACCCCTCCAGATAATTGTCAGATTATGATACAGCACGTCTAGGACACAAAGATGAACTATATATATCTTAATCTGACGCGCTTGAGTATTTCAAAATGGCGATATTTTTTTTGCATATTATAATAATGGCCGCGAGTTTGCGTCACATCAAAATCGTCAGATTATTGAATGAGAGCTTTTTTTAGGTTCACTTAACACCCCCTTAAAAAATCTAACACGCTCGATTAAATTATTACTTTTTTCATTTTCAACCGTTACGTACGACCTACCGCATCATGCAAATGATCAGATTAACATACGTACATTATTAAAAATACGTAGGACATTGATGCTATCAATATCTGACGCGCTCGAGTATGTCCATGCAACAGTATTTTTTTACATATTAAAAAATCTGTAGCTGCTTCCCCCACCGATGAATAGGTATATGTTATACGTGGGTAACACTGAAAATGTTTAGAACTGGCCAGTTAGAAACATTGAAAATGAAAACTTTTTTTGAATTTCAATTTTAGAACTCTTTGGTAACCAAATGTAGTATATTGCATTCATTTGTCATTTGTTTTTGTGAATTGGCGGCAAATCTAAAACTCTTGTTTCACGTGAAAATGAACATAACGCGAGAAAATTTTCGGTCAATGATTTATTATTACTTTCGTTGTGGGCTTACTCAACAACAAAGCTATGATAGGCTGCGATTAGCATTTTTTAATAAAGCCCCATCTCGTGCCACTATTTACAATTGGTTTAACGAGTTTAAGCGTGGACGTAGCAATCTCAGTGATGACCCGCGTGAGGGACGTCCTTTAACAGCGACTACTGAAGATAACATCAGTGCTGTGCGACGCATGATAGAGGAAGATAAGAGAGTGACCTATCAGCAGATACGGGCACGCCTAGGCATTGGTATGAGTCAAAATCAAAAAATATTACACGAACATTTAGGCGCTTTTTACATTAGGAAGTTTTGTACCAGAACAACAGTTTTGTAACAGACCAGAAACGCCTCCGCATGGACTGGTGTCGCCAAATGTTAGATAAGTTCAACGGCGGTAACTCAAATGCTGTATTTGACATCATCACAGGTGATGAAAGCTGGATATATTGCTACGAACCCGAAACCAAAAGACAATCAGCTCAGTGGGTGTTTCCTTTCGAGGATCGGCCAACTAAGGTAAAGAAAGGAAGAAGTCAAGGAAAAAAGATGATTGCCTCATTCTTTGGTCGGAAAGGTCATTTCGCGACAGTTGTGCTAGAAGATGGAAGGACAGTTACTGCAGACTGGTATGTCAATCGCTGTTTGTCTGTTGTCTTGGAAAAAAATCGACGGCAGCGCCCTCGAAGCAGGATCCTCCTTCACCACGACAATGCTTCAACGCACTCCGCAAAACGGACTGTTGAATATTTGACTATGGCAGGTGTCGAGATAATGAGTCATCCGCCTTACAGTCCTGACCTGGCGCCCTGCGACTTTCATTTATTCTCAAGAACTAAAGATAAAATTCGAGGTATTCGCTTTACGAGCCCTGAAGATGCGGTGAAAGCGTACGAAAATGCCATAGAAGAGACTCCTAAGGAAGAATGGGCCCACTGCTTTTCTCAGTGGTTCCATCAAATGCGACGATGTGTAGAAAGAAACGGAGATTACTTTGAAAAACAATAAAAGTATTGGCAACTTTCTACATTAAGCCGTTTTTCATTTTCTAAACATTTTCAGTGTTACCTAGGTATAACATTTTTTTCTTCTTATCATGCAAGCTTTGCTACCCAATAGACGCTCTCTATGACGCTCGAGGAAATCCCCATTTAGCATCATGGCCTCCCCTATAATGTCTCGGGTCCGATTTGTCTGACAGTGAATTTGGTTTTCAAACGCCCGTTTGACGCAATAATGCGCGGCGGTTCGCTAGAGGAGCAGATTGTGAACCGTGGTGGAGTGGCGTTAGCAGTGAGTTATATATCCTCAACGCCTTTAACTCGTTGCCCTGGGACGTAGCTAATTAAAGGACCACTAGCACATTATGGTTTCTCTCCTTATTTGCAGACGATTACTCGACTATTGTGTGATAAATAAATTTTATTTATGGGTCAAAATGGTCCAAACATCCGGAGGGAGATGTATCGCGGGGTACGACAGGGACTTGGTCCACTTCCGTGGAATCTCGCATACGATGGAGTTCTACGTGTCGGCAGTTTACGGCGGAGTACGGCAGTTTTTAACTGTATCAGGGGCATATATTGTGAGGAGGGTAGGAGGGCAAATAACCACCTAGAAACGAGCTTACGTCGCAGCGGAACATAGCACCGAGACGGGCAACAGATGTAGTTTCATTCAAGTACCCGCAACCTCCCTACCGTGCTAATGAAGGCTATCGCAGGGGTTTTAGTAGTAAATTCCTACATAACCTGGCATTTGTAGGAACCTCGTAGCTTTTGAAGATTTTCCCTGCGTTAAAAACGATATATCAATGTCATTAATGCTATATACAATTTTTTTTTTCAGGTTTGCCTGGGTTTCGTACAGAACCTTGATGAAAATGGAGTTCCTCAACGTGTAACGAATGATTATATACTTAGCGGCCATTATGAAATAGACATAGCCGGTATAAGGTAAATAAATAAATGAAATAAAATGACAAACTGCGGTAATGGTATATAACAACAAATATGTACATATAGCATAGATTTAGAATTTATTTCTATGCAACCCGAGAAAAAAAGAGACAGTGAATGAATCACAGATATGTCACTGTTTTAGCGAGCAAATAAGCAAGTTTTACGTCGAGCTGTATTATGCTATTTTCTCTATTATTCGTGCGATTAAAATAAAAAGTATTAAATGTGCAACTATCATGTTCTGTGAGTGAATGCGACATTACAGGCAACGATATTATATGTATAAAAGAGGTAGATACGTCACAAGTGCGCCGAAAATGAGGAGCAAAAGAAAGGCTCCTTTTTGTCGTAGTCACATTCTCGATGCGAAGACGATATGCACGCGTTTATTATTGACAGAATTGCTTACAATTTGACATACAGCATTAAAATACCTAAAATTAATTAAATTAATATGTTAAGCGTAAATGCACTAATTACGGAAGTAAAATAACAAAAGTTATTGAATTAAATACCGCAGATAGGGAGGGAATCATGTATTATTACAGCATTTTATTTTATTTCATTATTTCTCTAATAAAATAAATAAGACGCCATGACAGTAACAATATCGTTGCCATGACATCTCGTGGCGAACGTAAGCCGATCCGAGCCAAGCGCGACTGGTGTCTTTTTTACTCTTATAATTTTAAAAATGCTATCTCTTTTATATTATCATTTATCAATGTAGTGAAATCAAATTGGAAATTTGTGTGTTGCAGATCTGTATGAACATTATTATTTGTTGATTTATGAGTGATACTTATAATATCATTGGTTACAAGACGTAATATCCCTCATAACTCAACATATACACTCACACATGTGTATATACCTATTTTTGTCACGTCCCCGAGCCGTCATTGTGTATCTTGTACATCATACGTCATTGGCAATTCTTTAATATTTTGTAGGATGATGTCAGTTAGTTCCTAGACAGTGGTACTACATGAATGAATTATATCGTTTGTACATAATTACTTTTTGCCAATTTGTTTAGGTACTTGTATATTTGAAATACAAATATTAATATTATTAATATACGTTGCTTTTTTTTTAAATTTCACCAAGGCTCATCTTATCAGGTACGCAGCGAAAGTGAACCTTCATTCGCCGAACTTGCCTACCAAGTATCCAGACAAAGAACGAGACGTCTACCAAGCTACGAGAAAACACCACGAGAGTCAACAGTTCCTGGGCCGACACTATCAACCATAATATTTGTTTCAAATTGTAAAATTAGCAAAATAGTCCCGTTCAGTTGCCTAAGTCCGTCCCCTCTTGCCGCTTGTGTAATGAGCTCTTTAACAACCTTATTTCAAAATGTTTTCGTGTTATATAATATGCTCTATTGGAATGTCATGTAATTATTCTTGTTTTAATATTTTATAGTTAGTATATTTACATTTTCTAAGATTTCTATGATATATAAATACAGTATATACAAATTAACTTTGTCAAGGATTCTTAATTTAGAACACTTGCCAGGTCTATATATTGTTAATTTTCGTTTCAGACTATATGTTGTAGTTAGGATTTAAAAATAGATTTTATAAAGATATAGATTTTGTAATACATAAGTTAAATAATACTTTTACAATAATACCATTTGTTTAATTTACCTACAGTTCCTTTATTTTAACTTGACTAAAAAGCAAAGTAAATAAAAATATCACTTAACACGAAGTTACTCAGAAATATGTATTTTATGCAGTTTCTGACAGCTCATCCCCATGATGCTTCTTATTAAGTTAAAATTTCATACAAATAATAATGTACCTACTTCAGTAGTAACATTGGGCGGGTAGCGAATTTACAAAAGCTAGCGTGACCGTAATACATGAGTTTTTGTTTATGCATATATCTTTTTTTTTTCTTTAACGCCGGGAAATGCTCTGAGGCATCCCGCGGGGGAGCGGGTCTCCCCACGCAGGTATGTGGGACTCGCTGCGCCTGAAAGCTGGTAAGTGGACGCAGCTCTACCCACTAAAACCCGGCGAGTGCCTCCAATGCCGCCTTTAGTGAGGTGCCCCGGATGTAATGATTCAGTCCCCCAAGGGATCGACACCACCTCCTTGTCCCGCACCACATAACAAACCCCCCCCCCCCCCCAACGTCGGGACAGTACAATGGGGTGAGGTTATTATAAGAGAGCTTCCTCAATTAGCTTCGCCCAAGGTGCAGCGGCTCACCTTAGGCGACTAAGCCCCACCGCCACGTCAAGCGGAAAAGACTAGAGAACCATGGCGCAGATATACCAAATCCTAGGTAATGTTAAAGTTAAATTAATGTTTTTGTCACTTTCTTGATTTATTTCAATATTAATACTTATTATAATGAAATAACTTTTACAGATTTTATCGCTGATCATTATGATTTTTACACGCCCGACGTTTGCGATCCTTAACAGCTGTGTTTTACAGCAACAATGTTCACGGGAGGACAGAGGTGTCAGACGTCCTAAAGTTACAAAGTTATTCGAAACTACCTTATGATTAGTTATGATACATGAAAATTTTAATCAGTCGTATCTACACCGAAAGTGCCGAGTCTTTAGTCTGTGACATATTATGTGTGTGTATTACAAGTGAATATTACAATTAGGGTTTTATTAATATTCTTTTTTTTCAAATCCTACTCATGTTGACATGTGTATTTATTGTTAATTCGATTTATTTGGTTTTCTCACCAAAATTATAGCGAATACAACAAAGTGTTCTAGTTGTAACATTGTGATAAGTGAAGTTTTAGCGTTTATACAAAATAAAATACGTATTATGGACACATAATCAAAGTATAATACGTATTTCGCACCTTAAAAGTAAAACCGTTACTAAACGAAAATTTTCATTAATTGAGGTATCAATGCCATCTATCTGAAATAAATGTAAACTACAAGATAAACTTTGTGTTTCTGCAAAATTTTGTGTTTTGCGCCATCTAGCGGTAAATCAAAGCGTTACTAAGCCGACTTATGATCGGGTCGATAAATACAATATTGTGTCTATACCAGTAAGAACATGATCGTGGTAAAGTGATGACGGAAGTTTGTAACAACAGTGTGATTATTTGGATAAACACGGCTCGAAGTCACAAAAAGGTAAGTTGTTGATTTTTTTAAATAGGTAAAGTGTTTCAATTTGTTTAGACGCAATTTTCGTGTTATGAAATTACGCAATTTATAATTCAATTTCATTGATGAAATGTTACAGTTTGTATAGTCACAGTTTGCGTTTATTTTTTTAGAGATTAATCCAATAAGGTTTATCTCTAGAGTGTAACAATTTTTTTAGTCACAGTTTTTCCATGTGTTATGAGTAAATTAAATCATACACTTAATTACACTAGTGGTATATTTACGTTAGTCACGGTTTATTTCTTTAAGCACGGTATCTTTTGTATAAACATTTAAGAAGTAAAATATTACATTTTGTTTAAACTCCATTTAATATTTAAATTGACTCCATAATGTATGAAATTGTTAATGTTACATTACATATTTGTTTTAGTATCACTTTACTACTAACATAAATAAAAGTTATACATAATAGGAACTAAATGTATTCCTGTTAAAATGAACTTTATGTTAATAATAATTGATAAAAATAATAAAACTATTTGCTTCAGGTCATGGCACATTACCGAAACCCGCGTTTGTCACGCATTATAGAAGCTATGGAGTCTAAAAAACATTTTGTAAACACAGAAAATCCCAAGCAAATATCCATGGACGATCTTTATAATAATTTTTCACGCGATGCAAACCTGGTAACTACCGATACTTGTAGATCTCCTTCTTTATTGCAAGAGCAAACGCTACCACTGTCCTCAGTCTACGCTAGTCAGACTATGGAAGCTGAATGTTATGCTCATCCAATTGATGACGAAATGACAAACGGTACTGGTTTTCCAGAAGCTTCAGAAGATGTTATTGTACCAGGTCCTAGCAGTAGAGCAAGATCCCATTCAACTAGCTCAACATCATCTTCGAGTTCATCATCAACAAGATCAACCTCATCATCTTCATCTAGTGCGTCTGAATCGGGTAAGGATTTTTCCCCTGATGAAGCAGATTGTGATCCTGATTACATACCGGAAACCCCACCACAGCGTGTATCGTTTAGCCCAACGCCTCAAAGTAGTATTTCTGTGCCACTAGTTGAAGAAAATAATTTGGATCTTCCAGAAGAAAACAGAACTCCGATCAAACGAAGGCGGAAAGGTTTTAAAAAGCTATCCATGAGGCAAGATGCTAAAAGACTTCGTAATAGTGGTCAGCAATATAGAACTGTGTCTAAGTCTAAAAAAGTCATTCCAAAGAAGCAGATAGGACCACCATGCGGGGCAAAATGTAGACTAAAGTGCAGCGAAATAATCAAACAGGAAGACAGAGAAATTATTTTTGACAATTATTGGAAAATGGGAGATTTATCCAGACAAAGAGATTATATTGCAAAGTGTATTGATGTTATAAAACCTAAATATCAATATAAAATTCATAATAGTAATAGAGGACCTAAACATTCATTTTCATTCGAAATCAACAATTTTAAGCATCGTATCTGTAAACTTTTCTTTAGGAACACATTGGCCATTAATAATCGACCTATTGCAACTGTTATAGCAAAAAAGAACCAAGCGGGAACTGTTGAAGAAGAAAAAAGGGGTAAACACGGGAAACAATACAAAATAAGGTCAGATATTATTACAGGAATAAAAAACCATATAGACTCAATACCAAGAATAGAATCCCATTACCTAAGACAGCAAACGACTCGTGAATTTATTGATGGGGGTAAAAGCATTACAGATCTTTATACCGACTACCAAACGAAATGCTTGAATGATGGTGTTGAAGCTGCTAAAATTCATACCTACAGGAGAGTATTAAATGAAGATTACAACATCGGCTTTCACACACCTAAAAAAGACCAGTGCGAACTATGCATTAGCTTTAAAAATGCTGTTAATAAAACAGAGTTACAGACCAGATATGACCAACACCAGCTTGAAAAAGAATTATGTCGCCAGGAAAAATCAAACGACAAAACAATGGTCCAGGGAAACTACATTGTTGCCTGTTATGACCTCCAGGCAGTACTGCCTCTACCGAAAGGAGATGTATCTACCTTATATTACAAATGTAAGCTCAATGTTTGTAATTTTACAATAACCGAATTAGCAAAAGACTATTGTGATTGTTTTGTTTGGAGCGAGGTCGAAGCACTTAGAGGAGCTAACGAAATAGCAACGTGTGTCTGGAAATATCTGACAAAGAGGGCGTCAGAAATAAATGATAATAATTTGCAAATCACATTTTATTCTGATAATTGCTGTGGCCAGCAAAAGAACAAATTTATGTTCTCTATGTATGTATATGCCTTAACTGTTCTTAAAATAAAGTCCATTACACACAAATATTTAATTAGTGGCCATACACAAAACGAAAACGACTCTGTTCACTCTGTGATAGAAAAAGCCGTCACAAAGTGCTTACGTTCTGGTCCTGTGTACACACCAGATCAATACGTGACCATAATCAGAACTGCACGAAAGAAAGGCAATCCCTACAATGTTACTGAAATGTGCTATTCAGATTTCGTTGATATAAAAAATCTTACAGAGGCATGCGGTGGTCAATTTTCAAAAAATACTGAAGGAGAAACAGTTAAAACAAGTGACATAAAGATAATTAAATTTGAAAAACTTGAAGATTCGAACCACATTAGCATTTATTATAAAACTTCCTATTTAGATACAGATTTCAAAGAAATAAAATTCCATAATAATCGTTCGTCGCGAACACGTACGAGCACTAATCTTCAAAATTTCCAGCTAAGGCCTTTATATCAGTCAAGATTGAAGTTAAGTGAAAGAAAAAACTGCGATTTAAAAAGCTTAATTAATAGTAATATCATACCACAAAGTTACGCATTGTCTTATTACAATAACATCTTGTTTTAGCCTTACTTAATATTATTATATTGATGATTATTATTGATTTATGAACACAATTTTGTGAGAATGTCTTTATATTAAGTTATTTAAAGATATTTTGTTTATTTTTGTTAAAAATATTATAAGGTATGTCAATAGATTTGACTCATTTTTTTATTAAGTAAGTGATAATAAGTGAACATTACTTTTTTTAGTTCAATCACCTTTCGTGGATAGAGAAATAAGGCTGTGATTATTACTATGTTTTTTTTTTCTTTTTTTTATTCCTATTTCAAGTTGTTTTGTTTCTAGACAAAGTGTTTTAAAATGTTATAGCATAAGATAATTAAAAGTTGAGACGGACTAGCTGTGATTTAAAGGTACAGTTTTCTTAAGACTGATTGATAAATAATAATTATTCCAAGTGATTGTATGGATCTCTCTTTGTTTTGTAATAAATGATTATTAATTTTGAATGTTTTTTATTAATTAAGTGTAACATTGCAATAATGAACAATTTATGATTTTTAATTTAATTGTATTAAAATATTGTTAAATTATGAAGTTTTTATAGTTCTTTTATTTAGTAACATTAGTTACACTGTGATTTCATAGTAAGATACAATAATGAACAAAAAAAAAATGGTAAAGTGTTACTATAATAATATAAATCAAAATAAATAAAGCTGTAAATATTAAAAACAAAATTTTTAAATGGCATGTCATAATAGAAACAGAGATCTATCATAGAAACTCATTAAATACTTTAAAAAACCCTGAACTCAGATTTTATTTAGAAAAAACAGTGACTATTTTCTAATATTGGCTCCCCTATAAAATTTCATAATTTCGTTTAGTCACGCTTTTGCTTTAAAGGTGCGATTTGTGTAACGGGCTTTTCTGAAAGTGACATTGCGGAAGTAAAATTGTTACTGTTTGATGCTCAGATGAAGTAAAAAAAGGTAGATGACGCACGGCCTTTGCTAATACTGAAGCCGCAAAACTCAGCTCCTTTCATGTAAATACACGCGCTCACGGCGCACACACACATGCAACAAAACTAAGCTCATTTTTGTATGTGTGAGTAGTAGTATCTTACGAGTCGTCGTGCAGTAAATTTGCCAAAAAATACAGTTTTGTGTAATGTTATGGTGTAAAAACAATACAAAAGTGACCAAAGAGTCTGAAGAAATATCGTTTCACACACAAATAAACACAAGACTATATTCTTTTAAGATATTTTAACACCATTTTGAGGTTAATCGACATAAATAATATTATTGCCCCGACATGACGTATCGGGAGAGTGTTGCCAGAAGTGAGTATTTCGATTAGCCCAATAGTGGGTAAGTCAATTGCAGGCAAAGCCATAGCAAAATAATTAAGCACAGAGGTGACATAATTATTATTTTATTATTTGATCGCTATTTGACTGAATCGAAATGACCTCGTATAACCTATGTTGTATTTTTTTTTGGGACTCACGCACCCACAACGGGACTATCTATTTAATTATTTATAAATTTAAAGATTAACCATTTAATAAATTTAAAAAAATGTAGCAGCGTGGCTTGCAGAAAAATGTTTTTATAATTTAAATGTTTTTTTTTTGTATGGAAAACGACATATTATGTATTTAATTTAAATTGTGTATTGATAAAATGTGACTTTCTAATTACTATTTTACAGTTATAATCAATTATTTTGAAACTGTTATTCTCTGACAATGATTTTAATGACATGTTGTATTTATCAAGTAGTTTATTTAATTGTTACTATTTTTTCCTGTTAATTTATATTAATTGTTTATTTATGTAAAGTTTTATTTTCACACACCATGTTATGGTAGAACGTATAGAACTTGTTTAATTTTTTTAATATGACCTATGTATTTACTGCATTTATGGGAATAAATAAATAAATAAAACAATTATCTCAATAAGATATCTATTGAGACAGTTTATAAAGTGATCCTACACGCCTCCTACATATTCGTAATATTATTGTATTTTATAAAAATATTTACTGTAGCATTCACTTATTACCTATTTTTATTAATATGCAATTTTAAGGAATATTTTAAAAAAATGGTAACCCTTCATTCACTCACACATACTTAAAAAAGTGGCTTCACTTTCTTGTTCCAAGTGCGCTATCTACCTTTTTTTACTTGATCTGAGGTTTGATGATGTACCCACAGAAATGAAGAAAGTCACACCAAAAAGAACGGGAAGAGTGAAAGGGATTTAGAAGATATTATATGCTTAAAGAAACGGATTCTGAGAAAATTCCAATATTTGTTGCTCGTGATCTTCAAAAATTAACCCCTATAACATTTGATCATATAGATGTGACTCGATTATTGAAAGACCTGTTAGTGTTACAAAATGATGTTAAAACGATTAAAGAAACATATGTTACGAGAGAAATGCTGTGTAATGAACCAAATACAGTGTTAACTGTACCACTCGAGATATACGACGACGCCTCAGCTTCACCACCTCCAGCAGAGCAATGCTACCGTAACATAAATAAACGTGGTGCATCAAGACAGTCATTTGTGATGGACAGTAGAACGACTCGATTAATGCCCGCTGTGTGTGACTACGGGGACAAACAGGTAACGACCGTGGCTGATAAGGTCAATATTGAAGAGTCAACCGCGAAAACCGTGATCTCGTAATGTCTCATAAAACTAGTAAACAAGCACGTAATATGGCGGAAGTGTTGCGGTCGGAACGTGAATGGAAACAGACAAAACACGATGAGGAATGGATTATAGTTAATCGGCACAGACATAGAAACCGTTTAGAAGTGTGCACAGCTAAAGCGCAGCTATCATTACCATTGTAGACCGATATCGTTGGCCACTGTGACGGCTAAAGTTCTTGACGAGCTTCTTGATAAACAGTTGGACCAATATTTACATTTACATGAGGCTCAATTTGGTTTCTGAAAGGGTCAGAGAGTGCCATATTTGTTCTCAAGGAGGTGTTAGGTTATATGCAAAGAAAAACACCTGTTTATGCCTGTTTCTTCGATCTCACTAAAGCTTTTGACCTGTGTCTTATAAAATATTATGGCGAAAGCTAGAGGCTACTGGAGTGCGTAAGGAGTTAGTCAATCTTTTTAGGCACTGGTATGATAACCAGGATAATTTTGTAAGATGGGGGAAAATGACGTCGAACTCATACAGAATGAAATGTGGTGTGAGACAGGGCGGTTTAACTTCACCAAAACTTTTCAGCTTGTATGTAGACCAACTGATCGCCGGACTTAGCAGCATGTATGCAGCAGTCTGCATACATGCTGCTAAGTCCGGCGATGGCCTTAAATATAATTGTAAAACCATGGCCTTAAATATAATTGTAAAAAGAGCGTAGTAATGGTCTTTGCAACACGTAGAACCTACCCTAGGTATGTGCCACCCCTCAGGCTGTACGGTAGTGAGCTTACTAGAGTGAATAGGTTTAAATATCTAAGTCATGTCATCAATTCAGACCTTGAACTTTCAAGATGATAGTGATATAGATCGAGAGCGTAGGGCGTTGGCTGTCAGGGGTAACATGCTGGCTCGCAGGTTTGCGCAATGTACAGTTAATGTGAAAGTCCCGTTATTCAAGTCATTTTGTCAATCATTTTACACCAGCGGCCTGTGGTCCAGCTACACTCAAGACATTCAGTGCCCTACGGGTTCTATATAACAACCCATTCAGGATGCTGCTGGGATTGTCTAGGCTCTGCAGTGCATTCGGCATGTTTGCGGATGCACATACCAAAGACTTCTTCGTTGTAATTCGTAACAAAATAACATCTGTCAGAAATAGAATTGGGCAACCCCAACGGCATCATAAGTTCGCTTGCTGTCAGGTAACCTGTTGGTAACCGCCCTGACACATTGAGTTTTTTTTTGTTTTTTGAGTTGAGTTTGCCCAAATTGAGTCCGTGTATACATTTTTTAAATTAACTTGCATTATTTTTATAGTCGTTTGAATCTCTCTTATAATAGACCAACAGTTATCCCCTAACATGTTTTCATCCTAAAATCCTTGATGTCGATCTTCAAAAACCTTTAAGTCTTGGTAGAAAAGTTCCCTTGTTCATCACTCATACTTCCTCAGTTTTCAGGGAAAAAATTCAAATGCGAGTGCAGGAATGAATCCTCAATGACATGTTTACTCCCATCTGTTGAAAATTTTTCAATGAATCGGTAATTTTGAATGACTTCCAAGCTGAATTTATATTAACAGATAAAAGGCTTTCAAACATGATAATCTTTATATATATAATTCTTCTGTGCGTGTGTATGTCACTGAACTCCTCCTAAGTGGCTGGACCGATCTTGATTTTTTTTTGTGTGTGTTCAAGTGGATTCGAGAATGGTTTAGATTCACAAAAAAAATATTTTGTACAGGACGTCTGTCGGGGCCACTAGTCCTTACTAATATTATAAATGCGAAAATAACTCTGTCTGTCTCTTCTTCACGCCTACACCACTAAACAGATTTGGATGAAATTTGGCACAAAGATAGTATGGAACCCGAGAAAGGACATAGGATAGTTTTTATCCCGGATATCCCACGGGAACGCGATTTATGCGGGTAAAACCCCGGGACTGTCTATCTTCAGAACCACCGAACAGATTTGGGTGAAATTTGATATAAAGAGACTTTGGCACTCAAGGTAGGGCTTAAAATAGTTGTTATCCTGAAAATCCTACGGGGACGGAAACTATGCTGGTAAACCCCCAGGACTTTCTATCTTCTAAACCACGGAACAGATTTGGGTGAAATTTGATAAAAAGATACTATGGAACTTAACGTAGGGTATAAAATAGTTGTTATCCTGAAAATCCCACGGGAACGGTAAACTATGCGGGTAAAACCCCGGGACTAACTATATTCTAAGCCACGGAAGAAATTTGAGTGAAATTTGATATGTTGAACTTTGAAACTTAACGTAGGACTTAATATAATAGTGCCATCTATTAATGAATTGGTGAAATAAAATAATTCTTATCCTGAAAATCCCACGAGAACGGGAACTATGTATGCGGGTAAAACCTCAGGACTGTCTATATTCTAAACCACGCAACAGATTTGGGTGAAATCTGATATTAAGATACTTTGGAACTTAACGTAGGAGTTAAAATAGTTTTTATCCTGAAAATCTCACGGGAGCGGGAACTATTCGGGTAAAACCCCGGGACTGACTATCTTCTATACCAAGGAACAGATTTAGGTGAGATTTGATATGAAGATACTTTGGACATTAACGTACGACTTAAAATAGTTGTTATCCTGAAAATCCTACGGGAACGGAAACTATGCGGGTAAAACCTGGGGACTGACTATCTTCTAAACCATGGAACAGATTTGGGTGAAATTTGATATGAAGATGCTTTGAAATCTAACGTAGGACATTAAATAGTTGTTATCCTGAAAATCTCACGGGAACGGGAAATAAGCAGGTAAAACCCCAAGACTGTCTATCTTCTAAGCCACGTAACGGATTTGGGTGAAATTTGATAGGAAGATGCTTTAAAACCTGACGTAGGACATTAAATAGTTGTTATCCTGAAAATCTCGCGGGAACGGGAACTATGCGGGCAACACCTCGGGACTGTCTATCTTCTAAACCACTGAACAGATTTGGGTGAAATTTGATAAAAAGATACTTTGGAACTTAACGTAGGACTTAAAATACTTGTTATTCTGAAAATCCCACGGGAACGGGAGTTGTGAAGCTAAAACGCCAGGATTATGTATTTGTTAAACCACTGAACTGATTTGAGTGAAATTTGATATGGAGATAGTTTGAGACCCAAGGCATAAGATGTATAAGTGTAACAAGAAGTTTTTAGGCGTGTCAATAGATGGTGTTAACACAAATTGTAGATCACGCTATCTATTACAAGATGCGGATCCTTATGAGGATCGCACTTTTGTATAGCACGCGTTTTTAATGAATACGGTTTCCGTATTTTAGTAATTTATCCAAAATGATTTATTAATATAATTCATTCTTACTAATCCCTACTCCTTACTTATTTGTTTATTTTACTTATTATTAATATTATAAATGCGAAAGTAAATCTGTCTGTCTGTCTCTTCTTCACGCCTAAGCCGCTGAACAGATTTGGATGAAATTTGGCACAAAAATAGTATGGAACTCGAGAAAGAACATAGGATAGTTTTTATCCCGGATATCCCACGGGAACGGAATTTATGCGGGTAAAACCCCGGGAGTGTCTATCTTCTGAACCACGGAACAGATTTGGGTGAAATTTGATATGAAAATACTTTATTACTTTATTTATTTACTTTATTATTTTTTTATTACGAATTTGTGGGCCAACAAATATACCTTATTTCAGTTTTTCCTATGTAATGTTGTTTCTTGTATTAAATCCCAATGTCTTCGTAACACATAAGTAACAATCATTTTCATGATTACTAAAAAATTGTGACGTGATAAAATATATCTTCTAACACTTTTAGGTTTAAGGAAGGTACTCGTAGATGAACATAAAATAAAATAATTTCGAGGTATAAAAAAAAGTTAAATTTTGTAAACTAGTATTATTTACAGCCCAATCTTTAAAACATTGTCTGATTTAGCAATGTAAAAATATTATGTGTATAAGTTTGAAACAATGGTCCTTAAAACTATAAAAAAATATTATGTATTAGTAGGTACTTTAT
This sequence comes from Helleia helle, assembly GCA_963853865.1. Lineage (NCBI taxonomy): Eukaryota > Metazoa > Arthropoda > Insecta > Lepidoptera > Lycaenidae > Helleia > Helleia helle. The sequence goes on from OY971420.1 coordinate 11,062,151, forward strand.
TCTCTTTAATATGTATTTACAAGTATCTTTAATCATAAGTATTTATAAATAGAACACACAACACACAAAATGAATTTACTATGCTTTTCAAATGAGAATAGGACGGACATAGCGCCATATTGTGACGTCATTGTTGTCAATTCAAACCAGTTAGGTAGGGTGGGCAAAAGTATTCTTTTAATTAAATTTATTTACAGAGATTAAGTGAAAAAAAAATCAATAAGAGTATAGCTCTTTAATTCGGCTCAACTCTGCATTTCTGTCCGAGTGCGCGTCTGATACGTGTTAACGTGTTTTTATTTATCCCCGTAGCCAAATGAACACGCTTGATCACTTTACTTGTATTTTGCAGTGTTTGCAAAATGGCACACTAACAAAGGCAAGGTGGCGACTAGCATCCTTATTTTCTTTTATAATTTTGGCATGGCTCCAGAGCCTTTGAGGCAACAATGAAATAAAAAAAATGTTATTGTATAGTTTTAAAAACAAATTGACTTATTTTTTTTTAACAATTTACGACTATTTAACGTTTTTTATATTTAAATTCGATTTAAAACTATAAATTATGTACTTAAATAAGTTTTTTTGTAAACTGTACTTTTCAAGTGACGTTTGGCAGATAGAATTGACATTTCTATTCTTATTTGAAACGCATATTACACTGTAACTTATATAATTTTAAGAGATCGAGGTATAAAATAAAACTTTTTTTGAATCATTTAAATCACTATCACTACAAAATACAAATTAATATTTATATTATTATTATGTAAATTCTTAGACTAATTTAAGGCAGTTTGTATGAATTACTTAGTAAATTTATAAATCTAATGTTTATTATTGCATTAAGATTTCAAATTTAAATAATACGGTAAAATGACGACACAATGAAAAAATCTGTTAAAAGTATAAATAAGGCCTCAAGTAAAATAGGGCCCAACTTACCAATAATATTGCTAAATATTAAATATATAACATAAGGAGAGGTTGGGTAAGACTATCACCGGAGCAAGAATAACATTCACAATTATCTCGATATGTATATGAATATCTATGGATATATGTATAGCGTAATTCCCAATGTCAGGATGTAAAACAGTTAAGTCGAAAAAGGTCTCAGTTCAACTCATAGATATCGCTGATACTCGACCATATTGCCAACATAACAAAATGAAATCTGTCAGACGCTTTAAACTTTTCGTAAAGCGGTTGGGTGCCTACATGTGTGTATATTTTGCCATTAAAAAGTGAATAAATTGAATTATTTTGATGGTAAGTACCATAATATTAATATTCGCTTTTATAAGATTAGATTGATTTTCAGTAAAACAAACGAATTACCTGAATTTTCAACGAAACAAAAACATAACTTAAAATTCAAATTCAAGTGGGGTAAGACTATAAATTTTCTAACTTACTAACGTACGTTAGTCTTACCCCAAATCAGATGTAATTAACCATTCAGTTACAGCTTGGCAAAAAAGAGTATGGAAAAAATGAGGGCGCCACTTTCACTTAAGTCTCATCATAATATGGAAAATCAGCAAGATAATTTAATCAAATCGTTAAAAATAAATGTGAAACACTAAGCTTTACTCAAAATCTAGTATTTGTCGGCCAAGTATTGTCAACATCTTATGTTTCCATTTAATAAAATATTTAGTTCCACCTGTCACCACGTCATACTCTTTTTTGCCAAGCTGTAAGTTTTTTTTCATTGTGGGTACTTTGATTTTTTTAAGGTGAGGATCACAAAAGTGGTGAATGTGAAAGTCTGTCTCACAGTAATAAATATACAATTTTCATGCACTTTTTTCACTTGATTAATATATTTCTTTACAATTTTAATGAAAGTCTGTCTGTCTGTTACTCTTTCACGCCAAAACCACTGAACCGATTTTGATGAAAAGCTGCGAGTGTATATTTTGCTGGGATCAAATTATTATTTTTAATTGGCTGAAATAAAATTTAGGATAAAGTCAATAGAAGACTAACATAGCACCCGTAATGCCTTTTTTAACTCAATTAAATTGTTTGTCCTTTTATGATATAAATGAAACTTATATTTTTGTTGCAGAATAATGCAAGATGGTCCGAAATTACAAAAGAAAAACCGACCGAGCAACTGCCTATAGCAGAGCACAATTATTAGAAGCTGTGGAAAAAGTTAAGAACGGCGAGTTGTCAGCTTACAGAGATTTTCTGGCATACAAAATTGAGAAGTACAGTTCTAACTGCAGAAACGGAAAAAAAATTGCTAAAAACATACATATTATGGAAAAATATGGATTTGGTCTCACCAGAGAAAAAATATTGGAGCTTGTCGGACAATACATATACAGCCAAAAATAATATCCCCTAAATTTTAAAAACGGCAGAAAAAAAGATTGGTTCTTGTCGTTTAAGAACCGTCAAGCTTTGTCGGTAAAGAAACCACAAGCCGTAGAAAATTCGCGCAAAAAAGCATGCAATCCATGGGTTATTTACTCCTACTATGAATTATAAAAAAACGAGCTCGAGCTACATGATAAACCTTCACAAATTTGGAATTTGGACGAAACTAGTTTTAGCAAAGTCCCCAGCAAAACTAAAGTCGTCGGCCTTCGCGGTTATGCTTCGACGAGAACAATCGCCTCCTCACCCGGCAAAGACAACACAACAGTTTTGTTAGGATGCAGTGCAGCTGGTGACAAAACTCCTCCGCTTATAGTGTAGGTAGCTTATAAGGACAAAAATTTCTGGGACGAATGGATTTCAGAAGACGGCTTTCCCGGAACCGTTTATGCGGCTACAAGTAACGGATGGCTGGAGGCTGAGGTATTTGAAACATTCTTTCAAAAGGTGTTTCTACCTACCGTTGGTGATACACGGCCTGTATTATTAGTTTACGATGGCCACTCTACGCACGTAGGGATCAATATTATTGAAAAAGCAAGACAAGCCAATATTACCATGCTGAAAATTCCACCACACACGAGCGACAATTTGCAGCTGTTGGATTTGGCCGTCAACAAGTCTTTTAAGGACAAATGGGATCAATGTTTAGTAAAGTGGCAAAGGCTACATGTTGGTCAAGCTTTGCCTAAAAAAGAATTCTCCAAGTTGATTGGTCAAGTCTGGGCCCAAACTTGTGGAGTGGAAAAAGCAACAAGAACAGCTCACCAAATGCAATGAGGTAACCACGTCATCTACGGATCTCGGGGTTTAATTTCATACTGCAGTTCAGTCACTTCCGGGTACTTTATCAACTAAAGACCAGTTTTTTATTCCAAAACAAACTGAAATGGATCTGATGGCTGAAAACGTGTTAAGACCATTTTTAGTTACTTCATTGTTGTCTCTTTAAACAAATATAAATAAATAAAATAGTTTAATCCAGACCAAAGATCCGTAATTTACGTTAGTAATACACACTACTTAAACTATGTCCGCTGCGTATATCGAACCCACAGAGTACACGTACAATGATTGACAAAAAGCCCTAAAAAGGGTTATTTTTACATCTGGTGTACAACGTGCAAATCTGCGGGCCAACATATTGCATCGGACAGCCAACGCTCTCCGTTCCCTTTCCATGTCAGCATCATCTCTCAGGTCCTCGGTAACTACATGCCCTAGATACTTAAAATGTAGCACCATTTCAAGGGCCACACCTTTTAACATAACCGGCGAGGTATATGCATGAATCGCTGGAATTGTTGTAATAAAGCAAATATCGCATCGGAACAGGTTCATATCGAGCAGTCTTTTGTTGAAAAGAACTCTATATCCTCAGCAAGTATCGCACCGGAACAGGTTTATAACGAGCAGTTTTTTATTGCAACAAACTCAAAATCCCCAAAAGTTATTATTCTCGAAGATCGTCCCGTAAAGCTTAACATCACTTTTGAGGATCTGTTGCTCGAAAAAATAAGCGCAGGAATGCATAATTGTTAAAAGGCGCAACAAAGTAGCTAGCGGGGCCGAAATAATAACATCCGAAGTTGTGTACACAAAACAAAAAGAACTTGAAGAAGAAAAAATTAGAAAATTCAAACAAAAAGAGGTTAAAAAAAATTACCAAACAAAAAAAAGTAAAAAAGAAAGACTGACAGCAAAAGTATAACAGAGAGAGGAGAAAAATTTGAAAATCTTCTCAAAAAATTTCTCTCTACCAGGAACACATACACACCCTAAAGTATTATGATAATACTTTAGGACTATTATCATTTAGTTTTGTTACACCCTGTAAAATGTAAATTTTAGCTACTATAAATACAAAGTTCCTACTACTTGTAAAAAGTATCTCGTTGTCTGAGACTGAATTAGTGCCATACCTAATGATAAGAGAAAAATATTTTTGTTTTGTTTTAAGAAGTTTAATAAAGAATTCATAGTTTTATTCTTAATTCTGTTAATTTATTTATATCTCTAGTGGCCCGCCACGGCTCCGCACGGTCAAATATAGGTATTTACAAAAAATACCCTAAATACCCTACACTACCCTACCCAACACTGCCAAGCAATTTTCCTGATAATAACAAACACAATGGTTTAACCGTTCAAGCGATCTGCCGGGACCAAGGGAAATAGAAAATAATTTTTATATACAATGAGTTAATGGAATAACAGAAATTGAGAAAACCATTTGTTCGGTTAGTAAAACTGAACAACTTTCCCAAATCATCTTAAAAAAAATTAACTTCTCCACACAAATTGTCTAATCGAACTTTTCATTTTATATGGAGAAGTCAATTTTTTTTTTGTTTTGAAAAAGTTTCTTTGGCAAAGTTGTTCAGTTTCATTAACTGTAAAACGGTTTTTTTTCAGTTTAGGTTATTCCATTAACACGTTGTATAAAGATTTGTTTTAAAACCAAGCAAAACGAATTAACACCCAAAGGTTTAACCTCTGTTTGCGATAGTATGTTAGTCTTACCCCAAATTGTTATAATAAAGAAATACTGCAAAAATGAACGTTATTTCAAGGTATAAAATAGAATTCAAATTTTATTGAAAATATTTGAAGAAGCATTATTTTGTTTCGGAAAGTGCATAAAGTCTATATCTTATACAAAATTTTGCTACTGTTCAGTCTTACCACATTTCCTGGGGGAAAACTAACAGTTTTAACTACTTACATTTTTTTTATTATATAAGCTTAGAACACGTCAACTGAAATTTATTTATTATTTTATAAAAACATAAGAATTTTTCGTAAGTAAGTAAGTTTCGTAGTCATTGTCAACTCAAAGATAGGTCAAACAGTTTAGTCAGAAAATTCGATTTATGCTGTCCAACAGAAAACTATGTTTGACTTTCCCCACCTCACCTTACCACTAATATTGTAAAATATTAGTTGTAAGTTGTTCCAAGCATTGATATCCCCCATTTTCCTAGTGATTTTTTTGCATTGATTTCATTGATTACATTGTATCTTTTTGTGACTCTGTTGTAATCAAAAACCTTATGTTCTTAGTGGCTGTGTAGACAATAAAACCAAGGGACACACATTTATCACTTAAAAACTCCATTATTTTTGTCTTAAATAGTAATATTTTAAGCTTATAAGCTAATAATATGCCACAGATTAAAGATACAGTTAGCACTTTCTGCGTAGAGAGGACTTATTAAAATAGTGATGTATCATAAGGTAGTTCGAATATCTTTGTAACGTTAGGACATCTGTCACCTCAGTCATCTCATGACCATGGTTGCTGTAAAGTATCCGAAACGTCGGGCTTGTAAAAATCTTAATAAACCGCGATAAAATCCATAAAAATTGTTTCATTATAATGAGTGAATTTCGCGCAAACATTTGAAAACAATAATTTATGGCAGTTTCTAACAATTTTCAAAATTGTTTTTTTTTTCAATTTTGAAAATATTCTAGAAAATTAACTTCAATACCTAGTAAAACCTATAAAAGTATTTAATGACTGTTAAAATGGTGAGTTAAAGTGAATAGTTAAATAAAACAAGTTAAATGGCTTATTTTACTGAGAGCGGATGTGCCTTTTTTGAACACAAATGAAATTAATAATGAATTTAAATATTTTTATGATTGTGAATCCAATGTGATTTGAGACGAATTTAACATAGTTAGGAATATTACTACCAAACGTTTCCATAACCACCAACCAGGCGACAATAAACACCTCTCACTATCACAGCAAAATGGTGGCAGCTGGTCGCTGGTGGTGGAATTTCATGGGAGGAATGTGAAAGAGACAACACAAAATAGAAAAGAGACCTGTAAACTTGCATGAGAAAAGGAAGTGCCACTCTCAGTAAAATAAGCTTCGAAGAAGCTTAATAAGAGTTTGATTTTAGGGTAAAACACTGCTATTTGAAAATTATGAATCATTATTATAATAACCATTCAAAATAATTCCATAATATTTTGAATATAAAAAACCTACTTTAGTACTGTATTGTTTTCTAATTATGTTAATTTCACTTTTTATAATCACTCTTTAAGGATTTTATTGTAGTTTATTAAGTTTCACACCTCATTTTTCCCTGGTTGGTGTAAAGTAAGGCAATTAAATCTATTAAAGTTGTTTAGTTACGACATAAAAAAAATTGATTGGTGATATTATAATTGTACACATTATTTTATCTTCATTTTAAAATGTTTATAATATTAAAATGATGTATATTGCTTTGTTCTTCTATTTCTATACAATAAAAATATTTCTACATTATATATAAAACTACAATTTTCAGGTACAAACTAGTAATTAACCTATTTCGTAAATTATTACAAAAAAATTATCATCTATTATTGCTTCTTCATTAGAATATTCTTTTTATGTTTCGTTCAGTATCAATTACATAAGAATGCTAATCAGAAATGTCAAGAAATAGCATACATTAGATTTTGGAATATGCACAAGATAGAAACCTATATCCATATTCAAGTTGCTGGTATCTATTACATACCATAATATAAGCTACTACTAGTTTGTTCAACTTCCATAATAAGAATTTATTACCCATGTATATAAAAGGCAGATACGCATTGTCAAGTACTTTATAGTAGTTGTCGTGCAAAACATTTCAATGCAATTAAGTGCATATTGTTTTCTAAAAAATAAATTCGTAATTCCAGTGGGAACATTATGTCAATCTGCTAGTACTCGGACATACAATTTATGTACATTGCATAACATAATAATAACTTTACATAATATAGCCTACAGCACTGATATACCAGTGACACAAGATTTTAATACTTATAACATTACATACCTAACTTATTTAGGTTCCAAACTGTGAAGTTGAGTTTATTCAAAGATGTTGGTAACTTGATTACAAGATACAGTAGGCCTTCTTAATTTCTCTTTAATTAAATCACATGGTGAGGGAATATTGAAGCTAAATCTCTTTAGGTGTCCTTTAAATTTTTCAGGCATGTAACATGGAGCAGCTGGTTTTATCCTTGATGTTAATACTTTACCAAAGTTTGAACATTTGCCTTTGTAAATTTTTGTCTGCATTATGTATGACAAGTCTGTAATGCACGGCAGAAGTGGTTCTGGAGATTTAGTCTTCTCTACAATTATATCATCTTCATAGTCCATAAACTGTAATTTAAACAAAGACTCGCAAGAACTACTGTTACTGAGTACTGTATCAGTGTGGGAATCAAATCTTAATGTACCAGGTGCTTGTAGTGCTTTTGATAAATCAATTACGAACATGTCATCTTCATCTGAGTCATCCTCTTTTAGGCTTTTCTTTCTTTCTTCTTCCTGGCGCTTTTCTTTAGCTAATAACATATTCGCTACCTGATTTGCTAAAACACTAGATATTGGACTTTCACTGAGACCTAGGTTGGGTAGAGGTAGTATTCTATCCGGAGTGAAAAGCTTAGGTTGTGTTCCAATATCATTCGATCCTTCAAGAGCGGACCCAGGACTAGTACCTTTAATGGCGTCATCTGATCTGCTTTCTTGAAGACTTATTTTCGAAAGATGACTGTCTACTAGTGCAAATAAAGAGGAATGTGTCTTGCATTCAGTCATGTTTAATATAATGGATTTTGAATATTGGCTATTGAATGTGGTCACTGTTTCTGTAGCTATTGTAAATAATAAAAATAATACCGAATACATATAAAGAGCAAAATGAAAACAAAGAGATTTTTTTTTCTATTTGGCAGATTCAGATTTGATTGATTATTTTCATTTCAAGGCATTAGCTACTACGCTATTAGCCATACAAAATACAATATTCGGTCTGTAATACGGAGAAATGGCGGGAAACCCCAAGGAGCGCGGTTTCGCCCCTCTAGCCCCCATCAATCAACTGTCATTCTCCATTCCATCCACCCAAGGCAGTCCACCACAATATTCGCCAACCAATCACAATATATAAATATCAAGTTTTTAAAACAAACACTATAGAAAACCACTCCTAATGGACAAAACACAAAATAACAATTAATTAACGGGAAACCAAAAAAACACAACCGCGCGTCCCGATGCTTCCCGCCATTCCGCAGATTCAGATGACATTTTTTTTTTATTTTAAATAATATTTTATGGCCTGGTTACGAGACCTTTAAGCCAAATTCAGATGACAGATGTTTAGTGTCGTTGGTCCTGCCTTTATACCACAGAACACAAATAATAGGCATTTGTATAATTTATTTTTATGAGATATATTTTATTCACAAACACACAAACAAACACAAATTTATAGTATTCATAGGATGATGCACAATTAATTATTAAATGTTGTCAATAGAGATCTTAGGAACAAAATGTATCAGTCTGACATTAAATAGGATACCCTGGAGTAGCCATTGTAGGCGCTATACCTCTGCCGAAATTACAAGCATCGGATGCATGTACGAAAACTACTTGAGTTGATATTTCTCGGACGTGGATGGTGATGAACAGCGCGAAAAGCATGGCAGGACCATAGTCCTACCATGCTTTTCGCGCTGTTGTACATCTATGATTGATACTTGCTGTTTCCTGTGTTTTTCCTCCAAGTTATTAGTACTAAAATATATTCAATGTTCAATTTTAACGAATACCTTCAATATTGGAAAAAAATCGGTTGTCTGTAAAGTCAGTTTACTGACGATATTTGAACGTGACAACGTCATAAGAATATAGAAAGCCTCACAGCGAGGTAACGCCGCATGTGTCATGTTTTTTTCATTCTTACAGCCGGCTCCATCGAATTATAGGACGTTGTTACGTTAAAAACATTAATATTTATTACATTGAATGAAATCAAAATCTGTAAAACCTAAATACTATTCAAATTATTTGGGTTTTACATATTTTTACTACTATTTAAATCATATAGTCATAGTATTAGTAAAAGTTTATTTGTATTTTTTACGTTTTATAAATCGTACGTATATAATATTAACTATAAATTAAGAAAAAGTTAAAAGATAAGAATCACTAAAAAACCTAGAAAAAAACACTTTGACACTCTTTGACAGACCGTCGTAATTCGTAACAATTCGTAACAACATTTTGCATGAGACTTTATGTGATAATGTAAGCAGAATTGTAAAAATATTTAAAAAGTATTTTAATATTTATATAAATCTCAAAAGCGCTTCACGAAAGCTGATATGCAAAAGTGTGAACTAGTAAAATTTTTGTCGTCGCGCTGCGTTTGCGATGCCGGGCGCAAAATACGAACAGCTGTCGGTAAAAACTGATGCAGAAGAAGATGTGTTTACTAGCAAACCAAGAAGAAAGTGGTCTGATGTTTGCTTTCAGAAGAGCCTTTTGTCATTAGGATTAATACTTTTGTACTTTTCTTTATCCATTGGCCTTACTTTTTATCAAAGATGGTTATTGAAGGTATGCTTGTAATATAAACAGTACGTTTATTTAAATATCTGTATATTAAATTTGAAAGCGTATCTTATTTATTTACAAATTATCATGCTTGCTAACACCTCCTTATCTTTTTCAAGACATTGATATAAGTTATCCTACCCTATAATATTATATTGAAAAACATGGATATTCTTATCAAATATAATAAAATGTAGTTATTAGTATTTGATAAGCAACATTTGTAAAGATATACACATGGATTCTCACGATGTATCAATAAATATTATATCATTCTGGTGGAAATCAAGTTAACTTTTTATATCATGAATGATTGCTTCTAAAAAGTAAAAACTTCTGAAATAAGTATGCAGTTGATAATATTAGAAATAAATATTATGTAAAAACTTATTAAATTATTGCTATATTTTTCTTGAAGAACTCTTTTTATGTACATTTCTAAATCAGATATAGATTTTTTTTATGTCATAAGGAGGCAACCGAGCAGTTGGAGCCTTATGGGGACTACCAGCATCCATACACATCCGCACAACCAGATGTTATGCTGATGTGTTGCCCTCCTTTTCCATATATCCCCCAATAAGCCACCAGAAAGTCATAAACCGCATTAAATGCGACAGCATTGTCCTGCTGCCACTTTACGCTGGTATTAAGTGAGTGTGAGGTACCATAGCGGTCATGCTCATATTCCAATTCGGCTGCAATGTGCAAACTACCTCTTACATATACTTGCATGAGATGTTAATACCAATGTATATTTCTCTTATACTTGTATTTACTTTTCAGGATTTCCACTATCCACTTACGGTTGTTATGTATCATTTGATTGTAAAATGGATACTATCAGTAATTGTGAGAGTAGTCCTGTATCTGATCACAGGAACACCTCAGTTGCTGTTACAATTCATGACATGTCTGAGGTCGGTTGGTCCCACGGGTCTAGCAAGTGGTATAGACGTTGGATTTTCTAACTGGGGTTTGGAGCTTGTGACAATATCTTTGTATACAATGACAAAGTCGACAACAATCATATTTATTCTTGGATTTGCTATTCTTCTTGGACTAGAGAAAAAGGTGATTAAGTTGATTTTATTTGTGATTGTATGTATTGGCTAAATATGTTTGTTTATATATTTTGCGAATTTATATGTTTAATGTTATAATCAAAATAAATTGCAATGTGTATGTGGCAATTATTATTTTTTGCGTTTTTATCTGTTAATTATTCATATAATACATGTTTTAAAAATTGCTGTGCTTTAAATTATTGAATGAGTGACTCTTTTCTGTTTTATCTACAAACTACATACAGGATATTATGCATATTTTTTTATAACTTAATCTCAAGCATCCTATTATCATCACCATCATTATCGGCCATTAACAGTCCATTGCTAGACATACACATCAGAGAGGTGTCCTTAAACCACTAACTCAGCAACCCACAATTACTTTATTCATATTTTTAAACATTAATTTGAATTTTACATTTAAATTTACATAAAAGATTAGACACATTTCATAAATTTTATATGAACACCAATTATTATTATTATTTATTATTTTCGGAATTAGTTAGTTTGAAAATTTCATCTTTTGTTTGTTGTTGTAACAACCAATTTAATTACAAAGTATTTTGTTAAACTAGTAGTGATCCTGTTTTAATTTGATGTTGTTATGTCATCACTACTCTGTATATGCAGCAAATATATTTCAAATGTTGCACAAAGCGAAATGAATGTAGGTATGTATTGGCAAAATATGTTTCTTAAATATTATATTTTGCGAATTTATATGTTTAATGTTATAATCAAAATAAATTGCTATGTGTTTGTGGCAATTATTATTTCTTGCGTTTTTATCATTTATTATCTATTGTCCAAATGCAAAATGCGAATTTATCAATTGCAATTGTCAGAAGCTTTCTGCATAATGATGAATTGCTTTTAAGTTTTGTATATTATATATTTAGATGGGCAGCTTATATCAAATATCATATAATAAATAATTTTATTATCATTATTTTTCCTGCAATTTACAAAACAAATTACGGTTTTACTTTTATACATACTGTAGTTGTGTCAGGATAACACATATTTTACATTATGTGTACCTACTTATTTATAATTTTAATTGTAAGCATCATTAATTGTTCGATCTCAATCTCATTATGCGTATTATCAATGGAAGGTTAACCTTGTTATGTTTTCCTTGCCTGATAACAATGGTTTATTGTTTCTTTTCAACTGATAACATTAAATGTGCAACAAAATTCTTGAACAGTTAAACATTCGGTTTTAACTAATTCTCACTAAGATATTTAAGCTCCTGCTATCATCTGGGAATAAAGTTTGACCTTCATAAACCAGACGAACTCTTCTTTTTCGTGTTTCATGCTTGCTATTAAAATAAGAATATTATTTTACTTAAACAGTATCCACTAGAATTTTATTATTTTGTTTCAGTCATGGTCGTTAGTTGGGATAGTGCTAATGATTGCGGCTGGATTAATAATGTTTACGTACAAAGCTACCCAGTTCAATATACTGGGATTTAACTTCTTACTGTTAGCATCCTTTGCTGCTGGTCTAAGATGGACATTCGCCCAATTGCTTATGCAGAAGTCTAAGCTTGGACTACATAATCCTGTTGACATGGTGTTTCATGTTCAACCTTGGATGTTTTTGTCATTACTACCGTTCACAATAATGTTTGAAGGTATGTTTACTTATGTAGTAGACTTCAGTTTGGATATAAAATAATTAACATCTGACCCCGCATGTTATATAGTAATCACAAAGTAGATACTTTGTGATCATGTACAAGCACATGTATCTGTCTGTAGCACCATAGTTTTCATACAGGTGAACCAATTGAAATGCAGTCTTTATTTGAAAGTAGGTTTTTAAGAAGTGAGTCTTAGACATACTTTATCAGAATCAGTTCTACCATTTCAAGTTCATCAGCCATTATCTTATTGCATTGTTTTTTTAAAGTAAAACCTTTAAATAATTGAAATTTAAATAAATGAATTAATATATACATATAATTTAGTTTAAAATATTTTTCAGGTTATACATGTTTTGACAACCTTCTTTCACTACCAACTGAGCAGTTATACCCGACTATATTGAAGGTATCAGTTGGTGCTACAATTGCATTTGCTATGGAGATAAGCGAGTTCCTAGTTGTCACATACACTTCTAGTCTGACTCTATCTATAGCGGGTATATTTAAGGTACATGAACTTTAAAACTATGTAATATTTAATCTAGTATCTATAGAGGTTTTTGTTAAAAACATAGACTACAGACCAAAATACTCTGTAGTTGTGTATACATACTTGTATACACAACTACAGAGTGTGTTTTCTCATACAATTTTCTATACAAAATGACAAAAGATATGTAAATGGACATTTGTTACCAAGACCAGTAATAGCTGATACTTTAGTTTTTGTTAATATACTTGTATTGTAGTCTTTTGTAATATTTTACTAAAAGATGAATTTAAAATCATCATTTTGTGTGAATGGGTGATGAATGAACAATGAAAAATTTAAACAAAACGAACAAGGTTGTTTTGAAATAACAGATTTACCTATTTTTCTTTATTTTCTTTCTCTGTAGTTCTTGAAATACCAAGAAATAGATAATAAGCATATCGTCACCATCATCCACCTCGTTACGGGAACTGCTGGACATTTTCTAAGTCTCTTTCCATGAATGCTATGACGGCCGATCCAACACTCATATTCAACTAAACAGATCTTACCGCACAAAGATCGTCGGCGAGTCCAGTTTGAGGCGGAACGACCTTTCGTCTTCCAAAACCTGGTCTACTCTAGAACTTTGCCCTCCAGAAGTTGGCCTTACGTCCATGAATCGGATCTATATTATATGGTTACACTGCTGTTTCGTAATATTGGCCTTAATATATTTCCTCTATGTCCAAGTATGACAAGTTTATTGTTGACGTGACAACGTCTTTTAATTCGATGGAGCCGGCTGCAAGAACGAAAAAACATGACGCATGCGGCGTTACCTCGCTCTGAGGCGTTCCATTTTCTTATGACGTTGTCACGTTCAACTATCGTCAGTAAACCGACTTTACAGACAACCGATTATTTTTTTCAGGAAATGTGCATCCTAGTCTTAGCCGTCGAAGTTAGCGGCGACCAATTGAGTTTAATCAATGTGTTGGGATTGAGTCTGTGCTTACTGGGAATTATCGGTCACATAGTACACAAAATGCTCATTATAAAAGCAGTGACAGGGAACGTTCATGCGCTAGATATGGATGATTTTGAGAATATCAACAGAAATCGTACACCCAAATCCAAGGAAGAGCATCACACGCCGCTACTAGATGATGAAAAATGGCAAAACGTAGCAAGCGAAGAGAGTGACTTTGATTCGAACCTTGTACTTTTCGAAGTGATCCAGAGGAGAGACGGTGGGTAAATTTGTAATATTTGTTCCATGCGTTAAATATATATCACAATTAATATTTCGGGTAACAGTGTAATGGTCATATTTAATTTAATGTAAGTATTTGTTATTTGCCAGCATTTAATACAGAGTATAAGGCAGAATTTGTAAGTGTAAATGCTCAAAAGCAGCAAAAACATTCCATGATTACAAAAAGTTGCAAGTACAAAAAATATGTATCGAAAAAAACCTTTTTTTTTGTTTTATATTGAGAATTTTCATTAATATTAACTGTAACGTAATAATAATACCCTGAGCATAGAAGGCGGATGTACCGTCCACTATTCCATTATAAAAGCGATGTTGTTCTAATATTTAAAGTATTATAACGAATAGAATCATATGATTTAAAAAAATATTATTTTGAAAAGGTATTTGATGTTTTCAATACAAGACAAATTTTCCTACTACATTTTTCTTTTTATAAAAATGCAGCGTGTATAATTAAAAAAACCTAGGAAAAAATATAGTTTGTCCTACATGTAAATTCTATCCGCATAATTTTCTACCAAAAAACATATCCTTTTTTTTAAAATACAGGGGCTCATATGTCTTACTTGGTTTAATATAATATAATATTATTATAATAATTAGTACATATATATATATATATATATATATATATATATATATATATATATAAATTATTAATACATTCCTCTTGTAATAAATGTAAATTGGTCATTCACTTATGTAATTATTTGTGTTCGTCCTAGTTCCATTTAGGCGAGTATCACACTGCCACGCATCACGCTGCATGTTGCGTGTCGACGCATCTACGCGCGTACTTGCGGGAGTGCAGATCTTCATTATCGTGCGGGTATTTTACTCACTCACGCGCGTAGTTGCGTTTTGTTGATCACGCCGGCTCTGACTCATTTCATTCTAAGCTTTTCGCTAGTGCAGTCACGCCACGTCAATCCCTTCCTAAATCACGTACAGCACTGCGGGACTCGGTGTGCCATACCTTGCGTCTCGCCGTTTCTCCGCTTGTAGGCGCGTGATCTGCATGAACGCGCGTGGATGCATTTTCTGTGTGTTGGACTGTGCGTGTTTTCTATACAAACGGAGATACTTACAGGCAACGTTTTTTTTTTTTTTTTTTTTAAGCTCAATCGGTACAGTAAGTGAGCAGATGGCTCACTTAAGAAATATTCGAACGGGCGACGCCCCACTCCGCGCCCCGCAGGGGGCGCGGTTCATCGCGCGCGCTGCTCGGGAGAGAATCATTTGGACTAGTCAAATCCGATACGGTCGACGAATCTTTTACGGTTGAATTTAACCTATCATCATGAGGGCCGGCCCTCATCCCTCCCTCTGGAGAGAGAGGCGGGTCATGCGCGGTGCCCAAGCAATCTAGCGGTAGCGTAGTGCTAGCGCTGTTTGCGCGGTCTGGGTTTGTGTCTACTCGTATCGGATTCGAACCTAAGCTTCCGCGATCGATCCGGATCGATGTGGTTTCCATGTGTAGGGTTCGACGTCGCTTACGACCCCGAGGCCCAAGCGGTGTGCAGGTGTACCTAGCACCGTGTGTGTGTCTGTATATGCTGTGACATTCGCGTCGCGCTTTTGCGTCGCGCATTAGTAGCTGAGAGATTTCGTCAGCTGGATCTGTTAAAACATGCTTAGGTAACCTATGTCTAATTGGAACTGAGCTATCTGGGGAATAGTTTGCCGCGCTCACGATGAGCGGGTTTGGGACCTCAGGCAACGTTGGAACACGCATACACGCGCTAAGTGGTGTGGGGCAGTGTGAGAATCGCCTTACTGTCAAAAGTAAATTTGCTAAACATTGACTCAAAAGTTTCATATGTTTTATTCCCATTTCGGTGAATAGAAATTTTAAAAAAAGACCCTAAACCAATATTAATCCAATTTTAATCATAATGATTAAGTATGGACCTCATTAGTATATTATGATCAAATGTGATAGAATCGTCTGGCCTTATATAGTAAAAAGATTTTTCTAGTTCGAATTCACCTACAGATTCATTGCAGTGAAATTCATTAACATTTATTGATGTTGTAACCTGTAGGTGGCTCGGGAATTCTATTTTATAAATTAAATAAAAACATGTTTTGAAATATATTAACATATATTTGAATGTAATTTGTGAAAAAGATGAGGCCATCTTCATGGAAGTTTCGAAACAATAAAAATTGTGCAAGCACTAAACAGTAACACCATGTTTTAGTCATCAGTCAACGACGCGAAACGTACCTAATATTAGATCTGAAATGCATATGCCATTGTTTCTTTCTTTATTTTACACTAATGTAAATGATTCAATATAGGTATTCTCGAAAAGTCTGCTACGTTGTACCTCATTAATTCTTTGAATATAGAACGAATTCTACGTATTTATATACATCTCTTAAATTCATTTCCGTTCCTAGTAACCGTGACACAAGATCTAACGACTTACCATGGTCTAGCTCCATTTTTTGGGGCTAGAAAATATTGTTGCATATAAAAATAATAATAAAGTTTTTGAACGAGGAATCAAAGGTGTGTGTGTTTCAGAACTAATGTAAATTGTAACGTGATAACATCACCGAGGTATTATTAAAGGGGATGAAATAGCAGAGAAGATACTACTACATACGTGTAACTCATGATATCAATGTCAGCTATACCTCTTACACAATGAGAATAAAAGACGCCATCACTCTACGTATCTTATATCTCGGTGAAACATAAACTTTTAAAAATCTGATTGTATATTTTTACAATGTCATGTTTATAGTGATAAGCATTCGTGTATTTTAATAGAACATATATTGGGATTAAGAATTGTGGCAGCTCTAGACACTGGAATGAATCAATGAATAGTTGAAATCGTATTATATAAAGGATAAACAAGGATCATTGTTATGACTCCAGTCTCTATTGCAACTAACATCTGATTAAGGCTATATTGATTACGTTTGCTTGCACTTGTAAAGAAGATACTTCTAGATGTGCAGTAAAAGAGGATCATTGATATCGTACACACTCGAGTAACATTAAAATGTATGGTCTAAAATCTAAACCACATAAAACTGTGAGCAGCCGATGAATAATTCGATTCGATTCAGTAAAAGTATAAGTAATACCCAGGTTTGACTGTACTTATGAAAAAACCTTCACGAAAATTTGTATAAAATATAATATGTATATAAAGTTCACATATTGGGACGGTAGATTTTGTACGTATATTACATTGCCATTTATATATATAATTTTTTTTTCAACATCTATAATATGTAAAATATAATAAGAAACGAAATGTTCATACTAGGAATGGTCCAAGCTTACCAATAAAATATGAGTATATCGCATTAAGAAAATGTTAAAATAACAGATTTTTATAGCGTCCTAGGATTAACTTCTATTACGTAGAGGCATTTTTACATGAACATAATAATGTGTATTAGGTACTTGTAGTTTGTGTAACTACGTCGTCTAACATTCAAATATTTTATGCATGAACGCAAATAAAAAAGAACCTAATATTATTAGTATCTTTGGAAAAACTTTTGAATGTTTAATTTCCGACTCATATGTTTTTTGTTTCTTCCTCTTAAGCAATTTTTTTAGTCACACAATCCTTTTAAATGCTTTGTCCTGATCCAACCCGACGCCAGGAGGCCATGTGGTCGCAGACTGCACGGTTGGCGGGGGGCAACCCTCCACTTTAACAAACCTATAGTGAGCCAAATGAGCTCACACTAATCCGACGAAGCATTAGGGCCTTTGGGCCATTAGCATAGATCCCTCCGAAAAAAACTGTCCTGTTTATTACAATGAATGCTTTTATGTAATGATCTACATTCCTTTTTATCCCTGCCTCTGTGGTAAGTTTATATTTGTATTTTAGTTACCACAACTACCAAAACATTCCTCTTCTGAGCATACCCTCATTCATTACAATTATAAAAATATTCGAGGTGTAAGTAAAGTTTTCAAATTTATAATCCACTTTAATCATTAACCTTTCCAACAAATCACCTATCATAATTATAAAAGATAACATGTAAAGTTATCTTTTACTTTACCTACAATACACATATAATTATATTTGTCTATTTTCAATATAGTTTTATAAGACTGTCTTTTATAAATATAAATAAATAACTACTTAAACCATAGAGCAATTACATAGCAGAGATGTCATAAGAACCTTTCTTCATATAATGTAGTGTCGCAACTGCGCGGGGGTACGGGGGGCTTCAAATAGAAGCAAACCATGTAGCGACCAGTAGCCAAAACAAGTATTGGCAGACGTTACAATAGTTCTACTATATTTCACTAGGTGTTGCTAACACAAATGCCAGGGCCGTACTCAGATTTTTTTGTTAAGCATAGATGTAATATGAAGTTGGATGGTACACACGGCTACATAATATTATCATAATTTACTATTTCAATACAAGCCATGTGTACTATAGAATTGAGAAAAAGGTCGATAATTGCGTACTAAAAGTCAGTTTTCTTTTGCATATGCCATAATTTTTTTTATCATCGGGGTGATTTTAAAAAAACCTGAAAGGACACCAAAACTTGTAAACCCAAGCCAGACGTGGTGTAAATAAAATGGAATAATGCTACGTAATATGATACGTAACATGCTTTTATTTTCATAAACAATAGTTATAAATTGTAGATACTAATAGTTTTCTATTTTCTATGATACTAATATTATAGCAAGAAAAAAAATATTTTTTATTACTCATTTATTATTGATCATTATCTGGGATCGTATTGTAGAGAGATACATTTCCCCTTTAAACTATTACCTAGTTTATAAAGTCTGATCACTGGTACATCCAACTTTTGCTTATTCCGAGTATTTAGGCTATGCTCGTCGCTTTTTTTTACAAATTCATTAATATTTTTACGAATGTACGTAACATTTTCTAAAATATACTGAGAGGAAACAGTTAAATTTCTCTGAATTTAACAATTTAGAATATACTTTTTCTTAAATTTGTCTCTTATTTATGTGTTGGGTGCTAGCTTGTAAATTGATTGAATAGCTCGCTTCTGCAGCACAAAAATAGTATTTTAAAATAAAAGTAATAGTGCCGTATGTCTAACGTTGGATCGACACGGGCTGATAATGAAGATGAATCGTGCCGTAATTTTTAGGCATTAGAAATTAATCTCCCGTAAAAAGTACAGTTTTATTTAGTTTCTGTCTTTTAGTATCTCTAACGTTTTTGCAGGTCGCAAAATATTTAAAACGTAGGTATACTTTTCGCAAATGCATTTGCTTAAAAGTGTAATGTGATTATTTAACGGCGACTGCTCTTTTATATGATCGTTCAACATTATAAAACATTTTTTTCCAATTAGGGTCTTTAATGTATATGATGTTATTCTATGTTTGTCAAAAATTGATGAATCATGTTTATGTGATTTAAATATTCTTATGCTACTCTGTGTTTAAACAAATTTTGATTACGTCATCTGAAGGAAAAATCAGGCCGCCTTTATTTTTACTAGCTGTTGCCCGCAGCTTCGCCCGCGTTTACTTAGATTTACAGCCGTTCGGATTGATGATGATTCTTAATAAAACTTTTTTCTTAATAAACTTTTTATTTATCACACTCACAATGGTTTACATAATTATTATGATATTAACCAATGTGAGAGGCGGAATCTGTACTAGGACAACCCGTGTTACAGTATTCCGACCCCCCACTCGGACCTTTATAATACTGTAAGGATAAATTAAAATAAATTAAAATATGTTTATATATATATATATATATATATATATATAAACAATAAAAAAAAAAACAAAAGGAAACTAAGCAAACTAATAACACATAATTTTAAAATACTTAAAGTTAAACAAAAGATTATATATTATAATATAGTGTGTGTGTGTGTGTGTGTGTGTGTGTGTGTGTGTGTGTGTGTGTGTGTGTGTGTGTGTGTGTGTGTGTGTGTGTGTGTGTGTGTGTGCTATTATATTTTTTTTTTTTTCGCGTGTGCGTAAGTAACCTATTGAATTACCTTAATAATACATTCTGTTTCATCGTACGTTTTTGATTGTAAATATTTGGACAGCGTTAGTTTACATTCTGTTCTAGTTTTTGGATAAATATTAAGAATACTATTTATTTTATTATAAAGATAAGGTCCTAAGAAAATTTGAAAGCGCCTAGCAAAGGGTGATGATGAGTATTTTTTAAAAACAATATCTTTTCGTCTTACTTTATTAAGCCGGTCCGGATCATATGTTGTATTTGCATGCGTGAAGATTATGGATTTAAGAATGAATAGTTGACGTATAGATAAAACTTTAGCGTCAGATAATAGCTGTGAGGTTGAATATCCAAATGGTTTAAATAACATTACCTTGAGAATAGTGCGCTGTGCCCGTTCGATATGCAACATGTAGCTTTTATTAGTGCCGCCCCATGACACAATACAGTAGGTTGCTATCGACTGGCAAAGCGCAAAGTAGGTGGATCTTAATATCTCCAAGCTGGCGGATGACCGTAAGCGTTTAAATATGAAAATAAGTTTGCGCATTCTTTTCGTGAGAATTTCAGTGTGTAATTTCCAGGAGAGAGTCGAATCAACGTGGACACCGAGATATTTAATGTGAGGCACATGTTCTAGAATGGTGCAAGTACATTCTGTGGAGGTATTAGTTGCTGTACACGTGTGAGCTTTAATTTCTAAAGTACGGGGCTTTATTTTTATGGCCAAAGTTACGCCTTATAACGTCAGCTATCTGCCAGTAAAAGCCTCGTCAAAATCGGCTTAGCCGTTTCAGAGATTAACCGGAACAGACGGACAAAAATGGTTTTTCTTAATGTAATTGCAGTATATTATTTCATAGATTTTAACCGCAACTTCGTCCGCATATAAGAAGTATTGTTTTAAATCTTATTTTTCAAATAAAGTAGTAGTAGCCATGCTGCTTTGCAACCGAATTGGGCCGGCACAACCGTGGTGCCTCTCGCTCACATAACACCGGCGTCAAGTGACAGCTATGCTGTCGCGTTTCGTGTGGTTTGTGAGTTTCTGGTGGCCCATTGGAAGGTATAAGGAAAAGAAGGGCAACGCATCTGCATAACTTTTGGCTGTGCCGATGTCTATGGTAGTCACCTCCGGCTCCGACTGCTCGGTTGCCTCCATGTTACATAAAAAAAATGGTTCCAATTTACAAACTATAATAATTTAAAGAATACTATTTACTTCCACTGTAAGGCCCGATAGTACGTTTTTATAAAATATATTTATTTAATTTAGTAGTACATTTTTATTATATTTAAATAGCTTTTACGGATTTTATCGCGGTTTATTAAGATTTTTAAATGCCCGACGTTACGGATACTTTCCAGCAACCATGTTCATGGGAGGATTGAGGAGTCAGACGTCCTATAGTATTTATTTTGTGTCCTAACGATACAAAATTATTCGTAACTACCCTATGATACATCAATATTTTAATTCAAATTAGTACCTACTACCAGCAAAAAAACTACGAAAAAGTTATATTTTTTATTCATATATTTTATTATTGTTCCTAGCATTGTTTATAAATAGTACTTTTGTCATTTATTGCAATTTTAAATTATTAAATAATTAAATAAAAACATATTGGATATAAATTACAAAGAAACTAAAACTAAAAACCTTAAAAAATATAATATAATAACTTAAGTATATTAATAAAAAGGAGTCCCTTTAGGCAAGGTTCCGAAGGTTTTCACAGCGTTCCCCCTTTGAATTGCTAGACTAATTCTTTGTCCGAGGTAGCTGCCAGCTCTTCGGTCTCCTGTGATGTCGACTAACCTTTTTGTTATTTCCTTAAAGAGCCTTAAAGCGCTAGGACCCCACGGACCAAGGGTATCGACACCGAATGGGACAAAATCATATTCGGAGCCTAGACCCCTGTATTTGCATATTTTAGCTTTTTCAGCCGCTTCATTAATATATATAAGTATTTCTTTTTTATAATATAATGAATTCTATTCATAAATCATTTTTGGATAAATTACTAATATATGAATACTTCATTAAAAACGCGTGCAATACAAAAGTGCGATCCTCATAAGGATTCGCATCTTGTAATGGATAGCGTGATCTACATTTTGTGTTAACGCCATCTATTGACACATCTAAAAAACTTCTTGTTACACTAATTATACATCTTATATCTTACCTAGAGTCTCAAACTATCTCCAGATCAAATTTCACTCAAATCGGTTTAGTGGTTTAACAAATACACAGTCCCGGCGTTTTATCTGCACAACTCCCGTTCCCTTGTGATTTTCAGGATAACAACTATTTTAAGTCCTACGTTAAGTTCCAAAGTATCTTCATACCAAATCTCACCCAAATCTGTTCCGTAGTTTAGAAGATAGACAGTCCCGGGTTTTACCCACATAGGTCCCGTTCCCGTGGGATTTTTAGGATAAAAACTATTTTAAATCCTACGTTAAGTTGCAAAGTATCTTCATATGAAATTTCACACAAATCTGTTCCGTTGTTCAGAAGATAGATAGTCCCGGGGTTTTACCCTTATAAATCCAGTGCCCGTAGGATTTCCGGGATAAAAACTATCCTATGTCCTTTCTCGGGTTTCAAGCTATCTTTGTGCTAAATTTCATCCAAATCTGTTCAGCGGTTTAGGCGTGAAGAAGAGACAGACAGACAGACAGACAGAGTTACTTTCGCATTTATAATATTAGTAAGGAAGTAAGGATTTAGAATAACAAAATGATCATCTTTAGTGTTGTCAGCATAAAGAGCAGTCAGACACATTTCACATTTAATTCGTTTTGATGTTGTCTTGAATTAAATGATGTGATCAATCACATATCCTGAAATGTACGTTACGATTTGACTAATCCTTTCTATTTATATTTTCAATCCACTTCTTTTTCAAACAGTCATTCGACGGAAATCTTTAAAAATATTACACCAAATACAATATTATAAAAATAATAAATGTATGAGTCAAAATGTGTTTACCGACTTCCAATAAACTCTTCAGTCTGGCTTAATAAAAATTCTAAGTACGGTCCTGGCTTAGACCAGTGGTTTTGCTACTTGCCGATAGAGGCATGGTAATCACCGAACTTTCTAGACAAAATAAATAATGTATTTAATTTAAATATTAATTACGAGTGAAAAGATATGTTTATTCCATTTGATTTTGATTTGTCCGTGTAAGTACTGCACAATACAATACAGGACTTCATGTTAACAACGTGCGCGGGTCGAGATTATTTTTTAAATATATAAAATAAAAAAAAAAAAAAAAAACTAAAAAGTAATAAAACAATTTCCTTAATTATTGTGCCTACAATTTATAATCAACTTGTTCTTCTACTAATATACAATCTTTGCGTTTACCACGTCATTATTGTTACTTTTGGAGTCGATGTCAGTCAAGGTAGGTAGATTAGGAGGTAGGTATATCAGCAAAAAGGACACCGGCTTCAAAAGTAACAACAAAAGTGACGTGGTAATCCATCCATCCAGGCCATCTTCGAGTAATCAGGTAACATACATAAAAAAAAAAAAAGATTCCGACGAATTGATAACCTCCTCCTTTTTGAAGTCGGTTAAAAAAGGAGCTAGTCACGAGAGCAAGTTAATTGCCCGGCAACCACAGCTGTACTTACGAAAGCGACAACTGGTGGTGAGTAGATCAACTACGGTGTAACTTTGGTGGATGCTAGACTACATTGACTACAACATCTCCACTTTGTAATTGCTCCGTGACCTAAACTGTCTAATATAAATTATATACCCCATATTCATATTCATCTTCAAATTATAATGGCATTTGAAAAAATTGACTTTTTAAATTGTATTAAAGCTTTTTAGTGAGAATGTGCAATATCTCTGTAATACCTAACTTGTCTTTTTAATAACCTTTTGGCTTCTACACGTTTAATAGTTACCTAATACTCAATAGCGAGTGGTATTTGTAGAATCTTACTAATATTAGAGAGGCAAAAGTTTGTAAGTTTGGATGTTTGTTGTTATTTCACGGCAAAACGGCTGAACTGATTTGGCTGAAAGTTGAAATAGCTACAAAATAATCAACCCGGATATGGTTGTGGTTGGACACCAGCTAGTTATATAACTAGAAAATAATATTGTAATTTATAGTATTAAAAATATACACACTATTTTTGCTATTAAAATATATAGTTAGAAGAAATAACTGATATATACATTTTAATATTTCCAAACGGTGTCTTAGGCGCAATACAGTGCGCACCTCCGCGGCGGATGGTCCACACTCCCCGTAGCGCCTTATAGGTACATAATTTATCTTTTGAGCATTGCTATACGTTTCAAAATTAATCCAAAGTACTGTCACAAATCATTTTTTGGTCGGAACATAATTCAAATTATTTCAGTTATATATATACAAGTTAAAAGTCTTTTACAGTTCTTACTTAATTATTAAAATATAAGACTTGTAAATTTAGCCTCAAAGAGAACCGAGTTATTGCTAAGTCTCAGCTTAATAAGATAATACATGTTTGAAGTTTTAAAAATTAAGAAAATGCTCCAAAGTTTTATTTTTTAATGGTGTCAATATTAAACAGCATAATATTATTATGGTAGTATTGAAAAATTTCATTTCGTTTCATTTATTTTAAGTTCGATTACGTTTAAGCTATACTTTTGTATTAGAAAAATTTTAAGAACAATAAAAAATGTTACTCCATCCCAATAATAAGCTTTGATTATATTTTGCCGATATTTGTTGGCTTAGTGTTTAAATTTACGTACGAAATTATAATCAATTCTTATATAAAAAAATGTACCTATTCCGTATTTTTGTCGTATAATTATATTCTTATGATGTATTGATATATATATTACTTATAAGAATACAAAATTAGTTCTGTTATAGCTTTTACCATCCTTTTTGTCATCCTCTACGGTCAACATATAATCATTTTCGGTTATAAAGGTTATACAGCCCAATCCCTTTAGCATCCGCTTAGTTTTGGTGGGTGTATTAATAAAAATATTTGTCATTACAACTACTTATTTCGTTGCCTAAATGTCCTTAATTTCTCAACATTTTAGTGAAATCTCACCCTTTTAATGTAGTAGTAACAAACCAAATAGCTTTCATTATAAAACTGAATTTGTGCCGGGTCGTAGGTAACTATTGTTATATTTTTGTTATTTGCTTAAATGTTGTTACTTATATTGAATTATGTTAAGGACACGAGTACCTACACTGTAATTATTGTATACTAAATAATAAAGGCATTTACTTATAAAAATCGTTTTATTTCAAATACTAATTTCAGGCTTTAGTGCCTGAAATTGACAAATAAACGATGCATCGTTTATTTGTCATGGGAATTGAGAGTTTTGTATGTTTATTCATTTTTGAAGAAAGAATTCACAAAGCTAGTTTCCGAAGGTGATTTAGTACCGAGCTGATCGCTAAGCCTGAACAACTTCCCATTTATTGTAGAAGCCGCTTCCATTTTCCTCAAGAACATGTTCCTGCAACTCGTATTAAGTGTTCTTTCAGTAAGAGTTTTATTTGACGACGAATCCAAAAAGTTGTTAATAGATTCCACATCACAGTCCTTATTCAAAAAGTTAGTTTGAGATTCTTCGCGCCAAAGCTTCTGGAGGTTTAGGGCCATAAGTTCGAGCTGAACTTGAGAGAGTTCCCTTATGACATCGATCTGAACAGACATTTCGCTATCGCAAGTTTTCAGTAGAGAATTCAAAGCCTCTAAAACGTCTGCCCTCTTTTTCTGCAACCTGTATTGGTTGTCGATGTTCTGCTCAAAAAACGCTAAGTGCTCATAAAGTTCAGCGAGTTGGAGCGAACAGGATATGTATTGCGGAGCGTGATGCTCGAAGTCGTAGTAATGTTTAGCTCTCATTAGCCATTTATGGGTGAAGAAAAATACTGTTCGAGCTTCCTCTGCGGATTTAATAATATCCACTGGAACTTTGTCTTCAATATCTTTTGTATCAATTGTGGGAAAAACGTAATGGTTATGTGAACTATTCGTCTTTGATTTCTCAGCTCCAGAATCTTTCATGTTCTCATCATCGCCTTTTTCCACATCAACGTCTTCTTGCGATAATCCATCTACTGTTTTCCATAGGTTTGATTTCGATGCCGATTGTGAAAAATAACGATTCAAGATTTTTTTCTTAGATATTTTAAAAAGGGTTAATCCATATTTAACCCAGTGATGACTGAGTTCAAGAAAATGCATCTCAAAATCGGTCTTTTGTAAGATAAACTCTTCGGGTATTAATTTACAATTGTCATGGCAAGTTTTTAAGACTAGGTAAGCAGCACATAAGTGGTATCGAGCATTTTCCAGTTGGTTAAGGTATGTAAAATAGTTACCTAGTCTGGAAGTGCGCAACGCCCAATCTTGTGGAGTGCCTTCCTTCATTTTTAATTGTCTTCTCAATACTGTGTGACTATATAACGTATATTTATCTGGTAGATTTAGTTTATTGTACAGATACGCTTGCATTTGAATATTATTTGTTATAACTTTATCTATTTTGTCCGGATCAACGCATTTGATATTGATGGTTGGTTCAGGCTTAAATAAATCTTCAGCGTCTAAGAATTTATCTGGTTTAGCTGCACTAATACTCTCGTAGAGTTCTTCCATGCTTTCTAAAATGTCTTTTGCTTGTGTCGTTTGATCTAACTGTATCAGGTAATAACATAATAAATTTTGGATTCTAAGAAGTATGAAAAGGCATTCCTCTCGAAGGGCGTAGGGCTTTAGTTTTTCGTACATCACGTGAAGGATATCTTTTTTTTCAATAACAGATAAAGGTATAGTTTTAACGGAAAGTAAAGCTAGATATCCTTCCATACCCAAAGATCTGATATATTGGTCATGGTTTTCTTTGCCTAGCAAGACGAGTTCGCTTTGAAGACTTTGTATGTCATTTTTCAATACTTGCCATCGTTCTGCAGATCCTTTATTTTTAATAGTATTGCGTACATTTTCAAATAAATTACTTAAGCGATTTAAAGTTTCCATATCATAATTTTCTATAATTACCACGAATTTTCAGTTTTCAACATGCACGTACAATTTTTTCTTAATTTTGAAATAGTGTGTCAAATTTAAACTTGATTATTCATCTTTCAATATTAGAACGTGTATTAGAGTTTTTACGATTTACACAAAGGTAATATATGAGTGATAGATTAAAAAAAGGTTTTCTTAGCTCTGCATCATATTATTATGGATAAATAAATTTAAAAAAAGTTGAGCGATCGTCGCCCTCACTAGTGATCGTCGCTTCTTTAGTGAGAGCCGAGAAGTCCGGGTTCGATTCTGATCCCCTAATGCCTAGAAATGTGTTTTTCTTAATTTCTACACGCACCTGGACATGTGACCATCGCTTGCTCACCGGTTTTAGGTTTCCTGCACGCCCAATGAGATTAAAAGTCCTGGAAGGTTTGTGAAGTTCACCAATTGGGCCAGCGCGTCGGTGGACTATATAATATTCACATTATATTTAAATATAATATTTTTAAAATATTCGATTATTCAAGCCCACTACCCGGAGCTGTATTCATCATACCAAATATCTGCACTCGACGAGACTCAGACGTGGTTTCACTGCGTGTAGTGCCCGTTTACCTGACCACTAGACCGTGTAGTTTATTATATGTATATATTTTATTTTAACCTAAAAAGAACGAATTAATACCTTTTTTTTCTTTTCCGCCGGGAAATGCTCTTAGGCATCCCTCGGGGGAGAGAACCGACGCCACCTCCACAGAGGAATGGTCCTGCAACATAGAACAACCCCTCCCAAAGTTGGGACACTGCAAGGTGTTGAGGTTCCCATCCTCGCTCCTTGTCCCCCTACTATTCCGTCCCCACTTCTTATAAAACGGGTACAAAGAGCAGCCCCCTCGGTTCAATTTGGTTCGCCCAAGGTGCTGGGTTCATCTTTAGGCTACTGAGCCCCACCGCCACGACAAGGCTTGAACCATGGAACCGTGAGGAATTAATACTCACTGAAGAGTGGTATTAATTCCAAAGGATCAACTTTGTGCTGAAGTTACATAAATGTTTAGGAATATCATCTGTCAAAACATTATGATGACAGGCTATGAGCTTGTAGGTGATGATTTCTATGTACCTAGATGTTGTACATCTTGGTGTTTATTCTATTCATAAATGTCGCCACCACTATTGTCACATGGGCCAGAAAAATACATAATATATACAGCTATTTATGGTTATGGGTGACGCTTACTGTTTATTGCATAGCGAAGCGATAAAGAGTAGTTTTTGTCAAGCCTAAATGTTAATTTTCAATTACGATAAACTGCCATCTAGTGAGATTTAAACAAAGCGTACACTAATAGAGAAAATTGTATTCTTTTACAGTTTTTAAGTGTTACGACATTTGGTATCTAATTATTTTGAATTTACATACCGTAGAAGGTTGTGTCTATGTGCGGTGTGTTGGATGAATATAGGAAGTAAGTGATAACATAGATATATTGAGGTAACATGCTTTTATTTAGTAAATATGTATCTAAGTGTGTAAAGAATAGAAGAGGTAACACTAAGAAGAAAATAATACATCGCTTACAGTCAGTTAAAGTTGGGTAAGTATGGGATTATTAGCAGGATGAGGAATTTTATAGCAGTTTTCATTGTTTTGTTCATTCACTTGTTTTCAACCTAAGCATTTTGTAATAATGTATACATTTTATGTCACGAAGAGAACGCTTCAGGCTTTTGTAATATATATCTAATACGTACAATGGTAATGACATTGTAACCATAAAGTTAATATACCTAGCGGAATATGTATATTAACTTTATGATTGTAACTAACAAATCCGCAACTACCTATATTAAAAGTTTTACCATATTATGCAAAAATAACATATCGTGATTTCTTCGTAAATAAATACAAATTGTTTGACTTTCCTCCTGACCATGGTTGCTGTAAAATATCCAAATCGATGAGAATTTAAACTTACTATGTATTTATTAAACCACGATGTACCTACCTAATCCGCAAAACGTAGGTTTGGAGTCTTTATTGTGTTTTTGTATCCTAATAAGGTCGATCACGTAGATTTGTATATAATATCGAAACATTTTCTTATAACCTTGCCCATTCCTTTATAACCATAAAATGAATAAAAGAGGATCCTTAAAAATATATTTTTTTGGTTGCGTATACGTTCATAAAAGGCCACAAGCGGCCGCCCCGTCGGCGCCGAGTGTAAGGTCGATGCAGCGCGGCGGTACGTTTCGACCTACTCTTTGTTAAAACAATAAGATAACGAACCACTTTTGAGACCTTTGTGTTACTTGTCCGTATGTCAATCATTTGTCAATAAATTGGCACCTTTGCTGAAAAGTCAAATAAATCAACACTGATTAGTGTAATATTAATAATTGATATAAATTTATAAATTTTAATTTCGGTATCGCTGACCCAATATTACCATGAAATGTACCATACAAAGTCAATACGACTAAGTGGTTGTAAAAACAATTTGATTATTTTAAAATTTATATAACGTTGTGCCTACTGCCTATTAGATAATGGAAATAAATGTTTTAGGAGTTTTATTTATCCTTAGTAGTCCTACTATGTAATGTTATAAATGTGAAAGTAAGTTTGTTTGCTACGCTTTCACACGACTTAACCGATCATCATGAAACTTTGTACACATATCCTCCAAGAGGAGGTATTAGAAGTAAAATAGGATACTTTTTATGAAAAAAAACCTAAAATCTTATCCTGCGCAGACGAAGTCGCGGGCAGCTTTAACGGCTACAAAGCTCAACTAATTTTAAAAATTGTTTCTTTGATAGAAAGCGACATTAATAGTGAGTGTCATAGAATATATTTTGTCTGTCCGTATTGCAACGGGAATGGGTACTACAAGGGTGAAACCGCGGGAACAACTAAATATAACTATTAAAACGAAAGAGTTTGTTTCTTTTGGACGCGAGAGACTACTAATTATTGAGAATGGTTATTTTAAAAAAAACTTTTTTTGAATGAATGAAACTGCAAGAAACAACTAGTATCTACATAAAGGTACATAACCCATAGTATTTTCTATTTTCTTAATGGTAGCTTATACTAAAATATCTGAAAATAACCACTTTATCTACTACTACTACTACTACTACTATAGCTTCGAAGCCGCGTAATTTATAAAATGTAGGTATGCTTCTTATACTCAATATTATTAATACTTCTCTATATTGATCAAGTACCAAGACTGGTCAATACAACGTATTTACAAGTAATTTAATTGGCACATGGAGTTAATTATAACTCATCGAAAATTATGTCATTTCATATCTCTGTAGCTTCGATGTAGTTATCAGGGACTGACATTTTTTTGTTTTTGACTTTTACATTATAATATAGTAAAAGGAATACAGATATGGAACTATAAATTCATAATCAACATCATCTGCCTTTATCCGTCCACTGGTGAACATAGGCCTCCTTCAATGAACGCCAAGACGGCCGATCCCTTGCCACACTCATCCAATACGGACCGGCCACTATACGGAGATCGTCTTCCCACCTGGTGTTTTAATATAAATCAAGCCCAGGGTAACGTAGAATTCGTTAAAAACCATAAATTACCCTTCAAACATCATAGGAGGCTAATATTGCGAATCAATTACCATTTGAAAGGCTGGCAACGCACCTACTAACCCACTGGTGTAGCGGGTGTCACTGGATGTCGCTATCACTTACCATGAGGTGAACCGACTGTCCGTTTGCGCCCTCTTCTATAAAAAAAATCAATAGCTAGGTGTCTCATTTGACAGTGAGACAGGCTTGATCTCACTCCATGGCTATGTTCTTCATGCTACGTTCGCCCTTTCTCACTCTCTCTCTCAATCGGTCTCAATCACTCTCTCCCTCTTCTTAGACAAAAACGTTGCACATTTTCATGACGTTTCATCCGTAAAAAAATCCCCTAATGCGCGCAAAGAAGTTTCCCTTCAATAAAATAAAAAAGGTAAAATTCTAATTTTAATGCATATGGTCAGTTTATGAAATAATAAAAAATATAGCTGTTTTAATTCACTCCTGATTTTTTTTAATTATTATAACTTTGTTATAATTTTATAATCGATAAAAAAATCTCTAGAATTAAAGTTTATTTTTCCTGAGTATAAAAGATTCATATGCTATAAACTATAAAGGCTCTATATTATTATTTTTTAGGCCATTTCCAGATTAGCCGGACAGACAGACAGACAAAAATTGAAAAAAAAGCTATTTTGGTATATGTACCGTGTATACATCCATATGCATTTAATAAAAAGCGGCTATTTTAATGTTACAAACAGACACTCCAATTTTATTTATTTGTAGATATAGATATAACATTTCAAATAGGTATATAACTATAAAGCATGTCTATAGAAATGTGTTAATTAAAATTTCTTTGGTGTTTCCACTCTATGGATTTCCACACAGACAAAAGTTTGTGTTTGAACATTGATGTCCAGACATACTTAAACCTAATAGTAAATGATTTCAACTTTTTATATTACTACATAATATATCAAATTGGCTCATAGAACTTGTCCTCTCTTTTAAAATGGTGAAAATGTAATCAATTGCCTTGTCTAAATAGATAAAAGCTAAGTTACTGCTGTCAGCATGATCATTATTAATCATATTTCACATAAGAAGGTCAACATAGTAATACAAATTTGAAATTTTGTTAAATCGTTTTGACGTTAGTTGAGCTCAAAAAATTGATTTTGAAAAATCAGAAAGCCGATTAGCGAGAAGAATCCTTTCTTTAAGAGTGAACGTTCATTGTTTTGAATCTTACACATTATACAAATTTCAAAAACAATGTAACTTCTTGAGGCATTCAACAAAAATATAAAAAACCGGGCAAGTGCTAGTCGGACTCGCGCACGAAGGGTTCCGTACCATTACATAATATACAACATTAGACACTTTAACAAAAATATGGTTTGTTTATGAAATTAAATGTTTTTTTATATTTGAGCTGATTGCATGAATTTATGACGTATTAAAAAAACTACTTAGGTACTAGATCTCGTTTAAACCAATTTTCGGTGGAAGTTTGCATATATATTTTTTTAGTTTTATCATTCTCTTATTTTAGAAATTACAGGGGGGAGGGGCATATATTTTACCACTTTGGTAAGTGTCTCTCGCGCAAACTGTTCAATTTAGAAAAAATGGTATTAAAAACCTCAATATCATTTTTAAAACCTATCCATAGATGGATACCCATCGATGGGTACCCATCTATGGATACGTATGTATGGGTTTGATGAAAAAAAAAATTGAGTTTCAGTTCTAGGAATGGGGACCCCCAAAATTTATCGTTTTTTTTCTACTTTTTGTAAAAATCTTAATGCGGTTCACAGAATCCATCTACTTACCAAGTTTCAACAGTATAGTTATGGTTTCGGAAAAAAGTGGCTGTGACATACGAACGGACAGAAAGACAGACATGACGAATCTACAAGGGTTCCCTTTTTTGCCATTGCTACGGAACCCTAAAAAGCACATTCGTATTGATTCATCATCATCATCGTCTTTCTTTTCCCGTCCATTGTCAAACATATATTAAATAAACAAGACGATTTTTTATTACGACGATTTAGACGATTAAATAAAGACGGTAAGTCCTCGTTCACTCTCTACTAAGGCTACTTCAGCTTAACCATATGTGTTTTTAATTGACAAAAATTTCATTATAATATCATATTAATAAAAAAATGCGCGAATAATTTCCACGGCATGTCACTTGTCAACCCTTTCAGACCTTGGCCCTCTTAACAAATAAATATATAATGTTTCCTCGTTTGAGGAAGACGAGAGAGTCTGTAGAATGGTGATGCTCGAAGTTAATATTATAAAATATTATAATAATAATAATATCTATAAACCCTTTTACAACAGTCAGTCTGATCCCGTTAGTTCCGGTAGATCCGGTAAGTTCTCGAAGAACTTGTGTTACGGGTATCAGACAACGGAAATATATTTAATACTTTTATACCATAGTTTGAGATATATTTAAGATTTAATACACTTATTTAATACACATCCATGACCCAGGAACACAGAAAGCGTTTTTGTTCCCTAGCAGGATTCGAAGCCGCGCTTGTGCGCCAACGCGCTAACCATTGAGCCACAGAGGTCGTCACACCATTACACTAATTATAAAAAAAATCTAGTCCCTGCTTTTTCTGCGTCTACTTGGCCAAAATCTTATTATATTAATTATTAATTAAATGAAACTAAAATCAAGGAAAATATAAAAATAGAAAAATAAGTCTAATCAGACAAAAATGAAGTTAATATTTTAGTATCAGAGATTATTGATTACAAACAAACAAATATTTATAATATCAGTCGACACTGATATTAAAAATATTTGAACATACGTCGATACGTATGTTCTCTACATTTATGTGACACATGCTCAGGACACATGTGACGGTGTAAATGTATCAGCCTTGTGAAAGTATTCGTTCAATTTTACTCAAGTTAATTTAAAAGTATGCAGCGAGTGTAACCCATTACTAGCTTATCGATCTAGGCTTTTAAGATTGACTGATTTTATGAGAGTTCTTACAGTTGGATTTTAAAGTAGGTACGGTTCGTTGTGGTGTACCTTAACGCATACGCACTCATTCGTATGTCGTGACCCGAGAGAGCTAGTTGCCGCGCCTGTAGTTTTAATAGCACTGACCGCTGGCCGAGGCATATGTGAGTTTTGAAACATATTTCAACATTACTTTTAAATTTAATTTTGTTCTTAATCTTAAGTTGAAAATTGTTTTTTTTTAAATTAGAAACTATTATATATTTTTTTTTTTTGGAACATGTGTGTAACTATTAGTAGTTTTAAAGTAAAGTGTTTATTGTACCTATTTTATCAAAACTAAAAAAATAATTATAATTAAACATGTGTAGCTATAAATTTTAACGTATTTAATGAAGTGTAAAAAATAGAAGGCAAGTGTTATGGTGTGAATCAACACTTACTGGAAATTATGTCAGGCGGCTTGCGTAAAGTAATTATTTGAATATTTTAAGCACATAAATTTAGTTAATACGTGGAATTATTTCTGTATGTTCTTGGTAAAATAGCACGTTAAGCACAGTTCTTATTCTAGGAACTAAAATAAAAAATGGATATAGGAATGTTAATTATGTGTGTGTAAATTATAAACTGGTGGAAGTATAGCTGATGGCTTACCATAAGATGGTAGGAAGTTGGGATGAAGGACGATATCAAAATCTTTTCACCGCCTATTTGAAAAACGATTTCATTATAATCTAATATATAAAATTTCCATGTCACAATGTTAGTTACCGTACTCCTCCGAAACGTCTTCACCGATTTTTACCAAATTTTATATCCGTATTAAGTAGGTCTGAGAATCGGCTACTATCTATTTTTCATACCCCTAAGTGATAAGGGTGGTCAACCCCTCAAATTTTAAAAGTTAACGCGGGCGAAGCTGCGGGCAAAAGCTAGTAACATTATAAATTCAAACAAATTCAAAAAACGCGAAAGTGAGATTGTTTATTCGTTGAGGTTTCACGCCTAAACCAATATCGATAAATTTTAGTAAGGTAGAATAAATGAAAGGAAAGATAGTCTGGATATTACGGCTGTACCAGTATGTACAACCAATATTGTAGGAAACGCAGAGACAAGTCTCAAAACAGCATAAGAAGAACCAGTCGGTGTACCTTTTTTTATCGCAGGGAAATGCTTTTTACGCATGTAGCCAGGATCTCGGGTAGATCCTGACCCTATGTGAGACTCGCACCTGGGAGTGTCCTACCCGTAAACTAAAACCACTGCGAGCGCCTTCAGCCGCATAGTCGGTGTACCTTGCCATAACATTACCACTCCGATCAATATTTAATATTCTAACAATCTACTAAAGTTTACATTTACAAGAGATTATCTATACTAATATTATAAAGAGGTAAAGTTTGTGAGTTTGTGAGATTGTGCGATTTTTTAAATTTTGTCATTAGTCCGGGTACGGCTGTATTTCTACGTTAACGCAGGCGATGCTGCGGGAAATTATTATAAATATATTAACTTTACTTTCATCATCATTATCATCAGCCCATATCCGTCCACTCCTGAACATCAACCTGTACTGTCCAATAGAAATATGACTCCTAAACCATGCTATACTCTACATACTCTACATCATCTACAAACTACTGAGTTTGTAGATGATGTAGAGTATGAAGAGTATGTAGATTACGAGTAAAAAATATGAAATAAATAAATAATAAAACAGGCCCACTTTCTAGATTTTCACTTAAAGACTTCTAACAAGTCTAATCTAACAGTATTCAACAATAGACAGATGATGTCAGTAGTACGTACCTAGATGATTGGGTATTACATATGTTATTGTTATATTCAAATGCTATTAACAATAGACGTTGGATTTGTTTTGTGAAAATTACATTCCTTTGTATAACATATCTAATTCTTATACCTCTTGATACCCACCTACTTTATTTTATTATCACGTGTATACATTTATAACAAACGTGTCTAATCTATTCTATATAAATGTAAACTTTTTAATAAATTTGCAATATCATAAACTGGCAAATTTGTGGGCAAATTCATATCCGATTCGACACGGTATAAAATTAATGTTTATTTGTAAGATCATTTTACAATGTTCATCATCATCATCATCATCATCAGCCCGTTATTTCCCACTGCTGAGTATTATATAGGCCTCCCTTTTTAACCGACTTCAAAAAGGAGGAGGTTATCAATTCGTCGGAATCTTTTGTTTTTTTTTATGTATGTTACCTGATTACTCGAAGATGGCTAGACCGATTTGAAAAATTTTTTTTTTGTTTTATTGGGTATACTTCCCAAATGGTCCCATGATAAGAAAACCAGGATCTGATGATGGCATCCCAGAGAAATCGAGGGAACTTTCGAAAATCATAGGGGCGACTAGTGCGATAGAATTTTTTTTATAAAGCGTTTTGAAGGACTACAATTTAATGAAGGTCTAGAGTCGATCTGATGCTGGAGCCGAAAAACAGTCGAGGGAACTCCTCGACGATTTACATCAGTAACCTTGTGTTTGGGCTTGATTAATTTGTAATGATGAGAACTTTACACCTAGATGGGTTGTGACTGTCATTAAGAGTCTGATGATGAAGACAAATGACAGTTAAGGGAACTCCTTAACAGTTTACAGTAGCTACCTTGTGTTTGGACTTAATTAATTTAAATTGATGAGAACTTTGCACCCATACGGGTTATAAGCGCCATTACAGGTGTGATGATGGAGACCTTACACAATCGAGGGGAATCCTCGACGATTTACAGCTTTTATTGGGCTTAGTTCATACGGTTAAATAATATACCAAATCATGTAATTTTGTTTAATTAATTTAATTTAATTTTACTTGTCCTTGTTAAATGAACAAAAAACAACTGTGCCTTGGAAGCGCATCATAGTATTTCAAGGTCATCATAATATCCATTCTATACCTATATATTGGTGATGGTGATGTTCTATACCTATATATAACTGAATTATTTAATGAATAGCAGCAAATCTGCCGTGATTGCTTTCAATTACATGTATATAAAGTTTTACACAATTCCATTTCGGTTTTTTATTTGTTATGTAATGATTTAAACCCTTTCTACGTTCATCTCATAAATACAGCGCTATCTAAGCTGAGCAACGCGTTTAATAGTTCTACCCATATTTCAGACAAATAAAATCAGTTATCGAATTTTGAAATCACAAAAAATTAAGAAATAAAAAAAAAATAAACAAAAATTAAAACCGACTTCAAAATTAAAAATAAACTACAATTTATAATCAACTTGTTCATCTACTAATATACAATCTTTGCATTTACCACGTCATTATTGTTACTTTTGAAGCCGGTGTCGTATTCGTTGATGTACCTACCTCCCTACCTACCTTGGCTGACACCGACTCCAAAAGTAACAATAATG
This sequence comes from Helleia helle, assembly GCA_963853865.1. Taxonomy (NCBI): domain Eukaryota; kingdom Metazoa; phylum Arthropoda; class Insecta; order Lepidoptera; family Lycaenidae; genus Helleia; species Helleia helle. The sequence continues at coordinate 11,099,494 of OY971420.1, forward strand.
ACGTGCTAAATGCAAAGATATTATGTTTGTGTGTCATGTGTGTATGAAGTATAAACTACGATTTCGGGTAAATAGATTTTAAAAAGCGTTCAGCGTTAAGTTAGCGTAAGCTAGAGCTTACGCTTTATATATAAGCTAATTTAGAAATTAAGGATTAAAAAATTATAGCCTGAACTAATATTAGAAATCTACAAAAAAAATAGTAATAATAATAATAGTAGAAATAAACAGACAGAAATCAAGACTTAAGAGACCTGTTAAAAAGTATTATGTAGAAGCAAGTGTGTCAACATTACTACAGACATTAGATAAAGATTTATAATGTCGAGGTCAGTATGACATGACATCCGAGATGTCGAGTCAGTTGTGGTCATCCTTGTCCTTCACAGTATCACAGAATATTGTGAATAAGTGTCATTAGAAAATGTTGCACAGTACATTGCGGTATAGATATCGCATCCTAAGTTCATTTCAATTCACCGCGAGACGAAACTGTCTCTAAGAATCGCTTCTAATAGAATTTAATCAATCTAATGTAACACACCAACCTCCACAACTACCTCCACTCCATTGGCTATTGGCCCATCGGCTATCCGTTCTCCTGAGTTTGTGATCAGCCCACTGCCACTTCAACGAGCTTAATCTTCGTGTGATATCGGTAACTTTAGTGAGGTAAGGTAAAGGTCTTAACCTTACCTCACTAAAGGTAGGGTTCAAGAGTGGAGGCCGCGTTTAGGTAGATGAAGTGTTGGTCGACCATTAACCAAGTGGGAAGACGATCTCCGTGCGGGTAGCCGGTCCGTGTTGGATGCGAGTGGGAAGGGATCGGCCGTCTTGGCATGCTGCTTTCAAATCAAATCAAATCAAAATATCTTTATTTCGTAGGTGTGTACGAGTGGTTACACGTACACTTTAAATACGTCAAGAAAACAAAAAAGAAGTCAATAAAAAGGTGTAATAATTAAAAAAAAAAATCCCGTTTGGAATGCAGTCTCCCCCAAGAAAAAACTTGAGGGTTGCTCTTTTGTCATCAACATAAAACACAGTTTATAAATAGGTACATCATGTCCATGCAAAACCTAAACAGTGAATGTCTTCTTCCCAAGGTGTGGTATCTTCAATAAAATCTTTTATTTCATAATAGCCTTTGCAGCCGAATTGGACCGGCACGACCGGGGTGGTACCTCTCGCTCACAAAACACCGGCGTCAAGTGACAGTTTCTGAGTTTCCAGGGGGATAGAGAAAATATGTGTATGGGCGTCGATATAGTCGCCAAACGGCTTCAACTGCTCGTTTGCTTGCGGAACATTCAATATAAATTTATTAATTTCTATATGTAAGATTGTCACACATGTGACGTCACACTAGTGAGGGGTGTCTCACAAATGTGACCAGGATGGAGGGGTCTAAATTCTGGTGACTTAAGGGGCCGGCCATAAATTACGTCACACGTTATTAGGAGGGTGTCAACAAAGTGTGACATTGTATGGGAGAGGGAGGGGACTGAGTTTTGTGACGTCACATTTCAACATTGAATATGTCTAAGTTATTAAAACACGAATATAGAACTAATAAAAAAAACTAAATTACTTGTAACTGATTTAAAAAAAAACTGATTTCGGAATCGCCGTTTTATTTTGACAGCGATTCGAAAGTATTAATTATTAATTTCTATATGTAAAATTGGCAAAATATGTGATGTCAAACTTGGGAGGGGGAGTCTCACAAATGTGACCAGGGCGGGGCAGGGGTCAAAGAATCATAAAATTCGTGTAACCTAATTTATAGATGGCCCCAAACTGGTGTACACTCATTGGTCATTCTTAGGACTAATCAAAATATGAAATCAAATTCATTTATTTGCTTTAAATGTGGTAAATTAACCATCGTTATATAATCTTAAATAAAAATTTCACAATCGTAAGATTCGTCATAAAGAAATTCTTTGATTTCTAACGAATTGACATTCTCTACCTCAAGTTTTGTATAATATTAGCTTGTATTGATTAAAAAAATGTTTGATCCGTAACTTGATCAAGAAGTAGGTAAAACTTCTTATATGGAATACTTTGAGTAAACACATTTTCTTAGAACACCTCCGTGAATAGACTTTCATCGCCAAAGAGAGGAGTGAGATTTCTGTCTACTATAAATGGTGATTTAGAAAATGTGAATTGTTTAATGTTGCTGTAAAGTCTACAATAGCCATTTAATTTAAAAAAAGGTATAGTCGCTGTGATCATCATCGTCATCAGCCCTTATCAGTCCACTGCTGAACATAGGCCTGCTTCAATGAACGCCAAGACGATCGATCCTTTGCCGCATCCAACAGCGAGTGTAAAGTGATTGTATACATACAATATTCACATTTGATACATTTAGATTTTATATACTAATTATTATTTTATTTCGTATTTCCAGTGTTTTATATTTAGCACCAGACGTATACAAAGCAAACAAACTAAACCAGCAAACTATACCTATAATAAATAAATAGAAATCGGCAGTACTACATATAAAGTAAATAATCCCCTTGAATTTTCCACAATTTGAATTTTGAAATATTTAAGTCCTGTTTTCTTGAAGTAGGATGATATCTAGTGAACAAAATTATGGTAATTTAAGAACAAAAGCAACATATTATGACATTTAAATTCGTTCTAAAAAGAAAGAATTTTCATTATCTGTTTAATTTGTAATTTTAATTAATATGTATTTGTAAAGCAAACGATAATTTTTATCGGGCTTTTAAATGTAAATGGCCATGTGTACAATTGTTTACTAATGCAAAATGGTTCAGATCGAAGCCGGTACTATATTTGTACATAATAGAACCTGCTAAGAATAATTATTGTAACATTTTACACAATTAAGATCAGATTTTTAGTCCATTCATTCAAGCGCACTTACGTGCAGCAGTGAGCCAATAAACAAAGCAGATAGCATTTTAAAATATTACTTTCGAAATTCTTAATATTAAATAATATTAAGAAATTATCTTAAATATTAAATAATATTAAATTCTTAATATAAAATAATTTAAAATATTCACATCCTACATTCCATACATTTCTCTGGACGTTAGAAAGTTTTTAAGCCCTTAAATTTATTTCTCTGATAAACTCTCCTCTACACGGATGACCATTTAAATAATACCGTTTAAAGGGATTTTTAGGTCGTACATTACAGATAATCGAGTTATTTCTATAGGTTTATATTGAGATCGTTTATTTTTTTCGGGAAGGAATTTGAAGTTTATTTTTTAGCTACCTTAACGTGTTCTCATGGTAAGCTTAAACTTGTTTTACATATTAAGTACTATGACCCGGTTCTGTATACCTATTGATCATACTAATTGTATGCGCTTTGCGAGATTCGTACACTTGATCACTGAAAATGTTACCCTGACTTCTGTCCCGTCTGCCTGTCTGTATTTTTTACTTTACTTACACGTGTTTTGTTCATCATTAAAATCTATACAAGTAAGTTGAAAAAGTGTGTAAAAATGAACAAAATGATTATAATATTACATATAAAATAAAAAGTATGTCGTGATCGCGTTAGTTACGCGATAAAAACGAATCGAGAAAAGTCACATAATATGTGCACGTTCTTTGTGATACCTATATTTTCTCGCAGAGTAAATTTCACAGCACAAAGAGTATTCTTAAATAAGACTACAAAAGATTAAAGAATAGTCGTGAGTTGTGCTACGTGCTCAGTCTCATTGATTAGACAAAATAACAAGACATGCTCTCAATTGGATCACGTAGGTATGTATGTACAATGATGTATGTGTATGTATAGGTAAGTATAATAATATTTATATTTGTAATCACTCATATCACCGTATTGTGATGACTAGACTCATTCTGTCCAGCATCATCTTTAGGATCATTATCAGACCGTTGGTTATGCCTTTTTTTCTTTTACGCCGGGATTTCCCGGCATTTGCTCTGAGGCTCTCCCCAGGCGACCTCCACTCATTTGGCCCCCCATTAATTGATAATCTATTTTTTCTATCTCAATCGTTTGATGGTCGTTTGATAGTAATTGATAGTCTTTTAAAATTATTTGATGGTAATTAGTTTATTTATTAAAAACCTTTTTCTAAATGTCCTAAAAATCTACTTTTTGGGCCCCCCATGAACAAATTTTTTAAATATTATTTTTTTAATTTACGTAAAATCGTTTGTTAGTGATTGATGAATTATTGATTTTATTCATAAAACGATATTTAATTAGATATTGAGATGTTTAGGAGATATCTGACTACTTAGCCCCCCATCAATTAGTAATCAAATATTTTGTCTCAATCGTTTGATAGTCGTTTGATAGTGATTGATAGTCTATTAAAATTATTTGATGGTCATTAGTTTATCTATAAAAAAACATTTTTAAAATGGCCTATGGTTCGATCCTGGCCCCTGTGGTACCTTGAAATAAGGGTTTCTAAATTTCTACGTGCACCTGAACATGAGACTATCGCTTGCTCATCGGTGAAGGAAACATCGTGAGGAAACCTGCATGCCTGATGAGATTAAAAGTCTTTGAAGGTGTGTGAAGTTCACCAACCCCCATTGGGCCAGCGCATCAGTGAACTATGGCCCAAAAGCCTCCTCGCTTGATTTCGAGGAGGAGACCCGTACCTAGCAATGGAACATATAAGGGTTGATATTATTATATATTATTATTTATAAGTAGGTACAGAAACTGCTGAGAGTCATCAGCAACAGGATAAGATAGCAGGATGACAGTGCGAAATTAGGGCGGGTTTTGACGTTTTTGAGAGAGTAGAACTAGCTGTTGATGATAAGATTATAACGAATAAGAACAGAATAGATGCGCAATACATGTAAGCGTAAAATGTGGCGAATAAGCAATAGTCTTGTACAATTTCTGTATCTACCTTTCCATATATGTTCAGTTATTTGAGTCGACTGTTCGTGTGGTGTAATTATAAAAAGGTTTGTTAATACGAGTATACAGTCTTATAAACTAAATAACATTTAAATATCGTAGGAAACCTCATTTTATAGTAATTAAGTTTGCACTTATCTGGTAGGTTATAACTCTGTAATACTTATTTACTCTTGAATCAAGTTTGAGAAATGTATTATGTAACACTGAATTGTGACTTATTGATGTCTATAATTATGTAAACCGGAATATAATTAAATTGTTTGATGGAGTAAACTTTTACGCTTACGTATAGGTAGCTACATCGTATAGATTATTATAGAATTAACCTACAGCTGCAGGGATTCCCAAGTGGGTTCCATGGTACCTAGGGGTTCCGTAAAATATTCACAAGGGTTCCGCCAACATTATTTATCATCAGCTCTTCAATAATAACAAATATTATTTTGAAATTGTGCAAAGTATGTAATTAGTAGAGCTCCTTAATTTTATGTAAGAATAATGTGTTTTAATTATATTACAATATATTATATCTTAAAAAAATGTTTTTATTTAAATTGCAGTGTTGATTTGTTATCATTTGTATGTTGTTCCATATTATAAAAGGTATTTAAAAAAAAAAAAAATATCTATGGATGCCTTTACACCACGTCAATCTGGTCCCGTGGTAAGTTCTCGGAGAACTTGTGCTACGGGTACCTGACAACGGAAATATATTTAATACTTTTATACTATCTTAAATATACGTAATTTAAGATTTTTATTATATAATACACATATTTAATACACACCCATGACCCACGAACACAGAAAACATTTTTGTTCCCTGGCGGGATTCGGACCCGCAACCTCCGGCTTGAACGCCAACGCGCTAACCGTGGAGCCACAGAGGTCGTCAAATATATAAAGTATCTATTTGGTTGGTGTTCCGTTATCTTTAAAGTTTAGGAACCCCTGATGTATAGGATAATATTTTGATAGAGATGCCTATAGCACGGATGACGGACGTCCTATTTGCGGTGTAATTCTGTCCAGTTATTTCCTTTCGCTAAGATGTTAGGAAAGAAGAACGGGCAGTGTGATTACTGGTAGGGCATCATCTTGTGTCAGGATTTCTAACGCATGAATGGGGAACATCCATAAATTACGTGATTTATATGAGGGGGTGTACGGGCTGAGACGTACCCGTACAGTCTTTGGTTGATAGAAAAGTTGTGTTTAAGTTATCATATATTTTAACTGATAATTAAACTTATGATATATATTTTAACTGATAATTACAATATGATAGATGATAGAATGATAGAATGATAGAATGATAGAATGACCGCGCACGTTGGTTGCTGGAGTACAACTCCCCTAATTTATTACTTATTACTAATGTGGCGTAATGTAGCGACGTAGCGTAAACTGCTTACGCCGCGGATTGTACGAGCTGGCCCGTACAGAGGGGGACCCCTGAAAAACTTCACGTAATTAATGGACGCCCCATGGATTACTTTAACCTGATACCATAGGGATTGTGCTAGTTTTAATTCATAGGTGACATTGACGCATTGACGGGATCGGCCGTCATGGCGTTTATTGAGGGAGGCCTATGTTCAGCAGTGGACGGATAGAGGCTGATGATGATGATTGACGTATTACAACGTTTTATGAAATTAGGTAACGTGTTTATTTGTTAAAAAAAGAGAAGAATAGGTTAACTATAAGGAGGAATCTTTTAGACACGGCAAGGGATCTCGAAAATTAAAAAAATGTAGGTATATAAGATTCACAAACTTTTTGAAATAAAACTTTTTTACGCACGCTTAATTTGGGGAGTAACCTGGTGAATGCGTGACGAGAGCGTTACGAAAAGAGTGATTGGGCAAGGCTAACGGAAGTTAAGAGAGAGTTATGTTTTACCATAGACTACTAACTCAGATTTTTAGTAAGTTTTACTTCAATCGCGCGTAAAGATTACACGCACACACTTTTTTAAGTTTTTTATTATTATTTCGAGCTAATTGGTTTTAGATTGATATCACAATTAATGTAAGGAAAATAATGTGCAACTGGCACATTAAATCGCCCCAAAAGAGAATCCGGTTATGTACAGATACAGATAAAAGAATTACAAAAGTTACTTAAAGGTCGAGAGCGTAGCTCGGTATGATTGTGCATTTGTGACTCATGACGTGAAAAGCGACTGACTTACCACTATATGAGAATCCATACTAATATTATACATTTTTTTAATCGCAGGGAAATCCTTATGGATGCAGATCTTTGGGTAGATCCTGACCCAATGTGGGACTCGCATCTGAGAGTGCCCACCCTAACTAAAACCACTGCGAGCGCCTTCAGCCGCTTATTGAGGGTCCCGGATATGCAGGCAACAGACAGGATCACCTCAGCGACAGGCTGGCCCCGGCGAAGCCCAGACTACTACACGTAAGAGGGGACTGCCCGACCGCTACAAAGCAGTCCCCACGACGTCGTGCCATACTGGGCCCAGGTTCCCATCCTGAACCCGACACGAGGACAGGGGCGTTACTGGAGGCTCATTAAGTAGCGCCTCCTACGCACCGCCGTTGGTCGCCCGCGGGGAGAGGCCTCGTCGGCGGCCTCCTCTCTCACCCGCAGAGACAAGTCCTCTCCGATGACTGATGTCAGATCATGGGCACACCCTCGAGGGTGTGCCCATCTCGGGCACACCTCGAGGGTGTGCTGGGCCGAGTCCACCGCCTCGCCACAATCGTGACAGACTGTCAACGGCTCCCTGTGGGCCGTCCGACACAGGTACTCACCAAAGCAACCGTGCCCGGTGAGCACCTGTGTCAGATGGAAGGGGTTTGAGCTTACGAAGCATCCACCGCTCGAGGACTGGACGCAGAGCAACCGTTAGGCTTTTTCCACACTGCTGCCGCGCCAGGTCCTTCCCCTGCCTCTTGCCCTAGTCGGCAAACCCGCAGGATCCCGTCCAGCGTAAGGCTCTCACCGAGAGACCTCCTATCCGAGGTATAGAAGTGCGTCTCGGCCAGAACCTCCGCCATGAGCTCCCACGGGGGATCATCGCCCAGGGCAGTGGTTGCCACCCACGATACCATACGGTACCCCCGAATCACCCTTACCGCGATAACCCGCTGCGCCGCGCATACTAATATTATACCTACATGCGATAGTAACTCTTTATGTCTGTTTGTCCTTTTCACATCACGCATCTACATAATAACATTATAACTTGAGGGAGGACATAGGTTATCAAAATAATAATCGTATTTCCGTATAACTACGCCTGTAGAACCAACTTAACGGGGCGAAGCTGCATTAAAAACTTGTTGATATCCATAAAGACAAAGAATAAAAGGCATAATAGGCTAGTATGTGTAGTATCTTCGTACGTAAAAGATAATGTATGTGTGGATGGAGTGGCCATTGACATATTTTTTCCAGTGACAGCTTATGGAGGTAAATGTTTTTGAAGTAAAACTTCTTTGCGCGCATGTTGGTAATTTTTTTACGAATGAAACGCGTCACGAAAATGTGCAGTGCATTATTGAGATAATGAGATTATTGAGAAAATACGTGATATTTGTTGAGACCAGGGGGTGGTCTCAACAAATATCACGTATTTTTTTAAAATAGGATCAAATTATGGTAAAAAATAATTCTTGATTATATTAATTCTCTTCACGAATAGTGCACTGATTTAGAATAAGTGTTCTTTATTAATTTTGATAGTATTATATTGTTCAACTATATCACTATGATTTTAGATTACAGTCAGCGAACTTAAGGTTCGTATGTCTTTATTAACTTCATTAAATAAAAATAATGAAATAAATTGTCTTTTGTAAAATTGGTCCACAACATTTACATTAAAATACGCGCTTAGAAATATCTCACGTGAGATCTCACGATATCTCACCAATGGGAGAGGGGGGGTCGAAAATTCACCTCAGGAAATTTATGGATGTCCCCTTACGCACTCAATACGATCTTATATTAATTGGGCGATTAAATATAACTTATATAATTTTCTTATCATGATTACTTTTTAAACGCCTGATGGATGACTCATTTATCTTACTTTGGTTTGTAAATGTAGGAAAATAAATACTCTGACTGAGACATTATGCTTAATAGATACTACACTCCAAATAGGCAAAAGTAAATAAAATAGACCTGCATTTATATAATATGTTAAACTTCTTATACCCTACATGCATCAATGTCTTATTCCCATTTAGAGTTGACTGAGATTAAATTAAATAGGTGTATTTGAGTTCGTTTCAAAATAGAAAACAATGGGTTGTTATAATATGTACGTGCCAAACTAAATTTTATTTTGTCCTTTGGTCGTTTTTTTTGTTGATAACATATCAGTGATATGCTAACTATCTAGATTTATGCTAACATTTTTATATGACATAAAAATACCAGTGTATTTTTTGCCGCCCTTAATTAAGTAGTATAATTCAAACCTTTTTTTATATAATCATTCATTAGTGATGATAATATTCTCATGCGTTTGTCATTACAGTACCTCTACCATGAGTTTTGTTACAAGCGTAAATGACATAACTATAGTAGTTACGTAAAACGCAACACAAATAGAAAATTATATCATACCTTAGTTTTCTATTCGTGTTGCGTTTTTACGTTAACTACTTATACACGTCACGTAACGTTAACGTAAAAACGCAACACGAATAGAAAACTATATCATACCGTAGTTTTCTATTCGTGTTGCGTTTTACGTAACTACTATAGTTATGTTATTTACGCTTGCAACAAAACTCATGGTAGAGGTACAGATCATACATTGACAATTAAGAATTTACAAACATAATTATGTACTTTTAGCATCAATGATATGTAAGTGGAGTTATTTAAGCGGGCGCACCCGTGTAAAAGAAACTAGCCTTTACATGTACATGTTTATTATGATAGGGTAAGTAAGGTCGACGCCGTGTGTTTTTGGAGTTGCCCAGTATCATACGTCACCTTGGTTGACCTTATTCGAGCTATGAGTCACGAGCGACATACATTGAATAGTGATGCTTAAGATCTCGGACTGGTTTTCGATATTTACCAATAGTAACTCACTAGCACAGATCTCAGATCGTTAGAAGTTTACTAGCCTAGTACCTAGGTATAAGTAGCAAATTATGCAACATAATAGCTTCTATTTATTTGTTGCTATTTGTGTTAGTGAAATTTCACATACACTCTAAATACTAGTTTTTAAGAGTTTAAATGCATGGCTAAAATTATTTAAAACGGGATATTTACGATGTTTTTCGCTTCTATTTCGCGGAACTCGATATTTCGACATTACCTATCTACGAAGGACTGGTAAATATCCCGTTTTAAGTAATTTTAGTAATGGAAATAACAATTTCCTTCGACTATTTTTTGTCCCAATTTAATATTTTTTTCTTAATAATACTCAAATTTAACATAATATATAATTATAATTAATTAATTACATACATTTAATTTTTAAATATTTGCAGGATTGTGAAAAATTCCACATTCCTGCAAATAATTAAAAATTATATATGCAACATGGATGCTAATTTAATTAATGACTGTATATGTAACATTGTTTTCATAAACCGATCAAGAATACACAATTTACGACCGGAGTTTTAATCAATTCGTTATTTGATTGAATTGTGTAGTCAATCTAGAAAGAAACCTACCTCTACTATTAATATCATACAATAGAATGTAACATACGTGATTCATATGGTTCTTGAATATTTTCTTTATTCTAACATCATCATCATCATCATCAGCCTCTATCCGTCCACTGCTGAACATAGGGCTCCCTCAATGAACGCCAAGATGGCCGATCCCTTGCCACTCGCATCCAACACGGACCGGCCACCGCACGGAGATCGTCTTCCAACATACTTACTCGTTTTTCTATTTAATTTGTATACTTCATCTTTAATCAATTATTACCGACCATGACACCCGGTCTGTTTTAAAAACACGGAAACCCTCCCAGAAAAATCTCCCAGAAGGATATTTTAATTTTTGTTTTTTTGGAAATTATTGCGGTACATCTTTTATGAGAACTGCTCTCTCGGCTCAATTTGCTTCGCCCAGGGTGCTGGGTTAACTTTAGGCTACTGAAGTGCACTACTAAACACCACCGCCACGACAAGGCTTGAACCATGCTGGGGCGCTGATCATAGGCCTTCCTCAATGAACGCCAAGACTGTTTCTCTTCTATTTAATGTCTTGCCATCTACTTTTTAATGATACATATGTATTTTTTTACAGAAAAGGTACCAAAGAAATACTTACGATAAAAGACAATTCCTAAAACCACACGATAAGAAACAACGATTGAAAATGGCAAGTGAAATAAGCAATTTAATCGTCACTCCTTTAGAAGTTGAGGAACCTTTAGAAGACATCGTTACAGACGAATGCACTTGCGCCGTATTTGAATGCAAATTGAGTGATAGCTCCTTGAAATGTAATTCATATAGATGGTACAGAAACGGAAGATGTATCAAATCAAAACCTACATCGCAAATGAGTTCAGACGGGATATGGCATCGACTAGAAATTGCATCCGTAAGTATCGAAGATCAAGGAGTTTATTGTATCCTCATGAAAAGTGATAGGAACAAAGCATTTTCTTATGCGAATTTATATGTGAGACCAATTAGAAATTCATATAACAATAATGAAGAAGTTATTTATATGAATCCACCAATCAATAGTCTCCTAGTAGAAAAGCAGTTATCACGCTCAAGGGTGTTAGTTGGAGGGACGATAGAGCTAGAAGCTAATTTCAAAGAAGATGTAATTGGAGATTACCAATGGTATAAAGGAAATCAGCGTGTTATACAAAATGAGCGAACTATTATCTTAAACGATAAAAGGACTACCATGCTATCAATTCTTTGTGCTCGTGAGACAGACACGGATATATATCACGTCATATCAAAATCTAAGTATGGTATTACTTCCAGTTTTGCAACTGTTATTGTAATTGACACAGATTTAAATGTATTAAATAACTGTGACGTCGTTCCCCGTATTATTGACCCACTGATAGACGACACAGAAACAAATGAAGGAGAAGAAATAAGACTGAATTTTAAAGCTTTTATCGATAATAATTCTTTAGTTCATTGGTCCAAAAATGGTAAAAGTTTAGAAGAAAAATTTAGTAATAGTGACATAATACAAGAAGTCTATAATAATGAATACATTTCCTTGAGAATACCAAAACCAAGTATTTCAGATACAGGGGAATACACAGTAACACTGAGTAACGAAATAACAGGATTATCGGATACTTCGACTTGTTTCTTGACTGTCAATAGTAAGTATTATTACAAATAGAATTTTAATAAATAAAAACAATAATAATAACATATTCACTATTAATGAAATTGTAATTTTAATTGTCAATAATTATTTTTTTCAGAATCACCAAAATGCACATTTATACCAGTAAAATTAAAAAAACCTTTAAATTCTGCTCTAGTTTGCTTTGGATCCAGAGTTCTTCTTAATTGCAGTTTTGATTTAAAGGATCCCCGCTATTACTATGTTGTCTGGTACATTGGGCATTACAGAGTTGAACGTTCTAATCATCGATTCAATGTAAGATCCTTTTCTGATATTTTACATAAAAAAGAACAAAGAATTTATAAAAAAATGTTTCTTTATTTTTTGTGGTTACAACTTATAATCAAAGTAGTGTGACGGTAGGTAGGTACAGCAAGAAATACGACACTGATTTTATTAACATGAGACTACCTTTGAAACACCAGATTTCAAACAAAAAAAGAATCATTGAAATTCAGTCACAATCGGCGGAGTAATCGTGTCACATACATTAAAAAAACAGACGAATTGAGAACCTCTTTTTTTGAAGTCGGTTAAAAATACCACTTTCTTGTTATTTTCATTAATATCAGTTCATAGATTAAACGATATTTTCGACTTACGCAATTGTTTACTTTTTTTAATTTTGATTTTTAGGTTTTTAGTAGAGGTGGTGATTTCTATTTGTTTATAAAACAAGTGGAGCCCGGCATGGCTGGGGAAATTATGTGTGAATTGCATACATCATTACCGAATCGTAAATCCGTTTTAATTAATAAAACTACAGCTAGTTTGACGATTGTGCCCAGTTTTATTTTGGCTGAGGAAAGGAAAATGAGCGATTATTCCCCGAAACTATCAATATACAACAACGCATCCAGAATTACTGTTCCAATTAGAAACGAAATACAAGACGAGAATGCCATATCCAAAACTAACTCAGTGAGTATTTTTATCCTATAAATAAAGCAACATCAAGAGACAAATATTTCTAGTACATAATATGCATTGTATTAAAAATACCATACGATAGTAAGGTAATGGACCTACCAACCCAGAAAGGTTAAACTTTGCATCTATTTCTAACTCTTTTGAACAAGATAGCTCACAAGTACTTTAAAAAATTTAAAATTTTAAATGTGAGTGTCTATTTTTTTCTATCACTGTACAGCAATGGCACTTTTAAATTACTCTTATGATAGTGTGTCTCATTAAAAAAAAAACTTAATTAGCGCGTATTAAAGATTTCGTACTGTTAGTTATGCTTTAGCAACATAATTTCCATGTAGTTATTAGTTTTTCAGGCCAAGCGATTGACACAGCTGTGTATATATTTATGTAAATGTAGGCTCTTAGCGACTTTTTTATTTAATTAGCATTGCCCTTGTTTTTATTTTCGGCCGTAAAATATTTTTTGTCTTCCGCTATGTATGATCATACTTGTAAACAATAGTTTGCTTGCTATGCGAAATCATCCGTTTATTATTTTCGTCTAAATTTATATATTTTTAAATTAGGTATCTACAAACGGTACAACATCAGATCATAACGAGGTGGACATTCTTCTTATAACATGCTGCCGGTAAGTAAAAAAAAATTGTATTTATTTTTATTTGTTAAAACTAAGGTTTTTTAAGTTGTTCCAATTGTAACTAATTAAAAATTGCAAGCACTACTAAAAACAGAGATTTTGAGACTAAAACCTAATCTTCTTAATAATAGAATTTATAAATATATAAATATAGAATAGGGGCTTTTGTAAAAGAGCCCAGTGTGAGTGGTAACTTGATCACACCATCGGCCAGGTTATCAGCCGCATTTTCCTTCCACTTTACCAACAAGGGCTAATTTGTCGGCTATGTTGTTGGAGGCCGGCAGTGTGACCAAAATACCCAAGAATACGTTGTTAGCATATCGACAGTCTAGCTTTTACACTGAGTTGTTCTAGAATAGACTTATTTGTTCTTTTGGCAATCCATGATATTCGAAGCATTATGCGCCAGCACTATATCTTGAAAGCGTCTTTTTTTCGATCTATGGCCCTAATAATCTCTGACTCTGAACCGTACACAAAGATAGAGACAACCAATGTCCGGACTAGTATCATTTTGGTAATGTTGGAGACCTTCCTGCTTTGCCATATACCTGTCAACTTGCTCATTGCGGCTTTGGCCATTTGTGTTCTTTTTCGGATTTCTCGATCACTTCCGCCTCGGTTTGTTATCATACACAACGTCGTCAACAAATTCTAGATCTGAGAGTCCACCAGTTCTTGGGCGTTGACCGGATCTATCTTTTCTTAGTCTTAGTTTAGTTAACCGTAAGGCCAACCAGTTCACTCTCATACTCCAGTTTATGAATAGCTCAGAAATCTCATTTTTAGATGACGCAAGGAGTGTTGCGTCATCTACATATTTTAGGTTGCTGATTTTTAAGCCTCCGACCGAGTTGCGTCCCTCCCAATCTTTAGGCCTATCCCATTATATATTCGCATTTTAAAAAGAATGGGCAAAATGCATCCTAGACAGGGATGTATTTTATCCTCTATTCTTGTGGCCTCACACCTCTTTCTGGCCTAAAACTAGCAAATTGTTTGTTTAGATATTGATCTTAATAATAATTGTCATTACGGTGTTTCCACTAACTCCAAATTATGTATTATGTAACTAATAACTTATCATCTTTTCTGTCCTTGCTGTAATATCCAAACCACTTGTTCTTTTTTTTTATTTATAATTTTTATCTATTTTTAACCGACTTCAAAAAGGAGGAGGTTATTCTGTTTTATGCTGCGCTGGTATTCTTGTAATTGTTTCTGTACCGTTCTCCAAATAAATAAATATGAATAAATCTATACTAATATTAGAAAGCTGTAGAGTTTGTTTGTTTGTTTGAACGCGCTAATCTCAGGAACTACTGGTCTGATTTGGAAAGTTCTTTCAGTGTTAGATAGCCCATTTATCGAGGAAGGCTATATAACATCACGCGGTGACTAATAGGAGTTAAGTGGAAAAAGTAAACACGGGCGAAGCTGCGGGCAACAGCTAGTATATACATAAAAGAACTACATATATTTTTTTAAATAAATAAATAAAATATCCCGAGATTATGTCATTCATCTACCACGGACTGTCTATCGTTGAACAAAATTGGCGATCAGTGTTATTAGGTGTTATATGACTTCCATTTCTTTAGTATTAACCAGAGGTGTACTTACAAGTACACAGTCAAATGCCTTTGAGTTATCAATGGAACACATTGGTGTGTTGAACACTCGGCTTTTCTCAATTATTTGCCTGACATTCACAATTTTTACAAACAATAATAGATTTAAGAGATAAATAGATTTAAGAGATCGTTATTCAGAATTCTTCATACTCACACAATTACTTTTTTTTATCTAACAAAATAATTAGTTAATAGTAGTAGTGGTCGTTTTTAAATTAAGGAAATAATGCATATAATGCCTTTCACATGTTTTAGAATATAAATTTTTATTTAATACGTCACAGGTTTTTTAACCTGTGAAGTTTATCAACATATACCTATGTGCACTGGATACTTGAAAAAATATTGGTTGATTATTTATTAAAAGTTACCAAATTTATTTGTTTTAGATTGGGAGATAATTGTTTTTACTTGGACGCCTGCAGCAATAGCAAAGAATTAGAGCAGTTACTTATGTATGGACAGTGGGAGGATACCTCTGAAGATCATTCGAATAAGTCTCTTGTTATGGAATGGTATGGTTTGTTACAATACTACGAATTTAAGTATACTACAATACACACAAGTTATCTAATTCTGTATGAAAATAAACAAGATATATTAGTTTAAAAACACAATTAAGATTTAAATAGCCTGTTTACATTCTGTAGGTTAATTACATGCTACTAATAATCTCGACGTAATTAATGTCAAAAAAATTGGTCAGTGTGTTACTAAAACTCCTATTATCCTATTCAAATTATAATCGCGAAAGTTTGTAAGAATGTATGGATGTTTGTTACTCTTTCACGCAAAAACTATTGAATGGATTTTAATGAAACTTTACAATAATAGAGCCTATACATAATAACAACATATAGGATATAAATAATCTCTGTACTCCCACGAGAATGGAAATTACGCGGATGAAACTGCGGGGCACTGCTAGTGCACCTATAATCTATAAAATATCAATATATTATTAAATCAAATTATCTCCTAAACTATAGCAGATAGAAGATCGTAAGTTCTCCAAAAAAAATATTTCTTTCTCATTATTTCTCTATGTTTGAATCTAAAAGAATCACTGATCAGTGTTTCAAGTTGAGTTGTACCCTTTTTTACCCTGTGTACAGGAGACACAGAAATATATTATAACAGAATAATTCATAGTACATTTGCGCGCTTGTTATTGATAAAGACCAGTAGGATATTTTTGAAATATTTTACAATTTGAAAATTCATAAACACAATGACTAGTTTATTTTTCAATAGAGCATGAAATTACAAATCCTTACTTTAAAATTTATGTTAGCCGAAGTAGATGGAGGAAAATATTTCCTAAGTTTATTTCTTGGAGATTAGTACTATCATTATGATTATAAAACATATTTTTATATATTTGCAGGAATTCGAAACATCACAATAAGATGAATAAAAAATGGTATTCTATTGAATTCAACCAATCGAGTGAAGATTTTGTAAAAGCTGGTATTTCGAGTTTACCAATGTTTGACCTAAAAGACCCGCCTTTTGAGCAAGTTATGAGATTTCGCATAAAATTTATGGATCCCTTAAGTGATTCCAGCGAATCGAAAGTTTCTATTAGTAAGTTAAATTTAACATAAAGTATAAAATATTATTATAATTGTAGATTTACATAACAAATCATTTGTTTATTAAAAATTTAATTAAAAAAAAAAGGAATTTTGTAATTTAAAATTTAACTAAAGTAAGTTACTTATCACATACAGGTCCTGCAACAAGAGAATCGATATTTTCGAAAAAAGATTTCGATATCAAACCAATGGAAGAATTCAACGCACAATATACGAAAACAGGTGATTTGATTGGATGCGGGGCTTTTGGAAGCGTCATTCTTGTAAGAGATCAAAAAGATAACTATTACGCAGCTAAAGTTTTAAAAACGAGAACACAGAAGAAGAGGGATACCGCTCTAAGGGAGTTTCAGATAATGAGAAATTTAAAACACTCAAAACTTGTGGAACTAATAGACACATTCGTTGCAAAAGAGGCGTTCGTTTTAGTTATGGATTAGTAAGTATTTTCTTATTCTATATAGGAATTATGACTGTCAACTCGTCACATTACAACTTAGAAAATCTACTGTATGTCCGGAAAAACATAAATGATTTTTGTAAGAATAAAGTGATATTCATAGTAGGCATATACACAATAAACACAGGCTAGATGTACCTACCAGTGATTAGACTCACAAAAGTAAGCAATTCTTTTAAAGGGTGAGACTGTTCGCTTTTACAAAAGGATCCCAGAAAATTATTAAAACCTTCCAATTAAAAAATTCAAAAAAGTTATTAAAGAGGTAAAGGATACAATAACGTTTGTGTGGTAAAGGATATAATGAAGTAAAAGATTTTATAGAAGATACCACACCTTGGGAATAAGGCGTTCCTCCCAGGCATTTCAGGATACATATTATTTGAAAAGATTAGTTCTATTGAGTTTGTTTCGCCGGTTCTTCTCAGTGGGCTTGCTTTGGAACCGGTGGTAAATTCAAATGACGTTGAAAATATATTTTTAATAAAAATTATTTGATTTGATATTTTTTCTTAAGGTAATTGCTTAGGATTGTTTAATACAAACCTCTCGGGTTTATATATACAACATGTTAGTAGCCAGATGTTAGATGCCATGAGATTAAAATGCAGTTGTGACTTACAACTTCTAAGTATAAAAACAATAAAAACATTTTATAAAAAATTTTAATCGACTTCAAAAATACTAAACTAAAAAGTAATAAAATAACTGTCTTTCTTTAATTGTTGTGCTTACAATTTATAGTCAACTTAATCTTCTACTAATGTACAAACTTTGCTTTTACCACGTCATTATAGTTTCTTTTGGAGTTGGTGTCAGCCAAGGTAGGTAGGTAGGGTACAGCAACAAATACGACACCGACTCCAAAAGTAACTACATATAATGACGTGGTATTGTTTTTATTTCTTTATTTTTAGTGATTCCGAAATTCGTCGTCTTGGCGTTCATTGAAGGAGGTCTATGTTCAGCAGTGGACGGATAAAGCACGACGATGATGATTACGATGACCTCGACATACTATGGTGTGCTACCAAAGCATCCTATACAATTGTTACATCGACAAGTAATATAGGTATTTTACCTCGACGATCAACCAAATAGCCATTATTAGGAATAACTAAAACACGGCTTGTCAGATCTTAATAAAATTTATATGGGACCAAACTGGAAGCACCAGCTTTCAAACAAAAAAATAACTATCGAAATCCATTCACAAACGGCGGAGTAATAGTATCACATACATACGAGGACGGCACTGAAAATTTCGGGAATCAAGGAAGTGATTTACACACAACATTACTATTTAAAAATGTATTTATTGCTTTTCGAAGTATTCTCCGCGAAATTTGACACATTTTTCTAACGATGGAACCAATCATTGAAGCAACCATTCCATTCGGAAGTTGGGGTCTTCAAAATGGCCGTTTTGTAGGCGTCCACAGCTTCTTCAGGCGATGAAAATCTCTGACCACGCAATTTATTCTTTATTTTAGGGAAAGTATAGAAATCATTAGGGCTTAGGTCGGGGCTGTACGGCGGATGGTCTAATAATTCTAAGTTTTCTTGCTCTAAAAACTCTTTTGTCTGTGCGCGGTGTGAGAACTCGGATTGTCGTGATGGATGATGATGCGGCGGTTGCAGTTATCTTTACGGAGTTCAGAAACGACCTGTGGCAAACAAATGCTAGCATACCATTCTGCATTAACCGTTCTTTGTCCCTCAAGAGGAATAGTCGCAACATTTTCGCCGGTTTTCGAGACAAACGTGGCCACCATTTTTTTTGCAACACTCCGTGAACGAACAATTTTTGTTGGCTTTAACTCATTTTCGAACACCCAACTCGTGACTGGTTTTTTGTTTCGGGTTCGTACACGTATATCCAGGATTCGTCACCTGATACGATGTTGTATACAGCATTTGAGGATCCTGCGTGTAATCTATCGAGAGTTCTGACGCACCAAGTAACGCGAGCCGCTTTTTGCTCTTCACAGAGCAAATGCGGTATCCATCCATCGGGAAAACAACTTTTTTACACCTAATTTTTCATGCAAGATTATTTGTATTTGACTCATGCCAATGTCTAAAGTTGCCTGAATTTCGCGGTATGTCACATATGTCGATCTTCCTCAATCAGCTTACGCACAGCATCAACGTTTTCTTGAGTGACTGCAGTTTTTGGATGACCTTGACGGCGATCGTCACTGAGCTTGACTCGTCCACGTTGAAATTCAGCAAACCAGCGATAAATTGTGGTTTTGGATGGGGCTTCATCACCAAATGCCGGTCAATCAAATCAAAGTAATCCGGTCAACACACTGTTTTTGTGTTAAACCACTTCGAAAGTCATAATAAATCATCGCTCTAGAATTTTCTCGAGTCAATTCCATTTTCTCAACTACTAAACAAGTTTGACAAGACCTTGTGACAAGACCGAGAATCTTTTTTAAATAAATAAATGGTATTCGATTTTTAAAACCAAGGAGTTTTCAATTAAAAAGATTTTAATATGACAGGAACAGTGGAAATATTCCATTCCCGATACTTTTAGTGCAGCGTATGTACAAAAAAAACATACAGACGAATTGAGAACCTCCTCTTTTTTGAAGTCGGTTAAAAATGTAAATATTAATGAAAAGTTTTGTCATTTCAGTCTTTGGGGAGGAGAATTATTCGATAGAATAGTGGAAGAGGAGCATATAAAAGAGGTTGATGTAGTACCATATGTAAAACAAATTTGTGAAGCTTTGCAGTATTTACATAACTTAAAAATAGCTCACTTGGACCTGAAACCGGAGAATATAATTTGTCTTAGTCCTAATTCTAGGCAAGTGAAAATAATAGATTTTGGATTAGCCCGAGTTTTAGATGAGGGCCACGAAACTAGAGCTATATATGGAACTAAGGATTATGTTGCTCCTGAAGTGTTGAACTATGAACAATTAACGTTGGCTTGTGATATGTGGAGTTTGGGAGTGGTAACGTACATGTTGTGAGTACATTTTATAAGTTTTCTTTTAAAAAAATATATAATTTTCTAGGTTTAGTTACTATTTATTTTTATAAACATTATAAAATATGAATGTGGATGAACCTATTTTGGAAGAGCTGAACCTTCTCATTGATGAATGAAATTTATCAAATCAACAAACTTTTTCACGTGATAACGTCTTATAAATTGACGAACACCGGCAGCGCGCACGAAAAAGCACAAAATCTTTATGACGTTATCACGTAAAGTCAACCGACTTTACAGACAACCAATAAAAAACGGACATGTAAAGTTTTTGCTTTACTTTCAGATTATCAGGCGTAATGCCTTTCAGTGGCGATACGTGGGTAGAGAGATCCGCTAATATTACGATGGCTAATTACAATTACGACGAGTCAGCTTTTAAAGATATATCCGACCTAGCAAAGAATTTTGTTGATCATTTACTTGTACTACATCCGGAAAAACGTATGAGCTCAACAGTTGCCTTAAATCATCAGTGGATCATGGAAGGGCCCCCTGGGGGAGCTAAGGCAGGTCATATGAAACGAGCGAGAGAGAATTTGAAATCTTATCTCGCTAATTACAGGGCAAGATGGCAAGTAAGTTAAGAAATACTCGCATATTACCTGGGAGTTATTCTAAGATTTTAATTACAAACTATGTAATCTAAATTCACGCCAATGATCATTCGTATATCCTAATATACGTTTTAGGTATGATAGCTTTTAATCATAATGAGATTCGATACTTAGGCCAAAGTTTATTATCTGTCTTAATTGGTTTAATAAGACTGATAATAAACTTCGGCCAGACAGATAAACAGACAGATAAAAAAAAAAGATTGGTTTATCTTCATCAAAAACCTTTTAACACTATTACCATTATTTCACATAAATTGTAATAGCGAAATTAAAAATTCAAATCGATTTCTCTCTCTAATGCCGTTTAAAAAAAATATTTTTCCAGAGAGCTGGCAACGTAATGATAGCAGCGCACAGATTACGCACGCACGCAGTAAGTCAGCGCGTCCCAACACACGAGAAGGGACGCGAATTACAATGACAGTTGCAGGGAAAACTGTTGCTTCCCTATTAAATACGGCAAGTGAAGTCGCTCCGATACAACAGATACTTTTAGCAACAGTTTAGTTTCTGAAAACACATTAATAGTTTGTAATGTGCAAGACAGTATTTATATCTTTGTGTATAAGCATAAAACTTATGTGTTTCATTCGCTTACTGAATGAAGTTATATTACTTTTATATAATAGATTGTTCACCATGTGATATCATTGATATTATATTGGCTGATATGAGATTGTCGTGGCACAACATCTCAGCTACAAAAACAATCAGAAGCCATATCATTAGTAATGTTTGTGAAATCGACTTTAAAATGTTCGATAAACAATATCATCTGTAGGTATCTATAAATATATCATCTTCGCCGAAAAGTTTTGAAAGATGTGTAAAAATATTTACATTTAATTATTTACCACAGAACCCTAATAGTTCGTTACCGAATTCATGCAGATTGTTTTATACTAACGCGATCACTTATTTTTATAAATATTGTTTCGGGTGCTTACCGCGTTTACAGGTTTATTAAGGTCCCGTTATTTCGGCAATGTTTCAATCGCCATGATCATGCAGTTGACTTCACTTGATAGAAGCGATGCTTTAAGATGCGTAAATATATATTTTAATCCACATGTAAAATATTGTTAAAAATATTAGTTTATAGATAATATGGCTGAAGACTGTATAACAAGGACACTGTATATTCTGTTCAGTATATAAAAAGTATAAAGTATTATTAATGAACATATTATTATATTTTTAAATATTTTTTTTATATATAAAATAAGTTAAGAAAGGAACTGTGAAGTTTAATTTTAACATTCACTTTAATTAAAATGGCCTCTCTGAGACCTGCATATTGAAATGAAAGAATTAATGAATGAAATAAAAAGTAAAAAGACACTTATATGTACTTAGTGCGAGTAAAAATAGTTACAGCTAAGTCAATAATATTTCTGAATGACAGACACTTATTAGCAAATATTCTAAAATAATATGTTTTTTTTTAAGTCTTATGGAGAAAACTGATGAGTCGGAGCCTTATGCTGACTACCGACGCTGATAGACGTACGCACAACCAAAAGTTGTGGCCTCCTTTTCCCTATCCCCTGCATAACCTCTGGTTGTGTGGATGCGTATGACGTCACTACCATAAGGCTCCGGCTGCTCGTTTGCCCCCTTAAGACATAAAAAATGGTCATATAAAAATATAGAGCCCATATAAAAATATATGTAAGTATAAAAATATTTAATTTGTCTCATACATAATACACAAAATGTAGTAAGTATTTATTATTTCCAAGATCCTGTAAATAATTATAATAAAACACAATATAACTCACTATAAAATGTATTTTATATCTCGATATGTTCTACTCTATATGTCATCTAATAACTGGTAACAAACATTATATATATTCATAATTATCTTAAGTAGGCAAAGGATTCTATTAGGGTGATAAAATTTAATATAAAAACAATAAATAAAATACTAAACTATATCCTATTATAAATCATCAAACAAATAATATAAAGTGTTAAACATAAACTTGTAATAAATACTGATTAAGTACATTTCCGAAATCGATTTAAACCGACTTTATTCAGTTTTATCAATTTTTTCTCCATGTAAAATGCAAATAAACACTGAATTAATATACTTTTCTACTTTTATTCTTCCTTATACCCTGAAAAGAATTACTTAATTGTAGATAAGTAGAGTAAACATAATAATTCGCAAGCAATAAAATATAAAATTTCGCTCGGCTACGCTACATTGGGTACCCATAATATATAACTTCGCTGTGCATAAAATACGGATTATATAATTTAAGAACTTACAATTTCTATATAATAATAATCTCCACCTGTTTTATTCGTATCGTGTTAGAGAAGGCGTTCGTCTTCGATAAGGCAGGGATCTCCTTGGAGAGGGGCTGTATGACCTCGTGTTTCCATAGAACTTCCCTCTGTGCGTTATTACCTCCAACCGTGCTGAAGCCTCCACTCTACCGTAATCATTCTCAAGTGTAATTCTGTACAATCCAACGTCGTCCACCGTAACTTCCTCTATCTCTAAAATCCGTAGCATTTCATCCTTCTCCTTTATACTAATTCTTGCGGTTGGTGTCAAGAGAATTCCATCCTTATCCCAAGAAGCCCATGGTGTGGGTAGTCCTTTTACAGCGCATTTGAACACCACAGTTTCACCTTCCTCGACAACTTTGTTGAATGGATATGTATAAAACTTCGGCGCTGTGTCTCTAGCAGGGCTACGAAGGCGTCTTGTTTCAGGACCTAAAAGAACAAATTACATATTATAATTAAGGGCCCCTTATCCCAAATTGTTGTTTCTAGATCGAGGTGTTTTCATTGAAGTCGTCATTTTAAAATAATAATAAAAAATAGGGTATAGATACATCTTTGATCTAGGGATTTTTTTGGATAAAAATACAATATTTAACATTTTACATGATCAAAAAAAAAATCTAAAGTAACGTCGATTTTAAAAGCAAATTGAGTAGTATGAGACTTCGGGTAACTCAATTTTAATGAAACTTTTACGTTTAAATTGCTAAACGGGGATGACGTGGAAATGATTGGATAGATCTTTATTATGTCACTTCAAAAATTTTTGAAAAATAAAAAACGATAAAAATGGCTCTTGCGTATCGCACCACGTCGCGCCAGTACCCAGCCGGGCGTCATCGAAGTAGGACCTGTGCCGCTTTTGCTCGTGACTACGTTGTTACCGCGCATTTTATATTATTACGTCTAAATAAATAAGACGACACAGTGTAAATAATATAGCTACTTAATACTTACTAACAATTGTTGTTCTTAGTTGTAATTAGTTTGCAATACAAAACCTTTAATTAGTGTAAATAAATAGATACTTGAGTTTGTGTAGTACCTAGTTATTTAATTGAAATGGCGAATAAAAAAGTAAAATAAGGAAAAAGAATCTTAATACAGTTTTATCACAAACTAGCTGTTGCCCGCAGCTTCGCCCGCGTTAACTTAGATATACAACCATATACGCATTGATGATAATTATTTATCTATGGACGGGCGTAGGACTTTATTTTATAATATGTAGTGATTAATACCGTATTTTTGTGAATAGCTTTTACATTACCGCTTTATAATTGGCAATTTTTTAAAGTATTACAATGGATATAGGTAGTATGTTATATTTAACTAATGTAGACATATTATGCCATCGCGGACTTTTCAGTATGCATATTTAGGATACACAATTCTACCATACATTGATACAATAATAATTAATTCGGATAGCCGGGCCCGGCTAAGGTGTTTAATAATGTAGTACATTATTTTGATCTTTCTGTTAGGGTTCATCCAGCGTTTGCAATGTAAGTGCAAAAAATGTGCTTATTTATGACATCACATCAGAAACTTCTAAAATTATGAGTATTTATCTACTATATTATGCATGTACATATTACCTTCCTCTTGAATCATTCTATCTATTAAAAAAACCGCATCATAATCCGTTGTGTAGTTTTAAAGATGTAAGTATACATACAGTCAGACGCGGGAAGCGACTTTGCTTTATAGTTTATACTATGTAGTGATGTCTTCTTCCAGAAATTTTAAAACAATTAATATAGTATAAAAGAATATGTTTGTCTACAATTTTTTAATCTCCTCCAAGCATTCTTAGAATGATTGATTTTTTTTATAGCTTAGGCCTTAGGGGGACAAACGAGCATTCGGAGCCTTAGATGACTACCGACTCCCATAATAATAATAATATCTAAGGACGCTTTTTGCACCACGTCAATCTGGTCCCGTGGTAAGTTCTCGAAGAACTTGTGTTACGAGTACCAGACAATGGAAATATATTTAATATTTTATACTATACACATATTTAAGGTTTTTTTTTTATAATACACATATTTAATACACATCCATGAACCAGGAACACAGAAAACTTTTTGTTCCCTGGCGGGATTCGAACCCACAACCTCCGGCTTGAACGCGCTAAACATTGAGCCACAGAGGTCGTCCTCGTAAACATTCACACAAGAGATAATGCAGATGCATTACCCTCCTTTACCCCATCCCCTGCAATGGGACACCGGAAACTCATACACCGCAAGAAACGCGACAGCATAAGTGTCACTTGACGCCATTATCATGTGAACGAGAGGTACCCCTACGGTCGTGCCGGCCCAATTCGGCTGCAAGCAGCATGGTACTACCTTTTAGACCTATGTAGCTAATTCATCCTTCCTAATCCTTACTAATATTATAAATGTGAAAGCTTGTTACGCTTTCACGCGAAAACTACTTAACCGATCATCATGAAACTTTGTACACATATTCTTGGAGGTATTAGAAGTAACATAGGATACTTTTTATATAAAAAAAACTAAAGAGAGGTGTCAAGGGACACCCGGATGGATCGAAGTTCCTTTCGATTAATTAGTGAAGAAATAAAACTATCTTATCCTGCGCAGACGAAGTCGCTGGCACCAGCTAGTATTTCTATAAATCCAAAACTAGATACATTAATAATTATGCATAACAACAAGATTTTGTTATGCATAATTATTAATTATCACATCTAAGAATAATTCGAGCATAGTCAATCTACTGCATATTCGTATACTGTGGCGTGCTTGCCGGCCGTGGTAGGTCACCGGAGTTCATATAAAGACATCTCCCGCGCAACGCAAGTGCAAACCGATTCGGTGCGTTAAATACCTATAGTTTTGGGAGAAGGGGCCCTTAATTTATAATGTTTTATTTTGTTTCAACGCCGTACGGGAGTTATCAGAAAATAGACAAAAAACAGGTTAATGCCATTTTCTTGTCTTTTTGTTTAGCAGATATTGACGAAAAATTATGTAATCAACAAACTTTTATCGCAGTTCGACGACATATTGAAGGTGAATTAGTGCAAATAACAGTGCAATTGTGCAATTACCAGGTGTTCTGGAAGCAGATCTGGCTGGTGTGCTGCGAGGGGTGGATCGAGGCGTGGACGCGGCGGACAGCAGAGCCGGGGGACGTCTTAGACGCTGGCTCAGTGTGTTGGGTTCACCCGGCGCTACAAATGTCAATCTCCATATTAACATGCGAAATTTTTGTACCCCTTTACAAGTTTGTTGCATAAACTGAATAGTGTAAGATTTGGCAGAGCAAAACTCATGTTCGAATAAAGAAAATAATCTTAGCTCCCGTAGCGTTTATATAATTGCATATTTCTTAATCTAAGTAGTAAAAATTAAAACATATTCTGCGAAAACTTGTAAGTGCTTAAAAATAAGAATACGAAAAATAACCAGAAAAAAACAGACGAAATCTTCTGAATCTTACCTTTATCTGACCAATTTACATTTTATTACAAAAAAAAACCTGTGAAAATTACTGTCGTGCAGAGGATTACGGAAGCACAAGCAGAAGTTTAAGAACAGATATAAATAATTGAATAAAACAAACATACAAAAAATCCTACAGACGAATTGAGAACCTCCTCTTTTAAGTCGGTTAAAAAAGAGCCCTTTGTAAAGACAATATTTTAAACGTTGTCTTTATCAAGAGCTATTTTTTGGTAAATGTTTTAAACTTACGATACACAACGAGACATGCGCTGGAAGTGGCTTTTCCAAGGCTATTAAAGGCCTGGCAAGTATATGTCCCTTCGTCTTCCGCAGTCACTTGTTTTATTTTAAGCCTTGCAGCACCGGTGTCATAGAAGGATTCGAAGTCGGATCCATCTGGTACTAACTATAAAAAGAAAATCATTTCAACACACAAAAAATATTATAAAATGTAAACTTAGTAGTAAAAAACTAGTATAAAAAAATCTTGTTAAAGGTAAAAAAAATAAGTACGTGTTGCCAATATAGATCTTAAAAACATGTACATAGTATTTTTAAAATCGATACTGGCAATCATCACTCATCACTGGGCACTGGCATCAATATGGCCTCTGGTTTTAGCCGGTTCCAATAGGAACGAAAATAACAAAGAAATATATCAACAACATAAGATTCTCTCCATCCAAATCAAAAAAATATAACTCTTTTTTTCTTTAAAGCTAACCGGTCAATCTGAAATGTGAAACTCATGAATTACCTCATTATAATGGAACCATCTTATATCAGGTTCAGGATTGCCCGAGACGTGACATTCGAATTCAACAGCATCGCCGTCGTAGCACAATAAATCTGTTAACTCCTTTTCGAATCGAGGTATGACATCTACGCGCCTGCAAAAATATTAATAAGCTAATATCTAACAATTAAAGATATAAGACATCTAAAGTTGAACAAGAATTCCGAGTGTAATGAATTTATTCTACATTTTTATATATAGGTAGGTACTTTCCTTCCCATGTGAGTACTGGGATAAATTATAGCCTATATGTTATTCAGACGTATAATCTTTGTTATTATAAAGTAGTTGCGGGAAAGAGTAACAAACATACATCATACACATTCTTACAAACTTTCGCGTTTATAATATTAGTAGGATGTTATTTGGTGCACTTACTACTTACCCATATCTTACATTATGCGCCTCTTCACTGGAGCTTAGATCTGTAAAAGAGGAAGTAACATAGAGTCACATATGCATCTTAAAGCGTTATCTTAAACAGGTAGGTTAGCCAAAAAGCCATTTTACAATCGTAAACGCTAGTAGAAAACTAATAAATGTATGGAAATGACATTTAAGACCAGGTGATTTATCGAAGCAAAATGTCATTTCCATATATTTATTAGTTCTCTACTAGCGTTTACGATTGTAGAATAGCTTTTTGGCTAACCTACCAGATATTAAATAGACTTAACTTAGCTGAAAAGTCGTATGATCACGACTTTGTTGTGTTATTGTTTTCTAATGTTTACGCGAATTTCACTCATTATAATGAAACGTCAGGCATGTAAAAACCGCGATTAAATCCGTAAAAGTTGTTTTACTATAATTAGCTGTAATAACTAAAGAACAGAACCTTTACATTCAAGGTATGTCAGTTTATCATATGATTTATCTCTTGCTAGCTTTCGAAATTATATAATTGTACCGGACCACTGTTCTTTATATAATACACTTTAGCCTGTTTTTTTTTATATCTTTATTTAAATAGGAGTTTTTGTCCAACAAGGCACGTCAACTCCATTGTTTCTACTAATTATACAATACATAAAATACTATTGAAACTTATATAATAGAACAGAATTTAATACATATCTCAGATGTAGGTTTTGATAAAATAGAAATAATTAGACTAACGTCTGACCTATTTAAATTAAATTGTTTTATAATAACTTCTCTTACGCGTTTGTTCCGAACACAATCCATCAACATATGTTGCACATCTTCAATTATCCCGCATATGTCACAATTAGAGGGGAGTCTAATAAAAATAAGAATGCAAATTTTGCTGATCGGTATTGTCCAGAACGAAGTCTTAATGCTAACTTAATGTACTTTCTACTTAACTTATTACTAATAAACCAGGGATAGTGAAGAGGTTCACCCTGTATTGCCCTATACCAGATTCCTTTTTCCTTAGATATGCTCTCAAAATTATTTTTCCATTTACTGAATAAGACACGTTTCACTTTAGCCTGTGATAACGTCAAAATCTTACAAAATCAAACTACTGTCTTATTTGGATAATAATATCATTAATATCTGAGTTACGAATAAATAAATAAAAAAATAAAAAAATATATATACAGATAAATAAAATTGGAGTGTCTGTTTGTAATATTAAAATAACCGCTTTTTACTAAATGCATATGGGTCTATACACGGTACATTTATCAAAATAGCATTTTCTTGACAATTTTATTTTCCGGCTAATCTCTGAAACGGCTGAGCCGATTTTGATGGGACATTCCCTGGCAGATAGCTGGTGGTATAAGGAGTAACTTAGGTTATAAAATAATCATCATTAATCCGGGTACGGCTGTAAACCTAAATTAACGCGGGCGAAGCTGCAGGCAACAGCTATTAATAAATATACATATATTGAAGCTTCTTGTCAAGTAACTTCTCATTGCGTACGCACCTTTTGCTAATATCTGTAACGATATGATCGCTTTTGCTTCGCCGTGTACATTTCTTGCTACCACAGAGTAGGCTCCTGTGTAGTCTAACTTCGCATGAGGTATTTCTAATCTGTATTCAGGTCCGGCACCAACACGTTTGAAATGTATTGCATCCCTGTAGTAGTCCGGCTGGAAGACAACAATGAGGTAAGCTCATAATATGGAATACTATTAAATAAATATACTTTTAAACCCCGACGCAATAACAGAAGAGTCTATGGCCTTGAAGCAGCTAAGCCGATTTTATTAAAACATGCCAAGAACACACACTATAAAAACTTCATTCAAATAAAAAAACACCGGTTTAGCCCTATCCTTGAACTGAATTAATATGGAGCTCCGCCCGGCACTGAAATCGCGTCGGCTTTCGTCGCGAGTGAAAACACATACATATTTGTTTAATTGAATATTAAAAAAAATACTTTATGACAATTTTTAAATCGCATTTTCTACAAGTTTTATTATGGTATAAGTTTTATTGTATAAAACCTGATATTACTCAAATAAAATGGTTTTTTCATCTTCATTTTGACCTATATTTGGATTTTTTATTAATGCAACAAAATATAAACAATCGTGCATCGAACAACTTTGAATTTCATGATAAAGGAGTTTTTAATAACATGATTTTTTTTCACAACTTAAATCGGCTTAGTTTTTAATTAAAACATAATTTAAATTGCCGTTCATCGGGAAAGGCCCGCCTTAAGCGCTGACGCTACGGTACCACAGACAATAGCGGTGAAACTGATAAGTGATAATACGACGGCTGTTTTTGCGTCGGAAGTTAAAAAGCAAATTGAGACTATAGTTTTTCAAAACCTTTAAGAAATCCCTTAACCAATAAACATCTGGCTTAGGATCTCCGATCACTTCACATTCAATGATAACAGTGTCTCCTTCATACGCTTCACTAGATCGTGGCTTCCTTATAAACATCGGCTCTTTGGAATACCTGAAGAGAAAAATATTATTAAATTAGTATCCTTTAATATATGTACTCACAAATAATTATTGGTTGAAGTCATGCGCCAAACTTTGGAATTAAATTCAGGTTCTGCGATAATTATTAACAACAAATAAAAAACGACCTTGACATATATTCATTGAATGCTACGTTCGTATTACACATACACACACTTTTCTAGGTAAGTTATTTTTTTAACAAGAAAATATCGTCAGTGAATCAAATAACTTAAGAAAACCTAGTTTTAATTTATTACCATTAAAATAAAATACGCGACTAATTAAGTACAAAATCGAAAAAACTTCATTAGGTACTTCAATCGAAAATACTTACGGTATATCAGGACTGATAACAACTGGAGGCGTTTTAGTTTTTTCACCGGATGATTCTCCCTCTATGACTTCTACTTTACCCGAGGTGGTAGCTGAGCCTACTTCGTTTGAGGCCGTGCATGTGTAGACACCCGCGTCACGAGCAGTGACTGAGGCCAGAGCCAATTCAATCTGACCATCGCGGTCCAATGTCATGATCGCACGACGACTAGGCCTCAACCGTACACCGTCTCTATACCACGTCACACCCACTGAGGGATAAGCTTCCACCATAGCTGCTATCCTCAATTCTTCGCCTGTAAAATAAAAACTTTAATTATAATATATATAAAAAATGATTACATTACAATATACCTATAAGCATGCAATTTTCAATAGTAAATAATTGTGATTCATGTATGTAAGTTTTAAGAGGAACCTGTATTTCTTAAAATAAGTGAATTGTATTATTATTAAGAAATAAACGTCTTAAATCAAAAACATAGCATATAGGTTTTCACTTTATAACACATAAATCGTTATATGACGGCGAAAATACCTTCTTTAAGGCGGTAAAGAGGTTCCAGTCCACAACAAAACTCCGGCGCCACATACGCTCGTATACCCTTGTCTACTACAAGAGAGCAACGACAGCTAATAGCACCACATCCATTCCTAGCCATAGCTTCGTACACTCCACCATCGTCAAGAGTAGTAGGTGCAATTTCAAGAGTATAGAAGAATTCGTCTTGCGAGGTTGTATGCCGACCTATAAGAATTTTTCATCAAAATCACTTTAATTAAATTTTAGGTAAATATGTAACGCCCCACTCATCATGCGATTTTCAATCGTTCTCTCTATTGAAAATAAATTTAGATAAATTGAAAAAAAGGAATACCCACGTATCGACTTGCATTAATTTAAAAAGTTTAAGTTTAAGGATTTAATATACAAAAACTACATACATATATTTATAATTCTAGTGTAAAAATTATAAAACTATCGTTTAAAGTATTGTTATTTATTAAACAATAGCATTGTTATTTTCATACCGTCATCATTCACTAATTCTCCATTCTTGAACCAGGTGACGGTGGGAGTCGGACTTCCAATCACTTGGCACGTCAATCGTACTGGATAAGTCGCCTGTACCCGCCGATCTCGGAGACGCATCGTGAATTGAGGAGGATAATCTCCTTCCACTCCCGCAGAACGCTCTCTAAAATGTTCATAATTAAAGAATAAATTATGATTTTTACTCAAATCTAAAGATTTCAGATGAGGATAAGCAAGTTTATTTAATTATGTCATCAAACTTACCGTTTCAGCTTAGCATCGGC
The DNA here is from genome assembly GCA_963853865.1 of Helleia helle. NCBI lineage: Eukaryota > Metazoa > Arthropoda > Insecta > Lepidoptera > Lycaenidae > Helleia > Helleia helle. The sequence goes on from OY971420.1 coordinate 11,131,831, forward strand.
GGCCCAAACGTGTTTGTCGGTAATAACAGTCATCCTAGCATAAGTAGAAGCACGACCATGAATATTTGTTGCCTCACAGCTGTATCTGCCTTCATCCTCTATTCTAACATCGTCGATTTTTAAACACGATCTTTCACCACTCAAGAAAATATTTACTCGATTAGGTTCTTCATCAATATCATGTCCATTTTTCATCCATAAAATTTCCGGGATAGGTTGTCCTTTAAAACTACAATTCAACGATGCAGTTTCTCCAACTAATACTTTCAATTGACCAGGAAGAATGTCAACAAATTCAGGTCTTTCACCAGCTAAGCCGATTCCGACTGCACTAGACGTTTGAACAGGCTCTCCCCAGCCGTAACGATTTCTTGGAGTTATTCTAAAGTGATATTCTTCACCTTGTTTCAAATTAAAAGCATCGAAAGAATTTCGAGGCGTGATGCCCAGTTCTGTCCACCGTGCACCACCTTCCTTACCAAGTAACCAACTTTCAACTTTGTAAACCAAAACTGGAGCTTTTACTTCGTGGTCGGACTTGGGCCAAGCGAGCGAGACCCAATTATTTCCACCGTCTACTACACTTGGCTCGCCCGGGATGCGATCGGGTACAGCTATAAAACAAATATCATTGTTGCTACTACGTCAATGACCTTATAGACACTTGATGAATTGCCAAATGACACCTTGAGCTAGGATATTATTAGCATAGAATTTATTATGCATGATAACAAAAGGTGCGGTATATTTAAAATATTTTACACTAGCGTTTATTACACACATAATAAATAAAACATATTGGCATAAGAAAATAACTAAGTAGTTTTATTTTTTATTTTACAAACCTTAAAGGCTGCACATTTTACACATAAATCAAGCACAACTTACATTTATAATTTCTTTTAACCGGAGAAATGGTATCTTCTATAGGATAAGTCCAATCTGATATTAAGCTCTCTGATGAAGCACGCTGTCTGACCTGCAGAAGAAATATTTTATTATTATTTCTACATTTTATTTTTAATAAGTAAAAAGTGTGGTAAAAAACTACAACAAACATAAAATGTAATAAATATAACAAAAAGTTATAGAAGAAAAATTAAAATGCTATTTAAATTAATAAGTGTTACTCACGTTAACTGTGACAAATGCCCTGTCGCAGCCGTAGGCATTTCTTGCTAGTATACAATACGTACCAGCATCAGATATAATAGATCGTTTCAAAGTAAATTTCACGTAATCGTCGGAAACCATTTTGCAAACACGCTGACAATTACTAATATCACGGATACCTTTCATGAATATTACTAAAAATTAATGAAAAAAAAAACTTTAAGAATAGCTAGCTCACCATAATATAAGTTAAATTCATTATGCATTTGTTATTTGTCATTATTTTCCTTACCCTTAGGTTTAGGTTCTCCTTGAACTCGGAATGATATATTAACATCTTCACCTACAGAAATATGAATGTCTTTTGGTGGGCGACTGAGTATTATAGCCGGTTTTCCTTCTATCTCACTGGGCGGAACCACAGTTACGGATGCATTCATATCGACATTTCCATAAGTACTCCATGCTCTGCAAGTGAATAAACCGGAGTCCCTTTCTGTTACATCTGTGAGAGCTAATGTATAAGTTTCTTGATCTACATAGGTTTGAGCGTTTTTATATAAATCAATTACAGAACTTCCTTCTCTTAACCATTCAACTCTCGTAGGCGACCCTCTTATTTCAACTTGTAATCCGATGGTACCTCCTTTAGAAACTTTATAATCACTTAGGACATTAGTAAAATGTGGCCTACGTGACTCTAATACTTGTCGGTGAAAACGTGACTTTCCTAATGTAGTAATATTAATATCAGTTTGGCTTTCTTTTCCTTAAAATATACAAAAATAAAATCAGGTTAATTGAATTTATAATATATATATATATATATATATATATATATATATATATATATATATATATATATATATGTATATATATATATATATACATATATATAAATTTCATTATGCGAATGATCTTTTTTATTTTAGATAGATAGACATGGATTGATTTGGATGGATAGCTTACCAGTAAATTGAACCATATGGGTAATTTGGTCCGACCACATTGCATTTTCTGCTTTGCATGTATAAATTCCGCTATCAGTTGCTATGGGTGAATCAATGATTAGGCGACATACTCCATCAGCTAAATAGCATGGATGGAACCGTTCATTCGAAGATATTGGTACTTGGTCTTTCAACCAAGTTATTGTTGGGAGAGGTTGTCCGCGTATTCGACACTCCAATACCAATTCATTTTCAGCTAGGTGATATGTATCTAAAAAATTATAACAATATATTTTTTTATTTATTGTTATCAAAAACTCTGTTTTGAATGTCTTATTAATTAATTGTAAATCAAGTAAAGCACGATTTTAATTACGTAAAAGTCAGAATTAGCCACTGCTAAAATAGTAACAGAAATTTGTAATTAAATTACAAATTCAGTCATCTACACATTATTCACATTTTTTCATTCCCTGTATCATATATTTTATTATAAAAAAGGTTTCATAGAAATCTCTTTTATTATATCTTTTCTAAATTTTAAATTAGATTACAATATCAAAATATTGCTTACCTTTAATAGAACGCGTAAATGTTGGTGGTATCGGTGAAGCTTCGAAGCAGGGGTACACTTTTAGATTAGCTGAAGTCGTTATAGATCCATTTTCGTTCGCTACCGTACATTTATATTCGGCAGAATCATTAGGCACTGCATTCAAAACTTCTAAAGTTATAAGTCCATCTGCGTATTTAGTTTTATACTTCTGTTTATTATCAAGCACAACACCATTTTTATACCACGTTACGGTAGATTCAGAAGAAGATAAAACACTGCAAGTAAGTTTCACTCGTGAACCCTCAACAGCAGTTCTGTCTGTCAAAAATGTTGAGAACGAAGGCTTTTTCTTAACATCCCTCGATATACCCGTTCGTCTATCTGATAGAGAACTTTCACTTATTGGCTTTGATCTTTGTCTTGTTCTAGATTTTTCAAACGAATTAGATGACTGGGGACTGGAAGATCTTAATTGTGATTCGTATAATAATGTTTGCGCTTTATAAATCATTGGTTTTTTAATATCGCTGCCTATACACAATGATGAATCATCACTATGTAAGGTTTTTGGAATATATGAAGGTGGTTTTCGAATATCCGATGAATAGTCTTGAATATTATAGTTTATAAACATATTTTTTTCTTTATCATTACAAATTTGCTTTTCTCTAATCGATACAAAATTATTATTATTATATTGTTCATTATTAAACTCAGTTATTGCTTTACTTTCAACAGTCGGTTTTTTGATATTTTGTTCATAATACTGCTCACTTGAGCCTTCATTTTGTTTCCTATTCACTTCTTTGCGTCTGTATCCAGATTCTAATTTTTTTTCACCTGTTTCTTTGTTGGATCCTGATTCTCTAGTTTCTTGCCGTCCATTATTTAAAGTAATTTTATCATCATTGTTTATATATTTTAAAACATTTCTCTCCGCTGACTCGTCTTTTTCAACATTTTGCTTTTCTGCAATGTCAAAGTTTTTGTTTTCTTTAGGAGCCACCTCCCTTTTTTTTAAATTTTCTCTTCGGTAATCTTGTTGGTTTTTTCCTTCTAACGGGGTTTTGTCATCTGTTACTGTTTTGACATTACATTCGATGTCTTTTCTCTTCTTTTCTTCAATTTTACTTGTTTCCGTGTCTACTTCCATAGTAAATTTTTTTGTAAGCTTTTGAGTTTCTTGTGTAATAGTTTGTTGGGCATCTTGACTTTCATTTTCCAATTCTTTTATTTCTATATTCTTTGTCTTGTTTTCTGCTTGTATATCATGATCGATTTTCAGATCTACACATTGTCCTTGTTTATTATTTGTTTTCTGATTATTTTCTATAGAATCGTTAGGTTCATCTGATTTTATGTCTCGTTCAACTGTTACTTCTTTTGGTTTCGTTATCACTTGCTTCTCAGGTTCGCCCTTTGGGATTTCAGGTTTCGCTTCGATTGGTAGATCTTTAGTTTTTATTTGTTCTTGTTCTACAACAATTTGGTATTCTTTCTCTTTAGGAGGAACTGATTTTTTATCATATAATTCAGGTACTTTTTCTGTAGATTTTTCTTGTTTTATGTCAACAACCTTATTTTCTTCGTCGTTGGTTTTTTGTGTGATTGTATTGATCATATCAGATTCACCTTTATGTTCGTCATTCGTTTCATTAGGTTCATATGGTGTTTCGTTAGTTTGAACATCACTAACTTCTTTTTTATAATATGATCCCATATCATCCCTCTTTCTCTCGCACTTTCCATCACTTTCATCGATCTTTTCAGCTTTTGACTCTTTAGTTGTTTCTTCTTCTTTTTGTAAATCTTGCGTTTGGCACACTAATGCGTAATCATCTTTTGTTACTATTAATTGTTCTACCTTTTCGAGATTTATATTATCATTCATCGTCTCCTCTAGATATTTAATATATTCACTTTCTTTTTCTTCACGAACCACTTCTACTTTATCTAGTACAGCTGTTTGCATACCTTTTTCTTTTTTATTACTCATATCTTTATTATTTTCAAAATGGTCTTGTCTTATAACTTGTTGATTTTCTTCTTTTATTGGTTCTTGTTTTATGTCTTTATGTACTTGTATGTTGTCTATATCTAGATTAGCCTTTTTTTCTTTTTCATCTTCGTTAAGGATTTGCTTAATATTTACGCTCACTTCGCTAATTGTACTTACACCAAATTCTTTTTCTTTGCGATCAACCTCATTGATTTGGGCATTATAATTTAAATCTTTAAGCTCCTGGTATTTGTCCTTATTTTTATCAAAATACTTGTCTCCTTTGCCAAGCTCTTCACGTACATTACTGTGAAGTGATTGAATTTCATCTACCGCAACAATATTTTCCTTTTCTAAAGCAACAGTAGCTCCCTCCTCTTGTTCTTTGTTGTTATCTTTGCCTTCAAGTATAGTGTCATCAAGGCATTGTATCCTGTTTATTCCTTCTTTATCTTTTATTTTCGTCAGTTCCCCCTCGGTTCTTATATTTTGTGTATTGGTGGTTACAAGGTCTGGTTCCAACTTATCACTATCGTCATCTCCAATTGGTTCATCATCTGGGGTATATAGAGTTTCTTTTTTATGTTCAACTATATCAGGTAAATGTTCTTTGTTGCTATCACTAGATTTTTCAGAATGTTTATCTATTATTTTTAATTCTGCATTTTCTACACCACTTTGTTCATAATTTATACTTAGGTCAACATATCCAGGACGCAGTTCTTTTGTATCTGTACTACTTATGTTTAGAGTCTTCATCGTTGAGTCCTCAATAATCGCCTTATCTTCTTTATTAATTTGTCCCTTTTTCAGCGAGGTTAATTGTTTTTCTCTTTCTGTTATAACTTCTAGTGATTCTATAGATGCATTTTCAATTTTCTCTAAATCAAGCTGCAAAGTTGTATCTTTATTTGGTTCTTGTATTGGACCTATTTCTTCACCGATATTAACTGACAGTAACTTCTTATCTTCATCAATAATTTTTGCTGCTGATTGTTCAATACAAAGATCTGTATCTCGGTCTTCGTATTTAGGCATTAACAAATCCTTGTCTTTTTCAGTTTCTATTGCTGTTTTTATTTCATTTTTTTGTTTGTCTAATTCTTCTTTTATAATTTCAACTTCTTTTTCTGCATTTTCGTATATGATCTCTTTGTTTTGCTTCTCATCCGCAACTCCTTCCGTTTTTAAACTCGCATCTTCCACTATATTGTATGTACCGGATGCACATTCTAAATATGGCGAGTCACTTTTGCTAACAGTTTGTTCATCGATAGTCGCAATCTCTTGTAAATTTGTAACGGCAGTAGATATTTGTTGAACTTTAGCATTTTCTACAGATTCTGGTAATGGAATGTTAAACGCTTCTTCTTTTAAGATTGGTCCTGAAATTCGTTCAGAATGTTTCTCTTCAAAAATCATAATATGAACATTTTTATTTTCCTGCGTCATTATTTTACTTAATATATTGCATACATGAAGAACCTTATATGATAATTCACAGAAAATTGGCACCTTTTCCCTAACTTCTAATGTGCTTTTTTCTTCGAAATCAGCTACTGTTTGCTCGGCATACTCCAAAATTTTCAACAAACTACTATTTATTTCTATATCTATATCGTTTGCGTTCAAAAGTAATACTTCATATAATGTTGTAATAAGATCGTTAAAAACAATTTTTGTAAATACCACATCATTAGGCAACCTAGCTGTCTTATCAAAGTTTATATAAAATTTAATATCTTCAAAATGATTTAAAACTTTGCGAAGTGACTTGGCTAAAGATTTCCAATGCAAATTGCCATCAATTTTTGATATAATTCCAATTTGCTTCATCAAACGCAAAAAATATTCACATGGACGTCCATAATGTTCATACATGTACCGTTTTTGGATACTATTTAAACAACCACGCATGTTTGATAAACTACTATATACGACGTGAGTGACAGACACGATGTTATCCTTTATGCTTGTTTCAATTTCGTCTGTTGCCTCTATATCCTTTTCTATAGCGAAAACTTTATCTTCAATTTGATCTAAATTTTGGACAACTTCAATGCCTTTGTCAATTAAAGTTTCTACATTTTCCAAAAAAATAAAGTTTAAACATTTCATGTTTTCTTCAATATCATTAAGATTGCTTACAAGACTAAGTAGATTGATTTGAGTTTTACTTCGTTCTATTGTGTTTAGCACATCTAAACTTTTTTCAGTATCACTTAAACAATCTTTTATGAGGTTATCTGAATGATTTTGTACATCCGCGGCTGTTTGAGCTACTTTTATTTCATATATATTTGAAACTAAAGATAGCAAAGTGGAACAAGCCTCTTTTAATAAATCCATAGGACCATCTTCATTTAATTGAAGCTGAACACTTCTCACACTGCACTCTAAGTCTTCAAGAGTTTCATTGAGAGTGTCATTTCTAGTTCCATCATAGTCATGCTTTAATTTAATAATCAATATTTGAACTTCTTCAAGAATATTATTTAAAGATTCTGTTTTTTCAGCATGTTCTTTTGGTAAATGTACATTAACCTGTTCGTTTACTTCATGCAAAAGGCTTTCCAATTTCTTCAAAGAATTTTCACTTATATCAACCGATGTAGATAATGGTCCTAAAATAAAAAGTTCATACATTATTTTAATAAACTGTGTGTACTGCGATCATGACCTATCAAATTACTCCTGAACAAAGACTAAAGAATTAAAATTTTACTTACCTCGGTCTAAGGGAACTGTTTGTTCTTTCGTATCGGTTATTAATTGCTGAACATCATTTTTCAAAACAACGATGGATTTTACGATATTTTTCACGAAACTAAGATTTTTAAGTTGATCGTCTTCCTTTGACTTAGTTCTTAGTAGCTTTTGGAATACATTTAGGGAATCATATAATTTTAAACCTAAATATTTAATATTTTCACTCTGTTCAGATTCAGCATGGCCAATGTCAGATGTCACAGTATGCTCTGAATCATTAATACAATTCATAACCTTTATTGCCATACTAATGGTGTTTTTAAGTTGCTCAGCTATAGGTGGGAAAATTGTTTCTACTTGTTTAAAATTATCTTGTGCTATTAATTCTCGTAGATGTTGCAATATTACTTGTTCTGAAATAGGAAACTCAACTTTATAAAACTGAAAAATGTTGTTTGTGTGTTGCGTGTACAGAAATATTTTCAATACCTAGTATTGTTTATATAATTATCTTCAATTCATGCTATCAATGATAAGTTATGAAAGTGTATAGTCAATATTTCATCATTATCATCATAAACATCAGCCCCAATTCGTCCACTGCTGAAGATAGGCTTCTCTCAATGAACCACAACAAGACCGATACCTCGCCACTCGCATTCAACACGGACCGGTCACTGACGGCGATCGTCTTCCCATCTGGTTAATGGCTGATCAAAACTTCGTCTACTCAAACGCGGCCTCCACTCTTGAACCTCATTGGTCCATCGGCCAACCGTTCTCCTGAGTATGTGACCAGCCGACTGCCGCTTCAACGAGATCATTCAATATTTAATCAGTTAATTGTATTAAACTTAAAGGAAAGTCTAATATGGCTAAACCTATAATATCTCTAGACAATATACATTATATTGTACACAATAATTAATTATTTCGTATTAAATATATTAAACCAATCGAACTTCAATCACCTCTGTCGATTATTACAGTTCAATAACCATTGTGGTACTTACGTGTACGTACTTTCATCATTGTAATATATGTGTGTGCATTAATTTGTTGAAATAAGTTAAATAAATGTGATTAATACTTTCAAATGAAATTATGTATTATTTGCTTACAATAAAATAAATTAGGAATAAAAATAAAAAAACTTCGTTCTTTCTTTTCATTTGTGAAAGCTATTTTCGAAGCTTTAGTATTCATATGTATATATTTAGGAGCTATTAGAATAAATAAATCATTTGGTAATTGCTCTACGATTTGAGTGATTTTCTGATTTAATTCATCTTTAGGTATGGACATAAGGTTTCCTTCTTTATTTAGTTCTTGCATATACATTGTTTCCAATGCTCTATAATAACTTATAAACAACGTGAGCTTCATCAAATTTAATATTTTCCGCAACTTTGGGTGCTATGGTACTAGGATACAGAACGCAATACTATTCCCCACCATGGTTCAGGCCTTGACGTGGCGGTGGGGCTCAGTAGCCTAGGGTGAGCCGCTGCACATTGGGCGAAACTAATTGAGCAGAGGGGGCTCTTTGTACCCCTCTTATAAGAAGAGGGGACAAAGGAGCAGGGGGCAAGAAGGGGCGAGGATGGGAACCTCACCCCATTGTATGGTCCGACTTTAGGAGGGGTTGTTCTGTAGTGCGGGACAACCCCTCAGTGGAGGTGGCATCGGTCCCTTGGGGGACTGACTAGCCGTATAGGTGCCCTGTTTGTTTATTAGATCCGGGGTACCTCACCAAAGGCGGCATTGGTGGCACTCGCCGGGTTTTAGTGGGTAGAGCTAAGTCCACTTACCACCTTTCGGGCGCAGCGAGTCCCACATGCCTCGCGGGATGCCTTTGAGCATTTCCCGGCGTTAAAACAAAAAGGACGCAATACTATTGAGTAATTCTATCGCTTTTGTTTTATATCTCTCAATTGTTTTATATTTTCCGTGTTTTTACGTGTAAGAACACTCACATATGACAACTCAAAATACTGAGGAAGTTAGTCTACGGACTAATTTCCTCTGTATTTTGAGTTATATCGATGTATTTTTCTACATGTTACATGTAGCAGAGCATCCGTAACTTACCTGAAAAAAGAATTTAAGTGAAAGGATGGACGTATTGTAAAGTTCAAATGTAAAATTAGAGATTATTGTAATATTTATAGAATGAAATGTATTAAATCTGATTAACAGTAATTATTAATAGTAGGTGAAAAAATAAGTGTAACAAAAAAGATACATATTTTGTAAATGAAAATGAGCTATATTTCGATATTTTTTATCTTAGGCGGACGTCAGTCGTATATTTATTTTATATCTTCTATGTTTTTTCTACGTTTTTTTAATAAACAATACCTTTCGTTGAATGTTTATATTTTGTCATGTAAGTAATTCAGAATTCAAAAAAAGCACACATCAAAATTATAAAATTATAACAAACACGATAGGTGGCAAAAGCAAGTTTCGCTAATGTGTTGTCTCTATTTTTTGCCAATATCACAAACATTTATTACAATCAGAGGATTGTGTAGTTACGTAAAACTATTCTAGTAAATAGTAAAACTGATTGCAAGAGAGGCACCCTCTATATTTCCGATATTGAAAAGCATATAGAACTACAAAAAATACATATTTAACACGTACAGATAGCGAGCTGACACCTGACATGAGCAACAATTCGAAGAATTGCTCTTATACTCACTGGTATAATATGTTACGTTATCCGAAGTCTTTTGACGAGAATGTGAAGAGTTGTTAATAATTAATAAGCATTTTGACAGCTTATATTATTTAAAAAAAATACATAATTCCAGATTTAGTTTACATATTAAAAAAAGATACAAAAATATAGTCATACCTTGTTTTGTTACGCTTTCTTTGTCTAAAGTGTCTTTTTTGGAAGTGAACACAATCGCAACATTACTTTGTTTTACATCTCTATACATAAATTCATCATTAAGTGTTTCGTTAGAAGTGTCTTTTGTTGTAGTCAACTGAGTAACAACATCTTTACCGCCTTTAATAAGTTCAAGATGACTAGATTTAATTTCTTCATCTACTTCTTTTGAATCTTGCACTGGTTTTTTACTAGTCAAATCATCTATCACGGTTGGTACTATTACTGTGACTAGATCATTACTTAATTTCTCCATGACGTGAACAATTTTCTGATATATTTCATCTCCTAATATCAATTTAGCATCGTTCTCCTTAGATAACGTTTGCATTTGAATTGTTTCTATAGCCTCTTTTAAGTTAGATGCTAAAATAGCTTGATTTAAGTTAATATTACCCATAAAAATCTTAGGAGCTGTCGTACCAGGAACTATTTCGTTTACTGCAATACTGTGAAGTAATTCTGTCGCATAATTTCCGGATCGTTTTAAATCTTCGGTTTTGATAAATGGAAGAGATTCCTCGGCATTTTGAGTAAAATCGATATACTGTTCTATATGCTGCAGTAGCGATTCTAACTTCCCTAAAATAATTATTTTATGTATTGTCAAGGAAATGTTAAAATGTGCTCTTATGTGGAATTTGAATGAAGCCGTGGTGAGAATTATTGCTACAAAATGTATAATAATGGTTATCCGATTTTTAATAAAGCTTATTTCTCAAGCCTTTTGTTGAATTTATGACAGATTAAAACAAATACATAAAAATATCATATAAATGTTTTAAAAATCGTGGTGAGTAGGTATTATTGCCACAACATTGATAAATATGGTAATATTCGTATTTCATTAATCTTATACTTAAACAATGGATTAGAAAATGTAGATAATCTTAGATTTCTGTACATGTTAGTACATGATATAAAAAGTCTGGTATACCTTGGTCTAGTACGCTTCCTTTATCTAAACTGTCTTTATCGGAAGTCAACACAGTTGCAACCTTTTCAATACCTTTACTTTGTTTAATATCGTTAGCTTTAAATTTTTCGTTCAGTATTTCGTCAGAAGTTTCTTCACTGGTAATCATCTCAGTAACATCATCATCAACGCTTTTACTTAGTTCAACATGCCTAAATTTGATCTTTTCCTCTACTTCTTTTGAAACTTGCATTGGTGTGCTACTACTCGAATCATCTATAACGGTAGGTACTATTACTGTAATTAGATCATTTCTTAATTCCTCAATGACTTGTGCAATTTGCTGGTATCTTTCATCCCCTAATACCAATTTCGCACTGCCTTCCTTAGTTAACGATTGCATTTGAATTGTTTCTATAGCCTCATTTAAGTTAGATGCTAAAATAGCTTGATTTGAGTTAATACTATCCATAATAATCTTAGGAGCTGTCGTACCAGGAACTATTTCGGTTACTGCAATACTATGAAGTAATTCCGTTGCATAATTTCCAGATCGTTTTAAATCTTCGGTTTTGATAAATGGAAGAGATTCCTCGGCATTTTGAGTAAAATCGATATACTGTTCTATATGCTGCAGGAGCGATTCTAACTTTCCTAAAATAATTATTTTATGTAGTGTCAAGGAAATGTTAAAATGTGCTCTTATGTGGAATTTAAATGAAGCCGCGGTGAGAATTATTGCTACAAAATGTATAAGTTATATCCGATTTTTAATAAAGCTTATTTCTTAAGCCTTTTGTTGAATTTATGAAAGATTAAAACAAATACATAAAAATATCACATAATTAAAAAATTGTAATATTCGTTTTTAGATTAATCTTATACCTACCTAAACCTTGGGCTACAAAATAGATAAAATATAGTGCTAGATTTATGTTCATGTTAATGCATGAAAAGTATAAAAAGTTTGGTATACCTTGGTCTGGCACGCTTACTTTATCTAAACTGTCTTTATCGGAAGTTATCACAGTTGCAACCTTTTCAATACCTTTACTTTGATCAACATCGTTAGCTTTGAATTTTTCGTTCAGTATTTTGTCAGAACTTTCTTTTATAGTAGTAATATCAGTAACATCATCATCAACGCCCTTACTTAGTTCAACATGGCTAGATTGGATATTTTCGTCTACTTCTTTTGAATATTGTATTGGTTTTCTACTTCTGGAATCATCTATAACAGTTGGTACTGTTATTGTGATTAAATCATTTCGTAATTTCTCAATGACTTGTGCAATTTGCTGGTATCTTTCGTTCCACAATACCAATTTGGCATCGCCTTCCTTAGTTAACGTTTGCATTTGAATTGTTTCTAAAGCTTTATTTAATTTAGAAGCTAAAATAGCTTGATTGGAGTTGATATTTTCCGTGTTTATCTCAAGGGCTGTTGTATCAGGGACTATTTCAGTAACTACAATACTATCGAGTAATTCTTTTGCATACTTTCCAGATTGTTTTAAATCTTCCGATTTGATACATGAAATAAATTCCTCGGTATTTTGAGAAAAATCGATATACTGTTCAATATGCTGCAGAAGTGATTCTAGCTTTCCTAAAATAATGATTTGTGTATGGTAAAGGGAATGTCGAAATAAGTTATTATAAATATTGAATAAAGCCGGGAGTATTATTGCCACAACATTTATAAAAATGGTAATATTCGTATTTGATTAATCTTATACTTAGACATTGGATTAGAAAATGGATAATAGATAATGATAGATTTCTGTAGAGGTTTATACATGATATAAAAAGATTTGTATACCTTGCTCTGGTACGTTTTCTTTGTCTAAACTGTTTTTATCGTAAGTCAGCACAGTTGCAACCTTTTCAATGTCTTCACTTTGTTCAATTTCGTTAGCTTCAAATTCTTCGTTCAGTATTTCATCAGAAGTTTCTTTTCTGGTAATCATCTCCGTAATATTATCATCAACGCCTTTACTTAGTTCAACATGGATAGATTTGATCTTTTCTTCTACTTCTTTTGAATCCTGCATTGGTTTGCTACAACTCGAATCATCTATAATGGTAGGTACTATTACTAAGATTAGATCATTTCGTAATTCCTCAATGACTTGTGTAATTTGCTGGTATTTTTCATCACCGATCAATTTCGCACCCCCTTCCTTTGTTACCGTTTGCATTTTAATTGTCTCTAAAGCCTTATTTAATTTAGAAGCTAAAATAGCTTGATTGGAGTTGATATTTTCCGTGGTTATCTCAAGGGCTGTTGTATCAGGGGCTATTTCAGTTACTACAATACTATCGAGTAATTCTTTTGCACAATTTCCAGATTGTTTTAAATCTTCCGATTTGATAAATGAAACAGATTCTTCGGCATTTTGAGTAAAATCGATAAACTGTTCTATATGCTGCAGGAGTGATTCTAACTTTCCTAAAATAATGATTTGTGTATGTTTAAAGGAATGTAAAAATAAGTTCTTATAAATATTAAATACAGCCGTGAGTATTATTGTCACAAAATTTATAAAAGTGGCAACATTCATTTTTGATTAATCTTATACCTAAACCTTGGATTAGAAAATAGATAATGCTAGATTTCTGTAGATGTTACCACATGATGTAAATAGAATTTTATACCTTGGTCTGATACGTTTTCTTTGTCTAAACTTTCTTTATCGGAAGTCAACACAGTTACAACCTTTTCAATGCCTTCACTTTGTTCAATTTCGTTAGCTTTAAATTTTACGTTCAGTATTTCATCAGAAGTTTCTTTTCTGGTAATCATCTCCGTAATATTATCATCAACGCCTTTACTTGGTTCAACATGGATAGATTTGATCTTTTCTTCTACTTCTTTTGAATCCTGCATTGGTTTGCTACAACTCGAATCATCTATAATGGTAGGTACTATTACTGCGATTAGATCGTTTCGTAAATGCTCAATGACTTGTGCAATTGGATGGTATTTTTCATCACCTAATATCAACTTCGCACCGCCTTCCTTTTTTAACGTTTGCATTTGAATTGTTTCTAAAGCCTTATTTAATTTAGAAGCTAAAATAGCTTGATTGGAGTTAATATGTTCCGTGGTTATCTCAAGGGCTGTTGTATCAGGGACTATTTTAGTAACTACAATACTATCGAGTAATTCATTTGCATACTTTCCAGATTGTTTTAAATCTTCCGATTTGATAAATGAAACAGATTCTTCGGCATTTTGAGTAAAATCGATAAACTGTTCTATATGCTGCAGGAGTGATTCTAACTTTCCTAAAATAATGATTTGTGTATGTTTAAAGGAATGTAAAAATAATTTCTTATAAATATTAAATACAGCCGTGAGTATTATTGCCACAAAATTTATAAAAGTGGTAATATTCATTTTTGATTAATCTTATATCTAAACCTTGGATTAGAAAATAGATAATGGATTTTTATACCTTGGTCTGGTACGTTTTCTTTGTCCAAGCTGTCTTTTTCGGAAGTCAGCACAGTTGCAACCTTTTCAATATCTTTACTTTGTTCAATAACGTAAGCTTTAAATTCTTTGTTCAGTATTTCGTCAGAAGTTTCTTTTCTGGTAATTATCTCCGTAACATCATCATCAACGCCTTTACTTAGTTCAACATTGGTAGATTTGATCTTTTCTTCTACTTCTTTTGAATCCTGCATTGGTTTGGTACTACTCGAATCATCTATAGTGGTAGGTATTACTGTGTTTAGATCATTTCGTAATTCCTCAATGACTTGTGCAATTTGCTGATATTCTTCATCTTCTATTATCAATTTCGCACCGCCTTCCTTTGTTAACATTTGTATTTGAATTATTTCCAAAGCCTTATTTAATTTAGAAGCTAAAATAGCTAGACTGGAGTTGATATTATCCATGGTTATCTCAGGAGCTATCATACCAGGAACTATTTCAGTAACTGCAATACTATAGAGTAGTTCTTTTGCATAGTTTCCAGATTCTTTTAAATCTTCCGATTTGATACATGAAATAGATTCCTCGAAATTTTGAGTAAAGTAGATATACTGTTCTATATGCCGCAAGAGTGATTCTAACTTTCCTAAAATAATGATTTGTGTATGTTTAAGGGAATATAAAAATAAGTTCTTATTTATATCAAATATACTTAAACATTGGATTAGAAAATGGATAATAGATAATCTTAGATTTCTGTAGATGTTAATACATGATATAAAAAGATTTTCATACCTTGGTCTGCTACGTTTTCTTTGTCTAAATTGTCTTTATTGAAATTCAACACAGTTGCAACCTTTTCAATACCTTTACTTTGATCAACATCGTTAGCTTTAAATTTTTCGTTCAGTATTTCGTCAGAACTTTCTTTTATAGTAGTCATCTCAGTAACATCATCATCAATGCTTTTACTTAGTTCAACATGGCTAGATTGGATATTTTCGTCTACTTCTTTTGAATTTTGTATTGGTTTTCTACTTCTGGAATCATCTATAACAGTTGGTACTGTTATCGTGATTAAATCATTTCGTATTTCCTCAATGACTTGTGCAATTTGCTGGTATTTTTCATCTCCGAATATCAACTCCACATCGCCTTCCTTAGTTAACGTTTGCGTTTGAATTGTTTCTAAAGCCTTATTTAATTTAAGAGCTAAAATTGCTAGATTTGAGTTAATACTATTCATAGTAATGTCAGGGGCTGTTTCAGTAGCAACAATGCTATTAAGTAATTCTTTTGCGTAATCTCCAGATTGTTTTAAATATTCCGTTTTGATAAGTGGAATATCTTCCTCAGCATTTTCAGTGATATTGATATATTGTTCTATATGCTGCAGAAGTGATTCTAATTTGCCTAAAATATAGTTTGTGGTTTGTCGAATAAAGATTAAAATCAGTTCTTACATTAATTGTGAATATATCCAAGAATATCATTACTACAAACATATCATAGAGGATACATTTGATATATGCTTAAATCTTGAGTTGTTACAGATTAGCAAACCCGGCAGACCTCGTACAGTCTTAACATTGGCGTTATGTTAAAACTTCATACCATGAGTAATATGAATAAAAAGTGATGCTTATAATTATTTGATATTCAACAAATTCATACAAATTATCACACATAAAAAAATATAATAAGTACGCCTAGGAAAACAAAATATTATACATATTTTCTAAAATATTTATCAGCATGACAAATGCTAATTTTCTATATAATGCCTATAATTCGGTAAAATTTCATTTTACCGGCCATTTTAAATACATACACAAAATTTTATCCAAATCGAACTAACTTTATAGGACAGTTTAGTTGACAAATACACGAACAAGAATTTTAGCATAATATGTAGATAATCCAAGGTATATTTATAAGTTAATACATGTTTACAAAAATATTTACCTTGTTCTGGTAAGCCCTTTTTGTCCGTGTCACTATCTTTAAATTCTTCAGTCAATATTTGGTCGGTGATGTTTTTTTTTGCAGTCAACAATTTTGCAACATCTTCAATATCATTGTTACTTTGTTCAATAGCGCTGGCTTTAAATTCGTCTATCAATATTTCGTCTGAAATGTATTTTGTGGTGGTCAACACTGAAACAACCTCTTTAATAACTTTACTCTGTTCAACATCGCCAGTCTTCACTTCCTTGCCTACCTCTCTTGAATCTTGTATTGCTTTATTACTAGGTAAATTATCTATAACATTTGGTATGAAGACTGTTACAAGGTCTTTCCGCAATTTCTCAATTACTTGTGCAATTTCCTGATATTTTTTATTTTCACATAATAATTTAGTATCAACTTCTGTAGCTAACGTTTTTATTTAAATTATTTCTAAAGCTTCATTTAATTTATAGGCCAGATTGGCTTGATCAGAATTTATATTTTTCATGGTATTTTCAGGAGCTATCATACCAGAAACTATTTCAATAACTGCAATACTATCGCGTAAGTCTTTTGCAAAATTACCAGATTGTTTCAAATATTCCGTTCTTATATATGGAAGAAATTCGTCAGCATTTTGCGTTAGAACAATACATTGCTATAATGTATTGTTCTATATGCTGTAGAAGTGATTCTAACTTTCCTAAAATAATAATATTTAGATCTTAGGGGAACGTCTACTAATTAGGTTTTTCAGTGGATTTCTCATTAAAATTTACTTTCTCGATAATTATCACGTTGTTTTTATATGAAACATGTAGGATCAAATAAAGGTTTAAATATTAAATTACAGTAAAACATATTTCTTGAATAAAATACTCTCCATGGACTGAATTAGAATAAGCGTTCTTTTATTAAATTTCTTGTTCCTATTTAAGTATTCTATGGTTCAATTTAATAAGTGTTATTAAAGACTACGGTCTATGCTATCTTGAATACGAACTAGCCTAGTCTTACAAAATTATAAATAAAATTGTATATATGTAATAAATCTCCTAAATTTATAATGGGATATTTACAAATAGGCATTTTACAAGGAAACATCTCACGCGCGATTAAATGGAAAAATGGTGAAGGGGGTTCTAAGAATTGTCGAATTTTCCTAACGTAATTAGTTTTTAACCGACTTCAAAAAAAAGGAGGTTCTCAATTCGTCTGTATGTTTTTTTTTTTTTTTTTTTGTATGTATGTGACACGATATCTCCGCCGTTTGTGAATGGATTTCGATGGTTATTTTTTTGTTTGAAAGCTGGTGTTTCCAATTTGGTCCCATATTAATTTTATTAAGATCTGACAAGCCGTTTTTTAGTTATTCGCAATAATGCCTATTTGGTTGGTTTTGTTTATCTTGATGATATGATAATTTAATTACGTGTCGATGTAACTAACAATTGTATAGGATGCTTTGGTAGCACACCATAGTATGTCGCGGTCATCGTAATCATCATCATCATCACCAATCATCACCATCATCATCATCATCATCATCATCATTTATCCATCCACTGCTGAACATGCCTCCTTCAATGAACGCCAAGACGACGAATTTCGGAATCACTAAAAATTAAGAAATAAAAACATTTTACAAAAAATTAAAACCGACTTCAAAAATACTAAACTAAAAAGTAATAAAATAACAGTTTCTTTAATTTTTGTGCTTACAACATATAATCAACTTAATCTTCTACTAATGTACAAACTTTGCGTTTACCACGTCATTATAGTTACTTTTGGAGTCGGTGTCGTATTTGTTGCTGTACATTACCTACCTACCTTGGCTGACACCGACTCCAAAAGTAACTATAATGACGTGGTAAACGCAAAGTTTGTACATTAGTAGAAGATTAAGTTGATTATATGTTGTAAGCACAAAAATTAAAGAAACTGTTATTTTATTACTTTTTAGTTTAGTATTTTTGAAGTCGGTTTTAATTTTTTGTAAAATGTTTTTATTTACTTACAAAGAATCTTATCAAATGTCAAATACGGTATTGACATTAAGGCGAATCACCGAGATTGGCGGAGTAGCGGGCGTGGCGGCGTCTTATGAAAACACTAGCTAGCATTAAATTTTTGGGATCAATTTGAGTAAAAAATATATATTCTCTGTAGTAAAGAAAATAAAATACTGCCATATTTAAATATATAATATAGCAATATAGTAAATTATTCGTTTTTATTTTAGCCTGTTTTAAGGATTTTTTATGATCGAGTAGAGTAACATCATATCCCGTATCCAATTAGTACATCATTTAGAGTTTAGACAATATTATCTTTAGGTGTCTCTGATATTTTTTGTGAGACCGTTATATTTTAATAGTGAATATCTCAAAAAATTTAAACCCTCTTAGCCGCTTCTCCTACGGTGACTCTCCTTAACAAAAATAATGGAAGATTTTATTTATTATTATAATTTTATACACCGAATTCCAAAATATCAATCATTCTGATTTTGACGACCTCTGTGGCTCAATGGTTAGCGCGTTGGCGCTCAAGTCGAAGGTAGCGGGTTCGAATCCTGCCAGGGAACAAAAAGTTTTCTGTGTTCCTGGGTCATGGATGTGTATTAAATATGTGTATTATATAATAAAAAACTTAAATATATGTATAGTATAAAAGTATTAAATATATTTCCGTTGTCTGGTACACATAACACAAGTACTTCGAGAACTTACAACGGGACCAGATTGACTGTATAACAGCGTCCATAGATATATATTATTATTATACCAAAATATATGGGACTAGCTGTTGCCTGCAGCTTCGCCCGCGTTACTCAACTCCTATAAGTCACAGCGTGATGTTTTATAGCCTATATAGCCTTCCTCGATAAATAAGCTGTCTAACACTGAAAGAATTTTTTAAATCGGACCAGTGGTTCCTGAGATTAGCGCGTTCAAACAAACAAACAAACTCTTCAGCTTTATAATATTAGTATAGATTAATTAATAATTTTGAGATATAATTTTATGAAAATAAACCCATTGATTACGTGATGAACGCGAAACAGTATAATATAGAATGCTGGTTTTTTTACAATTAAACATTAATATTTTGGTTAAATTGAGAATCAGGAATATTTTAAAATACTTTTACAAAAATTATCAACATCCCTATTGAGTCTACTACTAATATAGTCAAGGAACTATTCTAAATTAAAACAAGATTTTAAAAGTAGATTACCTTGTTCAGGTACGCTTTCATTGTCTAAAATCTCTTTTGTCGAAGTTAGCGTAGTGGAAACATCATCCATACCTTTACTTAGTTCAACATTGCTAGCTTTAAATTCTTCTTTCAGCATTTCTTCTGAAATATCTTTTGTGGCAGTCAACACACTTGCAACCTTTTCAATACCTTTACTTTGTTCAATATCGCTAGCTTTAAATTCTTCTTTCAGTATTTCTTCTGAAATATCTTTTGTGGCAGTCAACACACTTGCAACCTTTTCAATGCCTTTACTTTGTTCAATATAGCTAGCTTTAAATTCTTCTTTCAGTACTTCGTCAGAAGTGTCTTTTGTGGTACTTAACTCAGTAATGACATCTTCAACGTCTTTACTTAGATCAAAGTCGCTAGATTTAATCTCTTCGTCTACTTCTTTTGAATCTTGCATTGGTTTGTTACTAGTTGAATCATCTATAATGGCCGGTACTATTACTGTTACTAGATCATTACGCAGTTCCTCAATAACGTTAGCAATTTGCTGATACTTTTCATCTCCTAATATGAATTTTACATCGAATTCCTTTGTCAACGTTTGTATTTGAATTGTTTCTAAAGCTTCATTTAATTTAGAAGCCAAATTAGCTTGATTGGATTTGATACTATCGATAGCAATCTCAGAAGCTGTCGAACCGGGAACAATTTCAGTAACTGTAATGCTATCGAGTAATTCTTTTGCAAAACTCCCAGATAGTTTTAACTCTTCCGTTTTTATGTGCGGAATAACTTCAGCATTTTGAGTGATATCGATGTATTGCTCTATATGCTTCAGAAATGATTCTAAATTCCCTAAAATGAACATTTGGATATAGGTCACATAATATGTTTACTTTTAATATGGCTGAGAATACTATTGCTAAAAAATATCATAGCGGGTGTCTATGGATGTCGGTTATCACCTACCACCAGATGAAACGTCTGAACTTTTGCCCCCTCTTATATAAAAAATCACCCTCATTATATTTGATATCTAAAAACCTTTGACCTAAATACACACACCGGCATATTTAGCGGAACATTTTTTTTTTTTTTTTTTTTTATGGCATAGTAGGGCAATGAGCAGTCGAAGCCGTTTGGCGACTACCGACGCCCAAACACATCCGCACAACCAAAGATTATGCAGATGCGTTGCCCTCCTTTTCCCTAACCCCCCCCCAATGAGCCACCGGAAACTCACAAACCGCACGAAACGCGACAGCATAGCTGTCACTTGACGCCGGTGTTATGTGAGCGAGAGGTACCACCCCGGTCGTGCCGGCCCAATTCGGCTGCTAAGCAGCATGGCACTACCTCTTAACACATAAAATAAAGGTTCGATATCAATATCATATAAGTTTGCTGGCTGGTTTATACGTCATTTAATTTAAAAAGAATTATTTTCAAATTAAGAAAACAACTGAACATCACATTTTATGCAATTGTTTTAATTTTATTCAAATACACCTTATCTGGAGCGAACTTCGAGTATTTCTTCCTTCTGAGTTTGATTCAAAATTTCATTGAAATACTGTTTTTTGTTAGTTTTTTTTTAATCGCGTATCTTTTTATAGTGGAGGACTAAATTATGTTTGACTTAGCCCCAACGGAGATTGCCAGGGCACTCGAAATGCGAAGAAATGGTCAAACCTACAGAGTGATATCCAGAGATCTTCGTCGACCAGTTACAAAGATCTATCGCAGTATCCAACGGTTCAGGGAGACCGGTACTTATGTGAGAAGAGCAAGACAAGGCAGAAAAAGACGCACTTCGAGTAGGGATGATCGTTTTATTCGGCTTCGTGTACGTAGGAACCCCCGTTTGACGGCCGTCCAAGCCCGACATGAGTTAGAAGCAGTGCGGGGTGTAACCGTAAATGAGCGTACGGTGCGAAAAAGGTTCGAAGAAGCTGGTTTGGGTTCATTTGTGCCCGCCAAGGCTCCAAGGCTCGAGGTAAATCATCGTAGAAACAGGTTAACTTTTGCTCAGGAACATCGACTTTGGAACGCGGACCAATGGAGTAAGGTATTGTTTAGTGATGAGTGCAGAATTCTCTTAAATCAAATGGACGGCAGGCAAAGAATATACAGACGCAAAGGAATACGATACATTCAGACAAATTTTGAAACTACAGTTGCATACGGTGGTGGATCAATAATAGTTTGGGCGGGCATTTATTTGGGAGCTCGCACAGACTTGATAGTGATTGACAGAGGGAGTGTGACTGCAGACCGCTATATCAGAGAAGTTTTAGAAGAAAATATCGTACCGTTTGCGCCATATATCGGTGACGATTTCATTTTTATGTAGGATAATGCTCGGCCGCATACCGCTCGGGTAACTCAAGCTTATCTTAATGATATGAATATCACTGTTATGGAGTGGCCGGCAAGATCACCGGATATGAACCCAATACCGTTTGGGACTTGCTGAAAAGAAAAGTTAAGTCCAGAATTCCAGCTCCTGCCAACGTAGGTGAACTGCGAATCGCCGTAGTTGAGGAATGGCGGAGACTATCCCAGGAGACCATCGATAACATAATTCTCAGTATGCCTAGACGGGTAGAAACTTTAATAAGAGCACGTGGAGGAAATACGCGATATTAATCACCATTTTTCTAATTTAATTAATTGTTATTTTAATATTAATTTTCACTTTTGCCGGTTACATGAAAAGTTCAAAAATGTACCATTTTTCACAAATAGCCTTTGCTCGCAAAATCTGTTCTTAATGTGATTTCATTTTAAGTAAAACAAATGAAGCTTTAAATAACAAAAGAAGTGTAGTAAGTAGATTTTAAAATAAAACCATATTTTTTAAATTATGGACCTTTTTTGTGTTCCGCTAAATATACCGGTGTATTTATTTAATTAAATTTTATTTCGACCTAGCAGACCCGAGTGTACAATCTTAACATAGGTTTTTTTTATAACACTATATAAAAATGAATCTTAAGACAGCCAAAATAAGCACACGTACTAAATAATTTTATATGTAATCACAGGTACCCAAATATTTATGTACATGTTTATACAAGTTTAAAAAAACTTTTACCATGTCCTGATACGTTCTCTTTACCAATCTGGCTTGCTTTAAATTCTTCTTTCAATGGTTCGCATGAGCTGTCTTTTGTAGTAGTTAACTCAGTATTAACAACTTCAACGCTTGTCCTTAGTTCAACATCGCTAGCTTTAAATTCTTCTTTCAGTACTTCGTCAGAAGTGTCTTTTGTGGTACTTAACTCAGTAATGACATCTTCAACCTCTTTACTTAGATCAAAATCTCTAGACTTAATCTCTTCGACTACTTCTTTTGAATCTTGCATTGGTTTGTTACTTATTGAATCATCTATAATGGTCGGTACTATTACTGTTACTAGATCATTTCGTAGTTCCTCAATAACGTGTGTAATTTGCTGATACTTTTCATCTCCTAATGTGAATTTCACATCGGTTTCCTTAGTTAACGTTTGCATTTGAATTGTTTCTAAAGCTTCATTTAATTTAGAAGCCAAATTAGCTTGATTGGAGTTAATACTATCGATAGCAATCTCAGAAGCTGTCGAACCGAGAACCATTTCAGTAACTGCAATACTATCGAGTAATTCTTTTGCAAAACTCCCAGATAATTTTAACTCTTCCGTTTTTATGTGCGGAATAACTTCAGCATTTTGAGTGATATCGATGTATTGCTGTATATGCTTCAGAAGTGATTCTAAATTCCCTTAAATTAACATTTGGATATAGTCACATAATATGTTTACTTTTAATATGGCGAAGAATACTATTGCAAAAATATCATAGTGGGTGTCTGTGGATGTCGGTAATCACCTTCTATCAAACGAAACGTCTGTCTATATTCCCCCTATTCTATAAAAAATTATACTAATTATATTTGATATCTAAAAATCTTGGACCTAAATATTTAATTAAATATTATTTCGATCTAGCAGACCCGACTGTACAATATTAACATCGGTGTTTTTTTTAAACTATAGAAAAATGAATATGCAGAGAGCCAAAACCAGCACACGTACTAAATAATTTTATATGTAATCACAGCCCAAATATTTATGTATATGTTTATACAAGTTTAAAAAAAACTTTTACCATGTCCTGATACGTTCTTTTTGCCAATCTGGCTTGCTTTAAATTCTTCTTTCAATGGTTCGCATGAGCTGTCTTTTGTAGTAGTTAACTCAGTATTAACAACTTCAACGCTTGTTCTTAGTTCAACATCGCTAGCTTTAAATTCTTCTTTCAGTACTTCGTCAGAAGTGTCTTTTGTGGTATTTAACTCAGTAATAACATCTTTAACGCCTCTATTTAGATCAACATCGCTAGATTCTTTCTCTTCGTCTATTTCTTTAGAATCTTTCATTGGTTTGTTGCTAATGGAATCATCTATAATGGCCGGTACTATCATTGTGACTAGATCATTTCGTAGTTCCTCAATAACGTGTCTGATTTGTTGATACTTATCCTCACCTAATGTGAATTTCACATTGGATTCCTTAGTCAATGTCTGCATTTGAATTGTTTCTAAAGCTTCATTTAATTTAGAAGCCAAATTAGCTTGATTGGAGTTGATATTATCGATAGCAATCTCAGGAGTTGTCGAACTGGGAACTATTTCAGTAACTGCAATACTATCGAGTAATTCTTTTGCAAAACTCCCGGATAGTTTCAACTCTTCCGTTTTTATATGCAAAATACTTTCAGCATTTTGAGTGAACTCGATGTATTGCTCTATATGCTTCAAAAGTGATTCTAAATTCCCTAAAATGAATATTTGGATATAGTCACATATGTTTACTTTTAATATGACTGAGAATATTATTGCTAAAAAATACCATAGCGGGTTTCTGTGGATGTCGGTCATTACTTACCACCAGATGAACCGTCTGTCTAAATAATTATATTTGATATCTAATAACCTTTGATCTAAATATTTAATAAAATTTTATCTCTAACAAGCAGACCCGACTGTACAACCTTGAAATTTGTGTTTTTAACACTTTACTAAAATGAATAATAAGCACACGTACTAAATAATTTTATACCTAATGATAGCTGAATATTTGTGTACATGTTTATACAAGTAAAAAAAAACCATTACCTTGTCCTAATACACTCTCTTTGTCAATCTGGCTTTCTTTATATTCTTCTTTCAATAGTTTGCCTGAACTGTCTTTAGTGGTATTCAATGAACTTGCAACCTTTTCAATACTTTTACTTTGTTCAATATCGCTAGCCTTAAATTCTTTTTTCAGTACTTCGTCAGAAGTGTCTTTTATGGTAGACAACTCAGTATTAACAACTTCAACGCCTGTTTTTAGTTCAACGTCACGAGCTTTAAATTCTTCTTTCAGTACTTCGTCAGAAGTGTCTATTGTGGTATTTAACTCAGTAATAACATCTTCAACGTCTTTACTTAGATCAAAATCTCTAGACTTAATCTCTTCGTCTACTTCTTTTGAATCTTGCATTGGTTTGATACTAGTTGAATCATCTATAATGGTCGGTACTATTACTGTTACTAGATCATTTCGTAGTTCCTCAATAACGTGTGCAATTTGCTGATACTTTTCATCTCCTAAAGTGAATTTCATATCGGTTTCCTTAGTTAACGTTTGTATTTGAATTGTTTCTAAAGCTTCATTTAATTTAGAAGCCAAATTAGCTTGATTGGAGTTAATACTATCGATAGCAATCTCAGAAGCTGTCGAACCGAGAAACATTTCAGTAACTGCAATACTATCGAGTAATTCTTTTGCAAAACTCCCAGATAGTTTTAACTCTTCCGTTTTTATGTGCGGAATAACTTCAGCATTTTGAGTGATACCGATGTATTGCTGTATATGCTTCAGAAGTGATTCTAAATTACCTAAAATGAACATTTGGATATAGTCACATAATATGTTTACTTTTAATATGGCGAAGAATACTATTGCAAAAATATCATAGTGGGTGTCTGTGGATGTCGGTAATCACCTTCTATCAAACGAAACGTCTGTCTATATTCCCCCTATTCTATAAAAAATTATACTAATTATATTTGATATCTAAATATCTTGGACCTAAATATTTAATTTAATATTATTTCGATCTAGCAATCCCGACTGTACAATATTAACATCGATGTTTTTTTTAACTATAGAAAAATGAATATGCAGGGAGCCAAAACCAGCACACGTACTAAATAATTTTATATGTAGTCACAGCCCAAATATTTATGTATATGATTATCAAGTTTAAAAAAACTTTTACCATGTCCTGATACGTTCTCTTTGCCAATCTGGCTTGCTTTAAATTCTTCTTTCAATGGTTCGCATGAGCTGTCTTTTGTAGTAGTTAACTCAGTATTAACAACTTCAACGCTTGTTCTTACTTCAACATCGCTAGCTTTAAATTCTTCTTTCAGTACTTCGTCAGAAGTGTCTTTTGTGGTACTTAACTCAGTAATGACATCTTCAACGTCTTTACTTAGATCAAAATCTCTAGACTTAATCTTTTCGACTACTTCTTTTGAATCCTGCATTGGTTTGTTACTAGTTGAATCATCTATAATAGTCGGTACTATTACTGTTACTAGATCATTTCGTAGTTCCTCAATAACGTGTGCAATTTGCTGATACTTTTCATCTCCTAATGTGAATTTCACATCGGTTTCCTTAGTTAACGTTTGCATTTGAATTGTTTCTAAAGCTTCGTTTAATTTAGAAGCCAAATTAGCTTGATTGGAGTTAATACTATCGATGGCAATCTCAGAAGCTGTCGAACCGAGAAACATTTCAGTAACTGCAATACTATCGAGTAATTCTTTTGCAAAACTCCCAGATAGTTTTAACTCTTCCGTTTTTATGTGCGGAATAACTTCAGCATTTTGAGTGATACCGATGTATTGCTGTATATGCTTCAGAAGTGATTCTAAATTACCTAAAATGAACATTTGGATATAGTCACATAATATGTTTACTTTTAATATGGCGAAGAATACTATTGCAAAAATATCATAGTGGGTGTCTGTGGATGTCGGTAATCACCTTCTATCAAACGAAACGTCTGTCTATATTCCCCCTATTCTATAAAAAATCATACTAATTATATTTGATATCTAAAAACCTTGGACCTAAATATTTAATTTAATATTATTTCGATCTAGCAATCCCGACTGTACAATATTAACATCGGTGTTTTTTTTTAACTATAGAAAAATGAATATGCAGGGAGCCAAAACCAGCACACGTACTAAATAATTTTATATGTAGTCACAGCCCAAATATTTATGTATATGTTTATCAAGTTTAAAAAAAACTTTTACCATGTCCTGATACGTTCTCTTTGCCAATCTGGCTTGCTTTAAATTCTTCTTTCAATGGTTCGCATGAGCTGTCTTTTGTAGTAGTTAACTCAGTATTAACAACTTCAACGCTTGTCCTTAGTTCAACATCGCTAGCTTTAAATTCTTCTTTCAGTACTTCGTCAGAAGTGTCTTTTGTGGTACTTAACTCAGTAATGACATCTTCAACGTCTTTACTTAGATCAAAATCTCTAGACTTAATCTTTTCGACTACTTCTTTTGAATCTTGCATTGGTTTGTTACTAGTTGAATCATCTATAATAGTCGGTACTATTACTGTTACTAGATCATTTCGTAGTTCCTCAATAACGTGTGCAATTTGCTGATACTTTTCATCTCCTAATGTGAATTTCACATCGGTTTCCTTAGTTAACGTTTGCATTTGAATTGTTTCTAAAGCTTCGTTTAATTTAGAAGCCAAATTAGCTTGATTGGAGTTAATACTATCGAAAGCAATCTCAGAAGCTGTCGAACCGAGAACCATTTCAGTAACTGCAATACTATCGAGTAATTCTTTTGCAAAACTCCCAGATAATTTTAACTCTTCCGTTTTTATGTGCGGAATAACTTCAGCATTTTGAGTGATATCGATGTATTGCTGTATATGCTTCAGAAGTGATTCTAAATTCCCTAAAATTAACATTTGGATATAGTCACATAATATGTTTACTTTTAATATGGCGGAGAATACTATTGCAAAAATATAATAGTGGGTGTCTGTGGATGTCGGTAATCACCTTCCATTAAATGAAACGTCTGTCTATATTCCCCCTATTCTATAAATAATCATACTAATTATATTTGATATCTAAAAACCTTGGACCTAAATATTTAATTAAATATTATTTCGATCTAGCAGACCCCACTGTACAATATTTACATCGGTGTTTTTTTAAACTATAGAAAAATGAATATGCAGGGAGCCAAAACCAGCACACGTACTAAATAATTTTATATGTAATCACAGCCCAAATATTTATGTATATGTTTATCAAGTTTAAAAAAAACTTTTACCATGTTCTGATACGTTCTCTTTGCCAATCTGGCTTGCTTTAAATTCTTCTTTCAATGGTTCGCATGAGCTGTCTTTTGTAGTAGTTAACTCAGTATTAACAACTTCAACACTTGTTCTTAGTTCAACATCGCTAGCTTTAAATTCTTCTTTCAGTACTTCGTCAGAAGTGTCTTTTGTGGTATTTAACTCAGTAATAACATCTTTAACGCCTCTATTTAGATCAACATCGCTAGATTTTTTCTCTTCGTCTATTTCTTTAGAATCTTTCATTGGTTTGTTGCTAATGGAATCATCTATAATGGCCGGTACTATTATTTTGACTAGATCATTTCGTAGTTCGTCAATAACGTGTCTGATTTGTTGATACTTATCCTCACCTAATGTGAATTTCACATTGGATTCCTTAGTCAATGTCTGCATTTGAATTGTTTCTAAAGCTTCATTTAATTTAGAAGCCAAATTAGCTTGATTGGAGTTGATATTATCGATAGCAATCTCAGGAGTTGTCGAACTGGGAATTATTTCAGTTACTGCAATACTATCGAGTAATTCTTTTGCAAAACTCCCGGATAGTTTCAACTCTTCCGTTTTTATATGCAAAATACTTTCAGCATTTTGAGTGAACTCGATGTATTGTTCTATATGCTTCAAAAGTGATTCTAAATTCCCTAAAATGAACATTTGGATATAGTCACATATGTTTACTTTTAATAAGACTGAGAATATTATTGCTAAAAAATACCATAGCGGGTTTCTGTGGATGTCGGTACTTACCATCAGATGAACCGTCTGTCTAAATAATTATATTTGATATCTAATAACCTTTGATCTAAATATTTAATAAAATATTATCTCTAACTAGCAGACCCGACTGTACAATCTTAAAATTAGTGTTTTTAACACTTTACTAAAATGAATAATAAGCACACGTATTAAATAATTTTATACCTTATGATAGCTGAATATTTGTGTACATGTTTATACAAGTAAAAAAAAACCATTACCTTGTCCTAATACACTCTCTTTGTCAATCTGGCTTTCTTTATATTCTTCTTTCAATAGTTTGCCTGAACTGTCTTTAGTGGTATTCAATGAACTTGCAACCTTTTCAATACTTTTACTTTGTTCAATATCGCTAGCCTTAAATTCTTTTTTCAGTACTTCGTCAGAAGTGTCTTTTATGGTAGACAACTCAGTATTAACAACTTCAACGCCTGTTTTTAGTTCAACGTCACTAGCTTTAAATTCTTCTTTCAGTACTTCGTCAGTAGTGTCTATTGTAGTATTTAACTCAGTAATAACATCTTCAACGCCTTTATTTAGATCAACATCGCTAGATTTTTTCTCTTCGTCTATTTCTTTAGAATCTTTCATTAGTTCGTTGCTAATTGAATCATCTATAATGGCCGGTACTATTACTGTGACTAGATCATTTCGTAGTTCCTTAATAACGTGGTTGATTTGCTGATACTTTTCATTTTCTAATGTGAATTTCACATCGGATTCCTTAGTTAACGTTTGCATTTGAATTGTTTCTAATGCTTCATTTAATTTAGAAGCCAAATTAGCTTGATTGGAGTTGATACTATATATAGTAATCTGAGGACCTGTCAAACCAGGCAATATTTCAGTAACTGCAATACTATCGAGGAATTCTTTTGCAATACTCCCAGATAGTTTTAACTCTTCACTTTTTATATGCAAAATAACTTCATCATTTTGAGTGATATCAATATATTGCTCTATATGCTTCTGAAGTGATTCTAAATTACCTAAAATTAACATTTTATAATAATAATAATAATAATAAAACCATTATTTTCAGGCTGCATAGGCCCATAGATAATTACCTTAACCTAATTATACATAATTAATTTTATAGTCACATATGTGTACTTTGAATATGGCTGAGAATATTAATGCGAAAAAATATAATAGCGAGTGTCTATGGATGTCGGTGATCATTTACCACCAGGTGAACTGTATATCCTTTTGCCCCCTCTTCTATAAACAAAATATAATAATTATATTGACGACTTCTGTGGCTCAGTGATAAGCGCGTTGGCGCTCAAGCCCGGAGGTTGCGGGTTCGAATCCCGCCAGGGAACAAAAATATTTTCTGTGTTCCTGGGTCATGGATGTGTATTAAATATGTATATATAATAAAAATCTTAAATATTTATTTTTTATTTATTTATTTATTTTTCAAGGAACACAAACGGTTACAAATAATATATGTACTTATAGTATAAAAGTATTAAATATAAGGTTTGGTAAAATCAATTACGGAAACTTTGGGCACGTGATCTACTGCTTGTGTAAAGACGTTTAGGCAAAAAAAAATTGAAATTCGAAAAAAATTAAAAATTAATAAAAAATTCCAAGAAATGAAATCTATTGCATTAAATCGTCCGCCTGCAATTCATAAACACAAGAAAGGTATACAAAATTGAATTATTTTGCAAGAAATAAATAAAAAATAAATTTTAAAAGGTACTTAGTTGTTTATGTTGCTATCAATCTGGCAGTCTTAATTCTTAAAACGTGAATGAAATCGTTAAAACCCCGTTACATAAGTCGATCAGCTGTGGAGACATGAACCCGATGACCTTGTGTTTATTTATTGCGCGCTGTTGATTTAATGCAATAGATGTTATTTCTTGCAATATAATTTAATTTTGTATACCTTTCTTGTATTTATGAATTGCGGGCGGACGATTTAATGCAATAGATTTCATTTCTTGCAACTTTTTTTGTTTATTTTTTATTTTTTTTCGAATTTCAAATTATTTTTTTTCCTAAACGTCTTTACACACGCAGTAGATCACAAAGTTTCCGTAATTGATTTTACCAAACCTTATTTATTTCCGTTGCCTGGTACCCGTAACACAAGTTTCTCGAGAACTTACCACGGGACCAGATTGACGTGGTGTGAAAGCGTCCATAGATATTATTATATTATTATTATTATATTTGATATCTTTAACCTAAATATTTAATTATATATTATGTCGAACTAGCAGATCCGACTGGACAATCCTAATATTGATGTTTTTTTAATACTATACCAAATAATACCAAAATAAGCATACGTACTAAATAATTTTATATGTAATGAAATTTTTGTTTGCCCAATATTTATGTACATGTTAATACAAGTTTAAAAAAAACTTTTACCTTGTGATACGCTCTTTTTGTCAATCTGGCTTGCTTTAAATTCTTCTTTCAATAGCTCGCTTGAAATATTTTTTGTGGTAGTAAATATAGTAGCAACCTCTTTAGTCACTGTACTCTGTTCAACATCGCTAGATTTTGCATCCTCGTCTTCGACTCTTGAATCTTGTTTTGGTTTGTTACTAGTTGAATTATCAACTTGAAGCTCTACTTGCAATATTTCTTCTGAAATAGCTTTTGTGGTAGTCAGCACAGTAGCAACCTCTTCAATAACTCTACTCTCCTCAACATCACTACATTTTACATGCTCGTTTACTTCTCCCGAATCTTGTGTCTGTTTGTTTCTCGTTGCATCATCTATAAGAGTCGGTACTAAGACGGTTATAAGGTCATTTCGTAATTTTTCAATGACTTGTGCAATATGCATATATCTTTGATCTTCTAATATCGATTTCGCATCGTCTTCCTTAGTTAATATTTGCATTTGAATTTTTTCTAAAGCCTCATTTAATTTATACACTAGATTAGCATTATTGGCGGTAATTTTTTCCATAGTAACATCAGGCGCTGACGTACTGGGAACTATTTCAGTAACTGCAATACTATCAAGTAGTTCTGTCGCATAATTTCCAGACTGTTTTAGATCTTCTGGTCTTATAAATGAAATAACTTGCTCAGCGTTTTGAGTAATAT
Organism: Helleia helle; assembly: GCA_963853865.1. NCBI lineage: Eukaryota > Metazoa > Arthropoda > Insecta > Lepidoptera > Lycaenidae > Helleia > Helleia helle. The sequence goes on from OY971420.1 coordinate 11,163,874, forward strand.
CGATGTATTCTTCTATATACTGCAATAGCGATTCCATCTTTCCTAAAATAATGTTTTTTTTATTTAATCATAAAGTCAACAGTCAAATAAATATTCAACATTAGTTACAAAGTAGCTTATTGAGTTGCAAGTAGAGTCTAGTATCAATATAATCAATTAAATAATAGGTCTTTACCTATGAAATTGCCGTTCTGCAGTACCGTGCCATTTCAAATCAAAATAATTATTGTATGGCTAAGAATTCTAATTTCAAATTAATTTTATTTTAAAAACATGGAATTTTTTTTATCAAAAGTAGTCATTTTTTTATTGATTAGTGTTACATTTTCATCACATTTCAATCTTTTTCGTCATCGTGGATACGTTAAAAATTCGAGTATTTATGGAATATGAGTACCGTCGTGGCAGCAACGCGGCACAAGCGGCACGCAACATCAACGACGTTTACGAAGCTAACACTACAAACCAACGCACCACCTGTTATTGGTTTGCTCGCTTTCGTTCTGGAAATTTCGACCTGAAAAATGAACCTCGCGGTCGTCCGAAGACTTTGGTCGACAATGACGAATTAAAGGCGATTGTGGAAGCTGATGATACACAATCTACGGCCGAATTAGCAGCAGCTTTCGACATTAGCGTCAACACAATATTGGTCCATTTGCACCTATTTATAAAAATTTCGTTGAATTTTTTCATACAAAACGGGAATTTCATAGGTAAAGACCTAATATATAAATAAGTTTTATATTATATTTAAAAATAAGACGCGAATATTATTTCCACAAAATTCATAAATTGTTCTCATACGGGATTTGATTAAGTATTATAATTTTGATTAAGATTTGATTAAGGATTTGATTAAATATTATAAGATACCTAACTAATGCACTAAATATTTTAACAAATAAAAATAATAGAATTTACATACCTTTACTAGGTTCAAAATCGTTAACCTTAAATTCTTCTATCAATATTTCGTCTGAAACGTCTTTTGTAGCAGTCAACATTGTATCAACCAGTTCAATAACTTTACTCTGTTCAACATCGCTGGAATTTACTTCCTCGTCTTCCTCTCTTGAATCTTGTATTGGTTTGTTACTAGTAGACTCATCTATAACAGTTTGTGTGAAGACTGTTAAAAGATCAATTAGTAATTGCTCAAGGGTTTGTACAATTCACTGATATTGTACATTTTCACGTAATAATTTAATATCAACTTCTGTAGTTAGAGTTTATAGTTGAATTGCTTCTAAAGATTTATTAATAGGCCAGATTTTCCTGATCTGAGAGATCTAGAGTATTTTAGTAATTACAATACTATCGATGAAGTCTTTTGAATAAGTACCAGATTGTTTTAATCTTCCGTTCTTATATTATATGGAATAGCTTCCTCGGCATTGTGTATCGATGTATTGTTCTACAGGTTGTCTCTAAAGAAAGCTTATGTAACTGTATGACCACCTGAGGGGCGCAAACCTCACAGGGTCTACCTGTCGAGCCATCATTTTGCAGTTCTGTTGCAATTCGTGGTACGAGTAAATGAGTGCCATAAACACGAAGGTTTACACCTGGATGATATTATGTTAAAGAAATAATATCTCAGAGTGTACTTTAATTATAAATAACCACATTTTTTAAGTCATAATTTTTTTAACGAAGGAGACCTTGGGCGAAGCGAATTGAGCCGAGGGGGCTCTTTGTACTCCTCTTATAAAAAGAGGAGCCAAAAGAGCAAGGGGTACATGGAGCGAGGACGGGAACCTCACCCCATTGTACTAGTCCGATGTTGGGAGGGGTTATTTCGTGGTGCGGGACAACCCCTCTGTGGAGGTGGCGTCGGTCCCCTGAGAGACTGACTTGCCGTCTGTTCAACAGATCCGGGGCACCTCATTAAAGGCAGCATTGGTGGCACTCGCCTGGTTTTAGTGGGTAGAGCAGCGTCCACTTACCAGCTTTCGGGCGCAACGAGTCCCACATACCCACCTGGGAAGACCCACTTCCCCGCGGGATGCCTCAAGAATATTTCCCGGCGTTAAAGAAAAAAAGGGTCTTGGGACAAAATTACAAAATGTCTTAATTGTTACTTATTATTAATCCGTAACGTTATATGTTGAGATTGTATATTTATAGAGCTAGAAAAACCTTTAAATACAGTGCAAAAACAAAAATTTTGTTCTACGACAAAAATTGACGAAGTTATTATCAAATTACTAGCAAGTTTACTGACCGACCGGCACGGTAGGCTGTGACGTCACTGTGACGGTCCACGCTAGTTAGCCGCTGGCAGCGATAAGGCGTGCAGGTGTTTTTATTGCTTAATTGTGTCTTTGAAAAAAAAAATTTCGGTTTGTATCTAACTCACCTTTCTAACTATTTAGAAATATTATATAGTGTCGAAATGTAATATAAATGTAATACTTCTTTTAGAACGCCTAAAAAACTCTTGTTGACCTGCGGAAAGACCCAAAACTACGTAAAAAATTGTATGCTATTGTGAAAAGAGATGATATTAAAATTGCACCTTCTTCCAGGCTATGAGTCATTCTTAATGATTTCGATATAAGTACCTACATAACTATACCTACCTACCTATTGACTATTGTTTAGTTTATATGGAAATTAGTTGGTACCTATAGATGTTACATGTGGTGTACTTAAGTATTCTCTTATTTTAAGCCTGCTGGCTGCTATATTAATAATAACATTACCTACATACATTTTTCGAGTTTTGTGGATAAACCTACGTACTTAGGTACCTATTCAGTATTCACCAATTTCGATTTCTATATAATTCATTCGCTTGAAAGGGAGTGTCCTGGATCTGACTAACACAGGACACCCCCGCGACCGGCCGGTTCCCTCAAAAGGGCTAACCGGGCTTCCTCCTAGTATGAGAGAACTTCGACAACTTGAAGCACCCCTGCCGACGCCGGAACTTTTCTACCGGTGCAGGTACCTAACTTTACCCCGAGTCCCGTTAGACAGCAGAAAGGAGGTGCGCGTAGCACCTTCTCTGCACTCCCGTTCTACGTCAACGGAGTGGGACGGACGTAGCATCATGCTCTCTATCCCACTTCATGGCCACTTGCGAAATAATGGAGCATGTAACGCACCACACTCGACAGCTAGAAGTCCCCTCCAATCTATCGCACACTTTAAGGGTGTGCTGGACCGAGTCCCCCATAGTGCTGCACTCGTGGCAGGCTGGTGTCGGCTCCCTCCTGGCAACCCGACACAGTTACGCACCGACGGTACGAACGTATCTGAACGCTTGGAATACATTTCGGCCTCTCTGAAAGTTCTGTGTATTTTAAATAGACTCCCAAAAGGACGCGCTATTCTAAAGCAATATCAATAATCGATTGTTTCGAAATTTACACCTAGCAACGCTTTGCACCAAGCGCTTAAGTGGTCTCAATTTAAAAAGAACAATAGGGGAAGATTCCAGACTCAACTATATTTGAAGATGGATTTATTGACAGATAGAATTATTGTGTTAGCTGACAGGGGTTTCAAAAATATTGCCCATTTGCTGGAATAACATGGTTACACACTCCTGAAACCGCCTTGTATGAGTTCCAACTCAAAACCTACAGCAGAGGAAGTTTTACAAACAAAGAGTTCACGTTCAAAGAAGCTCAAGGAAATTGAAGACCTTTTGATCCGACCTCACTTTTTTTGTTTCTTTTACAGAGTTTTATTTCGACAACCTCGCATAATAAAAATCACATTAATAATGTAATGAATGGTAAACTTACAAGGATTACTTAGGTAAAAGTCTAAAGATCCACTTTTGGAAGGTTATCTGATTGAGCTTGCACTAAACCAGATTCTAGATATTGGTACTCATATTAAGTACGTTTTATATTTTATAATCAAAAAATTAAACTATAAATACAATTTATTTAAATAAATTGCAAATAAAATGAGGAACAGCGTCGCCGTCGCTCCATCGATTCGTGAACTATGAGTACCGACTGCCAGCCAAGTTCCATGAGGTTTTTTAAGGCATATTAAAGGAATAAAAATGGTTTATCGTCTTGCATTTTTAAATTTGGACCGATAAGTAATTGGTTTTTGAATAGTAATAAATAACTAGTGTTTAATCGTTTTAATAAATCAGAATAAAAAATGAGATTCATTGTGATAGTTTTTTTTAAATATTCTTTTGTATTTACATTTTTGACTTATTTTTTAAAAATCTTAAAAACATGATAACTTAAAAATAGTTATTTTTTGTATAATGTTTATGGGGATATAAAAATTACAAATAGTGGAAAAAAATTGCAACCCCTATCACCTCCTAGCGAGAATACGTCGAATTACCATTAAACCTGTATAAGTACAATAATCTAAATTAATAAAACTAAATTAATAATATAATATGCATAAAACCACTGAGGTCAATTATGCATATAAATACAAGACTTAAAATAAAGTTTTACCTTGTTCTGGTACGCTCTCTTTGTCTGAAATATATTTTGCAGGAGACAACACAGTCGCAACATCTTCTATGTCCTTGCTATGTTCAACATTACCACATTTTAATATTTCTTCTTCCACTTTTAAATGTGGTATCATAGGCGCACCATCTACAACAGTTGGAGGTCATTGGAGGTAAATTATTATATAATCTTCTGTTAGAAATAAATCTTCCTTAATTATAGGGTTATTAAATATGAAAAAATATTTCACATCCGTTCAGAAGATCACAAACTAAATATCTCTTCGGCATATTAGTATTCAATTTAGAGGACAATACGATATTGGCCATATAGCAATATAGAAAAGTCTTTATTAGCATTTTGAAACTATCGAATAAATTTTATTATAAAAAAGGTTTTTTTTCAAATAAACTTAATTGTACAAATTTGTTAATAAAATATAACATTATTTGTAAAATATTGGTTTACTAATCTGTTATAAGAGAAGCAAGATCTCATTGTCGTGTGATGTGATTACGATGTGATTATTTCGCGTGATTAATGATGAATGTAAAAATTCATTGCCGTATCGTAAACAGTAACTATTTAACAAACTATTCATCCCAATCCCTTTGTTTTGTCACATTTAGTCTAACTGACTAAATTTAAAGTATTTATTTTTTCATAATGCCCGATATGAACCCTAACGCACAAATTACATCGTCTTGTAGTTATTCGTCAAGGGTCACTCTGGATAGCTAGAATTAAGTTCTAACTATACTATTCTTACTATAGTTCGACCAAAAGAAACGAACAAAAGCAAAAAAGCTTACGCTTAGGTACGTAAGCGCTACAAGACGTCACAGGACCACGGCTACAGACAGACCTACTGCTGGGTTTTTTGACAAAAAGCGAAATCAATATAAACAAACGGTCTTAGATTTGCACCTTTCGCACTTAATTTTAAATACATTTATAAGTAAATAAAAAATTATTGGCTATAAATTACAAAGAACCTAAAACTAAAAACCTTAAAATATATAATATAATAATTTAAGTTAACTGTGTGATGTCGAATATTTTTTTTTGTTATTTCCTTAAAAAGTCTTATAGCGCTAGGACCCCACTGACCAAGGGTCTCGATACCGAATGGGACAAAATCATATTCGTAGCCTAGACCCTTGTATTTGAATATTTTAGCTTTTTCAGCCGCTTCACAAGCCGCACCAACTCTGTTGTTAGTTCCATGTAGATGGGAAGGGGCCAGCGTGTCTGAACAGGTTGCATCCCACACCAGCACCCGGCCCATCTTCCATGGAATCAAACTCATACCATCCGGTCTCTTGCCATCGTCTCTTGCAATACCAGTCGGCTCAAGTAGACTTGGCACGTTGACGGTGGCAAGGGACCGGCGTATGATATCGTTGAGTGCAGTATGTCTCGAGAACCGGCCTACACTTTTTTGCCATGACAGTCCGTGATGTCCTGGCTTGTCGACATCACTGCCACAGGGACATTTATGGGGAGCGCAGACCAGAACCCCAAGCCGTAGACAGGTTGCGATTCGGAGCGTGTCAGGCTCAAGAAAAGTTCCTGTATTTGACGAAGGGTACGCGTGAAGCCAGTAGCCGGCCTCATGCGTACCTACGGCCAAAAGCCTATCACGCGCCGAACCTGTACTACAGCTCAAAAGATTCTCAAAAGTCAATTTGCAATTTATGTCGTCCCAGCTCCTCGGTGAATTTGGAGAAAATGGAAAATTTTGACCTGGGCATGCAATTAATAAAGCGTTTATAGCTTCTTCCAAGCCAGCAATCTCAAAGTTTGAAGAGGATGCCCTTAAAATTTTACTTATGAGATTTGCTGAACTATGGACAGAAGATAGGAAGGCTGGTAATGCGACACTGGAAATTTTGCGAATCCCTAAACCACCATAACGGATGGGTATTATTATTATTATTATTGCTCGTTCATCTGCCTAATTTAAATTGATGAATTTTAAATTAATAAACATGAGTGCATAATATTCAGCATTATTATGATTTTCATAGCTCGGGCTAAATATATACATATATAACGTAGGAAATAATAACAATGAAAAGTATTGGATATGTTTCATTACTTTTGTATATAACATTGATTGACATACGAAGTTTAATTTATTCTCGCATACGCGATAACCATCTTATCCTACAAGAAAATAGAGATAAATTAAATAATACACAAGTTATTAAATACTCGTAGGTACTTTAAAACTAAAATTTTAATGTAAAATAATTGCATTGCTAAATGATTGTTTAGAATGCCTATTCTGTCATTTAACCAAGTCTACATCAAGTCAATAATATGATAATTTAAATGATTTCAGTGTAATTAAATAGGATTTGAATAAAATCGTTAATGTTTCCTTACCTGTTGGCTCATCTGCGTTTAGAGACAAAATGGTATTAAAACATTCCTCCATTTTATTAATAGGTACCAACATATCTTTGACAGTTTGTACGTTTTCTAAACTTCGTAAATTATCTTCAATGGAATGTAGTTCTTCATCTAGTTCCTTTATAAGGCTTATATTCTCATCATCAATTTTTAAATCAGGTTTTAGATGATCTTCTATTATTACATTCATTTCAGACAGAGTCTGCATGTAAGATTCTGAAGAAGATATCTCGATCGATATAGTATCATCATTATCATTTTTATAAGGAACATGATCTTGCACATTTATTAACTTGAGATGTAAAGCAGTAAGTGGTTTTTTTAATTCAGTTAAGATATCTTTCAATGTGTTGTCTTTAATATCATGTTCGGTTAATTTTGGTGGTGTCATCATAATACTGTCATTCAAAATACCAAAACATTCGGAAAGACACTTTATGATAATTAATTTTTTTGCCACAATTGTAGCTTCTTTATAATCTTGATGTTTTTCAATGACGGATAGTAAATTATCAAATATTTCAATGGTATTAACATCGTATTGTTCCATATTTGCTCTTGTTTTATTAGTTAAGCAAAATCTCATTTCATCTAGTTTTTTATTTATTTGACTATCGATGTCGATTTCACATTCATAAGTACATTGCAATTCATCAGCTATTGTTGTTTGAAATGAATTTAAGTAAGGATTAATTAAATTCGTTATGCTTAGTAATAAATTTACTAGTTCATGAATGTAACCATATTCTAACGATGATAATATTTTGCTATAGATTTCGATGCTAAGGCTAATATCGGCTAAAGGTATTTTAATAAGCATATGGCTTTGTGTATTTAAAACGTTTAATAAAAGTATTCTTAGTTTACTCAAAAATTCTTCAGAATCAATAAAAAAATTTGATAAATGAACATTAATTTCATTAGACAAAGCCATCTGTGAAACGTTTAATTTAAAATCCTGTATAATTTTATTGAGTGACATGAATTCCTGGAACAATCTTATAATCCTTTTATGACTTGGGCGTTTTTTAATAAGACAATTTAAAAGTAATATTTTATTTCTGGCTGATTTAAAGAATTCCTTTATAACTATATCGTCTTTCCATAAATTTTCTGTTGATTCGTGTAGTACATGCACAATGTTTTCAATTATACATTCTGCTTGCTTTAGGGAATCTGCTTCTCTTTCAGTGGCATAAGATGGTAATAAGTTCAATTCGATATCTGAAGATTGTGAAAACTCTACAAAGCTGTATTGCTCTAAAACGGCTACATGTTTTTCAATTTCATGTAGAGTCTCAATAATATCTATTTCACTTTGCAAGCTAGCAGGGTGAGTTACATATCCTAATACTTCATCCTCAGATTTATATATTGCTTCATATATTTTTTGTATAATAGATTTTACTTTTACTATATCGGTTGTACTATTCGTTACTTCCAAGAAATCTTTTAAGATTTGCTGCAGCATCAAAATTTTTGAATCTCTTGAAGGTTCTAGTGGCATCTCTAATGAGGTAATAGCTAGCAGTAAATTATTGACTAACTGACGTAAATTACGTACTTTACTAGAAACATCTAGAGTTTCTTCAGCAACAGATATCGCAGGAAGTATAATACCTAAGCAGTTTTCTAAATTATTCTTTAATTCTAAGAGTTCGGACTTAACCATATTTAATTCTTGTGTAGGTATTTGTGAAACACCATCACAAATTGGAATGTTGCTAAAGTCAACGATAAATAAGCTTTCTTGAAGATGCTGTAAAGGTTCCGCAATATCAATAAGTTGTGCCATATTTGGTATATTTGATGTTTCGTCGCAGGATTCTAATAATAGTGGAGGTATATAACCTTCAATACTAAAATGTAATTCTAATAACTTAGGTATAATTGATTTTAAACAGGAATATTCCTTTTCTTGAGAAAGTGAGTCTATAACTTCTAGAACCTGCGGATTTTGCATAACCGTTATATGATCGTTTAATTTTTGTAAAGCTGAAGCTATTTGTTTACAGGGGTACGGTGCACTTGTTAGGATATCAACTAATTGTCCAGTTGTATTTTCTTCAATTGAAGCCAGTACTAATTGATCAGTTTCAAGAGACTCAGCAATAGTCTTTATGCCAGATATGTCTTCTAATGTAGATAAATCTTCAATAACTTCTGTACCTCCTTGTTCCTGAACAATTATAATACAACTTTGAAGACTTTGAACCACATTTGCTAAGCTCGCGCTTATGTCTTGAGGTGTACTATTATCTTTACATTGAGATATTACATCTTCCTGTAAAATTTCTAATGCGGAATTTAATTCATATAAAGGTTCTGCAAATGACTTTATTTGCTGACTACTGATGAATGCATCTGCATTCTCGTGTATTATTTGAGTGAGTACCGAAATATTTTCTTGTAATTCGCATAAAGGTTTTGCAATACTTTGCTCGTACGATAGCTGAGGTAAATGTAATATTTCTCCTTGTTCGAGTTGTTCAAGCCTTAAGGACGCCACACTTTGTTTGAGATTTACTAGAATTGGACAAATATTTTCCAGAGTTTGCTTTAAGCTTAAATCTTCTGTAGTTTCAAGAGAAATAACATTACTTATAGCTACTACAGCCTTTTCAATGTGTTCGATGATAACACTTGCTTTACTCTCATTATATGAGTCTACTGCTATTTCATCAATATGCTCCAGCTTATCCTCAATATTTATTTCCCTAGCTTGATTCATTTCTTTTTGGATGCTGATTATTATGTCAGCTATGTTATTTTCTAATAAATTATTTAATTCAATAGTAAAAGTATGCTTAGCAATATTTGCATGAACTATTTTTAAAGCATTACTTATGCCGACTAAACATAAATTACTATCGGTATCAATGTTTTTACTAAGCAAAGTATTAATTTTACTAACAGCAGCAGAAATTTCCATAAGTGAAAAATATTTTTCATGATTGTTACTTTCAATTACATTTTCTAAAACTTTGGTTAAATTTGAATGAAAAATAGTAATTTGAATTCGAACTTCCGGTGTAGCTTCCAGCATTAATAAATTGTTTTCTAGTGTGATAAGAACTTGTGCAATTTTTTGAAGCACTTCCAGTTTATTTTCATTATTCATAACATCAAATATACCTATACGTTGTTCTACTTGATCAAGATGAGTTGATATTTCTGACAAATTTGTTTTAATTGTAGTTAACACATTACTTAATGTTTCCTTATCTTCATTTTTACTTGTGGCAGTAGAAAGTTGCTCAAAAGATGTTCTTAACTTCAAAACAGAACTCATTACCCTGTCTATTATTTCCGTGTTATATTTCGATAGTGTTGTTGAACTTTCTGTAACCGATAAATTATCTATATGTTCTAATGCATTTTGAAGGTCTTGTATCGAAGTCGACATATCATTTAGAATAACATCATCGTATCTTAAACCTTGGGAATCTTGGAAGTCATTATTCAGTGAATCTTCTACAATGTAAAGCAATATGTTAAGAGGTATTCGTAAATCTTGAAGAGCCTTTTGAGATTCATTCAAGTGTTTCGAATCAAGATTTTCCAAAACTTTGCCCTCTTTTTTATCAGTTTCAACCTGTTTTTCTTCTATTGTTTTTAAAGAAGAATAAATAGTATCTGTAATTTTTTTTGTTTCGGAGTGGATTTTAGATAAACATATTTGATCCACCAAAATATGTTTATTTTCTACAAGTAAATTAACTTTCTCTATTGACTTACTCACTGCTTCACTACATTTACTAAAAAATAATATGCACGTTTTCTGTACCAACGTTTTATTGTCACTTTCTACTTCAATACACTTTTCAAGCACAGTCAAAGACTGTCGGAGACCTTGCAGCGCTAAGTGGAGCTTAGTAAACAATTTCTCATCAACTTGTAAAAATTCATAGATAGTCTCTTTAATTGCGTCAATAATGCACAGTATTTCAGTAGTAGGTGTAATGAGACTATTAATTATTTCAAGACTCTGTGATGCTGCTGCAGTAGAAGACATTAATTGAGATCTCAAAATTATATCTTTCTCTATAATTTGTACGTCATTAATTACACTTGTTAAAGAATTACTGACACTAGTAACAATAGACTTCAATTCTTCATTTATATCCATAGTTATTTTCTTTTGGATTTCTGAATCATTCTCAAGATTTTCTAAATTTATATTTTCTTTAGGTAGCCCAGTCGATTTATCACTACTAGAACTGGATTTTCTAGAACTAATCGTTCGTCGACGTTGAGAAATAAATTTAGTTTTTGTTGAATCAATTTGTGGAACATTAATATCTTCTTTTAATAAAACAGTTTTAGTCAAATCAGATGATTCTTGTCCTTCCTCTAACGATGGTTTAGAAGATTTAGACTTTGGTTTTCCTATACTGTGAGCGCTAGCAAAACTTTCAGACAGAGGTTGGGAATCATCTTCCTTTTTATCTTCTGAAATCGATAGATCTCTAGATAAACTATAATAATCGTCAATACTTTTTTGGGAGTCAGACTTCTTGCGGTGAGACTTTTTAGGAAAGTCTGACTTTTCTTCTGACAGTAAAGCCATTGTTTTCTCCAAATAATCTTCTCCCCCAATATCTTGATCTAAAGATAATTGCGGAATGATATTTTCATCTACTATGGATATATCATCTATATCAGCTTCTGTTCTAAGATCTTCTTCTGGAGAAACAAAATAATCTGGAGAAACGTCAATTATTATTGCTTCCATTAGCAAATTTCCAGATGTGGAAGTCTCTTTAACAAATCTTAATGGTGGTAACTCGACAACATTATGTTCAGTAACATTTTCAGATAGCTGATCAGCATACATTTCAACAATTTGAAGTGCTTCCTCTTCAGTTAAGTCTGGAGTCTCATACAGCGACACAGAAACTTCTTTACCATCAAAAGAAAATGAAATTTCACCTTTGTCGTCTAAAGTAATGTCACCTACAGGTGTATCATACATTTGTGAAGTTCTTTCTTCGTGTATAGTGCTGAGTGACAAATTTCTTTGTAAAGTTTGTTCATCAGTTTTCTTCTTATTGATTTTTACTGAATCTTCAAATCCCAACAGGGAGGCCGAGCTTGCAGCAATACCCATACAATTATGTGCTTCACATGTATATGTTCCAAGACAGCAGGTGCCGTCCTGGCCCGATATTATTCTATGTATATCTCCAGGTTTTAATTCTTCTCCATCTTTATACCATTTTAAAACAGGCTGTGGAACACCTATAACTTTGCACTCAAGATTAACTGCACCTTCATCTGATAATATTGCTTGTAAATTTTCTAAGAAACGTGGTTTCTTATAATGACGTGGTATTATAAGTTTTAGAAAACATGATGTAACACTGTGTCCAAAGTCATTCATTGCAACACATTTCCATTCCGCTTGATCTAATAATTCTAAATTTTGAATATTTAAATAGAATACACCACGGTCTTCTTTTCCAAGATGACATCGAGAAGTTTCATCTACTGGTTGGTCGTCTCGATACCAAAGGACTGATGGTTCAGGTGGGATGGCAACTGTAATACACAGAAATACCTTACATATATTTTACGAATTTCATATAAATACATATAAAAATAAGTATCTCAAGATATCATGACTATACCTTTCACTGAAAAACGGAATGGTTCATCAATTTTTGCTTCAACACTTTTAAGACCTTGTAAAAATTTTGGTGCTTGGTTTCTTGTAAACAATTGTAGCTTCTCTTCTTCATTTAATTGGTTTTGTATGTCTTCAACTGATAACTCCGCAGAACTACTAGCTTGGCCCATACAATTTCTAGCTATACAACAATATGATCCCAAGGAATTTGTTCCAGTAAGCTGATAAACATCTCCTGGTTTTAATTCTTGGCCATCTTTAAACCAGCTTAAGACCGGTGTAGGAAAACCGACTACTTTACATTCAAATGAAACCAAACCCTCTTCTGTTAATATAGCTTGAAGATTTTCCATGAAACGAGGCTTGCGATAGTTTTTAGGCACTGAAAAAAAAATTGTTGAAGACTATTTTTAGATTCGTAATCATCTTCCAATGAGTAAAAAAGTAAAAAGTAAAAACAAGAGTATACCGTAATGAAATGTGCCTAACGTAGTAAGTATAGTTCTATTAGGAGTAAATTTTGGAAAAAAAAAATATTAAGAAAATACTAGACTTTTGGAAGCAAATCATTGCAATAATGGATTTAAAAAACTCAAAAAATACTTACCGTCCATGGAAACATAGCAAGTAGAAATACCAACTCTACCACCGGCACTGGTAGCAACGCATTTCCATTCACCTTCATCGCACCACTCTGACGACGGGACCTCAATGAAGTAGCCACCAACTCCATCTTCGAGAACGCGATACCTAAAAATATGATTTAAAAGAAAGAACCACAGCAATGAATATGATGCCCAACTGTCCTTTTTAAACTTCACCATCAAGGTCATTCCCAACCCTTTTCAGTCAACTCCTAGACGAATTTTATTATATATATTTGAATTTAAAAAACAAATTAACAAACAAAAACCTTACCTTTCACTGGGATCTATTTTGCCTACTTTGTTATACCAAACAACACAACGCGGCCATGGTGGTACTACAATATGGCAGCTCAACGTCAGAGGCTCGCAAATCCGTACAAAATTATCTTCTAACTCCTTTGTGAAGATGGGGGGAGGTTCGGGTGTCAATCCTCTGAAATATAAGTCATGAGGTAATAAATATATCTGAATGAATAATATGTCATGGTCTCCTTACCGTACTCTTATTTTAACTCTGCCTATGGGGATTACGCTCACATAAAAAATATTTATGTTAACTACTAGCCCGCTTTGCGTATAAATAAAATAATAACCATAAAATGTAATATAAATAATTGCCTCAGGGTTCCATCATAACATCCTATCATCCGCACAAGCACTAAGCTCATACTACATATATATGTATTCTATTATTTTTTCTTAATTACTATTAATTATGCTATAAGAAAATGACAAACAGACAGAATGACAAAAAGAAAAAAAATTGCAGAACGTGAATTAGCTCATCATAAACGATTATTTATCAGAATCAGAGATGCAAAACTGCGCGAACCTTACACCTCAGCTCCCACACACCACTGGAGTTTACTACTTATAATAACAATTGATTGAATAAGCGGAGAAAAAAAGACAAAAAGACTTACTTAGGTACTAGACTAAAATTATAATATTTATTTCAAGAATGAAATAATACTTTCATTATAAAATAAAACTTTAATATGCATGCGTTTGTTGTCCCGCAGCATACCCTGTGTACGTCGGCAGCACAGCAAAAAAATTATAACCTATACAAGTTATCATTTTTTAAACATTTTAGTAATGGGTATAACTTATACCCATTGCTAAAAAGTGAAAGGTGAAAGGAAAAGTAGCTTTAACAATAATAAATACATGTGCAATTATTCATATTTACTTCTTATTTTTCTTTCGTTGTGTTTTCTGAAAAGAATAAAACTGGAAAAAAGGTTTCTTACCCTGAACTCGGTCGCGCAGAACTCTCTCTACTTGCACGTCCAACTACGTGCACCTTAGACGAAGAATACGCTCTTCCCATACAGTTGACCGCCTCGCATGTGTACGTACCAAGTGACGTAGGATCTTCGGCATTTGCTGTAAGAGCAAACACATCACCCGCTTTGATTTCACGACTATCCTGTAATTAATAATATAGCTGTTATAAAATAATATGTTAAATCCTAGGCCCACAATGGGGACAAAAGAGTCCCGACGTTGGAAGGGGTTATTCTGTACTGCGGCACGATCCCTCTGTAGAGTTGGTGTCGGTCCCTTGAGGGACTGACTAGCCGCCGAGGGCCCTGTTTACTCAATAGATCCAGGGTACCTCACCAAAGGCGGCATTGGCGGCACTCGCCGGGTTTTAGTGGGTAAAGCTGCGTTCACCTTACCATCATTCGGGCGCAGCGAGTCCCACATACCCGCCTGGGGAGTCCCCCATAAAAAAGGCCCACTATTTAGCTCTTTTTATTTTTCTTACTCAAATCATATGAATGTATTCTCGCCACCACTGTTAAAGCTCTTACAATGAAAACGTATCAGAAACGCCAGAAATATTGTTCGTACGCCGAGCAAACACGTATTTTTTAACTTGCATCATAAATAATTAAAAATTAAGCTATCGAGAACACTGAAAAATTACAGCTCAAGATTAGTTTTTACATTAACACGGTTATTTCCACTGTTAAATCTATTTATATATATTTAAGTATAACTATTTGTGAATTTTCGTTTCTGTGTTAATGTACTGTATGTTTCCCTAAAATAAATAAATAAATAAACTATAATTATTTATCGTGATAATTACCATATCTTTAATATTTATAGCAAAGTTCAATATTTCGGCAATGTCTACGAATGCCTTGTTCACAACTCAGTACTCGTAAATGCAACTTGTACAATACAAAATGCAAGTCGTAGGTAGTCAAAGTTTCAATATGAAAGTAAGTTACCTTAAACCAACGTAAAACAGGTGTAGGGACCCCAACAACTTTGCACTCCAGTGACACTGTGCCTTGTTCAGTCAATAGGGCACGCAGTTCCTCCACGAACTCTGGACGTTTGTACGCTTTTGGAACTGAAAATGGTTTTCTGACGAATTAAAACAAATCCCATCATTGATGTGATATAACATAAAGCTCCGTATCACGGTGTATTATTTTTCGATAACTTCAAAAAGGAAAATTATTTATAATATATATATATATATATATATATATATATATATATATATATATATATATATATATATAATATAACAATTATAAAAACTGAGTACTTATGGCCAAGTCTTTAGGTCGCATCCATAGATTAAAATTGGTCTCCGCTACAGTCGGAGCGTAGCGTGTAATTTTAATCTATGGCCGCATTATAGTGAATGCATACAGTAACCTGGGCCTGTAGACAAAGTGACATCGCTTTGTAGCCGAAATTCGTTGTCGTCTTTGAGATAACGATAATAATTTTCTAGCCAATGATCAATCAAAGATCGTGACAGTGCAACGACAACAACTGTCAAGTGTCAACAAATTTCGACAAGAAGTGTCAAATCGGACCAAAAAATTAAAATTAATTTCTATGTTAATAGACCTCATCTTTGATTATATATACGTCTAGATACCGTGTCGCCTTGAGAGGGATGTCATTTGAAAGGCGTAACTTTTATAACCTTGTGTGCGTGAAGACATGTTGTACACTCGCGTCGGCTGTATTTGAGTGCGTGTACGGGGATACCCAGTTACAACTTTTTACTTTTAAAATAGGGAAATTTTTATGCACAAATTGAGATGAAAGAAACGAATTGAATTGTATTGTTTTAATGTTAATGAAGACGAGAGATACCTAAATATAAATGCAGGATACTTAATAAAAAAAAATAAGCGTCACTCGCACGACTTAGACGTAGTCCCGTGGTAAGTTCGAGAGAATTTGTGTTATGGAATAGATAATTACTGAAAGAAATTCATATCAATACATATCCATGACTCCGGTATTTACATTTATTTAAATATATCTCATACATAAAATTCTCGTTTGGCGGTGTTTATTGCCAAACTCCTCCGAAACGGCTGGACCGATTTTTATGAAATTTCGTGCGCATGGGTATGAAAAATAGATGTTGGCCGATTCTCAGACCTACCCGATATGCACACAACTTTTTATCAAAATCCGTCTAGTCGTTTACTCGTGATTGAGTCAAAAACATCTAAATAACCCCACAAACTTTTTCGTTTATAATATTAGTAGAATAGGATTGTACAAATTGGCTGCCTTTGGTGGGATTTGAAACCGCGCGTGAACCACTACGTAAAGTGACCAGTTCCGCTACACCAGACGGTCATGGCGCAGAGGTCTGGTGGTGAATAAAATAAAATATAGTTATGGTATGAATGGTTTATTCAAAAACCGGCTGTCTGTAAAGTCGGTTTACGGATGATAAGTTTATTGTGATTACATTATATAAAGAAATGAAATCTACAATTTATTTGCACTCATTAATTCAAATATATTTATTACTTTAACGAACAGATTTATGGACATTCTACATAGATTACTCTTATGCTAAACAGTATTGACAGATTAGTAATAATATAAAATTAAAAGTATCTATAATCCCGCAATATCACTGCTACTAACTGATAAACTGCTAACAGGTGGAAATCTGAAGGTCAGGACTATACGGCGGATGCATTAACACCTCCCAGCCAAACTCTCCAACGATCGACGAGTACTGGATCTTTAGGAAATATTAATAATAAACAAATATCCTTAAAACATGTCCCTTGAATTATAATAAATAATCTACGCCCCGTTATTTTGAGTTTCGGATATTCAATCCTACTGTTCCAAGTCACAATTTACTTTCATAGATTACTGACCATGGTTAATGCTTTAAAATATAAATATTCGTCCGAGTAATTGCTAAGGATTTCGAACCATTTAGAATCTACTGCATACCTTATTTAATCAAAATGGGACAAGCGCTATATTTATAAAAGGACACATACAGTATTTGGTCAGATTGGGAAAAAAATCGACCAAGTGCAAGTCAGACTAGTTTTTTATACTACAGAGCCTAATATTCAAATTATAAGACTTATTAAAATTTATATAATATTTAACACAACCGACACAGGGAAATATAATACAATTATAATGGCAACACTGACAAAAACAACGGTCATGACGCTCTTATGAAAACTATATTTTGTTAAATTGGAAATAAGTGACTTGCACATATAGAAACAAAATACTTAGTGATGAAATGTAATCTTCTTATCCTTATTCTTTTTTGGACATAGTTTTTGCAAGATTTCACAGCTCAAAACGTCATAATAATTAAAAATCCGGGAGCAATAAATACGTCTGCACTCGATAGCGCGCTAAAGGTACTGCGTGCAGCGGTTCGCTGCGAATACTATAAATTTATAGTATTTGAAACAGAGCCGTGCTAAGGTGTAGGACTAGCAATCTTGACGTATATATAATCAAAGGACCTCATACACACTATAACTCATAAAAATTGTGAAAATGTTGCCCCGCCATGGCCCACGCCCACGGATAACGAATCAATATCAATAATAAAATAACATAAGTTTGACATAAGTGTTCGATAACCAATTGATAGTTTATGATTTTGTTACGAATTTTAACATTGTCTACCAACTTGCGATAACGACAACGAGTGACATAATTGACGACGGCTTATGTCAATTCCATACATTTTATTCTTTTCGAACTTCGTTATCGTTTTTTTAATGTTACTTTGTCTAAGACCTCAGAGTCGATTATTAAAACGTGTCTAATTTTTATATTGGCAAACGCTCATCAATATACTAGCTGTTGCCCGCAGCTTCGCCCGCGTTAACTAAGATTTACAGTCGTATGTGGAGTGATGATGATTATTATTATAGCCCAAGTTACTCCTTATAACATCAGCAATCTTACAGTGAAAGTCCCGTCAAAATCGGCCCAACCGTTTTAGAGATTAGCCGCAACAAACAGACAGACAGACAAAAATTGTAAAAAATGTTATTTTGGTATGTGTACCGTGTTTACATCCACATGCATTTAGAAAAAAGCGGTTATTTTTATATGTATTACAAACAGACACTCCAATTTCCTATATATATATACCTATCGAATAAAAGACAGAGTATTTGTAACCTGATCGTGGATTTAATATTAAGAGTATAAAATGAAGGTTGTGTAAGGTGCACATAGTACCTAAAACGTTAAGGTGTGCAGAGCAGCTGGCGCGACCTCCCTTATTCTCCGCGGTGCACGTCCACCGCCCAGCATCATCCACGCTGACAGTGGCGATGTCTGCGCACCAGAAGTTCCCATCTCGCACCAACGCAATTCGCTCGGCTTCCAATAGACGCCGCTCATTGCGATACCACGTCACCTATAAGAAAAGTAACCTATATTGAATGGACTACAAAGGATTTAGTTAACACATTTAGGTTCATACTTTTTCGTCATATTTATATAAATACTATATATTGTATTGTTCATGAAAGATTTGCTTTTTTAACCGACTTAAAAAAGAGGAGAACGTCCTCTTTTTCAATTCTATATAATATTTTATTTTTTGGTATGTATGGGACACGATTACTCCGCCGACTGGGAATGGATATCGATGATTTATTTGTTTGAAAGCTGGTGTTTCAAAGTTGGATAATTATTTAGATAGGTAATATTAATTTGATCAAGATCTAACAAGCCGCTTTAGAGTTATTCCCAATAATGCTCATTTGGTCGATTTAGTTTAGTGAGTGGATGTGATGGAATGTGTTTAATTAGTGGATGTGTATTAAATATATGTAGGTATTATATAATAGAAATCTTAAATATATGTATAGTATAAATATATTTCCGTTGTCTGGTACCCCGTACCCGTAACACAAGTTGTTCGAGAATTTACACCGGGGCCATATTGACGTGGTGTAAAAAAAGCGTCCATAGATATTATTTTTTATTTTAATGAAACAATGATTACGGATTTTATCGCGGTTTATTTGACCATATTTTGTTGTAAAGTGACCATGGTTGCTGTAAAGTATCCGAACCGTCGGGCTTGCAAAAATCTTAATAAACCGCGTCCATAGATATTATTATTAAAAAAAATAAACAAAAAAAATATATATAGGAAGTTTTGGTAGCGCATCATAGTATGTCGAGGTCATCGTAATCTTCGTCATCATCATTATCCTTTATCCTTCCACTGCTGGACATAGGCCTCATTCAATGAACGCCAAGCCGACCGATCCCTTGCCACATGGACACGGGCATGTCAAGCACGGGGAGAGTCTTCCCACCTGGTTAGTGACCGTGGCCAACCAACATTTCGTCTACCTAAACGCGGCCTCATAATTATATTCATTCTAATTTGGTGACGTTCTGATGAAGATCTTTGGTGATATAATATTATAACAAGTTGTTTTCTAATGTTTACGCGAATTTCACTCATTATAATAAAACAATTTTTTTTATGTCACAGATTAAAGATACAGTTAGCACTTTCTGCGTAGATAGGACTGACCAAAATATTGATGTATCATAGGGTAGTTTCGAATAACTTTGTAATAATAGGACGTATGACACCTCAGTCCTCCCGTGACCATGGTTGCTGTAAAGTATCCGAAACGTCGGGCTTGTAAAAATCTTAATAAACCGCGATAAAATCCGTAAAAAATTGTTTTATTATAACAAGTTCTTTAATACATGGCAGCAATTCCGCCATGAATGCTTTCAATTACATGTATAATATTATGTATTGTTTACCGGTGGGAGGGAAGCGCTGTGCCGCGCTCCCGGCTGCATGGGTACCACCATCTTGCTTGTTTCTCCCGTGAAACAGCTTTGCTGTGTTTAGGAGAGAAGGGCAAGACAGGCAGTGTAATTACTGGCTCAGGATAGGCAACACATAGATAAGTTGCTTGGGCTCGTTCCAGGTAAACTAGTTTATGTTCATGGGCGACGTCTACCAATTACTATCAGGTGGTACGTTTGTCAGTTTGCCAGTAATTACACTGCCTGTCTTGCCCTTCTCTCCGAAACACAGCAAAGCTGTTTCACGGGAGAAATAAGCAAGATGGTGGTACCCATGCAGTCGGGAGCGCGACAGTTCGACAAGAAGTCTCAAATCGGACCAAAAAATTAAAATTAATATCTATGTGAATAGACCTCATACACACTATAACTCATAAAAATTGTGAAAATGTTGCCCTCCATGGCCCATGCCCACGGATAACGAATCAATATCAATAATAAAATAATATAAGTTTGACATAAGTGTTCGATAACCAATTGACAGTTTATGATTTTGTTACGAATTTTAACACTTGCGATAACGATAACGAGTGACATAATTGACGACGGCTTATGTCAATCCCATACATTTTATTCTTTCCGAACTTCGTTATCGTTTTTTTAATAACTAACATAAAAAAAACAATTATTCAAAATTGTTTTTTTCTTATTATATTAGTTTAAGACTTTTATTTTATATTTATTTTTATTTTAAAAGTAATTATAATGACGTGCTAAACACAAAGTACATTAGTGATTAGTTGAAGAATAAGTTGATTATAAATTGTAGGCGCAAAAATTAAAGAAACGCAAGGAATACGATATTTGAAAGTAAATGTCAGCTTTTTCTATTCAAGTCTCGAGGACAAGGTTCCTGTAGATCTACGTAGTAAGTACTACCCAATGACAACGATGAAGAAGGTACTTGTATGAAAATATATAACTGGCGTGATTCGCAGAGATGAACATTCAAAATAGCGTTATTATGTCATCGAGTCGGACGTTAGCATTCCCCAGCCGTTCAAGGACTCATCTTACAAAATTTCTTGCAGTTTTTATGAATGTAACTAAAAATAGTTAGCTTTTTAGAAATTTTTATTTTTATTTTTAATGATAAGATTTTAGTTATTTCCCCAGCCGTTCAAGGACTCATCTTACAAAATTTCTTGCAGTTTTTATGAATGTAACTAAAAATAGTTAGCTTTTTAGAAATTTTTATTTTTATTTTTAATGATAATATTTTAGTTATATTATAAAATTTGCTATTTGATTATATGACACTGCCAGAGTCTGCCGAGTGCCGATTTGGGATTTCCTGCAGTTAACTATACATCTTCTTCTTTTTTTTGCCATAGTACGATCGCCTTAAGTGACATTCTGCCAGTACAAATTCGGGCAGCTAGTCTGTCAGTTTATATTTCAAAATTAAAAAGGAATGCTAACCTACCTAAATATTAAAATTCAACATCTATGCTACTATTAGAATCCTTAATTAATAAAAATCGATAGTGAATGCTGAAATGAAATGAAAAAATATAGTTCACGGGTGACATGACACCATCATATCTTCTTGGACCTTTCCAAAGCATTTGACACCGTCTCTGTTCCCATTCTCATCTCAAAACTGGAAAGTGTTGGTGTGCGAGGTGTTGCTCTGCGAATCTTCAAAAACTATCTAGAGAACCGTTCCCAGCGAGTTAAAATTGGTGAACATTTTAGCGATGAGGAACTTGTATCCTGTGGAGTTCCCCAAGGAAGCATATTGGGCCCAACTTTATTCCAAATTTATGTCAATGATCTTTGTAAAATGAGTCTTCCTAATGCCAAGATCTATGCATACGCTGATGATACCGCAATCGTTGTCTATGGGAAAACTTGGGATAAAGTTAAAAAATATGCCGAACTTGCACTGAGGAAAATAACTGAATGGCTAAGCACAAACCTCCTTACCTTAAATATCAATAAAACCTATTATATTCCATTTGCTATTCGTAAAAACACGCTTCCAGACTGTTCTTTCTCCATAATTGCACACACTTGTCCACAGTCAGCAGCTCCATGTCCTTGCCCTCAACTTACAAGAAGTGAAACTGTTAAGTACCTGGGAGTTTATATTGATGCGAGTTTACGCTGGGATAAGCAAATCAATGCCCTCACCACTAGAATCATGAGACTCATTCACATATTTAAGTCCCTTAGAGACTCCGCAAACTTAGATACACTAAAAATGATTTTTTACGCGCTGTGCCAATCCGTCATCGGTTACTGCATCAGTGCTTGGGGGGGCGCCACAAAAAACAGCTTTCTAAAAATTGAAAGAGCCCAGAGAGCCATACTGAAAGTAATGACCCGGAAACCGTTCCGTTATCCTACTACACAACTGTACTCAGACTGTAGGGTTCTAACAGTCCGTCAATTATATGTTCTTCGGTGTATTCTTAAGAAACATAAGTAGCATCTTGCGTACAAACCCCCCCCAGACGCACTAACCTATCATTGGACATACGTCACATAACCACTTTTGCTGAACACCAATACTACATTCTTGGCGCACATATTTACAAAAAACTGCATAAAAAGCTCAACATAATTGACCTTAATAGATTCAATTTAAAATCTACAGTGACGGAATGGCTACTAAAACAGGACTATTCTCAGACAGAATCCTTGCTTACATATGTTGTATGACACTCGAAATAAACAAATTCATAGTGAACTTAAAGCAGGAAATGTACACGCGCACACACACACACACACATACACACACACACACACACACACACACACACACGCACACACACACACACAAATTCTTTTGTGTGTGTGTGATTGATAAGGCGGCACAGCCCACCAGCTGTTCAAATTTACTCTAGTTAATTATTGATAGCCGAACACTGTCCCTTGAGATACAGGTCTTCCTAGTTCAAGAGACAGGGTCTAAATGTAAGTTTACAGATTTTGCAGCAATCTTTTCCATTAATATGTTACTTTCTGCCCTATGATATAAAGAATTGTACTACCTTTTAGTATTAGGTATATTTCTGTAACTTTTGTATCAATAAAGATTATTATTATTATTATATCATTTACCGTCACGGCATTCAGACTAATTTTCCTGAAAAGCGCGGCAATAGATGTGTCATCCGAAATAGAAATAGAAGAATGCATATATTTAGTTGGAAATTAACTCACCCTGCATTCAGTGGAGCTGACAATTTCGACAAGGAACCTCGTCCGCGTGCCGACTTTCACAGTGAGGTCCTGCAATCGTCGCAAGAATGTGGGCGGGTCGTCGCCGATCGGCGTATCGTCCGGGGACACCTCGAGTCGGACCCGGGTCGTATCCTTGCCGGCAGCATTGCTTGCCTATAACGTGACACAAACTTATATTATATTATATCTATTATCTATTATATTATATTATATCTATTATACTTTTGTTCGGAATAGTATCTTTTAAAGAATAGGCAAAAAATCGTCGAATAAAAGTGGTAATTGACGGATATCCATAAATGTACTTCTGGTGTTTTCTTTGTATTTGACGAAGAGGGTAATGACCATTGCAAAATTGTAGTCCTCATCTTTTGTCAATATTGATTTCATTAATTTATGCATTATACTTTTTGATTATGGTATTACAATATTCATCAATTTGTCTCGTGAGTGTCTATTGTCAATTAAATAATAGCAATTATATTATCATTCAATCCCGTAATTGCCAAATGGAATAAGAATCATGGATTAGTATTTATTTATTCTGGTACATGCATACTTGGACGACATATTATTACTTAGGAGTCTACTACGACATTTACACCCACTTTAAAATGTTATAAATATATGGGGTTAGTAATCGTTACGTAAACACAGAAGCGTGTGGGGTTCGTATTGCCTTTACAGTACTTTAAGTTTCACTCAAATTTAAATAAAAAATGGACAACGTAAAATAACAGGAACATAAGAGCGATTAAGCCAATCTTTTGTATATACTTTGTATTATTTTGGCAAACAATAGTTTTTTTTTTCGGAGGGAGCTATGCTAATGGCCCAAAGGCCCTAATGCTTCGTCGGATTAGTGTGAGCCCATTTGGCTCACTATTGGTTTGTTAAAGTGGGGGGTTGCCCCCCGCCAACCGTGCAGTCTGCGACCACATGGTCTCCTGGCGTCGGGTTGCACGTCCGTTAATTTATTCAGAGAACTAGCTTCTGTGTTTCGAAAAGAAGAGCAAGATAGACAGTGTAGTTATTGGCACTGAGACTTATATCCCTTATACATCTTATATCCCAGTATTGGTAAACTATAATAGGGGGAAAAAATGTGCATACGGTGTAAAATATGTCTTTTATTTACTTGCAGGGTGTAGACGCCACTGTCATCAGTCCTTGCAGCTGATATCGTGAGATGTACGCCTCGTGAGTCCTCTGACGTAGAGAAGCGATCGTCGATTGTCGCACCCGCGTGTCTCCTGTCATCACAACAAAAAGTACAGTGCGTCATTTATCAGGCTATACACAACATAAAGGCAACATATCGCAGGCAACGATGCGACGTTGCGACCAACTTTTTTTTTAATATGGCACATATCAGGTAAATTGCCACGTCATTTCATATTTCTCGTCATGGCGTACATATTAATAATAAGACTACATGCCACAAGTGTCGTTACATACTAGTATACTACGTTAAAAATCCCTGAATAATCGTTTTGTCGTATAATATGAATATTGTCCAAATCATACACTATACTATATACCTTATAAATGCTGTGCAAAAGAAAAATAAAATTACATTTTCCCTTTTTTCAACGTATCGATTAGGGTATTTTTTACGAATAAACATTAATTAACAATGTAAAGATATTCTATAACATTTTTGCTACTCAAAATTACAACCAGATGTGGTCTAGCAGATTCAAAGTTTTTTACATTATTTTTTTTTTTGAAAGTTTATTGAAAGTGGCCTACATCCAGCAGTGGATGAATTGGTAAGGGGGCGTCCATTAATTACGCGAGGTTTTTTAGGGGGGGAGGGGGTCGAGCAGAATCTCACCCAAACTCACGTGTGGGAGAGGGGGGGTCTCAAAAAATATCACGTAATTTTTTTTTCGCAAAAAACAGTATGTAATTACAAGAAAATAGGGTCAAATTAAGGTAAAACATATTTCTTGATTATAATTCTCTCCACGGATAGTGCACTGATTTAGAATAAGTGTTATTTAATAATTTTGATAGTAAATTATATTGTTCAACTATAATATTATCTCTATGATTTTAGATTACAGTCAGCGAACTTAAGACTCGTATGTCTTTATTAACTTCATTAAATAGAATTAATGAAATTCTTTTGTAAAATAATAGGTCCACAACATTTACATTAAAATACGCTTTAGAAATATCTCACATGAGATTCGAACGGGGGGGAGGAGGTCGAGCCAAATCTCACGATATCTCACCAATGGGAGAGGGGGGGTCGAAAAATCGTCAATTCGTAATTTATGGATGTCCCCTAATAGTGATGATATCAAAATTTCCAAATTCGGAGTTGCAAAAATGCAATTACAGGATAGCACAACTGAATTGCCAAGACTTTTGCTTGACTCTATTATCAAATCCTTTTTAATGTCTATCTTCTTAACCAGCTCTGACACAATTTTTATTGGTATAAATGACACATGCTCTCACTGAAAAGAATACGGAAATTGGGAATAAATAAGGCTGCTCATTATACTACGTGAATTTCCCACACTAGACAATGAAAAAAGAATTGGCAGTTATAGAGACTGCCGATAAAATACCAAAATACTTATGACATTATAAAATTTCAAATTAAAAATAAATACAAGTAACCCTCTCTCAGTCTTTCTATCTTCACTAACTTATATCTCCCTCTCAACTTCCATAATGCTCTCGTCAAGCATTCACCAGCTTTGAGCTTAACTCAAGAAGTATTTAGTTCAAAAACCACCACACTATTTTGAGAACCATTCGTGATTTAATGTCTGCGTAAAATGTGCTTTCTCCTGTGCCATAAGTTTCCGTACCGTGACAGACAATTTGTTATTGTGCTTGTTTCCGGTTTACTAGAGATGTTGAAGTTTATAGTTCCTGTTATAACGTACCTGCGCAATGAATACAAGAGATGGCAAAACGTCGCAAATGCGATACAGAAGCAGAGTTTTGTAAGAGGTTGTGCCATGCTCCTTTGCAACCGAATGGGGCCGGCACGATCGGGGTGGTACCTCTCGCTCAAACAATACCGGCGTAAAATGACAGCTATGCTGTTACGCTGTCGCGTTTCGTGCGGTTTGTGAGTTTCCGGTGGCCCATTGGGTAGGATAGGGAAAAGGAGGACAACGCAACGATGTCTAAGGGCGTCGGTAGTCACCATAAGGCTCTCACAGCTCGGTTACCTCCTTATGAAATAAAAAAATCCTATATACTCCAAAATGAGCCACTGTTTTGTTCAAATTAAAGTAAATGTTTATCATAGTAGTCCTGGCAAATGATTGGTACTATCATGTATATCAAACATTTATATAATTGTAAAGTAAATTAACTCCTTGGAGACAAATACAAGTGCACGGGAGCATGAAAACATATGAAGGCCGTCCATTGTTCAGCAATACAATGGCATTATGACCGTTTAATAAAATAGAGTGAATCTTATAAAATGTCCACCTGTAAAACTATTTAAAACGCCAATCGGGATATTTACCATATTTTCAATTTTGTTTGGCGGGGCTCGATATTAGAACATTATCAGTAAGTACATCATGTTGTACATGTATAAACAACATTTTATGTATACAGGAAATATCCCGTTATATTTAAAAAGTTTTAAAAGTGAAAATAACCAGGTAAATTTAAAAAGTCTTATAGAGGCTTATCTGTAAACATAATAAAAGTTTCACATAACTATAGGTAAATTGTGTCTATTTTATTAATGACATATTTATTTAGGATAACGATTAATCATAATAACGATTCATCTTTTTATATAATTCTTCTATACGTGTCAAGCGGCTGGACCGATCTTGATGAAGTTTTTTGTGTGTGTTCAAGTGGATTCGAGAATGGTTTAGATTAACAAAAAAATTGTACAGGATAACGTCTGTCGGAGACACTAGTTTATTGTGTAAAATATTTTTAAATCATGGGAATTAAAACCTCCGTTTAGGTATACCTAATCGGAGGTTTTAAAAAGGAAAATAGGACAACGGTATACCGTTGTCCTATTTTCCTTTTTCATCATCGCTATTATGGATCGGACATCAGGTTACGCAAAGCTTAGTGACTTTAAATATAGATGATGTAAATCTCGGTGATGAATGGAAACAGTTGGCATAAGATCGATTCGATCGTATAAATACTTTTTGACTGGCTTAAAAAATATATAGGTTTTAGTCACCAATTACTCAATACAATGTTCATTTATTTTTCTGTCTAATAAATATAAAAGCCGTTACAAACGAGAGGTTGATTTTCGTCTTTCATTGATATTTTTTTTTAATTCGGTTACGAATGTAGTTCGTACTGATCGTACTATTCAACTTTCCAACAAACAATCGTAATCGTAATAATATGTTTACTTTAATAGGAAACCTTAATTTAGCTTAATTATTTCTTTCTAGTCATTCGTCCTTAATTTACGTTGGATATGTTCGTGATATACAATGTGTTCATGGCAGGGGAACGTTAAAATAATAAACACAATCTTACCTTTATCGTAATCGTATCTTTTTTTACCGAACTGTCGGACTTTATAGTGTCTACCGACGCCCAAAGACATCCGTACAACCAAAAATTATGTAGATGCGTTTCCCTCCTTTTCCCTTTACCCCCCAATGGTTCACCGGAAACAACTCACAAACGCGACTGCATAGCTGTCACTTGACGCCGGTGTTATAAGAGCGAGAGGTACCCCGGTCCTGCCGGCGCAATTCGGCTGCAAAGCAGCATGGCACTACCTCTCGCAAAAATATAATCTTACTTAGATAATCCATTAGCTGCATAGTGTCTAGTTAGGGTTCCGTAGCCAAATGGCAAAAAACGGAACCCTTATAGATTCGTCATGTCTACCTGTCTGTCTGTCTGTCTGTCTGACCGTCTGTCCGTCCGTACGTCACAGCCACTTTTTTCCGAAACTATAAGAACTATACTGTTGAAACTTGATAAATAGATGTATTCTGTGAACCGCATTAATATTTTGATACAAAAGTAGAAAAAAACAATAAATTTTGGGGGTCCTCATACTTAGAACTGAAACTCAAAATATATTTTTTCATCAAACCTATGGATACGTCTTTAAAAATGATGTTGAGGTTTCTAGTACCATTTTTTCTAAACTTAATAGTTTGCGCGAGATACAATATCAAAGTGGAAAAATGTGTGTTTCCCCTCCCCCTGTAACTTCTAAAATAAGAGAATGATAAAACTAAAAAAAATTATGATGTACATTACTATGTAAACTTCCACCGAAAATTGGTTTGAACGAGATCTAGTTAGTAGTTTTTTTTTTTAAACGTCATAAATCGTAAACCGCAATTTACCTTTCATTTAATCAACTCAAACATAAAAAAAATTTAATTCCATAAACATAAACCTTAATTTTTGTTAGTGTCTAATGTTGTATATTATGTAATGGTACGGAACCCTTCGTGCGCGAGTCCGACTAGCACTTGGCCGATTTTTTTTTAGATATAGTGCTCAGCTGTCCTTCTGTACGTAAACGAGTTAACCCAATAATATCTCATCCATACATTCCTTATCCTGAGTCGCAAGGTGGCACGGCTCAGTGCCTGTCGCCTGCATACATTTTTCTGCCTGGTAAGATTCGGACAGGATAGGACAGAAACCCCACCAAGGTTCAAGCCTTGTCGTGGCGGTGGGGCTTAGTAGCTTAAGGTGAACCCAGCACCTTGGGCGAAGCAAATTGAACCGAGGGAGCTGCTCTTTGTACCACTCTTATAAGAAGAGGGGAAAAACGAGCAGGGGGCAAGGGGCGAGGATGGGAACCTCACCCCAATTTGCACTGTCCCGAGGTTGGGAGGAGATATTCTGTAGTGCGGGACGACCCCTGGTGTCAGCACCACCTCCAGAGACGGGACTGATCCCTTAAGGGACTGACTAGCCATCGAGGTGCCCTGTTTGTTTTATAGATCCGGGGCACCTCACCAAAGGCGGCATAGGTGGCACTCGCCGGGTTTTAGTGGTTGGGGCTATATGTCCACTTTAGTATCTTTCGGGCACAGCGAGTCCTACATACCCGCCTGGGGACTCCCTCTCCTTCCCCAGAGGGATGCGTCAGAGTATTTCCCGGAATTAAAGAAAAAAAAAGCATAGGACAGAAAATCAGTGCACACAGGCGCCTGGCACTAAGCGAACTTTTCCACCGGTAAATACTGGGAATTATCATTAAGTTACGTGACCTTGTCTGCCAGATGTAATTTCGCGACGGCCTGGCGGTCCCTGAATTTCTTCCTCTAAATATAATCGTTGTGAAACCAATGCCGCGGCCAAATGAGTTGCCTAATTACTTAAATAGTTCAACACTATTTCTTAGAAAGGAATACTAAGCATTGAAACTTTGTAAAAATAGCCTTTCAGAAAGCCTTTTAGAGTTTGTCAGAAATAGATATAGAGTTTTAATTTTCTAGTTCCTATTGTATAATATTAATGATATATTATTGAGAAACTGACATAGTAAGATTTTCTTTTGCTAAAAATTGTACAGGAAATAAGTTTAATTATAATACCTATAAATAATTAATTGCTTTATTAAAACCACATTAAACAAAAGGAAGTTTATGTTGGCCCGTTTTACTATTGCGCCCTAGTAGCGATCATTTTTCCGCGTACATTTATTAATAACGCAAAACAAATAAGTCATGCATCTGGGTCGGCAGGAACTGTACGGACCGACGGACTTCAATAAAACTGGCGCATTATACGTTATAAATGGATTGCTACATTTTTTAGGATTCCGTACCCAAATAGTAAAACGGGAACCCTTATTTATTAAGTTTTATGTATATAAATATACCAATATACATAAAAATAATAAGTCATCATTACAATCTCCCACATATCCATCAAATTTTAATACTAATATTGGAACTGCGCCTGGGGTAACGAACAATTTATTCTGATTTACACATTTTATTCTTTTACACAATATACCTTAATAGGTACACATAGGATCATCACATTACTTTTTAACTATCATTATAAAGGCTACTTACCTAATTTTTAAACACATCGTTTTTTTTATGAAAACCTGATCACAGCGCTATCTACCGAGACTAGTAATTTGAAATTTTTCGAAGACCCGTGATAGCCAATATTTAAAAATTTTGTTCCATTTTCTTTACCGCGATTTTGATGATTCGCTATTTCAATTTTAGCTTAGGTACTTAAGTGAAGTGTTGATCGACCTTTAACCAGGTGGGAAGACAATCTCCGTGCAGTAACTGTTTCGTCTTGGCGTTCATTGAAGGAGGCCTATGTTAATCTACCCGAGATCCTGGCTACATGCGTAAAAAGCATTTCCCTGCGAAAAAAAAAGGCCTATGTTCAGCAGTGTAATAATAATAAAGGCTGTAATAATTATGATGATGGTGATGGTGAAAATGGTTGCGGACAAGTCCCGGTGGTATGATATTTTTACAATAAATAAAATATGGATCACAAACTAAGTATCACGGCGTAATGATCATATTTATTACTAATAACAATATATGGCCAATTGTTACAATACAAACTTCCTTTTAAAAATAAATCAACAAGTGATATTGACTGTTGAAAACGCAAGTTCGTGTCAATCGTAGTACGTTGAATGCTTGGCTTCGTTAACCATTTGCGCAAGAATCGCGAGCTTGGACAAACGCCAAGGAGCACGATCAAACAATGTATATATTTACTAAATCAAATTTTGTATACCAAAGGACTGGATAGCCAAATGAAATAGCATGTTGATCGGCACTAACCGGCGCTCTAATCTTTATCGTGCCAAAGCGAAATGTTTAGCGAAACGACAAAACGACTTAAATAATTCCATATCGTCCATAATTATATATTTTAACACTGAAACTCTACACCTTAATTATTAAATCTTTCTGTTTTTATCACAATTCCAATTTTAAATAAAAGCGTGTTTCATTTTCATGGTATGATTAAGAACATTTAGCACTTGTCTTTCTTTTACCTCTTATTATAATGTAACACGTTTTTATTTAAAATTGAGATTGTAATAAAAACAGGAATATTTAATAATTAAGGTGTAAAGTTATAGTGTTAAAATATATAATTATCTACGATATGGAATTATTTTGTCGTAGACGAAGAAGCTTGATTATTGTTAAACGTTACAATGAACTCATAAAGTGTTATATTTCTTATTAGAGTTACCTAATTTATTTTTAACTTATTACTTCATTTAACTAACCGATAACAAAAGCTGATTTTTTTTTAAAGGTTTTTTTTCTTTATTTTTAACTTTTTAGTATTTTTCGAGATTTACTACGACGTAGTTCGTAGCGCGTAGCAGCGTTTTTCTGTTATGTAGTCCATAGTACCTCAAAGTAATACGTTCACAATATGTGCTGCCTTAAGCACTTAAAGTTTATGTTTTTTTTTATATCATAGGAGGGCAAATGAGCAGTCGAAGCCTTTTGGCGACTAGCAACACCTATACACATCTGCACAACAAGTGATTATGTATGCGTTATGTATATATGCGTTGCCCTCCTTTTCCCTGTCCCACCCCTACCGGAAACTCATAAACCGCACGGAACTCCACAGCATAGCTGTCACTTGACGCCGGTGTTATGTGAGTGAGCGGTACCACCCCGGTCGTGCGGGCCCAATTCGGCTGCAAAGCAGCATGGCACTACCTCTTACTAGTGTATTTTATGTATATTTAAATATCTCATTTTTTATATTTGTGGTTGGGTAAAATAACTACGGCCAACTTCCAGCTCCATCATCATAGGTAGTGTCAAAGTACTCATCAAGAAGAATCAAACGAGCCCAAACTCGATGGGGTTACGTCGTTCCTATGGCCACCGTCCAGCTCCATCATCAGACCCTGGTTACCATATAGTATCAAAGTACTTGTCAAGACGAATTAAACGAGCTCAAACTTGATGGGGTAGAGTCGTTTAATTACGGAGTTCCTATGGCCACCTTCCAGCACCATCTTCAGATTGGCATCCGATTTATACATTCATGCAAAATTTCAGCTCAATCGGAAACCGAGAAGTGGATCAAATTTAACTTGCAACTTTAAATAAAAGCTTATAACAATAAAATTAGAATCGTTTTAACCAAATTCTATATATAATAATAGTATTAAAAATACAGTTCAATCAACTTTTGATCGACATTCAAATTTTTATGTGTCTGACTCAGTCGGTTCACCTGATGGTAAGTGAATAGCGACATCCACAGACACCCGCTATACCAGGAGATCAGCAGGTGCGTTGCCGGCCTTTTAGATGTGAGTATGCTCTTTTCTTGAAGGTCCCTAAGTCGTATCGGTTCGGAAACACCATAGGTGGCAGTTGATTCCATATATTTGTAGTGCGAGGCAGGAAATGCCGTAAAAATCTAGATGTTGTGGATTTCCGGACATCAAGATGGTGTGGGTGAAATTTGGAATTCTTACGCGATGTCCGGTGGTGGAATTCTGCCGCAGGTATTAATCCGAACAATTCCTCAGAACACTCCCCGTGGTAGATGCGGTAGAAGATGCAGAGCGATCCGACATCTCTACGCAGCGCCAAGAGATCAAGCCGATTGGAGATCACATTATCATCGACGATTCGAGCCGCCCGGCGTTGGACGCGGTCAAATGGAAGGAGCTGATATTAGACTAATTCGTAGAGCAATTCAAAAACCTATAGCACTATAGCGCACACACAAAAACGTAGGCTATATTTTATCTTCGTATTCCCATGGAAACGGGAACTACACGGACGAAACAAAATTGCTTAAAAGTTAAACATATATTTGAACAATCATTTTATTATAATCAATAAATAAATGTAATTTACTTTGCCCCAGTAATTTAATGTGTAGATAGTATTTAATATTAAAATTGACATTATATTGTACAATTTGTACCTGCACGGTTTCAACAAAACAAGAAGGTCACATTATAAATACCCTATGTATTTATACAGGAGACGTACACAAACAAATTTGGAAATCTTATAAATAGATCTACAAGTTTGCAGTTGAATTCCTTCTTATTAATAATCATCATAAGCGTTATATTTTTTCCAAAAATGAATATAATATCAAAGCTTACCATTTAAATGGCGAGATTGATGTTTGGAGATTTATCTAAAATCAACTTTGCAGATAAACGCGGCCATCTTTGAATGTATTAAAGATACATAATAATATTACCTTACATATAATATATAACCTTACAATCGATAACAAATTAAATTTGGATGATTTTTATAAGAAATATCCTATCACATCCGTTTCAGCGCAGACAGGAAGACTCTCATTTTTAACCGACTTTAGAAAAGGAGGAGGCTCTATTTCCACTGCATGTATTTTTTATGAGGCAAAAGGCGTACATTGTCATATGCATAGCATTGGCACTCGTCAGTCATACGACGTGCTTTAGGCTAAGCTGATTATATCAGTAAATATCATCAAAGTTCGCAGAAAAGTGGACATAGTATGCTTATCAACCGTGAGGGACCTGTGCGCGGCTGATCGGGGGATCCGCCGTGCGCGCGCAAGGTCCAAGCTATAAGGCATCCTTATGTGTTCAGGGTGCCTTAAGCGAAGAAGGGGGGGGGGGGGCTACCCTCCACTTTCAGAGAAGAGTGTCTGATGGCACAACGTTGTGGCCGGTGCGGATGCCACAGCTCTCGCTCCGGGTCACCCAGACGACGAGGAGAACACCTCTGGGGTTTAGTGGGTTGGGTAGTTAGAGAGAGTCCCAAATGAAAATCGCGTAGTTAGATTACGTATAGTACGTTAGAATACGCATAATAGTAGGTAAGTAATATAAGAGTAAACAATACGCTCCTAATTGTAACGTATTATGTTGATTGATACTAACCAGGTAGGATTACGATCTGCGTACAGTGGCCGGTGCGTGTTGGATGCCAGTAGCGAGGGATCCGTCGTCTCGACGTTCTTTGAGGGAGGCCTATGTTTAGCAGTGAACGGATAGAGGCTGATGATGATGTTGATTGAAAATCAACATTTTAAGGGTAATTAGTAACCAAAAACTGGCTGGATTCATTATTTATGTAGAGCGCGTAAGTACATTATTTTCATTATGGTTACTACGAACCCACGAATTAGAACTTTTTCGTACACTACGGTCGTCTCAAAAGTCGTATTACTATTACAAAGAAATAATAATTAGTGTTTATTTTGAGCTATTTCGTTTCTAAGTAGGTGTTCACTCAAGAGACACTTCTCTAAAGGCGGATTTACACATATTAAAGTCTCAGGATGTAGTCACGTAGTTTACTAAATTATAACTTAATTTTAAGCGACTTAATGCATGTAAACAATAAATTAGGTACGTAGGTAATTAGATGCAAGTTAAAATTTAGCGTGCAAGTAAACAAGTAAAATAGAATTTTGTCCAATTTTCGGTTAAGTTGGTGGGCGTGGCTAATCATTTGACATGTTTGTGGTTTGGCCATGTACTATTAAAATTTAGTAATATGCATAAGCTTTGTAAACATAATATACTTGCTATAGAAACTCTTAAAAAGTGAGATAACTGCGAAAACTATTTCCAGTAGCAACAGAATATTATAATACAACGTGTAATTTTAATTTTGCTTCTAATGCACGCCGCATTACGGTATCTTTCTTGTGCAACTTTAGACAGTAAGTAATTAAAGGATATCCGTAGTGCAGTGAACCTTTGTTTATCTACTCCTGACTCCCGCTAGTTCATGAAACTCAGTTGCACTTGCGCTATATTCATTTCTCCTGCTTGTTCAGTTCTGCTCACCCATGTCTTTTAGGTATCCTTGCTCCCCTGACTATCTCATCCTTTAATTCGACCGAAACCTCACGTGGAACAAATTGTATTGTAAGTATTGAAAAAGTGAAAACGCTTACTTAAAATTAAGTCGCTTTAAATGAAGTTTAAATTTAGTTAACTACTTGACAACATACTTAATACGTGTAAATCAGCCTTTAATTATTGACAAAATAATCAAAATCTCCAAGATAAGAATCTCCCTTCAAACGTAAACAATTCCATAGATATAAATAGTGTCACATTTTTTAAAATCCAGAGCGACCTACTTATGAAACGTTTCAGGGTGAAGTGTAAAAGCAGAAACTATAATAAACCATTGACTAGAGACATGTTTATTTTTGTTACAGTGTGGTCATTGCTGTAGCAAAATGAATTAGCATAATAATGATATATGGAACTAAGATATACCTAATATTTTTGAGCAAATAATACATACTTGAAATTTGATAAAATATATTTGGTAATACAATATTATTATAGAATAATCTGTAGGATAGAAATAAGTAGGTACTTAGGTATTACATGAATTCATGTATAATTAGCAAGTTATTTTTGTTTCAATAGCTGCTGTGGTAAAGGGTTCAAAGCGCGCGTAAAATAATTCGATAAATTGGACTGAAGCACGTTTGGAAACCATTATTCGCCGGAGTATTTGTATTCGGCAAAACCTATATTCGGCCCATCTCTAGTACGGAACATAAAAACGACCTTTTAAAATAGCTTCGTAAGTATCACCAATCATCATTTTTTTGTTTTAATAAATTAATTAAGGTAAAATGTATTATAAAATAAATAAATTTTACGTTCAAGAATAATGTGCGTTTTTAGCAGTACTTAACCAAAGCGTAATAAGAATGCACTTAAAAATATAAATGAATCCGTAATTCTTTAATGACAGTGAGATTAAAGTGTTTTTAAATTGCAATTTAAAACATAGTAGGTATGTAGTGATATTTAAAAGTGCATTTTTCATTCTTTGTTTACTAAAGTTGCATGCGCACAAGCGAGCATGTTTAGCAACATATTACTGATGTTTCAGGTCCTAGATTTTGATAAAATATGTAAACAAGATCAAACTAGAACAGATAAACAAAGTGCAGAGAGGGCAACTCACGTGTGGTAAAAGTGCGGAGTAACGCAGTGTTGCCATATCCAAAACCAATGTCCTTAATTCTGTGCTACAGTAAATAAATTCTACCATAATGGGTCGTTCAAAGCACGTCTCTTCTAGCTGATGTTTAATCGAATACATAACAAAAATGTGATAATATAACATTTGTGAAATGTATGTATTATGCATTAGGTAGTACATAATTATATTCAGTTGACACGGACTTTGGTAGAATATCTACATGTAATTGGTACTTCTACGAATTTATTGAAAATATTATCATCAAATATCTCAAAGTTCTACACTATAATTATAGAGGACTAGTTTTTGAACCATTTGGGATGTCTCATTCACGTACAAAGACATTGAATTTTAAATTAACAAATGAATGTAAATATATCTACCAATTATATTTTTTTGTTTCATGTGAGGTTACTTACTTCTTTTATTTTTAACATTATTATTGCTGTTTATTAGTTTATATATGCTTTATATATCACAAAATTCGAGAAAACTAATAATAATTCACCGGTGGGAAGGAAGCGCTGTGCCGTGCTCCCGACTGCATCGGTACCACCATCTTGTTTCTCCCGTGAAACAGCTTTGCAGTATGCTATGTTTCGGAGAGAAGGGCAAGGCAGGCAGTGTAATTACTGGCAGAGAGACTAAACATTTTATGTCTCAGGATAGGGAATATGAGTTACCTGGGCCAGTTCCAGATAAACTAGTTTATTTTCCTAAGCGACGTCGACGACTTACCCTGCATGTCTACCAGTTTCCCGATTCAATTAACATAAAAAATCAAACACTTTTTATTACTGAGTATTTAAAGTTACTGGCTACTTTACATCCATTGAATGACACACAGTAGGTTTGCAGCTGTTAAACTACTATCTTTATGAAAGGATAAGGTAAGGAAGGACACTTTCTTTCATTTTCAATAACGCATCGTAATTATTTCAGTTGACTTAGCTAAGATTCCATTTCACCATCAAAACAGCAGGTATAATGAGAGAGACAGATCTCCAATTTGTAACAAATAATCTAAGTTTAGACTGGTCATGTTATGTATGTGTGTATCGCAACGACCTAGAACTCATTAAGAGCTACATAACGCGATTGACCATCCAACATATAAAACTGACACAATATTAATCACAGTCTATTTATTAGCATGCCGATTTTGTATCGGTTTATGATCTATAATCGCATAGGTAGCACAGATTCGCAATGGCAATTTACTCGTTACTAAGCAAAGCTAATATCTAAGGGTCCACGGAAACAAGCACTGATCACTGATCACTACGTACGGACAGGGAGCAAGCGGACGCAGCACCCAGGGCACACCGCGAATCTCTTGGCCGATGATGAGAACCACCCACAAATACCTGCTGTATATCGAGGAGGTGGACCGCACGACGGGTTTCCCTGCTGCATCACCCTTGCAACAATTGCTGCCCATGGCGGGAGCGCATCTCGTTTCGAATCGAGTTCGCGATGGCCAGGCGCGGACTGCGCGGATCAAGGGATATTTTTGTAGAAGCGACGCCAGCGCCTCAAATCTCGAGATATTTACGACTTAACTTTACGAGAAGTTAGGAAATCCCGGCACCGTATTTTTAATACATAACCCGCTATTCATTATTATGGGTTTTTACATGTATATGCTTCGAAATATAACGTTTCGCAAGGCGAGCAAATAAATATACATGTGTATGTCCATACTACGTGTATAGAGGTGTATGTTTTGCTATTTTGTCTAGATTATATACATAATACATAGAATTATTTGCATTTATACTTTCTAATAGTTTGATTTTATGAAAACCTTGTTATTCGTATATCACCGACAGATGGCGTGACTATGATTTCGTAAAACGTAATACAACTCACTAGTTTGAAACGCGCGTATGAATTCCAAAAGTTTGCGACATGTTACACAGATGGCGCTGAAACCCTATTATGATCACTGATAGCCTCATATTTATTTTTGGGAAGTAAAGGGTAAAATGTCTGACATCATTTCAATTTCTAGCACAATATCGCACACGATAACTTATAGATATTATTATAATTGAAATATAGATGTTGACGGTCGATGTAAAGATTTTGGGGATACAAATAGAGTTACCTACCTAAACGCATTAATGGCAAAATACTTAGCACAGAATTTATTAGGCTTAAAAAAGGAATTTAAAAGAGTTTAATACTTACCTTTGGCTTAAAGGTCTCGTAACCAGGCCATAAAATATTATTCAAAAAAAACTTACCTGAAAATAAAACACAAAACGTCCGCAAATAATATTTTGTTTCAGTACATATTACATCCATCGTTACGTTTTTGCTTATAAAAAGTTATAGGTAAGTTAACATTATGAAGTAAATGATTATTTTCTTTTGTGATTTTTAAAGATTTCGTTTTCATAAGAAATAGGAAAAACGTCATCTTAGCGTTCATGAACTCTTTCCAAGGACAAAGGCCATTTAGAAATTTGGACATGGCCTACTTTTGTCCAGAAATGGACTGTATTGGGCTTGTGATGATGAAATCTATTTTAGCGTTTCATTCTAAAATTGGCATAATGAGCAAAGCACTTATGAATTGAATTCAGAGCTCGATCGCCACCAGTTATATTATCGTATTATGAATTATCGTCGTATTTCTCAAATAAGTATTAAAATATAAATTTACATACATAGGTTTACTAAAATTATTCAAAACAGGATATTTGCCATGTTTTTCACCTTTATATCGTGGGGCTCGATCGAGTCACCACTAATTTATATACATATTTAATAATATATAAATGTAATATTTTTTCATTTTTGATACATAATATGTATCAATAATACGATACAGTATAAAGCAGTGTTAATAACGCATTCGCTTTCCTACTTTTCTTCTTCTTTTTTTAGTAATGATGTAATTTATTAAAAATCGCCTGCAAGGTATTCTGAACGTACATTCAAAATGTATTTCCTGTGATATACTTTTTGATATAAATAAATTACTGAGGTGCCCTGAAAGTAAAATTGACTCGAATGCCATGACGGCAAACAGCGTGACGGTGTTAGGCTGTGCGCTCGCCTAAAAAAGCTCGCTTTTAAATTCCTAAAGGGTTCCTTGCCCATCCGTTTGTATGGGCGCCTGGCTGAAATCTCATGAACCATGAAAGTTATAAGTTAGATAAGTAGTTGAAATTTTCACAATTTTTTTTCGAAAGGGCTAGACTTTTCGACCATTGCTCAATCGGAACAGTTGTACCTATAACTGTTGCCGTTATAACAACAAATGCTAAAACAGAATAAAATCAAATTTAAGGAGGACCTCCCATACAACAAACGTGATTTTTATGCCGGTTTTCGCTCGGTATTAATAACGGCAACAGGTAGACTTTTGAAATATTGACAAAATATTTATTTGTGTATTTACTTCAAAAGTAGGTAAAATATAAAATAGAAATTAAATAAAAGGGGGCTTTCATGACAACAAACATGATTTTTTTCGTTCGATAATGGTACGGAACACTTCGTGCGTGCAAATTAATTATATATTATAATATTATATAGGTAATATATTATATTCATAGACTTAGAATATACTGTTATATTATATGTTTATGATTATATTATAGATGTATTATAAAATTTATAAATAATAAGGCTATAATATTAGGTCTTTAGGTACCTATGATATTGCCGTTTTGTATGAAAAAATTTAAACGATTTTTTTTTATGTATTTTTTATTTGTAGGTATTAATAGAAGTAATTACCCATGCAATCAATACATCTTTGCCAACGCAGTGACAGTTTATTGATGCCCTTCTTAAAAAAATCAGCTGGACGGGAGGCAACAAATTCTTCAAAGGCATTTTGTACTGGCTGTCGGGTATTGAATTTTTTTCCCGCCAAGAAGTTATCCAAATTCTGGAAAAAGTTGTAGTCCGTACTCCTCATACTGCTGTGCAGTGAGGTCGCGCGTTGTCGTGCAGGAGCAGTGGAGACGAGCAATTGACCGATGCTGGTTGGAGATGTGCCAGCTTCTCCGTCATTGTGTTCGGTTCTTCACAGTACACATCTGCAGTAATGGTCACCTCGTTTGGTAAGGAGCTGTGATGAATCACACCGGCGCTAGACCACCAACAGTGACCATCACTTTTCTAGAGGTAAGAACTGAAGTAAGTAGAAATACTTCTTCTCTGGATCTCTCTCTGAAATCAATGGATCCTCTGAACTGAAGTAAGTATTTCTACTTACTTCAGTTCAGAGGATCCAGAGATACACCTACACTACAACCTCATAAATTCACAAACTTTACCTCTATTCATTATTTAGAGTATGTATCTTTAAGTAGGATTTCACACATTTTCACTTAGGAAATGTAAAACTTGGTAAAACGAAAAAAACATCCAAAAGTACCTACCTATTTGTAGTTTTCCCTTACACCTTAAAACGAGATCTCTTACCGGTGAAGGAAAACATTGTGAGGAAAACTGCATGCCTGATGAGATTAAAAGTCTTTGAAACTTGAAAGTGTGTGATGTTTGGTTGAACTATTAACAAACAAATTAAGCCAACCAGCATTGGGCCAACGCATCGGTGAACTATGAAGCCAAAAAGCCTCCTCGTCTGATTTCGAGGAGGAAACCCATGCCCAGCAGTGGGACATATAAGGGTGAATATTATTATTATATTTTAGGCCTGGCAATAGGGAAGGGATGATTAGCCCCTATAAATGCTATAAGGGTTAGATCAGCCAACTAGAAGACTTAAGATCTATACAACTGATGGTAACCGAGGTCCTAGACCATCCACCAAAAGTCTTACAGATGTCTGGGCTTACAAACAGATAACCAGAAGTCATTCTCGTGGAAGCGCTAAATTAAATTAAATTTGTATATTGTTTTCTAATGTTAACGCGAATTTTACTCATTATAATGAAACAATTTTTACAGATTTTATCGCGGTTTATTAAGATTTTTACAATCTCGACGTTTCGGATACTTTACAGCAACCGTGTCCCGGGAGGACTGAGGTGTCAAACGTCCGACAAAGTAATTCGAAACTACCCTATGATACATCAATATTTTGGTTAGTCATATCTAAGCAGAAAGTGTAACTGTGACATAATATTATGCTTGGATTTTGATTTGATAATTTTTATAATGGGATCCCAAGCAGGTGATAAGTGCCAGCCATCTTTTCTATTGAAATTAGTATGTTTTTTTTTAAATTTCAATAGCCTCACAATAGGATCATCCTTGGTTGGAAAAGGTATTCCTTTGCGAATTCATTTGATGTTAAATGCGAGTGGCGAGGGATGGGTTGACTTGGCGTTTTTTGAGGGAGGCAGCTATGTTCAGCAGTGGACATATAGGGGGTGATGATGATGATACAATACCTAAGGTACCAGTAAATGGTAATACTCTGGAGGATGTTAACTTAAAATTTAATTCCACAAGTTTTGAGCAAATTCGTTTTAAATAATCGCCAAGACTATATCTTTTTAGGTAACACTATATTATGATTATTTTTATATATTTGAGTGTTTAGGTGTCGAGCTTTGTCAATGATGTGTAACAATGGACGAAAGCGAGCTTATGATATTGATAAAACGTAAATACCATAATATGTATTAGGTCTTAAACGTTAATGAAGTTCATTACGTCTAATTTTCACATCTATAATAAGTGCTTCAATTATTTGTTTTTAAGATTAATGGACACCATTAATAAAGTGATTAAAGTCGTTTGTTTCTAACATCTAAATAAAATACCATTTTTATTTCATGGCCACCTTTAGCATAAAATATGTATTGCTAAATCAAATTGACGATAATGTCTAATCTTGTCTAATCGTCTACATGCAGCGGTTTATTGCTTGACAATTTTGTTGCTTATTGCCTTAGTACTGTTACACTAAATTATTCTTGATTCCATCTTATTACTTTTGGATAATTTTGAGTTAAATATAGTTACTTTATCAAGGCTAATTTGCTGTTGCTTTCGTGATGTTTACTGAAGAAAACTAAAATTAATAGAGTTGTATTACCAATTACAAGTTGTAAAGAGAAATAGATATTGTACAGTAGCTACACATATATTTAAAATATTACCTGAATAAGTATTTATTATTTTACTTTCCCCTAATTGCACGTCTAATAAGTCGCGAAGCATTGAGAGTGCTAGATAGGTAGGTACTCTCTACATGTCAAAAAAGCAGTTGTCTCCAAATTTAAATCGAGGAATTAATATCGTACTTTTAAGTTAATATAGATGGGACAGGTCAATTGAATATTAGACGTGTATTTTACAAAATACAATCATCATTTTATCATCTAGACTCCAGAGTATCACATTCAGTTCATTCTCGTTTAATAATAATTATTATTATTTATAAAAGCTAATATTCGACTATAAAATGTGGGTACATTTATAAACACTTGTTTATTAGGCTTTTTTACAAATAATTAATTTTATTGTGAAAAATTAGATTGAGGCGTGCATTTTTAGATTTACCAAACTTTTTAATTCCATTTGGGACATTTGTACATAATATAAATTAGTTTCTCTAGAGACTTTTCAGGATTTTTTTCCTAATTGTAATAGGTAGGTATGTCCAGTGTTAGGTGACATTCATTTCATTTCAATTAACTAGATTTTATAGTCTCCGTTTTTTTCCTTCGTGTCATTTTTATCACAATCTTCATATCATGTAACATAGATTAATTAGGTAAGTATATTAATGCTATTGATATGATTGTTGAAATATAAATAATTCAAACAACGTATATTTTGAAAAACATTCAACGTTTTGGGTTCATTTAAAGAATGTCATAGAAATGCAGCCCGGCTCACTCTTGGTCTAATTTTATTTTTAATTAGTTACCACATTCCCTAGTCTCGGTTTCG
Source organism: Helleia helle (assembly GCA_963853865.1). NCBI lineage: Eukaryota > Metazoa > Arthropoda > Insecta > Lepidoptera > Lycaenidae > Helleia > Helleia helle. The sequence goes on from OY971420.1 coordinate 11,207,174, forward strand.
AACAGTTGGTATGTTTCTACTATATGTTTTAAATCCAAACAAGCGACTTGTTTTATAATCGAGTAAATGAAATCAGAGCAAGTGTCAGATGTCTCCAACAAACTTCTTCCTGGTCTGTATTTATACATCGTCAAAGGAAAAACAAACAACGCTTACCGGCACGACGCGAGCGCACACGCTGACCTACTTTCATTGTGCACTTTATGAGCATGGTAGTATGATTTAAATTACTATAATCACGCTTACATTGATAGCTTGTGAAAATGCTGTAAATTATCAATATATGAACATAAACATTCCAACGCGTAAAATATTAACGTAAAATAGATGCAATGCGCGATTCATAGTCCCGACTAGAAATAGAACGTACCATTCGTAGAGAAATGGCGGCGAGCCGCTGGGCAGGGGTAGGTGGATGTGGGTTTCTCTCCCCGGGGCTGTCCTGACGACGGGGGGCTCGCTGGCGGTGAACGTCGGCGGCTCCATGAGCTGGAGTCCTCTCGGGCCGCGCGCGCCGCACAGTGTGCGCGCGCACGCTCCCGCCCGCCGCCATTCTATAAATAATACCGAAAAAATTCAACCCGCGCAGTGATTTTCGTATGTTGCGAATATTTCACTATCATAGTGCAAATCAAACAGCTGATTTGTTTTAAGAAATTTAACAATAATATATGAAGTTGTCCGTCACCGGACGCCAAGCAGATGTGTGTCATCTATGTGACATCATCATGACATGACAGCGTCATGCCGTAAACCGTCATGACTTGCAAGTCGATTTTACCCCAAGTGACGCCGATAATTGTTTCACGTCAATAATAGAAATAAGATTGATATTTTTTTCTAATATACCTACTAAGCTGTTGCCCGCAGCTTCGCCCGTATAGTCATGCCTGGACTGGTGATGATAAATGAGGTAACAAAGATAAACATTAGATGCTGTCGCGGTTTTTTTAGAACTTTTAAAGGGCGTACAATTCCGAAATACGTCATTCGACGTAACTTTGACCGTTTACGCAGCCGCACGCAACAGAAGCTCTTTTAAGGAACTTTATTTTCATACGACGTTAAAGTCGGGGTGTCTAATAGAACACTCTCGATCGCAGTTTTGAAAGACTGTAGCGGTCATGAGAATGTAACATATCTTCTAGAGATCTCAGAAAATCACTATCAATTGGACTTATTATTTATTCGTAGATCAATTGGCTATGAGACATTTGAACATCGGTTTGATTCTTGTGTTTCTGGATTTGACATAAAATTGATTGGCAGATTTTTTAAATTAGCGTTCTGAATTCGTAGGAAGCGCTCAATTAAGTCCCTACTTGCCCTTATATTTTAAATGTAGGCATAAAACCCCGCTCTATAGCTTGAGCATACTACGCATGAATTCTTTGTATTTTTGACGATCGGATAAGTAAGGAGAGTCTAGTCTCTAGTGGTTTGGGAGGAGTGTTTCATAATTCGTAATTCGTAATTTACTTTATTGTCCCATACACTAGTCTGTGCGATTCTATTCTCTGGCTCTCTAAACTTTTTGTCTATCTCAATCCTGGGCTGGCTAAGACGACACACACTTTTTTGATCACAAGCAGGATGTACAAGTCGTTCTAAAAGATAAAGCTAATAACTAAACATATTATATTAACAGTATACTATAGTACTACTACTATAGTAGTTCATTCGTTCGACTGATAATTCCAACGATGCACACTGTTTCAATACGTACCATATGTATATACATATAGATCTAAAAACACCATTATTATTACATGCATTACACATAATTGGCCATTTTTCATCGTTTTCTCTACATTAAAAATTAATGTAACAATGTATAAAATATTGGTATTATTTTATAAAGATCTAAATATTTTCTCCTGTTTCTTTTTCACCTTTTCGCGCGTTGTCATTCACTTTTGAGTCATGGTCAAGTTTCTAGCTCGTCGGGAAGTTACTTTAAAATCGATTACAAAATTCCAAAGATTTAATAAATTCCTGCGTAATTCCATTGGGATAGACAAAACCCAAAGCGAGTTAATAAAAAACGTGGTCATAAAAACAAGTAACTAAAGAACATAAATAAAAAGAAAATCGCTTCAAATTTTTATTCTTCAACCAAACTACAATTTACATATAATATTCAAGTAGGTACATTTCCAATTGTATAAACCGACTAGACCAAATCTTAGGCTAATCTGTGTAAATTCCCGCCAAATATAACATAACATAACTATCAAATTAAAATTCGAATACAATTTGAATTTGAAAATTTTCTCGACGTCTTCGTCAAAAGTTTTGATTGTTTTTTGAGCTCAACTGGGAATGGAACATTTATCTTAAATCTATAACATTTTTTTGATGATTGAAGGGATATTGATAAATATAATTTTCAACAAAGTGCAAGCTTCACATGTTTATAATACAACTATGTATTTTGAAATCAATATCCTTTCAATATCCCTAATATTATAATTATGAATTCTAACATTTAATATAACCACTTAGAAATTACATTTTACTGTCTCAGATGAAGTAAAAAAAGGTAGATAGCGCACTTGGAACAAGAAAGTGAAGCCACTTTTTTAAGTATGTGTGAGTGAATGAAGGGTTGCCATTTTTTAAAATATCCCTTAAAATTGTATATTAATAAAAATAGGTAATAAGTGAATGCAACAGTGAATATTTTTATAAAATACAATAATATTACGAATATGTAGGAGGCGTGTAGGATCACTTTATAAACTGTCTCAATAGATATCTTATTGACACAATTGTTTTATTTATTAATGTATTTACTACATTCATGGGAATAAATAGAGTATGACGTGGTGACAGGTGGAACTAAATATTTTACTAAATGGAAACCTATGATGTTGACAATACTTGGCCGACAAATACTAGATTTTGAGTAAAGCTTAGTGTTTCACATTTATTTTTATCGATTTGATTAAATTATCTTGCTGATTTTCCATATTATGATGAGACCTAAGTGACAGTGGCGCCCTCATTTTTCCATACTCTTTTTTTGTCAAGCTGTAGGTGATATTAAAAAAAAATAAACAAGTTCTATACATTCTACCATAACATGGTGTGTGAAAATAAAACTTTACATAAATAAACAATTAATATAAATTAACAGGAAAAAATAGTTACAATTAAATAAACTTGATAAATACAACATGTCCTTAAAATCATTGTCAGAGAATAACAGTTTCAAAATAATTGATTATAATAGTAATTAGAAAGTCACATTTTATCAATACACAATTTAAATTAAATACATAATATGTCGTTTTCCATTAAAAAAAACATTTAAATTATAAAAACATTTCTCTGCAAGCCACACTGTTACATTTTTTTAAATTTATTAAATGGTAAATCTTTGAATTTATAAATAATTAAATACATAGTCCTGCTGTGGGTACGTGAGTCCCAAAAAAAATACAACATAGGTTATACGAGGTAATTTCGATTCAGTTATATAGCGATCAAATAATAAAATAATAATTATGTCACCTCTGTACTTAATTATTTTGCTATGGCTTTGCCTGCAATTTACTTACCCACTATTGGGCTATTAGAAATACTAACTTCTGGCAACACTCTTCCGATACGTCATTTTGGGGCAATAATATTATTTATGTTGATTAACCTCAAAATAGTGTTAAAATATCTTGAAAGAATATAGTCTTGTGTTTATTTATGTGTGAAACGATATTTATTTAGACTCTTTGGTCACTTTTGTATTGTTTTTACACCATTTAATTACACAGAACGGTATTTTTTTGGCAAACTTACTGCACGACGACTCGTAAGATACTAACAAAAATGAGCTTAGTTTTGGTGTATCTGTGTGCGTGAGCGCGTGTATTTACATGAAGGAGCTTAGTTTTGTGGCTTCAGTATTAGCAAAGGCCGTGCGTCATCTACCTTTTTTTACTTCATCTGAGTTTACTGTAGGTAATATTAATATTTTAATACAATTGGACATCAATGCCGAGTCCGTAAAAACCGCGATAATTTTTTATCAAAATCATTTTTTTTATATCACAAATGAAAAAAATTAAAAAGTAACTCTTAACTTAAAATTATAGCGAAAATTGAAACTGATATAAACTGATCTTCAAAAATAGATAGTATGCATTATATTGACTATAATCCAATATTTTAAAGAATTATCAGCGCGATAGAAAAACCAATTCATGAAAAGGGTCATCAATCGAAAATCGTAAGTTTTACAGAAATGTTTACAAGAAATAAGTTTTGAAATTTAATTCTCTAAAACCATTACGGTCTCAATAACTTTTGCCCTAGTGAATAGTTTCCGAGATATCGGCCAAAAACTTTGTTGCAAGATGGCGCTTAAAGCTCCTCGATCTGTCAGCATTTTGTGATTTTATGCTAAAAAATAAATGTGATCGGAAATTTAGTGAAAGGTGGTCAAACTTAATCGACTATTTCTACTGTACTAATTATGGAAACTATGACACACTGCCATTAAATCAAAATGTAATAAATGGTCAATTTGGAACGGTTATTTATCCATTTTTATCTGTTACTTGAATTTTCGATTCATATTATGAATATTCTGATTGAATTTTGGAGTAAAACGTTTTAACCCTAAAAGTCAGCCATTGTGGTTTTCTTACAAACATTCTAACATCGATTTTGGCTGGAGTGTTATAGGTATATATAATTCCATAAAATCATAACCCAAACGCACAAAAATTGAGTACAATTTCATAGAAATAGTAAAATATGTATATCCCATGCAGCCTTTGAATGTTATAAAATATATATTTGAATGGTATAAAATAATATTACAGCAAAATATAATATTGCAAGTAGAAATATGCTACAAGTACCGTGACTTGTACAAATGCGTACATACGTATTATGTATAATTTATGAGCAATATAAATTGCTAGATTAGATTTATAATTTTCTAAGTTTTACCAAATATATATTATTTTCTTACATACTTTTTTGATATATAATTTTATTTCTAATATCACACCATGAATTGATTTTAATTTATTTACTGATTTTAATATAGGTAGCATTCGAAACGTTACTTTTTAGGAAAATTTTAAATACCTTCGATCAATAATCGTTGGCCATAGACACTAGATTGATAAGTCAATAAAGATATTTCGTAGATTACATTGAAAGTAATAGAACTACACATCATGAGATTTTTCTTTTCAAGTTTAATAAAATAAATTATATTAAAAATTTAGCTTCTTGTCTAGTCATGGAAACCTTCTAGTTTCAAGTTTCTTAAGGCAGAAGAACAAGTTGCAACGGAAAATATAAATATCACTCACACTTATTTCAACATAAAATACTTTTTTATATGAGCTCAAACATAAAACATTGCTCTTATCTTCGACTTTAAAATTTGGAAAGGTTATTGAAAGAAATGTTGTTAATATTTCAGAAGTCATTTTTAATTCATCATAACACTTATAAAAACTAAACTGGCAAAAAAGGGTAAAAGACGGAGACAGGATTTATTATATATAAAATTACAATCACTTTAAAATAATAACAAAAATAAGAATATAATTATAAATACATTGGTATTCATAATTTATTATAGTTTTATTTATTGCCAGACTGGAATAGGAAAATCTCAAGACTTTGTAAACGCTTTAGCACAATGCATAACATTTTTTAAATATATTTTTAATTGTTTGTCTATTATCAAAACAGTTCACAATATTAACTTTAAAAAATAGATTTATGATTGCAATTTGCGATACTAATTTTTTTTATTAATGACAAAATTTATCACATTCTATGTTGTAAAACTTTTATTATACTTATACTTCGTAAAAAGGATAACGTATGTACTTCAAATTACCATGAATATAAATTAACAATCTATGCACATAAAAATACGGGTTTTTCTTCGCCTCCTATGAAAGTAGAAACACGAGCCGAGTGAGAGACCTCAATAATAGTGTCCTTGTCTAGCAAGTTGCCAGAACTAAATAAAATCATCTTTGGTAGGAAACATTCTTTCTAATGTTTTTCTAATGATATAATATATGCTAGGTCAGTACAACGTCTGTCACCCGACAGACGTTGTACTGACCACCCTATAACCACCACATATTAAAAATAAACCACTACTTTTAGTCTCTCACTCACCTCGTTCTTTTCTGTCATACTATGTTCATATGTAGTACTTATAAAATTATACATATTGCGTATTATGCCATATGGGTTTCATGTGTATCTATTAAAATCGAACCAAATAAAAAACCTCGCCATATTGTGGAAAACTTCGGAACTAATATAATTTCTGTATGGACTATACTATATTGTGTTACCGTAAAAAGATATATTTCTGATCAGCACCGATAGACAAGTGGCTTTTACGTTTAGACATGACGTTCGCTTTCTACAACTTGAGAGTCCGCTTACAACATTCTGTAAAGCGAACGTCAATCTCATTCATTGATGTTTCTATTCTCTTCTATTCTATAAACGTAAAAGCCACTTGTTTAGAAGGTCATGTATCAGCACAATATTTTTTATTGGGGTTAAATCGTTAAAAAAATATAGCTAAGAAAATTATAGTACCTATAGGTCCGTTATGTTACTTAATATTAGTGCATTTAATCCAGTGATTTCATGTAAACTTTTCAGTAATCTAAATAACAATTTAAATACAAAGTAAATAATTGAAATAAAAACTGTAAATAACATTTTTTTTTTAATTATTATTTGGAATAAATGTTTTATATCAATTTAATATTATGTTAAAATAGAATTTGGTTAATATTTTCTTTAACAGTAATTTCACAAAAAAATATTATATTTACCATTCCCAATTTTTTATTATAAAGGGAGATTAATCAAATACATCCCTAGAATCCTAATAAAATTTATTTTATTTACTTTAATGAAAATCAAAACGGACCTATATTACAAAAAAATCAACATCACTATTTTTACTTTAACAATTAACATGACAGCAAAATTATATATAGAACCTTGTTTCCTTTGAAATTTCTGTTAAAATAAAACATTCAATATGTTATTCTATGTCAATAATGTTTAGAGGCTACTCCTGTTACAATTATTTTTAAACCCTCAAAAGAGAATATATCTTTATCCAACACTATCGAATACTGTCAAAAAAGTTTATCACACACTATAAAATATATTCTCTTTTTACACATTTACCATAATTGTAAAGCCTTATGTCACATAGTTTAGTATCAAAATAGATATTTAGCAAATGTTTGACGCTTGTCACTGTGCATAAACTACATATTATATACTATATTTTAAGAGTGCACCCATTATTATAATATATAAAAATAGTATTTTATATTCATGTTATGCATACAAAAATAGTAAAGCCCCGATTCGAGATAAAATTGACCAATGAAAAGAAACAAGCTAGTTTACAGCTTAATTTGATCCCAATACGAAGGAACACTATTTCCTTAAATAAAACGTATACAATAGATGTAATAAACACATACATATGTTGAAAAAATATTCGAAAAAGGAGATTTTTTACATACAATTATAGATTAATTAGAACGCTACACTTAAATTCTAAAATAGTGCGAGTCTATCGCAATATAAAATAAAACTTTCTTAAGGTAAAATAATAAAAAAAAGAATTCAAATATCACAACTAATGCGAGATTAGCAAAAAAAGAAGGACCACAGTCCGTCTAGACGCAACATAATATATTCGTAATACTCGATTAAACAACTCAACGTGAATCATAAAACCATCAGAAATCAATAGATTCGTATAATAGTTCATTAATTTTATTTCCTACGTGCTAAGTTCTCCACTATGTATAATGGTAACTTATGGAGCTATGCCTTGTGTTACATCTAAGGAAAGGATCGATTATATTTTGGAATGTTTTGACAATATAATAAAACATCGACTTAATCTAAAACACTTGCTCTCAATTGTATAGCACAGCGTTTCCCATTTGGTGGGTCGCGACGAACAAAAAACCGGGTCGCACCATTGCCTCTTTATTTATACTTGACTGACGAGACAAGAGTCAAAAATAAGCAGCTCTCTCTCTCTCTCTCTTCACTAATAAATGTATGTTAATGTATACATACATATGTATACTAGTCTGTTTGCTATAAATATGTTTTAATTTACCAAAATCAGGAGGAACACTTGAGCGGGTCACTAAGGAGGCGTATGAAATTTACCGGGCTAAAGGTTGGGAAACGCTGGTATAGCACATTTACAAACTGCCCACTACGGTACATTTAATGACTTATATTGATTATTCCACTACGTAATACAAACACATAGTATACAACATTTATATTCTTGTGTAATTGTTATTATAAACAACCACTTTTTCTAATACATAAATAGTAATGCTCTTTATAAAGAGACAAGTCGCATTAAATTGAGTAAATATACTCATAATAATATATGCCGACGGAATCGTCGAAATGATTAAGTAGTTAGGCCATGTTAGATAAACAAAAAGTAACACAGTAAAAATTCAGTACAAATATTAATCCCTGTCAATAGTTTTTTTTTTTCTTAAGATTAAATAATACGATAGTGTAAATTGTCTAAAATGCACAACCGTAAAACAATGAGATCCCTTCCTTTCAAATACTAAAGTAGAATTAAAAGACAAATTAAGTGGAGTTTTAAAACTAAACAAATGCAATCGTTTTGGTCGTTAAAGATTTAGACCTCAGCGAGATCGGACAGTTTGTTGTCGATGCCCTTGTACTGGTTATCCTTAAGGATGATGTTTCCGTTGCTCTCAACGATCATATCTTTCATTGGCTTGATGGTCTCCATGTTGTTGTTGGGTACGTCATCATTGCAGTCGCAAGTTTCTTGGTCGTCAGCCACGTCCGGTTTCGGCTTATTCTCCTGTGTTGGCACGTTGACCTTCTTCTTGCGGCGGCGACTGTCCACAGCGTTCTTCACACACTCAGACGACGATGATGTCTGGCGCTGGTAATACTTCAGATTCTTGCGTTGTCCGCAACGGCAACCCTTCAAAGCGTTCTCGCGCCTGTTGGCAAAACACATCTTCAGTAAAAAATAAAAAATAAACTCGTCTGAAATTTGAACTGTTCAAAATTTCTATTTAGAACTAGATTTAGAAGAAGAAAACACAGTAATAAAATATGTTAATAGAGTAGGAGACATTTTAATGTAGAAAATGATTATTTATGAAACAAGTCTTAAGATATTGATGAAAATGAATATGACGTAACGAGGATGGTAAGTCATTTTTTTTATTATTTATCATTGGCCTGATTTTTTTTTAAAGCAGTTGTCATATACATGTCATACATCATATACAGCTTGGCAAAAAAGAGTATGACGTCGTGACAGGTGGAACTACATATTTTACTAAATGGAAACCTATGATGTTGACAATACTTGGCCGACAAATACTAGATTTCGAGTAAAGCTTAGTGTTTCACATTTATTTTTAACGATTTGAGTAAATTATCTTGCTGATTTTCTATATTATGATGAGACCTAAGTGAAAGTGGCGCCCTCATTTTTTCCATACTCTTTTTTGCCAAGCTGTAATTTAAGTTTTAAAAAGTTTTTTCTTTTCAATATTTGTATTATTATTATTATTGAGTGTTAAAAATTAATTGTCATTGTTTTTATTTAATATGTGATCAAAATATTTAAAATGTAATTATTATATCTCAATAAATATTGTAAAAAATATATATTTAGGTTTGAAGCTTTTACACTCGTCATTTAAAACTTTTACACGCCACATACCTTCCAAGAAGCTATGCATTCAAGTTGTTAGATGTAACTTGCATATTGCAATAATATGATACTTATTACTTGTAATATAAACAAGATCGTTCATGGAATGTCTTGTTTAGGATTCGATACAAAGTCTGTTGACTGACTCGGTAATATGTAACAATGTAATGAAAGTTTTACCGATTCAAAAATAAGATACCTATCACTATATTTCACTGTTTTATGGTGTACTTAAAAATCCTCGGGCCCCAGAATACCTAAAAGAAAAGTTCATAGTGCGTAATTCTGACAAGGCACTGCGCTCGAACGACACAACTACTCTGCATATACCCATCCATCATACTGAATTCTTCAATTGCTCTTTTACAGTTAAGTCAATAAGTCTGTGGATTGCTTTGCCAGATACTAATAGGGAGGCTAAAACAATTGACACTTTTAAGAAGTTTATTATGGACTTTTACCTCAATTAAGACCTGGACTGTAAAAATTTAAGTACTTTATTAATGACTAATGTGTCTATATTATATATTACATTGTTTAAATTGTAAGATCCTCTTTGTTTTAATTTCTATTTTGTTTTACTTTTTTGATGACCTACTCTACTATTATTTGAAATTATCCTCTACCCCAAGGTTATCTGGTGCATAATATTATTTTGTAAATTTTTATTTAAGATGTAATTGTCGCAGACTGCACGGTTGGCAGGGGGCAACCCCCACTTTTATAAACCAAAAGTGAGCCAAATGGGCTCACACTAATCCAATTTAGCATTAGGGGCTTCGGGCCCTTAGCATAGATCCATCCGAAAAAAAAAACATATCTTCTTCTTCACTACCCCCCCCCCCCCCTTATATCCCTCCAACTTACTCGGCCACGTCCTTCTCGCGCTGCTCCAGCTGCAGCCGCACCGCGCACACTTCCATGTACAGCTCGTTGGCGCGCGAGAGCTGTTGTTCGTACACATGGCGCACGTCGCGAGCTTGTTTCACGTCCTCGCGCCGTTGGATGTGCGGTTCTTCGATTGGCTTCTCATTCCTTTGGAGTTATTTTCCAACATTAAATTTAATTTATACCATACAATATGTGCAATGTACATGTGCGATATGATAAAAATTAAAAAGTGTTCAGCAAATTTGTTAAAAGTTATGTATATTTTCACGACCTCTGTGGTTCAGTGGTAAGCGCGTCGGTGCTCAAGCCGGTGGTTGCGAGTTCGAATCCCTCCAGGGAACAAAAAAAGTTTCCTGTGTGCCTGGGTCATGGATGTGGATGATATAAAAGAATTGATTAAATATTATAAAAAAGTATTAAATATATTTCCGTTGTCTGGTACCCGTAACACAAGTTCTTCGAGAACTTCCGGAGGGAGGGAAGCGCTGTGCCGCGCTCCTGGCTGCATGGGTACCACCATCTTGCTTATTTCTCCCGCGAAACAGCTTTGCTGTGTTTCGGAGGGAAGGGCAAGACAGGCAGTGTAATTACTGGCACCGAGACTTAACATCTTATGTCTCAGGATAGGCAACACATAAATGAGTTGCCTGGGCTCGTTCCAGGTATACTGGTTTATGTTCATAGGCGACGTCGACCACTTACCATCAGGTGGTACGTTAGCCAGTTTGCCTATCCAACTAACATAATAAAAATAAAAAATAAAAACCATGGGACCTGACTGACGTGGTGTAAAAGCGTCCATAGTTATTATTTTTATTTTAAAAATGAGTAACGTTTAAGACTAGATTCAGTCCAGCCACGTTGAAATGCTCGTATAGTAGTAGTAAGTACGTACAATTCGCGCATTTTGATGGGTAAAATCAATAAATTTGACATAGTCCATTGAAAAGTTACATTTGGGGTTGCGTTTTTTAGAGGACGCAATTTTATTTTTTTGATGTGTAGGGGGGTCAGTGTAAAGCTAAAACTAAGTTTGTGGGGTCAGCACCCTTGCCCCACGGCCGCCATCTTAAAAATAGGAGTTGAAATGGTTTTTACGATATATCTCTTAAACTATTTATTTCATACAAAAAAATTGTTAACATTTTTTGTTGCAGATTAAATTCTCTACAACTTTGGTCCAGTAACTTTTTATCGTAGAACTATAAATAAAAAAGTTATAAGCGATAATTTTCAGACAAGTCTTAGTGCTAATGAAAAAAAATAGTGTTCACTGAAGTTAAAATCGTGTCTAAAATCATTCGAAATCGTCTTCACAATTAAAAACAGAATAAAAAACATCCGCACGTAGAGAAATATGTAGCACAACTAAAAGATATAAGTTAAAAGACAACTTCAACACAATATTATTAGCTATTCTTACAATAAGAGAGATTAGAAATAATAATAATAATAGCAGGCAGATGTTCTTTTGTTCCCTAATGGTCACTGGGGTATTTTCTACCTGGACAGTATTCTCGGTAACGGCCATCAGATTTAAAATTATTTAAAAAATCAATAATTGTAAAATTCTGTAATGGAGTGGAAAAGAGTCAATAATTAATTATTAATAATATAGCAAAATTAAAAATTAAAAAAATTATAATATCAAAAAAAAACAATAACTGATGACACATTATTAGTACACACGTATAATATATGTATAGTTAAGATTACTGAAAAATAGTACTCACTTCGGAACGCTGTAAAACCTAAGCGCTATTGACTTAATGGAAAAATGTTGCGTATAAAAGTTGTTCCTCAAAAAACGATCTACAAATATGGTCTGATATTTTTTTTTCGTAAAATGATAAATAATTGTAAAATTTATAATAAAAAAATTTCTCAAATTTCTGAAAATTTTCGCTTATAACTTTTTTATTTATAGTTAACTACGACAAAAAGTTACTGGACCAAAGTTGTAGAGAATTTAATTTGCAACAAAAAATGTTAACAATTTTTTTTATGAAATAAATAGTTTGAGATATATCGTCAAAACCATTTCAACCCCTATTTTCAAGATGGCGGTCGTGGGACAAGGGTGGCGACCCCACAAACTTGGTTATAGCTTTACACTGACCCCCACTACACACCAAAAAAATAAAATTGCGTCCTCTAAAAAACGCAAGGTAAGGCCTAAAAAATGTAACATTTCAATGGACTAACACTAGCAAACTTCAGTCCGGCCAACCATTGTAAGGAATATTTCTCGTTGGGGAGTATTTACTGTTTTTTTTTTATTCCAAGCTCAAAGTAGCACGTTTTTTTGTTTGTTCTGAAATTGGAACCACGTTTTATAATTAACAAAATACATCCATATATTACCTAACATACAGCTTCTCCATGCTCTGGTGTACCTCCTGACGCCACACAGCTTGGGTGGTGTTGAAGCACTCGATATCCATATCGAACAAATCTTCGCCTGACATATCCAAGTGCGCGGCTATAATCTTAAATGGCGGTCTATAAAAAAGTCCCATACCTATAGTTAATTCGATTCAACAATAATAATAATCAAAATAACAAAAAAAAATATTTTTATAGTATCAGCTAAGTTTATTTACTTGAAGAAGAGTACACATATTATAATACTTGAAAAGACGGGTGTCTATGGATGTCGCTGACTTACCATTAGGTAAACTGACTGTCCGTTTTATACTCTTTTATTTAAATATATAAAGCTGTCCTAGCATACAGATTTACTTATTACAGTCTAAAAATATCACCTTTGGCGCGGCACACGCGCCCAGCACTGGTTCAAAAGTAATTGTAGACTCCCGGGCCAAGTTGAAGGTATCGGGAGAGAAATGGTATCAGTGCCCACCCCCCACATTATGGCGTGTGTCTCCAAGTTCTTGTACGGCACCTCTTGGGTGAGCAGCTCCCACAGGACCACCCCATACGACCACACGTCCACCTTTTCGGAGCAGGGCTCGTGGCGGATCACTTCAGGAGCCATCCACGCCACTGTCCCAGTGAAGCTCATAATGGCGCTTACGTCGTTCCACTCGCGACTGGTTCCAAAGTCACTCACTTTTACCATCAAATTATCAGCAATGAGCACGCTAAAAATAATTAACGATAACGATTTACAATAGTTTCTAAAGGTCCGCACTAGGTGGAACTGCACTACAGCAGAACTGAGCGACACGCATATTTTAGGTAAACCGCACTTGAACTACAGCGGCGCTAACATAGAAATATTACTTATTTCAAATATCTGTGGGCGCCACAAAAATATATTTAGTGCTTAGCTACCCTCTAGCTAGGTACTGAATATAGCTAGGTCTCCCTCCGAACAAGACCAATTTACCATAAAGAATAAAAGTAAAAAACATTCAGTAGGTATGTAACATAATAAAACCTGACATTTGACTGTATTGTTTTTTGTTTTCTTCTGTTTTAAGCAGATCCGTTGTTCAGTAAAAAAAATCTACAAAATCTGTTTTTTTATATTTTTTTATGGCATAGTAGGGCAATGAGCAGTCGAAGCCGTTTGGCGACTACCGATGCCCAAACACATCCGCAAAACCAAAGATTATGCAGATGCGTTGCCCTCCTTTTCCCTAACCCCTCCCCCCCCCCCCCAATGGGCCACCGGAAACTCACAAACCGCACGAAACGCAACAGCATAGTTGTCACTTGACGCCGGTGTTATGTGAGCGAGAGGTACCACCCCGGTTGTGCCGGCCCAATTCGGCTGCTAAGCAGCATGGCACTACCTCTTAACATGTAAGCATGTAACAATGTCTGTATGTAAGCAAACAACATGTATTCAATATTAATCTGTATATCATCATAAGCAACATGACGCTTATGGTCAGTTGATCAACTTTGCCTGCTGCAGTGGACTTCCGTTACCGCTTAGTGCATGTTATCTCATATAATTTCATATAAATAATATTTTGTTGTGTCGCTCAGTTTCGCTGCGGTGCAGTTCAGCCTAGTGTGGTTCTACATTTATTGTTATATTAATACAACATAGTTGAATTATATTATCAACTTACTTTGGACTCTTCAAATCCCTGTGTATAATTTTGTGCATATGGAGATAGCTCATACCTAGAGCTATCTCTTTGGCCCATTTCAATATCTGTTTAGGAGAAAAGCAGGCTCCACTGTGTAGGAACTCGAATAATGGCCCGTACTGGCAATATTCCATGATGACACAATAGTACGGTGCTACGGTGCACACACCTCGGAAACGCACTTAAAACAAAAACATAAGTTTATATACAGTTCATACATTATGAGGATTTGACTCATTAAATAAAACACATTTATTCTTTCATTTCCGACGTTTAGAAAGTTTTACAGCCATGAAAAAGTGAGAAGCATTGTTGCTGTATTGTATACCCCAACGCTATAAGAAAAGAGCTGCTGAAAACGGTTGCAACGAACCACTGTTACAAAATCTCATTTTTTTTTTTTTTTATTCGGTACACCCGTTTTTAAGAGCTACAGTGCCAATCACAAACACATAGTGGTCACACTTTTAGCAGAATTTAGTAAAAATGTAACACTTACCGATATTTTCATGATTAAGTTTCCTGAGGTGTTTAATATTCGTTTCACATTTATCTCTTAATTTCTTCACGGCAACTATTTCGCCGTTGAGGTGACCACTAAATACCACACCCTGCGCCCCACACCCGAGATATATTAAATCGGTAATAGAATGAAAAGGTACCTCCCAATTATCTTCTGAAATACAAAGTAAAAAAGACAACATTATGTATGATTATATTCACACTTCTCCATCCACATAACACTAAAACCGATTCGAAGAAACTAATACTAAGTACCTACGTTAAATATGAAACCACTACCACTTATCAACAGAAACACAGTGAGTGAGAGAAACAAGCTACATCTCTTACTAGGAACTGTAGTGCAATATGAGCAGTGCTTTCATTGCTTTCATTGGATATGTTCGGTTCGAGTTCGAGAACATATTGTAAAAGTATTTTGAACTGTAATATTTCCATCATTTAGAAGAATGTTTCATTGTTATATATCAGAGTAACAGTAAATATATAAATATGGAGAGACTGTCGTAGTGTTACATAGTAACAATAAGAAAGAAGTCATAACCATAAACCTCCATTTCCTCTTACCACTGGACATAGGCATCCATCTCTCAATGAAACATCCAAGACATTTGATCCCTACCCTCGCATGTATGATAAAATGTTGTTTAGACACAGAAAACCTAGTTTAGTAATATATTATTTGTATAGTCGTACAATCTCCGTGCAGTTAGCGGTCCGTGATGGATGCGAGTAACTCTCGATTTTACTCAACATGCCCTAAAATGGCAAAAAAAATCCTCTTAAAAATGTTTCCTATTACCTTTTTTTTTGCAACCATAGCACTAGGAACTTTGGAAGCACAAAAATATTCAAATCTGACAAAGTAATACCTACTAATAATACCACTTTCACCATAATACTTTAACACTAGTGGGAGAGATGTGCTGTGCATCAAACAGGATGGCAGCATCCTGCTTATTTTTTTCATGAAAAAGCATTGCTGTATTTCTGGGAAAAGGGCGGACTAGTCTATTGTATTCACTGGGACATAGATTTAACATCTTATATCCCAGGATAGGCAACACATTGAGGTATTGCCTTGGCTTGGTTCAAGTAAATTAGTATAATATGTTCATAGGCTATGTAGACCACATACCATCAGGTGGCACATATGCCATTTTGACCATCTAACCAACATTTAAAAAATATTCTATAGTAAGAGATCCAGGCCAAGTCAGTGAAGCACGTTGTGTACAATATAAATAAGTTATAGATATAACACTTTATTTTATTAAATGGTATCGCCAGCTTATGACCCAGAATGGTAAGAAGATTCTATAGGTTTTCATTACAAAAAGATATAGCACATTTTCATATAAAAGGTAATACAGTCGACTCTCTGTAATTCAAAGCTATCACGAGTTCCCTAGAAAATCTCTTTATATTTCGAACTAAATGAATACATTTTTATGCTCTTGGTAATTCGAACAAAAAATCATTGCAATGCATCAAAACTACGCGTTAATTCGAACTCATCGGCGTCAAACACTCGACAATTCGAAGTTGCAGTGACATACATAGTAGGGATATACGGAATGGGGCTGGATGTACCAGTGATTAGACTCACAAAAGTTGCTTTTACATTAGGATCCCAGAAAATGTGCAAAACCTCCCAATAAAAAAATTCAAAAAAGTTATTAAAGAGCGTTTGTGTGGTAAGTATTTAGTAAGTAAGGTTATTATAAAGTAAAAGATTTTATAGAAGATACGACACCTTGGGAATAGGGTGTTCCTCTCAGGCATTTCAGAATAATAACATGTAAAATTTGATATAAAATATTTGAAAAGATTAGTTCCACTGAGTTTGTTTCGCCGGTTCTTCTCAGTGGGCTTGCCTTGGAACCGGTACTCTGTTGGTACTATTTTGAAAAAAAAATGATTTTGACTTTTGCAGAGAGAAAGAGACTGAAAGATAACAAAACATGCAGAGTGCAGAGGTAAATACAGTTTCCCCACCACGGTTCAAGCCTTGTCGTGGCGGTGGGGCTCAGTAGCCTAGGGTGAGCCCAGCACCTTAAAAAAAAAAAAAAAGAGGTAAATACAGTTTGAGACAAGTTGAAACTTGTATTATTTATTTTGTGTTTAAATTATTATCGTACACAAGCCTGTTTTTGATATGGATACATGATTAGTTTGATAATAAATGATGAGTTAAGTTTCAGTTATTGTTATTCTTTAATTAATTGTATACAGATTAAGCAAGAGCTTCATTCAATTCTTTTGTAGACAGAATCTTTGTAAGGACAAAGATTCTGTCTACAAAACGAAAGTGATGAAAAATCATTTCAGGCACTTTTTCTCTTAAATAAAGGCTTTGAAGCAAAGGAATATTAACAGAGTTCTTTCAAAATATTAATTAATTCTCATTTTGAATATGTAGGTACACATATGTACCTCTAAACTTTTGTCATTGCAATAGAATAATAGCACTTAATAAATCATAACTGAATAACACTCAATAATTCAAAGTTTTATTTATTTTCTCTCAAAAATTTCGAACCATTTGATATTTCAAACACTCGATAATTAGTAATATTTTAAGAGTCCCTCCAGTTTCGAATTAACGGGGTCGACTGTATATAGAAGTAACATAAACATGTACTTGGTCAGACCATTGAGGCATTTTCTACCATAGTGCTTTTCAACAAGCTTTATAGTCTCCTGACGAAGAAAATTATAACCGACTTCAAAAAATAAAATAACTAAAAAGTAATAAAATAATTACGTTTCTTTAATTTTTGTGTCTACAACTAATAATCATCTTGTACTTCTACTAATGTACAAACTTTGCGTTTACCACGTCATTATTGCTACTTTTGGAGTCGGTGTCAGTCAATGTAGTTAGGTACCGCAGGTACAGTACAGCAGCAAATACGACACCGGTGACGGACGACGGTGACGTATTTGTTGCTGTACCTGATCTACTACCTATTTAACTTAGCTGACACCGACTCCAAAAGTAACAATAACGACGTGGTAAACGTAAAAATTGTACATTAGTAGAAGTACTAGTTGTAGACACAAAAATTAAAGAAACGCAATTAATTTATTACTTTTTAGTTATTTTATTTTTTGAAGTCGGTTATAATTTTTGTTTAAAATTTTTTCTTTCTTAATTTTTAGTGATTCATTAAAGAAATTAAATACAGAGATAGATTTTTTGGCATATTTAACCGTATGAAGTAAGCCCAACAAAAGCTGTAAGTCGTCGAGGAGTTCCCTCGACTGTCTATCTCCATCATCAGACTTGTAATAGCATGTATCACCCATCCATATGGGTGCACCCATGTGCAAAGTTCTCATCAGTATAAATTAATTAAGTCCAATCACAAGGTAGCTACTGTAAACTATTTAGGAGTTCCCTTAACTGAGCTTCGTCTTCATCATCAGACCCCCAATAACAGTCACAACCCATCTAGGTGTAAAGTTCTCATCAATTCGTATTAGTCAAGCCTAAACACACGGTTACTGAAGTAAATCGTCGAAGAGAACTCCTCGACTGTCTTCCAGCTCCAGCATCAGATTGTCTTTAGACCTTAATTAAATTGTAGGGCTTTTAAATGCTTATTTAAAAAAATATTAAGCGCACTAATCGCTCCTACGAATTTCGAAAGTTCTCCTCGATTTCTCTAGGATGCCATCATCAGATCCTGGTTTCCTTATCATTTGGCAAGTATACCCTTTCAAACAAAAAAAGAATTTTGAAAATCGGTCCACAATTGACGGAGAAATCGGTGTACATACATTTAAAAAAAAAATACCGGCCGAGTTGAGAACCTCCTCCTTTTTGTTGAAGTCGGTTAAAAATGATCGCTTTCTAGTATGAACGCTTTGATTGTTTCAGAAAGGACGGTTTCGTCCTCTTTTATGACAAAGCATGGAATCAAAAATTTTAATAGAAATAGATGAATCATTCTAGTTTCAACATCTATGAATGGGGAATCAATCAGCTAAGGACTTAGATGGCTACTCAAGCCATATATTTTTTAACGTTTATAGGTGACGAGATCTATTATCTACCACTTTATGTCAGCTTTTAGCGACACCCTAAATTTTATGTACATATTATAAAGTTATAATCTCAAGCTAAGGTTCAGTAGTAATGTTGTAAACTTGTACCTAAGTCCTGTCACTTTCAAACATGAAAATTGGATGCCCAAGAGTATGAGGAGGCCCTGCTACTGCTTCTGGACTTGTGGCAATAAGGCCTCCTATAATAAAAAAATAATAAAAGATGATCAGTATTTGGACTTAATATGCTTGATTAGATTTGAAAACAATGTTTTAGTTAACTTTTCATCCTATCATTTCATAGGTGATATTGGCATTTGTTAAACGCCTACATAAAGATGGTCCAAAATTGTATGGGACGTTGGTCTACTTTTGTACATGTAATGAGATGAAGGAAAGAAAATATTGAAACAGTTTTGATTTGTTCATATCATAAATTCATCTCAATTTCAGTTTTTTTTTAAATGTTACTTGTACCACCGGTATTGTAAGTCATTTTCAATTCAGTGGTAGAATAATTTAATGTTTTCAGATTTGCAACACTATGTGTATAAAACAATGGCGTATGGCGTACTTATATTCTTTGACGTTATCTGTCAAATGTAAATCAGTCATTGTTCCATTGGCATCTGGCATCCTCTGGTCTGTCATTTGTCAGAAATGACATTTAATAAGTAATAATTATCCGTCTGTAGGGCGCCATATTCACTAAGAATTGCCAACAATTTAAAAAACTTGAAAAAGATTTTTATTTTTTGCTTGTAAATTAGTTTCTTAAACTAATTTATTTTATTTTTAATGAAATCTTTGTATTTTTTTCCCTATTTATGGTATACTGTACAATACCAGACCTGAAGTGGACCGTCTCCTTTCTATTTTTCTTTTTCTTTAAAGCCGGGAAATGCTCTGAGGCATCCCGCGGGGGAGTGGGTCTCCCCACGCGGGTATGTGGGACTTGCTGCACCCGAAAGCTGGTAAATGAATGCAGCTCTACCCACTAAAACCCGGCGAGTGCCACCAATGCCACCTTTGGTGAGGTGCCCCGGTTCTAATAAACAAACAGGGCACCTCGATGCCTAGTCAGTCCCGCAAGGGACCGACTCCACCTCCACAGAGGGGTTGTCCCGCACCACATAACAACCCCTACTAACGTCGGGACAGTACAATGGGGTGAGGTTCCCATCCTCGCCCCTTGCTCTTTTGTCTCCTCTTCTCTTATAAGAGGGGTACAAAAAGCCCCCTCGGCTCTATTAGTTTCACCCAAGGGGCTGGACTCACCCTAGGCTACTTAGCTCCACCGCCACATCAAGGCCTGAACCATGTTGGGAATAGTTTCACCCCTGCCTGAGAAAATCAATACCTGGATGCAATAACAACCTTAAAGTTTCTCTTATTAAAAATTAAAAATAAATAAACATATCTCTAAATTGTAAGTCATTGTTATTGGGGGCTGCCAACAAAGCTAATGATAAAAGATGATCAGCATTTAGATTAAATATTCTTGATTATATTTTAGTTAACTTTTCATCATTTCATCAATCATTCTATAGGTGACATTGGCCTTTGTTAAATGCCTACATAAATTTCTATTTATAGTTTCACCCCTGCCTGAGAAAATCAATACCTGGATGCAATAACAACCTTAAGGTTTCTCTATTTAAAAAAAAAGTAACTGTTAATTGTATGTTATTGTTAACGGAGGCTCAGAACAAGGCTAATGATAAAAGATGATCAGAATTTAGACTAAATACACTTGATTAG
Source organism: Helleia helle (assembly GCA_963853865.1). Lineage (NCBI taxonomy): Eukaryota > Metazoa > Arthropoda > Insecta > Lepidoptera > Lycaenidae > Helleia > Helleia helle. Next base: position 11,228,237 of record OY971420.1, read on the forward strand.
ATTTATTAACAATATTTTATTTAACTTTTCATCATATCATTTCATAGGTGACATTGGATTTGTTAAATGCCTACATGAATTTCCATTTATAGTTTCACCCCTGCCTAAGAAAAGCAATACCTGGATTCAATAACAACCTTAAGGTTTCTCTTATTATAAATAAAAAAATATAACTGTTAATTGTATGTTATTCTTAACGGAGGCAAAGAACAAGGCTAATGATAAAAGATGATCAGCATTTAGACTAAATATGCTTGATTAGATTTATTAACAATATCTTAGTTAACTTTTAATCATATCATTTCATAAAAGGTAACATTGGCCTTTGTTAAACGCCTACATAAATTTCTATTTATAGTTTCACCCCTGCCTGAGAAAATCAATACCTGGATGCAATAACAACCTTGAGGTTTTTCATATTAAAAATAAATAAATATAACAGTAAATCACATAATATACTAAAATTTATAATCATTCCTCACATAAATTTAACAATGAAAGAGAAAATACACAATAAAGTTATGTGCATGAAAATCAATTGCAACTCCCCTTAACAAATCTTGTGCATAGCGCATCCAATCGAATGAGCCCCGGGAATATTTGTGCGTTACATATTATGTATTGATTATTTTATATAAATCAAAACTTACCTTTCGAAGGTTTATAATCTGGGCCTCTAAAGATAGCTGCAACAGTTGAAAAACAGTCTAGGACACCTCCCATCCAAAATATTGTCTTTTTATCGCGTTCCAGCGCAGAACCTAAACCTTGAAAATCGTCCTTTTCAGCAACATGACCTCCGCTCAATTCGTACTGGGCCATGGCTATAATTTCACTATTTTTCTTTATAATTAAGAGCAAATAATTAATCACCCACCCACGCACAATTATAAAAGTTAAAATATACACATTTTACAACAGGCGCACAACGCTTTTGATTTTATGAAATAATGAAAATACTAATAATACTTTCTGATGTACTGTGTGTGTTCGGTGTTGATTAATCAATGAATATTGACTAAAGAGTATAAATAGGTATGTGATATTGACTATTGAGTGAAGCTCATAGACATAATATAGAAGGACTGGGCATACCTACGAAAAAAAGGTGTATACATACAACTCAAATCTGCACTTAACATGGCTACCATTGCTAGGGTTTTGACAGCAAAACCACAAACAATATAGAGAATGCTACTGTGAAAAGGGCACTTAAGATGGCGGATCAGGCACTCACTTACAGCTGTAAGTTTAAAGAAAGGGGCATCTCCTTTTTTTTCCTAACTTCATGGTGAAGCTGGAGTGGACTTAAGATCAAGTATCAATAGATTTGATATCCTAATAATAAACCGTATTGGACCGAGATAACAACATACGAAAAATTCCAAGTGTGACAGAGACATAAACATTATCTTTTGTCTTTTTCAGAATATCACTCTTTGTTTGTTTCTAAAAATTATCGGCTAAATTTGAATGCCATACAAACATTCTCACTCGCGAACAGCTTGTCAAAGATGCCGCCATTTTGTACTACTTTTTAATTTGGTCGGTTTATGTAGGTATGGTGATACCAGTTTTGTTATAGGCAGATTACCCAAGAATGTGGTATTATATAAAAAGGGTGACTGGAATTTTCAAAATAAACACAATAAAAACAAATAAGTTTATTGCTATCCTAAAAGGCTATGTACATAAAGGATCATACATATTAAGACGTATATAGCCTTCTTTTTTATTATTTATGTTTTAAGCGGTTTGTTACTAGTCCGCTTTAGTTCTAAAAACGACCACGAGGCGCCACGCGCCAAGCTCCGTTATTTGTATTAATTTATTAAAAGTAACGTCAGCCTCATTTGCTTTTAATATCACTTTTTTTACTTGTTAGTAGTACTTAATAGTTTTCGTTTGATTGGCAGCTCCTGAAAACGATACGAAAATGAAACTAAAAAACAAGGTACTTATGAATATGTAATAGTTTGTGGAACGTTTTTGTAAAACCTATTTGATGTCAATAATTTAGTTTCACCTTCGTGTACGTATACCATCAAGTTTGCATCATCGTCTTTATTGTCACACTCTGGGATAACGTGGCTGTGTGGCGATGGAACACATCGATTTGTGAAACCCTTTTTGAGTAGATGTCGTAAAATAGAGTATGTCCATTCCTTTTGCCATTTTCCAGTAGCCCATAATAATAATAATAATATGCTGGGACAACTCACACACGGGCACACAAACTAGGTCTGCCTTGATGATACAATGAAAAAATTATGAACAAATCATAAATACTGATATTTTTTAAATACATTCATATTATAGATAAATTACACCCAGACACAGAACAAATGATCATGTTCATTACACAAACATTTGTCCTGTGTGGGGATCGAATCCATGATCTTCTGGTTTAGCAGTAAGGATCACTAACCACTAGACTACCAGGCCATCTTTGCTACAAATTACGTCGAGCCCATCTATGCCAGATTCACCTAGAAATTTGAAAACTTTGCCGTTATTGCATCAGAATCTGATGTTTTCCTCATTTTAAGGGAGTTGAGAGCAGCATATACATTGGATCGCAGAGTTTTAGACTCCAGCTGTTCTAAATTATCCCAATCATACATAGGGCACACTACGTCAACAATCATATTGCTTTTGTACAACTCTTCACAATAGCTTCTTTCAGCGATTTATTCTTATAGATGAAGAGATGTACCATTAATGTTATTAGCCGTGTTTTAGGCTTAAATTCTTTAGTAAGTAAACAAACTTTCCTAAATAGGTCTGCAATTTGGTACTTTAAGAAGTGTTTTTCTGAGCAAGTATTTGTCTTTATCAATTCTGAACCATTTAGCAATGGTTTGGCATAACACTTTTCATACTCTTTGCTCACCTCTGAATCTTTTAGTCCTTTGACTTTTAATTCCTTTCGTCTACGCTTCAGTTCCAAAGTTTGGTCTGAGATCAGGTATATCATTCCTATTCTTCTGTATATTCACTAAGGTGTCACTGATTAGGAGCTTCAAGCTGTTACAATTAGAGTCAGCAGTCTCGAAATTTAAGGTTTCTGCGGACTTCAGTTTGTTTTCCATTGTACCAAAGTGAATTTTCTGAATGCGGTACTTCATCTGAAGTGTTAAACTTCAAGCTGAAATAGGAATACCAGTTGCTAATTTTATTTTAAAATATAGGGAGTATTTTCCCAACAACACTTATTGTAAATGTAAAATTTTGATTGTATGTCTGTTTCCGTTCAATAGCATCCTCATAAACGACACCTCATTTACGAAAATCACTAAATCCGTTCAGTTCAGGGGCCATAAACGTACTTACCTACATAAATTCACCCGAATAACATTACCCTCCTTTCTTTTGGCACAGTCGGTTAAAAAGGAATCTGTTTGATTACCTAATAGTAGCAAAACTATAAGTTCAAAAAATATCGGTTACCGGCACAGATATTAAAAATAAGTTCTGTTCTAAATATTTCTATGGTTACCGGTATCAAAATTAACTGCTTCATATACATCCTGATTCCGTGTCATGGTATGTTATATAAAAAAACAGTTAACTTTAATATATATATACGAGTACTTACTTTTTCATAAATCTCTTTTTGACTGATCTCCTTCTCGATGTTGAAATTGAGATTTTACTCTTCGTTTTATTGTTTTTGTTTGCCATTTTTGTTTAAAACACGTAAAGAAAATTTTGACATTTTGATTTGGTATTGCATCGGCCCGCCCGAAACAGTTGTTGTTTTTATGGTTTTTTAAGTTTTTGTACCGAAAAAGTGAAATAAATTAAATTTGAATAAACATAGGTTACGTAGGTTGAAATGAAGAAAATTATGATATAAATTTCAAATTTAAAAGAAATATTTTTTCCTACAAATGTGTACAGGCTTTGCTTAAATTTATGCTATGTTTGGGATTTTTTATGATCGAGTCAAGTTAATCTAATCGTGTAATGAACTTACAAGGGTTCTAGGTAATATCCTTGAATATAACATATCTTTTTTCCAGGCCGATAAATTACGCGGGAATAATTTTCCTGATTTTTTTGCCAAGCTGCCACTGTGTATATGCCAATATACACAGTGGCGCCTTAATAAGTACCTATATAATACTTTTGTCTCAAGGAATGCTAGCCGTACGCTAGCATCAGTCTTACATCACGATACAATTTTCGTAATTTTTAAAGTCTTAGCTCTCTCTTATTCATAGATAAAAGTTTAATATTTTTAATTAAAATTTAATATTTAATTAAAGAATTATAATTGTAACTTTGTTAAAAATACTACATCTACTCTTCAATTAATTCACTGTACTACTACTATGACTGAATATTTCTGTACCACAACCAACTGTATCTGACTGTATCTACATACACACTTACTCTTCTAAAAAAAACTACATAAATATTTCATTAAAAATAAATGTAAGTATTCGATTTTTCGGACTTTATCCCATAGGTATATAATAATATAATACATCATAATATTGTATGCCGCTGGCCGCGGCCTGCGCCGGGCGAAGTGCGCTTCGGGGCCGGCCGCGGCCGGCGCGAGACGCGAGTCGCGAGCGACATGTTGTAGGTATTATGATTTATGAATGGAGCATGGACGGCTGTGTGATTGCATTACAACGCGGCAGGAGCTTGGCGCGTGGTGCCTCGTGGTCGTTTTTAGAACTAAAGCGGAGAATTTGGAATTTTTGTTGGCGTAGAGCGCGCTCTTAAAATCTAAATGCTCCTATACGTTGTGAGTCACAGACATATAAGAGAAGCAGACCGAACATGACAGCTACAAAACCGTGGCAACTATCAACACAGACACACTTACACACACATAAACAATGGCATGGGCCGTATTCAGTACTTAATAATTATAAAATTACAAGACGGATTATCTTATTTAGAAAAATGGATTGCAATTCCATTATTAGAACTCGAGAACGGCTGGACGGATTTCGATAATTTTGGTCTCAAAATAATCGTATCAGTACTAGAAATTTCGGAAAATGTTAACACTTAAAAGGTGAGAAATATTGGAAAAGGTGTACAGCTTGGCAAAAAAGAGTATGACGTGGTGACAGGTGGAACTAAATATTTTACTAAATGGAAACCTATGATGTTGACAATACTTGGCCGACAAATACTAGATTTTGAGTAAAGCTTAGTGTTTCACATTAATTTTTAACGATTTGATTAAATTATCTTACTGATTTTCCATATTATGATAAGACCTAAGTGAAAGTGGCGCCCTCATTTTTTCCATACTCTTTTTTGCCAAGCTGTATGTAGGTGTAGGTTGTAAATGTAGGACTAGGTGTAGATTTAGTTGTAGTTATTTATTTATTCCAAGTCATAGTTGAGACAGAACAACGTATTGAGACAGCTAGTAATAATACATATATAAAGACGAAAATATTATGTAAGTTTGGCATGTTTGTTGCTCTTTTATGGAAAAACGGCTGAACCGATTTGCCTGGAAGTTAAAATGGTGGTGGCTTATATCCCGAATTAGGACATAGGCTATAAAAAGTATCATAATCGTTCCGGATACGGTTGTGAAATTAAGTTAACGCAGACGAAACTGCGGGCACCAGCTAGCTTATAAATACGGAGCTTGGAGTTGGAAAATAAAATGAAACCACAAATAATTTACGAATCATTTATTTTTAAAAGATATATATTTTTTAATAAAATCGTTCAGTAAGGTTAGTTTAATTTGCATCGTTTTTATACCTTAATTGTACGTAAAACTTAATAAATGCAAGTGATTATAATCATGATCTTTATTTTGCAAAAGAAATGTCATAATTTAATTAACCTTCAATTTTTTTTCAAAATGCTTTTATTTCCTTAGTTTTAAGCTTAATTGTGCTTCTCAACTTCATTATTTCCTTTTGAAGATTCTTTATTCTAATAGGCTGCTCCTTAGCAGTTGTCGCTAAGGCAGGTTAGCTTTCGTCTATTTGCAAATATGCATGTTGATAAGTACTAAGGTCAGTAAAATAATAATTACCACCTATTATGTAAACAATTTCCATTCTAAAAATCATCCATATGATGAAAAATTTTAACATAAGGAGTACCGGTGGGAGGGAAGCGCTGTACCGCGCTCCCGGCTGCATGGGTACCACCATCTTGCTTGTTTCTCCCGTGAAAGAGCTTTGCTGTGTTTTGGAGAGAAGGGCAAGACAGGCAGTGTAATTACTGGCACCGATACTTAACATCTTATGTCTCAGGATAGGCAACACATAAATGAGTTATATAGCGCATGGTGTACACACGGCTGGCAACACCATTCGCCGCGTCGGGAGACGCCGACCGCCGGCACGATATCGGGAATGACCGAGACTTTGCGCCCGACATTAACGGCCGCATTTTATAATAGTCACTAGTCAGTACTAGAGTAGTCCGCGGAGAGTTAATACGATTGCGTCGTTCCGGCGACCGTCATAACGGACCCAGTATTCTGAGATTAATTATATTAATAGTGAAGTCTGTACTGTATTAAATTCTTGTAAGCCATTCTAAATTCAATATAGTTTTGTGCGCAAAAAGAATTCTTTGAGTTTCCGAACCCCATAAACTATAACTGGCGCCCAAAGTGAGCCAGTACCTATAACTGGCGTCCCAACGTTTGGCAGAAACTCGGATTCTTCTTTGTATATCATACAAAACAAAAAAAAATAAGTGTTAAATAAAGCAGAACAGACCTCGTAACCAGGCCATAAAATATTATTAAAAAAAAAAAAAAAAAGCAGAACAGACATTAAAAATTCGGATTCAGTGGATCAAGTGCGTTAATAGTGCATACATACGCGCGTCGGTGCATGTCGTGACCTGCACGAAAACGAACTTAAACATTCGACTGCAAAGTGCTTACATTACGTTTACCTAGCTTCGTTATTTTCGAACTAGTGAATAAAGTTTAGTGTTTTTGGTTTATTAGTTAGTAAACATACACAACTATAACTGGCACCCAAAGTGAGCCAGTACCTATATTTATAGTAAAAATAATAAAATAAGTGATAAATTCATCACCGGGAAGATATCTCCTACCATTTACCAACTACTATACTTAACATATTAACTGCCGTAGCCATATATTACACGTACCCCAAGACGTCCAATGAAGTTTTACTATCTTTGGAATAGTATATTTTTCGACTTTTCGACAAATACAAAAATAAATGTCTGTAGGCATAGGTTGAAGATTTTGCAATATTCAGTACTCGTCTTGTGACCACTTTATACTTTTTATAAAGTAATGTGGTAATTACAAATGGCAACCATATTATGAAAATAAAATCATACCTCTCGCAACAGTAAATCAAAAATTGTTGGAATTGCTCCAATAATGCCACTATAATCTATATTACGATTGTCAAAATGTTTTGAACATAAGACAAGATTTGTAGGCTGCTAATTTGTCACGTTCATTTTTGCCAACCAGGAATTTCACAAGTGCACATCATTTGGAAACCCGAAAAGAAGTAAATGTAATATTCAAGAATGTTTGTGTACCTATTATGAGTTTAACCAAGTATCTTTATTAAAATAAATTAGGCACTCTTAATACATCGAAAGTTACCTTTTTTCGCTTAACCTAAGTCATTAAAACAAAATAAATCTAATAAAATATATAAAGTAAATCTAAATCCGACCCCTGCAAATAACTAAAGTACCAAAACTGTCAAACAGGATTTCAGGGAAGTAAAATGTTGTATTATTTAAATAAACTTAGATGAATTTGCTGGGTATCATACGTATTCCTAAAATATACACGTAAAACCAACGCTTAATGTTTATATGGAGCTAAATTAAGTATGAATAGTAACATAATAAACAAAACATTATTCACGACATTATTTTGCTTCACAATACTTACTTAGGAAATATTATGTCAGGTTCACATATTAATATTTAATATTTTTATGTAACATAAGCGCTTTTGTTATGACGCCATTTGTCATCTATCATCATCTATCAATATGGCGGATGGCTACGCTTTCTGTTTTGTCTATGTATGTGTCTGTGTTACTACATTGAAAGACAAAGAAAGGTGTATTCGGAGATCAGACAAATGAGAACGAGATGGAGATATTGCTTATTACTGTCTATGTGTTTGTGATAATTGTGTTTGGTCTGCTTCTCTTATATCACTGTGTTGTGAGTGCATTTTTTAATTTCGTTTTATTTTTAATCTCTTTTATTTTTACTCTATCCTTTCTTTTTATACCTAATATACTTCTTTCTATTCCATTTTGGCAGACTTAATTTCCTTTCATCTTCTTCTGTAAGTGCCCTTGTTTGACACATCCGTACATTAAGCAAATAGTAGTATACTGGTTATTAAATAAAAGCAAAAATAATATATAATGCTGGTTTTTTGCAATTAAATATTAATATTTTGGTGAAATAGACTTGAGGAACATTTAAAAATATTTCCAAAGATTGTTAATATCCCTATTATGACACTGACATTGGCAAATCTTTGAACATAACATTTATCAGAAGAAGACAAAGTCCCAGTAAGCTCTTGCCAATCGCCATCGAGCATCGGCCATTCGCCAATAATTCCACATTAATTCTACAGCCAGTAGGCCAAAGATTATAGTAGGCCTTATTAATTAATGAATAAACTGATAAAAAGTGATACCTAATAATTAAAATTACGCTTATAGTGATTTTGACTTGTTTAAATGTTAAATACATCGGTGCCATAATTCTAATGGTTCTAATTCTGGATTAATTAGAACTTTGAACATTGGATTTGTTTTTATGTAAATTAATCATGAAAATAAAGAATAAGCGCTGTATCGTGTGAATTAAAGAATTATTCAACAAGTTTTGCTGTCTGCGACCTTATACAACTGTATTCTATAATTATTTCATCGGAAATCACAACATTAATCAGCTTACAAAACCATGGATAAACGTGTATCACTTTCGGGATTATTATCCTTATACAAGAAGTGGGTAATTAATAATCCTGGTGTTGTCACCGATGTGGAAACAGTAGCTACATGGTCATCTTACTTTGTTGCTGGAAAAATTAATAATTCGCCTATAGTTTCGGAGCTGGTTTACTCTTTGTCAAAATTAGTGTCTCTTTTTAACGATAAACTAATCAAAGAAGCCTATGGAAGTGATATACAGCACTATGGCTTAAAAGAACAAATAAAAGTTTGGCTAACAGTAATTCATTATTGTGAAGTTTTTGTGGAATTAGCTGTAAAAAACAGATGGGGAAATAGGGGTAAGTGGACAGCAACAACACTGCTACAACTGTTTAAATGCTCTTCAGCATTGGTACTATTGTATAGATTCAAAGAAATTCCTATAACACATCCTCCCATTCCTGTGCTGCAGAGAAAGAAATTTATTGAAGGGAAGGACATTGAAGACAACTCCAATGCATTTTTCACTTTAAAAAGATCGGGCAGAGTTGTGAGACGTGTAGATGGAGCACCTCCTGTAGCTTTGCGTGATTGGCAACCTATAAAAATTATAGATGATAAAATTAATACAACAATTCAAGAAAAAGACTTATTACATGCTGAGTTGCTACATATAATTAAGCCAATGATTCATTTAGCTGCAATGAGAGCCTTTGGCACAAAAGCATGGAAGCAATGGCTTGTAGCTCTAGCAATTGATGTAGCTAGTTTTAAACTTTACAATCGCCACCTTAAAGAATTGTCTTATGAGCAGAAATTAGAAATTAGTAGAAGAAAACTAGGCTTAGTCTTATATCTATTGAGAAGTCCAATGTACAATGGATACTCCAAGAATGTATTAGAGGGTTTGTTGACATCTGCTTCCACAAAAGTTCCACTTATGTCACTTGTGTGTGGACCAATAATTCAATATCTTAATCATTGGCAAGATATCTATTTCTATATGTGGGCTTCATAAGTATTCCATTATAGCAAATGAAGTAAGTGTAATATGTGATAACCAAGTTAATATTTGGACAATAAAATATTTTTCTTTCTTTCTTTCTAAAGAAAGGCATTTAAAGGTTGTTAATCATAATCAATTTCTTTTTCTAGATTAAAATGCATATTTTTCAATAACTATGAAAAAGTAGCATATATATCTTTTTAATATTTCTTTTAACAATGATTTACATTGTGTTATTGTCATGTATATGAATTTTGTTAAAAAAAAGGGCAAGACAGGCAGTGTAATTACTGGCACCGAGACTTAACATCTTATGTCTCAGGATGGGCAACACATAAATGTGTTGCCTGGGCTCATTCCAGGTATACTAGTTTATGTTCATGGGTGACATCGACCACTTAACATCAGGTGGTACGTTTGCCAGTTTTCCTATCCAACTAACATTAAAAAAAAACATTCAATAATTAAAATAATCCATGTCATACAATTTGAAATGATCATAATTCATTGGTATAAGATTCTATGCTATATCTCATACAAAAATGCATAATATAAAGAATTGTCACAATATTTCTGTAACAGACAGGATTTTTTTTGTGATAGGTAATTTTTACCTCATTGTTTTGATAATAAAGTATGTGTAAATCAATGTAAACTTTATTATAGTATACTGTTGTGTATGTATGTATGTGGGTTGTAATAGTATTTGTTGTGTATTGGTTGTAATAATATTGATTATTGGAAAAGTTATAATGTATAATATTGATATCATTTTAAATTACCTTATTATTTCACATACTGTTTTATGTTCTCCTCTTTGACTGTTTTATAATTTTTATACTGGGTATAGATATGTTTGAGGTTTAATAAAATATTTAATCGAGCAACTGTTCAATTTATTTCTGATCCTTTTTGTTTTTAGTGATGATGATTCAAGGTATGCGGAGGCTCTTTTCTTAAAGGCGTGTGAGTGAAATAAATCCTTAGTAATCACATTCATACAAGACTACCATCAGACTGATTCTTATGTATAGCTGCGAATCACGGACACTAACACAGAGAAGAGGACAAGCTTCTTGTTGCCGGTCGAAGAATATTTCGAAAAAAATTCAGACCAGTCAAGCGGGAAGCTAGAGAATACGGAAAAACAAAGAGCTTGAAGATATGATGTCTGAGCCCAACATTATAGGAGAATTTTAATCTGCTAGAATCCGGTGGCTTGGACATCTCGAGGGAATGCCAGCTGACAGGGCAGTGAGAAGAGCCTATGAGGGATAGCCTTGTGGTCGCGGACCGGTTGGCCGACCCAAATACCGCTGGAAGGACGAAGTAATGAAATGCCGTAAACTGGGAGAAGATCGCACAAGACATGGCGAGGTGACGCCATTCCGTATCGGAGGCCAAGATCCACTTCGGGTTGTTGAGCCAGTGGAGTTAAAGTAAGTAAGTGATAACTTCCCTCACTGGGACTTCCAAAATTTTGGATTTTGGACCTCTCCCTGATGTAGGTTTCTTACTTCTTTTCATTTTGTTATATCAGTCATAATTTTTTAAATATATTTCAGTTTCCATAATGAAATATACTTGAAATCTTTCTGGGACGGATATTTTTGCTTGTTACAAACGAAGATTTCGTGTGATTGTAGTTTGCAAGGCTTATCAATGAAACAGGACCCCATTTTCTTAACATTAACGCCCGTCGCACCACATTCGGGTACATGAGCCTTGAACAGATATCAATGTGTAGCTTTTCTAGATGATAAATCCCATAACAAGCATATAGCATGTGTGTGTGAACATAAACATTATAAGATAAATAAATAATATTATATAAAGTTTGTATTGATTGAATGTAAGTAATGGAAGGGATTGGTTTATTGTACTCATTTAAAGGTAGTTAGGCTTATTTAGCTAAAGATAGATTAGTTATTGATATTCAAATCTGAGTATTGGAAATTGGAAAAATAGACCATTACTTATTTGTTTATTTCGTATCAGGATCATATAAGTTTTGAAATCCACATTTTTCTATTTGTACATAATATAACATCTAATAATATTGACTAAGTTATTTGTATAATAAAGAATATAACTTTAATAAAGATTATAATTTTGGAGCGATTACAGTTATGCACTAATACTGTAGCCGTAAGTGTAACCTTAGTTCATAAGAAACCTCTTGTGTTGAAATAATACATTGCACTATTGATTATATAATGTTTCCGAAGAAAAACACATTAATACAAAATAATAAATTGTTTAAAAATGGTTTCGTCTCTTGAAGATAAGTCCAATTTTATCTTATTTCTACATATTACATCATCTTTTACTTGTTTTATCTTGTGCTAAATAAAGAAGTACATAAATTAGATGAGATTTGTCGAGTTATTGTTAAATCAATAGTACAACTAGAAAAAACATAGCTACACAAACAATAAACAAATAATACTATTACGGACGTATAATACGGATAGAATTCTAACTTTATACATTTTTTGTTTAAAATACAGCAGGTAGAAAATATATCTTTAACAATCTAAAATATATTTAGCTTATTATGCATTACAGTTAAAATTCCAAATAATAATTAATATTCTTACAATCTTTTCAACTTTATAGCACCTCTTCTCAGTATTATAACTTAGAATTGACGTTCGGCGATAAAAAGAAATCATTTATATTTAATTAGGAAGGTATAGAAAAAATATTATTTGAGAAGTGAAAATTATTATACATTTTTTATTCTTTCATTAGTCTTCCATATTCAATTTACATAATTCAGTTCAGTAAAACAGTTAGTTTTGGTTAAGCGCTTTTTTTTATTGTAACTTTAAAGTCGTGATAAAAAAATAAAAATTAATACATATTTAAGATAATGATGAGAATGTATGCAAATACAAAATAAACAATTTTTTTTTATCGAACAATAACTTTAGCGATAATAGCGATTGATTTCCGAAGAACGCCACAATTTATGTACTATGTACGATGACCAGCAATAACATAAGAAGTTTTTAATTCAAACACACTCCAAAAAAACTGAAATCTTTGATATATGGATGTATACCAGTCTCAGCATTAGAAAAAAACGTTTGCCTAGGATATTTACATTATATAGTATTTGTGTTAAAATGTATGAAAATAATTAGCTTTTTATACTATATTATAATTTTTCTTATATAGATTAGGACAGATCATAGTAATTTTATAATAATTATTATAGTCCTAGTTATTATTCAGAAATATAAATATTCTGACATTTTTAACAATGACTTTTTATACAATCACCCAAGAGACCCCTATCTAAGATTAATATTCGTCTTCAATAAAATAGAAACAAATTTAAAACAATTTTTCACCAATGAATTGCCAATATTTAAAAATATAAACAAATCTATATAATATACTATTTAGCAACAATCAATCCCATATAGCTGAAATAGGTAGTATGGCTTAGTTTAATACATTAAGAACAGTTAAATGCCTTCCATTAACTATATGAATGTTAATAACAACTTTAACCTTTTACAAAAAATGGTCAGGTAGGTTCAAGAGGGTATCATGGTTCTAAAATATAACTGGCACATACACAACTCTTGAAATATGGCATTGAAACAATACAATGCTAACTAAATATAGGCTTTACAATGGATAATAAAGCATTACTGATCTCATTGTGTAGTGTATGAACTATGATGTATACATTCTATGTCAAAAAATTGTCTTTGTAGCCATTTATTATTTAATTTGTGTATATACTTGTGTATAGACAGAATTTAAATAATAATACAGATTTAACAATGTAATAATGGAATGTTTAATATAACTCAAAACACACTTTCATAAACCTTACATTATCTACCTGAATGGAACCGGCAACTAGTGCAGCATAATGCATAAGTCTTACTGTTCTTACTATATTACAATTGTAGGTACCAGAGGATATTACATATTTGAGCTATTCTTAAAAAACCTAATATATTTAATAACTAATAATTTCAACAATTTAATGGATAGCATCACACTAATATAAGCTCTTTAAGGAAAAGCATAGTTAGCTGAATCATATAAAAGAACCCTTTTATTTATGAAAATATTTTATGTTCTCATGTGAAAATGGCTCTGTTAGTAAGTATGTACTTTAGGCCGACATTAAAGCATTGTTACAAAACATGTATATGAAGTATTAAAATGTAATTCGAAAAGGTTACCTAGTTATATGTGTAAGAAACTGTCTAGTCAATTAAGGCAAGTGCATACACATATCAACTCCCCATTAGATCCTGTGAGAGAATCACACCAGTCTAGTAACTAATTACAAGAACAAATAAAATACAATCAGAAAAACAGAACACATTGCTAATTTCGCAACTAAATTTACTAAATAAAATTAAACTATTACTTTAATAACGGTATCTAAATATTTAAATAAGATATAATAGAATTATCAAAGTGAAACTCCTTGACTCTAATTAAATAAATTGTAATAATTTAAAGGAGATATATTTAAATGATATATGGGAATTATTGAAACTTTTTACAAAAAAATTGAGGTTCCTTATTACCTCCTGCTCTATTTATGCTTTGCCTAAATTATTTAAATGGGCTGATGCTGAGCTATGAGATAAAGTCCTAAGTTCTTGTCATTACATTGCTAAATATTAGCCTAAATTCTGTTAAAGAAATATGTTCAACTATTGATAAATTAAATCAAAAGTATAGTATAAACCAAATAAAGTTTTGTTGCATGTACATGTGTATCTAAATCAGATATTATCACATAATTTCCCTTAAAAAAGCTTATTTACATTGATGTATGAAAGAATCAAATATAACCACGGTAAACAGTTGAGTCAAAATTCATCACTGTAATATTGTTTATTAATACTGCTTAACATCAATGAAGTTTCACTTCTATATTTATTCATAGCGTTATTATGCATAACTTTATCAATTAATTAATTTTATTATACTACATTTTTAATGTTTATTAACATTTTATAACACCGACATCAATATATAACTTACTTGATCTATAATCATCCCTATAATTATAAGGAACGATTTTTGTTGTGATTAGGAATAAGATGGCAACAAAAACATATAATATTAAAAAATAAAATTTACTATTTACTAAATAGTGTAGCAAATATTTTTTATTAGATAAATGCATTTTTGCATGAAACAATGAATATTAATTACTTTTAGATTCTCTTTAGACTTTATAAGTAGCTTATTGATGGATATTTATTTAAGCCCCTAGTTTAAAAAGGTTAGGCAACCTACCTAAAAATTTATCAATATTTGTTGAAATTAAAAGAAAGTTTACATGTTACATTCATTAACAATTAAACATAGCAGTATGCAATGTTTAATTGTTAAGCCAGTCCCATGTGTCATCATCATGCTTTTTCTTGATTGTAATATTCTTGATGTCTGGGGGAGGGCTTGACACTCCCACTTTGGAAAGATCACGGGTATCTAAATTATTTCGAGCTGCTACAGAATCCTTCCATGGCTGAGTTTGCTCATTCCTAAACACAAAACATGTCCTTTTTGAATACTATTATCAAAATTCTCCTATTTATTTTCATTATACATTTTAACAGATGGAGAAAGACTATAAGAGAGGAAAAGATACATGGTCATGACTCTCAGCACTGACGAAAACGAGGCAAGGAGGATGGAACATACATAATATTAAAAAATGAGATCAAAACTTTTTAGCCCATCAAAGTCTATTATAAACACAAACACTACTTTCAATGATCCGAAGGTGTACTTATAATAAAATGTGAAATTATTATTAAAACAGCTCATACCATTGTGAATAAGGCTCTGAAGTAGAGTTCTTCATGGCGCCATAGCTTTGAGATTGATTTTGAGCACTTGAATTGCTAGCTCGACGCTCATTTGTTCCACTGAGAGAACTCCAGCCACCACGATTATTCACCTGAATTTGATAAGTTTTTTTAAATGTTGTCGATATCAAATGTCAAAAATTTAAAAAATCTTACCTTTTCTGTAACAGTTGTAGCCATTTCTGATACTTTCTGTGATGCAATACCACTATATTTGACTGCATTTTCTGTAGCTGTCTTAGCTACCTTAGTTACAGATGACGCAAAAATAGACCATCCCTGTACCAATAAAGACAATGATATAATACCAAAGCCTGGTTTTATGTAAATGCAATTATTATTAGTAGTAATATTTTATTTTACAATGCTACTAACCGAAGCCAGAGATGCAAGAGTATTATCAACCATCTCGTTTCCACTATGCATGGGTGACATGGGGGTAGAATGAGATTGCTTTGGTGTGTTTCCAAATCCAGTATAGCGTCCACTTCCATATTCACTGCTACAAAATAAGAAAATCAAGTGTAGTATTAAAAATTATAAGTTCTTTTTAATACATCCAATAATAAATTAATTCCATATTTATTACTTTTTTTTTTTTATATAGAAGACGGGGCAAACGGATAGTTGGTTCACCTGATGGTAAGTGAAAAGCGACATCCACAGACACTGGTAAACCAGAGGATTAGCAGGTGCATTGCCGGCCTTTCAGATATGAGTATACTCTTTACTTGAAGATCCCTAAGTCATATCAGTTTGGACACACTATTATTATTTATATCTCTTTATTCCAGTAATGTACTCATTAATTTAAGGAAGTAACAAATTTTCATAAAGTGTATACACTCTTTAGCAAAACATACAGAATCAATACTAAAAGCTGACTTAATGCAAACCAAAGACTTAAATTCTGTTGAATATATTTCCTGAAAAAGCTTATTCTGGCCTATGATTCAATTGACAACCATATTTTACAGGCTTTGGTACTTTGTAGACTTATAGCCAAATTCAGTTTTTCCCAACAAAAAGTTGACAAATCCTCTCTTACTGATTGTAAACTATGAATATTTCCAAGACAGCAATTCAAGCAAGATGCAGATAAGCTATAATATTGAGAATAAAATTGTTTTAAAAATTAACATCTTACTGGTAGCTGATATTATTATCAGAACCACTTGTGTGGAATGTGTTTTCATCAGAAGAATAAAAGTTTTGGGATTTATTCCATTCGCTTGATTTTTCAACCACATCTGGTATGTAGTCGGACGGGCTCCATTCTAAACCTTCAGCAAGTGCTGCAATCTGCATATAAATTGAATAAACCAATAAAATACTAATCACAGATTAATATATTATATCTTTAAATGAGCAATTCTTGTATATATATATATATATATATATATATATATAATTGGAATCTCAGAATCGGCTACAACGATTTTCTTGAAATTTACTATATAGGGGATTTCGGGGGCGATAAATCGATCTAGCTAGGAATCATTTTTGGAAAATGTCATTTTATTAAAAAAAAAAAAAAAAAAATACCGAGCAAAGCTCGGTCATCCAACTAGTTACAGGTTTATATTTTCAATAAATTTGCTGTAAATACAGAATTCTAAGGCCTTATTTAAATTAGAAAAAAAATATACAGACCTTTTGTCTGTACATAGCTGCTGCCTTGGTGTTATATTTTTGAGGAATTTTCATAGATGGGTTATAATCAGGTTGACTTTCTAAGAAATTTTTGGCCTTAGCATTGCCTCCAACCTATAAATAAAATAATGTTACTATATCATAATATAACATGTCCATATTCTAATACAAATTCCAATATAAAATATTTACCATCATTTTTTCAAGTTCAATATCCTTCCATTTATCCATTGTAACAGACCGGACGAAAGACAAATGAACTCCAAGGCTTCTATGCACCCCTGAACATTCAAGGCATATCCAAATACCGTACGTTACAGATACCCATTGTGGATTAAGAGTACCACACTCGAAACATTTCTAAAAAAATATATAATAATCTAATCATAGTTGAATTTATTTTTGTATTGTATTCGATCTGTAGACAAGTCAACATAATTTCTTTTATCATATCGAAACTCAAATATGCATAAAAACCTGGTCCATACGGTACAAATTATAATCTAATGACTTACGTGGTTCTCCTCTTGAGTTCGAATGAAATTCAATTTGCGACGTGTACGTGGAGAAGCCATTGTTTATAAGAAGTCTATTACCGTAATTTATATGTAACTGACTAATTTTATATTTATCCCTATTTTGATGATTGATTTGCCTGTTTGATTAAGTGATTACAAGGACGGATTCTAATTTGTTTCTTCCTCTTATGTTTTTCTCCTTGAATGTCGAAACTCAGTGTCGTTACTCTTCATGTCTTTGATGTGGTCTTTGATATCTTTGCTTTATTGAAATGTCATCATTTACCATTTAGATAGGACCAAGTATCAAATGGACTTGACATTCACATAATGTACCCGAAAAGGACAAGCATATTTTTGCAGGGATACCACATTCATGTTAACGAGTCCACTTATTTTCTTGAAACAAGTGTATTTCAAATAAAATAAAAACTGGTAAAGGTTGATACATAACTAAAAGCATAAGCTACCTACCTACCCAAACATATATAATGACTAATTACAAACCTCTAAAAACATAAATGATAAAAAAGAAGGCCAACGTCCTCTTAACGTGTATTATCTATAGTATTTAGCTTTTTAGGATAGAAATAAACATATTTATAATGGTTTATTTCGAAGATTGCAGTCACCATATACTTATATTCTATCGACGCACGTTCATATAAACAATTTCTTCAAATACTGACAATAGTAAGAACTAAAGTTCGCTGCAGCGCTAAAACGTTAGCTATTTCGTCTAACTATACCATAAAAATATACATAGCTAGATCGCTCATTCTGTATATTTTTCTTGCACTTAAAACGTCGTAAGTGCACGGGGATTTCAGGGCACTTACGCGTTTCATTCAACGTAGTGTAGAAATATGTTTGCGGCGTAAAATATATAGAGATATAGATTTTACGCCGCAGGCAATAGTGACACAATTTTTGCACTTACAAAACTTAATTAGAATTTATTCTTAATAAATATAATAATAATTCGAAATTTATTAATAGTTAAATAAATAGTAAAGTAGAAACAAACAGGCTAACACTTTGGCTTAAATTTCGTATTATTAGCGCTGCTCCGTACACACCGACGCGTGCTTCAACGTCGACTGTCAAAATCATGCAAAATCACACTAAACTCTCAACTTCTAAAGTAGCTATGGCCTATGGGCTATGGGTAACTCCGGAGCGATTGGCCAAAAAAGATTTGCATCCGACAAAAATAATGGATAACTCCGTAGCTCTTTTTAGTCCCTAACAACTCTTTAATTCTTTAACTCCGTAAGCCAATGAGTTACGACCAAATCACGTCTGAAAAGATGTGTATTGAGAGTTGAGACAACTGATATAGAATTAGATGAGTTAAAAAGAGACAGATAATGTTTGGATAGGTTGCGTACTGCAATAAGCGGTTGAATAATTAACATTGTGCGTAAATACTCTACTGCCCGGGTAAGAAAGTGCAAAATCATTTGTATTTTGTTTACGTATTTATTCATTACATTTTGGTTTTTTGTTCGTTATTTTTAATACATCGTGCAATCGTGTATACTCGCACTGTGTAGGACGGTCATGCATTGTTAAATTGATTTAGTTTTTTTTTTGCATACTTTTTAGTTTTTACTTAATATTTCTCAGTTTGATGTAATTGATCGGATGTTAAATATTTAATAAATAATTAAATAATAAATTATTATTATTTGTTGTGAATTAACATAATTAGCTATAAACATTGTAAACATAGTGTGTAATTTTACTACTACTATATATAATATACTTACATATTATGTGTCTATAACGTATTTTTAAATGCCACCCAAAAGAAAAAGAAGTATACATAGACAAGTACACAAGACTGTGCTCAAATATTGGCGTCACCAAACGGATATAATATTAAATCCAACTTGAAAAGACATTATAAAAATAAGCACCCGACAGTACCCCTCGATGTAGAAAAACATATATTTTCAGAAAATCAGCATCGCGTCCGGGGAAGTACTTCGCTCTCACAATATATCGACGTCAAATGGCGGCAAATGTCGTCGTGTTTCGTTCGGTTTGTGAGAGATCCGGTGGCCCATCCCCCCCCCCCCCCCCAACATACATGACAGCACAGACTACGCAAAGACTACCCCAGCAGGGTACCGGTCGCACAAGCACCGGAGAATCCCTCTCTAGGATTCCGGGCTCAGTACAGGTACCTAAACCCGGAAACCTGGGCAGCCCCGCGTTTTCTTCGAATCTGTGCTCAAGACAAAAACTGCCCGGGGTAAACGGAGCAGTCGGCAGAAGTTCCCTACCACTATGACCGTGAATTTTTGTAACATTAGGAGACTTCATAGCAATCTCAACGCTGTCCACTACCACCTCCAGACGGCGAAGCCAGCCCTGCTGTTTTTGACCGAGACTCAGATATCCTCTCCGGCTGATACTTCCTATCTCTCTTTTCCGGGGTACAAATTAGAACACTTTTTTGTACCGCGGGCTGGAGTTTGAGCGTACGTCAGAAAGGATGTCTGCTCTCGTCGCTTTGGCAGTCTTGAAGGTAGGGACCTCTCCATCCTCTGGTTGCGCATAAGCAGCGACGACCATACCCGCATCTATGCCTGCCTATACAGGTCCCACAGCGGTAATGACGAAACCGATCGACTCATAGAGCACATGCAAATGGCTGCTACAACAGATCGCATCCGCAGTGATCGTGATACTTGGTGATTTCAACGCCCATCACACCGAGTGGCTCGGCTCACGTACAACTGATCATGCAGGAAGATCTGTTTACGACTTTGCCTCAGCATATGATCTGACACAGTTGGTGGTATCACCAACTCGTATCCCTGATGTGGAAGATCACACGCCTTCCCCGTTGGACCTTCTGCTGACCTCTCACCCGGACAGTTACGTGGTTTCCGTGCACGCTCCACTTGGCTCATCGGACCACTGTCTGATCCGGAGTTCTGTATATACATCATATAGCTTACTCCGGTGGGGTTGGATAGTGGAGCGATGATCATTTCGTTATCATTTCGTTGTCTTTGTCTCTATACTTGTTCTTATTCTAATAAATTAATACACATAATGAAGTATATATGCATATTATATGAAAATATCATTCACACCTAAGACTTTTATCAATATATACTTAATGCTATAAATTGACAAATCAAAATTTTGTCATGAACCTATATTATTAATATAATACATGGCTATTATTACATTTTTGTAACTTTTTTTCTATTTTATTATTTTCATTTTTTTTATTTGTCTTTTAATATTTGTATATTTTATACACAAAAATGCTGTCACTGTTTTCGTTTCCTTCCCTCGCGCCGTCTGGATGTCACAGAATATCGGTGTTGGAAAATATTCATATTATGAGTTTTCCCAACTTAGGCCGAGTGACACTCCTTTTCAGTGCAAATTGTTCATTGTCGTTATTATTAATTTTTTTTTAAATCTTTATTTTGTATTATTTAGTTTTTAGTAAGTACATGTTATTGTTTTTATCTGTATACTTTTTTTTGTTTAGTTGTTATTGTAAAAACTATGATGTTATGTGTGTGTAACCTTTTTTTAAGCACTGAATACAGCATTTTCTATTCTATTCTATTCTGTGCAAGTGCCCGCTCATCATGGCCACGTTTTGCCAGCTGCCGCCATGTTTGGCACTATAGGCCAGCTGATTGGGATGGAATGCGATCCTTCTTTGCAACCTACCCATGGGGGCGAATTTGCTTTTCGCTGGATGATCCAGACATCGTTGCCGATTATGTTGCCGTGTGCTGTGTGTGTGGTGGTGCTGCAAGCCATGGAGCTTTTTATTCCAAGCTCTTCAGTGCCTATAGGCGGCAAATCCCAGCCCTGGTTTGGTCAAACTTGTAAGATGGTTGCACGCCACAACCGGTTAAGCTATCGAGCCTGGGCCAATGCATCGATGTCCCAGGATGTAAAGACCAGCGCATTAAAAACGCAGTATAACTTTGCCTCCAGGTCCTTCAAAAGAGCTATTGCTGAGGCAAAAGCGGAGTACGTGAACAGAATTGGCGAGAGATTGGTTCGACTTCCTTCGGGAACTCGTGAATTCTGGTCGCTCGCCAAGGCTGTTCAAGGGAATTTCTGTAAGCCATCCCTACCATCTCTGCACACGAGGAACAACTCGTTGGCCCACACCGTGAAGGAGAAGGCCGATCTTCTAGGCTCTCTTTTAATTCCAACTCGACTTTGGATGACCAGGGAAAAATACCACCGACGATCCCTCGGTGTGATACCTCAATGTCGGAAATAATTTTTCGACAGAGCTCCGTACGTAAAGCGCTTTTTTCGATGGACGTCCATAAGTTGAGTGGGCCTGACGGCATCCCTCCGTTAGTGCTACGTACTTGTGCTCCTGAGTTGGCACCCGTCCTTACGCGTCTTTTTCGGCACCCATACTCATTAGGCGTCGTCCCATGCTCGTGGAAGACAGCTTTGGTACACCCGATCCTTAAGAAAGGGGACCGCTCAGACCCGTCCAACTACAGACCAATAGCCATAACTTCCTTGTTCTCAAAGATTATGGAATCCATAATGAACTGCCAGCTCCAGCGGTATTTGGAGTTGCACCAGCTGATTAGCGATCGCCAATATGACTTTTAACGGAATCGTTCAGCTGGTGATCTTCTAATATTCCTAACGCATCGATGGGCGGAGGCAGTTGAGAGCAAGGGGGAAGCGCTGGCGGTTAGTTTGGACATAGCGAAAGCCTTTGATCGGGTGTGGCATAAAGCACTTCTAGCGAAGCTACCATCATATGGGCTTCCCAAGAAATTATGTAAGTGGATCACCAGTTTTTTGGCAGACAGGAGCATCAAGGTCGTTGTAGACGGTACATGCTCGGACCTCATGTCTGTTAATGCTGGTTTTCCGCAAGGCTGTGTACTATCTCCAACCCTGTTTCTTCGGCATATCAATGATATGCTGCAAACCAGCGGCATTCATTGTTATGCGGATGACAGCACTGGAGATGCCTTATACACTGGCCGCTCTAATATTTCTCGGGAACAAGTCGATGAGTGTCGGAAGAAACTTGTGTCTTAAATCGAGTCTCCGTTGACCAAAGTCTCGGAATGGGGAAGACTTAACCTGGTCAAATTTAACCCCAACAAGACAAAAGTTTGCGCGTTTACCGCCAAAAATCACCCTTCGTCGTTCCTCTACGATTTGAAGGCACTCCCCTAACTGCCGCAGCCAGCATTAGGATACTTGGCGTCGACATATCGAGAGATGTGCATTTTCGTGGTCATTTGGAAGGAAAGGCTAAACTAGCCTCTAAGAAACTTGGCGTGCTCAATAGGGCGAAACAGTATTTCATGCCGCCTTCAATTATACAAGGCGAAGATCCGGCCTCACATGGAATACTGCTCTCACCTCTGGGCTGGAGCGCCCCAATATCAGCTCCTTCCATTTGACCGCGTCCAATGCCAGGCGGCTCGAATCGTCGATGACAATGTGATCTCCAATCGGCTTGATTCCTTGGCGCTGCATAGAGATGTCGGATCACTCTGCATCTTCTACCGCATCTACCACGGGGAGTGTTCTGAGGAATTGTTCGGATTAATACCTGCGGCAGAATTCCACCACCGGAGATCGCGTAAGAATTCCAAATTTTACCCACACCATCTTGATGTCCGGAAATCCACAACATCTAGATTTTTACGGCATTTCCTGCCTCGCACCACAAATATATGGAATCAGCTGCCACCTATGGTGTTTCCGAACCGATGCGACTTAGGGACCTTCAAGAAAAAAGCATACTCACATCTTAAAGGCCGGCAACGCACCTGCTTATCTCCTGGTATAGCGGGTGTCTGTCGATGTCGCTATTCATCTATCTGCCAGTGAATATCCCATCAAATTCGGTCTAGCCGTCTCAGAGATTAGCAGGAAGTGAACAAACAGACAGATAGACAGACAGACAAAAAGAAATGTTATTTTGGTATATGTACTGTATGTACTGTAGGCATACATCCATATGCATTTCAGAAAAAGCGGTTATTTTATATAGGAAAATGACAAACAGACACTCCAGTTTTATTTATCTGTATAGAAATATATAGAAATACTAACTCGAATCTTGTCTTTTGGATAAATGAGTTATGAAATAACGTATGAAGTAACGTATTCAAAGAGTTATTGACGTTTAATTCAAAACTTATTTTTTGGACTACTCAGTTGTTTGGGAGTTAAAGGGCTAAAAGAGGTGATTTACTCTTTTGCTCTAAAAGAGTTATAACTCTCAAGTCGTTCAAAAGAGTTGATTTGCGCATCTTTACACTAAAATAAGGTGTACGGACTGCAGTACAGTACAGTTGAGCAAAGTGAGTGTTCAGAATGCGACATCTAGTACATAGTACTTAAATATCTATGCCAGGCACACTTTTATATTATAATACCATATTCTTGGGTAATCTGCCAGTAACAAAACTGGTATCACCAGATTTTATAAACCGACCAAATTAAAAAAAGAGTACAAAATGGCGGATATATTTGACAATTGTTTTGCGTGTGACAATATTTATTAGACATTCAAATTTAGTTGATTATTTTTAATTAATATACCTACAACCGAAGTTGTGCCCAACAAAAAAAAATATATTCTGACAAAGACAAAAGAAACTGTCTATGTCTCTATCACTCTTGGAGTTTCTCGTTGTGATCTCGACCTAATACGGTATTATTATTACCTTGTCAAATCCATTTGATGCTTGATCCTAGATTTTGCCAATTACTAGTTCTGTCTCCACTCGAGAATAAAAACTTCCTCCATTTTCCACCTCAAAGGTGACTCTAGTCTGCATGCATAGAGTATTCCAAATAACGAATACCATTGCCATAAAATATTAAAGGAAACAAATGAATACCATTACCATATACAAAAATACTGTAATAGAGGCAAATATTTGCATTTTATAATAATTATTAATTACTGCAAGTTTCAACTGTTATTTAAGTTGTTACTTGTTACCTAGAATTTAGAAAGCTTAGTATAGAAAGCCGCAGCCCAAGATACCTAATAAAGATCATGTGTTTTTTTTCCAGCCCTTTAATTTTTTATTTTAGTAGATTTAGACCACTTAGTTGCTATTGTTGATTGAAGACTTAACTCGATAAATTCATTTAAAAGAATATAAAATTACACATAGATGTATAAAAGTTTTTATTAATTTTACACGTACAATATATTAAATTACAACAACTTGTAATTTATAAATTTTACTTTTGCTGTCTGCAGGCAGTTTATAATTTCTGTACATCAATAAAATTAAATTATATAATAATACCAATTTTAAATTACTTTTATTTGTTATATAGATTTTTATGCAAATCCATTAGATACATACCAATTTTAACATTTATGTAGTTTATTAAGAACAGAATGACAACATCAGAATAGACAGCGCTCTCCGGTGCGGTGCATCCACTTCATACGGGTTTCGAAGGCTGCGAGTGCACAATTAACGACAATATTCGTTTACTAGTTTGATTTAACATGTTTTAGCGTGATACATGTTTGTTTGTCGGTTTAGTTCATTTTCAATATATTTTTCCTTTGATTACGAACAATCGTTTCAACCGGATTCTTAAACAATTTATGTTGGTTGGAAATCAAACTGATTGCGGCATCCGGCACTGGCAAAAGTTGAATACTTTGTTCTTGCGGGTTTGAAATGATATAGCTTTATAATGAACGGCGAAAAAATGAGTTTAAATAATGTTGAAGCAGAATACATGGACATTGCTAACAGGAATGCTTGGACGACTACTTACCAGGTAAGTTTTGTACTCATATGACGCGTTAGTTTACGTTGTTTAAATGCCACGCACGAATTACTTCTTTAAGTTCGAAATACTAGTGCATTGGTTCATAATCACAATATAACATACTAAAATTTTGTTTTCTATCAATAAAATTCTATTCTATAAACTGATTCCTTAATTCAAGCATTCATAATATAATAAACGTCAACAATTCAAGGCATGAAGGTACATTAAAAAGAAATAAATGCTAAATCTTTATAGATTATAGATATTATATTGATTCATTTTCAAAGCAAAATGTATAAAATCAAAAAAATACTTTTTGTTTACTTGTTAGAGTTATATTAACGAGATGAGGTAGTTTTAAGTATTATAAAACATAACATAACTAGGTGAGAAGACAATCTCGGAGCCCATGATCTCCATGTAGTTGCTGGTCTGTTTTGGATCCGAGTGGCTGTCTTTTTTATTAAAGGAGAGCTATGTGATCAGCCTCTTATTATGATGATGATGAAAACATAAGTAATTAATTTGAGTTTAAGTTAATAATTATGGTAGTTACATATTATTATCTCAATTAAAATGCAATAGAACGCTTAAAAAATATGTTTAAAGGTTCAATTATTTTAAATGCTAATATTGGAATTATAGATTAACTTTACTTTCACCTTATTTTCCTTAAAATACAGTATGAGGTTCTAAAATGATGGAAAATATATTGCAAGAATCTTGTTAACTTAGGTACACTTTATGATTTGGAAAAAGTAGTAAAAATGACTTTCCATTGTCTATCTAATATGAATCCTTATTTCAAAATCTTAAGATAATTATACAGTTTTGCTCCTAGTCCCTCGGGCATGGTTTTCTTTTACAATAAAATAAACTTCACTTTTATTTTGATCCCATTGCCACAGATTTATTCCAAAAATTTTGGTCTTTTTTGTTACTACCTACACATTTTATTTGTAACTAAGGACCATATATATGTAATTAGTCTACAAATAAATAAAACAATTGTGAGAAGCAAATGTAATTTAATTATGAATCAATATTTGAAACTAAAAAAACTATAGTTTTGTGCATGTCTTAAATAATGTGGCTAAAGTAATTGAAATATAATTAGACCATAACATAAACCCCATATGGGTTTGGTTGTCTTGGCATTCTTTGTGGGAGGCCTATGTTCAACAGTGGACTGATAGGGGCTGATGATGATGATAATGATACACCCCGACTGGTTAAAACAATGACTATAGGCTTAGTTACCTTTACAAATCATACTGCTATGTATAGGTTTCCTACTCAAATTAGTCAAGGACAGTATGAGAGAATAAGAACCGTGGATTCTTATTTCCAGACATGGGCCTGTACCAACAATCCATAAATTAGGATGCATATAGCTATCACCACAATAAGGTTTATTCAACCAAAACCATCTAAATTAAAGTGTATTTGGTATTCACTTTAATTTACAAAACTTAATATATAACACTTTAATTTATAAATATTATATTTAAAACATTAATATCTTGAGCTTTAAATTTGTTATTGGTTGAATAATTTAATACAAAAAAGGGATAATTTCTTTAAAACTTTTCTTAATTTCAGAAAATTGGAAGGGAATGTCATTTATATCCTTACACATGCACAGAAGCAAAAAAGCCCCAAAATAGACCATTGAACCGCTACCGAGATGTAAACCCATACGACCACAGCCGTGTTATATTAAAAAGATGTGAAGGAGACTACATCAATGCAAATTTAGTTAAGGTTTGTAGTATTTCATATTTTTATTTTTGACTATCGAGATCATTCATAAGAAAAAATAGTTTTTTTTTATTTATCCTACCTGGATAGGCAAACAGACAGACAAGCTATCCAATGGTAAGACATGGTCGTCGTCGCCCATGAACATAAACAAGTTAACCTGAGACTAAATTAGAAAAAAAAAAACCTGAGACTAAACCAGACAACTCATTCAAGTTGTCTATCTCGAGACTTAAGACGGTAAATATCAGCCTGTCCCTCTCTCCGAAAGACAGCAAAGCTCTTTCACAAGAAAAATGAGCAGAATGGTGTTATCCATGCAGACAAGAGCTTGACACATATCAGCCCTCCGAATGGCTTGTCATATTATTGCTATTGTCACTTCAGTATTATATTTTTTATACCATTAGGCATAAATATGCATTAATATGATGTTGATGCTTAACAGTAAATAAAATTTCGGCGAAAACTTACACCCTTGGGTTCCCGAAATTTTTGAGAGTTCATAAAACGACAGTTGAATATTTTATATATGCATTGGCGGTCCCGCATAGTTTATTTTGGAAAATCCTTTGTGCTTTGATTAATCAAGAATTCCTTTGTATGAGAATATTAGTGAGCCATTCGACGAAATGATGCATCAGGTTCTATAATATCTTTTAATAGAGTTGTAGATTTGTATGACGATTATAAACGGACAGATGAAAAATTTTGCATAACGAAAGAGTTATTGGAATCGTTTAGGTATAATTAGGCTTTATTGAATTCCTCCCCACCATGGTTAAGTGAATAGAGCTGGGTAGAGCTGTCCACTTACCAGCTGTCGGGCGCAGCGAGTCCCACATACCCGCGTGGGGAGACCCACTTCCCCGCGGGATGCCTCAGAGCATTTCCCGGCGTTAAAGAAAAAAAAAGGCTTTATTGAATTCCACAATGATTGTTTATAGCCAGAGTTTGATTTGCCTTAAGGCAAAAAGAAAAAATCTCTTCAAAGCATCCACGCTAAAAGAGATTGCTTCTTTAAAACTTGCCGTGATTACTAGGAGATGTTTTTTAAAAAATCTCCCTTGGCAACAAAACGGGAGACCGATTTGTTGCCAAGGGTTGCCCACAAGGAGGAATACTATCACCGCTCTTGTGGAACATGGTCGTAAATGATCTCATAACTAAACTAAATAACAGACACTTTTACACACTTCAATTGAGCACACAGGTGAAGTACCTAGGAGTAATCCTCGACAGCAAACTAAATTGGTGTCAACATCTAGAAGACAAACTAAACAAAGCCTGCCTTACATTCTGGCAATGCAAAAGAATGATAGGTAGCACATGGGGCTTAATCCCAAGAATAGTACTATGGCTCTACAATACAGTCATCAGACCAGTAGTAAGTTATGGAGCAATAGTCTGGTGGCCACGAACACGCCTAACCACGGTAAGTGCCAAACTACAACGCTTTTAAAGGTTGGGGTGTCTTGCCATCATAGGAGGCATGAAAACAACACTGACCGCAGCAATAGAAACTATGATATCCCTGCTTCCTTTACACCTCTTCATACAACAGGAAGCAGCGTCTGCAGCGGTAAGGTTGCGAACACTAAAGCTATGGAAAGACATCAGGATACCTCACAAAAAAATCCTAGATGAGTATCTAGATGAATTTCCATTGCTGCAGGCCCCAAGCGATGTCATACCCAAAACGTATTTAACAAACGCTATAAAATTCAACTTTTTGAGTCCTCATCAACAGACTCAACCTATATGGAGTTGAGACACCGACGGGTCGAAAACACAACAAGGAACAGGAGCAGGGGTTTTCTCAGAAGAATTGAACCTCCACCTGGCCGTACATTTGGGCAAACACAGCTCCGTTTTCCAGGCGGAATGTGTTGGTATAGCCCAAGCAGCAAGAGCCATAACAGAGCTGAAAGTAACAGGGTACCCCATAAGGATTTTATTAGACAGTAAAGCGGTACTCCAAGCACTTAGCTCATACACAACAAACTCGGGCCTAATTCACGAATGCCACTGTTACCTGGCTCAAGGGGTAATGATGTAGCGGACGAGCTGGCCAAACGTGAAGCAAATATGGAGGTCAAAGGCAACGAACCAATGACTCTGCTACCGCATAGCCAGTTAAGGGCATGGGTTAGAATGTACACAAACACACAACACAAAGAACTCTGGACGAGCAGAGACGGTTGTAGACAAGCAAGGGAATCAATGCCAATAGGCAACCCATGCGTCTCTCGTCAATTAATGCTTCCAAAACGATCGGAACTGCGCCTGTTAACAGGCACCCTGTCCTGACATGGTCATTATAACAAACATCTTTTCACTATAGGTGTTACAGACAGTCCGCTATGCAGAGCCTGCGTAGCGGAGGAAGAAACAGCAGCCCATGTACTACTGGAGTGCACAGGAGTAGCACCGTTACGGGCTGTCCATCTCGGATGCCCGAGAACGCTCCCGGAGATCTGCGCCGATGTCAAGAGACTGCTAGCATTTTTGCGGGAGCTTAACTGGCAGTAGGGAGTGTTTCAGGCTCACAGCACGCAAAATAGGGGCACAAGCGTCGAGTTGCAAATACCAGCCTGACCTCAAGTATCAAGTAGGCATGCAGGTTCCTCACGAGATATGCGACGATGGTCTAGTGACTAGTAACTAGTGGGTATGGGCTCGGCCTCTTGAGAGAGAGGTCCGGGTGCGATCCTGAAGATATAAAGGAATATATGAGGAAATATAGAAAAACCCATTTCAATGGAATTTTCTAAATTTCTTCGTGAACGTGAAGATGAGACCATCGCTTGCTCACCAGTAAAGAAAAACATCTTGAGGAAACCTGCATGCCTGATGACATTAAAAATCTTGGAAGGTTTACCACCCTACATTGGGCCAGCTCATCAGTGAACTACCTATTATTCACTAAATAAGAACAGTTTAATTTACAATAGATATATTATAAAAACTAAACTCATAGTAATTGCACGAATTGCACCCATTAGTGTAACCACTTACCGGAATGCTTTGTAAAGTTTCGTAATAACCAACCTACATAATTTTATAACGCCCTATTTATACATCTGCATTCGAGTTGCAAATGAAATGTGGGACATGCAATCAACTAATGTACTTTTCTGGTTATTCACTTTATGTAAAAGTAATGATTGCTATTAATTTAATTATTTTAATACAATATGTCGACGGTAAATAGCAGGGAATTTATTTACGATTTATTAGAAGAAGTTAATGTGTACGAATCTGAAATTCTAAAATCAATTGTTAATATAATATCACCGGAGGAAGAGATCCATTACCATAAATATATCATAACAGACAAAAAAATATATATATTTGTGCAATAAATATTCCATTCCCGATACTTTTAGTGCAGCCTATGTATGTCTCAGGATAGGCTACACGTTTATGTTCATGGGCGACGTTAACCACTTACCATTAGGTGGCACGTTTGCCAGTTTGCCTATCCAACAAACAAAAAAATTAAAACAAGTCACAAAAAATTGTGTGCTCTCCATAACCGAGTGACTAACTCTTGCCTATATGCTAGACCAGTCATTAAATTATCATGTACTGCAGGTTGTGTCAAGTTTTTTGACTCACCTATTAAAAAAAAGTATTAAAAAGAGCGTTCATTCACTGCATAATCATAAGTTATATTATATGAGTATTGCAAATGTTATGCAAAAATAAATATGTTAAGTCTGTGCTGGGTATTTATATGAATGATAAATTAAAATTTGCACTATCATCACGACAAAGATATTAGATTATATAAATTGTTTGTCTTAAAGTAACATGTGACTATGATTAACACCGAAGAATTCACGCGGCAGAAAATGGGGGTAAGAGATAGTTTTATACAACATGATGTTATCTATATTGTCTATATAGATAAATAAAATTGGAGTGTCTGTTTGTAATATCAAAATAACCGCTTTTTATTGAATGCATATGGATGTATAGATGGTACATATACCAAAATAGCCTTTTTACAATTTTTGTCCGTCTGTCTGTTTGTTCCGGCTAATCTCTGAAACGACTGGGCCGATTTTGATGGGACTTTCACTGGCATATAGCTGATGTTATAGGAAGTAACTTAGGCTATAAAAATAATCTTCATCAATCCGGGTACAGCTGTAAATCTACGATAACGCGGGCGAAGCTGCGGGCAACAGCTAGTTATAAATAAAATATAATATAATATTATTAAAACTCATTGATATATCATTATCGACAGTATCGACGGAGACTTGAATAAGAGGAATTTATTATTGTTTCAATTAAATATAATTGCTATAACAATAACGAGAAACCGTTTTCATTCGTTTCTCGGAACAGAAATCGATAAAATGTATTTTTATATCTTACACCGTTTGCCATTGACGACATCAACGTCAACGTGAAATCGATGCCTAACTAGCGGTATTATATACCTAGGATACATTACTATCGCGTACGTAAGACTTCTTTTTTCTTCTTTGTTACCTATTAAGTGCCCGCCAAAAGACACAGACGTGATGAGCCCCATCTTTTTCACTGGACACTGGACAATCATGGCCCCGTGATGAATGGGGCCCCATTGTATATATTAATATATAATATAATTAAATAATAATATTAATATATAATTAACATAATTCTTATCAGCCTTTTTAGCAAAAAGGTTTTTTGTGATGATTTGTCATAAGCGAAACACGGCATGTTATGTGATGGCTATTCCAAGTCGTGCTCTGAGACGGCTTAGCACGGAATTTATCGTTCTCGTTAACGTCGACGGTGGACAAACGCTTAAGGAGGCTGGAGGTGGGCGGTTAGAGATTACTATTTTTCAATATAAGGTATCGTAGC
Source organism: Helleia helle (assembly GCA_963853865.1). NCBI lineage: Eukaryota > Metazoa > Arthropoda > Insecta > Lepidoptera > Lycaenidae > Helleia > Helleia helle. Next base: position 11,260,611 of record OY971420.1, read on the forward strand.
CGTATCGGGCTTCTTAAAGAGAAATATTATAATTAGAAATATGCTTAAATACGTAAAACACTATTATTTATTTTATGATTTGTTGTTATATATAAAATATCTGAGGGGAATCATTGAAGCCGCATAAAAAATTGCCTGCACTCGCATTGGACTGATTAATTACATCCAATCAAATCTAAGGCAGGCTAACTATGGACTCTCAATAACAGATGTGTACTATCTTACAATAAATAATTACATTTTTTATAATTGAGCAATATTTTAACAAACAAAATGACCGTATTTGTGCTTAAAGTTCTAAGGAAGCTTCCCAATTAGTCAAAAGAGTACAACGTGTGACAACCAAGAATGGTCCTTTCAGCAAGACTCGGCGCCGGTCCCATAAAGCTCGATCAACCCATTCTAGTCCTTATATTAATCCGCTAGATTATGATTTATGTTCAGTTTTAGAGAGCTGCTCTAAATGCCATGATATTTTGGACCAGGGAAATAAACCTAAAACAATCCATACGATTGGCAGTGAAGATTTTTCCCATGGAAAGAGTGCGTGCTTCTATTGATAACTGGCATCAACGTTTAAAGATTGAAGCCAATGCAGCACTTCGAACAAGCTTTATACTATATTTTAAAATGGTTTTATAATTATGTATTAAACTAATACATATAATAGTTTTAAATGTTACGTGCAATAGAAAAAATGTTTTTATTTTTGTAACTAAAATGTATTATAACGTATTTATTTGGGTAAAGATTAATATTTTAATATCATGTTTATAAATAATCCTTCGCAAATCGTACACTATTTTAGATCAATATTTGATTTTCATAAAAAGATTATAGTGAGTTAATCTGAAAAGATAGACATATGCTGTCGCGGACTTTTTATTATAACTTTTAAAGAGGTACAATTCTATAATACATAATTATTACGTAACTCGAAACGTTTACACAGCGCACGTAATGAAAGGTCTCAAAAGAAATATTTTTCTCCGGGTTTTGCCACATTTTAATTGATGCTCAGCTCCTATTGGCCCTAGCTGGATGCTGGATGATAAACGGACTAAGCAACAAATAAGTAATTTTTCAATTAGAACCAGTAGTTCCTGAGATTAGCGCGTTCAACCAAACAAACAAACAAATATTTGCAGCCGCATCCGGATTGATGGTGATTATTTTTATAGCCTAAATTACTCTGTATAAGATTATTTATCTGCCAGTGAAAGTCCCATCAAAATTGGCCCAGCTGTTTTAGAGATTAATCGGAACAAACAGACATATAGACGGACAGACAAATATTGTAAAAATCTTACTTTGATATATGTATCGTGTATACATCCATATGCATTTAGTAAAAAGCGGTTATTTTAATATTACAAACAGACAATCCAAGTTTATTTATCTGTATATTATATTATATAATTATGTTCGGTCTCCAAGTACTTTGGGATAAATTCAATTTGGCAGCGGATAACAAGATTGACCCTCTGGTTTTCTTAAAAGAATTGGCAGTATTTCGACTTGCTAATTAAAGTTTCTGTATTACTTTATTTAAAAATATATTCGGCGTTGACAAAAAAATTGAAGATGTAATTGATAATGATGTGCTTTAAGATTGTTGAATGTCAAAAGATGTAAAAAATGAAATAAGCATTCCATACTGTGCATATTACAAATGTGGCGATACTGATCTGACAATATTTAACACACGTGGGATATCTTAAACAGATTAAACTATATATGTAGTTCTCTATTGAGCGACGATGGTCTCCACTCTAGTGGGTATCCCCATTCCCCACCATGGTTTAAGCCTTGTCGTGGCGGTGGGGCTCAGTAGCCTAAGATGAACCAGCATCTTGGGCGAAGCCAAGTGAACCGAAGGGGCTGTTATTTGAACCCCTCTTATAAGAAGAGGGGACAGAAGAGCAGATGATGATGATGCACTGTCCCAACGTTAGGACGGGTTGTTTCTGTGGTGCGGGACAACCCCTCTGTTGAGGTGGCGTCGGCTCGTTGCTCAACAGATCCGGGGCACCTCACCAAATGCGGTATTGGTGGCGCTCACCAGGTTTTAATGGGTAGAGCTACCTGGGAAGTCCCCCCGCGGAATGCCTAAGAGCATTTCATTTAAAAGAAACCGCATTTCTTTTAAAAGAAATGCTTTTCATTTAAAAGAAACCGCATTTCTTTTAAATGAAATGCTCTTAGGCATTCCGTCCTCTTAACGTAGTACATAGGTTAAGTTCTGCCGGACGTCCGGTGGTCGCCAACTTTTACTATGGTATAAAACTTTTTATACTTAGTTTGCCAAAATGGGAGAATATGTAATGTATTTTTATTTACAGATGGAGCGTGCAAATCGGAAGTACATTCTTACGCAAGGACCGCTCGTTTTTACCGTTGGTCATTTTTGGCTTATGGTTTGGGAACAGAACAGTCGGGCCATTCTAATGCTGAACAAGATAATAGAAAAGAACGAAATAAAGTGTCACTGGTACTGGCCGTATGGGGTCGGAGAGCAGCAGAAGTTGGTTCTAAATGATATAAAGCTGACAGTGGAACAGATCAGTGAGGAGGATTGCAATTACTACACTACAAGGGTATTTAAGTGAGTTCAAGTTTCATTTGAATTAAATCGATTTTATTGATTGATTTTTTATATTCCTCACTGTCTTTTTTGCCTTTTACGAAAACTGCGGGAAATGAAGCCATATTTAAATGAAAGGTGTTCCACATAAAACCACTTTAGGCAAAAGTTTTTGACACCTTTATTGTAAAGAATCTAATTTCGCATCTTTTGTTACCTGTAAACTTTTTTGTAAAATTTACCATTTACGATTTATGGCACATTTAATGAACCGGTTTTTCTATCTCGCCGATATCTTTTATAATAGGGTGGGTACTACTACGTCAAATTTGAGTATATGATTTTCTATCACACCGGCCTCTGCTATTATTAGCAACAATACAATTCTCATTTCTCGTTAACACCCTTTCCATTTTTATTATCACTTAAATGTTTAACAATGCTTGCTGAAAAAAATCTATATTTATTAGAAGAATAAAAGTAGATACTTCTAAATTGATCGAAGTACGTGATAAATCGCGTAAATACATTCAATTAAATATTCTCTGACATATAATAGAAAGAACTTTATTTATAATATATAATTTCATTATCATCATCGACCGTTTTTCGTCTGCTGCTGGACGATTAAAAATAGTTAACCTTGAATGCCAAGCAAATACGCGCGCAATTGTACTGCTATGCGAATAATATTGATTCATATGCTTTTACTATAATATATATCTATATCTATAAAATATGTAACTAGGTAAGGCGAATGCAAATTTGTTTCTGCTTCATGTAATATACTTTTTTTTTTGTAGAAGAGAGTATGTGTGTGTATTCTTGGAAATTTTGTCTTTTTCATGCAAAAATAATTTCGAATATGGAAATATTTTAAACAGACGAAAGCAGCAAAAGACGTCATTGCTATTTTTATCACCAAATATTTATAAGCTATATTCGTCTTTTTAAATGTTGACAAAGTAATGCGAATTCTCCTTTGAAAAAGAAATCTATTTAGGATAATATCGAAAAACACCGTACCTACTTTTAAAGCCATCATAATATATTTATTGGAAAATGTTTTAACAACGGGTGAGCGTGGTGTGAGCGGCGGTGGTCTAGTGGGTATGGTCTCGGTCTTTTGAGCGAGAGATATACCTTGAAATGGGTTTTTCTTAACTGAGTGCACTTGAACATGAGATCATCGCTTGTTCAGCGGAGAAGGGAACATCGTGAGGAAACCTGATGAGATTAAAAGTCTTTGAAGGTGTGTGAAGTTCACCAACCCGCATTGGGCCAGCGCATCGGTGAACTTTGGCCAAACACCCTCTTCGTCTGATCTCAAGGAGGAGTCCTGTGCCACAAAATAAATACTATTTGTGCCCGTGCCCAGCAATGGGATATATTATAAGGGTTGATATAATTATTGTTATTTATTATAGAAATTGGTTCCGAAATTTAGTGCGAGGTTAAATTCTATTTTTACTGTACTATTTTTTCATAGAATTGATTTTAAAATTATCATTACATACTAACGAAAGCTTGCGAAAGTTATTAAATAAGGCTTATATAGCTTGCAGCTCAATAAAAAAATACTATATTTTAAATTGATGCTTATAAATCTCTTATATTCTTTCGTCACTAGAAGCAACCTTAAAAAATCTGTTGATATATTATTCATACGAATCTTACATCTCAGTCTACTGAGATATATATATAAGCTTTGCGATGCCAACTTGTTGAGACAACCGAGGCGAATCGATTTTCGATTCGGTATCTCGGATAGGTAATTGTTTCACAATGACAGACTCTTCGGAGTCTGTCTGAATTTGATGAAAGTTATTTAAGGTTATAATCTTTTTTGACGACCTCTGTGGCTCAGTGGTAAGCGGGTAGGCGCTCAAGCCGGAGGTTGCGGGTTCGAATCTCGCCAGGGAACAAAAATATTTTCTGTGTTCCTGGGTCATGGATGTGTATTTAATATGTGTATTATATAATAGAAATCTTAAATATATGTATAGTATAAAAGTATTAAATATATTTCCGTTGTCTGGTACCCGTAACACAAGTTCTCCGAGAACTTACCACGGGACCAGATCGACGTGGTGTGAAAGCCCATAGATTAAAAAAAACTAAATGTTGGAAACTACGAATGATATGGATGTGGTTCGTGCTCGCTTTATTACACTGTTCTATTCGCTATTACCGGTGGAAGAGTTGCGCTGTGCCGCGCCCCCCTCTTCATAGGTGCCACCATCCGGCTTGTTTTTCCCGTGAAACAGCTTCGCTGAAGCAGGGAGAAGGGCAGGATAGGCAGTGTAACGACTGGCACAAAGACTTAACCTCTTATGTCTCAGGATAGATGTAATGCACGGATGTATTGCCTGGGCTCGTTCCAGGTAAACTCGTTTATGTTCATGGGCGACGCTGCCCACTTACCATCATGTGGCTCGTCTGCCTATCCAACTAACTTAGCATGTCCATAGCAATATTTCACTAAGACTTTTTGACAATAGCTAGATAACCTTGTCATCTTATTCGTTGGTAGAAGCGAAAGCTGCATTAATGAAATACAATTTTAATGAAGGTTTTCTAATAAATTACTATTATGGTAAATTTATATGTTTGATTATAATGAAACAATTTTTTTACGGATTTTATCGCGGTTTATTAAGATTTTTACAAGCCCGACGTTATATGTTTGAATTTTTTTCCGTGTTATCTATGCTCTTGTTTTTATGTATACTTTGGGATATTTCAGTTTTGCTTTTATTTTATTCTTTATAAACTAAGATTGCAGCAATAGGTTTACTATTGCTGCAATCTTAGTTTGATTTTATGATCGTTACTGATTACGACTTAACTAGCTAGCTTAGATCCAAGCCATGTAACAAATAACAATTGGACAAGTGAATCAAGATGATATAAGGATATTATTTAAATTATTTGTTCTTTTTCTAGAATATTCGACATGGAGAGCTCCGAGAGCCGTGAAGTTATACAATTCCACTACACGACGTGGCCCGACTTTGGAGTGCCCTCGTCTCCGGTGGCCTTCCTGGAGTTTTTGAAAAAAGTGCGATTATCAGGCGCCCTCGAGCCAGACGTCGGTCCGCCGATCGTGCACTGCAGCGCTGGTATAGGCCGTTCTGGGACCTTCTGTTTGGTGGACTCGTGTCTTGTTCTCGTGAGTGTAATATAATAGTTTTTTAATGTATCAAAATCTACTCTTTTCTACCATTTTACATACTTTCTATCAACCAAAGACTGTACGGGTACATCTCAGCCCGTACAACGATAGTATATAATATACAAACAGTGAAAGAATAACAAACATTCATACATCCATACATACAAACTTTCGCATTTATATTACAACAAATTACAAGTTTAAATAGTGTTTTTTAATTATGTTTTTAAACATTATTAAAAATTGATACACTTAATGCTTTACCTTACTACTGTGTTTCATTCGAATAAAAAAGAAATATAAAAAATGTATATTTTACTAATAACTGCTATTTATTATTGCTATAACAAATAATTACATATTATTATGTCTATGTCTATGGACGCTTTTACACCACGTCAATTATGAAAAAAATTACCAGCGGTCGAATCACTCCCCGTTTTCGGGAAAACAACACCACCACTGGCAACATTGTGAATCGATGTAGTGCTTCATTTTTGACAGCACTAGTAGGAAGACTGAATTTCTATAGTGTAATCATTCTAAGATATGACGGGTAAATCTAATATTTATTTCGTATATTGGCATACTGGCGCTGTAGCTACACCACTCTACAGTACCAGTCTATACTTGCAGATTTTACTCTTGTATTATACTTCTTCAGTCTTTAAATTAATCGGTGTTGATTTTTATAATTCTAGATCGAAAAGGAAGGCCTGGAAGGAGTGAACATACAGCAAATCCTCCTGGAGATGAGAAGGGATCGTATGGGGCTCATTCAAACTCCGGACCAACTGCGCTTCTCGTATCAGGCCATCATTGAGGGAGCCAAGCGATTTAATCCAAATTGGGTTCGTATTTTGATATATCTGTAAACATCCGTTAGTAACAATAATAATTACTATAGAGTTATAGATCGTGTTTTAAGAGAGTAGATGGGTAATTGAAAATTATGTGTTTAGGTTAGGTTATACAAGATATAGGCAGCACCTATATCTTGTTACAAGACAAATCGGTTTGTTAGACTTTGTATTCTTCTAAAAAATCAAGTCTTACCGTGATTTTATAAAGCATTACTATCTGATGTTGTAAAAAATACTTTAGCGTATGTAGTATGCAGCATTGCTGCATGTATTGTAAACATAGTATTAGCGTGCTATCAGAGCCACATAAATGTACACTAAAAATGTATAAACGAAAGAAAAATCAAGAAAATATTCAATGCTCTACATAAAAGTATTTTACTGCAAGTCAAATTAACAGGTTCCAAAGCTGATAAGAACCAGTAAAAACGCTGAAACTAATATATTATTATATCACGGGTATACGCACTGGACATAGGCTTTATGTTGTTGAAGTCCTACTCGACGTATCAATCGATGACAGAGTTGCTTTTGGACTCGATCGCCTTTTACACCCTTACCTAAGGAAGAGTTGGTGTTATTCTTAAGCCGGAACCAAACGGCGGAGTTTATGGATGGACATTAATAACTTGTATGACTGTACAGAAGGAAGACGGCAAGATGGAAGAGAGTATATACTCGACGGTGGCGGAGGAGGCGGAGGAGGCGGAGGAAGAGGCTCCGCCCCCGCCGCCGCGCGGGGAAAGCCTCGCCCGCGCGCCACCGCCGCGCGCGCCCCTCCGGCCGCTGCCAGCCATACCCACTAGCACTTCACTAGGTAGCTATAATATTATGAAGTTACTTATCTCACAAGTAACTTAACTTGTTGTTAACGATTGCTTATCGTCGAGTCTACATAAGGATGCCTGTGTCAGGGCGAAGATTTGTACTCATGATTGTATGAATCAAAACTCATTGTTGATGAAATCGATTAGCGAATTTGTATTAGTAAAGTAGTCATTTAAAGTCAAAGCAAAAAAGTAAAGTCAAAAAACAAAACTGATGATCATGATGATGGCGATGATAGCGACGAAAGAAAATTACTTAATTGAAAATGCGTGACATTCTTCTGACCTCTCATCCGGACAGTAAAGTGGTTTCCGTGGACGCTCTACTTGGCTCGTCGGACCACTGTCTGATCCGGAGTTCTGTGCCAGTTGCACGCCCATCATGGCCTCATTTTGTGGGCACTATAGAAATATAGTGCCCACAAAATGAGGCCAGCTGACAAGCTGATTGGGATGAGATGAGATCCTTCTTTGCATCCTATTTTCATTCCATGCTCTGTGCCTATATGTGGAAAATTGTATAAACATCAGGAAACAATCAATCCTCTCTGCGAGTCTTAGTATAATTTCTCATGGTAATTATGTACAAATAATACAGGAAACCTGAACTACGAAGGATCTCCAGAGGGCAGTTCGGATGAAGAGCCACCTTCCCCTCCGCCCAGGGACGACGCAACTTCCTCATCCTCAGCCGACGATGAAGACGAGGAAACACCACAACAGCCTGAGAGGTATGTACCGTTGGAAACGTTTACTGCAGAAATAAGAAAATATTGCTATACAGATTTATGCATGCTACTTAGCTTTTACCCGCGGCTTCGCTCTCGTAAATGTAGATTATTAAATAGATCAAGTCTGTTCGCTGGTCCAAGGTGACGGATAGAGCATTTTTTAGACACATATAATTACGCCCTTCATTAGATTGGTTCAGCATCCATATATTGGAATTAATCCTGCGAGGTATTTTATCCTTTATATAAATTACTACCTGCCTAACTATTATATTTTACCTCACTTTACGATAAATTTATGAAAAAGAGATATAATATACCTATCTCAAAGAAACCAAAGATTAATAATAATTGAACCCTACGATTAAGTGAGAACAAAAAAAAAAACTTTTTCAGTAGGGCGAAGCAGTATTTCATGCCTTCATACCGACTTCAATTATACAAGGCGCAGATCCGGCCTCACATGGAATACTGCTGTCACCTCTGGGCTGGAGCGCCCCAATATCAGCTCCTTCCATTTGACCGCGTCCAACGCCGTCGTCGATGACAATGTTATCTCTAATCGGCTTTACTCTTTGGCGCTGCGTAGAGATGTCGGATCGCTCTGCATCTTCCACCGCATACTGCATCTTCTACCACGGGAGTGTTCTGAGGAATTGTTCGGATTAATACCTGCGGCAGAATGCCACCACCGGACATCGCGTAAGAATTCCAAATTTCACCCACACCATTTTGAGGTCCGGAAATCCACAATATCTCGATTTTTACGACATTTCATGTGTATGACATGTGGATGTCGCTATTCACTTACCATCAGGTGAACCAACTGTCAGTTTGCCCCCTCTTCTATATAAAAAAAATCTAAACCAAAAAAGGTTAATTTTTAATAATAGGTCCGGAAAAGATGATTAAATTATCCCTAATAAATAACTGAATCCAACAACTGATCGCCATCATCAGCATCCATCAGTCCACTGCTGAATACAGACCTCCCGCAATGAAACTACAGCAACAGCTAAGAATATGTAATATAATTATATTCAAAGCTAAATTAATTTAAAAAAATCCATTTTAAAGAAATATAAACTTTACGGCTACGTACAAACACTAATCCTTATAATGCTTGAGGTTTAATTAAAAAAAATACTAAAATTGGAATTCTGATAAAATATTTTACGTAAGGCTTTTAATGGGATATAAAGTTCCATATAAACTTACATCCCCTTTGAATTTTGAAAATTTCTTCCTTAGTGGTTCCTAGTTCCTTTGTGATGATTAAGTTTCATGCCCTAGGGGTTTACTTCATTCATACAAAATTTCATGTCCTAGGTGTGAAGTTTCATATAAACTTTTATCACCTATTTCACCCCGTTGGGGATTGAACTCTGAAATCTGCTACTTAAATTTTCTGGCCTTAAGGTTCAACTAGTCGATGCCGCGAAGTCTAACAAAATGATTGCTATCTCACCTGACATAGTGCGCGAACATGCGTGCTAGAATGAAATGCACAATGATTCATTCCGAAAATGTCCTTTTAGTAAAACAGTTATTATAGAAAAACTAATTAGTGTATCTTTTCAAAATAAATTTATTTTATCTTTTGAATAACCAAACTATACCTGTAAAGGCTTTATTTTTGAGCTTTCGTGCTCGGTATACTATTTATTTACGCCCAAAGTTGGGCTAAAATCAGTGTTCAAATACAAATGTTTAGAAGCTTGTATTTTTTAAATGTATAATTTTTTTACGATTTTGGGTACATACACACATAGATAACGACGAGATCAATTTATATTATACTTAGTTTTTCGTGGTCAACGTCAAACATTGTAGTAATTACTGTTCAGCGTTTGTATGGAAAGATGAGCGACTTGTGTAACCTTAAAGGCTTGGCCTGTGCAATTTATTTAAAACTTTCATATCATATTTCACCCAATTTTTATAGACTTGATTTTTAGAAAACGCTGAAAGAACCTATAATTTTTGCCGTACTTAATTCCTACGAAATTTCATACAATGTCCAAGGAATAAAAAGTTTTATACAAACTTTGATCCCCTATTTCACCCTCTTGGAGTATGAATTTAAAAAATCTTTAGTTAATGCCTACGTGCGCGAAATTTCAATTTTCTATACTTAAGGGTTTGGGCCTGTGCATTGATTCTTCAGTCGATCAATGTTGCCTTTTATTTAAAACTTTCATCCTCGTTTTTACGCTCTGAGGGGTTGAATTGAAAAAAAACGATGAAATACGGAACTCATTATTTTTGCTGAGCTTAATTCCTACGAAATTTCATGCAAATATGTGTAGGCTTAAAAAGTTTCCTACAAACTTTGAACCCCTATTTCACCCCTTAGTGGGTTGAATTAAAAAAAATCCTTCATTAGTAATACGTGTGCGAAATTTCAATTTTCTAGCTTAAAGAGCGTTTACGCTTCGAGCGTAATGTCAAGTTTAGGTATTTTAGTGCAACTTTTACTCACACTAAAGCCAATGTTAATGTGTGCCGTAGCGCTGGAGCGTTTAGTCAAACAAACTCAATTTTGATACTTTTGAATAAAAAAATAATAATTTGTGCGTGCATAGATTATGACGATAATGAGTACCAGTTAATTACACAATATAATATCTAGTATGTTTATTATAATATGGATATTATGTATAGATAAATGAAATTGGAGTGACTGTTTGTAATATAAAAAACCGCATATGGATGTATACACGATACATATACCAAAATAGCATTGTTTACAATTTTTGTCCGTCTGTCTATTTGTTCCGGCTAATCTCTGAAATGGCTGGGCCGATTTTGATGGGACTTTCACGGGCAGATTAATTAAATTAATTAAGCTTTTTATTTCCTCAATATCAATAATCTATTGATACTAAATATGCTATTGAAGTCTTAAATAAAAAAAATTTATTAAGACTTCAATAGCATGCAATTAAATTAATAAAATTGAAAACAAATCAATATATAAATTCCTCAATAATTTACTTTTTTGACTAATTTAATAATTAATTAGTAAAAAAAGATTCCGACGAATTGATAACCTCCTCCTTTTTGAAGTCGGTTAAAAATAGTTTGCTTGTTTATTTCCTATTTTTAGTCCGATTAAAGGAATCCTGGCACATAGCTGATTAAAGGAGTAACTTAGACTAAAAATAATCATCATCAATCAGGGTACGGCTGTAAATCTAAGGTAACGCGGACGAAGCTGTGAGCAAAATCTAGTTCACAATAAAATACTTTTTGACGGCTTTAGAACGCGAATTTACTTAGTAAATAAGTATAAAAAAGTGTTTACGCGAATTTCACTCATTATAATGAAACTTTTTTTTCGGATTTTATCGTGGTTTATTGGTATATACCTTATATCTTTAAATGAGCAATTCTTGTATACAGGGTCTGTCGTAAATAATGGATAATCCGATAAGTGGAGGTAACCCCGACGTCAGGCTACAATAAAATCTAGTTTTTACGTCAGTTTTACCAACAGTGTAAAAATGATGCATACTTTTAGTTTTTTTCTAAATTTTTGCTCCTTTGATCATTCAATCGGTAGCCATTTCTTTAAAATTAGGTATTTTTGTGTATTTTTTTTGGAATCATACTCCTAAAGACTTGTTTTATTAAATTTAATTACATTTATAGCCGTTGTTATCGTAAAATATTATTAAAACTAACATTTTAAGTTTTTTTTTCGTTTTTTTGTAATTACTTGTAGTTTTGACCCTTGATTGTGAAAAAAAAAAGTATGGTGCTATAGCTGCCCATTATCTTAAAAACATGTCTAGTATGTGTAGATTCTAAAAAGGTATGATAGTGGGTACCTTAGCAAATAATATTAGCTCCATATTTCGTGGGCGATAAATCGATCTAGCTAGGAATCATTTTTAGAAAATGTCATTAAAAAAAAAAAAAATACCGAGCAAAGCTCGGTCATCCAGGTACTTATTTATTAAGTGTATAAGAGTAAAAAAAAGAATTCAATAATTTCTAGGAGCAGACACTCATTATGATAATTAACAAGTCTGATTTTAATTTCTTTGGTTCAAAATTCATCGTCTCTATTGATTTTTGCTATGTTCATGGGAAATTCTTCACACGTCCAAACAGCAAAGAAACATATTATATTCTTCCTGGATATAATAATATATAATTGCCCTTGTATTTGCAAAAACCAACCATGGTGACGGTTGATATGCCCGTTAGAGTTCCAAAATTTAATTTTCTTTTGTTTGATTGCTTCATCGGCATTCATACCGAATGCTGAAATGGGCATTTTACTTCGACAATACATTCGGCGAAAATGCCGTCGGGTGAAGCTCCCAGAAGAAAAAAGTCTTCATCAATAAACAGCCCACATTTAATGGATTTTAATATTCAGTTGCATTTCTAGTTGCCGGATTGCAGTTGCCTCATGTGACTGGCCGTGCTTTATGCTTTTTATATTGCTTTTTTTATACTAAACAAATAAATCAATTTGAATTTGAGGGAATATACATATAAGTGGCTTTTCACTAGCGAAGCGGAACTAATATTTTCCTTCTTTTGCACACCTTACCGAAGGATGACGCTGTAACAAGGGAGAGTTTAATGTTTGATATCAGAGAAGTTATGTATATAACCTTAGAATATGTAAAGAACATTAGGTCAAGTGAAATTATATAAAATAAACGATATGTCAAATACATAGGCTGCACTAGAAGTATCGGGAATGGAATATTTCCACTGTTCCTGTCATATTAAATCTTTTTAATTGAAAACTCCTTGGTTTAAAAAATCGAATACCATTTATTTATTTAAAAAAAGATTCTCCGTCTTGTCAAACTTGTTTAGTCGTTGGGAAAATGGAATTGACTCGAGAAAATTCTAGAGCGATGATTTATTATGACTTTCGAAGTGGTTTAACACAAAAACAGTGTGTTGACCGGATGATTTCTGCATTTGGTGATGAAGCCCCATCCAAAACCACAATTTATCGCTGGTTTGCTGAATTTCAAGGTGGGGACGTGTCAAGCTCTGTGATGATCCCCGTCAAGGTCGTCCAAAAACTGCAGTCACCCAAGAAAACGTTGATGCTGTGCGTAAGCTGATTGAGGAAGATCGACATATGTGACATACCGCGAAATTCAGGCAACTTTAGACATTGGCATGAGTCAAATACAAATTATCTTGCATGAACAATTAGGTGTAAAAAGTTGTTTTGCCGATGGATACCGATATACCGCTCTGTGAAGAGCAAAAAGCGGCCCGCGTTACTTGGTGCGTCAGAACTCTCGAAAGATTCCACGCAGGATCCTCAAATGCTGTATACAACATCGTATCAGGTGACGAATCCTGGATATACGCGTACGAACCCGAAACAATAAACCAGTCACGAGTTTGGGTGTTCGAAAATGTGTTAAAGCCAACAAAAATTGTTCGTTCACGGACTGTTGCAAAAAAAACGGTGGCCACATTTGTCTCCAAAACCGGCCATGTTGCGACTATTCCTCTTGAGGGACAAAGAACGGTTAATGCAGAATGGTATGCTAGCATTTGTTTGCCACAGGTCGTTTCTGAACTCCGTAAAGAGAACTGCAACCGCCGCATCATCCTCCATCACGACAATGCGAGTTCTCACACCGCGCACAGAACATAAGAGTTTTTAGAGCAAGAAAATATAGAATTATTAGACCATCCGCCGTACAGCCCCGACCTAAGCCCTAATGATTTCTATACTTTCCCTAAAATAAAGAATAAATTGTGTGGTCAGAGATTTTCATCGCCTGAAGAAGCTGTGGACGCCTACAGAACGGCCATTTTGGAGACCCCAACTTCCGAATGGAATGGTTGCTTCAATTATTGGTTCCATCGTATGGAAAAATGTGTCAAATTTCGCGGAGAATACTTCGAAAAGCAATAAATTCATTTTTAAATAGTAATGTTGTGTCACTTCCTTGATTCCCGAAATTTTCAGTGCCGCCCTCATATTGTTCGATTTAACATAGATTATGTCATGTAAATATTATGTAATATAAAAGTAATTCAAGTGTTATCATAGATCAAGAAAATTAATGCAGTTAAACGATATGTCATATAAAATCTAAACGGTACCCGCCTGTAGACAGGTAGACATCTACGCAACTCGAGCCAAAGTGCTCTTTCGGCCTGGAGAACAGTCTTTCTCCACTTGTTCTCTGTTGTTGACCTTAAGGTTGAACTAGTCGTCGGCGCGAACTCCAACAAAATGATTGCTATTTCACCTGACATAGTGCGCGAACATGCATGCTAGAATGAAATGCACAATGATTCATTCCGAAAATGTCCTTTTAGCAAAACAGTTATTATAGAAAAACTAATAAGTGTATATTTTCAAAATAAATTTATTTTATCTTTTGAATAACTAAACTATATCTGTACGGGTTTTATTTTTGAGCTTTCGTGCTCGGTATACTATTTATTTACGCCCAAAGTTGGGCTAAAATCAGTGTTGAAATACGAAAGTTTAGAAGCTTGTATTTTTTTAATATATATTTTTTTACGATCTTGGGTACATACACACATAGATAACGACGAAATCAATTTATATTATACTTAGTTTTTCATCGTCAACGTCAAACATTGTAGTTATTTCTGTTCTGCGTTTGTATGGAAAGATGAGCGACTTGTGTAACCTTAAATACCAAATATTACACTTAAGTCACTATATACACAGTGTTTAGACAGTCGGGTATCTTTAGTTAGTAGCAAAAACTGATTTTTTACAGGGGTCGGATCGATTGGAACTTTTCACATTCAATTTGTAACGGTGTTCCCAACATCGGTGCCATTTTTCAGCTCTATGTGACCAAAGAATGTCTAATTAGACTGGACAAACAATAGTGTATTCATGCATAACAAATTAAATACATTTGCTTTTAGTTGAATTAGCATTTGGATAGCCAAGAAAATATTTTGGTTAATGCATAGCAAAGTTAACATATTTTTATAGTACATAATTTATGTACTATATTAATATGATAATATTATTATAGTACATATAGTATATTATGTACTATGTTAATATGATGCGTGTGTGTTTTACACTACGTTAAAGCTAGTTAATCATACAATTTACAAACCTTTTGCAATTTGTCTTCGAAATTTCAAAATTTGTGCATTTTCGTTTCCTCCATTTATTTAAATAAATAATTTTGTTTTATTTCCCATCACGTCTGGAACATAATTAGTTATCACGAAAAAAACTTGGCTTGTTATAAATATAAAATTTTACTTAAACTAAAATAATTTCGATCACACTATAAACTTCTGCCTGCCCGGAAAAGGTCAACAGAGGTCAACAGAGCACCAAGCGACGCGTCCTCGCTCTGGTACGCCCCACGGCCGACTGAATTGTTTTTTTTTTCGGATGGGTCTATGCTAACGGCCCGAAGGCCCTCATGCTACATCGGATTAGTGTGAGCCCATTCGGCTCACTTTTGGTTTATAAAAGTGGGGGTTGCCCCCCGCCAACCGTGCAGTCTGCGACCACACGGCCTCCTGGCGTCGGTTGTGTGAATTGAATTGATTTGCGCGCAGCGTTTTATGGTAGTTTTTAAATAATTATAGAAATATATTAACATGTAATTAAAAAAAAAAACAAGGTTTATCTTATAAAGAAGACGTTCATCTATTATATTAAGCTAATTTTATGTTAAATTAACGAAGATAAATTGGTGAAAAAATCTGGATATTTCTGAATATTTCATATAGTTTGAAAATATTTCTCTTATTGTAATATCCCTAAATCAAAAAATGTTTTTCCCAAAATATTTGCCTGAGGATATTTCCTAGTGAAAAAAATAATTAATTACTAGGTTTTGTTAGTATTTTTATAAATTTGAAAGCGTTGAAACTGACGCTGAAGCGCAAAATATGAAAACCTCCGTTAAGTTATCTTGATAGAATGTAAATATATTGTATAAAATATGGAAAGATGTTTTTCACTTAACTATTTAGACTACAAAATTTCCTAATGTTATCTGTAATTAACATAATTGTAACATAACTAGGTGATGGTGTTTAACAGGTTTAAAAAGTACTGTTTTGCGCATGGACGGCGTAAACGCTCTTAAGAGTTTGGCCTGTGCGTAGATTTTTCAGTCACTAAATTTTGCCTTTAATTTAAAACTTTCATCGCCTATTTTATCCTCTTAAGGGTTGAATTATTGAAAACGCTGAATTAAACAATTCATTATTTTTGCCGTACTTAATTAATACGAAATTTCATTCAATTATGTCCAAGGAATAAAAATTTACATACAAACTTTGAACCCCTATTTCACCCCCTGGGGGACGAATTTTAAAAAATGAGCATGATCCTTTGATATTTTTCTTCTTCTTGTTTCTTTTGCGCCGGTAAATGCTCTTAGGAATCCCGCGGGTAAGGAGCGACTCCCCAGGCAGGTATGTGGGACTCGCTGCGCCCGAAAAGGTGGATGCAACTCTACCCTCTAAAACCCGACGAGTGCCACAAATGCCGCCTTTGGTAGGGTGCCCCGGATCTGTTGAACAACAGGGCAACTTGACGTCTAGTCAGTCCCCCAAGGAACAGACGCCACCTCCACAGAGGGGTTGTCCCGCACCACAGAACAACTCCTCCCAACGTCGGTACAGTGCAATGGTGTGAGGTTCCCATCCTCCTCCTACTCTTTTGTCCCCTCTTTTTATAAAAGGGGTACAAAGAGCAGCCCCTCGGTTCAATTGACGTCGCCCAAGGCTCGAACCATGGTGGGAATATGTCTTATAACTAAACTGGAGAGCAAAAAAATCGACTCAATTCATACTTTCGCACTCAAAGTGCTCTAGGTTTAAAATTAAGACCTAAATCTCAATTTAGGACATAAATTCTTAAAGTTTTAGGTCTAGCCTTAAAAATAAAAACAATGATGGCAGAGTTAACTTTTAGACAACGTCACAATAGTCGAGGAATGGTCACTGTATGATTTCGTACTCGTTTACTCAGTTAGCATTGCGCGACCTTAGGGCGTACAATGGGTATAAAAGGTGACCTACCCCTGTCACCCTTATCAGTTGTCCGTGAAACGTCAACAGGTACACATCTTCTCAATCTCCAAGGAAGAAAATTTCCCGGAAATGGATACAACAGCAGAAGTAGCGGCTCAAGCAGTTACGCTTTTGCAACAGGGCTGGAGTCAACGACAAGTGGCTCGTACTTTGCAGATAAGCCAGTCAGCTGTATCAAGAATATACCGACGGCACCAGGAGACTGGTGGCTTTCACCGACGAAGAGGTTCCGGTAGAAGTCGGTCCACTTCGGAGCGAGACGATCGCTTTATCGTCAGTACTTCGCTGAGAAATCGTTCTCTCACCGGGGTTCAAGTTCAACGGGAGCTTCGAGAAACACGTGGGGTAGCTGTAAGTTCTTGGACAGTAAGAAGAAGACTCAAGGCAGCAACCCTCACTTCAAAAATACCAGCAACGGGTCCCAAATTGACTGCAGCTTATCGAGCAGCCCGGCTACGTTTTGCAAGAGAACACGTTGATTGGACTGAGGACCAATGGCGCTCAGTTCTCTTCTCGGATGAAAGCAGAGTATGCCTACATGGTAGCGACAGAAGGAGAAGGGTGTACAGAAGGCCGGGGGAGCGATACGCACAATGCTGCATAGCAGAAACTGTTGCGTACGGAGGAGGTTCCTGCATGGTGTGGGCTGGCATTTCAATGGATGCAAAAACCGAACTGGTTTTTATCGAAACTGGCCGCCATGTGGGAGGTTTGACTGCAAATCGGTATATTGAAGAAATCTTGGGAGACCACGTCATCCCATACGCTGGTTTTATTGAAGAAAACTTCATCCTGATGCAGGATAATGCCCGTCCACACAGTGCAAATGTCGTGCGTGTGTGTCTACGAGACGTGGGTATCGCTGTTATGGACTGGCCAGCTCGTAGTCCGGACTTAAATCCTATCGAGCATTTATGGGATGAGCTAAAGAGAAGAGTCCGGGCTAGAGATCCTGCACCAGATTCAAGAGCTGACCTACAAGCGGCTCTGACCGAAGAATGGGAGGGCATACCACAAGACGCAGTGAAGCACCTCATTGGATCAATGAGGAACCGATTAGAGGCTGTAATCAGAGCAAGAGGGGGTAACACCAGGTATTAAAGCTGTTATCATGTTTAATAAAGTTTATTTTAAAATGTTAAGTTGTTTTTTCTTTTAATTTTTTATCCTTAATTTTTCAAGTTTCAGTACTCGCAAAGTTTAAAAGCATTTATTCTTCAAAAAAAATTGTGCACGATAAGAGTATTTGTACTCATTATAAAGCTAACATCTAGAAATTAAAGATTTTAAGACCTAAATTGAGATTTAGGTCTTAATTTTAAACCTAGAGCACTTTGAGTGCGAAAGTATGAATTGAGTCGATTTTTTTGCTCTCCAGAGTACTTCATCTATTACCGTATAGAGTATTTCCCAAGCAGAAGATATTAATTTCAGGGCAAGAGTTAATAGGACACAAAGTTCCTGTTTATTTGGACCCATATACATACTACTTTATACATGTCATTTCCCTTGTTTCTTTTCTAATCGTTTATCTAATAAGAAAAGCCATAGTTTTACTAAACTATGTGTGTCGTGTTCCAGCGGCGGCGATACGACCGAGACGCTGCGCCGGCGCCGCACCCGCGAGCTGGCCGAACGAGTGTCCGTCATGAAAAAGCGGGCGAGGGACGCGGAGCGGTGGCACGCGCTCAAGAGGTCTCTATACAAGCCACTCACCATCACGTTCGGCTTTATACTGGCCGGCATCATCATATACTCATATGTTAAACATTAAAATCAAATACACTAGAACCCACATCGTATATTCTAATTTTTTGTTGAATTATGAAAATATTCGTTCATACGACGTGTTTTATTCGCCGGAATATTGTGCTATATTTGCAGGATCTCTCATCTCAATTTTCATCAAGTATATTATTTTTTAAAAATTATTTAAAAATCAATTATCAAATGTTAATGCATACGTAGATATTCTTAATAGAATACAGAATAATTTAGGTAATAAATATGTCTTCGATTTAGTAATCGTTTAAACTTTTAATATTTGACATAATTTGTTAATGAAATAATTTTCTTAAACTATCACATGATGTAAATAAATGTAGCATCGATCGATAATTTATTAATGTACCTAATATTTTACACATCATACATGTGGATCACAAACCGCTACGCTATAACACATTGTTTTATTATGATATATAATTTATACATTATTAATACATACATATATATACTTATTTTAAAATTAAAGACATTAGAATTTAGATGTTAATTAATATTTATGTTATTGTCGATTTCATCATAATTTGTTAAATTACCTTTGTCGAACTATTTGATTGACGGCGTATCGCAAGCATTTATTATTAGAGTTATTGTACATTATGCAAATTAGTATATTTCAGCTAGTGTTCAAACGAATTGAATCATTTAAACAAATGATTCAAGAAGATTCCGAGTGGCAAACGGTAATCAGTTTGTATGTCTCGTCATTTCTGAAACTATAACATTTTAAATACAATGGTCAAATATTTGAGCGGTTGGGATATAAATTGTTTCACATTTTATCATCGTAAAGTTTTTTTAAAGTATTGATTTAGCATTACTTTGTATAATGTACATTTAAGTAGCATTATTATAATATTATATGAATTAAATATTAGTATGTGTCAGTGGCCGTATGTGTCGAGTTTAGTGAAAATGTTATTAATGATTTAATATTACAAAACCGAGGCTTACTTCAACGCAATAAAATACATATCTTAGTGTTGTTGAAACATTTAAATTTTATGGTTTTTACAGTCATTAAGTTGAAAGTTGGAAATAATTTAAGATTAGCTATGAATTGGTGGGGTTACGAAATTTGAACAGCGGTTTATTAATTTCAGGTTAAAATCGGAGGAAAACCCTAAAAACGATCGTTGTGAAGACTGAGGCGTTTAGGTGAATAGATCAATTAATGGTAAATTGTAAAATAAGTTTAACATATCGCCCATGTAGGAGATCTCGTCTCCGAAGTTACTCTTAGAATACGTATTTGATTTGCCTGTACAAGATTGTGATTAATGCAACTGAACGACTAGAACACTAGTTACTTAGTATAATGCGATTGACAAGAAATAGTAATTTAACATCACACTTTACAACCCGATTAGGAATAAAATGACGTCCGTCCTCATTTCTGAAACGTTTTAAAAACTTTTTGAATATTGTTCAATGTATACTAACATTTGCACTTTGCCAAATATTTATAGAGTAGTTTCGCAACTTAAAAGAACGTACAAACACGTCCGAGATTTGACGTTAGATATTTTTGCAAAATTAGAAATAAATGGACAATTGACATACCAGATATATTTTGATTTCTTTAATCATTGCTTTATTGTAACTTAATGTCTACTAACTAAATGATAGATTAAGTCTATAGACATACAAACATGTCGACGGAGAATCGAAAATTTTTGCGTCTTTGTTCATTAGCGTTTAGCTATTGCTCTATAAAACATACAATGAATTTTTTTGTCTAATGTATTTAGTGTTTAAATAATGCGCATTATTAATAGCGTGTTCGTTTTCTATTCCACGTTTACCTACTAGATATAAAACACTTGTATATATACATAAATAGGCAACTAAAACATTTAAGTTGTAGGATATTTATTTATATAGATACCTTTATTTGGGGAGACCAGTTACTTTATTTATAGATGTAGCTGATAGAGATTTGCACCTGTGACTTATTAGCATTGCGAGTTACAATATCAAATAGCTTAGTAAATAAGTATATTTTAAGCTAACATTTAACATCACTTATATTTGTCACTTTGATATATATATTCATTAATACATACTTAAATATTTATAAGCTATATTAAGAGTATATTCAATTGTATCTGATATTTTTGACGCATCAATAAATACTAACAGCGAAAAGAGAAGAATATAATAAAATTTCAATAAATTCTGCTTGCAAATATTATATCATTTGAAACGATGGTAAACTATTTAAAATTCTCTGTGATACATTACAATTGGTAACTATTATGCTTTACATTATAGACGAGCTAAAGAAGATTTAATATTGTGATCCAACTGACTACGAGTTGTCGGAATCACTATGTAGGTGCATGATAATGTTTTACATCTATGGTTACGTTATTGTAACATTTTTGTTTTAATTTTATTATGAATGTAAGGCCTGTCTTGTTAAATTTTTAATAAATATGTCTATAAAACTGATGTACTTGCAAAATGTCATAATTTTATAGAAAAATATAACAAGTATTTACAAATTGGCTTGCTGTATGGCACTAAAATGCTTTTTTTATGAAAACAAATCACAACATTAAAACCTGGATAGATTTCTGCTTGTTTTGACGTGACAACGTCTTAAATTAGGTTGCGGCTGGGAGTCACTTATGAAAAAGTGTAACGCTCGGTAACGTTACGATGAGTCACCGAAACGATGTCACGTAAAATCTTCGCCCGTAAAACCGACTTTACAGGCAACCATTTTTTTTTTTTGTCGTGGTTTGATTTTGTGCTGAGGCTTGTACCTTTTATTAAGTTTATAATGTTAAATATAGTTACAATTTTTTGAAACTACTATCACAAAATTGCCATATACTTCTTAAATTAATTAAGACAAACGCTTTCAGCAGCATTTTATTTAAATCCTTTGGGACAATAAGTACCCAAACATGCCTTAATTTAATTAATAAAGATTTCGCTTTTTATTTTAAGTGTAGTAGGTTTTCTACTTAGGATTCCCATTCTTTATGTATCATCACATTTACATATGTTATGTACTGTTTCAAAAATTTGTTTTTTAATAGGTATTATTTTTATAAATGGTGTAACTCCTAATGGGTTAAACAATATTGATCAAAGGTATTGACATTGACTTGGGTCAGTATAATTCATATTGACAATTGAATCCATTGTCACTGATGTTTAAATTAAAGGCAAAAAAAATGCAATGTCCTTTATCCAGGTCTTTATCGAGCTTGATACGAATGGATGGTCTGTCACTTTAGCTGACCGTCTTAAAGTGAACACGCCTGTGAACAAATACAGTAACTGTTTATTTTTTGTAGATATTTCTAGTAACGTAAATGTTTTATGTAAAATTGAGTAAATGCGTCATATCATGTGTATTCCTTCGAAAATATTCCTAACGAGCAATAAAATTTCAATATCTACTGATTGTAAGAATAAACTCCTCGTACGCTTTTATGAGATTATAATATAGGTCGTCTCTATGTGTTATATTCTAAACGTAAATAAATGTAAACGCCTTAAAATTTATTGAAAGTTAACACTTCTTGCCAGTATATAGTATACATACGATGTTTAATTATTAATTGTATATGGACAATAAAACACTGGATCATTTCCCCTGATAAAGGTAAAACTCTTGAAGATATAAAGTATCTAGTTACACCACCTGTTATAATGGCACTGTATAAATGAATTATACCTAGTAAGAGTAACTGAGCAGCTACCACGATCACTGCTATGTCGACAGATGGAGTAACTACAATTTGTTAGGTATAAAGTTTATATGAACCACTTTATTATATTTTGTACACAGTATTAATTTCAAATTAAGTGTTTGACAGCGTAAAACAATATATAGCCTTAACATTTTCTATCGGAATATTTGTATTGTTTAAAACTGATGTCATCATATTAATAGACAAAACACTCGCTTACCTGTTACAATTACACACAATTTGACTATTTGCACTAATAAAATACAATGTATTCCTTTTTCTATAACGAAATTTAGATAACATTTTTTTTATCAAATCTTTTCGGTTTTAAGTCTTCGTTTTAGAAAATATTAGACAATCGTAATCTATTTGATTAAAATATTAATTACGTTTTTAGTTTGTACATTTGTTTTTGATAAACTGCTTTATATTCTGCCTCGATATTTTTAAACATGCGAAATGAATCGAAATTATTGTTTTCATATATTTTGAAATTATGCATAATAATAAATTGTTTGATCAAAATAAATGTATCCTTCAATAATTGCCTAAGAAATTAATGTAATTGTAAGTAAAATTTGTATGAAACAGATCATTTTTACCAAAGCAGGGATACGAATCAGATTTTTGACGTGGGAAGATGAAAACGATTGCCTCGTTTTGTAGAAATAGAGTTAGCTTTCGTAACACAACATGCCTTTAACGAATACACCAATATTAATATAAGCAATTAAGTATTTGAGATGCTTGGGTGAGTTTGGTCTGTTCTTCCTATTAATTATTGTGATCTGAGCGACGTCATAATGGTTTCAATTTAAACTGATTAATTAATGTTATGTTTATGAATGTGCAATTGTATGTTAATCTCATATGACAAAAATGAATAAATAATTTGGTTTTTGAACATCTGCAAATGTCTTTGACTCTCCCGTTGTTGAGTTGAAATTATTCTCCTAAATTGAGGGTAGTTAAATAAACCTTGCATTATGCTTGACACCTGTCAACTTCCCTCCTTACATACATGTGTGACACTCCGCCTCTCTTCCGCAAGCCGGCAACAAGTATAGCCGCGTTTTTTGCTAACTGTTAAACTGTAATGAAGCTATTTGAACGCGATCGTGTGTGTGTGTTGTTCCCGCATATCTACAGACTGTTAGAAGGTGATACGAGGGGGTACGAGAGCTGCTGGCATCCCTGGGAGAAGAACAAGAACACCAGGTTAGTCGCACATGTCCTAAGCCTTCCTCCTGTTCATCGACCTTACGTCTGTCCTATATAATATTATAAGCTAATGCAAGTTAATTTTCATATATTTCTAACAACCGCAAAAATACAGTCCACTCTCTTTTATTTTCTGTATAAATTCTATATGGTTAAACGAACCGGATTATCTCCTATATATATATATATATATTGGCCTCACGAGCTATTGAGGAAATATATCTCCCCCGCACCCCGCAGATAGAAAAGGTGGAAATTAGGCACCTCCATCTTTTTTGTGGTCACTTCAAGCCGGAAGGCCCCTTCATCTTTTTTCTGGTCACCTCGCGCCGGAAAGTAACTCCATCTTTTTTCTGATCATTTCGTAATTAATTTTCTAATGTGTAAGTGTAATATTGGGTATAATTATACGATCATTGTGCTGTGTAGGAAATAGGCTGTCAATTATTATCGTATTATATCTCCAGCATCGACAACTATTTCTCTTTATTTCCGCTCCGCATGCATACGACATATCGTGATTATTTCCTAAAAAATATTTCATTTATTCGTTCTATATTTATTAATTCACGTGTTCGCAAACATTGCTTTGTACATGAGATAGTCGGTCCGCCATATAAGGAGTTTTACGGAACACCTCAACGCTATTGGCCGGTTCATATTGATGACGCTGTCACGACGAATCTAGAAGTCGATCAATTTATTGTTCGTCGTATCATCATCACCACGCCGCCGCGTTACTTGGCTTGATTTTAAATAAAATTGTTAGCGGCGGCGGTTCTGCGGTGTCGCAGTGTTCACAGCTGATGCAGCTGTACGGTTGAGCTTGGGCAGTTCCTCGGTATGTCGGTAGTACTGTAGCTCGCCGCTCCGCCTGGGACAATCACCCAACTATATTTTGGCGTACGTCTTTCCTTTCGTTCGCTGGTAACGTACGCCACCACGCACCCCTGAATGCGTAATTTGGCACTACGATCGTGAGGACCTCGGGAGAGGCGTGAATTGAAACAAGAGTCGGGGATCTTGGGAGTCAATAATTAAAACCACTATTCTTCCTTATACTCGCTTCAAGGTCACGGCTCTTCGCTTCTTCTTATTCGGCTGTTCTCTTCGGACGACCGATCGCGACTGACTGCCGAGCTTTTTTTTTTTTTTTTTTTTTTCGGATGGATCTATGCTAATGGCCCGAAGGCCCTAATGCTTCAACGGATTAGTGTGAGCCCATTCGGCTCACTTTTGATTGGGGGGTTGCCCCCCGCCTACCGTGCAGTCTGTGACCACACGGCCTCCTGGCGTCGGTTGTGCCTGCCGAGCCTACGATCGGCCCGGTATTTATACCCCCGCGTCCCAAGGACGCGTCGCGGCTCGCGTTGTGCTCGATTCGCGCGTCATTTTCACTTCGAGCCGAGACCTTTTTCGCTTTTCTTTATTATTTCCCTTTTTACAATTGTTACATATTATGCATATTTAGAAACGTTACAACATCTATTACATAATAAAATATTAATCTCGAACATATCTTTAAACAATAAAAAGTTATTCAACAAAAACCTTGTAAAATATGAACAATTTCGAAGTTGTATCACACAATCTTGTTAATATTTTCTAAACTATAAATCGTATCATTATGATTCTTTTATTGTTATAAACTACAAGTCGAGACCTATCTTTTGACATAACATTCATTCATTCATTGTAAAATTCTAATAAACAATATCTAAACTTTTAACTTTTCTTCAACTTGTAAAAACAAAGCAATTTTCTATACAAAAATCCTATCAAACTACTAGTCATCGGTTCGGTCGGCCCACAACCGGTATGGGGCGAGTCCGATACATCGTGACAACTTTCGTAATATAACCTAACCTAACTTTTGCAACTTAAAACTACGTCGCCGCTAGTCGGCTCACAACCCGTATGGGGTCGGTCTGATATGAATGTACTACGTTTTTTACATACATGGTTCGACTTGGGATCTCGTCGCCGACAGTCTCCCCCTCGTGCGTAGCACCATCCTCCTGGCTCGGCGACACTCCCGGCACCAACAACACCACTCTGGAACTCGGCCTCCGCAGCTCTCCTCCCCGCGTCTCGACGTCCACGATTCTTGTCCGCCCGTCTGGTCCAGGATACACCCGCAGGATTCTTCCGCGAGGCCAGGTGCATCTCGGCAGGCTGTGGTCGACGATCAGCACGATGTCTCCGACTCGCAGGTCTGTGGCGCTGGTTCTTCCCTTCGTCTTCCTCGGCAGTAGGGTGGGCAGGTATTCGCGCAGCCAACGTTGCCAGAAATGGTCGGCAAGTCGCTGCGCAGTCTTCCAGGTGTGTCTGCCCACCAGCTCGCTGTCTTCAAAGCTGCCGACTCTGCAGCGCCGCAGGATCGCCCGATGAGGAAGTGGTTCGGTGTAAGCGCTTCCTCTTCCGGGTTCTCGGATATGTGAGTGAGAGGTCGAGAGTTGACGATGTACTCGGCCTCTAAGAGGAGAGTGTGGAGTACCTCCTCGCGTGGATCCCTTTCCTTGAGAGTGGCGTCCAGTGCGGTTTTGATGGATCGCACTAGACGCTCCCATGCGCCGCCCATGTTTGGCACGCCAGGAGGGATGAACTTCCACTGCACGCCGATCTTCTCCGCTTCTGAGATGAGGTCTTCTTTCTTCAGTGTGACGAGAGCTTCTCTTAATTCCTTGCTTGCACCGACGAAGTTGGTCCCGTTGTCGCTGTAGACTATCTTCAGCATTCCTCTTCTTGCTGCAAATCTTCTCAGCGCCATGATCATGCTGTCGGTGGAGAGCGACGGAGCCAGCTCGATGTGCACAGCCCTGGTTGTGAGGCATGTGAACAGTGCTCCCCATCACTTCTCGTTGCGCCTCCCCACGGTGATCGTCATGGGCCCGAAGTAGTCCACGCCTGTACACGTAAATGGTGGACTTCCGTGCATCAACCTTTCTGCTGGTAGGTTGCCCGTCGGTAGCTCTTGCGGTCTTCCTTTCTTCATCTTGCACCACTGACATTGATGCTGAACCGTCTTGATTGCTGACCTCAGTCCCAGTACCCAGAAGCGTTGTCTTATTTCGTTTGCCGACCGATCTTGCACCGACGCATTCAGGAACTTCTGACAACCGATGAGGAAGTGTCCACTTTCACACATAGGACAGTTCCTTTCCATTCTTTCAGCTGGCTGCCTGGACTCCCTTTCCTTGAAGCCCCTTTCCTTGAAGTTCCCTTCCCTTTCCTTTTCCATTGTAGTATGCGTTGCTTGTCGATGGGTCCTCTTGAAGCCAATCCTTTCTTCCATAGTCGCGTAGGCTCCACACTTGTCTGCTTCCATATTCAGGAACTTCGAGACCACCGTCAGGTCGGAAAACTCGCCTTCTTCTGATGCTGCAGTGAAGTCGTACCACCGGAATCGGAGTACCGTAGGCATCTTCTCAATTATTTGCTTCACTATTTCCGGTGAATGCAGGTACTGTGGTTTCTTCAATCCTTTGATTGCTGCTACGCTGTTGTTGATGTGGCTGGCGAAGATGCAGATGTCTCTTGGGTTTTCCGTAATCTTTGACAGCATCTTGATTTTCTCCAATTCTGCCAGCACCAGCGCATCAGGTCTTCCATATCTTCTTCGCAGGGCTTGTATCACTTCCATCGGAGAAGCTTCGGAGTATAGCAGGCTCTTGATAGCTTCTCTTGCATTGCCCTTGATTGCTCTTCGTAGACGAGCCATATTCTGCACCTCGCTGAACATCGGTGCCGTATCTTCATAAACAACCTTGAAGGCCAACCACTCGCTGCTGTTGCCGTCGAAGTATGGTAACTCGTGGATGTACTTCGTCGCTTCCGTTCCTCTTCCTGTGGTAAGCGCTTCCTTCAGCACCATCGCCAGCGTTTGAATTTCATTCGTAGCCCCTTTCGTTGTGGAGATCTCTTCGGGCTTCACCTTCCTAGGCTCTTCTGGCGGGTGCTGACCTCGTTGCTCGGGTTGTTTCGTGTTGCTCTTTTCTAGGACCGATGTCTCGAGCCAGTCCTGCACCTGTGCTGTTCTGTCTTCCGGGTCTTCATCCACGGAGTCCTCGTCTTCATAACGCGCCAGCTCCAATCGGACGCGGGCCAGCTTCGCCGCAGCCTGAGCTTGTTCCAACTCCAGGCGTGCCAATTCTT
Organism: Helleia helle; assembly: GCA_963853865.1. NCBI lineage: Eukaryota > Metazoa > Arthropoda > Insecta > Lepidoptera > Lycaenidae > Helleia > Helleia helle. The sequence continues at coordinate 11,288,716 of OY971420.1, forward strand.
CTCTGGCTTCCAGCTCGCGTCTTCTGGCGGAGGTACTCGTGGTATTCATGGACCCAGCACGACGACTGACCCCCATCGGCTTCAGGGTGGCGGCAGACCTTCGCCCACCCTTATCCGGTCCATCATCTGGAGTCTTCTGTGTCGTCTCCTTACTTGCGGCTTCATTCTTTTCGGACGCCGCCGTGGTGTGAGTCGTCGCCGTAGTGTCCGTGGAGGTATCGGTCGTCGTGGTGGTGGTGCCCTCTGTGTTCGTAGTGCCCGACGTGTAGGTATTTGAATCCGACGTAAGCATCCTTGATGACCCTGACGCTGACGCAGACGTGACCCCTTCTGACCCCGTCCTTCCTTCTGTCGCGTCCCTATCCGAGGGGCGGGACACGGGGTGTGAGGGAGCATCCTTCTGTGACCTGGTTACTGGCATCTTCTTACGTCTTCTTTACTCTGGATTCTTCAATCTTCTAGCAGTGATCCGGCTCGAAGGACCATTAATTGTTAGCGGCGGCGGTTCTGCGGTGTCGCAGTGTTCACAGCTGATGCAGCTGTACGGTCGAGCTTGGGCAGTTCCTCGGTATGTCGGTAGTACTGTAGCTCGCCGCTCCGCCTGGGACAATCACCCAACTATATTTTGGCGTACGTCTTTCCTTTCGTTCGCTGGTAACGTACGCCACCACGCACCCCTGAATGTAATTTGGCACTACGATCGTGAGGACCTCGGGAGAGGCGTGAATTGAAACAAGAGTCGGGGATCTTGGGAGTCAATAATTAAAACCACTATTCTTCCTTATACTCGCTTCAAGGTCACGGCTCTTCGCCTCTTCTTATTCGGCTGTTCTCTTCGGACGACCGATCGCGACTGACTGCCGAGCTTTTTTTTTTTTTTTTTTTCGGATGGATCTATGCTAATGGCCCGAAGGCCCTAATGCTTCAACGGATTGATGTGAGCCCATTCGGCTCACTTTTGATTGGGGGGTTGCCCCCCGCCAACCGTGCAGTCTGCGACCACACGGCCTCCTGGCGTCGGTTGTGTGTCAGTGGCGGGACTGTGCCGCGTCACCGTCGGGTGGAGTGGAGCCCCAGGCGGTCTACCCCTACCGGGTGGGCTCATTGGCGTGAGGACCCGGCAGATGGCGCCAGCGATACTGGGGCCCACTCCGCCGGTCGGAGTTGCAGCGTCCGCCACAGGAGGTCTTGATGAGGGTTGTTGGGCGGGGCCCCCCTCGACACCCCGCGGTGGGCATCGCCTATCTGACGCGTTAATGTTTATTAACTTTATATTAGAACTAAACGAACCCAATATGGTCGACGAGTTGAACTCGGTTCTATTAATGTGAGGGCCGGCCCTCTCCTTCACCCTCAAGTGGGGGAGGTGGGTCGCGCACGATACCCGTATAATCAGACGGTAGCGAAGTGCTACCGTTGTTATCGCGGTCTGGGTTGATGTCGACTCGTGTTGGGTTCGAACCTAAATTATCGCGATCGATCCGGATCGATCGATCGATTGGATATCGATGTGTAGGGAACGACGTCGCTCCGGGCCCCGGGGCCCAGGCGGTGTGCGTGTGTGTCTAACCCGGATGTTGTATTTCGGAGTGAGTGTTGTAGTTCGCGTCGCGCTTTGCGTCGCGCATTAGCAGCTGCGAAATTTCGTCAGCAGGATCAGTTATTATGTTCTTAGGTAGCCTACGCCTATCAGGAGCTAAGCTATCTGGGGTGTAGTTCGCCGCGCTCACGATGAGCGGGTTCGGGTGGAGGACTGCCTTTTCAAAGTGACGTTCTGACATCGCTTTGAAGTGGCCCTTGATCGAGTCTAACCTGAGGTCTCTATGCAGGTCGATGTTTCTTACGTACCACGGGCAACCGGTTGCCATGCGTAAGAATTTGTTTTGTACTTTTTGTAATGCATACAGTCGTTTCTGTGTCACATGCCCGAATGCAACACAGGAATACGACAGTATGGGTCTGATGCATGCCTTATACAGCGTTAGCTTGTGCCTGAGGGGCATCTTGCTATTTTTATTAATCAGGTAGTATAGACGGCTCATCACGTATTTGGCCTTCTTAACTACTGATTTAATATGTGGTCTAAACGACATCGACCTATCGAGGGTGACCCCCAGGTATTTGACCTGCCCTACTCTAGGGATTTCTGTACTGTTTAATTTAATTGGCGCCATTGTCCGACGCCGCTGTCTGAGTGTGGCCCTTCTACGCGTGAATTGAATGGCGTTACTTTTTTCAGGGTTAATCTCTATTCTCCATTTAGCGAACCACTCACCTAGTTCGGTGACGGATCGCTGAAGGAAGACAGAGGCCCTGGCAGCTGACGGGTGGGTCACGTACAGCGCAGTGTCGTCGGCGAATAGTGCCAATTTCGTATTCCGGTTTCTCGGAATATCTGAAGTATATAGATTGTATAGGGTCGGGGATAGTACCGAACCCTGAGGTACACCGGCCCTCAGGGGCCTCCGAGAGGACAGCGTGCCCTCAACCCTATATCTGAAATGCCGGTCAGTCAGGTAGTCGCGGATGATGATGACTAGTCTGTCCGGTATTCCCATCTGGTATAGTTTATAAATTAGACCATCGTGCCAGATTCTGTCGAATGCCTTGGCGACATCGAAGAAGACTGCACACGTGTCTCGTAGGTTTTTCCTTTGGAAACCTCTGAGTATGTCCTCCGTCATGCGGTGGACCTGCCTCGGGCAGCAGTGGTTTCCTCTAAAGGCGAATTGCTCATCTATGAAAAGATTCTTTTCGCCGATAACGGTTTTCAGCCGCTTCAGCAGAATCCTTTCGTAGATTTTCCCTAGTGAGCTTATCAGACTTATTGGACGATAGCTAGTAGGATCCGAGCGCGGTTTCCCGGGCTTCGGTATACCTATGACTGTAGCTTCTTTCCATAAGTCGGGGAATCTACAGCCCTTTAAGAGGGCGTTTATAATGTTAACCAGGAGGATAACTAGGGCGGGCGGTAGTATTTTTAACACCTTGTTCGAAATCCCGTCCGGCCCGGGGGCCTTCTTGGAGTGGAGGCATTTAATGATGTCCTGGACCTCTTCTACATCCGCCGGGAGGATTGGTTCCCCCTCCGGCGGCGCAGAGGCCCTTCTCGCTACCTCCCTAGTTACCTCCTCTATGTGGGGGCCTACGTGGGGGGCAGTCGGTATGTTGCTCGGAGTGCACTGACTCTCGAGTGTATCGGCTAAACATTCCGCTTTGTCGGCATCCTCTAGTGCAGGCGCGCGATTTAATCTTTTCAGCGGAGGCATGGATGTCTCCGCTTTGTTCTTTAGAGATCTAGCTAGTGGCCAGTAGGCCACGTGGGACGGAGAGATTTCGCTCAGGAGGCGATCCCATCTTTCTGTTTTAAATTCTATTACCCGGGCTTTGACCTGACGTTCGAGGTCTCGGAGGTTCCGACGATATTCGTCCGTCCGGTAGCGAGCGTATGTACGCTTAGCGGCGTTTTTGTCGCGTATTAGTTCTTTAAGGTCCACCGGGAATTCCCAGCGACCGTCATTGGCCGTTGAGATCTCCCTGGAGGACTTTTCAATAGTCGCTACCAGATGGTCGGTAAGGTCGGAGCATGCTGATATAGCAGCCTGAGGACTATCTATAATATCTGGGATATTATCGAGATGACTCGATTGAAGTGATTTTAAATTATCGTTTAACAATTTAAAGTCGATGATTTTTTTCTTATTTGTGATTGTATTGTTTGCCGGGTCACCCAGTTGTAGCAAAACCGGTCTGTGGTCTGAGTTAAGCTCATGTATTGTATCTATGGAATGAACCTGAAGGGTAACATTCCGTAGAATGGCTATGTCTAGGATTGATGGGCTCGCGTACGTTTCGCTGTTTGCGAATTGGTAGCGCGTCGGCTCGTACGGGGCGACGATTACACTATTTAAATCATCGACAGCTTTGTAAAGGATATTGCCATTATAATTGGCGACTCTACAGCCCCATGACTGGTGCTTGCTATTTAGGTCGCCGGCTATCAAGACAGCGTTGCCTAACTCTAGCAGTGTTTTTATATCACTGAAAAGTAATTTTTTATTGGCGGATTGATATACCGAGGCGATTGTGATCGACTGATGGCCGGTCATGCTCACCTGGCAGACGGAGGCCTCTAGTGTTTCTAGGGCCGGCGTGTCTATTGCTATACAGTGGAGGGACCTCTTGTGGTAGATGAGTGTGCCTCCGCGACGGGATCGCGTCCTGTCGTTCCTGATGCTATTGTAATTAGCTATGCGCGGACTCGACAGACTAGGTTTTAAAAACGTTTCCTGCACAAGGAGGATGTCAACATCGTGTTTTTTAACGAAAACGCGAATTTCGTCGGTGTTCGCCCTAATGCCGTTCGCGTTGAACGACACCACTCGCAGAGAGCGTGGTTTTGTTCTGGCGGTGGTAGCCATTGATTATCGTGGGAAGAATTTGATCTGATCGATCAAAGCCGAATGGTCTACTAGCGCTTGTAGACGTTCCTGCGGGGAGCCTCGCAGCTTAGCTGCAAGGATGCTAACCTCGCGGTTGTCAATTCCGCTAAGGAACTGTGACACGAAGGCCAAGTCAGATCCGTAGCTGGAAGGGAGAGGGGCAGGGCGGGGGGCTGCTGGCATTGACATGCCGGCGGCGGGGCCCGTTGGCCTGCTGGTATCTATTGGGGCACTCCGGGGGCCCTGGGCGGGAACCACGGTGGCTTGGGTCGGCTGAGGAGCCGGCTTTTTATGCCACGGGTTTTCTTTGGGAAGAGGGGCCTCAATGTATTTTTTGGCTGCCTTCGAATTGGGGGGTGCTTTCTGGGAAGACCCCTTTTTGGGCAGGGACTTGGAGTTCCCTGTTTTTCGCGCTTTTCGTGCGTTTTTGGGTGCTTTGGGGCAACCGCGGTAGTTGGCCGGGTGGCCCTCGCGCCTACACAGCACGCAGCTCGGCGGCTCTGTTGCCGTGGCCCTATCACGGGGACAGTCTGGTGTCCCGTGGTCTTTCAGGCACTTTACGCATCTAGGATGCGCCTGACAGTTTCGAGCCGAGTGGCCGTATAGTTGGCAACGGTGGCATTGCCCAACTATTCCCCTTTTGCGGGGGGCCTCTATGATTAGGCCGGTGACGTGACACACGGCCTTAATATTGTAGATAGCTTTGGCTGCCGGGGTGAGCGGCATGATAACCAGTACCATTTTGTATTTGAATTTCTGCTGAGCATGGTACATCCTATGTACCTCCTCAACAGGGAAGCCCTGTTGGACCAGGTCGTTTTTGATCTCGACCGTGTCCACGTCTTTTGGCATACCTTTTATGACGACCCGGAGGACGCGCTCGTCCTCCAGGGCGTATGTATGATACCCTATTTTTTCCTGGGTCAGGAAAGCAGTAAACCTACGGTGGTCGTTTGCGTCGTCCACCTGTACTCTGATTCCGTCCGCGCAGGCGCGGGCGGATTTATGGCGGATCCTCTTTTCGGTGATCGCCTTTGCAACGATGTGCCAGGATTTCGTATCCTGGACGATTATTGGGGGGGCGCTTTGCCTTTTGGCTTGGCGGCCGCCATCTCCTCGTCGGGAGTGGACGACGCACCGGGAGTGGGTGACGTTAGCTGCTCACGCCTAGTTATGTGCGGCTCAGACGGAGCCGCCGCTAGTTTGACCTTTTTGCCCTTAGGGGGCTTTACGGACGCCACTTTTGGCGCCTTCGGCGGGGGGGATGGACCCGAGGACGGCGCGGACTCCGTGTCCGGGCGCCGCCTCTTCTTCTTACTGCGGACTTCCGTGAAGCCGCCTTCCTCCTCGGAGGAGCTGCCGGCAATCGACATCTCCTCCTCTGACGGAGGGTCCCCCGATGATGGAGAGGACGAACGCGTCTCGTACGACGTCGTCGTCTCCTCAGTGCCGTCTTCGGTTGACGGGGACGTGGGGGGGTCGGAATAGACAAGGTGGCTGTTGCCACCCGTTTTCTCCCTATACTGCGCCATGCGCTCTCCTATGTCGGGGTACACCGACTTTAAATAGGCTAACATGCCTTCGTTCATCGATTCATTAAATACAACCGCCATTGTTAGAACTGGTTATGGTTTCTCAGGTAGAAAGTTTTAATGGTTTCCCATTGTGTACCTAATTATCCCGCCCGCCTATTGCGGGAGGGTGTGTGCAAAAACGGGTCGACTACCTGAGGCAGGTACCGAGACTCAGCCTAGGTAGGTGTGTAAATACAAAATAACTTACTTTTATTCCGCGTAGTCGGGAACACACTTTTCGCTTTGCGAGCGATAACTGAATTTAATTTAATAAAGTAAACTAATATCGCGACCTATAGCGCGCGAACCCAGAACGGCGATTCCGGGCTTTTTAATTAATCGGTTTTTAAAACGCGTTTGTCCGTCGGGGACTCACTAATTATTAAAGCGACACTATTGCTTGAAAGAAACCGGGTTCCAGCAAGAACACTGACACTATTAACACACAATGAGCGGCGAGCGGCGAAACGGCGTAGCGGTGAGCACAATCGAGCGTACTGAGAGCAGCGATCGAACACGTCTGCTCTGGTTGGCGGACCAGAGCGGAATGACTGCCGAGCCTACGATCGGCCCGGTATTTATACCCCCGCGTCCCAAGGACGCGTCGCGGCTCGCGTTGTGCTCGATTCGCGCGTCATTTTCACTTCGAGCCGAGACCTTTTTCGCTTTTCTTTATTATTTCCCTTTTTACAATTGTTACATATTATGCATATTTAGAAACGTTACAACATCTATTACATAATAAAATATTAATCTCGAACATATCTTTAAACAATAAAAAGTTATTCAACAAAAACCTTGTAAAATATGAACAATTTCGAAGTTGTATCACACAATCTTGTTAATATTTTCTAAACTATAAATCGTATCATTATGATTCTTTTATTGTTATAAACTACAAGTCGAGACCTATCTTTTGACATAACATTCATTCATTCATTGTAAAATTCTAATAAACAATATCTAAACTTTTAACTTTTCTTCAACTTGTAAAAACAAAGCAATTTTCTATACAAAAATCCTATCAAACTACTAATATTCTTATAATTCTATGTAAAAGTCGCTAAAACCTACTAAAATACATCTTTTAAAACAATTAATAAGTATTAGAAACTAATCTAATTAGTCTAATTTGTCACTTTCTTATTAGACACAATTTCCTATAGAACTATCATATCAATATACTTAAATTATTGTTTACTATAGCATATTTACATAGACAAACCTAAATATTCCCTTTATATTATCCTAATTTTCATAAAAATATCAAAATCTAATTAAAAATAGTCTGATTAGAATAATATCATTCCATCTCTCTTACTCCTACACATTACGAGTGAGAGGCAAATACTTCTAATTATTTCTGCTTATATTTTCGAGATTACCATCCTGATTATTATCCTACATGCTTAATTTTATCCATTTTACCTTATATTTGCATTATAAATATCATACATTGTCATACTTTCATAAAAACATACTAAAATTAACACTTTAAATTTCCATAAGGTATGTCATCGGTTCGGTCGGCCCACAACCGGTATGGGGCGAGTCCGATACATCGTGACAACTTTCGTAATATTCCTAACTTTTGCAACTTAAAACTACGTCGCCGCTAGTCGGCTCACAACCCGTATGGGGTCGGTCTGATATGAATGTACTACGTTTTTTACATACATGGTTCGACTTGGGATCTCGTCGCCGACAAAAATATTAATTTATATATAACACACGGTCGTTCAGTTCAAGTAGCAATTTATTTTAATTATTCCCGCAATATATTATTTTTATTTAACCGCACCGCATGGATAGGTTTAGCGAAGAGACAATTATATACTTACATAATATACTAATACAACTTTATTATATTATACCGCAGAAACATTATTTACATATTATACTTACCCGCTGTTTTTATACACTATTATAGTTACTCGCTATAATAGTTCCGCAATATATTATTATCATTATAATTCCGCTGTTATAATATTATATACAAAATGGTAAAACCAAGTAAAAGGAAAGGCAGTCAGTGTTTTACTGAGACCGAGGAATATGACACTAATAAAAATCAGCTGACCATCTACTCGGTCAGACGAGATGTTCTTTATAAACGCATGGAAAATATTCTTTCCTTGGCCCATATGGCTGAGTCAGATCCTCAACAGTACAGGGCATTTCGCATAAGTGCATTAAATGTAGATTATAGGTACTGGCTCACTTTGGGCGCCAGTTATAGTTTGTGGGGTTCGGAAACTCAAAGAATTCTTTTTGCGCACAAAAACTATATTGAATTTAGATTGGCTTACAAGAATTTAATACAGTACAGACTTCACTATTAATATAATTAATCTAAGAATACTAGGTCCGTTATGACGGTCGCCGTAACGACGCAATCGTATTAACTCTCCGCGGACTACTCAAGTACTGACTATTGTAAAATGCGGCCGTTAATCTCGGGCGCAAAGTCTCGGTCATTCCCGATATCGTGCCGGCGGTCGGCGTAATCTCCCGACGCGGCGAATGGTGTTGCCAGCCGTGTGTACACCATGCGCTATATCCTCCCCCTCCAAGTCTGCAGAGGTCACAGAGGCAGACTTGGTACTAACAATGTTACGTGGCCTACCCCTTCTTCTATCATGTACAATGGGTTCTGTAAGGCCTGTATATGGGGACAGAAGACTGAAATGATACTTGCCGCGACGCTTATTGTCCCTATCGACGACTTCATACGTCGTTGGTGATATAATTTTGCTAATCCTATACGGGCCTTCGCGGCGTGGAGCGAATTTACTAGAAAAACCTTTAGTCGCTTAGCTAGGACGATGCCCCTCAACGAGTACAAGATCATCCTTCATATACCTAGGCCCAGGTCTGCGACTTTGGTCAGTAGCATTCTTTCGGAGGTCTTGCTGATGTTCTACTCTCCATTTCACTTCCTGCAGGCGCCGTACAAAGGTTCGTAAATACGGGGTAATTTGTGGCACATAATTATCTTGTTCCACTACCTGACGCAGGTCATTTGTTATATCTACTGGACAACGAAATTCTCGTGCAAACGTAAGAAAGGCGGCAGAATGCCCGGTCCCTCAAGGGATTCTTGAGGGACCGCTTCGCATTAAATACATCACCGAATCAATTCGGTGATGTATTTAATGCGAAGCGTACAGCCGGCAATACCTCTGGCCACCTACGGTGCTCCGGGTCAATTAATATAGCCAACATTTGTTTTAACTCACGGTTCTTCCGTTCTGCGGGATTACACTCAGGATGATAAATCGGAGTTAAATTTTGCTTAATGCCCATGACATGCATAACCTTCTGCATTACTGCCGAAACAAATTGTACCCCGTTGTCGGATATCACGCGACGGGGAAATCCATAACGCATAAAAATTTCTTCGACTAATATTTTCGCACAGTTTTCTGAAGTGGCTTCTGTAAGGGGATATAATTCAGTCCAACGACTGGCAGTATCTTCTATTAAGAATATCCACTTCTCGCCCTGATCGCCTTCAGGTAAAGGACCAAACAAATCCATTGCTATGACTTCGAATCTTTGTTGTGGAACTGGGGTTTGCAGCAGACCTGCTGGCTTAAGGTTAGTCGGCTTATATTTTTGACAAGGGTCACATTTTTTTATATCCTTTGCGACATAATAACGCATGTTAGGAAAATAATATCTCTCTTTGATCTTCTTTAAGGTGCGTTCCAGACCTAAATGTCCAGCTGTGGGTGCATCATGGAGTTCCATCATAATTTCGTCACGCAGGGATTCTGGAACTACCAGCTGGGGTTCTTCTGACTCGCCAACAGGATCGAAACGAAATAGTACTCCTTGAGTTAAATAATAACCACGATCTGTCCACCGAACAACATCATCATCACTTTCTAAGTCGGTAATTATCTTCTTTATTTCAGCATCTTCCAATTGAGCTGCACGTATTTCATCGGAGCTTCGGTGAGGTAAGTCGACTGAGATTGGACAAATATTACATGTGGAGCTCTCATGCCCTAATGGTCGGCTAACGGGACGGCTAAGTGTGTCTGCTACCACATTAGCTTTTCCCGGTGTATACTGTATTTCTATATTAAAACTTTGAATTTTCAGAGCCCAGCGGGCCAAACGGCCACTTGGTGTTTTTAACATTAGCAACCACTTCAATGGTTGATGATCAGTTGCAATCTGTATACGAGCTCCTTCCAAATAACCGCGAAAACGTTCAAGGGCCCACACAACAGCCAGAGCCTCTCTCTCAGTGGTTGAATAATTGCGCTCCGCTTAACAATCTACTAGCGTATTCTATAGGTCTTTCCGATTTTGGGTCAGGCCCTTGCATAAGTACAGCCCCTAATGCGTATGCACTAGCATCAGTACGCAGCACAAAAGGTTCATCAAAATCTGTCTGTCTTAATATTGGACTAGTAGTAAGTCTTCGTTTTTAGCTCTACAAATGCTTGAGATTGTTCCTCTCCCCATCTCCAGGGCCTATTCTTCTTAGTGAGATCCGTCAGGGCTCGTGCGACTTCTGAAAACTCCGAAATAAACTTACGAAACCAGGAGCAAGTTTGTAGAAAGCTTTTTAACTCTTTTACGTTTTTAGGAGCCTCCATGTCCAACACTGCCAATACCTTTGTGGGATCGGGTTCAATGCCCTGTATCGTTATTACATGTCCCAAATAGGTTACCCTTTCTCGAGCGAAGACACATCTTTTTCGATTAGCTCTCAGCTTAAATTGACGCAAGCGTTCGAATACTTGATTTAAATCACTCAAATGTTTTTCAAAATTATCAGAAATCACTAAAATGTCATCTAAATATATTATTACAGAAATGTCCTTGAGGCCGGATCGAAAACGGTCCATTAATCGCTGGAAAGTTGACGGCGAATTCTTGAGTCCGAACAGCATTCGACGAAATTGAAAGATTCCGAATGGTGATACGAAGGCAGTTTTGTGTCTATCCTCTGGAGCAACACTGACATTCCAGTAGCCAGATTTTAAATCAATTGTTGACATCACACAGCCGCTTTTAGTGCAAGAAATGATTTCGTCAATTAACGGCATGACACACGATGACGACACGATTCTGTAATCAACGCAGAATCGTGTCTCGCCGTTCTTTTTAGGAACTAATACAATGGGAGACGTCCACTCAGACTCAGCTTCTTCTATAATTTCCTCTTCTAACATTTTATCTATCTCTGCCCGTATTATCTCCTTTTTGGCAGGTGTCACCCGATATGGTGGCGATGAGATGGGAGCGGTGTCCCCTGTGTCTATTCTATGAACTGCAAATGGAGTGGGTTCTCCCCCTGCACCAAAAATATCATCATTATTTTGTAGGAATTCTGTTAATTTAGCTTTATCAATCGATGAGAGGAGAACTCCCTCGCACTCGTTGAGACCCACCGTGGAACTAACCGTAATATGATTTTCATATTCATACTCAAGATTATAATAACCCGAATCGCGTAACGTATAACGATTTCTATAAAAGTCAAGTATCATGCCAGCGTCTTGTATAAAATTAATACCTAACAGTGATTCTGTTGCACCGGGCAAAACCATAAACAAGGTTGGCACTACCACTCCCCGCACAATTACATCAAGCACAGCTGTTTCTACAATTTGTACACGCTTAGCACCATCAGCAAATCTTAATTCAGTCTCTACACTTTTAAATACTTGACCATTATTACGTAAATGCTTTGTTAAATTTTCACTAGCCACAGATTGTTTAGCACCTGTATCTAATAACGCGGTACACCCACTTAACACCCAACACTTCGATTTTAAAAATCGGTCTCACACGTGGTGTAAACGCACACATATCGACAGCGGTTACTGACGCTAATGATGCCTGTGCCTTACAGGCCTCGCAGTTTGAGCGGATAACACCTGGTGCACTGCATCCATAACAAATAAGAGAGGGGCGCAAATCAGGTTGCACAGTAACTGGTTCTCTCTTAATTGCTTCAGTGATAGTAGGCTTCTTTGAAGTAAGTCTCCGACAATCATCTTTACTGTGGCCATATATTTTACAATATGAACATCTTAGCCTCGGCCTATACGACGCCAACCTGTCCGTGGATGTCACCGACGGAGGTGCTAAAGACAAGGACTCATCACAAATCTTTGGGCCACTTGGTATAGACAACACATTATTCTTCTTGGGTGACACCGGTTTGTGTTCTTCCTCAAGGACATCCTCCACCAGTCGAGCATGATGGAGTAACTGGGCGAATGAAGTGAAGGAGCTTCTAGTTACCCTTTCACGAATGCGTCTATGTAGAAGGCCATATGCCATATCCAGTTGAACCGGATTTTCTGATAGTGTTCCAGATGGAAGTTGTGCAATTAAAGATCTAAATCGGCATACAAATATATCTGTTCTCTCATCACCCTGCTCTCTACTGAATATTTCTCTATATATTTTATGAGGGGCAAGGCGCGGTCCAAAAGTCTGTTTTAATAACTGCATAGCTCCTTCCCAAGTATTTACAGAATGCTTTACGCCATGCCACCATGTCGCTGCAAAGTCCGTGAGTAACATAGGTAAGCCCCTTATAGCTATATCGTCGTGGACATTGACACAATCTTTATAAACTTGTATGGTAGTTAATAGAATCAGGCGTTACTTTGCGGAAATCCATTATATAAGATATTAAATTATATTAATTAGCAATTATCCCGCGAAACACGCAGTCTTTACAGCAAATGTGCGAGTGCACGCATATGCATGCATATAGCACCGCCCTCCTTTCCCACACTGCATATGCGTACACTCGCATGCACCACCACCCCACATGCACCACCACCCCACATGCACCACCACCCCACATGCACCACCACCCCACATGCACCACAACCACAGTAAAAGACCACCACCAAACAATCTACGCACGTTTCGCCCCGACACCGAGGCATCCTCAGGATGTAGACTCTACGATATACCGCGCGAAAGATATAACTTTATTAAAATTAACGCTTTTTGTAACAACTGTTTAAGTATAAAACACAAGACATTTTCTTGTACTTCTAAACATAACTGTAGAAATTGTTCTATGCGACATCATACGCTATTACATTTCAATTCAAATATAAAGTCACACTGCAATATCAGTGCAGTTGTGACGGACCCTGCTGTTAATAATAATTCTATTAATATTAAACCCGCATCCGCTCATGGCTTGCGTCGCACTACGCCGAGCAGTCATGAATCTTTTGTAATTCATGCTCCCGCTAGCAACGACCTTAGAACTAATGCAGATAAGGTCGAAAATATTCTACCGCATCATCATCCTGACAGCAGCGCTTCGGTTTGCACTATTGCATGCGACCGAGAGAATAAAATTCTAACAACGACTTTGTTGGGTACCGCTAAAATAAAGTATATTGATACTTTTAACCGCACGCACTACTTGAGATGTCTAGTGGATCCTGGCTCTCAGAGTAGTTATATATCCGCTAATTGTTGTAAGCGGCTTTCGCTTCCTATTTATAAACAAACCCGCTTTTCGGAAGTTCAAGGGATTGGAGGAGCGAAACAAAAAATATTAGGAACAACCTCACTCAAGTTTACTTCGCGATTTGATAATAATCATCAGCGCGAGTACACCGCCAAGCCTTTGGTTGTGGATTTAATTACGTCACAGCTACCCGACGCGCGAGTGGACCTTTCGTGTATGGGATTTATTAATAATTTACCGCTGGCTGATGATGACTTTTCACAACCCGGGCCTATAGACATGCTTTTAGGGGTGAACATTTATTGTGAAATTTTATTATTTAATAAAATTAAGAGTTCACGCACTGATATGCCCTCCGCCTTTGAAACGACTTTAGGATATATACTCATGGGTGATGCAGCTATTGTATCACCTCAGCCCGCACCGCACCGAAGGTTCGCCCCGTTTTGGATACAGGGTTGTCATTAAATGATATCCTGCATTCAGGTTATAATTTACAAACCAATATTTTTCACATAATGTTAAATGTTCGCGTTTTTAAAACCGCTTTTTTTGCTGACGTAAAACAAATGTATTTGTGCATTCATACTAACGCTCCGCATCGTAAATATCAGCGCATCTTATACCGCTTTTCTCCTACTTACCCGCTAGAAGTGTTGACGTTTACGAGAGTCACGTTTGGACTCAGATGCTCGCCTTTTTTGGCGCTTCGTACCTTACGCCAGTTAGCCGCTGACGAAGGGCACAAATGGCCAAATGCGGCCACCGTGTTAGAAAGAGACGTATACATGGATGATCTCGCTTCTTCTGCTTCATCACCTAAAGAAGCAGTCAAGATAGCTAAAGAATTAATATGCCTCTTTAAATCCGGTGGATTTGAGTTGCTCAAGTGGACATCTAACTCACTTGAGTTGCTCGAGCACATACCCGAGTCGCATCGACAATCTATTTCTTTTGACGCAGATACTTTTAAGATTTTAGGCTTGCGCTATTTACCCGCTCAAGATACTTTTGTTTATGATATATCAACACCGCCGCTTGTTTGTACTAAACGCGCTATTCTTTCCGCTACCGCACGTCTATACGATGTCCAAGGACTCGTGGGACCTGTTATTTTATACGCTAAATTAATTATAAAAGAGCTTTGGCTTCTCAATCTCGATTGGGACGACGAGCCCCCGCTTCGCATTGTCAATAAATGGCAGCATTATATATCTGAGTTACCTCAGATATCCCGCATTACTATTTCTCGTCATGTTGGAATAGATATTGAATCCCGCGTTTCATTAGTTGGGTTCTCGGACGTTAGCGAGTCCGCATACATTTGTGTTATATACTTGCACGTGGTCAATGATGATCAGCCACCAATCGTGACACTCGTGTGTTCTAAGTCACGGGTCGCATCCGCGAAACCTAAAATAACACTCGCTCGGTTAGAGCTCAACGGAGTTCTGTTACTCACGCGACTTCTTAAAGAAGTTCACAAGACCTTATCAGACAGACATAAAATTATGAATATTTTTGCCTTTTCTGATTCTGAGGTCGCACTATGTTGGTCGATTGCCTCGCCACATAGATTTGATACTTATGTTGCCAAACGCATTTCACAAATTCAATCGAATATCTCTTCTAGTGATTTATATCACGTTAGTGGTTCACAGAACCCCGCGGATTGTGTATCGCGCGGACTCACGCCGTCGCAGCTAATCGATCATGAGCTATGGTTTACGGGACCATTTTGATTGTCTCAACCTATCGCTCGCTGGCCTGTTCAAAGGTTTATACCTAACCGACAGTCATTGCCAGAGGAGAAAACTATCTCTCACGTATCCACTCGGATTACTGATATTGATCACCCGCTAGTAGCACTTGCTTCCCGCTGTTCTTCGTGGAAAAAGCTTCTTCGATCTACTGTTTATGTACTGCGCTTTTTGAAGAAGCTACCGCGAAACGATATAATAACCGCTGATGATTTAAATACCGCAGAGTTAGAAATTGTACGCCGCGTGCAGTCTGTTTATTAACTGACTTCAAAAAAAAGGAGGTTCTCAATTCGTCTGTATGTTTTTTTTTTTTTTTTTGTATGTATGTGACACGATATCTCCGTTGTTTGTGAATTGATTTCAATGGTTATTTTTTTGTTTGAAAGCTGGTGTTTCCAATTTGGTCCCATATTAATTTTATTAAGATCTGACAAGCCGTTTTTTAGTTATTCCCAATAATGCCTATTTGTTTGGTTTTGTTTACCTTGATGATATGATTATTTTATTACGTGTCAATGTTACAATTGTATAGGATGCTTTGGCAGCACACCATAGTATGTCGCGGTCATCGTAATCATCATCACCATCACTATCATCATCATCATCATCATCATCATCATCATCATCATCATCATCATCATCATCATCAACATCATCATCATCATCATCATCCTTTATCCATCCACTGCTGAACATGCCTCCTTCAATGAACGCCAAGACGACGAATTTCGGAATCACTAAAAATTAAGAAATAAAAACATTTTACAAAAAATTAAAACCGACTCCAAAAATACTAAACTAAAAAGTAATAAAATAACAGTTTCTTTAATGTTTGTGCGTACAACATATAATCAACTTAATCTTCTACTAATGTACAAACTTTGCGTTTACCACGTCATTATAGTTACTTTTGGAGTCGGTGTCAGCCAAGGTAGGTAGGTAGGTAATGTACAGCAACAAATACGACACCGACTCCAAAAGTAACTATAATGACGTGGTAAACGCAAAGTTTGTACATTAGTAGAAGATTAAGTTGATTATATGTTGTACGCACAAACATTAAAGAAACTGTTATTTTATTACTTTTTAGTTTAGTATTTTTGGAGTCGGTTTTAATTTTTTATAAAATGTTTTTATTTTTCAGATGACATTAATAACCTCTCAAAGGGATTAAAATGTTCATCAAAATTACAAAAACTATTTCCGTTTCTCGAAAATGGTATTTTAAGAGTCGGAGGTCGTCTATCGAACTCGTCTCTAAATTACGCGTCAAAACATCCTATTATATTACCCAAACAGGGCCACGTCGTACAGTTAATAATCGATTCATATCACCGCGATAATTGTCATGCCGGACCGCAGTTATTAATTGGTATATTGAGAACTAAATATTGGATTATTTCCGCTCGTCGCATTGTTAGACAACGTACGCAAAAATGTAATAGTTGTTTTAAGATAAACCCTAAGGCAACCTTCCCGCTTATGTCCGATTTACCAGAATGCCGACTAGAACAGTGCAAGGCAGTTTTACACACGGGCGTCGATTACGCTGGTCCTCTTTATATTACTCCTTACCGCAAGCGTGGCGTTCGTAGTGTAAGGGCATATTTATGTTTATTTATTTGTCTAGTGACGAAGGCCGTTCATCTCGAACTGGTGTCGAGCTTGACGTCCGCTAATTTCATTGACGCTTTCAAGCGCTTTATCTCGCGACGAGGTCCGTGTACCTTCTTATATTCAGATAATGGGACAAATTTTGTCTCATCTAAAGCATACTTTAACGAGCTTCACGAGTTTCTACTATCTGAGAATTACTATAGAACGTTTAGTAACGAGCTCGCTAAACACCGCATTACGTGGAAAATGAACCCTCCCACTGCTAGCCATTTTGGAGGTATCTGGGAGGCTAATATTAAAAGCGCTAAATCTCTCTTATTTAAAGTTATCGGAAAGCAGATCCTCACCTATGAGGAGATGTCAACGGTGCTTACTCAAATTGAGGCGGTGCTTAACAGCTGTCCTCTTTATGTGTTAAGTTCTGATCCATCAGAACCGCTCGCGCTTACGCCATCTCATTTTTTGTCTACATCACCGCTAGAATACTTACCCGCGCCCGACCTGTCTAATGAACGCACTAATTTATTATCCCGCTTTTCATTAATGAGTTCGCTTGTGCAATCATATTGGAAACGATTTAGATTAGAATATTTACATAACTTGCAACAACGCGAAAAGTGGAATACTTCGTCCAAACCAATAACAGTTGGTACTGTCGTATTATTAAACGTAGATAACGCTCCACCGCTGCAGTGGCCGCTAGGTATTATTACGAATGTTTATCCCGCTAAAGACGGAGTTATTCGCGTTGCGGAAGTAAAGACGAATGCTGGGACATATAAGCGACCAGTTGTACGTCTTTGTCCTTTACTGGTTCAATAGGGTCGGTTTAATTTTAAGTCTGTCTATTGAACAACTTTAGTATTTTAGTTACTTAATTTACCGCGCATATTTAATATGCTTAGTTTACGATATTTCGGTGGTGGTATTAGTTTTTAATTTTCTTTTAATTATTATATATTATTTTTCTCTATTCATTCTTATATCGCACAATGATCGCTCCCGCTGTTACTCTTACACTATTGCGACTCTTATAGTCGAAGTAGCTCCGCATCCTTTGTTTTGTTTATTTTTCTTGAAGGGTTACTTCAAGGCCGGGGGGATGTTGAGTTTCAAATTATTCTCCTAAATTGAGGGTAGTTAAATAAACCTTGCATTATGCTTGACACCTGTCAACTTCCCTCCTTACATACATGTGTGACACTCCGCCTCTCTTCCGCAAGCCGGCAAAGAGTATAGCCGCGTTTTTTGCTAACTGTTAAACTGTAATGAAGCTATAGGCCTATCGAAGCTATTTGAACGCGATCGTGTGTGTGTGTTGTTCCCGCATATCTAGAGACTGTTAGAAGGTGATACGAGGGGGTACGAGAGCTGCTGGCATCCCTGGGAGAAGAACAAGAACACCAGGTTAGTCGCACATGTCCTAAGCCTTCCTCCTGTTCATCGACCTTACGTCTGTCCTATATAATATTATAAGCTAATGCAAGTTAATTTTCATATATTTATAACAACCGCAAAAATACAGTCCACTCTCTTTTATTTTCTGTATAAATTCTATATGGTTAAACGAACCGGATTATCTCCTATATATATATATTTTTTGGCCTCACGAGCTATTGAGGAAATATATCTCCCCGCACCCCGCAGATAGAAAAGGTGGAAATTAGGCACCTCCACCCGTGGTTATCAAATAAAATATCAATATTTAGCATATTTTTTATTATACAGTTTGCATAAATCTGAACAATAAATGGCACTACATTAAATCTGAAGATGTGATTAATTAAATCATTTTCAGGTTGACACAAATCTATGTTTCGATAAAAAAGCATGACCAAATATTTCAGTACCATAAGGACACACTTAAGGACAATTAAATCTTAAAATTAGCTATTTAGGTGACCAAACAATAATTTTACCTTTTTGATCAACCCGCAACTCGAACACATCGCAATTATATAAATTTAATTGTTTGTTTCCTTAGAAAATACAAAATGGTAAGCAAATTATGGTATAAGATGCTAGATAGTATTAATAATATATATTAAAAAAAATATTTGAAAAAATGTTAACAAGCAATATATTATAGCGACAAGGCAAGATATGTAACAGACAAGAATTTAACACTTCGAAATATTTAATACCGTGTAAAAAGTTTTGACATAGGGTATAACAGAAAATCAGCTTTATAGCAGAATAAACCATGTCTATGCCGAAAAACCATGCATTTTTTCCAAAAAAGAAATAATACCCCCTAATATAATTTATCCTTTTAGACGGTGCCGCATATCACAATTTTTAATTACTTTCAAAGACGATTTTAAAATTTTGCATGTCAACATGTAACGAGTCAACAAAATACAAAAAAGTTGAACGGTCATTGTACATAATATACAATTCATACGCAGATAACAATGATTGACATCATCTATACAAATACTCTGTGCTTACAGTAAAACTAAAAGAAAATTAATATTCATATCAAATAAAAATTTCATTTTAATGCATTAAACTTCTAAGCTACGATTTTTTTTCTTCAATCTGAAACGTATTTTAAGTAATTCTCAAACAGCTATTCCTTATTCTATAAAATCGCACTTCAACCGTTTTAAACATACGGACAAATATATATGTCTACATTTAATATACATACATGTAAGGTTCTTAAATATATTTGTTTATTATTATTATACAACATGTTTGTTAAAGATCACTATACAGTATACATATAGGCCAAACGAGTGTAATTTTTTGAGCTGTGAGTCGTGGAATTTACGCTGCAGTTGGTTTCATACTAAAGTCCATGTACATGCGAACAGTTTGTTTGCGACGCTGTGTGGCACACACAGGACTTTCGTATGAAACCGGTCATTCGTAAATTCCGCGACCCACAGCTCAAAAAGTTACGCTCGTTTGATATCGCCCTAAATCTTTGAGAATTGAAGGACTTATAAACGATTTTATAAGCCGTCATAGCATATTGATGTACATATACAGCGTTATTGGTAATTCGACGTATTCCCGTTAGGAGGTGATAGGGGGGCCTATTTGCGAAAATTTTAACCCCCATGTGCATTAGGGCGTGGCCAAACGAGCGTAATTTTTTAAGCTGTGTATCTCGTAAAATGAATCACTACATTCGATTTCATACTAATGCGCACAGTAAGTTCGCGTCGCCGTGTGGCACAAACAGGACTTAACACGAAACCGAATGCAGCGTATTCGCTGGGTGCGTGACCTCAGTGCCATCTAACGATACAACTTACGGTGGCTCTTTTGAGAAAATTTACATGTATTGGATGCCAAGTAGCAATTGAAAAAATAAAATGAACTTGATAAAATTGTTTTTCAGTGTTAAATGTGATATGTTAAACAGAGTGTACATTAAATTATTATTTTTTCCGTGGGTCAGCTAAAAACAGTAAGTAAAATAAATACAACAACTAAAACAAGTCTCATTAAGTGAATTAGGTTAAGACATCTGTCAAGATGTTTATTGTAAAATTAATATAGAATAAAAAATCATTATTAATACATATTAAAAAACAATCTAAAATAATATATAAAAGATAGCTCTATTTAACATAATTATATATTAACGAATGTTAAATTTTAATTTTTTTATTTAATTTTGCAGATAAAAAATGGAATTGGTGTTAAGAACGGGTTTTCAATCTATCACACATAATATTATTTTTCAACCACAGACTCTGATAAAGGGTAAAAATTTAGTCCTGGCTGAGCACGTGAGAGATGTTGAAGAACATCGAAAATTAAATCAAAGTTATTTAATTAAATCGCGCGTTATTCGACAAGCATCAGTCAATTCAACGCCTTACACAACATCATTGAATGTAATAACAATTTTTATAATACTTAGATACAACAATTATCATTGTTTGTATTTTTATAAACTTTATTTTAATTAAATTATTACTCCGTTTTCTTACACGATATACACACGTACATGATATTATTCTATATAATATGGTTTTATGTTATAGTATTACTTTCTTTTGCCTTTTAACAGCAGTTATCCATTTTTTTCACTGATTTAATTTCCACTTGGCAACCGGAAACTTATAAAATTTACAATTACTATTTCTACTAATATTTTTGCAATCGACTACACAACAACTTTGATGACCCATTTTATTTTATTTATTTAATTAAACTGACACACGTGTTATTTTTATGGTCATAAATAATAAAAAGCCACCCGTAGTTTTCTGTATTGTCCGCAGCGGGCGCTGACATCACTTTTGTGTCCCCCACCATGCCTTACGCACCCAGCGAATATTCCGCGACTCACAGCTCAAAAAATTACACTAGTTTGGCCTCGCCTTTATACAAAAGTGTGTTTGTTTGTTTGTTGTTTGTGTGTTGTTTTGTTTTTAGCTTACAAAATGAGTCGAAAATGCGATTTAAAAACAAAAATCGAATTAAAAGTATTTTTTTCTTCTGATTTATAAAAATATTATAACAGCAGTTATCGGTTCTAATTTAAAATGCGAGACGGAAAACGATATTACTTATTTCAATAGTTTTTTGAGCCTAAATAGGCTTCCTTTTTCGTTTCCTTGTTTTTAATGTAAAAAATGCTAAAAAAATATTTAAGTAATATCGTTTTTTATCTCGCATTTTTAAATTAGGACCGATAAATGTTGTTTAAATTGTTATAATATTGATAAATAACCAGTATTTAATTGTTTTTATAAATCAGAAGAAAAAATAACTTTTAATTCGATTTTTGTTTTTGAATCGCATTTTTTGGCTCATTTTGAAAAAAGTTAATAACATGAAACTCTAAAATGGAATATGTCGAATTACCAATAACCCTGTATACACAAGAAATGCAGCATTGTATAAAAAAAATAATTGATTCATCCATCTGCTATTTTTTGTTTTACAGACAAGCATACGCAAACTGATTTTTTAATAAAAAATATCATTTCAACATTATTTTCTTACCGTAAAAATGAAATGACTATGCCCAAATGTTTATAACTTTAATGACTAAATATATATCGATATCGCAGTCATAAGATAGTTATACATGAAAATTGTTTGTATCTGAGCTTAAGGATTACTCTCCTTGATAAAGTTATGAGTATGATCACATTTAAAACACAACCCACAGATGGCGCCCTTCCAATTTACTGCAACTTTCACTTTTGCAGTAGTAAAATCATATCAAAATATATAAAATTACTCGTTACGTATAAAGTTACTTAAAACGTTACTAAGAAATATATAATATAATATAATAATATATATTCACGAAACCGTTTTTCAAACGTAGTAAATAATGGTCTTAATACTTATAAGTGAATATTGCACGTACCTATATTGTACTAATTTTGCCATAACGATAATATTTTTTTCAGATTCACAGTGAACGTCTTTCATTACTCTTTAAATACTGACAAAAAATGTTAAGATATTCTTTATAAAAGATTTGTTGATTATCATTAAAATCAGCTAACTTCAATCACTTTCTCACTTTCTTAATCTTTTTTTAATCACAATGATACTTAGGTATACTTACATATAAGTATCAACTCTATACATATAAGAATTTATAGAATTCTTACATTACAAATAACAGATTTATGATATATAATATATAACATTTTAAATCACTATCATATAAGAAAATAATTTCTCACATATATGTATCTATTAGATATCATTTAGAACCATCTTAAAAATAACTGATTAAATGTACTGATGGTTCTTGATGGAAATTCATTTTTATGATAATTCTAAAAATCTTTTTTCACTTTTCCACTTTCTAAAAAGATTTTTAGAATTATCATCTTAAAAATGCCAATTCAGTGTTAAAAGATGATCTGATTTAAACATAATTGGCGGAACATCTTTTAAACGGAGATGTGAATAAAAAGAAAAATGTCAAACTGTGTTATTATTATTATTATTATTTTCATTTAAAGACATTAGCTACTACGCTATTAGCCATACAAAATACAATATTCGGTCTGTAATACGGAGAAATGGCGGGAAACCCCAAGGAGCGCGGCTTCGCCCCTCTAGCCCCCCAACTATCATTCTCCATTCCATCCACCCAAGGCAGTCCACCACAATATTCGCCAACCAATCACAATATATAAAGATCAAGTTTTTAAAACATACACTATAGAAAACCACTCTGAATGGACAAAACACAAAATAACAATTAATTAACGGGAAACCAAAAAAACACAACCGCGCGTCCCGATGCTTCCCGCCATTCCTCAAACTGTGTTATGAAATGTTTGTTTTTGATGAAACACAATGAAAAAGGCTTAAACCGAGCATATTTAATAAAATTAAATACTTGAGCTCAACAAATCTAGACATCCTTCAAAATTTTGGCTTTGTATATCTCGGTACCACCAAAATTTGCACTTAAAGTGTAGTAAATTTTATTTGTAACTTTATTATATTTAATCCTTCTAGGTTAACAAAACTACCATACCATGAGCTACGAGTTACTATGACATACATTAGTTCAGTCGAAAAATCACCTTTTATTATTTTATAAATATTGTTACCACCGTTTAATCCTTATATATAATTTCAATCAATTTCCACCAAAATACGTTAACATTTATATTTCTTAGGATTTTTTTCCATATTTAGAGTTTCGCATTAATTTGTGTTTTTATTAAAAAAATATTTCGTACTTGTTAGATTATTGCTTTTACTCACTATCTTAATAATTGTAACACATATAGCCATGTAAAATGCTTATCGTTCTAACGCGCATAAAGTTATATTAACATCTAAATTGATTCATTTACATTTAGATGTATTATATTAATTTTTAAAACATCTAACAATTGGAAACATTCTAACATCAAATAACGGATTTATTTAATGTAGTAATTATTGGGACATAAGAAAGGCACAAAGAAAGGATAAACCTAAATATTAGAAAATCCAATCAGTAGGTATTTACAACTTAACATGAGGTCAGTATCAATGATTATCTCATTGAAGCAAAGATGACGATTAGATCGATTTAGTCACAACTATCATTTTTATAAACAGATCATTGTTAGAAATTATGAATTAATTATATGTATATAATAAACATACACTCCATATACTACCTAAAACTCAAACTCAAATATAAAATTGACACGTTAGTACAATGCTTTATTGGCTTATTTTATAACAATGATAAATTATTTCACTAAATTTATTAATCTTATTTCAGTTATAGAACATTCTAAAACTATATTATTCAATTAATATTTAAGATCATTACAGTATTAAGTTAATAATTTAGAAAATATCGTGTATCTACTTTAGCAAAATTTAAAATTGAGACGATATGTTTATTTATTAATGAGCGATTTTACAATTAGCACCCAAACTTTCATGTTTGACTAAGTAAGGTGAACATCTTCCGAATTTTAAATTTTATATGAAAGGAAAGGTTTCAAAAACCAGTCATTGAGAACGTTTCATTTAACATTTAATTTTCATCTCGCGCTTGAATTTGCGGTAGATTCGTAATCGGGACCGTCGTGGTATTCGTGGAAACATGGCACGATACATAAGTTGGTGCGACACTCTGGACAATGGTACTGCGTCTTGCGGCGTAGGATCCTGCCACAATCGTCGACAGTGTTCCAGCAGAAGTTGCAGCTTAACGGTGGACCAGACCGAACGGCGGGCGTGTGACTGGCTCTGTGTGTCTGCGGCGCACCCTCTGCGGTGCTGGCGTCGGCAGCAGTTAAAGTAGGTGTCGGTGTGACTGCTGATTGGGAGGTGGCGCGCGATTGCCCGGACGTGTCGACTACTGCTACGGCACGAATCAAAAGGGAGCCTACCGAATGCTCCGATCTAGGTCGTCGGTTATGTGGCACGTGCAACTAAAATAAAAATGGGCCATTGTGTCAAATATTCTCGAGCCTTACAAAGTAACTTTTATACATTCCAATGATGGGCACAGGTCTTTTCCTCTAAATCAGGAGAGAGCGGTACCTAGCCAAACTTCACATAAGAGCTAACCATATAAAATAAATAAACAAAAAAAAAATCTGATGGGTATTTTTAATATTATGAATCACGCGGCTTTCGTCTCGATGTTTTCGCGATGTGTCACCGATGAGCAAGCAGCTCATCGGTGACACATCGCAACGACAACAACAACATGTTGAAAAATTTCAAATAGCATCTATTTCAAGGTATGCCCCAGTCAAGCCAAATAAAAAAGTGTCTAAAATAATAATGATACTTATGTCGAATACCTTAGGAGGATTGTACTGGGGATACGACTCGTGTTTCTGCAGTATAGGCGCCGCCGAAGACGGCGAGGGTTCTGAGATTTGCTTCTTAAGTTCTTGTTCTTCAGTGTGCACTCTGTTCTGCCTTTTAAAATTTTTCGAGCGCCGCAGGCGTAGGCCGAATTGGGAGCTTAATTGATCTATAAACATAGAAGTATGAATGAGTTAATTAATATTAATAATATATTATTATTATTATCTATAGACGCTTTCACACCACGTCAATCCGGTCCCGTGGTAAGTTCTCGAAGTACAGACAGACAAATACTAGATTTTGAGATTTTAGCATTTATTTTTAACGATTTTATTAAATTATCATACTGATTTTCCATATTATGATGAGTCCCGCCCTCATTTTTTCCATACTCTTTTTTGCCAAGCTGTACCTACCATGGTCATAGCCTATAATTTGTTTTATTTTTTTCCATCAATCAAAGCGAGTCATTTCCTTTTTCATAATTTAAATTTATTAAAAACACCAAGGTAAATATATTTTTTGTTTTGCGTTACGCGCTGAATATACCAGGAATACATTTTACCCCCTCATTGTTTATAGAACTGCTTAGAATGAGATTTCTTACCGACTAATTCCGATTTGTTAACTGCCCGTTTTGCTATTTTACTGCTCAATATTTTAATTACCCATTTAAGGGCCCCTTCTCCCAAAACTATAGGTATTTAACGCACCGAATCGGTTTGCACTTGCGTTGCGCGTGAGATGTCTTTATATGAACTCCGGTGACCTACCGCGGCCGGCAAGCACGCCACAGTATACGAATAAGCAGTAGATTGACTATGCTCGAATTATTCTTAGATGTGATAATTAATAATTATGCATAACAAAATCTTGTTATAGTTATCTAGTTTTGGATTTATAGAAATACTAGCTGGTGCCAGCGACTTCGTCTGCGCAGGATAAGATAGTTTCATTTTTTCACTAATTAATCGAAAGGAACTTCGATCCATCCGGGTGTCCCTTGACACCTCTCTTTAGTTTTTTTTTTATAAAAAGTATCCTATGTTACTTCTAATACCTCCAAGAATATGTGTACAAAGTTTCATGATGATCGGTTAAGTAGTTTTCGCGTGAAAGCGTAACAAACATCCACGCTTTCACATTTATAATATTAGTAAGGATTAGGAAGGATGAATTAGCTACATAGGTCTAAAAGGTAGTGCCATGCTGCTTGCAGCCGAATTGGGCCGGCACGACCGTAGGGGTACCTCTCGTTCACATGATAATGGCGTCAAGTGACACCTATGCTGTCGCGTTTCTTGCGATGTATGAGTTTCCGGTGTCCCATGGCAGGGGATGGGGTAAAGGACGGCCGACCTCTGTGGCTCAATGGTTAGCGCGTTAGCGTTCAAGCCGAAGGTTGCGGATTCGAATCCCGCCAGGGAACAAAAAGTTTGCTGTGTTCCTGGTTCATGGATGTGTATTAAATATGTGTATTATAAATTAAAAATCTTAAATATGTGTATAGTATAAAATATTAAATATATTTCCATTGTCTGGTACTCGTAACACAAGTTCTTCGAGAACTTACCACGGGACCAAATTGATGTGGTGCAAAAAGCTTCCTTAGATATTATTATTATTATGGAGGTCGGTAGTCATCTAAGGCTCCGAATGCTCGTTTGTCCCCCAAAGGCCTAAGCTATAAAAAAAATCAAACATTCTAAGAATGCTTGTAGGAGATTAAAAAATTGTAGTCAAACATATTCTCTTATACTATATTAATTGTTTAAATTGTTTTAAAATTCAACAAAATTTTGCTGTCGTATGCTAGGTCCAGGTTCAATTTCATCGACCCATACATCATCGATTAATGTTAGACACGGGTCTCCTCTGAGAAGAGGGTCAAGGCCATAGTCCTCACGACACTGCCCTGTGGGCAGGGGGCTAGGAAATGATTGCAAATCAGAAATATTTTGTGATGAAGGTTCCTCATTTTCTTTATTGTCGAACAATTTGAATTCTTCAAGTGTTAACAATTTCTGGCAGAAGACAATATAAACTATAAAGCAAAGTCGCTTATCGCGTCTGACTGTATGTATGCTTACATCTTTAAAACTACACAACGGATTTTGATGCGGTTTTTTTAATAGATAGAATGATTCAAGAGGAAGGTAATAGGTAAATGCATAATATAGTAGATAAACACTGATAATTTTAGAAGTTT
The DNA here is from genome assembly GCA_963853865.1 of Helleia helle. Classification (NCBI taxonomy): domain Eukaryota; kingdom Metazoa; phylum Arthropoda; class Insecta; order Lepidoptera; family Lycaenidae; genus Helleia; species Helleia helle. The sequence continues at coordinate 11,316,063 of OY971420.1, forward strand.
CTGATGTGATGTCATAAATAAACACATTTTTTGCACTTACATTGCAAACGCTGGATGAACCGTAACAGATAGATCAAAATAATGTACTACATTATTGTACACCTTAGCCGGGCCCGGTTCCGAAAGTTAGGATAATTAATTATTATTGTATCAATGTATGGTAGAATTGTGTATCCTAAATATGCATACTGAAAAGTCCGCGATGGCATAATATGTCTAGGTACATTAGTTAAATATAACATACGACCTATATCCATTTTAATACTTTAAAAAAATGCCAATTATAAAGCGGTAATGTAAAAGCTATTCACAAAAATACGGTATTAATCACTACATATTATAAAATAAAGTCCTACGCCCGTCCATAGATAAATAATTATCATCAATGCGTATACGGCTGTATATCTAAGTTAACGCGGGCGAAGCTGCGGGCAACAGCTAGTTTGTGATAAAACTGTATTAAGATTCTTTTTCCTTATTTTACTTTTTTTATTCGCCATTTCAATTAAATAACTAGGTACTACACAAACTCAAGTATCTATTTATTTACACTAATTAAAGGTTTTGTATTACAAACTAATTACAACTAAGAACAACAATTGTTAGTAAGTATTAAGTAGCTATATTATTTACACTGTGTCGTCTTATTTATTTAGAGGTAATAATATGAAATGCGCGGTAATAACGTTGTCACGAGCAAAAGCGGCACAGGTCCTACTTCGATGACGCCCGGCTGGGTACTGGCCAGGGTCGGTCAAGTCTGTTCTACAAAACTGTGGAGGGTTGATAAACACGACAGAGAGGACAATATGGAAAAACAAGAATAGCAATATATTGCCTGTCATCAGTCATGCCTGTTGTAATGATACCACTGAAAAAAAACACTTAAGTTTTGAATTAGTTTCATTTTATTTTATTGCAAATACTATGTTAAAAACTTAGAAACAATTATGAATTATATTTTTGATTGTTAAACAATAGAGCAAAGTATATATATATATATATATATATGTGTGTGTATAGTAAAAAAAAGATAATTCAAAATATAAACATTTACTACAATTTTCGTTATATTTAATTAGTTAATTAGATATAGACTCACTGACTTAAGTACATTGTTTTGGTTGTTTTATATTAAGTATAAGAAGTTTGCCGGGAATTATAAAAGTCTGATATAGTATCACATGATATTATTCATAATATTATATAGTTTTGTGTGTTTTGCTCTGTTGACAAATAAATAAACGTTTTTAATAAAGTTACATAATATTTTATTTATTTCTCTAAACTGTCTTCTTCGATAGTTATTCTTTGAAGATGTGGATCGCTGATTTGATTAATATTTATCTTTATACAGAATTAGAATTAACATTAATCGGCATACACATAACTGCAAGTAACTCTGCGAAAAACACAGTGCTTCCAATTTATAACCCTTTTTAAAATAAGCAAATATAATAATATTATGATAAATACATGCCTATTTATATACCTACACTTACGATAGTTTTGTGTGGGCTGCAAATAGATGGCGGAAGACGCTAAGGAAAATTTTCCTCACAAATTTTATATGAAGTTGTCATTCTTCTCTTTATGAGTAATATTGTTCTGTGGTACTGGCGCGACGTGGTGCGATGCGCGACTCGCGAGAGCCATTTTTATCGTTTATTTTTCAAAAAAATTTAAGTGACAATAAAAATCTATCCAATCATTTCCACGTCATCTCCGTTTAGCAATTTAAACGTAAAAGTTTCATTAAAATTGAGTTACCCGAAGTCTTAGATTTTTTTTGATCATGTAAAATGTTAAATATTGTATTTTTATCCAAAAAAATCCCTAGATCAAAGATGTATCTATACCCTATTTTTTTATTATTATTTTAAAATGACGACTTCTATGAAAACACCTCGATCTAGAAACAACAATTTGGGATAATAATTATTGTTTTTAATTGTTAATTGTTTTTAAGACTCATTTTTGTTTATTTTACTGCTTAATTTTAACTGTAGATCTTGTTAATAAATAATCATTTTGTAATTTTTAAATTAGCAAAACTACGATATACAACTGCTTTAAATCAGAGCCATTTAAAATGCCATGATGGAAACCAATTGACAAGAAACACATCTGTCAATTGATATCAAGTGAACAGGTCAGCAATAAATATATACCATTGCAAAATTATCGTTTATTTTCTATTTTGGTATTAAATACATTTAAGTAGTACAAATCATTATTTTAGAAATACACATAGTACTTTAGTAGAATGGCGATAACTTTCACTGACAATAATACTGAAAGTGTACACGGTAATTTAAATGTACAAGAGATTTTCAATGATTATGGCTACAATCGAAACAAATTTGTCAATCCATTGAAAACACCATAAAAATATTATTACGTTCACTTAGGTAACTTATACATAATTAAAACCACTAAATTGTTGATTGATTAAAGAGCTATCCTCGAAGTAAATGGTCATATTTTACATGTAATATCACCGCTCTCTTTATCTGAGTTAGAAATTATGCGACTGGTTACATATAAAACTGTGGGCTTTCCAATGTTCCTTATACACTTGCCACCTGGTGTATTGAAATGTATAACTTTAGCATATCAATACACTTTCCTAACACTCAAACGATATGAATTTAGCTTTGTATATTGTGTGTAAATTGTAATATATACAAGTTGTAACCAACTATAATTAAACTAATATATCTTATTTTCGGTATATATTTCCTACCATACTAATACTGTTATGCAACGTGCATATACACACGCATTGGGGGTAAGATTATTATCGATATATAATGTCACGAAGGCGATATACCTATAAACATATCACTGACACAAACTCACTTTACAGTTAGACCAAAAGATGTTATCATAATATAATAGCCCTTTTTTGTAACTCAAAAGAGAAAATTTCCGTTATTCTTACTTTCTTTTTGTTAAAACTAAAAGTTCACTTATTCAACAGTTTTTAAACAAATCAGTCAAAAATTAGAGATCCCATAGTAAATAAAAAACTCGATATAAATCTAAAGACATAGAAAAATATAATACTCCTGGCAAAATATCCAAATAATGGAACGAAGAAATTCATAAAATTAGTTGATTACCATCAAAAATTCATGAGTATCACTCTAATCATAAATATAAAATCTACTACAGTGGTCTATCTAGCATATAACCGCAATAGTGGTAATGTTATACGTTTTGAACGAAAACGAATACCGCCAAATTTGTGCTCCAGCGCTGCCGGGTTTGCGCTCTGATTGGCCGCCTGATAACCATTGATGAATGGGACCATTGGTCGATGGGACTGATGGATGGGATACATACAGATCACTGGTTGTTGAATTGCTAGTAGGTACGTCAGTGACAAAAACCTGACCAGTTTCGTAATTTTATGGCTCACGTTACTACTCTACCCGGTTATATGCTGGACGACAGTAGTATACTTAAACAGAGACAGCAGTGAATATGATTAATAGTTCAACTTCACTGGTGTAAAAAAAGTGAAGTATTCACATTAATTTAAAACCGAAGACTGTGAGGTGTTTGATAGATTCTAATCTTAACAAGTAAGTACAGATGACCAGCAACTGCGCTGCAGTGTATTATATTGTGATGAGTCTGAAGTATAAGTACTGCCCTCTGAACTATCTCAGCAGCCTGGCACAATGTCTTATAGAAAAAATATAAACTAACCTACAACTATAAATGCACGGTATTGATTATAACCCTACAGAGCGTATCGTTGTTCGCTTAACTCTAGACTATATACAAAATCATTATCCCAGAAATATTTAGGTTTTAATTCGGTATGTAGAACAAATCGCTACTTCGTGTTTTGTGATCTCTGTACATTGAATTAGTATTAGAACTACTATAAAATTGTAAATACCTTGACTATCATTGCAATTATTTTGAATAAGAAAAACACACATTAATACGTGATAGTGATTTCACGTTATTTTTGTATCCTATTTTTTTTTTGACGTGACAACGTCTTATAATTCGATGGAGCCGGCTGCAAGAACGAAAAAACATGGCGCATGCGGCGATACCTCGCTCTAAGGCGTTCATTTTCTTATGACGTTGTCGCGTTCAACTATCGTCAGTGAACCGACTTTACAGACAACCGATATTTTTTAATTAGGGCAAACGATTCTCTTAGAGCTGTTCCTACGTGTTAAAGCTGCCTATTTATGAAGATAAATAGGCAGCTTTAACTAATTATTAATTATTTGAACCTAAATACAATGTCATTTAATATGTACATATATATAAAATGAGATTGTATTTTTGTTCACCGCTTCAACAAGCCCGTCCAATTTCAATAATATATTATAAAATTGGTTTACATAAATAAAAGTTGATAAAATAATATAATAGTAAATAGTGGGTTCAAATGTGGGATTCAGAATTACTGAATATGCGGCCTCATTTAATAAAAATCTTCACTTGGTTATAATAATCACGTTACAATATAAACAGTTTCGATTATAATGAATCCATAAGAATTGAAGTACACTTTGACATACTTTAGTAATTCATGGAATTAGTAATATAAACGGTATGTACTGTATTGGATGCAATCATGTAGTTACTGAGGCAAACAGGTATGACAATGAAACCAAGATATTTTTTACCTTATAGATAGAAAAAATCTTTTCTAAAACGTTACCTTGAACAGAAGTTGAGTTTTTTATTTCTCAATTCTTAACTTAACATATATTTGGTTGCTTTTCCGTTAACGTTAACAAATAAGTCGAATGAAGTCACTAAAAGCTAAAAATATCAATCCAAAAAAAATTGAGTTTAAGACTTGTAATTTCTTTGAAGATATGCCGTAGCCGTAAAAAGTTATATTTAATAAAACATTACTAAATATGAAGTAAAGTAAATTATCATTAAATTTGATTTAATGTGAATAGGCGCAACGACCATTTTTTCTCATTATACGATGAAATTAAATATACTTTTAGAAAATAGCACGAATATTATTAAAGTGAAACTTTTATTACATCGTCTCAAACTTTTTCGTCTGTGTGTTGCATGTCGCGTGACGGTCGGCCGCCAAGAATTCCAAGTATAAAAATAAAATTGATAAAGCGATTTTTATACCCTTCATGGAATATTATTCCAAAAATTTTTAGTTAATGTCTATAATGTGAAAAAAAGTTTCACTTTTATCGTGGTTTCATAAAACCACACAATCCTTTTTAAATAGTTCCAATTTCCACAGTACCAATTTTAAAGCTATATGCTACTTTTTTATACACATATCTTCAAATACCTAGTTTTTATTTTAAACTAAATATGAAAATTTAAATGCTTAGAATGATGTTGCTTAAGAAATTACTAACAAGAGTAGTGTTAATTTTAGCCAGTAATCTTCTTCATCTTTGGCAACATCTATTACTACGCTTTAGTTAATTTCGTATTAAATAAAAGATAGCTGGCTTGTAAACTACTATTAATAATAAGGAACATATCATTTTAAATTAAAGGCCAAAGTGGCACTTTTCTTTTCCAATGTAAAAATTTGAGAAAAGTCATAAAAGCTGCCACCATGTTATAAATGAAATTGTTTTTGTCATTTATCCACAGTCAATACATCATATCAAAAATTTCGTTGTTATCTAATAAAGTTTATGTTATATTGTGCAAAAAATTATAATACAAGAATGTGCGTCGTTATATCCTTAGAATGTCGAATTAGTGATGTATAAGTACTAGCACCAAAAAAAAGAACCACCAACGGAAAGAGAAACTATTTTTACTATTCAAATTTTCCATTTTCAAATCTTGTTACAATTTAAAATACGGATGTTGACTAATTTTTTATATTGATTTTATTTGACAGATATACCTATATAAACACCAAAAAAAATACTTTTATTCAACAATATAACATTGGACATATTAATAAAAAAGTCGTAAATAAAATTAGTTTTTAAAATTCCCGCTAAAACGCTCTAAGCTGTAATGTGACTATGATGACGTCACAAACCAATAAACATACTCACGCTCTGCCCAACTTACAGTTGACCGGAGATTCTTATCATTTGGTTATGACAGCTATAACAGTTTGTTTACTGGTCAGTGATAAATAACGCATTTTAAATTAATTTTCTTTAATTTAAGACCAATAAATAGACTTTGAAAATGTTATTTGAGATTTTCAAATAACGTCTGTAATGTGTAAAACATTTTTTTTGATAGAATAGTTGATAGAATAGTTATTAAAAGGAAGCATACTAACTGCATAGCATCTTGATTTGTAAGAGATAAGTTGAAATTCTCTACTTGTGGTAGAGATTTGATATTTTTCGGCTAAACTAGATTTAGTACTAACATATTATAAATAATTTAGTCTAGACAATTTTTACATTCACGCTGCCGATAGCAATTCTTAGAACCAAGGAGATTCACTTTTCACGAAAATAATTTTACGTTTGTAATACATTTTTTCTGCTTTACAAAACTTACAATGAATTTAATCAGAGTAGAAAATTAGAAACTTGTTTAATCAATAAAAAAATAGTATAAAACCATACTTAAATTACGTAATTACTTGTAAGTATAGGACTTAAATATAATTATATTATATAGTATACATTATTTAAAGTAGAACAAACTATGCTATAACCTAAAGCTAGTCTTATATCCATGTGATGCTATAGATGATTTGTTTTTTATAATAACCTAATATAGTTTATATATCACTAAGGCTTCAACCTGAAGTAATAGTACATAGGCCTTATCTCTATACAACGCAATGTATCAGATCAAAAGCGATTATAATCAAAATGCAATGGTAAATTATAATATCTTAAATTAACTATCACTTTAATGTTTACAATATTCTAATGATAAAAGCAATTTAACCATAAATTGCCACTATCAAATACCTGTCTTAGTTCTTAGTGCTACTGAGATCTAAACATATCTTATTGAATATGGCAAAGGGACAATGTCACATCCAACACCCAGTATCACATTGATATTAATACTTAAAACATTTAGATCTTTACATATATTATATACTGGAAACTGTGTAATACTGGACGACAATGGTAACAATATTTACAGGGACATATGCATGTACATGTCATAACGTAGATGCGGACGCATGGGCGAGGATGCCGAGAGAGGAGCGAGGGGGGAGGGCCCGTACTCAACTCCTTGCCACTCGGGTCACAATGAGTAAGACTCATTTCCCTGCGCTCCGCAAGCCGTGTTCTATTGCATCGGAAAATTCACACCGTTTATAATATTCAGGGGCGAATTGTTGACTTGTAACGGGAAGTCCACCGGCCTGGGATCGATGAATCCCACCGGCACGGGGTGCGGGGGACATATCAGCGCCATCTGTTGGTCTTGTTGTTGCGGCTCCTCCTTGTGTTCCGGCGGAGGTGTGACGTGCTCGCGTTTGATCCTGCTCTTTATGCTGGGCCGGTTGTTGGGGTAACCCTTCTTTTTGTATTCGAGCCATAACGTTCGATTATTGACGCCGAACATTCGCGCCGCTTTGCAGAAGCCTATCCCGCCAAATCGTACAGCTTCGAGGGCTCTTTGAAAGTTCTCCTCCGCTTGTGGGTTGGTGGTTCGTCTTCGTTTCTGTTGCACTTGTTGCATCTGTGGCACCGCTTGTGACTCGGCGATACAACTAGGCCCCGGCGTAGGCCCCGTGATACCGAGGCCCTGAGTGTAGTTGTTGATCTCTGCGTCCGTGTGCGTGTTTATAACGTTATTGAGGTACATCCCCTGGTCTGGTTGGAGGCCGCCGCCGCCGAGACAGGCGTTCGAATACCGGGGGTATGTATGCTCCAACATACTCCATTGTCCTGGGAAGAGAGATAAATGATTTTGTAATACAGTTTATTATATATTAACGTTTTATCTAAACTACAGATTTCATTGATCTCCCTTCCCTGTAAAGTAAAATATAACACCCGACATGTTTTTAAAAACGTACAAAGTATAAAATCAGGTACTTAAAGTTAATACGATGAGCGTGAAAAAATTATCTAGAAATGAAGAACAATGAAAAGCTGTATAGTTTGCAGTATTCGTTTTTGACGCGGAAATGCATTGCTTCCTATCTAAATCAGTCAAAATAAGTATCAAAGTAGCCAAAGAATTTGTATTGTAGCTCACACACTGCATCCAATCCAAATCCGTGAAAAAATGCGCGCGCAAACCATTCTGCTACTTCGGGACGTATATTGACGGAGTCGGATCAGATGCAATGGCACTACGTAAGCTTACGGCTCGGTATTTGTTTTTGATCCAGGATTGTACTGTACCTACAAGACGTATCCGTTGGTATTTATTGTTTCAATAAATAGAATACTTTATCACTAATAATGATAAATAATTTGCAGAAATGGTAAAATATAAGTTAATAGTTGTGAGATAGAAAACAGTAGTAACCCTGCATAAATGCAAATATTGTATAGTTCTAATTATATAACTAATAATACTCGTGAGACTATAAATTTGTATGCCATACTATTAAAATATTAAGTCTCATATTCTTATCTAAAAATAAATTTTGGTGATATCAAAACTTATTGACTTGTCTCGAAAAATTATAGATTTGTACTCACCTTGAGGTAAAACTCCTGCATTTGCTTCCATACTCAATTGATCAATATTTAAATTTGAAGGCTCCCCAGTCTAGAAGAGTAATTATTAAACCATTTTAGTTTAAATAATGCCTAACTCTATACTAGAAACAATATTGATAAGGAAACAGATTGCTGTGTACATAAGTCATAAAAATAAGCAAACATGTTTTATATAGTATTTGCATTATATTGTTGTTAATAATCTTGTATCGGCATATCTAAATATCTATCATTATTACATTGCTAGTTAAGTCAAATTGATATTGTTATAGAACTTATACCTATTGGTAAGTCATTTTATGCTCTAATAAGTTTGTGTTCAAATTGACTAAATATTTATGTTCGTTCCAGTGTTTCGATCAACAATTTTATGTAAAAGCCGTATTTAAAGAAACATTAACTGTTGGCCGCAGCTTCGCCCGCGTTAGCTTAGATGTACAGCTGTATCTAGATGTAGTCTGACCAGAAAAATAAAAACCATCGCCATATTGCGCATAGTTTCGGAACTAATATCTGCATGGACGATATAATGTACATGATATAAAATACATGATAATTATTTTATTGCGTATGTCACTCAGCGTTAACGTAGCATTCTAATGGTGAAAGAATTTTAAAATCGGTATGTAGTTTTTGAGTTAATTCGTAACCAACATACAAACAAACTTTTGTCTACTTTCTATGATAAAAATGATGTCTCATACTTAGGAACCTATATATCCTAGTTCATAAAACGAAGCTGAGAATGAAAGCCGTATCAAAAGTTTAAAAAATATTGATACATAAACAGACCAATACAAAAAGGGACTTTAATTTATACCTGTTGAGCGTTATCTATCCTGTCCTCTAGTTCCCTGCGCTTTTGCTGTGGTACACTGCTCAAAGTGATTGCCTCTCTCATGAGATCTAAATTTTGTCCACAATCTTCGTTTCTGTTGTCTTCGTTTATAGGATTGGCTATGGATCCCGATGAACTTTTCCGGCGTCTATCGTAAAACAAAGTTAATTTAATAGAAAGTTCTAAGATATACAAAAGATGTAGAACAAAGAAAATAGAGGAAAAAGTCCACGTATATTTAATGGTTATTCACCTTTTACGCCTCATAGAAGGTGAACAGGGTGAAACTGAATGTCTTTGAGTTTCAGTGGAGTTCTCAGCTGAATGAAAATCTGCGGAAGATCCTTGTGACCGTGTCAGAGATGTGGAATCGGGCATCTCTGTTAGCCCTTTTATTTTTAATATTTTCGCTGTTTCAAGTACCTAGAAAAATAAAATGACCGAGTATGAACAAAAATGTCACATTTTATCTTCGATTAACAATACCAACTAGATATCGGGTCGGCGCAAACAATCCGTCTTTACATTTGTTTAGTTCGCTTTAAACAAAGCCATTGTAAACAAGTCTCACAATGCTGCAGTGTGCTTTCAAAACTAATGCACGAAAAAGCAAATCAACAGCCAGTGTCTTACTTTCGGTAAGTACCTACATAACGAATAAATTATATTGTAAGCTTTAAACTAACAAATACATAACATGAAACTTTGAACAAAGTTACCGGTTTTAAATCACCGTGCCCGCTACAAATGTTTACGCGTGTGTTGACGAGCCTTGGCCAAAGGCACACATGCACAAACTTTTGTAACGGAGCAGTAGACGCATCAAGTAGATTAGTGTTTTTTTATATATATATATATTTTTTTGTTGGATAGGCAAACTGGCAGACGTGCCACATGATGATAAGTGATCGACGGCGCCCATAAACAAAAACACATTAACACGGCTTTATATAATTATTCCGAAAAGAAAGAAAGAGCGTTGTGCGATGCCAGCGTATAGTAATTGATTGTATTTGTTGTATTAGGTCTTTACCTATGAACTTGCCGTTTTGTATGAAAAAATTTAAACGTTTTTTTTCATGTATTCTTTATTTGTATTAATTAATTTAATCGAAGTAATCACCCATGCAATCAATGCATCTTTGCCAACGCAGTGGCAGTTTATTGATGCCCTTCTTAAAGAAATCAGGTGGACGGGAGGCAACAAATTCTTCAAAGGCATTTTTTACTGCCTTTCGGGTATTAAATTTTTTTCCCGCCAAGAATAATAATAATAATAATAATTTGTGAGACATGCTGCACTACACATAAATATTTCTATTATAGGTGATTTAAACAAAGGTAAACAAGTCAAACAATACAGTAAAAAAAACAAACACAGGATACAAAAATACCTACTAGTAATAATAACAAAAAAAATTACACCTAGAAAAATAAAAAGAAACAGTAACAAGACTTCGACTTCAGACATGAACATTTAAAGAGAATTATGATTCATTGTAAGAGCAAGTTTTGGGCAGCGGCGCGTCCCACAAAAAGGCAAGCCCTCGGCTTCAGTTAGGATTATAATATGTACGAGCAGTGGGAGATTTACAATAGGGGCAGTCGGGGCTAGTGCCCAGGGCGGCAAGTTTTCTAGGGCGGCAAAATTTAGAAACCGATTTTTTTTCCAGTCTTATCAAGACTGTTCAATATAATTAGTTAATTCTTTGAATACATAATTTTTTATTAAATAGATAATTAAAGAAATTCATTTTTACATAATATAAAGGATATTTACACTGAGTTTCCAAACGTGGATTTATGATATAAGATGCAACAAACTGTAGCGCCAGAACGATCGTTTTCATGTTTGAAAAGAGTTAAAAACTTCTTACGTTCTACAATGAGTGCAAATAGGCTCAATAGCTTAGATATTCTATTTTTTTTTTCGGAATGATCTATGCTAACGGCCCAAAGGTCCTAATGCTACATCGGATTAGTGTGAGCCGATTTGGCTCAATTTTGGTTTGTAAAAGTGGGGGGTTGCCCGCCGCCAACCATAAAGTCTGCGACCACACGGCCTCCTGGCGACGGGTTGGTAGATATTCTATGCATCAAATCAGCGTACGTACTGACAACATTTAGATTGGGACCAATTTTTTTTGTTTTCTCATTATACAATAGGCAATATATAATATGCACAGATATTATAAAAATGTATAATAAATTAGTTATTTTATTTTTTGAAAAATAAGGTAATAAACTATAATTTTAAGTGAAACTGCAGTATTGGGGCGGCATTTTTATCGGTGCCCAGGGGCGGCATTATGTTTAAGTCCGGCCCTGTGTACGAGCACATATTCTAACCCCAACACCGATTTTCAGGACCACCATAATTAACTATTCTTTAGTTATTTTATTTTGGCGGTAGCGGAATGCATTTATTATAAAGATAATAAATAAAAATTAATTATTTTAATTAAACATAATACAAAATATAATAATAACACTTAGATATGATATTTCAGTTCTTCGTGCGACATTAAAATTTATATAGGTAAGTACCAACAAATATGCACAATACACACATATATACATGCACATATTATAATAATTTAAAATATAAAAAAGTTTAGAACAAGTTGTAAACATGAATGGTAGTAATAGTAGAACATTGGCTTGAAAAGGACGTGGCCGAGGGTCGCAAGCATAAAAAAATCAATAATAAAAACAGATTGATACGCACATACATACAAGCACCTACAAGCACACACACACACAAGTTTCTCATGCAACGTTAAGTGCACACACCCACATTCATTAGTTTAGGTTATTGCTGTTGCATTTGTTCCATCAACAAATACTCTTTATAATGGCGCTTAAAAATCTGCTGCATACAAATGTCCCGAAGCGGAGGCGGGAGATTGTTCCTGCATTTCGTTGCGGCATATTTAAAACTGCCCCGAAATGCTGCCGTACGACAAATGGGCGTACACAGTGCATATTGCCTAAACCGAGTGTTGTGTGAGGTGTTGACATCCCTATCCCATTCCAGTTTGCAAGAAAGATAAATGGGCACTCCATGCCTAACAATGCCAAAGATCAATGTGGCAAAATGCAACTTCATACGATTTTCCATTTTTAAAATAGATCCTTGATTTAAGTATGGAGTGACGTGATCTCGCCGCGGTATATCGAAACAATAGCGTGCACAGGCATTCTGTACCCGCTGTATGGAATTTTTTTGTACGCTCAAGCAGCCTTGGTCCTATCACAGAATCGACATAATTGAACTGTATACGCTTTTACAATAGGATCCCAGAAAACGTTCAAAAGCTCTCCATAAAAAAATTCAAAAAAGTTGTTAAAGAACGTTTGTGTGGTAAAGCATATTATAAAGTAAAAGATTTCATGGAAGATACCACACCCTGGGAATAAGGCGTTCCTCCCGGGCATTTCAAGATAAGATGTTAAAATTGTTATTAATATATATTATTTGAAAAGATTAGTTCCACTGAGTTTGTTTCGCCGGTTCTTCTCAGTGGGCTTACCTTGGAACCGGTGGTAGATTCAATTGACGTTCAAAAAGATACTGTATTAGTACTATTTTGAATAAAAAAATTTGATTTTGATTTTGATTTTGAAATTGGAGAGCAGGGTTTCGCATAGACGGATACGCGTTTCTTCATTTAATGAACTCCTTAAGCGATATAATACCTTTAACCGATAAAAGCAACTTCGTATTATTACAGACACGTGTTTCTGAAACCTTAAGTTTTCATCCAATATGAGACCCAGGTTACGTGCTTCTGATATCCATGTTATTCTGCTACCATTTACATTGATATATGGATCTCTCATCTTTACGAATTGTACATGCTGACGAGTACCAAGAACAATATATTTAGTTTTGGCTGCATTTAAGACCAACGCATTCGATTTAGACCAGCTAAAAATACGGTTAAGGTCGTCGTTGATTCTACTGACTGCGTGGTCTATAACTTGGGGTTTGAAAGACAAATATATTTGAATGTCATCTGCATATATGTGAAATCTGCAATTTTGTATGCACTTAGTGACATCGGCAGAATATATATTAAATAATATTGGCCCCAATATAATAGAGCCTTGCGGTAAACTTCTTTTTATTTAACTACGCCGCGACGAAGTCACATTTTCCACCCCATTTTTAATCTCTACAATTTAAAATCGAAAAAGAAATTATCCAAATTCTGGAAAAGTAGTAGTCTGTAGGCGCAAGGTCTGGTGACTAGGGCGGATGACGGAGAGCTTCCAACCCCAGTTCTTGCAACTTGGAGACCGTCTGCTGTGCAGTATGAGGTCCCGCGTTGTCGTGTAGGAGCAGAGGAGACGAGCGATTGACCAATGCTGGTTGGAGATGTGCAAGCTTCTCCATCATTGTGTTCAGTTCTTCACAGTACATATCTGTAGTAATGCTCACCCCCTTTGGTAAGAAGCTGTGATGAATCACACCGGCGCTAGACCACCAAACAGTGATCATCACTTTTCTAGGGGTAAGTTTTCTTTTAGGGCCTTGTTTAGGTGCTGTACCAGGATCCAACCAACTTGTTGAGCGCTTGCGGTTATCAAACGGAATCCATTTTTCATCGCCGTCTCGACGCGTACTTGGCGCTGGCGATCATTGAGTTCGTGGGGCACCCATTTGTCTAGCTTTTTTACCTTGCCAATTTGACGCAAATGGACCAATATTGTTTTGACGCTAACGTCGAAAGCTGCTGCTAATTCAGCCGTAGATTGTGTATCATCAGCTTTCACAATCGCTTTTAATTCGTCATTGTCGACCAAAGTCTTCGAGGTTCATCTTTCAGGCCGAAATTTCCAGAACGGAAGCGAGCAGACCAATAACAGGTGGTGCGTTGGTTTGTAGTGTTAGCTCCGTAAACGTCGTTAGTGTTGCGTGCCGCTTGTGCCACGTTGCTGCCACGACGGTACTCATATTCCATAATTACTCGAATTTTTTACGTATCCATCATGACGAAAAAGATTGAATTGCGATGAAAATGTAACACTAATCAATAAACAAATGACTAGTTACGGAAAAAGAATTGTATGTTTTTAAAATAAAATTAATATGAAATTAGAATTCTTAGCCAAACAAAAATTATTTTGATTTGAAATGGCCAGAACTGCAGAACGGCAATTTCATAATAGGCTAAGATACGGGATATAAAACGACCTTCACCGAGATGTTTATTTGATGAAACGTATTTTATATCTTTAAATGAGCAATTCTTGTGTGTGTATATATATATATATAAATAATTGGATTCTCGGAATCGGCTCCAACGATTTTCATGAAATTTAGTATATAGGGAGTTTCGGGGGCGATAAATCGATCTAGCTAGGAATCATTTTTAGAAAATGTCATTTTATTAAAAATTATTTCGGTCATCCGGGTACTTTAATTTAATATGTCAATAAATATATTGCATATGGGTTGCCTAACAAATTTTAGTCCAGGGTATGTTTTAATTAATAATTTTGATATTTTCTACCCATACAGACGCAACGCGCTATATTAGTATACGCACCCTAGAAACGAATAAATCTACTTTCTGCGCTTTGCATAGTTGCGTATTCATCTCGCGTTTGTCTTGTATCGAACTTTAGGCTTTGTTTTAAGAGTAGGCTGAGAGTTTAAACAATTCAGAACTCTACTACTTTTATTTAATTAGTTTTGTTCGACCCATTCTGGAATATGCGTCCGTTGTCTAGAACCCGCAGTACCAAACTCACATAGACAGTATTGAAGCTATACAGAGTAGATTTCTGAAACATATGAGGGGCGCAGAACCCTGATTGGTACCTACTCCTTCAACGTTTGTCCTTTAGTACACAGACGCTCAGAGCGAGATCAATTTCCGTTCGTTTCCGTGCGGATGATACCGCACAGGCACCATTTAAATATTTTACGAATGGCGTATGGTGCCCGAGAGGATACATAATTTCAACTTTAAAAATTCTGATATAACGACATTTGACAAAAAATCTCCGTACATAAAAGTGTCTTTATTTGTCACCCATATCATGCCTACAGTGTTCGTTTCAAGTAATTTCGTAAATTCGCAGATTTCAGGGATTGTCAACCTTTTTTAACAAACATTCAATATTATGTTTCGTGCGAATGCGAATGTAAAAAACATGCGAATATTCTCGAATGCAAATATTCGTTACACACATAGGTACTTTTATTTAGCGTATGTTTTTAAGTAGATAATAAATTGAGGGTAGTATTGAAACGAGTGACTGTAAATTACATTTTTTAAGTGTCTAAATTAAATAATTTGGGTTCTATAATTACTAAGTAACCGACTGACTGCAAGTGACTGGGATATATACCACAATATAACTCAAATTGAATGTAAACATATTTTATAGTAACGTAGACAAATAAATCCATAAAATTATGCAAAAAGGTTTAAAGCACCTGTTAGAAATTGGACACTTACCTTCCATTTCTATATTAACACACAGAATAACACTTTTCAAAACACTGAACGAATTTACCGACCGCTTACGTTCGATTTTGAGTTGCAAGTGACCTTTTAACGAGAGAATCACGAGTAAAAGCTAAAAGTCGCATTTCATGGCGGATGATTCCCTAGGGGCATCAATAAAGTCTCTGGCACTGGGTGCCCTAGAGGCATCGCGAAATGTTTGTACGAAACGAAGACCTCCGCACGGAATCGGTTAAGACGCTGAACAGAGTCAAATAGGCTTCACTTAAACGTATTTTAAGCAAAATTGACACGGTTTGCGGTAGTGATAAAAATATATGTTAAACTCCATGATATTTCCAAGCACACACAAAAGTCAAAAACACGATTTCTATAAATTTTCTCGATAAAAAAAAACGTCAATTAAGCAGTGTTTAATGCGCTTATAACGTAAATATCTCCTATACTTAACAACATATGTTGGTGAAAATTATAACAGTAACAGATAATATTATTATAAAATGACGTGTTAATTTATATTTTGATTACTTATCATATTTTGATAATATTAGCTTTATTCTTATATTAAAATCCTTGCCCAACGTGCTTGACGACGGAATCATGTCGCATCTCTTTTACTTCTATGTAGTTTGACAGTGATCGCTGAGGCGAGTTGCTAGACGGACCTGTATCGCTTTTCCCTAAGCGCCGCCCGTGAACTAACCTTTCTGCTTTGAAATTCTATTTATCAATACTGTATTTTATTCTTGGATATTATTATATTTTTTATTATTAGATATAAGTTTGTCAATAAAGTTAAAATATTTAAGTGTAAATAAATAATATTATACCTTAGTGTAATATTGAAAAAATGGGAAACAAAAGAAATAAACGGAGACCAGAAAAGAGAAGATTCATTATGATGAGACAAAAACACATGATCGAAGTTGTAAAGTAAGTACCTACCTATTTACAACATTTTATCATTTTATTCATCTATGATTTTATGAAACTATTAGTTCAAAACACGCAAATAACGCATTTCAATAAAATGAGGAATATTTTAGCACATACCGTACTTATCACCGTAATTCATTATACTATTATGGAGAGCGATTGGTGCAATGGTATTATGTACGTATATCGTTCTACGTGCCAAAATGCCCAAGTTCAAATCTCAGCGACAGCAACTATTTTTCATTTACTTGTTTTATAAATTATAATTCTCCCCCTTCTTTAACTAAATTATGTTCTTTTTGATGTTTTCGTTTTTTTTTTTGTTTTTCCCGTTTTTAGCCATTTTTTGGTAGCAAAATTACCTACCTAACTACTTTTTATTCTTACTAATAATAAGTAGGTATTTATAACGAACATAATATTTCTATTATTTTCCTTCTAGTAAAAGAAGACGATTGACCATTAGTTCGAGTGCAAATGATGTGCAATCAGCGAAAACGTATCATGAGTAAGAATACCTATATTACATACTAGCTTTTGCCCGCGGCTTTGCGCACGTGATAAAAAACAAACACATAAATAAGTACTTACCTAGTGTTTATCCTTACTAATATAAAATATTATAGATACCTATTGAAAGACTTGTTGCGTTCGGCCAGTACCTAGGTACATATTATACATATTGTGCGTTTGATAAATACGTCGTTTTTGACATTTCAATTGACGTAATTATGAATTACTGCTAATAAGAAGGCAAATGTAATTCTCGTAGGAACTTTGATTTTTCTGGATAAAAATATGTTCTAATACAAGGTATAAGCCATCACCATATTTTTAAATTTCAGCCAAATCGGTTGAGTAGTTTTGCCGTGCAACCCAACAAAACAAACATTTCACATTTATAATATTAGTATGGATATTTCTACAAGTCTGCTCTCTCAAAACTGCTCTTTCTGACTTCGTAATAAAGACGCTGTCAACTGTTGCACATAATTATTATCTACTTTCATACATTCGGTAAGTTTTGCATTTGCCATACATAGGTACTCGTCTCCATAGATCTATGACAATCTTAGACACGACATAAATGCAAATATTATAATAAAATACCTACGTCATTTAGAAACTTTAGGGTAACTATAATTATAAAAATAGCAAACTAAAAAAGAATGTCAATCACACATTTTTTTTCAGATTAGAAAATAAATTGATAAATAAATTAATAATTAAACAAATTTGAGGTAACTGCACAAAGTAACGAAACATTACGTCCTGCACATGTTTCTGGGTAAGTTCAATAGATTTAATTGGGTGTGTGTGTGTGTATGTGTGTGTGTGTGTGTGTGTGTGTGTGTGTGTGTGTGTGCGTGTGTGCGCGTGTGCGCGTGTGTATCATAGTCTATCGTATGTATCGTAGTTATCCATCATAGTATAACTATACATATATGATTGTTTTATACAATGATTTATTCGTCCTATCTACATTACATCATATTATATGAGACTCCGGGCGTGACCAGCTATGTATTGCACCACATGATAAATTCGATGATATAGTGAATTCAAAAAATAATTCCTTTTGGATGGTTTCTTACAGACCCTGTCTGATTGCAGGTGTAACAGTATTTGTTTCCAACTGCTTTATACAAAACTTGCCCTGTTTGTTGTTAAATAATAATGCTAGCACTTGATAGTGCTGATTGATTTGTTTTATTTGAAATTTTGGAATAACATCCATCACGTCAATATTTGGGTTTCCATTTTTGCTAATGAGACTTTCGGCTATCATTATCATCATCATCGGCCCGTGTCAATCCACCGTTGGATATAGGCCTCCCTTAGTGAACGCCAAACCATCCGATCTCCAGCTACTCGCAATACGCAATAGTAATCTAATGAATAGTTTTACTTTTATAATTATATTAGTAGTTAATTAGGTACTCTGTTATTTTACTATCTAATAACATATATGTATTATGTTTATTTAGGTTGGAGTATGAATGTATCACGCCTCCTAGTCAAGAAACTAGGGCTGATGAAGTCACCGACGACCTTTCTAAGCTTGAGGTAATTTATCACGTGCTCTTGGCATAAATCTGAGATTGTAAAATATGAACTTACACTAAATCTAGTTGATATTATCTTACAAGTCAAAAAATTGTGCTCTTTTTCCAAACCTTTGAGTATTCTAACACTTTTAGGTTTTGCCGAGTCACGCTCCAGAAGAAGAAATCTACATCGGAAGACGAATCATAAACTTATCGAATTTTTTCAAAAATCTTCAGAAAATCTCGAACCACGGGCCATTGGATTGCAATTTATGTCATATAGATTTGATAGGGGAAAAGGTTAATGTATTGTCGTCAAAGTTTACATTTTTGTGTAGGATGTGCAATTTAAAATTTTACATTGAGAGCGATTCAAGAGACGAGAATTACTTGCCTGTAAACGATTGTGCTGTAGGTGGAATGATATCAATTGGTGGAGGACATTCAAATTTACAAGAACTTTCCTCCGCGTTGAATTTACCTGTTATATCTAATGAAAAATATCAAACTATTCACGAGAAATTGTCTAAAAGTTGGGAACAGGTTGCACAGGATTCTATGGACCTAGCCGCTGAAAAAGAAAGAAATATGGCTATAACTAAAGGTAGTGTTAGCAAAAATGGAATCCCTGTTATTGACGTGATTGTAGATGGATGTTATTCCAAAAGATCATATAAAACAAATTATTCGGCGCTATCAGGTGCTGGTACCATTATTGGGCGGCAAACAGGGGAAGTTTTGTATTACGGAGTCCAAAATAAATATTGCTACACCTGCGATAGAGCGGAGAAAAAGAAATTGCCTGTAAAAGAACATAAGCGCTTTAAGAACTACTCTGGCTCTTCGACAGGCATGGAAAGTGACATAATTGTTGTTTTTTATTTGCTGCATGGGTTGGAGAAGAAGAGAAATTGAAAATGGAAATAATACAAAGAGATGATTTATTTTGGAAAGAAAAAATGGAGGAGAAATTACAAAAAAATTACATTCTACACCTGCTACCTGAAATAGTAGATCCCAGATTTACACGGAACCTACCTATAAGAGATAAAATTACATCACAAGAAATATTGCATACTCCACCCGCACATACACACAACACATATCCAACACACACAGACATACAACAACCTACATGTTCAAGATACCTTACATATACAGACCTGTAATAAACCCTTCTGCAACTCTACTACTCTTCCTAAATAAGAAATTATATAAATTTATTTATGTATATTGGTTTTTTATTAATACCTATCCCATTAGCATTGTAGCAGTAACATGTTAATATAATATGCATATTATGTAGCTTCAAAATATTGTACTTCTATATCGTGAGATCTGTCCGATACTATTTATCTCATGTGAGTTGATGCTTTCTTTTCTTTCCTTCCGACTTCACTCTCCCCGCGCATACCTAAGGCGCGGTACAGCGGTGTCGGTCAGGCTATTATAATTTGTGCCATGACCACTTATTTCCCCATCCCGATATTAGCACCCCCCCCCCTATTCCTTGGCTGACAACGCAGATTCATATGGCGTTGGCTATGAGCGTTAGAGAGCACTTACCATCAGGTAAGCCGCCTGCCTGTTTGCTCCTCTTCTATAAAAAACCTGTGTGTGTATTACATTATAATACATACAACTACACGGTAGTAGCGTATATATTATAGAAATGTCCCGACTGACTTAATTTAACGCAATAAACATGCCTTCAAATGATGTGTTGAACATTAATTATAATATATGTAATAGTAAAAAAATAAAACTAATAATACCCGGCTTTCTTATTTGCCCTATCTATTTACTATTAGCTCTACTAAAAAAATTCATTATTATTTATTAAAACGCCATCTATGTTGACATTTATTATTCACGCACATGCTGGTAGGTAGTAGTTCGATCTTTTACCGCTCTTTTAAATACGGCGCTACGGTATCGGAGACATTGTGGGCGTGGTTTGAAAAATTCAAATCGCAGATTTGATTTGCTCTATTCAGCGTCTTAATAATAAAATTGATTCTTTTAAGTTGTTGAGTTATATATCTTTCAGATGTCCCAGATCATGTTCAGGCAATGTAAATAGCTTATTTGACGTGCCACTGTGCAGAACTAACAATGCGAGTAACACATTTGTTCCTCGTGCGACATGGTGTTATAACAAATTGTTCTCTGAAGCCAACCCATTCGGATGCTCATTCGGTGCATTATAAATCCCTAAAATTACGGAAATAATTTCTAGACCATATTTTTTCTTTTTTTATTGTATTTTTGTATTCTTACGTTTTATTCACGATGCTTACTCTTTATATTGATCTATTTATTATTTTGTTTTATTAGTTTATTGTTTGACGTTTTAATGTTTTGTTTTATATTTTAGTGGGCTTCTGTGTACTTCACTGGTTTCTGTGTATTTTTTTAAACCTATTTTAAGATAAATTGTAACCATTTGTGTTCCTTGAAAATAAATAAATAATAGATTTTTTGTTAATTGTCAATTGTTTATGTTTCAGTGTAATATAGAAAATGTGGGATTCATAGATGATGTTTTAATAATATAATTTAATAAAAAAGCAACGATACAGATTGAAACAAGTAAATGGGTTTAAACAAATTAAATTAATTTATTTTCTTATAAATTTACTTTTTTATCTGCAAATGTATGCGAAACAACTATAACTAGATCAACTATCTAGTCTATTCGCATACATTTTCATTCTATATGCGGAGCAAAGAAACGGCTTTGCTCCGCATATAGGTATCAGAAGACGTCGTCTACACTAGCGACCCACCCTCTATCTTTCTAATACAAACAATGGGCTAGACACGAACTACGAACGGACACGCTCTCGCCTTCAATACTGAGACAGGACTGATCTTTAGGCTTACATTATTGTTTTTTTGTTTGAATTAATAAAAATCTCAAATGGTGAATGTCTTATGTAAACATTCTTATCAAGATTTAAGTAAAGATATTTTCAAATATAACTACTAATTAGAATAGATATCTATAATAGTAAAGGTCGATTTCAATGTTTTTGTTCAATGTTCACGATTTTTTTTCTCAAAAATTAAGGATTAATTTACGATTAATTGTAGACGTAGTCGTCTATTAAGCAACTGTGATTTTTTTCTAGTGTCATTCAATGAAGTGAGTTCTTAATTATTATTATTTTTAATCGTAAGTGCCCATTCGCGCGATTCTTAGGGACTGGCCTCTTAAATTAATTTAATTTATTTTTCTATTCTATACACTTACAATAACAGCATCTCTCCTACTTATTCATATCTTAATTAGATTTTCAAGACCCGTCATTTATTCATAATTTCACTCAGAAAATCAGACTTTCCATAAAATCTCAAAACAGTAGTTTCAAATATAATGATGAATAACATTTTGCACTTTATATGCGCTTCAAAAGCAACAAAGATATTTTTTACATAATACTGAAATAAGTTCACAATAAAGTTTTACCAATTTTGAGTAATTTAACCTCAAAATACTCCATTTTTGGTCATTATTACAATTTTTTACCGATAACAGCCTTAATGTTGATTTCACACAAAATTTTGTTTACTTATGTCTTTTCACTTCCAAGTGACAGGAGTAATTTATTGCTTTGCTTGTTTCTATGTGACGAAAGATCGTAGATAAGTATTAGATTAATATTTTGAATATTTGTATCTTTATAATTAGGTGCCATGATTGTAATTAGGTTGAACTTAAAACTCTTTCAAGGCATTTCTCTCCGTTTTTAATAAACAAATGTAGGTGTTTAAGTAAGTATACCTAAGTATTTACGTTGACAGGTTTTAGCTTTGATTTTGTATGTGACACAATATCTAGTTTATCACATTTTATACTTATTTCTTAATGTGAAATAATAAAATGTGTAAAAGTTAAGTAACATAATACAAAATCGATATACCTGAGGTAATTGTTCCTCTGTAACATTGACTTCACCGTAGTACATAAAATCGACCATTGTACGTAGGTCAGCAAATGTGACATCTTTGAGAATCACAATGGGATGATGTGATGGATTGTCGACAAATAGTGACTGTAAATACAAATTTTATTTTAATTAAACACAGTAAATCTAAGCCTTATAATATGTACTCCCAAAGAACAATTAAAGGTTGTAAATTAAAGTAATATGTTTAGAAATTGTACAAGATTTTGGCAAAAGAGATTTTTACATTTCTTTCAAAGTGCACACAAATATCACATTATTTTCAAAACAACGATTATTACTGTTATTATATACAGGGTGTGGCGTAATGAGTGAATTACCCTTTACCCACGGTAGAGGGGCATCGCGACTGTTCGGAAAATAACAAATTCAGTACAAGTGTCACGGTTTTCGAGGTATTGGGCATTACTGAAAATTAGAAAAAACTTCGACCTTTACACACTCTTTTAAGTGCCAAATTTACAATACAAAGAATTTTCTCAGTCTGCTTTTGAATAGCATTCCTAGATAGTGGTGATATCAAATGTAAACTACCAATTTTGTACGATAGCCATAGTTTTTTTAGCTGACTGGAGTGGGATATTTAAATTTACTACAAAACGATCTCCCAGCACTATTAGAAGACGTTTCGCTTGAAAATAAGAAGAATGTGGCTGCAGCATGATGGTTGTCCCGCGCATTACGCCCGAGTCGTGGGCGAACATCTCGACACCACATTTCCCGGAAGGATTGGACGCTTGGGAACTGTTCAGTGGCCACCTCGGTCATTAATCAAGGGGGCATCAAAAAATCAAGGGGGCTCCCTTGATTTTTTTTTTACTGGACATGGTGGCCTTAAGGACATGGTGTACAAGGAGCCCATCTCCACTATCGATCCACTTCGGAAACGAATAAACAGAGCTGTGGAGATCATAAATCAAATAGGGCATGCCCAAAGAGTTAAGCAATCATTTATTAAAGGTGCAGGGCATGCATTCGAGCTCACGGTGGGCACTTCGAACACTTGTTGTAAAACATTGAAGAAATGTAATTGGTTTGACTATTTTGTTTCATTTACATGCTTAATGTAGTTCCTAGTTGAAACAGTTGTATTAATAGTTAAAATTAAATTAACTTGTAAATTCACAAAATGCTTCTGCATCATCATAGAAATATCGTACAAGTTATACTGATTTGGAATGTTATTGAAATAAGCTATTAATTAATGAATTGGGGACTCATGGCACCGTAATTTTTTTTACACCACGAGTTACCAAAGTTAGAGAAAAGAAAATAACTAATCACAAATTTTGCGTTCAAAAATAATAAAACTAATAATAAATAAATAAACTATGGCAATCGTACAAAATTGGTAGTATACGTTTGATAGCACCACTATCTAAGAATGCTATTCAAAAGCAGACTGAGAAAATTCTTTGTATTATAAATTTGGCACTTAAAAGAGTGTGTAAAGGTCGAAGTTTTTTCAAAGGAGATGGCTAAACGACTGCCCTTAACATGTATAGATATTTCATATTCACTCCTAACAATTAAAAATTCATTCATGAATTATTTCATACACAATATACTTATAGAACTTTCAAGAATTTATTTAATAAATAAATGTAAATCAATTGTTATCCTAATTTTTTCAAGACAACATGTAGTGCTGCAAGCATTTCCGGACAAAGTAATCGAGATTGACGATTCTTTTCGACAAAACTTAATAATCGAACAAAACAAATTGCTGAAAATACTTCGAGAATGTATTACCTAATTAATAGATGACTTTACCATAACAATCTATTAATACTTTTCAGTCGAATTGTCAGTTGATTGAGCAATATAAAAAAAACAGTGTCTCTGTGTGTGTATTGTATACACATATGAAGTGACACATTCATTATATTAGTTATGGAATTATTATTCATATAGTTGATCAGGCGATGCATTCAGGATGGTCATGGTTATTCAGGATGGTCATGGTTATTCAGGATTGCCCACGGATCTACGGCTACGAGCAGTAGGTAGTTGTAAAATATATATACATATACTACACGTGGGATAAAATCGACTTCGACCACTCGTTTTCATATGAATGCCCCATAAACCTTACAGACAGAATGTCGCATTCACGACTGTCAGATTATTTGCTATTTATCCCAATTCTATAAGTATGTATATTCACTCATACTTATTAATGCTACAAGCAATAAGTCCATTTATTATATCACTTCTTATCATTTCTCCTCAATTTAAAATGAATATTTTTTGACACTTCGATTATTTAATCGATTCTGTTATGGTCCCGAGTTCAATCATTCATCTCTATGAGCATGCAATAAGACAAATAAACGTCAACATCAAACGTCATCTGTTCACTTCTGCAAAGAGTATGTTCTCCGTGCACTGCGGATCGTTAGTTGCGCAAAATAAACAGTTTTTGATTTTTGGTATTGACCTTCGTTGGGATTTTGGACTAAATGTTTGTGCTCGCCTATCATATTGACCCCTCGCTGCCTTTACTGACACTTTTAAAGCCTTTAAAAATTTATTTAACAACCAGGATAATCCTAGCGCCTTAGTAACAATTCACAGCAAAATCATATGTTTTAAGTTTAGCATACTTATTGCAGAGGCATTTCTATTTTTTATTTTTTATATTGTAATAGAACTAAAAGTTCCTGAAATATTTTTGATACGAAACGCTAATACTAGATTATTTTGCAATATTAAAAGATAGCTCTTATGTTTATACATGGTAAGGGCAGACGCCCATACTTCAATTTGGCCATTTCAAAAATAGCCATTAACTCGAAAACCGACGACACTTTTACTAAATGCAATTTGTCATTTTTCGAACAGTCGCGATGCCCCCCCACCGTGAATAAAGGATTATCCACTCATTACGCCACACCCTGTAATTATGTCAATGCCTTATGTCAAATCACAACATAAGTCATAATGTACATATATATTTTGTACCTGTTTTTCCTTTATAATGTATACTGTACACTTGAAATGTCTATTTAATGGAACATTAATGTTTTAAGGGCGATAACACTTACATGAAAATATGTGCTGCAAGCAGAGAGGACCACTTTGTGAGCTACCAAATGTTGACCTTCAGCTGCGAGAGTGACATCCACCAAAGTTTTTGTTGTAAGAAGTGTTTCAAACATTGATATAAAGTTTGGTTGATGGTTATTCCACCGAAGGCTGTATTGTTGAGACATTGTGTCAATCTAAAAAATGGTATAAAGAATTATTTTACATGATTAAAACAAAATAATTTCGATTTTATGGAATCTTAGAATAAGTGCTCGTTATTTTCTTTTAAAAACTCTAGCTTTTATTTATATATTTCTTTATATAGAAGAGGGGGCAAACGGATAATCGGTTCACCTGATGGTAAGTGAAGAGCGACATCCACAGACACCAGTGGATTAGCAGGTGCGTTGCCAGCCTTTCAGATATGAGTATGCTCTTTTCTTGAAGTCCCTAAGTTGTATCGGTTCGGAAACACCATTATATTAAAACATAATAAATAATATCTTTACCTTTTTAATAATGTTAATGCAATCACAAAATTGTTTCACTTTAGAGTGAATTTGAAACCTAGAAGTCAAGACAACTAATTAATCATTTTGAATTTATATAAATATTGTTTCTACAATATCATAATACCAATTGCACTAAATTTAATTAGAGTTCTTAGCTGTTAATAATGATCATCAAAATTTATTTTTTATTTTTTAAAAGAATAACAAATATATTCCAATAAAACCATTTTAATAATAACTACCTTTTGCCTACATTAGCTTCTTCTCAATTTCTGGTATTTTTCAAATTATCTGAAAAAACATTTTATGTCAATAAAAATACTATGAAATATAGGCATAATCATTATGTGAAATTTACATCATTATAACATGTATTAATACTGTAGTCATAAAAGCTGTAGCACCAAGACCATAGTAAGAAGAACTTGTCCGAATGGTTTCATACTGTATAATACATGACAAGAAAGGCTTGAACTGTGCATCCAAGTTGTGCAATTAAAGGTTACTTCTGGTCATATAATAAAGGGTACTAAGGAAAAAGGAGGGTACAATTAAAGGAGGATAATGTTAATAATAAACACATAACACTACATTTTTGCAGCTTTTTATTTAGGTATACTATAATTCGCAAATAGCCACAATATTGAAAGCATAAATGTTCAATTGCATTAGTCAACTGATGGTCAATTATACTCTTTTTTAGTTGATGGAATATATAATATTCCTTTAAGAACTTCAAGAACTTCAAGGATAATACAGCACAATTAAAACCAAATTATATAATTTGGACACATTCTTATTTAAAACCAATTTTATTATAACACAATATTATACCAATCATCATTTCAATAAGCATTACATAATTATATGAAATATTTACATATAAAACAATCAACAATACACTTTATACATAAATAACTTCCATATTAACATCTAATAATAGAGTGCAATCAATGTGTTGTTGTCAATTTATTTCTAGGGTACTGTCATACATAGTACATTGCTAGACATGGCTTCTCAATAAATCTTTAGATGTGAAATCCCTCATAAATACCTTTTGACTTAGACCAGCTATAAGCTATAATGGAGACTGTTCTCCTATTTAGTTGGAGTTGGATCTTATGGTGCTGCCACATATAATACAAAGCAAAAGAAATTCTAATACCACAAAATAATAAAATATTATCAATATTTGGCAAATTATGAAAATTTTGTATACGCCAGCACAATACAGTTTGTACAGTCAACAAAACCAAGTATATATATATATATATAAAACCTCAGAGTAAATATTTAAAGTTGTATACTTCAGCTATTGTCTATGTTTAAATGTAATTCTATTCGATAATTCATGATACGTAGGGATGCCCAAAAAGGGTATTGTATTGATATGTATGGATCATAATTGTATCAACATGTGATATTATTGTTTCCTTTTGTATCAATATCTCGTATCGAAACATTATCACATGCTTTTCAACATATTATAAGTGTATATCAAAATCAGCCAAGAACTACTCACTCTCATATATTATGTTGTGACAACGAAGTTGCTGATTGAAGTAGTATGACCATCACCCAATGTACTATTTTATGATGTCTCTTTAATTGAGTTTGTAAAACTACTAATTATTATTATTAATTTTTACAAGTATGACATAATTTAGACTGTCCACTTTTACCTGATATGAAAAAAATATCATACCATTGACATTACTGAGTGTCCCATTATAATGAAAATGAAATAAGTCTTGTAGCTCCAACTTCAAGGAAATGAAATAGGAGAACACAATAATAAACTTTGATTAATAATATTTGTCTATATTTCAAAGTCTAAAGTAGTGTTTAAAATAATCTAAATCTCTCTACAAGTCCAAACAAAAATCTAGTTCTAAAAACTTTTTTGTCTTATTACAATTAACAATATATTCAATGGCACTGTTTACCATCATTTTGTTTTGATGTAATGATAATTTTTTTAAAGTATAAAAAATAAAACATTTTTTAATAGGATACATTAAAGCCATATTTTTATAGGAATATGATATGTTGAGCGCACCGTAAGGACTGAATATGGTATTAAATATTGATATATAACAAAATATCGTATTGTACAGGCTGTTCCTAATAGACATAAATCTAGTGATTTACCTAAATATTAAACATACCCACAAACCAACATTATGGTCAGTTGTTTTTAATGACATTTTCTAAAACCTATTGAGACTCAAAAATACACTTTCGGATTATGCAAAATATTCGCAATGCAGTACAATTCTATACGAAAAAATTAAGGGTATAATAATAATATTTGAGTTAAAGCATACCTTATTTATCCTGTTTCTATTTACTTACATTAATTTGCCAAAAAACGGAAATATGTGTTTTTTTATTGTTGATTAAAGGTAAGATTTGTATTATTATTGTTTATGGGTTGAATTAATACCTATATTTTAAAAAATATCTTTACTATGTTTTGTTTGTTAAATAAGTATTGTTGCGTAAATGATTTTAATCAACAATTGAAATTACTATGTATTTGAAAGTAAAATATATACGGCGCACAGCAGTTAATGAAATAAAAAAGATATTTAAGTATAGGTGTGATTCTTGTATGCCATTGTTGCCTCAAATTCGCTGCATTTCAATTTACGAAACGTTAAATACTTTATAACGTTTTCGTATACATATAGGCGAGTTGCTAGTTTTCTACAATTAGGCTTCGCTACTTCGTTATGGCTACATGGGTAATCACGCAATAAGTGAGTAATAATGTACATCACAAAAAAAATAAAGAGTAGTTGTAGTTGAGGCCACCCCGGACGTATAAGAACAATCAATACAAAAGAGTATTAATAACGACTAACATGTTTTAATTAATAGCATTGAACTTACCATTTGATAATTTGTTATTGCTCAAGGCAAACACACATATCACATTAGTTTAAAATAAATTATCTATACAACAATCAACCCACGCTAACAATAACTATCAAAGACCAAAACCCACGCCAACCAATGCTGCCATTTAAAAAACTGTTGAATATAATTTTATTTTCCTTGTGCACCCAGTGATAATGTTCTGCAAAATTAAAATATTATAGGTTTTAAATAAAATTTTCCTTTTATTGTTTCTTTATAAATAAGTATGAACGAGCATTTATGTATACTTATACAGAAAGTGTATCGAATTATTGTCTTTACAGACCCACTAACTTATCTGTGCCTGTGGCATTCTGTGGATTGTGTGTCTGAGTTATATTTAATAAAGTATCAATAGATTTGACAAGCTAATAATAATACCGTATTGGAACGAGATAGCAACATAGGAACAACTCCAAGAGTGACAGAGACATAGACACTTTCTTTTGTCTTTGTCAGAATATCACTCTTAGTTGTTTTTGTTGTGCGAGTGAGAATATTTGTATGGCATTAAAATTATCGACTAAATTTTAATGCCATACAAATATTCTCACTCGCGAACAGTTTGTCAAATATGTCCGCACTTAGTACTAAGATCCAGTATCAATAGATTTGACAAGCTAATAATAATACCGTATTGGAACGAGATAACAACATACGAAAAACTCCAAGAGTGACAGAGACATAGACACTTTCTTTTGTCTTTGTCAGAATATCACTCTTTGTTTGTTGGGCACAACTATGATATGCCCAACAAAAAATTATCGACTAAATTTAAATGTCATACAAACATTCTCACTCGCGAACAGTTTGTCAAATATGTCCGCCATTTTGTCTACTTTTTAATTTGGTCGGTTTATAGAATATGGTGATATCAGTTTTGTTATAGGCAGATTACCTAAGAATGTGAAAAAAATTATATAAAAAGAGTGACTGGAATCTTTGAAATAAACACAATAAAAACAAATATGCTTATTGCTATCCTAAAAGGCTAAGTACTATAGATCATACACATTAAGAGGACGTTTATAGCCTTCCTTTTTATTATTTATGTTTTTAGCGGTTTGTTATTAGTCATTACATATTTTCGATAATCCGGAAAAATATAGCTGTCATATATACAAATAATGTTTGGGTAGGGCTAATGCTTATAGTTATCTATCAACCTTTTCCTTTTTTTTTATTATTTAAAATACACCTGTTTCAAAAAATTATCGACTAAATTTGAATGCCATACAAACATTCTCACTCGCGAACAGTTTGTCAAATATGCCGTCATTTTGTACTACTTTTTAATTTGGTCGGTTTATGTAGGTATGGTGATACCAGCTTTGTTATAGGCAGATTACCCAAGAATGTGGTATTATATAAAAAGGGTGACTGGAATTTTCGAAATATACACAATAAAAACAAATATGTTTATTGCTATCCTAAAAGGCTATGTACTATAGATCATACATATTAAGACGTATATAGCCTTCTTATTTATTATTTATGTTTTTAGCGGTTTGATAATAGTCATTACATAATATTTTCGATAATTCGGAAAAATGCAGCTGTCTAAAATTACAATAAATGTTTGGTTAGGGCTAATGCTTATAGTTATCTATCAACCTTTACTAGTTTTTTTATTATTTTTAATACACTTGTTTCAAGAAAATAAGTAGAGTTGTTATTATGAATGTGGTATCCCTGTAAAATAAACCTGTCCCTTTCGGGTATACGCGAATGTCAATTCCATATAATACTTGTTCCTAGACTTAGTACTACTTTTTAATTTGGTCGGCTTATAGAATATGGTGATACCAATTTTTTTATAGGCAGATTACCCAAGAATGGGGAATTATATAAAACGGTGACTGGAATCTTCAAAATAAACACAATAAAACAAATATGTTTATTGCTATCCTAAAAGGCTACGTACTATAGATTATACATTTTAAGGGGACGTTTATAGCCTTCTTTTTTATTATTTATGTTTTTAGCGGTCTGAGTGGCAGCGACACTGTCGATCTAGTATTGCTAATTAATATCAGTTGTCCAGAATTGGGTACGTATCACAAGCAGGTATTCTAATTTCACATTACAATATAAATATTGTTTATTATAAAACGATTTTATACCCTTAATGGAACCCTTATTATTCCAAAATTTTTTAGTTAAATGTCTATAATGTGAATAAAAGTTTCACTTTTACCGTGGTTTCATATAACCACACAATCCTTTTTATTTATCAATACTGTAGGCAGTGGGTAAGTGTTTTGTTGGTATTTTTTAAATGTAATTAACGAATTTTTTGGTAATTAAAAAAATAAGGGGAATAAAAACATATTCTGGAATACCCTAACAATGGTTTTGGTAACATCGACTTTTCACTCGTAAGTTCATATTTTATTTCATATTGTGGTTAATTGTAGTTGAATAACTACAGCTTGGCAAAAAAGAGTATGGAAAAAATGAGGGCGCCACTTTCACTCAAATCTCATCATAATATGAAAAATCAGTAAGATAATTTAATCAAATCGTTAAAAATAAATGTGAAACACTAAGCTTTATTCAAAATCCAGTATTTGTCGTCCAAGTATTGTCAACATCATAGGTTTCCATTTAGTAGTATATTTAGTTCCACTTGTCACCACGTCATACTCTTTTTTGCCAAGCTGTATATATGTGATCAGTATTTATGTATATATACTTTCCTTGGCTTATAATTCATAAGTTAAATTGAAAAAAAAGGTAATAATTAATATTGCTTTTGTGACGTCTATAATTTTAACATTACTAGTATGTTTTCCCTTTTCCTAGTAATGTGTGTTATTAATATTTTAATTGAATTTATCTCCAAAAGCTATCCTTAAATTAAAAGTGAGATACCTATATATTTTCATTTAAATCATAATAGTTATAAGGAACTTATGGTGAAATTTTTTAAATAAGAAAAATATTACTCATAGAAGTTTAAATAAGGTTCATTTTTCATACAATATTCTGAGTTCGTAACGAAATATAATTGCTTCATTTTAAATTTTCTAGAATAGTTTTTAATTCATTTTAAATAAGTTTAAATATTTTAAAAATAGAGAAATATTCAAATTTTTCATATTTCAGCTTGGAGGGACTGATGAGAGAAATGCCATGAACATCTACTTCTATACCATTCACAAAAACAATGAAAGAGCAACCAATACCTGTGAAATTTGATGCAGTATCTGTGCCCTGTTTACGTTGCTCTGTCTACATTCTTTGTCATTACTTAATTATCATACAAAAATATGGTTGCTATGCAAGAATTAACTAATTTAATTAATATTTCTTTATTTCAATAAAACAAGCTTTTTTACTCTTATTTTCCTCCTTTCCTTTTCAGTATTCTTATTTTTCTATTTTGAGAATTTTATGTCAAAAGTCCAGCTTATATTAATGTTTATGTAAACTTTATTTTATTGTTTTTACTTACCCAGTTCTAAAGCATTACAGTTCTAATATACATTTTTATAATAGATCAGAGGGTCAACCGGAGCTAAAAGTGTGCCATCGGATCAGTTTAAATTAAATACGCAATAAAGAGTCAAAAATTCACAGTATAAAATACCTTTTCGAAACAAAAAAAAAACCTAAAATCATTACACACAATAATATGTGTAATGTAAAACATTACACAAGCTAAAAAGCTTGTCATGTTTTTATATTTAGCGTTTTGCCTTAAAATAGGCAAAATGTTTTTGTATGGCAACAACCATTTTAGACGTCACTTCAATATATCTATCTCATGTCGCCACGGCTAGCATCAGTCTTAGTGTTGAGTTAATACCGATATTTGTCAGTATTAACGAATACTAATATATTCCTCAAGTAATATTATAATACCTAAACTAATATCTGCATATCACCGATATGTATGACGGGGTTACATGTTCCTTACCTATTATATTCCTGCTCAATTTAATTACTCATAATATGCTGCGATGAGTGCGATTGCAACTAATATTTCATAATATTGGTATTAGATGAATGTTAATTTTTACTTATTGTTTAATGAATGAGTACAACATTTTAAAGGTAGCTTATTGAATTATATAGTTTATTAGTTTTAACTATTTTCAGAGGCAAATTTTAAATTTCAAAATGGGAAGAAAAACTCAACTCAAGTCCCGGCCCGAGTTGAGTTTTTCTTTCCATTTTGAAATTTATGAAATTATAAATGAATAATATATGTTTTTTCAATTATTTTTTATTTATACATAAAAACATCAATTTTCAACATCACCTTATCGACGAGACCGGAGACGATGAAAGCGCGAACGAAATATGTAGGTAATCCATCTCTCTCATACAAACGTTTCATAATATTTATATATTCACGAATCCCATGGGCACCAACCGAGTGAATCCTAACTATGCAGAGTGTTATTATCCGATTCATTTTCGATGGTCATTATAGACATTAGGGTGATATGAAATATTAGCATATCATAGTTCGTCATATTACTAATCCACGAATCCATTCAATATTACTAATATCTTATCGAATACTAATATATCAGTCGTACCACTAATCAGTCTATAGGATTCTCTGTCTACGTTTGGTTCCCATTTTCACCTCCCTGAATTTGGCACCAAAAAATATTTTTTTTAAACTTTTATTTAAACAATCCGATTGTTCGTCGTTTGTCCGTCAATGTCAATGTGATGTAATTGTTTATTTGTCCGATAATTGTTTATTTATAAACAATTAAACAAATTTTTACTCACAAGATAGCACTTTCTTTATCAAATCG
This sequence comes from Helleia helle, assembly GCA_963853865.1. NCBI lineage: Eukaryota > Metazoa > Arthropoda > Insecta > Lepidoptera > Lycaenidae > Helleia > Helleia helle. The sequence continues at coordinate 11,350,228 of OY971420.1, forward strand.
ATTAATTTTTTTTTCATTTGATCGGTAATTATTTTTTATTGATTGTCCGATCAATATTTTTATTTGTCCGATTGTTTTTCTATTTTTAATTTTTATTTTGAAAATTCTAAATACGTAATTGTTATTGCGCATGCGCGAAAGTATATGACGTCACAGCAGGGACTGCCATATTTATTTTTATCTACTAATTTAACTGAGTAGTTTTTTCTATTTTTTTATCTATGGAGAGGTACCTAAACAAGTAGCTTTACCTCCATTATGGAGGGTAGAGGTAAGGAGAGTCATCCCTCTACCCTCCATACCCTTCATATTGTATTCCAAAATAGTTTTAGTAGTGATTATACTCCAATATTGGAGTAGTTATAATATGTTTATATAAATATAATTTTATTTATTAACAACTAGAAGTGAAAAGTCAAAGTTAAATTTTATTGAACGGGAATTCTTTTTCAAATGGAGTAAAAGCTGTAAGCTACCATGCCTTCGAGACTTTGGAAAAACTATGCAATTATCTACAGTTACCGTTTGCCTTCTAAATTGGAGGTATTTATTTTACTTTTGGTATAATTGGTTTTTTTTAATAATAATTTAATAACTTTTTAATTAATTTATTTTTTGCTAACGTAAAAAATTTAAGTGTAATTATAAATTCGACAGATAGATTACGCTAATGTACGGCAGCCTCCTGCAGTTATCACTTGCGACTTATAAGCTTTTTCTTTTATTATTCACTTTTACTTTCTTTTCACTCATGCTCACTTTCTCTCTTTTTTTCTATTTAATTGTTATTCTCTATTATTTGTTTATTTAACAATAACTTCATAGCGTCTATCGATTACTATGTGTCAGGAAAAAAACAATTCAAGTAAAAAGATAACAATCATCTCAGTACTTGCAGACCATATTTCAATGACACAAAAATAATAATAGTTTATGATAATAATAAAATAATTAATAATCACTAGGAATAATTAATACAAAAAAATATGAAACTAAAAGTAATAATAACAACAACAACAACGATAATAATAATAATACTAATTATAATAACAGTAATAATAATAATAATCAGATAGAACGCTTCCCACAATAGATATAAATAAATATGGCAGTCCCTGCTGTGACGTCATATACTTTCGCGCATGCGCAATAACAATTACGTATTCAAAATTAATTTCACAAAAAAATTAATTAAAAATTGAAAAACAATCGGACAAATAAAAATATTGATCGGATAATCAATAAAAAATAATTAACGATCAAATGAAAAAAAAATCGATTTGATAAAGAAAGTGCTATCTTGCAAGTAAAAATTTGTTTAATTGTTTTTTGATTGATTGACAATGTTAAAAATTTGTCCGATAATTGTTTATAAATAAACAATTATCGGACAAATAAACAATTACATCGGACATTGACGGACAAACGACGGACAATCGGATTGTTTAAATAAAAGTTTAAAAAAAATATTTTTTGGTGCCAAATTCAGGGAGGTCCCATTTTCGCCATTTCACAGATAAGTTGGTGGGTCTGTACATAGACAGAATATAGAAGGACTGGGCATACCTACGAAAAAAAGGTGTAACCTACAACTCAAATCGGCACTTAACATGGCTACTATTGCTAGGGTTTTGACAGCAAAACCATAGAGAATACTACTATGAAAAGGTCACTCAAGATGGCGGATCAGGCACTCATTCACAGCTGTAAGTTTAAAGAAAGGGGCAACTCCTCTTATTTCTTAACTTCATGGGGTCTGTACCTAGGAAGAAGTATCATATGGAATTGACATTCGCGTATACCCGAAAGGGACAGGCATATTTTACAGGGATACCACATTCATAATAACAAGTCTACTTATTTTCTTGAAACAGGTGTATTTTAAATAATAAAAAAACTGGAAAAGGTTGATAGATAACTATAAGCATTAGCCCTACCCAAACATTATTTGTAATTTTAGACAGCTATATTTTTCCGGATTATCGAAAATATGTAATGACTAATAACAAACCGCTAAAAACATAAATAATAAAAAGGAAGGCTATAAACGTCCTCTTAATGTGTATGATCTATAGTACTTATCCTTTTAGGATAGCAATAAGCATATTTGTTTTTATTGTGTTTATTTCGAAGATTCCAGTCACTCTTTTTATATAATTTTTTTCACATTCTTAGGTAATCTGCCTATAACAAAACTGATATCACCATATTCTATAAACCGACCCAATTAAAAAGTAGACAAAATGGCGGACATATTTGACAAACTGTTCGCGAGTGAGAATGTTTGTATGACATTTAAATTTAGTCGATAATTTTTTGTTGGGCATATCATAGTTGTGCCCAACAAACAAAGAGTGATATTCTGACAAAGACAAAAGAAAGTGTCTATGTCTCTGTCACTCTTGGAGTATTTCGTATGTTGTTATCTCCTTCCAATGCGGTATTATTATTAGCTTGTCAAATCTATTGATACTTGATCTTAGGTCTGTACCATAAAGTTAATATACCTAGCGGAAAGGTATATTAATTTTATGGTCTGTACACGGTGTATTCTTACCGTTCTTTGCTTTTTGTAGATATTAAATTTAGTGTGTATCTATTTTCTAATTCCAGAGCAAACAGCGACTCAGTGCCAAAACAAAACTAAAACTCAAAACTCTAGTTTTCAAGTGCACTAGCAGAGTGCGCTAAGTTCAGTTTTCTAAATAAAAATAGTGTAAAAGTGCATTTCCTATTGTTTTTAAAATAAATAGTCGATGTTTATACCGTTCATACTTATATTTATTTTTTTAAACAGTCTGAATTAACTTTTTGTTATTTCCAAAAAAACTACAACAACACGAAAAAAAATTTTTTTAAACTAAAGCTATTACTATTAATATTTAAATACATAAGATACATATATTTTCGGGTGCTTACCGCGTTTTGAGTAAATTTATATTTATTTAATATTTTTTAAGATATTCAACAAAAAAACGAACATCGCTGGGCGATGGAAAATGGAAATAGGCATAAGGTATGTCCAAGTGTAAACATCAATGTCGTGAACCCATAATATGTGCTAATTTAATGGACTTTATTAATGATCCTTGAATTCAATGAAAATAAATCTTTGTAAATACATACGGATTACCTAGATACGGACTTCAGGAATACTTATTACAGAATCAATTTATATTTATCAGAATAAGGCGAGAAGTGAAGGCGTGCTTTACTCTATCAACAATTAGGTAACTAACACATTATTAGTGATTTGTTATTCTTTTTAGGTAAGTACTTGAATGTTTAGGTACGAACTTTTCACTTATTAAAAAAAAACACCTTTTTTTGTTTTCACATTATTTGTTTATTAATTCTTTAATCGATTTATTTTTATTTATGAAAAATCAGTGTTTTGCGTTTTGTTTGACCTTCGTTTATTAAAAGGTCAACAGTTTATATAATTTTCATCGCCCTGTTGTACTACCTTTATCCTATTTTTGCGTGATTCATAAAAAATATTTTGTTTGTATTAACTAAAAAATATTTTCAATGACTTTTAGATAAGTTTCTTTTTATTATGTTTAATATGTTATGATTTTATATAATTCAGATTATATATAATGTATCAAATAAGATTGATTCCATAAATATAAAAAATAATATTATTTACACAAAAAATATCACTATATTAGTGATCTATAATAAACCTATGTTAGTAGCTTAGTAGTTTAAAAGCCAAACATATAGGGGAAAAATATGTTTATTATAATAATAGAGATTAAATTAGGTAATTATAAATTTACTGTTTGTCAAATGTACAGTATTCCATGGTTTTGGCTTTAGCGAATGTTTTATATACATAAGATAAAATATATATATATCTATTTTAAACAGTTTTGGCGATTGGCACCACTAACTATTATAAAATTTAAGAAACTTTGTTACAAAAGCCTAATATGATTTTTTTTTTAATGTTGGATAGGTAAACTGGCAAACGTGCCACCTGATGGTAAGTGGTGGTATAAGATGGCAAATTAGTTTACCTAGAATAAGCCCAGGCAACTCATCTATGTGCTGCCTATCCTGAGACATAAGATGTTAAGTCTCGATGCCAGTAATTATACTGCCTGTCTTGCCCTTCTCTCCGAAACACAGCAACACTGTTTCACGGGAGAAACAAGCAAGATGGTGTTGGACCCATGCAGCCAGGAGAGCGGCTTTTATGATAATAATGTTTGATCAATCAAACAATTTAACAAGAAAAAAAATCTCATATTTCTTCTTCATTGTTTATATTATTCTATATTATGCAGTTGTTCAAATTTATTGTTAATGCTAGTATCAATTAGTTCCAATTATTACTACACAAATAGCATTACGAGGTATTAATATTAACCCTTAACTACCTACCACCTATTTCTGTAACATAACCACCTATGTGCGGTGCTGGAGACCGCTCATGAACAATCACCTTATATTAAATTCGGGTTCTATGGTATCAAGAAATGATTGAAATGAGTAAAATACTTGTTTATGCTTAAGACTTATTTCAGACCTTCAAATAACATAAACTATAATAAAATCTTGGGATATATTATAATCTTTCAAGACTAATAGTTTTAACAAAAAAATATACTCTTCTTAAATTAAGAGATCTGATAGATAGAGGAACTTAAAAAAATTAACTTCTTTCGACTTATTTCTATAAACTAAGGAGTCCAACTATAAAATTAAATACAAAAACGAAACATTAATCTTTAAATTCAACAAAATTGCAACCCCCAAATATTCATAATTTTTCGCGGCAGTCACAGCATATTTTTTTCGCACACTCCAAACAAACTGGCACTTTGAACATAATACATAAGTAAGCAGTCTTGCGTTTCTTTTTTGGATCACACGTGAAACATGTTTTGCGAACTTCAAGTTTTTCCACATCAGATATGCTTTTGGTAGATCTTCACTTATCTGCAGAATACGATATTCGTCGTATTCTGCAGAACTCTTGACTTCTCGTTGAATGTGATCATTTTTCTCGCGACGTTCCATATGCGGTTTAGTTAGCTGCCCTGCCAATTTTCTTAAGAATTTAAATCGGCTTTCATTCTTTTGAGATGTATTACTCAAATTTATGACATACGCATTTGATGCAGATATATCTAACATTCTGTAAAATACAGTCAAAGGCCATCTTCGTGTTCGACGAGAAGTTGAGTAATTTGAGCACCTCTGATCAAGAAGATCGACGACTCGTCTGACATCTCCTGTTGCAACCATCTTTCTATATTTTCATCGGTTTTATCCATTTTTCACTAAAATAAACAAAATCGTGTGGGTGAAAAAAAATCACATAACCACCTACAAGCGGTCACAGAGACCGCTGACGAAATATTTTTACTTACCCTGGCCAAACGCGCGCACGTCCTCACTCGCCGAGCGCTAGCGCGGTTCTGATGTGTATGTAGAAAAGGTATATAGACGCGCACTGTCGTACGACGCATACAGATCGAAATATTTGAATTTAAAAATACGTTGCGGTCTCAGAGACCGCTGGTAGGTGGTTAGGGTTAATTAAAACTCAAAAACAATGTAGTTGATAAAAAATATTTATAGCAGCAATATATTATTATATTCATATTTCTTTTGTATATTTAAAAATCAAAAGTAATAATCTAGAGAATTGATTCATTGTTTTTTATTCAAGAGTTTTTAGGTAAGACTAAAAATGACGTACTATTAACTAGTGCTGCTAGTACGGTTTCCCGATGTAATATTATATATTTTCTATTTTGCAGATCCAAGAACACAATGAGTAAATTGTGTAGACAAGTTTCAATAGAGTCTCCAGGACCTACCCTGAAAGAATGTGTATTCAGTTTTGATGTGCCCATGCCAGATGTACCCATGTATGGTGCACGGATCAGGGTTGTATATGCCGGAGCATGTTACAGAGCCAATAGAACTCGATCAGCATCAGTTTGCAGTACTTCATCAATTTCATCAATTGGAAGCTTGTCTGGAGAAATGGAAGGATTCAGCATACATGGCTCTACACCAGCGCATGTTGGTTTACGAGATGGTGCACTGTTTCCTGGCTATGAAGTAGCTGGTATTGTGGATGCTATTGGAAAATCTGCAGAAGTACCAAATGATATTAAAGAAGGAACTAGAATAGTTTTGTATCCATACGAAGGTGTGCCACATGGTTATGCTGACTACATTATAGTGCCAGATTTCAAATGCTTGGTACCCATACCACCAGAATTACCTTTGAGTGTTGCCGCTATGCTTCCCACTGGTGCCCTACTTGCATCTAACTCGGTGCACAGTGCCAATGAGTGTCTATCTAAGGTACTGGAGGGACCCAATAAGAAAGATGAAGCAAAGTTATTGATCGTTGGCACAGGTGGCTTAGCACTCTGGGCACTACGAATTGCCACACACTACTTTCGCCAGGGACCTTACCACGGGCGACTTCGCATCACAGTAGCTACTTTGAAGGAGGAGGGAGTTATTTTATCTGAAGAGGGAGAACAGTAAGTTTTCTTTTTTAAAAGAAAAGAAAAGAAAAATATTTTATTCTATAAAGTTCTTTTGCAAATTGTCCATGCCTCAAAACAACCTTTTTCATGTTCCTGTGAATGGATAGTTAATCTTTAATTTCAACATTTACTTATGAATATTGTTTAGTTTATTAATTTCAGAAGTGTGTTAAATTACAAACAAATACCTTAAATTACCTACCGTATTTTGCATTAATAATTCAAATTTTTATCTATTTAGGGTAAACGTAGTACAGTGGACTGAGGACTTGTACGAGCGGCAGTTGATAGAACGTACAACAGACGCCTGTGGTGGACCAGTTGACATAGTCCTCAACTTCGGCACCACATCACGGTCTCTCCATCGTTCTTTGCAGTGCCTCGCGCCAGTGAGTGACTGATCTACCTGCACTTCTGGATTTGTAGGAATTTCTAAATGGTTGATTTCAGTGTTTTCTGTCTGTCTGTTGTAGTTTTTGACCACTTTTATGTAATTTTAATAAGGATTATGCATTTAATATTTGTGATAGGTAGTTTTTTTATTGGTAATAGAATTAAACTGGTTTTCATAGATTTTCATCACAATTTAAAAATGTAGGTTTATTATAATTTTCGCGTAAATATTTGAAAACAATTTATGTACCATTATGGTCCATAATTTAGTTATCTATCCTTTTAGGGCGGCGTGGTTCTAGTAACGGAGGATGTTGGTGACAAGTTGCTACCCAAGTTCGCGAAGAAGGCAGAAGAGATGAGAGTCAATATTGTTGCTGTGCCCAACGGGACCATAGAACAGCTGAGAGAGCTGGTGCAACTAGTCGCGCGCGGTGAGGTATGTGTAGTTATATTACTTTGTCGGCAAAGCATCATTTTGCAATATCTATTCATAATTTCTCTATACAATATTTACATAAGTGTTTCTTATTAATAGATTACATATACCTAAAAGTAAAGTAAATAATAATGCACATAGATGTACAGAACACCCCACCATGGTTCAGATGGTACAAAAGAGCAGGGGGCAAGGGGCGAGGATGGTAACCTCACCCCATTGTTCTCTCCCGACGTTGGAAAGGGTTGTTCTATGGCGTGGGACGACCACTATGTGGAGGTGGCGTCGGTCTCTTGGGGCACTGACTAGCCGTCTAGGTGCCCTGTTTGCTCATTAGATCCGTGCACCTCACCAAAGGGGGCATTGGTGGCACTCGCCGGGTTTTAGTGGGTAGAGCTGCGTACACTTACCAGCTTTCAGGTGCAGCGAGTCCCACATACCCGCGTGGGGAGACCCACTCCCCCGCGGGATGCCTCAGAGCATTTCCCGGCGTTAAAGATAAAAAAAAGATGTACTGAACATGCATGTAAATTTGGACTTTAAAATTCTTATTTCTTTTCGTAGTTTATCAAAGTGTATAATAGATTGTAATAAATATATTTTAAAGTACAACTGGATATAAAGTTTCATAAGTTACTGTCATACATATTATATGTTATCTTTAGTAGTTTAACTAAACTAATGTAAATAAAGCTGAAAAGTTTGTACATTGTGCTTGGCTTACATTGTGCTTCAATACCAATCGGATTGGAAAAATATTTTTGTATGTAATAGACTTATTGAACAAGGTTATAGACTGTTTACTTAAAAAAAATTAACAATGAATAAAATAAAATTTGAAGTGGCAATAATTCAATGTACCTACCAGTTTTCTTCTAAAATAAACGTTTTAAAATATATCAATTTCTTTATAATCTGCTATTTGCCAAATACTACATTTTATAGGAAAGAATATGGTCAGTTTGGTGATGGTTGTTTGATTTTTAAAGTGCAAAATTCTAGGACACGTTGCCTTCGATAATGCAAATAATCATTTCTATAAATATCTCTGTATTTAGAATAAGACAATATTATGTATGTTGGGGCGTGACTCGAAGGCATTCTGTGCATGATCAATAGTCATGCAACGCGGTATACCTCACGTATAACCTTTATATAAACAATGATATATAAACGTAGAATTACAAAAGTTTTCATTGATACTTTTGCAAAATATCATGTTCTTTGGAAATGCAAATATGCGGAATTTGTAGTAACGTTTCAATAAATTTACATCTTATGTACTTCATTGCTATGTATTGCTATGTATTAGGAACAACTTAATTTTTTACGATTTTTGCATTCCCAACTTTTCGGATATTTTATAGAATTACAGCATACATGTGACATGTTCATGGAAAGATCGAAGAGGATGATAGGTGTTTAGTATCCGGGAACGTAAAAATATGTATATAGCTTCAAAAAATCTTGTAAATTTTAATAAAATTCGTGAAAATTCATTCATTAAAATGTACGAGTGAAATTTGTATAACTAAACAAAAGAAATCAATAATTATTACTAGTTTTACAGTCCCGACGTTTCGGATATTATTGAATTATACCATGTTCCTTTGTTTCAATCGTTACTGTTTATTAGGTCAAACTATTACGGATAAACTAGTTTCGAAACGAGAATAATAATAAAATACCAGAAAATTATTAATCTCTAACGAACGTTTTTCCATATCGCTTTCAGATAAATATAATATCATAGATATCGGCTACAGGTTATCGTCATTGAAAAGATATTGTAATCTGATGATTATAACCCCCCCCCCCCCCCCCAGATAAAGCTAACAGTTTTATCATTTAATTACATAAGAGTTGAGTACTCTTACAAAGGAATTGTTTGTCAGTTGCTTTTATTTTTGTAGCGATATCTTATCAACTATCAGCTACTTAATGAACAAACATTTTTATTTTCCCGTTATGGGTTTTTTATATCATAGGAGGCCAAACGAGCAGTCGAAGCCTTTTGGCGGCTATCGACGCCCATAAAAATCCGCACATGCAGATGCATTGCCCCCCTTTTCCCTATCCCCCAATGGGCCACCGGAAACTTACAAACCGCACGAAACGCGACAGCATAGATGTGACTTGACGTCGATGTTATGTGAGGGAAAGGTACCACCCTGGTCACGCTGGCCCAATTACTGAAATAATATCATAATATCGGCTCACACTCAAGAGGCCGGAGCCCATACCCACTCACACGTCGTCATGGGCCATTATGATATTATTATCATCATCATCTTTCACTAAGAGTCAAATTAGTACCTATAAAATAGCTATTGAAGTTTATTTCAATTTTAATTATAATATTATCTATAAAACAAACCTGTGCATCAGCACCATGTCAGTGAGGGAAACTCTCTTTGAGGGATACCTTGTATATACTATCATCGTCTGTGATTTGCATGTTGCTGTACTCAGAAAGATGGTTATGATAGGCAGTGTAATTACTGGAACCGGAACCTTTCGTCTAAGGAAAGGCCACCATGAGTTGTCAGGGCCGAACCAGAAGTAGTATTTTAGTATATTTGAGTAGTCACCCCAATGAAATATGACCTCCTGGGGGTTACTGAAACTGACTGCATCATTTTAAATATTTAATTTTATTTTAAGAATCATTGGTAATTCATTATCGATAAACCTAATATTTTTCTTTATTGTTGTTGTTACTAATCCGTATATATTTTTCCGCAATAACTTTTCCGGGAGTTAAAACTGTATATTGTACGTCAATAGAATCTATTTAAATAAACACTTGAATATGGTAAACACCCCTAACCCCGGATATCTCTACATCTGGCGTCATTTGATCATGAGCCACACGTGTGATACCCGCGTAATTTCTTTCATTGTCTATGCTTTTGAATGAGACTGACATATAGCGTGAAAGTTATATAGAGATATTATATATACACTGGTATTTTATTTGAAACAAATAAGATCTAAAAATGGTATTTGACCAGCTACGATATTTCCGAACCGATACGACTTAGGCACCTTCAAGAAAAGAGCATACTCATATTTGAAAGGCTGGCAACGCACTTGCGTTGTGTTGCATCTAGCGGGTGTCTATGGATGCCGCTTATCACTTGCATACCACTTGGTGAAACGACTGACCGTTTGCCTCTGCCTTCTGTATATAAAAAAAATGATTACCGCCGCCCGTATATACACAAGTTTTAATGATCAGAGGCCGACTACTTTTTTGAGGAGAAAAGGATAGAATAGAAGGCAATTATAGCTATAGATGAAACTAAAGAGTATATATAATAATAGGCTTTGTCGTGATCCTGGATTATTTAATATCATCATTCAATATAATATGAAATTATACGGTATTTCACGTCAGTTATAAGTAAGAGGGCCAAATTATACCTTTCATGCTAAAATATGTTCTTATTGTTAGATAATTGTAGAGGCTTTTACCGGTGGGAGGAAAGCGCTGTGCCGCGCTCTCGGCTGCATGAGTACCGCCATTACAGTAATTACACTGCCTGTCCTGGCCTTGTTTCCGAAACACAACAAAGCTCATTGACTGAGGAAACAAGCAGGATGGTGGTACAAGACATTCCTCTCACCGGTATGACGTCAACTTCGCTTATTTGGAGTTGCAACTCATGATGATTTAAAGGAAATCGTCACGCTGTCTCTTATCACGATCATGCAAAGTAATGTAGTTGATAAGTTTGACCTGATTTCGAATACGTTGCATGTGCCAATAGAATGACTTATAAGGGTTGTGAACTGCATGCAATATTGTAATTTATTTTAATGTTCGCTGTCATAGATAACGGGCAGGGGGCCTGATTGTACCTACGTGGTCAATTCTGCCCATTCACATACGCTTTGCTTGTTCAACCGGACGGCATTTTATTTCGCTTGCTCACCCTGGCTTGCTATCACCGAAATTCGAGAAGCTGCATCACAGAAATGAGTAGGATAAAAGAATTTGCATTTTCACACGTTTTATTCGAGTGTTCTTGGTTACTTGTTTTATTGACTTTGTTACATACTTTAAACCTTGATAAGTAATATAGTGATATACTAGTTTATGTTCATGGGCGACGTCGACCACTTACCATCAGGTGGTACGTTTGCCAGTTTGCCTATCCAGCTAACATAAAAAAAAGTGATTATAAATAAATAAGAAATTTTATTTCTGTAACTTATACACTATCTAACATAATCGTTTAATTGATAGTATTTTTTTTTAACATTTATAATTGTTTCAGATACAACCGCCACCACACTCCGTATTCCCCGCTGAAGACGCTCAAGAGGTTGTGAGGAAACTATGTAATTCCGAAATTAAAGGCAGGGCCATTTTAAAGTTCCACAATGTCGACTAGATATACAAACAGTAATTGCCAAAACCTTAGATTAGGAACCATTAGGATTTATAATCTCTCTACATGCGTGTTATTGTAACACAAACACTGATATACAAAGCATAATAAAGAGTATATTTACTTTAATATATTTTCTGACGTGTTCACTAAATGTTTAGAACGGTATAAACACGTTTTAAAAATTGAAAGTTTTTTTTATTATAAATACAAGTTTAAACAATCATTTCAATAATTTATAATTAAAAGGATTGTTTAGAATATCCTAGTCATTAATAAGTGACAAGAAATTGTAAAACTATGTTTTTTACAAGTTCGGAGTTGAATAAAGTTTTTGTAGTACATAGTACTTACTACACTGACGATCTTTTTTTCAAAGGGCTAGAGACTTTTCGGTCTGATGGGATGACTTATCGATCTTACATTAAGCTGCATATTGATGCAGGGGTGTACCGTAAGAATTTATACATATTTCGTATTTTATTAGTCATTAGAGTAGGCAAACAGGTAGGTAAGTAGTGCTTTAGATTCAAAGCGTTGAAATAAACAAATTTTATTTTCCATAAACTAACCCGCATATCGGATTCGTTATTTTCAATCAAGAATATCTTAGGGTGACCAGAGGTACCAATTTTCGGTATGAATTGCAAAAATAACTTTAAAATTTTCTTACTATTAATCCTGAGTTTAATTATTACCCCTCAGTATAAAAATAATTTAATAAGTAGGTAGACATGTAATTGTCATAAATAATTTCTATGTTCTTCGTGTAAGGAACAACCAAATATTAGAAAACGGTATTATTTTTGGATATAACTGACTGAAGTTTAATTTCATGAAAATTAAGCTGTTGGTTTTTATTGTGATATGACTTAATTTTAAACTATCGTACAAATAACGCCTTCAAATTGCGTCGCTTGGCTATGACAAGACTTGTTATAATTATATAGAAATTTATAAACAAATGCCTGTTGAAAGTCAATATTTAATAAACTACACCGTCCAAATTATATACTTACGCACAAATTTGTTCTTAAATATTTTTATGGTCTCATAAAAACGTTTAACTATAAAGATATTTACCGAAAAAGTGTAGACATATTATATGTGATGTTATAATTATATTTTTACTAACTATATTTATTATATAGTAGGTACACGACGACTCCGTGATAAATGTACTGTATCCGACGTCATTAAAAGTGTGATAAAATACTCTAATGTTTGCTATTTTTCTTTTCTTATCCTTACTGAACTTAGAGCACAAAATTAGCAATTGTTTCTATACATAAAGAAAGTAAAGCCTTGGAAGCAAAACTAATTCGAATACAGTTACAGCAATCGGCGTGACGCTGTCACGACATGATGACTATGCCACTGCTCTCGATTATTCCTTATTATTTCGTTTTAGATTCCTTATTCAAATTAAAAATAGATTTTCACATCTGCCGGGCTTTCCAACGATCAATTTGCGAGAGGGCAAGGATGAGAAGAATATACGAAATTATAGTATTTGATGGCACTGCCTTCATTTAATGTAATATAGATATTAATGATAAAATTAGTTTTTATGTCTTCATTCTGATTCCTTTAAATTTTACAATAATAGTTGTTATATTATACTTTCCTATGAGAATATACAATTTTTACATAAAATGTATATTTACTATAAATTTAGTACTAAAACTTTTTGCAATAAAATTTTCCTTTAAAAATAGTCTTTCTTGTTTGTATTAAATTTTTCTAAACCTAAACTTTTTTCAAAATAATGATCGTGTAGTCCAGGGGCGGCGAACTTTTATGCATCAACGTGCCTTATGTTTGTCGAAGCCATAGCCGCGTGCCATCTAATAATTTAAACTTCCGAATTATTACATAATATATATTAGACAATAACAATACTAGATACTATAACTCAAAACACTTTATTCTCAGCAAAGAATAGACATATATAGTCACTCTTCCCACCAATGACACATTTTCTAGCGCCCAAAGTGTTGTAAGAGTGCATCTAATTAGTCTCTACATGAAGTGGCGCGGGTGTCCCAAATATTGGGTCGCGTGAAATTGGTTCGCCATCCCTGGCGTAGTCATTCGTAGATGGTCAATTACAAACTTTTGTCTATTGGTGTTAATACCTCATGATGACAAATAAATGAAACGTATGATTTTCCTTGTAAACGAATAAGCTTAAAAGGAAAATCATAGATAATTGTAATCAATATTGAAGATGTTAATTATCACAAAACATAAAATTCATGACATCTAATTCTAGTTTACTAAGTAGTTTATTTCAACAGATTATTTCTTGTACGTAAATTTGAATAATAAGTTTGTATTTTTGACATCTACGCACTCTAGTGTTCTAGTCTAGTATTATGCATTTAGTTTGTCCTATGTTCTGTAATATAAGATTTATTTTTTGTCTATTTTTTTTTTATTTTGTGACAGGATATAGATAATCATAAATTACGAATTTGAAAGTTTAAAAATTATATTGCATTAAGTAAATACATAATTTTATTATTTGCTAAATATATGGCTTTTAGTAGGTGTCATTTTAAGCTCTAGTCATTTACGCAAAACACTAAAATGTTCTATTATATTTTCTTATTTAGCCATAGGCTTATCCTATTTTTTAGATTTAAGATTTTTTACTAACAACATGTATTTTGTCAATATAAATTAAATAAATTTAAAATTATGAATGTTTTTTACATATTCCCAAAGATAATGTGTTAATAAGCAGAGTACTTATATGAGGGTAAGTGAACTTTTCATATTACCTACGTACTTTCTCATAATTAGACATGATACACTCTGATATTACGAATTGGAAAAACGCGTAATTTCTGATTTTACGAGCCATAAATTTTACATACTCTATTTCAACATCATCATCATCATTTTCTTTTGATGAATGCACAGTTCTTTATCTTCAATATTATCTGCCCGTCTTCGTATTTGCTGCAAATAGGAGTATTTCATTGAACGCGTAGACTCGACTTTCACCGTGGGGACTCATTCATAATTTTAATATAAAAATTAAGCAGAATATGAGCTACTAAAGTGGGGCAATTGGTTTTAAACACATATACTAAGCTTCAGCTATGATTGTATGTAACTGAATCATTACACGTAGTCTTCTTCCACTAATAAATTTTACTCAAGGCTCTGTTATATCCGTCATGCTAGATAAAGTTTCAAATTAAGAGGCATCAGTCTCGATCTATAAATATTTTATTTCAATTAATGTTTCTTCTTTACTATAATAAATTACAATTAAGTTGTGGTGTTGGTCGACCATTAACCGAGTGGGAAGACGATCCACGTGCGGTGGCCGGTCCGTGTTGGATGCGAGTGGCGAGGGATCGGTCGTCTTGGCGTTCATGGAGGAAGGCCTATGTTAACTCTTATGTCGTTATAGATAGAAGTAGGATTGTCTGGGGCACTCAATATTATAAAACCATCGTGTTTACTTTTTTATAACTATTCACATTAAAAACATTAACACTAAAATGTGTGTCTGGTATTATGATTCACAGTTCTCCGATCTTTGAACAAGTACAACGACTTCATATAGTCAATGTTTTGGTCGACGAAGGGCGGCCTTGTGATCTTCTCGCAATTCTTTGTTCCCCAAATGTCAATGACCGAGCGTATCTCCTGATTTGCATCCGCGTGTAATATTATTAACACGGACGATGTACCGACGCCGTTCTTTTTGATCGTCGCACTAGCGCCGCACGATTTGATAGCGACGTTGTCCACATGTATATACCTTATTGTGTAATCAGGAAAATTGTTTTCATAAACATAAATCTGACCTTCATTAACTGACACCGACGGATTGTCAACAACAGCTGAATCCATATGTTTTAACTTGCTATGCCAAGTGCCGACTTCTAGAGGGCTTGTTGACTTGCCACATAAATGTTTTGCTTCGGTGTAATACAATAGAATAAGTATTATCAAAAAATCCATTGAATATTGTTGCTCGGAACGACCTACTGCAACTGGTATCGCGCACCTGTTTGTCGTTGTTTTGAAACAAAGAACGCCAGTGATTCAAGTGGTTTTTTTCTTATTTGTTTTCACTGTGACATAACATTATTACGATTATTTGTTCGAATTAAACCAGCAAATTTTCACAGTCAGTAATTGAACCTAACCATAAAGTTAATATACCTTTAGGTATATTAACTTTAAGGTTAGGTTAACAACTGAGCAATTCTAAGAAAAAAGAGTTAGGATCTGATTAAGACATATTTTATTAAAACATTTAAACTTTTAGACCAGTGGTGGGTAGCTTCTGCTAGCGGGGCCCCGTATCGACATGTCAGTCCAAAGTTTTTAAAATTGGATTTTCGTTAGTTCTGAGACATACAGTATCCCGAGGGCTGATATAGCCCTTGTTTTACACATGCAATTATTGAGCAAGTCTTAAAACTCTTAAGTGGACTGTATTAAATTATACTTTAATTAAATATTGTGCATTAGATCTATTTTTCATCATTTACGCAAATTTATTAAGACATTGTTTACGAGGTAGATAGATCTATTAAACCAATTATCTGTGAATGCGGGTAATATTTATATAGGACACGTCCTAAGCTCTTTAAGTAAAGTTGAACCATGTCATTCTTCGGGAAACCACAGCAAAAAAACACACAAGGTATAACATTAATAATATATTTTACACGTAATATCACTCTAACATAATCAAATCTATAATAATATATCTTATCTACGTTAATCGACATCGCAGAAAATGAGTTAGTTAATTTGGTTAAACGTGCACTTGGTACACTGAGGCCTGATACCTCGTCCAAACAACATGCATTTACAATTTAAAATTTTAACTTCACAAAATTATTTCCAGTGAAGTTGCCTTAAATGTCAATTTAACAATCGATTTTGTATACGTAGCAGATTTTCTTAGAATTTAGTAATGTAAGTTTGTGTTGCTGCCTTTTCAAGAAAACATAATATATTAAAAGGACAAACGTAACATTACAGACGTGTTTACTAAAAGATATTAATTGAAACAAAGACAAATTGTTTATAAATTGGTATTTTCGTTTAGTAATTAAACTTGTCGGGCGAGAACGAGTAACTTACTTGTCCGAACCCATGTTAAGGAGCAATTTGCAATTTTACATTATACAAGTGTTTGGACGTTAATAGGTCCTTAGATAAATAAAATAAAAGAGAGTTCCGTAAGACTAAAAGCTCAAGCATTTGCCTAATGTAAGTGTGACAAAGCTATATTAAGCTATACACCATTTGATGGCTTATCACACTCGAAAAACATGTGTAAAATATCATGTGTTATAAAAAAATTTAGATTAAAAAATATTGTATACATATAATTTTAATATAAAAATGTTTACTTTAAAAGCTACTATTACATTAGCTACCTTAATACACACTATTAGAGTAACACGTGCCAATGTGTGAAGGTATATTTTTATTAAAATAATTAATACTAATAAAGCATTTACAACTTACCAATCGATGAAAATTTCTTGATTCATGTTGATGTTAATCAGAGGTAAAGGAATGTATAAAACTTTTTAAAATATTTTTTTAAATCAAAAGTAAACAATTTTCAGTCGGAAGTTGTAAACAATCAGTCCCATGATTAATACAAAAAATATAAGTATCAAGTACAACCTTTCATAAATATCTACAATAAGGGACGGAGTCACCGATGTTTGTCTTACGGAACTCGAGGGCACTTAACATTACGGTTAGAGTAAAGTTGCGAAAATGTTCGCAGATTGCTACGTCCATATAATATATAGTCGTCACATACAGGCTGCTATATCGTGGTGGTATTACAAATTTGCATAAAGCTTTAAAGTTGTTATAAAAGTATATATACAGGCGGATACAATTGATATAGTGGAGACATACATTTATATTATTAATCCAACTTAATATTACACACTGTATTTAGTAAGGCATCATGATTTCATTCAAATAGTGAATATAAACCAATGTATATTAGGACCTGTCAATAGTTCTATAGAAACTCTTTGTATAAAAAATTGTGTTCCGTAAAGGTCTATACTTTAACCGGTATTTTTATTTATCAAATGTATTTTTTACTTTGTATAAAGTAAAAAATATGATAACTATAAAATGACTACCGATTACGCGATTTATTTTTACATAATACAGAACTGAAAGACATAGGTACATTTGATTTCTCTCGATTCATACAAATCATATAATATCCTTAATGTATTTTGTACTTGTAATTGTAATTTGTATAATAATCACATCATACTAATGGACACATACTTTTAAATTTGATGTAGATTACCTGATTTTTTTAATGTATCATACAAAGTGTGTATTTGCCCTAACTAATTTATTAGTACGATAGACGGTGCGTCATGCTGTAAATGTGCGGTTACCTTTATATTGTGCAAGTACTATATGTCGACATTTCTTTTACATTGTTAGTCCATTTATTTAAATAATTACAAAAGTTTTGACTAATTTAGTTTATATAGCAGTAAACCCTGTATTTATAGATAGTTCATATAGCTGATGGAATATAGTGTCACTGGCATTATATATGATATTCTCTTACTAATAGACCGACACCACTCATAATAATATAAGAGAGATTCTAGATACAGATTATGATTCTCAAATTCGCAGTCAAATTATTCACTTAAATTGTAATTGTTCGAAGCAATCTGCGTAAAGTTTACAATAAGGTTACAAGAGAATAACGGAGCAAGTGTTACAATATGTTCACAATGATATTTTTGGTAAATAATATTTGTTTATTAATTATGATTTTTAAGTAAGTTTATCGAAATACAACTATTAGTAGATTTTTAAAGCGCCAATCCATCGCTGCGAATGTCAGGCACCAATATTATCAAAAGTTTATGTATAGGTATAGCAAAAATCAAGACTAAATTGGAGCGAAATACTTATTAGTAGCGCATAACATTTACATATATTCAACAGCACCTACATAAGTTGTTCTTTGTTCAACATAATAATATTGTACATTATTAACAATCACATATTCGAATAAACATGATTTTCTTTGAAACATTAATATTTTCATGTAAGTTTTGTGCCACAAAGAGCCACAAAACGCTCCGCTAAGCTCACTGATACCTTGTTATTGAGCGAATATTTTACATATGGATGGTAGCTGCTGTGTAGCGCGCCTCCCCGCGTCTCCAACCCCACTGAGACGGCCGGTACTGCCAACAAAATATTATATTATCACTAGCTGACCCAACAGACATAGTTATGTCTTAATTATGAATATTGAATTCGAATTGGTATAATTAATAAAATATATTTTTAAAATGTGTTTATTTTTCTAATGCTATACGACAATTATTTCTAATCTAGCCTTATCTAAGGTTAAGTCTTCTTCAATTTTCTTATTTTCCGCGCTATATTCTAAATATTTTCTTTCATAAGAACCTTGTCCTGACAATAACAAACACAACAAAAAAAAAAACTTAAGAAAGGTGTCAAGGGACACCCGGATGTAACGAAGTTTCTGTCGATTAATTAGTGAAGGAATTGTAATAAAAACAAAAAAAAGGTATAAGGAAAATAATTATTCGGGTAGGTATAATTTTTTTATGATTTTTTTATCGATAAAAATCAGAACATCTCCCGGCGTAAAATAAAAAAAAAACAAAAAAAAGTCACCGAGATCGGTGTGATTTGAACTTTGTTTTTTTACTAAGCAGCCCCAATAGTGTAATAAAAACAGCTACCGACGCAATGATGTGTCAATCAAAAAGCACGGCTTACAACTATAGCAAAAAGTGTCGTTTTAACTTTTCATCTTATTTTTTTCCGTCTAGCCCCCTTTCATAACACGCGATAAGGAACTACGTTCCAAAAGAATAAGCAAAATCGGTCCAGCCGTTCACGCGTGATAGCGTGACCAAGGGAAATAGGGATTCATTTTTATATATGTAGATAATAAACAGATAATGTTTGTAAGGTTCATCGAGCATATGCTCAATGGTAAGGTTGAATCTAGGAGGCAATCATCAGTCAGTCATTAGATATGAAACAATATTTCAACAGTTTCTATACGTACTATCTATTTGTAAGCTGTCTTTTTAAACTGTTATAGTGAAAAAACAGTATACTGTGGCGTTGGTGTAGATAAACAATTATGAATTACATGTGTATGTAGTATGTACACATAAATATGTGCGAGTACTCACTCACACATATTTATGTGTACATACATGTGCCAAGATATAGTCACACTCGTGTGTGACTATATCTTGGCGTTTTATTTAATACCCAAAACCTATTACAACACCAACACCTTTCGACGGTCAGTTTCATACACAGGGATACTAGATACTCCTTAGTCCTTTTCTCTTACTTCCACACACGGGTGTAAATAAGCTAACAAAAGCGAAGTTGCGGGCAACATCTTTATATATAAGTCTTATCACGTTGTTTGTCCACTATACCTTCTTTAATACTTTATGTAATAAAATTTGTACAATGTGCAGGTTGTGCCTTGAGATCATGGGACTCGTTTTGGCCACGACAGGTGTTCACTGCACTGCGGTGCGAGTAGCTGCCCCGACACTTTAATACGTATATATCTTTAAGTCATCTATCAAACAACTAATACAGAGACTACACGAAGTGGTAGTGAGCCAGTTTATAAGATTCTAGAGTGGAGAACGCGTTCGAGACATTTAAAATTATTTTGAAAATCGGTCCACAATTGAATGATTAACATACATGAAAAAATACATACAGTGGAACATAGAACCTCTCCCTTTTTTTGAACTCGGTGAAAAAGTTGTTAAACACAATAAGATGAAAAGACTCTCAAGTATAGTAAATAAAGCTCTTAGAAATACTCACCATGATAAGTAATTGTCCACTGCGCGACAGCGGGTTCTTGAACGCGTAGAACAACCAACCGCCCACACAACATATGAGAGTGATCACTATGAAAGCGGTCACGACTCCTCCAACTGGCGAGGACGAGTATTGCTCGTGTTTAGACACGGGCGCAGCTAGCGGCGCTTCAGATTTCTTCACTTCATCTGTGTTTACTACAAAATGAATATTTATATTAGCTGGTTATGATAATGATTTCATATTCGAACTATCTATAGCTTTGTTCACGCAAGGAGCCATCTATAAATTACGTCATACGAATTTCATAATTTTTTTGACCCCTTCTCCGTCATGTCACATTTGTGCGAGTCCCCCCTACCAAGTGTGACATTATAATGAAACATTTTTTACGGATTTTATCGCGGTTTATTTATTACAAGCGCGACCTTTCGGATACTTTACAGCAATCATGGTCACGGGAGGACTGAGGTGTCATACGTCCTAATTTAAAAATTGTGTGACATGCTATATTTCAAACTGTTATATATGTAACAGTTTAAAATATAGCTAAATAATTAAATGAAAACAGGTGTTTCGGAATTAATTCTATTTCCTTTTATATTATTTTTAATTTATTTCTCGTTATGGCGAAATGCATGGTTTTTTTAATTACATTTTAAAATGTGCCGCACAAAAAATTGCCTCTCCCAACGCATTATATTTTGGCGATCAATCAGGAGACGTATTTTATGGAAAGCCCCTAATAAGAAAACTCATAAATAAACTTACATTCCTCTATTTTCATTTACCAATGACTCATATAGAACTTACGTTAATTTGAATTGGGTGACATGACAGAAGGATTTATTATTTTGAAGACTACAGCATTCAGATTAAAAAGAGGTATCCTAATTTTAGATCTTCAATGAAATTATTTGTGGAATTTAATACAATCAATATGGTAGCGGTCATTTATTCGAGTTTTAATTGAAAAAAAAAAATATATATATATATATATATATATATATATATATATATATATATATATATATATATATATATATATATATATATATATGTGCAACGTATTGTTTGACGACTTTTTCGTTAAGATTTTGTATTGTTTGGGGAAATGTGTATTCTATGAGGAAAATCCCAAACTATATCATATACCTAACGTATTGTTTGAGGAAAATTTATCAATACATTGCACATACATACGTCAAAGAATACCTCAAACAATAAGTTGCATATATATATATATATATATATATATATATATATATATATTACAAAAAAGAAGCTAACAGACCCGAGGACCTGTCCTTACTTCACCTGACTGAAGGGCGAGGCCAAAGGTTCAAGGTAGTTCAAAATTTCCTCCCCTACAATCGGAAGCCAGGTATAAAAATATGATAAAAAGCTAGTATACGTACGAGTATGGACGACTGTGGCGCCATGTGATTGGTTGTCTGTGGCGTAGGCGGTGTTGACATCGCTAGGTGCGTCCACGTGAGGCACTGCCGGGCACGCGGTCTCGTTCGATATGGGGAACTTGTCGCAGTCTGCCACAATACAATACACATAGACTTATATTCTACCGACATACACGCATGTTCATATAAACAATTTGTTCAAATACTGATAATAGGTACAACTAAAGTTCGCTACAGCACTAAACGTTAGTTATTTCGTCTAACCAAACCATAAAAACATACAGCGCTAGATTGCTTATTCAGTATATTTTTCTCGCGCTTAAAACGCCGTAAGTGCGCGTGAATTTCATAACACCTACGCGTTTCGTTCAACGTAGTGTAACAACATGTCCTTTCTATAGATTTTACGCCGCAGAAAAAAGTGACACAGGGTTTGTACCTACATATTTTATTAGAATTTACTCTATTTCGAAATTTATGAATAGTTATATAAATAAATAAATAGTAAAGTAGAAACAAAAAGGTTCACACTTTGGCTTAAATCTTCGTATTATTAGCGCTGCCCCGTACGCACCCCGCATGCTTTAATGTCGACTGTCAAAATCACACTAAAGTAAGGTAAGACTGCAGTACAATTCAGTTGAACAAAGTAAGTGTTCGGAACGCGAAATCTAGTACGTAATACAGATATATCTATGACAATAAATAATATATGCACTTCCATATGTGGACGATGGAATAACCATCTTTTATATATGGTAGTTGCATAGCGAATCTGGCGAGCCATGAGACGGTAAGTAGAAAAGATGACCAATTTAAATAATCGACTTATGGGGACTGGCACATTCAACTGATTTATGTTTCGCTTCTTGAGACGTAATATGGAAGTCATTCTCTGCCAGCATTAAGGTGTTCGCACATTACACCGAATCAACGCCGTATCATATCAGAATAACAAAGAATATACATATGAATATACAAAGAATCTGGTTAAGTGGGACTTCATGGGGCCAAGGAAGTTGTACCATTTCAAGAGGGTTTCATTTATCCAGTCTTCCATTTAGACAGGTTTAAAATTATAGTTGTCTCATTTACAGAGCCCCCCGCTTATAGAGGTCGAAATGTACCGTTATTACATTTATACACCATGAAATATTAATAAAAATTCACTCAATTAAGTGTTTTGTATTTTAAATAATTCTACACAGTTGTTGACTTTGATATCTTATTCTCCTCACACAGCTGAACACGCGACTTTCTGCAATCATAATCTGATAGAAGCTGGAGCTTAGGCCCCTCCAGAAGATTTAATGCTGATAATGTTTTTCATTTTCATTCATTCATTTACGTTGGGACATTTTGCGAACTTTTATTCCCTTGTTTATATGTCAAAACGTGAGATACAAAGTACTGACAAAAAAAGCATGTGCGAAAGAAATTCAAATGTCGTATATTGTTTTCTAATGTTTACGCGAATTTCACTCATTATAATGAAACAATTTTTTACAATAAATCGCGATAAAATCCGTAAAAATTGTTTCATTATAATCAAATGGCGTATATCGTATAAATGAGTTGCCTGGGATCGTTCCTATTTCGGTATACTAGTTTATGTTCATGGGCGACGTCGACCACTTAACATCAGGTGGTACGTTTGCCAGTCCAACTAACATAAAAAAAAATATGTCGAAGCCTGTCGCAACTTGATTTATTTATTTATTTATTTATTTATTGGAAAACCAACAGCGTTACAATTCGTATACATATAATCTAAAGTAATATTAACAGTAAGGCCAATAATAGGTTTCCCCTATCTAAACATCTTTCATTCATTGATAAATAGTCTCACTATACAGAGAATTGAGCCCCAGTCTCAACTGTAGAGGGAAACATCGACAAAATTCTAGAATCAAATCTCATTAAACCAGGGTCGAAAAGTCCCATTAACAGAGCTAATTCGATGAAAAAGTGCCGGGACCTCATAGTAATTCTCAATAACAGAGGGTTATCAATTAACCAGGTCGCATTGTAATTGTTGCGCTGAATTATAATAGATTATGTACTAATTATACCTCGTAAGTTCAAGGTAAATACAGGTTCATTTATAGTTATTTAAAATGCAAAGCATAAAAAACATACCACTGTGCAGCGTTTGTTAGAAAAGATATAGTATCTTTAAAATTAGAAAAAAAAAAATCACATTTACATTATGAAATGAGAACATTTTACACTTTTTTAATAGAAGATATTTACTAGACGATCTGAGATTCGTTTTATACTAAGGATAAGGTTCCTTGTATAAATAAAAACACACTTACTTCTGAGAAGCCAGTCTTGTTTGTTGCGGTCAGTACCACTGGAGCACTTCTGAATTTGTTCACACCAAGTACACTGAAAATATGTTTAATAGTAATAAACATTAATTCTTATGAAAATGTAAATTTATTGAATATATAGTAAAGAAGTGACCATCTTATATTTTATTTATAAAATCGTAAATTTTTGTCAAAATAAACAAAATACGATT
This sequence comes from Helleia helle, assembly GCA_963853865.1. NCBI lineage: Eukaryota > Metazoa > Arthropoda > Insecta > Lepidoptera > Lycaenidae > Helleia > Helleia helle. The sequence goes on from OY971420.1 coordinate 11,374,818, forward strand.
TTAGGTTCTTTACTATTACTAAGACTTCGCTGTCACCAGGCTCAGGCTGTATCTCAACGACCGCGTTAGCTAGGAAGTTGTTATTTTCACAAATGATTCTGTATTTCTGTTGCCGCTATAACAACAAATACTTTAAAAAATAAATTAAGGGGGGCTTCCCATACAATAACCGTAATTTTTTTGTCCTTTTTTGCTCGACATCAATAACGACAACAGGTAGGCACTTGAAACATACACAAAATACTTAGTTGTATATTTACTTTGATAATAAAATAAAAATTTAAGTGTCTGATGTTGTATATGTAATAGCACGGAACCCTTTGTGCCTGTGTCCGACTAGCCCTTGGCCGGTTTTTTACTCAGATCTCAAATAGATTTACTCGTAACAGGGATTGCAATGCTTGATGATATTCTTATCTATATTCCATACACATTTCATGTTTCCTATTATTAATCTATGGTCCATATCTACACTAATTAACGTAACCCAAGGTGTAAAAAAAATGCCATAACACCTCTTTCGTCGCATGCGCTGGGGAAATTATTGATGATAGAACAAAAGTATGTTCTACAATATTAAAGAACATATCAATAACTACATATATATATCCAACTATTTACATTTTGTCCTGGCTAGCCAGGCATTGCAGCGGTGCGGGAGAAGGGCGCGCATAAATAAATGCACATTGATGTATACACGGTAGGTACATCAATATTCCTTTAGTAAAAAGCGATATAGACCAAAATAATTTCGTTTCTATCTGTTGGTTCCGGTTAAACTCTAAAACGGCTGGGCCAATTTTGATGGAACTTTCACTGGCTGATATTATAAGAATTAACTTTGGCTATAAAAATAGTCATTATCAATTCGGATACGGCTGTAAATATAAGTTAACGCGGGGGAAGCTGCGGGCAAAAGCTAGTATAATTACTATATAATTAAATAAGGCTTACATTAAATCCAGTATCGTGGTTAACGCAGGAGGAACATGTGTTGTATTGTAAGCACGTTGGCAGCGCAGTCAGTCGCAGTATTGTGTTGTTCGTGATCTCATGATTCTTGAGAGATACCCGATGGTATTCGTATATTGTTTTCCGCCTTACATCTGCGAAACAAAATGGCTATTAAAGGCAACGCGATAACAGAAGATCTAATGGTCTTGTAACGGCTGAGCCAATTTTAAAAACATATTTCTAAGTACCTAGGTAACACTGAAAATGTTTAGAAAATGAAAAACGGCTTAATGTAGAAAGTTGCCAATACTTTTCCGTTTCTTTCTACACATCGTCGCATTCGATGGAACCACTGAGAAAAGCAGTGGACCCATTCTTCCTTAGGAGTCTCTTTTATGGCATTTTCGTACGCTTTCACCGCATCTTCAGGGCTCGTAAAGCGAATACCTCGAATTTTATCTTTAGTTCTTGAGAATAAATGAAAGTCGCAGGGCGCCAGGTCAGGACTGTAAGGCGGATGACTCATTATCTCGACACCTGCCATAGTCAAATATTCAACAGTCCGTTTTGCGGAGTGCACTGAAGCATTGTCGTGGTGAAGGAGGATCCTGCTTCGTGGGCGCTGCTGTCGAATTTTTTCCAAGACAACAGACAAACAGCGATTGACATACCAGTCTGCAGTAACTGTCCTTCCATCTTCTAGCACAACTGTCGCGAACTGACCTTTCCGACCAAAGAATGAGGCAATCATCTTTTTTCCTTGACTTCTTCCTTTCTTTACCTTAGTCGATCCTCGAAAGGAAACACCCACTGAGCTGATTGTCTTTTGGTTTCGGGTTCGTAGCAATATATCCAGCTTTCATCACCTGTGACGATGTCAAATACAGCATTTGAGTTACCGCCGTTGAACTTATCTAACATTTGGCGACACCAGTCCATCCGGAGGCGTTTCTGGTCGTCGGTTAAAGTATGGGGAATCCATCTGGTACAAAGCTTCCTGACGCCTAATTGTTCGTGTAATATTTTTTGAACTTGACTCATACCAATGCCTAGGCTTGCCCGTATCTGCTGATAGGTCACTCTCTTATCTTCCTCTATCATACGTCGCACAGCACTGATGTTATCTTCAGTAGTCGCTGTTAAAGGACGTCCCTCACGCGGATCATCACTGAGATTGCTACGTCCACGCTTAAACTCGTTAAACCAATTGTAAATAGTGGCACGAGATGGGGCTTCATTAAAAAATGCTAATCGCAGCCTATCATAGCTTTGTTGTTGAGTAAGCCCACAACGAAAGTCATAATAAATCATTGACCGAAAATTTTCTCGCGTTATGTTCATTATCACGTGTAACAAGAGTTTTAGATTTGCCGCCAATTCACAAAAACAAATGACAAATGAATGCAATATACTACATTAGGTTACCAAAGAGTTCTAAAATTGAAATTCAAAAAGTTTACATTTTCAATGTTTCTAACTGGCCAGTTCTAAACATTTTCAGTGTTACCCACGTACAATACCTTCAATAAAATGAAATTCGCATTCATATCACTACAACCCTTTACCCTACACCTATTACCTCACGTACTTGTTTATTCAACATACAAACATTTTCCTCAAGCGAAGTTAGATCTCGCGACCTCTGCAAGACACCCTGACCACTACATTAGTTTTAGTATATATGATCCATATATAGTTATCAATACGGTATAAAACTTACAAAATAAGATTTTGTCCTTCAAATAGGCATCACTTATGCCGACTTTCACAGGATGTTCGTCGTCTTGGATCGACTGCACGGAGATAGGTATGTCCTTGTACGCGAACACAATGTCTCCGTTCTTGTACAATGTCACAGCGAACGTAAACTTCTTTGTTGGTGCTTCTTGCAGTGTGGCGTTCTCCCAGAACACAGTGAACTTTTCGCCTGTTAGGAAAAAATACTATAGATATTTGATACTTAGGATACTAAGAAGTTCCCACCATGGTTCAGGCCTTGACGTGGCGGTGGGGCTCAGTAGCCTAGGGTGAGCCCAGCACCTTGGGCGAAGCTAATTGAGCCGAGGGGGCTCTTTGTACCCCTCTTATAAGAAGAGGGGACAAAAGAGCAGGGGGCAATGGGGTGAGGTTCCCATCCTCACCCCATTGTACTATCCCGACGTTGGGAGGGATTGCTCTGTGGTGCGGGACTCTGTGGAGGTGGCGTCGGTCCCTTGGGGGACTGACTAGCCGTCGAGGTGCCCTGTTTGTTTATTAGATCCGGGGCACCTCACCAAGGTGGCACTGGTGGCACTCGCCGGGTTTTTGTGGTTAGAGCTGCGTCCACTTACCAGCTTTCAGGCGCAGCGAGTCCCAAATACCCGCGTGGGGAGACCCACTCCCCCGCGGGATGCCTCTGAACATTTCCCGGCGTTAAATAAAATAAAAAAGGGTACTAAGAAGTTAGAATAACTAATAAAAGGACAGATATCGGCTGCTCTACGCCATAACGTTAGGGCGTCTGATATCTATATCTTTTCAGGATCATGGGTGTTGTCAAATGACCGATACATTAGAAATTTAAAAAATCTTAATAAATCGAGGTAAAGTTCGTAAAAGTCATTTAATATATAGCGTGATTATTGTTCTTAATCACGTCCTTACAGGTCAATTATGTACATGACATTCTATAATATTTAGAAAAATAGTACTACGATAATCATATACAGCTTTTGATTATCCTACTAATATTATGAACGTGAAAGTTTGTAAAAATGTATGGATGTATGTTTAGTACTCTCACGCAAAAACTACTAAATGGATTATAATGAAACTTTACAATAACCTAGCTTATACATCCGACAAACATATAGGCTAATAATAATATATAATAATAATAATCTATCCCCGTACTCCCACGAGAATAGAGGGTACGCGGGTGAAACCGTGGGGCGTTGCTAGTTTGAAAATAAAACATTTACCGGCAAAAATCAAACTTTAATTTTTTTCATTTTTTTTATTTTTTTTTTCTAAAAATAAATAATTTTATAGGTAACTCTTAAGCGAAGTTTACAAATTAACCAAAACTAGAACTAAAACAATAAGAGACCAGCGTTGACGACTGTACCTGTAGTATGCCTACCTAAACTGATCATTTATGTATCGTTTGATATTGGATGTTAGTTTAGAAGACATTAGCAATCAAAGTATTATAAACATATATAAACACACAGACATTTTATATGCTTTCACATTTATTAATTTGTTCGAACTGGTGTTTGATCCCAGAAACTCTCCCAATATTAGCCGATCCACTCCATGCAAATTAGAGGAATTTGCCTAAGGATCTGTGTGTGTGTGTAAATGACTGATTGTTAACAACTATAATAAAACACTAAAAGCAAATAAAAGGTAATAAAAACCAAATCAAAACGTGAATAGATTGTCACAGACCGATAGTAACGTGACGTAATAACGCTTCGATTGGTGTTTCATTTATTATGTTATATTATGTTTTTCGCGACTTTTTTTGTTTATAATGTTCTTTATTCTCTCATATCTTCCAAACCATTCGATGAATTTCTTCAATTATGGTATCGTTAGATTCATATCATTAGTCCAAGTGTTCTTAGATAGGTGACACAAAAAATTATAAAGGCTGCTAGATTTCATTATTTAAGGTGTTATTTTTTTGTTCAAGTGGCTTCAAACGAGTTATCGAGTGTTGACAATTATTGTTACACAGTAAGTCAATTCAAAATTATAAATACTTACCATCGTCTGACATTTTGACCAAGCTGTCATTCGAGATGGTTGTATCAAAGTTGGCCATAAGCGGAGATATGTATTGCGTCGCAGCCAGCCAGTTGTGTACCAAATCCCCTGTGTACAAGAATCCACCGGTGGCCACCGTTATGTTGCGAACGCCATGACCGTAAAACGGAAAATCGAAGCTCAACTTGAAAGTCTGTCAGAAAAAAACACAAATATAATGAATTCTGTCAAAAATTAACTTTACGACTTTTAGAACGATAACTGGAGCTACCAAAACAAACTTTTCTGTTTTTGCCTGGCTCTTAGCAGTTTCCAAACTTATACTCTGATATTTGGTAAGGAATATAACATCACAATGAATGGATGGCTCCCTTTTTCATGACTTCCTATAAATATATATACTGTCAAATACTTTATCTTTATTGAAATCGTCACCAATCTGAATTAATTAATCTGTGTCACCATGCTATGCTTTTTTCACTACTGGCAACGGTTACTTATACATTTTGCTTTTTATATATGTATGTATATTACATACTTATGACATTTAAGTACTAAGTACGCAAAAATCAAAATGTGTTAATGCACATTTTAAGTCCAACACCTCGCAATCAATTACATGCTTTGAAAACCTTAAAAACATTTAAAATTTTATTAGATTTTTATATAATATTCATTAAAAAAAAAACATTCAAACCTTTAAGTTTAATGTATGTACATTTTTAGTTAATATAAGTATCATTATCACTAATTGACACTCAACACTCAAACGACAAACCTTTCGAAAGTACTTGTCTCATACATTCATTACTTTTATCTCATACATTTATTACTATTGTCTCATACATTACTTTTGTCTGCATAAAACAATCAGTCTGTTCTCGATGTTATAATTACTGTCCACTTGCTATTTAGCACAAAAGCGATTATGCGTGACCACTTTAATTCTTTTGTATTTATACAAAACTCAACGGTGATTATCTAATAATTGCACTTATTTTCCTACATTTCAACCAAGGCCAACTTATATATAAGGCAAATAACAAAATTCAAGCATAAGGTGTATAGCAGTGTGAGATTCAGAGCATACATGAAGACGTAATTATTAAAAATACATTTACACTATTTTAAACATACTTTCATTGTTTTCTTTCGTGTAAAAAATACGAGATACAGCTAAAATAATACTCACACTTTCAATTTCCTTTTAGTATTGAATTCTATACTAGTATTAAAGAAAAGTTGTAGAAAAAATATAGTACTTTATATATTGGCAAAATACATCAATGAGTAATAAAACCGAAATCGAAAATATTTTGTTAAATAAAAGTACTTTTATATTCCAAATCATATTTTAGGATTTAGAATATTTCAAGTTATTTGAAAGAAGTATCAATTCATACCTGGACATCACCTCCTAGCAGCGACAACGGGAAATACAAATAAATATACTTTAATTTGCATATTACTTGTATAAGATTCTCAACATAGTCTGTCTAAAACTACACTGACTACATTCTATATCATTGAAAAATAATGCCAGATATGTATAATATATATAAAGTATACCAAGTATATTATATAATTATATACTCAATTACATTTCAAGAGCGTTAAAAGAAGAATCAATTCATACGTGGACATCAACCTCCAGCAGCGACAATGGAAATTCTTTATATATGTATAAATTCTCTTAATTAATTATCTAAAGTATCGATATACGGCATTAAATGGGTATAATATAGTTTTATAAACATTACAACGAGTTATAGTTTTATTTTGTAATGTAATTTTCAGCATATCAAGTGTTTTGTAAGCGCCAAGTGTACCGTAAGTGTGTCTAACACGCCATTCGTAAAAACGAATTGCGTAGATATTGTCGCAGGGAAATGAGGATATCGGTTATTTCATGAAATCTCAAGGGATACCACGATATCCCGGTAGATGTTGAATATTCTTATTTCCGACGTCTTCTTACTAAACAAATCTAGTGATGTGACAAAATACTAATATAAAATCAGTGATATGTCGTTTCACTAATCTCAGACTCAGTCATATCACTGATTTTATATTAGTATTTTGTCACATCACTAGATTTGTTTAGTAAGAAATCTACCGGGATTTCGTGGTATCTCTTGCGATTTCGTGAAATCACTGATATCCTCATTTTCCTGCGACAGACACATACATTCGAAAATACATTAAACACAACTTCGGGAATACACACAATCCATTCTAGCTTGTACCCAAGTGCTATGCGTATAATATTTTCGTTTTATAAGTGCACATCACTATGTGAAAGATAAATTACTTAAGCTTTATTATTGCGCCTTAAAATGACATGTAAGTGATACTTAGACTTACACTTGCTCGGCGGTGAGAGTTGCTTAGTATCTCGTGGGGTTCAGATTTCGACTTGCTTATATTGGTCCAGTACTCTTGAAAATATGTCACGTTACCGATAAACGAACTCTTGTAGAAGCTGTGATCGTCCTGAAATAAAAAACAAGTAAGTTAATTTTACAAGCGTGAATACTTCGTGGTTAGTGATTAACAGAATTTTTGAATTTGATGACGTGGATTCGAATTACTATAAAACAAAAGAAGAACATATCATATATAGTAAACGATTTATCTTAAAATTTGGACGATTAACTAGTATAAATAATTCGTGTGTATCATCATCATCATCATCAGCCTCTATCCGTCCACTGCTTAACATAGGCCTCCCTCAAAGAACGCCAAGACGACCGATCCCTTGCCACTCGCATCCAACACGGACCGGCCACAGTACAGAGATAGTCTTCCCATCTGGTTAGTGGCCGACCAACACTTCGTCTATCCAATGATAATAATGTGTGTGAGTATAATGAGAAGAAATTGTCTGTCGTTTGTATAAATGTAACTACAATATAAAATACGTACGTAAGTTAAATTCGTTATATTTTGTTCCGCTTTGATTGTTTCTGGCGTTTCTTTGAATATATTGGTGATATCTGAAACAATCACAGGCATTATAATTGATTTTGTGTAATTAATCGATTACTTAATAAGCATAAAACCAGGTACTTTTAAACTTGCATTATTTTAAAAATATAAAAGGCATTTTAGTATGATTTTTTACAGTTTAGTGGTATAGCTTGCCTTAACAGGGCCTATAGGTACATGGATATGTCGTTCAAAATTTTTCAACGGGATTCTGGATAGTTATAGGGATTTTGCTTACACGCTTTGACCTTTATCCCGGGGGTCTTAACGTTGATTATATATAGATATATTGAGATAGACAAGTGGACGATGAATCGCCTGATGGTAGGTGATCGACCTACCGACGCCCAAATGAACGAGTTCACCAGCCCATGGACGACCAGCGAATGCACATCGCTGCCTATCCTGAGATATTAATCAGGATATATGATATTTATATTAATGAATGTTGTATGTACCGAAGAGGCAGATAGATTGACAAAACTAGGTTGTAAACTAGGAAAAGAAATTTACATTCTAACTGACTATTCGGAAACTTGGTCCAAATTTAAAACTATAAATTACAATAATTGTAAAATTCATTTCAATAAAATATCTAAAGAGAAGAGCATCTGGTATAAAATTTTACAATCTGAGCCTCTACATATACCATGGTTCATACAAACTAAATTAGTAAAGAAAATGTTAAAATATTATTAAGGCTTAGATCTGGACAGTGGACACATTCCAGTTTGCATACATGATGTTTGAAAATGTGACACCCCTAATTGTACACTGTGACTGTGTGGTACAGTAGAAGATTTAGTACGTGATGGAATGTGCCCGCACCCAAGGAGAAGAGACATTTGTGAGGAAATTCAACCTGAACACATATGACGTAGGAATTGTCCCCAGTATATTAGCTCAACCAACAGACGTCACATATGTCGGATGGTTACTGAGCCCCCGCAGTGACTCTCTCTCTCTCCTCTTTGAGCCTCGGGTTGGCATATTCTCTGTATATAGAATATGATTCTGTATAAAACCCCTAAATAAATCTAGATAAAAGACTTATCTCTTAGTCAAATTTATCTGTTTAATAGCTAAAAGTGTGCATCTGCTTACCATTATTAGATAAGGCCGACTCAGTGTTATCAGCTGTGGTATTCTTTCCCTTCATATACCATATTCCAGAGCCGTTCACTCCTAACAAACGGTGCTCGTCCACAGCTGCTGCTAGTAAAAACGAACTTATTAATATTGTGGGTAAGGAAAAGTTTATGACTTTTCCTTACCCACAATATTAAACAGATATTATTGATGAACAGAGAATATATTATGTATAGTATATAAGTATTAAATATATTTCCGTTGTCTGGTACCCGTAACACAAGTTCTTCAAGAACGTACGACGGGATCCGATTGGCGTGATGTAAAAACGTCCATAGATATTATTATTATTATTGGCGCGTCTTGGCAGTAAATTCTGTGACAACTAGCGCCTCTTCGACTCCTTTGTGTGTGCGCGTTTAATTTTGTTTTATATTTCATCTTCGTTATATATTTTTATTAATTATGAATTTTAATATTGTAGATGTCGGACGTCCCGTGACAGTTATTTTTTTTCGGCATTTATAGCTTGAAATTGAGAGTTCAAGCCTTGTCGTGGTGGTGGGGCTCAGTAGCCTAAGGTGTGCCCAGCACCTTGGACGGAGCAAATTGAGCCGAGAAGGCTCTTTGTACCCCTCGTATAAGAAAAGGGGACAAAAGAGCAGAGAGATAAATATCTTTTTATCATACATTTTCGGGTCACTTTTTAACGATTTTTGTTATAACGAACGCTTAGGTTCTGATTAGAGCCGGTTTATGTTTCCAGAATATCTAATATAATTTCCCTTACTAGATAAATATAATCAAGTGGCATAGTCTGTACATACATATCAATAAGCCATCTATTCAAAAGCAATTAGGAATAAATGAACGCTATTGACTATTGCAACGTAAACGAGAATAATGACCTTCTACAAGGGGTCACTTTGAATGATAACGCCCAAATTAGTTAAACTAAAAACAAACAAGGACGAGTCCGGCTCGCGCTGTAGTGGTTCCGTGAAAACTTTAAAAAGTTTTTTTTTATGTTTGTTTTGTTGGATAGGCAAACTGGCAAACGTGCCACCTGATGGTAAGTGGTCGACGTCGCCCATGAACATAAACCAGTTTACCTGGAACGAGCCCAGGCAACTCATTTATGTGTTGCCTATCCTGAGACATAAGATGTTAAGTCTCGGTGCCAGTAATTACACTGCCTGTCTTGCCCTTCACTCCGAAACACAGCAAAGCTGTTTCACGGGAAAAGCAAGCAAGATGGTGGTACCCATGCAGCCGGGAGCGCGGCACAGCGCTTCCCTCCCACCGGTAAAAAGTTTTTTTAAATGTAAATAAAGCAATAAATTAAAGGCTTTCAGGTTTATTGCTTCAATTCTGCTCTGAGACTACCCTGCAAAATGTATTATGACAACGGGTCCGTCAAGCCAAAACTTAGTTTCGGGTTGATAGACAGACATACCGATTTTTTTTTTCATTTCTGTCGTATTAAGGAAAGGAACTCAAAAAAGTGAATAATAACCAGTCGTGACACATTCGGTTACAATTGATAGCCTGGCATAATTATAATGTTTTTATGAGACTTATTTCTTGAAGCGTATAATAGCTTATCGACAAAAATAATAACTATCTTTATGAAACAAAGCATACATATTTTTTTATGGAATGACAAGACGACTGTGTAGCAAAAATTACTCATATATTACAGTTTGAAAGGCTTTGTTTTAATTGATTTTTTTTTCTATCCGAAAACCAAATTATTGAGGAAGCTTTGGCCTGTTTATTTCGCAGGAAGTTTTTTTTTTGTATTCAACTTTAAAACGCGGATAACAGCTAGATATATTAACTGTTCAATAAAGTCGGCAGAAAGAGATTGATTATGATGAAATAAAGTTGAAATGTTGTGCAAACGCCTACAATTTCTTGTAAACGTCAGATGCCTACCTCCTTTTATATCTATCAAGACTTTAGAACATTGAATAAATAAAAAAATAATAAAAATAGTTTATTTCTTTAACTATAAGGTCTACAAGCATTATTCTGTGGCCAGTGTCGCCCAGGAAGCATGTAGTTATGCTTGTGTTGGGTGACTCTGCTCTTCCATCGGACCGAGTATACAAATATTTATTTATTTTTGGTGCTTATTAATAGTTAAGTAATAATAAGACAATTTTTCAAGGGCTATAATATATGAATCAAAATGTATTTATAGTAAGAGGAAAAAGATATTAAATATTTAGATTGAGGCAGACGATAGACAAAGACGAATTTTTATCATCAAACTTTCTGTAATTTGTTTGTTTGTAATACATATATATTTGTAATATAATACTTTCTTATATTTAATATAAAACGTAAATTTACCGTATGGCATTGACTCTATAAAAGAATAATTATTAACTTCATGAAGTCATAAAAATGGCACATGTTTATATATCAGTAGCATAGCTTGCCCCGGGTAGGCCCTGTATAATATTTTAAGAAAGAAAGAGAGAAAGAAACTTTTATTCGACACAATCAGGAGACACATAGGGCAAAGAGGGGCACAAACCTAAGAGGGGGTCCACTTTTACTGAGGATGCCCAAACAGAAGAAGGTTTAGTTAAATCATACACATGTCGGAATCATACTCTAGCTCGGATGCCCCGTATCAATGACAGGGCTGATGTGGCGGTAGCTACGCTTCTGATACTAAGCTTACATGTTTAACACACTTACCATCATTCGCTAATATCGGGTCACTAACTTTAGGTGAGGTATTGTTGGCATTGGCAGATCCCTTGGCTTCCGAGGCATGTTGGTCAGGCACCGGCGCTGGCTCTGAAAACAATAGTCACAATTTATATTGCGTTGTGTACAACAAGTTTCTAGAAACTTCGAATAATTGCCGTGGATTACCCATTTAGGTATTTAAAGAGAAAAAAAACTTTAAGTATTTATAGAATATATAAGAGATATATTCGACTTAATTTAATATACAATAATATGAGTTTCTTTAACTATCCGAATAAAGCATCGCAAATTACAATAATAATGTTTTTAATTTAACTGCCCAAGGACGCGGTTACAAGGTAAACGCTTTCACAATTTAAAAAAGCAATTTATCCATTCAATTTGGTATATTTCATATGACAAATACAATAGAAAACAAATTGGTAAGTTACGCGTTTATTACATTAAATAACGTAAATGGGAAGTGAGAAGCGACGAAAAATAAAAGTCTAGTAGCGAATGACACATTTAGCATGTCACAATTGAATTGACGAATTACAGGAATGAGTCACGTCCATTGAAACAAGTAAATGTTTACGGACAATTATTATATTACGTCGATAAGTCCCGTTCTAGGCAAGATCCTGTGTTACGACTACTACATAACGGAATATTACACTAGACGTGTATAGTTAGTTTTCTATATATATAAATTCGCATTCGAATGAAGTTTTGTCACCTTTTCACGTCTATAGCGTTTATTTGATTTGGATAAAATTTGGCTAGGGTCATAGGTTGTATGCCTGGCGTTCCCATGATCCTGTCCAATAGCAGGAAGGTGGAACGTCGTTGGGATTTAGTGGGTGCGAGGCCAACATAACCGCCGGGTCCCCCCGTGTCTGGTGGTATGCAAAAGGCATTTCCTAACGTTAAAAAAAAAGTATATCTTAAGGAAGTGCATAGACTACGAAAATAATTAAGTCCGAAAACGGCTGTTTATTTAAGTTACCACGGGCATAGCATAGGCACGGACAAGACTTTGTGAGGCCGCTAGAATAACCGCCATTTAAAATGAGTTTACAATTTATATTTACTTTCTTTATCATTTATTGATATTAATCAGGATAGAGTGTCAGAGTCGACAATACGAAATTAACGGTGCGCGAAATTGATTTTGCTTGTTTAAATATTAATTATTTTTCTTTCTTAATTCGCGGCTCAATAGGGGGTGTTTGATTGTCTTTACAATGTGTCTCTCTGTGGCACCGTGACTCCTGTTTTATTCGACAAAAAATTTCTAGGTCAGGATCATAGACTATTTTTATCAAAATTAGTGCAGTCGTTAAAAGGTCATCATGCATGTTCATTGTTCAGTATCATTGTGAATCCAAGAAAACGAAATTCAAGATGGACGCCACCATAAAATGGCGGATTTCATGTTTTAATACTTAGAATGTATCAAATGGCTAGATTATTGATGAGACAGTACAGTTTGCATTGGGATTTCTTATATTGTTTAATTTAACGTTTTTCGTAATTCTATAATCAAATAATATGATTAATCATATTATATTTCCCATTCTAGCAAAGCGTTATCGGTCAAATAACAGTTCGTCTCATTTCGCCAGCGGTTACACGGGTTTCCTGTCTCATAAATAAGGAATCGATAAACATATTAGCCGGTTTTATGGATTGTTAAACTTATCTATACCAATATTAAGGTGAAGAGGTGTTCTCTTCGTTTGTACGCGAATCTTCGGATTTGATAAAAAAATACTATATTATAAACTTATAGATTTTTTTTGGAGTGAAACCGTGCTATTTAGTGAATAAGACTAATATATCAAATAATAACAACTATATAACCAGAGCTTCTTTAACTAACTCATAATAAAGTACATAATAAGTCGCTACTCACCATTTATAATATTGTACGCTGTGAAAAAAAATGTACTTTCGCGACTTTAAAAAAAGAGAAAGCAATATTATATTATTAGTGTAAGATAGAATATTTGTATATTAATCACGTCAAGCTCTGATCACGTAAAACATTTAAGGAAGTCCTCCGCTCGCCTAACCGGTATGACCACTTAATATATAAACATCTTTATTGAATTATTTTTATTAGAAGTTACTGACCAGTGGGGATATTTTTTATTTCATGCTAAAGAGGTAAAGTAATAAGTTTGTATGTGAGGTAATCATCGAAAGTACTGATGCAAATTAAAAAATATTTCACCGCTGCAATGAAGATCTCTGTGGCTCAATGGTTAGCGGGTTGGCGCTCAAGCCAGAGGTAGCGGGTTCGAATCCCGCAAGGGAACAAAAAGTTGTCTGTGTTCCTGGGTCATGGATGTGTAATAATATAATTAAAATCTTAAATATAATATTATGTAAGTAGGTGTAGTATAAAATTATTAAATATATTTCCGTTATCTGGTACCCGTAACACAAGTTCTTCGAGAACTTACTACGAGACCAGATTAGCGTGGTGTAAAAGCGTCCGTAGAAAAAAAACAATGCTACGTTAACGTCGTCTTGGCGTTCATTGAAGGAGGCCTATGTTCAGCAGTGGGCGGATAAAGACTGATTGTGATGATGATACTAAATTAAAATGCACAAAGTTTTATTTATTCTTCTATTTTCCTTATGGAGCAGAGCTTGCATGACCGTATTTGTAGAAGGTGAGAAAAAAATACAATAAAATATAATACCAGTATTTACAACCATAATAATTGTATTGGCATTAATTATAAAGACGCCTGTGTCTAGAAATGGATGGAAAAAGGTTGATAATTATTAAGAAATGCTATGCGCCACAAGAACACCAGATAACTGTACCTTTGTCCTGTAAAAAACCACTCGTCGAATAAGCGCCTCTTGCAAACAATGGCGATATTCAAGGTCATAAAACGCGCAAGACACGGAAACACAATATAATTGTTAGAATCGACAATTCCTATGAAGTACAGACTCTCATAATTTCTACGCAAAGCTTTTATAAATAGTATAGTAGTAGGTAATTACTAACTACTAAAAACTACTTTATCCGTCTGTGTTGGGGCACGTTTAGGGTGCGTTTCCATTTAGGCTGGACGGGGTGGAGATGAATTAGTCAATCATACTGTTTCCACTGATGCTAGGTGGAGATAATTCGAGCATTGTGATTGGCTACACGGACGCTCAGAGTATATATTCAGTCCAGCTCCACTCCCGTAGAAACTCTTACATACTGGCCTAATGCAGACTGGGAAATTCATATTCGTCAATTGCCTTTTAATATTGTTTGACGAGCACGTTCCTTACATTACTCACGATATAAATCGCAAAGCAAACAAAGTCAAATGCACTTAAAGTTATAAGCTTTCATAAATGATAAAAAATCGCATAAGCATGTAAAAATATCATTCGCAACATTGATCACATGCGCTGTCGATTATATTATGTATTTGCAAAATTGCATCGCTAAACATGATATTTAGGTAATCTTGTCGATCAAGGTTACCTACATATATTTTATGTATACTGGCTCTGTGCGTAAACGAAATAAAATCAAAATATCGTATTACGAACAAGATCCCTTGAACAATGCAAATAATAATTATGCATATAGATATTATGAGAATTAATGTAAGCGCTTTATCACAATTTATATCGAAGCAAATAGCATTGTACAGAAACTATTTTGGTTCTTCGTCATTAGTCCGCATCGTCGCCTGGATTATTTTTCAGCTAATACCCAAACTATCTACACCTGATCCTTAACATTTTATTCGCATTTTACATTTAAAATATACGAGGCAGTAAATAATAATAACGCATACATATCATGTGTACACATTCTAAATATCAACACAGATAATAAAATGATAACTGCCTACGTGTTTGTAAATAGATATAAGCAGAAATGGTACACCTTACGGTTGTGGTTATCTCGAATTAAACCTGCCTGTACATCCCTTATATTATAAGCCAGCACATTAATTGTTATTCTTCATTTACTCATATTAGTATAAAAATAACGAATGCTAAACAAAAGATGTTTGGCTACTCGTGTACAAGAAAAAATAACTAACAGTACAGATTAAATAAATGCGCGCAGCTGTGTACTAATTAAATTATTTGTATATCATCTGTGTGCATAGTTCACTTCTGAGCATGGACTGTCTTCAGCCAGACATAACAACAATCAAACAGCCTCGATTTTCATCTTGTATTTATTTCAATAATAGCATATCCCACCATCAAACCGATGCTTTATTGAGTTTGATTACTAACACTATGGGACAATGGCGGATTGAGGA
Source organism: Helleia helle (assembly GCA_963853865.1). Lineage (NCBI taxonomy): Eukaryota > Metazoa > Arthropoda > Insecta > Lepidoptera > Lycaenidae > Helleia > Helleia helle. The sequence continues at coordinate 11,390,612 of OY971420.1, forward strand.
GACTTGAGATAGGAGTAAATATAACTTACAAGATCAATTCAAAACTCTCGAGGGATCAACTGTTTGTTTACACTTTAAGCGTTACTCTATTATTATAATATACCATCATCCGTCTCCTGCTAACTAGACGATGAACGACAAATCAACCGGTCAACGACCCACAGTTACATTAATACAAAGCAAAATAGAGATACTTAAATATATGCAAATTTCCGTATTATATAGGTACGAATTAGGGTTTGCATACGAACATTTCGAATACCGAAATTGCAATCAATTTTGGTATTTAGTGATAAAAAATTACTAAATCAGTAATTTTTTAATTTAGTAATTTTTTATCACTTCGAACCTGCAAATGTTACTACACGTTAAACAATTCGGATTTATAGTATAGAATACCGATATAAAACGACCTCCACAACTATCGGGTAGCCAAGTATAAACAGGTAAATCTATACCGGACCGGAAAAGAATAGGCAACCTAACGTTTGCATATTCTATAGGCTTCATACTTTCGATTGGTATATAATTTATCTAATAATACCGGTGAAATGTTTATATTTTATATATATTTTTTAAATTATTAATTAAACATACCCTGGACTAAAAGTTAGGCAACCCATATGCAATATATTTATTGACATATTAAATTAAATATAAAATACGTTTCATCAAATAAACATCTCGGTGAAGGTCGTTTTATATCGGGATCTTAGCCTATTAGAAAGGGGCGCTCCTCAACAGACGCTGGTGTTAATTTAATTGGCCTGAAATTTAAACGAGGCCTGGAAAGAGCCACGTGATCCATTGGGAGTTTTCTGTGACTTGTCCAAGGCGTTTGATTGTGTTGAGCATGAGAAATTGTTCACAGTAAATTAAGCTACAATGGAGACACAAAGGGTAGAGATAAACAGTAAAAGATCCTCCGGGTCCCACAGGGGTCTATGCTAGGTGAACGCCATAGCTGAACATAGGCCTCCCTCAATGAACGCCAAGATGGCCGATCCCCTTGCCACTCGCATCCAACATCGTAGGTATATAACCGTATATACATTAGCTTATAACCGTACGTAGTTAAAGAAAATCAAGAGTTAGTAATATTTGCCGATCACACTTTACTTATTTGTAAAATCGAACGATAAGAAACTAATTATGACGAAGTAAACACAATTCTCTCGTGACGAGAAAATAGTATAAAAACTAAATGTATAAAATTTTCTTTGCTAAAATTGAAGCAAATGCAAACCAGCAACTCTAGACAATGAGAACTTAGAACTGGTGGATCCCAAGTGAACTCCCAAGCTACACAGTGGGATCCTCATATTAGCTATATTGCCGAATAGACACGGTTTTGCAGCATATTCGGTGAGAAAGAAAGACAGTGCGTGATGTAGATACGGCGCGAATAGTTTATTTTAGTATCTTTCATAGCATTAGGTCTTATGGCATACTTTTATGGGAAAATGCTGCCGTTATCAACAATGTTTTATTTACGGGCTGCTCCCCCCATGCATCTTTGAGAGAAAATTTAAACAAATTGGAATTCTGACTGTCGCTCTTCAATAAATCTTAGAACATTTACTGTATGTCCGGATAAACAACAATATATTTTGGAAGAAAAGCGACATTCATAGTTAACAATAGACACAGACTAGATGTACCAGAGATACAAAGTACCTAAGCAATTCTTTTACAATAGAATCCCTGATATTTTTTCAAAAAAGATATTATAAAATAAAAGATTTTATGGAAGATAACATACATTCGGAATAGGGCGTTCCTCCCAGGCATTTTAGGATAACAACATGTAAAATTTGTTATAATATGTAGTATATATATGATAAGATCAGTTCTACTGAGTTTCGCCGGTTCTCCACAGTGAGCCTGCATTGGAACCGGTGGAAGACTTAAATTACTTTCAAAAGATGCTTTGTTGGTAATATTTTGAATAATTAAAATTGATTTCATATGATTTGATTGACCTACTCTATTGATTTGATTTTGAAGACTGTTACTAAAAATTTGTAGTTGATTGTGTGTGTAAATAGCCAATGTCTCGTTACATAGACGTAAACTTTTGTTAATTTAGTAATTTAGTAAAGACTTACTTAAAAGAATAAAAGATGAGATTATAATAAAAAAACATAGTTTTTTCCCTATTATTCAAATAATTCGAATATTAACCGAAACAAAATGGAATATTCGGATATCAAAATTTCAGAATATTTGCAAGCCCTAAAAATAACCGACCACGCTAGGCTATGGTGTGATCATAGTGTTCTGTTTCTTTCCTGATATCATTCAAATTATAATAATGAATGAAATAATACATATCTACATATTACGAAACGAATTTGAAATTATAATAATTTCAACAATATTTAATTATTTCAGCTAGTTTAATTTAGGGGTTAGTTATTAAGAATATGCCAACCTCATAATTATTGTACCTACCCCCAACTTTTAGTCTCAGAGGGAGTGTCACTGCGTGGAAAAAACATTTTTTAAAGACAAACATTTTTCCCATAAGAGTCTGGCCATAAATATCCATTAACTTGAGTATATTATTATATGTTTCATTTATAAAAGAGTAAAAGTATTGAACTAATTTGGAGTATGTGACACAGACATACTATAAATTAGTGTAATTACTGGCTGGCAAGTAACACGCAGATGTTTAATGGCTTAAAGCAACGAAAGCATAATAACGGAGTTTATACATAAAATTATTTCATTAGATCAATTGTTAATGCGGGTAAATGACGTAATTCTGAACATTTAAACTTTTGCTATTAGAAGCTACAGCGCTTATCAAATCATAATACAAAGAAATAGAAGAAAAAAACTTTTAGGAAAATATTGCAGAAATATGGTTAGTAGGTAGGTATATTGTTTCTACGAAATGGAAAAAGGTGATTCTTAAAATAGCGAGTCGTGTACCGACGTATACGTTATATTCGAATAGTATTATTTTGTGGCCCTGAATGTCATGTGAACGTCTTGTTAACGTCGTGTATTTATCATATATTATCTCTGTAAACAATTTCCGATAACTACTACAATACTTCGTAGTGCACATAAAAATATGATTTGCGTTTATATAAATGCTTTATAGCAATCCTTGTTGCCTCTAGAACTGTTTTACTTTTAATTATGTTGCGTGATCACGTAATCCAACTATCCAATACGTGTTCGTATTTGTACGTCCTACAGCCTACATGTAAATGTAAATCTTTGTTTAGGTGTTCGGCTCTTTCTTGTATTATATAAGACATAAAGTGAATCGAATCGAATTACCGAAATTAAACTGTTCAAACGGATATTCTGATGACGCGTTAACATGTTAATTGTTATTTGATATAATATGGGATTTAATACAAAGATTTGCCATCACAATCGTGAATCACACCACGTCAAACCACCTATGTGGAGTGTGGACGTCTTTCGTCCATAATGATTACTGCATTTATCAACCCTAAAACTCATTTTCAATTTAAATAGGGAATAGCATGTTGAACACAGTTGAGCTAATGATAGTGATAATGTGATTGTTTTAATAAAAATAAAATCTAATCTAAAGAATACTGCATACATGCTACATACCTTGTATTTACTAGATATATGAATAATATGTATTTCTAAATTTTGGTTTTTTACGGACACTTGCCATATGAAAAGGAAAAATAGCCCATAACCAGTATGACTTAGATCCATACAGTAAATTGTATATAGAATAAGTGTGACATTCCCAAAAACACCACCAAAAAAAAATCAAATATCTGAAGCCAATCCGCCAAACAGGGACACATTAAATATATTTTCACAAAACACAAGTTCCACTATCAAATATGTGGTGTCCACAAATGAGCCTCTTATCTTGACTCAATAATTGATGGACATCGGCTCAGCTATGTTAGCCGCATTGAATTGAAACCAAGTTAATTAGCACCACATACATAGGTTATCTGCTACACAAAAGACGTTTATATTCATATCATAAGGCAACAAACAAATAATATGCTAAGCTGTTGATTCAATAAATACTATTTATTTTTTATGACTCTTTTCAAAGGATTTTTATTCCACAAATGTTTATTATTGTAAATCCAAAATAGTGTAAAGAATAAAATAACCAATATAGATCTGGTAAATAAAGTCTATTATAATAAGAACATAGAATATAGTCTTTGTTCTTGTAAATAAATATATGTGGTGCCAATAATAAACATTAATTTGAGAAGCATTTCTATCATAGCGACTCTATTTCATAAAACTTTTCATACATATTTTAAATTAGTAAGTCTCTGACGCCCGAATACTCAAACGAATCTCAAATTTAAGACGTACTTAAACTCGTGTTGTCCCTCATTTTTTCTTTGAATCTGACACATCGTAGCATGAGTTTGAGTATGTCTTACATTTGAGATTCGTTTGAATATTCGGGCATAAAAGAGTTTTTAATATAAACCTGGTTGATAAGCTGGTATGATGGTAAGCTGTAAGAGCTTACATAAAAGAATAATAATAATAATTATTACATAAATCAAAGAGTATTTTTTATTTATCACCAAATAATACCTTACAGGTAATATCACAGAAAATATCACTCTGCACTTGTTTAAATACAAAGTGTTGTATTAAAATAAATGTGTGTAGAATGTATGACATCATAATCTACTGATCGACTATGTGTATGGTATGTGTAATTAGTTTATCATAAAAAAACCCACATCTGAGACAAAATATGACCTGGCATGTGTTAATATAGCACATCTTCTATCATGGGTTGTAACAGATATTAAGAATTGCAGTACTTTAGAGTTACTTTCAATATTAAATATTCCTTTATGCAAACAAAGGGAGACATTTGAGTCATCACAAATACAAATTAATATATTTTATTTTATTCAAATGAATATAGATTTGAAGAATAAATAGAACTTTGTAGTATATTTTTAATACATATATTATGTGTAATCATCCTCATCATCATCATCATTATTATTATCAACCTTTTCTTCTGTCCACTGTTAGACATAAGGCCTGTTTTAATTGAAGGTAAGATCTATCTTGATCTAAGAGTATAAAGTAATAAAAAAATTACTTTTAGCTATAATTTTGAGATTTTTAGTTATAAATCTTCGGAAAAAGTGTAAACAAAGGCATACAAAATAGAAACATGTACTCACTATCTTTGTCAAATGTTTTGTTGGTGTTGGTCAGGTTCATTGGCGTTGTGGGTGGTACATTTGGAACAGCCCCATTTGCAGATGCAGTAATAGTGTCAGAAGTAGAAGACGGTGTGTTAGTTGCAGAAACTTGGCGACGTTGTCGTACATGTTCATATGTCTTTAAGTCTATCCAATCATAATTTACATCCAATGAATTATTGTCTATGGAATATTGTAGATTATCTGAAAAAAATATCACTTTGTACAAAATATAGTTATTTAAAATGAGTACTTACCCAAAAATTTATATACTAATATGTAATAAGTTTAAGACATACTATAAACCCTAAATCAACCATAAGTGAACTTAAATTGTACACATAAAATAGAATAATACATTACATACATACATTACATTAGTATTTTACGAATGTATTTATGGTTTGATAATTTTTTGGAGGGATTTGACCTAAAGATAGTAAATAAAATAATTATCAATACCCTACAGGGGGGCCTTGTCGTTCGCGTCCGTAGGCGAGACCTAACCACCACCCTACACGTGCCCCCCGGGTGGTGCCAAAGGAGCGACAACGTCGAGTATCGGGCGACGGTAAACACAACCCGACACTGTGACTTACCATCACAGTGGCAGAGAAGATAGGAAATGATCTTCTCAAGAGGTCTTGGCTTAACCGCCTGGGCCTGAGGAAGAAAACCTCCCAAAAATAAATTACCCCAATTCTACGGTGGGATCCGCGCCAAGAGAATGCATGGCTGGTGGGAGACCAGTTACTAGCGCCAACCTCGAATCAGCCTTCCTGAGGGAATGGGCGTCACCCTTCAGGCGACCATTTATATCGACCCTACTCGTGGGAACAAAAATGGAATCACAAGAAAACTCTACATCTTCGACTTTTTCACCTCACCACCTTAATGATATGTTATGTGATCCGGCTAACCCCCGGCGCCATGAGGTACCCGGGCCTCGTGGTGTGAAATATGTTACCGAAGACTGTGCCAGGCCTCTGCTTCAGTGAATACTACTGGAAGACGTATGTTTGTACAACAGGTGTTTCATGCAAGCCTTTTTACGAGAACTAGAAGTTCCTCACTGGGAAGTATCTCTCAAATAGAACCCCCAACACAGACAACATTAGGAAAAAATCTAGAAATAATTACTTCCAAACCGCCGGACTGGCAGAGAGTCCCTGTATCTAAAAGCCATAAACGGAAAAAAATATCACAGACACCATCCCCAGAAAGTGTAAAAACCCAGAACCGTTACGAGGATTTATCTGTAGACGAGACAGAAGACCAGACTAGTGAACCAAAGGAAAAACGACCTAGCAAACCACCACCAATCATCCTATATGGTATTGAGGATGTAAACAAACTCACACAACTACTGGAATCTGCAGCTGATCAAGACCTCTTTACTTTTAAAATCGTAAATAGGAATCAACTAAGGGTCTCTTGTAAAGATGTTATAACCTACAAAAAAATTATCACTGTAGTTCGAGAGAATGGACTTATAGGTCACACATTCAACCTTAAGGACCAGCGCTGCTTTAGAGTGGTTATAAAAAACCTCCACCACTCCACCCCTCTCAGTGCTATCGTGGAGGAAATTGAAAAAACTGGGAACAAAGTGTATGGTGAGATTGTTAACGCCAAGTATGGACCAGACAAAAAACCAACATCTACATTCTTTGTAAATATTGTCCCTGGACTAAACAATAAGGTAGTTAAGGATATCAAATACATATACCACCAGTCGGTTGTTATCGAAGACCCCAAAAAGAGGACAACATTACCACAGTGCCAGAGGTGCCAACAATACGGTCACTCTAAAAATTACTGCATGCGGCCGTATCGTTGCGTGAAATGCGCTCAAGGACACAAAACTGCCGACTGCCCAAATAAAGAACGGAATACACCAGCCCAATGCGCTCTCTGTGATGGTGCACAACCTGCAAATTATAAAGGCTGCGAGGTATACAGGGAGATCCTCGCTAGAAGAATGCCACAGAGGGCAACTCACAAAAACACCACCAGACATCTAGAGCCGAAACACACTACGGAAGTAAAGCCCGAAAACATCGGAGGAAGTAGACCCAATGACACCTATGCTGAAAGATTGAAGAGGAACACAAACGAATTGAAACCTGAAACAAAACCATATAATAAATTAGAAGAAATAATATTAAAACAATCAGAAAAATTTGACCTTATCTTACAACAGATGAGCACTCTCTTGAGTCTCATAACAACACTGCTGGACAAGATCTCAAAATGATCTCTCTCAGGGTAGCCACATGGAATATTAATGGCTTAACACCAAATAAGTCCGAATTAGAGGTGCTAATTGCAAGTAACAAGCTTGATGTTGTGCTAATATCAGAAGCGCACTGTACGGATAAAAGTAGCATAAAAATTAAGGGTTGCTACACCTATATCACTTGTCACCCTGATGGCACTGCCCATGCTGGAACTGCCATTGCCATCAGATCGAACATTAAGCACTTTGTCTTACCCGAATATAAAACAAGCCATATCCAGGCAACATCTGTCGTAGTTGAAAGTAAAGATGGACCCCTCAACATATCTGCGGTATACTGCCCACCGAAGCATAGAATAGATAGTGCAAAGTACTCCGAATTCTTCCAGACGCTGGGAAACAGATTCATTACTGGTGGCGACTGGAATGCCAAGCATACATACTGGGGCTCCAGATTAATAACAACAAGAGGTAGACAGCTAAAGGGATGCATCGACGGAAATGACCTGGAATCGATCTCATCTGGTGAACCAACATACTGGCCTACAGACCCAAAGAAAAATCCTGACCTTCTCGACTTCTTTATTACCAGAGGACTTTCGAGACACTATCTCAAAGCCGAGCCTTGCTATGATAGTAACTCTGATCATTCCCCTGTAATTCTAACCGTAAGCACGACTATAATATGCTATGAGGAACCCGAGACCTTGTTTAATAAATTTACCGACTGGGAAGGATTCAGGGAATACATTGAGGAAACTATACAACTACATGTATCGTTAAAAACACCGGAAGAGGTAGAATATGCAACAAGCTACATTACTAGCCTAATACAGAATGCATGCTGGATGAACACTCCAATCAAAAAGGAACGGGCTTCAACTGGAAACATTCCTCTCGATATAAAAAATAAAGTGCTAGAAAAAAGAAGGCTTAGAAGGGTCTGGCATCAATCTAGACATAAATCTGATAAGACCGCTTTAAACAAAGCCGTCAGTGAATTGAAGGAAATGCTTAATAGTATTAATAATGCAACTCTACAAAGTAAATTGCAAAATTTGACCGCTACCGCATCATCTGAATATGCCCTCTGGAAATTCACAAAACCGTTTAAAAGACCGCAACAATTTAAGTCTGCAATAAGAAAAAATAGCGGAGGCTGGGCTAGGACTGGTAAAGAAAAGGCAGAAATATTTGCAAAACATCTAGCTAACGTATTTAAACCGAACGATAGTGAATGCAAATAATTCGAGAGGGAACTAGACGACTACCTACTACAAGACTTTCAACTATCACTTCCACCAAGACCAGTCACAGTGCGCGAGATTTCATGGGCCATAAAAAGAATGAAGAACAACAAAGCCCCTGGCTTCGACCTAATCACCAAAGAGATTCTTATGCAACTTCCTAGAAAAGCTTTAGTCTTTATTGCCACTCTCTTCAATGGTATCCTCAGGGTCCAACACTTCCCAACTATGTGGAAAGTATCCATCATCTCCATGATACATAAGCCAGGAAAACCTCCAGATCATGTTACATCGTACAGACCGATAAGTTTACTGCCTGTATTGTCTAAGGTGTTTGAAAGGATACTCCTGAACAGAATACTGCCACTACTGGATGAAAATGAAGCCATCCCCAAACACCAATTTGGGTTCAGAAAACACCACTCGACAATCGAGCAGGTTCACCGGGTTTGTGATAAAATACGGCATTCCCTTGAAGCTAAAGAGTACTGCTCTGCTGTGTTTCTTGACATTCAGCAGGCGTTTGACAAGGTATGGCATAAAGGCTTACTCTACAAAATAAAAACATTCCTACCACATACCTACTATACTCTGATGAATTCTTACCTGTCAAATCGCATGTTCCAAGTACGAGAAAGTGGAGACACATCAAAAATCTATAAGATCTCGGCCGGGGTGCCCCAAGGCTCCGTTCTTGGTCCAACTCTGTACACCTTATACACTGCAGACCTCCCTCAGTCAACAGAAGTAATGAGCGCTACATTTGCTGATGATACTGCACTATTAGCAAGCAGCACAGATCCACAAACTGCTTCAAATACTTTACAAGAAAGCCTCAACAAAGTAGGTGACTGGCTGCAGAAGTGGCGCATCAAAGCAAGTGCTACTAAATCGGCCCACATAACTTTCACTCTCAGAAAAGGAAACTGCCCACCCGTACAACTGGGAAACAATACCCTGCCCCAAAGTGACTCAGTCAAGTACCTTGGAATACACCTAGACAGAAGGCTGACATGGAAAAATCATATCAAAAGGAAGCGTGATGAAACAAACATACGGTTTCGGACCATGTATTGGTTAATGGCACGCAACTCTAAACTTTCGTTGGACAACAAGCTCCTTATCTATAAAATGATCCTTAAACCTGTGTGGATGTACGGGATCCAACTCTGGGGAAGCGCTTGTAACTCCAATTTAACTATTATACAGAGACTGCAAAATGGCATATTGCGTACCTTGTCAAATGCTCCATGGTTTCTCACTAACTCAGAAATCCATGCAGCTCTGGAAATCAAAACAGTAAAGGAAGAGATCCAACAGTCTTCCACCAACTACAAAAATCGGCTTGACAACCACCCGAATGACTTGGCTGCCGAATTGGCAAAAATTAACTACCGTAAACGCCTTAAACGCCACAATATCCAAACTCTACATACTAGATGGTAAAAAGGGAGTGTCTTCCGCTGGGGAGACCCCTCACAATGTTTCGACCACCCAACAAATCTGCTTATAGTCCTGGGACTGATTGCAGATGCAGTCACAGAAAAAAAAAAATACCCTACAATGTATTATTGTTAAATAAACTACCGCCAACAATATGACAACTCTTTAATTGGATGTAAATGGTCTAACAGTTTGTTCATAATGGGACTATGTAGTAACATAAACTCATTATGTGAGTTTATGTACCTCACATATTACATATAGTATTCACATCTGCTTTCAAAGGTTATTATTATTAGTAAAATGTTTTTATACTAATAAAGTATGTATTTTATATTTAATAATATACTATTAAGTTATTTATGAATTCTGTTATTTTAACTATTACAATAATGAAATGAGAAAAAAAAAGAACAATATTATAAACTATAAATCACTATAAAACTACCCTACAAAAGTAATAAAAAAGGTTACTGTTTATATTTATTGAAATGAAATAACCCATTTAAATATCATGCATTTAACTTCAATACCACAAATTATTGCCTTGCTTAATTGAGTGATGAGTCACAATGGGAATTCCTCAATAGTCTTGTTCAGAAAATCAAAATGTGAGAAATACCAATGACTACTTAAAATATGAGCGATACCTCTTTAGATTTGAAATGACGTTTTGATGAAAAAGAAACGATCCAATAGGCAAAAAAATTTTACACCTTTATATTTTCGTAATCTGATGAATATTTCCAAGATAATAAACGCGTACGAGTTGATAATAGTGACAAAATGATGACAAAATAATGTATACAACTAGGGATTCAATACAATTCATAATGAGTTCCGTTCATATGAAATACCTAGTTTATACTTTTCTTTTATTATGTCACAGAAAATGAGTACGTGAGATTTTGCTCTTTACTATAAAGATGCACAAAATTTGTTAAGTTGCAGAATCTATATTACATAGTTATTTATTAAATCCATGTATAAGTGAATCTTGATATTTATGACACAACGTCGCAGATCCTTACGCCAAACAATAAACACTAATCTAAATGTTATGAAAATAAAATTATTCGTACGTAAACTGAACATACCTGCTACAACGAAAGAACACGATATTTTCAATACGAACAAAACAAAAATAAATCGTATCATCATCTTTACTTGTAAGAAATTCATAATTACAATAAACGAATCAATACTTTTAGTGAAATAACGTCATTTGCACTTCAACTCCAAAAATATGACGTTATCCACGCTGGCGTGTCTTCCCTGAGATTCAGTAGAGCTGTATGCTATGCTTTTATCTGTGAAAATGGCAATGAGCAATTGCAATGACAATTGACAAGAGTCAAGAGTCAAGACTCGAGAAGCCGTCAATTTCATACAAGTCGCCCCTGGCCAGGTGGTTAATGTTGCAAGCATTTACAAAAAATCCCCTTGTTGACTTTACCAATTTTTAAATCTAAATAAATGAAATAAAAACAAAAAGTGGCGGTATACCATTAAACTGCATATTGAAGAAAAAAAAATCCAAACTACAGTTGTTATTCCAAACTCGATGAAACTAAAATAAGTTAAACACATGATCTTTTCATCAGCATATCTCACAGCGATACTCCAAATAATGCCACAAGTATCGCATTCATATTATACATTTTCCTACGTTTCTGGTATAATAAATAGTTTCGTTTCTAACTAGTATTTTTTTGTTTTTATTACATTATTGTTTAGTCCTAGCATTTTATATGTTTTGAGAAATTATTTAGTTTTTACACACTTGATACGATATAAAGATTATTCTTATTTTATTTATTAAAGTAGCTGTTGGCCGCAGCTTCGCCCGCGTTAACTTAGATGTACAGCCGTACACGGATTGATGATGATTATTTATCTATGGACGGGCGTAGGACTTTATTTTATAATATGAAGTGATTAATACCGTATTTTTGTAAATAGCTTTTACATTACCGCTTTATAATTGCCAATTTTTAAAGTATTAAAATGGATATAGGTAGTATGTTTAATTTAACTAATATAGACATATTATGCCATCGCGGACTTTTCAGTAGGCATATTTAGGATACATATAATTCTACCAAATTACATGGATACAATAATAATTATTATCCTAACTTTCGGAACCGGGGCCGGTCGAAATCACGGTGTCGCATTATTTTGATTTTGCTATATCTTCTAAGATATGCATTTCATTTGCATGGTGTAAACGGGAAAGACATACTTCATGAAATGCTCAAGCTAACATATTTAAAATGATAAGGATTAATACCATATTTGTGTAAATAGCTTTCTAACTACCGTTTTATAATTGCCCATTTTTAAGTATTAAAATGGATATAGTATGTTATCCTTAAGAGATACATATATTCCATCGTGGACTTTCTTGTAGGTCTTTCTAAGGTGTACAATCATGTGGTACATTATTTTGATCTATCTGTTAGTGTTCATCCAGCGTTTGCAATGTAAGTGCAAAAAATGTGTTTATTTACGACATCACATTAGAAACCTCAAAAATAACAGTATTTCTCCACTATTTAATAGATGTTATTATACATATTATAAACCTTCCTCTTGAATCACTGTATCTATTAAAAAAAACCGCATGAAAATCCGTTGCGTAGTTTTAAAAAGCATACAAAGGGACATAGGGACAGAGAAAGCGACTTTGTTTTATACTATGTAGTGATTGTTCAATTTATAATAGAGAATATTATATTTATCATTAAATCATTTCTTCAATAAATAGTAAACAGAAATAATATTAAATATTATGTCCCTCAAAATTTTGATAATAACTATTCAATATGCGTATCGCAAACTAATCGTGTCTTGTTTATACCTAACGAGTAAACGACTTTTAGGTGAATTTTAAAAACAACAAAAAATATTTATATTAATAAAACATATTTTATTTATTTATCCATTGCTATTATGTGCTTAAATAAGAGACGTATTATTCAAATTGTTCTAGTTATTTATTTACTCTATCGACGTCATGTGTCACAAATTATAAAGGATCTTTTTTATTCTCCATAATGTGGCAATGTTTCAAATACAAACGAAAATTTGAAAGAAAATATAAATGAGGGATAATATTAATTTTTTCGCGGTATCCCCATCATTGTCATACAAATAAAAGTAAGCTTCATCGTATTCATTATCTCCGTTAAACAATTTATTTTTCGTTTCTTGCGTAAATTGCTGATGTAAGTAGATATATTCATTTCCTTTTTTATTAAGTAGATAGATACCTAATCATAATTATTTGTTAATTTTTGTTTTTGATATACCTAAAACATAAAAGTCTTTACCTTATACGGCACGTGTCGACAATAGCGGGGAATAAATGTAATTAAAAGTAATTGTAAGTTATTATGACTTATTTTAGGGTAAGAATTTTAATTCTCTTCTGATGTGGTGTTTATATAAATTTCATTACATTAAAACTTACACTGTATTGAATCTCTTACCTACTTTGTCTGTCATCTTTTAGCGTCGGTTAATAATGATCAGATCAGGCATATTATTATATTCCGCATATTTTAAATAATCTTATAATAAAGTCACTATAATATTTATTTAGATTTTTAAGCTATTGGTAACATGAAACTTATAAAAGAATATAAGATCAGTAAATAATTTATACTAATAAAATAAAAGAGTTTGTACGTTCGAATATATTAGATTATCTACGAAACTACTATTGCGATTGAAAGATTTTTTACACTAGTAGAATGCTATGTTATTACTGAGTAACATAGTATATAAAAATAATCATCATCAATCTAGATGTGGCTGTAAATCGAAGTTAATGTGGGTCAAACTGCAGCCATCATAATTGTTAATTTATGTAATAAATTTCTTGACAGAAATATGAAATAATGTTGATATTTAATTATGTACATTTGAATTGATTATTTATTATAAATTTTTCGGAACTACTACCTAAAGTAACATGGTTAAAGAATAGATTTTTTATGCCATCCATAAAAATCATCAAAAATGAGTTTGTTATACATTTTTTGAAAAATCTGCATTATAAATAGTTTTTTTTTTAAAATGTTAGTTGGATAGGCAAACTGGCAAACGACCCACCTGATGGTCAGTGGTCGACGTCACCCATGAACATAAATTAGTTTACCTGGAACGAGCCCAGGCAACTCATCTATGTATTGCCTATCCTGAGACATAAGATGTTAAGTCTCGGTGCCAGTAATTACAATGCCTGTCTTGCCCTTCTCTCCGAAACACAGCAAAGCTGTTTCACTGGAGAAACAAGCAAGATGGTGGTACCCATGCAGCCGGGAGCGTGGCACAGCGCTTCCCTCCCACTGATAGTATTAAGTATCTGTATATTTTTATATGTGTACATAAAAATATAGGCGTACTTAATTGTAAAAAAAATAACAATAAAAAAACTGACTGATTGAGAACCTCCTTTTTCTCCGACTCCTCCGACTTCAGTTGGTTAAAAAGTGAATAGGAATGCTAAAAAATACAGACAGATGTTGCCTTGTGCCTCTCTAAACTATTCTCAAATCCATTCAAATCAATTTTCACACAAACATGTCACCAAAAATGTCATCTATATTATCATACAAGAATAATACATAGTATAAAGGTTAACAAAAAGAAATATTTTCAGCCATTTAGTGTTAAGTCAATAATTTAAATTTATGACTCATATGTAATTAAATTTAAAGAATATTATTACACCTTTTTGAGGACCTTATTTTTTTACAGTTTTTACTTCTCACTACTATTCTTTATATGTTTTTTTCTAGATTTTACTTTCCTAATTTTTAATGAATTTCAATTTTAATTAAGGTAGAGGATAAAACTTATTTCTTTGGGTAGAGATTTTTTAATGTTATAAGATTAATTTATATTTCTTTTAAAACAATTTTGAAATTATTTTTCCACTTAAGAAAATGTCTACAAATGGCAGCCGCAAACGAGCAGGAGCAGCATTAGGTCGCCCAAAAAAGACAAAAAAAATTAACAAACCAACTTCTGAAGATGAGGACAGTGTTGATTCTACTGTATCAGAGCCCACACAGGAACAACATTCACTTTCCCCTCTGCCTGATGAACCTACTATTAAACTACCCGAGGTAAAGAAATGCAACTTATTCCAGAAAAAAAATAGAAAGGTGTCACATGTGCTTAATATTGTTTTTTTTTCTTACAGGAGTTACTCAAAACATTCTACAAAGCTCCAGGATTGTTGATGATAGCAGGTCTAGTGTCATGGGACTTAGTTGCAAAACGAGATAATAATCCGTCTAAGAAAACACATCCCAACCTTTATACCTTCCATAAGTTTACTGACCGAAAGGTAAGGCTTAATGCTTAGCTTATCAGTAATTTGTTATCAGTATCATAATAGAAAGTATACTATAAAAATTATATAAATCATGCTAATTATATGTTACGTTTAAACAAGTTTTGTGTTTATAGTATCGGCTAATAATAAGTGGATGCAGTGCTGGTCACTCCGTTTTAGTGTCTGAAGAAGGAGAGGCTTATACTTTCGGTAATAATCATTCATAATTTTTCTTATGGTTGTAAAAAATTACGGACATAATTCATTGACAATTACATAACATACAATTTATACATATCCCAAATATTGATCTTCACAAAAATTACAGGTCGTAACAATTGTGGACAGCTGGGTTTTGGAGACACAACTACACGCAATGTTCCAGAACTAGTTCCAGGCCTTAGTGGTCTTAACATAATTCATGCTGCTGTCGGACGAAACCATACCCTGTTTGTGACAGGTATGTACATAATAATTACTTAAGAAATGTTGTTTATTTTGTTACGTGTAAGTCATTATTTTGATTAATTATATTTCTATTCTGGCTCATTATTGCTATAATGTATTAATGCTGTAATCTAGACATTAGGATCTGCTGATATATATAAGTATTTTTAATGCTATTATAAGTCTTACATATTTATAGCTGTGTTTTTATCCCTTAAATCTAAACAACTTTTATTAAACATTGTATTTTATTTAGTATCCTTGTTGTAATTGTTGTTCTTCTTTGTATAAAATACCAAAAAATACTTAAAACACAAAGAACATTAAATGACCTTAATTCAATCGGAAATTTCTTTTGATTATGTCCTAGCCAAATGACAATGTTGTTTAATATTGTGAGTCTATGATAAGTCTTATTTGTATGCTCAAGGAATAGAGAACCACCGAGTGAAGTAATGAAACTATAAATCTAATATAATATCTATGTCTATCTTATTAGATACTGGCACTGTTTATGCCTGTGGAGATAATAAGAGTGGTCAGTGTGGACTTGGCAATACTACTCCACAAATCTTAAAACCCACTCGTATAAGATACACGTAAGTACCTTATAATATTTTTTGTTAAAACTGTATTCAGTGCTATATGCTAAACAGAATCCCCATTTAGGCATATATAATCGAGGTCGCATCCGCCGTCTGAAGAATTACAATAGAATATATAACTATGATAATGTGAAAAGTTCAATATGTCTGACTACTATAACACTAGTGAATATAGTCTGTATAAGTTCTCACTGATATTGAGATAGAATTGGCAATGTGAAAGCAAATTTTATATTTGTTTTTTTTTTTTTTCTTTACAGCTTGTAATTTAAATATATATTTTCGAAGATATTACATTTAAAATTTAAAATGCAGGGACAATCAACTTTGCAGGCGTTGAGTGTTTTTCACATGGCCAATAATTATATGTCGCTCTTTCAAATCAAATCATTTTTTTTAATTTAAAATAGTACCAATAAAGTATATTTTTGAACATCAATTGAATCTACCACCAGTTCCGACGCAAGCCCACTGAGAAGAAACGGCGAAACATACTCGGTGGAACTAATCTTTTCAAATAATATGTATTCTATAACAATTTTTACATCTAGTCCTGAAATGCCTAGGAGGAATGCCTTACTTCCAAGGTGTGGTATCTTCCATGCAATCCTTTACTACACAAACACTCCTTAATTATACTTTTGAATATTTTAATGGATAGCTTTTGAAGGTTTTCTGGAATCCTATTGTAAAAGCGTATATAGTTGCCTTTAAAAGAATTGCATACTTTTGTGAGTCTAACTGTCACTGTCAAGTTACTGATACATCTAGCCTGCATTTATTGCTTATATGAATATCACTTTTTTTTTTACAAAAATCATTTACGTTTTTCCGGACATATTCAACAACATATTTAGTAACCTCTAAAGAAAACATGTTTTTATTATCTAATGACAAAAAAAGCTGTGAATGTTGTATATAAAGACAAGAAGTATAAGATTATGTGTACTTTGTGTATTACCTTCCAAATTCAAGTTGTTTAGGTCTCCATCATCCTTTTAAACGTGAGGTGTCATGTTATTTAATGACATATTGATATTTAACAACAATGACTAAAATGCTCTGTTTTGTTCACCTTTTATAGAGTGTAAAATATATATTTCTTGCTTTAGTGGTGCTCCCATTGTAAAAGTTGGCTGTGGTGCAGAATTTTCTATGATCTTGGATTGTAATGGAGCATTACATTCGTTTGGTCTACCGGAGTATGGACAATTGGGTAAGTTTTTCTATCTATATGGGATTTTTCCAATGCCGTCTTTGGTGAGGTGCCCCGGATCTAATGAGCAAACATGGCACCTCAACGGCTAGTCAGCCCCCCAAGGGACCGACGCCACCTCGACAGAGGGGTTGTCCCGCACCACAGAACAATCTCTCTCAACCTATCCCAGCTCACCCTAGGCTACTGAGCCCCACCGCCACGTCAAGGCTTGAACCATGGTGGGAATCTATATGAGTTTAATGGGACAAACATAAATCTATCTTGAACAAAGTTAATAGCTAAAAATTTGATGTCCAGCTTAAATTCCTATACCTATAGTAGCAATAACAAGTGGAAATTTATAAAAATAGGGATTGCATGGTATTCATCAAATCTAACTACATAATCATAGATAAAAAATTGGTCTCTGCTGCTACGACTAGATACCGCGCCGTACTTGTAATGTGCGGCAATAAATACCACGCCGAATTCGGCGTACCCGAGCCAGTCTCATTGCAATCGTTGCGGAAGGTGGAGGTACAGAGTGTTTTATTCAATTTTGGTAATTATGTGAAGTAAAATGCCAGTTTGCATAGTGAAACTGTGTAAAAATAATATTACAAGAAATAATAAAGACCCTGGGATCAAATATTATCATCTGTGAGTATCATATAATTTCGAAATTTAATCATAAAATAACATGAAACTTTAGGGTTCATGTCACGCCATTCAGTGTGGCCGCGTATACCAAAATCAAGTCCCCATGGTTGCGATTTTTATATTATATTGATTTATTGTTATTATATTTTATATAGAATACTTACTTCATTTATCTTTTTTTTTTCTTTTACGCCGGGAAATGCTCTGAGGCATCCCGCCTGGGGAGTGGGTCTTCCCAGGTGGGTATGTGGGACTCGCTGCGCCCGAAAGATGGTAAAAGGACGCAGAGGAAGTAAAAATTGTTTCATTATAATGAGTCAAGCGTTTGAGTAATATTTTACTTACAACTAAAAATATTTACTCTCAACTCTTGGCATGTTGTCTAAAATTCTATAATTTTTTGTGATATAAATTGACCTTACACATATTTTCTGAGCCATTTACAACCGTACTTAGTTCTACTAGTAACTAGATAATTGCATGAAATAATTTTTCCCATTAATTTAGGGTATTGTAAAGCAGCTAGCAATTGTATTCTTCACGCACACTAGCATTCTTGGACATTGTTTTACACACACTATGATATTTACTTGCCGCATCAAGGAGCTATTGTTTTTTGCGGAGCGCGGTATCTAGTCGTAGCGTAGCGGAGACCAATTTTTAATCTATGTACATAATATTATAAAAACGAAATTTTGTAAGTTTAAACTTTGGATGTTTGTTGCTCTTTCATTACAAATTGACTGAACTTATTTGGCTGAAACTTGAAATGGTGATAGCTTATCACCATTTCTGTTCTATTAAAAAAGTAAAATATTATAATGCAAGATGCATTCCGAAAAAAATCCAAGTTCCTACGGGAATTACAGCAGTAATTCATAAATACAAGTTAAAATGTCAAAAACTACGTAATTGTCAAATGCACTCAATTTGGTCACTCAAAAGTCACGTGACTGGGCAATAACTTTTAATAAAGTATAGAGATGTGCTACATTAACACATATATGCATTTTATAATATTAGTAAGGATAAACCTTCTTATTTGTTTGTTTTTTATCCCTTTCTAGCAATAAAATAGATAAGCTAATTTTTTAAAGTCTACGAAAGGGCGAAGCTGCGGGCACCAGCTAGAAAAATATAATCAGTGAATTAATGTTTTGATATTATTTTTATCACTCTTCACTATCTACTTCAGATACATTTCAGTTCAGTTAACTGGTACACAAGCTAACCAGATTTTGAGTTGGGCAAATGATTCGTATCCAGCTCTTAATTAATTTTAAAAAGGATTGTGAGTTATCATCATCACTTATAAATATAAACAAGCCTTTATGTGTAGTGGACTTAGGCTGAAGGTGGTAAATCTCAAATCCAATAGAAAAACTCTGGCTTTGCCCTTACATTATTCTTCGGTTTTCTTAAATAATAGTAATGCTGTAAATAAGATCAGGTCAATGATTTGGAAGGGATTCTTATTGCCATTAAGATGAAAGTGACCGAGAACTGTAACCACAATTTTTTCAGGTCACAACACTGATGGCAAATACTTTGTAACATCTACCAAGCTCTCTTATCATTTTGAGACTGTGCCAAAACATATAGCATTCTTCTTTGAGAAGTCAAAGGATGGTCATGTCGCTCCTATTAAAGACGTTGACATTGTGGATTTCTCCTGTGGAAATAATCATACTGTAAGTATTATGTACTAAAACGAGGATTTTTTTTCAAGTTCTATGTGCTGCAGATTATATAATAAAATGCTAACTTCTGTCTATTTAAGACAGAAATGGTGGATATTGTAATTACAATACAATAAATACTATACTTATTTACCCATACTTTTTAAAGGATTAAAGCTAATGTCCATTTCGCTACCGTCTGATTATACGGGTACCGCGCGCGACCCACCTCCCCAATTGAGGGAGAGGAGAGGGCCGGCCCTCACAGTAATAGAACCGAGTCAAACTCGTCGACCGTATTGGGTTTGATTAGATCTAAGTTCTAACCAAACGTTAATTAACATTAACGCGTCTGATAGGCGATGCCCCGCGCGGGGTGTTGAGGGGGGCCCCGCCCAACAACACTCATCAAGACCTCCTGTGGCAGACGCTGCAGTTCCTTCCGGCGGAGTGGGCCCCAGTATCGCTGGCGCCATCTGCCGGGTTCTCAGGCCAATGAGCCCACCCGGTAGGGGTAGACCGCCTGGGGCTCCACTCCACCCGACGGTGACGCGGCCCAGTCCCGCCACTGACATCAACCCGACGCCAGGAGGTCATGTGGTTGAAGACCGCACGGTTGGCGGGGGGCAACCCCACACTATTACAAACCAAAAATGAGCCAAATGGGCTCACACTAATCTGATGGGCATTTGGGCCTTCGGGCCGTTAGCATAGATCCATCTGAAAAAAAAAGCTAATGTCCTATTAAAACCATTATATTAGAGTGGCTGTTCATTGTTACTTGTAATAATATAGTACTGTAAATCACTTTTAACAGGTGGCTATTGACTCTAAGAAGAGAGCATTCAGTTGGGGCTTTGGTGGTTTTGGTCGGTTGGGACATGCTGAACAAAAGGACGAGAGTGTGCCACGGTTGATCAAGTACTTTGATTCCCAAGCTCGTGGCGTCCGTTCGGTACACTGCGGTGCTACCTACAGTCTGGCTGTCAATGAACTAGGTCAGTTTTTTATTAAATTCTAATTATCCAAAATCCAAAAGAGCAGCTCCTTGAATGTCAATTGAATCTATAATCAGTTTCAAGAGCCCACTTAGAAGAACTATCATCCCTATATGAAGTTACTGAGATTAGTACTGGCAAATCTCTTCAATACCCTGCATTTTTTTCCATTAATTTAATTATAGCTTCAACTATAGAAGTTGTTATGTGACAAATACAAGCTCAGCAACAATGATCTGCTAGCTGCTATGAGTCCTAGAAATGAGTATATCGCCTTTAATAATTGGATGTATCTAGTTATCTATTTACGTTTTTTCGAAATGTACTTGGCTTTTTATGTAATTTGCTTGCCTGAAATACACAAACAAGATATTCTATTCATGTCTGTTTTTTTTTATAGTTCTATACTATAATTTTTATATACACATATAATATAGACTTAAATTATTAATTTCTGCTATTATTGAACTATACATAACTATATTCGTTGTTGTGAGACTTTCTATGTTTTAGGTGCACTTTTCCTGTTTGGTCAAACAAAACGTACTGGTGAAGCCAACATGTACCCCAAACCTGTGCAGGATCTCACTGGTAAGTTACAATTTTAATATGTATATATTGAAGGTAAGGTAAAAAATAAATCAAAGCAACTTCATGTAAGTCTTTTTTTATTATAGCAACTTCTGTGGGAATTAATCCTACTTTTTACTGGTGAAATATTATTAAAATAGATTAAGTGTGATGGAGAGGTTATGAAACCAACTGTTGTGTTTGTGGACAGAAAGAGATTGATGGTTTATTATTTAATATTTTCCTGATTTTTTATGTAAGAGTATTGTTTATATGTACATTATATCCATTAATCAATTCATGACCGAAATATTTGTGCTTTAATAAAATTCTAAATGTTTATATCCTTTGATAGAAGTGATCAAAATATAGAGTTTAGTAAATCTTTCAATTACAACATAATAATTAAAAGATTTACTAAAAAGTAAAAATAATAATAATAATAGAGGAATGTATTATGAAATTGTATAATAAACATTATAGGCTGGAACATACGCAGCGTTGGAACCAGCAACACATCCATAGTGATTGCGGCCGATGACACTTTGATAGCTTGGGGGGTTTCTCCAACCTACGGGGAACTGGTTAGTATGAAGTCGTTGTTATTTATATTTTATAATATATTATAATGTGCTCCATATAATCAAAAGGTAAATGATGGAAATAACTACATATTTTTATTTTGGTTTGCGATTCTTGTTTTTGATTTTTTTTTATGAGACAAGTAATAGTAAATGTTTTTACTTGGTCAGATTAAAGTTAGATAAGATTAGCTAACTTTGATAGTTTAGCTATAGGTCTATAATTGAAGACTGTCGTCTTCAAACTCTGTGGTACCGATGCGTTCTCGTAATGACCTACGGGGCCGAAACGTGGCGTCTAAATTTACGACTGGTTCGAAAGTTTGCTGTAGCTCAACGTACAATGGAGCGTGCTATGCTGGGAACATCTTTGGCTTATAGGATTCGAAACGAAGACACAGTCCCACACTCAGGAGAACGGATGGTCAATGGGCCAATAAGGTTCCAGAGTGGAGGCCGCGTTTATGTAGACAGTGTTGGTCGACCATTAACCAGGTAGGAAGTCGATCTCCGTGCAGTAACCGGTCTGTGTTGGATGCGGGTGGTATGGGGTGGGTCGCCTTGCCGTTCATTGAAGGAGGCCTATGTTCAGCGGTGGACGGATAGAGGCTGATGATGATGATGAAGAGTAGCATCATGCTTTCGGTCGAGCATCGGTCTGGTTAAATTTAGGTTAAATTGCGAGTACTATAATTAAACTTGACTTAAACAATGTGTATTCCTGTTTCATAGGGTACTGGTGACATCAACAAGTCCACAGCTAGACCCAAGGAGGTGAGTCGTATGGAAGGCCTGTGTGTGACACAAGTGGCTATGGGCTACTCGCACACATTGCTCTTATGCGATGACACTTCGGATGAAGTGAAACAGAAGCTTGCGGGTATGCCTACATTTGAACCTTAAATTACTATAATTGTTGAGCCAGCTTAATTAGTAAGCAGACACAACTGTTCTTAAGTTATTTTCTGTTGATTTTCTTCATCTCTGTACCTCTGATTAATCTGATGTTAGGATCATTGTTGACACCCATATAATTATTGTCTAAACAATGTTATAAAAGATCTGTACTTCGTTGACTTCATGAGCATTATCAATCATTGATGTTGTATTAAAGACTGTTTTAATAATAATATGGATATTGTACACATATTTTGAACATGCCATGTTTATTTTGCTAACACAGCAAGATAAACAATTAGTTTACTAAAAACTATGTGTTCAGTTGTTCGTTTTAGTTTGAATAAGAATATGCTATACAAGCCAATGCACTATAAGAGTTTGCCTCTTCCTACCTCAATACAACGGGACTTTGTAACGCCTATAAGAAAATCTAGTATTGTTTAAAGATAAAGTGGGATTACATAGATAAATTAATATTGTGTAAGTGTCAATTGTATTACATGTGTCGATTTTTTATTAATACTTGTAGTGTAGTGACAATATTGCTCAGTTTTGTTATGGAGAAATCGAATTTTGTTAAGATTATCATAAAAATTCTTTCTCATTCTTCCGAGCAAAAATTTATGTGAATGATTTTAGGACTTAATTTGTCAGTAACTTTTTGATATTGTAGTTCTAGCTAATAATTATGCTAATAATAAGATATATCACAATTGCTTATTAATTTGGCTGAAGGTCAGTGAAACCCATACAAGCATTGAAAATATCTTGAACCTACGACTTAATACCTTCTAAGACTAATAATGAGGGAGGCATGTGATTTTTTAAAATACAGAATTTGTATATGGCTCCCTACTTACTGCCCACCTCTATTCGATGTTTTAGTATACGATATTAGGATTTAATTAACATTTTCTACTTATAATATTGTGAGACTTCACATAATTTACGGTTAAGGGTTTTTTTTCTATGTACGTACTTACTGTTATAGTTTTATTTAAAATACGAGTAAGAATGCAAATAACACTATTGTGTATTTGTAGATTAGTTAGCTAAGAAATGCACATTCCCATGTAACTTACTTTCTGAACGAATACTTACCACTCTCACTGTATCTGTGGTATTTATAAAATGATAATAATACGTTTTAATACACTCTTAGGTAATCTGTGAATCTGCTCGAATTGTATTTTAAAAGTTATTTGATATTGTAACTTAAAATTTTAATGTCTTAATGTGGATATCTGTTTTAGAGATACTGTGTTATAATATAAAGTAGAAAGAATGTGAAATGCTGTGTTACATTGAAAATATTTACAACACAATCTGTCTGTTACACGTTTGTTAACGTTTTTGATATTTTTTTGGCGATTTTATTGCATTATTTTATAAAGGGATACAATATAGTGAAAAACGATTGCCGGTTAGATGTTATTACTTAATTTTTCTTTTTAATACAATTATATTTAACAGATACAGACAGTATTAATAAATCATGCTTGCTAAATATCACTCTGAATAAAACTTTTTTCTTGTATTGCTTTTTAATTTCATTTGCAAATCTGTTCCCTACTTTTGACGTATTGCTCCATTTTTAGGGTTCTGTAGTCAAATGGCAAAAACGGAACACTTATAGATTCGTCATACCTGTCTGTCTGTCTGTGTGTCTGTCTGTCCGTCCGTCCGTAAGTCACAGCCACTTTTTTCCGAAATTATAAGATCTATACCAGGGGTTCCCTAACTTATTTGGATTACGCCCCCCTTTCGACCATAAAAAAAATTGGCGCTCCCAGATAATCCGGATAATCAGATCAGAATTAAAAAGTATTCAATATGTATCAAAATAAGTATTTTTATTGCTCATTAAAATTCAAAGTTATATTCAGTCGATAAATGAATTGGGGAAGGAATTAAAAATTAATTTTAGTTATTGCTTATATTAAGTAATCTAGAATGTATTCTCTCAGGGGTCGCAGGTTTTTTAAATTTTATTATACAAGTGGCCTGCGTCCAAAGGGTGAAGGTCTCTGCGCCCCCCCTGGTGGGCGCGCCCCACAGTTTGAAAACCCCTGATCTATACTGTTGAAACTTTGTAAATAGATGTATTCTGTGAACCGCATTAAGATTTTTACACAAAAGTAGAAAAAAAAATCCCCATATTTAGAACTGAAACTCAACTTTTTTTCATCAAACCCATACTTGTGGGTTATACATATCTATGGATAGGTCTTCAAAATTGATATTGAGGTTTCTGATACCATTTTTTTTCTAAACTGAATAGTTTGCGCGAGAGACACTTCCAAAGTGGTAAAATGTGTCCCCCCCCTGTAACTTCTAAAATAAGAGAATGATAAAGCTAAAAAAATATATGATGTACATTAATTACCATGTAAACTTCCACCGAAAATTGGTTTGAACGAGATCTAGTAAGTATTTTTTTTAATACGTCATAAATCGTAAACCGCCATTTACCTTTTATTCAATCAACTCAAATATTTAAAAAACTAAAGAGAGGTGTCAAGAGACACCCGGATGGGACGAAGTTCCTTTCGATTAATTAGTGAAGGAATTGTAATAAAAAACAAAAAAAATGTGTAAGGAAAATAATTATTCGGGTAGGTATAATTTTTTTATGATTTTTTTATCGATAAAAATCAGAGCATCTCCCGGCGTAAAATAATAAAAAAAAAAAACAAAAAAGAGTCACCGAGATCGGTGGGATTTGAACTGGGGTTATTTACTAAGCAGGGGGCTGCTATCTATCTATACTAATATTAAAAAGCTGAATTTGAAAAATTCTGTCAGTGTTATATAGCCCATTTATCGAGGAAGGCTATAGGCTATAACATCTATCTATGAATAACAGGAGTGAAGTTAAGCAAGTTAACGCGGGCGAAGCTGCGGGCAACAGCTAGTAGTGTAATAAAAACAGCTACCGACGAAGAGATGTGTCAATCAAAAAGCCGCACGGCTTACAACTATAGCAAAAAGTGTCGTTTTAACTTTTCATCTTAATTTTTTCCGTCTAGCCCCCTTTCATAATGCGCGGTAAGGAACTACGTTACAAAAAAAAAAATCAAAATAAACCATATTTTTTGTTAGTGTCTTATTTTCTAAATTATGTAATGGTACGGAAGCCTTCGTGCGCAAGTCTGACTAGCATTTGGCTGTGTTGTTTATGTATATTAACTTTATGGTTTTATGTCTATAATCTAAAAGCTACTCAATGCGATGACAGAAGCATCGGCAGATGCGTCCGCTGACGTGTAGATGGGGTGATTTGCTCGTCTATCGTTGGTATTCAACGTAGGCAGATGCATCCGGCACAAATCCAAAGGATTTCAGTGCAAAACATCGGCAGACGCCAGCGGATACATCTGCAGATGTCTGAGGATACATCTGTCGACGTGAAGCGCTTTATAGGAGACAATATTTATTACGATATTAGACATAGCATTATTAATTGCTACTCAGAATAGCTCTACATAGAATTTATATTTATTTGTATTGTAATTTTCTACTTTTTTATGCTTTTCTTAGCTCTCTTTAATGAGAACGTTTATGATAGTCATGATGATTAATAAAAAAATAAGCTAATTAATAATTATTAATCTCTCACAGTTAATATCATAGACTTATAATCTTAAACCCTCAAAAAGCGGCTGAAGCGCCCCCGATAAGCCCACGCGTTTGCGACTTCGCAAGTAGCGAGAGA
Organism: Helleia helle; assembly: GCA_963853865.1. Classification (NCBI taxonomy): domain Eukaryota; kingdom Metazoa; phylum Arthropoda; class Insecta; order Lepidoptera; family Lycaenidae; genus Helleia; species Helleia helle. The sequence goes on from OY971420.1 coordinate 11,417,454, forward strand.
AACGTGTGGCCATCTATAACGAGACATAGCCATTCTACGGAATATCACCCTTCAGGTACATTCTATAGAAACCATCCAGGAGCTTAACTCTGACCATAGGCCAGTGCTTATACAACTCGGCGACCCGGCAAACAATATTAATAGAGTTAAACAAAAGATCATCGACTATAAACTTTTAACCGACAATCTTAAAATACTTCAATCGAGTCATCTCTATAAAATCCATGATATAATAGATAGTCCTCAAACTGCTATATCCGCATGCTCCGTCTTTACCGACCATCTGGTAGCGACGATAGAAAAGTTATCCAGGGAGATCTCACAGGCCCATGACGGCCGATGGGACTTCCCGGAGGATCTTAAAGACCTAATACGCGCAAAAAATGCAGCAAAGCGTACATACTCTCGCTACCGGACGGACGAGTATCGACGAGCTCTCCGTGACCTCGAACGACAGGTCAAAGCCCAAGTCATATAAAATCGAGCAGAAAGGTGGGATCGCTTCCTGAGCGAAATCTCACCTTCGCACGTGGCCTACTGGCCACTCGCCTCGTTCTATGAAAAAAAAACGGAGACATCTATGCCTCCGTAGGCCCCCACGTAGAGGAGGTACCTAGGGAGGTAGCGAGAAGGGCCTCTGCGCCGCTGGAGGGAGATCCAATCCTTCCGACGGACGTAGAAGAGGTCAAAGACATTATAAAATGCCTCCACGCCAAGAAGGCCCCCGGGCCGGACGGGATTTCCAACAAGGTATTAAAAATACTACCGCCCGCCCTGGTTATCCTTCTGGTTAACATTATAAACGCCCTCCTCAAGGGTTGTAGGTTCCCCGATATATGGAAAGAAGGTCATAGGAATACCCAAGCCCGGAAAACCGCGCTCAGAACCGTCTAGCTATCGTCCCATAAGCCTGATAAGCTCGTTAGGAAAAATCTATGAAAGAATTCTGCTTAGGCGGTTGAAAACCGTCATTAGCGAAAAGAATATTTTCATAGATGAGCAATTCGCCTTCCGCGAAAACCACTGCTGCCCGAGGCAAGTCCACCGTATGACGGAGGATATACTCAAGAGGTTTCCTTAAGAAAAACAAACACGACACGTGTGCTGTATTCTTCGATGTAGCAAAAGCCTTCGATAAAATCTGGCACGAAGGCCTCACATACAAACTATTCAAGTTAGGAATACCGGACAGACTAGTCATCATCATCCGCGACTACCTTTCTGACCAGCATTTTAGATATAGAGTTGAGGGCACTCTGTCCTCTCGGAGACCTCTGAGGGCCGGAGTCCCACAGGGCTCCGTGCTGTCTCCGACTTTGTACAACTTGTATACCTCCGACATCCCCGAACACCCGGCGGTTAAACGGGCTCTCTTTGCAGACGACACCGCTCTGTATATCACCCACCCCTCAGCCGCAAAGGCTTCCACCATCCTCCAACTCGCCGTCACCGAGCTGGGTGAATGGTTCGCAAAATGGAGGATTGATATAAACCCAGAAAAAAGTGCCTCCATAAAATTCTCCCGTAGGAGGGTTACAAACAGACGACCTTATCGTACCATGAAAACGATAAGGTTAAACAATGTAGAAATACCCAGAGTAGATCAGGTAAAATACCTGGGGTCACCCTTGACAGGTCGATGTCATTTAGACCACACATAGAGACAGTCACCAAAAAGGCCAAATTCGTCTTGAGCCGTTTATATTTCTTAATTAACAAAAACAACAAAATGCCCCTCAGGCATAACCTAACCCTGTATAAAACTTGTATCCGACCCATTATGTCATACTCTTGTGTCGCATTCGCGCATGTGCCCCAAAGTCGACTCAATGCACTACAAAATATAGTCCAAAATAATTCTTCTTCTTCGTCTTACGTACCACGGGCAACCGGTTGCCCGTGGTACGTAAGACGTAAGAAACATCGACCTGCACAGGGACTTCAGATTAGAGTCCATTAAAAATGACATCAGAACGTCACTTTGAAAAGGCACTCCTCCACCCAAACCCGCTCATCGTGAGCGCGGCAATCTATTCCCCAGATAGCTCAGTTCCAATTAGACATAGGTTACCTAAGCATGTTTTAACAGATCCTTCTGACGAAATCTCTCAGCGACGCAAATGCGCGACGCGAACGTCACAACATACACAGAATCACAACAAATGGTGCTAGGTACACCTGCACACCGCTTGGGCCTCGGGGTCGTAAGCGACGTCGACTCCTACACATGGAAACCACATCGATCCGGACCGATCGCGAAAGCTTAGGTTCGAATCCGATACGAGTAGACACAAACCCAGATCGCGCTAACAGCAGTAGCACTACGCTACCGCTAGATTGCTTGGGCACCGCGCGTGATCCGCCTCCCTCTACAGAGGGAGGGATGAGGGCCGGCCCTCATGATGATAGGTTAAATTCAACCGTAAAAGATTCGTCAACCGTATCGGATTTGACTAGTCCAAATCCTGCTCTCCCGAGCAGCGCGCGCGATGTACCGCGCCCCCAGTGGGGCGCGGAGGGGGCCCCCTTTCGAATATTTCTTAAGTGAGCCATCTGTTCACTTACTGTACCGATTGAGCTTAAAGGCCATCAGGCCTAAAAGTGTCCTTCTGAAAAAAAAGCGACTGAAGGCGCTCGCAGTGGTTTTAGTTAGGATGGACACTCCCAGGTGCGAGTCCCACATTGGGTCAGGATCTACCCGAAGATCCTGGCGGCATCCATATGCATTTCCCTGCGATATAAACAAAAATCAATTAAGCCTTATCTACTAAATATTAGGTGAAAAACAATTTTAGCTATTTGAACATTTACTAAATAAATGATTATTTTTGTAATAAAATAACAATTATCGGTAAGTTTGACTGTTTGAATGCAAAATAAATGGAAATAATTACAAAATCCTCTTTGTGATGCTTTAAATAATGCAGAAGCCGTCACACTACATATTTAATAATATGCTTCCGTAGTCAGATAAGTCAATCTGAGTGATTCAGAGTGTGTTATTAAAAATGCATTTGAGAGTCGTTGGATTAATTTGTTAACCGACTTCAAAAAAGAGGAGGTTTTCAATTCGTCTGTATGTTTTTTTGTATGTATGTGACACGATTACTCCGCCATTTGTGGATGCATTTCGATGGTTCTTTTCTTGTTTAAAAGCTCGTGTTTCCAATTTAATTTTATTAAATCTGACAAGCTGTTTTTGAGTTATTCCCAATAATGCCTATTTGGTTGGTTTTGTTTACCTCGATGATATGATCATTCTATTACTTGTCGATGTAATAAATGTATAGGATGCTTTGGTAGCACACCATAGTATGTCGAGGTCATCGTAATTATCATCATCATCATCATCCTTTATCCGTCCACTGCTGAACTTAGGCCTCCTTCAATGAAAGACGAATTGACGAATTTCGGAATCACTAAAAATTAAGAACTAAAAATTTTTTCAATAAATTAAAACCTACTTCAAAAATAAGATACTGAAAAGCAATAAAATAACTGTATTTCTTTAATTTTTACCGACAAGTAGTCCAAAAGTAACTATAATGACGTGGGATCCGCAAAGTTTACAAACTTTGCGGATCCCACGTCATTATAGTACATTACTAGAAGATTAGTTGATTATAAGTTGTAGGTAAAAATTAAAGAAATACAGTTATTTTATTGCTTTTTGGTTTCTTTTCGAATTCGGTTTTTAATTTTTGTATTTTTTTTTAATTGAAACACTTTTTTAATGTACATTACTTAAATAATGTGAAATTTTGATGTACAATTTCTTTCTCTCTTACTTTGAAACTTGTGACTAGTTCATGCTTAGTCCGTATATTTATTTATGTATAATGAAACATCTTTTTACCTTATGAACTGGTCCGGCACGACCGGGGTGGTGGGGTGGTTACCTGCGGTGGTACCTCTCGCTCACATAACACCAGCGTCAAGTGACAGCTATTCTGTCGCGTTTCGTGCGGTTTGTGAGTTTCTGGTGGCCCATTTGGGGGGATAGGGAAAAGGAGGACGGCACATCTGCGTCGCCTTGGTGGTGCGGATATGTGTGGGCGTCGGCAATGTATCAAAACGGTATGTTGAACATATTATATGCGTTGATTCTACAGCCAATCAATGTTGCCTTTTATTTCAAACTTATCCATGGGATACAAACTATCCCATGTCTTTTCTCGGGTCTCACACTATCTTCGTACCAAATTTCATCCAAATTCCGTTTAGTGGTTTAGGCGTGAAGAAGTGACGGACAGACAGACAGAGTTACTTTCGCATTTATAATATTAATAAGGATAACTATACGAAGGCTTTATCTAACAGAGTTTATATAAACACAGTTTCTTATTTTCTGTAACAATTTTTTATCTGTAATCGCTAGTCGATAATGGTTTTTATTATATTCCGCTGCCTTGTAAGTGAGTCATAAGTAGTACCTAAGGCTTATTAAACTTTTGCAGGAACTAGCGCTAGGCAGCTAATTTAAATTATGGGATTAAAAACTTTATACGAAACTTAAGGATCAGGCTCCTGCACTATTGGAAATAAATATGAATAAAAATACCCATAAGGAATATCATTAATATAATGACCGAATCAATAATATGACGCTGAGTTAGGAGTTGAAAGTTTTTGTCAAAATATCTAGAAACTCATTTGCCAAAAGTTAAAACACCTTCTCTAAATCATGTCTTTGCCAAGGTTGAGGAGGGTAAATTATGCATAACTATACCACAAAGTCGTCAAATCCTCAACTCGATGCCTGGAAAAAGGATCTGAATCTAGCTGATATCAGGCTAGTAAGGCTTCAAACAACAAAACCTCACCTCGAGCAGGACTCCAGGGTGGGATGGGACCAGACCACGCAGACCACGATAGAGAAACAATTGACTTTAACTAGATTCCATAACGATTCAATAACCAATTCAAGTTTGAGAGTAATGCAGTCATCTTGGAATATATTACAGCAATAGATGGATACTTTTTTATCGCAGAGAATTCTTATAAGTATTATTATTATTATTATATTAGTATTATTATTCTTTTTCTTACATGTGGTCAGGATCCCTACAGGGGAGCGCCCTAACCTCAACTAAATCCACTGCGAGCGGCGTCAGCCGCTTTTTGAGGGTCCTGATCTGCAGGCAGGATCACCTGCGAGAGGCTGGCCCCGAAGGCCAGACTATTCCTCGTAAGGGGGGACTGTCCGGCTGCTACTAAGCAGTCCCCACTACGTCGTGTCATACTGGGTCTAGGTTCCCATCCGGAATCCGACACGAGACCAGCTAGGGGCGTTACTGGAGGCACAATAAATAGCGCCTCCTCCGCATCCCTGTCCGTCGTATATACTATTGATACTGCAGTATACTATTGTGACTACCGTCTCTGTAGTATGCTATTCTATGCTACAAGCAATACTCGCTAATCCTCTCACTAGAATTTTCACGAGCTTAGCACGAGACTAAGTTAACGTGGGGTGATTGTTAGTTTGTATATTTGTGACTATTACTTAATATTATATTATATATTATACTTAATATTATTTTTTATTCTATTTATTCTTTATTCTATCACCCCAATTTTTTTTGTTCGTCTATTGCATGTCGTATTACATTACACGAAAAAAGAGACATCGATATACATATATGGAAAATAAAGATAAAAAACAAAGATAAATTTAATAAAGATTTGTTATTATTATTATATACCTGTAGTGTAAAAGGGAAAACAAAATATGGTGTAGGTGACACGGTAGGTGTCAAGGTACGAGACAGTCCCCACCATGGTTCAGGCCTTGTGGGGCTCTAGGGGCTCTAAGGGCGTAGCGTGAACCCAGCACCTTGGGCGAAGCGAATAGAGGGGCAAGGACAAGAGGACGTGAACCTCACCCCATTGTACTGTCCCGACGTTGGGAAGGGTTGATCTGTGGTGCGGGACGACCCTTCTGTGGAGGTGGCGTCGGTCCCCTGAGGTACTGACTAGCTGTCGAGGTGCCCTGTTTGCTTAACAGATCCGAGGCATCTCACCACAGGGGGCAGCGAGTCCCACATACCCGTTTGGAGAGACCCAATCCCCTGCGGGATGCCTCAAAGCATTTCCCGGCATTAAAGAAAAAAAAAGGCTACGAGACAGGTAACTCTTTATGCAGCGGTCGCGGTTTCGAATGTATATAGCATGGAAATGTATATTTCTATTTACATAAATTTCTTAAATTTCTTTTTTTAACATTAAGATAATAGTAAGAATAATAAATAATTATTTGTCCGACACCTGAATCGCGCTATCGATATTTTTCTTGTAATTAGTATAGATATTTCTTAACCAGATTCGAACGGAATGTGTACTAGCCATCTGCTCACCTACTGTTCCGATTGACTTTAAAGGCCATCAAGTCTAATACTTGCAGCAGAATTCCACCACCGGACATCGCGAAAAACTCCAAATTTCACCCACATCATCTCGATGTCCGGAAATCCACAACAACTCGATTTTTACGGCATTTCCTGCCTCACACGACTAATATATGGAACCAGCTGCCTCCTACGGTGTTTCCGAACCGATACGACTTAGGGACCTTCAAGAAAAGAGCATACTCATATCTGAAAGGCCAGCAACGCATCTGATAATTGACTGGTGTAGCGGGTGTCTGTGGATGTCGCTATTCACTTACCATCAGGTGAACCGACTATCCGTTCTTATCTTCTATAAAAAAAGGTTGAAAAGTCTAGCCCTTTCAAAAAAAATGTGTACTAGGAAAGTGCTCATATTGTGATCTTCTCTGACCTAAGGTACTCCAATTCCTTACTACAACGCGCTATAAATATAAACGAAATGTGTTTGCGATTCGTTTGTCCGTAAAGTTTCACTTTTACTATGTAAAACCCACAAATAATCCACAAATGAACCCACAAAACACGTTTCTTAAAGAAAAAAATATCAATATCCCAAAAATCCTTTCCCTAGGCGTGGGTTACTAAGTTTTTTTGGATAAGTGTGGAAAATGCATAAAATAGCATCATTACTTATTAATATTTTAGGTAAGCATAATATAAAGTGTTTACGAAAGGCTAAAGTTAGGAAAGCTATCAGTAGGATGTGAAAACTTAAACTACCTACCTGTTAAAGTGGTATAACTTATCAAAGCTTTATGTCTAAGTTTATTAAAGTTATATCGAAGTTGCCGAGCGTAAAGTGCATCGAAGACTAGGTCGTCTACATCTATATAGTTATGTATTTGTTATTAGAATTGATGGCTCAAAGAGAAAATTATATTGTGGAAATATGATGTTTTGAACAAAGTGCAGTAGAGTCTAGCCATGATTATATACGTAGACTAAATGTAGAGATAGGTCTCTACATTTAAAAAGCTTTACAAACACGTGAAAACACGCTTTTTAAGTTTCGAATATGATTCTAGTTTCCCAAAAGATGGTAATAAGCATATGTGATTATTATTGATAATTATTAACCTACTTGCAGCGCCCCGCGGTTTCACCCGCGTACTTCCCATTTCCGTGAGAGTACTGGGATAAATTATAGCCTACTAGCTGGTGCCCGCGACTTCGTCTGCGCAGGATAAGATTTTAGTTTTGAACAAGAAGCTTATGACCTATTAACTCTTGCCCTGAAATTCATATCTTCTGCTTGGAAGCAATTATAATGTATACGGTAATAGATGAAGTAATTATAAGACATATTCCCACCATGGTTCAAGCCTTAGGCGAAGCCAATTGAATAGAGGGGGCTACTCTTTGTACCCCTCTTATAAGAAGAGGGGACAAAAGAGTAGGGGGGTATGTTCAGTGGAGCGGGACAAACTTATTGCGGTGGTTTTTTTTTATTTGGGGGACTAACTAGCCGTGGAGGTGCCCTGTTGCTCAACAGATCCGAGGCACCTCACCAAACAATGGCAATGGTGGCACTCGGGAGTGGATATTCGGCAAACAAAAAATATATAAGACATATACATACTAACATAAATAAAATAAACAACATAAATAGTTATCAGAATTTTATTTTAAAGAAAATCATGATGAAATGAATGTCGTAACGAGAGTAGTAAGTATAATCCCTACCATGGTTCAAGCTTTGTCGTGGCGGTGGGGCTCAGTAGCTTAAGTGAACTTGGGCGAAGCAAATTGAGCCGAGGGAGCTGCTCTTTATACCTCTTATAAGAAGAGGGGACAAAAAAGCAGGAGGGGGAGACAAGATAAAATAATAAAAAATAAAAATATTTTAATTCAATGTTGTACATCAAAGTAGCGTATTGAACGTCAAATGACTCTACTACCGGTTCCAAAACTAGTCCACTGAGAAGAACCGGCGAAACAAACTCAGTGAAACTAATCTTTTCAATATTTTACAATATAGGTACATAATATGATATAATTATACATAGAAGCCTCGTAGGAAACGCCTTATTCCCAAGGTGTGGTATCTTCAATAAATTATTTTATTTTGTAGTATCATTTACCACGCAAACGTTCTTTTACAGTTTTTTTTTAATTTATTTATTGATAGGTTTTGAACATTTTCTGGTATCCTATTGTAGAAACGTATACATTGACCCATAAAAGAATTACTGACCTTATGTAGCCTAAAATATGGCACATCAAGTTTATGTTTGTTCCTTATATTTCTATTGTGATTATCGCATTTTTTAACAAATTCGTTTATATTTTTGCGAACATACATTACGTTTACAAAAATGTATTGAGATGCTACAGTTAAAATGTATATTTCTTTAAATTTCTCTCTTAATGATATTCTGGGACCCAGACAGTTAGGTAGCTCGTATAGCCCGCTTCTGCAGTATGAAAATTGTATTGACATCCGCGGCATGTCCCCAAAGCAAAATGACGTAGGACATAAGACTGTGGAAATACGCATAATATACTAGTCTAGCCGTATTAACATACGTAATTGATCTGATTTTTCTAATCGCAAAAACTGCAGAACTGAGTCTACTCGATAAGGTAGCTAAGGGCGCCCATTGGAGATTGGCATCTAAGGTAATGCCAAGAAAGGTAGTTGAATCCACCAAGTCCATTATCTACCCACTTAATGTTACATTGGTTTGTACTTGCTTAACATTAGGTAGTGTGAATCTCCCCACCATGGTTCAGGCCTTGACGTGGCGGTGGGGCTTAGTAGCCTAGGGTGAGCCCAGCACCTTGGGCGAAGCTAATTGAGCCGAGGGGGCTCTTTGTACCCCTTTTATAGGAAGAGGGGAATAAAAGGTAGTGTGAATCTAATCAATTTAGTTTTATTGCAGTTAAGTAACAAATTATTGACACTAAACCAATGTACTATCTTTGAAAGAGCATTGTTTACTTCGTCAGAAACAATTTGTTGTCGCTTAATTTTAAATATTAAAGAAGTATCATCGCCAAACAATACTATTTCATGCTTATTTATTATATATAAGGGGATGGGAACCTAGCCCCATTGCACTGTCCCGACGTTGGAGAACTGACTAGCTGTCGAGGTGCCCTGTTTGCTCGATAGATCCGGGGCACCTCACCAAAGGTGGCATTGGTGGCACTCGCCGGGTTTAAGTGGGTAGAGATGCGTCCATCTTACCATCTTTCTGGCGCAGCGAGCCCCACATACCCGCCTGGGCAGGCTCCCCTCCCCAGCGGGATGCATTTCCCGCCGTTGAAAAAAAAAGCAATAAGTATAAAGCAATAAAGCATTTTGCGTAATGAACACTATTTGTATAATGATTAAGTTAGTCTTGCATTTCTACATAAAAATATTAATATTGCATGAAAATATGAATATTTATCCTTCATAATAAATTCGGTAAAGTTTTATTACCACTTAATATCTAGTTATTAACCATGAATTAAGTTTTTATGTACATGATAATTTAAAAGTAAGTACCAATACTATGTTGTAATTAAAATGAAACTTCCCGTTTTATCGATATTCGACTAATTGGTTTCGACAAGCGCTGTTTAGTTTTAATTATAGACTTCATGCATAAATTATTTCGTAATACTACACATAATACAATTAATTGAAAATTGGGAAAAATTAAATGTCTACCGGTGGGGGGGAAGCGCTGTGCCGCGCTCCCGGCTGCATGGGTACCACCATCTTGCTTGTTTCTCCCGTGAAACAGCTTTGCTGTCTTTCGGAGAGAAGGGCAAGACAGGCAGTGTAATTACTGGCACAGAGACTTAACATCTTATGTCTCAGGATAGGCAACACATAAATGAGTTGCCGGGGCTCGTTCCAGGTAAACTGGTTTATGTTCATGGGCGACGTAGACCACTTACCATCAGGTGGCACGTTAGCCAGTTTGCCTATCCAACTAACATAAAAAAAAATAAAAAAAATAAAAAAATAGATGAATAATGTTAATACCGTTTTATCTTGTTTGAATATTGCTGACCATGCAGTGAAAAGGGCATACCTGCTCTTTATTTCATAATATGTTTTGTAAGGGTACGTCCATAGCAATAAATATACGGAATGATTTTCTAAATTTTATAATTATTGTTGATTTAATCACAGCCAATAATCATAAATATAAATTTGTATGCATAGAATATAATATTATACTTGTGATATTTCACGATACTGTCAATGCGCCTGCTCTGCTTATATCTTCTGAAAATAGCTTTTTGTAATCACTGGTGATTGACATCGAGGCATCGGCTATTCTCGAGGAATACCTAGGAAAACAATTTGAGCCTTGAGTCAATAAGTTTTGAAGCAATTTTTCGTTTTGGTTACTAAAACGCTTCTGTACCTATTGTCATTTAAATAAATACATCGTAGATAGAAAATGAATTCTAGGATTATATCATTGGAATACATGGATAGTCTTTGACAGTGACGACGACAGAAGAGAGGGCAAACGGACAGTCGGTTCACCTGATAGTAAGTGATAAGCGACATCCACAGAAACCTACACCAGAGGGTTAGCAGGTGCGTTGCCGGCCTTTAAAATCATCTAACTGGTAACCTTATATGACCTATATACAAACAAAAACCTTTTAAAAATAAACTGAATATTATAAAAGGGCCTTCTAACTTATTGTTTACTAATTGTCCTTTATTTTTGCTCATATTAGAGCCAAAGTCATACAAACTGATTGTAATGTAACTAACGACTGCGCAAAGAGTTGTTTTAAAGAGTTACCTAAGCTATAATTTTCTTACTTATTCTAAAAAACCTTATTTTTTTTAATAAATCTTAAATTTAATGCTTTAATAATCTTTAAATCATAATCGTGAAATATAAAACAATTATTCGTCAGCTTCGTCCTCCTTCGTGGGTTATTTTTAATTAGTGAGCGCAGGCGAAGCAATTAGCAATTCTTACAATTGGTTAGCTCGTATCTACGTAACCTCCTTAACTAGAAAAAATCTTTTAAGCGTATAATTAAACTGCTACCTAAATACTACGTTAAATATTTTATAATATCTTATAATATATTTTATAATATTAGAACGAAATTATAATATTTTATTAGTTGTAAGTATAATGAGTTATGCGCTAGCATTTTAGAGTAATTTTATTCTTTATTTTGGTTTCTAAATACCATTTCCTAAACTTTTTATATGTTCAGTCAGTTTATCTATTTTAACTAACCTAAAAATACTATTTTGGTTATTAGGATTGAGTTTCTGTGATCTGTGAGATTGCAGGGAAATGCTTATTACGCATGAAGCCAGGATCTCGGGTAGATCTTGACCCTATGTGGGACTTGCACCTGGGAGTACCCTACCCGTAAACAGGTTAAGTAACAGGTAAGTTTTTATAACGGATTAAAAATTTACACTTTATTTACATTTTGAAGTGAAACTTCTTTGCGCGCATGAGGGTAAATTTTTTACGGATGAAACGTCACGGCGATGGTCTCCTGCGAGGCAGTTATGTCCCAAAAGGAAGCCAATGAGCGGGTGAGAGAGGAGGCCACCGACAAGGCCACCCCGCGTGGACGACGAACGGGGGTGCGTAGGAAGCTGCGACTCCAATAACGCCCCTGTGCTCGTGCCGGATTTAGGATGAGAACCAGGAACCAGTATGGCACGAAGTCGTGGGGACTGCTTAGTAGCGGTTGGATAGTCACCTCCTACGAGTAGTAGTCTGACCTTCGACGGGGCCAGCCTCTCGCTGAGGTGATCCTGTCTGTTGCCTGCATATCCGGGACCCTTAAAAAATCGTCTCAAGGTGCTCGCAGTGGTTTTAGTTACGGTGGACATTCCCAGCTGGTGCGAGTCCCACATTGCGTCAAGATCTACCCAGAGATCCTGGCTGCATGCGTAATAAGCATTTCCCTGCGATTAAAAAAAAGTGAGAAAGGGAGCCATAGCATGAAGCGCATAGCCATGGAGTGAGACTAGGGAGCAAGCGTGTGAGAAAGATTGAGAGAGAGAGAGTGAGATAGAGCGAACGTTGCATTCTCTCGTCCTTCCCAGTCTCGGAAATTTAAATCTTTGGATTAGTATAAATATAAACGAGATTTAAAAATTAGTTTGCCAAATAAGTTTCACTTCTGAAACGTGTACTTTGTACGCACTCAATTTTTTATTTATGGTTAAAATTTCAAGTGTCTAGCTCATCGGGAAGTTTATTTATTTATTTATAACTAATCACAAAATTCCCCCAGGATAGACAAACGCAATGCGATTTAATAAAAAACATGTTATTTAACATGCAGAACATGAAGAACTGACCCTAACAATTTTTACATCTGTTTCAGTAATAGATAACGTCAAACAGTGCACAGATTCAGAAATAGCTTAGTCACATCGGAATATAACTGACACAGAAGCTTATAAATATTTTTACGATCTAATAATATGATTTCCTTTTTAGGGTTTCGTAGCCAAATGGCAAAAAACGGAACCCTTATAGATTCGTCATGTCTATCTGTCTGTCTGTCTGTCTGTCTGTCTGTCTGTCTGTCTGTCTGTCTGTCTGTCTGTCCGTCCGTATGTCACAGCCACTTTCTTCCGAAACTATAGGAAACTGTTGAAACTTGGTAAGTATGTATATATGTAATCTGTGAACCGCATTAATATTTTTACACATAAGTAGAAAAAAAAAGTTGGGGGTCCCTTATACTTAGAACTGAAACTCAAAAAAAATTTTTTCATCATACGTGTGTGGTGTTTATGAATTGGTCTTTAAAATATTATATTGAGGTTTCAAATATCATTTTTTTCTAAACTGAATAATTTGCGCGAAAGACACTTCCAAAGTGGTAAAATGTGTTACAGTTACAGGGGGTCCCCTCCTGTAACTTCTAAAATAAGAGAATGATAAAACTAAAAAAATAATTGATGTACATTACCATGCAAACTTCCACCGAAAATTGGTTTAAACGAGATCTAGTGATTAGTTTTTTTTTAAAACGTCATATATCGTAAACCACAATTTACCTTTCTTTCAATCAACTCAAATACATAAAAAAAGCATTTAATTTCATAAACATAAACCCTAAGCATAAACTTATATAATATAATATATACAAATAAATTGAGTGAGTACATAAATTCTACTGATATTAACCTATAAACTTGAAAGTTTGTACGTATGGATGTTACGCTTTACCGCAGAAATTACGAATTACATACTATACACAAAGACTATATATATATATATATATATAAAGATATTGTGTGAATTGCCCAAAATCCAATCCTGCGAAGTCGCAAGTACCAGCTAGCTATAAAATATATTTATGAAAACTCAAACCATAAAATGCAAAAAAGTCGTCATGTAGGCATGTCATGTAATGGTAGCATGACATGACTGTCAGTTCAATAGTCAGTAGGACACGTAGCGATTACATTCTCTTGGATTCAATCAAAATTTGAGGCGGGGATGGAACCTGTCCAACAGAGGTCATACATGGCAGACGACCATCGTGATATAACTTATTATCACTATCATCAGTAGTTGGTGATGATATAAATTGAAAAAGCGATAAAAAGTGTTATATATTTTCTAATAAAGTTTTAGAACAACTTAAGTATACATCTTCGGAATACCGACACAGCTCCACTTACGTAAATAATTAATCTGCTTATCTAATAACTTGAAAACAAGTGGAAACTAAAGAGAGCTTAGCAGTGAGTATATTTCTTGTTGAAATAAGCTTCAATTAAAGTACTTTACGATCTCGATAAATCTAAAGCTCCATCTACACCCATTTATTAATATCGCCAGGTAAGGTATAAATACAAGTTAACAAAGAAATGGCGATGTTGTTAAAAACCGTATTTATACTCTATACTACTATAAATATATTTATTGGTCTGTCTGTGTATTGTTTTTTTTTCAAAACTGATCTTAAACAGTTCTATAATGCGCTGATTCACATTATATTAATTTTTTCCTGTTTTGTTAGTCTGTATGTCTTCCTATACCCTAAAGACGGCTTAACTAATCCTGATAAAATGAGTATATTGTAAGAACATATTGTGGTTGTGCGATATATATATATGACATAATATTATATTATTATGATGCTGGAAAATCTAGTGACCATTTGTGCCACGCATACGCCAAGCGGGCGGGGTACACCTATAATTATGCCTTTTTAACCGACGAAAAAAAGGAGGTTTTCAAGTCAACGCGTATTTTCATTTTTTATAATCATGCATAATTTTTTACAAAGTAGCCCGATTTTGATAATTCTTTTATTGTTGGAAAAGAGATATTTAAGAGTAGCCCCATGATGCGGACTATGATCTAATAATCGATGGGTAACTTTCGAAAAATTGTCGGGGCGACTAGTGCCTTTATTAATTTTGTCATTAAGTATTTTAAAGCACTACAATTAAATGAAGGTCTGGAGTCGACCTGGTGATGGAGCCGAAAGATAGTCGAGGGAACTCTTCAACAATTTACAGCAGTTACTTTGTGTTTAGGCTTAATTAATTTGTATCAATGAAAATTTTACATATAAATGGGCTGTGATTGTCATTAGGGGTCTGATCATGAAGACCAAGGACAGTTGAGGGAGTCCTCGGCGGTTTACAGTAGCTACTAAAAATAAATAGTTCATTTATACTGACGAGAACTTTGCACCCATATGGGATATAAGTCCCATTACAGGTCTGATGATAGAGACAGTCGAAGGAATTCCTCAACGACTTACAGCAGTTACCTTTTGTTGGGTTTAATTCCATACAGACCATGGTTGCTGTAAAGTATCCGAAATGTCGGGCTTGTAAAAATCTTCATAAGACGCGATAAAATCCGTAAAAAAGTGTTTCATTATAATGAGTGAAATTCGCGTAAACATTAGAAAATAATATAATTATTATAAGCTCTACCGACTCATCAATTTAAAGTTTAAATATTTGTGGTTTTTGGAGACGGTTTATTTTTTTTATATCTTCAACCTTCTTATTACTGGCAGGTGTAAGGTGTTTTGTGCTGCATGTCTGTCTGCATTCTTACTACCATCCTGCTTATTTTTTTTAACTGTTATGTTACGGGAAGAGGTCTATGGATATAACTGATCACTTACCGCTAGATGAACCGGCTGTCCATTTGCCGCCTCTTGTATGAAAAAAATCAAGATGAGCAGAGTAATTATTGATAGAGTAATGTTAGAGTAGAAAGTGAATAAAGTAAAAAGAGTTAGCTAACATTCATAATTAGAGCTAATTTGAGGTCACATGTTAATTAATTCAATCACAGAATTTGATTCTGAAAGTTTTATTATAGAGGTGCAAGTCGAATGGAGAAGAAAACAAATCTATCATAATATTTACTCTCACCACCAATAATAATGAAATCAAACAAATGATATAATAATGTTAAATATGCAAAATTATCTAAAATTGCAATACATATAAAATAATAGTGGAAAAAGCGAAAAAAGGCTCGTAGAATTATTCTGAAATATGCAAAATACTTAATCTTATTACTTAATTAAAAATTGTATAATAAAGCTCAAGAATTTGTTTTATTGTTTGAGCGCGCTTTTTTTTATGTTAGTTGGATTGGCAAACTGGCAAACGTACCACCTGATTAGTGGTCGACGTCGCCCATGAACATAAACTAGTATGCCTGGAACGAGTCCAGGCAACTCATTTATGTTTTGCCTATCCTGAGACATAAGATGTTAAGTCTCGGTGCCAGTAATTACACTGCCTGTCTTGCCCTTCTCTCCGAAACACAGCAAAGCTGTTTCACGGGTGAAACAAGTAAGATGGTGGTACCCATGCAGCCGGGAGCGCGGCACAGCGCTTCCCTCCCACCGCTATCTCCGAAATTACTTGTCGGATTGATTTTTTTTGCATTTCATAGCCTAATCATAAATAAAGGATATATAGCAGTAGAAACCGCGGGAAACAGCTTGCTTTATTTTAACGTGTTTGCCACTAAAGAAACTTATCTATTCAAATATTGATACATATATCGACGTATTTACCTTCAAAGTGTGTTTTTCGGGTAAAGGCACGTACGCCGCCACGTCCTGATAGTACAGTATTAAGTATTTGAACAGTATTTTAATATTTAAACGGAGCAGTTTTTTCCAACCTAACTTTTGTATATTTTAGTGTTGTTTATAACGAACATTACAGGCTAAGTGAATTTGGAAGAAAAGGTTTAAAATAAGTACAAAACTATCTACAGAAATGAAATGTAGGCCACGAATCTTAATCTTCGTGGGCTTATATCTTTTTAACTACGACATGTTATAAATCGTATTTTTATAATTTTCATAGCTTCCTTTTTAAGCTTTTTGAGCACTTTCAGAATGACATTTGTCGTGTGTGTGTCGTCAAGACTCCAGAGTGTTATTGGTTGGTAAATATACCTAGTAAAATTATCCATTGAATTATATTATTTTTTTCTCCTGTTCTCGTTTTGTTTAATCAAATATATGGATCACATTCATCCGCATGTATCTTTTATGATTGCCTTTGAAATACTGTTTGTTCTAGTCATACTCGGAAGGAAACTACCAAGCACGTAGTTCGAATTATACACGGAAAAGTCGTGACAATACCTGGCATTTATGTAAAGTTTCCAACATGATATTCCATTTTGTGTAACTAGCCTTATTCTACCGCATGCACTCAGTTGCAAGTACAGTTTAAAAAGCAAAGATATAACTTTTGTAACGGAGCCTATTGTTGTGGTTCGGATGGAAATGATCCATTTGCATTATCGCTATTTTCCCAACTACTCAAGTGTTTCAAACATTTTCAACCTTATTTCACGAGAGGATCCTAATTAGTTAAATACAAATAAGTGCTGTAAGCAATCAATCATTTTGTTAATGATATTTGGTGTATTTTAATTCATACCCAGATAAGCTAACCGGTAGATGAATAATGATAGTAAGTGGTCAACGTAATTACGTTTACAATTGTAAACGACTTCATTCGGGAATAGGCCTAAATGTGTGTTGGCCCATTCTGATCCTACTAATATTATAAATACAATAGTTTTTATGGATGTTTGTTACTCTTGTAAACATATTACTATAACATCATCATCATCATCAGCCTCTATTCATCCACTATAACAACCTATAAATAATATAGCTTATACATCAGTGTAACACGTATGCTATAATTTATCCCCGTACTCCCACAGAAATTAGAAGTGCGCGGATAAAACTGCGGGGCGCTGTTGGTTATACATTATTGTTTAACATTAAACACAACTCAGTGTCGGTGATTATACTGTCTGTTCTGCCTGTGTTTGAAGCACAACCTGTTCCTAAGTTAATTGGCATATCCAAGTAACAGTAAAAAATAAATAATAAAAATATTATTTACTTATCTTGTGATATTTTTTATTCAAAATAAAATATCTTTTATTGTTTTCTAATGTTTACGCGAATTTCACTCATTATAATGAAACACTTTTTTACGGATTTTATCGCGGCTTATTAAGATTTTTACAAGCCCGACGTTTTGGATACACTTTACAGCAACCATGGTCACGGGAGGACTCTATAATATATAATATATATATTATAGATATATAATAATAGGACGATAAAATCCGTATAAAAGTGTTTCATTATAATAAAATATCTTTACCAATAAAGTATCTTTTTGAACGTCAATTGAATCTACCATCAGTTCTAAGGCAAGCCTACTGAGAAAACGTCGAAAAAACTCAGTGGAACTAATCTTTTCAAATAATATATTCTATAACAATTTTTTAATAAAGGAGAAGGAAATGAAGGAGGCTTTCACCACCAGAGCGGTCCTTACCTCAAAACATGTTAACGCAGTATAATAACATATACTAAGAATAAGTATAATACTAACACTAAAAATAAAGTTTAGAATTAATGTTAAGGAAACTAACTATGTGTAAGGAATAAATAAAGCTGATTATTATTATAACAATTTTTACAAGATGTAAAAATACTCATTTTAATGAGTATAGTAGTATTCCCAAGGTGTGGTATCTTCTATTATGACTATACGGCCTATTATAAAAATATAGTAGTCAGGTAAACAATGCAATCCAGTGAACGAGATATAAGAACGTATTTTACAGTTGAAACTTAACTCTCTTTATTTTTTTTCGATTTGCTGAGGATCGTGGCCGGAGGACAATGCCATTTCCCTGGTAATACGCTTAAAATGTAGCGAGATAGCAGTATCCCAAGTTACATACTAGTTAATAAATAGGTCAACGCTTCATTTTGTCGAATTTTGCGTGAAATCAAATTCTATCTTAACATAATATAGTGGAAAGGATAAAATACCAAATACATACTTTGAAAATGGTACCACAGATGTAACTCTTTTCGGTTATTATTAAAAAAAAAATCGTTATTGTTATTACCCGAAACCATACTTATAATATACGACAGTATATTATATGTTTATGCCCGAAACCGTTCAATCGATTTTAATAAAATTGTATGTGATATATTTATTTATTTTTTTGTTTGATCTAGCTTGGTAAGCCTGACATAAAATATTATTATTATTATATAATAATATTGTTGTCCTTCTCAATTTTTTCAAAATATCTATGTATTCACAAGTTGGACCAAATTATATAGTGTGATAAATATAGTCAAAATTGGCTATAAAGTATTTCATAGCAGACCAACAAAGTCACACGAAAATATTATATGCAAAATATAATATCAGCCTACATCCGTTCACTGAAGTTCTTTCTATGAACGCCAAGACGGTCGATCGTAATCGCGTTGAAGTGGCATTGGGCCGTTTTCATACGCCAACCATACGATGACCGACAGGTTTATAGTGTCTTGGTCCCCACCACGGTTCAAACCTGGTCGTGGCGGTGGGGCCCAGTAGCCTCAGGTTACGACTAGTTGTCGAGGTGCCCTATTTGCTCAACAGATCCGGGGCACCTCACCAAGGGCGGCATTAATGGCACTCGCCGAGTTTTAGTGGCTAGAGCTGCGTCCAAGTTACCATCTTTTGGGCGCAGCGAGAACCACATACCCACCTGGGAGGTGCCCCTCCCTGCATGATGGCTAAGAGCATTTGTCGGCGAAAAAGAAAAAAAAGTGTCCTGGTAAGCAGTACACGTGAACGTCCGGAAAGGGGTCATACGACATGTATTTAATGTACGCACAGTTGTCGGTCCCTATAAGTAAGTCCACAGCATCAAAAATAGTAAATACCAGAAGAAAAGCACATTTTACGTTATTTTTATAAACTACAAATTATGTTTTTAAACGGTTTTGTATATTGTATACATAATTAGGTACGTGTGTAATAAATGCGCGTGAGTCCCGCGCCGACACTCTCGATTCATGGTTATTGGTTGCCGAGGTATGCTGAGAATTCGTGGCACGTAGGTTCCACGTAGGGTATAACTCGCGTTCCAGCCGTTTATAGGGGACGTTATACTGTTCCTTTTCTTTGCTGTGGCTAGACATAAAATATTTCACAGACAGGCACGAGGCAGAACATCTATATTAATTTGTACCCAGCAGTGTGAGCAATGCACTGTTTTAATCTTACTTTTCTCGTTGTCTTTGTAATCCTATTTGTTCTTTATTTATTTTTATGAGAATCATGATTTAACTTTTGCAAAATTGCAACCCAATTGTCTAAACCGTAAAAGTCAACGTTATTGTTAGTGTCAAATTTAACTTTGACTATTACTTTAACCAACAATATCGTGCAACCGGACCTTACTTTTTCATGGTCAACGTCAAACATTGTAGTAATTACTGCTCTGCGTTTGTATGGAAAGATGAGCGACTTGTGTAACCTTAAGCTTATAGCAATGTTACCAAAAATTAATATTATACAAGGAACGCAATATGAATGCAAGTAAGTATTCAACGTAATTTGGGGACCATATTACTAAGCCTCTGCTGTCCATCCGTCTGTCCGTCCGACACCAGGCTGTGTCTCATAAGCCGTGATAGGCTAGACCCTTGAAATTTTTACACCCAATTTATTTTTGTTGCCGCTATAAAACAATGACTAAAAATAGAATGAAATAAATAATTGAGTGGGCTTTAATACGATAAACGTAATTTTTTTAGGGTTCCGTAACTCAAAAATAAAAGAAGGAACCACTATGAAGCCTATGAGATCACTCTCTTGTCCACCTTGCCCGTGTTTCACCACAGATTTTCTCAAATCTCAACTTGCTAAATGTACCCACACTTAGCAAGTTGAAATTCATACCAGACACAAGTTTAATTAGCACCAACCTCAAATAAGGTAAATAAATGAAATTGTGCTATTGTGTGAAAGAGATAGTATCAAATCGGACCAAAAAATTTAAATTAATTTCTATGTAAATAGACCTCACACACACTATACTCATAAAAAATGTGAAAATATTGCCCTCCATGGCCCACGCCCACGGATAACGAATCAATATCAATAATAAAATAAATTAATTTTTACATAAGTGTTCGATAACCAATTGACAGTTTATGATTTTGTTACGAATTTTAACATTGTCTACCAACTTGCGATAACGATAACGAGTGACATAATTGACGACGGCTTATGTCAATCCCATACATTTTATTCTTTTCGAACTTCGTTATCGTTTTTCTAATGTTACTTTGTCTAAGGCCTCAGGTACATCAACACTTTTGGCAACGGTGATCAAAAGAATACGTATCTGAATTACAAAGAAGGACCAAATGGATCGATAAGAAAGAACCTTTTTCAATTTATACGCTTGACGTTATCAAATAAGACTATCAACTACTTCTTATTTAGAAATCAGGAAAAATTATAAGACTGTATATAGCAAATATGGTGTTTCCAAAGTAGCAGACATTAAGACAACTAATGGAATCATCCAAAAATAAGCCCTTACCAAAATATGTGTCCATTTCTAGTAGCGGCCGGTCACGAATGAACGAGCAACCCCTAGGAAGGAAAAGAGTTGGGTGAAAAGTTTATAGTTTGAGGCGTTTTACACTTACAAAATGACGATGAACAATGACAATGACATTTGATAAGTCGCGAATCGCGATGTGGCAATTGAAGTTCGCCTGGTGAAGCCTGGTGCTGGAGAGTGAGCCCACGGGCACTTGGGTGGATGCGGTTAGCCTGGTAAAGCCTGGTGCTGGACATTGAGCCCACGGGCACTTGGGTGGATGCGGTTAGCCTGGTGAAGCCTGGTGCTGGACAGTGAGCCCACGGGCACTTGGGTGGATGCGGTTAGCTTGGTGAAGCCTGGTGCTGGACAGTGAGCCCACGGGCACTTGGGTGGATGCGGTTAGCCTGGTGAAGCCTGGTGCTGTACAGTGAGCCCACGGGCACTTGGGCGGATGCGGTTGCCTGGTGAAGCCTGGTGCTGGACAGTGAGCCCACGGGCACTTGGGTGGATGCGGTTAGCCTGGTGAGCTGCACTGAGCCCACGGCCCTTAGGCTATCGATTTTGTAGTCTTTTTCGTGAGCGTTGCGTCAGGAATTTTGGGCAACCAATGGGCACAATCCCACTTCTGATACTAATAATCTTTGATCGTCCCCTAATAGTTAATTTTCTTTAGTTTTTTACACTTTATAGGGACTACACTACTTATAACTCTTATAGCACTAACGTAGCAGCTTTTGTCCTTTACACTGAACTGAATTTTGCACTTTCCTAGTAGTCTAACCTGAAAGCCATCCGGCATGCAGAAATCCAGGTCCGTTGTTGACTAATTCGGAAATCGACTGACTGATTTGGAAAAGTATGAGTATTTATATTAAAAATAAGCGATAACTCTGTGTGGAATGCGAAGTGTTTCATAATATGTGAAACTACTGAGTCAGCATATGTCGAGGGCTGTAACAGTGCTTTGATGGTGTATGTACGTGAGTACGCATATACAGTGTGGGAAAGGAGAAAGGTTCTTTATGCAAGCAGTCATACATATACCTAACAAACGTATTAAATATCGTAGGTATATCAAACAGGTTAAACAAAAAGTAAAGATAAGTGCTTTCCCTCCGGCCCTCATGATGATAGAGTAAATTCAACCGAAAGAGATTCGTCGACCGTATCAGATTTGACTAGTGTAAATCCTACTCTCCCGAGTAGCGCGGGGGGCGGAGAGCGACCCCTTTCGAATATTTCTTAGCTGAGCCATCTGCTCATCTACTGTTTCGATTGAGCTTAAAGGCCATCAGTCCGAAAAGTCTAGCCCTTCCAAAAAAATGTGCTTTCTCTGTCAAATTTTCTCCAAATTGCTCTCTTAGTCTTCAATACCTCCTTTGTTGACTGGCAGTGAAGCTTGTGTAGGCCTCGCTATCCAAAGACAATCTGTCTTTCGTAAATGATAGACGCGATCTGATAAATATGAAAGGTAAAATGCCGTGTAATTCATTGTGTTCTTGTGTAAGTCGAGAGGTGTATGAACAACACTGTACTCTCTGTATGGGTTCGTAAGTCGTGTTTAAGCCTTTACTAACAGTTTAAAACTGTTTCGTTCGACATTTCGACATTGTCTAACAACATTTATAAAACAAAGTTTACTGTTTCTCTCTTGTTTAAGATAGAAACGGTATTTCGGCTGACGAATCAACCAGTGGTGTCACACATTAACGAGTTTATCCCAGCGCCATCGGATGACTTGTCATGCCTCACGTACGCAGAGACAGTATGCCTATCCTTATTAGTATTAAGCCCTTAGACAGGAATACTCTCTAAGAGCTTTCAAGAAATAATTAATTAACAAGCAGGATTGTGATATTGATGCTGACGGGTGCTGCACGAAGCTCATACCTCCCATCTTGCTCCCATCGCTAATGCGCAGGTTGACGTTAGTTTCTTTTTACATGACGTAAACTGTAACTTCGTTGTGTTCGCTCATATACATATCTGCCGCCATTTTATATTCACAGTTCGCATTGTAACACAAGTGCTGTAAAGTCTTAGCTAGTAACACTTAGTCACGTTACATATGCTAGCTGTGGTCCGCAGGTACGCCCACACTAACTTAGGCTGGCTATATTCCTTCTGATGATGATTTATGATAATTATGGATTTTAATATGAATAGATTGCCACTACTACTCTATTTAATAGATACTTGTTCTAGACCCAAGCTTCACTAAAACACGAAGAAATCGCATATAAAACTAGAAATACCCTAGTACTACAGAATAATATACTTAATCCCTTTTAAATACCGGGACGTGATGTTTTTTATTTGAACTAGTAGACATCTTCCTAGCGCGGCCGTAAGTAAGTACAAAGTACTTATTTACTAGCTTATAGGCTTATAGGCTCACTATCTTCTTTTTGTTGACCATTGTTTCCTAACCCATAGCCTGGAAAACTTTACATATTTATTCTACACTACTCAGTTGCTACTTAAAAAATTATAGTCTATAATTATATAATAAGATGAAGACATTTTTTGAACGTGCTAATCTGTGAAAATAGTATAATAGTAAAATTATTGAGAAATATATTTTATTGGCTATTTATTATCGTGTTTTTTTGGAATATTAAAATATATTTTTTATAGAAAATACAAAAGATTAAAACCACTGAGTTTGTTTTATGGGTATTTCCGAAACTTAGGGGATTTCAAGAAAAGAGCATACTCATATTTGAAAGGCCGGCAACGCACCGGCTAAACCTTTGGCGCCCTAACAGCCTGTGGATATCGCTTATCACTTACCATCAGGAGAACCGATAGTCCTATTCTAAAAAAATGAATATTAATTTAAATTTTAATTTAAGTGCGGAAGAAACGGCGCATAGTTAGATTAGTTAAATAAGATAAATATTATGTGTGTGTAAGAACAATGTTAGTAGGGTTATTATTATTTCACTAATTAATTTTTTCAGAAAAAAAATAGTGTACTGGCACCGAGACGGATTTCGTCTCAGGTGAGGCAACGAATGAATGAGTTACTTCGGCTCGTCCGAGATGAACTCATTCATGCTTATGGGTGACGTTGACCACTTACCATCAGGTGGGATGTCTTTTAGTTACAACTGTCCAAGTAATCTATAAAAATGTCAATAAAATAAATAGCTCATAAACTCTAAAAATAAATTGGATACCAATAGAATGTCTCAAATTATCGCGCTATATGGCGCTCAAGCCGGAGGTAGCGAGTTCACTCTCTGGTACACTTCTGTACACTGACTCTAAAAGTAACAATGATGACTAGGTAAACGCAAAAATTCTAAATTAGTAGAAGTACAAGATGATTATTAGTTGTAAACACAAAAATTAAAGAAACGCGATTATCTAATTACTTTATAGTCTTTTATTCTTTGAAGTCGGTTTTAATTTCTGTTTAAATCTTTCTATAACTAATTTAAAATCTTCGCATGTTTCTATTATATTACATACATAAACCAAAATATACATACACATAAACCAAATTCCTAAGTGCATTATATATTAAAATGCATTTTAGTGCAAACGCTAGCCCATGCCGCATAATTGTGAGTGGTGCTACTTTACGCATTAAAGCCTAGATGTACATATATTAAAATGTTCTTTGTAACTTCACACAGATATGTATTAGTATATTACACAGATATGTATTAGTATATTACACAGATATGTATAAGTTAAAATAATTTTCGTTTATAAAATAACTTGAAAAGTTATTATTAAGTTATTATAAAGTTATTATATAAGATAAATAAACTTAAACACTACAGATAATTTAGTAGGAGAAGTTTCGTAAGATTATAGAATTAGCTAACTACATACATATGATTAGCGCATTAATACATATTTCATTAGTAACTTTCCAGTAGTGTTGGATGCGAGTGGCGATGGATCGGTCGTCTTGGCATTCATTGGGGGAGGCCTACGTTCGGCAGTGGACGGGGCTAGATAGGGGCTGATGAAGATGATAAACTTTACAAATTATTGTTTAAGATATTAGTACACATTAAATAGTATTTTTAGGGAAGAATTCACTACTCCCATAATCTACAATAATAACAAGGACGTTGTATAAAATCGCTTTTATTAGCTACGTAAATATATTAAGTATAGAATGTTAAGATACTTTTATTTCAGCATAAATGTAGTTAGTCGTGTGCTGTCACTGCTGTATTAACATTGACCTCCTTGATAAATGAACCAGTTTTAATGACATGTTGCATTCTGTTCCAACTTCAGTCATACTCTATATCATAGTTTTGGACACGGGTTGCGCTTTTGTATGTGGTAGGACGACGTCTTCCCGGGCTATATTTCCCGGGTATTTAAAATATATATTATTATTTTTTTCGTCAAAAAAGTAAATTACCTATTTTACTTTTTTCTTAATTAAAAATAGTCGAAAAGTTAATGAATAGATAAACAATTCAAAATTTCGCTACTAAAGTTTAAATATTTTTTTTTAATTTAATTTGTGTAAACTTGCAAAATATTGGTTTTAAGCAGTATGTAGTTTATTTATAAAATGTAAGTAGGTAATATAAAAATAAATAAAATAAAAATAGATTTATTGTAGTAACAATGCAATTTTTTGGTAGGTATATAAATATTTTCTACTTAAATAATATTTTAAATAAATTTAGGTATTGAAAAATATTGGTAATAATAAATAAATAGTAGTTGAAAATATAATACGCTGCGCCGGCACAGGGCCGCGCACGCCTGGCGTTTTACTCTTCGATTATGACGTAGATTCCTAACGTCATCCTATGAATAAAGACTGGCTTATAGTTATATGGGGCTGGTTTCGGGCGAGCCGCAGCGCACGCTTGGCGGTATCGATTGTGCGCGCCCGGAGCGCCACGCCGCGCACTCGGGCCTGGCAGGGCGTCCACACTCCCGCTGTAGTCATGCGCGAGTCTCGTCCGCCATCGCATCGACCGACATTAGAGTGGGATTAAACGCGCGAGTGCCGCGGTCGCGCTCGGCGGCCTTGTGAAGCCTACGCGTACGCCCCGCAGCCGCCGCCGGGTCTAAGGTCGTTCCTCCATGTGTGTCCGGATCGCACTCAAAAAATCGATCGGGGACGGTGGCCGCGGGCTGGCGATGAGCTGCAGCTAATCGCCAGGACCAGGTGGGTGAGGAGGGGCGACCTTGGGATCTGCTTGTTGCCGTCCGCTGCCGCACCGCCGACCATCATACACACCACCACCAGGTATGTCCATATTGTGCTCTCGGAATTCGGCCGCATTGATAAATAATGACCATGTAATGTGTACGTGTGCCCGGTATTGCAGTATTTCGCCCGTTAAGTGTGACACAGATTCGTTTATGTAAGTGCGGCCGTCAATATCGCAAAAGTCGGTGGCAATGGAAAGAGGGAAGACCCGAACTGAAAGAAAGAGATGGATGGATTAACCCGTCGATAAAAAAAGTAGATAATAATTCGTAACTGAAAATATGGCAACGTTAGTAAAATATAAAAGATATTAAAAGAAATATCATCGGAAACATGTCTTAAAAATGTTACAACTCAACAAGGATTATCAAATAAGATAATACTATTTTTTTTATTACATAAAGTAAGAGGTAGAAGAGCCTTGTGATTTGTAACATTTATTGCTTTGCGTTTGCTAATGCGTTTTAAGGTTATTTTGCAACTGCATTTCTATTATAAATAAGGTTCAGCGAATGTTATAATTTTGACTGTGCTACTACTGTAGTGCATATAATGAAATTATTATATATGCTACATAAATATAAAAAATTAAATCAATAACCAGCAACATATTGAATAATATGTCATAACTGAATTGATTGAATTTTGGTTTGTGTGAATTTTACACAAGGCAGTGCGAATTATGGTTTCTTTCTAAAAATAATGTAAAATAATGGTACACCCATTTTATAAACTACGTATTTGCTGAAATACTATAATCGAGGATATCTTGATCCTAGTATTATCTATTTCTTTTGCAGTACATATACACATTCGCCAAAGTTATTTATTCTGTTATCATTTATTCGTTCTCATATTGTAAGTTTTCACGATTATTTTGTATGTTTGACATTAATACATATTCGAAATAATTTAAGTGTTTCATTTTGAGTTTTCTCTCATTATTTATTTACTTTGTTTGTAGATAGAACTCTTAATAAATATAGGGCACATAATTTTGTTGAGAAAGCTTTGGAGTTGGTCTTCTCTAAAATTACCTGCAAGTGTATTTAAGAAATCTAAGTTTTACTAAGCAATTTCCATTAACTTGGTTCGAAGTTTCTGCCTTGACATGTAAATGTAGGTCACTTAAAATGTACATTCTTGCAAATCGATTTACTTAATATGAAAAGAATCATAGTACGCTAAAACGATTATAGTACACTTTGTGACCTTTGTTTACATATTCACCTTTCAGGTAGTTGTTATTTCATTGTCTATTCAAAAATACACTTAGTATGTTTGACAATACGTCTTTAAATACAATGTTCCTGAAGGCAAGATACACAATCGAAATGAATCAACGAATGTGTTGATGATTGTTGATGATTACAATCAAATATAATAATCATACCTAACCATCACAACCGCTCTTAAGACGTAGGATTATTACCAATCATATTCTAAAGAATCTGAAACACAAAAAGAAGTCTCATTATGATGAACCTTATCTACACATTTTTGGCTAGGCTCTCTCAGTTTTGGACATGTGTTAGTTAATGCTGCAGTTATAGCGACATTTGCTACAACATATTTATTCGGATCGTATCAATCTAGAGATGTATGTATCCTCTTAAATATGCAAATCACTGAACGTCAGTCAACATTTATCTATTGATGATTTTTATATCAAATTTATTTATAGACTTGAACCAAAATGGCGCCTTACTTAATGCGTTTTTAATCATGTGTGCGTGGAGTATGAAACTTGAATAAAACATAAAACGCAATGTTTATACTTGAGTTACGTAAACGTTACTATTAGCTTCAAGTTAATTGTTAGGGGGAATACGAACAAAAGAGTAGATTGACCGAGGCGCTTAGAATAATTACACTAGGCGAGACTGCGTATGCAAT
The DNA here is from genome assembly GCA_963853865.1 of Helleia helle. Classification (NCBI taxonomy): domain Eukaryota; kingdom Metazoa; phylum Arthropoda; class Insecta; order Lepidoptera; family Lycaenidae; genus Helleia; species Helleia helle. The sequence continues at coordinate 11,445,839 of OY971420.1, forward strand.
GCGATCAGTGTTCAGCATATTAATGCTGTAATACAGCTTCACTGTTTCGGAAGGAGGGTAGCAGCAGAGTTCAGAGCTACTCGCTTATGATCGACGTTGACCACATACAATAAGATGGCCTAAACAAAGAGCACAGGCCGGTACATATGATTCGATTGTGGAACGGTGTCTGCTTTTATTAATGATTGTAATGATGATAGGCAGTCATTTCTTTTATATTATTTTTTTCAATTTCCCCTCTAATTCATTATATAAAGAGGCTTATACAATTAACTAAGATGTATAACTCACTATGGCCAATGGGCCAATAAGGTTTAAGAGTGGAGGTTTAAGAGTAGACGAAGTGTTGGTCGGCCATTAACCAAGCGGGAAGAGGATCTCCGTGCACGGTCCATGTTGGATGCGAGTGGCGAAGGTTGGGCCGACTTGGCGTTCATTGAGGGAGATTGATTGATTGAGGATTCAGCAGTGGACGGATAGCGGCTGATGATGATGATGTTGGTGATGATGATGATTATATCTTACTACACGGGATGATAAGGATAACTTATATAAGAATAAACTAAACTTTTTATGAATTTATGTTGAAAATAATAACATAATCAGAAACTATTCTTCCCATCAATTTTACTTCATATTCGCAAGGATTTTTAAGAAAATTTTATTTTAGTCCGCTAAACAACAAAGGCTATGCTGCTCAAATGCAAGAAGAGTCTTCTAGTTAAAAAGATGGTTTTGTCAATTCAATTCTAAAATACTATTAACCGAAAATGAGTTTGTATAAATCAAATCTTATTAAATAATCTAAAATGAATACTACAAAAAATTATTAAGTTAGATGGCAAGTGGCATGCTCTTACAAAAATAGTTTGGGCGGTTTACTCAAAGTAAGAAGATGTTCTATGATATAAGTATAATATCTAAACAATGTAAGCTACATTGTTAAGATATTATACTTACATTTCTTAAAATTAATTAAAATATGAAAATATTCATTCAAAGCTACATATTTTAAATTTAAATTAACAATTTAAATTATGCTTTTGAATACCTCAAATATGAAAATATCTAAACAATGTAGCTTACATTGTTTAGATATTATACTATTTAAAAAGTTTAGATATTATAATATCTAAACTATTATTTTTTAAATAGTATACTATTTAAAAAATAATAAAATATATTTTATTATTATTATTTAAAAAATTCTACCACGTCACTATAGGAATTCGTGCCCATACCAATTAATTGTTTATGATAGCCTAGGGTGTGCCCAGCATCTTGGGCGAAGCTAATTGAGCCGAGGGGGTATTTGTACTCCTCTTATATGAAAAGGGGTCAAAAGAGTAAGGGGCAAGGGGCGAAGACGGGAACCTCACCCCATTGTACTGTCCCGACGTTAGGAGGGGTTGTTCTGTGGTGCGGGACAACCCGTCTGTGGTGGTGGCGTCGGTTCCCTGAGGGGCTGAAAAGCCGTCGAGGTGCCCTGTTTGCTTATTTGATCCGGGGTATCTCACAAAAGGCGTCATTGGTGGCACTCGCCGGGTTTTAGTGGGTAGAGCTGCGTGCACTTACCAGCTTCCGGGCGCAGCGAGTCCCACATACCCGTGGGATGCCTCAGAGTATTTCCCGGCGTAGAAGAAAAACACTTTTACTTTAAGATACTCATTTAAAATTACAAATATGGAAGGATCACTAAAGCTAAGTTTTAAAACGTTTGAAATTTAAAATTATAGTTACTCATTTTATTTTTTTTCTTATCAAAAAGATTAGATAACACAAAAAATAAAAACTGTTGTATAAGAGTACGCAGAGTACAGACAGAGAACAGTATAACCTTCTGCCGTCTGCGTTCAAGCGGTCAAGTTGTATCGTTGATGCGAACAGAACGCCTGCCGTGTAAACCGTGTACATACGATTATGTAAGCAGTAACGCTGTGCCGCGCTCCCACCTGCATGGGTATCTATGATGTATCTCCTGTGAAACAGCTTTGCTGCGTTTCGGCGAGAAGGGCAAGACAGGTAGTGAAATTACTGGCATCGAGACTGATCTATGTCTCAGAAAAGGCAAGACATGAATGAGTTGCCTGGGCTAGTTCCAGGTAAACTCCTTCAAGTTCATGGACGACGCTGGCCACTTACCATCAGGGGTCACAAAAAATAAAACAAGGCACGCTGGATATGATATAACTATGTAGTGATAAAAAAATATTTCAAGCTTCAAGCAACCGAGATTGCAGAACATCTAAATAAGGCCTAAATAGGTTTTATGTGATCGAAAATCGATAAGCGACTAACAAGTTGGCGATGCGCTTTACTGGCCTTTGCAATTACTACGAAATATAGTTCACTCGAAAGTTAATTATTTATAGGTAAAACGGCCTTAGAATAATTTATGTGAGATAAATCTTTTACCTAGTAGAGGGTAATAAATGCATAGTCTGGTTATTAATAATATATATCTTAAGCCGTAATACATATTTAGATTTTGATGCCCAATTTTCGAGAAAAGTTATAAGCTAGCCTCTTGTTTCTTTTTTTTTCTTTAACGCCGGGAAATGCTCTGAGGCATCCCGCTGGGGTGCGAGTCTCCTCAAGCGGGTATGTGGGACTCGCTGCGCCCGAAAACTAGTAAGTGGACGCAGCTCTACCCACTAAAACCCGGCGAGCGCCACCAATGCCGCCTTTGGGGAAGTGCCCCGTATCTAATGAGCAAACAGGGCACCTCGACGGCTAGTCAGCCCCTCAGGGGACCGACGCTTCCTCCACAGAGGGGTGGTCCCATCCTATAGAACAGCCTCTCCCAACGTCGGGACAGTACAATGGGGTGAGGTTCCCGTCTTCACCCCTCCTCAATTAGCTTCGCCCAATATGCTAGGCACACCCTAGGCTACCGAGCCCCACCGCCACGTTAACGTCGCCTGAACCATGGTGGGGAAGCTAGCCTCTACATCATAGTTTGGTCACTGTTTAGAATCTCTCTCATATGCTACAAGTATGCTGCATTACTGGTTCTATAGGTTATAAAAATAATCATCATCTATCCAAAAGACTACCTACATTATTTAAGATCGCATTTGCTTGTTGAAATATTTGTTACATTAGGCTATAGACTTATTAGCTTAGTATAATTAAGCGAAACAGACGAAGGTCTAGACTCTAGTGGGTATGGGCTCGGTCTCTTGAGTGAGAGGTCAGGGTTTAATCCTGACCCCTGTGATGCCTTGAAATGGATTTTTCTAAATTTCTACGTGCACCTGAACATGAGACCATCCACCATCGCTGACTCATCGGTGAAACAGGAAACCTGCATGCCTAATGAGATTAAAGCGCACCGGTGAACTTTGGCCCAACACCCTCCTCGCCTAGTTTCGAGGAGGAGACCCGTGTCCAGCAGTGGTTGGTATTATTATATATAAGCGAAACATAAATAATTAATATATGTAAAACTAGCAACGCCTCGCGGTTTCACCTGCGTAATTCCCATTTCCGCGGGAGTACGGGGTTATTCTGATATACAACCTATATTATTGTAAAGTTTTATAAAATCCATTCAATAGTTTTTGCGTGAAAGAGTAACAACAGAGAGTAACTTTCGCGTTTATAATATGTATTAATAGGATTTATTAGCTTGCTACAAATAATTCATACATATTTAAATAATATGTGTTTGAGATTATCATAAGTTTGTGATTTATTGTGTTTGACATCGGCTGTTAGACGTGTAATTAGTATTCATAGGTATTATATTCTATTGGACACCTAATTATTACTCATATGAATATTCAATAACCTCATTAATACACTGTCTGCTGTCGCGCCCTTTAAACACTTAAGTAGTCCATAAAAGCGGGCTGACTTTTATGGATTGAATAAGTTTAAGGAATGAGTAAGTATAGTGTTTTTCTTTTAAAAATAATATGAAAATAAAATTAACCCCATATTATACGTATTGATAATACAAAATATATAAAAAAATAGTAGGTAGTAGCAGGACTTTCTTTTTTTTCTTTTACACGGAGTGGGGATTTCCCAGGCGGGTATGTGGAACTTGCCGGGCCCGAAAGTTGGTAAAGTGGACGTAGCTCTACCAACCAAAAACCGGCGAGTGCCACTAATGCCGCCTTTGGTGAGGTGCCCCGGATCTGTTGAGCAAACAGAGAACTCCCAACGTTGGAACAGTACAAAGGGGTGAGGTTCCTATCCTCGCTTTTTGTCCTCCTGCTTTTTTGTCCCCTCTTCTTATAAGAGGGATACAAAGAGCAGCTCCTTCAGGTCAATTAGCTTCACCCAAGCTACTGGGTTCATCTTAGGCTACTTAGCCCCATCCCACCGCTACAACATGGCTTGAACCATGATGGGGTCATATACAAACGACTGACTTAGCATGAACCTATCAAGTTAGATCTTTTTCTAGCTCTTTTTATTGCCACCTCCTTTGCCCATGAGGGTTTATTATGTCACTACTCGATAAAAACAGAAGAATGCACATTCTCCTATAGAGATTACAGAGATGAAAGTATCACATGTCTTAGTTGGACAGTTTGTTCCTAACTTGCGCGTTGACAGAGTAATGATAAATGATTTTCGGATTTATTCAAGCAGATATAATTTAAGACTAAATACATGTAATCATAGTTTTTTGTCAAAATCTATGATTCTAATTATTCGGAAGTTGCGGCGGGAGAAGAATGTAGACAGACAATGGACTGCTAAGGGATTCGTTTTGTCATTTTGAAGAGCGGAAACTTAAAAGCTAAGATAAATCGGTTGTCTGTAAAGTCGATTTACTGACGATGGAACGCCTTAAAGCGAGGTAACACCGCATGCGTCATGTTTTTTCGTTCGTGCAGCCGGCTCCATCGAATTATAAGACGTTGTCACGTCAAAAATCGGTTGTCTGTAAAGTCGGTTTACTGACGATAGTTGAACGTAACAATGTCATAAGAAAATGGAACGCCGCGTTCGTCATGTTTTTTCGTGGGTGCAGCCGGCTCCATCGAATTATAAGACGTTGTCACGTCAAAAATATTTTCACTTGCAACATACCTATGTAAGTCTGTACCCGAACTGCACTATACATAAAAATGTTCATATTTTATTCTCTAGTATTTTTCCGGCTTTGTAACAAAAGTAGCGTAAAGCTTCGGCGGTGGAGCACGGTTCAGATAACACGAGCACCACGGTTACAGAGCAACCTTTGTACAGACGCGTTTATAGTTTATATACGATACAACACCTGCATCTCGTTCACAGCATAAGGGCAGGATTTATTTTATATTTTCTAGTAAAATATTTTCTGTTTCTTAAGAATTAGAACTTACAATCGTTAAAAAATATATTGAATTCAACGTAAAAAACTATAACGATATAGATGAAAAATACTCACGCGCATACACACAAAGAAATCAGCGTAGCGGATGCATCACGGCACGTCAACGTCATGCCGTTTGCTGTCACGGCTTTCAAGCAAATTTTACAGCCAAGGCCAATGGATGTTTCATATAGAAAATAAATATGTTTTAATAAAATAAGTTCAATTGAAAAAGAAATAACTATGAGTAGATCCATCATCATTATCATCAGCCCCTATCCGTTCACTGCTGAACATAGGCCTTGCCACCCGCATCCAACATGAACTGGCTACTGCACGGAGATTGTCTTGCCGGATCGGTTAATGGCTGACCAACACTTCGTCTACCTCCACTCTTGAACCTTATCGTCCCATCGACCATCCATTCTCCTGACTGTGTAACCAGCCACTTCAATGAGCAATAAAACTAAAATGTGTGGTAAACCTTTTTTATTTGTTGGCGCCGTGACCTCTTGTAATTAAATAGCTCGTCAGCCCGTTTGACTATCAAACTGATATAAAAAAATAGTCATTATTTCATAAATTTAATTACTTGTGGTTTATATATATGAAGGGTGACTCGTCGATGATCAGGCTACTGGACAGTGGACACTTTACGTTGCGGTCACGGTTCGAAACCCGCCAAGTGCAAATTATTTGTAAGATGATTATAGATGTCTGCACCTGGTTTTGGACGTGTACATGTACACTGTTCCTAGAACCCGTAACACAACTTCTAACGAGCTTACCACGGGCTAGATTAACTTGGTGTGATTGTTGGGTAGTTTTTATTTATTTATATATACCACAGAACTATCGGAAATGTATATACAGTAGTTAAAAGATACGGACTGATTACGGACTCATGATGATAACTAATCCACCCATCTCTACAACCTCCCTCATTTATAATCAGGATACTCGCTTCCCTCGGGTACTATAAATAATTGGAATATGAGAAGCAGGAAAGTGAAAAATATTACAGTATATTCAGGAGTCATTAGAAGTATGTAGTTAGTAGCTGCTACATACATCACTCGCTATCGTTGACTCATTTCAGTTCGTTTAGTAGGGAAAATTAACATCTGAAAACCTGTCAACATGCAGTTTTATAAGTTACCCTTCATAAATTTTAAATTGATTTAATAGTTTTCTTAATAGTATTTTCCCCTTGACGTTAAAAACGAGATCTTATAAGGACCGCTACGTTTGTCTGCGGCACTGTTGTCAAAGTCATCCGCTCTTTTGTTTGCCTTGCGGGGGTTTTTAAGTACAATCAAATTCAATCCACTTACTAGTTTTGTGTAGGCTCAAGAACAAGGCAATCGAAATTGAAGACAATGGAAAAAAAGAAACCAGTAAAAATTAGTATAAGGTGGACCTTGGCAAAAGTACAATTTACCGGGTCCATCTTTGCTTAAGAAAAAGGACCATAAGTAAAAAACCCGTGTGGTGTCGTGAAATACCAGATAGGAACGAAGTTTCGTATTATAAAAATATTAATTTCAAGTTGTATTCGAGGTATAAAGAAAATAATTATTTGGTTATATATTTCTTTTATTGTTTTTTTATCGATAAAAGCATTTCTTGGCGTAAAATTATAAAGTTTCGCAGAGAAGGGCAAGACAGGCAATGTAATTACTGGCACCGAGACTTAGCATCTTATGTTTTAGGATAGGCAACACATAAATGAGTTGCCTGGGCTCGTTCCAGGTAAACTAGTTCATGTTCATGGGCGACGTCGACCACTTACCTGCATCAGGTGGCACGTTTGCCAGTTTTCCTATCCAACTAACATAAAAAATACTTTGTTCAAAAAAACAAAATCTGTAAGCCTAATGAATATAATAATTACTACGGTTGCTGTGTAGTACCCGAAACGTGAGTGTAAAAATTTTAATAGACCACGATAAAAGTAAAAAGTAGATCATTAGATTAAAATAGATAATCTTACAAGGAAAGTAAGAAATAATAAAAGGCAACACAATTAAATACAAATAGAAAATCATATCGTACAAGAATATCGAAATTAATGACGACAGTAATAAAGTGACGCTTTCTGTAAAATGTTTCCCGATATTCCTTTCAGATATCGGTGCCATCTGAGTTATTAGATCGTAGTGCAAATTCACTAGCGCCAGTTTCCGTATCGTGCTTATTTCCGTCGCAATAAAACCCCCTCGTAAGGAGGTATTCCTGCACTTCTGATTGAATGCATTTCTAAATTCAAATATATCAGTAGAAAGCGTTTCCGTTATCTTTTTGTAAAACGGAAATTTCTCTCTTAGCTGTTTTTGTGTATGGATAGTATGTAGCAAGCGAATGGAGAGCAATGCCACATAGTAGTTGGAACTAAATGGAGTAATGAAGTCGCGGCTTCGACTACCACAAGGCAGAGATTTGTTTGATGTATGTCTCGTTCATAGGCATGTTTATAATTATATGTTAAATAAATCGGCTAAGTGCTAGTCGGACTCGCGCACAAAGGGTTCCGTACCATTACATAATATACAACATTAGACACTTTAACAAAAATTAAGGTTTATGTTTATGGAATTAAATGTTTTTTTATATATTTGAGTTGATTGCATTAAAGGATGCGGTTTACGATTTATGACGTATAAAAAAAACTACTTACTAAACTTGTTCAAACCAATTTTCAGTGGAAGTTTGCTTTGAAGACCTATCCGTGTGGGGTATCCACACGGGGATGGGTTTGAGGAAAAAAAAATTTTGAGTTTTAGTTCTAAGTATGGGGACCCCCGAAATTTATTGTTTTTTTTCTACTTTTGTGTCAAAATCTTAATGTGGTTTACAAAATACATCTACTTACCAAGTTTTAACAGTATTGCTCTTATAGTTTCGGAATAAAGTGGCTGTGACATACGGACGGACAGAAAGACAGACAGACATGACGAATCTATAAGGGTTCCGTTTTTTGCCATTTGGCTACGGAACCCTAAAAAGTCTGTATGTATTTTAATGATTTATTATTTTAAAATAAAGTAACTTACATTTATGCCTGCAATCCAGGTGGGAAGACGACCTCCGTACAGTGGCCGGTCCGTGATGTATGCGAGTGGCGAGGGATCTGTCGTCTTGGCGTTCCTTGAGGGAGGCCTATGTTCAACATTGGACAGATAGAGGCTGATGATAATGATGATGATGATGATGAGGTACTTATATTTTTATTGGTATCTTAAAGAAAATCAAAAGAGTATGAGTAATCTTACTCAATCGTAAAAGTACGATTAAGATTACATAAAAATATTTCTATAACTGTAATATACTACTTTACTAAAATATTCAGTTTGAACTAACTATAACAATGGAAGTTCTAGCAAGTTCAATAATTATTATGAAATTCATTAGCATTACTATTAGCGTACTCACTATGGTAACATATCAATTAGGCAATCATTAGCTATTTCAATGATAGATAATTTCAATCAAATTCTCGGAATATTGATGATTAAATAATATGTAACGGATAAACAATGCATCGCGTACAAACTACATAAGAATTGTATATAACTATATATATAACTATCATATTCACATATCCCAAAGGTTCCCCAATCCCCAGCACGAAGGAGTTTCAACGGGTTGCCCGGGCCTCTAGGCCAGGGAGAACATGTTGATTCCTTCAGTGTAGCGCGCGTGCGGCCCAGGACATCTAAGGGCATCACAGACCTGTTATTGCTCAATCTCGTGCGCCTCGAAGCCACCGGTCCCTCTAAGAAGAATGTGGAACACATATTATTGTTATACAAAATTTAATTATGGCAGGTTTTTATAGAGTATAAAGCACAGAACATTTTTTTTATTTTACGCCGGGAAATGCAGGCAGCTTTGAGGCATACCGCGAGGGAGCGGGTCTCCCCAGGCGGGTATGTGGTACTCGTTGCGCCAGAAAGGTGGTAAGGTAGACGCAGATCTACCCACTAAAACCCGACGAGTGGCACCAATGCCGCCTTTGGTGAGGTGCCCTGGACCTGTTGCACAAACGGCACCTCGATAGTCAGTCCCGCAAAGGACCGACGCCACCTTCTCTGAGACTCCTCAGTGTCGCGCACCACACAACATGCCCTCCAAACGCAGACAGACGAGACAGTACAATGAGGTGAGGTTCCCATCCTCGCCCCTTGTCCGCCTGCTTTTTTGTCCCCTCTTCTTATTAGGGGGATACAAAGAGCAGCTCTCTCGGCTCAATTTGCACTCGCCCAAGGTGCTGGTTTCACCTAAGGCTACTGAGCCCCACCGCCACGACAAGGCTTGAATCATTATGGGGAAGGGCATAGAACCTACAGATTATATAGCGATGACGTTCATTGAATGAGGCCTATATCCAGGTGGGCCGAAAGGTATCCTTACTAATATTATAAATGTGAAAGCGTGGATGTTTGTTACGCTTTCACGCGAAAACTACTTAACCGATCATCATTAAACTTTGTACACATATTCTTGGAGGTATCAGAAGTAACATAGGAAACTTTTTATAAAATCTTATCCTGCGCAGACGAAGTCGCGGGCAGCTAGTATAATATAATCATGATAATAGATAGGCATAAAAATATTTGGCATGTTACAAAAGTTATTACGTTTGCACGAAAGTGTGATTCGAAAATATTGCAGTTCAATATATATATTACCGTTATAAACCGCTCGTAGCTATAGTTACCGTAGCTCGTAGCTCCGTAACCTCGTAGCAACCTCGTTTGAAGCTACGTAGCGACCTCGGCAACTTGTAAAAAATGCATGCGCGTGTTTAAAAATAAGCTAGCCTTAACCAAATAAAAGCCGTATAGATTAAATAGAACATTAGTTAATTATCGTTTCCTGAAGCCTCGCCATAATAAAATTGTCTGACATACTCTTTGTTGCGAGCCGAGATGTTTTCATGCAAAATAACACAATAGATTTTTCCATTAAATGTACTTTTTCATCCTAGTGTTCTTTTTGGAAGGACCTAAAGCTGTCAAACCAAAGCTTTTATAGTGGAATATTCTGATTAAAATAGAGTGTCTGAGCGTGAGTTCTCAACCCACACATTCTTGGTACAACCTTCTAACGACATATCGCGGACATTTAAGAACAGCTGTGTCTGGTTAATTGGAAACATATTATTTATATGAAAGAGTTCGAGAAGGATATGTGGGCTTTTGTAAACTCAGTCTCCAAAAATGTCTTATCTCAATAAGTAAAGATGCAATCATCATTATCATCAATAAACTTAATAAAATAATATTGTAAAATTTAATTCCAGCATTTATAAAATATTTTTGTTTCAAAAAAATTGATTATGAATAAAAACCATTAGCAGAATCAAATGAAACAATATTAATGTATTAAAATACATATTTACGTACACGCATAATAAAATACACTTAATATTCATAGCACAAACAAAAATATAATATGACATTATTAAAAAACGTAAAACATACTAACATAAATAAATAATTGGTATATAAATTACTGATATATAATTAATAATTATGGACGACATCACTAATAACTTAAAAGGAACTTACTGCGCTTCGCTTCTATTTATATGAATATGATATTTCTCGGAGAAATGAACATGTCATTTTCATTTACCAAGACACGTATCGTGACTTAAGCTCTCAAACGGCATGTTACATGCATGCCTCGCCGACTTACTTTGTTTAAGTGGTATTAGCCTTATTAATGTTGCTGCAATAATTTGCAGAAAATACGTAAATTCCTTTCAATTGAATCATTATACCCTGGGGCTAAAGTATACAGAAAATATGCTTCGGTACGTAAGTACAGCAGAGCATTTTAATTATGTAATAAAATTATATATTATAATCATTGATTTTAAATTGAGGTTCAGTTTGTTACTGAGTAATAAAACATACTTTCTTCTACTTTGTCTTACGCTTTCTCAACGGTGAATGATTTAATGACACTGGACTTATTTTGAGAAGAAAAATTGTAACAAAGCCTAGAAATGATATGGGTAATGGGTTTTTTAAAATTAATTGTCCGGTTTTTTGCGTTATACATCATAAGTCAAAGAAATGAAAACGTTAGAAATTATATATTGAAACGAAGTTTCAGGCTAGCTTGGATGAGATAGGGGTTTGCTGCGCGAACAAACTGAAAAAAATTGAGACTAAAACCGTAAGAAAAACATACAACGAAAGTGCTATAGTCGTATACATTTGACGTTTATATGACATTTGATTTATTTTGTTTTATGTTATTTGTTTCTAAGATATGTACTAAATTTCCTAAATACTTTTATGTATTTAAATAAAAACCAATCAGCAAAAAAAAAAAAAGATTAAGCGATATTTGTTTTACAAATTGCGTTGCTTTTATATTATCCGAAGGAACTTCGTTCCTACTTGTTGTCCGATGACAGGACTTTTTTATTTTATATTTAAGAGCTTTGCGTCCTTTGTTAGCAGTTAGCTACTCATAATCAATTTAATTAAAAAGCACACTGTCTAGTTTAGTGTAATTTGGGAGGTAATTTAGTTTTAGACACGATAAGTGGCACTGTACTGGATAACGTTTTCCGATGTCGATGAGGATTTATAAATGTATTTTTTTTTCAAACTACACAAGATTTTTTTTTTACTAGTTCTAATAGAAGTATCGACCTTACTACGGGTAAAAATGTATTTAGATTCGTAAGTTCTGATCGACCGCCAATCTCTATAGGCTTTAAGCTTTAGGCATTATCTGTCGAACTATTCTAGCCGGAAAAGAAATGTAGAGTTGTAGATTTATCTATTCTGGGACGATTAAAACTGGCCTATTTTTGCATATGGTAGTACTATGTAACAGATTTTCAACATGTTATTAAAAAGAATTTATTAAATTATTAATTACTCGTTCATTTTCATCAATTTTTAATTATTGTAACAATGTTTTTATTTTGGAAAATATATTTAATACGAATAAGATTATATATTTTTAAAAGATCCAGCTGGCCAATAGTCACAGAACATATTATTAATTTAAGGAAAATGAAGCATTCACAAATCTTACATTTACACTTTTGTTTGAATTTTATATTTATTCCTTTCTTGTCCCATATATACCGTAACTAACTACTAAAATAGTAAATAGGATTAAAGGTAAATTTCTATATATCCAATAAGAGAATCTATATATTCTTACCGATATAATAATTACCGACAACGCCGCTTCTATTATACTATCAATCATATTTTATGAGTACTTTTTAACAACTGTACGCTTTCTTCAACTGAAGTTTACTATTTATTACTGAAAAGTGAAAATTAGTTTTGGTAATACAAAACAACGTCTTATTCATAAAATAATTCGATAACGCAAACAATTGAGGCGATGATAGGTAACATTTTGAGTCAATTCCGACCCGAAGACCATAAGTGCCTTTTCACACGTGCCGGTTGCCGGGTTGCCGGCGCCGGGTATCCGGTAGCGAAGTGTATGGGCGAGTATGGCAGCTTTTAATGTACCGGCGTAATTTGCTTACACTTCGCTACCGGATACCCGACACCGGGTACCCGGCAACCGGGACGTGTGAAAAAGCACTAAGAGTAAAAAAAGTTTTTATGAAAATGTTTTTGTTATTGTATTGTACAATAACAAAAACATTTTTAACAAAAATATTTTAATAACATATTTACAAAGGAGAATAATTAAAATTCGGAGAACATCAATTCACCGACACCAACCGAAAACCGTATGTGATATTCTTATGTAATGCGTAAGTAATGAAAATTCTAAGTGGAACCGCACTAACTAAAACTACCTATTTATTTATTAATCTTAGAACTACTCAGGCAGATATTGGTCGACAGACTTGTGTTACCTGAATTTTTCAAGAGGAATGAGAGTATCATTATTGTATTTGCCGCTGATAGGGCAAATAGCATTGGACGATTTATTTGTCTCTGAGTTTTCCTGCTTAAAGGATCTCAGAACACTGAGAACTACATTTATTTGCCTCGCATTTTCTCATTAGGATTAATCTTATGAGTATTTATGAACTCAGTAACAATTTCAACAATCTCTTTAAAAGGAAATAGATTGTTTTTTTTCAAAAATCATGATTTTTAATTAATAATTTTAACGTTTTTGAAATATTTTTTTACGAGATAAAGGATGAAATTATTAAAAATAGAATAAATAACGTTAAGACATGTTTCGTAATAATAATAAGACTAATGAAGTTCAACATTGCCTTGATATTATGACTATTGTTGACTACAGTCAGCTTAGTAGAATTTTTAATTGGCTTATCTAATAATGCTTGCCTGGCATTTGGATGACTCTTGGAGTTTAAATTTAAATTTATTGAACTATATTATTGCATTAAACCAGGTTATTACGCTTATTTCCATTATTTGTGTTAACTTTCGAATTAAGCTTAATTTTTTTAAGTATTTATGTTAGCGAAATATCACTTTTTCATGTGCAGCGAATAGTTGAATGTATTTTTCTTGAAGCTCACTTCAGAGACATGCTTTGTGGCCTTTGTGGTCGCCGACCACAATGTACCTACTAAGCTCGTAGTCTCTCGTATTATGTAGGGTCATTAGTGGCGACTGACAAACAAGGTTCAACCATCTATTAGTCTGTAGACCACCGCTCTGGAAATACCAACACCGGAGACACTTCATACAGATATAATATACTTGTAATAACTAAAGAACTAAAATTATTATCTTACATCACGATGATTATTGGTAGAAAAGCATCAGAAACATAATTAAATTTAAAAATGCAAAATCTATACATACAGATAAATAAAATTGGAGTGTCTGTTTGTAATATCAAAATAACCGCTTTTTATTGAATGCATATAGATGTATACACGGGATATATACCAAAATAGCCTTTTTTTACAATTTTTGTCTGTCTGTCTGTTTGTTCCGGCTAATCTCTAAAACGGCTGGGCCGATTTTTATGGGACTTTCACTGGCAGATAGCTGATGTTATAGGGAGTAACTTAGGCTATAAAAATAATCATCATCAATCCGGGTACGGCTGTAAATCAAAGATAACTCGGGCGAAGCTGCGGGCAACAGCTATAATATTATAAAATGGGAATGTACGATCATCATCATCATCATCAGCTTCTATCCGTCCACTGCTGAACATAGGCCTAACGAACGATAATGATCAATTATGAATAACAATGATCATATTACAATTTAGGTAGACGAAGTATCCGTCGACCATTAACCAGGTGGAAAGACGATCCCCACCATGGTTCAGGCCTTGACGTGGCGGTGGGGTTCAGCAGCATAGCCCAGCACTTTGGGCGAAGCGAATTGAGCCGAGAGGTCACTTTGTACCCCTCTTATAAGAAGAAGGGACAAAAGAACAGGGGGCAAGGGGCGATGGGAACTTCACCCCATTGTACTGTCCCGACGTTGGGAGGGGTTGTTGTGTGGTGCGGGACACCCCCTCTGTGGAAGTGGCGTCGGTCCCTTGCGGGACTGACTAGCTGTCGAGGTGCCCTGTTTGTTTATTAGATCCGGGGCATCTCACCAAAGGCGGCATTGGTGGCATTCGCCGGGTTTTAGTGGGTAGAGCTGCGTCCACTGACCAACTTTCGGGTGCAGCGAGTCCCACATACCCGCGTGGGGAGACACCCTCCCCCGCGGGATGCCTCAGAGCATTTCCCGGCTTTAAAGAAAAAAAAAGGTAGGAAGACGATCTCCGTGCAGTAACCGGTCCGTGTTGGATGCGAGTGGCAAGAGATCACCCGTCCTGGCGTTCATTGAAGGATGATGGTCTATGTTCAGTATTGGAGGGATAGAGGCTGATGATGATGACGATGATGATGATGAATGATCATATACAGTGATGCTTTTAGAAAGAAAAAAAAAACATTTTGTTTTGCAAAAAAACATAGTTATTAAATTTTATCGACAAAAAATAAGATAAGCAGCCTACGTAAGAGTCTGTATACCTATTCCATCTGAGCTCAACTTTTCTTGAATATTTCAATATTAATATCAAATAATATATTTTAGTTAATAGTTGGAATTTAATAGTACGGACTTTTAAATCGTATAATCATCATATACGATGAGGCCACTGTTACATCCATAGAAATCAGGGTTGTCTCTTTGCGGTAGTGAATCATGTCATCGACCTTTGTATTGATATGACGCCCGTTATCATATCCTCACGATTACCTACATGTTCCATTGACCCACACAAGTCTTGTAGGCTATCATTATTTATCACTGAAGAAAATTGAATCACTCAATTAACTGGGGTATAATTTCTGAGATGCTTATTTGAGTGTCGTAATTTTTTTGCCCTTTATCTTTATGTTTAGTTCATATTTTTTTAGCTTACATTTCAATAAGGAGGTGTCTAAAGATTCGTAATTCTATAGTAATAGAATGGCAAATCAGATAACGCCTTATAAAGTGATCTTGTCAGTTCCTCCAACGTCATCACTTAGTTTTCGAGTATTAGTTAGTTAGTGACACCTATGTCGTCGCATTTAGTGCGGTTTGTGAGTTTCCAGTGGCCCATTGTTAAGGAAAATGAGGGCAAGGCATCTGCATAACCTCTGGTTGTGCAGATGTCTATGGGCGTTGGTACTCGGTAGTCACCATAAGGCTCCGACGGCTCGTTTATCTCCTTATGCTATAAAAAACCTATATTATACGTAATATATTATATTTATTATATCGTTATACACTACATTTTAAACACACTCGTGTTATGCGTTGATTTTTTTGTTGATTTTGTTTTTAAATCTGAAGTAGTTAAACATAATATTTCTTTACAAATATTAAAGCTACAATATTTAATATATTTAGTATTCCCATTAAAACAATTAAAGGTTGATTTTTATAAACATTTGTTCCTAAACTTATTAACTCTATACAATGCCATATCCATATTAGTCTAGAATCTATTGTCATACTATGTAGGCTATATTTAGACTATTTTAATGTAATTGGCATATTCCCGACATCACCTGTCAGGAATACTAGGAGCCAACACGCATGTGCGATCCTGATTTGAGCGACGCCTATTGACCAACACAAGCGCGTTTCAGACCACAGCTTTCAGACGGTTTCACTACGGCTCTCAAGTAGGACTTCATTTTCAGTGTTTTCGAAATACGCTAAAGAAAAGTTAAAGTTCTATCGAAATTTATTTTTCTTTCAGGATTAATTTATTTTTAGGTGCATTTTTTAAATAAATTGTGCGGCGCTTGTTTATGATAATTATAAGGTAAGTGGTAATTAATTATCTTTGATAATTATTAACTAGATTATTCGAAATCTGTTTAATTTTTATATTATATTTTATTCTTTCTTTGTCATTTGTTTACTTTGTTTAATATTAATTGCATTTAATTTCTTTAAATTTAGAAATGAATTATTTTATATTATTTTGCTAATCATTATCTACATTCGTACTTTTCCTTTATTAAATCATTTATAATAAATATAACGCTCATAAATATTCCTGATTTTTAAACTATTATGTGCGCGAATTTGGCTCATCGTAATAAAACTAGTTTTAGTGATGATCAGGTTTTATATAGATTTTTATATTCCCGACTTTTCGGATACTTTACAGCAACCATAAACTCGGGACGATCTCGTCCGTATCGAAGTGATTCCGTGATCTCGTAACCATTGCTGTTGTAAAGTATCTGGAATGTCTGCATTTTAAAATCTAAATCCGCCATGAAATAGTTTTATAATATGTTCCTTCATTTATTACGAATGAAATTGTCAATAAAAGTCTTATCTATGAATTATAACTATATTAATTATAAAAACTTATATGGCTGTGAATTTATATAATATTATGTAAGTATAGTTCAGTGAATATACAGTTTTTTTAAAATGTTTTTTTTTTTATGTTAGTTGGATAGGCAAACTGGCAAACGTGCCACCTGATGGTAAGTGGTCGACGTCGCCCATGAACATAAACTAGTTTACCTGGAACGAGCCCAGGCAACTCATCTATGTGTTGCCTATCCTGAGACATAAGATGTTAAGTCTCGGTGCCAGTAATTACACTGCCTGTCTTGCCCTTCTCTCCGAAACACAGCAAAGCTGTTTCATGGCAGAAACAAGCAAGATGGTGGTACCCATGCAGCCGGGAGCGCGGCACAGCGCTTCCCGCCCACCGGTTCACGCATAATTTTAAAATGCCTATGTGAAAATAGTATTATTAGTTCAGCTACCGTGGAGGTCGCCGGAGATTGGTTTGACTTTCATTAAGAGTCTATAGAGAACAGAAATTATAGGGTCGAAGCGATAAATATGCATAATTGAATGTGATCCGCTTGCAATAACGTCTATTTCTTATCACAATTCACATGTACCTGGCGTATTGCGAGCCGCAAGACTAGCTCGTCAGCCACACGTAAAATTAAAACCTATGTGACTACGTATAACGTAAGCCCTTATTCTTTTTGAAGTCGGTTAAAATAAAGCCTGGGATAAAATAATAAATTCGTTAACATTTTATTTATTTAAATCAGAACCAATTGCTACGATGTTACATACCTAAATACAAACATAGATACATAGGCTGCACTTAAAGTATCGGGAATGGAATATTTCCACTGTTCCTGTCATATTAAAATCTTTTTAATTGAAAAGTCCTTGGTTTTAAAAATCGAATACTATTTATTTATTTTAAAAAAGATTATGATTATGATTATGGATGCAGCCAGGATCTTTGGGTAGATTCTGACACAATCTGGGACTCGCACCTGGGAGTGCGAGTCCCAGATATGCAGGCAACAGACAGGATCACCTCGGCAACAAGCTGGCCCCGGTGAAGGCCAGACTACTCCTCATAAGAGAGTAACCTAAGCAGTCCCCACGACGCCGTGCCATACAGACTGGGTCTGTATGACACGACGTGGCGTGTTCCCATCCTGAGCCCATTACGAACACAGGGGCGTCACTGGAGGCGCATTAAATAGCGCCGCCTACGCACCACCATTCGTCGCCCGCGGGAGAAGGCCTCGTCGGCGGCCTCCTCTCTCACCCGCTCGTACGGTACCACCGAATCACCCTTACCGCGATGACCCGCTGCCCAGAGCGAAGCTTGGCGTTATTCCTCGCGGCAAGGTGACCCGCCCAGTGATGCCTACCTTAAGACACAGGATGGCAGGTTTCACTACCAGGTCAACTACACAGTCTTTCTTTTTCTTTTGATAGAAATAAACAGGATAAAGACTTTACATAGCGACCCTTATCTTATTTGTGAACCGGTTGAATTTAATAAAACATATATGAAATATTTCTAGTGCTACTTAATTCAAGATATAGCCAGATGGTGGTAGCCATGCAGAACGCGCGGCACTAGCGCTTTCTTCCCACCGAGAAAAAGTTTTGTTTGTTTCTTCTTTCGCACCTGCTTTAGTAAACAGCCATGTGAATACGATCTACTTCGCAGTATTCTATAATCTGTAACAATCTGTATGGATTTTTTGTGGATTTATCACTATGAAATGATACCTAAAAGGATTATGTGAACTACAAAAGAAAATACCTTTATGGGTAAAAATATTTTAATCACACATGTCGCAGTATTTTTCATTGCGTATCTATTTCATGAAAGGAAAATGATGATTAAGGTAAAACCCACGATACCCATATTTGATTTCAGATTTTTAATGATTACATTGAAGAAATCTACGTCCAGAAAATGTTTAATGGTTGATTATGAAAAAATATCCATTGAATGACATCAAAATTGCCTCAAAATCTATAATACCTAATTTTTAAGCATAGTATACTATAAGGTTTTAAGTGTTGTGTCATAAATTAAAGTGTCTGTGTATGATATTTCGGTATCTTGAAGCATGATTGAACCGGTGGGAGGGAAGCGCTATGCCGCGCTCCCGGCTGCATGGGTACCACCATCTTGCTTGTTTCTGCGTGAAACAGCTTTGCTGTGTTTCGGAGAGAAGGGCAAGACAGGCAGAGTAATTACGGGCACCGAGACTTAACATCTCTCAGTCTGTCTCAGGATAGGCAACACATTGAAGAGTTGCCTGGGCTCGTTCCAGGTAAACTAGTTTATGTTCATGGGCGACGTCAACCACTTACCATCAAGTGGCACGTTTGCCAGAGTGCCTATACAACTAACATGAAAAAATGATTCAAAATAATAAATAAATAAAAAATCGGATGTCTGTAAAGTCGGTTTACTGACGATAGTTGAACGTGACAACGTCATAAGAAAATGGAACGCCTCAGAGCGAGGTAACGCTGCATGCGTCATCTTTTTTCGTTCTTGCAGCCGGGTCCATAGATTATAATTATAAGACGTTGTCACGTCAAAATCAAAATATGTATGTATATTTTATATTTCATTTTTCATTTCATTTGGAGGCAATTTTAATGTCATACAATAGATATTTGATCATCATCAACCATTAGACATTTTCTGGACAAAGCCTTCTTCAATGTATTCATATTTTTAACACCATCATCGATCACCTCGCTGGCTAGAGTAAGTTACTAGTAATATAGCACTAATAGTTCGTAGTGGATTACAATTTCTTTGAACTTTTTATCATAGGTATTATGTTACCTAGAAACTTGCGCTATGATAAAATACCAAGAAGTTCTGTCCTTAGCGTTCAAAATAGACGTGCTTAGTTAAAAATATCTCGGAATAAAGAATTCTACGTTCAGATTTTTAAGCACAGAGATAGTCATGCTATAAAAAGAAACTTAAAGCATTGGATATCTTTTATTACTTTGCAGCTTCAAAGAAAGAGAAGTATATTAAAATGAAAAGTACTTATATTAAATTATGATCAGATAAAAAATATCAAATATACAACGTACGTCAGTGATGGTTTGGTGGGGCTTGTCAAGGAGTCACAAAACTACATTTTTGTGAAAAAGGTGTAAAAATTCTAAATAATAAACAAAATATTTCAATAATAACTATATAAAGTGACCATTTCCGGTCTTTATCGTTTAATCTTAGAGTTGATTTTTTGAGGAGAGTCACTCTTATAATACGTTGGTTCAGTTGACCGCTACACTGTCGGATGACGTTACTAAACTTTCCCTTAACAGCAGCAACAGCACGCCGTATTCAGAATCTCTTTGAATAGTATGTCTGAAGTCACAAGCCTTATCTTAGCCGTATTTCTTAGTTTAATTAGAAACTGGAAGTAATTTCCTAAGAAGCTTCACTTTGCACTCTCTCTTAATGTATCTAGGTATACAAACATGCCCGTGGCAGAAATACATTTGCTAATTGATTTCCTAACACAATATTGTTCAGTCCACTCCTGGGCATAGGCCTCCACTTCAAAAATTATCTTGACTGTCCGAACCACAAACAATCGTAATATTTGCTATATTCGCTAAATAATACCCCCTTGTATGCATTACGTAATATAGTTCAAGGGAACCAAAAATATCGAAACACATTAACAAGTAGGCCTTTTTTTGAATCCACACAAATACTAAAAAGCACTTCTCATATTGTTTTCTTTAAAGCACTTCTCATACTCTAATCTTATATTAATCTATATATAATATAATCTAATATTTTCATTACTAAAATTATTTAAAACGAGATATTTATATTACTATGTATTTTACTTTTATTTCGCGGAGCTCGATATTTCGAAATTATCTACAAATCTCGTGAACAAGACATTCGTAGATATTAATTAAATAATTTTAGTAATGAAAATAACCATGTTAACTTAAAATCATGTATAAACTTACAAGTAACTGAACCTCAGCAGCATTCAAATTTGCCGAACGCTCTCTTCTTTTTAGATTCCCTGATAAACACAATCTACATAAAACAATTTCAATATCAGACTGAGTAGTATCGAACCGTAAACATATAAATATACTGTATGACAGTATATTATAAGTCTATGTATCGAACTAAAGTGCTAACAAAACAAACATATGATATAATAACTCATAAGTCATAATATTAAATATACTAAAAAAAAGGATCTATACCTGAGCATAAAATAATAAACGTGACGTTGTTGACAGAAAATGAATATTATATGTAGAGAAGTCTGTCGTGCTCTGACTCTTGTCTAAGCAATATTTTTGTTTCGCTTCTCTGAAGTTTGATTTGCCAAAGTAGAAATATTCAGTCAGATAGCTGTTTTCAATGGAATAAATGATGGAAATGGATTGAAAAATCGGTTAACAATTATTCGTCAGATAAACAGACATCACTTGATTCGTTAAATAGTTATTGGACCATTTATTTGATGATTGAAAAATCGGCCCTTAGTAAAAAATAACATTTAAAATAATCTTGTCTCGATTGGTGAATGTGGCAAAAACCTAGCGGTGTTATCATCGTGCTGGCCTGGTGCGGAAACTATGGACGCCTGCACCGGCGACGGTATGCCTGGAGGCACTCTCATCTGGAGGCAGTGGTGGTAACGTCCCCTTCTCCAACTCCGCTTAAGGCACCCTGAACACGTAAGGTTGCCTTATAGCCCGGACCTAACGAGCGCGCAGCGGATCCCCCGATAGGCCTCACGGGCGGTACGACCGCCTGTCGCCGCCGCACCCTCTTCGAGAGGAGGCGTCAGTGCACCCAGGAGAGGACCATCTGACATGCGCTCTCACCGACGGTCATCACTCGTATGACCACAGGGTCCACTTCGGTAACAATTGATAGAAAACGGACAGAGGGATGATCATCATCATCATCATTATAATGATGATGATGATGATGATCCTAATGTCCTAATTTAAAATATATATATATTTTAATGCATTACGCATGGAACGTCACTCTCACAGCGCTTTACTATAGATAAATATCTATACAGAGTATCCAAGGTAGTACAACAAATATACGGGGGTATAGCTTGGGTCATTACCCGTCAGAATATTCAATTTTGACCTTAGTAAACACCTCACCATTTTCGAGATATTTGGTTTCTTCTCTTCCGTTAGCTTACTATCTTGTGTCGGATTATTAACTACCAATTTTTCAAAATAACATATGCAAATGAATAAAATACATTAAATTATTCCTGATAGGTAGCATTACCCAATACCCATGATATTTTTCACCTTGTGAATAAGTAAGTTAGAAAAAAAAAATTTGAATTCGGATTTTTAACTACAAAAAATTATCTAGCTGAATTTCGATCTTCTTTGAAAAAAAAAGTTTTGAACTGTGATGGAGAACTATTTTAAAAAGTTACTCATTTAATGCAGATTTTAAAATGGTATAATATTAATCCATTTCATTTACGGATAATTTGATATTTCTATTTTTCTTGCCAAGCTATCACCACCCTAAGTTTATCGTACAAGTTCTTGGACATTTTTTTTTTCTTTAACTCCGGGAAATGCTCTGAGGCATCCCGCGGGGGAGTGGGTCTCCCACGCGGGTATTTGGGACTCGCTGCGCCCGACAGCTGGTAAATGGACGCAGCTCTACCCACTAAAACCCGGCGAGTGCCCCGGATCTAGAAAACAAACAGGGCACCACGACGGCTAGTCAGTCCCGTAATGGACCGACGCCACCTACACAGAGGGGTTGTCCCGCACCACAGAACAACCCCTCCCAACGTCGGGACAGTACAATGGGGTGAGGTTCCCATCCTCACCCCTTGCCCCCTGCTCTTCTGTCCCCTCTTCTTATAAGAGGGGTACAAAGAGCCCCCTCGTCCCGATTAGCTTCGCCCAAGGTGCACCGCTCACCCTAGGTTACTGAGCCCCACCGCCACGACAAGGCCTGAACCATGGTGGGGTCCTTGGACATCCATTAATTCATGTTGGGGTATTATTATATTACATAATATACTTAGTTCTTGTTGTTATTCTTGGGTGTGTAGGTACCCGCTAGGTATATTAACTTTATGGTAGGTACTGATGATGATGTTGATGGTGATCATGATGATGTTAATTAAGTATTGGATTTATTTATTTATTAGGCATATTTTTATCATCCTTTTATTACCTAATAATACAATAAGTTTCTTTTTGTTTTCAGTTACTTAGTCGTAAGGTTCATTTAATAATCTTTGGGATATTACATTTCACATAAATGTATCTCATTTTCATAAATTTGTTATTAAGTGAGGTAAAATATCATACTTAGGCGTGTAGTAATTTATATAAAAGATAAAGTGCTTCGCAGGATTAATTCCAATAAAGTTAAGGTTGCTAGAATTCAAGAATCTGAGGAGCAGATTATTGATTAGTCCGATATGTATACTGTTTATATGGATAACATTATATGGATACTGTTTTAGTATCAAACGAAGGGCGTAAATAAAATACTGTTGTCTTGTAATAAAATACTCTTGTCTTATAATAAAATACTCTTGTCTTGTAATAAAATACTATTGTCTTAAAAAACTCGACCAGCGAACAAACTTGGTCTATTTCTTAATTTACATTAACGCGAGCGAAGCCGCGGGCAAAAGCTAGTTATTTATAAAATGCATTGATACGACTGTGCATTTTACAAAAATATCAGATTGTTTATTCATCAACTGTCAGGTCAATTGCTTAGACGTGTAAATTACAAATTAACTAAGCAAGTGACAGAATTTTTCTTAGACGTTTATTTAACAAAATACTAATTTTTTATCATCTAAATTACATTACATCACTGAGAACATTCTCTATTAATATAAGCGTTCAATTCACTATAGTTTAATTTCTATTAATATTTATAGAAACCAAGATAAGACAGACTAACAAATGTGCATTTATATCGAAGCCAAGATGTCATTCTACGATCGTAAACGCTAGTAGAAAACGCTAGTAGTAAAATGTCATTTCCATACATTTATTCGTTTTCTACTAGCGTTTACGATTGTAGAATGACATCTTGGCTAACCCACCTGATCTGCATCGGAAATAATTTAAGTGTTAAGTTTTTGTAATTTTTTTTTACATTTTAATGAAATCCATAATGGCGCGAAAGAGAAGGGTATATCGTTTTGACGTTCATTCCGATGCTTATGTCCAACTGGACACTGAACAGAAACGTGATGATGATGAATGTAATATTCTCTAGCGTTCATTGCAAAATACATACAGTGCTAGGACACAAGCCTACATAATTATTGTACGTTCATATTCGCAGAAGACAGCTACGTAATATAGCAACTTTATCTTTCAAGTTATGCGAACAACGTTCCCAGGTATATTAGTTTTCATGCAAGATAACATATATTGCCATCCATATATAGATGGTACATATTTCCCGGAAATATGGTCTACATGTAACATCCGTTTCACATAATTTGAAGCAAACTTTCAGATATATTGTTACTAACATACATGATGTGTTTTGTCCTCTGAATGTTTTAATAGCTTAACGATTTGTAATTAATTATATTTTTTTGTCATAAGGAGGCAACGGATTAGTTGGAGCCTTAAGGTGACTACCGACGCCCATAGACATCCGCATAAGCAGAGATGCAGATGCATTGTCCTCCTTTTCCCTATCCCTCCCAATGGGCCACCGGAAACTTACAAACCACATGAAACGCGACAGCGTAGCTGTCACTTTACATCGGTATTATGTAAGCGAGAGGTATCGCCCTGGCCGTGCCGGCCCAATTCGGCTGCATAACAGCATGGCACTACCTCTTATTTAGTGATTATATACTGGCATTAAAGAGGTTCTTGTTTGTTTCAGACACAATGTCGTCGATTAGACTGCCATCAGTCGTAGTCAAATGACAATAACTAGATTAAAGGTAAATATCAGATGATCATTTTAAACTGTAAAATTGAATTACCTATTAAAATGACTTAAACTACACTACACCATACAACACACACACTTCGCTGGGCTAATAAAGTTTTAAAAATGGATGAATGAGTATCGATAGCCTGAGTTAAGTAATAATGGCTAAGTAAATATGGTGTAAAATTCATATAACATAATAGTCAAATCAATATCTAAAAATCAAATCATAAAGCCAAGGAAACAACGTATTATATATCAACAATTAAATTAGTAAAAAAGTTATAGTATTTTTTGCTACTCGTGTTACTAGCTTTTAAAATAATAACACGTAGAACATAATATTGTGCACGTTCAATCCGTTCGGTGGGAGAAGAGTACTTTGTGATACTTTGAAAGGTCCACATCTAAATGTATTGAATACAGCTTTTGATAAAAGAAAGTGATCCTAGTTCCTGTCTTATCGGATACAGATTGCCTAAATGTCTGTTTCGGAGACAGGAGTCCCAAAGATACATGACAATCAATACCTTATATTTGTTATTGTTTGGTACAAGATTTTGCGGAATTGACATGGGACTAAGTGGTTACGTGGTTTTGTATTGTATTCTGTAATTTGTTTGTAATTTTTGTAAGTCGTTAATAACGAAGTGTGATTGTATATAAATACTAGTAGCCCCGACAGATGTTGTCCTGTACAAAAATTTTTTTTTTGTGAATCTTAACCATCCTCGAATCCCCTGGAACTCACACAAAAAATTTCATCAAAATCGGTCCAGCCGCCTATGAGGACATACAAACGCACACAAGAAATATATATATAGAGATTTATAATAAATAAAGCGTTGGCCGTAACGTGTCGCCCGGCAGAATTAATGTTGGAATTGATATTTATTATACATTCATGTATATACATACATTGTAACATAATGCCGTCTGTTGTCTTAGTATTCGGGTATGTTTACTGCCAAGGTGCGCCTAAATTCTATGAATAATCACACTTCGTTAACCTAGTCCTGTAGTAAGCTACCAAGGGCTTGAGTTGGGTAGAAGTAATGGGAACATATATATAAACACCTCACCCGACGGTGACGCGGCCCAGTCCCGCCACAGACACGTACCCCACGTCAGGAGGCCGTGCGGTCGCAGACAACGCGGTTGGCGGGGGGAAACCCCCCACATTAAAAATCAAAAGTGAGCCAAAACGGCTCACACTTATCCGATGTAGTATTAGGGTCTTTGGGCCGTTAGCATAGATCATTCCGAAAAAAAAACATACAAACACTACCAACTGTAACAATATATATTCATCAAATTATATAGAACTTAGACAAACCGTTAAATAATATGTGTACCAAAGTGATACTATCATTTGACTATTTTTCCAAGTGTCGGGAGCGCTCATGAGACAGTCGTGTCATCGTTTGCTTGAACATCAGCAGGCAGGCGGGGAGGAGCCTCCGCTATACTCACCCACAGAACAAATTTCAGGTAAACATTTTTATAATAATTCATAATATTTTTTTTAATTCACGCACGTCACATTGTAGAATAGATTTATGTTACATGATCTTGCTGATTATCGCTTTATTATAAATGAAATGAATTGAGATTAAATTTTAAACTTCTTTTAAAGTCTGCACTATAGAAAATACATGTTTTTTCACCTAATACTGATTTATACGGTAATGTCATGTTTATGCCAAAGAACATTTATCAAATTGGTTTTTCAAGTTCTAAAGATTAAAACATATATACATAAATTATTTGTATGTAGAACTCAGTTCTACATACAAATAATTATTTGCTCGCCTCATAAGCGAAGCGTTGAGAGTGCTCCACTCTCGGCAT
Organism: Helleia helle; assembly: GCA_963853865.1. Lineage (NCBI taxonomy): Eukaryota > Metazoa > Arthropoda > Insecta > Lepidoptera > Lycaenidae > Helleia > Helleia helle. The sequence continues at coordinate 11,472,747 of OY971420.1, forward strand.
GTCAGAAAAGCAGTTTTCTCGACACTGAAATTGATTTATTGTTATTTATATCGCACTTACAGGTTAAAATGAGAGCACTTGTATCGAGTCAAATAATTTATCCGGCACATAAAATATATTTCAATAACAATTATTTTGTTGAACATAGTTAATGATAACATTAAATTCAATCTTTAGCGGACATTCGTGTTTTTGTGTCTGTATGTGACAGTGAAATTAGTCGAAAAAAATATCCGGTACTTATATAAATTATATATTATATAAGTAGCGGAATATTTTTTTTACCGTCTAATGTAACAATACACCGAGTTTCTCAATTAATATGAGCACTCAATTAACTGTCCTTTAATTATTATTATTTATAAAATACAATATGACTAACAAATGTGCAATTATATCAGACTGTTTTTTTTTGTTTCAAAGCAATTGACAGGCTTTTACAAATAATCAATTTATTGTGGAAAATGAGTTTACGAGGCGTGCACATTTGGATTTTCCAAACTTTTGCTTTAAGAATATTAGTACGAATTTTATATATACTTTTTGTGAAGGTGTATATCTCCTAACTTTAAAATTATCATAGAGTTTTTAATAGTTATTTAAAATTGAGTTATAATTTAATAGGATGACGACAAACAAATACTGTTTTTATATTCATAATTCCTTACTAGTTTAGATGTGAAATCAATTTCAATCTTAATTTTCTGATCCCTGGATAAAAATATATTTTCTACTTTTTTGCGTAGGAATGGAACGAACAGCTTAATTCAATGTTCTGAAGATGTCGATTCATATTCATTTATTCGTACTTTGATCATTCAAACATCAGACAAATTATTAGAAGAAGTATTCATTATGGAGATAACGTGTAAGTAGTTATTGATTTGTTTCAAATGTCTAAATTGATACCTGAACCTAAACACACATACCACGAAGGACATTGTGAAACTTATGCAACTAAAACAAAAATGCCACATCTAACATTTATTGATAAGTCTAACTGTAAAGAGACTGTTGATGATGAAATGGAATACCATTAGTTACCAATGTTCAACAAGTCACAATGAAATGGAAAATTGCTTTCTATTTGATCGATAGATTAAAAACGGACACAAAAGACTTTGAATTCGTTTTCAGTTTTTCGTATCTGTAAATTTTCCACAAATAGAACATGACACTCGTTTCGTTCTAAAGGACTTAGATAGGTTTACAGTGTGTATGCAGATATGCGAACATGGAGTTAGTTTTTGCACCTTAATTAAACATGCATTCGCGTAATAGACGAAATACCGGGCAACCCGGGTATCGTATAATCCGGTTGGGATTAAGTGATTCTACCGAATGCATGTAAAGCCGGATAATATGACACATGCATTCAATTTGATACCTGAAATCCCTTTGTTTTCATATGCTTTGTAATATTTAATGCGAATGCTTTGTTCTTCTCCATCCAATCACAAACGTTAATTATATTTACAGATACCTCGTCGGAATGTATCCGGCTATTAGTTGGTTTTCATTTACCTATAAATTCAATGTTTGTTTGAACATACATTAACTTTATATTAAAACGTTATTTCATTTTATTAAAGTAGTAGCTTGTCAAATATTGTGTTCCATATATTTAAATTAGAGTGTAATTATATAATTAATATACTGTTCAGGAGACACCCATTGGAGATAATTAGCATAATTAGACATTTATACAAAAATAACTCGTCATGGCCATTGGCTCTAATTGGTAGTACGGTGTTGGCGTAGCTTTCGTTTGAAATATTGAAATATTAAAATTATTCCAACTTCAAGTATAATCTAAAATTGAATATAAATCGGGCCATATATACGGACGGGACGAAATACACGAACCGCTGTTGGTAATGAAAACTTGAAATAGCTAAGTTGTCTGGGTGTATATGCTACGGGCGTATATAAGAATAGTAGAATAAATGAGGATTCTTATACAGTGGTACCTGATCATGTGGGCCGGGAGGCCGGCGGCAAGCTGACACGATATGCGCCGGCGGAGGAGGACGAGGCGACACTCAGGGAACTTCTACTTAGGTACGTGACCCTAGAGAAATGTCCAAAATTAGCTTTCCGCCTTTACTACTTGCCATTGCATTGTTAATTCATGTGTGTCGATGTATACATATTTCACTCTGGCTTGGCATCCCAAATATCTTGTATTGCAGATATTAAGACGATGCTATTCGCGGTGCTCCGGACCATCTCACTCTCCTTACTTCATAATCATAGCCCACCGTACTTGATTATATTAGAATCAATGGCCATTATATCGTTACGACATTGAGCACGGCGTTTTAGATCCATTTACTCAATACACAATATATAATTTGGACTTTACTTAACTTTAAATTTAAAGTAAACGACTTAGCGTGTATGTATAGGTACATATGTTTGTGATCGCAGCACCCCCCTGATGTTTATCAAATTTAAACACTGCACGGTCCGTTTTTAAGGTTTTTTAATCGAATATCGAAAGGATATGTTCAAAGCGTCGTATTGTATAATGTGTTATTGCTCAGTGAATTTGTAAAATAGATAGCAAGTCGAAGTTTTAGCGTGATTAAATTATCATTTGCACTTATCGAAATTAATATTGGTGTTTAATGAGTTAATTTGTTCAGTCCATTAAAATAAGAGTATATAAATAAATTGTTCTGTTAATTAATATGATAATGATACGTGAATGAAAATTATTTTCTATATGAGAAATATTTTGTAACTGTTACGTTTTGATATGATCATGTACAGGTTTAAAATAACTGTTATCATAATTCAATTCAGCTACTGTATTGTATGTTACATTGTACAGCTGATTTTTGATTGATTTGCATAAGATTAAGGCAGTTTCGAATTTGACAATAATTCTAATATGTTTCTCTTTGTACATGGATGCTGCGTAAAATGGACCACGGGGCTTTTGTTTACAACATGAAATTTACAAATATAGTTTTGGGTATTTTATTACACAATAATTTTCACATATGCTTTATGAATGTATATAATCCAATTTATACTAAAATTTAAAAAAAAAATGGAATAAAATTAATTGATGCATGATACATTGAATTACAATGAAATCAATATTAAATTAATTTAGCTATTAATGTATTTTTGCTGGAAGTCCAAAAATTTACACAATAAAAGTATAACAAATTTATTTTAATGGAAGCAGATTTAAAAGGTAGGTAAAATAATAAATATTGTGTTTGTTGTTTGCCGTATTGACTTTAAACTTACGTTTATTTGCTTCATTACAATGATAATTTTACACATTGTCTACTTCACTTCCCTTAGTATGTTATGATTTGAATGAACTAGTGTATCTTGTCATAGATCTTATATTTAAGAAAGATTATGATTGTGTTTTATGAACATTCGAATTATTACCTAAAAACATTGTAAGATAAAACAATAAAACTGTTTTTTTAAGTTCTGTACTCCTTTTAGGCTTTCAAATGTAACTCGCTTCTATTAATACAGTGGTAAAAATAACAAAGCAAAATGTCCACGACTGCAGCATGCTATTCGCAAGTGTTAATATACACGTAAAACAAATTGATATAAAAATGTATGCCAGCCTGTGAAATACCGGACGGTAAAAGTAAAAAGTATTGAAAAGTTATTGGATGAATCTGGGTCGTTGCATATGCAGTACACAGTATGCAGCACCTCACTTAAGACTTCACTCCGCTTGGCGTGACTGTTGTCTGTAACTACAATCAAACTTTCAAACTTACGGCGACAGCGCACCTATTTTCTCTTTCGGCGAGACGTCATATCTATAGTAGTGAAATAAACCGAATACCGAATGTTTCAACACAAATCATTTTATTCTATTTCTATAGCGTGATTTTGAGGTAGTTTTCTCAAGTTTCACGTCTATTTTTATTAAATCGGAATGCATGTAACATTACATAAATATGAAAATGAGGTCATTATATATGAGCATAATATTAATTACAGAATTCAAGTATTTTTGTATAAAAAAGGACTAACTTTCAATCTTGTTTTTCTACCAAATTGTTTCATATAAGAATTGAAGACAAGTTCTTCAACGCACTATTTGCTATCCAGCCTTATACTGCATCAGTACTGTTTCCATTTTTCACAAATACGTTACTTGATAAATATTAAAATTGTAGTAATTAATTGTATACCGAAATAAATTCGGACAATGTTAATGTTTTTTAACAGCCTTCAGAGACAGGTGAGCGTGATGAGCATGAATTTGTCCGCCAAGTTGGACGAGTTGCAGCGGGGTGACCGACAACTGGAGACCACTGTCGCGCTCTGTGAGATACGCTCCCAGCTGCAGGAGCTCACCAAGAGCGTCGAGTCATGCCAAAGTGAAGTCTCCGAAGTAAGAATATCCTTCATTATTAGCTTGTTAGTCTAGAGTAGACTGTTTTTAGGGTTCTGTTTCTCAAAATGTCACTCCGTTGTCCGTCTGTTAAACTAAAACATATAGGGCACTTCTAATTGATATAAAATCATGAAATTAAGTTCTTACCAAATTCTCAAAGGTACATACTAAAGTAAAGGGAAAAATCAGAAAACCGTTATATTGGTTATATTACATAAAAAACACGTTTTCGGAACCCATGACGCGCGAGTCATATTGCGTTTGTCTGTCAAATAGGTTGACTTGATATTTGATATAGTGTTAAATATTGCCCAAGACGAGCACTTACTATACTAGATACGATTGCTCTTCCGAACTTACCCTCGAGTCGAGTAGATTTCGTCACAGACTTATTTCAATGAACGTCAAGCCGACCGGACCCCCGCAGCATCTAAGTCAGACCAGCCACGAATCGCTGAAGTGACCATGTTGCCTGCAAATCCGGGACTCTCAATACGCGGCTGAAGGAACACCACCACTAAGAAACTATGAATCCAATGGCTTGGTCATTCGACGTATGAGATCGGCAGACGTCATTAATTGAAATAAATGTACATTAGATTAGCTATATAGATAAATAACAAAAGCGTTGTTTTTCTTTTACATTCCAGTAAAACATTACATGATATTCACAATCTGGAATCGAATATTACATCTTTATTTAATACGGAACCAACTTTTATATAACTATAAAATTTCAATCGAGGTACATTTTTATAGCTCGTTATTTTAAAACAATATTTTTGTTTCCCTTAAAAAACGCCTCACACAAGTACATAATACGTGCGTGATTAATTTCACTTTATTTAATCAATATTAAATTTCAAGGTCAAGCGTGACATGGTTGCCATCAAGCAGGAGTTAGATACTGTGCAGCAGGTCAAGGAGGAGATTGAAGAGCTGCGGGAGTACGTGGACCGTCTCGAAGAACACTCGCAGAGACGGAAACTTAGGCTGCTAGAGCAAGTATGTTGCTACTAATCTACTTCTTTCAATCAACACCAAAACGGCTGCCAGAGCAAGTTTTTTACTACCAATCTACTTCATTTGCCAAGATGGCTGCTAGAGTAAGTACGTATATCCTGTTTATACAAAAGTAGCAGCGGTGGAACGAGGTAGTGCGCTAACTCAAAAAAAAAACAACTCATTTGCATCGATTCAGTGATTGATAAAAAGTTTAATGCAAATTAAACTTTCAAATAAGTAAAGCCACCGTCCAAATAAAAAAAAGTAGATTCCTAGTGTCTTTTTTTACGCCGGGTAATGCTCTGAGGCATCACGCGGGGGAGTGGTGACTCCCACAACGGATATGTGGGACTCGTTGCGCCCGAAAGATAAACCCGGTGAGTGCCACCGATGCCGCCTTTGGTGAGGTGCCCCGGATGTATTGAGCAAACAGGGCATCTCGACGGCTAATCAGTCCGGGCCACGCACCACAAAACAACCCCTCCCAACGTCTGGACAGTACAATGGGGTGAGGTTCCCACCCCCATCCCTTGTTCATCCTGCTCTTTTGTCCCCTCTTCTTATATGAGAAATACAAAGAGCACCTCCCTCGGCTCAATTTGCTTCGCCCAAGGTGCTAGGTTCACCTTAGGGAACTGAGTCCTACCGCCAGGACTTGAACCATGGTGGGGTTCCTCGAGTGTCTAGCTATTCAATATTATTTTTCTTAATGTTTGTAAATACCTACGTAAAATATGAACGTTATATCAAAGTAATATCAAATAGGCAGTATTCTGTTATTTTAAAGTATTTCAATATAATACAATTAGTACCTACCTACTTACATGCGATATGAATATAAAAGTAGGTTTCCTTTGTTAGGTTAACATTGTAGCTGCTATAAGTAATTTATTGATAATATATTTTTGCATTGAATAGTTGAAAGGATAGCACAAGGATACGGCATATCTTAGTTCAAAGAATAAATATCGAATTCAGCGATGTTGCAAACAAAAGCTCGTATTATTTAAACTGGTGGCTACCAGACGATCCATGTATATGTGGCTTACATGCATGGCTGGATACATGGATCGTCATTTTAAAGATTAAAAAGTCCCTTTTCCTACGGTACTCTCATCTCATCATGGCATTACATGAAGAAATGGGACATCAAGAACATTACTTTCTGTGTTCCACGGTCTTAAATTATCTTAATATACTGTGTAGTTTTGACAAACTCAATAAGAGGCTAGATTAAAGTTGAAAAATTATATCATACCGATTTTCTAATATATATATCTGTTTCCCATGGATTTATCTCAAAAAGTAAAAAAAACTTTTCAAAGATAAAAAAATATGCCGTGGGCAAGCTGATTTAGATTAAATAAAATATTTGAGTAGGAGACCAACGTTATAGTGCTAAAGATAGTTCTGAATTACTATTTTTAATTTATCTTTGACCCTATCCTCTCTTTGATCCACTACTAACGCATAGTCTGTACCTATATCTAGATCTGTGTATCGTAGGAACGGCCATACTCCAACTAAAATTAAAATTTCCCTACTTGAAATTGGGGTAATAATCATGAAGTCCAAAATATATAGCCACAAAAATTTGCGGCTAGTTTATAGAACCAGAAAATATATTTCAAAGGATCGTAAGTAGAACGTACACACAAAGCAATATGAAGAACCGCGTTCCGCTAAAAATAAAATTTAATTAGCTCTCAAATCGTTGGTTGGTTCAGCAGATGTATGCGGAAAAGATCCAAGGATAATAAATAATATTATATTTGTATGAAGCACTTGTATTTTTAGTCTATGTTTCAAGAATATATCAATTAAGTCATATACAAATAAAAAGTTTTTCGAAATTAACATACATAATTAATTTATCACATCTACAGACTGCATGCCAAGACTTACTGACCTAAACAGTTAAGTTTTTATTTTAGAGTACTTTATTACTCATTATAGCACCTATATGAAAGGCGTAAGAGGTAGTGCTATCCTGCTTTGCAACCGAATTGGGCCGGCACGACCCAATTCTGATGCAAAGCAGTTTTCGTGCGGTTTGTGAGTTTCCGGTGGCCCATTGGGGGGGGGGGGGGGGGATAGGGAAAAGGAGGGCAACGCATCTGCATAATCTTTGGATGTGCGGATGTGTATAGGAGTCGATAGTCACCAAACGGCTTCGGCTGCTCGTTTGCCCTCCTATGCTATAAAAAAAGCCTTAAGCGACGATTAGTATAGTGATATTTCATTGATAGATATACTTCAACACGCTTAAGATTCCTAAAGTCGATCTGCTGGTATTCGTTATTGGGAATATTTTAGACATCGCATTTTCAGGATTCAGTACCCTGAAAATACAATCTCTACATATATGACTATATCTTTCCCTTCACAAATACGATATAGCTATATTTTATTTCTACTAAAAACTCACTTGCATATTATTTCCGTCAGTTTGTCCACCGCATATTTTTAAACGAGTGTAATTCCAGTTAGGCATCAGAATTAATAAGCAGTCCAAAATTCGTTATATATTGTAAATAATAAATAATAATAATTCTTTATTTCTTTCACAAATATGTTTTTGTAATAAGTGGCCTGAATCTTCTATTAAGATACAGGTATACTCTATCAAAAGTTTCTTAACTTAAAAAATTACAGTATATTGTGCTATTTATTATATTTATATATATGACCATTATTTCTATGTTTGAAGCTATTACATTTTGTTTATATATATTTTGGGACACAAGAATATAAATGAGCAGAAACCGTCCTCTTACACTTGTTTTTAGAAACACAACTTCTACAATTATATGTCTGGGTGATATTAGAATTGTTTGTTTCTCAAATATAAATAAAATAAAATATAATTTTGGAATTATCCAAAAATGGATCTACCTACATTTTAAAAGCTTCTCGATACAAACACAGGAATGTATGAGTAAAATAGTAACCTAAGATCGTTCAACTCCACTTGATACTGGTGCAACTTTTGGTGACACTGATGTATGAGGTGACGGTCTAAGATGACATATTAAGCAGCTAAAGATAGTAAAATATAGGGCATGTATATTCTACTAGCTAGTGCCCGCGACTTCGTCTGCGCAGGATAAGATTTTAGTTTTTTTATGAAAAGTATCCTATGTTACTTCTAATACCTCCAAGAATATGTGTACAAAGTTTCATGATGACCGGTTAAGTAGTTTTCGCGTGAAAGCGTAACAAACATCACATTTATATTAATAAGTAAGGATGTATTACAATTGTTGAGTATGAAAGGTTGAAGGTTCATCAATTCAAAAATCTATTTAACAAATTTTTATGATACTTTATAGAATAAAAGCTCTTGAGTTAGAAAAGAACCGGCTATGATTATAAGCATTTATTGAGAGTTTGAATTTAGCCTTTCGTGGGCAAGAGATAATAATAATAACTTTCATGTATCTCAACTGATATCTAGGCTAAAAAGCTACATTACCTTTTATACATCATGTAGTTTTTTTGTCGTTTATAAATTATTTAAGTTTCAAAATACAAGATCGATCATTCTCTTACCGGTATTTCCCTTTCACTGTAACAATGTGTAATAACATTGTGGTTTGTTTCAGGGTCTAACATTTTTCTTGTCCTACGCCATCTTAGCAGCGGTACTCGGGATGTTACAGTTTGGGTATAATACTGGCGTCATCAACGCTCCCGGCAGGGTAAGTTATCTACTACATGCCTATGAATTATCACAATGAATTCCTAATCAACATGATCATTTGCATGCAGAATATTGAAAATTTCATGAAAGATGTATATAAGGATCGTTACGGGAAAGATATACATGAAGATACCGTGAACAGGCTTTACTCGATAGCTGTCAGCATCTTTGCTATCGGCGGTATGCTGGGTGGATTCTCCGGTGGAATGATAGCGAATCGATTTGGAAGGTAAAGACAATTCGTTTTAGTTTTTAAACCCCAACGCTTAAAGAGCTGAGTCGATTTGGATACGCTTTTATTGTTTCATAGCAGATTTCCTAGTGGTGCTTTTTAGATTTTATCAAAATCAGTTTAGACATTTTTAATATAACCTTTTAGTTATTACTGCATGTAGCTGAATGACTATTATTAACAAAAGCAATCACTTTGCCGCTATCTATTAGAAATGGTTTTTTTTATTTATTATTTAACCACTATATTATACTTATTGGTAAAAATAAGGAATTAGGAAGCCGATATATTGTCTGGGCCCATTCGCGTATTTAAAAAGTGCCTTTGGTCCAAATGATGAAACGATCAATTATTATTGTGTATATGTTATTGAAATTCAAACATTTTTTTTTCTATTTTGTAATCATTAATATCATTTTAATTACAAAATAGAATAAATACTGGTTATATTAAAATGATATTTATTGATTACAAAATAGAAAAAAATCATTTGAGTTTCAATGGTTTATTTACTGGTTTTATTTTGTTTTTGACTATTTAATTTTTTTTCTTTCATAGACATTTTCAATTTTATTTTATTTTCCATTTTTGAGTTGTTATAATATGATTGTAAATTATTGTCAACTTTTATTATATGCATGTTGTCTGTCATTTTTACTTAAAGTAACACCTAGATTTATGTAGTCGTTACTTCTGTTGATGAAACACGAATATATTTATCTTAGTATATATTTTGTTGATAACACGTTGTAAATAACTACATTTATTTAGTAATACCATTAAACGAGTAATCTAACCTTTTCAGCTTCGTTTTAGCGAGGCCCTAGAGTTGGCCCTGAAACAATCGTCACTAGTTTTACTTTTTTTTATGTCATAGGGAGGCAATCGAGCAGTTGGAGCCTTATGGTGACTACCAACACCCATAGACATCCGCACAACCAAAAGTTATGCAGATGTGTTGCCTCCTTTACCCTATACCCTCCAATGGGCCACCGGAAACTCGACGCGACAAACGCGACAGCATAGCTGTCACTTGACGCCGCTGTTATGTGAGCGAGAGGTACCACCCCGGTCGTGCTGGCCCAATTCGGCTGCAAAGCAGCATGGCACCACCTCCTACTATACGTAGTAAATTATGTAATAAACACTAATTTATATTTTTAGGAAGGGAGGTCTATTGCTCAATAACATTCTTGGAATAAGTGGCGCAAGTTTGATGGGTTTCACAAAAATATCTCATTGCTACGAAATGTTATTCTTCGGCAGATTCATCATAGGCGTTAATTGCGGTAGGTACAAATATGTCTAGGCGTTTTGCGATATCGTTTGTCGTCCGCTAGTGCATCATAAACGTATTCCCCAAAACAGAACTCGAAGTGATGAATAAATTAATATAATAATAATAATATGTTGGAACAACAACACACGGCCATTAGCTGATCGCAAACTAGGCAGAGCCTGTTCTGATAGTATCCAGACAATTGGTATATACATATTTCTAAATACATACATATCATATATAAATTACACCCAGACACGAAACAAATGATCATGCTCATCACACAAATATTTGTCTTTTTTTTTTCTTTAACGCCGGCAAATGCTCTGAGGCATTCCGCGGGGAAGTGGTACTCGCTGCAGTCGACAGCTGGTAAGTGGACGCGCGCAGCTCTACCCACTAAAACCCGGCAAGTGCTACCAATGCCGCCTTTAGTGAGGTGCCCCGGATCTAATGAGCAAAACAGGGCACCTCAACGGCTAGTCAGTCCCTCGAGGGACCGACCCCACCTCCACAGAGGGGTTGTCCCGCACCACAGAACAATCCCTCCCAACGTCGGGATAGTACAATGGGGTGAGGTTCCCGTCCTCATCCCTTGCTCCCTGCTCTTTTGTCCCCTCTTCTTATAAGAGGGGTACAAAGAGCCCCCTTGGCTCAATTAGCTTCGCCCAAGGTGCAGCGGCTCACTCTAGGTTACTGAGCCCCACCGCCATGTCAAGGCCTGAACCATGGTAGGGACACAAATATTTGTCCTGGGTGGGGATCAAACCCACGACCTGATTGCTAAATCAGGTCGTGGGTTCACTAACTACTAGACCAACAATCCAGATGACTTAGTTAATATAGAATAAATGTTTATTTAAATCAGAGTTGATATTAGGTAGTTGAAATGTAATTGGTCTCAACAGAGAGGCTTATGAAGCTACATGGTTAATAACGTATTTTGATACTTTAATTATAGCACGTCGTTAATTACGAAGCTCAAGTTAATTGATGGCTCGTCTGTATATGCAACCTCAAACCCGATAGACAAATAATTAAGTTCCAACCGCACCGATAATTACTATGATTATTGCTTTAAATGTTTTGTTCTTCAGTTTATTGTACTGGTTAATTAATATTATGAGTTCGAGATACAGTTTCCATTTAGTGATATATTATACAACACATCTGTGACTTTGTATTAAGTTAATAAGCTTTTAAATTTTTATTCGTTTTTATTCATTAATTATTAAAGATTTTTTATGTGAAAGGCTTTTCTTTTTGTTATCGCAGGGAAACGCTTTTTACGCATGTAGCCAGGATCTCGGTACATCCTGACCCTATGTGGGACTCGCACTGCGATCGCCTTCAACCGCTTTAATTTGAGGGTCCCGGATAGGCATTCAACAGGATCACCTCAGCAACAGAAGGCCAGACTACTCCTCTAAAGGGGGGCTGCCCGGCTGCTTGGGCAGTCCCCGCGACGTCGTGTCATACTGGGCTCAGGTTCCCATCCTGAACCCGACACGAGCACAGGGGCGTTGACTGATGTCAGATCATGACGCAGCGCCGCCCATCTCGGGCACACCTCGAGGGTGTGCAGGGCCGAGTCCGCCGCCGCGCCACAATCATGAGACACTGTCAACGGCTCCCTGCGGGCCGTCCGGCACCGGTACTCACCAAAGCAACTATGCCCGGTGAGCACCTGTGTCAGACGGAAGGTGAGGGGTTTGCGCTTACGACGCATTCATCGCTCAAGGACCGGACGCAGAGCAACCGTTAGGCTTTTGCCGTACGGCTGTTGCGCCAGGTCCACCCCCCACCTTCGCATTAACATGTGAAAGGCTATGGGCGTAAAGTATACCTAGTAGTATAATAAAATCGACTCGAAAGTCGTGACGGCAAACAGCATGAATCATGCTGCAATGCTTTCATCTTTCGATATGGACATTTATTAATTACTAGCTGCGCCCCGCGGTTTCACCCGCGTACTTCCCATTCCCGTCAGATTACGGGGATGTGGGTATTATGGCCTATATGTTATTTCAATATATAAGCTTTATTATTGTAAACTATCACGTTTAAAATATCAGTAGGATGAATTTCGATATTAACATAGGTGTGTTACATGTACCGGGTTATCCCTGTCGGCCATCTGTTATTAGTTGATACCGTTATTTTATCGTAGAAACTAAATATGTACATACATACATTATACATATACATATAATATACATTATACATATAATGCATAATTCACAAAAACAAAGATTTATTCCAGTACATTGCAGAAACAATCTTCTGTTTTATCACAGCGTAAAGAAGAATAGTGAGACAACGCGTTTGAAGTCGCCGCTTTGTAACTCGTCACAATATCAACATATATTTTATATCATCCGTTCTACACTTGTTTATTCGGAGTATGTGTATATAGGAGGCCTATGTTCAGCAGTGAAGAGTGCAGCAGAGCAGCATCAGAGTGAAAAGATACAGCCTCGGCTGACCGCTTCCGAATGAGTGTATGGCAGTTCGGGAGACGTCCCGTCCCTCTCTCACCCCGCAAACCCCGCACTATTGCTTTGTCCAAACGCGTCCGTTGGCTGACTGTATAGACTGTGGTTTTATCTCAGGTCTGAATACATCACTTGTGCCAATGTACATATCTGAGATCGCACCATTGAACCTACGCGGTGGATTGGGCACGGTCAATCAGCTCGCAGTGACCGTCGGATTGCTGCTGTCACAAGTTCTTGGGATCGAGCAGATCCTCGGCACTGATGATGGATGGCCTATTCTTCTTGGTGAGAATAATCGAACTCTTCTATTATAAAATCTTATTTATAAAAGTTCTATTTATAAGGCAAGTTCTATAACTAAGATTTTCAGTTTATTTCTGTATTTAATCTGCATCAACCGGTGGTTGAATGCATGGAAATAGATATAGGAAATTTAATAGTCGGGACTCTTTCCATAGTATATTTTGCATTGTTATAATATTATATTCTGTTTAAGTTGTTAAATAAAAGTAAATCTCTCTGTAGAGATCCGAAAATTTCCAACACGCATACCATTTTCAGGTTTGGCTGTATGTCCTGCGATCCTCCAGCTTTTGTTACTGCCAGCTTGCCCCGAATCCCCACGCTATTTGCTCATTACACGTCAGTGGGAAGAGGAGGCACGGCGGGCTTTGAGAAGGTTAAGAGCTAGTAATCAAGTAAGTGATAATATTAAGATACGAATATTACATTTACTTTATTCCGTCATATAAACTGTTAGATTGCAGAATATACTTGTAGGTAATGAAATATTACCTGTATTTAGTTATTTCTTTTGAGAAAAAAAAATCGTCTTGAAAAAATAAAACAAAGTAAAACTACTAATGTACAATCTTTGAGTTTACCACGTCATTATTGTTACTTATGTATTTGTTGCTATACCTACCTATCTATCGACTATCTTGGCAGACACCGACTCCAAAAGTAACAATAATGACGTGGAAAACGCAAAGATTGTACATTAGTAGAAGAATATAAGTTGTAAGCACAAAAATTAAAGAATCGCAATTATTTTTTTACTTTTTTATTTTTTGGAAGTCTATTTTTTTTAAAGTTTTTTATTGACGTGACAACGTCTTATAAGTCGATGGAGCCGGCTGCATGAATGAAAAAACATGACGCATGCGACGTTACCTCGCTCTGAGGCGTTCCATTTCCTTATCACGTTGTCACGTTCAACTATCGTCAGTAAACCGACTTTACAGACAACAGATTTTTATTAATTTTTAGTGATTCGGAAATTCGATAAGTGATTTTATTTGTCTGAAATATGAAGGCATTGCTCATATTAGACAGCGCCGTTTATTGGAACGAAAAAAGAAAAAGATTAAAGTAATAAGAAAAAGCAATTTGGAATTGTGTAAACAATACATAGTAATATTATACATGTATTTGAAAGTAATCACGGCGGATTTGCTGCCATGTATTAAAGAATTTCATTATAATATATACCAAAGATTTTCATCAGAATACCACCAAATTAGAATGGATATTACGAGGCCGCGTTAAGCTAGACGAAATCTTGGTCGGTCATTTTCTAGGTGGGAAGACGATTTCTGTGCAGTGTCCGGTCCATGTTGGATATAAGTAGCAAGGGATCGGTCGTCTTGGCGTTCATTAAACGCAGCCAATGTATAAAGGCAGCAGCCGTCATTCGTCCACTGCTGATCATCATCTGATTATCAGCAGATTATGATGATGATTATAATGATGATGATTAAGATGACCACGAAATACTATGATGCGCTACTAAAGTATCCTACACAATTGTTTTTGTTCATTTTACATGGACAAGTAATGAAATGAGCACATCATCGAGGTAAATAAACTATGTCAACCAAACAAGCATTATTGAAAATAACTCAAAAGCGGCTGGTCTGCTCTTGATCAATTAATATGGGACTAAATTGGAAAAAAACAGCTTTCAAACAAAAACCAATCATCGAAATCCATTCACAATCGGCCGAGTAATCGTGTCCGATACTTAAAAAAAATACAGACGAATTGAGAATTTTCTCTTTTTTCAAGTCGGTAAGAAACGCTTCTGTGATCCATTTGTTGGTATCAATTATACAGTTATTCGTATTATCTTTAATGTGTTATAGTATAGGATACGGATATAAAACGACCTTCACCGAGATGTTTATTTGATGAAACGTATTTTATATTTAATTTAATATGTCAATAAATATATTGCATATGGGTTTATTTACTATATAAAATACATATTAAAAAAAAAAAATTAAACATTTCACCGGTATTATTAGATAAATTCTATATCAATCGAAAGTATGAAGACCAATTTTTTTTTTTAAATTATTAATTATATATATGCAATATATTTATTGACATATTAAATTAAATATAAAATACGTTTCATCAAATAAACATCTCGGTGAAGGTCGTTTTATATCCCGGATCTTAGCCTATTATTGGTTTATAGAATTAGAACTATGAAACAAGTGTCTATTTGCGTTCTTTGGACTATCACATCTTAATAATTTTCACTTGATAGACTCATCCAAATATTCCATTCCTTATCATACTTTTATACGGAGCGCTTCAAATTATTTAAGGTGGAAGAGGACATAGAGGAAATGCGAGCAGAAGAACGGGCTCAACAGGCGGAGGCATCCATATCTATGAGGGAGCTGCTTTGTTCTCCTACGCTCCGCGCACCACTTCTAATCGGCGTCGTCATGCAACTGTCTCAACAACTTAGCGGAATAAATGCTGTAAGTCAAAACTTATACTTTTGCGACTACCTTGGTGATTGAAAACGTATGTTTGCACCAAAAACGTATCTTTTTCAGGGGCAGAAGTAATTGTTATAGTTACTAGTCTTTTTTAGAGAAAATCTATATTTTTCCGAATATGTGATGTGTATGGCGTGGCGTTGGTTCTGCGTTCCGAATCAAAAAATACGCTTGAGATAAATATATTGAGAGAATTGTTTTATCCCCAAAAAACACTTGATTGAAATGTAAGCTTTGTAGTTACGTTCAAAAGAAGCAAATAACGTAACAATGTTTTGTTGTAGGTGTTTTATTATTCGACCTCGCTTTTTA
This sequence comes from Helleia helle, assembly GCA_963853865.1. NCBI lineage: Eukaryota > Metazoa > Arthropoda > Insecta > Lepidoptera > Lycaenidae > Helleia > Helleia helle. Next base: position 11,488,961 of record OY971420.1, read on the forward strand.
CATCATCCGGGTTGACTGAAGAATCTGCCAAGTTCGCAACAATGGGCATCGGCGCCATCATGGTTGGCATGACTTTGGTCTCCCTTCCCTTGATGGATAGGACCGGACGACGTACCCTCCATCTCTACGGCCTGGGAGGAATGTTCATCTTCTCCATATTCATCACAATCTCCTTTCTGATTAAGGTGTGTCTTATATAATGGTGATATGAATTCAGAGAGATGGGATGCTCGGAAAATTGGATACATTTAAATGTTTTCAAATTGGCTATAAAGCCATGTAATTTTCAAATATGTATCAGATATTCAAGCCTAACAAATTCATCATCATCAGGCTTTATTGTGTATATCAAAACTAAAAACTTAATCGTTTATTTAGTCGAATACAATTGGAAATAGCAGGCTGGCAATAGCAGAATCAAGAACCATCACAATTTTAATTAATTAGTCAGAATTTGGGCGCTCCAAACCTTAAAAACATTTTTAAAGTTGCGACATATCATACTTCCCACTGCTAAGTTCTTCTCCAAAAGAAGAACAAAAAGCGAAGAGGTAATAGCGAGTATGTCTTAGTCTATATAAAAATTGTTAAAGTTATAAAAATAGGAAATCTCGTTATGTTTTCTACGAATTATATTTAATGTGTAAGAATTATGAACATTTAATTAATATGAGCTTTGAGGAATTCTACCTTGAAATACTTCCATAACTTAAAGCAATATAAAGTATAAATGTTCATTATTCTTTAATCTTTCTGTTTATAATAGGTATATAAAATTAAATGAGTATGCATACGGAATATTATGTGATAATATGCGAGATAATTATTACTTGTTCAGATTTTAATATTTGACTTATTAATACAATTAACGAGTACATAATCATTAATAATTTATTTATAAATAGAATAACTATATACATACTTCCTATATAATTAATAAGGAAGAGGAAAATGTCGGTATGCATGTACTTAAATTATTTGGTATAAGTATTTTTATATTATTGATATTTTGTGTTAAAAATAATAATTATTATTATACCACAAAATATCAATACTTAATCAATTAAATAGCCTCGCTATTTTATGCTTTAGATGCTTTATCTTTCGATAAATGTCCCTTATATATTGATATTATTAGCAGTTTCAAGTAATTGATATACCTATCTTATTTCATCCTAGTAGCAATTCGAAGTAGTGATTAACGTTCCTAAATATTAGAGCCAGTTTATCCCTAGCAAAATTAAAAATTTATGTTCCATAGAAATCTATAATCTATAAGCTTTTTACGAGCCGCTATAATATGATAAACATCGATATCGATAAAGATGCATGCGCGCGTTATGGATTTTATTCAACCTTTTTTTGTTTTTTCACAACACTATTTTGCTTTCGCTTTGCGCTAGGCATCCTTCCCCCCCCCCCCCCCTCAAACTCGACTTTCCCGTTCCGAGCCCGGACTCTCTGTATAAAATTTTTGCAATAGAAATAAATTTTCAAATATAAATGTAAGGAACATCACTCACAAAGCACTTAACACATTTTTACTCATAACACGATACAACGTTCAAGAGGGCGCTATCACGCCGAGCTGGCGCACGCGTTCAAAGCGAAATTATAACACAACGCTGCCCAAAAGCAGAGAGCACTTGTCACTTATGCATATGCAGTACGCCGATAGATCGAAACAACTACTTCACTGCTCAAGTGCTAGGATTACTTTTTACCTCACCGCTCAGCACTGTGGGATATCACACGGTCCTCGTTGACTTTGGATCTACAATAGACCAGTGATGGCATTTATGTTTGCGATTTATTTCTACTCCGGTCGGTCACGGGGAAGAACATATTTGCTATCGCCTGATAGGAGTTCTTTGGCTATGTGCAGGAAATGATAGACTGGATGAGCTACCTGTCGGTGGTGTCGACGTTAAGCTTCGTGGTGTTCTTTGCGGTGGGGCCCGGCTCTATACCTTGGCTGATAACTGCAGAACTATTTTCTCAAGGGCCTAGACCAAGCGCGATGGCGATTGCCGTATTAGTTAACTGGCTAGCTAATTTCGTCGTCGGAATTGGCTTTCCAACAATGAAGGTATTTTCATTATATTCCGAGTTCATCAACATTTTCACAATACCTGTACTTATGTTATGTTGTATTTTTCAGGCTCTACTGGAAAACTATACATTCCTGCCTTTTAGTGTATTTCTTGCAATTTTTTGGATATTTACGTATAAAAAAGTTCCTGAAACGAAAAACAAGACCTTTGAAGAAATTTTAGCATTATTTCGGAATTCCAACGGAAGGTGCGCAATTATCTACCTGTTAGTTACCTATTTTTTATTATTTGCACATAACACTCATTACACTACATGTATGTGAACAGGACTTGATACGTTTCACTTTTCACCATCTCATGAACTTTCATTATCATCGGCACGCGATGCACGATTTTTATAATATATCCTTAAGATTTACCTGTAACAACCTGTGAAAACAAGTAACAGATTTGTATGGGAATGTACACCATCTTTAACAGATAGGTTTCCATATGTTTAGCATATTACAAGAATGAAGCAACACAAGATGTAGACACAGTTTGATAGTAGAGGAATAGTATTCATGATCCGCCATGCAACCGGTTACTTATTAGTATATTGATTTGTAGAAACACATTAGACGTTCTAACGTAGCTCAACTAACACACGATAATATAATGTGCCTCGCTTGGCTGTGAGGCGATATCAGGGTCTGGGTGTGTGTACAGGGACAGTTTCCGCGACAACCGGCTGTATGGGAGTATGATGAATTGTGTTAACGCACTGGAGCAACAACTGCCGCCGCCCCCGCCGCCTGCCCCGGTCGATGAGAAGCACGATTCACGTAAGACCACCTTTATAACCCAACCAGCTTTACAGCTTCGTGTACTCATTATTATAATCCTGCTAAATGTAAATGTCTTGTAATCTGTCAATTACTGCCATGGCGCTCGTAAATTAAATTTTGACCATCACGGGACACGACAGGTATATAACATCGATGTTAATTTAATACATATTAAAATTCACAATTAAAAATAAATAAAAAATAAAATAAATAAATGACAATAAAGAAAAAAGCAGCGTCATTCCGTTTGCCGTCACGGCATTCGAATCGAATTAACTACTAAGGTAACAGATGTTTCATATTAAAATTTAAAATCAGTGTTCGTGATCTGAAACCGTGTACTATGCTTTTCAGTATTCTCCATCTACAGTATACTCCAATACAAAATATTTACATTTAACAAGGTAAAGTATGATTACTTCAAATATAATATATTCATTATCATAATACCACGTTTTTCTAAAACACGACAAAAAATGTTTTATGACAGATTTAATCATTATTACACCGTAAATAATTTATTCACTAATAAAGCTATTACAAATAATATGGACTTATAAATTTCAGATTTGTTTTTTAGTGCCACTATCTATGTTACAGCAAATGAATTATGCAAAAAATAAATACAATATTTACGTTTGTTCGTTCATATTATTGTATATTTTTAACATACTTAATACGAAAATTAACAAATGATAATGGTGGCGATATAGAAAATTTGGTATTTTTAAATCCATATATAGTAAATAAGTATTGTAAAAGACAGATTATGCACTGAGATGAAAAGAGAAGTTTTAATATATTATAAGTTGGTATAGTTATAACAGTTACTAGCCCTTCTAGACAAGTAGTGTTTATGTTTATATAGACTGACCAAAATTATATAAACCCGGCGTGGTGTCGCCACTGTATCTTTTTTAAGTCAATTGACACATAGTATCGGCCATACAGAAATTAGTTCCGAAATTTTCCGCAATATGGCGAGGGTTTTTATTTTTCTGGTCAGGCTATACAATACAATCGAACTTAAACATCAAACGTATGAGATTTTGTTCGTTGAATCAAATTCATCAAACACGTTGAATTTTACTATATTATATTGTATTCTATAAAAGTAAACTTTGTATGTGCTGGCCGAACGCAATAAGTATTTTAATAAACATAGTTTATAGAGAAGTGTTACGTATATCAACACACGTTTGCATTTTATAATATTAGTAAGGATAAACACTACATAGTATGATTTTAAGTTAACATGGTTATTTTCATTACGAAAATTATTTAAAACATGATATTTACCATGTTTTTCATTTTTGTTTCGCGGATCTCGCTATTTCGACATTATCTACGAATGTCTTGTTCACGAGACTGAAGTATCTGAAGTATGCGGGTAGATGTTGACGGCATTAGAAGTGTCTGACCGATATCTGCATGCCAACTCACACCACCATCCTCGACACTTGAACGCTGTGGTAACATCATTGACCAATCGTGCACATGACCTTTGTGACGAAGACCACATACCAGTAGCTAGCACACGTTAAAGAGGTCCTACAGCAGAATGGATATAAGGTGGCAAACACAGCTACAATCGTTTGTTTTTTTTTAAATCTCATTCTACTATGGTACATACATACTACATTATAACTCTTATAATGTAGTATGTATGTACCATCATAATCTTCAATCAAATCATAATCTTCGAACTCCACGAGGGCAAAACAGCGCAAAAGCTAATATTATATAAGTCCGGGGTATGAAAATTATGAGAAGTAAAATCAGCACTCGTAACTCTTCCGTTACGAGTGCTATGAGAAGACGTTCACATAATACGAGGTCGTAGCGGTACGTAGCTCGGCTACGAACTACCGCTAGTAGTACGTAGCCGAGCTACGTATCGCTCTCCGAATTTTCTATGTTTTAATATTTAATATTGTAATCTTATATCGTAATTATTGTAATTTTAAAATGTATTTTTATTGTAATCGTTTATAAGGAGTAAACTCTAGTCGTGCGTCGGAAATGACACGCAGGATTTTTTATTATTTGTACCCTTGTTATATTTTTTTCGATCAAATCTCTTTAATATTTTTGTCACTTATTTCTTCATTCTTGTCTTTTATGGCCATTTTGAAATTGTGCGTTTTAGCGTAACTGTAATATAAAAAAGTCTTTTTATAATCGTTCATAAGGAACTATCTCTAGTCGTGCGTCGGAGCTGACACACAGCTTCTTTTGATATTTGTACCTTTGTTATATTTTTTCCAGCCATCGAATCCCTTTAATATTTTGTCACTTATTTCTTTATTGCTGTCTTTTATGACCATTTTAAATTGTGCGATGTTATTTGACTGACGCGCGTGATGCCTGCCTGGTGAAATTGACTACACCATTCTCAACGATATCGTTGTATACTATACACAGGTCTTGGAGTTTCTTTATATTGCTACTACCGGGTGAGAGATGCTCTCATGCATCTTGAGACTTTTTTGACGTGTCTGGATGGTAACAAAATATGGTTTGGGCGTGTATTTTTAGGATGCCAGAGTTCTATACCAAGTTGTAGAGCCTTTTGCTCTTGTGTGTGTACAAGGTGTTTGGCTCTGTCTTCAGTTTTTAATCAGTCGTTTCACCTGGTGATAAGACACCCGCTACATCATTAGCGCGTTGCCGGTATTCTCGATCTGGTGTACTGTGCAAGCCTTAGTTCCTTGTTTTGTGGTGAGTAAATGCGGTTGTAGACGCTGCGGAGTACAAAGGCCGTCCGTAGGGTTTCAGTGCGTGCGGGACAATATTTCATATACCTATACACATCCTGCTCGTCCCTGAGCTAATATTAGTCAGGAGAGGGAAGGATTAGTATAGGTATATGAGGTACCAGGAATGTATGTAAAAGCTGTAAGATAAATGTATACTATAATCAACAAGGTAAGTGCCTTTTCACACGTCCCGGTTGCTGTGTTGCCGGCGCCGGGTAGCCGATAGCAAAGTGTAAGCAAATTACGGCGGTACGTGTGAAAACTGCCCTACACGCCCATACACTTCGTTACTGGTTACCCGGCAATCGGCACGTGTGAAAAGGTACTAAGGCTGATGCTATTGATAATGTTGTGGGGCCGGTTTCAGTGTCGGAGCAGTCGTCGGGCGCGGGCGAGGCGGGCCGGCCGCCGCCCCCGTTGCCGCCGCCGCGGTTCCCTGCCACCGGCAACGTCTGACAATGGCAGGGGAATGCCCATGCGCCACTGGTCGCACCGATCAAGGCCGCCGCCAACTTCTTGTTTCATGGACTCAAGCCTCAAGCCGCGGCCCGCGCCTCTATCACTACCACACAACAAATGTTCTAAATTGATGTGATTAGGTTAATAAAACGAAATTAGTATATAAGTCACGGCGTAAAATTTAAAATAGTTCTTTAGTCTGTCATTTATGACATAATTTATATGCATACTTAGGTACCGTATAAAGTACCGTCGGTTTCTTGTACCCATTTTAATTAGGTCTTCATGAAACTAAAGGTAATTGACTAAATACATAAATGATATTGAAGACTTTAAGAGTCGAATTCGATCTAAATGCGTTTTAATGTGATTCTAGCTTCATTATTTATAAAGTAAACGGATAAGTAAGCGACGACGAGGAAATACAGAAAATAAAATTTAAATTAGATTTTTCTGGACGTTTAGGAAGCAATGGTGTGAAGAGATATACTTACTTATGTTGAGTTGCCTGCAAGGTTTGCGTTGCTTTTCACGTCGCGTATTGTCACAGCGCGCTGAAATTTGCGAACCATATTGTAGAAAATAATTTAAAATGGGTACGACGAGAGTACATTGTGCTTAAGACAATGATAACAATTAAATTCTCTCTGACATGTATTATACTATGTACATACATGATGTGACTTTATTGTACTGTTGATTTTTATACATCATTTTATTATTTGACGAGTGTTTTTATTCTCATCTTAATAACAATAACATTATTTATTATTGTTATGACTAATAATAAAATTAAGTCATATCCTTCATGACCGAGATATTATAATTATGATAATAACAATATAAATTACTATACTAAATTACGATAATATTCGAGAATCTTGTTTTATTGCAGTTGTGGGAATTGATTAAATAAAATATTGTAATTTATTTAGTACAATGACAGTATTCGTAAATGTAACGAACATGTACCGTGTAACAACGTGCATCAAATGTGATTTATTTACCTTTCCACATTTAGATTTAAATTAATTTTAGTGTTAAGGGATGATAAATGAAAATTATTATCTTTTTGATTGATGAAAATAAAAAAATATAATAAGTTATACAATTTGTGAAAACTTTTAAAAAATGTAAAGCTTTTAAACTTATACGCCCCTAGCAGATGGAGAAATGTTTCATTATTTATTAGCTAGGGTTTAGTAGTTACTACAGGGTAGTCAATCTGTTCGTCCGTACATCTGATTACTGCTCAATTCAATAATAAGACTAGAAGGTTCCGTAGTCTATCGTTTTTGGATAAGGTAGCACGGCCTAATATATGTGTGACTGTTAAGGTATGCGTCCATTGGCCCGCGCCGGATTCACAGCACCCACGGTACGAAATGGATTTTAGTTTGCTTTGTATAAAAAGTCATACAAGTGCGTCCACTGATCCGTACCGTATGGATCGCATTTGTGCCATTTTCTATACAAAGAAACTAAAATCCGATGCGTGCCGTGCATGCGATGCGGACATATGGACGCTTACCTTTAGACAGATGCGTCTTATGCTGACTGATAAACCTACTTATATGATATCTCAATTATCTGCCATTGTTTGTAGTGATTATGATTAAAATGTACTTTACCTCTCCGCACCCATGTCTAATAATATCGATAGTTTAAGTCTAAAAGACAAATGTTTTGCAAGTGTTATAGAACTCGATTTTGTATTTCGCATACTTATTTCTTCATGTATGCTTGAGGTATATAAGCAACCCCCCAATGGTTTACAAAAATTAGACAACCATCTCATTCAATATCTCTTATGCACCATGACATTAGATGTACCTCCGAGATCTAGTATTGATTCGTGTAGGCAATGGAGGAAAATGATTCGTTTATATTACCTTATTGTATTTAAAGAAAGCGAAATAATAAAGTCAATTCATTGTTACATTAAGTACATTATCCATTTCAATATTAATAAATTAATAAACCGAATTGTAAAATCATTTTCAATTACGCACAATTATGCACAAAATATTTTAAGCTATAAAGCAGCTTATTTGCAACAACATCGAAAATGTTTTGTTTCTAAACTGCGGTGTGATGAGCAAAATATTTTTTCTTTGTATTATAATAAATAAAATATGAAGCAGTTATCAAATATTTGCTATAATATTTCAGAATATGTTTTTAGTACGTATAAGTAAAAGTTGATTATTATCGATATGAGACAGACAACTGTACCCAAATAGTATATTTCAAGTCTCGTTATGTTTGTTCTATATATTTTATATTGTTATTAAGTTGAATTGATCTCTTCTGAGAGCGCTTATGTTAAGTAATTATAGTATAGCTTAGTTTCGTGTAATCAGTCACGTACTGACGCTGGGTGCACGGATGGACAGATTCGTCGGGATAAATCCCATTCGCTAGTAAACGAAACTCTAAATCCTTCTAAAGCACTATCCACATCATGCCACAATACCTGAAATGCGTTTAAGTTTCAGTACGCGGATTTTATCCGTAATTGTACAAAAGGAACTTGTAAAATTTTATTGGGACAAATACTTGTTATAAAAATTAAAAAAAATACAAAAAAAAACGCCTTTTTATTTTTATTGATTACAAATAAGTTAAAAAAGTCGTTATATCAAAACAAATATCCATATGGCAGTTTTAGTACATTAAACAGACACTTTATAGACGTTGTAAAATAATATAAAAATGAATTTATTCTTTCACATGATTGACTGGTATAAACATTATACGTTATTGATGACTGCTACCTGCATACTCAAACAATTCAAAACATAAAATTCCATTAAGACCCCTAGATCCAGATCCTTTACCTTCTATGTGAATCTTGATACCTTTAAAGCGTTCGTTATGTATTAATTCAGTTTCATCGGGCACAATCTCAGGACATTCACATTTGTTTCTCTTTGAATTGCGAGATTTCTTTTTATCGCTTTCCACTTCCTTTTCCATCTGTTGATAGTAATATTTTAAAACATCCTCAAAACTCATTTCAGATTTTACTTTCGGTGATATGTCTAGCTTAAAGCCAGATGTTGTTTGAGTTAACTCAGATTTAATCAGCTTGAGATATTCATCATTCAACACTTGTGGTTCCAGTTCTTCGGGTGGTTCTTCTGGACATTCGCATATAATGTTTTTACTTTTCTTAGCAGTTCTTGGTGTTTTATATGTTTTATTTTCTAAAGGATCTCCTTGACAGGAGCACAAATTAGAAGGCTTTGATGATTTTTCATTTTCATCGACATCAAATTTTACACAGGAATTGCATGGAGATTCTGATTTTATGATGACCGTCTCTGTAATAACATATACACAAAAAAATAAACTAATAATGAAAGGATATGGAAATACATTTATATAGATATCAAAAGAGTTTTCAATCGATAATGAAAAAAATATAGCCTACAAATAGCCAATATTTATGCAATAACAATTTCGTCTACGTTCACCAAGCCACAATAGACAGCATGTACTATCTCTTGCGAAAACTAATCCGAGACCCTAATTATTAATAACTTGCCTAAATCCTTTGCCTTTTTCATCGAGCATATAACTAGAATAAAGCGGTAATGTCATGTGTTATGTATAAAGCCAAATTCCACGTTTGTTCTGCGACGCTGTGCCGCTTCTGCGGTCTGATTAGCCAACTGATGGCCAGTGTCCCATCGTCCACGATTGGCCGATGGGACGTATACACAGATCATTGGTTGGTTGAATTGCTATTACTTCAGTGACAAATCATTGACCAGTTTCGAAATTTTATGGCTCACATTATCACTATCCGGTTATATGCTAGATAGCCTTTTTAGTCCGTCTACTTTTTAGCATCATGAAGTATAATAGGATAAATCCGAACAATCTACTTACTTGGCCGTTGGTTGATGTAAAAACTTTCATCAGGTCCACAAGCGACAGATATTGTCTGCTTAACAAATTCCATTTTAGTAATTTTACATTTGCCTGGTCTGTTCAGTATGGGACTTTTTGGAAGGGAGCATTCTGAATGGCGGTTGGTACTCGATAAACAAAGACCTCTATTACCTGGAGCTGAAATATTTTAACATACCTTATACGATAAAACTATAACTATGGCCCAACAACCCTACTCGCCTGATTTCAAGGTGAAAACTCGTAACCAACAGTGGGACATATTATAAGGATTGATATTATGATTATTATACGGTAAGGACCTGGACTGACAGTGTACTTCCTGGCACAGACTTGCCAGTTAGCGTCAGGATAGACAATACGTGAGTTGTCTGGACTAGTATCGCGTAAACTCGTTTGTAAGCTATGATGATCTTACCCTACAGCGGCTTGTTTTTTTTTATGTCATCAGCGGGCAAACGAGCAATCGGAGGCTCACGGCGCCGACGACCATAAACATCCGCACAACCAAGGCCACGCTGATGCGCCGCCCTCCCTTTCCCTATCCCCCCCGATGGGCCGCCAGAAACTCACAATCCGTACGAAACGCGACAGCTTAGCTGTCACTTGACGCCAGTGTTATGTGACCGAGAGGTACCACCCTAGTCGTGCAGGCCCAGTTCGGCTGCAATGCAGCATGGCACTACCTCTTACTACTGCTTGTCTCCTAGTTTATACATAAACAATTGAAGCCAACTAATAAAAAAATCGAAAACAGTTTCATTCAAATATTAACTATATTTCATATTAGCTTGAATCTGCTTTTCTCCTAATAAAGGTCCACGTTAAGTTCGTGTTTTATTAAGCAGCTAAATCGCATGAGCCAACTACTTTGTTAACAAACTAAATGTCAAGATTATCTTATGTATTTTGTCCTTATACACAAGATCGCGTAATCATCACCCTAATGTTGGTTTTATCAATCAATCAAACCTATATTTCTGTATTAATAAATAAATTAAAATATTACGTGTAGATGAAAATGATATTTTCTTGCGACGACAGGAATTTTGAGCTTCAATGTTTTGTAAATCATTGCAACAACATGGTCTGTCTTGGGTAGTATCTGTGCTTCTTATTCGTGATCTGATGTTTTCCCGTCCACGTGTACTGCTACACATTACACAGGGCTCTGATGATAATTCACCTGTAAAACATTTTCCTTGGTAAATTGTAAGCCAAATAATTTTATTGACGTGACAACGTCTTATAATTCGATGGAGCCGGCTGCAAGAACGAAAAAACATGACGTATCGGCGTTACTTCGCTCTGAGGCGTTCCATTATCTTATAACGTTGTCACGTTCAACTATCGTCAGTAAACCGACTTTACAGACAACCGATTTTTTTGTGATTTAGCTTATCAACGATAGTAGATTTATAATTTTTTTATATATTTCTTTCCATCCCAAGGGCATAAAGAGGGAGGAGAAAATCTTCTGAGTCGCTGTGTATGTTTTATATACAGAGCGCTTAAACATAATATTTATTTTTTTGTTATTTGTGGGTTATTGTTAAGGTAAATAAATTTAAAAAAAGAAGTGTAGTGTAATCTTAAGTAGGAATTTAAAAAAAGTAAATTCATGAAAAATACAGTTTTTATACGTTTGACCTCTGTGTGCCCTTTGTTAATGAAATCGTAGTGCTGAAACGGTTGAACGAGTTTCTATTCGTTTTTCGAACGAGCTTTTTTATTTGAAATCAAGTTGGTTTCCTAGCATTGGTTATTACATCATTACCCTTGGTTATTTTGGGTTAGGTTTTTAAAGTATTTACCTTTAGTTTAAGTTTCAGTGTAAGTGTACCAAATTGCAGCTGTTAAAGTAGACCTAGCGCACAGTGCTCCAATAGGAATACATATTATTGTGGTTTTTATACATAAGACTACAGAAAAAAAAACATTTCACTTACTCTTTATGGGGCACCAAGATGAATAATTTTTAGACACTTGTATACAAATAGATGAAGAAATATTACTCTGAGATGATTCTGAAATATCATCTGATGAAGTAGGTATCAAAATAATGAAAGAAGATGAACGAGCACTTAATTCTGTCGTAATAATTCTATTGACTAATCTACTAATTTCATTTATTTGTAAATTCTCGTCTATAGAGCTTTTGACGGTCAAATTTTCAAAACAATCTTTTTGTTGTTCTTGGATTTCTGATTGTGTCGTTTCCAACGCATAAACGTCTTGATTAAGCTTTTTCAACAACATATTTGAGTACTGACTATTAACAGTAGATAGCGAGCTTACGTTATTCTTCAAATAAATTTCACTGCAAGAAAGTATTTATATTAGAAAAAATTATAAGACATTAGACATATACGGGTGACACTGAAAGTTGCGAGGCGTCATCAGCAGACGCGTCTGCCGACGTGTCTTAGGTGTCACAGCCGGAGCCGTTTATAACCGTGGCTGTACCACGAGGCCGACGTGAAGTAGTCGGCATCAGCAAAAATTAGCTGGAACCCCAACTAGTAGCTATTTGGGACAACCGGAGGTATTTTCCGGGCCCTTGGCTTGGGGGCTTGCCAGCACACGTGCGAAAAGCTTTGACCATCCGTCGCTCGAAGAAAGTTGCCGATAATTGGACCTATAATAATTGATCCCAGCTTTCTACCAGGAATTTAACACGAATCCACCTTCCCATTAATTCGTCACTTATAATGATTATAATGAAACAATTTTTACGGATTTTATCGCGGTTTATTATCGCGGATTTTTACAAGCCCGAAGTTTCGGATACTTTACCATGGTCACGGGAGGACTGAGGTGTCGAACGTTCTGACGAAAGTTATTGTAACGTTGGGCTTGTAAAAATCATAATAAACTGCGAAATAATTCGTAAAATTTCTTTCATTAAAATGAGTGAAATTCGCGTAAACATTAGAAAACAATATCGTCACTTATATTTAATGAATTCCTATATTCTAAATTCTATAACCTTATTTTTAACAGTCGTTCTTAGTGTAATTTTTTTTTATTTAATTATCTTGTAAACCTAGTTAACTTTTGATAATATTATACTTATATTATCAAAGGGTGGCCTATATTCAGTAGTGGACGGATAGAGGCTGATGATGATGATGATGATAATGATGATGGTGATGATGATGATACTTTAAATATTAAATTAAACCATTTTTTTAGATTTTATTATTCTCTCTAATATAATAAAGGTTACATTGGCGCCCAACGTGTTTTGGCATACTCAGGCATATTCTGGCATACTTTATTTTAACATCGCGAAGCGTTTCAATATGACATCTCAGTTAATGTAAGTATTTTTTTTTCTTTAACGCCGGGAAATGCTCTGAGGCATCCCGCGGGGGAGTGGGACTTCCCACGCGAGTATGTGGGACTCGCTGCGGCCGACAGCTGGTAAATGGACGCAGCTCTACCCACTAAAACCTGGCGAGTGCCACCAATGCCGCCTTTGGTGAGGTACCCCGGATCTTGAAAACAAACAGGGCACCTCGACGGCTAGTCGGTCCCGCAAGGGACCGACGCCACCTCCACAGATGGGTTGTCCCGCACCACAGAACAACCCCTCCCAACGTCGGGACAGTACAATGGGGTGAGGTTCCCATCCTCACCCCTTGCCCCCTGCTCTTCTGTCCCCTCTTCTTATAAGAGGGGTACAAAGAGCCCCCTCGGCCCAATTAGGTTCGCCCAAGGTGCACCGCTCACCCTAGGTTACTGAGCCCCACCGCCACGACAAAGCCTGAACCATGGTGGAGAATGTAAGTAAGTATGTAAATAGGTGTAATAATAAATTAGTACATACCACATTTCACTCATTGACCTGTCTTTCTTGTGTATAACTTCAGTCTTAGTCACATTTTTATCTCGAGTAGAAACATGCTGATTGAGATTGAATTCATACGATGTATCAGTCATTAAAAGCGAAATATTACTCATTGTTTCTGAAGGTGTTATTAATCCCAGGGAAGACTCAGTTTCAATAAAAAAACGGGAGTCGAAACTAGAACCACTCGATGTATTTTTATACTTTGAATTGTTTACTATTGTATCTGAAGTTATTGATTTTACGGTTTCAATCATTGTGCGAGTGTTATTAATACTATCATGTAATCTTGTGTCTGATATATTTTTTGTAAATATTGGACACAGTTTTTTATTATGAATGTTCTCGAATGTTGAACCACTTGTATTAAACGTCATTAAAGAAGACACTTCTCTTTTTTGTGTTATTTCTTTAGAAGAAAAGACGGTTATGGCTGTAGCTCTTCCTACCGTAACCTTTATACCTTCATTATCCAGGAACACGCCACCCTTAACACCCGGTACACATTCATCCGGGCATGGACAAAGGGAAGATATGTCTGGTGAGGTTACTCTAATCTTTACGTAACTATGCTTAAACTTTATTTTCTTTTTATCACAACCACAGCCTTTGTCGCAAGTTGTTGTTTTTATTACATCTTCAAAAGTTTCAGTAATACCGGCCTTCGATTTAGATTTCATCTTTATTTTCTTGGAAGCAGTCGCGACAGAAGCTCTAACTTTTTCAATTAAAGATTTTTCTGATGCGGTTGTTGCAGCAGGTAGAGGTAGGCCAGCTTTAGCCAAGCCTTTTACAATTTTTTCTTTTTGAGCCGCGGATTTACCCTTAAGGGGCGTTAAGAGTCCATCTGCTTTTGCCTTTCTAATTTTATCTTTTTCAGAAATAAGTGGGGCTTTAGATGGCAATCTATATTCAGTTTTTAGTTTTTGTATAATCGATTTTTCAGATTGTGTACGTCCTTCTGGCAAAATCAAACCAAGCTCTGCTTGTTTTCGAAGAGTTTTTTCCTTTTGCGAAGCCGTTTTTCCATCTAATGGTGTAATTAAACCACTTACTAAGGCTTTGTTGTATTTTTCTTTTTCGACTGATGATTTTGGCATGGGTGGCAAGCCTATATCAGCTCGAATTTTGTCCATTAAATTTTTTTCTGATTTACTTTTTGCTTCGGGAAGAGGAATTCCGTGCATAGCTAATCCTTTTAGTATTTTTTCTTTTTGTTCTTTTGACTTTCCTTCTAATGGTGTAAGATAACCTGCTTTTTTAGCTTTTTTTATTTTTTCTGAGGGAACACCAGAAGAACTTGTAAGTAATTGATCTGTTGCAGCAGTTGAAGTAAGTAGATCACAGATACATTCATCGCTAGGTCCTTTACCTTCTTTCATTAATTTGGCAGATTTTTTATCTAAAGTATGAGCTGCCTTTAGAGATTTCTGTACTTTTGATGTAGAAGCTTTAATTTTGGCTATTAACGCTTTTTCTGAAGACGTACGACCCTCTGGTAAGTTCAAGCCTAAAGCAGCTTGATTACGAAGAACTTTTTCCTTCTGTGAAGCAGTCTTTCCTTCTAATGGGGTTATAAAACCATTATTGGTAGCTTTAATATACTGTTCTTTTTCAAATGGTGTTATTGGTTCAGGTGGCAAACCTACTTCTCTTCTAATTTTGTTCATGATTTTTCTTTCAGAAGAGTTTTTAGCTTCGGGAAGTGGAATTCCATTCATTGCTAATCCTCTAAGAATTTTTTCTTTCTGCTCTTTTGTTTTACCTTCTAATGGAGTTAGTAAGCCTGCAGCTTTGGCTTTTTTTAGTACTTGTGAGGGTATACGTACTTCAGATATTTTTCGAGGAGAAGCTTTAATTTTTTCTATGAGAGCCTTTTCGGATTTCGTTCGACCTTCAGGCAATTTCAAACCTAAAGTAGCTTGTTTTCGAAGAATATTTTCTTTCTCAGATGGAGATTTACCTTCCAATGGTACTATTACACCAGTAGCTATAGCTTTTCTGTACTTGTTTTTCTCGGCAAGTGTTTCTGGCTCCGGTGGAAGTCCAATGTCGGCTCGAACTTTTTCAATTATTTTAGTTTCAGATGGAGATTTAGCTTCTGGAAGTGGAATACCGTGCATTGCTAATCCCTTAAGAATTTTTTCTTTCTGTTCCTTTGTTTTACCGTCTAATGGAGTTAGCAAGCCTTCTGCTTTGGCTTTTTTTAGTACTTGTGACGGTATACGTACTTCAGATATTTTTCGAGGAGAGGCTTTAATTTTTTCTATGAGAGCCTTTTCGGATTTTGTTCGACCTTCAGGCAATTTCAAGCCTAAAGTAGCTTGTTTTAGAAGTATATTTTCTTTCTCGGATGGAGATTTACCTTCCAATGGTACTATTACACCAGTAGCTATAGCTTTTCTGTACTTGTTTTTCTCGGCAGGTGTTTCTGGTTCCGGTGGAAGTCCAATGTCGGCTCGAACTTTTTCAATTATTTTAGTTTCAGATGGAGATTTAGCTTCTGGAAGTGGAATACCGTGCATTGCTAATCCCTTAAGAATTTTTTCTTTCTGATCCTTTGTTTTACCGTCTAATGGAGTTAGTAAGCCTTCTGCTTTGGCTTTTTTTAGTACTTGTGACGGTATACGTACTTCAGATATTTTTCGAGGAGAGGCTTTAATTTTTTCTATGAGAACTTTTTCGGATTTTGTTCTACCTTCAGGCAATTTCAATCCTAAAGTAGCTTGTTTTCGAAGTATATTTTCTTTCTCGGATGGAGATTTACCTTCCAATGGTACTATAACACCAGTAGCTATAGCTTTTCTGTACTTGTTTTTCTCGGCAGGTGTTTCTGGTTCTGGTGGAAGTCCAACCTCGGCTCGAACTTTTTCAATTATTTTATTTTCAGATGGAGATTTAGCTTCTGGAAGTGGAATACCATGCATTGCTAATCCCTTAAGAATTTTTTCTTTCTGTTCTTTGGTTTTACCTCCTAATGGAGTTAACAAGCCAGCAGCCTTGGCTTTTTTGAGCACTTGAGATGGTACATGTACTTCAGATATTTTTGGAGAAGTTGCTTCAATTTTTTCTATAAGAGCCTTCTCGGATTTTGTTCGACCTTCTGGCAATTTCAGTCCTAACGTAGCTTGTTTCCGAAGTATATTTTCTTTCTCAGATGGAGATTTACCTTCTAATGGTACAATGAGACCAGCAGCTATAGCTTTTCTGTACTTGTTTTTCTCGGCAGGTGTTTCTGGTTCTGGTGGCAAACCTATATCTTTTATAATTTTATTCATGATTTTCTTTTCCGAACTTGTTTTTGCTTCCGGAAGTGGAATTCCTTGCATTGCTAATCCTTTGAGAATTTTCTCTTTTTGTTCTGGTGGTTTTCCTTCCAGTGGAGTCATTAATCCAGCTGCTTTTGCTTTAATAAGTTTTTCAGATGGTATAATTACTTTAGAAGGAGCTACAGGAGTTTTTTTTACCTTAGCTATAAGAGCTTTTTCGGAAGGTGTTCGACCTGCAGGTAATGCGATGCCTATTTGAGCTAGATTTTGAAGAATTTTTTCTTTTTGAGAGCTTGACTTTCCTTCTAAAGGTGTAATTAGACCAGATGTGTATGCTTTTTGGTATTTCTCTTTAGCAGATAGTGTTTCTGGAGGCGGTGGCAAGCCTAAGTCCGCATGAATTTTTTCGACAATTTTTTTCTCAGAAGAAGTTCGTCCTTCCGGCATTGGGATTCCATGTATAGCTAATCCTTTTAGTATGTTTTCTTTTTGTTCTCGCGTTTTACCTTCTAATGGTGTAAGTAATCCGGCAGCTTTTGCTTTTTTTAATTTTTTTGATAGTACGGGAATGTCAGATGTTGGTGGAGCAACTGCTTTAATTTTAGCTACTAGAGATTTTTCAGAACTAGTTCGTCCTTCTGGCAAGGGTAATCCAAGTGCAGCTTGTTCACGGAGGACTTTTTCCTTTTGTTTTAAAGTCTTACCTTCAAGTGGTGTTATGATACCTGCAGCTACGGCTTCATTATATTTTTGTTTAGCTGAGGGAGTTTTTGGGGCTGGTGGCAATCCAAGAGATTGTCTTACATTATCAACTAATTCAATATCGGATGGTGTCTTTCCATCTGGAAGGGGAAGTCCCTGCATTGCTAATCCTTTAAGAATTTTTTCTTTTTGTTGTTTTGATTTTCCTTCAAGTGGGGTAAGATAACCTGCTTCTTTTGCTTTTCTAATTTTTTCTGAAGAAACTCTAACAGCCCCTATTGATTCTGCTGGAACTTTAGCGGTTGGTGGAGTAAGTAGACCACAAATACATTCATCGCTAGGTCCTTTACTTTCTTTCATTACTTTTGCAGATTTTTTATCTAACTTAATAATTTTCTTTGAAGTTTTTGATACTTTCGGTGAAGAAGCTTGAATTTTTGCTATCAAAGCCTTTTCTGAAGATGTTCGCCCTTTTGGTAATTTTATTCCCAATGCAGCTTGATTGCGAAGAATTTTTTCTTTTTGTGAAGATGTTTTCCCTTCTAACGGTGTGATAATACCATCAACTAAAGCTTTATTATACTGTTCTTTTTCAAGTGGTGCATCTGGTACTGGCGGCAGACCTACATCTTTTATAATTTTATCCATAATTTTCTTTTCGGAAGCTGTCTTAGCTTCCGGCAGAGGAATTCCATGCATTGCTAGCCCTTTGAGAATTTTTTCTTTTTGGTCTTTACTTTTTCCTTCTAATGGGGTCAATAGTCCAGCAGCTTTCGCTTTTTTCAGTTTTTGCGACGGAGTAGCCAACTTTGATGGTAGTGAAGTAGTTTCCTTCACTTTAGCTATTAAAGCTTTTTCGGACGATGTTCGACCTTCCGGTAAAGTTAGGCCCATTTGTACTTGTTTTCGAAGTATATTTTCTTTCTCAGCCGCAGATTTACCTTCCAATGGTGCAATAAGACCAGTAGCTATAGCTTTTCTATACTTGTTTTTCTCGGCTGGTGACTCTGGTTCTGGTGGAAGACCAATGTCTGCTCGAACTTTTTCAATAATTTTACTTTCAGATGGAGATTTAGCTTCTGGGAGTGGAACACCATTCATTGCTAATCCCTTAAGAATTTTTTCTTTCTGTTCCTTTGTTTTACCTTCTAATGGAGTTAGTAAGCCTGCTGCTTTGGATTTTTTTAGTACTTCTGAGGGTACATGTACTTCAGATATTTTTCGGGGAGAAGCTTTTATTTTTTCTATGAGAGCCTTTTCGGATTTTGTTCGTCCTTCAGGCAATTTCAAACCTAAAGTAGCTTGTTTTCGAAGAATATTTTCTTTCTCGGATGGAGATTTACCTTCCAATGGTACTAGTACACCAGTAGCTATAGCTTTTCTATACTTGTTTTTCTCGGCAGGTATTTCTGGCTCTGGTGGAAGTCCAATGTCGGCTCGAACTTTTTCAATAATTTTTCTTTCAGATGGAGATTTAGCTTCTGGAAGTGGAACACCATGCATTGCTAATCCCTTGAGAATTTTTTCTTTGTGTTCCTTTGTTTTTCCTTCTAATGGAGTAAGCAATCCGGCAGCCTTGGCTTTTTTTAGTACTTGAGATGGCACACGTACTTCAGAAATTTTTGGAGTCGTTGCTTTAATTTTTTCAATAAGAGCTTTTTCTGACTGTGTTCGTCCTTCTGGCAAACTCAATCCCATAGCTGCTTGCTCTCGAAGCACTTTTTCTTTTTGTGATGTCGTCTTTCCTTCCAATGGGGTTATTAGCCCAGAAACTATAGCTGTTTTGTATTTTTCTTTCCCAGACTTAGTCTCTGGTACTGGTGGGAGACCAACGTCTTTTCTAATCTTATCAATAATTTTTTTTTCTGAATTAGTTTTTGCCTCTGGTAATGGAATTCCATGCATTGCTAATCCTTTTAGTATGTTTTCCTTTTGTTCATGTGTTTTACCTCCTAATGGTGTAAGTAATCCAGCAGCTTTTGCTTTTTTGATTTTTTTTGATAGTACGGGAATGTCGGATGGTGGTGGAGCAACTGCTTTAATTTTAGCTACTAGAGATTTTTCGGAACTAGTGCGCCCTTCTGGCAAGGTTAATCCAAGTGCAGCTTGTTCACGGAGGACTTTTTCCTTTTGTTTTAAAGTCTTACCTTCAAGTGGTGTTATGATACCCGCAGCTACTGCTTCATTATATTTTTGTTTAGCTGAGGGAGTTTTTGGAGCTGGTGGCAAACCAAGAGATTGTCTTACATTATCAACTAATTCAATATCAGAAGGTGTCTTTCCATCTGGAAGGGGAAGTCCTTGCATTGCTAATCCTTTAAGAATTTTTTCTTTTTGTTGTTTTGATTTTCCTTCAAGTGGGGTAAGATAACCAGCTTCTTTTGCTTTTCTAATTTTTTCTGAGGAAACTCTAACAGCTCCTATAGATTCTGCTGGAACTTTAGCAGTTGGTGGAGTAAGTATACCACAAATACATTCATCACTAGGTCCTTTACTTTCTTTCATTACTTTTGCTGATTTTTTATCTAACTTCATAATTTTCTTTGAAGTTTTTGATACTTTCGGTGAAGAAGCTTTAATTTTTGCTATCAAAGCCTTTTCTGAAGACGTTCGCGCTTTTGGTAATTTTATTCCCAATGCAGCTTGATTGCGAAGAATTTTTTCTTTTTGTGAAGATGTTTTCCCTTCTAACGGTGTGATAATTCCATCAACTAAAGCCTTATTATACTGTTCTTTTTCAAGTGGTGCATCTGGTACTGGCGGCAGACCTACATCTTTAATAATTTTATCCATAATTTTCTTTTCAGAAGCTGTCTTAGCTTCCGGCAGTGGAATTCCATGCATTGCTAGCCCTTTGAGAATTTTTTCTTTTTGATCTTTACTTTTTCCTTCTAATGGGGTCAATAGTCCAGCAGCTTTCGCTTTTTTTAGTTTTTGCGACGGAGTAACTAACTTTGATGGTAGTGAAGTAGTTTCCTTCACTTTAGCTATTAAAGCTTTTTCGGAAGATGTTCGACCTTCCGGTAATGTTAGGCCCATTTTTACCTGTTTTCGGAGTATATTTTCTTTTTCAGCCGGAGATTTACCTTCCAATGGTGCAATTAGACCAGTAGATATAGCTTTCCTGTACTTGTTTTTCTCGGCTGGTGACTCTGGTTCTGGGGGAAGTCCAACGTCAGTTCGAACTTTTTCAATAATTTTACTTTCAGATGGAGATTTAGCTTCTGGGAGTGGAACACCATGCATTGCTAATCCCTTGAGAATTTTTTCTTTCTGTTCCTTTGTTTTACCATCTAATGGAGTAAGCAATCCGGCAGCCTTGGCTTTTTTTAGTACTTGAGATGGCACACGTACTTCAGAAAGTTTTGGAGTAGTTGCTTTAATTTTTTCAATTAAAGCTTTTTCTGACTTTGTTCGCCCTTCTGGTAAACTCAATCCCATAGCTGCTTGCTCTCGAAGCACTTTTTCTTTTTGTGATGTCGACTTTCCCTCCAATGGGGTTATTAGCCCAGAAACTATAGCTGTTTTGTATTTTTCTTTCCCAGACTTAGTCTCAGGTACTGGTGGGAGACCAACGTCTTTTCTAATCTTATCAATGATTTTTTTTTCTGAATCAGTTTTTGCCTCTGGTAATGGAATTCCATGCATTGCTAATCCCTTCAGTATGTTTTCTTTTTGTTCTTGTGTTTTACCTCCTAATGGTGTAAGTAATCCAGTAGCTTTTGCTTTTTTGATTTTTTTTGATAGTACGGGAATGTCAGATGGTGGTGGAGCAACTGCTTTAATTTTAGCTACTAGAGATTTTTCGGAACTAGTGCGCCCTTCTGGTAAGGGTAATCCAAGTGCAGCTTGTTCACGGAGAATTTTTTCCTTTTGTTTTAAAGTCTTACCTTCAAGTGGAGTTATGATACCTGCAGCAACTGCTTCATTATATTTTTGTTTAGCTGAGGGAGTTTTCGGGGCTGGTGGCAAACCAAGAGATTGCCTTACATTATCAACTAATTCAATATCAGATGGTGTATTTGCATCTGGAAGGGGAAGTCCTTGCATTGCTAATCCTTTAAGAATTTTTTCTTTTTGTTGTTTTGATTTTCCTTCAAGTGGGGTAAGATAACCGGCTTCTTTTGCTTTTCTAATTTTTTCTGAGGAAACTCTAACAGCTCCTATAGATTCTGCTGGAACTTTAGCAGTTGGTGGAGTAAGTATACCACAAATACATTCATCACTAGGTCCTTTACTTTCTTTCATTACTTTTGCAGTTTTTTTATCTAACTTCATAATTTTCTTTGAAGTTTTTGATACTTTCGGTGAAGAAGCTTTAATTTTTGCTATCAAAGCCTTTTCTGAAGACGTTCGCGCTTTTGGTAATTTTATTCCCAATGCAGCTTGATTGCGAAGAATTTTTTCTTTTTGTGAAGATGTTTTCCCTTCTAACGGTGTGATAATTCCATCAACTAAAGCCTTATTATACTGTTCTTTTTCAAGTGGTGCATCTGGTACTGGCGGCAGACCTACATCTTTTATAATTTTATCCATAATTTTCTTTTCGGAAGCTGTTTTAGCTTCCGGCAGTGGAATTCCATGCATTGCTAGCCCTTTGAGAATTTTTTCTTTTTGATCTTTACTTTTACCTTCTAATGGGGTCAATAGTCCAGCAGCTTTCGCTTTTTTTAGTTTTTGCGACGGAGTAGCCAACTTTGATGGTAGTGAAGTAGTTTCCTTCACTTTAGCTATTAAAGCTTTTTCGGACGATGTTCGACCTTCCGGTAATGTTAGGCCCATTTTTACCTGTTTTCGAAGTATATTTTCTTTCTCAGATGGAGATTTGCCTTCCAATGGTACTATTACACCAGTAGCTATAGCTTTTCTGTACTTGTTTTTCTCGGCAGGTGTTTCTGGCTCTGGAGGAAGTCCAATGTCGGCTCGAACTTTTTCAATTATTTTACTTTCAGACGGAGATTTAGCTTCTGGAAGTGGAACACCGTGCATTGCTAATCCTTTGAGAATATTTTCTTTCTGTTCCTTTGTTTTACCTTCTAATGGAGTTAGCAGGCCGGCAGCCTTGGCTTTTTTTAGTACTTGTGATGGCACACGTACTTCAGAAAGTTTTGGTGTCGTTGCTTTAATTTTTTCAATAAGAGCTTTTTCTGACTTTGTTCGCCCTTCTGGCAAACTCAATCCCATAGCTGCTTGCTCTCGAAGAATCATTTCTTTTTGTGATATCGTCTTTCCTTCCAACGGCGTTATTAGCCCAGAAGCTAAAGCTGTTTTATATTTTTCCTTCCCAGCTTGTGTATCTGGTATTGGGGGTAGAGCAAGGTTTCTGCTAATTTTATCAATAATTTTCTTTTCCGAAGCTGATTTTGCTTCTGGTAGTGGAATTCCGTGCATTGCTAAGCCCTTAAGAATTTTTTCTTTTTGTTCTTGTGGTTTACCCTTTATTGGTGTTAATAACCCTGCAGCTTTTGCTTGTTTTAATTTTTCAGATGGAATAGGAATTTCTGATAAAGATGGCGCATCGGCCTTAACTTTAGCAATTAAAGATCTTTCTGAGCTAGAACGGCCTTCAGGTAAAGGTAATCCTAAAGCAGCTTGCTCGCGAAGAATTTTTTCTTTTTCTGAATGAGATTTACCTTCTAAAGGTCTTATAATTCCAGCAGCAACTGCTTCTTTATATTTCTTTTTACCTAAAATACTTTTTGGTTCTGGTGGCAAACCAATAGCTTTTCTTACAGTCTCCACTAGCTCTTTTTCAGATTTTGTTTTGCCTAAGGGAAGAGGTTTTCCTTGTAACGCTTGTTCTTTCAAAAACAACTCTTTTTCTTTCATTGACTTTCCTTTTATTGAAAAAACTGTTGCTTTTGTACTTATTTTTTTCACTTTATCTTTTTGGTCAGGTTTTACTAAGCTTATTTCTGATTTGCGCTTTTCTCCTAATTGCCTCTCTTCTCGTGGTAAATGTCCGCAAAGAATACAGTTACAATTATTGCAGTTTTTTTTCTTATAACAATCATACAAACTTTTCATTACTTCAAACATAGCATCAGAGTTACACGAACAACAACAGGTCTCTTCAGTTGTATTTAATTCACATCTGAATATTTTACAATTCGTGCGGAATACTGGTTCCTTTTTATAATTTAAGCATGATTGTTTATATAATTTATTATTTGTTTTTTTATTTATATACTCATTAATAATATTTTCAAAGAAATTGTATTTCATGTTACTTAAATAAAACAAGGGTAAGCTCATAATTCTCTTTGGCTCTTGAGTATGTTTGGAAATTTTTGTGAAATCTGGAATTTTACATCGCAATTGACCAATTCTTATTCTAGGCGCTGTAGACACGAAAACACTCTTAACCCTGTCGCGTGGCTTCAGTAAGAAAATAATTTTCTTTTTATTCTTTATCGTTGTATGCTTTTTTTTATTTTCATTTTCAGTTATTTTGCTATCCGTGCACATTGTTTTATGATAAGTATATTTCTCGTAAATACCTTTTACAATTTTTTTAAATAAAAGTTTTATATAAAATTAATCAATATTTTTGTTCATAAAATATAAAATATATCGATGAGCAAATGGACCATAATTTAAACATAACTAAATAGTTTAAGACCTGTGATATTTATTTACAATTTCATGCAGAAAATGGTATACGTACAATCAACTTGTGCATTTAAATTATTGTTATGTGTATTATTCATATCACGTTCATATTTGTATTGTCAAAATATTGGCAAAATTTTCATAGTTCTTGACAGAAATAACAGGTCCCATAACTTTTTAACCAGCTTTCACGACATAAAATATGACACACGACATAAAAAACTAAAGAGAATAACTCTTTAGTGAAATACCATCATTATATACATGTTTTTTTTAATTCAATTCTTACATTACTTAATAAATGTAATATATACATAGTCTTTATTATAAACATAACTATACAAAAAATATTTTTTGTGCGACATCTTCTCTCTGTATGATTATTGCGGGTCCTGCTCTCGTGGATGTTATGCTGTAATATCGATGTGAATAATATTCATTAGTCAAGTAATAAGTATCTGGATGACCGAGCTTTGCTCGGTATTTTTTTTTATATTATAAAATGTCATTTTCTAAAAATGATTCCTAGCTAGATCAATTTATCGCCCCCGAAACCCCCTATATACTAAATTTCATGAAAATCGTTGGAGCCGATTCCGAGATTCCAATTATATATATATATATATATATATATATATATATATATATATATATATATATATATATATACAAGAATTGCTCATTTAAAGATATAAGATTTAAAGATATAAGATAAGATAGTATTAATAGAACTTAAATAGAATTGGGTTGTATAGCGTTCCGAAGTGGACTGGGTTCTTGAATACTCGTAAAGATAGGATAAATACGAAACATTAGGCTTGTTCGACGTGTTTGATAGTTTAAGTGGTGTATCTATTTGAGACGGCAGAGACAGGTCACAGTGTCCGCACTGTCGTGCCCGTGTCTATGAAACCCTTATATTATATACATTTGAATAAACCTACTGACATCATTTATAAGATAAAACATTAATTACATACATATCTTTGCACATATTACAGATCAAAAACCTATGAACTTTAAATAGATTAGGTAACTCACTTTTTTACGTATTCATCAATAACTTGAAACGTATAATAGTTTTAAGCTATCGTCACAAATCTTTTTGTGTTATTATTGGCGAATTGAATCCTTTCTTTAACATTAGTTTCAAATTGATTAAATTTTTTAAAATAATGTAATTAATTAAATTTTCAATTTTTCATATAAAACTCTTACCTACTATCAAGTTGTCTAAATAACTCGTCTAAATTCGACCTAATAATAAAATCTTTTTTTATCTTTGTTTCACTATTCCACTTTTATTTGATATACTATATACTATCTATATCTACCTACACCTGATGATGACTTTGTCGAAACCGTTCGTGGAAAAGTGAAACAAAGATAAAAAAAAGATTTTATTATTATGAAAATGAATTTCCATCAAGAACCATCAGTACATTCAATCAGTTATAAATTCGACCTAATCTGAGTTCTATTAGATTCATAATACTAAATTAAACCTAATAAGAATTGTATAAATTCTCATCCTATTAAAAATCCAATAAAAAAACAAAGAGCTTGCATTTAATTGCTTGAAAAGCAGATTTCATCAAAATTCGTTTCGCTCCTCGTTTTTGTAAATATTATGTTTCTCCAAAATGCTTACTGCATACACATGAATAAATTTCGTGATATTCCAGTTTGGCCGATCAATTAATCTAAGCCATGCATTTCTAGTATCCAAGTTAGTAGGAAATCTGAAAGATACATAAATTATATACTAATGATAATATCAATCAAAAACTGATAAGTACCTATGGATCAGTTAAGTAAGTATCTTAAGTGGGTTCACATTCCCAGGTGATTCCTATCTCTACCTCATATAAGTATTTTGACATCAGTAATAGATATTCGTTTACCGTGTTATAGACAGTGGACACGAAATATCGATAACTTGATGCAGCCCTAGTGTAAAACGAAAATTATTTTTTTTACACAAAATATTCGTAAATTCTACATTATGTGTATTCAATCTTTGTTTCTTACATAGATACATGTTTATAGAAGAGAATTATCATGTTTACTAATTACAATTCGAAGCGTATTAGCAAAAATAAATACTATGTTTGGAGGCGTCGATTTACACAATACAGTACAGCAATCAATCACTGCAACAAGTCACCATGTTTCTGAAGCACTATTTCTCAAAAATATGCACGATTTCACGTAATATCACAAAAATTCACAAAGCTAAAATTCTCAGCGTGCCGAATTATGCCGAGAAATGTCAAACAGTTGCAAAAACGGTTCTGTTACGTCGCAGCACGCATCTCTTTTTATCACGCTGTGTTGCTGCTAATGACATCTCACTCGCTCAGCGTTTTGTTCCTCTATTCCGCTAGATATCTTAACTTTATGGGCCTAACTAATTGATAGTAGAAATTACTATTTAGTCAAAAAACTCTTTTAATACAATAACTCCTACCAATGCCGCCTTTGGTGATATGCCCCGGATCAGTTGAGCAACAGGGCAGGTCGATGGCTAATCCGTCCCCCACGGGACCGACGCCACCTCCACAGAGTGGTCCCGCATCACAGAACAACCCCACCCAACGTTGAGATAATGCAATTGAGTTAGGTTCTCATCCTCGCCCCTTGTCCGCCCTTGCTATTTTGTCCCCTCTTCTTATAAGGGGCGTACAAAGAGCAGCTTCCTAGGTTCAATTGACTTCACTGAGTTTACCTTAGGCTACTGAGTCCCACCGCCACGACAAGAGGTGGAGAGATCGCATATATTATAATATATTTAGATTTTAAAACAGTTTGCTACTTTAGCTTATTATAGCATACCTAAAAAGCAAATAAAAGTACATAAGATTATTTAATAAACAGTTCATCTTCATCATCATCATCATCAGCCTTTATCCGTCCACTGCTGAACATAGGCCTCCTTCAATGAACACCAAGACGGTTAAATAATAATACATAATTTTAAAAAATGTAAACAAAATTATGTCTGTCCATCTGTAATGGAAGCTTTAAATTGGTATGTAGATATTATTTGAGTTTTTCAATTGGGAATTGCTATACAAAATAGTAACAACAAGATAAAATAACATGAAAAAGAGTATTGCAATCAAAGTCCAATTATTTGGCTTCTTGTACAATCGAGTTGATAGTTGATATACTGGCACGACGCATAGAGACGCATAAATGACAACTACTTTGGAAGTTTCGATCAATCTAACCTTCGTAAGCTCGTACGAGTCTAGCACGTTAATGAGTAGTAAATAGTAATTACTAATTAGTCCAAATGTGCTAAACCTAATTAATGTTTAGTACTAATGGTGCTGTCACACTGCTGTTATAAAATGTTTAGTAATGTTTGTAAACATTTTTTAATACTTTGTAATAAGCATTACGCATAGTAAAATGATTGTTACAAAATCTTTAAATTACATAAATAAAAACACTCAAAAGTAATGGTTTCATGATATGGTGCGACGTGTATTTTGTCTAATTTTTTTGACGTTCAGGGCCATATTTCGTTTATCTCATATATCATTCAAGATAATATCGTTAAAAAGGTTTAAAATGTTTACAAATGTTAGGCTAAGAACTCACGGAGCGATATTCGCCCGCGTCCGCTGCGGTTGCGGGCTCGCAGCTTCTGTGGAATACAGATATGTATATGTAAAAAATTAAATCACAACTCACGACGCGTTTTACGCCCGCGGTGTGCACGGTTGTTTGCGGTTCCCGCTGCACCGGCGGGCAACTAGTAGAATCGTGCGGGTCGCAATCCCCCGCAGCCTCTGCGGGTGGCGCCCGCGCGCTCTGCTATCGGTTGGCGGGCGATCGCAGTGCCCGGGGGACGGGGGGTACAGAAATTACAGCCCGTCCTGCAACCGCCCGTCTTGCGATCATCGCCCGTCACGTCTACGGGCGATAATCGTGAAACATATTTAAAATATGTTACATATTTATTTCATTTAAACTTCGCGCGAGTGAGACTAGGCGGCTCATGATAGGCCATAAGGTCTGACGTCACCCGGAACATTCTGGTCGCTCGGGGGACGTGGGGCGTGAGGTGTCGGCGGGCGGCTCCTGTCGCTCCGTGGTCCTTTCCGCTCCTGACCAGCAAACGGTGTGTACGTAAAATTGTTAATTGTAGATGGTGAGTCCTTGATGGATTAGTCCTTTTCTGATATTTAGAATAGCCTTGTTTTGTGTAATAGTTATCTTAAATTAAAATCATTACTTTATTAGAAAAATATAAATTCTCTTTGTTGATGAGCCGAACTGTTGTTAGATATAAAGGTATATAATATATTGTTTTAAATTCTTTGTTGCATTATCTTGTAATCGAGTGTGTAGTAAACTAAACTTTGTATAAAAAAAGAAAAACCCTTATAGTGCATTGCCAAGTGAGATGTATTTTTACGGGCCATTTCCCAGTTAATCCCTGGACCTTGGGGGTTGACTGTGGAAAGGCTCACACCTTTGTGTGGTCGTTCCAGGGTCCTCGACGTGGCGGTGACAGCGAAAGATCGAAGCTGATCGTGCCACGTGGCTCTGTTGTCCACTTCTGAAGATCTAGCGGGGACTTCACTACTATCTCACTGGTGCTCACTACTGGGCCCACTGGCCTGGCCCACAACCTGGACCACCACACTGTTCCTGACCAGTTGCTGGACCTCTCTGATCCTGGCGCAGTTCTTCGGCACGTTCCACGACACCACACCCCAGATAAGTGACCCTTTGTTAATGTAGTCAACTTCCCCATATGTCAGAAATATATTATTATAATTTTTGAACCCACACTTATTTTAATCTCTCTTATAATACACTACAATCGCAACCGCGTCGGCTGAGTAGCCAAGCAAATAACCGATCTCGTGAGTTTAGAAATAAAACCGCAGTTCCACAACTGCGGCGGTCGCGGATGAAAATCGCTCTGTGAGTTCTTAGCCTTAGTTATACATAGTTTATAACAGCAGTGTGGCAACACCATAAGGCCATTACAGTACTGATGGCAAGTTTTTAGGCCTGATTGCTCCCTAATCGAGCATATAACCGTATATAGTAGTAATGTGAGCCATAAAATTCCGAAACGGGTCAGTGATTTGTCACTGACGTAATAGCAATTCAACCAACCAGTGATCTGAGTGATGTACATCCCATTTGGCAATCATCAATCAATAGCCATCAGTTGGCCAATCAGAGTGCAAAAAAGCGTTGGCCAAACAAAACACATAACATTGCCGCTCTATTCCGGTTATATGTTCTGTATATGTAACTGTTTTTTTTTTATTATTCTTAAGAAAAACAATAATTATTAGAATACTGATATTTCCATTTAATCTTTTCATTATAAAATTAAAAATCCTCACGCATTTTTAAATATGGTTATTATATTAGTAAGTAGTAGTAAAAGGTAGAGTTTCATTATAAAAAAAACTTAATACAATCGTTTAACCTTTTGAACGCCATTGTCGACTATATGTGACAAAACGAAATCTGGCCCAGACCGCCAATGACACCAATCTTTTCATTATAAAATTTAAAAAAATCGCGCATTTTTAAATATGGTTAATATATTAGTAAGAATACTTCTCTGTTAAAAGGTAGTGCCTCCTTATAAAAAAACAACTGAATACACTCGTTTAACAACATGTACACTGCTACATCCCTAATTCTGATGCGAGAATGTCAAAAAAAAAGACTGGCTGGCCACGCCATTGTCACTATACCAAGTCAAAATATGTTGTACAATAGGTTGTAACAATGTGTTGTAACAATTTTAATATTATTTTAATTTTCTAATATCTGCTTTTACATTGATAAAGACTCTGTTAAATGTGGTGTAAAGATTACTATATTATTACTATATTGGGATGTACAGCTTGGCAAAAAAGAGTATCACGTCATACTCTTTTTTGGTGACAGGTGGAACTGAATATTTCACTAAATGGAAACTTATGATGTTGCAAGTGGCGCCCTCATTTTTCCATACTCTTTTTTGCCAAGCTGTAGTTGCTGGGTAAATAAAATATCCTTTTGTGACTACGGTTTATTAGAAAATGGAAGACGAAAATAAAAACTCAGTTGTATATCGATTAAGTTTTTAATATCCCTATATTTTTGAAGGTAATTTTACAGAAAAATTGGCTTGGCATCAGAGGTAGGTATGGGGAGACGTTTATACGCTGGCGTTCAAAAGGTTAAGGGTGCAAATTCTATAATTCAGACAAATGTTGATGTTTAGATGTTGATAAGGTAAATGTAGCTTATAACCTGGGAAACAAACAAACATTTAAGAATAAAGTATTTATTAAACATAGAAAATTAACAGAAACGACGTCATGAAACCGAAACATAAAATGTTATTATTTGTTCCACTTGAAAATTTTAATAAAATATGCATTAACCATTTACAAACTTGTCGATTTACGACTATAATAAAAAAATACTAGAAATACATTAAACACGCTAATATTCCTCGCCACCTTCCCCTTCCCCTTCTCCAGAATCCATTCCGACTTCTTCGTAATCTTTCTCAAGTGCTGCTAAATCTTCACGTGCTTCAGAGAATTCACCTTCCTCCATACCCTCTCCTACGTACCAGTGAACAAATGCTCGTTTCGCATACATTAGGTCAAACTTATGATTTAATCTCGACCATGCCTCCGCTATAGCTGTAGTGTTGGATAACATGCATACAGCACGCTGAACTTTTGCCAAGTCACCTCCCGGCACTACTGTAGGAGGCTGGTAGTTGATGCCAACTTTGAATCCAGTGGGGCACCAATCTACAAACTGAATTGTTCGCTTTGTTTTTATTGTTCCAATGGCGGCATTTACATCTTTAGGGACGACATCACCTCGATACAACATACAGCATGCCATATATTTACCGTGCCTAGGATCACATTTCACCATTTGATTGGCAGGTTCAAAGCACGCATTTGTTATTTCTGCAACTGACAATTGCTCGTGATACGCTTTTTCTGCTGATATGACTGGGGCATAAGTTACTAGGGGAAAATGTATACGTGGGTAAGGTACCAAGTTGGTTTGAAACTCCGTTAGATCCACATTCAGAGCGCCATCAAATCTTAATGATGCTGTTATAGATGACACAATTTGGCCAATCAATCTATTTAAATTGGTATACGTTGGTCTTTCAATGTCGAGATTTCGACGACATATGTCGTATATAGCTTCATTGTCTACCATAAATGCTGCATCTGAATGCTCCAATGTTGTATGAGTAGTAAGAATTGAGTTGTATGGTTCTACTACAGCCGTAGAGATTTGCGGCGCCGGATAGATTGCGAATTCTAATTTTGACTTTTTACCATAATCTACTGATAGACGTTCCATTAGCAGCGATGCGAAGCCAGATCCTGTGCCACCACCAAAGGAATGAAATATGAGAAAGCCTTGTAGTCCCGTACATTGATCGGCCAGTTTTCGCACTCTGTCCAGGACGAGATCCACTATTTCTTTTCCAATGGTGTAGTGACCTCTTGCATAATTGTTAGCAGCATCCTCTTTACCGGTTATGAGTTGTTCGGGGTGAAATAGTTGTCGATATGTACCTGTACGTACTTCATCTACCACTGTTGGTTCTAGGTCAATAAAAACTGCTCTAGGTACGTGCTTTCCAGCTCCAGTTTCACTAAAGAAAGTATTAAAAGAATCATCACCGCCGCCAACGGTTTTGTCCGAAGGCATTTGACCATCAGGCTGGATTCCATGTTCTAAGCAATAAAGCTCCCAACAAGCATTTCCTATCTGTACTCCAGCTTGACCGGCGTGTATTGATATACATTCACGCATTTTTCTTTATCGAAATTCAATATTTTAATCAAAACTTCTCAAAAGCAATGATTGTATAAACCTCAATTTAAACAATGAACTAAATGTGAAAATTGTATTCTAAAATTGACGGACGTATTTGAATTTAAATAAAAGAAATTTGTTTCCAACCAGGCTAATTAAAATTTCAACAAAGCAAATATTTTAATGATTCAACAAATTTTTATAGAACATAGGTATATTCTTATTAGATAGGTGTCTGAAGCTTGTGTCCAACAGTGAACGAAAATATATAGCCAACTATATAACTACATACATCTAAGTAAATATGGCTACAAAATAAAAAATATATTATAATTAAAAGCAAATATAAAGAATATAGGATTTAGTCTTATGTACATACGCAACATTGTTAGTAACTTGAAAAATAAGTAAGATGCTGATCTTCAACAAAACCAACTTTAATCGCCATTGATAAAAAATAATTTTATAAATTCATGTTGCTCAATACTCAAATGATGATTTAAAATATATTTAAGTATATTTTTTTATTAAGGAAATATTTTTTAATGTAACACTTAAAAATATTTTTAATATAAAAGGTAAAATTACTACCTATGTATAATATACATATATAATTACTGTAATACCCCTATTATCATAATTTAAATTGTATTCATACACTTCAATTTTTTTACTTTTTACGATTTATGAGTAAAGCTTAGAATAATTACACTATAGAAACCAAGTCCGCGCGCCCATTTTGAAGCACCTTTAGTTATTGTTCCGAGTGATTACAGCGCCACCAAGTTATCTGTTCAGAAAATGGCGGGAAGCATCGGGACGCGCGGTTGTGTTTTTTTGGTTTCCCGTTAATTAATTGTTATTTTGTGTTTTGTCCATTCAGGGTGGTTTTCTATAGTGTTTGTTTTTAAAACTTGATCTTTATATATTGTGATTGGTTGGCGAATCTTATGGAGTACCGTTCTGAAGTGGTTTTCTTAGTAGGGCTGTTCTGGCGGTTTTCTATAGTGTTTGTTTTAAAAACTTAATCAGTGTAATATATCGTCGTATCCTACGAATAAAGGCGTAATTACAAATGAGCAACTTTTCAGGAGGAGGTTTTTTGTGTTTTATTTAAATACTAATTGACAGTTTTGAAATATTAACATTTAATACATATGTAAAGACTTCTAGGTTTATTATGAAATTGATTATCAGGCTTATAGTCCCATATTTATAGTAAATTTGTCCCTTAAATCTTTATTCGCGGCAATATAAGAGGTAATATTAGACATAATTGACATTATGCCCTTTTTCTTCGGAATATGCACGGTCGTAATAGCACTAAGGGCTTTTCTAATATATATCTAAGAAACATCTCTAAATAATCCTTAAGCTTTTTAAGACTTTAGTAGTATGGTATAGTATGTATGTACCGGAAACTTTGAGTTTTAATGTGATCCACTTCCCACAGATAGATTTATATCGGAGATTTTATTTTTTTCCTGTTATTACATCTCCTGTGACCCGCCATGGGAACTCGTTGAGGAGGTTCTTGCCGAGACGCACTCCTATGTCTCAGAAAGGAGGGATCTTGTCGAGTACCTTAACGTTGGGCGGGATCCTACGGGTTCGCCGAATACCTCCTCTCGGGGGTGAGGGGAGGATCTGGTGCCACCGTGGGCAACGAAAATGGGTGCGTAGGAAGCGCTACTTAATGCGCCTTCAATAACGCCCCTGTGCTTCTGGCCAGCTTGTCGCTGATGTGATCCTGGAGATAGGGGAGCCTCAAAAAGCGGCCGAAGGCGCTTGCAGGTGGTTTAGTGGGGAAGATCATTCCTTAGTCCGAGTCCCCACATAGGTCTAGGAGCCTTAAATAAAATAATAAAAATAAAAAAGCCTTATATTTCTTACTAAAAAATATTTTACAAAAAAAACATGCTTACTATTTATTACTACTTATATTAATACCATAAATTTTAACACAAACTTATTTAACTAACAAGAACCCCTCGTTAATCGAGGGTCATGGCCTCCTCTAGAGATTTCTAAGTTTCTTTATTTTTTGCTGTGTTCATCCACTGTTTGGCAGCAACTCTTATTATGTCATCTGTCCACCGGGCAGTTGGTCTACCTTTCTTTGAGTCTTTTGAGTGAGTCCATCGGTTATCTGCCAGCCGAGCTATATGTCCAGCCCAGCGCCACTTTAATTTCTTACATTGACATAGAGCATCAGTAAGTAGGAGTCTTACCCGAGGTAAATCTGGATCATGCGAAAGAATTAAACTGCATTAAAAAAGAAAAGCCCGGTTCTTTATTACCAGCCATAGGAAAGTTATTAAAAATACGAGGAGATGGGACAGTGAAACTAAAACCAGGACTATCTAAAACGATAGACGAGCCGGGTAGACGATGGGACTCCCAACCATTGAAGTTTTGGATGCAGCTCTATGCTACAGTGGCTCACTAGATTTAAGAACCTTGGTACTGATAAATATGGATGTAAAAAAAATCATTTGAATAAAATTATTTGAATTTGAATTAAAACTTTCATTCGTTTCATAAAAATATACATTCGCATCTTCAATTAGCTGATTTTCTGATACAGATAACAGATAAGTTTGGAAGTAAAGTTTTGTATTCAGTAGGTAAAGGCCATTCGGATCTGTAATATATTCGGATTTGGATCTATAGGCATAGATAATAGGCTGTAAACTTAACACTTCAACATCATACTAATCAGTAGTAGTAATTTCGCATCCTCAGCAAGTAAAATACTTTCAGGTGTGGCATGACTATCTCGTTCTGCTTCGTCAGGAACAACTATATCATCTCCTACAATTCTACGTTTTATCGAAAGTTCAGGTGTTTGTTTTGAGTTTTCAGGTGATCATAATATAATTACAGGATTATTATTTACGAATATATGTATATTCGTAAATAATAAGGTATAGTACCTAATTTTAAAAACAGCGTTCAAGTTTCAGTTAGATACTACATTTTTATCATTAGTTTGCAGTAATACGTTGTTCGGTCAAATATTTAAAGAATATTATTTAACTTATGTAATGCAACTATTATAATATACGTTTATCAAGCACTATATTCTGAAAGTTCACGATTTATTCCCGATTTTTTTGTTTGATACTTCTGGTCATAAGATGGGTAAAATGGCTAAATTTGCATTTACTACGTATACTTACACTACTAAGATCATTTGCTGAATGTTCCATATTTTATTGCCTATTGGCGCCGGGAATATAGTTTTATGGTAGCTGAAAATAAATTTATATTTTTTTTTTATAAAAACGTTACGTCATAATTTTTTACCAAAGACGTCTTTCCCTATGTTAAAAAGCCACATCCGCCATAAGGGCAAGGGGAATCGGGAATGATAGTTGATTGATGGGGGCTAGAGGGGCGAAGCCGCGCTCCTTGGGGTTTCCCGCCATTTCACCGTATTACAGACCGAGTAATTGTATTTTGTATGGCTAATAGCCTAGTAGCTAATGCCTTTAAATGAAAATAATAATAATAAATTATCTGTTCAGGTGGGCAAAATTGTAACTACAGCCTCGTCATCCGCCACCGCCATTGTGAAAAAAACATTCCGCTCTCAGTTTCTGTCTAGTGTGAGTGCTCCCGTGGTTTTTGTAAAAAGTGCAAATAAAATGCCGATACCTCTTAAAAGTGATGCACGGCTAATTATTTTAAAAGTTTTATCTTTTATGGGAGAAGAGAAACGCCTCCAAGCTCCAATAATACAATTCGAAAAGCTGAATGAACGCGTTGCTGCTGCGACAGGTCAGTGTTGCCAGATATGGAAAAATTAAGTCGCCCATTTAAAAAAAATTAAGGAGTTGATTTTATTTGATTTCATAAACATATAATGTCTTAATTCAATTCAATTTTGGATGTAATGGCAACCAGCCGTTGTCGACTATATTCTGCCAGAGTCACGCCTTGACACGACATGAGCTTAAAATTATAAAAATAGATATAAATTTTTGGTACATATTTAATTTCACTATTTTCTTTCTGGAGATTTTACATGCAGACGTCACAACATGTATATTCTGACTTAGTAAGATTGCCACCCAAATATTTTTTTGTGTGTTTAAAATAAAGTATGTCGTTGTCATACATGATAAATGTCTAAGTGATTGAGGTACCTATTTTATGTTTTATTACAGGTGTTTCCGAACGATTTGTCTACAAACTAATCAATGAAGAGAAACATGCTGAGGAAACTAATTCCAAAATCTCTACCCCTGGCAAGAAAAGGGAAAGGAAATCAGGGAAACTGGAAATTGATGATTTTGACATTGGTGTTATAAGAAGAAAGATACATGAATTTTATTCAGTAAGAAAAGAAATTCCGACCTTATCGAAGTTACTGAATGTTCTTAGGGGAGACATAAATTTCCAAGCAAAACGTGAAACTCTTCGAAAATAGCACCACAAAATAGGATTTCGTTTTAAAAGAACTAAATCAAATAGGAAAGTGCTAAGTGAACGTAACGATGTAGTAGCGTTAAGGGCGGCCTATCTACATAAAATTAAGAAAAATGAGCGTGGAGACAAAAAGCCACTTGTTTATTTAGATGAAACCTACATACACTCATCTCATTCAACTGGCAAATGTTGGTCAAGGTCCTGGAGTTGACGGTGATTTGGAACCCGTTTCGAAAGGGAACAGGTGAATTATTGTTCATGCAGGCGAACAAGAAGGTTTTGTGGAGAACGCACTTCTCGTTTTTAAATCAAACACAAAAAGTGGGAACTACCACGACGAAATGAACAACAGTAATTTCAAAAAATTGGTTCTTGAAAAATTACTGCCAAATCTGCGTGAACCCACGCTTATTGTGATGAATAATGCATATCATAGCATACGCCTAAATAGGCGTATGCTATGCATGTCATAACTCAAACCACACTAAGGTTGATATGCAAAAGTGGCTTTTAGAAAACAGGGTGGACTTTCACGAACAAATGACAAAGCCTCAGCTTTATGATTCAAAAATGATTCATAAATCAAAATCAAAATCAATTTTTTTTTATTCAAAATAGTACTAATACAGTATCTTTTTGAACGTCAATTGAATCTACCACCGGTTCCAAGGTAAGCCCACTGAGAAGAAACGGCGAAACAAACTCAGTGGAACTTATCTTTTCAAATAATATATATTAATAACAATTTTAACATCTTATCTTGAAATGCCTGGGAGGAACGCCTTATTCCCAGGGTGTGGGAACGCCTTATTCCATGAAATCTTTTACTTTATAATATGCTTTACCACACAAACGCTCTTTAACAACTTTTTTGAATTTTTTTATGGAGAGCTTTTGAACGTTTTCTGGGATCCTATTGTAAAAGCGTATACAGTTGCCTTTAAAAGAATTGCTTACTTTCGAAAGACTACTCATTGGTGCATGTAACCTGTGTCTATTACGTGTATTCCTACTATGAATATCACTTTTCTTACAAAATTCATTTATGTTTTTTCGGACATACAGTAAATTTTCTAAGATGTATTGAGAGGTATCAGTCAGAATTCCTATTTCTTTAAATTTTTCTCTCTAAGATGAATAGGGAGGCAATTGAATTGAAGATGCATTCCGCGAAATCATACGGGCGGAGTGGAAAAATTATTGCGATCATTTCACAAAAATTGAGAACGAATACAGACAGAAAGATGCGTATTTAGATGAACCTTTTATAATAGGGATGTAGATATTTTTCAGAAATGTTTTTAAATCATTTATAAATATCTAATGGAGGCCTAAATATTATCAACTTTTGCTACGTCTAATGCCGATAAAATCTTGCATTTAATAATGCATTTTAAATTTCGTTCCAAAACGCTAACACTTGTCACGTGGCGTCATATTTTGTTAAACATCGTAAAAGTGATAAAATGATTCTAGTTGTCGTTAATAAAAAATGGATTATAACTGTGGGAATCAGCAGATGGCTCGGGAACACCAATTGCGACTGGGATTTCTGGAAAGTGTCCGCTCGAACTCAGAGACCACGACCACAATTATTTAAAAAAAATATAAATAAAATCCTGTTGTTCCGCACTTTTTGTATTATTTATTTACTTGCTAAGATTTCTAGATTAACTTTATTTCAATTTAAAGATTTGACTTGAAATTTGACATTAAATTCCCTTTTTTCTAGGTAAATTTCTTAAATGGCAGTACTAAATTCTCTACTAGCGCCGCTATCAACTGAACAGTTAGGATGGTGGCACTGTACATTCTCTTGGCCTAGGAACAAGTATCTTATACCTGCAATACATGTTGGTCGAGCTTAGGCCAATGCGAGCGTAGGCAAATTAATACAAGGCAAGCGCTACTGCCTAGATGTTTGGCAAACCAATGCAAGTGGCCAATGTAGACAAGTTTTGAGTCAAGTGTTGAGTGATGCCCACACGTTGGACGCTATCAGTTTGTATTATGCATTGAAATAATGTGGACGTCGTAGTAATTATTGCAGCTGCTGCTGTTTAGAGAGAAAAATAATGACGACATTAGTAGAAATCCAAGATGATTATTAGTTGTAGACACAAAAATTAAAGAAATGCGATAATTTTATTACATTTTAGTTAATTTATTTTTTGAAGTAGGTTTTAATTAATGTTTATAAATTTTGTTTCTTAATTTTTGATAGCTTTTGGCAGTAATTTTTCAAGAACCCATTTTTTGAAATTACTATTGTTCATTTCGTCGTGGTAGTTCCCACTTTTTGTGATTGATTTAAAAACGAGAAGTGCGTTCTCTACAAAACCTTCTTGTCCGCCTGCATGAACAATAATTCACCTGTTCCCTTTCGAAACGGGTTCCAAATCACCGTCAACTCCAGGACCTTTTGCCAGTTGAGTGAGATGAGTGTATGTAGGTTTCATCTAAATAAACAAGTGGCTTGTTGTCTCCACGCTCAATTTTCTTAATTTTATGTAGATAGGCCGCCCTTAACGCCACTACATCGTTACGTTCACTCAGCACTTTCCTATTTGATTTAGTTTTTTTAAAACGAAATCCTATTTTGTGAAGCAACTTTCGAAGAGTTTCACGTTTTGCCTCAGATGAAGTAAAAAAAGGTAGATGACGCACGGCCTTTGCTAATACTGAAGCCACAAAACTAAGCTCCTTCATGTAAATACACGCGCTCACGCACACAGATACACCAAAACTAAGCTCATTTTTGTTAGTATCTTACGAGTCGTCGTGCAGTAAGTTTGCCAAAAAAATACCGTTCTGTGTAATTAAATGGTGTAAAAACAATACAAAAGTGACCAAAGAGTCTAAATAAATATCGTTTCACACATAAATAAACACAAGACTATATTCTTTCAAGATATTTTAACACTATTTTGAGGTTAATCAACATAAATAATATTATTGCCCCAAAATGACGTATCGGAAGAGTGTTGCCAGAAGTTAGTATTTCTAATAGCCCAATAGTGGGTAAGTAAATTGCAGGCAAAGCCATAGCAAAATAATTAAGTACAGAGGTGACATAATTATTATTTTATTATTTGATCGCTATATAACTGAATCGAAATGACCTCGTATAACCTATGTTGTATTTTTTTTGGGACTCACGTACCCACAGCAAGACTATGTATTTAATTATTTATAAATTCAAAGATTTACCATTTAATAAATTTAAAAAAATGTAACAGTGTGGCTTGCAGAGAAATGTTTTTATAATTTAAATGTTTTTTTAATGGAAAACGACATATTATGTATTTAATTTAAATTGTGTATTGATAAAATGTGACTTTCTAATTACTATTATAATCAATTATTTTGAAACTGTTATTCTCTGACAATGATTTTAAGGACATGTTGTATTTATCAAGTTTATTTAATTGTAACTATTTTTTCCTGTTAATTTATATTAATTGTTTATTTATGTAAAGTTTTATTTTCACACACCATGTTATGGTAGAATGTATAGAACTTGTTTATTTTTTTTAATATCACCTACAGCTTGACAAAAAAAGAGTATGGAAAAATGAGGGCGCCACTGTCACTTAGGTCTCATCATAATATGGAAAATCAGCAAGATAATTTAATCAAATCGATAAAAATAAATGTGAAACACTAAGCTTTACTCAAAATCTAGTATTTGTCGGCCAAGTATTGTCAACATCATAGGTTTCCATTTAGTAAAATATTTAGTTCCACCTGTCACCACGTCATACTC
The DNA here is from genome assembly GCA_963853865.1 of Helleia helle. NCBI lineage: Eukaryota > Metazoa > Arthropoda > Insecta > Lepidoptera > Lycaenidae > Helleia > Helleia helle. The sequence goes on from OY971420.1 coordinate 11,529,447, forward strand.
TATTTATTCCCATGAATGTAGTAAATACATTAATAAATAAAACAATTGTGTCAATAAGATATCTATTGAGACAGTTTATAAAGTGATCCTACACGCCTCCTACATATTCGTAATATTATTGTATTTTATAAAAATATTCACTGTTGCATTCACTTATTACCTATTTTTATTAATATACAATTTTAAGGGATATTTTAAAAAATGGCAACCCTTCATTCACTCACACATACTTAAAAAAGTGGCTTCACTTTCTTGTTCCAAGTGCGCTATCTACCTTTTTTTACTTCATCTGAGCGTTTTGCTTGGAAATTTATGTCTTCCCTAAGAACATTCAGTAACTTCGATAAGGTCGGAATTTCTTTTCCTACTGAATAAAATTCATGTATCTTACTTCATAAAACACCAATGTCAAAATCAACAATCACTCGGAACAATACTAAAGCATGTACAAAAAAAAAAACTACGTTTTTTTTTCCTAGGTTTGAATTGACAGCTATGACGTCACAATATGGCGCTAAGTTCTATTCTCATTTGAAACGCATAGTACTATTACTACCACTACTACTACTACTAACTATATAGAGAAGAATACTACGTATTACTACTACTATTCTTGACTCTTTGCTCTAATAGTTTGTGACAATTAATGCAGAAATAATACATAGAAAAGAAACTACAAATACATATCTTTAAGTTTTACTGGCAGTATGTCGCAAAAAGCGATCGTATGCCTAAAATAACAGAAGAAGAATTTATATTATATCACAATCAGTTCAATAGGTAGTTCTAAACGTAGTGATTACAATACGTAGTATTCTCTATATAGGGTGATTACATTCTCTTGGGTAGTTCAACAATATCTAACCAATTTTGGGGTTGCCTGTGTACTGTGTATGTACATGTTATCAATTTAAAATTATTTGATTATTTAATTCGTTGCTGGATCAAAATGTCGGAGGAAGATGTAAGCAAATGGAATAAAGACGAGCAAGTAAAAGGTATTTTAGTTAATATTATATTGCATTAATTCAGCATTTTATGAAAACCTTATTTATTACAACTTTCTAAGCTTCAAACATCTATTGTATTATCAACACAATAATAATAAATACTTAATATATAAGAATAAAGTTTGTTTTGGATATTGTTTGTTTCTTTGTTTAAAAGCGCTAATCTCCAGATTCACCACTTGGCTTTGAAGAGATCTTATCGCATTTGATTGCCTATTTGTTGAACAGTTTTTAAAGTTATTGGTATTTTTTTTCTTCAAAGTCAAAGTTCTTTTTTTTGTCAATTTGAAATAGGAGAAATCGGTCGGGACAACAGTACCTTATGTTTTCTAAAATATGTTCCAGATGCAGCAATGTTTACCAGAACATCTAGTTTTGAAATGTTGGATCCACATGACCCAGTGATAAGCCGTCTGGCTACACAGCTTTTTAAGAAGACCAATGATTATCTGCAGGGGGAAATGTCAGCAGGACAGGTAAATAGTTTGTATATATATTATATTTTGTACAAATAAGTTTGTTACTACATTGGAATCCGTTTATGATGACATCAAAGCCAGATGAAAAAGATATCTTACTTTGTGGACTTCATACAAAGCATTGTGTTGAAAGTAAACAACCTTCTGATTTTGTTAGGTATATAGTTATGTATGTATTTATTTTTAAAGATACATACAATACAGCAAATTAAATTAAAATTACTCACAATGTTTAATTAGTTCACAATGCATTATTTTTATTATTTATGAAAAATATTTGTCTGTGGTTGAGACATGATTTTCCCGAATACTGTCAAAAGTAAAGCTAATACTAATCTGTTTACTCCCTGTTTAAATAATTTTAATATATCTTATATATAAAATTTCCATGTCACAATGTTAGTTACCGTACTCCTCCGAAACGGCTTTACCCATTCTTACCAAATTTTATATGCGTATTCAGTAGGTCTGAGAATCGGCTACTATCTATTTTTCATACCCCTAAGTGATAAGGGTGGTCAACCCCTCAAATTTTAAAAGTTAACGCAGGCGAAGCTGCGGGAAACAGCTAGTATAGGTATATAAATTCAATCTAATATAATAAGTTTATTTGGTCTTTATTTATTTTTGTATTTTAATAATAACTTGTAAAAATAATTAGTTCCCAGTTCACAAGTTATCTCTATATATAAAAGGCAAAGGTAATTTTTTTTTTATGTTAGTTGGATAGGAAACCGGCAAACGTGCCACCTGATGGTAAGTGGTCGACGTCGCCCATGAACATAAACCAGTTTACCTGGAACAAGCCCAGGCAACTCATGTGTTGCCCATTCTGAGATATAAAATGTCAAGTCTTCGTGCCAGTAATTACACTGCCTGTCTTGCCCTTCTCTCCGAAACACAGCAAAGCTGTTTCACGGGAGAAACAAGCAAGATGGTGGTACCCATGCAGCCGGGAGCGCGGCACAGCGCTTCCCTCCCACCGGTAAAATGTTTTTTAATTGATGATGATGATTGAATTATGTATCAACGCACAAGCCAAACCCTTAAGGCTAGAAAATTGAAATTTCGTTCACATATTCCTCTTATCACATAGGCATCTACTAAGGAAGGATTTATTTAAAATTCAGCCCCCAAAAGGGTAAAATGGGGGATCAAAGTTTGTATGAAACTTTTTATTCCTTAGACATATTTGCATGAAATTTCGTAAGAATTAAGTACGGCAATAATAATGAGTTTTGTAATTCATAATTTTCTAAAATTCAACCCCTGAGATGGTAAAACAGAGAATTGAAGTTATAAATAAATGGCAAAATTGATTGACTGAAAAATCAACGCACAGACCACATTGTTGAGGCTAGAAAATTGAAACTTCGCACTTTCGCACACGTATTTTTCATATTACGAAGAAACCACTAACGAGGGATTTCTCAAAGTTCAACCCCCAAAGGGGTGAAATAGGGTATAAAAATTTGTATGAAACATTTTATTCCTTGCCCATATTTACCTGAAATTGCTTATGAATTTAGTATGATGAGTTACATATTTCAGAATTTTCTAAAATTCAACCCCAAAGAGGGAAGGTTAGGAAGGGAGAAAATTGATTTCTCGCACACATATTCCTCATATGACGAATGCATCTAGTAAGGGAGAATTTTTTAACGTTTACCCCAAAGGGGTGAGATATCGGATAAAAGTTTCTATGAAACTTTTTATTCCTAGGAAACTTTTTATTCCTAGGACATATTTGCTTGAAATTTTCTACGCACAATTTAATGAATTACATACTAATTTCAACTTTTTTTTTTTAAATTCAACCCTTAAATTTTACTTATTTAATTGTGGGCTTGTTGTGTGGTTTATTTATTATTCTTTGGGGTAGGTATATTATTATGCTTTTTCATAAATTTGTTATTAAGTGAGGTGAAATATCATACTTAGGCAGGTAGTCATTTATCTAAAAGATAAAATGCCTCGCAGTATTCATTCTAATATTATATCGCTATTTCATAAATTTATTATTAAGTGAGGTGAAATATCATACTTAGGCAGGTAGTAATTTATCCAAAAGATAAAACGCCTCGCAGGATTAATTCTAATATAGGTAAGGTTGTTAGAATCCAAGAATGTGAGGAGCAGACTTAGTCTGTCAGGTTACAGATTCTGAACCAATCCAATGAAGGGCGTTAATATAATAGTGTCTTAAAAATGCTCAATCCATCACCGAGGACTAGGGAACAGACTTGTTTTTTTAAATCCATAATAACGCGAGCGAAGCCGTGGGAAAAGCTAGTATTTAATATTATGTACTTGAAATTTAAATACTAATTCATGTTTGTTGCGTGACTTTACAGGATCATTATAATCTTCTGGAAGAAATAAATAGACTGGCTATCACAAAGTATGCAGATCTGAGACACCTGACTGTAAACTTAAGTAAAACTTTGAATGAATACAATGAAATGTGTGAGTTAAATTTCATTTCATCTATTCTAGTCATGATGGTAACATAATATAACTTCTTTATAATTACATATTAAAGTCTCGAAAATGTAACTTTTGTAAACAATTTATTGAATGTTTATGTTTTACAGATACCGTTTCAATAAAACCACTACTGCAACAGATTGATGAAATTGATTCTCAAGTTTCACAGTTAGAGGCAAATGCATACCGACTGGATAATTATACAAAGCAGTTAAAGACCAGGTTTAAAGAACTTGAAGAACAATAACACATAATTTTTATATTCTTTATTAATTTATACATGTGTAAATATAAAGAATGTTTATTCAAATTAGGCCTACTAAGAAAGTTTATCTTCAATCGCAGTAGAAAGTGCATTCTTTTTCAGACCCTTTTATTAATCTATATTTGCCGAAAAAAAGTATTTTTATCGTTGATAAAATATATGCTTATGTAAATAAACAGATGGTTAAAAGTTTATTTAAGTATTCTCCTGGTATTATTTATTACTAGCTGATACCCGCAGCTTCACCCGCATGGAGTTTTAAAAAACTAGCTTATGTATTTCCTTGCTAGAATGAGATAAAAAAAAACAATAATGGTCAACAGTCAACACTGTTTCTGTCACACAAACTTTGAGATAAGTTTGTGAAAAGCAAAAGCGCAGAGCAATTTTTTGGGCCAGATATTTATATTCTCTCGTTGCGTGTGGTCGTGGTCTCAGCGATACATAAAATATCTATTTTACAAGAACATTTTCAACAATGTTTTCTTGTTTCATACTTTTTAGGGCGTGTTTTCAGCATAAAGTTAATATACCTAGCGGAATGTATATTAACTTTATGGTTTTTAGAACTCGAGTATATTCTTTTCATTTTTATTTTCAAGGCATTAACTACTAAGCTGCAGCAATAGGTGGTGCGATGCTTCTTTGCGTATCGGGGCAGTACCTACCTCTCACTCACATATAGTAATAGTATCTAACATCACCGACGTAAAGTAATAGCTATCACATAGCTATACTGTCGCGTTTCGTGCGGTTTGGGGGGGATAGCGAAATAGGGAAAGAGCAACGCATCTGCATAATCTTTGGTTGTGCGGATGTGTATGGGCGTCGATAATCTCCAAACGGCTTCAACTGGTGGGACGAAAGAGTGGGGCTTCGCCTCTTTAGTCCCCATCAATCAATACTTCCCACTCCATCCACCCTTAACAGTCCTCCACAATATTCGCGAACCAATCATTATTATAATAATACAGATCAAGTATGTATTTAAAACAAACACTATAGAAAACCAACCAAAAAACCATCAGAACAGTCCTACTATAAAAACCACTCCAGAACAGTCTCATAATATATTCGCCAACCAATCACAATAAAAATATGCAGATTATGTTTTAAAAACAATCACTAAAGCCGAACTCCGATCGAACAAAATAACAATGGAGAACACATACCTAAACAAAAATTAAAACCGACTTCAAAAAAAAAAAAAAACTAAAAAGTAATAAAATAATTTTCTTAATTTTTGTGCCTACAATTTATAATCAACTTGTTCTTCTACTAATATACAATCTTTGCATTTACCACGTCATTATTGTTACTTTTGGAGTCGGTGTCAGCCAAGGTAGGCAGCAAAGAGTATAATAATATAATATGATAGGCAGGGAAGTAGGTAGGTACATCAACAAATACGACACCGGCTTCAAAAGTAACAATAATGACGTGGTAAGTGCAAAAATAAAATTGTACATTATCTTGTAATTGTACAATAAAATCGGCTCCAGCATCAGATCGACTCTAGACCTTCATTAAATTGTAGTCCTTCAAAACACTTTATAAAAAATTTATCAAACGCACTAGTCGCCCCTACGATTTTCGAAAGTTCCCCTCGATTTCTCTGGGATGCCATCATCAGATCCTGGTTTCCTTATCATGGGACCATTTGGGAAGTATACCCTTTAGAACGAAAAAAGAATTTTTCAAATCGGTCCAGCCATCTTCTAGTAATCAGGTAACATACATAAAAAAAAGAAAAAAAGATTCCGACGAATTGATAACCTCCTTCTTTTTGAAGTCGGTTAAAAAGGGTCAAAACATCATTATCAAATACACCTCAAATCGGAGCGTACATCATGTACATTATATTAGTTTTTACTTCACTTCAATACATGCAGTATTTCCGAAGCTATAACGACGAGAAGTTTCAGCCCTTTTTTTAAATTCCTAGATTACGCGCGCTCATGCTATGACGTCACACCCCCGTTGTCGTAGTTCGGTACGTTGATCCTACATACTAAATTACGCGCGTCTCGTTTCATTTTTAACCGACTTCAAAAAAAAAGGGAGGTTCTCAATTCGTCTGTATGTTTTTTTTTTTTTGTATGTATGTGACACGATATCTCCGCCGTTTGTGAATGGATTTCGATGGTTATTTTTTTGTTTGAAAGCTGGTGTTTCCAATTTGGTCCCATATTAATTTTATTAAGATCTGACAAGCCGTTTTTTAGTTATTCCCAATAATGCCTATTTGGTTGGTTTTGTTTATCTTGATGATATGATAATTTTATTACATGTCGATGTAAAGTCTAACAATTGTATAGGATGCTTTGGTAGCACACCATAGTATGTCGCGGTCATCGTAATCATCATCATCATCACCATCATCATCATCATCATTTATCCATCCACTGCTGAACATGCCTCCTTCAATGAACGCCAAGACGACGAATTTCGGAATCACTAAAAATTAAGAAATAAAAACATTTTACAAAAAATTAAAACCGACTTCAAAAATGCTAAACTAAAAAGTAATAAAATAACAGTTTCTTTAATTTTTGTGCTTACAACATATAATCAACTTAATCTTCTACTAATGTACAAACTTTGCGTTTACCACGTCATTATAGTTACTTTTGGAGTCGGTGTCGTATTTGTTGCTGTACATTACCTTCCTACCTTGGCTGACACCGACTTTGACGACAACACCGGTTGGAGTTGGTAAGCAAACAAGTAATAACTATGACTCAGACATTTCGACAGACGAACTAAACATGCATTTTGCTTCACCTGATACAGACTTCGACGCCAATACTAAGGCTTGCACACTAGAACATCTTTCCCAGCTATCGACTCCTATAATCATCCTCCGTTCTTTTTTAGCCAAATTACTGGATGTGATATTAAGAAGAACATATTAGCCATATCGTCTGATGCCGTTGGTTGCGATAACATTAGTCGTAAGATGTTGATCTTTGATGTAATTCTCCCTATTCTCACGCACATCTTTAATAGCTCCATGGATTCTGGCATCTTTCCTGATACTTGGAAGGATGCTTATGTTATTCCTTTATCAAAAAAATCTAATCCTTCTACTGTTACTGACTTTCGACCAATTTCAATCCTTCCTTTTCTATCCAAAGTCTTCGAACGCATAGTCCGCTTTCAACTTACTTTATATAAGACGCAAAATGATATTTTAATCCACTTCAATCAGGGTTTAGAACAGGACATAGCAAGGCTACTGCTCTTGTTAGGGTCACCGACGACATCAGATATGGCATGGATAACAAAAAGCTAACTGTTCTGTCTCTATTAGACTTCAGTAATGCTTTTAATACGGTAGATCATGACGTACTTCTTAGTATTATGTGTTCACTTAACATATCTCCATCAGTAATTTGCTGGTTTCGTAGTTATCTACAGAGGCACCGACAAAGAATAAAGTTGGCAATGGATCTTTCTTCGTGGTCTGATTTGCCTGTCGGTGTGCCTTAAGGTGGCGTCTTATCTCCCCTTCTTTTTGGCATATTCAACATCACAAACAACATTTCTTCTCTCTACCATTTGTATGCAGATGACTTGCAGATCTATGCTCAGTCTAAACTCGAAAACTTGCCTGAGGCCATTACTATAATGAATAAAGATCTTGCTGCTGTATCTGTATGGAGTCGCTGTTATGGTCTGAAATGAAATCCAGTGAAATCAAAAATTATAGTATTGAGCTGTCGGGCTCTTATTTCTAGGATTGACTGGGGTTCTTTACCTCCGGTGCTCATCAATGGCACTACTTTACCTTACAGTAAATGCGTTAAGAATCTTGGCGTTTACATGGACGAGAATATGAACTGGATAACGCAGATTAAAGAAGTGAGTAGAAAAATGTTTTCAACTTGGCATTCGTTAAGACGGCTACAATACATGCTACCTACTTCTACGAAAATTGCGCTTGCGGAATCTCTTTTTCTTTCTTATCTTGACTATGCTGACGCGTGCTATCCTGATCTTACTGAGCAACAACTAACAAAACTTGAATTTTGCTCCAAAATTTAGCTATAAGATTCGTATTTTCTTTGAGCAAATACGATCACATATCCGATTTTCGCAATAAGCTCAAGTGGTTGCCAATTCGCTTTCGCCGGAATACTAGAATGTTGTCGCTGCTTTATAACGTACTTAAAAATCCCCGGGCCCCAGAATACCTAAGAGAAAAGTTCATAGTGCGTAATTCTGACAAGGCACTGCGCTCGAATGACACAACTACAGTGCCACATACTTTTCTTGGCCGGCGGCTGAAATTGGTACTACCATCGGCATTTTGAAATGTCAGACTGACATTGTAAGTTAGCTCTCAAATACAACTTGCGGAGTTTTGTGTTTTGTGGTTTTTATGAACATCAAACATGCCTGAGTCGCAACTTAGAATATGGCCATGTGTTAGTTTTGCCATAATTAAAATTACGTGTTTAAAAAATTGTGTAACAATATGGTAACAATAAGCAAACATTTTTATTCTTTGTTTCTTTTTGAGATGTGGTACCTATTTTCAATTTTACATATTTTTTAGAATTTAATATGCTCCATGCTGGCATTCTATGCTAAAAACTCTGAGGTTAAAAAATAAGACTCCAGTATAAATTACATACATTAAAAGAAATATATTATATTGTAATTTAAAAAGTTGTTTTAATTTTAGATATATTAATCCCTATACGTACATATTGTTATTATTAATTGAACAAGTAAATGCCCAATAATTTAAAGTCAAAACTAAACAAACAATATTTGTATTAAATCGAGTAAGTAATCGAAACTCGTAACTCGTAACTCGAATAACATTTTATTTGTATCGAGACGTTATTCGTTCTACCCAAGGCATAAACACTTTGGTCTTTGGTGGTTTTGTAATTACTAATTTGTTTAATTGTACTTGCAATGATCGGGAAGGAGTTTGTGAGAGTTATTTAGTTGTTATTACAGGTCAGTTTTACTAAATTAGTCAATCAGTATGTAATAAAATAAATGAATAACCGTTTTATATTTTTGGAATTTGGTGTCTTTATTATGTGTGCGAAGAGAAACGCTATTAGGGTGAATTTAGTGATTTTGCTTCATCCAAGTAATACGTCTTGGGCGACAGAAATCATAATTACAGGTATGACGGACTATAATTACTTCCTTTCTTGAATTTATTGCGAAAATAAATACCTACAAATTATGCATTATGACAGATTAAATTGTTTGTGTGCTAAAATAGTTATTAGTCTTTTTCTAAATATATATCGTACATTCACCTGCGATGTGTAACACTTATGTGTGCTGAATACGAATATAGATAAATCAAAAACCGCTGCCTTTTTGAATTTTGAATGTATTAATTCAAAGAATCTAATATACTCGAAAGGTACACATGAGATTTGTATACTATATATTTTTATTATTGTCTTAAAAGAAAGTTAGTGCAAAACTTTTAAAGTTAATATTAATAATAAATGTGTTTTATTTTTATTATTAATATTTTCGACGCCGACCTCCGACTACCTCTATTCAACTAGGAAAATATTCTTTTGTAAGATAAATAACAAATATTTGTTTATCACTATCATTGATACCATACATCATTATAAATCCAATAGTGATTCAAGCACAATGGGCATTCAGCCAAGCCATGCAAAAATATGATTGAATAGGTAAGATTTCTTGTTATACATTCAATTCTTCACTTATTCAATGAAACATCTACATAAAGAAGTTAATATTTATAATAACATCCTTGACTTGCTTCTTTATTTGTCTATTATTATCTGATAACATTCTGTCTCCATTTTGGAACCTATCTTATGTTGTGGAACTAAGGCATTGTTGATCTGTGGAAGTGATCCACCTATTTAATCTAAATGCAATTTTTATATCTACAAGACAATTGTTATACCCCCTAAATTATTTTTGACAGGCCTATAAACAATGCACTATCCCACCGCTACTTGTTATATCTGACAGACATTATTTTGTATAAGTAGATACTTTAACTAGGATGTTGTAAAATCCTTCGCTTTATAAAAAAAGAAAGCAAATTGTACTGATTATTTTTTTTTAAATTCTAGAGGTTTGCATTAGTTTGCAACGCAACCTGCAAGCCTTACTTTAGAAAGTGTAATGAGAAAAAAAAAACCAATTCAATTGATAACCTTCTTCTTTATGTTGGAGTCGGTTAAATAGTACTGGCTATTTGCATCCTCTTATTCTTTGAAAAAAGCTAAAACATGCTTCTATGGCTATAAAAGGAAGTAGTGGAATTGTAGTTTATAATTAGTACTAATTAATGATTATATTATCAGTTTCTTTACTGCATAATATCTTACAACTGCTTATGTAAGTTATTAGTAGTGTTATGTGATTCAAAATGCATAGATAGATTTCCTTATACCTTTATAAATATTCACATTGAGTAATTACAATAATGTAGCCTAGTACTTTCCATTTTCAAGGTATTTATATAGACAATAGAGATTTTATCACAACCGACACCAGGAGGCCATGTGGTCGTAGACTGCACGGTTGGCAGGGGCAACCCCCCACTTTATAAATCAAAAGTGAGCCGAATGGGCTCACTTCCCGCATCCTGGCACCCCGTTGACCCATCTTGTTTTCGTCAGTTCCCATGTATCAGGAGGATAATTTTCCGCCAGGATCTTGGCTTGTTCTAAGATCCTGTTGTCCTACCACATCTCCGTACCGGTGGTTACTACAATAGGGTCGCTTACCCCCACCATGGTTCAGGCCTTGTCGTGGCGGTGGGGCTCAGTAGCCTAGGGTGAGCCCAGCACCTTGGGCGAAGCCAATTGAGCTCTTTGTACCCTCTTATAAGTAAGTAAGTAAAGTAAGGAGAGGGGACAAAAGAGCAGGGGGCAAGGAGTGAGGATGGGAACCTCACCTCATTGTACTGTCCTGACGTTGGGAGGGGTTGTTTTGTGGTGCGGGACAACCCCTCTGTGGAGGTGGCGTCGGTCCCTTGCGGGGCTGACTAGCCGTCGAGGTGCCCTGTTAGATTAACAGATCTGGGGCACCTCACCAAGGCGGCACTGGTGGCACTCGCCGAGTTTTAGTGGGTAGAGCTGCGTCCATTTACCATCTTTCGGGCGCAGCGAGTCCGATGTCTCAGAGCATTTCCCGGCGTAAAAGAAAAAAGGGTCGCTTGCCGGTGCTTTGAATATTGGAACACCATTCCTCTTAGTTTGTTCTTCGTCTAGGGGAACGATGCCTGCTGTGGCGTTGTATGCGGCCATGTGTTGCTTTATCTGTTTCCCCTTTATCGTTTTCCTGGTCAAGTTATTGTATACCTCTGCCTCCTCCATTCTTATGTTTAGCAGGCCCTCTTTTTGGCTTTGGTAGGCCTCTAGTATTCATCTGTATTTTATAAGGGTGTAGATATATATTTGTTCCACTGAGTTTGTTTCGCCGGTTCTTCTCAGTGGGCTTACCTTGGAACCGGTGGTAGATTCAATTGACGTTCAAAAATATACTGTATTACTACTATTTTGAATTAAAAAAAATTGTATTTGGATAGATTGACCATAGTTCTGAACTTGACCAGGATTATACATAAGTAAGTAAGATGATGTAATATTTACTTATTTATAGAAATTTCAGTATTCATTTTTAATCTAAATACCCTTAATATACCAGTCAAAGATAGCTTTAAAACAAATAAAAAGAGGTAGAATGATTATTCACTTGAATTTATAGATTGTCAGTTAATACTTATTTACTATCTTTAACTCCCCATGCAAAAAGAGAGGTCAAAAAGGTATACAGGGCTTCATAGCTACAATATGTATCTTTTCATACAATAATGATAAACAATATTTATCAATTTTCATTGTATTGATATTTGTAAATTACCTATCATTATAAACAGGAAGACCTTATTTTAATTTCTATATTAAATTAAATTCCAACCCTTTCCTTTTTTAAATTACCTCCCTCAAAACATTAATGTTCACTAATTTCTAACAGTAAAAATTGTATTATATTAATATTATTCATGATCTTTACATTCTTTATTATTAGCAATTATCTGATAAATTTGATACTGAGAAATGAGAATGATTGATAAGATAATATTATTTGAAAATGTTTTTGTTGGCATTACACAGTGTATCTGAAAACTGACTAATCCCTAATGCTAAGGGATAAAACTTCTTGTTGTCTATATTGAATTATTATTATTTAAGGGTGGGGACACCAGTGAGGCCAGACGGGTGATCAGTCCTCATTAACGGGACCATTTCACCCATATATTGAATTAAGGAGATTATTTAAAATGTGAATAAATTAAAACATTAATAATCAAATTATGTTTCAAACATTCTGCCTTTAGTTGTAATTACTTAACTATTACCAAATCTTCTATATGCAAATAGGAGCTGTTCTATAGATAGATTGACTCATCACGATATCTCTGGAACTATAACACCTAGATACTTCAAATTTGGTAGAAATATTACTTTTACCATGTAGAGGTCAGCTAAGAATGTATTTTAAGAAATTCCTCCCCCTCCCCCTTTGACAGAACGAAGTCTGTGTGGGCAGCTAGTATTTTATATTTGTGCAATGGTGTATTTGTAGTAGTATGTAAATTTTATACATGTATATAGTAGCCTCTTATTTGAGGAAGGATAGTCAATGTCCTGACACAACAAGATCTTTCATGTTTTATCTAGGTAAAGTATTAATAAGCAAATCTGATTGTCTGCTTGGACTCCAATTTCTATAATATGCAAGAGTAAAGTTATTTTACTGTTAATATAATATCTAAAAAAGAATGTATAATGCAATAAGGAACCCTAAAAAGAAACTGCTCTAGATACGAACCAACTTAACTACCCAAGCCTAGAAAGGCGAAACATCGTTAATTAAGGAACAACACACTCATGAATAATTGAGAGGTTAAAACGATTAAAACTAGTTATCTTAATAACATTCAATTGACGAAGAAACCATTAAACATTATTTTCAAAGAAAAAAGTGAAGTGAGGAAAGGAAAGATATATATCAGGTACATATACAATAGACATAATACTTTTTTTTAATAGCCTATTGGATCCCACTGTTGGGCAAAGGCCTCCCCTGCTTTGCTCCACCTATAATATTATAATATGATAATTGTATCATCATCATCATGAGCCTCTATCCGTCCACTGTTGAACATAGGCCTCCCTCAAAGAACACCAAGAAATGTATTAAATTATTTAATCCTGGCTATTTAGTATAATATATTATATATAAGCTATTTCTAATAAACGCCGACATATTCTCCGCCACTCGTAAATGGTATAGCCAACTTGGACTGGTAAATACAATGTAGGTACCTAAATATAAAATTACTGAAATGAATTCGGGGCAACCTCCCTCATATAAAAATCAATAGGTGAGCCAACACTAAACCGATGTAGCATTAGGGCCAATAGGCCATTAGCTTAGACCATTTAAAAAAATTAAGTAATTTATTTTGGTAATTATGAATTAATACGATCTTGAGCATTTTAAAAACGACACCGGTGGGAGGGAAGCGCTGTGCCGCGCTCCCGGCTGCATGGGTACTACCACTACCACCATCTTGCTTGTTTCTCCCGTGAAACAGCTTTGCTGTGTTTCGGAGAGAAGGGCAAGACAGGCAGTGTAATTACTGGCACCGAGACTTAACATCGTATGTCTCAGGATAGGCAACACAGTGGAGGAGTGGGCGCTAGCTGCCGGACTGCCCCTTCTTAACACAGGGACAGTCCAGACGTGCGTGCGTTGGTCGGTAGGTTCCGTGGTGGATGTCACGTTCGCCACGCCGGCCATCGCACGCAGAGTGGAGGGGTGGAGGGTGGAGACGGTGGTGGAGACTCTCTCGGACCATCGTTACATAAGGTTCGAAGTGTCTCCAGGCCCGTCCGTCCGGCGTCGTTGTCGTCGTCATCGACGTCCAGAGGGAGAAGCCAGTTTCCGCGTTGGGCACTCTCTAAGCTCGACCGGGAACTGGCAGAGGAGGCCGCTATCGTCTGCCGGTGGAGCCTCCCTCCGTTGTCGGAACTGGGGATGGAGGAGGCGGCGGACCGGCTCTGCGACGCGTTCACCGCCGTCTGCAGAGCGGCCATGCCGCCCGCGAGACGTCCACCCCGCGGCGGGCGCAACTGGCGGTTGGCTGAGATAGCCAGTCTCCGGGCCGCCTGCAATGGGGCATACGGCTTTATACCCGGAGCAGGCGGCGGCGCCCCCAGGACGTCGACAGGGACGACAGGCTGCGCAGGGTCTACACAGAAAAGCGAAAGATCCTGCAGCAAGCTATTTGCCGAGCCAAGGAGGAGGCCTGGCTGGAGATGGTTGAGAGTCTCAACAGAGACCCCTGGGGTCGACCATACATATGGGCGCGAAACAAGCTCCGCGCCCAGTCGGCCCCAATCAACGAAACGCTCCAGCGGGGCCAACTAGGGAGGATCGTCGGGGAACTCTTCCCCGACACACCCATGGGCTATACGCCCCCCAGGATGGCTCGGCGGACGAGGAGAGTGTTCCGCCACCCGTCACGGAGGCTGAAATGGAGGCGGTCCTCCAGAGCAAGAAGAGTGCGCCGGGTCCAGACGGGGTGCATGGGAGGGTCCTCGCAATCTCTCGCGTACCTCGGCGATAGCCTTCGGGAGCTGTTCGACCGCTGCCTGCGGTCCGGTCAGTTCCCGAGGGCCTGGAAGGAGGGTCGGCTCTGCCTGCTGCCAAAGGCAGGGCGGACCCTGGACTTGGCTTTGGCGGTGCGACCGGTAGTGTTGCTGAGCGAAGCTGGGAAGGCCTTGGAGAGAATGTGGCCTCCCGGCTCGTTCAGCACCTGGAGGAGGGCCCGGGACCGGGACTCTCAGAGTCCCAATTTGGGTTCCGGGTACGCCGGTCGACCGTCGACGCCCTCAAACGCCTTCGGGCGGTGACGGGTGAGGCGGAACACAGAGGGGAGGTGGTGGTCGCGGTGTCCTTGGACATCGCGAACGCCTTCAACAGCCTACCTCACAGTGTGATACGGGAGGCACTGAATTTCTTCGGAGTGCCCCCGTTTCTAAGGAGGCTGTTGGAGGCGTACCTCTCCGAGAGGAGGGTAGCCTGCGAGGACCGGTGTGGGTCCGTAGAGTGGTGGCGAGTCGGCTGCGGTGTTCCACAGGGATCGGATCTTGGTCCGTTCCTGTGGGACATCGGCTACGACTGGGTCCTGCGAGGCCGCCTCCTCCCCGGGATGGGTGTCATATGCTACGCGGATGACAACCTCGTGTATGCCCGGGGACGAGGCTATAAGGAGGCGGAGCGGCTGGCCGAGGTTGAGATCGACCTCGTGATTAGCCGCATAGAGAGGTTAGGGCTTCGGGTCAGACCTGAGAAGACCGAAGCCCTTCTCTTCCGCGGGACCGGGCGGAAAGGACCCCCACCGGAGGCTGCCCTCCAGGTCGGAGGGGTGAGGGTCAGGATGAGCCCCCATATCAAATATCTGGGGCTCATTCTTGACGGAGGGTGGACCTTCGGCCCACATTTCTCCATGTTGGGATCGAAGGTCGTGAAGGCGGCAAGTGCACTGGGCAGACTCCTCCCGAACCTCGGAGGACCCAGCGCCGCCTGCAGGCAGCTATACTCCGG
The DNA here is from genome assembly GCA_963853865.1 of Helleia helle. NCBI lineage: Eukaryota > Metazoa > Arthropoda > Insecta > Lepidoptera > Lycaenidae > Helleia > Helleia helle. The sequence continues at coordinate 11,545,340 of OY971420.1, forward strand.
AGTCTGCCGGAGTATGGCGACGTACGGTGCACCCATCTGGGCGGATCACCTTACCGGGAGGAATAAGGCCCGGCTGCGGTCGGCGCAGCGGGTCATCGCGGTAAGAGTGATCCGGGGGTACCGTACGTACGGTTTCGTGGGCAGCAGCCACTGCTCTGGCCGGTGACTCCCCGTGGGAGCTCGTGGCAGAGGTTCTTGTCGAGATGCACTCCTATGTCTCGGTGAGAGCCTTACCCTGGACGGGATCCTGCGGATTCGCCGACTAGGGCAAGAGGCGATAATGCGGAGGTGGGGGGAGGACCTGGCGCGGCAGCCGTATGGCAAAAACCTGACGGTTGCTCTGCGTCCGGTCCTTGAGCGGTAGATGCGCCGTAAACGTAAACCCCTCACCTTCCGTCTGACATAGGTTCTCATCGGGCATGTTTGCTTTGGTGAGTACCTGTGCCGGACGGCCCGCAGGTAGCCGTTGACAGTGTGTCACGATTGTGGCGCGGCGGTGGACTCGGCCGAGCACACTCTTGAGGTGTGCCCGAGATGGGCGGCGCTGCGTCACAGTCTGACATCAGTCATCGGAGGGGACTTGTCTCTGCTGAGCGTCATCACCGCGATGCACGGTGACGATGAGTCCTGGACGGCGATGGTCTTCTTCTGCGAGGCAGTAATGTCCCAGAAGGAGGCCGACGAGCGGGTGAGAGAGGAGGCCGCTGACGAGGCCTCCCCCCGCAGGCGACGAACGGGGGTGCGTAGGAGGCGCTACTTAATGCGCCTCCAGTAACGCCTCGGTGTTCGTGTCGGGCTCAGGGTCCTGGGTCTGTATGGCACGACGTCGTCGGGACTGCTTAGGGGCGGCCGGGCAGTCCCCCATTATGAGAAGTAGTCCGGTCTTCGCCGGGGCCAGCCTGTCCTGCATATCCGGGACCCTCAAGAAGCGGCTGAAGGCGCTCACAGTGGTTTTAGTTAGGGTGGGCACTCCCATGTGCGAGTCCCACATTGGGTCAGGATCTACCCAAAGATCCTGGCTGCATACATAAGGATTTCCATGCGAAAAAAAAAGGATAGGCAACACATCTAATGAGTTGCCTGGGCTCGTTCCAGGTAAACTAGTTTATGTTCATGGGCGACGTCGACCACTTACCATCAGGTGGTACGTTTGCCAGTTTGCCTATAAAACTAACATTAAAAAAAAACATATCAGGTATCGCCAAATTCAAGTACGCAATGATACAATACAAAAAAATCAAAATAAAAGGTTATACTTTAATAACCCCCAACGCAATAAAATAATAGAGCTGATTACCTTAAATGGCTTAACCGACTTTCATGTAAAATGTCTAAGAACCACTGCTAGAAAACCTGGTCTCACAAACCTATGTCACAAACATACACACTTAGCGTTTGACTTTTTTTTCTTTGTGTCGTTGGATAAAAATTAAAACCGCACAAATTGACATATTGACAAAGCCGTTATAGTTTAACGCAGTACCTACATATTATATTAAACCTACCTTTTTTTTACGCCGGGAAATGCTCTGAGGCATCCCGCCTGGGGAGTTGGTCTCCCCAGGAGGGTATGTGGGACTCGCTGCGCCCGAAAGATGGTAAATGGACGCAGCTCTACCCACTAAAACCCGGCGAGTGCCACCAATGCCGCCTTGGTGAGGTGCCCCGGATCTTTTAAGCTAACAGGGCACCTCGACGGCTAGTCAGTCCCGCAAGGGACCGACGCCACCTCCACAGAGGGGTTGCCCCGCACCACAGAACAATCCCTCCCAACGTCGGGACAGTACAATAGGGTGAGATTCCCAACCTCACTCCCTGCCCCCTGTTCTTTTGTCCCCTCTTCTTATAAGAGGGGTACAAAGAGCCCCCTCGGCTCAATTAGCTTCGCCCAAGGTGCTGGGCTCACCCTAGGCTACTGAGCCCCACCGCCACGACATGACTTGAACCGTGGTGGGTATATTATACCTACCTACACATATCACCCCCAACCCCTCTGAACTTGATAACAAAGTAGGTATGTCAAATATCATAAGATTAGCTTGGATTAGCTTGACTTTGATATATATTTTGACATGTAGGTATCTCATAGATCATGCAATAATTATCGTTTATCCGTGCATTAATTAAATAAATTATTATATGGAGTTAGTTAGTCTGTTTGTTCAAGTAAACTTCTGAATTTTGATGGAACTTACTTTGTTTCGTCTACGAACTAAAATAGGTCTATTGAAATAACACGTGTGAAGTTGCGGGTACTAAAGAAATATACTGTTCTTGTGGCACGAACAAAGCACGGAAACATGTCGTCCTGCATTTTAAAGGTGGGCGCAACCTGTGTTAATAAAGGTCGAAGTGGGGTCTGGTTACGAAAATAAATAACTTCGGTTTCATACTATAACAGGTTTTAATTCCGTCCAATCATCTGTACATTAGCGAACGTAACAAGCTTATAGTTTTTTGAAAATTATGAATCATGAATATGAGAGCTCATGTAGTTAGTTGGTTTTAGTAGTATTATTAAGGATTGTTCTAATTAATATTTTTAAATATGTTTTATAGTGCAGAGTTTAAGTGCCGAGTCAAATTCTTTTGGAACAAAGTTCCATAAGGGGCGTTGCATCGCTAGCTGTGTGTTGTCTATTAGCGCTGCTTAGCAAAAAAGTTCGAATCTCACCGATCTCAGGTGACTCTTTTTTGCCGGCCGGAAAAAGCTCTGATTTTTATCGATAAAAATCATAAAAAAAATGTATACCCGAATAATTATTTTCTTTATACTTACCTCGAATAGAACTTGAAATTAATCTTATATATAAAATTTCCATGTCACAATGTTAGTTACCGTACTCCTCCGAAACGGCTTTACCGATTTTTACCAAATTTTATATGCGTATTCAGTAGGTCTGAGAATCGGCTACTATCTATTTTTCATACCCCTAAGTGATAAGGGTGGTCAACCCCTCAAATTTTAAAAGTTAACGCGGGCGAAGCTGCGGGCAACAGCTAGTATTTTTATAATAAGGAACTTCGTTCCTATCTAGTGTCCCACGATACCACAGTTTTTTTTAAATGACATTTTCGTATAATAGGAAAGTGATAATTGAACTCCGACTAATTGAAATGTCTGTGGAGTACCTATGTTAATTCATTCCTATACCGTATAGCCTAACCGTATAGTTTGACGAAACCGCGACATATGACCAGTATAAAATAGGTATATTTGTTAAAACTAATTATAAAAACACATACCCATACCTATAACATATTATATACAATTCGTTGCTGTTAAATAACGGCGCTTAGAAATCTTATATTATAATAAACATAGAGATTATGAATAATTAACTAATTAAACTACTCGTTTCTCATACATATTATAAAGAGGAAAGATTTGTATATCTGTTTGTGACGAATAAACTCCAAAACTACTGGATAGATTTCAAAAATTCTTTAACTCGTGCGAAGCTGCGGGCAACAGCAAGATTGCGATAAAGAATAATGGCGACCTTTGCGCACGTTATGAGTATCATGTTATTAACCATGGATATATTATTATGTATCATGTAAGCTTACTTGATAAAGACAATTCAAGTGCTAACCTTCAATGGATATGCATATTATATGTATACTGTAGCGTTAATACACGACAAAAAGTAATTAACTTTTGGTGACGGGTATAATATCCAAATATTTTGAGTATTAAAATATGATTATCACACAAGCGTTTTTTTGGCAAGAGAAGAAAATGTGATCCAACGTGCCAGCCTTGTTATTAATAGTAGGTAATTCATAATTACGTCAATTGAAATTTAAAAAGATGACCTAATTGTCAAACGCATAAAATTTATGGCCTATGGGTACCTACTGGCCGAACGCAACAAGTCTTTCAATATACCTACCTGTGTTACATCAACACACGTTTGGCTTTTATAATATTAGTATACACTACTTATTTGTTTTATTTTTATCTCTTTCTAGCAAGGGAATACATAAACTACTTTTTCGAACTCCCACGAGGGCGAAGCCGCAGGAAAAAACTAGTAAAATATATAATACACACGCTCATTAAATAAATAAGAATGCATTCTTTATGTTATACATACGGTCATTCCAATGATTCATATTTCATACCATCGCGGCATCGGTCTCTGTGTGGACAAAGGCTTTCAATCTCATACTACACATACTGCATTTATAACGTTGCAACAAGTATTAATTGAGTAACAATGGGCCGGTTACATACAATAAAAATACGGATGGTTCCATACACGGGATGACCACATTCATATATTTTGTCTTCTTTAGGCATATAATATTATATTGATTAGGTATATTTATTATTGACTGGGTAATCACTTTAGTGTTGACATTTAGATACAATTAAGATTTGGCAACAAAAAGAAAAATAAAAGGTACAAAAAAAGAAAACTGCTTAAATATGTATATAATATTTAAGTTATAAAATAATATGAGATATATTATATGGATATAATTAGAACGCGTTTGCTATGTTGTATAATGTATTAATATTTTAAAAGTTCTCTTATAAAATTTCTATGATTCTTATAGGCTAATTATCCAGGATATAAAACGACCTTCACCGAGATGTTTATTTGATGAAACGTATTTTATATTTAATTTAATATGTCAATAAATATACCTATTGCATATGGGCTGCCTAACAAATTTTAGTCCAGGGTATGTTTAATTAATAATTAAAAAATTTTTTTTAAACATTTCACCGGTTTGATTATTAGATAAATTCTATACCAATCGAAAGTATGAAGCCCATAGAATATGCAAACGTTAGGTTGCCTATTCTTTTCCGGTCACAACTATCGGGTAGCCAAGTATAAACAGGTAAATCTATACCGGACCGGAAAAGAATAGGCAACCTAACGTTTGCATATTCTATGGGCTTCATACTTTCGATTGGTATAGAATTTATCTAATAATACCGGTGAAATGTTTAAATGTTTTATTTATTTTTTTAAATTATTAATTAAACATACCCTGGACTAAAATTTGTTAGGCAATCCATATGCAATATATTTATTGACATATTAAATTAAATATAAAATATGTTTCATCAAATAAACATCTCGGTGAAGGTCGTTTTATATCCGTATCCTATACTATTATAACATTGACACAGTAATATGGTGGATAATATGGTGACGTTCGAGGAATAATTTATTTAGATACCCACATCCCACATTAAACTTGAGCTGAAGGCGTGTTGACAGCTGAAGGGTGTCAGGTTGTGCATTGTTCTCGTGTTTACGTTCGCACCACACATGATACTCAGATTATGGTACACAGCGTCTGAGGACTAGGTATTACACAGAAATTATGCTTTAGTTTCGTTCAAGATCGAATGGGGTTTGTGGGTATTTATAAATGGTAATGTGTTGAATACAAAAAGTTTCACTCGTAGCACGTGCTTAGTGCAAGCATTAATAAATTGGTGATTATTAAATAATAATGATTAGAGATGGAATATTTTTAAAATATAATGGTCTTTACAGTAAAGTTTATTATATTGGCCAGACTGATAATAGTTTTACAGATTTATGTGTGTGAATTTTTATTTAGTATTGAAAAGAAATTGCCGTCACCAAACGCCCGGAAGATGTGAATCTTCTAAGTTAATATTGCAATTCATAATAAATAAAATTTTATTACGAGAGATGGAATAAAATAAATTAATATAGGTAGTATACGCGGTTTGCCGTCATGACTTTCGAACCCATTTTATAGCTAAAGGCGCGCCAATAGATGTTCCAAATCAAAATCATTTTCATAGTCACGGTACGCCGGTTGAATTGCTCGTATTGTACAATATACATGTATATCATGTTATGAAAGAGAATCTTCTCAAAAAATTGTTCGTATATAAACATAATGTGTTTTGACTTTAGGGGTCCAAGATGAATCGGGGAGGGCGCGTGGAGCCGACGCCGCCGGAGTGCGCGCTGGCCGCCGAAATGTTCGACCACTTCTGTTCGGCGGGCACCATGAAACAGATACTGGCACTGCACAGAGAGATCTGCAACACTCTCAACCTAAAGCCCAACAGACTACCAGATTTTTATCCTAAACTAAAGGTTGGTTATTTCTGTATTGTGTGACCCTTATAAAAGTCAAAGCTAAGAATTGACCACACGTTTCATTGGATGTCGCTCAATTTGATGTTTGGTGAATGGCCGGTACTGGGATAATAATGATGAAATATAATGCTTAACAATGAAAGTTATATATCAAGTTCAAATGGCAGGTTTATTTTTTAATTAAAAATATTAATTATATGAGTGATATGAGTTTCGTTTTTAAGTTAATCGTCATAATGAATTATTGGTCCCTTCCTCTTTATTGATCCGATAGGATACCAATTATTTTTTTATTAGCGGGATAAGGATAGAATAAAAGAAGAAGAGAATACATAAGAGGGAAATATTGTTCAGATATGTTAAAGCTAGTTAGGTATGTACATACTTTATTTGAAACATTATCGGCCGAATACTCAAACGAATCTCAAATTTAAGACGTACTTAAACTCGCGTTGTCCCTCTTTTTTTCTTTGAATCTGACACGTCGTAGCATGAGTTTAAGTACGTCTTACATTTGAGATTCGTTTGAGTATTCGGGCGTAAGTCACTCTGATTTATAACACATGGATAACTCGTAGGAATTACTTGCTTCCTATACCTTCGGTACAAAATTTGGCGCGTTGCCATTGAAAAATTTGGAGATATTGTGGGTTGGAATAAACGCGTATAGAAATAGCTGGAGATGAAACCAATTCCAGAGTTACGTAAATGTGATTGGTATAAATAGATCTTGCGGTGTGTGCCGAGTTCCTGGCTAATTTACCAAGTGCTTGGTACAACGGGCTTTGACCGGGTAATAGTGGGTTAAATTAGGATATCCCTGACATCACACTTGCCCGAGTGTGGTTTTCCGCCCTCATCGCTCCTTATGCTCATTTCTTATCAAGATACCACAGACATTTTTGTTATAAATTCGACTAAAACAAATTTGAGAATCAACATTATCATCATTTTTCTGTATACGACTACTGCAGCTGGACAGGTCTTTTTCAACTGGAGACTTGTAGAATTGAATATAGACGGACCGATAGGATGAAGATAACATGTATTTCCTTTTCTTATGTATTTCATTGTCCGCGTTACAATGACATTACTAACAGTGAACGCAAGGCTTAATCCCGTTGAATGCCGATCCGGGATCCTCAAAAAGCGGCTGAAGGCGCTCGGAGTGGTTTTAGTTTACGGGTAGGGCACTTCCAGGTGTGAGTCTCACATAGGGTCAGGATCGACCCGAGATCCTGGCTACATGAAAAGCATTTCCCTGAGATAACAAATAGAATTTACCTCTTAGGCTGCTCGTATTACGGTTTTTTCACAATCAGGTCTAAACCTGTAATTTTTTTTTCTTTAACGCCGGGAAATGCCCTGAGGCATCCAGCAGGGAGTTGGTCTCCCCAGACGAGTATGTGGGACTCGCTGCGCCCGAGAGCTGATAAGTGGACGCAGCTCTACCCACTAAAACCCGGCGAGTGCCACCAATACCGCCTTTGGTAAGGTGCCCGGATCTGTTGAGCAAACAGTGCACCTCGACGGCTAGTTAGTCCCTCAGGGGACTAACGCCACCTCCACAGAGGGGTTGTCCCGCACCACAAAACAACCCCTCCCAACGTCGGGGACAGTACAATGGGGTGAGGCTCCCGTCCTCGCCCCTTTCCCCTTGCTTTTTTGTCCCCTCTTCTTATAAGAGGGGTACAAAGAGCCACCTCGGCTCAATTCGCTTCGCCCAAGGTGCTGCGGCTCACCCTAGACTACAGAGACTGACTCTTCTAATAGACCAATCATCCTATTGTTTGTCCATGTGCTAAACAATATAAACATTGGAAAACAATTATAATTACCACAAAAAAGGTAACTAAATAAGGAAGCGTAAAATAACATATTCTCACTGACTGACACCAACAAAAGAATTAGTGTGAACTTTGCAAATATACCTGGCTCCGACTGCTCGGTTGCCTCCTTATGTCATAAAAAATACTTTGCGTCATATTGTTGTCCTTGAAGCTCGCAGGATCATATTATTGTATGTAACATAATTAAAGGAGAAGACATATTACACCCATACTATATACATCATAATAATATCAAACACGAAATTGTTTCATATTTACGCTGCTTAGTTTTACTTTATAATTGCTCATCGAAAAGAATGGAATAATTTCTTCACTTATTTGGTATGTTTTTCTTAAAGATCTCAACATAGTTGCATATTAATGAAGATTTAGCATGTTCACTTACAATGCAGCTGTTAATTAATCCAGATGTTTTTTTTTTCATTAGCGAAGATAATATTTGAATAATACAAGAAAGACGTGTATCGATGATGCGATCGTATTCCTGTTTGTCATCTTGCAATGCGAGTTTCTTTTTATATTGCTTAAGTTGCACGATTATAATAGCATTTACTTTTTAGTCCAACATTTCATTGTGTGAAAACTTTTGTTTTTCTTTCTGCTTTCTAATTGTTAATGTTTATGTTATAAACGTTTATATTTATAGCAAATTTGATTTATTTTCTAAAGCGCAATGTTTTTTGATTTGAATTTCTTTTAATTAATGTGTGGTTGCCAATCAGAGGTAGCCCTAGACAAGTCTAGAGGTAAACCAGAGTAAATCTCACCAACTGTTGGTGAGTTTTACTAGCTTATCTACGACTAATTCAATGGTTCTTGTACGAGGTGTACTAAAACCACCACCTAAAACGGAACCTTAAAACTATGACTAACTGTTCTTATGACTACGAGAATCATCTCTGCTACTACCCATTTTACCGGTGGGAGGGATGCGCTGTGCCGCGCTCCTGACTGCATGGGTACCACCGTCTTCCTTGCTTCTCCCGTGAAACAGGTTTGCTGTGTTTCGGAGAGAAGGGCAAGACAGGCAGTGTAATTACTGGCACCGAGACTTGACATCTTATGTCTCAGGATAGGCAACACATAGATGAGTTGCCTGGGCTCGTTCCAGGTGTACTAGTTAATGTTCATGGGCGACGTCGACCTCTTACCATCTGGTGGCACATTTGCCACGAAAATGAGATGGAAATATTAGTCATATGCTGTGCGGCGTCATTTTTATCAGTTTTTTGGAAATTGTATGATATCATCAGTGGCATATAGAACTACAAGTATTTTTATATGTAGTATTTTGTTGAAATTGAAATGGGTTTTTCTAAATTTCTACGTGCACCTGAACATACGACCATCGCTTGCTCTGTGCTCACCGGTGAAGGAAACATCGTGAGGAAACCTGCATGCCTGATGAGATTAAAAGTCTTTGAAGGTGTGTTAAGCTCACCAAACCGCATTGGGCCAGCGCATCGGTGAACTATGGCCCAAAACCCTCCTCGCCTGATTTCGAGGAGGAGACCCGTGCCCAACAGTGGGAGATATGAGGATTGATATCATATTTATTATTATATTATGATGAGGCATCATTCGTTAATATTTACCTAGTAATAAAATACAACTTTTATAATAAAATTCAACCTTTAGTTGCATGTTACACATGCAACTAAAGGTTTGGCGTAATATCCAGCATGATTAACGATGTTCATAAAAAAGATGAATGAAGAGTTTGTACGAAAAAAAATATGTTAGAATTTGTGTTAACGCCACGAAACTTCCCTAGTCTTGGCGTGGGGCCATTGAGAGGCCACCAGTTCATTGACAGGCGTACGTCCAGCATTGTTTGAAGACGTGATTATTATGAATATGTGTATAAAAATTAAGTACATTACAAATTATTCGTTATTTTTATTATAATAGCCTATTTTTTGAATTATAGTTTGTTAACCTTCCGCTATGCGAAATACAAAATAATATTTTAATGTTTCATGTTTAAACAATGGTGGTACATAATATGAGCCATGGTTGTATTTTTTATTGGCTTAATCATACGATAACGTCATAGATTGTACAAGCTATTGATGCATGCAATTTTTGAAGTGACTTAATTTAAGTGATAAGATATGTCACGGCGTGATGATTAGTTTTAGTACAGATTTTTATGCTATCATAAGTATGATAGCTAACATTTTATCATTTTGAAATTAACGTAGCAAATTGACTACTAGGTATTTATTATTACGGATATATATACGGATAAAGGCTGATGATGATTATTATGTATATCTTTAAGTGTGAGCAGGGTTTCAAAATATTTTTAGCGATTTGCCATATTTTACAAAAAGTGTGTTTTTCTAATTAATTTCGTCACGATCTACATATTCGTGAATCATTATGAAGAATGTAATTTTATATAAAATTTTATGCTTAGCGAAAGTAACTTTACTTCTACATTACGGTACACGTCTGTTTCTACAAAATATTATGTTGATGTATTCTGATACTTTTTGGTTAGCATTTTTCTGGCACTAATGTATTTCTCCTAGCGCTTAATGATATAACAGGAAATCTTATAATATGCTAATGTCTTTTTCTAACGTTTTTAAAAGGGTTATTGTATATTTGACTAGTGGACCCGACAATACTGTTGCCTGCATATCCGGGACCCTCAAAAGGCGCTCGCAGGGTCAGAATCTATCCGAAGATCCTGGCTGCATCCATAAGGATTTCCCTGCGATTACAAAAAAATCGGACCGACAGTCGTTGTAGTGGTCTGAATTATGAATGTGAAACATTCTCGAATCTACTTTACACAAAAAAAATCATCAAAATGGGTCCCGCCGTTTAGGAGGTGTCGTTCAGGGATATACACACATACACCTAAGAATGATTTTGTAAAGATTTACGAGTTGATTAAGTATGTCCTCCTGTGGACTGATAAAAGGTGATGATGATGATGATGATTTCATAAAGTGCTTACAACGTAAAATCTATTCTAAACTATGTCCGCCTACGTCGTGCACTGCGTTGTGTTATATGAACGCCAATGAATTTGTATTTTATGATAAAATGGAAATATTTTATTACGAATGACTAAAGTGCTACCTGCACCTTAGTCATGTATAAATTAAGATAAAATATTGTGCTAAATAAATACGGGAAATGACTCCAAAATAAAAAATATTTTCATGTTAAATGATGAATTTCTACTGAACCGATTTTAATGAGATTATGTAGTTAGGTAGAGGTAGTTGTAGTAGTAAACTTGAGGGATGAGTTTTGGACACGATAGGTGGCGCTGTTGTCTGTGGTAGAAAGTCTGTTCGGACTACCAGTGTTGTTATATATAGGTATGTAGTTTGAATACTTGTAAAATTTTAACTTTGCAGTAAAGTCAGATCAAAATTCACAACTTAATTGAAATTTTGCACGTTGTGGTTTGGTCAACTTGAGATATAGTTTTTCGATACTTACCTAGCTACTAGTTTTATTATATTTAGAGAACACATTTATAATTCTGAGACCTAAGTGCATGTTTCTCTTACGAACGCCAAGACGAATGATATACTTTTTACGAACCAATGTTCAATAGGTCCGAAAACGTAACACTAGGAAGTTGACTAACATAATTTTAAGGTTTTATACTAACACAAATGTAATATAATATATGTATGTTAGTCAGTAAGGTATATATCTATGGGCCATAGTGCCTGAAAATAAATGATTTATTATTATTATTAATGAATAGGTGCACGTGGTCTTCACGGTAGTTACGTATTATACTTACTAAGAACGTTACGTAAGTGTAGATAGGTACTATGTATTGTGGAACTTTCTATATTGTTCATATAGTTTGTATGGTGGATTGATTTATCAGAAAGTATCTGGATATGTTGTAGGGTCCCATTCTTCAAAATGACAAAACCGAAGTTTAACAGGATCACTCCGTTGTGCGTCAAAATATAACTAAAACCTATCAGGTACTTCCCATCAACATACAATCATGAAATTTGATAAGAAGTTCTTACTACATAAATGAAGTAGAAATGTAAAAACCGTTAATTTGTTGCTATATTACTTAAAAAATCAGGGATTACGGAACCCTCAGCCCGCGAATTAAACTCTCGCCGCCTTATTCCAAAACGAAGACTAAATATAGTACCGAGTTTAATACCAGCTTTAAACCATGGTCTAATATAAATGTTATTACAAAAACTAGTTTAACGCTAGTACCAGGACTATCTATGGTACTAAAGTTAGACCACCGTGACCCCTAGTTTAACTTCGGTACTAACCTCAAAACTTTAAATTATCAGATGTCTTATGCGTTGAATTTGCGTTTTTTCGTATTAATTGTATTGAAAACTATTCTTATGAACAACATACCGTCTATTTAGAATCAAAGAACAATAATGGCTGTATTGTAACTATTGGTAACTCGACTTACATTGCAATAACTAAACAATAAACAATAAACATTTCGATGACATTAGAACTACGCGCGCTTTGTATTTCATTCCCTTATACGCTAGCTATATAAACAACTTAACAGCAAAATATTAAAATATTTGTGTGTAATAAACAAGAATTTAAATCACACTACCTCAAAGTACAAAGTAGTAATGATTTCAGATATTTTATATAACACAATAAATTTTATTATCAAAATATTGATGTATTTTCCACATTATATTTAATTATAAATTAGCGAGCTTTGCATAAAAAGGAACGGTGTACCGAACTAATCAAATATTGAACGAACAAAATGAATGATATGTTGCTCAATAATCTGTGGATACAATTAAACCAGGGACGATCTTTGGTACTACCTAGACCTCGGTTGGTCCTCGATTTGTAATAAGAATGAATTTTAGTCCATGGACTAACGTTAATACCGTAACAAACCTGGACTTTTCAGTCTTGGTTTAATCCTGGTACTAGATAAGTTTTTTGTAATAAGGCGGTCGTTGTCTATTTTTTCCTGCACATTGAAACATTGGTTTTAGTGTTTCTAATGTTTTGTTTTTTAACAACTCTTATTGTGACAGTCAAACCAGCATCTATCTGATAAGTGGTAAACGTCACTCATGTATGTATATTAACGATTTTACAGGTATTTAGAACGATTATGCCAAAAAAGTTGCGTTATCATGCGTACAGGTACGTTTCAACCTATAAGGCCAAGGTATTAGTCATTACTTTGCCTGTGCTGATATCATTTCTGTTTCGCTAGAATATAAGTAGAATGATGGTAGGTACAATGAATATGATAAATATACAGCAATGTGTACTCACAGTGAACTTTGATTAATAGTTAATTCTAATATTGATATGTGTATGCCAAATACCAATTTTATCGAATTTGTTAGTATTTATTGGTCTCAACATCCATTTTCCAAGCCCATTTGTTTTATATTATATTAATACTTATCAGACTTTGAGGGTATAACTTCATATCTTGTATGTATTTGATTTCTGTGTGTGCTTTTGGTGTTCCATATTTAAATTAATAAATACTGTATCATACAAATACAAATATCGAAACTAAACTGCAAATAAACGACATTAAGAGTAGGACGTCAGAATTACGAAGGGTATTTAGTAATAACCATGCACATTAAGATACAAGTATCACATACAAAATGAAACAAGGTTGATTCCCACAGCTTACCCATTAGTTAAATAACATCTTATATCACGTAATGACACACACACACACAGGTACATAAAAAATGAACGTTTGTACGTAATTGTATAATGTTTCATTTTTGTTTCTTAGTTTTACTCCTCAATTGATATTATTATAAAAAGCAAAAGGCGCTAAGATCATTTGTTACGTTTCTTGAACATCCCTTAATGTGAAAAAAAAAATTGTTACTCCTTGAAGGTAGTACAAAACTCCTACTTGATACGTACTTTGTCAACTTCTACTTCTACTGTCTGTGTATGTCATTATCTAATAAAAATATCACTAACAATTATTTAAGAAAAGATATGAAAGGTTTTATAGAATTTATTTCTAATTCACTTTAAGATGGAGCGACGGTGGTCTAGTTTCGGATTAGTCGGATTAACTGTCCCATTCACCTTGTCCTTGTCTATATCACTTACATCTGCCTACCTGGATACATAAAATATATGTATTTACAATATCAAAAGTCTCTGTAATTTTTTTATAAAAGAGGGGGCAAACGGACAGTCGTTTCACCTGGTGGTAAGTGATAAGCGACATCCATAGACACCCGCTACATCTTTAGCAGGTGCGTTGCCGGCCTTTTATGTTTTTTTCTTGAAGGTCCCTAAGTCGTATTGGTTCGGAAATGCCGTAGGTGGCACATGAGTGATGTTCGCCAACTCGACATCGACCAGTACGGGCAGAAGGCTGAATGGGGTACCCTTTCGCCTACGTTAAAAGGAGGGACCCATGGAGACTAGTGGGTGTACAAGGGACGCTTACGATTTGCTTGTAAAATCTATATATATTTACTTTTAAAATATAACTAGACCATTTGTTAAATGTTTATATATCTATATTACAGGCGAAATTGGCTAGTTCCTGGAAGGCCCAGGCGCTCTTCAAGAAGTTTGATGCGCGCGCTAATCTCAAAGTGTACGGCAAGGGCCGTGCCTGCACGCAGAACAAGGTGTTCATTATAGGGGCGGGCCCGTGTGGGATGCGAGCTGCTATTGAATGTCAACTTTTAGGTGCCAAAGTAGTGAGTATAATTCTGTTGTGATTTTAACATAGAAATTTATAAGGATATTAAGTTTTATGTCACTTATAACCGATTTTTTCATACATACTGATTAGTGTACAATTCTATATGTACCTACTAATACGAGTTTAAATTCATGACTAATTTGTGATAACTGATACATCTCGACTTAAAGGACGGACGGGTGCAACATAATTTAACTTGTATCATCAATTTGTATCATTTATCATGTAATATTTGAAATAAGAAGGTACAACTCACAGGTTTTTGATGAATTACTTTAATAATATTTATCACAAAAAAAATTATGTATGGTGACAGTAAATGTTTTTTCTACAGAAGAAGGTATACATGTTACAGCTACTCACTTAGTTTATGAACTAGATTTATTATATCTTGTTTCACTAATCACACAGGTACAGAATTCTGACATAGATATAGCTCTAGTGATTTAAGTAATAGGTACCAGTAGATTTACTCAGTCGTTTTAAGGAAAACATGTCTTGGGATATATACATAAATGGGATAAACACATGAATAAGTAATTTGTGAATATCTAGGGTGAACTTCACGTCATGGGATACGTAAACGCCTACCTCAAGTGGTTCGTCTGCTTATTTATTAGATTATATATCCTATTAGTAATTACCATAAAATTAGTCAAAAATATATTTAAAACCTTTTATTGCAGTATCTAAATCTAAGGCCTATCAATATTGACAATATTACCGCTTGTTCTCTGGAGTAGGAAAATAACGTATGGACACCAGTCTGATAGTGTCAAGGCTTCTAATTACGGCGTAATAATAACCCTACTTGCCTGATTTCAAGAAGAATACCTTCAGCTGTGCCCAGCTGAGCAGCTGTGGTCACTAACTGTGGTCACTAACTATGCTACATATAACTTAACCTGGGGTAGACGTACATGCCTGTAATCCATTTGAGGTGATACATTGTATGTAATCCAAGTGTTGGTCAGCCATTAATCAGGTGGGAAGACAATGACCGTACAGTGCCCGGTCCGTGTTAGATGCAAGTGGCGATTGTTCGATCATCTTGGCGAGGGATTCCTATTTCTCATTTCGGTGGTTTCGGAGGTTCAGTCGTGGACGTATAGGGTAATGATGATGGTGACGAGACATTTATAATCACACACATAATTAAATAGTTATGTTGACAGTATTCATATAAAAATATAATTTTGATGTTAATTGGTAGTTTATATGGTAGAATTCTGAAAAAATACAATATTTTCCCTTATTTTTAAATGATTAAATTAATATTTAATAAATAAAATGTAACAAAATTTAAAATAGGTCACGTGATAATAAACGGAAATGACGTCGCCTGTTCCTATTTAGCGGAAGCGGAAGAATGTTGACGTACTTTTTACACCATTTTCCGTACGCAGTACATATTATAAAAACTAATTTTCAGGAGTTTTGACAGTGTACACACACATAGGCACCGTACAACACTTATAAAACTTACAAGTCATTTTTTATTAACGACAACTAGAATCATTTTATCACTTTTACGATGCTTAACAACATATGACGTCACGTGACAAGTGTTAGCGTTTTGGAACGAAATTTAAAATGCATTATAAAATGCAAGATTTTATAGGCATTAGACGTATTTAAGCAAAAGTTGATAATATTTAGGCCTCCATTAGATATTTATAAATGATTTAAAAACATTTCTGAAAAATGTCAACATCCCTATTGTGAGATATTGGTGGGCGCTTAATAGTATATGCGTTGGTAATAATGATGTTATTATATGAGATTTTTAAATACTTTTATTTTTATAGGTTGTAGTAGAAAAACGTGACCGCATGTCGCGTAACAACGTAGTCCACTTGTGGCCCTTTGTAATACACGACTTGCGCGCACTCGGTGCTAAGAAGTTCTTCGGGAAGTTCTGCGCTGGCTCCATCGACCATATCAGCATTAGGCAGCTACAATGTATACTTATGAAGGTCATTTAATATGATTTACTTAATATAATCTCTTTCTTTCTTCTTTATCTTTCAATGCTTTACCAATTAACTGTTACAGCGTTACTGATGATTAAATATGTAGTTAATAATGTATTATTATACAGTTATTATAAATACATGAAACATAGAAATAAATATTTATAATAATTGTTATATTGGTTTCAGGTTGCTCTGTTGTTAGGTGTTGAGATCCATGAAAATGTTAGTTTTGAAGAATTACTCGAACCGACTGTGACAAAAAATTCTGAAAGTAAGTTAAAATCATATAGGATATAAGTCTCTGATACATTCAATTCGTTGCCAAGATGAGATTTTTAAAGACTAATCCAAGTTATACAACGTTGATAAAAGGAAGAGGCATTAAATTAAACTACATATACTAAATGTGGAGAAACAAGCAAGATGGTGGTACACATGGAGACGGGAGCGCAGCACAGCGCATCCCATCGGTAAATCAAAAAATGACAGAATTGGCTCAATATTCTGTATGTTTCAGTTTTGGGTTGGAGGGCGCGAGTGACACCTAAAGAGCACCCCGTAACGCAGTATGAGTTCGACGTGCTAATTGGTGCTGACGGCAAACGAAACACTCTACAGGGGTTCAAACGCAAGGAGTTTCGTGGAAAGTTAGCCATGGCTATAACTGCGAATTTTATCAACAGGCATTCTGAACAAGAAGCGTCGGTTAGTGTTAATGTATATTACAGGACTACTTATTATGCGTTTCAAATAAGAATAGGAATGTCAATAACCTCTATCTGTCAAACATCACTTGAAAAGTACAGTTTACAAAAAAACTTATTTACATATATTAGTTTTAAATCGAATTTAAATAAAAACGTTAAATAGTCGTAAGTTATTAAAAAAATTGAAGTCATTATTCGTTTCTAAATCCATACAGTAACATTTTTTAAATTTCATTGTTGCCGCCTATATATGGCCCTGGAGCTATGCCAAAATTATGAAAGAAAATAAGGACGCCGGTCGTTATCTTGCCGTTATTAGTTTGCTCTGCCGTAAGGACCTGAAGGAAATATAAGTTTGACTCGTGAAATGTACGCTACCCTTTTGCAAACACTGCAAAATGCAAGTAAATTGACCAAGTGAGTTAATTTGGCTACGGGGATAAAAACACGTTAACACGTATCTGACGCGCACTCGGACATAAATGCAGAGATGAGCGGAATTGAAGAGCTAGATTCTGATTGAATTTTTTTCACTTAATCTTTGTAAATAAATAGAAATATAAGAAAACTTTGTCCCTACCTAACTTGTTTGAATTGACAGCTATGACGTCACAATATGGCGCTAAGTCCATCCTATTCTCATTTGAAATGCATAGTCTAAGGTCTACTAGTCGACTATAAACTATTTATTTGAAACAAAGAAACGTAGTTTGTTAGTAACACAATAAAATTATCATAACACAATTACACTAAGAATTCTATCAAAACTGTGCAAAATAGGTTTAATTTAAAAACTAAGGTAGTAAGGCTTTATTCTCTTTGTCTTTGGGTTTGTCAAGGGCACGTTAGTATAATTTCTCAAATTAAAGTTTTCTTAAGGTTTTCCAATAGAGAAAGAAAATAACACAATGTGTTTTTAATAATTATATTATTTACTTTGTTTTTTTCAGGTACCAGAAATCAGTGGAGTTGCTTTTATATTCAACCAAAAATTTTTCAAAGATCTGTATGAAGAGACAGGTATCGATCTTGAGAATATAGTATACTATAAGGATGATACTCATTACTTCGTGATGACTGCGAAGAAACACAGTCTCTTAGTCAAAGGAGTGCTTCTAAATGTAATTATTCCATTTTTATTTCTCCAAATATTTTCTACTAAAAAGGACTTGTTGATGATTAAAATTCTTGACTGTAAAGCTATATCTTTCCATAAATATGTCAATTAAAATGTCAAAAACGACGTAATAATTGTCAGATACACTCAATTTATATGTACCTACTAGCTGAATGCAACAAGTCTTTCAATATAGTATATAAGAGGTATGTTGTATAATATTAGTAAGGTTAAACATAAGTAAGGAAATATACATATAAGCTATTTTTTATAACTCCACGCGGGCGAAGCCACAGTCAAAAGCTAGCATACCATAATCAACTCAATATTAGGAGTGTATAGATCTCATTAAAGAGAATGGTAGTTACTACAAAATGATAATATAGTAATTGTGTAATGTGTCTATAGGCATTCTATTATTGGGATTACAGATGAGAAATAAGTACGACGATACATAGTACTAGAATTGATTATCTCATTGACAGTAAAAATATAATGTTAAGTCATACACTCCAACATCGGTTTAAAGGATATGCTATGTGTATCCCGTCTGCATGAATACGGCCATCCTGCTTACTTCCTCCCGTTTTGTTGTATTTCTGAGCAAATGGTAGGACAATGTAATTACTGGCACCGATACTTACCATTACATCCCAGGTGAGGTATTACATGAGTTATCTCGGTTAGACCCAGCTGAACTTGTTTCATGGTGTTTCGGAAAGAAGGGCAGGACAGGCTACTCGCTGGCACCGAGACTTAACATCTAATATGTATCAGGATAGGCAACACAAATGACTTGCCTGGGCTAATCTCGGGTCAACTAGTTTACGCGCTGACCACTACCATCAGGCTCATCTGCCCGTTTGCCTATTTTCCTCACATAAAAGATATGAATCTCATTTTTTTGCAGGATTTTAACGAGGTATCCAAGTTGTTGTGCGTCGAGAATGTCGACAGAGCGGCTCTCATGCGGTACGCTCAAGAGGCGGCTCGCTTCTCTACCGACGGGCGCCTGCCGTTGAGGGACTTCGCCCTCAATCACTATGGCGAGCCCGATGTGGCGCTCTTCGACTTCACATCCATGTATGCCGCGGAAAATGCTAGCATGGTACGTATAATCGCGGCGGTGGACTCGGCCCAGCACACCCTCGAGGTGTGCCCGAGATGGGCGGCGCTGCGTCATGATCTGACATCAGTCATCGGAGGGGACTTGTCTCTGCCGATTGTTATCACCGCGATGCTTGGTGACGACGAGTCCTGGACGGCGATGGCTCTCTTCTGCGAGGCAGCAATGTCCCAGAAGAAGGCCGACGAGCGGGTGAGAGAGGAGGCCGCCGACGAGGCCTCCCCCCGTGGGCGACGAACGGGGGTGCGCAGGAGGCGCTACTTAATGCGCCTCCAGTAACGCCCCTGTGCTCGTGTCGGGTTCAGGATGGGAACCTGAGTCCAGTATGACACGACGTCGCGGGGACTGCCAGCCTGTCGCTGAGGTGATCCTGTTGAATGCCTATCCGGGACCCTCTAATTAAAGCGGCTGAAGGCGCTCGCAGTGGGTTTAGTTTACGGGTAGGACACTCCCAGGTGCGAGTCTCACATAGGGTCAGGATCTACCCGAGATCCTGGCTACATGCGTAAAAAGCATTTTCCCTGCGATAAAAAAAAAATGATACGTATAATCGCGATGCATACGAAACATACAATTTATATAAACCTTTATGTACCACGATTTTCTATACAACATATAAACATTAATTGGGCCAATAAGGTTCAAGAGTGGAGGTCACGTTTAGGTAGACGAAGTGTTGGCCAACCATTAAGCAGGTGGGAAGACGATCTCCGGGCAGTAACCACGGCTAGAGATTTGCCGTCTTGGCGTTCATTGAGGGAGGCCTATGTTAAGCAGTGGGCGGATAGAGGCTGATGGTGATGATGATGTAGTATATTAAGCAAAACCAGGGCGTGGCTCATCATTAATTTGTATTTTTATTATCTATATAATTATAGGAAAATGATTTTTTTTGTACTTTACTAGTAATGTAATTTTTCCTATGTACAGCATAGCCAAATAAGAATTCTTAGTAGAGGGTATTCTACCCCACTATGGCAAAGCTAAAAGGAAGGGCTATTATCGTATTTGGAGTGTGACTTATTTGGGGAATGTCTTAAGAGCTTGAAATGTCTATTATGATTTATGATATGTTAAGTCTATAAAGTATTAGTATATATTATGTCTTACTTGTTGCTAGGTCTACGAGCGGCATGGAAGAAGAGTGTTGTGTCAACTCGTTGGTGATAGCTTATTGGAGCCATTCTGGCCGACCGGGTCAGGTTGTGCGAGGGGATTCCTATCGGCACTGGACGCGGCGTGGGCGGTTCGCTCGTGGGGACAGAACCCACCCATACACCCACTTGAAGTTATTGCTGAAAGGGAATCTATCTATCGATTACTAGGTATATAGTTAATAGAATCAGATGATACTTTTCGAAAATCCATAATATGCGAAACTAAATTATATATTAATTGTCTTTTTGATGCAAAGACTGCGTGGTTCGTGGAATTATTGCTAACTAATATATAATTTAATACCTGTTCTATATAAGCTTGTTATTCCGACGACTATTACTAAAGTATATATTTATAGTACATATTAGTCTAAGTATTAATATAATGCTGTACATACTAAATATATAATTTTTCATGGCGTAGAGATATTTATTTTGTCCTGAGGATAAATCTGTCAGAGTTTAGTAATCATTAATGATTATTGATAGTGATAAACAACAATTATAACTATATATACCGGGTGTAAAATGTATACTGGGTGTATTTTGAATGCTTGCAAAAACGAAGAGGTATGATAGTGTTGGCATAGCCTGACATGATACAAGTGAAAAAAACGCGTTTCTTTTTTTTGGTTGCCTTTTATTGTATAATCCGATTTAGTAAACATAATGTTACATAAATTTGATGATAGTGCTTTAAAATAATCGTTTTTAATAAAAACGGCAATGTAATTGGTTTATGATTCACGCCGGCCAGCGGACTGCATCAGCTGACAGAGTTTGCTGTTCGAGTTGTATGTACGTTGCGGGTTTGTAAAATTCATAAGTCCTAAAATTTTCTTAAAAAACGTTTCTGAGATAAATCGTTATATGAATTATATAGTATATAAATAGTATATTATTAGGGTTAAATCTTTGCAAGCGTTCAAAATACACCGGGTATAGTTTTATATTAGCTATTATAATGCAGTACAGTAGTCGATCCTAATTAGTTATGAATGATCGGTCGTCTGGACGTTCATTGAAAGAGGCCTTTGTCCAGAAGTACACGGAATTCGGAAATTGATGATGATGATTATATTAAAACCCGTTTCAAAAGAATTTCTAATAAAAGGCGTATAATTTCATCAACATTTTTAACGCGACTTTTCTTTTAGCTCAAACGACACCCGAAAACCTTCACCGCGACTTCGGCGCATATACATTGGACCCAGGTACTAGATACCCAAACCTGAACCGTACCGCCGTTACTCCACATCGTGTGTCTTCGTTCTACGATTCCGACGAGCCGTTGCCACTTGATGCGCCGTCTACTTTGGCTAAAAAAAGAAGAAGGGGTGAGTTTTCTTAAAGAAATTTAGAATGTGTGTATTTTATACGTTCTAGCATATTTAACGTGTTAATTTAAAATGTCTAGCAGTAACAAAAACATTGATAGTATATTTTTAAAAGAGTCTGACCGTGGATTATTACAAAATAAAAATATTACAAAATAAAAAAAAAATTAAACAGACTCAAATAACCTTTTCTTTGCAGTCGGGTAAAAATAAAAGTAATAAAATATTCATCTATCAATTTATTCTTCTACTTTGCGTTTATCACGTTATTATTTACCGTTATATAAACGGCTGATCAGATCTTGATAAAACTAATATGGGGCCAAATTGAAAATACCTGCAGTGAAACAAAAAAAAAAAAAGAATCATCGAAATCCATTTAAAATTTGCGGAGAAATCGTGTTACAAAGTAATTGTGTGTTTAATCTTTATGCGCGATTGAAGTAAAACTTCATAAAATCTAAATTACCGCGTCACAGAAATTTTACTTACAAAAATGAACTGATCGTCAGAAAATTTATAAATAGCTTGCCTATTTGTTTATTTATTAAATAAGTAATAAATGAACAAATTACTAGGAGATTAAAAAAAAAAATACTGTGCAATTTAAAACTTAGATTTTTTTTTAAATGTGTTTTTTTTTTAATCTTTGATTTTTTATTTACTTTGCTGTTCACAATTCATCTGTTTGAAAACATTAGAAATAAATAATCTTATATATTATGATCTTTGCCTCTGGTTGGCGTATAACACAAGAAGCGTATAATATGACGTATTGTACTCACAACCAATGAAAGTTACTATTTTTGAATATAGAATTCAGCGTTACTTCTGTTAGTTGCAATGCAAGTTACTATTTTTGAATATAGAATACTGAGCGTCTAGTCGCGCCTTAAGAAGTTTTACTTCAAAAAACATACAGACGAATTGAAAACCTCTCTGTATTATGTTAGTCTACTGCATCACGTTTTGAAGTAGTTTTATAATGTTTACTGTTAGGTGTAATAAACCTTATAAGGCTCCAAAGACGACTCGGTTTGGTTTTGAGGTAGTGTGTAAAGCCGCTGTTTCCTATTAATGATACTTATTATTTTATAATATTAATTATCATTCTCATGTTCTATTGTCCAGTGAGGTGAAAATTAGACTGCTCTACACGGAAAATTTACATGTAAATAGACAAAGCAAAACATTATAATAAATTTTAGTCTTTCTTCATTATTTAGTATAGTATCGGTGTTTAATTCAAATTGAAATCATCTTTTGCTTCCGAATTGTTACGCTCGAATTTCGACCTTTATAGTCTTTATAAATATAATTCTTCTGTGCATACTCCTCATATATGAACAGGACTAATTTTGATGTTTTTTTGTGCTTAATTGAATGCGAGAATGGTTTAGTCATACAATTACTCACAACTCACTATAAAATAATTTGAAGTGAATTGTGAGTAAGAACCGGAGATGTCGGAGGAGGTGATATTATATATAATATTGTATTGTATTTAGAACCGGAGATGTCGGAGGAGGTGATATTATATATAATATTGTATTGTATTTAGAACCGGAGATGTCGGAGGAGGTGATATTATATATAATATTGTATTGTATTTAGAACCGGAGATGTCGGAGGAGGTGATATTATATATAATATTGTATTGTATTTAGAACCGGAGATGTCGGAGGAGGTGATATTATATATAATATTGTATTGTATTTAGAACCGGAGATGTCGGAGGAGGTGATATTATATATAATATTGTATTGTATTTAGAACCGGAGATATCGGAGGAGGCGCTGGTCTCGTGGGTGGGCTACCCCGAGCCGGGTATCCGGGCGGCGACCGGGCCGGCTGCGCTGTCTGACCTGCTCAAGAGATACCGGCCGGATCTGCTGTCTCCCAGCGCCTCCCCTCGATCTGTGTATATCATACTACAGGAAGAGTTTGGTGAGAATCGTTAAATTATATACACTTGGCAATATAATAAAGAGGTATATTTATTAATACACTTACATTAGTTTTTTAATAAATATACCTCTTTTTTTTCACATCAAAACTTACAAACAATACCGTTCCTAAGTTTGGATATATGACGTAATCGTCCGTTCGTAAAGTAGTAATACATTATAACGAAACAATTTTTACGGATTTTATCGCGGTTTATTAAGATTTTTACAAGCCCGACGTTTCGGATACTTTACAGCAACCATGGTCACGGGAGGACTGACGGATGTCCTAATGTTACAAAGTTATTCGAAACTACCCTATGATACATCATATTTTAATACGCTCTCAACGCAGAAAGTGCTAACTGTATCTTTAATCTGTGGCATATTATGCTTGGTTTTTGATTTAATTATTTTAATAATGGGATCCCAAGCAGGTGGTAAGAGCCAGCCATCTTCTCTATTGAAATTTGGATGTTTTTTAATTTCAATAGCCTCGCGGATCATCCTTGGTTGGAATCGGTGTTCTTTTGCGAGTATCTGTGGTCTATCAAATCTGATATAAAGGCGAGCTTTGTCTAGACTATGTTCACAGATTGCAGACTTAGTGTAGTAATACATGTTTAATGCTACTCTACAACACATAGGCTATAAAAATAATCACCGTCGATAATGATACGGCTACAAATTAAAGTTACAACTAGTATGAGATAATCCCATTTAAAAAGCAATGAAAAATACTTCTTGAAATGTGCCATGACTTTAGTATAATCTTTAATACAGATAAATAAAATTGGAGTGTCTGTTTGTAATATCAAAATAACCGCTTTTTATTGAATGCATATAGATGTATACACTGTACATATACCAAAATAGCCTTTTTTACAATTTTTGTCTGACTGTCCGTCTGTCTGTCTGTCTGTCTGTCTGTCTGTTCCGGCTAATCTCTGAAACGGCTGAGCCGATTTTTCTGGGACTTTCACTGGCAGATAGCTGATATTATAAGGAGTAACTTAGGCTATAAAAATAATCATCATCTGCTGTAAATCTAAGTTAACGCGGGTGAAGCTGCGGGCAACAGCTAGTAATAAGTAAAAGTCTTTGACTTGTTTGTTCTTTAAGGTGTGCGATGCTCACCAACACTTTAAAAAATGTTTGGTTTATGGTTCGCGTCTGATTTAGAGCTGCTGGACATTGGGTCACTTGTTTAATTATAAATAAAATAAAATAAAAAACAAGTGAGACTATAATATATTCTGTTCTACATCTTTTTAGTGAAAACATGCTTTTTACTCGAGAAATATGTGTCTTTTCCTTTTCAATTTTTGTGTGTTTCATATTTAACACAATATTGTATGTTTTATATTTTGACACAGGTATAGCACCTTTTTCTTCTAACGGACAAACGCGAGATATTCCAGATGCTAAATTGCGCTCGTATTTGCTACGTGTGTACCACGCCTTCAAGGGGGAGGTGCCGCACATACAACACGAGTCTGATATGTTTACTCAGGTAAAGCGTACATATAGTATTAGATTTATAGTGTTAGTGTAAACAAGAGTCAACATTTCCTTGAAACAGACCAGTATTACTAATGTATGCATAGTTTACATGAATTTCATAGTTGATATAAAAATAGCTAGTGCTTGTAAGTATGGGCTTAAGAGGTAATATTAACTACTTTATCACTAAGTGACTATAAAAATCATCATCAGTCCGGATGAGCCTATAAAGTATAAATCTAAGGGTAAACTGCGAACTATAGCTAGCTAGTTATAAATATTCCACGAACAGCAGAACGTAAAAAACTTACACTAGCATGATTCATAGAAAAATATTTATTTATTTTCACTACAACATAAAATATACAACTTACTGTATTTTATAGTTTATTTTTAAACTTATATTATTTCTTTTTCCTATTTAGATTAAACAAAGTCAGCAATTGGAGAAGAATTCTCGAAAGATGTCCGATCTTCCAACAGCAGCTTATACAAGTATGTATCAATTTAAATTAATATTAAATTATAGGTACAAATAGCGTGCTTATATTACAACCTGTTCTATGCAACTTTTACCATGTGTAATTTTCGGGTATCAATATAAACATAAAATGATTTCTGTTACCGAATTCAACAAGGGTCGAGTTTCGAGCCTATATATAATATATATGCTCGAATCTCGATAGTCTTAAGCTCAATTATAACATGTACACCGAAAACCTGTTTCGATTGTCTCATGCCATTGTATTTTATTTTACAACACATCTATCTCACTATTTTCATATAGCAGGATATTGGCTAACAAGCCATTAATAATAATTATTAATATTATTATTGGCTAACAAGATTCAAAAGTGAATTACGACATATTCTCTTCGCATAATTTTGAGGACGAGAATTGTCTCTAGTAGTGGGCCGCTAATGCTTTGTATTTGTAAAATAGCATACCTATTATGTGCATTGGTGGCATTTCTTAATATGTAACTGTTAAATATACTCAATTTTTGTTACTACAGATGCAGTCGATTCTGAGAAATCGCACTCCAGTTGTAGAAAAAAGAGACGCTCTGTTCGGACGCCACAAGTAAGTAATGACCCAGCTGAGTATATAAGAAAAAAAATTGGGAAATTAGATCTTAATGAAATAACCCAAATAGCTCGTCTCATTGAGGGGCATGATGCCATCTCGAATGACGACCAACGCATGGACAAGCAAAAGGAACTACAAGACCAAATCATGGCTTTATTAGACCCAGATGACTCACCCGACCCGCAGTTGATAAGAGACTCATTGGCACAACTGTTACAAGGTACTCATAAATCTAAAACTAGAGTGAGGAATGTAAAAGACCAAAAAGTAGCACAGTTTTTCAACGATACAGGAACCGATAAGAAACCAATTAGGCCACCTCGAAAACTTAAGGGCTTAGACCCTGGTACTGTAAAAGTACCTGATTTTTCAGATATATTTCAAGACGACTCACCGGACACAGATGCAACACTAATCGCACTAACATACGATACCAAGAAAAGGGATCATTCGAAATCGGCTAGTCCCAAGAAAAAGGAATTTGTGCGTTCTTCTTCCATAGAGGCAACCGTGCCTCAGGCTAGAAGATTGTCGGAAGTTGTGGAAACAAATAGAAGACGATTTTCACAAAGTCCCGAAATATCTCTACCTTACGGTCGATCAAATTCAATAGGTTCATTAGAAATGGCTAATACACGACGTATAGCACAAATATTTGAAGGCAATAAAAAGAGACACACGCCGAGTCCAGAATCGATTCGAACCACCGGTAGCACAGAAATGTCTCTACGCAGACAACGTATGACCGAAATTATTGAGGGAAAACGACGCGTCACACCCAGCCCAGACCGCTCGAAGCGTCCATCGGAAGCGACTATCGGAAATCCCGAGATGGCTTTGCGTCGACAACGAGTGTCCGACCTTATACACGGAGTGAACAAACTCCGCCAAAGCCCAGAGCCGCAAATGCAAAGGCGAAATTCCGGAGAAGTGGGGGCCAGAGTGCAGAAGGTATCGGATATGATGCAAAAGAAAAGTGTCGAAGCTAGAAGGCCTAAAAGTACCGGTAAACGGAAGGCCGCAAGGGAAATAATGAAACAGCGTTTTGAAAAGAGCTTACAGATGTTGGCAACGGAACCGAGACTGGATTTTGCGCCGTCTACCGATTTGGAGAACGACTACGGTTTGCAGCAGTACCGAGCTAGCGCACCGCATTTTGACGAACGTGTCAAGAAACTGGAGAAGAAGTTGCAACACTATGTGAGATATGTGTGGCGTTGTGTGTTGCATGGTGAGATTAACGCTCTCAACTTGGGTCTTTTGTAGGTTTCACGAAAGGCACACAACAATGTGGAACCAGTTATACCACCATAACGTGACTTCTTCTTGACTTATTAATGATTTAATCAGATTTCTGTTTCAATTACCATATTAGCACTTAAAAGTATTAATACAAGAATGCGTGTTTCCAATTTGTAAGATTTAAAACTTGCATGATTTACATAACTCACCTAAATTATTCTGATATTTTGTTTCTTTCAAATTTTCTTTAAATAAAATAAGAAACAGAATACCGCATTGTGTGTATCACGAGTACAACTAACATGATTAGAAAGTGTCTCTGTATTTGTAGCACTGTTACCATAAGAAGCTGTCATTATTAGTTAATATTAAGCAATATTAATAATTGCAATAATAATAATAGCTATATTATTATAATGAAACAACTTTTTACATGGCCCACTCTTCGGATGCATTACTTCGACCATGGTCACGGAAGGACTCGTCCAGTTGTCTCATTATGAGTGGAATACGCATAAAAATTACAACAATATAATTGATATGTTCAATAAGTTTGGTTATAGTACTAATAGGTATTTTGTTTTTAGGAGGAAGGGCGTATCGTCGGCGGCGGTGGTAGGACCATAGGGGGGGGCGCGCGTGTAGCCCGCCTTGCCGCTGAACTGTCAGTACCGTCGACATCTACAGTAGCTCCCAAGTCCTCTAAACCAAAGGATCTCATGAGGTCTGTTGGGAAAATTGAACGAGACGACTGGAATGTGAAGGAGATTGAACGGAAAATTTTGGAGAATAGACTGGGGAGGCCCGAACCGAAAACAGCGGAGAAAGTTCCCAAATGGGACAGGGAACAAGTTAGTTTGTCATCATTCACTTTTGAACATTTTTCCATAAGATAGGTTCGCCTTTATAATCATAATCACATTGTTTCGTTTTTGCGATGATAATATAGGATGTATATTACCACTACAGTAGTCACAAATGAACCGCTTTTAATATCATATAGATTGTACCTTCATACAAACATTACTAACATAAACAAAGTGTGACTTAGTTATTGCTGGCCATTATAAAGAATATTAATAATGTTCTATCATGGCAAGCAAAATTTATCATCATAGTTCACATTCACTTATATAGGTACCTACCATGTACAATTATTTTTAGTGTGTAATTTCATAAAACTCAGCCAATTGAATTGATCCGTCTAATAGAAGTACATATTGCGTAAAATTGTTTAACTTTATACTAGCTGTTTCCTGTAGCTTCGCTTGGTATCCCAACAGCTAGTAGATGCCAACGTAATTTGGACAGGTGATTATTATTTTGATAGCCTCTTCCATGACAAATTATATCGACAACCGATTAGTGCTCTGGCGTGAAAGTTTACAACAAAATTTAGCATTTATATTGTTATGGGTATATAAGTAAATTGTATTTTTAGTTCTTAGTTCGCCAAAGAAGACTGAAAGAAGGTGATGGAACTGAAGAAAAATGGGGAGAAATCGACGAAACTCTCCACAAACTGGATCAAAAACTTCGAGATTCCGGGCGACCGGTACCCGGCACCAAAAAGGTAAGAACAAAATGTAGGTCGAAATAAATTCTTAAATTATAGTTATAGATATTTAAAGTTATAAAATATCTTTAAAGTTAGAGATATTTTATTATTAAATATTTTAATTACTACTTATAATAATTACTTTTATTTATATTTCATTTTACAACCGACAATCGACAAGGACTTTTGTCAATTAACACCAAAATATGAATACATTTGATTAAGTGATAGAACTTTTGTCAAAATTGCCACAGAGGCATGCAAATATATGGTATAAATATATACCATGCAAATAATTTTACATTTTATACATTAACAGGTGGCAGATTTGGCTACCAAATTTGTGAAAAAGGAAGAGGTAGATTCGACAAATTCTCAACCTAAAGAGGAGGTAATCTTTTCTTTCATAACTTATTGTATTTATTACGAAAATTATTTAAAACGGAATATTTACCATGTTTTTCATTTATGGTAAATATCCCGTTTTAAATAATTTTCGTAATGAAAATAACCATGTCAACTTAAAATCATATATTGTATTTATTTTTGAGTAAGTGCTTTATCTTTATCTAAGTGTTTTACCTAAACATACAGTCATTATATTAGGTACGCTCTGTTAAATTTATAATTTATTAGTTGTTATCGCAATCATGGTCACCAGAGTTGTTTCATTATGAGTAAAATTCCCTTAAATTTAGAAATCAGTCTTTCATTTAAAATTTAAATTATCCATTTTTGTCGAGTGACCATTAGAAAGCAGTGTTTCATATATCGAATTTGATTAAGCAATATTCTTATATAGTTTTTATAATTTTAAAATTTTATCAATGTTCATATTATAAACAGTACAAGAAGGCGTGGCGCGGCCCCGCCTCCACGGGTATGCAATGTGCGGCGTGCGGTACGCGCGTGTTCGCCGCGGAGGGAGTCATCGCGGACGGGCTACACCTGCACAGGGCCTGCTTCAGATGTGCCGTCTGCAAAACTGTCCTCAGACCTGGGTAACATGTTATTACGTAAAAAATAACCAAGTAATTAATACTGTAATATAAACCAAAACCTATTTATTTGTTTTTTTTTTTAATCTTTGACTGTGAATCTACACCGTACAAAGATTACGTTATTAATAATGTTTTTAATTCGTATTGGTATTAAACAAGCAAATTTTTATTTCATCGTACACATATTCTTAGGATAAATATGGTTACACAGTTTAAGGTTTTATTAAGAGAATTTTGTATGGTTATCAAACGGCAATAATGTTAGTAAAATCCTCTGTGTCACATGCTTGACTAGCATTACAAATATTTGTTCTATACAGAAACTACACCATGGAGCGTTACGGCAGTAGGTTGGTGTGCTTGCGTCACTCAGGTACCGACGCGAATGACGCAACGAACGTGCTACTGACACCACAACAGAATCGTCACGACCTGCCGACGTCTACTCCGGAGCGCATCAGCCTAGAGTTGTCCGACAGTGGAGCAAGGGAAATTGATGAGGACGAATGGACTGATAGGAACTTCCTTGCCTCTGAAACCTCCGGTGCCGGCGGTTTAAGGTATGTATCCTCGGTTTTAAAAGAGTGTTTTAAGTTGGGCCAGCTATGTGTGTATGGCACAAACTCTTAAACGGGTGAACCGATTTGGATGTGGTTTCGTTTGAAGCAGGTTTTCTTGGGGTGGTTCTTAGACATGTTTTATCAAAATCGGAAGTTGCATTGAGTTTTTAGTATAACCTTTTATAGTTATATATATTTTTAACCGACTTCAACAAAATGGAGGAGGTAATCAATTCGATCGGTATTTTTTATGTATGTATACCGATTTCTCCGTCAATTGTGGACTGATTTTAAAAATTCTTTTTTTGTTTGAAAGAGTATACTTGCCAAATGGTCCTATGATAAGGAAACCAGGGTCTGATGATGGCATCCCAGAGAAATCGAGGGGAACTTTCGAAAATCGTAGGAGCGACTAGTGCGTTTTTTTTTTTTTAATTAAGCATTTTAAAGCAATACAATTTAATGAAGGTCTACTAGTCGATCTGATCCTGGAGCTGAAATAAAGTCGAGGGAACTCCTCGACAATTTACTTCAGTAACTTTGTGTTTGGGCTTGATTAATTTGTGTTGATGAGAACTATAACTATACCTAGATGGGTTGTGACTGTGATTTGGGGTCTGATGATGAAGACGAAGGACAGTTAAGGGAACTTCTACATAGTTTACAGTAGCCTTCTTGTGATTGGACTTAATTAAGTTATACTGATGAGAACTTTGCACCCATATAAGTGATACGTGCCATTACAGGTCTGATGATGGAGACCATAGACAGTCGAGGGAACTCCTCGACGATTTACAGCTTTTGTTGGGCTTACTTCATACGGTTCAATATGCCTTGCCTGCAAAATGTCTATATCTGTATGCATTTCTTTAATGAATCACTAAAAATGAATAAATACACAATTTTAAACATAAATTATTATAACCGATTTAAAAAAAAAAATATATATAAATAAAAAATTTTTGTTTCTTTAACTTATGTCAAGCATTATTCTGTGACCAGACATAAATTAAAGAAACGCGATTATTTTATTATTTTTTAGCTATTTTATTTTTTGAAGTCGGTTAGAATTTTTGTTTAAAATTTTTATTGGTAAGATAAGCGAACCAGCAACTAGTTAAGGACAAGATCAGGTCTAGGTAGTTTATGCGTCGCTTATTCTAACATTGATGCTAGTTATTTGTCGATACGACGGCGTCATGTCGTTCGCCGTGACGGCATTCGAGTCAATTTTATAGATGCTTCACATAAATAATTGTGTACAGTGATGAAGAGGAGTCTAGCTCGGATGAGTACGTGGACGTAGCGGACAGCGACCGCGAGGTGGAGGACTCGCCCGTGCCCGTCATCGCCGCCATACGACCGCCGCACTCGCACATGTACTTCTCGGACGACTCCTTCGGTTACGACGATTACTCCGATGATGGTGAGACACTACATGCACTGAAACTAAAGTATATTATACCGTGCCTATATCATAAAAAACTAACCCGACCAGTCACAGGGACTGCCGATAGAAGTGAAAACAAAACAATTAAATTCAAATACCTATAATTGATAAAGGATGTATTAGATTATGACAAACTATACAATTTTAACAGTGCACAAAATGACCGCATGACATTGACATTTCAGTGTGAAGATTGGTTGTGTAAACAAATATTGTATAATCTTATATTAATAAATCAAACTTCATATAAACGCCTCATCTCTCGTCGATTTTATTTTTTAGATTAAAAATATAGCTGCTAACTTCAATTAAAATATGTTATCCTAATGTAAGCTTCAAAGATCTTGAAAACTTGTGATTTATATCATCCTCACCTTTTAGTCTCATTTTAAAATTCTGATAATGACAATAAGAACATTGACAGTATATTTGAGGTGGGCCACTAGACTGAACTGAATAGTTAACTGTCTTGGTACTGATAGAGTTAATTTGAATTTCAATAAGATACTTTCTATGTAATATTATTACTATACTTTCTATATAATATAAATATTAAGAATGCTGTACGCATTGATTTTTAGTAGCCAAAAAGAATTTTCAAATACATTTGGTTTCTATTATAATATTTGTAGGTGCTGAGTCGTCGGGTAATGAGTCGTGTTCTCGGATGCGCGCCGCCCGCGAGGCAAGACGGCGCGAGGTGCCAGCGGACGCGCGCCCGCCCAGCGACAGCAGCGAGGTATCGCGCTGCAACATCGCCTAGCGCGACTGTCGCGACTCGCCACCGGTCGCGTACAGTCGCGCGACTGTAGGGAGGTGCGCTTAGGAACGCCTCTCAACGCCGACTCTATGCTCGATCGTTTCATTACATTAATGCTCTTTGCTCGAATTTAAAACTAACTTTCCCCGCGGTTTCACCCGCCAGAAAATTGGAAAGAACATTTTCCATAGCCTGTAATTTTACCCAATATTGGACTACTATTTGACACATAGTTCCTGAGATTAGTGCGATCAAAAAAATATTGACCTTTTATAATAATTGTATAAGTATAGATTATACGTACTGTAGAATTCGAGTTAAAATTTTCATGAACGAGGGGAAGACTATTTTCGTATACATTAAATATCGCTTATGTATTTATTAAACAGGTCCAATAACTTCTTTTTCATTCTGACTGTATAAGAATATCAAATTCAAGTGAACTTGTATGGTATAACACATTATATTACCATTTAGTATTATTTTTTTCAAAAATGTAATGAAACTGTATGTGATACAATCAGTCATTATTCATCTGTGAGCATGCAAATCTAATTTTTTGGCATTTAACCGAGAGCGGTGGCGAGAGGTGACGTCAGCGTGTTGCCCACACTAACTCCCGTCTCAAACTTTGTTTTATTTGAATGTTGTGATTTCGGTGTTTGCCTACGATTTTTAATATTTCAAAACATATCAACAAAAAATTACTTCGAAGAATTTCTAGTCTTGTTAAATTATTTTACCTTTCATGAGTATTTTATTTCAAAACTTATTTTTATATTTTTATTTCAAGTTATTATTTTTACTTATATTTGTAAGTTAAGTGTTTGAAATTTCTTTTAATCGCGAACATTATTGCTTATTTCTTTAAAAATGTGTTTGTGTTGGAAAGTTTAATCTATATACAGAAAATATTTACTACTTATAGATTTTTTCGAAACCCGTACAACATAAAAGAATGTGGCAAAGATTTCATCTTTTGTAATGTGTAGAAAGGTGAAAGCCACAAAATTAATATCTAAGAAGGATTGACTGTTTAACAAATACACCTAAAGTTTTTGCAACTTGAAACAAGAACTTGAACGTGTGTTATGGCCGTTTTGCAATTTGCTAAAATGTTTGCTGTATATTGCTTAAGTTTTTGTTTATTATTGTGTCAGTTGTGATTTAACTAAATGTTACCTTTAGTGAAACACCAACGTATTATTGGGTATTCATAAAATTATGGTATTTTAAGAGCTTGAGAAAGAGTTAGTGTTGTTTTCGTTTTTCAACGTTTTGAATATAAACTTGCACTCTGAAAGTGTTTAACTCAAGACGTCTTGACAAAGTTTAAAATCTCTGCTTACATCCATATGTATCTCAATAAACCCAATTTGTAGAGAATTATGAAATACATCTTAAGGTTACACAAGTCGCTCATCTTTCCATACAAACGCAGAACAGTAATTACTACAATGTTTGACGTTGACCATGAAAAACTAAGTATAATCTAAATTAATCTCGTCGTTATCAATGTGTGTATGTACCCAAAATCACAAGAAAATATGTATTTAAAAAATACAAGATTCTAAACTTTCGTATTTTAACACTGATTTTAGCCCAACTTTGGGCGTAAATAAATAGTATACCGAGCACGAAAGCTCAAAAATAAAGCCCGTACAGATATAGTTTAGTTATTCAAAAGACAAAATAAATTTATTTTGAAAATATACACTTATTAGTTTTTCTATAATAACTGTTTTGCTAAAAGGACGTTTTCGGAATGAATCATTGTGCATTTCATTCTAGCACGCATGTTCGCGCACTATGTCAGGTGAGATAGCAATCATTTTGTTAGAGTTCGCGCCGTCGACTAGTTGAACCTTAAGAAAATTCGCTTAAAAGTCATGGGTAACAGTAAAAAGGTATGTTAAATATATAACATTAATTCTAAATACAATCTGTTCATATGCAGGTGGAATCTGAAGAAGAAAGCGAATCGAGTGACGAAGAAATATCATCAGCGACCGAAGTTTCTACAGATAGCGAATTTGCACGAGAAGAATGCATACCCGTCCCATCACCACCCGCCATCTTGGTTACCGAAGCCCCACCGCCGGCGCCGCCACCCCCACAAGAGTACCCGCTCAGTAGAACTAGATCGGCCAGTGGTCTGGCAACAAAGCGAGCATTAGAATTGAAAAGAAAGTATCTTCTAGGAGAACCATCTCCGCCAGCTGTAAGGAAATCTGATTCTACCTCTCAGTTGGATACAAAATTGGAAGCGTTCAGATCTAATATAACAGAATTCCAAAAGTTACTACATCCGGCTCCTTCTCCGACCCAAAAGCCTCTAGTAACATTTCAATTGTCCACAGAAGAGAAAAATGTACAACCCATGCCTGATATTATCAAAAATTTGTGTACTGATGCTCCAGTCGATCTGTTGACCAAGGGGGACTCGCCATTGTGTAAAAAAGATTGGAGAGAACCTATTCAAGAAGAAAGTTCCCTTAAGGAACCCGATTTAGACTCAGATTCACTCTCTGAAGACTCGTCGCACACTGAAACAGCTCCGAATCAATCAGTTCCCCGACTAGAGGTGCATGACGAAGGTGGTGAATTAATACAGTTGGACAGTCTAACTATTATTAATAGCGGTACTGAAGACAACGAAGATAAAACACCAGTGGTATCTAGCACACGACATACTACAATTGTTGCTGCAGAATCAGAATCGTCCGAATCATGTAGAGATGCTACTACATTAGCACTCACAGAGACTGAGCTATCAGATTGGGCCGCAGAAAGTGGCGTCTTAGATGATTGTGGATACGAAGAAAAAGAAGAGAACAAAAGAAATAAAAACCCAAGAACACTGAGTGGCCCTAAGTTAATTCACGATGCTAAAAACTTATCCACTATAGCATCTCACGTGTGTGGACGTACAAGTCCGACACAAGCGATAGTTTTTTCGAATGCTTTAGATCATTTTGAATTTGTCGATGAAGGCCAACAAGATCTGTCCATCGAGACTCCTGTTACACCGAGAAACGAAGGTTACATGGAGTTTGTCGACGACGATTATGAACGATATTCTCCTACAAACGATCGATCTATGAATTTTATTGAACGCAGTTTTTCCGAAACGACGATTAAACCTTCATTCATGGATTCAATAGAAAGTAATAAATCAAATCAATTTGATGATAATATAGGTTTTATAGATGACCAAGATTCTAAAACAGAAAGTCTTTCTAAAATTGACAATAACAATTTTCCATTAATTAATACAAAACAAGAAAGAGAATTTATTGCGTCTTTAGTTAATGATAATATACAAGAAAATATCCAAGTACAAGATAATTTAAATAACAGCGAAGAAATTGAATTAAAACCTGAAATCATAAGTATGTCTGAAATTTCACCACCACTGGAAAAAGACAGTAGTGAAAGTCAAGAGAAACAAGACCTGAGTGTTTCACGGAGCGAAGTCTCGTTAGACGACATATCTCCTCCATTAGCTTCAGACAAATCAAAATCACACAGCAGCGTTACATACAACAATAATTTAAGCAATCCAGTGATATTTTCGGGAACTTGCAACATGCGATTATATTCACCTGCGATATGTAGATCTGCCAGCGAAACGTTTAATAGATCCAATTCTCGAAGCTTGATATCCCCCGAATGGGGTATTTCCCGAAATTTAAGTACGGGTACTAAGTCCCCTGAAAGCCCGGTTCCAACGCAAGAGACGTCCGACAAGGTACAAGAAATAAAAAGGGAGAGGGAAGAACAAACTGAAGTTGTTCGAAGATTAGTGTTAGAGAGATTGGGTAGTAACAGAGGGAATAGAAAGTCTTCGAGGCGAAATCGAATATCACCGTCTTGCAACCTTCCGCCGCCGATACCCCCTCCACCGACATTACCGACGCCGCCTCCACCGCCCCCTCCTCCCTCCTACGTCCTACCACCACCAAGGCCAGCTCCACCGTTAATGCCCTTACCTGTGACACCTTCTTTCTCAGACCCAGAGCTAGCTAGAGAAAGAAGGCCTAAAGGTATAATGAAGAGTATATCGAATTACTTTAACAGACGCCTTGGACCTCGACAAAAGGTAATTATAATATAACGATAAATGTCTTAAGAAAAAAATCATGCCGATGAAAAAAATTCAATTCATAGAGAATCTTGTTCATCACGCAGTGTTATAATCATTTGAGTGTAATCAGCACGCATTATAAAGACACTAAATGCGTTTGCATATATTTTGTTAAACTCACGTAACATTTTATCATGAACACAAGTTTCATCTGAAGTAAATGTGAATATTGTACATAACAAACTTAAGATAATATAGATAAAGTTAATACGGAGGTGGTTGTATATGATTAAATTGGTTTAGGGTGTCCAAATTGGCGACAAAATTTGGGACCAGGATATTTTTGGCACTTTAAAAGTACACAATATGTGTTGGACACCCGAAGTAGACTAACACTAGTTGCATTTTCAGTGTGTCTCGGAGCCGGACCTGACGACGCACGTAAGCAAAGCATATCAAATACAGTATCGTGAACTCGTGAGTCGCATGCTGTGTCCATCTCTCTCGCACCAATCATCTGCTAACTGTACGTTGTCTTGTCTCGCTCAGTCACACCGATGCGTACCGCTTTGTATGTGTATTGTTTTCTTGACATTGGATCTTATATTAGTGTTCTCTATTGGTTTTTTTTTGAGTCGAATACAGATTGGTAAGGTGAAATATAACTTCAAATACAGCTCTGCAGATGGATAAGGAAGGACGCCATGCTATGCTCTACTTATATTAAATGTATAAACTAACCTCTCGTTAAAAATACTTTATGCTTTCTAGTTCTCACTAGAAGTACCTATTGGTAAAGATCATTTCCAACTATGTGAATGCGTGACCTATTCTATAAAACAAGCATGAATATTATTTCTCTTCTATCATATATAGAAACATCCGCCATTATTCAATACGAATGTTGATCCAATGTCGACGTCGTCTTGTTTTTTTTTTCTCTTCGTTTAAAAATGTAGTTGTTTACGACTTTCCACTTAATTATTTTAAGTATCAGTATAAAATAGCTTTGGTAAATGCATCTATAAGCGATTCAAGCAAAACGCATGTTTTTTTGAACGATATTTGAATCTATAAAGTACTTATTTTAAATATTGTATATTATTAAAATCATGTCATTCAACTAACAAATATGCGATTTTGCTAAAATACTTTGACGCTTCTGTTTGTCTACGAACTTTGCTCGTATCAAAATCGATTGTTTTTATTCGCTTGACTGTTAATACTTTAGCATGCTTTTGTCTTTATTACGTCTTTCATATTAGGCTTTCTTTAAAGTATGCTCGAATTGAATATGAACTCTACGAATTGGGGCTTATGTTAGAATATACTATCTTTGTACAGTAGGTATGGAATCCTATTTAATAATTTTAACTCTATTGTAAGAAAAAATATATTTATTCCTAAAAGTACAATACATTGACTAACGCTTTGTTAGAACTAACAAAATATTGCATAAATATACTTAATAGGGATGTTGACATTTTTATAAATGTTTACAGATCATTTATAAATATCTAATAGAGGCGTAAATTTGATTAACTTTTGCTTAAATACGTCTAATGCCTATACAATCTTGCATTTTATAATGCATGATTAAATTTCGATCCAAAACGCTAACACTTGTAACGTGACGTCATATGTTGTTAAACATCGTAAAAATGATAAAATGATTCTGGTTGTCGTTAATAAAAAATGGCTTATAAGTTTTATAATTGTTGTACGGTGCCTATGTGTGTGTACACTGTCAAAACGCCTGAAAATTAGTTTTTAAAATATGTACTGCGTACGGAAAATTGTGTATAAAAGTACGTCAATATTATTCCGCTTCCGCTAAATAGGAACAGGTGACGTCATTTCCGTTTATTATCACGTGACCTATTTTAAATTTTGTTACATTTTATTTATTAAATATTAATTTTATCAAATAAAAATAAGGGAAAATATTGTATTTTTTCAGAATTCTATCATATAAACTACCAATTAACATCAAAATTATATTTTTATATGAATACTGTCAACATCCCTATTGTCTTATAAAATATAATATATAATTTGATGTTATATGAAATCTGCTAGATTATGCTTCTGGTTTTTTGTTATTATAAATTGCATTTAAACTTTAGTAATATCTCCTATATCCTATACGATAAAGTAAAATATAATAATATGAAAATGTTTTTAGAGTGAAATTTATTTACAAATTGTCACATTGCTTTATATTAGACTGAACACAATGAGTTGTGTCAAACAAACTCCCGTCCAAGCTTTATTACAATGTTGATAACATGATAACTTTACGGCTTTTATTTCACTTTATGAAGTTATTAGATGCCCTACGTTTTGGATAGTTTAAGCAGCCGCGGGTTGACCGTATTAGTATTGAATTACTTGTGAAAAAGTTGTTTCACTAAGTGAACGACTTTGTAACAAGTTTAATAATAATTGTAGTGATAACATTTTCATGTCGTTATAATTCAGTCACAAGGCTTGCTATAATACTGACGTAATAAAATAGGACCGACCACGCGAAGCTCACAAGTCAACTGGCGCGCTCCAAGACCCGCCGCCGGTGCCTCCGCCACCGACCGACTATTTCCCGCCTAACGTATCACGACCACCGCCACCAAGAGTATCAAGTCAGTTTAACATTCACCTTTATTGATAGCGCACGATAGTTTTAGATTTCCATTTAAGATAGAGATTCCACTTGAGATAGAGATAAAGATTCTGTTAGGAATGGATTTGAGATAGAGATAAATATTCCATTTGAGGTAGACATTCCACTTGAGATAGAAATAGAAATTCTACTTGAGATGGAGGTAGTGATTTTACTTGAGGCAGAGATAGAAATTCCACTTGATGTAGAAATAGAGATTCCACTTGAGAGATAGAGACTAGATTCCCACAGAAGTATTCATGGAATATTGGAAAACATTGTTGCCTCGATCAGATGTCTGAAAATATATAGTAGGAACCCTTTAGTTGCTTTATATGCGACTTTCGAGTAATTGACGAGGACTGGTAAAAAAGAATTTTACCTTAAAAAGTCTCTGAAACTAAACTTAACAACTTACATGTTATCAAAAAAACATGTTTCTATTCTTACTCAGCTAATTTGTAAATTAGTATTAATACATGACTAACTAAAGTCATACATAAGAAGTAGTTATATATAACGTTTATCATGAAGCAATAATACATCACTTTTATTTAACATTTTTTTTGCATAG
The DNA here is from genome assembly GCA_963853865.1 of Helleia helle. NCBI lineage: Eukaryota > Metazoa > Arthropoda > Insecta > Lepidoptera > Lycaenidae > Helleia > Helleia helle. The sequence goes on from OY971420.1 coordinate 11,585,859, forward strand.
TTAGCTTATAATTTGCTATATTGTCACAGTTAAGTGTTAAAAGATAACGCTTCAATTTCGACCAACACTCAGCCGCACTGAAAGACTACCGCTACTTCCTAAAAATTATATCTGTAAACCGATGCAAATATAATGATGTTATATTAAACATTCATCATTATCATTCAGCCTTTATCCGTCCACTGCTGAGTCTATACCTCCTTCAATAAACATTGCACACCCATGAATCCTAAAAGAAACTATTCTTTTAGGGTTTATGTGTGTGCAATGTTTATACTCTCCATCACAATTTTTTATAACTTTAAATAAAAATGCACAACAAAAAATATAATTTACCGTGATCATTTATATTTTTTTTGGCATGACATCTCATTTTAAAAGTATTATAAGTTAAATTGAAATCAGAGTAATTATCGAAATATTTACTGTTGCCATACTTGTAAATTATTATTCTGCATTATTCCATTATAGAAATGCATCATCTGTTTTAAGATGAACCAAAATTTTATATTTTCATTGCAACAATTTGTTTTTAGAATTATATTCGGGCACTTGATGTCACTTGATATCTCAATTATTTGAGACTAGTCATAGAGAAAAAACTTTATAGTACTTATTTCTTTTTTGTTTGCCTACCCGATTTTTATTGTTCACATCATAACATGGCTGCCCGCTAACTGCTTTTATCATAATTAATTAGCAGTAGGGAATGGGGAAGGCGTGGGCGATGTGGACGAACGGGACGCAATGCAGCTATGGTTCGAGGCGCGGTGGGCAAGGCTGGTTGCCCAACGGCGGGCGAGGGAGGAACCCCGTGACGAACCCACCGCCCGACGCCTTGCACGCCTCGAAAGACGCCTTACACGCCCATTGTCTGGTAACACTCGATCATATCTATGTGAACACATACAGTACCCGCATTTTGATTTAAGGCTTGTCGACTCGCCGCCGCGGCACCGCGCACCGTGGCGTTTAACGGTGGCGACGCGACGTCGTGCCCGCGGTGATGTGGAAGAGCCCTTAGCCTTGAAGATATTATCTAGATAACGTTGAGTGTGTCGTCTCGCGTTTTGTGACGTCAGCTAACTTAAGTCAGGTCAAATCAACTGCGGCTACTGTAAAATACATGTCTTGTATGCGTTTCTGCTTTTTGTAATAATATTCATTCATGTCATGTCATTGCCATAAATATAATACCATAATTAGGTTTATTGTAAATAATTTACAAATTTAATAAAATAACTTCATCACTGTAATAATACTAATTCAAGATTATTATAATCATAATGCCTCTTTTTTCTGCAAATGTGTAATGTACTCTTTTTAGGGCTTTTTAGGCCAAATGGTGCCAAACGGAACCCTATTACTAAGCCTCCGTTGTCCGTCCGTCAGTCTGTCATCACTTACCAGGCTGTATCTCCTGAGCAGTGGGCCGTGAGCTAGCTAACAGTTGAAATGTTCACACGTGATGTGTTTCTGTTGCCGCTGTAACAACAAATACTAAAACAGAATAAAATAAATATACAGGTTGCAATTGAAATCATGGGCATCCTTTCAAATTTAGACACTACTAATGATACTATTTGCATTACGGCTAATAATAAGCTGATTTATAAAAAAGATTTATTATTATATTATTTATTTATTTAATTACAAGATATTTATTTCTGATAGATAGGTATCCGTCACGTACATAACTGACGCGAGGTCTACGTATTCTACACGGCGCGGGCGGCATTTTCGTAAACCAAACTGCGCCCAACCGAACTTGATACTTTTTATGACAGGATTTAATTATAGGGGTTTTCAATAACATGCTTTAATTTTATTTTTAGTATTCGTCACATTAGTAGTTACATGGGCAGTGTCTAAATTTAAAATGCTCATGATTTCAATTGCACTCTGTATATAAGGGGCTCCCATACAAGAAAAAGGTGATAATTTTTGCCGTATATTGCTCGATATTGAACAAATTAAATATTAAAAGTATTAGCGGCAACAGGTAGACGTTTGAAATATTCACAGAATATTTAGTTGTATATTCACTTTTAAAATAAATATTTAAGGAGGCTGTGAGCCCCTTCAATATTTTTTATTTTATTTACAACGAACGTGTTTTTTCCATTTTAAAAAGGTTATTGTGTCTAATGTTGTATAGATAATGGTAAGAACCCTTCGTGCGCGAGTCCTACTCAGACTTGGCCGGTTTTCTATATATTTAGGAACTTGTTTGAAGATGTATGTATGTAATCGAGTATTATTAATTTATACATTATATTACAATATTGACACCTTTCATATCTATTTTGTGTGATTATAATGCTCATAGCGCTGCGTCGTAATGAGTAATGGTCACAACCGTATAGAGAGATTTGAGTATTCTCTTTGTGAAATTACGTTCAAAAATATCAGTATTTTGCTTGCAGCGGAACAACAGGCGGCAACCGTGGCAGAATTAGTCCAAGTGTCGGCACAACGCGAGGCCCACCAAGCGTTAATGGCTGCGAATAGGTATGATTGTATGTGTTTCTAGTATTATTAAGATAAAATACATAAAAATACCTAAAATTCTAAATTAATGTATGTACTTAATACCTGTAAACGTTAAATAGGCCAGCCGCTCTAAACAAGTGGCATTTACGTTTTATAGGGTAAACTACCCATTAATTATTGACACAAGTATTACGATACCCAATTTATTAAAATTTCAAATATTTAGGTAGAGAATTTTTGGGTAGTGTTAATATAGGGTGAACGGTATCCCCATCACGGTTCAAGTCTTGTCGTGGCGGTGGGGCTCAGTAACCTAAGGTGAACCCAGCACCTTGGGCAAAGCCAAGTGAACGGAGGGGGCTGCTCTTTGTACCCCTCTTATAAGAAGCGGGGACAAAAAAATAGGAGGGGACAAGGGGCGAGGATGGGAACCTCGCCCAATTGCACTGTTCCGACCGGGTTAGGAGGGGTTGTTCTGTGTGGGGCAACCCTTCTGTGGAGGTGGCGTCGGTCGGCGGTCGGTGACTCCTTTTTTTTCTTCTGAGATTTAAAATAAGTTTTGTCACTGTCACCCTTCGTGGGCGCAGTCCACTTTGGAAACGTGACGTGACAATCACAAAAACTTTAAAGTCATGATGACAAAAGTAAGCCGTGCGAGCTTAGCCTAATTCTTTTCAACGAATACAATCTCATACTTATATATTTTTATATTATATTCAGTGGCGTAACACCTGAGGCCCGTGGAAAATTCTTTGTGTAGTCTTGGAGTAAAGTTATACCTACTGACTTTTTTACTCTAGAATTTGGAATTATGGTGAAAGTGGCAGATTTATACATTTTCAAGGTGTAACTGTCTGTACCTATGCAACCTATTTGAAAAGATTTTGCTAACCTATTTTTACTTCAGAAAAAAAATGTTAAAAATCTTAGGTTATTTCTGAGCTCGCGGTCACTTGGAATGGGGTCTTCACGGGTCGGGGGCCCATGGCAATTTGCCACCCCTTCCACCCTATATTTATGTCACTGATTATATTCTATTCTATGAACGTTAAAGCAACTTGTCTAGAGGGGCAGGACCTTAGAGTATACATAATGTATAGAGCGCGCTTCACTAAGTATTAACTGTATGTGTATATAATTGTATATGTATGAACATAGACCATTGTCTTGGAAACGTTCAATCGGTATCAAAACAACAAGCGATTTTCATAATTTTTTTTTTTTTTTAATGTTAAAATGGTGAAATATCAAGTGCCAATTTGTAAGAATGATTCCTGTAAGCAAAATAAAAGAAAGCAATTACATTTCTGTCTTGGCGTTTATTGAGGGGTGCTTATGTTTAGCAATGGATGGATATAGGCTGATGGTGATTATGATGATGATGAATGTCCTAATTTGAAATATAGATGTATTTTATTTTAAAAAATATCTATATTTCAAATTAGGACATTACGCATGGAACGTCACTCACAGCGCTATACTATAGATAAATATCTATATAACGCATCTGCTTACGATCGGCGGCTTACGAATGAAGCGGCGTGACAGTAGCACTCTACCTATATAATATTATGTATACTCTAAGGACAGGACACACATTTGATAAACTAGATAATTAGCTAGCCAAAAAATATTCTAATCATATTATAATATATTTTTAATGGTCTTTGTAGTATAATAGAGACGGGCACTGCTCATATTATAAATACCAGTGAGTTGTAATTACTACATAGTGAGTGGTACGCTAGTAATAATAGTTCAATCATAAATACTAATATAAATTATAATTACAGGAGGCGAAATGCAGCTGGAAGCGGGGTCGGAGACTAGAATAGAGAATTAGGCAAATGTTCTGGCTTAAAATCATATTCACCGACACATATTGTATAAGACTTACAGCTATCTAAGTTGCATTGACGAGGAAACAAAAGTAATTAGTGTGAATAAAATGTATGAATCACGTGTTTCAGACAAAATCACGAGTCATCTAATTTAAATATTATATTTTTATTTACGTTGAAATCGTTTTCCTAGGCTACGAAAGCGTAAATTTTGCGTTAAAGCGTAGCCCACCATAATAATTCAGTGAAATTGAGAAAAGAAATTATATTTTCTACTTGCAATCAATTGCACTGTTTTATTAAAATGTCTGGACAATACCCATCTAACAAATAACTAGTAAATTCTAAGGCGCTATATGACGCCGATCGTCCGCACGCGGATTAGGGCATGCGTCCATCGTGGATAAATTCGTCCTTCAGTTCTTCGCGGATCGTGATTGAGAGTGGTATTGTCACAAGGACCATCCTTCGAGCACTGACTAATAACTTCAGGGCCAATAGACATCCACTCTCCACGCCGCGTAGGGATAACTATTAACTATCCGCGCACGGACAGCTCTCCGCGACCCGGGCGCTCCGAGTCGCACAGAACGCGCTTTATATGCATTAATACATTATTCCGTCCGTCGCGGACATTTGCGTAGGTCATCCGCGTCGCATTGAATAGCCCTTTAAAATGTCACGAGATTCTGAAGTTCATACATATAGGTGGCTTAAATCGTCCCTAGCGATTTCTTCGATTGTTCATCTATTTCTTTGTCATTGATTACATTTTCGTGTCTTTAATAGGCTGCTTGTTTTATTAATTTATATTATAAATGTAAAAATAATGTAGTATATTAGGCACTTATTAAATGTCATATTTCAATAATTACCATTAGCGCGTAGATAGTTGTTGCCACAATTAATTATAAAATGTGTAAAGCTTTATGTTATTGTATAATCGTTTTTTATGTATATGCTCTCTTGCAATACTGTGTCGTGTAATGGATTTATAGACATATTAAAGCTTTAACGTGGCTTATAGAAAAATATAATTTTAAATTAGTAACTCACGCGTATTTTATGTGTACGATACTTTGCTACTGAAGCCAAAAGAGGGCGCCGCATAATTAAAAAATATAATAAGTATATCAGGGCAGCTTAAATACATTTTACACTCTTAGTATTATAATTGATTATTTCTCGATATTTTTAAAATGGTTATCAAATCTAGTATGGAAATATTATGGTGCAAAAGAAAAGCAATTGTTCCCATTCTAGTTTAAAATGTAATGTTAAGATGTTTAAGCTCATTTATGACTGTTACATTTTTAAAGTAATCAAAGCGCGTGTAGCTTTAAGATAATTAAAAGAAAAGTATATTAATATCAATAATAAATTAAGGCTTAACTTTCATAGTGAAATTATTGTTTTGGATAACCACAGAAACCGTTGCATATAACTTTAGTCCACGGATAAATAGTCAGCACTTAAAAGTAACTATTAAAACTGCCAAAAGGCTGTTTATTACATTCTTACCAAATTAGGTAAGTATGGTTTATTAGATGATTTTGTAAGTCACAAAACGCAGATATTCCTGTAGTGGTACTAAACGGTGTGCTAGATATGCCAAATGAGTATATAATATTTATATTGTATAGTTAAATGTAAAAATATGATGATTGTTTATGATATCTTATGCGTATGGGACAATATTGATTTCGTATGTAAAAACCGTTGGCTTACAGAAAATGAGCACGCGTTTGTTCTTGAGTTCTAATAATCGCTAATGTCTGACGTAGAATTTAATCAAAAAGATTAAAACAATCAAAATTTTCGATCGTGTCGTTTTTATGAGAAAAAAAATCGTAATCCTTTTTTTGAAGTAAAATATGAAATAGTTAGATGGCTTTCATAGTATTATGAAGAAGAAAAAACATTTATTTTTTATCTTACTAATTCCTAGGCTGAAATTGAAAAAAAAAAAAATTTGGAGAGATCTCGACAAGTTGTCTGTCTTTCAGAAATCTTTTTTTTAATTTGTGTACATGATATTTACTTCACTTTATATAATATTGAGAGTTTTTTCTAAAATGAAAATCAAAATATATTTTTGATAATCAGTCAGAAGGCCTTTGCTATATTCTGGATGACCTTATAATTAGGATTTTTTTATATTCAAGTAATGAAAAACATTTATCTTATATTTTTCATATTATTGCATGTTTAATGACTAATCATAAATTAAAATCAGTCTGTTTTTTGGAATCCTGCTCTGAAGTGGTTTAAGTTATGTAGTGTTGAAACAACTTTATTCATTGTATTATTTAGTAGATATAAGAGTGATAGATGTACATTTTCTATATTTTTATACGCAACGAGAGGAATAGTGAGAAAATGTAAAAGGATTTGGCTTGACCCTAAGTGTAACAAAATAAAATATTGTATAACAAATTAAAAAAAATATATCTTTAACAAAAATGATTAAGCACGGCTTATATAAAAATCTAGTTATCTCTAGGCTTCCTTTATGCTTAACGTGGTATAAAATTGTGTCTTAGCTGTGGGTTAGGCCTGACATTTAATAGCTTTAAAACTTCATTTTCACTGTTCGATTTTACTCTGCTGATACTCCTAATAAGTATTACACACATATTCAAAATTCGTCTAAAGCATTCGACGATACAAATAATAACGCTTACGGAGTAGTGTTAAATTATAAAAAAAAATATTTCTGCAATAATTTTCTCTTTTTAGGAAACTTACAAGCTTTTTCACATTGTGTTAATGTTAGGTAGAATACTTGCATTAGCTCAAAAATACTCGTGTCTCAGTATCCAAACAATATGGTATTATATTATTTTATCTTTACTAAAATTTAACATATTTTTTTAATTAGTCGGTTCTTAAACATGTTTGATTATATCTAGGTTATAGAAGTATACTTCAAAGATCAATATTTGAACATATTATGTAGTAAAACAAATAGATGCAGGGTGTCTTTTACTAATTTGCTAATGGATATTACAAGCATTTGATAGGTAACTCTTTGCTTAGTAAGCGACTGTGTATGCAAAAAATTCAAAATAAAATGTTTTATAAAATCAGTAATTTCTAAAACAAAATTGATACGGATTAACCGTGTCGATTTTGTTTTAGAAATATGGTTTTCTATTAACCATTTTTTTGATAAATATTTGTTAATTTATTATTGCGCTCTTGAAAAAGGCTTGCATGCCATATAAACTTTTTTGCCCATTTTTGTCACATTTTATATTATTAATAGTTTGATAAACATACATATTAGTATTTCCTTTATTTATATTAATTATTTTATACATTATATTTCTTTATAACAACATATTAAATGTTATATTTAGCTTAAATTAGAAGGCTTTTTTTTGTAGTTGTAAAGTTGTATTTCTTTATTACCTGAGATTGTAAGTCAATGCAAGGTTCTACTCAAAGCCATGTACCTCCTTTTATATGCATATAATAAAAACTAATACAAAATGTTATTGTCATTTGTTGTTTTATTTCCTTTTTCACTAGCTGTAGCCCGTGGCTTTATTTGCGAACCATTTTTAGGGTCCGTTCCTCAAATGTACAAAACGGAATCCTTAAAGGACCACTCCGTTGTCCGTCTGTCAGTCTGTATGTCCAACCAAATTATGACTTATGTTGTGACCTTGTGACTTATGGTATATGCAACGACCCTTTTTTTTCTTTAACGCCGGGAAATGCTCTGAGGCATTCCGCGTGGGGAGACCCCCACGCGGAATGCCTCAGAGCATTTCCCGCCTATCCGTATGTCAGCCTGGTGGCTGACATACGGATAGGCGGACAGACAGACAACTAAATCTTAGTAATAGAGTCCCGTTTTTACCCTTCGGATACGGAACCCTAAAAAAGAATCAAAATGGACGACGATGATGATAATAATAATAATATCTATGGATCTATCGACGCTTTTACACCACGTCAATCTATTCCCGCGGTAAATTCATGAAGAACTTGTATTACGGGTTCCAGACAACAGAAATATATTTAATACTGTTATACTTAATATACCTACATATTATACATATTTAAGATTTTTATTATATTATACACATATTTAATACACATCCACGACCCAGAAGCACGGAAAACTTATTTGTTCCCTGGCGGGATATGAACCCGCTACCTCCGGCTTGGGCGGCAACGCGCTAACCATTGAGCCACAGAGGTGGATACTGAGTTAATCCACTTAATTGCAGGAGAATGCAAGACGGCTAATTTTGCAGAATTCCTCCCATGCCAAACTAGCCTCTAAGAAACTCGGCGTGCTCAGTAGGGCGTAGCAGTATTTCATGCCTGTACACCGCTTACAATTATACAAGCCGCAGGTTCGACCTTACATGGAATACTGCTATGGGCTGGAGCGCCCCAATATCATCTCCTTTCATTTGACCGCGTCCAATGCCGGGCGGCTCGAATTCTCGATAGCAAGGTTATCTCAAATCGGCTTGATTCTTTGGCGCTGCGTAGAGATGTCGGATCGCTCTGCCTCTTCTACCGCATCTACCGCGGGGAGTGTTCTGAGGAATTGTTCAGACCTAATACCTGCAGCAGAATTCCACCACTGGACATCTCGTAAAAGCTCCAAATTTCACCCTCACTATCTCTATTTACGTAATTCCAAAACAACTCGATTTTTACGGTATTTCCTGCCTCGCACGACGAATATATTGGAATCAGCTGCCACTAACGGCGTTTCCGAACCGTTACGACTTCAAGGGACTTTAGGGACCTTCAAGGAAAGAGCATACTCCCATTTAAAAGGCCGGCAACGCACCTGCTTACCCTCTGGTGTAGCAGGTGTCAATGGATGTCGCTATCACTTACAATCAGGTGAACTGCCTGCCCGTTTGTCCCCTCTTCTATAAAGAAACCTATACAAATATGTTTCATTGAAAAAGACCAAGTATTAATGAATTTACAAACATTTCAAAGTCGTTTTTTTTGCCCCGTAGTGGGCGCGAGTGGATGCTGTGACGTCACGACACAACGCACCGCCCTCTGGCAATCCGCGTGGCATGTGCCGAAACCTGCCGAGCTACTTACTAGATACATGGCTGTTTTATATTGTTTTGTACGTACTTTTCGTAAATTAAGTGATATTAAGTTTAATTAGTGTATATCAGGAGTGTAATATTAGTGTATACATAGGCTGCACTAAAAGTATCGGGAATTGAATATTTCCACTGTTCCTGTCATATTAAAATCTTATTAATTGAAATCTCTCATGCTTGCACAAATCAGTTGGTCTTCCTTGCCAAAGTCAGATTACGCGATAACTCTCTTTGTGAATGTGATTTGGACGATGGGACTGTAGATCATATTTTTTTCAATTGTCCTAAATTGTCATTTTCTTTATACGACGTTCTCCCTCCAGATATACCCCGACCTATCAACTTTCAGTCTCTTCTCACTTATTCGAATTCACCTTTTATGGTATATTTAATGAAATATATTTCTTTTCATGATTTAAAATTTTAAAGTCTGAAGGTTTATAGGTACAGCTTGGCAAAAAAGAGTATGACGTGGTGACAGGTGGAACTAAATATTTTAATAAATGGAAACCTATGATGTTGACAATACTTGTCCGCCAAATACTAGATTTTGAATAAAGCTTAGTGTTTCACATTTATTTTTAACGATTTGATTAAATTATCTTGCTGATTTTCCATATTATGATGAGACGTAAGTGAAAGTGGCGCCCTCATTTTTTCCATACTCTTTTTTGCCAAGCTGTAGGTATTTAGTTAGATTATTTTCCTTCTTCTTATTAATATTTTCCATTTCCTACTACTAATAAAAAGTATTATACCGTAATTGTCTTGTGATGTTTGTATCGTCATTTAATGTTATTTGTTTTAGGTATCCTGGATCAAATCCCTGTCAGTACCCAAAATAAACACCGAATTTTTTTCCCTACGTGCTACTTTCATATAACGTCGTAGTTGGTCAAATACGTCTCATTCATGAGATGTGAAAGCCATTAAAAAATAAAATAAAAAAATAAATAAATTGAAAACTCCTTGGGTTTGAAAATCGAATAGCATTTATTTATTTAAAAAAAGATTCTCGGTCTTGTCACAAGGTCTGGTCAAACTTGTTTAGTCATTGAGAAAATGGAATTGACTCGAGAAAATTCTAGAGAGATGATTTATTATGACTTTCGAAGTGGTTTAACACAAATACAGTGTGTTGACCGGATGATTTCTGCATTTGGTGATGAAGCCCCATCCAAAGCCACAATTTATCGCTGGTTTGCTGAATTTCAACGTGGACGTGTCAAGCTCAGTGATGATCCCCGTCAAGGTCGTCCAAAAACTGCAGTCACCCAAGAAAACGTTGATACTGTGCGTAAGCTGATTGAGGAAGATCGACATGTGACATACCGCGAAATTTAGGCAACTTTAGACATTGGCATGAGTCAAATACAAATTATCTTGCATGAACAATTAGGTGTAAAAAAGTTGTTTTCCCGATGGCCATACCGCATTTGCTCTGTGAAGAGCAAAAAGCGGCTCGCGTTACTTGGTGCGTCAGAACTCTCGAAAGATTCCACGCAGGATCCTCAAATGCTGTATACAACATCGTATCAGGTGACGAATCCTGGATATAGGCGTACGAACCCGAAACAAAAAACCAGTCACGAGTCTGGGTGTTCGAAAATGAGTTAAAGCCAACAAAAATTGTTCGTTCACGGAGTGTTGCAAAAAGAATGGTGGCCACGTTTGTCTCCAAAACCGGCAATGTTGCGACTATTCCTCTTGAGGGACAAAGAACGGTTAATGCAGAATGGTATGCTAGCATTTGTTTGCCACAGGTCGTTTCTGAACTCCGTAAAGAGAACTGCAACCGCCGCATCATCCTCCATCACGACAATGCGAGTTCTCACACCGCGCACAGAACAAAAGAGTTTTTAGAGCAAGAAAACATAGAATTATTTGACCATCCGTACAGCCCCGACCTAAGCCCTAATGATTTTTATACTTTCCCTAAAATAAAGAAGAAATTGCGTGGTCAGAGATTTTCATCGCCTGAAGTAGCTGTGGACGCCTACAAAACGGCCATTTTGGAGACCCCAACTTCCGAATGGAATGGTTGCTTCAATGATTGGTTCCATCGTATGGAAAAATATGTCAAATTTTGCGGAGAATACTTCGATAAGCAATAAATACATTTTTAAATAGTAATGTTGTGTCACTTCCTTGATTCCCGAAATTTTCACTGCCACCCTCGTATTATGTATAAAAACCAATTTCAATAAAACCATAAAAGTGTATTACGAATACCGTAAATGAGGAAATTAAACTTGAATTTGGTTAATATTAGTTAGGGGTATACAAAAGTTTGTCACAAACAATACAGGTAACACGGGTGCGTAGGCCCATAGGGGCTGCTACTGAATACAAACACTGCACGTGACAGAGTGCTACTGGACTCCTCCAGTAGCACTCTGTCACGTGCAGTGTGCACAGGGCTTCAGGATGGGAACCTCGGCCCAGTATCATACAAAAACGTCAATAAAGGTGCTTGACACGTGCCGCTTTTGGCACGTGTCATACCGGCCATACCGCTCACAATGTGGAAGTTGAAATAGATCTTATTATTACTCATCTTACGATGAAAATTTATTTAACACGCACCCGGCTAAATCTCAAATAGAAAGAGGGGTGCGTGCTGCCTTTGACATAGCCGAAGCCTATACTTGAGCAAAATGGCTTTTAAATTACGTCGGTTTTTGGTCCAAAATCGTTTGAATTTACCATGGGGCGCAGCGCCTTTATAGTGCTGTCGGTCTCAGGTTGATAGTAATTGACGATCTATAGAAATTGAATCTTATTATTTAGTACTTAAAGTCCAATTACTTTTATATTGTAAAAAAATATAAATATGAAACAAAATGTTTATTTGCAAATAATTAAATTCTCTAGTTCACCTCGTTCAATACCGCTACTACAGCCACCGAGTTAGCACTGCAATTTTTGTGAAAATTTAGTAACGTACGGACGAATCACCTATTATTTGTATAGCAAGTGCATATTATTTCTTAGTTTGACGAACTTCAATCCTAAATAAATTTCACAAAATTTAATTTTGCTAAGGTAAGTCCGTTTAAATTTATTTTTAACCGACTTCAAAAAGGAGGAGGTTATCAATTTGTCGGATTTTTTTTTCATGTATGTTCCCCGATTACCCGAAGATAGCTAGACCGATTCGACCGAAAGGGCATACTTTCCAAATGGTCCCATTATAAGGAAACCAGGATCTGATGATAGCTTACTTGTTACTTGAGGTCAGGCTGGTTTCCGCAACTCGACGCTTTTGCGCCTATTTTGCGTGCTGTGAGCCTAAAACACTCCAGCTACTGCCAGTTAAGCTCCCGCAAGAATGCTAGCAGTCTCTTGACATCGGCGCAAATCTCCGGGAGCGTTCTCGGACATCCGAGATGGGCAGCCCGTAGCTGTGCTACTCCTGTGCACTCCAGTAGTACATGGGCTGCTGTTTCTTCCTCCGCTACGCAGGCTCTGCATAGCGGACTGTCTGTAACACCTATAGTGAAAAGATGCTTGTTATAGTGACCATGTCCTGTTATGGTGCCTGTTATCAGGCGCAGTTCTGATCGTTTAAAGAGCATTAATTGACGAGAGACGCGTGGGTTGCCTATTGGCATCGCTTCCCTTGCTTGTCTGCAATCGTCTCTGCTCGTCCAGAGCTCTCTGTGTTGTGTGTTTGCGTGCGTTCTCACCCATGCCCTTAACTGGCTATATGGTAGCGGGGTCATTGGTTCATTACCTTTGACCTCCATATTTGCTCCACGTTTGGCCAGCTCGTCTGCTGCATCATTACCTCTTGAGCCACTGTGCCCTTTTATCCATTGAAGGGTCACTGTGTTAAGTTGACATGCTCTTTCGAGGTAACAGTGACATTCGTGAATTAGGCCCGAGTTTGTTGTGTATGAGTTTAGTGCTTGGAGTACCGCCTTACTGTCGGATAAGATCCTTATGGGATACCCTGTTACTTTTCGCTCTATTATGGCTCTCGCTGCTTGGGCTATACCAACACATTCCGCCTGGAAGACGGAGTTGTGTTTGCCCAAATGTACAGCCAGGTGGAGGTTTAGTTCTTCTGAGAAGACCCCTGTTCCTTGTTGTGTTTTCGACCCGTCGGTGTAAATACTCAACTCCTTAGAGGATGTATTTGTTGATGGGGACTCGAAAAGTTGGATTTTGTATTGTTTGTTGAATACATACGTTTTGGGTATGACATCGCTAGGGGCCTGCAGCAATGGAAATTAATCTAGATACCCATCTAAGATTTTTGTGTGAGGTATCCTGATATCTTTCCATAGTTTAAGTGTTCGTAACCTTACCGCTGCAGACGCTGCTTCCTGTTGTATGAAGAGATGTAGTGGAAGCAGGGATAACATAGTTTCTATGGCTGCGGTCGGTGTTGTTTTCATGCTTCCTGTGATAGCAAGACATGCCAACTTTTGGAAGCGTTGTAGTTTGCCACTTACCGTTGTTAGGAGTGTTCGTGGCCACCAGACTAGTGCTCCATAGCTGACTATTGGTCTGATGATTGTACTGTAGAGCCATAGCACTATTCTCGGAGTTAGGCCCCATGACCTACCTATCATTCTTTTACATTGCCAGAACGTAATGCAGGCTTTGTTTATTTTGGCTTCTAGGTGTTTACTCCAATTTAGTTTGCTGTCAATTATTACTCCTAGGTACTTCACCTGTGTGTTCAATTGGAGTGTAACGCTCCCTAGTTTAGGGAGTGTGTAATTGTTTAGTACCCTTTTGTTGGTGAACTAGTTCTGTTTTGTTTGGGTTGACGGTGAGTCCAGATTCTCTGCACCACCGGTCTACCACTCGAAGAGCTGTCTGAGTTAGATCACATACTGTATTTGCATGATTACCCGTTATAAGTATCGCTAAGTCGTCAGCGTACCCTACTGTGTAGAAATGTCTGTTGTTTAGTTTAGTTATGAGGTCATTTACGACTATGTTCCACAGGAGAGGTGATAGTACTCCTCCTTGTGGGCAACCCTTGGCAACTACGGCTTTCTGTGCGCCCTTGTCGTCTATCGTAATGATTCTTTTAACTAACATGTTGTGGATCCAATTTGCTATTAATGGATTTATGTTGTGTCTGTTTAGTGCTGTTTTTATCCTGTCAAAGTTTGTTCTGTCGAAGGCACCTTCGATGTCAATAAACGTGCCTAGACATATGACTTTGTTATGCAGGGCATGCTCTATTTTGCTTACCACTGCGTGTAAGGCCGACTCTGTGGATTTTCCCGATGAGTAAGCGTGTTGGTTGTGGTGTATTGGTAAGTTTTTCAGTGCTTTGTCCCTCAGTTCTCTATCGCATAGCCTTTCCAGAGTTTTCATCACGAATGATGTCAGGCTGATAGGTCTGAAGGATCTCGCATCTGTGTAGTCACTCTTACCTGGTTTTGGGATGAAGACGACTCTTACCTCCCTCCATGGCTTGGGAACGTAGCCATATGCCAGGCATGATTGGAGTATCCTGACTAGGGCCCTAATTACTCCCTCACCCCCTCTTTGGAGCAAGGCTGGGAAGATGCCATCTACTCCTGCTGATTTATATGGTTGGAAGCTAGTCAACAGTACCCACGTAATTTTGTCTCTTGACGCTACATTTTGGGCAATCATCCATTTGTTAGTGTCTGGTGGTATGATATGTTCGTCTTCCCATCTTGCTACTGTAACGATGCTGCAGTCTGGGAAGTGCGTCTGGATGAGGACTTGCATTGTTTCCTCATATGTTTTAGTGTATGTATTGTCCTGTTTTTTGATTGACCCTATGTGTGGGTTTCCGCCTGAGGCCATGATAGTTTTTATTCTCACAGCCTCGCTACAGGACTCTGTCACAAAACTTTTACCAGGATTCTCTTTTCCTGGCCCGTATTTGTTTTTTATATAGGTTTTTAGTTTCCCTATAGTTGTCCCAGTCTATGCTGTCGCTGGTGTTCATGGCTCTGTTTAGTAGCCTTCTGACCTTTTTTCCTTAACCTCTCAAGTTTTGGGCCCCACCATATGGCCTTCTTGGTTGCGTTGTAGGTTTGATCAGGGGGCATGTTGAGTGATAGGTTTGTATGATCGTATTTGTCAGGTCTGTCACCTGTGTCTCTATATCTTCTACGCTCCTGATTTGATCCGGTGCGTCTGTGTTGAATTTGTTTGTTATGATTTTGTTGTATGTGTTCCAATTTGTCTTCCTGAGATTCCTCCTAGGAGTGGGAGTATTTGTGCTAATGTTTATCTCGAATCGGATCCATCTATGGTCTGAGCATGATGCTTCGTTGGATACATGCCAGTTTTTGATGAGATCCGTCGCGTTATTCGTGGCTAGTGTAAGGTCGATGATTGTTTTAGATCTCCTTGTCACATATGTGGGCTCTGAGCCTTTGTTTAATAGATTTAGATTGGTTGTAAAAAGGTACGATACTAGATCCGGAGGTGACGAGGAACCGGAACCGGTGCTGTCGCCCGTTGGTACACCTGTACCAACGGGCGACAGCACCGGTTCCGGTTCTGGGGCAGACGGAGGCACTGCAGACATCAGATCAACGACAGAGTCGGAGCAGGTTACAGGCGCTTGCGATAAGGGGCCAGTAGACGGAGTAGCCTGTACGGCCACAGCATCGTCCACCGACTCCGACCTCGTTTCGGGCAGCGTAGCGCTGTACTTGCCCTTGACGTCGCGGAACTTCACGTACACCGACCCCAGACCACATCCCAGGCGTCGTTCGTGTTTGTGAAGATTCCTTGCCATGTCCTCGGGCACGCTGACTATTAGAAACGTGTCCCCCTTGGTGACCACTGTGTTGTGGTGCAGCCATTGGTCCACCCGCGCCCAGGGATTCTGGTAGCGCAGCGTGCGCGCTATTACGCCCGGTGACTCCCAGATTCCCGGCACGAGTAGACCGCAACAGACCCTCTTGGGAAGATCTATTTGGCGCCTCACAACCAATGGCTCCCCAGTGGGGACACTGATCTTTTTCACAGCCTGCTCCAGCCATCTTCGGGTCCGCAGGTGTTCACACCATATCTTTAGGGCACCATCAGCAATGATGGGTTTCCCCCTAAAGATCGGGCCCTCCGTTCCCGATGAGGCTGGTTCTGAGGCTTGTTTAATAATCTGCTGTAGCAGCGCCTTCGGTACCAGGTCAGCATTTGGGGGGTTGGTTGGTGGTTGGTGACCGGTCGTTTGGCTTGTGACGGCCACAACGAGGTCTGCCCTAGCCGCATCCGCAAAGCTTGCTGGTTGGGGCCGGTCAGGGTTTGCCAGTTTTGGTGTCTTGTGGGCGCCACGTGGTGAAATGGTGTCGTCCAGTCTAGCCCGTTTCTGGGACATCCTTTCTTCCCGGCCCGCTCGTTTGTTCCTCCGCCGTCGGCCTGTGTGGACAGATTCCTGTCCCTCACTTGCCTTTGTCGGAGGAGCGTCGTCTCTTTCGATGGTTTCGGTAGGTTCCGCTAGCCCTCTTTCGCCTTCTACCGTTGTCGAAGAGGAAGCGGTGAGTTTGCGGGCTCTCCTACGCTTCCTCTTGCTGGGTTTCGGCCCATGGGCATGAGTGGGAGCTGACAGTCCGGCGGGTGCTCTGCCACCTTTGGTCCTGTGCTTCACCACCTACCATGACAGGTCAAAGTCATCCATCGGACCGCACGGTACTCCAGTTGCGGAGGTTCCACTCTGGCCTACCGTGCTATCCTTTGGGTTTGGTGGTCGACTCACTTTAACAGGACTTCCTGTGCCAGGAGGACCACCAGTTGTTGTTATGGGTCTCCGTGAGCTCTTGGGTTTCCCCGTGCCTCTAGCAGACCCAGTTGTTCCTTGCGTCTTTCCTTTCATTAATTTTGGCAAAACATTGCTCCCCCCCCAGAATACGTTGGGAGCTGCCTGAGTTGGTCTCAGGGAGGGATTCTCCAGCTGTGCTGGTACCCTCCTGGGGTAGTTTCTCTTGGTGTCTTGCTGCCATTTTTAACATTTAAATTCGGGGTTGTTTTCCCCTAGGGAGTGGAGTACAACCTGTGTTTCCCAAGCACAGGCGTCACGTTTTCAGAGGGGATTTAGTCCCTCTTGGCGTGTGATCACCATGTGGACAGGCTTCTTACGCCGCCTGTGGTTCGGCGTTGTTGTTGTTGTTGTGTGAGGTTGCTCGTTTTGCACCACCCGGGGGACACGTGTAGGGTGGGCCTTAGGAAAAGGTGGTAAATCCTACAGACGCGAGCAACCATTCGTCCCCCTCGTTTTCTCTGGAATGCATCTGATGATGGCATTCCAGAGAAAACGAGGGGAACTTTCAAAAATCGTATGGGCGACTAGTGCGTTTGGTACTTTTTTTAATTAAGTATTTCGAAGCACAATAATTTAATAAAGGGTTAGAGTCGATCTGATACTGGAGCCGAAATACAGTCTACCTATCTTGGCTAACACCGACTTCAAAAGTAACAATAATAATTAGCAGAAGAACAAGTTGATTATAAGTTGGAGGCACACAATTTAAGGAAACGCAATTATTTTATTACTTTTTAGTTTTTGAACTCTGTTTATTTTCTTTTTTTTTTAATTTTTTTTTTACTAAACGTCCCCCGACGGCTTAGCGCGATGGGATATCGGCCGCTCTCGGATGCCTCCGCATTTTAAACATTATAACAGTTTCCAAGATATTAATTTCTTTGAAATGCTGTAATGGCTTTACAGCATTGGGCTTGATCTACATTAAAATTTAAATGATGTAAGTAAAATATGTAAATGCTCTGTTTGATTGTAGATGGCCGAATCAGAATGGGATGCAGATGGTAAAAAGAAACCATCGGGTGCTCAGCACAGAAAAAGAAAACTAGAGAAAGAAGAAAAAAATAAAAAGCTGACTTCTCCGATCGACGCTTTCTTTCGACCTGGTAAGTTCAATTGGTTTAAATTGGAATTGACGTAGTTAGGTGACAGCGAAGAACGTCGCTCTTGTGTCCCGGGTTCAATTCCCGCCGTGTTGGTGCTACATTTCTAATTATATGCAAATTTTATCTCTCTATATGTATACTCTACAGTTAATGAGTTTGTTTGTAGGAACCTAATCCTCTCAAACTTCAAAACCGACGTTTACAATAGGCCGTTTGATTGTGATTGATGATTACTTAGTACTTAATTTTTTTATCTAAACTTATTACTATATTATTAATTACTAGCTGTTGCCAGCTTCGCCCGCATTACTCAACTCATATAAGTCATAGCGTGATGTTATTTATATATGGCCTTATAGCCTTCCTCGATAAATGGGCTATCTAACACTGAAAGATTTTTTTAAATCGGACCAGTCGTTCCTGAGATTAGCGCGTCCAAACAAACAAACAAACTCTTCAGCTTTATAATATTAGTATAGATAAGGAGGAAATATTTAATTGTTTGTTTGCATTGAATAGAATAAAAATCCTATCACCATTTGAATACTACGTTATTTTTGAGTAACAAATGCCAGCGGCTTCGCACGCCTGAAATTTGGTTGCGCGTTACTGCCTGTACATTAGTTCTACGTGGGAGAAGCCACTGGCGGAAAGCTAGTTTTAAATAATTATAATAAGCTGACTGACTGATAAGTCAACACACAGGCCAAACCACTGAGGTTAGAAAAATACATATTATTTTTTAATAAAAGTTTTCTACTTTTTATATACATATATTTTTTTAATTTAACATCACAGGGGGTAAAATAGGAGACAAAAGTTTATGTGAAAGTCCTTTACTTTGTAGAATATGCTGTTAATAATGAGGGTTCATAGTTTTACGGGATAATCGCTATTACACGTAGACTTACCTGCCTATTGAAGCGACCGGCCCAACTTTTTCACGGCTTCTTTTACATTTTTGTCAAAAAATACTACGGCTTGATATGCATATAGATGTTCTATTGACTCATTTATTTATGGTCTTAGGTACATCTTCGTCAACATTCGCACAATCAGAAGATAGAAATATCAGAGAAGTTCCACCTGACACGAGTACCTCGCCTACTCCAAGTAATTCAATTGTGAGCCACCCCAATCAAACGAATAAACCAGATCTACAAGTCTACGATAAAAATGTCGCGAATGATCCTGCTGTCTGGCCACAGTTATAATGGAATAATTAGAATTGTTGCCAATATTTCTCTCAATTTTTTTACAACTAACTCTACTTGATATTTTAATTTACATGTATTCCAATAATTTAACCTCCGTGTTTCTTAACGTTTCAATATCTTTACGTGTATATTTAACACTTCCTGTTACAATAGTGGAACACGAAAGGTCTTTTTCAAAATTTAAAATTATAAAAAATTACCTACGGTCGACCTATGACACATGATAGACAGACGAACTGGGCCATTATATGTAGATAACTCAAAATTGATTTCAAAATAAAATACTTTATTGAATGTATTCGCCAACACAAAAATTGAGATTTTAGTTTGATTTATTGTCGTTGAAAATGAAATTGGTACTTACCTATTAAATAATAATAAAAAATATATGTACTATTAATTTACAAAACATATTGATTTTTGTTTAAGCATTTTTTTGGTAAATTACAGAACTTTAAGAAATGAATAAATGAAAGATTAAAATTATATTGCTTAAGTTGGTATGGTATTTACCATGTATTTACGTATTAAATAATAATATAAAAAATATATAATGTTAACACGAGTATGTATATATTAAAATGTTGATTTTTGTTTGTGCATTTTTTTGTAAATTACAGAGTTTTAAGAAATGAATAAATGATATATTAAAATTATATTGCTTAAGTTGGTATGGTTACCTATTAAATAATAATATAAAAAATATTATATAATACTGGCTGGTGCCCGCTTCTTCTGCCCAGGGTAAGATTTTGGGTTTTTTCATAAAAAGTATCCTATGTTACTTCTAATACCTCCAAGAATATGTGTACAAAGTTTAATGATGATCAGGTAAGTACCTACCTAGTTCTCCCGTGAAAGCGAAACCTACCATCAAATATTTAATAATATTAATATATGAGAGTATATATATATTAAAATGTTGAATTTTCTTTGTGCATTTTTTGTAAATTACAGAGTTTTAAGAAATGAATAAAGGAAAGATTAAAATTATATTGCGTTTTTAAATATTTTTAAAATAATTTTTAACATTATATATTTTTTTTCTTTAACGCCGGGAAATGCTCTGAGGCATCCCGCGGGGAAGTGGGTTGTCCCGCACCACAGGACAACCCCTCCCAACGTCGGGACAGTACAATGGGGTGAGGTTCCCATCCTCACCCCTTGCCCCCCGCTCTTCTGTCCCCTCTTCTTATGAGGGGTACAAAGAGCCCCCTCGGCCCAATTAGCTTCGCCCAAGGTGCACCGCTTACCCTAGGTTACTGAGCCCCACCGCCACGACATGGCCTGAACCATGGTGGGGACGTATATATAAAACTTTTTACAAGGATGAAATAAATAGACAAAGAAAATAATGAAAATATACGATTATATAATAAAATAAAACGTAATTTATCACAAATGTTTTATATATTAATTCGTTTACAAAGGTACCTAAAGCCCGGTTAAGGAGACTTGTTAAATATTTTCTTAAGGAATCGTTTACCTGATTTTGTTATAAATATTCAATAAATTGATTTAAGAATCCATTAAACATGATCAAAAACTAATTAATTTTAGAGTTATATACAATGTTATCGATTCCTTTTAATAAGAAAATATGAACAGTGCTATCGATATAACTTATGCCTGTTTGATGGCACGTTTAATATTTTTCTTACATGATTGAGTAATAGCCATGAAGTTGTACTTAATTTAAATAACATAATCATTAGCATACGTTACGATTACTTTGTACCTTGCATATAGGTTTACTACAAATTGAGCGAGATCACTCAAAAACAATACTTTCCACTCGCATAAGATTTACAAAATTGTATTTGAGTTAATTAAAAAAAAAAAACGTATGAATCTACGTAGGTATTTAAAAATATACGACAAATTCTGTCATTTATCAATATGAACGCATTGTCGTTTAAAAGGACTGTACAGCTTGGCAAAAAAGAGTATGACGTGGTGACAGGTGGAACTAAATATTTTACTAAATGGAAACCTATGATGTTGGCAATACTTGGCCGACAAATACTAGATTTTGAGTAATGTTTAGTGTTTCACATTTATTTTTAACGTTTTGATTAAATTATCTTACTGATTTTCCATATTATGATGAGACCTAAGTGAAAGTGGCGCCCTCATTTTTTCCATACTCTTTTTTGCCAAGCTGTACACGTATATCTACGACAGTTTAGGTATTTACCGTCTACTACTAAGCTTAAAGCTACAGCAAAATTAGGTAAAGGTATTGTCGAAATATTTGCAATAAATATAGGAACAATCATATCAATTGCTAATTTGCACATGTATATTCGCATTACCTACGCACGTATAAATACTTTAATAAATCTAGTAAATAATCTTTTTATCCAATTAGATAAAACTTTAGTTTGTCTAATTTATTAATTTTATCGAATTACAATTGAAGCGTTAAAATAATGGAATGAAACGTAAATCAGTTCTAATTTTGAAATTTGCTGACTGTACAACTTAATTCTTAAAGGATAATAACTTAAATAACTATTTTATTCATTCACACAGCAGCCAGAAACTTGCGTTTCACTAATAAATAAAATTAAATATAAGTAGCATTATTGTCTACTTATTATTTCACTACTCGCACATACAATTATTAATTATATTTATTAAATTCAACTTAATTTATAAAACATGTAACCTCCATTATTTATTCTTTATTGTATGTATATTTAAAATAAAAGTAACACCTTTTAATGTTAAAGATACTAAGGTGAAAGTGTGTAGAACAGTTACTGAATACAGATACATATAATTTTAATATTAAATTCACATTTGATATTACATATTAATCAAATATTTCTGAAGCGCAGTTTCATTTCTTAATTTTTAAATGTTGCTTTTTCTATACACTTTTTACTTTTTCATTGACTACTGTTTTAATAATTATTAAATATATTTTTCTATCCAAGAAAGAAATGTTTTACGAGACATTATGTCAAGGAACGGAGGTTTAACCTTATCATACAATCCATTGATACATGCTTAACCGTTGAAAAGGTTTTATATATTTCAATCTAGACTAACTCTACGTTATTCGTGAAAGAAATTAAGAATACCTAACAATGATTAACTTCAATCTAATCTTATTAACTATTTTATGTACAAAGCCACTAGGTTTCTACTACAATATGTAAAATAGCTTGATATGATAATGATACAAAGAAAAGATCAAGGCAATCATAGTTATTATGCAGAACAGTTATCTATTATTTTTAAAATCACTTTTACACCAGTATGATCCTGAAATCAAATTTAAAGCTTCATGAACCTTGTTTGTTTATATATAAATTGCTAATTTTATTGAATACAAAATTAACATTTAAACAGTGGTATACCAAAGTGAAATATTAATTGTAATTATCTCTAACATTAAATATAAAATATAGCCTGACGAGAAATGTATATAAACCCTGCATTGGTGTCGCCAATGTGTCTTTTATACGGTAACACATAGTTATATGTAGTAAGTAGAAAATTAGTTCCGAAATTTTCCACAATATGGCGAGGGTTTTTATTTTTCTGGTCACGCTATGATTAACAATTTATTAATATCTAGGTTTATGATTGTGGTGGGGACGATGTGAGGGTTGCCAATCCGGATGCCTTGGCTCACGATGGTGGTGGTGGTGGTGGTGTCTCCGCTTGTCCCTCGCGTGGGGGGCGGGATATACATCGGACACCACTAGTTCTGAACCGTCCTTGGGAGCCTCCCGTTCGTGCCTCCTGTGACCATGTTTCCCGGCAGCTTCGTGAAGGTCTTCCCAAGCTTGTCTGTAGTATCTATTGAGACCGCTTCTCGATTCTGACGACGAAGAGTCCAACGATGCGACGGTGTTGCAATCTGGTGATACGTGGTGTCTGTACCGCTTACCATCGTTATGTTTCCTGCTAACATATTGAATATGGTCACTTTTATTTTCAATTTATGAATACATTTAGTGCTACGTAGTTGTGCTTTTATACAAAAAATAACATCACCAATATAAATAAGTCCAGTCGAGTTAACCGCTCGAGACCCACAACTGAAATATATTTGGAAAGGCGAAACATTTTATGAGTTAAGAGTAAGTCGTGCTAAAATTGTAATTGCTTTAGAAATGCACCTTGCCGTAATCATAATCAAAATTGTCATAACTGCCACTGTGAAAAGCTACTCCGATAAAATCTGCAAGGACGTGAGCTGGTTGTGCTGAAAGCGCAGTATGGAATGAACAAACCATCAGCAGTTTTGACAGATTATTAGTGCTGGTGCCTGGTGCCCGGTGCGTGTGATATGCGAGACACGGTGGCTGAATGACAGCAACTTCATTGCCTTTGATTATCTAGGAATTATTTTTATAGGAATAACTATTTTATGCATTGGCAACAATTATTTACTTTTTTGGGCGTACGAATAATGTCTGGTTCGCGTTTGGAATTCTTTTTTCGTAAATCCGTATCAGCCACCATGTCACGGTGCGGTACCTTAAAATATAAACGCACAGGCTATAAGGGGTTGGAGAAGTGTCCTGCGCGATGCGTGTGTCGGTGGGCGCGGACGAACTCCCGCCGCCCCACCTGCTGGTCAGGGAACGGCAGTGCCAGCAGGGTGTACCACCGGGACGGCAGCTCCCGGGCCGCCGCCTTGGGTTGATTGCGACCACCACTAGCAATTACCACAACTTTAGGTCTTTGACCAGTACACAAAATGTCCTTTTTATATCTTTTAGTAACATTAATTACAACTTTAGGTTTTTGACCAATAAACAAAATGCAATTTTTTATATCTTTGGTAACAACTACCGCAACTTTTGGTCTTTAACCAGTAAACTAAATGTATTTTTTATATCCCTTGGCAACAATTAAGTACCACAAATTTAGGTCTTTGATACAGCAAAATGTCCTTTTTTCTAACAACTACATCCAATTTAGAACTTTGACCAGTAAATAAAATGGTTTTTATATCTTTTGCAGTTAACAATGATTTCAGTTTTATTTATTTAGTTTAATTAAAAATATATTTAGTTATGTAAGTAATGATTAAGTATTATTTTTTTGGTGAATATTTTTTTTTACTAGCGACATGTTACGGTTAAGATTGTGTAGAATTTTTTTTCGTAAACCTTAAATTCGATAAATTTTTAGCATTTATATTTTAAGGTACTTAAAGACCTTGGGGCTGGCTGATTACGAATATTTTATAATATTATTGTTCTTCACCATGTTTATTTCTTTAAATTATGCCCGACTGAGAACACTTTGTCAGGTATGTGTTTGTGAAGTTGATGTTTTTCGTATTAAGAATATTATTTAATAAAACACTCAATTACTCAGTTCCAATAAAATAAATATACTTAAGGTATAAATTATTAATAATAAATAATTTATGTTTAGTTGTTGTCATAGGTAAGTTAAATTAATAATATTTTCATATACATAGATAAATATATAATGATTGTATTGGTTTTATGTTATCATGTCCATTCAGATTCAGAAGTAAATGATAATATTTTGATCAGTATATTTTGTGTGATTTTTTTCAACCTTTTCTACCTCTATAATGATTTCGTTGGCCACAAATATAATAATTATAATTGTTCCTTTATCACTCACCTCCTGACTAATATAACGATGGTAGTGATGATGGCGATGAGGAAGACCAAAGCGCCGAATGCCCCTAAAGCTACCACGGCGCCGATGTTCAGACGGGCCCCGATCGTCTCTCTACGGTCGCCGTCCACCGGCAGTGGTACGTTCACTCGAGGAGTCTGCTCAGCTCTTATGTTGTTACCGCTACCGATGATCTATACAAAATATTGTATGTTATGTACTGTATTCTATGTTATATACTTTTGAAGTATCTTAGTTCACGACTATGATTATCCTAGTCTAGAAGAGACTAGAAGACTGTGTGTAACAAGGGGCGGACGGTGAATTTGACGGGCACACTCAGAGGTAATTAACTAGTTGTAATTTTGAATTTATGATTACTCTTAATAGGTATCAGGATTGCAAAAATTCATAATAATTTTCGATATTTTTTATTTCGATATACATATTTAATTAATTGTTTTCAACAGCACGGGGACCTTTATATTTACGGGGCCTTGCGCTGCGGCAAAAAGTCTGTACGTAGATCCGCCCCTGAGTGTAACTTAGAATCAACGACTAGGTATATATTTATGAAGATGTTATTTTTATGTGTGAAAGTTGGGATTTTCGTTTTTCAAAGGGTAGATGTTTTTCGAAAATATCTAAAGCCCTTTGAATATTAGGTTTGCTTACATAGGCGTAAACCTAAGGCGTAAAAAGGTCGAAAAATACTTCAAGCTTCCTTAAACTTTTAACTTAAACAGTAATAATATGCTATTTTAATTAGTTATACGTATGAGTGTAATAAGCAAAAGTCATGTTGGATGCGAGTGGCGAGGGAGCGGTCATTTTGGCGTTCATTGAGGGAGGCCTATGTTCAGAAGTGGATAGGGCTGATGATAATACGTATAAGTAAGTAAGTGGTTCTATTTAGCGCATACGAACATAATTATGTTCTTCTTTATAAATAACAGACTAATTCCCTTCTACGTGACATTATGCGGATGTAAAAATGAAGTAGTGTAAATATGGCTCACCTGATTTTCTCTAGGATGGCTAGCAACAATAATATGCGGCACGTGGCTGGTTGGAGAATCCTGGGAATCTGGTACAGTCACCTTCCTTGGTGGTGGTTTCTCATACGTTCTTGTGGTTGGTCGTTCGGTCGTTGTGAATTTTGGTCTTAACCTCCGGGGCGGTTCGGACGTGACGAATGGAGTGGGGGAGGAGAGAGGTCTTTGGGTACGGGGGGGTCTGGTGGGCAATATAAGACGAGGTGTGGTCAGTAGTGGGACATTTGTAGTAGGGGCTGGTGTAGTTGTTGTGGTCGTTGTAGTAGTTGTGGATGTTGAGGTTGTTGAACGTTCTTCGGCTGAAAAAAAAATAGTTGTTAAAACAACTTTTTTTTTCTTTAAATTGTGAATGCTATCTTACTTTTGATGTTGACCAAGCCTCTTATTTAAAATTGTGTTTACTTATACCAAAATATGATTTGATTTCAAATATGAGTACGGAGATGAACAACTTATCGTGGGAGGGATGCACTGTGTCGTGCTCCCATCTTACTTGTTTGTCCCGTGAAACAGCTTGGCAGTGTTTCGGAGAGAAGGGCAAGACAGACAGGCAGTGTAATTACTGGCACCTAGACTTAAGATCTTAAGTCTCAGGATAGGCAACACATCTCCACCATGGTTCAAGCCTTGTCGTGGCGATGGGGCTCAGTGGCTTAAGATGAACCCAGTACCTTGTGCGACGCAAATTGAGCGGAGGGAGCTGCTGTTTGTACTGACCTTATAAGAAGAGGGACAAAAAAGCAGGGGGACAAGGGGTGAGGATGGGAACCTTAACCCATTGTACTGTCCCGACGTTGGGAGACGTCCATCATGTGGCACCTCTGCCAGTTTACCTATCTAAGTAATATAAAAAAACTTTACGATCCTGTTCTCAGGCGATTTAATTTGGTCATCGAAATCGGCCAGAATTATTCATGGTCACCAAGAGAAAATAACAAACACGAGACTATGCTGTTGATAAGATGACTAGGCGATGATAAAGTCGATCTAGAGTAATCAGATAGAACTTGCGTACTTACGATGACAGTGAGGTATAGGTTTGTCCCACAATCCCGTGGCCAGACACGTGATTCGCTTAGAGCCGTGTATCTTGAAGCCCTTAGCGCAAGTGTATTCAGCTATGGCGCCAAACACAGACGCGTTGTTTGTCACTGTCACCCGACCGTTTATTATCTGTGGTGGTTCTTCACATTGGACCACTGTAAATTAAGTACTTAATTAATAAGGATGATGGAATAAAAAGGTTATCCTCCATCATAGTTATCCTTTGTGTTGGACATTGCTAACTCGCAACTGACAAAATATCTGTAGATTATTTTATTGTCGCGTCTAGTCTTCAGTTTATATGCATATATTTTAGGGTTTCAACCGGTGGTAACATCCTCTCTCTTCCTCCAACCTCTTCCACCCCAGTGGCTCCTCTTAAGCTAACCAATCAATTATCATCAACTAACCTCCTAACGAACTCCAATTACATCATCGAAATATTTATCATCTGATTTGCTTTGAAAAGAAAAACTTCAATGGCGATATTCAGTGCAATTGGCATTTGGCAGCGACATTTACAATGTTGCGACTTAGAATGGTTAGCCGTTAGAGCATGGATATCTTAAACTCGTTTATATTTATAAATGACCTAGATAACTTAGCATTAGGTAGTCCATCGCTCTAGATCTATCGTAACATAAAAATAGACCATATGAGATGTCTCACCATCACAACGAGGTGGGGGTCCGTTCCACCTTTCGTCGATGTCACAGACGAGACGGGATCGTCCAACCATCTCATAGCCGGCCTCACAAGCGTATTGCACGTGGGACAGATATGAGACGGAACCATTCAACAGCTCATAACCTCCGTGAGCTATCTCCGCCGGATATCCGCATTCGATACCTGGAAATTTAACATTTTTATACAAAAACTATAATTTAGAAAATACAATGTAATGCATCTCTACATTCTTGCGACGCATATTGAAACGCGACATCTATCACATATAAATACAAGAAATACAAGAATTTAATTAGTAACTAAATTTAGTAGGTAGTAAGTTATAAGGCAAATTTGAAATACGTAAGTAGACATTGCGAGGCCAGGATGTTGATTTTACAGCAAGAAAAACGTGGAGATTGTAAACATCTTAAATCTTAATACCACAAAATAATACACTACGACAAAATTTAAGGCCTGTACGGCTAGCATGCGCGCTCGACAAAATTTTGTCACGTTTTTTCTCGTATTACTAATATGAAATAATACAAGAAAGGGCGTAGACAAAATTTTGTCGTGCGCACATGCTAACCCTACTAGTGATGGCGCCCTTACGGCTTTTAGCAGCTCCATTGGATGAAACTGTTGAAAACTTTCAGAGACGACACGCTCAAGTAAGTAGGTATAGTATAGATACTAGGTAAAGGCTGATAATGTATATCTTACGTTTGCACACGGGTGGGAATTCATCATAGAAGCCGGTGTCAAGACACGTCCTTACTGTTGGACCAACAAGAAGGTGGCCTTCATCACAGGAGTATTCCACGACAGCTCCCACTTCGAAGCTATCCGTTGTCATCGTAGAATTCGGTGGCTGTTCAGGCCTTCCACACGCTTTTGGCTCTGTAAAGATGCAAATGCATGATCGTATTTTTAACATATCCACTTATTATTTATTACGCAGTTTACGATCGCATCTGAACACATACATATACATTCGCATTAATGTTCGTTTATTTCTAAATAAGGTTTTTGTTTTAAAAACATAAATCTAAAAATAAGAATCGCTTCAAAATCGCATCGCTGTAATAGAATATTTGCTTCGACTTACGGTGTTGGCATATGTAGTTGAGTCTCGATTGACAATCGGTGTCTGCCCAAAGCCAACCCTTGCTGCCATCAAACCTGGCGCAGTTGTTGGTCCCTCCCGGAGCGTTCCAGAAGGACACAGTCACATCGTTTCCATTCACCCACTTCCAGTTGTTGGAATCCTGTGGGTCGCGGACGGCGCCCATCCAGTACTGACTACTGCTGTCACTCCTGTTGAACGTTGGTTTTACATTAATTATTCTATAGAATTTGATAGTACATGTTTTTTACATATATATTTTTAATTTTGAAAAATAAATTTAAATTAAACTAAATACCACAAAATCAGAAGTAGAACCTTAGAAAATATTTTAATTGTTCATATCAAGCATTAAAAAAATAGTTTCAATTCTAAAAGCTAATAACATAAAGACAATACAACAATTCTTAGCCAGAAAATAAGACAGCACACAAAGCAATTCCAAATAACATTAGTGTTTATTGTGAGAACACATTGAAACATAACAATAAAACAAACAATAAATCCAAACGTCATCCAGTTGATGCAATTAAAAGTTTGTCGAAACACCCATGTCATCATTGCGACAGTATGTATCTATATTCTGGAAACTTCTGACCATCTCTTTAACGCAAAATGTAGTTTTCTAGTGTTTACGCTATTCACTAATTATACCTAATGAGACAACTTCTTACGGATTTTATCGCGATTTAGTCTTCTTATGACCAATATTGTTGTTAAGTATCTGATTTCGGGCATATAAAAACTAAATAAATTAAAAAAAAACCATAAAAAATATTTAATTAATGTAAAATATAATTTTTCATTAATTAAATTTTACTTCGACGTGGAGACGAAACATTTATCAATGTTCTTTCAAGCCGATATTAATAGATGCTGACATACTGCATAGAAAACTTGAGCTGAGACAAACACCAGTCTCATAATAGTACCTTTTTACCTTTTGAGTAACGGAACCATACACATGAGATAGAGTTCGCCCCGCATTAAGAGCAGTAGTAGTTTAAAGTAACTCATTATAACGTAGCGATCCCGTTGTACAAGAAATAATTAAATAGTTACATAATCTTTCGCCCCATGCGTTTCGTATTTGTTGTGTAGGCTTTATAGAAAACAGTTTTACTGCAATGATTATTAATAATAAAATGTAATTTCCTATTATTTTTATTGGAATTTACGAAAAACAGAAATTAATTTTAAACCACAATTTTAATTTTAGGCTTCTAAGAACTCTTTATATGGCCAGGAACACTATTCTACGTATAAAGAGATAAAAATAATATCCTACATAAAATAGGGCTCAATTTATTTACTTTAATTTATAATAGTAATTTATGTCAAATGCCGATAAGAAGATTATTGTTTTAAAATATAATAATTCTATTATTAGGTATTCACCTATTCTTACAAGTATACGTTTCTAAATCGACTAATTCTCGATTATCGATTAATTATTTTTAACAAAACTATTGCCATTGGACAAATTAACATATTATTTGTCGATAATGATATTTAGATCAAAAGAATATTCGCACGGTCCCGTTTCAAAGAATACTCAATCTCAGTAACGGGCTCAAACGTATCAAGTATCCGAAGACGACATCAGAATTGACTCCAATTTTACCGGTCTATTACGCGTAGCGGATCTATAATAGACCATTGAAGTTATAGGAATATGTGTGTTGCTTTTTTCAAAATAACTGTACCGTGATATAATTGATCTATATGCTACTTGTTCACTGAATGATTTGTTCGTTTCATAATAAAACATATTGTCGACTACAGTTACAGTAAACACATAACTGTTTGTAATACTGCGTGTTACAAGATGGCTGTATGTTAATGTAAAGCTTTATATAATTATCGTTTTGCTTATTTATTTACTTAATTATTTAATTTATATAATTATATAAATTAAATAATTTAATGTTGATCTCGATGTTTGTAGTCGGGAGGCGTCTTCAGTTATACCCACCCAGCTTATAATACATATCATTTTTGTAGGAATATGAACTGAATATCAACTCAACCCTAGGCTTTATACATAGGCACTTTCATAGGCATTTGATTTTTTTTATAGAAGACACGTGGCAAACGAACAGTCGGTTACCGACTATAGACTGCCTACGAGAGGATTAGCCGGTGCGATGACAACCTTTCAATAATCTTGATCGTGGCTATTGAAAATATAATATGAAAATTCATATTATATTCAAATTTTTATTATATTCATATTATATACATAATTTAATACACATGTATATAAACTAGATATATATCAACCTCATTCATATCTGGACCTGTATAATAAATGTTTAAACGTTGCGTAATGCTTAAGCAAGATTGTATAGAAGTTTTCGTTCACACACGATTGTTCGTCTTAGATTACTATTGCATGCATCGCCAAGCCACATTGGTCAATACCTTCTATCTTCCCTGTTGGACGGACATTAAATTCGCATCAGCATTGTAATCGCAATTCATACATGTAACACGTTATTTTCACACTCTCCATCGACAATAACGTGCAAACTGGCAGCAAAATGATCAATTGTTCAAATTATAGTTAAGGAACTGATGAATTAGAAGGTAGTTAATGTTTGTATGACAAAAAATTCTGTTCAGCTTGCTCATGCAATTTATCTTTATATATAAAAATCAATGCCACTTTTCGTTGTAATTTTATAACTCAAGAACGGGCTCACCAATCCCAACCAAATGTTTAGGCTTTGTTCTGACTATTTAGTAGATGGTTTATGTGAAGTTTGCACAAAATCGGTCGAGCGGTTCTTCATTTATCACATTTTTTTAATTCAATAAATGGCGGATCATTTTGTTAATGGAGATTTTGCTATGAAATTGAAACTTTTTCAGTTGGGGTCATATTGAAACTTTTTTCAGTGTTGACAGTACAACATTAAGTTTTAAAATAGCTAGCAATTAATAATATATTTTTTTGTTTGAATAAATTAATTTGATTTTCCAAATTTTTTTATTTCACTTTATACGTAGCGAAGCACGTACCGGGCCGCTAGTATAATATAAATTATGTTTACCCACAAAAAGTGAGCAATCTGAACAAAATTTTTTTGTTTGAATATAAATTAAATCTTTAACTCACAGTACAATTTCATTAATAAAGCATTTGAATTATTTTGCAATCAGAACTTTTAATTTCGGTTTAGTTTTTGGTATACAATACAAACATGCAATAGATTACAACTTTTTGTTGTAATTAAAATATCGTAAGTAAATTAGAGAAATAAGAAATAGCGCCAGCATATTGAAAAATGTCTACTCACCGATGCCTTCTCCATAGCTCCCAGCTAATAAATCCCTGCAGGGCTGGGTTGCTTTCGTCTACTAAAGTTCCTCCTCTCGAGTGACATATCGCAAGAGAATCTCTGAAGTTAGCAGGCTGACGGTCGTAGAATATATAACATTTCCCGTTATAAGTCGCCGTACTACCTGGTGGCTGGTCACGGAACTGGGGACATCTTTCGATGGGTAAAGCCTGATCCGTATACACGAACGCTTCGCAGATCGATAGTTGATTGGGCGCAGATGCTTCTAGATGAACGCTCACAAAGGCACCCGGCATTGGCGGGTTACAGGGAAGGAACAATGGCTGTCCCTCTTCTATGAAACCAGTAAAACGGTTGCATATTGGATTCGTCCCAAGATCGGGTCGATTGTTGCCCACTCGCACTACTATCACTGCTGGCTTGTTGACCCCTGTAAAAAAGATTTTTTTATTTTATACTGCCCATTAGAAGTCTCCACCTATACCCAATATCACAATAGTTTTAGGCCTTGTTAATATAAATCGCATCATTTATTAGAATTGTGACACACACAGATCTTAAATATAATGAACGTATACATTAAACAAGCACAATAAGTTGTAAGTGATGCGCAATATAAAACAATCTCACACCAATCGCGTTTCAAAACAATGAGGATGCCTCGCGAAGGCTTTGCGACATTCACATGAGAAGCCACTTTCGTTACGTCTTGTGTTCCTCTAAATGTCTTTTGAACTTTCACTTGAAGGTAATCATTAGCAGTCACTGAGGCTTGTCCGCAAACTTTGCATAATTCAATGTTATTATAATAGAAGGAATTACTAAGGTTCTAACTTCTCAGTTTAGATTTAAATTGTTGTAGAAAGCTGTGACGCCTCAGCGCATTTCTATTTGATAACTGTGTACATCGAAACAGTTATATATTTTAAATTTTATATTTTAGTCGGTATGTTGTTATGCTACGTGTATCGTTAAATATGGTTTATGATCTTGTTTTAATCTTAAACAATATATATGTTAGAGTATAAAGTTTATCAAAGTATAACATCGCGTGAAATATGGTAAACGTGAATATCGGTCAAACTCATAACGGACAGACAAATCAAATTACTTTTTATTTTTAGATAATATGACCGCAACCTGATTTACAAATTTGATGATTTTCTAATCTTTGAATATAAAAGTGTAATTACAAAGGAAAGTAAAGGTTGAATCGAAATGACTAGAAATTGCAACTTCGAGCTTACACTAAATAAAACAAATTTTAATTTATAATGTATTTAAATTTTGATAAATATTTTAATTTATTAAATTTTAAAGGAGAGTAATTTTAAAAGTTATTGTTAATTTTATTAAAAAAATTATTGCCAGTTGGATGAGCGATGCACGGATAATTTAATTGTTAAGTTTACACCAGAGAGTGGACTCACGCTCCGATGGGTATTTGGGTCAGAAATCGCAAAGGTCTTGCTTATCATAGATGGTAGTTACAAGACTTACAAGCTCACTCGGCTTTTAAACCTTTTATTAATTTAATAAGAAATCACTTGTAACAAAACTCCATATTATTGAACCCTAAATAAAACTTTTTATCATGTTGTTAATTTTGTTAATTGTTATTGTTATATTATGTTGTTATCGTTGTAGAGTAAATTTTTTGAGTTTTATAACCCGAAAATTTAGACATTCAAAAAAGTGTTCCGATGTAAATTGACGTTAATTCAAAGTAAGGATGTGTTTTAAACTGTTCATGTAATTTTCGGTACTCACCACAACAAGGTTTCCCAAAGTCCAGCCGCACAAGTTGGACCATGTACGGCTCGAGCAAGTTGACGTACCACCAGGGGACCCTCTCAGATTTTGTGAGCGTACACGTTTCCGTATTGTATGCGGAAGCGGTGCTACCGTCTAGGGCCTTCTGAGGTACCCCGCCATCTTCAGTTGATATTTGCATCGGTGCCTTCCCAGCAGCCACATTGAGAACTGTAAAAATGTTTCACTCAGTATATTCGGTTAATAATTATTTAATTTTATATTTACGAGTATGTAT
Source organism: Helleia helle (assembly GCA_963853865.1). Taxonomy (NCBI): domain Eukaryota; kingdom Metazoa; phylum Arthropoda; class Insecta; order Lepidoptera; family Lycaenidae; genus Helleia; species Helleia helle. The sequence continues at coordinate 11,620,254 of OY971420.1, forward strand.
TTATTTATGTAATATATTTTTTTGTATTTTTATTTTAAATATTGTTTAGATTCTAGGATTCTCTTTGTTTTTAAAGTTTTTAGTTTTAGAAGTAAAAGTGTTAAAAAGATTCCGACAAATTGAGAACCTCCTCCTATTTTAAGTCGGTTAAAAATACAAGAGTACATATTTTCTACTGTTGTCCCCACCCTGCTTGTTTCACTAGTAGTTCTAAAGTATCCGAAACGTCGGCAATGTTTAATTTAATAAACCGCGACAAAATCCATAAAAAAAGTTTCATACATGTAGTTTTTAAAATTAATAATGTAGGAGTTGAAGAAACTACTAAATATTATATAAAGAGAAGTAATTAAATGTTCAGCAATAATAAAATTTGGTCAGCATACAAAGATTTAGTTTGCAATCAACGAATTAGCAAAGGTATGAAATAAAACAAATCCGGCAGCAATCCTTGTTCCGCAAATAATTTTAATAATGGTCAAAAATAAAATCATAAATAGGCAGCTTACAATAACATGAGTTTGCATAATAAACATTCAGTCCGCAAAATAACTACTTGATCAGCAACATTCCATGATTGATCAGCAGAGAAAACACGTCTTTATGCAGTGTATTTGATTGGTATGCATATTTAAAACATGGTGAGCAAAATAACTAATTGGAATGCGTTTTTGTTAAAAAATCGGCAATGTAATGTAATCGGCGATTATTAGCAGTCAAATTGCAGTGGTAACAACGTGTTTTAAAGAGGTTTGTGTTCAGCAGTGGACGGATAGAGGCTGATGATGATGATTATGATGAATAAAACATTTTGTTATTTAATTTCAAAACTCATTGCACAAGAATTTGCTTTTATAATTTCGATCTCGATTATAATTTTATTATAAGAATAAAGATATAGCCTACCTAATTGTTTTATATTTTTTAATTTATCTCAATTATATTTACAAAAATAAAAATAAATCTTTTATTAATTTACACTTCTATAATTAATACATACATAAACAAACACATGCACTCAGAGAGTAAATAATTTATAAAATCTGTATGTAAGGAATCCGCCCATTTTGCGCATGACAAGTAAAGTACCTATTTTTGCTACTTTTATATGCAGCACAAAATGAATTTTTATGCTTACCTCCTAAGTGCTTACCAAAATTTTATTAAACAGGAGCAGCTCACTGCAGCTTATATAATTAATATGCTTTACAAAAATAATTACAGTCGTCCAGAATGACATAAGTTGCTGATTGATTTTGTAATGTTTGCTGGCCATGAGTTGCTGATCAATTAGCTATTTCTGCTCACAGATAATATTTTTCTGCTCACAAAAATACGAATACTATGCTAACCATTTAAATAACACCCTATTATAAATACATTTAAGTGAATTATAATTTCTATTTTTTAAATTACATTGCACGTTTTTAAGACGCTCACAACTTATTTTTATACAAAAAAAATGGTTAAAAATACTGTTATTCTTTTATGAAAATTTAAATGGTCTTAGAGGTTGGAATAAAATTTGTGTGACACTAATAGTTTCAAACATCTTTTCTAATAATTTACAAAAAAATAAGGTAAATGTCGCGGTTATAATAAACCCATAACAAAGTAAAAAATCAGAGAAATGAATAAATTACTATCACATGGGTACTAAAGTCATCACTTCTTAATAATAATTATGAAAAATTTAAATTGTGTTTAGGTAGACGAAGTGCCGTAACTGGTCCGTGTTGAGTGCCAAGGGATCCGCCATCTTGGCGTTCATTGAAGGAGGCCTTTGTTCAGCAGTGGACGCATAAAATCTGATGATGATGACTAAATAGTTACTTAGTAACTGCAGAATAGTTTATTCAACGTTTCTCGTGACTTGGATTTAAAGTAAGTCAATAGAACTGCCAAGATCATACAGAGATAGTAACCGACGCTAAGTATGTGTGGTTATTTCACACAATCCGTATTTGAGGTGACATTTTTGGGTTTGGGTTAACTTTTACATGATAATTATTTTAACCGTTACATTTCATATTCAGTATATTACATTATGTACAAAGAATTTTATTTATATTATGCGCTGTGACTAAACTAACCCTGAAGCTTTTACGTCACCTATAGTCATGTATTACCTAAATATACTCTATGGTAGAGCCGTAATACGATCGTTGTGTTTGCATTAGTTATGTTACTGATACGTTAGTAAAATTGGGGCAGTGCTGTGATATCATGTATCTCCTAGTTAATTGTTCACCAGTTCGAGAAATGTCCTGTGTTGGCTCTCTGACTGTCTGACCGACTGCACGAGTACCAACATCCTGCTTATATTCCACGACGGTCCACAACCGTGACACAGCCTTGCCGAGTTTCATACCTAGCCTTTTACCATGTCATGTATTTAGAACTTTGTCCAGCAGGGGGACGTATGCTCTTCCAAGCGGTTTCGATCGCGCCAAAATTAAAAAAAAACCTTTATTCAAAATAAATGATATATTATTATATTATAATTTTAAAAAACCTGTCAACTGTTGCTCGGATCTCAAGTCTGTTAATGCTGGTGTTCCGCAAGGCTGTGTACTATCTCCAACCTTGTTTCTTCTGCATATCAATGATATGCTGCAAACCAGCGGCATTCATTGTTATGCAGATGACAGCACTGGAGATGCCTTATATACTGGCCGCTCTAATATTTCTCGGGAACAAGTCGATAAGTGTCGGAACAAACTTGTGTCTGAAATCGAGTCTCTGTTGACCAAAGTCTCGGAATGGGGACGACTTAACCTGGTCCAATTTAACCCCAACAAGACACAAGTTTGCGCGTTTACCGCCAAAAAATCACTCTTCGTCGTTCCTCTACGATTTGAAGGCACTCCCCTAATCACCACAGCCAGCATTGGGATACTTGGCGTCGACATATCGAGAGATGTGCAGTTTCGTGGTCATTTGGAAAGAAAGGCTAAACTATCCTCTAAGAAACTCGGCGTGCTCAGTAGGGCGAAGCAGTATTTCATGCCTTCACACCGCCTTCAATTATACAAGGCGCAGATCCGGCCTCACATGGAATACTGCTTTCACCTCTGGGCTGGAGCGCCCCAATATCAGCTCCTTCCATTTGACCGCGTCCAACGCCAGACGGCTCGAATCATCGATGACAATGTCCATCTCCAATCGGCTTGATTCTTTGGCGCTGCATAGAGATGTCGGATCACTCTGCATCTTCTACCGCATCTACCACGGGGAGTGTTCTGAGGAATTATTCGGATTAATACCTGCGGCAGAATTCCACCACCGGACATCGCGTAAGAATTCCAAATTTCACCCACACCATCTTGATGTCCGGAAATCCACAACATCTCGATTCTTACGGCATTTCCTACCTCGCACCACAAATATATGGAATCAGCTGCCGCCTATGGTATTTCCGAACCGATACGAATTAGGGACCTTAAAGAAAAGAGCATACTCATATCAAAAAGGCCGGCATTGCAAATGCTGTTACTCTGGTATAGCGGGTGTCTGTGGATGTCGCTTTTCACTTACCATCAGGTGAACCGACTATCCGTTTGCCCCCTCTTCTATAAAATCCATCGAGCGTATATAGTAGTATTGTGAGCCATAAAATTCCGAAACGGGTCAGTGATTTCTCACTGACGTAATAGCAATTCAACCAACCAGTGATCTGAGTAATGTACATCCCATCTGGCAATCATCAATCAATAGCCATCAGCCAATCAGAGTGCAAAAAATCGTTGGCCAAAGAAAACACATAACATTACCGCTCTATTCCGGTTATACGTTCGATGTATGTAACTGTTAATTTTTTAATTATTCTTAACAAAAACCATAATTATTATTGTTTTTGTTAAGTTGTGTTGTGTTTCGATTTTAACGGCATTTCGTTCCTCGCACCACAAATATTTGGAATCAGCTGCCACCTATGGTGTTTCCAAACCGATACGACTTAGGGACCTTCAAGAAAAGAGCATACTCATATCTAAAGGGCCGACAACGCACCTGCTGATCCTCTGGTATAGTGGGTGTCTGTGGATGTCGCTTTTCACTTACCATCAGGTGAACCGACTGTCCGTTTGCCCCCTCTTCTATAAAAAAAATCGGAAATTTGTGTTCAAAGAAATATACAAACAAACTTATCATATATATTTTAATTTGAATGAGATTGTAAAGTATAACATTTCCACCGATTATAATTCTTAAGTGAAATGTATCCCCGACACTCCTTTTCCGCTCCACATAATGCTGACCTGTCTACAGTGACATCTCAATGACCACTCAGTACTCTCATGTGAAAATCGTCTCATTTGAAATCTAGGTCAATGTTAATTTTTTGTATTGATATGTAAGTAAAAGTAAGATTACAATAATAACAACTTGTAACACTCGAGCTTCTTTGTTGGCTGGAAAACAATAAAATTAAAGGCGCTGATAGACGTGCGAGTTAGTTCGTGAACTAAAGGCACGACGACCTTTTTCGCTGGCGTATCACCCTGTACGCTTACTTTAAAACTAATTAATATGAATAAAAATTAAAAATGTATATATTAATGAAATTATTGAAATTATTATTGATAAAATAATAAAATGTTTAAAAAAAAACTACTCGGCGGTTTTAAGGTATGCGTAGTTTAAGTTCGTATATCTATCACCCGCTTAGGAGTTGGTAATCACATTGTTACAATGTTTGGTTTTACTATGGCCCCTTCAAAAATACAATAAAAATGTTTTGTATCTAAGGTAAAATTATACAATAATTTTAATGTAAAAAAAATGTCGTGGGAACTTTATTTCACATCCTATAAGCTTTATTAATTTTCTTAAGCAACTTCCTATCATTGAATGCTGATTTATGAAATTAATGCACCTACTCTATATTTTTTACTTTTACCATAACCTCATTAAACAAGTAAATAAAAAAATACACCGGAAATATTTTAAAGATTATAGAGTTGTTAAATTAAGAAACTTAGTTTTTTTGGATTGTTTCATTATATACATTACATCTAAACTCAAAAAGTCAAAACCATAGAAATCAGGGATATAACATTATATTACAGCGAGCAAATCCGCGTACACTCGGCGGTACATAGCTTTAAGTTCCAGTATAACGTGGCCTTGCTTTGTAAATATTTTCTGTACAATAAGAGATCCATCTAAAATATTTGTATAGCTTGATCAGTCGTGCGTATTTACAAAAAAAAAAAAAAGATAAAAAGGGTCTATCCATTTCGTACAGCCCTAGTCCAAATCCAATGTGAAGAATGAAAATATATCGAGTGTCCTCCATTCTGCCAAGTACCGTTAGACCGCTGACCGTGACATGTCCATTTACATGCAATTATCAGCGTATTACCATCTAATACATAACTAGTGAATATAGAGCATCATGCACCCGATATGCGACTACCACTGGGACTTACTATGTAAATTGTTGACGTTTAACATGAATAACACTAACGGTACAGGTGGGTTAGCCAAGGTGCTATTTTACAAACGTAAACGCTTGTAGAAAACTAATAAATGTATGGAAATAACATTTTACATCAATAAAACACACGAGTTTTAAATGTCATTTCCATACATTTATTCGTTTTCTACTAGCGTTTACGATTCTAGAATGACATCTTGGCTAACCCGCCAGATATGTTCGCATTAACTCTAGTACTGCCGTATCTGAATACGAGACTGATTATGACTAATTAGGAGCCTATGTTTTGTCTCAGGATCTAAGTTATCTTCTTGCCAAATTTCATTAAATCATGTCATCAAAGTCATGAATCTGTATTAAATATATGTATTATATAATAAAAATCTTAAATATATATATACTAAACAGTATTAAATATATTTCCGTTGTCTGGTACCCGTAACACAAGTTCTCCAAGTCGACCAAGAATGACATTGTGTGACAAGGGGTGGGAAGGGTCCTAGATTTTGTTACTTCACAATTACACACCGAAATGTGAGGTCAATACATTAAATAATTGTATTATATTATACGTAATACCTGTTTTTAAGATTATTAAAACACGAATAATAAACTAATTAAGAAAAAATTAAAAAAATAGTCTAAAACGAATTTCAATATGTAAAAGATATTTAGCGTCACAAGGAGTATTTATGGGGTAACACGAATATTAATTAAACGTTGCTACAAGTGCAGCACGCTTGTTTTTCTTGAAAAGTTAGTTGGTCTCTAGAAAAATGTCGTATGAATGGCATGATTTGGAGCGACAGTTATGTTTTTTTAAACAGTCATCTTATGATTAGCTGCTGCTGATGACTTGTACGGTACTAACCGGTTATTTTAGATTGAAATTGATGCGTTTATTTATAAAGGTATTATAATATTAATAACTATAATCCATAGCAATGTTGAGGAGCAAGAAATTGACTGCAAAAGTATTAATCATAAGGTGAAGTACTAGTATTCCGAATTGAGACAATGTTATTTATTTTATTAGAAAATGTATTGTATTAAAAGATTTTTAGGACAAATACTAAAATCCCCACCACGGTTCAAGCCTTGTCGTGGCAGTGGAGCTCAGCAGGCTAAGGTGAACCCAGCATCTTGGGCGCAGCAAACTGAGCCGAGGGAGACGCTCTTTGTAGCCCTCTTATATGAAGAGAGGACAAAAGGGGGACAAGGAGCGAGGATGGGAACCTTACTCTATTGTACTGTCCCGACGTTCGGAGGGGTTGTTCTGTGGTGCCGGACAACCCCTCTGTGGAGGTAGCGTCACTCGGTCCCTTGAGGGACTGACTAGCTGTAGAGGTGCCCTGTTTGCTCGACAGATCCGGCACCTCACTAAAGGCGGGATTGGCAACACTCGCCGAGTTTTAGTGGGTAGAGCTGCGTCCACCTTACAACCTTTCGGGCGCAGCGAGTCCCACATACTCGCCAGGGGAGACCCACTCCCCCGCGGCATGCCTTTGAGCATTTCCCGGCGTAAAAGAAAAAAAAAGACAAATAGTAAATTAGCTGAATCACCCAAAACAACGAATGAATTTCGATACATTTGAATAGAACTATTACATTACTTTTAATATTATGTTCATTAAAAAGTATTAAATCGTTAGTAGAAAACATTCAATACATCGACGTGCAAATAATAATTGAATCGTACTCGCGAAGTGATGATTAGTAAATCTGGCATATTGCGGACTCGCTGATCATTGTAACAATTAAGAGAAAATGGTATCCAATGAAGTCAAAACAAATAGTTCATTCGTTAATTATTGAAAAAAAGCATAATCATAATGATTAAGTTTGAACAAAATATAATTAAATTAGATCGTACGTTTGAATTTTCAATGATCCGATCTGATAATTCGATTAGCTATCAAATGCGATTGAGATGGAAAGTACGTCCAGCCGAGTGGAACGTTAAAAAGAATCAAAACATGAAACGAGACCAAATGTTTCGGTGAAATTTTTTACTTAACCGCAAAATATTTGGTTTCGACTAGTAAGTTTAAGTGATTGATAATTATACCATTAAAGCCTTTTTACAGTTTTCTGTGGTTATACACGTTGAATTTAGTTGATTCTTTAATTAGTTTATCATCATCATCATCATCATCAGCCTCTATCCGTCCATTGCTGAACATAGGGCTCCCTCAATGAACGCCAAGACTGCCGATCCCTTGCTATTCGCATCCAACATGGACCGGCCACCGCACGGAGATCGTCTTCCCACGTGGCCGACCAACACTTCGTCTACCTAAACGTGGCCTCCACTCTAGAACCTTATTACCCCATCGGCCATCCGTTCTCCTGAGTGTGTGACCAGCCCATTACCAATTCAACGAGCTTATTCTGTGCGTGATATCGGTAACCTTAGTACTCACACGGATGTCTTCGTTACGAATCCTATCCTTCTTTCTTTGTATGTATATTCCTCATAGTTGATTACAATACTGAGTATAGTAAATGATAGATTTACAAAAATGTGTATATCTATTCTTTGTTTAAAATGTATTGAAACCTTCAAAATTATCTATCTTATAATTCTTCACAGAAAATAATATAGTTACCTTACATTTACGGGCCCCTTCTCCCAAAACTATAGGTATTTAACGCACCGAATCGCTTTGCACTGGCGTTGCGCGGGAGATGTCTTTATATGAACTCCGGTGACCTACCACGGCCGGCAAGCACGCCACAGTATACGAATATGCAGTAGATTGACTATGCTCGAATTATTCTTAGATGTGATAATTAATAATTATGCATAACAAAATCTTGTTGTTGTTATAGTTATCTAGTTTTGGATTTATAGAAATACTAGCTGGTGCCAGCGACTTCGTCCGCACAGGATAAGATAGTTTTATTTCTTCACTAATTAATCGAAAGGAACTTCGATCCATCCGGGTGTCCCTTGACTCTTTAGTTTTTTTTTTATAAAAAGTATCCTATGTTACTTCTAATACCTCCAAGAATATGTGTACAAAGTTTCATGATGATCGGTTAAGTAGTTTTCGCGTGAAAGCGTAACAAACATCCATGCTTTCACATTTATAATATTAGTAAGGATTAGGAAGGATGAATTAGCTACATAGGTCTAAAAGGTAGTGCCATGCTGCTTGAGGCCGAATTGGGCCGGCACGACCGTAGGGGTACCTCTCGTTCACATGATAATGGCGTCAAGTGACACCTATGCTGTCGCGTTTCTTGCGGTGTATGAGTTTCCGGTGTCCCATTGCAGGGGATGGAGTAAAGGAGGGTAATGCATCTGCATTATCTCTTGTGTGAATGTTTACGAGGACGACCTCTGTGGCTCAATGGTTAGCGCGTTAGCGTTAAAGCCGGAGGTTGCGGGTTCGAATCCCGCCAGGGAACAAAAAGTTTTCTGTGTTCCTGGTTCATGGATGTGTATTTAATATGTGTATTATAAATAAAAAAACCTTAAATATGTGTATAGTATAAAATATTAAATATATTTCCCTTGTCTAGTACTCGTAACATAAGTTCTTCGAGAACTTACCACGGGACCAGATTGACGTGGTGCAAAAAGCGTCCTTAGATATTATTATTATTATGGGAGTCGGTAGTTATCTAAGGCTCCTAATGCTCGTTTGTCCCCCTAAGGCCTAAGCTATAAAAAAAATCAATCATTCTAAGAATACTTGTAGGAGATTAAAAAAAATGTAGACAAACATATTCTTTTATACTATATTAATTGTTTTAATTGTTTTAAAATTCAACAAAATTTAGTTGTCGTATGCTAGGTCCAGGTTCATTTTCATCGACCCATACATAATCGATTAATGTTAGACACGGGTCTACTCTGAGAAGAGGGTCAAGGCCATAGTCCTCACGATACTGCCCTGTGGGTAGGGGGCTAGGAAATGATTGCAAATCAGAAATATTTTGTGATGAAGGTTCCTCATTTTCTTTATTGTCGGACAATTTGAATTCTTCAAGTGTTAACAATTTCTGGAAGAAGACATCACTACATAGTATAAACTATAAAGCAAAGTCGCTTCCCGCGTCTGACTGTATGTATGCTTACATCTTTAAAACTACACAACGGATTTTGATGCGGTTTTTTTAATATATAGAATGATTCAAGAGGAAGGTAATAGGTACATGCATAATATAGTAGATAAACACTCATAATTTTAGAAGTTTCTGATGTGATGTCATAAATAAGCACATTTTTTGCACTAACATTGCAAACGCTGGATGAACCCTAACAGATAGATCAAAATAATGTACTACATTATTATACACCTTAGCCGGGCCCGGTTCCGAATTAATTATTATTGTATCAATGTATGGTAGAATTGTGTATCCTAAATATGCATACTGAAAATTCCGCGATGGCATAATATGTCTACATTAGTTAAATATAACATAATACCTATATCCATTTTAATAATTAAAAAAATTGCCAATTATAAAGCGGTAATGTAAAAGCTTTTCACAAAAATATGGTATTAATCACTACATATTATAAAATAAAGTCCTACGCCCGTCCATAGATAAATAATTATCATCAATGCGTATATGGTTGTATATCTAAGTTAACGCGGGCGAAGCTGCGGGCAACAGCTAGTTTGTGATAAAACTGTATTAAGATTCTTTTTCCTTATTTTACTTTTTTTATTCGCCATTTCAATTAAATAACTAGGTACTACACAAACTCAAGTATCTATTTATTTACACTAATTAAAGGTTTTGTATTGCAAACTAATTACAACTAAGAACAACAATTGTTAGTAAGTATTAAGTAGCTATATTATTTACACTGTGTCGTCTTATTTATTTAGACGTAATAATATAAAATGCGCGGTAACAACGTAGTCACGAACAAAAGCGGCACAGGTCCTACTTCGATGACGCCCGGCTGGGTACTGGCGCGACGTGGTGCGATGCGCGAGAGCCATTTTTATCGTTTTTTATTTTTTAAAATTTTTGAAGTGACATAATTTAGATCTATCCAATCATTTCCACGTCATCCCCGTTTAGCAATTTAAACGAAAAAGTTTCATTAAAATTGAGTTACCCGAAGTCTCATACTACTCAATTTGCTTTTAAAATCGACGTTACTTTAGAATTTTTTTTGATCATGTAAAATGTTAAATATTGTATTTTTATCCAAAAAAATCCCTAGATCAAAGATGTATCTATACCCTATTTTTTATTATTATTTTAAAATGACGACTTCTATGAAAACACCTCGATCTAGAAACAACAATTTGGGATAAGGGGCCCTTAATATATAGATCTATAAATTAGTTTATTATTGTTATTGAATTTGAAAATTGAAATATAGAATGTGGTTCGCAATTAGTTTTCCAATATTCGTTGAATATTTGCATTTATTGAGAAAACTTTTTGTGTACAAACGCGTAATCTTTAGGGTTGTCAGTAAACAGTTGTATTAAGCTACTGAGGTCGTACATGTCACATACGAGAATCTATAACAAAACACTTAAATTTAAAATATTTGTAAAATTTGTATCTAATGCTACAGTACTTAAGCGCCATACTTTGCCAAATATTGTATCTATATTATTTTCTAATGTTTACGTGAATTTCACTCATTATAATGAAACAATTTTTACGGATTTTATCGCGGTCTATTAATTCCAACCTAGGCCTAATGTTTTTTTAAGTTCAATAGCCTCACGGATGATCCGTGAGGCTATTGAACTTAAAAAAACATCCTAAATTCAATAGAGAAGATGGCTGGCTCTTACTACCTGCTTGGGATCGCATTATTAATATTATCAAATCAAAATCTTGATGTATCATAGGGTAGTTTCGAATAACTTTATAACATTAGGACATATGACACCTCAGTCCTCACGTGACCATGGTTGCTGTAAAGTATCCGAAACGTCGGGCTTGTAAAAATCTTAATAAACCATAATAAATATTGTATCTTTTGAGTTGCTGTCTAAGACACCATAGATCGAAGACGAAGAAATGATCCCCACCATGGATCAGGCCTTGGCGTGGCGGTGGGGCTCAGTAGCCTAGGGTAAGCCCAGCACCTTAGGTGAAGCTAATTGAGCCGAGGGGGCTCTTCTTATCCTAGAAGAGGGGACGAAAGAGCAGGGGGCAAGGGGCGAGGATGAGAACCTCACCCCATTATACTGTCCCGACGTTGGGAGGGGTTGTTTTGTGGTGCCGGACAACCCCTCTGTGGAGTAGGCGTCGGTCCCTTGCGGGACTGACTAGCCGTCGAGGTGCCCTGTCAGCTTAACAGATCCGGGGCACCTCACCAAAGGCGGCACTGGTGGCACTTGCCGGGTTTTAGTCGGTAGGGCTGCGTCCACTTACCATCTTTCAGGCGCAGCGAGTCCCTCATACCCGCCTGGGGAGACCCACTCCCCAGGCGGGATGCCTCAGAGCATTTCCCGGCGTTAAAGGAAAAAAAAGACGAAGAAATGATAGGAGAAGCAAGCACAATCGTTCATCTAAATCAAAAGGATTAATATTTTGCAAGAGCACGCCATGCTGCTTTGCAGCCAAACTGGGACTTTGATTATATAATATGTTAAGTAGGTACTTATATATAGGTATAAGTATATAGATATATACCGTGATAAAATCCATAGACATTGTTACAATATAAAACATACACCAATAGTCCGTTGTAAGTTAATCAAGAAGGCATAAGTCCCTTTTCACACGTGCCGGTTGCCGGGTATCCGATAGCGAAGTGTATGTAAATTACGCCGGTACGTGTGAAAGCTGCCATACATGCCGTAGCATGCCGTACATGGTAACCGGTAGCGTAGTGTATGGCACTACGCTACCGGTTACCCGGCGCCGGCTACCCGGCAACCGGAACGTGTGAAAAGGTACTAAGTGTTACTTAATGACGCTTAAGTTTTTTTGTTAGTTGGATAGGGAAACTGGCAGACGTACCACCTGATGGTAAGTCGTCGACGTCGCCCATGAAAATAGTCTAGTTTAACTAGCCAAGGCATCTCATTTATGTAATTCCTATCCTGACACCGCCTGTCTTGCCCTTCTCTCCGAAATACAGCAAAGCTGTTTCACTAGATGGTGGTACCCATGTAGCGAGGAGCGCTGCACTGCGCATCCCTCCCACCGGTAGAACCCCTAAAAATATTTTGCTCCTTGACTACTATATAACGGAGAAGTCAACAATGGTAATAGTGATATAATCATCATTAGAACAGTTTATTAATTTTATCATCAAATATGTAACTATATAATAACATATTTAACGTAACACAGTTTATCTCATATACGATTTACATTGACAAGTAATAAAATGCTTCCTACATACTCATAAAATCGATATACATATGTATATATAGATTGAAGGAAGCTGTTCTATAGATAGATTGACTCATCACGATATCTCTGGAACTATAAACACCTAGAGACTTGAAATTTGGTAGGAATATTACTTTTGCCATGAAGAGGTCAGCTAAAAACGGATTTTAAGAAATTCCTCCCCCTCCCGCTTTGACAGAACGAAGTCTGTGCGTGCAGCTAGTTATTTATAAACAGTTTCTCAGTGTAAGAATGTGTAAGGATATAGAATATAAGTAGTGTGTCTGTATAAAAATGTGTAAGAACATCGAATGTAGAGATGTCACCCCTGCATGTAACGGCACGTGTAAGTGTGTCAGGTGCTAACGGTGACGACCCGACCTGTCCCGCGACTATCCATGTACTCGCTTACCATTTACATATCACTAATGTTCCATCCGTATTTACTATCCACTAATTCTATCCTTGTAGGTACTTAACATGGCGGAAAAAGATTATGTAGGGGTAGAGATTTGTAATTCCGAACGAGTGTCGAAATATAAAAAAACGGTATTTTTAATTTTTACTTCGCAAAAGATTGTCAAAAATTACTAAAAACATTGTTAGCAGAGAAAAGTTGCTTTGCTTAGTTATATGCTGTATGCTTTTAACTTTGGAGTATCATCATTTTTATGACTTATCCACCCTTGCTTTACGTATCCATGATCGATCGCCAATCTCCTGCCCTACTCTAACTCTTCTACTACTATCAAATAAGTAGAGATGGCAAATCTATAAAATTCTGGAAGATTGGAATATCCTCAGAACCAGTTAGAGAAGAGAAGATTTTTGCTGACTAAACAGCCATTTTAATAAGCTTCCTCTTATGTTTATTTTTCATTTCATTTTGATTCAAACTTCTAATAATAAATCTTTTCAAAATAAATTTCAAATAGTAATAAAAAAAATTCAAATAATTATAATATTATTACAATTACAATAAACTAAATTTGGTTGCATATACACATCATTACATTCAACTAATTTTAATACAATCTATCTATAAATGATAATACCAATTATTTGCAAATACATGAACATATAAAGATATCTATTGTTATTTAATCGTTGAAGCCTTAACATTCAGCACACGATTTCATTCCTGAGTTTGAATTCTATAACTATTTGTATGTTAATATACTATTGAATCCCGCTAAATAGAAAATAAAATAGCGTAACAGTTTTAAATGTTAATCTTACATATTACGTAGAGCCTTGTTGAGCCTTTATAATTTTCCATTATTTTAGTGGCGTTTGCTAAAGATATTGTAAAATTCCGTCTGTTAAGTTCTTCAAGCATCTGTTGGCTTTAGTTGTTTGGGTAGTCGATAACTAGAGTCCTGGAGTCTGATGATATCGATATAAACTCACAAAATTTATTTTTATATATGTATCAATCTTAATACAAAAATAACTTTAATATCATATTAGCTTTTGTTCGTCCCGCCTTAATTTAAGATTTACATTTATATGATAATTATAGTTTAGCCTATGTCATTCAAAAATAATAACGCGATATCCTGATGAAAGAATTTTCCAAAATGGATGATTAGTTTTGAAGATTACCTCCGGCAAACTTACAAACATTGCCTATCTATACTAAAATTTATAAAGAGGAAAGATTTGATTTTATGTTTATTTGTTTGTTATTGAGTGGCATAGCCTTTAAAAATAATCATTATCAATGCGCATACGGCTGTAAATCTAAGTCAGCGTGGGCACCAGCTATTATTATTATTAGTATAGTTTAAAAATGATGCTAAATATAAGATAAAGATACGCATACTTTCTCTTCGTAGTAAACAGTCGATAAATGATCGACGTCGAAACGAGTTATATATGGGTCAGACGCCCGGACAATAGCCTCGCACACCTGTTGCACGCAAAAAACGGCATCATATTATCTATCGTGTGCGAAGGCGTGCCGAGTCTCATTAGAAAATTCACACCGATGACACTACATTTGTAACTCTATGCGCTATTACTTTATAAAACAAGTTTCCATATCTGGCCGCGGTGAGATTACCGTAGGATATTTATATTCAATGGGCGCGTTAGTAACTTGTTACGTTGACCTACAGACCCGGGATTTATAACCTACATGAAAGTACCAAGGACTGAATTTAATTAAGTTTATAATCGTACTATTTTAATTTTATGCGAATATTTATATAATAAATTAGACTAAGTAATCAATATGATTAAAAATGTATGTAAATTTTACACTAAAAAAGAAATATGTATATGAAAAGATTTTGTCATTCTGTTTAGTAAAAAATTAAATAATCTTGGTAAATGTTGTGTTATCTCTATTTTAATATATTATACATATGCAAAGACTATTATATACATATATACATACATACACAAATACATTATTCCTACCTCTTTGTACACGTCACTCTTCTAATTATAAGTAAAATTGACAGTGACAACCCTTATGGCCTCTGTTGAGAGCATAGACTTATACAGTCTTAGTTGAGAGATTCTAATATTGGCAAATCCGTGGGGAAACTATAATCGAAGTAGAAGAAAAAAAGGAGTAAAGCAGTAAACAATAGTGATGGACCACTCTTAAATTAGAAAAAAAAAATTGATAAAAACTATATAATTGATCGTTATGTAATTACGATAATGTGTGTAAATGAATAAAGTACGTGAATTATAAAATTACGATATAATACACTAGTTTTCAAGGGTGTATGGCAACTTTCCGAGTGGAGAGAGCCGTGGGAGTGAGAGACAATGAGTCTTCCGCTTTTTCGACTTCATTCACGGCTTATGTGAAGTGATTTCTCGACGAAGAAAGTAAAAGTGGGTCAGTAGAAGCAGCGTTTTCGTGCGGAAACTTCGGCGCGTGCGATGTTATGAAGCTTTTCGTAATACTATTAAAATGTGTAATTTCTTTTGTATAATATATTCTCAGTGAAGGCTTCAACGACGACGATTTTAGGAATAAATTATTTATAGTTATAGTTCTGTA
This sequence comes from Helleia helle, assembly GCA_963853865.1. Classification (NCBI taxonomy): domain Eukaryota; kingdom Metazoa; phylum Arthropoda; class Insecta; order Lepidoptera; family Lycaenidae; genus Helleia; species Helleia helle. The sequence goes on from OY971420.1 coordinate 11,636,051, forward strand.
TGTAAATAACATAATTACTTTAACAAAGTACACGAGTAGTATATAAAAAAATGTTCTGTATGTAAATAACATAATTACTTTAACAAAGTACACGAGTAGTATATAAAAAAATCATAATAATATGGTAAATTTATGAATACGATATATACGTTGGGTAAAACAATTTTCACTTACCACAAAATGGGATTCCGTCAGGCGTCCATTTTCCATTTGCTTCACATAGCCTTCTAGACGGGCCGAGTAATTCAAATCCTCTCTCGCACGTGTATGTGGCAATAGTTCCTTCGCCGAGGCTCTCATCAGAAAATGACACTCGGGAATGAGCGGGCGCACCTGGAAAACGACAGGACGCAGCCACGTATCCTGAAAAAAAAAGATGAATATAATATATGAATAACTACTTCTCTAAGGATTTTATTTCGGCTTATCATATTTTTTACAATACGACGAATCTCGTAGAAATTAGTTTCACCAGTAACAATACAAATACATTAGAAAACTATAATTATATAAAAAAAAATCTATAAAATTAATTAAAGACGATGCTATTTTATATAATCTTCATATTATTATATTAAACGGAATAAATTGTCTAGACGTGACAGTGACCATAATGTCTGCAGATCGTTTTATCCAATAAACTATTTGTAATAAAACCCAACCAGTCACAGGGACTGCCTTTAGAAGTGAAAACAAAACAATTAAATTAAAATACCTATAACCTAAAAAAAAAAGAAAAACCTATAAGTTCCTTCGAATAATTTAGAAGCAACACAATTTGCAAAACAAATATTGCATAATCTTATAGTACCCGGTTGACCGGGTTTTTTTTTTTTTTATAAAATTACATTTTCTAAAAATGATTCCTAGCTAGATCGATTTATCGCCCCCGAAACCCCCTATATACTAAATTTCATGAAAATCGTTGGAGCCGATTCCGAGATTCCAATTATATATATATACAAGAATTGCTCATTTAAAGATATAAGATAAGATAAATAAATCAAACGTCATATAAACGTCAAATCGAGTCTCGTGACGGTGTCGCGAGTCCAAAGATTTTATCTCATTTAAAAATATACGTACCGCGCTAAAAGAAGTTTTCACTTCAAAAGAAAATTTTAAGGTATCAAACATTTAAATATTGTATTTATATTAGGGCATATTTTCATATTATCATATTTAATTTAGACTTTAAAATAATAACAATTTATATTTGTTGTATATGAATGGAGGTTTAACATTCTCATGTTCAGCCTCAAACCTTCTTTCCTTAATCGAAATAAAAAAAATATAATGTCAATGGAAATAATTTTCATTTCCTAACAGATTTATAATGAACGATTCAATTACTTTTCACTTATTAAAGCACTTGGAGGCATCAGAGAGGCTGTCCCGAGCTCCCCTGCTCACTCTACGCCTGGTGACCTTAATGTTCTTGGTGGTACTTCTGACGGTACACTTGCGCACTGTGAGGGTGTTTCGCTGGGAGCTGTCCGTGTCTGGAGGGCTACTGATAACGTATTGTATATCGACCTTGGGACTCGCAGTTTGCGCTGGCTTACAGAGTTGCGGTGGGAGAGTGTTACAGGTAAACGTTAGATAAATAAAATTTGGCAGTCGGGAAATGCTCTGAGACATCCCGCGGGGGAGTGGGCCTCCCTAGGCGGGTATGTGGGACTCGCTGCGCCCAAAAGGTGGGAAAGTGGACACAGCTCTACCCACTAAAACCCGGCGAGTGCCACCAATACCGCCTTTGGTCAGGGGCACCTCGACGGCAAGTCAATCCCTCAAGGGACCGACATCACCTTCACAAAGGTGGGGTGAGGTTCCTATTCTCGCCCCTTGTCCCCCTGCTCTTTTGTCCCATCTTCTTAAAATGGGGGGTATAAAGAAGCTCCCTGGGCTCAATTTGCTTCGCCCAACAGTCGGGACATCTTGCAGATGTGCTAGGTAATATTAAAACTCATAAACGTCTGCAATGGGATGAGAAATGGGATAAATTTAAGAAATGCCGTTAGCCGTCACGCCTAAAATACGATTTTATTGCCAAGGAGCGCCAATATGTCGCACATAAAAAATTGTGAGATTTATATGTACCTATGAGCATTTTTTAAGTTTGTTATTCACTATAATATTATAGGTATCTGATATACTATAGATTTTATCATCTGAAGTATGTTTTTTTTTCAGGCGTATTTGTGTGCCGTCGGGTCAGCTTTATTTGCCACCAATGCTGCAGTATTATGGCAAAGATGGCAGCATTCTGGGCAGCTTACTCAAGTAGTGGCAGAAATGCTGCAAGCAGTGGGAGTGCCACTGAGACGACAGGTCATCTTGAAAGTAGCCCTCAGTGCATCTACGGCGTTAATTCTTTTGCTCGATCTAATTTTAGCACCAATGTTAAACCCGTAAATGTTAAATCTTTAGTAGATAGCTACTTGAAACTATTTTTTTAACGAAAACTCATCTTCTTTTTAAGACTATCATATAATAAGTATATTTATTATATAAATTAAATAATAAAAAAAAATCGATGCTTTAGAATTAAATTACTACAGAAAACGAATTAAAATATTATTATTATTTTACAATGATTATTTCTTTCAGTGTTCTCAATGATGAACATATAAAAAAATATATCAAGAAAGTCTATTAATAATAATACAAAGTCTATCACTTTGTATGCCCGTCTTACAATAGATAATATTTATAGTAGAATAATTTAATAAGTCAACCGTATCGCGAGAGGTTTAGTTACCCCTTATGAGAAGGCAGGTCTGCCATATAGCAACTTGCTCTTATTTTTTTCTTTTGTTTTGTGGAGTGGCATTCGGCACTGCGTCATCACTGCGGCAGCAGTTGCCCGCAAGATCGGTTAACACGACGACGGCGAGTCGACCGGTCGCTTCCCCTTTTTCCACACTGTTGGAAACTGATCCTGCGCTAAACAAGTGCTAAAAATACGCTTCGGCTGTGTCCGGAGCGGGCCAGAGGCACAACCATCCGGACCAAGGGCAGAGTATTGCGCGCGCATGAGCGCGCAATACTCGGCGCGGCCAGCTCCGTCTCGGATACCTCGGGAGCCTCGTCTGGCATTGTTGTTCGGTGGCTCAACGCCTGATGGAGCCATAGGCCCTGTTTCCAAGGCCGGAACTATTCGGGCCACGAGGTTAGGCTAGAGACTCACCGTCAGGAAAAAGACACAGGGGCGCAGTTTGTTGCGAACCATCCTGTACGCCTCCCCCGCGTATCTCAGTCAAGACACTCCAGCATCTCCTCTTGGGGTGCTTCCATAGCTCGGCCTATGGCCGTCTTCAGCTCCCGGCGGCGGTTCTGTAAATGTTATATAGTCGCCTCTCCTCTGCCTCGTCACGGTGCCTTCGCCTGCGACTCCGGGTTTAGTAGCATCTCACTGCAACGCAACTCTTGCGCAGCTCGGCGAGCTCCTCCAATCACCAGTACACTCTCCTGCGTCGCGGGGGCCGTCGACTGATCCTCGGCGTGGCCACGTCGCACACTTGTGACATCGTGGCGAGGCCGGGCTACCAACCATGCACGAGGCCTGTTCCAGAGCCGTCTCGAGGAGCACATCTCTGTCCTCTATCCTCAAGGCTCACCGTGGGCCGCACTCCGTACGAGCCATGGCAGTGGGACAGGGCGGCGTCGCTGTACCGAAACCGGATGTACCGGTAGTCTGACAGTGTCTCACACTCCAACATCTCCCTCCCCACGTTGAGGACGTCTAGCCCAGCCTCGACCGACCAGTCTTCTAGCCTACGTTCGGGGACCGGGAACCTCACGTCTCAGATTTGGCTTTCAGGTTCCCGGCGATGAGGAAGTGATCAAGACAAAGCCACCTAAACACAGAACCGACCCGAGTTGAAACCTATTCAAAGTCAGCAAGGCTCCAGTTGGGCGAGAAGTACACCCCCATTACGAGTACGCGGCCAATCTCCACAGCCATGTACTCTCACCCGCTCTCCAAAGCCCCGACTAGAGGCGAGCCGTTCAGGCTGGTGATGGACACCACGCCGTCCTCATCTCTGACCCAACATAGAGAGTTGGGGACGCAGTACGACTCGTAGAGCAACGTGCTATCGTAACCTTCTACTAACATTTTTTTTTATAATAAACTTAATCTTTTTGATATAAGGCCTTCTTGGCATCATATAAGATCTCACATATTTAGGTCTATCTAACAACAACTAATACGGCACATTAAAGCCTACAGCACCAATCTCAACATCATTTTCATCAACCGCCTCCGTCTATTCCTGGACATAATATGCCACTTTCAATAATTATCTTTTAATTTATGAATTAAAAATGTTACGTACTAAATAAATACTAAGTAACATCTACTTGATGAGACGAAGATAGAGAATGGTGGACTGGATTTGCGTGAAGAATTATTTAACGCGTCGCCGATGATTGATTTTCCGTGAAACCAAAAATTTGTGATGCCCAAAACTAATCCGTGATAACTTGCGGCGAAAGTGGCGACTGAAGTAATCTGGATCTTCATTTGGAACACTCATTATTGTTATTACTTTTTAGCGAATAATAAGCAAAAGATTATTATTTTAAGTCGATGTATATAGGTTTATAAAATACAATATAATTTGTATTTTAATGCAATGAAACATACTTATTAAAGGCACGAAAAACATAAGAGCAGTCAAGTGTTTCTTAGTTGAGAAAAAGAGATTGAGCCAGACTCACATTTGATTGAAATTTCCTTATCGTTGGGATTCTTGTTTTTAACAAAATTGTTTAATGGAAATCAATGAAGCTAGTTACTTAAAAATACACATAATTCTGTCCTTCAGAAAGTAGACTCTTCAATAAACGCAAAAAAATGGATGACAAATGCGGACGACCCTTCAACATTTAACAGATGATATCTGTCATATCTTGAAGAAAGTCACCAACCTTCCCGATAGTTTTTCCAGAGCCTTCTTTTCCAAATAGCAAACATTCATTTCATATACCTACTTAAATCTGTACCGTGCGTTGGGGGTCATCGAAAGCATGTCATTGAGAAGTTACCTACTTATATAAATTCCACGTGGTATAATGTGCAAGTAACAAGTTATCTGACCGCTGACTCCTGGTTCAGATGTTAGTGAAAGTAACTATAAATAACGTGTGACTAAGCAACTAGCCATTGTACAATTATATTCTATTGTGATGCTGTATATTTACGAAACTTCGATATAATTTTTTTGTAGGTTTATACCTACAAAAAAAATAGATGTCAATATATTTATATACTTTATAAAAATGTATTATAAATATTTTAGTTAATGTCTTATGTATCATTAGTTTTTATTTTCTATTTTATTTATATTATTACTCTAAATTCAATAGAATGAATTTACATTTTTTTCTAAAACTCTCTTAATCAAATAACTCGCTCATTGGGGATTTCAACCGGCTACCTATAATAATTTAGAAACATCAATTTTAACATTCAAAACAGAAGATTTATTATGTTCGCGAAACCTCTACAACTATAACTGTAGGTAACTATTTAACATCTATACGACATGATAATTTCAAGAGATAAATTGGTTTTTGCATCCAATGTCCGAAGTGTAGTCCTCGTTTCCAAAGATCGTAGTCCTTAATGAGAATAGGAAAATTTCAAAAACGCACTTAGCACTTAATATTGTAAATAGTACGCCAAGTGATAGAGCATCTACAAGTAAATAGCGTCATAATAACTGCACTTAGATGCAGCCGCTTTTTTTTTCATTTTAAAAAGACACGACTATTACCACGACTATGAAAGCGTGGTGACCTGACGTCAGTGGCGCCTCAGTTTCGCGATCAAAACGCACAAAGTTAATTTTATCTATACAAATAAATAAAATTGAAGCGTCTGTTTGTAATTTCAAATTAACAGCTTTTCACTAAATGCATATGAAAGTATATACGGTACTTGAATCAAAGAGTCTATTTTTTTTATTTTTGTCTGCCTGTCTGTTTGTTCCGGCTAATCTATGAAATGGCTAGATCGATTTCGACGGGACTCTCACTGGCAGATAGCTGATGATATACGTAGTAACTTAGACTATAAAAATAAACATCATCAATCCAGATATATCTCTAAATATAAGTTAACGCGGGCGAAGCTGCGGGCAACAGCTAGTTATAAATAAACGCTAAATAATAAAAAGATAGTTATAATGGTGACTGGTCGACTAGCAGAGTACTGGAGTGGAGGCCATGTTCGTGAAGGCGGCGGTTGACATCCATCTAGATGGGGCGATCTCCGTGCACTCTAGTTGCGAGTGTCGGTAGGTTGTTAATTGAAAAAGGTTATCCAAATAAGGTTATCAATTGTATTCCGCTACCTCTTTGAATTTCGATTACAAAATAATTATGGTATATTCTCATAATTCAGCAATATAAACAATGCGCTTAAACAATTTTGTTTGCATTATTCCACGAAGTTCATTGACTTAATGCAGCCATTATAATTTCATAACGCAACGTATGCAAGATTATTCTCTTGTTCGGATGTACGAGATAACATCCTTGATATTAAGATTACTTAAGCTATTTGTTTTTTTTTTTTTTTTTTACAATATTTATTTCGCAATCAACAAGAAATAAGTTTATATTAAATAATATTTTATACTGTTTTATGTATTTTCTAATATAATTTGGTATATTTTATGACATAAACACAGAAGAATTATATATGAATTTATGAGATAAATTAAAAATAATGTAATATTGATAAGTAGTAGTCCTTCTAATATTGTAAACGCGAAAATTTGTAAGAATATATGTATGTGTGTTTGTTACTTGTTCACGCAAAAACTATTGAACGAATTTTGAAGAAACTTTACATTAATATAGATTATATATTAAATATAACTTATATATAAGAAAAACATATAGGCTGTAATTTATCCCTATATTGTCACGGAAATAGGAAATCAGCGGCTGAAACCGCGGGGCGTTGCTAGTCGGAACTCGGAAATAAAGTCGCAACCAAAACAAACCAATCTAGGATATTTTTTTTCTTTTGGTTGCTGTTTGTTGACGGCGTTGTGTAGTAAATGAAATTTAGGGAAGCTTTTATGACTAGATAAAACAGATATTACTGTCAAATAGTCATTTAGAAACTATTCTAGCTTTCTACAGAGAAAAGTTTCAACTTTCTACCCTGAGGATATTTGGGCTGTTCTGACTAAACGTTGTTCAGTGGACAGTAGGTCACCATATCATGAAGCGTACCTCATCTATTTCAAGAATGAAACCTTGTAATGTTATATACTAAAGAGGTACCTACAATTGTACTTTATTTTGATTTCATAATATCCGAGATGTACAAAAATATTTTTATGAACTTCTTTTGACATCTAATTGTAAATCAAATAACTTTTACGGGTTTTATGGGATTTTTACAAGCCCGACGTTTCGCATACTTTAACAGCAACCATGGTCACGGTAGGTTATGGTTGCTGTAAAGTATCCAAAACGTCGGGCTTGTAAAGAACGTCATATACCGCTATAAAACCCGTAAGAGTCGTTCCATTATAATGAGTAAAAATTTGCTTAAACATTAGAAAATAATATAAATATGGAAAACACCTAACGGAGTAAATGAATTGATCAGAATACCTACTTGAGAAATTGTCTTCACTTTAATTATAGTATTAGAAAACAATGAAGTCGTTTTTTTACCTATAATCAGAATATATTTTCAAAAAGCTCTGTGCGGTGTTAAACGGTGACCATGGATAATAATAATTAGGATCTAATTATTTACGTTTAAACCGCATTACAAGTATAGGTGTTTGCTAAACGTTTTGTTTATTTTGATGTAAATTAAGAAAAAGCATTCGAGTGTGTGTGCATAAAAATAAGTTTAAATAATGTAATGTAAGTGTTACTGACATGCCCACATGAAAACAAAGGCGAGGTCAACGTCCGATAGGTAATTTTTTAAATGAACATGTTCTTTAAAAAGGTTGTAGAAAAATAGGCTTTATCGTTTCTAGCTAGTAAAAGCAATGAGATATTTTTAAATTAAACCATTTCATTCTAAAAATTAGGGAAAAGCTTTGACCCAATTACGATCGTTCAACGCTATAACCTATGGCTCACGGGTTTACACGTTTTTGCGTCACCGAGAAAGCGCTTTCACGGATAAAACCGACTCAGAGGCAACGTTGCGTCAGATTGTTGACTTGTTAGGACTTAGGATTTAAAGAAAGTTGCGCACGCAAGTACAGACCTGACTAATCAGGATATTAGGTAATTTAGTGGGAAAATATCTAATAGTGTATTTGATTTCTTGTTTATGCGAATTTCACTCGTAATAAGACGTTTTACTATATCATTGCGCTTAATAAAATATATTAACAGTGAAAGAGTGAGTCCTACATTTTCAATATAACGGTAAATATTTTGGTAATTATATTTTCCATTTTGTAGGCGCTGAGATTTCAATTATTCTACCCACATAATAAGACAGCAAATTCTTATGTAATAAAAGCGATAAAAAATTTCATTATTGTTAATAATTTATCTTGTAGAATATTTATTTAAGAAGATACATATTATTTCATATTTTAAATTAAGTATAAAAATAAATTATGAGGCACAAAAAGAAAAAGATAGGATAATACAAAGATTTTTCGCAAATTATATGCTTTCTAATGTTGTGACACATGCACCGTCCCACACATTATAAACTTTCTATTTCAAGGAATAAAATCGCAAAGCCAAGAGATGCGTTGACGAACTGCCACAAAACTTTCAAACAATGTGGCAGGTGACCCCCAATATTCGTGCGGTTTTTAAAGATTCCGCATATTCCAGTATCGTTTCCATCAAGTTAGACAACATTCTAGCACCGTTACATCGTCCAATACGCAGTTAGTTTACGCATAATCAGGTCGATGGCCAACCCACCGCGTGATGTAAATTGTGGCACGCGAGAGATCCGTTTACTGAGCAAGGTGTTGACAATTCCCTAAAGAATGTTAGATATCCGACAAATTGCAACTTATACCTATACGGTAGTAACGTTGCCCTTGGTGCTGACAAAATTATGGGATGCCTTGAATTAAATAATAGCTTATTTTAGAAACATGTCGAATTTGTCATTGTTACGATATCAATGCATTAAAAAAAAAGAATAAGGATAGCTTTAATGATATTACTTTTGAAATCCATACTAATATTATAAAGATCTTTCCGATTTGATTTTTTGTATGTTTGATACGATTTAATTCGAAAATTACTCGGGCGATTTTTTTTTTTCATAAATAAAGTAAAGTAAATCTAAGTCAACGCGGGTGAGGCTACGGGCACTAGCTAGTATTTCAATTATATATCATAATAATATATTATTATTAATATCAATAAGCCACAAATTCGTGTTGATCTAATTTATTATATATACCATAACGTTATACCAGTTCTGTACGATAAATATGAGAAAATGAAGGATTTGATAAGTGCTAATTGCCTCAGCCGTAAAAATAACACTTTCACTATTACTATTCGGCTTTACATCTGGATTTATTTCTTACGTTTTCACACGGCTCATTTGATATCGTTGATCGGATACAAATCAAATCACTTAAAAGCACGCACATACATTATTGACATAATTTTTTCGTAATTATAATTATTATAATAATTATAATATATTATGTGTACCAACTTATAAACATTTGGTGGACTTTTGAGAAGTGAAAGGTAAAAAATATCACTATAGAGAGCTTTACTACGACTTGAAGCTTTTATTAAATATGCTTGTTTTTATGTTTACTAGAACTCGTAACGCAAGTAGCGGACTAGGTTAATGATTAGATTATTCTAAGAAAACTTTGAATATATTCCTATTCCAGGAACGGCATATCTTAACGGCATTATCTTTCAACACAAAATTTTTTGGGATTTTTCTAATTTTAGTTACTATAAAATATATTCTTATTTTTTTCTTAAATCAAAATGTTTTTACCTCGTAATCTTACTGAAAAAAGAAACTAAGTATATATTACTAAATTTCCTTTCACTACTGCTTTTAATTCACTTATCTAAATCGATGAACACCGGCTGCACGCACGAAAAAGTGCCACGTTCCGCCTGATCCGAGCGTGCAAGCGAGAGCGCGGAACAAGCGATAGAGGCACGATTGACCTAACCGTGCGGCTTGTGACGCATTATGACGATATCACCTAAAATTATCGTACGTAAACCAACTTTATAGACAACAGATTGGTGTCTTTACAGATTAACGTTTTGGTGTAAATTTTCTATTTATTTAAAGGAATGCTTCTTCGCAATCGATATTACAAGATACACTAGGCACTAGGCTTAGAACACCTATCAGTCGAAGATTATTTTATCCTTTATTTCTATGCTGTGCAATCCGAAAGGATTTCTTATAAGGCGGATGATTGACTAATATTAATTGAGGGACGAGGGCTGTCTGTAGTCTAAATCAAAAACTGAAGCAACTTCCCTTAGAAATCTGACAGTAGTCGTTGAATTGGCGTTGTAGTATGAAGTAACGCGTCCGTGACCAATAGCTTAAATAGTGACGAAAAATTTGAGAATTTAGTAAAATCTTAAGCACATATTATTACGTATGACCTATAAGCTGAGAGGCAAGCAGCGTTAGATGTATAAGCCTAAACTTTAGCGAAATTGGTAATGATACAAGTAAACATTTTGCTGTATTAAAATTAGTACCCGGATGACAGAGCTTTGCTCGGTATTTTTTTTTTTTTAAATAAAATGGCATTTTCTAAAAATGATTCCTAGCTAGATCGATTTATCGCCCCCGAAACCCCCTACATACTAAATTTCATGAAAATCGTTGGAGCCGATTCCGAGATATATATACAAGAATTGGTCATTTAAAGATATAAGATTATTATTATACAAGAAATGTTATATATTATGTAGATCTATATAAAACAACAAAGTTCAGATTATATTTTGAATCCAGAGTCTCTGTCGATCAGTTAATAGGGAATGTCTCCCCAACATGGTTCAGGCCTTGACCTGGCGGTGGGGGTCAGTAGCCTAAGATGTGCCCAGCACCTTGGGCGAAACGAATCGAGGGGGCTCTTTGAACCCCACTTATAAGAAGAGAGGACAAAAGAGCAGGGGACAAGGGGCGAGGACGGGAACCTCACCTCATCGTACTGTCCCGACGTTGGGAAGGGTGGTTCTGTGGTGTGGACAACCCCTCTGTGGAGGTGGTTTCGGTCCTCTGAGGGGCTGAGTAGCCATCGAGGTGCCCTGTTTGCTTATTAGAACCAGGGCACCTCACCGAAGGCGGCATTGATGGCACTCGCCGAGTTTTAGTGGGTAGAGCTGCGTCCACTTACCAGCTTTCGGGCGTAGCGAGTCCCACATACCCGCCTGGAAAGACTCCCCAGCGGGATGCCTCAGAGCATTTCCCGGCGTTAAACAAAAAAAAAAAATGTTTAAACGCGGGTGCTTACCGCGTTTAAAGATTTATTGAGGTCCCGATATTTCGGCAATGTTTCAATCGCCACCGGTTACCGGTGGGAGGGAAGCGCTGTGCTGCGCTCCCGGCTGCATGGGTACCGCCATCTTGCTTGTTTCTCCCGTGAAACAGCTTTGCTGTGTTTCGGAGAGAAGGGCAAGACAGGCAGTGTAATTACTGGCACCGAGACTTAACATCTTATGTCTCAGGATAGGCAACACATATATGAGTTGCCTGGGCTCGTTCCAGGTATACTAGTTTATGTTCATGGGCAACGTCGACCACTTACCATCAGGTGGCACGTTTGCCAGTTTGTCTATCCAACTAACATAAAAAAAAATCGCAAGTCTCCCCGTGATCATGGCGATTGAAAAATTTCCGAAATATCGGGAGTCGGGACCTCAATAAATCTTTAAACGCGGTAAGCACCCGTAATAATATAAATATAAATATCATCATCATGAGCCTCTATCCGCGCACTGCTGAACATAGGCCTCCCTCAATGAATGCCAATAAGGCCGATCCCTCGCCACCCGCATCCAACATGAACCGGCCACTGCACGGAGATCGTCTTCCCACCTATTATATAATCTACACTAAAAAACTTCTTAAATATTTTATGTATTTTACTTCCGAAATTAAACAGGAAAAAGAACCGGTATATATCACTCTTACGTGTAGGATCTGCCTCCTTCGTTATCGTACACAACGAAGGAGGCAGATGATTTTCTCGGAAACCGTTTAAAGTAGAAAGATTAAATTCGGTATAGTAGGTACGTCATTATAATAAGCCAAGAGAATGTAATTACTGTTTATATAAAGCAATACAGGATATAGGATTTAGTTTTAAGTAACTTTTTGACGTGACAACGTCTTATAATTCGATGGAGCCGGCTGCACGAATGAAAAACCATGACGCATGCGGCGTTACCTCGCTCTGAGGCGTTCCATTTTATTATGACGTTGTCACGTTCAACTATCGTCAGTAAACCGACTTTACAGACAATCGATTTTTTTGTTATTACATTGTTAGTAAACGAAATAATAACATTGACCGATATCCAATATAAATTATATTTTTAGTCTGATTTATTTATTAAATAAAGTTTACTAATGTATAAAATAAGCTGAAGGTTTATAAATATAAAAATGAGGCAATAAAAAGAAATCTCATACAATTAAACTTCTTATCTTTGACATTTCAACTTTCACAGGGCTTATAAGTTGTCTACCTATATAGTATTTATATTAACTTAATCGAGGCTGAAAGTTCTGAACAAGGTATAAATACGTGCCAAATATTTCTTTGGCTGCAAAATGACCCCTACTTTCGTGATGGAATGCAAACTTGACACAACTTTCACTTTATATGTGTTTTTGTTTCCTTTATTAATTCCATTTCGAATATGATAAAGTAAATGTTACGAAATCGTAGATTTGTAGAACACTTTTATCTTATTAGTTTTTACGGTGGTACGTATTTGTGATACTTATAAAATGATTAAAACCCTATAAATGATTAAGCAACCATTGTAGCTTTTATGATATAAATAAAAAAATAAACCCTTTTTGTTTCTTGCATTCATTTTACATTTCGTTTATTTAAGGTTTTTTTATACTTTATTTTCTATTATTTTATGGATCTGATTATAATATATAAAGGGAAAAGTGTTAGCGAATGTTTGCTTTGAATTTTCTATTAATATCGTAAAAGGGTAGACTATTTATATAATTAATAACTATAAGTATTAATAAGCAGTTCGGACCCTCAACAGTAGGTTGGAGTTTCGTGTTTTTTCTTCAGATACACCTCAAAATTATAAACTCGAAATAATATATTGCAAGCAAAACACCAAATTTTAACATATTTTTCCACACACAATATAATATAAACGCTATTTCATAAAATATATTAATATAATAATTTGAAAGAATATAATCTTTTCCTAGATGGGAATGAATGCCGAGATGACGGCACGAGACAGGAAGGTGCGGGTAAATGATCTATGAATCGACGTAAAAAATACATTCCACAAACCGATGATTACGGACCCATGCCTCATCCTAATGCTTCCATTTTTTTGCCATACAAATATTTTACACTTGCTTGAATTCTTTACTTTGGCGTAGAATAAAGGAATGGTGCATAATTATTATAAAATAATTTAATATAAACTCAGAAGTAGGTGAAACGTTAAATTTTTAATTTATTTATATATTTCTAAATTTTAATTTTAAAATTTTATTCTACCTAGTCTATAGGTAAGAACTACCAGACTTCTTGTATCACTATTATTACTTGGAGGTATACGACATGCGTAAAAATGTTATAATGAGAAGGTAAGCGATTTCAAAATCTATTTTGAAGTCTATGGATTCAGTTTCGTACAAATCCCGTCAATTTTGTAAAGCCTTTAACATAATATGTAACCCAACATTAACAATAACCACATTATCTTCGATTTATATTCTTGTTTCGAATTAATATAAAAGGTGCCTTTATAACTTCGCCCAAAATTTCCTCCTTTTTCCCTTTACTAAATTAGAATATCTAACCACCACTCGAAATTAATTATTATTTATTTATATTGAGTTTTTGTAATTAAAACCCTCGTGTTTCTTAAAATTATTTCTTACAAAAAATTAACCCACTTAAAACTGGAAATTTCAAAAAAGCTGACAATATTTAAAAGAAAACTAAACTATGCCTTGGTAGCCGTTCTGGACAGACAATTTTTAAAATACCTATACATTTATAAGTTTAATCTGTCCCAATACTTTAGCTTTTAATTGACGCAATTTCATTTTTTTAAATTATGGTACTAAAGTAGCAGCTTTCGTGACAAAATTTCGGTTGCACCGGATACAGGGGCTCGGGGCTTCCGGTCCGCGCAGGCGACAGTTGGTTTACTTTGTGTGGTTTCATCTGATGTCGCTAAGTATAGTTTTGCTTCTCTCTTATTATTTTACGTATAGTTTACTTCGCTTTAAATTTCATACAAAATTTACAGCTAAGGTATTGAATACATAGTGACGTATATTTAATCTATATTCGAAATCTTTCGGCTACCCGATCATAGGCAAGATCTGAGCAATCTTTAAACTTTTCCTTAGCCTGTTGTCGTTGTAGTCTATCATTTTCATCAAAAGGCTAGTAGGAGATACAGAAGTTAACCAAACCGGTCAAAAAATGTGATATTTTTTAAATTGTAAGTTACAATCAAGTAAAAACGTTTTTTTTATTTATTATGACGATTACTTTAAATCATTCTCAAATTTGGACCACCATGTCCAGATTCTGTGACCCACTTTTGAATTTGTGAAATACTTTGTGGTTTTTAATCAAGCCGCACACTCCGCAGGCCCGACGAGATAATAATAATACCAATCAAACGAATGTGACAGGTTGAATTCGAATTCGATTTCAAGTGGATTCTTACAACTTACAACACTTTAAAGAATTGGAGACGTAAGACTTACATTATGATTTAGCATTCGAGTTAAAAGTGGGTTAGTACCCACATATAGGCTTTACTACCTTAAACTAGTGTATATGGTAGTAAAGCCTAAATGTACACATTAATCACAAGCCTAGCCGGCATTACCGGTGGGAGGGAAGCGCTGTGCCGCGCTCCCGGCTGCATGGGTCCACCTTGCTTGTTTCTCCCGTGAAACAGCTTTGCTGTGTTTCGGAGAGAAGGGCAAGACAGGCAGTGTAATTACTGGCACCGAGACTTAACATCTTATGTCTCAGGATAGGCAACACATAGATGAGTTGCCTGGGCTCGTTCCAGGTAAACTAGTTTATGTTCATGGGCGACGTCGACCACTTACCATCAGGTGGGACGTTTGCCAGTTTGCCTACCCAACTAACATAAAAAAAAATGTATACACTAATATATATGTATGTGATAACGTATCGTAACAAGTAAATCGTGAAGTAGGTACTTGGGCATTTTAAATTAATGTACAACATATAAAAGCTGAGTGAGAGCATTGCGCTTTTGAGTTAGGAACCCAATCATACCCAAGACGTCAACAAAAGGGCCTACCCACCAGTCAATTTATATAAAAACTAGCTGTTGCCCGCATCTTCACCTGTGTTAACGTAGAAATATCCAGACTGATATTTATTATCTTAGAGAGTAATGTCCAGGAGCACACGCAACGTTAACTGGTTGTAATTATCATAATAATGGAGATAATGCTGGTATAAAGATCACTCACAATGTTTCAAACGTTTCTTCCGAATGCATCTCATTTTCTGAATAAGCTTCGACCGCATGAATTTTATTATTATACGGTCTGAGATAATTGTTTTTGTCTCCAATTCATAAAGTTAGAACATTGTGCATGAAGCATTATTGTTTAATCAAAATGCCTCAAATGTCTACACTTTAGAAAGATACAACTCCAGGAACAAAAGTTATATTTTATAATCATGTATATATTACAGTATGTACATACATGTACATGTATATTGTGTCCAGTTACTTAAATTATTCTTATTTCATCGATGTCTTGGTATATCCTTTACTGTACCAATCTTATTGTACAGTACATAAAATTAGGTCAGACGTTTAAGACGTTTCTAAAACTTTATCGGTTCCCACAATTCAAATTTATTTACTATCAAATATTAAAATATTTAATAGCTTATCTAGTCTTAATAACAAATAAAGATATTATATAAATTGGTGAAATCCATTAAATTTTTAATGCGGAAAAATATGAAGTGAAAACTTCAAATGATGTCTTCGCGGAGATTAACAATCCGAAAGTGGAACATTTTCTGCGGCGGTGTGCACTGTGCAGCCTACATTTATGTTATTGGACTAACCTTGTGCGAGGGCGAGGATGGTAAATAATAATAAATCCATGTTTAAGTTAACACAAGTTGGTGGCACTCGCGAGTTGGTGAGACGCGATCATGGCGCGCCGCTAGCGACTGTCGA
Organism: Helleia helle; assembly: GCA_963853865.1. Lineage (NCBI taxonomy): Eukaryota > Metazoa > Arthropoda > Insecta > Lepidoptera > Lycaenidae > Helleia > Helleia helle. The sequence goes on from OY971420.1 coordinate 11,652,500, forward strand.
CGATCGACTGAGCCCTGAGCTCAACACCTGCTGGCCACACCGCAGGTACATTCAGAGATAGTGGAAGACACCGCTGCCGCGTACCAACACCATGCTATACGCATCTGTGAGGACTGTTCTAATGAATATATAGAATGAATATATTATCATTTCGATATTATTATAGGATTTGTTTACATTGTATTTATTTGTACGAATTTTATTATAATGTTTTTAGATTATTGTAATATGTCAGATTCCTCCAGACACGTCAGGATTGTAATCATTATAATTCGTTATAAAACCCGTAATAAGTCATTATTACATCATTGTAATAATGACTTACTACGGGTTTGAACTCATGTTTAATCACACATCAATTTTTATACCTACATTACAATTATGTAATATTAATATTTATGTAATAAATAATGTAATTATTCATTCGTATAAAACTAATACTATATACGAATAATATCAATTCCTATATTTTAGCTTTAGCTAATTAATATATTTTGTGAATCCTTTGTTTAACGAAGAAGAAATATGCGAAAGAAGGCAATGTAGGTATTTACTATAACGGAAATTAGTAATATATTATACTTATTTTTTAAATTTTGTTCTATTTAAATTAATAAATAGAACAGAATTTTTAAAATTTTAAAATAAGTTAATCATAATATGACAAATAATATAATGGTTCTTGATGATTGACAAAATAATCGAAATTAAATATATTGAACATTCTATGTTTGCACATATTTACTGCAAATATATTTATTGCAAATAATACACGTACGTACGTACGTAACAATGAAAGAACGTTACAGATTTTACGAACATCACATAATATATTAAAAACATAAATATATTTTTAATTCCGCTCGTGTGGTCACCCTCCAACCGCTATACCTGCGCCGGCGCAACGTATATTCTCTGTGATTTCGCGCGCTGAATAAACTCCTACCTAAGGTATCGTTTACGTGATTCGATTTGGAATGCTGTTCTGTTGTACTTAATAGATAATAGGTTAGTGGGTATTTGAGGCCATCGATGGCATTGTATTTCATTATGATATTATATTTTCTAAAAATCAATTAATATCAATAAGAAATAAGCCTTTCACTACGTGTAAAGTGTTGTAAAGCAGGATTTAGGAGTAGGACAGCATAGTTTTTTTTGGCACCACAATATTTTTAACAATATTTCGTAAGCTAAAACGATATTGTTCATTTTAGCACTTACAAGTAAAGTTATATTCACGATTGCTTATCTACGGAAAACTAACAGACGTAATAAATAATGTTTGATTTGATGAACAGAACATAAGAAAAGATTTGATGAAACCTTTATGTACGATAATGATAACGCATGACACGAATGTAAACGCATATAAAATAGCAATATTTTTAAAGGAATCTTATCTTCACAAAAAAGTTTTGAATTGAACTTATTAGTTTACTGGGGTTTCTAATAAGATCGTTAGTTAAATCATAATCATAATAATGACAATCCTAATTTTAACTTATCATCAAAAGACGACTTATTAAGTACCTAACATATAAAAACGTTTTAACTGATTGTTATAGTAAAGCCAAATTATGTATATATGCACATAAATCTATTTTATACAAACGCGTTTATGTCTTTCCTTAGTAAATATTGTAGAATATCATTAAATTGGACAACAATCTAGAAAAACGACTGTTCGGTGTTAATAACATAATTAACTTATTATATTAATAATATTATATAGGTATCGCTTTTTTTTTAATTATTATTATTAAATATAATATTATTTTATTTATTTATATTTTACTTTCATGTGCATTTCGTAAAAAGTGTTACTCTGAAATTATTGCCAAATGACACTTCAATTTTATTTATTTGTATAGATATGATATGTATATGTATTGCTATATTTACTCATCAGTAGGTTCTGTAAGCTCAGTCTGTAAGTTGGTTTGGTAATGCACTTTAAATAATATAAAAATAGCAGCCATTTCAGACGCCCTAAAATAATAAAGAAAATCATGCCCCGCTGTTGGACACGAGTCTCCTCCAGGAAATCAGGCGATGATGGTGTTGAGCCATAGTTTACCGATGCGCTGGCCCAATGCGGGTTGGTGAACTTCACACACCTTCCAAGACCTGTGCTCGTGTCGGATCAGGATGGGAACCTGGGCCTAGTATGACACGACATCGCGGAGACTGCTTAGTGGTAACCGGGCAGTCTCCCCTTACGGGGAAAGGTCTGGCTTTCGCCAAGGCGCTGGCGGTGGTTTTTTTTTGGGTAAGGGACTCGCCCAAGTGCATATGGTCGTGTTGGCGTTCAGCAGAGGACGGATGCTGATTATAAGGGGCTGATGATGATTATAAGCATGATAGATACATGATGATATTTGTCTAAACTTATAATAAAAACTATTAACTCAAATCGTGTAACGTTTGTGTAACATGCGTAATGGAATGAGTTTCTATTTAATGAAGCATAGCTTTGACACCTTTCTCGACGGTGCTATGGAGGTTCCTAATTGTTACAGCATCAATTTAATTATCTACTAAACTATTTACCATTTTCTTCGCATCGCCCACAAGCTGTGATTTCCATAAAACAGATTACAGATAAAAAAACAAAAAAATATTTTCTTATATTTTCTTCCCTTCTTTTCTCATCACCATCATCAGCTTATTATTGCCCACTGCTGAGTATAACCTTGCTTTTTTTCTACCAATCTTTTGACCCTGCCTGTCTCATCCATGTTTTGCTCACCCCGACATAAACCTGAATGAATACGGTTTTTCGATTTTCGACTTGTACGTTGCGGGCATCACAATTCACAATGAACGGTAATCACTACCTTTGTCTGTCATTTAAGATCATTTGCCCTCTTGTGATAAAAAAAAACTTTCACACAAATAAATGTTAAACTATTACTTTTGGAGATTTATATAATTTACATTACGTAACTGTTCAAATTGAAGTTTATGCATTTTAGATGAATTCGTTACGAGCTACAACGAGAAACTCAAACTGTATGTTAATAGACTTAACATTTTATCTCCAAGTTTATATGCATTTTAAACCTACTTCAAATCGTTGTTATGCATATTCTACAGTATAGTATTTTGTGTTGTTTTTACATTGTTAGAGGTATATTTTTATTCATTTTATTTATTAGAGTATTAGCTGTTACTTAAATGTTACTAATTATATTGACGATCTTCGCTGTTATTTGGGCGATGAGGGGTTACTGATAATCATCGATGAAATTACCTCTGCACTGGTAATTGCAGAAAATCTAGGAATAGTAGGGATTTGGAACTATACATATTATATATTTAACATATATTTTGATTTTTTTAATGTAAGTACATATTATATAATAATTAATAAACATAAATGTCATTTAAATATACGCGTACGCCTTGCACACCCATTACATAGAAAAAGCCCACCAAGAAAATTAATAATAATAATAATCATCATCATTTTGACGTGAAAACGTCTTATAATTCGATGGAGCCGGCTGCAAGAACGAAAAAGCATGACGCATGCGGCGTTACCTCACTGTGAGGCGTTCCATTTTCTTCGTCAGTAAACCGACTTTACAGACAACTGATTTTTTTTTATTAATTAACATTCATCAAATTTGCTAAAAAAGGTAGGACCAATATTTATATTTTTCACCAAGGTTTTGCGCAAGCCACACCCCCTTCGAACAATTCAAGAAAAAATATATTAAAACATTATTTGAAAAAATCACGCACTCACGGGATTAATCAACGAATACCTAATAGTCCACCGGCCAAATTCTTTTATTTATTTATTTATCGCGATATAATATTTTTTGTTGATGTATTCGAAGGAGGCGTCCCTTTGAACTTGTCCCTTCGTCCCTTGCGCAAAACCGAGTACCTGTTTTCGGACGTAGTTTAGGTATATTCAACCCCTCAGGTAAAAATTATAATTATAAATACTCTTACCTTTTTTAGCAAATTTCCTTCTTCTTTTGAATCTTTTCAGATTAAAATATCTAAAACTCCCACCCTCTTTTGTTTTATTTTGTTCATATCTTTTTTTGCGGGATTCGGGCCCGCAACCGCTGTGTAAAGTGTCCAGTAGCCTGACCACTCGACCAGCCGGCCGTCACTTGTTGGTTCTACAATTCCAGAATTAGATTTTTTACTTACTTTCATCTTTCGGAATTTGTTTTAGATTTGAAACATCTAAAATAGTTTTTCAGATGTCAGCAAGAACCCAACCCCCTTTTTTCAGATTTTAAGTTAATTATAGCTGTTGCGAGCTTATCTTAATTTTTTTCAAAACTATGGATATTCGTGCGATTCCGATTTGAATGACGCCTCAACCATATTTTAAGGACCTGGAGAAGAAGTCACCTAAAAGACACTTTTTTTCGGAAGGGCTAGACTTTTCGGCCTGATGGCCTTTAAGCTCAATCGGTACAGTAAGTCAACAGATCGATGGGTGGGAAGTGAACTTAAGAAATATTCGAAAGGGGTACGTACCCCTACGCGCCCCGCAGGGGGCGCGGTCCGTCGTGCGCGCTACTCGGGAGAGAAGGATTTGGACTAGTCAAATCTGATACGTTCGACGAATCTTTTACGGTTGAATTTAAACTATCATCATGAGGGCCGGCCCTCATCACTCCCTCTGGAGAGGGAGGCGGGTCATGCGCGGTGCCCAAGCAATCTAGCTACCTAAAAGGCACTTGTTGACTACTAATCGGAGATTTCATCAATGGGTTAATTTATAATGCTATTTATTTTACCTAAAAAAATATTAAAAAATAATCATTTCATCCAAATATAGCAATTAGCATAATTATATGTATAATGATGAACGTAAAATTCATAATTATGTAAATTAATTACGTACATACGAGACGAATAAAACTAAATAATATTGGCATTTTTTTCTTCAAATAAATCCAATTATGTTATAATATGTATAAACTTAATGATACTTTACTATATTTGTTAAACATCGAGAAAAGATTCAAAAGAGAATCGTCGAGACTATGTAGTAGGTATGTACCTACTTTCTCTCATTTTTGAACGTTTAATTATACTGAGGTAATAACCAACCAGTTATGTCTCTGTTATGTATCCACTTTAAACGTTTATTCAAAAACGATTTAAATATACATTACTGGTGTGTTATTATCAAAAAATTATTATTCATGATTCGTTTTAACATGAATGCTTTTTTTTCATACAAGTGAAAATTTATAACATAAATGTTTATTTCCTTTATTTTTGATGACGCAAGTTAATGCTTTCGCATGATCCAGGTTTACTTCGGGTAAGGCTCCTGGACCTATGGGGACTCGCACTTGGGAATGCACTACCCCTCTAAACCACGTGCTAGCGCCTTCAACCGTTTTTTGATGGACCCGGATCTGCAGGCAACAGAATCACCAGAGCGACAGGCTGGCCTCTACGAAGGCCAGACTACACCTCGTAAGGGGGGACTGCACGGCCGCCACTAAGCATTCCCGCAACGTCGGGCCATACTGGGCCCAGGTTTCCAACCTCAACCCGACCCGAGCACAGGAGCATTAGTGGAGGCGCATTAAGCAGCGTGCCCTACGCACCCCCGTTCGATGCTTCCTCTATCACCCACTCGACTGCCTCCTTCGTGACATTACTGCCTCTAAATAGATATGCCGATAAATAATATATATAAAAAAACAAATATATATCCTTTAATATCCTTGGTCTCTCAAAAGTATTAGTATCTAGTATAAATTTACACTGTGTATGTAGTTACAAGTCCGAAAGATATCATAAACATAACTAGCTTTGTTTTACCTACTTTTAAACCGATTAGATGTTTTTGTATGCATTCGAACCACAAACGATTTTAAATAATATTCCAAAATAAAATGATTGCCTTCCTCCAAAAAAGGCTCAAGTAAAAGTTATAACGACGCCGATTCGTTTCCGGTCTCAAATTATCACGATATCTATTATATTATAGAGTAGACAGCCAACAGAGCTTACTTTATTCATTTAAATTTATTGTATATTGTATATGTATTGAATATTTTTCCTATGTTAAATGTTTACGCGGATCCCCCCATGAACATGATTATGATTGCTGTAACGTCTAAATATCTTAATAAACCGCGATAAAAACTGTGAAAAATGTTTCATGATATGTCTTATTATGTAGTTCTGACTCCTGCTAGAAAAAATCTGCACACAATCAAAGTTACACCGGGACATTTTTAAGTACCTAGAAGTAGTAAGACATACATACCTACATAAATTACCTACTCATTTGTGCAACTATGATACATTTTTCATCAGTAACTTCAATTAGTAATGTGAAGCAGACAGAATATGTGATTCATCCCTTGATTCGAAAATTTTATACCTCCTTGGTGGAGTGGTTTATTAATATGTGCTAACATTAGAAAGAGGAAAGATTTGTATTTTTGTTTGTTTGTAACGAATAATTTCAAAAACTACTTGACCAATTTGAAAAAAAAATCACGAAAAGGAACAACGAAATCTGAACCATCCTTTTTTTTCTTTAACGCCGGGAAATGCTCTGAGGCATCCCGCGGGGGAGTGGGCCTCCCCACGCTGCTATGTGGGACTCGCTGCGCCCGACAGCTGGTAAATGGACGCAGCTCTACCCACTAAAACCCGGCGAGTGCCACCAATGCCGCCATTGGTGAGGTGCCCCGGATCTAGTAAACAAACAGGGCACCTCAACGGCTAGTCAGTCCCGCAAGGGACCGACGCCACCTCCACACAGGGTTTGTCCCGCACCACAGAATAACCCCTCCCAACGTCGGGACAGTATAATGGGGTGAGGTTCCCATCCTCACCCCTTGCCTCTTTTGTCCCCTCTTCTTATAAGAGGGGTTCAAAGAGCCCCCTCGGCTCAATTGAGAGTAGAGTCTACTGAGCCCCACCGCCACGACAAGGCTTGAACCATGGTGGGGAAGCTGAACCATCCTCGAGTAACATGAGCTATATTATACTTTTAAAAAACATAGAGATCCCTACCTTAATTGGAAAAATGTAACCCAAATATAAAAAAATTGTCCACAAAAGTCATTGTTTCGAGTGCACTGCGAAAACCATTAACGATTTATAAAATAATATTCTATTATTAATAGTAGGTACTCATGATTAGTCACAAAATCCACCATGGTAGACAACCTAACTAATATACCTATTATAGCCACAATAACAGTTTTCGTTCCAATTTTTAGGGTCAAATATGGCTGGAATCTAATATTGGTGAAATTCGTATCAAGATATAAATCCTTGACCATTTAAATTGTTTGATAAATAGGTATGACTATCGACGTGTAAATATATCAGTTTCAATTATTCGGGTCTGACTTTTCGTTTAAAAGTTAAGACGGGTATAAAAGTTCTCAGTAAGAAAAATGTCACGATTTACACAAACTGTTCTACATTTAGTCCATAGATATTAATCTAAGGTTTAGTAACCACCGAACCGATCCAAATGAAATTTGTTGTAAATATAGTTAGATTTGTTGAGTTGTAAATATAGAGTTGTAAATATAGTAGAGACCAAGAAAATCAATGAATGAGAAGACGGCGATCCCACACTACACGCATTAAGCAAGACGTGACACCGCACGGAGATCTAACTAGTTTGTTAAAAAAATACGATATAAAATTATACTATCAAATATAATTGAAAGTATTCTACATTAATAAATAGTATGTATGTATGTATGTACTGTAGCGTAAAGACAGTATAAAATTCAAAACTTTCCATATCATACGAAATAGGATTGTATGATGTCGATGCATTCGTTTCAATATTGGAGCCTAAAAAGGACAGTCACGGATAATCACTTAAGGAGTAACCCAATTGCTTACCATACTGAACTATAAACTTAAATACAGAGTGTTTAGGTGTGTTTTTGTATATGATGTACGGTATATATTTTGTGCTCTAATAGACGAGCATCACGACATAACTTTCGATGGGATGGAATGCAGAAACCACTTTCTATTATCCTTTTTTCAAGGGCTATTTAACTTAACTTTTACTGTGTCCCTGGAATGTTGTTTTTGTTATATCTGTTATTTAGTCATCAACTGTTGATGTCATTTAGACATCAAGTTGTCTATCATCAACTTCATCATACCGTATTCTGTTTATTGCTGACCATAGGCTTCTCTCAGTGAATGCCAAACCGAACGAGTTATTGACGTGACAACGTCTTATAATTCGATGGAGCCGGCTGCAAGAACGAAAAAACATTACGTATGCGGCGTTACCTCGCTCTGAGGCGTTCCATTTCCTTATGACGTTGTCACGTTCCTATCACTATCGTCAGTAAACCGACTTTACAGACAACCGATTTTTTTATATTAGGTACTAGCTGGTGACCGCGACTTCGTCTGCGCAGGATAAGATTTTAGTTTTTTTTTAAATCCTATGTTACTTCTAATACCTCCAAGAATATGTGTACAAAGTTTCATGATGATCGATTAAGTAGTTTTCGCATGAAAGCGTAACAAACATCCACGCTTTCATATTTATAATATTAAGTAAGGATATAAATATAATTAATACCTATAGTAAAGTTATTCATTTACAATGAAGAAACACACTAGGGTTTTGTTAAATTAAGTCGAATTTAAGCATATTTCTTCATAGTTGATATTTTAGGTATATTAAAACTAGTTGTTGCCTGCAGCTTCGCCCGCGTTACTCAACTCCTATAAGTCACAGCGTGATGTTATATAGCCTATAGCCTTCGTCGATAAATGGGCTATCTAACACTGAAATAATTTTTCAAATCGGACCAGTAGTTCCTGAGATTAGCGCGTTCAAAGAAAGAAACAAACTCTTCAGCTTTATAATATTAGTATAGATTAAGCATGATTTCTTAAATATTATTTTCTTATAAGTAGGTAAATGTTAAATTAATATTTTAAAAACTTTTTCTTTATTGTATCATCAATAGTACAATTTTTAATCAACACCATGTGTTTTCGATTTGCATCAAGGGATACGGGAGTATTAAAGTATTTTTTAGAATACATAACGAGTCAATTGCATTATTTGAAAAACCTACATCTTAATTCTTCAGTCAGTCAAAAAATAATAATAACATATAAAAACAATATAATGACAAATAATAGTACAAATTAATCATATTCTATTATCTAGAGAAAGTCCCATCAAAATTACCCCAGCCGTTTCAGAGAAATAGCCGGAACAAACAGACAGACAGACAAAAATTGTAAAAAATGCAATTTTGGTATATGTATCGTGTACATACATTCAATAAAAAGTGGTTATTTTAATATTACAGATAGACACTCCAATTTCATTTGTCTGTTTAGATAAAAGATGATTAGATGATTTACTTACAATAAAATGTACTTATCTTTACCTTACTTTTAACCACAGAACATTAACAAATTAATTGTTCAAAACAAATTCATTTGATAATAAAAAAAATACCGAGTCCGTATTCAAATATATGTGCAGTATACCATACTCCAAAGCTATATTACATTACAACTAGCTTGCTACATATTACTGATCTGTGATTACAACCTATGGGATATGGTACCTTCAACTTTAGTCCGTATATAAATCCCTATCTATAATCAAATTATAGATAGGGATTTATATATTTGTTACATTTTGTACGATATCTTACATCAAGTACTTACTTAATAATATTATGCAGGTAAATGAAGGCCAATTGAAGCTTAATCTTAGGTAATAGTCACATAATGTATGCTTAGCAATATGTAGTTCTTACATTATTTTTCAATTAAACGTTAAATTTGCAGGCTGTGTAATAATATTAAATAAATGACTAATGTTATTATGGTGCTCGCCCTTATTTTATTATAGTCCAGTCGGGGCAGACATTTAAATAGAAAAAAATCCAGGGAGCTATTTTTTTTTGAAACGTCGGGGGGGATGGTTGGAAGTATAAATCTCGATTTTCTAACTAATCCCGGTAAAGGGTTCGCCGCCATCTTGTTTTAAAGTTCAATTTTTTAGTTTTTCTGAAATAACTCGTTAATTTTCAACTTTATAGCAAAAATGGAAGTATCCAAAGTTGTTGGAAATTTAATTTCTCGCAAGTTTGGTCATTATCATTTTTACGCTAGGATCAATATCGTAGTCTTCCTCCAGCAGGAGATCCCTTGTTTGTTACATTTTCAAACGTCTCTCCATTGCAGTGCAGACATAAAACAGAGCACTTGAGGCCCGCTTTACGGCAGCCGCACATCTTTTCGCACTTGGATTTGCATTTGGAGGAAATTAATTTGAGCAAAAACTCCGGTGCTGAGTCAGCGATGGTTGTAATCGGTTTTAACCCACGATTTCTTTTCTTCCGACCCCAATCCGTTGCGGGCATCAAGTGCGAGAACCAAAGTTGAAGAAAATAAAAATCCACCCATTACGATTTTTTTTTATAAACTTGATAGTATAACTCTGCAAATATTGATCCTATCGTAAAAATGATAAGAACCAAACTTGTGAGAAATTAAATTTCCAACAACTTTTGATACCACCATTTTTGCTCTAAAGTTGAAAATTAACGAGTTATTTCAGGAAAACGAAAAAAATGAACTTTAAAACAAGATGGCGGCGAATCCTTTACCGGGATTAGTTAGAAAAACGAGATTTATAATTCGCATCCTCCGGGGAATAAAGTCGTAATACACAAAAGTGAATTGTTCAGGAAAAATAAAAAACAGATTTTTCGTTATAACTTAATAAGTATTAGCCATATAAGTAGTTGAGGTATACATTTAAAGGTTATTTTTTGGCCTACTACGCTATTAAAAGATCATGATTCTAAATACAATAACCACAGTAGATATTCAATAAAACGTATATTACCGAGATCGCTATCTTTTTTCGGTACCGCAATGTCATATTACGACTTTATTCGTCGTAATATCGAAATTAAATTCTTAACGCGGGTTTATTAGTTGTGTTTTACATGCATGCGCGATTCAGTAAGATCACATTACGGGTTTATTCTCGGTACATTTAAAGTGACCACTTTTGTATTTGCATATTATTATTACCTTCTAATCTGGTAAATAATATTAGCTGTAAAATACTATTTTATTCTTCCCATTGTAGCAAATATTCCTCTACGAACTTGAAAAGCAAAATTAATCAAAACATCGTAACATTCCATTAATTGTGCACACACAAACAATACAAATTTAAATAATCATCGTCATCAGCCTTTATTCGTCCGCTGCTGAACATAGGCCTCCTTCAATGAACGCCAAGACGGCTGATCCCTCAGATAGCCGCCAGTGAACTAAAGTTACCGAATACCGATATCACCCGATGAATAAGCACGTTGTTGTGGCAGTGTGCTGGTGCAGTGGCACTCAGGAGAACAATGTGAATATCAATATGTCATGCGCTCCAGCCCATAGGTGAGAGCAATATTCCATGTGTGGCCGGACCTGCGCCTTATATAATTTTAGGCGGTGGGAAGACATGAAATACTGCTTCGCCATCCAAGCACATCGAGTGTCTTAGAGGCAAATTTTAGCCTTTCCTTCCAAATCGCCAAGAATTTGCACATTGCTCTACATGTCGACGCCAAGTATTCCAATACTTGCTGAGGTGATTAGGAAAGTACTTTCGAATTGGAGAGGAACGACAAAGGGTGATTTTTTAACGGTAAACTCGCAAACTTGTGTCTTGTTGGGTTGGTTAAACTTGACTAGATTAAGTCGCCCCCATTCTAAAACTTTGGCTAACAGAGACTCGATTTCAGACACAAGTTTAGAGAGTTTAGAGGGATATTAGGACAGCCTATGTATCTTCGGTGTTGTCGTATGCATACCAATTAATGCCGCTAGTTTGCAACATGTCATGATATGCAGAAGAAACGAGGTAGGAGATAGTAAACATGAACCGTTGACATGATATTCCTACCTGCCAAAAAACTGGTGATCCATTTACATGATTTCTTGGAAAGCCCACAGAATGGTAGTTGTTAGAAGCCACGACTGATCAAAGGCCAAGTTATGCTACGCCTGATCAAAAGGTCTTTGCTATGTCTAAACTAGCCGCCAGCGCTTCCCACTTACTCTCAACTACCTTCGCTCACCGCTGTGTTAAGAATGCTAGATCACTGTCTGAGCGATTCCGTTAAAAGCCATATTGGTGATCGCTAATCCGCTAGCGCTCCTCTAAATACCGCTGGAGCTGGCAGTTAATTATGCATTTCATAATCTTTGAGAACAAGAAAGTTAAAGCTATTGGTCTATAGTTGGACGGGTCTGAGCGGTCGCCTTTCTTAGGGATCGGATGCACTAAAGCTGTCTTCCATGAGCATGGGACGATGCCTAATGAATAAGAGTGCCGGAATAAATGCAAAGGACTGATTCCAACTCAGGAGCACAAGTTCGTAGCAATAATGAAGAGGTGCCATCGGGCTCACTCGACTCATGGATGTCCAACGAAAAGAGGGCTTTGCGCATGGAGCTCTGTCGGAAAATTATTTCCGGCATACGGGATTAAAGTATCACACCGAGGGATTGTCAATGGTATTCCTCCCGGGTATCCAAAGTCGAGATGGAAACAAAAAGAGCTTAGAAGATCGGCCTCGTCATTCGCGGTGTGGGCCAACGAGTCGCTCCTCATGTGCAATGATGGTAACAATGGCTTACAAACATTCACTTGGATAGCCTTGGCGAATTACCGGAATGTCGAATTCCTGAAGGAAGTTGGACTAATTTCTTGTCAATTCTGCTCACGTACTCCGCTTTTGCCTCAGAACGACCTGGACGCAAAGTTACTCATTTTTTAATGCGCTGGTGTTTACATCCTGAGATATCGAAGCCCAAGCTCGGTAGGTTATGACGTGTAGGCATCTTTTAGGGTTGAACAAACCACGGCTGGGATTTTCTGCCTATAGGCACTGCAGATCATAGAATAAAAAGTTCCATGGCTTGCAGCACCACCTCTGCAACAGAATTGGCAACGATGTCTGGATCATCCAGCGAGAAGCTGCTGATTGGTATGATGCAAAGGACCGCATCTTATCCCAATCAGCTGACCTATGGTGTCAAACGTAGCTGCAGCCCGCGAAACGAAGCCATCATGGGCATATAACTGGGATAGAGCTTCGCACCAGACAGTGGTCTGACGAGCCAAGTGGAGCGTCCACAGAAACCATCTAACTGCCCGTATAAGGTCAGCAGAATGTCCAGCATAAAAGGCTCATCAGAGATACGCGTTGGTGTCACTACAAATTGTGTCAGATCATATCCTGAGGCAAAGTCATAAACAGATCTTCCCGTATGATCGGTGGCACGCGATCCGAGCCACTCAGTGTGATGGGTCACCAAGTATCACGAGCTCTGCGGATAGGATCTGTTGTAGCACGGAATCTGTAGCCATTTGGATGTGCTCCATGAGTCAATCGGTTTCTTCATTACCGCTGTGGGACCTATATGTGGGCAGACGCGGGGATGGTCATCGCTATCTATGCGCAACCAGAGAATGAAGAGGTTTCTACCTCCAAGATCGCCAAGGCGACGAAAGCAGACATCCTCTCTGATGTACGCGCAAACTCAAGCCCGCGGTACAAAAAAGTGTTCTAATTGGTACCCTAGATAGGATAGATAAGGAGCATCAGCTGGAGAGGATATTTGTGCCTCTGTCAAAAAGAGCAAGCTCGGCTTCGCTGTCTGAAGGTAGTAGTGGACGGCGTTTAGATTTGAATAAAGCCCCCTAATGTTACATAAATCCACGGTCATAGTGGTAGAGAACTTCTGCCGATTGCTCCGTTTACCCCGGGCAATTGATGTATTGTGCACAGATGAGTGAGGTGTTCGATATTTTGTAATGTAGTATTACTGTAAATTCGACCATCACATTTGACCAGAATAAAGTCGTAATGGAGGTTGCTGTTTTGGTACACAGTGAATGTATAAGTAAGGGCCGATTGCTGTTTTTGTCCTTAATTTTTTTCCGTTGAATAAAGCAATATTTTCTTGTAACTTCTTTATTACTGCAACGAAAAATATGAAATAAATTACAGAGATGTATTATGCCTCGCAGAATACGTTTATGCAATAACATTAAAAAAGTCGTAATGTCACTTTGCTACTTTATTCACCGGAGGGTGCAAATTCCAACCATCCCCACCGACGTTTAAAAAAAAAATTACGTCCCCGGATTTTTTTCTATTTCAGGCTAGTTTTATGTCTGCCCCGACTGGACTATTAAAAGACTTCGAAAAGGAGGAAGATATAATAAATGTTCGTGTGTATATTTTTTTTATCTGTGTTCACCGTTTTCTTCGTCAATTGTGGACCGATTTTCAAAATTCTTTTTATATTCAAAAGAGTGCACTTCCGAGGTGGTCCCATGATAAGGAAACCAGGATCTGATGATGGATTCCCAGAGAAATTGAGGGGAACTTTCAAAAATCGTAGGAGTAACTAGTGCGTTTAATTTTTTTTTAATTAAGTATTTTAAAGCACTACAATTTCATGAAGGTCTAGAGTTGATCTTGATGGAGCTGAAATACATTCGAGGGAACTCCTCAACGATTTACAGCAGTAACCTTGGGTTTGGGTTTGATTAATTTGTATTGATCAGAACTTTACACCTAGATGAATTCTGACTATCATTAGGAGTCTGATGATGAAGACGAAGGACAGTTAAGGGAACTCCTCAGCAGTTTACAGTAGCTATCTTGTGTTTGGACTTAATTTATTTATATTGACGAGAACTTTGCACCCATATGGGTTATAAGTATCATTACAGGTCTGATGATGAAGGATGAAGACCATAGACAGTTGAGGGAACTCCTCAACAGTTTACAATAGCTACCTTGTGTTTAGACACAATTCATTTATGTTGACCAGAACTTTGCACCCATATGGCTTATAAGTATCATTACAGGTCTGATGATGGAGACTATAGACAGTTGAGGAAAATCCTCTACGGTTTACAGTAGCTAACTTTTGTTTGGACTTAATTCATTTATATTGACGAATACTTTGCACCCATATGGGTTATAAGTATCATTATAGGTCTGATGATGGGGACCATAGACAGTAGAAATCCGGTTAAAAGTTATATCCATATTTCAGACAAATGAAATCGGTTATCGAATTTCGGAATCACTAAAAATTAAGAAATTAAAAATTTTTAAACAAAAATTGAAACCGACTTCAAAAAATAAAAAATAAACTAAAAAGTAATAAAATAATAGCGTTTCCTTAATTTTTGTGCCTATAACTTAAACCAACCTTTAACAAGTTTATTATAATATGATCAACTTGTTATTTTACTAATTTTATTACAATAAATACATTGTTGTTACTTTTTGAGTCGGTGTCAGCTAACTTTAATAGGTACAGCACCAAAAGCATCTTCAGTCACCGGTGTCGTATTTGTACGAACAACACAACACAAAGTAACACATTTGTACGTACCTACCTGTCTTTGCTGACACCGACTCCAATAGTAACAACAATGACGTGTAAACGCAAAGATTGTAATTAGTAAAATAACAAGTTGATTATAAGTTGTAGGCATAAAAATTAGGGAAACGCTATTATTTTATTACTTTTTAGTTTATTTTTATTTTTTGAAGTCGGTTTAAATTTTTGTTTAATTTTTTTTTATTACTGGTGCGGAGAGGCAATGCCGCTGTCGGTTCCGGTAGAGTGGACGGCACGACGGCGGCGGGAGCGAACTAAAGCAGCAGGCGGAAGCAAAGAAATAACACGAAGGGGATTTTTTTTTTGCTTTGAGGCCGATTTGGGGAGTGACAACACAAGACAAGTACAAAACGAAAACACAGAGCGACAACAGCAAGCGACAAGCAAATAGACGATAAGCGAGGCGAGCGGAGCGCTGTGATTCCGGGGGGATGCTGGGGGGTGAAACAGTGCTGCACGTCGACGTTGTCCGCCGATGGTAGTCGCGCGTCGGCAGTAGAGGCAAGCTGAAGCATGAAGCAGGCAAGCGGAAGCGCGAAGGTTAGTGGCGAATGTGAGATGAATGAAAAATTAATGAAGATGAGTAGTGGCAGAGATAACACAAAACTGGAACATACACAATATAACATAGGGATTAAAAGAAACAATAAATAGTTATTAAAAACTATATGTAAAACGAGTGAGAGAGGTGTTAAAACGAGTACGCAGCAAGTATGAGAGAGAGGCGTACTTACTACGCACCGCTTGTAGGGGGCGCTGGAGGCGCAAGAGGCAGAACAAGGCTCCTGGGGTAGGCCCGATGGTCAGGTGGTCGAGAATGCCATGGGGCGAGGTCTGCCAGGTATTATTATACATCTCTGAGAGATGTGTAGGGGAGCAGTTTGTAAATTACACGGTTAGCCCGCTCCTGCAGCAGAAAAATACTATTGATATCAGCAGAATTTCCCTATAATAGTATGACATAAGTCATAACGCTGTGAAAGTAACTAAAGTAAACTATTCGTATCTTCATTTTATGCTGCAGAGCCGAGTCTATTCGCCAACTTAGCTATATGGGGACCCCACTTTCTTATGCTACAGCATAAGATCGGTGCTTGACGTTTTATTTAAAAAAATAAGTGAAGTCTCGTCAGCAAACAAAACTATCTCTTGATTTTCGTTAACTAAGTACGTAATCATTAATGTAAATAAGGAAAAGAAATGAACCTAGAATGGACCCTGTGGGACCCACATCTCTATTTTAGTCCCGGAGTATCTTTTGCTGTTTATCTCCACCCTTTGAATCCTATCATTAAGGTCGAGAGTCGTGTCGCCTATTCCATAGTAGCCACTATGGAATTACTAATTTCTTGACCAAAGTCTCATGCGGTACCATAAAGTTAATATACGTATGTAGCGGAATAGAGGAACAAAACGCTGAGCGAGTGAGACGTCACTAGCAGTAACACCGTGTGATAAAAAGAGATGCGTGCTGCGACGTAACAGAAGCAGCTTTGCAACTGTTTGACATTTCTCGGCATAATCCGTCACGCTGACAATTTAAGCTTTGTGAATTTTTGTGATATTACGTGAAATCGTGCATATTTCTGCGAAATAGTGCTTCAGAAACATGGTGACTTGTTCGGTGATTAATTTTTGTACAACACAGCGAAATAACCCCTAAAAATGTTCATTTCACAGGTAAATTATTCCAAGTCGACACCTCCAAACATAGTATTTATTTTTGCTAATATAAATAACGCTTCGAATTGTAAAGAGTAATTAATATGATAATTCTCTTCTATAAACATTTATCTATGTAAGAAACGAAGATTGAATACACATAATGCAGAATTTACGAATATTTTGTGTAAAAGAAATAATTTTCGTTTTACACTAGGGCTGCATCAAGTTATCGATATTTCGTGTCCACTGTCTATAACGCGGTAAACGAATGTCTATTACTGATGTCAAAATACTTATATGAGGTAGAGATAGAAATGGACACCTGGGAATGTGAACCTATTTAAGATACTTGACTGTTATTATAATTAGTATACATTGTATAATTTATGTATCTTTCAGATTTCCTGAACTAGAAATGCATGGATTAGATCGTCCAAACTGGAATATCACGAAAACTTATTCATGTGTATGCAGTAAGCATTTTGGAGAAACATATTTACAGGAGCAAGGAGCGAAACAAATTTTGCGAAAAGCGCCAAAAGCGAAAAAAATGAAATGCAAGCTCTTTGTTTTTTTATTGGATTTAGAATAGGATGAGGATTTATAAAATTCTTATTAGGTTTATTTTTAATAAGAATCTAATAGAACTCAGATTAGGTCGAATTTAGACGAGTTATAAAGAAAACTTGATAGTAGGTAAGAGTTTTATATGAAAAATTGAAAATTTAATTAATTACATTATCAATTTAAAATTAATGTCAAAATAAATAATTCAATTTGCCAATAATAACACAAAAAGATTTGTGACCATAGCTTAAAAATAGATAAGGTAACTCACGTTTTTACGTATTCATCAATAACTTTAAACGTTATTATACGTTTAAAGTTATTGATGAATACGTAAAAACGTGAGTTACCTAATCTATTCAAACTTCATAGGTTTTTGATCTGTAATATTTTATTGTGCAAAGATATGTATGTAATTAATGTTTTATCTCATAAATGATGTCAGTAGGTTTATTCAAATGTATATAATATAAGGGTTTTATAGAAAACATAATAAATAAACATTTTAGATCTCGGCTCACAGTAAAATTATAAGGAAAATAACTGATAATGCCAACCGGGTCTTATAAATATCGAGTCAATTTTGCGCTTACTTGTGAGTTGCAGCATACCCATCGAAGAGGCTACACGAAGAGCAGTAAGAAGTGAAATAGTCAAGACCCGAGAACTAGGAACAAAGTGAAAGTGATATTTTATTTCATTCAGTCTACGTCTCCCGAGGGCCCACTATACTGTTGCATTTCGACCTACGTCTCCTTGGGTCTTCTAGACAGTAGTACCATTTATAATATGCATTCAGGGATGGGTGGTGGCGTACGTGACCAGCGCAAGGCAAAAGGGCGTACATCAAATAAAAGTGGGAGATTATCTCAGGCACGACAGCGCGGACACTGTACCTGTATCTGTCCCTGCCGTCTCAAATAGATACACCACTTAAACTATCGAACATGTCGAACAAGCCTAATGGTTCGTATTTATCCTATCCTTACGAGTATTCAAGAAGCCGGTCCACTTCGGAACGCTATAAAACCCAATTCTATTTAAGTTCTATTAATACTATTATTACTTAACTAATAAATATTATTCACATCGATATTATAGCATCACATCGAGCATATAATCGAATAGAGTAGTATAAATGTGATAATTATAAAATTTCGAAACTGGTCAGTGATTTGTCACAGACGTTATAGCAATTCAACCAACCAGTTATCTGTATTTACGTCGCATCGGCCAATCGTCAATGGCCATCAGTCGTTTAATCAGAGCTCAGAACCGGTGTAGCGTCGCAGCACAAATTTGGAGGAATTTGTTTTCATACAAAACACATAACATTACCACTCTATTCTGGTTAGGTACATGCTCGATGAAGCGACATGATATACATCACTACACGCACTCATAAGCAATTTTGACGCACACAAATGTCAAATCATTTAGGTTTCGTTTGACAGCTCGTGTCTGTTCCTCTATTCCGCTAGGTATATTAACTTTATGTGCGGTACACAATCGTACGCCTTGAACAAGTCACAAAATACTCCCAATGCATCACGTGACTCCTCCCAAGCCTCGTAAATATGCCTGATTAAATTAACACAAGCGTCTGTTGTGGAGCGCCCCTTTCTGAATCCGAATTGTTTAATGTGCAGTATTAAATTATTTTCAAAGTGATAAAGTAACTGACTGAACTGAGAGGTTCCCATCCTCGCCCCTAGTCCCTGTGCTCTTTTGTCCTCTCTTTTTATAAGACTGATACAAAGAGCAGCTCCTTTAGTTCAATTTGCTTGGTTCTGGGTTGTTAAAAAGGTGCTGGGTTCACCATAGGCTACTGTGAAGTAAGGAAGTGGTAGGGTTGGGTGGCAGTAATTAAACTACCTATCCTGCCCTTTCGTCCAAAACATAGCAACGCTGCTTTACGGCACAAAAGTAGAATTACCCATTAAAGGTGGATAATTAAATTTGTTCGTTCGAAAATATATTGTACACTTTGTATTATATTATCGCTCAGCCTATGAAAGAGACACGTTACTTCAGACTGGGCGTTTTTAGAATTGGCAATATTATCATAACTGTCAACATCTCTTTATGAATTATGAGTAATATTATTCTGTGGTCAACACTCAACTGTGAAACTGTCACTCATAATCGACATGTTTAATGTTTACGAATTTTGGATATTTATGTATATAGATGGTATAAAGTATCTACTTGCAAAGTCAAAATATTTTTTATAGACATTTAAAACATATATAATATTAATAATGGAACAAATAAATTTACCAGAAGATTGTGCTAAGCAATGGGATATCTTATTATTATTATTGTCTTCTGAAGAAAAGAAAATCGATCGCACTAGTGAGAATGAAATTGACACAATTAATTATTTCTTCAAATGTGAAGGTGTACGGTATGTTCACTCATATAATGAATAAAATATCTTTTAGTCATTTTCTTCCTTCAAGATATTTTATATCCATAAATTACATTTAAAAGTTGATTTCGGCACGCAAGTATTATGTACCTACTTTACCATGTTTGTTTATATTGTTAAGTTCTTGATTTGTGAATTTCAAGAATAAATAATCTCTCGCTGAATCCTATTTCATAATTCGTACCAAGTATTTTTTTTTAACAAATATTTTCACATTAAAGTAGTATTCTTGACTTTTCCCTTCTTGTAGTAAACTCCTTCTTTATGCTTATAACTTTCAGAAAAATTCTTCTACAATGGCTCTATCAAATGAAAGCATCTTATGCTAAGAAAACAAGTGAAACAGCTACAGCCTTAAAGTGTGATAATGTTTCATTGCATTGGAGACAAAAGGGAAATGAAAAATTTAGAGCGAACTTAGTAGAAGACAGTTATAGATGTTACACAAATAGTGTGCTGTATGCTAGTCAAAATGGATTGATGTACCCTCTGGCTCTTGCAAATAGATCTGCAGCACTATTACGAATGAAGAGATTTAAAGTAAGTACTACTTTGAAATGTTTTGTTGAAGTCGGTTAATAATATAAATGTGGAAGTAATCTCTTTTTTCCTTTTTCACATCTGAGGCACCAAATTACCTATAGTAATAAAATAAGTGATAAAATATTAAAGTGTTTGCATAAGAATAATAATAACATTATATTTATTTTAGGAGTGTTTGTTAGATATAGAACTAGCTATTAATAATGGATATCCTGTGGAACAGCAGCATAAATTATTATTGCGTCGTGCGGACTGTAACATCGAACTATTCCAACGAACAGAGGCTCAGGCGTCACTCACCGCCGCCATCTACCATGCTAACTCTCTTGACCTCACAGCTGCTCAGTCTTGTAAGTATAAAGTAGCAGTCTGTTGTTTAATATGGTATTGCATGTATACATTGTCACAAAGTAAGCTTGTATATAAAAGCAAAATAACTGATAAGGGATTAAATTTAAAGGTTAATTTTTATTAGGGAGTAGATATCCTAGTCCGAGTATACCCTACAAAATAAAAACAAATCTGTTGTTCTAGGCAGAAACATAGGACACAGCAAATTGGTATAAAATATTTTAGATTTGACTATAATTTTATAGAAAATATAATGTTCCATGGGTATATTTTAGGTTATACCTAATGAGTTAAACTATTACACATAACAATCAGAATGAAATAGCTGTAACTTTTAATAAATTTATTTAATTAAAAAATTAAAATTTGTTAGCAGACTTTACTACTCATTTTCTTTCTGCTTTAAGTAGTTTTTACTTAAAATTTTTATACTTCAAGTGATTTTAAATAACGTAATTACTTTAAATACATAACTATGATAAAATTATTGTATATTTTTTTATTTAATATTATACATTGTTCTGATTATTGTATAAATGAATCCCCACCATGGTTCAGGCTTTGACGTGGCGGTGGGGCTCAGGAGCCTAGCACCTTGGGCGAAGCTAATTGCGCCGAGGAGGCTCTTTGTAATCTTCTTATAAGAAGAGGGGACAAAAGAGCAAGGGGCGAGGATGGAAACCTCACCCCATTGTACTGTCCCGAGGTTACGAGGGGTTGTTCTGTGGTGCGGGACAACCCCTCTGCGGAGGTGGTGTCGGTCCCTTGCGGGACTGACTAGCTGTTAAGGTGCCCTGTTAGTTTAACAGATCCGGGGCACCAAAAGCGGCACTGGTGGCACTCGCTGGGTTTTAGTGGCTAGATCTGCGTCCACTTATCATCTTTCGGGCGCAGTGAGCCTCAGAGCATTTCCCGGGGTTAAAGAAAAAAAATATTGTATAAATTAATAATTTTATGTCCTTAAAAACACTTAAGTCAATACTAAATACAATAAAGGAATTACAAATCGAAATCAACTAAAATCTTTATTTTAAAAGCTACTTTTTATATAAATATATGTACCTGCATATGAAAAATTACCTGAATCAATAAAAACCATAATTATGTAATAACATGGATTAACTTGCTATTTATTGGATTTATGTCACTATTTATGCATGTTTTTGTTCTTTAATGTGTATGTGTAATTTATTATACAATTTGTAGTGGAATTTGAAAGGCATATTAAAATGTTAGAGAAGAAATTGTCGTCAGTGGTAGATAAAGCGAATATACATAATTCGATTCACCTACCTGAGTGCTATAAGGGCTTAAATCCTGTTTTCAATGCTGCTTCAAATGCAATTGAATTAAGGTAAGTTATACTTAAGCTAAAAATGTATTTCACACTCTAATGTTTTAGTTTAATTTTATTCAAATGTAAAAAGCTGACATGTCTTGTTTCTTCCGTGAAACAGCTTTGCTGTGTTTTGGAGAGAAGGGCAAGACAGGCAGTGTAGTTACTGGCACCGAGACTTAACATCTTATGTCTCAGGATAGGCAACACATAAATGAGTTGCCTGGGCTCGTTCCAGGTAAACTGGTTAATGTTCATGAGTGACGTCGACCACTTACCATCAGGTGGCACGTTTGCCAGTTTGCCTACTAACATACATAAAAAAACCAACCAACTAACATAAAAAAGGTCTTTTTATAAATATTCATATACACCTTCTAGAATGACATTAGTTTAATGGATATGGTGTCGACCTTGAAGTTAGAGGTGTAGGTTCTAATCCCAGTCAGGTGCACCTAAAAGGGTAGTTATTAATTATTATATTGTTACTTGTGAGGTATATAAGGAATCCTAATGAGATTCCAACATGTGCTTTACCTAATTTCAAAACGGCCTGTGTCTAGCAATGGGACATAATATAAGGCTTGCTTATCACGATGATGTTGATATCTTCTTACATAATAGGGATCTTAATGTGGAATAGAACATCCATTATTGCAGTTGGCTGCAGAGCTGCAAGATATATAAGCAATTATGGAGAATAAATCAAAAGTGTATTTAGCAAAAAGGTTTTTTTAACATACTGTAATCTATATGTTACTGATGGATTCTTTCAGACGCAACGATACAGCTGGTAGACACGTGATTGCCAAAGAAAATTTAAAACGAGGAGATGTTTTGTTCTCCGAGGAGCCATATGCTTGGGTAACATTACCTACTGATGAAGGAATTTGTGAGATGTGCTGTGAAGCTGACATTAATTTAGTGCCGTAAGTCTTATTTAACGCGTGATTATTTATTTATTATTATACCTATTATCGTCCACTAGGATTCATTAGCTGAATTAGTAGAAAGCTTCAAAAGCATATTCAGTATATCAGTCTTTCTTTATGTAGGCACATTTTTTAAAGCATATGAGGGCAAACGAGCAGTCAAAGCCCCCTGGAGACCATCGACGCTAATATATGCGCTGCTTTCCTTTTCCCTATTCTCCCCAATGGGCCACTGGAAACTCAATAAACTGCACGAAACGCGACAGTGTCATGTAAGCGAGAGGTACCACCCCGGTCGTTCCGCCCTATTCGACTGCCAAGCAGCATGGCACCTTAGAATAATTACACTATAGAAAGACAGTCTTCATACTAGCGTTCTGTCAACTATAAAGCACTAAATCGATTCACGCACGCTCGGCGACACGCCCACATACACATGTGTAATGTTGTCAGTGGAGGTGAAATTTTACACATTATACATTTTTTTTTATCTTAAACATAGTTTGCTGTCATGGAGCGCCCGGCAGATGTGAAACATCTAGAATTCTTAATTACTAAAAATATAACGCGTGATATGACGGCGTCAGGTCGTTTTAGACGTCACGGCATGCGAACCATTTATGATCAAGGTGCTCCAGTAGATGTTTCACATCCAAATGAGTATTTTGTATGTTGTTAATATATTTAATTTACAGTTGTAGCCAGTGTTCTCGGAGCGTATACTGCGGGGAGAAATGTCGGGACGAGGCAGAGTCGTTCCACCGCTGGGAGTGCGAAGGCGCCCAGTTAGCACTCTTCCCCACTATTGGAATCGCACATTTAGCTTTAAGGTACAACATTAATATGTATTACTATTTTATTTTATTATTTTGCACCCACCAACTAGGATACTTTTAATCATGCTCTAAAAAATATAATTTAAAAAGTTTTTCCCCTAACGCAATGACAAAAAAGCTGCCGATTTTCTTCTGCTTTCTGAGAAAATCTGCTTTCAATGAAGAAAACCGCCTTTAAATTGAATCTTGCGTCGGGGCTTAAAAAAGGCTTAAAAAACGATACGAAGGATGGGTTTTTCCCGCTTGATATGTTTTATGCTATCTCATAACAATTTATATATAATACATTATTCATTCAACAACAAAAAAAAAATCAACAACAACAATATATTATATTGTTGTTGTTGATTTTTTTTATAAATTTAATGCAATGAATGAATAATTCATTCCAAAATACTATTCCTAACAATTTAGTTATTATGTAGGTTTCTTAATTGTGTTTGCTTGTATCATCGAGCACAATATACAACAGGATAGAGTAGCAATGTGAGCCATAAAATTCTGAAACTGGTCAGTGATTTGTCACTGACGTAATAGCAATTCGACCAACCAGTGAGCGGTATGTACGTCCCATCGGCCAATCATCCAGCAATGACCATCAGTCGGCCAATCAGAGCGCAGAACAGGCGCAACGTCGCATTTCAAATTTGGCGAAATTTCAAACAAAACTCATTACATTATCCCTGTATTCTGGCTTTATGCTCGATGACATGAATCTAACATTAGTGAAGACAGCGGCGTGCGGCGGAGTGCGGGGCGGGACGAACCGCTTACTAGTAGTAAGTAAGTTACTACGGACAGCGGTCAGTAACCGCCACACACGTCAATAAAAAACATCTCAACGTTGACCGTATATAATTCGTCATCGAATAAACCAGTGATTGTTGCAGTCCGTTGTTTGATTATCACAAACCGGGATATCAGAGCTCCCGTTTTCCCATTCCATCATATGTGGTCCTTCGAGCCGGATATGAACCAGCGACCTATGGATAATTTACAATAGTTTTACTTTCAGAGTGTTACTGATTAGTGCCAGTAAAGGTTTTCCACGGGTACCTTCTCACGTGTACGAACCTAAAACAGCGCTAGATTTATTTAAAAGTTACTCTGCAGTGGACAACATTAAAATATACAAATCGGATGCCCAGCCTTTCTACAGAATGTTCAATTTAGTAACGAATTTTGAGAATATGAATAATACAGATTATATACAATATGCCTTGGTACGTATAGCTTTTAATTTCCTTGAAAATTTAATATAATACCTAACAATATAAATAGTAAAAGAAATGTATAAAATCCTCTTTGCTAAATGGTAAATGCAAATCAATGTACTCCAGACAATGAGAACTTGGAACTGGTGGATTCCAATTTTCCTAGGAATACACTCTAGCTCCCAAGCTACAGTGGGATCCTCATGTGGCTGAATTGGCGAATAGACACGGTTTTGCAGCATATGCAACATATGAGAAAGAAAGACAGTTCGTGATGAATATACGGTGCGAATAGTTTATTTTAGTAAATTACGTAGCATTATGTCTTTTGGCATACTTTTATAGGTTAAAAATATACTTGATTGTTATAAAGATATTTGGTTGTTAATATTTTGAATAAATAAAAAAAAATATTGGATTGACTTTTAATAAATCTTGTGATCATTGACGATTGATTTAACTTTTGTAATTTATACAGATAAATTGTAGTGTCTTTTTGTAATATCAAAACAACCGTTTTTTATTGAATGCATATAGATGTATACACGGTAGGTGCATACTTAAACCAACTGGGCCGATTTTGACGAGACTTTAACTGGTATATAGCTGATGTTATAAGGAGTAACTTAGGATGTAAAAATAATAATCAACAATCCGGGTACGGCCGTAAATCTAAGTTGACGCGGGCAAAGCTACGGGCAACAGCTAGTAGTTAATAAATGAATAAATATATGCCTATCTCCACTATTTGATGGAAAAAGGCGGATAATGAAATGACAATGATCATGATGTGAAAATTACACCACAATAACATATCTGGATGACTATTTAATAAGAACTTGTATTAACGAACAGAATAAAATTAAGAAATACAAATTTCTTACTTCCATTTTCTACTCCCAGTTCCCTGGCCACTGAACTGTATTAATTATATATAGGGCTTGTAACGGAACCTTTTGATTTACAGACAGCGACAATGCTGACATTGTATTTAGAAAACTTTACAACGTTCTTCGATTATCTGCCGGCTAAGGTGCCGTACGCACTCAACGCCGAACAACTGCGGCTGTTCGCGGCCGCCATCATTCTGAGAAGTCTTGGGCAGCTCGTGTGCAACGGACATGCCACTTTAAGCCTATCACACACAGTCGAAGAAGATGATAGTAACGGTAATATATCACTTTGATAATTAAATGTCAAATTAACGTATTTTTACTATAAAAAATATTTTACACGGGACAATATTCTCTGAGCCTCGTGAAAAAAGCATTCATAGACTATGTATTACAATACAATTAGTAAGAGTTATATGATGTTCAATCAGATGATCGTTATAAAATAAAACTTTTACTTTAGTGTAGGTACTTTAGCTGAAATGTTGAGCTCCGCGAAATGATGATAACAATTTTTACTTGTACTAGGAACTAGTGATAATAAACTCCTTAGGTATATTTTATTAGCCGATGTGTTTTAGTCTTGCCTGAAATTTGGCACGGTCCATGAGTTGGTACCCACCCACCAATACCTATGTATTTTATTTTAAAGACTTGTTCGCAGTGACATATTTTTTATCAGACGTAAGCAATTAAGCAGTAAACATTAGACTTACCTAAATAAGTAAAATTTTGAATAAAAAGGAAGGTTCTAATATATTCTTCCCTCAGGTCGAACCTTGACAGAGCGAGAGGTGAGACGTGCGACGGCGATATACCCTTCGGCTGCTATGATGAATCATTCGTGCGACCCCAACATTGTCAACACGTATGGATAAAATTAATATTTGGTTTTTTAAAAGAAGAGGGGTCAAGGGTCAATGAGAGGCAAACGGACAGTCGGTTCACCTGATAGCAAGTGATCAGCGTCATCTATAGACATCCGTTCGCCGCCACACTGTTCGTATCGTTCGGAAATATTCTATATTATATTATTATATATATTTTTCGAAATACTTTGCTTCATCGGCGACCAAGCGATAGGTATTGATAATATTAAATTCACGAGATAATTTTATCCCTGCGTACTGCTTAAAATTAATAAAATAAATATGTATTGCATATCTCTCATTATTTTTATAATGTAATAATGGTATATTTGATTTTCTCCAAACCCAACAGACATCTTGTTTATATTTATTATATTGACACACCTATTGGCGTTCTTTGGCAGTAAAAACGACTCGAATGCCGTAACGACAAACGGCTGTCATTTTCTTCTTTTACTCCATATTTCAGCATAGATTTTTATTAATTATATTACTTTATATTTATCACATCCGCTAGATGTTCCATCAGGGTCAAATTTAGTTTACTTTGTAACATATTTTTAAGCTTAACAGGTCGTAGTGATGTATGTAAAGAAAATTATATATACCAATTACCAGCACAATATTACATAATACTTTTTTTTTTATTAATATTTTATGACCTGGTTACGAGACCTTTAAGCCAAGTCAGATTTTTGGGCACAAACTTTTATCCTTTAATGTATCAATTACACTTCACTGATTTTATTTTATTCTATTACATATTTAAATTTTCACTACGGTACATAATACTATATATTGTAGATTCTACAACAATAGACTGATAATCCGGTGCGCGCGTGAGATAGCCGGCGGCGGGGAAGTACTCAACTGCTACGGGCCGCACCGCGCGCGTGCCACCACCGCGCAGCGGCGGCTGCAGCTGCGAGCGCAGTACATGTTCCACTGTAGCTGCAGCGCCTGCATCGACGTCGAAAGGGTCGACTTTGTGGTGAGATATATTTCTTGAAGTGAAACTTCTATTAAACAAAACTTACAACAAAACAAAGGAAAAAGATCTGAACAACGTGAATTGGTTGCTATATTAGGTACATAAAAACACCACCGACCCGGGGGTTCCGAAAAGGCGAGCGTCAGACTTTTCGCAAGTTTTTTTTATTGAAGAGGGCCAAAACGGACAGTCTGTTCACCTGGTAGGTCCAACCAGATGCAGCTGGATACTAGTATTTTAAATAGGGCGACTGTATATCTGACCTCCACAACCTAGTAGTTACTAGATTGTGGAGGTCAGATAGACTGGGTAATACGATACTCCGTAGTAGCACTGGACTGGTTGTCAGACTTTCAGGCTTCTGACAATCCGCGAATGACTGCCGGGATCAACGGCTTAAGCTAAGCGTCCACTGGATCGGTATCGGAGCGTACAAAGCGGACGGATTTGTTGCTTTGTATTGATTTCTATGGAATACCATAGAAATGGCGTACTCTATTCTTTGGATCGACATTTCTGCGCTGGAGAGCGATATTCCTTCTGATTACGTCATCCGCAGCCGTCGCGCCATTAGAAATCCGATCACTTCGAGATCTGACGTATTTGGGACGCTTCTGCGTGACCTAGATTTATAATCACGATGTCCGAAGAAGTTTTAATAAGTTTAACGGAAAGATTTGACAATCTGAAACATCCACATTATCATAATCAATAGAGGAGAGATGAGATTTGGGAAGAAAATCTTTTTCTATTAATAATAAATAGTTCTTTTTGAGTTTATTTTATGAACGCACATCTTTTGTTTCCTCTTGTTTTCCTCCTTCTCAGCTGACAACAAACAACGAATGACAACAATATCCTCGTCACAATCCCCCATTGCGAATACACGTGCACATATGAACATAGATTGCTTTAAAATACCTACCGATATTGTCGAGGAAAAATCCGAATGCAGTGGCTGCACCCTTTCGGCATTCTGTATATACCGACGCCTCGTACGGCGCTCCGATTACGATCCAATGGACGCTTAGCTTTAACGTGCGTTCCGAGGCTCGAAGGAGTCTCGGCATGTAAAGATCACCCATGAACATACCAACCCCGACAAGCGTAACTTAACCTGATGGATCGATCCGTGCGGCTTTCATTACTTAGCCACGAGTTTTTCACCATACATTTTCTTATAATAAAAAAATACTCTGTGATGTCACTTTTATTTCAACGCGGTCTAATTAGAATTATTTATTGGTACATTATGGTCTCTCGACTTGCTTACAATAGTTGCTGTTCAGCGCATATGCGTGCCAGTCGTGCAAGGGTCCGGTGGCATGGCAGAGCAAGCCGCGGTGCCAGCAGTGCCATGCCGAGTTCAATCCTGAGAGGGCTCTATCCATCATCGACCGAGCCGAGGAACTGGCCTTACAAGGTATATCGTTTTATGTTAGGAAAATAACAGATGTAATTTTTATTGTCTTTTAAAGTGTAAGGGTATGACTATGCCTAAATAGGTCTTTCCACGAATTATAATCCCGCCCTGGGGATTTTAGAAGGAAAATTTAAGTCATTCTTATTGTCAAAAAAAAAAATCTTTTTAGATTGTAGTTTTAGTTCACATTTCTTATATTGAACTGTGGGCTTATTGTATGTATTTTATTCACAATCACTTAAGTTAACGCAAATGAATTGCCACATGACAGTTAATACCTCTGTTGTACGGAAGAGTAAATACTAAATTAAATTAATAGCGGAGCGTACACCGAATATAGAAGAGAAGTGCGAGAGAATGCAAGCATCGTATAAACTGAAGCAGCAAGTGTGGCACAGACACCACTCCTCCCTGCGAGCGGCGGCTGATAGACTCGCGCGTCTGTACGCCGACTTAGGTGAGTGTTTATAGTATTGTAACAGGTAATGCGTCTTTTCATCAACGCGGCATTGAGCAAAACTATAATTTTATCAGATTTTTTTCAGATCTCTTCTTCGCCCTTGTCTCATCTTTCTAATTTTAACCATGTTTCGACTATTAAATTTTTAAATGAATCACGTTTGTTTTAATTTTGTATTATCAAAGAAACTACTAGTATAGTTTCGGATAGAATTTAATAAAATATTTATTACAGGTGAATTCAGTAAAAGCATGGAGCTCATAAAGCAAAATATCCAGAGCTTGGAATACCAATTCGGATCTTTTAGCGTCGAGGTAACATATTTCGTCCTTATTTAACCATTACTCTTTATAATAATATGTGCACAAGCGAACTATTTAAATATATATTTTACAGGTGGCACATGAGCTAAGAAAGCTGTCGGATGTGATGCTAGAAAGAATATTTAACGCCCCTCAAAATCCGGATTATAGGTTTGTTAAATACCTTGATAATATTCTTTAGTATTATATAAACTTTCATATAGTTTTTTCATTGCTATCTTAGATAGTAAATTATACATCAAAACTTCTTATATGGAGTTATCTAGGGTAGTTTGTCTATACCTAAATATTTTTTTTTTCAGAGACTGGTGTTTGGAGGCACATAAGATAATAAAGAAAGCTATTCAATTGATGGAGTTGAATTACGGATCATGGGAGCCTCTAGTAATGCGGCTTAAGGAGCAAGAGTCTCTGATTGCCTCGTTTCTCGCAGATAGCAGGACTTCGGACTCCATCGACTGCATCCATCACAATCTTCATTATAACCTTAAAATATGAAATAATTATATAGCAATAACTTTTAATATAGGTATTGTATACAAAATTATTTATATTTTATAATATGCTTTATTGTGAAAAATGAAATATTTTCTACGAATACTTTGATGTAAACATGTTTAATTAGATAGATCGATGCGGCGTCGAATCTTAACTCGAAAATCGAGCGACGCGACACCGCAGTCTGCCTTTAACAAAGTGAGTTTTTATATCGATCCTAATTTTAATTATTTAATATAATCAAATATTTAGTGTGTAAGAATACATTTACTCATTTCGTGTAAATATTCAGTTTAGTGTCCATAATTCCTTATGCCTGGCGTTGTGATTTGTCTATTATACTATTCTTAAGGATTATAAAACACCAAATTCTATACCTAGACGAAAAGGTAGTGCTACGGCCTTTTTATTTAGTTTAATAGAATATGTTTAGCATAAAATTCTTTAATATTAAAAAACTTGAGACAAAATCTTACAAAATTTATAGAACCATATTTAGGGTTTCTTAAATCTTTCATACGTTTCTAGAAATTGTAGGAGTCTAGAACATAATTATTTGATAAATGTAGCTGGAAATATTCAAGTTTCTTGTGTAGATATTTTTATGCTTCTTTGTAAGTTGGCCGAATACCTATATAAAAGTAATAAAGAATTAACGACATCGAATATTTTTTTTATCTTATTCTAAGTATTCTTAACATCCCTTGCCACTCACATCCAACACGGACCGGCCCCAGCACGGAGATCGTCTTCCCACCTGGTTAATGGTCGACCAACACTTCGTCTACCTAAACGTGGTCTCGATCACTCGTGAAACTTAGGGATCGATCGTCGTGGCGTTCATTGAAGGAAGTCTACGTTCACAGCAGTGGACGGGTAAAGGCTGATGATATGTTGATGATTCTTAACATATTTACCATAATATTATGCTTGGGAAAGCCACCATTAAAACAAAACCTGTTCATGCGAAGCCCAGTATCATGTTGGTATTTTATAAACTTATTTGTTAATCAACGCAACGTTACGCAACCGATCAAAGTTTTGGTACCACTGTAAATATAAGAAAGGTCAATATTTAATATTTAAAACTATGAAAAACAGTTTTTATATTCATGTTACACTCAAGATTTAAAATCAAAGGTACGTGAAGTCTTAACGAATACAATGCTATACAAACAATAAGTACAGATTTTTCAGCAAAATATCCGCCTTTGCATTTTATAACCTGTTTACCAATCTAAGCGCGCGAGCAATTAATTTATTTTTGTTGCGAGATATTCCTCCAGCTTTCTTTTAATGCATTCCACATGTGAAGAAGGATGTTCTTCCCGATCGTTTCGGTCAACCTCTTCCCACAAAAGCTCTATAACGGTTAAGATCGAGGCTTTGAGGCCATGTCATGTTTAATAAACCTTTTCCGACTGTTTCCTGTCTAAATAGGCCCTACATAATCTAGACTGTGCTTGCGATCATTATGAGGGAATAAGCATTTTTCTCCAAAATTACCTACTTTATAATACTGGTCCTATTTGAATAATTTTAATTTGGATCAGATTTCCAGTCCTCTAGCTTGAGAAACAACCCCAGACCATAACAGATCCGCCACAATGTTTGATAGTCGGGACAGCACACTGTATGATCATCTTTTCTTCAGCGGAACGTCGAACGAAAATTATTTTTAACCGACTTCAAAAAGGAGGAGACTTCAAAAGGGAGGAGGGCCCTAGTCCAGTCTCGATGGACTAGGGCCCATTGCAACCGTTTTTGAACTGCAACGCGACCAATCAACTCGGCGTCTCTCTTCATCTTTTCACTGTAGACACTTACACAGGTTTTACCCAAGATTTGGTGACTTCAACACGAATTTCTGGGGATATTAGGCGACAAGCGTCTGTTTCGCTTGCTGGTAACCACAATAAATTTGTCGTCACTAGAAGTCGTTGCTTTTGATCTCTCGGAGGGCGGAAGATGAGCTTAATTAGTGCCAGTTTGTACCACAAAGTAGTGCGATGAACACAAGTCTTTGATAACTTGAGTTAAGATGCAATCTCACGTTCAGATTCGCCTTCATTATTATGCTCTTCATAATGAAAGCGAATCTGAACGATGGCAGATCGCGCGATTTAATAGTAATTTCGAGAACTTTTCCCATTGACTGACATCTTGACTGTAGGAATCACAAAACCCGGACTAACTGCTTATATTCGTAGATAGCCATGAATATATCGGGTTAAAATAAACATCAAAAATATTTCAAGAATTTAGACCAATTGCATTCGCATAATTTCTGCGAATGTTTTGAGAATATGAAGATCAGAAAAAAAAATCAATTTGAATATAGTAGTAGGTTAATAATACCAAAATCCATTCATTTCTTATTGTTCGCGATGACAACTGATTAGTAATTAAGTGAATAGTGATAAAACCAAAGTTTAAAATGATATAGTAAAGATTCACAATCCATAATGTAATATTATGTGACATTTGCAGTTTATAAGTTATTTGTGGAAAAACTAATCTGCACACTTCTCTCTTTTACGCCGGGAAATGCTCTGAGGCATCCCGCCTGAGGAGTGGGTCTCCCCAGGTGGGTATATGGGACTCGCTGCGCCCGAGATGGTAAATGGACGCAGCTCTACCCACTAAAACACGGCGAGTGCCACCAGTGCCGCCTTGGTGAGGTGCCCCGGATCTGTTAAGCTAACAGGGCACCTCGACGGCTAGTCAGTCCCGCAAGGGACCGACGCCACCTCCACAGAGGGGTTTTACCGCACCACAGAACAACCCCCACCAACGTCGGGACAGTACAATGGGGTGAGGTTCCCATCCTTACCCCTTGCCCCCTGCTCTTTTGTCCCCTCTTCTTATAAGAGGGGTACAAAGAGCCCACTCGGCTCAATTGGCTTCGCCAAAGGTGCTGGGCTCACCCTAGGCTACTGAGCCCCACCGCCACGTCAAGGCCTGAACCCTGTGGAGGTGGCGTCGGTCCCTTGCGGGACTGACTAGCCGTCGAGGTGCCCTATTAGCTTAACAGATCCGGGGCACCTCACCAAGGCGGCATTGGTGGCCCTCGCCGTGTTTTAGTGGGTAGAGCTGCGTTCATTTACCATCTCGGGCGCAGCGAGTCCCACATACCCACCTGGGGAGACCCACTCCCCAGGCGGGATGCCTCAGAGCATTTCCCGGCGTTAAAGAAAAAAAAGGTGACCTTTCAATGGGGTATGCCCTGCCCATAAAGATCTGATTTTAGATCTTCGTCTTCTTTACAAACAAACTAATCCTTTTCCTACTCTGAACGTGATTCTCTACTGGTGCTAGGTACAACTTCTTCGTTCATTGTAAGGTCACTTAGGCATAAATTAATAAACACAAAATAATCAACAAAACAAGAGATGCATGGCTCGATTTTTATTCGGCAGTATCCACTTTATTGACATTTCACTAGACTGAGTTTAGTGAAACGACATATCACTGA
Organism: Helleia helle; assembly: GCA_963853865.1. NCBI lineage: Eukaryota > Metazoa > Arthropoda > Insecta > Lepidoptera > Lycaenidae > Helleia > Helleia helle. Next base: position 11,686,778 of record OY971420.1, read on the forward strand.
TTTTATATTAGTAGATATTTTGTCATATCACTAGATGGAAGACGTCGGAAATAAGAATATTCATCTACCGGGATTTCGTGGTATCCCTCGAGGTTTCGTGAAATCTCTGATTTCCTCATTTCCCTGCGACATATATAAGTTATAGGTTTCTATAGCTGCATCTCCAACTTCATATCAAATGAAAAGCTACATTAAAGTGAACAAACAATATTTAAAAAGTAATTACCAACAACATTTGAAAATGGAACCCTTTGGCTGTAGATTCAGTTTGTTTTATCTGACTGTCAATTGTTTTTACATTGTGGCGCCATTTTAAAAATTGCGTCTACATGAACATGGATTTCACTCGGGAAAATTTTAGTAGCATGATTTTCTACGATTTTAAGTGTAATTTGACAATTCAGCAGAGCCTCGCTCGGTTTCAATCGCTTTTGGCGATGAAGCACCATGCCAGACGACTATTTATAGCTGGTTTGCGGAATTCAAGCGCGGTCGTGTCAATCTCAATGGCGAATCTCGCGATGTTCGCCCGTCCACCGGCCACCGCTATGAACAACAAAAACATCGATGCTGTGAGCCGTATGATCGAAACAGACAGGCTAGACTAGGATTTTTGAAAGATGAAAAGCTTTGAGGTTTGTTTTTAAATGGATTGTTTATTATTTTATAATTTTGTTACATTTTGACAATAATAATGGTTGCATGCAACATTTTTAGTGTATATAAAAATTCCTGTTATACAACTTTTATGTTTACAGAATTCACTTGCAACACGCATTAGGTGTATCTAGTAAAACTAAACATTTATACAACACTAAGCAACTATATAACAAATGACCATACTTACCTAGATAAATTATTATCCTAATACAAACCATTCGCTTGAAAACACATTTAAGTTGCAATGAATTGTTACAAACGAATTGTTAAAAACAAATGAATTGTTAAAAACTTATACACGATAAGTGCCAAAGTGTGCCCAAAATATTATTTCTGTCATCAGATTTATAAGTCAGTGGACTTTAACAAAAAAGTTGTACCACTCGCTCAAGCTAACTTAGAACCCGGTTGAAACATTGCCGAAATATCGGGAACTCAATAAATCTTTAAACGCGGTAAGCACCCGTAATAATATTAATATAAATATGAATAGTGATCGCGTTAGTTTAAAACAATATATAATTTTGTTAAAATTAATTAGGTAATCGATAAAAAGTGTATCATACATTATATACTACTCATTCCAGAGTCCTAAGCCTGAAAAGTGCGAAGGGCAGTTGATTGATTGATAAATTATATAGGAATATGTATGGTATTTGATAACACATTTCTAATTTCTATAGGCTTTATCGGTCGTCAGGCGTCACTAATTGACAACAATTAACAATTTTTTTGGCGTTTTAAGCAACTCTTTTTAAACACGTTTACAAAACCCGAACTACATATAAATTTTATACAGATAATAATTAATTATTAAGGATATTTTTTGCACACCGTACAAGACAGAGAATGTCACACGAGCCGGGTACGCAGTTAGCTTGACCGAGTAGTATTAACGTTTTTTTTTTTTTTATGTTAGTTGGATAGGCAAACTAGCAAACGTGCCACCTGATGGTAAGGTGGTCGACGTCGCCCATGAACATAAACTAGTTTACCTGGAACGAGCCCAGGCAACACATAGATGAGTTGCCTATCCTGAGACATAAGATGTTAAGTCTCGGTGCCAGTAATTACACTGCCTGTCTTGCCCTTCTCTCCGAAACACAGCAAAGCTGTTTCACGGAAGAAACGAGCAAGATGGTGGTACCCATGCAGCCGGGAGCGCGGCACAGCGCTTCCCTCCCACCGGTAATTATATAACGTAAAAATACTTTTAATTTTCATAATCTCGACCACACTAATAGGCAATATTACACCCCTATTTTGCTATAGAATATTCCATATAATATAACGGTTGGCTACATACAAATTGAAATATGTATTTTTTGATTTTACAAAAATCCAACTGATTGTAAACCGTGAAAAAAATATATTTTTCGGCAATTTTTTTTATAAAAAATCAATTGTCTGTAAAGTCGGTTTACTGACGATAGTTGAACGTGACAACGTCATAAGAAAATGGAACGCCTCAAAGCGAGGTAACGCCGCATGCGTCATGTTTTTTCGTTCTTGCAGCCGGCTCCATCGAATTATAAGACGTTGTCACGTCAAAACGTAATAATTAGATTTTTGCTTAAATAAAATGCCTATGGTGTCGCCGAAAGTATTTAAACTTCAGATTTGCACATTTTCTATGAATAATTCTTTCTTTCATTTTGATCTTTCAACGAAAATTAATTCCAAGAGATATTTACCGTTGGGCGGGGTGCGCAGTACCGCGCTCCCGGCTGCATGGGTACTACCATCTTGCTTGTTTCTCCCGTGAAACAGCTATGCTGTTTCGGAGAGAATGGCAAGACAGACAGTGAATAGAAAATTGGGGCAGGTCTGGTTGTTTAAAGATGATATCATCAATGATATTCATAAACAAACGTCCATATTTGAAGCTGATTTGATGTAATGGTTATCAAAAAATAATACGATTTAAGGTGACTGATCAATGCATATACATAAAAATCTATTATGTATGTGTAGTTAAGATTGAATGTTGTCGATACCTCTAGTTGCTGCTTCGAAAAAAATCGTCCACCGACGCAACTATGCTACGTGAAAAATGTAAGTATTCATTGAAGTCACAAACAGCCATTATAATTCTCTATTGAAAGGTATATTAGAGCTAATAATAGAACAAACAACAATAACTATAAAAAGTAGAACAGCCATATTTCACCGAGACGTCATAACTACGTCACTGATAAAGTCAAATCTTAACTCGTGGCAAATTTACCGGCGACCGGCGACGTCACGTAAGTCGTATCCCATGACATTTTCCGCAACATGACATTTTCGTGTACACGATATTATCCGTTGCATCGGTAGTAACATTTCCGTCACATACAATCTTATTTGTGCCTATGACGTCATCATAAATATTAGATATGAGCCGAATGTGATTTTAACCGAATTCTAATTTTGGCCGAAATTCGGTTCAATTTTAGCGCATGTGCAAGTGCATGGATACGTAGAGATGAATTTTATTGTTAAAACACCTTTTAATACTTAAAACCAGCCAAATGCATGACCCGGTGTGTCTGTAATCACGGTGTCTATTTGTAACCAAATCTTGCAAGCGGTGTATGCGTATTTATTTTTAAAGTGAATATACAACTATACATTCTGTGAATATTTAAAACTTCTACCTATTGCCGCTATCAATTTTAAACAAAAAAACGCCAAAAAATCACGTTTGATTATGTATACTTAAATATTTATTTTATTTATTGTTATAATTATTATACATATACATAAAACTTTCAGCTGTAGCTATCACGGTTTATGAGACATGTTACAGCCTGGTGACAGACGGACGGACAGGAGAGGTTTAGTAATAGGTTCCCGTTTGGCACCCTTTGGGTCCGGAACCTTAAAAAGAATTATTGTTTGTGATATAATATAAATATGTTATCAGATCGTCTGCCCATCTAGTTAATGGCCGACCAGCACTTCGTATACCTAAACGCTCAAGTTATTTCGGCTCAAGCTGCCATTTACAAGCAGCTGAAATTACGTTAAACAGAAAGTAAAACGAATTTCAGCCCATCCCTAAAATAAACCTTATGGTGTGGATGTCGGCAATGTCGCCGGTAACAACTTTACTTGTATTATGACGTTTCTGTGACCTATGGCCCTTATTAATTATTAGATATGACAAAGTTTATTGTACATTTATTTAATACCCATTATAGTTCAACCATCGATAAATTGTGCTATGAAAAGACAATTATTGTACATCAGTGACTTCTAACATATTAAAAATCAGATTTCATGATAATACCTTATAACGGCCAAAAAAATTATTATTGTAAGTTTAAATTATAATTTGGATCGCTATATCTACTTAAATTCCGAATAAAATGATGTAGCTATAGATACAAATTGTTTGTTAGTAAACGAAAACTTCGTTATATAAAGATTATCTTATGAACCAATTCACCAACACATAAAGCGACACTTACTTTAATATTTTCTTAAAAAAATACAATGAACATATCACATTTTATAATATACTTAAAAAGGTCCCTCACCAAATGTATACTTTCAAACATTCAACTATTTCAGGAAATGCCGCGTCGTTAAGATATACGTATTATTAATGCAGTGACTGCATGCACACTTAGCAACGGCTGGTTTCTACTATTAAGGATCAACTATAAAGGAAATCAACATTTCCGCTAAAATAATTTGACAAAAATGTCAAATCTTTGAAATAATAATTTTATTCCAAATATAAATATTGTATTACTACATTTCTTTTTAATATTTACATTAACAAAATCAGCACAATGTACACAGCGGTATTTTATAGTCCCTTCTCGTGTAGTATGGGGTTAAAAGTATGTTTGTCATCAAAACTATTGTTCATAATATGTATACCTGAGATTTTAAAATTTGAAAACCTTTGATTTGTTAAAAACACAATATTAAGATGTAAATATGAAACAGTTTAGACGTAATATAATTGTATCTCTAACACTTACCGAATGACAAGAGTTAAAAATGTATGTACATTTAAAGACTTACAATGTATTTGATTTTATATACCGTGATTAAAGCATTTTTTTTTACAAATTTAGTTAAAATGAACTAGGCCAAATCGTTATCTCGAATTTGACATGATGAATATTAAATATATACTTAATACATTACCGATTACCAGTATTTAGCAACACAATGCAAAACATTTGTGCTACTAATAGTAAATTCTTAAGCTCATCTAAGAGTTAGCGTAATTATATTTGGTACTTTCCTATGTTATTTATTATTAAATAAATGAGCGTCAAAAATTACCAGATTTTGAAAATGACGATCAAGAAATTCGATGACCTCAAATGCAAGTGTATTTTTAAAAATTTTGTAACAATAATTAAAAATGAACAATAGTCAAGAAATAATGTTTCTATATTTTTTATCATTACAAATTATTTTTAACACCAATAACTTATTCTTATTAACTGTGTTTATTATAATACTTATTGTAAATCTAGAGCTCTTATATATCTATACAGAAGCCTATGTAACTAACATTTATACATTGGGGATTTAATTTTCTATATACGCAAAATACACGAGCATTTTACCTTTTTATATCATGGGGTAAAATATTTTATAGTTTTCATTTACCTTAGATTTTATTTGTCAGATTCTACCCAATTAAGTCAGGTAAAATAAATCCCTAATATATTACCGTTTCAGATAAACGATTAGTTGTTCACAGTCAGATTGAACAATGATCAGTTATTATATTGCCAATTTGAAAAGAAAATTATTTTCATTACGTCATTGCATCCAAGTTCGTCATGGTCGCATTTTTTATGTTTCTTATTAAGTAAGAAAAGTATAGATATCGTATTATCTAATCGTATTAATAAAATTTCGTCCGAAGTTCTGACATTTCATATTATGATCATAATTTTAAAGGAATAGTTTTGCAAAAGTGGCTTATTATAACACAACTCAGTTTTCTGATTGTTTAGTATTAATATAAATAGCATATTAAATTGAATTACGTATGCTTAGATAAGACAATTTATTACTTAGTTAAAATAATATTAAATCCATGGCCAATATTCATCAACATTTCTTTGACCAAACTTTCGTCATAATTGATGTCCGTGTAAAAATGATGAAAAATAAAAAGTGTAATCATAATATAGCAACAGAAAAAACTAGTGTAACAAGTATACCAATTTATTTTAAAGTAACTTTATAATATACATAAGAATATGTTAAAAATAAAACAGAGTTTTAGACATAATTATGTGCCCTCTAAATAAACTTCAGTAATACCAACCAGCCGCTTGCAATAAACAACACAGCTAATCTACATTAAGTTTTAATAAATACAAAGAATAGCATGTATATTAAATAAAGTACTTAAGTACCATAGCGACGTACATTATGTACAACATATGCGATAGCTCTAATGTGTGTTTATTTTGATTTCGGAAACATAATTTAGTGGTAATATGCGTGGTGTTTCTAAGAGCAAAATGCCTACTAATGTCGGGTCAGTTACTTAGTCAAGTAATATCAAGGTATCCTTTATACCTTAGGATATGTAGTGTCCCTTGTGTTTGTAACATCCCTTGGTATATTGATAAACCGTTTAAACTATACGTAATACAACCTTATCATTATTATAATCTACATTTTCTTCCTCTTCTTCCTGTTCGTCTTCTTCCTGCAAACAAAACATACTGCTTAAAATTGATACAGTTTAATGCTATATATAAAACTTTTTATGAGTTTAACATAATAAATTACAGAGAGCTTTTTTTGTCTTGCATGTCTGATGTTTTAACTCAATACATTTATAGTTCAAACATTAAAGTATTCACACAACATATTATACTTTTGAAAATTTGATTTCAGTACCCACACTTGATTTAACTTGGTCAGACTGAACAAAAGATTAAAGTTTACTGTGACTTTAAAGTGACATATCAAATGTCACTCTTGATTTAATTTGTAAACAGAATTATTAGCTCACATGCTAATAAAAAGCTAAATTAAAAAAAAAAACCCACACTGCACATGCGTTTGCACAGCGGTACACACACTTGTTTACTGGGCTATCGATACAGTACAGGTACAATGAAACGTCCTCTGTTTGTGATAGAAAAAGATCTTGCCGTCCACGTAGTGTTCCTAGGAAAAAGGCGAAGCCTCTTAACAATAACACGTTCGACAACCAAGAATGGTCCTTTCAGCAAGACTCGGCGCCAGGACATAAAGTTCGATCCATCCAATCTTAGTTAGAAACCAACGTTTCGGACTTCAACAGAGCCGGCGTTATCTAGATAAATCCGCTGGCTTGCTCTAAATGTCATGATAATTTGGAGGCCCTAAAGCAATCCATACGATTGGCAGTGAATAATTTTCCCATGGAAAGAATGCGTGCTTCTATTGATAACTGGCCTCAATGGGTAAAATGACTAAATTACTTTATTTTAGTGTCAGATAATATTATGTTTATTTCAACATTTAGTGACCTTCTATAATCAAAATATTGTAACTTGAAAAAAATAAAATTCATCCGGCAAAAGAAAATGGGATATTTGAAAGCAGCACAGCATTTTCAAGTGCCTAGGACAACTTTATTCCGCCTATTCCAAGAATCAGTCTCCAGAAGAGGCAGCAATAATAAATAATATAATATATATAATAAAATAATAATAATAAACCTTACGCAATACAATAGGTATTGGGCTCCCAACTTGAACATTAGCTGGTAAGGAGGAGAGTAAGTTTCACGGTTTAATAATAATATTTATGGACGCTTTTACACCACGTCAATCTGGTCCCGTGGTAAGTTCTGGAAAAACTTGTGTTAGGGGTACCAGACAACAGAAATATAATTGATACTTTTTATACTATACATATATTTACGATTTTTATTATAAAATGCATATATATTTAATAAACATCCATGAGCTAGAACACAGAAAACTTTTTTGTTCCCTGGCGGGATTAGAACCCGCTACCTCCGGCTTGAGCGCTAACGCGCTAACCTCTGCGCCACAGAGGTCGATATAAGAAGAACTGATCTTCGCTGTATGACGTATATACTAAGCAAAGCGAAATAATTCCTTTCAGTCAATCGGGTATGGATGGAAAAAGTGGTTCAGGTTATTTTTAAATCGTCATAAAGAGGTTTCAATAAAAAGAACAACTAGCACATCTTTAGTCAGAGCATTTGGATTTGATAAGGAAAAATTGGATACTTATAACTATCCACATAATATGTTTTACGACGTAAATAAATCTGGCCTCACAATAGTACAAAGTAAGTAAATACCACTAATCATCGATCACATAGGGAATCGCCAGATAGCTGCACTAACATCAGCAGAAAGAGGATCCCTTATGACCATAGGTGTTTGCATAAATGTTACTGGTCATTTTGTTCAGTATTTTTCCCAAAAAAAAATATCAGTGCTCTACTAGAGAGGCTGTCCGCCAGGATAACTCGGAGTTGCACATCCATCAGAGTGGATACAAACATACCTACCACAGTGAGGAAATATGCATGTGGATTAGAAACAACAACAGACCACTAACTCGATATTATGATGAAGTATGTACTTCGAAAAGAACTTTTCCCAAACTGACTGATTTTCTATAGATCTTCATTATTAAATGTCTGAAATCCGATAAGCCCAACATAAAAGGCACATTCAGCTGTAGAAAACTTATTTTCGAAGTACGTACTTTATGTGGATCAGTGCATTTTGACATTCAGATCTAACAGACCGGAAGGATTATAGCCACAATATCTTTAAGTACGGAAATATTCCGCATATCCATCCCGCCCTACGAAGTGTAATTTGACAGTTCAACAGAGCCTCGCTCAGCTTCAATCTGCTTTTGCGATGTAGCACCATGCTAGACGACTATTCGCAAATCAACAATTTTAACTGATATAAGGCAAAATACTGTTTAATCAACATGTTATTTTAATAAAAAAAATACAAAAAAAGAGAAGTAACTCATATAATAAAAAATACGACGGCAATCCTAAGTGAGTATCTTCAAATTTGTGGAAGTTATTTATAGTGTTTAAAAGAAACGATGCTATAAAATACAAACAAACCCCATTTGCTAGTCAGTTGTCAATAACAGTAGATGTGATATCTAACGAATTGAGTGAAGCGGGTCGTATTACAATGTGCAACAGGTGTGCTAACAGCGTTCAATGAGTAAGAACGCCAACACAAGAATATAGTAACAATATGATTTTAGACATCATACCTGATGCAATTGCTTGTCTGTCAGATATGGAAAAGCGGTTATTATCTCATTATGTTCTTATCTCGAGTTATTCCTTTTAGTAACGCTTCGAACATTATGGCTTTCAAGGCCAAGCCTTATCGTTTGGCCAAGATCTGGAAGAGGTTGCTGAATAGTTACCTTTGAAAATTTCTTCAGCTGGAATAGCCATCGTTTACGAAAAGCTTGAATCGGTTCAAAGCCAACGTCTGTTTTTGGTAGACATTCAACAATTGTGGGCAGCATTACATTGCCTTAAAGAAAACAATCAGCTGTACCAAAAAGTACAAATTGATTACTCGAATGTGCATTTTAATATTACGAATATTTGCCAAATAGCACCTGACCTGAAGTTGTTTTCTAGATAGTGGTAACGGACGGGAAGATCTAAGAGAATCTTTTCACCAGGGACATCGAATCTTTAGGGAAGAAAGTCGTGGAAAACAATTCACAGTCGCAGCAGCTGTACCAATAGCCATCAGCAAAATTTATGGATATAACTTTGTGGAACACTGGAGTCATTGATTGGTCATTGATTGTGAGCGATAACCTGTACACTGAAAGTATCAAGATAATATCGTCGTAATGTGCGTAATATTATTGCGAATGAAAATCTCAGACCGCGTGAATTTAATACGCAATTCGAAGTGTTTTCGCATATTTGTAAACATATGTATGTATTGGAATGGGGGAAGAGACCATAAGTGGACATATTTTTATTAATAATACATAAATATGATTTCCTAACCTCTAAATTGGAATATGTCAATTCTTTAACAAATATGACTCTGGAATAGTATCGGTCAATAGGAGACCCATTGTCTTTTTGCAGTTTTCAAAAAGTCTTTTCGTATTTGTTTTTATTCACACACCCAAGGTCCGAAAAGCAGAGTTGCACAAAAAGTTGTGCTATTAAATTTCCCTGGGAAGGTATTTTGTACGCTTTGGTTAAAAACGTGACCCAATCGTTGGCACTCACCCAATTATTGGCACTTTAGCATTTTATCTGAAATAATAAGGTGTATTTCTGTCCAAGAAAATGTTAACACTGAAAAAAATATCGAAGAAATATTGCAACATTAACATGGCAACACTACATCTGTCATTTCATTTTATTTCTTTCAAAAGGCGGTGCTTAAAATTTCGCTTTCGAAAACCGGTTTTTGCTATCATTTTGTTAGCTTAATTAGAATTTTGATGATTACACTTTCATATGATGATGTGGTGTTCAAAGCGTAGGATGATAACGACTTTAAGTGATAAAAAGTTATATTTTCGCTTTGATTAGGGGTTTTGCCAATGACTGGATGCCAAATAGCTTGTCCTAATATTGGCACAATGTGCAATTAATTAGTCTTTTTATAAATCTGTTACATCTGTTTTTTTTTTATTTCATTATCTTTTGACCTCCTTGACTGAACCTTTTGAAAAAGGATTCCCTCGCCGAAAAGAAGACATTCAGTAGTGTCGCTGAATTTTTAAGAATGAATAATAGACAAAATACTTTCAAAAATAACTTCCCAGGTGATAAATAGCTAAAACTATTTTTGAATAGGCATCCAGAGATCGCTATTCGTACTCCCGAATCTGTCACAGCCGCTCAGTGGTATCAAAAAGTGATATCCAAGGATTGTTTAATGGGATTGATTTTTTTTTAAAAGATAATGAATTATTTGATATTCTTTCAAATCCTAGTAGAGTACTTAATGGGGACGAAACAAATGTTTTGTTGTGTCCTAAGACAGGTGGTACATAGGCTGCACTAAAAGTATCGGGAATGGAATATTTCCACTGTTCCTGTCATATTAAAATCTTTTTAATTGAAAACTCCTTGGTTATAAAAAAACGAATACCATTTATTTATTTAAAAAAAGATTATCGGTCTTGTCACAAGGCCTTGTCAAACTTGTTTAGTCGATGAGAAAATGCAATTGACTCGAGAAAATTCTAGAGCGATGATTTATTATGACTTTCGAAGTGGTTTTAAACAAAAACAGTGTGTTGACCGGATGATTTCTGCATTTGGTGATGAAGCCCCATCCAAAACCACAATTTATCGCTGGTTTGCTGAATTTCAACGTGGACGTGTCAAGCTCTGTGATGATCCCCGTCAAGGTCGTCCAAAAACTGCAGTCACTCAAGAAAACGTTGATGCTGTGCGTAAGCTGATTGAGGAAGATCGACATGTGACATACCGCGAAATTCAGGCAACTTTAGACATTGGCATGAGTCAAATACAAATAATCTTGCATGAACAGTTATGTGTAAAAAAGTTGTTTTCCCGATGGATACCGCATTTGCTCAGTGAAGAGCAAAGAGCGGCTCGCGTTACTTGGTGCGTCAGAACTCTCGAAAGATTCCACGCAGGATCCTCAAATGCTGTATACAACATCGTATCAGGTGACGAATCCTGGATATACGCGTACGAACCCGAAACATAAAACCAGTCACGAGTTTGGGTGTTCGAAAATGAGTTAAAGCCAACAAAAATTGTTCGTTCACGAAGTGTTGCAAAAAAAAATGCGTTTGTCTCCAAAACCGGTCATGTTGCGACTATTCCTCTTGAGGGACAAAGAACGGTTAATGCAGAATGGTATGCTAGCATTTGTTTGCCACAGGTCGTTTCTGAACTCCGTAAAGAGAACTGCAACCGCCGCATCATCCTCCATCACGACAATGCGAGTTCTCACACCGCGCACAGAACAAAAGAGTTTTTAGAGCAAGAAAACATAGAATTATTAGACCATCCGCCGTACAGCCCCGACCTAAGCCCTAATGAGTTCTATACTTTCCCTAAAATAAAGAATAAATTGCGTGGTCAGAGATTTTCATCGCCTGAAGAAGCTGTGGAAGCCATTTTGGAGACCCCAACTTCCGAATGGAATGGTTGCTTCAATGATTGGTTCCATCGTATGGAAAAATGTGTCAAATTTCGCGGAGAATACTTCGAAAAGGAATAAATACATTTTTAAATAGTAATGTTGTGTCACTTCCTTAATTCCCGAAATTTTCAGTGCCGCCCTCGTATTAGCGTTAAAAGACGAAAAAAATGTCTATGAAATAGACAGAGGTCAAGCAAAATCTGTTATTACAGTATCCTTACAGACTTATCACCCCCAATTACCATTTTACCCTATAAGCGTCTTCCTGGAGAAATAGCATCGAAAATTCCAAAAGAATGCGGCATTGGATTGAGTGACTATGGCTGGATGAAGGCGGACAAAAAATGTCATACATCCGTATCTTACAAAGCAGGGTAAGATATTTCCTGTCATATTATTTGATGATAGAAACAAGACTCATCTAACACTACAAGTTAGAGGACTTTGCTCTGATTTGAAAATTATACTTGTTTCTCTAATTGCACTACAATTTTACAACCTGCTGATGTGGCAGCATTTTTTCCATTAAAATGCGCGTGGAAGCAAAGTGTTCTTCGATGGAGGCGTGAACATCCAGCACAAGCACTAACAAAAACGGAATTTGTACCTATTCACAAATCAGCAAACCATTAAAAACGGTTTCAGGGCTTGTGGTCTGCACCCGTGGAATGCCGACACATTGGACTATACCAAATGCTTAGGCGAGTCCCAAAGAAAAGATACTTGTAAAACTCAATCCCCAGAAAATGACATAAACGATCGACGAATGACTAAGGTTGATGATTGTATTAATATTGTTGGCCCAGAAATTATAGAGATTAAAGCAAAAAGATCTAGACATGGTAGAAAGTGCGTCTAAACTTCTCCAAAAACTTTGGTTATTTTTTTGTCCTTATGATACAGAAAATGCTGAACCTGCTGTATATGGGGATTATTTGTTGCAAGAACAATATATAAGAATAATATATTAGTAACATGACAGCGCATTTTGGCGCATAATCTGAACGAATTAAATAATGAGATTTCTACCTTCACTGTTTCCCATGAAGATGAAATTGAAAATACACCCGAACCTAACTTGCCTCCACCACAATGTAGAATTGTCTTACCACATATACAAATTCCACGTTATGAAATATATAAGATATAGAATTGCCAGTACATAGTATACCACCTATTTCACCCCATAAAACTCCGCGTAAGCTAAATTTAACCCCTGTTAATCTTAACTCCATCTGACATCCTTGTACTGACCAAAACACCAAAGCGAAGAGGTACCACAAATTCCTAAAAGATGTCATTTGTTTTAACTTCAGAGAAGTGGTAGCGAATCAATATAGAAAAGAAAAAGGCAAAAGAGTTTAAAAGAAGAAGGTATTAAAAAAGGAAATTAGAAAGAGAACAGAAGAAAATATTTATTCATAAAAACCAAACGCAATACACTGAAATGGTTTGCCCTATCAAAGGACACTTCCTGGAAAGGAAAAGGGGGTGATGTACAAGGTGTTAAGAAACACCTACTAAGCAAAGTGTTTTACTTGCCAGATCCTATGAATACTCAGGAAGAGGTAAAAGAGAATGCTTCTGAACATACGGAAAAAAACAGTAAAGCTGGAATTAAATAACATGTTAACAAAACGCATGAGAAGAATGTTGTTTCTTCTACTTCACGTGGGGTAGTGCATAAAGTTTATACAACAACAGACATTTTTAAAATGATGACAGATTCAGACGATGAGTCAATTAAAAATATCCTTGGAGGGATCACTAATACCATAAATATGTTACGTTTATTGTTATTATAATTTACTTATAAGTCTATTGTTTTATTTAAAAACCATGGAGAGATTTTAATAAAATAAAAATGCCAATAATTAGCATCAAATCTGTGAATAATTAGTATCATTGGAAATGCGTAATCTTATTTTTCTGACAAATTAGGTCATCTTTTGCATACGATCTTTAAACTAGATTATATGGGAATACTAAAACATTTTTATTATTATTTGTTTATTACCCATACCTTAAATTGCCAATATTTGGGTCACTAACCCTACCTAAAACAAATTATATTCTTAAAAACTAGTGCACATTGACAGAAATAATAGTCAATTTGCAAAATCTGACAAGACAGAAAACCGGCCAGATACAATCTTGCTTTTTCTAGTACCAAGTGCAGAACACAAACACAAGAAATTATATTATTGAATCAAAGTCAATTTTGCGGACTGTTCATGAACCCATTCCTCAAGTAAGTAGTCATAGTAAGCGACCCTAACAATATACCGCTATAAAATTTGAGACGAAAAACTGCCCCGCCATTACAGATGAATAAAGAAACAAGAGGCGAAGAATTGAGTTGGTCCTACTTTTTCTCAAAAGGTCGGAATGGGGTCTATGAAACAAGAAATCGTCATAACCATTGGATTATTGCCCTTCAAGAATAATGGATGAAGAGACAAAATTCCAGCGTAATTATTATTATTTTTATGCCCTTTCTGTGATGGAGTTAGAGCACGGCAGAACGTTGGAGTTATATTAAGAATGCGACAAGGAAACAGAATACCTGAAGTATATAGTTGACATATATAGAAGGTCTATAGTTGACAACCTACATTTGAATATGTGCAATTTAAGAGGTTCCAATGTCCACGGGCAACGAGCTTGAAGCGTCTTCTTTGGCAATGGTGAGAAATCTAGGGCCTCCAACATGGTTTGTAACGTTTAGCTGTAGCAATGTCAACTGGACAGATATTCTTAAAGCTCTTTTGATGGCACTGTAAGAAAAGATGAAAATCCAGATAATCTGTCTTTTGAGGACAAGAAGCGCCTTGTTGAAGATCACCCTATGACTTTGTCCCGTACATTTCACTAGACACCTGATGCCTGATGCAGAAATTTTGGGAGGAAAACTACAAGACTATTGATATCGCATTGAGTACCAAAATCGATGTAGCCCTCTTTTGCACTTCATGCTTTGCTGAATTCTGATTGCCCCTTTATTTGATAACTGTATCAAATAAATTTAGCCCGTCTACTGAGACGGGCTAAATTTAATAGATAAAGTCATATCCTGTTCGTTAATCATCGTATCGACTAGGTAAATCAAATTTACCATCATTCCGAGACTTGCTACAAGAACGGTCAAGACTGAAGCTGTCGTTTTGGTATCCCAGGCAATGCGAGTGATTAAAACGTAGTTCTCGGTCCTGACGAATGTATTACAAACAACGGACGGTTATGCGTTTAAAAATAAATTGAGTGAAACTAATGTTAATAATTATATTTCTCAATTAATATTGACGTTATGGACCGGAAATTTTGACATTTAGTATTTCAGTAATGTGACATCTCTTGCATCCTATATTGCGAAATACGCTGCTAAGCATAAAACCCAAGATGTTGGTCAAAGCGTGCGAGACGCTATAAAACGAGTCCAGCAGCAGTATGGAGACATTGGGCGTCAATTTCTTGCAGAATCAATGGTCATACATAATTACAGGCGTGTCTCTGCGTGTGAAGCTTCATATAGATTATCATTTGAAATTCCGAAATAGAACAAGAAAAATCGTGTTTCTTAACACTTGTCCAAAAGAACAACGCTATCGCATGCTTGGTTTAGATACAACGAAGTATCATCGAGCAAATTCCGGTTATATGTTCAATACGAAGTACATACAAATATAAATGATCAATACAGAGGCCACGAAATCTATAGAATGAGTTTGCAATACAATATGATCAATTATCCAAACAATGAGGACAATCAAAGAGGACGGAGGCGATGAAGATGCATACTAGAACCATAAGGACCATGAGGAACATGTACATGTTCCTCATAGAGGGAAGAATCCTACTTTTGAATGGCACATACATACTCGTCACAGTAACGCGGACAAAATATTATGCCCAAACTGCTGACAGAGGAGATTACTTTTACAGCTATCCCGTATTGCACATACCTATAAGGACTCCTTAGTCCTTACTAAATTGTTACGAAAGTCCGAAGTTACCTTTATAACGATTTCTTACTGTATAAACTGAACTTCAAGTTGTAGCTCTGAGAAACCCTAGCTTTTGATGATTTGATGCAATTACCGTAAGAGGGAGTTATGGTTTTAAGTTACTAGCCTATTTCCATGGAGAGCCTCGTCTGTGGTGATACTTTAGATTTTGCGAATGACACGCCAAATGCATGAACAAAACGACACGGACTTTATAGATTTGCTTAACAATTTTCGGGTGGGTCAGCTACTTATGCAGCAATATAACCTACTTTTGTTGAGGACTCCCCCTTACAAGGAAACTTTTCCGACAGAGAACCAGTTCGGATATATCCTACCATACAACTCGTAAATGAGTACAGTCAGACAATTCTGTCTAAATTAACAACGAAATTGTGTACGATTAATGCAAGAGATGAGTCTGAGGAAGTTCAAAAAACTCCACCTGCTTCGCACCTTCCAGTGAAACCAAATAACACAGGAGGCCTAAGCTGAACCACATCCAACCACTGGCTTCGAATCGAAAGCGGCTGGTTACGTTGCTTGTATTGATTTCTATGGTATTTCGTGCACTGGATCGACATTTCTGCACCGGTGAGTTAGTGAGCACCGATATTTCTTCCGATGACGTCACTCGCAGCCGACTCGCCATTCGGATCCCGATCGCTTCGAGGTCCGACATGATCCGCTGGTGCAGATTTATATATGTCCGAAGAAGTTTTCGCAAGTTTATTGGAAAGATATGAAAAACTTTACAATCAAAATCATCCACATTATCGAGAGATAATATTTGGGAAGAAATCGGAGAAATAATGAAAAATATATTTTTCCATCTTCTAATAAATCATAATATTATAATAATGTATGAAATCCTGTGAAAGTAGGCCTTTTTGAGTTTATTTTAAGAACAAAATATGTGGGATATTTTGTTTCCTCTACAAACAACGAATGACAACAATATCCTCGTCACAATCCCCCATTGCAAATACACGTGCACATATGAACATAGATTGCTTTAAAATACCGATATTGTCGAGGAAAAAATTGAATGCAGTGGACGCACGTAAAGCTGGGCTTGGGTACACGAGTGATGTTAAAAATGTATATTAAGGTCAGCGAAGGATTAGTCAATGATAGCATGGGGGTTGTCCGGGGATTTTAGTGGGAAGGTTCTAAGAAGAGACTAGTTTGAAGAGGGAGAGCTGCCCAAGAAAGTGCTAGTTCAATTTGATAACCGTTTTATCGGCAAAAGTCGACAGGATGAAAATGGTTGGGTAGGCATATTTGGAATAAAGGTTCTTGTTAAAGGAGAAAGAATGATGATTCCACTTATATTAAGCTGGGCCGCTACTGTCCATAAACCACAGGTCACTACAGTCGATAAGACGGAATCTTGGACTCAAAACATTTGTTAAAGGGCAAGCTTATGTGCTCTCAATAGAGTACGATCTTTATAGACAGTGTAGCAAAGATTGATCAAGATCAAAGAAAGCTTTTCAACAGCTCACGCAAGAGCAAAGCATTGAAAGAATTTGAGTAATTGAAAAGCACATAAAATTACCTTCATCTTTAGCTACACATTCATATTTTGCGCTAAGCCATGGATGACGTAATATTTTTTTTATATTTTTTATAAGAATATCTGTATCACCACACTACAGAAATTCTTATGTACCTATCAAGTTCTATAGATTTAAAAAAAAATGGTAGTAGCGAAAACGAAATATATTACTGCAGCGCCTCCTAGTGATTTACCACTATAAGACTTGTTTAAGAATCCTTACTGATCCACAAATCCATTATTGAAAACCGCATCCAAATCGGAACCAGTTTCGCTTTTGCACTAATAAATATTTACTGCAGCGCCCCCTGGTGAGTTTTCATTGTAACATATATAAGATTTAAAAACATGCATCAATCAAACCAGAACCCATCACTGAATGAAAATCACATTAAAATTGTGGTAGTAATTTTGGAGATAAATAGAAATTTTTACTACAACAAATATTTTAACTAAAACTATCTAATAACATGCACTAATCAAATCCAAACCCATCACGATAAAACCACATAATGTTGGACTAGCAGTTTTGGAGAAAATGGCAACATAGGTTTGCGTACACATCCTCTAAACTTTCCGTACCGTCGGGGGTAAAAACTTTGTTAAAATCACTATAATCCGACCAAGTTAAAGCATTCATATCATAGTCTGCCCATAAAGTGTTACAATAAAAATAAACAAAACATTACATTTGAGTTTGGAATCTGTCATTTTTATATGATTGTTCATTGCGTTTTCTTTTTTGCACCAAAACATTGTAAAATATTTTGTGATATTAAAATGCCAGTGGCGTGATAAAGAGAACCGAATCGCTGTGATTGCAGTACACAAAGTGGGTATGGAGCCAAATACAACTTTAAAACTCTCCATACGCTTGGTAATAGCCAAATGTTAGTGTACCGGGCTATTGATAGGTACAATGAAACTACCTTTTTTTGTGACAGAAAAAAATCTGGCCGTCCACGTAGTGTATAACGACAAAGGCGATCCAAAGAGTAAGGCCCGAAGGCAAAAGATTTTATCTCGGGAGATGAAGATAGTACCAATTAAAAGATAGTATTTCAAAAGATGACTTAGGACTATAAAAGCGTCTTTTATACTGGTCATGTCTTAACCGATAATAATTTAAAAAAGAATAGGGTGGTAAAATTAAAACAACTACTTATGCGGTATGCCAAGGGAGAAATATTTTAAAAACAAAATAATAATAATATCTATGGACGCTTTCACATCACGTCAATCTGGTCCCGTGGTAATTTCTCGAAGAACTTGTGTTACGGGTACCAGGCAACGGAAATATATTTAATACTTTTATACTATACATATATTTAAGATTTTTATTATATGATACACATATTTAATACACATCCATGACCCAGGAACACAGAAAATATTTTTGTTCCCTGGCGGGATTCGAACCCGCAACCTCCGGCTTGAGCGCCAACGCGCTTACCACTGAGCCACAGAGGTCGTCACCCTACATAGACCCTACACCCTACATTAGAGCTTTAAACACAAATAGGATCAAAATTACCCTATTTATGTTTAAAGCTCTAAGAAAGCTTCCCAATTAGTCAACAAAGTACAATGTGGGCATTATCCGACTTCAGTGATAGTTTGGTGGGGTGTTAGCTATGAAGGAGTGACTGAAAATATGGCTCATTTTTGTGAAAAATGTATCAAAACATCGGCACAAGTGTATCAGGATGCCATTCTTAAGAAGGTAGTTTTAAGCCAACATGATGTTGTTCAAGGGCTGTGAAGAATTATCCTATCAGCAAGATTCGGCGCCGGGTCATACAGCTCGAACCACCCAAGCTGAAGACTGACCGTCTTCAGCTTTTTTATGGTCGAATTGTGTATAAATTTACTGATTGTTTTTTAATTAAATGCTAAGTTAATTGTTTATCAACATAATGTAGGTACATGTTTTTAGAACTCAATAGTGAGTATTGAATTTCAATCCTTTACGGGCTTTTTCCATGTCAACCCTTAGACATTGGAGGTTAATTACGGAAAAGCCTTTGAAGAATGTCGCGACCGGAGCCTTTTAGCCGTGGGTGTACCACAAGGTGGACATGAAGTAGTCGGCAGCAGAAGATCCAGCTGTTCCAACTAGTAGCAGCCAACAAGTAGCTGTTTCAACTGGTAGCTGTTTGGGACAGCCAGAGGTTCCTGTTTTCCTGGCCTTTGGCTCGGGGGCTTGCCAACATGCGTACGGATCCATGAAGCGGACCATCACTTTAGAAGGATGTTGCTCATAAGTGGACTCTCGATCCGAGCTTCCTACCAGGAATATAGCACACCCACCTTCCTTTTAATTAGTCACTTATATTTTTGATAATATACTTATTTTGAATTTCACCATTTTATTACTCCCTCTTTGTCTAATATAATAAATGTTTCAATATTTTTAATAGTTTTATATTAATGTATTAAACTGACACACTGTAATAGTAATATAATATGTTACGTGCAGTAGAAAAATATTTTTTATTCTTTGTAAAAATATTTAGGGCAAGACTATGTATAACATATCATCATCATCATCATCATCAGCCTCTATCCGTCCACTGCTGAACATAGGCCTCCCTCAATGAACGCCAAGATGGCCGATCCCTTGCCACTCGCATCCAACACGGACCGGCCACCGCACGGAACATATAACATATACTTACATCAAATCCAAAACAAGAGTCAACTTCTTTCTCCAGCTTGATATTCTGATGTATGTTTTTTCTTTTCTCCTGCTCTCTGTATTCTATCTCAATTTTTCTGTCGGTTATTTCATCTTCATCTCCTTCATCTTCCTCTTCTTCTGATAAAAATACATAATATGTCAGATACTGATACTGATAAACAAGTTAATATTTGATTACATGAAAGAAAATTCCTATTTGAAACATTTACTATATTTTATATATATTTTAAATTTTGTTATTATGAATTCACATCAATGTGAAGTATGATGATTATGATTTAAAATTATTAAACAGTATGAAAAGTGCATACAAATAGCCAACCAGAGAACTAAAGTATAATTTTATTTATTTATAACTAACTGTTGCCTGCAGCTTCGCCTGCGTTAACGTAGAAATGCGAAGTGCTGGTTGGCCGTTAACTAGTTGGGAAGTTCAGCAGTGGATGGATAGAGGCTGATGATGATGATAAAGTCTGTGAGTTGAAAATGATCAAAAGTACCTTCTTGTTCCTCTTCTTCCTCGGCGTAATCTGGTGCCACAACAGCGACTTGCTGCTCAGAGCCATCTTCAAGCTGAATCACCTCCAACACTACATACTGTTGCCCTTCTCCATCAGCAACAGTCACAATTTCCTCACTATCGAGATTGAGTTTCATATCCTCATCTTCATTGTCAGATTCCTCCATTTGTTGCTGTGTAATACAACATTTGTTACAATGTGATAAAAATAATATGAAATTGCATAGCCTATACATATTTGAAAATCTAATGTATGTACACAAAAATATCCAAAAATTCGATAAAAATGTGATCAACACAATATCAATACCAGGAACAAAAATAAACTTGCTGTGCCCAGCTCAAGGTTCCATAGAATTAATAACTCTTTTACGGGAAATTGTATATGTTTTTACTTTTTATAATAAACTTCCGAATGATATAATAGACTTGTCAATTAATACATTTAAAACTACCATAAAACAAACTAATATCAAAATTCTAGTATAGTGTAAAGGTCTTTACATAATATGAAATTGCCGTTCTGCAGTACTGGCCATTTCAAACCAAAATAATTTTGCTCTGGCTAAGAATTCTAATTTCAAATTAATTTTATTTCAAAAACATGGAATTCTTTTTCCAAAAGTAGTCATTTGTTTGTTGATTAGTGTTACATTTTCATCGCATTTCAATCTTTTTCGTCATCATGGATACGTTAAAAATTCGAGTAATTATGGAATATGAGTGCCGTCGTGGCAGCAACGCGGCACAAGCGGCACGCAACATTAACGACGTTTACGGAGCTAACACTACAAACCAACGCACCACCTGTTATTGGTTTGCTCGCTTCCGATTTGGTAATTTCGACCTGAAAAATGAACCTCGCGGTCGTCCGAAGACTTTGGTCGACAATGACGAATGAAAGGCGATTGTGGAAGCTGATGCTACACAATCTACGGCTGAATTAGCAGCAGCTTTCGACGTTAGCGTCAAAACAATATTGGTCCATTTGCGTCACATTGGCAAGGTAAAAAAGCTTGACAAATGGGTGCCCCACGAACTCAATGATCGCCAGCGCAAAGTACGCGCCTAGACGTGCCTTGCACTGCTCAACAGACACACAAATGAAGGAATTTTGAACCGCATTGCTATCTGCGATGAAAAATGTATTCTGTTTGATAACCGGAAGCGCTCAGCAAGTTGGTTGGATACCTAAACTTACTCCTAGAAAAGCGATGGTCACTGTTTGGTGGTCTAGCGCCGGTGTGACTCATTACAGCTTCTTACGAAACGGGGTGAGCATTGCTGCAGATGTGTACTGTGAAGAACTGAACACAATGATGGAGAAGCTGGCACATCTCCAACCAACATTGGTCAATCGCTCGTCTCCGCTGCTCCTTCACAACAACGCGCACATCATACTGCACAGCAGACGGTCTCCAAGTAGCAAGAACTGAGGTTGGAAGCTCTCCGTCATCCGCCCTACTCACCAAACCTTGCGCCTACAGACTACTACATTTTCCAGAATTTGGATAACTTCTTGGCGGGAAAAAAATTTAAT
Source organism: Helleia helle (assembly GCA_963853865.1). Lineage (NCBI taxonomy): Eukaryota > Metazoa > Arthropoda > Insecta > Lepidoptera > Lycaenidae > Helleia > Helleia helle. The sequence goes on from OY971420.1 coordinate 11,708,914, forward strand.
ACCCGAGAGGCAGTACAAAATGCCTTTGAAGAATTTGTTGCCTCCCGTCCAGCTGATTTCTTTAAGGGCATCAATAAACTGCCACTGCGTTGGCAAAGATACATTGATTACTTCGATTAAGACAAATAAAAAATACATGAAAAAAAATCGTTTAAATTTTTTCATACAAAACGGCAATTTCATAGATAAAGACCTAATATAAATGACAAAAACGCTTGGAAACAAATTGCTCTAGATTTAGATTTAATTGACTTTTGTGAATTAATGATCACAACTAAAAGAATGATAGGAACCCAGCAGAGTTTCTTGTGCGTATCTTCTGTGGCGTGTTGCGAACCCTCATTATAAACTTAGCCGCTAAGATAATAATAAGTGATAATTATAAAGATCCTATATGTGAAGAATAACAATAAACAATATACATAAAAAATATTGTATAATATAGTCTTACAATTAATTCACTGTTAAACTTAGCCATGGCATTAGGACAAAGTATATATGACAATGTAAAGAAATATTGCATTTGCAGTAAGCAAGCGGATTGGCAATCACAAATTTATGTATAACCTTTCAATGCTGTTGCACATTAGCATCTATATCTGCTTAGCTAATCAGATGGATATGTATCTTGAGTGATTGTTATTGATTCATTGTCACTACAAGATGAAACATGTTTTGACTACAGTTCTGTAATTTGAGTATACAAACAAAAAACTAATACATTTCGCACATTTAATAAAATTTTATTAAATGATCATCAGAAACGCAATATATTTTCACTCGCTAAGAGCAACATATTTGGGATTTAATAACAATTTCATAATCAGATATCTTGATATTCATGACATACTGATCATGAAAAAAGTAGCTCACCAGGATAGTTTAGTTTAATGTCTTTGGAAAATAGATGTACCTATTAGTACCATTGTATCATAGGTAATTCTACTTATAATTTTATAATTGTTAATAATTAATAATAGTAATTGTATGTATCATATTTTTGTATTATTTATTATATAGTATTATTGTAAATTTATAGAAATTCGCTATGAGCATTAAAAATTAAGCATAGTTAATTTATTCAGAACGAAAAGTATTAAAATTATTTCACTATAGGCAATGGAGACATTCTGCTCTCTCATATTATGAGCACTATAAAAAACTACCTTAAGAGTAATTTCCGTAATCATAGACAGTAATGATAGGTATTTCAAAAATATCATACAGTTACTAGTGTTTTAGGGAGATAGTGAGAAGAAAAAAACTCGCCTCAGAAAATATCACATTTTTTTGATATGTATATGATTAACAACACAAAAGATCAAATAGAAAAATAAAGTATTTAAATGATCATATGAAAATAAAAAAAATAATTTATAAAATCCATAGAATGAACTTAAACACAATATAATCACATAATCACAAAATCACAAAAAAACCATCGCTTGTACTTACATATTTAATTTTTTATTATTTCAGCACATAGTGTACTTATATACTTTTGTAGTAGCTAAAAGTATATAAGTAAGATTTGAAATTATGTCCATGGAAAATGTGAAATAGCTCAATAATCAAAAGTATGTAAGGTATCGGACATCTGGGTGTTGCTTTATACCAATAAGTTAGTCAAAATATTTAAATCTTAAATTTATATTATATAGGTACATACCTTCACTTGACCATGGAAAGGTTTGATTTTCTTCTGCCGGCCAATTTTAAGAGCCAGAGCTCTCTCATGGTGCCCTGAGTCCGGGTCATGGATTGCCAGGTGCCGGATCAAGTTGCCTTTGTGTGCAAAAGTGCGGTTACACTCGTGGCATGTGTGTGTCTTCTCTTTTGGCGGTTTGGGAGAATAGTTTGGATTATGGTACAAATTCTGATGGCGTCGTAGTAGTTGTTTTTGTCTGCAATTAAAAATATTGATGCATTATTTCACTTACCAATTTCAAAAATGTAAGTGTAAAATGCATAATACACAATAAACTGAGATTTTTTTGTGGATCACAATGGGAAAGCATAAACATATTTTATCTTACCTAAAGCACTGGTCGCAATGATCACACACAAATGGTTTCTCATCAGTATGCTTCAGCATGTGTGATCGTAAGTGTCGAAGAGTTGTTGATGCATAGGGACAAAGCTCACATTTGAAACACTTCTCCCCTTCATGTGTCTGAAAATATTGTATAATGTTACTTGATTGCCTGTGATTAGTGTAAGACAATGACATCACAGTTTTTCAAGGAATAACTCTATAATTCGGTAACTTAGGATCTAGAACTGTGGTTGCCATATAACTGAATTGGCGTATAGACTCGGTTCTGCAGCATATGCAGTTCGAAAAATAAGACAGTTAACTCGTCAAGATACGACGCGAATCGTTTACGTTATTTTTATGCGAGCTATCCATGCAATTTACAAGCTAGCCCCCCTATACATCTTTGAGAGACAAATTAAAACAATATTGGAATTCTGACTGTCGCGTCTCAATACATATTAGAAAATTTACCAATATCCGGAAAAACAAATAAATTCTTTAAAAAAAGTGACATCCATAGTAGGGATATACGGAATAGACACAGGCTAGACATACCAGTGATTAGGCTCATAAGTAAATAATTCTTTTAAAGGCACTGTATAGGCTTTTACAATAGGATCCTAGAAAATGTTCAAAACCTCCCTTAATAATTCAAAGAGTTATTAAAGAGTGTTTGTGTGGTAAAGGATGTTATACAGTAAAAGATTTTATGGAAGATACCAACACCTTGGGAATAGGGCGTTCCCCCCATGCATTTCATGATGACAACATGTAAAATTTGTTATATAATAAAAGATTAGTTTGAGTTTGTTTCGCTGGTTCCTCTCAGTGGGATTGCCTTGTAACCGGTGGTTGACCCAATTGATGTTCAAAAAGATACTCTGTTGGTACTATTTTGAGTAATTTTTTTTGATTTTGATACTGATTAAAATTTAATATAATTTAATGAAATATTGTTTTATTTACTTATACTTACTTTATTATGTACTTTGCATGAATATCTATCAGGGAATGACTTTCCGCACCTCTTGCATTTAAGTGGTTTATCAGATGTATGCAGTTTTTGTACATGGATACGCAAATCAGTTTTACGTCCACATTTGGCAGGACACAATTCACAGGCATACACTGGTTTTTCAGAAACTAGAAAAACAAGGTTATGAGCAGTTAGCAGTCTCTGTTGCTTTAGTTGACAGTATCCAATGAAACCAAATGTAAAGTACTTATCTTATATAGATTAGATGTCCCAAGTCTTGGACAATTATGTAAAAACAGATAACTTACCATTATGAATGAGCTTGTGTGCCTTCAATGAATTTGACTGGGTGAAGCACATATGGCAAAGATCACATTTGTAAGGTTTCTCTCCCGTGTGAGTGCGCAAATGGCGCTTCAACTTAAACGTGTCCGGTGATGCGTATGTGCAATGTGGGCACTGTTCACAGACAAACATATAAAATAGAAAATCACATTATATTTAGTAACAAGTAATTATAAGATATGTAAGAAATAGGTAGTAAATGTAGATACAGTACCTGATACGGGCGTTCTCCAGTGTGACAGCGCACATGACGTCTTAGCTTTGAAAGCTCCACAGAAGCATAATCACATTCTGTACATTTATGGGGTTTTTCATGTGTATGACGATATCTGACGTGTCTCACCAATTCACCTAAAGAAATTATTAAATTATTGAAATATGTGCGACTTGTGTATTTTTAAAATTAATGCTTCAACACTACAAAATTTTACACCTCAATTAAAGTGTAGTGGTGTAAATAAGAAATTTATTGAAGGTTAGAAAAATGCAATGAGTTGTGAGCTCTCTCTCTCTCTTTCTCTAATCTTTAAGTCAATGAAAGAGATGCCCTGTTTAACACTGAACAGACTCGAGTCATAAACAACATTATCGCGAATAATCCTTTTACATAGCTTACCAGATGTAGTAAATGGACTATTGCAATATTTGCAAACATGTGGTTTGACACCATTATGCATATTAACATGGTTTTGCAGGGAAGTAATTGTCTTAAATCCACGCTCACATACTGAGCACTTGTGTGGCCTCTCCTCTGAATGAGATTTCATGTGCCGCAACAGAAGATATCTAGGAATAAAGTACTAATTTAGAATTTAACATTTCATGAATTAAACCCAAAACAGAAATATTACAAAGTTAAAAATATAGGTAAATATGGTATTCTTACCTCCTGTAACTAGTGTATGAGCAGAAGTGACATGTAAAATGTTGTCGAAGATATCCTTTTTTGTTGGCCACAGGAATAGTACCATTTTTCAACTGTAATAAAAATATTTTATTTAGTAATAGTAATAACAATATTGTTTCATAATTAATTTACAATACAATAATACACTTTTAAACCTCCAATTCAATACCAAAATGCCGTTGACCTTAAAATTAAAAGCTGAACCCAGTTTGGTAAACTGTAACAACTGTAACAAAAAAAAGCCTGGTTTCCCATTTGGGAATTATAGTGCAATAGACAGAAACACTTATCTGCCAAACATATAATACCAGTCTTCATGCATTGATAATTAATTAATATTTATATTATTAACGGACTAGAGATACATTGTCCTGTACAATAAATACCTTTTATAGTAGACCAAAATGTAAATCTAAACCATTCTTAAATACACTTGAGCCCACAATTTTTTTTATGAAAATCGGTCCGGCGTTTTAGGAGTCTAGCCTCATGTACTTAGAAAAATTACAGCTTGGCAAAAAAGAGTATGGAAAAAATGAGGGCGCCACTTGCACTTAGGTCTCATCATAATATGGAAAATCAGCAAGATAATTTAATCAAATCGTTAACAATAAATGTGAAACACTAAGCTTTACTCAAAATCTAGTATTTGTCGGCCAAGTATTGTCAACATCATAGGTTTCCATTTAGTAAAATATTTAGTTCCACCTGTCACCATGTCATACTCTTTTTTGCCAAGCTGTATATATTTAATAAAGCATAGCAGTATACTTTCTCTAATACAAAACGTACCTTTAACTTTTCTTCCCCTGCATCAGAGCCTTCTTCAGCACCCTCTTCCTCCTCAAAATTATACACATCATTTGATTTTTCCTCCTAATAAAAAATATAAAGACTAGTTTTACATATAAATCATTTACAAATGATATAGACTTCACTTTAAATGACACCACTAATAAAAGATATGTAATTTTTTATTTTATATTTGGCAAGTATACCCTTTCAAAAAAAAAAAAGAATTTTGAAAATCGGTCCACAATTGATGGAGAAATCGGTGTACATACATTTTAAAAAAAACCGGCCGAGTTGAGAACCTCCTCCTTTTTGTTGAAGTCGGTTAAAAAACTACTTCACCACCCGCGTGTACTCGAGAACAAGCAGCTACTTTTAAGGCCTTTGGAGATACCATCTGTCTAAGAATGCTGAGACGCTTGGAAACTATCGACGTATGATTTGTCAGTGTAAATTATAGATCATTCTTCCTCTCTACATTTTTTTTCTTTTTCATATTAAATTCTTTGAAATCGAATTTATGACTGCTCAATTAAAACATTTCTATAGGTTTGTTTTTTTTTTTTCACAAACCCTGAGATTTGCTGCAGAGTGCAGACCCTTAGAAATGTAGGTCATTCTGTACTTGCTTTGCAACTTGCCTATGGTAGGCAAGTGACGTGGAAATTGAAGATGATTCTTTGTATAACACCCTGGTCAAAGCTGTCAATGTCTGTTATTGGTTTTTGGTTGATTATTTTATTTTTGCCGGGAGTTCGAAAGACAGTTTGAAATAATGAATTTTGTTGCCTCTGCGGTCTTTTCATAAATTATTTTAAATTCTTAACTGCTTAATTATCAGCCTCTCTCTTTATAAAATAATATACATAATAAATCATTTTTCTTACTTCTCTATGTTATACATTTCGTAATTTGAAACGTTTGCGTGCGACGGTATTTTGAGAACGAAAGTAACGTGAACTTAGCGTGGAAAGCAAACGTCGACTGACGAACCAATACCACTAATCACAATATACTGGTTGTTATGTTATGTGTGGTAGGTAAGGTAAAAAAGTCTAACCTTTAGTAAAAAATGTATACATAAAATATTGATAAAAAATAATTATTACCTGATCCACCTTGATATCAATATTCATCAGTGGTTTATTCTCATCTTGAACCACTAGAACGTAACTAACTTCGCCACTGCCACTTTCAGAAGGTACTAATGTCACGGTTTGATAAGAGTCTGCTTCTACCAGCATTTGAGTGTCACCTGTAATCTTCAAACAAAAAATAATTATGCTTATTTTTATTTTGTTTTAAACCAATTTTTTTTATTAGGTTTATTCTGTTCCAACTATCAATTTAAATTACCATTGAACTATCTAATACTGGATGTTATATTCATGGAATTTAAACATTTCTAACACTTGATTGAGTTATTGTTACTATATTAACATAAAATATATTGAAAGGCTATTTATTATATGAAATAAATCTTTTGAAAACATAACAAATATGATAATTTCACAAAAAAATATCTCCAGCTAAATTTAAACCATCAGAAAAAAATCTAGCTAGTCATATTTTTAGTAAATTAATATTGTCACAATTATTATTGGCCATTATAAAAAGTAAAAGTTAATAAAAAGGATAAAATTATTTTTTTGTACATTGCTGAGCTGAAATGATATTGTTAAAAATATCCATATTATTGTATCTCAACATCTTATTTCTCATATAATACTTACTACTTCATTTTCCTCAGACGCTTCAGTTGGTAGCGAGACAAGATTTTGATTGTCTCCTGAGGGTTGATAATAGTAGTGACCCTCTTCATCCACAAAATATGTAACTCCGGCATCTGCCTCTTCTTCACTTCCATTCACTACAAGAGAAATATATCCTAGATTCATTTCAAATATTAAACTCAAATGATTCAAAATATTTAGATTCTAGTAATATGTCATGGTCTTTTACACCATTTAATGTATTAGTTACGTAGATGAATTGAACAAACAGTGGAAAGAGGTAATGTTAATAAGTTTGGATAAAAGAAGTAACTTAAAGTCTACTCATCTATGTTATTAAAAAAAAAATTGCCAATAATGCTATATTATCATAAAGTGGCTTAGGTTTTAAAATCATAGGCAGTAATCATCATCAGTTCAGTTAGTAAATGCAGCCAAAGCTGTGGGCAACAGTTAGTTGTGTATGTTATGCACATACAGTTTTGTATATACAGTGCAACTTCCATATAACACTCAAGGGAATAAAAAAATAGTTATTCTAATTAATTTGTTTGTTATATTAGTTAGGGTAGACTATGATTTGTTTTTAATAAGGTAAGTATAAAATAATTAACTACTAAAGAATTTAATGTATTAAATTTAAATTACTAATGTAGAATTAATGGAATTATTATTAGCACTTGTTATATTAAGGTATCGATTGAAAAAATCTTTAAATAGAGGTCAATAATATTTTCTACCTATATGCTGCAATGATTAAATGTTATAATCAGGTTTTTGATATATGTATTTATAATGTAGTTATATTTTGTATTGGCTCTTACATGCAGTCCTAGTGAATTTGGAAAAATTCGTTAAATTATAATATATGACCATAATGCTGCACAATAGCACAATATTGTAATATTTCTACTTTTATTGAACACATGCACATAAATGCAATATGCATTGTATATTCTGTATTACAATAGTAGACTCATTTATGCCTTACAGAATAATCTCCAGCTGATAACATAGCTACAGTGACTTTATAAACAACAATGCTCCAGATCAACTGATGACTATTGTTATTATAGAATTCCGGTTGTGCCAAAAGGATGTGCTATTCATAAAGGTAATGTTGATTCATCAATTCAGAATAGCATTGGTAAATCCAGATATGCATGATTAATGAAGCTAATAATTAAATATGTATTTGCATCATTATGGCGATATATATATTTTTTTTATACAAGAGGGGGTAAACGGACAGTCGGTTCACCTGATGGTAAGTGAAAAGTGACATCCACAGACACCATATTAGTAATACCCATTATTGGTAGCGCAAATACTTGCATAAAGCTTTCCAATTACTACTGCATAATTGCCCATTTTTTCTGGGAATTTTCACGTCTTAAAATGAATAAAGCATAGTATAGATACACAATGCCACCGCCAGGGAGTGGGTCTACCAAAGCGGGAATCGGTGAACTCTGTGTGCCTGAAAATTGGTAAGCTCTACCCACTAAAACCCGGAGAGTACCACCAATGCCGCCTTAGGTAAGGTGCCCCGGATCTATTGAGCAAATAGGGCACCTCGATGGCTAGTCAGTCCCTAAAGAGACATACATCACCTCCACAGAGGGATAGTCCCACACCACAGAACCCCTCCCAACGTCGGTACAGTTCAATGGGGTGAGCTTCCCATCCTTACTCCTTGTCCCCCTGCTCTTTTGTCCCCTTCTTATAAGAGGGGTATAAAAAGCAGCTCCCTTTCCCACCCCATAGAGTTAAGACATACACAGTACTGCATCAATTATTCAAACTAATTGGAGTTCACAATTATTCAAACTAAAAATCCAAATACCCATTTATTTGGATAACCAGTTTTTTCAGATAATCAAATATTGATTTGCACATATATGTATATGTATAGGTGACTGAAAAACATACTTATGTATGACTAATTTCTAAGAAAAAGGTCACATATATTATATATAAAACAGTAACAATTTCTTTTCTTTTACTGTTAATGTGGATAATCTGCTAGGAGGATATGAGATTAAATTTTCTAATAAAATGTATGAGTAGTGTAGTACAGAATAAATATGATTTGCCCTTTATTGTACCACTTCCACTGTTAACATTTTTTCACTAGACAAGCAAAGGCCATGTATGTGGCAAAGGGTTTAAATTTTAAATCCTTAAAATATTTATTTCTTTTTTATGTAATGCTAGATGCAGAAATTAAATAAATTACGGTAGATAATCTACACATTCATACTATCTCTTATTGGAAAATTATGACTGTTTATCCACATCTTTAATTTTATAATTTATTTATATAACACAGTGTTTTTCAAACTTTTTCACTATGCAACCTCATTAGTATATAATTTTTTTGCGACCCCCCTACATACTAAAATATGGGTTAAGACACAAAAGAGGCTCTGTTTCTAAACTATATTTTATCATGTTACAATGAATATTTTTGAAACTTTTTTTTTATTTATTACTTGGCTTTGCAACGCTGGTGACCACCTTATAAACTTGTGTTAAATACACATTTAAAAAACACTGATTTCATTGAACTCATTAAAATGATTGAATATGAAGCTAAAAAAGGCGAGAGGTAATGGCTTAGTGGGAATGGGCTCAACCTTTTGAGTGAAAGGTCCAGGTCTGATCCTAAACACTGTGGTGCCTTGAAATGGGGTTGTTTTTAAATTTCTATATGCACCTGTATACAAAACCATCCCTTGCTCACTGTTGAAGGAAAACATTGTGAGCAAACCTGCACACCTGATAAGATTAAGTTTTTGAAGGTGTGTGAAGTTCACCAACCCACAGTGGTGCAGGGCATTAGTTAACTATAGTCCAACACCCTACTTGTCTGATTTCGAGGAGACAAGTGCCTGGCCATGGGACATCATATTGATTAAAGTAACATTTAAAGGTGTTTTCTTGAAAATAGATAAATTAAGGATTACCTGCAATAACTGCAGCAGCTGCTTCATTCTGTTGGTCATACGTGTTTAAGTAGGTCTGGATCAATGTCTGCTTTTTTGCTGCTTTTTTAGCAGGAGCCATTGCTGTTTAGAAAATATTTTTTAATCAATGCGCTAATGCAATTCAAGTAAAATGTAAGATTTTTTATTGTTAAATTGTGAATATGTACCGAAGATTAAATTTAAATTTTAAATAACATCTTATCGTTTCTTATTGCTAGACTGGTGAGGAACTTTTTGGTATATTATTTGTAGAAAATGTATGTATTTTTATGACTAAAATCAATAACACTATTTACTTGGAGAAGATACAATAACAATGCACTGTTATACGTTTTCCCTGTCACGTTAATTTTACAGTGGTATGTCCGCCATCTTATGACGGCGCTCTATAGTTTCAAGTTTGTATCCAGTTCATTTAAATAGTACTTTCAATGTTGAAAATACTAAAAAGCATAACAAACACTAATCAGTTAACATAATACCGTCAGGCGCCACTCACTGAATTGAAAACTAATGAAAAAGATCACAGACGGCGCTGCCGTCAATTTTTGTCTTATGAAATAGATCTTTCACTGTATTTCTCTTATCATTGCTAGCATTTATGGAACACGTGGATTTTAAGCAGCAAAATTAGTAGTTTCACGCTTATATAGCGAAAAATCTTAAAAATCAATAACTCAAAACTATACCTGCTCCCTTCAGACAAGAGTTTTATAATCTTTCCCAAAGGTGCCCAACGAGGGCGTTTCAATCAATTTTGGTAAGCGATTGGGACGCCGACATGACGCAGTAATGGCCGACGGAGGAACTACAAATTATTTCGAATGAAGTTAGTTGTGAACTTGTGAACGACAGATTGTAATACGTTGACGTTGCCAGTATAAAAATACCTATATATTTCCGAAAATCAATATCTTTTTATTTATTTAATAGAATATTCTATTTTACTATTGTAATTTTTTAATGGGATAATTTACTTATTAGAGATCGCTTTTATTTGGTGTAAAAAGTAAATAATCTCTCTGGTAATTGAGGTATGGCTATCTGAAGTTGACGGGGACCATTGAGCAATGAGCATATTATATTTTTATAACGTGTTTAATCTAATGATTTAACAACCTATGGAGTAAGGATCCGGCTAACTATACAAATATCGTGCAAACCTAGGAACAAGTATAAAATTGGACTTGACATTCGCGTAGATCCGAAAAGGATAGGCATATTTTTACAGGGATACCACATTCATGAAAACAAGTCCACTTATTTTCTTGAAACAAGTGTATATAAAATGATATAAAAACTGGAAAAGGTTGATAGAAAACTATAGGCATAAGCCCTACCCAAACATTTATTGTAATTATAGATAGCATTTTGAAAATATGTAATGGCTAATAACAAACCACTTCTAACATAAATGTTAAAAAAGAAGGCCAACGTCCTCTTAATATGTATGATCTACAGTATTTAGTATTTTAGGATAGAAATAAACATATTTGTAATGGTTTACTTAGAAGATTTCACACACCCTATTATATCATACCATATTCTTGAGTAATCTGCCAATAACAAAACTGGTATCACCAGATTTTATAAGCCGACCAAATAAAAAACAAGTACAAAATCTAAGATCAAGCATCAATAGATTTGACAAGCTAATAATAATACAGTATTGGAACGAGAACTTAAGGTTTGCTGATAAAATTGTTCTTTTTAGCGAATCTGCCACAGACTTAGAAAAAATGTTGCAAAGTTAAGACATTGAAAGTAAAAAAATTGAATCACATGAACTCAACAAAAACTAAAATAATGTCAATTGCACAAAAGAGAGTAATCAATGTCCAGTATAATATGTTGAAGAATATTTTTACTTGGAAAAATTGGTCTCTTTTAATTTAAATAGAAATGAAAATGAAATTAATAGACATGTAAACATAGCACGGAAGAAATACTGGACCCAAAAGGAAATTTTAAAAGGTAAATCCATTTGATGCTTGATCCTAGGTGCATACCATTGCATACACATTTGTTGAACATAAAATGGCTGCCTCTTTAGTGATGTACCATATTTTAAGATTTTCTTTAACCGATCAATTATCATCGATTAATGAAATAAGACGGGTCTTAACTTGTTGAAAGACTAACATAATTTAAAAATTATTTTAGGGTAACTAAGTACTTAACTAGGCTAAATCGATAGTTGACTTTTTGTATCTTTAATCTTAACAATACCTATACATCTAATTCTACGGTTTTTAGAAATATAAGTAAATAATAATAGTTAAACATGTTTTGTCACATTTCGCCGATTTTATGCGAACGAGAGCACCTCATGCATGCACCTCACCTACCGTGTCGGGCTAATTCGGCAGCAATTCTTCAGCAATGGTGCTACCTTTTTTTAAAATTCGTCATCATCAGCCGACTATAATTATTGCCCACTGCTGAGCAAAGGCCTTCCTTTTTTTCTGCCAATCTCATCTATGTTTAGCCGTTCAGCTTTCTCACGTCATCGGTCCATTCTTTTTGACGTGACAACGTCTTATAATTCGATGGAGCCGGCTGCAAAACCGAAAAAACATGACGTATACGGCGTTACCTCGCTCTGAGGCGTTCCATTTTCTTATGACGTTGTCACGTTCAACGTACTACGAAATATTGAAAGATTTTCTGTGAAAAGTGATGTTATTACATTTATTTTGTTTTTCAGATGTATTGTGATACAATTTTAGTGCACAAATCGTCATTTTTTTTTCGCGAGACACGTCCGCCTCACTTACTCATTGAACACTACGGAGCAGCACGGCGATTGGAGCCATGATGGCTCCAATAAAAGTGTTTCAAAATGGGCGCGCGGACTTGAAATCTATAGTGTAATTATTCTAAGGTAAGTATAATGTTTTTATTCAATCGTTAAAATATTGTTATCAGTTTTATCTTGTATTAGGTATATCACTATTCAATTTGTAACCAAAGATACGATGTATAAAATTATAATTTTCCAGTCACAAACCTAATGCAAACAATTAGCAAAAGCTTTCAATGTCTTCGAAAATGTTATTTTGTAACAAAATACTGCATAATATAATTAAAAAATGTGTTACTAACCTGTTAAAAGTCAATCTCCGCTTGTTATTATGTTTCGTACTCTGCACTGCTTTATACAACACGAAGGCGTATAATAATAGTCTTTAGGCAAAGCTCTAACACCAAATGTAATATAATAATAATATCTATGGACGATTTTACACCACGTCAATCTGGTCCCGTGGTAAGTTCTCGAAGAACTTGTGTTACGGGTACCAGACAACGGAAATATATTTAATACTTTTATACTACACACATATTTAATACACATCCATGACCCAGGAACACAGAAAACTTTTTTGTTCCCTGGCGGGATTCAAACCCGCAACCTCCGACTTGAGCGCCAACGCGCTAACCATTGAGCCAAGGAGGTCGTCTTATATTCTTTCTATGCGTAATTTTCTTATCGAAAATACTTAAATACTTAAAAATCGGTTGTCTGCAAAGTCGGTTTACTGACGATAGTTGAACGTGACAACATCATAAGAAAATGGAACGCCTCAGACAGAGGTAACACCGCATGCGTCATGTTTTTTCGTGCTTGCAGCCGGCTTCATCGAATTATAAGACGTTGTCACGTCAAAATACCACAAACGAACACCATCTGACAGCGCATCTGCCACAAAACACGAACATAACATGGCGGCACCGGCCACGTTCAAGCTTAGGTCACGACGTCACAGAAAAATGTTGTCAAAATTCGAAAAGACAAAATATTCTCCATCTCTTATAACTCATCTTGACGCACATTGTAATTGCATCGTTAGAACGAGGCAACATGATATGTCGATTTTATATATACATTAATGCATTGATAATTCTTCTCCCACCACCTGATGGTAAGTGGTCGACGTCGCCCATGAACATAAACTAGTTTAGCGGGAACTAGCCAAGAAAGTCAAAGACGATCCGCTGTCCGTGTTGGATGCGAGTGGCAAGGGATCGGCCGTCTAGGCGTTCATTTAAGGAGGGCTGGGCTATGTTTACGTAGTAATTACAACTCACTGGCTACGTTCAAAAGCGGACGGATCACAGTAATATATTATCTTGATATAGTTCTGTGGGACGGATGATTATTATGATGAAACACTAATAAACCACTGCGTCAATTTATCTAAACTTAACTAATTGTTACATAATATTGTCTTTGTATCTCTTTATTTTTATGACGTTAAGGGATTCGGGCATCGTAAATCATAGGATTTAAGGAATTGGTGTAAGCATGATTGTGTGCAGATGTTTTGAACGTTGGGTTGTATCCACAGAACTATATCAAGATAGAAGTAAAGAGTTCCGTAATTTGTATGGGGACCGAGCGTGTAACATTTTGTGTAGGTACGATGACGTCACGAGTGTAATTTAGTGATGTGAAACACATAAGCCGCGCGAAAACAATTCAAAAGCATCGATTCACAGATCGATTACCAATAACATGGCACCGATTTTATCAGTAGTATTGTTCAAATAAACTATTTTATGATAGCGTGCTATGGACGATAAACTATATTTTTATACATTGAGTAGCTATATTATAGACTATATTATAACGTGTAATCATTTAATAGCTGGTTTTTTTATTATTATTGATAATTAAAATGTTGATTTGATCAGATAATATAGATAGGGCGCCGACCGTCCACTGGCGCCCTTATTAGAGGGATTGTAATTTCTGATAAACCAATCAATTTCTTTAAAGTCATCAGTGATAATAGTTGTAGTTCTTCTGATTCAAATTTTGGTCTTTGTCACATAGTGTCATTTTGCTTATTTTTAGCTTAATCATCAAAACGGCAAACGGTGGCCACTTTTTTTATTTAAGTAATGAATCCAAAAATACGGAATATAAAACTATATCACATAATTCAATAATAATTGGAGAATGAATAGGCCTACAAATAAATAATCACTGGTGGATTGTAGAAAAATTAACTGGTTTATTAAAAAACACAACTTTTAGCGCGTTAGGGAAAAATGATGAGTCACGAAAAACCGATACCCTGAAGTTAGCTATAGTCAACATTATTTTATATAACAATATTCACATAATGACAGTATAGACGTCAAAATAAGATATAGTTTTTAACTACACAATAAGCAAAAAGGTTACAGTGTAATGAAATTGTACAATGTATTTTTCTTTAAGGAGTATTACTTCTAACGCGTGTACATAAGTACACACACACTTTTTTATATAAGGATCATTCGGAAAACTGAAATAAACTTGTAATAAAGAAGTAGCCATAACCAGTTAGAAAACAATACAAAACCAGTTTCTCAATAATATTTGCTTTGCATTAAAAATGCTAACAATAAAGGTTTATTATTTTTATTTTATATGTTACATAAATTAAATTATAGCTACATAATAATATAAAATGAAATTATAATTTCCTCTGCTTTCGAAATAGATTTTAATCGAGTAAGAAAATCGCAGTGTACGTACAGCACTTTTGACAGAAAAAATGAGAAATCGTCTTCAACGTGACCTGACAGTTTTAATAGCATATTTTACATCGCTGGTTGTGAACGCCCGCCAAGTCTGGCTCATCAAATAAAAGCCGCAATGGAAAACTAGCGTTAGACACAATCGCCCGCTACTGTTTTGATAAAAATAGTAAAATAAATGGTTTTTTAAATTAATAACAGATTTTTAGGACAAATAGTACTTACTGGTGAAAGGAAATATCTCCATTAACAGCTCCAACTTTACTGGTAGTGTTTGGACAATTAATTATTGAACAACGAGTCATTTAGTTTTAAAAACCTTACGTCGCATGCTGACCGCGGTCGGGAGTATACTAAAGTTCGCGGCCAGGAATGGAGACGTCGAGTCGTCTTTTTGCCACGCGAGGTACATACACTCTTTACTTCTATCTCGATATATTTCTGTGGTTGTATCATTACAAACTTAGGGAATTTGTATTGTAAATGCGTGGGAACGTTGCGAGTTGGTTGTTTTGTCGTATGGGTAATGGGAAACCCATAAATGTATTGTTTTAAAGTATGACCAAGCTGGGTGAGAGACCCAGTTATGACTAATAACTTATATAGCTTGTTTATATTTTATTTTAAAGATATGTAATCAAGAGTTCACTGTTTTTGTTTCAGGTACCTATCAACCGACACAATAATGAATAAGGTGTCGTTTAAAAGCCGTTGGCCTCAAGACTCGGTCCCTGGCAAAAAAATATCTTTTACTGCGGCGCTGCCCAAGAGAGAGCTTCTAAAGTTATGATTATAAACGTTGTTATAATCATAAAGTTAATATACCTCTAGTTATAGTAGTTATAGTAGTAGTATAGTAGTTATAATCATAAAGTTAATAATAGGGAATATTAACTTTATGGTTATAATATAGATTGTTTTATATTATGTATTAATAAAAAGTTTATATTTTATGTCTCATACATACTTATATAATTAGTGTTGGATACGAGAGTCAGGGCAGTTATTTCGTTCTTTAGAAGAGGCCTGGGGCCTATTTAATAAACGCGACAATGACAGGTGACAGGCGACAGGTGACAATTCGACAATTTGACAATATTTAGTTTAATAAAAATTATCACTGACAAATAAGTCACGGTGGAAAATCTACAAATAGGTGGACTTGTCGTGACAATTTGACATATTTCTGTTTAATAAATAATATGCGACAAGTGACAATTTGTCCGGAAAAACTTGTAAAATTTGTTTTATTAAACATTAAATTGTCATGGCAGGTAGACATATTTGTCAATTTGTCAGAGATTTTCGACAGGCTTTTCATCCAATGTCAACGCTATTCGACAGTTAAATTAGTAGTTAGTACGATTAATTTAGAGAAATGGTGTTAACGTCATTTTTAAACGTAATTGAAACCAAAACCTCTCTGTTTTCATAGATAAGGCCTAAAATTGTTAATTTGGCGTCCATTTGAAATATCAAGCAAGTTGTCTCATGTGCATGCTTCGATTTTTTGTTGTGACAAATATGTCGGAATTAGTGACAAACTTGTCAATTGTCATGACAAATAAGTCGAGAATATTTTTTTAGAGACTCGACAGGTAAAACCTGACAATTGTCGCTTTTATTAAACAGTTTTATAGCCTGACAATTTTGTAAGTATTTGCCTGTCGCATTTGGACTTAATTGTCATCTTTATTAAACGCCACTTGTCGCGACAATTCGACTTATTTGTCAAAAAGTGACAAATTTGTCGTATTGTCGCGTTTATTAAATAGGCCCCTGATGATGTTTTTACTACCTACCCAACATTGTTTTAGTGCTAATATAAATAAAAATTATGTTAAATATAAAGCTTTGGTTCAATCTTTCCAATTGAGCCGTTGCATCCACTTTTAAAATAATATTATTATTATTAATTAAATTGGCTGATGTTAATTATACAGGCTACGTAATTCCTAGTGTAGTGATAAACGTACCACCTGGTGATCTGACTGTTAGTTTGCCTAATCTCCATATATAAAAGCCAAAGTTGATCGACTGATATATCAACGTACTGTGTGTTTCAAATGAGAATAGGACGGACTTAGCGCCATATTGTGACCTCATCGCAGTCAATTCAAACCAGTTACGTAGGGTGGTAAAAAAAGTTTACTTTTAATTAAATTTATTTACAGAGATTACTTAAGGTACAAAAAATCAATCAGAATCTAGCTCTTCAATTCCGCTCATCTCTGCATTTCTGTCCGAGTGCGCGTCAGATACGTGTTAACGTGTTTTTACTTATTCCTGTAGGCAAAAGAACTCGCTTGGTCACTTTACTTTCATTTTTCAGTATTTGTAAAATGGTAGCGTACATTTCACGAGTCAAACTTATATTTCCTTCAGGTCTTCACGATGGAGCACACTAATAACGGCAAGATAGGAACCGACGTCCTTATTTTCTTTAATAATTTTGACATGGCTCCAGGGCCATTGCGGCAACAATAAAATAAAAAATGATATTGTATGGTTTTAAAAACGAGTTATGACTTCAATTTTTTAAATACTTTACGACTATTTAACGATTTTATTTCAATTCGATTCAAAACTATTAATTAAGTATGCAAATAAGTTTTTGTGCAAACCATACTTTTCAAGTATTATTTGACAGATCGAGATCATTGACGTTCCTATTCTTAATTGAAACGCATAATACAGGCCATACCTTAAGGCTAGAAAATTGAAATTTCGCTCACATATTCCTCTTATCACGTAGGCATCCACTAAGGAAGGATTCTTTCAAATTAAACTCCCAAAGGCGTGAAATGTGGGATCAATGTTTGTATGAAACTTTTAAAACTGAAAAAAGACACAAGATAGTAATCTTGTGTCTCGGTATACGTTATAGTGGACTCAAATATAATAATGGTTGACGTTGAGCACGTCTTATTGTGTCAGTAGTAGTAGTAGTAGTGATCACCACCATGGTTCAGGCCTTGATGTGGCGGTGGAGCTCAGTAGCCTAGGGTGAGCCCAGCACCTTGGGCGAAGCTAATTGAGCCAAGGGGGCTCTTTGTACCCCTCTTATAAAAAGTTGAGACAAAAGAGCAAGGGGCAAGGGGCGAAGACGGGAACCTCACCCCATTGTACTATCCCAACGTTGGGAGGGGTTGTTCTGTGATGCGGGACAACCCCTCTGTGGCGTCGGTCCCTTAGGGGACTGACTAGCCGTCGAGGTGCCCTGTTTGCTCATTAGATCTGGGTCACCTCACCGAAGGCGGCATTGGCAGCACTCGCCGGGGTTTAATGGGTAGAGCTGCGCCCACTTACCAGCTTTTGGGTGCAGCGAGTCCCACATACCCGCCGGGGGAGACCCACTCCCCCGCGGGATGCCTCAAAGCATTTCCCGGCGTTAAAGAAAAAAAAAGTAAGTAGGTAAGTAGTAGTGATTGGCGAACGCGAACTTTCTGGCGAACTTTAAAAACCGACTTCCAAAATACAATACTAATAAGTAATAAAATAACTATAACTGTAAATATTGTATTTTTGAAGTCGGTTTTAATTTTTTGAAAAAAAAAACTTATATTTTAGTGAATCCAAAAATCGTCGTCTTGACGTTCATTGAAGGAGGCCTATGTTCAGCAGTGAACGGGTAAAGGATGATGATGATGATGATGACGATGATTACGATGACCGCGACATACTATGGTGTGCTACCAAAGCATCATAAACGTTTGTTACTACATTGACAAGTAATAAAAGGAGCACAATATCATTGAGGTACAGAAAACCAACCGAATAGGCATTATTGGGAATAACTAAAAAACGACTTGTCAGATCTTAATAAAATTAATATGGGACCAAATTGGAAACACCAGCTTTACAACAAAAAAACAATTTTTCAAATCGGTCCAGCCATCTTCGAGTAATCGGGGAACATACATAAAAAAATAAATATTCCGACGAATTGAGAACCTCCTCCTTTTAGAAGTCGGTTAAAAAATAAAATCGGCTATCACTCTCATCGTACACCTGGCAATTTGCACCTAATACCTATTTGATAAAAGTGCTTACAAATAAGAGTAAAGACACTGATTAAAACGACAAATAAAAGACATCGATTTATTTAAAAAAAACACGATAAATATATAGGTTACATGTCATTGTTGTTAAACACAGTTGCCGTACCAAAAACCTGAACTAAAACAAATATTTATCACAGTGATTAAAAAACTTACAAATAAAACATATCCTAAGTAACACTTTTATGATTCGCATATTCAAAACTTAAAAATAAAGATATGTACCTAATAATAAAACATTTAGCATTTTTAGTTAAACAAAAACCGTATAGGTACCTAATCTAGAAGTACCTACCCTCAAAACTGGTTTTGTAAACTGTGAACAAGATGGCGTCTGCGGTGGCGATCTACTAGCGTGGAAACTTCGTGGCAATGTCAATGTTCATTATTACCATCGCGACTTTTAACTTTCGCGTGCTACGCGGCGTTAGTAGGTATACCGATTACGTATTACTACTTGCTATGCCACCCTAATCCTATAATGATGCTCATAAAAATATAACAAATGATAGTCTTTGCTGTGTGTGCGATATATTTATAGGAGATAGGGATATCTCTATATTATAAAATCGATAGCTTGTTAACGACCAACAGAAATTCGCGCGTGCTACATCAGCTGCTAAAAACGCCAGTTCACGCCACTACAGATACAACCGGACCAACCGAAACATACCTACATAACATTTTTTCCGTACCTATTTACGTCCTAAAGATGACCATGATATTAATATTCGTAGATAAACGCATTCACGCTTTATATAAAACATTGCGACAGTAGTGACGGTAATTGGCTCCACACAATCGGATCACTCACCACCGATCACAGCCAGCCGTGGCTGTTGCGCGCTAATCCTTTAGCCCATTTAGCCTATTACCCATAGTGGACACGGGACACTGCTGTAGCGAGTTGCAGTCACCGGCTACACGTGTGAGGCACGTATATACAAAATATAATATAAAAAGTGTGATAAACCGCTGTTGCTGGCTACAGCTGTGGCTCTGTCGGTGGCCCGTTTGAGCCGAGCCTAACTTTGTAATATTGAAAAATAAAAACATTTTTTTTTATTGTCGTCAGATCACTTACTACCCTGTTCATTTTCACAGCATTACAATGGATTATGAAAAAGGCTATGTATATATAATAGGAATACAGATTACGTATTAACAATTATATATTTTGTGGAAGTGTGTAAAACCTTTTTTGTAGACTTATTTTCGACGTAATTTCGAGGTTTCGACGGAATCTTTACCCTTATTCACATGATAATAGAATAAAAGATATATATAGGTACTTACCTACTACACTAAACAGTCCTTATACATTTTAATACATGAACGTTAATAAAATCAATCTACCTAAACATTGATGTTACAGACGACTTCTAACTTATTATTATTATGATATTAATGTTTTTCTTATTAACGTGAAATGTAAACGATCTTTTTAATAACTGGGTAATAATATACTTAATACAGCGATGCGCAAAATATGTGTTTCATTCCATTTTGATGAATCTTAGGTAGGTACGTAAAATTGTAGAGTCCGTTCTGACAATATATATCTTTCAGATATACTTATAGTATACATGCCATGGAATGCTAAATACTAATGCGCTTACACCTAGATAATATGTACTTATTCTAAAAAAATATTATAAAATAATGTCTGTAGGAATTATTACATAATATTATATGAAATGTACGGTGGGAAATCAGTTGTCTCGTAATACTATTTAATATTTATAATCAATTTACTAAAAAATGTGACTCAAATTTTTATTATGAATTGAAATGAAGAATTTTTAACTACTTGAAAGCCATATCAGTGTTAATGTTAGGAAAATGCAAATATTTTAATCTATAACAATGAACTTTTAAGTAGACATTTAATTTTTATAAATAGATAACCATAGATACGTATTAATAAAGTAGGTTATATTGTCTTTTATCTGAGCAATAAAAAATACTTAAAGATCTAAAGCTCTTAATTTAATTACCTAATGCATAGGAATAATATAGTTAGAATATATAAGTTTTTCAAATAAATATATCAATATAGTTACAATGTTTATTTACATAAGCACTATCGATTAAAATGTCAGCATTTTAACTGATATTAAGAGCTGAAGAGCTGGTCAACAAAAATTAGTCTAGCAATTCAAAGGGGGAACGCTGCCAGTATCTTCGGAACCTTGCCTAAAGGGACTTCTTTTTATTAATATACTTAAGTGATTATATTATATTTTTTAAGGTTTTTAGTTTTAGGTTCTTTGTAATTTATAACCATCTAACCAACTGCTATAGCTATATTATATACAAATATCATTGTCTAATTAAAAAAAAAGTAAGTAAATACTTGTAAGTAAGTATACGCTGTATCTCAAACACGAAAAAACTACCAAAATAAATTATAACAAAACTTATAAAGCCAAACGCAAAGCAACAACAACAACTACCCACTAAAATGGTTTTCGAATAATTACGACATCTTAAATATTACGTCTAATATATGTACCTACACATAAGTATTAAACAAGATCAAAACTCATATATTAAACACTTATAAACAAGAACTAAGTTTAAACAAAAACATAATAAGACAAGACACATCGCATTGCATTCGAGCAGGTTATATTAAAACATTCGCAAATATATAGTATTATAAAAATGCTGGCACCTTCGCATTTTTGTCATCAAAATTGCAATGAGATATGTCTTACCAATTGAGGAATCCCTCGAAGAACGGAAGATGCCATCTCTCTGTATAAATACAAAACAACCAATTATTAAGTTTCAAAACATAACTTTAACGCCGCGGTAATTTAACATTTTACAACGAAAATAACACTTGATTCTTTCTCTTAAGTAGGTACTAGTGTTGACCATTATCCTTATAGACTTGATAAATAAGTCAAAATACCTATATAGTTCATTTCAACACCACGTTTTTGAAATATTGTCTCAGAAGTTTATAATCATATAGACTTTGTTTGGGATTGTGTTTTTGAAAATTAGCGTGTTTAAATTTCAGTCGGTTGTGGGCGACGAGTGTGCGTCCTCATGTGGCGCGTGATCATATCTCGGCGACATGCCGCGTACGGGCATGACGGACACCGATAAGGCTTTTCACCCGTGTGCGTGCGCTGGTGGGTCGCCAAATGATCAGACCTCGAGAACACTTGACCACACGCCGAACAAGAATACGGTTTCACACCACTGTGTAAGCGCGCGTGCCGGGTCAGCATATCCGAGCGTGCGAAACGACGACGACATATCTCGCACTCGTACGGTCGAGTAGCTTCAGGTGCTCTGTCCCTGTGTCTTGAGGCGACATGCTTCGCTAAACGGTCGTGTACCGCAAATGTTTGCCCGCAAGTATCACATATAAAACCCAGTTCATTAACCGGCTTTGGTGTTTCTGATTTTATGGAGAGGTCGAGAGGCGCGTCCTCCGACGTTTTGGTGTCGTAACAGGGGGAGTCTAGCATCAGCCACTGTGGTAATGGATAATGATTATTGTTTCGTATCTGGACAGCCAGTTTATCAAGGAGCTGCGACAGCCGTCGACGTTTACGCATATATTTCGGACTGTAAGCTATGGAAGCCGTTTCTGCCATACTACTCGGGAAACCGCTGCTTCCTTCTCCGAGCCTTGTGGGCAACAGACTTGCATGCCAACCTGAAATTAAAATTCGAAGTATTAAAAAAATGTCATAATAGTAACAGTATTGTCTCTAAGAATAGCTGTAATGAAACACAGTTCTCAGTATTATTAAATTTGTGTGAAGTTGTTACTTGAACCAAAAAAGCTAAACAAATATACGTATTCAACAAAAAATAATCATCAGTATCATAATTCGTCACATGGCACCCTGAAGATGTTATATGACCACTTGACATATCATATGAATACATACCTACATATTATAGGTACGAACGACAAAGCATGGCGATTACCTACTATTAAATTATGCTTTTTGCTTAAAATAGGTTTCAATCGAGCATTAAAAATGATCATATTTAACTGTGAACAACAACGGGCTGATGATAATAATAATATCTATGGACGCATTTACACCACGTCAATCTGGTTCCATGGTAAGTTCTCGAAGAACTTGTGTTACGGATACCAGATATTTTTTATTTGTATTAATTGAAGTAATCACCCATACAATCAATGCATCTTTGCCAACGCAGTGACAGTTTATTGATGCCCTTCTTAAAGAAATCAGCTGAACGGGAGGCAACAAATTCTTCAAAGGCATTTTGTACTGCCTCTCGGGTATTGATTTTTTTTCCCGCCAAGAAGTTATCCATATTCTGGAAAAACTAGCAGTCTGTAGGCGCAAGGTCTCGTGAGTAGGGCGGATGACGGAGAGCTTCCAACCTCAGTTCTTGCAACTTGGAAACCGTGTGCTGTGAAAGTATGAGGTTGCGCGTTGTCGTGCAGGAGCAGCGGAGACGAACGATTGACCAATGATGGTTGGAGATGTGCCAGCTTCTCCATCATTGTGTTCAGTTCTTCACAGTACACATCTGCAGTAATGCTCACCCCGTTTAAAATCAAAAAAATCAAAATTCTTTAGGGCATTATTTAGGTGCTGAACCAGGATCCAACCAACTTGCTGAGCGCTTGCGGTTATCAAACAGAATCTATTTTTCATCGCAGGTAACATTGCGGTTCAAAATTCCTTCATTTGTGTGTCTGTTGAGCAGTGCAAGGCACGTCTCAACGCGTACTTCGCGCTGGCAATTATTGAATTCGTGGGGCACCCATTTGTCAAGCTTTTTTACCTTGCCAATTTGACGCAAATGGACCAATATTGTTTGACGATAACGTCGAAAGCTGCTGCTAATTCAGGCGTAGATTGTGTATCATCAGCTTCCACAATCGCCGTTAATTCGTCATTGTCGACCAAAGTCTTCGAATGACCGCGAGGTTAATTTTTCAGGTCAAAATTTCCAGAACGGAAGCGAGCAAACCAATAACAAGTGGTGCTGTAGTGTTAGCTCCGTAAACGTCGTTGATGTTGCGTGACGCTTGTGCCGCGTTGCTGCCACGACGGTACTCATATTCCATAATTACTCGAATTTTTAACGTATCCATGATGACGAAAAAGATTGAAATGCGATGAAAATGTAACACTAATCAATAAACAAATGACTACTTTTGGAAAAATAAATCTATGTTTTTTAAATAAAATTAATTTCAAATTAGAATTCTTAGTCAAACCAAAATTCTTTAGTTTTGAAATGGCCAGTAACTACTGCAGAACGGCAATTTCATAGGTAAAGACCTATTATTTAATACTTTTATAAAATACATATATTTAATTTTTTTATTATATAATACACATCCTTGACCCAGGAACACAGAAAAAATTTTTGTTTCCTGGCGGGATTCGAACCCACGACATCCGGCTTGAGCGCCAACGCACTAACCATTAAGCCACAGAGGTCGTCGATGATGATGAATTGAATGCAACTTAAAACGGCATACATATTGCTCTATTGTGTGCTATACCTCCACGTGGTTGGTTATTCACAAACTTAAAAGCAGGTGTATGTTTTTTCTTTCAAATTTTATTTACATTGTGAGATGGTGAAGCGCGCGTAAATACTGATAATGTACAGTTTTTTTTTGCGCATCTGTCAGCTAACTATGATGGGCGACCCTTATCCTTGGCTTCCAATTGGTAGTCCTAAGAGCCTTTAGAACCAATCGCATGCCTTTATAGTTGTACAAAAGATATCCCCCAAGATTTGTGAGCGTGGTTTCAATTTTTTGTCGTATTTCAGAGGTTTTGTATACAGCCAAAGGGCATTGCTAAAAAATCTACTCAAATTATTAAGAGATATGTAACACGAACAATGAACATGACTAAGTGTACTATTTAAACCAATCATTTCTGTTATATATTAAGTTTAAAGAGTTTATCCTTACTCCTTTATAGATAACAATAAAATTTACTCTTTTAGTTAAGTTCTACAAGAAATAGGTAGGTAGGTACAAATAGCTAGTACATATTTATTATTTTAACTTTTTTACGTAGGTTGGTTTATAAATTGTACATCTTTCATTCATCATCTACGACTCTGTGGCTCAGTGGTAAGCGCGTTGGCGCTCAAGCCGGAGGTTGCGGGTTCGAATACCCCTAGGGAACAAATTTTCTGTGTTCCTGGGGGATGTGTATTAAATATGTGTATTATATAATATTAATCTTGAATATATGTATAGTATAAAAGTATTAAATATATTTCCGTTGTCTGGTAGGTACCCGTAACACAAGTTCTTCGAGAACTTACCACGGGAGCAGATTGGCGTGGTGTGAAAGCGTCCATAGAAGTAATTATTATTATCATCATTGTATAGCTTTAAGGCCGAAAAGTATAGCCCTTTCGAAAAAAATAATTGTAGGTATGTTTGTAGGTGATTCATTGATTGTAGGCATGGGCATTTAAATTTATTTTAAGTATTTAAAATTTTAAACATTATCTACATTTAATTCTATAATGTAAATCAATTCTCGAATACTGTAAATCTATACCTACCTACTTATTACAAACCACGTATTATTAAAAAAAAATATAGTTTAAAGAAACTAAAAACACGCATTATTGGGTTAACAGAATTACTTATTGTAAAAAAGCGTGAGGTGCATATTCATTATTAAAAATATTTCATCGGTATCTATTTCTTAAAAGTGACGTTAATATAAAAACTTAGTTATAAGCACCACGCTTTTTTATAATAAGTAATTTTGTTAACCCATTTAATTCATCCATTAAAATTATTTTCAAATTTTTAGTTGGGTTTGCTATTAATGCGTGTTTTTTAGTTTTTTTAAACTATAAAATATTATTTTTTACTGTTTAGTGTCGATTTTTTTTAAATAAAGATATTATAAATTTAAAGTACTCAACTAATAGCAATCACTTTACAATGAGTGAGAGACTAAAACAACACAAGTGATGTAGGTAACTTGCGCGCCTTACGCCTTCCTAGCATGTGCTATCCTGATTATCCTGGTCAGGATATTGGAATAATTTTATCAAATTATTGTATTGTCAACGGTCCTCGATAAATCTACTAAGTTTGAACAAAATCTGGTCGTTAGAAGTGAGTCAAAATTAAGTCTAAAGGAGTCGGTTACATACATACAAACAAACATACGTACAGGTGAAACTAATAAAAGCGTGTTAAAAATCTTGATTTCTTGTAGGTACCTAGTTGGTAATAAAATGGAATAATACAGTATGCACCTATCCCCACCGCCACGACAAGGTGCTGGGTTCACCCACTTTGGGTGAAGCAAATTTACGGTTGTTAAGAAAAACAAGTATGCACTTATATATTATAGAGACTTTGAACATATTACAAGCATAATATTGTGAGCTCTACCTATTAGATACTTGACGCTCTATACTTGAACTAAGAATGAAATTTAGTTTCTTCAAGAAATTTTATTATTAGCGCTTTCTACCTGGCATTCACTTTATAATATTGTAATATTAATTTACCATAGTTTATAACTAGCTTGTATAAGTCAATAGTTAATATTTTCTTTTAGTTGTTAATTGTCATTTTGCGAATGCTGTGGCACCTATATGTAGTGCAATAATGTCATGCTTTCAGTAATATTTTCATATATTGTAAGTATTTATTGTAACTACAACTGGTTGTCCTTAAATAAATAAATAAATAAATAAACATAAAGAAATAATGTTTACTTTTATATAATATTGTATTTGTAAGTACCTAGGTATATGTTGTATTATCACAATGATTGATTTCTTCAAATTATCGGATTTATTTAACATTTCTCTGGAAACTGTAAAGGATCACGGTTTTACCTTATCAAAGATTATATTCAAAATTGATACCTAAACCAATATTAGTAACTATTTATGTATTTTGGAAGTTTAGGATGATTCAAGGTCGTAAGTTTATACCTAGATTAATATTGTAGTATCTATGTATTTGGGTGATTCTCTGTAAGGATGTTTTTTGCTGTCCCGGGCTAGAAAAATTGTTGTTTTGTAACAAAAAAAAATATTACGAAAGTAAAAAAAAACATTTCTATTTGCAGCATTGAAAACTAAAATGAAATAATTTTTGGTATTTTTGTCTCGTAAACCATCGAAATAACAGTCCTCTGGGCAGTCCCTTTCCTAAATTGAAACTTTAAGATTAAATTTTAAGTTATTCGTCGTCGTATATATTTTGGCCCATAATGTATCTAATATAAACTTAATTAGTTAACTAAAAATCTTCTTCAATAAAAAGTAACGAAAGATAATTTGATTCATTAAATTCATTAAACCAAAGTTAGTCCCACGCGTTTTAAGAACAGTGCCAGAACCCTGCCAGAAGTTCAAAGCCCAAAAAAAACCAGCGTGTTATTTTACGTTCTGTAAGGTTTATAAGGACCTAACTAGACTTGAGTTAATAACCATAGGGCTATTTGTGCTTTATCGCTATTTTATTTAGTGTCAAAACACCGTTTGTGCTGGAAACATGTGCCTGTGACACGAGAAACTCAGTCCCCTGGCAGCTATTTTTATTTATTAAAATATATTTATAAAATTGGATCCATAAGTCTTAATATTATTCTAATTAATGTAAATATTCATCGAGAACTTGAAAAGTTGAATGCATCGAAATAGTTTGCTTGATTTTTCTCAATTTGATAAAAAATATAGTCCCCTGGCAAACAGTCCCCTGTCATGTTATATGACAAAAGGTACACAAGGTTTGCGAGTTTCCGGTGGCCTATTAGGGGAATAGGGAAAAGAAGGGCAATGCATCTGAATAATCTCTGGTTGTGTGTATGTGTATGGGCGTCGAGAGTCGCCAAAAGGCTTTGACTGCTCGTTTGCCCTCGTATGCTATAAAAAAATACAAAACATAGTGTAAGTAGGTACTTTGTATCCTTTATAATTAAATAATAAAATATTTTTTTTGTAATTGTAATTAAACTATGTTATATCATTGTCTTTCGTAGATGATAGATATAATAAACTAATTATAAGTTAAATTATTTCCATTAATTTACTACCTACTTACGTACTTACCTATAAGTTATAACTTACCTAGGTACCTATTTACTCTATCTGATTTCATTATTATATTATAAATTAAAGATTTTAGAGTCTAGACTCTAAAATCTTGGTAATATTTTGACTTTGTTCAGATTTTTTAATCCATTTAAACATATATATAAATTAAAAACTTCATCGCGCCCTTGTTAGACGTCGCCTGCCGATCAAAATATAAGAATAATTAATTAAGTGATTAATGTGCCAATAAAATAAGAACGTACATCTTTCACATTATCCAACCAGGCAATGTTCCAACTTGATATCATGCACAAATTCTGGTACACACACAATCCATATGATATTTTGCACGAGATGTGTTTATCTATTGCATTTTAGAGTCCAAGATGCACTTAGAAACACAGAATCGAGTTGCGTACAGTGAACGGTACGTAAGGTCGGGCGTGCGACCGTCGACCGGTCCCGCCGCCCCCGCGCCTTGCTTGGATACATTGGACATTCACACACGAAACATTACATACACATTCACCACGTCCATCTCACGGCGAGGATAGCGAGCAACTGACAGGCGGAGCGCCGCCCGCGCCGCCTCCACTCCACCTGCCGAAACATCGCAAATATTTGTCTGCGCGCGCGCACCCGATGCGCAACGCGGGGAACGTTACTATAAGCGCATTTTGTTCAAACGAGGGTAACGATTTTCTTGCAATCATAAGTGCGTAGTCTCTGCGTGCGCCGCGGTAGAGCCGCGCCTTTAATGCGTAAATTATGGATCTAAGTATTAATTCTTAGCTTGTTCAAACCGATAGCTACCGTACCACCTATGATTTGTTAAAATACATTTCCCATACACATACAATATAATATACACTTTGAAAGACATAAATGGAGAGCCTATAACAATATATTGAGCCTATAACAACTATAGCCCTCATTTACGTATAAGTATTCGTTTGTCATCTGCCTATGTATCAACACAGTTTAAATACATATCTATGAATTTGGTTATACTGTGGTATCAAAGTATCATAAAATCATTATTTGAACAACAAAGATTGTTTCAAGTTAGTTTTAAGTGGGGATTACATTGCAGAGTACTCCCGGTATATAAATTATGTACTAAATACATGATTAATACATTTCCGAGAACTAAGGTTTCATTAACCTTTAATTGCACAGAAATCATAATCTGCTTTTTTTCATCCACTGTTTGATTTATCATTTACTTCTAGTGCCTTTTTTTTTCTTTTACGCCGGGAAATGCTCGGAGGCATCTCGTGGGGGAGTGGGTCTCCTCAGGCGGGTATGTGGGACTCGCTGCGCCCCAAAGGTGGACGCAGCTCATCCCACTAAAACCCGGCGAGTGCCACAAATACCGCCTTTGGTGAGGTGCCCCGGATCTGATGAGCAAACAGGGCACCTCGACGGCTAGTCAGTCCCTCAAGGGCCCGACGCCACCTCCACAGAGGGGTTGGCCCGCACCACAAAACAACCCCTCCCAACACCGAGACAGTACAATGGGATGAGGTCCCCGTCCTCACCCCTTGCCCCCTGCTCTTTTGTCCCTTCTTCTTATAAGAAGGGTGGAGGAGGAGGAGTTCAGTGACATACACACATAAAGAAGAATCCTTACTTATTACTTATTAATATTATAAATGTGAAAGCGTGGATGTTTGTTACGCTTTCACACGAAAAGTACTTAACCGATCATCATGAAACTTTGTACACATATTGTTGGAGGTATTAGAAGTAACATAGGATAAAAAAAAAAACTAAAATCTTATCCTGCGCAGACGAAGTCGCGGGCACCAGCTAGTTATATATAAAGATGATTAAAATTTATGTTTGGAGTGTTTGTAGGTTTTTATAAACGGAGATTTGTTTTCTTTACCTGACTATCTAATGACACAAAACGTGACTTACCGTGGTGTAGGGTAAGCAGTAGTAATCTTGGCCCCCTCTCAATCATTGGCCTTTTGAAAGTAAATTCAATATATTATGAGTTGCATTACGATAAGACATACGAAAAAAAAATATATATCTTTTTCTGTTGATAACACTCTTAAACGTAAATAATAGTTTTTAAATTGAACGGCTATCAACACTTACAAAAAAATACTTTCCTAGTGACTACAAGAAGTGTGCGGTTTGTTACGAAAATTGTAAGAAGTAAGTATTTTACATTATTATTTTACTATTTAGTTGCTATTCAAATGGCGCGATATGCGCTCAGTTAATTAATTACTATTCAATTTCGGCTTACATAGCATAATTCATGCAAAAACTCTCAGGATAATCTAAATTTGAGTAGGCCAAAGTCAGTACCTATGGTTTATATGGAAGATTAATTGATTAGCATCTATGCCAGAAATAGTAATTGGTGATTTAAATTTCGCCTCTTTTTAAACCTTTGAATAAATGTTATTATCCAATTCTTTATTAGTAATTTTAGTGTAAATGTAAATAGTATCGCAGGATCTAGATTTTGGCCCGGTCAATCATTATACTTTTACGTCTTTGTCCATGCTAATCATTATACTTTTACCTATGTCAATCTTTGTACAAAGAGATCTTAAATACGTAGTGATGTACGAATGTCGATTATATTAGGTACCTACCTACGAATTGCAATACCATTTTTCATTTCATTTATTTGGAATCAAACATTTTGATAACTTAATATAATTTGTGACCAAAACTTTTTCTGTTTACAAAGTAGGTAAATAGCTGGCGCGGCGAATAAATGCGGCATCATAGGTGGACAAACGCATGATATGATGCTGATGAAAGCAATCTAGTTTTAATAAAATTAATATAATTAAAGTAATTAATAATAATAATATTGACGTGATGAATAATAAACATTACTTTAATTACCTTTGTTTTTCATTGTATATGTACCTACCTAAATTCCTATGATAGCTTGAAATAAGGACTTACCTACAAAAATTACACTCTGCACATCACTATCGCTTAAAATTATATTTTGGTTTAGAGATTGGCCCTAGCGTGGTATAAAAATTGGCAGTGCTAATAAACACAAAGTACAGTGATTGACATGCCTATCATTATACTTTTGGTATGCCAATTTCTGTACACCTATGGCCAATGATTGTATTTTTGGCTCTTTTTCTATATTTTCTGCTTTAAAGTTGTAAATATCGTGCAATATGATAATGGTTTTGATTTATTCTAATTGCCAAATTTGTATGAAGAAACTTGACGGCAAGTGTTATTAAATTTTGAACATTATTTTGTAGAAATTTAAGTTCAAAGTCAATGCTTATCTTAAAGGGCCAATCATTGTACTCCTTACCCTGCATTGTTCAAGAAATATTTGTTTATTTATCATTGTTGCTGATTATCGAATATGCTAATTGGGATGACACTGTTCTTTTTACGCTAGGCATAAAAGCTCAGTTCTGCAGAGGTTCTAATAAACTGCTTATTGAAAACAGTAGATGCTCTCTAGATGCCATAGATAACAAACAGAAAGACCTAGGTGTATCCAATGCCCCATTTAACCAGTTGGGGGCCCTGGGCAGTAGGATAATGGGGCCCGACGAAAACAACAATTTTAAGATCTGGGAGCCTGATTTTTGGGCCTAGACAAGAACAAACGTTATGTCTTTATTTAACTTTTTTATTTTTTATTTAGTTTAGACGTGAAAGGTAATTTAATACTTAATCATAATATTACTGCTACGTTATCACTGAGTGGCATACGCTATACAAATATATAATATATAGTTGTAAATCCAAGTAATTGCTGGCGATGCTGCAGGTAGTAAAAATATAGTCAGCATAGAATAGTTTCCCCGTCGAAAATTTCATTCAGTTATCTTAAACGTATCGGTAACAATATTCTTAATATACCCACTTATTGCTCAAATAAAATAACTAAAACATAAAACGAGATAAGTTATTTAGTATAATTGGTAAAATGATTTTTTTAAATTATTCTTCAATATTAAAGAATATTTTTATTATGAATCTATACTAATATTATAAAGCTGAAGAGTTTGTTTGTTTGTTTGAACGCGCTAATCACAGGTCCGATTTGAAAAATTATTTCAGTGTTAGGTAGCCCATTTATCGAGGAAGGCTATAGGCTATATAACATCACGCTGTAACTTAAAGGAGTTGAGTAACGCGGGCGAAGCTGCAGGCAACAGCTAGTTATCTTATAGTATATAAGTAAATCGAACTTGCGATTGATCTACACTGTTTATTAGCATATTTACATTTCGACTTTTGACCATCGACTTTTAATGACTTATCGCAGAATGTTGGGTTTTAGGAATAATTTATTTGAAATGTTTATTTATGTAAACAAACACTAAAACGGAACACGTCTAAAATAATAATTTTGTTTGAAAGCTTTGACTCATGAGAACCGTCTTATTAGTTATTAAACAAAATATATTACACATAAATAGCAGGTAAAATAAAGGCATCGGACTAAAAAACAAAATCACTAGGCTTATGTACAAACACTGATTAATATTTTATTTACTATTTTCTAGTAGTATTTAATAACTTTACCAAAACTAACTTTGTTTTTATTTTTTCGTTCTCCATAATATCTACTTTATAAATTTTAATTTTAAATTTTAATTTTAAAGAAATTCGCGGCTTTATCTTTTACGCAGTGACAGAATCATCTTTCTTAACAAAAGATTTTAAATAAAACCTACTAAACTACTACTTTAATTTCTTTGATTTAATAAATTTTAAAGGGACATCAATAATTAATTATTTAATACACTATACTCAGTCCGAGTTTCAATTTTCAGGAATTTACCGACGCCGGGATTATGAAACGTTTTAGAAATCTGTCTTTTTCTTCTCTGACTTAATTCACTTAAAATATACGAGGTATATAAAAACAAAAACCTTTGTGTTTAAACTTTTTAAAATTTACTGCAAAATTATATTAATTAAAACCATTGTAAAAAAACACAAACTGACCTGCAATATCTAAACTTTTGACCGCGTTTTGCGAATTAATTAATGCTTCCATTTTTAAACTTAACAACACAACACGTAAGTCATATGGCCAACGAGAATCTCGGGAGCGTGATGTAGCACGCGCGATGTCTTCTTAACGAATGAGTCCCGTTACGAAATCAGTGCTAGGGTGGAAAAATAATAGGGCCAAGTTTTATTGTTGTGTAATGAAGTCTAAGAAGGGTCCGAGTCTAAGCAGATGGAGGGCTTGCGTGAGAAACGGGGGCGGCTTAGCGACCCTAGCAGCTGTCTTAGCTCGTGGGTGTCTTGGTGTCTCGATATGATGTGATTTTTTATATTTGAATATTCATATGAGGCATTCTAAATTCAGTGTGCCTAGAAGTCCTTAGGTGACCAATTTTTTTTTGATTGAAGGTCGGAAGCAAGGTCTCGCTTTCTACTAAGAGGAGGGGGGAGGGTTGAGTAGGTACTCTTTGTTTACGTGGTTCATCGGTATTAGGAAGAACCTTTTTGACTTTAACTACAGTCTTTACCTTGAGATCTCTGCGGAGGTGCAATTATGTTAGTTAAATGGGAGGCATGTAATGTATTTATTGGTGGTTGGCGTTATGCGCACAGCTCAGGGCCCCGTGATTATAAAGGGCCCTATATTGAAAACAATATGAAATATATCATCATCATCACCCTTTTTCAGTCCATTGCTGAACAGAAGCCCCTCCCTCCGTCAATAAAATATATCAGAATAAAAAATATCGACAATTACAATCCATTTTGGCAATCCTGAGTATACGTCTTATTTTGTCGTGACTATAAAAATTCCAAATGAATTCAAAATTACAATTAGTCAATAAAGTGTGCCCCAAGTAGCCCAGGACCCCTCCAATTCACTCAGGCTAAACGAAGCTGGAACGCGCGTCTATGGAAACTATCCAAAAGTGTCCGCTTTGTCTAAGTATAGTGATAATCTAGATAAATGTGCGAATCTGTTTATGTATAATATCCTCTTACACACATACCTTTCGCTTATGATTTGTTTTGCGAAGTCATCATAATATCCAAACTTTGTGAAGTGTCCGCTTAAGCCGGGTTTTCACTATCTTAGTACATTCGGACCGGATGGCCACTCGGATGCTATTCGGATAGAGAAAGCCCGCGATCTTAGTGTACTCGGACAGAGTGCACTAAGATGTACCCATCCGAGTTGACTAGGACGGCGCTCTACTTGTACGAGCTGATTCGGATGGAATTTTAAAAATAAAATGGCGACTACAAAGAAGTCTTACGGAATATGAAACTAAATTGAACTTATTATAATAATAATATATTGTATAATTTGTTAAGAGGTAGTGCCATGCTGCTTAGCAGCCGAATTGGGCCTGTACGACCAGAGTGGTACCTCTCGCTCACATAACACCGGCGTCAAGTGACAACTATGCTGTCGCGTTTCGTGCGGTTTGTGAGTTTCCGGTGGCCCATTGGGGGGTTAGGGAAAAGGAGGGCAACGCATCTGAATAATCTTTGGTTGTGCGGATGTGTTTGGGCGTCGGTAGTCGCCAAACGGCTTCGACTGCTCATTGCCCTACTAGATTAGATTTTGGACAATTCACACAAAATGTTTTTAAATACAGCCTATGTGTCATTCTCGTGTATAAACTGTAAAGGTAATATTAGGTATTGTAGTTTCATTTAAAACCCATTGAGTATTTTACGTATTTAAACACATACATATTATAAACTATCGCGCTTATAATATTGGTAGGATATCTAATATTAGTATAATATTATAATATTTAAAATTGTATATTCTTATTGTCTCA
The DNA here is from genome assembly GCA_963853865.1 of Helleia helle. Lineage (NCBI taxonomy): Eukaryota > Metazoa > Arthropoda > Insecta > Lepidoptera > Lycaenidae > Helleia > Helleia helle. Next base: position 11,744,133 of record OY971420.1, read on the forward strand.
GATATTTAATATTTCGATATCTGCGACAGTTTTGATCCCTCGCAGTAACAGATCAGACGTCTTTATTTCCATCGCGAAAGATGATTAAATACTAAGTAGGTACCTACTCGGATGTAAAATCCATTTTTTCGTGTAGACAACAATCCGAGTGTACTCGGATACGACCTATTATATCTTAGTACACTCGGACCGAGTGTACTAAGATAGTGAAACCCCGGCTTTAGTCTAAGCATTAGTAAATAAATATGCAGATAAATGTACGAATCTGTTTCATCATCATCATCAGCCTCTATCCATCCACTGCTGAACATAGGCCTCCTTCAATGAACGCCAAAACTACCAATTCCCACCTGGTTAACGGTCCACCAACACTTCGTCTACCTCAACGTGGCCTTCACTCTTGAACGTTATGGCCTATCGGCCATCCGTTCTCCTGAGTGTGTGACCAGCCCATTGTCACTTCGGTTTATTCATACCATATTACACCTACCTTTCGCGTACGATTTCTGTTGCGAAGACATTGTATGAAATTAATAAGTACTACCTAACTTAGATTTACTACTTTACCTATTATTTTTGTAGCCTAAGTTACTCCTTACTATATCAGTAGTGCAAAATCCAGATATTAGCCGGAACAAATAAACAAATAGGCAGACAGACACACAGATAGACAAAAATTACAACAATTGATTTTTTGATTGTAAGTGTAGGTAGCGTATAAACTTTGTATTTAGGTAATATAATATATGTATTATTAAATACATAAATATACATATTTATATAATCTATACTAATAAATAAAGTTTATACGCTACCTACACTTACAATCAAAAAATCAATTGTTGTAATTTTTGTCTATCTGTGTGTCTGTCTGCCTATTTGTTTATTTGTTCCGGCTAATCTCTGGATTTTGACGAAACTTTCACTGGCACTACTGATATAGTAAGGAGTAACTTAGGCTACAGTAATCTATACAACTCTTCGTAAGTGTGGACTGCTCGACCGCTACCAAGCAGTCCCGCGACATCGTGCCATGCTGGGCCCAGGTTCCCATCCTGAAGCCCGACACAAACACAGGGGCGTTAATGCCTAATGGACGCGCACCTCCTACGCACGGGAGAGGGGAGGCCTCGTCAGCGGCCTCCTCTCTCACCCGCACGTCGGCCTCCTTCTGGGACATTACTGCCTCGCAAGGAGTCCAAAGGAGACTATCACCGTCCAAGACTCGTCGTCACGGAGCATCGCCGTGATATAATCATTTAGCCCTAAGCAATGGAAAAATTTCGGACTTTCATAGAATAACTGGTGAAATTAAATTTCTGCTACGCTGTGTAATATTATAATAAACTAGCTATAAATACCCGCTTCGCTGGGTCATTTTTAATTGTATACTTATTTGTTAATGTTTATAATCTATCACTACTTACTTCACAATTTTTTCACATAAAAGACACATTTTCTTTTTTCTTATTAATTTATTGATCTTACTTATTTTTACATTAAAATCTTACGACTAAGTAGACATTAATATCTTTTATGATCTAACATTAACTGATATACTAAACAATATTATTGAAATACATTCATATATACTACGTTTACAGTTTTGCATTCTGGTGCATAAACAAATAAATTTTCTTTCTGTCCCACGTGTGAAAAAGCTACATAGAGTTGACCATGTGAAAAACAGGATTCTTTTAAATTAACTCCACAAAATCGGAACGTCTGACCTTGCGCCTTATTGATAGTCATACTATAAGCTAATCGTACAGGAAATTGTAACCGTATAAAACAAAATGGTAAATCATTCGAAATTATTGGAATTCTTGGTATAAAAACCAAGTTTCCTTTTTCTTTGCCAGTGAGAACTTCTGCCTCAATGATGTTGTTTAAAATTTGTTTTACGCATAATCTTGTACCATTGTACAATTTTGGCGTATTAAGATTTCGCATTAATATGACTGGTAATCCAATTTTTAGCTTTAATTCATGAGAAGGCATACCAGGTAGGTTTAATGAATTTAAAAATTCCGTTGGAAAGTTTAAACTTTCATCTTGATTCATCATTGTATCTATTGATTTATAGATTTTTTCCTCTCCCTGTATTTGTATTTGTATTTGTATATGTATTTCCTGTATTTTTTCATTTATTCGTTTTACTGCATCATTTTTTGTAACCAAAATTGTTCGCTCAGACAGCCATGTTTTATTTAAATAATTTTGTTGTATCGATGGATAAATTTTGTCTATAAGGTGTTCTTCGGTGTCTACCACATGACATATCTCTTCAGTTAAAATTATTTTGCCAGACTGTGGATCTAGTGGGTAGGTGCCATTCCCAATTTTCAAAAGATTGTCGGCAAACTCTTGTGCTTTTGGATATCCAGTAATTAACGCTCGCATATTTTCTGTCAGTGATAACTTTTCAACATTGTTCCAAAAAATTGATCGCTTTAAACACGCATTTATTTCGTCAGCTGGTGTTGATTTTGGAATAACTGGTAATGTTTGTCTAAAATCCCCTGATAGTAGCAATAAAGCATCTCCCATTAGTTTTGTATTTTTCCGAAGATCCTGTAATGTTCTATCCAGCGCTTCCAGTGATTTTCGATGAGCCATCGTGCACTCATCCCATATTATAAGTTTGCATACTATTATAATTTGGCCACGTACAGAAAATTTTGTGATATTACAGACTGCGAATTCTTATTCAGCTACATTTAATGCCAAATTTAATGCAGAATGTGCCGTTTTTCCACCTTCCATTAATGTCGCGGCAATTCCAGAGGATGCCAATGCTAATGCTATTTCATTTTTCACCCGAATTGTAGCTAGGACCAAATTAATGAGGAAAGTTTTTCCAGTACCTCCGGGTGCATCTAAAAAGATTATTCCTCCTGCATTCGTCTCAATACGATTTATTATTGTGTTATATACTATTCGTTGTGTTCGTGTTAATTTTGGTTCATTTTCTTCAATGTAACTCATCATTGCAATTCATCTTTATTATAATTAAGTTATTTTGTTAATTCAGAATTAGTCACGCTTAATTCGTTTCTTTTAGGAGATTGCACTCCGAGAGTAACTAAAGTTTGATTACATATTGCGAAACATCTATCTTCTAATATTTTTAAAGCTTCATTATAAATATTATCGTTGAATGTAATATTCATATCTTGATTTTCTCTACGTAGTCTTGCTAGAATATCATCACTCATACTATCACGATATTTCAGCCATAGTCTATTCGGATTTGAAGGATTACACGATGTTAGAATTATAGCAAAGAGTTCTCGCAGTTGATTCGCTGTTGCTGTTTCTGCTGCCTCTTTCATTGCCTGCTCCCATTGATTATCATTTTCTAATAAAACACGACGCTGGCATGCTTCACGATACGTGTCGCAAATGTAACCATCTACTGTTCGAAGATCTTCAAAAGAAGTTGGTCCACGTACTTCATGAAGTAGTAGACGTAAATAGAAACATTCAGCATTCTTTGGATGTACCGTATATACTCGACCAATAGCTTTATCTTTAAAGACACCTTCAAATCCTTCAACCGAAACTCCTTTCTTTCGTCGATTAAATACTTTTCGCTATTAATCCCATGTATAATAACTGGGAATATCACCATTAAGAAGAGTTCTAGCAAACAGATCACTTTGACACAATTCGAAAAATGCAGTTAACGTAGTATTAACAGGTTGGTTTGCAACTTTTTGTGCTGTTTGATTGGTAAAATATATCCGTTGCCCATTCTCAAGGTGAACTGCTGAGTAAAAATCAGCTGGATTCCTGTCATGAATCGGAAACCCTAATATACGCCAAGCTGCCTCATTACTATTTATATATCGTTCCATTTGATAACTTAAAATTTCATCATATCTATTTTCATCAGTAATTTCAAAGACAGTATCACTTCCTTTGTTAATATAGTTACACACATATTTAATTGACTGAACTGAACTGCAACCTATCCTATATTTCTTATTCCTATTACTCATTCCTATATAATCCTACATTTATATGTGCATTAAACATTTTCGATAATAACGGATTATAAGGGATAACCCATCGATTATCAATTTCGATTTCTTCACCCCGTACTCTAATTTTTGCTGTAAATCCTCCTTCACTCGGTCACTTCACTTTATTTAGTTATATCTTTATATATATATTTCTTGTGTGCGTGTGTATGTCACCGAACTCCTCCTAGACGGCTGGACCGATTTTGGTGAATTTTTTTGTGTGAGTTCAAGGGGATTCGAGGATGGTTTTCACAAAAAAAATGTACAGGACAACGTCTGTCGGTGCCACTAGTAATTCTTATAAAAATCGACTGAAGCACGGGTTTGACATTTCGGCTTATATAGTCGCAAAAATTATCCCCACTACCGACCAAATTTTCCGGATTGTTCTAAAAATTTCGACTTTTAAGTAAATCAAGAAATTTTAAAAGTTTCTAGAACGATCCAGCATATTTCTAATCTATCAGAAAGTTGAGATACATTTTGGAGCTTTCTAGATCATTGGAGGAATTTCTAGAACATTCTATATTGATCAGAAAATTAGCATACAATCTAGATCAATCTCGTAATATATAGAACATTCTTAATCGTTCAAAACCGTGGCAATAAATTATTTTAGAACATTCTGGAATATTCTAGATCATTCTAGAAATTTCTAGGTGATTCTAGATTTTTTCAAACATTTCAAATATGTTTGATCAATCAGAGCCTTGGAATACATTCCAAAGATATCCAAATTATTCTTAGATGTTCTAGATTATTCGATAAATTTCTAGATCATTCTAAAATTTTCTAAAACATTTTTATTTGATTCGAGTATATACTTACATTTGTAAACTTTACAAATAATTCTAGAAATCTCTAATACATTCTAGAATTCTTTAGAAAAATCCAAATCATTTTAGATTAATGATATAGCTGTGAACACCCGCTTCGCTGGGCCATTTTAATAGTACACTTATTTGTTGATATTAGAATTTTTTGGGATGTTTAAAAAGTTACTAAAACACTCAGCATATTTTCGATCGATAAGAATGTTAATGTTTAAAAAGTTACTAAAACACTCAGCATATTTTCGATCGATAAGAATGTTAATATATATTTTAAAGCTCTCTAGTTTACTCGGAGTTATTCTAGATCATTCTAGAATTTTCTAGAACATTTTCGATCGATCAGAACATTGGTATATATATTAAAGCTTTCTAGAACATTCCAGAAGTTTCCTGAACAATCCAGACCATTTTAAATCAATAATAGTCACATTTTCAAAGTTAACATCTTTCAACCCCCGTATCTTTTACACCCTTATAATTATCAACTTGCAACCACCATAGTGCACAATGGGAACCTTGTACCTATTGCCACACACAAACACTTTTCGTCTGCAATGCGTAGTTTTGGCTGCAAAGTGAAATATAGGGACACACACCTCCAATTTTATATATATATACGAGATAAGAGATATAAGAGATATCTCCAATTTGACGTTGGCGAACTCAATTAGGTATCTTTTGAATTTTCATAAACGGAAATTGGTTGCATTTTCAAGGTATTGCGACATTAATCCTATTTGATTTTAAGATTCAAATGTTCTTAATTAGCTCCTTTACTAAATATAGGTACTGAGATAGGTACTTATGTTAACAACATTGATGTTTTTTATTAGCTAAAAAAACTAACTGTTGCCCGCAGCTTCAGCCGACTTAACTTTTGTTTTGTTGGGGTGAGCCACCCTTAGCACAAAAAAAAAAACCTATTCTATGAACCTACTGAATATATAATTTCATCAAAATCGGTCAAGTCGTTTCAACTTTCAACACTAAAACTGTGACACAAGAATTTTATTAGTAAAATAAGGTGGTAAGTATACTAATTAACTTGTAATTACTTTTTAAATAAATATGTGGAGACCGCGCTCGTAAAAAATGACGCTTTTTTTTTACCATTCTTTTATATTAGGTACCTATAATTATTTACGTAGCGTAACCCGTGTGCGTGTGATAAAGATAATTCACTGATGACTTTGATATTTCCAATATTATTTCCATTGAAACTGCATCGTCGGCATGCATATTTTAATTATTTTGCAGTTTATTAAAATAAATATGTATATTAAAAATTGATTATCTATACCAATAATTAATATAACTGAAGAGTATGTTTGTAATTTCAAATTGCCTGCAGCTTCGCCCGCGTTAACTTTGATTTACAGCCGTATCCGGATTGATGATGCTTATTTTTATAACCTAAGTTACTCGCTATAATACCAGCTATCTGCCAATGAAAATCCCGTCAAAATTGGCCCAGCTGTTTCAGAGATTAGCCGTAACAAACAGACAGACAGACAGACGGACAGACAGACAGACGGAAAGACAGACAGACAGACGGACAGACAGACAGACAGACGGACAGACAGACAAAGAATTTAAAAATGCTATGTAGGTATATATACCGTGTATACATCTATTAAAAAGCAGTTTTTTTATATTATAAACAGACACTCCTATTTTATTTATATGTAGGTATAGATAGCATTTTTTACAAATTTTGTCCGTCTGTTTGTTCCAGCTATTCTTGGAAACGGCAGGGCCGATTTCGACGGGCCTTGCACTGGAAGATAGCTTATGTTATAAGGAGTAACTTAGGCTATAAAAATAATCATCATCAATCCGCGTACGACTGTAAATGTAAGTTAACGCGGGCGAAGCTGCGGGCAGCAGCTATCTATATATATACAGATAAATAAAATTGGAGTGTCTGTTTGTAATATTAAAATAACCGCTTTTTACTAACTGCATATGGTACGTCCATATGTAGTTAGTAAAAAACGGTACACGGTACAATTATACGAAAATAGCATTTTTTACAATTTTTGTCTGTCTGTCTGTCTGTTTGTTCCGGCTAATCTCTTAAACGGCTGGGCTAATTTTGACGAGACTTTCACTGACAGATAGCTGATGTTATAAAGAGTAACTTAGGCTATAAAAATAATCATCATCAATCCGTATACAGCTGTAAACCTAAGTTAACGCGGGCGAAGCTGCGGGTAAGTTACTCCTTATAACATCAGTTATTATATACATCTATATATGAATCTGTTAATTTGAAATTACAATCAGACATTTCAATTTTATGTATTTGTATAGAATAAGCAATTTAGCAATTAGCATAGCATGTTTAACATCTAATCTACCCCATCGTCCCGTTATTATTTTGACAGTGTTTTGTAACTCAGTGGACCAATAAAAGGGACTAATGAAGATAATATAATATAAAGAAACCTTTTTAGATTAGAATTAGATTGTTATCGGTGCCTATGTCGATGTATTAAGTTTTGTTAATTATAATTCATTTATTAGTCTACTTGTCAAATCAAACTTACTTATTATATTAAAGCTAGCTGGTTTAAAGCAGCTTCGCCTTTTTTTTCTTTTACGCCGGGAAATGCTCTGAGGCATCCCGCCTGGGGAGTGGGTCTCCCCAGGTGAGTATGTGGGACTCGCTGCACCCGAAAGATGGTAAATGGACGCAGCTCTACCCACTAAAACCCGGCGAGTGCCACCAGTGCCGCCTTGGTGTTTTTATAGCCTATGTCCTAATCGTTGCAGCACTTTGACGTTCGAAATAAAACTAGTCCATGGTATTCTAAACATTCTTCGAAGAGTCCACATTTCAAACGCTTGCAGTCTTTTACATGTGTCTTTCCTTAGAACCCATGTTTCGCAGCCGTACAAGAGCGTGGACTAGACGTAACATTTCAAAGTGGTGCAACGAGCAAACCGCAAACGAGAGCTGATGTCGACCATTGTTAAAAGAAAAGTGGCCTTCTTTGGACACTTGCAAAGAGGGCCCGTCTTCGAATATCTACGGACAATCCTCGAGGGCAAGATACCGGGTGGAAGGCCACCAGGAAGACCAAGGCAAAAGTGGTTTGACGACATAAAAGACTGGACCGGTTTGAGCTACCACCAAATAAAGAGAATATCGCTTGATCGGACGGAGTACCAAATGCTGACCTCCAAACTTCAATATGAAGATGGCACCCCATGATGATGTCCTAATCCAATATTTTTGAAATACATTTTTATTTCTTAAAATAAGCTATTTTTTTCGCCTACTTATTATATTGTCCGGTGATAAGAGCTTTCGATTTCACTATTGATACTTAATGCTTAACTCCCCACTGACACTCAACGTTCTCACGGGTGACACCTGGTGTGTAGGCAGTTGGGGTACTGCGATGCGCAAGCTTGTTACTAATTGCTTGTGTGACGCAATTTTCTCTTGTATACATTATAAAAACATCTAGAAGCGCCTTGACAGTGAAATCGACTCAAACGCCATGACGGCAAACGGTATCACGCAGTCATATATTTTATCCCATCATTCGTTACACTTAGGTTTATATTATTTACGGATGTATTCGGATCGTAGATCAATGATGATCATAATATTTTCAATTGGTTAAATGAGGCTGCGTTTTCAATGTTCCAAGCAGCTTCAATTTTTCCAACTCTTATAATAATTATTCTTATATTATTTACCAATTTACACAAAATCTTGATATAAGTACTATAACCTGCCTCAGAAATTGCGGGACCTATCTCATGTTGATTAGCAGCAAATTTTTGAGCTCAAAACAATCCCACTATCATTAGTTCGCGATAATACTTCTTTGTGATAAAGAACAGTATACTTAAATTAAATAATAAGTGAATCACTTGATAAAAACCATAGTTTCAATGATATTAAAGACTCATAATCCTTATAGTATTTTGTATATTCTTTGTGTTGTGTATCGTAGTATTGTAGTTATATTAATGTAAAACGAACAATTTATTACGTTTCAAATATGTTTTATATAGATTTAAGGAAAACATTGTCAAGAAAAAACACTTGTAAATAATATTATGTATATGATTTATTTCAATAAATTTGTCTGCCTCAGAGCACACACTACAGTCTACACACCCCCACTCCGTTGCGAGCCGCTCGAGCGCGTTAAATGTTATATTATGGCTCGGCGGCCACAAAAATCACTTCGCATTTCGACAGGTCCCTGATCTCTAATACTACTAGTGCTCTTGGGAGGCTTATTCAATGAAGACAGTTTATTATTCAGCCTGAACCTCCGTCCTAATAGTTATTAAAAACCACGCTGTATTTCCAGTGCCGTGCGAACATTATTTTGTTATATCTCAAAGGGCCTTAGGCTGCGTTTTCGTTGAAAGCTCACAGACGGCTAATTTTTCCGACAGTCCCAGCGTTTTACCGCATAGTTCCCGTTCCCGTGGTATTACTACTGTCTACTGGACACTTTACTCTCAAACACTCACTTGACTCGAACACTTGGCGGGCAGCACAAATTTGTATGATGAATATGTCTGCATGTATGTGTCGCCCGGCTATGGACGTGTATATTATATGTATTTATATAAATTTCTGGAATTTATTTTCGTTCTTTATAGTACCCGTAACACAAGTTCTAATGGCTTACCAAGGGACTAGTTTAACGTTGTGTGAACGTTAAAAAAAGATGACGAAATGTCCAATACGCATAAGAAAGACTGATATGAATGGAATGAATTAAAACCGGTATCTTAAGCGTATCCAATTTGGAGGTTTGTATGTGGATTGTGGAACGATAGAAGATATACCTACCTAATATGATTGGGCCAACCCGACGCCAGGAGGCCGTGTGGTCGCAGACTGCACGGTTGGCGGGGGGCAACCCCCCACTTATACAAACCAAAAGTGAGCCAAATGGGCTCACACTAATCCGATGCAGCATTAGAGCCTTCGGGCCGTTAGCATAGATCCATCCGAAAAAAAATATGATTGGGGTTGGCCATAAGGCTCTCTTGACTTGATTACTACACTTCTAAGTTCTACATTTGAAAATTAAACATTAATATAATAAGGGTTGCTATTATTATAATGTCAAGCGCCACAATTACTTGTGTCTCTGCAGGGCACGAGTCTCCTCCTCGAAAACAGGCGAGGAGGGTTTTGGGCCACAAGTCTCCGATGCGCTGGTCCAATGCGGGTTGGCGAACTTCACACACCTTAAAAGACTTTTAATCTCTTAATTTAATTAATTAAATTAAAATTAATTTTCACACGATGTTTCCATTACAAAACAATTAGGCGCATGGCAGCGATCGCCCGATGCGTGCGGATCGGCGGGGGCGTCGGGCGGTGTGTTTGATTCATGTCGTGATGTCGACGTGATCAGTGATCACCCCGCTAGGGTAATATTGTTCTGTGGTGATCACTGTCCAGTAGCACGGAAAGCACTCCACCACAGATATTAAAAATATTTCTATGCACTGGACCGTCGTCCGTCTTTGGTGCGATGCGGTGCGATGGTATGACGTCGTCATAGTTACTTTGGGAGTCGGTGTGTCAGCCAAGGTGGTAGGTACAGTAACAAATACGACACCCACTCCAAAAGTAACTATAATGACGTGGTAAACGCAAAGTTTGTACATTAGTTAGTTAGAAGAATAGTTATTTTAAGTTGTAAGCACAAAAATTTAAGAAACAGTTATTTAATTACTTTTTAGATTAGTACTTTTGAAGTCGGTTTAATTTTTTGTAAAATCTTTTTATTAGTATTTTATTTTTGAAGTCGGTTTTTATTTTTTGTAAAAATATTTTATTATGAATACTATTTAATATTAAGGTGTAGTGTAGCAAAACGGTTCGGAAAGTTTGGTAATGAAAACACGATCACGACGACTCGTTCCAATTGTATTTTTAAAATTCATTGGCCTATTCATATATACACACATTTCTACAAATATTTCCAGCCGCTTAGAAGTAGTATACAAACAAACGTACAGAATAATTTTATATCAGTACCTAATACATAATACGCTTTTACAATAGGATCTCAGAAAACGTTCAAAAGCTATCTATAAAAAATTCAAAAAAGTTGATAGCGAGCGTTTGTGTGGTAAAGGATATTATAAAGTAAAAGATTTCATAGAAGATACCACACCCTGGAAATAAGGCGTTCCTCCCGGGCATTTCAGGATAAGATGTTTAAATTGTTATAATTAGAATACCTATATATTATTTGAAAAGATTAGTTCCAATGAGTTGGTTTCGTCGGTTCTTATCAGTGGGCTTACCATGGAACCGGTGGTAAGGTAAGCCCACTGAGAAGAACCGATTTTGAATAAAAAAAAATTGATTTTGATTTTGACCTATTATTACAATATAGATCTACAAACAAGTACATAGTACACGTGCCAAGGCAAATTATAGTAGTTTGAAGTATCAAGTCTCAGTTTGTAAAGCTTATCACTTTTCTCTTTAATGATTGAGATTATATAAATAGTACCTACATTAATAGCTGTTATCTGCGGCTTACCTACTTTGTTATATATTTTACAACGACTGTCTTATTCACAAGACTCAACCTAAACACACGGTCTAAACCTTAATCGACTGATTAACTTTTTTTTTTTTAAACTACATTAATCTTGAGTCGTAAATTTTTTACATGATCGTGTTTTAAGGTTGAACTAGTCGGTGGCGCGAACTCTAACAAAATGATTGCTATTTCACCTTACATAGTGCGCGAATATGCGTGCTAGAATGAAATGCACAATGATTCATTCCGAAAATGTCCTTTTAGCAAAACAGTTATTATAGAAAAACTAATAAGTGTATCTTTTCAAAATAAATTTATTTAATCTTTTGAATAACTAAACTATATCTTTACGGGCTTTATTTTTGAGCTTTCGTGCTCGGTATACTATTTATTTACGCCCAAAGTTGGGCTAAAAACAGTGTTGAAATACGAAAGTTTAGAAGCTTGTATTTTTTAAATGTATAATTTTTTTACGATTTTGGGTACATACACTCATAGATAATGACGAGATCAATTTATATACTTATACTTAGTTTTTCATAGTCAACGTCAAACATTGTAGTAATTACTGTTCTGCGTTTGTATGGAAAGATGAGCGACTTGTGTAACCTTAAGATTCACATTTTCATAAGTTTTAAAATTTAACGTAATTTAAAAAATCCTTATTTGGAGTTTCCCTGCGCGATAGAATGAGAAATGAGGATTACCACAAGCTTACCAGAGTCACCGACATCCCCACCATGGTTCAGGCCTTGACGTGGCGGTGGGGCTCAGTAGCCTAAGCTGTGCCCTTGGGCGAAGCGAATTGAGTCGAGGGGGCTCTTTGTACCCCTCTTATAAGAAGAAGGGACAAAAGAGCAGGGGGCAAGGGGTGAGGACGGGAACATCACTCCATTGTACTGTGCCGACGTTGGGAGGGGTTGTTCGGTGATGCGGGACAACCCCTCTGTGGAGATGGTGTCGGTCCTATGAGGGGCTGACTAGCCGTCGAGGTGCCATGTTTGCTCATTAGATCCGGAGCACCTCACCAAAGCGGCATTGGTGGCACTCGCTGCGTTTTAGTGGGTAGAGCTGCGTCCACTTACCAGCCTTCGGGCGTAGCGAGTCGCACATACCCGCCTGGAGAGACCCACTCCCCAGCGGCTCTGAGCATTTCCCGGCGTTACAGAAAGAAAAAAAGAAAAAAAAAAGAGTCAACGACATAGTCAGAAGAATTTCAAAACTTAAATGGCAGTGGTCGGGGCACATTGCTAGCAGAGCCGATAGCCGCTGGGGTCGAAGAGTTGTGGTGTGGCGACCTCGTGCTTGAAGTCGCAATGTTGGTAGGCCTCCCACAAGGTGGACCGAAGACCTGGTAAGGTCGCAGGGAACTGCTAGATGCGGGCGGCGCTGGACCGGGCGCTGTAGAGATCTGTGTCCATCAGTGGACTTCTTTAGGTAGATGGATTTAATTGGATTGGATCATAAGGAAATAAAATTATGCAAATGTAAATCAAAATATTCATCATCATCATCATCATCATCCTTACAATAAATTTATAATATTGCTCCGCTGGACATACGCTTCATTCAATGAACGTCAAGACGGACGAGCCCCCACAATAACTTGATTAGTAGCTACACAATAAAATGTTATCTTTGTAAAGCCAAATATTTCAAACCCTTGCATTCATAAAAAATCGTGGGAATTCTGAAGTACTCTTTCGCGAATCTCTCCCTCCGCCTGCCAAAAGTAAATCCTAGATTTTAGGGGAGAGTTTTCTCACGAGTCACACCTGCGTACGCGCCCTCCGCCTTACGGCACACTAATAATACTTAATACACTTACTAATAATACTTACTCTTACTGTTCATGTTCAATGGTTTTGTACGCGTGACCTTTTGTATTTTGTAGTCGTAATAATACGTAGTATTCTCTATATAGTTTGTGTTTATAGTTTTGTTGTGCAACAAATCAATGTGATGCTGTTATATTAATTATTCTTATTTTTTCTTCATAATACGTCTCCCTTTAGGCCCTCTTATAATATTATTGCATCTGATTCAAATACTATTACTTTGTTGGTATCAATGTTTTGTACAAATGTACGAGATAATTTATTTTTTTGATAGTTTTAATTTGTGTAGGAGGTGAAGTCATTAGAGTTTTATTAGATGGCAGGGTATATACATACCTACCTATTTAGGCATAATATACCTATCTCTCTTTGTTCTTCAAAAAACAAAATTATTATTATTACAGTAAGTCGTAAAAAAAGTTTTTTGATTACTTGTAATTTAAAATCAGGTTCTTTTTCTTCAATTTATGTACTACGATACCTATAAAAATAAAGAAATATTTTAACTAAAATAAATGGAGTCGTTTCTGAGAGAGATAATAGTATACAAAATTATATAATCTATACAGACAAAATTTAAGTGTCTGTTCGTAAATCGTAATATTAAAATAACCGCTTTTTATTAAATGCATAGGGATGTATACACGGTACACATACCAAAATAGCATTTTTTACCATTTTTGTATGTCTGTCTGTGTATCGGTTTTTTCGTTCCGGCTAATCAATGAAACGGCTGGGCTGACATTGATGGGACTTTCACTGACATATAGCTGATGTTATAAGGAGTAACTTAGGCTATAAAATATTCGTGTATTGCTGTAAATCTAAGTTAACGCGTACGAACCTGCGGGCAACAGCTAATAGCTTTTTTTTTCTTTTACGCCGGGAAATGCTCTGAGGCATCCCGCCTGGGGAGTAGGTCTCCCCAAGTGGGTATGTGGGACTCGCTGCGCCCGAAGGATGGTAAATGTACGCAGCTCTACCCACTAAAACCCGGCGAGTGCCGCCTTGGTGAGGTGCCCCGGATCTGTTAAGCTAACAAGGCACCTCGACGGCTAGTCAGCCCCGCAAGGGACCGACGCCACCTCCAGAGGCGTTGTCCAGCACCACAGAACAACCCCTCCCTACGTCGGGACAGAACAATGGGGTGAGGTTCCCATCCTCACCCCTTGCCCCCTGCTCTTTTGTCCCCTCTTCTTATAAGAGGGGTACAAAGAACCCCCTCGGCTAAATTAGCTTCGCCCAAGGTGCTGGATTCACCCTAGGCTACTGAGCCCCACCGCCACGTCAAGGCCTGAACCAGGGTGGGGAACAGCTAATAGCTGTTTTAGTGTTGTTTGTATTTTTTTTTAATTATTGCCACAAAGAAATATAATTATTGTATCCGATCTAACTTAGAGAAGAAAACACAGATTTTATCTACTCTAATAATAGCTCTTAGAAAATTAAGCCTAGTGTCATTTTATTATTATTCTTCTTCTAATATATAAAATTTTCATGTCACAATGTTAGTTACCGTACTCCTCCGAAACGGCTTTACCGATTCTTACCAAATTTTATATGCGTATTCAGTAGGTCTGAGAATCGGCTACTATCTATTTTTCATACCCCTAAGTGATAAGGGTGGTCAACCCCTCAAATTTTAAAAGTAACGCGGGCGAAGCTGCGGGCAACAGCTAGTTTTGTTATAGTATTTAAGCGTTTATTATGGCTTAACCCCTGTTGAAATGATAAAATGATTCGAACCTGCCTTCAAATAAGACAACATGTTATGACTTGATATTATACAAAAACATATCACATATAAGTACAAGTACTATGTTAAATGTCGATAAATATATAAATTGGTAACCAAAATTTTAATATAAAAGAAAATCACGCTAAGTGCCTTTTCACACGTTTCAGTTGCCGGGTATCCGGTAGCGAGTGTATGGGCTTGCCGGCCAAATCACGCCGGTATCTACGTGTGATGTCATACATGCCCATACAGTTCGCTACCGGTTACCCGGCGCCGGCTACCCGGCAACCGGAAAGTGTGAAAAGGTACTAAAGGCATGTAGTAACTAGTAGGTATAAAGTGGTATAGAGCCGAGTTTGCTTCGCCGGTTCTTCTCAGGGGGCTCGTCTTGGAACCAGTGGTAGATTTAACTGAGGTTCAATGAATTACTTTATAAGTACCATTCTTTAAAAAAGGTGTTTCTTTTGCGCCGGGAAATGCATTTAGTCATCCCGCAGTGGAGGTCTTCCCAGGCGGGTATGTGGGACTCGCTGCGCCCGAAAGGTGGTAAGGTGGACACAGCTCTACCCACTAAAACCTCTATTTAAATTTTATTTTCTGTGATAATACTTAGTTAAAATATAATATTTGCCTTAAAAAGGATTTATTTATACTCTTGAGTTAGATGTCCTTCGTTTAGGCGAATCAATGGCGTGGGAATAAACTTGCCAAGTAAATAGTAAATACCTGTATCAAACATTCGAATATTATCAGTGAAATAAAATTGTAATCAGATAATTTTATTTGAATATGCAAACATGTGACAAGTTTTTATATGTCGGGACCGTCTCGGTTTTGCGAATACGAGCCTGTCGATATTTTTAGTGTTATTGAAAGATATAAAACGTTAAGAAGACCCTGGTGGTCTCATCGGTCGATGCGGTAGGCGTGTTTTATAGCGTATCGTTTTTCATAATTAAGTATGAGTCTGAAACTAATCTTTTCAATCTAGTTCAGCTCAAGTAAGCAGGTAATAAAAATATCGAATCACTAGAATTCGATAGCTGAATAATTAGCAACTTGATGTAGTGGCAGCTCCGTCACTCCGTGGGTATTCCACGAGGGAAGCGGTTTCGACGTTTATAGCGCGTAGCACAAAGAACTCCAAACAGTGGAACTTTTTTCCAGTCTGTGTTCGCTGAAACTTATAAACACGTCAGTACTTAAAAAAAAGTACATATATCTAATAATCGAGCATATAACCGGATAGTGTCCGAAACAGGTCAGTGAATTGTTACCTACTGACGTAAAAGCAATTCAAATACAGAACCGGCGGTAGCGTCGCAGCACTTTGGCGGAATTTGTTTTCATACAAAATACATAATATTATTGCCGCTCTATTCCGGTTATATGCTCGATGGGTATAATAAATCTTAAAGGCAAACGTTTTCGACCATAACACTATACCATCAAAGGCGGTCGTAAGGATATCATAACTCGAAGATATGTACCTCGATAAACATTAATAATATGTCTTTAAGTTTTTTTCGAGAGGGCTAGACTTGTCGGTCTATAAGCTCAATCGGAACTGTAGGTGAACAGATGGCTCACCTAAGAATTGCTATGTCAAATAGGCAATAGTTCCAAGTCAAATATATCGAGACATTTTTTTTTCTTTTAAGTAAGTAATGTTTTGATGGACAAATCATCCCTAAATCATCATCTAACCGGTTTTAATATGAAGCAAATAGTTTTACCACGTATCATTTAATTGCACTATCGAACGTAAAAAAGTCCAATCCGACTAAAAGTTTGCAATATAGCATCTTCAAAAAATATTCATATATTATATTTATACATAATATTAATTATTGTTATACTATTATTACAGTAATAAATATTAATTACTCTAATATATACTATTATTACAGTAATGATAAATTTATCACCTTCCTTGAATACGTAACGGTGTGGCTCCCACGATCCGTTACTTGGTTTTCTTTTCAATATTCCCCCATGTTTCGCCACGCGGGGTGCGAGGGTGACAACTTTCTCATATACAGTGTTGCTATTATTATTAAACAAACATTACCTAAGCACACCTGCTGGCCGCGTAGCTGAATACTATTAAATCTGACTTATCAATTGTATTTAAAAATTAAAATTAAACGAGGGCGATTAGCATTTTCGATTGCAAAATTTTATTTTAAATGAATATTGTACCATTTAAATGACTTTGTCGACTCCCTATATATTTCTTTATTATCTACCTCTTATCCGATGCCCGCTATTTAAAACGTCATTAATTAGGTACAATAATTACTATTATTATTGATCTCCTTATAAGCAAAGCGTTGCAGTTTACTCCGCGACATGTCAAAAAAAGCAGTTTCTTCGAAAATGAAATTGATTTTTACACGCTTTTTATTAGCTTCGCCTGTACCTATGTTTTTTTTGTATGTTTGTATGTAACCGACTTCTTTGGGCGCGGTTTTGGCTCACATCAAACGGCCAGATTTCGTTCAAACTTTGTAGATTTATTGAGGACCGATCACAATACAATATTATATAATATAATCGGTATAATCAGGATAGCACATGCAAGGAAGGCATAAGGCGCGCAAGTTACCTACATCACTTGTGAGGTTTTTAGGCTCTCACTCATTCTAAAATGATTGGCTTAAGTTGAGTACTTCAAATTAATTAAAAAAATCGATACTTACTAAAAAATAAAAAATAAAATTATATTTAAAAAAAAAACAAAAAACACGCTGTAATAGCAAACCGAAATAAACATTTGAAAGAATTTTTAATGCAAGAATTAAATGGATTAACAAAAAAAATTTAATATTTTAAAAAAGCGTGAGGTGCTCGATATTCATTGTTAAAAATATTTCAATCTATTTCTAAAAGTGAAGTGAATTATAAAAACTTAGTACCTAGGTACCTACTTTCTAAAATAAGTAGGAACCTAATTTTTTTTTGTTAATCCTTTTAATTATTGTAACTATTAAAATTATTTTCAAATTTTAAGCTTGGTTTGCTATTAAAGCGTGTTTTTTTAGTATTTTTAAACTATAATTAATTATTTGTTATTTATATCGCACATAAATCTTAATATGAGTGTACTGAAGTTCTCAATTCGTCGCGGACACACTGCGGACTTCCTCTATTAATATCCGCGCTCAATAATTCGCTGTCGTTTAATTAGGTATTAGTTTTTTTTATAGTAGAGGAGGAAAACGGACAGTCGTTTCACCTGGTGGTAAGTGATGCCAGCCTCCTCACCACGGTTCAAGCCTTGTCGTGGCGGTGAGGCTCAGTAACCTAAGGTGAACCCAGTACCTTGAGCGAAGCCAAGTGAACCGAGAGAGCTGCACTTTGTACTTTTCTGAAGAGGGGACAATAGTGGAAGAAGGGACAAAAGTGTAGGAGGGGACAAGTGGCGAGGATGGGAACCTCACCCAGCACTGTCCCGACGTTGGGAGTGGTTGTTCTGTGGTTTTTTTATGTTAGTTGGATAGGCAAACTGGCAAATGTGCCACCTGATGGTAAGTGGTCGACGTCGCCCATGAACATAAACTAGTTTACCTGGAACGAGCCCAGGCAACTCATTTATGTGTTGCCTATCCTGAGACATAAGATGTTAAGTCTCGGTGCCAGTAATTACACTGCCTGTCTTGCCCTTCTCTCCGAAACACAGCAAAGCTGTTTCACGGAAGAGAAACAAGCAAGATGGTGGTACCCATGCAGCCGGGAGCGCGGCACAGCGCTTCCCTCCCACTGTGGTGCAGGACAACCGCTCTGTGGAGGTTGCGTCGGTCCCTTGAGGGATCCTGACGATCGCGTCCGACAGAGAGGGGTGATGGGGACCTCGACGTAGCCGTCGAGGTGCCGATCACCCCGCCCCGTCAGCCGTCAGCCCCGGGATAGAATGAGTGTGTAATGTGCATAGCACATTTGCTATGTCATCACACACTCATGACATTCATTCTATCCAAGGGACTGACATACAGGGATGCTGCGTGGCTGGCCAAGATGGAAGTATCTCTAATAATTAGCAATTATCGCATAGACAACTGGGGCTTCGGGTCCGTCTGGACAAAATCGAAGCCCTGCTTCTACCGCGGGACCGGGAGGAAAGAGCCTCAGGTACAAGACACTTTATTGGAGAGATGAAGGTCAGGGTGCGACCCACCATGAAGTGTCTTGGGCTCAACCTCGACAGGAGGTGGACCTTCGGTACCCATTTCCAACAACTGGGGCGTCACTGGTGGGCTAACTCCTTCCTAATATAGGAGGGTCCAGCGAAGCCTGCAGCTGTACTCCAGAGTCTGTTAGAGTATGACTACATACGGAGCCCCTATCCCATCACCTGGAATAAAGCCCTGCTGCGGACAATGCTGCGGGTCATAGCGGTGAGAGTAATCTGGGGTAATCGTACGGTCTCCTAGGTGGCAGACACTGCCCTGGCTGGAGATCCACCGTGGGAGCTGGTGGCGTTGGTGCTCGCCGAGGTACGCCTCTTCGTTTTACAGAGGAGGTCACATATCGGTGAGTCACTTTGCTGGGAGGAACTCTCACGTGTGTGTCCTAGCGCAGTCGCCGTACGGCCAACGTGCCGCCGAATCACTGCGTCTGGTCCTCCAGGACCAAACGCAGTGATTCCGACGGTTCCGAAACCACTCACCTTCCGCTTGACACAGATGCTCACTGGACACAGATGTTTCGGTGCGTACCTGTGGCGGGTTGCCAGGAGGGAGCCGACGCCAGCCTGCCACGAGTGCGGCGCTGGCGCTCGGTCCACCCTAGAGGTGGGCTGTTCGGCGTCAATACCACGTGACAGTGCTTTTAGGGGACCTTTCGCTCTTGAGCGAGGTGCACTTAATGCTCGAGAGGCCTGGCAGGCGGCGGGCAACTTATGAGAATGCGTTATTTTGCAGAAGGTGACCGCGGAGAGGGACAGAGAGGATGACGCCATGTCCGTCCCGCTCCGTCGACATAGGTCGGAAGTGCGGAGGACCTGTTTGGGGTAAGGTTACCAGCCTCGTAATAGAGATTTCGGCGTCGGCGAGGGTGATTTAGGTTGTCAGAGTTCCCCTATACTAAGAGGAAGCCCGGTTAGCCCTTTTGAGGAAAACGGTCGGTCGCGGGGAGTGTGTTAAGACATGGCAAAAAAGGCACAAGCAGTGGTTTAGTGCGGCATACTGGCACCGGATAGCGAGGGAGGCGTCGGGAGTCCCACAAATCACCCTGAATAACCCATCTCCGGGTGAATGCGCAAAGCATTTCCACTGCGAAGAAAAAAAAGGCAACTAATTCAAATTATGTTGCCTATCTGAGACATAAGATGTTAAGTCTCGGTGCCAGTAGTAATGTGAGCCATAAAATTCTGAAACTGGTCAGTGATTCGTCACTGATGTCATAACAATTCAACAAACCAGTGATCTGTATGTACCTCCCATCGGCCAATCATCCATCAATGGCTATCAGTCGGTCAACCAAATCGCAGAATCGGCACGTCGCAGCACAAATTTGGCGGAATACCATTTCATGTAAAACATACAACATTGCCACTCTATTCCGATTATATGCTCGATGGCCAGTAAAATTACACTGCCAGTAGAAACGCAGCAAAACTGTTTCACATACGAAACAAGCAAGTTAGTGGTACCCATGCAGACTGGAGCGCCGAGCGCGGCATAGCGTCCAGATTTCTTAAATTTATTTCTGTTTCTAGCATAGGGCAATTAACGTAGTAAGTATTTATCTGATAATCTTCACTAAATAGTATAAAACAAAGTCGCTTTCTCTGTCCCTATGTCCCTTTGTATGCTTAAATCTTTAAAACTACGCAACGGATTTTGATGCCGTTTTTTTTTATTAAATAGAGTGATTCAAGAGGAAGGTATATATGTATAATAACATCCATTAAATAGTGGAGAAATACTGTTATTTTTTAGGTTTCTAATGTGATGTCGTAAATAAACACATTTTTTGCACTTACATTGCAAACGCTGGATGAACACTAACAGATATATCAAAATTATGTACTACATTATTGTACACCTTAGAAAGATCTACAAAAAAGTCTACTATGGCATATGTGTATCTCTTAAGGATAACATACTATATCCATTTTAATACTTAAAAAATATGTTAGTTAGCTTGAGCATTTCATGAAGTATGTTTTTCCCGTTTACACTATGCAAATGAAATGCATATCTTAGAAGATATAGCAAAATCAAAATAATGCTACACCGTTATTTCGACCAAGCCGCGCGAGCTGGGCGCTCCGTGATGCCGCGCCTCGCGCCCGAGCCGGGCCGAGCCCCGGTTCCGAAAGTTAGGATAATAATTATTATTGTATCAATGTAATATGGTAGAATTGTGTATCCTAAATATGCCTACTGAAAAGTCCGCGATGGCATAATATGTCTATATTATGTTAAATATAACATACTACCTATATCCATTTTAATACTTAAAAAATTGGCAATCTTAAAGCGGTAATGTAAAAGCTATTTACAAAAATACGGTATTAATCACTTCTTATTATAAAATAAAGTCCTACGCCAGTCCATAGATAAATAATCATCATCAATCCGTGTACGGCTGTACATCTAAGTTAACGCGGGCGAAGCTGCGGGCAACAGCTAGTTATATAATATAAAAATCAATGCCACTTTTCGTTGTAATTTTATAACTCAAGAACGGGCTCACCAATCCCAACCAAATGTTTAGGCTTTGTTCGGACTATTTAGTAGATGGTTTATGTGAAGTTTCCACAAAATCGGTCGAGCGGTTCTTCATTTATCACATTTTTTATTCAATAAATTAATGGAGATTTTGCTGTCAAATTGAAACTTTTTCAGTTGGGGTCATATTGAAACTTTTTTCAGTGTTAACAGCATTAAGTTTTAAAATAGTTAGCAATTAATAATATATTTTTTTGTTTGAATAACTTAATTTGATATTCCAATTTATTTTTATTTCACTTTATACGTAGCGAAGCACTTACCGGGCCGCTAGTATATTATATTGATAAAGATCACTTTTATTTTTACGTAAAATATTTTTTTTTCATTTCTTTTAAAGAAAGGCATCGAACCCAATCAAGAAATTCATAATTTCCATCTCGTTGTTTTGGCGACTGCGTTCACTGATCCCCAATGTAAGGACTTACTGGTATTTCTATTAATAGTTACAAAACGATCCAGACAGAACTATTTTAGTCTCCAAAGTCCGCCTACGCCGTGCCACACATCTATCATTGATAATTTTATTTTCTCTCTATTGCAAATACTTTTCGTAGGCCTAAATGGTTTGTAGACATGTGTGTGTGAGTGTCTACATACATAATTTTCGTGTACATACTAAAACTCTGACTAAAACTTCATTAATTTTGTATGAATGTTTTAAGTTGACAATTTGTATTTGATATCTAAAGTAGACTAGTAATAGGCCACTTTGTTACTTTTATTTATTTATTTATTTAAAGATATCATTTAATTATCGTTACTTAGACCAAAAGTAGCACCTTTTAGAACTGTGAGCTAAGGCAATAGAGAAATGAGCCATCCGGATTGGTCATTCGTCATTTGAATGTGGCACGCCTGTTTAGGCTGGGTTAGGTCAGGGTAGTGTAATTACAGGATGGGAACCTGGGCGTCGCGGGGACTGCTTAGTAGCGGTCGGGCAGTCCCCCCTTACGAGGAGTAGTCTGGCCTTCGCCGGGGCCAGCCTGTCGCTGAGGTAATCCTGTCCGTTGCCTGCATATCCGGGACCCTCAAAAAGCGGCTGAAGGCGCTCGCAGTGGTTTTAGTTAGGGTGGGCACTCCCAGGTGCGAGTCCCACATTGGGTCAGGATCTATCCGAAGATCCTGGCTGCATCCATAAGGATTTCCCTGCGATAAAAAAAAGGAAGTGTAATTATTCTAAAGGTCCCAATCAGGGTCAATTCCAGCGCGTGAGCATTTCGGTGCGGGGCAATAAAAGATTTAGCAAGATTATTTAATAATAATAAACCTAACGATTATTTTTTTATTTAGATTTGATATGAGCAATCATAAAACTTCCAGTGCCGGGCCAGCACGATGAGGAGGAACACCTTGAAGTTTTAGTGCGGTGAGAGTCCCACATAACCCGAGCTCCCCCGGGCCCGGCGGTATCTAGTTTTCCCCAAGTAAGACAAAAGGGGGAAAAGCAGTTCCGCCTGTCTATTACAGACAATAGTCCCATATGGATAAGTCACAGTTATTTAGTTCGTAGGAATAAAAAGCAGAATTGCTATGTAAAAACAGCTTTGCTGTGTTTTAGAGAGAAGTGCAAGACAGGCAGCGTACTTAATGGTCCTAAATCTACTGGTGCGTCACACAGTTCTGATAAATATTTTTAACTTAAATTTGGCATACACCTTTATATTTTTTGGACTAATAAGATTAATTCACAAATTTCTTCTTTTGCAATGCACCCGCATATTCACAAATAAAAAAAAAAACTAAAAAGTAAAAAAATAATTTCCTTAATCTTTGTGCCTACAATTTATAATCAACTTGTTCTTCTACTAATATACAATCTTTGCATTTACCACGTCATTATTGTTACTTATGGAGTCGGTGTCAGCCAAGGTATGTAGGGAGGTAGGTACATCAACGAATACGACACCGGCTTCAAAAGTAACAATAATGACGTGGTAAATGCAAAGATTGTATATTAGTAGAAGAACAAGTTGATAATAAATTGTAGGCACAAAGATTAAGAAAATTATTTTATTACTTTTTAGTTTTTTTTAAATTTTGAAGTCGGTTTTAATTTTTGTTTAAAAATTTTTTATTTCTTAAATTTTAGTGATTTCAAAATTCGATAACTGAATTTATTTGTCTGAAATATGGGTAGAACTATTAAACGCGTTGCTCAGATTAGATAGCGCTGTATTAATGAGATGAACGTAGAAAGGGTTTAAATAATTACATAACAAATGAAAAAACCGAAATGGAATTGTGTAAAACTTTATATACATGTAATTGAAAGCAATCACGGCAGATTTGCTGCCATTCGTTAAATAGTTCCATTATATATAGGTATAGAACATCACCAATATATAGATATAGAATGGATATTATGATGACCTTGAAAAACTATGATGCGCTTCCAAGCCACAGTTGTTTTTTGTTCATTTAACAACGACAAGTAATAAATTACATGATTTTGGCATAATATTATTTACCGTATGAAGTAAGCCCAATTAAAGCTGTAAATCGTCGAGGATTCCCCTCGACTGTGTATGGTCTCCATCATCACACCTGTAATGGCGCTTATAACCCATATGGGTACAAAGTTCTCATCAATTTAAATTAATTAAGTCCAAACACAAGGTAGCTACTGTAAACTGTTGAGGAGTTCCCTTAACTGTCCTTTGTCTTCATCATCAGACCCCTAATGACAGTCACAACCCATCTAGGTGTAAAGTTCTCATCATTACAAATTAATCAAGCCCAAACACAAGGTTACTGATGTAAATAGTTGAGGAGTTCCCTCGATTGTCTTTCGGCTCCAGCATCAGATCGACTCCAGACCTTCATTAAATTGAAGTCCTTCAAAACACTTTATAAAAAAAATATCAAACGCACTAGTCGCCCCTACGATTTTCGAAAGTTCCCCTCGATTTCTCTGGGATGCCATCATCAGATCCTGGTTTCCTTATCATGGGACCATTTGGGAAGTATACCCTTTAGAACAAAAAAAGAATTTTTCAAATCGGTCTAGCCATCTTCGAGTAATCAGTTAACATACATTATAAAAAAAAAAAGATTCCGACGAATTGATAACCTCCTCCTTTTTGAAGTCGGTTAATAAACATGTGTAACGTGTCTAACATTTTTATGCATGTGTATATTATGTATGCATATAAATGAATGTCCAAAATTATTTACTACTTACCACGCATTTATTATGTCGCCATCCATGTCGGGTCAGGGGCCAGGGCATAAAGTATCCTTATCCTTATTAATATTATAAATGCGAAAGTAACTCTGTCTGTCTGTCTGTCTCTTCTTCACGCCTAAACCGCTAAACAGATTTGGATGACATTTGGCACAAAGATAGCTTGAAACCCGAGAAAGGACATAGGATAGTTTTTATCTCGGAAATCCTACGGAAACGGGATTTATGCGGGTAAAACCCCGGGACTATCTATCTTCTGAACCACGGAACAGATTTGGGTGAAATTTGATATGAAGATACTTTGAAAATTAACATAGGACATTAAATAGTTTTTATCCTGAAAATCCCACGGGAACGGGGCCTATGCGGGTAATACCCCGAGACTGACTATCTTCTAAACCATGGAACAGATTTGGGTTAAATTTAATATGAAGGTACTTCGAAACTTAACGTAGGACTTAAAATAAATCTTATCCTGAAAAACCCACGGGAATGGGAACTATGCGCGTAAGACCCCGGGACTGTCTATCTTCTAAACCACGGCACAGATTTGTGTGAAATTTGATATGAAGATACTTTGGAACTTAACGTAGGATTTAAAATAGTTTTTATCCTAAAAATCCCACGGGAACGGGACCTATGTGGGTAAAACCCGGGACTGTCTATCTTCTAAACCACGTAACAGATTTGGGTGAAATTTGGTATGAAGAAACTTTGGAACTTAACGTAGGACTTAAAATAGTTGCTATCCTGAAAATCCCACGGGAACGGGAGTTGTGCAGCTAAAACGCCGGGACTGTGTATTTGTTAAACCACTAAACCGATTTGAGTGAAATTAGATATGGAGATAGTTTGAGACCCTAGGTAAGATATAAGATGTATAATTAGTGTAACAAGAAGTTTTTTAGATGTGTCAATAGATGGCGTTAACACAAAATGTAGATCACGCTATCCATTACAAGGTGCGAATCCTTATGAGGATCGCAGTTTTGTATTGCACGCGTTTTTAATGAAGTATTCATATATTAGTTATTTATCCAAAAATGATTTATTAATAGAATTCATTATATTATAAAAAAGGAATACTTATTTAAATAATAATGAAGCGGCTGAAAAAGCTAAAATATGCAAATACAGGGGTCTAGGCTCCGAATATGATTTTGTCCCATTCGGTGTCGAGACCCTTGGTCCGTGGGGTCCTAGCGATTTAAAGCTCTTTAAGGAAATAACAAAAAGTTTAGTCGACATCACAGGAGACCGAAGAGCTGGCAGCTACCTCGGACAAAGAATTAGTCTAGCAATTCAAAGGGGGAACGCTGTGAAAATCTTCGGAACTTTGCCTAAAGGGACTCCTTTTTAATAATATACTTAAGTTATTATATTATATTTTTTAAGGTTTTTAGTTTTAGGTTCTTTGTAATTTAAAGCCAATATGTTTTTATTTAATTATTTAATAATTTAAAATTGCAATAAATGACAAATTACTATTTATAAACAATGCTAGGAACAATAATAAAATATATGAATAAAAATATAACTTTTTCGTAGTTTTTTTGCTGGTAGTAGGTACTAATTTGAATTAAAATATTGATGTATCATAGGGTACTTAGATTTCAAAACGATGTAAGTATGTAGTTTATACCTATTTGTGAATAAATTACTGGGTAATGTTACCCAGAGATTTTTGCTTTTTCCCATATATTACGCAAGTAACAATTTAAAATGTTAAGGGTTGTCACATCTTAGTAAATTATGAAATGTGAATAAGAACTATAATATTCTTATTCACATACTTTTTTATTTTATTAACGATTGTACGTCTGGGTATGCCAAACTGTAGTTTGGCGTCTCTCGATGATATTTGTTTTGAAGAAACTAATTCACACGCTAGCATTTTCATCTGTCTTCGGTAAAGTTTTTTATATGCGCGAGATCCTATTTTGCAACTACATTTTTTTTAATTCTATATTTGTGTTTGTTTGTCTGAAAATAAAAATAAAAAAGGTAAACAGAATTTTGATTTATAAGCATAAATGATTTAAAAATCAAAATTGAACTTTAAGACACGATTATCGTGATTAACGAAATATTAACATAATATATACAAGTTTGTTAATAACTCGCAGTTTTAACCTCGCATCTGCACCATTTACGTTATGTTATTTTATGTATTTATCACATATACCACGCAAATAGGTATTCGTAGTTTTTACATTGATAGAGGTTTATTCTCAACTGAGGCCATTATTTTACAATTTTACAATATTGTGTACTAAGGATTTAACAAAGTTATGTAGTCACTTAAATTTAATGTTGGATAGACATGAATTGAGGATGATTATAAAATATCATAAAATTAGTTTTTAAGTATGTAATGAAGAGTTGAAGACTTTAATTTATAAATTTAACATTCTCAAATGTACAAAGTGTAGTTAAAATTACATTTTGAGTTTATTAAGATTATTTCCATTAAACATTGTATAGGCATGTAAAGGCAAAAACATAAACAAAGTACCTATCTAAAGATGACAACCCTAAGCACTTTTTAATGACGGGCAATGTTGGCAAGTATGAGTCTAAACAGTTTATGGTAACTTTGCCCATCGTTGGCAATTTCGAGGAATAACGACAATAACATTAAAACTATAATTAAAATACTCAGCAATTGTTATTCTATAGTAAACTGACAAATAAACTTAACTTGGGTTTAACCATGATGAACCATTCACGGAAACTTCGATCAAGAAATTTGCCCGCCAAAACACAATATGCCACATTCGACAAGTTCTAACAGGCAACTGAAGGATTTTGAAAATAATTACGTTACCTAGTGTTGCCACAAATATAATCTACTTTCCAAAAAACTTCAAAATATTGTCATAAAATTAAAATATTTTCATATGGTAATGATATTGTATAGAAACTGCATTTAGGGCAAAGATACCTTGATTGGCAAAGTTGGCTAGTTTCACGGTAATTAATGTGATTTATAGCCCTAAGCAGATAAAGTACTAAAAGAATATAGGGGCGTGTGGTTGTGTTTTTTTCGTTTTCCGTTAATTAATTGTTATTTTGTATTTTGTTCATTCGGATCAGCTTTTAGTGTTTGTTTTAAAAACTTAATCTGTATAATATATTGTTATTGGTTGGTCAATATAGTGGAGAACTGTTCTGGAGAGGCTTTCTATAGTAGGACTGTTCAGGTGGTTTTCTACAGTGTTTGTTTAAAAAACTTAATCTGTTTATTATTATGTGATTGGTTGATGAATGTTGTGGTGGACTGTTCTGGGTGGATGGAGTGCGAGATGATGGTAGATTGATGGGAGGGGGAAGCCACGTTCCTTGGGGTTTTCAACCGTTTCTGCAAATTACAGACCAAATATTGTTAGCACGACAGACTTAGCAGTATGGCCTCTGGTCTTAGCCGGTTCCAACAGAAATAAAAAAAGAAGAAGCAAAATAGGTATTGTCTTTGATTGAAATGGCGGGAAGCATCGGGGCGTGCGGTTGTGTTTATTTTGGTTTCCCGTTAATTAATTGTTATTTTGTGTGTTGTCCATTCAGACTGATTTTCTTTAGTGTTTGTTTTAAAAACTTGATATTTATATATTATGCTTGGTTGGCGAATCTTGTGGAGGACCGTTCTGGGTGGATGGAATGGGGAATGATAGTTGATTGATAGGGGCTAGAGGGGCGAAGCCGCGCTCCTTGGGGTTTCCCGCCATTTTTCCGTATTATAGACCGAATATTGTATTTTGTATGGCTAATAGCCTAGTATCTAATACCTTTAAATGAAAATAACAAATAAAAATTGTCTTTGATTTATGTCAAATCACAAAATATGTCAATAAAATGTCATCTCTAACTTTTATGAATGTGAGTGGGTAGTGAAGTGTGAACAGTGAGAACACTATTGATTTTTAGAAATCTAAAGAAAAGTAGTTTGAGTTTTTCCTGCTCTTCAAATTTATGCAATATGTCTGCTAAATTACATGAGGCTCTTGAACATTGCAAAGCAGCAGAAAAGTTGTAAGTAAAACAAATGAAATTAAACTGATGTTTAAAATTGAACATTTCTATTTATTTGCTTTTTTCAATTTTGCAATTTTCGGTATCAACAAGGCAACCAGAGCGAATTAAATTTTATAATATTTTTTCATAATATGCACTTTATTGTATTCGTCACAAAATGGACTAAAACTGCATCAGCGAATTTTATAACATTCAATATTTTGCAATATTTTTTTTAATAATTATATTAACAATATCATGGTCTAAATATAACAACAATCGACATTTTTGAAGCCAATGAATGTTAATATTATGAATATTATAATTAATGCATCACTTACATACCTAGTTATTTTAAAATTTACTATATTGTTTTTTTTTAAATGGATATAATGTTTCTCATATGATGTGCTCTTAAATAACATTGACTCTCCAGAATCTGCTCACACAAACCTTCTTTCTTCTTTCACCTCAAACTTGCAGGAAACAAGTTTAGTCATAAAAAAATGATAATGACATTCAATAAATCTTTTGTATTCATTTTACATATGTAATCATTATTATGGTATTTTTGTAACTTATAAATTCTAGAATCTAGACTAAGATATATAGCTTCAGCTACCCTATATGACATGTAAAATTAACTGAGAACAAATTCAGTGGCCATTTATATTGTACTTCTAAACAAAAGCAGAACTAATTGATAATACTTTGTATGAATACCTCACACTTGATTTGTTATAATTGTCATGAAATTATTTTTGATTTGAAACATCTATTAGGTACACTAGGCACCTATACTTATTTGTATACTTGTCTATTATTTATGAATTCTTTTATTACATAGATGTTTTGTCTACCTACGTTAAGGTAGACGAAGTGTTGGTCGGCCATTAACCAGGTAGAAAGGACAATCTCCGTGCGGTGGCCGGTCCATGTTGGATGTGAGTGGCAAAACATCGGCCATTTTAGCATTTATAGAGGGAGACATATGTTCAGCAGTGAATGAATAGAGGCTGTTGACGATGATGATGATAGATGTTTCACAACTGCTGGGCATCCTGTGATTGGAAATTATTTTTACAAAAAATTGTATGGCTATTAAAATTTAATTGCTGGCTTTAAAAAAAATTAGGAATCTTACTTTAAATGTCTTTGCTCCATTCTTATAGAATATATGACCAATAAGCATAATAAATCTTTTTTATTGCTAATTTTGAAATATGGTTGGAGAAAAAGGTCATTTTTTCTATTTAAAGCTTTTCTTTAAAGTTATTACTATAGATAACAGTTTTTCGAGCTGGAGTTTTTAGACATATTTTACCAAAATTGTTTCAGTCATTTCATGGTCTTGTTATTGCACTCGGGGGTACATTAAGTATAACATTTGAAATCTCAACTCTGTTGGTTCATCAAAATTATAAAATGTGAAATACACATTACATTACATCAAAGTTACAAGTGTAAAAAACTGTTAAACATCTGGCTGGCTTAGTTGTTTACTGGGTTCTAACACTTGTTTCTTGACTTGGGCAATCACTTTGAATAAAAGTATTTATATGAATTTCTAACACCCAGAATGTAAGATCTAAAAATTTACAGGGGGACTAGGTTTTCGAGTTTATTTTAATTTACAAACAATGTACTTTTTACTATGTACTATTATGTGTGTACATAAGTACACCGGTGGGAATGGGCTGCATGGGTACCACCATCTTGCTTGTTTCTCCGGTGAAACAGCTTTGCCGTGTTTCGGAGAGAAGGGCACAGTCAGTGTAATTACTGGCACCGAGACTTAACATCTTATGTCTCAGGATAGGGAACACATAAATGAGTTGCCTGGGCTCGTTCCAGGTAAGCTAGTTTATGTTCATGGGCGATGTTAACCACTTACCATCAGGTGGTACGTTTGCCAGATTCCCTATCCAACTAACATTTAAAAAAAGTAACAGTACTTATGTACACACAACTATACACTATTACTATTTTTAAGTAATTTTGACTCGGAGGAAGTCCATATAAGTACTGTTTTTTGTTCCTATATTGAAAGACATTATAAGAAAGATATTGCATTTTAAAATTTTGATTATGTTAGAAAAGGTTACATAGTTTGAGGTTTCTATAGAGAGTCTTCATTTTTTTTTAGCATTTTATTATTATTATCACCTTTAAACAGTTTTATATCAAGAACATTTTTAAATTACTATAATATCTTCTTTTGTAGCCTGAAGACTTCTCTGTTGAAATGGAAGCCTGATTATGATTCAGCTGCTGATGAATATAGTCAAGCAGGTGAGTTTTAATTTATTTTGTAATAATCCACACTTTTAGGTATTTTCTATATATAGATTGTTGTCATAAGATCAAATGTAACAAATAATACAATTCTAATTAACATGGGTGCATATCAATTTCTGCTAAATTTGATGGTACATTTCTTTATCATTCTAATAGTAAGTAGCCTTAATGCTTGTCTGCTAGTGTTCAAAGGTTTGAGCCTTTATAGCTTAATGGCTTACTCAAATTCCCTTTAAATAATAATAATAAGCCCTTTTAATCTGAACTTAAATAAATATTATATACATACATGTTTTTTTTTTCATTATTATAAAATGTCCAGAAGTTCAGTTTGCCTCTTGGTACAGGCCTTCTCTAACATCATCCATTGTAGCCTGTCCCATTCTACTCTTCTCCAATAATAAAATGCTAAACTAAATATATAAATGATATTATTTTGATTGATCATCCTCATAATAATTAAGATTATAATTTATTTCTAAGTACATATTAATTGCCGCTTGTTTAAATTGGCATAGTTTAGGGAAACTTAGTGCTAACTTATAATTAACTATAGTTGCTGTTAATGGTATATTGATATAATTAATGGTAATAATAAAAAAATATAATAATTATTATTTGTTCTTTGTATCTACTTTAAAAATAGTCCGTATTCTATTATTTTGTTTTAAATTAATGTATTATAATCAAAATCATATTATTAGCCAATATTTTTCCACCGCTCTGCTCTTTTTTTTATGAATGCCAGGTCCATCCCTAACCACTCGTTAGGACCAGTCACTGCGTGGAGATTGTTGTCCCAACTAGCTGGATAATATGATATTAAAAGTTCTCCTGAGTAATATCAAAATAAAATGGTAATTTAATTCTCTTTACAGCTCAGTGCTATCGCATCGCTCGCGATTTACAAAACGCAAAGGAATGCCATTTGAAGGCTTCAGAGCTCTATAAGAAGCACCATGCATTCTTTCATGCAGCAAAAGCTATAGAAAATGCTATCATTGTCAGTAAAGAATCACTTACTCCAGATGAGGTATGTTTACTGTGGTTCTTTGTTCAACATCAAGTTCTATATTTTTATTGTTCTAACAGATTATAAATCGTTTTTTTTTCTTTAGTTATACTCAATGGCTGTGGAATCAAGCAGTCTCTATCAGCAACATGGTTCTGGTGATGCTGGAGCCAATGTTTTGGACAAAGTTGCTAAAATGATTGAGGAGAGGGCACCAGAACTGGCAGTGAAGCTGTTCCAACAGGCGGCTGATGTATCTTCAGTAAGTAATTTGTACTAAGATCTTTTTTTTATTACTGGAAGTTGTTGTCTTGGTAACAGTGGATTACTTCTAAGTCCAAACCAGATTTTATTGTTGTTTATTAAGTCCTCCATGCAGCAATCATGGTCACGCATGGTTGGTGTAAAGTATCCCAAACGTATATAAAAAAAAAACGGATATAAAATCCGAGAAAAATTATTTCATTATAATGAGTGAAATTCGCGTAAACATAAGAAAAGAAGACATTTAAGATTATTTTATAAATCCTGCTAATATTATAAACGTGAAAGTTTGTATGTATGGATTGTTCAATGAAATTTTACAATAATGTAGCTTATACCATAGATTTAAAATGTACAAGATACACAATGATGGTTCGCGACAAAAAAATATATACATATGTGAGTCTTTTTGGGTTATTAGGAAGATTATTACGGCACATGAGGGTCACATCCACTCGCAGAACATGACACCATAGTTGCACATTTAATATTTTATTTTTACCGCACGAACAATAGAGACATTTTCAAAATACATACATAAAATACACAGGGACGCTATGGCCTCTTATTTACTCGCAAAAACAGTGACATATTGGTGCTTTATTCACTGTCTCTTTTTCTCTCGGGTGGTTTGTAGGTACTCGATTTGTATTTCGCTTCGTGGATCTTTGTGCGTAAAAAAAAAATACAAAATATATGGCTTATACTCCCACGGGAATGGGGAGTACGTGGATGAAACTCGGGGAGCTGCTAGTACTCCCATCATAGTCTTATGATCTGCAAACTATCAAAATATAGACATCTGTGTATATATAAATTTAGATTTATAACAGGTCTCTCTGTGTCAACTGCGTGCCCAGCAACTTTTAGATAAAATGTTTAAAGAATATATAGATTACTACACTTTGTGGTGAAAAGAAAAGGCCTCATAACACGGAAGACCAAAAAGTCAAACAGCGATGTTCTGATAAAAAGATCTTAAAAACTGATCTACATTTTGAGAACTTTTACATTGTTAAGAATATATATATATATATATATATATATATATATATATATATACATATATATATATATATATATATATATATAATACTAGTGACACCGACAGACGTTGTCCTGTACAATTTCTTTTTGTGAATCTAAACCATCCTCGAATCCCATTGAACTCAGACAAAAAAATTCATCAAAATCGGTCCAGACCTCTAGGAGGAGTTCAGTGATTCAGATACACACGCACACAATAAATATATATATAAAGATTAGCGGTAATATTATAAAGAGGTAAAGTTTGTGAGGATCTCTGGATCCACTAAACCGATTTTGAAAGTTCTCTTACCAATAGAAAGCCACATTATTTGTGAGTGTCATAAGCTATAAAAATAAT
Source organism: Helleia helle (assembly GCA_963853865.1). NCBI lineage: Eukaryota > Metazoa > Arthropoda > Insecta > Lepidoptera > Lycaenidae > Helleia > Helleia helle. Next base: position 11,778,014 of record OY971420.1, read on the forward strand.
AAATATCAATGTGGATACCGCTGTATTTCTATGATAATGCAGGCGAAGTTGTGGGCAACAGCTAGTAATATATAAAGTTATGTTTAATGTTAGTTGGATAGGTAAACTAGTAGCAGAGCCACCTGATGACAATAATTGCTCATTAGGATAAACAATTTCACTGGGGGAACTTTAGACAAATTATTCATGTGTTGCCAATTATAAGGGATGTTGAAACGTGTTACAAATTCATGTATTGTAAAGTTATGTTTAACACATTAAAGACAGTAGGTATTTGAAAAACTAAAATAACATTTTGAGAGTCTATTTTTTTGTCTTAAATGAAAGAAAATTAATTTAAAATACGTTATTTACCATTATGACGTGACTACGAACGCCAATTATAGTGCGATGACGTCACTGACCGGTAAACAAACTATCATAGCTGTCATAATCAAGTTATAAGTGTCACCTGCGAACATTATGGACCATAATATAATCAGCTATGTGCTTTGACAGAACGCGAGTACGTTTATCGGTCTGTGACGTAATCATGGCCACATGTCAGCTTGGAGCGTTTTAGCGGGGATTTTAAAAACTATTTTTATTTACGTCTTTTTAGGGTTCTGTAGCCAAATGGCAAAAACGGAACCCTTATAGATTCGTCATGTCTGTCCGTCCGTATGTCACAGCCACTTTTATCCGAAACTATAAGACCTATACTGTTGAAACTTGGTAAGTAGATGTATTCTGTGAACTGCATTAAGATTTTTGCACAAAAGGAGAAAAAAAAACTAAATTTTGGGGGTCCTCATACTTAGAACTCAAAAAAAATTATTTCATCAAATCCATACATGTGGGGTATCTATGGATAGGTCTTCAAAAATATATTGAGGTTTCTCATTTTTTTTTTCTAAACTGAATAGTTTGCGCGAGAGACACTTCCAAAGTGGTAAAATGTGTGCTCCCCTGTAACTTCTAAAATAAGAGAATGATAAAACTAAAAAAAATATATGATGTACATTGGTATGTAAACTTCCACCGAAAATTGGTTTGATCGAGATCTAGTATAAGTAGTTTTTTTTAATACGTCATAAATCATCAGGTATGTAAATACCTATTTGAGTTGATTTAATGAAAAGTAAATTGCGATTTATGATTTATGACGTATTAAAAAAACTACTTATAAAAACATTTTTTCAAAATAAACCAATTGATTTGATTTGATTGTAAATTATGGTATATATATGGGTGATGGTACGGAACACTTCGTGCGCAAGTCCGACTAGCACTTGGCCGGTTTTTTATTAAAGTTGGACATATTTCTTCTAAAAGTATTTTTATCGTGTTTATATAGGGAATTTATCTATCTAATAAAATCATTTTAAAAAATTGTCAACAGCGCTATTATGACACGTAGATATTATCTTATCGGTAACAGTAATTACACTGTCTTGCACTTTGTTTCGAAACACAGCAAAGCTGTTTTACGCAATAATAAGCAGGATAATGGTACCCATGTTGATAAAGTATGACAGAGAGTAGGTACTCAATACTCTTATTTTTTATTTGGACTTTTATTATTTTTATTTATACAGACGGAGAGTGGACAGCACCAAGGTTCAGAGTACATCAGCAAATCGTCAAGACTTCTGGTGAAGCTACAGAGGTATGTAATACATTAATCAATAACGCCTTACGACTGGCCCTTTTATTATCGAATTGATTTTTAAAATATTTCTATTTTAAAAATCAATTCGATAATAAGATAAAATTACTTTTTACTTGAAGTCAGGCTAGTTTCCGCAACTTAAAGCTTTTCTGCCTATTTGGCGTGCTGTGAGCCTGAAGCATTCCCTACTCCCAGTTAAGACTCCCGCATGAATGCCAGCAGTCACGGCGGAAATCTCCGTAATCGTTCTCGAACATCTGACATGGACAGCCCGTAGCGAAGCTACTCCTGTGCACTCCAACAGTACATGGACTGCTGTTTCCTCTTCCGTTACGCAGGCTTTTCACAGCGGACTGTCCGTAACACATATATTGAAAACATGTTTATTATAATGAACATGTCCTGTTAAGGTGCCTGTTAATAGGCGCAGTTCTGGTCGTTTAAGGAGCATTAATTGATGAGAGACACGTGGGTTGCGAACCACTGCGAGTGCCTTCAGCCGCTTTTTGAGATTCCCGGATATGCAGGCAACAGACAGGGTCACCTCAGCGACAGGCTGGCCCTGGCGAAGGCCAGACTACTCCTGTTTAGGACTGCCCGGTCGCTACTAAGTAGTCCCCAAGACGTCGTGCCATACAGACCCAGGTTCCTTGAGCCCGACACGAATGCATCATTACCCCTGGAGCCACCGTGCCCTTTATCCACTGAAGGGTCACTGTGTCTATGCACATGCTTTTTCGAGGTAACAGTGGCATTCATGGATTAGGCTCGAGTTTGTTGTATATAAGTTTAGTGCTTGGAGTACCACTTACTTTACCTGCTACTTTTTGGTCTGTTATGGCTCTTGCTGCTTGGGCTATACTAAAACATTGTTTTCGACCTGCGGTATGAAGAGGTGTAGGGGAAGCAGGGATATCATAGTTTCTATGGCTGGGGTCTGTGTTGTCTTCATGCCTTCTGTGATGGCAAGACACGCCAACCTTTGATAGCGTTGTAGTTTGTCACTTACCGTTGTTAGGCCTGTTCGTGGCCACCAGACTAGTGCTTCATAACTTACCACTGGTCTGATGACTGTATTGTAGAGCCAGGTTAAGCCCCATGTCTTGCCTATCATTCTTTTACATTGTCAGAATGTAAGGCAGGCTTTGTTTAGTTTGGCTTCCAGATGTTGGCACCAATTTAACTTGCTGTCGAGGATGACTCCTAGGTACTTCACCTGTGTGCTCAATTGAAATGTGACGCTCCCTAGCTTAGGGAGTGTGTAATTGTTGAGTACCCTTTTGTTGGTGAACATTACTAGTTCTGTTTTGTTGGGGTTGACTGGGAGTCCAGATTCTCTGCACCAACGGTCTACCTCTCGAAAAGCTGTCCGAGCTAGGTCACAAACAGTATTGGCGTGGTTACCCGTTATGAGTATTGTTAGGTCGTCGGCGTACCCTACTGTGTAAAAGTGTCTTTTGTTCAGTTTAGTTATGAGATCATTGACAGACATCATCACTATGTTCCACAAGAGGGGTGATATACTCCTCCTTGTGGACAACCCTTGGCAACTACAGCTCTCTGTGTGCCCTTGTCGTCTATCCTAATGATTCTTTTAACTAGCATGTTGTGGATCCAGTTTGTTATTAATGGATATATGTTGTGTCCGTTTAGTGCTGTTTTTATTATGTCAAAGTTCGTTTTGTCGAAGGCACCATCAGTGTCGATAAACGCGCCTAGACATATTATGGCTTTCTTTTGCAAGGCATGCTCTAGTTTGCGTACCACTGTGTGTAGGTCTGACTGAATTTTCCTGAAGAGTAAGCGTGTTGGATGTGATGTATTGGAAGTTTTTCAGTGCTTTGTCCCTTAGTAATAATTTAAGATAATATTAAAATATCCTATTAATATCAAAAGCATTTAATTACTATTTAGTACAACAATTTAGTGTATATTGTATTTTTTTAATTTAAAGATATGATGAAGCCGTTGACAGTCTTCGTTGTGAGATTGGATTCCATCAAGAGTCTGGCAACATTCGTGCCATGGGACGATTGACTGTGGCCATAGTGCTTGTGCAACTGGCTAGAGGTGATGCTGTGGCTGCTGAAAAGGCCTACAAGGTAATATAAATCTATAAGTTACAATCTATATCTCTAACAGCTAGAATTTTTGAGCCAATACTTGGCTGAATACTAAGTGGAGGTACTTAGAATTATTCTCAAGATTAAGTCTTCGATGAGCTTACATCTAGTATACTGGCCTACTCAAAGAACTCTTATTTTACATAAGTCTATATTAGAATTTTTCCTACTCCTCCTGAATACTTTTGATTAAATTCGTTGCGGGTCCCAAGGCAGTTTTAACGTATCCCTCGGGCTCCCTGAGATCGTATCAAAGGGTCATTTAGTGGTTACCGCTGTCGATCCTGACTATACAGGAGTAGCAGTGGTGGGAACGAGTGGTGGGCCTAGCCCGACTAAAAAGTATATATTAAACAATAATTGTAATATAATACATATATAGGAATAATTTATCCTCACATTTGGGATCTGTGGAATTGAACTGAATTAAAAAAGTGAAAGATATAAAAACTTATTACTTTAATATTTTGATCTTATTTTCATGTTATAACGAAACTACTGTTTTACACAGTAGGGACTTGTGTGTTTTACACAGTAGGGTTACAGATTTTGTCGGAGATTTATTGAATTTTTGTGTCAGTTTTAAATAATTTGTGAGCGACGATGGCCTAGTGGGTATGGGCTCGGCCTCTTGAGTGAGAGCCGAGAGGTCCGGGTTCGATCCTGACCCCCCCCCCCATCGGGGATGCCTAGAAATGGGTTTTTCTAAATTTCTATGTGCACCTTAACATGAGAACATCGCTTGCTCACCGGTGAAGGAAACATTGTGAGGAAACCTGCATACCAGATGAGATTAAAAGTCTTTGAAGGTGTGTGAAGTTTACCAACCCGCATTGGGCCAGCGCATCGGTGAACTATGGCCCAAAAATCCGTGAGACCCGTGCCCAGCAGTGGGACATATAAGGGTTGATATTATTTATTATTATTATTATATTTAAATAATTTACATCCACCATGGACACGTGAGGACTGAGGTCGTCCTAATGTTACAAAGTTCTTGGTAGTATCCAAGACGTCGGTTATTTCATTATAGTGAATAAACTTGTGTTACATAGGAATGGGGCAACAACTGCGAGGCACCAGAAATGCAGACTATTGAGCAACTGTTGCAAGCCTTCGATGAGGAGGACCGTGACTCCGCCAAGAGGGCGCTAGCGTCGCCCTTCATACGCAGCATGGACGTGGAGTACTCGCGGCTAGCTCTCATAATACCCTTGCCAGAGGGAATCGAACCCACACCCAAGGCTATGGTGAGGGAAAACGCCGCCCCGTCGTATGTCAGCCCCAACGCTAGCACTGCTACGGTGAGTTGAAAAATTTGTATAAGATATGAGCAAATATGCGAAAGTCCTACCTATGCTAGTTTTAGTTTCATGTATATCATCTGTGATGGAATCTTCATATTTAATGTATTATGTACAATATAATTTAATTTATATAATAAGATTGCTCCATATTGATAACTAAACATACTGGGTACCTTATATATTACCACTTGTTAGAGAGCCGCGCTCTCGTCTGCTTAAGGTATCAGCATGCTTTTGTCTTCTGTAAAACGGCTTTGTTGGGTTTCAGAAACAAGGGTGAGGTGTATATTTACTGACACCGAAACTTACCATGTTATGACTCAAGATATACAATGCGTTACTGAGTTGCCTGGGCTAGTTTGGAGTAGGTTATATGACAGGCTTGATAGCGTAATGCTTTTTCAGTCACGGCATTCGATTCGATTTACTGATGGCGCGCCAGTAGATGTTGTACATAAAAAGTAGTATCATGAGTGAAATATTTTATTTGCTTACAGCGGGTGGAGGTTGCTGATTACGAGCATCACGCTAACTTCGAAGAGGAGAAGAAAACCGAGAAAGGAGACGACGAAGATGGGTTGTGTTAAGTGTTGACGCCTTCACACTAATAGCCACAATTTAGCTTCTGCTTGTCTATTAAATGTAAAACACATCCATATAAATAAATTATAATAGAAAATGACAATGTCGAAATCAAACAGAATTCTATATTATTATAGAACAACTAATTTAATGCCGTTTGATAAAATGTTATAATCATGGCGCAGAGAAATAGGGAGTGCCCATCTCACAATGAAAAGTGTCAGTAAAAAAGCGTTCAATAAAAGTGGCGTCACAGTAGCAAGAGTAAAATTTCAAATATGTGTGCGCTCATTACAGAACTCATTTATGTATCATTTAATTCGTCTGAAAATGCTACTTCACACAGTATTAAAATAATACTGATTTAGGATAGTAATTTGTATGTTTTGAAATTATTTGTGATTCTCGGGTTTGGAAATTATTCGTGATATTCAACTGGCTGATTTATATTTAGCCGCGTCGTGGCTCGAAGTGGCCAATGTCTAATTGATTACTATACTTTTGTATTATTTTATTTTTATTTATTTATTCGTAACTCAGATATCAAAGATCCATATACAAAAAAATAAAAGAAAGAAAAGCCTATAACTAACTTATAACTATGATAATTACAAAACATCAATTAGAATTTATCATTAAATCATTTTCAAAAAATTAAATTTTAATCTGAAATAACAAAACATTTAATAATTATTTAATTTAGATATTATTAAAAAGATATTAATTAATTTTATACACGGACTCAATTTGTGGATGTGACAGGGCGGTTACCCAATGCCTTTGTAAGACACTGTCAGGTCTGCCAGCGAGCGAACTTATTATGCCGTTAGGACTGTCCAGCATTCTATTTCTGACAGATGTTATGTTATTCTGTTACGAATATTAAGTGTTGTTCTTTTCTGTATGATTAATCGTTAGTAGCATGATGTCGCTTACCAAAAAAATAAAAGCAATTCCGTTTTTTATGGACTAGTACTTACATCAACATATGTCCTCTTTAAAATTTCATTTAAAAATGGGTCTTTTCATTGTTTGCTATTTCGATTTCGGTTATAAAACAGCGTGACACAATTGTGTATACATGCATTATCATACTTGAACTACAATTTCCCTTCTTTTGTAGTGTGTAATGGGCCTGCCACACTATGCTCCTCGCGCTGCCGCGATGCTGCCCAGTCTGCTCGTTGCCCACACTATTCTACTCGCGCAATTAATCGCTTCGCTCCGCACTCGTCTATGATACACAATTGATCATGAAATTGTGGCAGCGTGTGCGCTATGTATTTTTTGTTAGTACATGATTTGAATTTCTCGCTCCTACGCTTCGTGGATCTTTTTGCGTAGAAAAAAATCTAAATCTATGTTCCAGCCACTCGCGCGCGTATTGCCGGTCCTTTGACTCGCGCTCAAAAGTCGACTAAATAAGGAGCGGTGGACATGACGTATACTGTGGCCACACTACGCCTCTGCCTCATTTCCTCACTACTTCCCATACCACTTATCGAGTGTGTGGCAGGGGTATAACACACGATTCAGAATATTTGGAAGTCTGTGTAGCGCCTCTGGCAAGATATATAGGTTTTTTAACGCATAAATACTAAATTACAATAGCCGTATGTTATATGAAATTAACATTCTGTGTAAGATTGTTATGAAGTGTTCTTTAGATTTTGAATTTCGGCCACGTCAATACTTAATCCATTTTACTTATAACTTGTGTATGTTAACGGCAAAAATTGCACAGGCATTCTTGTAAAGAGCATTTCAAACGCTTTATTTGCCGACTAATACGGCACGTGCAGTAGCGGTAACTTCTTCTAATTTAATAAAATAGAGCGAGAGAGATAATGGCGTGCGTATACGCAAAAATTTATGTAAAACGTTTATTTAAAAGTTACGTAAAAATAATATTACAATGGAAATTAAATATTACTAATACTATCAATTATTAGGAATTTACATAAGGATAGGAATTGTACTAAATAAATTCACTATTATATCACATTCTCTATTATTTAGTGCTAGTCTGTTAGTATAGCCTAACTCTGATATTATAAAATTGTTTTTTAACGTAAAACTACTAAAATTTGCATGCCTTGAGCAGAATATGTGTTACGGATATAAGTCGACACCAATTTTGTTACCATATTCTAACAAATAAAGATTATGATTATGATTAGTGTACCTATACTTATTTGATTAACAATTATTCAAAAGGTCGTATCTTTATGTTAGGTGTAGATAGGTACATTGTAATTAATTATTATTTGTATATAATCGAATGAGTAATTACTGTAAAATATATGAACCTAGAATAGCTAGAGTGCATTTATGTAATTATTTAAGTTATTCTTAGTATTGTTATGATTTTTTATTGTAGGATCTGATGTGCAATCATGTAAGAGTTTTAAATTTAAAATGTGATTCGCTTGATCACATAGTGATAACGTATAATTAGCATGATTCATATACAGAAATAGAATTAATATAGCTTTCATATATATTTTGGAAATATTTAAAGTTATTCATATTCATTCTCTGGGATATGAAATGGTTGCTTATAAAACGTTGAATTGTTATAAATTTATTTTATATTTTTTAATTGTTATTGAATATTATTTACGAAATGCAATTACAATTGTTCAATATATTTTGTATGACGTTATAGGCCTGGTTAGTAAGTTTAATTTTTGATAGAATAATTAATTTTATTCAAGTTAACCATTGTAACTAAGTAAGTGTAATACCACGCAACCACTATCACGGTTTTGCTGAGGAAGTGTATCATTAAATAAAATAAATGACAAATGTTTTTATAACCTCCGCCCCTCATTGTAATTTAAAATCGTTTGTATTGATCATCGAGCATATAACTAAAATAGAGCGGTAATGTTGTGTTTTGTATAAATATATATTCCGCCAAACTTATGCTGCGATGCTGCGCCGGTTCTGCGTTCTGATTGGCCGACTGATGACCATTGATGGATGATTGGCCGATGGGACGTATATAAAGATCACAGGTTAATTTAATTGCTATTACGTCAGGGACAAGTCACTGACCAGTTTCTCTATCTCTATCCAGTTATATCCTCGATGGTATTGGCTAATCATGGCAAGGACGGGTCAGTCAGGGTGTAAAGTCCAGCAGGTTAATAGAGTTGGTTAACATGAGTTAGAATTAATAGTTTGAAATGAAATAGTGAGGAATCAAGATGTGAATCATCTAAATGCTGCCTGGCAGTTAAATCGACTTGAGTGCCGTGACAGCAAACGACATGGCGCTGCCTTGTTGTGATGTCCCACATACACTGCGACCGCCTGTCACCGCCGTGCTCTTCTGCGGGAAGGGGCGCCAGTGCGCTTCCTCTCCCGCTCCGCCTCCTCCTTCTGCGACATCACGTCCTCGCAGAAGGAGAGGACCACCTGCCATGTGCTCTCACTGACAGTCATCGCTCGGATGACCGCAGGGAGCGACAGGTCCGCGCCAACCTCAACGATGAGGGGCCTCCGCCCACGCTGGGCACTCCGCCAGGGTGTGGTCTGCAGTGTCTTCACTGCTGTTACAGTGATGACACCCTGGCGAGTCCTCTGCCCCTGCCACCTTCCACAGATACCTTCCGAAGCATCCGTGCCCCGTCAGGATCTGCGCAAGGTGGAAGGTGATGATGCCGTGCCGCCGGTCAATCCACTGCTCCAGGATTGGACCGACGGCCAGCACGGTGCGGTGTCCCGCACTAGGCTCCTCTAGCCTCTCCTTCCACTGACGGAGCACTTGCCTTCGTAGGCGGCTCCGCCAGGACACCTCTTGGGAGGTTTCCTCCTCCTCTTCCTCTCCTCACGAATGAGTCGCCTGGGCTAATCCCGAGTCCTTACCATCGGGTAGTTCGACTGTTCTTTCCATTCCAATCCTAAAATAAATCCTATAGATTTTATTTAAATATAAATTGTAATATTAACATAGATGTTTCATATCTTCGGAGTCTGTTATGGTAGCCTAGCCACATACACCGCAAGTCTAAAATTTTGTAATGTCTAGTGTAAACTGTCACAAGAAGTATATTGTAACGTGTGATGGATACCTACTTGTGCAAATTTCTGACACAAGTTTTGAAAAAAGTTAAAATTTTCGATTCTCGACGCAAATAGGTTTACTCGACCGTGAGCAGCAGTTGTTTTGCCCTACTTTTTTCCAATTCCAGGTTGAGATTGAGTTTTTTCTCCCTGGTTTTTCATTAATAACAATCGTAATTCGTAACCATTTTTAATGGAGCTTTTCAAATCAGAAGAACTTCAATAAATATTAATTGGTTATCAAATGGTTGCTGCTGGTTAAATTTCATCATTTTTAAGCTACTTAAAAGTAAATAAAATGACGTTTTCACTGGTTAATTTTATTGTTGTCATTTTAATAATAATAAACACAGTAGATATTTTTGTGATAACTACATCTGTTTGTAGTTCGCATATCACAAATTTGTTATTACAATAACAATTTATGTTAACTAATCCAAAAAGATAATTCTATACAATCTTATAATTTAATTTCTTACTACTAACAATTTACACAAATATAGGAGATCAACATAAAGATTTATTCGTTTAATTTTAAAATATAAAAAGAAAACTATGAAAATTAATTTACGTAAATTAAGGGGATCAGATCTTCAATAAGATATTACTGCAAAAGAGATAAATTTATAATTGTATGTGATGAGGTTGAACCAAAATACCATAACTAAAAAACTACGCAAAATCGCGGAACATACCTACATGGGGGTGATTCAGGTAACCCTAGTGGTTTTCTCTGGACAACCTGTATATTGTATGTTCTGCGTCAGATTGATCTTAACACCCAAACTGCTCAATAAGATGTGGTGGACACAAATTCAATATTATCTATAAAAAATAAGCATTCTGGTTGTCGTCATATAATTGTTAGCTAAAGTAGTCAAAATAAGAAAAAAAGTAGAAACACATTTTTCAAATTTATCTGAGCAACTAGTGTTCATAAATATTTTGGCGTACAGACTGTTCAATGGTATCTAGGCATCCAGGTTCCAGAGTGGTCAAAAATATCTTGGCATAAAAGGAAAGTCAATCTAATTAAAAGTACATTATATTATGGAAATTTTATTTACATATATCTTTATTAATAAGCCATCCTTTTTGTTGAATGAATCTAAAACATCTGATAAAAATATAACTTTTTTTATTATCAAATAAAATGAGATCGTCATTTTACTTTGAGCCACATTTTCTAACGCTGAGTGTATTTATGAACATTCTAGCTGCTCAGATAAATTTAGAAAATGTGTTGCAAAGTAGTAAAATATCTGCATTTTACTACTTTGGGTGTTAACAATAATAAGACAACCCTGAATGCTTAGATAATATTGAGTTTGTATCCATCACATTTTTTTGAGCAGTTTTGGTGCTAAGATCAATGACACTGACTGTACATAATATCATTTATGGTACTGCCTCCTTCGCAGTCATTATAAAGCCTGTGATATTTGTGCAAAAAATTATTTAAATGCACCCTTAACACAACCATTCCTAGTTGTTCATTGTAAAATGATAAAAAAGATCGTCATAATTATTAATCAATATTCAACTCTACATACTTGAATAGCAAAGCCAACTAAAAATTAGAAAATAATATTCAATATAAGAATCAAATGAATTAACAAAAACTGATATTACTGTAAAAAAAATGTGAGCGTCATCTGGTCTTTGTACCAGTTTATTTTGAAGTTTCGTATAAAATTCCTTTTTATAATTTTTGTTTCTTAAATGATTATTGTTATAGTAGAACATTACAATAATTAATGTAATATATACCTTAATCCTTAAAATCATGTTTGTTTGCTTTTGTCTTTTATTATTTTATTTGCATCTTTAAATCTATATTAGCCATCAAACTGTGATATAAATAATTAATAACACATTATCCTTACAAATGAAACTAAACTATCTATTAATTTTTACATTTTTAGCAGAAAATATAAACGTTCATACCTTATCATCAGTTCATTTACAAGCAAAATCATATGTTTTTGATATTTTACTCACACTTTTTATAGAATTAACATTATCATTTATCAAAGTTCTTATGTCTGAATGTTTTTATGTGTAAACATTGTGTGTATATACGGAGGCACCATTGATGTTACTGTTGGTTGAGGCTGTTGTTCTTTTTCTTTATTGTTCTTTGTCTTACGAAATTGAAAACCATTTTTGCGGAGTATTTTTCTAAGTGTTTCCCTTGAGCCTTTGAAGTTTATTTCATCTTTTAGTATTTGTAACAGCTTATTAATTGTAGGAACTTCTTTTTTGAATGCATAAAATTCATGTACTTTCCTTCTTATAACCTGTAAATCATACTCATCCAACTCTATCTTTCCTTTAGTCCTTACCCTTTTTTTAGGTGACTTTTTTAATGACTCTGGATCTAACAATCCCTGTTCTACTAACCTGGCCTCTTTGACTATATTTAGCACAGTCCGTTCCGATACACCTGAAAAAAAATTCTATGATTTACAAATAATAAACAAATTAACCAAGAAATTAAACAAATTAAGAGAATTAACCAAGAATGCTGCTTCAGAATTCTTGGTTAATTCTCTTTAATTTCTGACTAGCCGGTGCCCACAGCTTCGCCTGCGTTAACTTAAATTTACAACCATATCCGGATTGATGATGATTATTTTTATAGCCTATGTCCTAATCCTGAAGGTAAAATCAATCAGCATTACAACTAAATCTGTTCAGCCTTTATGCCATGAAAGATCAACAAACATCCAAACTTACAAACTTTCGCCTTTATAATTTTAGTAAGATAAAACACATAAATTAACACAAGAGCAGTTATTAAAAAAAAAAACTATTATCATTGTTTGCAAGTAACAAATATTATATACAGGAGATCTTTTTAGAGCATTTAACATTTTTACGTTTATAAACATTGATTTCATATGTTGGACATATGTAGCTGACGACTGTTGTCTTAACCCATAAACGCCCAAAATGAACCCAATTACATTTTTAATGCTTTTGCTTTAAATTAATATTAAGAAATACAAAATTATAAGGGTGAGGTTAACTTAAAGATTGTAAAAAAATATTTTTTTTCTTCAACAGTTACAGCGGTGTACCCAAGCGAGTACAATGGGCAGATCAAGTGTTAAAAATGCCGAAAAAATGGTATCTCCAGACAAAGTGTTTTGGTGCACTTTGAACATCTCCAACATACTCTGTACTGGCAATTCACACATTTTAATTGATTTGTGATCAATTCAGGTGTATTGCCATTATTTTGACGATCTACATCCACTACCACATTTGATGAAGGAAGGGGTTTCTTGGGGGTTTTGATTGGTGCAAATAAGCTTGTGCGATACTTCGTCTAAATTGGTCCGCCCAGTTTCGGTATCTGAAGCGCACTGGATTCCCCATTCCCCACAATAAACTGCTTGGCTTGATGATACTACTAATATTTTATCATAGATCCGTCGATAGAAAAATTTTCGTAAAATACTCCCCTCTGACAAGAGTTCCTATGTTAAATATCTTTTCCCTAGACATCGGGTCGTTACATAAAGCCGTCAATGTATTATGAACAAACTGTAGATTTCGTTGTTCGTTTCGACAAGTGTCGATTTATAAATATTCGTTGCCACATGCCACTCGTTGCAACAGGTGGCATGCTGAGATCTTCATCCGAAGTCTAATAAGCACATTGCGTAGGTAATTGGTGATAGCCTGATAACAAAAGTAGATCCAAAAAATTTGCATGCTGTTTATTTCGAATTGTAAGCTATGCCTATTAGTTTGACCTGAACACAAAAGACTCAAAATACTTCTCAGAGAGAATCACTGGAGTTAGTTTATATCATTATACCCATTGTTCAATCATTCTTCAATGGCGTTATTTACTTCATATGCAGTTGAGTAAATTGTTAAGGTTATAGCACCAGGTTTAGGTAGAACTGTGAGAAAGTCATCCTCATAATCATCTTCTTCAGCACTGATAGAATTGACTGCCTTTTCTTACTGCAAATAGTGGTTTTGCAATGAAAAGCTTCGTCTTTAAACCATTTTCTATAAATGATTATCTCTAAAAAAAAAATATAAGTACATCTGCCCATTCTACCTGCTCAGGTACAGTAGGAAAAACACAATCTTTTTTTACGAACCAAATTATTTGATTTCAGTTTTTGATAATTTATTGGAAATAATAGAATGTGAAAATGTGTTTTAGAAACAATTTTCAAGAAATTTTAGTTTACAACAAAGAAATATCAATCAATTATCTTACCGTGCGCGCTCACAGTTCAACACTGAACAAATCATCTTCAAACCTTACAAATTAAGAATAACAACTGGATATTTTTTTGTGTAGGTTAATGTTTCATACTTATATTTATACTGTAATAATATTTTTTTACAATTATATTATATTGGCAATCACAAAAATTATCGTGGTTTTTCTTGGTGTACCCTCTTGAGTACGGCGGACGGTAATGGGTTAACATAAGATTTTTTTCTACAAAGTAATAAAACAGAGGATCAAGGCAATCTAATTAAAGGATTTTGAAAATGAAGAAATTGTTATAATATACAACTTGATTTTTAACTTAGGGTGACCACCCTAATTAAAATAACTAATTATAATCCAGGGGAAGATTTTAAAATAGGCCCGTTAAACAAAGCCAGTATTTTCGGAACTTAACCTATAGGGACTCCTTTTTAATATATTTTAGTTATTATATTACATTTTTAAGGATTTTAGTTTTAGGTTCTTTGCAATTAAATCTAGTTATACATAATTTATTTATTATAGACTAAAGTTTCTTATAGTAAAATAAATTTACTTCAGAAGGAAACATGGTGTTATCATTATGCAATAATGTTAACTTGATTATATTTAAGAACATTGTATCACGCAATGTCCAAAGAATGTTTAAATTTCTTGAATGGTAGAAGTGGCTAATGGGATAACCTTCAAACTCAGTCACAAACAAATCAGAAAAACTATTTATTTAAACATCAACATTTAGAATTTATATTTGATTAAATATGATCATTATGAAATTTATAGAGAATACAAAAATTATATCAGAAAACTAGACATGTTACTTCTTCAATTGATTTTAACGGAATTATAAAATATTACACAATCCATGTTTTATATCTAAAAACTCACATTTCAAATTTAAAGTAATTCAAAATATAATACATACTTAAAAACCAAACAGATCGTAGTTGACATCAAAAGAGTATGTATAATCTGAGATTACCAATCAACAAAATTGTCATCAAGTTATTTTACAAGAAAGTTTAGAATATCATGCAGTTTTATAATTTTCGATAGCATTACATATTGTTTCTTCTTATTTAAATCACAAGAACAATTTTATTAATAATATTTTACTGACCTGTAGCTGCAGATACTCTTACATACACTTTACTAAACGGTATTATAGGAACCTGCATTCGTTTTTCTTCATCCATAAATTCTTTAACTTTCAAAATCATATCACGAACTTCACTAGTTATATTTCTTGGCATTTTGTTGCTTTATTTTTATAAAACAATTTTAACAACAAATTCGCAAAGAAACTCGGGACGCGACAATAATGGCCGCGAATAAAATTTTTATTTTCTATGTATTAAATTCTTCTTCTTCTTTTTTGAGCTTGGCAATTTATTATTGTTGCATTTTTTTTTGAACTGAGGTCTAACCTAAATTTGTACATGAGTATGGTTGCAGCTATGGTTAGTAACCATGAGGAGGTGTCACTATTGGTCCCACCCACAGAACTATATCAAGATAGAAGTAAAGAGTTCCGTAATTTGTATGGGGACCGAGCGTGTAACATTTTGCGTAGGTACGATGACGTCACGAGTGTAATTTAGTGATGTGAAACACATAAGCCGCGCGAAAACAATTCAAAAGTATCGATTCACAGATCGATTAAAACATGGCACCGATTTTATGAGTAGTACTGTTCAAATAAACTATTTAATAATAGCGTGCTATGGACGATAAACTATATTTTTATACGTTGATTATTAGTAATACCTATATGTATATTATAGACTATAATATTATAACGTGTAATCATTTAAATGCTTGTTTTTTTATTATTATTGATAATTAAAATATTGATTTGATCAGATAATATACAGCCAGATTTTTTGAAGAACGGACATAATCATGGACGTGATAGAACTTGGTTTCACCAATCAAAGAAAATTATATTCACCAAAAAAAACCACATTAATAACAAAATATAGACAAATGTAAATAATGCATTGTTGGCCTCAGAATATGGTCACCCTATTGTATTATCACGTGCATTTTACGCGCAAAATTTAGACAGACGGTGTGGTGGTAGTGGTAGGTATAAAATAATCGAATGAACTATGATAAGTGGTAAATAAATAATGTATGCAATGTAAAGTAAATATGATCTCATTTTTCCTTCATACTTTGATCCTGGCTTAGGACAGGCAAAACTACATAGGTACCTACTAAAGTAATGATACAAGTTAATTTAATTAAATTGATTTATCTTCATCGTTAATCCTTTGTATTACGAATTTGAGAGACATTTTTTTTTTCATTGTGTCTGGGTGCGCGCGTGCTTAACGAAAGCCAAGGGGTTAATGTATTCACATGACGTTAGATAAAAGAAACTGTAGCACCTATGTACTTCTGGCGCATTTAGAAAATGGAATCATACTATTTACAACAATTGAATTTTTTTTTTTTTTTTTTTTTTTTTTTTTTATAGAAGAGGGGGCAAACGGACAGTCGGTTCACCTGATATTTACACAACCTACATAACTACTAAATTAATCTAAGTAAATTAGTACCTCCCCGGTCAACACATAGTTCGGTACGTTTGCGCATATTGTCTTTGACACGGTTTAGTACAAATGGATCAATTTTCACAGTCTCAAACGCTGTTGTTATCCGTGTTTTTAATTCTTCCCTATCTGCGTACTCTGTCCCATAGACTAGGCGTTTGATCTCGCCCCACAGATAAAAGTCTAAGGGTGTTAAATCAGGCGAACGAGCCGGCCAAGACACGGGGCCTCCACGACCTATCCACCTCTCGCCAAACTGACAATTGAGATACTCACGAACACGAACCTGGTAATGCGCGGGAGCATCGTCGTTCTGGTAGTAGAGATTACGGTGATAGATGAGAGGCACGTCATCCAACATAATATCATTCACCACATTTGACACAAGGTATGCGACGATTCGGAAACCTTTCGCGGTACAAGTCTATCGCACCACGTACACTGTCACCAGATAAAGCATAAGCTCTTACCATCTCCCAATATTCTTCATTTGAAAATTTATTTGACATGATTAATTAATACGTAATTAGTAATTACGTATTATACGCAACACGCGGTTGACACAAAAAAACATACGCTCCGGACAATGACGCGTATCGCACTGCCTTTTCTTTGTGAAAAGCCGACAGTCGACACCGGTCACCGGCCATCGCGCGCCGTGTTTCTTAGGCCCCGTGCGCACGAGCGTTTTTTGACCGACCGTTAAAAAAGAGTTTGAATGGGACAAATGGATAATCCTGTATCTGTTCTCACGAAAGCGTTTTTAAAGTGAGGCGCATTTTTGTCAAGTGCTGTTGGATTTTTGACCTTAAGTGTTTGGCTCCTCCTCCAACTCCAAAGTCGGGTTTTACCGCGACACTTTTAAAACGCTCGTGCGAACGGGGCCTTAGGTATGGCTCGCGGTAGAACGTTCGGCCACTTTATTTTGTGGTTCGGCGTATTTGATGCATCGTATCTTACCTATTTCATAATACTGTGTTTACTTTAATTCAAGTGTGAAGGATAATTTTGAAAAAAATAAGACCCCACTTGTGATATATTTTTGGAATGAGGATCTTTAGCACTATACGCTACTTGAATTTGTCCGTTCTTCAAAAAATCAGCCTGTAGATAGGGCACCGACCGTCCACTGGCGCCCTTATTAGAGGGATTGTAATTTCTAATAAACCAATTTCTTTAAATTCCAATCAATTTCTTTAAAGTCATCAGTGATAATAGTTGTAGTCCTTCTGATTCAACTTTTGGTCTTTAACATATTCATTCATTTTGCTTATTTTTAGTTTAATCATCGAAACGGCAAACGGTGGCCACTTTTTTATTTAAGTAATGAATCCAAAAATACGGAATCTA
The DNA here is from genome assembly GCA_963853865.1 of Helleia helle. NCBI lineage: Eukaryota > Metazoa > Arthropoda > Insecta > Lepidoptera > Lycaenidae > Helleia > Helleia helle. The sequence continues at coordinate 11,795,902 of OY971420.1, forward strand.
AAACTATATTGCACATAAATCAATAATTGGAGAATAAATAGGCCTACAAATAATCACTGGTGGATTGTAGAAAAATTTACTGGTTTATTAAAAAACACAATCCATTTATTTTTGGAGTTATACTTCTTTTAGCGCGTTAGGGAAAAATGATGAGTCACGAAAAACCGACACCCTGAAGTTAGCTATAGTCAATATTATTTTATATAAAAATATTCACATAATGACAGTATAGACGTCAAAAGAAGATATAGTTTTTAACTACACAATAAGCAAAAAGGTTACAGTATAATGAAATTGTACTATGTATTTTTCTTTAAGGAGTATTACTTCTAACGCGTATACATAAGTACACACACACTTTTTTATATAAGGATCATTCGGAAAACTGAATTATACTTGTAATATAGAAGTAGCCATAACCAGTTAGAAAACAATACATAACCAGTTTCTCAATAATATTTGTTTTGCATGAAAAAATGCTAAAAATAAAAGTTTATTATTTTTATTTTACATACATTACATTATAGCTATATAATAATATAAAATGAAATTATCATTTCCTCTGCTTTCAAAATAGATTTTAATCGAGTAAGAAAATCGCAGTGTAGGTACAGCACTTTTGACAGAAAAAATGAGAAATCGTCTTCAACGTGACATGACAGTTTTAATAGCATATTTTACATCGCTGGTTTTGAACGCCCGCCAAGTCTGGCTCGTCAATTAAAAGCCGCAATGGAAAACTAGCGTTAGACACAATCGCCCGCTACTGTTTTGATGAAAATAGTAAAATAAATGGTTTTTTAAATTAATAACAGATTTTTTAGGACAAATAGTACTTACTGGTTAAAGGAAATACCTCCATTAACAGCTCCAATTTTACTGGTAGTGTTTGAACAATTAATTATTGAAAAACGAGTCATTTTGTTTTTAAAACCTTACGTCGCATGCTGACCGCGGTCGGGAGTATACTAAAGTTCGCGACGAACAATGGAGTCGTCGAGTCGTCTTTTTGCCAGGCGAGGTACATACACTCTTTACTTCTATCTCGATATATTTCTGTGGTCCCACCTCCTGCCTACTTCTAATGAGACAAGGGAACAGGATGGGAGCCTGAGTTCATTCCGTGATTCTGAAGGTAGCAGGAGCAGCACCAGAAGGTATTAGATCTTTGTGAGCAGTTATCCATTTCTAACTTTGATTCTATTACAGGGGGTAAAGGATTTCTAGGGGCTTAGAGTTCATGTATGGGTTTTCGAAGCGAAGTCCTACTTTAAAACCAGATTTCACTCGCGTTATCGTCTATAATTTATATTATATAAAATACATTTTCATAGTAGTTAAGCTAAGTATAATGTTAATTTCTTTATGGGTGTCACATGTAGTATTTTTAAACAATTAATACGACTTATGGGCATTCAATAAAAGAGCAAACTTAGATAATGATATGAAAGATTTCCGATGCCGCTGATTTCTTGGTATCGATGATCATGGGGTGAACTGCCTCTCCATTTGTAGTAGTTTCTATAAAAAAATCGGTTGTCTGTAAAGTCGGTTTACTGACGATAGTTGAACGTGACAACGTCATAAGAAAATGGAACGCCTCAGAGCGAGGTAACGCCGCATACGTTATCGCATACGTCATGTTTTTTCGTTCTTGCAGCCGGCTCCTACGAATTATAAGACGTTGTCACGTCAAAAATAGAGATAGGAGCATTCCTCATAATATTAAATCGTTGTTTCACCCGTTTATTAATACGCTTAGATGTGAAAGTTAGATAAAAATATAATATGCAAATAAAAGTTTTTTTTGTTACAATGTTAAACTGATAAGAATATTTATTTTATGGAGTTGAAGATGTGTTCCGCCTTATACTAAAAATAAAGTTTCCAGTAAGCCTACCGCAATAGCGCTGATGTCCGAAAAACTACGATATGAACATAGTTGTTGTAATGACTAGCTACTCTAGTCATTACAGTAGTAAGTAAAATGCTCAGAAGTCAAAACCTCAACTATTTACGTAGCCTAAACAAAATAAGCAGTACCTAGCGTTTCAAATAAGAATAGGAACGTCAATGACCTCTATCTGTCAAACATCAATTGAAAAGTACAGTTTACAAAAAAACTAATTTGTATAATTGATAGTTTTAAATCGAATTTAAATAAAAACGTTAAATAGTCATAAATTATTAAAAAAATTAAAGTAATAATTCGTTTCTAAAAACATACAATTTTTTTTATTATTTCATTGTTGCCGCAAAGGCCCTGAAGCCATGCAAAAATTATTAAATAATATAAGGACGCCGGTCGCCATCTTGCTGTTTTTAGTGTACCTAGTTAACTACTCCGTCGTGAGGACCTGAAGAAAATATAAGTTTGACTCGTGAAATATACGCTACCATTTTTCAAACACTGCAAAATGCTAGTAAAATGACCAAGCGACTAGCGAGTTCATTTGGCCACGGGGATAAATAAAAACACGTTAACACTTATCCGAGCTAAATTCTGATTGATTTTTTTTCACTTAATTTCTGTAAAAAAAAATAACTAAAAGAAAACGTTTTTGCCCACCCCACCTGCTTTCAATTGACAGCTATGACGTCACAATATGGCGCTAAGTCCGTCCTATTCTCATTTGAAACGCACAGTACCTAAAAACGCCTTCATTGGATTGCTTCAGCAACCAAAACTAAACGGACTTGAGTCTGCTCCACAAATTCTTGGATTCTAGCAACCATAGCTTTATTTAATTTTCATTTAATTTTCTCTAAAATAGTTTTTTTCAATAATCCATTTTAGACATAAAGTTAATATTCCTAGCGGAATAGAGGGACAGACACGAGCTGTCAAACGAAACCGAAATTGAATTACATTTGTGTGCATCAAAATTGCTTATGAGTGCATGTAGTGATGTATATCATGTCGCTCCATCGAGCATGTAACCAGAATAGAGTGGTAATGTTGTGTTTTGTATGAAAACAAATTCCTCCAAATTTGTGTTGAATTGCTATTACGTCTGTGACAAATCACTGATCAGTTTCGGAATTTTATGGCTCAAATTACTACTCTATCCGATTATATACTCGATGTGATGCTATAATATCAATGTGAATAATGTGTAAAGGAAGGAGTGGTGAGGTGTGGAATTCGATAAGCGGATACGAGGAGCGAACAGGGGTGAGGAGAGGAGGGCAGAAGCGGAGAAGAGAGTTGCTTATAAAATTGGGTGCGATTTGGCGGAGCGTTACTATTATTGCGAAATTCTTAATATAAAGTTGTAATAATCATTAAAATATCATCAGTAATTGCTTATTTTATTTAAATTTACATAATTTAAAGTAATTATATGAACTAATATCATAGTATATTTGAAGGCCGTAAAAAATATTTATTAGTTAAGTATGTAATAATAACATTAATAGAACAAAAATTGAATTGGGTTTTATAGCGCTCCGAAGTGGACCGGGTTCTTGAATACTCGTAAGGATACGATAAAAACGAAACATTAGGCTTAGTTCGACGTGTTCGATAGTTTAGGTGGTGTATCTATTTCAGACGGCAGGGGCAGGTACAGTAACTGCACTGTCGTGTCTGGGACAATCTTCGTGCCTGGGACAATTTCCCACTTTTGTTTGACGTACGCCCTTTTGCCTTGCGCTAGTCACGTACGCCACCACGCACCCCTGAATGCGTATAATAAATGGTACTACTCTGTCTAGAGGACCTCGGGAGACGTAGACTAAATAAAACAAAATATCACTTTCACTTTGCTCCTAGTTCTCGGCTCTTGACTATTTCACTTCTTACTGCTCCTCGTGTAGCCTCTTCGATGGGTATGCTGCGATTGACAGTTAAGCCCAAAATTGGCTGGACATTTATACGACACGGTTGGCATTATCGCGTATTTTCCCTATAATTTTACTGTGAGCCGAGATCTAAAATATTTATTTAATATTTCTCTATTAAACCCTTATATTTTATACATTTTTATAAACCTAATGTCATCATTTATAACATAAAATATTAATTACATATATATCTTTGCACAGTAAAATATTACAGATCCTATGAACTTTTTATAGATTAGGTAACTCACTTTTTTATTAATCAATAACTTTAAAACGTATTAGTTTAAAACGTAATAGTTTTAAGCTATCGTCACAATACTTTTTGTGTTCATATTGGCAAATTGAATCCTTTCTTTTGACATAAATTTCAAATTGATAACATTTTAAATTTTTCATATAAAATTCTTACCTACTATCGTTTTCTTTATAGGTAACTCGTATAAATTCAACCTAATCTGAGTTCTATTAGATAATAATACTAAATTAAACCTAACAAGGCTAATAAGAATGTAATAAATCCTCATTCTATTCAAAATCTAATAAAAAAACAAAGAGCTTGCATTTAATTGCTTGAAAAGCAGATTTCATCAAAAGTCGTTTCGCTCCTCGCTTTTGTAAATATGTTTCTTCATAATGCTTACTGCACACACATGAATAAGTTTTCGTGATATTCCAGTTTGGACGATCAATTAATCTAAGCCATGCATTTCTAGTATCCAAGTTAGTAGGAAATCTGAAAGATGCATAAATTATATACTAATGATAAAACCTATGGATCAGTCAAGTATCTTAAATAGGTTCACATTCCAAGGTGATTCATATCTCTACCTCATATAAGTATTTTAACAACAGTAATACATATTCGTTATAGACACTGAACACGAAATATCGATAACTTGATGCAGCCCTAGTGTAAAACGAAAATTATTTCTTTTACACAAAATATTCGTAAATTCTGCATTATGTGTATTCAATCTTTGTTTCTTAAATAGATAAATGTTTGTAGAAGAGAGATCATATTTACTAATTACAATTCGAAGCGTATTAGCAAAAATAAATACTATATTTGGAGGTGTCGATTTGGAATAATTTACCTGTGAAATGAACATTTTTCGGGGTTATTTCGCTGTGTACACCTATAAAATACTGAACAAGTCACCATGTTTCTGAAGCACTATTTTTTAAAAATATGCACGATTTCATGTAATATCACAAAAATTCACAAAGCTTAAATTGTTAGCGTGATGGATTATGCCGAGAAATGTCAAACAGTTGCAAAAATGGTTCTGTTACGTCGCAGCACGCATCTCTTTTTATCACACGGTGTTGTTGCTAGTGACATCTCACTCGCTCAGCCATTTTTTCCTCTATATAGGTATATTAACTTTATGATTTTAGAGAAACCTAAACCTTACTACTAATTATAAACTTTTTTAATTTTTTTTTATGTTTTTGGACAAATGTTAACGCAGGCAACAGCTAGTTTATCTATAATATTATGTATGTATTTAGAAATAGGTATAAGTATAATATATCAGTTTTCTGGTTACCATAAAAACAGACTCTGTGTGTGAGTTGTCCCAACATATAAAAAAAAATTATAAAATATTTTAAGTGAGCCTTTCAACGGAATATAAAGTTCTATATGTAATATAAACTTACATCCCCTATAAATTACAAAAAATCCCGATCACACTTTTCGTAACGTTCTCGTCACCCATTCATCAATTTACTCCCCAAGTCAAGCGTGCGTAAAAAAGTAAGTGCGCAAGTAAAAGAAAATTGGTTGTCGGTTTACGGGCGATAGTTTAACGTGATAACGTCATAAAAAACATTGATGAAAAATTAATTACCTACCTTTTTTGCCGGTGTTTTGAGAAAAACAGTTAATTGAAGTAAACAAAATGAAATTAGACTGAAAATTATGGAGGAAATCTTATTAAATTGTGGAAATAAACACTAAAACACGTTGTCGAGATTTCAATATTTGTTATAAATACTATACCGGGTGTATTTGGTATGATAGTGTTGGCATAGCCTGACATGATACAAGTGAAAAAAACATGTTTTCTTTTTTTTTTGGTTGCCTTTTTTTTTGTATAATCCGGTTTAGTAAACATAATGTTACAGGAATTTGATGATAATGCTTTAAAATAATGGTTTTTTGAAAAAAAAATCAGGAATGTAATTAATTTATGGTTCACGCCGGCTAGCGGACTGAATCAGCTGATAGCGTTCGCCGCATGCACGAGGTGAACGAACTCTCGCACCGCACGTGTCTTCAGTGCGCCCGCTAGTCGCGCGTCTCGCGGTTAGCATGAGTGCATAGTGTGTATACATACACTGCGGGTTTGCAAAATACACGTCCTATAATTTTCTTTAAAAAACGTTTCTGAGATAAATGGTTATATGCATTATATAGTTATACTAGCTGTTGCCCGCAGCTTCGCCCGCGTTAACTTAGATTTATAGCCGTACCCGGATTGATGATGATTATTTTTATAGCCCATGTCATTCAATCGCAGCATTGATATTATTAAAGATTTTTTTAAATCGGTCGATTAGTATTTGAGTTAATTCGTAACAATCAAACAAAAATCAAACCGTTCCTTTTCATAATATTAGTACAGAAGTATAATAGATATATCATCATCTGCCTCTATCCGTCTACTGCTGTAGGTACATAGACCTTTTTTGGTGTCGCAGTGGAAATGATTTGCGCAGTAACCCGAGGGATGGGTCGTCGACGGGGTTAATCAGATATTTTGTGGGACTCTCCCGCTACCCGGCGCCGGTATTCCGCACTAAAATCACTGCGAGTTGCCTTCAGCCGCCTCAAGGAGAGTGTCCCGGATCTGACTAACACAGGATACCTCCCACGACCAGTCGATTCCCTCAAGAGAGCTAACTGCGCTTCCTCATAGTATAGGGGAACTCCGACAACCTGTAGGACACCCGCCGACGACGGAACTTTTCTACCGGGACAGGTATGGGTACCTGTCCCGGTAGAAAAGTTCCGTCGTCCTTTACTCCGAGTCTCGTGAGACTGAAGGCAGGAGGTGCACGTAGCGCCTCCTCCGCACTTCCGTCCTACGTTGACGGAGCGGAACAGACGTGGCGTCGTCCTCTCTGTCCCGCTCCTTCTACAAAATAACGGTTTCGCAGAAGGTGACCGCTGCCTACCAGGCTTCATCGCTCTCAAGCATACAGCGGACCGCTTTCGAGACTTATGAAAATAGGCCTCTCTCAATTAATGCCGAGACAGCCGATTCCTTGCCACTCGCATCCAACACGGCCCAGCCACTGCACGGAGATCGTCTTCCCACCTGGCTAATTATAGCCGACTAACATTTCCTCTACCTTCACGTGGCTACATTTTTAAACTTTAATGGCCCATCAGCTGTCCTATACACAAAAACAAAATATTTAAAAGCTGTACCCAGGACAACCGACAGGGAGCCGACCTCGCAGAGCTAATGGTGGCCGACTTGCACATCATAAATGTGCGCGTGGTATCTACTTGATTAAATCTCCTAAGATAAGTTGAAATCGAACAATGTCATGGGCAATTTTGTGCAACATTAAATCCTAATGAATAATAACGTATTTATTTGGATAAGGATTAGGTAATATCATGTTTATAAAACTCCCTCGCAAATAATTCATTATTTTAGAACAATTAATTTGATATTCATAAAAAAGTTTATAGTTAGGTGTCCTTAAAAAATATTATTATATGCTGTTGCGGACTTTTTTTAGAACTTTTAAAAGGGTACAATTCCGTCACACATAATAATTATTACGTAACTTTGTCCGTTGACGAAGCGCAACGAAAGGTCCCGTTTTGCCACATTTTTCATTGATGCTCCGGTCCTATTGATCGTAGCAGGATGTTATATAGCCTTTAACCTTCCTCCATATACAGAATATTAAACACAAAAATAATTTATTAATTCAAACCAGTAGTTACTGAGATTAGCCCGTTTAACCAAACAAACAAACAAACTATTGATCTAAAGCTGTAAGTATAGCAAATTTTATAAATCATTAAAATTATATATAAGTATATATTGCACGCAACTTTGCCTGCGTTAACTTTGATTTACAGCCGTAGCCGGATTGATGATGATTATTTTTATAGCCTAAGTTACTCCTTATAACATCAGCTATCTACCATTGAAAGTCCTATCAAAATCGGCCCAGCCGTTTCAGAGATTAGCCGGAACAAACAGACAGACAGACAGAGACAAAAATTGTAAAAATGCTATTTTGGTATATGTATCGTGTATACATCCATATGCATTTAGTAAAAAGCGGTTATTTTAATATTACAAACAGACACTCCAATTTTATTAATTATCTGTATAGATAAATAGTATATGATTAGGGTTTAATCTTCGCAAGCGTTCCAAATACACCCGGTATATATATATATAATGGTTTCCAAGCCAACGCTTGGGCCTCTCTATCGTTTGGCAGGTTCAGGCGGAACGGGACACCTTTCGTGCGCGCTGTCCCTGTTCATCAATTTATAAGACTTTATCACGTCAAAAAATCAGAGTTTATAAAATCCGTGTATTTGCAAGGAATTCATACACGTTTATACATTACAACATACCTACATACACACACTGTGATATAAAAGAGAGGTTTAAAACAATAAAGATTTTAGTTAAGTACTTATAAGTTTATTCATATTAAAAATTTATATAATATATAAAATAAGAGGCTACCGACTAATAATAACAAGGTTTTGTGGATTTGGAAAAAGAGTTAAAGTTTGGCCAAATATTCCTGGTATCCAGCGGAAGGTGATTAAGCACTTATCTTCGGCGGCCTCCTTCGGTGTGCGATGATGGCCATGTGCACCCGCTAGCATGAGGCCCTGCTCCTCCTCCAACCTCCTCCTCCAGCGGTGACCAACATATTGCACTATCTTTACATTATAGCTGTTTAATATTTAGGTCAATTTCACTACCCAAATTTGAGGACGAAATTGTTTTTTGGCTAGGTACTTGTTACAAATGAAAATATTTCTATCGACGCTCTGATGTTTTATAAGCAAATAAAAACATTAAAAAAAATTTAAAACCTACTTCAAAAATACTAAACTAATAAAAAAATTTTACAAAAAATTTAAACCGACTTCAAAAATACTAAACTAAAAAGTAATAAAATAACATTTTCTTATATTGTTTTCTAATGTTTACGCGAATTTCACTCATTATAATAAAACAATTTTTTACGGATTTTATCGCGGTTTATTAAGATTTTTACAAGCCCGACGTTTCGGGTACTTTACAGCAACCATGGTCACGGGAGGACTGGTCCTCCCGTGACCATGGTTGCTGTAAAGTTGCAGCTTGAAAATGTGTAAGTCTGCCAATGAGTCATTGGCAGAAATTTTCATGTTATTCAAGTCTCCATTTTTTCTGTCTCGGTTTCATACGCAATTTTTCTCCTTTCCTCCAGTGTAAACTCGATTGTGGGCTTCTACGTGCATATTATGTAGTAATCTCCTCAGAGATATTCCGTTGCGTTTGCCTTACGTGATAAAAATCCAAAATATTAAGTTTGCCCAATTCTATCAAAATTAGGCCAATACACAAATACATTGTTTTACGAGGTGTAGATTCCGCGATCGTGCTACGAAAACTCGCATGGTACGAATGCGAAATAGTTTTTTCATTAATTGAATTAATATTCCTTGTTGTTCTTGCGTTGCGACACCGTCAGGAGAAATGACTCGCTATGTAATAGCTTGTTGCCGTTATAAGGAACTTAAATGTACCTATGAAACTTTACCTACAATACCTATGAAATATAGTCATAACTCATAAGTACTGCCCCTAGTAAAAGAAGTAATACCTTCTTTTTTCTTTTGCTCTTAGGCATCCCGCAGGGGAGAGGGGACTCCCCAGGCGCGTATGTGGGACTTGCTGCGCCCGGAAAATGTGGACGCAGGTCTACCCACTAAAACCCGGCGAGTGCCACCAATGCCTCCTTAGGTGAGGTGTCCCGGATCTGTTAAGCAACAGGGCACCTAGACGGCTAGTCAGTCCCCCAAGGGACCGACGCCACCTCCACAGAGGGATTGTCCCGCACCACAGAACAACCCCTCCCAACGTCGGGACAGTACAATAGGGTGAGGTTCCCATCCTCACCCCTTGCCCCCTGGTCTTTTGTCCCCTCTTATTATAAGAGGAGTACAAAGAACCCCCTTGGCTCAATTTGCTTCGCCCAAGGTGTTGGGCTCTCCCTAGTCTACTGAGCCTCACCGCCACGTTAAGGCCTGAACCATGGTGGGGGCCTTACGCCTTCCTAGCATAATATGCTATGCTAATTATCCTGATCAGGATATTGGAATAATTTTATCAAATTATTGTATTGTCATCGGTCCTCGATAAATCTACAAAGTTTGAACAAAAGCTGGTCGTTAGAAGTGAGTCAAAATCAAGTCTAAGGGTGTCGGTTACATACATACAAACAAACATATATACAGGTGAAACTAAGAAAAGCGTGTTAAAAACCGAATGTCGAGTAAAAAATTATTTTGCAGCAGACATTCGCGAAATGCCTGTGTTGTAATGAACGATGTCGGCTTGACGATGATGAACGTGTTCATGTAACGATACACTTTTACAATAAGTAGGTTTATCTTATTTACTTTCACAACACTAATTGCGAGTCCTCGGATAATTTAATTTTAATTAGTCTAAAATATGTAAGGCGCACATATAATATTGTGTTTAAATATATAATTACAATGATTTACATAGTAACTAGCACTTCTCCTAATTGCATATGATTTTACCACATGACCATCTTTAGACTCTACGTTATGTAATTTACTCCTTTTAAAGCCTTTATAGGTATATTTCAAATATTTTTAAGCGTTAATAGTATCCAATTATTGAAATAAATTGGTAGTAAGAATAAAGTTGGATATTTTTCTTCTTTACATCTTCATGTCACCATGTCGTATATGGTCTTCACACCATCGAGCATATAACCAGATGGAGTAGTAATGTGAGCTATAAAATTCCGTAACTGGTCAGTGATTTTTCACTGACGTAATAGCAATTCAACAACCAGTGATCTGTATGTACATCCCATCGGCCAATCATCCATCAATGGGAATTAGTCGGCCAATCAGAGCAGCACGAATTTAGCGGAATTTATTTTCGTACAAAAACCACATTACCGGTTTATTCCGGTTAATGCTTGATGAACAGACAGACATCAGTCGAGCATTCAACGTTCAAGCGGTGAAATTGTCTGCCGATTTGTCGACTTTTACAATGAATAGCAATGTCGAAAAATCGAGTTCCGCCAAACATGGTAAATACTGAATAACCAGTTTTAAGTAGTTTTAAACTTGAAAGTTTGTCTTTTCCAAAGGATGTGTAATTTTTCCAACTCTTTTGGATTTTTTCCAGCCTGTATTTGGCCAAATAATAATGGTAAATAAAGAGTAGACTAAGGTAGTAGAAGAAGGTATTTTTAGTAAAAACAAGAACCGTCCAATATTTTCCAGACAGTTTAGTGTTCGGAAAGATGGAGGGTCGATCGACCTTCAATTAGAAGGGACTTCATATCCATGCGGTGGCCGGTCTGTGTTGGATGCGAGTGGCGAGGTATGGGCCGTCTTGCCGTTCATTGAGGGAGGCCTAGATTCAGCAGTGAACGGATAAAGCTTGATAATGATATTGATAAGTTAACAGGTATACTTAAAATGTAGTGTCTTGTGATGATGATTTTGTTTCATAGCTCGTTCAGATAAAAGGTTAAAGCTCGGTAAGGTGAATGTTTTACTGATAACATTTGAGCGTTGCGTGAAGTTGAATTCGCGTGTTGACCTATCAGTAATAGTTTCTAGTTGTTTTCGCAAATGAATCATCATCATTACGCCGAAGAGCACTTACAACACACACATTTGTTACCTGCGAATGTAGTAGTCAAGTTGCATATCCTTTCACTAGAAGGTCGTGCATTGAATCTCAGTAAAGGTAAAGTTTTTTATGAAGAATAGATTTATTTTTATCGAATTATCGATCTTAATTTTTAAAAAGGGTTTTACTTTTATACCAATAAATTATAAGTACCAATAAATAGTTATCGGTATTACCACGGTATTACCGATAACTATTATATTTCGGGATTTTTCATTATTGGCATTTAAAATTTGTAACAAATTTAACAAAAAATATCAAAAAACTATTTTTTTTGTTTTATATTAATAAAGGTTTAAACTTTAATGTTATCAACAACAGGCGTCAAGTGACAGCCATGCTGTCGCATTTCGTGTGGTTATAAGTTTCTGGTGTCCCATTGGGGGGATAGGGAAAAGGAGGGCAACGAATCTGCATAACTTTTGGTTGTGCGGATGTCTTAAGGGCGTTGATAGTCATCATAGGGCGCCGAATGCTCGGTTGCCTCCTTGTGACATAAAAAAAAATGTATATTAAACACCCATGGCATAGTATAACCACATATATAACTCTAATAAACGAGATGCCATCCTCATTTAGTATCTAGAACATTCTTCGACATAAATCTCACATGCAACTTAAGACCATTGCGTTAAAACGGGTTCAGATTAAATTGTAACGTAATATCGTAACCGAATTATAAAACTAGTGTCAGACCAACATTTGCCCAACAGAATTGGCGTGTTAGTAGCACGGATTGTATTTCTTGTGATCACACCTTTAGTTTGCCATTCGTTACGTAAAATGTTTCCACATGAACTGAGCCCGGAGATACGGATCACATATGACTGTAATGACTCGATACTGTATCAGGTTGAATGTCAGTATGTGTCATCAATGATTGTTTCGTACCATCAAGCATATTATAACCGGATAGAGTAGTAATATGAGCCATAAAATTCCGAAACTGGTCAGTGACATGTCACTGACGTAATAGCAATTCAACCAACCAGTGACCTGTATGTACTATGTACGTCCCATCGACCAATCATCCATCAATAACCACCAGTCGGCCAATCAGAGCGAAGAACCGGCGCAGCGTCGTAGCACTTTGGCGAAATTTGTTTTCATACAAAACACATAGTATTTCGTACTACTAAAGTGGACAGCCATGATCGTCAACTCAACTAAAACCGCTGTACCACGATCCCGGAAGCCACCCTTGTGCCACCCATACAAATTGATTCTCCCGTGAAACAGCAGTGTTTCTGAGAGAAGGGCAGGACAAGCAGTGTAATTACTGGCACAGAGACTTAACCTCTTATGTCTCAGGATAGATGTAATGCACGGATGTGTTGCCTGGGCTAGTTCCAGGTAAACTCGTTTATGTTCATGGGCGACGCTGACCACTTACCATCAGGTGGCACGTCTGCTAGATTCACGTCACGCCGGCTTGTGAACAGTGAATTTTATGCCAACTTCGTCCTGGTAAGCTGGTATGAACTTGTGTAAAAAATCGAAGAAAATTATTTTACATACATGAATACATAAACAACATATTATATACATTGTAGAGATCGTCATGATTTACATCTGGGACTTCGTGTATATTATATTATGAATCTGACCGCAACAATAGCGACATTTTAGGGTTCCCTACCTAAAGGGTAAAACGGGAACCCTATTAGGTACGAAGACTCCGCTGTCCATCCGTCTGTCCACCCGTCTGTCACTAGGATGTATCTCATGAACCGTGATAGCTAGACAATTGAAAATCACAAATGATGTATTTCTGTTATAATAACAAACAAGTACTAAAAATAGAATAAAAAATCCCATACATCAAACGTGATTATTTGCCGATTTTTGCTCGACACAGGTAGACGCTTGAAATGTTCACAGAATATTAAGTTATATACATATTAACTTTAAAAATATATAAGTAAATTTAAAAATAAAATAAATATTCCAGGAGAGCTATGAGGGAATATTGGTAGGTATAGTATTAAATCAGCAAAATCTTAACCGAGCTAACAATCAATAACAGTTCAAACATCGCGTCACTAGAGTTTCATTATAATATCAAAAGTATATTAGTTTATCAAAACAAATGTGTTTTTGTTGAAGTGTCTAATATTGTATCTAGATTTTTAAAAAAAATTAGTCATTCGGATTGGATTCTTCACGTATAATTTATAATACTTTATGGGACGAACTTGCATGCTAATTGAATTACATATACCCAAGTTATAGATTGTTTTATTTGAGTGTAGTGTTTGACCAACACTTTTTTTCTATCTCTATGAAGATATTTATTATTTAATAGGTACCATAATATGTTTTTTTAATTATATATATATGGATAAAATATGATGTCAAAATTAGTCCTATTATTATATAAGCTTGATAAATAAATCTGTGCTATTGATTTTTGTCTTTGTGTTCCGTTATATTGGTACCTACTTTGAAATTACTTAGGTTTGTGTTACAAGCTTATGCCAGATATTACAATAATAAGCGCTAAAATAACTAGTAAATCTTCATTCTTTATAAATCTGGAACAATCTTGAATCTTGACATTCAATGATTGGTCTTACATAAATTTAAAATTATATAAGTAGATAAGTAGGTAGGTACTTGAAAAGGACAGCGCTGTGCCACTTACTCTTCACCACGTGTTATATAAACATAATTAAATAAATATTACTGTAATGTGATAATATAAAAAATCGGCTAATCCGGCTGAGATAGGCTTAACCTACAAACGAAACAATCATATACACTTTCAATGCATAAACACCACTTCCAAAATTTTCCTTCAAAAGAGAATAAAAATGTTTCAAAACTAAACAGTACTTCTATTTTTTTATTTCATCATAATTACCGGCCTCGTGGTCATCACGGGATTAGAAGATTTAATGGTCGTAAATCGTAATGGGTTCGAAATGTAAATGAAATGTCTCGAAAACAGCGTACAAGACGCCATCTTTTTATGTTAGTTGGATTGGCAAAAGTCTTCTTGTATAATGGTTCTCACGGGATTAGCTAATGTCATAGTGTGTCTTTTGGTTATGTTTACAAAAGGCAAATGATCTGTAAAGGATAATGGTGTTATGAGAGTACAAGGATCTAATTTTTATACCATATCACAAATGGCTTTGACTGCTGCCCCACCATGGTTCAAGCATTGTCGTAGCGGTGGGGCTCAGTAGCTAAGGTGAACACAATACCTTGGGCAAAGCGAAGTGAAGCGAGGAGGCAGCTCTTTGTATCCCTCTTATAAGAAGAGGATCCAAAAAATAGAGGGGGACAAGGGGCGAGGATGGGAACATGGGTGATGCGGACTGTCCCGACATTTGGAGGGGTTGTTCTGTGATGCGAGACAACCCCTCTGTGGAGGTGGCGATGGTCCCTTGGGGAACTGACTAGCCGCCGAGGTGCCCTGTACCTCAACAGATCCGGGGCACCTCACCAAAAGCGGCATTGGTGGCATCACCGGGTTTTAGTGGGTAGAGCTGCGTCCACTTACTGTCTTTCGGGCGCAGCGAGTAACACATATCCGCCAGTGAAGTCCCCTCCCCCGGGGTATGCCTAAGAGCATTTCCCGGCGGAGAAAAGGCTTTCACTACCTCCCTACAAATCCTATATAAAATATTAACACATTCCATTGTAACAATAAAAAAAGTAATGAAATGCTCTTACAAAGAAATTGGTAATAATTATTTCTCAGCTGTTAATGGGTGTATTTTGCGTTTGTGCGTAAGAAGACAATTATACAATAATTACCTTATGCAAATATAAAATACACAAATATGTATGGCAACGTTTTTGCCTAATACATAATATTTTTTTCGAGTGTTTCGACAAACTGTGTAATTGCGTCGTTTTATTACGGCAAATTGTGCTATTTATCGTAATATTTTTTTTATTTCATCATTGACAAAAAATGGAGGAAGTTCTTAATTCGCATAATGTGTCAATCAAATTTATTTTATAAAATATTATGTACTTATAACTTTAAAATAAAGTTGTTACAATTTCTAAAACATTGCACCTCTATAGGTTAAAAGTATCAGATTGTTATAAAAGTGGACCAACACACGAAGTGTTGGTATCTTCATAACCTTGGCAGAAATTTCTAGAATCACATCGCGTTCACTTTGGTCGTACTTATTGGCACATCCGCCATATTTTCTCATCCTTAATTCTATTTTCATCGAGAGTTTTATTTCATCACTATTATCAGACCGTATCCGTGTACATAATATGATGGAGATGATTTGTTTTCATGTATCATCATCATCATCGACCCTAATATGAATTACAGTGTTTAGCAGTCACGGTACTCCTCCTCGAAATAAGGCGAAGACTGTGATGGACTATAGTTCATTTATGCGCTTGCCTAATGCGTGGCGGCGGGTCTTGGTAGCCTAACGTGATCGCTTCAATTGGCTTCGCCCAAGCTGCTGGGCTTGGGCGAAGCCAATTGAAGCGAGGGAAATGTTCTTGGTACCCCTCTTATAAGATGAGATAAAAGAGCAGACGGGGGGGGGGGGACAAGGGATGGGAAACTGACCCCATTGCACTGTCCCGGCGTTAAAAGGAGTTGTACCTACTGTGGTGCGGGACAACAGCTCTGTTGAGTTGGCGTCGGTCCCTTGGGGGATTGAGGAACATGGGGACAGATAGAGCTGAGTCCACCTTACCACCTTTTGGGGGCGGCGAGTCCCACATACCAGCCTGGAGAGTCCCCCCACCCCCGCAGGATGCCTAAGAGCATTTCCCGGCGCAAAAGAAAAAAAAGGGTGGTCTTCTTCGTCAATTTGACACACCGTGAAAGACTTGCCTGTGTAGGCAAGTTTCCTCATGTTTTCCTATACCGGTATATTTGTATTGTACATTTGTAATAATCGTATTAGTTTTTGATTGTGACTTGTGAGTGGCCAGTCGCCAAGACGTTTGCATATTCGTATCCAAATTGCAGACCATTAAACATATTCAACATTAATTACTATTATAAAGTTAAACGATGTTACCAAAACATGTTACTAAATCATAAACGTATTATGTTGTTACACAGCGTTATGAAATACTTATCAAATATTTTTGTGAGCGTTGAACTAGTTAAGATTCGTTCACTCATACAAAAGTAATAAGTCTTCTGGACGTTTCTACACATTAGTTTGAGTTGATATGTGTTACAGATTCATTCAGCGTTAATAACATGAATATAAGTGACAGTGGTGCTGGGTATACGTCAAGAACATGGCAAAAGGTTCAAGAAACGAGGTCATATAGTAAACGGCGTGTTGGTCGATCTTCGTCTAGACGCGGGACTACAGACGATTTCGATGTAATATTTAACAGCCGGTTCAAATTGCGAATATAATAGTAGCTGTTTGATGATGATGTTCTAGAGTGGAGAGTTTGTAGGTTTTTATGTTGACTTATGTATCATTCGTCAAAGAATTTATAGATCATACTATACTTTTTTTTTTCTCTTTAACGCCGCTAAATGCTCTGAGGCATCCTGTGGGGGAGTGGGTCTCCCCAGGCGTGTATGTGGGACTCGCTGCGCCCGGAAGCTGGTAAGTGGACGCAGCTGTACCCACGAAAACCCGGCGAGTGCCACCAATTGCGCCTTTGGCGAGGTGCCCCGGATCTGTTGAGCAAACAGGGCACCTCGACGGCTAGTCAATCCCGTACGCAACGCAACCTCCACAGAGGGGTTGCCCCGCACCACAGAACAACCCCTCCCTACTAATTTACAGTACAATGCGGTGAGGTTCCCGTCCTCGCCCCTTTCTCCCTGCTCTTTTGTCCCCTCTTCTTATAAGAGGGGACAAAGAGCCCCCTCGGCTCAATTTGCTTCGCCCTAGGTGCAGCGGCTCACCCTGGTTACTGAGCCCCACCGCCAGGGGCACACCATACTCTGTTCTGCCTACCCTTTATCCAATTTTGTTTGGATCGGCTACCAGTTTAACTAGATGCAGCTGGATACTAGTATTTTAAATGGAGCGGCTACCTATCTGACCCTCATTTTACCACGAGGTAATTAATACCTCGATACTTCGATACCTCGTGGTAGGAGTGGTTGCTAGATTTATCGGACTTTTGACTCGTAAGGACTATCAAAGATCCATAAATGACAGTCGGGACCAACGGCTGCTTTCCGAGGTACGGAGGAATCTCGGCATGTAAGGATCACCCATGCACATACCAACCCCAGCAAGCATGGCTTATCCTGATGGATCGATCCGTGTGGCTGTTATTACTTAGCCACGAGCTCTTCGTACATCTTAGTTCATACTGTACAAGTACTTCGAAATGAAACTAAGAGTATTTAAATAAGGACCCGTTTCAATATGACGTGCAACATCTGGGCGAAAAGATGTCGTGCGTTTTGATCTCATTATTGAAAGCGTACTTAACGAGGTGGATAATTAAATTTATCGGTGTGGATGCGTTATTTGCGGGGGCGATTTGAATAAGTTTCACCATACTACTTATTTACTATATTGTACCTATATGCCTATTTTAAAAAGCTCTAGCTGGTACTGTCATGAGAGGCACGAAATAGTTATAACTGCTGACACCAAAACTTGGGCTAGCCAAGAATGAACAACTCTCCTAAGCATTACATATTAGGTAGCCCTACGTCTTGGGTCCAATGGGTTTTGTTCGTGAATAGTTTTACCCACTTATCATTAAACGTTTGCCAAATATATCGCAATGAAAGTATTTCAAAAAAGGTAAAAAATTACTATCAAAGAGCCGATACAGTAGTTAATAAAAGCTTTAATGCGGCTCTACACTCTTGCTCGAGAGCGCTTGCTATGTCTCGCCTGAGGCCTCTGGGTCCGCCTATTATGTAATATAATATAAATGACAGACTGAGGCTTGCGAGCGCTACCATCTACTCTCGCGCTCGCCTGTCTCGGGGAGAGTGTAGAGCCGCACTTACATTGAGATTAGCTTTTATACTTTTAATACTAGTTGATAAGATAAAAATTAACGTGCGTGGATTTTGAGTGACGTACGGATAAAAATAAAATATTTTCAGCATGAAACTACTTGTTTACATGAGATAATAAAAATACCCGTATAACATGCAGATATTGAAAATTAAGATTTCGAATTTGTGTTGTGTTAGGAAACTTCTAGTTACAAAGACAGACCATGTCTTCAGGAATCAGGATCAGGAAGTATGTAAGCCATATAGCATCAAACAAATTTACACAATAGGATACTTCATGGGAATAGGTCAATCACAGACAACACTGCATTTTATGCCAGGCCAAAGTCAAAGATCAGAACATTGTCTATTTAACAAAATACATTCTAGTACCGGAAAACATCAATTTATTTAGGAAGAAATATAGTATCTTTTCAGACAGGTGCACCCTAGAAAATGCATTTTCACCCACTCGTAGATCTTGAGATAGGTCGTCCAATGCATAATCGGCTAATCTTGGCTAGCATCTCTTTGTCGTGCTGAGGCACTTGCCCGCTAGATGGCCATTATTGCCCCAGGACTGGTTATGACTAATTGGCTAATATTCGAACGCCGCCTCCACGGGCTGTAAAAGCGAGTAGAAAATTATGACCATACTAGCAGACCCGGCAACGCTGCTATGGCTAAGAATACGTTAAAATATATTGTAGTAAACTATTCATTCAATGCAGTAAAATTATTATTTATGAATAAAAAATTGCGATTATAAATTGAGATATAAACTATCCTATCTCTCAAGTTGGATCAAACTGCACACTGTGTGCAAAATTTGGTTGACATCGGTTCAGTAGTTGAGGAGTTCATCGCAGTCAAACAACACGTAATTTAAATACATATAAAGAAGCTATCACTGCAGATTTATTGAGGGACAAAATTTTTGTTAATTTGCTTTATTTCATAAAGTTGATATACCTAGCGGAGTATTAACTTTATGCTTTATTCTAAGTTAATGCTCATTGGGAATCGGGATTGGTTCCAAGATCTTTCAAACTATTTAAAAGATTCTTTTTCATAATAGTGTTTGTTGCCAGTATTATTTTAAATCATTCAAATTATTATTATTAACATTAATGACTCGTTTTTGTCCTTCCTAGTCTTGACCCTCAAAATTTATATACATATATCTAAGATACTAATATTATAATGGCGAAAGTTTGTAAGTTTGGATGTTTGGGTGTTTGTTGATTTTTCACGACAAAATGACTGAACTGATTTGGCTGAAAGTTGAAATAGTGATGGCACCTTGGATTAGAAAAATTCAAAGTTCCTTCGGAAATGACATTTGCCTTATTATTAATTGGTAGTAATTCATAATTAAAAACGACGTAATTTGTCAAACGGACTAAAATATGCACTGGCCGAACACAACAAGTCTTTTAATATAGTAAGTATATTGACATATGTTTCCATTTTACAATATTAGTAAAGAAAATTAGTAAACATTATTTATTTGTTTGTTTTCTTTTTATCTCATTGTAGAAGGAAATACGCTACTGTTCCAAATTACAAGAAGGCGAAGCCGTGGGCAAAAGATAGTAAATATATCTTCTCAGCTTTGAGGATCCACTACCACTAGTAGCTTCTGATGACAATCTCTTAATTACATTTTTTAGATCTTATGTTTTAATACATAATAAATCAGATTTGAATATGCTTACCGCAATCTATTGTTACATCTAAGACGTAAGTTTTTTTCACACTGACTGTGGGTTATGGTTTTAATAAATTAGCATGTATAATTTGGCTAATAAAGATTATCATATAAATTATAATCTTTAACAAAACCATAGGAGTAGAATATTTGGTTTGTACAATCTAACCGATTTATCTGGAGCAGAATTTTAATAACTTGATGAGAAATATACTTAATACCGGTGGGAGGGAAGCGCTGTGCCGCACTTCTGGCTGCATGGGTACCACCAATCACCATCTTGCTTGTTTCTCCCGTGATACACTTTTGCTGTGTTTCGGAGAGAAGGGCAAGATAGGCAGTGTAATTACTGGCACCGAGACTTAACATCTGATGTCTCAGGATAGGCAACACATAAATGAGTTGCCTGGGCTCGTTCCAGGTAAACTAGTTTATATTCATGTGTGACGTCGACCACTTACCATCAGGTGGTACGTTTGCCAGTTTGCCTATCCAACTAACATAAAAAAACTGACTTAAAAATGGAGGTAGTACTTCTTAATACGACTGTTTTTACATGTGTGATGATTCTTTATTTACTGTCAAGATAGATTGTCAATTGTCAACATCACGAATATGTTGATTTTTTTAATGGGAAATCATAACGGTACCACCAGTATGCGTCTTGCACCTAACTAAAACCTCAATGGTGTTTTCCTCGCCGTCTGGCCGGCCCCGTGCGGGTATAACGGAACGGACGCATTGGGCCTCGACGGTATGCCCGGAGGCACTCTCATAGAGACTTTCCTTCCTCTTTCTCCACTTCAGGCACCCTGAACACATATGGGTGTCTTATGGCTCGTACCTTATGCACGCATGTATATTGTTCTGTACTAAGCATTTTGTTGTGGAATGAATTAATCATTCTCTAACCTACTAGAACACAGACAAATATTTTCATCAAAATTTGCCCAGCCACTTAGGAGATATTCAGTGACATACATATGCACAGAATTAAAATTCCACTTTAATCCTGTTTTATGCTCTCACGACCTGATCTCGTTGACCTATATCTCGTTATGCAAGCTATATAATATACCCGTTGCTGCTCTATGGCTCTATGTTTATTACACATACATTTAAACAAATATTCTTGTGTATATGTTGGTGTCTATTTACTGTGTAATAAGTCACTACATACCATAATATTGAGTAAATATTTGTCTTTCATCGAACATGAGGTATTGAAAATAATTTCAGAAGTCGACGGAAAAAGGCTGATAATGATAATGATGATGATGAAACTCCTAATAGAGTTTATTATTCAATGACCTTTTTTAAAGTAAAATGTGTAAATCCGTGTATGAACGTCATTCCCTGTTAGGTACCGGCGCAAGAAAAATGTTTATAGTATTTAATCTAATACATATTAGGTATGTATACATATTAGGTATATATACCTGTAATTTAGTGCTAGCTACTATCAGTATTACAAAAACATTATTAACACTATTATTATAAATAAATAAAAATAAAAAACAAGCCGTAAAATCATTAAAGGCGCACAGCAACGCATCACATACAATAACTCGCTAAGCTTACATTGATAATACAAATTCTTCAAATTAATAATTAACGAATTAACAAACAAAAATAATATTAAATAAACAAATCATAAACGATTAGTTTCATAATTATATAACTGTCCTACTTACTCATATGGGCCTTACTAATCGATGGCAAAGATTAGGCCGCCGTGTACGCAATCCATAAAATAATAAGGGTATCGACGCTTCCTACATGCGTTTGCTACATATTACGAAACATTTGACAAAAATAAAATAAAAAAACCTTTACAATTAAAAAGTTAAAAAAATAAGTGTCATTTGATAAAAATCCAAAAATCTACAATAACACAATACAACACCGCGAAGGGCGTCTTGTATGCACTTGAATTGTTGTAAATATAAGCTTAACCGTTTCTAGAACCGTTCATCTATTTACCCCACCTGTGAGAGCCCCACCATGTTGAAGAGTTACCTCTCTCCTTGAAACTCGTGTGTTATACTACCATTTTGATATAGTCGGATATAACTGGCTAGTAGGGATGAATCAAGGGGCAACATTATGCAATTGTTGGACACAAGACGGTGTATATAAAGCTAGAGGATGGATTGAATTAAGTAGAAAGTCAGCAAGTTTGCTTAAATCAGTATAACTGTATCAGTCCAGCAAATTTAAAAAATGTACGCGAAACTCGCTGTAAGTTTCATAATCTTTTATAAGTTTTGTGTTCAAGAATAAAAAAATAAAGGATAAAATTTGATATTATGTTCTGACATAAAAATAAATTGCAGATTGTGTCCCTCATGGTTGCGGCGGTCCTGGCAGTGCCAACCCCTGGAGGCGGTGGACAGTAAGTTTATTAATTATTATTTTCCAAGGATAAATTATTCTAATATAAAATAAACAAACCCTGACCTAACTTATAAAACGTAGGATCCAAATATTTACCAATTAATTAAATCCTTTAGAGTTTTATTTAGTGTCGATTAGGACCTTTTCGTACCCATGTTCATGCATTTATAGGAATGTATAATATATTATATCAATAAACGCTTTAAATTCTTCATATTATATCGATTTCATATTCCCGCTGAACATATTCTCAAGATTTGTCGATGATTGCTAACTATCTAGATTCTAGGATATATAGGCATTTCTTTTATTTCTTAGAAATATTCTTAACTTGAAATTGATTATGATCATCATCGGCTCACAATTTTTTTTTATTTCAAAATAAATAATTAACATAAAACAATAAAATAAAATTAATCGAATAATCAGATTTAATAAATAATTTTTTGTAAAGAAGCATTTCATAAGCACCAAATACATAAAAAGGAAAATAATGATAATAATAACGTTTAATTATTTATTTTTTGGTAATTATTATATTGAATTGTATATTTAATTTTAAAATTGAATTTTATGTTCAAATATTAGATATATTATAAAATTATTACAAAACATTAAACTATATTCATTAGATAATAGAGAAAAGAACATTTACAAAAAGAATTCTATGTATTGTTCAATGAAAACAATGCCTTGAATTTCTTTGTATCAAACAAGTTGAGCTTTTTTATCCGTAGGTATATATACCTAATATTAAATGTTTTACTATTATTCTCATATTATATTTTTAGTACTTAATACAGTACGGAGATTGCTTCTAATGATTTAATATATTTTTAAAGTACATAATATATGTAATAGAATAAATAAATAAGTTTAAGGAATAATCGTAAGCACGCTAACCTAGTTTCGTAGGCTCTTAACCCGTAACTCATATATACTCTTACATAACAGAAAGGAAATTGGACTCATTTAGTTATTTAAGATTTTTATTAATCTTTAAATGCATACATTCATTATAAATTTATTTTATTTATTTATTTTATTTTATTTATTGTCATCCTTATAAATCTTTTTTCGTCCCCTGCTGGAAACAAACCTATATCAAAGAACGCCAAGACGGCCAATACGCACATAAAAAAATAAAAACATGGACACTAATAATGAAAAATTTTAGTAAAGACTTATCATTAAAGAAGAAAAAAGTAAGAATTTTAACAAATGTAACAAAACATTGAACCATTCTACAAAATAAACATTGTTTAGGCAAATTCTTTCGAATGTAGTAAACAGCGTAAAATATATAAACAAGTTGCATAAGTGTGACAGCGTCATATAAACCAACCCACAATAAACAGCTACATTGATCCATATAATATCCAGTATTATCCAACATTACATGATTTGAAGCCTGCCTCACATCGTTTCTGTGCCGTTCGCAACAGGGCCAGGAATTACGGAGATTGCTCTTAAATGACACATTACGTAGCACCAGAAGGCATATATCAGACCCACAATTTTCAATCACTCCTTTCTCTTTGGATTGGTTAAGTAATATTGATGTATTGGCTAAATACTTGAAGAATAAACTCAAGTCATAATAGACTAGTTTAGACGAATCTTACAGAAGATTCCTGGAAGAACATTCCGAAAGCTTATCGAAAAGCCCCGAAAAAGGTCGATATTGGATACGCAAATTTTGCCAAATTCATTATAACAATATTTATTGATTGATGTTTCTTAATGATTGTTAAATGATTCATTAATGTTAAATATGAATAAAGTTACTAGGTAAATATCGTGTCGACACTGATCAATATTATAAAGTTGGTCAATATTCTAATAGGGCTGCGAAAACAAAACAATTATTTTAAATAACTAAAAACATTTCGCAAATTGTAGTCTCACATTAAAAATGAAATTATACGTTACATCACGATAATATGTAACAGTTTGGAAATTGCAATGTAAAGATTATAAAGATTACATATAGTATAAGTTAAAACTTATTATTCAATGACCTTGATGTGTTTCGGAACCGACACGCACAAGTTACGCTGTTACAGAAATGTATTTTAATTCGTATAATATATATATTATATGAATGATGAATAATTCAATTATTCTTCACATAATATTAATATAAATAACATTAAAAAAAAAATTGCCGTAACTTAAAGCTTAAAATCTACTATTAATGAAAGCAGTCAATGATTTTCCAGTTGTAAACCTAAGAAATATTTAATAACTAAGATTTATCGGTGTAATATAGAATTATGGACGGCTATGGATCATTATTTTTCTCTTAAGAAAATATAGCTTAAGAGTCTAATTTATAGATCACCTAGGGCTAAAGTAGGATAACTAGTACAATGATGTTAATTATTAAACGTATCCAGTGAAAGGCGCTTTCAAAGGCTATGTTATTAATGCTAAGCAACTCCTTGTAACGTTACGTAAGGTGTAAGGCGTAGCGCATACAGATGCATGTTGTATTTGTGCCTTGTTGATTCATTGTAGCTAATTAACTTATTCTGTTATGTAAATCTTCTTTCGTTTTTTAAATTATACTATAATTTTAAAGATTTTTTAAACGAAACTAAATATAAAATATCTTAATTAGACATAACTCGGGCTAATAATTTAAAGACAATTTTAATCAGAATAAATTTGAAAGTATCAAAACTATTTAAAACGGAATATTTATTATTTCTTTACTCATTCGAAATTATCTAAGAATTCCTTGTTCACGAGACTCGAGATAAAAGTTTAAATATTTAGACTGTTCTGTCATAATTAATGTAACATAGTCTAATAAGCAACAAGAAATGTTTTCTAAAAACAAAAACTAATGCGAAATAGACCATCTAGAATCTAGATCTTAACGGTGTGATGAGTTTTCATAATTTACGCATACATCCTGAGTAATTATTATAACCACATAGCTTAGATCGTCTAAAGCTGTAACTTTAAACGCCTAAGTTTATGGTTACTACAATTATTATGGTTACTGGTATTTTGGCATATTTGATTAATTTTATTTTAATTTCATGACCTTTCAATGCTCAGAAAAAAAAGACAAATTAAGACAAATTTGACATACGTATAAGTTACATGATTGCGTATTTCCAGCCATTTATTTTATAGAGTCGCCTCAAATACCCGTTGTACAATAACAATAGGCCTAACTTTCTCTGCTAATGTAGGGAAATAGATGATTTTCTTGTCGTCAGGTTGCGATAGTTTGTCATGTAGACCATTTTAATGACGTTGACGAAAGTGATCTACGTAACTTTGTACTTATATTTAGTTACATGTATGGAATGACGGTTGGTTACGAGTTATCCGGATACTGGACGGTTTTTTCTTTGATAAAAAAATGTTCGATGTCGAGAAGTGACATATTATGATTATAAGATATTTAAATTTTATATGTTGAATTAACACATAAATATATTGCATTACCGTAGTCATAGAAGCAATTAAATATAACATTATTCCTCATACTTAGGACGCTATCAGGACGCTATGGACGCTTTTTTACACCACGTCAATCGGGTCCCGTGGTAAGTTCTCGAAGAGCTTGTGTTACGGGTACCAGATAACGGAAATATATTTAATACTTTTATACTATACATATATTTAAGATTTTTATTATATAATAAATATATTTAATACGCATCCATGTCCCAGGAACACAGAAAACTTTATGTTCCCTGGCGGGATTCGAACCGGCTACCTTCGGCTTGAGCGCCAGCGCGCTAACCATCATTACGAGCCACAGATGTCGTCAAAATTATTAAAAACTAGTCATTAGATGCGTGGAATTAGCTTGAAGATCATATGTGTCAATGATAGTATAGGTGTCAGGACCCTTTAAATGAATGCTAAGACGGTCGATCCCCGCTAACTTGCATCTAATTAGAACCGGCACAGACATCTCGCATAGCCTATGTTTTTGCAAATTTGGTCAACATTAACGCGCAACATTCAACCAAAAAAGACCACACACTTTCACATTTATTAATAGGATTAATTATTAATTAGTTTATTTGGTAACTTATTAATTGAATATACCATTCCGTTCCACCACTTTCTGGGCAAGCTAAGACAGCTAATTAGGCTCTTCCGTGAAAATAACGTTAATGCAATATTAACGAGTTTACTCGATTTATGTAATGTGACCCCTTGTAATGGAATTATGATACGATATGTATTGCTTAATTTTAAAAACTTGTGTCTGTAACACAAGTTATAGGCCTCTTTACATATATCCTTCATCATCATCAGTCTTTATCCGTCCACTGCTGATCAGGCCTCCTTCACCAGCGTCAAGTGACAGTTTTGTGAGGCTTGTGAGTTTCCGGTGGAGGGAAAAGGAGGGCAACGCATCTGCATAATCTCTGGTTGTGTGGATGTGTATGGACGTCTATAGTCGACAAAAGGCTTCGACTGCTCGTTTGCCCCACTATGCTATAAAAAATAGATAGAACAAATAGATAATATTGGAGCACAAGATCATCACAAATAGCCCTTTATCACCACCTATTACGATATATCTCATCTTCTTACAAATTCATGATATATAAGCTTTTAAGAATTAGGTCCTTAAAATGTTAAAGGTGAAATGGTACTGAATAATACAGTAGCGTTACATTAGCCTTAACAGTAGAGCGTGGTAATTGTATAATCTATACTAATCTGATGTTTTCTTTTCAGCAAACACGTTACCATCCACGTGCCGTACAAGGTCCACACCATACATCACCACCACGTCTCCAAGGTGCCGTACCCGGTACATGTGCCAGTTGTCAAGGAGGTGCCAGTGATCAAGGAGGTGCCAATCATCAAGCACGTGCCAGTACACGTAGTCCAACACGTCCCTTACCCCGTCATCAAGAAAGTCGAGGTGGAGAAGCAGGTGTTCGTGCCAGTACATCATCATGAGGAGCACCATGGTTGGGAGAGCGAGTCGCTGTCGCATGGCTGGAACTGATTTTAGACAAGTTAGATAATATCTTAAGGTTTGTATTTTTCATGTAAAGTCCTAGATATTCTGTCTTAATGCTCATACGCACTAGGTAGCTAGTCATAAAGCGAGTAACCGCCTAGTGCGTATGTGGCCTTGGTAGTAAATCATGACAATCGTTTTAAATGTCGTGTTTGTTTTGCGCGAAAAATGATAAGCTGATCAATAAACTAGAAATATTAGCTAATTCATTCACCCTAGTAAAATTTAGATGATACAAAATAATCTTTAATGATGACACCTTAAATACTGATGAAATATGCCTAATTTTCCTTATCATCATCAGCCTTTATCCGTCCACTGCTGAAATAGGCCTCCTTTAATGAACTCCCAAGGCGACCGATTGCCATTTGCATCCAACACGGAACGTTATCAACAACAATTTACCTTATTACCTATTAAAATTACCTCGATTTAATCTTAAAAATAATGTTTATAGGAATTTATAAGTTGAATATTAATGTAAATAAAAGTAAATATAGTTTGAAAGTATAAACACATCAATCATGAGTTTGTGAAAATATAGAAGAGCTCGTCGTTCGCACATTATGTGATCACTTTCGATTGCATTATGATAATGTCTTAAACGGGAAAGTAATTAGTATACACGCCATTCAAATGAAGTTAGAAAAGGATGTGCTTAGGGTTTAAGTTAATTAGAAGGATACCACGCCTTAGTTTCGTTGGTTTTTTATTATTTATATTATATATGACATCATGCAGGTTTCCTGACGATCTTTTCCTTCACCGGTGAACTAGCAAAGTTGAATGTTAGGTGCACGGGAAAATAAAGGTATTTCCCTCATTTATACCTCTCATTTAGAAACCCAACAACTTGACATATTTGTGATGAAACTTGAGTGGAAATACGAGTTAATCATTTGTCAAAAAATTGGCAGTCCCATCGGCCCGATTCTCTTCATCGGACCATGACATAGGTATTTTATATATTATAGCCTGACCAGAAAAATAAAAACCTACGCCATATTGCGGAAAATTTCGGAACTAATTTCTTCTTCTTCTTCTTCTTTTATAAATGGACTCCCATTATAGGAATTGAACAAATTTCTGTATGGACGATACTATGTGTTGACGTAAAAAGATACAGTGGCGACACCACGCAAGGCGTTTATATATTTCTGGTTAGGTTATGATAATTTTATTAATTATTTATCCTTGATATTTAAACGCTTTTCTTCTTTACAGATCCAATGTTACCAGATTAGTTACATAAAATATATGAACAATTAATTAAAGTAACACGATATGTTTGATCGATTTAGCGACTTTATTATTACAAGCTACATGTGCTTACATTACAAGCTACAAGCTATTGCTACCAATGATAATACCTTCGATTGTGTGTTCGCTTTAGTGTTTAACTCTTCTATCAATTATATTATCAATTAAGTCGCTAAATCAAACCTTGTACAGTTACATGTAATGTTATGTTATTCTTTTTGTATTATTTTTAAGAACCAAAGAGATTAAAGAGGCTTTTTTTACCAACTAGTTTTTTTATCAACCTTCTTTTTGACGTTTTGTTTTTTCTATGTCATATTTGTCTAACTTTTAGTATCAATTTTTCACCGTCGAAACTTGGCTGGTTATTGAACACCAGAGCTCTCTTTCTCCGTAAAAACTTAATTAATACAATACTATCTATTAATTTAAGTTTTTACACAGAATAATAAAACAAAATATTGCAAATTTTAAATATATTTTCTTTTTATTTCACAAATTCGTGCATACATTTCGAGTGCACTAGGAATTTAAATAAGTGTGTTTTATTATATTACATACATACAAGCATTATTGAATGTGTATCATGCATCTTAATTTTTTTGTTCCGTTAGAATATTTTATAATATTATAATATATTGTTATGTACAAACGTTAATAAATTGCGAAATTACAACTGATAAGGTCTTTAAATCTTTTTATTATATTATTTTAACTTGAAAATAGAGGTAGGATTTTCCTGCATTTATTTTGACAGAAGATGCAGGTAATTTTTGATAAGTTTGAAAAAAAAATTAACAAGCATTGATATTGATTCAGAACAATCAAATAATGACTGTATTATTATATCTGTAATTTCTACAATGCACTTTTTTTTAAAACATTAGTTCAACTGACTTTAGTTATGGTGCTGCCACACCACAATGTTTAAAAATATTAACAAACGCTACTGAACATTTTTAAACAGCAGTGTAGCAGCACCATTACATCTTTGAAAACTCAATACAAGGTAGTAGACTCAATTTAACATTCATTAAGTTACATTGTACAACGCTGCGTACATTTTATACTACTATATATTACGTAATTATCAAGTAATAGGCACAATAATAAAAAATAAAGCAGACAATATTTTATAATGATCATTCTCCTGTAATTTCCCTTATAAAATAGCACATTAATTCATACGCAGTAAACGTGACGACAGTGGTGCACTGAGCTTTGTATAAAGTAATCGCTAAGCCTCGATAGAGTCCCTTGAAGCCCTCCATGTGGTAGGTGTCTAGGAGACATCGTCTAAGACTGGAGCATCTTATAACGTGCCTGGTAGAACTCGGCGTAAAAAACTTATCACTGATTTTGTGAGTCTGAAATAAGAAGAAATTAGTTACTACGTTATAGCATTAGTACGTAAGTACATAAGAGTTCGTTTACATGATAAGTTGGATAAGTAAATACAGGTATTATGTAAAAATAAATACTTTGTGATATCAATCACAAGTAATATAAACCAATACATTGTATATCCTGCTTGCGATCAACATTTTACACAGAAAATGTAGAAAAAAAAACCAGATAGCTATAATAGCGGAGAGTTATTAAAGTACTCAAAGATATATAGAGGAGTTATGTAGGTAACTAGGTAGGTATAGTACAAGATTTACAATTGTTACAATAATTACTAAAAATATTTAAAATTATATTCACCATGCTTCTCACTTTTATTTCGCGGAGTTCACTCTCGTGAACAAGATATTCGTAGATAATGTCGAAATATCGAGCTCCGCGAAATAAAAATGAAAAACATAGTTAATATCCCGTTTTAAATAATTTTAGTAATGAAAATAACCATGTTAACTTAAAATCATATATTACAATAATTTTATAAAATTGTAAATGCTATATTATTCATCAATTAATATAAAATTGATAATGAATGAAATGCCGATAATGATCAATACTAATTAAAAACCGGCCAAGAGCGAGTCAGACTCGCGTGCGATGGGTTCCGTACCGTTAATTTATATTGGATAAAACATTGGACACTAACAAAAAAATCTCATGTGAGAGTCCCCCTTAAATATTGATTTTATTCGGTTTTTTCTGTTCCCGTTTTATCCGTTGAGTAGGGAACTCTAAAGAACTATATGAATAAATGTTTAAATTTATAGTAAATATTTAAATTTAAATTTATACTTGGGCCCCGCCAACCGTGTAGTCTTCGACCACAGGACCTCCGCATCGGATGGAGTAATCTATTCATTATGTTTGATGTACCTAACACATTAACGTAGCAAAACCTAATAATAGGACACCTAATCAACCAAGAGTTGATTAGGTGTCCTATTAGCGGGGACTATCTTCCTCGTGCGCCGACCACCCTCGATTTGAAATATGAATTTAAGCTAAATATAGGTGTCCTCCAGGAACCATAACCCTGAATGTATGTAGGCGTCAATTTTGTTTGAATGAGTTTTAGTTCACCCGTGAATATTGTTTGGGTCATGTAACGTCAAAGTTCCAAGTGCAAACCGCAACAAATGTCGATGAAAATTTGGGAAATTTAAGAGAGAGTACTCTCTGTACATATGTTTTATATTGAAACATCTATACTAATTTTATAAAGCTGAAGAGTTTGTTTGTTTGTTTGAACGCGCTAATCTCAGGAACTACTGGTCCGATTTAAAATTTATTTCAGTGATAGATAGCCCATTTATCGACACAGGGGTTGAGTAACGCGGGCGAAGCTGCAGGCAACAGCTAGTTTTATATAAAATGGGGCAAATTGACAGTAGGTTCACCTGATGGTATGTGATCAGCGTCTTTCATAGACAACCGCTACACCAGGGTCACCCGTTTGTAGGGCGTTGCCAGCCTTCTAACAAAAATATCTTTTCTTAATCTATCTAAGTCGTACCGGTTCGGAAATACCGGTGGTAATGCGAAACAGCAAGTGCAAAATTAAATCGGTATTTATAATTTTGAAACGAGTGGGGAAAATCTGCTGATGCGGTAGAAGATTCAGAGTGATCCAAAATATGTTTCTTAGGTTAGCCATATATTCTCCAACTGTATCAGCATAGCCCACTTACAAAAAAAAAACGTCTTCACGGCGCCGGAGCATTTAGCCATAATATAGCCATCATACGTGATACTACTATGATGCAAGATCGTTACACGGAACTCTTTTTATCTGCACTTCGGTACAGGTTGACGGGTTGTCAAGAAAATGGTACACTTTCTAGTGTTACGTGAGGAGGGTAATTTACTAGAAATATCTGAAGGATCATTGTTAACTGTATTTTATGGGAATATAATATCTACACAATCAATTTGTTCATAACCTATAATAAATGAATAAAAAGTCGGACATATGCTTAATGGTGTTTCATGGTCGTCTCGGCGTTCGTTAGAGGAACCTTCCTTTAATGAACGCCGAGACGACCGATCCCTTGCCACTCGCATTCAACACGCCACCGCACGAAGATCGTCTTGCCACCTGGTTAATCGTCGACAAACGCTTCAATGGTGTTTAATTCTATTTTAAAATTAGAGATTTCAAGTATTTTTTTTTTTTTGCTTGTTCACCGGTGAAGAAAAACATCGTGTGGAAACTGGTATGTCTGATGACGAGAGTAGCCTTTTAGTCTTTGAAAATTTGTGAAGTTCACCTTCCCGCGTATAGGTGGGGTTTTTTTTTTCGGATGGATTTATGCTAACGGCTCGAAGGCCCTATTGCTACATCGGATTAGTGTGAGCCCATTCGGCTCACTTTTGGTTTATAAAAGTGGGGGGTTGCCCCCCGCCAACCGTGCAGTCTGCGACCACACGGCCTCCTGGCGTCGGGTTGGAGGTGGGGTATTGGGCGATAGGTCAACTATGACCCAATACCCGTCTCGCCTTGTTTAGAGGAGACACGTACCCCAGAGTGGGAGATATAAAGGCCTAAATGATATCATCATCTCTAATAAATATGTTTATGTAAATAACCTTTGACAAAAGTTATTAATAAAATATGTTTACCGCTATTTGTAGCCTCCTTCGCGCCAAATCCAATGGGTATGTAATTGTCTTGGACGTGAATCCCGCGACGCCTCCCGCTATAGAACTGGCATACAAAATGTGTTCGGGCTTATGTGCGTTTGCTTTAGAGTGTGTGCAGGCGCCATTACAGGAGTAAAAATGTTTTAATATCAGCGGCTGCGTCAAACCGAACACAGCAAAAGTGATTCCCAGTTGCGGTCCCATCTGTAATAGATTAATTTATTCATGAATGAATTTTATAATTCATTATCATCACGCTTGATGTAAAGAAGTATATTTTGCATTTAACGTAGGTTTGCATTTACATAATCAGAGATTTGTGCATGTACACAAAACCAGCGATGATAAGTAAGTGAGTAAGCGTTTGTCAACGAGATCTAAATGATGACGTCAGATATTATGGTTTGTTAAATTTTATTTTTATAATATATAAACGCGCAAACGCCAGGAGTCTCCTGATGGTAAGTGCTATGTGTCATCGATGGCCATCAAGAAACTCACCAGCGACTAGCTCAGACATATTAAGATGCTGGATGCGCCGTAAGCGCAAACCCCTCACCGTCTGTCTGACCCAGGTGCTCACCGGGCATGGTTGCTTTGATGAGTACCTGTACCGGACGGCCCGCAGGGAGCCGTTGACAGTGTGTCATGATTGTGGCGCGGCGGTGGACTTGGCCCAGCACACCCTCGAGGTGAGCCCGAGATGGGCGGCGCTGCGTCATAATCTGACATCGTTCATCGGAGGGGACTTGTCTCTGCCGAGTGTCATCACCGCGATGCTCGGTGACGACGAGTCCTGGACGGCGATGGTTTCCTTCTGCGAGGCAGTAATGTCCCAGAAAGAGGCCGACGAGCGGGTGAGAGAGGAGACCGCCGACGAGGTCTCCCCCCGTGGGCGACGAACGGGGGTGCGCAGGAGGCGCTTCTTAATGCACCTCCAGTATCGCCCCTGTGCTCGTGTCGGGTTCAGGATGGGAACCTGGGCCCATTATGACACGACGTCGCGGGGACTGCCTAAGCAGCCGGGCAGCCCCCCTTAAGAGGAGTAGTCTGGCCTTCGCCGGGGCCAGCCTGTCGCTGAGGTGATCCTGTTGAATGCCTATCCTGGAACCTCAAATTAAAGCGGCTGAAGGCGCTCGAAGTGGTTTTAGTTCACGGGTAGGGCACTCCCAGGTGCGAGTCCCACATAGGGTCAGAATCTACCCGAGATTCTGGCTACATGCGTAAAAAGCATTTCCCTGCGATGACAAAAAAATGACATAAGATGCTAAGCCTCGGTTCTAGTAATTACACTGCCCTGCCCGTATCTCCGCAACACAGCAAAGCTGTAGAAAGCAGCATGTTCATACATCCCTCCCACCGGTTAAACGTTGGTTAAGATAGAACTTGATCTAAGGAATTGTAATCATTTTCAGTGTTTTTATAAGGAAGCAAATGAGCAGTCGACCAAAGCTTATGCAGATGCTTTGCCCTCCTTTTCCCTATCCCCCGGGCCCCGGAAACTCACAAAACCGCACGAAACACGACAGCATAGCTATCACTTTACGACGATGTTGTGTGAGCGAGAGGTTCACCCCGGTCGTGACTCGTGGCGCACAATTGAACTGCAATACAGCAATGGCACTAGGTACCTCTTGCAGTATTATATTGCTGATAAAAACTGTCAGCAGTCATTTATAACTGCTGACAGAAGTTTTTACCGGTCGGACGGTTGCGGTTGTGCCGCGCTCCGCTGCGTGCGGTAGTACCATACTCCTTGTTACTTCAGTGAAACAGAATACAGATTTATCATCATGTGACTCGTGTTTGCCTATCCAGCATAAAAAAGAAATGATATACCGGTGTTTTCTTTTCCTTATAGTTTTAAATAATATACAAAATTGATGAACGCGTTTCAAGCTCTCTCATCTCTTTAGCGGTGGGAGGGAAGCGCAGTGCCGCGCTCCCGGCTGCATGGGTACCACCATCTTGCTTGTTTCTCCCGTGAAACAGCTTTGTTGTGTTTCGGAGAGAAGGGCAAGACAGGCAGTGTAATTACTGGCACCGAGATTTAACATCCTGTCTCAGGATAGGCAACATGAGTTGCCTGGACTCGTTCCAGGTATACTAGTTTATGTTCATGGGCGACGTCGACCACTTACCATCAGGTAGTACGTTTGCCAGTTTACCTATCCAACTAAGATAAAAAAAATCTCTTTCTCTCTCACTCTTTCTTCAAGAAGAATTACACTTAATATTCACAGTACAAATTGATCAGAAATTGAACAGATTGATCCTATAGAGAATGTAGATAATTATATCAAATACGCCACAGAGACAACAATAGCTGACGCGTATTCTAATTGGAGACGTGAATCTGTGGCTCTATTTTGGTCACAATAGTTTGTTATCTGTGTTTATCTATGGCACACACGTACGTCATACAATTAACGTCGAATTCGGGAACAATGCGTCTCAAATATGAATGATACAATCAATTGCGTTTATACCGATATTAATTGCCAGCTAGTGATTACATTCTGCTATTACAAAGGACTACACAAGGTTAACGATAAGGTTTCGTGCTAACTTTTACATACGTAAAGAGATGTGGACGAGGAAATTATGACTTATGAGTGACAATTGTCTAGTATCGAGACTCTAGTTGATAAAGGCGTGTATGAATTATCGGATTATATATTATTATCGCCTAATACCTTCCTTGATTGCGGGGATAAGCCTCGCTTTAACAAGCAAGCATTTATATTCAAATATTTAAAGATGTTACAAGCAAATAGTTAAAGAATATTATGAAGACTGAAGGAAGTTTGTATTGAGATTATAGCCGAATTATAATCATCATCATCATCATCAGCCTCCATCCGTCCACTGCTGAACATGGGCTTCCAATATGGACCGGCCACCGCACGGAGATCGTCTTCCCACCTGGTTAATGGCCGACCAACACTTCGTCTACCTAATGAATAAATATTTTAGGTAGATGAATTATAATAAAAAATAAAAAATAAATTAATTAATGAACTGAATTACTCAGAAGAACCGATGGATCAATAAGGTTCAAGAGTGGAGGCCGCGTTCGGGTAGACAAAGTGTTGGTTGACCAATAACCAGGTGGGAAGACGATCCCAGTACAGTGGCCAGTCCGTGTTGTTTGCGAGTGGCGAGGAATGAGTTGTCTTGGCGTTCATTGATAGCCTATGTTCAGCAGTGGATGGATAGGGGCTGATGATGAGGATGATTATGATAGAATTACTTACGATGTAGTTATAATTAATATATCATTACCATTAGTACTGTAGCAAACCAGCCTTCGTAAAATGCTGGAAGCCCACCAGATCTATAAACAGCTTTGGCACCATTATAAAACCCCCTGTATTGGTCCTTATAGAGGGTCTGTCGTACACGTATCACATCCAAAGGCGTTACTATGGTCGAAACGCAAAAACCAGAACATATTCCACATATAAACTCGGTCAATAATCTGTAAATGTTTTTTATTAATAATCAAAGTCAAGAATATCTTGTAAATGATAATAGCCGTATCGATATAGTGTTCGGAGAATTCCGTGCATTTTTTTCCTAAAATAATTATTGTAATATTCCTAGTCATTGGGAGGGATTTTTTTCCACTGACCACTCCTAAGAGCTTACGTCTCAGGATAGGCAACTTTAGATGAGTTGTATGGACTACTCCTAAGACCCTACGTCTCAGGATAGGCAACTTTAGATGAGCTGCATGGACTACTCCTAAGACACTACGTCTCAGGATAGGCAACTTTAGATGAGTTGCATGGACTACTCCTAAGACACTACGTCTCAGGATAGGCAACTTTAGATGAGTTGCATGGACTACTTCTAAGACCTTACGTCTCAGGATAGGCAACTTTAGATGAGTTGCATGTACTACTCCTAAGACACTACGTCTCAGGATAGGCAACTTTAGATGAGTTGCATGGACTTCTCCTAAGACACTACGTCTCAGGATAGGCAACTTTAGATGAGTTGCATGGACTACTCCTAAGACACTACGTCTCAGGATAGGCAACTTTAGATGAGTTGCATGGACTACTCCTAAGACACTACGTCTCAGGATAGGCAACTTTAGATGAGTTGCATGTACTACTCCTAAGACACTACGTCTCAGGATAGGCAACTTTAAATGAGTTGCATGTACTACTCCTAAGACACTACGTCTCAGGATAGGCAACTTTAAATGAGTTGCATGTACTACTCCTAAGACACTACGTCTCAGGATAGGCAACTTTAGATGAGTTGCATGGACTTCTCCTAAGACACTACGTCTCAGGATAGGCAACTTTAGATGAGTTGCATGGACTACTCCTAAGACACTACGTCTCAGGATAGGCAACTTTAGATGAGTTGCATGGACTACTTCTAAGACCTTACGTCTCAGGATAGGCAACTTTAGATGAGTTGCATGTACTACCCCTAAGACACTACGTCTCAGGATAGGCAACTTTAGATGAGTTGCATGGACTTCTCCTAAGACACTACGTCTCAGGATAGGCAACTTTAGATGAGTTGCATGGACTACTCCTAAGACACTACGTCTCAGGATAGGCAACTTTAGATGAGTTGCATGGACTACTCCTAAGACACTACGTCTCAGGATAGGCAACTTTAAATGAGTTGCATGGACTACTCCTAAGACACTACGTCTCAGGATAGGCAACTTTAGATGAGTTGCATGTACTACTCCTAAGACACTACGTCTCAGGATAGGCAACTTTAAATGAGTTGCATGTACTACTCCTAAGACACTACGTCTCAGGATAGGCAACTTTAGATGAGTTGCATGGACTACTCCTAAGACACTACGTCTCAGGATAGGCAACTTTAGATGAGTTGCATGTACTACTCCTAAGACACTACGTCTCAGGATAGGCAACTTTAGATGAGTTGCATGGACTACTCCTAAGACACTACGTCTCAGGATAGGCAACTTTAGATGAGTTGCATGGACTTCTCCTAAGACACTACGTCTCAGGATAGGCAACTTTAGATGAGTTGCATGGACTACTCCTAAGACACTACGTCTCAGGATAGGCAACTTTAGATGAGTTGCATGGACTACTCCTAAGACACTACGTCTCAGGATAGGCAACT
This sequence comes from Helleia helle, assembly GCA_963853865.1. Classification (NCBI taxonomy): domain Eukaryota; kingdom Metazoa; phylum Arthropoda; class Insecta; order Lepidoptera; family Lycaenidae; genus Helleia; species Helleia helle. The sequence continues at coordinate 11,834,184 of OY971420.1, forward strand.
TTAGATGAGTTGCATGTACTACTCCTAAGACACTACGTCTCAGGATAGGCAACTTTAAATGAGTTGCATGTACTACTCCTAAGACACTACGTCTCAGGATAGGCAACTTTAGATGAGTTGCATGGACTACTCCTAAGACACTACGTCTCAGGATAGGCAACTTTAGATGAGTTGCATGTACTACTCCTAAGACACTACGTCTCAAGATAGGCAACTTTAGATGAGTTGCATGGACTACTCCTAAGACACTACGTCTCAGGATAGGCAACTTTAGATGAGTTGCATGGACTACTCCTAAGACACTACGTCTCAGGATAGGCAACTTTAGATGAGTTGCATGTACTACTCCTAAGACACTACGTCTCAGGATAGGCAACTTTAGATGAGTTGCATGGACTACTCCTAAGACACTACGTCTCAGGATAGGCAACTTTAGATGAGCTGCATGGACTACTTCTAAGACCTTACGTCTCAGGATAGGCAACTTTAGATGAGTTGCATGGACTACTTCAAAGTGAAGTTGTTTATGTTCATGGGCCACGCTGACCATCAGGTGGCTTGTTTACCTATCCGTTTACCTTTTGCCTATCCGAAAAAGAAAATAGTTTAAAACTAACTAAAACTGGCCTTTTGATGTTTCATTATTACACCTCAAGACTCACTACTCACTACACTACTACACGCACTCGGTATAGTTACCAGTTCATGTTTAGACCCTAAATTGTATCATAATCTATTGTATCATAATCCCTAAATTGGATCATAATCAGCATATTTAATTTCAATTTTCACTATCCGACTTTGATCCAGTCGAACGCCAAAATGGCTTTACAGCAACGTGAAACTGTGGCTAGAATATAGGCATATTTTTACGGAACCCCAAATACTTACTTTAATCAGTAAGATAAATTTACGATTATTTACCAAAACACAATTGGGACACGGCCAATAATATAGAATCAAGAGCATTTACATAAACTCGGTATGGCCTTTATAAATAATATTTTACAACTTACTTATACTTCTGATCCACAACATTGAATGCATATTTAGTTGACTGTTCATAAACGTAAAACTGGCTGCTCGTAGATATGATTGAGTGTATCTGTAATAGGACAATTTATCAAATTATTATTGTTTATAGAAGAGGGGGAAAAAGGCGAGTCATTGTTTTTTTTTTTACGCCGGGAAATGGTCGCGTCTCGCGGGCGAGCGGGGTCTCCCCAGACGGGTATGTGGGACTCGCTGCGCCCGAAAGATGGTAAGGTGGACGCAGCTCTACCCACTCAAACCCGGCGAGTGCCATCAATGCCACTTTTGGTGAGGTGCCCCGGATCTGTTGAGCAACAGAGCACCTCGACGCCACCTTCATAGAGGGGCTGTCCCTCACCACAGAATAACCCATCCCAACTTTGGGACACTGCAATGGAGTTTTGGAGAGAATTTAAATATGTAATGTTTGTATAATAATAAATCCCGTGTTTTCAACCGCCATAGAATATAAATAACATAACCAAAGTAGGTCAAAGCCTTCGTTTGAGCAAACCTAATTTTCAAATCGGATCGTTGGCTCCGAAAAATTAGCGCGTTTGAACAAACATACACACTCTTTAGCTTATTTATATTAGTCTACTTGCAATTAAGCTTATAAATGGGGTTATTATGAATACGCCTATATTATGTTACATCTTTTTTTTTTTTTTCTTTAACGCCGGGAAATGCTCTGAGGCATCCCGCGGGGGAGTGGGTCTCCCCAGACGGGTATGTGGGACTCGCTGCGCCCGAAAGATGGTAAGGTGGACGCAGCTCTACCCACTCAAACCCGGCGAGTGCCATCAATGCCACTTTTGGTGAGGTGCCCCGGATCTGTTGAGCAACAGAGCACCTCGACGCCACCTTCATAGAGGGGCTGTCCCTCACCACAGAATAACCCATCCCAACTTTGGGACACTGCAATGGAGTGAGGTTCCCATATCCTCGCCCTGCTCTTTTGTCTCTCTCTCTGTACCCCTCTTATTATAACAGGGGTACAGAGAGCAGCCCTCTCGGTTCAATTGGCTTCGCCCAAGGATCGCTGGGTTTATTTTAGGCTACTGAGCTCCACCGCCACGACAAGGCTTGAAATATGGTGGGGAGAGTCAGTCTACCTGTTCTTAAGAGTTCACTAACATCCATAAACAACAACAACCCTCCTACACCAGAGAGTTTGCAGGTGTTGTCAGTCTTTCAAATGCGAGTATGCTCTTTTTTTGAAGGCTCATAACTCCCATAAGTCGTATCGAAAATACCGCAGGAGGCCTCTACCACAATAATCTCTGACATACACAAACCTCTGTTACAGATATAACTTATTTCAAATATTACCAAGGAAAGTAATTACGCAGGATAATTATAAATCGTCATACGTATTCATCGATACCGGAAAAACGATATCGGAAAAACTCACACCAAAGCTACGGGTAAAGCGTATCGGCTATCTCTTGTTATCGGCTTTACGTAGATTGGCTAGTTGATAAGGTTTAGCCGATGAGTATCGACTAGGCGGCATGTTTCTACCGCTAACAATATGAACTCGACTGGTTGGATTTTTTGTTCAACTTGTGTCATCATCATCATCATGCGAAACTCATTAGTGTACATCAACTAATTCTAATTAAAAACGATCTGTAACACGCATTAATAATAATTAAGTCCACAGCTGGACAGTGGCTTCTTCCTAACGTTAATATGTCCGATCCCATTTTAACCAGTTCCTGCAAGATCGTTTCATCATCATCATCAGCTGCTATCCATCCACTGCTGAACATAGGCCTCAAAGAACGCCAATACGACCGATCCCTCGCCACTCGTATCCAACACGGACCGGGCACTGTACGAAGACGGAAGACTTTCTCCGTACAGATATAATATAACATGAGTTACCTATTTTAATTATGTTATCATCATCATCGTCAGGCTCTATCCGTCCGCTGGTGAACATAGGCCTCTCTCAAAGAACGCCAAGACGACCGATCTCTCGCCACTCGCATCCAACACGGACCGGACCGGCCACTTTATTATATCGTATTGTTTTTAATTTGCGTATGTAGTCAGTATATAAGACAAAAATACCTGACCAAGATTATGACCATGCCAAAAAGCGGTGATACCTTCTTCAAGAAATATGTTTTTTGACGTTTCGTATAAAGACTTCGGTTTTGCGTTTCTGATTTTCTTTTGCAACTGCGTTCTTATTTTCAACACATCCAATGGTTGGGTGACAAAACGTGTCACTACGCCGGAAAACCCGCCGGCTATCAGTTTCTGGTTTACCGTCATTTTGTCCTCCTGGCGGTAGCCTACCATTTTAAATGATAGGATACCTTAGTTTCGTGTAATAATTTTTCAAACATTTTATGTATGGTTCAAGTTCTTCATTTTTATTCCATTGTTTTATTATTGATAGGCAAATTGTTGATATTTAATGTTATACAGCGATGTGTAAAGATTACATTAAACATTGACAGCTGAATGAAAATAGTATTAATGTCGATATGCCACCAATATATATATAACCTCGGTTATTTCAAGAGAAATACTTGTGGCTTAAAAATAGCGAAATTCAATAGCCGTATTTTTTATTCGCACAATATCATATTAACGACATGCACACTTCACTTTTTCATTGCTTTACACCTGTGCAGAGTTATTTTGATACTTTTTTATGCTATATAAATAAATAAATATCTTTAAACATTTAATCATTGAGAAAGTATCTAGATACTTTGTTTGTTTGTAAACGTCCTAAGACAGACACGAACATATCTAAAATATTATAACATGTGCGCATAAGACATTTGATGATTGTGGCGTCATGACAACGGCGCCAAATGTATGTACCAGATCTCAACCAGATATACAAAAAGTAATTTAAGTAGTACTAAAAATCAAAGAAATGAATTCACCTTTTCGCTCTCTTTATGATCGAATATAGGTAGTTAGAATTAATATCGTGCGAGCAAGTGAGAGAAAGAAGTTCGTTTTTAAATGACTGAGCTATTTTCCTTAGCAAGTATAATATGTACAATATTCAAACATAATATGTATATAAAATAAAACATTTAATTTTGAATTGGTCTAACATAATTTGATTTTCCTATACTTAATGTATACTTTATTAGTACAAAGTATCTAACTAACTAATCCCGAGGTCCGAGGTTTTACTAGTTCTCGTTATAAAAATACAAAAACCATCCTATGTCCTTTCTCAGCTCTTAAACTATCTTTGTACAAAATTTAATTAAAATCAGTTCAGTGGTTTAGGCGTGAAGAAAAAAACAGACAGACGGACAGACAGACAGAGTTACTTTCGCATTTATAATATTAGTAAGGATTTCATAACTAGGTTTAGCCAATCCGTTTATCTCAGGTACAGGTGGCAAGAAGAGTAACTCCTATATAAAGTATTGTAAAGTAAGCGAGATTTAACTTTACCGGACTGAAGTTGAACGCAACTAAACGCAGGCGAAGCTGCGGGCAGCTAGTATGATATATCGGGGAATTTAGTTTACACTAAATTGTTTAAGTATAAAGAAAGCATGACTATAGCTATACATAGGTGAAAAAGAAAAACATTTCAAATATCCAGTTAAGCGTTCAAATGTTTATTAAGTACTAGCTGTTGCCTGCAGCTTCGCCCGCGTTACTCAACTCCTATAAGTCACAGCGTGATGTTATATAGCCTATAGCCTTCTTCGATAAATGGGCTATCTAATACTGAAATATTTTTTCAAATCGGACAAGTAGTTCCTGAGATTAGCGCGTTCAAACAAACAAACAAACTCTTCAGCTTTATAATATTAGTATAGATTATGTACCTATGTATAATATTATCAACAACATTGCATACATGACAGGTCAAACGGATGTTCCTCGTGAAAGTAGAGATAAGTTAGTTAGAGCGAATATAAAATGCGTACTTCGGTAGTTTCGGTGGTAAATCAAATATATATATTATTTGAGTCTATGATAAGGTTCGATTGATTGTATGATAATACGAAACGGGTGTTAACTGTTAGTGCTTATTGTTACCGAGTCTCCGTACGGAGCGGACATGTCGCGAATAAATTAACAAAATATTAATTATATGTGTTTTAAGGATAAATTTTGAGGTAAGCCTTTATATATTAAATTACAATCGTTCATATATGATATAAAATATGCATTTAATAATCTTAACGGCTTATTTATTTGTCATTATTATTTTCATTATTATTCTCATTATTATGTGTTATTTTCCTTATAAAATGAATAATGATTATAATAGTCGTGTATATCAAAACAATGAGTTTTAATGTAAATATTTGTGAATTCAAATATTAACAATACAGTCGAATAATACGTGCGTAGTAACAAGAAGTAACTATAATATGTATAATGTGTTAAAAAAGCATTAATTTCGTTTAATATTTTTGAAGATAATAATGTGTATGAAATTCAAAAGTGCACATCTTAAACTTTGTAAAAACTATTTGTTACAAAGTTTAGTTAAGTTTAATATAATCGGACTGTATAATATATTTTCGCCATATCCTAAAAAAACATTAGTTATTATTAACGTTATATTTTTATTTGTTAGGTAAAGCATTACTCATGAAAATTTGAACTGACTACCTTTACGGTAGACTACGGGATGGATGGTCGTTGCAAAGATTCTCAAACAACTCTGGTAAGTCAATAATTTCCAATTACGTTTGTGTGACTTGAATATACTGAGCCTGTGTTTTTGATGCAATTGGCACTATGCCCATATTTAAGACACACTTTCATCTACATTAATATTAACGACAAGCTTTTAAACGCAACTTTCGCCAAGGCTTCTAAGATCTAACTTAACCAAATAGTGATACCAGCTGGATTAGTTGCTGAAACTGATCTAAAAACATACGACTTGTATTGCGCTTGTAATAAGTCCAACCTTGACGTCCTAAGAAGCCTTTTAAATGCAAGTAGTAATGTAAGGTTTTTATTTGGAAAGCCGTTGCTGAAAATTGGTTTTTATTCATCATCGGATCGAAAAAGTTAAGCATATAATGTCTTAATGGAGATTTCGTACATTCGCGAAAATTTATGTAGGTATTTAATTCTGTAGAACTGCATTCGACATCAGTATTGGCATATATATATATATATATATATATATATATATATATATATATATATATATTAAAATTTTGCTTATTTCATAAAATCATATATTAACTATCGAAATGGTCAATATGTAAAACAAATAAACATACTAATTATTATTATCAACCACATAATATATAATTAAATATAACATTTCCATCCTTTACTATGTTTTTTCCTCTAATGCTTGTTACTTGCATTAAATTAGAAACGGACGAAGTTTGCGCTTAATAAAGTTTTGTGTTTTTATACGTACTTTTAAAATAGGTTCGTTAAACAGTGCATTTATATTCGCAATTCAAAAATATATAACTTGAAGTTGATAAATCTTTGTATATACAATTCTTTTGTGCGTATGTACGTCAACGAAGTCCTCTAAAACGGCTGGACGATTAAAAAAAATATTATACACGTCCATGTATATTTATCATCACGCCCAGACATCTATATTTATCATACAAATTATTTGCACATGGCGGGATTCGAACCTGCGCCTGTTGTGTAAAGTGTCCAGTAGTCTGACTACTCAACCAACCGTCAGACAGTTCACTAGTAATTTTTTTGCTTTACGGTGATTTGCATATAATATGATCAGTTCACAACCATTCAAACATGCTAATTTAGATTATCAGTAACTTTAATTCTATGCCAATTTATACAGGCTAGCTTAATTAAACACTGAGTAATTTTTCGCCCACAGAGCAATTATCCTTCGCTTTTTGTGTACTATCAATGTTTATATACAAGGAATAACGTCTATTGAGTCATTATAATGGTAATCAACTAAAAGCCTTGAAGGTATTATTATAGTAGTTATTGAATGACTTTCAAATAATAATGGGCTATATTTACAATGGGTTTCAGCAACACTATTAGTGCTTCCATGCTTTTATGTTTTAATGGCATCCAGGATTAAATTTTATTCATCTATTCGCTTAGCGATTAGACAAATGCAAATAGAATGCAGTGGTTGGTCCGTGTTGGATGCGAGTGGCGAGAGATCGGTCGTCTTGACGTTCATTGAAAGAAAAGGAAAATTTTTGAAAATCCACAATAACTCGATTTTACGGCTTTTCCTGCCGTGCACGACTAATATATGGAATCAGCTGCCACCTACGGTGTTTCCGAACCGATACGACATAGGGACCTTCAAGAAAAGATAATTATAATATAATATGTTGGAAAACTCACAATAGGTCTTTTTAATGAACTTCAAGACGGTCCTCTGCCACTCGTTTCCAACCAGGACTGGCCAAAGAATGGAAATAACATTTAGTCGAGGTCAACTTACCGTCTTTCAAACATGGTCTTCACTTCAGACATCGAGTGTATAACCGGAACAGAGCGGTAATGTTATATATTTTGTATGAAAACAAATTCCGCCAAATTTGTGCTGCAACGGTTCCCCGGTTCTGCGCTCTGATTGGCCGACAGATGGCCATTGGTAGATGATTGGTCGTAGGAAATAAACACAGATTGAATTTCTATTACATCAGTGAAAAATCACTGACCAGTTTCGGAATTTTATGGCTCGGTGACTTCAGAACTGTGTCAGCCCACTGGCTATAGGTTCTTCGGCATATGAACATATACCGGTCGGGTCTACTGCTACTTCAGCGTTCTTATTCGTTGAGTGCTTTATATAATATTTTTTAGTACGGACTACGGTATGTATAACACTTATTTTATTTCAGCTTGCAGTACAATGTGACTGTTCTGGAAACCAGACTGTGTCACCTGGACCACGATCACCCCGGCTCTTGCCGCCGATATTCAATGAAACGACGAGTAAGTTTAAAATCAGTTTATTAGTTTTATAAAATTTAGGCTAAGCTCTGTTTTTAATAAATTAATAAAAAAATATGTTAAACAGTTTTATTTAAAAAAATGATGTAGATAATGCACTAAAAGCTGAAAAATAATTCGGAGTTCCCTAGGTAGCAGTCATCACACCATTCTCCTCGGCAATCTAAGGTTGATAGATATTGATCAGATAAAAAAATCGTTGGGCGTAGTGTACCCTGAGTAAGTAAATAAGGAAATACCACTTCCAACTATTTTTAATCTGATTAATACCCTAGATTGCCGAGGAGAATAGTGTGATGACTGCTACCTTAGACCCTCAGAATGATTTCTCCTTTTTTTGCAATAAATCTGTTTTTAAGAAGTTACCGGCAATGGGGCTAGCGTGCGCGTGCGCGTGCGATTGACCGCAAGCAAAAAATATAAGTAATATTTATTTCTATGCGCATTACGATGCGGCTACCCGTAAACCGCTGTGGCTGCTCCGAGTGACAGCTGCTTTAATTCTTCGAAAAACATTTGAAATGCATGCTTGCGTATCCCCAAACGCATCCTACTACGGTCTCCCGCGCGGCTAGTCACGTATGAGCCCTAAGTTGTAAGCGGTTACAACGCACTTTTTGCCTTTCTATGGTTGCACCTATTTGTGATCACGATAGGCGAAATAGGTGGATGTGATAATTATCGTAGTAATTCTCTTCTTAATCAGTAATTGTAAAATAACGTGCAATTAAATAAATGAATGAATTAATAATTATTATTTTATATTGCTAAAAAATAATACTTCACAAATTTTGTTTTACCTGGTAAATTTTATACTTAGTATTTCTTTTAGCAATCATCATCATTATCATCAGCCCCTATCCATCCACTGCTGAAATTAGGCCTTCCTCAAAGAATGCCAAGATGACCGATCCCTCGCCATTCGCATCCAATTAGTTAATTATTAGTTTAGATACACTAAATTTACCACTAATAATGAAGTTTTAGTCGGGGTTTCACGGTTTTATTAAATCACACTCACAACACATTAATTCACTCTTATTATTAGGTATTTATTTTATAAATGTTTTATTGTATCAAAGAAAAAATAAAAGTGTGTATTATAACAAGATTCTATAATTCTAGGCAGATCGGGAAGTTCACCGCATTCACCAAAATCACCATTGTCAGAAACAAAATCGTGGTCTCGTTACCACAGGGGGTGCGTCAAAAAAGACCATTTGAGCGATCTAAACGTAGAAAAGTGTGACAAAATACATACAATATTAGGTACCTAATTTAATGAGAGAACTCGATGCACGCTTTGTAGAAATATCTAACGCACTACTGGTAGAATAGGGATGGTGACATATTTTACAAATTCATGTAAAGTTATGTTTTACACATTAAAGATAGTGTTTGAAAACCTAAAATAACATTTTAAGACTCTATTTATTTGTCTTAAATCGTAATATTAATGAAAATTTATTTAAAATGCGTTATTTATCACCCATTATCACGTGACTGCGAATGTCATTATAGCGCAATGACGTCACTGACCGATAAACAAACTGTCATAGCTGTCAGAACCAAGTTATAAGTGTCACCGGCAAACTGCAAGGAGCTCTATTATGTATACTCTAAGCAAGGAGCATATTATCTGCTCTGTGCTTTGACGGAGTGCGAGTATGTTTATCAGTCTGTGACGTAATCATGGTCACATGACAGCTTGGAGCGTTTTAGCTGGAATAAAAAAAAAATACGTATTTTAGTAAAATCGGACATATTTCTTCATAAAAGTATTTTTCGTGTTTATATATAATAATATATATCTATCAAATAAAATCAATTTAAAAAAGTGAGTCAACATTCCTATTGTATTCCTTTTAATTTGTTAAAATGTTTTATAGACTCAATCTGACTAAGATTCTGAATCTGAAAAAAAACAAAACAAAAAAAAACCAGTCCATGTTACACAATTTAAGCAAATTATAGAATTCCTAAAAAAAACTATATAGTAACGTTTATGATATTGAAAAATAAAGACAAATAAAATCTTATATGATTGTGAGTGTGGTCAAAAATAAAAAAGTATACCTAAATAAAAAAGTATACCTATAAAATTAATTTAATTATGAAATGATTAATATTTAGCCAGAACGAAGCAGCCACACAAAATGGACGATGAAAATGAGGTGACCATGTACCTCGACCAAAACAAGGACTTTCTGGAAACATATGTGATGGAAAACATACCCGTGAGCGAATTACAGAAATGGTTGGTGAGGAAAATGACTAGAGAACCGGTGAGTGTTATTTGAAAGAAATAATCAACAAAACATGATTTTCACATAAGTTATTTGTATCTAAATATTATATTTATAAAAAAAGTTTAAGACCGTTTTTTTAAGTGCGCTAATCTCGTAAGTACTGGTCGGATTTCAGGTTTTTTTTACATTTAGTTCATCAATTATTTCGGAGAGAGATAATCGTTCTTAAGCTAAGCTCAAATATTTTTTAATAATATTACAATATTTTATATATTGAACACTTAGTTAAAGAAACACAATAAAACAAAATATACCTACTTAGCTATTTTTTTTTTACGGATAAGAAGAGATCATATTATGATGATCTCTCCTTATCCTATTTCCGAGGATTTCTCTAAGAGTTGCCTTGAATTAAAATAGCAATATTAGTTACTATTGATACCACGAGAAAACGAGGCTTAACGGTCAAATAGATTTTTCCTAAAGCAAAGTAATCCACGTAGCCATTCTATTAGTGTTTTTTATGTCCTAAGAAGGCAACCGGGCAGTCGGAGCCTTAAGGTGACTACCGACGTCCATAGACATCCGCACAACCAAGAGTTATGCAGATGCGTTGCCCTCCTTTTCCTCACAAACCGCACGAAACGTGACAGCGTAGCTGTCATTTAACGCCGGTGTTATGTGTGCGAGAGGTACCACCCCGGTCGTGCCGGCCCAATCTAGCCCATATGGACAAAGTAACGAGCAACAACTAGTATAATGTGTATGTAACAGATAATTAAATGTTAATACAATGCGAAAAATTACCTTAATGAGGTACTCATTTTGACAGGACCTTGAAAATTCACATATAATTTTCATTTCATCGTCTATAATAACTTTTTTTTCTTACATTTTGTTTTTATTTTCTTAGTTCTCATGTTATACAATATGATTTATTCAATAGATATACAATTAAGATGTTATTCAATATGTGTGAGAGTAAGATCTAAGGATCCCATCGATAATTAGCACTTGGCTGTTACATTGAAGTACAAGAAAAGCGAACTAACCCATGACGCTAATTATACGTCATTTTGGTCTACACACGAGCCTAGAATCTAGAGGGATGACGGTCTTTTACATTGGGCACACGTGGCAAGTGCCCAGGTCCCCGCGATCAATGGGGCCCCATAATACCTTATTTTCTTTTTTTTCTTTTGCGCCGGGAAATGCTCTTATAGTCATGCCCGTATCTTATAGCCCGAAAGATGATAAGGTGGACGCAGCTCTACCCACTAAAACCGGACGAGTGCCGTCTTTTTTGAGTTGCCCCGGATCTGTTGGGCCAGGATACCTCGACGGCCAACCAAACCGACGTGGACCGTGGACCGGCGCCACTTCCACAGAGCGATTTCCCCCTACCACAGAACAACCTCTCCCAACGTCTTCGGGTAACCCCTCCCAACAATGTGGTGAGGTTCCCATATTTGCCCCTTGTCCTCCCTGATCTTTTGTCCCTTATTCTTATAAGAGGTGTAAAAAGAGCAGGTCCCTCGGTTTTCGGCTTCACCTAAGGCATTGGGTTCACCTTAGGCTACTGAGCCCCACCTCCACGACAAGGCTTGAACCATGGTGGGAGGGCCCCATAATACCTTCCAGAATCAGAATGGTCCTATGTGATTTGTAATGGAGGGCGATTTTTCTAGTGCCCAGGGCTAGTCTTGGTTAAACGCGGCATTAATGATGATCGCCATCAAATAGGAATTTCTGTTTGACGTCAGGTCAGACTTCGTAACAACAGTCCGATCTTTCATATTATGTAACATGTTAATTATAATGATATTTTGATAATATGAAAACCAATGGTTCTGATAGTACTGCAATTTAACTTCGGCACGTTTCATCAAAGCGCACAACTTTCGCCAACTCCATGTGCTCTCCATTTGTATTAATGACATTAATTAAATATTGATCCTCTACATGTCCATATGGCCGTAATTCCTGATGTTGACACTGAAGTGAAAACTTATTTAGGCGCGTTGAACATTTTTTGAAGTGAAACTTATTTATCGGGGTTAGAAAAAAATTTAGTGTAACATTTTTTCGTTACGCGTCACATTCTTCCGTTACGCGCCATCTTTTTCTTATCCCTACCACGCGTGATTTGAAAAATAACGTCATAAAGAAGTTTCACTTCTTACGAGTGTACGCTAGTACACACACACTTTTTTTTAGGAGAATAAAAACCATGACATTCGCGTCATCGTCACAGAATGCTTGTTACCAAAAGCTTTCGAACGCTAATGCGACATTAAGACTTCAGAGTGTACAAAAATCATGAAACTCGCGTCATCGTCACCGAAAGCTTTCGAACGCTAATGGGACATTAAGACGTTACAGTGTACAAAAATCATGAAACTCGCGTCATCGTCACCAAAAGCTTTCGAATGCTAATGGGACATTAAGACGTTACAGTGTACAAAAATCATGAAACTCGCGTCCTCGTCACAGAAAGATTTCGAACGCTAATCTGACATTGAGACGTCAGGGTGAACAAAAATCATGAAACTCGCGTCATCGTCACCGAAAGCCTTCGAACGTTAATCTGACATTAAGACGTCAGGGTGAACAAAATCATGAAACTCGCGTCCTCGTGACCAAAAGCTTTCGAACGCTAATCTGACATTGAGACGTCAGGGTGAACAAAAATCATGAAATTCGCATCATCGTCACCGAAAGCTTTCGAACACTAATCTGACATTAAGACATCAGGGGAACCAAATCATGAAACTCGCGTCCTCGTCACCGATAGTTTTCAAACGTTAATCTGACATTAAGACATCAGGGTGAACAAAATCATGAAACTCGCGTCCTCGTCACCGAAAGCTTTCGAACGCTAATGGGACATTAAGACTTCAGGGTGTACAAAAATCATGAAACTCGCATCATCGTCACCGAAAGCTTTCGAACGCTAGTGGGACATTAAGACATTACAGTGTACAAAAATCATGAAACTCACGTTATCGTCATCGAAAGCTTTCGAACGTTAATCTGACATTAAGACGTCAGAGTAAACAAAATCATGAAACTTGCGTCCTTGCCACCGAAAGCTTTCGAACGCTAATCTGACATTGAGACGTCAGGGTGAACAAAAACCATGAAACTCGTATCATCGTCACCGAAAGCTTTCGAACACTAATCTGACATTAAGACGTCAGGGTGAACGAAATCAAGAAACTCGCGTCCTCGTCACCGAAAGTTTTCTAACACTAATGATATTAGGACGTGATTCATAAATAATGTCACAACTCTTAAGTTATAAGCTCGATACTAGTTCTTATGACTGCTAGACATTTTGTTACAAAATCTCTTTTATCATTTACTAAATGTCTTCGTCTATTATAAAATCAATAAAGAGGTATTTCTTATTTTTCATAAAATCGTAAACAATCAATAGAGCATTACCGACCCTTATGCAGCACTGCTTGCACGGTTCTACTACGGCTCATAGCCCGGTGTTTGAAGTTTCATATCCTTAATGGACTTTTAATGTCATTAGACTTGTAGATATTTAGATCTGTTCCTTCATCGGTAAAAAAAATCTTACATAATATTAAAATAATTTTAAGCATTGTACATTCCTTTTACATATAACGTCGAGTAACTTTGTGCCGAATCGCAGCTGCTAATGCGCGACGCAAAAGCGCGACGCGAACTACAACACTCACTCCGACATACAACACCCGGGGTTAGACACACATGCACACCGCCTCGACCCCGGGGCCCGGAGCGAGGTCGTTCCCTACACATCGATACCCAATCGATGATACGGTACGGAACGGTAGCATTTCGCTACCGTCTGATTATACGGGTACCGCGCGCGACCCAACTCCCGACTTGAGAGTCCTCACGCCAATGAGTCTACCCGGTAGAGGTAGACCGCCTGGGGCCCCACTCCACCCCACGGTGACGCGGCCCAGTCCCGCCACTGACAACAACCCGACGCCAGGAGGCCGTGTGGTCGCAGACTGCACTGTTGGCGGGGGGCAACCCCCCACTTTTACAAACCATGGGCTCACACTAATACGACTTAGGAACCTTCAAGAAAAGAGCATACTCATATCTGAAAGGCTGGTAACGCACCTGCTAATCCACTGGTGTAGCGGGTGTCTGTGGATGTCGCTCTTCATCAGGTGAACCGACTATCCGTTTGCCCCCTCTTCTATAAAAAAAATGTAGCATCAGGGCCTTCGGGCCGTTTGCATAGATCCATCCGAAAAAAAGAATGTGCCGAATTTTACATTCCTCTTCCATATCACAATTACCTATCTTTGTGCCGAATCTCGCACTCCTCTTCCGAATCATAAGTAACTTTGTGTTGAATCTCACACTCCTTTTTCATATCACAAGTATATTTGTGCCGAATCTCACACTACTTTCCACATCACAAGTAACTTTGTGGCGAATCTCACACTCGAATAGATGTTTGATTTTGTTAAATTTAGATAAAGGTAACGTAGCGTTAACTATATAATATCTATATTATTTAATTACTATATTTTTATTTTTTTGCAGGAAACAGCGGATAAAAATTACAATAAATATTATTCAAGACAAGACAGTAGAATAGATCCAAAGAAATATGTTTTAATGGTATTTAATTTTATATTTTTCTCTGTATGAAGTTGTTTTAAATTTATCCCTACAAAAAATTTAATTAGATAATTAAAAAAATAATAATTTAGATATTCAGGAGCTAGCTATATATTATGAAACATTATTTATGATTAAGTTTTGTTTGCAAAACTCGCTATATCATTAAAAAAATATTTATTTGTCATAAATTCATGTATCTCGTGTTTTATTTTTCATTATTAAACAAATGCAATATTTGATTTATATCAATCTTACATTATAATAATAAATATAAAAAATTAAGTACATAACAGCTGAAGTATAATGAAATAGTTTTTCACTTAATAAAATATTGCTCTTGTAAAATATCAGGAGTTGATCCAAAAATTGGGAGAAAACGTCAGCGAGCTGGCAGTATCATGGGAAATAGCACGATACATATGTTCCTCCATTGGATACGATGCATACAGAGTTTATAAAATATTTCCTGATCATCCCAATTTCGTTCAATACTTTGTTACGGAAACAACAGAAGTAAGTATCTATTATTTTATATAAAAAATACAACGAGCAGATAATATGTCACCTGTTGGTAAGCGTCGCGCATGAACATAAACAAGTTTATCTGAGACTTGCAATTTTCTCTCGCAGGATTTAAAATTTCCTTCTCGCATGATAAAGGCAGAACCAGATGAAATATCACTAGTGCTTGAGGTTGCTGAAAGTGGAACGTCGTTGCAATTGTCCAAAAGTGATGAAGATTTCCCTACACTACCACAGTCTCTACTCAAAACATTTGGAAAAGACATCTCGGTAAGGATATGCGAATTCATAACACATATATTTTTTTTGTTAGTTGAATAGGCAAAAAGTCAGCCCCCATAGGTAGCACGAATGTGTTGCCTATACTGAGAAGTAAGATGGTACGTTTCGGTGGTCGTATCAGTAATTACACTGCCCGTCTTACCTTTCTTGAAATATTATCTGTAGTGATTAATGTTTTTTTCATGATCACAGGAGCAGGCTAGTCACGTAATGTATATACCCGTACTAACGGCGAAAGAGAAAACTGCGTATGTTATAGAAATATGGAGGTTAAAAGAAGAATTTAATGACCAGGACAAAGAATTGAGTTCTAATTTGATAGTTTGGGGAAGTTTGGCACTTCATTATTGTATCTTGTACTTAGACAAAACGAAGGAACGAAGTATGACTGATTTCCTTTTGGATGTAGTAAAGTAAGTGACGGTTTGAAATAATTTATATCCCTCTGTTTGTTTGTATATATATATATATATATATATATATATATATATATATATATATATATATATATATATTTTATTAAATAAAAAAAAATAGATTTATTGACTGACCATGATATAAAAGCTTCTTAGTTGCCCTACCTTTTACCGGACTAAAAGTCTTTTATATTAAGTCTTCAGTGCGTATTTCATAGCTGTACATCAATCAATTTTAAATAACAAACGTAGGCTAATTATGTAATAGATAAGATATAAGTGCCGGATATTCCATTGAAGGAAAACATCGTGAGGAAAGATAAAATCCTTTGAGTGTGTGTAAAGTTCAACAACCCGCATTGGGCCAGCGCATCGGTGAACTATGGACCAACTCCCTCCTCGTTTAATTTCGAAGAGGAGACCCATACCCAACAGTGGGACATAATATTATAAGGGTTGATATTATTATACATACAACAGTAGGTGATCCCCACCATGGTTCAGGCCTTGTCGTGGCGGTAGGGCTCAGTAGGCTAGGGTGAGCCCAGCACCTTGGGCGAAGCGAATTGAGCCGAGGGGGATTTTTGTATCCCTATTATAAGAATAGGGGACAAAAGAGTAGGGGCAGTGGCGAGGACGAGAACTCGTCGGGTTTTAGTGGCAAGACTGCGTCCACACGCCCCCGCGGGATGCCTCAGAGCATTTCCCGGTGATAAAAAAGGCCAGTAGGTGATTATTGCTCATTTTTTTTTTTTTTTTCAGAGCTATATTTGAAGAAATGGTTTCATTGGATCAATTGATAAAACGCATATTGGAATTTGCGCAGAAACTTGTCAATGCAGATAGATCGTCTCTATTTCTGGTAGATTATAGAAACTTTGAATTGGTTTCAACAGTTTTTGACTTAAAATTTGAACCTGGGCAAGGACGGGATATGGAGAAGAAAGAGATCAGGATGCCTATTAACCGAGGTATAGCAGGTCATGTGGCTCTTTCGGGGGAAACTATGAATATTCCAGATGCGTATTCAGACTACAGATTTAATAGGTATTGTTTTTTATATTTTAGGGAATATTATATAATCAACTACTTAAATAATTCACAACTCCTAATACTTAATTGAAAATGTAAGTGTTTTTGCTTAAGTTGCTTTCTTGTTCAACCATAACATAAAATATTTATAATATATCATTATATTAATTACGTTTTGCCGCTCTTGGCCGTGAACTTTTTCTAGTTTGTTTTTAACTCCCGACACAAAAAGAAATATAAGAAATAAGTTTGACCGTTAAGTAGATCTGAATGTAGCTTCTATGGGGCTGAACCGATTTACATGCAGTTTTTTTCATTTGAAAACAGGTTTCCTGCTGGCCAAAAAATAAAGAATATATATGAATAATAAATAATATATAAGCATACCTAAGGATCACTTAGGTATGCTTTATCAAAACGGCACAGTCATCAGCTCCATTGTTATTGCGTAATTTCTTATAATATAATATTTGAGCCATGTTTTAACGTGATCTTTGAGGCATCTACTCCTAACATCATATCGCCTAAATCGAACTAACTTTAGTAATTATCATCATCATCATCATCTTCATCATCATCAACCGCTATCCGTCCACTCCTGAACATAGACCTCCCTCAAAGAATGCCAAGACGACGTACGCAGATCGTTTTCCCACCTGGTTAATGGCCGACCAACACTTTACTAATGTACATTTTTATTTACATTGTAATATTTTTAGGGAAGTAGATGAAGCTACCGGTTATAAAACGATAAGTATACTTTGTATGCCAGTGAAAGTACAGGGAAAAGTCATTGGGGTAGTGCAAATGGTTAACAAACGGAACAATGATAACTTCGATCATGAAGATGAAGCAGCTTTTGAAATATTCTCAACCTTTTTTGGACTTGCTCTACATCACGCAAGACTTTATGATAGAATCATGCGAAAGGAACAAAAATATAGAGTCGCCTTAGAAATATTAAGCTATCATAATACATGCAGAGAACATGAAGTGGAGGAAATTCTTAAAAAAAATGGAAAGTTTTTAGGCAACATCAATGATTTCTACTTAGACCCATACCAGTTGGACGATTTTCAAAAATGCAAAGCAGTTATATCGATGTTCGATGATTTATTTGATCTGTCAAGATTTAACGTGTTATCCCTAACCAGATTTGTTCTTACTGTTAAAAAAAACTATAGATCGGTACCTTACCATAACTTTGACCACGGTTGGAGCGTCGCTCAAGCTATGTATGCTATCATAAAACACGATACTAAGAAAAGATTTGACTTCAAAATGGTAAGTTGAAACAAACTGTTTAAATTCATTCATTAATACCTATATAATATAAAGTAACATACACATCACGTTAACCTATTCTCGAAAGCACTTGTGTTATGTGTACGGAAATATATTTAAGTAATACTATATATACATATAATATAAATACATATATACATGTCCTTGAATATTCATCACGGATTATATACACTTGGCGGGATTCGAACAACCGGTCGTCAAAAATTATTAAAGTAACTTCGCCTACAATCAACTCTTAGTTGATTGTAGGCGAAGTTACGTTACTTTTAGTTAAGTAGGATCAATGCAAGTTATAAGACACTGCTAGTTTATTTCAATATCTGTCATTTATCATCTTCTCAATTCCATTTTTTCATCATTTGCCATTTAAAGATGAATTTCTACTATGCACCATCATTATCTTCAGTAGTCATCTTTAGAAAAAAAAATCGAGCATATAACCGGAATAGAGTGGTAATGTTATGTGTATCAAATTCCTTCAAATTTGTGCTGAGGCACTGCGCCGGTTCTGCACTCTGATTGGCCGACTGATGGCCATCGATGGATGATTGGCAGATGGGACGTACATACAGTTCACTGATTGGTTAAATTGCTGTTGCGTGAGCGAAAAATTCCGCGGTAAAGTGGGTCTCCCAAGGCGGGTATGTGCTGCGCCCGAAAGCTGGTAAGTGGACACACTGCCTTTGGTCAGGTACCCCAGATCTAATGAGCAAACAGAGCACCTCATATTACTACCTACTCTATTCGGATATGCTTGATGGAAAAAATAGACGTGAATGTCTAACCCATGGCAATATCACATAATGTTACGAAAATCCCGCGCTGGTTGAGCTTATGTAACGTTCTTCACTGTAACACATTACCACAGATCTATAATTATATGTTCTAGCGGCTGGCATTATTCGTGGCCAGTTTATGTCATGACTTGGACCACAGAGGCTACACCAACAAGTACATGAACGAGATCGCCTCACCACTGGCTGCTATGTATACCACCTCACCCTTGGAACATCATCACTTCAATATCACTGTTACTATTCTTCAACAGGTAACTTGTCTTTAATTTTGAATTTATTAAGACAAAGGTTTAAATATTTCATCATCAGCCTTTTTCCTAGTGCGACCGGCGACCTACATGCAGCCAGGACCGGGATCTTCTCGGACATCGTCGTTATTAATGGGGTCGTCCGATCCTTTTCTTTCCGACCGTGTCCCTTACTCAGAAGACAGAAATTTACTAGCCCACCGGCTACCAGTTCTTTCGAGTTGTGGCCAGCGCACTGCCACTTCACTGTTTTATTATGATTTTTTTTTTTACAATCGTAATGTCTTACACATTATTAAAGATCGTAAAAATCAAAGTGCATACGGTTATCAGATAACGATAACATAATGAATTATAATTTTAAGAGATCTGTATAAATTAATAAAATATATACTTATACCTACGTGTTAACGTTCTATACATATTTTTATTGCGACATAATTCTTGTTGAGATTTGAACTTGCAATATATTTATATATTATTCGGCCTCAAGAGCCCCACTCAGAACTGTGTGCCATATTTTTTACAATACATTTGGTATTGAATAAACTACTATAATTTTTCGCGAATAAAATAAGAGGATTGATATTATAATTAATTGAAAGTTAATAGAAAATTGATATTTCAGGACGGGCACAATATTTTCTCTCACCTTTCAAGCGAGGATTACAAAGATATATTGCGTTATATACGACATTGTATATTGGCAACAGACCTTGCTGCATTTTTTCCTAATCTAGTGAAATTAAAAAACATGTTCAATAACGAACGTCGCCGAGATAAATTCAATTGGTTGAATCCAGGCCACAGGTAATATTTTAAAATTATATCATAAATTATGACGAATATATTTTATGAATTCTTATGATTAAGCTTTAAGGTCGCAAAGGAGCAAAAAATAAATACATTTGACTGGTGCAATTTACACAAAAAATAAATATATAAAACACCTTTTTTATAAATCAATGGTTGCGTATCATTTAGAAGCGGTTACTACGCGAAATAGACAAAATCGAGTTTCGCAATCTAAGATGGATCGACAATTCTCAAGATTTGACAATTGGAAAATAAATATAAAGTGCGTCATTAGATGACCTCAACTAACGCAACCCCGTTTTATGCGAATCCGGAGATACGCGGTTTTCTTTTTAATCGCGATTTTAGAAAAAAAAGGTCTAAGTTTTACTATCTTATATTTATAAAACATATTTATTATTGAAATTATTGTTTTCTTTAGAATCAGTCCCTATTAAACATAATATTGGGGGTATTTGAAACGCTTGCGAAGATTAAACCCTAATAATATACTATTTATATGCTATATAATGCATATAACCATTTATCTCAGAAACCATTTTTTTATTAAATTTAGGACTTGTATATTTTGCAAACCCGCAATGTATGTATACACACTATGCACTCATGCTACCGGCGAGACGCGCGACTAGCGGGCGCACTGAAGACGCGTGCGGTGCGGGAGTTCGTTCACCTCGTGCATTCGGCGAACGCTATCAGCTGATTCAGTCCGCTAGCCGGCGTGAACCATAAACCAATTACATTGCTGTTTTTTTCAAAAACCATTATATTAAAGCATTATCATCAAATTCCTGTATCATTATGTTTACTAAGCCGGATTATACAAAAAAAAGGCTACCAAAAAAAAAGAAAACGGGTTTTTTTCACTTGTATCATGTCAGGCTATGCCAACACTATCATACCTCCTCGTTTTCGCAAGCGTTCCAAATACACACATAAGCTTTTGGTCACTAATAATTTATTGATCTTAGTTATTAGAATTATGAATAATAAATAAATAAATTAAATATGTACTATAGGCAAAGTTGTATCCCGACTAGCGCGAATTCAACTTACACGGTTATCGCTCGATCCTACCTATCGCGGAAAATTTTAGTTGTATTAATATTGGATAGATAGGCCTTGTCGTGGCGGTGGGGCTCAGTAACCTAGGGCGAGCGGTGCACCTTGGGCGAAGCTAATTGGGCCGAGGGGGCTCTTTGTACCCCTCTTATAAGAAGAGGGGACAGAAGAGCAGGGGGTAAGAGGTGAGGATGGGAACCTCACCCCATTGTACTGTCCCGATGTTGGGACATTACAATTGTTGTTCTGTGGTGCGGGACAACCCCTCTGTGGAGGTGGCGTCGGTGCCTTGCGGGACTGACTAGCCGTCGAGGTGCCCTGTTCGTTTTCTAGATCCGGGGCACCTCACCAAAGGTGGCATTGGTGGCACTCGTCGGGTTTTAGTGGGTAGAGCTGCGTCCATTTACCAGCTGTCGGGCGCAGCGAGTCCCACATACCCGTGTAGGGAGACCCACTCCCCCGCGGGTGCCTCTGAGCATTTCCCGGCGTTAATAATTAAAATGTGATATTTATATAATCAATATATTTTTAATTCAGAGACCTAGCAATGGCAATATCAATGACTTCAGCAGATTTGTCAGCTGCTGCTAAGCCCTGGGAAATACAAATCAAAACTGTAAAAGTTATTTTTGAAGAATTTTACGACCAAGGCGACAAAGAAAGAGCTGCTGGCAAGATTCCTATCCCAATGATGGACAGAAGTAAGCCTGAAGAGCAACCAGCAAGTCAGGTAATTTTTACTTAAATAATATAATATAATAATATCATGGTATTTTGGTAGATAAGTACTATTCATGAGTTTTATTTTAAGGTTGGATTTCTAAGTCAGATATGTGTACCTTGTTATACAATGCTATCGAAAATAATTCCAAAAACAAAGCCAATGTACAAAATGGTGTTAAAAAATCTTAATATTTGGAAATCCAAGGCAATATGTGCTCTGGAAGATACAGAAAGAGGATCAACATCAAGCGATGGCGTTTCTGACATAGCAACGGAATCTGAAGCGGAGAGTGATGATTTAGAAAACGAACAATCATCAGATAAAAACAATGTAGATATAAAAGGAAACATTGAAAGCAAAAAGGGTGAGGAAGAATTCAATGATTGCGATGATGAAGAAATTGAAAAGATTACAAATGAAATGGAAACGAACTGGAAATGCATAAAATCTAATTCAGTTTCATGGGATGAAGATCAAGGGTTGGATGATAACGTTAAAATTAAGTGTGAAAATATATGGAGAGGTATAGGTCATACTTGGGTGGATGATGAAGGAGTTGTCACTAGGTCGAATAAAGCTTTAAAAATAATGATAATGGATGCAGAAAATAATGATACACCTAAAACTTAAAATATGTGTAAGTTTTATTAAAAATAAAGATGGAAACAATATTGCGATTAAATTCAAAAGTATTTATTCAATTAAAAAATCATTTTACAAGGCGTCTACGGTTGTTCCACTTATACCGACATTGTAATTTTTGACATCATAAAATGTAAGGAAAAACCTGGAACAATAATAAGTTATGTATGTAGGCATTCTTTGAGAATTTTGTAAACTGTAGAAATTTCAATTTTTATTCATAAAGCTTTAGCTACATAATATAATTCTCTTTTATGAATAAATGAATAATTCAATGTAAATTCTTACTCTGGTTTAAAAAGTGACGTATTTTTTAATATATTTTCAGCTGGTTTTGGGATTATTTTCATCATCTCTAGTCAACTTAGCTCAATCATATGACTTAAATATGAAATGAAATTTCTATTATAAAGTGGACACAAATATGAATTCGTACCTTGCTGGCTTAACTTGCAGTTCCTTTTCGGCAAATTCAGCTAGACCTTTCATAATTCTTTTATTATGTTCAGGTCCCAAATTTCCTATGGATTCCAAAGAAGCCACGATAGCTGGAAGCTCCACATTCCCACCGATTGAAAGTGGACATCCTCCGTCTATAACACATATGAATCTCTGGAATATGATAACAATTTATTTTAGTTAAGTTTGAAATCCAAGTTCGTATGTTATATATATAAATTATTCACTCTAAAATTGGTTTATGATGAAATTTATAAAGATGGATCAATTGTTTTCGTTGACAGGTCACCAGAGGTAACTTTCTGATGATAACATTGTATATACCACAATATTTAGATTAATTTCGAACTTGCTTGCTGTGCTTATTGATATGACAACTTCAGAAACCGAGAAACCGGATGTATGCCAAGTTTCTGCAGGCGAGGCCGCGGCCACTATATCTAGAAATTGCGTTCAGTAGTGTTTTTAGGAATAAATATCAATATCTTTTATGTACAAGCATTTGTAATGCAACATTAATTATATTTTCGCAAACTTATGTTTAAAACTACTTCGAGGTTACTACGGGTTACTTCTAGGCTTGTTAAGATTTTTAAATTCGTAATCGTGATTGTAATCATTGTGATTACTTAATCTTACTATTTAAAAGAGGGGATTTTTGTTAAAGACAGGAATTTGTATTAAATATTTTAGTCACCCGACTTTACCTCACACTTTCTTAGTATACCTACTGAGAAAGTGTGTCTTGTCAATCAACCAAAAATAAATAAATTTTCTATAAATAAGTTTCTATAACTCAATTCTCAGTGGCTAATAATAAGTGTTTGATAGTTTTTTTGGTTGAATATAATAATATTATATAATATATAATACTAACCTCGGGTTCCTTCCTCACTAATTCGGAGAGCAGGACAATTATTTTTGGAATGAAATCACGGGGAATATTTTCCTTTGAGATGTTTGTTAGTATCTTCAGGCAAGGCATTATTATTTCTTATATTTTATGAAACACGTCAGTAAATAGACAATTTAAATCGTTGAGTAGTGTGTATATACTGATATCATAATTTACATTACAGTGCTGATATCTCGTGCCATGTCATTCTCAATATGTAAGTAACAGATAAGATATAGGTACTTATTACAAATTATAACGCACTTGAACCTAGTGTCATTATACAATTTAGCATCTGTCTTCCTTCATAATTGTTACATCACTATATAGGTACTAGTTGTTATTTTTCGACTAATTTAAACAAATCTACAGATGGTAGTGATCTTTTTCAGCACTATCTATTTCTTTCAGTGATATAAACTTCTCGTCTTTTCCCGGAATAGAGCAAAGCTGAAGAAGATTAAATAATTTGTATCATCAAGGATGTTATACATGTAATACAGACTTTGTCTGTAAAATGTTGCTGCCTCATGTTTGCAATATTACGGGATGTCTTCCATACAAATTCAGTATTTATACAAAAAGTATTTATTAAAATATCTTTTTTATAGAAGAAGGGGCAAACGGACAGTCGGTACACCAGAGGATTAGCTGGTGCATTGCCGGCCTTTCAACTAAGTATGCTCTTTTACGCTTAGATCGACGACCGATCACAAAGATCGACTTTATAAAATATGATGTGGACATTTTAATAGGGTTTAATGTCTATAATCATAGTAATAAATGCTTAATTAATAGCCAATAAAATGTACAAAGTAACCTCATACCGAACAAGTAGGTTTACATCTAAAGTAAGAGTAGAGTAGTGTCTGGTTGTTCAATACATACGTATTGAATAACCAGATTCTAAAGTAGTGTTTATTCTAAGTGTAAATCTATTCTAAGCCTGCCCTGTATTATGTAGTAAGTCTGGACAATTTCACTTGGGGCATAAGAAATCGTGGATATGGTATGTATGGTTAGATAACATAAAATATGATTGATCATTATTGTTTAAAAATGGAAAGTGGTTCATACCCAGTCTTTGCTATAATGAATGGAACAAGTCGGCGTCAATAATACAAGAATTTTTATGTCATAATTGATTCTTCTTATTTGTTGAAGTTATTTATCCTTGACGCTAAAAAGCGCAGCCTGCTAAGTGTGTATGTCTGTGGCACCGTCGTTCTCAAATGGGTTATTCGGATGCGATTTTTTTGTATGAATGTAGGTTTTCTAGCTGTAGTTCATGTTTTATCAAAATCGTTTCAGTCGTTTTCAGGCCATCAGATTTTTTGTTATGATTTGGGGGTTGTTAAAAAATTGTAACCTTCTAATATTTTTGTTTTAAGATCATGTATACTTTAAAAATCTATACTATGTATTACAATATTGTTCTGAAACAGGCGCACAATTCCGTTAGCGCTTAAGATTTATAACATCTAATTCAATTTCACTTATCTCTATCACTGTAGTCTGATAATTTATAATAATGTGATAATGCACCAAAGGATTTGTGTCGCCACCTCCAGGCGAGGGGTTATCCGCACCACAAAACGACCCCTCCCAACGTCGGGATAGTACAATGGAGTGAGATTTCCATCCTCGTCTCTTGTCCCCTGCTCTTTTGTCCTCTCTTCTTATAAGAGGGGTACAAATAGTAGCACTCTCGCCTCAATTTGCTTCGCCCAAGGTGCTGGGTTCACCTTAGGATACTGAGCCCCACCGTCACGACAAGGCTTGTACCATCGTGGGGAGGCAACTTGGTAACCTGCTATTACAATAATTATTTATCAAAAATTATAAAAACCATTACCCTAAAACACTATATTTATTTTATAAAATACACTATACTAATAATATAAAGCTGAATAGTTTGTTTCTTTGTTTGTTTGAACGCGCTAATCTCAGGAACTACTGGTCCGATTTGAAAAATTCTTTCAGTGTTAGATAACCCATTTATCGAGGAAGGCTATAGGCTATATAACATCACGCTGTTACTAACAGTAATTAAGTTGAGTAAGTTAACGCGGGCGAAGCTGCGGGCAACAGCTAGTTTAATTATAAATTGATTATGACTATGATTATGATTTATTATGATTATGACTTCGACAAGTTATGATATTTTGACTGGATATTTAGTTTTGAAATGTCAGTTAATTCCAGTTAATTCATAACTCGAGCTTTACTTATTTTATTTTATTTAAGTATAAATAGAAACTAGTATTACTTCTCGTATAAGTTGTGGGTTGTGACTATGAGGAGCTTGAGATTTAGCCCAACATTAGGCTTGATTTGTGTAAGGTGAATGTGAACACTTTTAATATTATTTTATGACTAGCTGTTGCCCGCAGCTTCGGCCGTGTTAAGTTAGATTAACAGCCGTATCCGATTGATGATTATTCTTTTTATAGCCTAAGTTACTCCTTCTAAGATCAGCTATCTGCCAGTCAAAGTCCCTTCAAAATCAACCCAGGCGTTTCAGGAATTGCTGGTACAAACAGACAGACAGACTTATAGACCGGTCAAAAGTTTTAAAATAGATTTTTTGATGCAAGTACTGTATTACATACTTTTATGTTATTATGAAATTACAAAGAGATCCTCGAATTTTATTTATTTGTATATATTATATTTTTTAGCGAATTTTATTATCAGTTTATGATTTAACTAGCAGCGCCCAGCGGTTTCACCCGCGTACTTCCCATTCCCGTGGAAGTACATGGATAAATTAGTATTTATGTTATTCTGATGTCAAAGCTATGTCATTGTAAAGTTTCACTAAAATCCATTCAGCAGTTTTTGTGTGAAAGAGTAACAAACATACATCCATAACAAACTTTCTCACTTATAATATTAGCAGGATGTTACATTTTATTTTAAGTAGCATTGCAACAGTATATACATTGCGAATTTCAACAATTTAATATATTGTCTTCGAATTGCAATAGTTTACTGGGATTTTATTATAATTAAAACCACTATATTTAAACTACATTATTATATAAACACTATATTTAAAACCACTGATTGCATCTCAAAAGCTTTGCGAATGTCTTTTGGCTCTATTGTTTTTAAATTCAATCCAATTTCTAAGGGCCCCAGAATCAACCCAGAACAGTGGACCTTTTGACTATCGTTTATCTCCACTGTTAAACAAAACCATTTCGTAATGTACATTCCAATATTACAATCATTCATTAAAATAAGAGGTAGTGCAATGCTGCTTTGTAACCGAATTGGACCGGCACGACCGTGGTGGCTCTCTCGCTCACATATCACCGGCGTGAAGTGACAGCTATGCTGTCGCATTTCCTGCGGTTTGTGAGTTTCCGGTGGCCCATTGGAGGAGGATAGGAAAAAGAAGGGCAACGCATCTGCATAAGTCTATTGGCGTCGGTAGTCACCATAAGGCTCCGACTGCTCGGTTGCCTCCTAATGACATAAAAAAATTTCTCAAGGTTCATTTAGAAGCATTTCGTTATGATATTGATTATAATTGCCATGTCGATGAGGGGATTGTAGATTGCAATAGATATAATAACTAGAATATTTCGTTAAGGCTTCGGCGTATTAAGAATTTGGTTCCACTTCGAATTTGATGGATCTCCCTTTTGTGTTACGACAATTATTGTTACCTATGAAATACATCTGTGCAATATGTGCAAACTTTTTCTGACAGTGTATTTAGTTAATTAAGTACTACTGCGCCCCGCGGTGTCACCTGCGTACATTCCAGTGGGATTACACGGATAAACATAGGTCTATATGTTATTTTGGTGTGTAAGTATATGTATGCTATTGTAGTTTAATCAAAATTCATTTAGTAGTTTTTGCGTGAAAGAGTTACAAACATCCATACATTCTTATAAACTTTCGCGTTTATAATAGTAGTAAGACTAGTAGATAGCTACTTAATCTTTTAACGAGGCAATTAATATAGGTATCGCTATAGGCTAATATACTATGAATAACGATGATCATTTTTTTAAAAGCTTCGCTTCAATAGTTTGAGATAGATTTGTGCATAAACGATTTTTTTTTGTCTGACCTTCTAAATATTGCTTGCTAGCTATAAGTCATAAATAGTAAAAGTGATATAATTTATAGGAAAAAAATCTCTTAGAATTTCTTTATCTTCTACCTACCTACTTCATTCAACTTATGGAATGCCTCGACAATCGAAACTCGACGACGACGTCAAAGTAGCTTCATAAAGTACGTGCTGAAACCTCAATTCATTAATCTTAAACAGTACCTCATCATATTTTATTCTATGATCGTTGCTATCCAACTATCATACGTCAGCGTCGCTCTCATGGGCGCTAGCCGTTATGTTACGTTATGTTCATATATATAAGAGTACTGAGACTAGACTAGATAACTCATTCACGTGTTGCCTATCCTGAGACAAGATGTTAAGTCTCGGTGCCAGTAATTATGCCTGTCTTGCCCTTCTCTCCGAAACACAGTATAGCTGATTCACGAAAGTAACAAGCAAGATGGTGGTACCCATGCAGTCGGGAGCGCGGCACAGCACACCGGTAAAATCATATTTCATATAGTGGGAGAAATATTTATTAAAAGTATGTTTACTGCTGGAAGAGATACGCTTTCTGCTGTACGTTTCACTATCATGCTTATTTCATCCACGAAGCTTTGCATTTCTGGAAATAATTCCAAAACAAGCAGTATAACCACTGGTCTCACACTAGTAAGAAGTAGTGCCATTCTACTTGGCAGCCGAATTGGGCCAGCACGCCCGAGGTAGTACCTCTCGCTCACATAACACCGGCGTCAAGTGACGCCTGCAAGTTTCGTGCGGTTTGTGAGTTTCCGGTGGCCCTTTGGAAAAGGAGGTATCCCTATAGGGAAAAGTAGGGTAACGTATCTGCATAATATCTGGTATTGTGGGTGTGTATGGGTGTCGATAGTCGTCAAAAGGCTTCGACTGCTCGTTTACCCTCCTATGCTATACAAAAAAAGTTTATCTACTGTCTCATGATAAGATACAGATCCAGGTCTACTTAGGTCTGGTATATTCAAGCGTAATATTGACCACCATCAGGTAACTTCACAAACAATTAAAAAAATTGAACCACGTTGCCTATTGAACATCGTCGTGTATTGAGAAAGCGATGTGATATGTATCTTACGTTTGCGGAATGTAAACTGGACGTGGATGCGTTCGTTATAAAAACAACAGATTATATGGACTCATCATCTGTACAATTCTATGGTTGCATCACAGTTACAACCATGGATCAACATCAAATGGTCACCTTTCACCCACTATACTATACCGATATACATATGTATATATATACACACACATATAAACACGGGTCAGAGTGATGGTTTTATGCATTGGTTACAGTAATTATATGGTTATGTAGAAAGCTGTAAATTACAACGATTAAATATAATACGCGTTTTAACGCTCTATTAAGTTGTTATTACGTATTGCTAACTCGTTATGGTAAATATTAGGTGGGTGTAAAAATAACGAACGCAAGCGACACTTTTTAGATAAGATTCCGCCAATATAGCTGTTGATAGGAATGTTTTATTTATTGAATGTAATAATATTATAAGTTATTCCAAATTTGAAAATAATAATTATGAAATTTCGCACACGTACATACCTCATATGACGAAGGCATCCAATAAAGAGGTATGTTTTTTAATTCACCCCCAAGGGGGTGCAATAGTGGATAAAATTTGGTATGAAACTTTTTATTCCTTGAATGCTATATTGACTCTGAAAAAAATTAAGTGTTACTTATTTCAGTGTTTACTAATGCAACCCCTAAAAGGATAAAATAGGGGACGAAAGTTTTAAATAAACGTACAGGTCAGGGCTAGAAACTTAAAATTTGGCACTCATATTTCTCTTATGGCATTGGCATCCTCTAAGGAAGGATTTTACTAAATTCCTAGGTCGTAAGTTTACATGGAACTTTATATACCGTTAAAAGGCTCACTTAAAATATTTTATAAGAATTCTAATTATAGTGAGATTTTTTTAACGAAACATCAGGTTTTAAGTATTTTTTTTTGTTTTTGCAAATTGACAGATGCAGTTTTGGCGGATAGGGAAAAGACAAAAAATAAGGTTGATAATGATGATAAGCCGTGTACGCAACAGCTAGTTTAAATTGATTCATACAACTTTTATCTAAATTGACCATCGTCTTTGTATATTTGGCAGTCGAATGACTACGACTTTATCAGTGGAAATTATGGGCGAGCCAAAGCCATAATATATTACTGTTAAATCTACCAGTATATCATGGGTGGAGGCAATGACACTTTTACTAGATAATAAATTAATTGTCTTATTACAATGACATATATAACAAGATGATAGCAAGAAGCCATAATATTAGTATATTTTATGCGTATTTTACAGTATAAATCCTTCTATTTATGTCTTTAATATATTAACTTTTATTTAACGCCTCAAGTCAATGAATAAATCCTTGGCTTAAGTATTATGGTCAACTACAAATAGTGGCTAGACAGAACTTTGGTCCGTTGACGACCTCTGTGGCTCAATGGTTAACGCGTTGGCGCTCAAGCTCCGGTTGCGGCGGTTCTAATCCCGCCCGGGAACAAAAATAAAGTTTTATGTGTTCTTGGCTCATGGATGTGTATTAAATATGTGTATTATATATTAAAAATCTTAATTATATGTATAGTATAAAAGTATTAAATATATTTCCGTTGTCTGGTACCCGTAACACAAGTTCTTCAAGAACTTACCACGGGACCAGATTGACGTGGTGTAAAAAGCGTCCATAGATATTATTATTATTATTTATTGAGACATGCTTTGACTACAAATATAAATATATTTATATTATCAGGCGGGTAATTATGTACATTCTACATACATGGTTATTGGTTCTTAAATTAATGTTATTGATTCCACAGAATACATAAACTATGCACCTATTGTAAACAATATTTCCCTCATTTAGAAAAAGTATACTTTTTCAAGCTTAAATGAACTTGAGATTAGCTCTTTATTACAATGATTTTTTATTTAAATTATAAATGTTGTAGATTAAAAACATTTTACAAAAAATTAAAACCAACTTCAAAAATACTAAACTAAAAAGTAATAAAATAACAGTTTCTTTAATATTTGTGCTTACAGCATATAATCAACTTAATCTTCTACTAATGTGCAAACTTTGCGTTTACCACGTCATTATAGTTACTTTTAGAGTCGGTGTCAGCCAAGGTAGGTAGGTAGATAATGTACAGCAACAAATACGACACCGACTCCAAAAGTAACTATAATGACGTGGTAAACGCAAAGTTTGTACTTTAGTAGAAGATTAAGTTGATTATATGCTGTAAGCACAAATATTAAAGAAACTGTTATTTTATTACTTTTTAGTTTAGTATTTTTGAAGTTGGTTTTAATTTTTTGTAAAATGTTTTTATTTCTTAATTTTTAGTGATTCCGAAATGCGTCGTCTTGGCGTTCATTGAAGGAGGCATGTTGAGCAGTGGACGGATAAAGGATGATGATGATGATGGTGATGGTGATGATGATGATGATTACGATGACCGCGACATACTATGGTGTGCTACCAAAGCATCCTATACAATTGTTACTTCGACACGTAATAAAATGATCATATCATCAAGATAAACAAAACCAACCAAATATGCATTATTGGGAATAACTAAAAAACGGCTTGTCAGATCTTAATAAAATTAATATGGGACCAAATTGGAAACACCAGCTTTCAAACAAAAAAATAACCATCGAAATCCATTCACAAACGGCGGAGATATCGTGTCACATACATACAAAAAAAAAAAAAAAAAAAAAACATACAGACGAATTGAGAACCTCCTTTTTTTTTTGAAGTCGGTTAAAAATTAACGTGCAGAGAGTGAAAAGCATAAACTAGGTCAAATGTTTTTATAGCAATTAGCAAGTTGAAGTTCCTCTAGATGTAAGTAAGTACGTGGCAAAAATATGATTTTATTAAGTAATTAAAAGTATATAAAATTATAAATGTCTGTTTATTTGGCCCTCAATTATAAGTATAAGAACGAAGCCTCTTGTTTATCCTCATATTATCTTTGTTCTTCTGATTTAAACACTGTTAAAAATATGTAATGGCTGCGAAGCTTAGATTTAGACATCATATTTTGATACAATTTTTACAAACTTCTATAATACTTACCACTTAGCCTTAACCTTGGACCTTGAAACATTTTTCAATCAAAACTAAGCATTATTACATCAATGTAAACAAATATACAATTTAATCGACCGCAACTAATATTAAACCGCAAAAAGCCACACATCATTTTACTATCGTAATCAAATACCTAATTATACGAAAAGCTAAGTTCAAGCCTCAAGTACGGATTACGTTCAAATAAATCATAGATCAGGTTACGTATAGAAGCACGTTACCGTTTAAAATTCAAATAATACGATTACATTATTGAAATATATATAAGAATAGGAAATAGCCGTCTCGGCCATAGTTAAAAAGGTTTAACGCTATTGCATACTGAGCTATTGCTCTATATAAAATAGAGATGTTCTAGGGAGGATAAGTATCGACATGTTGGACAAAATTTTAAATAAGATGTTGTTTTAAGAACTTTGGTAACGCTTTGGAGGCCCCTATGACCGGGGCCCCATAACGATACTGTCGATACTATCTTGCTGTGTACGGGAAAAAACAATGAAAATGAGAAATTATATATTTTCCATCCATAATTTTTCCCGTTATACTATGAAATGCATAAATAGTAACTTAGTACGGTATGTACTTATTACGGTAAGTGATGATCGTCATAATTAGAGTGAATTAGCTGGGGATCGATTATAATCAAGTCTCAAGAGATTGTGGTTTCTTCCGGCAAAGGATATGGCTCTCTCAACCTTGGCGGTTTGTGAGGAAAAATAGTCTTGTCAAACAATCCTAGCCCTCTAAATCCCATAAGATAAAAAGATAACGTAGACTGTGTAGTCAATAGTGTGTGTCCCCACCACGGTTCGAGCCTTTTCGTGGCGGTGGGGCTTAGTAGCCTAGGGTGAACCCAGCACCTTGGGCGAAGCGAATTGAGCCACGGGGGCTCTTTATACCCCTCTTATAAGAAGAGGGGACAAAAGAGCAGGGGGCAAGGGGCGAGGACAGGAACCAGACCCCATACGTCCAGTTTTTTCTTCTTTTTTTTTCTTTTTTTTTTTGATTTAACGGTCTTGCACGACGGTCCGACGGAGTACCTAATCATTAACAAATTGCCTTCATATTATAAATTTTATAGATGCTTTTATTCTTTATACTTACCTAGAGTTATAAACAAAATATGTATTATTTTTTAACAAACCGCAAAGAAATCCGTCCTAAGCAGTTCTTTCATAGCTACAGTATATATTCTATGACATCGTTAGGTTAATTGTGGGAATATTCATTCACGAGTAAATAGGTAGGAAGTGAAAACAGTTCTTACGATTTGTTTTGATATCTCAGTTGAGTTGTTAAAGGTCTATTGCGTATTGTGGATTTAGTTACAATCTTTATACACCTGCCTTGGCGGAGTTACTATTTAAAATGGCTTCTACTAATTAAAATTAAGTATAATATTTATTATTTAATTAATATCTTGTATTAAGTTCGTTTCTTGGCGCTTATATATTTTGTATTTTGTGTCTTTTCGCATTATAGCCATATTCGGACTGATGATGATTGTTTTACCTCCTATGTTATTTAGTATTAACTTAGCGTTTTAATAGTTAAAGAATTTTTAACATCTGTCTAAAGCACAAATATTTCCTTTTTACCTATATCCCGTCTTATATTAGTTATTGATCATACACTATATCGGATCCAGAGTAGACTCAACAATTTGACCATATTGTCAGACGGCACTCAGTTATTATTGCAAGTCGTCAACGTAATAAGTAAGTTTACTAGATACACCTAATTGTCCAGGCAACTCCAGGCAACTTATGTATCATCTATCTTCTTATGTAAAATAGGTCTCGGATTATATGTCTTGTTTTTCTTTCCGAAACAGTAAAATCGGTGTTATAATTATTTCTATGTTACAATCACTATTAATTGATAAAAATCAGTTCACAAAAGTCTCGCATAATTCTCGAAATTATTTTTAAAAAATCATTTAACTCTATCTATACGCGTCGGCGGCGGTAAAATTGACTTGAATAACGTGACGGCAAATAGCATGATAGTGATCACACTGTCATCTTGGTTTTTTATTAGGATGTTGGATTGTTGTTGTTGATTTTTTGATGCGGGTTGCAAGGGAATGGTCGTCTTGGCGTTCATTGAATGAGGCCTCATTGACTGACGTCCACTGCTGAACCTATGTTCAACAGTGGGATATAGGTTGATGATAGATGTATCACAATTGCCATTTCACGACGGTCAACGTTTTTAAAAATATTATCCTCTGTTCTGTCATTCATCTAGTATTAATTGAAATAATGAAATTGAATAAAAATATGACATATTATCTCGGACTATGAAACCTGAGCGGGCAACAACCGGTTTACGAATACTATGCACAACTTGGAATAGTTGCGTGTACACTTACCATTTGTTGTATATATAGATTATGGTGGGCATATGATTTGCAGGTTTGCGTTGCGCAATCGACTTTCTTCATAAATGTCGCAGTTCAGTGAACGGGTCATACTCACATTACTTTTGTGTAGGGCTGCCAGCGGCATACTAAATGCGCGACTCTCTTTTATAAAAGGATTGAGAAAAAATACAAAGATTTTATAGTAATAGATTTTTATGTAGATAGCTCTCAGAAAGACGTATTTTATATTATCGCTTACATCTCTTATCCCTACTAATATTATAAACGCAAAAGTTAGTAAGAATTATGGATGTATGTTAACCCTTTCACGCAAAAACTACGGGATGAATTTAATGAAACTGTACAATAATATAGCTTATACATAAAAATAACATATGTGCTATAATTTATCCCTGTAATCCCACGGGAATGGGAAGAACGCGGATGAAACCGCGCGGCGATGCTAGTATAAAATAATGTTGTGCTAATATTACACTAGTAAATATAACTAGATCGTTTAGGTAGATGAAGTGTTGGTCGGCCATTAACCAATATTAACCAGGTGGGAAGACGATCTCCGTGCGGTGGCCGGTCCATGTTGGATACGAGTGGCAAGGGATTGGTAAGGGAAAGTCTTGGCGTTCATTGAGGGAGACCTATGTTTAATAATAGAAAAATAGAGACTGATGATGATGATGATGTTAATTTACGTGACATTAGAAAACAAAAACTATTGAATAGGTACACTAACGTATGAATTCCAAGGGACTAGCTGAAGGACTACTGTCCTTTCTTGAGCAAACATCGTATTTTTAACGCTAAGACTAGTAGATGTCAGCCCTATTATAGACATTACAACTTCCGCACCTTTACCTTCATGACCAATAATTCGACGAGTCTAAAGTCAGTCTTTGGTACACGACATAATCTTTGTATAACCATTTAAACCAGTTCTCATTAAAACGAGACCATGGCATTCGAAAGTACCTACGTAAGTAAATATTTTAGCATGCTATTCATGTGGGTGTGTAAAGTAAAAAATTTGAGAACTCTTAAGCAAACCTACTTGAGAAATCAGAGTTACAATTACGTATGTACATATAATTATTTTAAAGACGATATCTGCAAAACTGACTAAACGCGAGGTAAATTTGCGTACGGCTGGGTCTGTGCTGTAATTGAAATACGTTTTTTTTCTCTCTCTCGAAATGAGTGTCTTAAACAACATAAATTAAAACACCAATTATCTATAACTTTTTATGTTTATTTATTTAAAAAAAAATCGTTTAAAATCATCAAGATCTTCAATATTTGAAAAGTCGGCAAATGGCACACACCCACCAGTCTAAACGTGTCGGTATCAGTGATCATTTACTAACCAAGTGAAGCAACAGTCCGTTTCACTCCTCTGTAAAAAAACCTAACCAGGCATAGTAGACCAGTGTCGATAATTTTCGAAACAAAAAAAAATTATAGTAGGATGAAACCCATTGGAAAAGGAAGAGAATAAAACAGAAATGGAAGGAAAAATAAATTACGGGCAATCTGAGGGCGGGAATACGGAACCCAGATATAGCTTTATAAACATCTGGGAAAATTATGGGCCGGTCAGAAGAATGTGCAGGCCTTACAACAAAATTTCGCATCTCGCGACTATATGTTTTTTATGATAGTCGGATAGGAAAATGGGCAGACGAGCCACATAAAGATAAGTGGTAGACGTCGCCCATGAAAATAAACAAGTTAATCTGGCCACCCATTCACGTGTTGCCTATCCTGAGACATAGAATGTCTCTGTGCCAGTAATTACACTGCCTGTCCTGCCCTTTTCTTCAAAACACAGCAAAGCTGTTTCACAGGAGAAATGAGCAGGATGGTAAGATGTGGACCCAACCCAAGCAGACGGAAGTGTGGCACACCCCTCCCACCGGTATATTGTCTGATAGCTTATGCAAATTCCAAAATATTTAAAAACTTTAAGCTAAAAACTAGAGTGTAGCTCATTTTCCCACCATGGTTCAGACCTTGACGTGGTAGTGGGGCTCAGTAGCCTAGGGTGAGCTGCTGCACCTTGGGCGAAGCTAATCAAGCCGACGGGGCTCTTTGTACCCCTCTTATAAGAAGACTCTTATCTCGCTTCGGTTATTGCAAATTTTGATTTCAATTAATTTATAGTAAGATATACATAGTGCCATGCTGCTTTGCAGCCGAATTGGGCCGGCACGACCGGGGTGGTACCTCTCGCTCACATAACACCGGCGTCAAGTGACAGTTATGATGTCGCTTTTCGTGCGGTCTATGAGTTTCCGGTGGCCCATTGGGGGGCGGGGGCATAGGGAAAGGGAGGGCATCTGCATAATATTTGGTTGTGCGGATGCTTATGGGTGATCACCATAAAATTCCCATTGCAAGTTGTTCAGCAACTATGGTCCGAAACTTCGGGGATAAACTACTCTGTTCTTAGTATTTCTAAGAAGCAACGATAAAATCCGTAGAAGTTGTTTCAATATAATGTTGTTGTTTGTTCATATTCATAGGAAAATTTTACCTCACAGTCTAATAACTCGCCGCGAAACCAAAACACACAGTTAAGTCGTCACTTTTGCCTCTTTCAACAGACACAAACGAAGTTATAATAGATTTTATCTATGCAAAATATCTTTTTTTTTTTTTTTTTTTTCGGAGGCATCTATGCTAATGGCCCGAAGGCCCTAATGCTTCATCGGATTAGTGTGAGCCCATTCGGCTCACTTTTGATTTAAAAAGTGGGGGGTTGCCCCCCGCCTACCGGTTGGTCGGTTGTGTGCAAAATATCTGTTACGCAGGATATTGCATGGTGATAATTTGTCGTCAAACATAAGAATGTTTGACGACATTGTTTAAACGTCAAAAGAAAAAGATTTATTTTATACCAAATGGAGACGATGTGATAAAATTAAATAAAAAGATGTCCAATACTTAATAGTAATTTAAAAATACTTATATAAATAATTTGACAATCAATATCATGTTTAAATAAGTCGAAATAAAAATTAAAAAGTAAATAAAAAAAAAACCAACCCATTATCAACCATCCACATCGCGTTTGAGAACTATAGTGCTACGGACAGACACAGACATAGCGGTCAAACTTGTAACACCCGACTTTTTGGGGTTTAAGCAAAAAAATTAAACAAAATGTCATGACGTAATGCCTTAATTTGCTACCAAAATATTTTTAATGTATAATCTAAAATTTTGATTATACATTAAAATATATTTAATTATTTTAATAATATATTTAATAATTATTATATTACTAAGATTCCAGCACCTTTGTAGTTAAATTATTTAATAATTTAATGATAAAGTTGCTGGAATATTTAAGTTGTCATTGATAGTCTAGTTGCGTCTAATAGCTGATCCACATGTTGAATGTTACAAATGAATTCAGTCCTGGTAGTATCTTATTGAAATGTTTTATACAGACTAAAAACGTCTTTATGAGGTTCAATTTAATTCCAAAACGTCCTTACTCTCGGGTGGAGAGTAGTAAATAAAATAAAAACCTCAACTTGTAAGAATTTAAACCACAATACAGGATATATGGTATGAATACTTTTGAATGGACGTCGAATTTAACTGGAACATTTTTGCACAAATATTAAACTCCTTTCACTTAATCAAACAGGGCTATAAAAAAAATAAGTTAACGCCCGTTCTTATTGCACTTGCGTTTTATCCACAAATTCACGTAATTTCTCTTGACGTAATCGCCGCACGAAAGATTCTGAGTAATGCAACAAGTATTCGGAATAATCCTAAGATCGGTGTCAGTGATTGTGGAGCAGTGTTTGTAAACAAAACATTACTACATATAGTATTAATCTCCTCACGTGCTCAAACTTTTTACGTAAGGTATTAGAATGTTGGTCAGCGCTGGAATCTAACGCTTATTTGCATCATTAATGTTTCCTGTGAGAAAGTTTAATATTTTACGAATTATTGGAATTGCAGGAATACTGAATGATCTGCCTAGAGAGACAAGTGGTTTTTACGTAAAATAGAATATATTTATTTATTTATTCGTAACTCAGATATCAAAAATCCATATACAAATAAAATTATTTTACAAAAAATTAAAACCGACTTCAAAAATACTAAACTAAAAAGTAATAAAATAACAGTTTCTTTAATGTTTGTGCTTACCTACAACATATAATCAACTTAATCTTCTAATAATGTACAAACTTTGCGTTTACCACGTCATTATAGTTACTTTTGGAGTCGGTGTCAGCCAAGGTAGGTAGGTAGGGTACAGCAACAAATACGACACCGACTCCAAAAGTAACTATAATGACGTGGTAAACGCAAAGTTTGTACATTAGTAGAAGATTAAGTTGATTATATGTTGTAGGATTAACATGTAATTGGATTCAACGAAAAGATTGTCAAAGATTTATGTTTCTATTATTTATTCAGGATGCTGCTGGGATTGTCTAGGCTCTGCAGTACATCCGCCATGTTTGCGGATGCATATACCACTTCTTATACTTCGCTGAAATTCGTAACAGAATAACATCTGTCAGAAATAGAATGCTGGGCAGCCCCAACGGCATCATAAGTTCGCTCGCTGGCAGACCTAACAGTGTCTTACAAAGGCATTGGGTAACCGCCCTGTCACATCCACAAATTGAGTTCGTGTATAAAATTAATTAATATATATTTTTTGTAATAATATCTAAATTAAATAATTAATGTTTTGTTATTTCAGATTATAATTTGATTTTTTCAAAATGATTTAATGATGAATTCTAATCGATGTTTTGTAATTATCATAGTTATAAGCTTTTCTTTTTTTTTTTAACCGACTTAAAAAAAGGAGGTTCTCAATTCGCCTGTTTTTTTTTTTTTTGTATGTATGTTACACGATATCTCCGCCGTTTGTGAATGGATTTCTATGGTTATTTTTTTGTTTGAAAGCTGGTGTTTCCAATTTGGTCCCATATTAATTTTATTAAGATCTGACAAGCCGTTTCTTAGTTATTTCCAATAATGCCTATTTGGTTGGTTTTGTTTACCTTGATGATATGATAATTTTATTACGTGTCGATGTAACAATTGTATAGCATGCTTTGGTACGCTAGGGTTATATTGTTCTGTGCTTTGGTAGCACACCATAGTATGTCGCGGTCATCGTAATCATCATCATCATCATCACCATCATCATCATCATCCTTTATCCATCCACTGCTGAACATGCCTCCTTCAATGAACGCCAAGACGACGAATTTCGGAATCACTAAAAATTAAGAAATAAAAACATTTTACAAAAAATTAAAACCGACTTCAAAAATACTAAACTAAAAAGTAATAAAATAACAGTTTCTTTAATTTTTGTGCTTACAACATATAATCAACTTAATCTTCTACTAATGTACAAACTTTGCGTTTACCACGTCATTATAGTTACTTTTGGAGTCGGTGTCGTATTTGTTGCTGTACATTACCTACCTTGGCTGACACCGACTCCAAAAGTAACTATAATGACGTGGTAAACGCAAAGTTTGTACATTAGTAGAAGATTAAGTTGATTATATGTTGTAAGCACAAAAATTAAAGAAACTGTTATTTTATTACTTTTTAGTTTAGTATTTTTGAAGTCGGTTTTAATTTTTTGTAAAATGTTTTTATTTTATTACGTGTCGATGTAACAATTGTATAGGATGCTTTGGTAGCACATCATAGTATGTCGCGGTCATCGTAATCATCATCATCATCACCATCCCCATCATCATCATCATCATCATCCTTTATCCATCCACTGCTGAACATGCCTCCTTCAATACACGCCAAGACTACGAATTTCGGAATCACTAAAAATTAAGGAATAAAATCATTTTACAAAAAATTAAAACCGACTTCAAAAATACTAAACTAAAAAGTAATAAAATAACAGTTTCTTTAATTTTTGTGCTTACAACATATAATCAACTTAATCTTCTACTAATGTACAAACTTTGCGTTTACCACGTCATTATAGTTACTTTTGGAGTCGGTGTCGTATTTGTTGCTGTACATTACCTACCTTGGCTGACACCGACTCCAAAAGTAACTATAATGACGTGGTAAACGCAAAGTTTGTACATTAGTAGAAGATTAAGTTGATTATATGTTGTAAGCACAAAAATTAAAGAAACTGTTATTTTATTACTTTTTAGTTTAGTATTTTTGAAGTCGGTTTTAATTTTTTGTAAAATGTTTTTATTTCTTAATTTTTAGTGATTCCGAAATTCGTCGTCTTGGCGTTCATTGAAGGAGGCATGTTCAGCAGTGGATGGATAAAGGATGATGATGATGATGGTGATGATGATGATGATGATTACGATGACCGCGACATACTATGGTGTGCTACCAAAGCACAGAACAATATAACCCTATCGTACCAAAGCATGCTATACAATTGTTACATCGACACGTAATAAAATTATCATATCATCAAGGTAAACAAAACCAACCAAATAGGCATTATTGGAAATAACTAAGAAACGGCTTGTCAGATCTTAATAAAATTAATATGGGACCAAATTGGAAACACCAGCTTTCAAACAAAAAAATAACCATAGAAATCCATTCACAAACGGCGGAGATATCGTGTAACATACATACAAAAAAAAAAAAAAAAAAAACATACAGACGAATTGAGAACCTCCTTTTTTTTTGAAGTCGGTTAATAATCATATCATCAAGGTAAACAAAACCAACCAAATAGGCATTATTGGGAATAACTAAAAAAACGGCTTGTCAGATCTTAATAAAATTAATATGGGACCAAATTGGAAACACCAGCTTTCAAACAAAAAAATAACCATCGAAATCCATTCACAAACGGCGGAGATATCGTGTCACATACATACAAAAAAAAAAAAAAAAAAAAAAAAAAAAACATACAGGCGAATTGAGAACCTCCTTTTTTAAGTCGGTTAAAAAAAAAAGAAAAGCTTATAACTATGATAATTACAAAACATCGATTAGAATTCATCATTAAATCATTTTGAAAAAATCAAATTATAATCTGAAATAACAAAACATTAATTATTTAATTTAGATATTATTACAAAAAATATATATTAATTAATTTTATACACGAACTCAATTTGTGGATGTGACAGGGCGGTTACCCAATGCCTTTGTAAGACACTGTTAGGTCTGCCAGCGAGCGAACTTATGATGCCGTTGGGGCTGCCCAGCATTCTATTTCTGACAGATGTTATTCTGTTACGAATTTCAGCGAAGTATAAGAAGTGGTATATGCATCCGCAAACATGGCGGATGTACTGCAGAGCCTAGACAATCCCAGCAGCATCCTGAATAAATAATAGAAACATAAATCTTTGACAATCTTTTCGTTGAATCCAATTACATGTTGAGGGCGAATGTCAATCTTATACATTGATTTTTTTATTCTATTCTTTACACGTAAAGTCACTTGTCAGGGACTTGACCTTATATAATAAGTATATATAATAATAACACCGTCACACCGCTTCATTGTGCCGATCGTAAGCAGATGCGTTATAGATATTTATCTATAGCAAAGCGCTGTGAGAGTGACGTTCCATGCGAAATGCATTAAAATATCAATATTTTTAATTAGGACATTCTAGACATTCAGATCATCATTCTGTAATCTTCAATCATCTTCAATAATCTTCTGAAAAGCTTCTATCAATCCACTTCTGAACATAGGCACCTCTCAATGAGCGTCAAGACAGAAATGTTATTGCTTGTTTTATTTTGCTTCCGGGGATCATTCATACAAATTGGCACTTCTCATTTCACAATTTTAACGAAAAATTACATATAAATAGCTGGCGGATCGAATGTGACGCGTGTTGTTTTGACACTGATTGAAGGTTTCCAAGACATTGGTCTATGTTCATATCTGTGCTTACAGTTCATACTTGGTGACGCGCGCTTTTGAATTAAAAGTTAGCAAACCTATAATTCTGTTCCCATTTTTGGTTTCAAAAAGTGTGTGTGTATTTATGTACTCGCGTTAGAAGTATACAACATACACTGTAACCTTTTTGCTTATGGTATAGTAAGAACTATATCTTCTGCTGACGTCTATACTGATATTATGTGAAAATTGTTATATAAAAAATGTTGACTATAGCTAACTTCAGAGTGTTGGTTTTTCGTGACGGAGTGCGCGGGCATCGTAAAAATTTACTCTCATCAATTTTTCCTAAAGCGCCAAAAGTATAACTTCAAACACAATACATTTACGCATTGGTTTTTTTGATGAAATAGCACAAGTAGGTATTTGATGATAAATTGCGTTACAAACCACTGGCAATACCAGCCGGATGTGATGCTGGTTACTTATCTCAATACATCTATAATAATAATAAATATCAGGTGGCGCCAAACGGATATATATTGTATAGTAAGTAATAATGTTGAATAATAA
The DNA here is from genome assembly GCA_963853865.1 of Helleia helle. NCBI lineage: Eukaryota > Metazoa > Arthropoda > Insecta > Lepidoptera > Lycaenidae > Helleia > Helleia helle. The sequence continues at coordinate 11,877,332 of OY971420.1, forward strand.
TTTAGTATAACACTAATAAATCTTAATGTACATAATTAATATAATACTAAAAATAATGCTATAATTAATAATGTAACAGTAACATAACATTATAAACAGTAGTTGTTTACAATGTTATGACGATATCTATAATAAATAAATAGTCATTCTATTGACTACATCAATGTACTAGTATAAAAAGGCGCCAATAGCGCAATTAGGAGTATTCTACTAGCAGGGGCGTAGCTACCGTATCTGCCGTATGAATTATACGGGGCCCCCGGGCCACGGGAGCCCCCAACGTGCGTAAGCAAAAATTAATAAAAACTTGTCACTATTCCATTATTCAATATATTAGGTCTTTACCTATGAAATAGCCGTTTTGTATGAAAAAATTTAAACGGTTTTTTTTTTGTATTTTTTATTTGTATTAATCGAAGTAATCACCCATGCAATCAATGCATCTTTGCCAACGCAGTGGCAGTTTATTGATGCCCTTCTTAAAGAAATCAGCTGGACAGGAGGCAACGAATTTTACAAAGGCATTTTGTACTGCCTCTCGGGTACTTTTTTCCCCGCCAAGAAGTTACCCAAATTCTGGAAAAAGTAGTACTCTGTAGGCGCAAGGTCTAGTGAGTAGGGCGGATGACGGAGTGCTTCCAACCCCAGTTCTAGCAACTTGGAGACCGTCTGCTGTGCAGTATGAGGTCGCGAGTTGTCGTGCAGGTGGAGACGAGCGATCGACCGATGCTGGTTGGAGATTTTCCAGCTTCTCCATCATTGTGTTCAGTTCTTCACAGTACACATCTACAGTAATGCTCACCCCGTTTGGTAAGAAGCTGTGATGAATCACACCGACGCTAGACCACCAAACAGTGACCATCACTTTTCTAGGGGTAAGTTTTCGTTTAGGGCATTATTTAGGTGCTGAACCAAGATCCAATCAACTTGCTGAGCGCTTGCGGTTATTCAACAGAATCCATTTTTCATCGCAGGTAACAATGCGGTTCAAAATTCCTTCATTTGTGTGTCTGTTGAGCAGTGCAAGGCACGACTCGACGCGTACTTCGCGCTGGCGATCATTGAGCTCGTGGGGCACCCATTTGTCAAGCTTATTTACCTTGCCAATTTGACGCAAATGGACGAATATTGTTTTGACGCTAACGTCGAAAGCTGCTACTAATTCAGCCGTAGATTATGTGTCATCAGCTTCCACAATCGCCTTTATTTAGTCATTGTCGACCAAAGTCTCCGGACGACCGCGCGGTTCATTTTTCAGGTCGAAATTTCCAGAACGGAAGCGAGCAAACCAATAGGTTGCATTATTATAACAGGTAGTGCATTGGTTTGTAGTGTTAGCTCCGTAAACGTCGTTGATGTTGCGTGCCGCTTGTGTCGCGTTGCTGCCACGACGGTAGGTACTCATATTCCATAATTACTCGAATTTTTAACGTATCCATGATGCCGAAAAAGATTGAAATGGGATGAAATTGTAACATTAATCAATAAACAAATGACTAATTTTGGAAAAAGAATTCCATGTTTTTAAAATAAAATTAATTTGAAATTCTTAAAATTTAGAATTCTTAGCCAAACAAAAAATATTTTGATTTGAAATGGCCAGTACTGCAGAACGGCAATTTCATAGATGTCAATTTCAAGACCTATTACAATATTGTCCATAGAGGCAGAAACTTAGGAAAACTAAAGTCATCATCAGCAATAAATCCTTACTAATATTATAAATGCGAAAGTAACTCTGTCTGTCTGTCTGTCTGTCTGTCTCTTCTTCACGCCTAAACCGCTGAACAGATTTGGATGAAATTTGGCACAAAGATAGCTTGAAACCCGAGAAAGGACATAGGATAGTTTTTATTCCGAAAATCTAACGGGAACGGGATTTATGCGGGTAAAACCCCGGGACTATCTATCTTCTGAACTACTTAACAGATTTGGGTGAAATTTGATATGAAGATACTTTGAAAATTAACGTAGGATTTAAAATAAATCTTATCCAGAAAATCCCACGGGAATGGGAACTATGCGCGTTAGACCCCGGGACTGTCTATCTTCTAAACCACGGCACAGATTTGTGTGAAATTTGATATGAAGATACTTTGGAACTTAACGTAGGATTAAAAATAGTTTTTATCCTAAAAATACCACGGGAACGGGACCTATGTGGGTAAAACCCGGGACTGTCTATCTTCTAAACCACGGAACAGATTTGGGTGAAATTTGGTATGAAGATACTTTGGAACTTAACGTAGGACTTAAAATAGTTGCTATCCTGAAAATCCCACGGGAACGGGAGTTGTGCAGCTAAAACGCCGGGACTGTGTATTTGTTAAACCACGAAACCGATTTGAGCGAAATTTTATATGGAGATAGTTTAAGACCCTAGGTAAGATATAAGATGTATTGTGTAACAAGAAGTTTTTTAGATGTGTCAATAGATGGCGTTAACACAAAATGTAGATCACGCTATCCATTACAAGATGCGAATCCTTATGAGGATCGCACGTTGTATTGCACGAGTTTTTAATGAAGTATTCATAATATATTAGTAATTTATCCAAAAATGATTTACTAATAGAATTCATTATATTATTATAAAAAAGGAATACTTATATATAATAATGAAGCGGCTGAAAAAGCTAAAATATGCAAATACAGGGGTCTAGGCTCCGAATATGATTTTGTCCCATTCGGTGTCAAGACCCTTGGTCCGTGGGGTCCTAGCGCTTTAAGGCTCTTTAAGGAAATAACAAAAAGGTTAGTCGACATCACAGGAGACCGAAGAGCTGGCAGCTACCTCGGACAAAGAATTAGTCTAGCAATTCAAAGGGGGAACGCTGTCAAAATCTTCGGAACCTTGCCTAAAGGGACTCCTTTTGATTAATATACATACTTAAGTTATTTTAATATATTTTTAAGGTTTTTAGTTTTAGGTTCTTTGTAATTTATATCCAATATGTTTTTATTTAATAATTTAATAATTTAAAATTGCAATAAATAACAAAATACTATTTATAAACAATGCTAGGAACAACAATAAAATATATGAATAAAAAATATAACTTTTTCGTAGTTTTTTTGCTGGTAGTAGGTACTAATTTGAATTAAAATATTGATGTATCATAGGGTAGTTACGAATAATTTTGTATCGTTAGGACACAAAATAAATACTATAGGACGTCTGACACCTCAATCCTCCCATGAACATGGTTGCTGGAAAGTATCCGAAACGTCGGGCATTTAAAAATCTTAATAAACCGCAATAAAATCCGTAAAAGTTATTTAAATATAATAAAAATATACTACTAAATTAAATAAATATATTTTATAAAAACGTACTATCGGGCCTTACAGTCGAAGTAAATAGTATTCTTTAAATTATTATAGTTTGTTAATTGGAACCATTTTTTTATGTCACATGGAGGCAACCGAGCAGTCGGAGCCGGAGGTGACTACCGACGCCCATAGACATCGGCACAGCCAGCCAAGTTATGCAGATGCGTTGCCCTCCTTTTCCCTATACCTCCCAAAGGGCCACCAGAAACTCACAAACCGCACGAAACGCGACAGCATAGCTGTCACTTAACGCCGGTGTTATGTGAGCGAGAGGAACCACCACGGTTGTGCCGGCCTGATTCGGTTGCAAAGCAGCATGGCTACTACTACTTTATTTGAAAAATAAGATTTAAAACAATACTTCTTATACTCGGATGAAGTCGCGGTTAAAATCTATGAAATACTAATATATTTTTTTTTTTTTTTTTTTTTTATGTTAGTTGGGTAGGCAAACTGGCAAACGTACCACCTGACGTTAAGTGGTCGACGTCGCCCATGAACATAAACTAGTATACCTGGAACGAGCCCAGGCAACTCATTTATGTGTTGCCTCTCCTGAGACATAAGATGTTAAGTCTCGGTGCCAGTAATTACACTGCCTGTCTTGCCCTTCTCTCCGAAACACAGCAAAGCTGTTTCACGGGAGAATTAAGCAAGATGGTGGTCCTCCCATGCAGCCGGGAGCGCGGCACAGCGCTTCCCTCCCACCGGTATACGGTGTACTATACTGCACTTACATTAAGAAAAACCATTTTTGTCCGTTTGTTTATTCCGGTTAATCTCTGAAACGGCTAAGCCGATTTTGACGAGGCTTTTACTGACAGATAGCTGACGTTATAAGGCGTAACTTTGGCCATAAAAATAATCATCATCAATCCGAACGGCTGTAAATCTAAGTAAACGCGGGCGAAGCTGCGGGCAACAGCTAGTGATTTAATAAATCAGTTTGCCGAAAAAAAGGCAAGGAGAGTGTAGGTATATTTAATTTGAATTGTTTATAAAATTTTTGAAGAAGTGACATTATAATTATGATGCATAAATATTTATTTTAATTTTATGCAAACATTTTTTTTCTTTTGTGAGAAATCTTTACCCTTCATAAGGGCCCCACACAAATTTTTATACGGGGCCCCGGCAAGTCACGCTACGCCACTGTCTACTAGTATACATTGTGAAGGGTGTTACTCTGCCCAAATATATTGTAATGGACAAGAATCAATTGTTTTAATCAGACATTCCTCCGGGGAGCCTTTAACAATTGTTAAAAGACTTACTTAACAGAATTAGTAGGAGCTTCTGAATATAACTTGCTATATTTTAGTCCAATCTATACAGATATACAGTTAAAGATATTTTAAAACTTATTTTATTAAATAGATTAACAATTCACTTTTTTTAAATAAATTGTTAAAAGACTTTACTTAACATAATTAGTAGGAGCTTCCGAATATTACTTGCTATATTTTGGTCCAATCTATACAGATATACAGTTAAAGATATTTTAAAACTTATTTTATAAAATAGATTAACAATTCACTTATTTAAAAAAAAAAAGGTAGTGCCAAGCTGCTTTGCAGTCGAATTGGGCCGGCACGACAGGTTGGTACCTCTCGCTCACATAACATTGGCGTTAAGTGACATCTATGCTGTCCCGTTACGTGCGGTTTGTGAGTTGCCGATGGCCCATTGGGGGGCATAGGAAAAAGGAGGGCAACGCATCTTCATGACTTTTGGTTGTGCGGATGTCCAATTGCTCGGTTGACATAATAAAGAAAAATACGTAGTACAATTTCATTACACTGTAACCTTTTTTCTTATTGTGTACTTAAAAACTATATCTTCTTCTGACGTCTATACTGTCATGATGTGGAAATTGTTCTATAGCTAACTTCATTCTAAAGCTAACTTCATCATGTAGGTTTTTTACTCGACAGTTTGCGCGCGCATCGTAAAAATTTACTCTCATTATTTTTTCCCTAACGCGCCTAAAGAAGTATAACTTCAAAAGTATAACTTCAATAATGCTTATGACGGAGAAAGGCCTTTCTAATAAATAAAGTGTGGCTAAAAAAATGGCCACTTTTTTTGCTTTGTAAGAGGTAGTGCCATGCTGCATTGCAGCCGAACTGGGCCGGCACGACCGGGGTGGTACCTCTCGCTCACATAACACCGGCGTCAAGTGACAGCTATGCTGTCACGTTACGTGCGGTTTGTAAGTTTCCAGTGGCCCATTCGGGGAAAAGGGAAAAGGAGGGCAACGCATCTGCATTACCACTGGTTGTGCAGTTGTGTATAGGCGTCGGTACCATAAGGCTCCGACTGCTCGTTTGCCTCCTTATCACATAACAAAAACATATATTTTATTCATTCACACACATTCATGCTTTTTTCATCGGCGAAATTTATGCTTACGAAAGTGATATACGTTTCCCGATATCTATCTATAATTTTATCTCTCCGATGTTATCATTAATAAAAATAATGTTTACATAATATGTAATTTTATGGTGTATAATATATCCTAATAATATTATAAACGTGAAAGTAAGTTTGTTTGCTACGTTTTCACTCTAAAACTACTTAACCGATCATCATGAAACTTTGTACACATATTCCTGGAGGTATTAGAAGTAACTTGATACTTTTTATGAAAAAAAAAAACCTAAATTCTTATCCTGCGCAGACGAAGTCGCGGGCACCAGCTAGTATGTTTATATTTCTATAAAAATCTTTGCCACGGTGTTTTTTGTCACACTCAAACAGCTCAATGGATTTTTATTAAATATTTATGATTTGGTGTGCATGAGAATAGATTGTAAGATGTATTTCGCACCGCTAGGTGATAAGGGTGTCCCAGAAATAATTAATATAGCAGAAACACCTTTGGCGGGTCAGGTGTATATAGAAACCAGTAAAACGTTACCCAATGAAATGCATAAATGGTCTTCCATTCACTATTTAACACTCAAAAACACTACACCAGCGGTAATATGTGTTTAGAAGCATTTCGCAATCCAAGAGCAGCACATTACGTGCGTTCTTGAATATATTTTATAATTGTGTATGTTGAACCTTAGTTGCATAACATTTTGAAGCCACTCCTAATGTGAAGTACAAGAGAAAACATATTATAATATGCGCAATAGATATAATAGTTTAAGATTCACATATTGTGCTGAATCAAAATTCCGGTCATATGCAAATTTATTGGACTTGGAATTACTCGAGTTATATGAAGTGCAACGACTTATACTAGTCTAGTTTATAAGTTTCATTTTTGTGAATGTCGGTCCGCCTTCCTGGAAAATTATGAACAAGGTGTCATTTGACGCGTATTTACATCTAGAAAGCTTGAACCTGAAAATAATTAATCTTCGCTAAAAATGCGAAATATATAAATAATTGATTAAAAAATTTTAAACAAAAATTAAAACCGACTTCAAAATGTAAAAAAAAAACTTAAAAGTAATAAAATAATTTCCTTAATCTTTGTGCCTACAATTTATAATCAACTTGTTCTTCTACTAATATACAATCTTTGCATTTACCACGACATTATTGTTACTTTTGGAGTCGGTGTCAGCCAAGGTAGGTATGGAGGTAGGTACATCAACGAATACGACACCGGCTTCAAAAGTAATAATAATGACGTGGTAAATGCAAAGATTGTATATTAGTAGAAGAACAAGTTGATTATAAATTGTAGGCACAAAGTTTAAGGAAATTATTTTATTACTTTTAAGTTTTTTTCACATTTTAAAGTCGGTTTTAATTTTTGTTTAAAATTCTTTTATTTCTTAATTTTTAGTGATTGCAAAATTCGATAACTGATTTTATTTGTCTGAAATATGGGTAGAACTATTAAACGCGTTGCTCAGATTAGATAGCGCTGTATTAATGAGATGAACGTAGAAAGGGTTTAAATCATTACATAACAAATGAAAAAACCGAAATGGAATTGTGTAAAACTTTTGTATACATGTAATTGAAAGCAATCACGGCAGATTTGCTGCTATTCATTAAATAATTCAGTTATATATAGGTATAGAACATCACCATCGCCAATATATAGGTATAGAATGGATATTAAGATGACCTTGAAATACTATGATGCGCTTCCAAGCCACAGTTGTTTTTTGTTCATTTAATAACGACAAGTAAAATAAAATAAAATAAATTAAACAAAATTACATGATTTTGGCATATTATTTAGCCGTATGAACTAATCCCAATAAAAGCTGTAAATCGTCGAGGATTCCCCTCGACTGTGTAAGGTCTCCATCATCACACCGGTAATGGCTCTTAGAACCCATATGGGTGCAAAGTTTTCATCAATTTAAATTAATTAAATCCAAACACAAGGTAGCTACTGTAAACTGTTGAGGAGTTCCCTTGACTGTCATTTGTCTTCATCATCAGACCTTAAATGACAGTCACAACCCATCTAGGTGTAAAGTTCTCATCATTACAAATGAATCAAGCCCAAACACAAGGTTACTGATGTAAATCGTTGAGGAGTTCCCTCGAATGTCTTTCGGCCCCAGCATCAGATCGACTCTAGGCTTTCATTAAATTGTAGTCCTTCAAAACACTTTATAAAAAAAATATCAAATGCACTAGTCGCCCCTATGATTTTCGAAAGTTCCCCTCTATTTCTCTGGGATGCCATCATCAGATCCTGGTTTCCTTATCATGGGACCATTTGGGAATATACCCTTTAGAACAAAAAAATAATTTTTCAAATCGGTCTAGCCATCTTCGAGTAATCAGGTAACATACATAAAAAAAATAAAAAAATTAAAAAAAAAGATTCCGACGAATTGATAACCTCCTCCTTTTTGAAGTCGGTTAAAAATAAAGAGGAGGTTTTGGTTTTCGCGAACATCTCAAAAACTAATGCAGATAATATCTAAAATTGGCAAAAAATATTCTTAAAGAAAAGGGAATTTCTAAAAAAAGGCCTGCCTTCCACCCAGCATTACCACCGATATTTATAACTTTTATTCGGCGCGCGCCGAGCCTAAATGAAAATACGCATCGAATGACACCTCTATCATAATTGTAGAGGAAGGTGGACAGAAAATCACAAAAATGAAACTTGTGAACTAGATTATAAGTGATAATCTCATACCACTTTTAACTATCAAACAGACGCATAGTCTTGATCCTGTTGCCTGCAGATCCGGGACCCACAAAAAGCGCCTGAAGGCGCTCGCAGTGGTATAAGTTTTGGTAGGGCGCTCGCGCAAGTGTGCGTCTCCATAGGGTCAGAGACCCACATGGGGTAACCTGGCTATATGCACAAAAAGTATTTCCCAGCGTCATAAAAAAAAGATGTAAGAGACTACTGTTAAGGCGACGCATTGTTAAACATTAATTATAATACCGGACACGTGCCAGAGGGGACTGAGCTTCCTGAGCGGGCGAGGCTCTCCATACGTGCGCGAGCTTATAACTAAAGGACTTAAACGATAAAATTGTTTTTGTTGTTTTATTGCGTTAAAAACGATAATTGGAGAAATTCTTTCTATTATTTTAAAGAACATGTATTATGTAGACTCATGTATAAAGAAAGTTAAGACGCTTAAACCGGTTCCGTTTGCCCGATGTGATTCTCTTTTTGAAAAGAGGTATCTTTGATATTTTTTTCTCTGTTTCAAAAGTTACCGAATCATGTATTGAAAACTAACAAAATAAGATTTTTATCATGAACTATTAGGTCTTGGTGAGTTTTTTTTTCTTTTTTTTTTAACGCCGGTAAATGCTCTGAGGCATCCCGGGGGAATCAGTCTCTCCAGGCGGGTGTGGAGGACTCGCTGCGCCAGAAAGCTGGTAAGTGGACGCAGCTCTACCCACTAAAACCCGGCCAGTGCCACCAATGCCGCCTTTAGTGAGGTGTCCCGGATCTAATGAGCAAATAGGGCACCTTTACGGCTAGTCAGTCTCCCAAGGGACCGTCGCCACCTCCACAGAGGAGTTGTCCCGCGCCACTGAACAACCTCTCCCAACGTCGGGACAATACAATGGGGTGAGGTTCCTTGCCCCTTTCCCCCTGCTCTTTTGTCCCCTCTTCTTATAAGAGGGGCATAAAGAGCCTCCACGGCTCAATTAGCTTCGCCTAAGGTGCTGGGCTCACCCGAGGCTACCTAGCCCCACCGCCACGTCAACGCCTGAACCATGATGGGGAGGTCTTGGTGACCTAATATAATGGTGATATAATATTTATTCGTTTCGGAATTACTGAAATAAATTGAAATTATTGACGCCAAATTTCCAATGTGTCCTCTTGAAGTTCGCGATGTATGAGCATGTAGTGAACTAAAGGTCGATGATTAAGACATTTTGGAAGTCAATGATATTATGTTATGAGTGAAACTAATGTGTTATAAATGTCTCTCGCGTGATATTAAAATTGTTTAAATTTTAATATAACGGCAATTAATTATCATACGTCAGTTAATCTTAAATGTTAATTTAATTAAATTGGTGATTCTCTGACAATGTGCAATATTAGATTAATTATTCAATTTTTTTACCGTTTTTTATTGTGTCATGTCTGTGACATGTTTTACAAATATAATATGAAATCCTGTATCTTTTAAGGCTACTCGAAATAATATTAATTATTTCGCTAACGAGATTTAAAAATTAGTTTGCCAAATAAGTTTCACTTCTGGCATGTGTACTTTGTACGCACGCACCTTTTTATCTAATTTGTTAGGGATGTAAATTACTGGGTATGGTATGGGATAGTACGGTCAAATTATCTGGTCTATTTGAAAATATTGAAATGGCTGCATCGAAACTCATTATAGACTAAATGATTTTCCGTTTCTTCTAAATTGTGATAGGTACAGGATTACTGTAATTGAAAGCGATCTAGATATGCTGTACAACTGTTTGCCTTGCCCTTTTTTTAATGCATAAGACGCTTAGTGGATTCAAACTCATTTATTTGTCGAGTGCACTTGCATATAACTTAATTATTTATAAATAACTTCCAACTTCAAAAGTACTCGCTTGTACTATTGTCGATCGAAGTTCGCTTGCAATTGCAAATGATTTTAGGAAGGAAACAACAATAATATTTTTGAGATAAATATTATATTGCATATTCGCACATGTGTGAATGGTTGTGTCAAGTTATAAAATTCTGGTAGCTGCTGGCGACGATTATGTAGCGTGTCATCCGCTCGAGTCATAATGAGTTATATACTATAGAAACGTTAGCTGTGTCATTATGCCGCGGCCGTGCATTTGATGAACGCCAGGGCCCATAGGCTCAATTATTGTGAAATTGATTATGTTATAAAGAATTTATTAAATCTACTTTATATTATGTCTTTGTTGACTTTATGTAATTTTCACGTGATGTATCAGATGTGAATATTTATATATATAATTTATTATTATAAAGAAATTGTTGAATTTCTTTTATAAAGAATGTATGACTTTGATTGATGTATCGATATTAAAATTAAAATAATTATTTATATAATATTTTTTAATTAATATCTATGTTACGACTTCTTAACATTGGTGGATAGGAAAGTTGTGAGGTGAACCACCAGATGGTAGACTTTTTTTTTTTTTCTTTAATGCCGTGAAATGCTCTGAGGCATCCCGCGGAGGGTATGTGGGACTCTCTGCGCCCGACAGCTGGTAAATGGACGCAGCTCTACCCACTATAACCCGGCGAGTGCCACCAATGCCGCCTTTGGTGAGGTGCCCCGGATCTAGTAAACAAACAGGGCACCTCGACGGCTAGTCAGACCCGCAAGGGACCGATGCCACCTCCACAGAGAGGTTGTCCCGCACCACAGAACAACCCCTACCAACGTTGGGACAGTACAATGGGGTGAGGTTCCCATCCTCACCCCTTGCCCCCTGCTCTTATGTCCCCTCTTCTTATAAGAGGGGTACAAAGAGCCCCCTTGGCCCAATTAGCTTCGCCCAAGGTGCAGAGGCTCAGCCTAGGTTACTGAGCCCCACCGCCACGACAAGGCCTGAACCATGGTGGGGACCAGATGGTAGACTTACCATCAGGTGGTTCACCTCTATTTATATCTATTACTGACTAGTAATGTGTCAAGATCACCCCGTGGGAGCCTTAGATGACTCTACCGTGCATTACCTTATTATTTCTCAAGTAGAAAAAGGAAGGTATGGCGAATGAAAGAAGTAGCATAGATGCCACAGTGCAAATACGCACGCGTTATAAAAGCGTTTCTTACCCACCGAAATTAGGAATAAAATCTAAATTTTAATTTTATAAATAAATAGAGGGGCCAAATGTTATAATTGTTTTTGGGGTTCCATTTCTCAAAATGCAAAAACGGAATCCTTAAAGGATCAGTTTGTTTTCCGTTTGTCTGCCTGTAATTTTGGTAAGAAGGTCACACAACATTAGTAACATTTTTGTATTACATAGCATTTTTAGTTTCTTAGTTTTTTATATTTTTATAATTAATTAGTGCTTTCAATACTGTATACACTAAGTAAATAAGTGTACAGTGTGGCATAATATGTCTATTAGGACTAAAGTGTTATATTGAAAAAATAACCGGAACACGGTAATTTAGCTAGCATTGTGGATGAACAATGGCAGGATTTACTTATTTTCGTGACCTTGTATTGTAATTGTGTTGTTTGAAAACAAACGCCACACACAAAATACAGTTTAAGAAATCTTAACACAATATCCATTGAAAAATGATCCAAAAAATATTTTATCTTTATTTCTAAACAATTAAATCTTTATAAATATGAATTCTTGTTTTGTCGTTTTACTAACACCTTTGAATCACTAAGACAGAAGTTTAGTTTATTCAAATCCGAATGTACTAGAATTGTTATGATTCCTAGATTTCAAGGAAAACTTCATAAATGGTAAAAGATAATGTTAATACTTTTTTTCTTTGAAAATATTCTGATTCTTAAATGTTAAAGATTCTATCCTACGCATTATTTCACGCTATGGTTACGTCTTACAACGTTTTGATGCCCAATAAAGGAACAAATCCTTTATTAAAAATATATTATATTCACGACTGTGACACCCACGGGCCACGATGCTCATTACTGTATATAATAGCCATCAGCTATAATCAAATACAAGATACACCTGCCTCCATCTCGACAACATGACGAAATCTCACGTTCTTCTGCCGTATCACGTTGAATGTAACTGCGTATTGTGAAAATTGAAAAAAGAATTTCTAAGGCTTGAAATATTTCTTTCTTTAATAAAGATTGAATTTATAGTGAAAATGAATGTTGGATAAAGATTTTATTAAAATTCAATTTTAATAACCTTTAAGGTTTAATGATCGGTATTTTTAACTAACTTAAGGTATATATTATTGCCATAATAATATTTAATCTTTGCGATAATTTAAGTTTTTTTTTATCTAACTATCTAAATCTTATTTGTATCACCTCAAACAAATTAATCAATTAACAAAATAATTAAAATATAGTTAACAATTGTTTATATAATACCTATGTTTTTCTCATATCTAGGTATAATCTTAGAATTTCTTAACATAGGCCGATGAATTACTGTGTTTAAGTAAATACTTACTAAGCACTTCATTGGCCACGAGAGACATGAATATGTCTCTCGACCATTATTACATTCACAGATATTAAAAATAAGGAGATATGGCGTTTCATTGAAAACAAAGGAGGTTCACGTGTCGTCAGTTTGTCCCCGCCACGCTTTGCAACACACATAGCTATTCATAAATCATAACCACTCATAACGTTCTAAAGAATAAAAAATAAACCTTATGTTATCATACACAACGCTCATTCAACATGCGCCGTAGAAACGGATCGCTCGGTCTCTTTCTAAACAATCAAATTTAAACCTTATTTATCACTCAAAGTGCCCAATCTTAGTAACAGCGGAACAACTCTCTACCTCTCTTTCTAACCTATCAAATATAAACCTTATTTTATTAAAAATAGCGCTTATTCCTACTGCCATACGCACTTATTACATTTTTCTGTGTACAATTACGAAGTACGAACAGTGATGTACTAGGTGTGTTGCAAAGTTGTCGATTCTTACATTTATTTTTACCCGTGACGGTATGGAGACTGTATATAATTTTGCCATTTATCTCCAGAACTACCAGTCCGATTTTGATGCGGTTTTCAGGGATGAGTTTGGATTTGATTGGTGCATGTTTTTAGATAGGTGTTACGTTGATAGCTCACCAGATGCCACTGCAGTAAACATTGTGGCCATTTTTCTTCAAAACTACTTGTCTAATTATGATGCGGTTTTCAATGATGTGCTTGGATTTGATTAGTGCACGTTAATAGATAGATTTTACATTGACGACTTACCAGTGGGCTGTAGCAAAACATTTTTAAACATTTATTTGTGCAAAACCAAAACTATAAGTCCGTTTTGGATGCGCTTTTAGATGATAGGTTCGGGTTTAAATATGGTGCATGTTCTAAAATATGTGTTATGGTGACGACTCACCACGGCCGCCCCCTGGTGAGTCAGTGCAGTAGATGGATTTTTTAATATTGTTCTTAATACTGTTCTTAATATTTCTATGATTACATAAGTCATTTGAAATTACCAAGTTATAAAAATATACAGCTGTTAACTAAAATGGAAAAAATAATGAGGCTAGATATGAAAATATACATTAAAATTTTCTTCTTAAACGTTTTAATGTTACCCTAAATATAAAAAAAGGCATCTATGACTATACACTACATGAATCTGTAATCATTGTTTGGTTTACGATACTACATGTCATATTACAGTCCTTTGTGCAACACATGCCAAGACTAGGTTGTATCGATGTGCTAACATAACCTATTGGTTTAGAACATTAGCCCAACTACTAAACTAGTATGTTATCCCTTTCTTACGACATTTGAGGCCGACCACAATGTGAGGTGAATGCTTACAATGTAATTCAAGAATCATCGTAAAATCTTCACTTACAACGCCATATAAAATTTAAATGACTCAATTTAGATATTTTTGTATAATCTCGCTATTATATAAACTTTATGACGTTAAATGCTTTTTATGTATTAGTAACGTTTATTGAAACATTATTAATTTAGCAAGATAACATTCTTATGGTTACGCGTATTTTTTTTTTTATTTTTTTTTCAGCTAATACGAGTCCACTGCTGGACGTAGGCCGCCCCCAAGGATTTCCACAACGACCGGTCCTGCGCCGTCCGCATCCAGCGGATTCCTGCGACCTTTACCAGGTCGTCGGTCCACCTAGTGGGAGGCCTACCAGCACTGCGCTTTCCGGTACGTGGTCGCCACTCGAGAACTTTTCGACCCCAGCGGTCATCTGTTCTGCGAGCAATGTGTCCTGCCCAGTTTACGCGTAGTGCCGGCTTTAGAATTGCACTACCCCATACCGCCCCGTGGGTGTCGTAAAAGGCGACTAAGGGATTCTCCGGAGAATGGGCAGCAGCGTTCTCTGAGTATTTATCACCGACAACTGCGATCGCCAACCCACCTGCCAAGCGTGGCGATTAAGGCAATTCCCCCCAAATGATGATAGACACAACGAAAAAACGGCCCCCAGTACCCGGCGGCCCCGCTATTCCTTCTGGCGACGGTACGCGTATTACTATATTAAAACTAATTATTATGTGATTAATAGCAGCCTATTTCTTATGTTAGTTGGATGGGCAAAATGGCAGACGTACCACCTAATGATCGACGTCGCCCATGAACATAAACTAGTTAAACTGGAACTCGCCCCAAGCAACTTATTTATAATACAATTTTTTTGTTAAGTCTCGGTATCAGTACACACTGCCTGTCTTGCCCTTCTCTCCGAAACACAGCAAAGCTATATCACGGGAGAAACAAACTAGTCGGTGGTGCACATGTAGCCGGGAGAGCGGCATAGCGCATCCCTCCCACGGCCCACCGATAAGTACCCGTAAAAAATGATTTTTAACCACAAAGACTGTTAAGACTGCTTTAAATTTATAGGACATAGGTACTAATATCACATAGTACTATAAGAGTATATTATTATAATATTATAACATAATTTTTAAAGGTATTTCTTTTTACTGACATAGATTCCTAAAGAGTTGATCAATTTATGGTTTTCGGACTTTATATATACCAGCGTGGGTAGTGGCGGACAGATTTTGAAAAGGCGTTCGATTGAGTGGACCATATTTTTCTCCTAAAAACCTTAGCAATCGCTCCCAAGTCCCAAGCAGTTGTTGTTGGTGGTTACGGCTCTGAATTTGTATCCATTCCCACATGTGTCCCTCGGGGATCCCATTTGGGTCCATTTCTGTACAACGTTTACCTTTATGATATCTCAAATCGCTTTAAGTACTCTAAGTACCTTGCATATGCCGATGATAAAAAAAAATCTTTAAAATAAATTCCATAGAAGATTACCAAAAAATACAGCAGGATTTAGATATTTTAGTCAAATTTTATGTTGAAAGCCAATGTTACTATAAACGTGAAGAAATATCAGATCATAACTTCGCCCGAAAAAAACATCCATTCAATTTACATATAATTTTAATGGGCTCCCGGTAAAAAGATTTTATGTTGTACGGGACCTAGGTGTATTTTTTGATAAACATCTATTGTTAAATGACCACGTATTTAAAATAGTGTGTGCTGTGCAGATCAAGGGGGTGGGGGGGAATTGCACCAGGCAGTCCACTTGACCCTTGAAACTTGGAAGATTATTATATATTATGTGGTCACGATCCTCATCATTGAGCGAACGACGAAGAAGCATTAAAATGAATGATATTTGTTTTAATTTTATTTTCACAAAATGAGGAAAATTGAGAGAATATCTTTAGATAGTATATAAAAGTGTCAAAATAAGTTTGACATTTGTGTGTATGTTTATTCAATAAGTTGTGTGTATGAATCATGAAGGTATTATTGCCCACATTAGAACAATGTATCTCTTTCATTATTATTATTTGTTATTACTACTTTTTATCTGTATCATTATAATATTATATTGGCACTTAATCAGCTACAGCATCCAGGCTTTATTTCAGTAACCAACGAAAACCGTATTGTTTTCTGATATTTATGCGAATTTCACTCATTATAATGAAAAAACTTTTAGGGTTTTTATATTATCTGATATTCATCAAAATCCAAGCCTAATATTATGTCACATACTAAAGACTTAGCACTTTCTGCGTAGATAGGACTAACCAAAATATTGATGTATCATAGGGTAGTTTCGAATAACTTTGTAACATTAGGACGTATTACACCTCAGTCCTCCCGTGACCATAGTTGCTGTAAAGTATCCAAAACGTCGAGCTTGTAAAAATCTTAATTAACTGCGATCCGTAAAAGTTGTTTTAATAAAACGAAAATAGTTTTGGTATTTGCTACAAACTTTTTTTGTTGGGTTACAAAAACCTCTAATTGGCGTTATTGGAAAAAAATAATACTTGCTATATAATTGATAAATACTCTGTTGGTTTTTTAATTAATAATATTTTCTCTTAAAATAATATGATTAGAACAAGAAATTAAGAAAAGTATTATATTTAAAAATTTTAATAATTGACGACCTCTGTGGCTCAGTGTTAGTGCTCAAGCCGGAGGATGTGGGTTCGAATCCCGCCAGGGAATAAAAATATATTCTGTGTTCTTTAGTCATGGATGTTTATTAAATATCTGTATTATATAATTTAAATCTTAAATATATGTATAATTTAAAAGTATTAAATATATTTCCGTCTGGGACCCGTAACACAATTTCTTCGAGAACTTACCACGGGACCAGATTGACGTGGTGTGAAAGCGTCCATAGATATTATTATTATAATTTTCCATAAGTCTCACATTTCAGTAGCCGCTTCTTTAACGTTAAGTTAATTCAAGACCAGGAACTTGGAAGACATGGAAGAGTTTCTTGGCATGTGCAGGTCGTCACTATATAGAGGCTATTTTTTAGCCCACTCTTGTTAGTGACTCGTGCCTAACAGCGGGAGGCAAATGAGATTAGTTTATGAGATAATGTTTGACAAATACACATGAATACCACAGCTGTTAAATCTGACGTTTAACGACGGCCATCTCAGCTATATAATGTAATAAATTTTAAAGTTATACTTTCATTTATAAGCCCAACAAAACATACTAGGAACCGGTGATAATTTTGAATATATAGATTTAAGCATAACATCAACTTAAACATTAAAACAAAAGCGTAAGGCAATTTAAGGAGTGTAATAGAATTTCGCCTATAATTTAGCAGTTTTTTTTCAAAAGGGACTGCCCTTTTGAAAAAAAACTGCTAAATTATTTAAACTTCAACAAGAGATCCGTAGGGGCTCTGAGTGGGTTTTGGAGATTTTTATTCACTAAAAACCTCATCTTCTCCTCCTCTGCGATCTTCCTAATATCTTATAACATCGAATGAGTAAATGTTATAGACACAGTTAGCCTATCACATATAAATAAATAGATTTAAAATACCACAAATAATTCGAGTTTCTGTTAATGTATATGTTTCATTAAACGTTTCAACAGCTTTGGCATTTTTGCACAAGCTTATATTTAAATAAAACTAACTATTTCGCTTATGAATAATGTATGTATGTAAACGAGTAAATGGAAAAAAATATAATACTCATTTTCGACCAGCAACCTAATATTTGAAAAAGTATACCTACGAAGTAAATATGCAGCGATGATACATCTCTCATTAGTTAATTACTTTAGTTAAGAAAATTAGAATACAAAAAAAAAAACAAAAATGATGTCTACTAATATGGCCAAGTGTGGGTTGAACTCACATACGAGCGGTTCCATACCCCCGTGCTAGATTTAGCACTATTAATTAGTTCACCTAAAATATAAAATTACTCCATATTATTATACTATTGGCACCGACAGACGTAAGACGTTGTCCTGTACAAGATATTTTGTTTTTGTGAATCTAAACCATTCTCTAATCTACTTGAACACACACAAAATAATCATCAATATCAGTCCAGCCGCTTAGGAGGAGTTCAGTGACATACACACGTACAGAAGAATTATATATAAATATAGTATACTAACAAACAAACAAAAATACATAGAATTAGTTAAGTTACAATATACCGTATAAATTATATATAATTTGTCTATGTCTATATATATATTATAATTTATCTATGAAAGTATGTTAATATGCCATCCATACTTCTAGACAAATCGGGAAGTATTGATAGAAATCTTAGCGAATCATAGACGTACGTGTTTATGTTAAACCTAAAATCTATTTTAAATGCAAGTATGTGTGCTAATCGAATGTAAACGAATTATACAACCGTGTTGGGTAAAAATATGACCTTTATCGGACAAGAACACTTTGTGATCAACAAATTTTGCAATTCATTTAATTTGCTCGTTAGATGCGAAGAAAATTAATAAAAAAATGGCCATTGCGATTTGCGCGAGATACTTTTATTTGCATATTAATAACATGTGAGTATTTTAACGTTAAGTACCTATCATTATTTTTAACGTACATACAACTGATATGTTAAAATTAATGTATCTGCTTATTTGTCGCCCACAATTAAACATACTTTTTTTGATGCAAGAAATCTAGATTGTTTTTAGGGTTGGTATCACTTGATGTCAAGCGTGTGACTTTTGCGCAGTAGAAACTGTGTTTGATACTTTTTTACCACTCTGCCGATACTCGTCCCTAGAACAGGAACATTAAGTACAATCTTTGCTTTAAAAGGGTTAGTGATTCAGGACCTATCATAAAATAATAACTAACCTAAAACTAGACTTTCGTACTATGGAGTAGGAACTACCTACCTACTCTATAGTTGGACATTTGAGTCCAAAATCTAAATTATTCATTAGTTTCTTTAATAAAAGAAAATAAATTGATTTTATTAATTAACTAGGCTACTGTGTCTGAAAAAGATTTATAAATGTGTACTTAATTCGTTTGTCATACATATTAATTATAAAAAATATTCATTTCGAAAATACTAATGCATAAATATGTTTTTTTATCACGAATATACATTATGAAATTACTAATATGTAGTATTCTAAGCCCCCCATTGGGCATCAAGCTGGATTTTATATCAGATTCAGCTAAGAACTGCTAGCTGTAAAATCGAGACTGAATATGCAAGACAAAAATCAGGACAAAGACCGAACTTGCAAGACCGAGACTAAACCAAGATTGTCCTCTTCTTGGTCTTATTCTCGCATTGCTCATCACTAGAGAGTCCTTGAGTTGAGACCACGTTCGGAGGAGACTGGGGCGGTCCACCTCCAGTTAGATGGGACGACCACTGTGCAGTGGTCGTGGTTGCTGATGATCATAATTAAGTGGGTATTAACAGTGGATGGTTATGGGCATATCTTTATGTATAACAATTCCGTGACGATGTTCGTTCGTCCTAAACTGCGTAACTAATTTTAATGTTATGTGTCCTACATTGACATGGAGATTAGGACAGTAAGTTTTTTTGACAGTAAGTTAGTAGTAGTTACACTAATGTCAAACTGTATTTGGAGTTTTTTTTTCTATGGACGCTTTTGTACTACGTCAATCTGGTCCCTTGGTAAGTTCTCGAAGAACTTGTGTTAAGAGTACCAGACAACGGAAATATATTTAATACTTTTATACTATACATATATTTAAGATCTTTAGTATATTATACATAAGATTTTTATTATATTATACACAATATATTTAATACAGATCCATGACCAAGGAACAAAGAAAAAATTTTGTTCCCTGGCGGAATGCGAGCCCGCTACCTCTGGCTTGAGCGCCAACGCGCTAACCATTGAGCCACAGTGGTCGAGAGTTGTTTTTTTTTAAAATTCAGATCGAATTTCTATCGCTGGGCGACCTATAGTATTAATGTTAATGTTTGTCATTATAAATGAACCGACTAAATTTACCTCCTCCTCAGAACCACTACAATCCTACTATTACACCTATACAGGAGATTACATAAACTATTTTAAAATAACATATTTATGTAATGTTATTATATTTTAATTATACATGCTATCGAAGACAAATGTATGTGAGAGTGTAGAAATATGGCGCCTGGTTACATAACATATCGAATAAAAACCAACCAATAAGTAAATAACATGAGTTATAAAAATACATTTCGTACTAGACTACGGTTATGTTATTTGCATAGTAATAGTGTTTGACAGGTTGTGGGTTTGATCATATTTTATAATATACCAGCCATTTCACGGCTCAAGCTCGCCAAGTGAAGGCGAGAGTCGCCTCTCCACGCTCGCTTTTGTCGAAAAAGTTGTTACGATCAAAGTTTTGTGGAAAAAGTTGTTTCGATAAAAATTTCAACAAAGCTACAAGTACAATGCTCTAACTATGACTAGCTTTGACCTATGACATCAGTGAATTAAACAAAAACAATCGCATATTATCCCACTAAATACTCGTAATATGTAATCATAGGTACCATATTTAACAGGACTAGCCAGCGCCTACATTGTTAGCGATACAAAGTATGTTATACGTCCGTAAATTGCAAAATTTTGTTATTTAACATGACCCTTTGTTTTATAATAAAAAACTGGCCAAGTGCGAGTTTGATTTACGCGCTGTGGGATCTGGTAATTTTTTTATGAACATAAAACAAATAAGGGTTTTCATTTTTTTACGCTACCAGTTCAATTTTCATGCTAAACATGATTCAATGTGAATGGGAAGAACTCAACCCGGAGTTTGCGGATTCGAATCCCGCCAAGGAATAAAAATATTTTGTGTGTTCCTGGGTTATGGATGTGTATTAAATATATTGTGTATTATATAATAAAAATCTTTATATATTTCCGTTGTCTGGTACCCGTAACACAAGTTCTTCGTGAACTTATCTCGGGACCAGATTGTCGTGGTGTAAAAGATATATTTATATTTTATTTATTAAAAAATGGTTTAATGCAGGTTTTTTGCCATTATAAAGAACTGAATCTTAAAACGTATAATTTGTCTCGTTGTTAGGTTTTTATCTGTGGGATGCGCTTTAGGTATACCGCGCGACGCGCCACGGTCTGAATGACTTCCATCCTTATTATGTCCTCAGTGAAGTTTTGCCGTGTTGTAAAAGGAAAAAAGTCAAAACTTACTATCACGATGACCTAATGCGAACACATTTACTAACATAGCAGTAAAAATAAAATTTAATCTGGCACTAAATACTTAATGTACGCAAATTGAATGAACCGGTTCTTCTGTCTCGCCGGTTAACTCGATAATTTTTTCCTTAAAGTGCATAGTTACTGAGATATTAGCCAAAAACTTTTTTCAAGATGGCGTTTGAAGCTCCACCTAGATCTGTCAGCATTTTATGATTTTATGCTCAGTAAGTGATATAGATCTTATAAAAAAAATGGATTGGAAATTTAGTGCGAGGTTGTCATCCAATTCCAAATCAAAAAAAAAACCGGCAATTTTTACTGTACCATAAAAGTTACATTAAAAGTTTTGAAATTTGCGTCTTAAATGTCCCTTCATCGAAATGAAAAATCTCAAGCGAGTTCTATTTTGTACTGTAATAGACGTTCAGTTGAATTCATTTATGAAGTAAGCTTTAGCTGTTCGTCTCATAAGTACTAAAGTTATTGTCATTAGAAAGCGGTTATTGTTGCGTACGTTACGACCAGATTGTGAGATCTTTATATTGTTCTCAGGGCACTGCGTATGAATTTAGTTGATGTTGTACATCATTAATCTATGTCAGTATGATGATCTATATGTAAAATCTCTGTCAGTAGGAACTCAAAGTACAGCTGGTGTAACTTGTATACTGGATGTTTAGTATTGCTTTATCGTAGGCTAAATTCTAGGTATGTTCGATGTTCATCTGTGATCAAATAAACCGGGTAATTTATTAATTACCTGGTTTTTTTGCTCTAATGTATAATAATAATAATATCTATGGACGCTTTCACACCACGTAAATCTGGTCCCGTTCTTGAAGAACTTATGTTATACCGGGTACCAGACAGCGGAAATATATTATTAATACTTTTATACTACACATATATTTAAGATTTTTGTTATATAATACACATACATGACCCAGGAATACAGAAAATATTTTTGTTCCCTGGCGTGATTCAAATATACAACCTCCGGCTTGAGCGCCAACGCGCTTACCACTGAGCTACAGAGGTCGTCATGTATATATTGTATAAGTCGACACCTTAATAATTTTATGATAATTAACATGATACCATTAAAAAAGAAATCACATTTACCCAGATTTAATTTATTTCTAAGTCAAGGAGTACTTCTTGATTCTTCCGATATGCGTACTCTACTGGCTCTAAGCACGTATCCTATATCAATAGAGAGGTTGGTAATAAGGATAGGCAACACATGAATTTGCTTGGGCTAGTCTCGGGTTAACATTATGTTCATGGGCGACGTTTGTGTGCAGTCATTTATACGCTTTTATTAGCTTTAGATGTATGTATTACTATACTAACTATGTTACGGAATCTTTGAACATGATTTTGACCCCCTTCAAAACGTCGGATTAACTCGAAATTTGGCATACTTAATAAGGACCGATGACAATTCAATATTTTAAACAGTTTGACCCGTTATCCTTACTAGGATAATCAGGATTAGCGATTTTTCGTTTTCCTGAGACCCAGAGTGACTGCGTCAATTGTGGGCGAGGCATACTATTTTCTTTCACATCAGCATAACCGGCGCTCTCCTGCGTCTATAGACATCTCAATTGTCGAGATCAAAAGTGTGGGGTGCTTTTTGAGATATTATCAAAATGATAAATCTTCTACTCATATCTGTCAATAAAATATTTATAACTATTGACAACATGCACCTCACGCTTTTTTAACGATATTTTTATACACACTATTCTTAATTCAAATTATTAAAAAAATATTTTCTATTTTTTAGTTGGATTTTCTATAAAAGCGTTTTTTTTTAGTTTTTTGAACTATTATTTTTTTCTCTTCAAGAACTTCAAAAGCACATCCATACATATATAAAACATACAAAATTCGTCGCTTACGTGATCATTTTGATACTCTTTCAGTTGATGTGCAACATCAAGATTAAAACTCTTTGAAGTTATATGCTAAGTGACCACCTCATAAAAGTACCGTGGTCGGTGAAATCAACGTGATTTTATCACGTTTTATAAAACTACACCCATGACAAAATTACACAATATGTAAGAACTGATCCTCCCAACGTGTGCGCCTTAGGATGAACTTGGACAAGACAGACAGAAGTCATGTTCAATAAACACGTTCTCCCAAGGTCGGTTAACGTCGATGGCATAATTCTCGAAGTCGTGCAAAAGTATGTCTAATTTGGGAATGTTGCAACCTGTGTCTACCTAAGACATAACTTCGAGACGGAAGCTGATAGGAGGATTCAATTGGGATTGGGGACATTCAGGAAGCTTAGCCATATTCGCACGTTCTCACCGTGATGACCTACGGGGCCGAAACGTGACCTCTAAATTTACGACTGGTCCGGAAGTTTATCGTAGCTCAACGTGCTATGAAGTGTGTTATGCTGGTTGTTTCTTTGGCAGATAGGATCCGAAACGAAAACATCCGCCAGAGAACTAAAGTACCGATATCACGCGAAGAATACGCTCGTTGAAGTGGCAGTGGGCTGGTCACACATTCAGAAGAACGGATGGCTGATGGGTCAATAAGGTTCAAGAGTGGTTACCGCGTTTAGGTAGAAGAAGTGTTGGTCGACCATTAACCACGTGGGAAGACGAAGATGCAGTAGCCGTTCCGTGTTGGATGCGAGTGGCAAGGGATTGGCCGTGTTGGTTATGTTCAGCAGTGGATGGATAATGGCCGATGATGATGACGATGCACTGATTTCCTAAAGCACTTTTGTTTAATAGCCTAATACCAATTCCACGTAAGTCGTATACAAAAGAATCTGGAAGTTTCTTTGAAAATGACTTAAGTATTGGTAAACATTTTTCATTCAATGGTGAGATCATATAAATTACACTTCACACTGATTCAAGTAATCCTTTGTTTTTCAATTTATTCTTATAAACGACGATTTCGATTTCGTAAAATTATATTGCCTGTGCGCATTAACTTGACTGGGGCAATTTAAAATGTTTAAAGCTCAGAGAATACTTTATCGAGATGTCGTCGAAAATGGTATTTATGGTATTACAACGACGATTTGTGGAATTCACATTACAATCACGGTTACTTAAAGTGCACTTTTGAGATGTTTAAGACTGTTAAAGATTTTTAATTCGAAAGAATCTTGAGTAGAGTAAAAAAAGCTTTAAAGGGTCGATGATGAGAAATTTTAATTTTGTGTAGTTTTTTTTGAGTATGAAATGTTACAAGTACGTACGTTTCGTGTCACAGAAGTATTAATTTTCTCGTTAACATTAATACCAAAACTTCAATTTAAAGCGTATTAAAATTATGTTGTATGCTTTTAGTTAAATATTTTCTTTTCTTTTCATACACTAAACTAACATTATATGCTTTATGCTAAAATTAATAGTCTTATAAAGTTTTTGTTTTTATTTTATCTTTACAGTATTGTATAAAGGTTCGAGTTGGTGTCGGAATACCGTAACACGGGTCGTACTAACACAGATTCCGCCTCTCACATTGGTTATTGTCATATTATTTAAACCATTGTAAGCCATAAATAAAAATATTTAACCGACTTCAAAAAAGAGGAGGTTTCTCCATTCGTCTGTATGTTTTTTTATGTATGTGACACGATTACTCCGCCGTTTGTGAATGGATTTCGATGGTTATTTTTTTGTTTGAAAGCTGGTGCTTCCAATTTAGTCCCATAATTATTAATTAAATTTTTTACCTATTTATGAAAAATGCCTAGCACAAGCCACCTGGGCCTTGACAACCGGTACTAAAAACAAAACTGTATCTTCTTCCTCATCGTTATACTCTTGACAGAGCGGTTGTGGTCGTTACTTCAGCAGCATCGGTGTTGGTGGTCCGCCTCACAATTCGACGCCATTCCTCTCTTGAAGTTGCTTTTGATGTGACAACGTCTTATAATTCGATGGAGCCGGCTGCACGCACGAAAAAGAATGACTCATACGGCGTTACCTCGCTCTGAGGCGTTCCATTTTCTTATGACGTTGTCACGTTCAACTATCGTCAGTAAACCGACTTTACAGACTTTTTTTTAAAAACACATGTAGAGGTTCTTTTGTGATGGTTTTTACTAGTTCGGCTATCTTGTCGGTGCCCTGCCGCGTGCTCGAGTGCCCTCGACTCTACCCCCGACAATTAGGCACTTGATGGAGGTTTCACTTCGGCGGGACACGTGTCCAAAAAAGTGAGTATACGTGCACGGAGGAAGACAAACGGCCTGTAACGCCGAGTTCCTTAAGTATCGAGACATTTGTTCGGTATTCAGTCCATGATACTACTCTATACATTCTTCTCCAGCACCACATTTCGAGAGCATCTACTGTACTACATGTACTATTTCAGAAATTGATCCTGTTAAAATAATATTTAATAATTTAGCTAATACGGTAACATACAGCTTTTTACACCACGTCAATCTGGTCTCGTGGTAAGTTCTGGAAGAACTTGTGTTACACATATATTATACATTAAGATTTTTATAATATAATACATATATTTAATACACATCCACCCAGGAACTCAGAAAACTTTTTACCCTGGCGGGATTCGAACCCGCTACCTCCGGCTTGAGCACCAACACGCTAACATTGAGCCACGGAGGTCGTCGATTGTATATCAAATGAAAATTATATACAATACACATGATACGCATTATAATATTATGATTATTTACTAGTTAAATAAACAAAATACCATAGTGGGTAATAACCTCGTACAGAAGCATCGTCAAATATTTATTTTTCACACTAAATATTTGTTATGTTTCTTAATAAATTGTTCGGCAAACTAAACACAGGCTAAGTAAGTTTTCTCAACCTTATTAAGCATCTCAAGTTTAAAGCACATTCTTTGTCTAGATATTTAGATTTGTTAGGCCTTGACACACTGAGGGTGCATCATAAAGTATTTATGCATCATAATATATTCATGCATCAAAATATATTTATGCATCATAATAGTATATTACATATATAATGTGTCTTATTGATTGCATTTTTGATATATTAGCGGCTAAATTAATAAATAGTTGCCCAAACTGCTTTAAATTGAAATCTTTTTGGAAACTTTTTCTCCGTTTAATGATTAATGTCCGTTTCAAAATTGCGTTCTCCAAACATCTTTATTGACAAAGTAGTATGTGGTATAAGATGATATTTTTGTTTATTATTATTTTAAAACCTTTCGATTTTTTTTGTGTTGTTCCACTTTTAATTTAAGCTGGTTTTAAGTGAATATTTAATCTGTTACTTTAACAGACAGAACTCGCATGCACTCATTTATCTATGACATTGAAATACATAAGTAAAAAGCATAGATTTTTTACAATTGTTCATCATCATCATCAGCTTCTATCCGTCCAAATCTTAACATAGGCCTCCCTCAATGAACACTAAGACGGGTGATCCCTCGCTACTCGCAAGGACCAGCTACCGCTCGGACATCGTCTTCCCACGTCCGACCAACACTTCATCTGCCTAATCGCGGCCTCTACACTTGAACCTTATTAGCCCATCGGCCATTCGATGATACTATAATTGTTACTTTCTTACAATTAACCTGCCCACAAGAAAGCAAACTGGTCGTATGGTGATATAAAATGTAATTCAACCTTAATTAATAGACATATTAGAATACCAAATTCGATAACTTATTTTATTTGTCTGAAATATGGGTAGAACTATTAAACGCGTTGCTTAGATTAGATAGCGCTGTATTAATGAAATGAACGTAGAAAGGGTTTAAATCATTACATAACAAATGAAAAAACTTTATATACTTACACGTAATTAAAAGCAATCACGGCAGATTTGCTGCTATTCAATAATTAATTCAGTTATATATATAGGTATAGAACATCACCATCACCAATATATATAGGTGTAGAATGGATATTATGATGACCTTGAAATACTATGATGTGCTTCCAAGGCACAGTTGTTTTTTGTTCATTTAACAAAGACAAGTAATAAAATTTACTTGATTTCGGCATATTATTTAGCCGTATGAAGTAAGCCCAATAAAAACTGTAAATCGTCGAGGGTTCCTCTCGACTGTATAAGGTCTCTATCATCACACCTGTAGTGGCGCTTACCCATGTGGTTGCAAAGTTCTCATCAATTTAAATTAATTAAGTCCAAACACAAGGTAGCTACTGTAAGCTGTTGAAGAGTTCCCTTAACTGTCCTTTGTCTTCATCATCAGACCCCTAATGACAGTCATAACCCATCTATGTATAAAGTTCTCATTATTAAAAAATAATCAAGCCCAAACACAAAGTTACTGATGTAAATCGTTGAGGAGTTCCCTCGACTGTCTTTCGGCTCCAGCATCAGATCGACTCTAGACCTTCATTAAATTGTAGTGCTTCAAAACACTTTATAAAAAAAATATCAAACGTACTAGTCGCCCGTACGATTTTCGAAAGTTCCCCTCAATTTCTCTGGGATGCCATCATAAGATCCTGGTTTTCTTATCAGGGGACCATTTGGGAAGGAAAGATATACCCTTTAGAATAAAAAAAGATTTTTTCAAATTGGCCCAGCCATCTTTGAGTAATCAGGTAACATACATAAAAAAAAGGATTCCGACGAATTGATAACCTCCTCCTTTTTGAAGTCGGTTAAAAACAGTAAGGAAGTTTGTTAGAATTCATTATAGCTTATAATCCGGCAAACAATTGTTTGTTTGTTTAACATACAACAAAACAATTGTGTGCCCACTAATATTTGCCATCGTTTATGACTGTGGGCAAACATTACAAGAACCTGTTAATGTGTTGGCTAAGACTTTTAATTAATCGATGTCAAGTTAATGGCGGCGTACGGTTTGGTTATTCAATCATATTGATGTGAGGCTATAGATTTAATATATAGATATAGATTACGGTAAGACCTAATTGTTTATATATATATTTTTAATTATCAACATAGTTTCAGTGAGCTTGCCAATAATTTGCTAAAAGATTAATTTGTATGATATTTTTTTTATTTCACTTCATCATCATCATCAGCCCCTATCCGTCCACTACTAAACAAAGGCCTCCCTCGCAGAACGCCCAGACGATCGATCCCTCGCCACTTGTAATTATTTACGGCTCTAATGTTTGTTAAAAAACAACCAGATGGTGGTACCCAAGCAGACAGTCAAGTTAAGGCCCCATTGGTAAAACCAATAAATCAATGGTCAGGTTTCTTTTAAGTTATTGATATATAGTGATGATAAATCAGCAGATATACCACTTGACGGTTAGTGCTAACTCGTGCTCATAAAATGTTTGCCAACACACCTGACTGCTACATGCCTAACCTTAAACCTGTCTTCCCGAAACAAACCTTGGCGTCGACAAGTCTTTAAATTCTGAAACGTTTAAATTTAAGTAATTTAAATGTTGACATTTCATAAATGTTGGCATTTCAGAATTGAACGATATCTACCGCCAACAGCTTTCACTTTCGATAGACAGATAAATTATTTAAAAACTCATTTAAAATATAAACACAATTAGTTTGTTTATCCAAATGACTTGTGTATCTACAATAAGGCTGTCTCAGCAAGTTAGATAATAACAGACGTAACGAAAACTTGCGTACCTAAATATTTTCAAGCCGGAACGCATGGTATTAAACTATTTTTTACTTATAACTTTGCGTGTGTTTATAATCGTCATTAATCTTTCCAATGAAGATCCAAGGCTAATGTGTGGCTCCTGTAACGACATCTTTGACAGTCGACAAAGATCAAAATGTCAATGACAGTCATTTGTTGCTATTGATTATTTCAAAAATCCTAAAAAATGCCGATAGAGACGACGCCATTTATGTATAACAAAATATAATCTATTTGCAAATACAGAGGTCTAGGCTCCGAATATGATTTTGTCCCATTGTCGACCCATTCCCTTTGTGTGTGGTTGTCGAGACCCTTGGTCCCTTGGGGTCCTAGCGCATTAAGGCTCTTTAAGGAAATAACAAAAAGGTTAGTCGACTTCACAGGAGATCGAAGAGCTGGCAGCTACCTCGGACAAAGAATTAGTCTAGCAATTCAAAGGGGGAACGCTGCCAGTAGGATCTTCGGGACCTTGCCTAAAGGGACTCCTTTTTAGTAATATACTTAAATTATTATATTATATTTTTTAAGGTTTTTAGTTTTAGGTTCTTTGTAATTTATAAAAAAAATTGTTTTTATTTAATTATTTAATAAATTTTCATAAATAAATGTAATAACATCACTTTTCACATCTATAAAGAAATAAAAAAAACATGCAAAAATACGCGATGCGTGACAGCGTCGTTATGTTTACTGTCACGACATTCGAGTCGATTTTACTGCGAAGGCATTGCTATAGATGTTATATATCGAAAATCTATTTTCACAATCCTACTAATTATTTTATATGTCATAAGGACGCAACCGACCAGTCGGAGCCGGTGACTACCGACGCCCATAGACATCCGCACAACACTCACGATCCGCACGAAACGCGACAGCATAGCTGTCACTTGACGCCGGTGTTATGTGAGCGAGAGGTCCACCCCGGTCCAGCCGGCCCTATACAGCGATAATATATATACAATATCTGTAGCGAAAGTTTGTATGTACTGTGCGTTTCAAATGAGAATAGGACGGACTTAGCGCCATATTGTGACGTCATAGCTGCCAATTCGGACCAGTTAGGTAGGGTGGGCAAAAAAGTTTTATTTATATTAAATTTATTTACAGAGATTAAGCGACAAAAAATCAATCAGAATCTAGCTCTTCAATTCCGCTCATCTCTGCATTTCTGTCCGAGTGCGCGTCGGATACGTGTTAACGTGTTTTTATTAATTATCCCCGTAGCCAAATGAACTCGCTTGGTCACTTTACTTGCATTTTTCAGTGTTTGCAAAATGGTAGCGTACATTAATTCACGAGTCAAACTTATATTTCCATCAGGTCCTCACGATGAAGCACATTAATATAACGGCAAGATAGCGACCGGCGTCCTTATTTTCTTTAATGATTTTGACATGGCTCCAGGGCCTTTGCGGCAACAATGAAATAAAAAAATGATATAGTAGTTTTAGAAACGAGTTATGACTTTAATTTTTTTAAATAATTTACGACTATTTAACGTTTTTATTTAATTTCGATTTAAAACTATTAATTAAGCAAATAAGTTTTTGTGCAAACCGTACTTTTCAAATATTATTTGACAGATAGAGGTCATTGACGTTCCTATTCTTATTTAAAGCGCATAATATGGATGTTTATTACTCTTTCAGGCAAAATGGATTTTCTGAATTCTTGAATGGATTTTAATGAAACTTTACAATGACATAGCTTATACATTAAAATAACTATTATCATCAAAATGGCTATAATTTATCCCTGTACTCTCACGAGAATGGGAAGTACGCGGGTGAAACCCCGGGGCCTTGCTAGTATTTGATAAATAGTAATACCTTATCATCACCAATCCATTATCCTCACAACCATTTGAATTCAGGCGGATGCATATAATTTTAGATAAGAGCGTCTTTACTTGGCCGATCTGAAGTTGGCTATGTATGACGAGTCACCGAGACTCGGGGTAGAGGGCGTCGCGGCTTCTTGTGAAAACGCTAAATGACATTCAATTTTTGGGATGAATTAAATAACAATATATATAGGACTTGAGATTAAAAAAAATAGCACATTCTCTGTAGTACTGAAAATATAATATTTCCATATAAAAAGGATGTGCAAAATTACATATTATTTTATTAGAAAATTATTCGTTTTAGTCTTTATTTTAGCATTTTTTCTGCATTTTTTTATGATCAGGTTAAGTACATCTTATCTTTTAAACAATTAACACATCCTTTAGGAAATATCTTTAGGTGTTTTTGATATTTTTTGTGAGACCGTTATTTAATAGTCAATATGATATCAAAAATTTGATTTGGCATTTTTCCCGTATCGCCTGCGGTGACTCACCTTAAAAAAAGCCACACGCATGCTCCTTTAATCCCGCATGTTTAATTGCTCGTATATCGTATTGTTATCATTTACTTAATTAAACTGCATTAAATTAATCAGCATCGTTTTGTAAGAAGTAGTGACAATGCCGCATGGCACCCAAATTCGGCCTGAATGGTACCTCTCGCTCACATAATGCCATAATAGCGACGTAAAATGACAACTATGCTGTCGCGTTACATGCAGTTTGTGAGTTTCCTGTGGCCTATCGGGGAGAATAGAGAAAAGTAGGGCAACGTATAACCTCTGGTTGTGCAATACACATCCGTATTGAGTGTCCTTCATAGAAATATTAAGAATTTAAATATCTGTGGTGTCCGTAGTCACCATAAGGATCCTACTGTGTTTGCCTCCTTATGAAATAAAAAATATCTTATAAAACATAATATGTGATTTCTTAAAAACTCAGATTTGAATTTAGAGATATTCTTGTGAATGGATGAATGGATAGAAAGCTGATTAGTGAAATTGCTAATTCGTGAATCTTTTATTAAATTTTATTCTTATATTTCATATAGTCAACAAGTCAGCATACGTACAATATCTTAACTTATTGACTTTTATAAAGCTATGTTTATTTTAAAGCTATTTATATTTTAATTTTTTATGCTTCTCATGTTTTTTAAGAAAATATTTTAGTGAGATTAAAGGTCGTGAAGATAAAAAATGATCATAAAAATAATTAATAAGATGAAATTAACAAAATTGTATTGGGGTTTTGTGTCTGGTAAAAATATTGGTCACTGCTGCTATGGATGGCTGCGGGCTATGGATCGGGGGGAGCC
This sequence comes from Helleia helle, assembly GCA_963853865.1. Classification (NCBI taxonomy): domain Eukaryota; kingdom Metazoa; phylum Arthropoda; class Insecta; order Lepidoptera; family Lycaenidae; genus Helleia; species Helleia helle. The sequence continues at coordinate 11,909,633 of OY971420.1, forward strand.
TGTGTCCAGCAGTGGACGCCTGTTATCGAGATGACGACGAAATGTCTTCGTGTGTCTTCGTCGCTGTATCAAACCAATTTATGAAAAGAATTTCGATTTACAATTGGGCATAACAAAAATAAATATACCTAATATTTATTTTTGTAAATGTTCAATGTTCTGTCATGAATGTATATTTATAGATTAAACAATTATTTTCATTCTTTTTAACTTCATACTTATGTTTATATTTCGATTCTATAGATCTAGAGATCATGTATTACTCCAATTTATTTTTGTAATATGACGAAGGCTTTGTCACACTTTATGATATCTACGATAATTTAAATGCTAAGAAAATTCTTATTTTTATTTTATATATTTGTACTATATACATTTCGAGATACAAGTCGATAATATAAGTTAAGCCAGATAATAATCTTATTAACATCCACAAATTTTCCAGAAAACAATATACAGTTGAAAATATAATTAATAGTTCTAACATTTTCAATCAACTTACGTATTTCTTCCTCGCTATGGTATGCTCCTTTATATCTGGCAGTGATGTACCCGCTGCTTAACATTAGTTGCAAGCACTTCCCTTGTGAGTCACAGTCAAACGAAATTGCAATACGAGTGTCATACTCACTCAAATTGCATAACATCACATGAATGTTTATGGCCGTTTTCGAGGACCGATGAGCTAACTGATACCATTGCAAGTCACTGGCCATTTGGTCTGACTGTTTGAGTTCATCCATGAGCGACATACCTACTGGTATCATATTAACTCACAAACCATACTTCATTAGAAATAAGGGAAATTGATTGTAATTTTACATAAGAAAATATTCTGATCTATTCCTCGCTATCACAAGCCGATAAAACTTATTCATTCAATGTTATAGTGATGCTGATACAGTGCAGGCATTTTTAGAACGAAATAGAAGAAATACTGATACACTCGATTTTTTGTCCACCAATATGCTGAATAAGGAAAAATATACTTTACTTTTGTTTACTAGTTTATCCCTAATTCTCTTAATAAAATATGTTTTTCGTTGAATTTCGAATAAATATTGATAATTATTTATAAAATACCTTTTTTTTTACGATATTTCCCAAACCAACAAATAATATAAGAGTGCTCCTCGAAAATTTATGAAAGCTAGATTTTATGTAAACACAAAAGGTGCCGCGTATTTTAAATTCAAATAAAGAAATCTAGACGTATATGCATGTATTGCCAATACCAACAGACAATTGTGTGTGGCCAAGGTTAAAATAATATATTCACACAAAATATTTTAAAGTCTTGTATTAAAGATATAATTCCTAGAATTATTGACCAATGCTTTTATGATAATTTCCAAATATTGCTGCAACACTATAACTTAGGATATTGTTTTCGCAGAAACGGTGCCGCTTTATCAGATTTACGCATGCTCCATGTTTTTTTACGCCTGTAAAATGTTATGATTTGACATAATATCAATATTATAGTATTTCATAAGTCAATCATTTCATTTTGAACATACACATGAATTGTGTAAAAATGAAATCACAAATATGACACTAATCTTCACAAAGCTGTAAAAAAGACTTGTTGTTCAGAAAGCATGTTTCTTTTAGGAAAAAAAAAACAGAAAAGATAGGTGTTGTCCTTTTGTTAAATCTTATGAAAAATTACATCCTCCTCACATCTATTGACCGCTTTAGTTCTATATGACATCTTGGTGCATAATTTCTTAGTACTTTTGCTGCTGCGATATTTCCGAACCGATACGACTTACGTACCATCAAGATAAATATACTCATACTTCATACAAGTCCGGCAACGCACCTGCAAGCCCTCCGGTGCTGTCTTTGGGTGCTAGTGATCACTTCCTATCAGGGAATTGACTGCCCATTTGTTTATAAAGTATACTGAAATTCACAATAAATGAATATACAAATTTTGTATCGAATACTTCTTAAGCGCATACTTGTCGCTAAAAAAGGATAGTCATAACCTCTGCCTTACGTGTTCCCGCCTGTGAACTTTTAAGTTACGTGTCAGTGAAGTTAGATCGAGGTCAAAGGCCATTAGTGAAAGTTGTGAGCCTGTACTTAGTATGAGAAAACATATTGACACAAATGCCCAGCGGGTGTGCTCAGTGCTTAAGATTTTATTCATATTCGCACCAAGATATTTCAATCAAACCGTATATTTGGTACTCTAATATTCAATGCTACGATTTTTTCTGGATGCGTAGTGTCGCGCTATTGTTTGCATGGGTACTAATATCCTGCTTATTTTTCCGTGAAAGAGCTTTGCTGTATTTCTCCGAATAGATATGAATGAGTAGCCTGGACTAGTTCTAGGTAAATCACATCAGGTGACCTATCTGCCAATTTGCCTATCCAACTAACAAAAAAAAAAAAAAACTAATATTGGTCACTATCATCGCTATGATCATCATCGCTATGATCATCATCGTTATTATCATTCTCATTCTCCTTGGAATATTTGCATTATAAGGTTCATTTCCAAGACATGACAACACAAGATGAAGCCAGAACCGGGGCAGGCACCTGAACCTATGTGGGACTCACACTTGGGCAGTGTATACTCAAACTAAAACCACTGCGATCGCATTCAGTCGCTTTATGAGAGTCCCGGATCTGTAGGCAACAGAAGCACCTCAGCGAAATACCATTGACCCATCGTTTTTATACACCGCGTCAAATAGACTTCAACGTCTTCTTTGCGTAATGTCCGCTACTTTGCGTTTAACTTTTAAGACATGTCATTGTTACGAAACTTATGGCGGAGACCTCGAGCCACCATGGCACGCCAAACTATGGTGAACTTCAGCCGTACACCAAAAAACGGCAGGGTCGCGGCCTCGGACAGGACTCACATCAGGAATATGTGTATAGAATTATAGCCACAACTGTAACAAAAATGTTGGGATATAACCACACTAACAGGGTTGTATTAAATGTATATTATAATAAACTAGTAATTATTGAAAGATACAAAATACCCTTATACCCAATATTTACGTAGGAAATTGTTTAATTTAGCGTTAGAATCAGCCATTTCGATTTTTATGATATTCACTTATACTTTGTGTCACTCAAACAATCAAGACAAATTCATGTAGTACCTAGTTAAGGCTACAGAGCATGTTTATGAAACATACACTTTTCTGATGCTGTCTACAAATAAAAAAAAAATCTGCAAAATGGATTCGAGTGTACGTACGCTCGAAAAACATAACCCTCCTCCGAGCGCAGTCGGTTAGTAACGAAGGAATATTGAAAAGTAAGTCGTTGACATTTCATTGCCCACTTGAAAGTATCTATCACCATAACGAAGCGAGGATGAGATGATTTACAATACAATCAATCATTAATGTATTTATAATGATTACGTCAATTTTCTTTCAGTACATGGACGTTAAACGTAAAATCTTGGTCTATCAAACGTCTATACGAGACGATATTAATAATTTAGAGCATTGTCTAGCAGTAAGCACACAGTAAGTGTTTTTTTTTGACGCGGGGAATTTATGCACGTAGCCAGGACCTGGAGTAGGCTTCATACCTAATGTTGTTCATACTTGGGCTGGGTATACCCAATTAAAACCACTGCGAGCGCCTTCCCTTTTGAAGGTCCCGGATCTGCAGGCAACAGGAGCACCTCAGCGACAGGCTGGCCCCGGCGAAAAGCCAGACCACTCCTCGTGAGCAGTAACTGATGTATAACATAACCATTTTTTATATACATACATAACCAATAATGATCTATACTAATATTATAAAACTGAAGAGTTTGTTTGTTTGTTTGAACGAATCGAAACGAATCTCAGGATCTACTGGTCCGATTTGAAAAATTCTTTCAGTGTTGGATAGCCCATTTATCGAGGAAGGCTATATGCTATATAACATCACGATGTGACTAACAGTAATTAAGTTGAGTAAGTTAAAGCGGGCGAAGCTGCGGGCAACAGCTAGTTACTCATAAAGAGAAGAATGACAACTTCATATAAAAGTGAGGAAAATTTTCCTTAGCGTCTTGCGCCATCTATTTGCAGCAGTTTGCGCGGGAAATTCAAAATTAGTGTGTTGGTATATAAATAGTATGTATTTATTAGATATATATTTGCTTATTTTAAAAAGGGTTCAAAATTTGAAGCACTGTGTTTTTCGCAGAGCGACTTGCAGTTATGTGTATGCCGATTAATGTTTCTAATTTTGTAGAAATATGAAAAATCAAATCAGCGATCCACATCTTCAAAGAATAACTATCAAAGAACACAGTTTAGAGAAATCAATAAAATATGTAAATTTATTAAAAGAGGTTTATTAATATGTCAACAGAGCAAACACCCAAACTAAGTATGAATATCATGTTATACTATATCAGATATGTTATGATTCCCGGCAAACTTCTTGATTATGGAACTTAATGTAAAAGAACTAAAACAATGTAAGAGTCTTTATGCACGAAAAATCAAAATTAGTTTATTTGTAGAAAATAATCCAAATTTCAAGATAGAACTCTGCGCAAGCGGCGGCAGACATTTAATAAAAAGAAAATTTTAGTAAATGTTTATATTTATTTATTATTTTTTTATTTATTGTTTCCCTTTCCTTATACTGCAACTAAGAACTACAACTACTTTGCTCTATTGTTTAACTATTAAAAATATAATTCACAATTGATTCCAAGTTTTTACCATAGTATTTGTAATAAAATAAAATAAAAATAATTCAAAACTTAAATGTATTTTTTCAGTGGTCTCATTATAGCAGGCATGACAGGCAATATACAACCTAACGTTTGCATATTCTATGAGCTTCTTACTTTCGATTGGTATAGAATTTATCTTATAATCAAACTACTACAATTATTAATTAAACGTACCCTGGACTAAAATCAGTTAGGCAACCCATATGCAATATATTTCTTGACATATTAAATTAAGTATAAAATAAGTTTCATCAAATAAACATCTCAGTGAAGGTCGTTTTATATCCCGGATATGACAAGATATGACATTGGCAAGACTGACTGTGCTATTTATGAAGATTTGTGGGAGTACAAGTTAAAAAGGGAAAACACGTATATTTTAAAATATATTGAAAAAAACTGTGGATACCTAAAACAATAATATTATTTTATATTATAATAATAAAAGCACACAAAGTATCAATAAATGTATGTACAATTTTAGCATGGATTTAAAATCAGTAGGACGTGGGATAATAGGCGGAAAAACGTTATATAACGAAGATACATTTCGTATATCTAGTCTTCCTATTTGACAACTGTGCCACAAGAACATTAGTGGAACAAAAACATAACTCGGACAATATAACAACATTGCGCATCGTCTCGAACTTTATAATAGCTTCGACATTAAAATCGACCTCTTTGTGTTCAAAAATAATTCATTACCAGTTATGTAACGAATTTTAGTAGTTTCGAAATAATTAGTATAGCATTTGACCCGCATTTTACGTGAGAGATCTTACGCGTGAGCGTCTAAAATGAATTTCAATAACTCGCGTAATTATTTTTATATAACAGTTTTTTTATTTGTATAGATTGGAGTATACGAGCCGTATGTAATGGCGAGCAATCAAGTCAATAATGTGACTGACGCTATGACCAGATCAGGTTGACCTGTCAATGCCTATGTGTATATTATAGTATGTGTATATTGGGACCAAGTGTGATACGCAATTAAGTCACATTGTTGATTTTGTGATTCTATCCCGACAAGGAAAGACAGTAATCGGTACTATTTAAAGTCATTATGGGATAAAAAGTGCATATTTTTTAAAGTGAAAACTTATTCTGACGCACCGCACATAGATTTTTATACGCTGTGAGTGAGGTTGATCGTCACGCTAGGAGGTGAAAGGCTCGATCGATTGAACTCTGGACCACCAAATGTGCCCGAGCGAGAAAGATTCAGCCACAAGCTCTCCACTGCTGAGTGGCAAATCGCTGTGTTTTTACTTCTATCGGCAGTCTCCATGACTGGTTGTGTTTTTTTATTAATTCCTCAATAAACACCAAGACGGCTGATACTCCACCATTGAAATTCAGCTGGGACCGGTCACAGCACGGAGATCACTCATCAAGTGCACGAAAAAGGTTTATAATGATGATGATAATTATGGTAGAGTCTTCTATTTTCACTTCTTCTTTTTCTTGGGGTGCCAACTTCTACTGGAACTGAGGCTATTATTACTTTAGAGACCATTGCTCGGAATCTATTTTCACTACTACCAGCTGTGAATTTTGAAGCATATTGAAAGCATGCTTGTTTAAAGAAGAAGTACAGATTTCTGTACGATCATGTATTGAATTTTCGGATATAACATTTAATAATCATAATTTTAGATATTCTGTAAATAAAAGCCGGTAAACATGAAATTTATTCACAAATTTGTAAACACCAGCTGTGTGATCGAGAATAACGTCATCTCAGAAGACACGTCGAATGTATATTACGCTGTCGCCGACTGACGAAATGTTTTGTTGATATGAATATTAATTTACTTAATAAATACTTAATCAATTTTAATCGCTTTTATAAGCTTATTACATCGATTGTGTTTAAATTAAAACTGTTCTCGAAATACGATTAGGCTTAAAATCTATTATTATTGACATAAATTAGAATCAAATATAAAACTAGATTTCACACGCAATTTTTTGGCAACGTAATCTTCTTCAGAATATTTTATTGTATTTATGTCTTTTCTATAAAAATGGCTAATAGCTTAAATAATATGAATACAGATTATTATAAGAGATAAATGATTTTTCATGAGTCAGCTATGTACATTTGTTTTATGTTAACTTCACATTAAAATGAAGTAAGTGGTTTTAGCATTGAAATAAAATGGCGTTTATGGTCCTAAAGATATAAGTATAAGAATTATTAGTTAATTGTTTCCTAAATAATTTGGTTTCATGTTAGTTGGAAAGGCAAACGAGCAGATGAGTCACATGATGGTAAGTGGTCAGTGTCGCCCATGAGCTTACACAATTTAACCTGAAAATAGACTGGCCTGAGATGTAAGATCATAGTCCGGTGCCGGTGAAGATAAAACTGTATCATGATGGAACATAATATAAGTAGAATGGAGGTATCCTTCCAGAGGGGAAAGTGGCACATCCTTACCACCGTTACAAACAAAAAATCATACGACATTGATTTAAATTGAAGAGTGTAGTTTTCATTAGAATTAATTAAAATGCTTGTTTGCTTATGACAAAAAATTAAGGTCCGGCCTATCCAGACATAGATATTAGTAGATAGTGTATAGAGTCTATAATCTATAGGTGGACCATGATACTGGTACTGGTCAGTTTTGCTCTAAATCAACTCTTGCTCGCGTATCTTATAGCCCCTCTATAGGTAGATGCATTTTTTTTTGTATGTATGTGACACGATTACTCCGCCGTTTGTGCATGGATTTCGATGGTTATTTTTTGTTTGAAAGCTGGTGTTTCCAATTTGGTCCCATATTAATTTTATTAAGATCCGACAAGCCGTTTTTTAGTTATTCCCAATATTGCCTATTTGGTGGGTTTCTTTTACCTCAATGATATTATGCTCATTTTATTACTCGGCGGTGTAACAATTGTATAGGATGCTTTGTTAGCACACCATTGTATGTTGCGGTTATCGTAATCATCATCATCATCATCACCATCATCATCATGATCATCATCATCATGATTATCATCATCATCATTCCTTATCCGTCCACTGCTGAATATAGGTTTTTTTAATGTCATCAGTGGGCAAATGAACAGTCGGAGCCGCACGCCGCCGACGCCCATACACATCCGAACAACCAAGGCCACGCAGATGCGCCACTCTCCTCTTCCCCATCCCCCCCAATGAGCCACCGGAAACTCACAAACCGCACGAAATGAGACAGCACAGCTGTAACTTGATGATGTTGTTATGTGAGCGAGAGGTACTACCCCGGTCGTGCCGGCCCAATTCGGCTGCAATGCAGCATGGCACTACCTCTTATAATCCTTCAATGAACGCCAAGAAGATGAATTTCGGAATCACTAAAAATTAAGAAATAAAATCATTTTACAAAAAATTAAAACCGACTCTGCAATTGTAGAATCAACAATGTCAATAATACTAATATCCTCTAAAATCTCGTAATCGATCACGATACTAGGATATTCTTTGTCAATTAGAGTACGATTTGGATTTGGTGGTAATAGTTATTTGAATTTAATTGTTTAATTTTCACTTCTATCGCCAGTCCCTGTGAACGTCCCTGTGGGTTAGTTTTTTCAATAGGTTTTCTGTAGCTCAAAAACATTCTCGAGCTTGCACTTCTTCTCTTATTTCCTATTTTCGTGGGATAGTTCTGCTAGAATCAATAAAAACTCCAAAAAATAAGAATATAGGTAAATATATAATACAATTAATAGATACTGAAAATTTTATAAAAATATACACTTATTGCGTGTAAATTGGTGGTTGGAGGGATATATGCCCCTAATAACTGTGCCTTGAAAAATAAGGGCAACTAACCTTTGTGATAGGGATAGATGCCCACGTATTTTTTAATAAATTATAAACAAAATAGCATCAATTTACACTTAGATGTAGACCCAATGAACCGGAGGAGGGGAGACGCGGAAGAGGAGGTCTCGGATGGTAACGAGGCCGAAGGAGAGGGGGAGAGCTGGCGGAGGCTCCTGAGACGGCGAATGCTCCGCGAGTGGAGGAAGCGGCTGGAGGAGCCGAGTGCGGGTCATCGCACGGTGTTGGCCGTCGGTCCAATCCTGGAGCAGTGGATTGACCGACGGCACGGGACAATAACCTTCTTTCTACCTTTCGCAAATCCTGACGGGGCACGGCTGCTTCGGAAGGTATCTGTGGAAGGTGGCAGGGGCGGAGGACTCGCCAGGGTCATCACTGCGACAGCAGTGAAGACACCGCAGACCACACCCTGGCGGACTGCCCTGCTTGGGCTGAGGAAAGGGCGCCCCTCATCGTTGAGGTTGGCGCGGACCTGTCGCTCCCTGCGGTCATCCGAGCGATGACTGTCAGTGAGAGCATGTGGCAGGTGGTCCTCTCCTTCTGCGAGAATGTGATGTCGCAAAAGGAGGAGGCAGAGCGGGAGAGGGAGCGCACAGCTGCCCCTACCCGTAGGAGAGCACGGTGGCGACAGGTGGTCGCACCGCCGTGAGGGACCTTTGCGCGGCCGATCGGGGGATCTGCCGCGCGCGTGTAAGTCCCGAGCTATAAGGCACCCTTATGTGTTCAGGGTGCCTTAAGCGGAGAAGGAGGAGGGGACGCCATCCCCCGCCTCCAGAGAAGAGTGCCGGATGGCACACCGTTGTGGCCTGGTGAGGACGTCCACAGCTCCCTCGCCGGGTCACCCAGACGACGAGGAGAACACCGCTGGGGTTTAGTGGGTAGAGTCTGCGCCCACTTTACCATCTTTTCGGGCGCAGAGAGTCCCACATAACCCCCGGGCTCCCCCGGGCCCGGTGGTATGTATAAGAGCATTCCCCAGCGGAAACAAAAAAAAAGAGACCCAATGAACCAATATGTTGACGTAATAAAAAATATAACGGAATTTATTACTAATTATAAAGTTATACAACGCAAAATCCTAACCTTTAAATGTTTGACATGTTCGTGAGTTTCGCTGCGGAGATAATTACACACACGAGCAAAATGCCTCTTTTCGTGGATTGTCTGACTGGCTTCTGCTTATGCGAGTTCGGGAAGTAGGTTTTTAGAATATTAGGCATCTATCCTGCTGCGGCATCTATACCGGTTTTATCCTATTAATGTTGCGAATTAATAAGTATTGGCATTTTTTTAATATTTTCCCTCAATAACTTGTACTACTTGTGTTTTTTGGAGAGAAAAGATATATAACTTATAAAAAAATCTCGTATCTTATTATGGAGTTAAAATAAAAACAGTTTTTTAGAAACGTTACATATCTTACATGTGCAACGGTTGGGAAAGTTACATAAAAATGTTAATAAATTAAATTTTACCCTAACTAATTGAATAATATGTAATTTTTTTGTGAGGTTCGTTTGAAAAAATCCAAAACACACTTTCACCATTTACTCTATTACTCTCAGTTATGCCTCAAATTAAAATTACTTAACGTATTTAAACAGATTGATAAACATCACAATTATCATAATAAAAAATACGCATATTAGTGCAATAGCTTCCACGGAGCTTAGATATTATAGGAGATGTATAAAAATGTCTACGAAATATAGAGATAATAAAGTTTTATTCAAGGGTGCCTTGCAATCGCAGAGATCACCGATTTAAATAAGTGATTATTTAATATTTATGAAGTGAACTTGAACTAATTTTATTTATAAAAAAAATATATAATTAAATAAATATGGAACTATAAATTAAAAAGTAAATAATTAAATAAAAAAATAGGATAAAAGTTTTTACAAAGTCAACGTTAGTATTAAATTAATATGTATATTATTTAGTGACGTCACGGGGATCAGAATGATAGGTAAAAATAGACACTAAAGTCTACAACGCCTTGTCGATTGTTCTCCTTTCTATTTAACCTCCATGTAGTTTATTTAATTAAATCAAACATAGGTACCTCTTTACTCGTATAAAGAGGTATGGAAAGGTTAATAACATTCGTCATTTTTTTATTGCACGATTCAACATTAAACTCATTATTTAGAATCTATACTATTTCACCCGTGGTCTCGAGCCTATGTATCCCCAAGGAACTGCACTTTATTTTCGGGATAAAATAGTGTGTGTGCTATTTCAAATTACAATCTATCTTTGTGCAATATTCCATTCAATGTATCTACATTGGGTCGTTCTGGCGTGATTGAATAACAAATATGCTTCCATTTAAACTTTAAACCTTAAAATGACAGAATTATAATTTTTGTTTTGTTTACGATGTTATTTTGTAAATAGTCAGAGTCACCCATATGGGCAACTGGGCACTGGTTGAATCGTCAAGTTCAACTAGGACTCCCTCCTGCAAATTCTTTATGTGTTGCCTATCTTGAGACGTAATTTTGTCAGTCAGTAATTACTGTGCGTTTCAAGTGAGAATAGGACGGACTTAGCGCCATATTGTGACCTCATCGTTGTCAATTCAAACCAGTTACATAGGGTAGTCAAAAAGGTTTATTTTTAATTAAATTTATTTAGAGAGATTAAGTGACAAAAATCAATCAGAATCTAGCTCTTCAATTCCGCTCATCTCTGCATTTCTGTCCGAGTGCGCGTCAGATACGTGTTAACGTGTTTTTATTTATTCCTGTAGCCAAAAGAACTCGCTTGGTCACTTTCCTTTCATTTTTCAGTATTTGTAAAATGGTAGCGTACATTTCACGAGTCAAACTTATATTTCCTTCAGGTCTTCAAGATGGAGCACACTAATAACGGAAGGAAGCAACCGACGTCCTTATTTTCTTTAATAATTTTGACATGGCTCCAGGGCCATTGCGGCAACAATGAAATAAAAAATGATATTGTATGGTTTTAAAAACGAGTTATGACTTCAATTTTTTTAAATACTTTACTACTATTTAACGATTTTATTTAAATTCGATTTAAAACTATTAATTATGCAAATAAGTTTTTGTGCAAACCGTACTTTCCAAGTATTATTTGACAGATAGAGGTCATTGACTATTCTTATTTGAAATGCATTATACATTGCCTGTACTACCCCTCTTTTAGAAAGCGGTATCACGGCAGATGTAGGTACGTAGGATGGTAGTATTTGTGCAGATGGGTGCTCCTCCTCCTATCCATAAAAACAAAAAACCATGACGACATTAATTTAAATTCAAGGGTAAATTAAACAATCATAGTTTTCATTGGAATTAAGTTTCGTTAAAGGAAATTGCGTCTATTACAATAAAGTTATCAAAGATAAGATCTCGCATTTGCAATACGTACAAACTATATTGTACTGCAACGGCCTTGTGCGAGAGGCTTCAGATTTTTTAAACATGGATACGGATCCCTCCCAGATAGGAACCCACCTCGAGGTATTGATGCGGCTTTTGGAATAGCAACAACTTCGGTATCTCCGTTACTTCTTATTCCTGATAAAAGAAGACTGGAGGTTGCCTACTTAGTGCAATTGGCTTCACTATTGCTGGTTGCTGCATCCATTATTGTTGAGCTCCCTTCATGACAAGGTTTGGATAACGAGAGGAAACATGGAAACACCTGAGACACGTTTTTTATGTTAGTTGGATAGACATACTGGCAGACGTGCCACCTGATGGTAGTTAAGTGGTCGACGTCGCCCATGAATTTTAACTTGATTACCTGGAACTAGCCAAAGTGACTAATTTATGTGTTGCCTATCATGAGACATTAGATGTTAAGTATCTCCAAAAATTACACTGCCTGTTCTGCCCTTCTCTCAGAAACACAGCAAAGGTGCTTCACGGGAGAAATAAGTAAGATGGCGGTACCCATGCAGTCGGGAGCGCGGCACAGCGCATTCTTCCCACCGGTGAAACGTACTCTAAAAAATAAAGGGAAGTAAGAGTCTGCTGCTATTGTTCATGAAGAAGCTAATAGGTATCTAGCTGTAGATGATGCAACGCGGCTGCTGATACTATCCCAAAAAAAGGCTGCTGATGATGATAATGATGGTTAACAATGATGTTGATGAATACTATTCCTAAAAATAGACGAGTTAATATAAAACTCTTGTATGAACATAACAGCCTATAATTTTACTCAGTAATCTTAATTAATTTTGTTACTTAAGAAGTTAATTAACATTAAAAAAGTCTAATGAGTTAATTTACGACTTGTTATTTTTGTAGTAACAACACTTTCTGTATTACTTCAAATGATAGTTGCAAACTCAAATTTCATTATCTTACCAATATTATAAAGGCGAAAGTTTGTAAGTTTGTTGCTCTTTCACGGCAAAACGGCTGATCTGATTTGGCTGAAAGTTGAGATGGTGATGGCTTATACCTTGAACTAGGACACAGACTATAAAAATAATCATCATCAATCCGGATACGGTTGTAAATATAAGTCAACCCAGGCGAAGCTGTGGGCACTAGTGGATAATTAATATGAACAAAAGCGTAAATAATGATATTAATAGAAAACTTACTCTCCGCCGGCTCATCTACGTAGTTCTCGGTAATATGGGAATACAGGGATAAAATGCAAGCGTAACAAACGTACAAACTCAACTAATATTAGATTAGAATATTTAATCGACATGCTATTTTTTGGCGTCTTGGCGTTCTTTGAGGTAGGCATATGTTCAGCAGTAAACGGATAGAGGCTGATGATGATGAAGAAGATGATGATGATGTTATTTGTTAGATATATTATTTTCAATTTATTCGAAGGATGTTAGGTACATTGTATATCCTAGCGTTTATCTAGCTATAGGTCGCAACTGCTAATATCCAAATTACATTCCTGTAATATCACGTTGACATCCATTAGGCAGTATTATTATTCAATCGCAGTATAGTCTATCGGCGTTTGTAAAATCGACTATGTAGGGTAGTTGCAAAATAGTTCTCTCTATGAATTTAAACATAAAACGCAACGTGTATTCAAAGCGGCACTTCTATAAATGGTCGAACTTGACCCATATGGTTGGTATTTTGAATAGTTTATACTGCCGAAGTACTGTACTATGTGGCTCACGTAAATGATTATTGATATTTATAAATGCGTTAGTGTAGAATTTAAAGCATTAAAATTATGTAGATAATGATTACGATGATCTTGAAACTAAAATACTTCTTTGAGGGAAGATTCGTTCGGAAAAAATAGTGCCTATAAAAATGCATCCGTAATGGACATCTCAAATTTACGAACGAATACAAACATAGAACATAGCAGGCGACCACAGCCCGTATATAACCACTAAGTAAGATGGGTAATTAATAAATAAGAATTATTTTGAGAAAAACTATTATCGGGAGCTCTAATTCATATGTAAGTATTTTTCCTAAAAAAAAACAAGGAATGAGTGTTTGGTTTGAAGTTAGACCAAGAAAATTTGGTACTAAACTGTCCATAATAAACTTTAAAAAAATATATTCTTCAATACCTATATTTTTTTCGACGAGATAATATTTTTTATGTAGATTATGGGGCAAATGGACAGTTGTTTTACCTGTGATTTGCCATATCCATAGACACCCGCTACACCATAGGATTAGCATAACCGGCCTTTACAATATGAGTATGCTCTTTTTTTGAAAATAATTAAATAAATATCTTAATTTCCTTATTATGAAAGTTAGAATAAATAAAATTTTCGAAAAATTAAAAAAAAAATGCGTGTGTACAAAGTACATATTATGGCAGAAGTGAAACTTATTTGGCAAACTAATTTTTAAATTCGTTTATATTTATATTAATTTAAAGCTTTAAAGTTCGCTCTATCTCACTCTCCCTTGCGATCTTCCTCACACACTTGCTCCCTCCTCTCACTCCATGGCTCTGAGCTTCATGCTATGTTCGCCCTTTCTCACTCTCTCTCAATCGGTCTCAATCACTCTCTCCCGCTTCTTGGACAAAAAGTTGCACATTTTCGTCCGTAAAATTTAAATTACCCTTATGAGTGCAAAGGACTTTCTTCCTTTTACTTCAAAAATAGCAAAATATTTTTTAGGAATTCTCTAAGTTAATTTACGAACATCTTACGGACCATCTAGATATGCGATTGCTAACCTACATACATATTTTGTCAGACTTACAATTAGCCGGTAAGCAGCAATTAAACGCACTCGGTTTCTAAGCGTTGTTATTTTAAGTGTATGTGTAAATTCGCATTGTGAGTAAATGCTAAACAAAGCGACAAACAGACTAATTTCTATATACCCAAGTTTCACAAGAACTTAGGAGAATCGGTAACTCAAATGACAACGATACATTCAATATTCGTACGAGTACTACAACATATCACATAATATATTTTTTATCTATTTTTCTTTTAAATGTCCAATACAACCAAGTCACCGTAAAAATAAGACAATTTTTGTAAAGTTTTTCATGCCATAAAGAATCCACCGAGCAGTCGGAGCCTTATGGTGACTACCGACGCCTAGACATCCGCACAACCTATATATTATACCTATATATATACAAGTTATGCAGCGTTATCCTTTTTTCCTATCCCCCGAAATCCCACGAAACGCAACAGCATAACTGTCACTTGACGCAGGTGTTATATGAGCGAGTGGTACCACCCCGGTCGTGCCGGCTACAAAGCAGCATGGCACGACCTCTTACAAAACGTCCGACAATATTATTGTGTTGATTACAAGTCAAGTTTCATTGCAAAATGATAGCGGGAAGATATACCATTTTTTCTCTTTAACACCAGGAAATGCTCTGAGGCATCCTGCGGGGGAGTGGGTCTCCCCAGGCGGGTATGTGGGACTCGATGCACCCGAAAGCTGGTAAGTGGCTCTACCCACTAAAACCCGGCGAGTGCCACCAATGCCGCCTTTGGTGAGATGCCCCGGATCTAATTAGCAAACAGGGCACCTCAACGGCTAGTCAATCCCCCAAGGGCCCGACGCCACCTCCATAGATTATGGTTGTCACGCACCACAGTTGTTCTGTGGTGCGTGACACGTGACCCCTCCTAACGTCGGAACAGTACAGTGGGATGAGGTTCCCGTCCTCGCCCCTTGCTCTTCTTATAAGAGTGGTACAAAAGCTCCCTCGGCTCAATTTTAACTTCGCCCAAGGCGCTAGGCTAGCCCCAATGCCACGTCAAGGCCTGAACCATGGTGGGGCGGAAAGATATACCATAGCCGAATATTCTTCAGAGTATAACTAGCATGAATTGTAGCTAGTATTGGAACACAGCACTGTTTTAGTTTTATTAGGGTTCCGTAGCCAAACGGCAAAAACGGAACCCTTATAGATTCGTCATGTCTGTCTATCTGTCTGTCTGTCTGTCTGTCCGTCTGTCCGTCTGTCTGTCCGTCCGTATGTCACAGCCACTTTTTTCCGAAACTATAAAATCTATACTGTTGAAACTTGGTTGTAGTAAGTAAAAAAGTAGATGTATTCTGTGAACCGCATTAAGATTTTTACACAAAAGTAGAAAAAAAGCAATAAATATTAAAAAAAAAATTATTTTCATAATAAACCATATTTTTTGTTAAAGTATCTAAGGTTGTAAATTATGTAATGGTACGGGACCCTTCGTGCGTAAGTCCGACTAGCACTTGGCCAGTTTTTATTTTTATTTGAGATAGGCAAACGTTATCCATAAACATAATAATGCAACTGCCGGGACTTGTATAAATGTGCTCTGGCCTAGCAACACTTCCATCTATTGTTTATTCTCATTATTATGATATTATATATATTATGATAGTTGGTCTAAGTGCCGGGAATTAGCGCGCGGCTCCACCGCGACCCGGAGATGCTACGCACGTTTGTCAAGTTTCGCTTTGCAAGAAAATGTATGTGATTGCTTCCACTGCAACCCACGGACACACGTGCATAGACACGCCATGCGCTTCCGTGGAGCCGTGCGTTTATACATATGATGTCGATCCTATGTATCTGCATATCCAGTATAACAACGCTTTCAAATGCTGTAGGGGGTTGCGTGACGCTGTAGCGCGTCAAGAATGTTTGCCGTTGCTCACACCGATGGTTTCAAAGCGGTCCTATGCTGACGCGTCTGTAAAATGCCAGCAACAGCATTCTGAAAGTTATTGAGGCTAGATTTGACTAGATTGACTGCCCTATCCAAATACACGGATTAAGGATAGCCAATGGTAGGTATTATATATAGTAAATAATTTACTGTAAACACTATTAACATAATTATAAGTTGATATTATAACTAACACACTAACTATATTTTATTGGCATTCTTTGTTCGAAATAAAAAAAAAAACTATTCTATTCTACACTATAGGTCCAGCTTTGCTGTGTTTAGAAACAATAGCATATATTTTCTAAATACAGCAAATCTGATTCACGAACGAAATCATTTTAGACTAAGTAATTATATAAAAGAAAGAAAAAATGTTGGAAGCGGTTTTTAGCAGTAGTCGCAAAAGGCTGATAACGATGGAGATGTGGGCTTTGGACCCGCGCTACACATCATAATAACTCAGGGAGGCTGATGATAATGATGTATTCGTTAAAACCTATGTATATTTTGCTGTTTGGGAGAGAAGGGCAAGACAGGCAGTGTAATTACTGGCACCGAGACTTAACATCTTATGTCTCAGGATAGGCAACACATAAATGGGTTGCCCGGGCTCGTTCCAGGTATACTAGTTTATCCCCACTATCAGGCCTTGTCGTGGCGGTGGGGCTCAGTAACCTAGGGTGAACGGTGCACCTTGGGCGAAGCTAATTGGGCCGAGGGGGCTCTTTGTACCCCTCTTATATGAAGAGGGGACAGAAGAGCAGGGGGCAAGGGGTGAGGATGGGAACCTCACCCCATTGTACTATCCCGACGTTGGGAGGGGTTGTTCTGTGGTGCCAACCCCTCTGTGGAGGTGGCGTCGGTCCCTTGCGGGACTGACTAGCCGTCGAGGTGCCCTGTTTGTTTTCTAGATCCGGAGCATCTCACCAAAGGCGGCATTGGTGGCACTCGCCGGGTTTTAGTGGGTAGAGCTGCGTCGTGTATGTGGGAAATGCTCTGAGGCATTGCGCGGGGGAGTGCCCCCGCGCAATGCCTCAGAGCATTTCCCGGCGTTAAAGAAAAAAAAAAGGTTTATGCTCATAGACGACGTCGACCACTTACCATCAAGTGGCACGTCTGTCAGTTTTCCTTTCCAACTAACACAAAAAAAATGTAAAATTCCAGTCAGAGGGTTCCTTATTAGCTACCCGATGAACTCATAGGCCCTGCAACAGTATAGATTGTCGATAATAGTAATTAGTATTCAGCTCATAGGTGATTAATTAATAATTAATTAGAAATTACGTAACGCGGCTAACACCAATTGCGAGGTAAAGTACTTAAGGATTTAAATTGTATATATGTTATGTAATATAAATAGTGAATTCTTAACATAGTTTTTTGACCATTATATTGGATGTTAGATAACAAATATCAGAGCTTTTTAACAGGTTTTTAAAAAAATAGCAATTAATTTAGAAAATATTTTTTAATTTTAAAGGTAAAATATAGCACATTTTAAAGAAAGTTTAATCTCAAAATTCTATTCGCCTACTAAGATATTCTAATGGGAATAACATTTCATATATTATATATTTATTTTAGTTCTCATCGAGTACTAAAATAAATATAATATATGACAGACTTTTAGGACTTATTAGAAACATTTTAGTAGTTTAATAAATAAAATACATCACCTCGCATTGGTTAGCCTTTATGTGAACATGGACCCACTTCCCCCAATTTTTATGAGATCCCGACCAACAGCGAGAAATATAATCTCTTAATTTACGGTCATAATTTTTATTAGAAACATTATTTTCGTTTTGTTGATGTGCTGAACTTATTGCTCAAAGTACTCAAGTCTTAAAATAAGAATTTTGCATATCTATAACATTTTTGTAGATCTGATAACTTATTATTAATCATAATTATATTGATATCGATCTGATGTTCAACGTTCGAATAAAAATAAGAGTTATGAACAATACTCCTCATTGGTGCCTGTTCTTCATTGCATTTTTAATTAAAATCTGTTTTTGTAATTTTAAGCGTACGTCAATTACAGTTATATCAGTACACGGAATATAAAGTTACCCAGATCGTCACGCAAACAACATCACACAATAAATCCTACTACAGTTACTTACTGGAATAAGAGATTCATCTCATAAGAGAAAGTATTTTATATAATCTTAAGGAATTAAATTAAAACTAAATTATCTCTAAAAAGCTAATATATCAAAAATGCATATTACATAAAAATGATATTCGTGCAAGCGAAATGCACCTTTGAACTGTCTATAGAGCCTTTAGTCACGAATCACGATTGGGAAAATCTCACGCAGCCATCCTGAGCGAAGGAGGCGTAGCATACGAGAGAGGGGCTCCTAAATAAATACACACGCGCGCTCTCATCTGAGTCAGTCGCGGCGTACACCACAGTTCCAAAATGAGGACGCTGGCGATCACGGTGGGTGTTGTGATGTGATGTGATATGTTATAGTGATACGTGCTCATCATTTATTCAAAGTCAAATAGTCAAAAGTTTTTAAAATCCATTGAATTTGTTTCGTGGTTTTGGTTTAATTGAAAGTCATAACTTAATAAATTAAATTAATTTTAGTAGTGAAAAAAATATATATAGTGAACATGTAGAGATTAAATTTTTCAATTAATTGCCTTTCATTAATCCGATGAATTAATTTTCATGTATAGTCAATTTTGATTCAAAGATTTTATAAATAATAGTTACAACTAATTTAAAACTAAAAAAAATAGGTGGAAAAATAAGTTTTATTTTATTAAACATCGATTTTTTTCAGGTCTTATTGGCATTGGCCATTGCGGCTACATTTGCTGTACCAGTATCTCAGACGGCAGTAAGTGACAACGCTCGAGAAAAACGATCACCTGGCTGGCACTCACCCCCTGAAGGTGTTTGGGAGAAAAAACTTGTATGGAAAGAAGACTGGAAAAAAGTTTGGAAAACAGAGAAAAAACTGATATGGAAAACAGAATGGAAAAAAGAAAAAGAACCAGCCTGGAAAACTGAACAAGTGCAACAGTGGAAGGAAGAACAAGTTCCTGCATGGAAAGTTGTCCAAAAACCAATTTGGAAGGAAGTTCAAGTACCTGTTTGGAAGGAGGTTCAAGTTCCGGATTGGAAAAAAGTATGGAAACCAGTATGGAAAGAAATCCAAGTACCTGTCACCAAAAATATCCAAGTTCCAGAATGGAAACAAAATTACGTCCCTGAATGGGTTAAAGAAGGAGTTCCCGGAGAAAAGTATTTAGGTAAGGATCATCAAGGATGGGAATACACCAGTCACGACTTATGGAGGAAAAAACTTGTCTGGAAACCAGTCTGGAAGAAAGTTTGGCGCACGGAACAAAAACAGGAATGGGTAACTGAGAAAAAACTGGAATGGAAAGAAGAATGGAAACAAATATGGCGAACTGAGAAAAAACAGGCTTGGGTTACGGAGAAAAAGCAGGAATGGATAGAAGAGAAAGTACAGGTTTGGAAAACAGTCAAAAAGGAAGTGTGGGTGCCAGTCCAGAAAAAGATATGGGTTGAAAAATGGAAGCAGATTCAAGTACCAGTTTGGAAGACTATTGAGGTACCAGCGTGGAAAAAGGTATGGAAACCTGTTTGGCAAAAAGTTTGGGTACCAATTCATCATGAGCACCATGAACACCACGACCACCACGAACACCACGGATGGGATTAAGCTTAGGTAATGTTTATTACTTATTTGTACATATAGCATAAATTACATAGTCATTTGTTAACTAATTGTTACCACGAAACCCAAGATATCTTGAGTTATTGTTTTTGTTTTTTTTTTGTTGTAAATAATAACTATCAACCATATCTATTGGTACCCTAGGTAATCTATTTGCCAAGCAAATATATCTGAGGCAAGCAAACGCGATTTTTATAATTGATATAAATAATACAATGTATTATCTTGGCAAGCGAATGTAATTGTACTTCTGTGTGACCATTATAAAATCAAAATCAGTAATCAAAATTAATCACAAATATGATTAAATTTTCGAAATGTCATTTTCTATGATATACTGCTGAAACCATATGAGGCAGAAATGGAAAAACAAAAATATTTGTTTAGTCACCATTTGTGATCGATTTTCTCTTGACTGTTGAAGTCATATTTAAGAGGCTATTAGTGTAGGAAGTATGCATCGTTGCAATTAACATCCGCAAGTCATCGTTTTCTTTATTAATAAGAAAAGTAGTAACTCAAAATTAAAAATTAAAAATTAGTAAAAAAAAACACGGTATTTCTTTTCACGAGGCTTGATTTGTCATACCATTTATTAGTAACGAAAACATGACAATTTTACTGCACCAAATAGGTGATATTAGTTGTTATCGTAGCACTATCTCTTGTAAATTTTTGTTTTGTTATTGCGTTGTTTCTTTACCAAAAAATGTTACTTATAATCTTGAAATATAAACTGAGTACGTAGGAGTAACATACCTATATAAGTTTTTATAAAATTATATTTAAATATAAAGAAAATAAACGAAAGATGAATTCATTTTTGTTTTTTATTATTATCCATTGTAATCTAAAGATAGCCATTGAAATTAAAATTCAAACAATACATGACTATTCATGTTAGTGTAATGTCATCATCACTGAAAGCGTTAATTGATTGATGTCTAACAGTGGACAGAAACGGCCTGATGATGATAATATGATGGTTGATTCTATCCAAGCGATACCTCATACATGACACGAGGACTCCATCAATTAGTATCCAATTACTTGACCTATTGCATTCCATTTGTATTTTAATATCATTTAAATATTTTATTTATATACATTCGGGAATAATGAAGGAGGTGGGCAACATTCAAATAGGATAAGGCGGGGGGATCGCTCATCTTGAAGTTCATTAAAAGAGTCCACGATGACGAGGACAATACAAAATTTTATAAGATATAACATATAGCACAAAAGCTTCTGAAAGTTTCTCATAATGATCATCGTACTTATATTAATTATAATTAGCATCTATGAATTTGTCCTTTTAAAAACGCCTTTACTGAAATATTCAACATCTAACAGTGCATGACAAGGGCTGATGATGATGATTAATTTCACAAAAAAGTAGTCAATTTAAAAGCTTCTTTTTCTTTTTTGTAGACTAATTGGTAATAATAAGTAGAGATGCATTCATAAGTACAAAAATTGTAGATGAGTTTTTTCTATCAATAAAAGTCTTACAAGTGTCTTCTTTCTTTACATTAAGTTATTTCGAAATAACTGTAGATGCCTTTTAAGATATGATACATTAAAAACGAATATAGACGTAATAATTTACTAATTTTTTTATGTTAGTTGTATAGGCAAACTGGCAAGCGTGCCACCTGATGGAAAGTGGCCAACGTCGCCTATAAACATAAACCAGCCCACCCGGAACGATCCCAGGCAACTCATCTAAGTGTTGCCTATCCTGAGACATAAGATGTTAAGTCTCGGTGCCAGTAATTACACTGCCTGTCTTGCCCTTCTCTCCGAAACACAGCAAAGCTGTTTCACGGGAGAAACAAGCAAGATGGTGGTACCCATGCAGCCGGGAGCGCGGCACAGCGCTTCCCTCCCACCGGTAAAAATGCTGACTTTGTGAAGGATATATGGATAGGGAACATGAGATAGATTTTTCTGCTTGCACGGGTTCAATATGCAAGTACTGGACTCCTGGTTCATAAAGGGACGTCTAAGAAGTCGATTCTTGTTAAGTATACATATGCATTCTGTGCAATATTTTTTGCATAAGCCTTAAACATCATCATCATTTTCAGACCCTTAATGAAAACTTTGAACGATGTGTAAAATGTACATGAAATAACAATCACTTTAGAAATGAGTGAGAGACTAAAAAAAACACAAGTGATGTAGGTAACTTGCGTGCCTTACGCCTTCCTAGCATGTGCTATCCTGATTATCCTGATCATGATATTGGAATAATTTTATCAAATTATTGTATTGTCATCGGTCCTCGATAAATCTACAAAGATTGAACAAAATCTGGTTGTTAGAAGTGAGTCAAAATCATGTTCAAAGATTCCATTACATACATAGATACATATAGATACATAGATACAACCCAAGCTAATAAAAGCGTGTTAAAAAGGCCCATTACTTCTAGTTATCGAGCATATAACCTGGAATAGAGTGGTAAAGTTATGGTTTGTATGAAAACAAATTCCGCCTAATTTGTGCTGCGACGTTGCGCCGGTTCTGCGCTCTGATTGGCCGACTGATGGCCATTGATGCATGATTGGCCGATCACGACAAATCACTGACTTTTCGGAAAGAAGTTTCGGAATTTTATGGTTCACATTACTACTCTATCAGGTTAAATGCTCGATGCTTCCAGTACTATACAGGTTGATGATATTGATATGATTCCGATATGCCGATAAAATGATTCCCAAGGTGTGCGCTGTTATAAGATGCTTATCTCTTCGATCTACGAGCTCGAATGTATCGGCAGTCCCGGTGATCAGCGTAAGTTTTCGCAACTGGTAACAAATTATAATCATAGCTATATTTATAAATATAGCGCTTATAATAATTATTGTATTTTAAAAATCCGGTTTTGAGTACCTAGTTGTGGTTTATATTTTACCCTTTATAATGCAAAACAAGTTTTAATTAGAAGTCGGTTTTAATTTTATTTCTCAGTTCTTTTTAAATATTTTGGCATATTGTACCGTATAAACTATGAAGCAATCCTAACAAAAGGTAACTGCTGTAAATCGTATAAATGAAAACACAAGGTAGCAGTAGCTACGGCTTACAGTAGTAAGCCGCTGACTAGTTTACTTAACGGTCCCTCGTCTTCATCATCAGACCCCCAATGAAAGTCACAACTTATCTAGATATAAGGTTCCCATTAATATAAATTACTAGCTGTTGCCTGCAGCTTCGCCCGCGTTAACTTAGATTCACAGTCGTAGACGGATTGATGATGATTATTTTAATAGCCTAAGTTACTCCTTATTAGTGAAAGTTCCGTCACAATCGGCCCAGCCGTTTCCAAAATTATCCGAAACAAATAGACAGACAGACAGACAGGCAAAAATTGTAAAAAAAAAACTGCATAGATTAAAATCCAAACACAAGGTAACTGTTGTACCTAAATTGTTTAGGAGTTCCTTCGACTGTCTCTCGGCTCCATCATCAAATCGACTCCAGACCTTAATTAAATAGTTGTGTTTAAAATACTTAAATAAATATACGAAAGCACTAGTCGCCCCTACGATTTATTAAGGTTTCCCTCGATCCTGGGTCCCTCGTCAGGGAACACCCTTGGAATACCTCCTTTAAACCAAAAAAAGAATTATCAACATCGGTTTACAATTGGCGAAAATATCATTGAACATACATAAAATATACATACAGACGAACATATAACTTCCTCCGCAAGTAAAACATAATGATAAGACCTGAAATTTTTTTTTACTATAAAAACAGCCAAAACTGTTTCGAAAAACTATATTCTTAAGCACTGTGACTTTTTTAATTTTTTTATTTATTTTAATTATCCAATATTATATATATACTTAACAATGTAAAAGTTCTCAAAATGTAGATCAGTTTTTAACATCTTTTTATCAGAACATCACCTTTTCTTTTCACCACAAAACAAATTTTGACACTATTCATCATTAGTCGGTGCTCAATTAGCTGTGAAGTTAAACAAAGTCACTCAGTCTCAAACACAAACACTATACACAAATTCACCATCTCAAACCACTTAGGATTTTTATTCATTAATTTTAATGTTTTAAAATTGGTCTGAGCTTTGTGTCATTGGGGATGATCATTGTTCAACCTATTTTACGGAGTAAGATATAATGGCATTATGTTAAGTATCCTAGCTAATTTGTGTAATTAGACACACGCAACTGAAATGTATAATTATTAATAGGTTATACCTAATTCACAGATAATAATTATTTTTGAAGATCTTATTGTGTAATGTTATAATATTAAATGTGAACCATACACGATCTATAAAATACATCTACGAACCATCGTGATGGGAAGAAAAGACAAACAAACACACTTTCACTTTTTGTATTTATAATATGAGATTATTGGGTACGGAAATTATTGGTTACTTGTCCGCGGTGATTGTGATACTATTTTCACCTCGGCTAGTATCAATCAGAATAATAGAGCCTTTAGTATTTGAGCGAAATTTGCTGTTATTGAATAGAAATCCAATGTTATGTAACATTGAATATCAAGTATACAATACAATATAGTTACCCACACTAACATGTCTTTGCTATGCATATCTCATTCGAAAATCAAAATCATTTTTTTTTTCAAAATAGTAACAAATACAGTATCTTTTTGAACGTCAATTGAATCTACCACCGGTTCCAAGGTAAGCCCACTGAGAAGAACCGGCGAAACAAACTCAGTGGAACCAATCTTTTCAAATAATATATATTATATAACAATTTTAACATCTGATCCTGAAATGCCCAGGAGGAACGCCTTATTCCCAGGGTGAGTATCTTCCATGAAAGACGGGCGTATTGGCCATTGCTTGCATATGAGCTGACTACGAATACGACATGACAAGCGGGTTAAAGAACTTCGCACACCATCAAAGATTGTATCTTATCCACAGTGTGTCTCATTAGAAATACGACGTGTAAAAACAAACATATAAGGTATTTAGTTACCAAAATTTATTACCTCTTTAGCATCATTAAACAACCTACTACTTGATGAAATCTCAAACCAGCCTCTCACAATCTTCATAATCACAATAGAAAAACCCACAATTTACAAATTTGGATATCGCATAAATATTTTATAGTTGTATAATAATACTCTCAACAACACACTATTAATATTAGTAAATCGTTTCCATA
Organism: Helleia helle; assembly: GCA_963853865.1. Lineage (NCBI taxonomy): Eukaryota > Metazoa > Arthropoda > Insecta > Lepidoptera > Lycaenidae > Helleia > Helleia helle. The sequence continues at coordinate 11,935,242 of OY971420.1, forward strand.
TTATAATGAAGAAATATCTGTTTATTTTATTTTATGTAATTTTTTTGATGTTTAGCTTTCTTTGTTGTTTGGGATTGGCCTTTGTTTGTTGTTTTATTTTTCTTTAACGCCGTGAAATGTTCAGAGGCATCCCGCGGGGGAGTGGGTCTCGCTGCGCCCGACAGCTGGTAAGTGGACGCAGCTCTACCCACTAAAACCCGGCGAGATGCCCCGGATCTAGTAAACAAACAGGGCACCTCGACAGTTTGTCAGTCCCGCAAGGGGCCGACGCCACCTCCACAGAGGGGTTGTCCCGCACCACATAACAACCCCTCCCATCGTCGGGACGGTACAATGGGGTGAGGTCCCATCCTCACCCCTTGCCCCCTGCTCTTCAGTCCCCTCTTCTTATAAGAGGGGTACAAAGAGCCCCCTCGGCCCAATTCGCTTCGCCCAAGGTGCAAGGGCTCACCCTAGTTTACTGAGCCCCACCGCCACGATAAGGCCTGAACCATGGTGGGGGCCTTTGTTCATGCACTTTTGTGACAATTACGTTGCTGTCTTATGCAGCAATTATGCCAACCTACATGCCAAAATACAGGAAGCATACGTTTGTAATATTGTTCTTTCGTCGGAAAGATATATTCGTGGGAGAGATCTTATTTGTAACGCGTGTTCGTACGCATCGATATCATTATCCCCTTATTACTGCACAACAATTGTGATAGTGATGCTCTGTTGCGAGTAGAAGTTCATCTTAATTACTTGAACTGAAACTTAACATTTTGCATATTGATCATATACTCAGGAGAGCAGACGGTTTCCTTTATGCAACGTTAACCACACAAGGTGGCTCATTTGCTAGATTGCCTATAGTAACAAAATATGAATAGACAAATGAATTACTTATATATAATGCTATAAAAAAGATAAACAATAATAGATCGAATTGTTTCTGGAACAAAAGATAACCTCATCCTAATTGGTAATTTACATCTAATTTTTTTTACTCATAACCACATATTTAACAGGTATGCTAATTTTGGTACATTAGCAAAACAAGAATAATAAGTTGATAGTATGCTAAGTAGCAGGTGATCAGAATAAAAACAATGGTAATTAAAAAATCCTTAGAAAAGATTCCAAAAATGTCTAACGTATTACACATACGTCTCTAAGCTAAGCAGGTTTGTTATGTAAATATTTATGTCACTTTTAGTGCATCAATAGAAATCTAGACTTGGAATCCGTTCTTACAAGATTATCTCACATCATCTTACTTTCACTTATAAAGAAGATGTATAATAGCAATTCATGAGCTATCACTGTGAGTAATGATTAGTATCTAATATATGAAAGGAGTTCCTAGACCATTAGCAACAAATATAATGATATCATGCACAAAAACATCGCATTCATATACAGTACATATCATAGTACTGGAGGCGGCTATGTTTATTTTTGTTAGTTTAATATAAATTAAATTGTGAAATAATAACAATATAATTTACTTTTATTTAGTCATGAATTATTCGTCTGAGATGTTGCAAAGCAGTATGATAATTGATTTATTTTTGATTCCTAATATTTTCATCATCTTCATTTTTACCGTTTGCAGTTCAGTTCTCTTTTAATGAATACCAACTTCTTTTAACACTTGATTATTATTATTTTTCTGCTTATTGGGAAACAGCTATTTAATGGTCGAAATATATATAATGTCAGATTGGATTCCTGTGTGGCTCTAATCTAAATAATAAACCTCCTTAGCCAATTCTAGAATACCGCTAACATTTGATGTGACCTATGGTTTATAAACTATCTCCATTAATTTTATTAAAACTTGTGTTTTTTTTATGTTAGTTGGATAGGCAAACTGACAAACGTGCCACCTGATGGTAAGTGGTCGACGTCGCCCATGAACATAAACTAGTTTACCTGGAACGAGCCCAGGCAACTCATCTATGTGTTGCCTATCCTGAGGGCTGAGACATAAGATGTTAAGTCTCGGTGCCAGTAATTAAACTGCCTGTCTTGCCCTTCTCTCAGAAACACAGCAAAGCTGTTTTACGGGAGAAACAAGCAAGATGGTGGTACCCATGCAGCCGGGAGCGCGGCACAGCACAACCCTCCCACCGGTGTTCGCTCCATGTAGCCATCTCAAGATCGGTTGGTTATCTCATAATCTCTCGAACTCTATCTCTCACTTATATTCCTTGAGTAGATGTTTTACAATAAGAATATTCTTAAGTTATCTAAATGGGACGGACAGGTGCAGTGGCCACAAAATGTATGCCATCTTCAGGTTCATGAAAGAGGCATGTGTCTAGCAGTTGATAAAATAGGGTGATGATGATGATGATGTACATGGGAAAAATACAATAGAAAGATGTTTTTTGTCTTATAAATTCGTGTCAAATAACAAATATATTTCGTGGGCAATTAAAATGTATAATCTCCATGATAATTGTATAACATGTCTGATCATCTCTAAGCACCGACACAATCTTTTTTCGCTTTCTATTGTTTAGTATCAGAATGCAACGGAACCAGTTTCAAAACGTTTTCGAAGTTGTTCAATAAATTACTCTCAAATGTCAACAATACGCCTAATTATGCTCAATAATCGTTATCTTTTATGGCGTCTACAATGATTTAACATGACCAATAATTAATTTTACAGGCAAGTTTTTAAAACTTTGACTCGGAGTAAAAAAGTGTACCTACTACCTAACTTCTTTTTTAAGTTGGTTAAATAAACAATTGATGATTCTATCTAGCTGTAGCAATATATTCTATTGACATAATTCTAGCTAGCAGTTGTTTACGGGTCCGAACGAGTGGGCTCTGTAAGCACTTATTTAAAATGTCCTATAATTATAAGAAATGTAGCCTATATCATATATTTTTTTACTTTTCTCTTCATTTTTCATTCCCCTCAAATAGTGAGATAGTTTAGAGGAGAAAGTTGCTCTCATGTCAAGAATGAGATACTTAAATATGAATCGGATGCCGATGCATCCAATAACAGAGTAGTCATTCCATAATGATGACTTTGTTTACATTCGAAATACGGTTACAGTTTTGAATTTAGAATCGGTGAAGATACTACTACTGGCCATCTTGGGCGAAACCCAAACCGGTGGGAGGGAAGCGCTGTGCCGCGCTCCCGGCTGCATGGGTACCACCATCTTGCTTGTTTCTCCCGTGAAACAGCTTTGCTGTGTTTCGGAGAGAAGGGCAAGACAAGCAGTGTAATTACTGGCACCGAGACTTAACATCTTATGTCTCAGGATAGGCAACACATAGATGAGTTGCCTGGGCTCGTTCCAGGTATACTAGTTTATGTTCATGGACGACGTCGACCACTTACCATCAGGTGGGACGTTTGTCAGTTTGCCTACCCAACTCATAAAAAAAAAAAAAAAAACACCAAGTGAACCGAGGGAGATGCTCTTTGTTTATGAAGAGCGGACAAAACAGTAGGAGGGGACAAGGGGCGAGGATGGGAACCTCACCCCATTGCACTGTTCCGACGTTGGGAGGGATTGTTCTGTGGTGCGGGACAACCCTTTTGTGGAGGTGCGGTCGGTCCCTTGAGGGACTGATTAGCCGTCGAGGTGCCCTGTTTGCTCAATAGATCCGGGCCACCTCACCAAAGGTGGCATTGGTGGTACTCACAATCCCAATTACCCGCCTAAGGAGTCTTCCTCCCCCGCGGGATGCCTAATAGCATTTCCCAGTAGAAAAGAAAAATAAAGACGTTTACTGACAATCTTGAGAGGTTTTCCTTCATAGTCAACCAATACCTCTCTGAACTTCAGATACCTAAATTATGAAATATCCGGAGAGGTACTTTTTGGTTTGATGAAAAAATTAAAAAAAAAAAAAATCTAAAGAAAATAAAAACAGGTAACATATTTCAATTTTAAAGTGGGAGACTGGAGACCGAACTAATTTGCCATTTTAATCCCAACAAGGAATAAGTCCTATCTATAGGTACCGTGCCTTCGTACCGTGATTATGGTTTTAAATTACATAATAAAAATATTTTTTTCTACCTCATCACATACACAACTCGCTCATCTTTCCATACAAACGCAGAACAGTAATTACTACAATGTTTAACGTTACCATAAAAAACTAAGTATAATATAAATTGATGTCGTCATTATCTATGTCTGTATGGTATATACATAAAAAAAATCGTAAAAAAATATACATTTAAAAAATACAAGCTTCTAAACTTTCGTATTTCAACACTGATTTTAGCTCAACTTTGGGCAAAAATAAATAGTACACAGAGCACGAAAGCTCAAAAATAAAGCCTGTACAGACATAGATTAGTTATTCAAAAGTTGAAATAAATTTATTATAAAAATATACACATAATAGTTTTTCTATAATAACTGTTTTGCTATAAGAATTTTAGGAATGAATCATTGTGTATGTGTGTTCTAGCACACATGTTCGCGCACTATATCAGGTAAGATAGCATTATTCATTTAGTTGGAGTTCGCGCCGTCGACTTGTTCAACCTTAACGAAGACATGTAGCAGTAAACTATTACGTGCTAATTACGAAAACACCTCAAATGCTTCTATTAATCATTAGCCAATCACCAAGGTACCACGTCACCATTTTATAACGATAATACAGTCAGCGTTACATGATAACAAAATGTATTTTGTTGGAATAAATTTGTATTGTATTAAATTAAAATTTATGATATTGTCGTAAAAACCGATACTTTCGTAAATGCATGTAAGCCATCGCAGATTTACGACTGTGTTGCCGCATAAGACCACACGCGTTCAGGTTTTGCTTTTGTAACTTCGAAATCAGGAAGAAATGTAAAAGTTAGAAGTGAGCTTTGGTTCTGATGGCTATGATTAGCATGAAAGTAAAAATACGTCTATAACTTTATAAGAGAGGTTTATTACAGCAAAGATACTGTCAATCTAAAACAACAGTCTGGAAACGGTATTCAATGATTTTTTTATGGAAACTCAACTTGTTGGTATCATATATTTTGTTATATAATAATAATATCTATGGACGCTTTCACACCACGCCAATCTGGTCCCGTGGTAAGTTCTCGAAGACCTTGTGTTACGGGACATTATATTTAATACTTTTATACGATACATTAAGATTTTTATGATATTATACACATATTTAAAACACATCCATGACTCAGGAACACAGAAAACTTTTAGCTCTCTGGCGGGATTCGAACCCGCAACTTCCGACTTGAGCACCAACACGCTAACCATTGAGCCACGGAGGTCGTCAAATTAATTGTCTGTATTCAAATGTGTACCCATGCCCACCGTACATACTTTCTTAAATTGTTGCTTGTTTGTAATATTAAGCAAAAACAATGCATTTTGTCACATTAGGAGTAATTTAAAACACAAAGAATAGCCGAAATCGTAGAGAAGAAACAAAGGTCTACGGTAACAGACAATTGGGTCTTACGTCACAGCTAATTTGAATAAAAAATGTAGTGAACAAAAAAGTGAAACGGTAGCCTCACGACGCGTTGTAAAGGAGAGTACTTCGTGTTTTTCTGTTATTCCGGTGTTTTTTTAATGACGTTGTGACGCTGTTAGAATAACAATTGATCCTTTATTCCGTTTGCCTCCTATACTCTTAATACAAATAAATTGTATTTAAATTATAAAAATAATAAAATTTGTGATTTAGATATTCTATAATCATCATCATCAGACCCTATTGCTGAACATAGGCCTCCCTCAATGAACGCCAAGACGACCGATCCCTTGCCACTCGCATCCAACACAGCACGGAGATCGTCTTTCCACCTGATTAATGGCCGACCAACACTTCATCTAGCTAGATTGCTTGGGCACCGTGCATGACCCGCCTCCCTCTCCAGAGGGAGGGATGAGGGCCGGCCCTCATGATGATAGGTTAAATTCAACCGTAAAAGATTCCTGGACCGTATCGGATTTGACTAGTCCAAATCCTGCTCTCCCGAGCAGCGCGCGCGATGAAACGCGCCCCCTGCGGGGCGCGGAGGGGGGCGTCTCCCTTTCGAATATTTCTTAAGTGAGCCATCTGCTCACTTACCACCGATTAAGGTTAAAAGCCATTAGGCCGAAAAGTCTAGCCCTTCCGAAAAAAAAAAAAACAATTCATCTAACTAATAATATAATGTGGTGGCAACTATATATTTTATTGTATTATTATTGTATATATATGTTTTATTTATTGTATATTTACCGGTGAGAGGGTTACGCTGTGCCGTGCTCCCGTCTGCTTGGGTACCACCATCTATGGTTTCTCCCGTGAAACAGCCTTGCAGTATTTCGGAGAGATGGACAGGACAGGCAGTGTAATTACTGACAGCTAGACTTAACCACTTATGTCTCAGGATAGGCAACACATACATGATTTGCTTGGGTTAACATCAGGTTAACTTGTATATGTTCATGGGCGACGTTGACCACTTACCATCATATGGCTCGTCTGCCCGTTTGTCTAACCAACTAACATGAAAAAAAACTTTTCTGGTGGTATGTTTGGCCTATATCCAGCGGTGACCGGAATGTGGTTGATAATCATGGTGATGACGATGACGATGGCGATGGCGATAATAATGACGTTGAAAAGGCAAAGCTATATAAAGAGGTCGTATACCAACAAAATCAACATCCGTCAATACTGTATGTTTTACGCACAGCTATTTATCTTAATGCCGTGGGTAATAATCGTGTTAATTCCCTTTTGTCTCGTATTAAGATCATACATAGAAACCTAACAATAGCACGGAAGCGGAATAAACATAAACCATCATATGAATTCTTGGCGTTAAAAGAACACAAAATATTTTGTCTACACATAGAAACATTGTGTATATTTTTTGCTAACAAATGCGCACAATAAATAATCCCACAAAAACAGTTTCACTGTAAAATGTCGCGCCAAGTACACGTCTAACTATATACACGTATAGCAAAAATTAAAAAAAAACTAATCTTTACAAAAAATATGAAATAAAAAACCAAGTACACAAAACCTTTCGGATTAAAAGAAACACTCATTAAAAACTGTGAAAATTGAAAAAAAAATTGGTGTAGTATAGTTACAAAAAAAAAAAAAAAAAACTACACCAATTGTTTTTTCAATTTTCACAGTTTTTAATGAGTGTTTCTTTTAATCCGAGAGGTTTTGTGTACTTGGTTTTTTATTTCATATTTTTTGTAAAGATTAGTTTATTTTTTTATTTTTGCTATACGTGTATATAGTTAGACGTGTACTTGGCGCGACATTTTACAGTGAAACTGTTTTTGTGGGATATCTCTTTTTTTTGTAAAGCATATATTAATTAACATAATTACATTTCAAATATTTTAATATTTTAAATATTTATACTTCTTGAGTAATTCATCAAAATTTTTATTCATAAATTTTCTCAAATAATTTAATAATAAAAGAGGTTAGTACTATTACAATACTTTTACTTTAAATGACGCTTGTGACTGACCAGTGACCAATGCAACATCGTCATAGGTATTTTTTTTAATGTTATTTTGATTTTAAAAATTAACATAGAGCATGCGTTCCTGTTAGTGGTGGTTAATATAACGCATAGCGCCATTGCGTAGCGCGCTATTCATACCCAACGTATAGCGTACGCTATATAAATTCCTATTCGGCGCTATAACGTAGCGCCTCGCTACATTAAGTATGTAGCGAGGCGGCTAACGTAGGCCGTAGTTATAACTTTATAACATTCGAACTACGCCAACGTGCTAGATCGTAGACGCTAGACGTTATAATTTATAGTTTATACGTCAGTCAGCGACGAGCGCGCGCTCGCGCTAGATTTGTCGTGCGCTATCCCGGCTGGCACACGCGAGCTACGTAATTCTAGTCTTGCGACTACACGTTATAATATAGTCTATAAAATAACGCGCTAGAAAAATATAGTTTATAGTCCATAGCACGTTATCATAAAATAGTTTATTTGCACACCACTAGTTCCTGTTATTCCTCCTGTTTAAATATTTAGAGTGTAAAAGGGAAAGTTAGATACCAGATGGCGCAACGTGCAACTTGACCGGCAGTTCAAATCAATAATTAAATTAAAGTAAAATATTATATTTGCTTATTAGTATATATAGCTAATATGTAATAATAAGTTCAAATATGTAATTAAAAAATTTAATATTTTTTGTTCTTGTCCAATATATGATTCATTATTATTTACCCTAAATTTATTAAGTTATAGTTGCACACTACCATGTCTTCAGAATAAAAAAAAATTCAAAACTTTAGATGTATTACTTTCTTTATTGTTTTCTTAAGAATAATTCAAATCCAACTACATACGAAGAAAGTCATAAATTTACTTGATACCAATGAACTTATTATTATGTTTATTGTCCTTTAAGGCCTTTAAATATTCTCCTTTCCAGAAGCAAAAAAAATGTAAAACAGTAAGGAAATAACTTCAAATGAAAATAATTAAAATTAAGAAATACTACACACATAATGTCTCGCAATTTTTGTTTACAACCAGCTCTTTTTCGCTTAAAGTATTTTTTATTGCACGGTCTGTGACAATGGGAAAACAAATTGTATTAACAATAATAAAAGTATGACAAGTCAGAAATTTGAAGTAAAATTACTTACATAATATAATAATCAATACTGAAATTAACTTGTCTGTCTCTATTTGATTATTGGAACAAATATAAGTCATCAACATATAATGCTATAACAATTTTTACATCATCCTCCTCCTTTAGAAACCTAACTCACATAAACATTGCTCCACTCTCTAATACCATGATCTAGATGACTGCTTTAAACCATAAATCATCAAGTATCAGCACATGGGCTGGTGCAGCGAAATCGCTACTGATATCCGTCGAGAGAGCACAGAGAGCAATTCTCAAGGTGGCTACATTTCGCCCTTTCCTATTCCCTACTAACCTTTTTTATAAAACATGTAAAGTCCTAACAGTCAGACAACTTTTTATACTAAACATAGTACTAAAACAGCACGCAGCTCTTGCCTACTGTACTGAACTTACTAAAAAACGAAGAAAAGATATAGTTTGCTCCCAAAAAATTGCAATAAAACATACCTTTATAACTAAATTTTATATATACCTAGGCCCTTATCTCTACAACAGATTAAATGCTTTGTTAGATATTTATCGACTAACTTACCATAAATGTAAAAAAAATCTCCAGTTGTCGCTACAAAGTATGTCGTACGAAGAGACAGAGAATTTGTTAATTAGGATAGAGTAGACTTTAACTATTTATACATTTATATTATAAGTTATATGTAGTTTAATATAAATGATACAATATGATTCTCAATATAAAAATATAAAAAAAAATCCAGTTGTCGCTACAAAGTAGGTCGTACGAAGAGACAGATAATTCGTTAATTAGGTTAGATTAGATTTTACCTATTTATACTTTTATCTTATAAGTTATATATAGTTTAATATAAATGATAAAATATGATTCGTGAAGCGAATACACTAGCCCTTTTAGCCTGAAACACAGGATTTCCTAGTTCAGGCAGTCAGTACATATATTGTAAATACCTAAGAAACATTGCATTGTAATTATAGATTTTATATTACTTAATATGTAAGTTTCTGAAATAAACATTTTAATATTTTTTTTATTATTATAAATTACTTTGTTTAACAATCTAATTCTTATTTGAATCACAATTAATAACTAGTTGAACCTTATAAATGTCCTCTTTAAGAAAACCATTTAAGAATGCTGTTTTAACATCTAAATGAGTGACATCTAAATTTAACTGAACAGATAGTGCGAACAATAATTTCAAAGTAGAATGTCTGACATCTGGTGAGAAAGTCTATTCATAATCAATACCAGGCCTCTGTGTAACCTTGTGCCCTTAGCCACTAAACATGCTCTGTAACATTATCACTACTTAATTTCCTTTTATATACCCACTTGCACTGTACTAAAGTTTAATCAAAAGGTAATTTACTCACAGGAACCCATACATCATTTTCTTCAAAAGCTTGCATGCAGCTTTCCTCTATTGCCTCAATCCACTTGTCTCTTTCTGGGCTCTCCAGAGCTTCATGGACACAGACTGGATCATTAGTAACATTTGGACTCAACGTTGTACATAGATTTGGAAATCTATACCGTTCTGGCAGCTTTTTTATTCACTTAATTTGGGTCCCCCTTTACTAAAAGTAAATGGTACTGGTTCCTCATTTTCTTCTTCAGATTGCTGTCTGTGTATGATATTCCCGTAACTACTCCATCTTTCATTTTATTCTGGTCATTTATATTCAAATGGCCAATCTCCTATGACACTCTTCACTAATTACTGTTGAAGTAGGAGTAAAAAAACATTGTTTATGTTCCATGACCAACTTATAAACACCATCTTCTTGGTTTGCTACAGTCACCAAACTGTTTTTTCTATTGTAAACATAACAGCATTTCTCCTTTAACTCCACATTGTTTCCATTCTTGATAAGTTGACTATAGTAGAGTATAGCAAAAATTTAATACCAATTTAATTGGTAGGAGATGAAGTCAAGAAACAAACTCCAGCGGCATTTATTATGCGGTTATGTCTAATTTTTAGAGTTTTGACCGAATAAAATCGGTTGAAACTAAATAAAAAAATACATTAAAATATTCACACCACAATTACATAGATAGAGATAGTACATCTCACTTTGTTAAATAATTTTGTTATTTCTCGAAAAATAATTAGAGTTTAGACTGTATTGTCATTTTTCTTTCCAATTGGCATTTTCTGTTGGAACCGGCTAAGACCTGAGGCCATGCTGCCATATCTGTTGTGTTAACAAAAATATCTTGTCTGTGCTTTGGAGAAACGGCGGAAAATGCCAAAAAGCGCGGCTCTGCCCCTCTAGCACCCATCAATCAACTATCACTTCCCATTCTATTCACCCAGAACAGTTCACCATAATATTCGCCAACGAATCACATTATATATTACACAGATTAAGTTTTAAAAACAAACACTACAGGAAACCATCTGAACAGCCCTACAATAGAAAACCACTCCAGAACAGTTCTCCACAATATTCGCCAACCAATCACAATATATACAGTTTTTAAAACAAACACTAGTAAATCACTCAAAATGAACAAAACACAAAATAACAATTAATTAACGGGAAACTGGGAAGAAACGAAGAAGATTGAGCTCTTAACAGAAACGAATATATGAAACAAAAGACGTTTATCAAATAAAAAATACGACAGAAAAAATATATTATACGAAAGACGTTTATCAAATATAAAATATGACAGAAAAAATAAATAAAAATAAGCTATAGAGCATACAAGAAAAAAAACGAAATACTTAATTTTTAATACAACACCGTATATTGATAACGATAGGCAGCATGGCCTCTAGCCTTTGCCTGTTCCGATAGGATAAAACTAAAAAACAAGCAACCAACTTCGATGTCAAAACTCAAAATTCTCACTGTAACGTCATATAAAATATTTTCTCTGAATATAAATAATTAAAGAGGTTAATCGCAAAACGGCGCAAGCAATAATTTTCATGTTTGAAATGTATTAAATAATTGCTGAGACCCAATAATTTTTTGTAATATGTGTAAAATTCGTAAAAAGAAACTTATTAAAAATAGTGTGAAGTCTTAGTGTTTTGGCAATAATAACAAAATAAAGACCCAAATTTTTTTTTTTGTTTTGGAGGTTATGTTTACATATGTCTCGAGAATATATACACAGTGCCTCACGCCAAACTACTTGGATGTGTTCTTGGCGCTAGACACTAACGTGTCTCCTGATTAGAAATTTTACATGAACACATAATAAACAAAAAAGATAAAGGAGTCTTACTAATATTATAAACACGAAAGTTTGTAAGAATGTATGGATGTATGTTTGTTACTTTTTCATGAAAAACTACTAAATGGATTTTAATGAAACTACAATAACATAGTTTATACATTAGAATATAGGCTATAATTTATCCCTGTATTCTCGCGGGGACGTGAAGTACGCGGTTGAAACCACGGGGCACTGCTAGTAATATAAAGATTTTTCATGACTATTCAATTGGAAAGTTGTAATATTTTAACATAATATTTTGTCTGCAAACATTGTAGACATTTTGAGACATTTTTGGATTTTGAATTCATAAGTTGATCTGATTAATTTAAATAAAAAAGGATTAAACAACTGAGTTGTCGTCGTGGCGTTCATTAAAAATCTGTGACCAGCAGCGGACGAAAATTGGTTGTTGATGATGAACACTCTTGAAACTATCGCAATCGTAGCAGAACGAAAGACGATCTCCCTGTGCTGGCCTGTTCGTGTTGGATGCGAGTGGAAGGGATCAATCGTCTTGGCGTTCATTGAGGGAGACCTATGTTCAGCGGTGGACGGATAGGGGCTGATGATGATTATTATTATTTTAAAGAACACGTCCTACATCCATATTAAGAATATTTAATTATGTGTTTCTAATATAAGTATATATATTGTGCCAATAAATTAAATACTTACTCATACCTTATGTAATGTATTTGATAATGTGTTTCCATGAAGTATTCAACATATTGGCTTCGTTTAATTGCGCAAATAGTTGGACATTTTCCGATAGGTACATACGTGAATGTGGGTGAAATTACTATTAAGCAACGTATAGACTTGTAGCTCAAGCATAAGTGAAGCGTTTGAATAACATTCAAATAGATTGAATATATTGTCAACAAAAGTATTTAGCTTGACTCAATCGACTAGTTTAAATATCTTTACACTTGGTCACATTTTTGTTTCTGTTACACTAAAATTACAAAAATATCTATTTTGTGCTAAAATATTGAAACATTATAAATTGCCTAGACGTCCGAATGGTGTTACGTATACCGTTGTAGCATATAGTGCTATTCAATGACAGTTCCATGAATGGAGCAGTAAGAGGTAGTGCCATGCTGTTCTGCAGCCGAATCGGGCCGGCACGACCGGGGTGGTACCTCTCGCTCACATGACACCGGCGTCAAGTGACAGCGATGCTGTCCCGTTTCGTGCAGTGAGATTTTCCGGTGGCCCATTTGGGGGAGGGGGGGATAGGGAAAAGGAGGGAACGCATCTGCATAACTTTTAGTTGAGCAGATGTCTACGGGCATCGGTAGTAAGGCTCCGACTGCTCGGTTTCCTCCTTGTGACATAAAAAAGCAAGATTACTTATTGTGATTTTTGTATTGCTATTAGGTAGGTGCGTAAGCTCGTTAAAGTGGCAGTGTGCTGATCATACACTCAGGTGAGCGGATGGCTGATGGGTCAATAAGGTTCAAGAGTGGAGGCCACGTTTAGGTAGACGAAGTGTTGGTTAATTAACCAGGTGGGAAGACGATCTCCGTCCGGTGGCCGGTCCGTGTTGGATGCGAGTGGCGAGGGATCGGACGTCTTGGCGTTTATTAAGGGAGGCCTATGTTCAGCAGTGGACGGATAGAGGCTGATGATGATACACTGAAAAACCTCTCATACGTCATAATACCGTAACAGCTTTACATTATAAAATATCATTCCTTATATGTCCCACTGTTGGGCACGAGTCTCCTCCTCGAAATCAGGCGAAGAAGGTGTTGGGCCATAGTTTACCGCGCTGTTTATGGCTCTGGCCTAATGCGGGTTGGTGAGCTTCACCACCTTCAAAGACTTTTAATCTCATCAGGCTCATTTTTCCTCAGTGTTTCCTTTACCGGTGAGCAAGCGAAGGTCTACGTAACGAATTTTAACATTGTCTACCAACTTGCGATAACGATAACGAGTGACATAATTGACGACGGCTTATGTCAATCCCATACATTTTATTCTTTTCGAACTTCGTTATCGTTTTTTTAATGTTACTTTGTCTAAGGCCTCAGGTCTAAAACCGAACATTATCAGTCCATTAAATCTCAACGTTTAAGCTTAGAAAGACTGAATCAACATAATTAAATAATTATTTACGTGACGCCACACGCTCGACTAGTCAACAAACTCGAATCCTCTCGAACGACAAGTAAAACGTGTGTGACAACTAACCGCATGGTTACTACAGGGCCAAGAAAATATTATAACTACCATATGCTATTTTTTTTTATTTTTTTTTTATCTTTAACGCCGGGAAATGCTGAGGCATCCCGCGGGGGAGTGGGTCTCCCCACGCGGGTATGTGGGACTCGCTGCCCGACAGCTGGTATGTAATGTAATGGACGCAGCTCTACCCACTAAAACCCGGCGAGTGCCACCAATGCCGCCTTTGATGAGGTGCCCCGGATCTAGAAAACAAACAGGGCACCTCGACGGCTAGTCAGTCCCGCAAGGGACCGACGCCACCTCCACAGAGGGGTTGTCCCGCACCACACTACAACCCCTCCTAACGTCGGGACAGTACAATGGGGTGAGATTCCCATCCTCACCCCTTGCCCCCTGCTCTTCTGTCCCCTCTTCTTATGAGAGGGGTAAAAAGAGCCCCCTCGGCCCAATGAGCTTCGCCCAAGGTGCACCGCTCACCCTAGGTTACTGAGCCCCACCGCCAAAATAATAACCGCCATAAAATAACCATATGCTAGAGTAAGGTTCCATATGGTAAAAAGCATAAGCATTTTATACTAACATGGATATTTCACCATTAAAACTGTTTAAAACGTGATATTAGTTTAACAAGTTGCGGTTGAGCTGACATACCTACAAACACATGACTGTGCCTTATTGATTTTAAGGTAGTATTTTTTTTTACATTTTGATAAAATATTTATTTTGTTATCTTTTTTCAGGTGCGGTTGCACCCGCGTACTTCCCATTCCCGTGGAATTACAGGAATAAACTATAGCATAAACAAGGTTGATAAAAGCGAGAGGCATTAAATTAAACCACGTATACTATGAACCATTTTCAGGCTACACGCCAAAACTTAGACCAATATAATCAATAATTTAGTCACAGGATATTTTTAAAGTTTTAAAGCCGCTCCGGTTTGTTCGACCCGGTGAGACGCAACGTGCTGTGCGACGTTGCCTTTTAGATTCGAATGACATTTTACAAAAGTTTACAAAGAGTTTTTACGTTTTACTTTGACTATTCACGTATTTAAGTTCTTTGAAAAACTTTTTTTTTATTGCTCTCAAACTATTTTTTTATAGTTTCGGATTAACCGTAAGCATGTGTAGTATATGTAGTTTAATTTAATGCTTCTCGCTTTTATCAACCTTGTATATTATTCTGATGTCTCAGCTATATTACTGTAATGTTTCTTCAAAATCCATCTAGTAGTTTTTGCGTGAAAGTGTAACAAACATAATATTATATCCATACATTTTTACAACTTTCGCGTTTATAATATTAGTTGCATTTTGACGTGATAACGTCTTATAATTAATTATTGATAAACACCGGCAGCGCGCACGAAAAAGTATCTCGTTCCACTGTCAAACAAAATGTTATAGAGAACACGTGACACGAGTTATTTGTGTTTATTTATCAATCAATTTATCAATTCAATTTATCTCCATAATTTTCAGTCTAATTTCATTTTGTTCACTTCAAAACAGTTTTTTTAAAAACAACGGCAAAAAAGGTAATTAATTTTTCATCAATGTTTCTTAATTACGTTATCAAATAAAACAGCTATCGTCCTTAAACCGACTTTACAGACAATCAATATTTTTTTATTTCTATCTGTTTTAGGTAAAAATGAAATGTAGATAATATTTTCATACTTACGTTACTAATAAACCTTATACTTTAATGAGATTCCAAATATAGTTCAATCATTACATGCAGACAAAATTTGTTTAACAATTGCCTAGATAAAAATTGGCCCCGAAAAAGGCTGAAAATCTGTTTCAGTATAGACTATATTTTAATATATCATTACACTTAAAACTTAATTACCATATTATAATGAATAACCAGTAGCAAAGTTTAATGATCATAATTTTCTCGCGTATACGCAAAGTTACACGTATGCTCGAATAGACTGATGGTCTATAAACAACAATCGTCGAATATTATACAATATGTTTACCTATACTCTAGAACAGTGGTTCCTAAACTTTAATGATAACGAAATACCAACCAAATACCTTTTATTTTATGGAACCTCATTTCAAATGAGTACAAATCAACACTGAAATTTGTATATGAACAGTTTTTTAAGAAATATGCAATATAATTCATTAAAACATTATTCTTACATTAAAGTAAAATGTTCTTCTAAACACAAATTTTGCGATATTTCAAAATAATATTTGTGAACATGATATTATTTAACAGCTGATAATAAATAATGTTCGTGAAAAAACTTTAGAAATCCCTGCTCTTGAATACGGACGTAGAAAATCCACAGGCATTTTCTTTACATTCCAAATTACCATAATATGTATTTTATGTAAAAAAAAGGTGCCATTGTAAAATCACAACACGCTGCCACTTTGTATGGTAATGTAAAAATATTTTTAGAAAGTAACTACAGATATCTGTTGTTGAAATATTTTGAATAGTAAATTGTTTAATTAATTGCGTCATTTTATTAATCTGCGGCGCTGAAAGGTCGCTTCTGCTTTAAATAATTAAGTAGAATATGCCGTAACCCAATGTAAATGGCTGTTTTTAGCAAATATTTGTACTTCTACAACTCTCACTGGTATTGAGTCAGTAGGTAGGTCTTGGACTTCTTTCGTGAGACAATAACGCTCCATCAAAAGAGCTGATTTTTTCCGAAGGTGATCGCTATGGAGGCGAATTATGATAACTTGGCATCTTTTAGTCGGGATCGTACAGAGTAGGTTCACTTTAGTTAAGACAAAATTTTTCAGTGTCAATGTCTACCCAAGCTATACGTGAGGTGTGTCACGGGCTGTACTTATTTCATTCCAGTCATGCTCTACAGTTATGTAAAAATAGAGCTGCATAGCTGTCATTATCAGACTAAGAGATCTATCACAGAGGTTGGACCTTTGGTGCGGACGTCCACAACTCCCTCGCCGGGTCACCCAGACGACGAGGAGAATACTGCTGGGGTTTAGTAGGTAGAGCCTGCGTCCACCTTACCATCTTTTCAGGCGCAAAAAGTCCCACATAGACCCCTCCCCCCGGACCCGCCACCGGCTCGCGGATAATTTAAAAATATTTTATATCAATAAATAATAAAATAAAAAAATCTTTTTGAATACAGACAATATTACGTGGGTAGTAACTGCACATAATGTCCAAGTGCATCGTTGCATAAGAAATGCAGCATTATGTCACAAAGCGCATTGATATTATGTTATAGGAATATAAATGTATTAGACGCCCCCTGCGGCGTCCCTCGTGAACTGTGGGTCCAAGTCGTGTCGCGCAAGTCAAACGCTTGAAATTAGTCAAACCATTATAATTAATCAACTTTTACGGATTTTATCGAGGTTTATTAAGATTCTTCTTATTATTTATTATTAAGATTCTTATTCGATCTTACCACCTTGGAATTCCATTATTAAAATTATCAAATCAAAATCCAAGCAAAATATGTCACAGATTAAAGATACAGTTAGCAGTTTTTGCGTAGATAGGACTAACCAAAATATTGATAGGGTAGTTTCGAATAAATTTGTAATGATAGGACATAATATGACACCTCAGTCCTCCCGTGACCATGGTTGCTGTAAAGTATCACAAACATCAGGCTTGTAAAAATCTAAATACGTTTATTCAAAAGTTGCAACATTGAATAAAAATATTTGATTTTTAATAAAAGAGCGACCATAGCGCCACGTGTCTCAACGGATTAAACGAAGCATAAATATTATGATTGTAAATAAAAATAATCTCATATTTTGTAAAAAAAAAAACTAAAAATTACAAATGACTATCGCCAAAAAATGGTTATTTAATTTAAATATAATGGTATTGTTATCATAATCACACAATACCGGTGGAAGCGCTGCGCCGCGCTCTCGGTTGCATGGGTACCACCATCTTGCTTTTTCCTCCGTGAAACAGCTTTGTTGTGTTTCGGAGAGAAGGGCAAGACAGGCAGTGTAATTACTGGCACCGAGATTTAACATCCTTTTTTTTTTTTTTTAAACGCCGGGAAATGCTCTGAGGCATCCCGCGGGTGAGTGGGTCCCCCACGCGGATATGTGAGACTCGCTGCGCCCGACAGCTGGTCAATGAACGCAGCTCTACCCACTTAAACCCGGCGAGTGCCACCAATACCGCCTTTGGTGAGGTGCTCCGGATCTAGAAAATAAACAGGGCACCTCGACGGCTAGTCAGTCGCGATCTCCGTGCACGACGATCTGCACGGTGAGGCCGGTACGGATGCGAGTAACGAGAAATCGGCCTTCTTGGCGATCGTTGAAAGAGCCTTTCCTGTTGGGAGCAAGCGAGTGAGAAAGTTTGAGAGAGAGAGTGTGGTAGAGCGAACGTCGTATCGCAAGTCTAGGAAATTTAAAGCTTTAGATTAGTATAATTAATATTTATATATTAACGAGATTTAAAAATTAGTTTGCCACTTTGCACGCATGCACATTTTTCATTTTTTTATGTTAGTTGGATAGGCAAACTGGCAAACGTACCACCTGATGGTAAATGGTCGACGTCGCCTATGAACATAAAAAAATCGTATTATTAATAAATTAGTTACTGAGGATAAAAATGGTGTCAAAAATCCCTTAGTTATATTTAACCAATATAGACATATTATGCCATCTCGGATTTTTCAGTAGGCATATTTAGGATACACAATTCTACCATATTACATTGAGACATTAATAATTATTATCCTAACTTTCGGAACCGGGGCCGGGCCCGGCTCGGGCGCGAGGCGCGGCATCACGGAGCGCCCGGCTCGCGCGGCTCCGTCGAAATCACGGTGTTGCATTATTTTGATTTTGCTATATCTTCTAAGATATGCATTTCATTTGCATAGTGTAAACGGGAAAAACATACTTCATGAAATACTCAAGCTAATTAATATATTTAAAATGATAAGGATTAATACCACATTTGTGTAAATAGCTTTCCAACTACCGTTTTATAATTGCCCATTTTTTAAGTATTAAAATGGATATAGTATGTTATCCTTAAGAGATACACATATGCTATTGCGGACTTTTTTGTAGATCTTTCTAAGGTGTACAATAATGTAGTACATAATTTTGATCTATCTGTTAGTGTTCATTCAGCGTTTGCAATGTAAGTGCAAAAAATGTGGTTATTTACGACATCACATTAGAAACCTCAAAAATAACAGTATTTTTCCACTATTTAATGGAGGTTGTTATACATATAAACCTTCCTCTTGAATCACTCTATCTATTAAAAAAAATCGCATCAAAATCCGTTGCGTAGTTTTAAAGATTTAAGCATACAAAGGGACATAGGGACAGAGAAAGCGACTTTGTTTTATACTATGTATTTAGAGTGATTTACATATTTAATACTCACCCATGACCAAGGAACACTGAAACCTTTTTGTTCCCTGGCGGGATTCGAATCCGCTACCTGCGGCTTGAGCGACAACTCGCTAACCATTGAGCCACAGAAATCGTCAAAAGAATTATATTACTGTAAAAGCTTTTTAAAGTTGTAAAGGGCTTAAACTAGTTGGTTTATCTTGTATTACGTAACATACATATTATGCGCTTCTAATTACTCATGTCATTTTTGCTAATGGCTGGCCACGATTAAATCGCGATGCTATCCCACCGGGTAGGACGTCTGTTGTGTCATTTGACCTCTCACACTGTTTCCGCGATTCACCATAAGGCTAGTTACATTTACTTCCTAGTGGTTGCAGTGTTGGGTTACGTCTTCTAGAATTCACTCACGAATATATGTTCATAAAGTATATTATCATCACTATCCTTTAACAGATAAAGGCTGATGATGATGATGAATTATTGACATCATAATTTCCTTTTCAGACGACCTCTGTGGCTTAATGGTAAGCGCGTTGACGCTCAAGCCGGTTGTGCGGGTTCAAATCCCGCAAGGGAACAAACATATGTTCTGTGTTCCTGGGTCATGGAGGTGTATTATGTAATAAAAATCTTAGATATATGTATAGTATAAAAGTTTTAATATATTAATATATAGTTCCGTTGTCTCGTACCCGTAACACAAGTTCTTCAAGAACTTACCACGGGACCAGATTGACGTGGTGTAAAAGCGTCCATAGATATTATTATTATTATTATTCTTTTAAGTATATAGTAAATAAATATATAAATAAATATATTTATATTGAAGCGCTGCAGCCTCCTTCAATGAACGCCAAGACGACTGATCCCTCGCTACTCGCATCCAACACGGATCGGACATTGCATGGAGATCGTCCTACCACCTGGTTAGTGGTCGACCAGCACCACTTGTAAAAAGTATGTAAAAGCAATAATTGTATAGGTAGTTTAATTATTATTGTTCCGTTATTTAATGTTTGCCGCACCCGCATGTTTATTATTGGAGGTAAAAGTGTGGCAAATTGATGCATCAATCATCTCAATAGGTATTTTAGATATTGTATTGTACACATGCAAGAATAAAATAAATAACCAAGACTAAGGCTAAGGACTAACAATATACATAGTCTGGCCATAAATAATTTCTGTTACAATAAAAAATAAAAATATTAGGTACATTTGAATTTGGAAACTGTCATTTTTTATGATTGTCCATTGCGTTTTCTCATTTTTGCGCCAAGTCATTGTAAAATATTTTGTGATATTAAAATGTAGTGGGATGATAAAGAGAACCGAATCGCAGTGATTGCAGTACACAAAGTGGGTATGGAGCCAAATACAACTTTAAAACTCTCCATACGCTTGGTAATAGCCAAATGTTAGTGTACCGGGCTATTGATAGGTACAATGAAACTACCTCTGTTTGTGACAGAAAAAGATCTGGCCGTCCATCCACGTAGTGTATAACGAAAAAACCGATCAAAGTAGTAAGGAAAATAATTCGAAGAAATCCTGTTCTGCTCCTTCTCTCAACAAACAAAGCGACCGTATTTGTGATAAAAGCTTTAAGAAAGCTTCCCAATTAGTCAACAAAGTGGGCATTATCCGACTTCAGTGATAGTTTGGTGGGGTGTTAGCTATGAAGGAGTGACTGGGCCATATTTTTGTGAAAAAGATGTCTAAACATCGGCATAAGTTTATCAAGATTGTTGTTGAGAAGACCCATTATTGAGAAGGTTGTTAAGCCCCTTAACAACACCATGTTCAATAAGCAAGAATGGTCCTTTCAGCAAGACTCGGCGCCGGGTTATAAAGCTCGATCCAACCAATCGAAACCAACGTTCCGGACTTCATCAGAGCTGAAGACTGGCCGTCATCCAGTCTCGATCTTAATCCTCTGGGTTATGATTTATGGTCAGTTTTAGAGAGTATGGCTTGCTCTAAATGGCATAATAATTTGGAGTCCCAACAATCCATACGATTGGCAGTGAATAATTTCCCATGGAAAGAGTGCGTGCTTCTATTGATAACTGGCTTCAACGTTTCAACCACTTCGAATATTAAAGTTTTTATATGTTTAAAAAAAAATACAGTGGCCGGTCCGTGTTGGCGTTCTTTGAGGGAGGCCTATGTTCAGCAGTAGACGGATCGAGGTTGATGATGATGATGATGATGATGATGATGATGATGATGATGATGATGATGATGATGATAATGTTTAATAATTTTCACACAGGCAATTTATTGATACATTGCCTGTGATGTGACGTAAGACCTAATTTATTGGCTAAGTGCCTACTCTGCTTGTCATGTCCTTCTTTCAAATCCAAAGATTTATCATATTTGAAAGGCGGGAAACGCACCTGCTAATCCTTTTGTGTAGCAGGGCTAGCAGGTGTCTCTGGATGTCGCTAATCGCATATCAGCCTTTTCTATATAAAGCATTCAATTTGTACAGCTTTACTGAACTATTATAATGAAATAACTTTTTATGGATTTTATCGGGCTCAAAGGATTGTTACATGATCAACGTTTCGGATACTTTACAGCAACCAAGGTCACGGGAGGACTGAAGACTAAGTCTAAGGTATATTTTCATAGAACCTATCTGGGTCTATGTATCATCATAGATTCGAAACTATTGTACGTAAACTTTCCGTAAGTAGAGTGAAAGTGTTAAACCATTGTTATTCTGTGATTCGAGTTACGAGATCGTGGGGTCCATTTTAAACATTTTTTTTACATAATTTAATTAGTGCGTTTTTATCATAATGTGACACTTATGTCTGGCGGAAGTCTGATATGGTGTATCATACTGCATCATGCATGGTTCGCATTAATGAATCCGATGAAAATCCAAATGAAACTAATTATGAAAAATCATTTAATATTTAGAATACACATTATAATGAAACAATTTTTACGGATTTTATCGCGGTTTATTAAGATTTTTACAAGCCCGACGTTTCGGATACTTTACAGCAACCATGGTCACGTTGAGTCCTCCCGTAACCATGGTTGCTGTAAAGTATCCGAAATGTCGGGCTTGTAAAAATCTTAATAAACCGCGATAAAATCCGTAAAAATTGTTTCATTATAATGAGTGAAATTCGCGCAAACATTAGAAAACAATATATTTAGAATACACGTTATATATAGAATACACGCTATATTTAGAATACATTATATATTTAGAATACACTTTATATTTAGAATACACGTTGTGCCTGGGCCTCGAATGTATTGTGATGCTCTCACTACGCCACTCTCTAATGCTTTTGTTTGTGTGCGCGCGAACCTAAACTAATTTCTCTACATTATTACATCTTCCGTATTCCATTATTGTTAATTATTAATTACAATATTAATATATAATATTTTAAATTAACATGTTTATTTTCATTACAACAAATATATAAACGTTATATTTAATGTGGTTTCCACTTCTATTCCGCGGGGCTCGATATTACATTGTCTACGAATGTCTTGTTCACGAGACGGATAACGAAAGGCTACTTACTACAAATTACAATATACGTAATTACGTAGTTCTGCTGGTTAACCAAAAATGAGGTAGTACCTGTTGTGCGTGGTTAATTCGCAAATATGTACTTAGCTAAAACTGTTAAAAGAAACTGTTTGCTTTACTAAAAATTACTAGCACTTAGTTGTTTTATTGTGATTATTAATTTATAAAAAAAAACGTGTAATGCAATATTTTAACGTCATGTTTTATAACTTAAATTCGTTTATAGTTAAATATTTATTGAAAAATATGTTTAAATTTACAGTTATATACCATATTGGAAAAATAAACACGGGTATTTATTTTAACTTCAATATTAAATATTTTTTTCAGTTGTCACTGTGGTTCGTCTTGAGAGGATACCTTTTTTTTGTTCCCGCTGGGGAATTCTCTTAAGCATACCACCGGGCCCGGGGGAGCCCGGGGGTTATGTGGGACTCTGCGCCCGAGAAGATGGTAAAGTCAGCGCAGACTCTACCCACTAAACCCCAGCGGTGTTCTCCTCTTCGTCTGGATGACCCGGCGAGGGAGCTGTGGACGTCCTCACCGGGCCACAACGATGAGGCCCTTTCCTCCGCCCAAGCAGGACACTCCGCCAGGGTGTGGTCTGCTGTGTCCTCACTGCTGTCGCAGTGATGACACCCTGGCGAATCCTCCACCCCTGCCACCTTTCACAGATACCTTCCGAAGCAGCCGTGCCCCGTTAAGATCTGCGCAAGGTTAGGTATTATCCCGTGCTGCCGGTTAACCCACTGCTCTAGGATTGGACCAACGGCCGACACCGTGCGTGGGAGGATACCTAATTAGAAATCAATTTTCAATTTTATTTAAATCTTTCTTTTTTTAAAAATTCTATTTTATTTTTATTAAATCTAATTTTACTACCTATTTTTTATTTCTAAGTTGTTCTTTCGTTACTTATTTTGTGTGCAATTCCCATTAGCAACATTGCACACAAAATAAGATTGATTGTTATTTGTTCATCAGCAAACATTCTAGAACTTCTTAGCTGATGGACAATCCAGATAAATATTTCAAGCTCAAATAATGGACAACTAGTACCTAGTTATTAAGTAAATACTTATTTGTTTCTAAAATTGTGAACTTTTCTTTGAATATTTTACCGGCTACCAAAAGCTTGATTGCTTTTGCAATATATACTACTAAAATAAATGCAATATATAAAAAAAAAACTGAAAGGATATTCAAAGACTCAGTTTCAGTGATTTTTTAAATTAATAACAATTAATATGATTGCCTTAAGCTATAATATCACAGTACAACTTCATTTCTATTTATGTCCAGTAGGGTGTAGCTTTTAGCTTCACATGCGTAGCTTGAAATTTCCATTAATATCATTTAGTGCTTATGTATGTTGTTAAAAATAGTACCTATTAATTGCATGTATTATTATATTAAGTATTAACATAATATTTTCTCATAAAGGAACGCGAAAAATATGTTTTAAATAAAGCGCCATCTATTATTTAATAGTGAAACTAACAAGGGAAAAGCAATCTTACTTTAAAGTAGAGAGAGGTTCGTAGCATAAACGGTACCTACATTCCAAAGTTGGCTAACAGATAGCACTAATGGACATTTTCACACAATTACATAAATACGTCTTATATTATTTATCTACTCCTGATATGTATTAGGAAATAGTTGTAATATGACACAAGAATTATTATTTTACTATATAGATTTATAACGAATTTTTAAAGGAAAAACCTACACCACTACCAAGTTTGCTGTTTACAATGAAAAAAAAAACGGATGCTTTTTGAGGAGCACAGAATTTTTGATATTGTAACATCACCGGCCATTTTTGCACACTTGGCTCAGTATAAATAATATTGTATACTTATATTATGACTGGGGTCCCATAAGTGACTACTGACCTCGTAAAATACAACTCGCATGTTGCTGAAAAGTGAAAACGATTTCCAAGTTCCAACCCCATTTGCGTGTACATATGGTACGAACTGCTTAGTGTGTTGCCAGATGATAATTTGGGATTCTCCCCAAATCTCCTCCAAAATCCCCCCCCCCCCCAACATGGTAGTATATTAAGAAAAACTTCCGCTAATTGGAAAAATATTTATTTATTCAAATACAACCAAAAAAATTATGTTCAAATTAATTCAGCGATTGCTTCCAAGACTGGATCAGAATCTCAAATTGCGTGGGCGCCTTGAAATACCACATAGGATTTAATTACTATCTGCTTTTATCAAGGTTTTACACAGTTATTATTGTGCTAGTGAGTCGTTCGATCGCGTTTAGTTATAAAAAAAATAATCTTTCCCTCCGCAGAACCCCCCAAAGGATTTGTCCTCCCAAAAATTCCCCCCAAAAAAAATCCCAAATTTGGGGAGAATTCCCCCCATCTGGCATCACTGAAGTTGTCTATGGCGCAACTCGAACGAACTTCACTTACTCATCACACACTTCTGACTTCGATCGGTATTACAGCAGCTCCCTTAAAACTGGTGTGGACTTGCTATATCGCGTTAGTAGTTAAATAAGTGTGTTAATAATTTTGAATTTACTATAAATGCATCTAAAGTTATAAAATATTTATATTTATTTTAATTCGCTTGAATTTAAATTATCCCGTTAATCTTGCCATGTGAAACGTTGCTCATAAGAGGTAAGTAAATAATGTTATTAATGGTGTTTGTATCGATGATAGTAATGCAAGTATGATGTATTTCAAACTGTCGATATTTTTATAAGAAGTCGTAAGGTTCAAGGTTTTCCGTTTATAAACTGTATTATGTCTGCAGGCATGCGAAATTTTATAAACATGTGTATGTTTACTAATTTACCCGCTTGCGCACAGACTGATTTTGTTTTTTGTTTTTTTTATTTTAAATTGTCGTAAAATTAAGGGGGCTCTTTGTACCACTCTTATGAGAAGAGGGGAGGGGAGGATGGGAACCTCACCCCACTGTACTGTCCCAACGTTGGGAGGGGTTATTCTATGGTGCGGGACAACCCCTCTGTGGAGGTGGCGTCGGTCCCCTGAGGTACTGACTAGCCGTCGAGATGCACTGTTTGCTCAATAGATCCGGGGCACCTCACCAAAGACGGCATTGGTGGCACTCGCCGGGTTTTAGTAGGTAGAGCTGCGTCCACTTACCAGCTTTTGGGCGCAGCGAGACCCACATACCCGCTTGGGGAGACCCTAATACAAGTCTTAAATATATGTATAGTAGTATACATATAAAAGTAATTAAATATGTATATTTCTGTTGTCTGGTACCCGTAACACAAGTTCTTCGAGAACAGGACCAGATTGACGTGGTGTATAACCGTCAATAGATATTATTACTATTTATTTCAATTCTAGACTTTAAAAAAACAAAATGTCGTATCTGAAAATTTGAATGGATTCGTTTAAAAGTTAATATTACTGAATCAACTATTAATTATTTAGATTTAGCAGCAGATGTGAATGTAAATTCATATACAACCTATTAATGCCATCAGGCATGATAATGCCACCAGGCATGATAACCACATCACAAACATGTCAAGTTTGGAACCTGACGATTATCTAACTTTCAAAAATAATTAATATATTTTATTTTTACCAACGATTTTTTCATAAAAAATGTCGATACTTGGATTTAGAATATTTAGATAGTACCGTGAATTACAATCATATGTTTTAAACCTTTTGGCTGTTTGGAGAGCCGAAGGTTATGTGTTTGCTATATTTTGTCTTAGCTATATATAATTTAGCATCCTTCTTAAGGTGATGAATTACAGAGCAGACACTCAGGAAAAATATCAGGAAAATCTACCACGTAGAGGGTTGTTAATCGTAGGGAAATAGTCCCGAAAATACAGTCACTCTGCAAAGTAAATCGCAAGGTAATCGAAAGCTCCTCTGTGAAGGTGGCGTCGGTCCCTTGCAGGACTGACTGGCCGTCGAGGTGCCCTGTTGGATTAACGGATCCGGGGCGCCTCACCAAGGGTGGCACTGGTGGCACTAGCCGCGTGAGTAGTGACTAGTGAGTAGAGCTGCGTCCACTTACCATCTTTCGGTCGCAGCGAGTCCCACATACCCGCGTGGGGAAACTCACTCCCCCGCGGGACGCCTAAGAGCATTTCCCGGCATTAAAGGAAAAAAAAATGGTCACAGTACAATGGGGTGAGGATGGGAACCTCACCCCATTGTACTGTCCCGACGTT
This sequence comes from Helleia helle, assembly GCA_963853865.1. NCBI lineage: Eukaryota > Metazoa > Arthropoda > Insecta > Lepidoptera > Lycaenidae > Helleia > Helleia helle. The sequence goes on from OY971420.1 coordinate 11,962,437, forward strand.
CGGAGGGGTTGTTCTGTGGTGCGGGACAACCCCTCTGTGGAGGTGGCGTCGGTTCCTTGCGGGGCTGACTAGTCCCGTGCCCTGTTTGTTTTCTAGATCCGGGGCACCTCACCAAAGGCGGCATTGGTGGCACTCGCCGGGTTTTAGTGGGTAGAGCTGCGTCCATTTACCAGCTGTCGGGCGCAGCGAGTCCCACATACCCGCGTGTGGAGACCCACTCTCCCGCGGGATGCCTCAGAGCATTTCCCGGCGTTAAAAGAAAAAAAAATGGTCTCGTCTGATGTCGAGGCGGTTAGCAACGGTACATACAGGGGTGGACTAATTACTTCAAGAATGAACTGCTAGTATTAACAGTAAAGATCTAGCTAAGCCATACCAAACCAGATGACGTAAGAGTCGCATAAGCGTATAGGCGGTCTCGCATACACGCAGAAGCACGGGAATAGATATGACTTTGTGACGGGAATTTTTCAGGACTTTCTCCGAGACTTCGAACCTCGAATATGCCTCAGGAATTAGAATAGGCAACATATAAATGAGTGGGCTAGTTCTAAGTAAACTAGTTTATGTTAAGTTGACCACTTACCATCAGGCGGTATATTTGCCAGTTTGCCTACACAAGTAACAAAAAAAATGTTGTAATTTTGAGTAAGAGTCCTCAATTCCACTGTGTTTGTTATGGATTTCATATGTTTGATGAGATGGGAGGAACCTGTCCTGAACCTGATTTAGTCCAGTATTTTGAACCGAGGCTTGTTTCGGTTGTTGTTGTTTCATTCAGAATAAATATTTTAAATCCTTCAAAACAAAAGCTCATGTTTTTTTATAATTGGATGATCAAATTTTAAAAGATTTTGAATTCTGGCAGTTCTGGATATTAGCGCGCTCACAACAAAAAAAAATCTTATGTTTTATTTTAGTAAGTAAGTAACGAACATTTGGCATACGGGTGTGGCTCACTTACCTACGCGGTTGACAACCTTTTTGCCTACCTATGATCAAATTGATCTCATGAACATTACCAGAAATTTCCTCTAAAATTCCTAATTTAGGCGTTCGTGGAAAGCAAAACACTAGCAGTAGTGTCACGAATACACTGACGAAGATTAATGAAATCGCTCTTTTGGCCAATCGATTCACCCGGTGCTATCAATTAGGTTAGATATATTTGTGAACTACTTGAAGTACGGAGTATCAACTACACTGTAAATATTATGAAGAAATGATTACCAATATAACTCTTAGTTAAGCCGCGTATCGACTTCGCGCTCCAAGAGGTGGCACGCGTTCTAACAGCGCAAAATGGATATCATTTTGAAACACGCGCCCATGTGTTCCTTGGAACGCTTCAACGTGGAGCGGGCCGTTCCATCTAGTGACGGTTTTTAAGCGCGTATCAAAGATAGAGCGCGCGTAAGTTGCGACGGCCGCGATAAGTTCTTAATGTTTGTTTCGTTTTGAGTTGCTGCGTACACAACTGACCTGCATGTTAAACTATCAAACACTGAAACAGTTGCCACGCATGCCAGGGGCGATTTGTTGATACACAGTTCAAAATATATTTGGCTCTCGGCGCTGTCTGAATTATTATTATTATATTATATTATAGGGTATGAATTATTCACATTTCCAACTAGTATTTGCCCACAGTTTCACCTGCGGTATCTATTCTATAGCCGTATCGGGACTAATAATGATTATTTTAATAGTTTATGTCACTCAGTGATCAAGAGCAATATACAGACATAAGATTTTTTTCGTTTGAGTAGGTTCAACGATTACTTCCCTTTTTTTCATTTAACGCCGGAAAATGTTCTAATCTCACATCTTACCACACACCAGTTATACTGAATATTACTACAAAAGTTAATCTGGTAGTACCGCCCCTAAGAATATACAACTCGAAAACTATAGACTGGACATTTTATAAAAATATAATCACGACAGAGACAGAACTAAAGACCAAAATTAATACAATAGAAGAACTTGAAAGACAACTGGAACAATTTAATATGACTATCCTACCTGCCTCATCAAGGGTTAATGAAATTAGTTATCATATTTAACGCCAGCTTAAGATTTGAACATTTCCCTGGGCAATGGAAAATTGCACGTGTAGTTATGGTACCGAAACCCGGGAAACCCCCACACGAAGCTACTTCATACAGACCTATCAGCCTGCTACCGGTTATTGGCAAACTGTTTGAGAGGATATTGCTTAACAGGATGAAAGAACATCTAAGTACAGTACTACCGCACCACCAATTTGGATTCCAGGAAAAACACTGGATAATTGAACAGGTACACCGTATAGTTGACACCATCAGCAGATGCCTTGAAAACAAATTATATTGCGCTGCAGTCTCTTTGGATATCAGCCAAGCGTTTGATAAGTTATGGCATGACGGCCTCGTGTTCAAGCTAAAGAAGCATTGGCTATTCCGAATACTTAAATCCTACTTAGATAAAAGATGCTACCAAGTGAAGTACAGCGATGCTCTCTCAGAAGTACACGAAATAAAATCGGGTGTCCCTCAGGGCAGTATCTTGGGCCCTAACTATACCTGATTTTTACAGCAGATATCCCAACAACTGACTACACCACGACTGCAACATACGCTGATGATACAGCGCTACTGTCGGCTCATAGCAACCCAGAAACGGCATCATCACAGTTGCAAAACCACCTGACTGAAGTTGAGATGTGGTTGAAGCGTTGGAGAATAAAAGCCAATGAGAGCAAATCGGTACATGTAACATTTACACTTAGAAGAGAAACATATCCACCGGTAACGCTAAACTGCAAAGTTATCCCTCAAGATAATAACGCAAAATACTTGGACATGCACCTAGACAGGAAACTTACATGGCAAAAACATATTTGGACAAAGCGCAAACAACTAGATGGAAAGCTGCCGTCACTGAACTGGTTATTGGGATGCCAATCACAACTAAATCCTAACAGCAAGATGCTAGTGTACAAAACTACCATAAAGCCAATCTGGACTTATGGAATACAACTGTGGGGAACGGCCAGCAACAGTAATATTAAAGATATCCTGGAGAGATTCCAGACCAAAGCTCTGAGAACAATGTTTGGCATCCCTCATTGTATAAGTAATAGGTACATATACCTCGATCTCGGCCTAAAAAACAGTTCGGCAGGAAATAGCTCAAAACAGCCTGAAATACCAGGAGAAACTGACCGTCCATGTAAACAATCTGACACACGCCCTGACTAAAGAAGGCGCTGTTCAGCATACCCGGCTAAAAAGAAGTGACATACCGAGCCTACATAAAAGATTTGCCACTTGACATCAAGAGGGTCGTGTGAAAAGTATTTCTACACAAGTATGGCTCTTTAGGAAAACATAAACTGAGAAATCAAACAAAGAAGTGGCCAATTATAGAAAAACAGATTGCCATGAAGCAGACACATAAAAAAAAAAACTTAAAATTCCCCTTACCTACTGCTCTTTTGTCCCATCTTTTTATAAGAAGCGTACAAAGAGCCCCCTCGGCTAAATTAGCTTCGCCCAAGGTGCTAGGATCACCCTAGGCTACTGAGCCCTACTGCCACGTCAAGGCCTGAACCATGACGGGGACGGATTACTTCCCTTAACCAAACTCACAAATATTTTTATATTTGTAAATTAATATAAATAAATAGTAAACAATTCAAATAAATCTTAAAATCGTCGAGTGACATAGGCTATTCAAACAATAATAATCAGCCCGGATACGGCTGGAAATTGCCCATTGCATTAAAATACGCAGGTATTGTTGCGGGCGCGTATACACTTGTAGTTTTGATACATATAGTTTGTGGATTTGTGGATGTTGACTTTTATTCCAAATTATTAAATGAATCATAATAGGTATGTGCATTTTTAAAGGCTCTAAGTCAGTATTAGCCAGATCTTATATTTCTTTGCCGTATCTCTATTAATTCAAGGTCCCTCGATCCATAAATACACTCTTACTTTGTTTAATACACAAAGGATGACAAGTGTACCGAGTACGGCATTGTAAACACTTAGCATATATTTGTGAGGCATGACTGCAACCAGTGTATACTGAAGATAAAATAGGATGGAGGATAGTAATAATGTTGTGTAATATCCTTGGCGTGATGTATTCGTTCTCTGACGGATGATCTCATTGGGAATATCGAATCTAATCCAAACACGGAGGCACACCTCCAGCTGATGACAGTCTCCATAAAGTGGTTCTAGTTGGATGTAGGTCCTGGAGGCCTATGTCCTGAAGTACATTGATAGAGGCTCACAATGATGGCGAGAATGATGATTAAAATTTATACTAACACTAGCTGTTGCCTGCAGCTTCGCCCGCGGTACTCAACTGCATTATGTCACAGCGTGATGTTATATATATAACCTATAGCCTTCCTCGACAAATGGGCTATCTAACACTGAAATAATTTTTCAAATCGGACCAGTAGTTCCTCAGATTAGCGCGTTCAAACAAACAAACAAACTCTTCAGCTTTATAATAATAGTATAGATAATAAAGCTTTATTAGTTTCAATGCGCTGATCTCCACCATTTGGATTTGAAAAATTATTTTAGCATTAATTCATAGTTTCATTATTGCGTAAAAGAACACCTAGTCTCTATATTATACCTAATTAATGGGTGTTTCGCGTTCCGCGGGACGCTGCTAGTATTGAAATAGTTATTTATAAATGTCATCGCATATAATATAAAAACTTCATCACAATATTACTATTCCGGCCGAATCGACGCATGAGACTGAAAATTATTCCACCTCATTTTTTATGCGATCCTCTTTATATTGCCCTACTGATTATTTAATTAAAGGGGGCAAACCAGTGTCATATTGTTTAAGCCGAAATTGTTTTAAAGAATATGAAAAACCGGACCATTTTTTTCATATTCTTTATTAAAATAGAATAAAATAAAATAGGTCCTATGACTTTTCATGTTATAGTTCATATTTTTTAAGACATACAATTTTTAAGGTTCGAAAAATCGGAAATTTTGGTATTTTTGAACCATGAAAAACATATTATATGATCAAAAAATAATAAATAAACGTCATGTCCAGTTGGAAAATAACAATTCTTTGCAGTTGTTTAAACAATTTCGGTTTAATTATTTTGGCAATTTTGCCCCCTTGCAACATGAATTTATATAGGATGCAATTTAAAGAGGATTGCATAAAAATTGAGGTGGAATAGTTTTGCGGTACTCATGCGTCGATTCGGCCTGTACTATACTGCTGTCATAAAAACTTTATCGCGTCATATTTATATACATAATATAGTGGTGGTAATAACGAAAATAGTATAGTCTCAGATGAAGTAAAAAAAGGTAGATAGCGCACTTGGAACATGAAAGTGAAGCCACTTTATTAAGTATGTGTGAGTGAATGAAGGCTTGCCATTTTTTAAATATCCCTTAAAATTGCATATTAATAAAAATTGGTAATAAGTGAATGCGACAGTGAATATTTTTATAAATTACAATAAAATTACGAATATGTAGGAGGCGCGTAGGATCACTTTATAAATTGTCTCAATAGATATATATTGAGACAATTGTTTTATTAATTTATTTATTCCCATGAATGTACTAAATACATAGGTGATATACAAAAAAAATTAAAACAAGTTCTATACTATAACATGGTGTGTGAAAATAAAACTTTACATAAATAAACAATTAATATAAATTAACAGGAAAAAATAGTTACAATTAAATAAACATAATAAATACAACATATTGTCATTAAAATCATTGTCAAAGAATAACAGTTTCAAAATAATTGATTGTGATAGTAATTAGAAAAAGTCACATTTTATCAATACACAATTTAAATTAAATTCATATGTCCTTTTCCATATAAAAAACGTTTAAATGATAAAAACATTTCTTTGCAAGCCACGCTGTTACATTTTTTAAATTTATCAAATGGTAAATCTTTAAATTTATAAATAATTATTAGATAGTCCCGTTGTGGGTGCGTGAGTTCCGAAAAAAATACAACATAGGTTATACGAGGAGTATCAAGAAAAGAAATAACATAAAACAAAAAATAGCGGAAATATAGAGTTATAGAGAAAAAATATTTCGGTGAAAAATATATACTTTTCCGGATGAAATAAAATATAGACAATTCCATTTGACCGCGTTCAACGCAGGGCGGCTCGAATCGTCGATGACAAGGTTCTCACTGATCGAATTGATTCCTTGGGGCAGCGTAGAGGTGTAGGGTCACTCTCCATCTTCTACCGCATCTACAACAGGGAGTGCTCCGAGGAATTGTTCAGACTAATACCTGCGGCAGAATTCCACCACAAGATCGCGTAAAAAATCCAAATTGCACCCATACCACCTCGATGTTCGGTAATCCAAAACAACTCGATTTTTACAGCTACCACCTACAGTGTTTTCGAACTGATACAACCTATGGAGCTTCAATTTTCTTGAAGCTCCATAGGTTGTATCAGTTCGAAAAAGACCATACTCATAATATTTGAAAGGCTGACAACGCACCCGCTAATTATATGTAACTAGCGCACGCAAATCGACAGCAGAGCTGTCATTTGACGCCGTTGTTATGTGAGCGACGGGGTACGGGGGTGGTAACACCGGTCGTGCCAGCCCAATTCGGCTGTAAAGCTTTCGCTTATCACTTAGCACCAGGTAAACAAATATCCGTTTTTTTTCTTAGAAGAGAAGACAACCGATGGCCTTTTAAAAAATGGACCGTTGAACATATTATAGATGGACATACAAAATAAATTTATTATAGTCTCTGATCTCAATCAATATATACAATATATATAATACAATCTCATGCAGTTGTAGACCTATTATGTACTTAATATAATCTTATATACATATATAAAAATTTCGTGTCACGATGTGTGTTCGCGATAAACTGTAAAATTACTGAACCAATTTTTATCAAATTTTGTAAGCATTTGTAATTCGGCCCAACTTGGGAGATGGGGTAGTTTATATCTCAATTTTTAATCGCAATATTTATTCATTTCAAAATATTTGTTTATTTTTTGTTACTGTATGCAGATGTCAAATTCTCAAGATGATGTCAAATCTAAAACTCATTTAGACAAAAAAGATGTATTAGACCTTCATTATTGTTTGACGTTTGTTAAGTATAATACCATGATACCTTACAAACTTTATATACCTTAGCCACTGCAACGCGTGCCGGGTCTGCTAGGTATTAATTATTTTTGACGTGACAACGTCTTAAATTAGGTTGCGGCTGGGAGTCACTTATGAAAAAGTGTAACGCTCGGTAACGTTACGATGAGTCACCGAAACGATGTCACGTAAAATCTTCGCCCGTAAAACCGACTTTACAGGCAACCATTTTTTACCCTTTTTGACGTGACAACGTCTTAAATTAGGTTGCGGCTGGGAGTCACTTATGAAAAAGTGTAACGCTCGGTAACGTTACGATGAGTCACCGAAACGATGTCACGTAAAATCTTCGCCCGTAAAACCGACTTTACAGGCAACCATTTTTTACCCTTTTTTCATAACATAATTATGGTGGAAGATTAGAGAAAGATTTAAAGTCAATAATAATTAAAATATCTTTTTTGACGTGACAACGTCTTAAATTAGGTTGCGGCTGGGAGTCACTTATGAAAAAGTGTAACGCTCGGTAACGTTACGATGAGTCACCGAAACGATGTCACGTAAAATCTTCGCCCGTAAAACCGACTTTACAGGCAACCATTTTTTTCATAACATAATTATGGTGGAAGATTAGAGAAAGATTTGAAGTCAATAATAATTAAAATATCTTTTTTGACGTGACAACGTCTTAAATTAGGTTGCGGCTGGGAGTCACTTATGAAAAAGTGTAACGCTCGGTAACGTTACGATGAGTCACCGAAACGATGTCACGTAAAATCTTCGCCCGTAAAACCGACTTTACAGGCAACCATTTTTTTTGTTCTATGAAATCGGCAAAGTCTACGTTGTGTATATTAAAACGGTTTAATAATATTAAAACCGTTTTAATGATGTGCCTTATTAAAACGGTCTGAACAAACCACAATAGATAAGGATGGATGTCATTGTGGGTCATTTCGACTCAGTCATACAGCGATCAAATAATAAAATAATAATTATGTCACCTCTGTACTCAATTATTTTGATATGGCTTTGCCTGCAATTGTCTTGCCCACTATTGGGATATTAGAAATACTAACTTCTGGCAACATTCTCCCGATAAATCATTTCGGGGCAATAATATTATTTTTGAATATAATAAATATATAATAACGAATAACCTCAAAATAGCGTTCAAATAACTTAAAAAATATAGTCTTGTGTGTATCTATGTGTGAAACGATATTTCTTCAGACTTTTTGGTCACTTTTGTATTGTTTTTACACCATTTAATTACACAGAACGGTATTTTTTTGGCAAATTTACTGCACGGCGACTCATAAGATACTTCTCATACATACAAAAATGAGCTTAGTTTTGGTGCATGTGTGTGCGTGAGCGCGTGTATTTACATGAAGGAGCTGAGTTTTGTGGCTTCAGTAAAGGCCGTGCGTCATCTACCTTTTTTTTACTTCATCTGACAGTATAGTAAAGGATAATGACGATCTCCATGCAGTAACCGGTCCGTGTAAGATGTGAGTGGCAAGGGATCAGTCGTCTGGGCGTTCATTAAAGGAGACCTATGTTCAGCAATGGACAGGTAAACGCTGATGATGATGATGATAACTTATTTTATATACTAATTATTATTAAAATTTTATTTTACCATGTTTTTCATGTTCCACATTATCCACGAATGTCTTGTTCTCCGTGAAATAAAACATTATAGGTAAGTACATATTATCCCGTTTCAAATAGTTTTAGTAGGGAAATTAACCATGTTTATTTTAAAGTAATTTTATACATTTGTAAATAAAATCATATAGAGGCTTTTTATTTTCATATCATATCCATATTACCAGGAAAAAATAATACAGTAATAAAAATAAATATAAAGGTTATAATATATAGTTTTAATAGTGTGTTCGGCAATTACAAAGAAAAAACAATACAACATTAAAATAATTAATGCAAAGAAACAATGCTACATATACACATCTATAACTAAATGACAATATAAATTATCGTCCCCGTTATGGTTTTAAGATCACTTTGTTTTCCGTTTGTCCGTTAAAAGGTTCGTGCGAATTACAATTCCGCAAGCAGGTTTTATAACTATATATTTTATTTATAATTTAAATATGTTTATACGTTTATCATTATTATTCATGTAATTTTTGAATTGAAAACTTTTTTAGGCGCGGTACGCATATTTTTAGATAGGTAAAAATCTCTGGATTCGCGACACCATTACCACCGTTATGAGACGCTATTTGACGTTCATATGACGTTTGATTTATTTATATAAGACTAGCTGTTGCCCGCAGCTTCGCACGCGTTAACTTAGATTTACAATCATATCCTGATTGATGATGATTATTTCTATAGCCTTTATCACTCAATCGTAGCATTTAAATTATAAAAGATTTTCTAAAATCGGACGATTAGTTTTTGAGTTAATTCGAATAAAGAAACAAAGAATCAAATCGTTCCCCTATATAATATTAGTATAGACGTATAGATATATCATCAGCATCTGTCTCTATCCGTCCACTGCTGTACATAGGCCTTTTTTGCTGTCGCAGTGGAAATGCTTAGCGCATTCACCCGGTGGATGGGTCGTCCACGGGGATATGTGGAACTCTCCCACTACCCAGCGCCGGTATACTGTACTAAAACCATTGCGAGTGGCCTGCAGCCACTATTTAATGCGCCTGCAGTAACGCCCCTGTGTTCGTGTCGGGCCCAGGATGGGAACCTTGGTCTGTATGGCACGACGTCGTGGGGACTGCTTAGTAGCGACCGGGCAGTCTCCCCTACGAGGAGTAGTCTGGCCTTCGCCGGGGCCAGGCTGTCGCTGGGGTGATCCTGTCTGTTGCCTGCATATCCGGGACCCTCAAAAAGCGGCTGAAGGCGCTCGCAGTGCTTTGGCCTTCAGCCGCTTCAAGGATAGTGTCCCGGATCACACTGTAACACAGGATACCTCCCGCGACCGGTCGGTTCACTCAAAATGACTAACCGGGCTTCCTCTTAGTATTGAGGAACTCCGACTACCTGAATGATGTACACTCGCCGATGCTGGAACTTTTCTACCGCGTCAGATACCCAACCTTACCCCGAATCCCGTGAGACTGAATAATAGCGGTTTCGCAGAAGGTGACCATCGTCTGCCAGGCCTCATCGCTCACGAGCATGCAACGCACCACGCTCGAGACTGCTGAACATAGGCCTCCCTCAATTAACGCCAAGACGGCCGATTTCTTGCCACTCGCATCCAACACGGCCCAGCCACTGCACGACTTTTGTCTTCGCACCTGGTTAATGGCCGACCAACACTTCCTCTACCTCAACGTGGACTCCATTTTTGAACTTTACTGACCTATCCGCCAAAAAAAAAATTTAAAAGCAGTACGCAGGACAACCGTTAAGAGCCAACTACGCGGCATGGTACGTCGCAGAGCTAATGGCGGCCGGCTTGCACGTCATAAATATGAGCGTGGTACTTGATTAACCCCCAAATACTCAAACGCATTTCAAATTTAAGACGTACTTAAACTCGTGTTGTCCCTCTTTTTTTCTTTGAATCTGACACGTCGTAGCATGAGTTTAAGTACGTCTTAAATTTGAGATTCGTTTGAGTATTTGGGGGTAAATCTCTTAAGATATTCGTTGAAATGTCGTGGGCAATTTTGTTCAAAATTAATTCCTTATGAATAATACCGTATTAATTTGGATAACGATTAATATCATGTTTATAAAATTCCCTCGCAAATCATTCATTATTTTAGAACAATTAATTTGATATTCATAAAAAAGTTTATATAGTTAGCTATCCTTAAAAGACAGTATAATATGGTGTCGCGAACTTTTTTTTAGAACTTTAGGGTACAATTCCGTCATACATAATTATTACGTAACTTTTTTCGTTTACGAAGCGCATACAACGAAAGGTCTCAAAAAATATTTTTCTCCCGTTTTGCCACATTTTTCATTGATGCTCCGCTCCTATTGATCGTAGCAGGATGTTATGTAGCCTTTAACCTTCCTCCATAAACGGAATATTAAATACAAAAAAAATCAATTCGAACCAGTAGTTCCTGAGATTAGCTCGTTCAACCAAACAAACAAACAAACTTTTCAGCTACCGCTGCCGCTGTTTAGAAAATTTTATAAATCATTAAAAATATATGTAGGTATAGATAGGTTTCACGCAGCTTTGCCCGCGTTAACTTAGATTTACAGCCGTTGTCGGATTGATGATGATTATTTTTATAGCCTAAGTTACTCCTTATAACATCAGATATCTACCAGTGAAAGTCCCGTCAAAATCGGCCTAGCCGTTTCAGAGATTAGCCGGAACAAACAAACAGACAGACAGACAGACAAAAATTGTAAAAATGCTATTTTGGTATATATACCGTGTATACATCCATATGCATTTAGTAAAAAGCTGTTATTTTAATATTACAAACAGACACTCCAATTTTATTTATCTGTATAGATTAAGCAATATTTGTTTACGTAACCAATCGTCAAACACACTGAATTAAATGTTAATGTCATGTGGTCATTTTGTGCGCCGTTTAAATTGTATAGGTTGTCATCATCTTTGTATTTGTCATAGTGTGTATACATACATTGCGGGTGTGCAAAATACTCAAGTCCTAAAATTTTCTTTAAAAAAGGTTTCTGAGATAAATGGTTATATAATAATAATATAATATAATAATAATATAATAATATCTATGGACGCTTTCACACCACGTCAATCTGGTTCCGTGGTAAGTTCTCGAAGAACTTGTGTTACGGGTACCAGACAACAGAAATATATTTAATACTTTTATGCTATACATATATTTAAGATTTTTATTATATAATACACATATTTAATACACATCCATGACCCAGGAACACTGAAAATATTTTTGTTCCCTGGCGGGATTTAAACCCGCAACCTCCGGCTTGAGCGCCAACGCGCTCACCACTGAGCCACAGAGGTCGTAAATTTTTCATTACTTACATTGTACATACTTGAATTTGTTTCATTACTAACCTTTTTATGTCCACTGCTGCTACCACTACACTTCAATGAACGCGAAGACGGCTGGTACCCCATAATTTGCTTCCAAATAGGACTAAATACAACTTTAATTTTTTTTGAGAAATCGTTTTTCATCAACCCAATCTTATATTACAAGTTGTCTTGGGGAAACGAGTCATTGTTTGTAAATCAAATTACATATTCGGCTTTAATTAAAACTTGGAATTATATTTGATCCTACATACCTACCACTTATTCCAACGATGAAATGGAACAATGCGAATTCGTACAATGGACTACTACCGTCAGTGAGTTTCGAAAATGTAATGTCTACATGTTTTTCGTTGGAGTACACCAGATATTCTGCATACAAGCAAACCGCTCAATTCCACATATGGATTATATTTTGAACTAGCTGTAGCTCGCAACTTCCCCCGCGTTAACATACTTAACTTCACTCCTATTAAGGACAACGTAATGTTATATAGCTTATAGCCTTCCTCGATAAGTGGGCTATCTAGAAATGAAAGAATTTTTCAAATTGGACCAGTAGTTCCTGAGATTATCGCGTTCAAACAAACAAACTCTTCTGCTTTATATTATTATTATAGATTGTAAACAAAACAATGACTGAAAATACCTTATATATAATTCGATTTTCAATCTTCGGATTAAAATTGGAATTCTCAAATTATGTCTGTTTGATCTAAGATCTAAATTAAAATGGCTGTTTACGCTATCAAACTTATTTCACTTAATAAATTTTACTTGTTTAGCACAAGTAAAAGTTATTAATTACAAATAAAGCATTTTTTCAGCTTTATAACAGTTTTATATCAGTTTGTACAAGTACAACGTAGACAGGTACTTAATTAATTGAAAGCTTCGTCGCCACAATTTAACGTTTAATTAGTAGCTAAATTTATAAATAGCTTTACAAATAGTGATTGTCTTTACAAGACAGCTGCAATTTAATTGAACTTGTTAAAATGAAACTAAATTAAAGAATATTATCTTAATAAAATTTTATATTCACGATGTTTCGGATGCAACAAACAACCTTAGTTACTGGATGCTTGTGTTGTATCATGTAAGACATCCTAATGTCGTAGTTATTTTAAGCACAAAGACCAGAACCTATCGACAGGAGAAGAAAGCTACCTGTAGCACTTGTACAGTGATGCAGGTAGCCTTAGCAAAACAAAAAAAAACGCCAGTAGACAATTACACATCATATCTGCAAAACTTTATAATATAATATTCTCAATAATACCATAAATATATGAATAATATATTATATCCTCTGATCTCCTGTTTCTCGAGTCGAACATTGCTGAAGGTCATGATTACCCCGCTCCTCGAGTACTTTCACCACTTATAGGCATCCTTGGCGTCGTTGAGTGCGGCGTGTAATTTGGAGTCCAAAATTGTGCGGATTTGGTCTGAACATCTCAAAGGTCCACGACCTCTTGGGCGCTTGCTACAGGATAAGGAATCAAGTGTTTGATCGTGCAACGCTCGTCTACTTTGGAAATATATTTCTCCATTATCCATAGTAGCTACTTCATTTCTTCCTCTTTTAGCATCTGAATCGCCCCATAGATAACAATGGCCATCTTTTGTAATATTTTCATAAGAAAAACAAAGCCAATTTTTCAACCGCCTTTTTTATTAACCGCTTGCGCAGGGGCACTTCTTACAAAAGTTTTGTGATTTAAAGCATTTAAAGGTACCTTACACGTATTTTAGTAGACTCAAATTACATTTCAAAATATTTTCCTACAAAGTGGAAATGATTTAACGAACTTGTGACATTATTTCGTAATGTATGAAAATAGTTTTAAGTGTCAACATTTATTTGAAATTGTTCATCACCGAAAATAAAAAAGGGTTAAATGTATAATTTCGTAAATTTAAGCAAAGGAAAACTGATTGAACCGTAATTGATCATCTATATTGATTTATGTAAGAACAGCTTATGTGATGTAGTCTTCTAAATTGTCAATGCAACATTTATCAATTCAAAGTAAAACGATTCAAACGACATATTTTAATGAGTCTGATCAGGACAAAATACTTTATAGCGCATTGTGACTTATTGTAGGGCAGGTAAAAAAGATTTAAAAGGCTTATATCAGAAAAGTAGTTAAAGGAATAAAACCTTAAGTGAACAGTAAGTAAATTTATATGTCTCTAAAAACGATTTAAGGGCATAGTTAAAGAAAAAGGTGATAATTGTCGCTTCACACTACGATATAAGAAATGATAGTCAAATTTTGAGAGGAATTAAGCGCCAAAAATGTGGTCCGATTTTTATAAAACTGGGCTCAAAAGACGCAGAAAAATTCACTGATTACAATGATATATATAACTCAATATCGCCCAAAGTGTCGCTTGAGTACGCCTTTTACCCCTCGATACAATATTTGCATTTACTACGTCATTATTGGGATTATTTTATTAGTTTTTAGTTTTTTTTTTTACATTTGAAGTCGGTTTTAATTTTTGCTTATTTTTTTATATTTGTAACATAAAAGTCGAAGCACGAAAAGTAAATATCATACGCCATCGAATGACGTCATACAACCGCAGGCGCCCAATCACAAAGGATATGTTGTGCAATTTCGATCGCGTGACGTAGTTTTCAATAACGCGGTTTACAGTTTACACTACATTTTGTACTAGCCCCCAGGTGCTCGTGGGAGCGTATAAAAATACACTGATATAACATTTGTACTCGATGGTTTATATTTGCATCATAGATAATAATATGAAAAGATGAAAATAGAGGAAGGTGCATTTACGCTTATAGGTATTTAAAATGCGGGATAGTTTTTCATCATACGTTTCAACTCCGAACATTCTACTATATAAATCCTACCCCAAGGGATAACTAATCGTCTTGGCGTTCTTTGAGGGAGGCCTTCATCAGTGGATGGATAGGCGCTGATGATGATGATATGGAGAGTAGTATTTATATATACCTATCGTTTTTCGCAAACAAATGATAAAGAACTTTCTTACGCCACATTATTTTTGACATCAATCATATTTCTTATGCTATATGTAATATATAATCGTAAACCAGTATTAGTGTATTTTGGATATGTACGCAGTACTAACTTGAACTGGCTGCCAGTTTTTAATGTTATGGTAGACATGTCATGTAATGGTAGTGGTCAGCGCTACCTATGCACATATAGAGCTAACCCAGAACCAGACAAAGTCATATAAGTCTTACCTATTCTGAGACATAAGATGTTAAGTCTCAGTGCCAGTAATTACACTGCCTGCCGTGCCCTTCTCTCTAAAACACAGCAACGCTGTCTAACAAAAGAAGCAAGCAAGTGAACGCGGCACACCGCTACCTGGGAGGGTAAACAAAGTCATTTAATATAAATATCGTCAACCACGGTACTATTTCAAACTTTCCTAAAATATCAAACTCATTAGCTATAACATAGCATCGGAAAAGTTCCTACGAGCTTGCTTTGCTCGCTTCACTTATCCTCCTGAGGAATTACATGCATTCTAGGATGAAAGTATCCAATTTCATCTCAATTTATATCTGAACTGTAACGTAGTAGATAAAATAAACAGACTCGAAGTAGTTTTTCTTTAATTTTAAATTCACACATTAACCAATCGTCATAAATTTTCATGACAGTTCTTTCATCCGGATAAAAGTTTTTTTGTTAATAAAAAATCACTTTTAAAGTATGGGGTTGGTGCAAAGCCTCGTGTAAAAGTAAATCACAAAATAAAATGAAGCCTGTAATACTTCAGCGGTTTCCAATCAGCCTCTGGGGCTGAAATATTGACGTTTTTCATTGTTAACAATAGGCTTATGTTATTAAAACTTTTTAATTAATGTTTTTATTATATTAATCAGAGAAATTATACAATATTTGGTCCATACAAAGTGTGACATTATAAAAGTATTCGAGATAATAGTGTCCTTGCTTCATCCGCCATGTTCCAACCCAGTGATGCCTACCATCCTGATGACGCCTCGTTATCCCATTCAAACGCATTTCACTTTATCAGATTACACTATAGTATACTTACGTTCACAATAAGTGGTTGTCCTGACTGTAATCTCTGTACAATAAAACACATTTACAATAAGACAACATCCATTAATAGGATCCAAAACTACTCTATTTCACTAAAATCAACTCAGAACTTTGAGAGATTGCAGCAAAAAATCTACGATGAACGTTCATCGTAGATTTTTTGCTTGCTTAAACATTTTATTCTAAGTATGTAAGCATTTATTCGAAAACATTTCAATTTCATAATCGATTACATCGATACCTTTACGGTAAGCCAGCCTTTTTTTTCTTTAACGTCGGGAAATGCTCTGAGGCATACCGCTGGGCAGTGGGTCTCCTCTGGCACCCGCCTGGGGAGACTCGCTGCACCCGAAAGGTGGTAAGTGGATGCAGCTCTACCCACTAAATCCCGGCGAGTGCCACCAGTGTCGCCTTCAGTGAGGTGGCCCGGATCTAATGAGCTAACAGGGCACCTCGACGGCTAGTCAGCCCCTCGGGGAACGATGCCACCTCCTCAGAGTGGTTGTCCCGCACCACAGAATAACCTCTCCCAACGTCGGGACAGTACAATGGGTTAAGGTTCCTATCCTCGCCCCTTGCCCACTGCTCTTTTGTCCCCTCTTCTTATAGGAAGAAGAAGAAGGGGTACAAAGAGCCCCCTCGGATCAATTAGCTTCGCCTAAGGTACTGGGCATACATAGGCTACTGAACCCCACCGCCACGTCAAGACCTGAACCATGGTGGGGATGGCAAGCCAGCCTCAACGAGACACTATCCGCATCGTTTTTGCCAAACCGCCATTCTGTCAGTGTTTTTATTATTTATCTATCTCTCTTAATCTATCTTTATTAATCTTATATATAAAACTAGTGGCCCCGACAGACGTTGTCCTGTACAAAATATTATTTTTTTGCGAATCTAAACCATTCTCGAATCCACTTGAACACACACAAAAAAAATCATCAAGATCGGTCCAGCCGCTTAGGAGGAGTTCAGTGACATACACACGCACAGAAGAATTATATATATAAATAAAGATTTCCATGTCACAATGTTAGTTACCGTACTCCTCCGAAAAGGCTTTACCGATTTTTACCCAATTTTATATGCGTATTCAGTAGGTCTGAGAATCGGCTACTATCTATTTTTCATACCCCTAAGTGATAAGGGTGGTCAACCCCTCAAATTTTTAAAGTTAACGCGGGGAAGCCGCGGGCAACAGCTAGTTAATATATAAAATTTCCATGTCACAATGTTAGTTACCGTACTTCTCCGAAACGGCTCGACCGATTTTTACCAATTTTTATATAGTATATGCGTATTCAGTAGGTCTGAGAATCGGCTACTATCTATTTTTCATACCCCTAAGTGATATGGGTGGTCAACCTCTCAAATTTTAAAAGTTAACGCGGGAGAAGCTGCGGGCAACAGCTAGTAATCTAATATATAAAATTTCCATGTCACAATGTTAGTTACCGTACTCCTCCGAAACGGCTTTACCGATTTTTTCCAAATTTTATATGCGTATTCAGTAGGTCTGAGAATCGGCTACTATCTATTTTTCATACCCCTAAGTGATAAGGGTGGTCAACCCCTCAAATTTTAAAAGTTAACGCGGGCGAAGCTGCGGGCAACAGCTAGTAATATATAAAATTTCCATGTCACAATGTTAGTTACCGTACTCCTCCGAAACGGCTTTACCGATTTTTACCAAATTTTATATGCGTATTCAGTAGGTCTAAGAATCGGCTACTATCTATTTTTCATACCCCTAAGTGATAAGGGTGGTCAACCCCTCAAATTTATAAGTAAACGCGGGCGAAGCTGCGGGCAACAGCTAGTTACTCTATATATTTTGATTTCCTATAAATTATTATGAATTATTTACCTGTGTTTAATTGAATTGGATTTTCTGAGAACAAGTGGATGTCATCCGCGGAGATCCGAGGAGATCCGTGCTTAACAGTGGGACATAGAAGAGTTAATGATATTATGATTTAATAAAAAATTATAACGAGATATAAAATAAAGAAATACGTCTAGTCGCTTGCCGTCGCGACATTCGAGGCCTTTATACCAAGCGCGCCAATAAATATTCCACATCAATAATACATAATAATCGAGTTCATCATCATCATCAGCATCTAATCCACTCCTAAATGAACGCCAAGACGACCGATCCCTTGTCAATAATGGTGATAGTGATTATTAATCATAAAATGGGACTTATATCTGGTTCAGTTGACTGTTTAGTGAAGTCAATTCTTTATTTTAAAATTGCGTACTTATCGGTAAGTGGGCGGTGGCCGCAGATCTTTGCTAACGATCTACAATTGACATAATCGTCGTATGCGGTATGACTCAGTGGATATCAATTGAATTATTTTCAAATAAAGATTCGTCTGCATTTCTTACTTAACCCTTAACTACCTACCACCTATTTCTGTAACATAACCACCTACGTGCGGTCCTGGAGACCGCTCATGAACAATCACCTTAAATTCGGGTTCTATGGTATCAAGAAATGATTAAAATGAGTAAAATACTTGTTTATGCTTTATACTTTTATTTCAGACCTTCAAATAACATAAACTATAATAAAATCTTGAGATATATTATAATCTTTCAAGATGTATTCAAGTATGTATATGCAGATATGTTGCCCTCCTTTCCCCTGCCCCCCAATGGGCCACCGGAAACTAACAAATCACACGAAACGCGACAGCTTAGCTGTCACTTGACGCCGGTGTTCTGTGAGCGAGAGGTCGCGCCGGCCCAAGTTGGCTGCATAGCAGCATGGCACTACCTCTTACTAAATTAAGTGTAATATTACTTTAATAGGCGAAAGAGGTATCCAGAATTTTTAATATTATAATATACTTATATGCGTTTTTCAGTTGTCCTTTTGCTTCGATAGCTAAAGTTTTTCAGAATAAAGGTCAATAGTTGCTAAGATTAAGTAAGAAATTTAGAATAATCTTTACCTATTTGAAAATAAAATAACACTAGCAGACCCGGCCGCGCGTTGCTGTGTCTAAGATATGCAATACAATATTATGTATTGAATAGAAGAAGATGAAGAAAAAACGTTTATTTGTACACACACTAGAGACAACAACAAAACAGTTTATGATATACAATATTAAAATATCACAAATACATATAACTAGATTAAAATTACAATCATAAAATAAACTATAGTGTGCCTCCAGGATGCAGCAAATTGGTATGGTTCGACATAGTCAGATAGCCATATTAAATATGGTATCTAACGCCGGTTTTCAACCAAACCTGTAAAGGAGTGTGTCCCGAACGTCACGTGCCTATCAATACAAATTGCAAAATTTGTATTGATAGGCACGTGACGTTTATACAGTAAAATTATTATTTATGAATAAAAAATTGCGATTAAAATTGAGATACATATAAACTATCCCATCTCTCAATTTGGATCAAACTGCACACTGTGTGCAAAATTTGGTTGACATCGGTTCAGTAGTTGAGGAGTTCATCGCGGTCAAACAACGTGACACGTAATTTTTATATATAAAGAATAAAGAAATATACTAAAATAGTAAAAGAGAGTCCTGTCAAAATTGGTCAAACTGTCATATTAACACATAGCATTTTTTTTGCATCCGCAAAGGAACTTTAGATTTTCGGTATGTCGTAATCCAAGGTATAAGCCAATCACATTTTCAATTTTCAGCCCAATATTTTCCGCCGTTTTGACAGAAAGTGCAACAAATATCTAAACATCCAATTTTTCGCCTTTATAACATTAGTAAGAATATGTAATGAACCATAATAATACTATAATAATTTTAGATCCGGGGCACCTTACCAAAGGCGGAATTGGTGGCACTCGCCGGGTTTAAGTGGGTAGTGTTGCGTCCATTACCAGCTTTCGGGCGCAGCGAGTCTCACATACCCGCGTGGGGAGACCCACTCCCCCGCGGGACGCCTAAGAGCATTTCCCGGCGTTGAAAAAAAAAAGTATAAAGTTACGCAGTACGAAATAAATTTAATAGAATTATTTGCGAGAGTCTGGGGTAGACTCTCCCCAGGCTCTCTCATTATTATTACACTTTAAGAGAGATAGCATGAAGGGCTTGTAAGTGAGAAAACATGGTACACCTACTGGTAAGTGAACACATCACATACTAGAATATAACATACTAGCAATTATTTTGGGCTCTCTGTTGGAAGAATTGAAGGAGTTCCTCGAAGAGCAAAGTGATTTGATCCAATATATAGCTATAAATCAAAAGAGCAGCACTAAAGCTCGTCGTTAATTGGTGCTATTTGAAGCGTCTATTGATTTTTAATAAAATACAGTATTGCACCAAGTGTTCCCAGATGCGTGACAAATATTGATGATAACAATCAATTTTCATGTAATATTTATGGTAATTAAATCGGTAGTGATAATTTTCCACTTATCTCTAATCGTTGGCGGCGACACATTACGATGACTTATAATTACTGTAACAAGCCAATTGCCATTAACTATTCGAATTAACGCCTATTGATACAATTAGTAACTTGCGGACCCAACAGACGTCCTGTACAAAACATTTTTGTTCGAATTATAAATCTAAATCTCGAATCCACATCAACTCACACAAAAAAATCCATCGAAATCGATCCAGCCGTTTAGGAGTTCAGTGACACACACACAGAATTATATTATATACTAGCTGTTACCGATATCACACAAAGAATAAGCTCGTTGAAGTGGCAGTGGGCTGGTCACACACTCAGGAGAACGGATGGCCGATGGGGCAATAAGGTTCTAGAGTGGAGGCCACGTTTAGGTAGACTAAGTGTTGGTCGGCCATTAACCAGGTGGGAAGACGATCTCCGTGCGGTGGCCGGTCCATGTTGGATGCGAGTAGCAAGAGATCGGCCGTCTTGGCAATCATTGAAGGAGGCCTATGTTCAGCAGTGGACGGATAGAGGCTGATTATGATGATGATGATTTTGCCCGTAGCTTCGCACGCGTTAACTTAGATTTACAGCCTTACGCGGATTGATAATGATTATTTTTAAAGCCTAAGTTACTCCTTATAATATCAGCTATCAGCCAGTGAAAGTCCCATCAAAATCGGCCCAGCCGTTTCAGAGATTAGCCGGAACAAACAGACAGACAGACAGGTGGACAGACAGACAAAAATTGTAAATAAGGCTATTTTGGTATATATTATGTATGTACCGTGTAAACATCCATATGCATTTAATAAAAAAGTGGTTATTTTAATATTATAAACAGACACTCTAATTTTATTTATCTGTATAGGTGTATAGATGAATGCGCTTAAAAATATTATAACGCATCGATTTTCACATTATAAAATCATTTTTCTACTTTCTATGATAAAAATATTGATGTATCATACTTGGGAACTTGGACTAGTTCATAGCGACGCTGATACATGATACTGACATAGAAAGCTGCAAGAAAATCAGTTATACAGTTAAAAAAATATCAATGCACAAACAGACCAACATATAAAGCGACTTTAATTAATACTATGTAAAGAAGTTCCAATTACTTGCCGCAGTAAGTTTTAGTAGCTAAAATTGTTTGGTATACTCGATTTGTATGTAAGAGTTTGGGAATTCATTCAAAAAGTTGAAGCGTATCTTATCTACAGGTGAGCTGTAAAGTCAGTTGGACTATTTCCCATCGGTGTTGAAGCGAGTCTTATTCATTTATTTCTCAAGCACGCTATTTGCTACATTCTGCTTCTATAACATTCTTCGCCTGTTTCATGTTACACTGGTTACTATCGTATACCTGTGGGTATTATACAAATTCATTTACATGTTTTCGAATGAGAAATGTCTGAAAGATAATGAGTAATTGGGTGCTCCATAATTGGTGGTGTATTACTTATATCTTCCGTAAAACAGTTTTGCTGTGTTTCGGAGAGACAGGTAGGACAGTGTTAAAGCAAAATAAATTGCCTTTTTTCTTTGATGACGCAGGGAATTCATTTCGTATGTATCTAAGTTATCCGGGTAGGCTCCTAGACCTATGTGGGACTCGCACTTGGTAGTGCACTACTCTAACTAAACCACCGCGAGCGCCTCCAGCCGCTTTTCGAGGGTCTTGGATCTACAGGCTAGTCCCAGGTAAACTGTAATGTTCATAGGCGATGCTGACATCAGGTAGCGTTTTCCTATCCAACAAACATAAAAATTACGAGTCCAAGCGAACCCACAACTTAAAAATGTCTGTCAAATTACATTACAGTAAAACCAGCTTAATTTGGACCAAAGATTATCTCCCATTTAAAAAGATTTTCATTTATGCAATTTTTCATTTAGACAGGTTTAAAATTATAGTTGTCTAATTTACAGAGGCCCCCGCTTAAAGAGGTCGAAATGTACCGTTATTACATTTATAGAGTAAACTACCTGTTGCCCGAAGCTTCGCCCGTTCGTTAACTTAGATTTACAGCCGTAGACGGATTGATGATGATTATTTTTATAGTCTAAGTTACTCCTTAAAACAGCAGCTACCTGTCAGTGAAATTCCCGTCAAAATCGGCTCCGCCGTTTCCAAGATTAGCTGGAACATACGGACAGACAGACAGACAGACAGACGGAAAGACATACAAAAATTGTAAAAAATGCTATTTTGGTATATGTACCGTGTATCCATATCCATCTAATAAAAAGCTGTTATTTTATTACTACAAACAGACACTCCAATTATATTTATTTGTATAGATGATCATAAAAATGCGAATTTTTGGTGTAATAAATTAGGTGTTAGTATACCGGACGGACACAGCTCTACCCACTAAAACCCGGCGATTGCCACCAATGCCGCCTTTGGTGAAGTGCCCCGGATCTGTTGAGCTAACAGCGCACCTCGACGGCTAGCCAGTCGGCTAGCCGTCGGGTAGGCTCCACAGAGGGGTTTTCCCGCACCACAGAACAACCCTTTTTTTTTTTTTTTTGATCTGCAGCGGAAATTTGCAGCTCAAACCATAACTAGGACCGGGGTTGGTTTTAAACCTAGCCGTGTGTGGGGTTCGCACTTGGGCAGTGTCGTTAACCACTAAAACCGCTGCAAGCGCCCTCCGCCGCCTTTTTGAGGGTCCCGGATCTTGCAGGCAACACAGGACCCTCGGCGACAGGCTGACCCCGGTGAGAGGCCAGACTCCTTCCTCGAAAGGGGGGACTGCTCGGCCGTTCGTTTTCACGATACTTTTAGCAGTCTCCGACGACGTCGTGCCTATCTGGACCCAAGTTAACCTCAGCCTCGGCCCGACACGAGCACAGGGGCGTTACTGGAGGTGCATTAAGTAGCGCCTCCTACGCACCCCTGTTCGTCGCCTGCGGTGTGAGGCCTCGTCGGCGGCCTCCTCTCTCACCCGCTCATCGGCCTCCTTCTGACAGGACATTACTGCCTCACAGAAGGAGACCATCGCCGTCCAGGACTCATCATTGCGGAGCATCCCGGTGATGATGCTCGGCAAAGACAAGTCCCCTCCGATAACTGACGTCAGATCGTGACGCAGCGCCGCCCATCTCAGGCACACCTCTAGAGTGTGCTGGGCCGAGTCCACCGCCGCGCCACAATCGTGACATACAGTTGCCGGCTCCCTTTGGGCCGTCCGGCACAGGTACTCACCGAAGCAGCCATGCCCGGTGAGCACCACCACAGAACAACCCCTGCCAACGTCGGGACAGTACAATGGGGTTCCCGTCCTCACCCCTTGCCCCGTGCTCTTTTGTCCCCTCTTCTGGGGTACAAAGAGCCCCCTAAGCTCAATTAGCTTTGCCCAAGGTGCTGGGCAAACCTTAGGCTACTGAGCCCCACCGCCACGTCAAGGCCTGAACGATGGTGGGGAATATAAACTAACCTGGAACGAGCCCAGGCAACTCGTTTATATGTTGCCTATCTTGAGACATAAGATGTTAAGCCTCGGTGCCAGTAATTACACTGTCTGTCTTCCCCTTCTCTCCGCAACACAGCAAAGCTATTTGACGGGAGAAACAAGCAAGATGGTGGTACCCATGCAGCCGGGAGCGCGGCACAGCGCTTCCCTCCCACCGGTATTCACTCTATTAACTTTTGTATTGTTGTTAGGAAAATTGGACGTAAATATAACTTTATGTTTTAGGTATAGGATAGTTGATAATATTACCGATAAACTTCAAATCAATCCAAATCATACAAATAAATTTAAAGCCCGTACCCATTAACAGCGTAATAAAGGTTTTGTTGAATGTATCGTTTGTCCAAAATACATAAACTATTTAACGTAGACCTTCAAATTAGAATTTATCAATTTAACATAGCGACGATGGTCTAAATGGGTTTCCCTGAATTTCTCCGTGCAACTAAGCATCAGACTATCGCTTGCTCACCGTTGAAGGAAAACATCGTGAGGAAACAGCATGCTAGATGAGATTAAAAGAATTTGAAAGTGCTCACCAACCCGCATTGGGCCAGCGCATCGACGGACTATGGCCCATTACTCTCCTCGCATGATTTCGAGGAGAAGACCCGTGCCCAGCAATAAGATATATAAGGGATGATAATGACGAATTCAACATATTTAGGTTCTTATAGTTTCAACCTATTTAAACTATAAATAGTATTGAAAAGTCTATATATGGCAAAACGCCAACTGACTAATTCAAAATCTTCATGCGGTAGATTCTCTAGTACTCTCCGATGATATGCTATGACTATATTGTGAAGCTTTCTTTACTTTTGATCCATAAATTTTTGCCAGAATCTGATTTTTGTACCATTGCTTACATAATGGGTACCCGACTTATTAAAGGTCTTCGAAAGCTATTGTAAGCATTCCAAGTATGTACTTGTACTCACGGACACTTATGTAAGTGTCCGTGAGTTACAACCGACCCCACCATGGTTCAGGCCTTGACGTAGCGGTGGGGCTCAGTAGCCTAGGGTGAGCCGCTGCACCTTGGGCGAAGCTAATTGGGCCGAGGAGGCTCTTTGTACCCCTCTTATAAGAAGAGTGGACAAAAGAGCAGGAGGCAAGGGGCGAGGATGGGAACCTCACCCCATTGTACTGTCCCGACATTGTGAGGGGTTGTTCTGTGGTGCGGGACAACCCTTCTGTGGAGGTGGCGTCGGTCCCTTGGGGGACTGACTAGCCGTTGAGGTGCCCTGTTTGCTCATTAGATCCGGGGCACCTCACCAAAGGTCCCACCAGGCACTCGCCGGCTTTTAGTGGGTAGAGCTGCGTCCACTTACCAGCTTTCGGGCGCAACGAGTCCAACATACCCGCGTGGGGAGACCCACTCCCCCGTGGGATGCCTCAGAGCATTTCCCGGCGTTAAAGAAAAAAAAAGTCATCGATTGTACTGTCCATTGTATTAATAACATATCTCATTAATAATATGTTGTACAGGGCATTCATTATGTCTCTTTTCATTACATGTAAATCATGGTAACAGTGAGACTTTGAGTGAGACTGCTAATTTCAAGGATGCATAGCGTCAATACGCCTTCATCAACGGTACATAATCCTTAATAAGACAATTCTATAATTAAATTGTCATCAATGTACGTTGTACACCGCACTTAGCAATACCCGCTAAATTAGCTTGAGTTCAAATTTTAGTTATGCTAGCTAAGGATTCAAGTTACGTTGGTTGGTATACGCATGCGCCCTGAAAATGCACTTCTTGTTCGTATAAAAGTAAAGCTGCATCCAGTTACCGTCTGTTTAGAGAATCGGTTGGACGCGAGCTCCCATTACCAATCTTATGATTGTACGCGTGCTTTATAGACTCCTTAAATTATTTTTTAACTACCCCAAAAATGATACCAGGTAAGTGCTTCTTTATTAATTTTAATGCCCTGCGAAATATTAAGATAAATGCTATTTTAAAGCTAAGTTTGCAGAAGTTAAAGCGATAAACTGGCCAAAGCGATTTTTTTTAAATATAAATAAGAAATGCAGGAGCAATCTGTCTAAGAGCGTAAGTGATTTCCGCCGGCCAAGGACACACGCAAGTGCAAAAGTTCAGAGCGCGTTGCCAACTTTTATTAACCGACTTCAAAAAAAGGAGGTTCTCAATTCGTCTGTATGTTTTTTTTGGGTTGAAATATTGAAGGAAATGAATATATCACGACGACTTTCACGGGTCGGATATGGCAAAATGTTGTGTTCATAAAGCTAAATCTACTAGGCTGTCTTATGTTTCGCCAAGAACAAATAAGGGCTCGGTAGCCTAAGGTGAGCCTAGCACCTTGGGCGAAGCAAATTGAGCCAAAGGAGCTGCTCTTTGTACCCCTGTAATAAGAGGGGACAAAAGAGCAGGAGGATTAGGGGAGAAGATGGGAACCTCATCCCATTTTACTGTCCCAACGCTAGGAGGGGTTGTTATATGGCGCAGGACAACCTTTGGAGGTGGCGTCGGTCGCATGAGGGACTGACTAGCCATCGAGGTGCCCTGTTTGCTCAACAGATCTGGGCACCTCACTCGCCGGGTTTTAGTGGGTAGAGCTACGTCTACCTTACGAGCGTTGCGAGTCCCAAATACCCGCCTGGGGAGATCCACTCTCCGGTGGTATGCCTCAGAGCATTTCCCGGCGCTCAAGAAAAAAAAAGAATTAGTTATTAAGATTATCGGCGTTAATTAATTTTGTCTCATGCATTTTTGAATATTATGTTGACACGAAAAATAGGGCTATTATGTACATTTCCCGGGATTTCCTGTTGTTTTGTACAGACAATGGTGAATTATAATTAATACCTTAATCAAAAGTCTTTTTGGAATGTAAAAAATATACTTATTGATAATATTTTTGGAATTTAAGGTGACAACAATCTGTAACAGTCAATGTAATTTGAGCTATGGCGATAAACATATAAAGTTTTTTGTTGTGCAGTGTGAAAGCAACTTTATGTTGGTCCATATTGTTCTTGAGTGCTGATGTGTGCGAAAGCTAGGTAGTATATTGTATGTACCAACAGGCTTTACTCTCCAGAATTTCGCATCTAGATAAAGTGCCTCTCACTAGGTTTCTGAATTCGTCTGTCTGTTTTAGCAATAAACAATGGTAGTATCTAATAGACTTTGTATTGTAAAAATTACCAGTCCGCGTATATGCAGTTAATAAGTATAAAAAAATATATTTATAAATTTTACCACGGCTTATTAAGATAAATACCTTAATATTTGTTTAGATTAGCCCTCCCCTCTCCGGCGTTTGGTAATTCATGATATTGATGATTATATTATCATTTCCTCTTTACCTCGATTTAAGTATGAGTAAACTGTATGCGAGTGGGGAGGGATCGGTCGTCTCGGTGTTCATTGATGGAGGCCTATGTTCAGCAGTGAACGGATAGAGGCTAATGATGATGATGAAACTGCTATCACTTATTTGCCCTTTACCTTGATTATAATTCTATAATTCTCAGCATTATATTGTTATAATTCGAAAGTGTCTAAGACAATAGACAGTATTTTATTGTCAATCGATTCGCAATTAAAATAAGTAAAAAGTACCTAAATTATTTATTAATTTAAATATCAATATTTATTCCTACTTCCGTGGCTCAACGAACCTAAGTGGATTTTGGCCTCCAGATATGGCTCCTCCGCGCCCTGTCTTATGCGATCTGCTCCCTATTTACGGCGCCCCGGGCGCGTAGGTTTCCAGCGGTATTTGGGTCGGCCAACCAGTCGGCGTTCACAGAGCTGTCCCTCATAGGCCCTTCTCACCGTCCTGTCAGCTGGAATTCTCTCGAGATGTCCACTAGAGTCTAGCGGAATTAAATTCTCCTTCTCCTATAATGTTGGGCTCAGACATAATATATTTAATAAACATATCATTTTTAGCCATCTCTCTATTATTACACGAAGAGATCTACAATAAAAATATGTATAAATGTATGAGTAAGAAGTGTGGATCATAGTCACATTGATTACCATATTTCTGTTGCATCAATTTTTTTTTTTTTTTTTTTTTTTTTATTAATAGAAGAGGGGGCAAACGGATAGTCGGTTCATCTGATGGTAAGTGAAGAGCGACATCCACAGACACCCGCTACACCAGTGGATTAGCAGGTGCGTTGCCGGCCTTTCAGATATGAGTATGCTCTTTTCTTGAAGGCCCCTAAGTCGTATCGGTTCGGAAACACCGTAGGAGGCAGCTGATTACATATATTAGTCGTCGTTATCAATTCAATACAAGTTATATAAAACTAAACTTCTTTACCGTCTTGTTTATGGACAGTATAAAGAAAACAAGTTTATAGGTATCCCTTTATAGATGAGACAGCTTCGCGTATGTGTGAATCCCGTAAATGGAAAGAAATTAAAAACGTTTGTTGGTTGTAATAGATTTACAAGATGAGAATGTTCCTCTTTGTTAATCGCATAATTGAAAACATTTTCCCTTTTCTAAAAACCCCCAAGTTCGCATTGGATTAAATTTAGAACTGGAGTCGAGCATTTAAATCATTCGTGATAGCTATCAGAAAGGAAAAAGCAAAATAGAGCATACTCATATTTGAAAGGCCAGAAATTTACCTGTAAAACTCTGGGTTTTTGATCACTTAGCAATAGTGCTAAGTGATCAAAAACCCACAGTTAGTTTTAATAAACACATCGGTATACCTAGGTATATTACATTTAAAACCACTCGTAGGCAATCTGATTAAGTATATATGATCAGGAGTAAGTACGCCTGTATCAGCCGTGATCCAATTATTGGGCATATCGATATTGGATATTAAAGTTATGGGGGCCCTAAGCTGGCACCAATCTCTCATAGCTTGCCTGCCGCAGGGCCCTCTCGACCCCCACATGGTTCAGGCCTTGACGTGACGGTGGGGCTCAGTAGCATAGGGTGAGCCGCTGCACTTTGGGCGAAGCTAATTAAGCCGAGGGGGCTCTTCGTACCCCTCTTATAAGAGAAGGGGACTAAAGAGCAGGGAGGGGCAGTTGGGAGGGGTTGTTCTGTGGTGCGGGACAACCCCGCGGTGGAGGTGGCGTCGGTCCCTTGGGGGACTGACTAGCCGTCGAGGTGCCATGTTTGTTTATCAGATCCGGGGCACCTCACCATAGGCGGCATTGGTGGCACTCGCCGGGTTTTAGTGGGTAGAGCTGCGTCCATTTACCAGTTTTGGGGCGCAGCGAGTTCCACACACCCGCGTGGGGAGACCCACTCCCCCGCGGCATGCCTCAAAGCATTTCCCGGCGTTAAATAAATAAAAAAGGGGCCCTCTCGACCATGGGCTCGTCTGGGGCAAGTTACGACGTCGCTGAGGTTATCCTGTTGCCTGCAGATCCGGCACCCTCACAAAGTGGTTTTAGCTTAGAGTAGAGCACTCCCAGTTGCAAGTCCCACAAAGAGTCAGGATCTATACCAATATCCTGACTACATCCATAAAGAATTTCCCTGCAATATCAAAAAAAGTTACGCTACTACATGAATGTAAGTAATGACTTCCCACCAGATAAGACTTTATCTTATGTTTTTGTGTTGGTTTTATAGGCAAACCGTTGGTTGTAAAGAGACACTGGTTGGTAAGTTGTCAACGTCACCCATAAACATAAGCAAGTTAACCTCTTCTGCCTTTTTCGAAACACGGCAAAACCATTCCACTGATGAAATCAGCAGATAATAATAAGTGTCAAGTATAGGGACGCTGCCCACTGAGTTTATTGCCGGTTCTTCTCAGGAAAGGGCTAGGGTTTGAATCAGTGGTAACATCCCCTCTCCCTCTTCCACCCCAGCGGCTCCTCTTAAGCTAACCAATCAATTATCATCAACTAACCTCCTAATGATCATCATCAAAACCAATCTAACAATTTATTTAATAAAAACAAAATCAGCAGCTTATCTTAACTCACTTAAATTGTTTAGAGAAATTATAAGTCCAACCAATTCTGTGTTTTGACCACGTGAACAAATTTTGTAACTAAGCAACGTGAAATTGAGATA
The DNA here is from genome assembly GCA_963853865.1 of Helleia helle. Classification (NCBI taxonomy): domain Eukaryota; kingdom Metazoa; phylum Arthropoda; class Insecta; order Lepidoptera; family Lycaenidae; genus Helleia; species Helleia helle. The sequence goes on from OY971420.1 coordinate 11,992,629, forward strand.
GCCTCATATAAATTAATTCGTCTTTTTCACAACCCCAAAAAATATTTTAAAGAAAACATCAAGTAAAGATCGATAATTATTTTACTTGTTTAAACTATATAATATGTTTAAGCTATTTAAGCTTATATTATTATTATTAATATTATCTTTCTTTAAATTACTTGCTAAAAATGATGTGGAATAGGGACATATTGATTTTTATAAATAAGGTAATTTATTTTATCTGCCCTTAATAATTATAGGTAATAGCTTTAATTGCACTATTTGATGATAATTTAAGGCAAACTTGACGGTCAATTAATGTAAGATGAGTTACATTTTTGAGCGACGATGGCCTAGTGGGTTTGGGCTCGGCCTCTTGAGTGAGAATCGAGAGGTCCGGGTTCGATCCTGACCCCCTGTAATGCCTAAAAATGGGTTTTTCTAAATTTCTGTGCACCTATAAATGTGCACATGAATATAAAACCATCGCTTGCTCACCGGTGAAGGAAACATCGTGAGGAAACCTGCATGCCTGATGAGATTAAAAGTCTTTGAGGGTGTGTGAAGTTCACCAACCCGCATTGGGCCAGCGCATCGGTGAACTATGACCCAACACCCTCCTCGCCTGATTTGGAGGAGGAGACCCGTGCCCAGCAGTGGGACATTTGTGGACATATTATGAGTTACATTTTAAACATACTGAGTTATAGAATTAGAAGCTAATAGAATTACTATTTTGGTGCCATATTAGAAGTTTGCTGCTTGAATACATGCCACAAGTTTAGACGATAAAAAAGTGCGTGAGTACAAAGTACACATGTCAGAAGTGAAACTTATTTGGCAAACTAATTTTTAAATCTCGTTTATATTTATACTAATCTAAAGCTTTAAATTTCCGAGACATGCAATTCGACGTTCGCCCTATCTCACTTTCTCTCTCGGTCTTTCTCACTCGTTAGCAAGTCTCACTCCATGGCTATGTGCTTCATGCTACGTTCGCCCTTTCTCACTCTCTCAATCGGTCTAAATCCCTCTTCTTGGACAAAAACGTTGCACATTTTCGTGACGTTTTGTCCGTAAAAAATTTACCCTCATGCGCGCAAAAAAGTTTCACATCAAAAATAACCACCATGCTTAGTTATACTAGCGAAAGTTAACTTATTTTAATCGTATTATATTTTGTTAGATCTAAAAGAAAGAAAAGACTATCTTTCCAATTTCCATCTATTACCACGTTGGGCAATTATATCAATATTTTATCGTTTGAACAGATAAACATATTATATATATATATATATGTGCAACGTATTGTTTGAGGAAAATTTATCAATACATTGCACATACATACGTCAAACAATACGTTGCATATATATATATATATATATAACATATATACATAGAGTCATTTTTGTATATTATAAATCCGATAATTTTAAACCATAATTTCCGTTTTATATTTTTAGCGGTGAATGGAAGTGGACTGATAAAAATTGTGAAGAGTATTATGTAAAGTGTGACAGTTGCCAGACGGACACAAATGAACTTTTAGAGTTTCGTTATTTCAATTTATGACGATGGAATATGAAAGATTTCAGTCATTTTTAATGCTTTTATTGGCTTCACCTATGTGTGTGACACAGTCTATAAAGGAGTTCGAAACTGTGTAGTTAAATTAGATGAAAAACGTAACAATGACCAAAAGTAACAATAATGACGATGTAAATGCGAAAATTTTACATTAGTAGAAGTACAAGATGAATATTAGTTGTAGACACAAAAATTAAAGAAAAGCGTTTATTTTATTACTTTTTAGTTATTTTATTTTTTGAAGTCGGTTATAATTTTTGTTTATAATTTTTTATTTCTTAACTTTTACTTTTTCATTAAAGAAAAACAGACAGAGATAGACATTTTGGCATATTGAACCGTATGAAGTCCAACAAAAGCTGTAAGTCGTCGAGGAGTTCCCTCGACTGTCTATGGTCTCCGTCATCAGACCTGTAATGGCACGTATCACCCATATGGGTGCAAAGTTCTCATCAGCATAAATTAATTAAGTCCAATCACAAGGTAGCTACTGTAAACTATTTAGGAGTTCCCTCAACCGTCCTTCGTCTTTATCATTAGACCTCCAATCACAGTCACAACCCATATAGGTGTAAAGTTTTCATCAATACAAATTAATCAAGCCCAAATACAAGGTTACTAAAGTAAATCGTTGAGGAGAGTTCTCTCGACTGACTTCCAGCTCTAGCATCAGATCGACACTAGACCTTCATTAAAGTGTTGTGCTTAATTAAAAAAATATTAAACGTAGCTCCAACAATTTTCAAAAGTTCCTCTCGATTTCTCTGAGATGCCATCATCAGACCATGGTTTCCTTATCATGGGAACATTTGAAAAGTATATCTTTAAAAAAAAAAGAATTTTGAAAATCGGCCCACAATTGACGGAGAAATCGGTGTACATACATAAAAAAATACCGATAGAATTGAGAACCTCCTCCTTTTTAGGGTTCCTTAACCAATTGGCAAAAAATGGAACCCTTGTAGATTCGTCATGTCTGTCTGTCTGTCTGTCTGTTCGTCCGTATGTCACAGCCACTTTTTTCCGAAACTATAAGAACTATACGGTTGAAACCTGGTAAGTAGATGTATTCTGTGAACCGCATTAAGATTTTTACACATAAGTAGAAAAAAAAAACAATAAATTTTGGACTTACCCCCATACTTAGAACTGAAACTCAAAAATATTTTTTCATCAAACCCATGTGTGGGGTTCTATGGATAGGTCTTCAAAAATGATATTGAGGTTTCTAATACCATTTTTTTTCTAAACTGAATAGTTTTCGCGAGAGACACTTCCAAAGTGGTAAAATGTGTGTGTCCCCCCGCCCTGTAACTTCTAAAATAAAAGAATGATAAAAATAAAAAAAATATGATGTACATTAACATGCAAATTTCCACCGAAAATTGGTTTGAACGAGATTTAGTAAGTAGTTTTATTAATACGTCATAAATCGCAATTTACCTTTCATTCAATCAACTCAAATATAAAAAAAAAAAACATTTAATTTCATAAACATAAACCTTAAGCCGCGCTCCTTGGGGTTTCCCGCCATTTCTCCGTATTACAGACCGAATAATTGTATTTTGTATGGCTAATAGTAGCTAATGCCTTTAAATGAAAATAATAATAATAGTAACATAAACCTTATTTTTTGTTAAAGTGTGTAATGTTGTATAAAACGTAATGGTACGGAACCCTTCGTGCGAGAGTCCGACTAGCACTTGGCCGGTTTTTTGTTGCAATCGGTTAATAAAACTTTGCATAATTAATTATGAATCAATAATTATTAATAGTCATTTAAAGTGTGACAACATAGTGCTTTTGATAATAATTAATTTTACAGGTTATTACCCTCTCAAGATTAAAAAACTTAAATACACTTGAAAATACACGTGAAGAAATCTTATGAGTGATAAAACTTTTTTATCAATCCATGATTTCTTATGACGGTGGAAATCCTCTAAAAAGAAAAACGGTTATGCAGTACCTCAGCATGATGTCATTTTTATTAGATTATGATCTAACATATAAAGAATGTACACTAATTAATTTTTCTCCACTTGTTACTTGGAAAAGTCATGATTGAGTATTGTGTTACATACTTGAATACACATAGTAGCACGCGCTGTGAATATATTACTCCCAGATTACAATATTAATACAAACACACACACACACACATACACACACACACACAAACACAACACAAAACAAACAACACACAACACAAACATACTTCAAACATACATAAAGTTTTTTGTATGTTAGTTGGGTAGGCAAACTGGCAGACGAGCCACATGATGGTAAGTGGTCAGTGACGCCCGTGAACATAAACAAGTTAACCTAAAACTAGTCAGGCAACTCATTCATCCCCACCATGGTTCAGGCCTTGACGTGTCGGTGGGGCTCAGTAGCATAAGGTGTGTCCATCACCTTGGGCGAAGCTAATTGAGTCGAGGGAGCTGTTCTTTGTACCCCAACCCGACGCCAGGAGACCGTGTGGTCGCAGACCGCACAGTTGGTGGGGGGCAACCCCCCACTTTTATAAACCAAAAGTGAGCCAAATGGACTCACACTAATCCGATGTAGCATTAGGGCCTTCGGGCCGTTAGCATAGATCCATCCGAAAAAAAAGAAAAATGCTCTTTGTACCCCTCTTATAAGAAGAGAGGACAAAGGAACAGAGGGCAAGGGGCCCGGACAGGAACCATTGTACTGCCAAATCTTTAAAAAATACTGACAAAAATATGAAATACATAATATTTCCTACCTGAAAGTGAAATACATATCTTCTTCTTATAATATAAAAACCGGCCAAGTGCTAGTCGGACTCGCGCACGAAGGGTTCCGTACCATTACATAATATACAACATTAGAAACTTTAACAAGAAATAAGGTTTATGTTTATGAAATTAAATGTTTTTTTATATATTTGAGTTGATTGAATGAAAGGTAAATTGCGGCTTACGATTTATGACGTATTAAAAAAAACTACTTACTAGATGTCGCTCAAACCAATTTTCGGTGGAAGTTTGCATGGTAATAATATACATCATATATTTTTTTTAGTTTTATAATTTTCTTATTTTAGAAGTTACAGGGGGGGCACAAATTTTTCCACTTTGGAAGTGTCTCTCGCGCAAACTATTCAGTTTTGAAAAAAATGGTATTAGAAACCTCAATATCATTTTTGAAGACCTATCCATAGATACCCCACACGTATGGGTTTGATGAAAAAAAATGTTTTGAGTTTCAGTTCTAAGTATGGGGGTAAGTCCAAAATGTATTTAAGTACAACTTTACATTAAAAGGCATTTATAATGAGCCATAAATAACTGGGGCTTATCTCGTAGTTGGATCAAGATACATTGGTTTGTGAAAAACCCATATGCTTAAGCGAGCGAAAGCATTCTTCGTATAAACATAAAACTATCAGTAATAAAATCGATACACTTTGACATTCATGACAAAGGTAAAGTAAGTGATGAAGATTAATCTATACTGATTTCTTATCTCTATCTCTAGATAATAATATAACAGAGAGTTTGTTTTGTTTGAACACTCTAACACTACACGTTACACAATATGGTTTATTAAGACTGACATATCCGACGTTTTTGATACTTCACAGCAACCATGATCTCGGGTGGATGTTTCTTACGCTTTCACGCGAAAACTACTTACCCGATCATCATGAAACTTTGTACACATATTCTTGGAGGTATTAGAAGTAACATAGGAGACTTTTTATAAAATAAACTAAAATCTTACCCTGCGTGAACGAAGTCGCGGGAAGATAGTACAATATAAATCTGAAGAGCTTGTTGACGCTTTTTTATTTTATTTTATTTTATAGTCTGGAGATTACGCTAAATTAAATGGTCCTATGTAGTAAATTACCTAGCCTAAATGCTAAAGGATTTTTTTATATCCATCTGTTTGGAGATTGACTTTGATATGGATATGAAAAATTCCTTTAGCATTTAGGCTAGGTAATTTACTACACAGGACCATTTAAATTCTACTCTTGACATGTCAAAGAAGCAGTTTTCTCGAAACTTATATTTTAATTTTTATTTATAACGCACTCACAGGTTAATATGAAATCACTTATAAGTCAAATAATAATCTGTCCGGCATATAAAATATGGTTAAATATAAATTATTTATTATAAATAATATTAAAATAACATTAAAATAATCTTTATGTATAATCATCATCATATTATTATGGTATATGTGGCAAGGAAATTGTTCGAAAATATTATAAAATCAGATCAAAATATCTTTATTCCGTAGGTAATAATTTGCACACTTAAAATACGTCAAAAAAGTAATCAAACAAAAGTGTAGATAAAAATGGTAAACAACTTCTGGAATTAAGGCTATCGTAGCGGATTTTTTTTATCTACTAAATTCTGAGGTAACAACACACTACGGAATTCGTTCGAGCGTTCAATTCACTGTCGTTTAATTATTATTATTATGTATTTATAAAAAAACTAAGATACGAATATAATATATTACAAAAATATTAGACTATTTATTCTTTGCTAAGCAACTGACAGGTTAATTGCTTCGACGTGTATTTTACAAAATATAATCAATTTCATTGTGAAACATGAGATTATAAAGCGTACACTTTTTGATTTTCCCAACTTTTTAATAACGTTAAAGTATTACGTTTAACCAGAGTTTTTTAACGAACAAAACAACTTCAAAGGAGGTTTATATAAGATTTTTAATTTACATGTCTATTTTCACTTTTTTTTTATAGAAGAGGGGGCAAACGGAAAAAAAACTAAAACTATTTACCATATCTTCATTGAATATGGAAAAATATGATATAGTGTTTTAAATAGTCTAAAATAAACACTTCATCGATGTTACGATACCTAAATAAAATCGATCATTCTCTTTCCTTGAATTATCCAGTTCTTATAAATTACATGGATCGTGCGGACGCGGGCTTATTTAAATATAATAATATGATTGTCCGCGTGTTTCGTGGTTTCTTTAAATTGTTTTTTTGCTATCCAAAACATGATATTAGGTAAGTGTTATTTATTTTAAATATTATTTTGCCACAATGCCACAGGTGTATTTTTAATATTATAAATAACAATTAATAAGCTTTTGATAACAGAACCAAAAGTAAACAAAGTTCTTCAACCATTTCTTTTTAATTTGTAGTTTTTCACTTTCTGTATTATATTAGTTGTTTACTGTTGAAAATAATATGCAAAATTATTTTTAAGGGACTTTACCTAACATTACTTGTTCTCGTTGCGCTGGTAACCGTATAATATACTCCATATATTGTATTCCTTGGTCTTCAAAACTTTCTATTACATGCATTTTAGGGACTATAACAAATAAATGTGATTGGATAGTGTCGACCGCTAGATGTGAAATATCTATTGGATTATATTCGATAATTTTCTAATGTTTACGCGAATTTCACTTATTATAACGAAACATTTTTTTTACGGATTGTAAAACGTCGAAACGTCGGGCTTGTAAAAATCTTAATAAACCGCGATAAAATCCGGAAAAAAAGATGGAATAAAACAAAGAGATGATAATAAAATTGCGTTTAAATTTTAATTAAAGTTGTAGTAACTTATGCTGTTCTTGTCCGTATTATAGAATCTTTAAAGATGACAAAAATCGTAAATGTGAAAATATTTATTTTGAAATAAAAACTTAGCTCTTCTGAAAGCTTGCTCAAAAACGAAGAGTCTTTAGCAATTGCATCGACTCCATTTAACTTTGCTGCATTCGCAATTACACATATATCATTCATTGCTATAAAAATCCAACAGATTGTATTAATATCGATGGATATTTTAGAAGTATAAATAAAAATAGCCAAGGAAAAAAAACATAGTAACATCCGAAACATAGAAATTGAGAACCTCCTCCTTTGTAGAAGTCGGTTAATAATCCGTCGGGGGCAGTTTAAATCACTATTTTAAATATCTATTTTAAATCACTATTTTAAATATCTATTTTAAATCTCAATTTTAAATATCTATTTTAAATCTCAATTTTAAATATGTATTTTAAATCTCTATTTTAAATATCTATTTTAAATCTCTATTTTAAATATCTATTTTAAATCTCTATTTTAAATCACTATTTTAAATCTCAACATAAATATTTAAAAAGCATAATTGCACATTTTGAAAAAACTCACGACTGTTAAAATGTTATTGAAAAAGGATAAAATAATTAAAAACCCCTGTGTTTTAAGTATTAGTTGAATTTAAGTACCTAACTGGAGATAATGAACCTAAAAAGCTTTTTACTAACAACGACCGCACGGACGCACGGAGATGATATCCAATTGTGATGCGATTTTGATGACTATTTTAAATTTTAACATAAATATAATGTATAGGTACCAATAAAATATCTTTAAATTTTCCACTTTACTATATACTATATATTGGTGGGAGGGAAACGCTGTGCCGCGCTTCCGACTGCATGGGTACCACCATCTTGCTTGTTTCTCCCGTGAAACAGCTTTGCTGTGTTTTGAAGAGAAGGGCAAGATAGGCAGTGTAATTAATGGCACCGAGACTTAACATATTATGCCTCAGGATAGGCAACCCATAAATGAGTTGCCTGGGCTCGTTCCAGGTATACTAGTTTATGTTCATGGGCGACATCGACCAATTCCCATCAGGTGGTACGTTTGCCTGTTTGCCTATCCAACTATTTACTAACTTAACTTAACTAGAGAAAATTGGTACGTAAAAAAATTGATACGTAAAATATTTGCGTTTAGTTGGTTAATTATTAAAACCTCAATGCAAAATTAAACAAAAAAAAGCCGACTTCAAAATTAAAAAGAAATAAAAAGTAATAAAACAATTTCCTTAATTTTTGTGCATTCAATTTATAATCAACTAGTTCTCCTTTTATTATTATTATTATTATTATTTTTATTACTAGTCAAAATGTATGCAACCTAAATATTTTTTTTCTATTCTATTCTATTCTTTTCCAGTAATATACAATTTTTGCATTTACCACGTCATTATTGTTACTTTTGGAGTCGGTGTCAGCCAAGGTAGGTAGGGAGTTAGGTATATCACAGAGCAATTACAATTTATAATATAAATATATGTATATATAATATAATATAAATTACAATTACAATTAAAAAATTACAATTAAAATTTTGTAATTGCTCCGTGAGGTACATCAACGAATACGACACCGGCTTAAAAAGTAACAATAATGACGTGGTAAATGCAAAGATTGTATATTAGTAGAAGAACAAGTTGATTATAAATTGTAGGCACTAAGATTAAGAAAATTATTTTATTACTTTTTAGTTTTTTTTAAATTTTGAAGTCGGTTTTAATTTTTGTTTAATTTTTTTTTTATTTCTTAATTTTTAGTGATTGCAAAATTCGATAACTGATTTTATTTGTCTGAAATATACTATTAAACTTTAATTATTTATTTATTATTAAGGGTAGAACTATTAAACGCGTTTCTCAGATTAGATATCGCTGTATTAATGAGATGAAAGTAGAAAGGGTGTAAATCATTACATAACAAATGAAAAAACCGAAATGGAATTGTGTAAAACTTTATATTATACATTTAATTGAAAGCAATCTCGGCAGATTTTCTGCTGTTCATTAAATAATTCCGTTATATATAGGTATAGAACATCACCATCACCAATATATAGGTATAGAATTGATATTATGATGACCTTGAAATACTATGATGCGCTTCCAAGACACAGTTGTTTTTTGTTCATTTAACAAGGACAAGTAAAATTAAATTAAATAAATTAAACAAAATTAAATGATTTTGGCATATTATTTAGCTGTATGAACTAAGCCCAATAAAAGCTGTAAGTCGTCGAGGATTCCCCTCGAATGTGTAAGGTCTCCATCATCACACCTGTAATGGCGCTTATAACCTACTAATTTGTCATGATGAGAACTTTACACCTAGATGGGTTGTGACTGTCATTAAGGGTCTGATGATGAAGACAAATGACAGTTAAGGGAACTCCTCAACAGTTTACAGTAGCTAACTTGTGTTTGGACTTAATTAATTTAAATTGATGAGAACTTTGCACCCATATGGCAATAAAAACATAAATCGCAATTTACCTTTCATTCAATCAACTCAAATATAAAAAAAAAAAACATTTAATTTCATAAACATAAACCTTAAGCCGCGCTCCTTGGGGTTTCCCGCCATTTCTCCGTATTACAGACCGAATAATTGTATTTTGTATGGCTAATAGTAGCTAATGCCTTTAAATGAAAATAATAATAATAGTAACATAAACCTTATTTTTTGTTAAAGTGTGTAATGTTGTATAAAACGTAATGGTACGGAACCCTTCGTGCGAGAGTCCGACTAGCACTTGGCCGGTTTTTTGTTGCAATCGGTTAATAAAACTTTGCATAATTAATTATGAATCAATAATTATTAATAGTCATTTAAAGTGTGACAACATAGTGCTTTTGATAATAATTAATTTTACAGGTTATTACCCTCTCAAGATTAAAAAACTTAAATACACTTGAAAATACACGTGAAGAAATCTTATGAGTGATAAAACTTTTTTATCAATCCATGATTTCTTATGACGGTGGAAATCCTCTAAAAAGAAAAACGGTTATGCAGTACCTCAGCATGATGTCATTTTTATTAGATTATGATCTAACATATAAAGAATGTACACTAATTAATTTTTCTCCACTTGTTACTTGGAAAAGTCATGATTGAGTATTGTGTTACATACTTGAATACACATAGTAGCACGCGCTGTGAATATATTACTCCCAGATTACAATATTAATACAAACACACACACACACACATACACACACACACACAAACACAACACAAAACAAACAACACACAACACAAACATACTTCAAACATACATAAAGTTTTTTGTATGTTAGTTGGGTAGGCAAACTGGCAGACGAGCCACATGATGGTAAGTGGTCAGTGACGCCCGTGAACATAAACAAGTTAACCTAAAACTAGTCAGGCAACTCATTCATCCCCACCATGGTTCAGGCCTTGACGTGTCGGTGGGGCTCAGTAGCATAAGGTGTGTCCATCACCTTGGGCGAAGCTAATTGAGTCGAGGGAGCTGTTCTTTGTACCCCAACCCGACGCCAGGAGACCGTGTGGTCGCAGACCGCACAGTTGGTGGGGGGCAACCCCCCACTTTTATAAACCAAAAGTGAGCCAAATGGACTCACACTAATCCGATGTAGCATTAGGGCCTTCGGGCCGTTAGCATAGATCCATCCGAAAAAAAAGAAAAATGCTCTTTGTACCCCTCTTATAAGAAGAGAGGACAAAGGAACAGAGGGCAAGGGGCCCGGACAGGAACCATTGTACTGCCAAATCTTTAAAAAATACTGACAAAAATATGAAATACATAATATTTCCTACCTGAAAGTGAAATACATATCTTCTTCTTATAATATAAAAACCGGCCAAGTGCTAGTCGGACTCGCGCACGAAGGGTTCCGTACCATTACATAATATACAACATTAGAAACTTTAACAAGAAATAAGGTTTATGTTTATGAAATTAAATGTTTTTTTATATATTTGAGTTGATTGAATGAAAGGTAAATTGCGGCTTACGATTTATGACGTATTAAAAAAAACTACTTACTAGATGTCGCTCAAACCAATTTTCGGTGGAAGTTTGCATGGTAATAATATACATCATATATTTTTTTTAGTTTTATAATTTTCTTATTTTAGAAGTTACAGGGGGGGCACAAATTTTTCCACTTTGGAAGTGTCTCTCGCGCAAACTATTCAGTTTTGAAAAAAATGGTATTAGAAACCTCAATATCATTTTTGAAGACCTATCCATAGATACCCCACACGTATGGGTTTGATGAAAAAAAATGTTTTGAGTTTCAGTTCTAAGTATGGGGGTAAGTCCAAAATGTATTTAAGTACAACTTTACATTAAAAGGCATTTATAATGAGCCATAAATAACTGGGGCTTATCTCGTAGTTGGATCAAGATACATTGGTTTGTGAAAAACCCATATGCTTAAGCGAGCGAAAGCATTCTTCGTATAAACATAAAACTATCAGTAATAAAATCGATACACTTTGACATTCATGACAAAGGTAAAGTAAGTGATGAAGATTAATCTATACTGATTTCTTATCTCTATCTCTAGATAATAATATAACAGAGAGTTTGTTTTGTTTGAACACTCTAACACTACACGTTACACAATATGGTTTATTAAGACTGACATATCCGACGTTTTTGATACTTCACAGCAACCATGATCTCGGGTGGATGTTTCTTACGCTTTCACGCGAAAACTACTTACCCGATCATCATGAAACTTTGTACACATATTCTTGGAGGTATTAGAAGTAACATAGGAGACTTTTTATAAAATAAACTAAAATCTTACCCTGCGTGAACGAAGTCGCGGGAAGATAGTACAATATAAATCTGAAGAGCTTGTTGACGCTTTTTTATTTTATTTTATTTTATAGTCTGGAGATTACGCTAAATTAAATGGTCCTATGTAGTAAATTACCTAGCCTAAATGCTAAAGGATTTTTTTATATCCATCTGTTTGGAGATTGACTTTGATATGGATATGAAAAATTCCTTTAGCATTTAGGCTAGGTAATTTACTACACAGGACCATTTAAATTCTACTCTTGACATGTCAAAGAAGCAGTTTTCTCGAAACTTATATTTTAATTTTTATTTATAACGCACTCACAGGTTAATATGAAATCACTTATAAGTCAAATAATAATCTGTCCGGCATATAAAATATGGTTAAATATAAATTATTTATTATAAATAATATTAAAATAACATTAAAATAATCTTTATGTATAATCATCATCATATTATTATGGTATATGTGGCAAGGAAATTGTTCGAAAATATTATAAAATCAGATCAAAATATCTTTATTCCGTAGGTAATAATTTGCACACTTAAAATACGTCAAAAAAGTAATCAAACAAAAGTGTAGATAAAAATGGTAAACAACTTCTGGAATTAAGGCTATCGTAGCGGATTTTTTTATCTACTAAATTCTGAGGTAACAACACACTACGGAATTCGTTCGAGCGTTCAATTCACTGTCGTTTAATTATTATTATTATGTATTTATAAAAAAACTAAGATACGAATATAATATATTACAAAAATATTAGACTATTTATTCTTTGCTAAGCAACTGACAGGTTAATTGCTTCGACGTGTATTTTACAAAATATAATCAATTTCATTGTGAAACATGAGATTATAAAGCGTACACTTTTTGATTTTCCCAACTTTTTAATAACGTTAAAGTATTACGTTTAACCAGAGTTTTTTAACGAACAAAACAACTTCAAAGGAGGTTTATATAAGATTTTTAATTTACATGTCTATTTTCACTTTTTTTTTATAGAAGAGGGGGCAAACGGAAAAAAACTAAAACTATTTACCATATCTTCATTGAATATGGAAAAATATGATATAGTGTTTTAAATAGTCTAAAATAAACACTTCATCGATGTTACGATACCTAAATAAAATCGATCATTCTCTTTCCTTGAATTATCCAGTTCTTATAAATTACATGGATCGTGCGGACGCGGGCTTATTTAAATATAATAATATGATTGTCCGCGTGTTTCGTGGTTTCTTTAAATTGTTTTTTTGCTATCCAAAACATGATATTAGGTAAGTGTTATTTATTTTAAATATTATTTTGCCACAATGCCACAGGTGTATTTTTAATATTATAAATAACAATTAATAAGCTTTTGATAACAGAACCAAAAGTAAACAAAGTTCTTCAACCATTTCTTTTTAATTTGTAGTTTTTCACTTTCTGTATTATATTAGTTGTTTACTGTTGAAAATAATATGCAAAATTATTTTTAAGGGACTTTACCTAACATTACTTGTTCTCGTTGCGCTGGTAACCGTATAATATACTCCATATATTGTATTCCTTGGTCTTCAAAACTTTCTATTACATGCATTTTAGGGACTATAACAAATAAATGTGATTGGATAGTGTCGACCGCTAGATGTGAAATATCTATTGGATTATATTCGATAATTTTCTAATGTTTACGCGAATTTCACTTATTATAACGAAACATTTTTTTTACGGATTGTAAAACGTCGAAACGTCGGGCTTGTAAAAATCTTAATAAACCGCGATAAAATCCGGAAAAAAAGATGGAATAAAACAAAGAGATGATAATAAAATTGCGTTTAAATTTTAATTAAAGTTGTAGTAACTTATGCTGTTCTTGTCCGTATTATAGAATCTTTAAAGATGACAAAAATCGTAAATGTGAAAATATTTATTTTGAAATAAAAACTTAGCTCTTCTGAAAGCTTGCTCAAAAACGAAGAGTCTTTAGCAATTGCATCGACTCCATTTAACTTTGCTGCATTCGTAATTACACATATATCATTCATTGCTATAAAAATCCAACAGATTGTATTAATATCGATGGATATTTTAGAAGTATAAATAAAAATAGCCAAGGAAAAAAAACATAGTAACATCCGAAACATAGAAATTGAGAACCTCCTCCTTTGTAGAAGTCGGTTAATAATCCGTCGGGGGCAGTTTAAATCACTATTTTAAATATCTATTTTAAATCACTATTTTAAATATCTATTTTAAATCTCAATTTTAAATATCTATTTTAAATCTCAATTTTAAATATGTATTTTAAATCTCTATTTTAAATATCTATTTTAAATCTCTATTTTAAATATCTATTTTAAATCTCTATTTTAAATCACTATTTTAAATCTCAACATAAATATTTAAAAAGCATAATTGCACATTTTGAAAAAACTCACGACTGTTAAAATGTTATTGAAAAAGGATAAAATAATTAAAAACCCCTGTGTTTTAAGTATTAGTTGAATTTAAGTACCTAACTGGAGATAATGAACCTAAAAAGCTTTTTACTAACAACGACCGCACGGACGCACGGAGATGATATCCAATTGTGATGCGATTTTGATGACTATTTTAAATTTTAACATAAATATAATGTATAGGTACCAATAAAATATCTTTAAATTTTCCACTTTACTATATACTATATATCGGTGGGAGGGAAACGCTGTGCCGCGCTTCCGACTGCATGGGTACCACCATCTTGCTTGTTTCTCCCGTGAAACAGCTTTGCTGTGTTTTGAAGAGAAGGGCAAGATAGGCAGTGTAATTAATGGCACCGAGACTTAACATATTATGCCTCAGGATAGGCAACACATAAATGAGTTGCCTGGGCTCGTTCCAGGTATACTAGTTTATGTTCATGGGCGACATCGACCAATTCCCATCAGGTGGTACGTTTGCCAGTTTGCCTATCCAACTATTTACTAACTTAACTTAACTAGAGAAAATTGGTACGTAAAAAAATTGATACGTAAAATATTTGCGTTTAGTTGGTTAATTATTAAAACCTCAATGCAAAATTAAACAAAAAAAAGCCGACTTCAAAATTAAAAAGAAATAAAAAGTAATAAAACAATTTCCTTAATTTTTGTGCATTCAATTTATAATCAACTAGTTCTCCTTTTATTATTATTATTATTATTATTTTTATTACTAGTCAAAATGTATGCAACCTAAATATTTTTTTTCTATTCTATTCTATTCTTTTCCAGTAATATACAATTTTTGCATTTACCACGTCATTATTGTTACTTTTGGAGTCGGTGTCAGCCAAGGTAGGTAGGGAGTTAGGTATATCACAGAGCAATTACAATTTATAATATAAATATATGTATATATAATATAATATAAATTACAATTACAATTAAAAAATTACAATTAAAATTTTGTAATTGCTCCGTGAGGTACATCAACGAATACGACACCGGCTTAAAAAGTAACAATAATGACGTGGTAAATGCAAAGATTGTATATTAGTAGAAGAACAAGTTGATTATAAATTGTAGGCACTAAGATTAAGAAAATTATTTTATTACTTTTTAGTTTTTTTTAAATTTTGAAGTCGGTTTTAATTTTTGTTTAATTTTTTTTTATTTCTTAATTTTTAGTGATTGCAAAATTCGATAACTGATTTTATTTGTCTGAAATATACTATTAAACTTTAATTATTTATTTATTATTAAGGGTAGAACTATTAAACGCGTTTCTCAGATTAGATATCGCTGTATTAATGAGATGAAAGTAGAAAGGGTGTAAATCATTACATAACAAATGAAAAAACCGAAATGGAATTGTGTAAAACTTTATATTATACATTTAATTGAAAGCAATCTCGGCAGATTTTCTGCTGTTCATTAAATAATTCAGTTATATATAGGTATAGAACATCACCATCACCAATATATAGGTATAGAATTGATATTATGATGACCTTGAAATACTATGATGCGCTTCCAAGACACAGTTGTTTTTTGTTCATTTAACAAGGACAAGTAAAATTAAATTAAATAAATTAAACAAAATTAAATGATTTTGGCATATTATTTAGCTGTATGAACTAAGCCCAATAAAAGCTGTAAGTCGTCGAGGATTCCCCTCGAATGTGTAAGGTCTCCATCATCACACCTGTAATGGCGCTTATAACCTACTAATTTGTCATGATGAGAACTTTACACCTAGATGGGTTGTGACTGTCATTAAGGGTCTGATGATGAAGACAAATGACAGTTAAGGGAACTCCTCAACAGTTTACAGTAGCTAACTTGTGTTTGGACTTAATTAATTTAAATTGATGAGAACTTTGCACCCATATGGCAATAAAAACATTTTACAAAAAATTAAAACCGACTTCAAAAATACTAAACTAAAAAGTAATAAAATAACAGTTTCTTTAATTTTTGCTCTTACAACTTATAATCAACTTAATCTTCTACTAATGTACAAACTTTGCGTTTACCACGTCATTATAGTTACTTTTGGAGTCGGTGTCGTATTTGTTGCTGTACATTACCTACCTTGGCTGACACCGACTCCAAAAGTAACTATAAATAAAGAGATAGAAATAATATTTCTAGAAAATTCACTAAGCTGGGTAAGCTCATTTTATATTTCTAAGAGAAAATACAATAGTAAAGTTTTCTTCTTTAAATAATAAGCCTCTGGGTTTAGTCGTCATCGTAAATATAACCTCGTGTAAAAGTGTGTTTGTTGAATAGTATTATTGTACTAAAGAATTGAGGAAATATAATAATATTTTGAAAACGGAGTGAACGATATCATAGAACGAGCCCAGGCAACTCATGTGTTGCCTATCCTGAGACATAAGATGTTCAAAGTCATAAGTCATAGTTCATAAGTCTTGGTGCCAGTAATTACACTGCCTGTCTTGCCCTTCTCTGATACACAGGAAAGCTGTGTCACGGGAGAAACAAGCAAGATGGTGGTACCCAAGAAGAGGGGCGCACGGCCTCACCACCGGAGCTTTTCAGAACTGAAGTAGATATTCAAATCAAATCAAAAAATATCAAAACGATGATGAATTTGTGCCCTCACTGTATAAAAATAACTTCACATTATTATATAGGCTGGATTTTTGAGACGGGTCAGTAAGGGTAGGTTATTTCTGACATTTTTAGTACATACTTTAAATGGTCCCATGCACACTTTTGATCCCTATGCGAAGTAGGATCGATAGACATAAAAATATTTTGTTTTGGATTTTTAGCATTTTTTTCGCTAACCGTAAATTTTCTTAGAAATGTGTGATTACAGTTCAGAATATCTTAAAAAGTTATGGATGGTATCCTGGAAACTTTTTCCTGTAACTATATCGGTTAAGGCCCTTACTGACCGGTTTAAAGAATCCATTCTGTATATGAACAACGTGAAGTACATAATAAACATAATGTACTTTACGTACATCGTACAATAACTTTTCTGTGAGCCTCAAATTTATTATTACAATATTTAAACGAGTTTGCCATACACTAAAGTATACATAATTATGCTTATTTTAATACTATTGGAGATTATTAGCCTTTCACATAATATACGCTCTATATTTAATATGTTTGAAAACGCTTTTCAATATCAAAGTGAACTAAATATACAAACTCATATAACGGTACTTAATATATTCCAGCAGAGGCTTTCGCATACACTTCATCATCATCATCATCCGCCCCTATCCGTCTACTGCTGAACATAGGCCTCCTTCAATGAACTCCAAGACAACCGATCCACGTATATACACGTACTTTGAATTTAGTAAAAAATTAAAGTGGAATAACTTTTAATAAAAAATATACTAAAAGCATTTTAGTAACCATTTATTTACCTAGATGATGGAAAAACTATAAACGATTTTATTTATGAAATTTAACTCATGAAAAATAATATCAACATTTCACTTCATTTCCACTCAATGCTCATCCATCCACTCGACCCTCACATTCAACTCAAATTCTAATATTTCATACATGTTGTTTTCTAATGAATAAATTTCATTTTGAAATAACTTATGCAATTTTTATCGAAATTTATTTGATAGCGACTGTGGTGTTCCCGTGTTGTTGCTGTAAAGTACCGAAATAGTCGAACAAAGAAAAAGTACATAATCACTTAAAGTTTTTATTAAATCATCATCATCCTTTATCTGTCCACTACTGAACATGGCCTATCTCCTTCAATTCTTGGAACGCGGCCACGACGGCCGATCCCTTGCCACTCGCATCCAACACGGACCCGCCACTGCACGAAGACCGTCTTCCCATCTCGATAATGGCCGACCAACACTAATTATATATTATGTATGTTCACTAATAATACTTCCTCTAGAAGCAGAGAGTGGTTCGTGATGGCCATGTTAAATTAATTTAAAACCATGGCACTGTTAAATTAATTTAAGTATAATATTTTTTCAATTTAATTTTTAATTGAATAATCAAAATCAAATCAAAATCAATTTTTTTTATTCAAAATAGTACTAATACAGTATATTTTTGAACGTCAATTGAATCTACCACCGGTTCCAAGGTAAGCCCACTGAGAAGAACCGGCGAAACAAACTCAGTGGAACTAATCTTTTCAAATAATATATATTATATAACAATCTTAACATCTTATCTTGAAATGCCCGGGAGGAACGCCTTATTCCCAGGGTGTGGTATTTTCCATGAAATCTTTTACTTTACTTTTATTTTTTTTCTAATATGCTTTACCACACAAACGCTCTTTAACAACTTTTTTGAATTTTTTTATGGAGAGCTTTTGAACGTTTTCTGGGATCCTATTGTAAAAGCGTATACAGTTGCCTTTAAAAGAATTGCTTACTTTCGAAAGTCTAATCATTGGTGCATGTAACCTGTGTCTATTACGTGTATTCCTACTATGAATATCACTTTTCTTACAAAATTCATTTATGTTTTTCATTTATGTTTACAATAATATTGACACAGTATAAACTCTAACGATAAATTCTATTTTCTTATCGTTAAGATTAAAAAGGGATACAAAGTTTATACTCGGCTTA
This sequence comes from Helleia helle, assembly GCA_963853865.1. Taxonomy (NCBI): domain Eukaryota; kingdom Metazoa; phylum Arthropoda; class Insecta; order Lepidoptera; family Lycaenidae; genus Helleia; species Helleia helle. The sequence continues at coordinate 12,011,694 of OY971420.1, forward strand.
ATAACGTGGACTTAATGAAACATAATCAGCAAAACACAATTAAATCAAAAGATTCCCCCTCTCTTATATTATTGTCCTATATTTTGGTGAACAATTGTTTTCTAATGTTAACGCTTACAATTTTACGGATTGAATCAAGGTTTATTAAGTTTTTTTACAAGCCCATTATTTAATTTAATTAAAAATATTATTTTGGATGCAAAAATAATCTATTGAATTCTGTATTGGATAAATTGCTATATGTATCACCCCCCGCATTCCGTTCGTGCAATCAATGCTTCGTGCGTTTCAATTTGTTAATAAACAGACCTGAATATTTTCATTAAAAGGTCTCTATTAAACTTTTTTGTGTAATATTTACCAGCTATACCCGGTTCGTGGTTTTTATATTATTTACTAGGGTAGTATATAAAAAATCTGATGAAAAGAGTAGTCTAGCGAACAAACGAATATGTATAGATTCACTGGGGAAAAACATGGTTAGAATAATACATATCTATAAAATTCTTGTCACAGTAACTGTGTCGTCCGACACTTTAATTAATTAAGCTAGAAAACAAATTCGACATGTTCTTATGTTATAATGAGCCAATATTAGTACTTGTTTTTTATATTATTTATATTAATTATTATTATTTTAAATAGCATGCTGAGTTCATCTATAACTGACTGTTATACGTTTGACTTGATTTTTGGTGCATGTATTTTATAGAATTGTACAATTATCAACAATTTTACAATTCCATCCCAATCCAAATAAATAAATAAATAAATACACACGGCTTGACCGATTTTGATGAAATTTCATATGTATATTCAGTTTTTTTTTTGCATAAAAGTTAACGCGTTAAAAGTAAATAAGAAATCGAATGATATTAAATCAGCCAAATATTTTATATACATACATCTGATAATTTCTTCTTCTCCTTTTTTGCATTGTTAATGTTTTTGTGTAAGTTTTATTCGACAATGATTGTTTCTATATAACTTACGAATCGTTTCGTTAGTCAAACGAAAGCAAAGTCACATAAATGTTATTATTATATTGCAATATATATTTTTGTTTATTTTTTTATTGCCTTCTATGTCAAAACACAAAGCAGAATACAGAATTTTTAGGGAGTAGTACCTAGTAGCAGTCAAGTAAAACCTTATATTTCTGTTAAAAGGATTTATTACAAAACTATCTTTATCTTTATTCAAACATATATAAGAAATTTGAAGAGTATATTCCTTAAACTTACAATTTCGGTGCGATTAATTTTGAAAATACGATTTTTTTAATTTTGTTTGAAAATGCGTTGTAATTGAAAATTTTCGTAATAAGAAAATATTTAATTCTATATCTATCAAGACACGTGGAAATAAGATATCTAAGGCCTTTGCCCAGTTCCAGTGGTGGGACAGTATAAACTAGAAAATAAATTAAAATAAAAAAATATGGAAAGAAAAAATGAGACGGAAAATCGTATGTGTATCGTGAGTGATATTTCAAATTCATAATAAGGCATCATTATTGTAACTTTTTTTTTATTCCCAGTTCAGCTTTATAAAATATATCATCGATGTGCCTCCAGTTACCTCCTACTAAATTTTATAATATTTTTTATTAATATATTGTACGAAACCAAATACCTACTAATTATTTTGTCTTGCCCTCAAGGTACTGGGTAAGGTACAAGGGACTGACTAGCCCTCAAGGTGCCCTGTTTGCTCAACAGATCCGGTGCACCTCACCACCAGGTGGCATTGGTGGCACTCGCCGGGTTTTAGTGGGTAGAGCTGCGTCCACCTTACCATCTTTCGGAGTCCCTCCGCCCCCGCGGGATGTCTAAGAGCTGTTCCTGGCAGAAAAGAAAAAAACATCAGATGAAACCACTGCCCATTTGCGCCCTCTCCTGCCAAAAATAAAATAAAATAATCAATACCAATAAACATATTTAAAGTCTCGTATTTTGAAATAAATACTATCGTAGTGAAATCTTTCAATTATATGATGCCTAATAAATTACCGTTATTAGAAATATTATGTCTAAAATGTGACCCCAAACAGGCCAATAAATCGAATTTTTTAATTCTAAATATAAAGTTCAGAATAGAAAATTTCATGTTGAGTGATATAATATTATAGGTACTATCATGGTGTCAATAAAATTGCCTACAATGACGTCACAGCTATGTATCACTGATGTCTCCAAATTTCTAGACTATTCTCGATAACACACAATTTTTTGTTTGTCCATAGCTTTTGGTATTCAGATGATTATGCTTATGGTTGGTTGTATTAGTTGGTCATAATGAAACAATATTTCACGGATTTTTGAAGTAATAACATCTTATAAATCCATGAACGCCGGCCGCACGCAAAGGATAAAACGCCCGAACGAAAAAGTGTCACGTTCCACGAGAGCCGAGCGTGCAAGCGAAAGCGCAAAACAAGCGATAGAGAGGCACGATCGACATAAGTTTTCGGCTTGTGAAAACTATTGTATATATCAACATAAACAATAATTTTAATAAGTAGTCCTATCACTGCGATAAAATCCGTAGTCTTTTTACTAAGTACCTATGTTAAAATTGATCTTCAAGTAATTCAGCATAGTATTATAAATATTCTGTTAAGATTGAGCTAACATGTACACAAGTTAATATACTTGGCTGTTGAGGACTTTCCAAAAAAAAAAGGTTTCCGAAACAGTCTTGTAAAACGACTTATATACTACGACTTATAACGACTGGGTCTATCCCACTGAATAATGAGACCTATCACAAAACACGATTATTATCGTCTATGGTGATACAACGGTGTTATCAAGGCCATTTGTAATTGACAATATAAGTATCACACATACCGACACGTGTCGAATACTTCCACAGTTATAGTCCATGACATATTTACAGCCATATAATTTACGCATAAGAAAGTTTATCGATTTCATTTACACATTACCTGTTTTGTGCGGATTTTTTTATTATATTTCATGGCACTTTGTAACTATTTTTATGTTAGTTGGACAGGCAAACTGGCAAACGTACCACCTGATGGTAAGTGGTCGACGTCACCCATGGACATAAATCAGTAAACCTGGAACGAGCCCAGGCAAATCATTTATGTGTTGCCTGAGACATAAGATGTTAAGTCTCGGTGCCAGTAATTACACTGCCTGTCTTGTCCTTCTCTCCGAAACACAGCAAAGCTGTTTCACGGGAGAAACAAGCAAGATGGTGGTACCCATGCAGCCGGGAGCGTGGCACAGCGCTTCCCTCCCACCGGTAACTATTAACAATTACTTTTCAATTCGTATGTAAAGTTGATACTTCCAATAATATCATTAGTACAGATATTTTTCAATAGGTATGTATATGTATATATATGGTATATTAATATTAAAGCATAACTATTTAGCCTAGCGAAATTTGTCCAATCATAACAGTGGATCGTACATAAATAGATGCTTATAATATAATCCAGTTCTCAGTAAACACTGCAGAGATATATTTATAATGACTACGAAAAATACAAAGAGTCTTAAAAAACTTTTTCTAAGTGAATATTTTTCTAAATCTAACGTCGGCGAAGCTGCGTACAATAGCTAGTATATAATATGATATAAAATTGATAAAATATTTAAATAGAATACAAACTTATTTCAAAGCTTATAGATTAGTCTGAATACTAAAAGCAATCTTCAAAGCTTTAACTTTGAGATAAGTTCCTAATCCAAGCAGACTACATAAACTTGTTATCGATAATAATAAATTCTGTTAACTATTTAAAAATATTACTTACAAAATATTATTCTAAATATTAAAGCTACTGAATTTTAATTGGCGTGATCTTTACGTAAATTTCATTCAGTACATTTTCAGGTTTTTATCGCAGCTTATATATGATTTATACACTCCTGATATGGTGTCCGTTTATTTGTTGTTTCATTATAATCATTAAGCTAGTAAGAGGTAGTGCCATGCTCCCCACCATGGTTCAGGCCTTAACGTGGCGGTGGGGCTCAGTAGCCTAGGGTGAGACGCTGCACCTTGGGCGAAGCTAATTGAGCCAGGGGGGCTCTTTGCACCCCTCTTATAAGAAGAGGGGACAAAAGAGCAGGGGGCAAGGGGCGAGGGTGGGAACCTCATTTAGGAAAAAACATAATGTTAAATACATTAATTTTTAATCAAAACCCAACGGTTGATTTCTATATTTTTCTATCAAAATAAAATATATTAAATGGTTTGTTTCAGAATCAGAATGCCCCATACGTCAGGTCGGTGGTGCGGACTTGGCGGTGGTGGGTTTCAACCACGCCGGCGCCTCACCGCCGGGATCGTTCTCTTTCTAATTGCTCTTCTCATCTCTATCATCATTATTGGATCCGGTATGCGTGAGTATATTTTTCTTTAAATTATTCTTGGTATCTCTTTTTGTCTGTCTCTCTTCGTCTGTTTCCTCAATGAGCTTCACGACTCTCTTCCTGCATGTCCATGTGTGTTGTTAATTGCTTTTTTCTACCAGATACATGGAGTGCTCTATTGACCAGTATTCCCTGTGGCTATATAAGCTTGTTGTAGAGTGAAGGCCGCGTTTGGTTGTGTTGGTCGGCCATTAAAGGTGGGAAGACGATCTCCCTACAGTGGCCGGTCCGGGACGGCCGGATGCGAGTGGCGAGGATCGGTTGAATTGGCGTTCTTTGAGAGAGGCCTATGTTTAGCAGTGGACGGATATGGGCTGATGATGATGATAATATAAAATACATTAAAATAGTATGCGAGCCTGTTCTTATCTGAATGCTTACTATCTAGTACACAGTAAACTTCCCGCAGGGACGCTTGTAGCTCGGGTGTTTTATTTTAGAATTTATGATTTGACAACACAGTGATAAATAAACATAAATGGCAAATACATACCTAATGTATTTGCCAAGGAGGTTAGATGTATATAACATTAAACTTGTCCTTGGGACATCTTTGATCGTGTGTTACCAAGCCTATATTGTATTTACTTGGGGTAATTCCTACAGGTACTGGAATATCAATTTAGTTGAAATTTATGAGTAATAACATAATTGAGTCCAATTTAATACGGATCAGGTATACTCTATTGCAGTAATAATACCAAGTGAAAACTTCTTGCTATAATTTTAATGATTATATATTTTACTAGCTGTTAGCCGCAGCTTCGCCCGCGTTAACTTTTGTCTAAAAAAAATAACGGTTGAACCACCTTTAACATTTAGGGGGATGAAAAATAGATGTTGACCGAATTTCAGACCTATTTATACCAATATTATAAAGTAGTTTGTTTGTTTGAACGCGCTAATCTCAGTAACTACTGGTCCGATTTAAAAAATTATTTCAGTGTTAGATAGCCCATTTATCGAGGAAGGCTATAGGCTATATAACACTTCGCTGTGACTAACAGTTATTAAGTTTAGTAAGTTAATGCGGGCGAAGCTGCGGACAAAAGATAGTAATATTATAAAGCTAAAGAGTTTGTTTGTTTGAACGCGCTAATCTCAGGAACTACTGGTCTGATTTGAAAAAATATTTCAGTGTTAGATAGCCCATTTATCGAGGAAGGCTATAGCTGGCTATATAACATCAAACTGTGACTAAGAGATTACTGTAGTAGTAAGTAAAGTAGAGTAAGTTAACGCGGGCGAAGCTGCGGGCAACAGCTAGTCTGATATATACATAAAATTTAATGAGAATCGGTCGAGCCATTTCGGAGGGGTTTAATTTATCAAACACCGTGATACGAGAATTTTATATATTAGATGTATTATATAGTTCCGTAAATTAAGTTCATATACATAAATAGAGACATTGAAAATTGCAATTAAGTTAACAGGTTACAGCTACCGTAAACTTGAAAGCTCATTTTAATTAATTACCAATCTGATAACTAATTAGACCATAATTAAATACAAACACTAATTTGTTTGGAATATCTAACTTTCCAAGTTTTCTCAAATTTAAACTAAATGTTTCATTAGGGAAGTCTGTTGTTGCACAAAATGTAACAATGTTTTAGCTAATAAATAGTTAGTTCAGTGTTAATTATTATAAGAAAAATTTCTTTAGATGCGACTAGAGGGTAACTGGGTAACTCAGATTTTATGAAGTTTTCAATCGCGCGTAATATTACACGCCGACACTTTTATTTAAAAATTAGAGTTTGAACAAAGTTTGAAACGATAATTAATTTTATTTAGAAAATGATAATAAGAAACGATAATTAATGTTTGTGACAAACCAAGTTTACGAAATATTAAAAAAAACATTTAATTTGAGAGTTCTCGTAAAAAGGTTTGAGGAAAAATCGCTTATTTTTGCATGTTGGAAAATTCCATTATTTTTGTTTCTCAAAACAATTTTTTGACTACTCTTCCCCGAATCCTTGTATTAATTTCTGTACAAAAATTGTTGTTTTTGTTTTCATTAATTATCTCTCACAAAAATACAAAACCGTATAATAAGAAACAAGTTTAAGATAAACATGATTTTTTTTTTCTTTAACGCCGGGAAATGATCTGAGGCATCCCGCGGGGAATTGAGTCTCCCCAGGCAGGTACGTGGGACTCGCTACGCCCGAAAGGTAGCTAGGTGTACGCAGCCGGATGTGTTGAGCAAACAGGGCACCTGAACGGCTAGTCAGTCCCTCAAGGGACAGACTCCACCTCAACAGAGGGGTTGTTCCGCACCACAGAACAACCCCTCCCAACATCTGGACAGTACGATGGGGTGAGCTTCCCATCATCACCCCTTGTCCCCCTGCTCTTTTGTCCCCTCCTCTTATGAGAGGGGTACAAAGAGCAGCTCCCTCGGCTCATTTTACAATTAAGCCCCACCGCTACGACAAGGCTTGAACCATGGTGGGGAAGATAAACATGACCTAGCGCTTCCATAACAATAAATTATAAATAATAATCAACAAAAGTCTTAACGAATATTCGTTAGAAATAATACCTACATACAAAATTAATGAAAATTTATTTCTAGTTTTACTAGCTGACGCTAACGTTCATTTAGAGGTACCTATTGAAATATACTTTTCGATCTATTCTCATATCTACCAAATATACACAAAAATTTAATAAAAATACGTCGAGCCGTTTCTATGGATTGCGACGGTAAACACCACGATATAATTATGTTTATTACGTACATAATTTAGTATAAACCAAACATAATATAATCGTAGTATAAAGAAAGATTACTTATTATTTGCCACCGAATATTATTCGTTAGAAAATGAAATCTTGAAATCTAGTTGAGAAAAGTTTAAAAAGCTTTCGCTAATCAGATCTGTGTCAAGATGCTGACAGTGCCCTGAGGCTTTTCGTTCATTAAAAGCCGCATTTGCTGGATATACTTAAAATTAGAAATTATTTTATAATAGTTTTATTTCTTTTTTTAGTTAGATTACTGCTACAATAACAGGGCTAGTGGTGACTATTTTTATAGCTTACTAGCTATTGCCCGCAGCTTCACCCGTGTTAAGTGTGGGGAGTGATGAAGATTATTTTTGTAGCCTAAGTTACTCCCTATAACATCAGCTACTTGCCAGTGCAAGTCCCGTCAAAATCGGCCCAGCTGTTTCCGAGATTAGCTGGAATAAACAGACAGACAGACAGACAAATTTTTTTTTGATTAGTCATTACTTACTAAGTATAGTTTAATTACTTCTAGCCTTTAAGCTTAGTTTCAGTTACATGGAAGGTACAAAACGTTTGACCATTGAGCGTCATGCCGATTTATTATGTTTTCTATAGAAAGTGACACTTGAGTGTGATCCGTACCTCTACCATGAGTTCGCACATGACGTAAGTATAGTAGCGCAAAACGAATCGAAAACTATACCATATCTTAGATTTCTATTTGTGTTGCGTTTTTACATACCTAACTACTATAGTTATGTCATTTGCGCTTGTAAAAAAACTCATGGTAGAGGTACCATACTCCAAAAAAGCCGCATCCATTTTGGACAGACACAGTGGTTAAACTTATAACATCCTTCGCGGTTAAGGGTTAAAAAATAGAATACTGTTTTTTTATTGCACAGGAGGACAAACGAGCAGTCGAAGCTTTAGACTACAGATGCCCATACATATTTGCACTACCAGAGATTATGTAGATGTGTTGCCCTCCTTTTCCCTATCCGCTCTAGGGGCCATCGGAAACTCACAAACCGCACGAAACGCGCATAACTGTCACTTGATGCCGGTGTTATGTAAGTGAGAGGTACCACTCCGGTCGTGCTCAAGTAGGCTACATAGCAGCATGGCACTAACTCTTAATATTTTGATCAGTTTCACCAACCCCTTCAAGATGCCTATGGTATAACCGCTAATATGCTGGCCGCATGCCAGTTATGGTTCATGTTTGAGTTGAACTGGATATACATCCACGAGATGTATGTTCCATTGAGCTGAATGACTATAAGAGCAAAATGTGTTACTTCAACTATGCATCTACTTGTTTCTGGACGATTTAAAATTTCTCCACGAGTACCTTAGCCTTTTTATTGGCTATAGCGAACAGTAATTTCGCTATACTTCAGTGATTATTCCACTCGATTTATTATACTACATTCTCTCGATATGAGGCTCCTTATGTAATTCCTGTGATTTAAACCTTAAGGGCTAGGCTGGAAACTTCGCTGGACCTACCCTAACTGGATCTGGAAGCCAAGGCTTCTGACTCAAATTCCCTTTTTGTCCAGCTTGTTCTGTGTTATTACCGATAGAAATAAGCCCCTCGAAGCTTAATATTACATCTTTAATTAATCCTTAGATATCTAACATTACGTCAGATCGAATAATTTCGATTTACTTTTTGTAAATCAGTTGTTGGTATAATATTAACCAGGTGGAAAGATTATTATTATGTTGGATACGAGTCGTAAGGGATCAGTCGTCTTGGCGTTTATTATGGGAGGCCTACGTTCAGCAGTGGATTGATAGGAACTGATGATGATAATGAATTATTGACATCATATTTTTCTTTTAAGTATAATTATTATGAAGCGCTGCAGTAGATGTCAAAAACACTATAAACAACAGCTAAGCACTAATAAGCCCATTAAAAATTTAAGCGCATTTACAGTAGGAAAGCAGCATCTTTTGCTAAAAGGTTTTTTAGTCTAAAATGTGTTTCCGATCTTATTATAGCTGTATTTTTTGTTTATTTCTTTTTCTATTCACACACTTTAATCTTAATTATGTTTTTTTTTTGGATTAAACTTTTATTAAAACTTGTACATTATGTTGTTACTCTTTTAAGGGAACGTAGAAAATTAGATGTCAATAATTTATGATCATCATCAGCCTCTAACCGTTCTCTTCTGTGCATAGGCCTCTATTAACGAACGCCAAGACGGCCGATACCTTGCCACTTGCATTCAATACGGAACGGCCAACGGAGATCGTCTTCCCTCCTGGTTAATGGCCGACCAACACTTCGTCTACCTAAACGTGGCCTCCACTCTAGAACCTTATTGCCCCATCGGCCATCCGTTCTCCTGAGTGTGTGACCAGCCCATTGCCAATTCAACGAGCTTATTCTTTGCGTGACATTGGTAACCTTAGTTCTCTGAAGGATGTCTGAATGCTGCCCATCCCAATTGGATCCTCCTATCCGCTTCCCTCCCGAAGTTAATGTTGATTTAGCTGCAAAATATGCCCAAGATGGTGTTGCACTACTTCAAGATCTATGCCATCAACGTTAACCGGCCTTGGGAGAACGTGTTCATTAAACAGTGATTCCGTATTGTCCAAGTTCCTCCTACGGCGGAATTCATTTAGACTTTTTTTTTTATTTTAGTTGGATAGGCAAACTGGCAAACGTACCACCTGATGGTAAGTGGTCGACGTCGCCCATGAACATAGACTAGTATACCTGGAACGAGCCCAGGCAACTTATTTATGTGTTGCCTATCCTGAGACATAAGATGTTAAGTCTCGGTGCCAGTAATTACACTGCCTGTCTTGCCCTTCTCTCCGAAACACAGCAAAGCTGTTTGACGGGAGAAACAAGCAAGATCGTGGTACCCATGCAGCCGAGAGCGCGGCACTGCGCTTCCCTCCCACCGGTAAACTGTGCAGCATCTCCCGCGAGCCCAATTTGCATGATACTTTGGACATATTTAATGATCTGCTTGTTTTAATATTGTCTTGTTTACGTATTTTCTATGCGTTATGTCCATGAAGTCGTGAGAACAGTCACATGCATTATGCTTTACTAATTATTAGAACACATTACAACACGTGAGTAAGCAATTATAGTCTAATGGGCACGGAACTCGGCCTCTTGAGTGAAAGGTCTGGGTTTAATCCTGACCGGGTGCTCTGAAATGGGTTATTCTATCTTTGAAGATGTGTTAAGTTTACTAACCCGCATTGGGCCAGCGCTTTGGTGAACTATGGTCTAACACTCTTCTCGCCTGATTTCGAGGAGGAGACCTGTGCCCAGCAGTGGGGCGTATGAGGGTGACGATGGTGATGATAATGATGATAACACGTTTAATTTCTAAACTCCCATATTTAAAACATTATCTAGCAAGAATAGCATTATAGGTAGAACTAGAGAAATGCATTTTCAGCATTTTATTACAACATTAAACAACTTGAGCCCTAAGGTCACAAGGTGGTTGTGGACCACACAAAATTTTAATTACTGATGATGACCTTTCTTTGCTTATTGGAAAGATAATTAAAATTCACAAGCACAATTATTAATAGAATAAAAAAAATATAAAATTAGGTTAAAGATCTTTCTTACATATTCTAAAGAAAAACGAATAGGTTATGTCCAATTTTCAATTGCGAAAATAAGTAATAAGAATTTAGTTATAATGAAAAAGATGCAAACAATGAAAGTTATCAAGTAAATCAAACGGAACAAGGACAAACTCGCAAAGGCTGAAAAATGGACGCAGAACGTGAGGAAACATATCCGTAACAAAAGGTTCAATGATAAGAACATCACGATCTATACATTTTTACTGGAAATAATAGTTTTCGTAATAATATATAAATACTAGGCCATACAAACGTTGTCTTGTATAAAATATTTTATAGTAACACAAATGTGAATCTAAAACACCAAAAATTTCATAAAATGGGTCCATTCGTTTATTAGAAGTTCTGTGACATACACACGCACAGAATAATTATAAAAATAAAGATTATATTACAAGGTCCTACCTTAGATGAATAAAGAAAAATCATAATTTAATTCCTAGGACTTATGTTTAATAAACATTGCTTTGTTCATTAAAGGAGGCCTATTTTCAGCAGTGGACGGATAGAGGCCGATGATGATGATGATGAAGCATTGCTTGCTTTTTCTGGGATATGAATTTATTGTCCACTTATCTCCACCACTTCATGTAAAAATCGAGAATATCAATCATCAATTATTTAATATTCTTAATATTTCTTATTCGTCAAAATTTGATTTTGAAAAATGATATTGAAACTTTACGAGTTTATTGCGTTGCGAAGTTAATCTATACTAATTATACTAGCAGCCTGGTACGTGCTTCGCTACGTATAAAGTGAAAAAAAAAAAAATTGGAACATCAAATAAATTTATTCAAACAAAAAATATAATAATATTATTAATTGCTAGCTATTTTAAAACTTAATGTTGTACTGTCAACACTGAAAAAAGTTTCAATATTTGACAGCAAAATCTCCATTAACAAAATGATCCGCCATTTATTGAATTAAAAAAATGTGATAAATGAAGAACCGCTCGACCGATTTTGTGCAAACTTCACATAAACCATCTACTAAATAGTCCGAACAAAGCCTAAACATTTGGTTGGGATTGGTGAGCCCGTTCTTGAGTTATAAAATTACAACGAAAAGTGGATTTGATTTTTATATATAAAGACTAGTGGCCCCAACAGACGTTGTCCTGTACAAAATATTTTCTTTTGTGAATCTAAACCATTCTCGAATCCACTTGAACACACACAAAAAAAATCATCAAGATCGGTCCAGCCGCTTAGGAGGAGTTCAGTGACATACACACGCACAGAAGAATTATATATATAAAGATTATAAAGCTGAAGAGTTTGTTTGTTTGTTTGAACGCGCTAATCTCAGGAACTACTGGTCCGATTTGAAAAATTCTTTCAGTGTTAGACAGCCCATTTATCGAGGAAGGCTATAGGCTATATAACATCACGCTGTGACATATAGGAGTTGAGTAACGCGGGCGAAGCTGCAGGCAACAGCTAGTATTAAATATACGTCACGCGAAGGTCATAATATATTGGAGAAATATATTAATACACCTATATAATATATGAAATTTAATAAAAGAAATACATATTAAAAAGTTTGGACTTGAAAACAAAATTAATTTCGTTCCGTTACACAAAATGTTATCTCATAACGTTCCAAAATTTGTAACGTTACTGGATCGCAATGCAATGTATAATCGTTACAAAATAATAACGGTAAAAATACTCGTAACGTTATGTGTACAGTAACGATACTGTATATATCGTTCTGATACGTAACAGTTTCACCCGAAACGTTTCACTTTTTAATTTTACCTGTAACGTTATTATATCTATTAGTTATGGTTCAGGCCTTGACGTGGCGGTGGGGCTCAGTAGCCTAAGGTGTGCCCAGCCTTGGTCGAAGCTTATTGAGTCGAGGGGGTTCTTTGTACCCCTCTTATAAGAAGAGGAGACAAAAGAGCAGTGGACAAGGGGCGAGGATGGGAACCTCACTCCGACGTTGGGATGGGTTGTTCTTTGGTGCGGGATAACCCCTCTGTGGAGGTGGCAACGGTTCCCTGAGGGGCCGTCGGGGTGCCCCGTTTGCTCATTAGATCCGGGGCACCTTATCAAAGGCGGCATTGGTGGCAGTTGTCGGGTTTTAGTGGGTAGAGCTGCGTCCACTTACCCAGCTCTCAGGCGCAACGAGTCCCACATACCCGCGTGGGGAGACCTACTCCCCAGCGGGATGCCTCAGAGCATTTCACGGCGTTAAAGAAACCAATCAAAAAGAAAGAAAAAATTCAACCCTCCGCTGCGTTAGTATTATTATATAAACAGCTTTGCTGTGTTTCGGAGAGAAGGGCAAGACAGGCAGTGTAATTACTGGCACCGAGACTTAACATCTTATGTCTCAGGATAGGCAACACATAAATAAGTTGCCTGGGCTCGTTCCAGGTATACTAGTCTATGTTCATGGGCGACGTCGACCACTTACCATCAGGTGGTACGTTTGCCAGTTTGCCTATCCAACTAACATAAAAAAAAGTCTAAATGAATTCCGCCGTAGGAGGAACTTGGACAATACGGAATCACTGTTTAATGAACACGTTCTCCCAAGGCCTTCCAGCTCCATCATCAGACCCTGGTTACCGTATAGTATTAAAGTAATCGTCAAGACGAATCAAATGAGCCCAAACTCGATGGGGTTGCGTCGTTTAATTACGGAGTTTCTATGTCCGCCTTCCAGCTTCATCATCATACCCTGGTTACCATATAGTATCAAAGTACTCGTCAAGACAAATAAAACGAGTCCAAACTCCATGGAGTTGCGTCGTTTAATTACGGAGTTCCTATGGCCAACTTCCACCTCCATCATCAGATCAGCTCTATGTAATAATGGCATTGCATTGTTATCCGATTTATACATGCATGCAAAATTTCGGCTCAATCGGAAACCAAGCAGTGGATCAAAATAATGAAAGTAAATAAAAACTTGTAGAAACGTTGAACATCTTCGTGACGCGTTTCATCCGTAAAAAAATTACCCTCATGCGCGCTAAGAAGTTTCACTTCAAAAGAATTTTTAAAATCGGTCCACAATTGAAGGAGAAATGAGTGTACATACTTCTCCTCCTTTTTGTTGAAGTCGGTTATAAAGCAGACAAGACATTAATAATTGTAATTTCCATTTCAATTTTTTTCAAAATTCATTCCAAATCAATTTGCCATTCTTGTCATACGGGAGAGTCCCGAGGCGCGACCGCGCCGAACTAGCGATAAAGCTGGCAACGTCGCAAAACAAAATAAGTAGATAATAATGTTATAATGTTACGTTTTGTGATATACATAATAAATAACGTAACGTAATTTATTGATACTGTTAATAAACAGAATGCGATTTGCGTTCCGTTACGCCATAAAGTTAGAACAAAATAAAGAATTTCGTTACGATCCTAGTAACGTTACAAATTAAACGTTACAAGAACAGTACGTAACGTTATTTTCAGTAACGTTTCAAGTCCCTGCGTATTAAGTAAACTAGTAATAGACAGTAAATACATTTTTTTTCGTTTTATTAAAATATTTCATTTTTTCCAGCTCGTCTCCCAAGAGAAGATGAAATGGAAGAACACATTGCTGAAATGCAATCTCATCTGCTATATCTGAAATCTATGTATCGCAATCGTCAAGAGGACATCTTGGCTTTACAAGTAAGTTTCTATTTGATAACTATAATCTACTATTTATCTGCCACAGAGTCGAAAAACACACAATTTTAATTACAAATATCTCACTTTCTAAAAACAATTTCAAGAATACGTACAAGAATAGTACAATAACAACAACGGGCGTCTTTATTAACAAAATATTATGTCGTCACCGTTTGAGGGGATTTAGTGGGTGTGAGGTAGCGACAGCCGTGCTTATGATACCTTATCAAGGCGTAGTACACAAGATTATCTGTCTTAATTTTATGAAATACATTTTTATCAATTATAACAATCAGTCCTAACTGTAAAAACTAAATAATTTGGTGCTTATTAAAATATGTGTAGTCTCTTTAATGCCCTGCAGGGTTACTATTGACACTCGATCCTATTGAAATTTCGGATTGGGATCGAGAATCCATCGGTACTCTTGTACGCTACACTAGCTCATGATTTGCCTCGATTACAGTGGAATTTTATGTAACTAATTCAAATTTTTATTTCTCAATCTCGTTCATTTTCGCACTCTTGACAATATTTTGACGAATTTACACAGTTCAAGTCAAGAGTAAGATTTTTTTCATTATTTGGCGCATCTATTGGCGTGCCTTGATAGTAAATGCCGCGACGATGTCATGTCGTGACGCACCCACCACGCCGCCGCTCTTTACTTCTAAATGATGCGTGCGTATATTATATTTCTTTATTTTTTATCTTTCGTTATAAATTTATATTAATTATGAAATCAGGTTATATTAATTATGTTATATATTACATATACATGGTTATATATTACATATATTAATTATGAAATAGGTTTTCACTCAGCTTCGTTATGAACAAGGGCAGGTTGTTAAGTATGATACATTAATATTTTTATAATAGAAAGTAGAGAAAAGTATGTTTGTATGCTGGTTACGAATTAACTCAAAAACTACTCAACTGATTAAAAAAAATATTTTACCATTCGAATGCTAAGGTACGGTAACAGCTGGTACAGGTTGGTGCCTATGGTGCTAGTAAGCAATAAATAGTAATCTGTGGTACTTCCCGTATTGGACGGCCAATTGCCAACAACTGTCACAAACTGATGCTCTCATATGTATGAGATGTAAATTCTAAATCTGGATACACATGAATACAAACGTGGATGTCAGACACCTCATTGTTATACTCTGAATAGGGCTAACAATCCCTCAATTTCCCACCTCTCACCTCACCTCGGGGCTCCCGTGTCTATTCCATCGAATATTGATCGTGTCATACACTGTATGTAATAGCGTCTAAATAGTTCAATATGATTTAATAATATCTTTACGTATTTACGTATATGTATTTTGAAATACCTATTCAAGTTTTTGTAGTTGTATTTCAACTTTAGCGAATAACAAAATATATTACTATTAATAAAAAAGTTATCAATAAAATTAAGAAGTATGGAAAAAAAAATTTTTTATTTTAAACAAAATTATTGTTCATCGTCATCATCATCAGCTTTCAACCGTCCTCTGCTGAGCATAGGCCTCCTTCAAACAACGCCAAGACAACCAATCCCTCGCCACTCGTCTTCCCACCTGATTAATGGTCGACCAACACTTCCTCGAATAATTATTATTATTTAAATATAGCTCTTTTATGTGCCGCACAGATTATTTGACTTGATATAAGTGCACTCATATTAACCTATCCCACAAAAAACAGTTTCACTGTAAAATGTCGCGCCAAGTACACGTCTAACTATATACACGTATAGCAAAAATAAAAAAATAATCTAATCTTTACAAAAAATATGAAATAAAAAAACCAAGTACACAAAACCTCTCGGATTAAAAGAAACACTCATTAAAAACTGTGAAAATTGAAAAAACAATTGGTGTAGTATATTTACAAAAAAAAAGAAAAATTTGCAATCTAAAAAAAAAATATAAATTAAAAAAAAGTAATCCTTGTGATTTTCAATAATTGCAAAATTTTTGTGGCAAATTTTACAATTGAAAACAATTTTTTAAACGTACTTGGCGCGACATTTTACAGTGAAACTGTTTTTTGTGGGATATCTCTTTTTTTGTGAAGCATATATTAATTAACATAATTACATTTCAAATATTTTAATATTTTAAATATTTATACTTCTTGAGTAATTCATTTCAAATACTTTAAAATTTTAAACTTAAACTTCTTGAGTAATTCATCAAAAATTTTATTCATAAATTTTCTCAAATAATTTAATAATAAAAGAGGTTAGTACTATTACAATACTTTTACTTTAAATGACGCTTGTGACTGACCAGTGACCAATGCAACATCGTCATATTTTTTAAAATGTTATTTTGATTTTCAAAATTAACATAGAGCATGCGTTCCTGTTATTCCTCCTGTTTAAATATTTAGAGTGTAAAAGGGAAAGTTAGATACCAGATGGCGCAACATGCAACTTGACCGGCAGTTCAAATCAATAATTAAATTAAAGTAAAATATTATATTTGCTTATTAGTAAATCATGTAATAATAAGCTCAAATATGTAATTAAAAAATTTAATATTTTTTGTTCTTGCCCAATATATGATTCATTATTATTTACCCTGAATTTATTAAGTTATAGTTGAACACTACCATGCCTTCAGAAAAAAAAAAATTCAAAACTTTCTTTATTGTTTTCTTAAGAATAATTCAAATCCAACTCCATACGAAGAAAGTCATAAATTTACTTGATACCAATGTACTTATTATTATGTTTATTGTCCTTTAAGGCCTTTAAATATTCTCCTTTCCAGAAGCTAAAAAAATGTAAAACAGTAAGGAAATAACTTCAAATGAAAATAATTAAAATTAAGAAATACTACACACATAAAGTCTCGCAATTTTTGTTTACAACCAGCTCTATTCCGCTTAAATTTTTTTTATTGCACGGTCTGTAACAATGGGAAAACAAATTGTATTGAAAATAATAAAAGTATGACAAGTCAGAAATTTGAAGTAAAATTACTTACATAATATCATAATCAATACTGAAATTAACTTGTCTGTCTCTATTTGATTATTGGAACAAATATAAGTCATCAACATATAATGCTATAACAATTTTTACATCATCCTCCTCCTTTTGAAACCTAACTCACATAAACATTGCTCCACTCTCTAATACCATGATCTAGATGACTGCTTTAAACCATAAATCATCAAGTATCAGCACATGGGGTGGTGCAGCGAAAACGCTACTGATATCCCTCGAGAGAGCGCAGAGAGCAATTCTCAAGGCTATATTTCGCCCTTTCCTATTCCCTACTAACCTTCTTTATAAAACATGTAAAGTCCTAACAGTCAGACAACTTTTTATACTAAAAATAGTACTAAAACAGCACGCAGCTCTTGCCTACT
Organism: Helleia helle; assembly: GCA_963853865.1. Lineage (NCBI taxonomy): Eukaryota > Metazoa > Arthropoda > Insecta > Lepidoptera > Lycaenidae > Helleia > Helleia helle. The sequence goes on from OY971420.1 coordinate 12,029,517, forward strand.
GTACTGAACTTACTAAAAAACGAAGAAAAGATATAGTTTGCTCCCAAAAAATTGCAATAAAACATACCTTTATAACTAAATTTTATATATACCTAGGCCCTTATCTCTACAACAGATTAAATGCTTTGTTAGATATTTATCGACTAACTTACCATAAATGTAAAAAAAAATCTCCAGTTGTCGCTACAAAGTATGTCGTACGAAGAGACAGAGAATTTGTTAATTAGGATAGAGTAGACTTTAACTATTTATACATTTATATTATAAGTTATATGTAGTTTAATATAAATGATACAATATGATTCTCAATATAAAAATATAAAAAAAAATCCAGTTGTCGCTACAAAGTAGGTCGTACGAAGAGACAGATAATTCGTTAATTAGGTTAGATTAGACTTTACCTATTTATACTTTTATCTTATAAGTTATATATAGTTTAATATAAATGATAAAATATGATTCGTGAAGCGAATACACTAGCCCTTTTAGCCTGAAACACAGGATTTCCTAGTTCAGGCAGTCAGTACATATATTGTAAATACCTAAGAAACATTGCATTGTAATTATAGATTTTATTGTACTTAATATGTAAGTTTCTGAAATAAACATTTTATTAATTTTTTTTATTATTATAAATTACTTTGTTTAACAATCTAATTCTTATTTGAATCACAATTAATAACTAGTTGAACCTTATAAATGTCCTCTTTAAGAAAACCATTTAAGAATGCTGTTTTAACATCTAAATGAGTAACATCTAAATTTAACTGAACAGATAGTGCGAACAATAATTTCAAAGTAGAATGTCTGACATCTGGTGAGAAAGTCTATTCATAATCAATACCAGGCCTCTGTGTAACCTTGTGCCCTTAGCCACTAAACATGCTCTGTAACATACACTATTATCACTATTTAATTTCCTTTTATATACCCACTTGCACTGTACTAAAGTTTAATCAAAAGGTAATTAATTCACTCACAGGAACCCATGCATCATTTTCTTCAAAAGCTTGCATGCAGCTTTTCCTCTATTGCCTCAATCCACTTGTCTCTTTCTGGGCTCTCCAGAACTTCATGGACACAGACTGGATCATTAGTAACATTTGGACTCAACGTTGTACATAGATTTGGAAATCTATAACGCTCTGGCAGCTTTTTTATTCACTTAATTTGGGTCCCCCTTTACTAAAAGTAAATGGTACTGGTTCCTCATTTTCTTCTTCAGATTGCTGTCTGTGTATGATATTCCCGTAACTGCTCCATCTTTCATTTTATTCCGGTCATTTATATTCAAATGGCCAATTTCCTATGACACTCTTCACTAATTACTGTTTAAGTAGGAGTAAAAAAAACATTGTTTATGTTCCATGTCCAACTTATAAACACCATCTTCCCGGTTTGCTACAACCACCAAACTGTTTTTTCTATTGTAAACATAACAGCATTTCTCCTTTAACTCCACATTGTTTCCATTCTTGATAAGTTGACTAACGTAAATCAAGGGTTGGCTATAGTATGAATATAGCAAAAATTTAATACCAATTTAATTGGTAGGAGATGAAGTCAAGAAACAAACTCCAGCGGCATTTATTATGCGGTTATGTCTAATTTTTTGAGTTTTGACCGAATAAAATCGGTTGAAACTAAATTAAAATCACATTAAAGCACCACAATTACATAGATAGAGATAGTACATCTCACTTTGTTAAATAATTTTGTTATTTCTCGAAAAATAATTAAGACTGTATTGTCATTTTTCTTTCCAATTGGCATTTTCTGTTGGAACCGGCTAAGACCTGAGGCCATGCTGCCATATCTGTTGTGTTAACAAAAATATCTTGTCTGTGCTTTGGAGAAACGGCGGAAAATGCCAAAAAGCGCGGCTCTGCCCCTCTAGCACCCATCAATCAACTATCACTTCCCATTCTATTCACCCAGAACAGTTCACCATAATATCCGCCAACGAATCACATTACATATTACACATATTAAGTTTTAAAAACAAACACTATAGAAAACCATCAGAACAGTCCTACAATAGAAAACCACTCCAGAACAGTTCTCCACAATATTTGCCAACCAATCACAATATATACAGTTTTTAAAACAAACACTAGTAAATCACTCAGAATGAACAAAACACAAAATAACAATTAATTAACGGGAAACTGGGAAGAAACCAAGAAGATTGAGCTCTTAACAGAAACGAATGTATGAAACAAAAGACGTTTATCAAATAAAAAATACGACAGAAAAAATATATTATACGAAAGACGTTTATCAAATATAAAATATGACAGAAAAAATAAATAAAAATAAGTTATAGAGAATACAAGAAAAAAAACGAAATACTTAATTTTTAATACAACACCGTATATTGATAACGATAGGCAGCATGGCCTCTAGCCTTTGCCTGTTCCGATAGGATAAAACTAAAAAACAAGCAACCAACTTCGATGTCAAAACTCAAAATTCTCACTGTAACGTCATATAAAATATTTTCTCTAAACCTCTTTAATCGGAAAACGGCGCAAGCAATAATTTTCATGTTTGAAATGTATTAAATAATTGCTGAGACCCAATAATTTTTTGTAATATGTGTAAAATTCGTAAAAAGAAACTTATTAAAAATAGTGTGAAGTCTTAGTGTTTTGGCAATAATAACAAAATTTAGACCCAAAAATATGAGGAGGTTATGTTTACATATGTCTCGAGAATACACAGTGCCTCACGCCAAACTACTTGGATGTGTTCTTGGCGCTAGACACTGACGTGTCTCCTGATAATTTCAATATAAATAAAATAAATCCGTTTTAGATACGACAAAACTGCCTTTTTCACAATGTCAATATCATAAGCGAAGCATTGAGGCGTGCTATGAGAAACTAAATTTATTGATGAAATTTTAATACTAAAAATGACAAGAATTTCAGAAGTATGAAAGTAAATAAGTATAGTATTATTCTGTACATACATACTTGTATGGTCCTTACACACTTATTTGGTATTCATGTACTTATATGAATCGGTTTTTTTGATCTACTATTTTTCTGATAATAATTAATATTACTCTGATATTGATAAAATGACATCAAGATTTTTCTCAGGTCAGATTTCTTATGTTTAGTCGATGACGATGTCTATGATGTGCATCAAGGCGCAAACTAAGAGTAACGATGGTTTTTCTTTTTCTTCTCAGTCGTACGCTCTTGTCAGAGCGGTCGTGGTCATGTCTTGGTCAAGTTATGGTTTGCAGAGGCAGGATTCAAACTTTAGTTTGAATTTGTGATTTGATTATTAAATCTGCAGTATAATTTTTCCATTTATGTACTTGCAAACAAATGAGGTATATTAAATTCCAATTATTACTATACGGTTGGTTCTTAGAAAAATACTGTTTATGCATTTAACTCTAAACAACGGCTTCGATTTTCAGGCCTGAATTTAATGACATTATCATAATACCGACACCAGATTATGCTTTCAGCGAATTATCGATTAAGCTTGTGTAACTTGATGTGCTTAATTAATAAGCAAATTGACCGTGTAGATCAGCTAACATTGGTTACATTATTTTTCATAACATCACAATCATCATCATTATCAGCCTTCTCACATCCTCCCCACCATGGTTCAGGCCTTGACGTGGCGGTGGGGCTCAGTGACCTAGGGTGAGCCCAGCGCTTTGAGTGAAGCGAATTGAGCCGAGGGCGCTCCTTGTACCCCTCTTATAAGAAGTGGGGACAAAAGAACAGGGGGCAAGGGGCGAGGACGGGAAATCTCACCCCATTGTACTGTCCCGACGTTGGAAGGGGTTGTCCTGTGGTGCGGGACAACCCCTCTGTGGAGGTGAAGTCGGTCCCCTGAGGGGCTGACTAGCCGTCGAGGTACCCTGTTTGCTCATTACATCCGGGGCACCTCACCCAAAGCGGCATTGGTGGCACTCGCCGGGTTTTAGTGGGTAGAGCTGCATCCACTTACCAATTGTCGGGCGCAGCGAGTCCCACATACCACCATACGCGTGGGGAGACCCACTCCCTAGCGGGATGCCTCAGAGCATTTCCCGGCGTTAAAGAAATAAAGCCTTTTTTTCATCCAATACTAGACATTGCCTATGTCTAGTATTGGATGAAAAAAAGGCTTTTTCAATAAACGCTAATACGGTCGAACCCTCGCACTCGTCGTCCTGTCTAATTGGTGGTTGATTGACCCTCCTTTTTCCTGCATTCATTCGGTATAACCTCTGTGGCTCAATGGTTAGAGCTATGGCACTCAAGTCCGGAGATAGCGGATACTAATCCCGCCAGGAAACAAAAAAAGTCTATGTTCCTGGGTTATGGATGTGTATTAATTATGTGTATTATATGATAACAAAAGTGCGTGCGTACAAAGTTCACATGTCAGAAGTGAAAATTATTTAGCAAACTAATTTTTAAATCTCGTTTATATTTATACTAATCTAAAGCTTGACTACTGTACTTCATGCTACGTTCGCCCTATCTCTCTCTATCTCTTCTTGGACAAAAACTTTGCACATTTTTGTGACGTTTCATCCGTAAATATTTACCCTCATGCGCGTAAAGAAGTTTCACTTCAAAAATCTTAAATATATAAGCATAAAAGTATTAAATATATTTACGTTGTCTGGTACCCATAACACAAGTTCTTCGAGAACTTACCACGGGACCAGATTGACGTGGTGTAAAAGCGTTCATAGATATTATTATTATTTATAATATATTTATTTTTTCTTATGAAATGCCTATGAAATAAAGATACTTCATAACATTACAATCTAGCCTAGATATAAGCTAATAAGTAATTTTAATTTAACCTAAATTGCTAATGTTAGAGTTCTTGTAAGAATGTGTCCTTTGGCACTTTTTCTTATTGTCTCTAGTTAAGGGGAAGACACTCTGTTATTGTGTTCTTTCTGTAGCACTCACTACACTGCACTATTTAACACTGTCACTTTTATAAAACTAACTCAAAAGGTTTTGTCCTTTTCAGTCTTCTCACTAGGTCCGTGTTGTCGAGGAGCTGGATGGCCTCTACATTTACATGGCGATGAAGTCTATGCTCATGAGCTTCGGCATAATGTTTTATAACATTAGCGACGGTATCCACTTTGAGGTTCCGATGGAGGTCGTCATTTCTTATGTACCAGGGCGCATTTACTATTCCCCTGAGCACTTTATTTTGGAACCGCTGTATTATTTGGATGTTGCTTTGTTTGGTACAGCCCCAGAGCTGTATACCATAAGTCCATACTGGCATCAGGACTTGTTTATATAACAACAATTTATTTTGTACTGACAACGATGAGTGTTTACCAAGTAGCCAGTACGTCTTGTTGTAACGAAGCTCCAACTTGTCACGTTTTTTTTTGACATGTGCTTTCCAGCGAAGCTTAGCATCTAGAGTCATGCCTAGGTATTTGGCTTTATTCTCGTATGGTATTGCTTGGTTGTTTATGAACACCGGTTGGTAGTTTTCATTTTTTGTGGTGAAGTCTATGTGAATCGACTTAGATTCATTCAATTTGATTCGCCATATCTTCGTCCATTCATAAAATTTATTAATGGCTGTTTGTACTTTTTCCACTGCCTCTGCATGTGTGACTCTGTGAATGCGATTAAACAAAGTATTCATAAAAGTATCTGCTGATTCGTGCAATTATTCTTTTAATATACACTGAAGCCCTTTATGCTCTTGTGTAAAAGTTTTCCAATCTGAAGCTTTTAATAAAAAATAGCTTTTATTAAATTTATTATGCATACGATATTACTGCGTCGTACAGACATTATTATTTGATATGTAAAATATTATAAGCGTTTTCATCTTTTCAATTGCTTGAAACATCTTACATAACATTTTAAAGTGTTACTATATTACGTCATAATATAGTCAAAATGTACTTTTTCACTAACTTTTAACATAGAAGAAATATTAATAAAATGTCATGGATTCTAAATGCTTTTTCTTTTTTACATGCTGTAAAAGGTTTTAGCAAAAGACATTCCGCTCCCAAAAATTGCAAAAGCCTACAAAAAGAGGAATTTTGCATTTTATTTAATACATTTTATCATAATTAGGATAATCGTAAAATATTTGTAAATACGTACATTTTTATTCATTTCCATCGTTGTTATCAGGCCAAGATGAATGGACGGAATTTCACCCGTGGCCGTGGAAACCATAGGAACGAAGCTAAGGCAACAACACCGCTGCCCCCGCACATCGTGTCTCTTGTCAAGAATCTAACAGGTGAGTTATATTTTCACTCATAATGAAACAATTTTTGACGTGACAACATCTTATAATTCGATGGAGACGGCTGCAAGAACGAAAAAACATAACGCATGCGGCGTTACATTGTCACGTTCAACTATCGTCAGTAAACCGACTTTACAAACAACCGATTTTTTTCTGGATTCAATAGGATTTAAACAATGCTAGTAAGTAGTAAGTTATGTCTATAGCGACTTGATATCATGTACTGTTTAGAAAATGAATCATATAGAAAATTTTGTTTAAATTATACACGAATTTTAGCGTAGCGTGTTACTAAAATTCAATGACCTGTTTAAAGGTCCCTTACATGAAGGGTAAACACGATTATTATATTATAATAATGTGCCAAAGAGCCATCAAAGGTGGTTCATCGTTTTTTTGTGCTATTGCGAAGTTTTTTATACATTAAAAAAATTTACTTTACATATAAAACATATTAATTTAATTAAAAGCTTGTCTTTATATATTTTTGATATAACTTGGTCAGATACAAGTCTAATTTACAGATGTTTCAGCGCGTTAATTTTAACCTTCTTCCACTTCCAAAAAGGAGGAGGTTTTATGTTCGTCTGTATATATATATATATATATATATATATATATATATATATATATATATATATATTGTTATATAAAAAGTCACAATGAAGTTTGCCATGTCATTTACCTTCAGTCTGGCCAAGTTGGATCACACGTAGTATCAGTTTTTGTCGTGTGTATGACGTCATTATATTGTACTGACAGCAGCAATAGATATTGACATGTTAAACATATTGCAATTGGAACACATGCGGCGTCGCAACGTGTATTTTGCCTAGCGAGTGTTACTATTTTAGAATGTTTATGCGAGTCATTTATCTAAGTCTTATAGTTATTTACTGCATTATTCTGACATTCTAAGCTATATAAGGTATCTTAATTGTATATAGACTAACATTACAGTGGCGTCAAATAAACAATTTCTTTTATAATAATTTAAGGAATGTTTAAAAGTTAGTTTACTTTTTTTCTATAAAAAAGGAACCTGGCAATCCCGAAACTCAATAACTTTTTTCTGGTCACCATTTTGTGGAAAATGCTGACAACTTATTTTACAAACTACCAACTTTTTATATAATATAGTTGGCCAATACACGCAAAGGTTCCACGAGAGCTCATACTGAAGTCAGCCAGCCGTACAATGTAGACATGTTATACACACTAGATTGATCATGTAAAAAATGAGAGGCTTTTCAACTCTACTTTATTCGATCGACATTATTAATAGTGAAATCATTAGCTAGTAAAGGAAAAAGATAGATTTAAATAAAGCGAAAATATATACTATAGGTGAATTAAGAATTTTGCGTACATGCAATGCTTTAGCGAAGTAATTGTTTTTTCCTATAACATAATTGAAATCATTATTCCTTACTGTATTTTTTTTCGTTGTTTTTTCATATCCACCCTTTTTCCATATGGATTTTTAATATAATCGGTTGGATGTTGAGTTTGACTCATAATGTATGCTTTACTTTAATATTGATGTTTGTTTTTTAAATACGAATGTTTGTTAATATACTTAATACATTTTGCTCTACAAAAAATATAGCTATTGAAAATATCATGCCCTGTTAGTATTATAACAAAACAATGATCCCTAGGTACTCACGCTGGTACAGGATTTAGGACGAAAAATTTGAATACCTTTCAAACGCCCTTCACATACCGTCTGCTCCCGCATTTGATGAATGATGTGAACAGCCTAAAACCAGCCTATCATATGAAGAGCACGCGACTGTTCTCCGAGGTAGTAATTGGGATACCAACTGTGAAACGGGATAAGGAGAGCTACTTGATGATATGTTTGACGGTAAGTTCGTAAGTTATTCCCAGCGGCCATTTTCTTTTCCTTAACGCAGGAAAAAGCTCTGAGGCATCCCGCGGGGGAGTGGGACTCACTGCGCCCGACAGCTGGTAAGTGGACGCAGCTCTACCCACTAAAATCCAGCGAATGCCACTAATGCCGCCTTTGGTGAGGTGCCCCGGATCTAATGAGCAAACAGAGCACCTCGATGGCTAGTCAGTCCCTCAGGGGACCGACGCCACCTCCACAGAGGGGTTGTCCCGCACCACAGAACAATCCCTCCCAACGTCAGGACAGTACAATGGGGTGAGGTTCCCATCCTCGCCCCTTGTCCCCTGCTCCCCTTTGTCCCCTCTTCTTATAAGAGGGGTTTTGTACCCCTCTTATAAGAAGAGCGGACAAAGGGAAAGAGAGAGCTCCCCTCGGCTCAATTAGCTTCGCCCAAGGTGCTTGGCTCACCCTAGGCTACTGAGCCCCACCGCCACGACAAGGCCTGAACCATGGTGGGGTATTCCAGCCGGCCTAGCATGCGCATCACGACAAAATTTTGTCTACCCCTTTTCTCGTATTATCTCTCTGTCTAGTGTCTACAGTAGCTTGCATGCGTTTGTAATATTAAGGACGAGATAAATAAATTTAAACTTATAAACAAAAAATAATTAAGCGGGTGCCTATTTTTTGTATACCGTGGCGTATTACTTCGTCGGGTAAAACGGGTAATAGAGAAAATACTTGATGTGGACTCTCTCCTCTCCCCCTTCTTTTCAAGAGATATCTCGTTGTACGCATCCATGGAGCAAAAATTCTAGTTTAATTGCCTTTACGTTAATTATTGAAGGACATCATTAACAGTTGTGATGATGCCTTACGATGTAAATTAAATATATATTGCTTGTGCCTTACAACACTGAGCTTAAGTGAAGTTCACCAGAATGTTTTATAAACCGTACTTCGTATTTTCTTGGTTTCTAACAATAAGGGCACGGCTCCACCGCAGCGCTCGCAGAGGCTACGCACAATTGTCAAGTTTGGCTTTGCAAGAAAATATATATGATTGTTTCCACTGCAACCCACAGACATACTACGGATTAATTGACATTTTAACATACGTGTGCCATGATGGAGCCGCGCCTTAAGACGCAAAAGCGTACATAATGATAAAAATTCCAACAATACTTTATAGGGTTCGCTTTTTGACAAAGGCACCCAATAATAGTCTTTTTCCCGTATACAATAATAAATTCACTTTAATTCTACTAGGCTAGCGCCTGTTTTAATCTGCGTCAAAACGCCGCGTCGCAAAATATATATAACAATATACAGGCACCAGCGTATCACTCGACATACACTTGGCGACTCTTAATTTTCTACGGCTGACCTGGCCGTATGGTTCTTTGTTACTTGTAATATAATATGCAAAAACATTGCAACCATTACGTATAAAAGCATTAAAATATCGAATAATAATGATATCAACCCTTATATGCCCCGTTGCTGGGCACGCGTCTCCTCCTCGAAATCAGGCAAGGTCATAAGTTCACCGATGACCTAATGCGGGTTGGTGAACTTCACACATCTTCAATAAATTTTAATATCATCTGACATGCACGTTTACTCACGATGTTTCCTTCACCGGTAATCAAGCGATGGTCTCATGTTCGGGTGCACTTAGAAATTTAGAAAAGCCCGTTTCGTTTCAAGGCACCACAGGGGTCAGGATTGAAGCTGGACCACGCACTCAAGAGGCTGAGCCCACACTCACTAGAGTGTAGATAGACCATTATCGCTCATCTATAGGTATATTATAATATATAGAAGCTGTTCTATAGATTGACTCATCACGATATCCCTGATACTACAAGACCTAGAGACTTGATATTTGGTAGAAATATTACTTTTGCCATGTAGAGGTCAGCTAAGAACGGACTTTAGGAAATTACTCCCCCTCCCCCTTTGACAGAACAAAGTCTTAACGGGCATCTAGTTTTGTATAAACGACACTGAGATGGATAGAGCCCCTTCTATTATAACTACTATTTCGAATTAGATTTTAATTTCATATGAGCCTTTTGTCTCAATTTCTTTAAAGAATCTACTGACCATCTTTCGGCCCTCTCTTCCAATTTTTTATATTCTTAAAGGTCTCGCCTTTCTTTGTAAAACATTTAATCCTTCGTCAAACTCATATGTGTTTCTTTTGACAGCATTTGATTAATGGTCTGACGGAAGCGGATGAGAAGAATACCCTCATGATTGTTCTGGTGGGAGAAACTGATCTCGAATACGTCATCAATACTGCGCGGGAAATTGAGATGACGTGAGTTATGCCTTTGAATGATCTACAAATATTTTGATATTTAAAAAAATACTGTAAAAATGTTTCGTCCACTATGAACTGTTAGCAGCTAAACCGATTTTAATGAAATTTTGTACATGCAGTTTATATAACTATTTTGATATTTTTTTTGTCTCTATTAGTACCAAACCTTTAACTGGTGCGAGGGATGCGCTGTGCCGCGCTCCCGGCTGCATGGGAACCACCATCTTGCTTGTTTACTCTGTCAAACAGCATATCTGTGTTTCGAAGAGAAGTGCAAGACAGGCAGCGTAATTACTGGCACAGAGTCTTAACATCTTATACCTCTGGATAGGCAACACCAGCAGGTTCCAGATAAACTATTTTATGTTAATGGGCGACGTCGACCATCTGGTGGCATGTCTGCCAGTTTGCTATCCAACTAATACAAAAAAAACCTTAAGAATGCTAGTTTTCATCTGGGATCGTTTGGTTCTCGAAATTATACAATGAATTTAAATAATACTACTATTTATTAGAGTATTTTATATTTGGAATTATTATTTATTTCTTTTTAGGTTTCCAAAGCAAGTCGCCAGTGGTCTGATTGAGGTTTTATCACCATCTGCATCGTATTATCCAGACTTAGACGCAATACCCTTAAGTCTAGGAGATTCTCAGAAACGTGTGAAGTGGAGGACCAAGCAAAACCTTGATGCCATATACCTCATGTCTTACGCCCAGTCTAAAGGAACCTTTTATCTTATGCTGGAGGATGATGTCCTTGCAAGCAAGAATTATGTACAGGTAAGTTATATACTATGGATTGATGAAATCCAGTATAACCATACTTAAATTAAGGGAAATAAATGCGTTTTTTACTATATTTTAAGTAATTATTAAACGGGACATCTAAATTAATAATGAAATATATAATCAATAAAATATATAAAAAAATGGAAAAAAATCAAGTGCGGAATGACAGAGTTATGCCGTTTACTGTGACGGCATTCGAGTTGATTTTACTGCCAAGCCCAACTAGATGTTTCCCAAAACTTCATACATTCATGTAAATGTGAATATTAGTAGCGCCCATCATTTGAAATGAGGTTACTCCAGAAATTTGATTTTATAAATTTGAATCTTACATTAAAAGGAAAATATTTTCTACAAAATTCTATTCATAGTTCAATGCACTCGTGATATGGGGACTATGGGCCCATTTAACGACCCTAATTCTACGAATATTGAATATTGAAGCTCAATATAAATATTATTTACCAAGATAATTGTATCATGGAATATTTTCAAAATAAATTTGTAAAATATAAATAATAATATATTTTTAATGGAACGTGTGGGTTTTAACTAGACAAAGGATAAAAGCACGTAATTCTCTATACAATATTGGTTTCATTATCATCTCTGGTTACATGTTTAGGAGATATTTAATGGACATCAAGGTAAAATATTTAGTGTCAACAGTATCTATAGAAAAATAGCTAAGAGGACACATTATAGGATTTAGGAATATTTCTCGATATTTCATCGAGTTTGACGACCGTCAAGTCCTATGTTCAGGCTAATGTCACTACGCAAAGGTCGTAGGTTCGAATCCTGTCAGGTGCTGATAATTTGTATGATAAATATAGATGTCTGCACCGGGCCATGTTCATGTATATTATATGTTTATATAAATATTTTAAATTTATTTCCTTTCCTCTTACCTGTAATACAAGTTCTTACGAATTTAGTACAGGGCTCAGTAACGTGGTGTGATTGTTGATTATGATTTATATTATCTCTACAAAACCGTACAAGGCGTCGTACATATTCGTACCTCACCATTTCTTACATTTGTTTACAGTTTTGATGGTATGGATTTAATTATATCAAATTCCCCGTTCATAGTAACACGCAATTTTCTTTAAAAGGGGTGCAAAGTTTTTACTTCACGTATTAACATAATATAATATAATAATAATGATAACGACTGACGAGAACAGTTAATTAATTACTCTTTAAAAACTTAAATACCTCCTCTTGCTTTCTAAGTTAAAATTAGAAGGCTATAGAAAAATCATGGCACAACCTGATCGTAGATGTTAGTCACCGGGACTTTTGCTAAATGTTATGGCGTTCCATAAAAGTCCCCGAGATTACGTTCAGTCAGTCACGTATCTTATTATTCATCTAGGGATCAAAGAATTTCTATTCGTAGAATTTTTGTTTGTGTCTAACCTAACCTAAGCCCTGATTAAATTTCATAATAAAAAATATATTTTTTTAAATTCTACGACGGTTAAAATGTTATTGCAAAAGGAAAAAATAATTAAAATAACTTAAAGAATTTATGTAACTAGAGATAAGCTTTTATAAGTAGATAAAATAGATTTGATCTCTCGCAGTGTCAGACTCGGTGAAGATCTCGAATCTAAAGTTCCCTCACCGGGAGCACCTTTAAATGACCGTGTACTTACATTATAGATTCGACTTTGAGAGTAATGTAATCATTACAATAATACCTCCCTGACTGACGAGCATTCGCGTGTAACGTAATATTATAGATTCGACTTTGAGCATTCCATAGCAAGTTGATTGCATATTACTTGCTATTTTATGTTACAAGTTGTATCAAGATATTACACATTGTATCATTGTAATGTTCGGTTCTCCTCCTTCACTGATGTAATACTCAAAACTGTAACGTTTACATTACACGCGAATGCTCCTAGTGAGGAAGCACCTTAAAGGCTCTTGGAGATATGGATGTGGCAATTAACATATTCAGCTCTATAAGAACTTTAATAAAAAAAGAAGAAAATCGGTCTTGTTTTGTAGTTTTATAGTAGCGTGAATAATTTGGAGATATTTTATTGCTATATGTACTTATTTACATTCATGTTGATTTTAAAATAGTGAAAAAAACACAAATATCCTCTCACCCCTAACGCATTATACTGTCTCCGTACCGTCGCAGGTTTTTTTATGTCATAAGGAGGCACCCTTACGAGCAGTCGAAGCCTTATGGTGACATCCGCACAACCAAAAGTTATGCAGATGCGTTGCCTTTCTTTTACCTATCCCCCCACCGGAACGGGCCACGGGAAACTCGCTTGACTGTTATGTGAGCGAGAGGTACTACCCCAGTCGTGCCGGTCCAATTCGGCTGGAAAGCAGCATGGCACTATCTCTTCTAAAATAATAAGCGTTTCGTTTGAAAATGCATAGTTCTTTCCAGGTAGCTTACTTCCTTATACCTTCAATAATATACAGTCAATATTAAGTCCTCTATATATTTCTCTTGAGGTTTTTATATGAAATAAATGTTTGTGTTTAGAATTTCTTTGGAGCGAGAGGAGCTAGACAATAAAACAATATGTACAAATATTTATATATATTTATTTTATTTTATTTGGGTAGGCAAACTGAGAGACGTGCCACCTGATGGTAATCAACGTCGCCCATAAACAGTTAACCTACCACTTTTTTTTCTTTAACGTCGGGTAATGCTCTGAGGCATCCCGCGGGGGAGTGGGTCTCCCCAGGCGGGTATGTGGGACTCATCGCTTCCGTATGCTGGTAAATGGACGCAGCTCTACCTAAAACCCGGCTAGTGCCACCAATACCGCCTTTGTTGAGGCGCCTCGGATCTAATGAGCAAACAGGGCACCTCGACGGCTAGTCAGTCCCCATAGGGACTGACGCCACCTCCACAGAGGGATTGTCCCGCACCACATAATAACCCCTCCCAACGTCGGGACAGTACAATGGGGTGAGGTTCCCGTCCTCGTCCCTTGCTCCTTGCTCTTTTGTCCCCTCTTCTTATAAGAGGGGCACAAAGAGCAGCCTCGGCTCAATTAGCTTCGCCCAAGGTGCAACGGCTCACCCTAGGCTACTGATCCCCACCGCCACGTCAAGGCCTGAACCATGGTGGAGAGTTTACCTAGCACTAGACCAATCATGTGTTACCTATCCTGAGACAAGATGTTAAGTCTCGGTGCCAGTAATTATATAGTCTTGCCCTTCTCTTCGAAACATAGTAAAGCTGTTTCATTTGAGAAACAAGCAGTGATTAATTGATTGGCGATTTACATCATTTATATTTTACTATAAACATTTTGAAGTTTAACCCATATTTAGATCATAAGTACCTTTTAAACGTAGTAGGTACCTTTTACATCCAGTAACTTTCCTTTACTGAGTTCAGCTCTTCAAAATTCATATAAAAGAATTAAAAGTATCGTTGATAGCTGCAGCCAATTACGTATACACGGAATCTCATGTGAGATTATCGCGAATCTCATATTCGCGAGAAAGCAATATTCTAAGAGCTAATTGGCATTACCATGGCTACCAAAGTGCGCACATGGCTCTTACTGTTGTGTAGATTCTTAGAAATTTCTTATTTTTTTTTAATTTCTTAATTGCGTTTGTGTTTGGCGCTGCCATGAACCTTAACTCTTAGTATAAGGTTATTAGTATAGTTCTGGGACCAAGTAAGATAAAGGAACACAAAGTCAACCTAGAATGGACTCTCTGAGAATCAGCTCTGCTTGTCAATAGATATAGATACATTTTGAGGGGTGGGGGGCAGCCTTAAAACGTCACGCTGGCCAGTGCGTCTTGGCGGGTCTTCAAGAGTGATCCAAGCCAAGTATGGCGGGGTGAACTGATGACGTGGGAAGGGTGGTGGGCAAAACAGAAAGAGAAGACAATTTCACTTACGTTATGCGTCACCAACAGTCTTGAAATCTCGTTAGTAACTTTATGAAGATGCATAGACCATTAGACTCGTCATAATAAGAAGTAAATGTCTTGAAATTCTCTCTTCTCTATAATAATATTATTTAATATGATATGCGGTAAATTCTTCGTATATTCCTTGAGGGTTTTATTTTAATACCCGCTGCCTGGAGCTTGTTATTTAAGCCGCTTATTTGGTGTAACCATCTTGTATTTATATTTGTATACGGTAGTTTTAATACGCGTTACATTATGATGGTGCTCAGATTGATGGTAAAGTCACGCAAATTAATTGATCGTTGTGATCATTGTTTCATTTTTAGCCCGATTCTAAAAAGAGGGGAGTAATAAGTTTGAGCGCTCTATGGGTGTATCAGTCTGTTTGTCTGTTTGTCAAATACTACCTATTAGTCCATTGAAAAATTACATTTGGGGTTGCGTATTTTAGAGGACGCAATTTTATTCTTTTGAAAATCATAGGGTGGGTCAGTGTAAAGCTAAAACCAAGTTTGTGGGGTCGCCATCCGGCCGCCATCTTGAAAATAGGAGTTGAACTATAAATAAAAAAAATATTAGCAAATATTATATTTTTTTTATTTATAGTTCTATGACAAAAAATTACGGGATCAAAGTTGTAGAGAATTTAATTTGCAACAAAAAATGTTACCATTTTTTAAAATCAAATGAATAGTTTAAGAGTATCGTAAAAACTCTTTCAACCCCTATTTTCAAGATGGCGACCGTGGGACAATGGTGGCGCCCCCACAAACTTGGTTTTAGCTTTACACTGACCCCCCCCCCCCCCTACACATACAATTAAAAACGCAAGGTAAGGCCAAAAAAATGTAGCATTTCAATGGACTAGCGTACAAACATTTCAGGATGAGCCCCCTATCTATATATCAAATATCTGGGGCTCATTCTTGACGGAGGGTGGACCTTCGGCCCACATTTCTCCATGTTGGTATCGAAGGTCGTGAAGGCGGCAAGTGCACTGGGCAGACTCCTCCCGAACCTCGGAGGACCCAGCGCCGCCTGCAGGCAGCTATACTCCGGATTCTGCCGTAGTATGGGGACGTACGGTGCACCCATCTGAGCGGATCACCTTACCGGGAGGAATAAGGCCCGGCTGCGGTCGGCGCAGCGGGTAAGATCATCCTCATCGCGGTAAGAGTGATCCGGGGGTACCGTACGGTTTCGTGGGCAGCAGTCACTGCCCTGGCCGGTGACCCCCCGTGGGAGCTCGTAGCAGAGGTTCTTGCCGAGATGCACTCCTATGTCTCGGATAGGAGGTGTCTCGGTGAGAGCCTTACGCTGGACGGGGTCCTGCGGGTTCGCCGACTAGGGCAAGAGGCGTTAATGCGGAGGTGGGGGGAGGACCTGGCGCAGCAGCCGTATGGCAAAAACCTGACGGTTGCTCTGCGTCCGGTCCTTGAGCGCTGGATGTGCCGTAAGCGCAAACCCTTCACCTTCCGTCTGACACAGGTACTCACCGGGCATGGTTGCTTTGGTGAGTACCTGTGCCGGACGGCCCGCAGGGAGCCGTTGACAGTGTGTCACGATTGTGGCGCGGCGGTGGACTCGGCCCAGCACACCCTCGAGTTGTGCCCGAGATGGGCGGCGCTGCGTCATGATCTGACATCGGTCATCGGAGGGGACTTGTCTCTCACGCAATGCTCGGTGACGACGAGTCCTGGACGGCGATGGTCTCCTTCTGCGAGACAGTAATGTCCGAAAAGGAGGCCGACGAGCGGGTGAGAGAGGAAGCCGCCGACGAGGCCTCCTCCCGCGGGCGACGAACGTGGGTGCGTAGGAGGCGCTATTTAATGCGCCTCCAGTAACGCCCCTGTATTCGTGTCGGGCTCAGGATGGGAACCTGGGTCGGTATGGCACGACATCGTCGGGACTGCTTAGTAGCGGCCGGGCAGTCCCCCATTATGAGAAGTAGTCTGGTCTTCGCCGGGGCCAACCTGTCGCTGAGGTGATCCTGTTTGTTGCCTGCATATCCGGGACCCTCAGGAAGCGGCTGAAGGCGCTCGCAGTGGTTTTAGTTAGGGTGGGCACTCCCAGGTGCGAGTCCCACATTGGGTCAGGATCTACCCAAGATCCTGGCTGCAAAAAAAAAAGCGTACAAACATTGACATGGAGTTATGAGATTTGGTAAGAAGCTTTTTTTACGCCGGGAAATGCTCTGAGGCATGCCGCGGGGGAGTGGGCCTCCCCAAGCAGGTATGTAAGACTCGCTGCTGCCGAAAAATGGTAAGGTGGACGCAGCTCTACCCACTAAAACCCAGCGAGTGCCACCAAATGCCGCCTTTGGTGAGGTGCCCCGGATTTATTGAGCAAACAGGGGACCTCGACGGCTAATCAGTACCTCAAGAGACCGACGCCACCTCCACAGAGGGATTGTCCCGCATCACAGAACAACCGCTCCCAACGTCAAGACAGTACGATGGGGTGATTTTGCCATCCTCGCCCCTTGTCCCCCTGCTCTTTTGTCCCCTCTTCCTATAGGAGGCTACTGAGCCCCACAGCCACGACAAGGCCTGAACCATAGTGAGGCTTAGTGAGAAGTTAAATTTCATAACATAAATTAAGGAAAATTACTGAAAAACGTTAATTTTCTATTATTAAAAAATATTATTTTATTTTATTTTTTATTTTATTTATTAGATCCACAAACAAGGATACACATTGACACATTATTTTATGACTACATATTATATTACATAAAAAACATATTTTTCAGAACCCAACACGCGAATCTTTGGTTTTTTTCAATATAATTGGAATTTAAAAACGTTTATAGCAGGAAGGTTATCAATAAAAGTAACTTCAGGGAATTACATCAAAATAATTAGTCTAAATAGTTCGTGGAGGTCAGGCTTCGATAAGCCCAAGGGCGTACGTCAGGGGACCGTAGCTATTTATATAAAAGGGTTGAGTTTTAGCAACTGTCACCATCATCATTTTACAACACGTACGTGCGTAACAAGTCAGCTAATGCGTAGTGTGTCAGTGGGTTGCAGTGGAAACAATCACATACATTTTTTGCAAAGCGAAACTTGACAACCGTGCATAGACTCTCCGTGCGCCGCGGTGGAGCCACGCCCTTAATAAAGATTTTTTCAATTCATATCTCGAGAGGACTGTAATTTCAGACGTCCTAATGTCACAAAGTCAACAAGTAGGCGAGACAGGGACCTCCAAAATTATTCAACATTTTGACTTAATTTCTCCTTCACATGATGCTGTATTTATCATTTTAATTTATTACAAATTTGAATTTCGATGGAGTAGAAGTCTGCCTATTTAAATTTCAGAAAAATATGGTATGCATAAAAATAAATATTTACTAATTACACCACGTTGACCCGGTGCAAACATCTTACACTATATACATATACACTTGACGGGAGTAAACCCGCGGTTGCTGCGTGTAGTGTCCAGACACCTTCCTACTAGACCAGTTGAACATAAAAATACATTGGCCTCATTAAAACTTCTGTTACGGGTACTAGGAACGAACATATAACTAAGAATTAATAAATCCATATATTATACATGTTCATGACAGTGCCGACATATTTTATATGATTTAAATTATCTGCACTTGGCCGGATTCGAACCTGCGACCTTTGCATTCTGTAGCCTGACCACTCGTATTAACTGTATGAAATAATACGAGAAAAGGGATCGACAAAATTTTGTCGTGCATGCTATTTTTGTTTTTTTTTTTATGTTAGTTGGATAGGCAAACTGGCAAACGTACCACCTGATGTTAAGTGGTCGACGTCGCCCATGAGCATAAACTAGTATACCTGGAACGAGCCCAGGCAACTCAGTTATGTGTTGCCTATCCTGAGACATAAGATGTTAAGTCTCGGTGCCAGTAATTACAATGCCTGTCTTGCCCTTCTCTCCGAAACACAGAAAAGCTGTTTCACGGGAGAAATAAGCAAGATGGTGGTACCCATGCAGCCGGGAGCGCGGCACAGCGCTTCCCTCCCACCGGTGCTTCCCTACAGGTTAGCCCTACAGGCGTCCTAAATCTTTAGTATTAATTAAATGAAGTGCCTTTTTGTCTAGGAAATCAAGAAGTTCACCGCTGCCACCTCAATAAAGACGCCCAAATGGTACATGATTAGTTTCTGCCACGTTGGAGGTATCGGCAAGCTGTTCCGATCGTCCGACCTCGTTCACTTCATATACTACGTGCAGTTGTTCTACGAAAACATGCCTATCGACTGGCTTTTAGAGAGCTACCTGGCCGATCGTGCTTGCAGCATCGATAGAACTACGGTAAGTAATAACAACTACATAGTTTAATATATTATCAACGAACCATGATTTCATTAAGTGTATGTTCTCAAAGTATTAAATTTATGATTGGTCATCTAAATTCTAAGCAACTTTTACCTGACTACAAAATCGAAACATAATTGTAGTATGTATGTATGTTTGTATTTACGTAAGTCCCGGTATATATCGGTACTTATCCGATTTAGATAAATGAGGTGTCAATCGATTAGTTATTAATTGTAAGTCCGGGAGGCATAGTCTTTATTTTGCTTGATTTCAAAAAGTATTTTGTTACTATTATAGTTTTTAAACTTTTTGACGGTTTATTTTATTTATTACATACATAATACACGAGAATACTCTCGCTGAAAAAAATATTTAATTTTCATTTTCGATCTCAGGAGTACTGGAGTTTTAGACGTCCTAATTTCTCAAAGACAATTAACAAAAATGGCATTTTTAGTTGTACATATCTCCAAAACTATTAAATATTTTGACTTAATTTTTACATCACACGATGCTCTAACAAGGTATTATGTTATTACCACAAATGAAACATAAAGAAATGATTTTTAAAATATAGCATTTTTATAATAATAGTTGATGAAGAAAATTATTTCCCCGCAATTGGGGCTAAAATTAATAACTCGGAGGTTAACGTTATGTGATACCAACTATTATAAAGGAAAACAATTATATAACTTATTTTTATTAATTAAAACGTAAATCTAAAAATCAATGGAGCAGTGTGTGGAGCATAATTTCTCAAATGAAATCATATTAGAAATTACTATGTTAAAAAAAAGTCGCACGTTAGTTTCCTTTCATGAAATGAGTAAGTTATTAACTCGCCAGGATTCTGAAACCTACTCAACATTGTACAATTTAACACGTTTATAATATGATCTTCTCTCTGGACAGTGACCCAAAAAAAATCTCTCTAGGAATATAGATATTAAAATAACCTTCTCCTTTTCGAAGTCGTTTAATGATTTGCCAAAATCTACATACGCACATAACTTCAAAACCACTGCACCAAATTAGATAATTCTTTTTTTTCGTTGTGTTGGGTATATCGACAGGACAAGGTTTAAGTATAGAAAATCAAGGACAACGTTTGCCGGGTTCAACTGGTATGATATATAGTGGCATATTTTAACAAAATATACTCTGGTGTAATTAAAACTCAACGCAGTTGGACATTGAAGACCAAGCTGGTTTTCTTATAGTAATTTGGTTGCTCAGTTAATTTTTCGTTTATTTATACGTAATCACACCGGAAAATATAAAAAAGTAGCATAAAATTATCATACACCTTCGGATGCCTTGTATCTGGGGTATTAGGAATGGAGGGGATGCAGGGGATATTGGAATATTTACCCTAATTACATACATTATACCAACCCTACTGATTTGTTGTACTCGCCATTTATATTACGAGTACATCACTCACCTTTGTTTTGCCGACGATAAAGTAGTCATGGCTGAAACCATGGAGGACTTAAGTGCAATGCTCGAAGGCCTCTATCGAGCCTCCGAACGAGTGGGTCTTAAAATGAACATGGACAAGACGAAAGTCATGTTGAATGCCCACGTCGTACCCACTCCAGTTATTGTCGGAAGCTCAATACTCGAAATTGTCGACGATTATGTATACCTTGGACAAACTATACATTTAGATAAGTCCAATTTCGAGAAAGAGGTCAATCGTCGAGTCCGACTTGGCTGGGCAGCATTCGGAAAGCTACAAAAAATCTTCTCGTCCCAAAAACCGCAGTGTCTGAAGACAAACGTCTTCAATCAGTCTGTGTTGCCAGTGATGACATATGGCTCAGAAACGTGGTCGCTTACTATGGGCCTTATCAGAAGGCTCAAGGTCACCCAAAGAGCAATGGAGAGGGCTATGCTCGGAGTTTCCCTGCGTGATAGGATCAGAAATGAGCAGATCCGCAGGCGAATCAAAGTCACCGACATAGCCCAAAGAATTTCCCGGCTTAAGTGGAACTGGGCAGGACACATTGCTCGCAGAACAGATGACCGCTGGGGTCGAAAAGTTCTCGAGTGGCGACCACGTACCGGAAAGCGCAGTGCTGATAGACCGACGACCTGTAGCCCGATTCACGTAACAAAACTTCAACGATATCGTAGCGACATCCACGGTTTGACAGCGTTTCGTATGCACGTAACAATTAAAAGACTAACTCACTCGGAGGTCGATAGACCGTGTTCCCGTATTTTTACAATGAGTCTCGGCTTAGCCTGGCTTCTTTTAGATGCTGATAGGGAAGACCGATTAAAAGAGCGTCAACGCCGAAATAACATGAATATAATGCTTTTGTGACCATGACACACACGCAGTTCATTAAAAGTTACAGACTTACCAAGTAATTGGTGTATAGCCTTATTGAGGATCTTGTTCCATTGATACCAAGACAGCAAAGGAGAGATGCTCTATCGTATATTTCTTCGTTAAAATTTAAACTTGTTTAAGATACCTATAGGTCCCCACTATGGTTCAAGCCTTGTTGTTGCGGTGGGGCCCAGTAGCCTAAGGTGAACCTAGCACCTTGGGCGAAGCCAAGTGAACCGAAGGGGCTGCTCTTATAGGAAGAGGGGACAAAAGAGCAGGGGGACAAGGGGCGAGGATGGGAACTTCACCCCATTGTACTGTCCCGATGTTGTGAGGGGTTGTTCTTTGGTAAGGGATAACCCCTTTGTGGAGGTGGCGTGGGTCCCTTGAGGGACTGACTAGCCGTCGAGGTGCCCTGTTTGCTCATTATATATGGGGCACCTCACCAAAGGCGGCATTGGTGGCACTCGCCGGGTTTTAGTAGATAATAAAAGACTAATTATTGTTAAGTATTTTAGTACTTTTCTTTATAAATACTGTGATTGTAATATAGATTATATCAATCAATGACCAAAAATATAGACAGGGAAAAAAACTGTGTTACATTTAAATATTAGAAGCTAAATATTGTGATTTATTTAAATACTGCTACCTTAGGTTAAAAGAGAATAAAAGGCTTATTGTTAAGTATTTTAGTACTTATTTTTATAAATACTGTGATTGTAATATTGATTATATATCAATTAATGACCAAAAATATAGATAGGCAAATAAAAACAAATAATAGTTTAACAATAGTTTAATAAAAACATTAAAAACACTTCGCAGCCCATAGCTCAAGCACACTAACTTTGGAAGCTCCTGCCTACTTGTTTCCTGGGTGCTGTTTTCCTCTCCTGAAGTAGGTGGTATGGTATCCTGTATATGACTAAAGCTTGCTTCATTACAAATGTTGTGTAAAACACAACAAGCGTTTATTATTCTAACAACTGTGTTCGGATCATAATGAAGGACCCTGTGGCCTAGGAGACATCGCTTCCTATTCTTCAGAACACCCATAGTATGCTTTACTATATTGCGTGCCACGCAATGAAACTTGGTGTAGTGTTCTTCAGGTGAGCCAGTGGGAGCATCCAAATAGGTGTCATCATAATAATCTTTGGGCATAGCCCGAGTCTCCTAAAACATATAATTATTGCAATATAATATTAATATATGAAACAAATGATCACTTTCTTATGATTTTAACTTAAGACTTAACAAGTAAATAAACAAGTTCCCCAAAATTTAAAAAGGAAAGAACACATTTTAAGATTCCTTTATAATGTTTATGTTATTTGCCAATTTAAAGGTATTACTAAAAGAATAATATATATTATAATTAATTTGTTTAAATTGTATAATATATCAATATTATAATATATACAATTTAAAGGTATTACTAATATAAGAAAAGGCATTATTAAAACTAAATTATACAATTACAGAATCCAAGAGTCAACTCACTATTAAAACATTTCCTAAGTAAACTCCTTTTCTGTTATAAAACCTCTCATTTTGGGCTGGACGTATGATAGCCATATGAGTACCATCAATAACACTTATTATGGATGTTATTTGGAAGTTTTCATAAAATCTGAAATTAATGTAAATATGTACATAAGTATGTAACTCAATAAGTTAAATAGATTACATATTATAATTAGCACTTATTTGATTTATATTAATAGATAGGTATCACATAATATGAAGAACAATGTAGAACCAATCAGTAATAAAATAATTTGAGATATAATATTTTTTATGTATCCTACAATTACATAGGCCGTAAATAAAGAGAAGAGATGAACTATAGAAGAGGTTAGATTATAGATATTTCTATTGACATACCTTTTATCGCGTAGATACTAGATACAAATCCAAATCGCTATGAATAACTTCAAAGCTCCTTGCTGAGGCGATAATATCTCTTAAACATGATGAGTTTAAGAGACTCTCTTCACTCATGGGAACGCATTATTGGCATATAACGCGCCATTCTTCTTAGATTTCCCCTTTGTCTTAGATATATCCTATTGGAGTTCTTTATTATACCCAAAAAGAAGTGCCAATCGTGCCATAATTTTAATAACAAACACTTGCTTAAAGCAAAGCAATCGAACACTAAAAACTTTTTTAAGTTTATAGTGTGTGTTTTGTTGAACTGTGTAAATTAGATCCCAAACTCAATTTCGAAGTCGATACGTCAACGTCAGAATATCAATATTTTTTTATCACAAAAGCGATGTTTCTTATAATCTAACTCATGTATTAGTCATAGATTGGGCTAGAATTGCAGAAAAGATATCAGTATGAACCAAAATCATAATACTTTCGTGTGTACTTATGCAAATTATTTTATAATTTTTTGTAATAATCGTGCTGGCAATATTACGCGATAAATTCTACCACAATATTCATTTGTCGTTGACGTTTCGCTGAGTATCGATCCTATTGAGTTTACGTCCTATTTAAGTAACACATTCATGACTTGTCTTCAATAGGACGATTTCTGAACTTCAACGACATTTGGATCGGTAATAGTTACGTGTATCGGGCTACTGGTAAAGGTCGCAGGAATCCGCTGGATGCGGACGGCGCAGGACCGGTCGTTGTGGATATCCTTGGGGGAGGCCTACGTCCAGCAGTGGACTCGTATTAGCTGAAGAAAAAAAAATGATTTGTTAATTTTAGTCGTAAAGATACTTTTTTGGTTTTAAGTAGCATACAAAACTTATATGTGGATATGTTGGTCAATTGAAGCTACGAATTAGGCATAAATCAAAGAATTGTAAAATTAATAATGTTCGTTATATGTCCAAGAAGTGGTCAGGTACACAGCTCAATCGTATTATGTCTGACCAATGCCGATTCATGTGCTGTGATCTAGACGTCATTTTAAAGCATACGATCTAAATTATTAAATCTTATATATAAAATTTCCATGTCACAATGTTAGTTACCGTACTCCTTCGAAACGACTTTACCGATTTTTACCAAATTTTATATGCGTATTCAGTAGGTCTGAGAATCGGTTACTATCTATTTTTCATACCCCTAAGTGATAAGGGTGGTCAACCCCTCAAATTTTAAAACTTAACGCGGGCGAAGCTGCGGGCAACAGCTAGTATATATATAAAGATACTAAATTTAGATATATATATAATCACTGAACTCCTCCTAGACGGCTGGACCGATTTTGATGAATTTTTTTGTGTGAGTTCAAGGGGATTCGAGGATGGTTTAGATTCACAAAAAGAATTGTACAGGACAACGTCTGTCGGTGCCACAGTATTATATAGTTTTTAAGAAATACGCTTGTTAATACTTCATCATCATTATCGGCCTCTATCCTTCCACTGCTGGTCCTTTTTTTTTCTTTAACGCCGGGAAATGCTCTGAGGCATCCCGCGGGGGAGTGGGTCTCCCCACGCGGGTATGTGGGACTCGCTGCGCCTGAGAGCTGGTAAGTGGACGCAGCTCTACCCACTAAAACCCGGCGAGTGCCACCAGTGCCGCCTTTGTGAGGTGCCCCGGATCTGTTATGCTAACAGGGCACCTCGACGGCTAGTCAGTTCCGCAAGGGACCGACGCCACCTCCACAGAGGGGTTGTCCCGCACCACATAACAACCCCTCCCAACATTGGGACCATACAATGAGGTGAGGTTCACATCCTCACCCCTTGCCCCTGCTCTTTTGTCCCCTCTTCAGAACAAAGAGCCCCCTCGGCTCAATTAGCTTCGCCCAAGGTGCTGGGCTCACCCTAGGCTACTGAGCCCCACCGCCACGTCAAGGCCTGAACCATGGTGGGGAAGCATGATTCGCCCTCAATGAATGATGGTGCATAAAACCTTCATGGTATTATGATATACGTTTCGAATACTTTACAGCAATCATGGAACCATAGAATCCGTTGAAATTATAATCCGTACTTATAAAATTTCGTACTTATAAAAATCCGTAATAAAATTTATCATAATATTATGATGATACATTTTATTACATAAATAAAATTTATCATAATATTATGATGATACATTTTATTACATAATACTATTATCAATATAAATACCTGCACAAATTTCGGCTGCAGCTCCCAACTTAGGTTCTACTATTGTCAGTGGTTTTGCAATCCGTCCTGCACTCTAGACATATATACTATTCAATTAGCGAAATTCCGATAGTTCTGATCTTGATTGGGTAGTTCAGTCTGTGGTCTGAGTTTCGGAATCATGTTCGGAAACCATATTCGAACGTTCAATTATTTTAGGTATAACGTTTGACTTAATTAGCTTAGTTAGTTTGCGCCCTTAACCAGGATGAAGACGATTGTTAAGTGGCCGGTGTTGGATGCGAGTGGTATGGGATCTGTCGTCTTGGCGTTCATTCAGGAAGCCTATATTCAGCATTGGACGGAAGGCTGATGATGATGATGAATTACAGAAGTGTATAACGATACCAACATTTAGCCACCTTATTATGAAACAGCTATCTACTTTTACAGATATTATCGCGCTTTATTACGATTATTGTCTGACATTTCTTATGGTCCTCCCGTGATCAAGGTGGCTGCAAAGCATCCGAAACATGGGGCATATAAAAATATAGAGGTATAAACCACAATAAAATCCGTAAAGGTTGTTTATGTTGTTATTTGTATGTATGTATTGTATAATAAGTGAAATTCGCGTGATAATTAGAAAACTATAAGAAAATATCGCTACCGGTGGGAGGGAAGCGCTGTGCCGCGCTCCCGGCTGCATGAGTACCATCACCTTGCTTGTTTCTCCCGTGAAACAGCTTTGCTCTGTTTCGGAGAGAAGGACAAGACAGGCAGTGTAATTACTGGCACCGAGACTTAACTTCTTATGTCTCAGGCAACACATAAATGAATTGCCTGGGCTCGTTCCAGATATACTAGGTTATGTTCATGGGCGACGTCTCAGGTAGTACGTTTGCCAGTTTGCCTATCCAACTAACATAAAAAAAAACATAAAAAATCTTTTTTATGGCTTTAAATGCAAAATGTGTTTATCATCATCATATATAAATAGGCTCTCATGCTGTATATCAATAGAATAAAGCCGTTATCCATCCAAGCCATATAAGCGTATCAGGCCTGTTACAATCAACGCCAAGAAGCCCATCACAACTCGCATTTAATTCTAGAAAATTCCATGTAAATCGTTATCCGATCTAGTTTGCTATGCGTTTCTGAAAATAAACTCCAGAAACGATGTGTGTTGTCAATAGAAAACCTAACTTACATATATTTATAGATTTAAATTATAACGGCATATTGTTTTCTAATTTTTAAGCAAATTTCACTCAAGAAAAACTATAGCAACCGGGACGGGACAGATGGACATACCATCTGTTCCGTCCCGGTTGTTGTAAACAGTGATAAAATCTGTAAAAGTATGTAGTTGCATTGTAATTAATAAACGCAATTAGAAATTGAAATGTGAGAAGATTTTTCTCGATGCGCTGCGCCTTCAATAATTATTACAGTTCCACAGTTCCTGCGGGCATCAATTTAATATATTATTTGTATTTTTTTAACTTATTTACTTTGAGTTTGATATTCGATTTTAAATAACATTTTATAAATGAGTTAATAATGTTATTTATTATTTTAGGAGCACTGCGGAAGGAGTAAGTTGCAGATCCGTCCCAAATACAAAACATCACTGTTCCAGCATATCGGACTCTATTCGTCGTTGAAGGGCAAAATACAAAGAATTAAGGTACTATAATTGCATATTATAATACTAGTAAGAACTAAAACACGAGCATAATAAGGTAATGTTAGGTATGTGTTTTGTATGAAAACAATTTCCGCCAAATTTGTGCTGCGACGCTGCGCGGGTCTGCATTCTGATTGGCCGACTGTTGACCGTTGATAGATTATTGGCCGATGGGACGTACACACAGATCACTGGTTGGTTGAATTGCTATTACATCAGTAACACATCCATGACCAGTTTTGGTTTTTTTTTTCGAACTCTCTCCAGTTACATGCTTGATGTAACCAAATTATGGAACTATCATACAACCAATTTAAAGTTATTGACGATTACATTTTATATTAAGAAGTTCTTATAACCAAAGAGCTACTTAACAGTCGTCAGGATTAAACTTTTCCGAGAAAGGCCCGAGTCCCGACTCCCGAGTTCCCACTCCCAAGTTCCGACTCCCGCTTTAATTACGGAAACGTGATAGTCTTGATCGGGTCAGTAGAGCGAGTTCCACTCACTCCATTATACACGCTTTTATTAAAAGTCAAGTTTACTTCACCGGAAAATCTGATACTTTCAAGAGAATATTTTATTAAATACTCAGGATTCCTACGAACTATACTTTATAAAGGCAAGAGAAATATATCTGAAAATTTTAAACTATTATCTATATATTATATACTAGCAGACCCGGCCACGCGTTGCAGTGGCTAAGGTATATAAAGTGTGTAAGGTATTCGGGATTCGAACCCGCAACCTCCGGCTTGAGCATCAACGCTCTAACCATTGAGCTACATAGGTCGTCAATTAATAATGAAGGTCTAATACGTCATCTTTCTGTCTAAATGAGTTTTGGATTTGACATCATCTTGAGAATTTGACATCTGCATACAGTAACAAAATATAAACATTTAATTTGCAATAACAAATATTGAGATTAAAACTACCCTATCTCCCAAGTTGGACCAAATTACAAATGCTTACAAAATTTCATAAAAATTGGTTCAGTAGTTTCGGACTTTATCGCGAACATACATCGTGACACGAAATTTTTATATATAAAGATAAGGTGTACTAAAATAAATAAAAATAGGTTTTACATATATTACCGTCAAATTTAATACACTCATCGTTTAATACAGTATACAAAAAGCCTTCATAAAAACCGTTGTCTGAAAACGTTAGTCATTTTTATTCTGTAAAAAATATCACGATTCGATAAATAGGTATCTCAAATGATAGATGTAATGAACGTGAAGTATTTGAGTTCTATTTGCACTTACAGAGGTTTCGCGCTGCATTTGATTTGAATCTGATAGGGAATGAGAAAACTCTCCTTTCCGATTGCCATTCTGAACGTAACACTATGGCCACTGTCTCTACTGTCAGTAATCATATTATCCGAATTTGTACAAGACGGACTCTAAACGGATCATGGAAACGGATCTAGTTAACTAAATTTGTCAGTTACCACGACTACTTCGGAACATATTTTCATGTACTCAGATTCAATGATGTCCCAATCTTTTTTACTTATGGCAAAATTATCGAGTTTATTCGAAAAATATCATACATGCATGCATGTATAAGCCTCATACGTGTTAATGCTTGGCACAAGTCTGCTCCTTGAAATCAGCCGTTCATAATTATTTCAAGCGTTGATCCCAATATGCCCATAAATTTGCTGAACTTACATAAATTCGGTCAGGTTAAGTTGCACGTACATTACACTTTTGCCGCAGCTTTATGGCGGGAATTACACTCAAAGACATTCAAATCTTTTCAAGCGTGAAGGTTTCCTCACGATGTTTTCCTTCACCGGGAAGCAAACGTTGAAGAGGTCAAGTGCAATTAGGCAAGCAAGGTTGTTCTTAAACTCAAACTCGTTTTTGGCCGAGCAACAGACAGCAAACAAACAAAACTATCGTCACTAACAAAAACTTTTTAAGCTAAATATTTTATAAAATATTTTTGTCTATAACTTTTTCCTAACGTAAAAACGGACTTTGTTTTACAGTACAGTAAAAAACTGACATTTGATAAAGCTAGTGTAATGAAATTACTCGGAGCCTGGACACGACGGCAAAAGAGTTAACAATGTTGTTACTCAAAAGAGCTTTTCTACAAATACGCTTTTGTTTCTGCTTCACTTTGAATGTACACTTTCAATGTATCTGAAATCTAATTTCGCAATTGTAAAATGGATAAACACTTTTTATATAAAACTGTTAGTTTTCTTCAATCATCTAAAATCCATCCATTTGACTAGATTACTGTGTAATATAGCTTCTAATAATCATTAGACTACTTTAACCGACTTTAAAAACAGAAAATTATCGTATGAATTATAATTAAAATCTAAATCTGGCGATACCGCGGGCAAGGCTTTTTAATGCCAATTAAGACACTTATATAATTTTAAGGCCAATTTATTACCATCATTATCAATCGTTATCCGTCCACTGCTGAACATAAGCCTCAATGGATGCCAAGATGGCATCCTGACTAAATACGGGTGGATATTAAAGCTTGGAACAAGCTTTTATAATTTATATTATATAAATAATGTTGATAATATTAGTTTTAAAGGAAAAATTTATTTTATTTATTTTGGCGCAATGAAATATAAGGTCATTAAAATACTTTTAATTTATATATTTAGTGTCACAGTTTTATGTAATAAAGCGCGTACTTTCCATTCCCGTGGGAGTACAGGGTTAAATTATAGTCTATAGTTATTCTGATGCATAAGCTATGTTATTGTACAACGTTTCATTAAAATCCATTTAGTAGTTTTGGCGTTAAAGAGTAAGAAACATACATTCATACCAACTTTCGCGTTTATAATATTAGTAGGATAAGATTAAATAATATTGTTATAGTTATGTATGTTCGTGGTTATTAAAATATTCCCTGTCCATTTTTAGGATTCTCAATATGGAGTTTTGCCGCTGTACTATGCTCATGACAATCCACCGCTGAAATCTATCCATACGAATATCGCCGAACATCCTGATCACACCGCTCAAATGGCTTACGAGGGACAGACCTTCTTTTGGGGTATCAAGCCTAAGAAGGGGGACGTGTTGGAGTTTTGGTTTGAAAAGCCTACAGAAATCTCGAGGTGAGTTAGTCTTTACAGAACTTGACCAGCCTGAAGTGAGTGTGTGTGTATTTTATATTTTATTTAAAGCTAATTTTATATTTATTTGATATCTATATGTATAAAGGAGCTGTTCTGAAGATCCCCGCTCCCCCCTTTGACAGAACGAAGTCTGTGCGGGCAGCTAGTTATCTATAAGAGTGTCATTGCCGTGAATTTTATATACGACTAGCAGACGACTAGCAGACTTTGTTCTGTCAAAGGAGGAGGGGGAGGAATTTCTTAAAATCCGTTCTTAGCTGACCTCTACATGGTAAGGTAATATTCTTACCAAATTTCAAGTCTCTAGGTCATATAGTTCACAAGATATAGTATACGTGATGAGTCAATCTATCTATAGAACAGCTCCTACACAACCACCACTGCAACTACCTACTGGTCAAGTTGAATATCATATAATTATTTGATATTATATTTAACCAGGTGGGAAGACCTCCGTACAGTGGCCGGTCCGTGTTGGATGCGAGTGGCGAGGGATCAGTCGTCTTGGCGTTCATTGAGGGAGGCCTATGGTCAGAAGTGGACGGATGATGATGATGATATATTTGTTATTTAATCATAACAAGTTTCCTTACGTTATATTCTTTTGATAGGTTTGTGAATGTAATTACTATTTCCTAGTCTATAATTCGAATTGTACTCAATCTCGTTTGATATCACATAACTTTGTAAAGAAGTTCACCACAGACGTCGTATAGTAACTCGTAGGTAACTTTCGATCTCTCCGCATCAATGGGAGGTGTATTCTATAGTTCTGAGGTGGGAAAACAATGTCTTATACATACCAACCTGTACTGTTTTATAGTAACCAAATAAACGCAGAGTCTTCGACGATATGCTAATTTTTTCATGAACTTTACGTAGATAACTTATTGTGTTTATGGTGACATAGATATAACATAATATATTCCCCCCATGGTTCAGGCCTTGTCGTGGCGGTGGGGCTCAGTAACCTAGGGTGAGCGGTGCACCTTGGGCGAAGCTAATTGGGCCGAGAGGGCTCTTTGTACCCCTCTTATAAGAAGAGGCGACAGAAGAGCAGGGGGCAAGGGGTGAGGATGGGAACCTCACCCCATTGTACTGTCACGACGTTGAGAGGGGTTGTTCTGTGTTGCGGGACAACCCCTCTGTGGAGGTGGCGTCGGTCCCTTGCGGGACTGACTAGCCGTCGAGGTGCCCTGTTTGTTTTCTAGATCCGGGGCACCTCACCAAAGGCGGCATTGGTGGCACTCGCCGGGTTTTAGTGGGTAGAGCTGCGTCCATTTACAAGCTGTCGGGCGCAGCGAGTGACGAGTCCCACATACCCGCGTGGGGAGACCCACTCCCCCGCGGGATGCCTCAGAGCATTTCCCGGCGTTAAAGAAAAAAAAAAAAAAGATGTAACATAATATAGGCGTATTCATAATAACCCCATTTATAAGCTTAATTGCAAGTAGACTAATATAAATAAGCTAAAGAGTGTGTATGTTTGTTCAAACGCGCTAATTTTTCGGAGCCAACGATCCGATTTGAAAATTAGGTTTGCTCAAACGAAGGCTTTGACCTACTTTGGTTATGTTATTTATATTCTATGGCGGTTGAAAACACGGGATTTATTATTATACAAACATTACATATTTAAACTTACAGTAATACCCGGTAATTTAATAATCAGGATTAAAATAAATTCAATCATAATCAATATCCAATAAAATGTTATAATAATATCAAATAAATATTAATACAATTAAAATATCACCGTATTCGATATTAAATCTGAGCTCTTTCTGTAAGTGCCCATTCATTAGGCTTCAGTCATATTTTACTTTTAATGGATTATCCTCTTTTGGATAATTGAATTCAATTGTTACGAAGAAAGTGTTTGATAGAGTAAGATTACAATAAATTTTGCAAGTCATTATTTCTCAAAGGACTCTCCATTCTTCATAATTGTATCAATTCAAATTTTGAATGTTTATTCCTTGAGGAACAAAACACAGATAAAAAAATATATACAGTAACTTTCTTATTCAGAAAATCGTGTTGACTATAAAATTAAATTTATTATTTTTTTACGGCAATATCGATAATCGATATCAAATATTGTTCACTCCTTTTTTTTCTTTTTTTTTTACTCTTATAGTTCCTTTATCTATCGTAGCGCTGATCGCTACATACAAGAGTATATACGTAAGAAAAGGAACGATACATATTTAGTTCATGTAATAGGAGAGAGATAGAAATAAAAATGGTGATAATTTTTATGAAAGAAACCCAGAAAATCTATCGAATTTCGTTAATCTTTAAAACATTTAAGAGTTCAATCATGATAAGAAATAGAGTTAATTCTTAGAGTGACGTATTATTAAAAGGGAATTATTACAATTAATTGTTTATATTTTTCTAAAACGAGAAGACAACGAAAAGTGCACAGACCAACGGACAGCTGTAGATGTAATTTTTTGATTACATTTTTTTCTTATATATACTAAAAAATAAAAATGGTATTAGAAACCTCAATATCATTTTTAAAGACCTATCCATAGATACCTGATACGTATGGGTTTGTTGAAAAAAAAATAGAGTTTTAGTTCTAAGTATGGGGACCTCCAAAATTTATCGTTTTTATTCTACTTTTGAGTAAAAATATTAATGCGTTTCACAGAATACATCTACTTACCAAGTTTCAACAGTATAGTTCATAAAGTTTCGGAAAGAAGTGGCTGTGACATACGGACGGACAGACAGACAGACAGACGGACAGACAGACATGACGAATCTATAAGGGTTCCGTTTTTTGCCATTTGGCTACGGAACCCTAAAAAGAAGATATTATATTTTTATTTTATCTTTTTTCACAGCTTTATGTTCCGCAGCAGCAACTTCCAACATCCGAATGACAAGTTCTTAGAGTCGGTGGTGGAAGTGTTGCCAGCTACGAGCACGAACAACTTCACCGTAGTCGACACGTTTGATGAGTTTGGCTTGGCTGACGGTACTCTGAATCGATTACTTGGACCATTTTCTGCTATTCGCATCCGAGTTAACAAGGACAGTTCCAATTGGGCCCTGCTTAGCGAGGTAATTAATATATGTGTAAAAAATCGTAAGGAACAAAGCGTTGACAGGCAAATACTGGTGCCGAGACTTAAGTTTTCACCAGTGGTAGGGATGCGCTGTGCGGCGCTACTATCTGCATGGGTACCACCATCTTGCTTATTACTTCCTTCTATTTGGAAAGAAGGACTAGGCATGTATTTGCTATAGCGAGACTTGCAATTATATCCAAGCTTAACTAAAACATTGAGTTGCCTGGGCTAGTTCCAAATGAACTTAAGGCGATGCTGATCTTACTATTAGGTGGCTCGTTTGCCTAATCAACTATAATAATCTGTTTTTGCCGCGTCTATACCAGATATATTGTCAGCCTAGGTACTATTGATTATTTTCGCGAAACTTTTTTGCAACATTTATGAAAGAAGGTAGAAATACGCAATATAATTAGTTATTGACAACGACACTTACCATGCTACGTCTTAGGAAGGGCTACGAACCCATTCACGGGTGATGTTGGCTTGCCTAGCATAAAAAACGCTATATATTTTACAATTAGTAATTGATATTGATGTTACATTCCAGATCGAAGTGGCTACCTTTAGTAATATAACCACAAGTTGACGGTTGGAAAAAACACCATGGGACCGATTTTCAAACAAGATGACTACAGAATCTGCTATCATGAAGAAAATGATAAAGGGATATTAGGGACAAAAACAAATCAAAGATCAACGGCGACTCGGCGATTATAAGGATTTGAACAAAATCGTATTTATTGACTTTAATTTGAGACTTATATATTTGTGCCACTAAAATAAAAAAGTAACTCTCAAATACTCAAGAATCTCAAATTTAAGACTTATTTTAACTCATGCTACGACGCGACGTGACAGATTCAAAGAAAAAAGAGGGACAACTTTAGCATAGCCTAGTAATTTTTTTCTTTAAAATATTGTTTAAAGTAATGTAGAGGCACATTACCGAACTAAAGATTGTGTGACTACAACCGGTGTTGAGTCCAAGAATAGTGCAGTTGTTTTATTTCACGAAAGCGTGTGGGCCATACTTATAGTTATGATGCGTACAAACGTGCGTTCTTGGGGGAGTAACTACAGGGAGCGATCACCGTATTGAACTGAACGCACTTACGCACGCAAAGACAATGTGCATGTAGGTACAACAAACTCAAGGATGGCTCGCGCTTACGTGAAAATATAAAACATCTATATCTATTTGTGATTTATTTTTTTCGACGCATTAATCTTAAATTTTAGATATGTATAACTTTATACCAAAATATAAGCCAAAATTATTTACCTATTAAAGTAACAAATTTTATGTTTAATTATAACTTATTCTTAATTTATATAATTTAATTACTACTAAGATAATTTAAAATGTTACTAATATTGTTTTCTATTAATAATGTTACTGGTTTTTTTAAAAAAAATGCTTTTTTGTATTAATTTAACTTCCAAGTGTATTAAACTGTCATGTTCGATTTTAAACCAAATATTATGTATATTTTTAATAGTATCGAATTTACCAAATATAGCTTAGAATTAATGAATTATAATATTGATGTTGAAACTATAAAAAAAAACTTTAAAAAATGTGATAATTCACAAACAAAAAATATATTTGATGTGATTGATGTTATATCGATGTTAGGTTAAGACCCTATGACCCCTTACACGCCATTTTTTCACGCGCCGCCGACGCACTTCGCATTCAACTATGACGCCCTGCTCTCGCAAACAACGTACCTACGCGCGACAGTGAAACACGACAACGGCGCGGGGAAAAAACGCGGCGTGTAAGACCCCTACGTATTTATAAGTGTCCACAACTGAAATATTTGTAAAATTAATAAACGGAATCGTATCGCTTTATCAAATGTACATAACGTATAATTACAGTAAGTCGGTTCTAATGAAATATTATAAATTATTAGAATCGTTAATCAATGTACATCGTAGATAGTATACTGTTTAAAATATAGAAAGTATATTTTAAACAGATTTATAACTTCCATTCGAACGCTATATTTTGTCTCTGACTGTGAAATTACTTGATGTAAACCTGGCCGACTCTTAACATTATAATTAATAACCTTTCAATTAAATTAATATAAAATCTTAAAATTCTCTAAAGTCACAAGTTTTGTAAAAAGGAAATGTTATTTGATAGTCGACGCTATTCTAAAATAAAAATAAAACAGCGATTAGACATACCAAAGCTTCAATCAAAAACGTAGGATCCCGTTTTACCGTTACAATATATAATTTACACTGTCTTACATTATATTTAACATAACTTAAGTATAATATAAATTATTTTTCAATTAAATTACATATTTACCTAGTATAGAATAAAATATTATGATAATAATCGTTTATGTAAGTGTACTATAAATTTCAATAATGGAGACGATCCATTTCAGATCTGGTCTTGTACAGTATATAAAGTATATATTATAAATAAAGAAAAAATACATAAATTTCATTAAAAAATAAAATAAATTAGTTTATCAAACTAAATTACAAGCAAAAATAAATATTATTTCAAGTTTCAAAACCTGTTAGCAATTCTACATGGCGCCCTTCAGACGGTTATTTATTAAATGTCATTTCTGACAAATGTTTGTCATTTGTCAGAAACTATGTTATTACCAAATCTCAATCATATTTCCCACCTCAAAGTCAAGATCGTCATGAAGTTAATAAGAAGATCATTTTCATCGATCAATGACATATTTCCTTATATTTGACAGATAATGCCAAAGAATATCCACACGCCTATTGTATACTTACATGTAGTGTTGCATATTTTGGAAACACTAAATTATGCTATCTTCTACTGAAATTGAGATGAATTCATGAATATGAACGAATAAAAACTGTTTGTATATTTTCTTTCTTTCACCTGTACAAAAGTGGACCTACGTCCATACAATTTTCGACCGTCTCCTTTGTAGTTATTAATATTATTAAGTAATAACGTTATGTATGTGATCTAAATGTTTACTGGAAAGTTTTTGACTGAAAAAGCTTAACCTTTAAGCCTGTTAAGGTAATAGATAGTCAAAAAATTGTCACGCTTTTGAGTTCCTACCAAATTCAAAATACAGAAAAAAATGTGACAGAGATTTGTTTAAATTGTAGTAATATTATACTTATAAGTACTTATTACTTATTAACTAATTGTGGCACCCACCTTTAGTGCCATTATAGTTATATTGTATTTTAAGAAAAAAATGTCCCTTAAGTATGTATAACTACAGGAAACTTGTGGTGGATATTAAATAATTTATAGATATACAAGCCAAATGGAGGGTATAGACTGGTTTTTGATCGGATGTAGTGCGCCTTTACTTAACACCATTTGTTTCTGCATAATTTAGGAAACATATGCTATACTAATATCATCGAGCATATAACTGGATATGAGCCATAAAATTCCGAAACTGGGCAGTGATTTGTCACTGACATAATGGAAATTTAACCAACCAGTGATCTGTATGTACGTGCCAGGGGCCAATCATCCAATAACGGCCAGCAGTCGGCCAATCAGAGCGCAGAACCGGCGCACCGACGAAGTATACATTTGGCGGAATCTATTTATACAAAACACATAATATTACCGTTCTATTCCGGTTATATGCTCCATGACTTATATCGATCGATTGAAAGACTGTCATGTTAAGTGGTTTTTCTATAGATCTATTCATAAACTGTGTAGAGATTCTTCGATTCAGTGGCGCAATGGTAAGGTGGCTACCAATATTCCTTTATCATATATTGTAAAGAAATCTTTTAAATATATATCCAATAGTATCTGTAATACTATCCTATTTACCTGCCACAAGTCTAGTTTTATGTGATGTACTTATTAATAATATAAATGTTTAGTATTATTAAAATAGTAATTTGGTGTCATTAGCTTTATCGTTTTAGTTTCCCAATAAAGGGATTTGCGCAGGAATTTCCTAGACCAAAGTCGAACAAATAAGGGCTAATTTTTCTTACGTGAATACTTCTTGATGATTACCTATGAATCATTGCTTAGATTTTTGCAGTTATATTATTTTAACATTTAAAACTAGTCTTTGTATACATAAATACAAGGATGACTATTGTAGAACTTGTATTATTAAGGATATTTAGAACCATTCCTTATTGTAATTATATGCTGAAAGCATAAAAGTTAAAATGCGAAGCATTTCCTTTATCGTTTCTTAACTTCATGACTCTATATACAATGACTATATTATATACCTAAATATCAACATAATTTTTGTAAAAAGTGCGCTGCAGTATTAAGAATTAAGTTCGAATAATTTTGAATTTCGATTTATATATAATAATAATGTAATAATATATATTATAATTCGTTCGAATTAAACTTGATATTATGATTTCTAATGAAAGGTTTTTTGATTGTTTAGAATTTCATACTAAAATTGGTACTTCAAATTAAGAAAATAATATACAAAAGTAATTTAAAAATTCTACAATAAAATTGTCTTACTCAAACATGCTCATAGAAACCTATGCTCAGACTTTGTTAAATTTCTAATACAAAATTAAAGTAAAGTAAATATTTCACCAAAATGTTTCTTAGATTATTATTAGATACATATTATTGTTCGTATTGCAAGCTTGCTGTAAGTGATAAATGTCTTTTATTATATACCTGTTTGATGTTGTGATGTATCACCTACTTTATATACATATTTTATACATGTTTCTTATACTAAATGTGTAGAGCCATTTCAAAATAGTTCCGATTGCAAGGCCGGATTTGTGGAACGCTAAGCACAAACTCTAAACTTTCATATGAGAAAGGCTCAACAGAGGGGGCCCCTCAAGAGTCGCTCCAACCGGAGAGGGCCACCCATAATAGAGTTGAAATGATATACGTACAAATTTCGACGGGTCAGTAACTTTTCTTCGAAAGTCTTTACAAAGAAAAATCTTTACGGTTAAATAATTAGGGACCTGCGTTGCCAGGGCCCACCAAATCCGGCCGAGCTCAATTATAATTTAGATAAAGGAGTTTGAAACAGATAAAACAGTTTAAAAAAGTGCTTTATTTATTTTTAGCTTAATTTTTTTCCTCCTATATTTTACTCTAAGATACTTCTGATTCCGACCATAGTTCTACTGCAGTATTTACAACATCCAATTGTAACTTTTGACCCAACTGTTGTGCTCTTCTTTCACCTTTAGGGACTGAACTTCGATGTTGTTAATGGTGTTTGTAATCAATATATCGCAATGTGAAATGTTGTTTCATTTATCTCACATGTATAAAAAATAATCTCTCGTCACGATGTCCTTCCAAAAATACTCTGCTGATTTTGATGGAACTTGGTTGACTGTGTTATGTGGTCCAACTTAAAAGATTGCTATAGTTTTGAACACGACTTATTTGTGGCAGGAGTTATTAGTCAATTAAAAAATATAATCTTTATAGTCAAAATACTTATTTCATATTAAGTCCATTTCAAACCTATATGGTAAAATAAATCATGGAGACTCACTTTTAACAAAATTTGTGCTTAAAAAATATATAATAATATATTATACCAAAAAGTATAATAAAACATGAACTCCATTTGAATTGTTATAGAAGCATAATAACACACCTAGAAGGATTTTTTAGGAGCTATTCAGATTCTTGGCACAATTAAAGCTTTAAAAGGTGCTGCGGATGGAGTGGCTCCATCAATATGGTCTAATGGTGGTAAGGGTTCCCCAGGCGCCGGCAGCAGGGAGAAGCTCTGCAGCATTGTTGTGTTAAACATAAATATGTTGCACTTCGCCAATACATCTCCCAAACATCGGTGCTTGCTAAGACCGAACGGGAAGTAATGGTCAGGTAAACAAACTTTCCCGTCTGCTAAAAACCTCTCTGGCTTAAAAGAATACGGTTCTGGGTACAAATTTGGATCCAGCAGAATGTTGGTGAAGTTGCTAACAACCATTGTCTCCTGAAATTTAAAATAAGTGTCTTAATTTTTGTATTGTTCACATCAGAGCAAATAGGAAAGACTGAAAAAAAAAACGCTTTGGATATAAAATTAACATGTTTCCAAAATACTTATTGATTCCATATATTTAGTCTACTCGGAATAAAATTCCCACTGTATCCTATCTTTTTTTTAAAGAAGTATGACCATTGACTAGGCAGTAGGTATTTACTAGGTAGGTAGATCTGTTGAGCAACAGGGCAGCTTGACGGCCAGTCAGTCCCCCAAGGGACCGACGCCACCCCCACAGAGTGGCTGTCCCGCAACAGAGAAAAACTCCTCCCAACGTCAGTACAGTGCAACGGGGTGAGGTTCCCAGCCTCGCCCCTTATCCCCCTACTCTTTTGTCTCTCTTCTTATAAGAGGGGAACAAAGAGCAGCCCTCTCGGATCAATTTGCTTCGCCCAAGGTGCTGGGTTCACCTTAAGCTACTGAGCCCCACCGCTACGACAAGGTTTGGACCATGGTGGAGGGATATTTACTACTAAGCCTTGATCTCCCCCCGTGGTCTACGAAACTACCTACTAAGCCTAACATTTTGAAAAAAATTGATGATGTATTCAATTGCTTGGAGATTACAGGAAAATCTTTTCAGAATTCTATCGATTGAAAATAAAGTAGTAAACTACTTTACGACTACTATGTACTACTAACGAGTAGATCATATAATACGCTCACCACACGCTCACTTACGGAAAATAGTTCACTAAAACACCACTAGATGCCGCTAGTAGTAGTTAACTCGCGTATTTCTGTGAGGATTTCAAATGTGATAGGTACTTTGTATTAATATAGAACGCAACGTAAAAATATGGCGTCTGTACGGAACCTTCTCCACGAGAGTCCAACTCGAATTTAACAGATTTTTTTTATTATCACCTTTTTTATCCGTAATGACGTATTTTTCTATATAATATAATAATTTACTAAGCAATATACTTACACCAGGTATGTTGAATCCTGCCAATGTAGTATCTCTTAATGCCCGGTGCGGCACTCCGAAAGTCCTGCCCATGAAGTGACGAACACACTCATGAACCACAGCCTCATTGTACGGCATACTGTAAAACAACTCATTATTAGTGCATAATTACTACATAAGCTGATTTCTTTTACATTCTTTGTATTAAATTAGTTTTAGGTGCCAGCGGTGGGAACGAGTGGTGGGTCTGCTCGTCCAAAAAAACGACTTAGGTGAAATGACTGTCCGTTTGTCTTGTCCGACACCAACAAAATCTTTTGGTTGTGTACAAGCCACTTCCAAAGTACCACTAAGCCCGATATTGTAGTCTATATATGTATTTTTTTGACAAAAGCAGACAAGTTCGGGTACGATTCGTGAACCTAATCATTATCATCATCAGCCTCTATCCAACCACTGCTGAACATAGGCCTCCCTCAAAGAACGTCAAGACGACCGATTCCTCGCAAATCGCATCCCGCATCCGACCACTGTACGAAGTAGTGACTGTAGATGAAGTGGTCGTGCACCTAAGGGTTCCGTAAAATTATTTTTTTAATATTATAGTATATTTCAATAAATTGGCTTTCAGATTTTTCCTTCATCTAAGCTGTGAGTAAGCTAAGACTTATATACTTGCCATATTTAATGATTGTATAATGGGAAGTCGGCTCTAAACAAGTTTTGGCTTGAAAGTCAGACAACCCAGACTCGGTGAGGAATACGGGCTTAATTTTGTTATTTTGAGGAGAGAAATCCTAAAAATTATTACCCAGAAGAAATATTCTTAGAATTGAGTGGGTTTTTTTGCTGATATGATTGACAACTCACTCCAAATAGTGCCTAAATTTTCTATCTACTGTTTTGATTGTCTATTTAAGCCTGTGCTTGTCTCTATGTATAACTTCGCGAATGCTCTTTTGAACTTAACTCAAACTTTTTACGAATTGATGCCCAATAATTATGGAATCCTAATTTTTTTATATATCAGGTTCAACTTACTTTGGTCTATCCTCTAAGCGTGGCTTACGATCTTTTCCAACAACTCTGTCTATTTCCTCCTGCGCTTTCTTCTGTACATCTTGGTCTCTCACAAGATAACTGAAGCAGAAGCTCATACTTTTGCTGGTTGTTTCTGTACCAGCCATGAACATATCCATACATATAGCTACAAGCTGACCTTCAGAATACGTATTAATTTCTCCATTCTCTTTAAGAACTCGTATATACACATCCATAAAATCTTTATCCTCACTGTCGACGTCAAAGCGGGATTTATGTCTTGCTATTTCTTCTCGTAGAAACTTCCAGATTTTCTTGTGTGTCTTCATAAAGTACTTATATCCAGAGGATGTTGGCGCAAGGATACACAGAATTGGAAAGTGGCTGAAAGGACAACCAACCATGTCGATTGCTGCGAACAAATCATAGAGAAGGTTCTGCAAGATTATCATATTAGGATCATCTGGTTTGTATCGAAGTCCAGCCATCATAGTCCAAAGAGTATTCAAAATGTAAGTGTTGAAAAAGTTATGCATTTCCATTGTGACACTGCCGCCATTTTTGTTTACGGCCTCCATCACATCTTCTATCATGTAAGCACTCTCGTGAAACGCAATATCTCCCATTCCGCGTCTTCCAAAACCGAACTCTTTTAAGTGTTTTAGAAGGAATCTCCTTTGCTCTTTCCACAATTCACCATCGGTCAAAAGTAGCCCTCTTCTTTCTCCCCATGTTCTTGTCTGATAAAATATCCCTCTAGGTCTACCATCTATATCCTCATTATGCAGCATCTCTCTATTAGCTTCCAAAGAGTTGACCATAACTATACGATCCTTGCCAATTTTAAGACCAATGAGAGGTGCATCTCCACAATATGTGTCTGACAAAACTTTCACAGTTTTGTATAAGTATCCTGTTTTGGCACGTAACTTATTTACTTCGTGGGCACTACCTAATATTGGTAGCCAACTTGGACCGGGTGGAAATTTCTTTGGTTTCAAGGTATCGAAGAATAGAAATAGGCATATTATCGCTATTACTATGAGTACTGTAAGCCACATCTGAAAAAAGAAAAAAAAGGCTTTATTATTTGCTGTGTACACGATATGACATCATAATACATTGATTAAACTGTGTTCATCAAAGAAGGAGAGTGATTATTAAATCGATACTCAGAAAACTATATTCGGTTTCACCCACATAGTAGTGGTAGATTTAATTGACGTTTACAAAGATACTGTATTTGTACTATTTTGAATATATTTTTTTGATTTGATTTGTTCCCGTTCCCTTGTGAGTGTGTGAAGATGAGATATATATATATATATATATATATATATATATATATATATATATATATATATATATATATTATGTTAGTTGGATAGGCAAACTGGCAAACGTGCCACCTGATGGAAAGTGGTCGACGTCGCCCATGAACAGTTTACCTGGAACGAGCCCAGGCAACTTATTTATGTGTTGCCTATCCTGAGACATAAGATGTTAAGTCTCGGTGCCAGTAATTACACTGCCTGTCTTGCCCTTCTCTCCGAAACACAGCAAAGCTGTTTCACGGGAGAAACAAGCAAGATGGTGGTACCCATGCAGCCGGGAGTGCGGCACAGCGCTTCCCTCCCACCGGTAAACTGTGTGTGT
This sequence comes from Helleia helle, assembly GCA_963853865.1. Classification (NCBI taxonomy): domain Eukaryota; kingdom Metazoa; phylum Arthropoda; class Insecta; order Lepidoptera; family Lycaenidae; genus Helleia; species Helleia helle. The sequence goes on from OY971420.1 coordinate 12,072,981, forward strand.
AATACTATGATAATCGCTGTTATTGTATCTTTTCGTTGGTGAAAGAATTTTTAAAATTGGTCTAATGGTTTAGGCGTAACAAACTCACATTCGTATTTTTAATATTAGGATTTGTATAACATTCTCCTGATTTATGGATATAATATTTTTTCCATTCTTTACAAAAATATTCCGTTCATTAGTATCGACCGGTAGAAGAAAGTATATCACGTTTTAGTGAATATGATAATATTGCTGTTTTATCGCGTGCTACGCTCACGCAACACCACACAAACCAGTTTATTACATAAAAATGAAAGTCATTTTTGCTAAAACACATGCAGTTTTGTCCATTGATTAAAATACGAATATACAAAATGATATTAATGTCTTATTATATCTTGGTAATACATTTTTATATAAAATAAGTTATAAAATTCCTGAGTACTTATATACATATATATATATTTAGTAATTATTTGTAATTCAAAGAACTTCAACCGCATATTAAGTGTAAAGGCATCATTTAAAATATACGAAAAATTATAGTTTTATGTATTCTTACGTAAATGGCTTACGCGAATTTCTGTTATTATAATAAATAATAGTTTTAAACGTTGTAAATGTAAAATTTATTAATCTAGATAAAATCCTTAAAGCGACGAATTATTAAGCAATAATTCTAATACCGGACACGCGCCAGAGGGGACTGATCTTCCTGAGCGGGGTGAGGCTCTAAATACGCACGCGAGCTTATAACTAAAGGACGTAAACGACAAAATGGTTTTTGTTCTTTCATTGCGTTAAAAACGATAATTGGAAAAATTCCTTCTAATATTTTAAAGTAAATGTATATATATCTACGAAGAAAGTTAAAAGGTTAAAACCGGTCCTGTTAGCCCATAAGAAGTGAATCTCTTTTTAAAAAGATGTATGTTTGATATTTTTACTCTGTTACAAAATTTACCTAATCATGTGATTAGGTAAATTTTGTAACAGAGAAAAACTAAAAACTTTTGGAAACTAAAAACTGAGATTTTTATTATGAACTTATACTTTCATTCGTTTTGGAATTACTGAAATAAATTGAAATTATTGACACCAAAATTTCCGATCCGTTCTCTTAAAAGTAATTTTATTATAGTTATTACATACTACATTATTATATTATTGTAACTTTTATTTGAAAATAAATTCAGGCTGAAGCCTGTAAATATCTATTTACATCCTATATCAAAGAAAATTATTTTAGAATAAAAAAAATATTTAAACTGCATAGTGTGGGGCTTGCTTACAAATAAAACAATATATAAAAATCGCAAAAAGCACGTCATTACAAATTGAGTAGGTCATTATCATTCGCTGAGTTACATAAGCATATGTGAAAAATTATGCACAGGCACATTACATAATAGATAACAAGCTCTTTCTCGCAAAGCATTGATGAAATATCTGAGTGTCATGTGAAAACGGACAAGGCAAAACCGGTTGCTCATTAAGTTCTCAAGAAAGTGGTTTATTTATATTAAATATTTTGATATAAAAACCACCTTTTTCCCCGTGTGGAAGACATCAGGTAATACCTTTACAAACTCAAAAGTATAAAGATACTTGACAAGTTTGAGCTAAACAAAAAAGAAAAGAAAAAAAAAACTCGTAAAAGAAATTATACTTGGCAAATATATGAAAATTGTAATTATTAGCTAAGTAATATAAGTTTTATAAATAGTTAATAGGTTATGGAGTATGGAATGACTGTTTCAGGACAAGAGCAAGGCTCTTAAGAATAGAGAGAGAAAAGGCTTGTTTGTAAATAAATAAATAAATCTAGATTCGTATATAAGATGTAAAGTGCAAACAAAAAATATAATTAGAAACAAAGATTTGAAATTAAAAAAAGTAAATCGAAAAAAAAGTAAATATTATTATGCGCTGTTCGAAGTTATTTTTAGTAAAAGTAAAGTAAAAGTACATTTTATATCGTATAGTAATCTATTAGGACAAAGTAACATTCCTGTTGTTTCGAATACTTTCAAGTACCTATCAACACGTAGGAATCTGTTATGTAAAACTACTAGAATTATTACAAAAATCGAGAATTATCTAAAAAATTTGTTTGTTTTAAACATCTGACATATTTTCAAAACTGAATAAATTAGAGAGTAATTTACCTTATAGTTGTAATTAAGTGCAATCGGAGTGACTTGTACCGGTCGAAATACTTTTACCTTATATCAGTGATACCGAATAAAAGTTATACTGGTAATACGTGCCTGCTCGATTATTGCACCGCACGGACTGTCGTGTGGTGGGACCAAGTGAGATACAAAGTGGGGACGACCAAGAAGGGGATCGCCATTCTATGGTATTTCAAAATACTATCTGAGAAAACATGAATGTATGTTTTGACGTTTGAAATGATCTACGTCTAGGATAATGTTGATGATGATTTATTTATAATAATATTTACTCTTATTAAAAATATTTCTTAGCCGAGCATCGGAATACCGAAGTATTTTTTTAAATAAGCGCTGCAAGTATAAGTTTTTGGAATTAGCCGTTCAATTTTAACAAGTAATCCATGATTCTTCACTTAATTACTTTAGATAGATTTTATATTACGAGATAATTTAGCAATACTTATATACTAATACTTTACTTATATTTTATATTATACTATATCGAATATATTATGTAAATGAACATAAACTCAACACAGGCCTCTACGAAAGTAACTCAATATTTAAGAGTAAGAAAAATAGTTCTAATATATAATATCTTAATCCCTAGACCGATTAATTTCAGTGGTCGGTCCATTGCCTAACATGCAACTATCAAATGTAAAAAACAGAATTGAATAAAATAATAACAGACAAGAAACTAAAAATTGCAAATTCAAATTACTTGCATACGACGGTTCTTAAGAGATCATTATGGAGCTAAAAATATTTCTGAATCCTTCTGAATTCTTCTGATTAAACTCGTTGCAAGTCCCAAGGCAGTTATTACATATCTCTTGGGCTCCCTGAGATCGTATCAAAGGATTGTTTAGTAATTTTCCCTCTCGATCGTGGCTACACAGGAGTAACAGCCGTGGGAAAGAGTAATGGGCCTAGCCCGTAAAAAAATTAAAAATAGACCATAATAAATAACAATATTATCATATACTTTGCTTACAATCTGCAAATTGGGTGCAAATAGGATATTACAAATTATAAAATCGAAAATAATTCGCTTGACTCCATAAATATTTGTTTTCATCTCCATGCAATTTTAAAAGAACTCAGACAGAAATATAAACATGTCACTTTATGCCCTCAGGCATATGATTATCTCGGTGTCTCGGTGATAGCTACGAGGGTGACAGTGAAAATGTAAACTATAATATAAAGGACGACCTTTTATTTACGTTAGCGCGTTGGCGCTCAAGCCGGAGGTTGCGGGTTCGCATCCCGGGAACAAAAAAAATCTGTGTTCTTGGCTCATGGATGTGTATTAAATATGTGAATTATATAATAAAAATCTTAAATATATGTATAGTATAAAAGTATTAAATATATTATTTCCGTTGTCTGGTACCCGTAACACAAGTTCTTCAAGAACTTTAACCACGGGACCAGATTGACGTGGTGTACAAAAAGCGTCCATAGATATTATTATTATTATAATTTAAAAAAAAAATGGAACTCTGTCAAATGATCCATACGTAGACATAAATAAAATTGGACTGTCTGTTTGTAATATTAAAATAACCACTTTTTAGTAAATGCATATACCAAAAAAAAAAAAAAAACTAATAAGTAATAAAATAATTGCGTTTCCTTAATTTTTGTGCCTAGAACTTATAATCGACTTGTTATTTTACTAATTACAATCTTTGCGTTTACTTTTTGTTTAAAAATTTTTTATTTCTTAATTTTTAGTGATTCCGAAATTCGATAACCGATTTTATTTATCTGAAATATGGATATAACTGTTAAACGTATTTCCACTGTCTATACTCCTGTCTACTCCTGTCTACTGATACTCCATCATCAGACCTTTAATGAGACTTATAACCCATATGGGTGCAAGGTACTCGTCAATATAAATGAATTAAGTCCAAACACAAGGTAGCTACTGTAAACCGTAGGGGAGTTCCCTCAACTGTCTATGGTCTCCATCATCAGACCTATTATGATACTTATAACCCATATGGGTGCAAAGTTAAGGTCAACATAAATGAATTGTGTCTAAACACAAGGTAGCTACTGTAAACTGTTGAGGAGTTCCCTCGACTGTCTATGGTCTTCATCATCAGACCTGTAATGACACTTATAACCCATATGGGTGCAAAGTTCTCGTAAATATAAATGAATTAAGTCCAAACACAATGTAGCTACTGTAAACCGTAGGGGAGTTCCCTCAACTGTCTATGGTCTCCATCATCAGACCCCTAATGATAGTCACAATTTATCTAGGTGTAAAGTTCTCATCAATACAAATTAATCGAGCCCAAACACAAGGTTACTGCTATAAATCGTGGAGGAGTTCACTCGGCTGCCTTTCAGCTCCATCATCAGATCAACTCTAAACCTTCATGAAATTGTAGTGCTTTAAAATACTTAATTAAAAAAATATTAAACGCACTAGTTACTCCTACGATTTTCGAAAGTTCCCCTCGATTTCTCTGGGATGCCACCAGCAGATCCTGGTTTCCTAATCATGGGACGACCTCGGAAGTGCACTCTTTTGAATAAAAAAAGAATTTTGAAAATCGGTCCACAATTGACGGAGAAATCGGTGTACATACATAAAAAAATATATACACACGAACATATAACCTCCTCCTTTTCGAAGTCGTTTAAAAATAATGTTTTTTACAATTTTTGTCTTTCTATCCGTCTGTCTGTCTGTCTGTTTGTTCCTGCTAATCTTTTAAACGGCTTGACCAATTTTGACGGGACTTTCACTAGCAGATAGCTGATATATGGGTTTACATCTAAGTTAACGCAGGCGAAGCTGCGGGCAACATTTAGTTGTGTAATATATATTAAGTTGTATAATATGTATTTCATTCATTTGTCATTTGTTTTACGATGTGGTGGAAAATTGAAAATTGTCACGGCAGCATTAATTTTTTTATGCAAGAAAATTTTCGTGCAATGAAGTTTTTACGACTTCCGATGTCATTTAACGGCCGCTTTCAATATTCGATCTCGAATCTGAGATTTTTATTGATCCAGATTTTATCCGAACCCTCGATTGATTTTGAATCTGCATTTCAATAAGCCAATCTCTTCTCCAAATCCATGGAAAAAAATAGATTTGTCAAAAATGTTCGCCCTCCTTAACGTTTTGTTTTACGCTTTTGCAGTAAAAATACATAAGCGATTATTAATGAGTAAAATAGTGGTTATTTTCTTAAAGCTAATCTATTTTATGTATAATCACAAGAATAACCCAATAACAATAAAAATTGACTGCAAAGTCGCAGAGTAAAGTACTAATAACTATACTATAACGTCAAGTTTAGTAAAACATAAAAGTTTTGTTGAAGAGGAATGGAACGTCAGTCAATCCAAAACGTCAGTCAGTTTGACATTGGTAAAACTAACAATTCTGGTGGTACGAGATCCAGCTAAAAGATTAGTGCACTCATCGAGTATATTATATATATGCTAAAGTCCCAATTTTAAAAAAATATTTTTAATATATTTTCGGAAAAAATTTCATTCAGACAGACAGAGTTACTTTCGCATTTATAATATTAGTAAGGAAGTAAGGATAAATAATAAATGAACGAAAAAATATATCATAATAATACCACCTGGCTGCGACAGCAAATATGATTTTTCAGTCTTAATATAATATATTCCCGTGATGTGGACCATATTTTATTTAAAAATTCCACGCCTGAAGTTGCCAAATAGTCGATGTGTTTGTCGACGTCAGGCGTGGAATTACTCGTTCACCCATCGTATAACCCTGACCTTACACCTTGCGAATATTATTTATTCCTGAAAATAGAAGAAAAACTTCGAGAAAAACATTTTATGGATGCCGAGAAAGCTGTGGTCGCGATTCAATCGGCCGTCAAAGAGACCCCTAGAGACGAGTGGGCAAAGTGCTCAGTGGTTCCATCGAGTGCAGCAACGTATTGATGTGAAAGGACACTATTTTGATGGAGACCTTTCAGTGTTTCCCTCGTATAGATTGATATCCGGATTCTTGTTTAGAAATCGATTTGTCAATCGTTTCTGTACCAATTTCACTTCGAACGGGCAGACGAGCAACATGATGATACGTGGTTAACGTCGCCCATGATCATAAACTAGTTTACCTGGAACTGGCCCAGACGACTCGTTTATATGTTGCTTATCCTGAGACATAAGATGTTAAGTCTCTCCAGTATTTACATTGCCTGTCTTGCCCTTCTGCTTTGCGGGGCACAGCCCAACTCTCCCACGGGTCATAAATACACAATTTCATACAACAAATACTTAAAATAACTGAATATCATTTAATTAAAATAAGTATAATCATAATTCAAATAATAAATAAGATGTACCTACCTCTGTAAGACTATTTTTGAAACAGTTGATGTGAAGGTGTTTGAAAAGGCATGATTATTAATATCTGAATAGATGTTGCCCGCAGCTACGCCCGCATTAGTTTAGATTTACAGCCATATGACCAGAAATCGGCAGAAATGAAAAATAAAAACACCAGCTTTTTGCAATTTTGTGGCTCATTACTTGCCATAAAATTAATTTTGTTGCTCAAAACGTTATTTTTGTGAGACTCTATTTTTAGGGTAGAGCTGCGTCCATTTACCATCTTTCGGGCGCAGCGAGTCCCACATACCCACCTGGGGAGACCCACTCCCCAGGCGGGATGCCTCAGAGCATTACCCGGCGTAAAAGAAAAAAAAAAGACGCTAGCCGCTATGCTTCTGTTTTTTAAATCTCTGATATCTTCGAAGTTATAGTTGCTATATAATTTAATGTATAATTTAATATCTTTAAAGTTCTTCGGTATCCATTTTAATGACATGCTGTTAAGGACAAGGGCAAGGGCTTGCGCTGTACGTAATAACGACCAGCTTATTCTTCGCTATTGGTAACTTTGGTTCTCTGGCAGATGTCTTCGTTTCGAATCCTATCTGTCAAAGAAACACCCATCATAGCACGCTCCATTGCACGTTGAGCTACGGTAAACTTCCGCACGAGCCGTAAAGTTAGGGGCCACGTTTTAGCGCGCATAAAGCATAAAAAACCATCCAAGCGCAATAATGTAACAACAAATTATCGATTTTCAGATTTTTCCTTTAACACATTTTTAGACCTAGCTTCTAATAAAAATTTGATTCTATGTCAATGGGAGTAGTATTCAAGTACTCTTTAGGTTTTGGTTTAACAGACAGACGGACGGATAACGGAGTGATCAGAAACAATAAGGGTTCCGTTTTTTCATTTAAGGGAAAAAACCCTAAAAATATCACACTAAAGTCCTCGGGATATACCTACCGCTTCGCTTTATAATAACCCTTAGGCTCTGCTCTTACATATTCTCTGTCGTTTTTTCATGATAAATCTAATATAAAAAATTCAATAATACAATCCGCGTGAACGACCATGGTCTAGTAGGTATGGGCTCGTCCTCTTGAGCGAGAGGTCTGGGTTTGATCCTGACCTGTGTCTTAAAATGGGTTAAAATGGGTATACATTTCTCCGTCTCCTAAAATCGCTTGCTCACCGATGAAGAAAAACATCGTAGGAACCTGCATGATGAGATTAAAAGGCTTTGAGGGTGAGTGAAGTCACCAACCCACATTGGGCCAGCGCATCGGTGAACTATGACCCAAAACCCTCCTCGTCTGATTTTAAGTAGGAGATCCGTGCCCAGCAGTGATCTTTTTTTTATTAACGCAGGGAAATGCATTTCGCATGTATCTAGGTTTTCAGGTAGGTTCCTGGGCCCCTTATGTGCGACACGTACTTGGGTATGCATTACCCAAATTAAAACAACTGCGAGCGCTTCCAGCCGCTTTTTAAGAGTCCTGGATCTGCAGGCAATAGGAGCAATGATACCTTGAGATGTTGCGACCGATGCAGTAATCTTACTATTACCTAGCTTCGTATTCACTAGAATATCTATAGACTAGAATACACAGCTTATCTATAGAGATAACTGATAAGCGTCTTTACGGCAGCTTACAAGTTACACCTATTTAGCTTGCATCTCTTAAGGCTATTTCAGAAGTGGTAACATTTTTAAGATTTTTTTATTTATTGTTTGTTTCCAGTTTTATTTTGTTTTAATATTTTTGAAGTGAAAACTTCTTTAGGCGCGGTACACATATTTTAGATGAGATAAAATCTCTGGATTCGCGACACCGTTACCACCCTTGTGAGACGATATTTGACGTTTATATGTTTGTTTTATTTATTTAAGATTATGCAATATTTGTTTACATATCCAATTGTCAAACACACTGAAATGTCAATGTCATGCGGACATTTTGTGCGCCGTTTAAATTGTATAGGTTGTCATAATCTATTACAGCCTGTATTATAGGTATTTGAATTGAATTGAATTGTTTTGTTTTCAATTCTATCGGCAGTCCCTGTGGCGGATGGGTTGGTTTTTTATTTACTCTGTTATACCTTTGATGATGTTCCAGTTGATATACGCTCGGCCTTGAGTGAGTGGCCTGAGTTCAAAACTGTTAACTGACCCTAAAATGCATGTGGTGATGGAAAGCATTGTAGAAAACCAAAAACCTGCATGCTCGATGAGATTAAATTTTTCACCGAAGAATATAATATGTAAAGTTCATCAACCTGCATTGAGCCAGCGCATAGTCGTAGACTACGGCCTGAAGCGAGGTCTCACGCTTGTTTTCGGGGATGAGACCCAAGATGAGCAATTATGAGATGTGTTTTGATTTTTTCTTTAACATAAAATAATCTTACGCTTATGCGATGCCTTCATTAAGCAATAAAATTATACATTTTTTAAATATCCTTTCTAATATTCAATTCGTTTCATTCATGTCAATAAAATTTGTAAAAGCTTAAAAAACGTAAAGGTATTATAAAAGGCTTAAGTATATGGAATGGCAGATGGGTTGTAACATCAATTTTCTGGGCGAAAGTCCCACGAGATACGCCTGGATGATTCATATTCACTGTGTAGAATAAACGTATCACTTTACGGGACTCAATACATTTGTGTAGTGAAATGTGTGTAAACTTAAAATTGTTGCGTTTTTAGGAAGTGCGATTTTGTAAATATATCTTATATATATAAAATTACGTGTCACGATGTATGTTCACGATAAACTCCGAAACTACTGAACCAATCATTTGTAATTTGGTCCAACTTGGGAGATAGGGAAGTTTACATTTCAATTTATAATCGCAATATTTATTAATTTCAAATTATTTCTTTATATTTTGTTACTGTATGCAGATGTCAAATTCTCAAGATGATGTCAAATCAGAAACTCATTTAGACAGAAAGATGTATTAGACTTTCATTATTGTTTGGTATAATACACACACAATAATATAAATTAATACAAAGTAATACAAACTTTATATATCTACCTACCTTAGCCACTGTAACGCGTGGCCGGCTCTGCTAGTATACCTACATGTAAAGCTTTTTTTTTTTTATATAGGGATCTATGCTAATGGCCCGAAGGCCCTAATGCTTCATCGGATTAGTGTGAGCCCATTCGGCTCACTTTTGATTTAAAAAGTGGATGGTTGCCCCCCGCGTACCGTGCGGTCAGTGACCACACGGCCTCCTGGCTTCGGTTGTGTTTCAGTGGCGGGACTGTGCCGCGTCACCGTCGGGTGGAACATGTAAAGCAAACTCGGGTGTGTTACACCAATTATAACTCAAGATCGGCTTAACAGATTATTAAGATTTTTTGACGTGACAACGTCTTATAATTCAATGGAGCCGGCTGCACAGACGAAAAAACATGACGTATGCGGCGTTACCTCGATCTGAGGCGTTCCATTTTCTTACGACGTTGTCACGTTCAACTATCGTCAGTAAGCCGACTTTACAGACAACCGATTTTTTAAATAAAAGAGGGGGCAAACGGACAGTCGGAACCGACATCCACAGACACCTGCTACTCCGGAGGATTAGCAGGTATGTTGCCAGATTTTTTAGATTCGTCTCGGTCCTGAATTAGCTGAAAAAAAGAAAAAAATAGGATCCAAGGAAACGGACATGATGAAGTTATAATATTTTATGTATATGTTCAAAGAAATTTATTTCTCAAAGTAAATTTTCTAAGATATATTGAGCGGCGACATCAGAATTCCAATTTGTTAAAATTTTTGTAAAGAAACTTGGAACTCACAGACAATTTTCATATAATAAACAAATAAGTTGCAATAAAAAATATTGCCATTATCAATTGAGATAATATAAGTTTTCATGTTGGCGATCCAAGACCAGGTTATTGATACTAAAACTAAAGAAAATATATTGTTAAAGACAGAAGCCTAGGCAGTGATCATGGCCGCCGCTGTCATAAACACCTAGAAACAATACCATGCCCGTCTATCACAGATTACAAACACAGACACGACCAGGTAGCAGCAATCATACATCAGACTCTCACATACAAACATAAACTCATCACCGAAAAAAACACCATAGGTACTATAAATACACTCCCGAAATTATATTAGATAATAATATCAACCCTTATATGTTAAACTGCTGGGCACGGGTCTCCTCCTCGAAATCAGGCGAGGAGGGTTTTGGGCCATAGTTCACCGATGCGCTGGCCCAATGCGGGTTGGTGAACTTCACACACCTTAAAATACTTTTAATCTCATCGGGCTGCAGGTTTCCTCACGATGTTTCCTTCACCGGTGAGCAAGCGATGGTCAGGTGCAGGTAGAAATTTAGAAAAACCCATATTTTCTAGGCATTACAGGGGGGTCAGGATCGAACCCGGACCTCTCGGCTCTCACTCAAGAGGCCGAGCCCATACCCACTAGGCCATCGTCGCTCACTTATATTAGACTAGCTGTTGCCCGCAGCTTCGCCCGCGTTTACTTAGATTTACAGCCGTTCGGAGTGATGATGATTATTTTTATGGCCAAAGTTACGCCTTATAACGTCAGCTATCTGCCATTAAAAACCTCGTCAAAATCGGCTTAGCCGTTTCAGAGATTAACCGGAACAAACAGACGGACAAAAATGGTTTTTCTTAATGTAAGTGCAGTATATTATTTCATAGATTTTAACCGCGACTTCGTCCGCGTATAAGAAGTATTGTTTTAAATCTTATTTTTCAAATAAAGTAGTAGTAGCCATGCTGCTTTGCAACCGAATTGGGCCGGCACAACCGTGGTGGTATCTCTCGCTCACATAACACAACTTCATACCAAATCTCACCCAAATCTTTTCCGTAGTTTAGAAGATAGACAGTCCCGGGTTTTACCCACATAGGTCCCGTTCCCGTGGGATTTTTAGGATAAAAATTATTTTAAATCCTACGTTAAGTTCCAAAGTATCTTCATATCAAATTTCACACAAATCTGTGCCGTGGTTTAGAAGATAAACAGTCCCGGGGTCTTACGCGCATTGTTCCCATTCCCTTGGGATTTTCAGGATAAGATTTATTTTAAGTTCTACGTTAAGTTTCGAAGTACCTTCATATTAAATTTCACCCAAATCTGTTCCCTGGTTCAGAAGATAGTCTGTCTCGGGGTATTACACGCATAGGTCCCCTTCCCGTGGGATTTCCTGGATCAAAACTATTTAATGTCCTATGTTAATTTTCAAAGTATCTTCATATCAAATTTCACCCAAATCTGTTCCGTGGTTCATAAGATAGATAGTCCCGGGGTTTTACCCGCATAAATCCCGTTCCCGTAGGACTTCCGGGATAAAAACTATCCTATGTCCTTTCTCGGGTTTCAAGCTATCTATGTGCCAAATTTCATCCAAATCTGTTTAGCGGTTTAGGCGTGAAGTAGAGACAGACAGACAGACAGACAGACAGACATACAGACAGACAGACAGAGTTACTTTCGCATTTATAATATTAGTAAGGATTCACCCGACATTAAAATTTACTAGGATAGAAGTATACTGACTGACAAAACCATACACCATTATAGTAACCGACCTGACATCATGCTACACGATAAACAAAACAAGACTGTATATCTCATAAATATTGTTATAGAAAACACACCTCAATTCGACTCACACAAATAAACTCACTAAAATGTTATATGCAGACTTGTCCACCGAACTTAAATATCAGTAGAGAATAATTATCGTAAGTAATAATTATAATGATAATTTCACGTACAGGAGTCATCCCAAAAATACTTCATACCAGTCTCAAAATTCTAAATATACACCCCCTTACTCATGCAAAAAGCAGTTATTATAAATACTTGTAGGATAGTCAGGAAGTTACTTACTATCGACAGAATAAAGAATAGAATAATAACATTGAATAAACCAATGATGTCTTGGCCAAAAGTCCACATCTTTGGAGCTGCCCCAGAGATGGGAGAATTAAAAAACAAAAAATAAATAAATAAGAATAATATAATATCTATGGACGCTTTTACAACACGTTAATCTGGTCCCGTGGTAAGTTTTTTTGTGTTACAGCGGAAATATATTTAATACTTTTGTACTACACATATATTATTATATTATGTAGTATTTATGTAGTACACATATTAAATATACCATGACTCAGGAACACAGAAAAGCGCTAACAATTGTGCCACTGAGGTCGGCAATACCTTATGTCTCAAGTTACATGAAACTGCACAATGTGTGCAAAATTTGGTTAAAATAGGTTCAGTAATTGACGAGTTTATTGCGGAAAAACAACGTGACGGGATTTTTTTTACATAATATTATAAATAATTTATATAGAATAAGGTCAAAAATTATTTTTTCTCGTCCTAATCACCTAGCGGAACGAAACATACTTCAGGATCTATTTATTCTTATAATCATCAAATATACGTAAAAATCATTAAATAAAATTTAGTAGATTTTATAATTATTACACGAGATTTATAAATGTACTAGATCTCAATAAAGTGGTTGATGTCTTAAAATTTTATACATATTTGGTATTTTTTCGCACTGGTTCTGGCTAATTAAATAAGTTCTAAAAATGCAATGGTCAATTAGCATATTTTTTGTGGTGATGCACTCAAAAAACACATTCACATTTGGATTGGTGCAACAGCCGCTGCGTAACGCTAACATGAATATTTTCACCAATCACTTATCCTTGGGATTAAGAAATTACCCATTGTATTATGAAATTACACGAGAGCAATTTTACCTATATAAGGTTTAACTAGCTGTTGCCCGCAGCTTCGCCCGCGTTAACTTAGATTTACAGCCGTTCGGATTGATGATGATTAATTTTATGGCCAAAGTTATAACATCAGCTATATGCCTCTGAATGCCTCGTCAAAATCGGCTTAGCCGTTTCAGAGATTAGCCGGAACAAACAGAACAAAAAAATTGATTTTTTTAATGTAAGTACCGTATATTATTTCATAGCTTTTACCCGCGACTTCGTCCGCATGTAAGAAGTATTTTTATAATCTTATTTTTCAAATAATATGGTTGCAATTTACAAACTATTATAATTTAAAGGATACTTTTAACTTCCACTGTAAGGCCCGATAGTACGTTATTATAAAATATATTTATTTAATTTAGAATTACATTTTTATTATATTTAAATAACTTAAATTACGGATTTTATCGCCGTTTATTAAGTTTTTTACATACCCGACGTTTAATATACTTTAAAGCAACCAAGATCATGGGAGGATCGAGGTGTCAGACGTCCTAACGTTACAAAGTTATTCGAAACTTGCCTATGATACATCAATATTTCAATTCAAATTAGTACCTACTATGTACCAGCAAAAAAAACTACGAAAAAGAAATATTATATATGTTATTCATATATTTTATTATTATATATTATAAGTATTCCTTTTTTATAATATCATGAATTCTATTAATAAATTATTTTGTATAAATTACTAATATACGGAGACAGTACTCATTAAAAACGCGTGCTATATAAAGATAGCGTGATCTACTTTTTGTGTTAACGCCATCTATTGAAACGTCTAGAAAACTTCTTGTTACACTTATACATCTTATTGGTCCATACCTTGGTCTCAAACTATCTCCATATAAAATTTCACTCAAATCGGTTCAGTGGTTTACCAAATACGTAGTCCCGGCGTTTTAGCTGCACAACTCCCGTTCCCGTAAGATTGTCAGAATAACAACTATTTTAAGTCCTACGTTAAGTTCCAAAGTATCTTCATATTAAATTTCACCCAAATCTGTTCCATGGTTTAGAAGATAGAGAGTCCCGGGGTTTTACTCACATAGTTCCCGTTCCCGTGAGATTTTCAGGATAACAACTATTTTATCTCCTACGTTAATGTCCAAAGTATCTTCATATCAAATCTCACCCAAATCTGTTACGTGGTATAGAAGATAGTCAGTCCTGGGGTTATACCCGAATAGTTCCCACTCCCGTGAGATTTTCAGGATAAAAACTATTTTAAGTCCTACGTTAAGTTCCAAAGTATCTTCATATTAAATTTCACCCAAATCTGTTCCATGGTTTAGAAGATAGAGAGTCCCGGGGTTTTACTCACATAGTTCCCGTTCCCGTGAGATTTTCAGGATAACAACTATTTTATCTCCTACGTTAATGTCCAAAGTATCTTCATATCAGATTTCACCCAAATCTGTTGCGCGGCTTAGAAGATAGACAGTCCTGAGGTTTTACCCGCATTCATAGTTCCCGTGCCCTTGGGATTTTCAGGATAACAATTATTTTATTTCACCAATTTATAAATAGATGGCACTAATATATAAAGTCCTACGTTAAGTTTCAAAGTATCATCATATCAAATTTCACTCAAATCTGTTCCGTGGTTTAGAAGATAGTCCGTTCCGGGGTTTTACCCGTATAGTTTACCGTTCCCGTGGGATTTTCAGGATAACAACTATTTTATACCCTACGTAGAGTTTCAAAGTATCTTCATATCAAATTTCACCCAAATCTGTTCGGTTGTTCTGAAGATAGACAGTGCCAGGGTTTTACCCGCATAAATCCCGTTCCCGTGGGATATCCGGGATAAAAACTATCCTATATCCTTTCTCGGGTTCCATACTATCTTTGTGCCAAATTTCATCCAAATCTGTTCAGTGGTTTAGACGTGAAGAAGAGACAGACAGACAGACAGACAGACAGACAGAGTTACTTTCCCATTTATAATATTAGTAAGGAGTAAGGATTATACAACGGCGAACAACTGTTTTAATAAAAAAACATGTTTAAAACTATTTAAAACAGGTTACTTAGGTACTATGTCTACTTTTTTCGGCACTGTTCGACACGGTTAGTCTTTATTTCGGCATCTTATACAAACGCCTTGTGTTCATGCAAAGAATGTTTGTCAAAGAAGTAAATAACATTGAAAAAGTAGAGAAATGGTTATCAAAAAAGACGGAACCGAGAAGAATATATTATGCAGCACAATGAAATCACGGTTGGTCCGTTTTTTTTTACCCAGGCGTAAAGATCGTTTCCGAAGGATTATGCTTCGACACGAACCTCGTAAAAGCAGCCCGTGATTGTAAAATCCACTTTTTTAATTCTATCCAATTTAAATTCGCATCCCATATAATCCACCATTTTCATTGTTCTACAGTTTACACTAACCTAATGTAATGGTAATATACACTTTTTTTTTCTTTTTTTATGTTAGTTGGATAGGCAAACTGGCAAACGTGCCACCTGATGGTAAGTGGTCGACGTCGCCCATGAACATAAACTAGTTTACTTGGAACGAGCCCAGGCAACTCATTTATGTGTTACCTATCCTGATGTTAAGTCTCGGTGCCAGTAATTACACTGCCTGTCTTGCCCTTCTCTCCGAAACACAGCAAAGCTGTTTCACGGGAGAAACAAGCAAGATGGTGGTACCCATGCAGCCGGGAGCGCGGCAAAGCCTCTTTCCTCCCACCGGTACCGGTACCTTATTATAAGAAAAATATATATCAAGCGAAACCTGCCGATATAATCAAAAATTCTACAAGCTAATTACAATTTTAGTACACATTTTTAGCATCATTGAAAATTAGGAAGCTTCAAGAAAATTGTATTTTAAAGGCCGGCAACGCACCTGCTAATATCTGTCGTAAATCTACTACTGTCTGTCTTATATATAAAAAATATCTTATGTAATTTAACTAAGTGGTTCACATATTACTAACGCGGAAACATTAACAAGTAGGTAGTATATTAAATAGAAAAAAGTAATACCGACAGTTATATCCAAAGCTGCTTGCTTTTTAAATTACTAAGTCTCAGTTGTATTAGTTCTTTCGTCCCAGGGTCTGGCTTTTAAAATATAATACGTTAATACTTTCATAATAAATTATTATTATTTATTTGGCAGTGCCATTGGCACATTGCAGCTGGATTGGGCCGCCACGACCGGAGTGGTACCTCTTGCTCACAATAACACCGGTGTAAATAACAGCTATGCTGTGGCGTTTCAAGGGATTTGTGAGTTTCTGGTGGTCCATTGGGAGGAAAGGCAAAAGGAGGGCAACGCATCTGCATAGCCTCTGGTTGTGCGGATGTCTATGAGCGTTGGTATTCACCATAAGGCTCCAACTGCTCGTTTGTTTCCTTTTGCTATAAAAAAATTAACCTTTTTCCGTCCAATACTGAACATAGACATTTAATGAATGCCAGAACAGAATCTCTCGCCATTCAAGATCATCGTCCCGTCTAGTTGGAGATCAACTAATCCTTCGTCTTTCCACTTGCCCCCCCATCTAGCCGTTCTTCGGCGTATCTAATCGGTCCACTGCCACTTCGGCGTATTTATCCTTCGCTTAATGTCGGCTTCTTTTGACTTTATTATGAATCTTATTTAACAGTGAACCCGAGTTTTGCACGTAACAAGCACTCAGCGTACTTCTTACGTGCAAATCTTTATTCATTTTCACTGCAGTGAAATGGTTAACCAGTAGTGGCTCTGTTAGTCTAAATTTTCGGAGGTCATACAGGGAGAACAAATTGATTGAAGACTTAGCCGTTTGGTTCATTTTGTCAACCGTGAATGGCTAATGTAATAGTGGTCCTAATTGGTTGTGAGTGGCGTGGGATCAGATTTTTCCATTCATTGAAAGCGACCTCAACCAAGACGATGTTAAAGTATTGAGCTAAATCATTCATTTTAAAGTACAATGAAGTTAAATAGGAACTGAGTAGCTTAAGCCGGATATAATCACACTTAGGTCTGGGCAGGAAGAGAAGCTACTGTTTTTGTTTCAAGCGAATTTAGTTTTTGTTGGCTCCTTGCGGACTGCGTACTGCTTTTAAGTATTTGTTTTTTGTCATATGAAAAATAAGTTTATATCTATAGGTACAATATAAATTGGAAATATTTAAATCTTTGTTTGTTTGTTAAGAATCAACTCAAGAACTAATCGACCTATTTTAAAAATTCTTACATCATTAAAATGCTTCGGTAACATGGGCTATCGAAATATTCATCACCAATCAGGATACGGTTTTAAATAAAATTTAACGGAAGTGAAGCTGCGGGCAACAGCTAGTTCAAAATATAAGTTGATATAAAGTATAAATATAATGAAAAGAAGTAGAATAGATTATGTTCAATATAAACATGATTTGAATTTAGATCTGTATTTCTCAATTCCGCATTCCGCGAATGTAGAATAGAATACAAGGAATCGAAAAGAAGCAAAAGGATAAAAAAAGGAAGCAGATTTGTCTTATGCGCAGCAGTGAATCTACCTTAAGCCAAACCAATTAAAAAAAACAGCCGACATTTTAGTTTTTCTTTCTGTGAATTACAATCTTCGTCCATTAAGATGAAAATAGCATAATATATTTTTTACATAGGTATTAACCGTTAAGATGATGATGAAATCCTATTAATATCAATTACACCACATCAATTAAAATTAAGGTAAACTAATGCAGTAAACAGAAGCGAAATCTACTTAAAACTAGATTAATAATGCAAGCGTAATATGCCCTAGCCTACACAAAGTTGCCAAGAGTAAAGGCGCGGCTCTACCGTTGCGCATGCTGTGTACGAGCACGCGGCGCATTTAATCTGCGTGGATTCATTTGTATGACAAGGTGACCCACAACTATGTAAATCTGAGGGTGGCCCGCCACGGCGCACGGCGAGACGGCGTGTTTCTGCTTTCAGTGGGTTTCATTTGCATGCAATTTCGTATGAATTAAGTACGGCCAAAATAATGAATTATTTACTTTTTAAGGTAAAATAAGGCATTAAAGTTTTAATAAAAGGTAAAAATGATTGATTGACCAATGTTTCTACGCACAGGCACACACACCTTGAGGCTAGAAAATTGAAATTTCGCACGCATATTTCTCATATCACGAAGTCATCTACTAAGGAAGGATTTTTCAAAATACAATCTCCCCAAAAACGTGTAAAAGTCCGTATGAAACTTTTTATTCCGTGGACATAATATTTGCATCTAATTTCGTCAGAATTAAGGCAACGAATTGTTAAACAATAATTCAAATACCGGACACGCTCCAGACTGAATTGAGCCACTTCACCGAGATTGTCTTCCCACCTGGTAAACGGCCGACTAACACTTCGTTTACCTACACGCGGCCTCCACTATTGAACCTTATTGGCCCATCGGACATCCGTTTTTCTGAGTGTGTGTGGTCACACACTCAAAAAAAGTGGGCTGGTGCCCACTGCCACTTCAACGAGCTTAACGTATCGCCAATCAACTTGAGAATACTGCAGAGCTTCCAGATCAGCACAGGTGGCAGGTTTCAACCGAGTCAAAAAAGCTTTCTCATAGCCTTTATAGGCAAGACACAGTTGCTGGTTGTACTCGTGGGTCTTCTGTACAACTTGCCTTATGGTGTGGATGTGGTCTGGTGCTTAATCCTCCTCGAAACCCAGCCTGCTCTGGTGGCTGGAATGCATCAAGCTTTTTAGTCATGCTGTTCGTCATGACCCTCGAGAACAGCTTGTACCTATATATCATACTTTTTATGATACTTGGATAGGCAAACTGGCAGACATGCCACCAGATGGTAGGTAGATAAGTGGTCGACGTCGCCCATGAACATGAGATGAGAGAACCTGGAACTAGCCCAGGCAAATCATTCATGTGTTGCCTATCATCATCATCAGCCTCTATCCGTCCACTGCTGAACATAGGCCTCCCTCAATGAACGCCAAGACGGCCGATCCTGAGACGTGAGACGCAAAAGAGACGTTGCAATATGTATTGGACCAACTTTTTTAAAACGAACTCGAAAAGACATCAAAAAAGCTTGAGAAGCAATGCCGGAAGAGGTTGTCTAAAAATTTTCACTCATTTAAAGTTTTAAAGATCGCGAACTTCAGTTTTACAAACATACCAGATAATTTTGCTAACATAAAAGGCTACACTATCTAATTAACTATATTATATTATTAATATTGCGATATTGTGTAATTCTCGTTTTACGACGCCAGAATTTACTGCTTTTGAAAAACTTTGATACGTTGACCGCACAGGTAAGACCGCTAGAGGGAGGTGTACCCGCGGGCGTAATCTGTTCTTGATGTACAAGATTCACTTAACTATGAAATACCGCTAGACTTTCATAAAATGTTAGCTATTTACTAACAAAATATCGTGAATATTATAAGGTTTGTTTTTATAAATTTATTCATCATATTAAAATATGCCACGATCGATAAGAGCACACGAGAGCTGTGCCCGGGGCCCCCCTCCTCACGGGAGCTCCGACATATGAAGTTTGCACTGTTCTTTCATTAGTATATTTATACTAACTACTAGTACAAGAAATCATGACCAGCACCCATCGAGCATATAACCGGAGTAGAGCGGTAATGTTATGTGTTTTGTATACAAATATAATACAAATTCCACCAAATTTGTGCTGCGACGCTGCGCCAATTCTGCGCTCTGATTGGCCAAC
Source organism: Helleia helle (assembly GCA_963853865.1). NCBI lineage: Eukaryota > Metazoa > Arthropoda > Insecta > Lepidoptera > Lycaenidae > Helleia > Helleia helle. Next base: position 12,093,037 of record OY971420.1, read on the forward strand.
TGACGGCCATTGAAGGATAATTGGCTGATGGGACGTGCATACTGATCACTGGTAGGTTTAATTGATGTACATCAGTGATAAATCACTGACCAGTTTCGGAAATAATTGTCTCACATCACTACTCTATCCGGTTATATGTCCGGTATCAGAACCACACTTATTTGAATTGTAACGATAATCCAATATAAATATTAAATCATCATTATCATCTCATGGTCATAACATGGTTTAAGACCGGCCCTGTGCAACAGGGAGATAAAGACCCATATAGTATTCTACTAAAAGCACGGCAAAGCAACATCCTAGTCAAATTTGTCATCTTACTAAAAAAATAAGTACTGTGTGATCTCTTGATTATAGGTATGAGCAGCGTCTGTCAAGTTTCATTTGTAGTTTCGATCTCGCGTATTCAACGACATTCATTTCAACATTCACCTTATAATTTATGTGCCATTAGACAAATTTAAGTACCTAGTTTTTGCAGAAAATATTGTTCTCGTTATAAGATTCTATATTGACTTCACGGATTTGTAGCGTACCTACAAGAATGGCGTTGGTAACTAAGATACTTAACTAGAGGAACTGTTATTAAATTGTTTACAAACTACTTTTATATGTAAGTTATTATATTTATATATTATTATCATTTATATTATTATCGCCACTTCACCTATAATATAATTGAGTGATCTGTGGAACATATCGCGCCTGAATTATATATTAGCAAAGGTATATTCTTACAATAACTATTTATTTATACCAGTTTGATTACATACAATAATATCACAGCAATGTATTGACTAAATATTGGTTACAATACTGAGTACTGATTATTATTCAAGAGGTCAGGATACTGATTAGATGGAGAACGGTTGCGAATCATATATTTTTCTGGAGCATTGTTGTGTTATCTATCTGTGAAACGGCTGGAACGATTTTGACGGAAATTGCACTTGCAGATAGCTTATGTTATAAGGAGTAACTTATACTCTATAAAAATAATCATCATCAATCCCCATTCAGCTGTAAATCTAAGAAGCCCGGGAAGCTGCAGGCAACAGCTAGTATATTTATATTATTGCTGCAAATGCTACGCACTTGCTAATGATGTAGCGGGTGTCTATGGATGTCCGTATCACATACCTCCAGATGAAACGACTGTCCGTTTGCCCCCTCTTCTATTTAAAAAAGATCTTTATTGAAGTACAAGTCAACAAGTATAGCACGAGATGATGATCTTCATCACTATACTTTGAATGAATAAGAGAATATATATTTTTTTGTACTTATACTATAGCGACAAAGAATTGCGTTTTCTTTACCAGTTGAACCCAGCAAACGATGATATACCCTTTTTTTTTTTGGTCTGCAGCGAAAATTTGCAGCCCAAACCATAGCTAGGACCGGGGATGGTTTTAAACCTATATACCTACTATTTACCTACCCGGATAATTATATTCCTTACAAGTTTTTTTTTTGTTTTTTATTACAATTCCTTCACTAATTAATCGAAAGGAACTTCGTTCCATCCGGGTGTCCCTTGACACCTCTCTTTTTTAAATAGTATAGACTATCATTTGCGCCTAAATAATTCCTATATAGCAATTATGTATAATACATACTGATTAACGTTTTATTTTTTATCCCACGATATAAATGTGTATTTTAACAATAATATAAGTACATACATACATTTTCCTAATTTTATTTTATAATATTATGATCAAACTGTCGAATTTGTTTGTTTGAACGCGCTAATTGGATTATTTTGAAGAAAAGTTTTCTTTTTAACATTGGGGCGGGGAAACCGCGGAATGGCAAAAATTATAGATTTTTATCATAAAACTATTTCTGTACACTTCGGGCTCTTTAAACAATGAAGCCCACTACAGGTTAACAGTCATTTAGAATAGAATATAATAGAATAAATTTTATTCAGCAATCCCGACATGGCACCACAGTACAGATGAACATTAATAATTATAATTAAGAGTAAAGAAAAAAAATGTTTACATAATAAAATAGGAAAAGAACAAAAAAAAACATAAAATCGGAAACAAATCACATACATTTTTTTTTTTTTTTTCGGATGGATCTATGCTAATGGCCCGAAGGCCCTAATGCTTCAACGGATTGGTGTGAGCCCATTCGGCTCACTTTTGATTGGGGGGTTGCCCCCCGCCTACCGTGCAGTCTGCGACCACACGGCCTCCTGGCGTCGGTTGTGAAATCACATACAAGTCAAGAACAAACCAATGGGTTTGTAACATCAAAACGCCAAATAAGTAGATTATAAATATTGTTTTGTTTTGGTTTTTTTCCTTTGCATCTAATAATATTTTTACTTATTAGAAGAATAATTGCAACATATTAAGCTATCACTACACACACCCGACTTATATTCAATCTAAAATAATAGTAAAATAACAAAATTTAATATAACATAGAACCGTGAAAACGTGAGAAAGTAAGAGTTTTTGTTTCATGAGAACTTACGTTTTTAGTCATAAAATTAATTTTAATGACCAAAAACGAAGTATCTTTTTTATGCTAATTATTAGTAGGTATAATGATTATGTTACTACACGAATAATATAATTGCTAATGATCGATGCTTGTATCATTGATTGTACTCGTAATCAAGAACATACATTATAAAAAAAAAAAAAAAAATTGTAAAGTAGGTATGTACCTACAATTAAACAAAAGTGTTATAATATATCTACAAAATTTCCGTCCACTATCGAGCATAGGTCACTGTTAATTAACGTCATGACGACTGATTCCCCGCCAATAACAAATCCAATTTGACAGAGAATTAATTACCTACTTGGTAGTAATTATGGCCAGCTGCCACCTGCGGTGTTTCCGAGCCTACACGACTTAGGGATGTTCAAGTCATACTCATATTTGAAAGGATGGCAACGCACCTGCAAATCCTGTGATATAACGGGTGTCTAGGGATGTCGATGGCCACTTACCATCAGGGAAACTGATGGTCCCTTTGCCTTTTCTTTAGATAAAAGGAATAACCCTGATCATTGAGCGATCCACTTTCTGATACAGCAAATTTAAAGTGTATAAAAAAATAAAAAATAAAGTGTTAAATATAGTATTATGCTTATAATATATATAATATATTAATTTATTAGAATATATTATATTATATTACACAGAATGTTAGTTATAAATCTTTGCCTAAAAAGGCGACACACAGGAGCTTATAAGCGACCAAATATTTACCCAGGAAAGTCTCTTAATATTAAGGATTTAATGTCCTTCCGTGTATTCCTTGGCTTCATTATTATCATCATCATCATCATCAGCCTTTATACCTCCACTGAACATCGGCCTTCTTTAATGAACGCCCAGACGTCTTATCCCTTGCCACTCACATCCAACCCGGACCGACCTCTGCACGGATGGAAATTATATACGTATGTATAAAATCATAATATTATATACCCAAACTCTACCCAAACTTTCATTTCTAGTCAACAGCTGAACATTTGCAGCGTTCCTAAGTTTTATATTATTTTATGTCATACTAGCTGTTGCCCGTAGCTTCGCCCGCCTTAACTTTTGTCTATTTTTTTGTGTATACTGCAGTTTCTATGAGGTACTATTGATACTGCAATATACTATTGTTATTTTAGAATTACTAGATTTTTAGAGAATTTTAGAAGTATAGGACATAAATACTGCAGTATCAACAGTATCAATCGTATACCTACTGTAGTTTATTAATTTGTTGTAGTAACACTAGTAATTTTTTTATTTTTTTTTATTTTACGCCAGGAAATGCTCTGAGGCATCCCGCCTGGGGAGTGGGTCTCCCCAGGTGAGTATGTGGGACTCGCTGCGCTCGAAAGATGGTAAATGGACGCAGCTCTACCCACTAAAACCCGGCGAGTGCCACCAGTGCCGCCTTGGTGAGGTGCCCCGGATCTGTTAAGCTAACAGGGCACCTCGACGGCTAGTCAGTCCCGCAAGGGACCGACGCCACCTCCATAGAGGGGTCCCGCACCACAGAAAAACCCCTCCCAACGTCGGGACAGTACAATGGGGTGAAGTTCCCATCATCACCCCTTGCCCCCTGCTCTTTTGTCCCCTTATAAGAGGAGTACAAAGAGCCCCCTCGGCTCAATTAGCTTCGCCCAAGGTGTTGGGCTCACCCTAGGCTTTTGAGCCCCACCGCCACGTCAAGGCCTGAACCATGGTGGGGAACAATAGTATTAATACAACATGTCTTAATAATGAGTGATGAAATGAAATTTCAATAAAAATAGCATCATGGGTATTTGTTAAAGTGAACGTTAATGAATGTACCAGACTGGTAATGTATACGGTCACGTTCGCGCCAAAACTCCGGGACAATGGCGGTATTTCACATTTGTATCCTTTGTTCCGATATTACAGTGCTTTTTACGATTCCATAGGAAATTGCAGAACGGAACTACAATCGAATCCTCAGCATAATTTTACGCACTGTCTGGAATTCAATACAGGCGTAACGTAAAGCTAGCTAGCTGGCGCAGGTCCTCGCCCCTCAAATTTGAACTATTTCAATATAAAAATTCATTAGGGGACGATGAAATTTAATATATACAGCGCGGTAGTGTCATGCCAGTGACGACGAGTCCTGGACGGCGATAGTCTCCTTCTGCGAGGCAGTAATGTCCCAGAAGGAGGCCAACGAGCGGGTAACAGAGGAGGCCGCCAACGAGGTCTCCCCCCGCAGGCGACGAACCGGGGTGCGTAGGAGGCGCTACTTAATGTGCCTCCAGTAACGTCCCTGTGTTCGTGTCGGGTTCAGGATCGGACCTGGGCCCAGTATGACACGATGTTGCGGGGACTGCTTAATAGCGGGCGGTCAGTATCCCCCTTAAGAGGAGTAGTCTGGACTTCGCCGTGGCGAGCCTGTCGCTGAAGTGATCCTGTTGCCTACAGACCCGGGACTCTCAAAATGCGGCTGAAGGCGCTTGTAGTGGTTTCAGTTTACGGATAGGGCACTCCCAGGTGCGAATCCCACATAGGGTCAGGATCAGGAGATTCTGGCTACAAGCGTAAAGAGCATTTTTACAATAAGTAATTTTGTTAACCCATTTAATTCATCCATTAAAAATTATTTTCAAATTTTTTGTTGGGTTTGCTATTAAAGCATGTTTTTTAGTTTTTTTAAACTATAATTTTTTTTTTCTTTTTAGTGTCGATTTTTTAATTAAAGATTTTATTATTTTAAAGTACTCAACTAATGGCAATCACTTTAGAAATGAGTGAGAGATTAAAAACAACACAAGTGATGTAGATAACTTGCGTGCCTTACGCCTTCCTAGCATGTGCTATACTGATTATCCTGATCAGGATATTGGAATAATTTTATCAAATTATTGTATTGTCATCGGTCCTCGATAAATCTACAAAGTTTGAACAAAATCTGGTTGTTAGAAGTGAGTCAAAATCAAGTCTAAAGGAGTCGGTTACATAATTACAAAAAAACAAACATACATACAGATGAAACTAATAAAAGCGTCTTAAAAAGAAAAAAAGTGTTAGTGCACAGGGGCGTTACTAGAGGAGCATTGAGTAGCGTCTCCTACGCACCCCCGTTCATGGCCTGCGAAGGCGGCCTAATCGGCGGCCTCCTCTCTCACGCACTCGTAGCCTTCCTTCAGGGACATTACTGCCTCGCAGAAGGAGACCATCACCGTCCAGGACTCGTCGTCACGAGCATCGTGGTGATGACGCTCAGAGGAGACAAATCCTCTCCGATGACTGATGTCAGACTGACGCATTTGGGGCATACTTCGAGGGTGTTATGGGCCGAGTCCACCACCGCGCCACAATCGTGACACACTGTTAACGGCTCCCTGTGGGCCGTCCGCCGCAAGATCATAGTTTTTATCACAAAATTTCTCTTCTTACTTTCCACTCATAAAACAATTAATAACATCTTACATATATCGAAATTTCATTCGTGAATATTTTTTTGAAATTCATGTTTCATTCATGTTTTTAAACATCACTTTATCCTATACTAATAGCAGAGTATTTTTAATATGTTGCATATCGATACGTTTAATATATAAAAACCAGGTCATAATACTTGCTCAATTTACAGGCCAGCGCATATCGTACTTAGGGTTCCATAACCAAAGAATGTAAATATTTAAATGAATAATATTGTTTCGGCTTACCGCGTTTATGTAGTGATGTCCAGATATTTCGGCAATGTTTCAATCATTGATCAACTCACCTTATTATTTTACGAAATTTCGTGATAGTGAGAGCCAATTAAATCAGCCTAATTATTGAAGGGGCACAATTTATAAAAATATATTTTATGGTCGTATCACCTAAATAGAACAGTCCGAATTACACTTGACCGAGTTTTTCTACACGCAAACTCACATTTATGCATGAACATATTTGTCGTGACGATGTTCCGTTTTTATTGGCTAGGTTATGTTATAACCGAGCGAGCGCGTTACCGAAGCCTTCATGTTTGTTGGGGATGGCCTACATTATAGCAATCGATAGACTTATCCCACATGTGATAGGAAATAATTATTGACGGCTGACTGATCGACTAGTGGACACTTTAGACAGCGATCGCGGATTCGAATCCGGCCAGGTGCAGATAATTTTTATAATTAGTATAGAAGTCTTTACAGGGTCTTGGACGTATATATATATACGTCCAAGTACTATGCCTGAGGCTTCTACTCCGTTTACCTATCACGCCATATTTTTTTCAGGACAGTAAGTCAGCCAGTAGGTATGTATTTATATAAAAAAATCTTAAATTTATTTCCGTTCCTAGGAACTAGTAGCAGTAAGATACCAGTTCAAAAGTGAGCCGAATGGGCTCACATCAATCCGTTGAAGCATTAGGGCCTTCGGGCCATTAGCATAGATCCATCCGAAAAAAAAAAAAAAAAAAAAGTAAGATACCAACCAGTAACACTAGCTAGGGCTATGTTGACGTGGTGTAATTGTTGGCTAATATTTATTTATTTAATTATAATTGCGGTCAAAAAGCGGATCTAATATCCAGTAACTCCTTTTAAATCCATGAGTAGGTTATGTTATCATAATTCGACATTCGACACGGCTACTAGCTTTATTAAACGTTAAATAAGCGCTTTCGATAGTATTGTTGTTCCTACAGCAGCCAACGTACATTTACAGCACTATGGAATTGGAACTACCAATCTAAATAGAAGAATGAACAGATTCTAATTACTATTCATGAAGGTTTTTACCGGTTAGAATTAGATGAATGAGCTTGTGTCGTACGTCTGTGTGTATGGGTTTATTTTTTTAAAAGTAGAAGAGGCAAATGGACATTCGTTTTACCTGATAGTATGTCATAAGTGACATCTATAGACACCCGCTACATCATTATCAGTTGCGTTGCTGGCCTTTTAAAGATGGGTATGTTTTTTCTTTATGGTCCCTAAGTCATATCGGTTCGGAAACAGTAGGTGGCAGCTGGTTCCATATAGCTGTCGTGCGTGTCAGAAAATTTCGTAAAAATCGAGTTGCTGTGGATTTCCGGACATCTAGGTGATGTGGGTGAAATTTAGAATTTTTACGCGAAGTCCCGTGGCGTAAGTCTGCTGCAGACTGACTGCAGAAGACGCAGAGTTATTATGAAGATGCAAATATCCTACTCATTCTTTCGTAAAATTTAAATGTTGTTTAAGAATGAAGGGAAGAAGCATAGGCAATGCATTACTGGCACCGAGATTTTTCCATCTTAAGTCACGATTCTTTCTGGTCATCGAAATAAGCAGGACATGACATGACATTTATTCTTTTTGTTTGGGAATCAGGACTCTTTTTTATCTTAATAATAATCATAATTAGTGAATTGGGCGGATTCGTTTACTTTAAACCATTTTGAGTTTAATATCAGATGAGAAATTCCAATGCAATCTACGAAGCTGAACTGATAGAGCGATTAAGTTCTCAAATTCTCTGGCCAGCTTTGATTTCTCGGTCTACGTATTTTACATCAGAATTTACCTGATAGAACACAGAACGGTCGGATAGCAATTAAATTCAAGCGCTAACAGTAGTACACTGCATATATCTAGTCTCAAATAACTTGCTTGGATTTAGTAATGGAGATGATTTTAGTGGGTCATATTATGTTACATTGATTAAATAATTGGTGATAAATAATTGTAAGTCGTTAATAGTAAAGGAATATACAAAATATGTGATTACCACATACGTAAACTTCATTTTTATTTTATAGATTGACTTCGAATAACAGACTTCGATTTTTGGTTCAATGGATTTTGAAATATACAAAAAATTTTATGTCCTTACAATATTAAACAGAGTGTGAATATACTAATCCATAAATACATCCAAATTAAATTTAATATTTTATATAAAATCAAACATAAAAATAGTTCTTTTTTTGAATTAGTTTTTTATTGGATCCTTGAAAAGTTCATGAAAAAAGTATATCAATAATTTACATTAATTTCACTTCAATCAAATTTGCATTTTTTAACGCAATAGAGCACATAGAGATATTAAGTGGACGCAGCTCTACCCACTAAAACCCGGCGAGTGCCACCAATGCCGCCTTTGGTGAGGTACCCGGATCTAATGAGCAAACAGGGCACCTCGATGGCTAGTCAGTCCCTTAAGAGACCGATGCCTCCTCCACAGAGGGGTTGTCTCGCACCACATAACAATCCCTCCTAACGTCGGGACAGTGCAATGGAGTGAGATTACCATCCTCGCTCCTTGTCCCCTCCTACACTTTTGCCCCCTCTTCTTATAAGAAGGTACAAAGAGCAGCCCCCTCGGTTCACTTGGCTTCGCCCAAAGTGCTAGGTTCACCTTAGGCTACTGAGCCCCACCGCCACAACAAGGCTTGAACCGTGATGTGGAGCGATGCAATTGATTGTAAGACACGCCACGTTAACCTAGCCCCATGGTAAGTTCGTAAGAACTTGTATTGCGGATACTATGAACCGAAATCAATTAAGGAATTTATACAAATACGTATATGCACATTCATGATCCGGTGCAGACTTTTATATTCATGGCGAAAATCTGCACTTGCCGGGATTCGAACCCGCGACTGCTGCGTGAAGTGTCCAGTAGCCTGACCACTACACCGGCGGTGAATTAATTATTTCCTATCACACATGGGATAAGTCTATCGATTGCTATAATATAGACCATCCCCAACCAACATCAAGGCTTCGGTTATTTCCTCGCTGTTTTTAATATTTGTAGTAAAGCTCTAGTGTATAACAGCAGTAAATCGTAAACGCGATAGCGCCGTAATAACTATTATTAGGTCAGTTTATACAATGATGATTTAAATGTATTATTTGTTTTCTGTTATTTGGTTTCTATAATTGTAAATTATAGAAACCATTATATTATAACCATATGCATTTATTTGGTTCATTCAATTTATTTTATTTGTTTAATTCAATTCAAAATTATGTCTTATACGCAAACAATCTTAGCGTTGTACTTAGAAGAAGACATACTTTACACAAAATTTGAAAAAAAACCGCTTAGATTTAAAGTTAGAATAAGGAGGAATTTAAAAAAGGATAAGCCGTATTAATTGAAGGTTTTCTCTTTGTTTTTAACATTTTCCATCTAGGTAACTGAACCCGTCTTATACACCCTACCATGTTAAAACGTGTCACTTCCATTATTACAGATACCTTTTTTTTTAAGGAATACTATCTTTTATCATATGATATACATGAACTCCTCAAAAGTCTTTATCATTTCTTTTTTAATATAACCAGTACCTACGTGATTTAAGCGCCTATCTTTTCGTATCTTAATCGAAAAATGTCTCAAGATGTCCTTTCTATTCAATAATAGGTTTCTTGACCTTTTATCATATTGTGTTTTCAATGGAAGGTAAAGAATATACGTGAGATCACGAATTCAGGTAAAATTTGGAATTTCTAAAGAAATAACTCATAATATGTATACTATATGTATATAAGGAATTCTATTCAGTACCGGAATTAAGGACGTTTTATACAAAGGAATACAACACAAATTATGTACATTATTAAAGTATATTTTTGTAGTATATATTTGTAATTTAAACGCCGACGCTAAAAAACAGATGTTATAAGTGTGTTCGTCTGTGTGTACTGTGCAAACAGGTGAAGTTATTTGGACGTGGCTTTTATTTAAAAAACTGGTTTTATAATGGTGGTTGTTAGACGTGTTCTGTCAAAATCATTTCAGCAGTTTCAATGTCATAATCACCTTTTAAAGCATAGCCTTTTCATATTTCTTGTGGTTGATATTACATTTTTTCTTGCCTTTATTGTCCCACAATGATATCTCAATTATTCCACTTCCTACTAATCCTAAGAGGCATCCCGCTGGGGAGTGGGTCTCCCCAGGCGGGTATGTGGACGCAGCTCTACCCACTAAAACCCGGCGAGTGCCACCAATGCCGCCTTTGATGAGGTGCCCCGGATCTGTTGGGCTAACAGGGCACCTCAACGGCTAGTCAGTCTCTCAGGAGACCGACGCCACCTCCACAGAGGGGTTGTCCCGCACTACAGAACAACCCCTGCCAACGTCGGGACAGTACAATGGGGTGAGATTCCCATCCTCAATCCTTTGCCCCCTACTCTTTTGTCCCCTCTTCTTATAAGAGGGGTACATAGAGCCCCCTAGGCTCAATTAGCTTCGCCCAAGGTGCTGGGCACACCTTAGGCTACTGAGCCCCACCGCCATGTCAAGGCCTTAACCATGGTGGGGACTTCCTACTAATCCTACCCTATCCTATATTAGTAGGATACATACAGCTAATATTATAAATGTGAAAGTTTGTAAGAATGCATGTAATGATGATGATGTTTGTCGCTCTTTCACGCAAAAACAACTGAATGGTTTTTAATGAAACTTTACAATAACATAGATTATACATCAAAATAACATATACACTATAATTTATCCCTGTACTCCTATGGGAATGGCAATCGATCGAATTTATAAGTTTCACCGGTAAGAAGGATACTGTACTGCGAACCCAGGTATCCCACCCATGCAGACGGGTTTGCAGCACAGTTCTGCTTCTTTTGTGAAAATATTTGCTGTATTTCAGGAAGAAGAGCAGAATAATTGTGTTGATGGTCAGTAATTACTGGAAGAGACTGGCTTGGAGACTCACCATATAAGGTTTCAGGACCTTTATGGTGATGTCGTTTATGTTCAGGAGCAACGGTGACCACCAACACATAAAAAAGTGATTCAAGAAGAAGATTATTTTAATAACTTTGACGACCTCTGTGGCTCAATGGTAAGCGCGTTAGCGCTAAAGCCGGAGGGAGGTTGCGGGATCGAATACAGCCAGGGAACAAAAATATTTTCTGTGTTCCTGGGTCGTGGATGTGTATTAAATATATGTTATTATAAAGACTTAATTATGTACAAAGAACCTTAAACTAAAAGCCTTAAAAAATGTATTAAAAAAATATAACTAAAATATATTATTAAAAAGGAGTCCCTTTAGGCAAGGTTCCGAAGATACTGGCAGCATTCCCCCTTTGAATAGCTAGACTAATTCTTTAATAAAATTTTAAATAAATGTACAGTACCATCGTCATCATCATCAGCCTTTATCCGTTCACTGCTGAACATGGGCATAGCCCTCAAAGAACGCCAAGACGACCGATCCCTAGAATGTATAGTATAAAAATTAAAAAGTATTAAATATATTTCCGTTGTCTGGTCCCGTAACACAAGTTCTTCGAGAACTTACCACGGGACCAGATTGACGTGGTGTAAAAGCTTCCATAAATAATATTATGTTATTATTATAATAACTATAATATCTACAACCATATATTTTAATTACCCTTCATTATGCGGTATTCGTTCCCGTAAATTTGGACGTGTTCAAAAGTAGCAGGAAGATACATTTTAGCACCTTCAGATGTAATAATAGCTAATTGTACCGCTACAATTAGCTTTAACTCAATGTGTTCTGAACACTTTCTATTTCATTAGTACTGAAGAGATTTATCTCATAAAGTATAAAGTATTTCTAGAAATGCATTTAATCGTCACATATTATATCAAAATCAATGTAGGTATGTACTTATATTTTATTTGAACATGAAATATATTATATTTAAAGTATGTGCGTTAAGTTAAGTTAAGTTAAGAGCGGTTCGGACGTCTAGAAGTTTATCAAAAGAGTGGGTAAGTTACTAAGTTTATCAATGAATGGACGGAAAATGATTGAAAATGATGATAATTATGTATGTGCATGAAAGTTGAACAGTAACCCCGAAACGTATAAGACGACCTCTTTGGCTCGTGTGGTCAATAGTTAGCGGGTTGTTGCTCAAGCCGCAGGTAGCGGGTTCGAATCTCACCAGGGAACAAAAAGTTTTCTGTGTTCCTGGGTCATGGATGTGTATTATATAATAAAAATCTTAAAGATATGTATAGTATACAAAGAGTCCGTAGATATTATTAGTTACTTACCACGAGAGCAAATTGACGTGGTGTAAAAAAGGCCATAGATATTATCTGTAAAAAATATAAAAAAAAGCTTCGGAATATCAAATAATGGATATTGAACCGAGATGAGAAAACAAAACCACTTGGACGAAATTAAAACCGAGTCCACCATGAAGTTCAGGCAGTCATAAATAATAGACTTGAAGCTTTTTTTTTTAATTTCGAAAGTAATTTCGAAATTAGTTATTATTTTTGACAGATTTCTTGTTCCAAATTTATATTGTGTTATTCACTATTTTCCCTCTGACACAAAAAGACGTGTGTGTCTCTGTGTCTGTTTTGCATCGTAGATCTCAAAAGGGTGAACCGATTTTGATGCGGTTTTTTATTGAAAAACTGGTTTTTTAGCCGTGGTTCCTAGACACTATTAAAATCGGTTCAGTCTCTTCAATCTGTCGTTAATACTTAGGGGCTCTTTAGAGTATTAATTTCTAATATATTTATAAATTTTGTAGTTGGCCATTGAAGTCAAATAAGTTATTAATTGACTTCAACACAAAAGAGACAAGCAGTATTCGAATTTGGAATGTATTCGATATGCATTTTTCATGCATTCACTCCGAAACTGTGCATCAAGTCTCGGCTTGGATGTCTGGTGATGTCATTTTAATTATGCATTGTTTGACAACTTCTAAGCGATGGGGGTTTATTGTTCCATTTGGTGGCCGTTGCAAATGTCATCTAATGAAATGCACTGTTTTGGACAAGGAAGGAACTCCTGTTTGTGACCGAATAATATGCTTTTGGTATAATGGTATTACAATTGCAATATAAAACTAAATATTTTTTAGAGACAAAGAAAAATGGTCTGATCATAACATATCATAAAAACCGACTAATTGAGAACCTCGTCTTTTTTAAGTCAGTTAAAAACCAAAGTTAGAAGTAAACTTTTAAAAAACGCTAAATCATCGACACCTTAGGCAATTTTAATCATTTCCTGATAAATACCATTATTTGTATACATACAATACTTGTTACTAATATCTTAGATACTTACTATTACAAAGGCTAAAGTTTGTAAGTTCACATGTTTGTTCCTCCTTCACGACAAAACGGCTGTAACAATTTGGCTGAAAGTTGATGGCTAGTGATGGCTTATACCTTGAATTCAAATTTAAATAAAAATTCAAAAATTCAAAGTTCCCACGGAAATTATGGAAATTACATAATATGCCTTATTATTAGTAGTAATTCGTAATTACTTCAATTAAAATGTCTTTTTTATGTCATAAGGAGGCAACCGAGCAGTCGGAGCCTTAATATTATTGTGTGTATAGTGATTAACGATGCCCATAGACATCCGCACACCCCAAAGATGCATATGCGTTGTCTTTATTTGCCCTATCCCGCCCCTCCCTAATGGGCCACCGAATACTCACAAACCGCATGAAACGCGACAGCATAGCTGTTACAAAAATAATATTGAAGATATTTAATACGACGACTGGAAATAATATATTTATCTATTTTCGTGGAGTGTCTGGTCCTATGTGAGTGGCAGGGGATCGGCCAACTTGGAATTGTCCTATGATGAAAGAGGCCTATTTAAAGAGGATATTCATCAGTATAATGCGAGACAAGAAAAGGTTGACACTTGACTATAACGATAATGGAAGGGCAGTTTAATATAGGTACCATTATTAAAAATATCGATACAGAATGATGATATTTCTGCGGTGTAGTCCTGTTAACATTTTCTATATTTTTAAACCCATAAGGACCTCGTACAAATGCAGTAGTGAATAATATATTTATAAAGATGGATTACGATTCGCTTCAATATGAAGTTTGCGCAATGAAGAAGCCAACGTCCGTCGAGTAATCAATTTGTATTGATTATTTTTATATAGAAGTTGAGAAGAAATAAATTTACTTTATAGAGGTAATTATATTATGTACGTTTAAAAATTTAATAACTGGATTCTTAAATTATGATCTTACTAATGTAAAATATATTTTGACTTATCCCACTAACATAAAAATGTAAAATAAATTGAGATCTATTTTTAACCACGTTTAATCATTATAGTTACTTTTGGAGTCGGTGTCGTATTTGTTGCTGTACGGTGTACCCTACCTTCCTACCTACCTTGGCTGGCACCGACTCCAATTAAAGTAACTATAATGACTTGGTAAACGCAAAGTTTGTAAACATTAGTAGAAGATTGATTATAATATGTTGTAAGCACAAAAATTAAAGAAACACAGTATTTTATTACTTTTTAGTTTAGTATTTTGTGAAGTCGGTTTTAATTTTTTGTAAAATGTTTTTATTATCTTATTTAAATCATTGATTTTTTTTTCTAATCGGAAATTCATTTACTTTACATTGATAATAAATAAACTCAAGTTGGAATTTAAGAAAGAAGTATACAAACGACTTTATTGATTTATAATAAAATAGCCCTGGTACTTTAAGAAAGTATCTTTAAATACTTATCTAAAATAACCTTTTGCCTTGTTTAAAAAAAATACTTTTGTTTGAAATACCTATAATATTACTAAAAAGGTTTTTTAGACATTAAATTGCAAGCTTACTTTTGCAAACCTTGTCATGTTTCGCACATTCCCTGCAAAGTAAAGTTTGTCCTCCAATCAAATTAGCCTATTAGCTAGGACGATCCGGAGCACTCCGGGGAGTGATGTATCCCGGTATCAAAAACAAACAAATATCCGGGACTCATTCTTGGGACAGACGAACGCTGACTGAACTATACATAATTAAGTTGTTGCGGAACCCACCGGAACGAGTGCGTGTAAATTTGGTTTTCAATTATCGTTGTCGCATGGTCTCCTTGCAATCAAGCGAGGTGGATGGTCATAATTGACCCATTTGATGGCTTAAGTCGTGCTGACTTTAGACAGCTTTCTTAACATTTTTATCGTATGATTAGTTAACTGGTGGGCTGGTCACCTGGAGTACCTGTGCCGGACGGCCCGCAGGGAGCCGTTGACAGTGTGTCACGATTGTGGCGCGGCGGTGAACTCGGCCCAGCACACCTTCGAGGTGTGCCCGAGATGGGCGGCGCTGCGTCATGATCTGACATCGGTCATCGGAGGGGACTTGTCTCTGCCGAGTGTCATCACCGCGATGCTCGGTGACGACGAGTCCTGGACGGCGATGGTTTCCTTCTGCGAGGCAGTAATGTCCCAGAAGGAGGCGACGAATGGGGGTGCGCAGGAGGCGCTACTTAATGCGCCTCCAGTAACACCCCTGTGCTCGTATCGGGTTCAGGATGGGAACCTGGGCCCAGTATGACACGACGTCGCGGGGACTGCCTAAGCAGCCGGGCAGTCCCCCTTTAAAAGGAGTAGTCTGGCCTTCGCCGGGGCCAGCCTGTCGCTGAGGTGATCCTGTTGAATGCCTATCCAGGACCCTCAAAATGCGGCTGAAGGCGCACGCAGTGGTTTTAGTTTACGGGTAGGGCACTCCCAGGTGCGAGTCCCACATAGGGTCAGGATCTACCCGAGATCCTGGCTACATGCGTAAAAAGCATTTCCCTGCGATAACAAAAAAAAAAAAAAAAAAAAATGGATGAACACTAACAGATAGATCAAAATTATGTACTACATTATTGTACACCTTAGAAAAATCTACAAAAAAGTCCACGATGGCATATGTGTATCTCTTAAGGATAACATACTATATCCATTTTAATACTTAAAAAATGGGCAATTATAAAACGGTAGTTGGAAAGCTATTTACACAAATGTGGTATTAATCCTTATCATTTTAAATATTAGTTAGCTTGAGCATTTCATGAAGTATGTTTTTCCCGTTTACACCATGCAAATGAAATGCATATCTTAGAAGATATAGCAAAATCAAAATAATGTGACACCGTGATTTCGACCGAGCCGCGCGAGCCAGGCCTCTGTGATGCCGCGCCTCGCGCCCGAGCCGGGCCGAGCCCCGGTTCCGAAAGTTAGGATAATAATTATTATTGTATCAATGTAATATGGTAGAATTGTGTATCCTAAATATGCCTACTGAAAAGTCCGCGATGGCATAAAATGTCTATATTATGTTAAATTTATCATACTACCTATATCCATTTTAATACTTTAAAAATTGGCAATCATGAAGCGGTAATGTAAAAGCTATTTACAAAATACGGTATTAATCATTTCATATTATAAAATAAAGTCCTACGCCCGTCCATAGATAAATAATCATCATCAATCCGTGTACGGCTGTACATCTAATTTTTTTTTTTATGTTAGTTGGATAGGCAAACTGGCAAACGTACCACCTGATGTTAAGTGGTCGACGTCGCCCATGAACATAAACTCAGTTATGTGTTGCCTATCCTGAGACATAAGATGTTAAGTCTCGGTGCCAGTAATTACACTGCCTGTCTTGTCCTTCTCTCCGAAACAGAGCAAAGCTGTTTCACGGGAGAAATAAGCAAGATGGTGGTACCCATGCAGCCGGGAGCGCGGCACAGCGCTTCCCTCCCACCGCTAAAGTTAACGCGGGCGAAGCTGCGGGCAACAGCTAGTAATCTATATATTCATTTATCGGTGGGGGAAGGATCTATCGATTTTCAAATAAATATATACACTCAAATATACATATTATACCCTCAAATATACATATTTCAAAAATACACGTATATAAATATCCGAGTGCGTTAGATATTGATATTATGTATTTCCAACGTATCTTTAATAATAGAGGTTGCTTGATCTGACGATTTTCACGATGGGGGCTGTAGGGTTAAAGATATAATTAATCGAGCGTGTCAGATATTTTCCGGGTATAAGGCAAGTATACCCAAAGAAAGTACTCATTTAATGTTCTGACGATTTAGACGTAGCGCAAACTCTCGGTGATTAAAATATGAAAAAAAGAACCGTCCTTTTGAAATACTCGAGCGCGTCAGTTTAAAATATTATATTTTATACCGTTCATTTTAATGTCCTTGTCGATTATTTGGGGGAATTTCATAAATCTGACTTTATTAAAACAATTTTAATGATCTTAGAATGATTTAATTTTACGTACGCAAAAAAGTATATATATTTATTTATTTATTTATTTATTTAAACTGGACGCACATAATTAGGAAAATAAATACTTATAAGATTTTTTTTAAATATTTATATTCATCCGTCGGATGATTTTCGACTGGGCTCGATTTCGCCTCCTCGCCTCGATAAATTGCACATCTGTAATATCAAATTATCATAAAACACAACAATAATGTTTTTTTTGTTATTATAACCACATCCTCATAGGCTTTTGGCAATCGATCATCAGCAAACCAGGTCATTTTCAATCTCTCGTAAACATTTTTCATTCAACTTTATCGAGGATTTGTTTAAGCTTCGGCTCGTGGAAGTCGTCTGATTATGTATTTTCCAATCCTCGAATTATACTTTAAAATAAAATAAAGCCACGCTCGAAAATGTCGAGATGACTTTTATCTCCCTCACTTTCTTACATCACACGAAAATCGTCAGTTTATTTCTGGAATATACACCCATGTTTATAATATATATATATATATATATATATATATATATATATATATATATATATATATATATATATATATATATATATTACGCCTGGAAATGCTCTGAGGCATCCCGTGGGGGAGTCTCCTCAAGCAGGTATGTGGGACTCGCTGCGCCCGAAAGCAAGTAAGTAGACGCAGCTCTACCCACTAAAGCCCAGTGAGTGCCACCAATGCCGCCTTTAGTGAGGTGCCCCAGATGTGTTGAGCTAACAGGGCACCTCGACGGCTAGACAGTCCCTCAAGGGACCGACTTCACCTCCACAGAGGAGTTGTCCCGCACCACAGAACAAGCCCTCCCAACGTTGGGACAGTACAATGTGGTGAGGTTCCCATCCTCGCCCTATTATTCCTGAGAAATATTAAATTAAGTAGGTGACATATTAATTATTGACTGTTGTGGACCGATGCTTATGACAGCGGTCATCGGAATCACTCTCAACAAAATTTATTATGACTGTTTTTACAGACAATGGTGGTTCAATGGAACTTCAGGTTTCGCAGGTACGAAACCAATTTCAAAATAAAAAAAACTAAATTCACTTTTGATTTCACATTTTTTTTAATATGGTTAAAGCTTTGTTGAGGTCAATTTTAGTTTTAGATTTTTGAATGTTTTTTTTTATGAAATGATGATTTTTTTTGAGAAAGTGAATTTTTTCATCTTATTTTCAATGAATTAATAGAAATGTATGTACGCACATAACTTCAGAACCACTGCACCAAATTAGATAATTCTCTTTATGTTGTGTTGGTTATCGTCAGGACAAGGTTTGTGTATACATATAAACAAAATATAGAAATTATCGGACAATTTATTATTACATAATATACATTTATCACATATACATTATAAGAGGTGATTTAGAATGAAAATCATAACAGAAAACCGTGTTACATTAAAGGCCTGCTACACTGTCTTCAACTTACGCCTGACAGAGGAGACCTTGTTAGTTTCCAACCGTGTAGACAGTGGTTTGCTACCCAATTTCGCTTGACTTTCCAACGTCATTGGTCAGGAGAGCTGTTCTACCTACCAAGGGCGAATAAAGGGCGTCTGGTTTGCTTCTGACGGCGGTTGGCAATTCCAAGTATGTCAGTCGCTGTGAATTGTCGTATCGGTCGTAAGCGTTTCTTTCTGGTGCAAACCGCAACATGTCAGAAAAATCGGCCAAGTGCGAGTCGGACTCGTACTTGAAAGATTCCATTTATGCAACAACTTTAACAAAAAATCATTAGCTGCCATGACACGTCTTCACTGCTCGAATATCACGGCACAATGGCTTGTTTGCAACCATGTACAATGAAACAGACGTTTTTGTAGCTGACCAATGTTACCTTTGTCAGACTTTTGAAGCAAAGCGTATAGCACACGTTTTAGTTTGACAGCACTGTTTTCTTATAATTCCACTATAATCATTATCATCCCGCTTCCGCTCACTGCTGATTAAGTTAATCTACTGCGCCAGGACCTCTCATGCTGCATAGGCCTCCTTCATTGAACGGCAAGATGACCGAACTTTTGCCACTTGCATCCAACACGGACCGGCTACTGCTCGGAGATCGTCTTTCCACCTTGTTGATGGTCGACCAACACTTCGTCCACATTAACGCGGCCTCCACTCTTGAAGCATATTTCCCCATAGGCCATCCGTTCTCCTGAGAGTGTGACCAGCCCACTATCACTTCAACGAGCTTATTCTTGCGTGGTATCCTATCATAACTAACTGACATATAATTTAAAACCTCTTTTTGATATTCATCTGTCAGACTCGAAACCCAAACTTATATTTGTTATGCATTGAATTTGTATTGAAAATTAAAACGAAATATATCACACGAAGGACAAACGGTTCAAGGACGATCTTAGTGTTAAATTATTGGTGTCTTGTTCAGTAAATTCGATTGAGGTTAGCTATACTGTAAATTTACCTCCATTTAGGTGTGGTTGTCATGGAAATGTAAACTCAAATGCCACAGATTAAAATCCCGCCAAAATTTGTGTCTGAATAGCAGCCTTAATGTTCACATGCGTGTTAATAATATTTATCTATACTAATATTATAAAGCTGAAGAGTTTGTTTGTTTGTTTGAACGCGCTAATCTCAGGAACTACTGGTCCGATTTGAAAAATTCTTTCAGTGTTAGACAGCCCATTTATCGAGGAAGGCTATTATAGGATTTATAACATCACGCTGTGACATATAGGAGTTGAGTAATGCGGGCGAAGCTGCAGGCAACAGCTAGTAATTTATCTATACTAATATTATAAATATGAAGAGTTTGTTTGTTTGTTTGAACGCGCTAATCTCAGGAAGTACTGGTCCGATTTGAAAAATTCTTTCAGTGTTAGATAGCTTATTTATTGAGAAAGGCCGTGACTTATAGGAGTTGAGTAACGCGGGCGAAGCTTTGCCTGCGCAACAGCTAGTAAATTTATATCCGCTATTAGTATTTATAACACAATATTAATGTTTCTTTGAGCATAGCGCATTAGGCAAATGTGGTTTGAACAGAATTTAAAAGTGGAGAAAACTCCGCTGATGATGATGTTTGACTTGGTATAAAAGACAAGAATAAACTACACAGTGATAGTACGCGTTCTATAATCTACATACGAGCAGTATGTAAATAATGCATATCTATGTATGTTTATATTTTTCCATTACGCGTTTCTGATACTATTAGTAATTGGCAATTTTTACGAGATAATTGTATAATTTCTAAGCTATTAATATTAACCGTCATCAACACAACGGTTGCTATATATGACGATGATGATGATCATCTCAAGAGTTTTAAAGTCAAACGAAGAGTCGAGAGAGTGATGGGCCATAGTTTACCTATGGGTTGCACGCATTGGTCTAATGCGAACTTACGCACCCTCAAAGACTATTAATCTGATCAAGCAACCAGGTCTTCCTTCGAGCCATGTTGACATGATCAGGGGCACCAGTCAGGATGGAACTCAGACGGATGAAGCGGAAGTGGAAATTTCTCACCATCCGCAATACGCACGACCCAACACACCTTTGAGATTGGCCCAAGAATTGTCAGAGAGCGCCACAATCCTGTAGCAGAGCTGGTCGCTAAAGTAACGTTTTTTTTACAGATCCGGGGCACCGCAAATATGGCGGCCGATGACATCCGCGGGGTCGTTTATGGGTAGGGCTACTGACTACACAATCGCAATCCGAGTCAAAAGCGGTGACCCACATAACCACCACTGAAGGTATGTGCTAAAAGCATATCAAAGAAAACAAAAAGAGAAACCCAGACCTCGCACATCGGGGCCGAGTCCATATTCACCTAGTACCTATATATCGTCGCTTCACCATAACTACCGTATAGGTGTTATATCATAGTGAATTACTATCAGTCTCAAGTTACGTAATAATTATGGTCTGTGGGAATCTGGATTTAGCATATGTACCACCTTGCTTCGGACGACTTCCTTTCAGTCTTGGTTTTGGTGCCCAATTTCAAGGGATCTTGGAACTTTTTGCTAGGTTTATGAAAACTGGCCAATTGTTATAAAGATTTCATATTTTTTATCGCTTTCTTTTAAGAGATAAACCCGCTTGGGTTTTTGGGTTTTGGAGATTATTTTCAAATAAGGTATTTCTTAAATAAAGTATTACTACTTTAAAAAATACGCAAAATGTCTCGGATTAGATTCGAATTTTCTTTACGACTTATATAATATACACTAGCAGACCCGGCCACGATTTGCAGTGGCTGTATAAAGTTTGTACTTTGTAAGGTATTATACCTTACAAACGTCAAACAATAATGAAGGTCTAATACGTCATCTTTCTGTCTAAATGAGTTTAGGATTTGACATCATCTTGAGAATTTGACATCTGCATACAGTAACAAAATATAAACAAATGTTTTGAAATAAATAAATATTGCGATTATAAATTGAAATATAAACTACCCCATCTCCCAAGTTGGACCAAATTAAATTGCTTACAAAATTTGATAAAGATTGGTTTTGTAGTTTCGGAGTTTATCGCGAACATCATCGTGACACGAAATTTTTATATATATATAAAGATTAGTATTGTGCCAGCTAAGTAATGTCTATAAAGAAAATAGCAATGGGCAGTAGACCATGTAGTATTTTTGACGTTTTGAGATTATAAATATTACGGTAAATATAAATTTAACGGCTCATAAGTTCCTCCTCCCTAGCTCCTCCCTCCTTTTATAGACTTGCCTGCCATATAGTGTTTGCGTGTGACATTACGTAGGTCATATAGCTGTTGGTACCGAGGCAAAAAGTGTGGCTTACTAATTTCTGAATCACTTGTGACCGAATACCGCACAAAAAATGTACAAACCTGTTTCCGAAGGCCACTTGTTTTTGACAAAATAACGAACTTTTACAGCGATAATGTGCACATATTTGCCAATTTAATATTTGACTCATCCCATGTATGAAAGGCACATTATTATACTCAATATTACAAAAAAATATTTATTTGATATTACGCGTATAATTTCGTATCGATAAAAGTATTTCTCTAGAAATATTGTTTGTGTCAAGATGTCAATAAGAAAAGACAGACATAAATTATTCCGAATATCACCTGAATACAACATAATATAATCAAATATGGAATACTAGCAGGGCACCGCGGTTTCACAGGCGTTTACTTTATAATATCTTTTGCCACAAAAACGCTCTTTAATATTTTTTTTAAATTTTTTAATACATAATTTTGAACGTTTTCTGGGATCCTATTTGTAAAAGCGTATACAATTGCCTTTATAATAATTGCTTACTTTTGTCAGTCTAATCACTGGTACATCTAACCTGTGTCTTACTTATATTACTTATATCCTTATGAATATTTTATTTATTTTATTTTATCTTTATTAGGAAAACAAACAGTTTTATAATGCCTTAATTTTAGCACAATCTTAACTATTACATAAACCAATATATCACTATTAAATCACTTTTCTTATAAATTTAATTAATGTTTTTCCGGTTTATCGTATGTCTTTGTAACTTTATTATAAAATACTATTTTATATTTGTGTATTTTACCCATAGATTTAGATTTTTTTTTCTACGCAAAAAGATCCACGAAGCGTGGGAGCGAGAAACTCAAATCAAGTACAAACCACACGAGAGATAAATAAAAATTAAAACCGACTTCAAAATTAAAAAAAAAACTAAAAAGTAATAAAATAATTTCCATAATCTTTGTGCCTACAATTTATAATCAACTTGTTCTTCTACTAATATACAATCTTTGCATTTACCACGTCATTATTCGTGACGTATTACTTTTTAGTTTTTTTTTAATTTTGAAGTCGGTTTTAATTTTTGTTTAATTTTTTTTTATTTCTTAATTTTTAGTGATTTCAAAATTCGATAACTGATTTTATTTGTCTGTAATATGGGTAGAACTATTAAACGCGTTGCTCAGATTAGATAGCGCTGTATTAATGAGATGAACGTAGAAAGGGTTTAAATCATTACATAACAAATGAAAAAACCGAAATGGAATTGCGTAAAACTTTATATACATGTAATTGAAAGCAATGACGGCAGATTTGCTGCTATTCGTTAAATAATTCCATTATATATAGGTATAGAACATCACCAATATATAGATATAGAATGGATATTATGATGACCTTGAAAAACTATGATGCGCTTCCAAGCCACAGTTGTTTTTTGTTCATTTAACAACGACAAGTAATAAAATTACATGATTTTGGCATAATATTATTTACCGTATGAAGTAAGCCCAATTAAAGCTGTAAATCGTCGAGGATTCCCCTCGACTGTGTATGGTCTCCATCATCACACCTGTAATGGCGCTTATAACCCATATGGGTACAAAGTTCTCATCAATTTAAATTAATTAAGTCCAAACACAAGGTAGCTACTGTAAACTGTTGAGGAGTTCCCTTAACTGTCCTTTGTCTTCATCATCAGACCCCTAATGACAGTCACAACCCATCTAGGTGTAAATTTCTCATTATTACAAATTAATCAAGCCCAAACACAAGGTTACTGATGTAAATAGTTGGGGAGTTCCCTCGATTGTCTTTCGGCTCCAGCATCATATCGACTCCAGACCTTTATTAAATTGAAGTCCTTGAAAACACTTTATAAAAAAAATATCAAACGCACTAGTCGCCCCTACGATTTTCGAAAGTTCACCTCGATTTCTCTGGGATGCCATCATCAGATCCTGGTTTCCTTATCATGGGACCATTTGGGAAGTATACCCTTTAGAACAAAAAAAGAATTTTTCAAATCGGTCTAGCCATCTTCGAGTAATCAGGTAACATACATTAAAAAAAAAAAAAAAAAAAGATTCCGACGAATTGATAACCTCCTCCTTTTTGAAGTCGGTTAAAAAGAGACAGTGAATAAAGCACCGATATGTTACTGTTTTGGCGAGTAAATAAGAGGCCATAGCGTCCCTGTCTGTTTTACATCAAACTGTATTTTGTGATTTTTTTTTTCTATTATTCGTGCGATTAAAATTGAAAACATTAATGTAAAACTATAGTGTTGTATTCTGTGAGTAAACGTGACGTTACATGACGAAATAACCCACATAATAACCTAAAAAGAAATATTACACTCACACATGTATATCTTTATATATATAATTCTTCTGTGCGTGTGTATGTCACTGAACTCCTCCTTAGCGGCTGGACCGATCTTGATGATTTTTTTTGTGTGTGTTCAAGTGGATTCGAGAATAGTTTAGATTCACAAAAGAAAATATTTTGTACAGGACAACGTCTGTCGGGGCCACTAGTAATATAATATAATATTTTTTGTCACGTCCCCGAGCCGTCATTGCGTATGTTGTACATCATAAATCTATGATTTTTTACCTGCGCTTTGTAAATTCATAGGCCGTGTGCAAGGTACAAATACGTTCCACACTATGGTTCAGGTCTTGACGTGGCGGTGGGCCTCAGTAGCCTAAGGTGTGCTCGGCACCTTGGGCGAAGCTAATTGAGCCGAGGGGCTCTTATTAGAAGAGGGAGAAAAAGAACAGGAGGCAAGGGGCGAAGACTGGAACATTGTACCGTCCCGACGTTGGGTGGTTGTCCCGCACCACGGAACAACCCCTCTGTGGAGGCGGCGTCGGTCCCCTGAGGGACTGAATAGCCGTCGAGGTGCCCTATTTGCTTATTGAATCCGGGGCAGCTCACCAAAGGCGGCATTGGTGGCACTCGCTGGCGAGTGGAGAGCTTGTGTGGGTAGATACGTCCACTTATAAACTCTCGGGCGCAGCGAGTCCCACATACCCACCTGGGGAGTTCCCCAGCGGGATGCCTCAGAGCATTTTCCGGCTTTTAAAAAAAGGTACATATACGTTAACGTTGTCATTTTCGTGTTACGTTGACAAACCCGATCAACTGTGAGGCAAAAAATATCAGTTTCTTATAACAAAAATACAAAGTAATGGATGTTTTTACAATTTACTTTATAACATCAATATAATTGCTAGTCCGGATCTTTTGAATTTCCATTCGATGAACGAAATATGGAATCGTTATAAATAAAACCCAATTAAAATATTTACTATACCGTAAAAGGCTGTTCGGGCCACTTTGTCAGTTTTCGATATATTGAACAAGCACACATACATACAGATGCACGGCTGTTGAGCGTAAGTCTATTGCCCCGGAATTCTGTGTAATGGCGATATTCAATAAACCGAAAATATTCAATCGCGTTTATTGGAATGACCTTTTACAACTTCAAAAACTTTATGAAAACATAGCTTTTAAATTTTATATCGTTAGTTTATTTCCGATCAAAACCGAAAAATACATTTATAGCAACTATTATTAATGAAGGAAATTGAGGAGCTCGTGGTTAAGTAATAATAGCCACAAGAATCGATCCATCAGATTAAGCTACGTTTGATGTGGTTGGTCCGTGGATGGGTGATCTTTACATACTGAGACTCCTTCGTAGCTCGAAAAGCACATAATGCCGTTGGTCCCGGCTGTCATTCGTTGATATTTGATAGTCGTTACGGATCGTCAGAAGCCCGAAAGTTGCCTGGGCTAGTCTCAGGTTAATCTGTTTATGTTCATGGGTGACGCTAACCACTTACCATCGTGTGACTCGACTGTTTGTTTGACTATGTAAATATCATGAAAACTTGATACAGAATGTTAAAATAATTACTAAATATGTTTAAAAGCGAAAAGCATAAGCTCAGCTATGCTTAACTTCTATACAAGAATTGAAAATGTGAAGAAGTTAGAGACAAAAATTGTGGAGAATGCTTATACCCTTGAACCCAATATTTCGTAACAATAATTAATTATTTTAGACTTCATAATATAATATACTCTCCGTTTATGGAAAACAACGAAATCAGGTTTTAGCATGTGTGTATCGAATATTCTAAAACCAGATTTAAAAGCTGCCAGGCCTCTTTTTAACTAATAGGTAAATAAGAGTTTAAAAATGATATTCAAATTATTAGGAGAAATACCTTTTTCCAAAGTATCTATATTATATTTTTAATGCAATGAGACATTAAAAATATAATATAGGTACTTTCTTCAAGGGTCACATGTACTATTCGCAAAATTTTGACTCACACGGGTTTGACTAAGATCCGATTACAAAATTTACTAACTCAAATACATAAAGACTGCTAGGTGGAAAATCAGATGTTGATTTCAACATTTTTGCTAATATTCTTTAAATTTCATTGCGTAATATGCGGCAAAAAAGTATCGCAATATTGTAGGAAGTTATGTTTGTGATTTTAAAATAAATTCCATAATTTTACTGCCATATTTGTACACTTAATAAATTATTCTTGAAATTATCATCTGTCTGTCTGTCTAAAAGTTTTTATAGAATAGGCTCCGAAGTGGTTATGGATTTTATTAAAAAAATCGGTCATAAATTAGTACGTATAACTTAAAATGTATTCCATTCATTATTCCTTCATGTATTCCATTTTTGACGGGATAACGTCTTTTAAAACGATGAACGCAGCAGGTGCTCTGCACCAGAAAATGTCACGTTACGCCTGAACCGAGCGTGCAAACCAGACAACCAAAGTGCGGAACAAGCGATTGAGAGGCACGATGGGCCTAAGCGTTATGATGTTATCACATAAAATTGTCGTCTGTCAGCTGACTTTACCGACAATATATTTTTTTTACATATATATCTAATTGGGTACAGAAAATTTGAAAAGAAAATATTGATCAACAAAACTGACGTGGATTTTCTATAAACTTCCTAAATATACCTACCTATATTATATTTTTCCAAAGATTTCAGTTATTTATAATATTGGTCAACAAGGACCAACTTTAAGACCATGTTGGCAAATCCACGGTCTACAACAAAAAAATGACTATTATTGACGCGTATCACTATGTATATTAAAATGGTCTATCAAACTGGTTTGCTCATTCATTAACGTGGGAAACGAATTTTGTTCTATATTAATAAACTTAAACTTCATGTTATAAATCTATATTTATATTAACCATTTAATTTGTTAGATAATCTGGTCACTTTTCATTAGTGCAGAACTTGTTGTTTTTAAGACAATAGACAAATTAAACACTCTAGTACTAGCCTAGCAAAATGCAACGAGATATTAATTCAAGGAGAGAATGTAATCTTAGAGAAATAATAAAGATCTAATATAAAAAAGAAATTCTGACCAGAAGGAATTGTATAATGTACTGATGGTACTGAGCCCCACCGCCACGTCAAAGCCTGAACCGTGGTGGGGAAGATGAATTGCCTGGGTTCCAGATAAACTCATTTTTGTTCATGGCGTCGCTGACCACTTACCATAGAGTGGTATGTATTTCAGTTTATCTATCCAAGTAACATTGGTGTAGAGGCCGGGTGATTGGAGCCAGGAAAATCAAAATATCTTTTTACCAAGTTCTCATTACACTCACCTCACGAGGCTATCGCAGGATTAGGTCAATGTGGTCTGAAGCATCATTAATAATTTAAAATATTCTTATTTATATTAAATGTGAGACATATAAAGGCGAAAATAATTATGTAACAAACATTCAAAGCGTGAGAATTCAGTTCTCTCATCTTTTAACTGCTGAAATGCAATGATTTAAAATTAAATTGATAGCTTATGGGTAGATTATGAAAGGCTAAAAACTAGGAATTGTGAACTCGCCCACGATGATATTGAATAGTGGACAGCAGATTAACGCTCAACAGATATGTCAATATCATCATCGCGCAACAATCATGTAATTTTTGCTAATTGTGTATTTTGTAAAAAACTTTTAAGTTAATTTTTTTTATAGCAGGAGGGCAAACGAGCTGTTGGAGTCTTTGGCGACTATCGACGTCCATACACATCCGCACAACCAGAGATTATGCAGATGCGTGGCCCTTCTTTTCCCTATCCCCCCTAATGGACCACCGGAAACCCACAAACCGTACGAAACGCGACAGCATAGCTGTCACTTAACACTGGTATTATGTGAGCGAGATACCTCTCGCTCACATAATACCAGTGTTACCAGTGTTACCAGTGCCCCGGTGGTACTGGCCCATGTCGACTGCAAAGCAGCATCACTACGTCTTACAAGAGTTAGTGCCATGCTTAATTTACTAAATACTCTTTAGAACGTAGGCACAAACTCTCTACAGTGATAAAGATATTTTTTTCTTTTAATTAGTGATAATAGTTTTGCAGAGAAATATCTTCATACTACCCCATATGTTATCCCTGATTTCGACTTATATTAAAATCCCTTATTAGCTTTAGTAACTTGTAAGTTTATTTTCGTTAGCTTACTTGTAAGTTTATGGGTTTTAATAAAAACATCGGATAACAAACACATCGTGTAACGCCAAGAGGCATCTTTCTATAAATTTGCCTTTTTGTTCCGTAAAATGCTTAAATACAAGTTACGTTGCCTACGGTCAACTAAATGTACCTCATGCTGAGGTGATCCTGTTGCCTGCAGATCCGGGACCCTCAAAAATCGGGTCGCAGGTGTTTTAGTTCAAGTAGTGCACTCCTAAGTGCGAGTCCCAGATAGGACCCAGGAACCTTACCCTAGGTAGGTAACCTTGATACATGCGAAATTCATTTCCCTGCGCTATCGAAAAAAGCTAATCGTACGTAGACAAACATTCTGGTTTTTTCATACGGAGTTTTTAAATGCAACATATAATGGTCCTTTTAATTCTAGTGAGACCTTGTATTTATAAAAATAAGAAATTTGACCACTGTTGGACATGGACTCACATTACTAATAATATTTTGGATGATTCTGTATATAAAGTAGATTTAACTAATAGAAAATTGGCTACGAACAAGTAAATGTCTAAAATAAACATGATATAGGTGAATATATACATGATTTACTTAGCAACGTGAAATCTAATTTATTCAAAAGTAAAAATTCACTCTTAACAAGTCGATCCAGGTACTTGAAATGCACTCATTACACTTGAGAGGCTTCGCATCCTGCGAGGTGTCCGGAAAAATATTTTACATTTTGCAAATATAATAAGATTATATTTAGTAGGGTGTGTAATAATGTAAGTTATATTTAAAAGGATGTGAAATATTGTAAATTATATTTAGCAGGATGTGTAATATTGTAAATTATATTTAGTAGGATGTGTAATATTGTAAATTATATTTAGTAGGATGTGTTATATTGTAAATTATATTTACTAGGGTGTGTAATATTGTAAATTATATTTATTAGGGTGTGTAATATTGTAAATTATATTTAGTAGGATGTGTAATATTGTAAATTATATTTAGTAGGATGTGTTATATTGTAAATTATATTTACTAGGGTGTATAATATTGTAAATTATATTTACTAGGGTGTGTAATATTGTAAATTATATTTAGTAGGGTGTGTATTATAAAAAGCTTTTTTGTAAGGCTTTCAATTAATGCAACGACATTTCCCAACTACTCAGGCAGTTCGTTTGCCTGGTGGTAAGTAATCTGCGACTTCCTTAGACGTCCGCTATACCTGAGGATTAGAAGGTGCATTACTGGCCTTTAACATATTTAAGCTCTTATTTCAGTTTCGCGCGAGCGGTCGTATTAGACTCACGTCTCTGTATCGGTTCGCGAGAGCGTAAATTTCTACCTGCGGATATTATTTTTCAACTACCCCCATGTTCATTACTGTAAAAGATAATGGATAGTTTTGTTAGATCATTAAGTTTTAACTCTAATCAATCCGATATGAGAGAAACGTGTGTACAGGAAGAAAATAGTGTGCAGGAAATTGAGGAAGTGTAATATGAAGCCCAAAAGGGTCCGGAAAAGAGAACAAGACAGGAAAGTGAGGAAGAAATAGAAGATAATGTGGAATGTATAACTGTTAATAGAAGATCCAAACGTTTGTTGCGCAGTGACTCTGATAACAACAATCAGAGAAATACTACTGTAGAAGTAGGTGTGGAGAAATCAGGCTTTGTTGTAAGGTTGTCTTCTAAACAAATGCTCCCTAAACAATTTGGTATGGCAAAGCTTTTGATCAAAGAAAACATTGAAAATATAATTGCTATTAAATACAGAAGCCCATTCAAAGTTAACATCAAGTTTAAAACCAAGGAAGACGCAAATAAACTATTAAACTGTAAGAAATTTAATGAATCTGAGTATATTTGTCAAAGTGTGGACGAAGTAACTCTTTCTTATGGTATAGTAAGGGATGTAGACTTAGACATAGAAGAGAAAGAAATACTCGCACAATTTAAATGTGAATATGATATTGTAGCCATGAAAATACTAAGGCGTTTAACTGATAATGGTAATTGGGTTGATAGCACTGTGATCCGATTAGCATTCAAAAGTTCCTTTTTACCCTCGTATATATTTGGATACGGGTGTCGGTTTAAAGTAGAACCATACGTGTTTACCGTAACACAATGCTCAGGATGTTGGAGATTTGGACACACAAGGAAATTTTGTCCAATTAAAAGGATAAAATGCCCAAAGTGTGGTCAAGATCATGAGAATTGTGAAACAAATGCATTCGTATGTATTAATTGTAAAGGAAGACATATGGCATTAGATAAAAGTTGTCCAGTGTTTATAAAAGAAAAGAGCGTTAAAAAATTAATGAGTGATAATAACTGCACTTATAAAAGACCTTTAATGATCTACAATATTAGTGATACTCAGGCCAAAAGAATTACTCTGTCTCAACCTAATCCAGACACAAACGGAAAACAAGGATCCTATAATTATACATATAGAGATATATTACTAGGAGAAAATAAGGAAAATGGGACTGAAACAGAAAAAGAAATAAATTGCGAAAATAATGAGTCTGCTAAACATGTAGCGAATAAAAGTAAAAAACGACAAAATAGCCCAAAAAATAAATATTCAACAAGTTCAAATATTGAAGAAATAAGACAGGACAATGAAATAGAGGAAGATGGGGAGAAAGAGAAAGAAGAAGACATGCTTGAGAGATGCGAGACAAGTTCATCAGGGGAAACAAAAAAGAAAAATAAAAAGGGGTTATTTGCAAGGATAAAAATTATTGTCTTAAAAGTAAAGGAGATATTAGTGACAGACAGATCATTTGAAGAAAAAGTTTGTCTATGTATACAATACGTCTTTAAAGAAATCATGTCATATTTAAGTGAGAACTTTATGGTTGGAGATATAATTAATTTTTTGTTCAAGAATAATGGCTAGACACAATTTTAATATAAATATACTTCAGTGGAATGCACAAAGTTTAAAGCCGAAAATATCTAATTTTGAAATTCTACTTTATAGGGAAAAAATATATCTAGCTGTAGTTAGCGAAACGTGGCTGGAACCAAACTCTTATATAAATCTGTCGGGATACAAAGTATATAGACAAGATAGGCCAGACGGTTATGGTGGCGTCGCTATCATTTGTCATAATTCTTTGCAAACGTTTAAAATTCCTTGTCCTGTTAGTAATTCTGGCATAGAGATTATTGCTATTAAAATTTTAAATTGTAAGCTTTTACATAATATCGTCTCCATATATTGTCCATCGTCTGTTCGTACTGTGCAATCAGATTGGGATGGAATATTTTCACAGTTTTCAACAAACACCTTGATAACAGGTGATTTTAACGCACACCATCATAATTGGTCAAACAGAAATGATACCCGCGGTAATCAATTATTCTTTGGATAATAACTACTTTACGCTAAATACTGGAAAAGCTACCAGAGTTAAGTTTGTAAATAATACGCTTCAAGAAACATCTCCAGACATTTCGTTTTGTTCCGCAGACATTGCAGTTAATACTGAGTGGGACGTCACCAACGAAAGCTTGGGCAGTGACCACCTAATTATTAAGCTTTGTATAAGATATAAAGACTATTTACAATTTACTATGAAAATAAATTTCAAATTAGCCAATTGGTCAAAATATAAAGACACTGTCGAAAATTTATTTACTCAATGTACTGGGTCTTTTGGTAGTGTCCAGGAGATGTATGATTGTTTTATAAAAAACATTAATCAAGCAGTTGACCAAAGCATCCCTTTCAATAAGATCTGTAATGATCCTTCTCGTAATTTTATCCCTAAAAATTATTGGAGTCCTGAAATATCAAGGATTATAGGCCAACGACGACTAGCACTTAAGTGCTTTAGAAGAAATCCAACGCCACAAAATCTATCATGCTTGAATTTATTAATCTCCAAGGCTCAACGTTTGATAAGACAAGCTAAGTCCCGGAGTTTTCAAAAAAATTGTGATAGTATTAATGAATCTACCACCTTATCGGACATGTGGCGTAAAATGAGATGGATTAAGGGGTTTCGGCAAGCAAAATCATATACGTCTAACTTGGCCAAAGAAGAACTTCTGTTTTCCTTAACTCCCGATTTTGTGGCTGACCCTTCAAGGACATTTTCTTCAAGCAACCCGAAGCTTGATACAGATTTCACATTACATGAAATGGAAAACTGTTTTAAACGCAATGATACTTCTCCTGGACAAGACGAAATATATTACTCTATGTTATATAACCTTCCAGACTCAGGTTTTATTGAATTTGTACAACTTTATATATAGATCTGGCTGTGTTCCTACTCAATGGAGAAAAATACAAATTGTACCAATATATAAACATAATAGTGGTCCAAATTCTAAACTAAGACCTATAGCATTAATTTCCTGTTTATGTCAAATTTTTCATTTATTACTGGCTAAACGTTTGGAGTGGTATATTGAATATCACAAAATGTTGTCAGCAAGCACAGTGGGATTTAGGAGAGGTCAATCTTGTCTCGACTGTTTGGTTCGCCTGGTTTCGAGTGTCCAACTCGGTTTCTCACAAAATATTCCAACCATAGCTTGCTTTTTAGACATAGAGGGAGCTTATAATAACGTGTCAATTGTAAAAGTTATATCTATTTTAGACGAATTAAAGGTAGGAAAGAAAATGTGTTCGTATCTATGGGAATATTTAAAAGAGAGGCATCTTCAAATTAAGTGTGAAGAGAGCAATAACGTTTTGACTAGATGGACTAACAAGGGACTATCCCAGGGCGATCCCTTATCACCTTTACTCTTTAACATTGTCACTATCGAGATTTGTCAACAGATAAACCAAGTTTATATTAGTCAATACGCAGATGACTTTGTTATTTTTGCCAAACACAATAATATCGAGGATAGTGTATCAAGCTTACAAAGAGCGATTAATTGTTTAATTAAAATATTAGAACAGCTTGGACTAGAACTTTCTGCTCATAAATGTAAATACGTTGTTTTTAGCAGGGCTCGCAGAAGTCCACAAGTACAAATTTATGTTAAGGAATCATTACTAAATTCAACCGATAATATAAAATATTTGGGTTTTTGGTTAGACAGATCTCTGAGATGGTCTAAACATATAAATGAAATGTATGGAAAGTCCTGTAAATTTTTAAATTTGTTGAAAGTTTTGGTAGGGTCTAATTGGGGTACACACCCTTTACATATTCGTAGAATTTACATTGCTCTTGTGAGAAGCCGGTTGGACTATGGAAGCTACCTCTATGACAATGCAGCCAATTGCCACGTGTCTAAACTAGACAAAATACAAAACCAGGCTCTTAGAGTAATAGGAGGTTTTATAAAGTCCACTCCAATACACATTATGGATAGTGAAATATGCATTTCACCTTTGAGGACGAGGAGATTATATTTTATAATATTTTATAATTTTTATTGTGCTATAAATATTGTTTAAAAGTTAAGTCTTTCTCGAATAGTATGAATACTCACCTATTTGATAAACTTTATAGTTTTCTTAGTAGTACATTTTGGTTACATAAAAAGAAGCCATTGCCAGCAGTGTGTTATAATGAAATCAAACAAGATATTATGTCTTCATCATATCCGCTTGAAATGTTTACTTTGGATACGTGGGTCTCCAACATTAATTTAAAAGCCATAATTCATAGTACATTGGATAGTTTAACAGGATCTAAATCGCAGTACCCGAACCGTCTCACCTTAAAATGTGAAGTTATTCAAGAATTACAGCGTAAATATACTGGGTATCACGTCATTTATACTGATGCATCTAAAACAACACTTGGTCTCGGTACTGCGTATTATGATCCAACATTTAAAAATTATAAGTTACACAAAATTAAAAGTAAATATGTATCTATCATGACTGCTGAACTCTTTGCTATATCACAGGCGTTATGCTATGCTTCTAGTTTAGATGTCCGTAAAATAGTAATCCTCACTGATAGTAAAAGTGCTCTTCTACATATTGTTCGGTGCGCCTTTGGATATAGAGGAATGTCTACTGCATACAATATACTTAATGAACTAAATAAAGCCTGTAGTAAAAATGTAACTATTGTACTCCAATGGGTTCCATCTCACAACGGTCTTTCCGGGAACGAAAAGGCTGACAAATTAGCTAAAAAAGCTGTATTAGAAGTGGACGAAGCGAATATCCTACCAAGATATTTAGAGGTATTAACTAAATATAAGAGAAAATGCTATGATATATTTAAAGAATACTTTGACGAACAATCGAAAGTTAAAGGCATTTGGTATAAGACTATTCAATGTGAGCCTCCTCGTATCCCGTGGTTCCATGCAGCCTCACTGAACAGGCAACAGGTTGTTTCAGCATGTCGGCTACGAGCCGGACATGTGCCTGGCAAAAGTTTCGCGTATTTGATGAGGAAAGTAGAGACGCCTAACTGTGACCATTGTAATAAACGGGATGACGTATACCATCGATTAATAGAATGTCTACGGTATACCGACGAGAGGAACTTACTTTTTACTAAATTTAAATTAAATATTAATGATGTTGGTGTGTTAAATAGCGTCTTAGCTGATCCAAATTCTGATGCAGCTAGAACTATGTTTAACATGTTTAAATATACAAATTAGTTTTAGAATTAGAGGTAATAAAATATGTATAATATGTAAATGTATTAGAATAAGGTACAATGGGATTGGCATTGTCATTCTATGTACAAAAATCCCTTATTAAATAAAGAAAAAAAAAAAAAAAGCTCTTATTTTGAAAGTCCCTAAAAATCCTCAAAAAAGGAAGGTAACGCATCTGCATAACTTTTGGTTGTGCGGATGTCTACGGGCGTCCGTAGTCACTATGGGGCTTCGACTGCTCGGTTGCCTCCTTATGACATAAAAAAATTTGATTAATTTTACCTACTCAGTTAAAAAAAGCGTATGGTGCTTTTAACTAAATTTTTATGCTAACTTCACTTGTAGAAATGGATACCGATGAAATTCTTTAACAATGAATATGAGCACCTCTTCTAACCTTCTTTAAATGATAGATACCTTACTTTCTTTTTTCTAGTAACATAATATTATTTTTGTTAATCCGTTAATTCTTGTATAATAATAAAATGGACTTTCAATCTTTTTTAGTTTGCGTTTTTTTTTTGTTTTTTTTGTTATTGAGATACAGCTAGGTAAACGATGAACATACAATAAATGATAATATTTTTATTAATAGTTTTATATAGAACTAGTGGCCCCGACAGACGTTGTCCTGTACAAAATATTTTTTTTTGTGAATCTAAACCATTCTCGAATCCACTTGAACACACACAAAAAAAAATCATCAAGATCGGTCCAGCCGCTTAGGAGGAGTTCAGTGACATACACACGCACAGAAG
This sequence comes from Helleia helle, assembly GCA_963853865.1. Lineage (NCBI taxonomy): Eukaryota > Metazoa > Arthropoda > Insecta > Lepidoptera > Lycaenidae > Helleia > Helleia helle. Next base: position 12,129,279 of record OY971420.1, read on the forward strand.
AATTATATATATAAAGATTATCATCTACGCCTAATGCTTTTAGACAACAATTAAATCGACTGTAGCGTAATAAAATATCCAACCAAGTATATTTCAAAATATATTTAACACCTATTTCGAATCGTGAAAATAAATTCTTATTTAAAATTATAGGTTGGAAAAGTTCTAAATTCTTCGTAATCCTTCGAATCTAATTTAAACTATAAATAAAAACGACAAGCATTTAAGTCTAGTAAAAATATTTAGAAAATTTGTTTTATATTAGATATATATTGTGTGTATAAGAAAAACACATTGAGTAACTCTGAAAACGTGCTCGAGTTTAAGTGGTCCTTCCAAATAAGCCTAAAAGTAAATGGCAAGTAAACCATAAAGTTATAAGATGCGTGTGATGTTCGGTAGGTAATGGATAATGGTAATGATTTTTTTATCCCCTTTTCTTTTGTATTCTTATAAAGGAGCAAAATTTATTGAATAATTCTATAAATGTTTTATAGCTTAAAAATATAGACATTATGGAAGTTTTTAGACGTACTTATTATTAATAATTTTCTAGATATGATAAAAAAATACAATCTTACATAATTAGTTGGGTACTGTAAATATTTCTATAAAATCTAGTCTAGTCGACTAGTCTATCTCATGGAATCATTTTATATTCTGCTGACCTACAAGATACCTATAAATTCAGTTTTGATTCAATCTAAAATAATTATAAATATAATAAAGGGATAAATAGCGTAGGTTTCCTAGCCTCTCCTCTAAATTACGAAAGTAATTTATTCAAAGTGAATTCATAGCTTTAACACTTAAAATTGGGTCAGGAATCTGTAATTTATGCGCTTTCTCTACGGGACTTTAATCGTTGCTTCCTCCAAAAGTGTAGATATTAATGATTATAACTCAAATTCTAAAATCGATATCATGATTTTTACTTTATATTACATCAATACAGATAAATAAAATTGGAGTGTCTGTTTGTATTAAATTAACCGCTTTTTGTTGAATGCATAAGGATGTATACATACATTACACATAACAAATAAATTCATATTATAAAAAAATTGCAATTTTTACATTTTTTGTCTGTATAACTGTTTGTTCAATTAGTTAAGTAATTGCTTGTAGTCTTAACATAGGTAGCTTTAAGGGCTTTAAGCTTAAAGTATTAATATTTTTTTGTCATTCTTCTTTTGTACTATGTCCACATTTGGCTTTCTACACGCATTCTTTTAGGTCTGCTGGCAGAAATCTCTACGAGGAATAAGCACACCTAAATTACAAAAAAAATAATATATAATATAATAAAATAAATAACACTTTAAATACTTTTCATGTACATAAAGAATAAATAAATAAATGAAAATACCTAAAATTCTTACGTAGATAGTACTCCTTAAATAGGTACATATTTAATCTTTACCAAATTACCTAATCTTGTTTAAGTTTTATCCATGTCTCGAATGAAGTACTTAAAGCAATATTAGATATGTCAAATACGTTTAATTCCAGTTGGAATCGTTCGGAACCAAAAGCAGTTTGCTCTAAGTAACGTCGGAGTATAGGAATCCCTAGACGACAAAGTTCGTGACCGAGCGACACTGGAAGCTGAATGCTTTCAGTATGGCTCCTTTTGATCACAGAATATATGCAAGTTGTGCGTATAGCTCAAGCTAATCATATTTGACAAAGTAAAGTGGGTGATAGACGTACGAACTTAAAGATCGCATACTTACACGTTTCGACATAGGTGACACACGTGAAGTTTATATACTCTGTATTGCGATGTTGTCAACAGAAGAAGCTATGTGTTATTTAAGAAGTATATCGTACTAGCTGTTGCCCGCAGCTTCGCCTGTGCTTTCACACAGCCTGATCCGGATTGATGATGATTATTTTATAGCCTAAATTACTCCTAATGAATTCAGCTATCTGCCAGTGAAAATCCCGTCAAAATCGGCCAAGTCGTTTGAGAGATTAGGTGGAACAAACAGACGGACAGACAAATTAATAAAAATGATTTTTATAAACTAAAACGAAATGGTGACTCGCAGCTCGCGGCTTGCAGTGCTGCCACACGTACCTAAACGTACCTTCAAACTTGTCGGATTCTCAACGAACTTACTTGGTGGTTTTAGTAATGGCTCACTATACGTAGGGCTTCTGTTGAACTATAATGAAAATCGCCCTGTCTTGGTAAATGCAATCCTGAAATGAAATAAGCGCTACAATATTGGCTTCGAGCAATTAAAACTAACAATAGAAAGTTCTGGAAAACGGCTAAAGCTTCATCTGAATGCTGTATCATTGTTCGAGAACAGGTTTATTTTATTGATGCACTTTTTACAAACATTATTGAGTTCGGATGCGCACAAACACATCAAATTATAGTAGATTTTATTTAGTTATTTTTGTTATTCGTATACCTACTCTATTTAGGGTTTTGAATTGAAAGCCGCGTTCGGAAAGCCAAGCCAAGGGATCGGTCGACCTCCAAATAGATTTGAGGATTTTTGTGCAGTTACCGGATATGTTGAATGCAAATGACGAGGATAGTTTTGTCGTTTATTAAAGGAGGCCTCTAACAAACGCCGAAAATAAGTTAAGTGTGATATAATAGAACTGCAACCAAATACGTAACGGGTTAAACTGTCAGAAAAAATCTGCCCTGTTACTTATTCACGAAAAGAATTAATTAATGATATTTTTCCGGACATACCAAATAATTACTTGGATTATACACAGTAATTGGACTATTTTTGCAGACAAAAATGTCGATGGTGACGAAATTAATTGCCAGATACTGCTGTCCTGCAGTCTGTTGAAGATTGGTTCCCTATTATTCTTCTGCGTAATATAAATTCACCTCACACACAATCCATTAAGTAATGGTACACATTTCGTCATCAAAAAGGTCACCGGACAAATTATTGATGCAACCATTTTGACTGGAAAGTTTTAAGAAAAAGTGGTCCTGTTCCACGTATTCCAATAATACAGAAGGCTACAGTTTCCTATTCGTTTAGTTTTCGCCGTATCTTAACTTTTATACCGACAATAACGTTTTCATGTTTATTTGTAAACTAGTGGTCTTTCCCGGCTTCGCACGCGTAAACAATTTGTAGCCTTTTTTCTTTCTGTAACGCCGGGAAATGATCTGAGGCATCCCGCTAAAACCCCGTGAGTGCCACCAATGCCGCCTTTGGTGAGGTGCCCCGGATCTAATGAGCAAACATGGCACTTCGACGGCTAGTCAGTCCCCCAAGGGACCGACGCTACCTCCACGGAGGGGTTGTCCCCCACCAACCCACCAACCCCTCCCAACGTCGGGACAGTACAATGGGGTGAGGTTCCCGTCCTCACTCTTTGCGATATCTTCTTATAAGAGGGGTACAAAGAGGCCCCTCGGCTCAATTAGCTTCGCCCCTACTACTGAGCCCCACCACCAAGACGAGCCTTGAACCATGGCTGGGAAACAATTCATAGCCTACGTTACTCGCTGATAATGTGGCTTTCTATAGAAGAAAGAATTTTTCAAATCGATCCAGTAGTTTCGGAGCCTATCTAATGCAAGCAAAGAAACAATCAAATCTTTCCTCTTTATAATATTAGTATGCATAATAATTTTACTGTTTTGAATAATTCACTACAATATATTTTAACGTATCTTAGACAAAGCAAAGCATGGCCGGGTCTGCTAGTATGATATTAATACTCAAAAGTTTGCAAAATCCAAAAGTGCACGCCTCATAATCTCATTTTATACCTACATCCATTCACCATTCCACAATAAAGTTGATTATTCGTTGCTAAGCAACTAACCAGTCAGTTGCTTAGCAACGAAAAGTCGGATATAGCTCTTATTGCCTGACATTGGTGTGTTTGTAAAATAGTTTACAAACGTAGTAAGTTTTTTTTTCTAACTAATAAATTAAATGAACTAAATGAATTGAACGCTAATATTAATTGAGAAAATTTGCAGTGTGTGATTAAAAATAATATCCGAGTACGATATTTTTTTCGACCAATTAGGTACCCATGGTCATGAGTACTCATGAGAGAAGGGCAGGACAGGTAGTATAGTTAGTGGCACCGAGACATAACACGCTACGTCTCAGGAAAGGCAATATGTGAATCCCTTATCGGTCCTAGTTTTGGTTTACTTGTTTATTTTCATGGGCGACGTTGACCACTCACTATCATGTGGCTCGACTTCCCGTTAGCCTATCCAACTAACATAAAAAAAGCAAAATTAAAATTTTTGAAAAAAACCCACGACGGTTAAAACATAATTGAAAAATGATAAAATAATTAAAAAACCCCGACATTTAAACAACAGAGTATCAGTTTTCATAGCACTTCCCTACGCACCTATTTGGTTCTCGAAGACGTAGACGTGGCAATAACATAATATTATTCAAGTCCCTATGAACTTAATATAAAACCCAATATAATCAGTCTGGGGCTGCCATTGAATGGACTAGATTTGTAGTTTTATAGTAACGTCAATAATTTGGAGATATTTTATTGCTATACATATATTTCTTCAAATTTAAAACAGTAATGAAACCGCATCAAAAATTGACTAGTAGTTTTGGAGAGAAATGGGAACATTTTTTTACGTTTTTTACGTTTATTATCTCTAGTTGCATAAATTCTTTAAATCGAGGATTTTTTAATTATTTTATTCTTTTTAAATTACCTGCATTTTAACCATCGTGGGTATTTTATGTGTAATTTTGCTTTTTTATATTTATGTTGAAGTTTAAAATAGTGATGGCAGCCCCCGACGGCTTATATTGGGTTTTATATTAAGTTCATAGGGACTTGAATAATATGTTATTGCCACATCTACGTCTTCGAGAACCAAATAGGTGCGTAGGGAAGGGCTATGAAAACTGATACTCTGTTGTTTAAATGTCGGGGTTTTTTAATTATTTTATCATTTTTCAATTATGTTTTAACCGTCGTGGGTTTTTTTCAAAATTTTTAATTTTGATTTTTATTTCAAACTTTTTATAGAGTATGCTCTATAAAACTAATTAATATTAAATATGTAGAAGCTAAAATTAAATATATTAATGACTGCAGCGCCTTCAAGTGATTTAATCTTCACTGGTCAACCACAAACTCATTATTAAAAGCCGCATCCAAATCGGACCAGTAGTTTTGGTTTTGTAAAAACAATGTTTACTGCAGCGCTCCCTAGTGAGGTGTCTCCGTAACACACTTTTAAGAACATGCAACACGAATTGTTTTCTAATGTTTACGCGAATTTCACTCATTATACTGAAACACTTTTTTACGGATTTTATCGCGGTTTATTAAGATTTTTACAAGCCCGACGTTTCGGATACTTTACAGCAACCATGGTCACGGGAGGACTGAGGTGTCATACGTCCTAATGTTACAAAGTTATTCGAAACTACCCTATGATACATCAATATTTTGGTTAGTCCTATCTACGCAGAAAGTGCTAACTGTATCTTTAATCTGTGACATATTATGCTTGGATTTTGATTTGATAATATTAATAATGGGATCCCAAGCAGGTGGTAAGAGCCAGCCATCTTCTCTATTGAAATTAGGATGTTTTTTTAATTTCAATAGCCTCACGGATCATCCTTGGTTGGAATCGGTGTTCTTTTGCGAGAACTTGTGGTTTATCAAATCTGATATAATGGCGAGCTTGTCAAGACTATGTTCACAGATGGCAGACTTAGTGTAGCGACGGTGTTTTAAATCAGCTATATGTTCTTTGACACGAGTTTTAATAGATCTTTTTGTTTGGCCTATATAAGAGAGACCACAGTCGCAATCAAGCTTGCATACTCCTGCATATTGTAAGGGTATATGACACTTGACAGATGGTAAGAATTGACCTATCTTTTTTGGCGGCTTGAAAAAGGTTTTGATGGAAGCTCGCTTTAGGATGAAGCCAATCTTGTCAGTGACTCCTTTCATAAATGGTAGCACAGCAGGTACTCGCTCAACAGTGGCTGCTTTCACGCGGTACCGGTGATGAAGACGCGGCACCCGAAGCTTGTTGTCTCGCAATACTTGCTTAACGTGTTGAAGCTCGGTTGCCAGGTGTTGCTCATCACAGATCCCTTGTGCTCTCTGAAACAAAGATTTACCCACGGTAGCTAACTGTGTTGGATGGTGGTGAGATTCGCCGTTTAGGTACTTATCCGTATGAGTATGCTTCCTATACACTGTATGGCTATATATACACTAGAGGGCCTAGTGAGTTATCAACTTAATATATATCTAATAATATACACCAATCTAATCCGAACCCATCTCTAAAATCCGCATCAAAATCGGACAAGTAGACTTGGAGATAAGCGGCAAAATAGGTTTACACACACAAACTGCCTCTCACCCCAAACGCATATACAGTCTCCGTTCCGTAGCGGGTAAAAATCTTTTAATCTTTACTTACATTTACACTTCAAAACTTTAATGAAATCTTAATTAAAGTTAGGTACACATTATTAAAATAATAATTGTTACTGTCATTTTGTCACTCTTCATTATGTTGCATTGTTAACGTTCTGAAGCGAACTTAAAGTATATAATATTGTGATGAACGTGTGAACGTGAACTAATGAATTGTACTAGAAAGGAGATATAATTTCTAAAATAATTGTAATTATTATTTTATAAAATAAAATGATTCCTACAATACACATAAAACGCAGTGTCATATTTTAGAATTATTACTTTTTGTTTGACAGGCAAATTCAAAAGTAAGGTGTTCAATGAATTAAGGTAGGTAGGTATAATGCAAAGATTAAACGGTCCAGATGCGTTATGGAACTTAGGAATTAGTTTAAATAAATTACAGGCTTAAATATTATATAGGCTATGAAGTCGGCTAGGCTGTGCAGTTGTCAGTTCTATAAATAAGTACGACTTAAAAATATTCCGATAACATATTGAAAATAGGTAACCTAAATTGGTATACCCTTACCAGTTTACTACCCCAGCACCTTACTTGTCAGTAGCTGTCACATACACCGATTCATAAACAGACTCACAGACGTCTTGAAAAGATTATTTTATAGATATTATTTACTATCTTAAACAAAATATTTTATCAAAATACGTTCTATGTGCCGGACAGATTAATTTACTCGATATAAAGCCCTCAAATTAACCTGTAAGTGAGATATAACCAACATACCAAAATCAATTTCAGATTCGAGAAAACTGCTTTTTTGGCATGTCAAGAGTTCGCTTGAGGCATGTAAAATTTTATAGCATATTTCACTAGTATGTTTAACAATTTTAATAACTTTAGAACCTGAAATACTTTCTGAATTCTGAAATACGTAACTAGTATGACAGGTATTCATCTCACACGCGAGTATAGTATGCTTAGAATGTAGTAGGATTGTTCTATAGCTACTTTGATGCCATATTTACTATTTTCGAGATAAATTTCAAGAAATCCTGAAATACATTTTATCGTGACTAAGTACAAAAATTAATGCCATTAACCAGGTGGGAAGACGACCTCCGAACAGTGGCCGGTCCGTGTTGGATGCGAGTGGCCAGGGATCGTTCGTCTTGGAGTTCTTTGAGTGAGAGAGTTCAGCAGTGGACGGCTGGGGGCTAATGATGATGAAGTATAAAACTTTATGACGGATTCAAAGTTACTAAATAAAAACAGCATACATATTATAATGAAGTAGTTTTTACGGATTTTATCGCGGTTTATTAAGATTTTTACAAGCCCGACGTTTCGTCCTTAAAATTGTTTCATCAGTGAAATTCGCGTAAACATTAGAAAGCATTTCCTGAAAATTTAATATTTAAAAACCATGAGTAGAAAACTAAAATTCAAGAGATACACATCCATTATATGAATATACATTTTTCTTGCATCACTAAATAATTCTAATGTCCAAATTACATGAGTTCTTCAGTGGATATGGAGGTTTGGAGTCAGTCAGGACAGAATTTCAGACACAGATAAACTATATATTCTGTAGGTACCTCATGGATAGTTGCCCCCCCCCCCCCATTGGTTCTCCTCGTCTACACGTCTTCGAATCGCTACGGACAATACTCGAGGGTAAGATACCGGGTAGAAAGCCACCAGGAAGACCAAGGCGAAAGTGGTTTGACGACATCAAGGACTGGACTGGAACAAGTTACCACCGAATGTAGAAAATATCCCATTGTCGGACGGAGTATCGAATGCTGACCTAACATCAATATGATGATGCCACCCAATGACGATGAACGCACCTGCTAATCCTTTGGTGGAGCTGGTATCTATGGATGTCGCTGGTAAATCCCTTACCCCCTGGTGTATCGATTGTCCGCTTACCCCCTCTCCTGTTAAAAAATCATTAAAATAGCACTTGCCCAAGTTACCTTTACTATAAAGAACATTTTTCAGGATTAAACATATTTCTATTTGCGTCGAATTCGATTTAGATTTACCAATACCTAACGTTTGCAGGTAAATCAGAAACAATAATACGCGTGGCCGAATTTGAAAGCCATGAAATATTTAACTGATTGCATATGAAATACTGGCAAGGGATCGGCCATCTCGATGTTTATTGAGTGAGTATTCTCCTGGGTGGTAGCCACTGCCCTGGCTGGAGATCCGTCATGGGAGATCATGGCGTTGGTGCTAGGCAATGTGCGCCTTTTCTGCTCACAGAAAAGGGCCACTTTTTGGTGAGTCACCGACGTAGGAGGAGCTATCGCATGTGTGGTGGCTGGGACGACAGTGGCTATTGCGAAGGAGCGGGTAGGTCCTAGTCTAGTCGCCGTATGGCCAACGCACGGCTGAGGCACTGCATCGGGTGCTGGCGGCGTAAATACACCACCGGAAGAAACCACTCACCTCCCGCCTGACACAGATGCTCACCGAACATGGCGTACCTTTGTCGGGTGACCAGGAGAGAGAGTACTAGGGTAGGCCTGCCAGGAGTTCGGCACTGTAGAGGAGTCAGCCCAGCACACTCTAGAAGTGTGCGATAGATGCACAGCATCATGACCTCATGTTAGTGCTTCGAAGGGACCTTCGGGCGGCGGTCGCCGACGCCACGTCTGTGCCGATTCATCGACGTAGGAAAGGAGTGAGGAGGAGGCGTTATGCCCTGTCTAACGGGACTCGGGTAAGGTTGGGTACGTGCCCCGGTAGAAAAAGAAAAAGAGTTCCTGCATACTATAAAGAAGCCCTATTAGTCTTTTTGAGGAAACTGGCTAGTCGCAGTGGTTGTCCTATGTTAGTCAGATCCCTGACACTCCCCTCAAAGCGGCTGAAGGCAACACGCAGCGGTTTTAGTGCAGTGTACCCGTGCCCGGGAGACCTATATTCGCCGGAGACGGCCCATTCCCGAGAGAATCAGAAATCGACCCGAGAGAATATGTCGATTTCTGATTTACGGGTACAACTACAACATTTTATTCAGGCAAGTGATACCAATGGTATAGAGTGGATTTTTTGAGACAAATTTTTATAAGAATGTTATTTTATAATGATCAATTAATATTTGGACATCAAACAGAATCAGACATTTTTCTTTATGTTTTGCACCAATAAAAAAGTTTACTAGAAAAGGTATGGTAACGCTAACGACTTACCTTTCTAAAGGTATAAACCTGGTTTCGCATGATCTGCAATTCTTGTCGCTTTTAATATATTTTTCTTCTTTTATTTAAATACTTGTCATCGTATGTACCTTCCCTATCTTTACTAAGATTATTCTACCTAAAGAGGAAAGATCCTTTTTTGTTTGCATTGAATAGACTATGGTCCGATTTGAAAAATTATTTTACCATTAGAAAGACACATTATTAGCGAGTAACATTGGCTATAAAATGTTAGAAGGAGGCCAACGAGCGGGTGATTTAGGAGGCCGCCGACGACGCCTCCCCCCGCTGGTGACAAACGGGGATGCGAAGGAGGCGCTACTTATTGCTCCTCCAGTAACGCCCCTGTGCTCGTGTCGGGATAAGGATAGGAACGTGGCTGGGCAGTTCCCCGTTATAAAGAGTAGTCTGGCGTTCGCCGGGGCCAGCCTGTCGCTGAGGTCTGTTGCTTGCAGATCCAGCACCCTAAAAAATAAATGAAAGTGATAGCAGTGGTTTTAGTTTGGGTTTTGCACTTACAAGTGCTAGTCCCACTTAGGACCCAGGAACCTTAACCGAATTAGCCTGGATGTATGCGAAATATATTTCCCTGTGTGAACAAAAAAAGGCTATAAATTGTTTACCCGTTCGAAGCCAGGACGGACCGCTAGTTGTTTATAAGCCTCTAAACATATTCCATCCACTAACTGGAATACGTCAATATGCTTACATAATACACGTCTATATATCTTTACTAGAATCAACGCCAAATAGAATGTAACCTAAATCTGTTATCATATACACTTTGTTAGTGGTTTACTTCAAAGCTTTTGTAGACCCATACTGCAGGTGTTCTTTCAGTCTTTGAAAAATCAGCTTCTTCAGAAAACTTCAGCTCTAGTGTCCTAGCGAATATCACTAGATATTCGTATAATATAACGTAGGTACTAACGTTCTACGATATTTTACTACTGTATGTTCTACGATATTTTACTACTGTACTTATGTTTGTAAGAGGTAGTGCCATGCTACTTTTCAGCCGAATTAGTGGTGGTACGACCGGGGTGGTACCTCTCGCTCACATAACACCGGCGTCACGTGACAACTATGCTGTCGCGTTTCGTGCGGATTGTGAGTTTCCGGTGGCCCATTGGGGGGGATAATGAAAAGGAAGGCAACGCATCTGCATAACTTTTGGTTGTGCGGATGTGTATGGGCGTCGGTAGTCACAATAAGGCTCCGACTACTCAGCCTCCTTATTACTTAAAAAAATATATCAAAATGTATTAATACTTTTTGTGTCTCAAATGTGGGTCCTAGATAGATCAGCGTAACTTCTACTCTCTAATGCATCACCTAGCAAGCCGGTTCCTATATGTTGAGTTCTACAATTCAGTTGACAATGACCTTATTTTTGATTAAATGTTGAATGGAAATGTATGTATGGCTAAGATTAGATAAAAAAATAAAAATAAACATTATTTTGTATCTCAAGATAATCTACGGATTATCACTATTCCTAAGTCCACAGCGTAAAATTTGTGTCATCATCATCAGCATCCTCTATACGTCCACTGCTGAACATAGGCCTCCCTCAATGAACGCCAAGACGACCGATCCCTAGCTACTCGCATCCAACACGGACTGGCCACTGTATCGTCTTCCCACCTGATTAATTGCAGACCAACACTGTACACTTTGTGTATGGATAGGTATATATCTTTATAATGAAACAACTTTTACGGATTCTATCGCGATTTATTAGGTTTTTTACATGCCCGACGTTCCGGATACTTTACACACTTTAATAAACCGCTATAAAATCCGTAAAAGTTGTTTAAAATTATAAAAATATTTTTTTTCTTATATTTTATAGCTTCGATATCTTTATATTCAAAATTCGTTATTTATTGAATCAATTTTTATGAAATTGAAATTGTGTAGGTGGAACGAGAGAGGATTCGTATTAACTAGTGTTAGTACCTACTAATTACATTTATATTTTTTCAAATTTTTAAGTGATCATATTAATCATTTCAGACCTGATTACTGCATGAATTTTAATCATAATCATCATCATTTTCCGTCCATGCCGACTGCTATTGAAATTGTATGATCGACCTTTGTGAGAGCTTTGAACTTATACATACAAATACATAAAATTGAAGTATCTGTTTGTAATTTCAAATTAATAGGTTTTCGCTATTGCATATGGAAGTATAATATTATAAGGTACCTACTTAGGTACATAAAAAATCTTTTTAAATTTTTTTGTCTGTCTGTTTGTACCGGAAAATCTCTGAAACGGCTGCGCCGATTTTCAATGGCAAGGAGTAACTTAGGCACTTAACATATCACCTATAATTATGCTTCCACAGGCCACTTTGAATCTATGTATCAAATTATAAAGATCGCTCAAAGCGTTATTTTTAATGGCATACACAAGCGGATGTTACGTCATAGCGTTCTTTGTTTATATGGAACAGTAAATTATTTTTTCACTCTAGTGACTGTGATACTATAATGTTTTTGTGGAAGTATGAATGGAGTTGACATGGGTGGTTGCGCACGTAACGGTCAGTGCGTGGTAATCGCCACTTGGCATACCATGGTTGCGCAGGAGTACCGCAGGTTAGGTTTGTAGAGAGTTTGTATATAATATTTGAATTAGGTACCTACTATTTTTTCAATGCTATGAACAAAATTATCAATCGTTTGTATTTGACCATTAATAGTGTTCAACATCTTAAGTTATCATTAATATTTGAATTACCATGTTTTCAATACAATGAACAAAATTATCAATCGTTCGTGTTTGACATTGGATAACAAAAATGTTTCATGTACACCAAAACGTTTCGAGTATTTCAGTACTCGTGAAGAAATTTGAATTTAATTATTTTAAATAAATACTTTTTTATTTTTGTTTCTTGGCCAAGTGCAATTCCTAGTGTTTGGTGTGCATGAAATTATATCGTTATTTTAAAATAGTGCACATTTTTGGCTACGCATCAAAAACTATGTCACAATCAAGCATTAAAAATTAATTTTGGTCGTCGTTATTTCCGTAGAAAATTTGTAAAATATTGTGTTTATATTATTATATAAGTAGTAGGTACCTATACCTACTTATAGATACATTGAAATACAGATTATTCTAACACCTATCTTCGTATGATAGACGTGTGAGTAAGAAAGTTTTACAACTGTACCAATTTTTTTTTGGAATGATCTATGCTAACGGCCCAAATGCCCTAATGTTACATCGGATTAGCGTGAGCCGCTTTGGCTCACTTTTGAACTTTTGTACCGACTTTAAATTACTAGCAATAGCAGTTTCTGATATCTGATTCTATAAACGTCTCTACACCTAAAAAATCTTCAAAAAATATAAATTAAAAAAGTTTAGTTTTTTTGTTTCCTTGCAAGAATGACATCATCAACGATTCACATTATAATATTATAATAAACGTGTATTTAGGTATTATTATAACCTGTGACCGTGACAGTGTGATAAAGTAGATATTATGTATTTAATATTTATGTATTGTAAGATAATCGCAATTTATGTAATATACATAATTAGTACTTTTATTATGACAGGTATGCTAAAAAGCTAAAAAATCAGTTTTTTAGATTTTACTAAAATCAGACTAAAATATTGTAGTCGGTATCATTACAAACTACATAATAATAATAACAAGTGCTGTGTAAATTCAATTTGAGTTAAAACACACGCTTTTCGGGCCTACGAAAATATCTATTAATCTCGTGGCCCGAGCAAACCATAAGGACGAAAAAGAGAGAGATATATTTGTCTTCGTGATCTCTGTCCATTATTACTCTACGTGCTAGGATATTCGCGGGGTGAAAGAGGGGCGGGAGACGAGGGACGCGGGTCGCGGGTAAATCAGTCGTGCGCGCTCTGTCTCGGTGGGTTCACGCGTGTTGTTCCAACAAGTCGATCGGCATCACATGTAAGCACGATGGATGTTCTTCCTAGCGGTAACCTATTCCGCGAGCTGCAAGACGTCACGGACACCGGATATTTCGAATGGAAGCTGTCCCTCGAGGATAAATGGCAACAGGTAAGTGATGCTGCGCGTTCACAAAAGTTCTATAGCGTGCTGTGCAAGTGGAGTAGCTGGCGCATTATTGTTTAACAATTTTGAGTCTTCAAAGTAGGGTAGCGTCGCGCTTGCGTGAGTCCTCGCGGTCGATTTTCGGCGAATCTTCAACCTAACCGAAGTTATTCTTCAGCCGAAAATTGTGTGCGGAAATAAACTTATTAATTTCTAATTCAATTGCTGTGAAGGTTGTCGCTGTGCGATGTGTACCGCGCGTTTCTGTAGATCGTGCTCACGCCATTACTAAAAATATCCTAGCAATGTTATAAGAGGTTCGAGGTTTACAGTTTATCGTAGTAACTGAATTTTCATAGACTGAAATGTATATATAGACTTTGACGAAGTTGTATTTCTGGATTTATTAATAATATAAACAACTACCTACACATTTCATAATTTCGTATATTCCTAACCGATTCTAACAGTTTTATTTTGAAACTTTTGAAGTAGGTGATTATAACCGACGATATGTTTATTCAGTATATTTGTATAGTTATGGGTAAACGATGAGTACTAATGTTTATTAACTTAATATTACACATTTGTCATGTTATTAATAATGTCAATATTTCCTTCCTCAAAATGACGTGCAATGCAATGTATGTATACACTGAATCATTAATTTTAGTTTGCGATTTTGTTTCTTTTTTATATTTTATCATGACTCATAATGTTATATTATAAGCTACGTGAATATATTATAATATTGTGTGATTTTTTTACATTTGAACTAGTCTCGACAACATTTCCTGTGTTTATGAGCCAAGTTTGACATCTATCTAGGTAACAAGCGTCCAGCATGGAACTTTATCCTATTAATTTGAGCTTTTTATGTAAAAAGCTTGGATTTGGTTTGACGTTCAGATAACTATAAACGATTATCATCATCGTAATCTAAAGGATAACCTTAGAATATCCAAAGATTATAGATCATAGTACAAAGATTGTTTCACCAATTCAGAGCCACTTTTTTGTCGCAGTAGAAATGCTTTGCGTATTGACCCGAGGATGGGACGTCCCCGAGGATATGTGGGACTGTCCCCCCACCACCTGACACCCCCGCCTCCAGTATACCACACTAAAACCACTGCGAGTTGCCTTAAGCCCTTGAAGGGGAGTGTCCCGGATAGAAGGACTAACCGGGCGTACTTCTAGTATGGGGCAACTCATGAGGTGCGCGTAGAGCCTCCTTCAATCTTCGCACTCCGGTCATACGTCGATGGAGCGGGACGGACGTGGCTTCGTCCTCTCTGTCACACTCCACGACCTTCTTCTGCGAGATGCTAGTTTCGCAGAAGGTGACCGCCGCCTGCCAGGTTTCCTAGCCCTCGAGCATGCATTGCACTACGCTCGAGAGCGTGAGGTCCTTTCTAAGCACGGCCGCGAGGTTGTGGCCGGCAGGCGTCAGTTCTCCCCTGGCACCCGACACAGCTACGCACCGAAACAACCATGTTCAGTGAGCACCTGTGTCGAGACTCTAGACTCGGGTGACAGGTTAACCAGAAAACATTTATTGGCACTCCTTGCCAGTGAAATCAACTCGAATGTCGTGACGGCGAACGACATGGACGTTGTCATTTCATTGATTTATTTAGTACTAGTGGCCGGGATCCTTAATCCAATGGTGATTCGATGGCGTCTAAATACACTGAATTTTAAAATGATACCCTAAATCAAATTTGATTCTGTGAAATCGTTGGTATCGAGTAATTTAGAATACCAATAATACCTACAAGCTAGTTTAATGATAACACTACCCTACCTACCTACGATAAATTTGTTAGTAAAATATCGATATTTAAATTTATCACATCGAGTTAAAGTACAACTTATCGTCTTGACATTAGACAAATTTTATATTATTACATAAATGGCACAACCATTTAACCGAATATTGAAATCGATTTGTCTAGTCGTACTTAAAATTATATCACGCTCTCTCTTAATAGTTTTTCATTAGAATATCTCCCGCCATTTAAACGTCATCCCGCTACGATGAGTCAATATTTGGTATTTTAGACCATAAAGTTAATATACCTACCTAACGGAAAAAATACATTATTATAGTAAATTATCCCAGAAAATGCAATGAAACGAGTACGATACGAGAGAGAATAAAGCCCAGGCCCTCCTAGCCTCTCCCATACTTCTCTATGAAATACCTTTTGATGGGCTAAAATTTTCCGTAGGTCATTCAGGTATATAAATTATCTGAAAATGGCAAGAAATAGGCATCTACGCCTAATTTCGTAGGGATCGTACGGGTCTGGGCCTTATTCTCTCTCGTATCGTACCCGTTTTTTGCATTTTCTGATAAAATTTATAATAGTGATGTATACTTTTTTTTACACCATCGGAAAGTAAAGTTTTCAACGAAGAAAGCACATCAACTTTAAAAAAAAAGCTGATATTTTGACAGGAGAATTTTCAATTGAGATATAGGATGCTTTTTCAATATTAAATCAAAATAATGTTTGGGATATAAAAAGATAAGTTTTTACTAAATTCTGTGGGTATTTTTTTGTAAAAGATAAAAAAAAACTTGGTTATTTGAATTTTTCACGTAAATTTTGAAATTATGTGAAAAAGGTTTACATACAAAAGTTATAGATCTTTGTATTATCTACAATTTTTCCATTCAAGTTTTTGCCATACCTAAGATTTGTAGTTTTGCCGGAAATCGAGATAAACTGTTTTTTACCCTTAACCCTGCCCCGGGGTTCCACTTTCCAGTCCTCCGATCGCCCGTAAATTGTTTTTCTTCATTTTTTGTTATATTCTCTTGCTTTTCCAATGGGTTTCATTTTACTTTAATATTGTTCCACTTTTTATCATTTTCAAAATCTCTTCACTAGTCTATTCTGCGGCTTTTGCTTGTTAAATTTTATAATTTATGTCAACCTCATAAGTTTAGATTTGATAAAATAGAATAGAATAGAATATGTTTATTTCAGGCAAAAGAAAGGCCCATATAATATAGTTAGCGTGTTAGTTACAAAATGAGCTTATAAGTATGTTAGTAGTGTTCGTTTTTGACGATAAATGTTTTTTTTATACCATTCCATTGACTACCCTTACCCAATGTTTTTGGATAGGACAGTCAAATCTATCCGCAATAACTTTCAGAATGCTACTGCTGGCATTTCGCAGGCGCTGCAGCATAGAAGCAGTTTTTTTGCGTATAACGGCTTTAAAACCGTCAGTGTGAGCTACAGCAAACATTCCTGATGCGCTGCAGCGCCACGGAAGCCCAACAGCTATATGATAGACAGACGGACAATTGAATAGGTCTTTTGTAATTTTGATAAACGAAACCCTTAAAATCCGAGCTAAAATTTAGAAAATATTTTAATAGTATAAGAATTGAATTGATAAAAAAAATGATAATTGTAAAGAAAAGCGTGAGGTGCTCGATATTAATTGTTATAAAATATATTTCATCGGCTACATAATATTTCTAAAAATGAAGTTACTATAAAAATCGCTGGGCATGTTTAACAACCTGTTCAGCTCATTCAACGTACATACTTGAAAAATTCCACCTCAATATTATCATTATCGAGAACTCTAAAACCTCGAAAAATTCCACAAAAATTTCAGATATATAGTAACGGAGTTTAACTCTCATTCGTATTATATCACAAGTCCTTTCCTTTGATACTTATATCAAACGAAAACATAAAAAGTCTTAGTTCGCCATCTTTAGAAGTCCGCCATATTGGATTTAGAGTGATGTCAGTTGTCACTTTATTTTGCAAGTTATTCTTAGCAAGCCCTTTAATTTAATATCCATATTGTAACTCCTACAATATGTATTTAAGAAAATAATTAGTAAAGGCAAAAAGATTAATCCTCAAAATAAACATTAATAATAATAATAATATCTTTCACACCACGTCAATCTGGTCCCGTGGTAAGTTCTCGAAGAACTTGTGTTACGGGTACCAGACAACGGAAATATATTTAATACTTTTATACTATACATATATTTAAGATTTTTATTATATAATACACATATTTAATACACATCCATGACCCAGGAACACAGAAAATATTTTTGTTCTCTGGCGGGATTCGAACCCCTCCGGCTTGAGCGTCAACGCGTTTACCACTGAGCTACAGAGGTCGTCAAAATTAAATGAACGAATATAGATGAAAAGCAGCTAAATCTTATTGGAGTTTAAACTTCCTGTTCATGTTTGCTTACTTAGATTTAAATTTGATGTTTAATTAACAAATTTATTTTTGTAATGTGCTGGGAAATATTTGATTACTCTTCTTTTTGATGTGGAACGTCTATTGAGGCGCGTTGGCCTCGAATGCCGTGACGGTATGACGCTGTCATGTCGTGAAACCCTCTACGCTAATGAAACCATTTCTGCGCGCGCGCACGTATAACATCTGTATTTCTGTTCCTACATCTTCTACTCAGGCGTCCAGTGACAGTCCACTTCCATATTATCTGTTTTGGCACCTAGTGTTTTGTTAGCGATTTTTAATAGATGTAAAATACAAGTGCATTTTTATTGCAACCTGTAACACTGCCTGTACCTGGCTCTGATACGGCTAGATAAAGTGCTGGTACTTCGATATCAATTAATGACACCGTGATAACATCAACGTAGTTCAGATAATATTTTTATTTACAATCGATGAAACATTTTGATAGCACGTATATGCACGTTGTTAAAATTTTCCGCTATTACAAAAACGACACAAAAAAAATGATTTGAAAAGAATGATGAAAATGTATAAATGAATTTTCAAAGATGATAAATCGTAAAAACGACATATTATGTAATCTATTTTTAATCCCATGGGCATGTCATCATCTTTATATGCTCCTATTGGCATGACGAAGGATTCACGTTTATTTAATTAAACCTTGAGAGTATGTACGCGTATTACCCCGTCTCTTCGCCGTTGTAATCCAAAATCATACACTCCTATTATTGATCTCATCCCCGTTACAAGATCTCTTACATACACTGCTACGAACGATTATTATATTATTATAAATATTATTATTATATTATTATGCTTTCGTCTTAAATCTGTGATAATTAATCTTGTTATTGTTTCATAATACAATGCTGTTCGCCGTCACGGCATTCGAGTTAATTTTACGGCTAAGGCCAATATATTACATCAAATATATTTTAAAGCGAGATAATTTACTAGATTCTCAGCAACGTAAAACTTTAATTACATAGGCACAATTATGAATCACCCCTTTGTGCTCAGAGGTCGCGAAAAATTGCTTTGTTATTACAGCACCGCTAATTTAAGCATTTGTTCATTACCGCTACTATTTACGCTTATTTTATATAAAAGCTCGTTTTCTTTTACATTTTCGAACGTTTGGGGGTTGAATATATTTAAACAATAATTATTACTAAAATCGCGTTCGTCTCATTGTTGAGACGAGATTGATGAGACGAACACGATTGTTCGTCTCATTGTTTGGGACTGCTTGGAGACTATGTTCTGAGATAGGAGTCACCTAATCATTTCTTTTTCTCTTTCACTGCTGTAATACCATTTATGAAAGTGTTACATTGAAAAGGATTCATGGTGATTTTTTAATAAACATCTAAGACTGTTTTTCTCAAATCCTTTGTTGTAAGTTTAATGCAAGGTCATTTCCCTTTTTGACGATGAATCTGATAACAATACCCTTCTGGCAAGACAATTTTTGGGTTTGTTTTACTACTCTTATCTGCATAGATTGCTTTTTTGCCAGGAAAGCCATAGATAAATATTTCATGATTTCTTTTATAAATAACGCTTGAAGTTCCTCTAAAAATAAACATATTCAAAGCGCTATTTAAGCTATATGAAAGTAAAGTACATGGCTCTATAAGTTATAATCATTTTCGATTTGGACTTTGTTGCTTTAAGTATTAGGATTTGATTATATTTCGAATGTAATAATAATAATAATAATAATGTCCCAACAGACAACTCACACACGGCCATCTGATCCCAAACTAGGCAGAGTCTGTTCTTATGGCAACCAGACAACTGATATGTACTTATATATTTCTAAATACATACATATTATAGATAAATTACACCCAGACGCAGAACAAATGATCATGTTCATCACACAAACATTTGTCCCGGGTTGGGGTCGAACCCACGACCTTCTGGTTTAGCAGTACCACCACTAGACCAACAGGCTTTGTGATGTTTCTACGACATCATTATCAGCCTGTCTCTATATCCCCACCATGGTTCAGGCCTTCTCGTGGCGGTGGGGCTCAGTAACCTAGGGTGAGTGGTGCACCTTGGGCGAAGCTAATTGGGCCGAGGGGGCTCTTTGTACCCCTCTTATAAGAAAAGGGGACAGAAGAGCAGGGGGCAAGGGGTGAGGATGGGAACCTCACCCCATTGTACTGTCCCGACGTTGGGCGGGGTTGTTCTGTGGTGCGGGACAACCTCTCTGTGGAGGTGGCGTCGGTCCCTTGCGGGATTGACTAGCCGTCGAGGTGCCCTGTTTGTTTTCTAGATCCGGGGCACCTCACCGAAGGCGGCATTGGTGGCACTCGCCGGGTTTTAGTGGGTAGAGCTGCGTCCATTTACCAGCTGTCGGGTGCAGCGAGACCCACATACCCGCGTGGGGAGACCCACTCCTCCGCGGGATGCCTCAGAGCATTTCCCGGCGTTAAACAAAAAAAAAAAAAACCTGTCTCTATATAGTCTACACTCTACACTAATATTATAAAGAGAAAAGATTTGTATTTTTGTCTAACGAAATTCTCACACATTACTGGACCGATTAAAAAAAATCTTTTGTCATTAGAAAGATATCTCTGAGTACCATAAGGCTATAAAAATATGAATCATCAATTTGGATACGGCTGTAAATCTAAGTTAACGCGGAGAAGTTGCGGATATCGGTTACAATTAACGTAAAACAACAAAACAATAATTTGAAATGCGAGTTTGTTAATCATTATCATTAAGATATTATTCGGTGAACTATGGCCCAACACTCTCCTCTACTAATGAAAAAGACCCGTGCCCAACAGTGGGACCGATGATGGTATAGGGGTCGATGATGAAGATCTTTAGAAGATAAAGAAGCTACAGGTTATTTAAAAAAGCAAAAGAAAACCTTATTAGGAGAGTAAACATAAAATAGAGGATTAAAAAACCTTTCAAAGGTTCAAAGGTCTTAAAGATCCTTAAAGATAGAAAAATGATTTTCAGATGTGTTCTGAAGATATGTAGTGATATTATTGACCTTAGAAGATCAATGACCTGACAGTTAACGTAATAAATATAAAATTATACATACAAATGATGTAATGTTTTTCATATACATGAGAGTAAAATAAATTATAATTAGTTATTTTAAAATGTTCGTAATGAACAAGGGAAGACGAGTTTTCATCGTCAAAATAATTATGAATAAAGATCTTTATAAAATATCTATAATCTGTATTGCTAACATAGAAAATACTAAATATTGATTCATCATCATCAGCCTTAATCCGGTCGCTGCTAAGCGTATGCCTTATTACGTATTCCTTCATTGAATGCCAAGACGGTTGATCCCTTGCCTCGCATCCAACACGGACTTGGCCACTGCACGGAGATCGTCTTCCCACCTGGATAATGGCCGACCAACACTTTGTCCACCTCGTCTCATCTATAATACCTACTGCGGTTGTACCGATTTTATCATTGTCAATATTTTATTTGCTAAAAGCTTATTTGGATCGTTTGGAATCTGATCCTTTTTTTAATAAAAAGACGAATTTGCGTATATATAATAAAAATTCAAACTCTGATCCGACTATGATAACTTAAACCCTTCTTTTTTCGAATTCAAAGGTTGCCTATGTTAGCCTGATTATATAAAAATACATACTTACATAAAAAAAACTAACTGTTCCTTACAGCTTTACGACAAAGCCAGACGAGTAAAAATACTTAGTAAGTGTACATGTAGACACTTATAAGTCTATATTCTAATTATAAAACAACGTATTATAACAGCGAATTTAAATCTCCGACCAACACTTCGTCTACCCAAACGCGGCCTCCACTCTAGAACCTTATTGGCCCATCGGCCATCCGTTCTCCTGAGCATGTAACCAGCCCACTGCCACTTCAACGAGCTTAATCTTCGCGTGATATCGGTAACTTTAGTTCTCTGGCGTATGTCTTCGTTTCGAAACCTATCTGAGAAAGAAATATCCAGCGTATCACGCGCCATTGCCGAATCCGATACGAGTAGACACAAACCCAAACCGCGCTAACAGCAGTAGCACTACGCTACCGCTAGATTGCTTGGGCACCATGCTTGACTCGCCTCCCTCTACAGAGGGAGGGATGAGGGCCGGCCCTCATGATGATAGGTTAAATTCAACCGTAAAAGATTTGTCAACCGTATCGGATTTGACCTGCGGGGCGCGGAGGGGGCCGTCCCCCTTTCGAATATTTCTTAAGTGAACCATCTGTTCCCTTACTGTACCAATTGAGCTTAAAGGCCATCATGCCGAAAAGTCTAGCTCTTCCGAAAAAAAAAACTTATCTACCAGTTGTAAATTTAGAGGCCTCGTTTCGGCCTGTAGGTCATCACAGGGAGAACGCTTTGGTTGAAGATTCTTTCACGCGAACATATAGCTGATTTAAAACACCGTCGCTACACTAAGTCTGCCATCTGTGAACATAGTCTTGACAAAGCTCGCCATTATATCAGATTTGATAAACCACAAGTCCTCGCAAAAGAACACAGATTCCAACCAAGGATGATCCGTGAGGCTATTGAAATTAAAAAACATCCTAATTTCAATAGAGAAGATGGCTGGCTTCTACCACCTGCTTGGGATCCCATTATTAAAATTATCAAATCAAAATCCAAGCATAATATGTCACAGATTAAAGATACAGTTAGCACTTTCTGCGTAGATAGGACTGACCAAAATATTGATGTATCATAGGGTAGTTTCGAATAACTTTGTAATAATAGGACGTATGACACCTCAGTCCTCCCGTGACCATGGTTGCTGTAAAGTATCCGAAACGTCGGGCTTGTAAAAATCTTAATAAACCGCGATAAAATCCGTAAAAAATTGTTTTATTATAATGAGTGAAATTCGCGTAAACATTAGAAAACAATATACAAAGTGATTTTTCAATTATATGCGTTTCTCCAATATATCCATATATAGCCTGACCAGAAATATATAAACCCTGCATTGGTGTTTCCACTGTATCTTTTATACGGTAACCCAGTCCATTCAGAATTATGAAATTAGTTCTTTATGGGTTTCTGGTCAGGATATACAGATTTATTTCATTGAAAGTTCAATGATCTTTTCACATTTAAATAGATTGTGGATACTTCTCGATATTATTTTAAATTATTTATATAAATGTACATACATATTAAATTTGCAGATCATATTTATTTGTAACTAGCTGTTGTCCGCAGCTTCGCCCGCGCCCAATTAAGATTTACAGCCGTATACGGATTGATGATCATTATTTTTATAGCCTAAGTTACTTCTTATAACATTAGCTATCTGTCTGTGAAAATCCCGTCAAAATCGGCCGAGCCGTATCAGAGATTAGCCGGAACAAACAAACGGACGGACAGACAAAAATGTAAAAAATGGTGTTTTGGTATATATACCGCTTATACATACATCCATATGCATTTAGTAAAAAGCGGTTATTTTAATATTACAATCAGACACTCCAATTTTATTTATCTGTATAGATTAACCTAAGCGGTTTATAAGGCACAACAATAGGTAATATTTTCATTGATGTAAATAACACATTGTACAAAATATTTCATAGACGAGTCGTAGGATTAAACACAATCAAGATCTATTGAAAATCAATGATTTTATATTGTTGACAATGCAAATTTAAAATGGAATAAAAGCAAATTCATCACACTATTGTAAATATATTTTTATAGATGTTCATTTATTTGAGAATCAGCCGTCTTGGATTTTTATTGACACTAGCTCACTGACGTTATGCGTTATTTCAACGTGATAGCAATTCAACCAACCAGTGATCTGTATCGGCCAATCAGAGCACAGAACCGGCGCGGCGCAGCGTCGCAGCAGGAAGTTGACGAAATACCAAAACACATAACATTACCGCTCTATTAAAGTTATATGCTCGATAATTGCTACAGAGTTATAGACTTAGTTTAACAAGAAGCTTTGGGAGACTATTAAAAACATAACTAACATGACAAAAGAAAAAAATATTCCCAAGGAACTTTTGACGATCTCAAATGACCCTCAGCAATCTGTAAACAGTATCAATGAGTTCTTTGTTAATGTGGGAAAGAACCTAGCCGAAAGTATCCAAAGGCCCAGATTAGAAAATAGCTCAAAGATTATTAACCGTAACGCTAATACAAACTCTTTTGTACTATTGAACACTGACACTCAAGAAGTTCAAAGACTCATTAGAGCTCTTAAAACAAATTGTGCCGTGGGTATTGATTCAATATCAAATAAACTTCTAAAAGACAATGTAGAAACTCTTACACCACCACTTACGCATATTTTCAACCTGTGCATCGACTACGGAATATTCCCAAGAGATTTAAAGAGGTCACAGATATGCCCAATCTATAAGTCTGGCAAAAGAGAGCAAATGCAAAACTATAGGCCAGTTTCTATCCTTCCGGCGATTTCAAAAATACTAGAAAGAATTATAAATAATAGAATTATTAACTATCTCGAACAATCCAACCTCTTATCCGACTCACAATTTGGTTTTCGACGTGGACGCTCAACTAATGATGCCGTGCATAGTGTCACCATATAGCCACAAATTTAAACAAAAATTTCAAATGTCTAGCAATATTTATAGATTTATCCCGCGCTTTTGATACTGTTTCCATACCTAGGCTGATAGATAAGCTGGAATCGTATGGCATGAGGGGAACTCAGCTCACTTTGTTGAAAGACTATTTGACGGGGCGAACTCAATCGGTAAAAGTGGGTGACCATAGAAGTGAAGAGCTCCCCGTATGCTACGGAGTTCCCCAGGGTAGTATAATAGGTCCAACACTGTTCCTGGTTTACCTAAATGATCTCCTATCTAACAACCATGGCGTCGGGAAGATTATTTCGTATGCCGATGACACAGCTCTTATATTTGCTGCCAAAACTTGGCCGGAGGTATATTCATTGGCTCAAGAGGGTATAAACAGGGTGCAAAACTGGCTACAAGAGAATAGCTTAACTTTAAATGCAAAAAAAAACTAAGTATATAGCTTTTTCCATCAGAGAACCTTTTATCGATAATATTTTAAAAATTAAAATTCATACATGTGACAGTGAGAATGTAGACTGTAATAGTTGCACCTGTCATATTCTTGAAAAAGTAAAGGTTGTTAAGTACTTGGGCGTATTATTGGATAGTAGACTAAATTTTAAAGACCATATAGATTTAACTACTGTAAGAGTGAGAAAATTATTTCCTATATTTAAAGTATTGAGAAATATAGTTGATCAAGACATACTGAAACGAATATACTACGCGCTGTGTCAATCACTGATCACATACTGTATATCTGCTTGGGGCGGTGCTAGTAAAGGTAATCTTAAGAAATTGGAAGTAGCGCAACGAACAATTTTAAAGATCTCTGTACTTTTAAACCATACCTGTACCCAACAAAACAGTTATACGAGTATTGCCAGGTGCTAACAATTCGTCAACTTTTCCTTCAATCTATCATACTAAAACAACACACTTGCGTTAAGTATCAAACTGAGATTTTATCGAAAAGAAGGAATTTTGATGTATGTGATGTAACACTTTTCCCTAAAACTAGCTTTATTTATAGATTCTTCATCTTTCTGGGCCCTTACTTATACAAAAAAATTAATAAAATTCTACATATATACTCCTTAAATAATAACAAATGTAAAAAAACTGTTACTATGTGGTTGTTGGAAACCTATGTGGATACTGAAAACCTGCTTGAAATAAGCATGCCTTGATGTTAATGTTAACTAAATTATTTTATTTTATTAACTATTAAACAACACACTTATATACAATACACATAACACATACGCACATACACATAAGCATAAACAAATACACACTCACACGCATACATTGCATTCACACAGCACATCCTAGATTTAATTTGTTTTCTTTCTCTTTTTTCACACGTCTTACGTTGTCTTAGATAAGCAATAATTATATTTGAATTTGAGAGGGCCTGGGGATCTGTAACACAGATTACTAATCTAGTACAGACTCCAGTCTTTTACAAAGGTTGTGCATGAACTTTGTGACTAAGCGACAGGACTAAATGTGTTTAATTTAATGAGTATGTAAACTAAAAGAAAAAATAAATAAATATAATAATAAAAATAAAAAAAAAAAAACTATAGAATATAAGATAAGGTAATATTAATACTAGGGGCGATCTAAAAGTAATGATAAACAGGTATTTTTAAAGAAGATAAAAATCCAAAAAAAATGTTTTTCACTTTCTCAGTCCCTCACGACTTCCCAGCAAAAAAATTGTATAAATAGGACGTCATTTGCAGGAGCTACATTCCACAACCGACGCCAGGAGGCCGTGTGGTCGCAGACTGCACGGTAGGCGGGGGGCAACCCCCCAATCAAAAGTGAGCCGAATGGGCTCACAACAATCCGTTGAAGCATTAGGGCCTTCGGGCCATTAGCATAGATCCATCCGAAAAAAAAAAAAAAAAAAAAAAAGGAGCTACATTCATTTGAATACCAGCAGTCGGAGCGACAACACGAAAATGGAGAAACACGAAGTGAGATGCGTCATCAAGTACCTCTGTTTGAAAAAAATGTCTACCAAAGAGATACACGCTGATTTGGTGGAGACATTAGGGTACTCTGCTCCTCCATATTCTACGGTGGCACGGTGGTGCAAAGAGTTTAAGCTGGGTAGAACGTCCACAGAAGATGAACATCGCGAGGGACGCCCAACCTCGTCCCTCACTGAGGAAAACGTGAAAAAAGTCGAAGAAATCGTATTAGCAGACCGAAGAGTAACCGTCAGACATTTAGCTGAGGTCACAGGGATCTCATATGGCAGCATTCAAAGCATTTTGACCAGCAAAATGAATATGAAAAAGGTCTCCGCTCGTTGGGTACCGCGAATGTTAACGGACGAACAAAAGCAAAAGCGAGTTGACATTTCAAGAGCCAATCTTGCAAAGTTCCAGGCTGACAAAGAAATTTTTTTGTCAGCAGCAATTGGATTTGTGACCATGGACGAAACATGGATTCATCAGTTTGATCCTGAGACCAAACAACAATCGATGACTTGGAAAAGGCCATCCTCACCGACGTCGAAGAAGTTCAGAGTTTCAAGCTCGGCGGGCAAGGTTATGGCGTCCGTTTTCTGGGATGCTGAGGGAATCATAATGGTTGATTACCTGGAAAAGGGAGCTACTATAACGGGCTCCTACTACGCTGATCAAATAAGACGACTGCGAGAAGCCATAAAGGAAAAAAGACGCGGCAAACTCCGAGCGAAAGTCCTGTTTCATCAGGACAACGCTCCTGCACACAAAGCCGATGTTGCGATGGCTGCAATTCGAGAAGTGGGCTTCGAACTGGTCGAACACCCGCCCTATTCTCCAGATTTAGCCCCCAGCGACTTTCATTTGTTTCCTCGGCTCAAGGAACACCTCAGGGGCAAGAAATTTGACGATGATAGCGAGGTGATGGCTGCTGTAGAGGCATTTTGGGAGAGCTCTGATAAAGATTTTTTTTAAAGGGTATTTTAGGTTTAGAGAAACGTTGGACTAAATGTATCGACTTGTTAGGAGACTACGTAGAAAAATAAATTAAATTTAAATTAGAATCGTTGTTTTATACTCATTATCATTACTTTTTGATCGCCCCTCGTAATATCTATGATAATAATAATAATAATATCTATGGACGCTTTTACATTACGCCAATCTGGTCCCGTGGTAAGTTCTCGAAGAACTTGTGTTACGGGTACCAGACAAGGGAAATATATTTAATACTTTTTTATATTATACATATATTTAAGATTTTTATTAATATTCATATTTAATACAGATTCATGACCCAGGAACACAGAAAACTTTTTGTTCCCTGGCCAGATTCGAACCGGCTAACTCCGGCTTGAGCGCCAACGCGCAAACCATTGAACCACAGAGGTCGTCCAAAAGGTCGAAAAGGCTATGATTGTTGTCCACAAATAGATAATATTGAGAACTTGTCATTGCTTACAATGACGTGGTTAGGTACACACATGTAACTTAGATTTAATATTAATCATCATCAGACCGTTATCATCCACTGTTGTACATTTAGTCGTTGCAAACGGCGACGTCTCATGCATTTGTAAGAGATAGTGCCATGCTGTTTAGCATCCGAATTAGGCCGGCACGACCGGGGTAGTACCTCTCGCTCACATAACACCGGTGTCAAGTGACTAACGACATTTACAAAATGGCTAGTTGGAAATCGCAGAAGTAAGTCACGCTGATGACGTTGATGCTGGTACCCGATATATTGTTACGTCAGGGTCACCGTTTATATTTTTATGAAAAGCATTAAAAGTACTTAAAATACTTTTAAGCCTAACAATAGATTATTTAATGATACCCTATTATTCTGGTATTAGCACAAGAGAAGCCATCATAATCATCATCATCATCACCTTTCCGCAGCTGGATATAGGCCAAATGAACACCAAACCGATCCCATACGAAGCCTTACCTTTTTTTTCTTTTACGCCGGGAAATGCTCTGCGGCATCCCGTCTGGGAAGTGGGTCTCCCCAGGTGGGTGTGTGGGACTCGCTGCGACCGAAAGATGGTAAATGAACGCAGCTTTACCCACTAAAACCCGGCGAGTGCCACCAGTGCCCCGGATCTGTTAAGCTCGACGGCTAGTCAGTCTCCCTTGCGGGACTCTCCCGTCGCCACCTCCACAGAGGGGTTGTCCCGTACCACAGAACAACCCCTCCCAACGTCGGAACAGTACAATGTGTGAGGTTCCCATCCTCGCCCCTTGCCCGCTGCCCCCTGCTCTTTTGTCCCCTTTTATAAGAGGGGTACAAAGAGCCCCCTTGGCTCAATTAGCTTCGCCCAAGCCCAACAGGCTCACTCTAGGCTACTGAGCCCCACCGCCATGTCAAGGCCTGAACCATGGTGGGGATACGAAGCTTTACCTACTAACTACTAGCTAACTACTAACATTATAAATAGGTTCCATTTCTATCCAAAGATACCATCCATTGAACGGATGCGAGCAAATGATAGTGACGATGTAACTAAGTAAACATACTACCTACTAGTAATTTACCGGTGGGAGGGAAGCGCTGTGCCGCGCTCCCGGCTGCATGGGTACCACCATCTTGCTCGTTTCTCCCGTGAAACAGCTTTGCTGTGTTTCGGAGAGAAGGGCAAGACAGGCAGTGTAATTACTGGCACCGAGACTTAACATCTTATGTCTCAGGATATGTTCATGGGCGACGTCGACCACCTTACCATCAGGTAGCACGTTTGCTAGTTTGCCTATCCAACTAACATAAAAAAAAAAAAAAAAAAAAAAAATGTAGATAATGCCTGTTTCATGTTTATTTTTCTTGCGCGATGTCTAACAAAATATTTCAGTCATTTACAGATAAAATCTTGATTCAATGTAACAATAGTATTTAAAATGATGCTCGGGGCTTCGTCTGCGAATTGTGAATTTTAATAAGTAAATATTTTTTTCTCAATAGAAAACCTGCGAAAACGTAGAACAATATAGTAGAAATTCATTTCGAGTTTTCGTGTTTCCAAGTACCTATCAAAAAGCCATGATAAGATTGTTTTAAAATCTTGAAAATGATAACATTTTCTCCGATGTAATAATACATAATAGCCTGGTCAGAAAAAACACCCTCGCCATATTGCGGAAAATTTTGGAACTAATTTCTGTATGGACGATACTATGTGTTAACGTAAAAAAGATACAGCGGCGACACCACGCAGGGTTTATGTATTTCTGGTCAGGCAATTCATCTATTACCAAATAGATGAATTTGGGCCAATGACAAACAACAATTGAAACAAAAATAAATAGGTAGTCTAAATTTTAAGAAAAAACCTATTATAGTAAAAATATAAACTTTTATACGAGTATACTCATATTTGAAAGGCCGGCAACGCTTTTTTTTTCTTTTTCTTTAACGCCGGGAAATGCTCTGAGGCATCCCGCTGGGGAGTGTCTTCCCACGCGGGTATGTGGGACTCGCTGCGCCTGAAAGCTGGTAAGTGGACGCAGCTTTACCCACTAAAACCGGGCGAGTGCCACCAATGCCGCCTTTGGTGAGGTGCCCCGGATCTAATGAGCAAACAGGGCACCTCGACGACTAGTCAGTCCCCCAAGGGACCGACGCCGCCTCCACAGAGGGGTTGTCCCGCACCACAGAAAAATCCCTCCCAACGTCGGGACTGAGGGTCACCGTCCTCCCCTTTTGCCCCCTGCTCTTTTGTACCCTCTTCTTATAAGAGGGGTACAAAGAGCCCCCTCGGCTCAATTAGCTTCACCCAAGGTGCTGGGCTCACCTAGGGTAAGTCCTAGGCTCAGTACCCACCACCACGTCAAGGCCTGAACCATGGTGGGGCCGGCAACGCACCTGCTAATGCTCTGGTGTTGCGGGGGTCTATGGATATCGCTTATCACCTACCACCAGGTGACATGTCTGCCCGTTTGCGTCCTCTCCTATAAAAATACGACTATCCTATTTCACTAATAATAATATAATAAACACGATATTTTTTGTATGGATGTTTTTACTCTTTCACACAAAAATTACTGAAATGGATTTTATTAAAATTTTACGACAATAGTGTTGCTTAAAAATCAGAACAACACGCTCTAGTTTATAAAAATATTGTATGAATTTAAAAAAATCTAATCCTGCGCAGACGAAGTCGCGGGTACTAGCTAGTTGTTATGTAGTTCCTTCCTAAATGGTAAAAATATCTAATAAACCATAGGCTCCTTAAATTGAGTACGTCTCCAAAAGCCGAGTTATAAAAAACAAAACGTTTTTTAAAGAGATAAACAATAAACATGGAGATGTATTTAAACGTTTCGCAAGCAGTGTTGACGTATTATATAGTATGTATGGGATACTTCTCGAAGCATTCGGCACATTGTTTGGCAACGTTTTGACTTGTTTTTAACCCCATTTCTCTTTACCGATGTTACCGATGTACATTCAATTTAACATCTCTTGGTAAAGTGGACTGAATATTTAATAAGAATGAGATAGCTTATAAGTAACTGAGGCTACTACTTCTAAATAATAATTCATCGTTTAAAACAGTGGCAAGTGCTTAACTAAAACTGCAACATTTATAATGTAAAAACGTGTTTTACGTTGTTGTAAATTTTATTTATTTTATAAATTCTACCTACTAAAGGAAAAAGCGACAAAATTTCATATATTTTTTTATTGACCGACTTCACAAAGGAGGAGGTTATCAATTCGTCGGAATCTTTTTTTTATAATTAGCTGTTGTCCGCAGTTTCCGCTGCGTTTACTTTTTTCAACCGTGTCTGAGCTGATGATGATTACGTTTACAGTTTGACATTCAGTGATTATGTATCTATTACACCTTAAAGGTAAGCATCCATATGTCCGCATCGTACAAATCGTACGCTTCGCATCAAACGGATTAAAGTTTCTTTGTATACAAAGTGCGGTCCAGACGGTGCGGATCAGTTCACGGACTTGTATGAATTTCTGTACCAAAAATTTTACGATCCGTTTGATGGGATGCTTGCGATGCGTCGATGCGGACATGTGGACGTTTACCCTAAAATATATTACATTTTTACTATTTAGTATTATGTGAATCATCATCATCATAATCATCAGCCTCTATCCGTCCATTGCTGAACATTATTTTTATTTTCTGCATACCATACATGTTATAAAAACTCTTTGTATAGTTTAAAAATAAATATCTATGCTATTTCGGTGACTCCATATGAGTAAGACGGTACAAATGAGCGGTACATTCCTCCAAGATAACCCATTCGGAGCAGCGATTAACGTTAATTCTTAACAATTAGTGACGCCTAGCAGGAATTAAGCTAGTTGAAAAAAACCAGGCAAGTGCGAGTCGGCTGCGTGAAGGGTTCCGTAGAAAAGTGTTGTACGTACAAAGTAGGTACATGTTAGAAGTGAAACTTGTTTGCAAACTAATTTTTAAATCTCGTTCATATTTATACTAATCTAAAGCTTCAAATATCCGAGACTTGCGATGCGACGTTCGCTCTATCTCACTCTCTCACTCGATCTTTCTCACTCGCTTGGTCCCTACTTTCATTCCATGGATATAATATGCTTCATGCTACGTTCGTCCTTTCTCACTCTCTCTCAATCGGTCTCAATCACTCTCCCTCTTCTTGGAAAAAATAGTTGCACATTTCCGTGACGTTTCATCCGAAAAAAAATTACCCTCATGCGCGCAAAGTTTCATTTCAAAAATCTGACATCTGACCCGCGCGCAGTAGGGTGTTTCAATGTAATCCAAAATGTAAGTTTTCAGATCGATTCCATTACTTCCTATATATATGTATGTAGGAAGTGATGGAACCTAGTTTCATTCCAAGAACGAAACTCTAAAAATATGAAATTTAATAAAATACGAACACTCGAGAACTATACATATTTAATCAGTAGTGTATTTAATAAATAGTTGTGGAATTATAATTAAATTAACATTGGTACCATAGAAACATTTATTTGACGAAAATTATCGATTACGAAAATATTTAAAGCACAGAATAGTCTTGTATTCTAGGTTGTCTAAAAATGAGGCTGGATTCTGTTGATTATTTTTCTATCAGTTAATTAAATAATGTAACTTCTTCAATTGGTGGGATTCGAACCTCATCCTCGGCCTCTACATTTAGTACATCTCCGAATCGGAACTATGTTACCAGATGGAACGGCTGAGAAATGTAATTAGTATCTATATATGAAAAGAGCCAATGATGGTATAATTTGATTATAACCAGTTCAGAAACCTTTGTTATAATATATTCCCGTACTACAGTTTTTTGGGTGTTTTCGTCTTAGATCATATAAAAAGTTAAAGTCAAAGTTAGTATAATATATTTACTTTGTTCGATTACGAAGTTTCAACATAAAAAACTACGAAATGGTTATGATAAAAATCTCTGAATGGACGTTAAAAATATGGACAATTTTTCATCGAAGCCACCTTCATCAGACATATAACAGTTATCAATTGCTACAGCCGCTTTTCGGTAATGGTTCTAACAAGTTGGAATACAAAACATTAATAACCAATATCACTACACTTTATATTTAGTTATACACACAAATTGCTCGTTTTAAGTTGTGAAGTTACTCACAGAGTTACGTTACAACTCAAAGCTAAAAATAGAAATAGTTTATTTTGTTCCATTCTACCTTGTTTGCGAGTTTGCGATGTACTTATTGTATTGTTTATTAACAGGTTTTGTCTAAGTAACATACATTTTATGATGACCCATACTAAATACCCAGTTGTATGTTTATCACAGCACCTCTTTAATATATCAGGGGATAAAGTATGAAATTGCCGATTTGTACTGAAAAAATCAAATTCGTTTTTATTTTAAATTTAACAATATTTATTTAATCTAAAAAAATATCTATTCGTTGCCATCAAATAGGAATATCATTTATGCCTTTGATATAGAACTCTGGTGATCTAGATTCGACAAACTATGTGAAAGCATTTAGTACTGCCTCCTGAGAAGAAAACTTTTTATCACGTAGAAAATTATCCAAATCATAAAAAAATGGTAGTCCGTTGGAACAAAGTCTGGTGAATAGGGTGACGTGAATTACCACAAAAATACGCTATTTAATCAAATCTACTCTAAGAAGAAGGACCCCACTAAATTGTCTTTTTTAGACAGCTTCGAGCAAGATTTACAGTGTAAGTTTAGATAAGGCAAGTTTAGTGCAAACAGAAATCCAGGAGAAGCTAATGAAGTAGAAAGCGAACTTATATTCCTCCTTTTAGAATTTTATTAGTAAGGCGAATACTCTTCACAGAAGTATCTTTCGAGAACATGTGGCTGAAATCGAAAATCACAAAAGTTGAACGAGTTCTCCACCGAAGCAGGTTGTATTTTGCATAAGAAAATCATAGACCAACACGCTCAGCCGAGTTATAGAGTTCTAGGAGTGCACTTTGTTTGGTTTGCCTTTATTAAACTATGTAGAGACCTGGTAGAGACATAATATAACATACATAGTCTTTTATGTAGGGCTAGCATGCGCGCACGACTAAATGTTGTCTACGCC
The DNA here is from genome assembly GCA_963853865.1 of Helleia helle. NCBI lineage: Eukaryota > Metazoa > Arthropoda > Insecta > Lepidoptera > Lycaenidae > Helleia > Helleia helle. The sequence continues at coordinate 12,163,358 of OY971420.1, forward strand.
TTTTCTCGTATTATTTCATATAAGTAATACGAGAAAAGGGGTAGACAACATTTTGTCGTGCGCGCATGCTAGCCCTACTGATCTCTAAATACATTGGTGATGTCGCGGAAAATATAGCATAGTTTCTGTATAAGACATTTTAATAGGAGTACATGGAGACCCACCATGATTCAAGCTTTTTCGTGGCGGTGGGGCTTAGTAGCTTATGGTGAACCCAACACCTTGGGCGAAGCCAATTGAACGAGGGGGCTGCTCTTTGTACCCTTCTTATAAGAGGGTACAAAAGAGTAGGGGCGGACAAGAGGCGAGGATAAGAACCTTACCCCATTGCACTGTCCCGACGTTGGCAGGGGTTGTTCTGTGGTGTGGGACAACCCCTATGTGGAGGTGGCGTCGATTCCTTGTTGGACTGACTAGCCCTCGAGGTGCCCTGTTGTTCAACGTATCCACGGCACCTCACCAAAGGCGGCATTGGGGGCACTTGCAGGGTTATAGTGGGTATTCGGCACAGATATGTGCCGCGAGTCTCACTCACTATCGGACCCTACCGAAGGCCGTTGACGGCGCGTAAAGGCGTTTGCCCGTGTTAACAAAAGAAAAATTATATGGGGGATCATCGTATTCATTCTCCCTGCCGATTGTCGATGCTTCAATGGCAAGCGGGGCCACTTCTTTCGATTAGAGACATTGTGGAAGCACTCAACAATTGAACTATCAGTCACTTTCCTGATGACGTCTGTCCATCGTATCGGCGACCGGCTACGAAATCTTTTTCCTTCTGTTGGACATCCAGGGGACGAGCATACAACATTTCATACAAACCACAAATATTATGGATGCAATGCATGATAATGTAAGATAAAAATTACAATAATTAATCGCATCAAAGTAGTTACTAACTTACCATATCAATTTAACAGTCTTTTATGAACCATAATTGAAAAATAAATAAAAAACTGGAATAATCCTGTGCGGTGTTTACTCGCGGTTTATCGGATCTCGATACCGCCGTTTGTGTGGATCTTACATAAATTTTATGTGGGAATTTCATTTAAAATTTACTTAAGGGTGAATAAAATGGAGGAATTTAATTAATCCGTGATACAGTCTGGTCGTATTCGTATTCTACCGGTGGGAAGGATACGCTTGTGCCGTGCTGACTGCATGGGTACCATCCTACTTCCTCCTCCAGCGAAACTGCTATGCTGGGTTTCGGAAAGGGGGACAAGCAGTGTCGTTATTGGCACTGAAATTTACGGCTCATTATAGGCGACAATGAGTTGCTTCGGTTTCAGGTTTATTTAACGTTCATGGGCGATGCTGATCGTTTACCATAATTTGGATCGTCTTTGTCTATCCATAACATACAAAAAAGTCGTCTACCAACACATATCCAGTTCTCGACATAGGTGACCTCCTATCTCCAACCTGTCCTGGGCTGCATCTATCAAGCATATAACCGGATAGAGTAGTAATGTAAGCCATAAAATTCCGAAACGGGTCAGTGATTTGTCACTGATGCAATAGCAAATCAACCAACCAGTGATCTTTGTGTATGTTCCATCGGGCAATCATCCATTAATGGCCATCAGTCGGCCAATCACAGCGCAGAACCGGCGCAGCGTCGCAGCACTAATTTGGCGGAATTTGTTTTCATATAAAACACATAACATTACCGCTTTATAAATCCTGAAAACCAGTGTTAGGGCTTTTAGTCCTAACTATAGGTAAGGTCCCACCTTTTTGCGAAACACACTGTTGCCAACATTACTATCTTCTTTTATTATTTTTTTCTTTTTTTAATATGCTGTTCCTAAACATTAAAATTTAAAATGTACAGCTTACCACAGATGTTATATAATGTGTTAGGACAGTCTGTTTACCAAATAAAAGTTTTATTTATTTATTTATTCCGGTTATATGCTCGATGGCTGCACCCAATCATCCGTATTAAGCACTTCGTTGGACGTACGAGCCGTTATTGTACCGGTCCCAGGCGTCTTGTCGACTTGTCCACGCGTTGCTTACCTTAGATTCAAGATGGGGTCTTCATGTCGGCAATTACACTTACAGTGAAGTTCTCCCCTTCAGCAACATGACAAAGCTATTTGAGACTTTACTACTCGACTAAATGGATGTACCATAATATGGTAATCGAAAGTACAAAGATTCAAAAATATCCGAAAGTATAAAGGTTAGTTTATATTTTTTATTCTAAAATTTATCATTTGTTTTAACCGATCATATTTTATATATTTCGTCTATATACAACTTATACAAAGTATCGAAACCATATGGGCGTTGTTTGAAGATACTAGGTGAACCTACGAATATATATAATTCGAGTCTTAATAAGTTTCATATTCGAGAGCATCCTGGTAGTTTCCTACCGCAAATAATGTTAATACAAAGGCTTTATGTCTCAGCACGATTATTCGCGCTATTTCAGGAATGCATCGTTTGCTCATAATCCTGCTTGAGTACACGAATAAGTAAACATCAATTTAAATTCAATATCTCTCTAAACCCTGTATATATAATTATCACCTTCAGCCTCTATCCGTCCACTGCTGAACATAAGCTTTTTTTTTTTTTGACGCAGTGGAAATGCTTTGCGCATTCACCCGGGCATGGGTTGTCCCCGGGTGAATGCCCGAAAATATGTGGGACTCCCGGCGCTACCCCAGCGCCGGTATACCGCACTAAAACCACTGCGAGTTGCCTTCAGCCGCTTGAATGGGAGTGTCCCGGTTCTGACTAACACAGGACACCCCCCACGACCGGCCGGTTCCCTCAAAAGGGCTAACCGGGCTTCCTCCTATTATGGGGGCACTCCGACAACCTAGAGCACCCCCGCCGACGCTGGAACTTCTCTACCAGGGCAGGTACCCAACCTTACCCCGAGTCCCGTTAGATGGGAGGCAGAAGGTGCGCATAGCGCCTCCTCCGCACTCCCGTCCTACGTCGACGGACCGGGATGGATGTGGCGTCATCCTCTCTGTCCCGCATCATTTCGCAGAAGGAGGCCGCGGCCTGCCAGGCCTCATCGCTCTCGAGCATGCAGCGCACCACACTCGAGAGCGAAAGGTCCCTCCAAGCACTGCCACAAGATCATGACGCTGTCTAGCCCATCTAGCGCACAACTCTAGGGTGTGCTGGGCCGTGTCCTCCACAGCGCCACACTCGTGGCAGGCTGGCGTCGGCTCCCTCCTGGCCACCTGACAGGTACGCACCGAAACAACCGTGTCCGGTGAGCACCTGCGTCAGGCGGAATGTGAGAGTTTTCTTCCGGCGACGCATCCACGCCACCAGGACCGGACGCAGTGCCTCGGCCGTACGTTGGCCGTACGGCGACTGCGCCAAGATTTCCCCCACCTTTGCAGCAACCACTCTTGCCCTAGCCTCCGCACACGCGAGACCTTCTCCCACGTCGGTGTCTCGCGGAAGAGCAACCTCCTCTGTGAGCAGAAAAGGTGCACCTCAGCGAGCAACAACGCCACGAGCTCCCACGGTGGATCTCCAGCTAGGGCAGTGGCTGCCACCCAGGAGACCGTACGATAACCCCTGATCACCCTCATCGCTATGACCCGCTGCATACTCCGCAGCAGGGCCTTGTTCCTAGCGGTGAGGGAGTCCGCCCAAATTGGGGCTCCGTACGTGGCTATACTCCGGCAGACTCCGGAGTATAGCCGCCTGCAGGCTTCGCTGGGCCCTCCTATATAAGGAAGAAGTCGACCCAGCACTGACGCCACCCTTATGACCTTCGGCCCCAGTTGTTGGAAATGGGGGCCGAAGGTCCAACTCCCGTCGAGGGTGAGCCCAAGATACTTCATAGTGGGGCTCACCCTGACCTCCGTCTCTCCGATAAGGAGCCGTGCACCTGAGGGGGGCCCTTTCCTCCCAGCCCCGCGGAAGAGCAGGGCTTCGGTTTTGTCGAACCGGACCCGAAGCCCCAGTCGCTCTATGCGGCTGACTACGAGGTATACTCCCACCTCAGCCAGCCGCGCAGCCTCTCTATATGTCCGTCCCCGAGATAGAATGAGTGTGTCATCTGCATAACAGATGACATCCATCCCGGGGAGGAGACCGCTCCGCAGGACCCAGTCGTAGCCGACGTTCCATAGGGTCGGGCCTAGAACCGACCCTTGCGGGACGCCGCAATCAACTCGCCGCCTCACTAGGGACCCCCTTTGGTCCTCGTACACTACTTCTCTATCGGAGAGATACGCCCTCAATAGCCTTCCGAGATACGGGGGCACGCCGAAATACTTAAGTGCCTCCCGTATTACGCTGTGGGGAAGGCTGTTGAAGGCGTTGGCGATGTCCAAGGACACCGCCACCACCACCTCTCCCCGGTGTTCCGCTTCACTCGTCACTTGAGACGCCGTAGGGCATCGACGGTCGACCGACTGACCCGAAACCCGAACTGAAACTCCGACAGTCAAGGTCCCGGGCCCTCCTCCAGATGCCGAACGAGACGGGAGGCTAGGATCTTTTCCAGGGCTTTCCCCGCCTCGTTCAAACTGCTGAACATAAGCCTCCCTCAATAAACGCCAAGACGGTCGTTCCCTTGTCACTCGCATCCAACACGGACCGGCCACTGTACGGAGATCGTCTTCCCACCTGGTTAATGGCCGACCAACACTTCGTCTACCTAAACGTGGCCTCCACTCTTGAACCCTATTGGCTCATCGGCCATCCGTTCTCCAGACCACCCCCTTGTTTACATAAATAGATTAAATTCTAATAGCACCTTTAACGAGTCTTTTTTATATAGGAGGGCAAACGAGGAGTCGAAGCCTTTTGGCGACTATTGACGCCCATACACATCCGCACAATCAGAGATTATGCAGATGCGTTGTCCTCCTTTTCCCTATCCTTTCCAAAGGGCCACCGGAAACTCAAAAACCCCACGAAACGCGACAGCATAGCTGTCACTTTACGCCGGTATTATGTGAACGAGAGGTACAACCCCTGTCGTGCCGACCCAATTCGGCTGCCATGCAGCGTGGCACTACCTCTTACACAAAAAAAAAAGTTTTCCATTAAACTTTAAGGCACGTACTATTTCCAGAGTTCAATACATTATTCTAATATTTTGTCCCTTTCTATATATAAAATATGTATGTAAATCCCGCATAAGTCATGTATAAGATACAACTTAACGTTCTAGAACCCAACATTTTTGAGCAAGCATACGTTCTGAATTATAAAACACTGCGGCTGTATTGAATACGTCACAGATAAAATTAAGCCCTACACGATAATAAAATTAATTATGTAATTCACAACCATATTATACAAAATCAGCTGTTACGGTTGTCACTTATTTGCGCTTATCTCAGTACGTATGTTTGATAAAATGATAACAATGTATATTCATTATTTTCGGGGTATCGTGATGATAAGAGTATTTACTTTGAAAATGCAATATGTTGATAACTCGTAGCTATACTTAAAGTAGTGTAAAGTTTGATAAATATTATTTTTATTTTCTATTCGGTAGGTATATCAAACCTGTTTATATTTCAAAAATGTAAACAAGATTATTTGATGTTCTAGACTTCAAGATTATACTACTTTAATAATCTACCACTCTTTAAGGTGACCTAGTATCGAGCCTAGGGTATAGAGTCTTTATAGTTACTGGAGAGAGATTCTGTATAGCTTTCATTAGCTGTATATGGTTACGAGGCGGAGGTACTAACCTAAAGGCTTGTTTACTCGCTACTAAAAATAACTACATGTGTATTTACAATCGTAAAATCATTTAAAAACTTTCTTTTTCTGTAAAACTTCTCACATGAAGAATGTAAGAGATTACTGATATTATTTTTAAATTTACAAAATCTTTTGTTATAATGCTGCCCTACAATTTTTAAGGCAAAAAAGTATATTTAATTTTACACATAAATTCCGTCATCATACTTTCCTAGCCGATTTCGGCTACGGTGACTAGTTAGTTCTGTAGGCTAGATGTTTCGCCCTTAAGCAGATATAACTTATTATAAGAACCCGAAACCGACAGGAAATTCCATTACTATGTGAACGTATTTATACTAACTACATATACCTGGAAAAATATTGAATTTTCCTTGTAGAAAATAGTGACCTTGCTCTTTAAGGAAACTTGGTATACAAACATAATGGAAACAGGCGCTAAGGAAGATAACGACACATGTTATCCTATCAACGACAATTTTTTAAATATGCGATTGATCATTCTTCATAGGTACTAAACCGCCTTTAATGATTCTTGATTCAAATTAAAGGTAAAAACACTATAAAAATGCAACGCAAAAGAGCAGATGACCTTAACGGCTGAGTCGATTTTGATAAAACATGTTTAAGAACCACCGAAATGAAAAACGCACATTCAAATTGGTATACCCGTTTAATTTAAGAGCTATAGTGCCACAAACAGAGACATGTAGGTGGAACTTGTAACACCCCTCTTTTTGCGCCGGGTTCTAAATATTTTAAAAAGACTAAAGACTAAAGACCTTTTTTTTCGGAACGGCTAGACTGTTCGGCATGATGGCCTTAAAGCCCAGGTAACATAGAACGGTTACTTTAATTATTATCACTTCAGTAGTAAATGTCAAAATGATTTACACTTACGCGCGGGAAGCCGTGGGCTGCGATAGTTAATACAAGAAATTCTTCAAGTACTTGAACTTACTCATTCACTGATTACAAGAGCTATTGATTATTACTTTAATGATAAGAATGTTTATGAAAGAAAAGGTCGGTATAAATTTAAAACATGGCAACACCTGTGTACCCCTCTGTACAATCATTCTCCTTATTTTCTTTATAAATCAGCATTATTTTGTTATCTTTAATTTTTATTTTTTTATGTTAGTTGGATAGGCAAACTGGCAAACGTACCACCTGATGGTAAGTGGTCAACGTCGCCTATGAACATTAACCAGTATACCTGGAACGAGCCCAGGCAACTCATTTATGTGTTGCCTATCCTGAGACATAAGATGTTAAGTCTCGGTGCCAGTAATTACACTGCCTGTCTTGCCCTTCTCTCCGAAACACAGCAAAGCTATTTCACGGGAGAAACAAGCAAGATTGTGGTACCCATGCAGCCGGGAGCGCGGCACATCGCTTCCCTCCCACCGGTCCATCTTTAGAGGTAGTGATGCTGCTTTGCGAAAAATTGGTCCGGCTCGACCGGGACCTCTCGCTCACATAACACCGGCGTCACATGACAGCTATAATTCTGCCGCGCTTTTAGCGGTGTGTGAGCTTTCGGTGGCACATTGGGGGGATAGGGATAAGAAGGGCAACATATGCGTAATTTTTGGGTGTGCCGATGTGTATGGACGACGATAGTCGCCTAAAGGCTTCGACTACTCGTTTGCCCTCCTTTGCTATAAAAAAATCTTACGACCCAGGGTAGACAAGACATGTCGGGGCTTATGTTGGCTGTATGTAAGTTCATGGGTAGTCTGTCAGCTTGCCTATTCTATTAATACAAAAATATTTGAACCTTTTTTACGGATAACAAATTCTTTAAACTGGAAGATTTTAAACAAGTCCACTCACTAAAGTCGGGAGCAACCACTAGTGTCATTATAATAATCAAACCTCACACTTTCCGCTGTTACAATCTTTCCCAAGATTATCAAATATTTGAGCATAGGTACTTCATATTGGCCCAACGCCAGTTCTTAAACATTTAATTAATTATTAATCTTCATTTGGATTATTGAAGAAAAGCTTCTGCTGATATGGGAATGATTTATAAATTAACAGCGTGCCTTGATAATGTTGCTGAGGTCAACGTCGCCTCCTGTTCACGGAATAAAGATCTGATTGGCTAATGAATTGAGATGATAATATTAACACAATCATCATCAACCTGTTTTTGCCCACTGCTGAGCTATGCTATATACGCCATCTTGGCTTTCATTGAGGAAGGTCTATGTTCAGTAGTGGACGGATGATGGATGATGGATGATGATGATGAGCTATGCTCCCTTTTCTGCCAATCTTCTCTGCCCCTAGCCTGTCTTTTTTGCCAACCAGTTTTCCTACGTCATCAGTTCACGTCGCCTGAACGATCTGGACATCTCCAATTCAATATTTTGACGCTCAAAAACGTTTTTATCTACCACACTTGTTATGTTGGTTAAATAAATTTAAGGTACATTTATCTCTGTCACTCTTTCTTGGCTACGAAAGAAAACATCGTGAGAATACTTTAAAGGTCTTAAATGGATTGTGTCAACTTTCATTGGAGGTGTGTCATGCGTGAGGTGCTGGATGCAGTGATATCTTTATATATAAATCTTTTGTGTGTCTGTACTGAACTCTTCCTAAACGGCTGGATCAATTTTGATGATTTTTTGTTGTGTGTCTGTGTGCGGACTCGGGAATGGTTTGAATTCACAATTTTGGTCTACTACAAAATGTTTTGTACTGACTGTAATTATTGAAACCGCTAGAAATACATATATCATATTTAATCTCAAATGTATTAATCACCGTTTTTATGTTTTTATATCCTGACTAAATGCGAATGTTAGCTTGTTATAATACCTTAACGCCTTTTTTTTTTTCTTTAATGCGGGCATCCCGCGGGGGAATGGGTCTCCCCACGCGGGTATGTGGGACTCGCTGCGCCCGACAGCTGGTAAATGGACGCAGCTCTACCCACTAAAACCCGGCGAGTGCCACCAATGCCTCCTTTGGTGAGGTGCCCCGGATCTAGAAAACAAACAGGGCACCTCGACGGCTAGTCAGTCCCGCAAGGGACCGACGCCACCTCCACAGAGGGGTTGTCCCGCACCACAGAACAACCCCTCCCAGCGTCGGGACAGTACAATGGGGTGAGGTTCCCATCCTCACCCCTTGCCCCCTGCTCTTCTGTCACCTCTTCTTATAAGAGGGGTACAAAGAGCCCCCTCGGCCCAATTAGCTTCGCCCAAGGTGCACCGCTCACCCTAGGTTACTGAGCCCCACCGCCACGACAAGGCCTGAACCATGGTGGGGATTATACCTTAACGCCTAAGCCATTAAAGCGAATTTCAAAATTCTTTTACCAATAGCAAGCTACATTATCAGCGAGTAACATACTTTATTCCCATATCCCCACGGGATTAGGAACTACGCCGGTAAACCACTAGGCGCAGCTCTAGAATCTTATAAAGTTACATGGAGTTTGGTGTCATGGAGATGAATTGAAAGCCTACATTTATACTTATACATTAAATCAAGCAAAATAGCAAATCGTAAATGCAATCCTATAACATAAATAATTGGAAAGAATGTAAAGTTGTTTACGAAATGAAGTCGAGATTCGACCCCCGCGGGATATCTGGATGGTTATCAGACTGATATAAAAAAAGAAGATAATATGTATATAAGTTAAATTGATACTTACCTTTTTTCTTCTCTTGCCAATCCGAAACCTGAAAAATTTGGTATATTCAAATTGTACCAAATTAATTTGTTGTTGTATATTTAAATATCAATTTCGGCTTTGATGTCAGTTCTAGTGAATACTACTTCTGATGTAAATTTCACATTTTAATTTGTCTTGTCTCATAATAAGCCAATCTTTGTAGCAAATTTTTTCGATATTTTAAATAAGCGATTCATAATTTTTAGGCTTTCTTTATTTGACAAAAAATGATTGAAAGATTTTAATGATGGAAACAGCTCAAGATAAATTCTTTTGAACTTAATGAGAAAAATATTTACATTGTGCCTGATTTTTTTGCAGTTAAATAATAAGATAGACGCGTTATTTAACATTTTAAATATATAGTGTGTTATATAATATAGTGTGTTAACATTAATATTTATAAATTTCGAAGCAGATAAATAGTTATCAGCGTCCGTGACCGTGAGGAATTACAAATACATCAATGACTCATGTTTATAATTCACTATAATAGCTCCCGCATGATTTTTTCACTTCATTATCATCATCAGCCTTTATCCGTCCACTACTAAACATATTCCTTCATTTAAGAACGCCAAGGCAGCTGATCCCTTGCCACTTATACTTTTGTAACTTAGGTACTTTGACAATCATATTAATCCTAAATGCTTTTTTTGAACGTATGGCGATAGAATGTGCATCTAAGTAAAGGCTGACTGTTACGGGCTGGCTTCTTTACAGATATAATAAAAGCTTTTTATATCATAGGGGGCAAATGAGCAGTCGGAGCCTTAGGTGACTACCGACGCCCATAAACATCAGCACCAGAGATGTGTTGTCCTCCTTTACCCCATCTCCACCCATAGGCTATTAAAATTTGGCTTACAGATTGCTTTAAAATAATAATAAAAGTGTTAAGTATACTTAAATCACCGTGGCTGCCGTACCGTATCTGAAACATATCGGGCATATAAAACAAAAACCCAACCAGTCATATGGACTGTTGATAGAAGTAAAAACAACATTAATTGTATTATTGCGTTTTGTAAAAAAATATTTATATTTATTTGTAGTTTCTTTTTGTGTCAATAGATGTCACTGTAACGTAATTAAATCGCGTAATCGGTTGTAGATCAAAGTAATATACATGTATAGATTGGATTTTATTTCGTATATAAATTTAAATCGGTTTCGACAGCACTGATGTTTCAAACATTGTGGTTATAATTATGTATTAATTATTTTACTTTATTTAACTTAATAATTAATATATTATAAAATATACAGACAGTGTCTTTTTCGCTCGGGCACTCTCGGCGGTTCCGATTTCACCCGATCGAGCCTTTCACCTCCGAGCGTGACGGCTCAGCCTTATTTATACCTTACAAAAATCTGTGTGCGGTGCGCCAAAATAAAATTCACTTCAAAAAATTTATTAAACCACCGATAAAGACCATCAAAGTTGTTTTATTATAAGTAGTGTCAATTATTGTCTCAGTAAACATACAGAAACACGACAAATTCATATAATATGTTATTGTTGGACTAGTGATTTACTTTTATACTATTACGATAAGAGACCGTACGAGGCCTAACGCGATAAAAGGGGAAAAAGGATACATTGAATACGCTTAACATAGTAAATAATATATAGTTCGTGTCTTACTTTGCTGACCTTACATGACCTTGATTATTCAGCCCTAAGAAAAGACAGCAAAAGTGAGGCTGTATTTAGGTCCCGTATCAAGCTTTTACACATCGACATGAGTACTTATAGAACAACTATGATGATGTTTCAATATCTACTTTAATATATTTTAAGTTTAGTCCAGTTTTAACTTGTTTTTTTTTTCACATGTCTTACATTTAAAAATTATAATATATTCTATGAGGTTCTAGAAATGTTCTATTTACAATATAAAGTTATTTATGTATTTGGTTATCACGCGGACAACTGCTAGTATTATAGTACATGAGTCAATATTATTTAAGTTTTTATTATATAACACTTCACCATCATCACGTTAGTTTTTAAGGTTTCGTGGACAAATTAATAGGAGAACTATATACATAATAAGTCATTATAACGTCAATGAAAATAAAATAAAGTCGAAATTGATATGGGGTCCTTACAAGGAACGTGTTTTGAAACGTTTATGTATCAACTAAAAGACGAAACGAAAGTTTTTTTTTTTTTTTTAAATATGTACTGTTTAGTAAATGCCGCGGCTGGTCCTATTTAGATGTTAGTGACCAGGAATCGGACGTTATGTTGTCCGTAAAAGAGGGTTTCCAGTACTTGAGGATTTTTTTTATGTTTCAATGTTGATGGCGTTAATAATGTTGATGTACTGTTACACTCGTGGAAGATCGGCACAGTATAATACTCGGTGGCTCTTGTAATTAATTTTAATGCACACATTGTAGTGGTCACGGACGATTGGCTGCTAAACGAGTTCCAATATGTGAAGCTAAGCGTCATAATATAACGATATTTGCTTAATGCCTGGTCGCTCAGAATGATTCACAGGTTATAAACACTGCTCCATTGCTCACTTGTGTGTAAATTAATATTGCGTTGTTTTTGTCGAACTTAAGTGTTCTTTTAAATTATTTAATTAGGTTTTAAGTAGAAACAGGTATTGGGTAAAAGAAGAAAGAGAAAGATTTGAAAATGTTTTTGACGTGCACAGTATATTGGCGCGCGTTGGTGGTAAAATTGACTTGAATGTCGTGATGGCAATTTTTTATTACGATTATTTTACGACAGAAATTACCAGTGTAATGACACTCCGCGGGTCTTGTACCCCGAAATATTGATGCTGTTTCGACAAAAAGTCTCAAACGGCCACACGTTTGGGAAGTTTCACGGGATGCCCGGCACACGTGCAACTTTTTGTTAATATTTTTATATAAAAAAAAATTAAACAAAAATTTAAACTGACATCAAAAAATAAAAAAAACTGAAAAGTAATAAAATAATTGCGTTTCTATAATTTTTATGCCTACCACTTATAATCAACTTATTCCTCTACTAATGTACAATCTTTGCGTTTACCACGTCATTATCGTTACTTTTGGAGTCGGTGTCGTATTTGTTGCTGTAGATAAGTAGCTATATAAGTTCAAACACAAGGTAGCTACTGTAAATAGTTGAGTAGTTCCCTTAACTGTCCTTCATATTCATCATCAGACCCCTAATGACACCTACAACCCATCTAGGTGTAAAGTTCCCATCAATACAAATTAATCAAGTCCAAATACAAGGTAACTGATTTAAATCGTTGAGGAGTTCCCTCGACTATCATCCAACTCCATTATCAGATCGTCTCCAGACCTTCATCAAATTGTAGTACTTTAAAATACTTAATGGAAAACTTAAGAAAGGCTAATGCCTTTGTTAAGTTACTTACTAGTTAGTTAGTTAGCCACCCCTACGATTTTAGAAAGTTCCCTCGATTATCTGAGATGCCATTATCAGACCCTGGTTTCCGTATCATGGGACCATTTGGGAAGAATACCTTTTCAAACAAAAAATAAGAATTTTTAAATCGGTTGGTAAATTAAAAAAAAACAGTAGTTATGCCCGAATAAACATTTTAAAAAATATACAAACATCTGATTGAGAACCTATTCCTTATTTAGAAGTCAGTTAAAAAATATTATGAACTAGCTGTTGGCCGCAGCTTCAACCGCGTATCTTGCTTAACTTGACTCCTGTTAGTCACAGATAGATGTTATATAGCCTTCCTCGATAAATGGGCAATATAACACTGAAAGAATTTTTCAAATCGGACCAGTAATTCCTGAAATTAGCGCGTTCAAACAAACAAACTCTTCAAATATTAGTATAGACTATCAATAATCAAAAATCAACATAATATAATGATAGATGGAATAAAATATATAACAGCGTCATGCCGTTTGCCGTCACAAGACGAAGATTTTTTTTTATCTCAAAAACTTAGGACAAACGATCCTTTCGATTAGTAATTGCAAAAATATCAATAACGTATCAGTCCGATGAGTGGAAGTTCAAACGTATGAAGCTATGCGTGCATTACAAATGGACTACGCGTGTTACCATATCCATGTGTACCTGTCGGAATACTAATCGCAGATTATGTTCATCTATACGTCTTTCATACGAAGGTATTCATTCTTATCAATGTTTCTCATTCACTGTACGTTCGTGATATCTATTATTATAACAATATTTTGGTGGAAAAGGATAAAAATGTACAGAGTAAGAAATTGGCGTGTAATAAGAAATTGGAAAGTTTTACAGAAGTTTAACGGCAATTATTATTGAGTATGTGGAAGAAAGAAAGGGAAGATTGTGGATGTAGAGTGGAATAATACGGAAGAAGATTTTTTTTTCTTTTTTTTTCGGAATGATCTATGCTAATGGCCCAAAGGCCCTAATGAGTAATGCTTCATCGGATTTGTGTGAGCCGAGGTGTCCTCACTAATGGTTTATTATTAGTGGGGGGTTGCCCCCCTCCAACCGTGTAGTTATCGACTGGCGTTGGATTGGATTTGAATTGGATTGGAAGAAGATAATAAGAGAATAACACTAAGTTGAGAGAAATGAAGAAGGCTAATACTACAACATGTGATATGGTTGTTTTTTATTGTGGTTATCAAATTGTCTGTGGATGTAATCTTTCAGTAGAAATCTTCCAAGTTGGTTGTCTCTTTAAAATGTATAGCCGTTTGTGTATTTTTTTTTATAGATTTTTTGATAGCATAAGTATTTACCGGACTGTGGTTTAGTTGTTTTGACATATTTATAAAAAAAAATTAAGATAATAAATATGTTACTTGAAGTACCTAATTCAAAGATAGTGTTACATAAATGTTTTGTAAAGATTGTGAGTTTCGGAAACTCGATTGTTTACATTTTGTACTTACTTGAATCAGCTTTTTGTCAGTAATACGAGTTTTTTGCAAACGATATCACAAAATCAACATTATTTCGACATTCTCTGGAAATATCTATGCGCCCTTAATCCATAATCAAAGAAACTGTATTCAGTAACTTTTGCGTAAACAACTTCTAACCAACTTCAGTTATATTAAGTGTGGTGTTTTTAAAATATTTTTTAATAAAATAGAACATTTACTGCTACAAAGAATTTTAAATTCGCAACTAGTTTATCACTTACTCAATCACTAATCATTATAGAAACTAGCTGTTGTCCGCTGCTTCACCCGCTTTATTTAGATTTACAGCCGTACTTGGATTGATGATGATTATTTTTATAGCGTAAGTTAATCCTTACAACATCAAGTATCTGCCAGCAAAAGTCCCATAAAAATCGGCCCAGCCGTTTCAGATAAACAGACAAAAATTGAAAAAAAAAAAATGTTATTTTGGTATACGATTATGATATTGTACCGTATATACATCCATATGCATTTAATAAAAAGCGGTTATTTTATTATTACAAACAGACACTCCAATTTTATATATCTGTATAGATGATTTTTCATAACATTAAACTGTAGCCGGACTTTTCTTCAATGAACGCCAAAACTAGTCACTAATAGCTTGACCTAGTAATGTAGATAGAAGACGTAAAATACTAGATAGTGCTATCGTACCTTCATCGTACTAAACCTAGTATATATAGTATAGTCTATCGTACTTTCACCGTACTAACCCTGGTTTTACTCCTGAGCTTGTAATTTGTCATGTAAAAAGAGGTGAAAGGTTTTACAAAATATTTTGTTCGGAGGCTAACGACACAATACACTCTCCATTTTAGGGTACCGAATTCGTCAAGGCAATTAGGTTCGGAAATCCGAAGGGATTTATTTTTAACATTCCCCTTTCGCTCGTTGGCTTGGGTTTATACCTTTTAACTCAATTATTGAATATTATACCTCGATATTTCGAATTAGAAAAAAGATCAATTATTTAAGTAAAAATTATGCGTATAGGATTTGTGCCAAATCCATAAACTGGTGGGTTAGCCAAGATGCTATTCTACAATCGTAAACGCTAGAATCTCGGGGTCTTAATTGTAATTTTCATATATTTATTAGTATATCTTGGCTAAACCTGAAATATAAAGAAAACATTTATTAGACGTCTCGTCTCAGTCGATAGAAATTTATTGCAGTGCATATAGCATACTTCTGCTTTTGGGAGACCAAAGGATTAATCATTATCATCATCAGCCTTTATCCGTTCTTTGCCGAACATAGGCTTCCTTCATTGAACGCCAAGACGACCGATCCCTTGCCACTCGCATCCACCGCCGACCGGTTACTGCACGGAGATCGTTTTCCCACCTGGTTAATGGTCGACTAAAACAATACACGTTATTTTATAAAGTATGGAATCAGCTGAACCGAACCGATAGGGACCTTTAAGGAAAGAGCATACTCATATTTGAAAGGCAGGCAACGCACATGCTAATCCTCTGGTGTAGCGAGTGTCTGGATGTCGCTTATCACTTACCAGAAGGTGAACCGTTGCCCTCTTCTGTATAAAAAGAAAAAAATAAAGTTTTGTTTTTATTTTCTTAGAAGTCAACAAAACTTTCAACGGTAGATAGCTCTATAAAATAATTCATCAACGTTTATAGCATTATGTACTATTTACCTTAATACTTTTAGTACGTAAATCATTTTAAAGAACAATGTCCCAAATTTGGTTATACAAATAACATCCCTAAAATTAACAACATTTGGAATGTTTAATCCGAAATATTCCATGTATATGCCCTTAGCTTTCATCCCATCGTATTGTCGATAGAAATTACTCATAATCGAGTTATGAGCCCGGATAGTTGACCCCACTTATTAAGTTAACTACCCACCCGGCTTTTGGCCGAGTATCCGTATTGAAAACCATTTAACTGCAACTAACAGCGTAATAAAAACTGTGCCCGCAGCAAATGCAATTTATATCTGATTTATATTTTTGTGCGATTTGAAATAATAAAAGGCAAAATATGCAATATTGTTTTGTAATGATAAAAACTCACTCATTATAATGAAATAGCGTATACGATTTCATCAATCAACCTCTATCCGTCCACTGCTGAACATAGGTCTTCCCCAATTTTTTTTTTTCGTAAGGGCTAGACTTTTCGGCCTGATGGCCTTTAAGCTCAATCGGTACAGTAAGTGAGCAGATGGCTCACTTAAGAAATATTCGAAAGGGGGACGCCCCCCCTCCGCGCCCGCAGGGGGCACGGTTCATCGCGCGCACTGCTCGGGAGAGCAGGATTTGGACTAGTCAAATCCGATACGGTCGACGAATCTTTTACGGTTTAATTTAACCTATCATCATGAGGGCCCTCATCCTTCCCTCTGGAGAGAGAGGCGGGTCATGCGCGGCGCCCAAGCAATCTAGCGGTAGCGCCTTCCCCAATGAACGCCAAGACGGCTGATCCCTTGCAACTCGCATCTAACACGGACTGACCACTGCACGGAGATCGTCTTCCAACATGGTTAATGGCTGACTAACACTTCGTCTAACTAAATGTGGCCTCTACTCTTTAACCTTATTGCCCCCTCGGCCATCCGTTCTTCTGAGTATGTGACCAACCTACGATTTCAACGTGCCTATTCTTTGCGTGATATCGGTGACCTTAGTTTTAGTCGGATGTCTTCGTTTCAAATCCTATCTATCAAAGAAACACCCAGCATAGCATGCTCCATACCACGTTGAGCTACGGCAAACTGTCTTCTTTAGATTTTTTTATTGAAACACCAAACATAATATGTCACAGTTTAAAGACAGCACATTCTGCGTAGATAGAAGTAGGTAATTGACTTATTTATGTTTCTTAGGGTAGTTTGGAGCCTAATAATGAAACAAGTTTTACGAATTTTATCTCGGTTTATTAAGTTTTTTACAAGCCCGACGTTTCGGATACTTTACAGCAACCATGATCACGAGAGGACTTCATAAACCGCGATAAAATCCATAAAAATTGTTTCATTATAATGAGTGAAATTCACGTAAACATTAGAAAATAATTTGGAAAACCTTGTTATATTAAGTCGTCTGACATCTCAGTCTTCCTGTGATTATAGTTGCTGAAAAGTATACGAAACGTCTGGAATGGCAAATCAAAATTAAATAAAATCCGTAAAAGTTGTTTTATTAAAACAAAATATGCAGTATCATATAAAGCCAATAAAATAAACAAAAATACACTATCCTTATACACAATATTTAGTATTTAATTTTATTAAATTACTCACGTGTATAAAAATCTCGTCGAATTATGCTGGGTGCAGTGACCGCTTCAAAACAAAGAATAATGTAAATAAACAGAGGATGACATGAATTTCAAGATGCTGTGAACTGATGGCCTCTAGTCTGTGAAGACGCTATACCTATATTGTTTTCTAATGTTTACGCGAATTTCACTCATTATAATGAAACACTTTTTTACGGATTTTATCGCGGTTTATTAAGATTTTTACAAGCCCGACGTTTCGGATACTTTACAGCAACCATGGTCACGGGAGGACTGAGGTGTCATACGTCCTAATGTTACAAAGTTATTCGAAACTACCCTATGATACATCAATATTTTGGTCAGTCCTATCTACGCAGAAAGTGCTAACTGTATCTTTAATCTGTGACATATTATGCTTGGATTTTTATTTGATAATATTAATAATGGGATCCCAAGCAGATGGTAAGAGCCAGCCTTCTTCTCTATTGAAATTAGGATGTTTTTTAATTTCAATAGCCTCACGGATCATCCTTGGTTGGAATCGGTGTTCATTGTGAATTGAATTTTTATATCGTCAGCTTTACGACGAAGTTCTGTGCCCAAACTAAATCTTCCTCGCGAACAATACAAAGCGTTATTAAACCTACGTAACAGACGGGAATTAACAATTCTTTGCGCAGATAAGGGCAATACTACTGTAGTTATGGATACGTCAGATTACAATGATAAAATTAAACAACTATTATCGGATGAAAGTACATATAAACACGTCAAAACCGATCCAACGAACAAAGTTTTGAAAACTACTAGTGATATAATTAAAGAAAACTCCGAGACATTGAATCTGGACGTCAAATATTTAATTCCTTCATGTCCAAAACCACCAAAGCTGTATGGGTTGCCGAAAATACACAAGGCTAATGCTCCATTACGTCCAATTGTAAGCCAGATCGATTCACCAACTTATAGATTGGCTAAGCATGTGGCCCAAGTACTGTCACCACTGCGTGGACAAACCAGAGCACATACTCGGGATTCATACCATTTTGTTAATGAGATCAAACATCTACATCTCAGAGACAATGAAACAATGGTCAGTTTTGATGTGCAATCTCTCTTCACCTGCCTACCTGTGGAAGACTGCATAACAATAGTAAGAAGAAAGTTAAGGGAAAATGACATACCAATGGAATATGCTGACCTTTTGGAACATTGCCTTACATCTGGCTATATGTTGTGGAATAGTTATTTCTACAAGCAAGTAGATGGAGTGGCCATGGGCTCACCAGTATCCCCTGTTGTTGCCGACATATTTATGGAGGACTTCGAGGAGACTACTCTGCGAACTTCGCCCATAACACCCAGGTCCTACAAGCGGTATGTAGATGATACTTTCACAATATTACCATCTGACAAAGTGACCATATTCCTAGACCATCTTAATTCCATTAATTCAAAAATTCAATTCACAATGGAATTAGAAGCAAATAATTCTCTAGCCTTCTTAGATGTATTAGTGATCCGTAATCCCAACAATACCTTAAGCCATACAGTGTATAGGAAGCATACTCATACGGATAAGTACCTAAACGGCGAATCTCACCACCATCCAACACAGTTAGCTACCGTGGGTAAATCTTTGTTTCAGAGAGCACAAGGGATCTGTGATGAGCAACACCTGGCAACCGAGCTTCAACACGTTAAGCAAGTACTGCGAGACAACAAGCTTCGGGTGCCGCGTCTTCATCACCGTGACCGCGTGAAAGCAGCCACTGTTGAGCGAGTACCTGCTGTGCTACCATTTATGAAAGGAGTCACTGACAAGATTGGTTATATCCTAAAGCGAGCTTCCATCAAAACCTTTTTCAAGCCGCCAAAAAAGATAGGTCAATTCTTACCATCTGTCAAGTGTCATATACCCTTACAATATGCAGGAGTATACAAGCTTGATTGCGACTGTGGTCTCTCTTATATAGGCCAAACAAAAAGATCTATTAAAACTCGCGTCAAAGAACATATAGCTGATTTAAAACACCGTCGCTACACTAAGTCTGCCATCTGTGAACATAGTCTTGACAAAGCTCGCCATTATACCAGATTTGATAAACCACAAGTCCTCGCAAAAGAACACCGATTCCAACCAAGGATGATCCGTGAGGCTATTGAAATTTAAAAAAACATCCTAATTTCAATAGAGAAGAAGGCTGGCTCTTACCACCTGCTTGGGATCCCATTATTAATATTATCAAATCAAAATCCAAGCATAATATGTCACAGATTAAAGATACAGTTAGCATTTTCTGCGTAGATAGATAGGACTAACCAAAAATTGATGTATCATAGGGTAGTTTCGAATAAC
This sequence comes from Helleia helle, assembly GCA_963853865.1. Taxonomy (NCBI): domain Eukaryota; kingdom Metazoa; phylum Arthropoda; class Insecta; order Lepidoptera; family Lycaenidae; genus Helleia; species Helleia helle. Next base: position 12,183,327 of record OY971420.1, read on the forward strand.
TTTGTAACATTAGGACGTATGACATCTCAGTCCTCCCGTGACCATGGTTGCTGTAAAGTATCCGAAACGTCGGGCTTGTAAAAATCTTAATAAACCGCGATAAAATCCGTAAAAAAGTGTTTCATTATTATGACGATATACCTACTTAAATAAAAGGCCATTGTGTTTTTTTCTTTTACGCTGGGAAATGCTTAGGCATCCCGCGAGGGAGAAGGGACTCCCCAGGTGGATGTGTGGAACTCGCTGCGCCCAAAAGGTAAGATGGACGCAGCTCTACCTACTAAAACTCGGCGAGTGCCACCAATGTCACCTTTGGTGAGGTGCCCCAGATCTGTTGAGCGACAGGGCATCTCGACGGCTAGACAGTGTCCCAAATAGTCCCAATTGACCGCCGCCACCTTAACAGAGGGATTGTCCCACCAACGTCGGGACATTGCAATGGGTTGACGTTCCCATCCTCGCCCTTACTCCCTCCTACTCTTTTGTCGCCTATTTTAGAGGAAATATATTTATCATATTTTGGAACAGATAAAATGTTCTAGGGCTAAATCTAAATACTGTAAGTATTTTGTATCGTTTTGTTACGATAAGTGGCATACGACTACGGCAATACTCTAAAAACACTGTGAAGACCTATGTATATAAAATACAATAAAATGTACTATGTAAATAGTTTTTTTAATTAAGTAGACGATAAGAATGAAATACCTAGTTTGTAAGAACATACCAATTCCAGGTGCGAATATTTTCTAGTTTCATACTCTTTAGAGCGCGTTTTTAGTAGTAGGTTTTTGTTTTTGTACTTTCTTTTATGATATAATTAAGGATAAAGTGTTTATCCTTAATTATATTATATATATTTTTTGACGACCTCTGTGGCTCAGTGGTAAGCACCTTGGCGCTCAAGCCCGGAGGTTGCGGGTTCGAACCCAGCCAGGAAACAAAAATATTTTCTGTGTTCCTGGGCAATGGATGTGTATTAAATATGTGTATTATATAATAAAAATATTAAATATATTATGTATAGTATAAAAGTATTAAATATATTTCCGTTGCCGGGTACTCGTAACACAAGTTCCTCGAGATCTAACCACGGGACCAGATTGACGTGGTGTGAAAGCGTCCATAGATATTATTATTATTATATAATATAATTAAGGATAAACATAATAATTGTTTGTTTTTTTTTTATCTCATTCTAGCATACATAAGCTACCTACGTTTTCGAACTCCACGCGGGTGAAGCTAGTCATTTAACCTTTTTATATCATGGTACTTATTTACATTACATTACCTTTACATTAGGTTGAAATCGCAATCAAATTACATAAACAAGTTCAATTAATAATCGAGACTATCGCATAAGTGAATCACAAGACAAGTGATTCATGCTTTAGCTCTTCGTGGAATGCCGATTCTTAATGCATCACAATTTCATAGTATATTGCGCGACAGAAGAACGTTAATAAAAACTTTTTCCTCTACGTAGTAGTTACTTAGAAGTAGTAGTAGTAATGTTATAGAGCAGTGTTTTTCAATTTGTGGGTCGCGACCCCCCTTACGCTAAACATTACTCGCGGGGGGAGTGGTCGCCGGCAAAAGGATAAAGAAAGACAGGTTCTGATCGAAGTAAAAGAATTGCTTATTTAAAAAATTACCTTAAAATATCATATAGGTAAATCTCTCAATAGTTCCAGCTTTTTTTGGCTGTCTGTTGTTTTGTGGCAATGACCGACTCTTCTTTTCCCTAATTACAGGAATTTCGAGTTCCAGAATCTTACTGGCCCAAAAAGCATCAAGACTACGGCCTCCCACGTCATTACGTTCTCAGTTGTGGAGTTTTTAATAAAAAACCGGCTGTGGTATGACGAATTCTTTCAAGCTATCTATCGTGAGTTCTTACTTAATATGTATAGACATCGGATATCCGATATTAATACATATATTAGATACTAGCTGTTGCCCGCAGCTTCGCCCGCGTTAACTTGCTTAACTTCACTCCTGTTAGTCACAGATAGATGTTATATAGCCTATAGCCTTCCTCGATAAATGGGCTATATAACACTGAAATATTTTTTCAAATCGAACCAGTAATTCCTGAGATTAGCGCGTTCAAACAAACAAACAAACTCTTCAGCTTTATAATCTTTATATATATATTTCTTCTGTGCGTGTGTATGTTACTGAACTCCTCCTAAACGGCTGGACCGATCTTGATGAATTTTTTTGTGTGAGTTCAAGTGGATTCGAGAATGGTTTAGATTCACAAAAAAAAATATTTTGTACAGGACAACGTCTGTCGGGGCCATTAGTATTAGTATAGATTTCATTTTCTCATTGCCATCAAAATGTTAAATGATTTAAATCGTGCATTAATTTAATGATTAAATATAAAAAAAATTAAGAGTTTTAGTATTTAGGGTAAAACAAATATAAGTACACAAGTAGGACGAATTTAAGAACAAATATAGTTATTTTTTTTTCGTAACAATATTGACTGTATAAATATTGTGTTTATAATACTTATCATTTTTTATGTAAACAGAAATGACGACGCGAATCGCCAGGGGCTTAAAGATTTTTCTGTTTGATTTACTACTTATTTTCTTCTATAATCTAAGAATGATCAGCTAAAGTTTATGAAAACGCAGACATCGTTTCTTACTCAAGTTATGTCATCTGTATGTTTATAGTTTATAATATCTTTAGGAAAAGACGAGTCGAACTAACATAGCAACCGTTTATAGTTGAAGTTTTGTTTTTTTTATGTCATAAGGAGGCGACCCAACAATCGGATCCTTATGGAGACTACCGGCGCACATAGACATCCGCACAACCAAAGGTAATGCAGATGTGTTGCCCTCCTTTTCCCTATCCCCCCAATGGGCCACAGGAAACTCATAAACCGACAACGCGACAGCATAGCTGTCACTTGACGTCGGTTTTATGTGAGCGAGATATACACTTGAACCTTATAGGCCCATCGGCCATCCGTTCTCCTGAGTGTGTGACCTGATATGAGCCCTCTTTAAATATATATTATACTAGCAGCGTCCCGCGGTTTCACCCGCGTACTTCCCATTCTAGTGGGAATACAGGGATAAATTAGCCAACAATATCTTATTCTGATGTATTAGCTATTCTATTGTAAAGTTTCATTAAAATCCATTCAGTAGTTTTTGCGCGAAAGAGTAACAAACATACATCCCTACATTCTTACAAAATTAGCTTTTATAATATTAGTAGGACAGGATAGTAAGATTAGTAGGACTAGCGGACTCGACAGATGTACGAAACAATTTATAGTAAAGTTACAGAATTGTGGATCTAAACCATCCTCGAGTCCACTTAAAACACACAAATAATCAAAATCGGTCCAGCCGCTTACGAGTTGTTTAGATACAGATACAGACGCACAGTATAATTATATATATAGCATAGAATAGAATCAACTTTATTCAGATAAACATACATGGCACCGCAGTACAGATGAGTATCACAAAATATAAAAAAGTAATTTAAAAAAATAAAAAAAGATGTAAACATTTGGTACAAAAATAAAATAAAAATAAGAAACATACAAATCACATACAAAAAAAAAACTTAAAAAATAGTAATAACAGTGTTATCATCTGCAAAGCAGTGCAATGTGGAGCACTGAAGGGATGTAACTCGGCATATGTTGGATGACACCAACACCGATTTTCAGTCACATCCGGATTGAGACGGACAGACGGATGGAACGCAGTGACGAGTTAGATAAATACTAATTAAATACTTAAAATAATAACAAGATTAATGGCTCAATAAAAAAATATATAAAAATGTTATGTATAGTATAAATATTAAAATAGAATAAGAAATCAATACATACGTTTAATAAATAGAAAGTTTTGAATACAAGTACACGATTAGTCTTGAGGTACTCTGGCATTGCTGCGGAGTGGTGTGCGATCTCTATGGAGGTTAATGGACAGGTACGTGCACACAAGCGTGTATTAGGTATCATTATAATATTATAATGTTATTTAAACATATATAAAGATTTCCTGACTTCATTTTTCACGACATTATTGTACCAGTAAACTCCTTTTGTCAAGAAAATACTTTTAACGTTTAATTAGTATGAATCGGTGAACTAGGTAAACAAGTAAAAATAACTTCCATTCAGTTAAAAGTCTGTAATTAACTGTAACTAGATATTGGAGGCAGTGTCTCTCGGACGGAAACGACTAACAAGAAAAAATGAATCATACATGGACTACGCATATCGTCATCATCATCATCATCATCATCATTACCTATCAACCTTTTCCCTTTCACTGCTTGAGAAGCTTCCTTCAGTTTATGTAAACTATTTGCAAAATACGCCTGCAACAATTATCTTATTAAATGTTCTAATATTTTGAGTTCCAATATTGGCCTATTTATTACTTTTTACAGGAGATTGAGATTACTTGCCTTTTATATTTCTTATCGGAAATCGATTTAAATACGAATTATAAAGTAAAAAAAAAAGTTGAACCTGGCTTAAAAATAAAGAAACAATTGATACAACAATAAAAAGCTATAATCTTCATTTATTCATCGTTCATTTTTCATTTAATATAAAAATCTAATCCTCTGTAATGTTTTCAAACAAGCTTATAAGTGTATTTCATCCTCTTAAAAGATAAAAGGTACCCTTAAATTATTTTTCAATAATCTTGTTCAGGGTTCATTTAGCGTTCATCTTGAATTTCGTGAAGTACCTCCTAAATGTACGATAATTTTCTGTTAATAACTATTGAGTCCAGATTAAAATGAGGCATCATCATCATTCTCGGGTTTTTGGTGACCCCCACCATGGTTCAGGCCTTGACGTGGCGGTGGGGCTCGGTAGCCTAGGGTGAGCCCAGTACCTTGGGTGAAGCTAATTGAGCCGAGGGGGTTCTTTGTACCCCTCTTATAAGAAGACGGGACAAAAGAGTAGGGAGCAAGGGGCGAGGATGGGATCCTCACCCCATCATACTGTCCCGACGTTGGGAGGGGTCGTTCTGTGGTGCGGGACAGCCCCTTGGTGGAGGTGGTGGCGGTGGAGGACCGACGCCACTTGGGGGCCTAGCCGTCTAGGTGCCCTGTTTAATTAGATCCGGGTCACCTCACCAAAGGCGGCATTGGTGGCACTCGCCGGGTTTTAGTGGTTAGAGCTGCGTCCACCTACCAGTTTTCGGGCGCAGCGAGTCACACATACCCGCGGGATGCCTCAAAGCATTTTCCGGCGTTAAAAAAAAGATCTCTTTTAATGAACGCCGAATGATCGGTACCTACATATTAAAATATACGGGTTTAAGTGTATGTTAGTGAAAGACATTGCTTTTATGTATTGTAAAAGTATTGTGAAATATACATACATTTTCTTAAGCGGCTTACCCTTGGAATATGCAGAGATCAATACTCTCAAATAACACTTAAAATCTATATAGGTAATTAAAAAGTGAAACCTAACAAACTAAACTAATAAGGTAAATTAGTACTCTCCAATCGCAGGGAATCTATCGGCAAATTAATAAATTAATCCACTAAGGTTTCTGTATCAAAGTTTTCAACACAGCGCTTACCATGAAAACAGTGCAATATCACACAAACTTGGTTCATATAAACTTTTTTAATTGAAATTTAAATTGGAACTCCTGCAGTTTGATGACTGATTTACTTTTTTTTGAATTGGGTTACTGATATTCAAATATCTCACAAGTTCACAATCAAAATGTCCCACTACTGAGCACGGGCCTCCTCGAAATCAAGCGAGGAGGATGTTGGGCAGTTCACCGATGCGCTGGCCCAATGCGGGTTGGTGAACTTCACACACAAAGACTTTTAATCTCATCTGGCATGCAGGTTTCCCCACAACGTTTCCTTCACTGGCTAATATAACCTAACCACGGTGATAGAAAACACCGGTTAGCTAATGTATGCTTTGAAAATCAAAATCTAATTTTTTTTCCAAATAATACCAATAAAGTATCTTTTTGAACGTCAATTGAATCTACCGCCGGTTCCAAGGCAAGCTCATTGAGAAGAACCGCGAAACAAAATCAGGTAACTAATCTTTTCAAATAATATGTATTCTGTAACAATTTTTACATCTTAACCTGAACGAGAGGAACCTGGGAGGGGCACCCTATTCCCAATGTGTGGTATAGTAGTGGTATCATGTCCAAGTTGGGATGACAAATTCTATTAACAGAATGTCTATAATAAAATGATAATCTATTCTTTATTTGGAAAATAATGAATTAATATTATCATATTATATCTTCTTAAATATATAAAATGAATCCCTATTCCCCTTGGTCACGCCATCACGCGTGAACGCCTCGACCGATTTCGCTAATTCTTTTTTTGTTGTGTTTGTTATTTTCAGGCGAAGGCTCTTATGAAAGAAAATATTTAGAATATTGCGCGTAAAACAAGAAAATTGAAGAATAACACCATATAAAATGTTATATAAGGCTAGATTAGAAATATTTTTTGCATAGCATTAGAATAATAAACACTTTTTTTAAATATATTTTTACCAATTCGAATTCAATATTCATAATTAAGACAGGACTACTTCCGTTATATATTATAAATTACCGTTTGAAGGTATATTGGAAGGACGCTGTCATGTTTTGTTCCATCTTTTTATTTTTATTAATTATGAATTTTTACATGAACATAAATGTTCCGAAAAGCAATCGTCTGGGAATCATCATCATAAGCTCTATCCGTCCATTGCTGAACATAGGCCTTTTTTTTTTTTTTTTTTTTGCCGGGAAATGTTCTGAGGCATCCCGCCTGGGGAGTGTGTCTCCCGAAAGATGGTAAATGGACGCAGCTCTACCCACTAAAACCCGGCGAGTGCCACCAATGCCGCCTTGGTGAGGTGCCCCGGATCTTTTAAGCTAACAGGGCACCTCGACGGCTAGTCAGTCCCGCAAGGGACCGACGCCACCTCCACAGAGGGGTTGCCCCGCACCACAGAACAACCCCTCCCAACGTCGGGACAGTACAATGGGGTGAGGTTCCCATCCTCACCCCTTGCCCCCTGTTCTTTTGTCCCATCTTCTTATAAGAGGGGTACAAAGGCACCCCTCGGCTCAATTAGCTTCGCCCAAGGTGCTGGGCTCACCCTAGGCTACTGAGCCCCACCGTCACGACAAGGCTTGAACCGTGGGGAACATAGGCCTCCCTCAATTAACGCCAAGACGACCGATCTCTTTCCACTCGCATCCAACATGGACCGGCCACCGCACGGAGATCGTCTCCCCACCTGGTTAATGACTGACGAACATTAGTAGACGAAGTGTTGGTCATCTGGGGATACATATTATATATTAAAATCAATATTCCGTTTTAAACACGTGTAAATGTTATTATATTAATAACAAATAATAATAATAATTATTATTAATAATAAATTATAATAATTATTATTAATAATAATAAATTATAATAATTACATAGCCGCCTGGTATAGTGGCTTGTGTCACACGGAGTGGAGGATTTGAATGGAGCAGTTATTTAATACGATGAATGTCTGTACCGGGCTACCGTTGAGCTTTTTAAAAACCATAGATTCGATTAAAGTCCTATGAGCTACCATTTCGAATATTAATTATATGTATATGTATGGGAGGTGATTACTAAATCCTTCATATTTTAATTGTAAAGATAATATTAATATATATAATATATTAGTGTGCTATAATCCCATTGTAAGTATTCCACGCTTGGCATAATTTGCAAGGCGTCAACGCGTGTACCATTAAACCGATAATTACCTGGACACTGACCTATCGGTGCGATAAATCAATTGTTCTGTATGCGATCACAAGTCTTCCATGCTATATGTATTCTATTAAGGTCCAATGAATCTCTTCTGTGTATAACTGTCGTAGTAAATAGAAGAGACACAACAGACAGACACGCTTTTTTAAGCTTTTTGCTGAGACTTGGCATAGTTTACTGTCATTTATGAAAAGATCATACAGCTTATAATATGTGAAGCTTTTATGTGAACGTAATACGTGAGCATTTACAAAATCATCAATAAAAGCTTTTATAGCAAAATTTATGGTCGTTCAAGCCCAAGCCAATTACAAAAATATGATGTTTATGTTTGCAAGGAAAATAATATAAAAGTAAAGGTAAGTCTCCTGCTTTGAAATGCAACATTACCTCAGTCTGCAGCCTAAGCGCTACTAATTATAGAGGCTTTTGCCTTCATAGACAGCAAAGCTGCTCAGTGGAAGGAATGAACAGTATTTATTAATGTTATAAAGAATTTAATTTCAAAAGGCACAAAGAAAAGTTTAATTTCATTATGCTTATCATAAAATATGTCCCTATCTTCCCTTTTTAAGTCTAAAGTCAAACGATTTAGCTAACTACACTTAGCTATTGTGTAAATTCACTGAATGCCTTCTGTAGGAATATAATTAAAACAACTTGATAATCCTTCCTTTCCTTCGCAAAATGTCAAATTGTGATTATTTTATGCCTAAAATGTCTGTTATAGTTAAGCATGGTAGCTGGCAATCCATATATTATATTCTATCTTCCGCTTATTTATTTATTTAATATTGCACAAACTTAATTGATTTACTAGTCGGGTAAAGCCTTACATTTAGTACGACACGACAACATTAATGATTTAATAGAATTTGGGATTACCTATGTAGCATTAGATTTTTTCTCGATTAGGCCTATGCTATCGGCCTTTCGGCCTTAGTCGGATTGTCTAACACTAGAGCTGCTAGTAGTAGAGCTGTAATAAATTCATGAAGCATATAACGATATATTTGTAAACTGAGCTATACAATTCCGAAACTGGTCAGTGATTTGTCACTGGTGTGATTGTAGTTAAACCAACCAGTAATCTGTGTGTACATCCCATCGGCCAATTAAAATGGCCAGCAGGCTAATCAGAGCACAGAACCGACGCAGCGTCGCAGCACAAATTTGGCGGAATTTGTTTTCATATATAACACATAACATTACCGCTCTATTCCGGTTATATGTTCGATGGATAAATTACACTATGGCTTTAGTGTCAGGTCACTAATGACGTAGAAATAATAACCCTCTTAAATTCCATACACAAGTTTGAGTATTCTAAAGACAAGCTCAACAATGATGAAGTGTCCTTTGCTCAAGATAAGAAGTACACTGTCTACTTTTAAAACCAAAATAATTGATATGGTATAAACTTTATTCCCCCTTGTTTACGCTGGCAAAACAAAAGCAGAAATGGAAGTCAACAACAGAAAAAGATAATGTTAAAAGCGTATTATGGTTCCGTTTTTGCTCTCCAGCGAGAAAACGAAAGAAGTTGTTTTGTTTTTTATTCATTTAATGTAAAGAAAGAAGAAAAAACAAGATCAATCAACCATTATCCTCGTTAATACATTGTAAAAGGTATTAAATTTTTCATTGCCATGTTGTTTTCAACCGAATTGGGCCGGCGCGACTGGGGTGGTACCGCTCGCTCACATAACACCCGCGTCAAGTGACAGCTATGTCCTATTTCGTGCGGTTTGTGAATTTTCGGTGGCCCGCTGGGGGAGGGGGAAAGGGAAAAGAAGGGCAACACATCAGCATAAATTTTGGTTGTTTGTTCTCCTAGACTGGATGACTATGGGCATCGGTAGTCACCATAAGGCTCCGACTGATCAGTGCCACCTTATGACATAAAAAATACCATAACATCAATTTCACGATCCTACTCAACGTGATTCATATACTCTAAATTTCAACCATTATGCATAGAGAATTTCTAAATGTCACAAGGTGACCAGTCATGACTTGTTATATACTTTTTATACATCCCCGCCATAACAAACACAAATCTAATATCAAGTTGGTTGGACAAATGGGTACCCATTTATCAATGATCCAGATCTACCATGCAATAACAGTACTATATATCTACATATCGTGTCGAATCAATCATCTCGGGGTATTGGCGGGATATCCATCAACAATTTTGCTAAGCGGAACCAAATACGTAGAATGTCATTTGTCAGTCTCTAAAACGAACAGAGGTCTTACGAACAGGAGCCTAAGGTGAACCCAGTACGGGCGAAGCCATTTGAGCCGAGGGAGCTGCTCTTTGTACCCATCTTATAAAAAGAGGGGACAAAAGAGCAGGGGGACAAGGGACGAGGATGGGAATCTCACCCCATTGTACTGTTCCGACATTGGGAGGGTTTATTCTGTGGCGCGGGATAACCCCTCTGTGGAGGTGGCGTCGGTCCCTTGAGGGTCTGACTAGCCGTCGAGGTGCCCTATTATCTCAACCGATCCAAAGGCGGCCTTGGTAGTGGGTAGAGCTGCATTCACCTTACCATCTTTCGGACGCAGCGAGTCCCACATACCCGCCTGGGGAGTCCCCCCTCCCCCGTGGGATGCCTAAGAGCATTTTCCGGCGGACAAGAAAAAATATTTGATGTGGGCGACGAAAGCTTGAGGTATTAGTGTTTATTAAAGAAGCTAAACTTAGATACAAAAGTCAAACATAATATTAAAATTTTAACGTTAATTAAAGTTGATACTTTCAACGTTCACCTAAATATTGAAATTAGTACTGGGCCAGACTGTTGGAAAAAAGTATGGTCAAAGTAATTTTGTATGCAAAACACTTCCGCGCATGCTCAGAACTCGCCAACACTCTAAACTCTAACGTTAATACTCCGAGGGTTGAATTTGTGACGTGAAATCAATAACAAAATCAGATTTACTTCACAACTTACAACACAATTATGGTATATTCCGAAATATCGGTACCGATAAGTTGAAGGAATCGGTTATCATATGCATTAGCATACTCATTAGATCATGAAACTCATTAGAGTATCAACAATATTTGAGCCTTTGGAAATTTTAACTAATTTCCGATATAATATTATGTACTATGAAAAATATATTATCTATAGTATCTATAGTAGATTAATAAAATTTATTATGTATGTATGTATGTATAATATTTTATGTCCTGCTAGATATGCTTGTCGGTCTAATCCGTATTAAAATCGAAAGTCTTTACAAAAAGGCCTATAAATTTAGTAATTAAGAGATTGGCTGTCTTGACGTTCATTGAATGAGGCCTATATCTGAATATACGTCCAGCCTGATAGAGGCTGATAATGATGATGATGTCGTATGACAAAATTAAAGAGACATCTTAAAACCACGTCATAAGCTTTCATAAAATTAAATTCCATATAGCCTTAAGATCTTTTATCTTAGTAATAATAACGTTTCATCCACGAGTAAACAAGCCAGAACCTGATTTTTTGCATAACATTGTAGGCGTAAGAAGGCTCGAATACCAAATGAACTTATCCCCCTCTTCTTCAGTGGAGTAAGAGAGAGGTGTATAGTTGAAATTGACAGGAAACCTCCAAGCGTGTATTTTGTACTTATCGCTGTTTCGTAAAGTTTCTTTTAAAAACGACTATTGTGATTGAGGTTTTCTTTGGAATACAGAAATTTAATACTTTGGACAATTTTAAGTTTAAATTAATGTTATAATTACGGATCTTAATACGGATGAAAAATTTGGTCAGTCGTAAATTTTTATATGATTTGGAGGAATATGTTTTCTGATATATAATATTATATAATATCATTATCATAATCATCAGTTCGGTGTAGTTAGCAGTACCTTACAATGAAACTTGCTAGAAGAAATCTCTAAGGATAACCTAAAGTGTAAATGATCTTTTTGCAACTTCTAAGCCTTATTTACTTAATACTATGAATGAACTAATTCATTTTGTATGAACGTTCAAATTTTAAAAGAACAATACTTTATATTGTCCGGTTTTATTATATTTTTATTGTTGTTTTTTATGCTTTATAATCATATATTACGTTAAACTACAAATTTCAAATTTTTAATTTTATATCTGTGTTTAATTAGTACACCTTAGGTATACACACATTCAGAAACACCACGAGTAAACGTGCGTATCCCCGAGTTCTATGGGGAGTAGACTGTAGTACGCTAGAGCGGTGAACCGCGTACAAACCTATAAATACACGGTATACGGCATAGCCAGTGACCGCGCAGTGCGTGGATCCTAAACGCAGGAAAGAGATAACGATATTACCTTATCGGATATCATGGCAAGGGTAGAATCGGGATTTAGGTCGGGGTATTTATAAAAAACTCGCTCAGAACTTGAAAGAATTTGTGTTGTTAGATTTGATAGTGTTAAAACACCAATTCTTTATGTTTGGTAATAGCGAATGAATAAGGTAAGTATATATTGAATGATATTTTTGCGTTTTTTTTAAATAAATTTTCTTATCGTCTATGTACTTTGCTAGAATACCCTGTCATTTTTCAAGTTTTGATTTCAATAAACATCTCAATTCAGTAATTTCCCTTTTGTTGATTTTATACTCGTACAAAGGCCGGTATTGATTACATAATCTGGAGTTTTGATATTGACATAGTGATATGAACTTATACTGAATTACGATAAAGGTTAGCGCATATTCGCCGCATTTTTGCTAGACGGCTGCGAAACACATTGGCACTGTAAATCCGCATGACGTCATCCGCACGCGCGAATGTATCGCGTGTTGTCATCAACGCATTTTATTCTACTTCCATCGTGCTGTGAATACTATGCAGATAATTTAGGAGAGTAAAGAATTCTACTATAACAAATATGTGTTTTTTTATATTAGTTAGATAGGCAAACTGGCAAACGTACCACCTGATGGTAAGTGGTCGACGTCGCCCTTGAACATAAACTAGTTAACCTGGACCAAGCCCAGGCAACTCATTCATGTGTTACCCATTCAGAGACATAAATGTTAAGTCTCGGTGCCAGTAATTACACTGCCTGTCTTGCCCTTCTCTCCGAAACACAGCAAATGTGATATTTAAATGTTGTCTTTTATTGATGATTATTTCTACTTGTTAACAAAATATGTTCCTTTATTTTATATTATATCTGTTAGTTTTGTCCAGGAAAATTAGATATTGTAAATAACATTTTATAAAAATATTTCGTAATATTTTCACTTATTTTGCGGAGGTTGATATTTCGACATTATCCACGAATAGAACGATTAGTTCACGAGACTCATATATCCCGTAGTAAATAGTTTAAGAAGTGAACGACCACGTTAATTTAAACCGTAAACATTATATAAATACAACAGCTTTTAAACAACGGTATGATAGAGTACGAAAAACCTTAATATTTTTGAAACTAATTTCAACTTAAATCCTCTCTAATTACCTTTATATTACACGGATAAGAGAACGGATACAGTTGATGATATATTGCTATCCAAAAACGTAAAAAACGTAAAAAAAAACATAAAAACGTGAAAAAATTATTACCGAACAGGTGCTATGATAATTTATACATTACTATTAGTTGTCCGAGTCGATAATTGGGCCACACCACTATGACATCATCGCTTTGCTTTTAGTCGACTTTACAAAGTGTCCGGTCGATAGGGAGTTTGGCGAAATTTTGTATCTAAATAGCCTTGGAGGGAAAAAGGGCTTTCAAGTGTTATTGTACTGTAACTTTAATAAATATGTAATACGCTCTACTACTCGGTGTGTTTTCATTATATATGTAGTTGATCCTACCTTAAAAATACGGCTTTGAAATAGGTATCCAGGAATACTTCATTCGGTAGTAGGTACTTTTAGTTTTTTATTTTTGAAATGAATTAAAAGCCAGTCAGAGTTGTCGCGCTTGTGAACCTCTGCTAAATTGGTAGGTATATGTTTGTGCCCCACCAAGGTTCAAGCTTTGTCGTAGCGGTGGGGCTCAGTAGCCTAAGGTGAACCCAGCACCTTGGGTGAAGCAAATTAAGCCGAGGGAGTTGCCCTTCTAGCCCTCTTATAAGAAGAGGGGACAAGGGGCGAGGATGGGAACCTCACCCCATTGTACTGTCCGACGTCGGGAGGGGTTGTTCTGTGGTGCGGGACAACCCCTCTGTGGAGGTGGCGTCGGTCCCTTGAGGGACTGACTAGCCGTCCAGGTGCCCTGTTTGCTCATTAGATCCGGGGCACCTCACCAAAGTCGGCATTGGTGGCCCTAGCCGGGTTTTAGTGGGTAGAGCTGCGTACATCTTACCACCTTTGGTGCGCAGCGAGTCCCACAACCGCCTTAAAGAAAACATGTTTATTTTTGTGGCAACAAATCAAATCGTCAAAATATTTTATTCCACATATATTTTATTACACATAGGCCTAGATGGCCACTTAACTTCGAAAAAGGTGCCCGGTTCGAGTATGTCGTTTCCATGGGGAAGAACCGACAAGAAACTCCATGCTTACTCATTTGAAATGAGTTTGTATATGAGATGTATAGGGGTAAGTATGGGGAGGTGGGGGGGGGGGGGGAATGTAGGCCAAACAATAAGTCGTTACGTACTATAAATACGCTAAAAATGTAAAATAAGTTAACAAACATTAGGGAATCTGTAAGAAGTAATGGGGGAGAGGGAGGGTTAGGGATGGGCGTCGATAGTCGTCAAAAGGCTTCGACTGCTCGTTTGCCCTCCTATGCTATAAAAAATATCTACAAACAATGTTCGCACATTCACAAAATATAGGGAAAAATAACATAGGTACTTAAATTATGAATCTATACAAAGGCAAGAAAATGATGACATAAATATTGTCATCAGTGTTGTAACTATACTGAACAAAAGATGAAAAAAAAAAACGGAAAAACATTGTAAATATTTAAATAAAAAAAAGAGATTGAGAATAGTTTACAAAGTGCACAAATTTATGCCGTCTATGATCTACTAAGGAAGCCACGCGCACAAGGAACTAGCGCCAAACTGTTTTTTTTTTCGGATGGATCTATGCTAACGACCCGAAGGCCCTAATGCTACATCAGATTAGTGTGAGCCCATTCGGCTCACTTTTGGTTTATAAAAGTGGGGGGTTGCCCCTCGCCAACCATGCAGTCTGCGACCACACGGCCTCCTGGCGTCGGTTGTGACATATATTCAACGTAATCCTTGATTTTGTAATATGCTTTTTTAATAAGGACACGTTTGATATAGTAGTAAACCATAATGGCATCTAATGAAAAGCGATGTAACTTGCCATCGGATACGTTTGAGAGCATAATAGAAATATAAGTTTATCTATGGGACAAATGGAAGTGAATGGAAAAATTAAGCTTCAACTAAAAGGGTTCCATAAAAAGGTAAAAGCTGTCAGTAAATTTTTCTTCGCCTCTTACAGTTCTCAGAAATAGAAGAATAAATTCAATTTTACTTCGACATTCCTGTTTTAAGGCGCTGACCAAGTTGAAGTGAGACGTCTCATCTTCAGACGTATTGATTTCATAGCCTAATGTAATAGTGGTGGTGTGGTCTTCCAATTTATGTCGCTGTTGTTTAACCAATGATTGATTGATTGAATTTATATTATATATCAAATATATACAATTATACTTTGCTAGCTGTTCTCGGCATCCTAAATTCAAGCAATATAATAAAAAATAAACACCTTCAAAAACGTTGAAGGTGATTATTTTTAGAGACCATGCCACTCGGTGATAACGTTGTATCAATCTGGCAAAAAAATCATTAAAATCGGATAAACAGTTTTGAAGATTACCGTACATCCAAACTCACAAAAATTACATCTTTTTGAAAGCGTCCATAGATATTATTATTATTATTTACATGGTTGCTGTAAAGTATCCGAAACGTCGGGCTTGTAAAAATCTTAATAAACCGCGATAAAATCCGTAAAAAAATTTTCATTATAATGAGTGAAATTCGCGTATCTAATCATTAGAAAACAATATTAGAAATTTGTTATCGTGAAATATAATTATGGTATCTGTGTGATATACAGTGTTATTTTCTTAAACTAAACTGTTAATAACTGCTATTTATAGAGAAGGGAACTAACAATACAAGTAAACTTGAAAAGTAAACTAAATATACTATTTCGATGACTAAACAATTTGTTTGAGAGTTGTCAACGATCCTTCTTCTTCGTCGTTCCCTCACTAATGAGGATCGTGACAACATCCTCAACGTGATCTTCCACTGGACACGGTCATGGATCAAGTGGACTGCTCGGCTAATTGCCCCCGACTTTGATCTTTACAGCATCAGACCACCTCACTGGTGTTCTTCATCTTGCACGTTTTCTTTCTATCTGACACAAAATGAACGTCCTCTCCAAATCAAGTCTGGGAGAACGCATAATGTGACCGAAGAAGCCCAGAACCCTTTCTTAGCATATTGTTGAGATTCATTTACGATACCAAGGTATAAATATAATCATGAAAAAATATTAAACGAATTGCTTTTTTGTTAAAGTTAGAAGATAATGTCAGAAGTGAGGGTAAAAATGACCTATAATTGTTCCAAGCTTCAAAAGCCATAATTTAAAAAGTTTCGTAAATGTAAGTGTCCTATTATGAACTTATTAAATTCAGTGAACTTTTGTTTGAATGGCTATCCATTTTCCGTCTCATTTTCATTTCATGCCTTGTTCGTTAGTACTCTTTAATTTCTTTTTAGTTAGGGATTCTGTTTATTAAAAATATCTATACAAATTGTGTGTCGTGTAACAGTGATTATAACGATAAAAGTAGTATTTACTTGTAATTTTAAAACTTATTTTAACCTAATTCAGAACATTATATGAGGTTTGATTAAACGCCGAAACAATCTGCATTACTCAGTGCAATCAATCTTATAGGAATTGGTGTCCCAATGTTTATTACCAATTTACTGCGGACCCTAGGTCTCTTTTCGCACCCAAATTGGACTAGCCGCTGCACGGACATTGTATTTCCACCTAGATGTTCTTCATCGGACCGTTCTTAGTCCAGAATCGATAATTATCATCATCGTCATTAAGTGTCCGTCCCACTAGGCTTGAATTTCAATTAATACTAATATATCACCAAACCACGTATTAGACAAATTGTTGGTCGGCCATTAGTCAGATACAAAGATGATCTTGGATACGAATGGCAAGAGATCTGCCGTCTTGGCGTTCATTGAGGTTCAGCAGTGAATGAATAGAGGCTGACGATGATTATGACACCACGTATAAAATACATATCGATAAAATAACAAACACAACTTCTATTCTCGACGAGGAAATGTTTTTAAAATATTGAAAACTTTTAAATAACGCTAGCTATCTGTATGAGTTCCAAACAAATGTAATATGTTCGAATCAATCTCTGTAGCTCAGTTAGATTGAAAGTTTGTCTACATTCACGTATTTAGAGTGAAATGAAATGCCTTGCAATATTGATATCAATCGTGTTTTATATTAGTTGGATAGCCAAACTGGCTGTTGCTATGTCTCGGTGCCAGTAATTACACTGCTTGTCTTGCCCTTCTCTCGGAAACACAGCAAGGCTGTTTCACGGGAAGAACCAAGCAAGATGTTGGTACTCATGCAGCCGGGAGCGCAGCACAGCGCATCTCTCTCACCGGTAAACTAGTGTTGCGTAAGATCGGCAGTTTTGACGTTCTTCGATAGAGACGTTTTTCTGTGTGGTTGGTTCTTGGACCATTTAAGAGGCAAACTCATTTTAAGTAGTAATTGACATCTGGAGTGGAGGCCACGTTCGAGAAGAGGGAGGATAGGTAGGTTGGATGCGGGGGGCAGCGTCTACCGTCTGTGCGTTCGTTGTAGCCTATAGCCGGAATCTAATCCATATCGGCCAGCGCACGGAGATCATCTTCCCATCAGGTTCAAGGCCGACCAACACTTCGTCTACCTAAGATCACTACTTATTGAATATTGTACTAAAATTAGCTACTAACTTGGACTAGCCGTTGGCGTACAAGGCTACAACGAAGTTGTACACAATGTGTAAACAATCCTATCAGTGACTACGAAAAACTGATAAAACTCGAATCAGTTTACCCATTGACTTATCAGGAGAAAAATGAGTCATGCCATGTCGGTGAACTGAAACCGTCCCTCATAAATATGCGTCTCCAAACCACCCATTGTTATAACTCTTCGGTAACGACGAAAAATCAATCTTATTTTGAAACAACTTTTGACGGATTTTATCGCGGTTGTTTAAGATTTTTATATAGTCATGGTTGCTGGTAAGTATCCGAAACGGAGATGTTAGGAAATGTAAAAATCCATAAAAAATCCTCAAAATTAAGCTTTGCATTTTTGTGTTGCATTCAATTGTATCTCCAAAGCTTTAAATATTACTTTACAAGATCTAAAAGCAATATCCTTTGTTGGACTTTCTTGTTGGACAGGGTTTATGATAAAAGTAATTCGGGTAAAATCTCGCACCTCTCTACACAAACCTATTGTTTGTGGAGCTCTGAGTGGAATAGCAATCGCGTTATAAGTGTAGTTGACTAACGTGAGCCGTGAAAATCGATCCTTGACCCTTTACAACCCCGCCCGAGGGAGCATTCCCGATTCCGTACATGGAATACTGAGAACAAGTTAGAAGTATTCAATCTTCGTCATAGTTCTAATATAATAAGATATAGTTTGTTTGTTTGAATGCGCTAATCTCAGGGATCTAAACGGATTTATAATTTCCCTTTTGTATTTGATAACCCGGCTAGCGAGGTTATGGGCTGGTTATTATAAAGTTATTTTTTTTAATTTTGGGGCTACGAATTCGCTGGAACTAGTCGTCTGTACTGAAAAAAAAATTCGTAAATCAACATCTCAGCAGCGTCTGGGAAGAAGGCAAGGCAGGCAAGGCAAGGTTACTTTTAAGAATCAGAGTCGTTGACACGTTAAGTTTCGTCTCGACGTCAAGGTTCCTTAAATTACTAACTTTTATTTCACTAGTCTAATACTTTAAACAGGTAACCAATATATGAAATACTAGCTGTTGCCTGCAGCTTCGCCCGCGTTACTCAACTTCTATAAGTCACAGCATAATGTTATATAGCCTATAGCCTTCCTCGATAAATGGGCTGTCTAACACTGAAAGAATTTTTCAAATCGGACCAGTAGTTCCTGAGATTAGCGCGTTCAAACAAACAAACAAACTCTTCAGCTTTATAATATTAGTATAGATTCGTTTCAATTTTTTATGACTTTGAATGATTTTTAAAATAATAAAATGCGGTAGACGGCTTATTCAACTAGCGGTCTTTGTTTTTCAATTTAGTTTATTGAGTGGTGAATATTTGAAGGAGAATTTCACATAAAGGAGATTTTGCTCACACAACATTTGAAAGCATGCAATTTAAAATAACCACAGAGATCATGATTTCGTATAATTAAAAGTTTTCGTGTACTGGCTATGTATTTATGAGTGTGTTCAGCTTTTAGATTTTAACTTTAGAATGCGCTGAAATTTAAAATATATTTTTACTGCTAATCGTGTTTTAAATTATGGTGAAATGCAGTCTTGCATGTTTAGTGAACCCATCAAAGTATTTAGCTAGTCAGAACCTTGTTGTTCCTCACGTTCATTAAGGGAGGCCTATGTTTGTAAGTGGACAGATAAAGGTTGAAGAAGATGATGTTGATATTTAGTTGTTGAATTAATCTATTTATTAGGCATACATATGTCTCCTCGCCTGATTTTGAGGAGACCTGGGCACGGGTCCCAGGAATGAGACATGAAAGTGTAATTTATCTAAATGATAAAATGTATCGCAGGATTAATTCCAATAAAGCTAAGGTTGCAGGAATCCAAGAATAATCTGAGGAGCAGACTCAAATCCATGAGGTTTTGTCCATCCAATAAAGGATGTACATATAACAGTGTAATCAAATGCTCTATCCGTCACCAAGGACCAGTGAACTGACTTGATCTGTTTCTTAATCTACATTAACGCGACCGAAGCCGCGCATTAAAGCTAGTCATAAAATAAGTATAAAGCTAAAAATCATATAAGTGTAAAGCTAAAAATCATATTTACACTTTATATTGCATCAAATCTTCACAGTGAAGTGTTAGCGGTTTCAGCCGCCGTTATTCACCACCCCTATCACACCCCTATCTAATTATCAACTGTAACCCAATATAAAAAAACTATGTCAGTTACTTTCAATATGGTGATTTTATGCGTTTTGTGAAATTGTGCAATATGTCCAAAAAATCAAACGAGGATAAAAATGGTGGAATAGTTTTAATGTAAGTTTTTCAGTAGTTTATGTTGTTGTCTTGTTGGCATTCTATAAAAATTTCAAATGGTTATTTATTATGGTTAAAAAGATTCCGACGAAGAGTTGACAATTTTTTAAATTGATTTTATTGATAGATATAGCATATACAAAGAATATAATATGAAATAATTTTATGAAGAAGTATGTCTTATTTTAATAAAAAAAGACGAATAAAATTATTTTTTTAAATACCCGCTAAAACGCCCAAGCTGTCTTGTGATCATGATTACAACACAGGCCGATAAACAAACTCGCAATCTGTCAAAGCACACATGAGATAATAATATGCTCCTTGCAGTTCGCCGGTGATATAACTTATTGGTTCTGACAGCTATGACAGTTTGTTTACCAGTCAGTCAGACGTCATCGCGCTATGATGGCGTTCGTAGTCACATGATAATGGGTGATAAATAACGCAATTTAAATTAATTTTCTTTAATTTAAGACAAATATATATTGTATATCGTCTCTTAAAAATGGTATTTTAGGTTTTCCAATTCTGTCTTTAATGTTTAAAACATAACTTCACATGAATTTATAACATGTGTCAACATCCCTATTGAGAACCTCCTCCTTTTTGTGGTCGTTTAAAAAGATGACAGCGAGACGGTCGTATTATTTTTTTTTTTTTTAATGTAAGTTGGATAGGCAATCTGGCAAACGTGCCACCTGATGGTAAGTGGTCGACGTCGCCCATGAACATAAACTAGTTTACCTGGAACGAGCCCAGGCAACTTATTTATGTGTTGCCTATCCTGAGACATAAGATGTTAAGTCTCGGTGCCAGTAATTACACTGCCTGTCTTGCCCTTCTCTCCGAAACACAGCAAAGCTGTTTCACGGGAGAAAGATGATGGTGGTACCCATGCAGCCATGCATGCAGTAATAATAAGTACTATAAACTTTTGGGTACGGAATCAGGATAAATATCGCATTTCGCATACAAAACGCTATGCTTAGTTGCAATTCTCTGTTCCCTAACTTTCGAAAACCAAAAACGAAATCCATCCATCGAAAACTCATAGACTAAATAAGTCATTATCTCAAAACTATATTAACAAGTTTACTTCAATCCTGTAGTTCTAGTATAGTTGTATTAGTATGATCAATCAATTGTTTAGTATTACAAGTACGACTTGTATACTAATGTTCGTATTAGTATACTGATAAATATACGTCCTTACTTATAAACATTTATTAATATTTAATCAATTGATTAGTTATAATCTCACTTATAAATATTATTTAAATAAGTTCAATTTCTTTATCTTGTCGATTTTGTTTGGGGATAATCTGTGCAAATCTACGTATCGTTCTCTGTTCCTTTCTGAACTAAGCAGTAGCTAATCAATATTTATATGGAAGCAAAAATTAATAATTATTGATTTATTGCTTAAGAGTTGATTAACTGAGAGGTGGCTAAGTATTACTTAACCAGATTTTTATAAGTAAGGCCCTTAGGTGTAAATCAAAATACTTCCAATACACGTCTTATTTGAAATATTATCACGAATTTAATAAACAATATTCGATGGTCACGGTATTTGTATGAAAACGTTTGCTAACGCGGCCTCCATTATAATGAGATCTATCTTTTATTAGGAGGCTATATCGAATTAGTCGGTTCTGGTTGCGAGTGGCCAAAGTTCTGAAGATCTTTATAAATCTCATATTATAACTCATCGTCTACAGTTCTCTTTTAATGAACGCCAAAACTGTCGTATATGTGAATCACAATTTATCTGTGTGTAAATATGGAAAAAGGCCAAAAGCTTTACAATGAATAGCATGTCACTTCATGGCATTTTCCATTCAATAAAAATCGGGCAAGTGCTAGTCGGACTCGCGCACAAAGGGTTCCGTACCATTACATAATATACAACATTAGACACTTAAACAAAAAATAAGTTTTATGTTTATGGAATTAAATGTTTTTTTATATATTTGAGTTGATTGAATGAAAGGTACATAATTTTTTTAGTTCTATCATTCACTCCCCCTCCACCCCCCCGGGGGGGGGGGACACATTTTACCACTTTGGAAGTGTCTCTCGCGAAAACTATTCAGTTTAGAAAAAAATGATTTTAGAAATCTCAATATCATTTTTAAAAACCTATCCATAGATACCCCACACGTATGGGTTTGATAAAAAAATATGTGTTTCAGTTCTAAGTATGAGGCCCCCCAAAATTTATTGTATTTTTTCTACTTATGTATAAAAATATTAATGCGGTTCATAGAATACATCTACTTACCAAGTTTCAACAGTATTGTTCTTATAGTTTCGGAAAAAAGAGGCTGTGACATACGGACGGACAGACAAACAGACATGACGAAGCTATAAAGGTTCCTTTTTTGTCATTTGGGTACGGAACTCTATAAAACTAGTTGTAGTTTATACAAGATAGATTTCTTTCAAGTTTTATCGCAGGTAGGTACTGCCGAAAATACTGAAATCGAGTTCACACGGTTCAAGTTCGCTGGTGTTGTGTCGCGATAAATTCCTACACGAGCTTGTTAAACAAATCTTACTGTTTGTGTGTTGGAACACCGAACAATGGATGAAATGATTCCAAGAACAAATTTTTATAACTTTATAGGTACCTCTTCATATATTTATGACGAAACTATTATTTTGACATTACGACGTAG
Source organism: Helleia helle (assembly GCA_963853865.1). Taxonomy (NCBI): domain Eukaryota; kingdom Metazoa; phylum Arthropoda; class Insecta; order Lepidoptera; family Lycaenidae; genus Helleia; species Helleia helle. Next base: position 12,206,155 of record OY971420.1, read on the forward strand.
ATGTGTCGTTTTTATTTTGAATAAAATTATTTTAAAGTATCATCATAATCATCAGCCTCTGCCTCCACTGCGGAACATGAATGAACACCAAGACGGCCGATCCCTTGCCACTCGCATGCAACATGGAACGGCCACTGCACGGAGATCGTTTGAAAGTATACTCGAATATTTATCATTATATATACTCACACAAACACTTTACTTGATCCTAAGTTTATAACAGAATACCGACAAATGATAAAGATATTTAAAAAAATTGGCCGTTTCGAGACGACTGGAAGTTGTGATGAATCATCAATATTAAAATTCATAATTAAATAGAATCTATAACGAAATATACCTACAATATTGTTAGCCGTCGCGACATACGAGTCCTGCTGCTATGATGTTTAAAAAAAATGAAAAGAAATCTCAATGATTAATGAAAATGATGAGAAAAAATGAAATAGATTAAGTATAAATGCTTAAAGTTATTAATGAAAGTATATAAAAAAGATGATATAAAATAATCTTGAAGTATAAATCATATTGCGTAATTTAAAATGTAGCCATTCCTACAATTCGTAAAATTAGAAAAAGTGGTGTTTTAAAATTAAAATATCTCGTCGCGGTAATCTGTCTGATTCAATTTCTAATTTATCAAGTGGTTCTGATTAAGGTTGTGGTTTCCGATATCCGCCGCCATGAGATATTACCTACTATCGGCAAATTATATTTTTATTTAGCATATCAAACCTCTTTAACAGTCAAAAACAACTATTAATTAACATTAGTATAATTAATTTTCTTAAGGCGTAGTACAGAACTTCTATCTCCACAGTATACCTATGTACTTGTACAAGAAATATAAAAATGCACATTAACCTGTGTCAATCTGGATTTGTTTGATGCAAGTAAGTTTTCTAATATTTAGAAGAATTTCATTTATTATAATAAAACAACTTTGACAAAAAGGTAAACACCAGTTATTTATTTACAAGAAGAGCAAGACAGGCAGTGTAATTACTGGCACCGAGACTTAACATATTGTCTCAGGATAGGCAACACATAGATGAGTTGCCTGGGCTCGTTCCAGGTAAACTAGTATATGTTCATGGGCGACGTCGACCACTTACCATCAGGTGGCACGTTTGCCAGTTTGCAGAGATTAATAAATTCTAATAGGTAGGATATTGGTTTATTTCTCTCGACTCTCCCATGAATCAAGATGAACAGGACAGGGAGTGTTACTGGCACCAAGACGTACCTTGATTTAACTGACACAGCAGTGGGCCGATGAGGTCTGATAATGATTACGATGTAATTATAGGAAAGCCATGTTGTCAAATTAAATGTCACGGTGGTTTTGTAAAGTGATTTTCATACTAAAACACCTGTATGTAGTATAATAAACTGTACGGTTTTAATTTTTTTATACAAACTTTGTCTTGGCGATAACCAACACAATATAAAAAGAATTATCTAATTTGGTGCAGTGGTTCTGAAGGGGCATACATACATTTCGGCGATTCATTTTTATTTTTAAATAAAGAAGATAAATTCTCAGGGAATATTATGAGCCTTGAATCCTTAATACACATAATATAAATTGTTTTCTAATGTTTACGCGAATTTCACACATTATAATGAAACAATTTATATAGGTCTTGTAAAAATCTTAATAAACCGCGATAAAATCCGTAAAAAATGTTTCATTATAATACACATAATATTCCGATTCTAATACTTAGGTACGTCAGTTATAAGCCTTATTCCTAAAACGCCGTCACCTTACCTTATTAAGCCCAATTTAATGTGAAGAGTCTTGACCTCCAGAGTGTTAACATTTTGTGAGTCATTCATCTTAGATAATTAACACCACATGCCATTTAAATTGGCTATGTCCTAAATTTGATATTTTAGATGTAAATCTTTAAATCCTTTGAGATCATAAGAGCCTATTATTAACATTTATAAGTCGATAGCTTTATAACTAGTTGGTTACCTCAGCTTCGCTCGCGTGGTGTTTGAAAAGTAGCTTATGTATTTCTTTGATAGAATGACAAAACAATATAATGACAAATTTCGCATTTATATTATTATTAGTAGCTGGTGCCCGCGGCTTCGTCTGTGCAGGATTAGATTATTTTGTTGTTACTTTGTGTTATTCTGATGTAGGTAAAAGCTATATTATTTTAAAATTTCACTAAAATCCATTCAATAGTTTTTGTGTGAAAGAGTAACAAACATCCATACATACAAACTTTCGCGTTTATAATATTAGAATGACATCAGTATGGTTTTAAGGTATTTCTTGGTTTTTCGATCTCTTAATATACTGACTGACAGATAATGATACCTATCATTATCTGGCAGTTGATATCAAAATGTTAAAATTAGCAAACTTTTATTTCATAAAATACTTTATAATAATAATAATGATTAATAAGATAGTAAGATAATATAATATAGAAAAAAGACGTGTGGCACTCGGGGACTGCCGCGGTAAAGCTATTGCATAGCATTTTTTAATCAACTTATGCAATTATAATTATTTATTTATTTTTTATTTATGCAGTATTTTTTTCTTTCTTCTGTTTTATATTTTATATTTAATGGATTACCAACAATTCTATGATTTAATGCGAATGGCCAATGATCAACAAAGAGATTCTTATGTGTAAATGATGAATTATATTTACAAACATCAATTTAAGAACCATTTCAAATTTTATATATTATAATCAACAAAATCATATCACTTTCTTTATTAATAAATGCACAAGTTGTTTATTCATATTTAAAACACTTATACACAAATTTTACTACTTTTATTTATTTATTAATGTTTGATATTATTTTCAAGCACTAGCAACACTGAAACTAACTTAACGGGCAAAAGTCTTGTGGCCAGCTCTTAATAAATTATCTGTCAGCTTTACAAACTGATAGTATATTCGTATATTCTATTTGTCAAATGTCAAATTTTGTGTTTCTAATTTCAATGTTATAGATAAGATGTTTTTAATTTTCGTCATCTGCGCTTTATGAGCTGTTATTTCCAGTTATTATCCCAGAACTTTGTATCTTCTGTGTCCACCGATGTACTAACTATGTGGTTTATAGTAGATAGTGTTGACGACTAAAACAACTACGAACAGCCGTTATTTTTTTCTATACTTGTATAGTTCTTTGTTCTTATGTTCAGTACTAAAATACATTTTGTCCACTTTTATGCTTTTAAATAGTTAATAAATTCTTTGATTTGCACAAATACAGATCTTACACTCACTTTTAAACACTATCTCTTATCTTTATATCGTGTTTATTCAAAATCGATGGTTGATATTTTAGCTGAACGATATATTCTCAGGCAGTGAAATATTCTCACGGATAAAACTTTCACTTAGTTATTGTCACTTTAATGTTCAACACTTATAACACGTACACTTATTAAATTATTACTTATTTATATTTTTAATACTTTATTTAACACGGAGACGATGTGAAAACGTAAAGCGTCATCTAGTTAGTCACCTATATACTTTCTCACAAACAGCTGCTTACTTATTCGTCCGATTTCGGAGCAGCTCGTCGCTCGTCGTGTGTCAGGTTTTTTTCGTTACGGAATTTCTTGATTCGGTCGCCGCGCTCAAGGCCCGCGATAGAAGCTATGCAATAGCTTAATATAATTATTACCTCCGTACAGTGGCCTCTCCATCTACCGTTTTCTCCATCATCGATAGAAACCAATATCCAAAAGTGGATAGATACGGGGTTATAATGATAATTAGAACCTCAAAAAAATAACCTTTATTTAGTGTTAAAGTATATTTAGTAATATGAGAACGTGGCGCGGCGGTGGACATGGCCCAGCACACCTTCGAGGTGTGCCCGATATGGGCGGCGCTGCGTCGCAATCTGACATCAGTCATCGGAGGAGACTTGTCTCTGCCGAGCGTCATTACCGCGATACTCCGTGACGACGTGTCCTGGACGGCGATGGTCTCCTTCTGCGAGGCAGTTATGTACCACAAGGAGCCCGCCAACGACCCCCCCCCCCCTGCAGGTGACGAATGGGGGTGCGTAGGATTTACTGCGCTTAAAGTAACGCCCATGTGCTCGTGTTGAGCTTCAATATGGGAACTTGGGCCCAGTATGGCACGACGTCGCGGAGACTGCTTAGTAGCGTTCGGGCAGTTCCGTTCGGCAGTTGACGAGGAATAGCCCGGCCATCGCCGGGGCCAGCCTGTTGCTGAGGTGATCCTGTTGCCTACAGATTCGGATAAAAAATAATAATACTCTTATATATAATGTTTTATAAATGAAATATACAACAAGATTACTTACATAAAGTTTTGAAGACTTATAAGATTTTCTTAACTAATTAACACGACGTAAGCAAGATTAATCAAGGCTAGAGTACAATCTACTGTCATTAATTAATACATTTTACGTAAACTCTACAGTTAATCACCAATAGATCGGGACAATATTGATGTTTTTGCATTGCGGTATTTATATCTGGTAAATCACGCCGGAACCCCCTAGCTGTCACCGATCTCCGGCAATGGCCTAATTCGAATATCCCACAATTATTGCTCACTGATGACTGATTATCGCCAATCTCTTTGTTAAAAAATAAAGTGAATATTTTTAAAGGGTGATTTTATATAGTATTGTATGAAAGAATGTATGTATTTATTGTAATTAGTACGAACTTCTACCAATCTATGATTTGTTTGTAATCAAAAGATTACTTTGAAGTCACGTACCATGGTATATTCCAATAAGAACAAAAAAACGGCCAAGTGCTAGTCGGACTCGCGCATGAAGGGTTCCGTACCATTACATAATATACAACATTAGACACTTAAACAAAAAATAAGGTTTATGTTTATGGAATTAAATGTTTTTTTTTTATCTTTGAGTTGATTGAATGAAAGGTAAATAGCGGTTTACGATTTATGACTTATAAAAAAAAATACTTATTAGATCTTGTTCAAACCAATTTTCGGTGGAAGTTTGCATGGTAATGTACATCATATATATTTTTTTGTCTTATCATACTCTTATTTTAGAAGTTACAGGGGGGAGGATGTGTGCACATTTTTCCACTTTGGAAGTATATCTCCTCAATATCATTTTTGAATACCTATGCATAGATACCCCACACGTAGGGGTTTGTTGAAAAAAAAAATTTGAGTTTCAGATCTAAGTATCGGGACCCCCAAAAATTTTTTTTTTTCTAGGTTTGTGTCAAAATCTTAATGCGATTCACAGAATACATCTTATTACTAAGTTTCAACAATATAGTTCTTTTAGTTTCGGAAAAAAGTGGCTGTGACATACGGACGGACAGACAAACAGACAGACATGACGAATCCTAATCCAAAAAACGGAACCCTTATAGGGTTCCGTTTTTTTCCATTTGGCTACGGAACCCTAAAAAAAAGAAAAAATTAGGGTAACACATGTATGTAGGTACCTATATAAAATACAGTCCTTTAGAGATTCCTTTTCGCTATTGTTTAGAAAGCGAAATACATGTAACACTCGTCTATAAAAACGCAAAAAATCACTGTAATAGGTACTCTGTCTATGTATTTTACATAAACATGCTAAAGTTGGATTTTCATATGTACTTAGCTTTATCTTTATCACATACAAGCCAGACATGCTAATGTTAAATTGTTATAGTTAGCGTTATCTGTGTGATATAATAGCGAAGCGGATATGTTGAGCGTCTCAATGCCTACGCCGGTCGTATAGCGCCCACGGTAGATCGATAAACTGATTTATTATACGGAAGGAGCCGGGAACGTCAGCGGGACAAATATTTTGTTTCACGTAATTCTTTTGAAACGATAAAAAACATGGATATAATGACGTGGTAAACGCAAATATTATACATTAGTAGAAATACAAGATAATTATTAGTTGTAGACACAAAAAATAAAGAATCGCGATTATTTTATTATTTTTAGTTATTTTATTTTATGAAGTCGGTTATAATTTTTGTTTCATTTTTTTTATTTCTTAATTTTTTGTGATTCATCAAAGAAAGACAGAGAGCGATAAACATTTTGGCCAGCATTTTGACACATTAAGCCCTTAAAAATTAAATTAAGTATGAAGTAAGCCCAACAAAAGCTGTGAATCGTCGAGGAGTTCCCTCGACTGTCTATGGTCTCTATCATGAGACCTGTAATGGCACGTATTATCCATATGGGTGCAAAGTTCTCATCAGTATAAATCAATTAAGTTCAATCACAAGATAGCTACTGTAAACTATTTAGGAGTTCCCTTAACTGTCCTTCATCTTCATAATCAGACCCCCAATCATAGTCACAACACATCTAGGTGTAAAGTTCTCATCAATACAAATTAATCAAGCCCAAACACAAGGTTACTGAAGTAAATCGTCGTGGAGTTCCCTTGACTGTCTTTCAGCTCCAGCATCAGATTATTTTAAGACCTTTATTAAATTGTAGTAAAATGTTTAGTTGAAAAGATACTAAGAGCACTAGTCGCTCCTACAATTTTCGAAAGTTCCCCATGATTTTTCTGGGATACCATCATCAGACCCTGGTTTCCTTATCATGGAACCATTTGGCAAGTAAACCCTTTCAAACAAAAAATAATTTTAAAAATCGGCCCACAATTGACGGAGCAATCGGTGTACATACATAAAAACCGATCGAATTGAGAATCTTCTCAATCTTTTTGTTGAAGTCGGTTTTAAACAGAGAGACTTGTCGTGCAGTGGGACAATACCTGTATTGTCCTACTGCATGACCTATTTTTTAATAGGATTTACTAGGCTTTTCGGATAGGTTTCTTTATGTTAGTTAGATATACAAACTGTTAGATATAGAAACGTCCAGGCAACTTAATTATGCGTTGCCTATCCCGAGACGTAAGTTAAGTAGTAATTACACTACCCGTCTAGCCCTTTTCTCCAAAACACAGCAAAGCTGTTTGATGGGAAAAAGAAGCAAGATGGATGCTGTTTCGAAAAGAAGGGTCTTATCGAAACAGCAAAACTGTTTAAACAAGTAACAAAATATATTTTTTTAATATAAAAAAAATATAATACAGGTTTTGCCTTGATGGATTCGAATTCGCTTACCCGTTAAGAACGTGGTGACCAACTAATCGTTAAATTTAATTTCAATGCGTATAACCCTCTTTTATACATAAAATATCATTGGCGTATTACACAAAATGTGGGACCCAAAGTTTTCAAAGTTACAATTTGTAAAGGCTGTATGTTATGTCAAACTAAATTCGATCGTCGAATTTCTAAATGTAATGTTGATTTTCCAGAAACATGTAGTTAATATGTAATCATTCAAATATACTACGAGATTGTAAATTTGTTGTTTATGTCTACTATAGATTGCATTCGAAGATATATTTTCAATTTTCAAATCACTAACATAATATGTTAGGGCACAATCTATTGTAAGAGGGGAGGCCGGGTTTATCGATTCGGAATTTTCGCTTCGTCGTCCTGTCGCCTTAGTATCGCTTATAATATTCTCACCATGCGATTATATGCGCATTTCATAGATATATCCCATGTAAGTCCATTGCATTCTTACTAATATTATAAAGGCTGTAAGTTTGGATATTTGTTGACCTTCCACGACAAAACTGCCTAACTGATTTGGCTGAAAATTAAATGGTGATTGATAGCTTATACCTTGGATTAGGACATAGACTATAAAAATAATCAACATCAATCCCGATACGGTTGTAAATTTAAGTTAACGGAGGAGAAACCGTGGGGCCCAGCTAGTATGGAATAAATATTAGTATAAGATATATATCATTAAAAGAGCAATTCTTGTATATATATATACAAGAATTGCTCTTTTAAAGATATAAAGGTGAAGAGATTATTTGTTGAAATGCACTGATATCTGAAACTAACATTCGGATTGTGTATGATAGTAGTACCATTTAATACATAATATTCATCAATTACATCATCAGCCCTTATCCGTCCATTGCTGAAAATAGGTCTTTTTCCCTTCCACCCCATCCCTTGCCACTCACATCCTACACTAATCAATTCCTTAATTTACCTTATTTATTAACTACCTTAGAGCATAGATTACCATAATTAGTATACTGTTTAACCCCTTCAGGTGTTCACAGTCGTGTGATGAATAAATTACAATAATATTGAATTATCTAGGTATCCTAATTTTCAACACGATGTTTGTTTAGCGATTTTTAATAAAACCAGCTTTTACAGACTACCAGCACCTGTGTTATTTCGCAATAAAAGTTATTCTTTTTTTTCCAAAACTACTTTAGATATTTAAAGGTTTCGGTAGATGGCTTGGCGATTGTAAATGAGAATTAGTTGCTAAGTGACCGATGATCAGGAATCGTTTTTGCAGCTATGGACAAGGTGAGGACGTGTGAGGAATTGAATCGAATGTACCTACTTAATAATATAGAAATATATACTACCATTTGTACATCCTATCCCCTATTTTATAGTCTACGTTTGTAAACGACATAAGTAAGATTGTTATATTATGTTCGATATTCAAAATTACACAAATATATCACTGAACTTTTTAAATCATAAAACACAGCAAGCGATTTTGCCATATTTAAATTGGCCCACTTATCGACAAAGGCGTGTTTTCCGTGGCATCGCTCTTACAGGAAACAGGAGCGGAAAGTGAGAAATAACTTTCCGTTTTTACCCATTTCCATTATTCCGTAAATGTAGTGATATGAAACTATGAGCATACTTGTTATGGAATTTGTTGGACGAGTCACGAGATACTTTAGAGAAAAATGTATTATGTAACAATGTAGCTGAAAATTGCTTTGCCTTTACACTGCGCTGAATAGAAACTTTCAAGAGCAAGTTACACTTTGCCTGCATGTGATATTTGACAAACAATTTGAATTTAAAAACTACTACAGTTATGTGCACAGTCTCAGACTTGTTCTTTGATTCAAAACAAACATGTCATTATTATAATATTTATTTACTAGTATAATTACTACTTACTATAATATATTCTGCTGTATTGGTTTATGCTTCATAGCTTCAAGAGCATGACGTATTATCAAATTACATTTATAATACTTAGCGCCTATTTATGCTATATTTATATTAGGTTAAACTAATTCAAAAGGTAACGGTAATTCAATACCGTATGCAAAATATTGTATTCAATATATTTACGGGTTGTTATAATTTTCAGGTATTGACAGGCGACGTGATGGGTATGATAAGTTTTCGTTATGATATAACAAGAGTCGGGAAGTTTGTATGGAAGTTTGAAACGTCACGAATTACTACTAACAAAATAGCGCAGTAGTTTGCTACAACATTTGGTGCTCATTGTTTATTTTCCAGATGCGAACACGAAAAAAAATAGTTGATTTTACTTTCGCAAAATAAAACTAAATCAAAATCTAAAATGTATGGTAATATGCTAAATTTATAATACATTATATATTACTTAGAATATTATATCACTTAACGGCTTGAAACAATACTATTAAATTTGTAATCGAATTAATCTTTACATACAGTTTTTGTTTTAATAATTTTTACAAATAAAGCACTGAAAACATCCAGGAATTACATAATAAAATAAAATAAATTTATAGGTAAAGAAAAATGTTTTATATTTCATTATAAATAAAATACAAATTTTTTAATACACTTAAACATAAGCTGTAATTTAATGAAACTTCATCATAGATTAAAATTTAATTTATCGATAAATTATTACAGTTGTTTTATTTCACGAAAGCGGGTGGGCTATATTTGTAGTTGTTATGCGTACAGACGTGCGTACTTGTGTGCGTAACTCTAGGGAGCCTATCAGCGAACTGAACCTAGCGCTCCTGAACTCTCACACGCAATAACAATATGCATGTGTAACATTTACAAACACAAGAATGGCTCACCCGCTTGCGTGAATTAAAACATTTTGTACCACAAACACTAAGTGAATCTGAGCTCCTTACTGTGTTAGCAAGAATCTATGCTACTAAAAATATATTTTTATATTGTGAACGCCCACCACGGCAGACTAGACACATGGTGGTAAGTGGTCAGCGTCGCCCATGTCCATTCCAGGCCACTCATTCACGTGCTGCATATCCTGATACGTATTAGATGATAAGATAGGTAAGTAAGATGTCAGTAATTATCCTGCCTGTCCTGTCCTTCATAATCAGAATAACATATAGGCTATAATTTATGCCCGTACTCCCACGGGAATGGGAAGTACGCGGGTGAAACCGCAGGGCGCCGCTAGTTTATTATATACTAGCTACAAATTTTATTGACTTTAAGGATGTTACATTGCTAAATTTATCGGAAACACGATTTAAATTTAGATGTCAATATCAGTTATAATATTTGTCAAACAATATTTGATTCTAAAAGCGTAGGAGCAGATTGCTGGTTCTTACAATCCTATATCCCCTAGATGGAAGGCGTCCACAGTGATTCCATGCAGATCGATCTCTTGTTTCTCGCAAATTTACCTACTGGATAGAATCCATGCATTAATTGCTCTGACTCGAATAACCACCTGATTGTAAGTAACGTGAGCTTGTGATCCACTACGCCAATCTCAACTATGTTAAAAAGCATCATCAGATGTAACTAAATAAATAAATATTATTCAACAATCACACCACGTTAACCTAGTCCCGTGTACGTAAGAACTTGTGTTTCGGGTACTACGAACAGAAATAAGAAATTTATATAAATACTTATTTAAGTACTTAAAGGTATAAATACTTATTTTTACACGTCCGTGACCCGGTGCAGGCATAGATATTTATATATATAATATATTCATCATACAAAATATCTGCACCTGGCGGGATTCAAACCCGCGACCGCTGCGTAGTGTCCAATAGCTGACCCCTTCACATTTTTTTTCCATTCGCTGTATCTAGGAATGGTCAAGTAGTAGTCGCTAATAAGTGGTAGCCAATAGATTTATGACTGGCCTGTACCTAAATATAGCAGAGTATGAAAAAACTTAAATGACAAACAGTTGAATGTTTTGTGAAATGTTTTGTTAAATGTATTATGTGTGCTACAAACGAGATACTATTTCTAAATGTCCATCAAAGTTTAAGACGCGACAGTCTAATAAAGAGTGATAATTAAAAATATAACATGCCTATAACAAACATGATTATTCACAAAAATCGCTGCCATATACAAGTTCGCGTGAAACAGCTTTGCTGTATTTCGGAGAGAAGGGCAAGACAGGCAGTGTAATTACTGGCACCGAGACTTAACATCTTATGTCTCAGATAGCTAGCTATATGAGCTAGTTCCAGCTCTTGAGCCGAGGGGGCTCTTTGTACTCCTCATAAGAAGAGGCGACAAAAGAGCAGGGGGCATGGGGCGAGGATGGGAACCTCACCCCATTGTACTGTCCCGACGTTGGGACGGGTTGTTCCGTGGTGCGGGATAACCCCTCTGTGGAGGTGGCGTCGGTCCCTTTCTGGACTGACTAACCTTCGAGGTGCCCTGTTAGCTTAAGAGATCCGGGGCACCTCACCAAAGGCGGCACTGGTGGCACTCGACGGGTTTAGTGGGTAGAGCTGCGTGCACTTACCATCTTTCGGGTGCAGCAAGTCCCACATACGCGCCCAGGGAGACCCACTCCCCAGGCGGGATGCCTCAAAGCATTTCCCGGCGTTAAAGAAAAAAAAAAGTGACTTAAAGTATCAAGTTGGTACATCACTAAATTTACTAAAATCTGACTAAAATAGTTGGTGTAGTTGATGAGATATTTCGATGACATCAGATATCACAAGCAATATTTTTGGGGTAATATCGTTCGATATTACTTAAATATTCGATTGACTCATTGTCTAACTCAACAATGGACTCAAATGATACGTTGTCAAGCCAAAACATTCCGTCCAGTATCCACATAAATAGTATTGTATGTTTACGTGATTCGACTACGTGTGCCCGCTTTTATAACCCTCTGTATATGAACATTATATCACTTTTAAATTATCTATAGCTACGCGATTCCTTTGTATCGCTATTATTTTTGGAATTCAATGCCTTACGCTCTACCTTCCTTTATTAAATGATGGTTAAATATTGCTTATAACTTTCTGATGCAATTGAAAGTAAATAAAATACAGACATAATTTATGTAATTTAATATGGTACATCTCGTTCGTCTCCGTGCAGTGGCCGGTCCGTGTCGGATGCCTGTGGCGAAAGATCGGTCGTCTTGGCGTTCTTTGAGTGAGGCCCATGTTCAGCAGTGGACGGATGGGGGCTGATGATGATAAGGATATATGCTTAGCAAACGTTTCTTGGTAACATGTAACGTATCAAAACTTGACTGAAATCTTAACTTCGAAACCATTCTGAGGGATATACTATTATTTTATGTAAGTTGGATAAGTAGGTAGTAGACGAACTTGATGTTTAGTGGTCGACGTCGCTCATGAACATAAAATAGTTTACCTTTTTTTTCTTTTACGCCGGAAAATGCTCTGAGGCACCACTCTTCTTATAAGAGGGGTACAATGAGCAGCTCCCTCGGTTCAATTTGCTCCGCCCAAGGCGCTTGGTTCACCTTAAGCTACTGAGCCCCACCACCACGACAAGGTTTGAACTTGTTTACCTGGAACTAGCCCAGGCAATTCATTTATGTGTTGCCTATCCTAAGACATAAGATGTTTAGTCTGCTATCTTGCCCTTCTCTCCGAAAAACAGCAAAGCTGTTTCACGGGAGAAACAAGGAAGATGGTGGTACCCATGTAGTCGGGAGTGCGGCACAGCGGCGTCCCACCGGTAAAATATCCAGTCAAACATAATTTCAAAAAACAATTTGCGAATTTATCGATACTGAAACCATTTGCCGAAATATCTAACGCTTTAATAAGGCGATTCAGTGTCATGGTTTGAACGGATACCCTATATTAAATTTTGGGTGGGCGTGGTCAACAAATCGAGTAATACTTACAATAGTCCGAACTTAAAAAACTTACTTAGAAACAGCGCGCGTGACAGTAAAAATATATTATATATTAATAATAATAATATATATGGACGCTTTTAAACCACGTCAATCTGATCCCGTAGTAACTTCTCGAAGAACTTAGCATAGATCTAATCTGACAAATAGCATAGATAGTGGACGCGCGTCGAGAGGTTCGAACGTATCAAAACTGCTCTATAGAGCCGACCTGGCTATACCTAGAGTACTGTTCTCAAAAACTACCTCAACTGTACTAACACATGGACACAATCACACACACATTCAGCCTTCAACAGGCACAGTCCAAATGCTCACTCTTTCAAATTATGCTAACTGAACATCCTGATCGAAAATTGATAAAATATAATAATTTCTGAATAAACTGCATGCAAAGGATTTTTTTAAGGAGAGCAATTGGAGAATAAAATTGGAGTCTCACTAAATGCATATTTTTTTTCCACTAAATGTCATGATTTTAGCTTGCAGTAAAAACACTTATTTTTACCTTTATTAATATTCGTGTCTGTTTGACGGCGTCTTACATACCAACTTGTATTGTGGCATTCCAACTAAATGCTATTACGTCATGGTAACGGCTTTGTCATTTAAGCTCATAATCGCTTAGCCAGGATTTTCAAGGTGTTATTTAAACCGTCACTTTCTTAACCACAGTCTTATCCACATTACACTAACCGAGTGTTGCTACATCAAAATAGGGATAATATTATCATAGCTAGTCTGTAATAGCTATTTATTTATAATATATATATATATATATATATATATATATATATATATATATATATATATACCTAACGTATTGTTTTTTGAGGTATTGCTTGACGTATGTATGTGCAATGTATTGATAAATTTTCCTCAAACAAAACGTTAGGTATATGATATAGTTTGGGACTTTCCTCATAGAATACACATTTCCCCAAACTATACAAAATCTTAACGAAAAAGTCGTCAAACAAGTCGTTGCACATATATATAGCATACTCATTATGAAATGCAGGCAACGAAATGAAAAAAATATATTTCAAAATTGAATTGCTAGGCGAGTAATATAAAATAATGAAAGTAAAATGCAGTATTTAGAAAATAATTTCTTTTAGAGAGCTAAAGTATTTAATTAAACTATAAATTTAAAAAAATATTTCTATTAAAACTTTGATCTTTTATGGTCTCTTGGCACAAATTAATGATTAATAATTTGAATAATTAAAATAAAGAAAATTTTACACGAAATTTGAAATCAAAGACGTAGTAATAGAAAATTCAAAGCCTGGTTTTAATTTATAGCTCTAATCTTTTATTTATTAGCTCTCATTGTATAATTCTGAAATAATACTGTTGAATTTTATAATCCAGTATAAAACGCGTAATTAATTTTACTATTATCATTACAGCCAAAACAATTAATTTGACTGTTACTTGCACTAAAGATATTAATATAATTTGAGGGTTTAGATGTATTAAGTATTTCTTAAAACTAATCTTTAAGAAATCGTGTATCGGGTGTCTATGGATGTCGCTTATGACTTGCGTTTACTAACGTTACGTATACGTATTTAAGTTACTAAAAAAGTACGTTATCAATGAGTAACAAGAGCTATAATATTAATCAATCCGGATACGGCTGTAAATCTTAGTTAACACAGGCAAAGCTGCGGTCAGCAAGTATGTATAGTATATGAACTGTGGTCAAAGCTCTGTCATGTAAAACGTCATGAACAATCTTGCTATTTGCAGGATCAGGTAACGACACATTGTGCAACTTGAAACTGAGTCTATGGGATTACACCGCCTGCTTTGCTTATTTAAAACGCAGGAAAGTTAGGTGGGAGAAGCAAGTACAGCAGACGTATTGGTTATATGTAAGTATATTAAGATATACTTACAATATTAATTTACTGTAACACTGTATAGCGTTAACAGCATTTACAATATGTAATTACATACAAACCACAAGTCAATGTACGTATGCACATAATTATCATAATTTTTTTTCGCAAAATAACAAGAGGTAGTGCCATGCTGCTTTGCAGCTGAATCTGGCCGGCAGTCGGCACGACTGGGTTGGTACCTCTCGCTCACATAACACCGGAGTCAAGTGACAGCTATGCTGTCGCGTTTCGTGCGGCTTGTGAGTTTCCTGTGACCCATTGGGGTATATGTGCATGGGCGTCGATAGCCGCCAAACGGCTTCGACTGTTCGTTTGCCTTCCTATGCTTTAAAAAAGACAAAGGAAATCAAATATACATTTACATTCAATTATAAAATGTGTATTGCCAGAAAAAATATCTTGTAAATTAGAAAAAGATTGTATTGTTACGGGCTTGGTAAGTCTAGAAGCGAACAACGCCCCGAGGAATTCATTTTAGCATTTACCTACCGTTGAGAATTTCTCCGAACAACAGTGCGTAAGGTACATATTCTATCTAAAAAAATACAGCTACCTTGAAACAACTGTAACTTTGGTATTTCGACGTGATCATTAATAATCATGGATTGTATTCAATATTCATTTATGTCGCGGTTACTTTTGCTATAACATTCAAACACTAGAATCAGACAACAATATAAACGAATTCTTGAAGTGTTAATACGCGGAGCCTTCGTTACGTTATCCTAAATACAATTGGCTAATTATAATACTCATCGTGCTATTGAAATGTATATTTTAATTAATTCATTACTATACGTGATGTGAATCCTTGATGTTGTACCATTGTTGTAGGTTGAACGAAGGTTCATACTTGCATTGCGATTTCGTACTTGGACGAATGTGAATGTATATATTCTTGCATTTAAATTATCTTCATAATTGTTGTTACGATATAAATTATTTAATAGAACATTGTAGTCTATAGAGAGGATATTACATATTTTAACAAAATTACATGTTTAAACACGTCTGTTTTTACTTGCCCTGGAAGTCCATGGCGCGATTGGCTAAACGATACATGGACTGGACTTAGCTACCTAGATAGCATAGGAAAGTAAAAAGCGTTTCTTCAATATAAAGGATGACACTGGATGATAATGATGTTTCTATCTGATGTCTTTGTTTGTCAAGTTTTACATGACCGTTATATCCATGTGATTGGGTCAGTGAGTGAGTGAGTGGGTCTATTCCATGTTTGACAGCAAGTTTTCTATACTACCTTCATGCGCTTATAGAGTCCAATATTAGAATTTAAAGCAAGCTATCCTTTACAGGCTATAACTATACGTATGTAAATAAATATCAATTATTATTAATATATATTCTATAGCTTAAAAAAACAATTTTCATCATATAATAGGAAAAACTAAGGAGAGAACCCATTGTTAGACTTACGTTCTCAAATTCACGTATTAATGAACGGACACAGAAATCGACAGTTTTAATTAAACCTACTGGCAGAGCAAGTATCCCTTTAAAAGTTGTTATACTTTTCTTGTTTATTTATTTACTCAACTATTTAAGAAATAACTACCTAGTCATAGTAAAAAGTGTTTTATTCGTATTGTAGTTTTAAACAATATTTTTTTATATATTAAATTGTTAAAAATATTTTGTTTATATAGTTTTCCTCTTTGCGATTATTTTTTTTACACATTTTAAAAAGCCGGACAAAGCAGTGGACATTAACCAAACAAAAATTTTACAAACAAAACTTCACGAAACGTAAATTAAAACTGCTGTACTAATTAGCCGCCCGGCTTTCCCTCGTATGCCAGCCACTTCCAGAGTAGTGTGGCCGACTGATACACAATGCCTTGCTTTATAACAGCTATTTCCTGGAAGCGAAATACTTGAAGCGTATGCTTGAACAGATAATAAGTACGAAGACTAATCTATACTATATATTATTAATATGTATTATAAAGCTGAAGAGTTTGTTTGTTTTTTTGAACGCGCTAATCTCAGGAACTACTGGTCCGATTTGAAAAATCCTTTTAGTGTTATACAGCTTATTTATCGAGGAAGGCTATAGGTTATAAAACATCACGCTGTGACTTATAGGAGTTGAGTAACGCGGGCGAAGCTGCAGGCAACAGCTAGTATAGGAATATGACTGTATTGTTAAAGCCTTGCGAAGGACATAACAAAAGATATAGTTATAATTCACGTAGTCTCGTCATATTTCTTTATTGATAATTCAAAGCTTTGGAGATCTAAAACTATTATTATTATAAAATACCTAGTTATAGATCTCCGGGATTAATATATAAAGCATACCTACGTTTGCTTAAAAGTTGCACCAGTTTAAAATCAAAGGAAATCGTATGACATTGTATATACATGGTACAGGGAGGTAAGAAAGTCATTTATTTAAACTATAGTGTGAATTTAAAAGTATCATAGGGAGAGTAAAGCCGAGGGAAAAGATAGTGTGTGAGAAAAGCGAGTACGTATGATATGACGCATACAACAAATGGAAAAACCAATATGACTTGGACTTTAAATGCAGAAACAAGGCTAAAAATATTTATACAAAATTTCAAACACCGGCGCATAAAACTGCATTTTTATCTACAATTTGTTTAGAACACGGGTAACGTCCCTTGAGCTACAATATCAAAGATATTGGTCGCGGACTTGCCCAGATACATCCAATATTCTGAAAACCGAGTATTTGCCTTAATCTTTAAAGTATCAACGTATCAACGTAAATTTTGGTACAACGGATTCTAATATATTAATGTAATCTGGTGTCACGAAGACAAGCTAGTGTTTAATACAAGAGTGCGCTTTTATTCCCCTTTTAAACATGCGATAATAATATTATGCTAAGTCTAGGCGTCCTTTGTGGATATTTCATCATCATCATCATCATCGACCTCTATCCTTCCACTGCAGAACATAGGCCTCCCTCAAAGAACGTCGGGAAGAGATCGTCTTCCCACCTGGTTAATGGCCGACCAACACTTCGTCTACCTAAACGTGGCCTCCACTCTATAACCTTATTGGCCTATCGGCCATCCGTTCCCCTGAGTGTGTGACCAGCCCACTGCCACTTCAACGAGCTTAATCTTCGGATATCTTGTGGATAATTAACTTGTTTTAAATCTCTTTAAAAATACGTATTCAAAGTAAAACATCAATAATTTCATAATTCTGTTCATTACTTGTACATAAGGACTTGAATCCATTTCCATTTACAATAATTGACGTAGGTATGTACACAAACTGGTATTATATATATATATATATATATATATATATATATATATATATAATGTTTTTTGTACGTTCGTTTTTAAGAGTCGTTTCTAGTTATCATATTTTGTCTAAAATAATTTAGATTAAAACTGTCATTGCCTTCATTGTGTATGTATGTTTACTCCAATGAATAATGATATCTCAAATTTAGTGCCTTCGCAATTCTTTAGATGTGCGCTGACTAGCATAATGATTGGTTTGTTGTCATTTCAGTTCAGTTTGTTGCAACAGCATTCTGAAAGTTATTGCGGATAGATTTGACTGTCCTATCCAAAAACATTGGGTAAGGGTAGTCAACGGAATGGTATAAAAAAATAATACATTTATTGTCAAAAACTAACACTACAACACACTAACCCCCAAATACTCAAACGAATCTCAAATTTAAGACGTACTTAAACTCATGCTACGACGTGTCAGATTCAAAGAAAAAAGAGGGACAACACGAGTTTAAGTAAGTCTTAAATTTGAGATTCGTTTGAGTATTTGGGGGTAACTATATTATATGGGCATTTCTTTTGCCTGAAATAAACATATTCTATTCTATTTCATTATGCAATTCAGTAAATTCACAGGTAAATCTAGTTAATTAACGTTGACATGGTCTCAACGCATCTGTTCACCGTTTTGTAGAACAAGGCCATATGTACTTTATTGTTTAAGATAGGCATACAATACAGTGGGATCATTGTATAGTTCATATACGGTGTATCCTACAAAGAGTTTGTTCATGAGGTTACTGTATGTTCTTTCTACTTACATTTTCCTCTGCGTTGTTTGAATTATTTGTACTGCTTAGTGAATTATTCTTGTATGCATGAACAATACTAAAGTTGAGTGTTTCGTTTATATTTTTAAACTAGCTTGCGGCTTCGCCCGCGTTAACTTATATTTACAACCGTACGCGGATTGATGATGATTATTTTTATAGCCTAAGTTACTCCTTATAAAATCAGCTATCTGCCAGTGAAAGTCCCATCCAAATCTGCCCAGCCGTTTCAGAGATTAGCCGGAACAAACAAACAGACAGACGGACAGACAGACGGACCAACAGACAACAATAGTAAAAAAAGCTATTTTGGTATATGTCCCGTGTATGCATCCATATGCATTTAGTAAAAAGCGGTTAATTTAATCTTACAAACAGACACTCCAATTTTATTAATCTGTATAAATTTGCTTTTATTTTAAAAACATAAAGTAATAAGTTCAAAAAAGTTTTAATGTTGACGGAACAGGTTATTAGAATTATTTAAATAAATAAAAAATGCTTGTCTGTATA
The DNA here is from genome assembly GCA_963853865.1 of Helleia helle. Taxonomy (NCBI): domain Eukaryota; kingdom Metazoa; phylum Arthropoda; class Insecta; order Lepidoptera; family Lycaenidae; genus Helleia; species Helleia helle. Next base: position 12,225,657 of record OY971420.1, read on the forward strand.
GTCGGTTTCCGGAAGATAGTTTTACGTGATAACGTCATAAAGGAACATTGATGAAAAATTTATCACCTTTTTTGCCGCTGTTTTGAGAAAAACAGTTAATTGAAGTAACAAAATGAAATTAGACTGAAAATTATGGAGGAAATCAATTACATCTTATTAAATTGTAGAAATAAAAAAACAAAAACACAAAACACGTTGTCGCGTATTAACATTTATTTTAAATAATGGTTTCCAAGACAATGCTTGGGCCGTTTCATTACAGGCTCAGTCGAAACGGGACACTTTTTCGTGCGCGCTGCCTGTGTTCATCACATTAACATAAATTTAAAAAATGTTATTACACCAAAAAGTAATTCTGAAAATCAGGTTCCCACCCTGAACCCGACACGAGCACAGGGGCATTACTGGTGGCGCATTAAGTAGTGCCTGCTACGCACACCAGGCTCTACTAGTAATATTTTAAGCGTCGCACAATTATTTAAGTAATATAAGTTTACCTATGTGAGAAAATTCCTTACGTTAAAGTGTTGATGCAAAATTATTTTTCAATATTTATTTATTTATATTTGGGAAACAAACAATTATAATATATCAACTTTTCTGGATCTCAAACTATATCCATAATAAATTTCATTTAGATCCGTCGGTTGTTAAGACTAAACGTAGAACGAATGAACCCGAGGAATAAACGTTCTAAATCTTTTTGACGGGAGAGATAAGCAGGATTTTGTTTTGTTTAAATCGTGGCATTTATCTTACTTAGAGAATTTTTAAACCAATCATAAGTCATAACTTCTAAACAAAAAGTCCAATTCAAATAATTTAAAGTGGATATTACACGTAGATAATCACAACCTTTATCAAACAATTTAAATGGATAAAGATTAGTATCCTGATACTAATTTCAATATTATTATATTCCACCCATATTTAACCTTAAAAATTTAATCAAAATCTGTTGTTATTGTTTCTTAACTATACCTAATAGTTAGGTCATGGAATTTTTGGAGACTAATCATAAGTAGGTACTACAAATATACGGAACATTATTTTATAAATCGTTAATGGATTTCGCAGCGCACGCGAAGTAATAACTTATTGGCAAAATTTTGATACCTTGGGTTACCTACATTATAGATACTGGGATCTCTTTTTTTGAAAATATTAAATACTATGTCACTCCTAAATAGTTTAGCTTTCTGTTGCTAAAATAGTTTTTATGATCGCATCAGTATTTCTGAAGATTACCCCCTAGAAACATACAAACTTAAAAACTTTACCTCTTAATAATATTAGTAAAGATTGAGACAAATCAGAAACAGTTTTATTCGGTGTCATGTTTCGCAATATACTAGAGCAACGGCCCAGGGTTTCACCGGTTTCTCCTGATAATACGGCGATAAAATACAGTCTGTTGCCCCATTATCGGGGGATAATGTAGCTTTCTATTAGTGAAATACTTTTCAAAATTGCTGTAGTGGTTTAGGCCCGAATAAGTAACAAAAATAACTCACTTTCGCATTTATAATATTGGTTAGGATAATAAAACTGAATTGTGCTCTCATAAACTGAATTTAGTCTAATTATTGAGGCTATTTATTTTACAGCACATTTTTTTAGTTTAAGGTGGAAACTGCTAGTGCAGACAGTGTCACTAACTGTTTAGTGAACAAATCTTTAAAATAAAAGATGGTATCGTATACGAAGGTATGTGTTCAGTACACGATGCATTAGTACAGATAATATAAACAGTTTTATGGGCTAAAGGCGTAAACAATTATCGTGGAACAAAACTAGTGGAACAATGGTTGGTTTGTTCCATCATTAACTCACTGGGTCGGCTACTCCATAGATAAAAATACACGTGTAGGTCTTTGAAAAGTACAAATGTTTTTTATACATTTTCATTTCATATATTCGGAAAATCTACTTTTATAATAAAATAAAATATTTCATTAGTCACTTCTTCTTTGTCTCTTCTTTCTTGCTTCATTTCTTCTAATCAACTTACACCCATGCCATGTTTTCATTATGGAAAAAGTCAAGTATACTTTAATTATTGCTATGTTACAAATATATCAAATCTATATAAATAAAAATGAATCGCTGAAACTTTAAGACCTGTAATAAATACCACTGCACCAAATTAGATAATACTTTTTTGTTGTATTGGTTATCGCCAGGAGAAAGTTTGTATAAAATGAAAATAAAATGCAGATGGTGGGGCATGGGCAAAGCTGGGATTTTATATTTAACTCATGTTGTCCCTCTTTTTTCTTTGAATCTGACACGTCGTAGCATGAGTTTAAGTACGTCTTAAATTTGAGATTCGTTTGAGTATTTGGGTCTCAGCTTGTTAAATATAAAATTTTCCAGACTAATATCAATTATTTTACTGTTGGGGATGTCAAACGAAGACAGTATTTCAATTATGGAACAATAAAATTAGTTCTCCAACTAATTTATACCTCTAGTTTTGATATTTTATTTGAAGTTTTAACTTCTAATTTAAATGTTACAATTAGTTTTTTATTGACAAACCTATTATGGTTTCGAACTCTAAGTAATTTCCAAAATAGGCTACACAAATACAAAGCTTTTCTTAATTTATTCAACATTATTATGTTGAACAAGTACTCAGTTTTCGTTTCAACTATGATTACAAAGTTATCCAGATTAGTCGCAGCAGTAGTTTGTATCCAGATTACTGGATTTATTTTTGAAGTGAAAAGTTCATAAGGCGCGTTAAACAGTTTTTGGGTGAATAAAAATCACGGAATTCGCGTTATCGCCACCCTTAATATTGTGCTCGATGTTGCCATCTAACGCTAATTAACCGGCTAAGTTTAGTAATACATAACCAATCGTCAAACACACTGAAATATCAATATCATGCGGCTAGTTTGTACGCCGTTTAAATTGTATAGGTTATCATAATCTTTTACAACCTGTATTATAGGTACATATTTGAATTTAATTGTTTTTTTTTTCACTTCTATCGGCAGTCCCTGTGACTGGATTTTTAAAAAATATTTTTTCAATTTTTATTCAATGTTTTATCCCATTTTTATTACTTTCATTGCATTTCAATGCAACAAAGCATCATCTCACGTGATGGTTGTGCTAACTGTTTGTATGTAACAGATGTTTGCGTTTGTCATACAGAGCAGATTATTGTTTGTGTTTAGGGCACATCGTCTCAATAGGGAGATTACAGCATACGTGACTGAAGAACACTTTGTGTGATGCGTAGGGTATTCCTACGATAAGTAAATATAGGCGTTTCAATGCCCTGTTGGGGACGGATTCGGGGCACTTTTGGTGGCTGATGGCATCCATAGTCGTTAGTGGACAGCAGTTTCTGTAAGAACGCAGTCAGAGTCAAAGCCTGGTCCAACACACTAGTTTAGTCCTACTAGTTTCACCCGGTTATTAATAGTACCGGTTTTTTTAGAAAAGAAGGCAAATGGATAGTCGGTTACCTGGTGGTAAGTAAATATCGACATCCATAGACAATCACTACACAAAATTTTCTTTTTACCCGCGAAAGCAAATAAGAGAGGCCCCCAAAGTTTCCTTAGTTCTGAACACTGCACGGAAATCGTAACCCAGTTGGAGGTCTCTTAAACGTGTATTTGGTGAAATAATTTCTACTTTCAACATTAATATACAGATAAGGAATAACATACATTTATCTTGACATTCACACGACTAACGAATGAAACTGACATGGTATTTCCACATTTAAAACACGAGACCATGAAATTAAAGAGTACAATGTCGTATGGAAGAAAAATTAAATGTCCATTTAGCTATATAATGGCGGTGGTATGAGTAAAGGTTTGGTATCAAGTTTAATTTTAAGACGAATTTAATATTTAAGTATATATAAATGTGTATGCGCCTAAATTTTGGCGCGCACACACATTAAAAAAAATATTTAAAGCTTTTCGATGGACACATTTCATACACAAAGTTATACACTCAGCGGCACGGAATTTTGGCCAAACGCATAACATGCGATAACAAATTTTTAAGTGTGTCTAACTTTGTTCTTATTGTATAAGTAGATAGAAATAATGTTTACGTTAATGCTAAGAGAGTAATTAACTAATTTGAAGTGCATTTTGGTTTGGGTTCTGAAGTTTAGTTGAACCGTGTTGTATCGGATGAACTCTACGCTTTAAATTGTGTTCTGGAATTTGCAAGTGTTAAGTTGTCGAAGTTCTTTGGTTTTGTTGTGATGCATAAAAGTCTAAAGGCGCCTAAGGATCCATAAAAATGCCTTTGTCACCAAGTCAGATAGCACAAGCAGTGGCATTAGTCGAACAAGGACGCGCGTTCTTCGATGCAATATGCACTAAAACGGTACCAAGAGACTCTGCACACGCAGGTAGTGGCGGTGTACGTTGCACGTCAGCTCGTGACGGCCGCTTTATCGTGTTAGAGGTTTTAAGAAATCACTTCCTTACTGCTGTCGAGATCCAGTAGCGGCTTCAAATCCCCAGGAATGTAAATGTTAGTGAGCGTACGGTGAGAAGACGTATGGAGGAAGTTGATTTAAGAGCAAGAAGACCAGCCCGTGGCCCACAGCTTCTCCCACAGCATAGAGCAGATCGACTTCAATTTGCCCGCGAATATGCTAACTGGTCTCATAAATAATGGGCAAGGATTTTGTTTACTAACGAGTGCAGGATCGCTTTAAATGCACCTGATGGTCGGCAACGTGTATGGAGAAGGAAAGATGAACGATATCTGGCGATTACTACCACTCCAACAGTGAGTTTTGGTGGAGGCTCTATAATGGTATGGGGTGGCGTTAGTTCTGATGCACGTACAGAATTGGTCATCGTCAATAAAGCTCTAACTGCAACACGATACGTCGAGGATATCCTTCAAGAACATATTGTACCCTTTGGAGGGTTTATTGGATATGACCAATTCATTTTAATTTATGATAATGCACGTCCACACGTCGCTCATATCGTAAATGAGTACCTTCAAGGGGTTGGTATTCAAAAATTGCAGTGGCCAGCTCGCAGCCGCGATTTAAACCCAATAGAGCATATTTGGGATAAGCGAAAAAGGACAATTAAAACAGCATCGAACCCACCACAGACTCTTAGCCAGCTTCGAGATGCTGCTCTGCTGCTGCCTGGCGCGACTTATCGCAAGTGGACATCAAAAATGTCATCCAAAGCATGCCAGGCCGAATGCAGGCGGTGATAAGGGCTAGAGGAGGAAACACGCGTTATAAAAAAGTACAAGATGTTACCAAACATCAAACATTTTTTAATTACTAGTGCTCAAAACTGCAGGGTTTAATTTTGTGTAAATGTGATTTTGCGTTTAAACTTCATTATAAACTTAAAAAAATATTATTTGTGTTTAAAAATGATTGGATGAAAAACGATCAAAATTGGCCTAAATTTGCAGTGTAAACTTAAAAAAACTGAAGTTATCACAAATTTTATACTTGGCCAAGTTTCCGTGCTGGTGAGTGTATATTTCTTACTTCTTTACTCCATGCACGAGACTGAACAACCCAACTATCCTATCCCAACGTATGTCATATTTTTTATAGCATAGGAGGGCAAACTGATAATAAAATGATTAATTAAGAAAAAATATACCATGAAAATTTGTAGGTCTTATTGTTAATCGGTATACTAATTAAGACCAGAACGTAAATATCTTTTCCAATTAGTGCTATCGGTTGATCATTTTATAGGGATTCGTAGGAATAAATGTTTCCTAATGTATACAATGTACCTGCCAGGTACTAGAAAAGGAAATATATTAAAGAAATGTATATCATTAATTAATATACCGGGCGTATTTGGAACGCTTGCGAAAACGAAGAGGTATGATAGTGTTGGTATAGCCTGACATGATACAAGTGAAAAAAACGCGTTTTCTTTTTTTTTTGGTTGCCTTTTTTTTTGTATAATCCGGTTACTATACATAATGTTACAGGAATTTGATGATAATGCTTTAAAATAATGGTTTTTTGAAAAAAAAACAGCAATGTAATTGGTTTTGTAGTTCACGTCCGCTAGCGGACTGAATCAGCTGATAGCGTTCGCCGCATGCACGAGGTCAACGAACTCCCGCACCTCGCGCTTCTTCAGTGCGCCCGCTAGTCGCGCGTCTCGTGGTTAGCATGAGTGCATAGTGTGTATACATACATTGCGGGTTTGCAAAATACACAAGTCCTAAAATTTTCTTTAAAAAACGTTGCTGATATAAATGGTTATATGCATTATATAGTTTATAAATAGTATATTATTAGGGTTTAATCTTCGCAAGCGTTCCAAATACACCCGGTATACAAGTCGATACACAACCGGTACAAACGTGAATATTCATTATTCATCATGCCAATTTTTTGCATCTGGCGGAATTCGAATGCGCTATTGCTGCATGAAAAGTGCAGAGACCACTCGACCAGTCGTCAAACATTACTATACAAGTGCGTATGTAGCCGCTTATGATACACTTCGAGGGCTTTAATCCTCCGCGGACGATAGTCCCCTGCGTAGGACGTAAGGCTAACTCGCGATAAAATGCTAATAGATTTAAGGCTAAAACAATATCAACTATTAGTTTTAGCCTTTGTATTAATAGACAAGGACAAAAAAATTGTAGGTGGCTTTAGGATTTTTTTCTTTGACTTTGGTGGCATTGGTAGCATTGGTATTACCTATCAATAAAAATAATTGGAAAAAATCTAGATAGAAATAACTAAACAGAAATAGACCTGTATAGTCGGACGAACGGAAACTTTGATGAAAATAGTAATCTTATCTATTCGGCTCTCGACCAAGGCTCTTCCTCAGTGATTTGGATGTTATTTAAATTAATCACAAGTTCAAATCCCGCCAAGGGCAGATATTTATCGGGGCTGCGGCATCACGACTTCGCAGAAGGAGAGGACTGCCTCCCATGCACTCTCACTGCCGGTCATCGCGCGGATGACCAAGTTAACCGATGGGCTGCTCTTTGTCTCTTATATTATATTATATTAGGATTATTATTATCATTCTATATATAAAAAAAGAAATTGGATTTGAAAACTATTTTCGACTAAACTACAACCTAGTAATTCGGACCTACTAAAAATAAGTAAATCTATGAGTAATACATGACTCACCGAATGACAGTATAATTGTCAGTAGGCACATACGGATTGTTGTTTAGCATGCGTCAGGCTTATCATGGGTCTTAATGTCATGCACTTAGCCCATTTTAAATACACCCCTTGAGCTAGCTTGTTGTAAATCTCGTAAGACCTAACTAAGGTCGTGAGTGAATTTACTTAAAGAAGGCCATTATCCACAATCCGATTATTAACTAGTATGTATTAAAATAATAAAACTAATATGTAGATGTATTATTTTTCTCATATTTTATTTTATTTTAATGTGAAATATCTGTTGCCGGCCTCAGTAGTTTAATGACGTGACGGCCCACTATACCGTCACTCTTAATTACTTATTTCTTTATATGAATTCTTATATATAGATTATAGATCCGGGTTTCCTGTGAGGATTAACATTTTGTTAAAATTAATTTTTTTGTTTCGTGTAAATACATTTTTTGTTTAATCATATTCAAAAAAAAATTGCAAATGATTAAACAAAAAACGAATTAAATATAATGGGACAAACCATTATATAAAGATGTGATTTGATAAATAACTCAAATAGAGGTAAATTCATTTCCAATTCAAGCAAAAGAGACCCGCATCTATTCCCTGTTTGAATAGAGCAACGAATCACGAGCGGAGAATTCCGGGATTATTGCGGGAACCTCACAAAAGTTAAAAGACGCCAAATGCAATCGAGGGAATGTAAGAGTGATTGCATAACTGTTTGCGTGGGCACGTCCAAAGGTTCCAAACCTATATTCAAATAACCTGCACATATCTTAGTTAACGACGCATTCCTCGGCGCATATTTGTAGCTCAATGTAATTAAATTGTTTGCGATTCAACTAGGCTTGGAATGTATTTGTACAATTAATTCTAGAGGTATAATGGTGGTTGCATACAAGAGGTATACTTCACTATAAAAAGAGATCGCACCTTTCCTGTATCTTTTAAGTTGTAGACAGTGTAAAATTATTTCCTATAGCCGTTTACCGCAGCTTCGCCCGCGTTAACTTAGATTTACAGCCGTAGACAGATTGATGATGATTATTTTTAAGCCTAAGTTACTCCTTAAAACATCAGCTACCTGTCAGTGAAAGTCCCGTCAAAATCGGCCCAGCCGTTTCCAAGATTAGCCGGAACAAACAGACATAGGTACACACAAAAATTGTAAAAACCGGTTATTTTAATGTTACAAACAGACACTCCAATTTTATTTATCTGTATAGATTATTGATCAGCCAACTAGGCGTTCTTATAATGTATAGGTATGTACTTTGTAGGTATTATAACATTTCATATAAATTATTATTCGCAACAAATTCTATATAAATACTAGCAGTTGCCCGCAGCTTCGCCCGCGTTAACTTTTAAAATTTGAGGGGTTGACCACCCTTATCACTTAGGGGTATGAAAAATAGATAGTAGCCGATTCTGAGACCTACTGAATACGCATATAAAATTTGGTAAAAATCGGTAAAGCCGTTTCGGAGAAGTACGGTAACTAACATTGTGACATGGAAATTTTATATATTAGAAGATTAACTTTGTGCATTTCTCCATGTTAATAAGGCAATCTTACACAGCTCCTTGCACGCAAGCTACGAGTATAAAAGGTTTCTCTTCACTTATAACACAGAATATAATTAGACAAATCCTTTGATGCGATTCTTATTTTCTATTACGTTGTTGATATATTTTCTTATTTTATCGCAGTTTATTAATATTTTTACCCAACTTCAAAAAAAGGGGAGGTTCTCAATTCGTCTGTATGTTTTTTTTTGTATGTATGTGACACGATTACTCCACCGTTTGTGAATGGATTTCGATGGTTATTTTTTTATTTTTTGTGTTTCCAATTTGATCCGATATTAATTTTATTAAGATCTGACAAACCGTTTTTGAGTTGTTCCCAATAATGACTATTTGGTTAATTTAGTATACCTCGATGATGTATAGGATGCTTTGGTAGCACACCATTGTATGTCGAGGTCATCGTAATCATCATCATCATCATCCTTAACCGTCCACTGCTGAACATAGGCCTCCTTCACTGAACGCCAAGACGACGAATTCCGGAATTACTAAAAATTTTGAAATAAAAATACTTTACAAAAAATAAAAACTGACTTCAAAAATAAAATACTAAAAAGTAATAAAATTCACTTTCTTTAATCTTTGTGCCTACAATTTATAATCAACTTATTCTTCTACTAAGGTACAAACTTTGCGTTTACCGCGTCGTTATTGTTACTTTTGGAGTCGGTGTCGTATTTGTTGCTGCATCCTCCCTACATACCTTGGCTGACAACAGTTATACCTTAGGTATTAGATACATGATATTTCGTTGCTAAGCCGAACAGCGCTTGAATATGCAAACGCTGTTTCCGAAATCAAATTTAGTTGATTAGTTGACCTAATATGATCTACCTGATCTCGTCCACTAATATTTAGGTCAGTAATCTGCAATCACTTAAATTGAAATTCGGATGCAAACCTTAAATAAATTATTTATTGTAATTTTTTTTCAGTCTCAGTCTAATATTTCAGCCAAGGTAGGTACGTAGTACTTGGTACTTAGGTAGCAAAGTCGGTGTCGTATTTGTTGCTGTACCTTCCTACGTATTATAAGGACGTGGTAACCTCAAAGATTGTACATTAGTAGAAGAATAAGTTGAAATTATAAGTTGTAGTCAAAAAATTAAAGAAACGAAATTAATATTTCAATACTTTTTAGTTTCTGTATTTTTTAAGTCGGTTTTCATTATTTTTTATTTCTTAATTTCTAGTGATTTGATTTGTTTGAAATATGGGTACAACTGTTAAACGCGCTATTTATATTCGACAGCGCCATTTTGATGAGAAGAACAAAAAAAGGCCTTAAACCAATTCGGAATTATGTAAGGACGTAAACAATACATTACGTATTATATACCTATGTAAGCAATAACGGCTGGTTTGTCGTTTATAAAGAATTCATTATATACCTATCACCAAAGATCTTCATCAGAATATCACCAAATTAGAATGAATATTACGATGACCTATGTGCTTGATGTGCTTAATTAAAACAATACCGAGCTAATAAAAATACACGCGAAACGTCGCTAATGCTAGATTCAAGTACAGGTTAGTCGGTCACATAATACATAAGATGAATTATAAATACTAAAAAATACTAAAAATTTGAAAATAATTTTTATTACAAGAATTAAATGGATTAACAAAAAAATATTTATTTATTTACTATGAAACAATTTGTTATAAAGACAAAAAAATATATTGTAAAAAAGCGTGGTGCTTTGTACTGAGTTTTTACACTAACTTCACTTTTAGAAATAGATTGAAATGTTTTTAACAATGAATATGAAGCACCTCACACCGTTAAAGTTTCCAATTGTGTTCAACGGATGTTATTTAACAAAATGTTTTTACGGTTTTATTTCACTGTAAACAAATTTATCCTCCTAAGTAATATTTTCCAGAGTTTATGTTCCGTTGACTTCCCTGACTATATTATCCTACTTTTATTGTTGCCATTTATATGGTTGAATACTACATCTTTTAACTTTTCTATAAAAAAATTGCACGAATATTGTTTACAAATATAAATAACTATCACAATAAAACTATTTAAAACGGGATATTTGTATGTATTTCACGTTTATTTCGGGGAACTTGATACTTCGTTATCTACGAATGTCTTGTCTACTTAATAAAAGTTTTTGTAGTGAAAATAACATAAAACACATAAAATCTTAATCTCATTAATTTTTACATTTGATTTTTACTATTTTTTTCTATAAAATTCTAAAAAACACTATTGTTTTACATTCAATAAAATAAAAAGTAAATTATTACGCGATATGAAAATTCGTTTGCGCAACATAAAACCATTGCGTATTCATCAGCACGATTTTTCACGAATTCTCTTTAACATAAACATAGTATCAAAATGATCGGTCAGGACTCGTGTGTATTAATTTTATTAGTGTGGTTCTTGATCGAATTATTTTTAGATCGGGCAAACGTGTTACCGGAAAATCTAGGATAGCGAACTGACGCGCCTGTGGGTTTAAATGTGATATGCTTATAAATATTGCAAAGCGAAGTGGAACTAATAGATACTAAAATAGGTACATAAGGATTTAGACAAGCGGACGAGCGTTGCCTGCTAACAATTATGGATGTTTATTAAGTGATAACGTCTTTAGCCGCGTTTAGTAGGTACTTTTTGGTAATATATAAAATAAAGTCATAAGTTTTTACTTCTTTCGGCATATTTATGGCATTGCCAGAGGACAACTCATGGTGTTTGGGACCTTCGATACAGCTCAGTCAATCTCCAACTTCATGCGTTACTTATCCCAAGACGATTGATTGTTACAATGCTAGTTACACTGATTTTCCTGTCTTTTTACGGAGCCTTTTAATGGTATTCTGACGTACTCTAATAAGCCATATTTTTGCTACTGAGCGCATGCATGCTGTCTATAAGCGCTAAAAAGTACACCCGATTACTATTTTATTTTTACCTGAAAGATAGTATAATTTACCATTCCAACGTACTATCTCTCACTTAAGTCGGCCATAGTTATGTTAATTGAAATAATTTGCAGCGATAATTGTGTATTTGTGAATTCGTCATCAATATTTTCGTTTCATTAACGTTCGCACTCGCTAGCGAGTCGGTGTGAAACTGTCATAACTGGATAATATAATTGTTTCACCAAGGACGACAAGATTCTCTGTTTAAACACGTAGGTAAACCTTTTTTGATAATATTCTCGCGGTATTCGGGTTTCGCGACGGTTGACCTTGCTTTCGTAATTATTTAACGTTCGTTATTTTAAATTTTCAACGGTCAAACAGCACGCTTCGCTTTTTGTCTAACTATAAGACTTTTTATTATTTTCGGTAACTTTAACGATAATGTTGTATTAACCCTTTTTTAAATATCTTTTTTTTCTAAATTCGCTCCCAAATTAGAATGAGATATAATGACACCATACGCGTATTTGTGTCACCATTGCCGCTTTGGCGTAGTTCTCCGAGAGAAGGCAGGTATATCTTAAGAATCTTGAATGAAAAAAAATCTATAAAATACTAAACGCGAAAGACTGTAAGTCATTGTTTGCAAGAAGCATTTATTTATCATCAGTAATGAGAAGAAGAGAATTAATTGAATAAACAGTGTTGGAGAGGTTTAAATACATATCGATACAGACTTACCTGTGGCCACATTCTTTTAGCATAAATTTTATGTCCACAGAATCTTAACCATTTCATTTCAAAACGAAACCACAGTCGACGTCATGCGCCTTTTAATCAACTATAAAACTAAAGCCAGCTATAAAAGAGCTGCTTATATTAAATCTTATCAGATTGCGTAAAAGCTCTTTTTCCGTTTAATATATTTTTTATTGAATCATTTTGTAAGATTTAAAGGAGTAGGGTGAATCAGACTTGCTTTCAAGGTATATTTTGTATTTATTTACTATGAAACGATAAATTGCGTTATAGCGAACATAGGTCAATTGCTGTGTTGAATTCTTGTTATAAAAGTGAAAACGAAAAATACCTCTTGAACCATTTATTTACAAGCAATCGAAATTTTCCCCAAGGTATAAACATAAAAGTAGGGCAAACATGAACAACAAGTATATTACTTATATTTTTTTTCATGAGATTCGAAATGTTTTCTTTTATAAAAATATTTATTAAACAAAAAAAAAATTACCGAAAAAACTACTGATTTCTTCGACCATTATTATTTACATCCCACAAAGTTAAACTATTGTATACGTCTTTTATCAGACGCCTTCTAGACTGATCGTATAGAGCGTTGATGGACAGTCAAAATGACCGCGTTCTGACTCACATCCGTCGTCGATTCTCAACTTATGTTTATTGCACTTGGGACCATGGGCGTTAAATTGTTTATGATATTAGTCTATGGAAACGTGTTAGTATCAGTGATAGCGTACTGTTCATTCATTCATTTATTAATGTTTGTAACTTAGATTGATACGAAACATTTGTAATTTCTACGTGACCATTATACACGGCACTGTGGAAGCTAGACTTGGAACCGGTGGTAGATTAAATTGACGTTCAAAAAAATACTTTGTTTGTTTTCACAATGTCTGTAAAGTCGGTTTACGGTGATACGTCATAATGCGTCAGCCGAAGGCTTAGGCCGATTGTGCCTCTGTTCCGCGCTCTCGTTTGTACGCTCGGCTCAGGAGGAACTTGACACTTTTTCGTGCGTGCAGCCGGCGTTCTACAATTTATATAACGCTATCACGTCCAAATCCATTTTTCAATAAAGTATCCAACACAGATTTCAAGACCAGTTAAACCACCATCTCTTAGTGTTTATTATTCTGTTACCTACCTACTTAAAATAACTATTTAGGTTTTCAAGTTTATTGCTAAAACGTTTTCTTATAAAAATCTCTTATGTTTATTATTTTCCTCTCTAAATTTGACATCAGGTACAAGACTAATATGTTAAGTGAGTACTCAATTAATATAACAAGCATGTTTGTCGTCTATCATGCCTTTTATTATCTGTGAAGATTTTATCAGTTACAGTAACGAGGAATCTCACATACACCGACTTTATCATGTTTTATTTTATACTTAAATTGTCTGTTTAACGATGCTAGCAATCTCCTTATTCCTGCTACTTGTTTTGGATAGAATATGTTTTTCTAGTTTTCACGAATTTCGCGTTTAGTGATACCCTACTGACCTTATCGCCGTTTTTGCCACTTCAATACGTTCAGAGAAGTCATTCCCCACGCTGCGTCGCTAAATACTACCTACTACTGCGTACTATAAATCGAATATCAACAAAAATAGGCAACATAGTATTCTTGTATAAAAACTAATTTTCAAATCGAATTCGTTGCCCTTGACTTACAATCTCCTAGGTAAACTAATTACTTCTAATAATTAGCAAACGAGTATGAGTAAGCATTTGTATTAGTTCTTGAGCATCAATGATAAACCCATTATCTTAGGTTTATCATGGAGGCATGAAATCATTGCTAACACAACTTTATCATACTTAAACTCACGCTATACCTCAAGTTGATAACCTTTTGTTAGGTGGGTGAAGGTTTTGCTAAAAATTTAAATAAAGCAGAGCGTTGACTTTGCAGAAATGCTCTACAATTAAAAAGCAGTTTAAACAATGGGTGATTAAAAAAACAACCAAAATATGTAGCGACACTTTATTGTTTTTCATAAAAGTACGTTCTCATAAAACCAAGAATTCGTAAGAGGTGTTCCCACCGCTTCAATTATTACCTCAAATTTTTAGTTAGCCCAAGCTATATTACCTAAGAACATGATAGATAGTACATGAGTAGTTTTTGGTTTCAAAACTGATCGAAAAAATTACAATCATCATACATTTAACAACCTAAGGTATAAAATATTATATATATTAATATAAATAATCAAGTTCTATAAAATGATAATTTTAAGTATGGTATATTGTTTTATATAAAACTATGACTATTATATTATATGATTCATACATTACGATATTAAAATCTCTTTGTTTAATAATTATTATATTAATTAATAATAGTTGAATTAAAACACAATATAATCAATCTAGATTCTAGAGAATAGTTTAACACGTGTCCAATCGAGTATACAGCTTGAATTTTTATTTTGAAAATAATCATCTTTTAAAAGCTTTCAAAAGAGAAAACTTGTTTTTTTGTAAAAAATATATATATTCGGCTTTAGTGCCAGTGTGCGTGTTCTTCAAGTAGTGAATGGCACGCATTATCTCACTACCGCTGTCTACGAACCGGTCTTTAGGGTTGACGAGGCACGAGTTATCGTTTTAACACTTAAAGGATCGACACCAACGGACGTTTTTCAAGTATGTATATTCAGTTTCAGTTAAATAATATTTACTTAATATCAATACCTTATTCTTTTTGAACCTTTTTTTGTTTTCATAAAAGTAATATTTATTATATATATACCTAATTATCGTCACAATTATTTTTTTAAATTTTGCTAAAATACACACTAGATGAAACTTCTTTTGTAAATAGAAATAGGATCGGAACAAACATCGAGCATGTAACCAGATGAGTTACTACTCATCTGGTTACATGTTAGCCATCCTAAACTGGTCAGTGATTTGTCACTGACGTACGAAAAGTTCAACCAACCACTGTATGTACGTCCCATAGGCCAATCATACATCAATGGCATTCAGCAGGCCAATCAGAGCGTAGACCCGGCGTACCATCGCAGCATAAATTTGGCGGTATTTCACTTCATACAAAACACATAATATTACCACTCTAATCCGGTTATATGATCCGTTAAAAGAAATTATGATTATACTTTACTAAATTTAGTTGTACTAAATTATCTATTCATTTTTAAAATACACGTTGCCATTTATGATTATGTAAATTATAATATTAAAAATAGGCTAATAAAAATATAGTAAAAACACGCGCAGTGGCAACCCTGATTATACAAGCCAGCATCATTGATGAGTCACCGACAGAAATACCATAATCGTATTTTGGACTAGTTTAACATAATAAACGTAAAATGTTACTAATCCCATATATTACGATCTAGTTTTTTTCTTTTTTGTAGTGTTATCCTAATGCATTTTACTTTCAATAGTAGGGAACTTTTAAACTAAAACTTTTTAAATATATTTTAGGAATATGCTTGGGCTAAACATATAAAAGCTAACAAGTAAGAGGTAGTGCCTTGCTGCCGACTTGGGCGACCACCACCACCACGACC
Organism: Helleia helle; assembly: GCA_963853865.1. Lineage (NCBI taxonomy): Eukaryota > Metazoa > Arthropoda > Insecta > Lepidoptera > Lycaenidae > Helleia > Helleia helle. The sequence continues at coordinate 12,241,609 of OY971420.1, forward strand.
GTGGTGGTACCTCTCGCTCACTTTACACCGGCGTCGAGTAACAGCTATGCTGACGCGTTTCGTGCGGTTTGTGAGTTTCTGGTAGCCCATGGGGGGATAGGGAAAAGGAGAGCATCACATCTGCATAATATCTGGTTGTGCAGATGTGTATGGGCGTCGGTAGTGTAAAGGTCGGACTGCACGTTTGCCCTCCTATGCTATAAAACTAAAAAACCAGGATGAAATCTTTCAGAATTTTTTAGATTCTAATATAAAATTACAAATGATGGCAAATGCCGTAATATTTGCATTCTTTACGAAAAGTCGTGGGATCACAGACCATCCTTAAACAGCTAGGTATATAAGGCAGGATATAGGTGACGCGATAAAATTAAAAGGTGATATACGCCATAAATCATTTGATAATAATTTGATTAGTGATATGGCAATGAATGACACAATAACCTTCTGCCATGGAAAGATATGCATTTTTTTGCTAACTTCTATCATTCTATGGTTGTCAGTCAAAAGGTGGCGGATTTAATCGTTCTTTTTTTGCACGAGACAGTTTGGTCCAAATTGAGACACGTCTACCTAAGCCGAATAGATCATGAAACAATGTCACATTCACGTTGACACGTTAGGTTAGTGTGTCCGTGTAGTGAGTGTCCGTGACAGTGACACATAACAAGGTCTAAACAGATACGACTGGTTGCCGTTATATACATATCTATAACTAGCTGTTGCCTGCAGCTTCGCCCGCGTTATTCAACTCCTATAAGTCACAGCGTGATGTTTTATAGCCTATTATAGCCTTCCTCGATAAATAAGCTGTCTAACACTGAAAGATTTTTTTCAAATCGGACCAGTAGTTCCTGAGATTAGCGCGTTCAAACAAACAAACTATTCAGCTTTATAATATTAGTATAGATGAGTTTTTATTATATTTATATGTCATATATTTATGTCCCACTAGCTAGTGTCCACAGCTTCGCCCGCGTTATTTAGATTTACAACCGTATCGGGATTAATGATGATTATTTTTATAGCCTATGTCCTAATCCAAGGTATAAGCTATCACCATTTCAACTTTCAGCCAAATCAGTTCAGCAGTTTTGTAGTGAAAGATTAACAAACATCCAAACTTACAAACTTTCGCCTTTATAATATTTAATTTTAGTAAAAAGTAAGATTTTGAATGCACACACACTATTATTTATACACTCATATTTATCTATACATATAATAAAATTAGAGTGTTTGTTTGTAATATTAAAATAATCGCTTTTTACTAAATGCATATTGATGTATACACGGTATGCCGGGTTTTAGTGGGTAGAGCCTAATGACTATGTGAGACTCCCACATACGTCCTCTTGGGGAGTCCCCCCTCCTCTGCGGGATGCCTGTGAGCAAAATAAAAAAAGGAACCGGCGGTTCAATGAGTTTCTTAGTCGGTGCCTACTTATCTGTTTGTTTATAATTTAAAAAATAAGGATCAAAATTCGGCGATCACGACCATGGTAGTCGTCAATATAGAAATCAAAAATACTACTAAAATACAAATACCATACGCAAAAAAACAAAATTATCGACTGTTTAGCAGTAATTGGTTCTAACGATCTAACAATAGATGAACGGTTTTTAAACGACCTCAATAACGTGAACTCTTTCATAATAAAATAGATCAGGAAGTGAACACATTATGGACAGACGTAATATGTATATTTTCTTAGTAGACGATTTATTTTGAGCGTAGCGTGAGTGATGAGATCAGTCTTGGCGATTGAAGATGGACGGATGCGGGTTGATAATGAGTAACATCCTTTTGAGTTTTTTAAATCTGATTTTATTATTTGTATATTTAGTAAAAAAAACTAAAATTTTGTAACCTGCAGTAGGTACCAAAGAAAAAACCATTTTTAGTCCATACTGGCGGGAATTGGCCGTCTTGGCGTTTGTTGGAAGTGGCGTTTGCCCATATGTACCTATAGAAAAAATCATGCCTTGTTTACATAAATAAGGTAATATAATATATAATAATAAATGCATATGCATAATTAATAAATGCATTAATAAATATTCAAAATCTTAGGCATTTATGATGAAAACGATACAAAATTGATAGTTATCTCTCCACTAATCCCCATTCTACATCGTTGGCCACACATCTTAAAAATGTTTGATTATTCGACACAAGCGGCAGGAGGCGGAAAACATGCGAAGTGGTGCAGTAAACTTCACAGTTCGTTGGAAATTTAAAAATATCAGGTTGAAAACGTTTTCAAAGTAAAATAGATTAAGTAAAGTGGATTAAGAAGATTTAAGATTAGATTATACGTAGTTTTAGGTTTAGGGTTTCTCGATTTATGAACTATCCTTATCCCCATTTTGAGTCCGTATATAAAATTAATAGAATATTTTGATTTTTTTAATGTAATACGGAGACAACAGCGCAGTCGGAGCCTATAACCGAGCCCCATACACATCTGCACAACCAAATGTTATGCAGATGTGTTGCCTTCTAATACGCGACCGGAAACTGACAAACCGCACGATACGCGACAGCATAGCTGTCACTAGATGCCGGTGTTATGTGAGCGAGAGGTACCACCCCGGTCGTGCCGGCCCAATTCAGCTGCGAATAAGCATGGCACTATCTCTTACAAAATATTAGGATGGAATAATATTTATATTTAATAATAATTAGTATGCGTTTTGATATTTCAGATTTTAATTTAATTTTTGAGAATGATATAATTATGAATTCTAATCAATGTTTGTTACTATCAAAGCTATAAGTTTAAGCTCACTAATAATTTATGGATCTTTGTTATCTGAATTATGAATAATAAATAAATAAATTATACATTCTGTTACTAGATACGCTCTAATCGAAATGTGTTAAGCTATGGATCACCTCGGCGCTGAACCAATTCTAAACGAATTTCAAACATCCTTTGACTATGTCTTTGACTTAAAGTCTCAGGAATAATCGTCAAGTTTTACTGGAACACGATCCGGATGGTCGTCTTTTTCTGTTGCTTGCTTTCAGCTACGTGATGGTAAGTGGTCAACTTCGTACATGAACATTACCGAATTCACGCGGAACTGCCACAGGCAACTTATTCGTTCGTTGCCGATCCTGAGATGGTAGAAGGCCGATTCCTGCCCCTCTCTCCAAAATGGTAGAATTAAGAAGGATGGTGATACCATGCAAACAATTAACTCAACAGCATAATCGCCTCTCTCCAAATGGTGGTGTCCTCCCAATCGTCTGGAACCCATACAAACTAGGCCCACGATGACAAGCCATGGTCAAGTGACTCTCATCCAGTGCCTACAGTTAATTAAAAACCTATTAGCTCCAACTGATTTGTTTGTCTATGTGCACTTTGCTTAAATACTGGTTCCAGTGAAACTCTGAAAATATTTTTTACAAATCTATTTACTTTTGCATGCTTTTAGGTTAATCGGTTTAATCGTCACGGACATCTATTTGTTAATGGTTTTCCGAATTCAGATTTTGCAGCTAAATCACACAGATTATTTATGCAATTGTCACTTAAAAAAATCAACTCTATTTAAGTTTCAGTGCTTAGTTTTATTTCCCTTTTTCGCAGTCAGATCGTGCGATGTAATTCTCTTTCCTAACAAATAAAATGGCTAAGTTTTGAATAAGAACCTTATAATCAAATTTTAAAAGAAATAGGGTTTATTTCTTTTAAAATAAAAGAAATAAACCTTATTTTTTACTCTTATCATAAGTGGTCAAGTCTCCCCACCATGGTTCAAGCCTTGTCCTGGCGATGGGACTCAATAGCCTAAGGTGAACCCTGCACCTTGGGCGAAACAAATTGAGCCGAGGAAGCTGCTCTTGTACCCCTCGGGGCGAGGATGGAAACTTCACCCCATTGCAATGTCCCGATGTTGGGAGGGGTTTTTCTGTGGTGCGGGACAACCCCTCTGTGGAGGCGGCGTCGGTGCCTTGACGGACTGACTGGCCGTCGAGGTACCCTGTTTGCTCAACAGATCCGGAGCACCTCACCAAAGGCGGCATTCGTGGCACTCGCCGGGTTTTAGTGGGTAGAGCTGCGTCCACCTTACCACCTTTCTGGTGTAGCGAGTCCCACATAGTTATGTAGCCTGGAGGGTGCTACTCCTCGCGGGATGCCTCAGAGCATTTCACGGCGTAAAAAATGTGGTCAAGGCAATTACTATTTATTTAAAGAAGACCTTAAAGTATTGACGTATCGATGACCCCTGTGTCTCAATGGTTAGTGCGTTGGCGCTCAAGCCGGGAGGTAGCAGGTTCGAATCTCGCCAGGGAACAAAAAGTTTTCTATGTTTCTCGGTCATGGATGTGTATTAAATCTTAAATAATAAAAATCTTAAATATATGTTTAAAAAAAGTATTGAATATATTTCCGCTGTCCGGTACCCGTAACACAAGTTCTTTGAGAACTTACCACGGGACCAGATTGACGTGGTGTAAAGGCGTCCATAGATATTATTATTATTGAAAAAACGAGAAAGTTACTTTTTGCACAGTTTAATTAAAACACGCATGCTACAAATAAATTCGTCGTATGTTATTAAACTTTTTGACATCACACTCAACTTTACACATGACTTTTCATTGTAAAGCTTTATTGAGTTAAATTAACGCTTGAGAAACTGTAACAATAGACTCAAATGAATAAAATAACGTACGTATGTTATTTCTGAATTTCTGTTTCTGAATTGTGTGTCTGAATTTCCCCGTTCTCGTTTATTAACTGTCATCTCTTTAAATTATAATTTAACTTAGGTTTCGAAAACCTTGACAAATTATTTGCAATTTAGCTCTTATATACAATTCGACGATGGCCTAGTGGGTACGGGCTCGGCCTTTTGAGTGAGAGCCGAGAGGTCCGGGTTCGATCCTGACCCAACCCCCTGTGATACCTAGAAATGGGTTTTTCTAATTTTCTACCTGCATCTATCTCATCATCGCTTGATCGCCGGTGAAGGAAACATCGTGAGGATGTGAATATGCAGGTTGCATATTGATAAGATTAAAAGTCTTTGAAGGTGTGTGAAGTACACCAACCCGCATTGGGCCAGCGCATCGGTGAACTATGGCCCAAAGCCCTCCTCGCCTGATTTCGAGGAGGAGACCCTTGCCCAGCAGTGGGACATATAAGGGTTAATATTATATATATTATATAGCTACTAGCAGACCCGGCCACGCTTTTATTATACGCGTTATTATACTTAATAAATGTCAAACAATAATGAAGGTCTAATACATCTCAAGTGAGTTTTGGATTTTAAATCATCTTGAGAATTTGACATCTGCATACAGTAACAAAATATAAACAAATGTTTTGAAATAAATAAATATTGCGATTATAAATTGAAATATAAACTACCCTATATCCCAAGTTGGGCCGAATTACAAATGCTTACATAATTTGATAAAGATTGGTTCAGTAGTTTCGGAGTTTATTGCGAACAAACATCGTGACACGAAATTTTTATATATATAAAGATTAATATGATTTACATATTTTCATACTTAATATTCATATTGTTATTAATCCATTACTACGTGACGGAGTCTCTCACAAACCTCTTAAGGTTTTTCTGAAAGAATTCTCTAATAGAGATGAGTACACCTTGTTTACAATGTATCAATTACTATTATTGTGTTAAAATGTGAACAAAAGAATAAATAAATAAATTATACTGTATTTAAAAAAGTGATAATAAAAAACCTATCAATTAAAAAAGTTATTAAAGAATGTTTGTGTGGTAAAGGATATTATTAAGTAAAAGATTTTATGGATGATACCACACCTTGGGAATAGGGCGTTCCTCCTAGGCATTTCAGGATAACAACATGTGAAATTTGTTATAAAATATTTGAAAAGATTAGTTCCACTGAGTTTGTTTCGCCTAAGATAAATTGAAATAGATTAATATTCGTACCACTTACTCTTTTATTTGCGATTCTCATTGTGTATTTCTAAATATGCGAGATACAATGAATTTTTCTCGTGGAAACGTGCTAGAAACTTGGAAAGGCTTGTGAAAGTCACTCACGCACAACGGAAGACGTCGCCTATGTAGGGTGGCCATGTGTGACCCGTTCTGGGAATTGTGGTTTTGTCACAATATAGCTATAACTCATGGGAATAAACATAACAGAAGAACACTTCCCGTTTCGTTCTCGACCTACACTTGCGTTTATTGCCGCGTGGATACTAAAATTTGAGAATATTAGCCTGTCTAAAAATATACGTAGACGTCTGTTATTGTCTTGTTTTGTAACCCATATTGTAGTCCATACTCGTCCACGGCTGGATGTGGTTTTTGACGTGACAACGTCTTATAATTCGATGGAGCCTGCAGATCTATTCAATATAAAATATATCTTAAATTATATGGTATCTATTCAACCTATTATTTGTTTACCAAAGATGGCATAACGGTATTTATTAATAATGTATAATAAATAATAATCACTAAGTAATAGGTTCATTATGATTTTCTCATAATATTTCAATCATCATAATGAATATTATTAATGTCGCGTTCATAAGTTATCACTGTTAGTTCATATTTGATGAGAGATAGGAACAAGCTGATGATAATATAATTGAATCAGGATATGAAAGTGCGTGCGGTCCCTTCATATTCACAGTCGAATCAAGACCCCTGCCGATTGACTCTGCAGATTGAGTGCGAAATTGGGGATTTGAATTCAGCTCCATAAACGTTTATTTCCGTTTTTGAAGTGATAATGTCTTATAAATCGATAAACGCCGGCTGCATACGAAAAAACATTTCGTCTGAGAAAAACATGCAAGCGAGAGTGCGGAACAAGCGACGGAGAGACACAAGCGGCCTAAGCGTTCTGTTTGTGACGCATTATGACGTTATCACGTATAATTACTGTCGACATCAGATAGGTTTTTTATGGAACCACCAGTATCACATAATCATACTTACACAATACCATAGTTGATAAAGTATTAACCAAATGCTATTTTAGCTACAAATGTGTCGATTACAGGACAAATCCTATCTGGTATTTATATGAGCATTTGCATTTATAATATTTATCATTATAAAGCTTTATATATCTTCCCTAGACGCTGTATAAAAAAAGGATAACAATGTAAAAGGTCTGAAGGTTTCTGACGATATTTAACATTATATAACTTACTTCTTTATAACATTTAACATTTTGTCTTTTATCGTAAAATTCAGAGCTCAACTGTCTATCAGGAGCTTGAAGTACTTTTATAATAATGACGTTCATTAGAGGAATTCGCTCATTTTTCCAACGGGTAGGCAATTTTTAAAAGGAATAGAGTGCTAATGTTTTGTATGAAAACAAATACCGCCAAATTTGTGCTGCGACGCTGCGCCGGTTCTGCGCTCTGATTGGCCGACTGATGGCCATTGATGCATGATTGGCCGATGAGACGTACATACAGATCACTGGTTGAATTGCTATTACGTCAGTGACAAATCCAGTGATAACTGACGTCATCAGTACCATTTTCGGAATTTTATGGCTTATATTCATTCTCTACCCGTTTATATACTCGATGAGTAAACCACACCATAAGTGCCTTTTCACACGTGTAAGCAAATTACGCCGATACGTGTGAAAGCTGCCTTACACGCCCATACACTACGCTACCGGATACCCGGCGTCGGCTACCCGGCAACCGGCTCGTGTAAAAAGGCACTAACGCTGTTGTTACTTGTTAATTCACATTGTTTCTACATTTAGGTCTACTCTAGTTTACCTCAATATTAGCCTTAGGATGTGAGATCAACTATTGAGTTTTTCTCATCTGTATCATGATACAAGTGAGTCAAAGTAGTAATAAGGATTTGCTAATGGCCATTATAAGACTGACATATTACAGCTAAAAAGGTTTTTTTTAAATTTGACAACTACTGAACAGATATAACTGTGGATTTATTAAACGTAAAAACAGAGTAAAAAAATTCTAACGACGCTCCCGCAAAACAAATGCAATATAGGATAGTAATAGAAATAAATCTACTATATATTATAGAAAAGGATGAAATTTATAGCAATATATAAAAAATACAATAAAAAATATCGAATACATGGTGATTTACGCCATGATCCTAATCAACAAGGGATTTTAAATCTTACCGTACTCGTAACATGGGTTTGCTATCACCGGGTACCGTTAGCTGTACGCCCTATACTTTTGTGTTCAAACCTTGGCTAAGAACGTTGACCTTCGTAGGGAAACGTGGGCACCGAGGTGCTATCCGTATTGTATAACACTCGATATCCGAACTGGAATAAAAACCGGGAACAGCTTGTTTAATATCTGGTTTGTGTTACGCGTTTGTTAAAACACTGCTTTATGCCACATTATCAGGTATGTTTTTTCTTTGTTTGTTATTTTCATATTTTAGAATTGTTTAAATGTTTTTGTTACCTTTATTATTTATTATATTGTTTTCTAATGTTTGGTCCTCCCGTGACCATGGTTGCTGTAAAATATCCGTAACGTCGGGCTTGTAAAAAACTTAATAAACCGCGAATTTTATCGCAATTTATTTAGTTTTTTACAAGTAAAAATGTTTCATTATAATATTTTTATTGTATAAGATCAGTAGTGTTTAGTAATTGTATGGTATTTTAATAATTGTATGTTATCTATGCTAACGGCCCAAAGGCCCTAATGATACATTGGATTAGTGTGAGGTGATTTGGCTCACTTATGATTTGTTAAAATGGGGGGTTGCCCCCGCCAACAGTGAAGTCTGCGATCCCACAGCCTCCTGGCGTCGGGTTGGCCACCGTATTGACGTTCACTAAAATATACCTGATGAAATATTCAGCAATGGACAGAAAAAGGATGATAATCATGATTATGAATATAGGTATTTGTAAAAACGATTTTTACTATCAACGTATTTCTCTTACAGGATGGCTTCTCCCAATACGACCTGAATTACTAGTTTCGAATTGAGTTTAATTACAAATCTTATAACAAACTTGATTGCTAACTTTGCTACCACAAAATTCGGGAGGTCACTTTTACGAGCACTAATAATGTTTGCTTTGCGAATGTGAATACAAATATGCAATTAATTTTATCCCACATTTCTTTTGGCGAACTGTACATTTTGCAAATGAAGTTCTTTGAAAGCATTTCAGTAGGCATTATGGCTGACCTATATTGATGAACGCGAATTATGCAAGGCGACTTAATTTGAATATTAAAGTGCCTTCAAGAGGTACGGTATGTTACAAGTGATGATATGCTTGCAATTGTATAAGTCATAAAAAATAGCGAGTGATTGATTTGCAATTGCTTTCTTCCTATTTCTTTGTATAATTTACATTTTGTGAGTATAAAATATTGTTTTTTTTTAAATGGACGTCGTGATGTTCTTTGAGGAAGGCCATGTTAAGCAGTGGACGAACAGAGGCTGATGATGATGATAATATTTTATGTGTTTTTTAGGATAATAAAATAAATTGTAGGAAAATACAATTGTAGTGAAACTAATAATAATACAAGCATAGCGATGTCATTTATAATGAAATTCTATGGTTTATTCTTATTATATTAATTTAAAAATAATAAGGCTCTGTTTCTTGTGACAACCGTGCTGGCTGCTAGGTACTAGCGTAATATTATTTGTATGATTAATAATTTATGATTGCGACGTTATAAATCAACTACTTTATCTGTAAAAAATCTGAGACAATACTTAAGAAGCGCTCGATAAACCGATCAAACGTATAAACTGTAACATTGTCGTCTATATTTTGATGATCATTGAGAGGCTCGTGTTCTACAAAAAAGGTGACAACTGATGAAAATAAAGATTCGCGATTGCAAAGAGTGGTTGCGTTGAATATAATACAATAGAATATAGATATTATGCTAAGGCGTACTTACCGCAAGGTGGCTCATCCGGCCATTTGTCGGATGCCGGAGCTCTCGCTCACATAACACCGGCGTTGATTGACAGCTATGCTGTCGAGTTTCATGACGTGAGTTTCCGGTGGCCCATTGGGTGGGATAGGGAAAAGGAGGGCAACGCATATACACATAACTTTTGGTTGTGCGGATGTCTATGGGCGTCGGTAATCACCTTAAGGCTCCGACTGCTCGGTTGCCTCCTTATGTCATAAAAAAATAATGTTACTAAAAACAAATTTAATGGAATATTGGATAAATTTTGAGCACTACGAACGTAATAGAATATACATGATATTTCTGAATATTTTTTAAAAACTAATTCTAAATAAAAACCATTCAAACAGATACACCATACTAACTAAACCATAAAAAAAATTCAAAAATTTTCAGCACTAGAAATTTAAGGGACATGCATAAAAACTTGCTAAAACTGCAGTTTTGTGTGTTATGTATTTCAATGCCTGAGGCGACAATAAAACCTACAATCATTCGCTTAACTTTTTTTCACATATATTTTTTAATTGGAATAGTTACTGAGATGAGATTGAGATGCCTTATTATTATTAGTAATATTACTCATAAATAAATTGAAATACCAATTTATAAAATAAATTACTTTCAGTTTTACATTTTTTGTTTTACAGTAGACCATTTTATATTGTCCTCTGGTGTAGCGGGTGTCAGTGGATGTCGCTATCACTTACCATCAGGTGAACCGGTTTGGTTCTCTTCTAGACTCATACATAGACGCTTATTATCGCTATAAAGGGAAGAAATGTAGCGAAATAAATGGATGGATCACATCAGATACGAGCTAATTTATAAAGATTTTTTTTATAATATACTCATATACTCATGTACAAATCACATACATTATTAAAATATTTTTTTAAACCATCGACGCAAAAAAATATGTTATAAATTGGACTGCTTGTGTGTCTGTGGCACTGTAGCTCCTTAACTGGTGACCTTATTAAGGTGCGGCTTTTTATATAAAAGCATATTTTGTAGCGGTTCCTTAATTGGATACAATATTTTAAAATCTAAATATCATAACTCAACGAAAAAGAAAATGAAATCGGTTCAGACGATTTGAATCATCAGTTCTTTGAATATTGCGTAGATAATTTCTTCTAACCTTTTAATAGTTTTTGTTAATCATACATTTTTTTAACGGCGACAAGTGCTCTGAGGCATCCCGCGGGGGAGTGAGTTTCCCCAGATGGGTATGTGGGACTCGCTGTGCCCGAAAGGTGGTAAGGCGGACGCAGCTCTACCCACTAAAACATGGCGAGTGCCACCAATGCCGCCTTTCGTAATGTGCCCCAGATCTCTTGAGCAAACATGGCAACTCGACGGCTAGTCAGTCCCTCAGGCGACCGACGCCATCACAGAGTTGTTGCACAGAACAACCCCTTCCAACGTAGGGACAGTACTATGGGGTGAGATTCCCATCCTCGCCCCTTGCCCCCTGCTCTTTTGTCCCTCTTCCCATAAAAGGTATACAAAGAGCTCTCTCGGCTCAATTCGCTTCGCCCAAGGTGCTGGGCTCATCCTAGGCTACTGAGCCCCACCAACACGGCAAGGCCTGAACCATGGTGGGGTTGTTAACGATACCTACTAAAAAAATATTATGTTTATTTTACACATGAAAAAAACTAAGACATAAAAGACTAATACAAAATGATTATAGGTTACTATACTACTATGCAAGCGATTTTCGAATTTATATAAAGGATATTTTATGAACTAAATGTTTTATTCGCAGACATGCTACGAAATGGAAAGATATCTCCGAGAAGAGCCAAGAGGGAAACGCAAAGAAGAAGACTGGGCAAGGTCGCCCACCTCATCCCCACCCATATCCGCGTCACCATCATCGCCCAGGCTGTTCACAATCACCGCTGTCAAAAGCGAACCACTAAGTGATTGTGATGAACCGAAAGGTAAGGCACTACTTCTATCCCCAAATTTAATCTCCATAGCCTGTTTTTAAGATCCTCACAATTTTATTAGGCCGTCGTTTCGTCCGGAATGTAATTTGGATATACGGTGTCACATCTTATCTTTGTGCTGTTCAAGTTTGAATATATGAATTCCTCGAAGCAACTCGCAAGAGGTAGCTTGTAAAGTTGTTACATTGAAAGCCGATAATATATAATATCAGTCGATTTTAAATTAGTAATTTTGTGATATTGGTATTATATCATTGTATGTATTGCTTATTTTATTACATTTAACAGTCATCTACGTTTGCGTCCAATATGTCCTACATAATAGAAATCGTGATAGTACTCTCACTATTACTTACCTGTTAAGTTGCTAAAACTAGTGACATCATATTTTCAGCGCAAAATCTCTTCATTTTATATGATCATAAATAAACATTGCTACAATTTTTTAAATTGTAGTGCTAAAAATAGGAATAGTGATTAGACTATTTGAGTTATATTTAAGTTTAGAAGAGGTAGAAAACCTATACGTTTTAGGCAAATCAGTAACATTTCTTATTTCCACAAAAGTAAGAATACATTTAAAAAACCTTACTTTATGCAATTCTTTAGGTAACATGTAAATCTACTAAAACATTGGTATAAAATTTCCTCCCAGGCTTTGGGGTCACGATACCTACAAGACAATGTGACCCCTTGTTCAGCTTCGGACTGGTACCTGCTACTAAAATATGTACGGGTTAGTCCTACTTTCAGTAAGCTGTTTGTTCTGGAATGTTAAATTCTTGTTAATTCGTTTATAAAATGAGATAAGAAATATATGTTTTTTTTTAAATAACAATGATATCAGAACATTTATAATTATTAAAAAATATTAGTTAATAAAAGTTGTACTTTAATAAAATAGTTTTATCAATTGAACCAAAAAAATCCTTGACTTTTATTTATTTAGTAGCTAAAATGTTTTGATGTAATAAGTTTGCTTTGGCAAATCAAATATATCTAAGATAAAAAAACTAATAACTTCAAGATCACAACATAAAAATTCCAATTAACAAGAATTTACGATTCCTAATATATGTCTTCATGTTTATATATATTTTATATTGTCATATATATTATGATAAAATTTATCTTCTATTCTGAATGAAAATTACTGAATAATTGATACAAAAGAACCTCAAAATTATATAGTATTTCAATTCACACTATGGTTGACCAATACATGTACTGGTTTTACATGTTGGATTTCTTCTTTGTTCAATTATTATTTTCCATATAATTATTGTAACACTGGTTTTACACAAATTAATTTGATTTGGTAATATAATAATAACTGACTATTATCATGTCATTATTTTTATTATATCATTATTATTATTATTGTCATTTTTATAACGTTTTTTTTTTCTGTAAAAAGAATTTCAAATATAAATGTAGAAATGTGTGCAGAACCTTTATAATCTGTTCATGTTGTTTTATAATCATATTTGCTTGATTTAGCCTACGACGGGGGGCCGAGAACAACGTCAGATCCATTAATTGGATTTGGTCTAGCACCTTCAACTAAACAATGTCAGTCTATAGCACTATCACCTTATTTGAAATGTTAAATTCTTGTTATGAGAATTACATTGAAATAACTTATACAGCAAAATTTTCCTTAAAGACTATTTTCATTTTGAACATTTTTTTACTAATTCGGATTTTACAAACACCAATTCGGTTTTTATTTCTTATATTAATTAAAACCAGAATTTAATATTTTCGAATATTAATGTCAATTAACTTTATTTTGCGAAGTCTTCTTTTGTGAATTTCTTTTCTTTTATATCTTCAAAAATCTTTAAAGGTGCTTAATTTTGTTATTTTGACATTGATGTGTCTTGTTAAAAATGGTTATTACGATTTCAAAGCATGTATTAATGTAACAGCACATATTTAATATGTATCCAACATAACATCTTTTTCTGGATATTCGAATAAATTATTCGTTGCTCGTCCCGTGTTATTAAAATGGTTGAAAAGAACGACAGTAAAAGGGTCAACATCTATCCACTATACCCACAGAACAGTAAAATAGGTTTTACTGTTCTGTGACTATACCACTTTATATAATACCTATAGATCAAGTATTTGAAGCACGTCTAAGATGTGTGTATCGCATTACTGGAAATCTGAGCTATTAAGTTTAGTCAAAGACTTCCTCTTCGTATTTCACAATCAAACATTCAAGCAAAAGCATCAACAACGATACATTGCAAAACAACCATTTGCTTACATTCTTAAGATTGGAATGTTTAGTAGATGTTTAAGTTATGTCCATTTATTTATGAATATAAGTAAGGTAGTGGTTATTCTTCATTCTGCGAATGCCTACTATGAATTTTATTTTGTTTTCTTTTGCTTCGTTATTAATTTAGTCAATGTGGTAATCTCAATCAATGTCTAAGTGTAATTAATGTTCGTAATGTTATTCGTCATTTTAGGTCAAACAAAGGTTGGTCATTATCGTACAAAATACGGTTTCTTAACGTTAAGTACTTTGATGTACGAAAACAGCATGTCTGTAGTAGTGGCAGGCGACTTTTGTAAAATGTGAAACGTTAGGGAACTTTGATGTCCTTTGGCATCTTTAATTGCTTTTCTTTGAACAATGATAAAAGGAATGCTATGGTGGCTTCCCTTTGTTTTGAATTTTAAGTGTTCGTATTAAAATTTGTTTCATTTAGGCATACCAGAGCGGACAGCAATAACACCGGAACCATTCGTTGACGTCGATCTGTTGCCGGCGACAAAATATTGTCCGGGTTAGTTGACATTGTAATTTTTTTATATCGGGCTAGGCCCACCACTCGTTCCCACTGCTACTCCTATATAGCCAGAATCGAGAGCGGTAACCACTGAATGACCATTTAATTTTGATACTATCTCAGGGAGCCCGAGGGACACGTTAAAACTGTCTTGGGACCCGCAATGAATTTTTCATTTCAGTTTCCCTCCCTGGTTAAAGCGGGAGACAGTACAGGATTGCAATGACTAACAAAAGTCAGGAAGTCATGTTTGTATATGAAACAGTAAATATTTCTGAAAGGAAATTATAATGAAATAAAATTATGAAAAAGGAAAAAAAAGATTACCCACAAAATAAATGTATATAAAAATATTATGTTTAAAACCTACGTTACTCTTAAAGTGAAAAAATGATAAAATCTACCACGAAAAATAGGTACACTGACTTGAGCGGTACTAAATTTTTTTAATCAAACTTATTATCTCATAAAAGTTTGTTATCTATAGGATTGGAGGAGAAAGCGCCAAGGATGCCGGAGTTAATAGCTGGCCTCGTTAAGACATCTAAGGCTAAGCAGAAAGAGGGTTAGTAATTGCTATAGGTACTCTTTCTAAAAGCACATACAATAATTTAAATCTTAAACACAATTTTAGTAAACGATATGTTATTCATTTGATAGTTGAAAATAAAAGCAAGAGCTTTGAAAATCTGGTGCGTTAAAATAGACTATAAAATTAAACCACCATCATTCATCATCGACCCCTATCCGTCCTCTGCTGAACATAGGCCTACCTCAATGAACGCCAAGACGGCCGATCCCTTGCCACTCGCATCCAATAAGGACCGGCCACCGTATGGATATCATCTTCCCACCTGGTTAATGGCCGACCAACAGTTCGTATACCTAAATATGAAATTAAATACTACACTTAAATTCCAAAAATGAAACAGTTTGTAAAATTAGTACCTACTAAATATATATTATTTTAACGTATCCATTTTTATATATTATACATAATTGACATTGTGTACACAATATTATACATATTTAAACACTATACATTTCTGGAAATTCCCTTCTCAGTAATACTCCAGCCGCTGAGAAAGCAAGAAATTAGGACACTTTTACAGTCTACCTAAAGAGAAAATATCTCATAATTTTGGACTTAAGCAGGTATTCTGGAGATCTGAGAATTATATTAAAGTTGAGGATAAGAGCTTTTGGAACAGAGACAGGGTCGTAACCATCTTTTGTAACTCCGTAAATAACATTTTTTAAGCTAACATGGTTATTCTCATTATTAAAATTATTTAAAACGGGATATTTACCATACCATATTTACCAACAAGGCACTGCACACAGACACACGTTTTACCATTGGATAGGTACTCCACAACAAATTAAATTTTAAGCTAAGTATTGTTCTTAACGATATAATGGAAATATATTAGATTCATTCGTACTCTAATTAAAATGACTGTTATTGGTACTTGATGTAACTTTGCCATTTAGGAATTACGTCAGACAAAATTAATCAAACATTCCCAACTTAACATAATATTTATAAAGGCATGGTTTTATATAATATATGCTACTAATATTATAAATGTGAAAGTTTGTTTGCTACGCTTTTACGCGAAAACTACTAAACCGATCATCATGAAACTTTGTACACATATTCTTGGAGGTATTAGAAGTAACAGGACTATTACTTTAATGCAAAATAAAATTCAAATCTTATCCTGTGCAGACGCAGTCGCGGGCACCAGCTAGTATGTTTTTTATTAGTCTATTGACTCATATTTTTACGAACAGTCTTGTAACGTTTGATTCATTTAGGTTTGGAAGAACGGATTTCAACAAAAACGCCATTCCCTTTGGTTAGCCTCGGTCTGACACCTATCAAAAAATCTACTGGTTAGTCTATTGATATTCTACTCAATCGGAATGTTAAATTCATGTTCATTTATATTCACCTATTATTATTAATGAAAAAAGCTACTCCATGGTCTTCCGAAACCTTAACAAACCTTTCGTACTTACATGTTAATATTGTACTTTCGGTATTAAATTAACGCTATCACCGTCTAACACGCATGAAGTTCTAAGCAACTTGCTAAGTTTACATTAAGTAGAATGCTTGTAAAATTAAGTTAAACGACAAGTGACAACGTGAAATTAACATTTCCGATTATATGTGTCGTATATGTCATTTTCCATTTCAGAAATGTAACCTCACGCTGATAAGTGTGGAATGTGCTTTGATGTTTGTGAAATAATGTATCTTATTCATAAATAAATGTATTATTTTTTATTTATATGCATAAACAGGGTCATATGTCCCCCTTCCTCAAAATACCGAGTATAATTTATTTCCTCCCGGGGTATTCCTGTGGTATTCCTGTGGTATTTATCGTGGTAAATCTCCGGTTTGATGTGTACAAATCGTACGTCTCGTTCTACACGTACGTCAACTAGTCAGTTGCAATTTGCAAATCTCATAACCTAAACGTCAATCGCTTTTCTGCCTCCGCAATAGCTATAAACTGCTCGTGAAAATGTTTCATTCATACATCGCAAGTTAATTTGAACACAACAGGTATGTGACGATGACGAAAGGATTATACTATACTTGCTATTATATAAGTATAGTATATATATATATATATATTACATTACTTGCGATGCAAATATTTTTTATCCAAGTGCACATTTTTTTATAATTTGAAAGTAGTCGGTTTACGAATTTTAAAATTATTTTTTTAAATATTTGCAGGATTGTGGAAAACAGTTTATTATTTTGTGGTCTACATAAGTTTCCGCGTTACTAATGAAGTTGGCAAGCCTATTTTATACGTTGAACGTTCTATGAAATCAAAAATATTTTACCCTTGCTTTTATGTATGTCAATTTAATTCAAAAAGTATTTGTGTCGTTCGTGCACAAGTTTTCTTGATTTAAGTTGGTGTTCTTCATGTTTATTTTTAAATTAAATTCTTATATTTATAATTCACGTACCTAAATTTGGTGTTATTAATGACGGCTGCATGAATTCGTATAAGAATTTATGATGATATTGTATGAGTGAGGTTTTTCAATCTTTTTATGTATTTCGCTCGACTTGAACGCTTATGAAACTGCAAACATTGTCATATCACCTTTACATGCATGTATGTGTATTTAGATGTGACACGCTTGTTTTGTCGATGTCACTTGAACATTTTTTTTTTCAGATGAGCCACCGTGCCCTCCGCCCGTGCGTCGCCACGCGCCGCGTCACCACGCCCTGGCCCACGCCACCGATCCCAGACGCCGAGTCCATCGATGCGAGTTCCCCGCCTGCGATAAGGTCTACACAAAAAGTTCGCACCTCAAAGCTCATAAACGCACACATACGGGTAAGCGAAAAACGTATTACTATAACTAAATGGTTTAAAATGCCCCAACGGAATAACAAATGAAACGACTGGACAGATTATGATTAATCATTTATTAGAATACCACTGGAAAATCTGCTCTCAAGTAAAAAAAAACTGCATCCAAGTCGATTTACCCGTGTAAAAGTTGTAATGCCATAGACAGCACACATAGCGGTCAAACTTTTTGTTTTTTTTTTCAAAAACCAGATTCAAAATTCTACTGGGTTAATCGACTTCTGCAGGGATTTTGCCTACCTATATAATTTTCAAATCTGAATTATTTGGGTTTTTTTCGGATGGATCTATGCTAACGGCCCGAAGGCCCTAATGCTATATCGGATTAGTGTGAGCCCTGCAAGGTACTCCTCAATATAAATGAATTAAGTCCAAACACAAGGTAGCTACTGTAAGCCGTAGAGGAGTTCCCTCAACTGTCTATGGTCTCCACCATCAGACCTGTAATGATACTTATAACCCATATGGGTGCAAAGTTCTCGTCAATATAAATGAATTAAGGCCAAACACAAGTTATCTACTGTAAACTGCTGAGAAGTTCCTTTAACTGTCCTTCGTCTTCATCATCAGACCCATAATGACAGTTACAATTTATCTAGGTGCAAAGTTCTCATCAATACAAATTAATCAAGCCCAAACACAAGGTTACTGCTGTAAATCGTTGAGGAGTTCCCTCAACTGTCTTTCAGCTCCATCATCAGATCAACTCTAGACCTTCATGAAATTGTAGTGCTTTAAAATACTTAATTAAAAAAGTATTAAACGCACTAGTTACTCCTACGATTTTCGAAAGTTCCCCTCGATTTCTCTGGGATGCCATCATCAGATCCTGGTTTCCTTATCATGGGACCACCTCAGAAGTGCACTCTTTTGATTAAAAAAAGAATTTTGAAAATCGGTCCACAATTGACAGAGAAATCGGTGAACATACATTAAAAAAAAAATACACACGAACATAATTTATAACCTCCTCCTTTTCGAAGTCGTTTAAAAAATAGACCGTTTCTCTCGATTTTCGCGTTGGGAGGAATCTTTATATAACACCCCTCTTTCTGCGGCGTTTATTTAAAAACGACAAGCTGATAAAATATAAAAAATAATATATATATTTTATATACTAACATAGACTAATTATTTTACATAGTCTAAATATATTAATTTTATTGAAAAGCGACCCCCTTAGGGTTTCAGATCAGATGGAACTTATTCCATCTGATCTTTTTTAAATTTTATTTGCAGAGTCAGAGTTGCAACGAATTATTGTATGAACCAAATGTGCTAGGTACTTTTCTTCTGTCTCGTAACTTGTTTCATTTTGTTTTATGATCTTTGCATACAAACGCCGATATTGATATAATTTTATCTAAACATTCGTAGGGTTAGACTTTTTACTCTTGTATATTATATTCAAGCTATTAGTAAAATTTAAATAAACTTATTTGAAAATAAATAACATCTTTCAACAAATCTGATACATTTGATCAAATATATTTTTTACTTTTTGATCTCTGCTACAAAATAAATATAACAGATGTCAATATTAACTTAGAGTTTGTTTTCATCGATACTTTTTCGTAAACCAAATATTAATATTGCAGATTAATTAAAAACTAGAGTCAACATTTACTCTCTTTTTAATTTAGCGATATAGTTGCAGGTATTAAAATATTCACAATTTAATTCCAGGTGAGAAACCATACAAGTGTTCATGGGAGGGATGCGAATGGAGATTCGCTCGCTCAGACGAACTGACAAGACACTATCGTAAACACACGGGAGCGAAACCCTTCCGCTGCCGCTACTGCGAGCGCTGCTTCTCGCGCTCCGACCACCTAGCATTACACGCGAAGCGCCACGCGTAGCCCGAGAACCAATCACCCGCTCCCAAAAGGGGAAACCGGAATAAGGGCTCTGAAAAACAATCACCACAAAGCATTTAAAGAGCTCACCGGTGCGCGTCTCTAATGTGTGATTCTGTTATACATTTTGTGAGTTGTGATCCTAATATCGAACATTGTAAATGCAAGTTTGTTAAGTGATAGTATGATTTGGAGACGCGCGGGAGGGGTGATCGCATAGTGTAGCAAGCCAAAGAAAACGCTACAAACGTAGCCGAGTCAACACTCACTGCACCTTAATGCTTTAACGTTATTTTTCATGTATTATTTTATTGAGGATAAATTAAAATCTCTTTAATGTTTCGGCCTGCATCGTTGTAGTTCTTTGTTGCGATATGAGAACGATTTATATTTGCCGTTGTTTATTATGTAAAAGATTTTTGTAAGCTTTGTGTACAGAGATTTTTTATGTCGATCGCTAAGCGGTCGTCTGTTGTGCCATCGTAGCGAGGTGGACGGACGCACTTGTGGTTCGTCCTCCTGCATTTCTACACACGTGACATATTATTTATTGTGAAGCGGGATGTTCGGCACATATCCCACCGGCACAACATTTTATTAGTTATAAGCTTAGAAGGATGTGCGTCGCGTTACCTGATGTTATATCAATATCTATAAGTAATCGCTTGCAATTAACAGCCCGTATGTATCCAAACCAGCACTTCATTAATATTGCCCACATGGTTATTATATATTGAAAAAGATAATTTTCATTTTCATAATCCCCAATAATTGTAAATGTAATATGAAACGGACAAAATAAAATGTCATTTCATTATATTTCGTTTCATATTTTCAAGTAAACGTGATATTTATATATTTATATCAATTTTTTACATCGTTTCCAAATTCCAAGTCGTTATAAAACTTGGATTCGCAAAACAGTTTGCTCAGCAAATGTTTATCCTGACAGGTTTTTCAAATCTGCATCTTATTACGTGTCATTGAGCGTTTACGAGGAAGGCGTGTTTAAGCGACTGCTTAAAGATATTGACGCATTATTTTAAGATGTATCCCATATATTACACGTTACGCTATCTCTTTTACTCTCTCATTCCGTTGATTTAAGTTTCACTGTAGGTATGATTTGTGTCGGTGCCGTATGTGTTTTTATAAGTGTTTTTTTTAACATTTTTACAGTTTTTTTTTACATCTCACCTTTGCACTTGGTCAAATAAGTTTTCAAATATTTTTTTACACTTTTATATACTTATTTATGATATTTTTAAGTTGATTCTACACCACAGTCGCTATTTTTAAGTTTTTTTTTTGCACTTTATATTCGTTTCTCAATCATTAGTGTTGGTATCTTCTTCTTGAATCCTCCTCTAGGAGCATAGTGTTGGTATTAGAATAATGTTACTTTTATTTAAGCTACTTTTTCTAATATTAAAACCTGGTAAAAGAGCTTTCACTTAGACGAATTTTCGAATTATATGTCTATTAACAATATATTATATGTCTTTGCAAGTATAAATATTATAAGAAGTACATAATTACTATTTTATGCTTAATAAATAAGCTATTGTCTATGTGAATGATCTATATTGAAAACCAACTGAAATATATATTTCATTTCTTTAACGATTGTTATTAAATTTTAAATATGTGTTTACTCGAAATTTATAAAGGCTTCGTATATACCTAATGTATAAAATTATTTTTCAGTTAATCCTCTTATAAATTTTATTATTTAAGACTATAGGTCTACATATTATTTATACTTAGTGAGTAAGAATTGTTGGTGTAAAGTCTGGATCAGAAAATGGTCTATTTTGTGTAGCATAACACTAAAATCATAGCATTTAGTAATATGGGTGTAATTATAACATAACAGCATGAATATGCATTCACATATTATTCTTAAAAAACAAACGAAAAATTTCGATTTTGATGAAACACATCAACACAGTTTGCAGTATCTTCGTGACGATAATAGGCTTGTCTTAAGTGATTAATGTTAAAAATAGTACGTAAGTATCTGTCTACCTGGTCTTTGTAATGAATTTACGTTTTAAACTAATTTCGTTCGGGCATGCACTTTATAATTAGCTCATTGTGTGAACCTGGACCCGTAAGTAAGTAACATATCATAAAGTATTGGGGCTTCATACATGTTATTAATTGAGCTAGTGGATAATCGTTTGGTAACTAAGTAGTTAATGTGATGTAATGTAAAATTTGTCTCCACAAAAGTTCATATTGTATAGGATAGTCACTGATTTCATAACCTGACCTTAGAATTTTGGATCGGTATTCTAAGCTTAATAAATATAAGTCTATAAAATAAGTACTTTCAAATGGATAATAATTACAGCACTACTATGTATAAATTGGTGGCTGTGGATAATATAGGATATTTCAAACAACGCTCAAAATATTTAATTTGAACAAACAATATTCAATAGGTTCTCAAATCAGATAGTTCTTTTTGGATGGCATTTACGTATTATAGATTTAATAAGTACAACGACTGTAAGAGAACTTTTACTGCCATGTTTATTAAATTTGACCAGTCATGTGCACTCTTCATTTTGAACTATTTTACGACTGTTTTAGTCAATATACCTAAGCGCATAACTGGTTTTCTATAAATTATCTCGGGGGCCAAGAAATTAGTCTTCCCGAAATTTGTGATTTTTTACATCATTCGAAAATCGGGAAATTTTGTCTAATAAGCTTCGAGTGCTATTGCTTTTGAAACGCGCTTTCTTTATTTCTATAATTGCACAAAGTATTGCAGTATCTCAAACTCGCCCTTACATTTAGATAGGTATGTAGAAATTTAAAAAAAATACCTTTTTTCATCTCCAAACAGCGTTTGTACGAAAATCAAATTTGCCAAAATGTAAAATTCATAGCAGGGTATAAAACACATTTTTCTTTATAGTTCTCTAAAAATATTTTTTATTTTTTCTCTAAAGTAATACACGATGGATAACTCATTGCATACGTAAAATTGGGAATTAGGTATGGTATATCGAATTTAGAAAATGAATGTCGTAGTTTTAATAAAGTTCTGTATATGCGTTATAATAATAATTTACCAATCGATTGACGATTTAATATATAAAAATCCGTGTAAAAACTTGTGTGTTTCGATGTATGCCAACAAAAAGGTCGATCCTTACAGTTACAAAGATTGCTTTGTAAGTTTATTCTAAGGATCACTCTTGGCTTTGACCCAGTGGTTATAACTTCAAGCATTGTATTATAGTGTATGCGTGAATGCATCATATATATGTGTACTAATACATATGCTTAAATGGCAAACTTAGATGTACATGACATTTAGTGTATTTATTATGCACCAGCTAAAATGCATGCTAGTAGTTGTAGATACAAAAATATATGACATTTATATTATATAAGAAATATATGTGTTAAATGGTATGTGGTAATTATAAATATATATACATTAAATTATAGCAAAAATTTTTAAAACAAAAGTTGCGGCTGTGTGTTATTGAATCAACTAGATAGGGTCTCGTCACATTGTTGTCTAAGCCTATTAAAGGTTTCTGTAATATTAACAGTGTGTATTTTTAGGAAATGTTTATGTAACACAAATGTCTCGCATATACTGTCATTATGTTAAGATTCAATGTGATTTGGATTACTTAAGTCTATGATAGATGTTGTTTTCTCTCAAAGAAGCTTTTATATCCATTAAGCGCCAGTTCCAACAAATATATAAATCTTCCACCCATGTGTGACATGTTCTAGATTTTCGCTGTCGTTAGAAATATTTTATTCTTTAGCAATATTTTATTCCTTAGCAATAGTAATTCATACGTGTTTTTAATGTTGCGCTTTATATAAATTTACCGCGTACATACTTTTAACTTATTTTTATATATTATTATAGTCTATAAGGCTCCGCCACAGGTCGGATCCCTTCTAAGAATTATTTATACAATATCAAATAATGTGTTCGCTAGCTTTACTTGACGTTTTGTATTCTACGCGAATGTTTTCTTATCTATTTAACTTTTAATACTTTATATCGTTAGAACATTCCAGGGCTTCATAATTTGGTGGGTTTCTCTTTATTAAAAATGCTGTCATCTATCGTAGGAAGCGCGTAACTTTGCCACATCTATCCGTAATTCATTCTATTTTCTACAGTTCTATGTCATATTTTTACATATTGTGTACATTTTATTTTCGCAAATGGCAATGTGACAATATTGTAGAACTAGTGTTGTGGGTAATAATGTTATTGCAAGTTCTTACTTGTACTAATTACCATGACCAAAATACGTCACACATTCTAATCATATTTATAACATCATGCAATATTGAAGAGCTGTTTCGTATTTTTCTTTTTATTAATACATTGTTCGTCATCAATATCTTATATATTGATAGTTTGAGTGGCATTATTACCTCATTCAAAATTTTTGTACGTTTATGATGTTTCTTATTAAGATTCGAACAATTTCTTTACAAATTGGAACTATCGCAAATCTTTATTTTATAGAAATCCATTTCATCTTTACCTTTGAGTAACTTTGTGCAATGTAACAATAGGACACAAATCTAGGGTTACAGATGTATTTTTATACTATATATTAATATATAGTTAATATATTGTTTTTTTTTTATTTGATAAAAATAAGTATTATTTACTTTAGTTTTTTGGACTATTTACAAATGTTTTCTATCACAATGCGATGGTTCCGAAGACAATTTCATGTAATTTTAGAATCGTGTTATCTACGCCCTACCATTAAATATTCAACTGATATATTTACAACTATAAAATGAATTAAGTATTATTTTCGTTTTTTGACGTAAACTTGATATGTGTATGAGTATGTGTCCCATTGCAAGGGACGAGTTACGTAGTATACTTGCATTTTATATTAATAAATTTTCTTATATGTGATTTTTGGGTGTTTTCATTTAAATCCTGCATTTATCTTCTGTCACTTATTCAGAATGAGTAATTTATATCATTACGGCACCGATATAACATGAAGTGGAATTTTAGAATTCGTGAGTTAAAGTACTTGTAGTTATTGTAGACGGCTTGTAACAGCACCTTTCTTGTCCCGTCTGGCCTGTAGACTCTTTCTAGGACATCACTAATCCCAAAAAGAAAAAAGGAGACCACTGTTGGCAGACTCCTGTCGACAAATAGGTATATTAGGGAGTGAGAGCAACCGCGTTTCTAAGCTAGCAACATATATAAATCCCGCATCTCTTCTCTTGTACGAGAGATTATAATTACTGGCAACAAGACAACATATTTCGCCCAAGAAATGGCAATGCTTGAATGATTTGCCTGGGCTAGTTCTAGTCGCCGTTGACCTGCTACTAAAAGATTGGTCATCTGCCAGTTTGCCTATCTAACAAATTATTCTGTATACACCCGAAAATTCTGATATTAAACATACATTTTAAAAAATACCGGCCGAATTGAGAACCTTTTTGTTGAAGTCGGTTAAAAAGTGACATCTATTGAAAAGAAGTGGTACTATATACACCGCTCGCTTGGTACTGTTGCAATTAATAATTTTTGCTGCATACAGATGTCACTGTTAAAATATTTTGAAACAACTATAATATTAGTTGCTTAGAGGTTTCCCAAAAATGTATTAATTTGTTTTGTTAATACTAAATGTTTATGTATAAAATAGTAATAATAGTAAATTTTTGTTAAAATAATTATAGAATGTTAATAAATATTCAATTATTTGAAATATTATTAGCTATAAGCTAAACTGGAACCAATTTAACTGTCGTTCTTCCATATAGATGGCGTGATTATATTCCTTTCAATAACATAATAATCATTACCTGCCTTTTTCCGTCTACTGCACGACGTATCTAAAAGTCGTTAATATTTTTATTTATAATAAAAATGATTGACTGAATACCAACATAAAATAATTTATTACATTTTCTTCGATAACCCTATATTAATTTGAAAAAGCCTGTCTAGGGTGATCTCTGACCCGGACGACTCCGAACGGCGCGGCGGGTAAGCTCGAACACGTTGAGCTCCGCCTCCGCCTCCATCATCTCACGTTTGGCCGCAGCCAGGTTTCTTTGGGTCTTGGCCATTTAGCCGGTTGTTGGTGGCCGCCCCCTTCGTGGGTGACGCAGGTTGTGTTGTCCACGTTAACTTTTTTCATACATGAAGAGGAGGGACTCTTCATCTGACGATGAATGTCGTCGGCTCCTCTTCTGGTTCCTGAGCGCGTCGACCTCACACCGTCGACGTCACTGGTCGGGCTAGTCTCCGAAACGGATGTCCACCCAGCTCTTTCCCTTAGATATGAGCCAGAAGACTCACTCCAGTCAATCTGGCTCACACATCCACCTCCGAGAATATCGTCGGAATCTTTCCTCCTCCTCCTTTCTCCCACCTTTTCTCGTAGGTATTAACTGTATGAAATAATACGAGAAAACGGGTAGACAAAATTTTGTCGTGCGCGCATGTTAACCCTACTGGAACGAGCCCAGGCAACTCATTTATGAGTTGCCTATCCTGAGACATAAGATGTTAAGTCTCGGTGCCAGTAATTACACTGCCTGTCTTGCCCTTCTCTCCGAAACACAGGAAAGCTGTTTCACAGGAGAAACAAGCAAGATGGTGGTACCCATGCAGCCAGGAGCGCGGCACAGCGCTTCCCTCCCACCGGTAAAAGTTTTCCCGACTCCCGTAAAAGTTCGCCAAGGTTGCGTTGTGGGTTGCCGTGTATGTGTGGGTGGCCGAATCACCAGATTTCAATAAATTGATTGCATTTCCTTGCCAAGTTCGTCGGTACCTACTGGAACGAGAATAGCTCGCCCCTGCAGGAAATTGTACCCCCCTCCCCGTATATGTAAGGGAGACCTTTGGCGATTTCGGCAGGATGCAGGATTCTCCTTTTTGGGGACAGGCCCGGATATTTCTTTCCAATTTGCTTCTGTGAATTTGGGTCGAGCGAAACCCGTAATCAACTCAAATATGGTGCATTAATGACTGGATCCCCTCCAGCCATTCATCCCCTCGCCGTACACCTGAGCTTATGTTGGGATTGAGATAATTTTTAAGAGTGGTTTTCTTCCACATAGTCTCAATCCCGACGTGGGATGGCGTCCACCTTACCCGGCTCTATGGACCAGGGAGCGGCTTGGCCGGTAGTAGACAGAACCAACTGGCGCCTGCTTGCACCCTGAGCTTAAGCTCCACCTTAAGCTGTCAAGGCCCGGATCCGATGGTGGGTTCTACGAGCTACCATGCTCGTGGTAGGGCTCCTTACGGAACGTTTGTCATGCGTACTGCTTTTAATAATAATAATAATAAAATAATCGTTTATTCGCAGTTTCTTTTCTTATTCTATACATAAGTTGTGGATGCACTCCTTTTAAGTAAACAATACCTGTGACAGGGGGCACCGCACTTCCCATAAGTCTAATTAGTAGGTATGTAATGAAAAGATACGACAAAACAAGTGCAATTACATATTTAGATTAATTCACATGTTAAATTTAAACATAATAAACTTAAATTAAACATTGTTTTAACTAATAAACATAATAAACTTAAATTTAAATTAACTTTGTTTTAAATAGCTAATTATTTGTGTATGTGTGCGCGCGCGTGTGTGTGTGTGTGTGTGAGAGAGAGAGAGATAGTGTGTGTGTGTGTGTGTGTGTGTGTGTGTGTGTGTGTGTGTGTGCGTGTGTGTGTGAGAGTTTGTGATTGTCTGTGTATGATGTGAATGTGTGTATTTTTATTTAGTGAAGTAACTCCTCTATATCTTTATAATTTTGCAATTTTAGCCATCTAATAAGGGTAGTTTTACAGTCATAGTAATTTAGAGTGTATATGCCAAGCTTTTTATTTATCTTATTGTATAATACTGCACTTAATCTATTATACTGTCTTTTCGCAAAACAAGTTTTAACGGATGCAACAGCGACAACTTTCCAATTTCTTCTCTTATTTAATATATCGGAGTCGAAATTGAGGTCCTTGTGAATTTTTAATACGGTAGAAGATATGTACAGCTTTCTTACAGTCAAGAGATACGCATAGTAATATTTGTTTTTGCTATATTAAAAATAAACCTTTATATCTATTCTTCTATACCTACTAATATTATGAAGAGGAAAGGTTTGATTTTTTGTTTGTTTGTTACGAAATAACTCAAAATCTACTCGACCGATTTTCCATCGACCAAAATCTATTCGACGGTACGATTGAAAATCTTAGTTAACGCGGGAGAAGCTGCGGGCAACCTCTAGTATGTAAATGTAAGTATTACTTTGACATATCTGATATCAAACCATGTGTAATAAGGATAAATCATGTCACTCCTATACCATACTTGTCATGTAGATGTCAGTTAAGAATCTCTGTATTAGAGCGATATAGAATTTCCCACCAAAATTTTAAAATCATTGTCTATCTCTCTTTTATTCATTGGTTGTGCAATGGCTGTCTCATTCTACAAATGCTTCTGCAGTCAGATTAGTCAAACTGAGTACATCAGTGAGATTGATTCATGGGTGGAATTGAGACACGTCGGATTGACTGATTGAATCATTCTATATACTGATTTACGTTTTTTCATGTCCAACATCTGCTTGCCTGACAGTAAAATTGACTCGAAGGCCGTGACGACGACATTACGCTGTTGTTACTTGTTATGCTGTAATCGTTCAATATTGATTTTTAAATAGTGAATTTTGATATGATTATAGATGTGAACCTGCTAACCCTCTGGTGTAGCGGGTGTCAGTGTACTTACCATCAGGTGAATCGACTGTCCGTTTGCCCCCTCTTCTATAAAAAGAAAAAAAAAACATCTAACGGGCGCCGCGCCGCGCCGTGAGACAACGAACTTTTTTTCACTCCCGTGTCCCTCAAATGTCAAAACTGTTCATATTCTATGTCAATTAATTGAGGCGATTTTGACGACTTTTTGACTCCTTTAACCCTTGGTGAGATTCGACTCGACCCCCTCCCCCTAAAGCAATTGATGGACGCCCCGCTTAGAAATAATACGATTTAGCCTTAACCTCTTCCTCTCTCATTGTTAAATCAAATATTTGCTATAGGAATACATTTATCTCTTCCCAGACCGCTATACTGCCAATCGCAGCAACAGGTGTGTACATACAGCGCTTACAATTTAAAAGTTGTACGCGAGTATGGCTTGCGACCTGCTGTAAATATAGTTTCTCAGAATTTTATGTACTTTTCATTTTACTGTATAATATGCATAATAATATCTTACTGTATAGTAACTGCTTTCTAATATGCTTGATGCTTATGCGTATTTCTCTCAAATGACAACTTTTGACGGAGTTTACCATGGTTTGAATGTAAGAAGCTGTGATGAATCACACAGGCGCTAGACCACTAAACAGTGACCATCACTTTTCTAGGGGTAAGTTTTCGTTTAGGGCATTGTTTAGGTGCTGAACCAGGATCCAACTAACTTGCTGAGCGCTTGCGATTATCAAACAGAATCCATTTTTCATCGCAGGTAACAAATAACAATGCGGTTCAAAATTCCTTCATTTGTCTGTCTGTTGAGCAGTACTAGACACGTCTCGACGCGTACTTCGCACTGGAGATCATTGAGTTCGTGGGGCACCCATTTGTCAAGCTTTTTTACCTTGCCAATTTGACGCAAAATAACCAATATTATTTTAAAGCTTACGTCGAAAGCTGCTGCTAATTCAGCCGTAGATTGTGTGTCATCAGCTTCCACAATCGTCTTTCATTGGTCATTGTCGACCAAAGTCTTCAGACGACCACGAGGTTCATTTTTAAGGTTAAAATTTCCAGAACGGAAGCGAGCAAACCAATAACAGGTGGTGCGTTGGTTTGTAGTGTTAGCTCCGTAAACGTCGTTGATGTTGCGTGCCGCTTGTGCCGCGTTGCTGCCACGACGGTACTCATATTCCATAATTACTCGAATTTTTAACGTATCCATGATGATGAAAAAGATTGAAATGCGATGAAAATGTAACACAATAAACAAATGACTACTTTTGGAAAAAGAATTCCATGTTTTTAAAATAAAATTAATTTGAAATTAGAATTCTTAGCCAAACAATAATTATTTTGATATGAAAAAGTAGTGTTTTTATGTTAGTTGGTTTGGCAAACCGGCAGAAATGCTAACTGATGGAAATGATCGACGTCGCCAATGAACACGAACTAGTTTACCTAGCAACTCATTAAATGTTGCTTATCTTGACACAAGTCCCGGTTCCAATAATGTAATGCCTGTTTTACAGGAGAAACAAGGAAGATGGTACCCATGCAACCGGGACTACGGCACAGCGCATCCCCCCCACTATAATGTGTATTGTGTAAGTATTTGCAATATGTAAAGTAGTTTCATCTTCATCATCAGCCTTTATCCGTCCACTGCTGAATATTAAGCCTCATCAATGAACGCCAAGACGAAAGTGGTTTAGTAAATCTTTATTATATGTCTAGTTCAGAGTATAGATTTTGCTTGGGTCATAGTAAATAGGATTAACCTGACCAAGTAGCATCACTCCGATGGCAATACCCATCAGAGATTAGTGTGATGCCAAAATTGGCAGCGTTGCCAATGTGTTTCGTGATCGTGACATTTATTGCATACATTTCTCCTCCATAAGCTGATGATTCGGGAAGAAGGGTAGTTAGGTACTCTAACTAGATGGGACAGAGATAAATCTGAAATAATAAAACTCTGAATAAATGTCTTTTAAAACATTTATCGTTCCGACGAGTTTCTGTAGGTAGAGTATCGGAAACCAGCAAATATAGGAATCTTAATAAACTTGTATAAATCACGATAAAAGGTGTTTCACTAAAATGAGTGCAATTCGTGTAATCATTAGAATACTACACTGGTCCTTTAACGTTAGACTGAATTGAAACTGAAAGTCACACACACACACACACACACACATTCTCGTGCACACACGTACACGATAAATCACACATTAACCACACACATTCCTTGTCACAATAATAAATTGTATCGCACTTTTGTACAGGGGAGCTCTGTTTAACCTAAAACACAGAGTTTTTACCCTAATTTAGGGAACAGCGGCAAACCATTATGTTATTGTATTAAGACTTATCTAAACTATTTAAAAATTTTTTTGATTGTTCATACTTCTTTTGGTGCTCGAATAAAATATTATTATTATTATTATTATAATTAGATAGGTTCATGTGCAATACATAGATAGCGGACTGATGTTAATGAACTAAACACTGAATTTCCTCCAGTTTGTTAACAAGATACCCGAGCTCTTGATGGATGAGACGTTCCACTTGACAGGCAACTGAGAACAACGTGGACAAATTGTTTAAAAAAATGAGTTTTATTTATACAAGAGAGGGCAAATGGGCTGTTGGTTCTCTTGAAGGTTAGTTTTGACAACCATAGGCACCTACATCGGTGCACTTGCAAGTGTGTTTGCGGTCTTTCAAATATGATCTTCCTTCTATTTGTCAAATAGAAGCCTCAATTTCTTAAATATTAATTGCCCAAAAACGGAACACCTTTTTTGTTCATCTTAATTTGTTGATAAATTTTGTAATTTTTATCATGCAGTAAAATCCTTTGAATACATTTTTCTAGAAGTCATTCTGAATCAAATGAGCTATCGCACATATGTTTAGAACCTTTATTAATAATTAATATGATTTTGAACTTGTTCACTAGACTATCATAAGGGAAGCGTCGAGAGTGCTCTACTCTCGACGTGTCAAAAAAGCAGATTTCTCGAAACTGAAATTGTTTTTTTTTTCTATTTATATCGCACTTAGTGGGTGATATGAGTGCTAAAATAATCTTTCCAGCACATAAAATATATCCCAATAACAATTATTTTGTTTTATTATGTATATATATGTTTGTATACATATATATATGTTTTATTTCATTAAAAATATAATTTTATGGACGTCCGTGTTTCTGTGTCTGTATGTGGCAGGGAAAGTGGTCGACTAAATTATCGTACTTTTTTATAACCGTCTAAGTAATAATGAGCCGAGTTTCTCGTTTAATTCACTATCGTTTAATTATCGTTTATAAAAAACTAAATACGACTGTATATTTTACAAGAATTTCAAACTATTCATTCGTTGTTAAGCAACTGACAGGTCAATTGCTCCGACGTGTATTTTACTAATAATCATTTTTTTTACATCTAAAGTAACACACTGCGTACTTTTTAAATTTATATGAGTGTTCAATTCACTTTTGTTTAAAATTATTTATAAAAAACTAAGATACGATTAACAAATGTGCATTTCGTAGACAGAGAATACTAACAAATAATAAAAATAAACAATAAATAATCAAATAATAAATAAATAACAAATAATCAATTTTATTGTGGAAATGATATTATAAGGCGTCCACTTTTGGATTTTCCTATTTTTTTCGTATTTCTCTAACCCCTCATCTCTAGTAAGTCCCAATCCCACTTTTAATTCCCAAAAAATGACATACAAGAACTAGAATAAATCATACACACATTAAGTAAGCTTAGTTATCTGATTGATTACCTATGCCATATCTATATCTGTAAGCTATAATTTTTTTTTCTAAAAACCTATATCAATATATTCCTCCAAACAGCGTTGCTTTGTTTCCGACAGAAGGGTGGAACCAAGTGTAATTAATGGCACCGATGCTATCTATTGTGTCTAGGTAAATAAGAATAGGTAAAATGACAAATGACCCACCAGATGACAAGAATTTAACATCGCATGTATTACCAAGCCATTTTTTTTACCAGTGCGTTCATGTGGTTTAAGAGAACATATTATGTCCTAGTTTTTCATATAATACGAGGCAAGAAGTTTCACTAACTTCTTGCCTCTTTACTTTACAGTTAAATATTTCTTGTATGTCTGACTAATTGCACTAATTTTTAATTAACTTTCAGGTGTCTATAAACGTAACATTTATTTTTATATTTTTTAAGCAATAAAATGAAAAGAAGAAGGCAAACATAAAAATTATCATTCACACACCGTTATAGAAAAATGTACGCTACACATTTTTTGAATAGGGTAAATAATTATTTCACATATATACACAATAAAGATATTTAGCAGTACAAAATAAGAGGGGTTTTAGCATGTGCATATAATGACAGGCTTGGAAAACGCATGTCTCTATACGGTTAATTTGCGGTAGAAGCACTCCCATATTCATAAAATTGTCAACTTTCTGCCTGAGATTTTCTCCCCGCTTTATGAGTTGAAAATGGATATACTTAGGTATGTGAATGGAAATGATAACTTTTGTATACTTTCTAAGATAAATATGATTATGTTTAAATAAATGTTCTAACCCTGAGCCATTAAAGTAGAACGCTCAAGTTTTTAAGTCTGTATTTATTCTGACTTACGTTACTGTTTGAAACTAACCATACAACAAGTAAGTTTTCTCTTAGTGTGAAACTATTTTACCTAAGTTCATATCAGAAGCAAAGTTTCAGGTATCTTAAATGTGTTGGAAATGCTACCTTCTCTTATTCAGTCAGATTAACAAATCGGTTGCTGAGGTGCTCCTGTTGCCTGCAGATCCAGGACCCTCAATTAGTGTTTGAAGGCGCTTTCAGTTGTTTCCCCTACGGTAAAAAAAAACCAAATCAGTTACATAAACATTGAAAACTCAATTAAAAGTACCAGTTAAAAGTAAAAAGGGCACTATATATAACTAACGCGTTATCTTTAGTTGATATTAGGTATAATTTATAGTAATTTCATGTAGAACTACTGCATACTTTTTTGCTGTGACTTGTTTCGAGGGAACTTCCTTCAAAAAAAGCATACTCATTTGAAAGGCTGGCAACGCACCTGCTAATGATGTAGCGGGTGTCTATGGATGTGACTTATGACTTACCACCAGGTGAAACGACTGTCCGTTTGCCCCCTCTTCTATAAAAAAAATCGATCTATTAGGTATTGACTAATAATAATCATTGAAAAGTATTTCCCTCCTTCTTTCAGTAAATAATATATTTTATTCTTGCCATATTATTGCGATCTCGGTGACCGCCTAAGTCATTCTCACCTGTTTATAAAACAAAGAGACAGAGTCACTATCGTATTTATATCACATTTATACTCTGTAAATGGCAGGAGTTGGTTAGGGAATAGCAATATACAGAAAACGAAAATAGACGATAAGCCTGTCTATGAAAAGGTCAACTCATCTATCACGCCTTCGTTTCTTCACACTAAACTAAAAAAGTTGACAAATAAATATGTCAACCATGTTCACCAATTGCTATCATTTCATTTTAAATTCTGCGCCACTATTTTTGCCACCTTTCATACGATAGGAAATTTTAATATTTTCTTAAGGTTGAACTAGTCGACGGCGCGAACTCTAACAAAATGATTGCTATCTCACCTGACATAGTGCGCGAAAATGTGTGCTAGAATGAGATGTTGAAAGATGATGAAATACATTCCGAAATTGTCTTTTTAGCAAAACAGTTATTTTAGAAAAAATATTAAGTGTGTCTTATTAAAACTAATTTATTTAAACTTTTGCATAACTAAACTATGTCTGTACGGGCTTCATTTTTCATCTTTTGTGCTCCGTATACTATTTATTTTCGCCCAAAGTTGGGCTAGTCAGTGTTGAAATATGAAAGTTTAAAAGCTTGTATTTTTAAAGCGTATATATTTTTTACGATTTTGGGTACATACAAACATTGTAATGAGCGACTTGTTACCTTGTTGACTTGGTACCTTACTACAGGTATTTCTTTACTCCCGTCACTGTTACATATAATATACAATATACAGTGGCAGCACTTCCTAATATCCTGGAACAAAGATTTATTATTTAAAACTAACGCGATCTATATTCATATCTATGCATCTATGTAACAGATAAATATATTTTAAGAAGAGGGGGTAAACGGACAGTCCGTTCACCTGATGGTAAGTGAAAAGCGGCATCCACTGACACCCGCTACATCAGAGGATTAGCAGGCGCGTTGCCGGCATTTCAGGTATTAGTATGCTCTTTTATTGAAGGTCCATATGTCGTCGGTTCGAGACACGAAATACCTTAGGTGGCAGCTGATTCCATATATTTGTCGTGCGAGGCAGGAAATGCCATAAAAATCGAGATGTCGTGAATTTCCAGACATCAAGATGGTGTGGGTGAAATTTGTAATTTTAACGCGATGTCGGGTGGTGGAATTCTGTTGTAGGTATTAGTCCGAACAAATAAAATAAAATGGGAGTGTCTGTTTGTAATATTAAAATAACCGCTTTTTATTGAATGGACACGGTACTTATATCAAAATACCACTTTTCACAATTTTTGTCTGTCTGTCTGACTGGTTATTCCGGCTCATCTCTAAAACAGCTGGGGCTGATTTTGATGGGACTTTCACTGGCAGGTAGCTGATGTTATAAGGAGTAACTTAGGCTATAAAGATAATCATCATCAATCCGTATACGGCTGTAAATCTAAGTTAACGCGGGCGAAGCTGCGGGCAACAGCTAGTTTAAATATATATTGTTTCGGGGGCTTACCACATTTATGATTTTATTGAGGTCTCGAAATTTCGGCAACGTTTCAACCACCATGATCACGGGAACTGTCGAAACAATATATTATATTAAAAAGATTTACTATTTATTTATTATTTATAGCCTGTCCAGAAATATATAAACCCTACGTGGTGTCGCCACTGTATCTTTTTTACGTCAAAACATAGTATCGTCCAGTCCATACAGAAATTAGTTCTGTAATTTTCAGTAATATGGCGAGGGTGTTTATTTTTCTGGTCAGACTATAAATGAAAACTTATGTCGTTTACATTTACAATTCACCGCCAATTAAAATTACTTTTTACTGTCAGAATTCAACAAAATAAACTGAAATTGCTCTTAAAAGTCATCTGTTTCATATTGTGTAATCAAGGAATCGCTTGATTAAATGTTTAAAACATGCGTGTATAAATATAACAGCGTGCAATCTATCTATTATGACGTTAACCTGAAGTTTTGTAAATTATATTATTATAGAATCTTTAAACTGCGTATACTTAAATAGTTTTTCACGTGTTTGTTAATTTAAATTTTTGATTGAATAATGTGGAAGTTATCATTTAGTATGCCAATTTTGAAGTTTCCAAGATTCCAAACTAATATTTAAAGAGTAATTTCAGTTTGTTCGTTAGTTCGGTCATGTAAACCGTTTTTTTTTTACTATTGTTTAGAAAGCTTGTCAGCGAGTTATAGAGACTATATTTTATCCCCGTATTACCAGGGCAACATGAATTACACGGATGTGACCGCAAGGTACAG
This sequence comes from Helleia helle, assembly GCA_963853865.1. Classification (NCBI taxonomy): domain Eukaryota; kingdom Metazoa; phylum Arthropoda; class Insecta; order Lepidoptera; family Lycaenidae; genus Helleia; species Helleia helle. The sequence continues at coordinate 12,277,959 of OY971420.1, forward strand.
TATGTATGAAGTGTAGTATGAAATTAATGTAAAACGACTATCTACTAATAACATCTCTCAATACTAATAATATAATTTTATTTAATAATAAAATTATATTATTAGTACAACAAATACTGTTTTTATACAACATTCACGCTGTATAAGTAAAATTTAGATACTCTAGTCGGGCACTCGCTATTTTCTAAGATTTAGAGTAAGCAAAAGCAATCGACGAAATAAATATGTGATATAAATTCCGCCGCACCCTAAAATATTGCGTCTTTAGAAAATTAGATTTGTCTGAGAACAAGAAATACGTTTATAAGTTATTTACAAAGTAACTATGGAGATATTCTGGTAGACTATTATATTTTTTGTCATCTACTTTATTGGCTGATGTTTATAACTTAGCATTGGCCGCAACTTCGCCTGTGTGTTTGGTAAAAATGTGATTTGTATGTTTCTTGGAATAAAAATAAAATAAATATTCCGTAACAAAGATATTTTTGTAAGAATCTATGCTAACGGCCCTAATGCTTCGCCCAATTGTGAGCCGATTTGGCTCACTTAAGATTGATTATTATTGGGGGGTTGGTCCCCGCCAACCGTGAAGTCTTCGACTCCAAGGCCTCCTGGCGTCGGGTTGGCCGTAACAATGATTGGTCCACGCAGATTGCATGACACCATAAGTTAGCCGTTTTGTACCATTATAAAACCGTATTGGCAAAAAGGGCCAGTGTAGTTTGGGTCTTTTATTGATAAGAGCAAAACTATATACAGTACAGTGTACTATATTATTTTATTTCTATTATATTATTTTTAGTGGACACTTCACTGGTTTCTGTGTAATTTTTTAAACCTATTTTAAAATAAATTGTAACCGCTTGTGTTGCTTGAAAATAAATAAATATCACTTCTACTTAGTATTTACAGAAGAATATCTAACAATCAGTAACCTTGGAGTATATTCGAATAAACCTATTCTTTCTCATAGTGAAAAATAACGTTTTATAAAAACTTTATCTGAACATAAGTCATTAACGTTACATATAAAATCAAATTAGGCCAACATGTTAGTTACAGATTTTTACAAAGTAAATTAAAACGTCTGATATACGGCAGATACCCCCAAGCGACGGGAGCTAAAGTCACTTGAAATGTTCAACGATAAACGTTTACAACATTAAAACAACAGTTCGTACATAATGCAAATATGGTAGATTATAAATATTGTTTGTAATTCAATATTATTGTATTGTATTTAATAATATGTATTGTCTGGTGTGAGAAATATTGTAATATTCATGTGAAAAGGATAATATGATTTTATTCATTATATTATATGTATTGTATTTAATAATATGTAATGTCTGGTCTGAGAACTATTGTAATATTTATGTGAAAAGGATAATATGATTTTATTTAATATACAATCAATAGATAACATTTATTAATTTTGAGTGATCTTTTTAGACTTTAGCTAGAGACTAGAGTGACGTAGGTCTAGTGAGTGTGGGCTTGGCCTCGAAGTGAGATCTCAACGTTATATCATGATGGATGCAACGAAAATTCATTTTTGAAACTTCCCCGTGCATCGGAATATGTCATCGTTTTACTTGGCTAACCGTAAAAGAAAACATTGTTAAGAAACCTACATTTTTGCATAGATTATAAGTATTTGAGGGTTGTGAAGTTCACCACCACGCATAAGGCCAGCGCATTGGTAAGCTATAGCCCGAACCCTCCTCGCCGATTTCGATGAGATGACCCAGACTCAGCAAGTGGGACATAATAAAAGGGTCTATGGTTTAGAGTTTAGACACAAACTTGGCAAATATGCTAATTCAACTCTTATTTTTCTGATAGTAGAGCAAATCAACCGACGAAATATATGTTGATAAATTGTTGAATTTCTCTATAATACAAATTGAACTGGCCCTTTCCCTTTTTGTGATATACCAAGAAAAATAAGACCACATTCATGTGCTGCCTATCCCTAGACGCTAGGTGAATAAAATGACACAAGAAGATTTTATAAGAATAAGTAGCACTTGAGCATTTTATGTTTCTGAAAATTTATATACCGGGTGTATTTGGAACGCTTGCGAAAACGAAGCGGTATGATAGTGTTGGCATAGCCTGACATGATACAAGTGAAAAAAAAACGCATTTTCTTTTTTTTTTTTTGGTTGCCTTTTTTATTTAATTTTATTTTTGTATAATCCGGTTTAGTAAACATTATGTTACAGGAATTTGATGATAATGCTTTAAAATAATGTTTTTTTACAAAAAACAGCAATGTAATAAACTTAACTTAAATAAACGGCCAGCGGACTGAATCAGCTGATAGCGTTCGCCGCATGCACGAGGTGAATGAACTTCCGTACCGCGCGCGTCTTCAGTGCGCCCGCTAGTTGCGCGTCTCGCGGTAAGCATGAGTGCATAGTGTGTATACATACATTGCTGGTTTGCAAAATACACAAGTCCTAAAATTTTCTTTAAAAAAGGTTTCTGAGATAAATGGTTATATGCATTATATAGTATATAAATAGTATATTATTAGGGTTTAATCTTCGCAAGCGTTCGAAATACACCCAGTATACTTAACAAAAAATTTTGCTAACAAAACATGATTCAATCGTAGAAAGTAATTAATTAAGTCCCTACTATTACAGGGTATAAAAATTTTTAGGGCACAGATTGCCTCTCGCCGGGCAGTCCTTGGCTCCTTGCCATACAGTCTCCGACTTTATGATCTCAGTTCAGATTAGTTCCCTATTTATTCAGGCCATAAGGATGCCAGGGCACGTATTCTGAAGATGAAGCTACAAGACAATTTGCGGTGTACATTATTATTAATAATTTTCTTTCCTTTCAATGTTCAAATGTATCGATTATAGTATTTTTATTGATTTTTTTTTCGTTAATGTCCATTGGCTTGGTTCAAATCTTGCGAAGTTCAAACACTAGTTGTTTATACCAAGTTTTTTAATAGAAGAAGGCTTTATAGACAGTAGGGGTTCATTTAACTCTGTAAATGATCAGCGATCAGACACCCACTATACTACAGGATTTGTAGGCCCAGTGACGGCCTTTCAAATATTAGTATGCTCTTTTTGAAGGTCATTGTTCGGTTATTTATTCATTATATTTTCGTTCCTAATATTTGCAACGGTTCTAGCAAGCGATGGGGTAGTTTGAGGTTGTAATTTTTTCGTGAAAAATATATTAATTGTACGGTATTATATTTTTATATGGTTTGTAAAGCTTTTATCGCTTTGGCTCATAAATATATGATATATCAATTAGTATCCATTAACTAATGGCTCGGGAATGGAGACCGCGTTCGGCGAGGAATATCGGTTGATAATCGGCTAGATTGGGGAACGATCTGTGTTTCCTGAACAAGTCAAGTGTGAGCTTGAGATGTAGTGCTGCTAATTGTTGTGGAGATTTGTCTCCACCGCAAGTTGAGTTTCTTTAGAATTCCCTTGAACACAGCTTTATTATAAATACAATATAAATTACATGATAATAGTTGTATACTTATAGTGCTTATGAGGTTCGCCTTTTTTAGGCTTTTTTATAACACGATTTTCTTATAAGCAATGCTTATAATATTTTAGAATTTAGTGTGTCCCAGTTAGTTAGGTGAAAAGGTCAGACTTCCTTACTTGCAAGGCAGGCGTTCCAGCCGTGAGGGTCCTGTGCGCGGGAGGAGAGTACTTTCAGGTACGGACTACCAGAGTTCCCGCACCGAGTCAGCACAGTTTAGTAGTTAGAGCTGCTTCCATCGTTCCATCTTTGGGCGCAGCAAGCTCCACATACCTGCCTAACGAGTCCCCCCCCCTGCGGGATGGCTAAAAGCATTTACCAGCGACAAAAAAATTTATTTTTAGGTGCTTTTTGTGTGCTGCTGTAATATGTCAATTATATTTATGCTGATTTTGAATAAAGACCAAAAAATAAAGGTACACTGAAGGAAAATTCAGATTTCCAGTGAAGACATTAACTTGATTTGTATTGCAATCGTGCATGTATTTTAGTCAACTTGAAAGCAAGCATTCACATTAGTAACCGAAGGATAGACTCGTTACGTAAGGGTGTAGACTTTTATGGAGGCACCAAAATTGGTACTTACGTAACACCGCTGAGGATGGCTTTTTTAAATGTATGGTAATGTTTGGGAAACGTTAGTATGTTACGGAATTTATGTCCAACAAATTATGTAGACTCTCTCCATAAAGTCGTAAGCATTTAGAACGATAAAATTTGGTAAAAAAGAAAACACGATAGCAAAAGTAAACTCATAAATGAACGATAATGATTAAAGTACGAATAAAACACTATACATATTTAACACAGAGACCAATTAATGGAATTGTTTTTTCAAAACAAGATAATTTCCTTAAGCGATCAAAATAATTACATATCATATTCAGAAACTAAATACAATATGGATGGATGGACCCAGTTGGATACGAGCTGGATCAGCAGTATTGAAGTTCATTGAAATAGGTCAATATCCTTTAATTAGACGGATAAAGGTTGATAATAACGGTGATGATAATGAAGAAGAAGAAGAAGATGATGATGATAATGAAGATGGTGATAATGGTTATATTGATAATGATGATAATAATGAATAAGATGAGAATGATAATGAAGAATGTGGTAATGATGATGACAAAAGTAATTAAAGTAATAACAAGCTCAGCGATATGAAAATGTAAGTAAGCTATTGTCCTTGACGCTGACAAATTAGCGGAACGGGGCAGAGATTAATAACAGCTTTCTAATAAATCGATGTACAGGGAACTTGGAAATTAATTCGTAGTGCGTGAGAAGGGCTCCGGAAAAACTTGTGCCATGAAACTTAGCTACGTAACTAACCACATTTGTCCAAATATCTTGTTTGTATTGTATCTATGACAAATGTCGATAATTACTTCTCTGTAGATTGTTGGGAGCATTCCAGAACAATCCCAAACATATTATCTTAAATACCATGCTTGTTTTTTATTTTATTAATACAGGGTAAAATAACCAGATAAATAGCAATAAAAATAGTAAAACAATAATTAGCATATCACATAATATATTATATTTCATAGTACTTAATTAAAACATTTTAAACACAAAATTAACCAGGTGGGAAGACGATCTTCGTGCAATGTTCGGTTCGTGTTGGATGCAAGTGACAAGGGATCGGTTGTCTTAGCATTTATTAAGGGGAACCTTTGTTCAGCAGCCCATGGATGGCTGGCTGATGATGATGATGAAACACTAAATTGCACTAAAACGTGATATCAAATGATTTTATTTCCGTTGGGAAATATTTAAGGATATTTTCTTTTCAACGTGTAAATTGCAAATGTGCTACGGTCAATGTGTCTAAATTTTTAATCATTAATCTAGACAGTATAATGTTAGTCATATTAATCATATCATGTGACTAAACAATTGAAAATATTTGATTAAAACTTGGTATGCAGACTACGATCGTCATTATTGAAATTGATTACAATTTCAATTTAATTTCGTGACGTAGTTGTTTAGTCAATCAGGTAACAATGCACGAAGGATACTAATAGATATAATGGATGAGATCCTTCTCGCTTATACCTATTCATCATTATCAGGTATTGCGATTGAGTTCTTTTGTACGTCGAATTGAAATTATTTTCAATCTCTATACAAAATATTATTATTAGGTAACTTTATCAGCCTTTTTTTTAGACCGGGAAATGCTCTGAGGTATCCCGCGGGGAGTGGGTCTCCCACCAGGTGGGTATGTGGGATTCGCTGCGCCGAAAAGTGGTCAGGTGAACGCAGCTTTACCACCACCAGAGTTTTTTTTTTTTTTTTTTTATGTTAGTTGGATAGGCAAACTGGCAAACGTACCACCTGGTGGTAAGTGGTCGACGTCGCCCATTAACATAAACTTGTATACCTGGAACGAGCCCAGGCAACTCATTTATGTGTTGCCTATCCTGAGACATAAGATGTTAAGTCTCGGTGCCAGTAATTACACTGCCTGTCTTGCCCTTCACTCCGAAACACAGCAAAGCTGTTTCACGGGACAAATAAGCAAGATGGTGGTACCCATGCAGCCGGGAGCGCGGCAGCGCGCTGTGCCGCGCGGCATCATAGCCGCCTTTGGTGAGGTGCCCCGGATTTAATGAGCAAATAGGGCACCTCGACGGCTAGTCAGTCCCGCAAGGTACCGACGCCACCACCACAGAGTGGTTGTCCCGCACTACAGAACAACCCCTCCCAACGTCAGGACAATATTATGTGAGGTTCCCATCCTCATCCCTTGTCCCTCTGCTCTTTTGTCCCCTCTTATAAGAGGGGTACAAAGAGCGGCTCCCTCGGTTTAATTTGCGTCGCTCAAGGTGCTGGGCACACCTTAGGCTACTAAGTCCCACCGCCACGACAAGGCTTGAACCACGGTCGCTAACATCGAACTCTTCAATTATAGTTCACACCAGACTTCAGTGCTACTGAAATACTTATAATTATATATTCATCGGAGTTTTGCTCTTACATATTATGTAGTCACTATTATTGAGTTTTGCTCTTACATATTATGTAGTCACTATTATTTTGTTTTTCAAAAGCGAAGCAGTATACTTTTATAGCCGATTAATGTTTATATTGAAATGGGTAAAGCACGGCGCTTATCGTTACTGCTGCACATATTCATTTATAGCAAAGCCAGCGATGACGGTATTTAATATTGGTAAAGATGTGTAATTTACAGATTACAAATTACAAAAAATACAAAAATTTCGATGTTAATACATTTTTGAAATATAAATTTGATAGTGCGATGGAAAATTCAGATAGATTTGAAACTTTGTTAGCAAATTAAATCATTTAACTAACTTTTTTTACATGAAATCATAACGGATTCGGATCGCCGTTCATAATTTAGCACCTGCTGACGTTTTCAATATTTTTACTCCACGTTTAATCCATGGTTTCATAAGCAAGCAAATTTGTTTCATTAAATGAAATTCGCGTAAACATTAGAAAACAGCAGTTTACGGTCAAACGCCCTTTTTTATCATTAATTAATTTTTTATCATGTGACCTACCATTATGCGACTGACGAGCGAGTGAAAAAAAGGTAAGGATCGTGGTACCTCCACACCGACGCAGCACAGCGCATCCCACCAGTAAAAGCTTCTTAAGAAATGATAAAATAGAAGTAGGTACAAAAAGTCTGTTACAAAAATATATCAATATATCTTGTCAAAACTTACACCCCAAGTCCTGTGGAGTGCCGAGTATATGAACTAAGGATCTAACTTTGTACAATAACTTTGGATTTAAACATACGTATCAGTATATCTACGTTACAATTGATATAATTAAATCATCATCATCATCTGCCTTTATCCATCCACTGCTGAACATAGCGCTTTTTTTTTCTTTTCTGCGGGGGAGGGGGACTCTCCAGAATCCAGATGGGTATGTGGGAAACTTTGCTCCCACAAGATGGCAAGTGCCAAATATAACCTGGCGAGTGCCAACAATGCCATCTTTACTGAGGCACCTCGACGGCTAATCAGTCCTCCAAGGGACTGACGTCACCTTCTCAGAGGGATCGTCTCACACCACAGAACAACCTCTATCAACGTATGGATAGTGCATAGTGCGGTTCCCGTCCTCGTCCCTTGTTCCCTACTGCTCTTTTGTCCCCTCTTCTTATAAGAGGGGTACAAAGAGCAGTTCTCTCGGTTCAATTGGCTTCGCACAAGGTGCTGGGCTCACCCTAGGCAACTGTACGCCACCGCTATGACAAGTCTTCAACCATGGTGCGGATAGCATGTAAAGATAAAGATATTATAACAAGAATTTGTACAAATGTAACATTGGCCCAAATGGTTCCGAATTTCGCGTATCCCATTTACTTGTTCCATTCTACCCTTAAGGAAAAACATCGTATTGATTACTGGTCGCTAATGAGTTTGCAAAACCAACATGACTGGCTATTTACGGGTCCCTACATTCCTAACTTGTAATAACAACTCGTTTATCATCATCATCTACCTCTATTCTACCCGAAACGGACGAAGGCAATAGGCTCTTTATATGTACCCCAAGGCTGTTTGCAGATAAATTTAAAGGTATTGACGTGACAACGTCTTATAATTCGATGGAGCCGGCTGCACGAACGAAAAAACATGACACATGCGGCGTTACATCGCTCTGAGGCGTTCCATTTTCTTATGATGTTGTCACGTTCAACTATCGTCAGTACACCGAATTTACAGACAACCGATTTTTTTTATGGACATTAACGCTACATACCACTCGGTATCGTGGTAGTAACGTGGTAATCGCGTATAAACGTTGTATTGCGGGTCCGAACTGAAAGAAATTTATATGAATACATTTATACGTTGTGTAATGTATCATAAAAAGTAATAGGTAACTGTAAAAGGCGATGCGAGATGTATGGTCAGTTCGGAGGGGCCAATGCCAAGACAATAAAGCCACACAACTAAACTTGGTTTAATCTGATGGTAAAAATTATTTACTGTGTTCTAATAAACAATAAAGCCACACAACTAAAGTTGGTTTAATCTGATGGTAAAAATTACTTACTATGTTCTAATAAACAATAAAGCCATACAACTAAACTTGGTTTAATCTGAGGGTAAAAATTATTTACTGTGTTCTAATTAACAATAAAGCCACACAACTAAACTTGGTTTAATCTGATGGTAAAAATTATTTACTGTGTTCTAATAAACAATAAAGCCACACAACTAAACTTGGTTTAATCTAATGGTAAAAATTATTTACTGTTTTCTAATAAACAAGGTTTTCATTCATAAAACAGCAGATTTACGGATTTTCTGGTGGTTTTTCAAGGTTCTTCCATGGCCCCACAATGGTTCCTTGTAATGGCGGTAGGGATTAGTAGCCTAGTGGAGTTCACTGTCGAGGTGCACTGTTTGGTCATTAGATCCGGGGCACCTCATCAAAGACGGCAGTGGCGGCACTCGCTGGGTTTAGTGTGTAGAGCTGCAACCTTACCACTTTTCGGGCGCAGCGAGCCCGTGTGGCATATAAAATACGCATATTTTTTTTTGGATTGTAGCACTTTTTTCGTTCACCGTATCAGCTGTGTCTGTGTAAAGTCTGAGATCAGAATCAGAATATTTTAAAAAGTTATGGATGTTCTTCTAGAACGTTTTCCTGTAACTGTAGATAACAATTGAAGCCCTCACTGACCCTAGACTTCATACATAACATGAGTGTTACACTGGTGATTGGTCCACTCCGACATACATTTACATGCGGCACAAACACACTAATTCACACAGCAGGCGACGAAAATTGAATCTGTATTGGCAATGAGAATCATTGATAGACGAAATATATTTGCACTTAAGGAAGGTAATTTTAAATATGTGAAATTATAAGTTATTTCAGATATTGTATGAAAAAAAAACAAATACAAAATTCTTGGTAACGAAAATGACACCCGGTGGGTTAGTCAAGCTGCCATTCTACAATCGTAAACGCTAGTAGAAAACTAATAAATGTATGTGAATGACATTTTACGTCGATAAATAACGTGGTCTTAAATGTAATTTCCATACATTTATTAGTTTTTACTAGCGTTTACGATTGTAGAATGGCATCTTAGCTGACCCGTCTACTATATTTATAACGGTTATAAAACTATTTTTTTTATATATTTAAACGGTTTATGAAACAAAGATGTGGCCAAAATCAGAGACCGCAATATCTAAAAAATATCTGATCATAGAACTTGTAATAAAATTTCGCTTATTTGCATATATGACTGAATATTGGCCACATTGTCCGCTGGGATCTCTTATATTGATACGCAATTGATTTGTTCATGTCCGTTTACCTAAATATGTTAATGTAGTAAATCACTCCTAAACAATTATAATTTTCTCATCCGAAAGTTTTACAATTGTTATAGATGATATGCATTGTCTAAAACGATAACATACAATACAAATATTCCTTTGACACGGGGCAAGTTACACGTAATAAAACCCACGGTTATGCGACAATTGTTTCATCAAACCGAAAACGTTTGTTCGTTCCAAATGTTTGTACACGACGAGTAAACATTTGCAGCGGGCTTTGATTAAACTGCGAATTTTTCCGACTTGCGCGGCCAGCTTTACAAAATTCAAATGTTCATTTTTGACGGAAGAAGGACCAAATCTGTTGAAAACGAAATGACAGGTTTATTGGACTTTTGTTGGATTGGAAGTGGATATGATAAAAATGATAGCGCTAAAAGTTTATTAATTTACAAGTTGAGATATTAAATCATATATTAGTTGGATATAATTCCACGAACCGCATATGCAAGCATTAGCACTTCCATTCTTTCCCAAACAGCATATGCGTCCACTATCATGCAATACCACCGCACACCAAAATAAAAATTTGTTTTTTTGTTGTAGTGTGTTTTAAAGTTATAAGTGAATTACGTATGTGCATCAGAGTTTGTTTATTGGCGGGAAAATTTAAGAGCGCTCTAGAAATGTAGTTTTACGTAATCATATTTATTGTTCCATGATCAAATAAGGTTAATATTTTAAAATGTATTTCAATAAAATAGAATTATCTATATGTAAGGATTATATAAGAAAAAAATCCTATGTAATTTTTATTTAAAGTTAGATGGCGCGAGTTTCATTTCTTGATGATGATATTTAAGTGTGGTTTACAAAAAAAATGGCTGCTGACAGTTTGTCTTTGTATTCTTTGTAGAGTTCTTTTGTTGGGCATCGAAAGGGAACACAAAGCCTAAGTTTTTACACAACCCTTTGTGATCTTTCCAATTTTAGAGAGAATGTTTTTGAAGCTCTACCAAAAATATAGTAGAATATAGTACTGACGGCTCGCAAGACAACACATTACTTAAATAATGTATATAAGTATGTATTATAAATTTACGATAAAAAAAAACAAATTTGAAAAATTGGTTTAAAATACTCCATCGACGATTATTTTCGCGATGAGTGTGATTTGTAAGTAGAGCCTGAAAATATAGAACGGCGGAATAGAATGACATTCGTTTGTTACTGTGATTTTAAATTGAATTCATAAATCTATAACTTAGCTAACATTTAACTCACATAATTTAATTGTATACCTACAATATTGCATAATCTGAGGATGACGTAGTTATGCATGTACAAGCGGTAATACTCCGCTACGACGTCTCCAAAACGTTATTTTAAGTAGCAGGATAATTTATTGGAAATAGGTGAGTTAGAAGTAGTATTAACTTCAGGGCAAGAATGTATTACCTTCTTTTCTCTTTTTCTTTTGCGTTTTATTATTGGTAAGTTGGGGTCGCCACGTGAGCGTAGTGGTGCAATGAAGCGCTCTTGTAAGTACCATTGAAATCTAGCAACGCATTTACATAGAATAGAGTGCAAATTTAATGTGATTTACCGCTTAGCTAGATATACAACTCTGTGAACAATCGTATAATAAAATGCCAATTTTTTCTTTTATTCTCAAAACACGGCATATCAAATTTATAGATTGTGCCCATAATAACCAAAAGGACACTTAGTAACAACTTTCTAGAAGCTTTCATCGAACACATTATATTTTTTGAATTAATAAAATACCACGGAAACGTGTTTTCCTGTCCCAATTCCAGTAAACAGCTGACAGTTCGAACTGTGACGTGACATTAATTTTATCTAAGCCCCGTGAAGTAAATTGGCGGCGTGTCTAAGGCGCTCGAGATTTAGGGGTTAACCGTCCATTACAACTCGAGTGTGTGGTTGTAGACTAAAACTATTACAATTAGTTACGTACGCAACTCGCCTTTAAAACTATTTCGATAAGGTTTTGTTTTTAAATTGGTTTGTATTGGAATTCTGTACAGACTTCGACATTAAATACCGTATCACTAAAAATGCTTTTGCATTTATAGCTTGACCAGAAATATATAAACCCTGCAATGGTGTCGCTACTGTATCTTTTATACGGTAACACAGTATACTGTGTCATACAGAAATTAGTTCCGAAATTTTCCGCAATATGGCGAGGGTTTTTATTTTTCTGGTCACTCTATACTTACTTAATATGCCTAAAATACGTTATCATGACATCCATGCTTAATAATAGCGGTGATAACATACTAAAAAGTCTAGTTTCATACTATGTATGTTGCTCTAGTACTAAAGTAAAAGTGTAGTTTTTTAAATTTTTCTAAATATAATGTTATCATACAGCCTGATAAAATGTGTTAGTAGCTATTTTTTTGATATACAAATACATGGTGCTTAAAGAAATTTAAATAAAGATTTTGTAAAACTGATATACATGTTCATATCATCATCATCATCATCATTATCAACCCCTATCCGTCCACTGCTGAACGTAGGCCTCCCTCAAAGAACGTCATTACTAACATTCCCTCGCCTCGCATCCAACACGGACCGGCCACTGTACGGAGATCGGGTTCCTGATAATCATGTTTAAATTATACGTTGACGAAATTCAAACACGCTACTTCGATAAGTGTAATTCGATTAATAAATGAACACGTCATCTATAATCTATTACTTAAGTACAATTGTTTAGTTGAGTAGAAGTATAAATAGGTATAATATAATAAATAGTATTTATTTCTCCCCACCATGGTCCAGGCCTTGACGTGGCGGTGGGGCTCAGTAGTCTAGGGTGAGCCCAGCACCTTGGGCGAAGCTAATTGAGCCGAGGGGGCTTTTTGTATCCCTCTTATAAGAAGAGCGGACAAAAGAGCAAGCAAGCAAGAGCAAGGGGCGAGGATGGGAACCTCACCCCATTTTACTGTCCCGACATTGGGAGGGGTTGTTCTGTGGTGCGGAACAACCCCTCTGTGGAGGTGGCGTCGGTCCCTTGCGGGACTGACTGGCCGTCGAGGTGCCCTGTTTGTTTACTAGATCTGGGGCACCTCACCAAAGGCGACATTGGTGGCACTCGCCGGGTTTTATTGGGTAGAACTGCGTCCATTTACCAGCTGTCGGGCGCAGCGAGTCCCACATACCCGCGTAGGGAGACCCACTCCCCCGCGGGATGCCTCAGAGCATTTCCCGGCGTTAAATTAAAAAAAATAGTATTTATTTCTACTCATTTATAGAGAATAAGTAAAATTTTAATAAAAACAATCGACTTCAACGAATAATATTCAGATACAAAGAAGAAGCACTAGAACGTAAATAAATAATCCCGTAATACATAATGTATAAGCTACGCAATTAGTTGACTTTTGTGCAAATAATTGCGTATATTTGTTTCTAGGACATGCAATCAACTTATTTTCCAACGAATGTACAATTTACGCGTTTACAACGCAATCATTCGTATTTTGGATTCGGTGTTGTATTCGTTGCTGTACATAAAAAAATATAATAAAGCTCCACAAATTATTCACTATGTGAATCGTTCACGTGAATTAGTTACAAACTAATACAAACCTACCTTAGCTGATAATATGATGAGCAGATAATAAAATTAGTAGATAATAAATCAATTGAGTAGAAGCGTCCAAATAGAATAGAATAGAATAGTAGAAAATTTATTTATGTTGAATAGACTGTTACAACTTTAAACTACAATTATTATCTAAATACTTAAGTTTTACATTAAATTTTTATAAATATGGATATTATTATGCAGATAACATACATAGAAAATTACGGTCGAATTGAACACCTCCATTTTTGAACTCGGTTTCAAATTTTAATTGTAAAAATCATGCTATAAATATTAAGATTAAAGTGTTTCATAAACTTATGCAATTTAATAAAAGCTTACAAAATATATATATAAGAAAGATATAAAAATATGTAGTATTAAGTCGAGCTGTACCTTAGACCAGTTGGTTCAAGATAAATGACACCTCCTCTATGATACAGCCAGTATGTGTTATACTGGTTACATATGTTCCTTGTAAAAAGGTAGAATAAATAAGGGTAAGGGTTTTTCTACCTTTTCTAAATGAAGACAAAGCACGAGGTTCTCGGAAGTCTTCGTGAGGAATGGGCCGAGTATTATCTATAATTTATGGTGGAATCACAAGATGTACCTTAGTGGAGGTTCTTTTTAGTATATCTATTTAAGAGTTGTTAAAACTCTTGAACATTTTGAACTGAAAGTGTGTACAAAACTTTTAAATCAATCAGTTGAGAATAACTTTCAAATTTATTATACATATTTTATTATACATACATATAATTTAAGATACATTTAAAGTATTCATTAATTTAACTACGGATCATGTTTATTTACTGCGCAATTAAAAATTATAATAAAAACAAACATGACCATAATATAATACAAATATTATGTTTGCGGTGACACAGAATCATCGATGCAAGATAATGACTCTCACTTCGAGGGCTTTTCATAATAAGCCCTTTCGAATAACTCCATGTAATATCATCACTACCATCATGATCAGCCTCTATCCGTCCACTGGTGAACGGCATATGTTCACCAGTGGACGGTCCCTCAATGAACGTCAAGACGTCCGATCTCTTGCCACTCGCATCCAACACGGACCGGCAACTTCACGAAAATCGTCTTTCCTGTTACGCGTTTTTACCGTCTATTGTCAAATTTTGGTCGTAAAATGCCGTGACGGTAAACGGAATGCCACTTTCGGCGACCGTGTCGTTTATTCCGTCATTCGTTATAATTTTTTATCAATTTTGAATTCTAATACTAACACAGAAGTTTCACATCTGCGGAGCATCTGTTACAGCTATATTTTTGAAGTGTAAACTTCTTTTGGCGCGGTACGCTAATTTTTATATGAGATAAAATCTCTGGACACGCCCTGTCGTATAAACGTCAAATAGTTATATTTGACGTTTATATGACGTTTGATTTATTTATTTACGATTATGCAATATTTGTTTACATTGGTTATGTAAACAAATATTGCATAATCGTAATAAATCGTCAAACACACTGAAATGTCAATGTCATGTGACCATTTTGTGCGCCGTTATGAATTGTAAAAAAAAAAAAAAAATTATCATAATTTATAAATTATTATAAAATTGTATAAATTTTGAATGAATAGGTTGTCATAATCTTATCAGCCTGTATTATAGGTATTTAAATTTAATTGTTTTGTTTTTACTTCTATCGGCAGTCCCTGTGACTGGTTGGGTTAGTTTTTTATTAATATTTTAGTACATTATTGCGGCTCTACATTCTCCCCGAGACAGAATGCGAGAGTAGATTGTAACGCTCGCCTGCCTCGGCCTGTCTTATATTATACCAATTAATAGGCGGGCCGAGAGATCTTGGACATAGCGAGTGCTCTCCACCGAGTGTAGAGCCGAATTGCGGCTCTACACTCGGTGGAGAGCCACCGAGTGTAGAGCCGCAATTACACTTAATATTCTAATAATTATGTAACTTTTTTAATGACGTGTGAATTTTCTCTCATAAATTGAAATCACAGGACATGATACCAATGCTTATAAATATTTTTTGGATTATTTTAGTAAAATAAATAACAAATCCAAGTTCCAGCCTTATTGAGATACGCCTTTCATAGGTACATTGACTTATAGGTTGTTGACCTATAAATCTTGAATTTTGGCACGAAGCTGTATAACCCATACAAGATGTGGCCCAAGTATTGAATATTAAAATTATTGATCCATAATCTAATTTGTCAAATGATGGTATTTTTTTCATCATCATAGTACAACCACAGTACAACTATATTTTATTTATCACAGAACGGTCGAACAATAGGTATTGTATTTTATTGGTATTGGTCATAGACATAATAATATAGAAGGACTGAGCATACCTACGAAAAAAAGTGTAACCTACAACTCAAATCGGCACGTAACATGGCTACCATTGCTAGGGTTTTGACAGCAAAACCACAAACTATATAGAGGATACTAGTACTATGAAAAGGGCACTCAAGATGGCGGATCAGGCACTCACTTACAGCTGTAAGTTTAAAGAAAGGGACATCTCTTATTTCCTAACTTCATGGTATTGGTCCGTGATACGAGTATTAAGGGATCGGTCGTCTTGGCGTTCATTGAGGGAGGCTAATGTTCTCATCGGAGGAGACTCATCTCTGCCGATCGTCATCACCGCGATGCTCGTTGACGATGAGTCCTGAACAGACAAGGCAGTAATGTCCCAGAAGGAGGCCGACGAGCGGGTGAGAGAGGAGACCGCCGACGAGGCCATCCCCCGCGGGCGACGATCGGGGGTGCGTAGGAGGCGCTACTCCAGTAACGCCCCTGTGCTCGTGTTGCGTTCATGATCAAGTTCAGGGGCCAGTATGACATGACGTCGCGGGGACTGCTTAGTAGTAGCTGGGCAGTGCCCTCTTACGAGGAGTAGTCAGGCCTTAGCCGAGGTCAACCTGTCGCTGAGGTGATCCTGATGCCTGCAGATCCAGGAACTTCTAAAAGTGAAGGCGCTGGCAGTGGTTTTAGTTAAATATAGCCTTTCAATTTCTATAATTTAAAAGCAAAAGGAAAAATCTTCATTTATTTATACAAAGTAAGTTTTCCCATCCTCTTTTTTTTCGGAAGGGCTAGACTTTTCGGCCTGATGGCCTTTAAGATCAATCGGTACATTAAATGAGCAGATGGCTCACTTAAGAAGTATTCGAAAGGGGGACGCGCCCCTCCGCGCCCCGCATGGGGCGCGGTTCATCGCGCGCGCTACTCGGGAGAGCAGGATTTGGACTAGTCAAATCCGATACGGTCGACGAAGCTTTTACGGTTGAATTTAACCTATAATCATGAGGGCCGACCCTCATCCCTCCCTCTGGAGAGGGAGGCGGGTCATGCGCGGTGCCCAAGCAATCTAGCGGTAGCGTAGTGCTAGCGCTGTTTGTGCGCCCCATCCTCTATTCGAAACAATATGTTTATTAAATATAATATAAAAAAACCATCTTCATCATGGAGTATTTGATTAAAAACATTTATAACACGGGTGTTGCTTAATATAATATATAAATTAAGCAACACCCGTGTTCTAAATTTTGAAAAAAAAATTAGAAATAAATGCCCCATGAGCAACTATTACTTCGTATAAAATATAGTGCATATGGCAGATTATTAAAAGGCAAGCCATTCCGTTTCATTCGTCTCGAAATTTACAATAAATCTTTCATCCCAAAGTATCTTTTCTCAATATCTAGCATAATATTATGCTAAATAATTTTTCAATCCGGGCGGTAGTGAGATTAACACTTTCACACAAACAAACTCTTTATTTTGATTAATTAGTAGATATGAATTAAAGCTAGGACCTTTTTTTAACATAGGAGGGCAAACGAGCAATCAAAGCCTTTTGGCGACTATCGACGCCCATACACATCCGCGAAACCATACCATACCAAAATCGTAAAAAATATACATTTATAAAATACAAGCTTCTAAACTTACGTATTTCAACACTAATATTAGCCCAACTTTGGGCGAAAATAAATAGTAAGTATACGGAGCACGAAAGCTCAAAAATGAAACAAAAAGAAACCCGTACAGACATAGTTTAGTTATTCAAAAGTTGAAACAAATTTATTTTAAAAAGATACACTTAGCAGTTTTTCTATAAATTTAACTGTTTTTCTATAAGGACATTTTAGGAATGAATCATTGTGTATGTGTATTCTAGCACACATGTTCGCGCACTATGTCAGGTAAAATAGCATTCATTTAGTTGGAGTTCGCGCCGTCGACTTGTTCTATTTTATGGTGACTCATTGACAAACAATAATTCTAATATCAGAGAGGGGACTGAGCGTCCTGAGCGGGGTGAGGTTCTGCATGCGCGCGTGCTTATAACTAAACGATGTAAACGACAAAATGTTTTTATTATCGTTTTTATTTTATTACGTTAAAAATGATAATTTGAGAAATGCCTTCTATTACTTTAAAGAACATATTGTATAGACTCAATTACGAAGAAAGTTAAGAGGCTTATACCGGTCCCGTTTGCTCATAAGATATGAATCTCTTTTTAAAAAGAGGTATGTTTGATGTTTTTTTCCCCGTTACAAAAGTTACCTTATCATGTATTGAATATATACTAACAAAATAAGGTTTTTATCATGAACTATTAGATCAACAATTTATATTTTTATTCGTTTTGGAATTACTGAAATAAATTTAAATTATTGACGCCAACATTTACAATGCGTCCTCTTAACTGGAATTTGAAATCTGATTGATACTTACTGATCCAGATCTGCACCACTCTTGACTGTAGGTGTTACAACGCCGTCCACACTCTGGCGCTGTAGTGTGTGACAGAAACAGATGGAGAAACGTCTTAAGAGAGAAAGTGATACAGAAGAGAGGTCATGACACTCAGCACTGAGGAACACGAAGCAAGACGGAGCAGGAAGAGGAGGCCTATCTGATTCCCAGTGAGAAATGGGCCATATTTTACTAACACTTTTGTAAGAGGTAGTGCCATGCTGCTTTGCAGCCAAATTGGGCTGGCACGACCGGGGTGGTACCTCTCGCTCACATAATATCAGCATATGGTGACAGCTATGCTGTTGTTTTTCGTGCGGTTTGTGATTTTCCGGTGGCCTATTAGGGGGATAGAGAAAACGAGGACAACGCATCTGTATAACTTTTGGTTGTACGGATGTCTATGGGCGTCGGTAGTCACCACAAGGCTCCGACTGCTCGGTTGCCTCCTTATGACATAGAAAAAATACACTGAATAGCAGGACAAAGGCGGTGCGACTTTAATGACAATTTATACAGGCCTTTTGCCAGAAATTTTCATCCCGGAGTGGCTGAACTTCCCATAGCCTAAAATATTTGTATGTATCACCAGGCTGAAAACTGGAAATTGGACCTTTTCAAAGAACGTCAAGACGGTCGATCCCTCGTCGCCAAAACAGGACGGGATGGACGGAATAACCCCAACTTGTATAATATATATCAGAGAAAATATTGAAACGCCCATATCTTACTTTACTCGTGAGATGGAGAATTTAATTTGCCCGTCTTCATCTGCACCACACACACTGCACACGCTGGCCCAATGCAGGTTGCTGAACTTCACAGACCTTCAAAATATTTAATCTCATCAGGCATGCAGGTTTCCTTACAATGTTTCCTTCGCCAGTGAGCAAGCGAGGGTCTCATGTTCAAGTGCACGGAGAAATTTAGAAATAGCCATAAACTTATGGCGTCACATGGGTCAGACTTTTTATTCAAGAGGCTGAGTCTATATTCAATAGTGATTAGACCATCGTGACTCACTATGTGACTCAATATTAAAAGAAAAACACAAAATTAATAT
The DNA here is from genome assembly GCA_963853865.1 of Helleia helle. Classification (NCBI taxonomy): domain Eukaryota; kingdom Metazoa; phylum Arthropoda; class Insecta; order Lepidoptera; family Lycaenidae; genus Helleia; species Helleia helle. The sequence goes on from OY971420.1 coordinate 12,297,276, forward strand.
CATAATTTTATACAATAAATCTGTGATATTTATATAAATGATATGTCAATGATATGTCAATTATAATATGAACAACATATTTATGATATATTTTAAAAATATAAAACAATATTTTTAGATTTTCTGTCGTTTGTGGCTTAGTATAGGAGCATATATTATGCTTTTTTCGTTCACTGGATGGCTTAGTTTAAAATATATATAATACAAACAGGCGAGAGAGAATATAACAATGTCTTTATAATGCAGATATATAATAATATCAACGCTGATATGTCCCACTGCTGGGCACGGGTCTCCTCCTCGAAATCAGACGAGGAGGGTTTTGGGCGATAGCTCACCGATGCGTTGGCTTCACATACCTTCAAAGACTTTTAATCTCATCAGGCAGGCAGGTTTCCTCACGATGTTTCCTTCACCGGTGAGCAAGCGATGGTCTCATGTTCGGATGCACGTAGAAATTATGAAAAGCCCATTTCTAGACATCACAGGGGGGGTCAGGATCGAACCCGGACCTCTCGGCTCTCACTCAAGAGGCCGAGCCCATACCCACTAGGCCGATGGATTAACCACAATGCAGATAATATATTATTTAAAAAAAATACTTATTGTTTTGAATGTGGTGAAACACCAACAGCTTTGTTGGTTTTAAACACATACCTGTTTCTGTATGGTAAAAAATGCATTTTTTTTAATTATAACGTTTTAGCAGTAGTTTTTAGTTAATTAAAATGATTCGTTAGAAAAAAGTTTTCTTTTAGACTTCCAGGTGCGCCTTTAATTTAAGATAATTTTTTTATTCGCTTTATACTTTTAACCCTCTTTTTATATAAAATCTAAAACTATTATTTTCATAGCCTAAATTACTCCCTATCAGCTATCTGTCAGTGAAAGTCCCGTCAAAATCGGTCCAGTTTCAGAATTAGCCGCAACAAAGAGACAGACAGACAAAAAAATTAAAAATTGCTTTTTTGATGTAGGTACCGTTTATACTTTTATTTGCATTTAGTAAAAAGATCCTAATTTGAAATTAAAAACAGGCACCTAAATTTTATTATAATATTTTATTATAATTATCTTTATATATATATTTCTTGTGTGCGTGTGTATGTCACTGAACTTCTCCTAGACGGCTGGACCGATCTTGATGAAATTGTTTGTGTGAGTTCAAGGGGATTTGAGGATGGTTTAGATTCACAAAAAAATGTACTGGACAACGTCTGTCGGTGCCACTAGTATAATATAAAATTAAAGTGTTATGTATACTATAGATGTAATAAATGTACATATTATAATAATCAAGTTATGAATTTTATGATAAAACATTCATAAACACCCAGTTAAATAATACCTCATTAAATTAAAAAACTCAGATGAAGTAAAAAAAGGTAGATAGCGCACTTGGAACAAGAAAGTGAAGCCACTTTTTTAAGTATGTGTGAGTGAATGAAGGGTTGCCATTTTTTAAAATATCCCTTAAAATTGTATATTAATAAAAATAGGTAATAAGTGAATGCGACAGTGAATATTTTTATAAAATACAATATTTTATTACTACACGCCTCCTACATATTCGTAATAATATAACGAATATGTAGGAGGCGTGTAGGATCACTTTATAAACTGTCTCAATAGATATGTTATTGACACAATTGTTTTATTTATTTATTTATTCCCATGAATGTAGTAAATACATAGGTGATATTAAAAAAAAAAACAAGTTCTATACATTCTACCATAACATGGTGTGTGAAAATAAAACTTTACATAAATAAACAATTAATATAAATTAACAGGAAAAAATAGTTACAATTAAATAAACTTGATAAATACAACATGTCCTTAAAATCATTGTCACAGAATAACAGTTTCAAAATAATTGATTATAATAGTAATTAGAAAGTCACATTTTATCAATACACAATTTAAATTAAATACATAATATGTCGTTTTCCATTAAAAAAAAAACATTTAAATTATAAAAACATTTCTCTGCAAGCCACACTGTTACATTTTTTTAATTTATTAAATGGTAAATCTTTGAATTTATAAATAATTAAATACATAGTCCTGCTGTGGGTACGTGAGTCCCAAAAAAAATACAACATAGGTTATACGAGGTCATTTCGATTCAGTCATATAGCGATCAAATAATAAAATAATAATTATGTCACCTCTGTACTTAATTATTTTGCTATGGCTTTGCCTGCAATTGACTTACCCACTATTGGGCTATTAGAAATACTAACTTCTGGCAACACTCTTCCGATACGTCATTTCGGGGCAATAATATTATTTATGTTGATTAACCTCAAAATATTGTTAAAATATCTTAAAAGAATATAGTCTTGTGTTTATTTATGTGTGAAACGATATTTCTTTAGACTCTGGTCACTTTTGTATTGTTTTTACTCCATTTAATTACACAGAACGGTTTTTTTTGTCTAACTTACTGCACGACGACTCGTAAGATACTAACAAAAATGAGCTTAGTTTTGGTGTATCTGTGTGCGTGAGCGCGTGTATTTACATGAAGGAGCTTAGTTTTGTGGCTTCAGTATTAGCAAAGGCCGTGCGTCATCTACCTTTTTTTACTTCATCTGAGTTAAAAAAAAACTTTGTTCCAAACTCATATTTTTTGTATGAGTGAAAACTGCCTAGATTTTACAATGAATAGTTAAAGGTCCAACTGCGTACATTACATCATAAGTCTATTGTAGCCCGCGTGCGCCGGGAAAGCTCTCATTATTATACTTTAATAACGTCTCGCAAAAAAGGGCGAGTAACAGTATGCATTATGAAAACATTTAGGACGTAAAACGAGGTATTAAAGTAAAAAAATATCCGGCCCAATTCCATGGGCACACATTAAAACAATGAAAATATTCCAACACATTTCCAACGCGAAATGTTTTATTTCTCGGTTGCTTTTATCAAATGTTCTGGATTGTTCCATTTCATACAATTTTGTAAGAACCTCCCGGAACGTCTCAATTTTATTTTGTGAAAACGTCTCTTGAGATCTTAGAACCGTACATCCAGACGGCTTATTTTAATGAAGCTACGAGAGCAGGAATTGTTGTGGTAGTACAATATTTTGTGTCATACAATGATGTCATGATAAACGTGCTAACATTATATCATAAAGAATGTGTCTTTTAGTAAGCTTTTTATGACGTTTCTGGTGAATATAACAGCAAAATTAACGAGTTGCGTGGAAAGAAACGACACCTTGAGGAAAAATGTGTTCGTGTAATACAATGGGAAAAGTACCTTACTTACCACTTTTCTCTTTATCTTCGTGGGTACTATTATGCTTAGTTTCGGGTATTACCGCACTTTGAGAAAGAACCAAATCATTTGGTTCTATTAAATTAGAATCAAATAACGAATTCTACTAAACAATCCTAACATATTTTGACTTTTTCTAATTTATATTATACTAATTATGGTCTAGTGGGTATGGCCTTGGTCATTTGATTGAAAGGGCCTAGTTTTATCCTAACCCCTGTGGTAGGTACCTTGAAATGGGTTTTTCTAAATTTCTACGTGCACCTGACCATGAAACCATCGCTTTCTCACCGGTAAAGGTAACATCGTGAGGAAACCTGCATGCTTGATAAGATTAAAAATCTTTTTAAGGTGTGTGAAATTCACGAACCTAAATTGGGCATGCGCATCGATGAAATTACAAATCAGACATTCCGATCACATAATATCTGACCAAGATCCTATCTGACACAAGAATAATCATTATATCAATTATGTGGCTCTGTCAGGACGAACGTTTTTTTTTTCTTTAACGCCGGGAAATGCTCTGAGGCATCCCGCGGGGGGTGGGTCTCCCCAGGCAGGTATATGGGACTCGCTGCGCCAGGTAAGTGGACGTAGCTCTACCCACTAAAACCCGGCGAGTGCCACCAATGCCGCCGTTGGTGAGGTGCCCCGGATCTAATAAATAAACAGGGCACATCAATGGCTAGTCAGTCCCCCAAGGGACCGACGCCACCTCCACCAATGGGTTGTCCCGCACCACAGAACCCCCCCTCCCAACGTCGGGACAGTACAATGGGGTGAGGTTCCCATCCTCGCCCCTTGCCCCCTGCTCTTTTGTCCTTTCCTGTCTCTTCTTATAAGAGAGGTAAAAAGAGCCATCTCAGCTCAATTAGGTTTATTAATTATTTTGCATGCATCATGAATGCATATTGAAGTTCAACTCACGAACAAGTCGCGTTCATATTGAATAAACGACACTTTTTCAATCACGTATTGCAGAAATTGATTAAAAATGCACAATGTACTATAAAATATTCAGTACAATATATAAACGTTTCACAATACACAAACAAATAAAATTTGTTAGCAAAATAAACAAAAACTGTTAAAATCAAATTTTTGAATATTGTTAACAACGTGATGAAGATTTATTACAAATGTTTGTACAATTTTTATGTACGTACAAAATATTGTATTATTAAGATTTACCGGTGGGAGGGAAGCGCTGTGCCGCGCTCCCGGCTGCATGGGTACCACCATCTTGCTTGTTTCTGCCATGAAACAGCTTTGCTATGTTTCGGAGAGAAGGGCAAGACAGGCAGTGTAATTACTGGCACCGAGATTTAACATCCTGTCTCAGGATAGGCAACACATAGATGAGTTGCCTGGGCTCGTTCCAGGTAAACTAGTTTATGTTAATAGGCGACGTCGGCCACTTACCATCAGGTGGCACGTTTGCCAGTTTGCCTAACCAACTAACATAAAAAACAGAGTGGTAGATAGGCTGGCTTAACCTTCCGTTGTGCTCTAACGGCAGTGTTGCAGGTTAAAATACAAGTGGGAGTTAGTTTCGTGTGGTCGATCTTAGTCCTAGCGGACCTTGGTTCGAGGCCAGTTTCATGTTCCTAGACTTAAGACAATTACCGCGACGAGCAGGTTAGGATCGCCCTGCCCTATATATCAACCAGCTCGCTTTAAGGTTAAAAGGTCCAGGGAGGGGGTCCAGATGAAGAGTCCTGACGAGGGCGATCAGGGCCGCGCCTCAACTGCTTCCAACTCCCCTTGGCCCCTGGAAGTGTACACCACATTGGTAAGGACATTGCCTGAACCCAGAGAAATACTCTTTGTCAACTGGGTTTGGGAGATGACCCACCAACACAAGAACACATGGCCAGACGCCATTACTTCTTAAGTTAATTATCCTGAGAATACTCTTCTCCGCAATTACATCGACCCTTTTTTTTTTTTTTTTTTCGCAGGAAAATCCTTATGGATGCAGCCAGGATCTTCGGGTAGATCCTGACCCAATGTGGGACTCGCACCTGGGAGTGCCCACCCTAACTAAAACCACTGCGAGCGCCTTCAGCCGCTTTTTGAGGGTCCCGGATATGCAGGCAACGGACAGGATCACCTCAGCGACAGGCTGGCCCCGGCAAAGGCCAGACTACTCCTCGAAGGGGGGGACTGCCCGGCCGCTACTAAGCAGTCCCCACGACGTCGTGCCATACAGACCCAGGTTCCCATCCTGAGCCCGACACGAACACAGGGGCGTTACTGAAGGCGCATTAAATAGCGCCTCCTACGCACCCCCGTTCGTCGCCCGCGGGAGGAGGCCTCGTCGGCGGCCTCCTCTCTCACCCGCTCGTCGACCTCCTTCTGGGACATCACTGCCTCGCAGAAGGAGACCATCGCCGTCCAGGACTCGTCGTCACCGAGTATCGTGGAGATGACGCTCGGCAGAGACAAGTCCCCTCCGATGACTGATGTCAGACTGTGACGCAGCGCCGCCCATCTCGGGCACACCTCGAGTGTGTGCTGGGCTGAGTCCACCGCCGCGCCACAATCGTGACACACTGTCAACGGCTCCCTGCGGGCCGTCCGGCACAGGTACTCACCAAAGCAACCATGCCCTGTGAGCACCTGTGTCAGACGGAAGGTGAGGGGTTTGCGCTTACGGCGCATCCACCGCTCAAGGACCGGGCGCAAAGCAACCGTCAGGTTTTTGCCATACGGTTGCTGCGCCAGGTCCTCCCCCCACCTCCGCATTAACGCCTCTTGCCCTAGTCGGCGAACCCGCAGGATCCCGTCCAGCGTAAGGGTCTCACCGAGACACCTCCTATCCGAGACATAGGAGTGCATCTCGGCAAGAACCTCCGCCACGAGCTCCCACGGGGGGTCACCGGCTAGGGCAGTGGCTGCTGCCCACGAAACCGTACGGTACCCCCGGATCACTCTTACCGCGATGACCCGCTGCGCCGACCGCAGCCTGGCCTTATTCCTCCCGGTAAGGTGATCCGCCCAGATGGGTGCACCGTACGTCGCCATACTACGGCAGACTCCGGAGTATAGCTGCCTGCAGGCGGCGCTGGGTCCTCCGAGGTTCGGGAGGAGTCTGCCCAGTGCACTTGCCGCCTTCACGACCTTCGGTCCCAACATGGAGAAATGTGGGCCGAAGGTCCACCCTCCGTCAAGGATGAGTCCCAGATATTTGATATGGGGGCTCATCCTGACCCTCACCCCTCCGACCTGGAGGGCAGCCCCCGGTGGGGGTCCTTTCCGCCCGGTCCCGCGGAAGAGAAGGGCTTCAGTCTTCTCAGGTCTGACCCGAAGCCCTAACCTCTCTATGCGGCTGATGACGAGGTCGATCCCGACCTCGGCCAGCCGTGCCGCCTCCTTATAGCCTCGAATTACATCGACCCTGCCACTAGTAAAGTTAAGAGATGGTCAAAAATATGACAGCAGTATAATTACAATTCCAATTAAAAATAAAGTGCCAAGAAAAGTTTCATTATTAATTTATTATTAATAAATGAAGATTTTAAAACTTTCGATGCCAGCACCAGGCTATACGAAGATAGCCGATGTTAAAGGAGCCGGGATGTAATATTAATTTAATGTAAAACATAATATCAACCCTTATATTATGTCACACTGCTGGGCACGGGTCTCCTCCTCAGGTGAGGAGGGTTGGTGAACTTCACACACCTTCAAAGACTTTTAATCTCATAAGGCATGCAGGTTTCGTCACGATGTTTCCTTCACCGGTGAGCAAGCGATGGTCAGGTGCAGGTATAAATTTAGAAAAACCCATTTCTAGACATCACAGGGGGAGGGGGATCAGGATCGAACCCGGAACTCTCGGCTCTTATTCAAGAGGCCGAGCCCATACCCACTAGGCCATTGTCGCTCACGTAAAACATAGATAAATAAAATAATAAGTAACAGATAAGTCTCTTTATTGTTTATTTACGCGTGTATCTAGATGATATTATGATTATCAAGATCTGTGAGGCCGGCTAATCAAGTGAAACGACTTAGCGACCTTCAAGAAAAGAGCATACTCATATCTGAAAGGCCGGCGACGCACCTGCTAATCCAATCCACTGGTGTAGCGGGTGTCTGTGGATGTCGCTCTTCACTCACCATCAGGTGAATCGACTATCCGTTTGCCCCCTCTTCTATATAAAAAAAGTGATCATTTTACACTTTACGCAGCAGGCGCGGGTTTGAACCTCCCCTCCGTGGTTCAAGCCTTGTCGTGGCGGTGGGGCTCAGTCGCTTAACGTTAACCCAGCACCTTGAGCCAAGGGAGCAGCTCTTTGTACTCAGCGTCAGTACCTTGAGGAACTAACTAGCCTTATAGGTGCCCTGTTTTCTCATTAAATCCGGGGCACCTCACCAAAGACGGCATTGGCAGCACTCGCCGGGTTTTATAGTGGGTATAGCTGCGTCCACCTTACCACTTTTCGGGCGCAGCGAGTCCCACATACAGTGCAGATACTATTTTGAGGATGAATATAGATGTATCCACTGGATTATAGTCGTGTATGTCTGTGTGTCATATTTTTTTAATACCTTTCCTTTTACTCATAAAACAAGTAATGACGAACTTATCACCGGGGATAGGTTAACGAAATGTGATTGTTAAATGGTGACGATGCGATGGCAGGGCGATGGTTAAGATTCCCTCCATAGTTCAGGCCTTGTCATGGTGGTCGGGCTCAGAAACCTAGGGTGAGCCATTGCACCTTGGGCGAAGCGAATTGGGCCGAGGGGGCTCTTTGTACTCCTCTTATAAGAAGAGGGGACAAAAGAACAGGGGAAAGGGCCAGGACAGGAACCTCACCCCATTGTACTGTCCTGTCGTTGGGAGGGAACACAGAACACTGTGGTGCGGGACATTCCCTCTGTGGAGGTGTCGTCGGTCCCGTGAGGGACTGACTAGCCGTCGAGGTTTTGCTCAACAGATCCGGCACCTCACCAAAGGCGGCATTGGTGGCACTCGCTGGGTTTTAGTGCGTAGAGCTACGTCCACTTACCAGCTTTTGGGTGCAGAGAGTCATATCCGCCTGGGGAGACCCACTCCCCCACGGGATGCCTTAGAGTATTTACCGGCGTTAAAGAAAAAAAAGGGCGATGGTTAAGATAAAATATAAAAAAATAGGCTCTAGGCTAAAATACGCCAAGATGTGGCTTCGTATCAAATTCAATTTGCGGTGTAATTAAACGCTGCAGGTAATTAATTACATTGTATAATCATCAGTGAACTGAAATTGAGAATATTATATAAGGGCTAAAAAACTGACTGCAAGAGTAACGTGGTCAGACGTCCAGTTTTTCGGAAACCTGTCCCGTTGTCTCAAAAGCAAGGTCTGGGACGCAAAATTGTCCCGTTTATTTTTTTCAAAATCTCGTGCATTTGCATCATTTAATAAAAAAGGCAAATTTTATAAAAAAAAGCAATAAAGTGAATCGTCAGAGGATAGTTGACTTAAATCGACTGCTATTTTTATTAACGTTTAAAATGACTTAAGAGGTAATGCCATGCGGCTTTGCAACCGAATTGGGGCAGCACGGCCGGCGTGGGATCTCGCTCATATGACACTGGCATAAATAAACAGTTGCTATGATGTTTATGGGTGTTGGTAGTCACCTAAGGCTCCGACTCCGAACTCCGAACTCATTTGCCCTCCTATGATATAAAAAAAGACTCTATCTTAAGTCATTCAGTGAAAAAAGGCAGATCAAATGCTGATTGTGATTAAAGTGATGATGATTATGATATAACAAAAATGGTTTCCCAAAACTTAACTTGAAATTTGTTTCCGAACCTCACTCACGCTCCCGTTGAGTAAATTCCTTTTTATTGCACTAATTCTGAATATTATATTACTGAAATACACGTGCAAATGCTCATATTATATATATTTATGATAACTTTCAACATCAAGGCAAAACAGACATAATAAACTAGAAATTCATGCTCTTTATTCTAATTTCATTTCAGAACATAAGCCTTACTTATATGAAGTTCTCACATTTTATTTCATTACATAGAGCAATTAATCATATGAATTATAAGCACACATGGAGCTTTATTAAATTGAAAAGGGTACAATTAATTCTTAACTTAGTTTAGCTCAACCATGAGCCAATTTCTAATCCAACTATTTTTAATTCCCATATACCTGGATCATCCCCACCATGGTTCAGGGCTTGTTGTAGCGGTGGAGCTCAGTAGCCTAGGTTGAGCAACCAGCACCTTAGGCGAAGCTAATTGAGCCGAGGGGGCTCTTTGTACCTTACCTTTTATAAGAAGAGTGGACAAAAGAGCAGGGGGCAAGGAGCAAAGACGGGAATCTCATCCCCATTGTACAGTAAAATACTCCCGACGTTGTGAGGGGTTGTTCTGTGGTGCGGGATAACCCCTATGAGCTGCGCCCACTTACCAGCTTTCGGACGGAACAAGTCCCGCATACCCGCCTGGGGAGACCAACTCCCCCCGGGATGCCACAGAGCATTTACCGGCGTTAAAGAAAAAATTACTGACGTTAGTTGAACGTGACAACGTCATAAGAAAATTGAACGCCTCACAGCGAAGTAACGCCGCATACGTCATGTTTTTTCGTTCGTGTAGCCGGCTATATCGTATTATAAGACGTTGTCACGTCAAAAAACCTGGATCACACACACACACATACACACACACACGGGTCCACAAGTACAAAGATGAGTCTTGTACTTTTGGACCCAATGGAACGGAAACCGTTACGACCTGTGACAGATGGAACAGTATCGCGGAGAGAGAGTTACAAGAGGTCAGTACTTTCTTACACTCCCTTAAACGCGGGAAAGACTGGGGTGATGCTATTCTACTCAGAGTTGATAAAAAACTGTCGTAGGATGCGGCCAAATCCGCATGATAAAATAATATTATGTTTAGGTGAAAATGATTATGACATGAAGGCTGTTTTAACGCAACTCAAATGTATTATTCACACTTTTGATGAAAATAAGATTTATGTGCTAAGTGTAAATGAAAATAAATATATAAATGTTAATAAATTAAATAGCCTCATAAAAAATATATGTACTAAATATGATAATTGCCAATTTTTGAATTGCAAATATTTTACGGACCATGAAATTTGTAAATCAATTAATTACGCCATAGACTGTAGTGATTACTCCGAAAAATATTTATGTCCCAAAGAAATAAAGAAATTAATAGCGCGGAATAAGCCTAGTTACAACAAAACAACTCTAAAATTAAAGAAAGGCACAATCCCTTTCTATTTTCAAAATATAAAAAAAACTTACGGAGACACGGGAAGTATCAAATGTCCACTACATATCAAAAAGGGTACAATACCATATTACTTTCCTATAATTAATAAAACTAAGACTACATTTTTTCGACTCTAAATGCACTAATTCTATTCCTTATAACTTTACTATCTTCCACCAAAATATTGCTAGCATCTTGTCAAAGCAAGAGCTGATTGAGTTGACTCTGCATGAGCTACGTGAAAAACAATATGACCCAGACATATTGTGTTTTTCGGAAACATTTATAAGAAAGGGCTTCGAGAACTTTGTCAAAATAGACGGTTATAACCTAGCAGCTTATTATTGCAGAGATAAACAGAGAGGCGGAACCTGTGTTTTAATAAAAACAGGCATCATATTCAATGAGCTACCATCCATAAAAAATAATGCTACATTGAGTACTTTTGAAGCCTGTGGCGTAGAAATTTTAGATATAAAATTAATTATCATTTGCGTATACCGCACGCCTCAATCGGACCCGAACATATTCTTAACTAAATTAAATTATGTTTTACACGACTTAACATCAAAATATAAATACAGAACACATTAACTAGTCATAGCTGGGGACTTCAACATTAACACACTACAAAAGGGTAACATCACTAACATGCTGCAAGATCTCTCTTCTAATTACGGCCTTAAAATTCATATAAATGTCCCTACACGTAAGCTATCTTGTATTGATCACATTTTGAGTAACATCCCAGATGCCACTGCAACAGTACTCCCGTTGTATCTTTCTGATCATGATACAGCGCAGTTACTGAGCTTCTCTATAAAATATAATTTATCTAAGTATACGATATATCATATATTTAAGAGAGACTTTAATAAAAATAGCATTCGTAAGTTTAAAGAGTGCTTATCTGAATTATCCTGGACTAATATATACATGGAATCTGATGAGAACGTGGCATTTAGCAGTTTTCATGAGTTGTTTTGTCTTTTTTATAATCTATGTTTTCCTTAAGTGCGAATTAAAGTAACTACTAATAAAAGAAATCAAAACTGGATGAGTAGAGGTCTAAAAGTAAGCTGCAATACTAAACGAAAATTAAGATATAACTATTACAAAAATAAAAATATTGTTAACAAGACAAACTACACCAAATATTCAAATATCTTAAAAAAATGCATCATAATCTCAAAAAAAAACGCGAACATAAACTACATACAAAATAATGATAACAAATGTAAAGCCACTTGGACCGTTATCAAAAATGAAATACACAACACATAATATTAAGAATACTATTCAAAGCATTAAAAGTGATAATAAAATAATAACCAATCCCATTGAAATAGCGACTGCGTTTAATAATTTCTACATAAATTCGACACACAGAAACACAACTGCGAGTGTTAAAACTAGAAATAAAAATGTATTAAATAATAATAATACAATGTTTCTCAAACCTATGTCCCAAAGCGAAGTCAAAACCGAAATGATGTTACTAAGAAACACAAAGTCTGAAGGATATGACGAAATCAACACAAAAGTTATAAAAGCTTGCACAAACGAACTAACAGCAATATTAACATATTTGATTAATTTGTCATTTTCTTGTGGATCGTTTCTTAAACCGATATATAAGAAAGAAGAAAAACATAACATGGGCAATTATCGCCCAATAACTTTAATACCTATATTGTCAAAGATATTCGAAAAGTGCATGTTAAAAAGACTTCTTGAGTTTTGCGATAAATATAAAATAATAGCAAACGAACAGTACGGGTTTCAAAAAGGAAAATCAACTACGCTAGCGATATTTGCACTTTTAAAAACAGTCATAAATAATATAAATGATAATAATATTACGACAGGGCTATTCTTTGATTTATCTAAAGCCTTTGATTTAGTTTCGCACGACCTTTTGCTGCAAAAATTAGAAAATCTTGGAATTAGAGGTCCAACTCTTCAGTGGATTTCTACTTACCTAATTGACCGACAACAGTGTGTTACCATAACCGAAATAAAAGACGAACATTTAGACTGGAAAGTTCATATAAACGACTTGTCTTCTCGGATAAATAAATTTGTATATGCCCTTAAACGTATTAAAAACACGACTAACGCAAAAACGGCTATTTTATCATATCATGCCTACGTGGAATCCATTTTGCGTTATGGACTTATACTATGGGGTAATAGTACAGACTTTACTAGAGCATTTATCGCACAGAAAAAATGCGTCCGTGCTATATGTGGACTCAAACCGGATGAATCCTGTCAACCCATCTTCAAAAAACTTGGCTTATTACCGCTACCGTCACTATATTTCTTTGAGACTTGTATGTTCGTACGCAGGCATAAATACCTATTTATGTCAGCAGTGGAAATAAACTCTCGTAGCCGGCGAGACCCCTATAAGCTAGTGATAGATACTCAACCTAGATTAACTAAATATAATAAAAGCTGTTTAAATATGTGTGTAAAGCTATATAATAAATTACCGATTAACATAAAGAAGCTAAGTATGAGAATGTTTAAAATTAAAATGTATGAGTGGGTCTCAAAAAATAATTTTTATAGCATTAATGACATAATTACAATGAAATAATTAATAATATGTATATAAAGCCTTCTCTACTGTTTCTCTATTCTATTATTTTGCATGCTATTAAATTGTGTAGCAAAACATGAGAATCACAATGTATTGTAACAACTTACAACCATGTTTGATGCAAATAAATTATTATTATTATTATTATTACTCTACCGGCACCATACGGTGTGAGAGTATAGGGGTAGGGGAAGTCGGAAGACGCGGTGGCTGGATGGGTTAAGAGAGATTCAAGGAGTGTTGAGGTACACGAGAATTAACGTCAAGTCAGTAAAACCTAAAGTCTTCTAACATCCTTTCGAAGTACACCTACGTACTATTTATTCCAATATAAAGTGTGCCAAATTTGATTCAAATCCATTCAATCGTTTTGGCCTAAATTTTCTCTAAAGGAAAAATATCTTATCTTATATCTTATATCTTTAAATGAGCAATTCTTGTATATATATATATAATTGGAATCTCGGAATCGGCTCCAACGATTTTCATGAAATTTTGTATATAGGGGGTTTCGGGGACGATAAATCGATCTAGCTAGGAATCATTTTTAGAAAATGTCATTTGAAAAAGAAAATACCGAGCAAAGGTCGTCTCGGTCATCCAACTAGTACTTTTTATAATAGATACACTTATTAATTTCGTATATCTCGTTACTAGTGATTTTATATGTCTTACTCTTTTTCGAAAATCAGCCAAACTATTTAATACAAATTTGTATTAATTATATTTAAAAAAATATGCCTCAGTACTAAGACCATATTTTTTCATATTTTATATTTTTATATAATGAAACAATTTTTACGGATTTTATCGCGAATTATTAGGATTTTTACATGCCCGACGTTTCGGTTACTTTATAGCAACCATGGTCACGGGAGGACTATATCCGAAACGTCGAGCTTGTAAAAATCCTTATAAGTCGCGATAAAATCCGTAAAAATTGTTTCATTATGAGTCAAATTCGCGTAAACATTAGAAAACAATATTTAATACATTTATAATTTATTTTAAAACAAGTATGCAAAATTATATTTACTTATCTCTATAAAATTACCCCGCACGTGACGGACATGCGGAATAGAGATACGAAGCTCCTGACGCAAAAAGCATTCCCGCGACGTGCAGTTTTAAAGGTCGCCTTAATAGACTATCTTAAGGCAATCTAAACTTTCTCCTAGCGATAAAAGCACGAACCACTTCAAATAAAAAGTTTAAAAACAATACATTAGATTTGCTGAGATCGTAAAAGTTAGGGCGCGCTCTATTACATTTTCAAATAAGTGACGCCTTTGCCAATTGTTGAATAGTTGAATAAAACGCCCAATACTAAGAGACCTTCACTTTTAGCGACGGTTCCCGTTTTTGGTCTGGCTTTCAGGAAACTGGGGGACGTAGGAAGATCTTTGAGAGTTGGGAATGCGTTACTCAAAGGCACGTGCCGAATGAGTTAACCTGCGCACAACTTCGTGAATCAATCAACGTTTTGACTCTGCCCGGCAAACGGTTTGGTGGCTACTGCGCATGCTCCATAATTTAGGGAAGAGACGTGCCGCTGATTAGCAGAGGGGGAATATAACACATCCGTTTCCTGTAAAAATCATCATACTTCATGTTAAGAAATTTATATTACTTTATCTTTTATTACTATAAAAAATAAATTATAATAATTTGTTTATACATTTAACCTTTATTAAATTGATACTCTATCAAATTTGAGCGACCTATTTAAGTATTAGCATTCTCTCGCCAATTAGATATAAATGGTTTGTTAATGCTATCGATATAACTGTCAAATGTCAAGACTTCTTTGGGGGGACATCACTGGGCGCGTCACAAGTATCCCGCCGAAAGCCATCGCCAGGCAGCGGCAGTATCCGCGCGCAACCGGTGTGTGTAGAACGCCGCCCACATGCCGCCCGCACAAACTCCCGATCGTAAACACGACCAAGGTATGTAACTTATTTTGTATTTTTGAATTGTAAATAAGTATATAAAAAAAGAAATAAGCACACAAAATAATGGGAAATACCCTCCCTTTTATTTTTAAAAGTTTTACACGTGACCAACGAATACTTTTCGCGAGAACGTTTTCCGTTGCGTGACTTAGATTTGAGCGGCGAAAATTAGGGACGCTTATTTCGCATAAAATATTTTGTGGAAAAAATTACTGAAGCTTATTTTTACTTCGAACATGGAAATTCATTTGAAATTTTGTCTACGAAATATGGTATGTCAACCAATGTTTGAAAAGACCATTGTGGCTTCATTATACCGGCCAATATTTACAAAACATTCAATTCATTAAAAGTTATGGAATACTTATTGTGTGAATGTATTGCACATTTGTGTATATCATACTAACATATTTTATACATCTATATGTAGCTATGCTTCTAAATTGTTTTAAGCAATTAGTTTTAAGCGTGAAGGAGTTAAAACATAAACACCATTAATAATAATATTCTGACAGTTTAAATTCTCTTCATTGTGTACATTTGAAGGGCTTCGAGAAATACAAAGTAAACACTAATATAGATAACGATGATAGCATTTATTTTCGATTCCTTGACGTTCAAATAATGCTTGGATATAATGATATAATGATAATAATGATAGGAAATAATATAAATAATAAAAATGGAAATAATGATAGGAAATATTTACGTAATTTTGCAAATGTGTTTAGATTATTTTGTTATTGTAAACTTTTATTATATATTACATTATTATTTTTTGCTTATGTTTTGTATTAAATAAACAATTATCGGCCACAAATGAATAAATTATACGTAGAGACAAAAATAATATTAAATAATTGTTTTTTTTTTTATTAATAGAACAAGCTTATAATTATGAAAGTTAAATTGAGATGTAGGTAAGTGTAGTTACCATTATCTAGAAATAGGCGTATAGATTAAGTTACGTTCCACGGCTTTCATTGGTTTATTATGTTTTATCTAACTATAAGAGAGGGCACTTCAGTTGACACATGTATCAGTCCCACCATCATCAGTACCACATATTTGTCCATAAAGAAGCTTCGCTTTTTAGGATATGAACGGATATACAGTTAATTTCTGGTAAAAGGATCTCTGGTAAAGGGGAAGGGGAAGACAACAATCTTATTTCATGTATGGCTATATTATATTGGTTCATTCAATGGTTTCAGGGTGACTGAGTTTGAGGCGTTTTAATGTCAAAGTTGTTCAAGTACATCTGCATCGATAATTTGATTAGTTAGGTTAGCGCAGAAAGTGCTCAAGTGTCCTGAAACCCTGACTTCCTTAACTTTGGATTGTATCATATCGATTTCTGATTCCCTTGCAAATAGCAATCTTATCTATTTAAATTAGAATTTTTTACTATTCAAACAAACCACGGATTATCCTTGGCGTTTTTTGAAATGGTTTGTAGTTTATGAGATCTGCTAGTGAGGGCTATTCTGTTTGTTTGCAGACATAGCGAGACGAAGGTAGACATGAACGGATACTTTAGGTAACAGTTTCGTCAAATATACCGACTTGTTGAGCAAGGGTAAAATACGACTAAACTGTTTCCATTTTTTCATTGTCAACACTGAAGACCGTCGTTATACTGAACAAAATTAAATTTTGTAAGAGGTAGTGCCATGCTGCTTTGCAGTCGAATTGGGCCGATCCGACCGGGTGGTACCTCTCATTCACATGACACCGGCGTCAAGTGGGCTATGCTGTTGCGTTTCGTGCGGTTTGTGAGTTTCCGGTGGCCCATTGAGGGCAAAGGAGGGCAACGCATCTGCTTTTGGTTGTGCGGATGTCTATGGGCGTCGATAGTCACTATAAGGCTCCAACAGCTTGGTTGCCTCCTTATCACATAAAAAGATAAATAGTTAACTTAATAGAAGAAAATCCAGGGACCGGTTGTGCTGTTTTTTCTATGAATGGCCAACTTGGCGTTCCTCGACAGAGGCCTATATCCAGCAGTTAACGGATGGTAATGATGATGATGGTCTAAAAATACAATCAACGCAGTTAGATGTTATCGGGTTATCAGGCGCAATGAAGGATTAGAATAGCTTAGTTTTTATTTAAATCAAATCCTAATTAGTGGAACACGAGCTAGTTATCTATTGAGGATTATAGATCTTTGAAGCTATTATTTACTATGAATTTTATTTTGGAATTGTAGAAAATATCTTTCTCTTCTTATTATTTATTTTGGAAATACATTTAATTTAATTAATTATAATTAAGATATGGCGTCATATTTTGATATAATTTAACCAAAAATTCAACAGATAAAGAATTGGCATTTAAAACTCGAAAAAGGGTACACGGTCTGCGTCAAACTTCATTGTAGGTACTGTTGCAAGCCAATTTTTTAAGAAATATATAAAATTCTTACACTTGCACTTCCGTCATTATAAATTTTGGAAAGCGCTGTTTTTTGACGTGATAACGTCTTATAATTCGATGGAGCCGGCTGCAAGAACGAAAAAACATGACGTATGCGGCGTTACCTCGCTGTGAGGCGTTCCATTTTCACACACAAGTCACGTTCAACTATCGTCAGTAAACCGTAAAATTTAAAATAATAGTAACTCACTTTCGTTTTTTTTTAGATAGCCACTCCTAGTAGAAGAGATACCAATAAAATCCGCTTGCAAAAATGCAAAACATGATTAATGATTAAGGGCTGGGGGCAAGGGTGGAGGACGAGAACCTCACCCCATTATACTGTGCCGACATTGGCAGGGGTTGTTCTGTAGTGCGGGACAAACCCTTGTGAAGGTGGCGTCAGTCTTCTGAGAGACTGACTAGCCGTCGAGGTGCCCTGTTAGCTCAACAGATCCGGGGCACCTCACCAAAGGCGGCATACACTCGCCGGATTTTAGTGGGTAGAGCTGCGTCCACTTAGCATTTTTTCGGGCGCAGCGATGCCCACATACCCGCCTGGGGAGACCCATTCTCCAGCGGGATGCCTCAGAGCATTTCCCGGCGTTAAAGAAAAAAAAATAGGTCCACCTATTACTAGAATAAAAAAAGAGTGTGCGTGTAATCTTTACACACGGTTGAAGTAATTCATTTTTGCCCAGCTTTTAATAGCCCAATTATTAGTTTTCTTTTAATTTTAGAAGGTTTTATTTTCAATTTTAGGGCGTTTGAAATCGTCTAAAAAGCTGAAATTATAGACATGACCAAATACCAAAGTGCATTATGTATTACCTAAAGTGCCTCAAAAGATTTTAATAATCTTATCTTTATATATATATTTCTTGTGTACGTGTGTCACTGACCTCCTCCTAGACGGCTGGACCGATTTTGATGAAATTTTTTGTGTGAGTTCAAGGGGATTCGAGGATGGTTTAGATTCACAAAAAAAATATTTTGTACAGGACAACGTCTGGCGGTGCCACTAGTATTATAATATATTTGTATAAGGTATCATTTACTAATATTACATAGATTATAAGGGTAGTGGTGTACAGTCAGATCAAAGTTCACATATTATATTGATAGTAATCACAATTGTGACGTCGTATAAGGGATTGTAGAAATATCTACACAATATGCTATAATCATCATCATAATAATGAACACTTTGTAAGTTTCATACCAAATTAATAATCATCTTAATAATTGTATCATTTTGCGTTAACAATGGTTATGACTAATTAAGATTTATAATCATCACGAAGATCATTATTATTCATGATCATATCACTGACTTGGTGAATGTACGAATACGAAAATACAGAAAAAAGCAGACTCACATTTTTTTGCGAACATTACATTTTTTTATTACAATCGCTTGTACCTACATGATGCAAAATATTTATTTGAGATGATTTTAAAACTTGGTGATAATTGGAGAGGCCAATGTCAATAAGGCAGATAAAGCAAAAAATAAAATAAAATGATGATGATTGAGATTAGGAAATAAACTAGCAAATCATTTATTAGTATGTAACAGCCTGACCAGAAAAATAAAAACTCTCGCCATATTGCAGAAATTTTCGGAACTAATTTATGTATGGACTATACTATGTGTTACAGTATAAAAGACACAGTGGCGAAACTCATGCAGGGTTTATATATTTCTGGTCAGGCTATAGACATATTATATCCTTGTACAAAGTATTCGTCATATTATTATCATCATATAGTCGGTAGGAGGTAGTGGCATGCTGCTTCGCAGCCGAATTGGGCCGGCATGACCTCGGGGGTACCTCTCGCTCACATATACTGGAGTCAAGTGACAGCTATGCTGTCGCGTTTCGTGTGGTTTGTGAGTTTCTGGTGGCCCATTGGGGGGATAGGGAAAAGGAGGGCTACACATCTGCATAGCTATTGGTAGTGCGGATATCTATGGGCGTCGGTAGTCACCGGCTCCGACTGCTCGGTTGCCTTGCTATGACATAAAAAAGGGAAAGCTATGTACAAAATCCACTATAAAGTATGAATATAAGATTTCATAAACAGATAAAACTGGGTGGTTCAATTCATTTAATATTGTTCAAACACAATTTTTAGATTCTGTCTGGCTTGCGACCAATAACTGAAACTTTGGTCATAAAACCCTCCCTATACTTGTTCCGAATATCATATTCTTTTTAAGAAATATCTCCTCGTTCCGGTTTCACTTGGGCTCCGATTCAATCGATTAACATTATTTTCACCTTTTTTTTCTTTTACGCCGGGAAATTCTCTGAGGCACCCCGTGGGGGAGTTGGTCTCCCCAGGCGGGTATGTGGGACTCGCTGCGCCTAAAAGCTGGTAAGGTTCAAGGACGCAGCTCTACCCACTAAAACCCGGCGAGTGCCACCAATGCCGCCTTTGGAGAGGTGCCCTGTATCTAATGAGCAAACAGGGCATCTCGACGGCTTGTCAGTCCCTCAAGGGACCGACGCCACCTCCAAAGAGGGGTTGTCCCGCACCACAGAACAACCTCCCTCCTAACGTAGGAATTGTACAAGGGGGTGAGTTTCCCATCTTGGCCCCTTGCCCCTCTGCTCTTTTGTCGCCTCTTCTTATAAGATGGGTACAAAGAGCAGCTCCCTCGGCTCAATTTATATATACTGAGCCCCATCGCCACGACAAGGCCATGGTTGGAACATAATTTTTTACCTGATATCACATAGGTAATAAAAACTCGAAGTAGAATAAAATTTCTATACTGTAATAAATTAATAATAAAATAAACTCTATTACTCTCAGAAATTATCCTAGAACATGTGCTTCAATAAATATTTAATGCTTTAAATTTAATTGTTGCCATTATAGTATCTCCAATCAAATATTATTATATCTCTAAAAATCTTTTTACATTTTTATGGTTTTCCCAATTTTTTTAAATATAGCGTGTTGTGGATTCGTCTATAATATAATATTAGAAGATTTTTTTTAAAATAAGGAATTCTCCTCCTCCGCCCTTTCCTATTTTATTTGGGGTTGGCCTTCCATGTCATGCATCTCCAGGCATCTCGTTCCTGGGTCGTCTCTGTTGAGTTAAGAGATTATGAATAAAAAAACTCTAGATTTATCTTTAGAAAATTGACCCGAAAATTACAAAGAAACAAGACAAGCGTCGTTGTCTTAAAATTATTACCCCGTCAACGTTTTAACGAGGAAATTATTCTTCTTTTTTATCTTTAGAGATATATTTTCTTTGATTACTAATTAATATTTTATTCATGACAAGTTTACATATCTTACTTATACTTTCTTTTCTATTCACTTATATTATTTCACATAATGTAGAAGCAATTTATCGTTTTAACTTCCACTAATTCTTAAAATTTCGTACAAAATGCTTTTACTTTCTATTGAATGTAGTAGCGAGGTACAAGTACGTTTGTCACGTGCAGAGACTTCCCCGGTATAAACCTTATTACACATAGTACAAGAGCCGGACCTACCTTGTGCACTCTCATTCTTTTCCCAAAAAAAAAAAATACAAGGTTTGGTAAAATCAATTACGGAAACTTTGGGCACGTGATCTACTGCTTGTGTAAAGACGTTTAGGCAAAAAAAAATTGAAATTCGAAAAAAAAAATTAAATAAAAAAAAATTGCAAGAAATGAAATCTATTGCATTAAATCGTCCGCCCGCAATTCATACATACAAGAAAGGTATACAAAATTAAATTATATTACAAGAAATAAAATCTATTGCATCCAATCAACAGCGCGCAATAAATAAACACAAGGTCATCGGGTTCATGTCTCGACAGCTGATCGAATTATGTAACGGGGTTTTAACGATTTCATAAGACTGCCAGATTGATAGCAACATACACAACTAAGTACCTTTTAAAATTTACATCTCATTTAGGGTATGAAATCGGTAAAACCCCGTTACGTCAGTCGAATCAGCTGTCGAGACATGAACCCGATGACCTTTCTTGTTTATTTATTGCGAGCTGGCGATTTAATGCAATAGATTGAATTTCTTGCAATATAATTTAATTTTATATACATTTCTTGTGTTTATGAATTGCGGGCGGACGATTTAATGCAATAGATTTCATTTCTTGCATTTTTTTATTTTTTATTTTTTTCGAATTTTAATTTTTTTTTTTGCCTAAATGTCTTTACACAAGCAGTAGATCAGGTGCCCAAAGTTTCCGTAATTGATTTTACCAAACCTTATATATTAAAATACATTAAGAGATTATACCTTTTTGCCTATCATGAGACATAAGATGTTAAGTCTCGGTGCCAGTAATTACACTGCCTGTCTTGCTCTTCTCTCCGAAACACAGCAAAGCTGTTTCACGGGAGAAACAAGCAAGGTGGTGGTACACAAGGCGCGGCACAGCGCTTCCCTCCCACCGGTAAACCTACCCTCATCAGGTGCTGGTTTTATTATAAAAAATGTAAACTTTACTTTTTCAAAAATTAGAAAAAATCCTTTCTTAAAAAATACAGTATCAATAATAATTAAAATACTTAAATTATTCCACGTTAAGCATGACAACACACATGGAAACCATAAGCAGGTAAATAATATACGTGTTCAATATGGGTTTAGGAAAGTAAGAGCCCGCTCTTAGACTATCCGATCCGAGTGCGGTGCGTCAAAAGTCAAAGTACACGTAGGACTATTTATCCGATCTCTCCGTTATTCGTGAGTTATTGTTGACGGGCCGAAGTAGCGATAGTTTTCTTTGTATGAACAGAGTGGCAATAGGAAATGAGAATTTTCTTTCGCTCTTAGTATGCGATTGTACCTGGCCATATTCAACGGATTCTTAAGAATGATCATTTTTCAAATCATCACTTCGCTAGTTATCTGTGGGCTAGCTTTGGAACCAGTAGCAAAGTTATTTGACGTTCAATAAGCTGATTTTTTTTGTTTTTTTTTTTCAATTTCACGCCGGGATATGCTTTGAGGTATCCCGTAGGTCTCCCCAGGCGGTTATGTGGGACTCACTGCGCTCAAAAGGTGCTAAGGTGGACGCGGCTTTACCCACTAAAACCCGGCGAGTGCCAGCAATGCAACCTTTGGTGAGATGCCCCGGATCTGTTGAGCTAACAGGGCACATCGACGGCTAGTCAGTCCCTTAAGGGACCGATGCAACCCCACAGAGTGGTTGTTCCGTCCCACAGAACAACCCCTCCCAACGATGGGACAGTACAATGGGGTGAGATTCCTGTCCTTGCCCATTGTCCCCCTGCTCTTTTGTCCTCTATTCTTATAAGAGGGATACAAAGAGCAGCTCCCTCGGCTTAATTTGCTTCGCCCAAGGTGCTGGGTTCACCCTAGGCTACTGATTCCCACCGCCAGGACAAGGCTTGATCTATGGTGGGGTTCAATAAACTAACACTCTTACTTACATTATTGAATAAAAACTTTTTTACTTTAAACTTTACTTTGCTGTCTATATGAATATTAAAAAATGTTTTCAACACATCCTTTTGTAATTTTTCGATGTCAGTATTTTTCAACTTTTAATCCAATGTTTGGAAAAAAGAGCTTAAATATCTATTGTGAGGGTTATTTCATATGCTTGAGTTGAATATTATAAAATACCGGAATATATGGAACATAAACAGGATTAAAAAAAGGTTTTAATATCTATGGACGCTTTTAAACCACGTCAATCTGGTCCCGTGTTAAGTTCTCGAAGAACTTGTGTTACGGGTACCAGACAACGGAAATATATTTAATACTTTTATACTATACATTTATTTAAGATTTTTATTATATAATAAATATATTTAATATACATCCAGGACCCAGGAAAACAGAAACTTTATGTTCCCTGGGGGCATTCGAACCCGCTACCTCCGGCTTGAGCGCAAACGCGATTACCGCTGAGCTACAGAGGTCAACAAATATCAGATAGATTTGATTTTTTCAGGGTAAAGAGGATCTCCTTGTTCATCAATTTGACAATAAATTAAGGTTCATATACATATTTCGTTATCTACACAGTGGCCGTTCTGTGTTGGATGCGAGAAACGAGGGATTATTCGCTTTGGCGTTCTTTGAGGGGGGCCTATGTTTAGCAGTGGACGGATAGGGGCTGATAATGATGAAGATATCTATACAAATAAATAAAATTAAACTGTCTGTTTGTAATTTCAAACTAACAGTTGTTCACCAAATAAATTAGAATGTATACGGCATTTACATGTAAAAGTAAACATTTTTATTGAATTATCTGTGTGTCTGTTTGTCATTTTGTTCTGGCTAATCTCTGAAACGAATGGGCCGATTTCAACGATATATATGGAGTAAAATTAGGTTTATTCATCTACGCTCCAGAAGCAGCTGTAAATCTAAGTCAATGTGGGCAAAGCTGCGGGCAATAACTAGTTCTATACTATACAAAATATGTATCCATATTCACATAATTAATGAATAATATTTCTATTAATATTAATAAGTGGAAGACTATCAGTGTCAAAAAAGAGATATCATTTGTATGATAACTTATGAATACACGAAAATCCTATTACGAGACTATTTATTTATTGGACGACCTTGACGGGGATCATCACTGAGCTTGACACGTCCACGTTGAAATTCAGCAAACCAGCGATAAATTGTGGTTTTGAATGGGGCTTCATCACCAAATGCAGAAATCATCCGGTCAATACACAGTTTTTGTGTTAAACCACTTCGAAAGTCATAATAAATAATCGCTCTAGAATTTTCTCGAGTCAATTCCATTTTCTCAACGACTAAACAAGTTTGACAAGACCTTGTGACAAGACCAAGAATCTTTTTTTTAATAAATAAATGGTATTCGATTTTTAAAACCAAGGAGTTTTATAATTAAAAAGATTTTAATATGATAGGAACAGTGGAAATATTCCATTCCCGATACTTTTAGTGCAGCCTATGTATGTAGAAGTAAAATAATAAATTAAAACGTATCTCGGTACTAATTAAAGATAAATCCTCATGTCATTCTATATTTGAACTAGACTCAAACGTCCGTTTTTCACATCGAGCATATAACCGGAATAGAGAGGTAATGTTATGTGTTCTGTATGAAAACATTTTCCGCCAAATTTGTACTGCAACGCTCCGCCGGTACTGTGCTCTGATTTCGCGAGTAGAGGTCATTGATAGATGATTGGCCGATGGGACGTACACCCACGTCACAGATTGGTTGAATTACTATTACGTCAGTGACAAATCACTGACCAGTTCCGGAATCTTATGACTCACATTACTACTCTATCCGGTTGTATGTTCGATGGTTTTTCATCCCCTTTCTAAAAAAATAGATTGTTTTAAAGAGGTGTAATATTAGGCGTGTTTTTTTTTTAATGTCATCTTCTCTCG
The DNA here is from genome assembly GCA_963853865.1 of Helleia helle. Lineage (NCBI taxonomy): Eukaryota > Metazoa > Arthropoda > Insecta > Lepidoptera > Lycaenidae > Helleia > Helleia helle. The sequence continues at coordinate 12,322,225 of OY971420.1, forward strand.
CCAGTTAATATATTTAATAATAACTATAACAAACAACGCCGCACTAATCACTATACGGTAGCCTTATTAGTGAGGGAGAAATATTTTATATTCAGCATCATTACACCGCAGGCAATAAATATTAATATTCGTTATTTTTCGTAACTTACATCTTTTACCTGTCTTCATATATCGTAACTTTTTTATTTCCTATTAATAATAATAAACTCGTATGTTGGCATTACTGGACAATGCTACTTAGATTGTCTCAAATACATTTTTTTTGTTTTATCGTCATTATTTTTAAAAAAATCCGCCCTTCCTTTTTTGTGTTAATTTAAAATATAATATATATAAAATATAAAATTTTAAATTACTCATGGTCTCTTAAAGTTGTTAATATCATCCCCGCTTCTAGCCGGATAATTTTAATTTTAGCTAAAAACATGAAGAGATCATTTATTTCAATTTTTTTCTAGTTCTTAGTTAGTCTTAGTTAGTTCGTTTCCCCTAATAATTTGAAAAAAAAAACTTACTTTTTAATCTTTTCTCGGGGGTGACTTAAAAAAACCTTTTACAATTCGTTTTTCAATCTTTCAAAGTATCTTTTATCGTAAATTTTATTTATTTATACATACATACCTTTTCTTTCTTCTTCCTATTTTCTTGAACTAATTATGTATAATTAAATCAATTCAACACTACAATCGTAAACAAACTCACAACATTCACTTCATACGAGATCAGAAAATCCGTACTAACTTTAACAAAATAAGTAATCTAACTTGAATAAGAAAATAAATTAAAAATATTACTTCTGGACATTAATGGCAAATATGTTTGTGTGTGTGGCACTGTACTACGGCAAGGTGAAATGATATGGACATTGAAAGGAATATTGTTCTTATTCAGATACAATAGAATACTTTTTAGTTGTAACTTATTCGTAATAAAAATATAATATTGCGACATAAATAACGCCTGCCTCGTTAATTAATTATTAGATTATATTTATAAATATTAGGTTATTCTATCCGCTATCTAATATAACGAGCACGTCTAGTAGAGGTCTAACAACCCTCCCATAGAAAAAAAATGTATTTATATAAATTAATCCATGAAAATTTAAAAAATGTTTATCCAACAGGTCACAATTATATCCATCTTTTACCAATTTAAAAATACTTTAGTGTATTTTACTCTTTTGATACTTCTCAAGTGGCTTATCAATATTGCGCTATGAAGATTGTATTGTTCATGAGTACGTGCGAAGGACCTCCTTTATCTATAATTGATACTTGAACAATACTATTAATTATTAACATTATATATTACTATTATATATACGGTCTATTTTTATTTTTACAATGAAAGTTGTATCTTATATTAAAAATAAGTTTAATATTTCCTAAGAATTGTAAGTTAAATGATTAGAAAAATAGATTATAAGAACTGTATCGGAAAACAAATAAACTTTATCGTTTCCTAGAACTAATTATCCTCGGTTTATAGGTTGAATTTTGCTTTGTTTAATCAAAAAATAAGCAGAGTTTATACTTCATATTTCCTGTATTAGGTACAGTGGATTTTTTTTTCTTTAACGTCGGGAAATGCTCTGAGGCATCCCACGGGGGAATGGGTCTCCCCACGCGGGTATGTGGGACTCGCTGCACCCGAAAGCTGTTAAGCTCTACCCACTAAAACCCGGCGAGCCGAGGGGTGAGGTTCCCATCCTCGCCCCTTGTCCCCTGCTCTTTTGTCCAGTCTTCTTATAACAGGGGTACAAAGAGCCCCCTCGGCTCAATTAGCTTAGGCCAAGGTGCTGGGCTCACCCTAGGCTACTGAGCCCCACCACCACGTCAAGGCCTGAACCATGGTACACCCCGTATTACAGTGATGGCTTAACATCTTTTTCATAATAACATCATACATATCCTGAATAAACATCTATAGATATAGATAAATAAAATTGGAGTGTCTGTTTGTAAGATTAAAATAACCGCTTTTTACTACCTATATTATACTATATGTATAATATGTAGCAAAATATTTTTTTTCGAATTTTTGTCTGTCTGTTTGTTTCAGTTCATCTCTAAAACGATTTTGATGGGACTTTCACTGGAAGATAGCTTATGTTATAAGGAGTAACTTAGTTTACAAAAATAATCATCATCACTTCTAATACGGCTGTACCTAAATCTAAGTTAACGTGGGGAAAGCTGCGGGCAACAGCTAGTATCTTATCAATGCTTATATTGTACATTATAGAGGGATACGTTTATTTCACGCACATGCTACATGTTTATACTACGCTACTTTTTTCTTTCGTGTAAACAGCTTTGCTTCGGAAAGAAAGACAGAACAGCTGTATAATTACTGGAACCGATACTTACCATATTTTGTCTCAGGATCGCCAACACTTTAAAGATACCTTTCCAGTCCGGGTTAGAGTGTGACGTCGACAACTTGCCATTAAGGGCCTCATCAGCCTACACACAACCTTATTTCGACCGTAATAAAACTATTCATCATTCAAGGCATAATCTAAACTATTTTCCGTGGCTTTCAATGGATAACAATAGCCAGCAAATTCGCTCAAATTGACACAGATTTGAATAAAACATGTCGTCAGTCGTCTATTCGAGGAATTTTTTTCTGTATATATCGGTTTTATTTTGAAAGAAAACCCTTTTTTCGGAAGTGTATTTATGTATACATTCAGTCTATTTATAAAGGACAAATAAGCAAAATAAATGTTGGTTGTTGTTCTAACCACTCTTTACAATATTGAGGACGTTTTCATTAATTTCATGTATCATATTTATATTGTATATTTCACGTGTTATCGATCATACTGTTTTGTTTTCAAGCGTTGACCAAGATATGATGATAACGACAAATTCATGGACAAAATAGAGGTTCATGTTCTGTCTCAATAAACGAAATATTTTTGACGTGACAACGTCTAATAAAACGCCGGGTGCATGTATGAACATGTCCCGTAACGCTCATTATCCCGTAACGCTCATTGTACGTTTGCGTTTTCTTATTACGTTCTCACGTTAGACTATCATCCGTAAACCAACTTTACAGACAACCATTTTTTTCAGATATTGACTAGTTGCTACTGTTACTGATGATAGAAGCAGGTGGTCATCTTTCATCAAAACAAAAAAATTACAATTGGTGCAAATTTCACTCATGTAATGTATGTAATGAAAAAAAATTACACAGATTACACAATTACTGATTTATCATAGTTTCAAATATCGTTCAAGTTACGTTAGGACGTCTGACCCCTCAGTCCTCCCGTTACAATTGTAAGGGGCAGCGTTCAGCGGGGCATGCGCCTTTGGCCTTCGTGGAGCAATGGACTGTATATTCTTGGGTTAGGTTCAAATAAGAACAACTTTTAAATTTAAACAATGCAGTGAATAGTAGAGTGTCGGCGGAGTCACGGGCAGAGTGACACCTTGTGATACTAGCCCGCCGAGCGCGAGATTCTTATTAGAATCGCATCAGCGTTGTGCGAAGGCGGGCCGGTGTGATTTTGCGAGCGCTCGACCAATCAGGTGCGAGCGCGCTGGCGTTCATCGCAAAATTTGAGGCAGGCGTGTATGTGAGTGTGCGTGCATTTCTTTATTCATATAAAATTTATGGTTACAAATGCTTATCTATATAATTTTAACAATTGCGTATAGAATAAAAGAATTACAACAAGAAAAATAACGATTAGACTTATGAGCTAATGTATATAAAACAAACTATAATCTAAGCTGTTATTTACAATCTCCCCCTCGTGCGCAAGCACCATATACTCAGTTCGCAGTTGTAATTACGATAAGACGAGAGGCCGGACGACGAAGCAATCCTGCTGCTGTTCTGATCTCGGTCACCCGAACTCGTCCGTCGGGCCCTGGGTAGACTTTTACCACCTCGCCTCGAGGCCACACTCCTCTGGGCATTGTGCCATCACATATGACTACGATGTCACCGACTTTTATGTTCGCATGCTGGGAGGTAGAGCCAGACCGGGGCATCAAGAGAGGTCTATATTCTGCTGTCCAGCATGTCCAGAAGGCGTCAGCTAATGCTTGTGTAGCCTTCCAAGAGTGTGCGTTCAGTGGCGTGTCTTTGAAGAAACCCAGCGGTGACATTCCACTTGAGCGTCCAATAAGAAAGTGGTTGGCTTTGCCAGCTACCAGTCGCGATGTCTTTGTACCGTTCGACCTTGTACTTACTAGATATATCGCGGCCGAGTATACCTTTTCACTCGCGTCACAAAAAACATGTAACTCCCCCTCGCCAGAGGGCGTGGCAGGTACGTATCTATCTATTTCTAGTTTTTTCAAAAGTTTTAAGTTTTTAATAAATGATAACCATTTCACGTGATTTTCCTTTGTGATGGGGTCATCCCAACCTATCCCGCTTCGCCATATCTCCTGAATAAGACACTTTCCTATCATCGTAATTGGTGAAACCAAACCTAGCGGGTCGAACACAGACATGACCGCGCTGGTTACTTGTCGCTTGGTAGGTAAAGTGCTGCCATCTATGACGCTCGCGGGCGTACTCCTAAGGTTGACGTTGAAACCTAATGTATCGCGTGTGTGGTTCCATATGAGACCTAATGTTCGCTCTATATCGCTTTTACCTAATGTGGTCGAATCGCTACTGCGCGTATCAGTGACGCCGCTTATCACTCCGGGCACGTTCGACGCCCATCCGCGTAACTCAAAGTATGCGTCTAAATGTACTTTGTACATGGCATCTATCACTCGCTTTGCCTCGCTCTCGGTGTCGAACGCGCCTAAATAATCGTCCATGTAAAAGTTACGCACTGTGGCCTTCGCGACCTCGGGATACTGTTGGCCGTGATGTTCTGCGTTTTTATTTTTCACATAAATGGCGGTACACGGAGAGGATGCCGCCCCGAATATTAATGACGTCATGCGGTATTCTTGTGGCGGTCCCTCCCTATCCTCGCCCCTCCATAAAAATCGTAGACTATCACGGTCCTGCTGAGCGATTTTCACTTGAAGGAACATTTCCTTTATGTCTGCTACCACTGCGATCCTACCTTCCCGAAACCTAATCAATACCTACTCCGAATAAAGATTGTAACAAGTCAGGACCTGTCAGGAGTGCATCGTTCAGACTCTTTCCCCCGTACTTGGCTGCTGCATCGAACACCAATCGTACCTTACCCTTTTGGGGGTGCACTACCGAAAAGTGCGGCAAGTACCAGATGCGTGGTGACGTAACTGGGTTGTCATTTTTTCTGCGTAGCCTGCCTTTATTAAATTGCCTACCTGCTTGTTATATTCGGATTTTAGAATTAAATTTTTATCTAACTTGTTTTCTAAACTGTATAGACGGCTGAGAGCTTGTTTTTTGTTATTAGGCATTATCTCATCGTCGGTTCGCCATAGTAAACCCGCTTCGAACCTGTTGTGATCTATTTTCTTACAAGTTTTATTTAGAATCGCTAGGGCGCGCTGTTCAGGGTCTGACGTTGGCCGCCGCGCTTCTATGCCTAGCGATTCTATACTAAAGAAATTCCTAATTAGATCTAACGCGGGATCGTCTGTCGGCGTGGGACGCACGTGGTTTATTAATGCGACCGTGCCACGTGGGCGTGCGTCCTGCCCGTGCAGTACCCATCCTAATTTGGTTAACGATGCCACTGGTTGAGTTCTGTTGCCGATTCGTAACTGCCTAGACGTAATTAAGTGCCAGTTGTCCTGGCCTATTAATATGGTCGGTTTACCCAACTCATAGCATAGTTCGTCCTCTAACTCCGCTAGGTGGCTGCACTGTCGCACTAAGTCCCTGCTTATTTTTTGTTTCGCTAAGTTTGAATTTCTTATGGTACTCGCACTCATGGTTTCTATATTTCTATTGCATAGACCACGGATCGATAACGTGATGCGGCACGATTTTATTTCGTCTATGCGACTGCCCCCTACTCCTTCCAACGATAATAACTGGCCGTGCCCTCTCTCTATGACGCTGTCCGCCGTGCCTTGTTCAACGAGCGTCATGGTTGAACCTTCATCAAGTAAGGCGTAAGTGGTGGTCGAACCTATGGGGCCGCTAATCTCAACCGGTACTATCTTTAAGTAGGTGTTAGACGCATGTATATGATTTATGGAGCTGACATTACCGCGCGCTGGCCTTGATGTGCCGTCGTTGCCGTGTAACATTTTATGGTGTGAGGCTTCACACCCATTTACTCCGCACGGTATGTATTTGCATTTGAACATTCGCGGATGTGAGCTACTTAGACACCTAAAACAATCTATCACGTTTGGCCGTCTCCCATCTCTCTTTAACCGATAGTTTCGTGAAGTCCGCGCACGCCGCGGCGCCGTGATTTCCTGAACATATACTACATTTTATTTTCGCGTCTACCGTTGGTTCTACACTAGGTCGCGACGGGCGGGGTTTTTGCGGTCTCGAAGTTTGCTTTTTTATGGTGGCGACTGTTTTACGTGACGGTTTGGTCTCCGGCTCCGATTCGTAACACGAGCTATCACTCTCCTCTTGTGGATGGCGCATGCGCGGACGCTCCCGTTCGCGGGTTGTGTTTACTACGCGAGGTTTCATTCGATTTTTTCTCTCATCACGTGTTGTCTCATAGGCGAACATAGCGCCGCACTGATCGGCCATGATATTAAGAAAACGGGACAACAATTCTAACTCGGGCGCTCCGGAGCGTTCCGATCTAAACTCGTACCATTTATATTTTAAAATCGTGCTAAGTTTTTCTACTATACGACTCACTAACTTGGGCGAGTACAAATATTGCGGTTGATTTAGTGATTTTATGGCCGCTACTGTATTGGATACTTTGCTCGCGAAACTACTGATGTTGCGCCCGTCTTCGCCCATACGGGGCATTCGCTTAATGTTATCTAATTCCGATAATATAAGTAATTCCGGTCGGCCGTATCGCCTTTCTAATGTGTCCATCACTTCGTATGGATCGGACGACGTGAATAGTAAAGCTCTAACTGTTTCGCGGGCTGCACCTCGCAGTGCTTTTCTTAATCTGGCTACATTTTGTACGTCGGTAAACGTGTCTACTGTGTCGTTGAAAACTGATTTAAATGCCATCCATTCTGTTATGGCCCAGTCGAAGTGGGGTAGCTCGTGGATGAATTTAGGAGCTTTCGATGTATTGGAATTAACCGCCTGCATAATCGCGTTGGCCAGCATTGCCATGTCGCTGCTACTACTCGACACGTCTTTGCCAACGCGTGGCTCGTCCCTAACAGAGTTGGGTGGTCGCGGCACCTGTCCCGGGATCTGGGCGTTATCTAGTATTACCGGTTTTTTAGTTACGCACTGTTCCGATATCCAACCCTTAACGCGTGACTCTTCTCTACTGGGTGGCTGTCCCACGTCGTTTGAGCTCTCCAGTTTGATTCTGGCTATTTCTAAACGATTCAATGCAGCCGCGGATGCCGCCCTAGCCCGTGCTAATTCGGAATTATGTAACTCTAACTCGGCTTTTAACATAGATAATCGGCTACTGGCCCTATCCACGGGAATATTAACAACTGTGCCCGGCGCACTCCTTACTTGACTATCTAGCTCTTCTGCCCTGTTCTCGACTATCTGCTCGTTATTACCGCGCGTGTTGCTGCTTCCGCTAGTATTCTCGGCGCTGGTGCCCTTACTCCACGTATTCGATTCTGTAGACGTGGTTTGGCCTGACGTCGGCGTGGTGTCGGTGGAGGGTGTAGTTTTGCCCGAACGTAATACACGTACGTCTTCCATTGCGCACGAGGGGACCCTACTCCTAACAATATCTTAAATTAACACTTTCACTTTCACTTTCACTTGTTCTTAATGTCTTTACCTAACTTGCCTATCTTGCCTATCTGCCTGGCCGGACTACTACCGCGGTGATGCCGGACCAGGAATGGGAATGTACGGGATAGGAAGGTAGGAACCTCCCGGCATAGGGCGCAGGTGTTCACGGGAGCATTAAAGAATGGCGGGAAAACCACCCTTGTCGTTGCGTGCCAACCTGTGGCCCCAGAACGTGCCCGCACCGTACCGGCGAGGTCTGACTATGACACCTGGGGAGGTGCGTGAAGTCGTCAGCCACTTCACTATGCCTCCGTACGCTGTGATGGCCTTTAACACCGCTAGGTGGCCACGTACGTAATGACGATTTGTAACAAGTAATTAACAGTGGTTAGGCAAGACCAACTGCTAACACTCGCGCGTTCGTATTTCTTTCTTGCTTTGACGCACACTTGTTTCTTTTCTTGAGATGCACTTGCTTCTTTTCTTGAGATGCACTTGCTTCTTTTCTTGACATGCACTTGCTTGAAACAGTGATTCGGCCAAGAAGGACCAATTGTAAGGGGCAGCGTTCAGCGGGGCATGCGCCTTTGGCCTTCGTAGAGCAGTGGACTGTATATTCTTGGGTTAGGTTCAAATAAGAACAACTTTTAAATTTAAACAATGCAGTGAATAGTAGAGTGTCAGAGGAGTCACGGGCAGAGTGACACCTTGTGATACTAGCGAGTCGAGCAGAATAGTGATTTGGCCCGCCGAGCGCGAGATTCATATTAGAATCGCATCAGCGTTGTGCGAAGGCGGGCCGGTGTGATTTTGCGAGCGCTCGACCAATCAGGTGCGAGCGCGCTGGCGTTCATCGCAAAATTTGAGGCAGGCGTGTATAGTGAGCATGTGTGTTCGTGAGTGTGCGTGCATTTCTTTATTCATATAAAATTTATGGTTACAAATGCTTATCTATATAATTTTAACAATTGCGTATAGAATAAAAGAATTACAACAAGAAAAATAACGATTGGACTTATGAGCTAATGTATATAAAACAAAACTATAATCTAAGCTGTTATTTACAACAATAGTTGATGTAAAATATCCGAAACGTCAAGCTTGTAAAATCTTAATACACCGCGACAAAACCCTTATATTAAACAAGTATAAATAAAATAATAATAAATATTATTATTCAACAATATCACATACAACATAAGTAAAGGGACGTAAATCAATTTTAGAAACGCCCATGACGAGGTGCAGACATATATTTTCATCATACAAATTACCAGCACTTTGATTTGAACCCGTGACCGCTGCGCAAAGTGTCCAGTAGCATGACCATTCGACCAGGAAGTGGTCAAAAAGCTGTGTCATTCTAATAAAGAATTATATTAAAGATAGGTACATCGTAGATGTGTATGACACTTTGCTACCTATGCTCTACAAAAGCCCAAAGCTAACTTCTAATGTATATTATTCTAGCTTTGCAAGCTACACTCTAAATAGGCTTGCACTAGCTTCAATTGGACGCCAGTAATAGAAGTAGTTTGTTCCCAACTTGTCCACAACCGTCTATTCATTGGCCATTTAAAGACATAATTCTAACTTGACTCGAACTTATACTATTTATGTGATTTTTCCACGGTATAAACAAAAACTAAGTTGTAATAATTCTACATTAGTGTAAATAAGATTTATATAGTTGCTGCCACCGCGTCCGCATAGCGTCAGTTATTTTTTAATATATATTTAGACTTTTTAATAAAAGAGTGTTAGTATCCACCTCATCTTTTATTAACCTTTATATTGTAATTTATGTATTGTATTATGTGGTAAAATATTTATAGAAAAAATTACAAAAGTATAAATTACAAAAGAGTACTATGACATGAATTTTGATAAAGTAATCAAAATGTCACTACCATATTTTTATTTGAGCACTGGTTGCCGCAGTAACTTATTATAAATTACCTCGTTAACCTAACCCGTGGTAAGTTCATAAGAACTTATGTTACATTTATATTTATATACATAAATACATTTATATACATCCATGACCCGGTGCAGACTATATAGTATATTCATCATACAAATTATCTGCACCTGGCGGGATTTAAACCCGCGACCGTTGCATAAAGTGTCCAGTGAAATATTATATTAGACCGTTAATCTAGTTATCCTGCAGACAGGAACAAGTGATGTTGATGATGACTTAGCTTAGCAAAAACACTTTTAGTTGCAAACACTTTCAGACCGAAGTAATCATTTATCATTTGGAAATCTGTGAATTCTTTCAAGAACCGATTCAGTTATCTGAAGCCATTTCAGCCATTTATTTTAAAAAACTTGTTTAAGTTATTCAAAAGTATTTAAAAGTTTTAAAGCAGTACTTAATTATTATGCCCATTAGTATATTGTATATAATATTATGTATTTAACAAAATCCGTAGATACTTATATACGGGTTGATACTAATAAAGACGTTGTAATTTATCAGTTGTAACTACATCTTTATAACTGGAAATGTCAACTTTGTTTATATAAAATAGGTGTATCCTAATAATTTAATACCAACTAATAAATAAAGTAAGCGACGATGGCCTAGTGGGTATGGGCTCGGCCTCTTGAGTGAGGTCCGGGTTCAATCTTGACCTATGTTACATGTATGGTGCCTAGAAATAAGTTTTACTAAATTTCTACCTGCAACTGACCGTCGCTTGCTCACCTGTGAAGGAAACCTCGTGAGGAAACCTGCATACCTGATGAGATTAAAAGTCTTTGAAGGTGTATGAATTTCACAGGCATTGCGCCAGCGCATCGGTGAACTATGGGCCAAAACCCTCCTCGCCTGATTTCGAGGAGGAGACCCGTGCCCAGCAGTGGGACTTAAAGGGTTGATATTATAATTACATTATATTATATAACTAGCTGTTGTCTGCAGCTTCGCCCGCGTTACTAAATTCCTATATGTCACAGCGTGATGTTATATAGCCTATAGCCTTCCTCGATAAATGGGCTGTCTAACACTGAAAGAATTTTTCAAATTGGACCAGTAGTTCCTGAGATTAGTACGTTCAAACAAACAAACAAACTCTTCAGCTTTATAATATTAATAATAGTATAGATAAATAAATGAAATTTTGTAACATTCGTATGTACTCTTGCTTCTTTCAAATGCTATGCATGCATGTATTCTTTTACATTCTAGTAATATATGTCTACGCTAAAAATCTTCGTCGGCGACAGGTCTACATTTACATGTGACAATGCTTTCTACAGCTTTGAACGTCCCCTTTCAACTGTTTCGTACAGACAATGTAAACCTTTTCTTTAGTCTTAGTACACACGCATTTCGTTGTATTTTTGTCCTGGCGTCACCACATTAATATCATCATTCATGCTGAACAATGAAAGGCTTTGTTACCGTGTACACAAGTATAAAACGGTCAGGTAAAAAATAAAAAATAAGATAATTCAAATTAAATTTATATCATTATCATCATCGTCATCATCATCAGCCTCTATCCGTCCACTGCTGAACATGGGTCTCCCTCAATGAACGCCAAGACCACTGATCCCTTGCCACTCGCATCCTACGCGGACAGGCCACCGCACGTAGAACCAATACTTAGTCTACCTAAGCATCGATCCGGCAGGCAGCACGACGTGGTGACGATGCGAATACATCATCATCTGCGATTGCTATTCTGCCTGCTCAGCGTGGCAATTATGAGCATTTCCCCTCATTACAGGCACAAAAATATATATAAAAAATTGTACCTATAGGTATTATCAATACTTTATAGGATAGTTGGGAGGGAAGCGCTGTGCCGCGCTCCCGGCCGCATGGGTACCACCATCTTGCTAGTTTCTCCCGTGAAACAGCTTTGCTGTGTTTCGGAGAGAAGGGCAAGACAGGTAGTGTAATTACTGGCACCGAGACTTAACATCTTATGTATCAGGATAGGCAACATATAAATGAGTTGCCTGGGCTCGTTCCAGGTATACCAGGTTTATGTTCATGGGCGATGTCGACCACTTACCATCAGGTGGCACGTTTGCCAGTTTTCCTATCCAACTAACATAAAAAAAAATCTTTTGCGAACTGGTTAAATATTATTATTTTATATTATTATTTTTATTATTATTTATTATTTTTTCCACCTGTTCTTGCCACCAGGTTGCTAGTAATGCAAACGCCTGTCCTAATTCTATCCAAAAACAGGACCGCCATTTCAAGGAAGAATTATTATATTCCTTCGTAAAATAAAAATTAGGTAGTTTGTTTCGAGAAATTTTACGACTCTTCCGGCTGGTTGTCAAATTATAAGAAAATAATATTACGTACAATGATATTATATTATGTATTTACGTAACACATTGGAAACGCTTACGTAAAACTACCGTATTGGTGACGGTCTCAAATTCACACTACAATGAACTATCTCCGGATGTGAGTTTCAATATATTACTTCGATACTGAAGAGCAGAGGTCCATGACGGAAGGTGAACTGACAGAACTCTATTGAAAAGAATAACAGTAAAAGCGTTATCTCGTAAGCTATTGTGATACAGAATTGAGCAAACTAACATGTGATATTCTCAATATATAATATCGAAATCTGTTACGTAAAATTAAATAATTGAAATAATTAATAATTAATTAATATTAATAATTGACTGTTGAAATTTACAATCTCATAATTTTTATTCGGTTTCGAATATTAAAATTAGAATATTTAAATAGATTTGCTGTGTTTCGGAGAGAAGGACAAGGCAGGCAGTATAATTACTGAAGAGACTTAACATCTTATGTCTCAGGATGGGCTACACATAGATGAGTTGGGCTGGTTCCAGGTAAACTAGTTTATGCTGATGGCTGACGTTGACCACTTACCATCAGGTGGCATGTCTGCCAGTTTGCCTATCCAAGTAACATAAAAGAAGAGTATGTTATTATCTAGTCACACAAGCAGCAGTTTTGATATTTATTACCTATACATTTCCCTATTTTTTTCCTTATCCCATGCCCTTATATTGCTAATTAAAAAAACTGAAATGCGTCATTCTTTTTTCTACTCAGAATCATAATTTTGGTTATAACTTTAAAGGGCCTTCTTATACAAAGTTATATTACAACGATTTTATAAATAAAGATTAATTAATTGCCCAACAAGAACAAAATGTTTAGTAATTTGGAAAAAAAACTTGATTCTCTCTTTTTGTCTGTAAAAACATTTCGGTCCGAATTTATCCAATATTGCCTAATCTTAACAACGAGCGCCTTTGGCGGTCTATTTAATTAAGCACTATGTTTTCTTAACCTACAAAATTGTGGGGATTCTTGCTACAATACGAAGCTATACGTTTATCCCAGCCATGATCATAAGCTGGGTAAATAATCGTACATTTTACCACTCAATAAGATTACTGTGTTACTTAGTATTATTTTCGTGCGAAGGAAATTGTTTTAACGCATAGCACCAGGTCCTGGATAGAACACGACGACAACTTAATCGGATCAGAGAAAACCTACTTGATCTAAATGAGTCTTCAGTTCTTTTCTTCAAGCCTAAAATTAGATATCCCGAATCCTTCATAGGAACCGGATTCCTCCTCGTAAGGGGTTTCCTCGTGATGGTGCTGCCTTTGCCATGTCCAAGACCGTGCAATGGAATCTAGTTTCCATTCTACCACCTGGTCCCATTTGAAACAGGTAGTAGGCAAATTATACATTACGGCCTAGCCCTAAATCCTTCTGTACCCTTCGAGCATACAAGTTACAAACAGATAGGGTACTAAAATGGCTCACATTTTATTATGAAATACCGAAACTGGTCAGTGATTTTTCACTGATTTAATAACAATTCAACCAACCAGATCTGTATGTACGTCCCGTCGGACAATCATCTATCAATAGCCAGTAGTCAGCCAATCGGAGCTCAGAATCGGCGCTGCATCACAGCACAAGCTTGGAGGAATTTGTTTTCATACAAAACACAACATCACCGCTCTGGTCCGGTTATATTCTCGATGTTCTGCGACATTACTTTATTTCCGAAGGAATCCACCGCCGAATATTTCCTGTCACTACCAAAAATGCAATAAGCACGTCTGGGTTGAGAGAGACCTCAAAGCACTCTTCTGTCATGAGATAAGAAGGCAAGACAGATCAAAGATGAATTAACAAAGACAATGATATTTTTACTATGGTGGTTTTTGTACTATTTTTTGTTCCTAATTCAGATCGCTCGTGACAGATTATAAAATAATATTTCTATATACTGATATTCGAGTACAAACGGCTGCCAGATGGTGCGTATTGCTTTTTTCCCTCAACAAACGCTGTTGTTGATGAAAGAATTATTAATTCGCAAATATTATTGTTGGGCCATATTTTGTAAATGATATCACTATAATAAATATATTTTTTTAAATATATAAGTAAGAGGAATTTGATCCTATTTATTTGATAATACATGACATATATATATATATATATATATATATATATATATATATATATATATATATAATATATATATATAGTCATATTTTCTATCTTGTACATAAACAATTTTATTAAGGCGACGCATTGTTAACTGGGGACTGAGCGTCCTGCGCGGGCGAGGCTCTCCATACGGCGCGAGCTTATAACTAAAGGACGTAAACGATAAAATGGTTTTTGTTATTTTATTGCGTTAAAAACGCTAAATGGAGAAATTCCTTCTATTATTTTAGAGAACATGTATAATATATAACATGTCATCTACGAAGAAAGTTAAGAGGCTTGAATCGGTTAATTAGAAATTTTGGCGTCTACAATACTCTAGAAAAAAACGACATTAATAATATAATTTAAAAACGGGACTACGGTACATACATTTTATGACAAAAAATTTAAGGCTTCGGTACTTTTCCGCATCCCGTGAAGTATTGTTGGGTAAGCATTTCCCACTGACATGAACAAATGACACGCAAGTGAAAATATTATTTCCAAGGTCTGTAAAATAACGCTTTTCCTTATTTCGAAAATATATTTTAAGTTCCATATTACGTGATATGTGTGTGACATAGCTGCAGCTATGTTGATATATTATTTTTGTCGCAATGACAAAAATAATATATCAACATAGCTGCAACAAACAAAAAATTGGAGATAATAAAATTAAATAATATATTTTATTCATCCCATAATTTTTAAAGCTTTTGCATGGCATTTTCTTAAATTTTTAGGTTATGTGAAAATTTTAACATTTTACCTGATATAACTACAAATGAATGACTGTTAATTAATAGGGTCTCGTTCTTAAGAAGTAAACTAAAAACTAAAACCGACAGGATTTTCTCTCCATTTAGCGGTCGCTTTGATTCTGACGGCTATTATGATTGTGGGTAAGTGGATTATACGTACGTATTAAAAAATGGCAAAACTTTTTTATAGTCAATAAATAACATATAAAATATATTTTTTTATTGAATTTATTTAAATTTGTTCATTTACATAAATGCTCTTTAAACTTTAGTGCCATACGCATAACCAGATGGTTATGCTTATGGCACTAGTATATAGTAAGATTGCTATACTCGTATTAATAGTTAATACAAGTGATAATAATGTGTTAATAATTGGTAAGTAATAATAAAAAACAAGGGCAACGCGTCGTTAGTCGGTCATCATAGTCTCCGACTGCTCGGTTGCCTCCTTATCACATAAAAAATATAATTAGTATTAAATAATAAATATATTCTATACAAAAATAATTAAAACAATCTAACATGCTTAATAAAAATGGTATGTGGTTGGTTTATTTACTTTTGTTTGTATAATGAAGGCTTTCCACGCTCGAAGTGTCAAAAGGGGAAAAAGCAACGACACGTGAAGGATCTCATGCGCTTTTAAGCAATTTCCTGAACTATCCGCGTCACTTCCTAGTTGTGTATTAATATAATACACAAGGATTTCGGAACTACTTTTGTACAATTAACAAGTCGTTAGTTGAGGGAAAATAGCTTAATTGTTTTATTTGTGAATTCTGAGGATTAATTCCTCTTTAGGACTATCTGATTCCCCACCACGGTTCAACGCTTATCGTGGCGGCAGGGCTCAGTAGCCTAGGGTGAGCCCAGCACCTTGCGCAAAGCAAATTGAGCCGAGGGGCTCTTTGTACCCCTCTTATTAGAAGAGGGGACAAAAGAGCACGGGGGACAAGGGGCGAGGATGGGTACCTCACCCTATTGTGCTGTTCCGACGTTGGGTGGGGTTGTTCTTTGGTGCAGGACAACCCCTCTGTGGACAAACTATCTGATTATTGTATATTATATTATCTATTAGGCCATTTTATTAATCTGAACCATATCTAGGAACATTTCATATGAGCACATGTGCTCATATGAAATGTACTAGAACAACGCCCAGCAGTTTCACCCGCGTATTTCCTATTCCCGTGGGACATGGGTATACAATATGATTGCCTATGTTTTTGGTATGATTGTAGCTTAGAAAGATTTTTTTAAGTCCATCACGTGGTTTAGCCGTAAAGGTGTAACAAACTAACAATCTCACACCCGCATCCTAATAATACTAATATCCTAATCCTAGTAATATTATAAACGCGTAAGTTTGTAAGAATGTATGGATGTTTGTTACTCTTTCACGCAAAAACTACTAAAAGTATTTTCATGAAACTTTACAATAACATAGCTTACACATTGCATAATAACATACACCTAGGCTACACATTGTGAACCCACGGGAATGGGAAGTACGCGGGTGAAACCGCGGGGCGCTGCTACTTTATAATATTAGTTAGCATAAAGTATGTGCTAAGATGAGGAGTCCCATAGTTGAAGAGATTCCTGAGTTGAGAACTGAGAGAAACGTTTCATCCCTGAAAACTTCACCAGAACACTCTTTATTTTTATTTTTTATTATTATTACTTTTTTATTATTACTTTATTATTTAATATTTGAACATAATATTATCTTCTACTAATCATTAATTAAGGTAATGTGTTACATATTATTTAACAACTTGGCTGATATATCTAAAGATTTTACTTAGCGAAGATAAGATTCCCAGTCAAATACCAGCGATTTAATATAATATTATAGTTTTTCAAATAAGAAAGTAAGGTAGTTTATCTTACCATTATATTATGCGTATTTCTACGTATAAGTAGCTACTTTTAAAGTCAAATGAAAAAAACTTTATGCAACTGGGATCATTTGGAATATAATGGGTTTGTATGAATTCTGGTTATAAAAGTTAAATCTTTTCTAGTCCAGTCAGGGAAGACATAAAACTAGCCTGAAATATAAAAAATTCCGGGGAGCGATTTTTTTTTAAAGTCGGGGGGGGGGGGGGGGGGATGGTTGGAAGTATAAATCTCGATTTTCTAACTAATCCCGGTAAAGGGTTCGCCGCCATCTTGATTTAAAGTTCAATTTTTTCGTTTTTCTGAAATAACTCGTAAATTTTCAACTTTAGAGCAAAAATGGCGGTATCCAAAGTTTTTGGAAATTAAGTTTCTCACAAGATTGGTCATTATCATTTTAACGCTAGGATTAAATTTTTCGCCACTGTTCGTCACTGACACACACATTCAAACTGGTTTTTTTATATTGACATTGATTCTTCTTACTCAATAATTGACGTGTGTAGAATTTTCCTATAATTTTCAAATAATTTTAGCACATTCGATTCACATATTGTTTTCTAATGTTTACGCGAATTTCACTCATTATAATGAAACACTTTTTTACGGATTTTATCGCGGTTTATTAAGATTTTTACAAGCCCGACGTTTCGGATACTTTACAGCAACCAGTCCTCCCGTGACCATGGTTGCTGTAAAGTATCCGAAACGTCGGGCTTGTAAAAATCTTAATAAACCGCGATAAAATCCGTAAAAAAGTGTTTCATTATAACATTAGATTCATTCACCAATTTTAAAAGTCAATCGTCATTCATCACAACAAACAAAATATATCTAATAATCGCATACCTTTGTCACGGCAGAATGTAAGAACATATTGTTTCTATATTACTATTATCATTACACATATAATAATATCATTGTTTGCAATATGATATTGTAAATACTACATTCTTAAAAATATATAATTGGATTTAATTTCATTATCATCATAATGTTTAGGCTGATTTAAAATATTTTATATAGCACGTTTAGCTTCTGTGATAGAAATGATTCCTGGAAACAGCGTAAGGATCTAAGCGTCCCATTTGCAAATGTCACTTCAACTTGTATCGAAACTCAGTAGATATGTTAGTTATAAACCATTCAATAGAAATATCAAGTTTAGAATGAATGAAAAATACTTTTTGACTGACATTGATCTATCCGTCCACTGCTGAAAATAGGCCTCCTTTAATGAACGCCAAGATGACCGATCCCTCGTCACTCTTATGATGCACTAAGGAGGTTTACTATTTAGCACTTATGATTGTTCAAACCACGGAGCAATGTAATTTCTCTATGGTTCAAACCATTAGCTTATTTATATAAGACAAAAATTAATTTGCATAAAATTTAATCGATTTTTAAACGACTTCAAAAAAGAAGGAGGTTCTATGTTCGTGTGTATATATATATATATACACGCGAACATAGAACCTCCTTTTTTTTACCGTTATTATATATAATTTGAAAATCGGTATATATATATATATATATATATATATATATATACCGATTTTCAATTTATATATATATTAATTTATGTTCACCGATTTCTCCGTCAATTGTGGACCGATTTTCAAAAAATTTTTTTTTTCATTAAGTATTTTAAAACACTACAATATCATGAAGGTCTAGAGCTGATCTGATGATGGAGCTGAAAGACAGTTGAGGGAACTCCTTAACTATTTACATCAGTAACCTTGTGTTTGGGCTTGATTAATTTGTATTAATGAGAACTTTACACCTATGGTCCCATGACACCAGGATCTGATGAAGGCATCCCAGAGAAATCGAAAAGAACTTTCGAAAATCGTTGAAAGCACTATAATTAAACGAAGAACTAGAGTCGATCTGATGCTAGAGCCAAAAGACAGTCGAGGGAACTCCTCAACGACTTACAGCAGTAACCTTGTGTTTGGGCTTGATTAATTTGTATCGATGAGAACTTTGCACCTAGATGTGTTGTGACTATCATTAGGGGTCTGATGATGAAGACGAAGGACAGTTAAGGGAACTCCTAAGCAGTTTACAGTAGCTACCTTGCGTTTGGACTTAATTCATTTATACTGATGAGAACTTTGCACCCATATGGGTTATATAAATGCCATTCTTGGTTCTTCTCACTCTCTCACTCTCTTCATTAAAACGGCCCTGACTAATATGGCTTTGCACCCATATGGGTTATAAGTATCATTACAGGTCTGATGATGAAGACCATAGACAGTCGAGGGAACTCCTCAACGGCTTACAGTAGCTACCTTGTTTTTAGACACAATTCATTTATAATTACCAGAACTTTGCACCCATATTGGTTATAAGTGTCATTACAGGTCTGACGAGGGAGGCCATAGACAGTCGAGGGAACTCCTCAACGGTTTACAGCTTAATTTGTTGGGTTTACTTCGTATGGTTCAATATGCCAAAATGTTCAGCTTGAACAAAAATAGTAGTAGTCAATGATTATATATTGATGATATCATTTTATTACTTATCGATGTAAGTAAAACAACTATATGGAATGCTTTATAAGCACTGTATCATATTCTTTCGAGGTTATCGTAATATCTATTCTAATTTGATGATATTCTATACCTATATAACGGAATTCTTTAATTAATGGCAGTAAATCTGATTGCTTAGACCGTGTTTGTTGTCAATTACATGTATAATAATTTTTACATAATTCAGAATTTGTTTTTTTATTGGTTGTGTATTGATTTAAATCCTTTCTCATTCAAATGACCCTGACTAATATAAGCAACGCGTTTAACAGTTCTATTCATATTTCAGAGAAATAAAATCAGTTATCGAATTTCGGAATCACTAAAAATTAAGAAATTGTTGCTGTACCTACTTACCTGTCTTTGCTGACACCGACTCCAATACACAAACAACAATGACGTGGTAAACGCAAAGATTGTAATTAGTAAAATAACAAGTTGATTATAAGTTGTGTGCATAAAAATTAAGGAAACGCGATTATTTTATTACTTTTTAGTCTATTTTTTATTTTTTGAAGTCGGTTTCAATTTTTGTTAATTTTAATACACAAAACTTAGAATACAACCAATATGGCGCGATAAAATATTTTAACGCTTTACTGAATTTTAATCGTCACAACAGTTATTTTCTTTTCACAATAACTATTCCTGTTCAAGAACAGAACAATCAAACGTATTTTTAGAAAATTACATTTAGAGAGAACAAATATTTTATCGTGGATTTAATGTGCTAACGATTGCGTTATCGAGGTCTTTTTATGTTCTTTCATAAAGCAGTGGTTTCGGACTGAAAAGAGGAGTAGACTCTATATTTTATAATAATTATTTATGCCAACAATAAAAGCTTCATATTCCGTATATACTTTACACCAGCTGATACACGATTTTCCCACGTTAAATCAGATTGACAGACGTGTCCGGCCTGATTATGATTATTTTTTATACTATATTACAGATTAAAGTACGAGTATGTAGCTTGTGAACATATTATGTCCCTTATTACAAAATCCTGCGTACATACCTACCCTTTAGCTTATATGTTGCGTCCTAAGGTCAATACACAGCTAATTTCTACCTTTAGGTAAATTCGTTATATACGATACAAATTCTGATTTACGTACTCTGATTACGTTCCCTCATACGATTCATTAGATAAGATAAACGAAAAGAACGTAAATAACGTATATTCAATGATTTATTTTTATAAATAGAACTTGGTAATCATATTTCAATCTTTTGCAAAACAATGTCATATTTTTCTTTATAACTGCAATATCTATCTAATATTGTAAACTAACTAACACTTACCAGATTAAAATGAAATTTTGTAACAAGATAGATTTTATCCCGGGTAAAGATATGCTATCTAAATCCCACTAATATTATTAACGCGAAAGTTTGTATGCATTATGCATGTAAAAACAAAAATGCAAAAACTACTTAATGGATTGGATGGATTTAAATGAAACTTTACAATAATATGGGTAATAATAATAATAATAATATCTATGCACGCTTTCACACCACGTCAATCTGGTCCCGTGGTAAGTTCTCGAAGAACTTGTGTTACGGGTACCAGACAGCGGAAATATATTTAATACTTTTACACTATACATATATTTCAGATTTTTATCACATACGATACGTCATATTTAATACAGATCCATGACCCAGGAACACAGAAAATATTTTTGTTCCCTGGCGGGATTCGATCCCGCAACCTCCAGCTTGAGCGCCAACGCGCTTCCCACTGAGCCACAGAGGTCATAATTATATAATTATGAGAAAAACACATAGGTTATAATTTATAAATATATTGTCCAATATTTAGATATTAGTCTCGCGATTTCGTCTACGCGAGATTAATCTCGCGTAAAAAGAATAAAATCGCGGGCACCAGCTAGTATTCAATATAAGACAGTATCATCATTATCGCCAACCTTTTTCATCCATCTCTGGACATAGGCCCCTTTCAACGAGCGCCAAGACGGCTGTTCCCCACCTTATCCAACGATGTATGAAAGGATACCAAAGATAGAAAAAATAAACCTAAATGTAGGCGGGAGACGCCACAGCAGGTCCAGTTATAAAATCGTATAGTTATACTTCGAAACGATAAGGTATAATGTCTACAGTCAAAGAGAATAGAATCCCTAACGAGGCCAAGCAATACTCATTTAAAAACCGGGAGATGGTTTATTCCTTTTTTTGTAGTTTTTTATCATTTATGGTTATTCTTCTCAGATCAAGTAAAAAAAGGTAGATAGCGCACGTGGAACAAGAAAGTGAAGCCACTTTTTTAAGTATGTGTGAGTGAATGAAGGGTTACCATTTTTTTAAATATCCCTTAAAATTGCATATTAATAAAAATAGGTAATAAGTGAATGCGACAGTGAATATTTTTATAAAATACAATAATATTACGAATATGTAGGAGGCGTGTAGGATCACTTTATAAACTGTCTATGTAATAGATATATTATTGACACAATTATTTTATTTATTTATTTATTCCCATGAATGTTTTTTTTTATGTTAGTTGGATAGGCAAACTGGCAAACGTACCACCTGATGGAAAGTGGTCAACGTCGCCCATGAACATAAACTAGTATACCTGGAACGAGCCCAGGCAACTCATTTATGTGTTGCCTATCCTGAGACATAAGATGTTAAGTCTCGGTGCCAGTAATTACACTGCCTGTCTTGCCCTTCTCTCCGAAACACAGCAAAGCTGTTTCACGGGAGAAACAAGCAAGATGGTGGTACCCGTGCAGCCGGGAGCGCGTCACAGCGCTTCCCTCCCACCGGTATGTAGTAAATACATAGGTGATATTAAAAAAAAATTAAACAAGTTCTATATACATTAGAATGTTATTTTCACTATATATAATAGGGCGGTTCGTATATGCGACTGTATAATGGATTGCATGTCCCATCTGCACCTTTCGTAAAGTAATGTGTATTTATTATTATTCATCTGCCATTACCAAATGACACCTAATAAGTATTAAGCAAATTGAAATCAAATGTTACAAGATTATGGTTCCGAGTGTACAAAAGTATGAAAGTATATAATTTATCCCGGGTACGGGTAAAGTGGTTCCCGCGGGAGGCTCTAAAAATTTTATCCTGGATTGGCTCAATAAATCGAGACAATTTTTTCACAAATAGTGCGAGTTAAGGAAAGTTGGACGTATTGAATACTTGAATAGACTGCGTAATATGCCTTTTTTAGAGTTCATAGTTTTGCATATTATATAACTACATAATAAGAATAAGACATTGTTAAAATAATTAAATATAACATCTAAAATAACATCACAAACACAGACTCATGGCAAGCTCATAAAAATTGTATGATTAGGAATGTTAAATAAATTTAAGGATAAACGAATATTTTGTTTTTTTTATGTTAGTTGGATAGGTAAACTGGAAAACGTACCACCTGATGGTAAGTGGTTGACGTCGCCCATGAACATAAACCAGTATACCTTCAACGAGCCCAGGCAACCAATTTATGTGTTGCCTATCCTGAGACATAAGATGTTAAGTCTCGATGCCAGTAATTACACTGCCTCCGAAACACAGCGAAGCTGTTTCACGGGAGAAACAAGCAAGATGGTGGTACACATGCAGCCGGGAGCGCGGCACAGCGCTTCCCTCCCACCGGTAAGTATATTATTGTATGGTATATTGTATACATACAAATAAATAAAATTGTAGTGTCTAAATAAATTTATTAACATTAAAATAACCGCTTTTTATTATATACGGTACATATACCAAAATAGCATTTTTTACAATTGTCTGTCTGTTTGTTTGTAACGGCTAATCTTGGAAACGGCTGGGCCGATTTTGATGGGACTTTCACTGGAAGATAGCTGATATTATAGGGAGTAACTTAGCCTATAAAAATAATCATCATGAATCCTACGGCTGTAAATCTAAGTTAACGCGGGCGAAGCTGCGGGCAACAGCTAGTGCATTATATACCAATATTATAAATGCTATAACTCTAAAAGCTTTAAAACAACAAAAAAATATTGCTTTGTAAAGTTATAAATTTCTATACATTTTTCGTGAATTATTCTCAATCCAAAGCAATTTCCGTGCTTACACGAACAACGTGCAATTTATGCACTTGCTCTTTTATAAAGTTTTATAAAGGTGCATTGTTTAATTAAAGTTTCAACTTTAATAAAAACTTTCGTGCAAATAGACGCGCATCTCGTTTGCGCCCATTTTATTGGAAAGAGTCATGTACAATATATTCTGGTTAAATTATTCTTATGAACTGTGCATTTGATATATGAAATAATTTAATAATGAATATGGCTGCAATTATTTAATAATTGACTCACTCAATGGCACAATTTTTTTTTAGGAAATATATTACATCTCTACTTATAATTTCATTTCAATAGAGTAAAGCAGATTTTTAAAATAATATTTTTTTTATTTGCGTTTTTTCTCAAAAGAATTTAAATTAATATATTATATAATAATATCAACCCTTATATGTCCCACGGGTCTCCTCCTCGAAATCAATAGAGGAGGGTTTTGGGCCATAGTTCACCGATGCGCTGGCCTAATGCAGGTTCTTGAGCTTCACACACCTTCAAAGACTTTTAATCTCATCGGGAACGGGTTACCTCACGATATTTCCTTCACAGGTGAGCAAGCGATGGTCTCATGTTCAGATGCATGTAGAAGTTTTGAAAAACCCATTTCTAGGCATCAGCAGGGCGTCAGGATTGACAGGACCCGGACCTCTCGGTACAAGAGGTCGATCCTTGTACTCCACTAGGTCATTGTCGGTCACGAAAAATTAATAATATACTGTACACAATCCTTCGGAAATACATACAAATTATGAAATAAGTATGTTGACGAAGTCGAGTATAAATATAAGTTTTTGACCTGTTATTTGTATTTTTAATGATGAGGCTAATAATTTACGTACATTTATGTACATATGAAGAAGGCGAAGGTCCTGGAAAGTCATGCAACTTAGAAAATGCTCGTCTATAGTGTTAGGGAATTGATTTTTTTTTCATTTTGCCCACACAAGCCACCAAACTTACAACTATCGATACATATCAAATCAATATGGGTATTAAATCAATATTATAAAAAGTATTAACACTGGCGAAAGTCAAATATACCCAAACTAAATATTAGTTTTTAGTACAGTCATGTGGTAGTTTTACCTAGAAAATTTTTCAACAGTTTTTTATAATAGATATTAGATATTATTATTATAGATTTTGATGTGTTCTTTTTAAATTCCAACTTTACCACCTTGTATTTTGCCACTGGCGCCGGCGCGTATTGGAAAATAATTTTAAACAAATATTAACACCGACTTCAAAAACTAAAAAGTAATAAAATAATCGCATTTCTTAAGTTTTTTAGTTTTTGAAGTCACTTTTAATTTTTGGTAAAAAAAAATTATATCATAATTTTTAGTGATTCCAAAATTCGATAACTGATTTTATTTGTCTCAAATATGGGTAGAACTATTAAACGTGTTGCTTATATTAGTCAGGGCCGTTTTAATGAAGAGAGTGAGAGAGTGAGAAGAACCAAGAATGGCATTTATATAACCCGTATGGGTGCAAAGTTCTCATCAGTATAAATTAATTAAGTCCAAACGCAAGGTAGCTACTGTAAACTGCTGAGGAGTTCCCTTAACTGTCCTTCGTCTTCATCATCATACCCCTAATGATAGTCACAACACATCTAGGTGCAAAGTTCTCATCGATACAAATTAATCAAGCCCAAAATACAAGGTTACTGCTGTAAATCGTTGAGGAGTTCCCTCGACTGTCTTTTGGTTCTAGCATCAGATCGACTGCTTTCAACGATTTTCGAAAGTTCTTTTCGATTTCTCTGGGATCCTGGTGTCATGGGACCATTTGGAAAGTATACCCTTTCAAACAAAAAAATATTTTTTCAAATCGGTCCTGCCATCTTCGAGTAATCGGAGAACATTAAAAAAAAAAGATTCCGACGAATTGATAACGTCCTCCTCCTTTTTGAAGTCGGTTAAAAATGGCGTCTATAAGCAGCTTTTTTACCGTAGCTCCTTTCTGACTCATTCTACAGTGAAAGTACGTAGTACTTAAATTAAATTAAAGTAAAGAAAATTTTCTACAATTTAATATGTTCTCGTAACTTTTTTCGTAAAATTAATAGTTTCGGTGTACAAGCGCCGCAAAGTCGCACTCAAGACGCGTTTTCGCTGAATAACTCGTTCCCACACCACGTTGAGGTTAGAGTAAGAGGCAATATTTTTTTTCCATTTTTCAAGAGATGCTCATTTATTTTCAAAATAACATCCAAAAATTTCATGAAATTTCAGGAATCCTCAAAATATAGAAAAAATCTGGTGGAGAATAATAGAAATAGAAATCTAGAGCGATTATCCTCTATAGCAATTTCTGGTAGTGTCTTTACAATACGTCTTTCGTCGGTCTGACCATCACTTTTTTGATTTTGTCAAGCTTCCGTCAATAGCTTAAGTCCTGTATTGTGAAAATAAACCATAGGAGCCTTATTAGTATTTAAAATATCATAGCCATATTTAGATTTTTTAAAGTTGCGCTTCAACGGTATAACTATGTGGTAGGCGGTCATTTTCAATCTTAGCCATCAGTTCATTTAAACCGTGAGAAGTGGCAAAGTTAAGATTCGAAAAGAGCACACCAAAATCTATATTACTCTTGTAGTATTTGATATAGTATTTGTGTTCATATAACTATATACATAATATATAATAAACTAGCTGTTGCCCATAGCTTCGCCCGCGTTAACTTATCACTTAGGGGTATGAAAAATAGATAGTAGCCGGTTCTCAGACCTACTGAATACGCATATAAAATTTGGTAAAAATCGGTAAAGCCGTTTCGGAGGAGTACGGTAACTAACACTGTGACATGGAAATTTTATATATTAGAAAATAAACATTGTTATCCCTAGCGACCATAAATAATATGATTATATTGATTGAAAAAATAATGAGAAGCGCATCTCAAATGTTATACAGGCTTATGAAATAAATAAATGATATGAATAAATAAATTCGTAATGTTTATTTTATAATATTAAATTTAATAAGGAAGAGGTGTAGTGTATGCAGTTATAAATAAATTCTAGTATGTCATTTGTCTCGAGCGCATACGTCACGAGGAGGGCAGAGTGGGGGCAGTCAACCGTCGGCCCGAGAGGACGTGGTGGTGCATTGGCGAGAAAAATAAACATCTATACACATACATAAAGAGTACAACTATTGACAATACCTATTTTCAAAACTTCTCAAATCTTTAACCCTCTTTTTTACCACATGACTGTACCATGCTGTTATGAAACCATTTTATAAAACCAGCCCATCAAATTAAAATTCATATTTTCTAATATTTACACAATTTTCAGTTATTATTATGAAACAAATTTTTACCTGTTTTATCGCGCTTTATATAAATTTGCTTCCAATTTTTTACAGCAATCATGGTCAGTGGAGGACTCTGGACTCAGAATTCTAGACTCAGGGCATGGGCAAAATCTTAATAAACCGCAATAAATCCCATAATAAATTGTATATAAATTTATTTTCATTTTGACAGGTGATTTTAATTTGAGGTTAAAAAAGAATGTAATATAAGTGAAGTTGATTGTTTCTTAAGAGGTTAAGGGCATAAACGCCTGCAGCTTCAGAAGATCCCCTTCTTTCATTACTCGGATGAGGAAAAATTATAATCATATAAGAAATTCCGGATAGAATAAGAAATTGCCTCTGGCATCGCTTTATATACGGTACATTTATAATGGTTTCAGGGCGTTTTATATAGTTGCTGTTTTTTTATATAATTAAAAAGTTTAAATTGATCTTTAATTATTTTCAGTAGTGTTACTACTTAGTGTTAACTAAACTAACTAATACTTAAAATGTGAATGAAAATAAAAAATATGCTTGGTACTTGTTTAATTAGTTATTTCTTGGTTAATATGATTCTAATATTTTCATAGAAAACAAAATCTTACACAACCGCTCTATATTATAGTAACCCTTTGTTATCCATAATTCTTGTACATAGATTCTAAGGTTATTGATTCTTATATCAATCACTCTGTTTTCAATAACCTCGTTATTTGAGCACATGTTTGAAGAAAGGCTCCACCGGAGACCGGTTGTATACTCGAACATAGTTATATTTGGAATTTCGCCAGCTTATTAATCTTTGCCATTAAGATAGAATTTATGTAAATAAATTCGATGTTGACTAGTCATTTAGGAATACGCGCAATAAGTTAAACGCTAAATAATCTTTAAAAAAAACTATCTTTCCATAGAATTCCATAACGAAGAATATCCGTATCTACGAATGAAGACAATGCTTTCGTAGATAAAACCATAATGTGGAACACAAAAATACGGTAAATATTCGTTATCGACAGTTTTTTTTACTCTGCATACTATTGGCCCGCACCATTGTTTGATTAAATTTCCATGAATGATGATTTTATTTCTTTGCTCCGCATTTTTTTTTTAGTTTTGTTAATTTATTGCTTAGCCTAAGATGAGCCATTGAGATGATGGAGGGAGAGTGAGATGTTACCACCGGTTCGAACCCTAGCCCTTTCCTGAGAAGAATCGGCAAGAAACTCAGTGGGCGGCATCCCTATACTTAACACTTGATGATGGTAAAGTGTTTTCGCGGTAGATGGTGGTCTCGCGAGCTCAAGTAGGTGGTTCTAGGCTCCTCTTATTTTGTCATTGTTAAATTGTCAGATTTAATCCCTGTCAAGGGGTGTGGATCCTAGTGATTCACTCCCGGTGCTCATAGCTGGTTAATGTTAATAATTTACTAATTGTTTATTTTTATTGTTGGGTTGCTCTTGTTAGTGTTAAGCGCCCCATTGGCCTCAAGTACTGGTTAGTTCATTGATGACGGCCTGGTCTCTGTTGCTATAGACAGATTTCGGAGAGCGAGGTTTTGTAACACAGAGAGTAGGGCGACCTACTGACGGATCTAGCAAACTATGACGTCTTAAATGTCACTGAAAGATATGTCCAGGCTCGAGCAGGCGCACCACCATGATTCAAACCTTATCGTGGTGGAGGGGCTGAGTAGTAAGGTAAACCCAGCACCTTGGGACAAGCCAAGTGCTGCTTGCTACTGACAGGGCTGCTCTTTGTAACCCTTTTATTAAAAGTGCAGGGAGGACAAGGATGAGTGTGGGAACCTAACCACATTGTACTGTCCCGACGTTGGGAGAGGTTGTTCTGTGACGCAGGACAACCCCTCTGTGGAAGTGGCGTCGGTCCCTAGATTAGCCGTCAAGGTGCCCTGTTGCCCAACAGATCCGGGGCACCTCACTAAAGACGGCATTGGTGGCACTCGCCGGGTTTAAGTGCACCTTAGCATCTTTCGGGCACAGCGAGTCCCACATACCTGCCTGAGGATTCTCCACTCCCCCACGAGATGCCCAAGAGCATTTCCCGACGCAAAAGAAGGTTCGAGTAGGTGACTAAAGTGGCCGATGATGATGACAATTGTTGATACTAAACTCTTAAATATAAGCAATATTAAAGAGGACGATATAAGTGCCATGCTTAGTCATTTCAGCAGTACGCGAAGCAATATTTTTTATACTTAATTAAGTTAATGTATTCTTGGAATCATTGCAGAAAATGAACTATTCAAAGGTGTGTAAAATCGCATTAAATTTGAAAAACATTTCAGTGAAAATAGTGAAAACAAATGCTGGACTAAAACCAACTCCATCCAACTTTACTTAAAGTGATGTGACATACAATTGTCCGGCACTTGTACACGCCACACCAAAATTTTTGTTCTATTTTTTACGCTGGAGTACGCTTTGAAAAACCGGTTTCAATCTCCTGTCCTTTAGGATTACAGGCTTGTCCGCTGAAGAAAAAATAAATTATATAACACATTTAATAAATGTATTTAACATATTTACGTCATAATTGTAGGGATAATTTTCTTCAATTATATATTATTAATACTAGCAGATCGCACAGACTTCGTTCTGTCAAAAGGGGAGGGGGAGGAATTTCTTTTTTTTTTTTTTTTTTCGGAAGGGCTAGACTTTTCGGCCTGATGGCCTTTAAGCTCAATCGGTACAGTAAGTGAGCAGATGGCTCACTTAAGGAATTTCTTAAAATCATTTCTTAGCTGATCTCTACATAGCAAAAGTAATATTTCTACCAAAATTTTAAGTCTCTAGGTTCCAGATATATCGTGATGAGTATATAGAACAGAAATATTTATACAGGAATATGTTATATATATACATAGATAAAAGTTATATTTTTTATTTTGCTCAAAATTATTTTTAACCGACTTCAAAAAAGAGGAGGTTATCAATTCGTCTGTATGTTGTATTTTTTTTGGATATATGTGACACGATTACTCCGCCGTTTGTGAATGGATTTCGATGTTGTCGTATTTGTTGCTGTACCCTACCTACCTTGGCTGACACCGACTCCAAAAGTAACTATAATGACGTGGTAAACGCAAAATTTGTACGTTAGTTGAAAATTAAGTTGATTATAAGTTGTAAGCACAAAAATTCAAGAAACACGTTTATTTTATTACTTTTTAGTTTAGTATTTTTGAAGTCGGTATTAATTTTTTGTAAAATGTTTTTTTTTTGCCATTAAAATTCAACTTTTTATAAATTATATTAATGTAAATGATATTGTGTCTAGACTCCAGAAAAGCGCGGATGCTTTATTATATTACAAAAGAGATTATATTTTAAGTAGGTAGGTACGAATGAATGTTCATAGAAATTTTATCTACGAAGAAATAATAAATAATATTTTCTATTTCTGTTTTCCTTCATTGTTGCCACATTAACATATCCGAATATGCCCCGTCATGTGGCTGGATAAGGTCCTTAACCTAATTGAGAATCTCTTACGAATACATTTTAGCAATGTGATATACAGTCATATATTCTTCCTAATTTCGATGTAAAACTTTAATATAAACAAAAAACCTATGCTATAAAAAAGAAAGTGCATGCGTACAAAGTACACATATTTGACATATGTGTACTTTGTAAGTGAAACTTATTTGGAAAACTAATTTATAAATCTCGTTTATATTATATTTATACTAATCTAAAGCTTTAAATTTTCGAGACTGCGATGCGACTTTCGCTCTATCTCATTCTCTCTCTCGATCTTTCTCACTCGCTTGCTAATACCCCTACTCCCTACTCTCACTCTAAAATTTTACCCTTATGCACGCAAAGAAATTTTACTTCAAAAACCTATGAATTTATTGAAAGCACGTTTGAACGGTATAACGGCTTTCAAATATTTTGTCCGTCGATTAAAAACGAGATAAAGCTACCCACGTACAATGTATATTATTTTAGATATCGTGTTTTAAAACGGTTTGTTATAAATAAATTATCCCTTTACATACCTTTTCATAGACTGAAAAAATAATACAAAATTCATTCAGAGGAACAAAGAACGAAATGCCATGACTAGACCGAAATGAGCAAATGAAGGACCGAGGAGGTTTCTGTTCGTAATCAATCTTTGCTCATCGATTCACCTGTCGAGGTGTATGTACATTTATAGCAGGTATAGGTATATATAGGACTGGTCATTAAGTCATAACTGCGCTTGATGTTGGAATTACATCTTTAATATATCTGTACTTACCATGACTACTTAATTTTACTTACTGACTCTGTACCATGTAAGTTAATGGCTAACTTCGCATTATTATTCGTCTAACCAAAATATGTTTGTGTACAATATAAGTATTCATTAGTTATAAAAGATACTGCTATAAATAATATTGTATACTAATTATTTTGTTCTCTGGCGGATGTCTTCATTTCGGATCCTACATATATCTGCCAAAGAAACACCCAGCATAGCACGCTCTACAGCACGTTGAGCTACGACAAACTTCGCGGACCTGTCATAAAATTTATAGGCCACGTTTCAGCCCCATTCTAGTGATGAATGATGATCTATCACGGGGAGAACGCGTTGGTAACCAGGTGTGAAGACAATCTCCGTGCTGTGGTTGGTCCGTGTTGGATGGGAGTGACGAGGGATCGGTTGTCTTGGCGCTCATTGAGGGAGGCCTATGTTCAGATCAAGGCTCTGCTGCGGAGTAGGCAGCGGGTCATAGCGGTAAGGATGATCAGGGGCTACCTACGTACGGTCTCCTGGGTGGCAGCCACTGCTCTGGCTGGAAATCCACCGTGGGAGCTCGTGGCGTTGGTGCTTGTCGAGGTGCGCCTCTTCTGTTCACAGAGGAGGTCACTCTTTGGCAAGTCACCGACGTGGAAGGAGCTCTCAAGCGCGCGGAAGCTGGGGTAACGTACGGCCAACGTACGGCCGAAGCACTGCGTCCAGTCCTGGCGTCGTGGATGCGCCGCCGGAAGAAACCCCTCACCTTCCGCCTGACACAGGTGCTTACCGGACACGGTTGTTTCGGTGCGTACCTGTGTCGGGTAATCAGGAGAGAGCCGACGCCAGCCTTCCACGAGTGCGGCGCTGTGGAGGACTCGGCTCAGCACACCCTAGAGATGTGCGATAGATGGGCCGCACAGCATCACAATCTCGTGGCTGTGCTTGGAGGGGACCTTTCGCTCTCGAGTGTGGTGCGCTGCATGCTCGTAAGCGATGAGGCCTGGCAGGCGGCGGTCACCTTCTGCGAAACCGTCAATTCGCAGAAGGAGGCCGCGGAGCAGGACAGAGAGGGCGACGCTACGTCCGTCCCGCTCCGTAAACGTAGAACGGGACTCGGGATAAGGTTGGGTACCTGCCCCGGTAAAAAGTTCTAGCGTCGGCGGGGGTGCTCTAGGTTGTCGGAGTTCCCCCATATTAGGATGAAGCCCGGTTAGCCCTTGTGAGGGAACCGGCGGGGGGTGTTCTGTGTTAGTCAGATCCGGGACACTCCCCTTTAAGCGGCTGAAGGCAACTCGCTTTATTATATGTGGATGGATAAGAGCTGACGATGATGATGATGGTATAATATATTCGTGTAGTTTAGTATTCTGCTTTGTTAATTTATCTAAGTTAAGTCTATTGAGAGCTCACCCTAGGCTACTGAGCCCCACCGCCGCCAAGGCCTGATCCATGGTGGGGGTTCAGTGGATCCAGAGATTACCCCCTACAACGTCAAAAACTCACTAACTCCCAAAGTTTAGATATAATTTTTCTGTACGTGACTCAATTTTTTTGTGAGTTCAAACGGATTCGAGAACGGTTTAGATTCATAATTCGTTCTACAATATGTTTTGTATGTGAAAATTAAATTTTACAATAGTAACTGCTTATACATGTCTAAAATTAAATTGTAAAAGTAGATTCGTGTCTTCAATATATAAGCGTGTAAATTTTAGAAAGAAAGAAAGAAAATTATTTTATTGTCCACAACAAAAGATATCCTTATCTTTACTCCTTACTAATATTATAAATGCGAAAGTAACTCTGTCTGTCTGTCTGTCTCTTCTTCACGCCTAAACCGCTGAACAGATTTGGATGAAATTTGGCACAAAGATAGTTAGAAACCCGAGAAAGGACATAGGATAGTTTTATCCTGAAAATCCCACAGGAACGGAACCTATGCGGGTAATACCCCGAGACAGACTATCTTCTAAACCACGGAACAGATTTGGGTGATTGAGTGAAATTTAATATGAAGGTACTTCGAAACAATACTTCTTATACGCGGACGAAGCCGCGGTTAAAATCTATGAAATAATATACTGCACTTACATTAAGAAAAACCATTTTTGTCCATCTGTTTGTTCCGGTTAATCTCTGAAACGGCTAAGCCGATTTTGACGAGGCTTTTACTGGCAGATAGCTGACGTTATAAGGCGTAACTTTGGCCATAAAAATAATCATCATCAATCCTCGAACGGCTGTAAATCTAAAAAAACGCGGGCGAAGCTGCGGGCAACAGCTAGTGTTATTATAAAACATAATCGTACACAACAGTTTGACATACATATTAATATTGCGAACAATAAAGGTGGCTCCACTCAGCATTTGCCACACCATTACAGCAATGGTGAGACGCTGATTTTCAGTGACTCCTCATTGTCACTTGGAGTGACATGAAATCCTAAAAAGTTTCAGTCGAGTGAATTCTACAACGGCTTAGGTTCACAATTTTTCGTTTCACTACATTATGTTTTGTACAGAACAACGTCTGTTGGGACTTTTAGTAACAAAAAAAATTATGATGTAATTATTCCTATTTATTCACAATTTTTTTTTAAACAATTTTTTTTGAGGAACGTCCAACGATTATTTTTAAAGGAAGGTTTTTTCCATCTAATAGCGAATGAAGCAAGGAATCACTTATTTAATATATTACACAAACGAAGTATAATAGGTAATATAGCAGGTATATACCTCAGCTCATTAGATATAAGCTTACCTGTGGTTATTACCGGTATAATGGCGATCTTAGTCCACATCCAGGTATGTAATAACATCATTTTACTACCAATAAAATTATATTAGCAATATGTGTATGATACACAACGATCTTAAGCCTATTATGCTTGATTATTATATAGAGGTTGCTAATATTTCATAATCATTATCAATGAATATCGATGCCTCATTTTCTCATTCAAATAGGAGAGTCTATATATGCCTACTGAAAAGTCCGCGATGGCATAATATTAGTTAAATATAACAACATACTACCTATATCCATTTTAATACTTTAAAAATTGGCAATTATAAAGCGGTAATATAAAAGCTATTTACAAAAATACGGTATTAATCATTTCATATTATAAAATAAAGTCCTACGCCCGTCCATAGATAAATAATCATCATCAATCCGTGTACGGCTGTACATCTAAGTTAACGCGGGTGAAGCTGCGGGCAACAGTTAGTAATCCATAAAAGTAGAACAGAAATGTTGTTCTGTATACGAGGGCGACAATGAAAATTCTTAAAACTGGCCACTTGTAAACAATATAATTAAAATAATAAGTTAAAATTTTGAAAATGTAATTCTGCCAATATTGTTGTATAAACATTTCATTTATTTGTCATTTGTTTTACGATTTGGCGGAAAATTGAAAATTGCCTGTGTCACATCAGCATGAATTAAACGCGAGTTTACCCCGCAACTTAGATTAATTCCGCAATGATTTTTTATGACTTTCGAAGTCATTTAAGTCAACGAGATTAAGTTATCATGGTTGAGGAAGCTAATATTGAAGAAGAAGAAGTTATGATGGACCTTTTTTTTTCCTTTTACGCCGGGGAATGCTCTGAGGCATCCCGCGGGGGAAAGGGTCCTCCCCAAGCGGGTATGTGGGACTCGTTGCGCCCGAAAGGTGGTAAGGTGGATGCAGCTCTACCCGCTAAAACGCGGCGAATGCCACCAATGCCGCCTTTGGTGAGGTGCCCCGGATCTGTTGAGAAAACAGGGTACCTTGAGGGCCAATCAGTTCCTCAAGGGACCGACACCACCTCCACAGAAGGGCTGTCCCGCACTACAGAATAACCCCTCCCTACATCGGGGCAGTGTAATAGGGTAAGGTACCCGTTCTCGTACCTTGTCCCACTGCTCTTTTGTACCCTCTTATAAGAGGGATACAAAGAACAGCTCCCTCGGCTCAATTTGCTTCGCCCACGATGCTGGTTCACCTTAGGCTACTGAGTCCAACCGCCACGACAAGGTTTGAAGGCCTTTCACGACCACCTTGGGCCACGGTGGTCGCACGTCTTACCGATGATCTGCGTGACGGACGGTCTTCTGCGGCGACGAATAAAGATAAAATCAGTGTTGTGCAGCGTATGATGGAGTAACCTATCCGCAGATTCGGACAAGCTTGGCAATGGTTCATACTGACTCATGTCAAGTGCATAAAATCCTTCATGAACATTTAGCAGTCAGGATGCTTTGTGACCGGTGAATATCTCATAATTTGACAGAGGCCCAAAAACTCCGTCGGGTCGATTGGTGCCGCGAAATGGTAAAATATTTGACGGAGGTGACTCAAATGCTGTGTGAATGTGTAATCTATGAACGCCAAAGGGATCCCTAATCTCGTTTCCAACTTTGATCATGGATATTTTAAGGTGAGGTAAAAAGTAATGTTCCCTTCCACCGGTAGCGCTTCCCTCCCACCGGCGGGAGGGAAGCGCGGTGCCGCGCTCCCGGTTGCATGGGTACCACTATCTTGCTTGTTTCTCCCGTGAAACAGATTTGCTGTGTTTCGGAGAGAAGGGCAAGACAGGCAGTGTAATTACTGGCACCGAGATTTAACATCTTATCTCTCACGATAGGCAACACATAAATGCGTTGCCTGGACTGGTTCCAGGTATACTAGTTTATGTTCATCGGCGTCGTTGAGCACTTACCATCAGGTGGTACGTTTGCCAGTTTGCCTACCAAACTAACATAAAAAAAATGCAAAAAAACCTATTTCTATGTATTTTTCTTTTTCATCTTAGAGGTTTCATTAATTGCGTGATTTTATTACATTCTTGTGAAACCAACGAAGTATCTGTACAGTAAATATAATGTACCTACGACTAATAAAATATAGTCTGTGCCGAGGCCGCGGTAAATACTAGTTATTACCATACCTGCGGATCTGCGGTGATAATTGTCAGTTAAGTGGACTTCTTTACCCATTCGCTCCATTTTCTGCCTGCTAACTGCTTCATTTTGTTATAATGACACAATTATAATCACTGCTACTTCCCATTAACCTAGTTCTGGAATTAATGAAAAGTCCGCTACTAGCGGAAGTGTTTTATGACAGTAGAATGTTAAGTTGATTATGGAGTATAAGGCACCCTTTTATAGTGGGAAAATGCTTTTACGCATACAGGAATCCTCGTAGAATCTGATGCTTATGTGGTGTCATGACGGTGGGTCTCAGTAGCCTAAGGTGAACCCAGCACTTTGGGCGAAGCAAATTGAGCCGAGGGAGCTGCTCTTTGTACCCCTCTTATAAGAAGAGGGGACAAAAGAGCAGGGGAACAAAGGGCGAGGATGGGAGGGCTTGTTCTGTGGTGCGGGATAACCCTTCTGTGGAGGTGGCGCCGGTCCATTGAGGGACTGACTAGCCGTCGAGGTGCCCTGTTTACATAACAGATCCGGGGCACCTCACCAAAGGCAGCATTGATGGCATTTGCTAGGTTTTAATGGGTAGAGTTGCATCCACCTTACCACCTTTCGGGCGCAGCGAGTCCCACATACCCGCGTGGGAAGACCCACTCCCCGCGGGATGCCTCAGAAAATTTTCCGGCTTAAAAAAAAGTATTCTAACCATGGAAAAATATTTGAAATGGGGCCAGTAGTTTATAACATGATTCGTTACATACATACAAATCTTCTCTTTATAATAATAGTGTGGATGTAGATTGCGAATAACACCAACTATAACCGAATTTCTAAAATGATATTCTGGAATATCAAATACCTTTATATAATACCTTTATATTTCGGTGTTTTGTGTATTATTTTTCCAATCTATACATTTATAATATTAGTATATTATAAATGTGTAAGTAAGTTCGTTGGTTACCATTTCACGCGAAAACTACTTAACCAATCATCATAAAACTTTGTAGACATATTCTCGGAGGTATAAGAAGAATTAAAGGATACTTTTTATGAAAAAACCCCAAACAGTCACAGGAACTACCGATAGAAGTGAAAACAAAACAATTAAATTCAAGTAAGTACTGTTACTGGCTGTAAAAGATTATGACAACCTATACAATTTGAACGGCGCACAAAATTCACTCATGACATAATTTAGAAGCAACACAATTTGCAAAACAAATTTTGCATAATCTTATATAAATAAATCAAACGTCAAACTGCGTCTCCAGCGGCTCGCTTGCGGTGTCCCGAGTCGACGTCATGTTATAAACGTCAAACTGCGTCTTCGGTGTTTCGTGTGCGGTGTCGCGAGTTCAGACATTTTATCTCATCTAAAAATATGCGTACCGCGTTAAAAGAAATTTACACTTCAAACTAATATCTTATCCCGCGCAGACGAAGTCGCGGGCACCAGCTAGTACATTATAAATAAATAGAGGTAAAATATCTTATATCTTTAAATGAGCAACTTTTGTATATATATATAATTGGAATCTCGGAATCGGCTTCAACGATTTTCATGAAATTTAGTATGTAGGGGGTTTCGGGGGCGATAAATCGATCTAGCTAGGAATCATTTTTAGAAAATGTTATTTTATTTTAAAAAAAAACCGAGCAAAGCTCGGTCATCCGGGTACTATAATATATATATTGAATTGAGTGGTTATTTAAGCCTTAATTCAAAACTCGAAAGTTCTAATTGAAAAGTTTGGAACTTGATTGAACTTAAATTTGCCATCTTCCTCAATTTCAAACCGTGGCAGAGGTCTTTGAAAGCTGATAGATCTAAGTAGGTGGAAAAAAGTAACTGCTAATATAATATTATGAAGGTGTAAGTAATATGTATGTTCAAAATTAAATGTTGTTTAGAGATAGTGCGAAGAATCATAAAAATTTAGATGTTTTAAGCTGCCATAAGCCATTGCTTTGCTGCATGGGTATCGCCGTGTTGCTTGTTTCTCCCGTCAAACAGCTTTGTTGTGTTTCGGAGAGAAGGGCAAGACAGGCAGTGTAATTACTGGAGAGAATTAACATCTTATATGTCTCAAGATACTACATACATAAACTAGTTTATGTTCATGGGCGAGGTCAACCACTTAACATCAGATGGCACGTCTGCCTGTGCAATCGAACAATATAAAAAAGCTAGAAAATTTTGTAAACATGGCGGGATAAAGGAAAATTATTTTACAATTTGACACAGGTAAATCTTTATCGGAGGAGCGGCCATCTTGGAGTTTATTGTTAGAGGTATATATGATGAGGATTAATATATAGATGTCGTCATCATCATCATCCTTTATCCGCCCACTGCTGATCGTAGGCCGTATTTAGATATACTGGAGACATGGAAAAAGGCTAATAATGATGATGAAAGCCTTACTTATTGTATCCATGATCTCACAATATATTAGATCATATTAGATCTCTAAGAATGTGATAGAAATGACCTCACAAAAATGCCCAGAATCTAGCAGGGTCAGGCCGGATAAAAACGTTTTGATGGGTAGTAAAATATCAACGCGTAGGTGACCAGCGTAATATCCATAACGTTTGATGACGCCAGGGAAGTGAAAAATCGATCCTTACGGAAATTCCGGGAATTGGAAATACAACGGTTGATGGACGCGTATATGATAATTAGTGCGCATGCATTTTATTTTTATACTAGCTTTTGCCCGCGGCTTCGCTCGCGTTAATGTAAATTAAAAATTATATTAAATCTGTTCGCTGTTCTTTTGATTCTTCGTTCTTGGTGATGGATAATTTTTAAGACACTATTATTTTTACGCCCTTCATTGGATTGGTTCAGCATCTGGACTTACGTAAGTCTACTCCTCAGATTCTTTGATTCTAACAACCTTAGTTTTAGATATTGGAATTCGTCCTGCGAGGCATTATCTTTTAGATAAATTACTACCTGCCTTATTATTACCTCACTTAATAAAAAAATATGAAAAAGAGATAAGATATAATATACCCTAACAAAATATAAGAGATATAATCTATCCAAAAGTTAAATAAATGAAACTTACGACTGAGTGAAAACAATAACAACTTTTTTCTAATAAACGAATTCCACAAGTAAATATCATCATCATCAGCCTCAATCCGTGCACTGCTTAACATTGGCCTCTATCAATGAACGCCAATATAGAATAATCCATTCATTCATTCAAAATAAGTACTTAAAACGCTTGCGGTTTCATTAAAAACATACACTAATAAATCTATACTAATATAGTATAAAAAGTATTAAATATATTTCCTTGTCTGGTACCTGTAACACAAGTTCTTCGAGAACTTACCACGGGACCAGATTGACGTGGTGTGAAAGCGTCCATAGATATTATATTATATTATTATTATTTTTATTATAAAGCTGAAGAGTTTGTTTGTTTGTTTGAACGCGCTAATCTCAGGAACTACTGGTCCGATTTGAAAAATTATTTCAGTGTTAGACAGGTTATTTATTGAGGAAGGCTATAGGCTATATAACATCACGCTGTGACTTAAAGGAGTTGAGTAACGCGGGCGAAGCTGCAGGCAACAGCTAGTAAATTATAATATTTAAAGTGGGGCTTTTAACTTTTTTAATATAAAGTTCCATATGAACTTAAATCCCCTATAAATTGGTTATATATATATATATATGACCTTTTTTCTTTTGGGTAGGGAAATGCTCTGAGGCATCCCGCGGGGTTGGAGGGACTCACTAGGAGGATATGTGGGACTCACTGCGCCCGAAAGATGGTTAGGTGTATGCAGCTCTACCCACTGAAACCAGCGAGTGCCATCAATGCCACACCAAAGGTGGCCACCTTTGGTGAGGTGCCCCGGATCTGTTGTGCCTGTGGCACATCGACGGCTAGTCAGTCCCTCAAGGGACCGAATCCACCTTTACAAGAGCTTGTCCCGCACCATAGAACAACCCCTCCCAACGTTGGGACAGTGCCATGGGTCATCCCATTCCCAGGTTCCCATTTTCCTCGAAAATTTGTCCCTTCATCTCTTATAAGAGGGATATAAATAGTAGCACCCTTGGTTCAATTGGCTTCGCCCAAGGTGCGGGGTTCACCTGAGGCTACTGAGCCCCACCGCCACGACAAGGCTTGAACCATTGAATGCGGTCTACCTCAATTAGTAGACGGAAAAAGATTGAGAATGATGATGATGATGATGATGATGATGATGATGATAGAGATATTATAACTACGGAACTATTATAGTGATCCGGGAAGGATCAAAAATTGTGAAGACGAAGAAAGAAATAATATCCGATTGAGAGCGTCGCTCAGATCACGTATGACGGTAAGCTGTTCGAACATATTTTCTTTGAACAGCTTAAGTTGTTCGTCGAATATTGCTGCAGACGTTTGAAGACGATCCTTTGGAATTCTACTTCATTTTAGAGAAAGGCTTAATATCTCGCCTTCTATTTTACATTTTTGCGATTTAAGCTTTTTGGTCTTACAATACGTTTAGGAATCTGACCTTCAATCCACATATAAACATAATTAGTTGAATACTGCCGGTATATTGAAAGCTTGTAGGTACATCTCTTGACTGGTCATTTCACTTTCATGTAAGAAAGAAAAGTTTGTTTGTTGGAAAGAAATATCCGGAACTCGGACATGAAAAATTCTTTTAACATTTAATAATCCGATTTAAATGAATCGCATTTTTTTTCGAGTAAAATTTAAAATTTAGAAAGCTTCATACGATTTACTACGGACTAGCAAGTACCCTTAAGTATGTGATCATGGAATCATAACTATAAAATTAATTATAAATTGTAAGTGATGATACAGTATAATACCGATATAATCACTAGTATGGAGACAATTAAATTAAGTTCGGTCTGATATTTTATAACGTTCATAATTATTGACAATGCAAGTTAACCGAACGACTGAGCTGGAACGAACGCAATCAGTGCTGGGACAAATGGGAAAGGTGGATTGATGAAAACCTGCAACGCGTAATGATTGCAATTTGAAAGTAATTTCAGCAACCTTCAAATATTATGTGTCTGAATTTTATTTACTTACGGAAGCCACATTTTTGAAGTTAAGCTTTTTTAGGGGAGACTAGACGGTAATTTCGCGCTTCTTGACTTATACGCCAACTAGTGGCAAAAATCATAATTAATTAGGATTATTTATTTCAAATTATTTCATACGGATGAATTGTGCTTTGTGAATAGAAGTTTCTAATAAATAAATTATTTATAAATTTTCACGTTCAGTTGAGAGTGTTCATTTCTGAAGTAAAACTTCTTTAGGTGCGACTAGAGGGTAACTCAGATTGTTATGAAGTTTTACTTCAATCGTGCGTAAAGATTAAACGCACACATTTTTTTATGTTCATCGAATTTCAAACGGGCAGAAGAGACACATGATGATAAGTGGCCAGGGTCGTATGTATTCATATATACTAGTAAATGTAAAATCAGCCGAGGAAACTCGTGTGCTCTCACGTGTTGCCTGTTCTAAGATGTATGATGTTAAGTATCGGTGCCGGTATTGACTCTGTCATTCCTGCGCTTCTTTTTGAAAAAAGAAGCAGCAAAGCAGAATGAAAAAATGAGGATGCACTCATGCAAACGGGAACGCGGTACAAGCACATTCTCACCGGTAAAATATACCGGTTACAAGGCGATGCTGTTGCTAACAGCTGGTTGTGTTATATTTGTGTAGTTTATTTGTTTGTTGAAATTGAAATAAACGATTATGCCACGTACCAAGAAATAGGCAGGATAAGGCTACTGACGGCATAATTAGCCTTATCCTGCCTATTTCTTTCGAGAAACAGATTTGATGTGTATCATAAGGAAGAGCAGTGTAATCACTGACAGCGAGAGCTACCATCTCATGTCTTCAGTTCATTCATGCGCTGTCTAGGCATGAATGAGCTAAGCTTTTTTTTTTCTTTAACGCCGGGAAATGCTCTGAGGTATCCCGCGGGGGAGTGGGTCTCCCCAATCAGGTATGTGGGACTCGCTGCGCCTGACAGCTGGTAAATAGACGCAGCTCTACCCACTAAAACCCGGCGAGTGCCACCAATGCCGCCTTTGGTGAGGTGCCCCGAAACAGACAGGGCACCTCGACGGCTAGTCAGTAACGCAAGGGACCGACGCCACCTCCACAGAGGGGTTGTCCCGCACCACAGAACAACCCCTCCCAACGTCGGGACAGTACAATGGGGTGAGATTCTCATCTTCACCCCTTGCCCCGTGCTCTTCTGTCCCCTCTTCTTATAAGAGGGGTACAAAGAGCCCCCTCGGTCCAATTAGCTTCGCCCAAGGTGCACTGCTCACCCTAGGTTACTGAGCCCCACCGCCACGACAAGGCCTGAACCATGGTGGGGATGAATGAGCTAAGCTGGACATTCAACTATTTATAGTAATTTCATTAATAGTGATTATAATTTGTTGATAGTTATAGAAGTAATTACGTTCGCTATTATTAGTAAAGAGAAGGATTAATATGCCACTCGACCATGCGAGATGCGCTCCCCGATGCACGGCGTCGCTAATTTGTCATCGCTGCTTAGTTGAGATAATTTATTAGTTTATATTAAACTAATATTTACATACCAAGCTATGTGCTATACGAGTAAGAAAGAAAATTAAAGTAATTTCTTTACTAACATAATGTAATAAAGAAGAAATTGTTTGTTTATTTAATTATTTACCGGTGGGAGGGAATCTTGCTTGTTTCTCCCGTGAAACAGCTTTGCTGTGTTTCGGAGAGAAGGGCAAGACAGGCAGTGTAATTACTGGCACCGATACTTAACATCTTATGTCTCAAGATAGGCAACACATAAATAATTTCCAGGTATACTAGTTTATGTTCATGGGCAACGTCGATCACTTACCATCAGGTGGTACGTTTGCCAGATTGCCTATCCAACTAACTAAAAAAAAAAACCTGAGATTTACTAATATGAGAAACTATGAGAAACTAGCAGTCGGGCTAAAAAAATATTTTTACATTGGATTGCCCATTTTTTATCATACGAAATATCAAAATAAAAAGTAAAGTCGATAATTTTGTACAAACCATCGAGCATGTTAAAACCGGATATAGTAGTAATGTAAGCCATAAAATTCCAAAACTGGTCAGTGATTTGTCACTGACGTAATAGTAATTCAACCGAACAGTGATCTGTGTACATCTCATAGGTCAATTATCCATCAATGGCCATCTGTCGGCCAATCAGAGCACAAAACTGTGCACCAAATTTGTGCAGCGTCGTAGCACAAATTTGGTGGAATTTGTTTTCATACATAACATTATACCGCTCTATTCCGGTTATATGCTTGATGGTACAAACTCAATGACTATTATAAACAGATAACAAAATCTCAATTATCATACGTATTGTATAATATAGAAACCTATTCTCTTAATATTGGCTATAAAGGAGCGATATGCGCTGAATTCTCCTATTCCCAGGGTCCACCGAGATTGAACGTAAGATAACGCAGTCTTTGTTCGTTCGTGTTTGATCAATGTGTTGTTCTCTTTGTTGTATGGATACATGGGGTACATTATATTTATTACATCCAAGCGAAGATGATTGAACACTCGTCGTCACGCGATGTTCGCTTTTCTTAAAGTTTGCCTTATACCATGGTGAATATCTTATAATTACAATTGTATACTAAAAAAATATGTATTTTTTTTTCAGAACTAAAATGGAAAGGAAATTAAATTGTTCATAACTTCTATTATGTGTAGTAATTTCGCTATTATTTTTATTGCTAAAGATCCAATTTTGTCAAAGTTATATTTAATACTAACCACCTGCGAGCACTTTCAGCCGGGGTCGCGCTCGCGCTATCGCTATAGCAATGATCCGCTGCGCCGAGCGCAGCTGGGCGTTATTCCTCGCGGTAAGGTGACCCGCCTAAATGGTACATCATACGTCACCATATTCCGGCAGACTCCGGAGTATAGCTGCCTGCAGGTGGCGCTGGGACCTCCGAAGCTCAGGAGGAGTCTTCCCAGCGTACTTGACGCCTTCACGACCTTCGGTCCCAATATTGAGAAATGTGAGCCTTAAGTCCACCCTCCGACAAAGATGAGCCCCAAATATTTCATATGGAGGCCCACTCCGACCTTCACCCCTCCGATCTGAAGTCCTTTCCGCCCGGTACCGTGGAAGGTATTATAAACGCGAAAGTTTTTAGGAATGTATGTATATTGTATACTGAATGGATTTTAATCAAACTTTACAATAACATACTTATACATCAGAATAACACACTTATAGGTAGTGGTGGTCATTATTACAACAACAGTAGTAATGAGTTATTTGAAAAT
Organism: Helleia helle; assembly: GCA_963853865.1. Classification (NCBI taxonomy): domain Eukaryota; kingdom Metazoa; phylum Arthropoda; class Insecta; order Lepidoptera; family Lycaenidae; genus Helleia; species Helleia helle. Next base: position 12,366,709 of record OY971420.1, read on the forward strand.
AATCCATTATTAAAGAATAACTATATCCAGTTGTCAGTTGTCATTATTGAAACGATGACGCAATGGTAAGAATAGGCACGCAATAGGCAGAATGAGCTTTTTTTTTGCTTAATTTTATTTTTCGAAAATCTTATTATCCCAATTCATATTTTTAAACGTATAAATCAACAATAACAGATAACAGACAGCAGTTTAGAACAACAATTGTTACAACATAACACAACAGGATAATTTATTATTGCAAAACAGCCGTTATTGCCATCACTACCTATAGGTTATAATTTATCCCTGTAATCCCACGGGAATGGGAAGTACGAGGGTGAAACCGCGGGGCGATGCTATTATAAAATAACTGGTAGGTAAGCTGATATCAATGATTAAAATATCTACAAAGTTTTATAAATAAAGAGGAAAACAAAATATTGTTTTTGTTCAAACACGAACGTTCTATTTCGAACCAGCCATTAGCTGAAGTTTAAAATAAACAAAATACATTTCAAAGATAACATATTTTTATAAAACGTGATTCCTATGACACTCTATTGATCCTACCTTTACACGGTAACCTACATGTAGGTTTTATATCTTTTGTAGCACACGAAGCCCTACGGCTAGGAAAGAATTTAGAACGGAATTATGTAAGCATACTCCTGACATGCGGTCCAGTTTGTTTCCACGTGCAACGGAAATGAGAGAGAGATAATTACAAAAATCATAATTACCAAGATTGTAATTTAATTATATTTGTGAATTCAAATTTTTAATGATTTTTGGTGTCGCGTGTTATTTTTACATATTCAATTAATTTTATACGATAAGTAGGCAACGTCCGACAGTTTTACTCGCGTATTTCCCGTCCTCATAGAATACGATATTAAAAAATATTCTGTTAATTGTTGATTTTGTAGCTTTCCATTAAAGACTTTTAAAAATTGGTTAGGGGATTGATGCATGAAAACAAACAAAGTCACATTTGCATTAAAAGTTTAGCTAGGATAATAAAATATATGGATTTAGAAACTGGGTTATGCTATATTTAATTAGTCGCTCCCAGTGGATTCACATGCTCCGAAATAGAAAATTTAGCTTTTTTCTAAAATAAATAGCCTATATTATCTTCCTCGACGATAATTGGACTATCATCTGTAAAAATAGTTTTAGTTTTAACCTGGTAGTTTCAAGTTTAGTCCAATAATACAAACGAGCTTCAAGTCATGTTAATATACACATAATATAAAAAAATGATGTAAGAGGTAGTGCCACGCTGCTTTTCAGCCGGGCCGGCACGTCCGGGGTGGTACCTCTCGCTCACATAATACCGGCGTCAAGTGACAGCTATGCCCTCGCGTTTCGTGCGGTTTGTGAGTTTCCGGTGGCCCATTGGGAGGGGAAAGGAGGGCAACGCGTCTGCATAACGTCTGTTTGTGCAGATGTCTATGAGCGTCCATTAGTCACAGGCCTCCGACTGCTAGGTTGTCTCCATATGACACAAAAAATCATCATCAACCTCTATCTGTCCACTGCTGAACATAGATCTCTTATAATTAATGCGGATCCCTTGTCACTTGCACCCAACACGGAGACAACAGTACTAAATATATTATTATGTTTAAACTATCACTGATTCAATAAATGAAATTATTAGATAGGTGTCACTTTTCTATGGTAAGTCGAGTCTGGTTAGGTTGGTTGGTTGATTGGGTAAGTTGAGGTTGGGTTACTTGGGCATAATATTTCAACCTAAAAGCAACTGCTTTAAAAAAATGATAGAAGTTTGCAGGCAATTTATTATAATTCGATTTGGCTTACAATATATACGCTATATCCATACTGGCGCTTTTGCCTTGGCAAAGATATACAAAGGAAATGTTTCGTCCAATTATTTAATAATGAATACTTCTGTTCTATTTTGTTGCCATTTTCTATTTAATGATGAATTCATTGCTTTATTTGCTTTAGAAATGGACGGAAGTTTGTAGCCGGAGAGTAAACACACGATGTAATGAGTGATGTTGATAAAACACTCAATTATTTTGGTGGGAAGTATCCCTAGTGACTATAATCGTCTTTCATAGTCAGTGATAATTTGTAAACTTGATACCCAGGTCTTGTTACAGATTATGCTGGTGAGAAATGATCTTTGACATTCAGACTTCTATGACTTCTATGTTGGATGCGAGTGGCAAGGGTTCGGTGATCTTGGCATTCATTGAAGGAGGCCTATGTTCATCAGTGGATAAAGGCAGATGATGATAGTGATTCAAAAGTTGTATATATATATATATATATATATACTTAATGTAATATTATTTTAATTTTTATTGAATTTAAAAATTTTAAAATTATGAAATTAAATTGTTCATAACTTCTATTATGTGTAGTAATTTCGCTATTATTTTTATTGCTAAAGATCCAATTTTGTCAAAGTTATATTTAATACTAACCACCTGCGAGCACTTTCAGCCGGGGTCGCGCTCGCGCTATCGCTATAGCAATGATCCGCTGCGCCGAGCGCAGCTGGGCGTTATTCCTCGCGGTAAGGTGACCCGCCTAAATGGTACATCATACGTCACCATATTCCGGCAGACTCCGGAGTATAGCTGCCTGCAGGTGGCGCTGGGACCTCCGAAGCTCAGGAGGAGTCTTCCCAGCGTACTTGACGCCTTCACGACCTTCGGTCCCAATATTGAGAAATGTGAGCCTTAAGTCCACCCTCCGACAAAGATGAGCCCCAAATATTTCATATGGAGGCCCACTCCGACCTTCACCCCTCCGATCTGAAGTCCTTTCCGCCCGGTACCGTGGAAGGTATTATAAACGCGAAAGTTTTTAGGAATGTATGTATATTGTATACTGAATGGATTTTAATCAAACTTTACAATAACATACTTATACATCAGAATAACACACTTATAGGTAGTGGTGGTCATTATTACAACAACAGTAGTAATGAGTTATTTGAAAATAATCCATTATTAAAGAATAACTATATCCAGTTGTCAGTTGTCATTATTGAAACGATGACGCAATGGTAAGAATAGGCACGCAATAGGCAGAATGAGCTTTTTTTTTGCTTAATTTTATTTTTCGAAAATCTTATTATCCCAATTCATATTTTTAAACGTATAAATCAACAATAACAGATAACAGACAGCAGTTTAGAACAACAATTGTTACAACATAACACAACAGGATAATTTATTATTGCAAAACAGCCGTTATTGCCATCACTACCTATAGGTTATAATTTATCCCTGTAATCCCACGGGAATGGGAAGTACGAGGGTGAAACCGCGGGGCGATGCTATTATAAAATAACTGGTAGGTAAGCTGATATCAATGATTAAAATATCTACAAAGTTTTATAAATAAAGAGGAAAACAAAATATTGTTTTTGTTCAAACACGAACGTTCTATTTCGAACCAGCCATTAGCTGAAGTTTAAAATAAACAAAATACATTTCAAAGATAACATATTTTTATAAAACGTGATTCCTATGACACTCTATTGATCCTACCTTTACACGGTAACCTACATGTAGGTTTTATATCTTTTGTAGCACACGAAGCCCTACGGCTAGGAAAGAATTTAGAACGGAATTATGTAAGCATACTCCTGACATGCGGTCCAGTTTGTTTCCACGTGCAACGGAAATGAGAGAGAGATAATTACAAAAATCATAATTACCAAGATTGTAATTTAATTATATTTGTGAATTCAAATTTTTAATGATTTTTGGTGTCGCGTGTTATTTTTACATATTCAATTAATTTTATACGATAAGTAGGCAACGTCCGACAGTTTTACTCGCGTATTTCCCGTCCTCATAGAATACGATATTAAAAAATATTCTGTTAATTGTTGATTTTGTAGCTTTCCATTAAAGACTTTTAAAAATTGGTTAGGGGATTGATGCATGAAAACAAACAAAGTCACATTTGCATTAAAAGTTTAGCTAGGATAATAAAATATATGGATTTAGAAACTGGGTTATGCTATATTTAATTAGTCGCTCCCAGTGGATTCACATGCTCCGAAATAGAAAATTTAGCTTTTTTCTAAAATAAATAGCCTATATTATCTTCCTCGACGATAATTGGACTATCATCTGTAAAAATAGTTTTAGTTTTAACCTGGTAGTTTCAAGTTTAGTCCAATAATACAAACGAGCTTCAAGTCATGTTAATATACACATAATATAAAAAAATGATGTAAGAGGTAGTGCCACGCTGCTTTTCAGCCGGGCCGGCACGTCCGGGGTGGTACCTCTCGCTCACATAATACCGGCGTCAAGTGACAGCTATGCCCTCGCGTTTCGTGCGGTTTGTGAGTTTCCGGTGGCCCATTGGGAGGGGAAAGGAGGGCAACGCGTCTGCATAACGTCTGTTTGTGCAGATGTCTATGAGCGTCCATTAGTCACAGGCCTCCGACTGCTAGGTTGTCTCCATATGACACAAAAAATCATCATCAACCTCTATCTGTCCACTGCTGAACATAGATCTCTTATAATTAATGCGGATCCCTTGTCACTTGCACCCAACACGGAGACAACAGTACTAAATATATTATTATGTTTAAACTATCACTGATTCAATAAATGAAATTATTAGATAGGTGTCACTTTTCTATGGTAAGTCGAGTCTGGTTAGGTTGGTTGGTTGATTGGGTAAGTTGAGGTTGGGTTACTTGGGCATAATATTTCAACCTAAAAGCAACTGCTTTAAAAAAATGATAGAAGTTTGCAGGCAATTTATTATAATTCGATTTGGCTTACAATATATACGCTATATCCATACTGGCGCTTTTGCCTTGGCAAAGATATACAAAGGAAATGTTTCGTCCAATTATTTAATAATGAATACTTCTGTTCTATTTTGTTGCCATTTTCTATTTAATGATGAATTCATTGCTTTATTTGCTTTAGAAATGGACGGAAGTTTGTAGCCGGAGAGTAAACACACGATGTAATGAGTGATGTTGATAAAACACTCAATTATTTTGGTGGGAAGTATCCCTAGTGACTATAATCGTCTTTCATAGTCAGTGATAATTTGTAAACTTGATACCCAGGTCTTGTTACAGATTATGCTGGTGAGAAATGATCTTTGACATTCAGACTTCTATGACTTCTATGTTGGATGCGAGTGGCAAGGGTTCGGTGATCTTGGCATTCATTGAAGGAGGCCTATGTTCATCAGTGGATAAAGGCAGATGATGATAGTGATTCAAAAGTTGTATATATATATATATATATATATACTTAATGTAATATTATTTTAATTTTTATTGAATTTAAAAATTTTAAAATTATGAAATTAAATTGTTCATAACTTCTATTATGTGTAGTAATTTCGCTATTATTTTTATTGCTAAAGATCCAATTTTGTCAAAGTTATATTTAATACTAACCACCTGCGAGCACTTTCAGCCGGGGTCGCGCTCGCGCTATCGCTATAGCAATGATCCGCTGCGCCGAGCGCAGCTGGGCGTTATTCCTCGCGGTAAGGTGACCCGCCTAAATGGTACATCATACGTCACCATATTCCGGCAGACTCCGGAGTATAGCTGCCTGCAGGTGGCGCTGGGACCTCCGAAGCTCAGGAGGAGTCTTCCCAGCGTACTTGACGCCTTCACGACCTTCGGTCCCAATATTGAGAAATGTGAGCCTTAAGTCCACCCTCCGACAAAGATGAGCCCCAAATATTTCATATGGAGGCCCACTCCGACCTTCACCCCTCCGATCTGAAGTCCTTTCCGCCCGGTACCGTGGAAGGTATTATAAACGCGAAAGTTTTTAGGAATGTATGTATATTGTATACTGAATGGATTTTAATCAAACTTTACAATAACATACTTATACATCAGAATAACACACTTATAGGTAGTGGTGGTCATTATTACAACAACAGTAGTAATGAGTTATTTGAAAATAATCCATTATTAAAGAATAACTATATCCAGTTGTCAGTTGTCATTATTGAAACGATGACGCAATGGTAAGAATAGGCACGCAATAGGCAGAATGAGCTTTTTTTTTGCTTAATTTTATTTTTCGAAAATCTTATTATCCCAATTCATATTTTTAAACGTATAAATCAACAATAACAGATAACAGACAGCAGTTTAGAACAACAATTGTTACAACATAACACAACAGGATAATTTATTATTGCAAAACAGCCGTTATTGCCATCACTACCTATAGGTTATAATTTATCCCTGTAATCCCACGGGAATGGGAAGTACGAGGGTGAAACCGCGGGGCGATGCTATTATAAAATAACTGGTAGGTAAGCTGATATCAATGATTAAAATATCTACAAAGTTTTATAAATAAAGAGGAAAACAAAATATTGTTTTTGTTCAAACACGAACGTTCTATTTCGAACCAGCCATTAGCTGAAGTTTAAAATAAACAAAATACATTTCAAAGATAACATATTTTTATAAAACGTGATTCCTATGACACTCTATTGATCCTACCTTTACACGGTAACCTACATGTAGGTTTTATATCTTTTGTAGCACACGAAGCCCTACGGCTAGGAAAGAATTTAGAACGGAATTATGTAAGCATACTCCTGACATGCGGTCCAGTTTGTTTCCACGTGCAACGGAAATGAGAGAGAGATAATTACAAAAATCATAATTACCAAGATTGTAATTTAATTATATTTGTGAATTCAAATTTTTAATGATTTTTGGTGTCGCGTGTTATTTTTACATATTCAATTAATTTTATACGATAAGTAGGCAACGTCCGACAGTTTTACTCGCGTATTTCCCGTCCTCATAGAATACGATATTAAAAAATATTCTGTTAATTGTTGATTTTGTAGCTTTCCATTAAAGACTTTTAAAAATTGGTTAGGGGATTGATGCATGAAAACAAACAAAGTCACATTTGCATTAAAAGTTTAGCTAGGATAATAAAATATATGGATTTAGAAACTGGGTTATGCTATATTTAATTAGTCGCTCCCAGTGGATTCACATGCTCCGAAATAGAAAATTTAGCTTTTTTCTAAAATAAATAGCCTATATTATCTTCCTCGACGATAATTGGACTATCATCTGTAAAAATAGTTTTAGTTTTAACCTGGTAGTTTCAAGTTTAGTCCAATAATACAAACGAGCTTCAAGTCATGTTAATATACACATAATATAAAAAAATGATGTAAGAGGTAGTGCCATGCTGCTTTTCAGCCGGGCCGGCACGTCCGGGGTGGTACCTCTCGCTCACATAATACCGGCGTCAAGTGACAGCTATGCCCTCGCGTTTCGTGCGGTTTGTGAGTTTCCGGTGGCCCATTGGGAGGGGAAAGGAGGGCAACGCGTCTGCATAACGTCTGTTTGTGCAGATGTCTATGAGCGTCCATTAGTCACAGGCCTCCGACTGCTAGGTTGTCTCCATATGACACAAAAAATCATCATCAACCTCTATCTGTCCACTGCTGAACATAGATCTCTTATAATTAATGCGGATCCCTTGTCACTTGCACCCAACACGGAGACAACAGTACTAAATATATTATTATGTTTAAACTATCACTGATTCAATAAATGAAATTATTAGATAGGTGTCACTTTTCTATGGTAAGTCGAGTCTGGTTAGGTTGGTTGGTTGATTGGGTAAGTTGAGGTTGGGTTACTTGGGCATAATATTTCAACCTAAAAGCAACTGCATTAAAAAAATGATAGAAGTTTGCAGGCAATTTATTATAATTCGATTTGGCTTACAATATATACGCTATATCCATACTGGCGCTTTTGCCTTGGCAAAGATATACAAAGGAAATGTTTCGTCCAATTATTTAATAATGAATACTTCTGTTCTATTTTGTTGCCATTTTCTATTTAATGATGAATTCATTGCTTTATTTGCTTTAGAAATGGACGGAAGTTTGTACCCGGAGAGTAAACACACGATGTAATGAGTGATGTTGATAAAACACTCAATTATTTTGGTGGGAAGTATCCCTAGTGACTATAATCGTCTTTCATAGTCAGTGATAATTTGTAAACTTGATACCCAGGTCTTGTTACAGATTATGCTGGTGAGAAATGATCTTTGACATTCAGACTTCTATGACTTCTATGTTGGATGCGAGTGGCAAGGGTTCGGTGATCTTGGCATTCATTGAAGGAGGCCTATGTTCATCAGTGGATAAAGGCAGATGATGATAGTGATTCAAAAGTTGTATATATATATATATATATATATATATATATATATATATATATATATATACTTAATGTAATATTATTTTTATGTCAGTTGTATAAACAAACATATTTTTTAATAGCATAGGAGTGTATAGCATAGTCGAAGCCTTTTGGCGACTGTTGACGCCCATACACATCGGCACCAACAGAAACTATGCATATGTGTTGTCCTCTTTTCACTATCCCCCAATGGGCCAAAACCGCACGAAATGCGACAGCATATGTGTCACTTTACGCCGGTGTTATGTGAGCGAGAGACCATCCCGGTCGTGCCGGCCCCACTCGGCTGCAAAGCAGCATCACTACCTCTTACAGAGACATGCAGATGAGGCACGAATAAACGAGTTCAATCGAGACTGATCTGGGCTACTCATTCACGCTTTTCTAGCCAATAGTGAGTACGTTTTTATATCGTAATGATTAATTGATTCTTACTAAAAATGTATATAAAACATTTTTTTATGTATGAAAGCAACTATATTTAAAAACTGTCTTTACTTTTGTTCTTTTAATACAATAGATTCTATGTTTAGAATTGTAATGTCATATTCATTTAAATGAAACAGTTTTATGCAAGCGCAATGCTTAGCATAACAACCCCATCCAATAAATTCCACCGCAAAGCTGCAAATGTGTTCCCGTGTGAGAGACCGGTAAAAGTGGAAAATCGTTGAGACAAACAGCACGTCACTCGGTATAGTGTATCGATGTCACTGTATATAATGATATACATTAACATCGATCAGTCACAACACTCAATGGAGTGCAACTATGGAAACATGACATTAATGATGAAATACCGGTGGGAGGGAAGCGCTGTGCCGCGCTCCCGGCTGCATGGGTACCACCATCTTGCTTGTTTCTTCCGTGAAACAGCGTTGCTCTGTTTCGCAGAGAAGGGCAAGACAGGCAGTGTAATTACTGCCTGAGCCCAGGTAAACTAGTTTATGTTCATGGGCGACGTCGACCACTTACCATCAGGTGACACGTTTGCTAGTTTGCCTATGTAACTAACATAAAAAAATTAAAAACATTAGAAGTTGCACTCTTATTCTTAGGAGGCATAATATGTTCAGCAGTGGATGGATAAAGGCTGATGATGATGAATATTTATGATGAAACAGGTGATATATTACGTTTGCTCCAGAATATCTAAGCTCGTAGAATCTCAGGATGAATAAATGATAGTATTTGGATCCCCACAAAAGTCCACGATTTCGATGTTTATGTTGTAGCGTCTCAAACATTCGTGCGGTGGATTTATACATTATGTTTGTAAAAAAAATTTTTTTTAAGTGATTCAGTTTCAAAAGAATAAATATTTTTTCTTATCTACTACTTAAATACCTGATTTAATTTTGTGTTTGTGATATGAGAGAATAATGAGAAAATAGTAATAAATTATGCTTAATCATTTTTATTACCTGAGACTAGCCCAGGCTACTCTTTTATCCCCACCATGGTTCAGCCTTATCGTGGCGGTGGGGCTCAGTAGCCTTGGGTGTAGCTAATTGAGCCGAGGGGCTCTTTGTACCCATCTTATAAGAAGAGGGGATAAAAGAGCATGGGGCAAGGGGAGAGGACGGGAACCTAACCCCATTTTGCTGTATTGACGTTGGGAGGGGTTGTTCTGTGGTGCGGGACAACCCCTCTGTGGAGGTGGCGTCGGTCCCCTGAGGAACTGACTAGCCGTTGAGGTGCCCTGTTTGCTCACCAAAGGCGGCATTGGTGGGACTCGCCGGGTTTTAGTGGATAGAGCTGCGACCACTTACCAGCTTTCGGGCGCAACGAGTCCCGGGTAGGCCCAGTCTCCCGCGGGATGCCTCAGAGCATTTCCCGACGTTAAAGAAAAAAAAGGCTACTCTTTTATGTGTTGCCTATCCTTAGACATAGGATGTTACGCAGGTCTCATTGCCGGTAATTACACTGCCTTCCCTCCAAAACACAGCAAAGCTGTTTTACGGGAGAAATAAGCAAGATGGTGGTACCAAACACCAATGGAGCCGGAAGCATGACACAACGCATCCCTACCATCGGTAAAGTGTTTAAATGAGTTTTTTGTACTAAATAAGTATTTTTTTACAATGGTATAAAGCTAAGTAGAGCCCAAAAATTATTATTACGTTATAAAATTCTACGTTGTCGCCGAAATTCATCATCAATAACTACAAAACCATATTTTATAGTAAATATTGATATTTAAATAAGTGGTTAGACATTATTTAAAGTTAGTGGATTTCTATTTAACTAAAATTGTTTATATTATCAAAAGCCCGCTCGGCTATTTCGGTGAAAAGATGCTGAAGTTATATTTGTTTATTTTGGGGCTAAAAGCCATCTGATAAAAGATTTGATAAATACGTAAACGTACGTTTGAGAAAATAGTATTTACGAATCATTGAATGTAAAATTGATTATATGGTAATAAATAATATGATATATTTATTTTTGTTAATTGTTTTTTTTTTTTTCAAAAATGTACTTACTTATTTAATGACGCCAATTTACTGACGCCAATATTTCGACGATGTGAAAATGATTTATTTTCTGTTTACTAACCGACTTCAAAAAAGAGGAGGTTCTCAATCCGTCAGAATCAATTTTTTAATAAAAATATTTTTGTTAGTTCTCTTTTAAAACGTGTCTCTTTTATTAGCTCATGAGCTCTAAAGATGCTCAGTATAGATAAATACTCTTAAAAGGTAAAGTAACTTCGTAGTCATATTATATAGTAGGTACAACTAGGCACGTACCGGTGGGCAGTGCAATATTTTATGTTGTGCCAAATAGAATAATCCTTCATATATTTTGGTACAGTACTCTGACATAATGAAAAACTTATGTTGTTCTGTGAAGATAATAATTATTATTATACACACAAACCACAACATATTTTTACGGGAACCAACTTCAATAATTTAAATAATGAATTTTCATTCGTGCTGATGATTCAGCCCTCATCCGTCCATTGCTGAACATATACCTCCATCAATGAACGCCAAGATGACCAATCTCTCGCCACTCGCATCCAACATGGACCGGCCTCTATACATATAAATGATATTTAAAAAATTAGAACACTGTACAGTAATCGTTGATCAAATTCCAATCCTTTCGTACATCGCAACATACATCACAATAATTATCTCAAATAAAGCAGAGAATAGGGTCACTCATTTAAATTGGAAGCAAAATATTACCCAAGTAAAATATTTATAAAACAAAAGAGGCTGCGACCGTAAATCCGAACACAGAACATAAATAACCGACGCCATGACTGTTGCGCCCTCACAAATTCAATTTGATCTTAATATTTTACATGATTCCTCCATAAATGTTTATTTATAAATCTTCCGGATTCGTTTAACATGATGTAATCATCAACGCGTACCATGCAGTGCTATATTTTGTTTTTGTCATCCCAAATTTCACTTAAATAAAGAACATGTTTTTATGGACTTCATCGCGGTTATTTTTTTTTTACATTTGAAGCGTAAACTCAAAATTTGATTATTTTTAATAGATTCTTTCTATACCCTTAGAGGGGCATTGAATTCTAAATTGAAAACTAGTGAGGTAATAACTGCCAATGAGTTTACAGCTTGGCAAAAAAGAGTATGGAAAAAATGAGAGCGCCACTTTCACTTAGGTTTCATCATAATATGGAAAATCTGTAAGATAATTTAATCAAATCGTTAAAAATAAATGTGAAACACTAAGCTTTACTCAAAATCTAGTATTTATCGGCCAAGTATTGTCAACATCATAAATTTCCATTTAGTAAAATATTTAGTTCCACCTGTCACCACGTCTTTCTTGCCATGCTGTACTTAATCAAAAATTATTGCACTAAATAAAAATTCATACCTGTATCCTCTACCATGAGTTTTTGTTACAAGCGCACATGACATAACTATAGTAGTTAACGTAAAAACGCAACACGAATAGAAAACTATACCACACTACCTCTACCATGAGTTACATATTTGATAGAAATACATTTATAAAAGAAAACTGAGGTATGGTATAGTTTTCTATTCGTGTTGCGTTTTTAATTTAACTACTATAGTTATGTCATGTGCGCTTGTAACAAAAACTCATGGTAGAGGCACTGAACAAAGATGCATATCTATACAATATATTATATGGTAAATAAAATCTGTATGTTGCAATCAAGACTTTGAAAATGATTACACAGACGACTTATAGAGAGAAGACCTAACTGTGCCACGTTATATTCTAATAAGGTTAATTAGAACCTTTGAACCGTTATTTCTGAAAAAACGACAAAGGTTCACCACATTCCAGTAACATCTGTTGATACAAACGCGTTGTTCTAAAGTAATTAAATTGAAGTGACTGGTCTGTGTAGACATCGGATTGAGGGACTTCCAATAGTAAATTTATACAAGCTGAGATGTCCATTACTTTCATGGACTAGAAAACTGAAGTGATATTAAAGTTCATGTATTTATAATAATATCTATGGACGCTTTCACACCACGTCAATCTGGTCCCGTGGTGAGTTCTCGAAGAACTTGTGTTACGGGTACCAGAAAACGGAAATATATTTAATACTTTTATACTATACATATATTTAAGATTTTAGTATATAATACACATATTTAATACACATCCATGACTCAGGAACACAGAAAATATTTTTTTCCCTGGCGGGATTCGAACCCGCAACCTCCGGCTTGAGCGCCAACGCGCTTACCACTGAGCCACAGTGGTCGTTAATTACTTTTGTATATACAAAATAAAAAGCTATTTTGTATAACTGACAAATTTCCAAATTTCTATACTTCACAATCGTAATAGTAGGAAGATGTTTTGCGACAGCAAAGCTGTTTCTCCCGTGAAACAGCTTTGTTGTATTTCAGAATGAAGGGTGAAACTAGGAAAAGGGAATAACTCGCTTCGAAATTTATCACCGTACGTCTACGGATAACAAACGAATGGGCTAGACCTAGTTATCTTCCCCACCATAGTTCAGGCCTTGACGTGGCGGTGGGGCTCAGTAGCCTAAGGTGTGCCCAGCACCTTGGGCGCAGCTAATTGAGCCGAGTGGGCTCCTTGTACCTCTCTTATAAGAAGAGGGGACAAAAGAGCAAGGGGCAAGGGATGAGGACGGCAAATTCACCCCTTTGTAAATAAATAATTTCTAAATTCTTAATTCTTTGTACTGTCCCGACGTTGGGAGAGGTTGTTCTGTGATTCGGCACAACCTCTCGGTGGAGGTGGCGTCGGTCCCTTGGGGGACTGACTAGCCGTTGAGGTGCCCTGTTTGTTTATTTGATCCAAGGCACCTCACCAAAGTCGGCATTGGTGGCACTTGGTTTTAGTGGGTAGAGCTGCGTCCACTTACCAGCTTTCGGGCGCAGCGAGTCCCACATACCCGCGTGGGGAGACCCACTCTCCCGCGGGATGCCACAGAGCATTTCCCGGCGTTAAAGAAAAAAAAAAGATCTAATTATCTTGTTTATTTCCCTGAGAAACGCTGACTATTTACCATCAGGCTACTCGTTTCTCATAGCGATATTTAGAGCTAAAGTATAAAAATATCAATATTAATATTAAAATATCAATTCTATTCTATTCAATATATCAATAATAATAACACAAATATTCGGAAGTACAATATTAGTAAAATATCTCTCATTCTATCATACATCCATTAATCAATCCCCATGGGTCGAATTTCAACGAGAATTACCTTCGTAATTTCGGATATGTCGGTTTCATGAAATCATAAACCATCACATGGGCATTAAAACCGGAATAAAAGAATCATCACGACATATCGAACATACAACCGGAATAGGGCGGTAATGTTATGTAATTTGTATGAAAATCTTTTTATATTTGTCAAATTCACTATAATATAATTTTTTACACACTCTGATTTCGTGAATTTCCCGTAGGTACTAAAACTACATTTTACATAAGTGTAATGTAAAAATCTTAATAAAAAACTGCAAAGTCGTTTCAAATCAAATCTTAAATCAAGCCAGTTCAACAAACTGGTAGAATTTCTAGAATACATGTTCTAATTCCTTACTGCATATTATAAAGATCATTTTAATTAAAGCGAAGCATTGTTAAACAATAATTCAAATACCGTACACGCGCCGGAGGGGACTGAGCGTCCTGAGCGGGGCGCGGCCCTCCATACGCGCGGGAGTTTATAACTAGGAATAGGACGAAATCAAACAAAGTTATTCTATTGCATTAAAAGCGACAATTGGAGAAATTCCTTCTATAATTTAAAAGAACATGTATATAGACTCATCTACGAAGAAAGTTAAGAGGCTTAAAGCGGTCCCGTGTGCCCATAAGATGTGAATCTCTTTTTAAAAAGAGGCGTGATTGATATTTTTTCTCTGTTATAAAAGTTACCTAATCATGTATATGTATACCTAATATGTACAAACGAAATAAGAAAATGATTTCAGTAAGAAATAAATTGAAATTATTTATGTCAAAATTTCCAATGCGTCTTCTTAAGTACATGTAAAATAATATTCAAATATTCTAACCGAAGTATTCGGTTGGGAACTGGTTGAGACTGGTTGAGAACGGCAAAACTTAAAGTCAGCAAACTTCCACCACAGCCAAATGGCTTTGGAACTTTATAATAAAACTAACAAAGACCATATTATCACATAACAAAGCCCTGCTAAAATTATTAATTAAAAAAAGAAAAGTTTCTACCTTGTTCGTCGAAACTATATAACGCAGTTATAAAATATAATAGTAATGTATATAACAATAAATTCACAAGAGTAGCTAGCTCTATGTAAATTCTAGATACTAAATGCGGAAATTTAAAAATATTATATATAAATTGAATACTTCGCTATCGCGTTAGGCACGCATTCTAATGATAGTTGTACCTAAGTTGTGATTAATAAATAAACAAATGAACATAAATAAATATATATAATGGTCAAATGGGCCAAAATATAACTGTACATTATAAGTCTGGTTAAGTACCGGATACTCGGCACGTGTGAAAAGGCTATTACGGCCTTTTCACAATCCCGGTTGCCGGGTAGCTGGCGCTGGGTATCCGGTAGCGAAGTGTATGGGCGTGTATGACAGCTTTCGCACGTATCGGCGTAATTTGCTTACATTTCACTACAGGATACCCGGCGCAGGCTACCCGGCAACCGAAACGTGTGAAAAGGCACTTAGGCTCGCGTACGCAGTTGTGACGTACTGGGCACGAGTCTTCTCCGCAATAATATAAGGCCAGAACTCTTCGTGGTCTCCGCTATAGTCACCTATACCCCGAGATACAGCTCAATGACATTGAAATTTTGATACAAAGATATTTAACCTCATCAGGTCTTTAGGTTTCCTCGCGAGGTTTTCATTGACCGATTACAAGTATTATAGACGCGATCATTTAAAACCTCCGAGGCTATACTAACGAGACCATATCATACCAATAAAGCAATATAATATGTGATGTGTTATGGCTATGCTCCTCTCATTCTATGTTTTTTGTTTTGTTTTGAAATAGTGATATTAGTTGGATAGGCAAACTGGCGGACACCTGATGGTAACTTATCTTGCCCATCTCTCCGAAACACAGCAAAACTGTTCCACGGGAGAAACAATACAGTGGTACCCATGCAGCCGGGGGCGTACACAGCGCATCCCTCGCACCGTAAATAATGCGCTGAGATTATTTATTTACCTATTAGTAAGCAATCTCATCATTGTAAGTTTATTATTATAATAATATGTTCAGCAATGGACGGATAGAGGCTGATAATGATGATGATGATGAAGCAATCTCATTCTTAATTAGACTTTTTAGTGTCAGTTTTTTAATAGCTAAAAAGTGATGTAAACTCATACTACAAGCCATTACTACTATCTTATATCGAGGACTTAATAACAGTTGTTTGTTACAGTCTAATTGAGATATGCAGACCCGAGTGAGCGCTAAGATCAGCCGGATATCCATCGAAACTGATCTGATACTCAATATTAGTGCAATCCAATCCATAGTGTGTACTCGTAATTTGTGTGTTCAATTAAGAAACGTTTTCATGTACATCATCACAAATATCATCCTTTTATCCGTACAAATCAAACAGTTGATAAACTTCTAGTTGGTTTTTTTGATTTTTTGTTGGGGTAAAGAGGAAATATATATCACTAGAAGCGCCCCGTGGTTTCACCCGTGTACTTCCCATTACCGTGGGAATACAGGGATAAATAACAGCCTATATTTTATTCTGATGTGTAAGCTATATTATTGTAAAGTTTTATCAAAATCCATTCAGTAGTTTTTAGGTGAAAGAGCAACAAACATTCATCCATACATTCTTACAAACTTCAGCGTTTACAATATTACTAGTAGCGCCCGGTGATTTCACCCGTGTACGGGAAGTATTACCGTGGCAATACAGGGATAAATTATAGCCTATATGTTATTCTCATGTGTAAGCTATATTATTGTAAAGTTTTATCAAAATCTATTCAGTAGTTTTAGCATGAAAGAGTAACAAACATTCATCCATAGATTCTTACGATGTATGTTTAGTTAAGCATTATTATTTACTTGAAGACTAAAAGACCGGGGATGGATTGACGAATAAACGACGATTCTTTGCAGGAATTCTTGAAAAATTCTTGCGTTCTTCTTAAGAGGCATATGACCAAAATGGAAGAAAATAGGCTGATAATGATGTACCTGAAAATATTTATTCCTCAAATTAGATTTTTAAAACAATCTAAAACCATTTGAGTATCTTATGTTGAATTATTTTCTTTGTAACACTCGCCTTACATAACACGAAGTGAGATTATATTGAGAGTTAAAGGGGTAGCCGTAACAGAAATTGAAATCCCTAACTTGGGTCGTGACCAGTGGCGATGGTTTTCCCAATTACAATCCATTGCAAATATACACCGCCCGGCCACATAACAAGCTACTTATACTAATAAATTCAAATAACGTCTTTGAAACGAACCTTCCGAGTAATTGCACATTCATCATCATCAACCTTGACCAGTTGTGCACAGACCCTCAAAATGCCACAAATTAATAAACTTTAAAATTATAATGACTCACCTATTAGATAGCTTAAGGTTACACAAGTCGCTCACCTTTCTATACAAAAGCAGAACAGTAATTACTACAATGTTTGACGTTAACCATGAAAAACTAAGTATAATATCAATTGATCTCATCGTTATATATGTCTGTATGTACCCAAAATCGTAAAAAATATACATTTAAAAATAAAAGCTTCTAAACTTTCGTGTAAAATCAGTGTTGAAATACAGTGATTTTAGACCAAATTTGGGCGAAAATAAATAGTATACAGAGCACGAAAGCTCAAAAACAAAGTACAGCCCGTACAGACATAGATTGGTTATTCAAAAGTTGAAATAAATTTATTTTAAAAAGATACACTTAATAGTTTTTCTATAATAACTGTTTTACTAAAAGGACATTTTCGGAATGAACGCATTTCATTCTAGCACACATGTTCGCGTACTATGTCAGGTGAGATAGCAATTATTTCGTTAGAGTTCGTACCGTCGATTAGTTCAACCTTAAAGCATTTATGTCCTAGCTGTGATTGTAATAACACTATTAATGATATTTTACGTTTTACATTTAATTTGCGTTTAGCTGGCTCGGCATTCATAGAAAGAGGTTTATAAACGGTTAAAGGCTGATCAAGATGATGATGATGATGAAATACTTCAATCGGCCGTCTTTGCGTTCATTGATTTAGTACTATGTCAACTGGATGGCATAATGGTGATAATAATAATGATGTTGATGATAGATTTTAATTCGAATAAAAATTAAAAAAGACGTGTGGCACTCAGAGACTGCCGCGGTAAAGCTATTGCATAGCATTTTTTATCAACTTATGCAATTGCCAGTGATGATCTTTCAATGGACAATTTATAGTATATAACTCCTATGTCGATCGCTCTCCTTTCTATTTAAGTTCCGTGACACACGCATAAAAATTTGACAACTATTGTACTTATAATATTATGTCAATTCTTTTTCATTATTTACATTTTCTAAATCTAAACTAAGCCATTATTCGAATATTGTGGATATATGTTGTCGATTCGAAACATTTATTTAATTTTTTTTTTTTTTTTTTTTTTTTTCGGATGGATCTATGCTAATGGCCCGAAGGCCCTAATGCTTCAACGGATTAGTGTGAGCCCATTCGGCTCACTTTTGATTGGGGGGTTGCCCCCCGCCTACCGTGCAGTCTGCGACCACACGGCCTCCTGGCGTCGGTTGTGGATTTATTTAAATGCGTTCTTTAATTTGAGAGGAGAACTTACCGTATCCCACACCCAAAGACTACTATTGTCCCACACCTACATACTTTCTTACAAACAGCGGCTTACTTATACGTCCGATTTCGGAGCAGCTCGTCTCTCGTCGGGTGTTGGGTTTTTTTCGTTACGGAATTTCTTGATTCGGTCGCTGCGCTCAAGGCCCGCGATTAAATCTATGCAATAGCTTAAAAAGCACTAAAACCACAGTCTTAAACTACGCACGTTTGTCAAGTTTGACTTTGCAAGAAAATGTATGTGATTGTTTCCACTGCAACCCACGGACACGCTACGCATTAATTGTCATTTTCTTGCAAGTAAGTATGTAATGCGTAATAGTAAGTAGTAGTAATAGTAATGCGTAGCCTCTGCGTGCACCGCGGTAGAGCCGCGCCCTTATACTGGTATCTTAAAAGCATGACATCTTTATGATAAACTACTTTCTTAAGCGAAAAGGTACGAAAATATTTACGTATTTCAACAACAACAACATAATTATGCTAAAATGTGCAACGCTATTAACTTGAGAAGTTTTTTATCTTCTTTGACCATTATTACATAATGTGTAATCAAGCCACTTATGACAGTGAAACGAAATGGGAATAAAAATACGAATCTTTTTAAGCCGAGTATCCTAGATTATTTTTTTCCACAGTTTAAAATGAAATATAAAATATGTAGTCTATTAAAATAACAGCTACATTTAGGCTTTAAAATTCTCGCTTTTCTGCGCTTCGTAGTTGCAATGAATAAAGGTACTTATAACTGCAGCTTTGATTAAATTAAAAATAGAGTCGAGATGCAATAATATTAAACCTCCATTTATCTCTATAAAAAATAGCATAGTAAATTTATTTAACATATTTTTTATTCAGATAGAAATGAATGAATGAAAACATCAGTTATTCACACTTTGGACTCCGACGTTCATCAGAAATCATTAGTCATAGTCATGTTACATCGATATTGTTATCAACAACTTATCATTGTATAATGATGTGCAATTAAAGTTATCTCCTTACACTTATCACTGTGACTATGTTAGTAATTGTAGAACATAGATCACAGCGAAAATGTGCAAGCGTCACTAATGCACAGTATTGACTTATCTTCTATAATTATTTCAAACTATGCCTTCTAAAATTATTTACCACAAGCTGTTCCCCGCAGCTTCTCCTGCGTTAACTTAGATTTACAGCCGTATACGGATTGATGATGATTATTTTTATAACTTAAGTAACTCCTTAAAACATCAATTATCTGTCAGTGAAAGCCCCGTCAAAATCCGCCCAGTCGTTTCCAAGATTAGCCGGAATAAACAGACAGACAGGCAGACAGACCGATAGACAGACAGACAAAAAATATGTAAAATGCTATTATGGTATATGTACCGTGTATATGTCCATATTATGTATTTAGTAAAAAGCGGTTATTTTAATATTACAAACAGACATTCCAATTATATTTATCTGTATGGAGTATAGATATATTGTTGAGTTTTCTTTTGTTTCGCGAAGTTCGTTGTTTCTACATTTCAACGAGGACAACACATTCGTAGATAATTTGTAAATATCCCATTTTCAATAGTTTTCGAAGATAAAATTAACATATTTATGTATATATATAAATAAAATTGGAGTGTTTGTAATATTAAAATAACGAATCTTTATTAAATGCATATAATATAATATGTATATACGGTATGTACATAATTCATAAATAACATTTTTTACATGCCTGTCTGTTTGTTCCGGCTAATCTCTAAAACGGCTGGGCTGATTTTAACGGGATTTCACTGGCAGATAGCTGATGTTATCTGAAAGGAGTAACTTAGATTATAAAAATAATCATCATCTATCTGGATACGGCTGTAAATCAAAGTTAACGGGGGCGAAGCTGCGGGCACCAGCTAAATTAAAATATTATATTGACTCATTTTTTATTGGCGTTCTTTGTGGGAGTTACTATGTTCAGCAGTAGACGGATAGGGGCTGATGATCATGATGATGATGATTGACTCATTTTGATTCAGATAGATACAGCACCAGTACTAAAACATTTTTTTTTTAATTACACGAGTCTAGACATTCAATTCTGGTCTTAGTTTTTAAACGACTTTTACCTTGCATGCGGCTAGTGGCTAGCTTTATAAGTGGTCTAGCGCTGTTTCCTCTCGGAAAATAAAATAAGTTCAACGTGAGATAACAATGACATTAGATTTACTTGTGGAAATTTATAGTAAAGTTACTAAAATTAATATTTTATTAAACGAAAATACAATATAAAAGTGCGGGCGTACAAAGTACACAATGTCAGAAGTGGAACTTAATATTTGGCAAACTAATTTTTAAATCTCGTTTATATTTATTCTAATCTAAAGCTTTAAATTTCCGAGACTTGCGACGTTCGCTCTATCTCACTCTCTCGATCTTTCTTACTCGCTTGCTCCCTACTCTCACTCCATGGCTATGTGCTTCATGCTACGTTCGCCTTTCTTACTCTCTCTCGATCGGTCTCAATCATTCTCTCCCTCTTCTTAAATAAAAACGTTGCACATTTAAGTGGCGTTTCATCTATAAAAAAATTACCCCCTTGCGCTCAAAGAAGTTTCACTTCATATAATATAATGGTCGGTGAATCATTTCATCTGTAGGTACCTATAATCTTCGTTTGTTTAGCTGCATATTTCTACTTTTAACCGAGTTCAAAAAAGAAGAGTTTCTCAATTAGTATGTATGTTTTTAAGCTATTGCATAGCTTTTATCGCGGGCCTTGAGCGCGGCGACCGAATCAAGAAATTCCGTAACGAAAAAAACCTAACACCCGACGAGAGACGAGCTGCTCCGAAATCGGACGAATAAGTAAGCCGCTGTTTGTGAGAAAGTATGTAGGTGTGGGACAATAGTAGTCTTTGGGTGTGGGATACGGTAAGTACTCCTCTCAAATTAAAGAACGCATTTAAATAAATGTTTCGAATCGACAACATATATCCACAATATTCGGATAATGGCGTAATTTAGATTTAAAAAATGTAAATAATGAAAAATAATTGACATATTATTCTAAGTCTATGAGTACAACAGTTGTCAAATTTGTATGCGTATGTCACGGAGCTTAAATAGAAAGGAGAGCGATCGACATAGGCGTTATATACTATAAATTGTCCACTGAAAGATCATCACTGGCAACGATGGGTATATATTACTATTTGCGGCTGTTGCTGGAAAATGTTCGTGGGCCCACATCATTTGAATCACTACGAATATATATATAATACTATTAATGGTATAGTGTGCCCAACATTTCGTGTAGCATGTTTTAAGAGCTCAATTTGCTTGAAAACGAAATTCACATGGACACGACAATCGCTGAATCTTTTGGTGTCATTATCTTAATAAAGTACTGAACTTCTTATTTATTTTGCAATCATTTTCATAAAATAATAAATTACATTCAGCTAATCTTGTAACGTTATTGGGCCCTTGGATATCTGTTCTCCTGAGTGTGTGACCAGCCCACTTTATCAGGCAAAGGCACAAAGTGGCAGTTCACTTTAGCAACTTGCCTATTATTTGAATGATATCGGTAACCTTAGTTCTCTGATACCTCTCTGAGACCTTATATAACCTAAGCTTCCGTTAAGGTTATATAAGGTTCAAGAGTGAAGGCCACGTTTAGGTCGACAGTGTTGGTCTGCCATTAACCAGGTGGGTATGGACGGATAGAGGCTGGTGATAATGATGATGACGATGATAATGATGAATCTAAAACACGACATTCATTAATTGTTAGGCGGTACGAAGTTGGCCGGGTCAGCTAGTATTATAATATACTAGCTGTTGCCTGCAGCTTCGCCCGCGTTACTCAACTCCTATAAGTCACAGCGTGATGTTATATAGCCTATAGCCTTCCTCGATAAATAAGCTGTCTAACACTGAAAGAATTTTTCAAATCGGACCAGTAGTTCCTAAGATTAGCGCGTTCAAACAAACAAACAAACTCTTCAGCTTTTAGGTAATCTATACTAATATTATAATATTAGTATAGATTACCTAAATGTTTTAAATATGAATAAACAAAGTAAATTTATTAATGAAGAAAGTGATATGATTTTGTTGATTATATTATATAAAATTTGAAATGGTTCTTGAATTGAAGTTTGTAAATGATGAATTTTAGTCATAAGAAAATTATCTCTTTGTTGATTATTGGCCATTCGCATTAAATCATAGAATTGTTGATAATCCATTAAATATAAAATATAAAACAAAAGAAAGAAAAAAAACTGCATAAATAAAAATAATTAAATATTTATATTTATAATTGCTTAAGTTGATAAAAAAAATGCTATGAAATAGCTTTACCGCGGCAGTCCCCGAGTGCCACATGTCCAGTTTTTTACTTCAGTTTCACAAGTAATCTACCATAATTTCTTATTGCAATTTTAAATTGTTTTGTATGCTAGTAGAAGTCAGTATCTGAATAAAAAACGACGCCAAAAACTATTATTGATGGCAATGTCAACCGCTTTCATGTATTAGAGAAGTAGCATTTCTTACAGAAATAAAACCCGAAGAAAACTTCGTAACAATAAACTCGAAGTAAGCGAATTTAGCAAGTGCGTCTCAAAATTGATGACATACGTCAGGCTATTGTAGCCTAACAGTTTACAACTCCTATACTTTATATCTATGTAAATGCGTGAAAAAGGAAAGGATTTTGTTTGTCTTGTAATGACAAATACCATCGAGATAGGCTTTATGCCAGTCTTACAAAAATCCAGAATGTAAATGAGGTACAGAAAGGAATCAAGATTTACGCAAGCCTTGAATTTACGTAACTTTATGTGTACATACGTTTGGCGTACTTGTTTTATTGTTTAGATTTTTGTCATTACGTTGTGTTCGTTGTTACTTGAACACAAACTGGCCGACGAGTCACTTGATAATATCAATGTTACAAAGTAAACATACACTAAAGCAAGATTTCATAACTGCGCAAATTGTACACTGTCGTAATTTTTTTTTATATATATTTTTTATTATTTAGTTTTAAGTACTTGTTATTATTTGTTTTTATCTGTATTTTTTTTTTGTTTTGTTGTTATTGTAAAAACTTTTTATGTTATGTTTGTGTAATCTGTAATTTTATTTAGCACTGAATAAAGAAACATCTATCTATCTAAAATCTGAACCATGAGTTAGAAACGATCATAAGATTCAATTTGACTGCAGTACCTTATTGATGGTAGGCCTGTAGTCTACCTTACTTTTATAATAATTTTCAAAACTGTTTCACGAAAAGTTTAAGTAAAATGCGATACATATGCAGGGAGACTATTGTAATTTAAAATTTGTAAAGGTCATCAAAAAATTTCGAGTATAGATGAAAGCACGTAGTAGCAGTATGTAGGAATTTTAGCTTTCCTTTAATAAGTAAATGATATTCGACGGCAGGTCGAGTTATTAGGCTACTGGACACTTTATCCAGCGGTCGCGGGTTCTAAGCCCGCCAAGTTTGAAATAAATTTCATAAATTTATTTCCGTTCCTAGTAACAGAAGTTCTTACAAACTTACCACGGAACTAGGTTAACATGGTGCGATTGTTGAATAATATTTATTTATTTATTTTATACTAGCTGGTGCCCGCGACTTCGTCTGCGCAGGATAATATTTTAGTTTTTTTATAAAAAGTATCCTATGTTACTTCTAATACCTCTAAGAATATGTGTACAAAGTTTCATGATGATCGGTTAAGTAGTTTTGACGTGAAAAATAATTGTCGGTAAATATTCACGATAATTACATATTATATTTGATTTAAATTCATTTCTACTAGAGTAACAAGACAAGAAGATTTCCTATTTGATGTGATATTGATCGAATTTCAGTTCAATGTCTTGTAAATATGAAAGGAAATGGAGACAAAATAATTGGTGATCCATTAGAGATAGTGTAAATGTCATTATATTCATTCACAAAACCAACGACTGTGACAGAGATTGAATACTATCAAGAGAAAAATAAACTTGCTCAGCGCGAAATAAATGGGGACTTCAAATACCTCTTCAGCATCTTTGACAACGTTTAGTAGTGAAATATTTTCATTCCATTATAATTATGACATTATATAACTATGGAGCTTTTTTTGTTAAAACTTCACTTATATATGCACTTTGATATATTTAATTACTAGTGGATGATAGAGAAATATATAATTTATTTTTTTCCTAGCCTATACTGTCCCACTGCTGGGCACTTCTGTCTTTTCCACGCGTCTCTATCATGAGCTACACTACACCAGTTTTTTTGAAAAGCGTCGAGGTCATCCCGCCACCTCCATCGAGGTCCGCCGCGTCTCCGAACTCTGTTTAATGGGACCCAGTCTTGGCCCAGAACTCGTTGGGCATCCGGCAGATGTGTTCGGCCCAGTCCCACTTAAGCTTAGCAGCTGCCAGGGCTACGTCTGGCTACTTTAGTTTGGGAGCGCAAGATCGAGTTCTTAAGTCGGTTAATATGACCCCTAGAATACTGCGCTCCATCGCGCGTTGGCAAACCTTGAGCGAAAGCTTTTGAGCATTAGTCAAAGACCAAAACTGTGCGCCGTAGGTCAGGATATATAAAAAATTCGAAAATCGGCCGAATTTTTAATCCATCTAATTGTTTAATGGGTTATACACAGTTTAATTATATTGGAATAATAAAGAACTAAAACTGATGTAACACGAAGGAATAACACAATAAATTGGTGGCCATGAGTAGAAGTAACCCTCAAAGTACTTGAAATGGCAGTTTCTTGATTTATATGTGATGGAAACAGCAGGAGGAAACATGCATACCTGATGAGATTGAAAATCTTTAAAGGTGCTTGAATTTCACTAACCCTCCTCGCTTGATTTCGAGGAGTAGACCCGTGCCCAGGAGTGGGACATATAAGGGTTAATATTATTATTATATAAACACAATAATAAAAATAATAATGACCAATGCCCAACTATAACATAGTTTGGGAAAAAATCCACTAAGTTTTTAGAGTATATCATAGAGTGCCACTTCTCAAACGAAATACTACCAAGTCAGTTTAGCTACAGAGCGTGAACCGTACATGCATACACCCGAAAATCATAACCCTTCTTCTGACATAGCCGGCTTGGCTAGGAGTCTAAATAGTGAGGTATAGGGGGTTATTCATATTCGACAAAAACAGGGACAGAACCCACCATCACCCTATCAACCTGTCACGGGTATGCGGGCCGAAACAATGAAATACCCCACTGTTTTTCGATAAGCGCTTACCTTCACGTTCTCTTCGATTGCCATGTCAATAGAAGATATACTCAATGATTAATTAACCTTTGGGAAATGCTCTGAGGCATCCCGCGGGGGAGTGGGTCTCCCCCGATGGGTATGTGGGACTCGCTGCACCCGAAAGCTCACGCAGGACGCAGCTCTACCCACTAAAACCCGGCGAGTGCTGCCAATGCCACCTTAGGTGAGGTGCCCCAGATCTAATGAGCAAACAGGGCACCTCGACGGCTAGTCAGTCCCTCAAGGGTCCTACGCCACCTCCACAGTGGGTTTGTCCCGTACCAGAGAACAACCCCTCCCAACGTCGAGACAGTACAATGGGGTGAGGTTCCCATCCTCGCCCCTTGTCCCCCTACTCTTTTGTTCTTCTTCTTATAAGAGGGGTACAAAGAGCCCCCTAGGCTCAATTGGCTTCGCCCAAGGTGCTGGGCTCACCCTAGGCTACTGAGCCCCACCGCCACGACGAGGCCTGAACCATGGTGGGGATGATTAATTAACCATAACTTATGTTTAGTATTACTTGGATAGCAAAATGGCAGATGAGCTTGCTGCTATGGTCATTGGTCTACTTTTAAAGAACGAAAGTACGTAACAAACATACCGATGGGAGGTAAGCGCTGTGCCCCGCTCCCGGCTGCATGGGTACCACCATCTTGCTTATTTCTCCCGTGAAACAGCTTTGCTGTGTTTCGGAGAGAAGGGCAAGACAGGCAGTGTAATGACTGGCACTGAGACTTAACATCTTATGTATAGGATAGGCAATACATAAATGGGTCGCCTGGGCTCGTTCCAGGTAAACTAGTTTATGTTCATGGGCGACGTCGACCACTTACCATCAGGTGGTACGTTTGCCAGTTTGTGCCAGTGTCCATAATAACATAAAAAACAGACAAACAGACAAAAATATAACGATCAATGTTTTAGGCTCTATTGTGTTTTATTTTATAACTTTTACGGAATTTTTAATCAAAATAAAACCACTTATACGGATTTTAACGCGGTTTAGTAAGGTTTTACATACACGACGCTTAGAATACCCAACAGCAACCATGGTCCCGGGAGGGGTCTTTACGTGAAGAGAAATTCTATTGCGTTATAAACAATATAGTTTTTCTCCATGACAGCGCTCCGTTACATCTTATAATACGTACCTATAGACAGATTTATGTGAATGACGACGGTCTAGTGGGCTCGGCCTCCCTCGTAAAAGGTTTGGATTCAATCCTGACCGGTACCATGAAATCGGTTTTTCAAAATTTTTTCGTCCACCCGACGACATGACAATGCTTGCTTACCGGTGAAGAAAAACATGAGAGATTAAAAATCCTGATGAGATTAAAAATCTTTGAAGATGTGTGAAATTCACTAAACCGCATTAGGCCAGCGCATCGGTGAACTATGGCCCAAAACCCTCCTCGTCCTATTTCGAGGAGATCTGTATCCAATAGAGGGACACATAAATTGTCTGATCATTAACGAAGATAATATGTATATGGGCATATCAAGAATCCAACAATAATATCATGACAAATGAATAGTTAATGTTATTCCAACAGTGTAAATATGTAACTATGTAACCTACGTGAAAGTACTTTGTATGCAAACCTGTCCGCGGGACATAATAATTAACTTTGTCAATTGGTACCACAGAAGCTGCAAAACCAGATGCAAATCATACATATAATTGGAACAATCGAATGCGTTTATTGCTTATGTTGTATTCCCAGTGGCGTTTTATAGGAAATTTCACTAATTATATTCCCTGACTCATTAAGTAGCGTTGATGAGATTATTATGTTCCATATGAGCGTGATACTGTTGAAATGGAAATTCTAAAATGAGATTGTAAATGTTAGATGGAATTGGAGTTAAAAATCATTTTGATTCCAGCTTATCGCCCCTTTGGGTGCACTTGGACTTGCACTTTTTATGATTGTGAAAAAATCGACCGAAACGGGAGGAAAATGGAATGAATGCTGGTTTCGAAGGATTCGTCCAAGATTTTTTACATTGACCTAAATTTAACTGTTAAATGGACACACTATTTCAAAATCAAATTAAAGGAAGGTTATAAAGTGAATATGTATTTTAGTCGGACTGTCATATTTTACATATATTTTCCAAAGTTCGTTTTTACACGTTCATACACACGGCCGTAAATACCTCCAAGAACCTCTAAACATCGTTATCTGATAAAAACTCGAACTTGGAACATCCCCCCACCTTCAGGATCAGGCTTTGACGTGGCGGTGGGGCTCAGTAGCCTAGGGTGAGCCACTGCACCTTGGGTGAAGCTAATTAAGCCGAGGGGGCTCTTTGTACCTCTCTTATAAGAAGAGGGGACAAAAGAGCAGGGGGCAAGGGGCGAGGATGGGAACCTCACCCTGTGATTGTACTGTCCCGACGTTGGGAGGGGTTGTTCTGTGGTGCGGGACAACCCCTTGGAGGACTGACTAGCCGTCAAGGTGCCCTGTTTGTTTATTAGATCCGGGGCGCCTCACCAAAGGTTCGCCGGGTTTTAATGGGTAGAGCTGCGTCCACTTACCAGCTTTCGGGCGCAGCGAGTCCTACATACCCGCGTGGGGAGACCCACTCCCCCAAGGGATGCCTCAGAGCATTTCCCGGCGTAAAAGAAAAGAAAAGGACTTGGAACATCCGACCATTAACACCAAACACAAGCATAAAAAGTCATAAATCTGTTTTCAGTAGTGTGTCAAAATATACTACTGTGTGTATTACTTATATGTGTAAGAAATAAGTACATAAATACATAAATACACACACATGGACATCTTTATGTACATAAATACACACACATATACACATACATTTCTGGTGATAGGGATGCACTGTGCCTTGCTCTTATGCATGGGTACCACCATCCTGCTTGTTTTTTTCCGTGAATCAGTTCCTCTGTGTTTCAAAAAGAAGATCAGGACAGGTGGCGTGAGAATTTAATATTTCTTCTCATAACTTGTCTAAAAATAAAATAAATAAAACATATTTATATTCAATGTACAACACATTAGTGTCTCTAGTTGAACGTCAAATGAACAAGACTATTAGTCTGGGCTAGTTGCAGGTTTGTTTATGTTCATGGGCGAAGTTGACCATTTACCATAATGTCGCTTATCTTCCCGTTCGCCTATCAAACTAACATAAATAAATACACTCACACACAACTTTCACTATCATGGGTGATGTGATTACACACACACATTCACAGATTTTTTCTAAATATGAAAACAAATTATATAAATTGGTGGAAACTAGATCGTAATCATATAATATAGAAGCCCAATTTAATCGCTTTTGTACGATATTAATCAATCACGCAGGCTTAGTACGTCTGATAGCGTCACAATCTCGTTACTTATAAAGTTTACTATAGTGTATTAAATCGTTGAAAAATTGTATTTCAAAATTCGAGATTTGGACGGAGATAGAGAGAGAGATGAAGATTACGTCTGAAAAATAATTAATACGAGCATCTTCGTGTTTGATAGCCTATGTCAAAAATTAAGGCCAATAATGTTAAATAAAAAATATAGGAAGAAGAACCTCACAGATTGATTGGACTGCCTAAAATTTTTTGAGTTTTTGAATTGAATTTAAAATAATCATCCATTGCTGAACAATACTTCAAACTTGCTAATTCGCCTCATATGCGTAATCTTACTTTTTCTTGAAATATTAGCTGTTCTCTATCTAATATTGGTAGGTTGATAAGGTCAAAGGGATTGTAAAAGCTGTATCAGTAATCGAAGATTTAACACAGAGCTAGCACATGTATTCAGGAAATTTACTCAAATTTAGGTAATTAACCAAACTTCAACTTTCCTACATGTAGGTATACTACGAGCAAAATGAATGTTACACTAAAATAAATATTTTTGTTGTTATGGAGATGCTACGCTCGTTTGTCCAGTTTCGCTTTGCAAAAAAAATTATGTAATTGTTTCCACTGCAACACGTGTCCGTACACGCTACGCATTGCTTGACATTTTAATACACGTGCGTAGCCTCTACGTGCGCCGCAGTGTAGCCGCGCCTTAACAAACAATCAACAAGGAATCTAAAACATTTTTTTTTATTTCAATTCATAACATTGTACGATAATATACAATATTCAATATAATTAAAGTATGTATGTTACTAAAAATCGAAGAAATTAATAAACCCAACAAAAGTGTTGCCAGTTACTAATCTATGATATAAAAATAGAATAATCATTCGAATTTAATTAATATGATTTATAAAATCACAATCAAGAATAATCCTTCGTTACAAATGGAAATTAATTATTCATTTTGTTAGTTAAATTTCATATTTGTGTTTCTAATGATTATTATTATTTCGATGACAATAATAATTATTATTGTTTTGATGGTAATAATGTGAAGTCTCTTTGAGGACTACATTTTGAAATAATATAAATTAGCAAAATTTGAAAAACAAACTTCGCGGTTCATTGCGGTTAATACCCACCAATGACAAAGCGACGTCTTGGAGCGAGGTAACTTTCAACCAATCACAAAAGTGACAAGGCGATACGAAAACATATAATACGAGGCAACATCAAAGACATATTATTTGTAAAACATCTCCAGAACTCGCAGTCTCATCTGTTAAATTAAAACTGTATCTCGTAGCGTCGGTCACGCTTTTGTGTTTTTAGACAAACATTTCTGCATCTCCAAAATACTGGTGAGTCAAAAAAAATAGAACATTAAAGTGATTTGTCTCAAAAGTTTATCTTAGGCCGGTCAAAGAGTTATCTCCAACACCGTGTTATCTAAGGTGCTCCCTCTTTAAATATAAGTCTAGATTGATAGTAGCTACATCATTATAAATATTACGAATAAATAACACCGCACCAGTGATGTCACTGGAGTGGTGGGGAAGAATACACTAATTGCAATGCCACCAAAGTGATACCGTAGACATGTAACTTTTTTTTCTTTAACGCCGGGAAATGCTCTGAGGCATCCCGTGGGGGAGTGGTTCGCCCAAGCGGGTATGGGGGATCACATCAGGCAAACAGGGCACCTCGACGACTAGTCTGTCCCTCAGGACACTGACACCACCTTCACAGAGGGGTTGTCGTGCACCACAGAACAACCCCTCCCAACTTCGAGACAGTACAATGGGGTGAGGTTCCCGTCCTCGCTCCTTGCCCCTACACGTTTTCCCCACTTCTTATAAGAGTACCCCTCTTACAAAGGGTAACTTTGAGTTAAAAGATTTCATGTATATAAGATCCTATTGCAAGTGCGCGCGCGTATACTACCTATGTCATTTCATTTAATTCCATTTTTCGTTGTAGATTTATATTAATTATGTTTTATATACGCTAGGCCTGCCGTAACGCCAACTGCCATTTTTTTATATATCGTCTTAGAAGAGTAAAGTCTAGTGTTAAGTCTAGAGACTAAGGACCGTTTCATTACAATTTACAGTAGATTTCTTAAAATATCTACCACCAATCAAAAAGCTTTGGAAAATATAAAAGGTTTAAATGTCAGAATGGATTGATTGAACATTTCATTTTCTATTTCGAAGCGGCTGAAAAAATAAACTGAGTCGCTGCCAATCAAACAGACAGTCGGATACATAACCCTTATTCTGAACAGTAAAATTGATAGCGGAGTCGTGAGTGAACGAATACTATCGAATAGTTTTTTATTATTTTGTAAAAAGCTGGTGTATTTTTGTCGATAAAAACGGAACCTCAATGTCTAAAATATTGTTATACGGAATATGAAATGATTGAACAAGGCAGTAGCAGACATTGTTCTGCTATTTATTAATTCTATGAACATATAATGCACTTATAAAATAGAGAACCAATGCATCATCACATAAATGATTCAAGACTACACCATCTCTCAAGTACATACTACACATTATATATAAAACGAGTGAAGCCGCTGACAAAATCTAGTATATTATATTGACGCAACCAATCTATAAGATTTGGACCGAAAGTCCGAAGCGGGGCGAGCGCGAGAGTGCAGACGGTAGCGATCGCCCGCCTCGGGCGAGACATAGCGATTAGCGAGTGCTCTCGACCGAGAATGTAGACCCACAATAAGAATATTACCAAGTAAGTAATATATTTGTATTAGTAGTAGGCTTATTATATTCAAAAAATAAACGAAACAATTTGTTTGGTTAGAATAATTATTCTCTTTCGTGTTTATTACTGTTTATTAGCTTGTGTGTCATCATCATCGTCAACATTAACAACCTTTTTTGTCCACTGCTGAGCATTAGCGTCTATAGGTTGAGAGGGAGTTGGCAAATTTGGCATTATTTGAGAAAAGTATGTGTGTAAGAATTGAATAAAAATATATGTAAATACGCCTCTACTAACTGTAACAAAACTCTACTGATACTTACCTCTTTTGCATATAATAATGTAACTCTGCGTCAGAATGCATTCAAATATTCGATTCATGCTTTGTACAACCTCATGAATATAACATATCCCTCATATCATCACCGAAACATATCATACACTTAATGTATAATATGGATTTCCTCAACAGCAAATACCATGCATACTTCATAGATACAGGAAACTGTATTGATAAAAACAATAAATAACTTTGAGAAATGAGAACGCTTACTACTTAGGGAAACATTAGTTTTCTGTGAAATCTATCACGTTTCTGGTTGAAATTATAATATTTATCAATTTATTTATCAATTTATAAATATGCCTTGTTCTCAACTTTAGGGTTACTTGTAACGACCCACAGATGTTCCTTTATAAGCGCTTAAAAGTCTAAGTGTCTATACTCTATATACTCCTGAGAATTGGAATTGAAAAAAAGAATTTTGTATGAGTCAAGATTATAACAACCCTCGTCGCGGGGACTGCCTAAGCAGCCGGGCAGTCCCCTTAAGAGGAGTAGTCTGGCCTTCGCCGGGGCCAGCCTGTTGCTGAGGTGATCCTGTTGAATGCCTATCCGGGACCCTCAAATGAAAGCGGCTGAAGGCACTCGCAGTGGTTTTAGTTTACGGGTAGGGCACTCCCAGGTGCGAGTCCCACATAGGGTCAGGATCTACCCGAGATCCGGACTACATGAGTAAAAAACATTTCCCTGCGATAACAAAAAAAAAAAAAAAAAGATTATAACAACCCGCAGATGTACTCTTATAAGCGCTTATAAGTCTTAGTAACTGGAGTGATTACTCCTACGTACAATTACTCTTAGTGTATGCTTTTACAAGAGTATTGGTCCTATAACGGTCAGGGAAAACGTTCTTGTAAACTGTTACAAGGTAAAGTTATAGTAGTAAATTTACTTGATTAAAACAGCACTTATTTATGCTGTTAAAAGCGTACTCGTAGTAGCAAATACTGATGCCATAATCGGAGCTTTATAAGTCAAAATAGCATTATTTTGTACGCGTTCCAAGCAACAATTTTGCTTGCGGGATATATATTAATATATTAATACCACGATACTTAGTGATAATACGCGTACTATACAATTACCTAACCGTTTTCTAAGATAGAGTAATATATGAGATAAGTTTAAGAACACAAAAACATAATGTATAACTTTAACACCAAACTTTGACACAAAGTAAAAAATATATTACAAGTCTACTCGACTTCGGCACTATATCAAAACTAAACGACGAGAATGTAGAACGCAAAGTTTTCAACAACTTAAGTTCATATGGCGTAAGTCTGGATACACATTTTGAGAAATTATATCTTCAAACGTAATTACTGCTAATGCACTACTCATACATATACAAATGTATACAGTTTGTGCGTGTATTTATGTGTGTGAATGTATGAACACACAAACGATATATTATACCTCTGTGTACGTGTGTAAGTTCTTGTCATACACCTCAAAAATCGTTAAATTTTGAAGTATATTCATCAAGCCTACAACTTCAATATCGTGAATCTTAATCTGATTATATTAAATTAAACGTTTTTTCGATGAACTTAGAATTCAAATAATTATAAACAATTTAATTCATTCATCAGGTTAATCTATAGCCAGTTTGAGTATTTCTACTAATGTAAATAAAAAAAATTTGAATAAAGCCCCCCTCCTCCTGCGAGCGCGATCAGCCACTTCTTGAAGGACCTCTACAGGCAACAGGTTCACATCGACGACAGGCTGGCCCCGGGGAAGGCCAGACTACTTCTCGTAAGGGAGGACTGCCCGGTCGCAACTAAGCAGTCCCCGCGCCGTCATGCCATTCGCGGTAAGGTGACCCGCCCAAATGGGCGCCCATACGTCGTTATACTCCAGCAGACTCCGGATTATAGCTGCCTGCAGGCGGTGGCAGGTCCTCCGAGGTTCGGGAGGAGTCTGCCCAGCGTACTTACTGCCTTCACGACCTTCGGTCCTAACATCAAGGAATGTGGGCCGAAGGTCCATCCTCCGTCAAGGATGAGCCCCAGATATTTGATATGGGGCTCATCTTGACTCTCAACCCTCCGATTTGGAGGGCAGCTCCAAAGAAGGCTTTCTGATCTACAACAACACCACGATCACCACCTATGTTCTGCCTCACTCGTCACCGCCTGAAGGCGTTTGAGTGCGTCGACGGTAGACCGGTGTGCCCGGAAGTCAAACTGGGACTCCGATAGTCTCAGTCCCGGGCCCTTCTCCGGGACTTTAGAATAAAGTCCGATGTACATTACAATTTTAGTACGAAATTTCATAATGACGTCATAATGTCACATTAGTGTTCGGTAACTATCCTACAAAAAAGTGTTCAACACAGTTAAAGAAGTTTTCACTTAAAAAATACAAAACACGTTGATGGGATGCAATCATAAGGGGCCTAAAGATGGCATAAAACGTTTTATCTCAACATCTTAAGATCAAAGATTTTTTCATAATTCGTTTAATTTTGTTTTCAAACCTAGCTTTGTAAGCTAAGTGGCTTTAAGACATACTGACCCTTCAGATTTTAATAACGTCACTTTTAATCTGCTTTTCTTTTCACAGACTCGAATACGTTTTTAAATCATCCTTTTCGTGTTTAAAGACATGATATATAAGTCTGTCTCGCTCACTGAATCCTTTTTAAGATATTTTTATTTTAAACTTGAAGGTATCACTTTTTTCTGACGGGAAATGAGTGGGATGGAAATGTCTTTTTTTATGTTAGTTGGATAGGCAAACTGGCAAACGTGCAACCTGATGGTAAGTAGTCGACGTCGCCCATGAACATAAACTAGTTTACCTAGAACGAGCCCAGGCAACTCATCTATGTGTCACCTATCCTGAGACATAAGATGTTAAGTCTCGGTGCCAGTAATTACACTGCCTGTCTTGCCCTTCTCTCCGAAACACAGCAAAGCTATGTCACGGGATAGACAAGCAAGATGGTGGTACCCATGCAGCTGGGAGTGCGGCACAGCGCTTCCCTCTCACCGGTATATGTAATAGTACGACTCACTATAATTAATTCCTAAGCATGATCATAAAGCAGATTCCTTAGAGTTCTTTAGAATAGTTACCATTCGGTGTCGCACTTATTTTAGTAAATACGATTGGAATTGAAATAGTAACGTAAATAGAGTAAGTCTAACCTGATGAACTTTAGGTAACTGTAGTCTCACATGAAGATAAAATACCACACAAGGAATACTGTATCAGTACATACACTACGTTTTATCTATCTGTTTAAAAAGCAATTAATACACGCTACGGACATAATTTTGAAGCAACACAATTTGCAAGACAAATATTACATAATCTTATATAAATAAATCAAACGTCAAACTGCCGCAAATCCACGTCATATAAACGTCAAACTGCGTCTCCAGCGGCTCAGGTGCGGTGTCGCGAGTCCACGTCATATAAACGTTAATCTGCGTCTCCAGGGTTTCGTGTGCGGTGTCGCAAGTTCAAAGATTTTATCTCATATAAAAATATGCGTACCGCGCTAAAAGAAGTTTACACTTCAAAAATCCATTACCTACTATATTTTTAATTTTTAAAAACAAACAATAACAAAACCAAAATATTCTCTATCCCATAACATAACTTACCAATTTTATAAAACAATCATGCTACATAATATGCATAAAATATTGATACACCTACACCCGATAAAATTGCGTTTTGTTGATTATATAGTATTATACACATTGTATACGCTATAACGAGCGAAATTCAAAACTCAGTATTGAATTCATAAGTTCACTGATGAATCGTAAGCAAAAAGTTAATTGCAACCAGTTTACCGTTCGTTTGTGTAAATTACACTTTATTAATCGAAATTCACAAACTCGTTTCACCACAAACATTACACGGATTTTCAATATTTGGATATATAATTTGAGGCGCAAATAAACAATTACTTTGTACATATTATTTTCCATAGTTATAACGGCAACGTGCAATAAGGCAACAAGTGGAAATATGTTTAATCATGGTGGATATAATTATTAATAGTAAGAAACCATACTAACGGTTTACCGGTCGGAGGGAAGCGCTGTACCGCGCTCCCGGCTGCATGGGTACCACCATCTTGCTTGTTTCTCCCGTGAAACAGCTTTGCTGTGTTTCGCAGAGAAGGGCAAGACAGGCAGTGTAATTACTGGCCCCGAGACTTAACATCTTATGTCTCAGGATAGGCAATACATAAATGAGTTGCCTGGGGTCGTTCCAGGTAAACTAGTTTATGTTCATGGGCGACGTCGACCACTTACCATCAGGTGGTACGTTTGCCAGTTTGCCTATCCAACTAACATAAAAAAACGATTGCTGAGAGTTCAAATTATTAATCAAGTAGTTAAAGTATGTTACATCTTTAAACGATCAATTCTTGTGGCCCATTTGATGAACCGGTTTTTCTATCTCACCGATAACTATATAATATTGGATTAATCAATAAAATGCATCTATCTATTTTAAAGATCACTTTATATATAGTTCCAATATTTTGAGAGAGATCGGCGATGATTAAATGGATCATAAATCGTAGACGCTAAGTTTAACAAAAGTTTCAAAAAAAAATATATGCGAAATTTTATTCTCTACAATAATGGTTTAAATATCTTTTGCACTAAAGTAGAAACTATGCTTTCTGAGATATCGGCTATTTTTTTTCAAGATGGTGGTTGAAGCCGCACCTGGATACAGATACAGTTGGAGCTTCAAAAACCATCTTGAGGGAGGAAATCACAAAATGCTGCTTTCATGGCGTTCATTGAGGGAGGTCTATGTTCAGCAGTGGACGCATAGAGGCTGATGATGATGATGATGAAGTGACCCTTAACCTTATAAAGAAAAAAATGGACCAAAAATTTAGTGCGTGGTTAAATTCAATTTTTACTGTACTAATGAAATATATAATATACAGAATTTGTACGTAAATTATGGAGTTTTGTTTTGGTAATGTACTTTAATATGTGGAGAAACAAATGAAAAGTACCTTTAATAGCATTAACACGACTTTAGTAAAGTCGTGTTATTTCTATATTTTCGGAACTTTCGAACAAACATATGATCTATGTCACCTTAAGCGATTGTGGTAAAACACTAAAGAAGAATGTTTACCAGTGGCTTTCATTCCAATACACATAGGTATCGAATTGTGAACATTTGTTTGGAATCGAATCGTGCGGTCACGACGCAATCACTGGTACCGTAAGCATGTACCACAAGTATTAATAGCCTAATAGCTAATATCCCCTAATTAATGGTAGCGATTTGGAAACTGTTCATTTCTACCCCATACAGGGTATCTCGTACACAGAACACACCAACAGTATGTACTCAATACTGTCACCGCCGAGGCGAAGACGTTGCTTTTGACCGTCGGTCGCGTAAACGACAAAGAGAAGATGAAACACCGCGCTCTTAACACTGTCCTGTCTCTTAGAAAATGGAAAGGAGATCAAGTAAGGTTAACTCCCTAAACACTCTCACTTAGACCGATTTAGTGCTCAAAATTGGGATCATCTATATTCAACTTACGTCAATAAAAAAAAGTTGTTCCACCAATAAATACTAGCTTTGACATTTTTTAGTATATTTTATCAAACAGCAGAGTGAAGGACCCCACCACGGTTCAAGCCTTGCTGTGGCAGTGGGGCTCAGTACACACCCACACCACACATTACGTACCTTGGGCGAACCAAGTGAACGGAGGGGGCTACTTTTTGTACCCCTCTTATAAGAAGAGGGGACAAAAGAGTAGGAAGGGACAAGGGGCAAGGATGGCAACCTCACATTACACTGTCTCGCTGTTTGGAGGGGTTATTCTGTGGTGAGGGAGAACCCCTTTGTGGAAGTGGCGTCGGTCCCTTCCGACGGCGGCATTGGTGGCACTCGCCGGGTTTTAGTGGGTAGAGCTGCGTCTACCTTGCTACACATACATGGGGAGACCCCCCATGCAGGTATCACTCCCCGCGAGATGCCTCAGAGAATTTCCCAGCGTAAAAGAAAAAAAGAGGGAGGGAGAAAGGCTTTTACCAGTTTAAGCCTGAGATATTTAACATTTTTAATTTTATTTTCTAATGTTTACGCGAATTTCACTCATTATAATAAAACAATTTTTTTACAGATTTTTTTGAAAGAACATATAGCTGATTTAAAACACCGTCGCTACACTAAGTCTGCCATCTGTGAACATAGTCTTGACAAAGCTCGCCATTATATCAGATTTGATAAACCACAAGTCCTCGCAAAAGAACACAGATTCCAACCAAGGATGATCCGTGAGGCTATTGAAATTAAAAAAACATCCTAATTTCAATAGAGAAGATGGCTGGCTTCTACCACCTGCTTGGGATCCCATTATTAAAATTATCAAATCAAAATCCAAGCATAATATGTCACAGATTAAAGATACAGTTAGCACTTTCTGCGTAGATAGGACTGACCAAAATATTGATGTATCATAGGGTAGTTTCGAATAACTTTGTAATGATAGGACGTATGACACCTCAGTCCTCCCGTGACCATGGTTGCTGTAAAGTATCCGAAACGTCGGGCTTGTAAAATTTTTTAATTTTCACAAATACTTTCTACTTGCGGTGAAAACATCGTGAGAAAAAATTGCATCAAGCTTTTGACAGAATGTGGTCACCCCAGTAAAAAACTACGACCTCATAAATACACTTCTCATCTAAGTGAAAAAAGCCAGTAAGAAATAATGTGTGTTTTATATTATACAGTATGATATTTATTCGGTCTATTAAGATATATGCCAAGATTATTAGATATATTTTAACAAGGAATCTGTCAGTTGAAAGCTGTCAGTTGATAAAAGAAAACTTACTTAACTAGAAGTTTTCATCTTCTTAAATCTGACCATTATACCAGTTCCGTAATCCTAAAAGGCATTGCATTTATTCACATTTTCTAGCAATTGTCATTTTAACACACGTGCGTAGCCTCTCCGTGTGCCGCGGTAGACCCTTTTACTGGTGAATAGATTTTTAATATCGGATAAGTAGCTTCTAAGATTACATGCATCGAAACTTACAAACATTGCCTTTTTATAAAATTAGACATTCTAATCAAACTGCAAAGACATAGGATTTATATTTCGGGATCTTCTTTATTAATATCATATTTTATGTTCAACTTATTGAATTTTTTAAATGTCTGAGCAAAATAGGCCCGAAGCCATAGATAAAGGCGATGATAAGGTCATATGTCTTATATTTCTGATATTTAATAGAAACCATGGCCACGGGACGTGACGTCACATACGTCTATACTACGACCTACTATAGAGCTAAATGTACTTGATTTATAATGCGATTACGGATTTTTTGTAGATTTATAAAAAAAACTAGCTGTTGCCTGCAGCTTCGCCCGCGTTACTCAACTCCTATAAGTCACAGCGTGATGTTTTATAGCCTATAGCCTTCCTCGATAAATAAGCTGTCTCACACTGAAAGAATTTTTCAAATCGGACTATTAGTTCCTGAGATTAGCGCGTTCAAACAAACAAACAAACTCTTCAGTTTTATAATATTAGTAAAGATAACAAAAGCTATTTTATTATATATCATATTATTGAAAATGTTGCCCATTTTCAATTAAAGCTTTTAAACTGCTTGATGTTTTTAGTCTCTTTCAACAATTACCTTTATATTTCACGAAATTACACAAAACCTTGACAAATTATTTACTAACACTTTCCTTAAAAATATTGTATCTATTGGTGAAAACCACACAAAAATCCATTCAGCAGTTTTTGAGTTTATCGCAAACAGATAGACAGACACGCATGTACTTTGTTTTTTTTTTAGTATTTAGTGATTTATATAGTGATGGTGATGATAATATTGAATAAATATAAATTCCGCCCTCATTGAGTTCGTAATTTATAAAACGTCAGTGCTCGACTTGATGATATAATACGTGTCGATGAGAAAAAATATGCTACGATAGAATGCACACCTGATGGAGCGTACTGAAGTGAAGTTACTGTCGTCGTTCAGCGAATTGAACCGTATAGCTGGGTTTCAGAGTTGATATTTGCTCGAGGTCCTAGGAAACTCCTACGTTAGCACATTCTTAATTTACGCGGCTGCATACATTTCCGAGGCGGTCATAATCTATTGGTGTGAAAAGCTCCTCAGATGTAGCCTCAATTAATTTGATATTCTTGTGGCTATTTACATTAAAATTTAAAGCAATCTAAAATGAGTTTTTATGATGTTGTTTTTGGAGTAGTATACTGTAATCTATTACACACATTTTTTGCGGATAATTTTTTGCCGAAATTTAAACTAATATTTGGTATAATATCATAAAACGTGACATAATATAATGTAAATTAAAATAATGTTTTTTAACACATTTCTTATCTATAGGTATATAATTTTAACCCATATTCTGTATGTAGCAAACGAATGGCCGCCAGCGAATAAGACCCAACGTTTTTGTAAAAAACTAAATATTTTCCTACCTCAACGAAAGCTATTTCGGCACTTTCTCGCAATTTTTTCTACAATAATTTTATTGGTATTATCTGATCTGCTTACATTAGATTTTATTATAAAAATAAAATATTTATGTCAGACGATTTAGAAAAGCTCATAAGTCAATATAATACTTTGAAAATATGTAAGTATTAGAAAATTTTGTCTAAAAGAAAAGTGGAAGTTAAATGGGCGAATAATGAGCAAAGAAGTATAAATAAACAAAATAATAGTTCAAACTGAGTTCAAATCAATATGACTTGAAAATCTTGTATTTATATTTATTATAATAAAATTCTACACGACGTCATTCTTTACTGAAGACACCTACTACTATTTTTGCTCAGAGCAGGACATAACATACACAATAACTTGTCATGATATTGTATAAACAATAACTTGGAACCGAAGAAAGGGACCCAAGAATAATATAGACGAAGAATAATGTACAATTTGACATGAATTGTATTCGCAAACGAGTTGAAGACGAAAGATTTCACGCATGAAGTTTCACAGAAAGTCGACAAACTTTCTGTGAAACTCGCATAATAATTCTAACATATAAAATATATAGAACTAGCTTTTGCTCGCGGATTTGCACGTATTAATGTAGATTAAGAAATACATCAAGTCTGTTCGCTGGTCTTTGGTGACGGATAGAGCATTTTAACATTGTTATATTTACACCCTTCTTGGTTCAGTCCGTCGCACTTTTGCCTTTTATATTTATAGTTCAAAAAGCAAAGTTTGTCTCAACTAAAATGGATATAGCGTATTATTGAAGATGACAAAGAGTTAAGTTTTTATGCAATTGCGAGACTATTTCGTATCACTCTCAAAGATCAAGAATTTCTATTGATAAAATTACGCTGATACGCTCCACCTGGCGCGCAACTTGATTAGAGAGATGACAACCCACGCTCGCTCTCATTAGACATTTCTCTGTGAGATCAGGGTAGACGAGATCAAAATAGCACTCTGGTATATTAAGCGAAAGGCGGGAAGGCCTTGAAGCATAGCGTAATGCTTAATATTGAAAAATAATTGACGAAAATGTGAACAGACATCAACCACTGATATTTGTTTATTTATCAAACAGAGAAACAAAACTAAACAATTTATTAAGTCCTCCTTTTTAAGAAAATCCTGGATTGAAAAAAAATATTTTCTATAACTGGTATCTTTAACTATGCCAAAAATATGATAGTAAAAATATTATTTACAACTAGTTATATGGACAACTGATCCAATTTATGTGGCTCTATAATTCTTAGCTTTAGGTTTTTTTATTGCTGAAGATTTCGCTAATGATTATTGAATTTTGCCTTCATATAATTCATATGATATGACGCCACATTTGATGATTTATTGCTAATCGTGCAAGGCTCGGTATGCGCTAAATACATTAATGAGTAAGAAACACATTAACCCCAAAAACCTTGTTCCAACTATTGTTAATATATTTTTTATTTAACGCCCTAAAATGCTCTGAGGCATCCCGCTGGGGAAGGCAGGACTCCCTAGGCGCAGCGCCCGAAAGATGGTAAGGTAGACGCAGATCTACCCACTAAAACCACGCGAGGCCACCAATGCCGCCTTTAGGGCGGTACCCCGGATCTATTGAGCCAACAAGGCACCTCGACGGCTAGTCAGTCCCCCTAGGGACCGACACCACCTGCACAGAGAGGTCGTCCCGTACCACAGAACAACCCTTCCCAACGTCGGGACAAAGCAATGCGGTGAGGTTCCCATCCTCGCCCCTTGTCAGCCCCTGCTCTTTGGTCCCCTCTAATTATAAAAGGGGTACAAAGAGCAGCTTCCTCGGTTCAATTTGCTTGGCCCAAGGTACTGGGCTCACCTTAGACTACTGATCCCCACCGCCACGACAAGGCTTGAACCATGGTGGGGATTGCTAATATCCTGCTAAGACTTGCGTTGACTGGAGTTGTTGACCAACCGACTCATCGCCTTATAACGTTGCAAATTACAGAGGATCAGGCTTATTAGTGTTCATCGAGGAGGGCATATGTGAAACAGTGGAAGGACAGAGGCTGATGATGATGATGATGTATTAGTCAATAGGATTGGACATATCCTTCCTTACCCACAATAGTGAGATTACTATGACATTGTTCGCGCCTCAAATCCTTATTTCGATGTAACAGAACAGTCAAACAACATAATGGTATATCTCAGTCATTTCGTATGGGACCCGCCAGGTGTCTATTCAATTTGACAGGACTCTGATAAAGGTAAA
Source organism: Helleia helle (assembly GCA_963853865.1). Taxonomy (NCBI): domain Eukaryota; kingdom Metazoa; phylum Arthropoda; class Insecta; order Lepidoptera; family Lycaenidae; genus Helleia; species Helleia helle. The sequence continues at coordinate 12,409,777 of OY971420.1, forward strand.
AACACATTCCTAAAAGGTTACCTTTTATCTCGTTCCATTATAATCAAAAAATGCTATATAATATTTGTAAAAGACTTATCGTATTCTTTTTGTGACGAAATTGAATGTAAGATATTTTTTAACACATTGAAAGAGAACTTAAAGAAATATAAAATGTATATTTCATTTTTATATAAATTCACATAAAATTCATATATTTATCACATCTAGCATTTATTTATGTTTACATCAAAAACTAACCCCCAACGCAATTAAATGTGTTTGTCTGTATCTGACTGACATCGTAGAGCTCAAACAGAGGAAACGATTTATATGCGTTTTTTTAACTGGTTTTATAGCAGTGACTCAGAAATTATTTATTGTTTTATTTATTTATAAGTACATACACAATATTACAGAAATTACAAACAAGTGTTACCTGGCTATTTATTTAAGTTTCTAGTCTTCTAGCATCTAAACTAGACTTGGTCCTAGCCTGGCCTGTATTTTAGACATGATTTTTTTATCAAAAACGGTTTGTCTGTTTAAATGACATTTGTTATTGTATTGGTATTTATAATTATAACATTTTAATATTATTCATATTTTTACTACAGTTTTTTTTATGTGATCAGGGGCAAACGAGCACTCGGAGCCTCACGGCGCCGACGCTCATGCACATCCACACAACCAAGGTCACGCAAATGCGCCACCCTCCTTTTCCCAATCCCCTCAATGGGCCACCGGAAACTCATAAACCGCACGAAACGCGACAGCATAGCTGTCACTTGACGCTGGTATTATGTGAGCGAGAGGTACCACCCCAGTCGAGCCGGCCCAGTTCGGCTGCAATGCAGCATGGCACTACCTCTTACATTGTAAATTTTTATTAATTGGTATAATAATAGTTGTACTAATAGTACTTTTTATTGATATCATACGACTGCTTCTTAGGGTTCCGTACCTCCAAGGTAAAAAAGAACCTTTATAAGATCACTTTCTTGTCCGTCTGTCTGTCCGTGTTTCACCACCGATTTCTCAGGAATGAGTGGACTTAGCAAGTTGAAATTTATATCAAATACTGAGGTCTATAGTCCCTAATAGTTGTATAAAATCAAATCCAACACGGTAAAAATATATGGGCTAGATTTTCGCGAAAACATATAAGTACCAAAATTTACCTCAATTTTGAACTTTTCTTATTTTTCTGAATTTTCCCTTTACTTATCATCATCTTATCAATCATCAATATATCATCTTTTTCACTTTTATATCGCAGAGCTCGATATAATATTTATTTCGTCATATTAGCACCAACCTCAAATAAAATAAATGTGCAATTGTGTGAAAGAAAATACAAGAAAATATATTAATATTTTAATTAGTGTCTAATATTGTATATTACCACACTCGGGAGAACGGATGGCCGATGGGGCAATAAGGTTCTAGAGTGGAGACTACGTTTAGGTAGACGAAGTGTTGGTTGACCATTAACCAGGAGGGAAGACGATCTCCGTGTAGTGGCCAGTCCGTGTTGGATGCGGGTGGCAAGGGATCGGTCATCTTGGCGTTAATTGAGGGAGGCCTATGTTCAGCAGTGGACGGATAGAGGCTGATGATGATGATGATGATTGTATATTATATAATGTTGCGCAACCCTTCATGCGCGAGTCCAACTCGTACTTGGCCGGTTTTTGGATATTAAGTTTCACAAGACTTTTACTTATTACCATTCCAAGCTTAAAACTAGAGTCAAACTTGTTCATACGCTTAGAATAAATCTTAATTTCAGTAATAGTCAAAGTTGGTGTCTCCAACATTAACTCTCACATGAAGTAGTTACCCTTACTAGTTTGTAGTTCTAAAAGCTAACATCTGTAATTAAAAGAACATATATAACTGTGTTGCACATGTACACCAAATTAACGTTATTTGATCAAAATGCAACCTGTGCGTTGATGTGAATAAGGTGTTATGTTATGTGCACGAATTATATGTTCAGGTACATTTCATTGCACTTCATCGAAATATTTTATGAATAACAAGCGTATAACATCATCGTCGGCATTTATCCGTCCACTGTTGAACATAGGTCTCCCTTAATGAACGCCAAGACGGCCGATCCTTTGCCACGCATCCAACACGGACCGGCCATCGCATAGATATCGTCTTCCCACCTGGTTAATGGCCGACCAACACTTTGTCTACCTAAACGTATACAAAGATATAAAAACTAGATCCATTGAGTTTATTACAATGGTAAAATGGATGTCGGTCTTAAAACCCATGGTTGATTTAATTTGATGGTCAATAAGCTACTTTGTAAGAATGATAATGAGTAAAAACCTCTGGAAATTGTCATTGCCTGTTGGACTAATCCAAAAAGCAATGGACTGCTGCGGAAGTTATATAATAAAATAAATTTTAATTCTCGTCGATCATAATATTTAATAATATTTATAAATAAATAAATAATAAAAAATAGAAAGAAAGAAATAAATAATCGTAGGGTAGATCGTTTAAATATCCCCACCATGGTTCAGGCCTTGACGTGGCGGTGGGGCTCAGTAGCCTAGGGTGAGCCCAGCACCTTGGGCGAAGCTTATTGAGCCAAGGGGGCTCATTGTACCCCTCTTATAAGAATAGGGGACGAAAGAGCAGGGGGCAAGGGGCGAGGATGGGAACTTCACTCCATTGTACTGTCCCTACGTTGGTAGTGGTTGTTCTGTGGTGCGGGACAACCCCTGTGGAGGTGGCGTCGGTCCCTTGCGGGACTGACTGGCCGGCGAGGTGCCTTGTTAGCTTAACAGATCCGGGGCACCTCACCAAGGGCGACACTGGTGGCACTCGCCGGGTTTTCGTGGGTAGAGCTGCGTCCACTTTCGGGCGGAGCGAGTCCCACATACCCGCCTGGGAAGATCCACTCACCAGGCGGGATGCCTCAGAGCATTTCCCGGCGTTAAAGAAAAGAAAAAAAAGATCGTTTAAATATACAAGTTCAAATAAAAGTATCAACCCAAAAATATTTTCATGATAATACTGTACTTTTTTGTAAGTTTATGTAATTACTGTATCACACGCCTACTCCGTGGAACCAGCTGCTTCCTGTAATATTTCCGAACAGATACGACTTAGGGAATAAAAATAGGAAAGAAGAGAATACTCATGTTTGGAAGGCCGACAATGCTTCAGCTACTCCGATTCTGCATGTGTCTACGAGTGTTGCCACCTAGTGAACCAACAGTTCTCGCTTTGACTCCTCTTCTATTAAAAAGATGTTTGGCAAAATATAAATGTAAATTTATCATTTCGCAATTATAAGCCGATCAAAATATCATGAAATCGAACACCGAAATTGCTTTGAATGTTTTTTAAATGGTGAATAAAATATACGCTTATAGCAAACCTACTTTTCAATGCGAGTAATAATTTTCATTAAATGATTCGCGACTGCGCTCACGATTCCATCTTATCTCACCCAGTCAGCTGTCATCAATTTAGTAACTGGCTGTGCTATGACGATATTTCGTTTCCAACTAGACACGCCTTGTCTTTATTGATCATCATCATCAGGTGCCATTTTCGTGTTGAAGTTCGGAGGTCAGTTGGCAAAATTTTCTCCGATCCCATGCTGCTTCATGCTGCATGCTTTGTTTGGTCCAGACTTTTAATTGTCCTCTAGCCTTTTTCTCTTCTGGCGGCCTGGTCTTCGTCTCCCTAGGCTCTTGCCCTCGAGGATCAACCTTGGAAATTTATTGAAGGATCCTATCTGCATGTTTCCTAAGAAGGCATCTTTTAGTAAAACTAGTTAACTAAAGAATTTTTAACATTTTACGTAGTTCACCTTTTTAACGCCAGTATCAGCTCACGTATCTTTTAGTAAGACATGTTTTTGATGACACATTTCAGATCCATACAAGAGAGTGGGCCAAACAGAGCATACTCCCATTTGAAAGGCCGGCGATGCACCTGCTAACCCTCTGATGTAGCGGGTGTCTGTGGATGTCGCTTTCACTTACCATCAGGTGAACCGACTGTCCGTTTGCCCCCTGTTCTAGAAAAAAAAACATGGCATCTCATGATACCTTTATCGAATAAAATTTATTTTGGAGTCGCTTATAATTCACAAGCTGTAAAAGCGATAGTTGCAATGTTAATGTTGCGGTGTTGGTAATATAAGTACGTTAAAAAATATATATTACATATTTTACACATATACACATTTTTAATGCATATATGAAAATAATCATATCGTTAGCCAGTATCAGCTTACTTGCTTCTAATACAACATTTTAACCATGAGAAGATGTGGTGGTCCCTAGGATGTTTCCTGCTAATAGATATCTAAGATAAGCACTGTAGTATCTATTCAAGACCTTCGGGCTATTTCAATCACTTTGTAGAAGCACAAACATCACACGTCTGTACTTCTTAATCTATTAAGAATAACTAAATTAATAATATACAAATTGATCACGTTACAAGTTAAGTCTCCGAGATGTAGGGACATGTTTTTAATCAAATATACATGAAGCGCACCCACGCATTTTGATATCAAAGATCTAATAAACATTAATCTATTTCAGCTTTTGAGAATTAATCCTATAATGTTCTGTTATTTAATTTTCCCGAAGTCGTTACGCGCTAAAGTTTCCAGTAATGTATGGAACCTCAATAATGAATAATAGCAATAAAATAAAAAATAATAAAATAATAAAACACAGGGTAAATCAGATACTGATCTGTTTATGATAACTGGGTACCAAGAAGGTCATATTATTCTTCCCACACGGGGAAGACGATCTACGTGCAGTGGCCGGTCCGTATTGGATGCGAGTAGCAAGAGATAGTCTCGGCGTTCATCGAGGGAGGCGTATGTTCAGCAATATACGGATAGAGGCTGATGATGTTGATGATGAAGTATTAGTAAGATTTATAATATCATCATTATCAACATTTTACGTCCACTTCTGACGTCATGGCTCCTTCAACGAACGCCAAACCGGCAAGATCTATCCTAAATAATTAAAGTTGAAATATTTAACACATTTGTAATTGTATTTGGTAGATATTTCTAAAACAAAAACATAAATATATATATAGCTTGTTTTAGCGATCCGCGGATTTAAGGGCTCGTATCTTATCCGTGTTTGTCTAAGATTCCATTTATTGCGTCGTCACAATAAACTATAAATAAGATGAACAAACCCACGCATATCTCTACAAAGGAGTCATCAATCATTATTATGAACTTTTTTCTAACCACTGATAGTTGTAGGCTCTTTCAATGAACGCTTAGACGAGCAATTCCTGCAACCAATCTAGATTAAAATAAAATATTTGTTAGATTAATTTATTTCTGTCACCCAGGTGCTATTGGGGAAAGAGGTCTCTTCAATGGCAAAAACTTTAGCCCGGAGTCGATTTCGAGTGAAATTATTATTATGTAATGTTTGAGACGTCCATCATCATCATCAGCCTTTATTCATCCACTGCTGAACATAGGCCTTCTTCAATGAACGCCAAGACGACCGATTCCTTGCCACTCGCATCCAACACGGACCGGCCACTGCACGGAGATGTTCCTCCCCTGGGTAATGGTAAACCAACACTTCGCCTTACTTAATGCGGCCTCCACTCTTAAGCCTCATTCGCCCAACGGCCATCTGTTCTCCTGAGTGTGTAAACAGCCCACTTCCTTTAAACGAGCATTGATAGATGAAATAATGTATATTTGTTAGAGGTCAAGGCTGAAACTGATTATAGGTACTTTGTAACAGCATACCCATACTGTAAGACAGAGTTATTATCTTTATATATATAATTCTTCTGTGCGTGTGTATGTCAATGAACTCCTCTTAAGCGGCTGGACCGATCTTGATGATTTTTTTTGTGTGTGTTCAAGTGGATTCGAGAATGGTTTAGATTCACAAAAAAAAATATTTTGTACAGGACAACGTCTGTCGGGGCCACTAGTGTAGATATATAATTATTATAACTCATAAAATATGTTAGCATAATGCCCTATCTCCAAAAATCAACGAATAGCGAATATATTTATTTATATAATGAAAGAGATTTATAATATTAAGAGAAAATATTACACAGAAATATACAAATATTAGACAGAAATTGTATCCAAATCCAATATTATTTATTATTGCTTACTTGTTTATACCTACGCGAAAATATTAGACATTTAACTGTCGTAATATCGAAATTTCAACGTAACATGGATATACTTTCTTTTAATATTTCTAACGCTGTTCAATTTCGTTAAGAAACTATGTTGGAATATTATATTTTGTAATTTTCTAAGTAACAAAGCATCCATGGTTCCTTAAACATATTCGCTTTATACCCATAGGATTATCATAAAGTGCAGCATCATGTATACGATGTAAATTAACGAAAAAGTAAACTCTTGAAAAATTCATATTCATTATATTATAATTAGGAGTTGCACAATGCACCAAGGCCTGGAATAAACAAGGTACCTACTATTGCGGTGTTGCCGCAGGATGGAGTTACTGAATAATAAAGTTCGTAAATACGGTAATAATAAAAATAAGCACTAATAATACAAGACGCGAAAATGAAACAGGATTTGTATGAACTAATATCAATATTTTCCGGACAACTGTCAAACTTTCGCATTCGTATAATATATTGAAACAAATTTTCAATATATAATTACGACCTCTTGTTTTATTATACAGAGTGATTTTGTATTTTTTTTACTACAACATCAACCTTTTCCCGCGTTTTATATCGGAGAGTTTTTAGAAAAACCTAATAATAAATCAAATCTGTGGTATAAAAAGCTTCATATACTATCAGCACACATGTTATGACAAAAAGACAGCAAGTTATTCTAAATATGGCCCAATAAGTATAAATAGTATTTAATCTTTGGCATTTAGCTTAATTTGGGTGATATATATAGGTAGGTGATATATGCTAGGGAATTTAGTTCCTTATTAATATTGTAGACATGAAAAGGATAAACATTATTTTTTGCACTAAAATAGTTGTAGGACCAAGAAGAGAAAAGTAGGCTTTTGTAGAAGTTGTCTTTCAATGTATAATATTTTTATTTGTATTTTTATTAGATTTTAATAAGTAGTAAGCAAACAACTCGTTTTTTAAGAAATATCATAGAAGGAAAGATTGAGGGAAAGAGAGGAAGAGATAGACCAAAAAGCAACTTATATAGAGCTGACCAAAGAGAAATGAAGAGAGAGAGAGAGAGAGTAAGAAAATAAAATTCAAATAAGTGTCAAAACAGAATGGAATGATATATATATATATATATATATATATATATATATATATATATATATATATATATATATATATATATATATATATATATATTCATAATAGAATCGCCATTTCTTCAATCAATTTGATTACTATTGAGAAAATTTTAACGAAAACAGATTGTGTATTCCATTTTGAGGCTTTATTTACCTCGTACATTGGGTACTTTGAGGACTATTTGTTTAGGACGATTCGCGATAAATATTTTTTACCGAAGCAACATTATATCAGCCCCTCAATATTTCAAACACTTTTCCTTCAATTTTTTAATATACTTATGTATGTAATGAAAAAAGTTTGACATTATACGTCTAGGGATTAAATATCGACGATGTTCGGAATATTTTTGAAACAAGATCTATCAAATTTGTATTGCCCAAGAGTACTCAGTTTTAATATTTTACCTCAAGAAGTATATGAGGGACTCGAATTACATTAAATATAACGTGAAAAAAATGTCAATAACGTTTTTCGTAAAATAGATACAATACATAATATTTTTATATGAATTAATAATGATGAGCCGAGAGCACTCAGTTGATAAGTTCTTGACAACCAAAAGTCGAAAAGATTTCAATAAATCCTAAATATTACAATAACAAATATTTTTAATCTCATGTTAAGTTTATCAATATTTATTTCAAATTGTTTTTTTATATAATATAATAATAGTGTATGTAGGTCTACAATTTCTCCCGTGACCATCATCATCATCATCTACCCTTATCTATCCAACATGACCATGATTCCAACTCCTCTGACCATGGGTGCTGTAACAAGTGCAGGATTAAACAATGTATTGACCACGCAGTGACCTTAACCTTAGTAATAAATAAATATACCACATTTGTGGGGAGATAATACACTTACTTGCAACTAAGATAAAATGGTTCAGATTACAGGTCATTTGATATTCATTGACCTTCGCTACGGGCGCAACATAAAATATTATGTTGAAATTTTATTTTATGTCATCAGGTGGCAAACGAGCAATCGGAGCCTCACGGCGTCGACGCCCATACATATCCGCACAACCAAGACCACGCAGATGCACCGCCCTCCTTTTCCCTATCACCCGCAATGGTACTCGCATACCTCACGAAACGCGACGGCATACCTGTCACTTGACACCGGTGTTAGGTACCACCCCGATCGTGCCGGCCCAATTCGGCTGCAATGCATCATGGCACTACCTCTTACAAAACTTGGTATCAGTATATTATTTATATTATGTTCATGTAATACTCATCAAACGAGTCAATGACTCGTTGAAAAAGATGAAGGTCAAAGTATGATTTTAAGAATAGCATTTTTGGCAATGGCTGTTAATAGTTTGAACATCAAATAATAAAACATTTTAATAGCTATGGAGAACTCGATTGGATTTATGGAGTTAAGCCTGGCTAATAGTTGAAAGCTGAAAGACCGTCTAGCCATTGGGTGCGAACTTAACTTTTCAAACTTTAAAGCTCCTTTTGTAGCTTCATCTAATTTGATTAACTTGTTTTGTAATTCGACTATTAGTATTAAATTATCATTTATATTAGTGGTTTAAATTCATATTTTCAAGATCAAATTTGTATTTAATAAAAAAAAACAGCAAACTTTTAATGATCTACAAGAAATATGAATATCTATTTATAAAATAAGCTATTTAAAAAAAGCTATGTTCTAGAAAATATAAATATCTATTTAAGTTAACCGTTAAAAGGTCAAGCGATCAACTTAATAATAAAATGCTTATAAGGGTAAAATATGTTTGATATTTAAAAATACAAGCATATTCTATTAACTCCATTTGCATATTTTCATGCGTTCTTAAGTGGTAGAGCAGTGAATATTCATTAGCTCATCGACCGAAATGGACAAGAGCGTTCTGAAACGATTTGTCTTGAGACTTTGGAATTGTGATCTTTAAAATTAAGGGATATAATTAATGTTTGCTAATTGTAAGGAAAATAATTTATTCCTTTAGGAACAAAGGTAGGAATTTCCTTAAGAAACGAGAATTAGAATTCTAGAGATATAATTTATGTTTTCGATATTAAAACCTTTACAAAGGCTTCTTTCATACATACGTCATAATAAAATATCCGAGAAAAATGATATTTTAATTTATCACAGGAAATCTAAATATACAATAAACTAGTAGCCCCGACAGACGTTGTCATGTACAAAATATTTTTTTTGTGAATCTAAACCATTCTCGAATCCACTTGAACACACACACAAAAAAAAACATCAAGATCGGTCCAGCCGCTTAGGAGGAGTTCAGTGACATACACACGCACAGAAGAATTATATATATAAAGATTGGCAGAGGACGTCATTTGTTACAAACAACCTGATATGAATATTTCATTGCGATATTAAAAAATGTTTTAAACGACGTATTGTATTGTAATTTGCAGTTAATGAAAGTGTTAATTACGTTTTTTTATTGTTGTTTTTTGTTATTATTTAGTGTTAATCGAAAAAATGTACCGAAATTATGAAATCGTTTTTATATATAACTATTTATCATACTGCGTTACTTATTGGAAGACGAGCGAGTATGTTATCCAACGTCACTCATGAAAGCAAATGAATTTACTCAGAGTTACCAGTGGGAGGGAAGCGCTGTGCCGCGTTCCCGGCTGCATGGGTACCACCATCTTGCTTGTTTCTCCCGTGAAACAGCTTTGCTGTGTTTCGGAGAGAAGGGCAAGACAGGCAGTGTAATTACTGGCACCGAGACTTAACATCTTATGTCTCAGGATAGGCAACACATAAATAAGTTGCCTGGGCTAGTTCCAGGTAAACTAGTTTATGTTCATGGGCGACGTCGACTACTTTCCATCAGGTGGCACGTTTGCCAGTTTGCCTATCCAACTAACATAAAGCTAACCCTTATTCTGCCCATGCACATAAGTTTCATAATGCTATGGATAAGTGCCTGTTTCTCTTTATATAGGAAACATACCAAAGGTAGTATAGTCAAGAACGCCCCTCAGATGTGAAGCGCCAATAATAAACATATTAGAAATCATTGTATATAACGAAAGATTGCAAAACGTCACAACAGCATCATGCCATTCGCCGTCACGGCATATAGGTACGGCAATAACCAAGATGATAGCACACAGACAGACTTACAAGTGCACTTGTCTGTCTGTCTGTGCACTTGACTGTGACCGCAAGATGAACACAAAAAATCTTGAGAACAAGTACCAAATCGCTAACCAATACTTCTACAAAATATTATACAAATTATTTTCTGTCTTCAATATTTACCTATTTATATTGTTTTAGTTCAGTTTGAATACTTTATGTTACCGTATAGATTTCTCCCTAAATAGCTTTAAGTCAATAAAAGTTATATTGTTTTTATGTATCTATATTATATTTATGTAACTATGAAGTGCTTTTATATTGCGCTGAATTTGATTTTCAATAGAGCGGTGTTCGATGAAACTAGCAGACTCCAGTTATATCTATCTCTCTAGACGTAAAACAATTGATGAAAATTTTCTCGCGTCCTTCTCAATAGCAATTAATAGTGGAAATTAAGGCTAGGTTTGCTATCACTAATAATTGTGCTTAAAGGCCGTACGTATATTCGGAAGATGTTCAGCAGTGGACTGATAAAGGCTGATGATGATGATGATGATACGTAAAATATGTGTATGAATGTGAATTAGTATCTTTGCAATCTGATATTTTTGATAAATATATATAATACTAGTTGCACCGACAGACATTGTCCTGTACAAAATATTTTTTTTTGTGAATCTTTACCATCCTCGAATCCCCTTGAACTCACACAAAAAAATTCATCAAAATCGGTTTACAATTAAAAAAGTTAAAATAAAAATACGTAACTATAACCAAACACTAATAGTTAAATTACGCTAAAATACATTGTATTTCTTCCACAGATTTGTTAGAAGATAATTTTAACAAACACGCACATTAGTTATCAATGGTGCAAATCAGAAGCACTCATTGCTATGCATGGCACGTTGTGAGTGCACTTTCAAACTCATATCTCTCGAGATCGCCTCCAGGAGTTTGGTAAAGTAATTTATAAAATATAACTTATCTTATAACTTAATTTCCCCCGGAGACTCTATTTAACTTGCCTTGGCGTAACGTTTCATAATTCTCTTATGTATTTTTTACTAAGTCATTGACACTTTTTATAAGCTATTGGTACTGATACTAAGAAGGCAATGTAAAAATTATGTTGCATGGTATTAGATTCATTATTTTTAAACAGAAAAAAAAATGTTCAATGTATAACAATGACCATATGATCCCATAATCAAGTGAATACGGAGTATATTCCCATATACAGGTTGGATTTTCAAGACGGGTCAGTAAGGGCAGGTACCTTAACCGTTATATTTACAGGAAACATTTCAAGAAGACCATCCATTACTTTTTAATATATTCTGTACTACATTCACAGATTTTTGAGTAAAATGGTTAGTAACAAAAATGCTAAATCCAAGAATTTTTTATGCCTATCGATCCTAGTTCGTTTGGGGATCAAAAGACTCTATAGGACCATACAAGGTTCATATTTTATTGCAGATGAATGTATATAATTTGTTCAATAAATAAATAAAGTATATTATGGCCGAATCATATATTTTCTATAGAACTTGATGAAGTACACATAAAGTAGGAACAAAAATAGCATTGTGTATATAAATTAAAACTGTTAGCACAAATGTTTTTATTTCGCAATAAGCGTTATATGAACTGTGCGAACAGACAGCGGGTCACACTAACGAGACTCATAAAACCCAATGGGCTTTTTTTCATAGCGAAATGAACGCTCTTATTTTTAGTAAAGCTTTTCACCCATCAAATTAGTTCATTATATGTATGCAAAGGTCATATTAACTTCAAAGAATAACTTTTAAAGTTGTAACTGGTATTAAAAACATGTCTATTACAATACTGCGCATAATTTAAATTAATATTACAAGTTTTATATTACGACTTAATACCTTTTTTTTAACGCCGGGAAATGCTCTGATACATCCCGCGGGGGAGTGGGTCTCCCCAGGCGGGTATATTACTTATAAGAGGGGTACAAAGAGCCCCCTCAGCTCAATTAGTTTCGCCCAAGGTTCAGCGGCTCACCTTAGGCTATTGACCCCACCGCCACGTCAAGGCCTGAACTATGGTGGGGTTCGACTCAATACCTACATTAATATGTATGAACACTTATACTTATTTTAAACAATTCTTATCTTTGCTTTCAAACGTAAAATATCTGATCATTTATTGCATATATTTCATATGCAAATTATTACCATCCGTAGTCCAATTATGAAGATACTTATTGTTACTAGTGCTTATTACTAATTATAATATTTTTATAAAACACAAGACATTACCGGTGGGAGGGAAGCGCTGTGCCGCGCTCCCGGCTGCATGGGTACCACCATCTTGCTTATTTCTCCCGTGAAACAGCTTTGCTGTGTTTCGGAGAGAAGGGCAAGACAGGCAGTGTAATTACTGGCACCGAGACTTAACATCTAATGTCTCAGGATAGGCAACACATAAATGAGTTGTCTGGGTTCGTTCCCGGTATACTAGTTTATGTTCATGGGCGACGTCGACCACTTACCATCAGGTGGTACGTATGCCAGTTTGCCTATCCAGCTAACTTAAAAAAAAAAAAAAATCTTTATCAGTAGTAATCAATAACATAAAAACACTCGAAGTAAAACAATACTTAGCAATACTTGAGGTGAAAATGGAACGTTGTCGGTATTAATTAGTTAATTGATGTCTTATAAAAATGAAAAAAGATTTAAAATCCTACTAATATTATAAATGCGATAGTTTGTAAGAATGTATGGATGTATGCTTAAAACTACTGAATAGATTTTGATAAAACCTTACATTTTTTTTATGTTAGTTGGATAGGCAAACTGGCAAACGTACCACCTGATGGTAAGTGGTCGACGTCGCCCATGAACATAAACTAGTTTACCTGGAACGAGCCCAGGCATCTCATTTATGTGTTGCCTATCCTAAGACATAAGATGTTAAGTCTCGGTGCCAGTAATTACGCTTCCTGTCTTGCCCTTCACTCCGAAACACAGCAAAGCTGTTTCACGGCAGAAACAAGCAAGCAATATAGCTTACTCAGAAAATAACATATGGGCTACAATTTGTCCCTGTACTTCAACGGGAATGGGAATTACGCGGCTGAAACCGCGGGGCGCTGCTATTGATATAATAATGTATAATTAATAAAATATATTATAATGAACAATGAATGAGCGTATCTTGGATTTTAAGTCGTTTACCATTCATTAACGAATGAATGATTCTGACAAATGAGATCCAAGCCAATATCTTTCCTATCTCTCCCCAGGCGGTATTGCATCCTGCACTTACAGGGTTCATTTCCGCTTCATGCAGAGCATTAACACCAAGATATGTCGACCGTATAATTCTCATTCAATTTATAGAATATAGATTTCTTCTGCTTCGCGTAGATTCTAAATCAAAAATGATATAGGGTTTTTTGTGTAATAGTGAAGGAACTGCGATAGTAAATTTCAGATACACTGGACGAATCTATAACCAAGAAAAAGTGTGATATAAGTTATCTTCGCTATCTATGTATTATATTGTAATTTTAGCATGACACTTGAGTTAACGTGACTTAATATGATATTCCTTGTAAGGTAGAAATTATTTTCCAAGTAACAAGTCCTCAAGTTATCTATGTTTGTACTCAACTCAGTAATGGGCGGGAAAAGGCCGGTGATGATAATGATGATGATAATGAAACAATAAATACATTATAAATTGCTTGCCGCGCAGAGAAACAAAAGAAATTCTTGCTTCCAAAGTAACGATAAGTATTTGCGTTTCAAATAAGAATAGGAACGTCAATGACCTCTATCTGTCAAATATCACTTGAAAAGTACGGTTTGCACAAAAACTTATTTGCATAATTAATAGTTTTAAATCGAATTTAAACAAATACGTTAAATATTCGCAAATTATTTTAAAAAATTAAAGTCATAATTCGTTTTTAAAACCATATAATAACATTTTTTTTAAATTGTTGCCACAAATGCCCTGGAGCCATGCCAAAATTATTAAAGAAAATAAGGACGCCGGTAACCATCTTGCCGTTATTAGTGTGCTCTGTCGTGAGGACCTGAAGGAAATATAAGTTTGACTCGTGAAATGTACGCTGCGATTTTGCAAACACTGAAAAATGAAAGCAAAGTGACCAAGCGAGTTCATTTGGCTACGGGGATAAATAAAAACATGTTAACATGTATCCGACGCGCACTTGGATAGAAATGCAGAGATCATCGGAATTGAAGAGCTAGATTTTGATTGATTTTTTTTTACTAAATCTCTGTAAAAAATAATTATTTAAAGAAAACTTTTTTTGGCCACCCTACTTAACTGGTTTGAATTGACATCTATGACGTCACAATATGGCGCTAAGTCTGTCCTATTCTCATTTGAAACGCATAGAATATAACGATACGAACGATAATAATAATAATATAACTTTATTGCACACCATTAACACATACAAAGAAAAATTAAAAGATAAGAAAGGAGTTATACAATTAGGAGACCTTATCGCTTTAAAGCGATTTCGTCCAGGTAACCATCCACTGAAAGAATATTTTTTTAAAGATAGTGGATGTGCGCCAAAATTTGGCACGATAGGTTTAAATTAAACGATAGATTTAAACTATTATTAAAATATGCTTGTATCTAGCGATAAAATGATAATAGTCATTCCAGCGTGTAATTATTCTTTATAGTTTTTACTATAGAATGATATAAAATTTTATCACAATTGCTCGGATGAAGTTATTAAAGTACCCAAGTAGTTAGCTTCTCCATAAAGTTAGCTGGAAAGAGTTTCTCTCAGACCAATAATATTTTTCTCGTACTTATCACCAGATAGTTATCGTCTAGATTCTAGATGGTCATGAACTTTATTAATAAATTCAAAAAAAGAACATGTGGCAGACTGCCAGTAAATCATTTCAATGTAAAACATTCGAATAAAATGTCTTTGACAAATTATTTTTGGTAGGTTATTCTATATACAAAAGTTCAATATTATAAAAAAATATATATATATAATCACACTAGAAACTTATAATACTAACCATTAAAAATAAGTCTAACTGCATTTATAACATCTACACTAAATATTACACATCTTTTTGATTGATATCTTCAACAATCGTCAAAGTTTTGTGTCGTGACGTACTTTCTGACATAGAATTATATTTCAATTTCGTGCTAAATATTATAAAGTTATGTAAGCTGTGGATCAGGGAATTCGGTCTCGACTTCGCACTTCAAAGACTAATAGTGCTTGAAATTTCAATTCCAGCCGTCAGCACGATTAAATGAAGACACTAAAAGAATCAATACAGATTTTTTACAGATTACAGGTTACGAATATGTTGATTTTTGACGTAACTTTTTTTTGCTTGACTAATTTATAAATGTTGATGAATTTATATAAAATTATAAATGTATAAAACCATTGGTACACATTAATAAATGTTTAGAAAAGTTGTACAACAACGTTTGTGAAATAAGGTTAAAATATGATGATACTTAGAAATAGGAAGCAAAACGCTAGTTTAGTAAACTAGTATAACTATGAAAAAATATTTAAAATGCTTACCACTGTAAATGTTTAAATGTTTGTTTCGCAAGTTATTCTCAAAAGAGTAACTTTTTGACCAGCGGTAGGTTCAATTGACTTTATAATTTTACTTAATTAATTACTTTACTTTTAACTTACTTTGTTGTTATTTAATTGATCCCCACCACGGTTCAAGCCTTGTTGTGGCAATGGGGCTCAGTAGCTTAAGATGAACCCAGCACCTTGGGCGAAGCCAGGTGAACCGAGGGGGCTGCTCTTTGTACCTCTCTTATAAGAAAAGGGGACAAAAGAGTAGGAGGAGACAAGGGGTGAGTATGTGAACCTCACCCCATTGCCCTGTCTCGACGTCCTTGTCCTTGTCCTTGTCCCGCAGACAACCCCTCTGTGGAGGTGGCGTCCCGTAAGGGACAGACTAACCGTTGAGATGCCTTGTTTGCTCAATAGATCCGGGGCACATCACCAAAGGCGGCATTAGTGGCACTCGCCGGGTCTTAGTGGGTAGAGCTGCGTCCACCTTACCATCTTTCGGGTGCAGTAAGTCCCTCACGCCTGGGGAGTTTCCTCTCCCCGGCGGGATGCCTAACAGCATTTCCCGGCGAAAAAAAAAGATACTTAATTGATAAGGGATTGAAACTAAAGCAACAAATTATTCAGATTATGTACATGTCATGTAAATATAAATATAGATGCAATGTTACCATCTCATGTAACATCTAAAAAAGTCATTTAAATGTAAATGTCATGTAAAAATTGCAAAGTAACTCATAATAATTATTAAACAAAGCAGCACTACAATCAATGCTATTTTGAAAATTGTCCACTGCGGCAACATTCATTACACAGTGTCGTGAAAAACCATTGCAAAAAGTGTTCGGAGTCCATCAAATTATTAGTAGAGCTTTTCGGGTATAGGTTTAAGCTGGCTAAAAAAATTGTTTGGTTTTTATTTTTAATTTGGCGAAATTCGATTCGGTCGGGTAAATAAAATATACATTGAGGTCGTGACCTTTGTGTTTTTTTATTTACCCGGCCATTATTATAATGGATTTTGATATACAATTAACACAGACAGATTAACTAATTCGGCAAATTTTAACTTCTAAGATTTCTATCGCCTATCCTCTACTTGATGAGAAGTATTTTCAAGCTACTGTCTTATAAGTTTTATATATAGTAATAAGTCATGCAATTTATAATAATATTTTCACTGAGTTTGTTTCGCTGGTTCTTCTTTCGAGAGTACTTGCTTTGGATCTGGTGGTACTGTATTTGACTTTCAATAAGATAATAAATATAATGAAGTATAATATTAAGAAAAACCTTTTTACTTTGTTTATTTTTGCATATTTGTGTTACTATTATTGTTTATGTATCTCAAATAACTGGAGTGGTTCAGTTAACTTGACTAAAGTTAGGGCAAAGCATAAACTTTAACTTGTGCATGGTAAGACGCAATACATCAAAATTTAATGACGTCATAAGCTCGCAAACATTGCTTATCCTGAATAATCCCGATACTAAACTAAGACCTAAGTTACAAAGTACTTATATTAGTAAGTATAGCAGTAATATTGAAAGATTCAGTCTTACGAAATAAAGATTAATAATACAAAGTAGTACTATTCAGGCAAAATTTCTAAACCCTTGCAACACGCAGAGCTCGGTCACCCGTTTTTGTCATATATATTTTACATAAAAAGAGAAGGTTTTTTTAGGTATGACATCCGAATTCCATTATTTATACCGTGTCTGATTGAATTAGGATACCGGCCAAGGCCGGGTTGGGACATGCGTGGATTTTGCAATAAAACTGAAGAAGTGTTTTTTAGTATATTCCAAAAAGGTTTTCATGTCTTGTCCAAATTCATATTCGTTGAGGATTTTGGAGAGGTCATTTTTTGGAATTATTAAAAACAATAATTTCTGTTTTGGTGGTAGAGGGTAGTTCTCAAAACACACCGTTAAAATGGTTGTTTATAATCTGATTGTAAATTTATGTATTAACTACAAGCATTTAAACATCAAAGAAAATATAAAATACATGAACTAAAAAAATTCAAAGGTGAACCTTTCGACGAATGAAAAAAAAAAAAACGAACCTTGACGATGAATCGTCATGGGTCAACTAGCTGGTGTAAAACATGTATTTCATTATAATAATTAATTAATCTTGCTCTTGGGCTCTTTGTACCCCTCTTATAAGAAGAGGGGACAAAAGAGCAGGGGCCAAGGGGCGAGGATGGGAACCTCACCCCCATGGTACTGTCCCGACGTTGGGGGGAGGGGTTGTTTTGTGGTGCGGGACAACCCCTCTGTGGAGGTGGCGTCGGTCCCTTGCGAGACTGACTAGCCGTCGAGGTACCCTGTTTGTTTACTAGATCCGGGGCACCTCACCAAAGGCGGCATTGGTGGCACTCGCCGGGTTTTAGTAGGTAGAGCTGCGTCCACTTACCAGCTGTCGGGCGCAGCGAGTCCCACATACCCGCCTGGGGAGACCCACTCCCCAGTCAATTAAAATAAACTTCTTAGCTGGTTATGGCAAAAAAAAATATATAAACCTTCGTGGCCTAATTCTACTCGCACTTGGCAGTTTCATAAGGGCTGCTCTTTGTACCTCCACTTAACAGAGATTAAAGACCATTAACCCGACGAACCACTTTACGGATTTCAAATGTTATTACGTTGAAGTAACTCGATTGGAAATTATAAATCAATTTAGCCCTACTAATGTTATGTTGAAACTTAATCAAGTAAGTGAAAAATAATTTTACTATATTTTTTTTTAAATATTATGGGATATAACCCTTTATTATTATTTATTGCATAATTATGAGAAGTCACCAACAGTTTTAACACAAAAAGTTGTGTTAAATTCTAGTATTTTTCAAATTTTCCTATATTTTAGCAATAGCTTCTCCATAATTGTTTGTCGTTGTTTTGACAACAATTGTAAAAATTTTGATGTTTTTAATTTGTCTTGCCACAATTTAAAAAAACAGCTCAGTAATGTATTCAAAGAGTAGAATAAGTATATTTGAATGTATTTTAACTTCGATATATGTATTTTCTTTTTCTAATTTCTAGATAATTTTTTTTAGACTAAATTTAAATTTAATTTTAACTTTAGTTTTATTTTACAAACGATTACTATCAACTTGTGTGTTTAAGTTAATTGTGGAAACTGTTTTGGTTTTATGTATTCTTATTTTTCTTTTGTAGATTTAAGTATAATTTACTATTTGTTTCCTTAATAAAGAAAAAAAAAAAATAACAATGCAAGCTCAAGGTCAAAGCATAATCAGAAAAAGCTGGAGATGAATGGAGCCTCAGTTTCAGCTCTATGGTTTCAGAAAAATAAAACCGAAATGAGACTCTTAAGTGAGAAAATGAGAGCTAAAAGGGGGGTATAATTTAATAGGAATAATTGATTGAGAAAAAAATTGCAAAAAAAAATGGAATGACTACTGATTGTGTCATTATTCAAAATGACTGTAATGAAAATTTAAAACTCCAATCGCAATAACAAAAAAGTAGAACGAGACCGGGGACGCCAAGACGCTTTACGTCTTGGCGTTCATTGAGGAAGGCCTATGTTCATCAGTGGACGGATAGAGGCTGATGATGATGATGATACGTTTTTGACATCGTAGACGACTATCGCTACAAAACCTGCTTCAACTGCTGAAAAATACCAAAACCAAAATTATAAAACCAATATCATGTCTATGGAAAATCTTTGAGCGATATTTAACTAAGTTTCTTTCAGATAAGCGACTATAAAACCTTTTAATGGAGATCTCCATTCATTCTCTTGGAACAACACTTCTTGTATGAATGAAAGAATTATCTTTATCAATTGATGAGATAATTATAGATGTTCATAATGAGCAGTGGAAAAATGAATTCATATATATAATAATTAATCTACGTTGTTGAAGAATTCAACATTTCTAAGTAAATGACTAAGATTTTTTTCAAGTAAATTCTGGTAGATTCATTTATAAAAATATATGATTTTTCGGTCAATATTAGGCACATATGTTATTAGGTAAGGTACATTCACTTTCGTTGAACATATTTTAGTTTATAAGGCAAACAAACTAAATCAATCAACTTAGATATTTTTAAAGCGATATAACGTTTACATAATATTTTCGCAATAAGTGGTGGTTTAAAGTTTAAACAATATAATTATTCACTTTCAGAAATACACAGTATTTAAAAAAATTCTCACCAGCTGGAATCGTAAGCTAAATATTTTAGTCGCGATCTGTTGGTTGAAAACTATTGCGAGATTCTTATAATAGTTAAAACACATATTAGTAATAATTAACTTTTTTTAAAACTAGTACCTACATAAAGATAATAATTTAGAAAGAATTTATGTTTTTGTTTGTTTTAAATTATTACAATGCTTATAGTAAAAAGTAAAAGTACTATATATATATTTATATATATTTTAATGGCTGTATGAGGGAAACAAGCAACCTTATGGTGACTACCGACGCCCAATACATAGATCCGCACAGCTAGAGGTTATGCAGACTCATTACACTCCTTTTCCCCACCCCTCCCAACGGGCCACCGGAAACTCACAAAAAACCCGACAACGCGACAACGAAAACTCGACAGCGTAGCTGTCACTTTACGCCAACCCCGGTCGTGCCAGCCCAATTTGGCTGCAATGCAGCAATGACACTGCCTACCTCTTACAGTTATAAGTAACACAAGCATATTTAAATAATCATAATGCACCCTTCCACTGTCGGTCAAATACCTACAGAATTTATAAACGTCCAGACAGCTTTACCTCTACCATGAGTTTTGTTACAAAACATGGTAGAGGTACTGATACCCGTTACCATCTAAACATCTATTAGAGGTACGGAGATTTTCATAATAAGATACGTTTAAAAGTACCTATATAATAATATTTTAATATTAAAAACCTTAATTAAAAACATTTATAACGAAATATATTTTTATTTTAATTTGGCGTTCATTGAGAGAGGCCTATGTTCAGACCTACCATAATTCAAGCCTTGTCGTGGCGTTGGGTTCAGTAGCCTAAGGTGGATCCAGCACCTTGGACGAAGCAAATTGAGCCGAGGGAGCTGCTTTTTGTACCCCTCTTATAAAAAAAGGGGACATGGGGCGAGGATAGGAACCTCACCCAACTGTACTGACCCAATGTTGGGAGAAGTTGTTCTGTGGTGCAGGACAACCCCTCTGTGGAGGTGGCGTTTGTCCCTTGGGAACTGACTAGCCATCGAGGTGCCCTGTGTGCTCAAAGGATCCCCACTCTACCATGAGTTTTGTTACAAGCGTGAGGTTCTCGCCCTCGCCCTTTGCCCCCTGCTCTTTTTCCCCCTCTTCTTATAAGAGAAGAGGGAGGACAGACTTATTCTCCCTGCCTGATGTCGATGAAAACACCTCTCTCTAAAGTTGGCTGTCACTCGATTTCCCTTAGATGTGGAACATCTTTGTTGGTATAATAATTCATTATCAATAAAAAATTATAACATTTTTTTTTATTAAATAAAGACATACAAACGCTCGTACACACAATGAAATGCATGCTTGACAGCGTTATGCCGTTTGTCTTAACGTTGTACAAAACCAAAGTGCACAATATTCATAAAAAATCGACTTTGGCTAAAGAGAATAATAGATGAAACAATTTTTACGGTTTTTATCGCGGTTTATTAAGATTTTTACAAGCCCGACGTTTCGGATACTTTACAGCAACCATGGTCACGGGAGGAGGTTTCATTATAATGAGTGAAATTCGCGCAAACATGAGAAAACAATATGAGAATAATAAAACTAATTCTTCATAAATAGAACAAAATATGTGATTGTACTATTCCGAGTCCGCAATAATGTTATTTGAATGCACATAGAACAAGAAGCCTCAACTATGCAAAACATTTTAACGATCTCAAACAGTAATGAATTTATCTTTCGACGTCGAGAATGGGAAAATACATCGAGTCTTTGATGAAAAATTTATTTTGATTTATCGAAAGCATTTCTAATGTTTCTTTGGTTAATTAGATTATTTGATGTTTTTGTAATCGACTTACGATATTCGAGCTTTTTGTGATCAAATTCACAATTCTCCAAAGAGCTTCTAATTAAAAAACGCCCTGACTACCACATTAAAGCTATGAGGTATTTTTTTCATTTTGGATTTTTTAAAATACGATTCAAACTTTAAATTTCCTTTTTAACAAAAGTTACATGCTATGTTGTTTTTAAATTATTTTATCCATTACAATTGATACATGTATAAGTTTGTGTGTAACATAAACTTTTGTACGTACCATTTGTACAACATCATTATTAGCCTTCCTCAAAGAAGGCCAATACGACCGATCCCACGTCACTCGCATCTAACACAGCCGGCCACTGTACTAAGGTCGTCTTCCCACCTGGTCGGCCCGAAGTGTTGGTCGGCCAATTTGTACATACGTGTAAATAATATGTACAAGTATTTATGTATGTAAGTATCTATTTTTACATTTTAAACGTCTTATGATAAACACGCCAAGTTGGATTCACGCATAGAGGATTATGGTTACAAAGCTTTTTTTAATGTTAGTTGGATATGCAAACTGGCAAACGTGCCACCTGATGGTAAGTGGTCAACGTCGCCTATGAACATAAACTAGTTTACCTGGAACGAGTCCAGGCAACTGATCTGTTGCCTATCCTGAAACACAAGATGTTAAGTCTCGGTGCCAGTAATTACACTGCCTGTCTTGCCCTTCTCTCCGAAACACAGCAAAGCTGTTTCACGGGAGCACCAAGCAAGGTTATAAAGTTATAGAAAAAAGTTGTATATATTATAAGAAGTTTATGTAGACATCTACATATTAAATTGTATATTAAATCCTTACATAGTTCGTTATATCTACTTGTTACTAACCTTATACATATGATATATTATGTGTTTAATATATCATACATATTATTATGTCTAAGGTCAGTAAACAAAAGTAATAACAAAACTACTGTTTACTTTTAATAAGTTAAACGGTTTATTAAGATTTTTATATACTTTAATTTTTAATACAAACTTTGACCGCAATGACCTCTTATGCTGGCACTTCGCATGGCTATACTATGTGTTTGCTATTGATTATTGTATTAAGACAAATATATTATGACGTATAGGCAAATATGTACATACAGATAGTAGTATTATATTTGACAACACTGTCATATATACTTAACGTGACCATTTATTTTTGAACCCAAAACGGGACATAGACATATTTCATAAAATTGGTTCTCAAAATCATGAATATTCCTATATGCAAAACATATATTTAATATTAGGTTTTTTCTAACGACCTTCATTTAGTTCAAATGAACTAATAATTACGTGAATTTACACACATTTTTGACATCCATCCAGTCCTCCCGTTACCATGCTTGCTGTATCCCGGGTTTGTAAAAATCTTAATAAGCCGCGATAAAATATCTAAAAATTGTTTAATTATAATGAACTAATAATTCACTTTCTTTTCTCAATTAGTTATCTTGAGATTTTGTAAAACAGGCAAATTTTGCGTCCCGAAACTGTCTCTCAGGACAACGGGACAGCTTATCCAAAAAATGACAGTCCCGTTCAAAACGGGACGTATGGTCACTTTATATATACTATCCAAATAAGGTAATTGTTTGTCAAATATGTCAATTCATTATACAAATAGCCATGTGAAGTGCCTTCATTAAAATCAACATCAATATGCCAAAAGATTACACATGCCAGAAACATTGTAATTTTAATAGAAATGAGAACAAAATTCTAAACATTTTTGTTTGTTGTTTAAGCTATTAATCTTCACTTGACATCTTGTACACAAGGAATTTCGGTGCGATGGGTAGGATGTTTTCACGTTGGTCCTTAATTATTCTTTATACAACGCTCGGGACATATTAAGATCTTTAACGAGCTTAATGGAATCTAGAATTTCAGTGAACGTAATACAAAATCACTGTACAAAACTAGATAGGATTTCTGTGCGGTGGCCTATTAATGAAAAAGAAAAAAAAATTAGATAATATTTGTTTATTTATTTTCTCACGTCGTCTATACCGCAGAGTTTGAAGACGAATGTCTTCAGCCAATGCGTTCTCCTTGATGACTTACGAAACTGAAACGTGGTATCTAAACGGCTGGTCCGTAAGTTTACCGTAGCTCAACGTGCTATGGAGCGTGCTATGGAGCGTGCTATGGAGCGTGCTATGGAGCGTGCTCTGGAGCGTGCTATGGAACGTGCTATGGAGCGTGCTATGGAGCGTGCTATGGAGCGTGCTATGGAGCGTGCTATGCTGGGTGTTTCTATGGCAGATAGGATCCGAAACGAAGACAGAGAACTAAAGTTACCGATATCACACGAAGAATAAGCTTGTTGAAGTGGCAGTGGGCTGGTCACATGCTCAGGAGAACGGATGGCCGATGGGCCAATAAGGTTTTAGAGTGGAGGCCGCGTTTGGGTAGACGAAGTGTTGGTCGGCCATTAACCAGGTGGAAAGACGATCTCCGTGCGGTGGCCGGTCCGTGTTGGACTCGAGTGGCAAGAGATCGACCGTCCAAGTTCATTTAAGAATCCTATGTTCAGCAATGGACGGATGAGGGCTGATGATGATGATGATATTAGTCTGTCTGATATTTATTAGTCCTTAAAGAGACTATTTATTATATGATAAATTTACAAAGAACTTTTCCATAAAATAAATTTATAGCCCGCAAAACGATGTAAACACTTTTACTGTGGAGTTATTGTAGTCAAAACTAATAATATAATATTACCATTTTAGGTATTTACTTAGGTACTTAGCTTACAAACATTTATACAAATAAAACATGAATTAACTAACAAAGTTATCCATTATTTCGTTTTTTAAGGAAAAAAAGGTAAAAACAATACCTAATTTTAGTTTTGGTATTATCTCATAGGTACTTTGTTTGTTTTTTATATATATAATATTACCTGACTTCTAATTACTTTCAACTATTGTTGGAACCTAAGAATAAGATCTCTCTAATTATAATCCATACATAAATATTTATTATCTGGCGTTTTCAAATTTTCACTATAAAAGTCAATAAACCCTGTTATTTTCTAGAATACCAGTAATTTTCCTATAGTCTATCATTAAGGCATGGAACCATAAAAGTTATATCATACTTATAACCATTATAATCCCTTATATATTTTATGAGGCAAAATGTACGCACATAATTTTAGTAGGAAAATGTATAAGGTTTTTCGAAGCAAATTGATTTATTCTATTTCCATCTCAATTAACACTGGTATCGAAATATTCCAAGGCTCGATTTTCCTGTGCTAACTTCCAATGAGAATAAGAGCAATTGAGATCCCAACAGACCGAGAAATGTTATGAAAGTTATAAGAGGCGAAAGCTCTTACGCGCGTAACGACGCAAAATCCACCGCCGCGCCGCACTTTGAGGGCGCTTACGCACTGCATCCGATCCTAGTCCGTCAAAAACTAATTTAGAAAATTCCATCGGCCCGTTGCGACTCTGCATAGACTGTTTATATTATCATATTATGCTTGGATCTTCAAAATACGCAATGGATTTTGATGTGACAACATCTTATAATTCGATGGAGCCGGCTGCAAGAACGAAAAAACATGACCCATGCGGCGTTACCTCGCGTTGAGGCGTTCCATTTTCATATGACGTTGCCACGTTCAACTATAGTCAGTAAAAACTGACTTTACAGACAACCGATTTTTTTTTAAGCTATTGCATAGATTTTATCGCGGGCCTTGAGCGCGGCGACCGAATCAAGAAATTCCGTAACGAAAAAACCTAACACCCGTCGAGAGACGAGCTGCTCTGAAATCGGACGAATAAGTAAGCAGCTGTTTGTGAGAAAGTATATAGGTGTGGGACAATAGTAGTCTTTGGGTGTGGGATACGGTAAGTTCTCCTCTCAAA
Source organism: Helleia helle (assembly GCA_963853865.1). Lineage (NCBI taxonomy): Eukaryota > Metazoa > Arthropoda > Insecta > Lepidoptera > Lycaenidae > Helleia > Helleia helle. The sequence continues at coordinate 12,435,734 of OY971420.1, forward strand.
TTAAAGAACGCATTTAAATAAATGTTTCGAATCGACAACATATATCCACAATATTCGGATAATGGCTTAGTTTAGATTTAGAAAATATAAATAATGAAAAAGAATTGACATAATATTATAAGTACAATAGTTGTCAAATTTTTATGCGTGTGTCACGGAACTTAAATAGAAAGGAGAGCGAACGACATAGGAGTGATATACTATAAATTGTCCACTGAAAGATCATCACTGGCAATTGCATAAGTTGATAAAAAATGTTATGCAATAGCTTTACCGCGGCAGTCTCCGAGTGCCACACGTCTTTTTAAATAGATAGAGAAATTCAAGAAGGTTTAAAAGTATAATACATGCATAATATAGTAGTTAAACACTGATCATTTTAGAGATTTCTAATGTGATGTCGTAAATATACACTTTACATACATAATATACACTTTTGCGCTTACATAGCACACGCTGGCAGAACACTACCGGATAGACCAAAATAATGTACTACTGTATTGTAAACCTTTAAAAGTTGTACAAAAAAGTACAATAACCATTTATTATCCTTTACTTCACTTATTTACTAAGCGATTTTAAGCAATACAACATTAGTCATTATGCAATTAAATACCTTAAATACATTGCACAATACAATAAAGATCCATATGACCCTTTACAGCATAAATTTAAATGAATAGTTTCAAATATATTACTGATTTAAAATGCTCCCTGCATTTTAAACTGACAACTGACTGACTGACATAGCGACTGCAGTGGAACTGTCCGGGATAGTCGTAACTCGCAGGGTCAAACTTTTAACGTTGTCTCAGGCTTAGATTTGAGCACTGAGTCGTTTTCACATGGCTAATTATATATCACTCTTTCAAGAGTAGCCTCTAAAGAAAACATGTTTTTACTTTCTAATGACTAAAAAGCTGTGGGCTTTGTACCTATATAAAGACATTCTGTAGTATATTTATTATGTAGTATCTGAATTTTTTTTTTTTTTGAGAAATTGTTGGAGAGTAAATGGAGAAACATTGGAGAAAAATGAAAACGAAAACGGATCTAGAGCGTAAACTTTTATACAAATAGGTCTACGGCTACTTCAGGACTTATTTCAACATAATTGAAATGGATGCAGTGCGTAACTGCCCTGACATTACCATATCTATAGTACAGTCTGAAACATTTTATTAGCCACTGAACTTATGCATCTAGAATATTGAGCTTAGCTACTTATGGTATATTGAAAATTGTAAAGCTTTCGTTACATGCAACATAATATACATATGACGAATACATAAGTCGTCAACTGCTAAGGTTTTTTTAATGGTGATAAGGTTTCTATTAAAAGATATATATACTTAGATACTTTTGTATACAAAAGTAGATACATCATTTAGGTAATCTACTCTTTTTTTATGTTTTTTTTATGTTAGTTGGATAGGCAAACTGGCAAACGTACCACCTGATGGTAAGTGGTTGACGTCGCCCATGAACATAAACTAGTTTACCTGAACCGAGCCCAGGCAACTTCTTTATGTGTTGCCTATCCTGAGACATAAGATGTTAAGTCTTGGTGCCAGTAATTACACTGCCTGACTTGCTCTTCTCTCCGAAACACAGCAAAGCTGTTTCACGGGAGAAACAAGCACTCTAATATATATATATATATATATATATAAACATTCATTTATATTGTAATGATTGTGAATAATATATATTATTACATGTGGATTTAATTTTAAATATTCAAATACAATCCAAAATTCATTAATTCATTCATCATCAGGCCCTATCCATGCACTGATGAACATAGGCATCCCTCAAGGAACGCCAAGACGACCGAAACCTCTCCTCTCGCATCCAACAAAGACCGGCCACTGTACGGAGATCGTCTTGGTTAATGGCCGACTAATACTTAGTCTACCCGAACGCGGCCTCCACTCTTGAACCTTATTGGCCCATCGGCCACTGCCACTTCTACCAGCCTAATATTTACGTGATATTGGTAGCTTTAGTTCTCTGTCGGATAAATTGGTTTCGAATCCTATCTGCAAAAGAAACACCCAGCATAGCACGCTCCATTGCACGCTGAGCGACGGCAAACTTTCGGACCAGTCGTAAATTCCAAATGTCGTGTATTTTTTTTTTCAATAAATTATTGAATTCACCTTACCATTGATGCCAAAATGTCTACAACATACCCTATTAAAATAAAATAAATAATCATAAAATTTTGTACAGGACAACGTCTGCCGGGGCCACTAGTACTTATATAAGTTTGTAGTCTCTATAAATTATTACTTAACAGTATATACGTTTTAAAATTTTTATGAAGAAATTTATACTGGCTCTAACTCTTAAAGGTGGCAGATGGTTATGCTGTTAAATTTTATTTAGTAGTTCACCTCTATTTAGAAAAATAAATTTTAAAAAAAAACATACGCTCTCATAAACATGCTTTATTTCTGCTCTTGTTAAACGCTTTAAAACTGCTAATAATAATTATAAAGTTAAAGCCGTATTTTTAAGTCCTGTTTTAATTAAATATGCATTCAACACATGATAATGACTTATCCTACTAATTATACAAGAACATTTTATGGAAATCTAAAGCGTCACTTTTTTAGTATTCAATCAAATTTTGTTCCCTTATTATTTACTCTTGTTAAGCTTATTTATTTAACAAACAAAAAAATACACCAACATGTATTTTCGATTTTATAAATTATTAGCAGTTTCCCGAATATCAAATAACCAAAAAAATAAATGATTAAAAGTGAAAGTGATAAAACGTCTTTATGAAGATACAATATGAAAATATCTTGTGATAATAAAATTAATGTATTTTAAGAAGAAAGGATGGCGTCCATAACTTCCTCCCATTTGGGGGATAGAGTCCAGTTTGTTAAAACTTTGCTAACTTCCCGCTAAAGATAAGATATATCTTGACAAGATCTTGCGAATAAAATTATGAAATGGCATTGACTTTTTGACCTACCTTTGCTCTTTTTAACCGACTTCAAAAAGGAGGAGGTTATCAATTCGTCGGAATCTTTTTTTTTATTTTATTTTTTATGTATGTTACCTGATTACTCGAAGATGGCTAGACCGATTTGAAAAATTCTTTTTTTGTTCTAAAGGGTATACTTCCCAAATGGGCCCATGATAAGGAAACCAGGATCTGATGATGGCATCCCAGAGAAATCGAGGGGAACTTTCGAAAATCGTAGGGGCGACTAGTGCTTTCGATATTTTTTTTATAAAGTGTTTTAAAGGACTACAATTTAATGAAGGTCTGGGAGTCGATCTGATGCTGGAGCCGAAAGACAATCGAGGGAACTCCTCAACGATTTACATCAGTAACCTTGTGTTTGGGCTTGATTAATTTATAATGATGAGAACTTTAAACCTCGATGGGTTGTGACTGTCATTAGGGGTCTGATGATGAAGACAAAGGACTGTTAAGGTAACTCCTCAACAGTTTACAGTAGCTACATTGTGTTTGGACTTAATTAATTTAAATTGATGAGAACTTTATACCCATATGGTTATAAGCGCCATTACAGGTGTGATGATGGAGACCATACACAGTCGAGGGGAATCCTCGACGATTTACAGCTTTTATTGGGCTTACTTCATACGGTAAATAATATTATGCCAAAATGATGTAATTTTATTACTTGTCGTTGTTAAATGAACAAAAAACAACTGTGCCTTGGAAGTCTCCAAAAGTAACAATAATGACGTGGTAAACGCAAAGATTGTATATTAGTAGAAGAACAAGTTGATTATAAATTGTAGGCACAAAAATTAAGGAAATTATTTTATTACTTTTTAGTTTTTTTTTTTTTTTTTAATTTGAAGTCGGTTTTAATTTTTTTTTAATTTTTTTTTTCTCTACCTAGGCTACTGAGCCCCACCGCCACGACAAGGCCTGAACCATGGTGGGGATCTAGCTTTGCTCTGGGCAGTGCTTGGGAATATTAGATATATAAATTTAATATATACATGATAATATATATAGCATATTAATGTACTTTTTATATAATTATTATAAATTAGGTCTGCCTTGATGCCTGCAGAGAAAACTATTATTATTTGTAAGACATAAAATTCTGTAAAATTCTTCCATCATTGAGAGTAATGTAGAAATTCCAGAATCACTCCAATAAATAGCACTAATATTATATAATATCCTTTTGTAAAGTGTCAGGTACGATCTGATAACAGAATAGGCTACAATCTTCTACTTGAGACTTACAATAGTACGTTGGTAGATTCTTATCTACCTATCTATATGTACATGTGTAGTATCCGACAATTTTATACCGCTATACGCCAACGTATAAGCACAAAATAAATAAAGGTTCACGAGTGGAGGCCACGTTCGGGTAGACGAAGTGTTGGTCGGCCATTAACCAGGTGGGAAGATGATCTCCGTACACTCGTGTTGGATGCGAGTGGCGAGGGCACGGTCATCTTGGCGTTCTTTGAGGGAGACCTATGTTCAGCAGTGGACGAACGGCCGATGATGATGATGATACGCCAACGTTATCACTAAATGAAACAAACAAAATAAACACGAATGAAGCAGATAGATAATAAAATGACAACAAAAGAAACAAGATAAGTAATAATACAATAATGGGCGGAAAGGTCGACCGCTTCCATTCTACTGTGGTGTTAATAAAGATCGATACCAGTGTACTGATTTTCAAGCACATTCATTTCTGATTTCTCGGAATCCAGATAACTCAGCTCGTAAAAAGTGTACAGACCACAAAAAAGTCTGTTTGTATATAATACTTTTATAAAAAAGGATTCTTAATGTTTTTAACTGATCAAAAGAGGTTTGATAATATGAGTTTGTTGATTGGAATTGCTATATATAGTTGTTAGTTAAATTTTTTGGGTGTTACTCCTTAAGCATCTAAAATAAAAGACATGAAAATTTATGGGGAGTAAAATCAGATGTTATTCGTTATACGAATGTTTGTAATTTCATAATGCCATTTTATGATCGTAATTGTAATATTATATCATATATATATAATATCATATATATATATATGTCCCGTGTATACACACGGGACATATACCAAAATAGCATTTTTACAATTTTTGTCTGTCTGTCTGTCTGTTTGTTCCGACTAATATATAAAATGCCTGGGCGATTTTGACGGGATTTTCACTGGCAGAAAGCTGATGATGTCATAAGGAGTAATTAAGACTATAAAACCATTATCATCAATCAAAAAAAGTTAACGCTAGCGAAGCTGCGGGCAACAGCTAGTCGTAATTATAATTTTATAATGTCATATTATAATCGTTCGTAAGAAATAAACTCCAGTCGTGCCTCGGAGCTGATACATACACACAATTTAATTTCTAGTGTTGCTGACTGTACATTCTACACTTTGCTAAGACGTAGGCATTGTAATTTGATTACAATCAGTTAGAAATCGTGCTATAGAACACATCCTTACATCGTGGAGTTGCTTTGATCGTCGTCATGTTTCATGTACTTTACTGTAATGACGTCATGTACTGAAATATATCTAAACTAAAATCTCAAGTAAGAATTAAATCACTTATTCACATTTAAAATAAAATTCGTATGACATCATTCATCATCTAATCTTTCCATTAAAAAATAATGCGCGAAATCAATTTGCAGCAAAGATTTATATTAGAAAATATAATTTATTGAAATGTACTAAGACGTAATATATAGGTTGTTTTAGGACTTGTGAAATTCTGTCATAGAAATAAGTTTATATAATATATTTTCTCATTATTTAGACATCATAATTATAATTATTTTTTTCTCTGGCTTGTAGTCTTCGGATATAGCATTTTTGTTTCAAAATACATTCGTGAAGTTATTTGAATAATTTTAATTGCGAAACTTTGCCCGAGTTACTTTGAGAAGTACTTGTGTATGTGAAAATGCTAAGTCTAAAAGTTTCACGATAATTAATTTATAGATGTTGGTGAAAAACAAGTATTTATCAAAACTTTTTAATTTTTCATAACATATAATAATAATAATAATAATATCTATGGACGCTTTCACTCCACGTCAATCTGGTCCCGTGGTAAGTTCTCGAAGAACTTGTGTTACGGGTACCAGACAACGGAAATATATTTAATACTTTTATACTATACATATATTTAAGATTTTTATTATATAATACATATATTTAATACACATCCATGACCCAGGAACACAGAAAATATTTTTGTTCCCTGGCGGGATTCGAACCCGCAACCTCCGGCTTGAACGCCAACGCGCTTACCACTGAGCCACAGAGGTCGTCAAATATAATAATAATAGTTTAATACCATATAATAATAATAATATGGATGATTTTAGTTTGTTTATTTGATATTTTTCTTGAACTTTTGTACATTTTTGTACAGTTTATTTCAGAATTAGGGTTCCTGGGTGTTATTTTAATTTATTACTAATAAGTATTTACCTATAAAATTGCCGTTCTGCAGTACTGGCCATTTCAAATCAAAATCATTTTTGTTTGGCTATGAATTCTAATTACAAATTAATTTTAATTTAAAAACATGGAGTTCCTTTTCTCAAAGTAGTCATTTGTTTATTGATTAGTGTTACATTTTCATCGCATGTCAATCTTTTTCGTCATCATGGATACGTAAAAAATTCGAGTAATTATGGAATATGAGTACCGTCGTGGAAGCAACGCGGCACAAGCGGCACGCAACATCAACGACGTTTACGGAGCTAACACTACAAACCAAAGCACCACCTGTTATTGGTTTGCTCGCTTCCGTTCTGGAAATTTCGAGCTGAAAAATGAACCTCGCGTTCGAAAACTTTGGTCGACGATGACGAATTAAAGGCGATTGTGGAAGCTGATGATACACAATCTACGGCTGAATTAGCAGCAGCGTTCGACGTTAGCGTCAAAACAATATTGGTTCATTTGCGTCAAATTTGCAAGGTAAAAAAGCTTGACAAATGGGTGCCCCACGAACTCAATAATCTCTAGCGCGAAGTACGCGTCGAGGCGTGCCTTGCACTGCTCAACAGACACGCAAATGAAGGAATTTTGACCCGCATTGTTACCTGTGATGAAAAATGGATTCCGTTTGATAACCGCAAGCGCTAAACAAGTTGGTTGGATCCTGGCTTAGCACCTAAACAATGCCCTAAACGAAAACTTACCTCTAGAAAAGTGATGGTCACTGTTTAGTGGTTTAGCGCCGGTGTGATTCATCACAACTTCTTACCAAACGGGGTGAACATTACTGCAGGTGTGTACTGTGAAGAACTAAACACAATGATGGAGAAGCTGGCACATTTCCAACCAGCATTGGTCAATCGTTCGTCTCCGCTGCTCCTGCACGACAACACGCGACCTCATACTGCACAGCAGACGGTCTCCAAGTTGCAAGAACTGAGGTTGGAAGCTTTCCGTCATCCACCCTACTCACCAGACCTTGCACCTACAAACTACTACTTTTTCCAGAATTTGGATAACTTCTTGGTGGGAAAAAAATCAATACTCGAGGCAGTATATAATGCCTTTGAAGAATTTGTTGCCTCCCGTCCAGCTAATTTCTTTAAGAAGGGCATCAATAAACTGCCACTGCGTTGGCAAAGATGCATTGATTGCATGGGTGATTACTTCGATTAATACAAATTAAAATACATGAAAAAAAATCGTTTAATTTTTTTCAAACAAAACGGCTATTTCAGAGGTAAAGACCTGATATTATGATGTAGGGTAAATGTCTCAAACCTTACATGAAAATTTACTTGAGACCTCTTGATGACCTCTGTGGCTCAATGGTTAGCGCGTTGGCGCTCAAGCCGGGAGCTAACGGGTTCGAATCCTGCCAGGGAACAAAAAAAGTTTTCTGTGTTCCTGGGTCATGGATATGTATTAAATATGTGTATTATATAATAGAAATCTTAAATATATGTATACTTTAAAAAGATTAAATATATTTCCGTTGTCTGGACAAAAAAACCCCAAGTTCTCCGAGAACTTACCACATGACCAGATTGACCTTGTGTAAAAGCATCCATAGACATTATATTATTATATTAAAAATTAAATCTCTTTCTGAGCCTGGTGGGCGAAATCACAAATAACAGCTAGTTATGAAATGAACGAAACATATTTCTTATTCTGTACAGTAGGATTACAAAAAAACGATATGAACACAGAACAATTTATATTATGTCGGCAGTTGATTATATCAAAAATATTTATTTTATTTGATACAATATGTAACTAAAATATAAAGTAATAGATAGGATAAAATCTCACTAATATTATAAGGATCAAATGCGGCTGGATGTAGCAGGATATCAATATACATTCATGTTTCATAAAACCACTTATTTAGGGCTTATTATTTTTGTGCACGTGTCCAATTTCTGTGGCCAATTAAATTAATAATAGTTTTATTGTTTATATTATTACTATTATAATAATAAATGAATTCATTGATAATTCCAACCGTGTGCGTAGGGTATCTTTAAAAAAAAATACAAAAGAAGACTAAGCGTATAAAAGAGCAAGATATGCGAAAGCTGACTAAATATAAAAGAATAGTCTAAATAAGTGCCACTCATCTATACGGAGCGTGAGCTTTTTCATCGAAAAAGTAAAAAGCCTCTCAGGCCGCGTTCTATGCTTGGCTTATTCAATGTCTTGAATAAACAACGACTTTACGACTTTTGAACATAAAACAGCTTTATATTCAATCAATATTATTATACAGATACTAGCTGACTAGACAAACAATATTCTGCCATAGGTATAAATTATTTCTAGAAAAAAAATACAAAAGAAATCTCGTCAAAAAATCCAAAAAAATCTGTATGAAGATCCTAATCACCAAGCGGTATGAAATATTATTTACGACCTATTCTCATATTTATTAAATATACATAAAAAATGTCAAAAAAATCTGTCAAACCGTTTCAGAGGAGTGCGACCACAAACACCGTGACACGAGATTTTTATAATATATTTAAAAAAATTGAAGATGAAACAGTGAATGAACTCTGGTTTCGTTTTTCCAGATCTCTCAAGAAATATTGTGAGAAAAAAGTTAAGTTAACGTCTTAGCGCTACAATTACATTACATGAAGCTTTCATTAAGATTAAGCTAAGCTTAGAACCTAAAGGGCATTAAAAAACTAAAGCGACATAAATGACAACACTAAAAAACATTAAAGTAACCGTCATAATATGTTAAGGAACGCTTTTAGAATATAAAAAGGTCTTATGATTCTTTGAAAGCTTTGTATTTTGTTCAACTATCGTTTTTAAACAGTAATACCCTTCTGGATACTTTTAACATTTTACTTTGAAAAGAAAATACTAAAAGTATCTATTTTATTTTCGTAAAGAAACAGATAGCCATTATGAGCCATCTTGAGAGCACCCGGCTCTAAAATACTTAAAAGATTAAAGAAAATAATTTTCTTCTAAGGTATCTTTAATAAAACTGTGTTGTTACACCAAGTTAGATATTTCAATTATTATATCTTATATTTCTAATCAATTTAAATTAGATAAAACGAACAAGGATGATATTCCATTGGGATAAGAGGAATATTTCGTGTTGATTAATTTATTAATCAACACGAAATATTCCTTAATTAAAATTAATTAGAATTAAAAATTAATTAAAATTCATGAAACCATTATTTTTTCAAATCAGTTTTATCTGCCGTAAAACTATTACTATATACCGGTGGGAGGGAAGCGCTGTGCCGCGCTCCCGGCTGCATGGGTACCACCATCTTGCTTGTTTCTCCCGTGAAACAGCTTTGCTTTGTTTCGGAGAGAAGGGCAAGACAGGCAGTGTAATTACTGGCACCGAGACTTAACATCTTATGTCTCAGCCCTCAGGATAGGCAACACATAGATGACTTGCCTGGGCTCGTTCCAGGTAAACTATTTTATGTTCATGGGCGACGTCGACCACTTATCACCAGGTGGCCCGTTTGCCAGTTTGCCTATCCAAGTAACATAAAAAAAAAAACTTATTTCAAATTAATAATTTTCAAAAAGATAGAGCCTTTTTTTTTCTTTTACGCCGGGAAATGCTCTGAGGCGTCCCGTCTGGGGAGTGGGTCTCCCCAGGCGGGTATGTGGGACTCGCTGCGCCCGAAAGATGGTAAGTGGACGCAGCTCTACCCACTAAAACCCGGCGAGTGCCACCAGTGCCACCTTGGTGAGGTGCCCCGGATCTGTTAAGCTAACAGGGCACCTCGACGGCTAGTCAGTCCCGCAAGGGACCGATGCCACCAACACAGAGGAGTTGTCCTGCACCACAGAACAACCCCTCCCAACGTCAGGACAGTACAATGGGTGAGGTTCCCATCCTCGCCCCTTGCCCCCTGCTCTTTAGTCCCCTCTTCTTTTAAGAGGGGTACAAAGAGCCCCCTCGGCTCAATTAGCTTCGCCCAAGGTGCTGGGTTCAACCTAGGCAACTGAGCCCCACCGCCACGTCAAGGCCTGAACCATGGTGGGGAAGAAGATAGAGCCTGCATTAGAGAAATCTTATTATTATATAAACTTTTTTTATTGTGCCTCTGAACTACTATGAAATAATTCCTTCTTGTTTATTAATGGTACCATTTTGAGATATTTACAATTTATTTATTGACGACCTCTGTAGCGTAGAATGGTAAGCGCGTCGGCGCTCAAGCCGGAGGAAGTGAGTTCGAATCCCGCCAGGGAGCAAAATGTTTTCAGTGTTCCTGGGTCATGGATGTGTATTAAATATGTGTATTATATAATAAAAATCTTAAATATATGTTTAGTATAAAAGTATTAAATATATTTCCGTTGTCTGTAACACAAGTTCTTCGAGAACATTATTTATTAAATGTTCATTAAAAATATGAACATTTAATATAAGTCCGGCCACCATCGATAGTTTTAAATTGAACGTAGAGTTACTCAATTAACAATATTGCAGTATACAAGTTGTTAAATCTACCCCAATTAACAATTTGTTTATTGCAATTGAAAATCAAAAAGTATTTGGTTTCCACTATTTTAATAAAACTTAATAAAATAATATTATTATAGTCTAGTTAGATGCGAGAAACAGGATATCAGCCGTCTTGGCGTTCATGAAAAGGCTTAAACGGTTATCTTGGCATTTCATGAAAGGCTTATGTCAGCTACCGCATCTACCACAAAAGGAATGTTCCGAGGAATTGTTCAGATCAGCAGAATGCCGGACTTGACGTCAAAATTCCAAATTTCACCCACATCAGCTCGATTCCCGGAATTCCACAACAACTTTATTTTTACGGCATTTCCTGTCTGCCACTACACGTAACCAGCCACCTACTATTTCCGAACCGAAACGACTTAGGGGCCTTCCAGAAAATAATATTCTCACATTTGAAAAGTCAGTAATGTCCCTGCTAATGATGTAGCGGGTGTCTATGGTTGTCTCTTCTCGCTTACCACCAAATGTAACAACTGAGCGTTTGCCCCCATATATACAAAAGCAATAAAAAGTATGATTATGACGATCATGAATCCATTTAAGCTCTTACTAATCTTACCAGCAAATGATAAAATATGACTAAGGATAACTTTTAGTGATAGACTTTAAACACGTCTCGGCAGATCGACTCGATGTCCGATTTTCCGCTACTCAGGGATCGTGATTTCTATTGTGGTCAATAAAAAGAACGTTTACCTCCTAGAACTACCCTCACTGGTTATTTTCGCTCAATCAGGTAATGCTGGTGGCATTTTAGGTGGAATTTCAGTTAAATCGTTTCTTACCTTTTAAAATGTGTTCAATGTAATATGCTTTTGTGAGAAAGTTCCAAAGGTTACTACAATTAAAAATTAGTACTTATGGTAAACATCTTTTTTCGTGCCATAAGGAGGCAACAGAGCAGTCGAAGCCTTATGGTGACTACCGACGCCCATAGACATCCGCACAACTAAATGCGTTGCCCTCCTTTTCCCTTCCAGTGAGTCAACGGAAGGTCTTAGAAAAGGGAGAGGTATAAGGGTTGATGAAGAAAGTGAAAGTAATGAGTTAATCTGCGGAACAAACAGTCCGATTGAAAAATTCTTTCTGTATTTGACAGCCCAACTATTGAGGAAGGAAGGCTATTATATTTTGGAGAAAATTTGTTTTCTCAATTTTAGGACGGGTAAAAGTGCGGGAAACTTTTCCTTTTATTTTTACACTGGGGAATCTCTAAATCAGATTACGAAGTAGAATTATCGGCAAAGGTGGGAAGACGATCTCCGTGCGGTGGCCGGTCCGTGTAGGATGTAAGTGGCGAGGGATCGGCTGACTTGGCGTTCGTTGAGGGTGGCCTATGTTCATTGTTGTGCAGTGGACGGATAGAGGGTGATGAAAATAATGATGAATCAGGAGACACGTTAGTGTCTAGCGCCAAGAACACATCCAAGTAGTTTGGCGTGAGGCACTGTGTATATATTCTCGAGACATATGTAAACATAACCTCCAAAACAAAAAAAAAAATTTGGGGCTTTATTTTGTTATTATTGCCAAAACACTAAGACTTCACACTATTTTTAATAAGTTTCTTTTTACGAATTTTACACATATTACAAAAAAATATTGGGTCTCAGCAATTATTTAATACATTTCAAACATGAAAATTATTGCTTGCGCCGTTTTGCGATTAAAGAGGCTTAGAGAAAATATTTTATATGACGTTACAGTGAGAATTTTGAGTTTTGACATCGAAGTTGGTTGCTTGTTTTTTAGTTTTATCCTATCGGAACAGGCAAAGGCTAGAGGCCATGCTGCCAATCGTTATCAATATACGGTGTTGTATTAAAAATTAAGTATTTCGTTTTTTTTCTTGTATTCTCTATAGCTTATTTTTATTTATTTATTCTGTCATATATTATATTTGATAAACGTCTTTCGTATAATATATTTTTTCTGTCGTATTTTTTATTTGATAAACGTCTTTTGTTTCATATATTCGTTTCTGTTAAGAGCTCAATTTTCTTCGTTTCTTCCCAGTTTCCCGTTAGTTAATTGTTATTTTGTGTTTTGTTCATTCTGAGTTATTTACTAGTGTTTGTTTTAAAAACTGTATATATTGTGATTGGTTGGCGAATATTGTGGAGAACTGTTCTGGAGTGGTTTTCTATTGTATGACTGTTCTGATGGTTTTCTGTAGTGTTTGTTTTTAAAACTTAATATGTGTAATATATAATGTGATTCGTTGGCGAATATTATGGTGAACTATTATGGGTGAATAGAATGGGAAGTGATAGTTGATTGATGGGTGCTAGAGTGGCAGAGCCGCGCTTTTTGGAATTTTCCGCCGTTTCTCCAAAGCACAGACAAGATATTTTTGTTAACACAACAGATATGGCAGCATGGCCTCAGGTCTTAGCCGGTTCCAACAGAAAATGCCAATTGGAAAGAAAAATGACAATAGAGTCTAATTATTTTTCGAGAAATAACAAAATTATTTAACAAAGTGAGATGTACTATCTCTATCTATGTAATTGTGGTGCTTTAATGTGATTTTAATGTATTTAGTTTCAACCGATTTTATTCGGTCAAAACTCTAAAAATTAAACATAACCGCATAATAAATGCCGCTGGAGTTTGTTTCTTGACTTCATCTCCTACCAATTAAATTGGTATTAAATTTTTGCTATACTCTATATTAGTATAATATTAGTCAACTTATCAAGAATGGAAACAATGTGGGGTTAAAGGAGAAATGCTGTTATGTTTACAATAGAAAAAACAGTTTGGTGGCTGAAGCAAACCAAGAAGATGGTGTTTATAAGTTGGTCATGGAACATATACAATGTTTTTTTACTCCTACTTCAACAGTAATTAGTGAAGAGTGTCATAGGAGATTGGCCATTTGAATATAAATGACCAAAATAAAATGAAAGATGGAGCAGTTACGGGAATATCATACACAGACAGTAATCTGAAGAAGAAAATGAGGAACCAGTACCATTTACTTTTAGTAAAGGGGGACCCAAATTAAGTGAATAAAAAAGCTGCCAGAGCGTTATAGATTTCCAAATCTATGTACAACGTTGAGTCCAAATGTTACTAATGATCCAGTCTGTGTCCATGAAGCTCTGGAGAGCCCAGACAAGTGGATTGAGGCAATAGAGGAAAAGCTGCATGCAAGCTTTTGAAGAAAATGATGTATGGGTTCCTGTGAGTGAATTATCTTTTGATTAAACTTTAGTACAGTGCAAGTGGGTATATAAAAGGATATTAAATAGTGATAATTATGTTACAGAGCATGTTTAGTGGCTAAGGGCAAGGTTACACAGAGGCCTGGTATTGATTATGAATAGACTTTCTCACCAGATGTCAGACTTTCTACTTTGAAATTATTGTTCGCACTATCTGTTCAGTTAAATTTAGATGTCACACATTTAGATGTTAAAACAGCATTCTTAAATGGTTTTCTTAAAGAGGACATTTATAAGGTTCAACTAGTTATTAATTGTGATTCAAATAAGAATAAAATTGTTAAACAAAGTAATTTATAATAAAATAAAATAAAATGTTTATTTCAGAAACTTACATATTAAGTACAATAAAATCTATAATTACAATGCAATGTTTCTTAGGTATTTACAATATATGTACTGACTGCCTGAACTAGGAAATCCTGTGTTTCAGGCTAAAAGGGCTAGTGTACTCGCTTCAAGAATCATATTTTATCATTTATATTAAACTATATATAACTTAAGTATAAATAGGTAAAGTCTAATATAACCTAATTAACGAATTATCTGTCTCTTCGTACGACCTACTTTGTAGCGACAACTGGATTTTTTTTATATTTTTATATAGAGAATCATATTATATCATTTATATTAAACTACATATAACTTATAATATAAATGTATAAATAGTTAACTCTACTCTATGCTAATTAACAAATTCTCTGTCTCTTCGTACGACATACTTTGTAGCGACAACTGGAGATTTTTTTTTTACATTTATGGTAAGTTAGTCGATAAATATCTAACAAAGCATTTAATCTGTTGTAGAGATAAAGGCCTAGGTATATATAAAATTTAGTTATAAAGGTATGTTTTATTGCAATTTTTTGGGAGCAAACTATATCTTTTCTTCGTTTTTTAGTAATTCAGTACAGTAGGCTAGAGCTGCGTGCTGTTTTAGTTCTATGTTTAGTATAAAAAGTTGTCTGACTGTTAGGACTTTACATATTTTATAAATAAGGTTAGTAGGGAATAGGAAAGGGCGAAATGTAGCCACCTTGAGAATTGCTCTCTGCGCTCTCTCGACGGATATCAGTAGCGTTTTCGCTGCACCACCCCATGTGCTGATACTTGATGATTTATGGTTTAAAGCAGTCATCTAGATCATGGTATTAGAGAGTGGAGCAATGTTTATGTGAGTTAGGTTTCAAAAGGAGTCGTATAGAGCCATGTGTTTTTACAAAAATGAATAATGATGTAAAAATTGTTATAGCATTATATGTTGATGACTTATATTTGTTCCAATAATCAAATAGAGACAGACAAGTTAATTTCAGTATTGATTATGATATTATGTAAGTAATTTTACTTCAAATTTCTGACTTGTCATACTTTTATTATTGTTAATACAATTTGTTTTCCCATTGTCACAGACCGTGAAATAAAAAAAACTTTAAGCGGAAAAGAGCTGGTTGTAAACAAAAATTGCGAGACATTATGTGTGTAGTATTTCTTAATTTTAATTATTTTCATTTGAAGTTATTTCCTTACTGTTTTACATTTTTTTAGCTTCTGGAAAGGAGAATATTTAAAGGCCTTAAAGGACAATAAACAATAATAAGTACATTGGTAACAAGTAAATTTATGAATTTCTTCGTATGGAGTTGGATTTGAATTATTCTTAAGAAAACAATAAAGAAAGTAATACATCTAAAGTTTTGAATTTTTTTTTATTCTGAAGACATGTGCAACTATAACTTAATAAATTTAGGGTAAATAATAATGAATCATATATTGGACAAGAACAAAAAATATTAAATTTTTTAATTACATATTTGAACTTATTATTACATGATTTACTAATAAGCAAATATAATATTTCACTTTAATTTAATTATTGATTTGAACTGCCGGTCAAGTTGCACGTTGCACCATCTGGTATCTAACTTTCTCTTTTACACTCTAAATATTTAAACAGAAGGAATAACAGGAACGCATGCTCTATGTTAATTTTTAAAATCAAAATAACATTTTAAAAAATATGTCGATGTTGCATTGGTCACTGGTCAGTCACAAGCGTCATTTAAAGTAAAAGTATTGTAATAGTACTAACCTCTTTTATTATTAAATTATTTGAGAAAATTTATGAATAAAAATTTTGATGAATTACTCAAGAAGTTTAAGTTTAAAATATTAAAATATTTGAAATGTAATTATGTTAATTAATATATGATTTACAAAAAAAAGAGATATCCCACAAAAAACAGTTTCACTGTAAAATGTCGCGCCAAGTACACGTCTAACTATATACACGTATAGCAAAAATAAAAAAATAAACTAATCTTTACAAAGAATATGAAATAAAAAACCAAGTACACAAAACCTCTCGGATTAAAAGAAACACTCATTAAAAACTGTGAAAATTGAAAAAACAATTGGTATAGTATATTTACAAAAAAAAAGAAAAATTAAAAAAAAGTAATCATTGTGATTTTCAATAATTGCAAAATTTTTGTGGCAAATTTTACGATTGAAAACATTTTTTTAAACGTACTTGGCGCGCGTCATTTTCGATGTATTGTAAATGGCTTCACAATATCACTAAGATAAATATTATTATTAATGTAAACTATCAGTTCGAGAAGTTTGTGTTCCTCAAGCATTCATTAATGTTATAATTTTCAAAAACAATTTAATTTAAACATTATCTAAGGTAAAGTACCCAGTAGCTGCTCAGGAACCAGTACCTGCCCATTCTCTGCATTTGTATATCTATATTAAAAAATGCAGATATACAAATAAAAAGAGTGGAAAGGTGGTTCTGAGCAGTACTTTACCTTACTAGTAATAAAATCATTTCCTTATTTCTTGATTCAATTAAAAGGCAAGAAAGCGTCATATTCATATATCAGTATAAATGTAATAGGAATAAGAAATATATAAAGAAATGGGTACGAGCTTGAATTTTAATTCTAATAGATTTGATTGAAGACATCAAAATAATCATTAGTGAGGCCAACTACATGGCGAAGAAGGGTTGCAACAATTGTTGTTTTTATACTCCTTTTCCATACCAATTTCCTGGCTGTAGAGCCTCCGGAATAATATTACCCTAGCTCTAGATTAGCCATGAAAAAATTTGGGGTACTCCATGACGCGCGCCAAGTACGTTTAAAAAAATGTTTTCAATTGTAAAATTTGCCACAAAAATGTTGCAATTATTGAAAATCACAATGATTACTTTTTTTTAATTTATATTTTTTTGAAGATTGCAAATGTTTCTTTTTTTTTGTAAATATACTACACCAATTGTTTTTTCAATTTTCACAGTTTTTAATGAGTGTTTCTTTTAATCCGAGAGGTTTTGTGTACTTGGTTTTTTATTTCATATTTTTTGTAAAGATTAGTTTATTTTTTTATTTTTGCTATACGTGTATATAGTTAGACGTGTACTTGGCGCGACATTTTACAGTGAAACTGTTTTTTGTGGGATCTTATTTATATAAAACAGACGGTAACCAAAACATATACTAGTTTACTAGAATATATTTGATCTTTGGTTACTGAAGACTAAGTTATTAATGTTTGGTTATAGTTATATTTGGATTTAAAACGTTCTTTGTAGATTATAGGTATAAGGTAAAACAAAGATCTAGTAAATTCACTTATAACACAGAAATATATAGCGCTAATCCAGCAACTGGTAATATAGTAACTAAATTCAATTCTTAGGTACTGATTCCCAATAGCTTTACACATAAGTTATGTTCACTCATGTACATAAGTACGTCCAGTTCTTTATTTTACCACGATTCGTTTAATGGCAGGCTATATTAATATCTCTATCGTTTTTACCCGACTACAGAAAAGTTTAAGGTGTCGATCGATTCATGTTATAATAAATCGATTAAAACCTCATCTATCAAAATAATCCTGGTCATTTAGGCTACATTTTAGAAGTTTATAAGGAGTTAATTATAATTAAACAAGTTTAAGAATTTTATCGTGGTTTACTAAGATTTTTACATGCTTGAAGTTTTGGATACTTTACAGCCGCAATAAAACCCCTAAGAGTTTCCTTAAAACGAGAGAAATTTGCGTAAACATTGAACACAATTAGCAGGGATTTATTTATTACGGATCATAGTTTTTCAACTTTTTTATTTAACTAATTTATTTGTCTCAGAATACTTATTTTTCTTTTATTCTATTTATTATTATACTTATTTCTAATATAACTATCAAATAATTCAATATAGTACCGTGGTATAAGCTAGATGCGCAACAATGAAACACTCGCGCTTTGATCCAAGCTTTTGTCTACAAGCTCAAGCTGTTTGCATCAAAATGCGTCAACGTTCAAGTGCAATCACTACTTGGTATCAATTGCACTTGGTCGATATTAGGCAGGTGTTTGTTGATTCTGAATACATAGATTGCGAGTTTCTCCGCCAATTAGGATTAAAGCCAAATTGATTTTGGCCAGGGTGATTGATTTCTAGGTTGACTCTATTTTGTATTTGCGTTTTAACTAGATCCTGCCTATGTGTCTATAACAAATTAATACAGTTGTAAGTTGGTACAGACTCTAATCTAATGTCAAATTTTGTAATGACTTGTGAATTTACATCATCATCGTCAATTATGAATTATTTATTCAGGGCTTTTCAAAATTTTTAATTAACCATGGTCATGGGAAGACTTTTTTGCTAAATTTAAGTTTCATGTTTTAGAAATCATATTCATATAAAGATATAAATGTTAAACGAGAAACTCAAAGAGTTTTTAGCACTAAGCTTAAACTTTCATTCGTTATAAGGCAATCCCATTCAAATTGTTAAGGTATTTACGGCTAGTTGGTTTTTGGGGAAGTAAATCTTTCGTTTTCGACACACTGCTGATATGCGGAGCGAAAACGATTTATAGCTTTATTCCTATCGATTTTTGTTGCAAAAGAAAAATATTATTTCGTTTCTTGTTTACTTCCTTTATAACTTATCACTATAACTTTACAATAAAACTATTGGTTCGTGTGCACAATAATTTATTATAGTCGAAAATTTGCGGTTATTTATTTTTTAAGGAAAGGTTTTTTTTTTCTATTTTAGCCAAACCTATACCAAAGTCAGAATAACATAATACTGTTATATGTAAATAATGTGGTAATATAAAAATTCTATTTTTTATAGGTAATAAAAGTTATAATAAGAAAAAAAACAATATTCAGAACAGACTCTCTAACGGACACCAAACGATTTACAAAAGTTGTAATAATGCCCACAAACTGTTCTTCAAAGGAGATTAGCAGTTGCAAACAGATATTCCTTAGGGAGCTAATTAAAAACACATAGACGCTACTAACTTGTAAGGCTCGCAGTTCTGTCGTTATAATAAGACTATGACGTTGTCTTAGCGATCCCTGAAGGAGGAATGTACAAGAGTAAAGAGGTTTATAAGGATTATGATGACAAAAGCTTTCAATAAAACGATCAAAAAAGTAGGTTTCGGTCCCGTTTCCAAAGTTTGGAGTTTATGTCTACAAATGTGTAGACATACACTTTCAGAGAGTCCGCAAAACTTTGTTGATACATCAAAACAAACAGCCGACTGAAGTGGAATTTTGTTGACTGTTTTATTAACCGACATCAACAATATTTTATTTGTTAATAATATACTTTTGACCTCTGACGCCAAAAAAGTGATTTTGCTTGACCGTTACCTATACCGGTGGGAGGATTGTTTCTCCCGTGAAACAGCTTTGCTGTATTTCAGTGAAAAGGATAAGACAGGCAGTATACTTACTGGCACATAGACTTAATATCCTCCCAACCATGGTTCAGGCCTTGACGTGGCGGTGGGGCTCAGTATCCTAGGGTGGACCCAGCATCTTGGGCGAAGCTAATTGAGCCGAAAGAGCTCTTTGTTCCACTCTTATAAGAAGAGGGGACAAAAGAGCAGCGGGCATGGGGCGACGATGGAAACCTCAACCCATTTTACTGTCCCGACGTTGGGAGGGGTTGTTTTCTAGTGCGGGACAACCCCTCTGTGGAGGTGGCGTCGGTCCTTTGGGGGACTGACTAGCCATCGAGGTGCCCTGTTTGCTCATTAGATCCGGGGCACCTTTCCAAAGGCGGCATTGGTGGCCACGCCGGGTTTTAATGGGTAGAGCTGCGTCCACTTACCACCTTTCGGGCGCAGCGATTCCCACATACCCGCTGGGGAGACCTACTCCCCCGCGGGATGCCTCAGAGCATTTCCCGGCGTTAAAGAAAGTCGTTAAAGGGTCTCCCCAGGTGGGTATGTGGGACTCGCTACGCCCAAAATATGGTAAATGGACGCAGCTCTACCCACTAAAACCCGGCGAGTGCCACCAGTGCCGCCTTGGGGAGGTGTCCCGGATCTGTTTAGCTGACAGGGCACCTCGACGGCTAGTCAGTCTCGCAAGGGACCGACGCCACCTCCACAGAGGAGTTGTCTCGCACCACAGAACAACCCCTCCCAACGTCGGGATAGTACAATGGGGTGAGGTTCCCATCCTCTTCTCTTGCCCCCTGCTCTTTTGTCCCCTCTTCTTATAAGAGGGGTACAAAGAGCCCTCTCGGCTCAATTCTCTTCGCCCAAGGTGCTGGGCTCACCCTAGGCTACTGAGCCCCACCGCCACGTTAAGGCTTGAACCATGGTGGGGAACGAGTTGTTACCTGGGCTTGTCTCGGGTTAACTCGTTTGATTAATATTTTCAGTTAAATTATTTGATGAAATTTCTTAAAAGCAAGGCGAAAATTATAATTATTGGCCTGATGAGAGTAAAAAACGAACAAAATATTAATGAGTAAATGGATACTACCCGTCTCAGTGTAGGTAATACAATGTGTTGCATAATAGATAAGCTTAATTATGAACAGCATAAAACCAATTTCCATCCACTATGAGTAGACCATGTTCAATGAAACCAACGATTATCCTCACCCACACATGATACTTTTATCATAAGTAGGTGAGCATAAGCGTTGTTATACTGGCCCTGTTATGTCATACTGGCCCAATTATTGTTCCACTGAACAACAATAGGGCCAGTATGACTTTGTCTTCTGACGGGTTTGATTTAAAAAATATTCTCAATATGATTGGTTTAAAAAAATAAGATTCTGAATATAAAAAGTGGTTGTGACATACAGATAGACAGACAGACAGAAATGACGAATCTATAAGGGTTCCATTTTTGCCATTTGGCTACGGAACCCTAATAAACGATGTTTCATTTAAGAATAATATGACATGTTTTTATATAAAAAAGAGGGCTAAGTAGGCATTCCCCACCGATGAAGCTTAAAGGGGATAAGCCATCAGCATAGGACCATTCGAAAGAAAAAACTTTCGCTGTGTCTGTTATAGCTCATAGATACAATGCCTTCATTCGGGTGCGCGAGGAGAGATGGTAGATAGACACACATATCTTAGCCTTCATTAAAAAGTGAATTTCTGCAATTTTAATAATTAATAATAGTAAAGTATTGTGATGTGGTCTAAGGGGGTGAAAACACCCAAATAAATCGAATGTATTGTCCATATACCAGCAATAGTAAATGTGCAAATTGTAATATTCGTAATGAACTTATATTGTATCGGTATTCGTATTATAATAGCCCATTGTCATACAAATGTCCCATGATCGCCTCAATTAGTTTCCGCTATTTGCTGAAAATTATTTTGAGAAAATAGCAATATAGAGGCATTATTAGTGTATATTATTCTATAGATTGAAATTATTTGTTGTTGTCTCGTATATGTGTCAATAAAGTTCTTTTCCTTTATTTTTTTCTTTAGCTCTTGTCACCACATTGTAACAAAAATAATAATCGTGGAGGGTCTGTTTGTTTCTTATCTGAGGAACCACCAGTCAGGTTTGACAACATTTTTTTGGGTTAAAGTTTTATGTTTGAAGACAGGGGCTGATCTACAGACGGGTTTTTCGGGCTGCAGCCCAGGGCCTCGTAAATATAAAGGGTCTCTTGCCGTTCAAAATAATATAAAATATATAATCATCACTCCTTATCAGTCCACTGTTTCCACCGACCCGACCTCCTTCAAATAAATATATCGAAATAAAAATATCGAACGTCGTATTTTGTCGTTACCATAGTATGCCCCAGGTAGCCCAGGACACTAATATCCACTGCCCGCCTCATGATGAGGAGCATTATTATTAAGTAAAATTATGAGAAACAGCCAGTAATTAGTTTTATCATAGAACAAAAAGAATTTTGAAAATCGGTCCACAATTGACAGAGAAATTGGTGTACATACATAAAAAATACCAATTGAATTGAGAACCTCCTCTTTTTTGTTGAAGTCGGTTAAAAATGGATGTCTATGATATGTGAAGTCTATAAAGTCCGACATCGTTAATGCGATCACTATGAAATTAGGCATATAATATAATATATGTGTTTTTTCATGAATTAAGTTAATTTTTTTAACCACTTTGTTGCAACTCGAGAGATCAACTCATTTATAAATTCTCTTATAGGTGACCTTTAATTAAAAGTGATCCATTTTAATGAAGAATTCAAGCAAATATTTAAGTGATCTGTTAATAGTGAAGTCTAGTTTGCGGTTAGCTCATTAGTATTTAACTCACTTGCACCACAATTCGCTAAATAGATTTAGTGCTGAATTAAAAAATCGATTTTTTTAACGTATAGGTAGGTACTTTTATATTTTTGTAAACAAGGTATGGTTTTTAGTACCTAAGTCACGATTACCTAGTTGATAGAGGCTTATAAAGCTGAAGATCTGGGTTCCATATTGACAGGGAAATAAGGGTCTTTAATTTTCTTATTTCCCCATACGCCTCACCATGTTAGCAATACTTACTCATCCGTGAAAGAAAACATCGTGACGACAGGAGCATATCTTACGAGATACCTACTATACTGTGGCAGGCCATAGTTCGTCTCCTCATCATGGTTCAGGCCTTGATCTAGCGGTGGGGCTCAGTAGCCTGGGGTGAGCCGCTGCACCTTGGGCGAAGCGAATTGAGCAGAGGGGGCTCTTTTTACCCCTCTTACAAGAATAGGGGACAAAAGAGCAGGGGGCAAGGGGCGAAGACAAGAACCTCACCCCGTTGTACTGTCCTGACGTTGGGAGGGGTTGTTCTGTGGTGCGGGACAACTCCTCTGTGGAGGTGGCGTCGGTTTCCTGAGGGATTGACTAGCCATCGAGGTGCCCTGTTTGCTCAACAGATCCGGGGCACCTCACCAAAGGCGGCATTGGTGCACTCGCCGAGTTTTAGTGGGTAGAGCTGCGGCCACTTACCAGCATTTGGGCGCAACGAGTCCCACATACCCGCCTGGATAATGTTTGTATAGATGTTTTATATATCTTTTAAATTATGGTTAAATATGAATATTTTAAATAGAACTCAATAATATAATTTACTTGATCTAAGGACGTGAAAAACACGTGTAGATAGAAATTATTTTACCATATCCTTTTCAAAATAATATATCCTACTTGTTACTTGTTACTTGAGGTCAGGCTGGTTTCCGCAACGCAACGCTTTTGCGCCTATTTTGCGTGCTGTGAGCCTGAAGCACTCCCTACTGCCAGTTAAGCTCCCGCAAGAATGCTAGCAGTCTCTTGACATCGGCGCAAATCTCCGGGAGCGTTTTCGGGCATCCGAGATGGGCAGCCCGTAGCGGTGCTACTCCTGTGCACTCCAGTAGTACATGGGCTGCTGTTTCTTCCTCCGCTACGCAGGCTCTGCATAGCGGACTGTCTGTAACACCTATAGTGAAAAGATGCTTGTTATAGTGACCATGTCCTGTTATGGTGCCTGTTATCAGGCGCAGTTCTGATCGTTTTAAGAGCATTAGTTGACGAGAAACGCGTGGGTTGCCTATTGGCATCGCTTCCCTTGCTTGTCTGCAATCGTCTCTGCTCGTCCAGAGGTCTCTCTTTGTTGTGTGTTTACGTGCGTTCTCACCCATGCCCTTAACTGGCTATATGGTAGCGTTGTCATTGGTTCATTACCTTTGACCTCCATATTTGCTCCAAGTTTGGCCAGCTCGTCTGCTGCATCATTACCTCTTGAGCCACTGTGCCCTTTTATCCATTGAAGGGTCACTGTATTAAGTTGACATGCTCTTTCGAGGTAACAGTGGCATTCGTGAATTAGGCCCGAGTTGGTTGTGTATGAGTTTAGTGCTTGGAGTACCGCCTTACTATCGGATAAGATCCTTATGGGATACCCTGTTACTTTCCGCTCTATTATGGCTCTCGCTGCTTGGGCTATACCAACACATTCCGCCTGGAAGACGGAGTTGTGTTTGCCCAAATGTACAGCCAGGTGGAGGTTTAGTTCTTCTGAGAAGACCCCTGCACCTGTTCCTTGTTGTGTTTTCGACACATCGGTGTAAATACTCAGCTCCTTAGAGGATGTATTCGTTGATGGGGACTCGAAAAGTTGGATTTTGTTTGTTGAATACATACGTTTTGGGTATGACATCGCTAGGGGCCTGCAGCAATGGAAATTCATCTAGATACTCGTCTAAGATTTTTGTGTGAGGTATCCTGATGTCTTTCCATAGTATAAGTGTTCGTAACCTTACCGCTGTAGACGCTGCTTCCTGTTGTATGAAGAGATGTAGTGGAAGCAGGGATAGCATAGTTTCTATGGCTGCGGTCGGTGTTGTTTTCATGCTTCCTGTGATGGCAAGACATGCCAACCTTTGGAAACGTTGGAGTTTGTTAGTTGTTAACTTACCGTTGTTAGGCGTGTTCGTGGCCACCAGACTAGTGCTCCATAGCTGACTATTGGTCTGATGATTGTACTGTAGAGTATACCATAGCACTATTCTCGGAGTTAGGCCCCATGAGCTACCTATCATTCTTTTACATTGCCAGAATGTAATGCAGGCTTTGTTTAGTTTGGCTTCTAGGTGTTGACTCCAATTTAGTTTGCTGTCAAGGATTACTCCTAGGTACTTCACCTGTGTGTTCAATTGGAGTGTAACGCTCCCTAGTTTAGGGAGTATGTAATTGTTTAGTACCCTTTTGTTGGTGAACATTACTAGTTCTGTTTTGTTTGGGTTGACGGTGAGTCCAGATTCTCTGCACCACCGGTCTACCACTCGAAGAGCTGTCTGAGTTAGATCACATACTGTATTTGCATGATTACCCGTTATGAGTATCGCAAAGTCGTCAGCGTACCCTACTGTGTAGAAATATCTGTTGTTCAGTTTAGTTATGAGGTCATTTACGACTATGTTCCACAGGAGAGGTGATAGTACTCCTCCTTGTGGGCAACCCTTGACGACTACGGCTTTCTGTGTCGTCTATCTATATAATGATTCTTTTAACTAACATGTTGTGAATCCAATTTGCTATTAATGGATTTATGTTGTGTCTGTTTAGTGCTGTTTTTATGCTGTCAAAGTTTGTTTTGTCGAAGGCACCTTCGATGTCAATAAACGTGCCTAGACATATGACTTTGTTTTGCAGGGCATGCTCTATTTTGCTTACCACTGCGTGTAAGGCTGACTCTGTGGATTTTCCCGATGAGTAAGCGTGTTGGTTGTAGTGTATTGGTAAGTTTTTCAGTGCTTTGTCCCTCAGTTCTCTATCGCATAGCCTTTCCAGAGTTTTCATCATGAATGATGTCAGGCTGATAGGTCTGAAGGATCTCGCATCTGTGTAGTCACTCTTACCTGGTTTTGGGATGAAGACGACTCTTACCTCCCTCCATAGCTTGGGAACGTAGCCATATGCCAGGCATAATTGGAGTATCCTGACTAGGGCCCCAATTACTCCCTCACCCCCTCTTCGGAACAAGGCTGGGAAGATGCCATCTACACCTGCTGATTTATATGGTTGGAAGCTGTTGACTGCCCACGTAATTTTGTCTCTAGACGCTACATTTCGGGCAATCATCCATTTGTTAGTGTCTGGTGGTATGATATGTTCGTCTTCCCATCTTGCTTCTGTAACGATAATATATCCTAATATTAAAAATGTGAAAGTAAGTTAGTTTGCTACGCTTTCACGCGAAAACTACTTAACCGATCATCATGAAACTTTGTACACATATTCTTGGAGGTATTAGAAGTAACATAGGATACTTTTTATAAAAAAAACTTAAATCTTATCCTGCGCGAACGATGTCGCGGGCATCAACTAGTATTAAATATATATATATTTTTTATTTTAAATTATAATACTAATAGAAAAATAGTAACAAATCATTTAAAGTGGAAAAGTCAATAGGACCGATTGTTCTATATCAGAATGTACAGGATGTAATCGACAGCTCAGATCGGCTTAACAAAATACATTCCAGCTTAAAGCTCCTATTTTTAAATAAAACTTTATTCGTCCGTTTTTTTAGTATAGCATAAATCAAATAAATCGAGGGTGATAATTGGTGACGTTTGTTGATTCAATTATAGAAATCATACTTATAAAACCTGTATATTTATACTTTTAAAATATTGATTTAAAAACTTTTAAAGTATAATATATCATTTACTAAAACTAATGACGACCTCTGTGGGTCAGTGGTAATCGCGTTAGCGCTCAAGTAGGAGGTTGCGGGTTCGAATCCCGCAAGGGAACAAAAATATTTTCTGTGTTCCTGGGGGATGTGTATTAAATATGTGTATTATATAATAAAAATCTTAAATATACGTATAGTATAAATTAGTATTAAGTAAATATATTTCCGTTGTCTGGTACCCGTAACACAAGTTCTTCAAGAACTTACCACGGGACCAGATTGAAGTGGTGTGAAAGCGTCCATAGATATTATTATTATTTAAAACAGGATATTTGCTATGTTTTATACTTATATTTTGCAAAGCTCGATATTCTACTACCGTCAACATCTACCCTTCAGTCTAGCACACTTCAGTCTCGTGAACATCTCGTGAACAAGACATTTTCCAAATATCGAGCTACACAATAAAAGGCAATAGGTGCCATGCTGCTTTACAGCCGAATTGGGCCGGCACGATGGGGATGGTACCTCTCGCTTACATAATACCGATGTCAAATGACCTGTGGAAGCTATGCTATCGTGTTTCGTACGGTTTGTGAGTTCCGGTGGCCTATAATTGAGGGGATAGGGAAAAGGAGGGCAATGCATCTGCAAGATCACTGTTTGTGCGGATGTGTATGGGCGTCGGTAGTCACCATAAAGCTCCGACTGCTCGGTTGTATCTTTATGGCATAAAAAAAAACATGGTGAATATCCCGTTTTAAATAATATTAGTAATTAAATAATGTAATGTAAGTTAGTTGACCCGCCAAACGTTGTTCTGCCGTATAAATTATTTATGGATAGGGGCCTAATAATCACCTAGCAGTCTAAAATATGCTTAATGACTTATTCTCATAAGTATTAAATATACCTACATCACTAAAATTTTTAATAAAAATCCATTTTTCTAGCCGTTTTTGAAAAGTTCGACCACAAACACCCTGACTCCGTAAAACTTGGTTCTCATTGGAATGAAGCTATCATTAAGCAAAAAGAGATATTTTCATACATACCTACACATACTTTTCATAAATTGGAATCAATATTTTGTTTTCTTAATTTAAAAATATTTTTTTAATAATTGTATTAATTTAAATTGATATGATAACTTATTTATCAAAAACGTTGAATTTTTAAATTTTTGCCTGGTAAACAACCCCTGGGGCGTCTCATAAAATTCAGAACATTGTAGGTATTTATTTTACAGAAATCGGCAATGAATCAATCAGAGAATTATGAAAATGTACATTACATGATACATGTTAATGAATGGGCTCGTTATTCCATTTAAATGACTACCTCATCGACCATTCAAAAACAAGCATCGCTCACTGAAAGAGAATAATAATTAGTACGCTAGCACACTGACCAAGCAATGGAATCGCATTACATATTCATTTAATTATAGTATTAAGTACATTTAAGTATATCTTGTAATATTTATTGTCTTTTAAAAATACAAAAAAAAAACTACCTGAAACTACGCAAACAACCACGATTAGTAAAGGACGGAAAAGTGTAGCTTTAAAATATCTGACACTTCAGAAATGTTAAAATCTTAATAAACCGTGATAAAATCCTGGACACTTCCCGGTCAGAGCCACGGGTCACCCTCCTTACAGTCATGATCTAGCACCGTGTGACTTAGTTTTGTTCCCTGAAATAAAAAATCTACTGAAAGGAACCCATTTTTCGTCGCCAGAAGATGCTAACAGCGTTCGACATGGCCGTAGAAGAGGGGTCTGCAGCAGACTGGGCAGTGTTTCGAAAACTGGTATAGACACATGAGACTTTGTATAGAGTCTGGTGGAGAGTACTTTGAAAGGTATCCCCAACCCGACATCAGGAGGGTTGGCGGGGTGTACAACCTTTACAAACCAAACGTGAGCCACATGGGCTCACACTAATCCGATGTAGCATTAAGGCCTTCGGGCCGTAAGCATAGATCCATCCGAAAAAAAAAACTTTGAAAGAATTTAATAAATATTAAAATTAGTATTTGGTAAATCCTTTCAAAGTACTCTAAAGGATAAATAACCATATAAGGCGATTTTTTAGTTTCGCAAACCTTTTTATGTGCCCCACGTATAAAATGAGTGAAATTCTTCTAAACATCAGAAATCAATATTCTTCTCTAATGATATGGATCTCCTTCCCCTCTAGCGCATTAAGCTTAAAAAGGATATATAAAATCATGTCACGTAATACCATATTAAAGCTTACAATAGCTAGGATATAATATATCACCATACAATCGACTAGTAAAGGCCGTTTTCAACAAAATGCTGGTACATTATATCTCAGCAAAATTTATATGCATTTTCTTCTTCAGTTATTAGCAGTATATTACATGTGTAGACGTTTTTATTGCTGATACAAGGAGGCTACGAACAATACCTTTGTGATAAATAGTTTTAGCATTTTTCAAAATTAGATATTTTCTTTTATAGTTGTAATTAATAACTTTAATAGCTTAAATATTTACATGTGATCAAATAATTAGACATAATTCATGTTTTAATATACATATTATAAAATTCTTTAACAAATTTACTTGAGGTTAAAACTAAAAAAGGCGTGTCAAAGTTATAAGTTATAACGAGTGTAAATTATATTTATTTACAGTAATTTAAAATTTAAGTTTTATGCCAAAATTGACAACAAAATAAATATTACAAACATTTAATATTTTGAGTTTTGGGTTAATTTTGTCAGCAAAATCTCGAACATGTAGATCATATAAAATAAGATCATTTAAAAATATACAAACAACACAATTAGGTACAAAAAGAAATAATGTATCCAGCCATCAATAGAGTCAAAAGAATCGATAATTAAGGGCAATTATTAATCAATCGCAATCCACAAATATATATAATAAAGCTCTTATTCATATTCTTAACGCTCTCACATGCTAGGATCCATTGTTTGTGTTTTCTTATTTTCATTGTGTTCTTGTTCTGAGATAAAAAGGAAGCAACCCGGATCAAAATAATTTAACTAATATCATGGATTATCGTTATTATGTACCTGGTCTAGATAATCTATCAAGATTATAATAAAGCATGGAGGATATTTTTTTCATCGCCGATGATGCAAGATATTTCATCTTAAAAGATCTATAAAACTGCATTTCGTTACATAAATCTATATACGTTAAGCAAAAACCTTTGTACCTCATTTTAAGATGACTGCGCAAACGGTGGAATTTGATACTTGGTACAATTAAAGATTAAGTGGAGAGGGAGTTGAGAAAGCTATTATTTTTTGTGTGTAATGAATGTGTGCGTATTGTAAACACTACAATACGCACACATTCAAAGTTGAATAATGACGATAATGTATAACAATGGATGACGGACATTTAGCTTTTATTAAACAAATAAGTTTTGAAGCATTACTTTTTAGGTATTGTAAAACTGTTTGAAGTTGATTTTTTTACTGAGATCGAATTTTAATCGCTGGGCGATCTCTAGTTGTATCATTCTACGTTATTTTGTATTAACATTATTTCTAGACCAAGACAATTAAAACTTGAAACAGGTCATTTTTTACAAAATAAAAACTCACCCGTTTGGATGTAGGCCAAAATTGTCGGTTGCTTGCGTTGGCACAAAATTTGCTGACACACAGCTAAAGCATCATATATCTTAAGACAATATACACTAAGCAAGGCACAAAATGAGGATTTCGTTCTGGGATCGGAATCATTTCAAGAGCTGATAATAGGAACTTACGACTATCTATACTAGATTTAAAAAGAGGGAATCTTTGTAACTTTGAATGTTTTAAGGTTAGTTAGGAAATGGTCAGCGTCGCAAGTTAACCTGAGACAACTCAAATATGTTGTCCATTCTGAGACATAAGATGTTAAGTCTCGTAGCCAGTAATTACACGGCTGTAAATCTAAGGTAACGCGGGCGAAGCTGCGGGCATATATAAAGAACATATCTCAGCGTTTCGATCGTTACGATCAGCCCCAAAAATCCCATTTCGCAAAACATCTACTAGAGACAGGACATAACGTTAGTAGCGGCCATACGTTCCAGGTTTTACATAAATGCGACAAGGGATTTCGACTAAGTGTGTTGGAACAACTCGAAATAATAAAACATAAAAATAATAAATCGATTGCATTGTTGAATGACCAAACCGATTTAACGAATTCTCCCATAATATGGTTATTCGGTGGGGGTAGTGGGAACCAGCTAATATAAGGCGGGTGTTTGGGCCTGCAAGTCACTTAACGATTACTAATCGTAGAGTCTACATCCTGAGGATGCCTCGGTGTCGGGGCGAAACGTACGTAGATTGTTTGGTAGTGGTATTTTACTGTGGTTGTGGTGCATGTGGGGTGGTGGTGCATGCGAGTGTACGCATATGCAGTGTGGGAAAGGAGGGCGGTGCTATATGCATGCATATGCGTGCACTCACACATTTGCTGTAAAGACTGCGTTTTTCGCGGGATAATTGCTAATTAATATAATTAATTTAATATCTTATATAATGGATTTCCGCAAGGTAACGCCTGATTCTATTAACTATCTTAACAGCTGTTGCCCGCACCATCGCCAGCGTTAACTTATATTTACAGCCGTATGCGGATTGATGATGATTATTTTTGTAGCCTAAGTTACTCCTTATAACATAAGCTATCTCTCAGTGAAAGTCTCGTCAAAATCGGCCTAGCCGTTTCCGAGATTAACCGGAACAAACAGACAGACAGATAAAAATAGTTAAAAATTGCTTTTATGGAATATGTACCCAGTGTACATCCATATTATGCAGTTAGTAAAAAGCTGTTATTCTAATATTACAAACAGACACTCCAATCTTATTTATCTGTATAGATGTATAGATATGGATGGCCGATGGGTCAATAAAATGATAGATGAAGGGAGGCATATTTTCAGCAGGATAGGGGCTGATGATGATATATATATATATATCATCATCTATACAGTCTCTTATCATAAAAGTCACTTCTAGTTACTACAATCGTATTTTATTGAAAAAAAAACCAGTGCAGAACAGAAAAGTTATATATTCCACACAAGCATACTCAGAATTGCCAATATTTTATTTTTAATGCTCTGAGCCATTGTGATCACTTCACTTCAAATTCATCGGGCCTTTTTTCCTGTCATGTTACTTACTTAATCATGGCCTTTCTTTTCAGAGTTCTGCCGCTCACCTTTCCCTTTTTCATTTAGAATAAATTATGTCTGTTTGTCATCCATGTTATTACGAAAAAAATGCTTACTTGCGAGTTGCTAATATTTTTTTAAATCCTGATTATAATAAACCGTTGGGAGGGAAGCGCTGTGCCACGCTACCGGCTGCATGGGTACCACCATCTTGCTTGTTTCGCCCGTCAAACAGCTTTGCTGTGTTTCGGAGAGAAGGGCAAGACAGGCAGTGTAATTACTGGCACCGAGACTTAATATCTTATGTCTCAGGATAGGCAACACATAGATGAGTTGCTTAGGCTCGTTCCAGGTAAACTTTTTTATGTTCACGAGCGACGTCAACTACTTACCATCAGGTGGCGCGTTTGACAGTTTGCCTATTCTACTAACATAAAAAAATATATTTAAAAAACTACTAATGTTTACGTCGTGACGTGTGAAATTTATACTCAAACGTTTATAAGATTAATATAATTGAAAAGAAGTTGACTCTAAGACCCACACTATTTTCGTATTTTTTTTTAAATTCAAATATAATATATACGAATACGATACGAATTATAAAATAATCCGCCTGCAGTCAAAAGATTTACCTCATTTTTTATTGCATAAGCGAGCAAACGAGCAGTCGAAGTCTTTTGACGAATATTGACACACATACTTATTGCACAACCAGAGATTATAACAGAAGCGTTGCCCTCTTTTTCCCTATCCTCCCATAGCGCCACCGAAAACTCACAAACGAAACGCGATAACATAGCTGTCACTTTACGTTGGTATTATGTGAAGGTGAGGTACCACCCTGATCGTGCCATCCCAATTTAGATGCATGGCACTGCCTCTTGGATAATAAAAAAAATTATAGTTAGCAGGGAAGTGGACTTAAGGTTAACCACCTTAAGTCCACTTCCCTGCTAACTACTGAATCATATATTATTTATGGACGCTATGGATAACAATGAAAAAAACATAATAGTTCTTATCTACAAATATTTATTAACTCGGACATAAAAACGAAAGAAAACAAGTAGAATTTAAGTTAGGTTCATAAATAATATTAAATAAAACCTTAGAATAAAACAGTATAAAACTTAGTTTATATACTAACAGGAACATACGTCTGTAGTTAAAGAACATTCTAGGACATGAACTTGTTCCTACACTTGATTGATGGTCTAATAAAAATCCACGCGAAATGTGTTTTATACTCGTAACTCACACTCGTTTCACAGAACGGAAAGTACAGAGCATTGTCTATAATAAATGGAAATTGAAAGTGAGAAAACAGTACACCAACCAATATGTTATTTTAAAGTTCTTTTTGAACACTGGTTTATGTATACATTTGCACACTTGCCACTTTTAAATATTCATGTCATGCCATCTGTCATAGTTTGCTTCATCATCATCATAATCATCATCACCAAACTCATCGTCATCAGCCTTTATCCGTCCACTGCTGAACATAGCCTTCAATGAACGCCAAGATGACCAATTCTTTGCCACTCGCATTCAACACTTAGTTTGCTTATGGCCAGAATATTAGTGATATTTACTTCTCTCTAAACAAATTTAGACTCTTAATTCGAGTCATATTATGTGCAAGTGTGACCAAGAGACAATCATATGGCCACATGCACAAAGAAATTGAGAAAATCCCATTTTCAGTGGTGTATATATCGGGTAAACTAACCTCTCTTTTCTGTCCTATACAAATTAGTTGTATATAAGATATTAATTGTTCACCGCGTATATAATAATAATAATAATATCAACCCTTATATGTCCCACTGCTGGACACGGGTCTCCTCCTCGAAATCTGTCGAGAAGGGTTTTTAGACCATAGAACCCGATGCGCTGGCCCAATGCGGGTGGGTGAACTTCACACACCTTCAAAGACTTTTAACCTCATCAGGTATGCAGGTTTTCTCACGATGTTTTCCTTCACCGGCGAGCAAGCGATGTTATGTTCAGGTGCACGTAGAAATTTAGAAAAACCCATTTCTAGGCATCACAGGGGGAGGGGGTCAGGATCGAACCTGGATCTCTCGGCTCTCACTCAAGAGGCCCATACCCACTAGGCCATCGCCGCTCACCGCGTATACAATATATTAATAATAGAAGTACTCGTATACCAAAACAGCTGTTTATTATTAACGTTATTTAAATTAAAAGTATATCTAAATTAACAGTGTTGGATTATAACGCCACAAAGATTTTAAAAACCTTTCAACGGGAATTAGATTGTTAAGTAATTATTTGTACAAAAATTTAATCCGATAATGGAACAGGTAAAACAATACTCAAAGGATTAAACACCGACTTATATCTTTTATACAACTTAGCTAAAAGCGAATCTAATTACTTGGGTTTTTATTTAAGCTATAAATATTTTATTGATACTAAGCGATACCATGATATAGTAATGGCCCGGGAATGGACGGAAAGGTTGATACTGGGGCCCTAAATCACGTTATTATGGGTCATTTTAGCAATACCGCCGAGACTAGATAATCCTTCTGGAAATTGAGACTTTCACTTGATATTTATGTAACAGCCTGTCTGCCGTTGTCATTCGGTAACACTATAATTTTCTGAGAGGTCATATCATCAATTCAACTCAGATATGGGTGGGACAAATATGTTTTGGTAGATTAATGGTGTAATAATTATTATGGTTAATTACCACTCTGCAGTGCTTAAATAATGTCATCAGTAGCCATGGGCTTATGTTCTACCCCGATGTAGTCATAATAGTAGTATTGGTCACCCCACAATGTTTCAAGCCTTATCGTGGCGGTAGGGTTCAGTAGCCTAAGGTAAACCCAGTACTTTAGGCGACGCCAATTGAACCGAGGGGGCCGCTATTTGTACACCTCTTATAAGAAGAGGGAACCTCGCCCCATAGTACTGTCCCGACGTTGAGAGGGGTAGTTCTGTGGTGCGGGACAACCCCTCTGTGAAGGTGGCGTTTCCCCGTGTTAACAAAAGAAGTAGTAGGTACCTATTGGCCGTCTTGACTTTCATCGAAAAATGCCTATTTTTAAATAATATATGATGAAACAAATAAATGGTTGATAGTGATAATGACGTTGATGATGATAATGATAGTAATTATAATAATGATACTTAATGATAATAGAAAGTTATCATTTGTATCATATTATTGACCTGAGGACTATAATGAACTAGAATGGAAAATTCAATTCTGAATGGTGTTCATTGCTAGTATTAGCACATTCTAACGTAGATCTTTTCAACTTTATATTATACATTTATTGACACTTTATGTCTATTTTTTGGGAAAAGAAGGAGAAAATATATCTAATATTATCTCCTCAAAAACTGGAAACTGCCAACATTTAATCTTTAGTTTCCCTTACAACTAAGAGAGCACATAGACAAAACTCGATGCCTAGACCTAAGAACTTATTCTCAGAGATAAGGATTGGACGGGCGGCAAGTCTGTAAGACCACACATAAATCAGTCTGGTAAAAAATATCATACAGCGCCACACACGACCTTGTTGTGAAAACGAAACGAGCCGGATTTGTTTTATAATAGCTTTTTTTTTTCTTTAACGCCGGGGAATGCTCTGAGGCATCCCGCGGGGGAGTGGGTCTCCCCACGCGGGTATGTGGGACTCACTGCGCCCGACAGCTGGTAAATGGACGCAGCTCTACCCACTAAAACCCGGCGAGTGCCACCAATGCCGCCTTTGGTGAGGTGCCCCGGATCTAGAAAACAAACAGGGCACCTCGACGGCTAGTCAGTCCCGTAAGATATCGACGCCACCTCCACAGAGGGGTTGTCCCGCACACACACACACAGAACAACCCCTCCCAACTTCGGCCCAATTAGCTTCGCCCAAGGTGCACCGCTCACCCTAGGTTACTGAGCCCCACCGCCACGACAAGGCCTGAACCATGGTGGGGGTTTTATAATAGTATATGCTAGCCATAGCCCCGCAGTTTCATTCGCTTCTAAAAAGCATTTTTTACCCCACTGCTAAACTGAATGGAAGGGTAACGATATCATCCTGTGGAATATGTATGTATGTTTACTAACTTCAATAGAAAGCTTTTCGTAGCCGGCACAAAGTTGGTAACTTTCACTTTTTTTTAAATAAATTGCCTACAACGATCCTCAAAAAATGGATGAAAACAATGGAATTGTGTGCATTTTTTTTTAATCAACTAGTAGTTTTAGAGTTTAGTGAACTCAAATAAAAAAAATTTAGGTACCTTTACCAATTATTATAATATATAACAGCTGAACACAATGCACAATTATATTATTAATTATATACATTTTCTGCAAAATAATTCAATAATTTCAAATTTAATCAAACTTATTTGTTTTGTGCTTCTCGTCATCATCGAATAATATTACTCAACAGTTACTCCGCCATTTTGTCAATTCATAAAAAGTGTATCTTTAAATCGCACGTTACAATTTATTTGACGTGTTGTAAAAAACATTCTCCAAGAAAATTAGCTAAATAAACCTCTTTTGGAGCTAGGATGTTTATTAAGGAAAATCCTTAAGTTTTTCTCACTAAGTATACCCCTTGGGACATATTTTAGTGATTGTTTATTTTGAGTCCACTCCTTTGTAATTAGAGTTTGTAATTAAGGTCTTGTAAAATTATATTATCATAATTATGTCTTTAATATATTTTATATTCTGGAAATACATATTATTTTCAGTATTCTGAAACATATTTCATTCGAAGGAGGATCTTCTAAGCCGATTTTGATGTAGGGCCAATAAATTGATTTCAATTAAAATCATTATTATCAATATTTTTCGATCCACTTTATAAATTTCTTTAGACTTTCAATTAATGTCGAGACGGTGATTTAAGTAAACTATAAACTTCATAAAGTGAAATTATTATTAAATAATATTATTATTAAAATAAAACAGGCATAAGGTCGATTATTGATAGATAAGAATTACATACTTAGACATAAGTATGTAATTCTTATTCTATCAATTATACTATATATTATTACCTATATATTATATACTATAGACTATATATTTTTATTAATATACTCGTAAGTAGCCCTTAAAACACAAGTAACTTTAAAATAACAAACTAGGCTCGTTAAAATGTGAAATCAGTAATTTATTTCTAATGGGTGAGTAGTTTCTGATTAATTCGGCAAATATAGAATAGGCTGCTATCACGCTTTTCAATTAAAATATATTAATTTGGAAATAAAATATATTCGGCATATTATATGCTTGATTTTCATAAATACTTTTCGTTCATTTTGCTTTTCACAAACACTGCATTTTAGCCGAAATTTATACTAAAATAGTGTTATTCATTTCAAACATCGGTAGGTATACTTATTTTGTATAATATCAATATTTAATAATACATTTTTCACAATTATTTCAAACCCTCGAAGATATAATTTATTAATCAGTAATTACATATTTTTTTTAACTTGATAACAAAATCCAATTTGACATATTGTTATCTCAATGGTATCAAAAATTTCGCCAACGTCGAATTGAACTTCGATTTTCAGTGAATACTTAAGCCATAAACTTTGATTAGTTATTAATGAGACACGTACAGCACCGAGTACCGTTTACACTAAGCTTAAGTCTAACCGCTCAATTCGCATGAATGAATGCGTGCAAAGCATTACATTGCTTACCAATCCAATCAAACATGACACGCAACAAAATTGAGGTATACAACATGCCTGTGTAATTAAAAACTTTTTCTACTAAACATTGTACCTTTGTCGCTTCGTCATCTTAAACAAAAAAGGTAACGCTTAATTAAAGTTTGTTTTTTTAATTTCAGAAGCAACCAGAAGGAGCATCAAGTTTCCAAAGTTTATGGCGCGAGGTAAGTTGCAAACTCTTGTAATTTATTAAAAAACATTTACAAAAGGGAACGGACGTTTAAAATACAAAGAAACTAATTAATTTAATTCAGGATTTTTGAGGATATAAATAAACCATAATATCGGAAAGGATTGATGGAATTACTAGACTTATTGGTGGATTTTTAGTCAAAGTTATTTGTTTTTATAATTTGAGTGCTTTGACAAGATTTTTTTTTAAGTTTATGTCTTATACTTATACTCTCACTATTGTGTGTCTATATAAAATATATCCTGTATAATAAGATAAAAATCAAACCACCCATTTTGAAAAAACACAATGAAAATTAAATAGCTTTCAACCAGCCAGTGTAGTGGTAAATAACACAGTGGGTAACATAGGCCGTGGTTTAAAATCCAGACACGATCATATAAATGTCCACAACGGCTCGTGGGTGTGTATTTACGTTAATTTATTTCTGTTTCTATTACTAGTTAGCCTAGTAGATGCTCATAAACACGGAGCTTGAATACAATGATGCTATTGATCTTTGAAATAAACGAACAAACAGGACAGCAGTTTTAGAAAGTATTATGAATTTATTGTCTTTTATTGTCAGCGATTACAAACGGAATGCTTACTTTAATAGTTTGTACCCTATTTATACAATTTATGATGAACTTAGTTGAATGTCTTTACACACTTAGTAAATTCTAAATATTAAACTATGACTAAATATGATTTATATTTTCATCATCAGTGCCTATCCGTCCACTGGTGAACATAGACCTCCCTCAATGAACGCCAAGGCACTCCACTCTTGAAATTTATTGGACCAACGGCCATCAGTTCTTTTGAGTATGTGACCAGCCCACTACCACTTCAACGACTTCACGTCTTATTCTTCGCGTGATATCGGTAACATAATAATACAACAATAATATAACATTATGTATTATTTATATAACAATTTATATTGTTGTACTAATTTATCAATTATAATAAAGTAGAAAGATATTATATAATATAAGGGAAATACAGTTATTGCTAAATAATTAGGAAAAACATATAATATCTTATTTACCTATATTAATGAATAAACGCTATTATTTTGATTTGAAACATCTATGAGCGCGTCAAAGTAAAATCGACTCGGTTACCGTGACGTCTACGGCATGACAGACTATCATGTCCGGTATTATTATATTACCACGGTGTCGTGGTAATATAATAATATTATTATTGTTGTATCTTTTATAATTAATATGAATTCTTATATTAAGTCCGATGATTTTTTGTTATAAATTAACAGATATTAAATACTGACATGGTTATATTCTCAAAATCTTTCGTAAGGAAGTTTGATAGTAAAATGTACATATTATTTACAATCAAGTGCGCATTTCGTCACACAGTTATCTACTAGGTGGGTTAAATGCATACATCAGATGAAATTAGCCCTGCATTTGCCGACTCTAGACTCTGGGTTATATTATATAAGGAGCCTTGTCTGTCAGTTCGTAAGATCTAGCGGTGATGAATGGTAATAATTTAATAATTAATTATTTTATGGTAATAATTTAAATTCGAATACAAAGTTTGAAAACTGTGTATTCGAAACTTATAAACAATTTCAACACTACATTAATTGTTAGTGCGTATATATATTATGTCTTTCGCATTGAACGTGAACGCTAAAAGCGATCGGATGACCTCTGAATACTCGCACACAATATATTTTCAGTATGACAAATGTCAAGTAACTTATTAATTGTTATTCTGAAATGTTATCAATTGTTGAGCAAATCGGTTTTTAAGTGGAAATTCTTTAGACGCGTTGAGCACTTTTTATGTGATCAAAAATCATCGAACTCGCGACATCGTCAGGTCGTCTCCGAAAATTTCCAATGTGACATGATATATGAATTTTTAACATAAAAATTTAAAATTCCA
Source organism: Helleia helle (assembly GCA_963853865.1). Taxonomy (NCBI): domain Eukaryota; kingdom Metazoa; phylum Arthropoda; class Insecta; order Lepidoptera; family Lycaenidae; genus Helleia; species Helleia helle. The sequence goes on from OY971420.1 coordinate 12,475,493, forward strand.
TTTTTTTTTTGTCATAGTCAAGATATACTATAGCATATATAAAATAGTAAGTCATTAAACGTCGTTAGACTCGGTCGCACGTTGTTACACAAATTTCGGTAGAGGGACGAAGGTGCTATTATTTGCTCGCACTCAAACACTTTAGTAGTCAACCATATTTTAGTCCGGCAGGAGTACATTCGACCTTAATTTATTGGTTTGATAGAATCCGTTTGCATTAAATTATGTAAGATATCTTACCCTTTGTTAAGAGGTCGTGCCATGATGATTTGCAGCCGAATTGGGCTGGCACGACCGGGGTGATACCTCTCGCTCACATAATACCAGCGTAAAGTGACAGCTATACTGTCGCGTTTCAAGCGGTTAGTGAGTTTTTGGTGGCACACTGGGGGGATAGGGAGGGCAACGCTTCTACATCATCGCTTCGACTGTCCGTTTGCCCTCCTATGTTATAAAAAATGATCTATAAGATATTTAATAAGAAGACGTTCCCTGTGGTTTTACTTGCCCTAAAATAAAATAATGTTGGCAATCACAATACTCCCGACAGTTACGAAACATTTATGTATATTATAATTCATAATTGACAAAAATCTAGTTAAAGATGAAATAAAATAAAAAAGATCAGCAGCGTGTGGGAGTAAACACGTCACGGCAATCGCTTCGATTTACTGCCAAAGTGCATCGATTCCTGAGAAATAAACAAGCTATAAATAAACTATCTGTGATGGTTGGGATATTAAGTAAAAAAATGTTCAATCTGGCGAGATTCTAATTCCGGAGATAAACTCTTTCAAACAAACTCTTCTCTTCTAATTGTCTGTGTCCTTTAATGTTTCATACTTATATATTATGTTTTTTGCGGACGAAGCCGCGGGCAATATCCGACTAATAATTTAAACGTGAAAGTTTCTATATATATATATTACTATTTGTTACTCTTTCACACAAAAACTACAGAATGGATTTTAATGAATCTAAAATAATATAGCTTATACTGATGTATAAGCTATATTATTTTATCAGAATAACACATAGATAGCCTATTAGCATTTATCATGATATTGTGTTAAATGTCCAAAATTGAATCCTGCGATCCTTCTTCTAAATGCGTATACAAAGAAATAACCAAACAATCATAACAGCGGCAACTGCCTCACATTAATTCATATATTAAGGGTTTTTATGGCCGGTGACCTTTCGAAACAACTGAGGCTCGTGACCACAACGCCTGGGACTCCCAGACTGTAATAAATGCCATCATCATCACTATGGCCGTATTCCACTCCGAAACATAGACCTCATGTTGGAATCCAATATATCATGGTATATCATTATCAACTTCTTTCTGTCCACCTTTGGGCATAGACCTGTTCCAAGAAACGCCAAGACGGCGAACCTACCACCATTTGTATAATATGTACACACCTTTACCTCCTGTGGTTGAAAATCCGTTTTTTACATCATGTCTATCATTAAAAACTTATGTATTCGTTCGTCGTCTAGTTGGTCGTACTATAACTTAATAGCGACTGGGACTTCTTGATGACATTTTGTATAGATCATCAATTTCTAGCGCAATAAGTAGGCCATTTACGAATCCAGATACGAAAAAATATGTGATGTATAGGCGTAGTCGCAGAGAACAAATTTATTTATAAAGTTATTAAATACAATAAGTTCAAAGCGTTCGAAACACAATAACATTGCAGGAAAATACTATAAATATTTTCAAGTCAGACGGCGCTTTCTTCAATAGCCCTTTTTAATATTATACTAATTGATTGAATTCGTTTAATTCTTCAGAATATTTTAATACTCAATTAATAAAGTTGTATTAATTCATACTAATTGGCATCTATCAAAATTTATATTTATTAATGCTGTTAAATAATTAACATGCTTTTATTAGCTTCAGACGTTGTGCCTATGTAAGGGATACTTTAAACGTTATTTTTATCCACTTTACTTTTGACAATACAATAATTTAATAAGTTTGTTGGAACAAATGAGAATAACCAGGATAGCACTTCCAAATTTTAGTTCGGAGCGTGATTTAGTTTTTTGACGTGACAACGTTTTATAATTCGATGGAGCCGGCTGCAAGAACGAAAAAACATGACGTATGCGATGACGTATGCGGCGCTACCTCGCTGAGGCGTTCCATTTTCTTATGACGTTGTCACGTTCAACTATCGTCAGTAAACAGACTTTACAGACAACCGATTTTTTGACGTGACAATGTCTTATAATTCGATGGAGCCGGCTGCAAGAACGAAAAAACATGACGTATGCGATGACGTATGCGGCGCTACCTCGCTGAGGCGTTCCATTTTCTTATGACGTTGTCACGTTCAACTATCGTCAGTAAACAGACTTTACAGACAACCGATTTTTTGACGTGACAATGTCTTATAATTCGATGGAGCCGGCTGCAAGAACGATAAAACATGACGTAGGCGGCGTTACCTCGCTCTGAGACGTTCCATTTTCTTATGACGTTGTCACGTTCAACTATCGTCAGTAAACCGACTTTACAGACAACCGATTTTTTTTTTAATTATAATTTATATTATATTACGAATAATTAATAGTATCAGTAGTACGTCATACTGGTAGACAAATTTAGAAAATGAATATCTTTAAATTTAAAATTTTTATCAAAATACTCTAATCTATACAGATAAATAAAATTTAAGTGTCTGTTTGTAATATTAAAATAACCGCTTTTCATTAAATGCATAAGGATGTATGCACGGTACATATACCAAAATAGCCTTTTTTACAATTTTTGTCGGTCTGTCTGTCCGTCTGTCTGTCTGTCTGTTTGTTCCAGCTAATCTCTGAAACGGCAGGGCCGATTTTGATGGAACTTTCACTGGTAGATAGCTGATGTTAGAAGGAGTAACTTAGGCTATAAAATAATAATCATCAATGCGCGTTCGGCTGTAAATCTAATAATAAAATCGCGGGTGAAGCTGCGGGCAACAGCCAGTTACTAATATAATGAAGACTTTGTTCGAGCTTATCTTCTCAACTGCCAATCATTGGTTTTCAGAAAATATATGATTACACTACAATTTACATACATAATACTAACATCCACAGCCCAGTTATTGTAAAATTTTACTATTTACGTTAAAGAAAATTTGTTTTTTCCAAATTTAAAATGGTTGAACTCGCATGTAAAAGCTGGTATATTATAAAAGAAAACTTTCAGAGTAGACTAAAATGACCCGAATTATTTCAATAAAACCTTAACGGATTCATTTTAATTTGAAATTTCATGTACACTAGATAACTACAAGTACATTTAATTAAAACAAATATTTGAATAAAAATAACAAATTGCAATGTATAATAGACCTACTTTTATTTATTTATGTATTTATTTATTTGGGATAAGAACAGCGTAGATTTACATTGTTATAATAAAACTAGAGAGAAAAAACAAAAGAATAGCTAATAACAGTTAATATCTACTAAAAAATTACATGATTTGATTTTTTTTATTTTTATTTAAGCACTATTTATTACAATTGTAGTACGCTTGCGTCCATTTTCATGGTCGTAACACAATGAAGTTTTAAATGAATGAATCCATGAAGTTTATAATTTTGATGAAAGTTATGAACACAAACTAACATATTCGTAAAAACTTTATAACATCTCAAACTAATTCTTTTCTTTCAATTCTTTAAATATCTTAAGCTTTGACGTTTTCACAATGGTTGCTTTCCTGAAAATTATTGTTAGTAAGGAATGTCACAGTTGGGGGGTGTGCGCCCACTTTATTGAAGTAAAGGGGGGAATACGTCACTTAGTCACCCTCTCACGACATTCGCGGGAAAATATAGCGGTCCTTCACGCAGCTTAAAACATCCAGGGCTGTTGTGCGCATAACTTAATCTTCAATTATGGAACAATTTAATAACACTCGACCGACTTAATTAAAATAAGTGATTTATCCAAGCTAAAGCAATGATAAAGGATGTGTTCAATTTTGAAGTGGCAGTAGATATTACGTTAAAGAGTTTTCGTCTTTTCTCAATAAGGGTCAATAGGTTCGAAGCTGTGTTGGAATGTGTTATTTAACCGACTGGAAACGGTTGGTAGCTGAAGATTAGTTTGACGTTTGTTAAAAATTATACCAAATATAAAGTAATTCAAAATGAATCTTTTCGCACTCCCAGGTTTGACGACTGTAATTTATGTGCAGGCTACGTGAAATTGGGTGGGATAGGAGGCCGCTGACGAGGCCTCCCCCTGTGGGCGACGAATGGGGGTGCGTAGAAGACGCTACTTAATGTACCTCCACTAACGCCCCTGTGCTCGTGTCGGGTTCAGGATGGAAACCTGGGCCCAGTATGGCACGGCGTCGTTGGTAATGCTTAGTAAGGGTCGGGCAGTCCCCCCTTACGAGGCGGAGTAGTCTGGCCTTCGCCGGGGCCAGCCTGTCGCTGAGCCGATCCGCAATGGTTTTAGTTTCCGGATAGGGTACTCCCAGGTGCGAGTCCCACTCACTAGGGTTAGGATCTACCTTTCCTGTAGCCAGGATAGACCTGGCTACATACGTAAAAAGCATTTCCATGCGATATAAAAAAATGGCTACGTGAAATTAACACTAAAACTACGTCAAGCTAGCGGAAAGAAAGCTTATGCTTTCTTTGGTTTTTCCTAAATATCCAAGCGAATTTGCCTGATGATGACGTTTTGACACTCATATGATAGATACTTGCTTGCTGAAAACGACATTACGCGACCTAGTGTTCTAACAATTCAGCTTTAATTAAAGGAAATGTTTTGAAAGCGTGTAATGTAGAGTAATGTATCATAAAATTTGCATAGAAGTTTGTGACAGACATTTTATGATGAGCGAAGTTGTATCATTAAAGTGTCAAACACTTTTCAACTAAACAGAAACTTTTGCCCGTTTAAATGCTCACTCGAAGTCTATTGTCATGTTTTTTGTTACCATGATGCAGTTAGGTGTTTTATGTAAGTTGAATAAACAAACTACTTACCACCTAATGGTTAATCTTCTTTTTTACGCCGGGAAATGCTCTGAGGCATCCCGCGGGGGAGTGGGTCTCCCCAGGCGGGTATGTGGGACTCGCTGCGCCCTAAAGCTGATAAGTGGACGCAGCTCTACCCACTAAAACCCGGCGAGTTATTTTTTTATGTAATCAGGGGGCAAACGAGCAGTCGGAGCCTCACGGCGCCGACGCCCATATACATCCACACTACCAAGGCCACGCAGATACGCCGCCCTCCTTTTCCCTCTCCTCCCCAATGGGCCACCGGAAACTCTCAAACCGCACGCAACGCGACAGCATAGCTATCACTTGACGCCGGTGTTATGTGAGCGAGAGGTACCACCCCGGTCGTGCCGGCCCAGTTTGGCTGCAATGCAGCATGGCACAAGGGACTTCTTACTGCCACCAATGCCGATTTTGGTCCCCGGATCTAATGAGCAAACTTCGACGGCTAGTCAATCCTTCAGGGGACCGACGCCATTCCCACTAAAGGGTTGTCCCGCCCCACAGAACAACCCGTCCCAACTACGGTACAGTTTAATGGGGTGAGGTTCCCGTCCTCGTCCCTTGCCCCCTGCTCATTTGTCCCCTCTTCTTATAAGGGGTGTACAAAGAGCCCCCTCGGCGCACTTAGCTTCGCCCATGGTGCTGGGCTCACCCTAGGTTACTAGGCCCCCCTGCCACATCAAGGCCTGAACCATGGTGGGGATTTTCATGGATGGGGATGGGGAGCATTAACGAGCTCCAGGAGCCAAACCATGCAACATATTTATGCGTTCCTTAAATAATAATATCTATGGACGCTTTCACACCACGTCAATCTGGTCCCGTGGTAAGTTCTCGAAGAACTTGTGTTACGGGTACCAGACAATGGAAATATATTTAATACTTTTATACTATACATAATATATTTAAGATTTTTATTATATAATACACATATTTAATATACGTCCATGACCCAGGAACACAGAAAACTGTTTTGTTCCCTGGTGGGATTCGAACCCGCAACCTCCGGCTCGAGTGCCAACGCGCTAACCACTGAGCCACAGTAGACGTAAATGTGTAGTTAAATGTAAGATGGTAAGCCTTATCACTACGATAATCAGTATGATGCCTGCCCTGCTCTTCTTTTCGAAACATAACAACCTTCATGGACGGCTGGTCAAGAGGTCAGACATCTGGATACTTTATGCAGCGGTCGCGGGTTTGAATCCCGCCAGCTGCAGATAATTTTTATGACGAATATAGATGTCTTCACCGAGTACCTAATGGACCTGTATATATGTATTTATATAAATATCTTAAGTTTATTTCCGTTTCCAGCACCCAGCACAAGTTCTTAGGAGGTTACCACGGGTCTAGATCAACGTGGTGTGACTGTTGAATAATATTTGTTTTATTTGTTATTTATTAATTCACGGAAGAAATTAAAAATGTTAAAGTTGATTTTATAAATCTCTAATGCAAATCTATGCGATTTATGTGATCTTTCATAAAATATATGATTAAAATAAAACATTTTACACGTGTTAGTATTACCCGACATTTCACCATTTACCAGGAGAGTAGCCCCTACATTTCCTAAGTGGCAAAATCATAAGTTGGCTCTATACCACGTCCCTTATAAATTTGTGTCTAACCTACCGGATTAAACCATCACTGTACTTTTTATAATTAAAACAATAATCTAACACCGATTTTTATTTACCCTAAAACAGTAGGTGTTACACTGGCATGGTAGGTGTGACACGGTAGGTCTAACAACACGATGGGCATAGAACGGCACTGAAATGATAATAGGGAAAAAGACGGCATGAACTTCGTTTAAATTCGAGCAGAAGTTTGAAGTCTAGATGCTCAATAGATCAACAAATCGTGTCCAATTATATTTGTCCCGTCTTAAATTCCTTGGCAGCTTCTAAAACCTAGACTAGATAAAATACAAAATGTACCACGATCTAAAAAAACTAAAAATAAAACAACAATGATCACACAATATACAAGAAAAATATTGCGAAATTCGAATCCTCTCCACACGACCATAGCACCATGTTTTCTTACCGTTAGATATGCCTTCTTGTAGTTTATTAGTAGTTAATTTCTCGCTAAGTGATCCCACCCTATTCGGATGAATTTACATTGTCAGATGTCATGAACGAGTTGCCTTCCTATTCAAATCCAATTGAAGATATATTTGGAGATGATACGGAAGAGAGTGAAAATAGAACAGGGGAAGCAGAATTGGATTCTTATCTCATTGTTTGCACATTAGAAGGCTGTTTCACGACTGTTTCAAGTAGCTGACGGCGTGACTATTACAGACACTTTGGATTTTATTTTCGTCCGCATGGATTGAATTTTCACAGATAAAATATAATATACTTAAACATTTTTTATTTACTTTTATCATATCATTTATAATATATTTATCATATCTATAATGTAGTGTTACTTTTCTTTTTTTTTTCTTTTCTTTAACACCGGGAAATGCTCTGAGGCATCCCGCGGGCGAGTGGATCTCCTTACGCGGGTATGTGGGATACGTTGCGCCCTAAATTTGGTAAGTGGACGCAGCTCTACCCACTAAAACCCGGTGAGTGCCACCAATGCTGCCTTTGGTGAATTGCCCCGGATCTAATGAGCCAACAGGGCACCTCAACGGCTAATCAGTCCCCCAAGGGACCGACGCCACCTCCGCAGAGGGGTTGTCCCGCACCACAGAACCTCCCCTCCCAACGTTGAGACCCATCCTCGCCCCTTGCCCCCTGCTCTTTAGTCCCCTCTTCTTATAATAAGGGTACAAAGAGCCCCCTTGGTTAAATTGGATTCGCCCAAGATGCTGGGCTCACCCTAGGCTACTGAGCCCCACCTCCACGTCAAGGTCTAAACCATGGTGGGAATGTAGTGTTACATTATTTAACCATGATGAACTCCAAAAGATTGAAAATTTATAACTGTCTGCAGTTAAGTCAGACTTGAAAAATGGGACAGAACACGATGGCATTGTGGTCTGAGACAGAGTGATTTCATTCAAATTTCATTGAGTCAAATTTTATATAGATTTAAATATAGTTCAACCATCAATAGCGGCAGTAATGCTTTTCTACATGGTTTTAAGACCTGGCATAGAATTTTCCAGCAAATTGCACATTGTATTGATTTCGGCCTTCAATAACATAAATACTAGAAAACTCCCCAAATCGACCTTCTATTGAATTTCGTCTGTTGGTATTTATTGATTCAACCTTGATAAAATTTTCAAAGGCCCCGTGAAAATTTGCGCATCAATTTGTTTTAAGTGGATAAAAGCTTGGAGTTGTTTGTTTAATGGCATGTTGTGAGTGCTTATATTTAGTTTTAAGCACATGTTTAGGGTACAAAACTTTTATTTCTCATCATCAAAATAGAACTAGCACTGTAAAGCACCACCTAGAAAAAAATATGCAAACCTTTTTTACACACAAAAACCAGTCACTTAAAAGTTTTTACATTATTAAACATAAGCTTAGAAAACCATTCTGTTTAGGATATATTTTAGTTTCTAGAGCTGCGTAGTTGTGCAGACAAAGGTGGCTGAAACCTACAAACACGTATTTAAGCCATCTGTGAAATATCGCTAGTATAAAGAAACTCGTATAGAGATACGTGTTCTAAGAACGCTAGCGGCAAGCACGTATCGAAGCTTGCTGGAACAAATATTGAAAGGTATTAGATTTTCAGAACGACATACAGATAAAAATATTATAAAACCCCAACGCAATAAGAAAAAATCTTATGACATTAAAACAACTAAACTGATTTTAATATAACATATATTAGAACCATCGCTAAGGCCTGTTTGGTCTTTAAAATAAAAACCGCTTTTAAATAAGAACTTAGTACGGAAGGCACACGAACAGACACTCAGCGGTCAAACTTCTAACGCCTTTCTTTTTGGGTCAGGGGATAAAAATCCTGCTTTATAAGATTCATCACATAATCTGTGTGTAAAGTTAACGACTCGAAAGTTACAGTACTTGCCAGACTAAAATATCATCTATTTGGCGATCGATCAAAACTATAATATCTTCATACGCGACTGAAATTTACAATTTACTATCTCAACGCTTACGAACTTAAGAAGAATTGGAAATTTTGACGTCAATAATCTTAATGTTTTCAGTAATTTCAAAATGAATGAAAATATAAGTTGGTGTCCTGATAGTTTATGATAAAAACCTTATTTTATTTGTTTTCAATACATGATTAGGTAAATTTGTAACAGAGAAAAAATATCAAACATAAGTACCTCTTTTTAAAAAGATATTCACATCTTATGGGCAAACGGGACCGGTTAAACCCTTTTTTAACTTTCTCCGTAGATGTATATTTATTAGATGTTCTTTAAAATAATAGAAGGAATTTCCCAAATTGTCGTTTTCAACTAAATAAAATAAAAACCATTTTATCGTTTACGTCCTTTAGTTATAAGCTAATGCACGTATATATACGCACGCAAGCCTCACCCCGATCAGGACGCTCAATATCTTCTCAAGTGTGCCCGGCTTTAGAATTATTATTTAACAATGCGTCGCCTCGATAGATATGGAGATATCTAATGTATTAATTATGAGGTACACATCCACAGCTCCACATCTTTGAAAACGCATTTTTTTGGTTTTTCACGGTAAATGTATATTATTATCATACTATTATCCCTGTGTAGGTTCAACTCGGTATACCGGCCACGGCCAAGTCTTCCCACCTGGCTAGTAGCCTTGGTCGGCCACTTCGTCTATCTAAACGCCATCACATTTATAAACAAGATGATTATTCTGTCTCATTGTTGGTTCAGATTAAAATCTGCCAGTCACATTTGTAATGACTAAGGCCAACATTTTGCAGAATCTCGAATTGCAAATCAAGTATTTTAGACGAGGCTCAAAATATAACAACCGACATTGATAACAATAGAATTACTAACTTAAAGAACGATAACCATAAGAAAAGATGAATATAAAAACGTTTTTGAATTTCATACAACTTAAAAAACATTCTCATTCCAAAGTGAATTTAGGTTGTCATTAAAATTGATAAATTATTAAAAATATGAAGAGTTTTTATTTAAGCCTACTCTATTTTTCCCTTATATTGCTCTTTTCTCAATGCATAATCCCTAGCCATTTATTACTCCCATATTACACTTTTACAAAAAAAGTCATACAGGCACCGAGTAGAGGGATAAAGCTATACAAAGCTGAAAATAGCCGATTAACTCTTCAAAATTCCGATGTGCATTATTTATTATTGGTTACTGTGCTTATATTAATACATACATTTTATTTCATACTTAAGTTTTTCTGCTGGCTTCCGTTTTGTTGAAAGGATTATCCAAAAGTATTGTGACCGTTATTAATATATTATTGTGTAATATACCTCAAATATTTTTAATTTTATTTTTTTGTTGCCGCCTTTGTATGTACAATAAATGATTTTTATTTTTGATTTGATTTAAAACAATTAATATAATTTTATAAACGTGTGTATATTACTAATACCCTCGGACAGTTAATAATAAGAATATATTTTCTAATACTCGAATTAGCATCATATCCAGAATCCAATTGTGTCTCTAAAACTATTTAAAACCGACTCACATACACACAAAAAATATTATCAAAATTGGTCCATCCATTTAGAAGAATGTCAGTTTCAATGTACATAAGAACATGACACAAACACAACTATATTTAATCCATCAAATAAATTTTAAGTATATAACCAGTAAACGAAACTAGGATCATATACATCTAATAAAATAAGAATCAAGCCCAATGAATTATTGTTAACATATCCTAATAATTGTGAAATTATTATTTGTTGTGAGTTACATTACTTACTAAAATGTTATGTTACTTCGTGAAGAAAACAGCTGACTCAAGCGGCAGTTCAAAGACCTCGAAGTCAGTAACTTGGGGGTCGTCGACTACGTATTTGTAGTATTTTATTATTGTGACGATACAATTTCAATTAAACATGCACATTTCAAAAAAGCTTTATCGAAAATAAATATATATTTTTTAATCTAATCTCACACTCTCACATTCAATTATGATGTAATACATTACCTTAAAATATCATTACTTTTTATGATAATTTTAATTTCACGATGTATATAAAGACTTATTATATATTTTAAACAATTCAAGTGACCATAATTTAAACTTTTCCACCACTCCCTAAAAATAATGAAATATATGAATATAAATAAGTATTGGTGTAATTTATATAATTATATTCATATATTAAAAGGGTCTTTAAGTTTACAGAGTAGACTGTCATTTTTCACAAAACTAATCAAAGTTTGCACTGACTGGTTACCATATTGCAAACTTTAAACTTTACCTGTCCTAAAGGTCTTTTAATAATAATATACACTTGCTTGACTAAATTATCTTTAAAGATGAGTTTTAATAAGAGGCCTTGTCAAAATTTAAAACGATACAGAATGTTTAGTGTCCCTAATTATATACATTACAAACTTAACATTAAAAAATCTCGTTTATTTTTTTTATCCTTTAAGTGAAATAGTTCGAAAACGTATATTTCAAACTTCGGTACCAAAAAACACCGGACGGTCTCTATTGTTGTAGTCTGAACATATGTCTGTCAAACGACTTTTTTCCTGAAATTTCGTTTTAAAAGCTTTAGTTTTGCTTGCTCCATTCTCTGTTCTCGTTATGAAAAGTCGGGTAGTTTAAATAACGAAGTACACCCAAAATAAAGAAACCGCGTCTCTATCTGTATGTGAATTGTTATAGTGTTTGTGAATTTAATAATTATTAATAGTATGACTATATTATATAAAAACACAGGAAAACAGATAAATAAGTTATGTAATTTTGACATAATCTGTTTTCTTAATTTTTTGAGGTGGCCCTAGATGGGCATAAAATATTAATAATTTACTATAAAATAATCACCATAGTTCGAATAATACTATACATTATGATATATCATAAGTAAAACCGTAGGCTATAAAATCACCTTCAGTCCCGATACTATATTATCCAAGTAAATGCATACAAAGCTTGGGGGAAATGCTAGTCATACAACTGAACAACTAATATCTGATTGATACAAACCATGGACATTGAAGAGCTGAAACGCCAGCACGCCTCAACGATGTAATCGTATATATTAACAATAACTGATTCAGAACAATATTACCATTGAAACAATTATCAATTATTTTGTGTGTAACACTGTCATATAATTTATCTTCCTCTAACATATAAAATTTCCATGTCACAATGTTAGTTACCGTACTCCTCCGAAACGGCTTTACCGATTTTTATCAAATTTTATATGCGTATTCAGTAGGTCTGAGAATCGGCTACTATCTATTTTTCATACCCCTAAGTGATAAGGGTGGTCAACCCCTCAAATTTTAAAAGTTAACGCGGGCGAAACTGCGGGCAACAGCTAGTTATTCTATAAAACAATATTTGGGTTTGATATGTCATAATAATATTATGGTGAATGTTATTTGCAAACATAGAGAAAGGTAAGCTAAGCGATACAACATAAATATTATGTACAAGAGAGATTTTTTGAAGGACTAGTGCGGTTGAATTGACTCTATCAACATGAGGATTGGCCCTTACCACACCACCAGGAGAGGGAGGGGTACCACGTAGTGCTACCGCTATTTGCGTGGTCTGAGTTGGCACACTCGTATCGGATTCGAACCTAAGCTTTCGCGGTCAATCCGGATCTATGTGGTTGCCATGTATAGGGGTCGATGTCGCTTACAACCCAGAGGCCCAAGCAGTGTGCAGGTGCGCCGTGTGTTGTACTATTGTGTGTGTGTGTGTGTGTGTGTGTCGCGCTTTTGCGTCGCGCATTAGTAGCTGAGAAATTTCTTCAAATTCGTTACGTCACTATATCGGTTAAAATATAAGATCCTTACTTAATATTATTAATGTGAAAGCATGGATGTTTGTTGTTGCTGAGAAATTTCTTCAAATTCGTTACGTCACTATATCGGTTAAAATATAAGATCCTTATTTAATATTATTAATGTGAAAGCATGGATGTTTGTTACGCTTTCACGCGAAAACTACTTAACCGATCATCATGAAACTTTGTACACATATTCTTGGAGGTATTAGAAGTAACGATACTCTTAATAAAAAAAACTAAAATCTTATCCTGCATATAGTGTCAGTGAAGGTGTTTAGGACTTAAAATATTTAATTAACGGAGAGTATTGCTCTGGTTAAAATAAAATTATCAATATTAACCTTTTTCCGGCCACTTCTGTACAAGAGTGCAGTTTTGGCGTTCATTGAGAGGGCTCTCAATGAACGCCAAAACTGCATAAAATGCTCAATTTAAAATAATAAAATATATTCCGTATAAGCTCAAATCCTTAATTGCATCTACGCTAAATAAGTTGCAATAAAACATCACAGGAGTTTAGTCACATTTGTTGTTTTAAACAGACGCAGTTCTGTTTGCTATTTTCTATTTAAATTCTAACACTAATCTGTTACATTTTGGTACAAATGAAAATTTGAACCCTTTATTCATTGTATTCAAATTTAAGGTTCGCATCAGTTGATTAGAGGTCGCAAGTTAAAGTGATTGTGTTCAGATTGATGGAAATTAAATGTTTTGAATATAAATATAATTTAATAATGATGAATATTATTCCTTTCTATTTTTTGTTTTCTTTTTATGATTACTATATTGTGTAGCTATAAATAATTGGGAGTATTTACACTTTCTGCATAAAAGATATATTGTATAGTACCATCTAGTTAGAGGTCGACTTAGTCTTCTTCCCGAACGTAAAAAATGCTTCACTACTTTTGATGAATATAAGGTAAGTAATATACTGCTAATTAATATACTGCTAATTAATATACTGCTAATTAATATACTGCTAATTAATATACTGCTAATTAATATACTGCTAATTAATATACTGCTAATTAATATACTGCTAATTAATCAGGAAATCGGATGTACCATTATTATTATACTACGGTGCGTATGATGAAACATACATTATGAAATCCAACCCGACGCCAGGAGGCCGTGTGGTCGCAGACTGCACGGTTGGCGGGGGGCAACCCCCCACTTTTACAAACCAAAAGTGAGCCAAATGGGCTCACACTAATCCGATGTAGCATTAGGACCTTCGGGTTGTTAGCATAGATCCATCCGAAAAAAAACATTATGAAGTATGGAGTACCATAATAATAATAATATCTATGGACATAGTCATACGCTGTAAGTAAACAGTTCAAATGCCACCATTAACCACACCTTTTTTATCTTTAACGCCGGGAAATGCTCTGAGGCATTTTTCATTTTCGACGGATACTTTTTCATAAACACCATGATGAAAATACTGATTCATCTATTTTACACATAATGTCAAAAATATCTGCGCAATATCTGCAAACATTATATCAAAAGAGTATCCGTAATACGCCCCACGGTCCATCGACGACAATATTAAATGTGCGCTCAAACACTCCGTGAAATTGTCCGACATCTTCGCGACGTATTATATGTTCATTTAAAGTAACCAAATATCAATAAGGCGTTTTTTTGTTATGTTTTTTTTTTAATATTATAGGTTTGAGAATAGGTCGTAAAGTATATTTCATACCGCTTGGTGATTAGGTTCCTATTCAGAAATAATTTATATAACAGAACAACGTTTGCCAGGTTAGTTAGTTTCCTTACAAAATATGAGTTCCATGTTAAACGAAAGATTTTAAGTTACGGATACTAACAACATACTTAACAACATAGAACTACGTTGTTAATAAAATTAAATTGGCTGACACACTGCCGCAGTCTTAGCGGTGCTAAGAAATGACACGTGTTTGGTTTTCCACAAATTTCCCTTCTTAGTATCCGTATCTTAAGTATATTTAGTTATTTAATATATATTAACTTGAATAAAAATTATGATATACTATTAATAATGAATAATGCAAAATTAAATAACAGGTGGGTTAGCCAGGATCTCATTCTACAATTCGTAAACGCTATTAGAAAACTAATAAATGTATGGAAATGACATTTTATTAAATGTCATGACTTAAATGTCATTTCCATACATTTATTAAAGAAAATACACTACTAATTATTTATCAGAAGAGCTTGTAATGCTTACAATATATATTTATAGATATTTTTCTTTTAAATTTTCAAACTTACTCTAAAAACATTAAAGAAAACCTTTTTTCTTTTAAGGTTTTCTTTTAAGGTTCTTACATAAATCGTTCTTGAAGTTTTTTAATATTAACTTTTTCATTATTTATCAAAGAGCGATATTTTATACAATGTTTTTGGTTTATTGATTTAGATAATTAATTTTGTTCCGTTAAGTTAAATATTTTTTTTACAGTAAGTTTACGTATATTATTCACTCCACTTAAGTGGAAACCTTACTGGCTTATGTTCCGTAATTTGTGCAATCTTTTGTAATATTTTGTAATAATGCTGTTTGTTTCTCTAATAAAATAAATAAATAACAAAGTAATAGATGATTATTTTTTGTTGAATATTGTACTTTCATCGACCTTCCATATTATTTTCAAAATTTCAAATTACCCCGATAATCTCAAGTGGGTGAAAATCTTGTTCATAAATGCTATTACATGGATACAAAGATAAATAGTCATTTATGTGAAGTTAGTAACACACGTGGGGGCTGTAATCTCACCTAGAGCGGACAATTCGGAAATGCCTGCATCGAGATTATTTCTGTTGTGTCTGTAACACGTGTACCTACACCATCGAGCATATAACCGAAATAGAGCGGTAATGTTATGTGTTTTGTATGAAAATTTCCGCCAGATTTGCGCTGCGACGCTGCGCCGGTTCGGCGCTCTGATTGGCCGACTGATGACCATTGATGGATGGACAGATCACTTCGACATTGGTCGAATTGCTATTACATCAGTGACAAATTACTGACCAGATTCGGAATTGTATGGCTCTAATTACTACTTTATCCGGTTATATGCTCGATGGCCACACTAATACTAGTATGGACTAGGAATGTAGTGTGGTTGTTCGTACATAATATTTTATTTAAAGAATTTTATATGCTATATTTTATGTTGCTCCTGACCTGCTCTAAGCGGATAGATTATAGGACCATTGGCTCATGTTTATACTAGCTGTTGCCGCAGCTTCGCCCGCGTCAACTTAAATGTAAAGCATTATACTAGTTAAAGTTATTTTTTCTAATTCGATGAATGATTTTAAAGATGATCTCCTAGATCCAAACTAACAAATATAACCTCTTTAATAGTCAAAAATAATTTGTATAAAATAATATGTAGAAAACCATTTGTATTTTAAAGTATTATTATTTATCTTTTAAGTATTAATCATTTATTTTTTGGTCCAAGGAAATTTTACTCCTGCGATATCTACTTTCATTATTAATTAACCTTAATTATATTTAAAAATTAAAAATGTCGTAGAACGAAATCTCTTAGAACGTGATACTATATTATCAAAACAAACTTTCCCAAACCTTTTCGATGCCGTATTATTAGCCGGTGAAATTGAAAGCAGCGAAACGAAGATTTGCATTTAAGTAATAGGATCTGAAAATCCATTAGGTTTATCCATACGCAACGCGACGTTGAAAACTCCACAACACGAATACCCTGGTCCCTGTTTAAATTAATTCAATCAATTTTTATATGAGACCCATTGATAAGGCGAATACGAAATAGGCGATTGGATTCGCTTATTTGTGTATATATAAGAGGCTCTGGTATAAAAGGGTGATCTTTGCTTCGCAATGTTTTCGAATTTGAATGTAGTAGTCCTCGAAATCAAGCAACTGATTTATCAACAACTAGCTTAAAATATGGTTAGTACCTACAAAGGTTTTTTTCTATATTAATATTTATATTTGTTTATTTGCATATACATATTAGAATACAATAAATACACATTATAATTATCGTTAATTGATTCATTGTTATTTATTATAAATTTTCCTTTGAATGCTTGTTGAGAAATTTGTATTAGTTGTCTAAATGTTTTTTATTTTTCTAACTCCTTTCAAAAAGAGTCCGCCATCTTAGGCCGTCCACCATATTGGATATGATGACGATGATGATGCATTGTCATCCAAACTAAACGTGTATACAACATTTCATCACAATTCGTTAAGGATGACTGCTTTAAAATCACATGCCACTTTTGAGCGAACATAGATACAAACATTTCAAGTTAAAAAAAATTAAACAAAAATTATAACCGACTTCAAAAAATAAAATAACTAAAAAGTTATAAAATAATTGCGTTTCTTTAATTTTTGTGTCTACAACTAATAATCATCTTGTTCTTCTGCTAATATACAATTGTCATTATTGCTACTTTTGGAGTCGGTGTCAGCCAAGGTAGTTGTGTACCTACAGCAGCAAATACGACACCGGTGACGGACGACCGTGTCCCTGATCTACTACCTATTTAACTTAGCTGACACCGACTCCAAAAGTAACAATAATGACGTGGTAAACGAAAAAATTGTACATTAGTAGAAGTACAAGATGATTATTAGTTGTAGACACAAAAATTAAAGAAACGCAATTATTTTATAACTTTTTAGTTATTTTATTTTTTGAAGTCGGTTATAATTTTTGTTTAGTAGGTAGTGATTCGTTAAAGAAAGACATACAGAGATAGACATTTTGGCATATTTAACCGAATGAAGTTAGCCCAACAAAAGCTGTAAATCGTCGAGAAGTTCCCTCGACTGTCTATGGTCTCCATCATTAGACCTGTAATGGCACGTATCACCCATAAGGGTGCAAAGTTCTCATCAGTATAAATTAATTAAGTACAATCACAAGGTAGCTACTTTAAACTATTTAGGAGTTCCCTTAACTGAGCTTCGTCTTCATCATCAGACCCCCAATCACAGTCACAACCCATCTAGGTGTAAAGTTCTCATCAATACAAATTAATCAAGCCCAAACACAAGGTCACTGAAGTAAATCGTCGAGAAGTTCCCTCAACTGTCTTCCAGCTCCAGCATCAGATCGACTCTAGACTTTCCTTAAATTGTAGTGCTTTAAAATGCTTATTTAAAAATATATTAAGTGCACTAGTTGTTTCTACGAATTTCGAAAGTTTCCCATATTTCTCTGGGATGCCATCATCAGATCCTGGTTTCCTTGTCATGGGACCATTTGGCAAGTATACCCTTTCAAACAAAAAAAGAATTTTGAAAATCGGTCCACAATTGACGGAGAAATCGGTGTACATACATAAAAAAAAAATACCGGCCGAGTTGAGAACCTCCTCCTTTTTGTTGAAGGCGGTTAAAAATGGAAGCTAATTAAAAATAATAGCTAGTACCTACTCACCTACAATTTGTTCCGCGTAGTTTCGTTGTGTTTCTTAAATAAGGGTCTGATGTTGATTATTTTTGATGTTAATTATTGGCACTGAGACAAATCAAGCGAACCAAAATTTCCGGATAGACTCCGCAGGCTGGTATGTGGGACTCGCTGCGCCCGAAAGATGGTAAGGTGGGCGCAGCTCTACCCACTAAAATCCGGCGAGTGCCACCAATGCCGCCTTTGGTAAAATGCCCCGGATCGAATGAGCAAACAGGGCACCTCGACGGCTAGTCAGTCCTCCAAGGGACCGACGCCACCTCCACAGAGAGGTTGTCCCGCACCACAGAACAACCTCTACCAACGCCAGAATAATGCGAAGGAGAGAGGTTACCATCCTCACCCCTTGTTTCCCCCTACTCTATTGTCCCTTCTTTTCATAAGAGGTGTACAAAGAGCAGCTCCCTCGGTTCAATTGGCTTCACCCAAGGTGCTGGGTTCACTTTAGGCTACTGAGCCCCACCGCCACAAGGCTTGAACCATGGCGGGGAATGTGACTAGTCCTGCGTGAACACCCTTTATTGAGCGTCGTTGAATGTGGTTCATTTGAATGTTTGAATCTAAATTTACATAAACAACAAAACAATTCTTGAGAAAAAAGCGAAATGTTTCCACTTTTCCTTTGCTATCTAACGAACCGCGTTTGTTGAGTATGTGGATGACCGAGGCCACTAAAGGATAAATTAATTTACACACACGACTCGGTGGGCTTTAAATGTTGTTGATTCAAGCTATACAGGGTAAAATGCACATTTTTACTGTCGGGTATACGGTTATTGTGGGAATGAGATTTTTTGATCTCAAAGCAACAATCAATATCTCCCAGGGATATAAAGATTGGTAGAGCCTTGCCGAGAGATTATGATTTGACCTGAACGAGAAACGAAAACAAGAAATACAATCATGACAAGAATGCCATCTATGTCAACGTAGAGATCGGATATCAATGTTCATTGCTAAAATTTTACTTGTAATGTGATTGTATTATTTACTTACTATCTGGTACCCGCGACTTCGTTTGCGCAGGATAAGATTTTAGTTTTTTTTATAAAAAGTATCCTATGTTACTTCTAATACCTCCAAGAATATGTGTACAAAGTTTAATGATGATCGGTTAAGTAGTTTTTGCGTGAAAGCGTAACAAACATCCACGCTTTCACATTTATAATTTTAGTAAGGATTATTTATAGCTTTAAAATTATTACACATATCTGATATCGTTATTATAATATTCATAATACGAGAGTCCAAACTTTTGACTATAATTAAAAACTTGATAACTATTCATTAATAATCTAAAGTCCTGGTCCTTTGTTTTTGATTTATAACTTAGGGGTGCCTATATATTTTAGGGTTCCCTAACAAAAGGGTAAAACGGGAACCCTATCGTTAAGACTCCGCTGTCTGTACATATGGATGGATAGCAGTCGGTCCATCTCACACCAGGCTGTATCTTGTTACTGTGATAGTTAGACAGTTGAAATTTTCACAGACTATGTATTTTTGTTGCCGCTAAAACAGCAAATAAACACAGCATAAAATATTTTTAAGGGGAGGCTGCCATACAAAAATCATGTACGGTATAAGCCAGACCTATTAGTATATATTAGTATAGTATTAAATCACAGAAAGCGTAACCGAGCTAACAATGAATAATAGTTCAATCATCATATCACTAGATGGCGGTCTTATTTTATTAAAACATCAATAGCCGTATAATACTTTAACAAAAAAAACGTGATTTTCTTTTTGTTAAAGCGTCTTATGTTGTATGGTATCAGGTACGAAACCCTTCATACGCGAGTATGACTCGCACTTGGCTGTTTTTTTTTAATTAAAAAAGAAACTGATTAATTATTCTTGCTGCAATATTAGGGTTAACGCATAATAAGTTCGTGCGTTCTACCTTCAAGCGGTTAAATTGCGACGTCGGTCAGAACGCCTTCCGTGATAATTTTATACCTCGTAATACAAAGCCGTTGAATGCAAACCTCTTAAATTAGTAACCGCTTTTATGTAAATGGCTTAGAATAAAACTTCTGAAAATACGTTTCCTTTGACAGCAAGGATGGTGAATCGCAGTGAACGACGAGCAGTTGCCTGCGTGCTTCTGGCGGTGACAGCTGTCGTGGCCGCCGCCTCTTATGATCGCGAGAGGCTCGAAATAGCAAAGCAAATACTCGAAGAAGTGCCGCTGACTGACGGGTGAGTCGACATTTGTTCTCATTTGAATTATCAAAATATTCTAAATGCTTAATATACTTAAGTATTTAAATATTATTCTTATTTAAAGTTACAGCTTGGCAAAAAAGAGTATGACGTGGTGACAGGTGAAACTAAATATTTTACTAAATGGAAACCTATGATATTGACAATACTTGGCCGACAAATACTAGATTTTGAGTAAAGCTTAGTGTTTTACATTTATTTTTAATGATTTGATTAAATTCTGTTACTGATTTTCCATATTATGATGAGACCTAAGTGAAAGTGGCGCCCTCATTTTTTCCATACTCTTTTTTGCCAAGCTGTATCTATTACAATGCTAATAACCACGAAAAAAGGTTGAGAATGATGAGAATGATGAACCATTCTGAAGTAATTTATTGTACTAATTTTCTTTCTCGAAATACTCAGATATAAACAAAACATTTGAAACGTCTTAAGCGAGTCACCGCAGGCGAAACGGGAAAAAGATTAGCCAAATCAAATTTTTGAGATACTTACTACTTAAATAATAACGATCTCAAAAAAATATCAGAGATACCTAAAAATAATTCTAAAGGATGTGCTAATTGGTTACACAATAAGATGTCCTTTAATTGATCATAAAAAATCCTGAAAACATGCTAAAATATAAACGACATAATTTACTAATAAAATATGTAATTTTGCATATCATTTTTATATGGAAATATTTTATTTTCAGTACTACAGAGAACGTGCAATTTTTTTTAAATCTTAAGTCCTATATTTTTTTTTACCAAATTTATTTCAAACTTGAATGCTATCTAGCGTTATCACAAGACGCCGCGACGCCCGCTACCCCGCCAGTCCCAGTGACTCGCCTTAAGTATTTCCTCGAATTCTTGGCAAATAGTTGTTTCGCTAATTTGATTAAATCGAAATACAATATGATATTTAAGAATATTAGACTTGAAGGTAGCCGTTATTTATAATATATACTGCCTATTGATATGTCATGTTTTGTGAGTAAAAGATTTGACGCAACAAGGCAATTTTTCGATTTAGAGACTGTTAAGAAAAAGGCATATTTATTTCTCAAGGGCCAAAATAGCAAGCAATGTTGAACAAAGTTTAACAAAATGACAAAAAACCTAAAGCTGAGATTATATACATTATAATAAAAAAGGAATTATTTTCTCGCAGGCTGAGACCAGCTGCTTTTTATTACCCTAAATTTAATTTAAAAAGTATTATTGTCAACCCTCATAAAACCGCAGGTGAATGTGGACATTTTAATGAATACGTGAAAAATGATATGGTTGTGATGGTTGTAATGACAATACCATTGGCACAGCTTGTCTAGCGGGGCCCCGTGCGTATCGACATGTGGGGCAACAATTTTAATCGGATTCTGGATTAAAACTTTTGCTCACACTTTCGTGCCCCTGCAACTTAGAGGCCCATATTATATATATGGCTGATGCGGCAGTAGCTATGCCCCTGGATAGCACTCTCATCAGCTCATGCTGATATTTAAGGCGAAGCTTTGATGTTTCAGGCTTCTTTCGATGAATTCCAGTTGGACTGTATCTCAATACTTGCATTCCTAGAATGGTGCTACGGAAATTCAAGATTTTAGTGATTAAAGTTTTCGCTTTGTGTGATGCGTTTATAGAACCTGAAATCCGTTTCCGATGCTATTGTGCTTTTGCGACGGTTATGCACGGCGATTGGTAACGTATTTGGTCGACCTAAGAATTTATGATCTCAAGAAATACAGATTTCTTCCGTACAAAGAATTTAAATTAATAAAGAGAAGGAAGAGAGAAAGGCTAGTTTAATATCATATTTAAGATAAATTTTCATTATCTGAATGAGAAAACTCATAAACATAATCCTGAAAACGCTCTTAACTTTATTATTAATAAAAAATTGGCCTATAAAAGGCCTTTATGCCAAATTTCAATCACTTTTAATATCCAATTCATTGAGGAAACGATGTTTCTTACAATGGATGGAATCTCAACGCTTCCAAAGTTATTGAAATGAGTATTAGAGAGAGCTTATACAACTTCTGTGTATATAATTTGCTCACGTTTCTAGGTCAATTATACATAGTTTCTTGGGGATTGAATTCATTAAATTTTATTCAAATATACCCAATGCTACAACGTATGAACCCATCAGGGCCGGATTTAAAGGTGTGGAGGCCTCGGGGCAACAAAGGAGTTGAGGCCCCTTGGCCCCAAATTATATTTAGCCATTTGAAATTTTGATATTTTACTGACTGCCTGATTAAAGTGAACAAATATAGATCGATGATTTCTGTTAATATCTAATGTAATCATGTTTGTACAAAGTACTGTAGGTAAAGGTACAACGCGAAAAAAATATGACAGGAAAAGTTGTTTACTAGTGTTGACTAGTCTGAATTTGATTTTTTTTTTTCCAAAGTCTATTGTGGGAGCTCCTCTTTTGTGGAGGCCCGGGGCTATTGCCCTGGTTGCCCTCCCCTAAATCCGGCCCTGGAACCCATCATAGTGAGGCATTCATATTAGATTTACATCTATACTAATATTATAAAGCTGAAGAGTTTGTTTGTTTGTTTGAACGCGCTAATCTCAGGAACTACTGGTCCGATTTGAAAAATTATTTCAGTGTTAGACAGCCTATTTATCAAGAAAGGTTATAGGCTATATAACATCACGCTGTGACATATAGGAGTTGAGTAACGCAGGCGAAGCTGCAGGCAACAGCTAGTATAATATAAAATAGTTTAAAATATATATATATTTTTACTTGGATAAGCAAACTGGCAAACGTGCCACCTGATGCTAAGTGGTTGACGTCGCCCATGAACATAAACTAGTTTACCTGGAACGAGCCCAGGCTACTCATTTATGTGATGCCTATCCTGAGACATAAGATGTTAAGTCTCGGTGCCAGTAATTACACTGCCTGTCTTGCCCTTCTCTCCGAAACACAGCTAAGCTGTTTCACGGGAGAAACAAGGAAGATGGTGGTACCTGTTATGTCGTTCAAGGTGGTTAACAATAAAACACACTTTTCAGTAAGTAGGTAAACACAGGCTAACTAGGAACGTTCGTGCCGTCCGGCTGTTCGCCACGCAGTGACGCGTCGCCCCACCAGTTGAGCCGTGCTACACGTTTATTATTTCAGGTTTTATAGCTAGACATCACATCTCTCCTTTTTCATAATTGTTAAGTACACATTTAGAATTACGATACAAAGGAGCTTATTAATCAGATCAAAATATTTAGGTGTATTTTAAATCTACAACACAATAATATCATTAAGTTCAAAATAAACAATTTGAGTCTAATTCTGTTGAATCATTAAAATATAAAAAAAATTCATACTGAGATAATTGATACTAAGGTAGATTATAAGTTATTTGAAATTTCACACATTATAACCAACTTAATAGGTAATTATGTGTACACGATTCAACGGCGCTGTTAAGTGATTTTCATCTTATGCCTGGATTAGCATCAACTTTGTCGATAGTACTTCAGATATTTTTTAAGCTAACTCACTAACTATTCCGCTGTCCTATTATCATCAATAACTTTCCATTGGCCTTCCACTTTCTTTAAATGTACAATATTCCTTCTGTATTCTTGACCTGTTTCCTCGTTTCTTATATTTATGTCGCTTCCCTCAGCACTCACTACAGTATGGGGTGTTGGATTAAATTCCGGTGTGAGTTTACTTTCTTTAATCAAATTCTTTACATATACTCTTTCGCCGACTATCAGTTCTCTGTCTACAGCTTTCCTTTTCCTATCTTCTATTAATTTGCTTTTTTCCTTTTTTTCTTTATCTCTATCCCTTATTTCTCCATCATAATTGTTTTCCAGGTCATCTAAAAAAGGTAATTTATCCCGGAATTGTCTTCCGTAGAATAGCTCGGACGGGGATTTAGCTGTTGAAGGATGAGGAGTACTATTATACATGACTATATATTTGAGTAAATCATCTTTCCAATCTGATTTTTGACTCTGACTAATTCTCAATCGTTTAAGGATGTCGCGATTTTGCCTCTCCACCTCGCCGTTTTGCTGTGGCCAGTAAGGTATAGTATTAAAAGTGTTATTCCTTGGTCGGTACAGAATGTTTTAAATTCTTGACTACAAAACTGCCTGCCATTATCAGCTGTTATACTAGCTGGGTTTCCAGTCCGTGATAATATTTTCTGTAATACTTTAATTGTGTCTTGTGAAGATATGGATCTCATAATTTCAATCTCTTTGTACCTGCTATAATAATCAATAATTACTAACAGATAATCCCCACTTGGTAATGGACCTAAGAAATCAACAGCAGTATCTACCCAAGCTTTTGAAGGAAGCTCGCGCCTTATCATGGGTACTGGGGGGTTAGGGGCTGAGACAAGCGTGCAGCCCTTGCAGCTCTTAACTGTATTTTCAGCGTCTCTGTCTATCTTAGGCCACCATACTTTAGTGCGTAATCTAGCCTTCATGTTGACAATGCCTGGATGGCCCTCATGAGCGGACGCCTACACAATTTTACGTAATTTGGTGGGAATTACTATTTTGCTTCCTCTTAATAAGACACCATTATACAACCAAAGTTCGTGTCGAAATAACTTATAGTGAATAACTGCAGCATTCCAATTATCATTCATCAAAGCATCTTTGACTAACTTAAAGTCTTCATCATCATTTGACGCTTCGATAATTGACTTCAGTGTAAGTGCTACTGGTTGTGCGTATTCAACAATCTGGTTCACATGGTACTCGTCTTCAGATGGATTATTCTGAGGTGGAGGACTAGTACATAGACGTTCGATTTACCAGGTTTGTAAATAACTTTATAATCATATGCTTGTAATCGAAGGACCCATCTTTCGATACGAGCACATGGTTTCGATCTGGTACCGAATATGACTTCAAGAGGTTTGTGGTCTGTGACGAGCTCAAATTTTTTACCGCATAGGTACATGTGAAAATGCTCAATTGCCCAGACCAAAGCTAATGCCTCCTTCTCTGTTTGACAATACCGTTTCTCAACGTCTGTCAAACTTTTATTTCCAACTATATATACGGGGCCCTTTGCTATCATACTGAATCAGTACGGCACCTAAACCTACTGGACTTGCATCAGCAATTACTTGGGTACGATCTTTTGGGTCATAGTAACCTAGTGTTGGAATTTTCGTTAGACTATTTTTCAGATCCTCAAAAGCTCGTGCTTGTTCTTTTTTCCAAAAAGCAGTTATACTAGCTTTTTTATGAACTTTTTCCATAATTTTCTGAAAATGTTCCGGCGCACATGTTATCCCAAACATTAATCTTTTGTAACGATAAAGACCTTTGTTCGTAGTAAAAATAGTGATGTTTCTGCTACTTTCTTTAAGTTCTACATGATGAAAAGCATTTTTTATGTCTAATTTTGAAAAATATGTTGCTTTGCCAAATTTCGCCGCGCGCATGTCTATACAAATACGAACATCATCATCAGGTTTTAGGACTGGAACCATCGGGGAAACCCAACTCCATGGCTCATTCACGGGTTCAATTATGTCCATTTTAACCAGTTCATCTATTTTACTATTTATCTTTGATTTAAAAGGAATTGGGACACGTCTGTATGGTTGACAAACTGGGGGTACTGTTTTGTCAATGGCGATTTCCAATTCAACATTTTTGAGTTTCGGGAACGGTTTTTGTTCCTTTAAAACATTTAAAGTAACTTCTGTTTCTTTACCCAAAAGGTTCCTTGAACCATTTTTAATGACATAAAATTTTGTTATACGAGACATTGGACCAATTTTTTTGTTTGTATCAAACGAGCCCAATACTTCTAAAGGCTGTTGAGCACCGTAGGCCATGAAAGTTTTGTCCGTGGATTTTTGTTGGTTGGAAACTATGACTTTGCATTTTTTCATGAATTCCCATGTTTTGTCATTTATAATGTTTGACTTACTACCAGAATCGATTAACATTTTAATATTTGTTCCACCTACCTGGCAGTCTATTGTTGCATCATCGTCAATGTGGAAAATATAGTCTACTGATGTAGACTCTTTGCTTTTGGAGGTTTCAAGTTTTGTTTTTTTAGATTTTCTGTCATTTAGCGATAGATTAGTACCTCCTTTTCTTTTATTGGCCCTTGTTCTGCAGTGTCTCTGAAAATGACCTTTAAAACCACATTTTACGCAGTTTGCATTTATTGCAGGGCAAGAACTACTGTCACTTTTATGATATTTACTGCCACATCGACAGCAGGAATCAACTTCTGTCTTATTAGATCGTATCTTGTATTTTGTGTCGATTTTGTTGAGACTAGAACTTAATATGTTTTTGCTCTGTTTATCGTGAAAGTCGGATAATTGTCTTTCTACGGTTTCTAAAGAATTTGCTTCAGCGATTATTTTTTCGATTGTGGCTGCATCACCGAGTGTCAAAATATTTTTTCTAAGTTGAGTAGAACTACATTTTTCAGTGATTTGGTCGATCAGATTTTCATCTTCCCGAGCAAAATTACATTTTGAACTTTGTTGTCTTAGCCGAATTAAAAATTTATCGAATTTCTCATCAGGTTCTTGTTTCATTAAGCGAAAAACATGCCTCTCAAATAAGTAACTTTGCGTTGGTATATTGTATAGTGAGGCGCTCTGGTGAGAAGCGAGTACTGACAGGCATGGCTATGTTTTTTTCTGATAATAACGATAAACAGATACAAAAGTACAGCGTAACCTGTATTTAGTCTTAACGATTTTGTGACATTTGTTTGTTGTTTAATAACCCAGTTTGAAATATTATATTATATTGCTTCAAATACTTAATTAAACGGGTAGGTACATATTGTTAACGATACTATTATCGTTGAAACTTTGATCGAATACTTCGATAGGTACAAGCGTATAGCATTTACAGACAGTTATGGTCGTCAAACGAATATTAATTAAACTTCATATTCAGTTAGAATTTAATTATGTAGGTAGGTAAATATGCGTATGCGCGGCAACTAATATTTAACTTACTTTTGTTTATAATTATGGTACAGATAGACGAACAAAACAGCAAAGCATAATTTATAATGTTTCAAGAATTCGCATACACACACTACATTACCCCCTTTTTTTTTAGGTAAGGTAGTTTGTTGTAGTTTTACTTACTGCGCTTTTTACTCGTCGGCAATGTTATGTCGTGCAAGGTGGTTAACAATAAAACACACTTTTCAGTAAGTAGGTAAACACAGGCTAACTAGGAACGTTCGTGCCGTCCGGCTGTTCGCCACGCAGTGACGCGTCGCCCCACCAGTTGAGCCGTGCTACACGTTTATTATTTCAGGTTTTATAGCTAGACATCACAGTACCCTAGCAGCCGGGAGCGCGGCACAGCGCTTCCCTCCCTCCGGTAAACAAGCACCAAAAATATTAATTAGCAAAGGAGTTTTAATCCTAATATGAATGCCTAACATGAGTGCTGTAAGAGATAGCGTCATGCTGCTTGGCAGCTGAATTGGGCCGGAACGACCGGTGTGGTACCTCTCGCTCACATAATACCAGCGTAAAGTGACAGTTTTTCTGTTGCCTTTCGTGCAGTTTGTGAGCTTCCGGTGGCCCATTGGGGGATTGGGAAAAGGAGGGCAACGCATCTGCATAACCTCTGGTTGTGCGGATGTGTATGGGCGTCGATAGTCTTCAAGAGGTTTCGACTGCTCGTTTACCTTCCTTTGCTATAAAAAAACCTTGTTAATTGTCTTCTTTTAGCAAATTTTTGTCGATTGATCTAGACTAGCGTAGTCCTCTCACTCAAGATGCCGAGCCCATACCTTTTTTTTTCTTTCTTTAACGCCGGGAAATGCTCTGAGGCATTCCGCAGGGGAGTGGGTCTCACCAGGCGGGTATGTAGGACTCGCTGCGCCCGAAAGCTGGTAAGTGGACGCAGCTCTACCCACTAAAACACGGTGAGTGCCACCAATGCCGCCTTTGGTGAGGTGCCCCGGATCTGTTGAGCTAACAGAACACCTCGATGGCTAGTCAGTCCCTCAGGGGACCGACGCCACCTCCACAGATGGGTTTGCCCGTACCACAGAACAACCCCTCCCAACGTCACGACAGTACGATGGGGTGAGGTTCCCGTCTTCGCCCCTTACCTCCTGATCTTTTTTCCCCTCTTCTTATAAGATGGGTACAAAGAGCCTCCTCGGCTCAATTCACTTCGCCCAAGGTGCTGGGCACATCCTAGGCTACTGAGCCCCACTGCCACGAAAAAGCCACCATGAACCATGATGGGGTGGTCGACCCATACCCACTGGATCATTGTCGAACTTTTTACAAATAATAATCATTATTTATCTCTGCTATTATAAAATATTATATTCGGTAACGTTTTAATATTATTATAGTCATCCTGCTAACGTTTCAATATCAAAGTTTGTGCATTTCTACAAAATCTACAGTAGCTTTAGATTACCCGATACAAAGATTATTTGATATGATCCAATGACATTAAAGGAAATGCTCGCTTCCGAGGAAATTCTTCAACGATTAATAGTATTAGAACTGTTATTCATAGACTAAAACATAAATACTATCTGCTACGATCACCATTTTATATTCTGAGACATAAGATGTTAAGTCTCTGTGCAAGTAATTAATTATAATAATATACACTAATACATCAAATATTATATGAATCAGTTTAATACATAATATATTTAAACATCAGCAAGTTGGTCAAGCTTATATTCGCTCTAGTTCTTTATAAATAAAATATAAACAAAATCCATACACTGTATACAAACTTTGCGTTTATTATGTAAGTAGGATTCACATACTCTCGCGGTTGGTTCTTAATTCTTATGAACTTGTGTAATGAAAACTTGTTTGAGATTTTCATAAAGCCATATACACATTCTTGACCAGCACAGCCACTTCATCATCCGAATCGTCTGCACTTGGATTCGAATCCAGGACCTCTGCGTAAAGTATTTAGTCACTTGATCACACTTGCCTACTATCTGACCGACAATATTAAAACAGAACAATCGCAGAAAAACATACATAATGTTTACACGAATTTCACTAATTATAAATAAATACTTTTAGGAGATTTATCGCGAATTTTTTTGTACATTCCTTACTTAACACTAAAGTATCCGAAATAAAGTAAATGTAAAAATTCCCCGACGCAAAAAAGTTGCATTATAAGTGACGACCTCTGTGGCTTAATGGTAAGCGCGTTGGCACTCAAGCCGGAGGTTGCGGGTTCGAATCCCGCCCGGGAACAAAAAGTTTTCTGTGTTCCTAGGTCATGGGTGTGTATTAAATTGTGTCTTAAATAATAAAACATTTTAAATATATGTGTAAACTTAAATATATTTCCGTTGTCTGGTACCCGTAACACAAGTTCTTCGAGAACTTACCGCGGGACCAGATTGACGAGGTGTAAAAGCATCCATAGGTATATTATATTATTATTTTTATTATTATAAGTTTGACAACTGAGTAAGGGCACTGTAGCAATAAAACGGATAATTAAACGGATAATGAAACGGAAAAATGAAATAAAAAGAAAATCGATTCGGATGCTTTTTTACTTTCAAACAGATCTAATCATAGTTCTTAGACATGTTTTATAAAAACGTTTCATCCATTTCAATAGTTAATGGGTTTTTCAAGTATAACCTGTATATTATAGCAAAAATATTGATGAAATAACAATGTTTACGCAACAGTATCAAGTGGCAAACACTTATCGTGTTACATTAAATCGCAAATGGCAATTAAACATACGCTAGCTTCGGTAATTACGTTAAATGGACGGGGCGATATTCAATGCCCGATATCGATTTAACTTCATACGTACATTACTAAGTTACCCGTGTCTTTGAACAGGAAATTTAATTCGCGTTTAAAATATGTAAGCCATATATTTTTAGGTATGTTCAACAATCCTATTTCGTACTGTGATTAAAAGATTTTATTTAAGGCCAACTGAAATTTAAATACAAAAACTACGGCAAGACACAACATGTCACACAAACTTAAAAATAGGTTATCTACGAAATACATTGCTCAAATTTTACTTTTGAAAATTAATTTCCAACTTCTTTTTACTATTTTTTTTTAGGAACAAATAAGGTTGTTTGTGATAATGAATATTTCGAGTTGATTTATCGTTTTTCAGTACAATATGTATGGATTATTTTTTTGCCAGTTCTGACCTTAAATGGTCTAGAGTGGTAAAGAGTATTTTGATCCCAATACGAAGTAGGATGGTTGGTTGGAAAAAAGTTTTTTGTGGATTTTAGCTTTATTTTTATTTTCTGTTTATCTTAAAAAGTTATATAATATAGTCTCCAAAAATCCATTCCGTAAGGCGTAATATATAATAACAAGAAATGTTGTTATGTTTATTCTACATGTCTTAGATTTTCCATTTTTTAACTAAATATAACAAACCTCAAAAAAATATTTTAAGCAAAATAATTTACACCGTACATATTTATATTCTTTGAAACGTTCAAAATACATGTTGTTACAAAGTTGTTTCGTTTTTCGTTCATAATTGGCTAAGTAGCATATAATATCTTTAATGGCTCCTCTAAACGATGGGCCAGGGCTGGGCCAACGAGATGGCCATGCAATAGTAGACACGCAACTACCCGCTAGCGACATTCAGTTGTGAATAACTCGTTTTCCAAGATGGATGTAGCATTAGCCGCTGCACCAATGTATCCACATATATACACCACATACCAATATGTTCTTAATGTGCACAAGAATAAGGTTATTAAAAAGAAAGGGCGTAGAAGAAGATGGTGGATGTTATCCATGTATCGCATTAGAACTAAATAGGGCGTTACCTTATTAAGTTACCTTATTTTTATCTTTGTTTAGTTTTTGTTTAAGATTCCATATCACGCTTTTGCCCTTAAAACTTTATTACTTCATAATGAGGCCATGTATCGTCATTTTTAAACAAAAAAAAAACGATACAAAGCACATACCTACGTCCATACTCAAGTGCGTTTAAACATGCACTGTGGAGTGTGGACTGTGGAATGGGCCACCGACCATATGTTGATGCGTATCACCATCGCTGGCCTTTGATGTGCGGGCGAAAAACTCACACAGTGGCTTTCTCATAGCCATACTGCCGCGCCATAAGCCATCCGACACCACTGCACTCTCTACAAGCTGGCCCATCTTAGTGGACCATATCAGCTCTACATGGCCCATTGTGTAGAGCTGACATGACAAGCGATGTAATTGAAACGGGTTATTTGATCGTCGAGGTCATACTTTTAACTATTGTACTTATAAGGTTATATGTCTTCCCTTTAAAACTTATTTAATATATATCAAAGACTATTAAACTATTATATTATGTGGTTATCGTACTATGCGAATATTTGGTTGAGTTTTGGTATTCTGTCAAGGTTATGGCCGTTTGACGATTAAGCATTAGCGATCCTATGTTACACTGCCGGGCATGGAGCTCTATCTCACGGATTGGGAGAAATTATGACTTACCCGGTAGAAGCAAATGATCGGTAAGGCAAGTAGCCTTTCAAACATCACCTGCCGAACTTTATAATTTGATCTGTTTTTAAAAACAATAATTATAAACATTGCTCTTTCTCAGTAAAACTCTCGTATACAGTCCAAGTTATAAAACTATCCATCCTTTAGTTCAATGATTGCAGTATGTTTTCAATAGACATATTGATAAGCCAGACTAATGATGTGTTGTTTTCATCAGACATAATGATAAGCCAGACTAAAGATGTGTTGTTTTCAACAGACATAATGATTTGCCGTGGAACATTCGCAAGTTTCTGCGCAACCAGATCAACGAGTTTGAACTTGACACTGACCTCACGATGGTGGAGCCCTGGTCGATCTCTAAGTACTCTCACACTGATCTCCCGAGGCTGAGAGAAGGAATGGTTGGAGCACAAGTAAGTATAAGGTTTATTTGACCGTTTTATATACTCGTATATAGACATTCGTATAATATGATCATGGATGTGTAATTATAAATTATAGGTATAACTATGTATACGTTTCTAGTACACGTAACAAATTTCTTACAAGCTTAGTAACCAGACTAATGTTTTTTTTTTCTTTAACGCCGGGAAATGCTCTGAGGATCATCATCCCGCGGGGGAGTGGGTCTCCCCAGGCGGGTATGTGGGACTTGCTGCGCCCGAAAGCTAGTAAGTGGACGCAGCTCTACCCACTAAAACCAAGCGAATGCCACCAATGCCGCCTTTGGTGAGGTGCCCCGGAGTTAATAAACAAACAGCACCTCGACGGCTAGTCAGTCTCGCAAGGGACCGACGCCACCTCCACAGAGGGGTTGTCCCGCACCACAAAACAACCCCTCCCAACGTCGGGACAGTACAATGGGGTAAGGTTCCCATCCTCGCCCCTTGCCCCCTGCTCTTTAGTCCCCTCTTCTTATAAGAGGGGTACAAAGAGGCCCCTCGGCTCAATTAGCTTCGCCCAAGGTGCTCGGCTCACCCTAGGCTACTGAGCCCCACCGCCACGACAAGGCCTGAACCATGGTGGGGAACCAGACTAATGTAATGCGGTGGTGGAGTTCGTTTTTTTAATTCATATTTATTTATTGATCATCATTATAAATATCAGACTTCAACCGTTCTTGACTGGACTTTAACTCGGCGGGTAAACAAACCTTCTGTCACCATGAATGTGGCTCCCCAGAACCTTATTGATTCACAAATCGCCATATAGTATGATGTCGTAACAACACTTGTGGGCCGGCCACATACGCCCAATTACAGATCTAGATAATGGATAGTTTTGGAGTGGTGGCCTTTGTGTTTGTGGTGGTTTGGGAAGATGGGGGTCGAAAGAAGTAACTGGGACAAAGACCTCCGTAAAATAACCGGTCGTTAGATGCGGTTGTCCCCACCAACGGGCCTTGACGTTTATTGATAGAGGCCTATGCTCGGCAATGGAATTATGTATACGCAGCTA
Source organism: Helleia helle (assembly GCA_963853865.1). NCBI lineage: Eukaryota > Metazoa > Arthropoda > Insecta > Lepidoptera > Lycaenidae > Helleia > Helleia helle. The sequence continues at coordinate 12,509,155 of OY971420.1, forward strand.
TTAAATAACAGCAAGGTAAACATAAGCGTTCATTTAGGGAGGCCTATGTTCAGCAGTGGACGCATAGAGGCCGATGATGAAAATGAAGATAAATAATGAACTTTATTGTAAATCTAATCACGTTTCATTTAATTACAAAATTAGTAGTTATCTGAAGTAAATAAGATACCTACTAATGGTCATTGAAATATCGCTAACAAAGTTTCATTACAAACCCTCGAGCTAAGCCAAAACATTGTTTGGAATAAGTGCCATGCCAATAAAAGGTAGTGCCGTGCTACTTTGTAGCCAAATTGGGCCAGCAGGACCGTGGTGGTACCTCTCGTTAACATAATACCGGCATCAAATTACAGCTATTCTATCGCGTTTCGTGGGGTTTTTGAGTTTCCAGTGGCCAAAAGTAAAGTTATGTAGTACATTAAAAGACATATATTTGTTATAAATATTATATAGTCTTATATTTTCACACATAATCTTGCTACTTATAAGATTTAAGATCTGAGTGAGAGCATATAATGAGATATTGCTTAGAAATACATTTATAAAATGCGAAGCAAAGATTTTGCTTAGACCGTGTTAGCATTGTGATTTGCTTAGGGATAGTAGCAGGGATTCGTAACTGGGTTGCGAGAACATTATAAACTATGCACAAATAAAAACTATAAAACTCATGAGAAATTCATTACCACACCAGAATATTATAAAGGAGTATGAGATTTTTAAAACTCTTATCTATATTCATATTCGCTCTAAAAACTTAATATAAGATTTAATAGAGAAATAGTATAATTAAAAACTATTTAAAATGGGATATTTACTAAGTTTTTAGTCTTATTTCGTGGAACTCGATCACAATCTCGTGAACGAGATATTCCGTAGACAATGTCAAAATATTGAGCTCCGCAAATATTTTCAGTATTATTTCGTTGAGCTCGATAACAATCTCGTGAAAAAGACATTCGTAGATAATATCGAAATATCGAGCTCCGCGAAGTTTTTCAGTTTTATTTCATGCAGTTACTTCACAGTCTCATAAACAAGATATTCGTAGACAATGTCACAATATCGAGTTCCGCAAAATAAAACCGTAAAACATGGTAAGCATCCCGTTTTAAATAGTTTTAATAGTAAAAATAACCATGTTAATTTATTAGGACCTGGATGACCGAGCTTTGCTCGGTATTATTTTTTTTTTTTTTTTTTAAACAAAATGACATTTTCTAAAAATGATTCCTAGCTAGATCGATTTATCGCCCCCGAAACCGCCAATATACTAAATTTCATGAAAATCGTTGGAGCCGATTCCGAGATTCCAATTATATATATATATATATATATATATATATATATATATATATATATATATAAGAATTGCTCATTTAAAGATATAAGATTATATCTTATAAAGAGTATGATAATTCAAGAGACTTTATATAGTTATAAAACGAGAAAAAAAACTTTATTCCCCTAAAAATCAATCTTAATTCAGAATTGCCATCGTCTTCTTATCTTGTTGGAAGTTGAATTCTAGACCTTTCGGCTTATTGGCCATAAAATTTTCATCTCATTATTTATTATGAACAATAAAAAGAGGCGTATGTCAAGCAGTCGACGGACGCGTGAAAATTTATATATTAATATTTAATCTAGATGTTTATTTGGAATATATCTCACAAAGTTCGTAAATATAGACTAAAATACTGGTGCTCGTGTTATGTCAAACGGACGGACAAATGTCCGTGTAATATCGCTAGTGAATTTATTATATCACAGCTTTATGTATATAACATAAGCTTTATGTTTACAGCTTTATATTTACATATTTGGTAACATTCTAAACTAATCGCTTTCGACATAAGAAAAATCTGGAAAATCGTTAAAACTATTTTAAATTGAACGTAATTTCGTTTTAGGTCCACTTGAATTCTTTTAAAAGCTTTTATTTTCATCAAGTGCCAAAATTTTAATATTCTTGACCCCAATAGCAAGTGCCATAAAGTGCTACGTAAAAATTAAAATGAATATAAATTCATTCATAGAATATTAAAGCACAATATCTTTTTTTACATAAATATTTTTTTAAAACAACCTACTTTATTAATCAATCCATATACGATTGCTAAAACTAGTTTTTACCAATGTCTATGCCTGCGTATCTTTGGGGTTGTTCTGATATCATATTAAATCGCTTATCCTATACTCGATCTCTTATTTGTTGGTAGAAATACCAAATATCAACAACATTTGACAATAATTCTAGATTTACTATAGATAGGCAAGTAGACGAACTTTTTTATTAAAAGCTCTTATTATTAGAATCAGTTATTAAAAGTTAAAAGCTTTTATTTATTAAAAGCTTTCAATTAACTTGCAATGTATGAATGTTTGTCCGAGTGGAATCTTGCAACTCAATTTTGAAGCAGATATCTCTAAAAACTTGAGCTGAAATTTTGTATACACGTTTAGTTTGGATGACAATCCATGATTAGCTGTGTGACATTATTCTAAATCCAACATGGCGGAACAACCAAGATGGCAGACTATTTACTTTTAATGTACTCCTACAATATGTGTATCGAATGAAAGAGCTTGCTGAGAGTAACTAGAAAAATTAAGTTACGTCACTTTAAATCCAATATGGCGTACTTCTGAATTTTAAATCAGTTGTCTAACCAATTGCCAAAAATTTATTTATAAATACATCATACAACCAATATGTGTATATGGCGTATAAACAGACTCTACAGATTCATATAATAAATGTGTTTCTTCGTCGTTTCGCGTCATAATGGAGTACATCAATCATACCTGTCTCCAATTGAAAATTCAAATTTTTGCCAACAGAATAAATTTCACACCTATATTTTTCAATGACAGTAAAACGCAAATCCAGAAGGAATGAAATATCGCCCAAAACGACGACGTTTAACGGCGATCTGAGATTCAAACATCGATTTTACAGCCATCCATTACTTGCTCGTGGACGCGTATAAAACTCATTGTTAAAATATTATTAAAATTAGCCCAGGGCCATTTGCTATGACTAGGATTTAGTAATAAATTTAGCTATCTTTTAGATCGCACAAAGGCTAAGTTAGATAGTATATTACTAGCTATTGTGAACAGATTTAAGATCATGGACTTACAATCGTATATGATGGGAGTTGCTAAATTTAACACTACTGTTGCATCGAAGTGAAGATTGTAAAATATCTCTCAAAAACCCATGTATATCATTATCAATATCAGTCGTCTATCTCCTATTCTAAGTGATTTAAGCTAAATTTTATGCAAATTCGTCTTACCGCTTAAGTGTAAGAGGTAGTGCCATGCTGCTTTGCAGCCGAATTGGGTCGGCACGACCGGGATGGTACCTCTCGCTCACATAACACCGGCGTCAAGTGACAGCTATGTTGCGCGTTTCGTGCGGTTTGTGAGTTTCCGGTGGCCCATTGGGGGGATAGGGAAAAGGACGCATCTGCAATAATCTCTGATTGTGCGGATGTGTATGGGCGCCGATAATCGCCTTTAGGCTTCGACTGCTCGTTTGCCTTCCTATGCTATAAAAATAAAGTGCGGAACAATACTTAGAAGCTATCACAGAACAGCCGTAATTAAGTTTACTTGTAATATGAGAATTATATACTTATTTAAAGTACGTTTTGAAAATCACCATCCATTTTATATATATATATATATATAGAAGACGGACAGTCGGTTCATCTGATGGTAAGTGAATAGCGACATCAATAGACACCCGCTATACCAGAGGATCTGCAGGTGCGTTGCCGGCCTTTTAGACATGAGTATGCTCTTTTATTCCTTTTTAGAGTCATATATTATCCAAATAATGTTTTACAGATTAAAGCGAAAAAATGATTGAAGCAGCTCTTGTATTTATCTCCAGTGGTTTATTTATATATCTTTCATTTACTTATACTACTAATAATATAAACGCGAAAGTTTGTAACAATGTATGTATGTATGTTTATTCTTTTACGCAAAACTACTAAATAGATTTTAATGAAACTTTACAATAACGTAGCTTATATATTAGAATAACATTTATGCTATAATTTATCCCTATACTCTCACTCGCTGCTAGTTAATTATAAAATTAAGTTAATCATTCGTATCTTTATTAACTAACGAGACATCGTAACTCAGGAGCATAAGATTTACTAATAACTTCATTATGTCAAATCTATATTCGTTTGCTTGATATATGTTCAGATGTATATAGGCTAATAATTGATGATGACGAAATAATTAAACATAGCGCAGAATTGGTGATATACATTCATTAATGTTAATAATAAAAAACCGTTAAATTAAACAAAAGTAAATATCAAAACCGACAAATCCTATTTGAAAATCCGATTAACATTTGGTCCTGATTTGTGTATCTGTACCAAACGTTAATCCAGTTTGATAAAGTGAACAATAATCCTAATCAATAAATATCAAATGAAAATAATATGAAACCTAAAACAATAGCAATCGAAATAGGATATCGATAGGATGTTAAAAAGACGGGAAAGTGATCTTACTTACTGTTACTTTTTAATAACATTTCGGGATAAAAAGTACCTTCTCCTCCGGTTGAAACTGATTTAAACAAACAAATATCCACATTTAGAGCAAAATAATACATGAATGTTTCATAAACAGTTTAGTATGGAAGTTAAAGTTTAAATTATCAAACACTAAACAGAAATAACTCTCAGAGTTGTTGCATTTGCGAATATAGCATACATAGGTATTTTGCAATAATAAACATAATGATAAATCTAGCTCGGTGCCAGGACATGCCCTTCTTTCGAAAACAATGCGAACAAAATACAGCAACGCTGTATGACAAACAGATTAGTAGGATGGTGGTATCCATGTGCGGCAGAACGGCATCTCTCCCATCGGTATTTTTTTTTTAATGTAATCTCTTACAAATCGCCAACATCATCAGCCCGTTATTGCCCACACTCTTCCTTTCTCCCAATCTCATCTGTCCCTTCTCATCCATATTTTGCCCATCTACAAGTAAACATCACCAATAGGGAAATCCCCTGATACTTCCCGTCCGTATTATGTAATTAAACTTTATAATAAAGGTTAATTGGTTTTTGGACTTTTAGTTTAAAAACCCCAAGGTAATGGAGCAAACTTAAGTTGATTTTGGACTTAAATTGGTTAAAAACGAATTAGTTGTTGGCTCATAAAGTAGAACGGCATGATTATTCTAAATTCTCTTAGTATATAAGTGTAAAAATGTAAATAGTTGTAGAGTTACGTTTCCTGTTACTACGAGAATCCTTAGTTTTTAACCTATATATTACTTCTAACCTCCCGCAGTTAATTGGGCCGCATTATGCAAATCCGTCTTACCGCTTAAGTGTAAGAGGTAGTGCCATGCTGCTTTGCAGCCGAATTGGGCTGGCACAACCGTGGTGGTACCTCTCGCTCACATAACACCGGTGTCAAGTGACAGCTATGCTGTCGCGTTTCGTGCGGTTTGTGAGTTTCTGGTGGCCCATTGGGAGGTATAGGAAAAAGAAGGGCAACGCATCTGCATAACTTTTGGCTGTGCCAATGTCTATCGGCGTCGGTAGTCACCTCCGGCTCCGACTGGCGGTTGCCTCCATGTGACATTAAAAAAAATGGTTCCAATTTACAAACTATAATAATTTAAAGAATACTATTTACTTCCACTGTAAGGCCCGATAGTACGTTTTTATAAAATATATTTATTTTATTTAGTAGTACATTTTTATTATATTAAAATAACTTTTACAGATTTTATCGCGGTTTATTAAGATTTTTAAATGCCCGACGTTTCGGATACTTTCCAGCAACCATGTTCATGGGAGGATTGAGGTGTCAGACGTCCTATAGTATTTATTTTGTGTCCTAACGATACAAAATTATTCGTAACTACCCTATGATACATCAATATTTTAATTCAAATTAGTACCTACTACCAGCAAAAAAACTACGAAAAAGTTATATTTTTTATTCATATATTTTATTATTGTTCCTAGCATTGTTAATAAATAGTACTTTGTCATTTATATAAACATATTGGATATAAATTACATAGAACTTAAAACTAAAAACCTTAAAAAATATAATATAATAACTTAAGTATATTAATAAAAAGGAGTCCCTTTACGCAAGGTTACGAAGATTTTCACAGCGTTCCCCCTTTGAATTGCTAGACTAATTCTTTGTCCGAGGTAGCTGCCAGCTCTTCGGTCTCCTGTGATGTCGACTAACCTTTTTGTTATTTCCTTAAAGAGCCTTAAAGCGCTAGGACCCCACGGACCAAGGGTCTCCGAATGGGACAAAATCATATTCGGAGCCTAGACCTCTGTATTTGCATATTTTAGCTTTTTCATCCGCTTCATTATTATATATAAGTATTCCTTTTTTATAATAATATAATGAATTCTATTAATAAATCATTTTTGGATGAATTACTAATATATGAATACTTCATTAAAAACGCGTGCAATACAAAAGTGCGATCCTCATAAGGATTCGTATCTTGTAATGGATAGCGTGATCTACATTTTATGTTAACGCCATCTATTGACACATCTAAAAAACTTCTTGTTACACTATACATCTTATATCTTACCTAGGGTCTCAAACTATCTCCATATCAAAATTTCACTCAAATCGGTTTAGTGGTTTAACAAATACACAGTCCCGGTGTATTAGCTGCACAACTACCGTTCCCGTGGGATTTTCAGGATAGCAACTATTTTAAGTCCTACTTTAAGTTCCAAAGTATCTTCATACCAATTTTCACCAAAATCTGTTCCATGGTTTAGAAGATAGACAGTCCCGGGTTTTACCCACATAGGTCCCGTTCCCGTGGGATTTTTAGGATAAAAACTATTTTTAATCCTACGTTAAATTCCAAAGTATCTTCATATCAAATTTCACACAAATCTGTGCCGTGGTTTAGAAGATAGACAGTCCCGGGGTCTAACGCGCATAGTTCCCATTCCCGTGGGATTTTCAGGATAAGATTTATTTTAAATCCTACGTTAAGTTTCTAAGTACCTTCATATTTAATTTCACCCAAATCTGTTCCGTGGTTTAGAAGATAGTCAGCCTCGGGGATTTTCAGGATAAAAACTATTTAATGTCCTATGTTAATTTTCAAAGTATCTTCATCACCCAAATCTGTTCCGTGGTTCAGAAGATAGATAGTCCCGGGGTTTTACCCGCATAAATCCCGTTCCCGTAGGATTTTCGGGAAAAAAACTATCCTATGTCCTTTCTCGGGTTTCAGGCTATTTTTGTGCCAAATTTCATCCAAATCTGTTCAGCGGTTTAGGCGTGAAGAAGAGACAGACAGACAGACAGAGTTACTTTCGCATTTATAACATTAGTAAGGATTACTTTATCTTGTCCTTAATTTTGATTTTTTTTTTTTTAAATTTAAAAAATTGAAAACGCATGTTAGCTACTGTAGACAGAGAGACAATACGAGACAAGTCGTAAACAAATTTTGTCGTGCGAGCATGCCAAGTCAGCAGGTTAACACTTAGGTAACTATAATACGTTTTAATAAAGCGTTTCACTTCTTCTGCTATTTTAATATACAAGTGCCAAGAATATTGAATTCCCCTCATGAAAGTTCTTGCTGCAAAATGGCCACAAATTTCCAATAAACCCGTTTCCAATTTCGTCCGTGAAGTGAGACACATGTTCTCAGCCATGGACTAAAATCGACTACTATTGAAAAATAGTACAACATACCTATTCTTACAACTATTTTACTTACTAACTAACCTACTCTGTAATTATATATAATCTGTGATTAATCTTTTTTTTTCTTTAACGCCGGGAAATGTTCTGAGGCATTCTGGGTATGTGGGACTCGCTGCGCCCGAAAGATTATGGACGCAGCTCTACCCACTAAAACCCGGCGAGTGCCACCAGTGCCGCCTTTGGTGAGGTGCCACGGATCTGTTAAGCTAACAGGGCACCTCAACAGCAAGTCAGTCCCACAAGGGACTGACGCCACCTCCACAGAGGGGTTGTTCCGCACCACAGAACAACCCCTCCCAACGTCGGGACAGTACAATGAGGTGAGGTTCCCATCCTCGCCCCTTGCCCCCTGCTCTTTTGTCCCCTCTTCTTATATGAGGGGTACAAAGAACCTCCTCGGTTCCATTAGCTTCGCCCAAGGTGCTGGGCTCACCCTAGGCTACTGAGCCCCATCGCCACGTCAAGGCCTGAACCATGGTGGGGATCTGTGATTAATCTTTACTTAATCTTGTTTATAGTCCAGTAGTGAAAATTTATCACTCATTCATTATCCTCTTAAATCTTAATAATCTTACTCCACTTTTGATGTGATAGATATTATATTAGTCTCGGCAATAAAATTGACTGTAATGCCGTGACTATGAACGAGAAGATATGATAGCATGACGCTATTAACGCTATTAAAGTGAAGATTTGGAATAAATAGCTTTATTATTATTATTACTATCTAGTAAGTGTGGCTATAAGCTATCAAACCCATCGTTAGGCTGGACACAGTTTTAGATAAATCGAAGTCAAAATGAGCAGACACAGTAATTTCTAACAAGACAATAGTACCAACAAGTATAGAACAAAAACATCAAGTATGGAAAACAAATTCCGTCGAATTTGTGCTGCGACGCTGCGCCGCTTCTGCGCTCTGATTGGCCGACTGATGGCTCTTGATGGACGATTGGCCGATAGCACGTACCTACAGATCACTGGTTGGTAGAATTGCTATTATTCAGTGACAAATCACTTACCAGTTTCGGAATTATATGGCTCACATTACTACTCTATCCGGTTATATGCTCGATGAATAAATACTATCACAAAGGATTAGCACTGATTTACAGCAGCTAGGAAATACTCCAAATAACACATTCGTTCAGGAAATTGGAAAGATCAAAATTGAAATAAAATAAGCTAACTTCATTCAGAAACGAATAAAGGGTATCCATCCGATTATAATGTAATAGAATTTCAAATATTTAATATATTATCGGTTAAAAATATGCCATGAACGTGTGTAATGCAGCTCAAAATATGGCGAGGGCATAAAAATTCTAGCTCGATGCAGTAAAATTGGTTGCAGGATTAAGCTTTCACTTTGCTTGACAAAGGTTCTATTAAACATTCGCTTTGGACTCCACCCTACCCTGTGAATAGAATATTAATTCGAACGAACTTTATATTTGGGGTTATTGTTTGGCTTCACTTATTTTTTTGGCTTTGTCATCTATCATTCCTTTGTGGGATTAGTCTCGTAATTTAAAAAAAATGTCACTTATCACTTACCACCAGGTAAAATGAGTGTCCCTTTGCCCCCCCTCTTCTATAAAAAATGTAAAATAGTCCTTGTGCATGTCATAAACCTGTTAGTTCTATATATGATGCGGTCTCTCTTCATGAACATCAGAACGATAGGCATGACCATAGACTTAGAATATACAAAATAGACCACCTGACAGCCCGAAAATGCGTGACGATTTTTGAAATGTCAATGTGTGCAGAGCACACGCACACATTGACACACAGTGATGTATCTTTGACTATCGATACTCGATAGTACAGCCAGTTCGAGTAAATTGTAAACATTGTAGTTTGGGGTGAATTTTCCAATGGTCAGATATGTTATGGTTTTTATAAAGGTACTTAATATACACATTACAAAGTCAACATAATTATTCCTCAGTGATGATGATGATTATGAAGGAGGGTAAACTACATAATATTCCTCAGATCAAAGTTATCCGCCGATTGCAAAAGCAGCCCTTAAATTATTTAGATAAAAGGTAAATAAATATTGAAATAAAACAACACGTAGTATATTATTTATTCTCAAATGAAATATCATAATACTCTTACATATACTTACTATTTATATAAAATATTGACTTTTATTATGTATGTATTATTTGTTTCAAATGATTTTAACAAAAGGAAAATAATACAATTTGGGAACGAATCGATCAATATTCAATGGACGCTTGATCCATGACTTACTACACAAGATTTACACAACCTAAGTATATGCGCAGTTATTATTTTAACGGTTACTTTAAAATTATACTGTTACAAACGTAAAACAAGTAATTTAATTAAAATTAAAAAAAAATGGGTAGATGCTACTGTCCTTTAAACAAAATAATCTTATTCTGGTGGTTCCTTACAGTCTCCTCACTCAAATTAAGTAGCTTACATTCGTATTTGAGCCGAATATCGAACAGATGTCTATAATACTTCATTATTAAGTATCTGTGCCCACTTAAAACTTATTGGTCCATATTGTGGCTCGTCAAGCACAAAAACAAGTCGGAAATATCTTCCGATATCAGAAACGTCGCTTTGCAAATTGTATTGTTAGGTTTCCAACCAAAACGCCCAGTTAATATCAGCCATTTTCCTCTAATTATACGATTTTGAGGGAATCTGTAAAACAAAATGATTATGATTCAGACCTAACAAGCAAACAGTCGGAGAGGACATTAGTACGGGAGCGGATTTGACAGCGAGTGCCGGAGATTGGTGGCGCTGCAGTGTCGATTCAAAAACTTGTGGTAGGATTGGCAAGAATATAGGCTGGACGGCCGAGGCGCAGGGATGTTTGTATTACGTTATAGACACACCCGACTACTGCCTTTAAAAAGCGAGGTCTTGTTCGTATAGGGGCGATTTATATCTGCGACCTCAAGGAGGACGGAAGTCTGGCCAAATCACTATCGGCCATGTTAAGTTTGTTAATTAATGTTGGGCCAACCTCTATGTATGTGTGAGGTTCGTGTATGTGTATGCATGTGCAGTGTGGGTAAAGACGGAGGTGCTTTATGCATGCACATGCACACGCACCTACACATTACTTCTGGACCTAAGATTGTTATTGTTTGATCAGAATGTAATAAAATGGTTGTTATTATTATTTAAAACGCATTTCCTTTCTAATATTCCCGTTACATAATATAAACCTTGCTCTTGAGTCACTCTATATTATATCGAAAGCTGTTTTATTTTTTGTTGTTTTTAGATTAGTTTCAAATTAATGATATTATAAACCAATAAGCATGTCGATAAATTTGAATCAAGCACTAGCGTATATGTATAAAATATTGGTGAAACTTAATATTCAAATATTGTGTAATTTAAGAACGATTGTATCTTTAATTTAGGAAAAATATGAAAGTAAATAGGACGATTGACATCATTTTATTTGAAATAGAGAAGTAAAGATAGAATATAGCAAAAAATAAACACATCTTAGCAATTAGGACATGAAGATGAATTACCTGTGAAATGTATAATTTTCACGATTGTTTCTATGATTCACATTATACCGCACCGTATAGTATTTTTATCTTTTTACATGCAATAGTATTTATTGCAAATATATCTGGAACAACGAAATAAATTGCAAATACTGAGAGGCTCTTTTAACGCTTGGTGACTTTGGCTGACCTGTCAAATAAAAGTGGTTACACTTGACATTAGATTGCTCTCTCTTTTCTTCATCTTGTTATAATTCCATAAAGGACTGTCTTCTCTTTCCAACTCTTTATTGGTCTATTATTGTATATGTTTATGGGCATGACTGTTCGTTCGGAACTTTCATTGGGCCTAAAGTAATGAAGACCACAAGATCAAAGCGGGCACATATAGTTACTTCGACGACGTTGTACCTTTACAAATAAGATTCCTAATGAAATTGAAAAATATAGTCAATACCATGCGACAGTCAAGAGCGCTGTAGTGGTAATGCGCCTGTCACATTCTAAAAATTGGTGCCCGACCTTTACAAATAAGATTCCTAATGAAATTGAAAAATATAGTCAATACCATGCGACAGTCAAGAGCGCTGTAGTGGTAATGCGCCGGTCACATTCCAAAAATTGGTGCCCGACCTTTACAAATAAGATTCCTAATGAAATTAAAAAATATAGTCAATACCATGCGACAGTCAAGAGCGCTGTAGTGGTAATGCGCCGGTCACATTCTAAAAATTGGTGCCCGACCTTTACAAATAAGATTACTAATTAAATTGAAAAATATAGTCAATACCATGCGACAGTCAAGAGCGCTGTAGTGGTAATGCGCCTGTCACATTCTAAAAATTGGTGCCCGACCTTTACAAATAAGATTCCTAATGAAATTGAAAAATATAGTCAATACCATGCGACAGTCAAGAGCGCTGTAGTGGTAATGCGCCGGTCACATTCCAAAAATTGGTGCCCGACCTTTACAAATAAGATTCCTAATGAAATTAAAAAATATAGTCAATACCATGCGACAGTCAAGAGCGCTGTAGTGGTAATGCGCCGGTCACATTCTAAAAATTGGTGCCCGACCTTTACAAATAAGATTACTAATTAAATTGAAAAATATAGTCAATACCATGCGACAGTCAAGAGCGCTGTAGTGGTAATGCGCCGGTCACATTCCAAAAATTGGTGCCCGACCTTTACAAATAAGATTCCTAATGAAATTGAAAAATATAGTCAATACCATGCGACAGTCAAGAGCGCTGTAGTGGTAATGCGCCGGTTACATTCCAAAAATTGGTGCCCGGTAGGTCCTTAGAATTCAACCTTGATTTATTTATTTATTTATTTCAATTTACTGCATTGGGCAGTTGAGGAATGTAGAGGGAAGTAGATGGCAGGACGATCAGTTCACGGGTTGATTCTAGCATTAAGCAAATAGTAGGATATCGATCATCTCAGAATTAGTTAAGGGTACGTCGTCATCATTCATGACTATGATGATGATACTGCCATAACTTCGATTCTCACCACCGCCATTAGAAGATCTAAATATATAAATTCTATACCAATCGAAATTATGAAGCCCATAGAATATGCAAACGTTAGGTTGCCTATTCTTTTCCGGTCCGGTATAGATTTACCTGTTTATACTTGGCTACCCGATAGTTGTGACCGGAAAAGAATAGGCAACCTAACGTTTGCATATTCTATGGGCGTCATACTTTCGATTGGTATAGAATTTATCTAATAATCAAACCGGTGAAATGTATAATTTTTTTTTAATTATTACTTAAACATACCCTGGACTAAAATTTGCTGGCAACCCATATGCAATATATTTATTGACATATTAAATTAAATATAAAATACGTTTCATCAAATAAACATCTCGGTGAAGGTCGTTTTATCCCGGATCTTAACCTATTATTAATATTAAAAAAAATCTCGAACAAATAAACTCGTCAGCTTTATTATAAGCCTTTGCCTAGTAGTGGGACAATAGACTAGAAAAAAATATAGGTCTATTGTGTTCAAATGTTTACGCGAATTTCACATAGTATAATCTTTTTGGGGATTTTATCGCAGTCTATTAAGATTTTTACATTCCTGATGTTTCGCATATTTTACAATAGACTCATCTATCTCACTGGTACAATGAGATGGGGCTGTCACATGCCTAATCGATTCTTCTTTGTGGGCTTCTTAATGCGTATTCGAGTCAAATGTCTGTTAGACATTTTTACGACTCCCTAGGCTTTTGAAGGAATATTTCACGCTCCGGAAAACATACTATAAAGGTAATATGTGAAAAACTATTCTAATATACTTTAAGGTTTGAACATAATTCTTTGTATATCTTCTTCTAATCTAATATATAAAATTTCCATGTCACAATGTTAGTTACCGTACTCCTCCGAAACGGCTTTACCAATTTTTACCAAATTTTATATGCGTATTCAGTAGGTCTGAGAATCGGCTACTATCTATTTTTCATACCCCTAAGTGATAAGGGTGGTCAACACCTCAAATTTTAAAAGTTAACGCGGGCGAAGCTGCGGGCAACAGCTAGTTGTAATATATTAATTAGGTTGCCTATGAAATTGCCGTTTTGAAAAAGAAAACAATTTTTTTAAAGTATTTTTTATTTGTATTAATCGAAGTAATCACCCATGCAATCAATTAAAATCTTTTCATACATAACGGCAATTTCATAGGCAAAGACCTATTATTTAAAAATTGTTCATAATAATTTATATGAAATAGTACTTGAATATATTTGAAAGTACTAGAAATTATTCAGCACAAATTTTGTTTAATTTCAGTCACACAATATCTGAATATTGCATTTTTTTCTTTCTTCATTAGTATCATTTCATTGAATGTAAATGGATCATAAAGCAATGCTAATAATCTAAAAATTCAAGTCTCATATAACCGAAATTCAAAAGAAGCAAAATTAATATAAATTTAACTTAATTACATTGTGGTCAGCGTAATAACTCGCTTGAATGATATTAATTCGTCTCGAAATTTCCTTGTTATAAAGCTTGAGAAAATTGTCTCATTCAATCTTTTGTTGCATGCTTATTAAAATTTTTTGGGTAATGTATACATAAACTGCTCTTTTTATGGATTCTTCTTTGTTATTATTGTTTTATTCTTTTGTTTTATATGGTACTTACGATATAACTTGGCGGTACTGAAGAACAACCAGAGACTAGAGATTTTTGTGTAAATACTTGATGCTCGAAAATGTAAAATTAACTTCGATCAGGTAAACTTGAAGTGCGTTTATTGTACATGAGCCATTTTCCCACCATGTATAATATAATATAGAGTATGGTAATATTATGGTATTCAGCATGATAAAATCAATATTTCAGTAACGTAATACTTAACACCATATATAACTTCATTAAATATCGATGATTTGTGCATTTTATAGTTTCCCGGAATTATTAACTACTATGGACGTAGACCTTTGTTCAGCAGTGGATGGTTAAAGGCTGATGATGATGATGGATGTAGAATATAAAAGTTAAAATATAAATTTTAGGTAATCGAGAAAATTATGCAATCAAATGAAACTATAGTTACCACTATTATTACAATTTGCCTATATTTACGCTGAGATTGAAAATAAATGGGAACACGAGAGATTCTCGATACTCTTTTTTCAAGGCGTTCGAAGAATAAATTTCATATCATCTCCAGTGAACCAATGCGGGCTTCTGATGAAATACTTACAATATTTTCATTACTTTATAAGAGTCTATCGAATGATGATCTAGGTTCCATTATTACTATATACATTTCTTTTGTTATCGTAGAGAAAATTATTTTATGTATGTACCTAGGTAACAATGAAAATGTTTAGAAAATGAAAAACGGCTTAATGTAGAAAGTTGCCAATACTTTTATTGTTTTTCGAAGTAATCTCCGTTTCTTTGTACACATCGTCCCATTTGATGGAACCACTGAGAAAAGCAGTGGGCCCATTCTTCCTTAGGAGTCTCTTCTATGGCATTTTCGTACGCTTTCACCGCATCTTCAGGGCTCGTAAAGCGAATACCTGGAATTTTATCTTTAGTTCTTGAGAATAAATGAAAGTCGTAGGGCGCCAGGTCAGGACTGTAAGGCGGATGACTCATTATCTCGACACCTGCCATAGTCAAATATTCAACAGTCCGTTTTGCGGAGTGCGCTGAAACATTGTCGCGGTGAAGGAGGATCCTGCTTCGTGGGCGCTGCTGTCGAATTTTTTCCAAGACAACAGACAAACAGCGATTGACATACCAGTTTGCGGTAACTGTCCTTCCATCTTCTAGCACAACTGTCGCGAAATGACCTTTCCGACCAAAGAATGAGGCAATCATCTTTACCTTAGTTGACCGATCCTCGAAAGGAAACACCCACTGAGCTGATTGTCTTTTGGTTTCAGGTTCGTAGCAATATATCCAGCTTTCATCACCTGTGATGATGTCAAATACAGCATTTGAGTTACCGCCGTTGAACTTATCTAACTTTTGGCGACACCAGTCCATGCGGAGGCGTTTCTGGTCGTCGGTTAAAGTATGGGGAATCCATCTGGTACAAAGCTTCCTGACGCCTAAATGTTCGTGTAATATTTTTTGAACTTGACTCATACCAATTCCTAGGCTTGCCCGTATCTGCTGATAGGTCACTCTCTTATCTTCCTCTATCATGCGTAGCACAGCACTGATGTTATCTTCAGTAGTCGCTGTTAAAGGACGTCCCTCACGCGGATCATCACTGAGATTGCTACGTCCACGCTTAAACTCGTTAAACCAATTGTAAATAGTGGCACGAGATGGGGCTTCATTAAAAAATGCTAATCGCAGCCTATCATAGCTTTGTTGTTGAGTAAGCCCACAACGAAAGTCATAATAAATCATTGACCGAAAAAATTCTCGCGTTATGTTCATTTTCACGTGTAACAAGAGTTTTAGGTTTGCCGCAAATTCACAAAAACAAATGATTGCAATATACTACATTAGGTTACCAAAGAGTTCTAAAATTATAATTCAAAAAAAGTTTTCATTTTCAATGTTTCTAACTGGCCAGTTCTAAACATTTTCAGTGTTACCCACGTAGCCATGATCTCGGGTAGATACTGGCCCTATGTGGGACTCGCACCTGGGAGTGCCCTACTCGTAAACTACAACCACTGCGAGAGCATTCAGCCGCTTTTTGAGGGTCTTGGATCTGCATTCAACAGGATTACCTCAAGGACTTGGTGGCCCCGGCGTAGGCCAGACTACTCCTCGTAAGGGGGGACTGCCCTGCTGCTACTAAGCAGTCCCCACGATGTCGTGTCATACTGGGCCCAGGTTCCCATCCTGACCTCGACACGAGCACAGGAGCGTTATTGGAGGCGCATGAAGTAGCGTCTCCTACGCCCAGCCATGTTGGCGGCCTCCTCTCTCACCCGCTCGTCGGCCTCCTTCTGGGACATAGCTGTCTCGCAGAAGGATACCATCGCCATCCAGGACTCGGCGTCGCATCCAGCATCGCGGTGATGACGCCCGGCAAAGACAAGTCCCCTCCGATGACTGATGTCAGATCACGACGCAGCACCGCCCATCTCGAATATGCCCGAGATGGTCGGTACCCTCCCCAGATGGCCCAGCACACCCTCGAGGTATTCCAAGTCCACCGCCGCACCACAATCGTGACACACTGTCAACGGCTCCCTGCGGGCCGTCCGGCACAGGTATTCACCAAAGCAACCATGCCCGGTGAGCACCTGTGTCAGACGGAAGGTGAGGGGATTACGCTTATGGCACACCGCTCGAGGACCGGGCGCAGAGCAGCCATTAGGTTTTTACCATACGGCTGCCGCACCAGATCCTCCCCCCATCTGCGCATTAGCGCCTCTTGCCCTAGTCTGCGAACCTGCAGGATTCCATTCAGCGTAAGGCTCTCGCCTAGAGTCTAATGGAAATAGGAATGTGTCTTGACACGAACCTCCGCCACGAGTTGCAAGTTTAAATTTAGCGTGCAAGTAGAGAAGTAGAATAGAATTTTATCTATTTTTCAGTTAAGTTAGTGGGCCTGGGTAATCACCATGTTTGAGCAATTTAGTAAAATTTATAAGTTTTGTACATATAAAGCTGTAAGCTTTAAAAACTCTAAAAAAGTGAGATAGACTGCGGAAACTATATCCATATAGCAAGAAAATATAATATCTACATTTTGTAATTCTAATGCACACCGAGTTACGGTTTCTTTGCTGTATTTCGTGTACAACTTTAGACAGTAAGTAATTAAAGGATTCTTCTGACATCCGTATTCCGTAGTGCAGTGAAATACTCTACTCCTGCTAGTTCATGAAATAAAGTTGCATTTGCGCTATATTCATTTCTCCTGCTTATCCAGTTGCTCGCCCAAACTTACCAACAGTTTTTTTATGTTAGTTGTATTGGCAAACTGGAAAACGTACCACCTGATGGTAAGTGGTCGACGTCGCCCATGGACATAAACTAGTATACCTGGAACGAGCCCAACTTATTTATGTGTTGCCTATCCTGAGACATAAGATGTTAAGTCTCGGTGCGAGTATTAAACTGCCTGTCTTGCCCTTCTTTCTGAAACACGGCAAAGCTGTTTCACGGGAGAAATAAGCGAGATGGTGGTATCCATGCAGCCGGGAGCGCGCCACAGCACTTCCCTCCCACCGGTAAATTTTTAGGTATCCTTTCTTCGCTGACTATTTCGCCCTTTAATTCGTCCAAAACCTCACGTAGAACAAATTGTAGGTATTTTATTTAAGACTTCAACACGTTGTTAGTCGTCTATCTAAGCAAACTAAAGAGCATAACCAAAATAAAGTATTTAAAACGTGTAAACGCTAACTTAAAATTAGATCACTTAAAATTAGGTTAAAATCAGTTAACTACTTGACTACTTAATACGTGTAAATCAACCGCCAGAGTAGAAATCGTATATTATGAATGTTATACGTAGGTATTAGTGTAATAAACAGTGCTGAAATCTAATAAAAAAAATTAAAAATATTTCTATGTGTATTTTTAATACTCTTTTATATAAGCACCGCAAAATTTTGATAAGACATAAAAAATAAAAGAATGTCCAAAGAAAAATTAAAAGATATATAATAAATAAAAGAAAGTTCTTGAAAAGAATAATCTTCTCAAGTTGAAACATTACAAAAGAAAAATAAAAGCAAGGATCGTTTTGTGTCGTTCCCAAACATGTCACAACTACCGTAGCGTAGGATTTTACCTAATTTTCAAGTTCTTTGAGCTTAAATAAAATGGGCATTTATACTGTCATTGTTATTTGTTTTCTTTATCTGCCATAATATATTCGCTACAGTTCTTTGTTTTTGTTATTTCCATGTTATTTCTAATGAATATAACTTTTATAATATTATTAAAACCGCAAAAAAGCCAAGTCTAATACGAGCCGAGAACACATTAATTTATTAGTTTTAATTTAGAGCAAATGAGGTCAAACCGGTAGAAATTTTCCACTTTGTTCCAAGATAAAGTTATACCACTTTTTATGTTGTGAATTTATTACTATCGATAAGTTATAAGGGTGATCTTTTAAACTATATTAAATAGACTATGTTCAAATGAATCATTAATTCTTAGGTCCGCAGGTCCACCGCGGCGCACAGAGGGTCTACCGTTTGTCAAGTTTCGCCTTGCAAGAAAAAGTATGTAATTCTATCCATGACCATTACCGAAGCCTTTGAAAAAGGGTAAAAAGTAAATACAAAAGTTGTAGATCTTTTTATTTCCTACAACTTTGCCATTCAACTTTTTTCCGTGGGACTTGTAGTTTTGCCGGAAATCGAGATAAACCGTTTTTTACCCTTAGACATCCCCCCCCTTCCACTTTCCGCCCTCTGATCACCCGTAAATTATTTTTCCTTTCATTCTAGTTACATTTTCTTCCTTTTGTAATGGGTTTCATCCTACTATCATTTTTTCTGTTTCAAAAATTATCGACACTGATCTACCACTGCAACCCACGGACACGTGCAATTGACATACCTTGTTTTTGTTGAAATTGTAATTGACATTAATTGTACACACGTGCGTAGCCTCTGCGTGTATGCCGCGGTGGAGCCACGATAGATCCGTGTCTTTATGATATTGGTACACGGTATGTTTACTGGAAAAATATGATATAAAATCTTAACGTCCTAATCGTTGTTTTTTCATATTAATTTATATAAGTGATGGTACTAAGCAACTTTGTATGGAGGTAGAAACATGTGTGTTATAAATTCAGTAACTTAGCTTAGCTTAAGCTTCTTCATAGAGCTACTGAATAATTCAAATTCGTAACGAATCTGGCACGAGACTGTGTATTTTTAATTATGTCAGTATACTTCCAATCATGGGTTTCATAAGGAATTCATGTGATATAAAATGTAAACTTTCCAGTAAAATTAAACATGTATTTTATTATTTAATTATAAAAGAAACACTGAGCAGATATTTTGTTATTAGATTAATATTACTACATAACCTATTAATAGTTGCTTACTTACCGACTCTAAATAGTGTGGAAAAGGGGCGACTTTTTCTCCCACTTGATAAGAAACCGGAGACCTGTAATCATACGTTATAAATCACCCGAATCGTAGTGGTCAATTTAGCAAAGGTTAGCTAAATTGAAACTAGTGATAGGTAGCAGTTTCATTGATGTTATCTACTTAGGTAGCTATTCGTGGTTGCTTAGCTGTTTCATAATTTGCCTTGCTAACAAAGTCAACAATCACATACGTTGGCAAATGGTCACCTTTTTTTAACTTTGGGAAAATCTTTATGATTGCTATGCTATTATGCTACAACATTATGCATTACCAAGCTTGGAATGGCGGAACTGGATTGAATTCGTATTGTTGTGAGATTGGAATTGCAGTCAAGAGTAAGCCGTCTGGTGGTTATGTGGGACTTTAACTCAAACTTAAACCTCAAGGTTCGTCAAGTGTTCGTCCTCGTCGGTTGGCTGGCCCGGATCGAAAACTGTAGTCTACCGTAGCGGGCCCCGATGCTGTACCCATCGGAACTCTCTGCTGGCAAGGCATCCTGAACACCCAAGGGTGCCGGCAGTGCGGCAACATGTCGCCGCGTCTCTCCGCCAGTCAGAGGTTCCCATGGCAACTACTCTTCCAACGCCATAGGAACCTCCTCCACCGCTAGGACCGCAAAGGGGTCGGAGGGCTCTCACCAACCTTTTTAGCATTGGCAACGCCACTTTTTCGTTCATGGCGTGGAGCGACGCTGCGCCACCCATTTTATAGGCGACGGGTTGCCATATCGCGGAGCACACCACGAATTTGAAACTGGCCGCCGTACACGCCTTAGCGACGTACCCTGCTTCCCCGCAGTGAAAGCAGAGGCCGCTTCGGTCTACCGCGGAGATTTATACCGCCACCATATGCCTCAGCTCCTGACACCAATAGCATTTAAGTGGGAGGGCGGCTAGCTATCGGAATGGCGCCGACACGCAGTACAAAATCAGTTCGCTCTTCGCTACGATAGTTTTTGCCGGCTTTGTGACCAGGGAGTCCGCTTTATCTCCCCCGTGTCCGATCCTGGCAGCACCAAAAGGTGGGCGCCGATAGTCGCCTACCTTAAACTGAGAACTGACTGCCGGGAGGAAAATATTGGACTTCGCCTTTAACAGGACGTCAGCATAGGTCACTCCTTTCTTGGCAGCAGTCTCAGCAGCAGCTGGAGCACCACAACCAAGCTCTTGGGCACTAGGAGCTCAGGCGGGCCTTTATTCGGCGGCGCCGTCTTCTTTGTTTGCTTCTTGCAGGCGACAATTGTCCAATTACCGTCGCATTTACCACCCTCTGCAGTCTTGTTGGCTCCTATGGCACCTTTTTCCCCTTGGCTGCCTTTTTAGAGGCAGGCCCAGGGTCCGCTAGTGGCATCAGCGTCGTCGACTGAGGAGGTCTTCTTCGACGCCTTCTTCAGGACGGCCGTTGTCCCCAGATTTATCGCCGGTGGGTGTATCGCCTTCTCGACAATCTCCTCGAGATTTAGCGGTACTCTGTGGCTGACAGCCGGGAAGAAGCAAGCGAGCTCCGAAGAGGCGGGTTTGCTGTGAAGAGCTGCCAAATCTTGGTGGGGCTCTATCACCTCCGCCGACAGCCGCTTATTCGCTTTCTCTAGCGCTCTCATATCGTGGTAGGATGTGCGGTCCTAGGGCGTGACCGTAATGGCCCGGATTACGCTGATCGCGTTCTATAAACTTTTCACCACCGGGCCCTTGAGGCTTCCCGACTTACTGCGGACCTCATGTCTACGAGCTGGGTGACTCCGACAGGTAAGGCAGGACCAGGCGCCGGGATAGCTCAAAAACATCGCGCCCTCCATGACCTCGTGGGTCCCCTTTCACGCTTCCGCCATCCCTACATATTGACGGTAGTCGGCGGGCGACCTTTTCCTCTCTTCTGGGATCACGCCTTCTTTGTTCTCACCTCCTCGTCCAACAACGAGCTACTTTTTTCTTTTTATACTCTGATCTTCGAAATCTAATAGGTCTTCATGATGCTCGAGTAAGTAAGTCAAGCATCGTGGGCTCTCCTACTTCATTATATTTGATAATAGTAGAAAGTTCAATAAGACACTTTATTTGTAAAATATTCAAATAAAAATATATTATAATTTTTAACCGACTTAAAAAAAAGGAGGTTATCAATTCGTCTGTTTTTTTTTTGTATGTATGTGACACGATTACTCCGCCGTTTGTGAATGGATTTCGATGTGTTTTTTTGTTTGAAAGCTGGTGTTTCCAATTTGGTCCCATATTAATTTTATTAAGATCTGACAAGCCTTTTTTTAGTTATTCCCAATAACGCCTATTTGAATGGTTTCTTTTACCTCGACGATATGCTCATTTTATTACTTGTTGATGTAACAATTGTATAGGATCCTTTGGTAGCACACCATAGTATGTCGCGGTCATTGTAATCATCATCATCATCATCATCATCATCGTAATCATCATCATCATCATCATCGTAATCATCATCATCACCATCATTGTCCTTTATCCGTCCACTGCTAAACATAGGCCTCCTTCACTGAACGCCAAGACGACGAATTTCGGAATCACTAAAAAATAAGAAATAAAAACATTTTACAAAAAATTAGAACGGACTTCAAAAATACTAAACTAAAAAGTAATAAAATAAATGTGTTTCTTGAATTTTTTTGCTTACAACTTATAATCAACTTAGTTTTCTACTAATGTACAAACTTTGTGTTTACTACGTCATTATAGTTACTTTTGTAGTCGGTGTCGTATTTGTTGCTGTACCCTACCTACCTTGGCTGAAAATTAAGTTGATTATAAGTTGTAAGCACAAACATTCAAGAAACACATTTATTTTATCACTTTTTAGTTTAGTATTTTTGAAGTCCGTTCTAATTTTTTGTAAAATGTTTTTATTTCTTATTCAAGGAACTATTTTATTTTCCGTACGATTCTTCGCTTCGAATCGATGGAAATTTGTTTGAAAAACTTGTTTAAAACTAATATTTTAGTTTAGCTCACTGACTATGCGAACTAAAATTGTAAAAAGGAAGAAGCAAATAAAAATCTGGATAAAACAGAACCTTATATTATGTACCATAATAAGTATTATGTAGGTACCATAATAAGTAGATATATGAAAGCCATAGCGAAAATTTTCATCTTTAATTTACGTACTTTACGTACTTAAGATTTACGTAACTTAAGTAGGTAAAAGGACGATTTTAGAGAAAATTTTAGCAAGTAATAAATTTTCGTGTCATTCTGAATTATCTCTGATGAATTAGTTTTTTTATTCAATATTAAGAAAGTTAATGATATAAATTATTTATGTTTTGCTTTATTACAACATGATAAATTAAATAATATCTAAGACACCTACAGTGGAAACTTATTTCTTATTATTCTTTCACCATATTCTTCATACTGTTGCTTTTGAACCCACATCTTTCTTGCATCTTCCAAATTAGCGAATATGGCACCACCTAGCCAGGGAACAGCATAATTTTCGGACGAAGAAAGAATCTCCACTGATGTTTGAACTTTATTCTCAATTTCGTGAGCCAATCTTTTATCCATACCTGGAATCATGGCCACCCCACCGCAAAGAACAATTGAATTATACATCTGTGGCTGCAACTCGGGATCACATTTCAGAATCGTCCTGACAATAGCATTGTGCAATGGTATGTAATTCGTTTTCTCACTTAGTACTAAATCTGGTTGAAATATCATTTCGGCGGCCATGAAACACTCATTACTGACATCGATTTCCTCGCCGCTAGGTAGTGTATATTTCCGAATACAATCACACCTTGGCATAGCACCGGTGGATGTGACGTAGCATTTTCTTTTAATTCCTTCCAAATGTTCAGAAAGTGCTTCATTTTCCGTGAGGTAGTCATGTAGGCATTTCGTCATGTACTGTGAAATTTGTGAACCAGCTAAGCCGGTTTGAATTTGAGCGTATTTGATCATGCCTCCCTCAAACACGGGAACTACGTCGGTGGTATCGTGACCCATATCTACGCAAACGCCAGTTGTAAGTCCAGATCCATACATTCCTAATACGCTTTGAGATTGTATGCATAATGCAGGGGCGTTTAGAGTCTCGAAGAATGTTTCACAGCATTTTATTCTGTAATAGAAAATAAATCCATGAAGAAAGGGTCGAATACACGACGGTATTACATATTTAAATTTCGTTAAAATCTTTAATAATAATAATAATAATATCTATGGACGCTTTCACACCACGTCAATCTGGTCCCGTGGTAAGTTCTCGAAGAACTTGTATTACGGGTACCAGACAATGGAAATATATGTAATACTTTTATACTATACATATATTTAAGATTTTTATCATATAATACACATATTTAATACACATCCATGACCCAGGAACACAGAAAATATTTTTGTTCCCTGGCGGGATACGAACCCGCAACCTCCGGCTTGAGCACCAACGCGCTTACCACTGAGCCACAGAGGTCGTCATGACACAAGTAAATTAATTTAGATTTAAGCGAGAGTGTAATAGTCATCACACTGTCGTAATTATGTGTAAACAAGATATCTCTATAATATAGTATCTTCTCTCACAAGGACTCTTTATCTGTAAAGACGTTTTGTAATTGTAGAGAAGTAAAAATGTGTCTATATAACAAGGATATCTCCATCACCACTTATCACCATCGAGCATAATATAACTCGTTAGAGTAGTAATGTGAGCCAAAAATTCCGAAACTATTCAGTGATTTGTCACTGAAGTAATAGCAATTCAACCAACCAGAGCCATCGACCAGCTAATCTGCACAAATTTGGCGGAATATTTTTTTATACAAAATTTCTTATCATTACCGCTCTATTCCGGTTATATAATATATTATGCATCAGATACGATACTTATAAAGGTAGTAATGTTACAGAATAAATATTCTAGGTAGGCAAGTAGTGAAGTGAAATCACTTCACTACCTACTTGAATATCCCAAAACCCACGGCAAATATTATCTTATATCTTTAAATGAGCAATTCTTGTATATATATATATATATATAATTGGAATCTCGGAATCGGCTCCAACGATTTTCATGAAATTTAGTATATAGGGGGTTTCGGGGGCGATAAATCGATCTAGCTAGGAATCATTTTTAGAAAATGTCATTTTATTAAAAAAAAAAAAAAAATACCGAGCAAAGCTCGGTCATCCGGGTACTATATATTTAATCTGCTCTCAATATAATGAGCGAAGTAAGGCTTATGATAATATTACCTTAATACATAATAAATGCGTTAGCCCTTTAGACGCAATATCAAAGGAATAAGATTTTGTATATTATCATCGCATCTTAATCGTTTTGATACATTAATTTAATATGATAATTTCATCATTATTATCATCAAACCATCCATCTTGTCCCATGTGTCATTTTTCTGTCCACTGCTAGAAATAGGCATCTTTGTGCCGTATCGATGTGCCGTAAGCGCAAACCCCTCACCTTCCGTTTGACACAGGTGTCAGTACCTGTGCCCGACGGCCCAAAGGAAGCTAGTGACAGTGTGACACGATTGGCACGGCAGTGGACTCAGCCCAACACACCCTCAAGGTGTGCCCGAGATGGGTGTCAACAAAAGTGTATTAAAGTGTAAAGAAAGTGTATTTCCACTTTCAAAACAAAATATATTTCCAGGTTACTAATTAGCTATTTTCCCAATACCAATTGAAAATTACTAACGCTTTATAAAGACCTAGTGAATAATATGGGCAAATAATTCTGGAAAGCCAATTCATATGAAATTATAATATATGCATGCACAACGTAGTATTTAAGACATTAACTTGTCACTATTTTTATTATTAAATCGTAAATAGTTTTTAAAACGAGATATTTTTTTCGCGAAGCTCGATCTAGCAGCATTATCTACGAATGTCTGGTTCACGAAGCTTGCAACTCTTTTTATTATTATTTTATTTATAGGTATTTAAATACTTTAATGAAAACAAGGTGAGGTCTATATTTTTTCATATATTCATTCATTTCGTACTCGCAAAAATGCTGTACTTATTTGTAAAAACAAGGAAAAATCTAGCATGCTAAGTATACCTTTCTTCCATTGTAGCGGTGGATGATGTCGCCAGCATCACAGCTCTATCCTCAGATGCTGCCTTCAATTCCTTATAGTACACATGATGCCATATTCTTTCTATGTTATCCCAGTGTACTATTTTACCATTTTGAACTGGTCTACTTATTTCTAAATCTCCAAACTCCACAGCTTCGTCTCCAATATATACATCATAGTATCCTTTACCGTATCTACCGTTCAGATAGCTAGGTCTACCAATGACGTTCCTAAACATGGATATAGGATGGTTGTCACAAGCGAATCCAGCTTTCACAATAAAACTTCCGATGTCGATGACAATAGCTGGCTTCTCAAAAGACATTCTGATAAGTATTACTCTGAATCTCACACGGCTTTTGAAATACCATAAATTTAAAGCATTTTATACAAATTACACGTAATGACAAATACTATCTGACAAATGTCAATTTTTTTTTCTTTAACGCCGGGAAATGCTCTGAGGCATCCCGCGGGGGGGGGGGGTCGCCCCACGC
This sequence comes from Helleia helle, assembly GCA_963853865.1. Classification (NCBI taxonomy): domain Eukaryota; kingdom Metazoa; phylum Arthropoda; class Insecta; order Lepidoptera; family Lycaenidae; genus Helleia; species Helleia helle. The sequence goes on from OY971420.1 coordinate 12,535,621, forward strand.
GGGTATGTGGGACTCGCTGCGCCCGAACAGCTGGTAAGTGGACGCAGCTCGACCTACTGAAACCCGGCGAGTGCCACCAATGCCGCCTTTGGTGAGCTGCCCCGGATCTAATGAGCAAACAGGACACCTCGACGGCTAGTCAGTCCCCCGCGCCACAGAACAGCTCCTCCCAACGGAAAAGTGTCTCTTATCAATATGAGGGACGATGGTCTAGTCACTAAAATGTATGGGCGCGGCCCCTTGAGTGAGAGGTCCGGGTTCGATCCTGATCAATGTGATGCCTTGAAATAGGTTTTATTAATTTCTATATACACCTGAACATGAGACCATCACTTGCTCACCGGTGAAGGAAACATCGTGAGGAAACCTGCATGCTTAATGAGATTAAAAATCTTTGAATGTGTATGAAGTTCACCAACCCGCATTGGGCCAGCGCATCGGTGAACTATGGCCCAAAACCCTCCTCGCCTGATTTCTAGATCCGTGCCTAGCAGTGGGACATATTGGTATTATAATATATTATTGTTCAATTCATTGAGCGTGGACTAAAACTCATTGCATATTTTCTTACTCAACGCTTAGGTATTTTAATAACACAATCGTCTGAAGTAAACAAAAAGAACAATATGTTAAACGACGCTCTCTTGACTTCATTTACAACAAAAAAGCGCAAAATTTTAAAACCATTTTCATAATGAGATTTAAGAGAGTTTTAACGAGTTTAAGTTACATAAAGTTAAATAAAAACGACTGCTTCCTCTAGTTATCGCTTATTGCGGTATAAGACTTGAAAAGTTAATATTTTGTGAGTCATCTCCAAAGAAGACCTTTGGAGAGGTACAATAAATCCGCAACAACTCAATTTTACGGCATTTCCTTCCTCGCTCAACGACTATATGGAATCAACTGCCATCTACAATGTTTCTGAACCGATACCACTTAGGGGCCTTCAAGAAAATAGCATACTCATATTTGAAAAGCCGGTAACGCACCTGCTAATGATGTAGTGTAGGGGTGTCTATGGATGTCACTTCTCACTTACCGTAAGGTGAACCGACTGTCCGTTTCCCCCCTCTTCTAAATATATATAAAACACCTTGACGTTTAATTAAAAAAAATATATAACCGAATTCAAAAAATAAAATAACTAAAAAGTAATAATATAAACGCGTTTCTTTAATTTTTGTGTCTACAACTAATAATCATCTTGTACTTCTACTAATGTACATTTTTTGCGTTTAGCACTAGTGATGGCAATAACGGCTGTTTTACAATAATAAATTATCATGTTGTGTTGTTTTGAAACAGCTGTTGTTCTAAACTGCTGTCTGTTATCCTGTTCTTTCTTTTGGAGATGTAGCAACAAAATATACGACACCGGTGACGGACGACGGTGACGTATTTAACTTAGCTGACACCGACTCAAAAAGTAGCAATAATGACGTGCTAAACGCAAAAATTGTACATTAGTAGAAGTACAAGATGATTATTAGTTGTAGACACAAAAATTAAAAAAACGCGTTTATTTTATTACTTTTTAGTTATTTTATTTTTTGAAGTCTGTTATAATTTTTTATAAAAAAATATATTTCTTAATTTTTAGTGATTCATTAAAGAAAGACAGACAGAGATATTTTGGCATATTGAACCGTATGAAGTAAGCCCAACAGAAGCTGTAAATCGTTGAGGAGTTCCCTCGACTTTCTATGATCTCCATCATCAGACCTGTAAAATGGCACGTATCACCCATACGTATAAATTAATTAAGTCCAATCACAAGGTAGCTACTGTAAACTATTTAGAAGTTCCCTTAACTATTCTTCGTCCATCTAGGTGTAAAGTTCTCATCAATACTAATTAATCAAGCCCAAACACAAGGTTACTGAATTAAATTGTCGAGGAGTTCCCTCGACTGTAGACCTTCATTAAATTGTGGTGCTTTAAAATGCTTACTAAAAACTATAATAAACGCACTAGTCGCTTCGACAATTTCCGAAAGTTCCCGTCGATTTCTCTGGGATGCCATCATTACCCTGGTTTCCTTATCATGGGACCATTTGGCACGTATACCCTTTCAAAAAAAAGATTTTGAAAATCGGCCCACAATTGACAGAGAAATCGGTGGTGGACACGTGGATCACAATGATGATGATATAAGTAAAACAGTCTTCATTATCTATTTAAACTTAATAAGTTTACTCCAACTAAAGCAGCTAATTTCCAGAACTAAGCAGCTAACACTACAGACGATAATAATGACTATGTTAGACTAATGAGTATAGAAAGAGCATACTCATATTTGAAAAGCCGGTGACGTACCTGCTAATGATGTAGCGGATGTCTATGGATATTGCTTATGACTTACCACCAAGTGAAACGAGTGTCAGTTTGCCCCCTCTTCTATAAAAAAGTCTCTGAACTGATTAAATACTAAGCGAAAATCCCACCGAGAATGAAGACTTCATGTATTCCATTGATACCATAAATACAACCACGACCACTCTGACGAGAGTACTTCTAACAAGATTTATATAAATGTTATTTCATAAGTCAGACCATTTAATCCCTCTGCCACAATTTCCTATTCCCTGTCAAATGTTTTGTCGTAGTAAGCCCAGATACGAGCTGCGTAGTCACGTAGACATCTACGTCACGAAGATTTCAGTGATGTATGCTTTTCAACGCCGGCTCTTTGATCGATATTAAATATTTCCCAGAAGTTTGATGGCGGAATTGTACCAATATGCTTTTATTAATAAAATTCCTATATTATTCAATTGACAAGGCAGTGGGGCTCAGTAGCCTAAGGTGAACCCATTAAATTGAACCATGTAAGCTGATCTTTCTACCCCTCTTATAAGAAGAGGGGAGAAAAAGTAGGACAGCAAGGGGCGAGGATGGGAACATCGCCCCTCGCCTCGCCCGATAATAAAAATTACACATACAATGTACGGAAAATATAGTTACTGTTAATTAATCAGGATATCAGATGTAACACTACGTCGCTCATTGACCATTGTCATGTAACGTAGCGTTAACAGTAGGGCTAGCATGCGCACACGACAAAATTTTTTCTTCACCTTTTCTCGTATTATTTCATACAGTGAATAAACTTAAATGTCAAAAAAATATCAAATGATTAACTTTAAAATTGCCTATATCTAAATTTGTAAACATCATTAATTAATTATTATATATATTATTACATATTATGATCGTCTTGGCGTTCATTGAAAGAGGCTTATGTTCAGATGTGAACACATAGAGGCTGATAATGATGACGTGATAGATTGGGAATCATACCTTGGATATAGGTCGTTCCTCCAAGGCATTTTAGGATAACATATATGTTATAGAATATTTGGACGTGACAACGTCTTATAATTCGATGGAGCCGGCTGCACAAATGAAAAAACATGACGCATTCGGCGTTACCTCGCTCTGAGGCGTTCTATTTTCTTATAACATTGTCACGTTCAATTATCGTCAGTAAACCGACTTTACAGACAATCGATTTTTTTGAATATTTGTTAGAGATTAGCTCCAATGAGTGTGTTTCATCGGTTTTTATCAATGGGCTAGCCTTGGAACCGGTAGTAGATTCAATTGATGTTCAAAAAGATACGGTAAGATGTTGAATTTTGAAATCAAATCAATAATTTTGTTTTTTTTTATTCGATTTAATTTAATCACCATCCACTGCTGAACATAGGCCTCCCTCAAAGAACGACAAGACGACTGATCCCTCGCCACTCGCATCCAACTTGGACCAGCCACTGTACGGAGACCGTCTTCCCACCTGGTTAATGGCCGACCAACACTTCGTCGATCCAACGCTCTTGAACCAGACGACAATGGACGGATAGGTGCTGTTAATGATGATGAATCAACATCAGTCATTATACCACACCGAATCACTGGCGAAAACGATTCTATCGACAAGTTGAATGTTAGCGTTTTTACGACAAGGAACTGTATTTAATTGGCGTTCAACTCTTTGTGATCAATTTTAAGATTAGTTGTCTTGCGTTTAGATTTAACGTTTTTTGAGTAAAAGAAAATCAAAATCTTTGTATATATATTTCTTGTGTGCCTGTGTATGTCACTGAACTCCTCCTAGACGGCTGGACCGATTTGGATGAAATTTTTTGTGTGAGTTCAAGGGGATTCGAGGATGGTTTAGATTTACAAAAAAAAATTTTGTAAAGGACAACGTCTGTCGGGGCCACTAGTATATATATAATAATGTATGATACAAATAACAAATTCATAAAGTACGATATCGGGAAAAATAACCAAAATAGGTAGATTTTACATTCATTTATATCATCATCATGTCCCACTTTTGGGCACGGGTCTTCTCTAAATCTAGCAAGGAGGGTTTTGGGCCATAGTTCACCGATGCACTGGCCCAATGCGGGTTGGTGAACTTCACACACCTTTAAATTCTTTTAATCTAATCAGGCATGCAGGTTTCCTCACGATGTTTTCCTGTGAGCAAGCGATGTTCTCTTGTTAGGTGTACGAAGTTGGAAAACCCATTTCAAAGTACCCTTGTCAGGATCGAACCCAGTCCTCTCATTCAAGAGGTCGAGCCCGTACTTACTAGATCATCATCGCTTAATCCTTATCCTTACTAGTAATATTATAAATGTGAAAGCGTAGATGTTTGTTACGCTTTCACGCGAAAACTACTTAACCGATCATCATGAAACTTTGTACACATATTCTTGGAGGTATTAGAAGTAACAAAGGACACTTTTTTAATAAAAAAACTAAAATGTTATCCTGCGCAGACGAAGTCGCGGGCACCAGCTAGTATTTTATATATTAAGCAATAATTTTCCTATATTTTTGCGAAAAAACATATAATATTGACCATGGTTCAGGCCTTGACGTGGCGGTGGGGCTCAGTAGCCTCAGAGCATTTCCCGGCGTTAAAGAAAAAAAAAGCTACCTACACGTAGAAGACACATATGCAGGCACCAGACAATTTATTACGTCTCGCCCAATAAACTTTCAGATCATAATCTACATACTGTATGCGAATGGAAAGACGTTTTACTAGCGAACTCTAATACTGAAGTTTCAAATTAAAAAGAAAACTAAATAAAAATTCTAAATTTAATTCATCAAAAGAACTTATAGTGCACTCTTTCCGATCCAGAATCTTCGTATTCTTGTTTGCTTAAATAAAATTCACTGCTAGACTCCATTGAGGCGAAGATAGATCCCCCAGTCCAAGGCGCCACGTTTCTTGAAGGAAGAGCATCAACAAAACCTTTAATCTCTGCTGCATCTGGAATACTATTTCTGAGTTCAAAATCTAAGCGCTTTGGTAACCCAGGAAACATCGTTGAGCCACCAGAAAGAACTACATTGTTGTAAAACGTGCTCTTGTAGTCGATGTCAGTTTTTGATAAACACAAATTAATATTATCAACAATATTCGGGCACTCCATTCCATTGAGAGATGGTTGGAAAAGTATTTCGGGGCATACGAAGCGTTCCTTTCCAACAATTATATGTTGACCATCAGGTAGATCGTATCGCACTTTTTCTTTATTTAAATTCACTTGTCTCAATTCTTTTTCATATTCAAATGCTACGTAACATAAATCAGCCTGTAATGACAATAATAACCTTTAGCGTATAACTATCCGAAAATTTAGCGTACATATAAGTTTAGCACTTGTTTAAACCCTTTATGGTTTTTTGCTGCTACAATGTATGGTCTTTTCTTTATTGTATTTTTTTTTATTTGGTAAATAAAAAAAGTATTGTCGAATATTGAAACTTTTTACAATGTTATATGTTTGATAATCCTGAATCTCTGCATTTATCTTACGTGACTTGGATGTGGCCAATGTGATATTGAACTTATAAATTTAATTTAATTTTTTAGCATCATAATCGGTACAGATGTTTGAAATTTAAACCGGCAATCTTTGTGTATACCATACATCACACAAAACTAAAAACCTCTAAATGCTTTACTTCACTTAGTATAACTTCTTTGGACTTGTCTTTGACAGTGCCACGGTTAACATCGGCGCCGTAAAATAATATTGATAAAAATATTAAGTGTCGTATATTTGTTAATACTTTATCGGACAAAGTGACTAAGTGTTACGTTAATTAGTGCTAATTTAAAATAGTGAAAAAAAAAACATTAAAAATAAATCAAACTGGCGATAAATATAGTGCAAGTCATCTACTAACTTACAACCCAAGGAGAATTTAAGAAGTGGCTTTTTAAGAAGATAAGATGAAACAGGATATCTTCTAACAACAAAAAAAACTAGAATAAATTGCATAGTGAAATTTGAAGCGTCGAGAAAGTTTGAGTGAAAATATTATACCTAGAACTTTAAGAGTGACTTGCAAAAAAAAGTCTGTTACTCGCTCAATACGAATTTAAATATCGCACAGTATATAATCAGCGTCATCTAGTAACACAAGCGCGCGCTACAACGCCATTAGTACAAAGTATTCGATCTTAAATAAATCGATAGTCCAAACTAGTAAAGCATAGGGGCGCTAGAGGGCGTCACCTGTTTCCAACTATCTAGTTTGGTGAGATATCACTCGAGGGCGCCACCTGTACCTCGAACACTTAGTTTGGCAAAAAAAAAAAAAAACTCCAGAGGGCGACACTTGTACCAAATATAGTCAAAGTTTCTCTTCCAACATGAGTACTAAAGGAATGTCAGAGGATATGTTACAATTGTTCCAGATGATGAAATCTGAACTCGACCAACAAACCGCAACAATTAAAAGAAATATTACGGAAAGTGTCATGCACAAAATAGAGGAAAAGTTACAACCAATTTTAGAAGAAAACCAAAACCTGAAATCTGAGGTGCAAAGATTGAGTGAAAAAATAAAATATTTGGAAAACAAAAATAAAAAAAATAATCTGATACTACATGGTATAAAGGAGACAGAGAGGAATCCTCAAGAATTATTCAATATAATAAAAGAAACTCTGGAATCCTTAGATATTAACATTGATCTTTACGACATAAATAACTACTACAGATTGTGAAGAAAACAAAATGATAAAAAAGTAAGACCGATACTTATAACTTTTACGTCACTACAAATAAAGATAATTATACTCAAAAATAAGATGAAAATGCCTAAGCAAACGTATATTACTGAAGATTTTTCAAAAGAAACATTGGAGATACGCAAGAATCTTCAAGAAAAACTAAGACAAGAAAAACAGAACGGAAAAAACGCATTCATACGTAATAATAAAATTGTCATAAGAGAAACACCAGATGTAGAAAAAAGGAAGAGAGAGGCCTCATCATCACCTAATAACCAAAGTACATCAGCACACTTCAGTGGTTCGAAAAATTATTTAGCACCTCCAAAACTGCATAAAACAAATGCGTTTGAGTACATGAGAGCAAAATCCTCATCGCTTAGTGAAAGACCAACGCACCAACCCAAAGCATAGGAACTATCGGACGCCGGTAACATAATCGTAACAAATCACACAGGTAAATCATTAAGAAAATACAACAAAAGCCCCAATACGGTTGGTCACCGCGGGGTTATTGACCAAACCCCCCAAGATGGCAAAAAGCCAAAAGAAAATAATAAAAACCAATACTAAAAAGAGACTACACATAGCAACACTAAACACAAGATCATTAAAATCACATTATCTAATAGAACTAGAACAAGCATTGAAGAAAATTCGCTGGGACATCCTAGGTGTATGCGATGTACGTAAAACAGCAGAAAATATTGAAGAACATGAAGAATCCATTTTTACTATAAAAACGAAACACCAGCATTATACGGTGTAGGTTTTCTCATAAAAAAATATTTAAAAAACAATATAATAGAATTCAAAGGAATTTCGGAAAGAATAGCCGTCCTAAATATCATACTCCCTGGTCACAAACATCCAACTTCAATAGTTCAAATATATGCTCCTACAGAGATATCGAAAGAAAATATTAAGAATAACTTTTACGAAAATCTAAATAAAACAATGGATAATTTATATGACACCGTTATAGTGATGGGAGATTTTAATAGCCAAATTGGTCTGAGACAAAAAAATGAAGATAAAATACTCGGACCTTATACAACCGGTAAAAGGAATGATAATGGACAAAGGCTGGTAAACTACGCTTTAGAAAATAACTTACACGTTATGAATACTTACTATAAAAGAAAACCTAAAAGAAAATGGACGTGGCAATCACCTAATGGTCTAGTAAGAAACGAAATTGATTATATAACTACAAACAAACCAAAGCTTTTCCTAAATGTTGAAGTTCTAAACAACTTTAATTTTAGCACTGACCATAGATTGCTCCGAAGTCACTTACACATACTGGATCCAAAAAAATCAAGAAAACATATACAAAATACTAAACAACTAATTACACTACCACTACCAAATCGCATCTTAAAAACTTTAGAGACTAAGTTATTACCAATAAAGAAATTTAAAACGGTACAAGAAAAATACGATGCTTTTGAAGAAAAAATTAAAGAAACCAACAAAATATTAGAAACAACCAAAAAATTTAAAGACAGATTAGGACCAGAAGCGAGGGACCTAATGCATAGACGGGCACTTCTGTTTACAAACAGGAAAAACAATAAACAAGAGATAACCAAACTAAGTAAAGAATTAAATATAGCAATAAGAAAATACAGACATGAACTGAGAACAAAAACAATACAATTTCACATAGAAAAATCGGGCGGAATTAAAAAGGCAGAGAAAGAACTTCAATTCAACACAGTTTGGATAAATAATATAATAAATAAAAAAACTAAAAAAAGTACATATAAAAGAAATGAAATATTAGAAACCGCGACGGAATTCTATCGTGAACTATACCATGACGATCAAACAACATCCATTACAGACATCGAGACAGACCATGAAGAAGACATTCCAAGCATACTTAGAGACGAAATTATTAAATCCATAAAATCACTGAAGAGTGGGAAAGCACCAGGTGAAGACGGCATTTCAAACGAACTTTTAATCGGAGCATCGGACAGTATTTTAAACACACTCATGGATATATTTAATGCTATTTTAATAACCGAATATATTCCTCATCAATGGACAACATCAACTATAATTATACTACACAAGAAAGGGGGAAAAGATGACATCTCGAACTATAGACCTATTTCACTAATGTCCAATGTATATAAAATATTCTCCAAGGTTATACTAGAGCGACTAAGAAATACCCTAGACGAAAATCAACCAAAAGAACAGGCAGGGTTTCAAATAAACTATTACTTAGCATTTATAGATTATAATAAAGCATTTGACTCGCTTAAACAGGGAAAAATATGGGAAGCCCTTTCTTCACAAGGGGTCCATAACAAATACATTCGTATAATTAAAAATATATACATACATATGAAAGCCAAAATACGCACAGAAAGGGTCGGAGAATATTTTCCCATAAGACGTGGCGTTAGACAAGGAGACCCTTTATCACCCAAACTTTTTTCAGCAACCCTCGAACATGTGTTTCGACAATTCGCATGGAATAACTATAGGATCAATATTAATGGAGTGCTATTAAACCACCTAAGGTTCGCCGATGACCTCATACTAATAAGCGAAGATTCAAAATCCTTGCAAAAGATGATCGAACAACTGGTAATTGAGAGTAAAAAGGTTGGATTATCAATGAATACAAGTAAAACAAAGGTGATGACAAACTATATTAAAACTCCTATTATACCTAATAACGCCATCGAATTGGAATATGTAAACGAATATACATATCTTGGCCAAATAATATCTCCCACAGATCTTACGACAAAAGAAATAAAAAACAGAATATCAATAGGATGGAAGAAGTATTGGGCTCTTAAGGATGTTATGAAAAACTCGGCTGTACCAATTAAAGATAAAAAGAAGATATTTGACACATGACAATGTATTCTACCATGCTTGACCTATGGATGTCAAACATGGAGCTGCACTAACAAAAATATGAAATCTCTAGCCACTTGTCAACATAGAATGGAGAGAAGTATACTTAATATAAAATTAAGAGACAAAATCAGATTAACATCTATTCGGAAAGAAACCAATATTATGGATATAAAATACCGAATCAAACAATTAAAATGGAAATGGAGTGGACATCTAATAAGAAGCAAGACGGAAAAATGGGCCAAACAAGTGATTGAATGGTGCCCAAGATATAAAAAGACGATGACATTAAAAAGATAGCAGGAACAACTTGGATGAGGAAAGCAGTAGACAGATCTTTGTGGAGAACACTTGGGGAGGCCTATGCAGAAATGCAAGACAATCAAGAAACCGGCGTCTAATATATTTTAATTATTAAGTTGTACACAAAAAAATATGTAATTCTAAGATTGTTAATAAAGGCTATCTTTATCTTTATCTTTATCTTTACATGAAATTTTAATGAAAGCTTAAAAATTCTATCAATATTTTATAAATATTTAACTTCCTATATTGACCTTTGCTGTATCCAGTATATCCAATTCAATCGGAGTCGTGAATGAATATCCGATGTTTGAGAGCAATTTTTGCATATGCTCCGTCAAAACCTTTCCATTTATTTCTGAACATACTGTAGCGTGTTTTAATGGGAAACCTTCAAATATTGGCGTTACATAGGAACATGTATGTCCACATTCCCAAACAACGCCTATAGTTCTTCCACTCGCGTATAGAACAAGAGCAGGTGACGTAGCTAAGTACAAATCGTGGACGGTAAAAGACTCGAACATAATTTCAGTGATTCTTTTCCTAAAACATAGATAAAGACATATATTACATAATGATGGCCAGCTGGTTGAGTGGTCAAGCTTATTGGACACGTCGCAGCTGTCGTGGGTTTGAATCAGATAATTTGTATAATGAGTATAGATGTCAACAGTGCAGACTCCAGACCCAGTGGTCATGGACGTGTATCTAGTATTTATTTATATAAATTATATTTATGTTTATATTTATTACATACGGCATTATAACGCATTCATTTAAAATATCTTAATAACAGCTAAGCTATTTTCTATAACTTTGTAGTTCTTGGTAACTATTTGGGGAGTACTTTTTATGGAGACTTCTCGTCAAATTATCAATCCTGAATGATCAACCCTTTATTATTCCGAATGTGGCTTCCACTTCATAACGTTATATTCGTCAGTTCTTTGTCATATGTAAAGAATATTTTTACTAATTGCCACTTGCGACTCCTGGAATGTTTCAAAAAGAGTGAAACAATGTTTCCACAAGCCGAGCAAAGGCTTAAATATTAAAAAGATAGATATACGAATAGGAGGCTAGGGTTAATCGATCTTTTTGTATTCAATGCAGATTTTTCGTAATTTGATATTGCGACTGAATACGATTAATTGGTACTGGGATATATGTCGAGATCAGCGTTGTAATTACATGGGGTTTTCGAAGATTTTACATATAGACAAGAGATAAGCTTCATCGTCGGCCACCTCATCACTTTCCACCAGGTGAGACAATGGCCAAACGCAAGCCCAACAAAAGAAAGGACATTATAAGTAGTTAACACGACTGTCACTTTCCTTAGTGTTTGTTTCCTATAAGAAGGACTTTATGTTAATTATTGTAAAGTTCTAAACGCGATATTGTGAAGAATAAAATTTATTTAAATTATTAAAGCAACTGCGTATATTTGAAGAAATTTGGCTAGCACAACCCAACATTTTGAAACTTATTTTCAACTACGGATTACCTCAAAGGCTCTCCACCTACGAGCCTGTTACTCTTTTTTTTATTTTTGGTTCTTTTTGGTTGGTTCTCAGGGACCCTTCCCAGTTTTATTTTCGTCCGACTAGTAGTCCGACTACCTATTTGCCTTGTTCTATAAAAACATACATAGACATAAAAATTCTGGCTATATTTACTTGTCCTTTATAGATGTGAGCGGATGTGTAGCGAGCATAACTTTGGCCTCCTCGGGAGCAACATGCATCTCCCTGTAAAATATATGATGCCAGAACTTTTCCATTTCGCTCCAATTATCGATCATGCCACCATTAATCGGCCATGTCATGTTTGACAGACCGCGATATTTTATTGCTTCCTTGCCAAAATAAAATTCTTTAACACCGTCAATGAGTGAGCTGTCACGATAACTGAAATAGAATATGTAAAATTTTATTTATATATTTTACCTCCGATAATAAAAGAGTGGTGTTATATGTTTCACCGCTATGTCTATGAATGTATGTCTTTCCCTTGCACCGTAGCTCTTAAAGGGGTAAATTGATTTAGCTGCGACTTTTTCATTTCAAAGCAGATTTTCTAGCGATGGTTCTTAGACATATTTTTGTGTTATCAGCTCTTTTGTTTGCTACAGTGGGGATTTAAAACGATACCTATTTTACTTTATCTATATGTATTTTCATTATAACAAAATTATTAAAAACATCAAAGAATCACATGGTGCAACTTATAAAGCTATGAGAAAAATAAGGTGCAAAGTCGCATTACGTCCAGAGATATTATTTAAATAGTTTATGGCTCGTAGAGACTAAAAATTATACCTAGCAAATAAAATTTGGTTTACCGTCCGACTGCAGTTGGGATGATGCATCTTGGAAATGACTCTCTAGCAAAACCCGCTTTCGTCCACAATGAGCCCGTATCTATTACCACGCCGATCGTATTCGACATTTTTAAACTAATATCTATCAACTGATTGTATAGAAATGTTTCACAGCCTAGTAGATTTAGCTGGCCTTATTTATAGTATACAATATGAATGTTTGCGTGTCAATTGTGACAATAGTCTTTTGTCAAAAGGAATTCTTCAATAATGTACTGACAAAATAGCATCCTTACGTCAAGTTTTAGGTTAAAATCTACCATCAATTTCAAAACTACTGAATATATCTGACAAAACAAACCGGCAAATATTAATAAAACTGTTTAAAACGGGATATTAGCCATGTTTATCACTACTTTCAAACGGTCTCGTATACAAGGCGTTCGTAGACAATGACAAAATATCTAGCCCCGAGAAATAAATGTTAAAACCATAGTACATATCTCGCTTTCAACAGTTTTTTTCTTTTACAAATTACTTGTAAATGAATGTTAAAACCATGGCATATCTCGTTTTAAGTAGTTTTTTTTAATAATATTATATCTTATATAATATATATTCTTAAATATATCTGGTACAATATTAAGTAATTCGTAATAATTTTTCCAATTCTATATTTATTTTATTTTACATATCCCGTTATTTGTTTTTTCATCATATCATCTACTACTCTTATGTATAATTCCACATTCAAAACCTACTTTTGCAAGCTAGCCTACTTTGTCAAGTCTAATTACTACTACATTCAGCAGGTTGCTTTAGCGATTTAATGCCTGTTATGATGTTTGGTAGAAAATAGAAATTTCTGGATTCACTTTACTCGATTATAACAGATTTTGCAAAAATATTAACAATATTACTAATGTATTTAAACTCCATATCCGTTCAATTAAACACATAGCTTCAGTTAATATAATATATTATGAAAGGTGAGATTGTATTGTGTTCATTTTATCAACAGTGTCAGAGGTAGTGCATTGCAGCCGAACTGGGCGGCACGACCGGGGTGATACCTCTCGCTCACATAACACCGACGTGAAGTGAAAGCTATGCTGTCGCGTTTCGTGCGGTTTATGAGTTTCTGGTAGCCCATTGGGGGGGATAGGCAAAAGGAGGTCGGCGCATCTACGTGGCCTTGGTGGTGCGGATGTGTATGGGCGTCGGTGTCTTAAGGCTCCAACTGCTCGTTTGCCAGGGCCATGTTTTTGTTTGCTAATGACATTTAAAAAAAAGAAAAGTTGATTGATATGCAACTTTTCCCTTTACTTCAACGTTAAAATAGTTCAGGTTGCAGATATTTTTGATATTTTTTCATTGCGATTCGCATAAAATTGTAGTCGGATACCCTTTGAGGTAAACTACGACTGCCTGAAGACAAAGCTTAACGTTATACCCGCTTTTGATAAAGTAAAGTAAAAAGTACGCATGAAAGCTTAAAGCTTTTTTTGTTGAGGACGCAGATTTAAAACCGCTGAAACCTAAACTTTACTCTATAAAGCGATATTAAAAAAACAATAAATCTAGACGCTAACTCACGACCTATATAATAATATTTTGTATTTTATAGATAGTAATTATTGGACGAATGATTCACCGAGATTTTTTTCAAATGCAATATCGTTTGAAAGATTAAATTAAAATTATTGTTACGTATGAGCAAATACAATCACAATAGTAACCAGTAAAAAGTTTTCGAAAATTGACCCGACTACGAAAAAAGTGAGCCCTTTTTTATTAAGTTTGTCAAAATATATCAATGTCACCGGAACCAAAATAATCGATTGACACCTCACTTATCAAAATATAATAAGTAATTTAGGCGCTACACATACATACATAAACTGCTTATATCATAGCTCGTCCTTTCAGCTTACAGGTCGGGTAAAATACATAAAGCATTATAGCAATAAAGTATTAAAGTGGAATAGTTATTATCTTTTACCTTGTAAAGCTAGATTAAAAGCGGAGGGATACAATGGACTAAGTGCGGCGTATCATGTCTAAAACAGAAACACGCTTTCAATGTAATGAGAGCCGTTTTAACAATTTCTATAACCATTCTCGTTAAAACTTACATTATCTAAACCAGTGAATACAACGGCCTGTCAGGATCATACGTGCAATTAAAATTACAATGAAAATAGACTGGATACTAAAATTAGATTTTAATTCACTTTGATATCGAACGTTAAACTCGATAATAATGTTATGAAAACTTAATACTATCTATACTTTATCTCTTTTCGAGATCTTAATATTTTTTAAGACTGAATTTGTATAAACGGAAAATGACACGCGAATGATTTACTATTATACTTATAATTACTTATAATTCTACCCACCATAGTTCAGGCCTTGTCATGGCAGTGGGGCTCAGTAGCCTAGAGCCCAGCATCTTGGGCGAATTTATCCAAGGGAGCTCTTTGTACCCCTCTTAAAAGAACAGGGGGCAAGGGGTGAGGATGGGAACCTCACTTGCTTGTTCTGTAGTGCGGGACAACCCATCTTAGCAGTTTTTGGGCGCAGCGAGTCCCACATACCCGCCTGGGAAGACCCACTACCCCGCGGGACGCCTCAGAGCATTTCCCGGCGTTAAAGAAAAAAAATGTATTCTTTTATATATTGACACTATGAATTCTTCTTTGTTGAAATTATGAAGAGTACCAGGAAAACATCTACGCATAGGAAAAATATGTGACAAAACTTTAAGGAAACCGAACCTTACATTCCCGTATTTAATGATGTTAGCGAACCCAATTTGAAATTACATTCCCATGTAAGTTTTCCCAAACTAAATCATATTATATATTTTTTTGTACTAAAGTTTCCTAATGTATGTGAAATATGTTACTGGTTGGTTTTTCTTTGTACGAAGTAGTGCCATGCTGCTTTGCATCCGAATTGGACCGGCACGACCGGGGTGGAACCTCTCGCTCACACAACACCAGCGTCAAGTGACAGCTATGCTGTCGCATTTCGTGTGGTCTGTGAGTGTCTGGTGGCATATTGGGGGGGGGGGGTTAGGGAAAAGGAGGGCAACGCATTTGCTTACCTTTTGGTTGTCTATATAATATATCTATGGGCGTCGATTGTTACCATAAGGCTCGGTTGCCACCTTAAAACATAATAAAAATTGTTTAGTTTCTTCATAAAAATATAAAAACGTGTATTACTTACTATGCACAAGCTCGTAGAAAATATTTAATATGGTAATTTTGTTTCAGTTTTGGTCTGCGTTCGTCCCTTGCGCTACACAAAACAAAGACGCCGTGCAACTAACATTGGAACAGATTGATGTCATCCGACGCCTCGTCGACAAGTATCCTCATCACTTGAAACTCGCTACATCAGTCACAGGTACACAAAACATTCAAAAACAATTGCCAATAACACTTAACGCTATTATGGCAACAAAAGTTTTAAGGTCTAAAGTTTTGACTCTTTAGTATCACTGATTCACTTCATCATTACACCCTTTTTCAGTCATTTTTCAGACGTAGGCTTTTATGTGCAACAATATGTTACTGAATACACGCAAAGATTAAGCTCGTTGAAGTAGCCGACAATAAGGTTCGAGAGTGGAGGCCACGTTTAGGTAGACGAAGTGTTGGTCGGTCATTAACCAGGTGGGAAGACAATCTCCGTGCAGTGGCCGGTCCACTGTTGGATGCAAGAGGCAAGGGTTCGGTCATCTTGGCGTTCATTAAAGGAGGCCTATATTCAGCAGTGGACGGATAGAGGCTGGCGATGATGATGATGAATAGGATATATGGGCAAATCTTTATCATTATCAAGCTTTTTATGTTTTTTTTTATGTTAGTTTTTTTTTCCTTTTTAGAGGGATAGGCAATCTGGCAGACGTACCACCTGATGGTAAGTGGTCGACGTTACCCATGAACATAACTAGTTTACTTAGAACTAGCCCAGGCAACTCATTTATGCATTGCCTATCCTGAGACATAAGATGTTAAGTCTCGGTGTCAATAATTACACTGCCCGTCTTACCCTTCTCTCCGAAACAACAAAGGTGTTTTACGGGAGAAACAAGCAGGATGGTGGTACCCATGAAGCAGGGATGCGCTGTGCCGCTGGCTGGTAAATAAAATTAATAAGGTAATAAAGGTCATCTTTTCGTTCGTTACTAGACGAAGGCCACTATCCAACGAAAGCCTAGATACCCCACCACGCACATCAAAACGACCACTACACGGATATCATTCCATTTAGTTGAAGATTACTCGATTACTTATTACTTGTGACATGCGAAATGGAAAGTAGAACAAACTCATGGAAAGAGATGTTTGTACCTGAATATAAAAGAGCAAATTTATTTTACCTGCCTCTTGGGAGTTATAAAAATAAGCCTGGCCATAAATCGTCTCCAATTATACTTTAAGGTTAATGCATATCTGTACCGATAAATAAAATTGTATAAAATTTAGGTGAAAGCTAACCATGTATGTAATCATTATAGGTAATCTTCTTCTTTTTGAAGTGAACTTAGTCAACATTTTGGGGGCTCTTTGTACCCCTCTTATAAGAAGAGGGGACAAAAGAGCAGGGGACAAGCGAGGGAACCTCACCCCATTGTACTGTTCCGACGTTGGGAGTGGCTATTCTGAGGTGCGAGACAAACCCTCTGTGGAACTGGCGTCGGTCCCTTGAGGGACTGACAAGCCGTCGAGGTGCCCTGTTTGCTCATCAGATGCGGCGGCATTCGTCGAGTTTTAGTGGGTAGAGCTGCGTCCACTTACTACCTTTCGGGCGCAGCGAGTCCCACATACCCGCTTGGAGAGACCGACTCCCCCGCGGAATGCCTCAGAGCATTTCCTGGCATAAAATAAAAAAAGGCCTATGTTCCAGTGGACGGATAGGGGCTGATGATGATTATATCTTGCGTACACTCTGGATTACACGTGTAGCGTAATTTATACGTAATTAATATATGTGAAGCGTGGGCCACGTAACATTACGCTAAGCTTTACATTGCTGAGCCCATTTATTGGGGAAGATTATAAGGCTTATAAGCATCACACTATACGTATAATCCCAATTTAATGTAGATGAAATCGTGAGGTACGGGTTGCTGTTTAATAATGTAAAATATTTTATACGATGTAATGAGAACTTTATGTCCAACAAGGAGCAATTATAGCTCTTCATAAATATCGTTATCAAACAATTCCGTTTACTGGGTGTTTCAATGAACTCCGAGACGACACTAGTATCATGACACTCACATCCAACTAGACGGCCCACAGCACGGAGATTGTAATCGGGTTTAGTTGGCCTACTCGGTTTTTGAACGTATCAACGCCACTTTAGCGTGTTTATCTTTGGCGTGATGTTAGGCTACTTTGATTGTTTAACGTAAAGGTTAATAAGTCTTGTAAAGTAATAATCATGGAGTATAGAAGTAAGGAGTAGGTAGGTAAGTAGGCTCTGCGTAGCCGGAGGGTCCATTTGGAAATGTGTGTGCTATTATAGACAGTTTTGTTTACAGCTAAAATAGACACTTTATTTTTTTCTTTTATATAACAAGGTATTCCTTACTACTATACTCCACGGTAAAATTAATTATAAAATATTAATTGATAATTATGTCATATTGATTATAGTCAAGCATGACATTTGATATCAAATGACAAAGTAATGTCAATCATGCTGACAAATGTATTAATTTTACTAACGCAATTCTTTCGTTCACATAAAGTGTTCTTTTTCAGATATTCTCGAAGCGCACAGCGCCAGACCTCGTAAAATTGCCTCACTTATAGGAATTGAAGGTGGCCACTCCATAGCCAACTCTCTGGGGGTCCTCCGTAGCTACTACCAACTTGGAGTTCGATATATGACACTCACACATACGTGCAATACTCCATGGTAAGTATAATATTTAAGCGTTATATGTTTTATACTTTAAATAGTAATGGCGTTGATATTACATATTAATATATATTTAATTTATATATGCTAAGACATTCATATGAAATGGACTAGTTTATGTATAATATAATTGGATTCCCAACCGTTTCTGCCAAACACTGCTTTATAAATTTACCTTAAAAAGAAGCTGTTTTTAAAGTAGTAGTAATTTTATTTCGTGGCGAGTTTTATAATGATAATATATATTATAATCATTTAATAATATCGTGATAAAGTTGTGTGTGTTTACTTAAAGCGACGCATTGTTAAATAATAATTCTAATACCGGAGACGCGCCAAAGGGGACTGAGCGTCCTGAGCGGGGCGAAAATCTCCATCTGCGCGCGAGGTTATAACTAAAGAACGTAAACGATATAATAGTTTGTTATTTTATCGCGTTTAAAACGATAATTGGAGAAATTCTTTCTAAATTTTAAAGAACATGTATAGACTCATCTATGAAGAAAGTAAAGGAGCTTAATCCGGTCCCGTTTGCTCTTGATTTGAAACTCTTTTCAAAAAGAGGTATGTTTGATATTTTTTTCTATATTACAAAAGTTACCTAATTATGTATTGAAAACTAACAAAATAATGTTAATATCATGAACTACCTAGGTCACCAACTTAAATTTGCTTTCATTTTGGAATTACTGAAATAAATTGAAATTATTGATGCCAAAATTTCCAATGCGTCCTCTTAAGGCGAGTCACCGGGACTGGTAGGGTAGCGGGCGTCGCGGCGTCTTGTGAAAATTCTAGATAGCATTCAAGTTTAATAGTGAAAAATTTGAATAAAAAAATATAGAATTTGGGATTTTAAAAAGAATAGCACGATCTTTGTACTATTGAAAATTAAATATTTCGATATAAAATTGATGTGGAAACTTACATATTTTATTAGTAAATTATTCGTTTTTATTAGCCTGTTTTCAGATTTTTTATGATCGAATAAAGTATCTACATCTTATCGTGTAATCAATTAAATGTATTAATTAGACTATCTTTTGGTGCCTCTGGTATTTTTGTGAGACATTTAATAATAATTATCTCAATAATTTGATTTGGAAAACCAATTATACCGTTTCGCATGTGGTGATCGCCTTAAAAGATAATAGAAAAAAATATTTTATTCAGTAATTCATACATGACACCGTAGTATAGATAAACATTAAGCAAATATGTAGTACTTTAATAGTAACATAGAAGTGTAAAGAAACTTATACAAAAGGAAAAGAAAAAAAATACAAAAGGTCAGTAACATATCACATACAAATCATAGGATATTGGTCAATTTCGCCTAGACATCTAAACGCCACATTAACTAACTTTTGTTTTTTTTTTAATATTAATAAGGAATAGCAATATTATCTACCACTGTTAAACTCCTGTTGCCTGTAAAGTCGAATTCCGGACGATAATTTTACATGATAACGTCATAATGCGTCACAAGGGCCCAAACCATTAGGCCTAGTGGTGGTCATTAATACGACAATAGTTATTTGAAAATAATGACTAATCCATTATTAAAGAATAACTATATCCTGTTGTCAGTTGTCATTATTGAAACGATGACAATGACCTTTTCTTTTGCTTATTGTCACAATCACAGAGCAATTACAAAGTAGAGATGTCATAAGACACTTTCTTCATATAATGTAGTGTCGCAACTATATTTCACTAGGTGTTGCTATCGCAAATGCCAGGGCCGTACTCAGATTTGCATAGATTTTTAATTTTTTTTTCAGTAATTCGAAGTTAGATGGTACACACGGTACAAATGGTACGTAATATTATCATAATTTACTTAATTTCAATACAAGCTTATTTCGCATTGAACGATTTTCGTACAATAAGAGGTCGTCATCTTATGCTGGACAATTAAAGCTTGATATTATGTAGCCATGTGTACTATCGACTTGAGAAAAAGAATAATTGCATACTAAAAGTCAGTTTTCTTTTGCATATACCATAAAGATTTTATCGGCCCTGGCTTAGACCAGTGGTATTACTACTTGCCGATATAGGCATGGTAATCACCGAACTTTCTAGACAAAATAAATAATGTATTTAATTTAAATATTATTTACGAGTGGAAAGATATGTTCATTCCATTTGATTTTGATTTGTCTGTGTAAGTACTGCACGATACAACACATCACTTCATGTTAACAACGTGCGCGGGTCGAGATTATATTTTAAATAAATAAAAAGGAGCTAGTCACGAGAGCAAGTTAATTAACCGGCAACCACAGCTGAGTAGATCAACTACGGTGTAGTTTTCAACGTCTATAAATCAACAAGAACAGGATAACAGACAGCAGTTTAGAACAACAGTTGTTACAAAACAACACAACAGGATAATTTATTATTGTAAAACAGCCGTTATTGCCATCACTAATTAGACCGATCGTGCATCTCTATCGCTTGTCCCGTGCTCTCATTTGCACGCTCGGCTCAGCCGGAACGTAACAATTTTTCATGCGTGCAACTGGCGTTCATCGATTTATAAAATCTCCATAGAGATTTTTATTTATTTATACATAAACATAATACAGCAAAGTAACAATTTACATATGCAATACCCAGTCCTCTGGGAAACTAAATATGCATTATGCATTGCTGTTCCATTAGTTCAAATCAATAATACTACATAATAAATATTATAATTTATTTTTTTACTGACTTCAACAAAAATTTGGGGGTACTCAATTTAAAGTTTAAAATTTAAAGTACCTTTATTAATTATACATACAGAATTTCTGAGTAAACTATTTTATAATTTCATAGTCTCCTGAGTTCCCCTGAGCAATACTTTATTCCATTATATTATGTACTGCCACTAAAATTATAAATTCATTGGCGGGCCACGTCATTGTCACAATGCCATGACAAAACACGCTGAATTGTGTAGTTACTTAGTAGTTAGTAGAAGTTGTTTTTACATTGATAAAGTATCAGTTAAATGTTGTGTAAAGATTAATACACTTACTACATTACTATATTACTACATTACTTATTTGGTTTGGATGTAGCTTCCAGGAGAGTAGCCGTAGTTGTAGTAAATTAATTATTGTTTTCATAGAATAATTAATGTATAGGCTCCGAAACTACTGGACTAATTTGAAAGATTCTTGCACTTATAGAAAGCCACATTATCAGCGAGTAACATAAGCTATAAATAATTTGCCCGTGCGAAGCCGGGGCCAGACCGCTAGTATTTAGGGCAAGAAATAAGCGTAATTTCATATATTTCACAAATTTCTTATTACTTTCCAGCGTAAAATAACCAAACACTCTATAAAAGTATTGAATGTTTAATGCAAAGTGCGGAAGTTGCCTTCATAATGTTTTAGAATAACGCGATCACTGTTCATACTTTAATGTAAATTTAAATGGAGCTTACCGCGTTTATATAATTTTAAGTTCGCGATATTTTGTTATTATTTAAATCGTAGATAATAATAATAATATCTATGGACGTTTTTAGACGAGAACTTACCAGGGGACCAGTTTGACGTGGTGTCAATCTGGTCCCGTGGTAAGTTCTCGAAGAACTTGTATTACGGGTACCAGACAACGGAAATATATTTATTTACTTTTATACTATACATATATTTAAGATTTTTATTATATAATACACATCCATGACCCAGGAACACAGAAAATATTTTTGTTCCCTGGCGGTATTCGAACCCGCAACCTCCGGCTTGAGCGCCAACGCTCTTACCCACTTAGCCACAGAGGTCATCACAGAGGAGCCACAGAGATAGATTTGTGAATATTTATTATTATCTCCGATCTATACCTATATCCATGCGCCATTTTATCTATCAGCCTTAAGTATCGAGCATAATTTATAAAAAGGAATAGAAATGTGATGTCATGTGTTTTGTATAAAAACAAAACTCCGACAAATTTATACTGAGATGCCGCACTGATTCTGCGCTCTGATTGGCCAATGAAACCCACAAACATCACTATTTGGTTGAATTGCTATTATATCAGTGACAAATCACTGATCGGTTTGAGAATTTTATGGCTCGCATTACTACTCTATCTGGTTATATGCTCGATGGTCTTAAGTCACTTGGCTCTTTGACATTGACAAATTTACGCGGGAGTCATTATACAAGTAGAAGAAGAAGATTTGTCATATGTCATAAGGTCGTCTTGTCACTGCAGTCTTTTGTCATAACGGGATTGGAGGAGATTTCAGGCTTGGCTTTGGTCTTACCAAACATATACGGTCCAGTCTGTATGGATTGAAGTTCTTTAGCTTTCTCTATCATATATAAATTTAAACAACAACATTAATGGGATTTAAACTAGAAAAGTCTTCGTAATGTGACATGCCACTACCACTACACAGATCACAGACATTATCTAAGAAAACAAGATTACTTAGGGCCGTATTAATAAATCGAACTCAATACTGCTCTCAAGATCGATCTCACCTGAGTTACACTCAAGATTCGGACGGCATCTCAAGTTCACGGCTAATTAATAGACGGATTTTGAGCGCGTATCATTTGAGATCGGTTTCAAGTTCAGCATCTCAAGATTTCGAGATTCTGCACTCAAGTAAGCGTCATTTTGACGTGATTACGTCTTATAAATTGATCCGCTGTCAACCGTTGGCTTGGAAACCATTATTTATAACACATATAGAAGTAATTATTGTAGATTAAATAATTTTGTAGTCATGTAAAGAAAAAAAAGAATCTCAAAACTATTTAAGCCTTACCTGAAATGATCATGTTGCATAAAACCAGAGAGCTCATAACTAATTGGTTATATCTATAGTCAATGCATAGAACCTTAATGTCAAGAGAACTGCCATTTCTGGTGCTATTGGAAGACCTCTGTTGTCGACTTTTTGCAGGTGTCCTCTAATTAAAGATGTTATTGACTGGCCTGTTGGTCTAGTGGTTAGTGACCCTGACTGCTAAACCAGAAGGTCGTGGGTTCGATTCCCACCCGGGACAAATGTTCGTGTGATGAGCATGATTATTTATTCTGTGTCTAGGTGTAATTTTTCTATAATATGTATGTATTTAGAAATAATATTATGTAAGTATATATCAGTTGTAAGTATATAATATGGTTGACATAAGAACAGGCACTGCCTAGTTTGGGATCAGATGGCCGTGTGTGAGTTATCGCTACATATTTTATTTTAAATAAAACAGATTCTTGACTGAATCTGTACCTTTTTTGAAATTTTCAGTAGGTGTTTGAAAGGGATTTTGGGCGTCCCTTATGTAAATTTTTGGCAAACGAATTCTGCTGGGCCATAAATTAATATCATCGTAATGATCGATAGCTTCGTAGTTATTAATTTCGTTTATTATATTTTCCATATTTGCATAGTTAGCATAAATTGAATAATAACCTTGACAACGCACGCACTCAAGTCACCGTCGGACTACTCTCAGAAAACACGCACCTAAGTGCGATCTCAACAGCTGTCTTAAGTGCCGAGTTTGATTTATTAATACGGCGTCACTCAAGTGATTACGGGATCTTACAATGTCAACTCAAGTTCGGTTTATTAATTAGAACAGTATCTCAAGAGCGTGATTGAGATCGCTCTCAGAGCTGAGTTCGATTTATTAATACGGCCCTTAGTGGCTTGCTTCTGTCAACGCTTTGTTGACAATTTCGCTCAACAATTATTATCTCTTTTCAACTCAGGACATTAAAACAATACAAGTACATATTCAGATATCGACATTTTTGGCTGTTTCCAATAGACGATAGCAGTATTTGGTATTTGTACAAAGTACAAGCCGAAGAAATCCAAATTGTACACATTACATAATTATGTAAATTTCTTTCTCAACTTTATCTAACTTTTTGTAATTCTGACGGCTGTTACTTTTTATACTTTTTCATTATTTCTTGTGTACAATTTTCTTTTTCCTCGAGTAATATTTTTTCGGCAAATGTACTAAGTGCTTATTTTAACTTTCTTTTAGAAAAATACTCAAATATACTAATATCAAAGACATGCAAATGTTATTAGATTTTTGAGAAAAATCTTCAGGCGCGACTTTTTTCTGTAACGCGCAATATTCTTTATTCAAAAATGGAAACTTGCAATGGTCGTGAATGTAAGTCATATACTCCACGCTTCTTAAATTGTAGGCCAACTAGTGACAAAGATTATTAGAATTTTATTTATTTCAATTTTTTCAAACGGATGAATTGTAAATAGCCGAGTAAATAAATTCAAAGGTTTTAAAATAAAAGAAAAAATCAAGAACCTGATAAATGAATGGTACCTTTTTTTTTCATTAACGCCGGGTAATGCTCCTAGGCATCCCGCGGGGGAGTTGGTCTCCCCACGCGGGTATGTGGCGGGTCCAAAAGCTGGTAAGTGGAGGCACGTCTACCCACCTTCTTTACCCCAACCCCACCCATGGGCCACCGGAAACTCACTAATCGCACGAAACGCGACAGCATAGCTTTCTTTTGACGCCAGTGTTATGTGAGCGAGAGGTACCACCTTCACATTTTACTCAACTCATTAAAGAACAACATAAAATTACTTCGAAATTGTTATTATACGTATGAGTTCATAAACAGTATTTAGAGGACATAATTTAAAATTATATGAGCGAGAGGTTCCACCCAGGTCGTGCCGGCCCAATTCGGATGCAAAGCAGCATGGCACTACCTCTTACGTAGTGGTCGGAGTTGCCCATGAACATATTCGAGTTCAAAAATATAGTATATACTAGTCCTATTATTCGGATAGGATAGCAACTCATTAATTAATTGCCTATCCTGAGACGTAGATGGTAAGTCTCGGTGCCTGCAGCCCCACAGCAAAGCTCTTTCAACTGAAGAAATTATCAGGGTGGTGATACCCAAGTAACGAGCGCCCCGCACATTGTACAAACGTACCGAGGAAGAACTCGGTAAGATTGTTAGCTAATTGGATACTTAATTATTAATGATAATTAGCGAAACTAACTAATTTAAGCTGAACTAATCATTTATTTAAGATAGGCATTACTGTCGTCAGTACAATTGTTATGATAGCTAATACGACTAACTTAACAATCATTTTTTTTATAAAAAATTCGAAATCAACCTAGAAAAAAACTATCCATATATGTATACATAAATGTCTTTAATTTTGTAATCATTAATAAGCAAAACCAAACCAAACCAAAAACAAAAAAAAATCATTGACCTGTAATTCTTCTTATTGCAACGAATTAATATAAAAAAACGTTACACACACAAAAAAAAATTACTTGACATTATGTAGCTTACGCTTAGCTTTACCCAAATAACTATGTTACCTTTCTAGAAAATATGTCTGAGAATAACATTTGTTGCATGTAGGAAGAGGCTTTAGGCGAAAGGGACTTGAGGGTCTCATTTTATTTAATAAACCTAACGTATTGCTTGTGTTAGGACCGGTTGAAGAGCCCCCGGCTATTGTGCACCGATCGTATTGTTATAGAATCAATATTTCTCCTAAAATGTACCGTATAATATGTTACATTTACCTATCGAGCATAAACCGGAATAGAACGGAAATGTTATTTGTTTTGTATGAAAACAAAATTCCGCCAAATATGTGCTGCGGCGCTGCGCCGGTTCTGCGTTCTGATTGGCCGACCATCACCATCGACCAATCATCCATCAATGGCCATCCATTGATGGATGATTGGTCGATGGTACGTATATACGGATCACTGGCTGGTTGAATTGCTATTACGTCAGTGATAAATCACTGACCAGATTCAGAATTTCATAGCTCACATTGCTACTCTATCCGGTTATATGCTTGATGCATTTACCTTCTCAATGTCGTTTAATTTCAAAAGTATTAATATTGAACCTTAGATATATTTAAGACAACAGCGCCCTGTGGTTCCCGTGGAAATACGGTAATAAAATATCCTGGTTTTAGCATATTTATTTAAAAGGGGGTATTGATAATGTTTGTGGTTTAATTCGTTTATTTCGCGGTGCGCTTGATGTTTCAACATGGTCTATGAAAGTCTTTTTCGATAGTGTTGAGTCTACAGAACCAGGAAAGAGATTTTTTCATTATAATGAGTGAAATTTTCGTAAGTAATTAAAGGACAACATATTAACATACGTATAACATATAACAATATAAAAGACATGAAAATCAGTAAAATATTTTTATACATGAAACAACATGGGCAAAGCCGCGAGTAACAGTAAATTAAATTAAAGTGAAACCGAAATTAGAAAATGATAAGACATATTATGTATTTAATTAATCAAAGTGATTTAAATCGTTAATTTATACAAAATGAATTTATTAAGTATTCAAATTGTTTTTCAGGCCGTTTTCATTAATTTGATTCAAGTTTAATTAGTTACATAATTATCTGAGCTATTAAAATGAGAGATTTTTGTTTCATATTATAAATTTATCCGATTCTCGAAAATGAGGATATTTTGAATCAATATGATTCTATCCCGTGTTGATCTGTAAATTGTGTTTTACGCAGATATCTTTTTTATGAACCAGGCAATGTAATGGAATTCAAAACAAAAAGGGATTATTGAACTCTTACGGAGTCAGTTCGTTTTGTTTTATGTTTTTTTTTTTATATTATGAGGAGCCTAGCCGTTGAATATGAGTATGAGTGACACCCAACCCGACGCCAGGAGGCCGTGTGGTCGCAGACTGCACGGTTGGCGGGGGGCAACCCCCCATTTTAACAAACCAATAGTGCTAAATGGGCTCACACTAATCCGACGAAGCATTAGGGCCTTTGGGCCATGAGCATAGATCCCTCCGAAAAACAAGGGACTTTTTTTTTTCTTTAACTCCGGGAAATGCCCTGAGGCATCCCGCTGGGGAGTGGGTCTCCCCAGGTAGATTGGTGAGCAAACAGCACCTCGACAGCTAGTCAGCCCCTCAGGGGACTGACGCTACCTTCACAGAGGTTGTCCCACACCACAGAACAACCCCTCCTAACGTCGTTACAGTACAATGAGGTGAGGTTCCCGTCCTCGCCCCTTGCCCCCTGTTCTTTTGTCCCCTCTTATTATAAGAGGTGTACAAAGAGCCCCCTCGGCTCAATTAGCTTTGCCCAAGCTGCTGGGCACACCTTAGGCTACTGAGCCCCACCGCCACGTCAAGGCCTGAACCATGGTGGGGTGAGTAAGAGTGACTGATGTAACGTAGCAGTAAATTAAATATTAAAATAGCAAATGAGCTTGCTACCCCCGATGACAAGTGATTAGTCCTAATTCTAAGTGAATTTATTTGATTTATCTTACTTTTTTACAGTAAGTTTCAATAACTCTACAATAATTATATTTAACTACTTGACTTGTATATGACTTCCGTCGTGTTGTGTGTTCTATTTATTACACGGGATCATGTAATCATCATTTATACAAAAGGTATTAGTAGGTATTTTTGTAAGATGTGTTTTTTTTTAATGTATTGTTTGACTTGTTTACCTAAGTTTAAATCATATAATATTATGATAGAAATATTTATGTGTAGCGCGGCATGTTTCACAAATAAAGTTATTATTATTATTATTATTATTATTAAAAGAGCCATTTCACAATTTTTCGCTTGTCATCTTCATCACCGTGGTTCATATTTTCATGACCACCGCTTCTATTATAAATTATATAGGCTTCTTGTATAATTTAATGATAATGATAATTTAATGAAAAACTCGCAAATTTTGGTACGTTTACTAAGGTAAGATTTTTTTGTAAATATACAGTTAAAAATGGTTGGGAATCTAATGATACACTAGCAAAAAACACAATTCTTATTAATATATACATTATCAGATTTTTTGTCTGAAAATATCTTATGAGCTTACCAAAGCTGCTGTGTTTTCAACTTCCCTTATAGGAAATTGTAATTTGAAAACCACTATATTTTGTTTTTAATTCCACCTTATGCTATTAAAAATGTGTATATATTTTTTGAAAATAAGTATATATGTTTTTTGTTAAAAATATATATTATTTTCAAATTTATAATCAAAAACCAAATATTTATTTGCAAGATTGTATTTGTTATTTCTTTTGTAGGCTATTTCAAAGTATGCGAAAGTTGTTGGCTGAGGCGTCATTCTAAAACTTTAATGAATTCGAGAATATTCCATGCATGCGAAAACAAAGCAAAGCGAAGAATTTAAGCGAAAGGAAGTCATTCCACTCATATTTCTACATTCATTTTTGTTTCGTCATTTATTTGTATTGTTGTTCGTAGGGCTGATTCATCGAACGAACAACCTGTCGCAAACGGACTCACGGAATTCGGAGAGGTAAGCAATATTGAACCTTTATTGTACTAGTACTGAAAACTGTATTTCTCTGTATCAAATTGCACCGCAATTTTTTTGCAAGCGACTGTATTTTGTACAGGTGAGGTTGGACTTATTTCAGGGGCGACATTTTCTTGTTAATGAAAAGGAAACATTGCAATTGTGTGAAACAAAGCACTCTTAATTTTTTGTGATACATTTTATTTCTGTTCTCTACGTATTTTGTGGTATTTTAACGCAAATAGGATATGCATTTGTTATTTAAGGATCTCAAAAAAAATTCAATCTATTGCTTTTTCACATTAAATAGTAATTTACAAGATAATTATATTTACTAGCAGTTGTTTGGAGTTGCGAGTCGAAATTTCCGTATATATATTTCAAGATTAGCTTATTTCTTTTCATATCAATATCCGTAATTACCATAAACATTATATTTAGGGTGGGTGTACCAGTAACAAACCGATTAAGCAACATTTTGAAAGTAATTTAGATGTTGTGACTCAATTATTACAATAATCTTTCCAAAAGGAAATACTAATGTGCTCCTTGTCTACCATAGAATCATGTAGCCTATTTTAATATTATTAATTGCTATTAGATTTTTTTTTATTAAAAAAATAATATGGAGTATAATATGCCTAAGGTTGACCAGATTGACCAGCAATAGACCAGAGGTGGTGCCAGTAGTGAACCAGCCAATAATACTATTGCTTTTAATGAAAGGTTGAAATCAATTAAATAAATCATTAATTTTTATTATTAAGTTACTATTATTTAATTGAATTAATTAATTAAATTGAAACAGTTTTTATTTTTATATAGTGTAAGGAATATTATATTTTCGGCACGTTTCTCTAATTTTTGCGCAATTTTACTTATTTCATCTTATCGCTTTTAAGACATCTGCTTCCCTATGATTGAAAAAAGTTATTTTCGGCGGCATTGCGTCTGTAAAAAATGTAGGTGGTCAATTACTGTATCAAACTTGTAGTATAGATATTACCAGTAACAAAACACTGGTCTACAACAGGAACATTGTGGATATTTTAAGAGTTTCTTATATTAATTTATTGCAGTATACTAAGTAAATATAAATGTAAAAGAAAAAGTATATAAATTATAAAAAAGCCAAATCACCAGTTGTAGACCAAATGGAATACTACCTACTGGAAAAAACATTGAATTTGTGTTCCAGTAGTTTACCAATGACAACTATTGATTTAAACTAGCATTTTTTGATGAAATAAGACGTTATATTATTACTTTACACATCATATAATGCAGTTAATTGGTAAATAAGATTTTAAAGATTTTAAAAGATTAAAAAAAATAGCGGTAAAGTGTCGCTTACTAATATGGCCGCCCGCAACGAAGTGAACGATTATCGTTTCGAATAAAGCATTTTTTTACTGATATAGATGAGGTATTTATCGCTTTTTTTTATGAACGAATGATTGATAGAAGTACGCCAGTAGTAACCAAACGCAAATAAGTGGCGGGAAATTCGACAGCAGGTTAATATTTTGATGTGAAGTTAGAAATGGTGTACTACTGGTTCCTGGTGTGGCACTGGTGCACCCACCCTTGTTCTTCACGTCTTGTCTTTTGTTTTGAATAAAAAACTAAACTCTTAGAAAAGATATTATTTATTCGGTAAGGTCAAACCTAATTTGCCACAACGATGCCAAAACCCACACAATTTTCAGGGTAATCGTGTAATAGCTAAATAGTATCGAATGTAGCATTGATTTATAATTCACCCGCCGACGATATTACATTAAAATAGGAGTATCTGGGAATATTATATAATAGTACTGTAAACCACAATTTGAAGATATAACGGTATTACAAATATATTGTATATAGGTAATCTTTATTAACAACAATAAGCTTATTAATAATAAAAAACTTGTATTGCCTTATATTAGTATATTCACCCAGTAGGCCATTGTTTAAGTATTATATATATTTCTTGATAAATTAATCATTTTAAGGCATCGAGCATATAACCGGATAGAGTAGTGTGCGCCATAAAATTCCGAAACTGTTTAGTGATTTGTTACTGAAGTAATAGCAATTACACCAACTAGTGATATGTATAAACATCCCATCGGCCAATCATCCATCAATAGCTACGGGTCGGCCAATCAGAACGCAGAACCGGCGCTGCGTCTCAGCATAAACTTGGCAGAATTTGTTTTCATACAAACTGCGTAACATTACCGCTCTATTCCGTTTATATACTCGATGTGTAACGGTCATAACAACTACTTTTTTCACTATTCTTACTCAATACAATTTCGCCCTG
Organism: Helleia helle; assembly: GCA_963853865.1. Taxonomy (NCBI): domain Eukaryota; kingdom Metazoa; phylum Arthropoda; class Insecta; order Lepidoptera; family Lycaenidae; genus Helleia; species Helleia helle. The sequence continues at coordinate 12,566,787 of OY971420.1, forward strand.
TCCTTTTCTTAGCTTCAACCGTCATTGTATACTTTGCATGTATACAATTAGAAAAACACCGAAATGTATAGCTGTGAAAACTGTTTGATTACAACTTTAAATTAATTACAAAAAAGAACACCTAATTGAAATTAAGAATGCATTCGTAATTTAAATTCTGTGTATGTTTAAATAATTAATAAACCATCCAATTAAATTAGTATTTGCACATACCGTTTCAACGGTTTGATGATAGAAATGATTTGAATCGATTTACATAAATACTCAAACAACGGGGAAATAATGATATCATTAAATATCTATCACATGAAATCACTTTGACCAAGAGTAATTAGAAATAGTAATACGGTCGTAATTTATTTTACAGCATTTATATACCAAATAACGTTAATTAAAAGTAATTGTTATAATAATATCTACAACCTTATTTACCTAAATGAGGTTTATTCAAAAATATTTATAACTCTAAAAAGATTTGAACATAAAAAAAAACATCAAAATTTTACAAAAAAACTTAATTTGTTCATATTATTATAATGAAGCTGCAGCCTCAGCTAAAAATACACTACAACGATATTTCCTACAGCACCGCAAAAAACTAGCCGTTGCCCGCAGCTTCGCCCGCGTTAAGTTAGATTTACAGCTGTACCCGGATTGATGATGATTAGCCTAAGTTACTTTATAGCATCAGCTATCTGCCAGTGAAAGTCCTATCAAAATCGGCCAATCCGTTTCAGAGATTAGCCGGTACAAACAGACAGACAAAAATTGTAAAAAATGTTATTTTGCTATATGTACCCGTGTACATCCATATTTACTCCAATTTATTTATCTGTATGAGAAGTTTTAGCAACGAAAATCAACACATCAAACTTCTTGTATAAACACGGAACGGGCCATAACCCCCAGATTTGTGTAACCAAGCTGGCGGGGGCTTTTGTCGAGTCGGTATCTAAAGGCAACAGATGCGAACTTTTATTTGTTTAATATTTACGTATAGCTTTATATAAAATATACTAGCGGACTAGACAGACGTTATCCTGTACAACGTTTTATAGCGGATCAAATTGTGAATCTAAGCCGTTCTCGAATCCACCAAAACACGCAAAAAATTTGATCAAAATCGGTCCAGCCACTTAGGAGGAGTTCAGTCACGTACATCCAGAAGAATTATGTATATCTTAATACGAGAAGCAAAAACTTTGAACCCCTTTTTAAGAGCATTAGGCAAACAGAGAAATTGGAAATTTGGTACATTTAAAGATTAAGTAGAGAGGGAGTGCGGAAAGCTATTATTTTTGTGTAATATGTATTATAAGTTAATTCAATTAATGAAATAAAATGTTACACACACTCTCGTAGTGCACGTACACATTCAAAGTTGAATAATGACTACACCACACGAAGTCGACCATTTGGTGACTTATGACGTTTAGTTTTTATATCATTTGTATTTCTCAAAGAAGTTTTTGGTACTGTCAAATTGTATTTGAAGTAGAATGTTTTTTTCAATTGAGGATCTCTAGTAAAGATACATCTTTTTTCATATATTATGTATACGTACACATGCATGCTCTACCTCCCACGCACACGATGCTTATATAAACTACCTATAAGAGTAAAGCATTTTAAGCATAAGCGATCCTTCCACTGCTGGAAACGGGTTTCCTCGAAATGGGGTAAGGAGCAACTTAGGCCAAATTGGGTGAAATGGTCCCGTTAATGAGGACTGATCACCCGTCTGGCCTTGCTGGTGTCCCCACCCCTTAAATAATAAAATAATAATAACTTAGGCCAAAGCCCAATTTTGACGTACTTCACAACCTTAAAAACTTTATAGAAACAGGCTCATTTTTCAAGTATTGTAGTTCATCATTTTTAAACGACTTCGAAAAGGAGGTTATATTATGTTCGTGTATATATATATATTTAATGTATGTTCACTGATTTCTCTGTTAATTGTGGACCGATTTTCAAAATTCTTTTTTTTATTCAAAAGAGTACACTTCCGAGGTGGTCCCACGATAAGGAAACCAGGATCTGATGATGGCATCCCAGAGAAATCGAGGGGAACTTTCGAAAATTGTATGAGTAACTAGTGCGTTTAATATTTTTTAATTATGTATTTTAAAGCACTACAATTTCATGAAGGTCTAGAGTTGATCTGATGATGGAACTGAAAGACAGTCGAGGGAACTCCTCAACGATTTACAGCAGTAACCTTGTGTTTGGGCTTAATTAATTTGTATTGATTAGAACTTTACACCTAGATAAATTGTGACTATCATTAGGGGTCTGATGATGAAGACGAAGGACAGTTAAAGGAACTTCTCAGCAGTTTACAGCTACTGGAGCTACCTTGTGTTTGGACTTAATTCATTATAAGTGTTATAAGTGTCATCGCAGGTCTGATGATGAAGACCATAGACAGTCGAGGGAACTCCTCAACAGTTTATAGTAGCTACCTTGTGTTCAAGGTAGACACAATTCATTTATGTTGACACCGACTCCAAAAGTAACAACAATGACATGGTAAACGCAAAGATTGTAATTAGTAAAATAACAAGTTGATTATAAGGAAACGCAATTACTTTATTACTTTTTAGTTTATTTTTTACTTATTGAAGTCGGTTTCATTTTCGTATATGTATATGCCGTATATCCTATGTATACAGCACGCCAAAGTACACTTGCGTACCGCTGTTCAAATCCCCGTTTCGACCCTGATTATTACTTTGGCTCAAACTTTCGTATTCAAACTCTGCGGTATTGGTGACATGGGAAGGTTTCATTGTATTAAATTAATAGCCCCGGAACCTTAACTTTATTGAAGGAAACTGGTAAATATGTTAGTTATGTTGCTTTGCATATATTGTATGTTAAATGTTAAGATAAAAATTAGACAGAGTCCGTTTGCTCTCTATAAAAAAAGATATTAAATTCATTATCTCCTATACAGTTGTATGCACGGAGATTGTTGTCACATCTCATCGAGCATATAACCGAATAGTGTAGTAATATGAGCCATAAAATTTTGAAACTGGTCAGTGATTTGTCATTGACGTGATAGCAATATAACCAACCAGTGATCTGTATCTACGTCCCATCGGCTAATCACCCATCAGTCAGCCAATCAGAGCGCAGAGCCGGCGTAGCCTCACAGCACAAATTAGTCAGAATTTGTTTTCATACAAAACACTTAGCATTACCGTTGTATTCCGGTTACATGCCATAATTTGGTCCATTCCAGCTCTATATTGACCCATTCTTTATTCTGTGAATTTTATATATAGATACTTCATGTTATTGTCTACAGAAAGTTGTCCGCGAGATGAACAGACTGGGTATGATCGTGGATCTGTCGCACGTGGGAGAGAACTCTACGAGGGCTGCCATCCGGGTGTCTAAGGCTCCTGTGATCTTCAGTCATTCGTCTGTGTACAGCCTCTGCCAGCACAAACGAAACGTCCCCGACGATATCATACAATCTCTGGTACGTATCAGGTATTATAATTCAGGTGTATATGAAAATGTTTAAAAACTGTTCTAAGTTTTTTTTTTGTAAGATGTATAAACGGCCGCGTAGGATCTAGATTTTCTCATATCTCGTTTCAGTGAAACAAAGTGTATACGCATTTATGTTAAAATACAATCAATTTATTTTGTAAAATCTTATTTTTATTGAAAATTAATGGCAGTTAATGTACCTAAAACACTGTTTGATACATGCATATACCATGATACTGGAATAGAGTAACGATCGTTATTAATAATCAATCATATAAATTGGGGTGGACTGTCGGTGATTGGCTGAGAAGAGTTATTGAATGTAGCTATTGCATAGTTTGATTTAGTGTAGTCACGTATAGTACCGATGAGTGGCATGTCTTTTGCCTAGTGGCATGTCTGCATGAGTGCCAACATGCTGCTTATTTCGTCCGTCAAACAGCCCTGCTGTATTTCGCAGTGAAGGGTAGAACAGACAGTGCTACTACCTTTTTTTTCTTTACCGCCGGGAAGTGCTCTCAGGCATCCCACGGAAGAGTGGGTCTCCCCACGCGGGTATGAGGGACTCGCAACGCCCGAAAGCTGGAAAGTGGACGCAGCTCTAGCCACTAAAACCCGGCGAGTGCTACCAATGCCGCCTTTGGTGAGGTGCCCCGGATCTAATAAACAAACAGGGCACCTCGACGGCTAGTCAGTGCCCCAAGAGACCGACGCCACCTCCACTGAGCGGTTGTCCCGCACCACAGAACAACCCCTCCCAACGTTGGAACAGTACAACGGGGTGAGGTTCTCGTCCTCGCCCCTTGTCCCCTGCTCATTTGTTCCCTTTTCTTATAAGAGGGGTACAAAGAGCCCCCTCGTCTCAATTAGCTTCGCCCAAGGAGCTACTGAGCCCCACCGCCACGTCAAGGCCTGAACCATGGTGGGGACAGTGCTACTACCTACTAGAAACGATACGTCTTAGGAAAAACGACATATGAACGAGTTGCTTGGGTTAACATCATCTATGCTTAGCACTTGGCTCGTCTGCCAGTTTGCTTTAAATACCTACAACTAAACAAGTCTTATTCGATAAATTATAAGTCGTATTCATTTCAGTATTTACACACATCACAATATATGGGGTATTGTGTGTGTGTGTTGCATATAATGTATTATTCTTGCTAGAACATCTTGACCGATACTGCGTCTAGTTAATTTTAAATATGATTGAATGAATATTCTAAAAATAAAATAACTGCATAAAAATTACCACGAGACCAGGACTTACGAATATGGATTCCTTGATGTTCCCTGACATCATACTCTTAGTAATAATTGACAACATTTCAAAATTATGAAGTCGCTCAAATACAAATGCCATTTTTTTGTTTTTCAATCCTGATTACAAAATTTCTTTTTTTTCGTCACTCAATATGGAGAAAAAAAATGAAAAAACGTGTGATGACGTCACTTGAAGGTGATTACCATTGCACAAATATAGCTTAAAAAGTATAATAGGAATGTCGCTATACGATAATGTCAAATATGTCAATTCTTTAACAATCTTTCTCCGTGTTGTTTGTTTGTGTTAGAATATATTATTATCAAAGACCGGCTTCATCGACTCCACTCTTTTTTTTTTACGCCGGGAAATGCTCTGATTCCTCCCGCCTGGGGAGTGAGTCTCCCCAGGCGGGTATGTGGGACTCGCTGCACCCGAAAGATGGTAAATGGACGCAGCTCTACCCACTAAAACCCGGCGAGTGCCACCAGTGCCGCCTTGGTAAGGTGCCCCGGATCTGTTAAGCTGACAGGGCACCTCGACGGCTAGTCAGTCCCGCATGGGACCGACGCCACCTCCACAGAGGGGTTGTCCCGCACCACAGAACAACCCCTCCCATCGTCGGGACAGTACAATAGGGTGAGGTTCCCATCCTCACCCCTTGCCCCCTGCTCTTTTGTCCCCTCTTCTTATAAGAGGAGTACAAAGAGCCCCCTCGGCTCAATTAGCTCCCCCCAAGGTGTTGGGCTCACCCCAGTCTACTGAACCCCACCGCCACGTCAAGGCCTGAACCATGGTGGGGGTCGACTCCACTCTGCTCTATTTGTAATCGACATCCTTATTATTTGATTTTCGCAATAAAATGAAACCCAATGAATAATATACATCAACGAAGAATCCTACGTATTGTAATTTACACTACTTGATTTGATAGATGACAATATTATAGCATTATAGCTTTGTCGGTTTACAAAAGAGCAAAGGCGTAACACCATTCAGCCGTATAAATGACGTCATTTGGCATTTACGTTTATTTAGAATAGGAATAATTTTAAAAGTTAAAATAAATATCAAAATAAATGAATCTCGAGAAAATAAAAAATACGGGGTATCCTGTTATTCAATCTAATTTAACTTAAAAATTAGGGGTGTTAAAAAATAAAGCTAGATAGTTTACATGGAGATTGTGGGAGACCTCCTATCATGATAATGGCAATGTCTTGGTAGATTGGAAGAAAATGTAAGTGCTGACTATCATTTCAGAATGTATGTGATAATGATGATATACAAGTTTGTTCACGAACTGCAAAGGCAGAAAACATTTTATTAAAGTAAAACTTGTTTAAACTCCAAAGATGAAAAATGTCGGTCGTTATAAGCTTATCTTTGAGTTAATCTACATAAAGTTACAAATTTGCTTTATGAAACATGAAAATTTAATGGCAAAGGACTTGGCTTAATTTTTAATGCAAACTCACTCTTATATAAGCGCAGCTAAAACATTGTAAATTTAAAAGTATTTTATCGTGCATAATATTATTTTAAAGTGAAGTGCCTTATAAATACACATTAACTTTATAGTTTTAAAGTAGTATGTAAACAATATAAGTTTGTACGTCCGCCGCGAAAACCGACTATTAAAAGTTTCATTCTTACAGAAAGAAAATGGCGGACTCATTATGGTCAACTTTTTCCCGGACTTCGTGAAGTGCGCCCCGAATGCTACATTGTCTGATGTTGCCGGTAAGTTTTACCAAGGAATACTTTTTTGACTTAATGATTATATAATGATAAGCTTTGATGTAGAATCGTAGATTTCAAAATTGTGACCTATAATTTTGTTTATTTCTTAATTTTACTTTCGCTCCTAGTAACCGTTACACAATTTCTTACGAACTTAACCACGGGGCTATGTTAATGTTGTGTGAAATTTGGTTCATACCTAAAATAACTATGGAAGTTAGGTTAATTACCCACTTCTCTATGAAATACCTGATGGGCTAAAACTTTTCGTAGGTCACTCAGTATAAGTTATCCCAAAATAGCAGTAAACTATCTACGCATATAATTTCATAGGGGCTAGGAGTGTCTGGGCCCTCCCTATTTCTCTTACCTCGTACATACTTGTTATATTGCATTTTCTGAGAAAATTTACCAAAGTAATGTTTTTACACCATCATAAAAAGGAGAAACGAACGAACAAAAAGCCTACCTACTTTTTTAAAATCGGATATTTTGATGTGAGATTTTTTGATTGAAAATTAGCCTAATTTTTCGATTTTAAGCCAAAATAAGGTGAAAAATAAATATTTTAAATAAACGGAAATAATAGTGTGTGGGTGGACATAAAAAGGTAAGCTTTCATCAAATTTCGTTGAATATTTTAATTTTTTTGGAAAAGATTAGAATTTTTCACATTTTTTCAACATATTATATGAAAAAGTGCAAATACAAAAGTTACAAGACTTTTTTATTAGGTATCTACAATTTTGCCATTCAGCCATTTTCCGTAGGACTTTTAGTTTTTCCGGAAATCGAGATAAACCGTTTTTTGCCCTTAAGCCCACTTTCCCGATCTCAGATCGCCCGTAAATTATTTCATTTCATTTTTGTTATATTCTATTCCTTTTCTAATAGGTTTCATCCTACTATAATGTTTTTTTTTGTTTAAAAATTGATCGGCACTGGTCTATAATTATTATCTATACTAATATTATAAAGCTGAAGAGTTTGTTTGTTTGTTTGAACGCGCTAATCTCAGGAACTACTGGTCCGATTTGAAAAATTCTTTCAGTGTTAGACAGCTTATTTATCGAGGAAGGCTATAGGCTATAAAACATCACGCTGTGATTTATATGAGAGTAACGCGTAGTTGCAGGCAACAGCTAGTAATAATATAAAGCTGAAGAGTTTTTTGTTTGAACGCGCTAATCTCAGGAACTTTTGGTCCGATTTGAAAGATTATTTTAGTATTAGATGCCCATTTATCGAAGAAGGCTAAAGTGAAGTTGTGAGCAACAGCTAGTAAGTAATATAACCCCCAAAGTAAAAGCAAAGCTATGGCTAAATACTGAACTACGATAAACAAAGAATTATGTGAAATAGAGATTAAAATAACGCACTAAATATCAGCAAAACATATTAGTGGTTTGAAATTTCACTTTTTATTGGTCCCGCAATTATTGAAAGCATTGCCTGTAATTTAAATGTTTAATTAACATTTAATATTAGTGCTGACTAGTATTTATAATGATACATTTTAATGCTCAGTGAAGCGTGACGATTCATCATCATCATTTTGTTTATGAAATGTCCGTTTTTCGGAATCCACTTGACTACCTAATATTATAAACGCGAAAGTTTGTAAGAATGTATGGATGTATGTTTGTTACTCTTTCACATAAAACCTACTGAATGGATTTTGATTTGATGAGCTTTATAGCTAACTTTAATATTACACATCTGAATAAATTTTCACCGGGAAAATCTCTTAGGCATCCCGCGGGGGAGTGGGTCTCCCCAGGCGGGTATGTGGGACTCGCTGCGCCCGAAAAGTGGTAAGGTGGAGGCAGCTCTACCCACTAAAACCCGGCAAGTGCCACCAATGCTGCCTTTGGTGAGGTGGATCTATTGACCAAATAGGGCACCTCGACGGCTAGTGAGCCCCTCAAAGGATTGACACCATCTCCACAGAGGTGTCGTTCCTCACCACAGAACAACCCCTCCCAACGTCGGGACAGTGCAATGGGATGAGGTTCCCATCCTCGCCCACCCTGCTCTTTTGTCCCCTCTTATAACAAGAGGGGACAAAAGAGCTATGGTGCTAGGTACACCTTAAGTTACTGAGCCCTACTAGCATGATAAGGCTTGGTGGGGAAACAAAGAATCCTCCCTTGATCATTGTTGATGTAATATGAAACGTAGGGAATACAAAAATCTTAATAAGCTACGATAAAAGTCGTAATATTTGTTTAAATATAATGAGAGAAATCCTCGTAAACGTAAAACAATATCCGAAATACAATAATATCTTAAAGGTTTGTTATCTTAAAAAATACAAATCGTTTTTTCTTTATCTTAAAAAAATACAAATTATCTTTGTTCGTTCTGGTTTTTATTTCCTCACGAACATGGACGTAAAATCGTGTAGCAATTGAGAATAAAATAAATTAGAGAATAGATCTCATTCAAACTAATCAATGTGTGTAAGCATTAAACTACTACGGACCACCTCAATGTTGAATTAATCGCTTTCATTCTGTAAATTTGATCTCACAAATGAACCCCGAGAACGTTTAGAGAGCAAGGTTGATAATGACAAATCGAAGGTGATAGAGTAAGCAGACCCATCTCAAACTACGGCTGAACTAACATCGGCTTTTGATGTTAGTAGAACATTTTGCGGAAAATCGAAGTAAAAACTTAACAAATGGGTGAAAAGCTGTAGTGTAGGCACATTAACATTGTTCACTACACTACACAACTACTCTACATACTGACAACGACCAACGTACCAACGTTACGAAAGTAATACTTTATGTTCGTGCTCTCGAATTTAGTTCCTTTTACGTCCGGCAGAGGTGCTGTTAATTTGGCATACAAATTGCTTACGTTAACTATACGAATACTTTTTCGCCTATTATAACATGTGCTGTAATGTAATAATCGTCATCGAGCTTACTCACACATAAAGTGATGGACTATTCTTCACCGATGATTCTTCATGATCATAGTTAATATAACTTGTTCAGCATTCACTCAATTGTAATTAATCGAAGCTGAACACGTATTTTCATTCACCATTTTCTATAACTTTCTCCAATAGGCATTAAAAAGTTGATAGACTAATGTACAACAGATTTTTTTCGCAGTGAACCAATTGCATTAAAACGACAGAAATATATAATAACAAATATCTTAATTTTATTGTATCGGTTGGTATCTTTTGTTCATATTATTTAGCAATTTCATAGATCTTACCATCATTCAAATTTTATCCCACGTAACAATATCCTTTAACACAATGATACATTTTTTATTCGTGAATTCTTATTTCTTTATGGCTCATACAATGAATTATAGAAAGTACATCAATATCTTGATCAGTTGTAGCGATTTACAAAGGCGTTTTATGTCTCGAATCCCATGATCTTTATTTTATCAATCGATGGGAATTAACAACACAAACTAATTTCATCTGTTGATGCTGTACAAAATAAGGCATTTCTGTTTTTCATCTTTTAACTTCCAAAATGCAATACGAAAAAATGAAACATCTTATTTCATTATTTGACTCAAAGCGCTATGTAGAATCTCACCAAAAAAATCACTAGATATTCGAAGCAACTGTATGTAATGAAAAGTGGATCAACACGGATAGGTCAAAACGTGCATTTGTAATAAAATCCTTACTAATATTATAAATGCGAAAGTAACTCTGTCTGTCTGTCTGTCTGTCTGTCTCTTCTTCACGCCTAAACCGCTGAACAGATTTGGATGAAATTTGGCACAAAGATAGCTTGAAACCCGAGAAAGGACATAGGATAGTTTATATCCCAGAAATCCTACGGGAACGGGATTTATGCGGGTAAAACCCCGGGACTATCTATCTTCTGAACCACGGAACAGATTTGGGTGAAATTTGATATGAAGATACTTTGAAAATTAACATAGGACATTAAATAGTTTTTATCCTGAAAATCCCACGGGAACGGGACCTATGCGGTTAATACCCCGAGACAGACTATCTTCTAAACCACAGAACAGATTTGGGTGAAATTTAATATGAAGGTACTTCGAAACTTAACGTAGGACTTAAAATAAATCTTATCCTGAAAATCCCACGGGAATGGGAACAATGCGCGTAAGACCCCGGGACTGTCTATCTTCTAAACCACGGCACAGATGTGTGTGAAATTTGATATGAAGATACTTTGGAACTTAACGTAGGATTTAAAATAGTTTTTATCCTGAAAATCCCACGGGAACGGGAGTTGTGCAGCTAAAACGCCGGGACTGTGTATTTGTTAAACCACTAAACCGATTTGAGTGAAATTTGATATGGAGATAGTTTGAGACCCTAGGTAAGATATAAGATGTATAATTAGTGTATCAAGAAGTTTTTTAGATGTGTCAATAGATGGCGTTAACACAACATGTAGATCACGCTATCCATTAAAAGATCCTTATGAGGATCGCACTTTTGTATTGCACGCGTTTTTAATTAAGTATTCATATATTAGTAATTTATCCAAAAATGATTTAATAATATAATTCATTATATTATAAAAAGGAATACTTATGTGTATATAATAACTGGCTGGCTGAAAAAGCTAAAATATGCAAATACAGGGGTCTAGGCTCCGAATATGATTTTGTCCCATTCGGTGTCGAGACCCTTGGTCCGTGGGGTCCTAGCGCTTTAAGGCTCTTTAAGGAAATAACAAAAAGGTTAGTCGACCTCATAGGAGACCGAAGAGCTGGCAGCTACCTCGGACAAAGAATTAGTCTAGCAATTCAAAGGGGGAACGCTGTGAAAATCTTTGGAACCTTGCCTAAAGGGACTCCTTTTTATTAATATACTTAAGTTATTATATTATATTTATTAAGGTTTTTAGTTTTAGGTTCTTTTTGTAATTTATATCCAATATGTTTTTATTTAATTATTTAATAATTTAAAATTGCAATAAATGAGAAAGTACTATTTATAAACAATGCTAGGAACAATAATAAAATATATGAATAAAAATATAACTTTTTCGTCGTTTTTATGCTGGTAGTAGGTACTAATTTGAATTAAAATATTGATGTATCATAGGGTAGTTACAAATAATTTTGTATCGTTAGGACACAAAATAAATACTATAGGACGTCTGACACCTCAATCCTCCCATTAACATGGTTGCTGGAAAGTATCCGAAACGTCATGCATTTAAAAATCTTAATAAACCGCGATAAAATCCGTAAAAGTTATTTAAATAGAATAAAAATGTACTACTAAATTAAATAAATATATTTTATAAAACGTTCTATCGGGCCTTACAGTGGAAGTAAATAGTATTCTTTAAATTATTATAGTTTGTAAATTGGAACCATTTTTTTTAATGTCACATGGAGGCAACCGAGCAAGTCGGAGCCGGAGGTGACTACCGACGCCCATTTAGACATCGGCACAGCCAAAAGTTATGCAGATGCGTTGCCCTCTTTTTCCCTATACCTCCCAATGGGCCACCAGAAACTCACAAACCGCACGAAACGCGACAGCATAGCTGTCACTTGACGCCGGTGTTATGTGAGCGAGAGATACCACCACGGTTGTGCCGGCCCAATTCGGTTGCAAAGCAGCATGGCTACTACTACTTTATTTGAAAAATAAGATTTAAAACAATACTTCTTATACGCGGCCCAAGTCGCGGTTAAAATCTATGAAATAATATACTGCACCTACATTAAGAAAAACCATTTTTGTCCGTCTGTTTGTTCCAGTTAATCTCTGAAACGGCTAAGCCGATTTTGACGAGGCTTTTACTGGCAGATAGCTGACGTTATAAGGCGTAACTTTAACCATAAAAATAATCATCATCAATCCGAACGCATGTAAATCTAAGTAAACGCGGGCGAAGCTGCGGGCAACAGCTAGTATACAATAAATGATTGGGAATAGGGTGGTGGATGATAGAGTAGGGAGTTTAATCATGATCATCTACATTGGATAACGATATCGGTGCAAGAGCTCCTAATTGGGAAGACGGGAAGATAGAGGTTATCAACTTGATACCTCCGTCTTCTTTACGAAAGAAAGAAAGAAACATTTATTCGACACAAACAGGTGACACACAGAGTCAAAACATTTTTGACTGCACAAACCTAAAATTAAGACAAAAAAAAATAAAGACAATTAATTATTGCAAATTGTTTGCAATATTTTTTAAAATAATATGTGTGTGTTTCACGATCCAGTTCAGCATTGTGTCAGAAAAATGTTTCCTGACGCTGATTTTCAACTGAACCAAGAGTAAATCAGGTCACGGATGCCAACCAAACACCTATTATGCCTACAATTTTTCTTTTATATTTTAATAATATTATAACTATAATAACTTAATATCTATAATCATAATTACCACAATTATACCGACGACGATAATTATATCGACGACCTCTGTGGCTCAATGGTAAGCACGTTGGTGCTCAAGCCGGAGGTTGCGGGTTCGAATCCCGCCAGGGAACAAAAAATATATTCTGTGTCCCTGGGTCATGGATATGTATTAAATATGTGTATTATAAAATAAAAATCTTAAATATATGTATAGTATATAATATATTTCCGTTGTCTAGTACCCGTAACACAAGTTCTTCCAGAACTTATCACGGGACCAGATTGACGTGGTGTGAAAGCGTCCATAGATATATTATTATATATATAATTAACACAACATTAAAATTTTAATACAAACAAAACAATATTATAACAATATATAATATTACCTTTAAGCCGCAAGAAACTTTCGCTGCACTCATCACAACACGTTACAGTAAGGAAGAGTCAGTGATAGCCATGTCTATAATAATTGTCTATCACTTTTTGTGCCCCGATAAGAAATTTCTTCAATTTTCGCCTGAACAGATGTAAATTGGTAATATTTCTTATCGGTGGTGGGATATTGGTCCACACTTTCGCTGCTGCATAGCTAAAACTGCCCTTGAATACTGCTGTTTTATGTGGATGCATTGCGAGCTTTGGGAGTACTGCCTCTGCGTAGCCATTCAACATAACTTATAATGTAAGTAAATCTACTCCTGGTATTTGATGACACCAAATAGAAGGCATGGCAAGTGTAATTTACGCCTAGATTTCATTCTCAAGATAGAGTGCGATTTGAGTGTTGGCGTGACAAGGCTTCTAACTGGTATCGAATAACAGAACCTAGCGCAAGCATTCTGGACTCTTTGTATTAGTCACGACGACGACTATGTACTTCAGGACGACGACCTTTATACAGTAGCTGCCATATTAAAGGATAAAATAAGGTTGATGATTATGAAATATTGCTATAAAATAGTGTATTTTACTTGTATATTTTTGTACCGTTATACAGAATTTTTCACTTTCACAACGAACGTTCAGGTTTCAGTAGCTATTGTTTACAATTCGTATAAAAGATTTAGATTAAAATACCTTCTCTAATACTGGGCTATTCAAAAATTAAACGATGCGTAAATGATGAGGGTCTTGCAAGAGTTATGAAGGGACTTTTGATAGAGATAACTTAAATCTGTCCCAACGGCATAGCGTAATATTCGTATCAAAATTATTCGTTATTTTATACTAATGGAAACAGGTCTTTCATTCAGTTTTTTATTCTCCCGTGTGATAAACGTACGGTGTCGAACGTACGTGTCCTACGGTTCATGTATTATATAGTAAATATCTCTTATCAATAAAGAAATTTTGATTGTTAAAAATTAACGCATTGATATAAAAAAATGCTTGTATACGTCTGCAATTCTCTGCAAAAGCAAGACTTTTTTACCTTGTGATTTTGCACAAGAAGAACGGAATATATACATAAGGACATGACATGTCCATTTAATGTCTAAGAACCACCACTAGAAAATGTACTACTAAACTACACCGCTGGAAAACTGAACTGAGCTATGGTGCCACAAACAGACATATAGCGGTCAAACACAACACCTCTCTTTGTGTGTAAAAGTTTAAAAACAAACCTTTCTAAAAATTTATTTATCCTAATCTTTATCTACAAACCTTTGTATTTTTTTAATTAAATTAATTTTATCAAGAATTTCCCACACGTACAGTTATGTAAAACACAAATTCTGTAGCAGAGGTTAAAAGGAAAGTCAATCCAGATGCGAACATAGGCTTGTTAACGATACCTCCGTCATGAATAATTAAAAAGCGATTTATCCGTGAAATATTCCACTTAGTAAATTGAGATTACAGACACGTTTAGAATTCAAGTCACGCAATTCTTACGGAACGAGAAGACCTAATATAGGCTGTCGTTTGTATGAAAATCTAGTTGAATTAAATAAATTACAGAAACAGCTTACAAGACAGAAGTTAAATGGGGCAAATCCTATTAAAGAGCTCCCATAATGATGCCAATTACACGAACGAAGCTTTGCTAAGTGTTGTCCGATCAGAGGCGTCCTATTAGCTCACTTATAGAGGTAGCTTCTCTTCCATCATCATTATCATAATCATCGTTCTTTGATTGCAAATATGATTTACCAACGTCGTCGTCATCAACTCTGCCAAATCTTAATATATATATTTCTTGTGTGCGTGTGTATGTCACTGAACTCCTCCTAGACGGCTGGACCGATTTTGATGATTTTTTTTGTGTAAGTTCAAGGGGATTCGAGGATGGTTTAGATTCACAAAAAAATATATATTTTGTACAGGACAACGTCTGTCGGTGCCACTAGTTTATTGATATTTTATGTGTAACATTTTTTCCTGTTACGCCGGGAAATGATCTGAGTCATCGCAGGGGTGTGGGACTTCCCGAGGGACCCGCTGCGTAGACGCAGCTCTACCCACTAAAACCAGGCGAGTGCCCCCAATTCCGCCTTTGGTGAGGTGAGCCGGATCTGTTGAGCAAACAGGGCACCTCGATGGCTAGTCAGTCCCTCAAGGCCGACGCCACCTCTACAAAGGGGTTGTCCTGCACCATAGAACAACCCCTCCCAACGTCGGGACAGTACAATGGGGTGAAGTTTCCATCCTCACCCTTTGTCCCCCTGCTCTTTTATCCCCTCTTCTTATAACAGGGGTACAAAGAGCAACTCCCTCGGCTCAATTTGCTTCGTCCAAGGTTCTGGATTCACCTTAAACTCTCTTAAAAAGTCGTGTCCAGCGCGTCATCAGTCGGACATTTTTCTTACAAGCGAACACACGTCAAACTTACGCATACGTTTTCGTTTTTCATTATGAATTGCAGCTGCTAATCATCATGCCATCATTTGTAGTGAAGTGGTGCAGGAGCCATACAAAATTAAAACCTCCAGGGATCACTTCTCACTAGTAAATAGTAGTAAAATTATATTATATTCAAATACGTTAATGTAATAAGCAAACCGAGATGGTCAATACTATGCAAAATGAAGTCAGTCAATTTTTGAACCAATGTAGAAGGTATTTTATTTATTCTTCATGAAATGTATAATATATCTAATATGTTTATATTTTTATCATTATTTATATGTATATCGATATAATTGAGGTATTTTAAAAATGATTTTGCATTTTGCTTGCTTTGTTTTCTTTTAGTATCCCAGCCGATCCAATTCGGCAAAATAAGTAGTTAGCTGCAGTTAAGCTTGAAAGACAAGAGTATCCCGGGGAAGAGCCTATAAGAAGGCAGTGCGGCTGGCCAAAGTCGGGCTCGACCTCGTGATAGAAGGATAGAAGGCAAAGAGAGGTTAGGGCTTCGGGTCCGAGTTCAGAAAACCAAAGTCCTTCTCTTCCGCGAGACCGGCCGTAAAGGACACCCTCCGGAAGCTACCCTCCAGATCCGAGGAGGGAGGGTGAGGATGAGCCCCCAGATCAAGTATCTGTGGCCCATCCTTGACGGAAGGTGGACCTTCGACCCACATTTGTCAATATTGGGATCGACAGTCGTGAAGGCAGCAAGTGCGCTGGGCAGACTTCTCCCGAACGATTATCGAAGGAACCAGCGCCGCCTGCAGGCAGCTATACTCGAGAGTATGGCGATGTATGGTGCATCCATTTGGGCGGGTCACCTTACCGCGAGGAATAAGGTCTAGCTGGTACCGTACAGTATCGTGGGTGACAGACTGACCTAGCCGGTGACCCCCCGTGAGAATTTATAGCGGAGGTTCTTGCCGAGACGCATTCATATGTCTCCGCTAGGAGGGCTCTCGGTGAGAACCTTACGTTGTACGAGATCCTACGGGTTCGCCGACTAGGACAGGAGCGTTAATATGGAGGTGGGGGGTGGACCCGGCACGGCAGTCGTATGACAAAGCCTAACGGCTGCTTTGCATCCAGTCCTCGAGCGGTGGATGCGGCGTAAGCACTCTCACGTTGCTCACTATGCATAGTTGCTTTGATGAATACCTGTGCCGTACGGCCCACAGGGAGCCAGTAATAGTATGTTACGATTGTGGCGCGTCGGTGGACTCGGCCTAAAGAAATCATTGTAAAAAATATTGAATAATATTGTTTTATTATTGACTTGGTTCACTTATTGCATGACATCGTCAACGCAGCTATCACTCGACTGTCATAGGTGACATTGCAGCATGCGCGCCGACCAATACCTCCATTAATTTTGAAATTAAACAAATCACCAATGACGTCTATTTGTAACATCGAAAGTGATTGGTATTTTAAATCATACGTCGTTTTGGTTTGAAGAAGGCCCACTTTTTATGTGTCATTTGTTCTGAGTTAGACTTCCTGACTTATTATTTATTCGTAGGCGTAACGTGACTACAGTCATAATCCTTTCATGATATGCTAATTACCATGGACAGGTAAAAATAATATTTTATCTACACAAAACTGCATTAATACGCATACGTGCGAAGTTATTATATGTGATGTACTAAGTAAGCCGTAGCGGTTTAAATTACAACATAGTTGTATAATTACAATAATAATACGGGGTTAACTTAACAGGAGTTCGCATAAACTTGGCGGCGAAATTTACTTTACCCACATTCATGCGACATACTGGTTGAAACTGTTTTACCTATTTATAGGCTTTATGACTGCTACGTGTATGTCTGTTCTGTTTATTTTTTTAAATAAAAAAGTGCGTGCGTACTGCGTACAGGGTACACATGTTAGAAGTGAAACTTATTTGGCAAACCAATTTTTAAATCTCGTTTATATTTATACTAATCTAAAGCTCGTTTATATTTATACTGATTTAAATTTCCGAGATGTACGATACGACGTTTGTTCTATCTCACTCTCTCTCTCTCTCCATCTTTTTCACTCGCTTGCTACTCTCACTCCATGGCTATTTAAAATAAGAACGTCACTGTAACGAAACACATTTTTGTTGGGTAAATGCGTTTTAAGTTTACTACTAGTAGTTTTTTGGGATTTGGTTTTGAATTTGCGTCCCCGGAGTCAGATTCCCCTTATGACCACAAGGGTGCACTCACCATAATTGAGTTGTTTTATTATGTATATACATACTAATAGACAAAACAAGTAAGTATAAATTGTTGCTGCTGCTGGTGAACTGACGATGGTTCCATATTAAGCTACCTTATCGCTGTGACAAATATTTAGTTGGGTATAAACATTATATTGTACAAATTCCATATGAAGCTGGGTAGCCGCGGGCGAAGTTTGCTACTCGCAGTCAAAGCATATTTTCACACAGGACACATAGACAATTAATAAATTATATACCACAACATTGCGGTTTTTGACTTTATCCTATCAAAGGACTCTATTAAAATATAAAAAAATACAGCAGTACAAAGGATAAAATCTATAGATTTTTTTAACAAACTAAAACCTATTATCATTTCTTGATTTAATATCCATTGAAAATATTTACGCATTATATCGCTGTTATAAAACCAGCCAAATATAATATAACTTAGGGAAATAAATTCATTTGTAAATTAATCTCGATTTTCGAACGAACATAAAAACGAATTTTGTATGATTTCACTACATTTCAAATGTACAATGTTTTATAGCTTTTCATTGACAATTTAAATACTTTCCGTTATATATTAAGAGCCATTCTGTCGTAGGGACAATGTGTCGCCATTCTTCTGCGCTCCCAACAAAAAATATTAATTTTCGTTCATTTATACATTTTCCCTACATTTATTCACAATAATGCAATACTTACACGATAAATAAGTTCTTTGCAGGAAGTTTCATTGAAACTGCGTAAATAAGTATTAAGTATGCCTTGGAATTCATTTGTGAAAATAACTTAGCAGAAATTGAAATTAATTTTAAATTATGTTCTCTAAATACTGTTTATGAACTCATAAGTATAATAAAAACTTCGAAGTAATTTTATGTTGTTTCCTTTAATGAGTTGAGTAAAATTTTTGAATAAAAATGAAATATGAAGGTACCTCTCGCTCACATAACACCGGCGTCAAGTGACAGCTATGCTGTCGCGTTTCGTGCGGTTTGTGAGTTTCCGGTGAACCATTGAGGGGATAGGGGAAAGTAGGCAACACATCTGCATAATTTCTGGTTGTGCGGATGTGTATGGGCGTCGGTAGTCGCCAAACGGCTTCGACTGCTCGTTTGCCCTCCTATGATATAAAAAAGGCATAGCCTTGCCTTATGCTCTTATATTAAGATATAAGAAGAAGATAAGTCTTCTTAGGTTCACGTTTATCTGATAGTGTAAGATCTTAAAAAAAATTGTCTCCTGTAATTACTACAACTATATGTAAAGTGACGGTATTTCTTCTAATTTTCGCTGACATAAAAATGTAGACGTATTGAAATAAAATAAATGAGGTATATTTTGATCATTCCAATAATACATATAAATTTTACGGATTTAGTGAGGGTACGTGAGTAAATTCCCGAATTTTCTGATAATTTAGTATAACCATAGTCACGGGAGATCAATTTACAATATTAGGAAATAATCACGTCATTTTAATGGAATGTATGATTGATTTTATAATCGAAATTCGTACGGACCGCGATCACGCATCATATCAGTCAACTTAAGAAAAAATGCATTTTAAGTTTCAGTTATAAGACACTACAGATAAAATAATAACGTAGATTTACTTATTCTAACTTATTTACGAATTGGATAGTTTATTAATTCTTAGTACCTAAATTATGAAGGAGCAATTTCATCTGGCACTAGTATTTCTAAATCCTTAATTGGTTGACACAACCTCTTTTTAATTAAAGTTGATTTTTATACTTTATGAAATGTAAATAATATATATTTCAATAATTAAGTGAACCTTTTGCTATACATATATTTTCCTTTCTAGAACACTTCCATTACATCAAGAGGCTGATCGGAGCTGACAACGTGGGCATTGGTGGCGATTTTGATGGAGTTAACAGGTTAGTATTATATTGTTTTTTTTTCTTTAACGCCGGGTAATGCTCTGAGGCATCCCGCGGGGGAGTGGGTCTCCTCACGTGAGTATGTGAGAGTCGCTGCGCCCGAAAGCTGGTAAGTGGACGCAGCTCTACTCACTAAAACCCGGCGAGTGCCACCAATGCCGCCTTTGGTGAGGTGCCCCGAATCTAAAAAAAAAAAACAGGGCGCCACCTCCACAGAGGATTTGTCCCGCACCACAGAACTACCCCTCCCAACATCGGGACAGTACAATGGGGTGAGGTTCCCATTCTCGCCCGTGTTAGATGCGAGTGGCGAGGGATCGGTTGTCTTGGCGTTCATTGAAGTAAGCCTATGTTTAGCTGTGGACGGATAAAGGCTGATGATGATGAAAGAAAAGTGCGTGCGTACAAAGTACATATGTCAGAAGTGAAACTTATTTAGCAAACTAATTTTTAAATCTTTTTTATATTTTTACTAATCTAAAGCTTTAAATTTCCGAGACTTGTGATGCGTCGTTCGCTCTATCTCACTCTCTCTCTCTCTCAATATTTCTCACTCGCTTGCTTCCTACTCTCACTCCATGGCTATGCGCTTCATGCTACGTTCGCCCTTTCTCACTCTCTCTCAATAGGTCTTAATCACTCTCTCTCTCTTCTTGGACAAAAACGTTGCACATTTTCGTGACGTTTCATCAGTAAAATTGTTACCCTCATGCGCGCAAAAAAGTTTCACCTCAAAAAGATCATCACGGGACGCCCGTTAAATTCATAATTAATAAAAGCTATAACGATCATCATGCCGCTTGAGGTCACGGTAGTTGAGCCCATTTTACCGCCAAGGCGCGCCAACGGATACTTCACATCAAAAACTTCGTTTGTTATGAACATAAGATTTTTAGTCTCTATCTGTTTTAGGCACCTTAAGCTCAGATATAAATATTTATGTCCCGAAAAACCTTTATCAAATGATTGATCACGTATTGAGTAGAACCTGAGTACGGTTATAGAAGGACGGTGTAGTTTAGCCGTCATAGATAAGGTAGTGCTTACTTTATTTCGGCTGTAACCAAATAAGCCTTAAGAGATCCTTTATTTTTTCGTTTTCTACTCTCGTTTTTCATTCGCTAAAATGAAACAATGTTTTAAGAATTTTATCGCGGTCTTTTAAGATTTTCACATGCCCGAAGTTTCAGATACTTTACAGAAACCATAGCCACGAGAAGTATATCCTCCCTTTTTAATAAAGTGTATATATAATATAATATCATAAATATAATATAATAAATATATAATATAATTAAATCCCTAAAATTCCTCATTCTACTGACTAAAATTGATCAAAATAAAATAAAAACTATCTTTATACTAAACTTGAAACACGTCCAATAAATAGTCAATAAAAATTTCGCTAAGAGATATTTAAAAAAACTCGAATGAGATGTAAGCTTCTCTTAAGAACAACGAGAAAAACCTTAAATGCATCTCGATTTTGTATCCAGTAGCGTCTCTCTCTCTGTGGTTGTACCTGAGTGCCTGGCCGCAGGTGCGTATGAAATCGTGCTACATCTTCCATACACCACTGTGAGCCCGGCTAGCCGGCAGGTGGTGACCGGACGCACAGTGGTGAATCCGGCATGCACCCGGCGACCGCTTGCCGGCCAAATTACGCCGGTACGTGTGAAAGCTACCATACACGTACACTTCGCTGCCGGATAACCAGCGCTGCCTACGTGGCAACCGACGCATTTGAAAAGGCACTTCGGGTGGCTCTCTTGTAAAAAAACATGATTCAGATATATATTAAAAAAAATAAAAGCGATTGTCTCATTTCCAAGGTCTATGGTCCCAAGGTATCTTCAATAAAATCTGAAATCCTTTACTTCATAATACCCTTTGCGATACTAACGTTCCTATCTGTATATAAACGTATAATGTACAATGCACTACTACATGTGAACTCTAATCCACCCACCGTAATAATACCCCAAAAGCTGGATGTAAAAGCCATTCAACAATAGGCACATCCGAACTCAAAGGCTTATGGAATGAATAGGTACACGATTTTTAGGTTTTTACCATATGTTCAGGTGGCATATACAAACAAAGTTTGGCTGGAACTCATTCGTAATCGTCTTTATATACAAGGTTGATAAAAGCGAGAGACATTAAATTAAACCAGATATACTACACATGCTTCTGGTTAATCCGAAACTATTAAAAAATAGTTTGAGAGAAATAAAAAAAAAGTTTTTCAAAGAACGTAAATACGTTAATGGTCAAAGTAAAACGTAAATATCCTTTGTAAAATGTCCACTGACCTACAAATCTAAAAGGCAACGTCGCGCGCACTGCACAGGGTGCGTCTCACCGGGTCGAACAAACCGGAGCGGCTTTAAAACTTTAAAAATATCCTGTGACTAAATTATTGATTATATTGGTATAAGTTTTGGTGTGTAGCCTGAAAATGGTACATAGTATATGTGGTTTAATTTACTGCCTCTCGCTTTTATCAACCATGTATATAATTCTAATGTAGCGTGTTTGTCACCTTACTCTAGCTAAAAAGCTGAAACGATTTGAATAAAGTTTGTGTTCACGGACCCGGTAAATGGCGTCATGGTGAAAAATCTAAGCATAAAGTAATTTAACTGTCATACAGTAAGAGGTAGTGCCATGGTGCTATGCAGCCGACTTGGGCCGGCACGACCAGGGTGGTACTTCTCGCTCACATAACACCGGCGTCAAGTGACAGCTATGCTGGCGCGTTTCGTGCGGTTTGGGAGTTTCCGGTAGCCCATTGGGGCGATAGGGAAAAGGAGGGCAACGCATGTGCATAATTTTTTGTTGTACGGATGTCTATGGGCATCGGTAGTCACCATAAGGCTCCGACTGCTCGGTTGCCTCCTTATGACATAAAAAAAGACTAAAAAGTATATCTGAAAAGTAATTATTTGACCATGCCATAGTTGTAATATTATTTTGAATAAGTACCAAATTTTTCTGGATATGTAGGAGAAATTGAAAAAATTACAATTATCACTTCATGACGAGCTTCGGTATATGTGAAAAAGTTAACTTGCGAAATTTTATGATAAAAATTGTCGAACATTATATACAAAAGCATATAACGCAAAGATTCATTCGCAAAAGGAATTAACACCTTTAGTTTCCATAATCATTTGAGTCGCACCTGAAAACGATGGAGAGGTACTCCATAGAATACCTGCACGTCGAAATTCCATTTGAATCTAAAATGGACGGCACGTTAGCGGTTGTAATATCTATCATAGCTACGACCCGGCGTTCCACGTATATCGATGCATAATGCATATTTTTGATTTATTATATACGATTAGAAATACAGTACAGATTGCCAGTATTGATATACAGTATCGAATGTAGACTTTATGTTGACCTTATGTGTTTTATAAGTAATCGGACAAGTGCAATTCAGGCTTTTATAGAACAGGCAAGCGAAGAGTCATTTCACCTGGTGGTAAGTGATAAGTGACATCCATAGACAATCCTACACTACATCATTAGCTGGTGCGTTGCCGGCCTTTCAAATATGAGTGTGCTCTTTTCTTGAAGGTCCCTAAGTCATATCAGTATATACTTAAACGCACAGAACGATGTTTATAACTACATATTAAAGTTTTAGCTTCATGCTATCCAAAAAAAATGCGAAATTCTTTTGTCCAAATAATTTTATTACAATAATTTTATTCTTATTATAACAGCCAAAGTGGCTATATATCAAGTATTAGTCAGGCAAAATATTTTGCCTGACTAATACTTGACTAATACTTGGTGGGAGGGAAGCGCTGTGCCGCGCTCCCGGCTGCATGGGTACCACCATCTTGCTTGTTTCTCCCGTGAAACAGCTTTGCTGTGTTTCGGAGAGAAGGGCAAGACAGGCAGTGTAATTACTGGCACAGAGACTTAACATCTTATGTCTCAGGATAGGCAACACATAAATAAGTTGCCTGGGCTCGTTCCAGGTAAACTGGTTTATGTTCATGGGCGACGTAGACCACTTACCATCAGGTGGCACGTTAGCCAGTTTGCCTATCCAAGTAACATAAATATATATATATATATATATATATATATATATATATATATATATATATATATATATATGTATTAGTTTGTTCATCGACTTGCAATTGGATAACTACCAAACATTGTATTATGTATAGTTAAGTGATAACAGGGCATACCACAAGAATCGTAAGATTTAATAATAATGGTTTTGAAACAATTTATAAACCAGACCGTGCGCAAAGCGACATTTGCAACGAAAATTTCACTCGACAGATTCTAGCCAACACGTTTTGGCACCATGGACCAGACATACATATTGCGACAGATTATGCAGAAGTTTGAGAACAATTTAATCAATATTAACCCATTTCGTCATCT
Source organism: Helleia helle (assembly GCA_963853865.1). Taxonomy (NCBI): domain Eukaryota; kingdom Metazoa; phylum Arthropoda; class Insecta; order Lepidoptera; family Lycaenidae; genus Helleia; species Helleia helle. The sequence goes on from OY971420.1 coordinate 12,591,062, forward strand.
ACATGATTAATCCAATTGCCTCTAGCCTAGTTGTTAAATGCAAGGGTAAATTTTGAAATGTTTTTGAATCCCTAGCAGAACCTATCTCGTTCATATATACAATTTTTCTGTGCGTATGTATGCTCTTCCTACGTAGCTAGACCGATTTTAATAAAAAATGTGTATGTTCAAGTGTATTTGGGAATAGTTTAGATTTGCATATTACTAAATGTTTCATACAGAACAGCGTCTGTTAGCTCCGCTGGTTATAATAAAAAAATGCACTTATTATTTTATTAGATAATTAGGATTCTTTCCCCGTAGCGTATAATAATATGGACTTGTTGATAAACATATTTAATTTAGTATTGTTCTCATCTGGCCTATAGTAATCAGTGAACGCCAAATACTTTACAGCAATCTGTCTGGGCTTGCCATTAAACTGACGCCATTTGTAATTCACAAATATAAAGGAATTATTTTTAAGTTTGACTCAGTAAGTCAATATTGTTCAAAGTCGAGACGGTCATAAATTGTTGAACTTTCATGAATTAATACATGAAATTTTTGAGCACAGAAAGTAATTTAAGTGTTATTTATAGGGTGCCCCGTGGGCTGGAAGACGTTTCGAGGTATCCAGAGTTGTTTGCTGAATTATTACGAAGCGGGCAGTGGAGCGTACAAGAGCTGAAGAACCTGGCTGGTCTGAATATGCTGCGAGTAATGAGACAGGTGGAGAAGGTGAGGAATGCGACCTGCATTCAAGTTTTCAAAAATGTATTTTCAAAGAGAACTTATTTCTCTCTGAAATCTTAGCTTAAATTTAAATATTCAATAGTCAGACTTTAAAGTGGGTATAACCCAACGCAATTATAATACAGCTGATGTCTTTCAATTTCCTAAGAACTAGAAGATCCGGTTTAGAATTTAAAAAATGTCATCCAAATCGGTTCACCCGATTGATAACTACAGTCTCACAGACAGACACACAGATGGACTTACTATACTTAGCGATCAAAGTTAAAATACGTATGGGGCTTAAAAATAAGGACTAAGGGAGAAGAATGCAAGTAAAGCTATTTAATAACAAGAACAACTAATTTCAATTTACTTGAATTGACTAACCTCCCAAGCCAATAGCCCATTTCCCTTTTCATCAGAACTTCGAGTCTACCAATCGGTGCCTTTGACAGTATTGAAATTTGAATTCGAAGTTTCCAGATATTATCACTATCGCTTATCTATACTAATATTATAAAGCTAAAGAGTTTGTTTGTTTGAACGCGCTAATCTCAGAAACTATTGGTCCGATTTGCAAAATTATTTCAGTGTTGAAACGCTTGCAAAAACGAAGAGGTATGATAGTGTTGGCATAGCCTGACATGATACAAGTGAAAAAAACGCGTTTCTTTTTTTTGGTTGCCTTTGTTTGTATAATCCGGTTTAGTAAACATAATGTTACATAAATTTATTGATAATGCTTTAAAATAATCGTTTTAAAAAAAAAACGGCGATGTAATTGGTTTATAGTTCACGCCGGCCAGCGGACTGCATCAGCTGACAGACTTCGCTGTTCGAGTTGTATTGCAACAACAACATTGCGGGTTTTCAAAATACATAAGTCCTAAAATTTTCTTTAAAAAATGTTTCTGAGATTAATGGTTATATGCTATATATAGCATATATCCATATATAGTATATAAATAGTATATTATTAGGGTTAAATCTTTGCAAGCGTTCAAAATACACCCGGTATAACATCACGCTGTGACTAACTGCAGTAGTTAGGTTGAATAAGTTAACGTGGGTGAAGCTGCGGGCAACAGCTAGTTTGTTATGTAGACAAAGAAACAAAGAAGAAACAAGCACAATTTTAAAGTTCGTATTATGTTTTTTTATCATGACATGATAAATTTTGTGTTACGAATAGTGGTGACTGAGAAATGTATGTGTAAAATATTTAGAGACATGCATTTTGGAGAGCTTTTGATACTTAATCTAAAAAGTTAAGAAGTTAAAAGTGTGTATTGTTTTCATATTTTAGCTATTTTGTCTCATAGTAATAAACTTTATAGGGATTTTACAGTTTACTGTATTCGTATTATAAAATTACTATGAAATCTTTAAAAAGGTAGCTCATATTTCATTACTGAATTTAACGCCAAATCATGTTTGGGTAGACGGGACAACAAAAGATACCTGTATAGATAGGCATAAAATGATAGCATCATACGGCACGTCACGGCATTCGAGACAATTTTATTGCTTAAAATGGTTTTAATTCCATATTTTTTTCCATATTTAGGTACGTGACGAGATGCGCACCAACGGCGTTGAGCCCGAGGAGCACCCGGACTCGCCTACGGATAACGGGAACTGCACCAGTAACGCGTTCTATCTAGAATACGTTTAAGCTCAACCTGAACACTAATAGCTCACGTCATTCTGCCAAAATCTGACTACAATGGAGCAAAATACATTAAACAATAGTAAAATTCCAACTTATTTTACATTTGAAATATTATCTTTTCCATTTCCATAATAACGATGGATCATTCTTCACGCAAAAGATTTTCTATTATAAAATTAATTTAGTTTAGTCACAATTTAGTCAGATTTTGGCGCAGGTGTGTGAAATATTATGCCCTCCGACGTTTTGCAATTTCATAGACGATATATATAACACTTTTATCGTCTGTAACAAACCGACGGTCATCGTGTCAAATCAATTATATCTCAACGAGGGGGGAGATTGTTCTGCGCCCCTGTTTTGTCTGTGAAATTACCTTCCGAGGGCACTCTTATACCGGAACTCGATTCGTATTTGGGTAAACTATATTTCATCCCAATTGATGTTTAAATATAAATGTATCCCATTGGTGTTGACCCCCACATTGAAAAACTCTAACGAGTTGATAAATGTTATAAAACAATAGGAATAGTATAAGCAGACTGTCTCATTTTGAAATTGTATTTTTTTTCACAGTCGCCCAGTTGATGTACATTTAGTATACAATTCATAATTAATGAAAATCTAGAACTATGATGGAATAAAATAAAGGAGTCTACAGCTGTGGTGTGGTGCTAGTATCACGACATAAGAGCGTCATACCATTTGGCGTCGTGACATTCGAAGCGAAGGCGTGCCAATCGATGTTTCACATCAAAAATATAAATTGAAAAATCGAGATATGAACAAATAAAATGTCCGACAAAAACTACGTGGCTATTTCGCTATAAAACATAAACCATAACGCCAATGAAATCCTGCTTCACTTTGAGGCCAATTACATTCACACTGTGATAGGCAATCAATCCATCGCAGAGCCATTATAAATCAAGTAATGATAAAAATTATTTAAATAAATGTTAAAAAGTAAATTATTCAATCACATTTTCTATATACCAACAGAATTTTGCAGTCTGTTAATTGGTTTTAATTAATAAATTGGATACTACGGCTTTTGAGCTGTTGATGTAATTTAAATGTAATTTTAAAATGAGACAGCCACCAATCTCTGTGCGTATACTGTAACCAATATTAATGTTATCAGTGTAGTAGTTGCATGATAGATGTTCTGTGGACAAAGCACTTATTTCATCTTTATGGTGACTTTCTCTGTCACATATCACCGCTCTTAAATCTGTACACTGACTATTGTTCATTCATTACTCACTAAAATAGTGTCGATGAAACTATATTTACTTTGTTTTCTTAGTCTAAGCGTAAATATCTTGTGATGGGGTTCTTATATTTTTACATGTCGAAGAAATTAATAATCTAACGACTGTTTTGTACTATATAGCGTAACTTTAAATGAAAAATGCATTTGTGAATAACAATTTTATACACGAATGTAGAGAAAAGACGGACTTTCCTTTATTTTTTTTATTTCAAGTATTGAACAAATTACCACACCTAAATATAAAATATATTTAAAATATTTTCAATTGCTCTATCCGAATAAAGATCCGTTGTATCCACAGCTTTCATATTTATAAGCCTCTCTTTTCTCTACATTTTTAAAAGTAATAATATAAATGAATTTAAAAATTGGTGATAAATTTGACTCATTTTATAATGTATTTATATATGTTAGAGATAAAATCAAAACACATGGTTTGAACGTACAGCAGAGGACTGGTGACGTCGTGTTTGTAATGAGCCAATGCATCAAATTGAGTGATTGCTACTCTACTCTACGTGACAATGGAATCAGTCCTATTTTTTCTATTGCTATATGTATGAATATGTAGGTAGCAAATAAAATTTAATACAATTTGAATGAAAATAACTTTTTTTCTTAATTTTTACGTACTTAAATTATGTTCGCCATTTAATTATACGAAAATATCATTGATTGTAACATCAAAATCATTTTTTAAATAATATAAACGGCTAGATTTTTTTTATAGTATAGACTATAAACTATATTTTTATATATAAAAAACAATTGAAATATGTATCTGAAATTTGAAAAAATACTTTTATTTATATGTAGTATAAAACTAGTCTCATTTAGCTAAATTAACTTATACCAAAAAAGTTTAGTTAATATGTATTTACAATAGTAATTAAATTGTTTGGTCCTTAAATGTAAATCAATACATACTTAGTCGTTTTTTTTTTGTACTTTTGTTAAGTATAAACTATTAAAAGAATTTTCTATAAAAAACATGTCACTTGATTATAATCAAAAATAAAAATTTATTAAAATAAAATTTATTTAATCATAAGAAAGCCGTGGAGAAAAAATCATGATAATATAATTAACAAAATACTCACTGGCCAGCTAGACCAGAGATATTTTGAAACATTATATATAAAGTTCGAAATTTAAAAAGTGGTAAATAAATCATTCGACGAATCTAATATTCTTTTTTTATAGTTTTTTTTTATATATATAAAAGAGATCTACCTACGGATATAAAAATCATCTAAAATCAAGCTATAAATTATACAAAATAATGTAAATGACTTTATAATATGACAATGACTGAAAATTTTGGAACCTTTATTGTGTATAGCGAAACTGTCATCTCTAAGATCTGCCTGTTATTTTGTGATTCGTTTTAAATAATATTTTATTATAAATGTCTTCTAGCACACGAGCAAAATTATGAGTGTTTTCATGATGTGAAATAAATACTTGACCTTATGCGTGTTTTATTAATACCAATTTGTTTTCATTTATTTAAAAAAAACAGTAAACCTTTGTAGTGCATTCCTCAAATTAGTCACACCAATTAACGGACGACAAATCATAGTAAGTGTGGATAAACTATTAGTTAACACGCGTTAGCTTCGACTATCCAGTACAGTACAGCGAAAATTAAGGCAAATCAATTTTTTATAATAAGTTGACAATGCTTGAAACCAAAAAAAAGGAAAACCCACGGCAAAAAGCTGTTTAACACTTGAATGGAAGTTTCAACGCACGCATCGAATGATGGTATCTCAGCGAGGCAATAGTGTTACGCCCGAATACTCAAACTAATCTCAAATTTAAGACGTACTTTTAAACTCGTGTTGTCCCTCTTTTTTTCTTTGAATCTGACACGTCGTAGCATGAGCTTAAGTACGTCTTACATTTGAGATTCGTTTGAGTATTTGGGGGTTAGAAAGGCAAAAAGGTCTCAAAATAGAATTATTTTATTTTTACTTGTGTCAAGATTAATTCTAACCCTTTCATTATCATCATTATCAACTTTTTCCGACCATTGCTAGACATGGCCTATGTCTAGTAATGGTCGGAAAAATTGATAGTTCTTCATTGAACGCTGAGATTGCTTATTGCCCACCACTCACACCCATATTAATTATACCATCGAACATATAATCGGAATAGAGCGGCAATGTTATATGTATGAAAACAAATTCCGCTAAATTTGTGCTGCGACGCTGAGCTGGTTCTGCGTTCTAATTGGCCGACTTGTGGTCATTGATGGTTACAGGTCACTGGTTGGTTGAATTTCTATTACGTCACAATTCACTGACCAGTTTCGGAATTTTATGGCTGATCTAATCTCAAATAACTCTATCCGGTTAATGTTCCTTGACATTTATTTAATGATTATATATAACACAATTATTTATCCCCCTAAACAGTTACTAAGATAATAAAAGTAATTTAGTTTTATTAAGGAAATAGAAGATGACGTAGTGATTAGCGGTAACCACAGAGCAATAACATTTACACAACCATTAAAGTATGTAACAAACTCTCGTAAAAGATTTCAATTAAATCTAAGCTTTACAAATGTTGTAATTTATTCAGAAATAGTTTAATCTTCGCTCTAGGATAACGTGATAGTAGGATTACCAGGTTTATCCAGCTTAGAATAAGTTTAAAGCAAACAAGATGGTCAGCATGTTTAAGAACAAACTACGAAGTTAAAGGTACGGCTTAGCATTCGTAAACTTCTGTAAATAATTTAGTTTCTAGTGATGTATTTTATTATGGTATATAATATATAAACACACCGGCATCTTTAGCGGAACACAAAAAAAAATGTCCATAATTAAAAAAATATGATTTTATTTTAAAATCTACTTACTACACTTCTTTTGTTATTTAAAGTTTCATTTGTTTTACTTAAAATGAGATCACATTAAGAACAGATTTTGCGAGTATGAATTTTATACTATTTGTGAAAAATGGTACATTTTTGAACTTTTCATGTAACCGGGAAAAGTGAAAATTAATTAAATTAGAAAAATGGTGATTGATATCGCGTATTTCCTGCACGTGCTCTTATTAAAGTTTCTACCCGTCTAGTCATACTGAGAATGATGTTATCGATGGTCTCCTGGGATAGTCTCCGCCATTCCTCAACTACGGCGATTCGCAGTTCACCCACGTTGGCAGGAGCTGGAATTCTGGACTTAACTTTTCTTTTCAGCAAGTCCCAAACGTGCTCTATTGGGTTCATATCCAGTGATCTCGCCGGCCACTCCATAAAGTGATATTCATATCATTAAGATAAGCTTGAGTTACCCGAGCGGTATGCGGCTGAGCATTATCCTGCATAAAAACAAAATCGTCACCGATATATGGGTCTTACTTTTCTTTTTTTTCTAATGATTCTTAAGATTTTTACAAGCCCGACGATGTTTCGGATACTTTACAGCAACCGTGGTCACGGGAAGACTGTCCTTCCTCTTCCCGTGACCATGGTTCCTGTAAAGTATCCGAAACGTCGGGATTGTAAAAATCTTAATAAACCGCGATAAAATCCGTATTTTTTTTTTCATTATAAAGAAACTTTACTTTTAAGATATCTCTGGAACTTTAAGGCCTTCTAATAAACCGCGAAAATTGTTTCATTGTTTACTAATGATTCAAAGTATTAAGTATTTGAAATAATTTATAAATAAAAAATAGTTCAGTAATGATGACTAGGATAAGATAAATGAAGTACGTATTCTATATAAATTATTAAATATAGTAACAATAAATCAATACCTATATAAAAATCGCAACCACGGTGACTTGATTTTTGTATACGCGGCAACACTAAATGGCGTTACATGAACCCTAAAGTTTCATGTTATTTTATGATAAAATTTCTAAATTATATGATACTCACAGATGATATGTGATCCCAGAGTATTTCTTATTTCTTGTAGTATTATTTTTACATAGTTTCACTATGGAAACTAACATTTTACTTCAGATAATGACCAAAATTGAATGAAACACTCTGTACCTCCACCTTACACAACGATTGCAATGAGACTGGCTCGGGTACGCCGAATTCGGCGTGGTATTGATTGCCGCACATTACAAGTACGGCGCGGTATCTAGTCGTAGCGTAGCGGAGACCAATTTTTAATCTATGAGTGAGCGAGTGATAATAACCGTGAGCAATGATGGCCTAGTGGGTATGGGGCTAGTAACAGCCGAGAGTTCCGGGTTCGATCCTGACCCCCTAGAAATGGGTTTTTCTAAATTCCTACGTACATCTTAACATGAGACCATCGCTTGCTCACCGATGAAGGAAATATCGTGAGGAAACATGCATGCCCGATGACATTAAAAGTCTTTGAAGGTGTGTGAAATTCAACTACCCGCATTGGACCAGCCGACCAATGCGGGTAGCATGCGGGGAGCATCGGTGAACTATGGCCCAAAACCCTCCTCGCCTGATTTAGACGTAGAGGAGACCCGTGCCCAGCAGTGGGATGTATAAAGGTTGATATTATATAATAATAATAATATTCTTTTAGTTTTTATTTTAATAATAGTTTCAGGTTTTACATTCTAAATAATTCGTAAAAGAACCTTTTACCATTTAAATTGACAGAGAATATAAATTCTCAGTGACTTCAAAGGGTGTAAACGCATATAACGTTAAAGGACAATAATTCTAAAATCGTTTAAAGCCTCGCTCCAGGGATGTTCTATTTCCGAGAAAAGCTCGTACCGACGTTTTCCCGCCCATCTCTGATAGTTGTTTGCACGCCCGCACATCGAGACCTTTAAGTATCATGATTAAATATAGATTAATTAGTATTGAACAGAACAATTTTTATCTAAAGCGAAATCAAAAATATATTTATCATTTTCAAAAATTAATTATAGTATAATTATTAACATTATCAGCACTTATCCGTCCTCTGCTACATATTTTCAATGAACTTCAAGACGACCAAATTCATATTATAAAGATATTTTAATAAGACTTTATTTCTTTCTTTCTAAATGTAGTTTGTATACGCTTATGTATATGTCCTCGTTCTTTGCGAGAGGCAGGGACTCGGTCGTCGCGATGCACATTGACAGAGACCATGAACAATTAAATCAGCTATGTATGATTTAGATGAGAGATGAGAAGGCAGTCAATATGAAGAGGGGCTTTAGTTATATACATACATATAGCCCTAAATATTGTTATTTGTACTTTATTACTATTATTGTGCTAGTTTAATACATTAAAATATATAGAGCTTATTCGAAGTTGATAGAAGATTGGCTACAATACAGTCCTTTAATCGAAGTGCCAGTTTTCAATAGCACACACTCTTTCCGTGGAAATTTTTTCACTGCCAATCACATGGATTGTTTTAGGTACTCCAAATTATCATTGGATTTAGAGCAAGCCTTACTCTCTACAATTGACCATAAATCATAACCAAGCGGATTAAGATCGGGACTAGATGACGGCCAGTCTACAGCTCTGATGAAGACGAGAACGTTGGTTTCTAACCAAGATCAGGTGGATCTAGCTTTATGACCCGGCGCCGAGTCTTGCTGAAAGGACCATATTTGGTTATAATGCGCTGAAAAAATATCAATTTGCGCAATATACTAACTTTCTCTACTTTCTATGATAAAATATTGATAATTAGTAAGAAGTTAGTGCCATACTGCCGAATTGGGCCGGCACAACCGGGGTGGTACCTCTCGCTCACATAACACCAGCGTCAAGTGACAGCTATACTGTCGCGTTTCGTGCGGTTTGTGAGTTTCCTTATTGGGGGGATAGGGAAAAGGAAGGCAACTCAGATGTGTAATCTTTGGTTATGCGAATGCTCGTGGGCATCGACAGTCGCCAAATGGCTTTGGTATAAAAGGAAAAAATAATTTTCATGAAATTCTCAAGCTAATTAACGCATTTAAAATGATAGGGATTAATACGGCATTTGTGTAAATACCTTTCCAATTACCGCTTTATAATTGCCAATTTTTTAAATATTAAAATGGATATAGTATGTTATCCTTAAGAGATAGACACATGCCATCGCGGACTTTTTAGTAGACTCTTTTAAGTTGTACACTAATGTAGTACATTATATTGATCTATCCGATAGGGTTTAGCCAGCGTTTGCAATGTAAGCGCAAAAAAATGTTTATTTACGACGTCACATTAGAAACCTCTAAAATTATCAGTGTTTATCTACTTTATTATGCAAGTATTATACATATACCTTCCTCTTGAATCACTATATCTATTAAAAAAATTGCATCAAAATCCGTTGCGTGGTTTTAAAGACCTATGCATACATACAGACAGACGCGGGAAGCGACTTTGCTTTATACTATGTAGTTAGGATGTAAAGATAATGTAATCTCTTTACACAAATTAATCTCATATTAATTTTAAAACCACATAAATATAATAAATTAAAAGCATTATTGACGAAGTCGCAAATGTAACATGAATGAATGGTTTTACAATAAAACATTAATTAAATTACATTTATAGTAATTTTAAAATTATCCAGTTAAATTATTACTATTAAATTTTAAAAAAGACGTGTGGTGTCATGGGACACCAGATAGGAACGAAGTTCCTTATTATAAAAATATTAATTTCAAGTTCTATTCGAGGTAAGTATAAAGAAAATAATTATTCGGGTATACATTTTTTATTATGATTATTATAGATAAAAATCAGAGCATTTCCCGGCGTAAAATATTTAAAAAAAAAAACAAGTAAAAAGTCACCTCATATCGGTGGGATTCGAACTTAGTTACCTAGTTTTTTCTCTAAGCAGCCCCAATAGTATGACACACAGCTACTGACGCAGTGATAAGTCCACAGAACAATATTACTCATAAAGAGGATATGTCAGTCGAAAGTTTGTATTTCAATGGTAGATTCAAGTTGATTTGTTTGTAGTCTGAAGTAGTAGTAGAATGACGCCAGTAAAAATTTTAAGCTTTTATTTAACGTTACTGATGTTTTTGCCGGGGTACCTCCGCAACGCCCCATAAGAAACTTCGTTCAAAACTACAAGCGATATCCAAAACTGGAATTAAAAACTTTCTACAATCTTCTACCTGATAACTCTTGTTAATTAATTTAACAAAAAAACATTACTACAGGAATACTTTATTACAATAAAATGCAACTCCAATCTAAACGAAATAAATTTCGCCCGGTAAAATTTTTCATCTCGCTAAAAAACTAAAAATCCTATGATAAAATGTATATGTGGATATCCTGGATTATCCTTTTAACTTTAGCAGAAATGTAATTATAAGCATGACAATCGAAGCTCACATGACATAGGAAAGTACAAACATTAGTATTCTCTGTCTACGATTTTGATCCTCTGTAATACTTTTTTATGAGAAAACGTAAAATGGTTTCTCCAGTTTTCACTTTAAGTCGAAATCTTTTACAAAATATCAGAAAGATTCCTATAATTACTAATTAATTAATGTTTAGTAATTTAATAAAGTTTTCGCGTTTTATATTCCTTTTATTAAGGAAGGTTGGCTATTGATGTTAAAGAATTTTGACGTGATAACGTCTTATAAATTGTTGAACACCGGCAGCGCGCACTAAAAATCATCCCGTTCCGCTGTCAAACGATAGACAGGTCCGTTGACTTGGAAACCATTTTATCAAATGTTAATACGCAACAATGTGTTTTGTGTTTTTGTGTTTATTTCTAAAATTTAATAAGATAATTGATTTCTATCCATAATTTTCAGTCTAATTTCATTTTGTTCAGTTCAATTAACTCTTTTTCTCAAAACAGTGGCAAAAAAGGTAATTAATTTTTCATCGATGTTTCTTAATGACGTTATTACGTAAACCGACTTTACAGACAACCAATTTTTTTATTCATATTCAGGCGGGTGAAGCAGTGGGAAACAGTACAATATTTAGTATATCAGATATTTGAATTTGTTTTAATACCGGGTGTATTTGGAACGCTTGCGAAGATTAAACCCTAATAATATACTATTTATATACTATATAATGCATATAACCATTTATCTCAGAAACCTTTTTTTAAGAAAATTTTAGGACTTGTTTATTTTGCAAACCCGCAATGTATGTATACACACTATGCACTCATGCTAACCTCGAGACGCGCAACTAGCGGGCGCACTGAAGACGCCCGCGGTGCGGGAGTTCGTTCACCTCGTGCATGCGGCGAACGCTATCAGCTGATTCAGTCCGCTAGCCGTTTATTTAAGTTAAGTTTATTACATTGCTGTGTTTTTCAAAAAAACATTATTTTAAAGCATTATCATCAAATTCCTGTAACATTGTGTTTACTAAACCGGATTATACAAAAAAAAAAAAAAGACAACCAAAAAAAAAAAGAAAACGCGTTTTTTTCACTTGTATCATGTCAGGCTATGCCAACACTGTCATACCTCTTCGTTTTCGTAAGCGTTCCAAATACACCCGGTATAATCAAATGTTAAAATTTGGTCGTAAAGTAACAAAAATAACTTTTTCTGAAAAAATGGCGTTGTATAATTCACTTTTCATTTAACTAATGAATTATAAAAAAATTAAATCACATCAAATAATTCGCAATTTCTTTAGATTTCACTGTTATTGTAAACTAGCAGCGCCCCGCGGTTTCATCCGTGTACTTCTAATTCCTGTGGGAGTACTGGGATAAATTATAGCCTATATGTTTTTTTTCTTTAACACTGGGGAATGTTCTAAGGCATCCCACATAAGACTCCCCACGCGGGTATGTGGGACTCTCTGCGCCCGAAAAATGGTAAGTAGACGCAGCTCTAACCATTCAAAGCCGGCGAGTGCCGCCAATGCCGGCTTTGGTGAGGTGCCCCGGATTTAATGAGCAAACAGGTCACCTTAACGGCTAGTCGGTCCTCCGAGGGACTGACGCCACCTCCGCAGAAGGATTGTCCCGCACCACAGAATAACCCCTCCCAACGTCCGGATAGTACAATAGGGTGAGGTTCCTGTCGTCGCCCCTTACCCCCTGCTCTTTAGTCCCCTCTTCTTATAAGAGGGGTACAAAGAGCCCCCTTGGCTCAATTCGCTTCACTCAAGCTGCTGGGCTCACTCTAGGCTACTGAGCCCCAACGCCATGTCAAGGCCTGAACCATAGTGGGGAAAGCCTATATGTTATTCTGATGTATAAGCTATGATAATGTAAAGTATCATTAAAATCCATTCTGTAGTTTTGTTAGGTCTTTTAAACATACATCCCATACATTCTTACAAACTTTCGCGTTTATAATATAAATTCATAAATATGTAATTCATATTATCAGTCTCTCGGGAAATTATGATAAAAAAATATTGCATTTAATATGCAAAAACATCATACTTAAGATTAATAAATTCTGCATGTTTAATCAACCATTATACAAGCGGGTAAATCAGTGTACGCAGTGAAACTGACTATCAAATATGCATAAATTATGCATGTGATTGAAGCGAAAAGCGGCTTCGGTCTATCTTTGTTTAAACTGAACATTGACATTCTCTGTTAATCAACCAATCATTAAATCAGACCCTGAACATGTAAGAACAGTTATAGATATTATTTATATGAACATGTAAGAGCAGAACTTATAGATATTATTTACATGGGCATGTAAGAACAGTTATAGATATTATTTATATGAACATGTAAGAGCAGAACTTATAGATATTATTTACATGGGCATGTAAGAACAGTTATAGATATTATTTATATGAACATGTAAGAGCAGAACTTATAGATATTATTTACATGGGCATGTAAGAACAGTTATAGATATTATTTATATGAACATGTAAGAGCAGAACTTATAGATATTATTTACATGGGCATGTAAGAACAGTTATAGATATTATTTATATGAACATGTAAGAGCAGAACTTATAGATATTATTTACATGGGCATGTAAGAACAGTTATAGATATTATTTATATGAACATGTAAGAGCAGAACTTATAGATATTATTTACATGGGCATGTAAGAACAGTTATAGATATTATTTATATGAACATGTAAGAGCAATTATAGAATTATTGTTAAATCTATAGCTACTGTTTTTTATTGATATGGTTGAATCAATATTGAAACGCCAAGACTCTGCCTCATATAGTGGTATTACTACATAAGTGTCACCTTATTATTTTTGGCAGGAAGGGATTCTTTTCCACCAAGGTTCAAGCCTTGTCGTGGCGGTGGGGCTCAGTAACCTAGGGTGAGCCACTGCACCTTGGCTGAAGCGAATTGGGTCGAGGGGGCTCTTTGTACCCCTCTTATAAGAAGAGGGGACAAAAGGGCAGGGGGCAAGGGGCGAGGATAGGAACCTCACCCCATTGTACTGTCCCGACGTTGGGAAGGGTTGTTCTGTGGTGCGGGACAACCACTCTGTGGAGGTGGCGTCGGTCTCTTGCGGGACTGACTAGCCGTCGAGGTGCCCTGTTTGTTTACTAGATCCGGGGCATCTCACCAAAGGCGGCATTGGTGGCACTCGCCAGATTTTAGTGGGTAGAGCTGCGTCCACTTACCAGCTGTCGGGCGCAGTGAGTCCCACATACCCGCGTGGGGAGACCCACTCCCCCGCGGGGTGCCTCAGAGCATTTCCCGGCGTTAAAGAAAAAAAAAGGTAGGGATTCTTAAACCTGGGGCATGCACTGTCCTCCTCTGCTATGGAATAGCATTAGTATATACTATGTTACGTGAGTAATAATAAAAATATGAAATCTTTATTGATCTTATCAAGTATTGCAGAGCATGGGTATATAAATATTTCTAACAAGGTTATAAATATTTATAACAGTAGTAGTAGAGTAGGATTTATTACTTGTTGATATTTGTGATATTTATGTTAGTTGAAAAATAGTAAGTGGTCGACGTTGCCCTTAGTTGGGGCCATTCTTGCCCTTCTCTCCGAACACAGCAAAGCTGTTTCATAAAAGCAACAAACAAGATGGTGGTACCCATGCAGCTGGGAGCGCCAAGTAATGTGCTGTGCATTAGTTTTCATGCTAGACGACATCTGCAGCAGTAATCACTAATCACTTACCATATCGTGAGCTCCATACTCTTTGTCACCGTAATAAAAGCTGAATTATATAAAACCGGTCCTAATATGGCCACGCATCATTTACATAATATCAAATCTTAAATTAAAATATGCACTTCACTTCTTGCGACTTCAATCCTAGTTACATAAATCTCCATAGCTTATAGCATGTCTAGAACAATCTTTAAAAATGGGTTTGTACGGACATTTTTTAAGAAAAAACCCGTCTGACAAAATGTCCTCAGAGCTTGTACAATAGCACAAAGGAAAGGGTCCTTCCCTGGTGATAACTCTCTTGGGAATAGACAACAGAGTAAAGCGGTTTACTGCGAGTCGCATGAACCTTCATACATAAGTAAGTTGAGTACAATTCACTGTTATGCGGTGAATTTCCTTACACATTTATACACATATTGACCCTGTTTTAATGTTCATACCCTGACCGTTGTATTACAATATACGAATACCTAATATTTAAATTAAGAATGTTTCAAATCTCAATGTTTTTTTAATATTTTGCACTGAAAATCCAGGTTTTATTCTACGTGTAATATTAAAAGTAATTAAAGTTTTGACTTTACTACAATTTATTAATGTCGTTTACTTTTAAAATTGTAAGGTTTCTTAATCATTATTAGATAGGTTTTTTTTTGTTATCTCAGGGAAATGCTTTTTACGCATGTAGCGATCTCGGGTTGATCCTGATGTGGTACCTGGGAGTGCCCTATCCGTAAACTAAAACCACTGCGAGCGCCTTCAGCCGCTTTTTGAGGGTCCCAGATTTGCAGGCAACAGGATCACCTCAGCGACAAGCTGGCCTCAGCGAAGGTCAGGCTACACCCTGGTGGTGGAGGCGGTGGGGCTCACCGCCACGACAAGTCATGAACCATGGTGGAGGTCTGCGAGTTTGCCTATCCAACTAACATAAAATACACATTTTTACACTTTCTATATTAGTTGGGTTTATAGTTATACACGAAATATGATTATTGACTAATATCCCTCGGGTACACCACGCCGTAGGCTTGTACAAAAACCCAAATCAATACCGCGCTAATGGAGATGCTATTCATTTTGATTAATGAAACCTGCGGGATTGCCAGATTACAAAGAGCACCTGTTATAAGCATGCTATTAAATATTATTTTAATTAATACGGATAATCTCGCCAATATCCAGACGTACTATTTGTAAAATACCGCAACAAATTTTTGAAGTGAAACTTCTTTGCGCGTATGAGGGTAATTTTTTTATGGATGGAACGCCACGAAAATGTGCAACGTTTTTGTCCAAGAGGGAGAGGGTGGTTGAGACAGATTGAAAGACAGTGAGAAAGGGCGAACGTAGCATGAAGCATATAGCCATGGAGTGAGAGTAGGGAGCGAGTGAGTGAGAAAGATCGAAAGGGAGCGTGAGATAGAGCGAACGTAGCACCGCAAGTCTCTATTAATATAGTCAATACTAATTAAATTCAAAGATTTTAATTAGTATAAACATAAACGAGATTTAAAAATTAGTTTGCCAAATAAGTTTCACTCCTGGCATGTGTACTTTGTACGCATGTACTTTTTTCATCATCATCAGCCTTTATCCGTCCACAGCTAAATGTAGTACCACTGAGAGAGATACTCTGTACCACGCGCTTGACTGTATAGTTGTATACCACCGGTGCCTAATTCTTTATGCCCTCAGCCCATTCATAATCTCAGCTGCATGCCGACAGAATACATTTCGATTTTCTGCAAAATAATCTTTTTTTTTTCGGATGGATCTATGCTAACGGCCCGAAGGCCCTAATGCTACATCGGATTAGTGTGAGCCCATTTGGCTCACTTTTGGTTTATAAAAGTGGGGGGTTGCCCCCCGCCAACCGTGCAGTCTGCGACCACACAGTCTCCTGGCGACGGGTTGGGTAAAATAATCTGCCAGATGCGTGAAGGTTATTTTATAATTTTTTCAAGTATCATTTTTTAGGTAAAAGCGCCAGAACTATTTGTAAAAAGTATCAGAAACTATAGAACTCGGCTGCATGCGAAGAGAACTCCAATTTATTTGTGCTCTGCTGGACAATAATCTGGTAAGTTCACAAGCATTATTAATTCTTTCCTGAAACTACTCTGTTGTATTGAGACTAAAAAAAATTGAAAACGGACTTTAGAAAAAGTAATAAAATAATTGCGCTTCTTTAATTTTTGTGCCTACAACTTATAATCAACTTATTCTTCTACTAATATACAATCTTTGCGTTTACCGCTTCGTTATTGTTACTTTTGTAATCTGAGTCGTATTATTTGCTGTACTAGCTACCACCATCGCTCCATCTAGTTAGAAGTCAACTTGTACCTGTTCCATTGAAATATCACTATGCTTTTACCCAAATATGTGCACTTTATCGTACTTCTTTCAAAGACATACAAGTATGGTCTATACGAAAAAGGTTTTTCAGCGATACAAATTCTTAATTTGTATTATACATAACGCAATTTTACCTGCGTACTTCCCATTTCCGTGGGAGTAGGTACGGGGATAAATTACAGCTTATGAATTATTCCGATATATAAGTTATAATATCGTAAGGTTTAATGGAAATCCATTCCGTAGTTTTTGCGTATAGTAACAAACACCCATACATATAAACTTTTGCGAGGAATAGTAGGATGTATAACAGATAGTTTAATTTAAAACGTTTATTCATGGTTCTTAATAAAGTGCTTGTGTAAACTCCGGGGGCGACTAAACTTTGAAATGGTAATAAGGCCCCGTAATGACAACAGCGGCCATCGCTAGCTAATAAATGCATTGCAATTAAAATTGAGGTAAATCGATTGTGCTCACCCTCTCCTGATCACCTCTCATTTGTTAGCCTTCGTAAGCCTTATTTATATATTTTTTTTTATCAAACCAAATCCGTGAAAAACACGTATAAACTCGACATACCCCCAAATACTCAAACGAATCTAAGACGTACATAAACACATGTTACAACGTGTCAGATTCAAAGAAAAAAGAATGACAACACGAGTTTAAGTAAGTCTTAAATTTGAGATTCGTTTGAGTATTTGGGGGATAGTTCAGCTTTAATTGATCATCATCTCGACCTTCGTGGCTCAGTGGTCAGCGCGTTGGCGCTCATGACGGAGGTTGCGGGTTCGAATCCCGCCAGGGAACAAAAACTATTCATCCATTACTATCATCATCATCAAACTCTATCCGTCCACTGCTGAACATAGGCCCTTTTTTCTTTAACGCCGGGAAATGCTTTGAGGCATCCCGCTGGGGAGCGGGTCTCCCCACGCGCGTATGTGGGACTCGCTGCGCCCGAAAGGTAGTGGTATTGGTAAGAAATGTAAGAGGACGCAGCTCTACCCACTAAAACTGACGAGTGCTACCAATGCCGCCTTTGTTGAGGTACCCCGGATCTAATGAACAAACAGAGCACCTCGACGGCTAGTCAGACCGACGCCACCTCCACAGAGGGGTTGTCCTGCACCACAGAACAACACCTCCCAATGCGACGTCGGGATAGCACAATGGGGTGAGGCTCCGTCTCACATCTCCTCCCATTCCCCTTTCCCCTCTTCTTATAAGAGAGATACAAAGAGCCCTTTCGGCTCAATTCGCTTCGCCCAAGGTGCTGGGCTCACCCCAGAATACTGAGCCCCACCGCCACGACAAGACGCCTGAACCATGGTACTGATACCTGATAATACATTAACATAATCTTTTGTGTATTTTTTTTTTCAAATTATTAGTGTTTCAAATAATTCATAATTTCAAATCATTTATTAAAAGTTTCCTTTAACTTTTTAATAGTAGGTAATTAGATTAGGACTCGAGATATTATAAAAAATTATATTAGAGACTCGAGACTGAGCAAGACGAAGATTATGGTAGTAGACCGTGCTGGTAAATTGGCCAGTATTAATATTACTAACATCGTCCCAGGTGTGTAGACCTTGTAGATACTACTATGTGTACTTGGGCGCACTCATTTGTAACAACGGCAGTAGTGTACCGGAGATAAAAAGGCGTATTGGTATTGCCAAAGACGCAATGACTCGTCGAAAACAATATTTGGAAAAAGCGAGGCATAACCAATACCACCAAAACACGGTTAGTGCGGGCTATAATATTTCCCATATTCTTATATGGAGTAGAAACGTGAACTTTACGAACACGAGATGTGGTGCTGGAGACGCTTGTTGAGGATACCTTGGACCGCCAAGCGTACCAATGCGTCGATCCTTTCACAGCTCCGGATAAAGACCCGTCTCTCTACGATCTGCCTACAGCGCATATTGTCTCACTTTGGTCACATAGTAAGGAAGGGAGATAGAAAAACTGATTGTCGTTTGGAATACGGAGGGTAAGAGAGCCCGTGGTCAGTTCCCAACTAGATGGAGCGATCAAGTTAAAGGCCCGTCTTCAGAAAAAAATTACTCGGTTGTGAGAGACGCGATGAATAGACACCGATGGACGCAGATTATACACACAAGGTGTAAAACATGCACATCCACCGATGACCACGATCCTCAGTCATGAGGGAGCGACCAGAGAGAAAGATAAAAAAATATATATTAATATAATATATAAAAATTTTGAAACTACGGAAAAGAAATTAATTATGGCATTGCAAAACAGCATAAAAAATGTGTACTGGTCTCATTCTACATTTTCCACTTTTTGCTCCTAACGGCCATCCATGTTGCGTGCTTAAGAGTCAGTTTTTTATTGGGTCAGGGATCCATCGCCGTCATACTGTAAAAATGATTATGCAGTTTTTATATCCACATGTACGTGACATATTAATCATAATTATCTAGGTATTCACTGCGGCTTTGCTCGTACTAAATGATTTTCGGGATTATATCATATTTCAACATCAGCATTATATCCCACTGCTGGGCACGGGTGTCCTCCTCGAAATCTGGCGAGTAGGATGTTGGATCACAGATCACCGATACGCCAGCCTAATAATGGTTTGAGAACTTCACACACCTTTAAAAACTTTTTAATCTCATCAGGCTGCTAATTTTCACATAATGTTTTCCTTCTACCAAGAGCAGGCGATGTTCTCACGTTGGTTGGTTGGTGCATGGAATTTTTTTAGAAAAACCTATTTCACCCACTCGGTCAGGATCGAACCCCGACCCCACCATGGTTCAGGCCTTGACGTGGCGGTGGGGCTCAGTAGCCTAGGGTGAGCCGCTGTACCTTGGGCGAAGTTAATAGAGCCGAGGGGGCTCTTTGTACCCTCTTATAAGAAGAGGGAACAAAAGAGCAGGGGGAAACGGGCGAGGATGGGAACCTCACCCCATTGTACTGTCCCGACGTTGAGAGTGGTTGTTCTGTGGTGCGGGACAACCCCTCGGTGGAGGTGACGTCGGTCCCTTGGGGGACTGACTAGCCGTCAAGGTGCCCTGTTTGTTTATTAGATCCAGGGCACCTCACCTAAGGCGGCATTGGTGGCACTCGCGGGGTTTTAGTGGGTAGACCTGCGTCGACTTACCAGCTTTCGGGCGCAGCGAGTCCCACATACCCGCGTGGGGAGTTCCACTCCCCCGCGGGATGCCTCAGAAAATTTCCCGGCGTTAAAGAAAGAAAAAAAAGAAAAAGAGGATCGAACCCTGACCACTCAAGGGGCCGAGTCCATACCTACTAGTGACTAATCCATCGTCACTCAGATCATATTTGTAATCGATTAAATAATATGAATTTTCTTTGAATTTTGTTTGTATACTTAAGACAAAACCAAAAACTATTTTTTTTTACCCATGAATATTTTTATTAGTAAATTTAAGACCATTTTGTATGTGGTATGGCTATAAAAGACTCGAATGTAATTTATGAAATACCAAGAATATGGCGAATTAATAAGCGATATCAACTGAAACTCCGAACTATATTGAGAATGGAGTGGAGCCGATATCTGGAATGCGTAATGAGAATAGCTGATGAGATGCAAGTTGGATTGTTTACATCAAAGGTGCTAATCACTCCATTGTGTTATCACTCGAACTTAAACAAATGGAAATTTCAACATCAATATCAATATTTTTTCCAATGTAGGTAATCGAAATTCAGTACAATGAAATATCTTTCTGGATTTAATCACGGTTTATTAAAATTACAAGCCCAACATTTAGAATACTTTACAGTGTTCCCGGCAGAACTGAGCTCGTGCATCTAAAAATCTTAACAAACCACGATAAAATCTTACAAAAAGTTGTTTCATTATAATCAATATTAATTAAAATTGTAACGTAATAATAATAATAATAATATAATAATAATTATAATACAGATTTATGTTACAACTCTTAAGAACTTTATAATTTGGATACGTTTCAATACTTTTATAACGTAAATCTAAATCAAATTAAAATCTACCAAGAATTTTTAGTATTATAATTTTTGAAAAAGCCTTCAAGTTAGTACTTATCTATGACGGCCACATTGTTCCATACATAACAAACACATTTTTTTTCGGATGGATCTATGCTAACGGCCCGAAGGCCCTAATGCTAATCGGATTAGCGTGAGCCCATTCGGCTCACTTTTGATTTATACGATTTTGATTTGATTTAGACCACACGGCCTCCTGGTGTCGGTTGTAAAAAACAAACACGAAAGATGAATACATACGTACGTATACGTATCTTTTTTTTCTCTTTAACGCCAGGAAATGCTCTGAGGCATCCTGCGGGGAAGTGGGTCTCCCCACGCGGGTATGTTGGACTTGCTGCGCCCGTCAGTCCTAGTCAGTCCCCCAAGGGACCGACACTACCTCCAAAGAGCGGTTGCCCCGCACCACAGAGCAACCCCTCCCAACCCTGGGACAGTACAATGGGGTGAGGTTCCCATCCTCGCCCGTTTCCCCCTACTCTTTTGTTCCCTCTTCTTATAAAAGGGTTACAAAGAGCCCTCTCGGCTCTATTAACTTCGCCCAAGGTAGAGCGGCTCACCAAAGGCTACTGAGCCCCACCGCCACGTCAAGACCTGAACCATGGTGGGGCTTTTTTTACTAAGTATCTAAATTACCTTACTTTTATTAATAGACGTCAGATGAAGGTTGAACTTTTTATAGTCTGTAATTTCTTAATTACTATCACTACCTATTATTGACTATAAAAATTAGTCCCTTTAAATTTTAAACACTAATTATACTGGGATATATATTATAATAGGAAGGCTGTTGGCGATTTTCAAGGACACCGCCATCACTACCTCTGACGGCGTTCCGCTTCTCCCGTCACTGACTTGAGATGCCCTCTGCACTAAGGTACGTCGATGGTCGGCCGACTGACCCGGAAACCAATCTGAAACTCTGACAGTCCAGGGCCCGGGCTCTCCTCCAGATGCCGACTAAGCCGGAAGGCCAGCATCCTTTCCAGGGTCTTCCCCGCCTCGTTCAGCAACAGGATCGGTCGCATCGGCGACGCGCTGTCGCACGGCTGCCCCTCCCCTGTTAGTAGGGTGAGCTGACCTTCCTTCCAGGCCAAAGAGCTCCCGAAGGCTGCCCCGAAGTGCACTAGAGCTATGGATAGTAATCTCCCGTGCACCCCGTCCGCACTTGGTGCCCTCTTCTTACTTTGGAGGGGGAGGAGAACCAGCTCCATTTCAACCTCTTCCTCCATCGAGTCCGATGTCCGTCGGGCAATCCGTGGAGGAAAGAAGCCTCCTGGGGGGTATTTGGGAATCCTTCCGTGACCATGGTTACTGTAAACTGTAATGTATCCGAAACGTCGGGCATCTTAAATCTTATTAAACTGTAAAAATTGTTTAATATTGAGTGAAATCGCGTAAACATGGGTGTCTGTGGATGTCGCTCTTCACTTATGGTGAACCGACTATCCGTTAGCCCCCTCTTCTATAAAAAAAATGAAATATTTAAAATAGGTTATACTCTGGTTATACCTACAATAATTTATATGATAATGTTGATGATAATAAATAAATTGAGTACGCTCATTAAAAAAAACTGTCTAGAAAAATTGAACGGAGGAATAATTAAGTATTTCTACAAAGTTACCTTATTCGTCCATTCAAATTATCTGGAACGTTAGATTCAAGGCACGTCCCTCATTCATGAGAATCAGATCTACTGGAGAGAAACTCTTGTAATTTACGGCACTAATGTACTAATGTCTGTTTCTTAAATACCATTTAAACTATATAATTGTCTCCCACAGATTTTCGTAAACTAACATCATTAAGACTTTTTGCTCGTTTCTTAATAATCTAAAATCTCTCGCATAGTTGGGATAGTGTTAAGCTATTTTACATAATGTTTCGGCTAATTAGCGTTTATTCAGCTGTTACCAAAGTCTTATTAGATTCAGTCTTAGTGTTATAATAATAAGAATAAACTGCACAGTATCCCACTTCATAATCAATAGTTATAACAATGTTAGATTTAAATACCGGGTGTATTTGGAACGCTTGCGAAGATTAAACCCTAATATTACTATTTATATACTATATAATGCATATAACCATTTATCTCAGAAACGTTTTTTAAAGAAAATTTTAGGACTTGTGTATTTTGCAAACCCGCAATGTATGTATACACACTATGCATTCATGCTAACCGGAGACGCGCAACTAGCGAGCGCACTGAAGACGCGCGCGGTGCGGGAGTTCATTCACCTCGTGCATGCGGCGAACGTTATCAGCTGATTCAGTCCGCTAGCTGTTTATTTAAGTTAAGTTTGCTTTGTGTTAAGTGTAACATTGCTGTTTTTTTTCAAAAAACCATTATTTTAAAGCATTATCATAAAATTCCTGTAACATTATGTATACTAAACCGGATTATACAAAATAAAGGCAACCAAAAAAAAAAAGAAAACGCGTTTTTTTCACTTGTATCATGTCAGGCTATGCCAACACTATCATACCTCTTCGTTTTCGCAAGCGTTCCAAAAACACCCGGTATACATTTAAGCCAGACTGTCACAATCAATAACAAATTTTTTTTTCTTTAACGCCGGGAAATGCTCTGAGTGAAATGAACAACTCCTCCCAACGTCTGAACAGTAAAATGGGTTGAGGTTCCCGTCCTCACCCCCTTGCCCCCTGCCTTTTGTTCCCAGTTCTAATAAGAGGGGTACAAAGAGCTTCTTCCAAGGTGCTGGGCTCACCCTAGGCTACTGAGCCCCACCGCCACGTCAAGGCCTGAACCATGGTGGGGCACTAATATATCACATTGCAATGGTCCTTTTTTTGATGACGCAAGGGAATGCATTATGCATGTTGGATGGACTCGTACTTGGAAGTGCTCGCAGAGGGTTTCTACTAACTAAACCACCTGAAAGCGCATTCAGCCGCTTTTCGAGGGTCGTGGATCAGCAGGCAACAGGAACACCTCAGCGACAGGCTAGCCCCGGCGAAGGCCAGACTGAGACGTGTCATACTAGTCCAGGTTCCCATCACATTTCTTGCGGTGAGATGACCCGCCCAAATGAGTACTCCATACGTTTCCATACTCCGGCAGACTCCGGAGTTTAGCTGTCTGCAGGGGGTGGTGGGTCTTGTGAGGTTAGGGAGGAGTCTGCTCAGTACACGTGCCACCTTCACGACAACTTTGAGAAATGTGGGTCGAAGGTCAGGATAAGTCACAAATACTTGATATGGGGCTCATTCTAACCCTACCCCTACGATCTAGGGGATCGCCCCTGGTGGGGGTCCTTTTCGACCGGTCCGGCGGAAGAGAAGGGCTTGGGTCTTTTCCCAATGACCGATCCTGGTTGGATGCAGGTAGACCGGAATTAAGCGTTTTGGCGCGCATTGAAAATATATTATACATAAATAAGTATAAGTTTAAAAAAAATGGTTGTTTTACTAAATTTATTTTTAAACTTAAGGTTAAAAATAACGCTTACACGATAGTTACATCCTAAAGATGGGTCTTAAAGGCTCGGTCCTAAAATATTCCAAGTCATTAGTCCCGAACACTCACTAGCCCACCCCAAAATCAATGAAGATATAACGGGCACTTGCTGAAAGCTTTGTATGAAAAAACTAGTGTTATATTTTAAGTCTCACTTTCCAGCATTTCTTTTAATAATGTTGTAAATATATATAATTATTATGTATGAGAAGGTTATCATCACGAGACGCCCAGCAGATCTGGATCATGTTAATATTGAATTTCATAATTAATGAAAATCACATAAGGGTAGATGTAGAATCAAATAAGACATGTCATAACAAGAACATGCCTTTTTTTTATTTTACACCGGGAAATGCTCTGAGGCATCCCGCGGGAGAGTCGGTCTCCCCAGGTGGGTATGTGGGACTCGCTGCGCCTGAAAGGTGGTAAGGTGGACGCAGCTCTACCCATTAAAACCCAGCGAGTGTCACCAATGCCGCCTTTGGTGAGGTGCCCCGGATCTGATCTGAGCAAACAGGATACCACGACGGCTAGTCAGTCCCTCAAGGGACCGACGCCACCTCCACAGAGGGGTTGTCCCGAACCACAGAACAACCCCTCCCAACGTCGGGACAGTACAATGGGTTGAGGTTCCCATCCTCGCCCCTTGTCTCCCTACTTTTTTGTCCCCTTGTCTTATAAGAGGGGTACAAAGAGCAGCTCCCTCGTCTCAATTTATTTCGCCCATGGTGCTGGGCTCACCTTAGGCTACTGAGTCCCACCGCCACGACAAGGCTTGAACCATGGTGGGGTGCTAAGACGTCCTAATGGATGATTCACGTCAAAAAAACGTTCTTAAGAAATGATTTTAATGAGACAATGATAGCAATTAATTAGTTATATGTGCGCTATAAAAGATTTTTATGGTCTTTATTTGATACTATAAAAATCTTTCCATCGAAACAGATATCGAGATATTGGACATTCCTCCATGCATGTTATAGAAAAATTGTGATTTACGAATTCCTCTCTCAGAATCACCGTACATCACAAGTATGCATGAATTTTGAGTCTGAATTTTACATATGTGATATTCATTTCTCACATATTTTTAACCAAAGCTTACCTTAAGTAAGTACTAGAATATTTAGATTTTAGGGACAAGGCGTATTATGATCAAGGTATAAAATATTTTCAATCGTCATACTCATTTACATAAGCCTACATTGGATACTTCAATAATTTAGAGGACGCCAATTCGCAGGACGAAATAATCATCATTATCATCACCCCCTATCCGTCCACTACTGAACATAGGCCTTTTGCGCATTCACCCGGGGATGGGGCGTCCCCGGGGATATGTGGGACTCCCGGCGCTCCCCCCCCCCAGCGCCGGTATACCGCAGTAAAACCACTGCGAGTTGCCTTCAGCCGCTTGAAGGGGAGTGTCACGGATCTTTCTAACACAGAACACTCCCCGCGACCGGCCGGTTCCCTCAAAAGGGCTAACCGGTCTTCTTCCTAGTATGGGGGAGCTCCGACAACCTGGAGCACCCCCGCCGACTCCGGAACTTTTCTACCGGGGCAGGTACCCAACCTTACCCCGAGTCCCGTTAGACAAGAGGCAGGAGGTGCGCGTAGCGCCTCCTCCGCACTCCTGTCCTACGTCGACGGAGCGGGACGGACGTACTGAACATAGGCCTCCCTCAATGAACGCCAACACGACCGCTCCCTCGCCACTCGCAACCAACAGAAACCGGCCACTGCACTGAGATCGTCTTCCCATCTGGTTAATGGCCGACCAACACTTCGTCATCGTTTTCGTCGTCGTTAAAAATCATTATGGAATGTTGGACCGGTCACATTTGCGAAACCATGAATGAATGAATGAATGAATACCATATTTAAGGCGGTTGTGAAAAAACCGAAAATGATGATAGATTGAGCGTTCGTAATCATTGTTTGCATAATTTATCATATTTTACGTCGCCAACATGATAAATAACTTGTAGAAAAATATAAGAATATTTAGGTATTCAGAGTATAGGCGTTCTCTCCTCTTTTCTTAGAATCTTACGAAAATAATGAATACGCGTTCTGGATTTCTTATTCTTATACAATAGTTATACAGAATGACATTACAGGTGGTGGGTGTATACGCTAACTGGGGTCTTATATTATATAGAATAGCGTATATCTATATATATATATATATATATATATATATATATATATTATATATATTTATTTATATATATATATATATATATATATATATATATATATATATATATATATATGTGTGTGAGTTCAAGGGGATTCGAGGATGGTTAAGATTCACAAAAAAAATATTTTGTACAGGACAACGTCTGTCGGTGCCACTAGTATAATATAATCTAATGTCACAATATTCAGTAGAACATTGCCCGACTACGTACTTTTAAGAACGAGGTTACATCGAAAACAATCGCTTTCGAACACGAGTAAAAATTATATAGAAACTGCGTTTTGTTTGAATTATCTCTACAATGGTAAAAATTTAAGTGTTGTATATTTATTGTTTTCTAATGTCTACGTGAATTTCACTCATTATAATGAAACAATTTGTTAAGGATTTGATCGCGGTTTTTTAAGATTTTTTCTACCGACGTTTCGGATACTCTACAGCAACCATGGTCCTCCCGTGAAAAAATTGTTTCATTATAATGTTGTATGTTTATAATATTTTCGAGAAAAAATCTAAATAAATAACAATTTCTTTCTGTGTCTTTTATATATATTCTTACGGTCCTTGATATAAAACATCGAACGAGACATGAGATATACAAAAACCTACCTGTGTAAACTTTTTGTATCTTTATTAGTTTCCTTTTTACCGTAAAACATTTGATATGTTTTGGATAGAAGGACAGACAAGCATTGTAATTATCTCAGACCACATCTTTTGTCTCAAGGTAGCCACGTGGATGAAAACCCTTGGACAATGAGAAACAGACACAATACAGATCTTTATAAATGATAGCATCGTAATTATAGTCCTTATGTTACACATACCTACTCTTATAAAATCTCTTCCAAGTTCACAAATTCAATAAAGTACACTAATTAAATTAGTGTTCGTTGTAAAACAAAATTAGCGTTTCTGTAAACAGCGGACAAGTTACAGTGAATATTCCCTAGGTAAATTGGTTTTCATCTGTTTGAACCGATTTACAAAAAAGGAGGTATTAAATTTGACAGTATTTTTAACTTTTTTCTTGGTGGGCCGATTTTAATGTTTCGTTTTTTATTTAAAAGCTTAATGCTTTTCATGAGGTCCCATTTAAGTTTAATGAGGATTAGGCTAGTACTATTTAATTTCAATAATCTGTGTTTAGTTATCTTCAACTACATTGAGGGATCGGACGTTTTGGCGTTCTTTAAGGGAGACCTATGTTCAGCAGTGGACGGATGAAGGATGGTGATGATGATGACATTGAGGATGTTCTATATTACTTGTCGATATAATTTGAAAAAAATTTCTCTTTCTTAAAATTTTACTTAATTATTTTATAATATAACTTATTAATTAAACTACAAAACTATACTTGTTTTAAACATTTCACCTATTTGCTGTATCACCGTTGTTCATAGTGTCAGTCTGTGTCGCGTTCATGTGAACTCACCTATGTAAGTTATAGACAACGCTCATTGCTGTGTACGCGATGGACCGTGGGATGTTAAATATCAACATTTCAACATACTGTTAAATTTGGCCTTATATAACTTCAATATAAAATTAATATCTATTGAAGAGTTTAGTCCCGAAAAAAATAAATATATATATATATATATAGATTTTTTTTTATATAAAAAGAGATAATTTAATGCATGATACTGTTAAGGATAAATTGGCTCTGAGTACCTCTGAGCTCCAGGTTATAATTTTAATTGTAATTTTATTTAATTATTCAAAATATAGGCATGAAATAAAAAAGGGATGGGTTATTTTATTTTATTATTTAAGGGGTGGGGACGCCAGCAAGGCCAGACGGGTGATCAGTCCTCATTAACGGGACCATTTCACCCAAAAAATGGGTTACTTTATTAAAACATTAGTCTAGCTATGTAATTAGTAAAAAATAATGTGGTGTTGTCGCTGATAATTATTTTGAGAATTTAAATTAATACCGTTTGTTTTTCGATGCGAAGTTTTTTTTTTTTTACAAAAATCTGATATTATTTCATAATTCTACTGGGTTAATTATTTTTTACAGGGTTTACAACTATTACCTACCTATATATTTTTAAAATCAGAATTATTTGGTTCATTCCCATTAAACTATGGGCTTAAAAATAGACCGGTTCTCTCAATTTTCGCACTCTTAAACTATATAATATAATGGGTACACCATTTAACGCATTGGTTTTTTTAGTGGTGTGGTGAGGTGAGTGTTAAATCGTACAGGCAGCCAGACTGGTACATTTTACCCCTACATATCCTATCTTTAGATTCGGCATTTTATAGATTTTAAATTTAAGTCAAAAAGTATTCATCGATTAAAATATATTTTTTCATGTGTTTTATTTTTATTTTTTTGTTGTTCATTGGTATTATTTGTTGTTTTATTTGCTGTTCTTCGGTATAAAAATTAAAACACATTATTAGAGCTGGTGCGGCTTGTGAAGCGGCTGAAAAAGCTAAAATATGCAAATACAGGGGTCTAGGCTCCGAATATGATTTTGTCCCATTCGGTGTCGAGACCCTTGGTCCGTGGGGTCCTAGCGCTTTAAGCCTCTTTAAGGAAATAACAAAAAGGTTAGTCGACATCACAGGAGACCGAAGAGCTGGCAGCTACCTCGGACAAAGAATTAGTCTAGCAATTCAAAGGGGGAACGCTGCCAGTATCTTCGGGACCTCGCCTAAAGGGACTCCTTTTTTTTAATATAATTAAGTTATTATATTATATTTTTTAAGGTTTTTTAGTTTTAGTTTCTTTGTAATCTTTGAATGTAAATACGATATATATACATATGTAACTATTATTATAAGTTTTAAAACACATTATATGTTCTTTTTATAACAGGCAATGGCAAGCTAACTCTTAACTCTATAAGACAAAGCAAACATAGCAAACGATATTGTTGTCTGGGCCCCAGTATCGCTAACGCCATCTGCCGGGTCCTCACGCCAATTGGGCTCATTAGGGGCCCGGTAGGGGTAGACCGCCTGGGGCTCCACTCCACCCGACGGTGATGCGGCCCAGCCCCGCCACTGACACTAACCCGGCGCCAGGAGGCCGTATGGTCACAGACTGCATGGTTGGCGGGGGGCAACCCCCCACTTTAACAAACCAAAAGTGAGCCAAATGGGCTCACACTAAGCTGATTAGGGCCTTCGGGCCGTTAGCATAGATCCATCCGAAAAAAATTTATTTATTCTACTTAAGTTAGACAGAGGAAGGAATATTTTTCAGATGTTTTCTTAAAAAGTTCTTGTGAATAGAAAGGAAGCAGATGCTACAAATTCTAGACATGAAAATGAAATAAATGATTAAACACAAATTCATTTATCACAAAACAGATTTTAATGTAAATTTATTTCAATTTTAATTATTGATATGATTATGTATCACCAATGCGTAGTTGGTAAAAGGATTTCATTTCAAAAGCAGTTGCATATTCAACGGAGCTTATTTCAATGGGAATTGAAATTATTGTTTCATTACCAGGTAACACTGAATATGCTGGCTGTGCTTTTTTCTTTATTCATGTCATTGTTCATGATTGGGTATTTTTTATTTACAGTTAAATTGCAGGGCTTTGATTAAAAAAAACGTTTTTTCGGCATTCCCTTTATTGCACTGTGAAATTGAAACACATGATATCATGATTCAAGTCGTTATAACCCCAAAACCTGCCAAAGAATTAGATATACACATACATCATTATACTTTTTAAGTATCTCGGCCGTTTTACCGTGTCTTGAAAGACCTGTTTCAAGCAGTTTCGTGGTGATGATGACGATGATAGTGATATATTTGTCTAAGTCAATTAATTTTTAGGGTTCCGTAGCCAAATGGCAAAAAACGGAACCCTTATAGATTCGTCATGTCTGTCGGTCTGTCTGTCTGACCGTCCGTCCGTATGTCACAGCCACTTTCTTCCGAAACTATAAGAGCTATACTGTTGAAACTTGGTAAGTAGATGTATTCTGTGAACCGCATTAAGATTTTGACACAAAAGTAGAAAAAAACAATACATTTTGGGGGTCTCCATACTTAGAACTAAAACTCAATTTTTTTTTCATCAAACCCATCCGTGTGGGGTTATCTATGGATAGGTCTTCAAAAATGCAAAAAATGATATTGAGGTTTCTAATACCATTTTATTCTAAACTGAATAGTTTGCGCGAGAGACACTTCCAAAGTGGAAAAATGTGTGCCCCCCCTGTAACTTCTAAAATAAGAGAATGATACAACTAAAAAAATATATGATGTATATTACCATGCAAACTTCCACCGAAAATTGGTTTGAACAAGATCTAGTAAGTAGTTTTTTTTATACGTCATAAATCGTAAACCGCAATTTAACTTTCATGCAATCAACTCAAATACATATATATATAAAAAAAATAATTCCATAAACTTAAACTTAATTTTTCTTAAAGTGCCTAATGTTGTATATTATGTAATACTATGGAATCCTTGCTGTGTGGGGGCGGCTTAAGAATACCCCTACCCCAATACCAGCCCAGGGTGACGTAGAAGTCGTCAAAGGGCATTTAGCTCCCCAACATCAAGGATGCTAATACTGCGAATCGATTGCTTGGTGTCAGTCTGTCTCATCGTGACAGTGAGATAGACTTGATCACTAAGCATCGATCGCACCGAGTGATGGCGGCACCATCAATCGAATTGGCGGCAGGCAGCAGTGCCGCCGATGCGAATTCATCATCATCTGCGATTGCCAATCCGCCTGCTCAGCGTGGCAATTATGAGCATGAATCCCCTCATGAATTACAGGCACAAGAGAAGGCCCCTAGTTCCCGGCCGTCCCACTATTCCTGGTTACGGTAGCAGCCTAGGTTACGGTGGGACAGGGGGTGCTAAGAATCCCCGGGCTACGGATCGCTACCACCAACTTGACCTGGCTACGTATAACGGACGAACGTTGAGACTCGATGACCACCTGGTTGAACTGGAGGTGGAACTGGGAAGTATCCGATGGCACGTTTTGGGGTTATGTGAAGTCCGAAGACAAGGAGAGGACACCATAACTCTGCCTTCGGGTCATCTGTTCTACTTCAGGGAAGGCGACACTCCATCCCAAGGCGGCGTGGGTTTTCTCGTCCACAAGTCCCTTGTCAACAACATCGTCGAAGTCTCGAGTGTGTCGAGTAGGGTTGCGTATCTTGTACTCAAACTCACCAAGAGGTACAGCCTCAAGGTGATACAAGTATATGCGCCAACCTCTACACACTCCGACGACGAAGTAGAGGCAACTTACGAGGATGTCTCCAGGGCCTTACACAACACCTCCAAGGCTCACTTCAATGTTGTTATGGGGGACTTCAATGCCAAAGTAGGAGTACGAACAGGTATCGAATCGTGTTTAGGGCCACATGGTGTCGGCAGTCATAACCACAGGGGGCAAATGCTGGTCAACTTTCTCGAGAAAGAGGGGCTCTTTTTAATGAATTCATATTTTAAAAAGAAGCCCCACAGGAAGTGGACCTGGCAAAGCCCCGATACTGTGACGAGAAACGAGATAGACTTTATTATGACGGACCGAAGGCATGCATTCAGGGATGTCTCTGTGATCAACAGGTTCAAAACCGGAAGTGATCACCGACTAGTAAGAGGATCTATGAATGCAAGCTTTCAGCGAGAGCGAGACCGTCTAATAAAGTCTACACTCCGACCTGACTTCCGGCAAACTGTGGTAGGTTCCAAAAAATTCCAATTGGAATTAAAGAACCGATTCGATAGCCTTAACATATCGGAAACCACAATGGCAGTTGACGAGGCACTGGGTGCCGTGGTGGACTGCATGCGGGTCGTGGGTGAAAGGTTTTATAGGAGAAAGCGTACTGGCAGGAAATCCAAACTCTCGGATGAGACGCTCGGTCTTATGAGGGAACGCAGAGCACACACAGACGCCACTTCTACAGATGTAAAGCTTCTCTCGAAGCAGATCCGCAAACTAATACGCCGAGACCTTCGCTGCTCAAATACGCAACGGATTACCGAAGCAATTGAGCAGAATAGAGGGTCGAAGGTTTTTGTGGAAAAGCTCGGGAGAAGCCACCTGTCGAAGATTAGGACCGCTACTGGCGCGACCGTTTCTTCTAAGCCTGGGATCTTGTCGGAGATCGAAGATTTCTATGGCAAACTGTACGCGTCCCATGCTCCTCAACCTGATCCCCGAAACAACGATCCGCGTGCTAGCCTAACACGACACCTCTCCGGCGAGCTTCCGAACATCAGCCTAGATGAGGTTAGTCTGGCTCTTAAGCAGCTTAAAGGGGGGAGGGCTCCGGGGAGGGACGGAATTACGACTGAACTCCTTAAGGCAGGTGGCGAACCTGTTTTAAGAGAGTTACAAAAGATTTTTAATTTCGTCCTTCAACGGGGCATTTCCCCCAAGGAGTGGCATGGAAGTGAAATCGTTTTGTTTTTTAAGAAGGGTGATAACTCCCTTCTTAAAAATTATAGACCGATATCACTTCTAAGTCATATATACAAGCTGTTCTCGAGAGTCATGACGAACCGCCTCACTAAAAAGCTCGATGGATTCCAGCCACCGGAGCAGGCTGGGTTTCGAAGAGGATTTAGCACCATAGACCACATTCACACTATAAGGCAAGTTGTACAGAAGACCCATGAGTACAACCAGCCACTGTGCCTTGCCTTTGTGGACTATGAGAAAGCTTTTGACTCGGTTGAAACCTGGGCTGTTCTGGAAGCTCTGCAGCGATGTCAGGTCGATTGGCGATACGTCGAAGTGTTGAGAGGATTATACGACGCCGCCTTTATGTCCGTTCTGGTTCCGGGAGGTCAAACAAGACCAATCCAATTGCATCGAGGAGTGAGACAGGGGGATGTCATTTCCCCAATATATATAAGCAAGCAATATGCCTTGCCCATTGCCACTAAAGTATCGAAATTCTTCAGAGTATGTCGGTGACTCTGGTTCGCCTATGGATCTCCTCATTTCTGATTCTATCACGCCGGGAAACTCCAAGCATAGCCCTCTCTATTGGTATTTCTATTTCAACTATAATCATGGCCTGGTCACTCCTTGTAAATTTAATATACAGAGTACTTTTATACATATACGGAATAATAAGACAAACATTTTTAATTATTCTATTTTCATCAGAACAACAAGGGTGTAAAACTTAAATATTAAGTAATTGTAACATGCATTTTTATTTTTTTCCTCCATATACATACCTATTTAATTTTATTACGATTACATTTTATGGACATAACATGACGTAGTCCTTTGTTTTTGAAGTAATGCCGAATGACATGATAATTAGCAAAATGTTTAATTACTAATGGCAGCAATGTTTCAATGAAGTAAATATAATCCAGTTTATAGACATTTTTAACCGACTTCAAAAAAAGAGGTTCTCAATTCGTCTGTATGTTTTTTTTTGTATGTATGTGACACGATATCTCCGGCGTTTGTGAATGGATTTCGATAGTTATTTTTTTGTTTGAAAGCTGGGTCTTCCAATTTGGTCCCATATTAATTTTATTAAGATCTGACAAGCCGTTTTTTTAGTTATTCCCTATAATGCCTATTTGGTTGGTTTCTTTTACCTCGACGATATGATGATGTGCTCATTTTATTACTTGTCGATGTAACAATTGTATAGGATGCTTTGGTAGCACACCATAGTATGTCGCGGTCATCGTAATCATCATCATCATCATCACCATCACCATCACCAACATCATCACCATCATCATCATCATCATCATCATCATCATCATCATCATCATCACCATCATCATCGTCCTTTATCCGTCCACTGCTGAACATAGGCCTCCTTCAATGAACGCCAAGATGAATTATTCCGGAATCACTAAAAATTAAGAAATAAAATCATTTTACAAAAAAAATTAACCGACTTCAAAAATACTAAACTAAAAAGTAATAAAATAACTGTGTTTCTTTAATTTTTGTACTTACAACTTATAATCAACTTTATCTTCTACTAATGTACAAACTTTGCGTTTACCACGTCATTATAGTTACTTTTGGAGTCGGTGTCGTATTTGTTGCTTTACCCTACCTACCTACCTTGGCTGACACCAACTCCAAAAGAAACTATAATGACGTGGTAAAAGCAAAGTTTGTACATTAATAGAAGTTTAAGTTGATTATAAGTTGTAAGTACAAAAATTAAAGAAACACAGTTAT
Source organism: Helleia helle (assembly GCA_963853865.1). NCBI lineage: Eukaryota > Metazoa > Arthropoda > Insecta > Lepidoptera > Lycaenidae > Helleia > Helleia helle. The sequence goes on from OY971420.1 coordinate 12,626,083, forward strand.
TTTATTACTTTTTAGTTTAGTATTTTGGAAGTCGGTTTTAATTTTTTGTAAAATGATTTTATCATATTGTAAATAGTTTGTGGCTAATAACATAAACGCTGTAACCGCAGGGATCTACGTTGCATAAACGCTGAAATCGGTATATTTGTATATCAGTGTAATTGGTAAATGGTCAGCGTCGCCCACAAAATAAATTCGTTTGGGCCCGGCCAACTATACGGCGTTTTAGGATTTTCAAAACTTCTGAACGCACTTATAAATATTTGACCACCAAGTGACACTGGAGGCTCTTTCTACCTTCACTAACGTTTTCCTCTCAACTTCCGTAACGCTCTCATCAGTCATTCACCAGCTTACTCCCTAAGTCAAGCGTGCGTAAAGAAATATTTAAAGAGAACAGCGTTTGCTTGAAGTTTAATTTTTAACTTCAAGCAAACGCTGTTCTTTTTAAATTATAAAACTTATTTAGAAGTGAAATTTTACCTTATCATAATCAACTGTTTCGAAAATTTATTCGAAAAATCGTGTATACCAGACGAGTGCAGTCAGGACTGAAGACATTTCGCGAACGAAACATGATAAAGCGACAAAGCGGCTTTTGAGTCTAAAAATGCATGGCATTACATGATGGATTACTACGTCACTTATTTTGTGAAGTAATGAAATGATACATAGTGTTAATGGGGTTATATTATGATTTTGTTACAAAAATGTAAAACAGAGTTATCGCATATAATTACTTTAGTAAAATAATGAATACATAAGGAATGCGCTTACAAAATATATACAAGGATCTATTTTTCTATATAAAATGATTCTGTGCGTGTGTATCTAAACTGCTTCTAAGCAGCTGGGCCGTTGTTGATTTTTTCTTTGCGTGTAAAATTTAATTAGCAATCGAAATCCGATTTTGCGTAGAAACCTGTGAGTTACACAGGTTAAACGTCGCCTTGATTATTTTTAGACTTATCCTACCATTAAATTAGATGGTAAAATGATATTCCTAATAGTTGATTGAATGGTTAAATTTTACTCAAAAACATATTTTAGAAACATTCATATTACTTATTGTATATAAACTAAAGTTAACAATATTGCACATGATCAAAACTACGACTTTAGAAGTCAACCTCGTAAAATACGTTTCTATTAATACATTCGACTTAACATAAACTTATGAGAAATATTTATATTAATTAAACATAAGAAAACCGCATAAGTTCAAGACTTTCAAGGCTAATAAATTACCTTTTATTAAGTAAACTTTTTGATGCCAGAAAGTTTCTTAAGCAGTATGAAATAGAATTAAAAGTGTATAAATTTCGGCTGAAGAAATAAATCTAAGTAGTTTTTACTTCTGCGTCGAATTTTAAAGTTCACTTGTTAAAAGTAATTTTTTTCTGCCTTGGCTTAGATACTTTCTTATTGAAGTAGAAAGCATTATGCGTACAGTATACGACGTAGAGGCTAAACAGGATATTAACATTCTTCGGCGTTTTACTGAAATATAGTACCAGTCGAATATAATATGCCTTTTATATAAGATCTTTCAAATCCCAGATATAGCGAGTGCGCTGACAAATAAAAATATTCCCTTTTAAACAAGTTTAATAGTATATATTGTGTTTCTTATTAAGATTTGCATAAGCAACTAGCATCGCATTAAATTCGCATCTGCGAATATAAATAATACAGATATAAATGCAGCTTTCAGTCGTAATATTATAACATATTTTATAGACTCTATAAAATGTTCAGATTACTGCTCATAATTTGCGTTTCTTTATCTCTATCTTTTTTAAGCTTTTATTAAACTTGCAATATATGAATGTTTGTGTGTCACACAAACAAAAAACAAAACATTCCACCATGTTCAACTCAATTTTGAAGCAGATATCTTGAAATTTCGTATGCACGTTTAGTTTGGATGACAATGTATAAGCTATATGACGTCACTCTAAATCCAACATGGCGGAACACCCTTGATGGTGGACTAGTTATTTTTAATGCACTCCTACAATATGGATATCAAATAAAAGAGCTTGCTGAGAGTAACTTGAAAAATTAAGTGACGTTATTTAAATATGTTACGTTATGAGTTTATAGTAAAAGTTTTAAAAGAAAAGTTTATGAATTTTTTTTAACGCATTTAAACAAAAGCTTGTTTTTTAAGTTATTTGTACTTTTAATTTATTTTAAAATAAATTTATATCTGGTCTCTACTATCTTACATAATATTATCATGTTAAAAGACTTTTGTCGCTTAGAAGTCACCGAATCAAATGCATCAGTCATCCAATCCAACTAGGAACATTGCTCGTATGTTTAATCCATTAGTAATTAAAGCATCCCCTTTTATATCTTGTATTTTTAGGGTTCTGTTCCTGACAACAAAAGCATCCTCCGACTTTGATGTCCGTTGTGCAACTGTCAGAACTATCGCTGACTCTATGCCGATAGGCTTCAATCGTTGGCTTTTTCAACTGCTTTAACAAGCACCCTCAAAGTTCGTATAAAGGCAGGTATTTCTGTATAAATACTGACAAGGAAAAAATACTGATATTTTAAATACTTTTCTTAGTAGTATTTGAAATCGCAATTTTCGACTATTTTTCAAATAACAACGACCTCTGTGGTTCAATGGTTAGCGCGTTGGCGCTCAAGCAGGAGGTAGCGGGTTCGATTCCCGCGAGGGAACAAAAGTTATCTATGTGTATTATATAATAAAAATATGTTTAGTATAAAATTATTAAATATTTTTCCGTTGTCTGGTACCCGTAACACTAGTTCTTCGAGAACTTGCCATAGGACCAGATTGACGTGGTGTAAAAAAGCGTCCATAGAATAAATTATTAATTTTCTGTTTAATTTCAGAACTTCTAACTCATGGAATTTCAGGTATTACGACTAGCATATAGTTATATAGTTTTGTCACCATTATAAAGCACATATTTTAATGATTGCAGATTAAAACTTATTAAATAATAATAATAAATAAAATGTTTTATGATTGTTGCAGAAACATTAATCGCTTTTGTATGAACTATTAACGTTTAGTAAAGTAGGCAGACTGTTAGAATATTCTAGCTGGACTGGTAATGATGATAATGTTTATCATAGCCTAGCGTATAATATGCCATTCACATGTATTTGTAACCCTTATCAAAATGTTGTTTTACTACAAGTTTATTTTTCAACTCCCACTTGTTATGCATTCTATTGGTTTATGATATTACTTCCTTGTCTCTATCTAACCTGCGAACTACACGACTTTCCACTTCGGTAAATTTAACTTTGTTCCAAACACAAGCTTCTCAAAACTAGTACAGAGTGCAAATTTCACTCAATCGCATATTCAGGGTAGTTAGCACAGTTTATGTCAAAAGGTGCCCTCTTATATCTTTCAGGTGTTTATTTAATTTCTGGCGTATTATAAATTGATAAAAATAATTATTGTTAGACAATTTACCAATAACTAGAGGTCGCCGATTGATCAAAGTCCAATCTCAATTTTAAAAAAAAACCTTTATCTTCCTATTCTAAAAACAAATGCTTCAAAACTACTTTATAAAAAAAACTAAACGTCATACGTCATCTATTTTTATGTTTGTTATAATATCTTTTTTTTTTTTTCTTTAAGCAGGGAAATGCTCTGAGGCATCCCGCGGGGGAGTGGGTCTCCCTAAGCGGGTATGTGGGACTCGCTGCTCGCGAAAGGTGATAAGTGAACGCAGCTCTACCCACTAATACCCGGCGAGTGCCATCAATCCGCCTTTGATGGGGTGCCCCGGATCTAATGAGCAAACATCGGCTAGTCAGTCCCTCAAGGGACCGACACCACCTCCACAGACCATCCCGTCCCACACCACAGAACAACCCGACCCAACATCAGGACAGTACAATGGGGTGAGGTTTCCATCCTCGCCCCTTGTCTTCTGCTCTTTTGTCCCCTCTTCTTATAAGATGGATTTGCTTCGCCCAAGGTGCGCACCTTGGGCTCGACAAGGACCCACCGCCACGACAAGCCTTGAGCCATGGTGGGGGTGTTATAATGATGCTACTGAGCCCCACCGCCACGACAAGCCTTGAGCCATGGTGGGGGTGATATAATATCATAGAGCTTGTAACATTTAGATTAATTAATTAAATGTATGCATATTGCACAAAAATAATAGCTTTCAGCACTCCCTCGTCCCTTAATCTATAACTTTATTAAATTTTCTGTTTGCGCAATCCTCTTAAAAAGAGTTACTAAGTTTTTGCTTTACGTATCACATATACCAGACACAAACATTCTTATTATATTTTATATCATTTCAAACTCTTCTCTACATCTTCTTTTCAGCAGCTTATTATTCTACGTATGATGCCTGTGTTGTAAACTACGTCTATGTTTTATAAAATAGCGTTACTAATAGGTATGCTAAATATAGAGATCAGCTTCGATAATATGGTGAATATGTATAGAAACATATATTTTCCTTTTTGATTCCATGAACCAAATTTTGAAAATTCTAATGCAATTATTGAATTTATTCAAAGTAATATGTACTTTTTCGTTTTTCTCATAATTGAAAGGTGTTTGCTAATGCGAGTTGTTTCTGTTTGCAAATTGATTAATAAAATTTTCGTTACAAATGGCATTTGAGTCACATCTGCGTTCGAAAACCTTAGATATTTCATCCTGTATTCTCTGTTGATTGATAAAGCCGTTTAAAACATCGCTCAAATATTTATTTCTGGTTTTTTAATTTGTTCATATTTAAATATCCTGTACTAGACAATCAGAAATATATGAATGTAATAAAAAATATTATAATAAAAATCTCGGATCGCGATGTTCGTCCGGGAACCCGGAACATCCGAAAATTGCTTACATGAAATAATGAAATTGGTCGTTATTGATATAAATTTATGGATATTAAGTATAATAAAATAGGGTTTATCATATGTTATATTGAATAAGCAACACACGGTTATTTCAACTAAAGCAATTTATTTTTCGAATGTTCAAATTCCCACCGTCATTGTACATAGGTTTTTTTTTCAGGACTCGTGCTAAAGGTAAAACTTTAATATTCTTCATGATGTCTCGTTTTTTATTAAAATCAACTATAAAGGTAAGCCTCTACATGTCCCCATCGCACGTGGCAAAGTGGGACACAAATGCGATCCGTACGGTATGGATTAGTGGACGCACTTGTATGACTTTCTAGTTTCTATACAAAGCAAACTAAAATCTGTTGCGTGCTGTGCCATTAGGAATCATTATTGAGTGTCCTTGAAACTATAGAATCGATCTTTCCTGATCAATGACAATAGGACAAAACTTTGGCTTAAAGTTGGAATGTTTCTTCGACGTATCTGATAGCGACTTCCTCGCCTACACACGATTACGTGAACGTGCTCAAAGGGATCTTTGAGTACGTACACAATCATCTCTAAACATTAACAAAGTGAGCTATAAAATTTATACGCCACTTTTATTGAAGAAACGTAATACATAATACTTAATGGGTTTTACAATCTCAACCAGTACATCCCAGCTCTTATACGCGTGTAATCAGGCAAAACTTCCGATGGTCCTACAGCCGCAACGACCGGACATTTATCATAAATAAATTTATCACCAAGATTCTTAATGGTACCAACTGACAAACTATTTAGTTCCTCGTAAAGCGCATTCAAAGATTTTCTTTGAGACGACAAAAGCACTTGTCTACCGAGATCATGACAAGAATTGACTACTCCATTAACATTTCTTGCTAATTTGTGTTTTGCTATATTTACAGCTCTCTCCAAGTCATTTTTTCTAATAGTAGAACACATTTGCATCCAACAATCTTGAATATTACTCAACATTTCATCAGATTCCTGCATCTTACCAACAAAATAAACTCCCCAAAGCCCTATATCACTGTATGCAGTGTAAAATGACTCAAACCTCTCACACAAACTAGAAGTGGCAGCCGCTCGAGCTAACAGAGATCCATGCCTCATATTCCCTTCTTGACTCCTGTCCCAAGTATCAGTAAGACAACTCGCTACTAATAAGGGTAAATAATCGGCACTATTAAACCCTGGTACTTCCACAGCAATGGCTACATGTAAAAATGGCATTGAATCATCTCTGTATATTATTTGAGAACCCGTATAGCGTTGAGGCGCGTATGGTGGACACTCAGAGTCAACAAAATAATTAAAGCACTGTTCAACATGGTTCGTGACATTGCAATGAGATATACCACCAGATACAGCTAGAACTAGCCGTGGAAGAGTGTAATTTTTGCACAGAAACTGAAAAGCAACATCACAATTGAAAGAGCTTAAGTTTTCATACGACGGCATTATTGTTTGAGCCAATGGTGTACCCTGGAAAGCAGTTTCGTGTAAATAATTAAACACTACTTTCTTTGGATCCTTATCAATGTCTATAAGTTCGGAACATATAATGGCTTTTTCTTTTTCAATTTCATCCGATGAAAGTTGAAGATCTGTGACAATTTTGGAAAGAATAGTAATAATTTCTTGTGTGTTTTCTGCGAGTGATACGCCTGAAAAACATTGGTACTCTCTGGTGGTATGTGCCGTCATCTTCGCTCCGATAGTTCCAAGTTTTGATTCAAGAGTATTTTTATCCATAGATTTAAAACCTTTATAGGCCATATGTTCGATAAAGTGCGTCATGCCATTATTACATTCATTTTCAAATCTTGATCCTGTTAAGATAAATAGAGAAGCACAAGCTAGCGGTGAAGTAGTTTCCTCCGTTGCTATTCTCAAACCATTTTGAAGTTCCATAATTTGACTTGCTTTAGTGGAAACCTTGCGTTTGCATTGACAGTTTTTACGTTGATTAATAAACACAAAATATGATGAGGATCGTTTAAGCAACCCTCGAAACATGTTTAAATTATTATTTCACTTAGAGAAGCAATAAATATCGCAATTCGGAAAATTATTATGACATACTATAAAATGGTATTATTTTTTGACACTAGATTGTCACACTCACGATTTTTAGATTTTTAGGATTATCCAAATAAAATACCTTACACTTGAAGGTCCGTACTAAAAAGGAAGAATATTAAATTGTAAAAATAATGAGTGAATCAAACACTATGTATAATTATTATTACCTAACACTCGTTGTAGAAAATAAAAAATCTATATTTATATATTTTTTTCTTTTAATGCCATATGAGGCATAAAAAACATTAAAATAAAAAGAGTATTTAGGATCTTACCAAGACGTTTGGATTTTAACCAACACTTTCCGAACATTCCCAGAGAATTCCATCACAGTATACATAGCATAATATGTCTAATCTAAGCATTAATAAAATATTCTAATGCAGCAGAGGCATTGGCTCAATGCCGATGGGCTAACGACACAAAGACTTATCTAAGATGAATGCAGGTTTCACATGATATTTTCTCAGCTTAAGTAGGCGATATTGATAAGACCTGGCTTGAACTTGAGTGCACAAGAAAATTATAAAACCCAATTGTCATGGGTCAACGTCAAACTCGAGTTTATCATTGACCAATGAAAGTCGGGCTCCTACGGACTAGCTAGAGTATAGGCCATCGATGCTCTCGTTGACGATTATATTATTTAAATAAAAACTTAATTAAACTCACATTAATTAATATTACTATTATCAAGCCCAAGAGCTCATCATATCAAACCAACAAAGTTAGGATTATTGTCTCAATTACCACATCAGTAAATATTTCTAATATTTACTGGAGTCGGTGTAGTATTTGTTCCTGTACCCTACCTACCTTGGCTGACACCGACTCCAAAAGAAACAATAATGACATGGTAAACGCAAAGTTTGTACATTAGTAGAAGATTAAGTTGATTATAAGTTGTAAGCACAAAAATTAAAGAAACACAGTTATTTTATTACTTTTTAGTTTAGTATTTTTGAAGTCGGTTTTAATTTTTTGTAAAATGATTTTGAACATTTAAATTTTCCATAAAATTACATGACACAGGATCTAGTGCAAGGTGTATAAATCAGATACTTACTTTTTACTGATTATTTTTATCAATTATAGGTAGCTATAGGCCACGTTTAGGTAGACGAAGTGTTGGTCGGCCATTAACCAGGTAGGAAGACGATCCCCACCATGGTTCAGGCCTTGACGTCGCGCTGGGGCTTAGTAGCCTAGGGTGAGCCCAACACCTTGGGCGAAGCTAATTGAGCCGAAGGGGCTCTTTGTGCTCCTCTTATAAGAAGAGGGGACAAAAGAGCAGGGGGCAAGGGGCGAGGATGGGAACCTCACCCCATTGTACTGTCCCGACGTTGGGAGGGTTTGTTCTGTGGTGCGGTACAACCCCTCTGTGGAGATGGCGTCGGTTCCTTGCGCGACTGACTAGCCGTCGAGGTGCCCTGTTAGCTTAACAGATCCGGGGCATCTCACCAAGGCGGCATTGGTGGCACTCGCCGGGTTTTAGTGGGTAGAGCTGCGTCCATTTACCACCTTTCGGGCGCAGCGAGTCCCACATACCCTCCTGGGGAAACCCACTCCCCAGGCGGGATGCCTCAGAGCATTTCCCGGCGTAAAAGGAAAAAAAAAGGTAGGAAGACGATCTCCGTGCTGTGACTCCGTGTTGGATTCGATTGCCGAGTGGCAAGGGATCGGCCGTCTTGGCGTTCATTGAGGAAGGCCTATGTTGAGCAGTGGACGGATAAAGACTGATGACGATGATGATAATAGATAGCTTATAATATTATCAAGTCGTGGAGACTTGACGTTGAAATGTTTTCTTTTTCATTCCATTTACGACCCACGAACTCTTTGGTCGGTGCCTTTTTGATTAGTTTATTGTTAGAGTCGATAGCAAGGTTATCTCCAATCGGCTTGATTATTTGGCGCTGGGTAGAGATGTCGGAGCGCTCTGCATCTTCTACCGCATCTACCACGGGAAGTGTTCTGAGGAATTGTTCGGACTAATGACCTGCAGCAGAATTCCACCACCGGACATCGCGGAAAAGCTCCAAATTTTACCCTCACCATCTCGATGTTCGTAAATCCACAACAACTCGATTTTTACGGCATTTCCTGCCTCGCCGGTACACATATCTCCATCTCTCGGCATCTCGCCGGGTTCCTGCCACATACGGTTTTTCCGAATCGTTACTACTTAGGGACCTTTAAGAAAAGAGCATACTCCTATTTGAAAGGCCGGCAACGCAACTGCTAACCCTCGGGTATAGCGGGTGTCAGTGGATGTCACTATCACTTACCATCAGGTGAACCGATTGTCCGTTTGCCCCCTCTGCTATAAAAAAAAAGAGATTACCTACAGTGCATTTTTACATAGCTACTCCCGGATAGGGTAGAGTCCATCCAATATTGTTAGTATAATATTGAAATATTATTTACCTTGTTTATCTTTATTAAAATATATATATATATATAGGACGGCCTCTGTGGCTCAGTGGTAAGCGCGTTGGCGCTCAAGCCGGAGGTTGCGGGTTCGAATCCCGCCAGGGAACAAAAATATTTTCTGTGTTCCTGGGTCATGGATGTGTATTAAATATGTGTATTATATAATAAAAATCTTAAACATATGTATAGTATAAAAAGTATTAAATATATTTCCGTTGTCTGGTACCCGTAACACAAGTTCTTCGAGAACTTACCACGGGACCAGATTGACGTGGTGTGAAAGCGTCCATAGATATTATTATTGTTATTATATATTAGAAAGAAGATTAATATACAAAACAAAACAGCTTTCAGTTTAAATCAAGACAATTTATTGCCATTTAAATGCAGAACATTTCTTTTTCAATTCGGTTTCAATTTTCCACTATGACCGGCTTCTTGCTATAAGGGAAATTGGTTTTAACTTTGCAACCACCGCAAGCCTAACTTAGTTTTAAACAAACTCCAAGAGAGCATAAATAAAAGGTTAACAAAGGTACCTGAGTCATAACTATTGTTACAAAACGTTGCTCAAAGGCAACCCTTTGAGACTTCCAAACAGTCTAATTTGAATTTCAAATTCTTTTGATGTTTTCACTCGTAAAAATGTACTCAATTTAACTTTTGTAAAAATAATAGATTTAGTGACAATTTCTTCGGGATGTAGTTACTAGTACTAGTACTAGGTATCACGAGGCAATATTACAGATATAGAAAGAAAGAAAGAAAAATTTATTCGTGAAACTACTTAACTACATAAGACACAATTAAAAAATATAACATAATATAAACCTTGTAGTTACACAAAACGGCCTCAACTCAGTGTTTGCTGGAATTACCATTCCAGCACTGGTCTTCCGTTGAGGCCATTAAGTGAAGCCACGAAACGATAACACAGCACACAAAAAATAAATTAGAAAGGAGAAAGAAAAGAATATATATATATATATATATATATATATATATATATATATATATATATATATATATATAACAAAAAAGTACATAATTGATCACATAATATAGCTATGACAACATTATTTCAACCAACAATTATTATTTCAACCAAGATAATCACTTAGTTATACATAATAACTCATAGTTGATATACCTACATGTGGGTGAATCAACTATTTTACCCACATTAAGGACAGGTCAGAAATATTGATTTTGAAAAAAATTACATTAATTTTCCTTTATTTTAACTTGATATGGGCATTAGAAATATCATCTCAATAAATAACCCAGAAGGACAGCGACGTTAAATCATATTTTTAACAGTTTTTTTAGAAATCAACTACGCAAACTGGTAAAAACTGTCACCTGAGTTACATGCATTCAATGTTACATAAATGGTAAATGAAACACCTAAACATTATTATTTTTTGTTTATTTTCTCTTACATGCATAATCAAATGTTTTGGCAAAATCAGTCTTCGTATTATTCTTAAATTTAAGTACAAAACTAACAGACATTGGTCTCTTGCGTTACCTTTAAACAAAAAATTACAGCTATTTCTTAATAAAACTTAATACAATAAAATTACAAATGAAAATTAATTATTTATTAAAGCTCGCTAATTGTTAGATTAAAGTACTGATACTATAAAAATGTAATGAAAAAAATAAGCATATTTTGATCGAAAATAAAATGTTTATATTGGGGACAATAAGTAACTCCAGAGACAAATTTGGGTAACGCCTAAGACATTATAATAATAAACTATTGGTACAACTACACATAATGAAGATATTTAACTCAATAATGTGGGACTAAATTTAAAAAATAAACATAACGAATAAATAATAACAATAATTTCAGATATAATCTCACATTTCGAAAACATCAATTGGGGTTTCTAATTTGTATTGCCCTTTTCCTAAAAAGGCTGGAGTTGGTAAGATTTTTATAATGTCTTCATAACCGACATAGCTTACATCATTCGGTTCAATTTTGAACGTCTTTGCATCGTCACTTAAAACCCGTAGGAACATGACTTTCAGTTCGCCGTCTTCTTCAATAGATGTCAAGGCTTGACACACGTAAGAATACATTTTCTTTTCCATTCCAGACTCAAAAACATGCAGAAAATCACCAGCTGACAGCAGTAGTGTAGCTTCATGGTTACTCGTCGTAGCCAGCGGTCCAGCTGAATTGTCCTCTCCTAACGATCTATTTTTACTATTTTCTTTGTCATCCTCTTGCTCTGGCTGTTCACAATCGCTGTAAGCTGCTCGATAAATACTTGGATGAGGTGGTATATTTTGAATATCTTTCAGTACAGCAAGTGGCACATCATCGTCAGATGTATCGGAAGAATAATGACCAGAAGGTTCAAAGTTCATTTCTTTCGAGATTTTCACGTTTTCTGCTTCACCAGTCACTTCCATCGCGGAACTCACGGACTCGATATTCACTTATAGTCAATAGCTTATACTTTTGTTTCTCTTTCTGATCCTTAGATTCCCTTTCGTTTACTTTGTTTCTATTAAGTCTTTTCTTGTACTTCTCACAGTTCTTTTTCAACTTTTTGTTTTCTTCTAGTATTTTTTTGTTCTCTCTGTACACTTTACTTCTATCCTTTCTTACTTTCTTTCGTCCGCGTACTTGGGATGCTATTGATGCCGGAGATACTGGTGGTGACTCATTGTAGACATTGAGTTCACATACCGGGGAACTAGGTGGTGTTGCATCCAAGGCCGATTGTAAATTATATCTCTTCTTTCTGTATTCTCTTTGTCTCAATTTCCAGATGACGTTTGCTTGCTTCTTTTCTTTAGGTGTTAAGTCTTTTACGAGCCTTTTAACTTTTTGGTAATGCTTATGGTGCTTTCTTTTAGATTCTTCGTATATTTTAGGGTTCTTTTTGAGTTTTTCCCTGTATCTCCTTTGTTTTTCTGCCGCCGTTAGTCGCGCCATTTTCGGTCTATCAAATTTTCTGAAAATATTATATACGTGTTATATTTATACATAATATGTTACTATTTACTATAATTAGTTTAAAATTAAGTCAATATACAATAAAAATTAAACCGAGGAATAAAAAATAGAAAAGTAAAAAATAATATGATCCTTTTTCGTTGTCAACGTGTCGTGAACGTTGTCAAAGTTACTCAATTAATGTAAGTATAGCCTGACCAGAAGAATAAAAACCCTCGGCATGTTGCGGAAAATTTCGGAACTAATTTCTGTATGGATTATACCTACTATGTGTTACCGTATAAAAGATAGAGTGGCAACACCAATGCAGGGTTTATATATTTCTGGTCAGGCTATAATTTTAACAAATTTTAGGTAAGTTAGTATCAAACAAATCAATAATATCATAATAAAATCAATACCTAAATATCAAACATATCATTATTCATAAAAATAATCACGATAAGTTTAAAAAGTTAATAAAATAGAGTTAATTTTACTTTATGTTGCTACAAGCCAGTCTCACTAAGTATGTGAATGTCTTAGGAGTTACCACCAATGTAACTCAGTATACAAGTAACTCCGCAGACAATCGGGGTATTTTTATCTAAAGAGCGCAATATAATTTGATTGTGGTATTAAACGTTAACTTTAATCAAAAACATTGAATGATACTGCAAAACCATCTGATTGTATTAAATAAATAATAAACTTACATCGAGAAATCGCGGTCACTCAGCAGACGACACAAAAATGTACGCACTCCTTGTGAACGTTCTCCGCGGACTCACGGCTCGACAGCGCTATCAAAGGACACCGCCGCACCATGCGAGCAAAAGCAAACACAAATGAAGCTACCTACGGCAAATAGCGTCATCTATGTATTCCCGGGTGAAATTTATAAGTGTAACTCAGCATACAAAGGTAAAATCATTCTAGTAAGGGACACAGTTTACAGATTTTTTTATGAAAAAGTGATTAGGTCCATCTCTATTTTATTATGCACACGATAAACTATTACTTATTATCTTATTGTGCACGAAGCATTAACCGAAAGCAATAAGCGTAAGTTCATTTAAAATGAAAGCCCACATAGTGACTGTGGTCTTGGGACAGGAATATTTTGTATCGTACGAATTTTTCGTGTACTGAGTTACCAAAAATTTTCAGGGAAATTATACATTTTCGATTACGCTATCAAGCTTCCTGTTGTGCCTAATAATATTAGATATAGTATCTGTGCTCATTAAGTTTTTAAATATAATCATATAGCGTATTTCAATAACAAATGGTCGGGGACAGCAAAGTGTGGGTAAAATAGTTGATTCACCCGTATATTAATCATACTATGCAGATGTTTGTAGAAATAAAAACATTATCCGTGGTGCATTGCAGCTGGGCCTCCCCTGGCTGCAGTGTTTTCTTGACTTTTGTTAGTCATTGCAATCTTGTACTGTCTCCCGCTTTAACCGGGGAGGGAAACTGGAAAATTTCCTACCTCTGCCAAATTCTTCTGATTAAATTGGTTGCGAGTCCCAAGGTGGTTTTAACGTATCCCTCGGGCTCCCCGAGATCGTATCAAAGGCTCATTTAGTGGTTACCGCTGTGGATCCTGGCTATACAGGAGTAGCAGCGATGGAAACGAGTGGTGGGCCTAGTAGGCCGATAAAAATGGTTTTAAATAATATTATAAATGTGAATGCTAAATCCTTTGTGATGTGAATCCTTTGTTACACTTTTGCGCCTAAATTTGTGATCGGAATTCGACAAAAATTGACCAGAATATAGATTATATCATAAAGAAGGAATATAGCATATCAAGTAATTATCAGTCTGTGAACTTGAGGTCAGACGCGGGAAAAGTCGCATTATGCTCAGAAATTTAATTAATTATTATTATTAATGACGTCCCACCAGATACTATCTTTCATCGACAACGTACTGAGCACTATTATCTTCTTCTTCTTCCAGTGCCTCTTCAATCCTGAAGGTTGGCCGTTAGCTTCCTGTACTCATCTCTATCAGCAGCCAGTCGGAACAGCTGTTCGACGGAGGCAATACCGGTCCTCTCCCGGATATTCTGGAGCCGCAACTTTATTCTTCGCCCAGCTCGTCTCTTTCCGTCCACTTTGCCCATCATTATCAACTGCAGCAGCATGTATCTATCGCTCCTGAGCACGTAGCCGAGATATTCTATCTTGCGCTTTTTGATAGAAGGCAACATTTTCCGAGACATATGAACGCGCTGAAGCACGGTTTCGTTCCTGACTACTCGTCCAACTAATCCGTAACGAACGTCTGGAATGCCTGTAGGCGTCTTGTAGTATCTTCTTTCAGGGTCCACGTTTCGCAACCATACATGACGATAGGCCAGATATAGCACATGAGTAGCCTGACTCGGAGCTTTATATTCAGTTGAAGACAGCAAAGAACTTTCCTCGTTTTATTAAAAGAGGCTCAAGTTTTGGCTCTGCTAGGTATTATAAATTGGTTCTCGTTTCATCATCATCATCATCCTTATTCCGTCCCCTGCTAAACATAGACAACTTTCGAAAACGCCATAATATCAGTTTTACGGCCTGGGTAGTCCCCCTCACTCCGCGGAATGCCTATGAGCATTTTCCGGCGCAAAAGAAAAAAAGTATTTGGTAATAATATCAAGTATTATTATAATCATTACCGCCATCTTACGGTTGCGTGTTAAATACGCTTGGTACCTACATAACATGACCATCTAAATATCGCCTTTTATAATATGAAGATGGCGCTTCTGTGAAAAACGAAATTACTCGAAATTGCTTCAAGATTTGTTGTTCTTTCGGCGGATCATATTTATAATTTTAGTATTATATTCATATTATCGCTATTTGTTTCTACATAAGTATAGTAAATGACAATTTTCACAAATAAAATATTATGTACCTAAAGTAGTCAAGTAGGTACCTACCAAACTGTTGGGAGTTTAAGTTTGCTGTGGACTCGAATATCTGAAACTTTTTTTTAAAGAATTACACAGAAAAACATTTAAACTCTTTTTTGGGCAGTTCTATAAAAAAAGTTTTTACACTACAAACTATTCAGTATATTATCATGACAAAACCTTTGACACATGTCTAAGGACCACCTGAATTTGATTTATATTGTCTAGTAAAAAGGAAAAAGCACAGGAAGGAACAATGTTTCGTATACCTTTAATAAAATCAATAAAGAAATTTTCGTTTATAACTAATCTAATACGTCACAATTCAGAGTGCCTTTCATTTGAAAATATTTTAGGGAATGCACCACATACACAATGTTCACTTCTAGAAAATGGAGTAATGCTTGCAACTGAAGAAAGAGAATCTAGTCATACATGTATAGGGGTTTTTGTCGATGCTGGATCCAGGTTTGAGAAAGATACAGAAAACGGTCTAGCTCATTTACACGAACATATGCTTCTTAAGGGTACTATCTGTCAATCAAAGGCTGACATTGAAGCACATATATCTAATATTGGAGCAACATTTACTTGTGATACTTCAAGGGAATTGGTTGCATATAGAGCGCAATGTTTGTCCCAAGATATGCCCATAGCTATCAACATATTATTAGATAGTATTTTCAAAAATGCCTTTAACGAATCTGAAATAGAGACTCAAAAAAGTGTTATTTACCAAGAAATGCTTGAATATGATACCAACTCGAAAATGATTGTATTTGATTACTTGCACTCTTCAGCATATCAAGGCACGGGACTTGGTAGAAGTGTAATGGGAACCACTGGAAACTTGTGCAAATTCAAATGCGTAAATTTATCCGCTTACGTAAACAGACTTTTTAGACCGCAAAGAACGACTTTAGTTGCAGTCGGTCCCGTTAAC
Organism: Helleia helle; assembly: GCA_963853865.1. Lineage (NCBI taxonomy): Eukaryota > Metazoa > Arthropoda > Insecta > Lepidoptera > Lycaenidae > Helleia > Helleia helle. Next base: position 12,642,310 of record OY971420.1, read on the forward strand.
CATGAAGACCTTGTTAATTTTGGGAATGAATATTTTTGCAAAGATGAGTTTTCCACGAACATACCTATGGGACCATGCCGTTACACAGGGTCAGAAATAAGGTACAGAGATGATTCTATGCATGTTGCTCACGTAGCTATTGCAGTGGAAGGTCCTTCTTACTGTTCTCCGGATAGACTTACCATGGAGTTGGCCACTACTGTACTCGGAGGATGGGACAAATCCCAACCGGGTGGAATGAACCATGGCACACGTCTCGCCAGAGCAGCCTCCAGTGGCCTTAGTGATAGTTACGAAGCATTTAATATATGTTATAGAGACACTAGTTTATGGGGGGTACAATATATATCGCACAGGGAGAGTGTAGACGACATGATGTCAATGATCCAAGACGAATTTATGAGACTTTGTCAAACGATAACAGACGAAGAATTGATACAAGCTAAAAGAGAGCTTAAATCTAAAATCCTTGTAAAAGTTGAAAGTGCTTACGATACGTGTAAAGAAATAGGAGAGTGGATGATGTATACCGGTCATAGACCATCTCTTCTAGAAAGATTTCATGCAATTGACAAAATCACTGCCCAAAAATTTAAAGATGTTTGTATCAAGTACATTTATGATAGGTGTCCTGTAATTGTAGGGGTTGGATCGACTGAATGCTTGGGCGAGTACAGCAGAGTGAGGGCGGGTATGTATTGGTTGCGAGTGTAAAGTCAATGAGTTATTGTAATTTTGGTATTAAAGTTTAGACCGTGTGTCTTATTTAATTTGTAAAATGTAAATGCCCTCTCGGCCTCTCTAGTTATTTTTTTTTTATCTTTCATATCGTTGGTTGGATAGGCAAACTGACAGACGTGCCAAACGTGGTCAACGTCGCCCATGATCATAAACAAAATAACTGAGACTAACCCAGGCCATTTATTCATGTGTGCCAGTCTTGCGCTTATTCTAAAACAGCAAAGCTATTCCCATGCGCCATGCCGCACTTCCCTCTCACCGGGCAAATTCACTCTATTGCATACAAAGGCACAATCGATACTGAACCATGTATATTTACTTCCCACCTATTATAATAGCAGTAAAGAGAGCTACATAATGCTTGTAATGATTGTTATTAATAGCTTTCTGTGTAATTAAGCTATTTAAAATTAGTAAGTCATACCTAATATAAACATAATTTTGTGCGGTGTTTAATACATTGAGAACCTCGAAAGAGCAGGCAGCGTAATTATAATAATTATAATTAATAATAATAAATAATTAATAAAAAATATCTATTTTTTATTATTAATTAATTTATTATTATTATTATTATTTATTATTATTATTATATTTTGTAATCTCAATTTTAACGTGTTTTAAATGTGTAATTGTGTAATTGTGTAAATGTGTTTTTTATTAATGCTCTATATTAAATTAGCATTCTCTAGTAGATCCTGACCCCTGTTGTGAATTAAAATGGGTTTTGCTAAATTTCTACGTGCACCAGAACATGAAAATATCGCTTGCTCACCGGTAAAGAAAACATCGTGAGGAAAACTGCTTGCCTGATGAAATTAAGTCTTTGAAGGTGTGTGAAGTTCACCAACCCGCATTGGGCCAGCGCATCGGTAAACTATGGCCCAAAACCCTCTTCGCCTGATTTCGAGGAGGAGACCCGTGCCCAGCAGTGGGACATATAAGGGTTGATATTATATTATACTATATAATAATAATTTTATTAATCTTCCATTAAATACATACACGATGAGTACACACACAGTAAAAACAGTTGTAATATTGTATTAAATGGACACAATGTGTTTTAAATATCATACTTTAGCAATTCGGATTTATATATTAGACGAATAAGATGTTTCAGATACATTATTAATTTGAGTCATCGATCAGCTTACAAAACTACATCAATGCACAATGCTTACAATATATCTTATAAATAGAAAATTACATACTAAATAAGATGTATAATAACTGAGAATTTGACAGATTAGGGGTGAAAATAATAAAATAATACGAATAAAAAATTATAATTTATTCAAATAGAGCTACAGTCAATATAAAAAAAACTAATTTTTGAGTATAATCGAGTATAAACGATACTATGAGAACACGTTTTAAGAACAAAATAAACTAACACACAAGAAATATGTTGGAATGTAAAATGACTCTGTCGACCCTGAGGTAAATGTAAAATGTAAATTAATCACAAAATATATTGGCAAATGTCTAAATCAATGAGCAACAATCGAAACTGATTACCCACTATTTAATCCGCCAGACGTCGACAAAAATCACAGAAAATTCTTATCATTGGACGCAAAAATAAACCTTCTTATATTATAAAATATAAATGTCTAAAAACACAACATAGAGAGCAGTAGATATTTAAAAAAAAATACAAGTTACATTTTTTGTTACATTTTCAATGGATTTCGTTGTAAAATAAAATACATACTTGCGAAAATATGAAAATATATATGTTAATATAACCCACATTCTTAATTTAAAATAAAAGACCTAAACGATAAATGCAGTGTAATTTCGATACCTTTGTCGTGGAAATACAAAAAAGTTTTGTACTTCTTAAAATATCTATGATTATCATATGCTTTTAAACCTATTCTATATTCTAATATTTCGAATTAAGTTCAAAGTTAGTTTCCTGAAAATAAATATAAAAAAAATTAAAACTTGCAAAGTCTTTTTTTATGGCAAAATACAAACCAACAAATATGTTTCTTGATTATTTCTAGTCCGCTCATATCCAGACCCATTACATAAACAAACTTTCAAAGTATTTAAATGTCTAAAACTTGGATATGCTTTTGGCAATGCCAATTATTAAATTTTGAGTCTTTAGACTCAGAATATACTTTTCGCAGTCTCTTTCATGTTACAATCACAAATCACAATCAACTTACTTTATTTCGTATTTTACTCGCTACCAGCGTACTGACCTTTGGCCAAACTATGTTTCTACTTATATTTTCAAACAGATCGCTTTCCGATACTTAACTGAGTGACACACTATAAAATTTAAAAAACCTCAAATACATGTCATCGCCGCGTGACCTATCACATTCGCAACAGCAGCCTTTTAGTTACAGGAGATTCGATCTCGTGTGGGACGAAAAATATCACTGCACATCTCGCAAAGGCTTATTCTTCAAAGTACTGGCCAATCAAGAACTACTTAACTTTAAACGTTGACAAAATTTTACTAAAAAGCTGTTTATCATAAACTTGTTTGTTTGTAACGCGCAAGCGTGGTTAGGTGGGTACCATCGTGGTGTTAATGCCAAAAAGACTCATGGAGAGGCTATATGTCAATCGTTCTGGAGAGGGCGAAATTAAAATTATGTAATACAAAGACAAAGGACGTCTACGCCTAATATTATGCTTAGCTCTAAATTTCAAGCTTGCATCCAAAAATCCAACGTGTAATTGTTATTGGCTAATCAATTCCTAAAATCGTGCGTAAATAATAATTTTTATTTAATTTATTTTTATCAATTGAATTCGAAAATCTGATAGTCTTTGTTGGTAGCATTTTAAATTAGAGAAACTAGAATAAAATATATTAAAGTGCTTGTAGGATTAAATCTCATATCTGTAGAATTTGATAAATTTTGTATTATCAGCCATCCTCTCTGAGGCTGACAGGATTAATTTAGTACATTATGAACCTTTGCTGATTCAGATTTAATTTTAGAGCTAAAAATGAAATTTCAAAAAACGATTGATTGCAAAACAAATGACCCGAATAAGTCTTTTTGGCACTACGCCAATTATATAGATATAGGCGAAAATCGCGAATACTAAAATTAAGTCGTAATAAACTATTTAATAAAATGGCAGCTAAACCAGATCTAGCGTACTTTCCGTTTTGAGCGAAAATCTATTGTAAATCAATATAGTTTTATTTGACAACTAAATAAACTTACCTTTTTTGTTCGTTTTTTTTTTTCAATCTTGTACTATTTGTTTGTACCTACTTGCGCGGAATAGGCAGCCTTTAGGTTATAGAATTCTAAAAAACACTTAAAAACGCTTTGCTTACTTTACGCGTAGTGTCTATCTGTATCCTAAAGGCAGCTCAGTGTATCAATTGGTTTTCGAGTAAGATAATTATCACATGTATTCTTTTCCAATCTGAGAATCTATCAAAAACTAAACTGTAAAATAAAATCACAAATATTGTAAAGTAATGAGAAAGGTTAAAAAATGTCAGGTCTATTAGTAATAAGTACTATATAAAATGTGAGTTTAAATCTAGATACTACGCACATTAAGATATATGGCGAGACAAATAGACGTACGATTATAATGATTATAGATAGTCTTATATACTACATATAGAGGAATGATTTAGAGATATTATCTTTCATGGCGGAGGTATAAAATGTTCTTACATACTATAATAGAATATCTAAATTGTCATGGGAAGGGACCAGTACTGGCGTATAAATATTTGAGCACATATGTTAATTGTACTTGAATAAAACATTAATGAGTTACATAGCTTATTTGTATGAGGACATATTAGGTCGCTCACTAGCTTAAAAATCTACGTGACGACAATGTCTAGTACACTTCATCGTGGATCCTATGTGGAATGGACTTCAGAATTAAGATACAACCTATTGTATATAGATAATTCACACAAAATTTTCTATATCTATAAACTTGGGAATGTAAACACATTTACAAAACTATTATTTGTCCTTTTAAATTCGAGTAAAACTAATATTGATTGCAATCCAGAATGTCATTAAAGAGTATCACATAATTGAATATAATATGACTTAGCCTAAGAATATAATAGTTATTTATGAGTTAATACAATAGACGATTAAATTGTATGTAATATAGTATTAGTATAATTACTATAGGTTTATTATATCTATAAAATGTTGCAAAACAAATTTCAAATTATTAAGCATAACATTATTAAAATCCTACTTTTTACTCTTGAGCCAGACTTTTGACTTTATAAATAAAACTTATTTAAAAATTCATTTAAACTTGGGCATTCCCGATGTGAGTGTAAAAAAACATTCTGAATTACAAAAAACATTATTGAATAATTCATGCCTATAGTTTACAAAATACAATATCAACCAAAAGCATGACTATTTGGCCACAAATACTGAGTATTACAAGGACCGAAACCCACAACTTAAATTATACGAGCTACGTGTACCATATTGAAGGATAGCAGCGTACTCTGAAACAGATAAATAGCTGCAACCTACACATAACATAGCATTGGTATAAAAAAATTTGGTTAAAAAAAATCATAAACACTAAACTATATTATAGCTACCAATATAATATGGAATGTTATCGTCAACATAGCAATAATCTCGTTGAATATCAAAAAAATATATATATGACGAGAACCTAACTTAATAAAAGTACTTATACCTTATCAGGTTGATTATGCAGACTTATAACTAGTGGAATGTTAGTTCTATTACCCCTTAATAATAACGGTTAGAAATACCCAAACCTCGATAAAATATAACATTTTAAAAAACGATCCCTAATGTTACGGGTGTAGAGAAAATATACGTAAAGTAGACATTTTATATTCGAAAATCTTATTTTCTATTTGGAGGTACTATACAGTCACAACTTTATAATTGAACTCCCTGGATACAAATTAAGAAGAGAGCATAAAATGGATGTGTTTAAAAAAATGTTTGAGGACGGTATCTTAAAGTAAACCACAATCAAAACCCTTGAACGCTAAATTTAAAAAGACTTTGCTCTCAGTCCTCTAAAATTGATTTTAAAAAAGATTCAAAATGTATAAAAAAATCGTTTAGCCTACAAGGGTTCTCAAATACCAATAACCCGACTTCCACTTTTTCTATGATAAAAGCTAATTTCTTTACAAAACGATGGGACGAGTCTATTAAATATTAAAGCTTCTTTTGACGTTGGCAAAACAATGTCTATATTTTATTATCATTATCATACCTACTCAATTGCGTCATTATTTGTGCGATGATGTAAGGATGTAACAAATCAAACTATAGACAATTTTTATTATTGGATTTTGAGTTATATAGGAATAGTATTAAGTATAAAGATGAATTGGTATTTTAATCTGTATGCCGTGGAAAACAAATGAAATAATTGGTGTAAAAAAATATCTTATCCCTCAAGTAGATATCTATAATTAAATGAAATGAAATTAATGAATCCTTTCAGATTTACCAAAATATTATTTTAATGAGAATTCCCTTTAAATATTATTTTTAATAGCAGTTACACATTTAAAAAATAATTGTTTTAATCCCCGCATTGTAAACAGTCGTGACACAATCAAGTATATATGTTTTTTTAAATTGAACCTGACCTTTCTGACCCTTTTCGATAAGGATAGATCGAACAAAGGGTGTATTAAAATAAATATATTAATAAAAAGTAATTGCAATACTTTTAAATTTTTGATTACTATTTTGTCAAAATAGATTAATGTTTTAAAAAACAATTATTAAATGTAATTGTATAATTACAAAAACTAAAAATAAAAAAATATCTATATAAAGACATGAAAATGTCTATTATATTACTGAAATGCTTTAGAGCCACTAATATTTCTAATATAAAAAACGGGAAAGTTTCAATGTACTGATTTTTGTTACTCTTTTTACGAAACTTTACAATAATGTAACACTATGGCTATAATTTATTAAGATGCGCAGACGAAGTCGCTGGCACCAACTAGTAAACATATAATATTATTCAAAATGTTCGATTTATCATTAACTGTTACGGGTTCCTTCTTCTTCGTCTTCAAAGTGCATGAAAGTTCTTAAAAGAACTAAAAAGTTGTATTATGAAATACAATTTATATTCTTAAGTTATTTCATTAACGCGATTGAGTATTATAATCACAAACTTATTATTTCACTCAAATTTACCGTCGTCAAACTTGAGGTACGAATAAAATTAATACCTAACTCTCTTTACTTTTTTAAATACAAATAATGTATACACCTTTGTCGGACTAAATAAATTGTACGTATTAAAAAACTCTTTAAAAAATGTTACTAACATGATCTTAAAATAAATTCTTACAAACACTAAGTAAAGCATATGTTTTATAAATGAATATTATACACAATATAATATTTTGTACTGTAAGGTTATGCTTTTAAAATTGTGTGCTATATAGCACCTAAACAGTTCAGCATAATCTATTAATTTGAATATGAAATAAATTTTGTACATTTACTCAAATGGCAACTTCAGAGAAACTAGTAAAAACTTTCGAGCTGCTTATCTTGAAACTTCTACTTCAGAAATAATACCCTGACAAACATTCGAAATACGTAATCGGTAAATCATGACTTAAATGCAATGTATAAAAAAATAACAAACTAAGAAAACCTTTCCTTTAAAACTTTTTAAAATCCTGTAATCGATCACAAGATATTTATTATTACTACAATACATATATTAAAATGATTGACTTTAAAATTGTTCAAGGCGGCATACATACCGTAGCTTAAAACTATTTTGATTAACAGGATGTGTTTTAAAGTTTTTTTGTCAAATATAGATAAAAAATTGGAAAGCTAAAAATACACACCCTGTAAAGCATAAAATTCAACCGTTATACTTTTTGCAATATTATTTTCTGTTGATCAGTCTTTGGAAATTACGTGGTGGAATGTAAAAGAATATATTTAACTCAACTTTCGCTTAATGATTACATAATAGAGTAACATTAATGTTTAGCATTGTGGCGACCAATCAAAGTCATCATATCCACTTTTGTTTAATCACAAATGTTGATACATACTTTGTTTTACAATAAACTGCACCTATTAGGTTAAATCAAGTCCTAAACACTTAAATAATCAGATTTTCAACCGCCTGCCTTCTCAATACATTAAAAATACATAGACAATTTATCATATCCGTAATACATTGAAGTAAAATCCAAAAACAATCCAACGTTTTAACGACGTGGTTATATAATGGATATATAGTATATTACACTAAAAACCCTGATTGGTCGTCGTTAATCACACACAAGAGTATATATATATATATATATATATATATATTACTACAGCTACAATACAATGGGACATATAAGAGACTTACAGACTTACACTGTATCAGATTGACAATTATAAGATTCACTTTAAAAAGTTCATTATTTCATCTACTTTGGTCTGAGAAAGCTGGGTCATTGTAGAAAAGTTGCTTGTCATTTACTTGCGTTGGCGTGGTTTAGACTTAGCTTTAGGTTTAGCTTTAGGTTTAGCTTTAGGTTTAGCTTTTGGCTTAGGTTTCGGACTGGGTTTCGGGCCGAAATATCCGAAAATCAATTTTGTATTCCAGCGAAAGTGTTGAGTAAATATCGTTGCCAGCTTGATGGGATCTATTAAATCCTCGTCATCGGAGACCTCAGCAGGGCGAGGTCTTAATCATACCGTCTCAATATTCCGCTCCGGGTTCGGAATGGCGGGCTCAGCTGCCGTCGGGTGCTTGGCATCAGCTGCTTGTTGAAACTTGTTAGTCTCGGCTGGGGGAGTTGCCCCGAAACTGAAAACATTCACATATACTGTAAATATCACAGATATTGAAGGATGTAAAAAACACGGAATGTCTAGTAGATGTGAAACATCTTTGATAACAATTTATAATTCATAAAATCTATAACGAACGACAGCGTCATGCCGCCGTCACGGCATTCTAGCCGATTTCACTGCAAGCGCCCCAATAGATATTTCACATCAAGAATATAAATTAAAAATCTCACGTACAGGACATTCATTTCCATCAAGTCGCAACGCATTTTCTCAATCAATAGATCACTGAATTTAAATGAATGAAACGACTTCGCGTTAGCAAATCTCACAATTTAATCTGAGTCGCGATACAGCCAGCCAGGAGGTAATAGCTCAATGTTATGACGAACAATTAAGACCAGCTACGTTCCAGACATAAAGAGCGCACGCCATCTGCGCGGATCGATAAATGCATCCGAAACCTGATATGTGTGCTATAACACTAAGGTAACATGGGGACCGGCTGCGAGCTAAAACGTGACTTCCATCACTTGAATATGTATCAAAATCGCTCAGTCAACAGGTCGCAATTGCAGAACCTAGACGCAGCGGCTTTGCGCTGATCAATATTGCACACATGCAATCAAATAGATAAAAGGTCGCTCATCGCACACAATTACAGCAATGATCGGCTACTCAGCTCCATTATGAGATGATAGAAACACGCACACACAAATTAATAGGGCGGGGTGCTCAATTTACCTGTACAGTACATAGCCGACCCCACCCCTTATTTATCTCTTTACATGTCTCGCCTGGTTCAATACATGTCTGGGATTTGTTTGTTACTTTTAACTCGTCTCCATGTTATGATTTTCAACTATTATACTTTAATTTATATTATGGCTTGTATTGTATCGAAATATGTATTTTTATAAGATTAATAATTTGATCCGTGTTGGATGTGAGTGGCAAGGGATCGGCCGCCTTGGCGTTCATTGAGGCCTATGTTGAGCAGAGGACGGATAAGACTGATGACGATGATGAATAACATATTTCTAGGCAATTTAACGGACACATAGATAGATCCTTATAAACTACTTATTCGTCATACAACTAAATACTATTTTAAACATTATTAGGATAAACAGTTTGGTAATCTCTTTTTCGCACAGCAACAAAAGACTATAAATTGACGATTTAAAATTGATTTTTTAGAAATGTTTTTCTTTTTAAATATATTATTATATGCAATTATCAATAAATGCCCAAGTATAAAATATTTTTACATTGCCTACATACATAGTATAAAGCAGTAGTTAATTCCTTTTTTATAAGTTCTAGTTGACTATATTACAGCATTACAATAAACAAAACAAACAATACTTGCACTGGCTAGACAGGTTCTAAGAGTAGTTTCTTTTTTTAAAGAGTTGCACAGATTAGCATATTATATAAGTTTCCTTATAAATATCTTATTATTTGCACACCAAAGCTATAACCTTCACTTTTACCATCGGTCCGGGCAATCGTATACTACCACTGCTCGCATATAAATCCCTTCATTTAAAGCATATATTTAACGACAAGTATTTGTATGTCGGCGTCTTGGCATACATTAAAATAGGCCTATCTCCGGCAGTGGCCGGAACAGGTTGATGATGATGATGTTAAACAAGAATGTCATCATATTTTCTAAGCGCACAGCAATATTAAAAAAAATGGAAGTATTTGTTTCATCTTTAAAAACCTTTAGAATATGATCACATTAACAGAAGGCCAAAATCAATTCTTCTTGTAACAATGACAGCTCATTGAATTGGATTTATTTTATGGTTGATGTTATTCGGACACTAGCTTGTGTTCAGTGAAAAGCGTAAAAATATTTATTTATTCAACAACAAAAGTTAATAATGCAAAATATCTGGCGCTTCACCGGACGCTGCCGAGGCACGCTAGCTTCGCTCGCTCAGCTCGCGCGCTGTAGTCATGTTCTAACATAACCTAACCAAATTGTCATCTTCTTACGATTAACTAATTAACTAGACACCCCAGTGTCCGTATATCCTTAGGTACTGTTATTTGTTATTTTATACGCTAAAACAATAATAAAAGATATACCTAATGAATTCGCAATGCAAGTAAGCTAATGAATAAAAACACTTCGCTGTATAATAAATTCGTAGATGCCATCTCAATAAATTATTACCATATTATAAGCTTCATACGATCTCGTAATTCTAAACGCGTACAAAATCTACAAGAAAATTTACTCAAATTCTACGTATTATCTTGTAATAGTAGATAATTAAAGGAAACTTACTTTTCACCATCCTGGTACTCGGCGTTAGATTCTGAAGAACGGTATTTGTTGCCAACCATATTCTGTACTCTATGGAAATTAAATAATTAAATTATTAATTTTATCTAACAATTTTTAAGGGCATAATCGATTTTTTTTATCGGACAAGGTTTTGTATGTAAAAAGTATTATTATTAATAGCATAATCTAAATAGGTCCTCTTTTCATTGTGAAACTTGGGATACTACAATGAAATAGACATTAATGACGATGATCATATTTATATTATAGAAAACTCGCATAAGATTTATATCTTAGAAAATTATAAAAAAAAGATATTACTTTTTTATAGAAGAGAGGGCAAACGGAGAGTCGTTTCACATGGTGGTAAGTGATGAGCGACATCCCTAGACAACCGCTATGAGAATGCTCTTTTCTTGAAGATCCGTAAGTCGTATCGGTTCGGAAATATGGTAGGTGACAGCTGGTTCCATATAGTGATCGTGCGAGTAAGGAAATGCCGTAAAAAACTATAGATATGTGATCCATTGACTATAGTTTAAATAAATATATAGGTACTTTTTTATGTAAGTTGGACAGGCAAACAGGCTACGTCCGCCACCTGATCGTATGTGGTCAGCGTCACCTAGTTAACCTGGAACTAGGACTGGCACTTATTTATGTGTTGCCTATCCTGAGACATTACATGTTAAGTCTTGGTGCAGTAATTACACTGCCTGTCTTGCCCTTCTCTTCGAAATACAGCAAATCTGTTTCGCGGTAGAAACGAGCAAGATAGTACCCATGCAGTCGGGAGCGCGGCACAGCGCATCCCTGCAGGTGATTATTTTCTGTGTTGCCTATCCTGAGACATAAGATGTTAAGTCAAGTGCACTGCCTGTCTAGCCCTTTTCTCCGAAATACAGCTGCTGCTTGACAGAGGAAACAATTTTTTTTTTTCGGATGCCGCGGAAGGCCCTAATGCTACATCGGATTAATGTGGTTTGGCTCACTTTTGGTTTGTAAAAGTGGGGGGTTGCCCCCCGCCAACCGTGCAGTCTTCGACCACACAGTCTCCTGGCGTCGGGTTGGAAGGAAACAATCAAGATTATGGAACCTATATATGGAGCATAGCGCATCCCTCCCACCGGTATAAATCCCGTGTATCGAGGCATCCCTATCCTTAGCTACTTAGTCTTCGTTCATCCAAGTTACTTAAAATGCAACGCAATTTTTATGTATTTCAATGAATATACTTACGTAACGTTAACATTTTATATTAACGTCATTTTACACAACTAACAATAATAATATAAGAAAAAACAACGTAATATTAAATATACGACTAATTCCTTTTCATATATTATAGTCGCGACGGCAGCGGTCTGTTAATAAAACCTTCATAAATCAAATTTTCAATCAATAACAGACGTACAGTTGCCTGCAATAATATTTATACATTCTGTGTCCAAATGCTATCGCAATATTATTTAAATTTGTAACCATACTTGAATCATAGTAGTTAATAACGTTCACAGTTTATTTAGATTTCAATTGTAATCCTGTAACGGAAATATAAGGCAAAGTCCTGATGTTAATATCATCCACTCCGTTTGAATTTTGAATTAAGATGGTACAACGAAGTAACCAAGGAGTCTCAATATACAATCGATACTTTCTGTTTATACTACACAGGTTCCAATTTTCTCTTTTTTAATTACACAGTGTTGCGTCATATATTAGGGACCCAGCTGTTCAGCACGCTTTAACCCTCCCAAAAATACAAAAAATCACCCTAGACAAACAGCCTGTTGTAACCTTCCTCGCTTTGGGCTATGAAACGCAGTAAAAAAAATCAAATTTCGAACAATCACACAAATCAACTCTTATTATTATGCAGTCGACTGTACCCATGGAGATCAATCATACATCCACATAGATACAAATATGTCTCGCCCCTTTGATGCCCGCTACTGGGGAGTGGTTTCCGCGGCAACGGAAGGGGTGGACGAAATTATGAATATTTTGGCTATACGCAATTTATGTCTGAGCATCCCAGACAGGTAGGTAACTATTAATCCCTTTTGATGTCGAATAAGCTAAATTGATATAGGGACGCCATATTATATTAAAACCTAGAATTGGTACTTGTACAGATTATATTTTTTTTTAATACACAACACTAAAGAAATATGATAAAAAAATTATAATACATTATTGACTTAACAGAATACTGAGAAATGTTCTTATTTCCACTATCAGACATCGAATCTTCATTTTCAAACATGGTCGATCAAGCAAACTCATAAAATTGTTTCATTGGGGACTGGGGTACATTTTTATGCAAGTTGCTTTGGACAAAGTCCAGGTTACAAATGCAATTATTAAATGACATATTATAGGAAATCACTTAGTAACAACATTTATATAGTCTTAGTCACATATTAAAATAGAAAATAATACAGCAATCATTGCTAGATAGGAGTTACTAATACTAGTGGCTTAATTTTTCTTCTCTCACTTATGTAATGGCCTAAACTATGTCTTAATATTCAATTGATAGTAAAAGAGGAAAAATTCCTAGAAATATCGGTAAAAATTATTTGCAAACGCAACACTTGCGCAAGAAATGCGGAATTATGACGTCATTACACAGTATTTATACACACATCAACACCGCCTAAAGATATTATTTTTTTCAATTACTCAAAATTTGATAGAACTAACTTACAACGTGTATATATTTTATATTATTGTTTTCTAATGTTTACCCGAATTTCACTCATTATAATAAAAAACTTTTACTATAAAGTATCCGAAACGTCAAGCTATTAAAAATCTTAATAAACCTCGATAAAATCCGTAAAATTTGTTTCATTATAACATAATATTATATTATGCTTATTTAGAGCAGACTATCCTTTAAAATATGACAAAATTATATTTCTTGCAAACAATTTTATCGAAATACATACAAAAAGTGAAATAATGTTAAACCTAAAGGTGAATGGTCTTTTTAAGAAGAAAAAGGAGGAAAGCAAAATTATCAAACAGTAACGCGAAAAATTAGTAGTTAATAAAACCACCCATGACGTTCACCGCGGTTCTGCAACGGTTTTTCTTACTTTGAATCAAGTTATCAAAGTCTTGCTGCGGAATATTGTCCCTGGTCCTGCTGAGATGCAAAAAAAGTTGTTCTTCAGCCCCAACGTTTGGAGAAAAAATCAACAAAGCTCCATCCTGTCCATCTTTGGAGCATGTCCCACACATGCTCTATGGGATTAAGGTCTGGTGATGGCCAGTCTAAGACCACGTCGTGCTCCTGTAGCCAGCTGGTCACCATTCGCGCAGTGTACGGACGGACATTGCCATACATGAGCGTAAAAACTGGACCCATTTGCAATCGATGGAGATATACCTATTATTGGTGATATCATCTGCTAATAGTATTTTTCAGCAGTCATGGTGTTTCTGATCCGAACGAGGTCTGTTCATCCACTAACACGACTTCCCGCCCATATCATAATTGTTCGTTTGTGGTATGGATGGGCTTCCTGAGGGTAACTATAGCACACGGTTCTCACGACCAGGAACTCGCCATACACATACTCTTCGAGGATCAGAGTGAAAACCAAATCGAGACTCGGTAAACAGCACTACACACCAATGGTTATCTTCCCAGAGCAAATGTTCTCGTCCACTGTAATCGTCGTCCACGATTTCCTCTACGTAGCACTGGAGTACGAAGCGGCCTGCGAGCATAAAGGTTAGCCTCGTGCGATCTTCTCCTCACAGTTTGGTCACTAACAATCAACTGGTGCTCTGACTGGTGCCTTTGAACCAATTGCAAGGCCGTAGCATTTGGTCGTCTTCTCGCGGCCACTTGCAAAAATCGGTCCTGTTTTTGGGTGGTTATGCACTTCCCGCCTGGATGCCTTTCAGTCACTACCAGTGACACGATAACGTGACCACAACCTTGATATCACGTTTTGATAAGCCCCAGCTTGAACCATGTCTATTGGCACTTAACATTGTCTTTCGATAAATGGCGGATTTGCATTATGCAAACAGTTGTATATAATAATATATTCGCAATCAATCAATATTTTTTATTAGAACTTTACTTTGATACAAAAAATACCAAAAACCGGGTTCAGGTAAATTGAAACCTTCAAACTTCGCTACAATTAGTATGTCGCGCAAATCTATTGTTATTAAATATTTTCTTTACATCTAAATTTGGAACAATATATATAATACAATAAGTGCTACAAAATAAGCATTTATTAATAGATTATTAAACCGGCCAGTATTTTTTTAGTTTAAGAACTTTATTTAAAATTTTCCTCGACGGTGTTGTTGTGTGTATATTAGTTTAGTACTTTCATAACTGTATAGGTGCACTAAGGTGAAGAAAAAAATTTACAACTATATTTTTGTTTTATATTACAACAATTAAAATGTGTTTATATATCACCAAATGAAGAAAAAAAAGAGTGCATGCAACTAAATTGGAATCGGTAAAATGAAACTGGCAACATAATATATATAAAAACACGTACCTAATTGGATCTCCTTGAGCACTTATCTGGGCCAAATACGCAGCTTGTTTCCGATGGTGGTACATGTGGACTCGAAGACACGATGGGTTCCGCATACGCTTAAGGCATATGTCACATTGCAATGTACCTTCCCGCGTGTCATGTTTGTCTCGTATATGAACCTTCAGATTGTATCGATTCGCGAAGAATCGGTGGCACGATGGACATTTCACTCCGCCCGATTTGCAATTCCATCCTTAGCGAAAAAAACTTTCAATTTTAATACCCTGACTAAACCGCATCATCTCCTTCGCGAATCATACAATCGTCCATACATACCTGATTCTTTAGCTGAGTCTGGCAACACCATGACGTTATGAAACATATCGTTGTCGAAGTCGATCATTGGTTCGCTGTAAATTTGCACATAAACAAAAATAAAGAAAATAAAATAAATGTGCACAAAATGAACAATAAAAATGTGAAATAAAATCATGAATCTATTAAAATAAGTCAAACAAAGGTTACTAATGAGAGGAAAAACAAAAATAAAACTAATAACACGAGCTTGTGTTACGCTAGGTGCAACATCTACGACGGTTTCATAGTTTATGATAATCTAGTTTCTACCGTGGATTTCAGATATAATTACTATCACAAGGATAGTTTATCTTTTGTCAAGTATATTATTTATGATAGAATGCAAAAATGAACAATTATTAGCTCAGTTATGCAAAAATAATATAATCTCCTTAACTATACCAATATATATTTAATATAATATTTTGCAAGAGCAATAATAGCAACAATTTGGAGTTAAAGTTTGGAGACAGGAAAAATGCACTATTACATTTTACGTCATTTCATTTATAGCATATTATTTATTCGAGGAAAATGCGAAAGCAAATTTCATTTTCTTCCTAAAATAGATGCTGTTTGCGTAGTTACAATATTTATTAAACTCTAAGCATTAAGATTCCATGGATCTTTCCTTTGTATCTATCGTTGCTAAATTTCATAATCTGTTTGATTTGTGATTGATGGAGAAACTAAGTTACAAACAAACACACTTTCCGATTTAATGATAGCTAATTAGTAATAAGAATATAAATCTATACTGTATACAAGTGATTAAACTTTTCCGAACATCTTTGGTTTCCTATACATTGGATAAAAATATGTCCACATCCATTTACCCATTACTTTAAAATTTTACTCAGTTTCAACCAGATACGGTTTATATCATAATATATTGTTTTAACAATAAACAAAAAAGAAAACAGCACGCATTACCTACACAATTTGGTACTTTACGTTTTTAATCAGATATGAATACTGTGTGTTATATAATATGATATTACATATTTTACAGGTAATGTATATTATAGATCATTTTTTTATCAATTTTAAGCACTAACATGAAATAATGAATTAAGTACCTAACATAAAAAACTTGGCATTAGATAATTATCTTGTTAAATGTCTTGCCTTAAGATCTTACATTGAAAATAATAAATTTCATAATATTAAATAAGAGTTATGGTTTAATGTACATTGTACATATTATATTGTTTTCAATGTTAACTATGAGAAACGAGTTGCAGTAGTTCGAGAAATATAAAGCAAACAGATTTAACAAAATATAAAATGGTTCATACTTGTACATTACAAAAAAAAAGCAGGATATTTTTTCATGACTTTTTTTAATACACCTGATGTGTAATAGATTATTATTTTAACCTGACAGTATCACCATAGATGCGTGCCTAGAAATCTATAATCAAATTTTTTGTATACTTACCCATCTGAAGCATACTCTGAATTCTCAGCATGAGTCGGGCTATTTGGCACATTGACTGCTCGTGACTTCTTTTTTACATTGAAGCCCGTTTTATGAGGCGTATTTTTCAAAAGCCTGTGGCAAGAAATAATAAAAATAGAATGAATAATTATAGGAAAAAGGATGGCCGATGGG
Source organism: Helleia helle (assembly GCA_963853865.1). Taxonomy (NCBI): domain Eukaryota; kingdom Metazoa; phylum Arthropoda; class Insecta; order Lepidoptera; family Lycaenidae; genus Helleia; species Helleia helle. Next base: position 12,659,668 of record OY971420.1, read on the forward strand.
CTAATAAGGATCAAGAGTTAAGGCCTCGTTTAGGTACAAAAAGTGTTGGTTGACCATTACCCAGGTGGGAACATTATCTCATAATAATGTTATGGCATAATTTGTTAAGTACATGAACTTAACAAATTATCCTTCGATAATATAAAAAATATATATGTATGTACATATATATATTTTTTCTTTTATGCTAAATATTTCGAGTTTACTAAGCCGAAAATCTAGGATATAAAAGAAGCATACTAAAAAGCAGCAATTACAAAAATAAATATTTCTAGTACATATAAATAAATACACATACCGCTTCAATGGGCTTCGAGTGGCATCTTCTTTTGCTGTTGTGGCATTAGCTGATTCTGGAGATGTTTCTGGCAGGATTGGTTCGTCTCCAGGTGGCACCCATTCAGGCAAGCTATCGCCAATAGGCTCTGGTATATGGGGAAGTTGATTATGTGTCTCATCTGTTACAGGCGGAGGAGATTCACTTTTCTGCAAAAAATACTTGTTTTAAATAACACATTGTTTTTAATAATAATTGCAATTTGAAAATACAGAAAATTAAATAAAATTTCTTACCTCTCGGCCCCCTGTTAAGCCTTTAACTTGTAAAAGCTCAGCTGTGTGAAGAAATCCTGATAATTCTTGCTGCCTAACATGCACTTCTCCACGGTACATGAACTGTAGGAGCTGTTTGAGCTCATGGTGATTGACATCTTTCAGAATAACAATTGGGTGATCACATGGATTCATCTAGAACAAAATGAAAATTGTGTGCATAAGATCATCTAGAAACATATGGCCACAGACACATTAAATTAGTACACAGTAAATTTATTGGTCTTTTTTTATGAAAAAACTAGCTATGAATACCCGCTTTGCTGGGTCATTTTTAATAGTACACTTATTTGTTGATATTAGAATTTTTTGGGATGTTTAAAAAGTTACTAAAACACTCAGCATATTTTCGATCGATAAGAATGTTAATATACATTTTAAAGCTCTCTAGTTTACACGGAGTTATTCTAGATCATTCTAGAATTTTCTAGAACATTTTCGATCGATCAGAACATTGGTATACATATTAAAGCTTTCTAGTACATTCCAGAAGTTTCCTGAACAATCCAGACCATTTTAAATCAATAATAGTCACATTTTCAAAATAATAGTCACATTTTCAAAGTTAACATCTTTCAACCCCCGTATCTTTTACACCCTTATAATTATCGACTTGCAACCACCATAGTGCACAATGGGAACCTTGTACCTATTGCCACACACAAACACTTTTCGTCTGCAATGCGTAGTTTTGGCTGCAAAGTGAAATATAGGGACACACACCTCCAATTTTATATATATATATATATATAAGAGAAAAACAATGTGATATGTTCATTATGATCAGTATCATTAACAAACTCACAATAAAGGATATTTATCATGATACTTTTTTCTATCATACTTTTAAAACAATGATAAAGAAAAAAGAACTTGCCTCTTACATGGTCCATCCATCAAGCTGCAAGATGCAAGAATACATATTAACATATTAATGTATTCTTGCATCTTGCAGCTCGCTGGATGATTTTAGTTTGGCAGCTCTTTATTAAATAAGCTCTAAAGTAAATAAAATGGCCTTCATTTTTTTATTCATCAATTTACAAGTCATTGATTGTTACAGATTAAAGGGACCTACAATTTATATTTACTTTGTCTTAATGTCCATAGAAAGATAAGTGCCATAGGCAGACAAAAAATGATGACTCAGTACTTCAAACACAAAGCCCTAAAATTATCAGCAAGATGATAATTTTCACCTAATTGTTGTAATATTGTGAAGCATTTTGAAATTATTGATAATATTGGTGTATAATGATTTATTACAACCCGAATGATTTATTAATTCACCCAAATCAATGTATTCAGTTTGTCTTTAGATTTTTTTTTTTTCTTTTTTTTTTTTCGGATGGATCTATGCTAATGGCCCGAAGGCCCTAATGCTTCAACGGATTAGTGCGAGCCCATTCGGCTCACTTTTGATTGGGGGGTTGCCCCCCGCCTACCGTGCAGTCTGTGACCACACGGCCTCCTGGCGTCGGTTGTGTATCAGTGGCGGGACTGTGCCGCGTCACCGTCGGGTGGATTGTCTTTAGAGATGATATTTCTAATATTATTTACTAAACAGAATACAAATATTGTTTTCTATTGTTTACACTTTGTTAATATATTAATATTTCTCTTTTTATTATGATATTTTTTATTTTAAAAAATCATATATCAAACAATTTTACAACATGCAAGAGTAGTTATTACAATACAATGTGAATGTTAACAAAAAAGATATCTTATATTTTGTATGTCATAAACAATACAAATAAAAGATTAATATTAGTGTTACTAACAGTTTTGTATAGTTTCTAGGTTGTTCAATTAAATAATAATAGATTTAATTATGTTTGTATTAACTGTTTATTTTAGTACTTTTTTGGGTACATTGCATTAATTGCATTGCAAGAATAAAAAAACTACAATATACCATTTCATAGGTCTCCTTTTTACCTTTATGTAATTCATTTGAATTACAAGACACAAAGAAAGCAGAAATAAAAATAAAGAGTTATGGCCCCCTACTTAATGCTTACAATTTTTACATAAATGTTTAGTAAGTATTATTATTATAGACACCCTTTTAAAATTGTAATAAATTAAAATTAAGATCCTCCAAATACAGTTAGGTGTTATGATAAATTTCGTAATGCCTATGCAGTGTACATAATTTATGCACATTTCAAAGAGGAAAATAGGTAAATATAACAAAGGCAAATTCCAGTGACTCATACCTTAAACAATTCCTTGAAGTACGGACTACAAACGGATAGGATGAGTTTATGTGCGTGGACATACTGTCCGCCAGCGGCGAGAGTTACGTCAACCAAGTCTTCACCATCTAACAAAGCTTGGAACGATTGCGACAGGTTGGAATGAAAATCGTTCCACCGCAACGAGAACTGCTCAGGCATCGCCATGGTGGTCTGAAAATGTCATCTAAGTATCAGCATCAATGACGCCCATAATATGCGACTAACTGTACACCCAATTTTCAGTTGAACTACGCGTCTGCACAATGAAATGGCACTTACTGAAAACTTATCACTATTTATTTGTTAAGTTTATTATCACTGCGACAAATAAATCAATCTATCCCAAAAATACATGATCACACACGTACGTACTAGAAGAATACTATTTTATTATGAAATAAATAATGTTGACTGGCATGGCAATCAATACAAGGAAAAGTATCAAAATGTCGCTTCTCTTCTCGCTCGCTCTTACACGACGATAGACGAACTGTTCATTGTCTGATGTTCACTGAAATCATAATAGATATGTATCGAATATTGATTTTTAGTATGGAAGGAGTTTAAATTAAAAAAAAAATTAAATATATTTTTGAGCCTTCAATTTTTAATGTCAATAAAATATAAAATCATAATTATAGTTTACCTCTATACAAATTACAAAGTTAAAATATTTTTTGCAACTTGTAACACAGAATTTCTTATAATAGAAGTGATAATAATTACTTATAGATGGCTCTGTCAAGATAATCGAGTTAGTTTTTCCGTTAATCGGACTCCAGCGCTCTGTGATTGTGGTAGGTACTGGAAATAAATACACAATGAAATCACTAACAATTATTAAACAAAATTAACACTAATAAAATTTAGCTTTCTCTCTGCAGTATTTTGCTTACATTTTCTAAAACATTTTAGACTACGTTTTAGTCATTACAGCAACTACGTTCATATCGTAGTTTTCCGTTATTCCGAGTGGGACACTTTTTCAACATTCATCCCATATGATGTGGTTCTTCTTGTCTCTACCCTCAAATTTTGTATTTACTTTTCTAACTCCAACTGGAACTTTAAAATAATATATTTTATGCACTGTATAATAAATTATATCAGTATAATAATTAATGACTGTATAATAAAAAAGATTTATCAGACACGGTGATACCTAAATCTCTTTTATAATGCAAAGACGGTTTAAAGTAGTGGTCAGTGGATACAAACCTTAATAGATGGAGTAGCCATTTCAGGCAAAAGCCAAATGGTAAATGTCAATATTTCAAGAGTGAGGCGTAATTTATTTTTTATTTTTTCGGATAACCACTAACAAACAATGAACCAATGAATTAGGAAAAAAATGGTTGCCTGTAAAGTCGGTTTTACGGGCGAAGATTTTACGTGACATCGTTTCGGTGACTCATCGTAACGTTACCGAGCGTTACACTTTTTCATAAGTGACTCCCAGCCGCAACCTAATTTAAGACGTTGTCACGTCAAAAAAAAGTGTGTGTGTACTAGCGTACACTCGTAAGAAGTGAAACTTCTTTATGACGTTATTTTTCAAATCACGCGTGGTAGGGATAAGAAAAAGATGGCGCGTAACGGAAGAATGTGACGCGTAACGAAAAAATGTTACACTAAATTTTTTTCCAACCCCGATAAATAAGTTTCACTTCAAAAATCAAAAAAGTTGATTTATTCCTGCCAACATAAGATACAATTTTCAAAAATTTAAAAATAAATCAATATCGAAGAAACAATTTTTTTTCGGACAGTCACTAACAAACAAAGAACAAACGAGTTAGCAAAAGAAATCAAAAAAGTTGATGTGGGAAGACCCAATCCCGCGGGATGCCTCAGTGCATTTCGATATGCGCGATAACATACACGCATCCCGAATGTTCGCGACGATAGCCGATAAGAGTCGGTCACATCTACGAGTATCGTGTCATAGCACGAAGCTTTGAGACGATACACACAGGTGTGGCCGTAGCATATATTGTGTAGTAGTCACCTCGTTCGCCGCCTAAAATGGCGTGAAAATATTGTTCGTCAAATTGACACATGCAGACTCCAGTGTTAACTCTTCTGAGGGCACGGGAAAGTTCATTTTTTCTCTTAATTTTCTTAAATTGTTTGGTATCGGATATAAAAATTGTTTGTTTGATTTTGTTTATAAAAAAAAATAACAATTTCTTGTTCCAAGTTCGTATCATATATATTTTATATCTTAATTAATGAAGGATTGGAGGGGCCGCCACCTGCCGCCACCACACCTACTAAGTACAGTCCTCCACAATATTCGCCAACTAATCACAATATATACAGACTAGCTGTTGCCTGCAGCTTCGCCCGCGTTACTCAACTCCTATAAGTCACAGCGTGATGTTTTATAGCCTATATAGCCTTCCTCGATAAATAAGCTGTCCAACACTGAAAGAAATTTTCAAATCAGACCAGTAGTTCCTGAGATTAGCGCGTTCAAACAAACAAACAAACAAACTCTTCAGCTTTATAATATTAGTATAGATTAAGTTTTTTAAACAAACACAATAAGAACCGCTCCGAATTAACAAAGTTCAAAATAACAATTAAAAAATCGGTTGTCTGTAAAGTCGGTTTACTGACGATAGTTGAACGTGACAACGTCATAAGAAAATGGAACGCCTCACAGCGAGATAATGCCGCATGCGTCATGTTTTTTCGTTCTTGCAGCCGGCTCTATCGAATTATAAGATAAATAAATATTTTTATTATTTTTTTCGTTCCTACTGGAATAGGCTAAGGACTAGCCACATTAAGCTCTGAGTTGGAAAACACACATTTACCACCTCACACCTAGCCAATTTCCCATAATTTCCCACCTCAAAGCACCTTCGATTGACATTTGACATTTAGGTACTCTACTTACCGTAGACAGAGAATACTACTAGTATTCTCTGTCTACGCTACTTACATTGTTTTTTGCAAATTCAAGAATCAAGAAAATAAAGTTGACACTTGACATTGATGGTTCTTGGTTCTTGTTCTTGCGTGTGGTTTTACGTTGGCAATTGGCATTAGTTTTGTCATCAGTTGATTTTCTAGACATGATTATACCGCTATAAAATCAAGGTTCGTTATCTTTTATTTACGTGTAATAGTATTAAATGTATTCGTGACCATGATGATAATTGGTTCGTGATGAAAATGACCCTTTAGCCATTGCTAAAGAAGAATTACGTGATACGTGTAGTGAAAATGTATTGCTGTTAAATTCTTTAAGTCTTTATTATTAATAGTGATTATACTATTAATACCATGTCGGCCCACAATACACAAGACGAGGCCGAAGCTGACCGGGCGCAGCTAGCAAAGAAAATATTAAGTGCGGCATTTTATGCACTGGCTTCATTTATGATAACAGTTGTGAATAAATATGTGCTAACATCGTATGCGTTTCCCTCTTATCAAGTGTTAGGACTGGGCCAAATGTTAGCGACAATAACAGTGCTGTGGTGTGGTCGTTATATTAAATTGGTCCAGTTTCCTCATCTAGACAGTGGTGTAGCTCGACGAATATGGCCATTACCACTTATATATTTGGGGAACATGGCTACAGGTCTTGGTGGCACTAAAGAACTAAGTCTCCCTATGTTTACTGCCCTCAGAAGATTCAGTATTCTCATGACTATGATAGGTGAGAGGTTTGTGCTCGGAGTGAAAGCTTCATGGCCTGTGCAATCAAGCGTCATGGCGATGGTTGGTGGAGCTTTGCTGGCAGCTGCTGATGATGTTACATTTTCATGGCAAGGATATACACTTGTACTTCTGAATGATGGATTCACAGCAGCTAATGGTGTTTATATGAAAAAGAAATTAGATTCTAAAGAGCTTGGCAAGTATGGTCTAATGTTCTACAATGCTCTATTCATGATAATACCAGCCGCTGTAGTTGCCTGGTGTACTGGTGATCTGGAACACTCTGCAGCTTATCCTTACTGGTCGGATATGCTATTTGTGGCACTGTTCCTCATGTCATGTGTCATGGGCTTTGTATTATCCTATAGTGTCATGTTATGCACACAGTATAATAGTGCCTTAACTACAACTATAATTGGTTGTTTAAAAAATATACTAGTTACTTATTTGGGAATGATGATTGGGGGGGATTATGTGTTTTCGTGGCTTAATTTTGTTGGATTAAACATAAGTGTGTTAGCTAGTTTATGTTATACATATGTTACATTTAAAAGGAAACCATCGCAATACATGCTTTTGAATCAAGCAAACAGTAAAGTAGATACTGTGTAGTATATGAAAATGAGCCAGTGTTAGTAGATTACTTTAGTAAAGAGTGTCTGCCAAAGATAATTTATAATAAATTATCTGGTTTATTGTATATAACTATTAGATTAGTTTTTTTCCTAGTGATAAGACTAGTGTTTCAATTGAACAAATGTGTTTTTTGATAAATGAACATAGATTTATACTTGTAAAATGAAACAACATATTATGAATATAATATATAGCACTCATAATTATTTAAATTAAATTTCTTTATGTTGCATTTATTTTCAGTATTGTAAACTAAGATTATTATAATATTACAAAATTATGTACAAATTAAATCAAACTTTGATTTACCAAAAATTTTTGACATGAAGGACCAATTATTATTTATTTCATATAAATGTTTTTGAATTTTTCTCGAAAAGAAAAGCTGCAATCTACATAAACTCTATATACTAAGGACTGGAATGATTCTAATTTGACCTTTTTTTACAACAAGGAACATAATATCCTTTTTCTGTTTGAAAAGAGGATTCTTGGAAGGCAATGCATACAGCGTTTTATACATTTTAGTCAAATTTCTTAGCTAAGTTAAAGGATATGAGCAAACATGTGGCTGTATTCTTCTTATATATATCTTTATCTTATATAGATTTATCTTTCTTTGTAATTTACAAAGTTTAAGATGATTAAAGTATTATTTACCCCTAAAATAAATCAGGCTTTCTATGACAATAATCCTTCTATTTAAAAGTATACATTATCATTTGCGAATCTATATTATAACATAAAACTCGAAGATGTCTGATAAAAGCTGATGATTATGAAAACTAGAAGTATTCTCATTTAAGATGAATCTTAACTCTACAATAGCATAAGTACACACTCAATTTGATCAAAATATTTTGAAATAAATTTTATCAGTATATTATATACTGTACAGCTTGGCAAAAAAGAGTATGACGCGGTGACAGGTGGAACTAAATATTTTACTAAATGGAAACCTATGATGTTGACAATACTGGGCCGTCAAATACTAGATTTTAAATAAATTTTAGTGTTTCACATTTATTATTAACGATTTGATTAAATTCTCTTACTGATTTTCCATATTATGATAAGACCTAAGTGAAAGTGGCGCCCTCATTTTTTCCAGACTCTTTTTTGCCAAGCTGTACATTTAATTATTATAAAAAATAGATCAGTTGTTATTTATAATTCAATTAAAAACAAGTATCTAAACTAGACAAAACATGGCTTATAGAAATCAAAAACCAATATTATACAAACATGAATTGACTGTTAAATTAAAGTACCAACAAATATGGCAATGTACCTGCTTCCTGCAATGTAGCAGCTGTCTATGCCACTTATCACTCCCACCAAGGACTGTCCGTTTGGCACCGCTTCAATAAAAAAATGTTTCATCATCATCATCAGCCGTTATACATCCATTGCTGAAATAGGCCTCCTTTAATTAACGCCAAGTGACCGTTGCCACTGGTATCGTACATAGACTGGTTACAAAGTCTTAAAAAATATTTATAATAGTGAACTAGTTATATATTATGTTATAAATTATTGTCTTGCCAAATTATGAATTTGAACTCATCTAATCTTATGTAGTATAATTTCATATTAAAAAATGGTATTATCTTTATGCAATACCACAAGCTAAGTATAGCTTGGCAAAAAAGAGTATGACGTGGTGACAGGTGGAACTAAATATTTTACTAAATGGAAGCCTATGATGTTGACAATACTTGGGCGACAAATACTAGATTTTGAGTAAAGCTTAGTGTTTCACATTTATTTTAAACGATTTGATTAAATTATCTTGTTGATTTTCCATATTATTATGAGACCTAAGTGAAAGTGGCGCCCTCATTTTTTCCATACTCTTTTTTGCCAAGCTGTACATACTGTCATTTTGATATGAATCAAACTATTACTTTTTAATTTTTATTTTGATGGATTTTAATCTTAGCCTTGGAATTATAAATTAGATAATTTTATTCTAAGGAAAACTTAAAATATGGTAAAAGCAATAATTATGGTTTTATATTTTTTAACCAACTTTAAAAAGTTCTCAATTCAACTATGTTTTTTTTCCTGTTTTCTAGACATTTGCAACAGACACATTAATAAATACTTATTTATTTATAGATAGTTAGACTTTTAATTTTTATTAAAGAGTTTGTTTTTAGAGATATATCTATTGGGCACTAAGAAATTATAATACAAAATATTTTTTAATTTCATACAGGTTTCAGAATAGTTTTACATTAAACAATTTAGAATTAGTCCAATATTTAAAGGTTTTCCATATTTTCTCAGTAACAGGCAAAAATGTGATAATTACCTATTGTTATAATTAAAAATACGATTTGTAAGAAAACTATATTATAATAAAATAAAAATAGATTTTTTTTCAATACATACTGTTTAAAATTATGTTAAACTTATTACCTAATTTAGTTCGAAAATAGATTTTTTATTGCTTAACTTTTTTTCTTCTCAGGTAAATATTACACCAATGTCCTTACAACATATTGATTTGATATTTACTAATAAGTTAATAAGTGAGATTATTTTAATAATGAACATAAAAGTGGAGCTTAACTATATGTACTTAGCATGTTCACCAGATAACACACCCTCTATTTTTTTGGTATTCAAAAAATGGATGAAAATATTTTATTTCGTCTCCTTCGTTCCTTACTGAATTGTACATTTTATTAAAAAAATATGTTTTTTTTGTGTAAGTATATAATTTTCAACTTTTTTTTATTTTATAAATCTTATTTGTATCAATTTTATAATCTCATTTTTTATTATATCGAAAAATATTGTGTTAATATTATAGGTGTAGGAAAAAATTATGTTAGTGCCTATGGGAGAGACATATAACTTTTATGTCAAACTCTCATATAGGTAGTTGAAAAAATCTTTGGTCACAAACTTGTATTCTACGATATGTTATTTGATAGGTATTTTTTTCTATTAGCGTAAACATGTTTCTTTTATCTATAGAATAAGATGTCGTTAAGAATAAGATGATGCCATAATTAAAATATGTGGAACTATTGTATATATAATATACTTATTTTTAAGTGCAATAATTGATTCATAATTTCAAAAAAGATCAATGGGCGCGTACTAAGAAGAACACTGCGTATTGGAATGAATTTGGTCGGTATGTAGTACTGATATGTCTGCAGGTCTCATTAGTACTGACTTGACCGTATGTTTCCGGAAGTTTTTGGATATTTTTCTATATGAGATAAATCGTAACTCATAAAAAAAAATCCATTTTTCCGAAGACAAGACTCGGTTAAAATTGTTTTCGTCGATAAATTTTACTTATCGAGAATTAAACAAAAAATACGAAAGCAGCTACAAAATTAAGATGCATCTAATTAGTTCCTTGTATAAAAAAAAAACAATTTATTTATGTTCATTTCGTAAACTCATCAAGCATAATATATTAACCGCATACATATAATGTGAGCCATAAAATTCCGAAACTGGTCGGTGATTTGTCACGGACGTAATAGTAATTCGACGAACCAGTGTGTACGTGGACGTACACAGATCGGCCAATCATCCATCAATGACCATCAGTCGGCCAATCAGAGCGCGGAACCGGCGCAGCGTCGCAGCACAAATTTTGTTTTCATACAAAACCCGCTCTATTCCGGTTTTGCTCGATGATGTAAATAGACAATAATTTATAGTACTAGTCGGATCGAATTCGCCCAATGATCATTCTTTTACTACAATAACTTTTGGCATTTGTTTAATAGGAAATAATAAAAAACGTGTAAAATTTATGCTATAATTTGTCAAATCAATATAAATAAAGGAACATACAGTGGGTACACAAATGCCCGCATATTAGCAATAAAGGTGCTTAAACGTTTTAGAGTAGTAAATATTGCACAATTATTGGTACATTTTTATTAATACAATGAAAATAATAAAGTTAGCAATAATTTACATTTGCTATTTTATTTCAATATTGGTAAAATCGAAAGGGTTACTTTTAATTTGTAGTTGTATTCATGAAATATGTTTAATGCGAAGTCGGTAATGTGATAAGCCAGAGTGTTGCTGAACCGTGTTTAACACGCCTTTATTAGCCTCACCTATGTAGCGGAATCTTTTAACGTTAATTTTGCTCACTATAATATGATATCAGATTAAATTGATACTTCACACTTACTAATTAAATTACTATGTCACATCCAAGGAAGGTATAAAGCGCGCTAATTACCTACATCACTCGTGTGGTTTTAGTCTCTCACTCATCAAGTAATTGCATACGATTAAATTACAAATAAAAGTTATTTAAAAAATGATCTATAGTTTAAATTACTAAAAAATATTCTTGAATAACAAAAAATAAAAAAATAAATTTAAAAGTATTAAATGAATTTAAAAAATGTGTATAAAAGTATCGAGCACCTCTCGATTTTTTTTCAATAGGTAATATCATTTTTTTGTTAATCCGTTAAATTTCATTATTATTAAACATTATTGAAGTGAAACTTCTTTGCGCTCATGACGGTAATTTTTTTACGGATGAAACGTCACGAAAATGTGTAACTTTTTTCCATGAAGAAAGAGTTGTAATTGAGACCGATTGGGAGAGAGTGAGAAAGGGCGAACGTAGCAACACAGTGCCATGGAGTGAGAGTTATGTCCAGCAGGCGATAGGCAAAAACAGCTTTTAAATAACAACCCTTTTAAAAAAGCTGACCGTCACAGGACGTCCGGCTGTGAAAAGTTTTTAATAGAATTCATAATAATGAGAATCGACAACAAAAGATTAAATAAAATAAAGAATAATTTACGCGCGCGAACATCAAGGAGTTCATGACAACGTCATGCCGTTTGCTGTCTCTACATTCGTGTCGGTTTGACTGCCAGGGCGCGCCGATTCTTCAGTCCGAAAAATACCAAAAAAAGGACATTTTTCTTTTAATTTTGGCATACGATATCGACGTGACATAAAGAGTAAAGACATTTTTGTATACCTACGTGTAACGTTTCACTTCAGGAATACGTATCATTAAATAATATAGTGTGACAGACACCTCTACAGCACAGAGTGAGCCCATTCCATACAAATTATCGCACACAAAGGCGCCTGTGAAGTTTTCCACCTTTCACACAGCAGCACTCGTGAATGTTAATTTTTTGTATGCCTTTTTATTATATTTTCTCGACACATGTTATTTTATATAAGAATTTTTATAATATGGCATATTTTTTATATTTTTACCTACTCATTACAAAATATATTTTATTTTTATTATTAGCAAGTTATTAGCAATCAGTACAGTGTACATTAAATATCGTTCTGAAAACCTGTCATAGTCATTAATGTTTTAGTATATCATAAAATGTTATACTAAAACATTAATGACTACGTTGCAGTCCCGGCCATACAAATGTTATCATATTTTAGAATCTATTGTGAACATTAAAATTGTATTAATAATTCTAATCTCACATTCTGAATAAGCAATACACGACAAAATGCTAAACGTGGTTTTATTTAACATTATCCTATAGGTATCATGTAGGTATATATTTATTATTTTTATTTATTTACTTGTTATTTTTAGTTACTTCTCACTAGCTGAACTTCTCATTGCTAGAAATAATAGTCAAGACTTTTATATAATAAATTTAACCTCTATTTATATAATTACAACTAATACGGAACTACCGATTAAGAGTTGTAATTGAGTAAGTTTTTTTCACCATTTTCATCCACTTCGGTTTTTTTAAACTTTTCAACATATGGACAACTCCGAAGATAATATGAAATTCTTAAAATATTACAATTTTCTATCAAAAATGTGTTTGGGTCTTAGGTTTGGGTATATTTAGTAGTTGTATGTACAGGGCGACACTGAAAAGTGAAAATACTTAGAACTGGCCACGTGGCCACTTGTAAGCGATATAAAATAAAATAAGTTTAAATTTTGAAAATGACCCCCTTCGCCAATATTATTGTGAACAGTGAATATGTATTTCTTTCAATTGTCATTTGTTTTACCATTTGGCGGCAAATTTAAAACTGTGTCCCGCATCATGAATTTCACATGAAATTTAACTCGAGAAAATTTCCGTGAAATGATTTTTTATGGCTTTCAATGCCATTTAAGAGAAAGTTATGATAGACTTCGATTGGCCGTTCACGATGAAGCCCCATATCGTACCACTAACCTACAACTGGTTTAGTGCGTTTAAACGTGGTCGCACTAATCACACCGATGATCTGCGTGACCGACGGCCGTATCCGGCGACGACTGAAGATAACATAAGTGTTGTGCGGCACGAACGTCTCTATCATAATAGAGACTGACAATAGAATACCTAACCTAGGTGGTATCTACCTATGACAGAGGCCCAAAAACTGCGTCGTGTCGATTGATGCCATGAAATGGTTAAAAGTTTTAACGGGGGTGACTCAAATGCTGTGTCCGACATACGTCATACTTCCGGTTGACGGAAGCTGGATTTACTGTTATGAACCTGAAACTAAAAGACAGTCTGCTGAATGAGTGTTGCCATCAAAAGTGACGGGAGGTCGAAACTTTGAAAAAAAGAAGGTGCCCTCGTTCTTAGGAAGGACATGTTAGGCATCACAATTGTTTAAGAGGATCTACAAAAGTTATTGCAGAGCGGTACAATAATAATTGTTAGTGTAACGAATACTAATAATTTTTTGCTACTTGAATATTTGACGCCGTCATGGGTGGAATTACTGGGTCACCCGCCGTATACCTCCCTGACCTCGCACCTTGCGAATATTATTTATTCCTGAAAACAGAAGAAAAACGTTTTATGGACGCTGAGGAAACTGCTTCCTCAGCGTCCATAAAACGTTTGGCTGCATTTCAAAAGACCATTGAAGAGACCTCCAATAGCTTTTACACAAAACTGCTTTGCAACTTCGCATCGTAAATATCTATGAGTTCCCACGACGCCAAGCAAGAATTTATTAATTCGCATCCCGCATTCGCAGTAGCGATGAATGAATTGACGGTCGTCGTCCGTCGATGGAATGGTCACCAGAATCGTGGAAGGGAGACAGTAGACGCCTTGCCGCACGAAACCCCATCGCGCCAATTTTCGTGTCGCAGTTTTCTGCGTTGCGAATTCGAATCGCGCCGTTTCGCAGTTTTGTGTACAAGCCCTATGGACGAGTGGGTAAAGTGCTTTTAGTAGTGGTTCTATCGGATGCAGCAATGTTTTGATGTGAAAAGGTATAATAAAGCTATGCTGTGGCGTTTCGTGCGGCTTTTTCCGGTGGCCCATTGTAGGCACAGGAAAAGGGAGCGCTACGCACTGCAAAACTTTTGGTTGTAGTTTGTACGGATGTCTATGGCCGTCGGTAGTCACCATAAGGCTCCGAATGCTCGGTTGCCTCCTTATGACTTATAAAAATAACCAACACCACCGTTGACACCGTTTATGCATCAATTAAACTAATTGAAATTATTGACTTCCGGTTTCGCCAAGAGGATGGGCCATTCAAGAATAATATTGATTATTAATTAAAGAATATTTATACTTATAAAGCTGAAGAGTTTGTTTGTTTGTTTGAACGCGCTAATCTCAGGAACTACTGGTCCGATTTGAAAAATTATTTCAGTGTTAGATAGTCCATTTATCGAGGAAGGCTATAGGCTATATTATAACATCACGCTGTGACTTATAGGAGTTGAGTAATGCGGGCGAAGCTGCAGGCAACAGCTAGTCAATTATAAATTTAAATGTACGGGATTCTAATTAATTTCGCACAAACTCTCTGATGAAGGCAACCCTATGTTTTTATCCCTTTGATTTTTCGAAGTTTAACCCCCAAAGGGTGAAATGGGGGATAAAAGTATGTATGAAACTTTTTATTTCTTGGATATATTTACATGCGTATGAATTGAGTACGGAAAAAGAATGAGTTAAGGTAAAAACCTTCTATGTGTCTGTGGTCTAATTTTAGAAAACGCTGAAAACAGCGTTTTCTAAAATTAGACCACAGAATGAAAGGATGAAATAAAGTATAAACGCACTTAAAATTCGCACATTTCCTTTTTTCCTCTCCATTCCATTCGTATTCCTTTTACGACATAGGCATTCACTAAGGAAGGATTTTTTTTTAATTCGGAGGTGATGTGAATTTATATGCCGTTAAAAGGCTCAAATAAAATATTTTATAAGAATTCTAATTTTAGTATTTTTTTTAATCAAACCTCTGGAGGTTACACCAACACCAACTAAAATACTTAAAACCCTTGGGTTTTAAGTATTTTAGTTGGTGTTTGCACGTTTATACTTAGTCGTAAGGCTCAGGTTTCTCTTAAATATTTTTTTTATTAATTTAGATTGGAATATAATTTATTGGTATATTAATTATAATATTGGTTATAATTAGTTGTTATTGTTCTTGGCGTTCATTGAGGGAAGCCTATGTTCGGCTGTGGATGGATAGAGGATATGATTATGATATTTAGTTATTGGGCGGGTGGCCGTCCACCTGGGATCAAGCATCAAATTTGATACTTCTTCCTAGCCGTCCACTTACATCTTCCATTCAATATGGAATCAGGCGTTCGTGTTCCTGTATGTTCATTTTACTCTTTACGTTCGTGGTTCAACATAGCTAAACGGGCAATTGGAATTCCATGACTTTATGTTAAATTCATGAAAATTCGTTTTGCTTTTCCAATTATGATTCATGAAGGTGTTCTTACTTAAAACGTTTGCGCGATTTTTCAAATGGGGTTCAAAGATTATCTTTTCTACCATCGCTATTATTAAAATTCAAATACAATTAAGCTGCAATAATTACTGATATTAGTTACAACTTCAAATAGTTAGATGAGTGGATAGCGCTTATTATAATTATACCTTTTTTGTTGCCACTGGGGAATGTTCTTATGCATACCACCGGGCCCGGGGGTTATGTGGGACTCTGCGCCCGAAAAGATGGTAAAGTGGGCGCAGACTCTACCCACTAAGCCCAAACGGTGATCTCCACGTCGTCTGGGTGACCCGGCGGGGGAGCTGTGGACGTCCTCACCGGGCCACAACGATGTGCCATCCGGCACTCTTCTCTGGAGGCGGAGGATGTCCCCTCCTCCTTCTCCACTTAAGGCATCCTGAACACATAAGGGGCCTTATAGCTCGGGCCTTACACGCGCGCGGCTAATCCCCCGATCGGCCGCACACACACACACACAGATCCCTTACGGCGGTGCGACCACCTGTCGCCGCCGTGCTCTCCTGCGGGTAGGGGCAGCAGTGCGCTCCCTCTCTGCCTCCTCCTTCTGCGACATCACGTTCTCGCAGAAGGAAAGGACCACCTGCTACATGCTCTCACTGACAGTCATCGCTCGGATGACCACAGGGAGCGACAGGTCCGCGCCAACCTTAACTATGAGGTATGAGGAGGAGGCGTCCTTTCCTCCGCCCAAGCAGGGCACTTCGCCAGGGATGTGGACTGCAGTGTCTTCACTGCTGTCGCAGTGATCACCCTGGTGAGTCTTCCTCCCCTGCCACCTTCCGAAGCAGCCTTGCCCCGTCAGGATCTGCGCAAGGTAGGAGATGGGGAGAGCTGGCAGAGGCGCCTAAAACGACGAATGCTCCGCGAGTGGAAGAAGCGGCTAGAGGAGCCGAGTGCGGGTCAACGCACGGTGTCGGTCCAATCCTTGAGCAGTGAGTTGACCGGCGGCACGGGATAATAATAATTATACCTAGTTCATTAATTTATTTTTCGCTTTTAAGTGCCTATTTATGGTTTTGAAGTCGGTTTAATTTTTATTTTTAATAATTTATTTGGCACATTTTTCTAATTTATGACTAGTGACTTATTATAACTTTCAACTCAGGTAGGTATAAAATACCTTCACCGTTCATCGAAATCAATTCAGAATTGGCGAAGTAATAGCGGAACAAACATACAAAAAAACACACAGAGGAACTGAGAACCTCCTTTTTTTGAAGTCGGTTAAAAGATGAATTACGGTGCAGACACCTAAAGTTGTTTCTTAAAGTAAGTTGCAGTGGTGTTCTGCAAGATAAAGCATTAAACGAAGATGTTTGAAAAAGGTACGCACGGGACAATTTGAGTAAATAAAACTCAGTTTAATTATCAATAGTTTATTACATAAATTATAGCCAAGCTTACACTTGCATATCTAATTCGATTTAAAAGAAATTATAGCTGTCTAAGTTTATTCAACCCACCGTGCAAGGGCAATTTGTTATCGGTTCAATATGGTTATATAAAACCTAGTATAGAAGTAACTCTATACTCAAAACAATTAAATTAAACGTGAATACGTTTTAACAAGTGCCCCTGCAATTAGGTTCATATATAAAAAAATCTTATAAATAAATCTAAGATCACTCTATGAATTACAATTGATTAGACTATGATTGGTGTTACTACATTTCAACTATCCCATTTTCTTCAGTATAAACGATAATTAATTATTAATTCTACATCAACTCGCGTAAGCAACTTTACACACTAAGTCTTCATTTAGTTATGAGTATGGCTTTCTTATCACGTGTAAAAAAATGTTCCTTCCTCGCCCGGCCCTTTCGTTCGAGATAAAATATTTTTATATAAAAAGATTGCTGCCTTACATTTAATAATTGCGGTTCTCTTTTTGTTTTGTTTTCAACTATAATTTATATTGATTTCGAAAAGGGACAAGGAAGGTTATTTACTAAACTATGGGATATAAGGTATATATAAAAGATTCCAATGTACGAATAAGTCTTATATCCTTCTACGGGAGGCGTATTTATTGCTTTAGGCGTACTGATTATCAGAGATAATTCACACTTTAAAGATGACACGTACATTTAACATGAACATAAAACAGAACAAAAAATATTTAATAATTTCTCACGACACAGTAATTTCTCATTAGCTATTTAAATATAATGTAAAACTTTAATAATACTGTATCTCGTTACTATTTTAACACCAAGGAAATTAAACAACATTGAATCTACATCGTCAAAAAACCGTGGACATCAAAATATTATAGATACGATTCATTTCTACTGTCTAATATGTAGAAGTTCATTCTTTTTTTAAATTACTCTAAATATTTTAACGAAGATTGTAAATAATGTATTAAAATTATTGATATACCTACCTATACATTTTCTTATCTGAGTATCGGATATGAATGTTGGTGTTATGAGATTTATAATTGTTCAAAGGTACATTATGGTGTAACTATGTAGAAAGAACGCGGAATATCACTTATTGAATTATAAAATAACCCTTAACTATTTAAAAATATTTATTTAAATGCTAAAAAGGTTAATAGAATATAAGTAGCGATGAAATAATGTAACTTAGCTTTATATTACATTGATAAATCATCACTAAACGCAAATTCAGCTAACTATTAAGAATAGTGACTCTACGCTTGAAATAGTCAAATAATAAATGCGTGCGGGCAAGGTAATGGGGTAAAACAAAACTAATAATAATCAGAAAGAAGCCAAATCCAAAAACGTGAATTCGTACATACGCAAATGATGTATAATTATAATCGTCCTTAAATACGATAGCAAAGATCCAGTTATCTTATAAAAGTGACTGGACTAATTTAAGGCAAAGATAATAAATATATAAAATATAAAATCAAATCTGACGATTCTTTATAATTAATTAAACTCAAATAATTAAGTAGATAATACATTTAAGTGACATTAAAGTTGGTATAACCGAGGATGAATAATAAATTTTATATTTTACTGAAGCAGGGACATGAGAGTAGAATTCCTATAAACAATTGATAAAATCACATAACTTCTGGATGTAATACAGTTCAATAGTAAGAAGTGTTAGGAAGTAGGAAATTCAATGAAAGAAAGTAAATATAGAATGGAAGACAAGAAGAAATACCGATAGTTTTCATATAATAATTTAAAGGGTCAATAAAAATTTCGCAATAACTTTTAAGCGAAAAGCGCAAGGGAAGCTATGTACATGTCAGATGGATATGCCCAATTTCCAAATCGACAAATAATGGCACAAAAATGTATAATGAATCATAATTGATTTTTATGAATATTTGTACTCATCAATCGGTATGTGGGATCAAATAAAACTTGATTTTTATCGCTAACCTGATAACTACAGCAATAATCAAAAACTTGCGTACTTTTATATACTAATTTCTAACAATGAAACAATTTTGAATATCACAAGGCATATAAAGAAACATAAATAACTTGGATGGACATGTTTTTCTAATGTCTTAGTTTTCTAAAGACAAACAAAGACAATAGTCCGTTTGACGAAAAACTTTTGTATGTGAAAATTTTAGCTGCTACAAGTCCTATTCACCAAGATAGAAACTGTAGATTTAGATAAATGTTACTTCTATAAGGCAAAATATTATCGCAAACATATTTTATTCAATCGTGTAGCTTAACTACTTAGGTACAAGTGATATATTTATACCTCTTGTTTCCCAAGTACTTTAGAATATTTTATGGTGTTTTCGACCATCAAAGAATTTGAATAAGGAAGGCATTGTATACATTGAAAAGTGTCAGGAGGTTTTCTTTCATTTGTTTCATATTGTCGCACCTGATAATGATGTCAAAATCGTTGAATATATTGTTAATGTTACGATTTATAATTAAGAAATGTCTATACTGGTTCATAGAACTATAGTGCAGTAGAAAAACTTCAGCTCACTTACTGTTACAAAATCTACTAATGTTCGGGTCGTTTTTAAAAATATATCCTAGATGACAGAAAAAAACATTGATAAACAAGCTTAAAATACGTCAAATTATTATAAACATATAAAAGTAGAAAAAATTCGCAATGGCAGTACAGGTTAAAAATATCGCACAGTCGTGATCTGAGGTCAAATTATAGGTAAGTCGCATGGCATAAAAAATGAACAATATGTAATTATACATATCAAGCAAAGAACTTACAAACTATATTGGCAGTATTTCGTACTTATATCTAATTTTTTTAGCTACAAATCGATATAGAAAATTATACATACACAAACTTTTTATTATAAAAGGTAGAGACGGGTGAAAACAAAATTTACCCAGCAGAACTTTTTAGAGTTTAATCATAATGTTGGATGTAATAAACACAAAATTAAAGTGACAAGATTGGCATAATTTCAGTTGTTTTTCAGATAGTTCTGCTTGATATTATAAAACATACTATCCTTTAAAGTAGTACTACACAGCCAAGATAATGCGTCATTCATAAATTATAATAAACATGAAATTTTGATAGCTAACTTAAAATATTAAAGCAAGAATTTACATTAAAAATAAGATATCCCACAAAAGTGTGGCGAATTCAGCCTTATATACAAGTCTAAAAATTATACATTGTTATAAAAGAAAGATTACTGTGGCAAGTTTTATTAAGTACTTCAATCACAAGGGTAGTATACAATTATTAAAATTGAGCATTATTATATAAGACAGGCAGAACTTGAAAACACCTATAATACTAGTATTTTTTTTACATAATTTTAACATTTAAAATTTAAAACTTCAATAAACACAATGATATCAAAATTATTAAAGCAAATTTAGCTACCTACAATTTATAGTCTAAATTAAAATGACAACTGTTAGTCGGAATGTTGCTAAATTACACAGTAAGCTATGTTCACATTATGATATTTAAAAATGAAATACATTAATTTAAATAAACACAAATGTTTAAATAATAATCATATACTTTTTACGCTTATTTCTGAAATAATATACATTCTCTTAATATCTAGCATTATATTCGAAAAACAAATTGATTAAATAAATATGAATACACAGTTTACAAGTTTCAAAATAATTGCCGTATAATCATAAAATTAATTATGGCTCTGATTTCGTTGCATTTGTTTAAAGACGGTTAAATGTAAAGCTGAGTTTATATAATAAATGATTATCAAATTTTTGTTAGGCCATCAAAAAATCATTTCACAGACATCATTAGACCATTTGCATATTAGCTGTCTTAGAAGCTAAGTAAAATATTATATTGAAATAGACAAAACTAAAACGGCTAACTGTGATGTATAACCTTAATAGCTATAAAGATGTCTCTGTGATTTTATCTTATCGTTATTTCTATGACAGTTTCTTTAGAAAAATATACAAAATGCATCCTTTGTTACATATAAATCACTGATTTGCATCACTTAACTGGAGATCAATATCCTAAATGGTTTCCTTATTTCTTTACAATAGTCACATTCACTAGCACTGACTGCTCTAAGCACATTCATTAAACAAGAAAACCATATGGGCCACTGACACGTATCTGAGCACGCATGCTCTGAACACTATTCATAATCTTCTTTTGATGTCCCACTAATGTAACTCCTAGTGATGCTAATTGGTGAACAGTAAGATCGACAACAGCATTCATATCTGTTATACCTGCAGCCCGGAACTTTTCTACATAACGAGACATCTTTATGCATTCAAGCCATTCTTCTACAGATGTAAACTGAATCATATCAGGTGTATCACCAGCAAGTGGATCAGCAGAGCGATTCTGCGCTATTTTTCTCAATGTGTCTGGACATCGGAAAAGCTTATCTAAGGTCTTAACAATGCTTGCAAAGGTAGGTCTGTGAGTACGTTCCTTTTGCCAACAATCAAGCATAAGCTGATAAACAGCCTCTGGGCAATCCATTGGAGCTGGAAGGCGATAGCCTTTTTCAATTGATTTAATAACATCTTGATTACTCCAGTTCCAGTAAGGGCGTTCTCCAAAACTCATTACTTCCCAACATACTATACCCATAGACCAAACATCACTAGCAGAAGTAAACTTTCTAAATGCTATAGCTTCTGGTGCTGTCCACCGTACAGGTATTTTGCCTCCTCGTGTAGTATATGCGCCGTCAGCAGCTGATTCTATTTCACGTGACAAACCAAAATCTGCAATCTTGCATACAAGTGATGTATTCACGAGGACATTGCGAGCAGCAAGATCCCGATGAATGTAATTCATTTCAGACAAATATTGCATGCCAGTAGCTATTCCACGGAGCATACTAACAAGTTGCAAAACACGAAATTTTCCATCATTTACACGTAAAAATGTGTCCAAAGAACCATTTTCCATGAACTCAGTTATAATCATAATTGGATTACATTTTGTAACAACACCTTGCAAAAATATTACGTTTGGATGTTCAAATTGCCCCATAATAGAAGCTTCAGCAAGAAAATCACGACGAGCTCTTTCAGTAGACCCAGGTTTCAGTGTTTTTATAGCAACATCAATTTCTTGCCCACAGCTTGATGGTAATTTCAATTTACCACGACATACATCACCAAATTCACCACCACCAATGATTGCTTCTATTGTTATGCATGAAGCATCTATTTCACGTGCAAATTCTCTTACAGCTTGATTAGGGTCTTCATAAGTATGTGGATCAATATACGTTCGTGAACCAGTTCCAGCAAATAGTGGAGTAGTAGCATTACTACTGGTTTTTGTTGGACGATCAGGACCTGTATATACTTCACCATTGCGATAGTTCAAAGCATTACAATCATTTGGCTGCTTTTTGTCACACTCATCATCAGCACGAGAACGTAAGAAGAGTACAGTAGCTATAATGGCAATGACTGATAAAACTACGACAGCTACCATTACACCAGCGACCAATCGAACTTGAGCACCTTCCTCTTCTCCAATGAATGTTGTTTCAAGTACTGAACCAGTTCTTGCATATACAACACTACTTAATTCTCCCCAGCCTCTCTTCATTTTAGCTCTAACTCTGATGGCATATTCTGTATCCCTTTTTAAGCCTGTAATAACAACTTGAGGTTCAGTGGTTCTTTTAATTGTAGAATTTGCACCTTTATCCAAATTATCCTTTGGAAAACACTTAATCTCATAGCTTTCTATGATATCATCAGGATCATTTGGATCAACAGGGGGAGCATTCCAAGCTAAAGAAATCTTATCACTTTCAACACTTAAAACCTTCAATTTTGTTACTACACTAACCACAGACGCTTCAGTAACAGCTGTAATTTCTGCCTTTTTGGGTGGTTCCCCAGTTAACTCCGTAACACCATTGAGGGCAAAGACCTGAAATTTGTACTCTGTCACAGGATCCAACCTAGATATGGAAACACTAGTTAGGTTTAAGTCTGTTGCAGCAGGTCTGTATTCTACATTTGGGCCACAATTCAAGCAATGAATTTTATAGGTGACATCAGATCTTCCACCAGTCTTATGTGGTGGTTGCCAAGCTAGGGATATAGAAAATTGATCAGCAAATGTAACAGTTACATTTTCTGGTGCAGATGGTGGTTGAGTACATGGTACATTTTTAGGATCTTTTTTAGCTCTATAGAAGCCTGGAACGCATTTACATTCAACAGAACCATAAGCTGTGGTTTCGGATTGGTTAGGGCATGGTGCACATGGATCATCACCTGTGTGTGATTTGAATTTTCCAGGCACACATTCATTACATATTTGGTTAGTAATGTCTGGCTCGTATCCAGCCTTGCATTTGCATGATCCTGTTGGTAAAGTCCACTTCCCATCTCCTTTACAGAAATATACTGGGGCACTTTCACCAGGTGCTATTTCAGCATTTTCTACACATGTACCATTTGCTTGTTCAATCACAGTTACTTCTCTGCCTGTTGGTGTAGCCGGAAATCTTGCAAAGTTGAAAGTGACTTCGGGACAGGTAATGTAGTAAACTTTGATGGCAAGAATTGAAATACAAGCACCCTGGTCTCTGAATGCAATGGAAACTAAACGTTTAGTGACTGCTATGCTCTTCACTTCTGTATTTATATCTACTTCTGAATTAGTATTAAATCTGCCTTCACCAGCTGCAATACGACCCACTAATTTGTAACTTTCTGGCTCCCAAGGTGGATGTTCACGAGTAGCTACATCAAATTCGTAATAAAGCAAACTAAATGTTTCTTTACAACTAAGTGCATTACCTGGGAAAAGTGAACAATCCCTTATCGTGAATTTAATCTCAATGTAGATACGATTAGCATTTCTTCTCTCAATATACGGCGTCCAGAGCCAGTTGTTAACATTATGATGTGCAACGTCACAGACGACATAAGATCGCCAGTTTATTTGTTTCTCAAAATTAGTATAAGATTCTTCCACCCAACCAGGAGTACTTGCTTGTGGACCATAGGGATATCGTGTCCAGCCAAGAGTTGCCTCAGTAGTCGTGTCAAGTAACATAACTTGCTCTCCTCTAACACTTAGAGCGGCTATTACCGAGGCTGCCACGGCTACGCACAACCACATCATATCGACGGCATAACACTATTTAAGTCAAACCCCTAAATATGAACTCTTAATATAATAGATAAAACGAAATAAAAACAATCACACTACATAATGACGAAAACACTAAGTGTTCATGAGTTCTCGGTATTCGGGGCTAACACTTCACTTTGTCGTAGATAAAGGACGGCCCCTTCATTTCTACACAGGTATATATTTTTCTTGTTACGTACAAAAAAAAATGCTTTAAAGCTATCCTAACTATACCCAATTTATATAAGAGTCTTTGATTTGTTTATTTGATGTTCCATTTACACAATTGGCACTATTTAATATGAGGATTCCGCATTTTTAATATATATTGATCCTGTATTACACAGGTGAAAACTCACTTTCTTGACATGGACGCCCAGCACTTCGCAGTGTTGCTAGTTAAAAATAATATTTAAAGTTAGAAAGCAAAGTTGCCCTCTATGAATCATAAATATGAAATATTATCGATAATATTATTATGACAAACAACACAATAATGGTAAAATATTAATTACAAAAATATCATATTTCATACAAATATGATGTGATTAAAATATTTGTTCTCTTACATAGTATGTACATATTATAATATTATGATATAATGTATAGTTAATATTTCATTTTATTAGAACTAATAATTAATATTATGTCACTAGTTCTACCGCACGACTTTGGTCGTGTGAATATTGAGTAATGAATATTTTTTATCCAATTTCAATAATATTATGAATTATGATCTCTGATGGTATGTTAAATTAATAATTTTACATTGGAATAATACTTATGGGATTATTTGGGATTCGTTCGATTCCGAGCATAGAGCAACACGGGCCTCCATCTGGCGTAGGAGATTCCGAAGTTCCAAGTCTTAAAAAAATTATCGATCTTTTTTTGGTACACAAATCACAATGCCATTTCATTAGGATTTAGGACTCGCAGAAAAAGAAATTTACTATAGACCAGAAATCGTAAACTGTATAGTAGTTTTTGTAATAGCAAACCTAGAGTAGAGTCAGCAAAATGTCTGTAAAGCATTTTATTTCCTTGATTAGGTATTGAAATTATATACGAGTCATGTAATCAATGAATTAGGATTAAAATTAAACTATCTATAAATAACAAAGCTTTTAACACTTTAATTTTTTTATCACTTTGCTTTTTTATGTTAGTCGGATAGGCAAACTGGCAAACGCGCCACTTGATGGTAAGTGGTCGACGTCGCCCATGAACATAAACTAGTTTACCTGGAACGAGCCCATGCAACTCATTTATGAGTTGCCTATCCTGAGACATAAGATGTTAAGTCTCGGTGCCAGTAATTACACTGCCTGTCTTGCCCTTCTCTCCGCAACACAGCAAAGCTGTTTCATGGGAGAAACAAGCAAGATGGTGGTACCCATGCAGCTGGTAGTGCAACACATATTACATTAGATTTGAGTAAATAAACAATCAACATTATCGAAATTTAGATGTAGAGGCACTCTGGAAAGAAGAATACATACTTCAGATAATTTTTTTGCTGGTTTTTATAACGTTAGTTGGTTAGGTAAACTGGCAGTTCTGTCACCTAATGATAAGTAGTCATGGCCCATGAAGGCGACGTCAAATATATTAGTTTACCTGTAACTAGCCCAGGCAACTCATTTATGAAGTGTTGCCTTTAAGTCTCAGCATAAGATGTTAAGTCTTCGTGCCAGTAATTACACTGCCTGTCTTTGGGAGAAATGAGCAAGATGGTGGTACCCATCCAGCTGGTAGTGCAACACATTACATTAGATTTGAGTAAATAAACAATTTTGTTTTTAACATAATTTATTTGATAACATGGTTATAATTTAATATTATAATCAGTATTATACAATACCTACATCAAATAGCAATATTACTTAATTATATATTATGATCATATATCCCTATTAATGTAGATCATAAAAATATTGTCTAAAGTTGACATTATTTAAAAAATTGTACAGAATAATAACTAATTTTATTTCTTTATTAATTCTTCATGAAGATCATTTAAATTTTTATACACATACTTTGGATTAACTTCGTCTATTTTTAAATTTTCAGTTACAAGAATTGCATGCCAACCAGCACCCTTAGCACCCTTATAGTCATTGTTAAAATCATCACCAATATGAAGACATTCCTCTGGTTGAACCATCTCACCACATTTATTTTGAGCATCCTCAAAAATTGCCTTATCAGGCTTACTAATACCAATTTCATAGGAAGTTATAACAAATTTAAATTGGTCAATAAGACCAATGTTCTTTAAAATATCATGAAGTCTTGGATCAAAATTTGATATGATTCCTATGGTGATACCTGATTTTTGTAAAAGTTTAATAATGTTTTCACTGCCATCAGCTTTACACCAGCATTTTGGTGTTTTAAAATCATTTATAAGAATTTCAGCAACATTGTCATAATTTGCACCTTCAGGTAATTCATTATGTAATGTTGATTTTACCACATGTCTCCACCATTCATGCCAAGAAATTGAATTCTTTCCAAAATTTGGATATTCTTTACTCATTGCATTGAAACTTTTTCTTATTTTTATTTTTAAATTGTCTCCATCTCCTTTATATCCATAAGTTTTTGCTACAGATGCATAATATTCCCATGGAGGGATACGAAAATTTAATAAAGTATTTGTTGCATCAAATGTAACTAACTTAATACTTTTCAGAATAGACATTTTTTATTAGTATCCTATGTTATAATATAATATGTGTATTAAAATAACACTGTGCTATTAGGTACTACATTGAAAGTAATGAATTACAGAGACTAGAAAATATATCGTAGTGATTTCACTATGAACTTCATTATTTTTACTACCTATATTATGTATATTTTTATCTACAAAATATACAAAATTTAGACAAGTGAATTACATAACCCTTTACATTTTTATATTAATAGACTTGGATTTCTTTTATATTTATTATGCTTTACTATAAAGAAATATGAGTTTTGTAATTATTATTACTTAAACGTTGATTATTAAAAATATAGTACAGAACTATTTTATCAATTATTTGTGTATTTTGCAATTTGTCATTTGATTTTTTTTTAAATTTATTTAAGGCATTAGTTACAAACTATCAGCCACGAGGCAGTTATAATATTCAAGGTTACAAAACAACAAATTATTTGCATTAAATCTTAAGCTAAACAAAATAACATTTCATATTTTTCAAAAGAAAACAAAATTAAATAAAACAATTACACAAAACTTAAATTAGAACATCAATTAAACTAAATTAACAAATTAAATTTCTACATTTGTATACATTAAAAATTCATATAATAAAGAATAAAGTTCAGTATGTTATACCAAGTCTTTAGTATTTTGCGGTAGATCCAAGGTTTTTAAAATATCTTGACTTTGACAGATAAAAAGTAATCACAATCTTCAGCGTTACAAAATGTACATAAAGAGTTTTCAGATAACTTTAATCTATAAAGATGGCTTGGAAATCTTCCATGACCAATCCTTAGTCTACACATTGTTGTTATGAAATGTCGATGGCTATACAATTTATATTTCTCAAACCATGCCTTTGTAGATGGATGTGTTTGTATTTCGGCTAGCCATTTTCCTTTGGTTTTTCTAGTATTATTTAAATTGTATAACCAACGATTTAACATATTTTGTTTTAAATATACATGTAAATCTGAAAATGGAACTTGGTAATTAGTTTTATTTACAGTATGCGAAAATCTTGCCATTTTATCAACTAGTTCATTACCAAATATGCCTGAGTGGCTAGGAACCCAAGAAAATTCTATTTAACATTTTAAATTACAAAGATAGTAGACAAAGAATTTTATTTCATAAATTAAATAATTTGTAGATGCCGTCATTACATTTTCTTTCAAAGCTCTTAATACACTCATGGCATCTGAAATTAATAAGTATTGTTTCCAATTTTTATCTTTTGACATTACGATGTGCTTTAATGCATACAGTATACCGAGACACTCTGCGGAAAATATTGAAAAGTTATTATGACATTCGTATACTTTTCCAATTTTTGATCCGGAGTCATAATACGCGAAACTAGTCTTATTACTACATTTGGAACCATCTGTATAAATTTTGACAAAGTCCGATTTTGTTTCCAAAAATTGAAGAAATTCATATTTATTGTCGTATCTAGTTAAATTTAGGTCAATTTTACTAAAAATACTCCAATAGGTATTACTAAAACAAGGTAATAAATTTGACCAATAAATTTTATCTTGAAATTCTGAATTCAGGGAAGCTACAGAATGGCTCATAGAAGTATGTGCAGATAATGTAAATAAGTTATCCTTCGGATATTTAAAACTTTCTTAAAGTCTACTAACAACTAACTACATTATCTCTGCTGGCTTATTTCAGACAGTATTTGTCAATCAAATAGGATCTTCTAACGTACAGTGGGGGTATTCCCACTTCAACTTTTAAAGAATTAATAGGAGAAGACATCATGGCACCGGATATAATTCGTAGAGCTTTATTTTGGATTGTGTCCATTTTTTTTAATAATTTCATGTTTGCTTCATTAAAAATTTGACAACAATAATCAAAGTGGGAACGAATTATGCTTGAATACAGATTTTTTAATATCTTAGGATCGGGTCCCCATTTCACGCCTGTTAGACATTTTAATATATTTAAATTTAATTCAGCTTTTTTTACAAATGCGCTCAATATGAAACTTCCAACTTAACTGTCTATCTAATATTACTCCTAAATATTTAACGGATAATTTTACAGGAATTATCTTATTATTATATATTATTTTAGGAGATAAATTTTCCCTGCAGCTTTTAGTGAAAAGAATTACTGAGCTTTTGTTTGTATTTATTTCTAATTTCATTTTTCCGTAGAAAATATTTTTCAACTCATCTAAGCAATTGTTTAAAGTCTTTTCGCCTGCGGCAATTATTTTACAACTGACATAAATAACTAAATCATCAGCAAAAAATAAGTGTCTTATAGATTTAGAGATACTTTGAATTAAAGGAACCATGCTAAGTATAAATAATAACGGTGATATGACAGAACCCTGCGGAGTGCCTCTAGTAGATAACTTTGGGCCGTAGAGCTTATTTTTTATCTTTAAATATAAATTTCTATCAGACAAAAACTTGTAAAACCAATCCAACAGCTTGCCCGGTAGTCCTAATTTTTGTAAACTTCTAATTAAATAATAATGATCAATATTATCGAATGCTCCTTTGATGTCTAAGAATACAGCAATGACATTTTCTTGTTTTTCAAAGCTGTTATGAATATCACTTACTAAACACGCTAAATTATCAATTGTACTTTTACCTTTTCTAAAACCAAACTGGGTATCGGGAATAAGTTTATTTTGCTCAACATACATTCTAGTCTATTTTTTAACATAGTTTCAAACAATTTCGAAAAACATGAAGTTAATGCAATGGGTCTATATGATTTAAGTAAGTTTTTATCACTATTGGGTTTTAAAATGGGGACAACATGTTGTATTTCCCAATCATATGGAATAATTCCAGCTAGCCATAATTTATTATATAAACATAAGAGGATTTCAGATACTGTTTTTGGAAAATGTTTTATTACTTTGTAAGGAATGCAATCTGGTCCAGGGATTGTGTCTTTTTTATTTGACAAAGCGGAAATAAATTCATCGAAAGTAAATTCATTTAAAAGCCAAGTTGCATTAGGTTTTCCCTTAGATAAAAGTATGTTATGCAACTTATCGAAGTCTATTTTATCACTAGCTGCAGTTAGTTCGGATAAATATTCATACGCACTTACATCATTATCCAAATAATTTTAAACATATTACTTTGAATGTTCAGTTTTGAAAATTTTAATTTTCTTATACTATCCCAAATAATTTTTGAAGGAGTCATGCGATTAAAAGAAGAGCAAGAATTGGCCCAGCTTGTACGTTTTTCTTCTAATATTGTTTTCCTTTTTTTGGCATCGAATTGTTTATATAAAATATAATTTTCTAAAGTAGGATATTTTTTATACGATGCAAGAGCTTGTTTTGCCTGAAATACTACGGACTGGCATTTTTCATTCCACCAAATTTTATATTTGCGACTTTTATTTAGATTGCAACATTTAATTTGGTTGTTTATAAAATATGTCTCTAAAATACAGGTGGGTCGTTTCGCGATTTTGCCGTATCAAAACGAAACTATCTATCGCAGCGCGATAACGGTTTCTGAAACTATTTATTTTGGAAACTATCTATTACAGAATAGCGGCTTTGGCTAGCTGTTCTGATACCTGCCTATAGTGCTTAATTATCGAGCAATACGGTTTTTGGACCCTTTCTGTTATTATTTACATATTTATATTAACAGATCGAGTTAAAATTTTGTCGTATTTTTTTTACGTTAAATATTACTACCTACTATTATGTATTGCGAACTTAATTATTTCTTTTGAGATTTCTATACATAAATGTACATATTATTTACACGAAGCATTTACAATCCAACATTACCTACACGTAATATTATATTTACACAAGTAGGAACCCTCAATTTACACAACTGACTGCTAAGAGTAATTATAATATATTTAAACTAATAAATTGTAGTACATAATTCAAATAAATGGTAAATGCTACCAAAAGCAAGTGCATGACCTTGACCGCACCGAGTAACCCAATTTCATTTTACCAATAAATCCAATAATTGCATTAATTGTTAAAGAAACAGGTGTCAATTTTTCAAATCATAGATAGATCATCTTGAGCACAAAATAAATATTATATACATACATAATATTACAATAAATATTTATTTTGTGTCTTGAGCGAGAGCGTACAGAAATGGCGCGGAACTCGGAAGTCTAATTTCTAGCGGATTCTCGCTCTTACGTATAGCACTATCTCTGTCGCGTTCGTATTAAGTACTTCGGTTCGGTCGGTTATTCGGTATTTCTCGATACCGAAACGGCGACGGGCGAATAGCGATACCGTATTATGTGTGTCGTCGCGCGCGTCGCGCGCGTCGCACTAATAGATAGTTTTGCTCGATAAATAGTTTCTGAAACGTCAATAGATAGTTATCGTTATTGCGCTGATAGATAGTTATTGAAACTGGTTATGGTTTGAAACGTCCATCTCTACTCTAAAATGTCATTCAATGTACCAACAAATCGATTATAGTCAGCTTCTGTATTATTTGTAAAAGTAAAATAATTGAATTTATCAGTACAGATTTTTCCAAATAATGTCCAATCTATTTTATTTAAATTTAATTTAACTAAAGCATTGACACCTGCAGAGCACGTAGAACGTTTCAACGGCGAAGAAATTGAAAGAAACTGTACATTCAATAGTATGGGATAATTATTGCTACTAAAAGGATCGTCTAAAATTGAAAATGTACAACTTGAACTAATGCTCGAAGAGGCAAAAGCTAAATCTAACACATTTCCTTCGCAACCATATGGTGCTAATGTAGATAAATGGTGATTGTTGAGACAAACCAAATTTAATTTATCAATCAAATTTTGAATAACATGACCTCTTTTATTGTTGGTTTTAGAACCCCAACAAAAGTTATGAGCATTGAAATCTCCTATTATTAAGTGATTTTTAGACGTTATTTTAGAAATACATTGGGAAAAATAATTAATGTTGAACTTACCATTAGGAGGTGGTGGGCAGTAAACAGCTAAAATGTCTAAGATTATATTTTTCTGATTTATAGAAATGAGTAAATTTTGACAATCATAATGGGATTCAGTATCGAATATTTTATAGTTAAATTTATTTTTTATGGCTATAGCCACTCCACCATGTGGTTTAACTGAGTTTTTATGTATAATATTGTAACCAGAAATTTTAAGTTTATCACCATCACTTATCCAAGTCTCATTTAATAAAATTATATCAATAGGATGGTCCAGGCCATGAATGTAGTTCATGAGTTGATCTACTTTAGGTATTATACTGCGTGCATTCCAATGTAGTATAAATAATTGATTCAAATTATCCATTAAAACTGAAATTCGTTATTAAGAGCTCTTTTACATTATTAGAGGAAATATCAAAAC
Organism: Helleia helle; assembly: GCA_963853865.1. Taxonomy (NCBI): domain Eukaryota; kingdom Metazoa; phylum Arthropoda; class Insecta; order Lepidoptera; family Lycaenidae; genus Helleia; species Helleia helle. The sequence continues at coordinate 12,692,231 of OY971420.1, forward strand.
CTTTTTTGTCAGTCTTAAGTTTCATAATGTCTACAATCGTTTTAATTAATGCATTTAATATCACATCCGAATTAATTATATCAGTACACAAAGATCTTTTATGAGGAGAATTATTAATAACTTGATTCTTACCTGTATTTGATGAAGGTTCAGATATGATTTTGATATTTTCTTTTGTAACCGCTTTAGCATAAGTAGTTTTACGTTATTTTATTTTTTATTTCAGCAAGTTTAGCTGTCTTTAAGGGGCAAGAATAAGATACTGCAATATGTGAACCATTGCAATTAATACATTTTAACTGATCTGTATTAGTACAATTTTTATAAGAGTGGTTAAGGCTACAGACAACTTTGTTCTTGCAAGACCCACTCCCATGGCCAAATTTATAACAATTATAACATTGTAAGAGGGGCTTGATATATTCTGAAACAGAGAACCATATTCGATCATATATAACATGATCAGGTCGGCTAGTTGATAAAAAAGTTAGCAATACAGTTTGTAATGGAGCTAATACGCCATCTTGCATCTTTTTATGAAAACGTTTTACTCCTATAACATTTGAAGAAATTGAAAATTCTGTAAGAAGGTCTTCCTCAGTTAACTCTATTGGGGCTCTCATTATTCCTTGTGTCTCCAAGCGGTCATACGGAATTTTAACTTGTAGATTGTGTTCTTTTAAAAATTTCGTGTCCAATAAAAATTTGTTAGCTTCATATAAAGTGTGGAAAAATATTTTGATAAACTTTTTATTTTGTGGTCTAATGTAACCGATACCAGATGTATTTTGAAGTGTTTTATTTAGTCTGATTAAATTTATGTCATCATCATTTTCATAACAATTAAGTACTGGATATTCTTTTCTATTATTGTCCGTATAAATAGGATGGTATTCTTTAAACAGACCTCTTCTATTTCGTAAAAATTTAATATTAATTTTAGCCGAGTTGGCGCCATTCGCATCATCATTGGTCAATTTTCTCTTCAATTTATGGGATCCACCTAACTGAATTACACCGGCACTTGTTTCGCTCATTTTGATCGGGATAAGAGCCTCTAACTTATTTATAAAACAATATTATTTAATAAATTAAAATTTATTTAAATTTACGCGCCCTCACCCACAAAAGCGTTCCTGCCTTTTTTCTTGACCTTTGTCATTTGATATTCAGCCATTACAATATTTTGACAGTCGACACATTTTTTTCGTTTCTATTCGAACAGCCAACAGGCTGGAGCAGAGACTATGCTGCCTATTCTGTCGTGATGAATGTTAGCATAGTCTGTGTTTGTTTAGTAAGCCCAAAGCCATCTGAAGTATCGTCCCCACTATGGTCCAGGCTTTGACGTGGCGGTGAGGCTCAATAGCCTAGGGTGAGCCGCTGCACCTTGGGCGAAGCTAATTGAGCCAAGGGGGCTCTTTGTATCCCTCGTATAAGAAGAGGGGACAAAAAAGCGGCGAGGGGCGAGGATGGAAACCTCACCCCATTGTACTGTCCCGACGTTAGGAGGGGTTGTTCTGTGGTGCGGGACAACCCCTCTGTGGAGGTGGCGTGGAGGAGAAAATTTAGATTCTAGAAGACCGTTTCTAAATAAGGCACAAAGTCAGTTAAATATCTTTTTTTGAAATTTTGCGACAATAGTAAAAAATTGACTATTTTTACCACCAGGGTGGCATTAAAATCACTGCGATTCCTAAACAATATATTATAATGATACATTTAGCAAGTAATTAATATAAACGTTGACTTTGTTAAATTTTTTATTTTAATTTCTTATTTAATTAGTTACTTTCTTATTTATTGATTCATTTTTCTTTTACTTATAATTTTTTTCATTTTTACAGAATCAATCGGTTCGTTTCATAAATCGGGGACCTCTGCGATTACGACGCGCCCTATTATAAAACTTTATTTTCTCTATAGTCCGTAGACATTTTTATACATTAGATCGTTCTCATTGTAGCCTTTGTTCCTCTACCTTCCATAATAATCACTTTGGTAAATTTTTAACCGACTTCAAAAAGGAGGAGGTTATCAATTCGTCGGAATCTTTTTTTTAATTTTATTTTGTCATTTGGCATGGCTTAAAGGTCTCGTAACCAGGCCATTAAATATCATTAAAAAAATGTCATTTGTCAAACACCAATTATCAATGTAAAATAAACTTTTATCTAATATTTATACTCTTTGTATGTACTCTTTGCTTTATTCCTTCATTCGTTAAAATAAGTAATTTTTGTGTACATACTCAATTCTAAATTCTAATATTGCATCACTTTGTCAGTTACTCAACACATTGTTGCTTTTTAAGTTGTGCAGTCTGGAGTATTAATTTAATCAATTTGCGTTTTAAGAATGGTATACGTAAAAAAAGGTATGTACTTACTATAAAATATGTCCTTCTTGCAATATCTAGGCCACGTCATTGTAATAAAGTTTTGTGTGGTTAATTTTATACATTATACACACTATATCCTGTTGGTACTTCGTGTCCCTGGTTAAATAAAAATATACTAGATCAAGTATACATTATTAATGTACCTATTGAAAATTCTTGTTCTTGTAAACATCAAAGCTTCTGTTAGGGACATTTAAGGGCTGATGATAAAAAATAACAAGATATAATAACGTTTTTTTATGTTTACTTCATACATTATGTATTCAAGATTGACTGGCAAACGTGTCACCTGATGGTAAGTGGTCGACGTCGCTCATGAACATAAACATTTTACCTGGAACGAGCCTAGGCAACCCATTTATGTGCTGCCTATCCTGAGACATAAGATCTTAAGTCATGGTGCCAGTAATTACACTGCCTGTCTTACCATTCTCTCTGACATACAGCAAAGCTGTTTCATGGGAGAAACAAGCAAGGTGGTGGTACCCATGCAGCCGGGAGGGGCAGCACAGCGCTTCCCACCCATCTGTATTAATGTGTTAAAAACAGACTTGTGTCAAACTAATACCACGATGACCACTGCCATTGAACTCAATTCAAACTTTTAACTGTCCACTGTATGGAAATTACCATTCCATCTTGTTCGAGGCTGTCTGAGCTGTTGTTATACGAAATGTGGTGACCACATAAACTTATTGGTCTGTCAGACCATCATCTATATCAAAGTATTAAATAATATTATTGTATAGGGTCCTAAGACTTAATAGAAATAAAACTAGTGGACTGTATACTGAGCTGGTATATTGCACCGTATAAGATAAAACTATGTATATCAAGAAAAATGAGACGTCACGTCCGTCGCCGGTGGTGTCCCGATGCAAGTAGTCTCATGCGCGGGGTGACTGACCGTACAGCGGCCCCCGCCCGCTACCCGCTGCGCCCCCGTTGCAGCGCTCGGGCGATATCGCTCGAACAATTATAATATTAATACTATATATGAAAGGATAGTGTACTGATCTTTTTTTTAAGATGGAACTGTTGTGGAGCGCAACCCATTTAACATTTTTGGCTGGTTTTGGGCTGCCTTTAACTTCTTATATTTGTTGTAAGTATAAAATTAAACTGTTTTCTTGTGCCTGTTTCTCCTTTATTATCTAAAAGTTATATAAATCACAATTATTAATTATTAATGAGTCTTATCGTAGGACCCACCGTCCCACCATAACCAAGGCTGCTACCACAGCCAGTAATAGTGGGACGGCGGGAACTAGAAGCCATTTTTATGCCTGTTATCCATTAAAGGGATAGTGCTCATAATTGCCAAACTGCTGCCTGATGCCAATCTCATGTTAACACCATCACTTGGTGCAATTGATGCCCAGTGATCAAGTCTATCTCACTGTCACGATGAGACAGACTGACACAGAGCAATCGATTCGCAAATATTAATCTTTGCTGTTTGAAGTCTAAATGCCTTTTGACGACTTCTACGTCAACCTGGGAAGGTATTGGGGTAGGGGTATTCTTAAGCCGCCGACACGGTAAAGCCGCACATACACAGAATTACAGTAAACAGTAGGTCTTATCAACTTCTATTTTCAACTGTATATAAATTACCTGTACCTGTAATATACAATTTTTATTTTCAGCTTCCAGACATTAGTGAGCCCAAATTATAGTAAACATGGTGACAAATATGTACAGGATTTCAGGCCACCTGGTAGTGGGTAAGTATAACTTTTTTATGGCAATTTTGCAATTGAGAGTTGTGAAAAAGAACAAGCGAGAAATAATAAGATATGACCTACATATTATCTCCTTCAAAAAGCCGAAAACCTTTCTGCTTTTTAATTTGCTTTGAAAGAGGTGAAAGCCTTGTTTCTGTTTTTGGATTTGTGAACATATGACTAATTTGATTTTAAATTTATTTCTTTTGATAGCACTGTTAAAGTTGCATTTTAGCTTTCTTTTCCTTCATCGAAAGTTGAGGTTAGTATTTAGAATCCTTCGTCAAAACTGTCTTTAAATGATGTGCAATATGGTTAATCACAGTTTATGTGCACGGTTATATGTGTTACTAGCTGTTGCCCACAGCTTCACCCGCGTTAACTTAGGTTTACAGTTGTAACGGATTATGTTAACGGATTGATGATGATTATTTTTATAGCCTAAGTTACTCCTTAATACATCAGCTATCTGTTAGTGAAAGTCCCATCAAAATCGGCCTTAGCCGTTCCCAAGATTAGCCGGAACAAACAGACAGACAGACAAAATTTGTAAAAAAGGCTGTTTTGGTATATATATTGTGTATGCATCCTTATGCATTTAATAAAAAGCAGTTATTTTAATATTACAATCAGACACTCCAATTATATTTATCTGTATAGATTTAATCCAAAATATATTAATTTACATAAAACTTATGCTATGTTACAATTAGACATTTTTTATACCTTTTTATGATATTTAGTCTGATTCTACCATCCATGTGAGAAAGACAAGCAAAAAACCGCTGATTTGATATTTTTACTTCCTCGTCCCCCGCTTCCTGATCTCTTCCTTTGTTCCCATCCTTACTGCACGGCGAGTCTCCCTTATATATTTTTTGGCTTCATTATGTCTATTGCCGTCTCTCTTATCCTTCTTCTTCTTTTATTTTTGGCATGTCGGCGTCGCAACTTTCGTTGTGCAACATTCTGCCAGTGTCAAGTATGCTCTCTTATTCTCTAAGATCAAGTATCAATAGATTTGACAAGCTAATAATAATACCGTGTTGGAACGAGATAACAACATACGAAAAATCCAAGAGTGACAGAGACATAGACACTTTCTTTTGTCTTTGTCAGAATATCACCCTTTGTTTGTTGGGCACAACAAGGATGTGCCCAACAAAAAATTATCGACTAAATTTGAATGCCATACAAACATTCTCACTCGCGAACAGTTTGTCAAATATGCCGCCATTTTGTACTACTTTTTAATTTGGTCGGCTTATGTAGGTATGGTGATACCAGTTTTGTTATAAGCAGATTACCCAAGAATGTGGTATTATTTAAAAAGGGTGACTGGAATTTTCGAAATAAACACAATAAAAACAAATATGTTTATTGCTATCCTTACAGGCTATGTACTATAGATCATACATATTAAGACGTATATAGCCTTCTTTTTTATTATTTATGTTTTTAGCGGTTTGTTATTAGTCATTACATAATATTTTCGATAATCCGGAAAAATGCAGCTGTCTAAAATTACAATAAATGTTTGGTTAGGGCTAATGCTATAGTTATCTATCAACCTTTACCAGTTTTTTATTATTTTTAATTCACTTGTTTCAAGAAAATAAGTAGACTTGTTATTATGAATGTGGTATCCCTGTAAAATATGCCTGTCCCTTTCGGGTATACGCGAATGTCAGTTCCATATTAGACTTGTACCTATACCTAGCTTATTCTATTGAACTAACACAAGCTGTCAAGTCAAATAATGGGAATTCTTAATTGGAACATTTCAAACTTTTCTAATGTACTTTTTCTGATCGTCCATCTTTCTAAATGAATACAATCTTAAGAGAATAATAAGTCTAACTGATATTACTTGATACTATTTTAACTTATAAAATTTTATATCTCCAAGTGTGAGTAATATGTGTACATTGTATGTATTATCACAAACAATATTTATGTGTGTCAAAATTATATCTAAACATGTAAGTTATATCTACATGCGTAAGTCGTCGTGAACTATTTATATAGAGAGAAACCTGTGATTTATAATAAAAAATTAATTGAATACAATTGCTTAAAAAGGTTAATTAGCATAATAATACCAATTGACATACTGATGTACTAGAAAGTTTTTTAGAAAAATCATTCATTGTTTATAAAAATTATGTAGAATATTGTTAAAATATATAAAATTTCGTATATAATAGATTTTCGTGAAGTTTCCTGGTTCTATTAATTTATTTTATTATTTCAGGCCCCCGAAGCCACCAACAAGGAAGTTTGGAGGATTTGGTCCCTCTGGCTCCGGACCCTCTCCACCACCAGCGGGAGGTTGTGGGTGTGGTTAATAGGTTCATAGTGTAAAATTTAATATAAATAATTATAGGTACATAAATTTATAGTTAAATATATGAGCAGTCTGTAATCTATGTTGTGTTGCTTTTATAATTTCTTTATCATTCCTTTATACTATGTTAATGTAAAAATGCATACTTATTTAATGTTTGTGTTTAGTGATACTGAAGGTTACACTAGTTAATTGGTTTAGTGTCAGTGTTAGCATGCATTTTCTTATACCCAGTGTGTAAAAGTTTGTTTAATCTCATAATTTTATGTTTGATAATATTCATTTGTATAATAAGTAACTAATAGAAATATTTTAATAATGCTAATCTGTTATATGTATCTAAGGTTTTCCAAGGGTCTGTAAAACATTGTTCAATTTATTATTTATTCTCCACCATGCTTATGTAGAGAATGAATGGATTTTTGATTTTAGATTCCTGGTTGTACTTTTGACAAATATTCGTCTGACCACTCTATTGGTGTTATAAATTAAAATTTTGAAGTGAAACTTTATTGTGCGCATGAGGTTTTTTTTTTTGCGAAATGTGCAACGTTTTTGTCCCAAGAAGAGGGAGAGAGTGATTGAGACCGATTGAGAGAGAGTGAGAAAGTTCGTTCGCCACGTACTACGTAGCATGAAGCACATAGCCACGGAGTAAGAGTAGGGAACAAACGAGTGAGAAAGATCGAGAGAGAGAGAGTGAGATAGAGCGAACGTTGCAACGCTAGTCTCGGAAATTTAAAGCTTTAGATTAGTATAAATATAAACGAGATTTAAAAATTAGTTTGCCAAATAAGTTTCACTTCTGACATGTGTACTTTGTACGCAAGCACTTTTTTTAATATACTTACTATATTATGTAATGGATCGATTTATTAATACTTCGAATTATTGATATTTGTGTCTTTATTGTATATCGAGTAACTTATCTATAATTTGGAAGAAAGGTTCTAATAAAGCTTTTCTCTATTTTGAACTGATTTTGAACGATTTTATGTTCGCTATAACAGACTTTTGGAAGACATTAATATTATATAAAAAGCAATAAGACAAATGTTTTTAAACACATTATTTTATTTGATATCACATACAAATCAAAATAATTAACACTCACTATTTAATACTAGTATTTCAATTTTATAACGCCAACACGTTAAACTTTATAGCATGTAGGCCTTAGTCATCGCAGATAAATAAGCTATTATTAAAAATATACTAAATCAAAAAATGATAATCATATTTTTTTTCTACATTATTACCCTCAATCGTCTTTAATTGGTACTATTATCTAGCAAAACTAATTCATACTATCGTTAAAATTTAATGAGCACACATATCTTTTTCTAACATCGAAAAGTGCATTGGTAAAACTGCAACCGGCTCCGAAATATTTGGCTTGTTGGTGAAAATACTCCAAGTCATCTTGTTCAAATCAAATACACCTGAAATAATAATTCGTCATTCATTCATTTTGTAAATTATATGTCAAATACAAATCGTATGTATACAATTCGTCTGTGTTTATGTCACTGAACTCCTAAACGACTAGATTAATTTTGATGAAATTTTTGTGTGTTCAAGTGTGTTTCAAGTTCAAGTTCAAGTGTGTCTGGGACAATAGGGACTGATTATCTAAACTCATTATGATCTTCTTGGTCAGACTGTTTTTTAACTCTTGAGTACCTATAGTCCTATAAGGGGCCGTTCCTAAATTAAGTCACATCTTAAGAGGGGGGGGGGGGATTAGTCAACGAAGTGTGACAGTGTGTAATAAAGGGTGGGAAGGGTCCAAGATTATGTGATTTCTTAAGTTATTAGTTAGTTAGTTAGTTAGTTAGTAAAGAAAACGAAATTAAAAAATAATTCAAAAGAATTTAAACAAATATCGGAGCCGCTGTTTTTAATTTGCTAAATTTTACATGTAAAAATTAAAAAAATATGTGACGTCACACTAGGGAGGGAGGAGTCTCATAAATGTGACCAATGTGACCAGCTGTGGGTTGTGACGAGGACGGGGGAGGGATCAAAAAATCATGAAATTCGTGTGTCGAATTTATGTACCTATATAGAAATACTATGCTGTTTGTTCACTTTGCAATACCTATATTCTAGTATTATTCTAGGTGCGATATAACTATTTTTACGATTTCTCAGTAGATACATAGTAAGAAGACTGTGTTCTATATATTATCAATGATGCTAAAAAAAATTGTTACCATAATATGTAGAAAATATAGAAAATCAATATTTTATCTAGATATTTTTTACCTGCAGCGATGGTCTTGATAACCGAATCGGTTTCTTCTTGAAACACTTGGAATTCGTTGCTTGTGGTGTCTGAAAGGATGTTCCTTATGTCTTTGGTATTTTGTGGCGTGGGATGAGCGTGGACTGCTTTCATGCGAGCGTTGCTGCTGTCTATTATTGGTCCGATGACTTCTTTGATAGGAATACGCAGATATCTGTAACCATAAATTACGTGTCAGTCGAGTGGATATAATTAAAAAAGGTCTGCCTTTAAGTTACATGATATTGGCAGACTTGAGACTATTGCTATTTGTATCTTTACACCAGTGTACATTATTTTCCAACTAGAGTGACGGTCGGCTGGTGCAGTCAAGCTATTGATTCTACAATCAAGGATAGTTCTTAGAAACCTAAAAAGAGTAGGTTGATTTGGGCTTGGCTTTTGTGGGTGAAGTGGGAGCATGCGCGACGTACTACTCTATTTAAATGTGTAATCTTGATTATTTTTCTCACTATGTACTGATTTCAACATAATATAAGAATTTAATAGCGTAAATAAATGCTTATCGCGAGAATTTCAGCAATTTTTTGTCTTATATGTTAAAAATGAAGTATAATTGAATTAATGATTATAAATTACAACATAAATTACAAAAAATACAACTAAACAAATTGTTAATTATTATTACTCAAATGGTCTGAGGAACGTAAATGATCTTTATCATGGAAAAACAGTTTTAGAACATTTTTGATTTAAAATATAGTAAACATATATAATATCATATATGTTGTTTAATTAAGTTGACCTGTAAAACTTATCAGAGGCTACTTGCATTTATTATGTTATTTTCAAAGATTTAAATGGTGCTATTTCCGTATGAATTTACTTATCTCCGCATATTCAAAGATAATAAATGACGTTGGTATGTTTAGGTATATATATAATGTGCTCAATTTTATTAAGCTTTAGTATATCTACTAACCATGACATTAGAATAAAATTATACTTACTTTTTAATTCGAACATATTATGATTCTACCTTTTGTTACAAATTTCTGGCAAATATCAAAATTCTGTAAACTTACTTGTTGGTGTGAATAAGAGGTTCCTTCGTGAAATGTTGAATGTTCAGCGCGGAACTGCTGGATTTTAGATCTGGGGCCACCTCGATGTTGTAAATTTCGTGGTTGCCTGAAGCATCGGTCCAAATCATGTTGACAGAGAATCCGTTTCCAATACCCAAATCTTCATCGCGTAAAATTCTTTCAGCATCGGCCTTGTCCTTAGAAGCCAACATAGCTCTCGTGATGAATGTTCGCGCTGTAAAATAATGTATTTTATGGTTACAGCAATGAAAATGCATTGCACGAAAAGAAAGATCAATATTTATTAAAAATTGTCTTGGTCATTTGTCATCGTTAATAATTATTGTTTATTATCTAATATTAATAGCGTAAAAATGATAATGATCAAACTTGTGAGAAATTAAATTTCCAACAACTTTGGATACCGCCATTTTTGCTCTAAAGTTGAAAATTAATGAGTTATTTCAGAAAAACGAATGAAGTTTAAAACAAGATGGCGGCGAATTAGTTAGAAAATCGAGATTTATATGTCCAACCATCCCCCCCGACGTTAAGAAAAAATAAATCGCCCCCCGGATTTTTTTCTATTTCAGGCTAGTTTTATGTCTGCCCCGACTGGACTAATAACAAAAATGAGATTATTTTATATAATGACTCTTATCATCGTACAATGTATAGCCAGAAAAATAAAAACCCTCGCCATATTGCGGAAAATTTATGAACTAATTTTTGTATGGCTTAAACTACGTTTTATACGTAGTATAGTCCATACAAAAAAGATACAGTGTAGACACCAATTCAGGGTGTATATATTTTTGGTCAGACTATAATTCATTAATTCATCGTACAAAATATTAATTTTATTTAATTTGGACACCCATTTCGGGTTTCTCTTAAATGTCCGTGTTCTGGTCTCCGATTACTTATAAGTTGTCTAAGTTTTGTTCAGTACTAGTCTACTGAACAAAACTTAGAGTTTTTAACATAGACTCGGATTAGTTTTGCTTTAAAATAAAATATGTTGTATCAAGTCACTTACGTGTGTTTCCTGGTTTCAGAATCATTGGACTGAGTGTATTGATGGAAAACACAAGTCCGTTATGATTGTAGCCCATGGTGTAACCTGGAAGGTGTCCAGCATAGCAGAGGGATGAAAATTTCTCTTCAACAGCCTGTATTAAAAAAGCTAACTTAATATTTATCAATGTCAATACACAATGTATTTACATAAAACATTCTTCAATTTAAAAAATCGTGTATACCTTCGACTAATCAATAGAAAATGTTGGTTGTTGATCTACTAAATAAAAACTTTGTTTATTGCTGTTTAGACCTAGATTTAGTCCAAGGTGCTGAATGGTAAATTTCAGCGCAATACTTGCGAAAATAGTGCCAGATCTAGCAGAAAGTAATAAGTTGGCAACACTGCAACATATCCTGAATATTGTAAATCTAATTTAACTCGAGGGAAGCGGTGGGCAAAAGCTAGGATCTCAAGTTTTATCTTTCTCTCTGGTTCCTATGTTACTTATGAAGATACTTTAATTAATAATTAGCAAACCGTCTTATAAAATAACTTACACCATGTTCCTTGTCTTCTGGTGTTGGTATAATATGGACGGATACTATGTAGAAGTGGTTTAGTGTCTCACTGAAGGCGTCTTCGGTGTGCCCCAATATAACCTGAACAATACACATTTATGAGAAAATAGTCTTATATTAGCGTAGGATTTTAAAGTACTAAAGATTCGTCAAGGATAAACAAAAGTCTTTGTACCCTTGGAATATCTTTACTACGATATGAAGATGATTGACGTTTGGTACTAAAACAACCAAGAACTACTTTATATAGGTATAACGTTTTTGATTGATTATAATTTTTTTTAGGATTTTTATATGCACGACTTTACAGCGACCATGATCACGGGAGGACCATGGTAAAATCTAAAAAAAATATAATTCATAACGAGTTAAATTTGCGTAGGTATTTTTAATAAAATTATGAACAAAAGGTTTTTATTTGCTTCTTGTTAGAACTTATTGTACATCTTAGCTTGTTTTCCCGATAACTTTTAATCAGGAAAATGTGGTATATTATTATACTTTAATTAATTATCAATTTAATTAATTATCTATTGTGAATCCATGGCGGTCAAGGCAAAACTAACTATCGATAATCTAAGATTGATTTGTTTTAATTATTGAGACATAAATAAAACAACAGTACTTCTGTTGTAAAATGTTGGCACTTATCCAACCTAGCCTAGACTGACCAACTTTAAAAAAAAAAAACTTACGTTCTCTTCAGTCTTGATAGCCAGGGAAGTGCAACCGCCAGTGTCGTTACGTGGAATATGGTTGTCATTGATGGTTCCAATAAGGTCGTCCATTTGCAGAAGAAACAGCTAAAAATGTAAATAGTCATATAACATAATAGGTATTATATTTCATAGTAAGCCCGTTATATTCAAGTAGACTTTAGGTGATAAAGGACCAATCTTTTACTATTCATAAGCATTACCATTTCAAGTAATGGATATTTATATCCACGCTTATACTCGATAGAATACTTTCCTTAATAAGGATAGTGTTCTATCTATATGTGTGAATATAAGAATATGAATATAAGATTCCCCTATCCAATACTAGATGGCGCTGATTATAAACACACCGGCATATTTATCGGAACAAAAAAAGGTCCATAATTAAAAAAATATGGTTTTATTTTAAAATCTACATACTTACTACATTTCTTTTATTATTTAAAGTTTCATTTGTTTTACTTAAAATGAGATCACATTAAGAACAGATTTTGCGAGTAAAGGCTATTTGTGAAAAATTGTACATTTTTGAACTTTTCATGTAACCGGGAAAAGTGAAAATTAATATTAAAATAACAATTAATTAAATTAGAAAAATGGTGATTAATATCGCGTATTTCCTCCACGTGCTCTTATTAAAGTTTCTACCCGTCTAGGCATACTGAGAATGATGTTATCGATGGTCTCCTGGGATAGTCTCCGCCATTCCTCAACTACGGCGATTCGCAGTTCACCCACGTTGGCAGGAGCTGGAATTCTGGACTTAACTTTTCTTTTCAGCAAGTCCCAAACGTGCTCTATTGGGTTCATATCCGGTGATCTCGCCGGCCACACCATAACAGTGATATTCATATCATTAAGATAAGCTTGAGTTACCCGAGCGATATGCGGCCGAGCATTATCCTGCATAAAAACAAAATCGTCACCGATATCATATATGGGGCAAACGGTACGACATTTTCTTCCAAAACTTCTCTGATATAGCGGTCTGCAGTCAGACTCTCTCTGTCAATCCAAGTCTGAGTGAGCTCCCAAACAAATGCCCGCCCAAACCATTATTGATCCACCACCGTATGGAACTAGTTTCAAAATTTGTCTGAATGTATCCTTCTCCTTTGCGTCTGTATATTCTTTGCCTGCCGTCAATTTGATTTAAGAGAATTCTGCACTCATCACTAAACAATACCTTACTCCATTGGTCCGCGTTCCAAAGTCGATGTTCCTGAGCAAAAGTTAACCTGTTTCTACGATGATTTACCTCGAGCCTTGGAGCCTTGGCGGGCATAAATGAACCCAAACCAGCTTATTCCAACCTTATTCGTACCGTACGCTCACTTACGGTTACACCCCGCACTGCTTCTAACTCATGTCGGGCTTGGACGGCCGTCAAACGGGGGTTTCTACGTACACGAAGCCGAATGAAACGATCATCCCTCATAGCGCATCTTTTTCTGCCTTGTCCTGCTCTTCTCACATAAGTACCGGTCTCCCTGAACCGTTGGATACTGCGATGGATCGTTGAAACTGGTCGACGAAGATATCTGGATATCACTCTGTAGGTTTGACCATTTCTTCGCATTTCGAGTGCCCTGGCAATCTCCGTTGGGGCTAAGTCAGGCATAATTCAGTCCTCAACTCCAAAAAGATACGCGATTAAAAAAACAAACAAAAAACAGTATTTCAATGAAATTTTAAATCAAACTCAGAAGGAAGAAATACTCGTAGTTCGCTCTAGATAAGGTGTATCTGAATAAAATTAAAACAATTGCATAAAATGTGATGTTCAGCTGTTTTCATAATTTGAAAATATTTCTTTTTAAATTAAATGACGTATAAACCAGCCACCAACCTGATATGATACTGTTGATATACCTTTATTTTATGTTCCGCTAAATATGCCGGTGTGTGTAGTTGTTTAAAAAGGAAACTGGAGACGAATTAAACTCTAAATAGGAGATCATCATCTATTTGATTATAGAGAATAATGAAACCTACACAGAGTTTTTATAAGTATACGTAGACGTAAATGCTCTGTGATCTGTCGAGTGAATATCATTTCTTGGATCATAATGTACCTATGTATGTGCGTCTATGTCCTTATATTTCTTAGTAAGGTCTATTGGGCTAAAGTAGAAAGTAATCAATAGTATAAGTACTACTCTAAGATCAATTAGGTATATTTCTGTAACTTTTGTATCAATAAAGATTATTATTATTATTATTATTAATTAAGTAAACGGGACAATCAGATTAAAAGAGGATTCTTTTATTTATTGTAATCAGCGGTAATATTTTGATTTACTAAAAACGTTTATGAAAATTGTAAGCTATCTTACAACGAAATATTAGGTCCTTACATATAAAATTGGTGTTTTGTCGTATTGGCCACTTCGATCTCAAATACTTCCTCTTTGGTTAGGAATTATACTGGACCTAACATAGCTACACGCAACTGAAGGAAGCCGCATGGGATCGCAGAAAATTTTGCCAACTGACCTCCGAACTTCATTATGAAGATGGCACCTGATGATGATGAATAACTATTAGGTACAAACCTGATGAAACGGCACTTTGGCACCATCAGCGATCCCTTGAATTTCCTTCACGTAATACGGGTATCGCTGTTTCATATTAGCCAGCGTCTTATCATACGCCTCCCTTCCGGCATCTGTCTTGTACTCCTTCTCAAAGTCTCTCAAATTCTGATACGTCGCTATGAAGTTGTGGATAATAGACGCGAACGTCCGGCCCTGGTAAAAAGAAGGTATGCAATAAGAAATTTAAATATTTTTAATTATTCAAACAATTATTGGAATGATGTTGCCATCATCACATGAATTATTTAACGCTTAAACAATCTGCTCATGATGCTGTTTTTTAGTTGAATTGGGCCGACACGATCGGGGTGATATTATCTCTCGCTCACATAACACCGGCGTCAAGTAACAGCAATGCTGTCGAGTTACTTGCCGTTTGTTAGTATCCGGTGGTCCATTGGGGGGCCTTCCCTTACTCATAACCGGATAGGGAAAAGGAATGCAAAGCATCTGCATAATCTCCGGTTGTGCGGATGTGTATGTGTGATGTGTGCGTCGATACTCGCTAAAAGGCCGACTGCTCGTTAGCCCTCATATGCTATAAAAAAGCTAAAGATAGCATTAGTAATGTTCACAGGAGATTTTGCAATCAATACAAATAAATGTCGAGATGAGCAATACCGATTGGCAATCATAGAAGAATACCACGAGCAATCTTTTGTGTCAACTTAGCTTAGATGTAATTACAGAAAAAATTGGCATAAGTTTTTATTTCAGTGCAATGGGTAAGTACCTATTTACATTTCATCCGTTATTTTTAATCTAAAATACAGAACTAACAATATCATAGTCGAACGTTTGTTCTCTCTATCCATATTTTTATCCAATATTCTTTACGGCAGAGGCTGTTGGCGTCAGGTAAAAATAAAAATAGAAGGTAGCCCCGATATACCAACATTTTTTTTTTCGGAAGGGCTAGACTTTTCGGCCTGATGGCCTTTAAGCTCAATCGCTACAGTAAGTGAGCAGATGGCTCACTTAAGAAAAAAAAAGAAAATATGAAGATATACCATCAGTCATTTGGCTTAAAGGTCTCGTAACCAGGCCATAAAATATTAATTAAAAAAAAAACCATCAGTCATCACATAACATTGTGACGCCATTCGCCACGCAACAGATTTACTGTCAGGATGTACAGGATTACCGATGAGGCGCTATAAAATTCTATTTTATCTATTCTATTATACTTCACTAACATTTTAAACCTATGATTTGTGAAGGGGATATCATTGATATATTTCATCTAAATTTATAATAACTCAAGGCGAGTCACCGCAGGCGAAACGGAAAAAGAACTTAGTATTAAATAACGTTTTCACAAAAAATATCAGAGATACCTAAATATATTGTCCATGTGCTAATTAGTTACACTACAAGATGTACTCCATTATAAAAAAATCCTGAAAACATTCTAAAATAAAAACTAAAACGAATAATTTACTAATAAAATATGTAAGTCTGCACATCATTTTATATGGAAATATTTAATTTTCAATACTACAGAGATCGTGCTATTTTTTTTATTTTCCAGACCTATATTTTTTTATTCAAATTTATCCCAAAGCTCCGCGACGGCCGGCCCGCTCCGCCCACTACTACCCCGACAGTCCCGGTGATCTTTCTAGAAATCCGTTATTTTTTGACAAACATTACCCCGAGTTGTTGATTGCTAATATATTTAAAATTTTACTCAAGGTTTCTGTAATATGAAACAGAATACGTTATGTCAGTATAAACCTAAATATATATGTTTTCTATTCAACCGATTTTCCGGTAGTATGTGACGGCTTATTATAGTATTACCTACTTATATTGTAATACCTCACAATATTCGCTTTTATACGTCCACTATAATATTGCGCATTTGTTGGTAGCGTAAGTTATCTGTTCAAGTGGAACCTCACTTCAGTTGATATTGTCGGTTATGTGAGGGCCTACGGAAGTACAGCAGTATAATATTGAGTTTCAGATGTTTTGGGTAAAGGATTTGTAAAGGAATATTTTATAGGACACAATATTTACAAAAATACATATTATATTAAATGAAATTCAGTACACATATATTACCCGTCGGAAATATCTGCGGACCTCGCTGGAATGCGCTTCCCCTCGTGCTTCCCCGCTCCTCTGCCCGTTATCGTCTATCCAGTACCGTTGCCAACGCAAGCGCCGACGCACGTGTATTGCAAATAATTAAATTGAAAAAAAAAAAACAAGGTACCATAAAAAAGCTTGTTTTTCGAAATATTTTTTTATTTTTTTTATTTTAGGGCGTTGTATAAAAGTATAAAAATAAATATATTTCTTTTTTGCATCCCGATTTTTTTGCTGTCACTCCAGTTTGCATGACGTCATCAAGCTAGGTTCGCAGATATTTCCGACGGGTTGTATGTATATGTGTACCGATATATTTGTGACTGTTAATAATAATGGTTACCATGTATACTAACTCGCTTTGGGTTTGATCTGTCCGGTTGGAATTTTGTGATTGATTTTAAGCTATTGAAAACGTGTCCCAACTTATTGACGCATGCTTAACGTGGATAGAAGGTTCTATAGATAATTTCTGATATGAATCTCGCGTAAGGCAAACCAAGAGACTATTTTTTTATTTGCCGATGTTTATTTTCAATATAATACACTGCTCATCAAATGCTTAGCGCATGAAAATTTCAAGAGAAAGTTGAATTAATGAATTCAAGCAAACAAAATATCCAGACATACCTCCATAGCCCTCCCCTCGCATTAGTAAAAATATGACACAAAAAGAATATACCATGTTTTTTTATCGAACTAAAAGAATGTATTTTTTATTTCGATTTATTGCTATCCATTTCTGAACTATGGTTAAAATTTTAAAGTTTTCATCGGGAAGTTAGTTTAAAGTTTTCTTACCATGTCAAAGCCGACATCGTAGTGGCAGCCCCGCACGAACAATACAGGGACAGCTTTTCGGCGGTTCAAAGGTTTATCACACAAAACGGCACCTGTGATCGAAGAAAGAAGGGGTTTAAAATTTAAATCACTTAATATAAATCTTTTTACAGAAAGAAAGTTACATACATTTTAAATATGACGATATTTACGAATAAATAAATAGCTAAATATTTTTTGTTGAATATGAATGTATTATACATTCATATTCAACTAGCTATACTAGCCCGCGGCATTGCTCGCGTAAAATTAGATGAGAAATAGGTGTCTGTTCGCTTGTCCTTGGTCCAAGAGGCCTTACTCGTATCCAACAAGGTTTGACTACTACATAACACGTCTTTCCATATAATTTTATCCTATTAAATTGCAGTTCATATTATGAACATTGAACTAAACTGAATTATAAGATATTATAAGCGCTTATTTGCAGATCTTCTTCTATTTAAGTGGAGTTTAAGAAATAATGTATAGTTTTGAGTAAATCTTTATATATATATATATATATATATATATATATATATATATATATATATATATATATATATATATATATAAGGCGCTTGAAAGGCAAATATGACTAAGCGACAAATTTACGTAAAATGAGTTATAAATATCATTGGAATCGTCAATTTTTTCTGCGTCGTTTAGTCTAAGTTTCATCGCTCTACGATAAGTTTTATGTCGCTTAGCTATCATGTGATTATCGTATAATTCCTAGGTTTTTTCCTACTATCCGACAATAAAAAAGGAATTTTAAAGCTGGCATAGCACGAAAGAAGTGTCGTAAGCGGTTGAGTTTTGACGAGATGGTAATTTTAAATACCTATTGGCTTTTTACCCGACTGCCTCGAAAGGAACCCTACTATAATACTTATATTGGTTATCTAATGTTTACGAGACTAGCCCGACGTTTCGACTTATATATTTTATTTCTAATTTTAAAATTTCAATATTAATTAAGTAACATTACTTAATTAATATTGATTTATGTTTTTAGGTAACACACTCTAATTTAACGAGGAATTATATGGGCAGAAAACATGAAGATAAACCAAATCCTAATTTAATCACTAGTGACGCTTCTGTAAGTTGTGATTTGAATGAACATCAACCTGAGGTACGGTCTACTAATAATAATGAAACGCAGTTTGACGTAATATTAGCGCAGGCATCCATAGACGTTGGTACTTTGCACGATTTACCTTTGAGCTTGAGCACCACAACAGATCATTTTGAAACTGTTGCTCATATTGTACCGTCTCTTGAACCTAGTACTTCAGTTGATCATAGTTTTAATGTCAGCCTAACTGTGGAGCCAGGTCATGAAGAACAAACTACATAATGTGCATCCATATCGTTAGATTACGAAGAACCATCTAAAGCACCAAATACAATTAAACGTAAAGTCGGCAAAAGAACTTCTAAGAAAGAAATACGGTATATTGATTACATGTCCGACCAAGAAGATTTTTCCACTTTTTATGGCGAAATATCTGATTCAGATAACTGGTCAGAAGGACAAGAGACAGAAACAGAAGAGGACTTACAACCAGGAAGAAATAAAATTAAAAGAAATAAGAGATTGACTAAAAAGAACACGAAAAAAACACAACAGAGTGAAGTTGATAACCAAGAAGAAATTGTTGGAGATTCTGCTAATGTAGTTAAAAAAATCAATTCAAGAAAAGAACGATCAAAACAAAGAAAATCTGGCCAAGAGTATTTAACCAAAAAAGGTGTCGTAGTACAAGCAAAAAATGTGCTGAGTAATCCTTGTTTTGGCAAGAAATGTGGCAATGACTGTGGATCTGTGTCTGAAGAAAGACGACAGAGCTTATTTCAATTCTTTTGGAATCTCGACAAAGTACGTCGTCGTGATTGGTTGGCATCTATGACGCAAAAAGGAAATATTAAACGGAAGCGAACGGATTCTGATAAGCGCAACTGTACGATCAAATATTTTATAAATGAAGTAGAGGGTAGAAAATATATTTGCCAACAATTTTTAGCAGCCACTCTCAATATTTCTGATAAAACCATTTACAGTATTGTAAAAAACGCTTCTTGGGAATGTGCTAAAGAAGATATGAGAGGGCGATGTGAACCACCGAATAAAACTAAAGAGACAACTATAGATTCTGTAATCGTAATGTTTTCTGTTATTACTGGGATGAGAGTAATGGCAAGCGTGGTTCTAACGAAATTGCCACTATATTGCATAAATATATTCAGTCAGTGGATGCCAGAGGAAACATCACTCGATTACTTCTCTATTGCGACTGTTGTCCAGGTCAAAATTGCAACCGCACTGTATTGGCAATATTGCATTCATCGTTACAGGAGTATAAAAATATCGACACTATTCAAATAAACTTTCTATTGACGGGACACACTTACATGCCTGTCGATACTGTGCATGCCATCATTGAGAACCGATTAAAAAATACTACTGTTTACGCACCATCACAATGGTTTACAGTATTTTCTACAGCTAGTCAAGACCCATCGCCTTTCGAGGTGGAAAGACTGAGCTATGAAGATTTTTATAGATGGGATAGTATTAGTGATAAGTATTTCAAAGGAAACCTGACGGGAAAAATAAGCAAGATCCGCATTATGACGTTCAAAAAGGACAAGCAAAGCGTCAAATACAAAACATCTATGAATGCTTCTGCTGAGTTTACTGCTGTCGAAGTTCAGTCTAAAACCAAAGTATCAATTTCACCTTGTTATAGATCTCAGTTACCCATATCAAAAGCCAAATATGATGATTTGCTTAAACTTTGCACAGACAAAGTAATTCCTATTTGCTTTAAGCACGAATTTTTGAACATTCCACGTGCATCAAATGTCAAAGATTGTTTAGTCGAATCAGATATTGAAGATTGCGATTGAATGCCTAATTAAAATTAACAAAGTCATATTATATTATTGTAAGTCTTAATACATAGATCTATTTTGTAATATTATAGTATACTTTATTATGGCTATATTTTGATATTAAAAGAATATTTTAATTTGTGTTTTGAGACTGATTATATTACCCAATAACGTAAGTGTTGTGTGCATAGCACGTATAGTCGAAGTAAGTAATATTAATTTGTAATAATATTATAAGATTTGATTACGAGTATGTTCAATAGGAGAATATATTTTGATTTATTAATGTTTACTGTTAATTTATGCAGAGCATTTGAGCAAACTTATTTTATTTTAAAGACTGATAATTTTTCAGGTTGAAAATTATTAAGGACTAGATTATGGAAGTTATGTTTGTACATTATTTTGGATTATGGTATATTTATAAGCCAAGTGTTATTTAGAATACACCACAATTACTGTGATAAAGATAGTTTTTAAAGTGCAAAGCGCTCCAGAATATTGTGATTTGTTTTTATTTAGTAAATTAAAGTTGTAAAATAAATGTTAACGTGATTTTGTTACCAAAAGAATACCTTTTGATCTCATTCTGTTTGTTTCAATTTTAATAAAGATTTTTACTTATATTTTGATAAATTTATTATGGTTTTCACGGTTTATCTAAATTTACTTGATTCGTTATGAACGGGCAGATCGCTTTAGACAAATATACCCATATCTAAATTTCTAACTGTTTTAACTTGCCTCATTTTACATGTTTCTGGAAACTTTTCGTTAATCACTTAGATAAATTTACATGTTGCTTTATACCTATCAGTGATAGCTTAGATAATGTTACTTGTAACTTGAAAATTTTCAGTTATAGCTCGGATAATTTTACCTGTTTACCAAATGGGGATAATTTTATCCAAGCGACAAAGACTGCTTGATAAATAAGTGATAGATAACCACTTTAAATATCCCGCAAAGGCAAAAAAAAAACTTTCATAACTGTTAAAATAATTTCAATCCAACAGTTAGGTTCCTCAAAAAAATTTTTTTTTTACAAAGTTCAACTTTAAATCACTCTCCTGTAAAGTTTTCTCATTGTCGCATAGTCATGTTTGCCTTTCAAGCGTCGATATATATCTTGTGTGCGTGTGTATGTCACTGAACTCCTCCTAGACGGCTGGACCGATTTTGATGATGTTTTTTGTGTGAGTTCAAGGGGATTCGAGGATGGTTTAGATTCACAACAAAAAATGTACAGGACGTCTGTCGGTGCCACTAGTTATTTTATAATAATGTAGTAGTAGCTGTAGTTGATTAAAGTGAAATTGAAAAGAAATAAAAGAAACGTATTTTTAATCGTATGACACGTATTGCTATTCTGTTCAACAGATGGCGCTGTCATACTCAAACGTGAAACGAGTCTAATAAAATAAGCAGAATTTCGGCCTGTATAGGACCTCTAGTTTATGTCTATACATAAAATATATTGTTATATTTAGCAATTTGATATAAATATCTTTTACCTTTAAAAAGTACGAGTAATGGAAAAAACTGGAACTAAAAAGAATGCAATTAAATTAAATCAAGGAACTGCCCGTATAATGGACGCTTATCGGAAGTAAACGAAATAATTTATATGTACGTGTATTTCAGATATAAATACAGAAAATCCTTACTAATATTATAAATGCGAATGTGAGTTTGTTTGCTCGCTACGCTTTCACGTCTAAAAAACTGAACTGATTTTAAAAATAATTATTTCCCTGATAGAAAGCTGCGTTATCAGTGAGTGTCATAGGTTATACTTTGTCCCCTATTCTCACGGGAATGGGAAGTTCGCTGGTGGAACCGCGGGGAAAAGCTAGTAATATATAAAACAAAAATATTTTTTTCATTATTATTCTAAAATATGTGAAATAATTATTAGAGGCCACCAATCTTATCTAATTACTTAGATATTCTAAGTAATAATTCTAAACTATTTGATTTTTTGCCAGTCTAACATTGTATGTTTCATTAAGTATGAAATCATCATCAGCCACTATCCGTCTACGTCCCTCAATTGGAGGTCTCAGGAAATTGTATAAAGGGTTCATGTATGTTAGTATTCATGTATAATCTACTTAGCTATGTACAGTGTTATCCACTTAGCTATGCGCAGTGTTATCCACTTAGCTATGGCACTGTGTTATTCACTTAGATAGGCACAGTGTTAACCACGTAGCTATGCACAGTGTTATCCACTGAGCTATGTACAGTGATATCCGCTTAGTTATGCATATCGTTATCCACTTAGCTATGCATTGTGTTATCCGCTAAGCTATGCACAGTGTCATATACTTAGCTATGCACTGTCTTGCACTTAGCTATGTACATTGTACAGTGTTATCCACTTAGCTATGCATAGAGTTATGCAAGTTATGCGTAATGTTATCCACATATTAGAGTCATATTTATCTATGTGACCCTCAAATGCTATCGCTGCTTTTAGGTTAGAAACAATTACGATAGGAATGATAAATCAATAGTAATTCTAATGCTTCTGCCTCCGGTATTGCATATATGCAGCATATATGATTACCTCGTACAACTATTAAATGGGTTTAGATAAAATTATGCAGTAGTATATCAACTAAAGGAGACACTAATGGACATTATCATTAAAATCACTCGATGTTTGTCCTTTACGCGAGAGCAAAACTGCGGGCTGTTGTGTATAGTATAGAATAATAGTTGTAATCTTTAAATGAAATTAAAAATTTCTATTGATGATTAGTATAATTAAAAGATATTTGTCCGGGATCTTCTTCCATCCATCTTTTCATTATTTTTATTAATACAAATTATCTGCCCTTGGTAGTTCGAACCCCCGAGAAGCTGACAATCCGTTAAATGTTGTTTGATATCGATATAAGATTCGACCCTGAATATCATATTACTTTAATATTAAGTATTCTTCTAATATATCAAAAGAGAGAGGCTTCCTATTTGCGACACGTGATAAAATATAAATATTAAACGTGAAAAAGTTAAACAAGAGTTAAACATATTTTTAATTTTTTCTTCTTTTTCATTCGACCATTTCGTACTTGCCACAGTTTTAATTACGATTTTATCATTATAGCACGTTTCTTAAACATATTTTTTTTTCTTTTGCGCCGGGAAACGCTTTAAGGCGGGTATGTGGGATTCGAGTCGAGATGCCCTGTTTTTTTACTAGATCCGGGGCACCTCACCAAAGGTGGCATTGGTGGCGCTCGCCGGGTTTTAGTGGGTAGAGCTGCGTCCATTTACCAGCTGTCGGGCGCAGCGAGTCCCACATACCCGTGAAACTATATGACGTTGTGTGTTTATTAGAAAGGTATTAAAGCGAGCATTAAAAGTGAAATTCAAAGCACGGCAGCAGAGGTTCTAATGTCAAGGCTTCTTGGGACGGCAACCAAACTAATGTGTACAAAATTACCTTCACATACTGTGTTCGCAACATAACTGATGCTTATACTTAACTCATATTATAATATGTATATATAATAACTATAACATTTTTCCTACTTATGAATTATTGTGTCTGAATTCGTTCGGCTCCCTTGGAATTTACGTATCCCTTAGGCTCCCTGAGATCGTACGTACGACGAGTGGTGGCCTAGACCCTCTTATGGTAATACATAATGATAGTTTGGAGTAACTGCGTCGCAATATGACATTATCGTGACACTATCCATGTGCAGGGCACAAAGAGGTTAACAAAAACAAAGAGGGCGGCCTTGACAATTCAGAGCAATAAAAAATCGCAACAGCAAATTGTAATTGTACCACTAGAATAAAATGTTAATCAACCGCTTTTTATGAATACATCATCAGCATAGTTCTGGTAAGATTGTAAGAACGTCACAGGTTAAAAATGGAAATATATTTATGAAAATATCAAACATTTGATTGTATATACATTCATGACCCAACATACACATAATATCTATATCTAGTTTTAATTTGATAAATTGGAGTCACTTTATTTGTGAGATAGTACCTATATATTTTGGACAGGATGTCTGTTTGTCCCGGCTTATCTCTAAAACGGCTGGGCCGCTTTTAATGAGACTTTCCCTGGCAGATAGCCTTTGTAGTATTAGCAATTCATCATTAGGTACATTATTGAAATGTCAAAAACGACGAACCTAATGTCGAACGCTTACAATTTTTGTGTGTTGTTCTAACGCAACAAGTCTTTCAATATATTATAAAGAACAGGTGTGTTACATTAACACACACATATCATCATCTTCATCCTTTTTCCGTTCACTGTTTAAGATGAACCAGGCATCCTTCACCAAGACGACCGATCTCTTGCCACAACACGGACCGGCCACTGATGCGTGCGGAGATCGTCTTCGCACGCATTTTTTGCATTAGTATGCATTATTAAAGATAAACAGTAGTTGTTGGTTTTTTATCTCATTCTAGCAAGGAAATACATACTTTATTGAATTCCACGCGAGCGAAACGGCAGGCAAAAGCTATAGTAGCATATAAAATGTAGTATGCATTATTAAAAGCATATAAAATGTATAATATGGCTGGGCCTGTAGACAAAGTGACATCGCTTTGTAGCCGAAATTCGTTATCGTCTTTGAGATAACGATAATAATTTCCTAGCCAATGATCAATCAAAGATCGTGACAGTGCAACGATAACAACTGTCAAGTGTCAACAAAGTTCGACAAGAAGTGTCAAATCGGACCAAAAAATTAAAATTAATATCTATGTGAATAGACCTCATACACACTATAATTCATAAAAATTGTGAAAATGTTGCCCTCCATGGCCCACGCCCACGGATAACGAATCAATATCAATAATAAAATAACATAAGCTTGACATAAGTGTTCGATAACCAATTGACAGTTTATGATTTTGTTACGAATTTTAACATTGTCTACCAACTTGCGATAACGATAACGAGTGACATAATTGACGACGGCTTATGTCAATCCCATACATTTTATTCTTTTCGAACTTCGTTATCGTTTTTTTAATGTTACTTTGTCTAAGGCCTCTGATTCGGCCTCGTTCTATATAAAGCGGCCGTCAAAAATAAAGTTCTCATTGATAGACTTTTTATTTTAAGACTAAAAATTTTGATATAAGTTGAACGAGATAAATATAAAACCAACCAAAAATAACCAAGGTCGTAATAAACAAAATAAACAAGAAGAAGGTCAAAATTTCGTTTTATCACACGTTTTATCCGAGTTAAATTCAAAGAAATTCTCAGATGTCATCCTTATAATATAAAAATAATTTCAACCCTTATATGTCCCACTGCTGGGCAAGGATCGCCTCCTCAAAATCAGGCAAGGAGGGTGTTGGGCCAAGGTTCACCCGATGCGCTGGCCCAATGCGGGGTGGTGAATTTCACACACCTTCAAAGACTTTTAATCTCATCGGGCATGCAAGTTTTCTCACGATGTTTCCTTCACCGGTGAGCACAACAATTTCTAGGCATCACCGGAGTCAGAATCGAACCCGGATCTCTTAGCTCTCACTCAAGAGGCTGATCCCATACCCACCAGGCCATCGTCTCTCGATTTCATCCTCATAATTAGTTTATTTACGCCTCACATTAGAAATCTTTTAATAAACGCTGAGACGGCCGAGTCCTGCCGGCCTACTCTTGACTGCAGTTCCAATCTCACAACAATACGAATTCAATCCAGTTCTAGTTCCAATCTGGAGTATATTGGTACTCTTGAACAAATCGTGTTTACGATTGAATTGAAATTGGAATCGACGACCGATGTGGCCATTATAATAAAATATAATAACAAAATAAAATTCAACATAATATTATGATGTTTATGTTTTTTTTAATTAAAATATGTCTCCAATAATTAATTATTATCTATTATAATGTAGTTCCTTAAAACTTAAAACCTAAGCTTATTTTTTAAAGCATTAAAAGCAAAATAAATTATTATACATTCTGGCATAATGTGTATTGCTGCTATAAAAAATAGCTTACGCGCAATTTTGAATAGACATCAAATTTCAAAATAGCTCAAAAGTACCCGGATGACCGAGCTTTGCTAGGCTAAGATCAAGTATCAATAGATTTGGCAAGTATTGGAACGAGAAAACAACATACGAAAAATCCAAGAGTGACAGAGACATAGACACTTTCTTTTGTCTTTGTCAGAATATCACCCTTTGTGTTATTATCATATTTTTTGTTGGGCACAACAAGGATGTGCCCAACAAAAAATTATTGACTAAATTTGAATGCCATACAAACATTCTCACTCGCGAACAGTTTGTCAAATATGCCGCCATTTTGTACTACTTTTTAATTTGGTCGGCTTATGTAGGTATGGTGATACCAGTTTTGTTATAAGCAGATTACCCAAGAATGTGGTATTATTTAAAAAAGGTAACTGGAATTTTCGAAATAAACACAATAAAAACAAATATGTTTATTGCTATCCTTAAAGGCTATGTACTATAGATCATACATATTAAGACGCATATAGTCATTACATAATATTTTCGATAATCCGGAAAAATGCAGCTGTCTAAAATTACAATAAATGTTTGGTTAGGGGTAATGCTTATAGTTATCTATCAACCTTTACCAGTTTTTTATTATTTTTAATTCACTTGTTTCAAGAATATAAGTAGACTTGTTATTATGTGGTATCCCTGATATACCTGTGGTATCCCTGTAAAATATGCCTGTCCCTTTCGGGTATACGCGAATGTCAATTACATATTATACTTGTTGCTAGGTATTTTTTTTTAATAAAATGACATTTTCTAAAAATGATTACTAGCTAGATCGATTTATCGCCCCCGAAACCCCTATATACTAAATTTCATGAAAATCGTTGGAGCCGATACCGAGATTCCAATTATATTATAATATTATTTACCAGTAATGCTGGTGCCAAGGCTTTCCAAAATAATAACTGAAGTTCTGACAGACAACATACAAATTATTATTGTTATGTATTTTAATGATTGGTCATCTTGGTGTTTATTTATTGAAAATGAAGTATTTTACTCATAAACATATGCTTAATTTGTTTACAAAATACTGTGATTTATTTAAATATTGCTTTCTTGGGTTAAAAGATAATAAAAGACTAATTGTTAAGTATTTTAGTCCTTATTTTTATAAATACTGTGATTGTAATATAGATTTTATCAATCAATGACCAAAAATAAAGATAGGGAAATAAAAACTGTTACATTTAAATATTGCTTACCTTAGGTTAAAAGAGAATAAAAGGCTTATTGTTAAGTATTTTAGTACTTATTTTTATAAATACCGTGATTGTAATATTGATTATATCAATCAATGACCAAAAATATAGATAGGCAAATAAAAACAAATAGTAGTTTAACAAGAGTTTAATGAAAACATTAAAAACACTGTGGCCTAGGAGACATCGTCACCTATTCTTCAGAACACCCATAGTATGCTTACTGTATAGCATGCCACACAATTAAATTTGGTGTAGTGTTCTTCAGGTGAGCCAGCCTAGGCATCCAAATAGGTGTCATCATAATAGTTCTTTGGGCATAGCCCGAGTCTCCTAAAACATATAATTATTGCAATATAATATTTATGTATGGAACAAAAGATCACTTTCTTATAGTGAAGGACCCTGTGGCCTAGGAGACATCGCCACCTATTCTTCAGAACATCAATAGTATGCTTTACTGTATTGCGTGCCACGCAATGAAACTTGGTGTAGTGTTCTTCAGGTGAGCCAGCTGGAGCATCCAAATAGGTGTCATCATAATAGTTCTTTGGCCATAGCCCGAGTCTCCTAAAACATATTATAATTATTGCAATATAATATTAATGTATGAAACAAATGATCACTTTCTTACGATTTTAACTTAGAATTAACAAGTAAATAAACAAGTTCCCCAAAATTTAAAAAGGTATTACTAAAAGGATATACCTAATAATATATATAATTAATTTGTTTAAATTGTATAATATATTATATCAATATAATATATATACAATTTAAAGGTATTACTAATAAAAGAAAAGGCATATAACTAAAACTAAATTATACAATTACAGAATCCAAGAGTCAACTTATAATTAAAACATTTCTTAAGTGAAATCCTTTTCTATTATAAAACCTCTCATTTTGGGCTGGACGTATGATAGCCATATGAGTACCATCAATAGCACTTACTACGGATGTTATTTGGAAGTTTTCATAAAATAATGCAAATATATGTAACTCAATAAGTCAAATAGATTATTTTAATTAGCACTTTGATTTGTCTAATAGATAGGTATCACATAATATGAATAATAATGTAGAACCAATCAATAATAAAATAATTTGAGATATATTTTTTATGTATCCTACATAGGCCGTAAATAAAGAGAAAAGATGAACTATAGAAGAGGTTAGATTATAGATATTTCTATTAACATACCTTATAACGCGTAGATACTAGGTAGGTACTAGATAGTAGATACAAATCCAAATCGCTATGAACAACTTCAAAGCTCCTTTATCCTCCACTATCCTCCACTTATGGTGAACGCATTATTGGCATATAACGCGCCATTCTTCTTAGATTTCGCCTTTGTCTTAGATCTATCCTAATATATCCAAAAAGAAGTGCCAATCGTGCCATAATTTTAATAAAAAACACTTTAAACAATGCAATCGAACACTAAAAACTTAAGTTTTGTTTACCAAATACCAATGAACTGTGTAAATTCGAAAACAATCTCAATTTCGAAGTCGATACGTCAACGTCAAAATGTTGTCAAGAGTACGAATTAAGGAAATATGTATGAACAAGATCGAGAAATCCCGATGTCAATTAGTTACATAAAATTTCACTGTAATCGAGTCAAATTGTGCGCTAGTTGTAGCGTCTTTTCAATCCCAATCCTAAATTTCGATAGGATCGAGTGTCAAGAGTAGGCCGGCTGGTCTGGAGAGAAAGCCTCTCACATTCAGATATGTCCAGCCACGGAGAGTACCCTCGACTTTATTTACGTAGATTTTTAAATTGCCCTGGAAGGTCGCGCTTTTCACGTAATGTCACGAAGACAAACCAAAGTTGATTTTTAAATGGACCTATTGGCTTTAAGCTCGGAATAGCCGAAGGCTTCACCTAAGCAAGCCGATCTTTTTTGTCTTATGCAGGTAATATATACATCTGTGCTATAGCTATGTAGCGTTCATAAGCACAATACACAAGGTACAATAGTTTTTCTAAACATTAAAAATAATACAACACGTGTAAGTTACATAGTCACATCTCATGACGCTTACAACAATAGCCTGACACATTTAAAATTATATTTATGTTCTAACGTTCGCTGAGTCGGATAGTGCATTACACCATCACGTAAATATTATAGTAGGTACGTATAATATATTTAAATAACAATATACAGGGGTCCACCCCTGTATATACCTCTGTGTATTGACAGTGAATGTGAGGCCCTGGACTACTTGGGGCACACTTTATTAACTAATTGTAATTTTGAATTCACAAATTGTTACAGAAAAGACAAAATTCCAAAATTGATTTTAATTTTCGATTTTTTTTATTTCGATATATCTTTATATAAACATTTCTTGTGTGCTTGTGTATGTCACAGAACTCCTCCTAGACGGCTGGACCGATTTTGATGATTTTTTTTGCGTGAGTTCAAGGGGATTCGAGGATGGTTTAGACTTTAGATGCACAAAAAAAATATTTTGTACAGGACAACGTCTGTCGGTGCCACTAGTTTCATATAGTTTTCAATAGTATAGGGCCCTTTATATTCACGAGGCCCTGGACTGCAGCCCGAAAGGCCCGTATGAAGATCCGTCCTTGACAATATATTTTGAATTCATTACAATTAATAAACGTAGGATTCGTGGAAATCATATCTAACAAAAAAGTATTTAAATCACGTACACACCACTTATACAAAAAAAACTACCTCATTTGTTTCTAAGGAAGCACCGAGTAGTAGATATCATGTGACTATAAATCTGAGTCTTATTGTTTATTATATAATCCCTTCTTTTCCCAAGTAAACGCAGTCAACATTTGTAACCTTGACACTTATGTACAGAAAACACAAGCTAAATTTAAATAAATAAAAATTCGCCATTTTATTATTGACTTACCATTAAGATTCTTCATTTGTTCGGAAAATAAATTTCGAATGAATCGCAACACTACCGTCCGTCAGAGCTAAAGCGCCACTGTACAATAGTGATTTTACACGTTCATAATATAGTTTCCAACATTTCAAACAAAATGGACGATTATTTTTCATATTTTTACATAATTTAAAACAAGAGTTTTTTTTAAAGGAAGTACATTCTCAAATTTAGATTATGCTTTTTTAGTTTTTTTTTCTTGATTTTTTTTTGATTTTGATTCCTTCTTAGAATAGTCTTGCGTTCCTGATAGGACGCTAGCTGAATATAAAATAACTTGTATGTACTAGCTAAGCCAAAAATTAATGTGCAATTTAAAATATGCTATCTTTGTGTATAAAATCCGACTATCCACATTTTAAAAGACATAATATCGAGTTGTAGTAGTTGTCGAAAAAAACAAAAATTAATAAATAATTTTCAGGATTGCCTACACGACTTTGTCTTTTAAGTCGACAATCACACTACTATTATGATATTACTAGACGTTTTCGGTGGGCAGTATGTGCTGTGTCTGCATGGGCACCACCATCTTGATTGTTTCTCCAGTGAAACAGCTTTGCTGTATTTCAGAGAGAAGGGCAAGACAGGCAGTATAATTACTGGCACAGATACTTAAAATCTTAGATAAGTTTTTTTACATGACCGACGTTTCGGATATTTTACAGCAACCATGGTGACGGGAGGACTATGGACGGAGGAGGAAAACTTAATAAACCGTGATAAAATCCGTAAAATTGTTTCTTTATATTGACCGTCCCATATACCCGCCTGGGGAGCCCCCCTCCCCGGCAGGATGTCTAAGATCAGTTCCCATCCTCGCCCTTTGTCCCCTCTCTTTATAAAAGGGGTACAAAGAGCAGCTCCCTCGGTTCAATTGATTTCGCCCAAGGTTTGCCGGGGTCATCTTAGGCTACTGAGACCCACAGCCACGACAAGGTTTGAACCATGATGTTAGAATATATACAGCCTATATTTTTGTCGGATAAATAGTTTTAAACATTACCTCATACAGGCTAATTTACAAAAAATATGCATTATGTTATAATGAAACAATTTTTACGGATTTTATCGCGGTTTATTAAGATTTTTACAAGCCCGACGTTTCAGATACTTTACAGCAACCATGATCACGGTTATTTGAGTTAAGTTATTCGAAACTATCCTATGATATATTAGTTCTCTCTACGCAGAAAGTGCTAACTGGATCTTTAATCTGTGGTATATTATGCTTGGTTTTCTATTTAATTATTTTAATAATGGGATCCCAAGCAGGTGGTAAGAGCCAGCCATCTTCTCTATTGAAATTTGGATGTTTTTTAATTTCAATAGCCTCGCGGATCATCCTTGGTTGGAATCGGTGTTCTTTTGCGAGGACTTGTGGTTTATCAAATCTAATATAATGGCGAGCTTTGTCTAGACTATGTTCACAGATTGCAGACTTAGTGTAAAGTATCCGAAACGTCGGGCTTGTAAAAATCTTAATAAACCGCGATAAAATCCGTAAAAAATTGTTTCATTATAATGAGTGAAATTCGCGCAAACATTAGAAAACAATATGTATTATGTTTGTATGGATTGAATTTAGTCCCCATTTTCACACATGTTTTTGCAGGGATTACTATTACCCTGTGATTCGAGGAGAAAAATCTGTTGTCTGGATTCTGGCTAATGTTTTCCGAATTATAAGAGTACGGGGATATTAAAATATTTATTATCTTTTATGGATTAATTTTTCACTTAATTCCTTTAAATATCTTGTTCGTAAGTACACATCTTGTGGTTGTTTAATATTGTGCGCCTCTTAAGCGAAGCGTTAAGACTTTAGAGAGTTCTTATGCCGGTGCCAGTGTCGTGGGTCGGTCAATCAAGAAGTGCTCTATATGCTGTTTTTTTAAAAATCTATTTTACATTATTTAAGAATTTTAATATAAAACACTAAAGTTATTAAATTGATAATATCTGTATAGCGGAACAAGAAAAACAAAAACCTTCGCCATATTGCGGAAAATTACGGAACTAATTTCTATATGGACTATACTATGTGTTAAGATACATTAGCGACACCAATGCAGTATTTACATATTTCTGGTCAGGCTATATTATACATTATACATTTTTTAGTACAAATATATACCGTTTTTTTTAGAGAGAGATAATCATAGATTTTAAAAGTAATGATAATATGCTAAATATGTATTCAAGTCAAGTAGTAGTTTCAAAGTCGATCTATTTATAGGTCATATATTTATACAGTATTTTAAATTCCTTATTTCAGATTCAAATTCATTGGAAACATTTACGATTACGAATGTTTATTTATATTTAAAGTGCATTGAAATAACTTGTTTCAGTGTGTCATGCATAAAATGTAGCTAAATTCTATGAGAATAAAATTAATACATAGTTGAATATATAAAATATAAACAGGTAGGAATATAAGTATTACTAAGTCTTTGATAAAATATTATTATTTAACTTTATTTAAGCTATATTTTACATATCATTATGTAGGGGAGAAACAACATTTTTTTTAGCTAATAAAAATACGACCAAGAATCTTATATTTTATAAACTCTCTTTTTAAGTTACATTCAATAATGACACGACGTCAACCTTGTGGTAAGCTTATAGGAACTCGCGTCACGGGTCCCAGGTTATCAGCGAACTTAGAAGACTTTCTAAGTTCGCTGCAGGTAATACATATTTTATAATACACTAGCTGTTGCCTGCGGCTTCGCCCGCATAACTTAAAGATGATGATTATAGTATAGTATGCAGTCTAAGTTACTCCTTACAATATCAGCTATCTGCTAGTGACAGTTCCATCAAAATCGGTTCAGCCGTTTCAGAGATTTGATGTAACAAACAGATATACTGACAGACAAACATTAAAAAAAGATTTTTAATGTAAGTATCGTTTATACTTTCATATGCATTTATTTAAAAGCTTTTAGTTAGAAATTACAAACAGACACTTCAATTTTATTTAATTTGTATAGATTACCCCGGTATAGGTAAGTATTTATAGTATCTTTGCCCGTCCCCGTGCCCGTGGGTTAAACACGTGGAATTCTGTCTGACACTCAAGAGCTGATTCAATTTGGCTGTTTGAGACATATACCAATTTTTTTTTCAAGATTTTTTTAATTCTAAGTATTTAGTAATTTTGGAATTTAAACCGTTTAAACACATGTCCATCTAAATCGTTATGGTTAGCAAAATGGCTTGCGTTGCCTGGGCTATGATCAGCAGTGGGACATATAAGGGTTGATGATGATGAGCCCATTCCACTTGCATCCAAGATGCACTGACCTCTGAAACCCAGTGCATCTAGTAAAGGATCAACTAAGCGTTAGTAGTTATAAAAGTAGTACCTAGGTACTCTATAATATTATGACGTCGCGTCAGTGGTTAGCGCGTTGGCGCTCAAGCCGGAGGTTGCGGGTTCGAATCCCGCCAGGGAATAAAAACTTTTCTATGTTCCTGGGTCATGGATGTGTATTAAATATATCAATCACTACATAGTATAAAACAAAGTCGCTTTCTCTGTCCCTGTCCCTTTGTATGCTTAAATCTTTAAAACTACGCAACGGATTTTGATGCGGTTTTTATTAAATAGAGTGATTCAAGAGGAAGGTTTATATGTATAATAAAATCAATTAAATAGTGGATAAATACTGTTATTTTTGAGGTTTCTAATGTGATGTCGTAAATAAACATATTTTTTACACTTACATTGCAAATGCTGGATGAACACTAACAGATAGATCAAAATTATGTACTACATTATTGTACACCTTAGAAAGATCTACAAAAAATCCGCAATGGCATATGGTGTATCTCTTAAGGATAACATACTATATCCATTTTAATACTTAAAAAATGGGCAATTATAAAACGGTAGTTGGAAAGCTATTTACACAAATGTGGTATTAATCCTTATCATTTTAAATATGTTAGTTAGCTTGAGCATTTCATGAAGTATGTTTTTCCCGTTTATACCATGCAAATGAAATGCATATCTTAGAAGATATAGCAAAATCAAAATAATGCGACACCGTGATTTCGACCGAGCCGACCGAGCCGCGCGAGCCGGGCGCTCCGTGATGCCGCGCCTCGCGCCCGAGCCGGGCCGAGCCCCGGTTCCGAAATTTAGGATAATAATTACTATTGTATCAATGTAATATGGTAGAATTGTGTATCCTAAATATGCCTACTGAAAAGTCCGCGATGGCATAATATGTCTATATTATGTTAAATATAACATACTACCTATATCCATTTTAATACTTTAAAAATTGGCAATCTTAAAGCGGTAGGTAATGTAAAAGTTATTTACAAAAATACGGTATTAATCACTTCATATTATAAAATAAAGTCCTACGCCCGTCCATAGATAAATAATCATCATCAATCCGTGTACGGCTGTACATGTAAGATAACGCGGGCGAAGCTGCGGGCAACAGCTAGTGTATTATATAATAAAAATCTTAAATATATGTATATTATTAAAGTATTAAATATATTTCCTATATTTCCGTTGTCTGGTACCCGTAACATAAGCTCTTCGAGAACTTACCACGGGACCAGATTGACGTGGTGTAAAAGCGTCCATAGATATTATTATTATAATCATCGAGCATATAACCAGTGTTCAGCAGTGGACGGATAGAGGCTGATGATGATGATGATGATATAAACCGATACCTAGAGTAGTAATGTGAGCCATAAAATTCCGAAACTGGTCAGTTATTTGTCACCGACCTAATAGCAATTTAACCAACCAGTGATCAGTATGTACGCTCCATCGGCCAATCTTCTATTGATGGGCATCAGTCAGTCAATCAGAGCGCAAAACCGGCGCAGCGTTGCAGTACAAATTTGACGGAATTCATACATACCTAACATTACCACTCTATTCCGGTTATATGCCCGAAGAATATTTTCGACACGTTGACTAGATGGAACGACGATCATCCTTTAATAGCCGGTCCTTGTTAGATGCGCGTGGATCGGTCGTCTTGGCGTTCATACAAAGATGCCTTTGTCCAGCAGTAGATGGACAAAGGCTGATGATGACGATGAACGATGATCATCATCAGTGTTCAGTATATTTATTATCTTCTAGTATAATATTAGTTTGGTTTTTATTTCATCAAACGACACGAAGGTGCGCGTGCATCGGAATGAGTTGTCGTTGAAAAAACTGCAGATAATCTCGAACGATTAGTTTCTTTAATTATTATAACGTCTTATAAATCATTTACTAACAATTGGACATTATTATAGTAGTAAAAATTAGCACAAATATGAATTTTAAATAAGAAGATGTTTCTTTTGTTTATAAAAAGCATGAATATTATTCAGCATTTATCGCACCCCCAACCCAACGCCAGGAGGCCGTGTGGTCGCAGACTGCACGGTAGGCGGGGGGCAACCCCCCACTTTTATAAACCAAAAGTGAGCCAAATGGGCTCACACTAATCCGATGTAGCATTAGGGCCTTCGGGCCGTTAGCATAGATCCATCCGAAAAAAACTAATGTTAATGAAATTTGGTATGGTAAAATGTAACATAATTTTTGCTTTGTAAATTTATGTAGTCCCTGAACTTTTTCTTTCTCGAATCATGAATAAACTGTGTCATATTCATGTAATACTTTTAATTAAAATGCCACGCTATGTATATAGCCAAATTAAAATCATGTTCATCCATAATATTTTTTTAATGTATTTTATGATTTTTTTTTTCGGCAGGGCTAGACTTTTCGGCCTGATGGCCTTTAAGCTCAATCGGTACAGTAAGTGAGCATATAGCTCACTTAAGAAATATTCGAAAGGGGGACGCCCCCCTCCGCGCCCCGCAGAGGGCGCGGTTCATCGCGCGCGCTGCTCGGGAGAGCAGGATTTGGACTAGTCAAATCCGATACGGTCGACGAATCTTTTATGGTTGAATTTAACCTATCATCATGAGGGCCGGCCCTCATCCCTCCCTCTGGAGAGGGAGGCGGGTCATGCGCGGTGCCCAAGCAATCTAGCGGTAGCGTAAATATCGTAGTATTTTATGAATTCTCCCTCTGTATCCTTTGAATATACGCCGCGTTTCCATACACCGCGTTGCAACGCCACAACATAGTTATATTATTTTGTTGCATTATATTGTATTTTTTAGCTTTATCATCGTATTGTGTCATTCCTCCTTCTCCTTGCTTCGTGTTCCTCATGCACACATTTATAACGGAACATGGAATAAAATAATGAAATATCGTATAAGCGGGCGCTTCGAGAGCTGAGGTGTAGCGGGGGCATTACGGCATGACAACGCCGTTTCCCGTCGCGACATTCGAGTCGATTTTACTCCACAGGCGTGCCTTATTAAAAGAGATTCCTTTATGAATACAGGCCGATCCATTATGTCATACTCTTGTGTCGCATCGCGCATGTGCCACAAAGTCGACTTAATGCACTACAAATAGTCCAAAATAAATTTTTATGCATGGCAACCGGTTGCCCGTTGTACGTAAGAAACATCGACCTGCACAGGGACTTCAGATTAGAGTCCATTAGGGGCCACTTCAAAATGACGTCAGAACGTCACTTTGAAAAGGCACTCCACCCAAACCCGCTCATCGTGAGCGCGGCAAACTATTCCCCAGGTAGCTCAGTTCCAATTAGACATAGGTTACCTAAGCATGTTTTAACAGATCCAGCTGACGAAATCCCTCAGACTACTAATGCGCGACGCAAAAGCGCGACGCGAACGTCACAACATATACAGACACACACACGGTGCTAGGTATACCTGCACACCGCTTGGGCCTTGAACGTCGAACCCTACACATGGAAACCACATCGATCCGGATCGATCGCGGAAACTTAGGTTCGAATCCGATACAATTAGACACAAACCCAGATCGCGCAAACAGCGCTAGCACTACGCTACCGCTAGATTGCTTGGGTACCGCGCATGACCCGCCTCCCTCTCCAGAGGGTGGGATGAGGGCCGGCCCTCATGATGATAGGTTCAATTCAACCGTAAAAGATTCGTCGACCGTATCGGATTTGACTAGTCCAAATCCTGCTCTCCCGAGCAGGGCGCGCGATGAACCGCGCCCCCTACGGGGCGTTGCGCAAAGTATATAAGCGCGGTAACTTTCTACTTGGATAGCTCGGTTCTGTTGTCCGACAGTTATTACCACTGACCATGGTCGACAATCGAGCCCGTCTTATTCCGATGTCTATCGGAACTGCCTGGTTTCAAACATAAGCGAACAACAGCCTACCATCCGCCATGCAACGGATTGGTAGAATGATTTCATAGTCAACTTAAGACCGCAATAATATGCCACACCAATGGCAGGTGGACAGAGGCGTTACCATGGGTCTTATTGGACATAAGGATTTCGATCAAAGAAGATTTCCAGGCTTCATCTGCTGGATTGGTTTATGGTGAGTTGCTGAGACTACCCGGCGAATTTTTTGAGCCTACTGTCAACTGCGCGACTGATATTACCGATTTTCTAGCCAGACTCTCTGCGCCGAAAAGTTGCCAACTTAACGCCACTGTAGGCCTAAAATTGTTATTTTTAAAGATCTGGAAACATGCGATTGTGAGCCGTGAGGGTGCAACTCGAGGCTCTCACCAGCCTGCATATTATGGACCACATGAATTATTAAATAGAAGCAACAAAGTTTTCAAAGTTGTATTAAAAATAAAGAAGTCGATCGATTGACCGGCTAAACCAGCCTTCATACTGTCTGTTCAGGACAACGAACCCGCGACAGGTATTAAAAAAAAAATCACGACGCGTTCCGGTTGACAGATAAAATTCCCAGATTATCGCCCTTCTTGGCCTCTAGAGGGGGGTGGAGTGGGCTATATTTACATACACGTTCATACCTTTACACAAAACGCATTACATATAACCTGATCAGATGAGTAAAAACCCTCGCCATGTTGCGGAAAATTTCGGAACTAATTTCTGTATGGATTATACTGTGTTACCGTATAACAGTGGCGACACCAATGCTGCGGGGTTTAAGTATTTTTGGTTGGTATATTGGCCGTGTTGTATCGTTATAATAATTTTGGAATGTTAGAGATGTCAGATTTGACATGAAAGAAAGAAACATTTATTCAACACAAACAGGACAGGACAGACACACAGAGACAGAAAGAGATACACAGAAAAACATTTTTGATTGCACAAACCTAATAATAAGACAAAAAAAAAAAAATTAAGACAATTATTGCAAACAAAAAAGGGAAAGGTGTGAATCTTTGCATCTAATGTTGTTTTTGTTAATTGATTTTTTTTATTGAAATTTGTTAATTGAATCACTTAACATAGACAACTTCTAAAAAAATGACCAAAAGATCTGAAAACTAGAATCTAAGAGCTTCAAAATGCTTTATTTAGATTGTCGATACGACCGTTTTTAGCGAGACAGAATTATTTTTTACAGCCTTTAAAAAATCACAAAAAAAGGAATTTCTTTTTTTTAGATTCTTATATTTTTCCATTAGAACACTATTTCTTTAAAACCTACATATTTTAAAACATAGTTAAGAATTTTAGATTGTTCATGCTGCCATAACTACTCCTGTCTTAACATTCCATAAATCCATACTATGTTGATATTTGCTTCACAAGGTTTTCGATGTGAGATAATTGGTCGCATACCATGTTGTTATTGGTACGGTCTTATAAAACACATGTTCATGAATCCGCGACTTTTTCATTCCTTTGTGTGTTTTACGTTATATACGAAGGTAGATCGACCTTCGGCTATATAGGAAACCCTTCGAAGTTTTATTGTTATTTAAAACTATTTGAAACGAGATATTTACCTTTTTTTTTCTTTTACACCGGGAAATGCTTTAAGGCATCTCGCTGGGAAGAGGAGAACTCCCCAGGCGGATATGTGGGACTCTCTGCGCCCTAAAGATGGTAAGGTGGATGCAGCTCTACCCACTAAAACTCGGCGAGTGCCACCAATGCAGCTTTTGGTGAGGTACCCCCGATCTGTTGAGTAAACAGGGCACCTCGACGGCTTGTCAGTCTCTCTAGGGAACGACAATACCCGTCGGGACAGTACAATGGGGTGAGGTTCTCATCCTCGCCCCTTGTCCTCCTGCTCTTTTGTCCCCTCTTGTAATAAGAGGGGTACAAAAAGCCCCCTCGGCTCAATTGGCTTCGCCCAAGGTTGGGGCACAAAGAGTTCCGTACCATTACATAATATACAACATTAGATACTTTAACAAAAATTAAGATTTATGTTTATGGAATTAAATGTTTTTTAGGGTTCCGTAGCCAAATGGCAAAATATAAATACGTGTGTTTGTTAGTTTGTAAGTTTTCAAGCTTATTCAATGCGGGCATCAATTTGCGTCGCGTCGGTTGTTGTTTATTTTGTTGTTAATCAATCTGTCTGTCTGTCAGTCTGTCAAACCAAAACTTATACTTCCCATAGAATACAACCCTCACACCGGTAAAACAATTAATAACATTTTCTAATCGTAGACAGGCACGATTTTATTGATATAAAAAAAAAACTAAGAAGATAAACATGTGTTTAGATTACACGTGCCATGATGTTCTTTATTATTTATTTATTAGTTTGCCTATCCAACTAACATAAAAAAAATAAAAAAATATTATGTCTATATCGTAGTTTAAACACATAAAAAATCTTTCTTTGTTTTAACTCTATTGTAAAATGCTACCGATGAATTAAATGTAAACACAGTAGAATATTTATAACTAGGCTTAGTAAGACGTTATCATATTTGGTCTTTATCAAATTTTGTAACACACGTTCGAGCTCCCGTAGCCTGGGGCTTCGTGTCATAAATATAGTTGATACAACAGTAGCTATACCCTTAATTTGAAGTTATAAAATAATAAAAATCGACAGAGAGAGCTGAGGTTACTGCAATCATGATTTCAGGATTAAATGGGCCATAGTGTCTGTAGTGAAAATAAATGATTTATTATTATTATTATTATAAATAACATTTTTGGAGAATACTCTCTTGGAGTAGTAAGATACTACTCATAGTGTGATGGCATAGAAATATTGAGTCCGTTATGTACTTGACAGGTTATTTGTATTACATTAGTGCTTTTATGCCAGGCCCTCCATCATTTTATTATTGGACATGCCAACCATTTTTTCTTTCATATCAATAAACCGCGATAATATCAGTAAATATTGTTTCATTTTAATGAAATTCTCGTAAACATTAGAAAACGATACGTCGAACATTTTATGCAATATCTTTCACACATCCAAGACTTATAGCATCAGTATCGAGAAATATAAGTAATAAGTTATAATGAACTTGGGACCCATACGAAAAAAGTATAGTAGGTACGAAGTCATTGTCTCTAAAATGCACGAAACCAAAAAAAAAAAATACAGCCAGGGAAATCAAACCGGTTACAAACATGATTATTAAAATATCTCCGTTTTGTATTTAAATAGTTTTTTTCACATGTATAATGAGGCATTTACGTCTGATTGGGAATTTTGTTCCCCGTCGCTGTGGCACATTCGCTTAATGTATGGATTTACATTGTCCACGAAATCTCTGTAGTGACATTGGACGGTATGAATATTTTCAATACATAATATGTGAAAATTATATGTTGAATTATTAATCCTACTAACATTATAAACGCGAAAGATTGTAAGAATATATGGATGTGTGTGAAAGGGTAATTTCACGCAAAAACTACTGAATGAATTTTAATTAAACTTTACAATAACATAGCTTTTATGTTATGAGAATAACATATAGGCTATAATTATCCCTGTACTCCCACGGGAATGGGAAGTACGCGAGTTAAAACGCGGGGCGCTGCTCGTTATTATTATTTGTGAAAGAATTTAATCTCAAAACCACGAGGAATAATTTGCTAGAAATTGTTGTCATCCATCAGTCATCTGCTTTAGCACTATTAAGTAATAATAATAATAATAATTATTATTATTTATTTTCTCACCACAATATTGTAACAAGACATTTGTAGGTACATAATAATAGGATCACTACAAGTCAAATTGTTTGCTTTTATGTTCGTTCACTGCTTTCATGATTGCCATGTAGGAAACTTGACATATAATTATATAGTTAATAGAATCAGGCGTTACTTTGCGGAAATCCATTATATAAGATATTAAATTATATTATATTAATTAGCTAGATAATTGCTAATTAATATAATATAATTATATGTTCGACCCATGTGTTGACATGCGAAAAAAATTTAACTTTGATAGATGTCTTCTACTAAGTTAGCCATTCTGATGATTATTTATATCATAGGAGGGCAATCGAGCAGTCGAAGCCTTTTGGCGACTATCGATGCACACACAAACAGAGATTATGCATTGTCTTCCTTTTCCCTATCCCTCGCAATGGGTCACGGGAAACTCACAACACGCACGAAACGCGACAGCAATTTCTGACATTTCTAGTACTCATACCTTACATGGGGCCGTAGAGTCGCTTGATCCCCATACAAAGTAGGATCGATAAGCATTTAAAACATTATTTTAGCTGACCTGACATTTTCTCAAAAAATTTGTGAATGCAATTCAGAATATCTTAAAAAGTTATGGATGGTATCCCACGAACGTTTTCCTGTAACTATATCGGTTAAGGTACCTGCCCTTCCTTACTATATCGGTTAAGGTACCTGCCCTTACTTACCCGTCACAAAAATCCATTCTGTATATATACAGTAAAAGCCAATAAAATGTAATGTTAAACATTTCTTTTAAAAATGGACCAAATTATGTTTCAAGATTTTTCCAAATTGGATGAAACTTTGGATTATTCTATTTGAGTAGGTATCTAATACAAAACATTTTTGTTTATAACGTTCAAATATAGTGCCACAAGGGACATTACATACATACATACATATACTGCTAAACACATTACCGTTATTAGATTGATTTATATAGAGTGCAATTGCAATCATGAGCATTCTTTTAAGTTTAGACACTGCCCATGTAACTACTAATGTTACGAATACTAAAAATAAAATTAAAGCATGTTATTAAAAACCCTTATAATTAAATCCTGTCATAAAAAGTATCAAGTTCGGTTGGGCGCAGTTTGGTTTACGAAAATGCCGCCCGCGTCGTGTAGAATACGTAGACCTCGCGTCAGTTATGTACGTGACGGATACCTATCTATGAGAATCTTATCTATCTATCCCTTGCTTGCATTTTTTTTTATAAATCAGCTTATTATTAGCCGTAATGCAAATAGTATCATTAGTAGTGTCTAAATTTGAAAGGAAGCCCATGATTTCAATTGCAGCTTGTATATTATAAAAATTAATTTACATTAAAAATTACATGATGACCATGTCTTGCATTCTAATGTTTTGTAGGATTAGAATTTAAATAAAACCTTCGAAAACTTGTAAATCATAATTATTATAATAAGTATGTATATCAGGATAAGCTACTTGACTATCGATATAACGTTCACATTGAAATTATGCGTTTATTTAGTAATCCATTAAGTATATGACATAATAATTATCCTATTGAGTTCATTGTGACATAACTAGATTGAATAGATAAGATAATATTGTTTATATAATAAATAATAAACCGTTAATAACTTTAAAAATCAGAGAATTATATTCCTAGTACTTATATACTATATATCGTATTTTGTATCGTTTGGTCGATAGGGGCTGATGATGATAATGATGATGATTCCTAGTATCATAGTTGCGAATAATATTTGTTGTTTCTCCCTTTGCTGTGTTTCGGAGAAGAGGG
The DNA here is from genome assembly GCA_963853865.1 of Helleia helle. Lineage (NCBI taxonomy): Eukaryota > Metazoa > Arthropoda > Insecta > Lepidoptera > Lycaenidae > Helleia > Helleia helle. The sequence continues at coordinate 12,735,776 of OY971420.1, forward strand.
CAAGACAGGTATTTTATTTGGTAATTTGGTATTTGCTTGAATGACAAAAGCTTATTTTGATTGAATTTAAATAAAAATAATTAATACTTACTTATACTTTATGTACTTTAGTTTAATATAGTTTTTGTTATGCTAATAGTATAAGAGTGAGAATCATTTAATATGAAGTCAAATATGTCTTAACATACAAACATATTAACTAATTAATTATTAATAACCTAATATAATACTTATTGCAAAGTAAACGAAGTGACAGGAATGTAAAACCTTAACATTACTGTGACATTACTGAGGTCAATCTAAGCAATTAACTTAGTCCAAAGTTTTTTTTACATACAAGGAAACATTTAATCTTACTAATATTATAAAGGCGAAAGTTTGTAAGTTTGGATGTTTGTTGACCTATCATGGCAAAACGCCTGAACTGATTTGGCTGAAAGTTGAAATGGTGATAGCTTATACCTTGGATTAGGAGATAGGCTATAAAAATAATCATCATCAATCCCGATACGGTTGTAAAGTTAACGCAGGTAAAACTGTGGGCACCAGCTAGTATTTAATACAAGAAAGAATCTACATAACTGATATAAATAAATAGAAAATAATTCAGAACTATTGCATTATTGTAGGTAACATCATGGTGTATTTACTCAAATATTTTGTATCAAGTGCAGGAGAAATAAAATGAAAATAACCACAAAAAAATTGTAATAGGTAGTGCCATTCTGCTTTGCAGCCGAATTGGGCCGGCACGAGCAGGGTGGTGTCTCACTCACATAATACCGGCGTAAAGTGACAGGTAGGTATGCTGTTGCGTTTCGTGTGGTTTGTGAGTTTCCGATGGCCCATTGGAGGGGAGAGGGAAAAGGAGGCTAACACATAATCTCTGGTTGTGTGGATGTGTATGGGCGTTAATTATAACTTATAAGCGGGAAAATACAATATTCTATAAACATTTTATAAATTCGAGTCTACGATATCTCGGAAACAACCACTACGTCAATCCATTATAATAATAGGTTGAGAAAAAATAAACCCGACGGTTATGAGACGAGTATAAAGTTAACGTTGTGGTTTTAGCATCCAACCGCAAAATTCCACAAAATCGATCTCGTCTTCCACCGCTGTCAGGCCCATTCAAAGGAACTTCTGATCTTGCATCACGAGGTATAAACCTTAGGGTTTCGTGGCAAAAGGAAAACGCCATGCTGAATATTTCCATTTATGTTACACATATTTTATCCGACAATCCTACTTTATAGCAGCTTTTCCATACGCAGGACTATGTTACTACCCCACCATAGTTAAGGCCTTGTCGCGGTGGTGGGGCTCAGTAGCCTAGGGTGAGTCCAGCACATTGGCGAAGCGAATTGAGCCGAGAGAGCTCTGTGTAGCTCTTATAAGAAGAGGGGACAAAAGAGCAGGGGACAAGGGGCGAGGACGGGAACCTCACCCCATCCCGGCGTTGGGAGGGGTTGTTCTGAGGTGCAGCACAACCCCTCCATGGAGGTGGCGTCGGTCCCGTGAGGGACTGACTAGCCGTCGAGGTGAACTACTCAACAGATCCGGGGCACCTCAACAAAGGCGCCATTGGTGGCACTCGCCGGTTTTTAGTGGGAAAAGCTGCGTCCACTTACCTTTCGGGTGCAGCAAGTTACACATACCCGCGTGGGGAGACGCACTATCCCGCGAGATGCCTTAGAGAATTTCGCGGCGTTAAAGAAAAAAAAGGACTACGTTACTAATTCAATTATTAAAAACAATTGAATTAGTAACATAGTCCTGCATATCACAATATTACTAGGCTACGACAGATCCATTTTAAGATGTTACTAGGCCGGACTCAAAATACATATCTATTTCAAAACGTATTTAAGGTTTTGCTATCATTATTTGATGATACTCTAAGAGGATTAATATTCGGATCGGATTTCTGTGTTCTTTCGGAATTCGGAAAAACATAATGAACACTTACAGAGAACCTTATTTTTTTCTAAATTTCTGAGCTGCAGCATACAACACTGAGAATGTTGAGCTTAAATTTTTGGGTGTTTATTTTTGCTGAGAATGCCTTTTTATATCCTAAAAAGTTACCTCCATCGCGTGAGCTCTTTGCCAATACACTATACCCAATAAATACGTAATGGAAAATATAACAGAAGACTATTCAAATTTTTACAACAAAGGTTGTAGTTTTATATTTCTCGTTAGTTTTCCTTTTCACGTAGTAGTTGCGAAATACGTAAAACGAAGGTCATGGAATACTAATTCCCTCCGCGGTTAAGACTACATTGTTATTTCCAATCATAAATCTGTCGAATAAATGAATAAGTATGTAGTGGACCCGAAGGACCAACTTGTGAATCTAAACCATTCTTAAAGCCTTAGAACACACAAGAAATTTCATCAAAATGCCAGCCTTTTATAAGTCCAGTCTCAGGCACATATAGTTATTGTCTTGATCGTTGTCAATGCCATGCCTTTTAATCTTTTTCTCCTAAATCTTCTAAAATTCATTACTTGAAACTGTAGAGTTGTTTCTGACCCACTTTTCAACATAGTACATCAAAAAAATCAATTAAGGCCTTAATCCACGCAAACATAGCCAAGAACAGGTAGCACACAATTTAATATAATATTTTTAATTTTTACAATCGATATAAATAGTATAGATAACCGAGATCGATATGCTGAATCGTGCTGAATAATAATGAATAATTACGTCTACATTATGTAACAAGATACTATAAAACTGCTTTCGGTTTAAGCGAACATTATGATATTTTATAAACCCAAATCAAGGAATAATACTCGCTAGTCTCTATTGTCAAGATGACTTTCGCTACTAAGTCTTGAGCTTAAGTAACTTCCTCTTGAACATTATTTTACATTATAAATCGAAAAAATAAGCATCTTCCTCTGCCTAGCCTTTTCCCAACTATGTTAGAGTCAGCTTCCAGTCTAACCATATAATGCTGGATACCGGTATTTTAAATGAAGCGACTGCCTATCGGCTTATCCTCCACAACCAAGTAACTGGGTAATAAGATAGCCCGTGGTAAGACTGGTTGTCTGACTTTCGAGCTTCTGACAACCCGTAATGATCTTCAAAGATCCACGTATGACAGCCGGGACCAACGTCTTGACGTGCTTTCCGAGGCTCAGAGGAGTCTTATGTAAAACAAACGTAGCGTAACCTGATGGATTGATCCGTGCGGCTGTTATTAGCCACGAGCTCTTCGTATCTAAATCCAGCCAAATCGAAAAACAAGCATATGGTGATGATAATATTCCTTACAAACTGAAGATAGTGTAATAATTAGTATAATTAGTTTTTTTAAGGATAATAGAATATCTGCTTTAATCCTTCCGTGCTTAGTCTATTTTTATTTATTTAGCCTTCAACAAAACAAAACAATTCAATCCGCTGCATCCTCTCTTTTGCGCCAGCTTTAACGTTACACGAAAGGTCACACGACAACATTATTCATGGTCTAGGCCACGCGTTTATTCAATGCTCGAGTTTTAACAACATAGTAGCTCCTTATAATTTGTTGCAGCTTATACGTATGGTCGTCATTCTGCTCAGCATGGCAATTATAAGCAAAATCTTTGCATCAGAGAGCACCCATGCTTAGCGAAGGAGTACGAGATTTAATATTTGCTTTTTGTAAATCAAAAATAAGTTTTTTTTTAGGTTAGATGTGTGTGCGATGCAGAATGACAATGTTTGCGTACGGATTTTTGAAGATAATGATGACGATAATAGTGATGATGGCAATAGGAATTCTCTTAAAAATCGCTTTATGCATGATAATATTTTATTGAATTTTTTGCTCTAACCACGACTGTTGCAGAACTAAGCCCAATCGCCGAGTATTCTATATTTGGGTTCTCCATTAAAATAAAATTTGACAGTAATAATTAGACTTGGTTTTGTCAGATATTAAAAAGATTTTTTACTTAGCTCTATTATACATCTCGCAAAAAAAAATATTGCGATTAGTCAGATTGCTAATTGTTGTTTGCAGTAATTATTTCCGCTAAATATTTGGCTATTATAAGCGGCGCAAGAAACAACGCATACAAAAAAATCGCAGTTACACAGAGCCTTATTATATATATCTTTTTGACGTGACAACGTCTTATAATTCGATGGAGCCGGTTGCAAGAACGAAAGAACATGATGTATGCGGCGTTACCTCGCTATGAGGCGTTCCATTTTCTTATGACGTTGTCACGTTCAACTATCGTCAGTAAACCGACTTTACAGACAACCGATTTTTTGATGAATCTATAGACTATCGTTTTCTCGAGTTTGTCTCACAGATACATGAGGCAGACCGTTTAGCAAACTATAACCTAGAAAAATGCAAATTGGAGGAGATGTATGTTAAAATGAATACGCTTCATATTCGTGGTAATTGCAAGCTACTTTTCGTACGTTGTTGAATGGTGTTTGTAAATAGTTTGGAAAATTAATTAATTATAAACATGAAGGGAAATCTATCATGCGATTGTTATTATTTTTAGCTTTGGTAAATTATAGCTGCAGCTCCGTTATATAAAAGCTTTTGATGCATACACGTGCTTGGGACATGCCAGGCGTGAATGCGTAGGCCGTATACAATTAGGCTAGTTCCTAGCTTGTTTGTGTTTCATTATTACGTATCATCGGATCGTCCATTTTGCCTCAATTAATTAGCATAAAAATAATTAGTGTCTAATTTTATCTCTATGTGGTTTGTGGTCGTAACGATGTAATTTTAAACAACTATTTTAACCTATGTTTAGATTCAATTTATACATAATATATTGTAAAATATCGACTATACACGACGATATATACGACAGATAGTTTGGGGAAAACCGCGGGAAACAGCAAGTTTCAAATAGACATCATGACATTGTGTATCTGTGCTAATGTTTACGAGCTGTTATCAATATTGTTAATGACATAGTTGGAAATTGTAATTGAATACGAAAGGAATGAGCTCCTGTGATAAGAACCAAGGCTGCACGCGATGGTATAAGGTAAAGCAACACTTTTTTTAACTAATTATGTAATATTATGCAAAAAATTCACAATAATATAATTAAAGAAAGTTAATAATGCAATTAAACAAATTAAATGAAATTACACCTTGGCTTTAACATTTACTTGCTATATTTATATTAAACCAATTGCTGTAGATTTTCTTAAATTATTCAAACCAGTATATAAAAGTATAACTTTTAACAGGACATTTTTTCGGATATTTTATAAAACTACTGTTCGGTTGTTAATGCGATTGCGTTAAATATTTTGACTTTATCATAAATGAGAATTCTAGAGGTGAGTAGAATGTGAGACCATGAAAAAAAAATTAACATAGAAATTAAGCACGACTTAGCATTGTCCTTGTTGAAACCTTTTCAATATTTTTATTAAAAGTCACGGTATTTGTGATCAAACTCCTCCTTAACGGCACGACCGATTTTTATTATTTTTATGTATTTTTATTATTTAGTAGGTATGAGAATATATTGTCGTGAAGTATATTTCATACCTATAGATGATTAGGATGTCCCTATCCACAAGAAATATTTTATTAATAACATTTTTTGTATTACACACAATTCGTTATTTTTTAATCAAACAAAATATGCACTCGAAAAAACTTATATGGCAGAACAACGTTTGCCGCGTCAGCTAGTATTAGGTAGTGTTATAATATCATTAGAATTTACATGATTTCACGGAAGATACCACACCCTGGGAATAAGGCGTTCCTCCCGGGCATTTCAGGATAAGATGTTAAAATTGTTATATAATATATATTATTAGCAAAACAGACGAATAGCCATTTATATAGTAACAGGGTTATATTTGCGATATTTAAAAAAATCTTTCCGGGTATAATTTTCGTCAACCTTGAAAAACTAACAACTCTAGAAAAAGTTATAAAAAGAAATAGTCTTGTAAATACTATATTTTTCCATGTCATATAAATAACATAACGACAATATTGTTTTATATTGTCACTCAACATTGTTAGATGAATCATTTGTTATCTTGTAATTTACGATAACTATGCAATAAATGAAATATTTTAACTCGAATTTTACTCCTTCGGTAATGAAGGAAGACTATATGGATGATACTTAGTATGTGTTGACGTAAAAAGATACAGTGACGACACCACGCATTTGTATATTTTTGGTTAGGCTATAAAAAAAAGTATGAAACTTTGAGCGTGACAGTATAATGATGCCACATCAGATGTGGCAGTGAATGAAGGCCTTGTAAGAAGGAAGGTTTTTCTTGCTTGTAAGGAGTAAGTTGAGGTAAGCTTGTTGGCTTGCAAGAAGCAAGTTGAAGTAAGTTATTTCGTTCTACGTTAATTTTAAAGCATTATTTTCAATGATTAAAATTCCCATACAACCGCCACCATCATAGTTTTAAAAACATACAATTAAGTATATTGCAGTGTTAAAGTTCAAAGATTGCTCATAATTACTACAATACACGAGTAGGAAAAGATATCGCAGAGCTAAGTAATAGAGTTAAGATAACATAGGTAACACTGGTTAGTATTCTATATATAATATGGATATTTAGATTTTTTTCTTCGGGTTGCCTTCACACTTTCCTATCAACAAAATTTCTGTCTTACTAATAGTACGGCCTTTCACAATTTTGCTACAAAAATTGTAAGCATGTCTGTACACAACCAAATTAGCTAGGCTATTTGAGAATTTTTTTGGCATTTACGAGAGAGCACATGCGTGACACGCCTCCCTCTCCTGAGGGTGTGATGAAGGCCGGCCCTCATGATGATAGAGTAAATTCAACCGAAAAAGATTCGTCGACCGTAACGGATTTGACTAGTCTAAATCCTACTCTCCCGAGTAGCGCGCGCGATGAGCCGCGCTCTTTGCGGGGCACAGCTGGCGGCGACGCCCTTTTGAATAATTCTTAGGTGAGCCATCTGATCTTCTACTGTTTTTGAGCTTAAAGTCCATCAGGCCAAAAAGTCTAGACTCTAGCCTTTCCAAAAAGAAAACAAGAGAGCTCTATATTTAGCGGTGAATTGCTCATTGTTACTACATGTTAATGATGATGATGACAGAACCTAGTTGGTTAGTCGACATTAAAACTATATAAGATGTCTGTGCAGTCACCGGTTCATGTTAGATGCAAGAAGCGGGGGAGAGAGCGGATATTCTATGGACTTTCATTGAAAGAAGCCTGCGCCTCACAGTGGATGGATATGTGCTGATTATGATGAAAATGTAGAATCTACATTAATTGTAGACTACTTTCTACACACTTCAACTAATATTAACATTTGTCTAAAAGTACACTTTATGCTAATTCAGCTCTGCATGCCAATTTTTAGCCATATTAGTTTCTTTCTTTGCGTCACCAGTAAGAAAAATCCAAACTTTTACACAAATATGAGAACATTTAAAACAAGCCCGCGCGTTTGTAACTCCTAGACTACATATCAGTACTGGAATATACTTCAAACGCTCAGCCTTGTTGTGTTCATGTATTTGCCTGTTCCTGACAGTTTACGAAGGTTAACTCTGATGTTAGTGTTTGACGTAAAGCAAACTCAACTCAACCTAGTTTTTGGTCAAAGTTCATTTACAAAGCGTATTTTAAGCTATTGCACTGTTGTATAGGTAAATAACTTTTTCTGAATGATTTATTTAACATATCAAAGATAACTCATTAAACGACCTTAAATGTTAGTAAGTAAAATGCATTTTTTAACCCCGATGCGAAAAGACGGGTGTTATAAGTGATCGCTAAGCATGCAGGCCTGTAGTTTTTAAACGGATGAATAGATAATATTATGAATGCAGTTGTTTGGAATAAGGTGTTCTGCCATTGGTCCTAAAACACGCCGTTCGGGCGTTTAACGGTTATTAGAATTTTGTTATGGCGTTAGATTTTTTAGATACAAAATTTTGTATTATTGATCCTATCATCTATACTAATATTATAAAGTTGAAGAGTTTGTTTGTTTGTTTGAACGCGCTAATCTCACGAACTACTGGTCCGATTTGAAAAATACTTTCACTGTTAGACAGCCCATTTATCGAGGAAAGCTATAGGCTATATAACATCACGCTGTGACATATAGGAGTTGAGTAACGCGGGCGAAGCTGCAGGCAACAACTAGTCGTTAATACAATCATTCGACAAAGTTTAAGTTAGTCCAAGAATACCGTAGAATAAATCTGTAATTTCAAGATATATAATCAGGGCTATGGTAAAGAACAACTATATAATTTATACAGAACACGTTTTTTAAATTTTTTATATCGTTATCGGTTCGGGTCTTAGGTGGAAACTATATAACTATGCTACGAGCGACGATGGCCCAGTGAGCGACGATGGCCTAGATGGGCTCGGCCTCTTGAGTGAGAGCCGAGAGGTCCGGGCTCGATCCTGACCCCCCCTCCTGTGATGGCTAGAAATGGGGTTTTCCGAAATTTCTACGTGCACCTGAACATGTGACCATCGCTTGCTCACCGGTGAAGGAAAAATAGTGAGGAAACCTGCATGCCTGTTGAGATTAAAAGTCTTTGAAGGTGTATGAAGTTTACCAACCTGCATTGGGCCAGCGCATCGGTGAACTATGAACCCCAAAACCCTCCTCGCCTGATTTCGAGGAGGAGACCCGTGCTCAGCAGTGGGCATATAAGGGTTGATAATATTATTATTATTTTATCAAACTAATTATACTAGCCCCCATGAGGCATTCCACCATATTACATGAGTAGGTACAATGCATTGAGATGATATTATATTATTAACTAGTGGCCCCGACAGACGTTGTCCTGTACAAAATATTTTTTTGTGAATCTAAACCATCCTCGAATCCCCTTGAACTCACACAAAAAAAATCATCAAGATTGGTCCAGCCGTCTAGGAGGAGTTCAGTGACATACACACGCACACAAGAAATATATATATAAAGATTAGCTATTTCCCCGCGGTTTCAGTCGTTAAAAAAACTTTCTTCTAATGCATTTTGTTATTGGTATTCCCAGAGACAACGGTCCGCATCGCACGCATCGTGTCAAACGGATCGTAAGTAGGTAGTATTCTTTGTATAGAAAGTGACACTTGAGTGTGATCGGTACGTTGCGGATCAGTGAAAGCACTTGTGTGATTTTTTTAATTATTATTATGCTATTCATAAATAATAACAAAAAACTGAAATTTTAATATTCATAAATACAGGCTGGTTCAATGATACCAGTTATATGAAAAAATAATTTTAATTTAGATTTAGCAGAATTACTAATAAAGAGATGTTTTTTTTAACCTATGTTAATTCGAACTACGTACTGACCTCATTCACTTTATCTATACAGATAAATAAAATTGGAGTGTCTGTTTGTAATATTAAAATAACCACATTTTACTAAATGCATGTGAATGTATAGGCGGTACATATACCAAAATAGCGTTTTTAACCATTTTTGACTGTCTGTCTGTTTGTTTGTTCTGGCTAATCTCTGAAACGGCTGGGCCAATTTTGACGGGACTCTCACTGACTGATAGCGGATGTTATAAGGAGTAACTAAGGCTATAAAAATAATCATCATCAATCCGGACACGGCTATAAATCTAAGTTAACGCGGGCGAAGCTGCGGACAACAGCTAGTTATATAGATTTGATGTGTTTCAACTGCGAGCTAGTTTATTTAAAAACATTGGTAGAGCTTATAAAATTTATTTTAAATGTGTATAATTCTTCTGTATGTCACTGAAATCCTCCTAAGCGACTGCACCGTTTATAATGAAACTTTATGTGTTCGAGTGGATTCGAGAATGGTTTAGATTTACAATTCGGTGAACTACAAAATGTATTATACAGAACGTCTGCCGGGTCCGTTAGTGTTGTATCATATCTAACACGTAAGAGATTCTATGATATCATCCGTAGTATTTTTAGGCACAAAGATTATCACTTCAGTGATAAACAAACTGCAGAAATCAGTAAGAAGAAGGGTCCAGCCGGCCTAGCATGCTCGCACGACAAAATTTTGCCTACCCCTTTTCTCGTATTATCTCTCTGTCTACAGTAGCTAACAAGCGTTTTCAATATAAAGTAATTTAAACTTAAATAAATAAAAATGGGTAGCTATTGTTTGTATACCGTCGGATTTCCCTACTATAATTATATAATTTCGGTATACGAAGACTGTTCTCGTAGTAGTACTCTTCGTACTAACGAGGTAATCGAGAAAATACTCGTTTTAGACATTACCTCTCTCTCTAGTCAAGAGATATCAATTTGTACGCATGCATGGTTACCCACCTGACAAAGAATAACGAAACTTGTTTGAAAAAAGAATAAATATTAGATTACCAATGTTAATTTCACTCATTATAATGAACCGATTAAATCTTAACGAACCGTTATAAAATCCGTAAAAAGTTGGTTCATTGTATAATTTTCGCAATCATTAGTTCAAACTACATACTTGTACTCTCTTCAGGGATCGAAGCATTCATTTTATCATCGGAATTATAATATTAGTGAATTAAAAAATATCAATTTGATTCAAATATAATGTGTGTGTTTTTTTAATTTTATAATCATTCCGTTCTCTATCTGCCGCAATTAAAAGGAACCGGACAACAATAACGGGTTTTGTTGTAACGTGTTTTGAGCAGAATCTGCGTGTCATTAAAATGAGTCCACATGTATTTTTACCAACGCTCGAGATAATTTAGTCGCTTCTATTATTATTTGACAAAAAAAATATTGTGATCTGTGTTATAAATAACCGCGGAAGGAAAATAGCATGCTTTTTACAAGGTTGTAACATTTTATGTTTAATTTTTATCTTTCATATGAATTGATCTTGGGTTTCGTTACAAAATCACAGCTCGTTTGAAACGTATTTCTAATGTAAGTTTGGTGTTTTGTACTATTGTGAAGAAGTGAAGTGGGGAAGATTCCCGCGTAAACTAATTTCTCGTTAAACTGATTACTCCTTTTATTATCAAAATCTGTTCATTTTGTGCATACATGTAATTAGCTTTTGCCTGCGGCTTTGTCCGCGGGGAGTTTTACAACGTATCTTATGTATTTCCTTTGTTTTTTGTTTTATTATGTGTTTATCCTTACTAATATTATAAAATACAATGTTTGTTAATGTAACACATCTCTATTTAACCCTATTTATTGTTATATAGAGATGTGTTACATTAACTCTATATATATATCGAAAGATGTTAATTTTTGTGCGTTTGACAATTACCTCGTTTTTGACATTTCAATTGACGTAATTGTGAATTACTACTAATAAAAAGGCAATGTAATTCCCGTAATGCAAAAAATGTAATTCCCGTAGAAACATTAACTTTTTCGGGACAAAATGTAGCGTTGTTATCCTGGTACATAAGCTACAACATTGCCAAGTTGCATCAAAATCCGTTCAATAGTTTTGTCGTGATTGAAGAACAAACATATAAACATTTGCATTCATAATATTAGTAAGATTCAATAAGATACACTTTACGCAGAAGCTATGACTACAATAAATAAATTTTAACCGCTTTTAATCTAAAAAAATATACACTAATACATAAAATATTTATGTGTAGGATTTATATAAAATATATTTAGAGAGTTTATTTTAAATTAAGAATTATAAAATATATTAAAAATTATAAAATTCTTTTTAATTGTACGTTATCTTTTCAAAGGGACATATTTCATTTAAATAAATAAGATCGCAAAGACGAAAGGTTTTCAGAAGATAGGTTTAGAACTTGCTTAAGGAGAATATACATTCGCTTGCTTGACAAAACATTATTTGCATTTTATGCATGTTAGTTACAAGTAATACACTATATGAAATCAGTTTTCAGTTAAGTATTTAATTCTTTTATTACTTACTTGTTTTAAATTATTTTACCGAATAAAAATAATATTTTAAATAATTTAATAAAACTTACCTAAACACAAAAGTAAAAATGTTTGACACCGCACCGATACCATATTGACCAATTTAAATTTGACTGTCTCCTTTTGGTGTCAGGAGAATAATGAATGCTGCGAATATCCGTCTTGAAACAAAATGCTTCTTGTAATATATAAATATATTAGATATTAAAGGTATTATCACACTGGATGGACTGGACGTGCGTTTTATTACCTACGCATTGGATTTTGGGGAAGTTATACATGGTGCTTCAGACGAGCAGCGGCAATAATTATATTAATTGATGTTGTAATATTTATATAATAATGTAGTTATGTGCATTAGAAGTTATTTTGGTGCGAGTGGCAAATGATTGGTCGTCTTGGCGCTCATTGAAGGAGGCCTGTGTTCAGCAGTGGACGGATAATGGCTACGTCTTACCGTATATAAAATACAGTGGCGACCTACATTACATAACAATTACTTATAGTGTTCCTTCTCTATAGTCAATATCAAAATTATGATAAAAATATATTCATGCATTAATATATTACATCTTTCTTAACTTTTCTATTTCATTATTTTTGAAAGACGGGCATTCTTTGAATTTCAAATTATTGATAATTGTGTTAATGGTGGTGTACTGTAAGAGGTACTACCATGCTGCTTTGCAGCCGAATTGGCTGGCACTACCGGTGTGGTACCTCGGTCACCTAACACCAACGTCAAGTTACAGCTATGCCGTCGCGTTTCGTGCGGTTTGTGAGTTTCCGACTGCTCGGTTGCCTCTCAATGGTACTAAAATAATTGCAGATTTCATTGTTTTTTCCCGTTTTAGAAGTTTTTGTATGTTTCATAGCCATTCTTTGTACTTGTATCGCTATACAACTAGCGCAAACGCTACAGGACCAAAGCAGTACAAATTATGCGTTGAATATAGAGCGGTGTAAGGAAACCTTTATGTTATATTCTTACATGTAAAATTAAAACTATCTTGTATTGTCAATGATATGCTAGGTAGCGAACTTTCGTACTAATTTCTTTAATTTTTGGATCATTGTGTTGTTTGTTTATTTAATCCCTACAATAAAGAATGATATTTATTTAATTTCAAACTTGAATTCATGAGATATCATAACAAAGCCTATTACAATAAAGTAATTAAGTAAAAAAAGTAAGAGTTGAACATCCGAACAAAGATATAGTGATTTTATTAATTTTGTTAATATAATATGTTTTTACGATAAATCCAAGTAATTATTTACTTTACGATTCTTTTAAGTTGTAGTGTTTTGAAAAGACCTTTCTTACGTGTAGTTTACAGTTTTCCGTTATCATGAAGGCTGCATGGTACTGATATATGGCGGTCAGTTTTTGTCGAACGTTCAAAGTTAATATAAAAGATATGCTTTTTTTTGTTGACGCAGGGAAATGCATTTACGCATGTATCCATGTTACCTCGGGTAAGGCTCCTGGACCTATGTGGGACTCGCACTAGGACAGTATAATACCGAAACTAAAGACACTGCGAGCGCCTTCAAGCCGCTTTTTGAGGGTCCTGGATCTGCAGGTAACAGGAGCATCTCAGGGACAGGCTGGTCCAGGCAAAAAGCCAGATTACTCCTCGTAATTGGGGACTACCCGGCCACAATTAAGCAGACCCCGCGACGTCGTGTTCTACTGGGTCTAGGCTCCTATCCTGAACCCGATACGAGAACAGGGGCATTACTGAAGGCGCATTGAGTAGCGCCTTCTACGTACCCCCGTTCGACGCACGCGGTGGGAGGCCTCGTCGGCGGCCTCCTCTCTCACCCGCTCGTCGACCTCTTTCAAGGATATTACTGCCTCGCAGAAGGAGACCATAGCCGTCCAAGATCTATTGGATATACGATATAATAATAATTGATGCAACAAATAACTTGTGTTCAAACCTATCTTTCAATCAATATGCCACAAAACAATTCTTTTGACGTGACAACGTCTTATAATTCGATGGAGCCGGCTGCACGAACGAAAAAAGACGACGCATGCGGCGTTACCTCGCTCTCAGGCGTTCCATTTTCTTATGACGTTGTCACGTTCAACTATCGTCAGTAAACCGACTTTACAGACAACCGATTTTTTCTTTGAGCTTGTGTGCCACAAGAACTTAATAAATATTGCAAATTCTTAAATGCCACATTAAGAAAATGATAGAAATATGTAAATTTTTACGAAATTAATGAATGATAATAAAGTAGATTAAAACTTTCCACATTACTATATTTTATTTAGCATAGGAAGTATATCTTTAAATGAGCAATTGTTGTATATATATAATTTGAAATCTCGGAATCGGCTCCAACGATTTTCATGAAATTTAGTATATAGGGGGGTTTCGGGGGCGATAAATCGATCTAGCTAGGATTCATTTTTAGAAAATGTCATTTTATTAAAAAAAAAAAAAAAACGAGCAAAGCTCGGTCATCCGGGTACTAGTATTAAATAGCGCATTCGTCCCAACGGTGATTCTTGGTTCAGTAATTTTAAGGACATAATTCATTCATCAGAAAGAAACCCGTACAGGGTTTACTTCAATAAGTTTAGAGAAGTTTCATAGACTTACCTATCTTTTCGAAGCGCGGTCTGGATAAAGGTTTTACACAACTCGTATATACTTCATCTTCTCGATACTTATTGTCTTACTATTATTATTATTACGTATTTACAGATATCCTTTCGACAAATTTGTTAGTTTTTGTTTTTTATATACTTATTCAGAGAGAATCTTAAGGTCAAAGGGAAAACTTTATCTAACTGCTACGTCTGAAAGTTTTCCTGGTATGTAAAGATATTATACATTAATGAAGACGCTCGACTATTCGGTTTCAAATGTTACTTGATTATAAAAATATCTTGTTGCTGAAAAAAGATATCATATAGTGCGCAAAGCCTTTAATTATTATAATCATATGTTTTTATTTGTGCATTACAAGAATGGATTGTTTTTTTTCTTTGATTTTGGGAAATTTACGTCGGTAGAGTGAACGAGCAGGCAGCTTGTGACCTTAGACCTCCAGGTAAGAAGTCTAAAAATCAGTAAAATAAATATCAGTAAACGTTGCAAACGCTACAGACACACAAAACCCCCTATACTCTTGTCGTCTATCAGTTCTGAAGTGTATATGACAGGCCCAAAGCCATGTCCCCACCATGGTTCAGGCCTTGACGTGGCGGTGGGGCTCAGTAGCCTAAGGTGTGCTCAGCACCTTGGGTGAAGCTAATTGAGCATAGGGGGCTCTTTGTACTCCTCTTCTTATAAGAGGGGAGAGGCCAAGGGCTAGCACCAGGCCCGCCCGGTAACACCATCCGGATCTGGAGTGGTATTGCCCGCCCTCATGCGTGCTAATTCCGCATCCATCTCCGCCTCCGACACCTCCGGAATCTTCTCATTCGGTGGCTTATTGCGTGATATAGCCGTAGGGTTCCCCACGCGTGCTCTCCCTGGAACTATCTGGGCCACGAGGTCAGGCTGGAGACTCTCAGTATCACAATAGGTTCAGTCACTTTTAAAGTTTACAATTTTCTTGCCCTTGGTCGGGTTGGTTTTGTATTATTGGAAAATTCCATGAGTTAATCCTCAAAGAGAGTCAGTGGTTACTTCTGACATAAGAGTAAAGAACAGAGCTGTCAAGCATAGAGATGAGGTGCTTTTAGGGCTCATATCACATGCTCGTCTCACCTTGTGAAGTTAATTCTTTGATTCGTTATTAACGAAAATATGATAAAGTTTGTATGAAATAATATATCTATTAATCGAGGATTTATATAACATTCATTGGCATAACGTTAACGGGATTTGAACCTGCAACCTGCAACGCATAGCGGATGTTTAAACTCTATAGAAAATGTACGATAACATCTAGTCTAATATATAAAATTTCCATGTCACAATATTAGTTACCGTACTCCTCCGAAACGGCTTTACCGATTTTTACCAAATTTTATATGCGTATTCAGTAGGTCTGAGAATCGGCTACTATCTATTTTTCATACCCCTAAGTGATAAGGGTGGTCAACCCCTCAAATTTTAAAAGTTAACGCGGGCGAAGCTGCGGGCAACAGCTAGTATTATTATAATAATATTGATTTTAATGCTTAGTTTGCATGTGCTCTAAAATCTTGATGTGGTTATTAGCTAAATTAAGGAAGAGGATTGGTAGAATGTGAGTCAAGACCGCTCAATCAAGGTCCAAAACATTTTATTTTCACCTACTGAGATAAGCTTGTTTGTAGGACACTGTTGTAATTAAGTACTAGCATCGCTACATGAGTTGTTTGCGAGCTAGTGATACGATTTTAGAAAGATGTATAAGGATATATCATCATAATCATCATCAGCCTTTAACCATCCACTGCTGAACATAGGCCTTCTTCAATGAACGCCAAGGCCGACGATCCCTTGAAGTTAATATATTATTTATTACTTCGTATTGATTTACTCGATTCTATTACTTTAATTAGTACTTACTAAATGGTAAAAATGGGCTATTACGAGTAGACTTAGATGTTTAGTCGCTTCCACACTTAGTAACGTCTATACGTTCTATACTACATATTATGGAACATATGTTTTATTATATTTTATAAGCGATGATTCTTTAAGATTTCAATAAAGTCCATCATGCATTTCCGAATTTTCTAGCAATATCCTATGTAGAACTGTCCTTACAAACATTCGCATTTAAATTTAAATAAAATAACGCAGTACGCAACAAGTCAATAGTGAAATGATACATTGATATGACTAGTGTTTATTCGAATAGCGTTTGGGTTTACGATGAATAGTTTCTGCCAGTGGCCAAGTCTACTGTTCGACTTGGCCACTGGCAGAAAAACGAGGCACGCCTGGCAGTGGCTTTAAAAAACCTTGTCCTTACAAAAGTTGTAAAATAACAATATTTTCGACTAAAGTCGGTGGGAGTCAATGGAAGTCAATGGACTAAAGTCGGTGGGAGTCAATGGTAATCTATTATTTTTAATGTTGTACAAAAGAACAAGTAACCGGTCCGTGTTGGATGCGAGTGGCAAGGGATCGACCGTCTTGGCGTTCATTGAAGGAGGCCTATGTTCAGCAGGGGACGGATAAAGGCTGATGATGATGATCATGAACAGGACAAGTTATAAGCAATAAAATTCGCCTAAAGAAATACAAAATATATATTATATACAAAACTCACACACTTGACTCAGATATACAAATAAACGAGGTGGCCTTAATAATTATTTATACACAAAACTTGATAAGCGATATATCTAAGTTCTAATAAAATTATTTTTAAATGTTTTATTTTAATAACCTATGAAATGTTTGCTAAGTAAAAATTATCATGATAGTAGAATTGCGTCGTTTATAAATATGTAATTATTATTAGATAATTCTATAATTATGACATACCTTCTTCCATGACGGACGATCTATTCAGTTCGGAAGTCCTTATGAAACTGGCTTCGTATTCAAGAAACCATACTCGTGCCTTTAATTATATTACTAACATTATCGATTTTTACAACTCAGCAACTTATTATTCCGAAAGATTATGTGATACATAACGGTGCAAGTTTAAAATAATCGAGAGACTTATTCTATTCCAAAGCATCACTCCGTGCAAAATTATAAAATATCTTCCTTGAACTTGAATCTTATCCAAATCTTATGTGCTAGCTTGATACAAAATCTGGAATAAGGCGCCCCAAATGTATATAATAAATCTAGTCAAAATGCACATTTAGCAATAGATCAGAACTTCGGACTTTTCTGGGGCGAATCAGTTATCTCTTGTTCTTTAATAGCAATTCGTCAAAGCATAATGTCTTATGTCTGTATTTATCTTGTCTATTTATTCCCTGGTATTTATATTCTACTGAACAAACATAGACAACGAGACGAAATATTTGAGATAATAGAAATATTAAAATATACGTATTATATTCTCAATTGATTTCACAACATTATTGAAGTATTGTGAAATACAATATTTTTGAGATGAAAATTAAATTCTACCGAGTGGATTCCTTGATCAAGTATAGGTTACATTTTTAATAAAAAACAAAGAATAAAAACTACCTACTGGCTAATATTAAAAATGAGATAATATAGGTTCACAGAAAATCGACACAAGTAATATAAAAGTAATACTGTAGGATGGTTTAATAATAATGGTGACGACATTTTTTATATTTTGGTTTAGAATATTTATCGGTAAAAAAAACAGTTTTTAAAAATCTAGTATGACAGGCAGGTTTACTGTGAACTTCCTTTGAGAATTTATATAAAACTGAATATTTAAAAAACAAGTTATTCGATCCGCTATTTTTTTATTTAGGCAAGCTTGAATATTTTTTATCAAGTCAAGTATATATTGAGAGGGGAGGGCGAAGAAATCTTGGCGTTCTTTGAGGCACTGCTGAACAGTGGACGGATAGGGACTGATGACCATGATGATGATGATGATAAAATATTGTCAATATGCCTCTGTAAACTGTTTACATGGAATGGATATAGCATTTTCAATTTTTGAAAGAAAAGAAAGAAATATAAGAATAGTTGAAATAAAAGTTGTAGAGCATCAAATTTTATAACGAAATGATGTCTTTATATTTTTTGCTTAAATTTGAATTATCCGAGATAGGGCGGTTAGAAGCTCCTAGCTCCTAGCTATAGTAACTATCCCTGTCACGTGGTATAAAGAAAACTGATACCGTCATACACACTCTGTATACTACATAATAATACGAAATTATACTAAATAAAATTTTGTAGAAGTAAAATGTAATTTTTTAATGTTATTTGATTAAAATAAATATCGATTTAATGTACGATACATATCCATAAACAATCTCAATGTTTCCAATCTAGAGGGGAATGCGAATAATAAAGTTGAAATACAATATAAGAAACAATAAGACGAACAAAAGTTTCGATACCGTACAGCTTGGCAAAAAAGAGTCTGGAAAAAATGAGGGCGCCACTTCAACTCAGGTCTCATCATAATATTATGGAAAATCAGTAAGAGAATTTAATCAAATCGTTAAAAATAAATGTGAAACACTAAACTGTACTCAAAATTAAGTATTTGTCGGCCAAGTATTTTCAACATCATAGGTTTCCATTCAGTAAAATATTTAGTTCCACCTGACACCACGTCATACTCTTTTTTTGTCAAGCTGTACTTACTATCTTGGTGGATGAAGAAGAAGAAAATGAAATGTCATTTAAGAGGACGCATTGGAAATTTTGGCGTCAATAATTTCAATTTAATTCAGTAATACCAAAATAAATGAAAATATAAGTTGGTGACCTAATAGTTCATGATAAAAACCTTATTTTGATAGTTTTCAAAACATGATCAGGTTACTTTTGTAACAGAGACAAAGATATCAAACATTCCTTTTTAAAAAGAGATTCACATCATATGGACAAAGGGGACCGGTTTAAGCCTCTTAACCTTCTTCGTAGATGACGTCTATACATGTTCTTTAAAATTACAGAAGAAATTTCCTCAATTATCGTTTTTAACGCAATAAATTAAAAAAAACATTTTCTCGTTTACGTACTACTTTAGTTTTACGCTCACGCGCGCATGGAGAGCCACAACCCGCTCAGGACGCTCAGTCCCCTCTAGATTCTACTTACTTCTAATAAGTGTTCGGTATTAGAATTATTGTTTAACAATGATGCTAGGAACATATTTAGTATTTGAAAAGCAACAAAAAAGTAAAATAAAAATCTAATTTTTGTGTCCAACATAGTTTTTCTTTTTTAAACGTTAATTGAACCTACCACTGGTTCCAAGGCGATCATACTGAGAAAACTATGGCGCAACAAATTTTGTAGTTCTAATATTTTGAATATCCTTTAATCCATAGCAATGCTTTTAGTATAATATGAGTAAATAATGACTCGATTAACAACTTTCTATTATTTTCATGTGAATTATTGTGAAGGGTAAGTTTCGAATGCATCTGCGAAAATATCTGAAATCTTTCAAATCCTTTCAAAATGCATGCAAGCTAGCGAATGTCATTGCTACTTCAAGATGTCTTAGGAAAAAAATATTTAAGTTTTTTTCAAGCAAGGGCTTTTTATTTTAAAGCTTTGTTCTATTTAAAAAATATAATATATTATTTTTATTTTGATTTATGAAACCACAGATGATTTAGTTAATGGATTATATATTAATTATTATATTAAAATATTACAGGTTTGACTTGTTGACAAAATTCTAATAACATCGTTTCTTTGAAATTATAAAAAATGGATTTACCTTGTTTACAGGTTACATCAAGAATTTTAATACGGTATTTCTTTAACAACATTAAAATTAAGATTTTGGTAAAATGTAGATAAGGGCTAATGATATAACATCCTGCCATAGATAATAATAATATCTATGGACGCTTCCACACCACGTCAATCTGGTTCCGTGGTAAGTTCTCGAAGAACTTGTGTTACGGGTACCACACAACGGAAATATTATTAATACTTTTATACTATACATATATTTAAGATTTTTATTTTATAATACACATATTTAATACACATCCATGACCCAGTACCCAGAAAATATTTTTGTTCCCTGGCGGGATCCGAACCCACAACCTCCGGCTTGAGCGCCAACGCGCTTACCACTGAGCCACAGAGGTCGTCTTCGCGGTACATATCATGCCTGAAACCCTCATATTCTCAAGCTGTACCCAACTCTAAAAATTTATTAAAATTGCTACAGTATATCGCGGACAAACGACGTGAAATGAATTATTATATACATACTAGCTGTTGCCCGCAGCTTCGCCCGCGTTAACTTTTAAAATTTGAGGGGTTGACCACCCTTATCACTTAGGGGTATGAAAATTAGATAGTAGCCGATTCTCAAACCTACTGAATACGCATATAAAATTTGGTAAAAATCGGTAAAGCCGTTTCGGAGGAGTACGGTAACTAACATTGTGACATGGAAATATTATATATAAGAAGATAAAGATAATTCAAACCATGGATATTTTTTAAACAACTATTAACGGAAAACCGGCTAAGGAAAACATCTTGAAGCAGCCTCTTTTTTTTTCTTTAATGCCGGGAAATGATCTGAGGCATCCCGCGGGGGAGTGGGTCTCCCCACGCGGGTATGTGGGACTCGCTGCGCCCGACAGCTGGTAAGTGGACGCAGCTCTACCACTAAAACCCGGCGAGTGCCAACAATGCCGCCTTTGGTGAGGCGCCCCGGATCTAGTAAACAAATAGGGCACCTCGACGGCTAGTCAGTCCAGCAATTGACCGACGCCACATCCACAGAGGGATTGTCCCGCACCACAGAACAACCCCTCCCAACGTCGGGACAGTACAATGGGGTGAGGTTCCCATCCTTACCCCTTGCCCCCTGCTCTTCTGTCCCCTCTTCTTATAAGAGGGGTACAAAGAGCCCCCTCGGCCCAATTCGCTTCGCCCAAGGTGCAGCGGCTCACTTACGTTACTGAGCCCCACCGCCAAGACAAGTCCGGAACCATGGTTGGGATCTTGAAGCAGCCTGCATACCTGATGGGATTAAAAATTAAAGACTTTGAAGGTGTGTGAAGTTAACCAACCCTTAGTAGGCCTGCGCATCGGTGAACTATGGCCTAACTCCCTCCTCGCCTGATTTCGAGGAGGAGACCTCTGTCCAGCAGTGGGACATACAAGGGTTGATATTATTATAATATAAACGGATTACTTAGATTTCCTATTAAATCAGGTAAGTAACAAAATTATCTCAATTTTTTTTTCGTGCGATGAATTTTTAAAAATAAATTCTGTCCATCGTTTTAGCTTTATTGTCCACATGATTGTAATTATCCTGATGATGATGATTGATCATGATCTCGAAAATACATTAAAGTATAAGGAAGACGTCATGAACTTTTTAATTAAGTAAATCCTTTAATAGTAAAAACTTAATCTGACTATTCAAAAGGCTCATCCTTTAGTTGACCAAAAGCTGTCATCCACAAGAGTGCCTACAAATAAATTTATCAAGCCATTGTGTAAAAATCATCGCTTTAATTTTCAGGAGCGGGTTAAATAATATGCTCTTGTTAATTTAATTAAAAAATTAATATTACGTTAATTTTAATAATTCTTAATTATCATACAAAGAGTGTAATTTCAATCTCGTAATCTCCGAATTATATATTTTGGCAGAAAACCTTTAAAATATTTTTATAAACGATTTATATTAAGTAACTTATATGTATATTTCTAATATGAGAAGGCAAGCAGACGTTGTGTTCACCTGCTGGTAAGTGATGACAGCTACCTACTGCACCAGATTTATTATAGAAAATGTAAAAAACGAGTACGAGACGAGAGATGCCCTGGCCCTCGTAAGTTCTAGCCCCTTCGCCCCTTACCCACTTCTCTATGAAATTACCTTTTAATGAGCTAAAACTTTCCGTAGGTCACTCAGCATAAGTTATCATAAGCATAGCAATAAATAGGCATCTACGCATATAATTTCATAGGGGCGAGGAGAGTCTGGGCTCTACTCTATCTCTCTATCTCTCTCTCTCTCTCTCTCCCTCTCTCTCTCATGTTGTACTCGTTTTTTGCATTTCCTGAAAAAATATACGAAAGTAAAGAATATTTTTTTTAACACCATCAGAAAGTAGAGATTTGAACGAACAAAAAGGTCAACAAAACTCCTCCAGCTTGAGCGCCAACCGTCTAACCATTGAAATAAAACAAATACACTGTAGTCTGGACATAAAAAGTAAAGGTAAGTTTTAACTATATTTTGTATTTGTTTTTTGTAAAAGTGATAAATAAAGTAAAAAAAAATTTGGTTTTGGGATGGGTAGTTCTCACGCGGGCGACTATGATCATTCTAGTTATTTTTTGGGTTTATTGTGTTGATCTAGTAACTTACATAAATCTATTTATTATGTCTCATATATGCCATTTTTGAAAACGGCGCTTATGTCGGCTTAGACTCTGTGTTCTCGCCGACAGAAACCCCTACCCACTAACAACCCTCGGGCAACGGGACCCTTGAAAATATACCCCTGGAGTAGAAGGTGAGTCCGGAAAAGGAAATGTTTAATGTGTGAAGTTCGTTTACGTTTATGGAGTCAGGAATAAACAAAATAACGAATTATGACGAACTATGCCCAAAATACTCCTGATTTCTATGAGACTGGACCAAAAAGTGGGACAAAAGCAGAAATTATTGCCTAAGAAAACAATGCATTAAGTAAATACAATGTACATATATTAATAAATAAAATTATTTTGTGATGGCAATTTCCTGCGGCCGCTGAAAATACATTGAATTATGATAATTTGTAGGCGTGGTCGTCGGTTATGGTGTTTTCATACAGCATAATATGACATAATATGACATAATATGACATAATATGACATAAATACGCGGCATACTTCGGATATTAACTATGCGGATTGTAATTTTATTTACTTGCGGCTTCACCAGCCCAACATTAATAAATCTTGTTAGGTTATCAAATTGAACTACATATTTAGCATTATTGTATTAGATGGGCAGTTTTTCAGAAGGTTCTAAAGTGGTGCGTGTATACAGAAATTACGAACTACAAGGCTTCACCAGCCCAACATAAATAAATCTTGTTAGGTTATCAAATTGAACTACATATTTAGCATTATTGTTGGGCAGTTTTTTAGAAGGTTCTAAAGTGGTGCGTGTATACAGAAATTACGAACTACAAATAGATCGATCTACTTATACATAATATATTTAGAAAAGGAATCTTGGTGTTCTTTGGAAGAAACCTACAATAGATGATTATAGTATTGAATTTTTATTATATTTTAATTATTATTATAAAATTTACACCAAGTATGCTTTAACATCATAGACACGTTTTCAATATTTGTATTGAAATTTTATTCCTTTTTGAACCAGTTTAACACACCTTGCGATTGTTGGCAAAGATATCTAGAGATAAGAATTATATTTGTATTGTAACTGTTTATCATGAATCTATTTGCATAAAGATTAATTAAAATAAATAACGAATTAGCAGCTAGGATAAGATAGTCGTGTGCTAGTTTTTTTACTATAACTATTAAAGAAGCCAGTTTCGAATATAACATAATATGTGTGTTTATAATATTATATTCATTCATTATATAGTTTCTTTTATCGAGAAACAGAAAACAATTGGACTGTTTAAACACCGTTTTATTGCATTCGTTCTGAGCTTCGAGGAGGTTAGTAAAAGGAGATTCCGACGAGGCACTTTGCTAAATTTGTGGTTTTTCCTCGGAGGTCAAAACATTCAAGGCTGTTTTATATCTAGTCAAATTTTAGAAGCGTAACATTGCTTGCAGTTGAATATACCAGTTACCAAGCCTTTTTTTTGTTTTTGCGGAGAAAATGATTTTTACGTATTCCGGGGCCTGTTGGAAAAGTTGTGACAGGCCCGCAGGGAGCGGGCGTGACGAGCGTGCACCGCACAAGGGCGCCATATTGAAGGGGGCAGCAAATCCAGATATCGAAATGAAAATGAATCATTTTCACAATTTGCAAACCTAATAATATAATTGTATCATATCAAAATAACGACATCTATTAATATGTTTAAAAAAATGCACTCATTTAGTTTTTCTTAACAACTAATTTGTAACAAGTTTTCATTCACAATGCACCAAAATAGTCTTAATTTAAATTAAAACGTATTTTAGGAAGGTATTTACTATTTAGTACTAAAATTCCTTCGCAGTCCCAAAAAACTCGGACCATAAGTTTGGACGCTCATCTTTTAAGCTACTTTAAAATTACGTGGCGGCTCCGTTCTATCTTCTCAATCCACTGTATTGACTAGAGTTTTATTTCGAATCGTACTTTCGTAGACATATCTAAACAGTGACTGGGTAAGAAAAAAAACATTGTCAAGACTATCGCCACATAATACAAACGGCCAACTCCTTAGAAGTCGTGACTGCCTGTCCGGTGGCGTGAGCTTGGCACCCATCACATGCACAGCTTTTTCATGTGTTTTTGTTGCTAATGCTCTTAGGCATCCCGCTGGGGAGGGGGATTCCACTGGCGGGTATGTGGGACTCGCTGCGCCCGAGAGATGGTAAGGTGGACGTAGCTCTACCCACTAAAACCCGGCGGTGTTCTCCTCGTCATGCGGGAACTATGGTCGTCCGCACCAGCGACTGTGTGCCTGAAGGCACTCTCCTCTGGAGGCAGGGTGGTGGCGTCCCCTCCTCCTACTCCACTTAAGGCACCCTGGACACATAAGGGTGCCCTTTAACCCGGACCTAACGCGCGCGCGGTGGATCCCCCGATCCACAGCGCAAAGTCCTCTCACGGCGGTACGACCTCCTGTCGCCGCCGCGCTCTCCTGAGGGAGTTCAGCTATCTGCCATAACTTATCTATGAGCGTCGGTTGTCACCATAAGGCTCCATCTGCTCGTTTGCTTTGCTTCTTTTTGACATAAAAAAACTGGATTTTTCGATATTTGAGAGCGAATTTTTACTTTTTTTTATTTTAAACTCTTTCAGTATTGTCTTTCGTTCGGCGACGTTTGGGCGAACGGATCTGTGATCATCTTTCATTGACTCCCTGCCTTGTTTAAATTTTCAGTTTCTACAATTTGCTGTAGCAAGAAGGTGCAGAACTGTATATCTTGTAACTTACTTGTCTGTAGACAAGATTTCCGCCGGCGGTTAGTTCTTGGTGAGCTATTCAATGACGGGTCGGTACTTACGACTCTAACTTACCTATGTTTAGGGATCGTTAATTTAAAAAGAAATATAGGTAATGGCACGAAATTAGAGAAATTAGGCTCAGTAGCCTGGGGTGTGACCAGCACCTTGGGTGAAGCTAATTGAGCCGAGGGGGCTCTTTGTACCCCTTTTATAAGAAGGGGAGAGAATATTATCGAACTTGTTAGTATAGAGTTACAATTACACAGTACAGATAAGGCGGTGGCTAAAGGCTTACTAAGTATTGCACGCGGGCGATCAAACTGCTAGCGGCGGGCCCGGACTGGTGGTTATATAGGACTCAGCCGTGGCTCCAACTGCATTCCTGCAGTCAGAAACTACCAAGCCTAAGAAAAGATATAAAACAGTGTTTATTCTTCACATCTTTAATTATTTAGGAAATTATTTCCAGCAATATGTACCTTGCAAGGGCTGAATCTAAATGAGGTTACAACACTCACCTGTTCCCCGGTGCCTCAAATCACAATGCATAATTCATACTGTTGTAACAATATGCAATACTTCATCATTGTACAGTATATCCCGGAGGATAGTTGTGTAGTGAGCCAATGGTAGCAGTATGCAACATACGTTTTTATGAAACTAAACTATGCACATATTTAAAGCATGTAATGTCCACTAGAATCTAGATATACAATAAATACATTTATATTTATTATTATAATACTTTCGTTTTTTATTTTTTTTATTAGATTATACTCGTTGACAATGAAATTTTACAAAGTTGTGGCAATTTAGACATGAGACATAAATTCATACTTCAAACTTTAGGAGTATATAACCAAAGAGTATTTAATGTAGCACATAACAGATTGTATTGATTATTTTTTGAATATCGCCCTGGTATGTTCTTGTTTTAAAAAAACCTAACCAGTCATAGGGACTGCCGATAGAAGTGAAAACATAGCGACACAGCACTCAGAAGTGACGAGCAGCTGACTGTATCTTTGTATCTCGGGCACACTCGGCGGTCCCGAGTTCACCCGATCAAGCCTTTCGCCTTCGAGCGTGACGGATCAGCCTCACTCACAGCCTACAAAAATCTGTGTGCGGTGCGTCAAAAGAAGTTTTCACTTCAAATACATAATAGTGTATTAAGTCAACCTCCAAAAAGATGGAACACTGATTTCCGAGCAGTGGCCGGTCCTTATTGGTTCCGTATAGTGATGAGTAAAGCTAAAACAAGACCAAGTCGATTTTGCTCATCACTGGTTGCGAATATATCGTCAGTGCGGTGGATTTGCCGCTTTGTAGTTCATTTGCCAGCAAAAGGTAAATACCGATAATAATAATGAAATAGTCGTATGTACGTGTTTTTACAGATTTTTACTGTTTATGAATTTGGTTTTTTTTTTATTTTAGGCATATTATATCCAAAAAAGGCAAAAATCTGCTTTTGCTTGGGATTTTTTTGTTGTAAAGGTTCTTTATTGATGTTCATAGGTGGTGTTTAGGTACTGGTGGCTCATATACGAGCTGGTTGGTACGGCACGGTTTAAGCCTCGTCGTGGTGGTGGGGCTCCGTAGCCTAAGGTGAACCCAGCACCTTCGGCGAAGCCAAGTAATCCGAGGTTCTGCTCTTTGTACCCCTCTTATAAGAAGGGGGCACAAAAGAGTAGGAGGGGACAAAGGGCGAGGATGGGAACCTCACAAGCACTGTCCCGACGTTGGGAGGGGTTGTCCTGTGGTGCAAGACAGCCCCTGTGTGGAGGTGGTGTCGGTCCCTTGAGGGGCTGACTATAGGGGCTGAATATACGTCGAGGTGCCCTGTTTGCTCAACAGATCCGGGGCACCTCACCAATGGCGGCATTGGTGGCATTCGCCGGGTTTTAGTGGGTAGAGCCACGTCCACTTTAGGCGCAGCGAGTCCCACATACCCGCCTGGGAAGTCCCCCCTCCCTCGCGGTATGCCTAAGAGAATTTCTCGGCGGAAAAGAAGAAAAAAAAGTATTCGATGAGATTTTTTAATATTTTCGAATATGTAATGTATTTATTTTAAAATTATTTATTAAGTTATGACTATAGGGATTACGAAATTGTATACTATAATATAGTCTATAGACTTCATAGTTATACTCTATGATACAAATATTATGTCAAAAGTGGCTATTTTTTTAAAACATTTTATTTTATCGCTTCAATAAAGGTTTATAGATTTCATAATATTTTATTGAGTTTGTCGACTTGAAATGAAGGTAAATATTACTAATGAAATGTGCTCGTTTTATTTCCCAATAGAAAAGTTTCTTGATTGAAAATGAAATTACCTTTGAATTGAAATCTAGTAGGATGTATGTTGTCGATATTGAAGGAAATCGCGTTGTCGACCGCGACCTATTTCGAACTAAATTACATTTTTTTATACCGTATACGGCGTCTTACTAAATTGTCATGTTATAAGTTCACAAAGTGCATTTTTATTTCAGTCTAGTAAAATAGCAAAACGCCGTGGGTCTCCCAAGACGCCACACACTGTTGATCAAACCGCGAGTAGCCCGCAGTTTCAAGTTCCCAAACTGTGGAGCAGTTTGAAATATCCAAAAGATCGTCAGCACTTAAAGAGTATTGCTAAGACTTATCCAGGAGAAGTTTCCATATCAGCATCAAACTTAGTACTATTGTATTTAATTTTTAAGAACATACCACTTAACTAACTTATCTCAGAACACTTAGATTGTTAAGCAAAGTTGAAAGCGCGTTTCACTTTAAAACTTAAGTTAGTACTTAAGTACTTAAGAAAGTAAAATATTTAATAGAAAAATTGGCAGTGGTCACACACTCAGGATAACATTGGATAGCTGATGGGTCAATAAGGTTCAAGAGCAGATGCCGCATTTAGGTAGACGAACTACGAAGTATTTGTCAACCATTAACCAGGTGGGAAGACGATCTCCATGTAGTGGCTGGTCCGTGTTGGATGCGAGTGGCGAGGGATCGGTCGTGTTGGACGTATATGGGATGATGATGATGATGATGTGCCTGTCAGGAAAATTAAACGAGTTCACGTTGTAATATTTGCTTTACCTTTTTTTTAAGGCGCGCCTTTGTTTAATAAAGTTACGAACTGATTTTTTCTGTGTAATAGACTCTTCACCTTCATCAACGATGAAAATTGCGTGATCTTTTTTCGTAATTTAATCTATTTTACTAGTCCGTTTGAGTTACTTGTGTCTTTTATCAGCTCTTATTACTAACCTGAGAGCTAGTGGGATATTAAGGTTTAAGACAGCAATGAATTCCTTTTTTTTTTTTAATCTGGAGAAACAACACCTGAATTTATACTTCATTAATTGAGATGTATTTTTAATATTTCTTGATAATTTAAATCATATTGCAGACTGTGCTCACTCATAAAGAATCACCATCATCATAATATATTTCAATGTTTTATTCGTTTGTCTCTATAGACAAACGAATAAAATATTATAATATTGAGGGCATCAAGTCAAATTTTCATTATTTCAAACCTCAAGTAATCTTTCCGAAACTCATTTATAAATACTCCTCTGTGAATTATATCAAAGTAACGATTTTAAATAGTAATAGATAATAATTTATTATATTTTATATTCTGCTATTTTAGTAGTGATCATGTTTTCCAAGAAGCGACGATGGTCTAGCGAGTATGGGCTCGGTCTCTTGAGGGTTTGATCCTGACCGGCGCCGGTGGTGAAATGGGTTTTTCTTAATTTATCCGTGCACCTGAATGGGAGACCGTTGCATGCTCGCCGGTGAAGGAAAACATCGTGAGGAAATCTGCATACCTGATGAGATTAAAAGTCTTTGAAGGTAAACCAGTCAATGTGAACCAGGGCCAGCCTATCGGTGAACTATGGCCCAAACACCCTCGCCTGATTTTGAGGAGGAGACCCGTGCCCAGCAGTGCGACATAATATAAGGGATATTATTATTATTAATATATTATAATTTTTCTAGCCCCCTAAGATAGATTTGGAACCAATCGATTTGCTATACAAAGGAAACGAAACATCCCAAGGTGATGAAAAACTATCCACTGACGATAGTTCAAATATAAAATCGCCGGAAATATATATGAAAAATGTTAAAATGGAGAATAAGAACCAAGATGCTAAAACCTTACATGGGATTTGGAAAAATGACAACGTAAAATCCTGTGAGCATCGAAAGGTAAGCAAACAGCAAACTACAGGAATTTGATTGTGTCTGTGATTGGTCGCTTTTTGTCGAGTGAAGTTATATTTGACTTTACATATTGAGTATTTTTTGGGAAAATTTTACTGATCATGAAATACTAGTTTATGTTAGGAACATGATGATATGTAGAACACCTATGCTAAGTCTAAAAAAGTAAGAATTTTTCCCTTATGTTGATTTTTATATACTTTGTTTGAAATTTGAAACCTAATAATATTTTTGTTTACAGAAATCAAAAGCATGTAAGTACTTTTTTAAATAATCACGTTTTCCTTCTGTATAACGTCTTGTATAAAATTTATTTTTTCTAAAGCAGGGTCTCCATCAACAACTGATACAGATGATCCTTTAACAAAACAGATACGTGATATTCATAACGAAACTCGGAAAAGCTCACGGGTTATAAGAGATTCGAGAGCGAGACTACTTGAAATACAAAAGGTTATTTTCTGATATAAGACAATATGATTTTATTTACTATTACGGTATTCATATATTATGTAGTCATGATCATAATTGTGACCCACGAATATTCATTGTTGAAAAGCGATTGCGGGTTTTTTAAGGATAATAATAGTGATTTCCGTATAACGTAGAGTTACAGCCATTTCTGGAATATTTAAATAGTGAAAGAATTTTCTAAATCGGATAAACAGTTTTACAGATTACTTTACTTTGTATTTCTAAACGCACAAACATTATTAAATTAGTATAGATGCCATCGAGGGCTTCGCACCGTATTGTGTCAATTTTATTGTGTAGTTGTTTATACTCTAACTAAACAATAGTGCTTCTTTACCGATTAATTTGAATATTGTTAATTCAATTATGTGCAAGATATATCTTTTAAGGATATAGTGATGATTAAATATATAAAAATTAAGACATCTTGGATTTATTTTGAATCTGTTTGGGTAGTCAATACGGTAACTACACATTTGAGCACTTATGTTTTAATATTTAAGAACATGTACATAAAATGTTTGTGTAAAACTTATTGATAAAGGGAAACAATACTTGATGTCTTATAATATCTATTAATCTTAATAAATAACTTTCGATAGATATTATCGAAGCCATATCGAAGCAAATAACAGTCATATAATATTAAAGTTGCATTATTTGCAATAAATGCCGTTTACGAATAGAATCCGGAAAAGTGTCTCAAACTATTACTTTCTAACGTAATAACGTCTTATAAATCGATGAAGCCAGATGCACGCACAAAAAAGGGTCACGTTCAGCCTGAGCGTGCAATCGAGAGCAAGCTATAGAGAGGCACGATCGACCTAAGCGTTCGGCTTATGACGCTTTATGATGTTATCACGAAAATTATTAACTGAAAACTGACTTTACAGACAACTGGTAGGTTTTTTACAATCTGTCTGTTCAATGAGTGTCTAATGGCTGTTTAGAATAGCGGTTACAAGCTGTCTAAATTTATATACTTCGTAATAAAACCTGTGTTGTTGGCTTTAATCTTTGAAACTACTGAACCGATTTTAGCCAAATTTTCTTCTTGTAAAATAGCATCACACAATATGCGCTATTAGAAAATAATATATAGAATGCAGTATTTGACGTCACTATGTAATATAAATAGGACAGCAAATATCGTAGGCTGGAAAAATTGAGGTATTCGAAAATTTATGCGCATGAAAATTCGGATGCCTTATTTCAGAAAACAAGTTTTGCTGAAGCCGATGTAAAGGAACTGGCTGAACGAAATGAATTGCTCCTACACGAAATGGAACGCTTTGATCGACTCACTAGAAATATACAGAAGCTAGTTGGCGAAGAATTGCCTCCAAAAATTTATCCTAAAGAAGATTGCTGTCAAAATTTCCATTCTATGTATGGTACGTTAAGTATGAAAGTAGTTTGTGTACTTTAATCTCCATTTTATCGAAGCAGAAACTTAAAAAACATTTTTAATTAAATTATTTTATTAAAATATTAATAGATGAAAAAAAAAATAGAAATAACTTAGGAATTAATTATTTAGGTAGATGAAATAAAGATTTAACCAAACATGTTAATTGTTATTTTCATCATACCTCAAATAATACACACACCGGTATATTTAGCAGAACATAAAATAAAGGTTTGATATTAGTATCATATAAGGTTGCTGGCTGGTTTATACGTCATTTAATTTAAAAAGAAATATTTTCAAATTAAGAAAACAACTGAACATCACATTTTATGTAATTTCTTTAATTTTATTCAAATACTCCTTATCTGGAGCGAACTTAGGAGTATTCCTTCCTTCTGAGTATGTTTTAAAATTTCATTGGAATACTGTTTTTTGTTAGTTTTTTTTTAATCGCGTATCTTTTTGGAGCTGAGGACTGAATTATGTCTGATGAATGAAATGAATATATATAAATTATGAAATGGTCAAACCTACAGAGTCTTCGTCGACCAGTTTCAACGATCCATCGCAGTATCCAACGGTTCAGGGAGACTGGTACTTATGTAAGAGAGCAGGACAAGGCAGAAAAAGACGCACTTCGAGTAGGGATGATCGTTTCATTCGGCTTCGTGTAAGTAGGAACCCCCGGCCGTTTGACGGCCGTCCAAGCCCGACATGAGTTAGAAACAGTGCGGGGTGTAACCGTAAGTGAGCGTACGGTATGAAGAAGGTTCGAAGAAGCTGGTTTGGGTTCATTTATGCCCGCCAAGGCTCCAAGGCTCGAGGTAAATCATCGTAGAAACAGGTTAACTTTTGCTCAGGAACATCGACTTTGGAACGCGGACCAATGGAGAATTACATACATTACCGAAATTAAATTGACGACAGGCAAAGAATATACAGACGCAAAGGAGAAGGATACATTCAGACCAATTTTGAAACTATAGTTGCATACGGTGGTGAATCAATAATGGTTTAGGCGGGCATTTGTTTGGGAGCTCGCAGAGACTTGGTAGTGATTGACAGAGGGAGTCTGACTACAGACCATCAGAGAAGTTTTAGAAGAAAATGTCGTACCGTTTGCCCCATATATCGGTGCCGATTTTGTTTTTATGCAGGATAATGCTCGGCCGCATACCGCTCGGGTAACTCAAGCTTATCTTAATGATATGAATATCACTGTTATGCGAGGCGATGGCGGATGGCCGGTCAGAGTTTGGGACTTGCTGAAAAGAAAAGCTAAGTCCAGAATTCCAGCTCCTGCCAACGTGGGTGACCTGCGAATCGCCGTAGTGGAGGAATGGCGGAGACTATTCCAGGAGACCATCGATAACATCATTCTCAGTATGCCTAGACGGGTAGAAACTTTAATAAGAGCACGTGGAGGAAATACGCGATATTAATCACCATTTTTCTAATTAATTAATTGTTATTTTAATATTAATGTTCACTTTTCCCGGTTACATGAAAAGTTCAAAAATGTACCATTTTTCACAAATAGCCTTTACTCGCAAAATCTGTTCTTAATGTGATCTCATTTTAAGTAAAACAAATGAAACTTTAAATAACAAAAGAAGTGTAAGTAGATTTTAAAATAAAACCATATTTTTTAATTATGGTCCTTTTTGTGTTCCGCTAAATATGCCGGTGTGTTTAGATACATGCTCTAAAATTTTTAATTACTTCATTAGTTTAAAATGAATTATCCTTTTCATTTGCTATGTCGCGGAAGGAACCAAAAAAGGGAAAGAACCAAATAATCAAACTTACTTTAGTTATTATATGTACTTATTTAATATTTCTTTAATAATTGACACATTAAAGCCAAACCAGAAAAATAAAAACCCTCGTCATATTACGGAAAATTTCGGAACTAATTTCTGTATGACACAGTATACTGTGTTACCGTATAAAGGATATAGTGGCGACACCATTGCAGGGTTTATATATTTCTGGTTAGGCCATAATTGGAAATTATATAACAAATGTACGAACATAATTATATTTACAAATAGGTCTCGAGAGAAATTTGTGATTGAACCAATCGGCGTACCTGTTGTTCTATTTATTTAATAATTTCAGAGCCGCCCCTGTACCATGAAATGAAAATGAACCATCCGACTGTGGTGCTTGGCTGCAATACAAACGCGCCTATAGCGAGAAGCAAATCTGTACGTAAATATCCAATTATATTGTGTGTTATAGATATCTAGGTATGAGGAGTCTAATTGGACAGGGCCTCTCCGAGAATGAGAGTCAATTCTGACCAGCATACTCTTGAAACGGTTTTTGTCAATAATCTCTCGCTAAGTGATGAAAGAAAACATCGTAAGGAAACCTTCATGCCTGATGAGACTAAAGTCTTTAAGTACACGGAAAAATATTGCCACTGATGATAAACTAATATTACAATGTTTTGGATACTTCGTAGTTATAAGGTAGTTAGGTAGTCACGGAAGTCAGGAAAATGTAGTTATGTACAATATGACCGATTACTTTCGTGACCGTCAGGGATCCGTAAAAATGGTTTCTTGATAACGAGTATTATAGAACATAAGAAAAAATTAAATAACCGATGGTTAAATGTACGTTTTCAAGGAAATCGACTTGACGAGAAAATTGAACGAAAGCTATGACATGCAAGAGAAACTTGTCGCCGACAACGCCGATCTCGAAGTAAAGAGGTGATTTGATATTAGCACTAAGTTTAGTGAAACACTAAGTTTTGTTTGTACCAGGAATTTCTTAGTAGTTACATATCGATAGTAATTAGGAGCGCCGGCACGAGCCGCAGCTATCGAAGCGCTAATAGTCCAAGAGACAGGGCCTGAACCCCTTATTATTTTGCAAGATGAAATACTGTTTACCTATATTAATTTTCTAAAAAAGATAGATTAATTAATCATTTATTTGCATTGAATAGGGTCCGAAACTAATGAACTTATTTAAAAAAAATCATTTATTATTAAAAAATAGACTATAAAATGCTTAAACCTGCGAAACTGGAACGGACCGCTAGTGTACAGTAAAAATAATTAAATATTACTATAAGGATTACCCTAAATTCCGCGAAGGATTTTTGCTATAATTTTTAATTATTTTTTATTATTACAAAACGTGTTTCTATACAAATAGGACATCAATGTTATGTAAAATGCTAAAGGCCACGTGAAGGCTAATGACTTTTTATGTCTGGCAATAACTTGTCAATTAAGTGGAAACAGGTAAACAGCTAAATTAGGTAAACTAAACGTATTCGTACACTTTTCCTCAGAAAACTGAGCATCAAGTTGTAATTTCTATTATTACGAATTGATTGTTATCTATTGTTGTAGGTATCAAAGGTTCTGAAAATTGAAAGTTTTTGTGACTCAAATACCCTGCATCGCATTGTGGGTGTTTACCCAATAAATAAATTAACCACTACTAATATTTAATAATTATATAGGATTTAGGTTGCCTAACTCTCCTTACTGCCGTTTTATAATATATTTTATTGTAGGTATATTAATTATGTAGCACCCAGAAAAAGAATTACGGCTTACTAGGTCCAGACTCCAGCTCTTCAACTATAATGTTAGATGTCGTGTAACATCCGTTTCGCTTAGACGCTAATTAAACATTAATTAATAATTGAAATGTAACAATTACTAGTACATTTTATATTCACTATAGGTTTAGTGTAATGTGTATTGATATCGTATTGTTAGTGTTCTGATAAATAGTGATTTAAGAACTTTGGGTGGTAATATTATTGCCATTTAGTGTACTATAATAGAGGAGAATTTCACCGGTTTGAGTGCGCTGTACCTACCGCGCTCCCAGCTACATTGGTACCAACATCTTGCTTGTTTCTCCCGTGAAACAATTTTGCTGTGTTTCGGAGAGAAGGGCAAGACAGGCAGTGTACATTTTTTGTCTCAGGATAGGCACCACATAAATGAGTTGCCTCTGTTAGATTGAGGTACACTAGTTTATGTTCAGGAGTGACGTCATCCACGACTAACTGACAGAGGTTACCTCTGCCAGGCTAACATAAAATATCACGTCTTGGAGTTCATTGAAAGAGGCAGTGGACAGAAAAATGTTAATAACGATGGTACTATAGGTCCATAGGGGTTAAGTATCATGCTATGAAGTCACTTTTAGGTTTGTTTATATTTTCCACATGTACTATGCAATACATATTTGTGATGCTATAGACATAGGTTAAGCATGTTTTAACAGATCCAGCTGACGAAATCTCTCAGCTACTAATGCGCGACGGAAAAGTGCGACGCTAACGCCACAAAATATACAGAAGTACAACACACGGTGCTGGGTACACCTGCACACCGCTTGGTCCTCGGGGTCGTAATCGACGTCGACCCCTACACATGGAAACCACATCGATCCGGATCGATCGCGGAAGCTTAGGTTCGAATCCGATACGAGTAGACACAAACCCAGACCTCGCAAACAGCGCTAGCACTACGCTACCGCTAGATTGCTTGGGCACCGCGCATGACCCGCCTACCTCTCCAGAGGGAGGGATGACGGCCGGCCCTCATGATGATAGGTTAAATTAAACCGTAAAAGATTCGTCGACCGTATCGGATTTGACTAGTCCAAATCCTGCTCTCCCGAGCAGCGCGCGCTATGAACCGCGCCTCTGCGGGTCGCGGAGGGGGGCGTCACCCTTTCGAATATTTCTTAAGTGAGCCATCTGCTCATTTACTGTACCGATTGAGCTTAAAGGCCATTAGGCCGAAAAGTCTAGCCCTTCCGGAAAAAAAAGGCGGGTCTATCCGAGAACTGAATGAATATGGAGCTCCGTACGGCACAGAAACCGCGTCGAGCGCTTTCGCAGCGAGTGAAAACACATATTTATTTAATTGAAGGGAGGGATTTATAAAAAAATACTTTATGACGACCGTTTTAAATCACATTTTATACAAGGTTTTTATGGTATAATTATATATTTTGTTGTATATATGATACCTATTACTTAAATAAAATAGTTTTTTTGCAACAAAATATAAGTAACCGTGTATCGAAATTCCGAAATGTAATGGTGAAGGAATGTTAAATAACATACATATTTTTCAAAACTTAAATCAGCTTAGTTTCTAATAAAACATAATTCATAATGACGTTTATCGGGAAAGGCCCGCCTTAAAACACTGTCTAGTGTGTTACTGTATTGTGTTATACATACTAGCTGTCCAAGTCAAGTTAAAATCGGCTCAAATAAGTGACATGAATTGGCACTCAATTCTAACATTATGTGAATTAGGGAATGACGAAGGTATTTAAAATAGTTTATTCAATATCGATAATTCAATATGTCGTTAAAATATATTTTCGTGATTTATTTTTGCAGCAATAGGTAACCGGTGTGATCGTATCAGAGGATACGACCATGAAATGATGGTGTATGATATATAATAATAACAATAGTATGCTTAATTATGTACCATAAAATTATTAGCAGGTAACAACATAAACTTAATACTAGGAATATGCACAAAAATGGCGGTTTCACCGCTTTAAGCGGTCTCTACAACACAACTATGAGTAAAAAAAAAGATACAGTGTGAAAAAAGGCAGGAAAGATATAGTGTACGTCGTCAAATCTTGTCACGTTATTTCAAAAGAAAAAACGGAAGGCGGAATTCAATAGTGAACTTCATCTCGTAGGCTGATAATTTGTTCATACGTCTATGTTGCTTGAAATTCAAATTAAATACTTTTTGGTGTACCAGTACTATTATTTAAATAAAGAAATGAAAAAAGTTGACACTGTGTCAATGTCATCTTTATTTGTATCAATACCGTAAAATCAGATATGTTTAAATAGTAAATAACAACGAATAATGGCGACCACAAGGTGAGTGTTTTATGGTTCTAGATATATACTGTACAAGGAGCTCATGACTAAAGACCAAAACTTGGAGACGTGCCGTGCTCAAATTAAAAGACTTCAAGGCGAGCTGAAGTTAATGGATAGAGAAAATTCCGTTCTTCATGAGAAACTAAACAAAAACACTCCTGAGGTACAGGTGTATGTATATTAAATAGAATACTAATAACATCATGTGAGAATATGTAACTTATCTTTCTCGTATTTGTAAATAATGCGTAACATATAAGACGTATATACATTGGCTATAGAAAATAGAAATAGATTTCTGGCATATCCGCTCTTAAAGGCGATTATAATAATACATACTGTATGTACGCGGTGTGGCACTTTTTCACATTCACACACAAGGCACACCTTCGGAATCTCTTGCCTATTTCGACTAAAATTTTACTCGCAGAGTCTCTGTTCCTATCAATTCTAGATTATGCCGATGCATCTTACATTAACCTTACAGAAGAACAGCTTAATAAGCTTGAGCACCTTCAAAATATTGCTATTCGTTTCATATTTGGGTTGCGCAAATATGATCAAATTTCTGAGTTCCGCGCTAAACTCAAGTGGCTTCCCATCCGCCTTCGCCGGAATGCTCGTATTCTTTCCTTTTTATACAGCATATTAAATGATCCTAAATCTCCACCCTACTTAAAAGAAAAATTCGTACTCAAATTGAACTAAAATATAACAGAAAAACAAAACAGTTATTCTGTTATATTTTAGTAATGTGTGTGCATAATAAAGAATATTCATTCATTCATTAATTCATATATAACCATCATAGACAATAATTATGGACAATCCAACCCTGAAAGTGGTTATGGACGTTGGTTATTGCTATTACGTGAACCGGCTATTCGTTTGCCTCATTTTATATAATACATATAATATATTGTGTACAGTACAATGCAGAGCAATGGCCGGTCTGTGTTGGATGCGAATGGTAAGTGATCGGCCGTCTAGGCGTTCATTGAGGGAGGTTTATGTTCAATAGTAGATGGATAGAAATTGATGATGATGATATTGTATATAATATGTTTCGAAGATAATATAGCCACTCAGCCGCCCAGGTGAAGAGATCAACCTAAATAATTGTCCAGTTTCGCGCCATCGTAACTATGGCTACCCGGCCAACTTGCGCCGTTTAAACGAATTATTACAAATTAAAATTTTTCAAAAAGTTCCAATTATTCGATACTAGATGGTCTATAATAAATACCGCATCTATGGACGTTCAGGCAAACTGGATTTATGCCCAGTCATTGACAACTTAGACGCGATTTTTACGGGGAGGGCGCGCGGACTATATATTTTGTATTGACGCGCGGGCGGCTGAGTGGCTAAAGATAGTGATATTTTGTATATGTTTTTATCTACTTGGAAACGCTATTTGGCAGACGCGCTAGCCGTTTTTATATGATAAGCGTCGCTATGACAATCTTACCTGGGATTCGCCCAGGCAACTCATTCATATGTATTGCTCTGAGAGAGGTAAGTCTTTTTTTGGAAGCACTGTGCTAAATATGCAGGATTGTCTTTGTAGAAGGGCGCGATGCACAAGCTCATCCCTCCTATTGGTAAAAGTAGGTTTAGGTACTCTCCGTTTAGAATCTGGTTTGTTTTTAGATGTGACTTACATTTATAAAATGCATATATTGTAAAAGAAAAAAAAAACGGGTTGCATGCACTCCGGGAGTGCCAGCAGAAGTGAAAACTTGAATATTAACGTTTTGCAAAATATCAAAATTTTGGAATGGTTAGGGAATAATTTTGCATTAATTGCTTCAATTAGCAGTATAAAAGAACTATCATTTATGTAGTAAAATATAATATTCATTTATTGCGCTATCGTACACAAACATGTTATTTTTATATTACATAAAAAATTAACACTTCAGAACTATTAAAATTTTTTTACATTAAAAAGTTTATCTCTCAGTAAAATCAACTTCTATCCATAATTTCAATGACTCTTTTACCATCATCATTATCAGAACCATCATCGCCAATCTCTAAAACTGAAAGGTTTATGGTAGCTGAATAAGAAACAAACAATTTAAAAAAACGTATAATAAAGACCGCATCAATAGTAATTTTGTAATTCGTTGTGCTAAGATTGCGATTATTTGACATCTCCGTCTTACGTATTTTCGATGAGGTCACGTGTCCTGACGCGAGTTTAACATTTTTTACCCACCACAAAAAAGTGCACAACAACACTCGAGAAGTTTTCACTTAAAAAAAAAAACATACATAGGAAGTTTTTATTAGATTTACGTTAAATTAAATTTTAGAGACATTGTTTCAGGAAAACGCGCAAAAGATAAACTGTGGAGGTAAAATGCAGTGTGGATAAATGCAAAAAAATTAACGTAAATTTATATACGAGACATTTTTCTAGTATAATATTCTTAATGTAATAGGGAATTCCTGCTTTCTTTACAATAAAGTATAACCGTAGACAAAAATATGAGATGATAATGAAGAATTTGCACAGTTATTTTTTAATATAAATAATATTTGATGTATATACTATATTATGTATACTAAAATTATCACCGTTTATATAATAGAGTATGTATTTTGATGGATTTTAATAGTCTTTAATATTAGGGCGATGCGACTGCGATGAACCAAGACACCCCATGTTCACAAGAAATTGAAGTTAACTCGCAGGTAAGGTATTGTAATATTAATCAATGTTATGTAATATATTTTTTATGTTAGTTGGATAGGCAAACTGGCAGACGTGCCACCTATCGTAAGTGGTCGACGTCGCCCATGAAAGCCCAGGCAACTCATAAACGTGTTGCCTATCTGAGACATAAGCTAAGTCTCGGCACCAGTAATTACACTGTCTTGCCCTTCTCTCCGAAAGACATGCTATTCTACGGGAGAAACAAACAGGATATTGGTACCCATGCAGCGGGAGCCTTTTTTTTTCTTTTACGCCGGAAAATGCTCTGAGGCATCCTGCCTGGGGAGTGGGTCTCCCCACGCGGGTATGTGTAACACCCGAAAGATGGTAAATGAACGCAGCTCTACCCACTAAAACCCGGCGAGTGCCACTTGTCCCGCACCACAGAACAACCCCTCCCAACGTCGGGACAGTATAATGGGGTGAGGTTCCCACCCTAACCCCTTGCCCCCTGCTCTTTTGTCCCCTCTTCTTATATGAGGGGTACAA
Source organism: Helleia helle (assembly GCA_963853865.1). Classification (NCBI taxonomy): domain Eukaryota; kingdom Metazoa; phylum Arthropoda; class Insecta; order Lepidoptera; family Lycaenidae; genus Helleia; species Helleia helle. The sequence goes on from OY971420.1 coordinate 12,776,680, forward strand.
AGAGCCCCCTCAATTAGCTTCGCCCAAGGTGCTGGGCTCACCCTAGGCTACTGAGCCCCACCGCCACGACAAGGCCTGAACCATGGTGGGGATGCAGCGGGAGCCTCCCACTGGTATATACAACATAAGAATATGTAATTATTTAATACTAGCTGTTGCCTGTAGCTTCGCCTGCGTTACTCAACTCCTATAAGTCACAGCGTGATGTTATATAGCCTATAGCCTTCCTTGATAAATGGGCTATCTAACACTGAAATAATTTTTCAAATCGGACCAATAGTTCCTGAGATTAGCGCGTTCAAACTAACAAACAAATTCTTCAGCTTTATAATATTAGTATAGATAATTAGTTATTCTTTATGCTTGCTTTAACCTCTTAATGGGTTGACCTCTTTTTGATACAATTATCAATCAAACAAGTTGTTTTGTTTCTTAACTTATTTGTCTTTGCTTTATTAAACGCAAAAATGATCTTTTAAAATGTTTTTTTACAAACGGCCTCAGCTGTACATTACTTTTGCTGACTCTATATTACGTATATCCGTTCCTATGGCATAATATTTAATTGCTCAGTAGTTTAGGCATAACATTTTTGCATTTATAATATTAAGGAGTTTCTTTAATGTTAAAATAAGGACATATATTCACATTACATATTTTAATTAAATTATAGGAAGACGAAACCGCTACCGACCGAAAAAATCCACACGAACTAGTAGCTGAGCTGGAAATTTACAAAATCAAGAATCAGGAACTTGTAAGTAACATATAATAATATCAACAAGATTAAAAAAATAATTGCATACGACACGTTAGCATTTGGCGCAAGAAACTGCCGTCATTTTTCTTTAATTTCGTTAAAATCCATCGAGCATGCCATATTATAAATAGAACGTAGAATGTACACACAGACATAGATTATACTCGAAAATATCGCTTTTTCTGACGAATTCATGTAAAAATGTGTGGAATTATTTTACTTGAATTCGTACTTTGGTATATACTTTCAATATATTATCGTTTCCTAGAATTAACACCTTTCTTATATATTTTAAAGCTAGTAACTGATTTCTAAGATGTGCTCGTAGGAGCAAAGCAACAGCTGTGTTAAGTAATTGCTAACAACCATAATATCATGATTGGAATCTCTTGGAAAATTCCAATTATTTGTTTATCAACCGTTATGTATTTACTCGTAGTAATGGAGTGTGCAATGCTTGTAACAACCTCCCATCAGAATTCACCAGTACCTACCTGATGATTGGTACTTTTGGGTCAATAACTTTGGGGACCTTCAAGAAAAGAGCATTAGTAATTTGAAAGGCTGGCAAAACATCTGCTAATCCTCTGGTGTAGCAGGTGTCTATGGATATAGTTTCTCACTAACCATCAAGTGTCTGACTGTCCGTTTGCCTCCTCTTCTATAAAAAAAAAAAATTTGAATGATAAATGGTTTATGCTTCTACTTACTAAGTTAATATATAGAGTTGCACTCTCGTCGAGAACCGAGGTTCGCTAACTTGGGCAGGAGGATGAGGATTGTCGTACGGCGGTGGACTCGGCCCAGCACACACTCGAGGTGTGACCGAGATGGGTGGTGTTGCATGGCGATCTGAAGTCGGCTATCGAATAGGATCCTTCTGCGAGACAGTAATATCCCAAAAGAAGGCCGACGAGTGGGTGAGAACGGAGGCTGCCGACGAGGCCTTACCCCGCTGGCGACGAACGGGGGTGCGTAGGAGGTTCTACTTAATGCGCCTCCAGTAAAACCCCTGTACTTGTGTCGGGTTCAGGTTAAAAACTTGGGCCCACTATGAAACGACGTCGCGGGGACTGCTAAGTGTCGGCCGGGCAGTCCCCCATTACGAGGAGTAGTCTGCCTGCTAAGTGCCAGCCCGTTGCTGAGGTGATCCTGTTGCCTGCCGATCCGGGACCCTCAAATAGCGGCTGAAGGCGTTCGCAGGTGGTTTAGTAGTTCATTCCCAAGTGTGAGTCCACGTAAGTCCAGGAGCCTTACCCGAGGTAAACCGAGATCAATCGGCTGCGTCATCAAAAAAAAAAAAGCTTCTTAAAGGATATGAATGATCATAGGCCTTTATGTACACTTCGCCGGTGTAAAAATATTGTTATTCAACGTCTTTCATAGTGAAAAAGTATGCTAGACTTAAATAAACACTTAATACAAGATTAAATATATACAAATTAACTTTGGAAAATGTTTATTTTATTAATAATAATTATCCGCTACCGCTCAATGTTACCGTTAAACGAAACAAATACATAACACGTGAAACGAATTAACATTTTAATGCCTGTTTTGAATTAGCATAGATCAAATGAATATTTTATTAATATTTATTGAAAGGTGATTGAAAGTGGTCGCGAAATGTTAATTATAATGTTTACCTGCCTGCACGGATTTAATACTAATCAAAAAAATTAAACCGACTATGAAAAACTTAGCCCCTCTCTTTTTGAAGACGATTAAAATGTATCCATAATAACAAATTATGTTTAATTTGTTTGTTTAATATGGCTGATATTTCATTATTGAAATCGGATAGTGGTCTTAGGCACTAATATAGAACATACGACAATACGCTATCTATATCAGGTAAAGAAATACTTTTTCAGTCAATTAATCCTGTTTTGATACTAGGTATCTCTATAATAAGTTTTGGTTGTTTATGTTGAAGACTTAACGTATTCTATTCTCTTCGACCAATGTTAGCTTTCTATGTTACTGCCAGGGGCGAGTATATGAAATGTTACATACATTTACAATACGAAATAGGATATTATAGTTGATGTATATAAACTTGTATTAGACCCACATGTCTTACAGCTGTTGAGTAATATTGAATTTAACATATTATTATATACATTGTTGTATATTCGAGTATAAATGAATGAATATTCGACTATAATCTCTACATACATTAATTTGAATTTATTTCAGTATTAGCCCAAATAACTACACTGTCAAACCCCTCTCGTCTTTAACTGGACTCTCATGTTTTAAAATAATTAATGATTAAGATAATATAAGACATATTTTTCTAACAAAAATATACGCCCAAACTAAAATACAACTAAGAAATTGACCACTCAAACTTACATCTCTTTATATTAAGTATTCGATACTCACATTTTTTTAGTTTGAACAAAAAAGTCAAGGCCAAAATTTTGTTTAGCAGATATGTAAGCATGTAAACGCCATATCCGATTTCTACCAAGTAAAATTTTCACGGCCCAATTAATATGTTAATAAGTTTTAAGCGAAATTCATCAAGTTTATTTTGTTAAGGCCTCATTATTATTTGTTCCATATACTTATATATTTGCCTTAAATTTTTGGAGTTAGGAAAGTTAGGTATTCTGATACTAATTATTATTGATAGTACTAGGCTTGCATTTCGTTGGTATCTTCGAGGTACATTTATCATAAAATTATAACTCCCTAGACCTGGTTTACTAGAAGAATTATTTAAGAATCTATTCTTAGTCTAAATTTTTTTTTTTATGAGAACATTGTTTTTTTGATTTTGTACAATTACGGCGCGTCCTTGTAAACTCGTATCCAGAGTCTAGGTAGTGTCTAGTTTGCTTTATGAATAATTCACACTGCTAATATTATATTACAGCAGAAAGAGCTCGTCAATTTGGAATACGAAGTACGCCACATCAAAGTTGAAATGGACAGCGTCAAAGCATCCGCTGCCAGTGCGTGTCGTGGAGGTGGTGGCCAGAATGTATGCTTTGAGCAACCGGTAAGACTAGATCTGTTTGGTATTGTCTGGATCTAGGGGTGAAATGTACTTTAGCAAATGATGAAATGCGCAAAAAGCATACCCGCGATTTCGACAAATGTCGAAAGACATCGTGTGGTTTTACTCGGTGCAAGAGGTGCTAGTCCTCGCACCCAGGGGGGACTAGTTATGTCGGTCGGAATATGCGCTAGGGATATCCCCCGAAAAAATACAGCACGATGTGTTATTTAGCTATAATCTTCTGACCTGATTTCGAGACAATGTCCAGCTGTATGACGTTTCTTTTAACCGATAAGATTGATGCATGTGATAAAAATGATGAGGTACTCGACCGCAAGAATTAGGCGCATGACAGGCGACGCCCGAACCCCGCCTTGGCCCCGCGCTTCCCCTAATTAAGAGAATCCATCTGTATCCTCTCATGGGGATACAGATGGGAGGTTTTGATGGTGGATGGTGAACGGATGGTGACAGTACCAGCTGCGTTAAATACATTTTTAGAAGAATGATCATTATCAATCAATCATATCAATAGGTGGTAGTATGTAATCAAGCGGACATGATTAGAGATATTATGTAATCATGCCCTTACCTGGCATGGCTTACCTACATAATTTTCATAATTACTTTGACCTATTAAAATATGCAAAACCCATTTGAGCAAAATAGCACCTTTGACTATGCTTTTCTCTTTTGATATTTGTTCACTGCCATTTATGTTTTCATTTACGTCATGTACACAATTTTAATTTCTTAATTAAGATTTGCTTTGTATTGAAAGTGTTAAGTTTAAACCTTCCCGCTATTAAACCTTTACAAGGATTCCGCCATACGGATAAGCCTCCACTATTAAAGTTGCATTTAATATTAAAACGTAGTCTTCTAATAGAGGAAATATTAACAGCGACAAAGCGCTAATTAAAAAGTTCATTAAAATAATAATGTGGAATTGGGAATAAAATAAATAAATAAAACTTTATTTGGTAAACGCAATGATCCTAACACTTATTATATAATATCTAAGGTAAGCTCTACATTTAAAATTATAATGTTTAAGCACAGTACTTGAGAAATAAAAAATAAATAAAAGAAAATAGTAGTGCTGGCAATAGTGTGTTTCGCAAAAAGGACCTCAGCTATATTCTGAACTAAAAGCCCTAACACTGGTTTTCAGGACCACCGTAGCTTTTCCCATGTTGGCGTTAATTTAATAGTAACGAGAATATCAAATATATAAAAATAATAATGCGAATAGAAACACTAAATATAGTTCTATAAATATAAATGAAAAATAATCTACTGGATTTTTCTAGATGTATAATGATTTTTTTAGAATGGAATTATTTAAGAGAGTGAGTGGAACGAGAATGCTAATAAGGATACATAATCGAAACTTGTGTATCCTTAACATAATTTGTTTAATCTTTTCGTTGTAACTCGATTAAATTCATAAATTAGTGATAATCGATTTACAAGCAAGCATTGTTATATGTTGCATGCCTGAAGCAACAAAAAGGTTTGATGAAGATGTATCAATTAAAATAATGAGTATACAATATCATACTACCATTTATTACCATCAAAACCACAAAAACCTATGGTAGGCTTAAAATTCTCCGTGACATTAGAAATATAGTACAGTACCTCTACCATGAGTTTTGTGACAAGCGTCTATGACATAACTATAGTAGTTACGTAAATTCAACACTTAATAGAAAACTATATCATACCTTAGTTTTCTATTCGTGTTGCGTTTTTACGTTAACTATTTATAAACGTAACGTAACGTTAACGTAAAAACGCAACACGAATAGAAAACTATACCATATTCTAGTTTTCTATTCGTGTTGCGTTTTACGTAACTACTATAGTTACGTCATTTACGCTTGTAACAAAACTCATGGTAGATGTACAGGTAGCTTTATTCTATTCGCAGTTTCTCATATACTTAAGTATTGTATTTTATATGTTGCAGCCTGGAGGACCACCGGTTCCACCCATGACAAGAGCCGTAAGTTTCTATAATAAAATTTAGCCTACCTACTATCTAGTAATACCTATCAAAATATGATTGTAAATAAATCAAGTACAAAAGGTCTAAGAAAATCTAATAAAGAAAATCTAAGTTTTGTGATTATGTTAGGATACTCTCACTTAAATTGGATAAGCAAGCACGAAATATTCTTACGAAATAACTTAGTAAAACTGAAATATTGATAAAATATCTACAACAACGTCTTCCATTTTCTCAGCGGCAGGTTAAAATATTATTTACGGTAGTAAAAAGAAAAGCGTCTTAAATTTGTTGCGGAATGTGTCTATTGGGAAGCAGTGTTTTCCTTTGTGTAGTTTTATTATAGGGTGCCATCGCAATTACAAGTACAACTTTAACGGTCCGCTTTGTGGACAAAATGAAATCACAGAACTTACTGACATCGAGTTAGTCTAAAAATTCGTTTGCGGTAGTTGCCTTCAGTTTTATTTTTGAAAATATAGACCTTTTAGGGGAATGATTAATAATGGTAAATTTTTAATGAATGAATGACTTACTTACTTATACTATCTTACACATAAAAAGGCATTATGCAAGAAGCAATAATCTTACATATTGCCTTTTTTATGCTATTTATATATTTATATGCTATTTTCAAACACTAACAAGCACTTCTACATGAATCTAACCCTTATTTACCTATAGAAGGAGGATCACTTTTCTTTGCATTTTTTTTTCATATAAACTTTATTATTCCAGTGCGGCGTATGCCCTCCGTGCCCAGCACCTTGCAACCCCAACGCACCTCCAGTGAGTCATATATATCATTAAGTGTTAAAATAATATACATTGAGATGCAGGTAATTTTAAAGAAATTAAACTTTACAGACACCAGCAGAAAGGGAAGTTCAGAAACTCACTATACAACTTCGACAGACTGAAGAGAATTTTAAAACAAAAATCACTGAGGTAATATGAAACTTTGTTCACTCACTATAGTTACTTATGAAAATATTACATACACAGTGTTATTTGATTTTAAAATTGTATCATTAAATTTTCAACAGTTGAATATTTTTAAGAAAATCTAAATCTAGTCTAAATGAAAATCTTTCATATAAAAGTCTACTATACATATTTATATTTTAATGTACTTAATTTTCAGTGCGCGATACTCAGAACAGAATTGCAAAAAAAGAAAGAAGAACTTGAGAAGGAACGATGCCAGCATCGCGAGGTGCAGAATAAACTTAGAGAGCTTGAAATGAAGTTTGAAGGTTTAACAACTCATACTAATATGTTATTGGGGTCCAAAGAACAAGCATTTGAACAGGAAGTAAACGTGCGAGCATTGAAACAATGTTACAGAGAAGCAAGAGAAGAAATTGATGAACTAAGAACGTTAATGAAAGATCAAAACGATCAACTGCAAGAGTATCGTGTGAAGGTAAAATATGGCTTTTTAATAAAAGACTCAATGTCAAACTCATCATCGACTCTCCATTTTTTTATCTTAATCAACACATCCACTTATACACATGTAAATAATGCGAAAACAATTTCTTCAATCAACAACCGCTCACATCCAATTTCATGTTTTCATTAGTCAGAAATATGTCGATCTTCATTAATTGTACGGAACAGTACAAACTTATAGTAGGTACTAACTATATAATACCAACTAAAATAGGTGACATCTGTCCCTTTCGAAACCTAAAATAGTTTACCAAACTAGCAAAAGTTTGGAAACAAACAAAGAATATATCGACCTATATACACAAGGAGAAACTTTAATAACATAAAATTCCAATATAGCCAACTTAATGAGAACAAAAAGGGCCGTTACATAAATTAATGTGTAGAATGAGCTCAAAGCCGAAAATGCTTCAAAACTATTCAATTGGATAGTGTGGTTGAATACTAACTTCAGCATGAAATGGAATACATTAACACAGTCCTTTTGTTGGAGCAATAGACAATTATTCCAATTGATGCTAAACATTTACCGGTGGCTTTGTTTGGGTAGTAAAAAGTTAGGTGGGACCCAAACTTATCGAGAATATTTTCAGTGGCTATGAAGTAAAATGTCGTAAGGAAAATGTGTGATAAGAATAAAGTCATAATTAGGCCTTATATGATATTATGGCTCCCGTGTATCGTTTCTGGTAGTGATAATATCTATTGATTGGTATCATTGATATAAATTCCGAGTAATATTATTAAAATATTCAAAGGTTATACTTTTAAAGAACCCAATGCAATAGAGAAACAAAAAGAACTCCTAACAAAAGAGGGGATGACCTTGAAACGGCTTAACCCGTTTTGATAAACGTGTATAGAACCACTGCTATAAAATCTGTTTACAAATAAATGAAAACAGTTGTAAATCGGTTTAGGAACGTTTGGGAACTGTGGTGCCACAGATAGATATACAGTGTATCTGTCCACTTAGCAGTGAAACTTTAATACCGTCTTTTCGCATCGAAAAATATTACCACATTAATTACTGCTTATGTTTATAAAATATATACAGAAATAACATTATAATAACATCAAATTATATTGACTGTAGTCAATATTTATGTAAGCACGAAGTTGCTTATTAAATTGTGTATTTTAGCGATGGGTAAACACGTTATTTTCCGTAATCGATATTCTCGAATCTCGATATTCACGTCAAAGGGGCAGATATCTATACCTAATTTCATCATAGGCTCATTTCCGTAAACTGCCTGGGTCCAGGGATACTCTGAGTACATAAAATATAAATTCTTTGGTCATTCCAGAGCTAAGTGGATTATAGTGCTGAAATTGCTGCCGGACGATGTTAATAATTCTGTTTCACTTGCTAAATTGATAACGAATACTTCGTCTACATTTCATGGAGAAATCTTCATGAAATTACGTATTGTATAGCATTAGTAAACTAAATATCATATATACATTATGGATTGGACTTGATTGCATGTTATATTTTATAAATAGCACCTATTAAACCCAACCCGACGCCAGGAGGCCGTGTGGTCCAGACTGCACGGTTGGCGGGGGGTAACTCCCTTTACAAACCAAAAGTGAACCAAATGGGCTCACACTAATCCGATGTAGCATTAGGGCCTTCTAGCCGTTAGCTTAGATACATCCGAAAAAAAAACCCAATTAAACGGCTGGACTGATTTTGATGATTTTTTATGTATGTTCAAGTGGATGCGAGAATGTTTTAAATTTTAGATCCACTACAAAATGGTTTGTTCCGGACGTCTGTAGGGGTCACTAGTATTATGTATACAGCTATTATATAAAAAAGATTTATTTTTAGTACCTACAAGCTCAACAACTAGTTGAGGAGCAGCGACGTGAGATGGACATGATGGATATGGATAACGTTAGAATAAGTGAGCAAATCAATTTGGAGATTCAACGAGTTAAGGTACATACTTATTTGTATATAATATAATAATATCAACCCTTATATGTCCCACTACTGGGCACGGGTCTCCTCCTTGAAATCACGCGAAGAGGGTTTTGGGATGCGCTGGCCCAATGCGGGTTGGTGAACTTCACACACCTTCAAAGACTTTTAATCTCATCAGGTATGCAGGTTTCCTCACGATGTTTTCCTTCACCGGTGAACAAGCGATGGCCTTATGTTCAGGTGCACGTAGAAATTAAAAAAAATCCATTTCTAGGCATCATGCCCCCCCCCTCTCCCTATGACCTCTCGGCTCTCACTCACGAGGCCAAGCCCATACCCACTAGGCCATCGTCGCTCTACTTATTGGTATATCCAAACTAATATAAGAAATCAGTTCTTCATTGACCATGGTTACATGGGTGTGTGAATATTAAACCAAGACAATGTTTCGTTATAACAATATCATAAAGTTGAAAAGTTAATGTAATAACGTTGGGTTTGATTGTTTTTTAATGCGATTATCTTTAAAATACCAATGAGACTTGAATAAATTCTCTTTACATTTTAATAACCAATTAGGTATTAAGGAAGGGTTTATGCTTTTTGTTTTAGTGTAATTTTCATTTCAATTTTAGGACAAAGTAAATGTGGAAGCTTGTTGTAGATAGTATTTAAGTAGTTGATCGTAGATTGGAGCATTTGAAAAACTCATGACGGAATTACTCCGTGAATACAACTTTGTTGAAGCAACCCTTATTTCCAGTATTAATTAAATTTGTTTGTTAAATTTATGATCAGATCAAATTCCAAGAGAAACTTCAAGAGTTGGCACCAATTCCTGATTTGTTGAAATCGACTCAAATGAAATTGAAAGATGCACAACAATCTCAGGCTATAGCGGAGCATAACGCGGAACAACTTGCTAGAGAATTGAATTGCGCTCGGGAGAAGGTACTATGATTTTTTACATTTGAGGATACTCTGAAGAACTCAGGTTACAAATAACCAAGTGATTCATTTCATACATTTTAAACGACTTCAAAGAAGGAGGAGGTTCTATCGACTGTAGTTTTTTAATATTTGAACATTATTAGAGGTTACATTAGTGACTATAATTGAATATAGAAATTAAATTATGCACCGTTTGTGTTGTGTGTATGAAGATTTCTATAACATTGATAGTAGTTCAGTCGATGCATTGTTTAAAGTTTTATGAAATGGTTGAATTTACGGTACTCATTTGTAAGAGAGGATTAAGGAGACTGTCCTTAATAATAAGGATAAGGTTTATTGTGGTGTTAGCTGTTACCAACATACAAACACACATTTATATTGAGTTTTAATTGTTAAAAATATTCATTAAGTACTGTATTCATTTTAGTATAGTTTAAATATAACGTAATAATGAATTACCTAATGTACGTTGTACTTATTTCAATAGGTGCATGCGCTTCTACATAACAGTTTGAAACCTCCAGAGAAACCCCAGGAAAAAGGCGGCGATGAAAAACAGATGGCTCTGATGCAACAGAAAATATCGCAATTAACAGAAACGAATATGGCGTATAAAAATGACATAGAAAGGCTCAAGTATGTTTGCCTTTGTTTGATAATTTTAAAGATTATACTAAAAACTGAAGGTAATCTGTTATTTTTAATAATAATATATCTATGGACGCTTTTTCACACCACGTCAATCTGGTCCCGTGGTAAGTTCTCGAAGAACTTGTGTTACGGGTACCGGACAACGGAAATATATTTAATACTTTTATACTATACATATATTTAAGATTTTTATTATATAATACACATATTTAATACACATCCATGACCCAGGAACACAGAAAACTTTTTGTTCCCTGGGGGGATTCAAACAGGCTACCGCTTACCACTGAGCTACAGAGGTCGTCAATTATTTACAATTATTTATCACTAGCTGTTGTCCGCAGCTTCGCCCGGCCTTACTCAACTTAACTACTGTTAGTACCAGCGTGATGTTATATAGCCTATAGCTTCCCTCGATAAATAGTCTATCGAACACTAAAATAATTTTTCGTTCAAACAAACAAACTCTTTAGCTTTATAATATTAGTATAGATTACAATTATTCTTAAAAAAAACTGAAAGAAGAAAAAGCCCTGTGTCAAGTAGACGGAAAAATGTGTGAAAGAGAAGAGACTTGAATAATGATGAATGTGAAAAATTTTTAATGATTGCTTCCCAAATTACTTCGTTCAAAAGTCTGCTGAGTTACAGCAGACTTTTGAATGTCAGACATTAGTCTCAAAATTATCGTTGATTTTCGCGTCCAGCATATAACCGGAATAGAGCGGTAATGTTATGTGTTTTGTATGAAAACAAATTCCGCCAAATTTGTGCTGCAACGTTGCGACGGTTCTGCGCTCTGATTGGCCGACTGATAGCCATTGATGGATAAATAGCCGATGGGACGTATGTACAGTTCACTGGTTGGTTGAATTTATATTACGCCAGTGATAAATTACTGACCAGTTTCGGAATTTCTGGTGGTATCCGGTTATATACTTAATGGTTTTTCGATATCCGTGTACAAATTTCCTTTTATTAAGATAGCAATAATAATAATGGTGATATTAGAAATTCGATGATGATGTTTCTAATGATTTGGCGTATGGTTAAACTACTAATGAACTTAACACTTTGGTTACTCATGTAGAAATGCCAATTAATAATGCTAATATATTATAATGTTAATATTGTTAAATATAGAAATGCTATGTATGTTTTAATCATAGTATATTAAGGAGCGGTAATAGTCTAGTTGTTTACGATCTCGAATTTCAAGCGAAAGGTGTAAATGTGTATGTGAATGAGAACATTGAGAACCACTAAAGAATGGTTTTCTTTTATTAATTCAAAATTTTCTATAAATTTAGATAAAAAGTGAGCCTTTGAGTACATTTAATATAGACAACATGTTTTGACTCCGTGTCTAGGAAAACTAATTATGAGTAAGTGGATTATTCGAGTAGGATGGTTGGTTCCCAGAAATAGGACGTATAATTACTTAGTATAGGCAAAGTTTTCAAGTATACATAATATATGCTAAGATACGGGATATAAAACAACCTTCACCGAGATGTTTATTTGATGAAACTTATTTTATACTTAATTTAATACGTCAATAAATATATTGCATATGGGTTGCCTAACAAATTTTAGTCCAGGGTATGTTTAATTAATAATTAAAAAAAAACAATTTTTAAACGTTTCACCGTTTTGATTATTAGATAAATTCTATACCAATCGAAAGTATGAAGCCCATAAAATATGCAAACGTTAGGTTGCCTATTCTTTTCCGGTCACAACTATCGGGTAGCCAAGTATAAACAGGTAAATCTATACCGGACCGGAAAAGAATTGGCAACCTAACGTTTGCATATTTTATGGGCTTCATACTTTCGATTGGTATAGAATTTATCTAATAATACCGGTAAAATGTTTCATTTTTTTAAATTATTAATTAAAACATACCCTGGACTAAAATTTGTTAGGCAACCCATATGCAATAATATATTTATTGACATATTAAATTAAATATAGAACACGTTTCATCAAATAAACATCTCGGTGAAGGTTGCTTTATATGCGTATCCTATACTAATTGTCGCTTCATTGTCCCGATAGTAAGCAGATGCGTTAAGCGCTGTGAGAGTGACCTTCAATGCGTAATGCATTAAAAAAAATCTATATTTTATATTAGGACATTCATCATCATCACCATCAGCCTCTATGCATCTACTGCTAAACATAAGCCCCTCTCAATAAACGCCAAAACAGCAATGTTATTGCTTTCTTTTATTTTGCTTCCAAGAATCATTCTTACAAATTGGCATTTCATATTTCACCATTTTAATATAAAAACAAATATGATGAAAAGCGCGTGTTGTTTGACCCTGATTGAACGTCTTCAAGACAACGGTTTTGTCTATGTTCATACCTGTGCCTACAGGTCATACTTAGCGCGCTCTACCTATATATATGTATTATGTATACTCGAAGGGCAAAGTTCATTTTATGCTTATTTTAATCGCTGATTTCATATTCACAGGCTCAACGTTATACGCATGGAAGAAGGTGTATTGGCAAACGAGAAACGTCTGCAAGAGAAGATGCACGAGTGTGCCCAGCTGGGTGGGGAGCTGGACAGGGCCCGCGATGAGGCTGCGAGGGCGCTGCAACGGGCTAACGAGCGGACCGAAACTATACGCAAGTTAGTATTGGAGATCAGATGTTAATAGTGATGGCAATAACGCCTGTTTTACAATAATAAATTATCCTGTTGTGTTGTTTTGTAACAACTGTTGTTCTAAACTGCTGTCTGTTATCCTGTTATTGTTGATTTATAGACGTTGAAAAATATGAATTGTGACAATAAGCAAAAAAAAAAGGTCATTCTGCCTATTGCGTGCCTATTCTTACTATTGCGTCATCATTTGAATAATGACAACTGACAACAGGATATAGTTATTCTTTAATAATGGATTATTCATTATTTTCAAATAATGCATTACTACATCTGTTGTCGTAATAATGACCACCACTAGATTTTAACCTCCTCCCTCCTCAAACACAGGGGTGTAATTAGTTTTTCCTCTGTATCTGTTCGTCTGTACGTCTTTCTGTGGCAATGGGCAACCTCAAGTATGATGTCGTAAGTGGGAGTGAGCCTAAGAACAGTCCTTGAACCTAGTATCCATCACAGTTTGTCGCAAAGGATACTGTTATTTGGTTGTTATCGGAAAACATATATTTTTATATTATATCCCCCTACGTGAAGCTAGGTGTTATTTTTTTTACCTCTATGTGTCTTTCTGTGTCAATGCAATACTAAGAGTTTTGCACTGCCATAGTAGTGTCGTAAGATGCTATAAGTTCGTCCGCTTTGTATCTATGGCAATGGACAATGCATAACTCTTAAGTATGGTATCGTAAGAGGGAATGAACCTGGGGATCTGTAGCATCCTTGAACCTAGTATCGACCTCACTCTCTCGCAAAGAACTTCGTTAAAACTATTTGGTGTTGTATAACTTTACCTTTGTAAATAAATAATTACATTATTATAATACTGTTCCTCTTTAACGGATCAGTAGGTACCTCTACCATGAGTTCGAACATGACATAACTATAGTAGCGCAACACGAATCGAAAACTATACCATACCTTAGTTTTCTATTCGTAAAGAAAGTTTTAGCGCATTTGCGCTTGTAACAGACTCATGGTAGAGGTATAATAGATGATTTAGTTTCGGTTTTTGTATTTTGAAATACGTTTTTAGCGGCGATTCTTACACAATTATCAACATCGTTTCAGAAGTTTCAAGGTTTGTTATTGCGTAGAGGGCCTTATTTTTTTTCAATTCTTTATCTGCGTTCTAATTGAATTTTTGTTTCGTCTGTAAAAAGTTATTTAGTCTTAACCCGTTATTTATGAATTCTAAAGAGTTAATTACGTTGAAGGCTTAGCATTAATATAATTTATTTGAAGAATTTGTTGCCTCCCGTCCAGCGGATTTCTTTAAGAAGGGCATCAATAAACTGCCACTGTGTTGGCAAAGATGCATTGATTGCATGGTTGATTACTTCGATTAATACAAATAAAAAATACATGAAAAAATTCGTTTAATTTTTTTCTTACAAAACGGCAATTTCATAGGTAATGGGCATTTCATATACATATATAAGATCACTATCTTAATTTTCATTTACCTAAAGCGATATGTGCTAGTTTTACTTTACGGTAAATGTAATTTAATTTATTTTTTCTTGGTGACATTAATATAATATTTTGTTATTTGATAACCGTTACATTACAGATGTATGCAAACATCAGTAGCTGAGCTAGAGCGTCAACTTGCCGCTTCTAGGGCTCAAGTGAAGGTTGCAGAAAAAGACAGGGAGCAGGTATTGTATTTTGCACAAAAATTTCGCAAAATTTTAAACTTTTCATATTCATTTTTTTTTAATTGTGCCATTTGGTTCCGTTAATATTGCGTGGATGATTTTATCTTCACTAGAAAGATTTAGGGACAACACGTGAAGAACAAGACGTGTGCTGTCGTTTTTCGTTCGGTTTGTGAGTTTTCGGTGGCCTAGTGGGAGGTATAGGGTATTCCCTAAGTTGTGACGATGCGTTTCGCATTGTCACAACTTTTGGTTGTGCGGCGTCGGTAGTCACCATAAGGTTCCGATTGCTCGGTTGACACCTCACCTCATCTTTAAAAAATCTTAGACTGACGTTCAAGTTAGCTGCAAGCACCTTGAGTGTCGAAGTATTGGCCTTCTGGCGTTCGGATAGTTATATAAAGGTATAAATAACGTAAACATTATTTACAGGTGCAAAGTCGCATGCAGTGCCAGATTCAACGGCTAAATGAGAACTTTGAGCAGGCGCAGCTTCGTATACTAGGTCTGCACACACAAGTACAGACACTCAGACGGACAGTCTCTAGTACCGATGGTGAAGGAGATAACGACCAACAGGAATGTGCTTGCAAGAGCTACTTTGATAATGATTGAAGTTGTTTTCTAATGACGCGTTCACGTATAATGAAACATCTTTTTACGGGATTTTATCGCGGAAGTTTTTTTTTATATTCCGTACAAAGTTGTTTCGCTATAATGATTAAAGTGCGTTTAAAAATGATTGTGATTAAATCTGTTTTATATATGCCAGTTGAACATTTAGATGTTTAAAATTTTGAGTTATTTTGATATATTACATATTCTGTACATTGATATTTTATAGGGACATATAAGGACAGTAAGCGTTGCTTTGTTGAGTGAATTTATCATTTTGGATCGATTTACATTGTTCATAAGCAAAACAAATATTTCGAAATTAAATGTGCTTAAATAAAAGTCTTGTTCCTTTTTAAAATTATATATTACAAACTTTATATGATAAATATGGGATTTAGGAATAGTCGTGATATTGGGTAGCTTACATAACCTTATTTTACTAGTACGGTCGATTCTGTGATCTCGTAAGTCAGCGAATACGAGATTTACGACTTGATAGATAACGATTTTATGTGGTACCGTAGTGTTAACCGAGATATCGATATTAAGGAATCGTTAATCACAGAATAGAATATCGATGTACATATAAACATCGAGTCAATCTGATAATTAATCTTAGTACCTATGTAAGAATTTACAAAACGTAATAAATGCAGAAATAATAGTAAAAATTAACTATGATATATTTATAAAATAAATAACGCAGAATAAATACATTTGGAATTAAATATTTTAAGTTAGTAAAAAGCTATTAAAGCTTGTAGGTTACTTTGCTGTATAAATATACTTATGATATACACATAACTAGCAAACAATCAGCTATGTATCATTCGATAATCAAATTTAAGAACAATCTTTAATTGGTCAACAATTAACTTTTAATTTATTTGATCATATGTCTGACTGACTTATAAGTCGTGGTAACTACAACTAAAACAAACTAAACTATATCTAATGATTGATATTCTCTTTCATTTCTCTTTTAATCCAATTCTGTGTAGGTATATATTTCATACGACTAGTAATACAAAGCACATTTAAACTCAATTTTTCGCCTGACTTTCTTTATACGTATAGACATTTCCTGCAGCAGCAAAGCAGGTTCTTAGAGACTCTTGTGCGAGGTGCGTGTCTCGGTGCGGCGGCCGGGCCACTTCATGGAACTTGTCTAATCCTGCACATATCTTGCTTATTGCTTCTTCAGGCCCATCTTTCTCCATCAACTTGGAACCTTCCTGATAATTAATATTCATTAATAACATTAGCAGACAGTATCTGTACCCTACCATGGTTCAGGGCTTGTCGTGGCGGTGGGGCTAAGTAGCCTAGGGTGAGCCCAACACCTTGGGCGAAGCGAATTGAGCCGAGCGGGCTCTTTGTACCCCTCTTATAAGAAGAGGGGACAATAGAGCAGGGGGCGAGGACGGGAACCTCACCCCATTGTACTGTCCCGACGTTGGGAGGGGTTGTTCTATGGTGCGGGACAACCCCTCGTTGTAGGTAGCGTCAGTCCCTCGCGGGTCTGACTAGCCGTCCAGGTGCCCTGTTTGTTTATTAGATCTGGGGCACCTCATCAAAAGTGGCATTGGTGGCACTCGCCGGGTTTTAGTGGGTAGAGCTGCATTCACTTACCAGCATTTGGGCGCAGCGAGTCCCACGTACCCGTGTGGGGAGAACCACTCCCCCGCGGGATGCCTCAGAGCATTTCCCGGCGTTAAGAATAACAATAAAAAAAGACTATCTGTAAATTGCTGGAGTCTTAAGTTCATATGGTGTTACTAGGTTCCCAGTATGGGTGTTGCCGTTTACCTCATAAAGGTTCTTCATTTTTACATTTTATAAATAAGTGTCTATAGATAGTCCATAGTGTTAAGAGGTAGTGCCATGCCGCTTTGCAACCGAATCGGGGAGGCTCGACCGGGGTGGTGCCTCTCGCTCACATAACACCGGCATCAGGTGACAGCTATGCTGTCGCGTTTCGTGGGGGTTGTGAGTTTTCGGTGGCCATTTGGAGTAAAAAAAGGCAACGCATCAGCATAACATTTGGTTGTGCGGATGTCTATGGGCGTCGGTAGTCACCATAAGGCTCCGACAGCTCAGTTGCCTCCTTATGACAAAAAATACTAGGCAAAAAAGGAGGCATTTGGAAGTGCCGCCTAAAATAAGGAAACCAAAACTACTTTATATTTTTATGGACTATGACTCCATTCCCATTTATCGTGTAAATAACACAGATAAAAAAATAGGGATAAGATAATATTATAGGGATTCTAAAGGTGATATTATGCTCTTACTACTTTTCTTAGAGTTCTTTTTATATTGCGGTTATTTGAACGAAATTTTAATTTGCTTACGCCTGAATACTCAAAACGAATCTCAAATTTAAGACGTACTTAAACTCGAGAAATTAAACTTTCTAAGATAAATTTACAAATTATGTCTAATCTTTTTTCAATTCGTTCATGGTAATTAATTTTACGTTTATGTAAAGTTATTCTCAATAACGTTGGTAAAAGGTAAAGTGTC
The DNA here is from genome assembly GCA_963853865.1 of Helleia helle. Lineage (NCBI taxonomy): Eukaryota > Metazoa > Arthropoda > Insecta > Lepidoptera > Lycaenidae > Helleia > Helleia helle. The sequence goes on from OY971420.1 coordinate 12,794,942, forward strand.
CACTTATATCAATGTACAGCCTGGCAAAAAAGAGTATGACGTGGTGACAGGTGGAACTAAATATTTTAGTAAATGGAAACCCATGATGTTGACAATACTTGGCTGACAAATACTAGATTTTGAGTATAGCTTAGTGTTTCACATTTATTATTAACGATTTGATTAAATTATCTTGCTGATTTTCCATATTATGATGAGACCTAAGTGAAAGTGACGCCCTCATTTTTTCCACACTCTTTTTTGCCAAGCTGTAATTAGTAAGCAAACCCAACGAAACCTAGTTTGCAGTTTGATCCGCAACAAAAATTCTGCAACAGCTAATCTAATATGACTCGCCTCCTAATCAAATTGGCCACTACACGGATCCTCGTCCGATCTAAGCCAAAGAGTACTTTGATCTAAACATACTTCAATGATTTAAAACTTTCGCATTCATTTACTGTTGCCTGCGAAATTTTCGAAGGAGATAAAAAATACCTCACGTTTTTAATTAATGGTGCCGCCATAATGCTGTTATAAAACATTTACTTAGTGTAAAAACATTTTGTAACAATCATTAACGTATAGTGCCTAAATTAATGGTTGTTACAAAATGAGTAAACATTTTTAACAGCAGTGAGGTAATATGATATGATGATACATGGTGTATCTTCATTTTTTAAAAATGCTATAGACAAAAAATGCTTAATTATGATTTCATACCTTTGTCACAGGGTGTTTAGTTTTATATTTTTGCATCCTAATTGATACTTGATAAATAAAATTATATTAGAAAAAGTAGTATATGTACAGCTTGGCAAAAAAGAGTATGGAAAAAATGAGAGCGCCACTTTCACTTAGGCCTCATCATAATATGGAAAATCAGCAAGATAATTTAATCAAATTGTTAAAAATAAATATGAAACATTAGCTTTACTCAAAATCTAGTATTTGACGGCCCAGTATTGGCAACATCATAGGTTTCCCTGTTTCCCTTTAGTAAAATATTTAGTACCATCTGTCACCACGTCATACTCTTTTTTGCCAAGCTGTATAATAGAAGTGTTTTTGTAAAACTATCCAAGATTGAAAGCTCAGAATGTAAATCTTATGATGAGCTTGGTGTTCAGATTGCTAGTTTATGCCTGTTGAGCGTGGGAAGGAAGATATTTAGTCTTTATTATTTTCAAAAGCACAAGATTTTGCTATAGAGGAAAATTACGAAGCTTATAATAAGACATAAGATGTTAAGTATCGGTGCCAGTAATTACACTACCTGTCTTGCCCTTCTCTCCGAAACACAGCAAAGCTGTTTCACGGGAGATGGTGGTACCCATGCAGCCGGGAGCGCGGCACAGTGCTTCCCTCCCACCGGTTTTATTTGAACAATGTATGTATGGATGGATGTATGTTACTCTTTCATGCAAAAACTACTAAATGAATTTTGATGAAACTACAAACACGTAGCATACTAACAATATACTAAGTAAGAACCAAATTGTAAAAAAGGATGCGAAAAACGTGAAAGGAAAACGTAAGAACTTGAAAGCCTGGATTAAAAGTTTTTCATATGTGAAGTTTGCCAACCCAAAACGGTTAGATGAAACTGAGCCTTTAATCCCCAAGATTTGAGGGAGGAAAATTGTTTAAGATTAGGGAATTATATTAACGTAGTACCTACTGGTCATATTCCTATCTTCCTCGCATGTTTTCGGGGATATTGGCTCAATCATCATCATCGACTTATATGTCTAGTTGGGTACAGGTCTCCTCGAAATTAGACGAGAAGGGTATCCCCACCAGGGTGCAAGCCTTGTCGTGGCGGTGGGGCTCAGTAGCTTCAGGTGTACCCAGCACCTTGGGCAAACTAAATTGAACCGAGGGAACTGCTCTTTGTACTCCTCTTATAAGAAGAGAGGACAAAAGAGGACGGTGGACATGGGGCGAGGATGGGAACCTTACCCTATTGGACTGTCCGGACGTAGTTGTTTTTCTGTGGTGCGGAGGTGGCGTCGGTCCCTTGAGGGACTCATTAGTGGTCGAGGTGCCCTATTTGCTCAACAGATCTGGGGCACCTCACCAACGGCGGCATTGGTGGCACTCGCCGGGTTTTAGTGGGTAGAGCTGCGTCTACTTTACAATCTTTAGGGCGCAGCGAGTCCCACATACACGCCTGGGGAGGCCAGGGGGCTCCCCAGGTCTGGAGATGATGGGGAGAGGCCTCAGCGGGATGTATACCTCAAAGCATTTCTCGTTTTTTTATACTCGCATACGATTACCTGATACAAGTTGTAACATTTTTCGACGTTTTCCAAGCAAATCTTCGCTAGTTCTTTGTCAATAGGCACCGAACAATTTGGACATTGGTTCGGCATACACTTCTGAGACGCCCTAAATTTGCTTTTACACTCAATATTTGGACACCTGAGAAAGACATAATTAATTAAATAATCATCATTATTATCATTTTCGGCCTCTGTCCGTCCACTGGTTGACATAGTTACAGCATAAGTATCGACGCGCAACGCACTAAACTGACAGCACTGGGAGAACAATTCGAGGTCTCGTCAATGCGTGTGTTTGTGTGAGTGTGCGTTTCGAGCATTTGTTTATAGTTTCCGTACTGGTTGTGTACCTATACTGTGACAGGCCTCAATGAACGCCAATATAGCTGACCCCCACCACCTACAGCCACAAGGACTGGCGAATTCACCGAGATTCTTCTCCCATGTATTTGATGATCTATTAATCGATGGACTATCGTAAGCAACAAAAGATAAAAATATGATTGTAGATATATATCTATAAGATGCAATTTAATGTTTTTGTAAATAGCTTCATATCTGTTAACTTTGTTTACTAGAAATAATGCGTCAACCTTCGAAACTAAAAGCCCTATCAGAATTCGAGACATGAAAACAACTTAAAAAGTCGTTAATAGAGATTTGTCAATACAGCGATACATCGATAAATGGAAAATCTCGGTATTGCGAATACATTTCAATAGATTATTAATAGAAATAATGAACGGTAATCTTTGTGTTATTCCGAACGGAATTACCAAGTCTGCAAATCACGTGTATCAACACGCATTACTTTTGTATATATTTATATGTGGGTGGAGGTGGTGGAGGAGTGGGCCTAGCCCGTTAAAAAGCTTTTTTTAACGGGCTAGGCCCACTCGTTCCCACCGCTGCTACTCCTGTTTAGCAAGGATCGCCAGCGGTAACCACTAAATGACCCTTTGATACGATCTCAGGGAGCCCGAGGGATACGTTAAAACTGCCTTGGGACCCGCAACGAATTTAATCAGAAGTATTCAGGAGGAGTAGGAAATATTTATTATAAGGCTTTCTGTAGCTATAACTAGAATTAGCTACAGTTTGTTTCATATCAAGAGTAGCTCGTATTGTCAGGACAAGCAACATACCGTTGCTTGTCCTGACGTTTGTACCAAAACGCAACGGCATACGGCAAAAATTTAATCTGTATGTGTAAAAGTAATGGTACAGGTTTTTTTGTGATAAAAAGGCAACCGAGCAGTCGGAGGTTTATGGTGACTACCGGCGCCCATAGGTATCCACACAACCAAAAGTTATGTTGCGCTGCCCTCCTTCTCCCTATCCCCCAATGATCCACCGGAACTCACAAAACGCACGATACACGACAATACAGTGACGACAGTGTTATGTGAGTGAGAGGTACCAACCACCCGGTCGTGCCGGCCCGATTCGGTTGCAAAGCATGGTATTACCTCTTTCTTTCTTTCTTACAAAATTATCATAACAATCATATCATTATTAACATTTTCTATCAACTGCTGACATAACGACGACGATCCTTTTTTTTTTCTTTAACGCCGGGAAATGCTCTGAGGCATCCCGCGGTGGAGTGGGTCTCCCCACGCGGGTATGTGGGACTCGCTGTGCCCGAAAGCTGGTAAGTGGACGCAGCTCTACCCACTAAAACGCGGCGAGTGCCACCAATGCCGCCTTTGGAGAGGTGCCCCGGATCTAATAAGCAAACAGGGCACCTCGACGGCTAGTCAGCCACCCAAGGGACCGACGCCACCTCCACAGAGGGGTTGTCCCGCACCACAGAACAACCCCTCCCAAGGGGGCAAGGGGTGAGGTTCCCATCCTCACCCCTTGCCCCCTGCTTTTTTGTCCTCTCTTCTTATAAGAGGGGTACAAAGAGCCCCCTCGGCTCAATTAGCTTCGCCCAAGGTGCTGGGCTCACCCTGGGCTACTAAGCCCCACCGCCACGCCAAGGCCTGAGCCATGGTGGGGAACGACGACGATCCCCGCTATCCGTATCCAACGTTTTTCCAATCAATTATACAAACGGTACAAGTTCATATAATTCGCAATTTAATTCCTTCCTATATCTTAACAATATCAATCTAAAGTATCTAGGACTTACCTTAAAAATGCAGAGTCACTCTTCATATGTTTTAGAGTCGGCCAGTCTTCCTTACAAGCGATACAATCGCACTGAAACCAATATCTGCAAGCCAAAGATCGTTGACGCTCTTTTAAGTTACGCATTAGAAAATGTGGGCCGTAGTTCTCAGATACGACTTCCCCTTGTGAAAGCGGTCTGGTTGCACGCAGTACTATTTTCTTTCCTTCAAAATATCTGTAAGAAAGCTGAAATGTTACTTAACAAAATGGAAAATTACAATGCTCATGAACATACAATGTATTGTACATGTTTTTGTTTGGTTTAATTTAGATGAGAGTGACATCAGGGTGTCATTATTGCAGCAGCAGTGAAGACACTGCTGACCACACCCTGAGAAGTACACTGCTTGAGCGGAGAAAAGTACGCATGTCGCTCCCTGCGGTGATCCGAGCGATAACCGTCTGTGAGAGTGCATGGCAAGCGGTCCTCTCCTTCTGCGAGGAGGCGAAGCGGATGCGGGAGCGCACTAGCGCCTGTTCCTGCTGGAGAGCGCGGCGACGAAAGGCGGTCGCAGTGCCGTGAGGGACTTGGAATCGCGGCCGATCGGAGGATTATCTGGGCGCGTAAGGTCCGAGCTATAAGGCACCCTTATGTGTTCGGGTGCCTTAAGCGAAGGAAGAGAGGACGTCACCGCCCCTGCCTCCTGAGGAGAGTACCTCCAGGTACACTGTCGCCCGTACGGATGACCAGAGTTCCCACACCGCCGGGTTTTAGTGGGTAGAGCTGCGCCCACCTTCGCATCTTTCGGGCGCAGCAAGTCCCACATACCCGCCTGCGGAGTCCCCCTTCCCCTGCGGGATGCCTAAGAGAATTTTCCGCCGGAAAAAAGGTTATTGACATCACAAAGTAATTTTTATATTCTACCGCTAAGATTTTCTTCAAAACTATCAATATAAAGTGCTTTATTTGTGAGTGCAACCAGAACAACATAAAAATAGTGAAAAGTACTTAATGATAAAATAACTTCAATATGGCCAGGTAAAAAGCTCATAATGAAGTTATAGTCATGATTGATTAATAATTGGAAGAAAGCATATTCATTATTGAGTTTATATGTGGCGAACGAACGGAGAGAATACGGCAATATTGATATTAATGCTGTGGAAGATGTAATTAAAACCATACATCATCATCATAATCATCACCAATCGTTTTATTTTCCCACTGCCTCCTCGAAATCAGGCGAGGAAGATGTTGGGTCATTCACCTATGCGTCGGACCAATGCCGGTTGGTGAGCTTCACACGCTTTCAAATACTTCATCTCTTCAGGCATGCTGATTCCTGAGAGAGCAGATGTTTAAATATATAATTAAATGTTACATATTTGCAGCTATAATATAGTTTATGGTCCCGCAGTTTCTATGCTCCGTTTTGAATATAAACATGGGTTGTTTATGTTCTTGGTCGTTTCTGTCTAGTATAATTGAAACATTAATAATATTCACTGCTCATCTACCTTTTTTTTTTCTTTTACGCCGGAAAATGCTCTGAGGCATCCCGCCTGGGGAGTGGGTCTCCCCAGGTGGGTCTGTGGGACTCGCTGCGCCCGAAAGATGGTAAATGGACGCAGCTCTACCCACTAAAACCCGGCGAGTGCCACCAGTGCCGCCTTGGTGAGGTGCCCCGGATCTGTTAATGCAGGGCACCTCGACGGTTAGTCAGCCCCGCAAAGGACCGACGCCACCTCCACAGAGGGGTTGTCCAGTACAATGGGGTGAGGTTCCCATCCTCACCCCTTGCCCCCTGCTCTTTTGTCCCCTCTTCTTATAAGAGGGGTACAAAGAGCCCCCTCGGCTGAATTGGCTTTACCCAAGGTGCTGGGCTCACCCTAGGCTACTGAGCCCCACCGCCACGACAAGGCCTGAACCATGGTGGCGACTGCTCATCTACCTAGCTGAAAATAGAAATAGAAAAGCTTTATTCGATGCTCAGTACACGTCACTGCAGTACAGATAGGACGTATCAAACACAAAAATTTACATAGTAATAATGATCTATACATGAAAATCTAATACAAAATAAGTAAAATAAAAAACAGACACATCAGATACAAACCAAAAATATAAAAACAACGGTGTTATCATCTGCAAAGCAGTGCAATGTAAGGAGCACTGAAGGGATGTAACTCGGCATATGTTGGAGGACACCAACACCGATTTTCAGTCACATCCGTATTGAAAGCAAGGAAAGACGGAGGAAATGCAGTGCAGAGCTATAAAAATACCAGTTAACTACTTAAAATATTATCAAGATTGATAGCTCAATAAAGAATTGCGTTACATTATAATATAAAATAGAATAAGAAGTCAATACATACATAGATATACAATAAATAGATAGTTTTGAAGATTAGTACACAATTGAATACTATAATTAAATAGATATATTAATTACATCATGAGTATAATGCTAAGAGGTACATAGGAGATACGAATTGATACATTTAGCTATATCAAATGGAGCCGTTCGATCGAAACCACGTTGTACTCTTAACACAAAGGCGCAGTAGCAGATGTCGACATCGCTCGTCTCGTGTAGATCGCAATATATTATTATTATGTATCGTGCTATTATGAGGAGACATTTATACCTACATAGTGTTTTTTTTAAGGAACAGAAAATTACTAATATAAAATAAAAATAAAAATTAACAATACACATTAACCTACAACATAAGAGAAAATTAATTATTACCAGTAAGTTGCATGTTTAACAAATACTTCTTAAATTTACATTTAAAGTTACCAACTGTTTTTACTGATCGCATGGGTGGAGGCAAGTTGTTCCAACACTTTGTCGCCAAGTATCTGAAACTTCCCCGGAATGCTGATGATTTGTGTATTTGTGTTATAAGCATATACGCTGAGCCTCTCGTGGAATGAGTAAGCTGCTTATCACAGGCCCATTGAAGCTTATCGAACAGATACGGCGGAGTTCGGTATCTAATGACGCCGAAGAGCATGGTGGCAAAGTGCAGCTCCCTTCTTTGATTCATGCGAAGTATCTTAGCATTGTTGAGGAAGGGGGATACATGCTCACGTGGAGGGACATCGAAACAGTATCGGGCACATGCATTCTGTACTTTTTGTATTAGATTTTTGGAGCGATTAAGTAGGCATGGCCTGATCGCCGCATCTGCATAGTTCAAATTTGACATAACTAATGACTCGCATAGTCTAATGCGGAGTTCAGTAGTTAGATAATTTCTTATTTTATATAAAACTTTCAGCCTATAAAAACAAATGACTAAATGACTAACCTAATTACATTTTTATTACTAACGATTATAATCACATTTTAATATATACAGATAAATAAAATTGGAGTATCTGTTTGTAATATTATAATAACCGCTTTTTATTAAAACCATAGTTATGGATCTGATGTGATTTTTACCATTTTCGTCTGTCTGTTTGTTCCGGCTAATCTCTGAAACGACTGGGCCGATTTTCACGGAACTTTCACTGGCAGATAGCTGATGTATCTGACTAAACTAAAACTAAACTTGGCTGACTGAGACAAAAGTAAACATCATAAATCCGGGTACGGCTGTAAATCTAAGTTAACGCAGGCGAAGCTGCGGGCAACAGCTAGTATGATATAATATTATGGTGTCGTGAGCACTTACCCACTTTTTTACACATGTCTTCTTAACAAAATACTTAAGACATCAAATTAATCCAATATTCAATTTCTTAAAGACTTTATTCTAAAAATATGTTATTAATATTTTCATTATTTAGTAAATTATCCTGAGCTCGCTAAGCCGTCTATTTATAATGTACAAAAATATCCGAGTAAAAATCAAAAAGAGAATTTAATTATCTTTTGTAAGCTGTAATATGCTACCTAACGGACTGTTTTAATAAATAGCGAGCTGCCTACTTCCAGTCCATCTAAATAAGACTTGAAAATAAGGTATTCTCTGTTTGATAAAATGAATGGCCAATTTGCCAAAGACGTACAAGATATACGTTCAAAATTGCTACCATCTCACAATTCGGTGTTCATTATTTTCTTTTGCGCCGGGAAATGCTCTGAGACATCCCTCGGGTTCTGCTCTTCCCAGTCGGATATGTGGGACTCGCTGCGCCCGAAAGATGATAATATGGAGGACTCAACCCACTAAAACCCGGCGAGTACCACCAATGCCGCCTTTGGTGAGGTGCCCCAGATCTGTTAAACAATAGGGCACCTCAACATCTAGTCAGTCCCCCAAGGGACCAACGCCACCACCACAGAGGGGTTGTCCCGCACCACAGAACAACCACGCCCAACGTCGGGACAATGCAATGGGGTGAGGTTCCCATCCTCGCCCCTTGTCCTCCCAGCTCTTTTGTCCCCTCTTCTTATAAGAGGGGTACAAATAGCAGCTCCTTTGGTTCAATTGGCTTCACCCAAGGTGCTGGGTTCACCTTAGGCTACTGAGCCCCATCGCCACGACATGGCTTGTACCATGAGGACAATTCGGTGTTCTCCTTTACTTCTTTATTAGTAGACACAGTCTTCTGCATATTATTCTACATATCAGTAATAAATCCTATTATATGTTGCATCTTTAATAGGATTCTCATTATCTTTAATAGGATCATCATTATTATCATTATCAGCCCATAGCGATCCACTGCTCAACTATGGCTCTCACATCAACGCCAAGACAGCTGATCCTCAACATCTGGTATTCAACTAACACACTGCACTGAGATCATTCTCTCATACGATTAGCTGGAGGTCAATAGACTCTCCATCTTCCTGAACGTGAAATCCGTCGATCGATTCCTGTTACTCGGATCATACTAAATAAAACACAAAAGCGGCACATTATATGGTTCAATGTGAATAATTAATACAAACATACATACATCTTTAACAATATTCACGTATAAATTACCTTGCCACTGCTGGATAGCATTCGTGATTAAACAATGCCCCAGTAGGATATATGCCAACTGCAATATAGACCGGCTTAGAACCACACATCTTGTTCTCTCCGCGAACAGTCTCATAGATCTCGTGGGCATTAAATTGTAATAATTGCAGGTTTTGTGTTATTAATTCACAAATCGATTGTTCCGCTGAAACAAAACTATTTACAGTGTCATGTTTATATTACGTTATTAATTGAACGTTGTTTTTTGCACATTAACAAATTAACAGTATTCATTTTAATTCATTCAGTCAATGGTAGAGTCGAGAGCACTCCAGTACGCGGCAGGGCACCAACAAGAAGGACCGACCTAGTAAAAACCATCACAAAAAAGCAGCTTCAAGAGAGGAACGGCGTCGAATTATGAGGCGGGCCACCAACAACGATGCTGCTGAAGCAGCGACCACGACCGCTCTGTCAAGAGTGTAATGACAAGGAAGAAGATTCATTTTAATTATTAATGCTTTATTCAAAAGTAAATGACTAATAAAACATTAAGTACAACATGCTGGTACAATTTTGACGATCGGCTCGTCGATAATACTTGCGGTGGTCGAAGGTTTGAATCCCTCCAGGTGCATATAATACATACGCCTGCTTCGGGTTACATGTGTCTTTTATATAGTTCTAAACATTCATTTTCGTTCCGAATACCGGGGAAAACATAAGGAGTATACTTTATAATATATTAAAAGTCAATTCTATAAAAAACGCAATGCATTAACTAAAGCACTTGTTGACGATTTTACGGATGAACCGATTTTAGTAAAACATGTCAAAAAATTGACACTAAAAACCTGGTTTCAAATTAAAAAAAAACTGCATCTAAATCAGTTTACCCATTTAGGGCTATAAATTATAATGCCACTGGCAGCCACACAGACGGAAACTCTTAGATGTCATTTTTTTCAGATAAAGCCCTGTTTAAAACGAGTACAATCAAACATGGGATAACACAATTGAATTTCGAGTATTTGATCTTAAAGTTCAAAACAGCTAAAAAAACTAGAGAATTACTAAGGCATTAGAAGGAAAATGCACTCAGCAAACGTTGCAGATGTCTACTCTAAACTCGCTACACGTACGTGTATTAAAATGCACTACTGAGATTAAAAGTTTAGTTTCCCGCGAAAAACGATAAAAGATGTTCTTTTGATACGGGATTTAAAAAAATGTCCGACAAGAAATGAGCTTTTAATAACCAATATTTATGAAATTTTTTGCGTGCACCATAGGAAAATGATTTTTGTATCATATCAGGACTACCTATTAGTTCTTATCGACCTTTCTGATTGCGCCAATAGATTTTTCACATGAAAAACCCTGTTATAAACTAAAATTCCGGAGCCCAATTACACATGTTACTACAAAAGCTAATAAGCCTTGTATATGTATATACGTGTAATGTCAAATTACATTGATTTTGCTTTCATGCCTCAGTTTAATAACATAGTGAATATTAAATAAACAGTTAAAAACTTTCTGTGAAATTCACTGAAGCGCTAAATTAATGTTAGCTCACAAAATATTTAATCAACAATAACGTTTACCTTTACAAACATTTTCATTGATACAATTTTTGAAAAATCCGCCTTTTTTCAAGCATTCGGTTAGAAAAATCGACATTATTATACGTTTTAAATAATCTGCTCCCTTTCTTCTGCGCGAGTGGGTACACAATGAGTATATTTGGGCCGCTGTGAATTCTAATTTTTCATGATAAGACATTTTATTGTCCACCTTCGTTTCCGATTCACCTATTACGTCTTTTTCGTTAAAACTTTTCAAAGCCCTCTTTGTACGGTTGAGTCTCTCTTTCCTACTTTTTATTTTCGATTTCTTAGCCACTCCCTCGATGTCATTTAGAGTTGATCCCTCTAGGGTTTTTAAATCGCTTTTGATGTGCTTTGAATGAATTAACAGACTTGTTTCGAGACCAGCTTGAGTTACCATTCTCAAAGCGATATGGCTTAGTATTGACATGCCTGATCCTGAAAAAAAATTACATAAGAGTATTACTTGATTGTAATTTAAATCACAATATATATTTCTTGTGTGCGTGTGTATGTCACTGAACTCCTCCTAGACGACTGGACCGATTTTGATGAAACTTTTTGTGTGAGTTCAAGGGGATTCGAGGATGGATTTAGATTCACAAAAAAAAAATTGTATATATAGTATAATTAAATATGATCCAAAATTATATGATAATAGGTAACAAGTATTGAATAATATATAATATATTATATTAATTATTCTATGATATGGATTTTCTTGTGATAATACAATATCATAGACTTATAATATACTACGACAGTATATTATATGTTTATGTACAATATTATATTTTGAAGTAATTTAAAAAGCTATAGCCGAATATTAGCTTTTTTATCTAGCTCTTAAGGTAGCTATGCCGGGTGACTCGCACATAAGTTACAACGCTAAGAAGTAATACCAGACCAGACGGTACCAGAAAAGCAGCTAGCCATTCATAGCCCATTTTCGAAACAATATTGGTCGAAGAAAAAATAAGCATGGACTTAGCTATGTACGAGGTTACACCGGCTTAAACTAACTTTAATCTCCGGGTAAAACAGACGACGAGGAGAACTCCGCTGGGGTGTAGTGGGTAGAGTCTGCATCGTCCTTTACCACCTTACCATCTTCTCAGGCGCAGAGAGTTCCACATAACCCCCCCCCCCCCGGACTCGGTGGTATTCCTGAACGCATTCCCCAGCGAAGAATAAAAAAAAATAATCTTACCTATTAGGAGGTCTAGAAAAGGACACTCAAATACATGGTACGTAGACAAAGCTTCATCACGACATCGAATACTGCAGAAGGCAACACCGGAACATTTGGTACACCACACTGGAGCATCATCTTCAAAATCATCTAATCTATAAAGGAAATAAGATTTTAATACCTTCAAAATAGGATATTTTCGGTTTCAAAATTCTACTATTATTGTTAAATAAAATTCTTGAATAGAATGGAAGCTAATTAACAGATTGTACGTCATTGTTATAATATACAATTAAATAAGCCGTCTAAGAATTTTTAACCAAAACGCCTCCTAAACCCTTTGAGATATAACAAAATAATGTATGGTGGAATTGTGTATTCTAAAATAGGTATATGCCTACAGAAAAGTCCACGATGGCATATGTCTATGGCGTATGTTAAAGATAACATACTACTTATATCCATTTAAATGCTTTAAAAAAATTGCCAATTATAAAGCGGTAATGTAAAAGCTATTTACACAAATATGGTATTAATCCTTATCGCTATTACATAATATAAAACAAAGTCCTCCGCCGCATCTCTCTGTACACGATAAACTCAAAAATGACTAGCTATTTTCAACATAGGATTCAGTAATTCCTGACGCAGGTAACTTATAGTATATAATTTACCAAGATGTTGTGTAATGGGTAAATAATATAAGGATAATTATTTTAAGAGTCGGAAAAATTAATCCGCTTAGGAGCTTACATTAAAAACGTAGCCTTATTTCCATTAGAGATATAACAAAAAAATAAAGTAAAGTAATGATCATCATCAGTCCGGATACGTCCGTAAATATACAAATAATAAATAAACAATAGATTATCAAAGAAATGGAAACAGAAAAAATAGTATATATAATAGGTTTAAATATCTAGGTCACGTCATCAATTCAGACCTTCAAGATGATAGCGATATAGAGCGAGAGCGTAGGGTGTTGGCTGTCAGGGGTAACATGCTGGCTCGCAGGTTCGCTCAATGTACAGTTAATGTGAAAGTCACTTTATTCAAGTCATTTTGTCAATTATTTTACACCAGCGGCCTGTGGTCCAGCTACACTCAAGACATTCAGTGCCCTACGGGTTCTATATAACAACCTATTCAGGATGCTGCTGGGATTGCCCAGTCTCTTCAGTGCATCCGGCATGTTTGCGGATGCACATACCACTTCTTATACTTTGCTGTAATTCGTAACAGAATAACATCTGTCAGTTTCATTTCAATTTAAAGTTATTATCATAGTTATAAGCTTTTCTTTTTTTTATATATGGATCTTTGATATCTAAGTTACGAATAAATAAATAAATAAATAAATAAATAGTAATATGAAGCTCTTTAAAAGAAGCAAATTTTCGGTAATTATATTTACATACATTTAACTAAAATTATACCTTTAACCCAGTTGAAATTTTACCTTTTAAAACAATGGAGACAGTGCGAGCCATAGTAATCAGAGAGCAGGCAGGCTGCATAAGGTTTATCCACTAAAAGAACGTCGCCGGTTTTTATTTGATCATTAGCAACGACGAAGCGACCCTGCAAGTAAAATATGGGATTCATAAAAATACACCCCGTTGTATTTTCTTACACAAAAGATGCAATATGAAAAATTTGTAAGTGTCATTTCAAATGCGGCTTTTTAAATTTTTATGCGGTTTGTTCCATGGAGCAATGTTTGTTCCGTTGGTTCCGTGCCTCTGTGTTTATTAATTCTGATCTATTTCCAGGTTTCTATTCCTCAATAGCCAAAAAATTTGATCTTTCTCATTATTATAAGTATCGTTTCAATTATTGTTATAGAGATATAGATCACCTCAGCGACTGGCCCCGGCGAAGGTCAAAATACTCCTCGTAAGCGGGAATTGCCCGGCCGCTACTAAGCGGTTCCCGCGACATCATGCCATATTAGGCCCAGGTTCTTGAAGCCCGACACGAACACAGGGGCGTGACTGGAGGCGTCTTAGGCAACGACTTCTACTTACCCCCGTTCGTCGACCGCGGGGGGAGGCCTCATCCGTGGCCTCCTCTTTCACCCGCTCGTTGGACTTCCATCTTGCATCTACTAGCATCTCGGGAATGATGCTCAACAAAGACAAGTCCCTTCCGATGACCGACATTAGATCGTGACGCAGCGCCGCGCGATATGTTCAGTATAGTTTGTAGTAGTTGTAGTAGTATTTATTTATTTATTTATTTATATATTGGTTTGCCAACAGATATACATCAAATATAGTATAATATATTAAGAGTACAGTATATATAAATCGTAATGTTAGGATGTAGATCCAATTACAGGCAAACACAGCTTATTCATTTTAAGTCTAAATGTTTGAAAAGGATAGAATAATAAGGAAAAGGAATGTTTAAAAAAATACGTAAGTTTTTTTTTTGAAATTAAGTTACGAGATTTAAAATGTTTGACTATTTTTTTAAATCTACCAAGATCACTGTGAAAAGTTGTGATCCCGACAAATTCTCGGCAACAAGCTATTGAAGCCCAAGTTGGTTCTATACCCTTTGACATACAATGGCTTAAAGTTTACAATTCTAGAGTTACGTCTTGGAACAACAAAACCAATCCGAGACAACAGTTGTGGACAGTCCAATAAGCCTCTAGAAATGTTGTATAATAGAATTTGGTCAGCAATCCAACGACGGTCGACCAATGTGGTAATATTAAAGTGTTTTAAACGTTCCTCATAGGAATTCAGTTCTTTGTAGTATGACGAAACATTAATACGCAAGTGATCAAAGTAACAGCAGTACATGAAAAAATTACTTTAATCACCTGTGATGATGATTCAAATAATCCTAGTCCTTATTGTGTTAAGACCAGGCAACGCATCCCTGAGATCCTGAGAATCCAAGATGTTAAATTAAGGCCAGTCATCGAGCATATAGCCGGACAGAGTAATGTGAGCCATGAAATTCCGAAACTGTTCAATGATTTGTCACTGACTTAATAGCAATTCAACCGACCAGTGATCTGTATATACGTCCTATCGACCAATCATACATCAATGGCCACCAGTCGGCCAATCAGAGCGCAGAGCCAGCGCTGCGTTGCAGCACAAATTTAGCGGAATTTGTTTTCATACAAAACACATAACATTACCCCTCTATTCCGGTTAAAATATGCTCGATAGTGCTAGTAAATACACTAACCGTTCTATTCTTCTTTCTAAAGTACGACAAATTTACAAATAAAGCAAATAAGCAAGATGATAGTACGAATGCAGGCACCTCATACAAAGAATCACAATGCCAATCCCCCTTCAGTAGTAGTTCTAGAATATACCTGTTTTAAAATGTATTTATTATATTGTCACATACCTTGTGTTCCTCTTCTGCTATTTTGACCAGTTTTGATAGAGCAGGCGCGTTAAGCTTGGCTCCACCAGTTAACTTAATACCTAGAAGCATTATTAAAGATTAAAAATAGAGAATACATTCAGATATGATATCCGAAAAATGTAATATTTTGTGTTTCATAAGTCTGGTCTGACCAAAGAAAAAATTCTACATTTGATTTGATTTCGAGACCGAATCATAACTTTTATATACTAGATTTATGGTAGCGCTTTAAGTAAGTAGGTTCATTCTCTTTATGTCTAATTTATGTGTTTAGTAAAGTATTCGATACGTTGGTAATATAAAAATATTAATAAAATGAATTAATAAAAAGTTGTTAATGTATGTAGTAGATACAATACAATATATTATTATTATATAACTAAATTGAATTAAGCTCAAATGTAAGTTTGAAAAAGCCATTTTGATTAGTGAAATGTGATGTAAAATAATTTTCTATGAATAAATTGTATGAGTACACCTAAATTGTACCCTGGTATATGTTATAGTAATATTATGTTAGTCCAATTAGTAGTAGAATGTATATTTTTATGAAAACTAACTTTATACTTTTCTGTTACGACTGTATATCTGATTATTACCGGGCTAGATTTATGGGTGTATACAATATTTGAAATATATAAAGTTTTAGTAATTTTAAGGATAAAGCCACCTTTTATAACTTATTGTACAAATTTGTAGTAAAAAGGATGATATTTAAACATCATCACCTCAAAAAATCCATAATGTTTAGGTTAAACATGTATCTAATGGGTTCAATCATTCTATATTTGCATAATATTATCATTCACATAATATTCATGTCATGCATAAAATAATGATCCTCCCAATGCTCCCAAATCCTTCTCACCAATAATCACTCAAAGGTTCATTTACCGCTCAATACCTTGGAGGAAGGCGTCATTCTTGTTTACATCATATACTTATTGGGGACTGTTAGGGGGTGAGAAAAAACATACATGCTGACGAAATGATGAAGTTAATTGCATGATAAATTATTGCAAGGTCCCTAAAAATGCGTAACGTATAGAGGGAGCAAAAAGCCGATGTCAATCTTTGGCGATCTTTAGCTTTTCTCATGTAAAATTTTCATAGATAAGAACCAAAAGTAGATACTCATCGGTGGTATACATGGATGTATTACAACATCTAAAAAGTGATATAATATTGTTGATGTTTCGGTAAAGATTTGACAAACAATATATATTTATATTAACTTCTACCATTAATTTTATTTATCTAAATCATTTGAATAAATTACTGTGTGTCGCATTATTAGCGTAGAAATCTGTAATCATTTGCCTCCAATGTGCTCCAACCTCTGATTAAATTCATCAAGGGTCCCAAGGCGATTATAAGCTCCGCAAGCTCCTCGAGACCAAGTCATATGGTATTTATAGAGCTTTTGATAGTTTGTTTTAATCATTCATAAGAGTTGCAACGTTCTCAATAATTCATAACTTTTGAAAAGCTTGAATTAAAAAGTTTATGGTAGCGTCTGATGAAACAAAAGTTCTTTTACATTTGTTAAAAACAAGTATATAAAGGGTTTTATATAGGATTAGAAATAGATAAAATTCATTATTTAAGATTACGACAGTGTCATGTCGAGGGAATGATAAATAATGGAGATGCTGGATAGAAATAGAGAGGCCCATGCAGCGTATGAGACGCATACTTATGAGGGCACCAAATTAACAATTAAAAACGGGTATGAACATACAAAATCTCGATTAAGAATATTACTAACTAACTAATTGTATAAATAATAATAAAATATATTTAATTGGTTTTTACCCGCGACGAAACGGAGACTGTACCTATTCATATATTTTAATGGGTCAAAAGTACCCACATTTGAGATTTTTCGAACCTATAAAAATTCATTTCTCCATAAATATTAACTGTATCGTTATGACTGTTTCAATACTGATTGTTTTTGACGAATTTTATTGCGATTTATGAAGATTTTTTTATATTACCAACATTTCAGATGATTTTCATTCATTTCTCCAATCGCGGTATTCAAAAATTAAAAATATTTAAATCAAATCTGTAAAGCAACTTACAAAAACATTATTTAATTATTGTTGATACTAATTTTATAATATAAAGAAGTTGAAATATAAATACATCTTAATTTCCAATATTCAATCGGTAAATATTTTCCAATGGCTGAACCATTTTCCATTTGTAACGTTGAGTTCAAAAGGCACTAAGATATTTGAGAGAAAAATCAGTGGGTATGTAAATATTATTGGATATGTAAATATTGTAGATTTATACAATACGCTTATTAGTTTATAAACAGATTTTGGGATATATGATACAATTTATAGAACGTGTTTATATTTACTTTGATAAATCCTTCTTGCTCTTCGTTAAGTATTGCAATGGTATAGAAAGCCCACGCATATATGTCTAGACATGCTCTTAGGCATCCCACGGAGGAGACCTGGGGACTCCACAGGCGGGTATGTGGGACTCGCTGCGCCCGAAAGATGGTAAGGCGGATGCAGCTCTACCCACTAAAACCTTAGTGAGCTGCCCCGGACCTGTTAAGCAACAGGGCACCTCGACGGCTAGTTAGTCCCCCAAGAAACCGACACCACCTCCATATAGGGGTTGTCCCACACCACAAAACAACCGCCTCCCAACGTCAGGACAGTGCAATGGAGTGAGGTTTCTATAAAAAAAACTTTATACTTTACCGGATTTTTTAATATTAATCGTAGGTTTTACATTGTAATCGAGCGTTTCTATATCTTTCATCAGTTGCCCTTTTTGTTTTTCATCACTTCCCAATAGTCTTCCCGCCAGTTCGTATGATACTTTGGCTCGTGTTGGTTCCCCAGCACCTAAACATTAACATAAGTTAATATTAACAAGAAAATAGTGCATCAGTTTAGAAAAGGACTAACAATTATGAACTTGTACATTCATAATATGGCATAAACATGAGAGTACTTTTTTTTTCGGATGGATGGTAACCGCCCGAAGGCCCTAATGCTACATCGGATTAGTGTGAGCCCATTCGGCTCACTTTTGATTTATAAAGTGGGGGGTTGCCCCCCGCCTACCGTGCAGTCTGCGACCACACGGCCTCCTGGCGTCGGTTGTGAACATGAGAGTACTAAATTAAATTATAAGTACTTATTTTATTTTATCACATTTTGCTGTATAATATTCACATTTTATTTTTGAAGTGTTAACTTCTTTTAGCGCGGTACACATAATTTAGATGAGATCTCTGAACTCGCGATATTACACACGAAACGCTGGAGACGCAGTTTGACGTTTATATGACGTGGACTCGCGACACCGCACGCGAGCCGCTGGAGACGCAGTTTGACGTTTTATTTATTTGTATCAGATTATGCAATATTTGTTTTGCAAATTGTGTTGCTTCAAAATTATGTCATTTTGTGCGACGTTAAATTGTATAGGTTGTCATAATGTTCCAACCTGTATTATATGTACCTATTTGAATTTAATTGTTTTGTTTTCACTTCTATCGGCCCTGTGTTTTTTCTTATTATTAAATACGAAGTGTTTTAAAGCCCAATTCCGAAGCTCTTCTATTTATCTATTTGTGGACTTGGAACTTACATTCATCATCAAATCGACATATTTTATCCTTTTAACCTATCTTTGTCAGCTACCATAATCTAGAATTTTCACATAAGAAATTGTTGGTCGTCTCATCAAAATGAATCTTCTCACGGAAAATTAGCTTGATAGTAATTAAGTTCATAATGATCCTGTATTCTAGACCATACAGAACGTACATGTACATGTATACAGAACGTACAGCTTGGCAAAAAAGAGTATGACGTGGTGTCAGGTGGAACTAAATATTTTACTAAATGGAAAGCTATGATGTTGACATTACTTTTCCATATACTAGATTTTGAGTAACGTTTAGTGTTTCACATTTATTATTATTTACGATTTGAATAAATTATCTTACCGATTTCCCATATTATGATGAGACCAAAATGAAAGTGGCGCCCTCATTTTTTCCAGACTCTCTTTTGCCAAGCTGTACGTTACATTTTGAAAGGCTGCTAAAAATAAAAGGATTAAATCAAATAAAAATACAATAAACTGAAAGGCCCATATTCCGGTATTCATTCGAGTAATTTCGGACAAACAATGATATGTATAAGCTGTTATGACGGGATAAAGCCTTACTCTTTTATTTATGACCGATATGAAAGAGACTTTATGAAAAGTTAATTTTGCCGTTTGTTAAAGTAAATAAAATTTTGTGGGCAGTACAGATAGCAATTGGAACACGCAAAAGGATAATACGCCTTCACGTACCAATAATATTAACGCAAATCACTCCTACGTTTCGAATATTTCAATAATGAATGAGAAATTTGCCGTGGGTTAAGGAAATATACATCTCTAATATAATGACGTCTAAAGTTTTATTTCTTTGTTTAAATGCCCTAATTTCTAAAAAAAAGCCATTTAGGTTATATATCCTAATTATTAACGACGGTAGCCAATTTACTAAGGTAATGCTCATATTTTTAACCGACATTTTAAAAAAGGAGGAGGTTCTCAATTCGGATGTTTGTATGGTTTTTTGGGCCGGATAAAAAACACGGAGAACATCTAGTCTTAAATAATTTGACTAAATAAAGGTGGTATTCTACTAGTATATCTTTGTACAATGTGAGTTTGATCAAATAAATTAGATAATTTGGTAAAATGTACTATTCAAAGAAAAAGGACACTGATAATATCCCGAAAGTTAATATTTTGGCTATCTATATACGGTGATACTTTAGTCACTATATAATTGAATTGTTAATTTTTTTTATGTTAGTTGAATAGGCAAACTGGCAAACGTACCACCTGATGGTAAGTGGTCGACGTCGCCCATGAACATAAACTAGTATAGGTATACTAGTTTATGTTCATGGGCGACGGCGACGAATAAATGAGTTGCCTATCCTGAGACATAAGATGTTAAGTCCCGGTGCCAGTAATTACACTGCCTGTCTTGCCCTTCTCTCCGAAACACAGCAAAGATGTTTCACGGGAGAAACAAGCAAGATGGTGGTACCCATGCAGCCGGGAGCGGGGCACAGCGCTTCCCTCCCACCGGTTATTTTTACCGTATACAAAATACCTATATGAATGATTCTCCTTTAACTTGTAATTCCAAAAGTAAGTTATCTTGAATGCATTTTTGTTTTCGCCTTGAATCCATGGCTTTACCAAAATCCATAGCCTTATATGTTTTGATTTATTCTTTTTTATATTAATCTAGTAATAATTTCAACAAGAAGAAATAAACATTTATTCGACACAAACAGGAGACATACTTCCAATAATTGGATACACTTGCAAACAAAAAAATGTTTTTGGCATTGTGTCAGGAAAATGTTCTCTGACGCTGATTGTCACGAATGCCAACCAGATACCAATATGTCTACATTTTTTTTCAATATCATAATTATATGTATTTTAGTATTTTTAACCACATACCTAACTCTTAACACTAAAATCTTAATATCTCAACACATAAACTCGCTCTACGTTCCTCCATTTTCTCAAGTTATACAAGTTACAAAGATATCTATCTATCTAACTATTTAAAATATATCTTAAATATTTGACTACTGGAACACCATATACTGGAATAACATATATAGTATGCATAATACAAATTGACCTGACTAATGACTATAGTGAGGTAAGAATGATGTCTAAATTGTCTATAGAAAATGCGGGACGCGTGCTCATAACTCTGACACCAACTTCAATTCAAGTTGAATTGCGCGTTGTACAATAATTCCAGAGCTCTAATACATTTTGAAATTATTTCACGTGGCGGTGATAGACGTGTTACGGACTAAAGTTTCAATTAGTATAAGAGTGGTAAGAGTTTGTTCCCGATCTCAACGAATGAACAATAAAGAAGAGGGTACGTCGTTCTTATTGCAGGCGCGGTGGCACTGGCCTTATGTATGCTGACGGAGAATGCCTTTGATTTTTGCTTGTCAAGGTGGTTACTGTGATCAGTCATCTGAATGAATACCAGAATTTTCCTTATTTATTTCTCCAAATAGTTTAGCCGTGTTCGGAAAGATCAGTATAATTACTTACACTAAGACTAATCAATGAGATATTAAATGCATAAATGATTTGCCTTTTTTTTCTTTAACGCCGGGAAATCCTCTTGAAGCATCGCGCAGGGGAGTAGGTCTGTGGTCAGTGGGGACTGCGAGAGGTTTTAGTGGGACTCGCTGCGCCCGAAAGCTGGTAAGTGAACGCAGCTCCACCCACTAAAACCCGGCGAGTGCCACCAATGCCGCCATTGGCGAGATGCCACGGATTTTATGAGCGAACAGGGCACCTCGACGGCTAGTCAGTCCCCCAAAGGACCAACGCCACCTCCACATAGGGGTTGTCCCGCTCCACAGAACAACCCCTCCCAACGTCAGGACAGTACAATGGGGTGAGGTTCCCGTCACCCGTTGCTCCCTGCTCTTTTGTCCCCTCTTCTTATAAGAGGGGTACAAAGAGCCCATTCGGGTCAATTAGCTTCGCCCAAGGTGCTGGGCTCACCTAGGCTACTGAACCCCACCGCCACGTCAAGGCCTGAACCATGGCCACAACCTACCATTTTACCAATCCAACTAACATAAAACGTGATAATTTCATATCTTAATATAGAATGAAGCTACAAAACGGAATTCTCAAAGAACATCCACCCACAATTCGGTAATTATTTATACCGTCGCACAAACGTCGTCCTTTGGCAATTTGACTACTGCGCTGAGATCTAAATTAAATACCTAAAGCGTAGCGCAGCCCACTGATTTTCTAAATATGTACCTTGTATTAAGTGAAAACGGCAAAATTAGTTGTTTTATATTACCTGCTATTTCAAAAATTGAAGTACTGAAATATCCAATGTGTATTAAAATATAATATAAAATATCGGAACGTATGTGTGAGGGGGTGATGACTGTTATCATAACACGATTGGAAAAATTTATACGTGATAGAGAAAAAATCTGTAGTTACCTCTAAAATTTCATAATATAAATGATCATTACGACCGACGTTGGTCGCGGACTCATTACGAAATCTAAACTTACACTGACTGCCTAACCTTAAGGGTGAAAGTGTAGGGTTATCTGGGAAATGCAATTAGTTATCATAATTATTATCACAGTTACAGTAATTTATACTTGCCGTTGTGTAGTATTAAGTATTTTACATTTATTGACCATGTCCTTGTCCTCCCCCCTTACCACCGCAGTGTGGGGGAGGGGGGTGGGGGCAATTGCCCTTTGCTTCTTGCTTTGTAGAAGTGCGATACTTGTGTGAAAACTGTATGAAATGTGTAGTAACACGTATTGTATTCCATTAACGATTATCAAAAATGATATAATGATGGTGAAGACCATGGGTTCCTAAACTACCACACCATGGGTCAAGCCTTGTCATGGCGGTGGGGCTCGGTAGCCTAAGGTAAACCCCGCATCTTAGGCGAAGCTAATTGAACCGTGGAGCTGCTCTTCGTACTTACACTTCTTATAAGAATACAAGGGGTGCGGATGGGAACCTCACCCCATTGCATTGTCCCGACGTTGGGAGGGCTTGTATTGTTTATTATTTATTGTTCATCCGGCATGTTTGCAAATGCACATACCAATGACTTGTACGCTGTCATTCGTCACAAAATAACATCCGTCAGAAATATAATGCTGGGCAGCCCCAACGGCTCATAAGTTCGCTCGCTGGCAGACCTGACAGTGTCTTACAAAGGCAAGAGTATCCGCCCTGTCACATCCCCAAATCGAGTCCGTATATAAACGAATTAAATTTTCTGAAATAAGAATAGAATAATATCTCAATTGAATAATTAATGTGTTTTTGTTATTTTAACTTTCCATCGGGTGAGACAGTGGCCAACGCAAGCCTAATAAAAAAAAAAGTTTACTTATAATTTATTTATTTTGAAAATGATTTAATGATTAGAATAGAAATGTAATTGATGTTTTTAATTATCATAGTTTAAGTTTTTATGTGGATCTTTGATATGAAAAATAAAAAAAGCGAGTGGCAAGGGATCGGCCGTCTTGACGTTGAGGGAGGCCTATGTTCAGCAGTGAACGGATAGAGTGGATAGTTGATGATGATGATAAAAAATTAGCAATATGAGAAAAAAATGATTATATTATCGTAATCGGAATGTTTTTAGTTGATAAGACCAAACGTTCCATAACAGACTTGATTGGATCAATTATCCCATAAAATATGGCGCATTTTATGTAAAAACCAGTTTTTGATCTGATTTCAATTCGTCTCAAACAATATTTTACCGTTATCAAGGTCGTATTTTTTATTGAAATCAGTTGACTATGATAAATTTAAGCAACATGTATAATATATTACAAGCCATTTTTCGTGTTTCGTGCGATATGATATGCGATTACTTTAACTGTTAATGATATATTAAATAATAATTTGAGGACAGTATACTAGTACTTTGGTTTGTTTGTTACTCAAATGTACACGGTTTTATTAAATAATAAACATAGATATTATAATAAAACCTAGAAATGTATTTTCTTAGTTTTTAGCCAATCACATAAATCGCATAACCTCGCTTATGTCGATAAGTTTTCAAATATTGTAATTTATATAATGATTCTGGATTAAATCATCATAAATGGAGTGGACATATCAGTTTATATCTAAATATTATGGAGTTCTCTTAGAGAAAGTAATCAATATCAGTTTCCTCCAAATTTACATCCATTTATGTAAACAGTAAAACTCTGTTTCTATCTATTAGGCTACTTTCAACATAATTAACGCCATCTACCGTCTAGGACTAAAAAGATTATAAGAAACACGTATACTTGCATTTTAACTCATTCTTTGAGACTTTTAATTCTATTTATGAATATTTTTGTCTGTTATGGGTGTCGCTGTTTCGTTCAATTGAATGTTCTAATCACAACGGTACTAAAACAGTTTCACTTCAAAAAGGCGAGAAGTCATGGATTACTTTGTAATGACCTAAAATACAGTTTATGAACTTTTTAAACCTCATATGATAAGAATCACTTAAAAAATATATTAAGTATAGCATTATATTATAGTCAGCCTAGGGCATATTCAAACCTGGAAACTATGATAAATTTTATGCAGGCGTAATACCTTTATAACAGTGACCCATTCTCCAATAATACTGCGATCGCATGCGCGCTGGGAGACGCTCCTTCAATGATAGTTTCAAGTCTTCCAAAGCTGCTTTAGGTCGATTTAACTTAAGAAGTACTTCAGACCGGAACCATAATGCAAGAGCCAGGGAAACTCCATTATCGAGTGGATCGTCGGCATCTGTAAATAGTCATTGTAAAATTTTATACACTTCACACTACCATTTTTTGTTAAAATTATACTTTTTTATTATGCTCGTGCGATGGAAATTAAGGTTCGGGATATACGTGGAGAATAAAAACTTTATATTTTTATTATTATACAAAATAATTTTTAAATTTTACTTTTTATTATTAGTATACAAAATAAACAAATATATAATAAGTAATTGTAGCTATTTATAAGCCAGACTCTAATTATCCATTGGATTTTAAACTGGCAGTAATATTATATAATAATTTTATAAGCTTGCTCCAATATTATGATAAGGATAATTAGCATAGCATCCAAGGAACTGTTTTTTTTTCTTTAACACCGGGAAAAGCTCTGGGGTATCCCGCTGGGTCTTCCCAGGCGGGTATGTGGGTATCTATCGGTGCGCCCGAAAGCTGGTAAGTGAACGCAGCTCTACAAGTGCCACCAATGCTGCCTTTGGTGAGGTGCCCTGGATCTAATGAGCAAACAGGGCACCTCGACCGCTAGTTAGCCCCTCAGGGGACCAACGCCACCTCCACAGAGGGGTTGTCCCCCACCACAAAACAACCCCTCCCAACAAAGGGTAGAGCTGCGTCCACTTACCAGCTGTCGGGCGCAGCGAGTCTCACATACTCGCGTGGGGAGACCCACTCTCCCGCGGGATGCCTAAGAGCATTTCCCGGCGTTAAAGAAAAAAAAGGAGGTTCTCAATTCGTCAAAATCCTTTTTTTTCATTATAACCGTCACAACCACACAACTTATATTTCTCAAATTTATTAATGGATTTTTTTTTTCCTTTTCCTTTTCCTATTTTCTTTAAATCTCCATCCCATAATGTAATGTGATAATGAACACGAAAAAATATGTGAAATGGCGCAAAATCGAAAGAAGTTTTTAAAATAATATACGTGTTCCAAATTCAAAATAATTAAATAGTTTAAAAAGATAAGTTTTTAAGTAACAGTATTTATGGCCAGACTAGTTATATCGTGTCCATATTATGCATTTAATAAAAAGCGGTTATTTTAATATTACAAACAGACACTCCTATGTTATTAATTTGTATATATATACCACATTAGGGTATATAAAACATTTTAGACATTAGGTACTAGTATTTTATCGTTTTTCATAAGGTTTTCGGTCATTCGAAACGAGTTACTAGATAATTTTGATGTGATTTGTTAGAAAAATTTAAAAAGATATTTCATGTCAGAGTCTACCTGACATAGGTGCTCGAAGAACCGCTTGACTCGCTAGAGCCAAACTTTTGATAAGATCGTTTTCTTGGAGAAGAGAATTCGCCGCTAGTCGCTTTTCTTGGGACGCCCTTGCATCTTTTCCATGAAACAGTGGTTTTATTCTTGACATGACTTCAGAAAGCGCGTCCTTTAACTAGAATAATTACAAATTAGTCCAGTCGGGGCAGACATTTAAACAGAAAAAATTCCGGGGACGTCTAAAAAGTTTTTTTAAACGTCGGAGGGTGGTTGGAAGTATAAAAGTTGAAGAAAATAAAATTCCACCCATTACGATTTTTTTGATAAACTTGATAGTATAACTCTGCAAATATTGATCAATGATAATGACCAAACTTGTGAGAAATTAAATTTCCAACATCTTTGGATACTGCCATTTTTGCTCGTAAGTTGAAAATTAACGAGTTATTTCAGAAAAACGAAAAAATTGAACTTTAAAACAAGATGGCGGCTAATCCTTTACCGGGATTAGTTAGGAAATCGAGATTTATACGTCCAACCAACCAACCAACCAACCCCCCGACGATAAAAAAATATCGCCCCCCGGATTTTTTTCTATTTCATGCTAACTTTATGACTGCCCCGACTGGACTAAAGTGAATAAAATATGTGAAATATTGCTTTTACAGTAGATTATTGGGTGTTCATGTAGATGGTTGGAGGGACATGAAATATCACAGCTTTGCTCTATAAGTATTACATTCTTAATTGAGATTCCGTAATATGACATAATATGTTTGTGTTTCGATATGTAAGTATACCCGTAATTTTCTTGTTATATAAAAAAAATAGTTGTCTGTAAAGTTGGTTTACGGACGATAGTTTAACGTGACAACGTCATAACAAAACGCAAGCGTACAATCGAATGAACGTAACGGGACAATAAGCGTTACGAGACATTTCACGAAAATACAGTAGGCGTTCATCGATTTATTAGACGTTGTCACGTCAAAAATAGTTATCTATTGTCCCGTGGTTATAGCTGATGTTAATTATTCGAAACATCGCAAATCTTTATAAATCGCGGTAAAATTCTAAACTATAAAAACGTATTATAAAAACCAAAGATTTAGATTTTTGACGTGACAACGTCTTATAATTCGATGGAGCCGGCTACACGCACGAAAAAACATGACTCATGCGGCGTTACCGCGCTCTGAGGCGTTCCATTTTCTTATGACGTTGTCACGTTCAACTATCGTCAGTAAACCGACTTTACAGACAACCGATTTTTTTCTTGATAAAAACTGATTTTATTCGATTTGACATCAACGATGTCATTTATTAATTGTGGTTCTTGGTTTTTTCGGATATTTTTTTAAAATAATACCATAATTAGCGTGAGCATGAGCGCGACAATCGTTGAACGCACGTATATACATATAGATTTTATTCAAGGCGTTCACAGCTAACGCGCATTAGTAGTACTATGCAATTGAGAGCGCACGTTATCAAAACGTTTGTCATGCGACGGGTCTTAGCAGTGTTTTTATTATAACTGTGAGCTTCACTCACTTATCACTTACAATTTACAATTAAAATCTTACTTACCGTTTTGTTTTCCATAACAACTCTAACTTTTTCATTGTCGTCTGTATTTTCAAACGTATCTAACCACTCGTCGGTTTCCGCCATTGAGACCAGATCGTCTGCCAGATTTTTGAAAAACCCTTTGTTATTTGAACATAGTGTTATGTCACTACATGTAGCGGCGTATGCTGGATCAACTAATTCATATATTCGAGACATGTTTACCTAAAACGAATTTAATCAGAAATTGAAAAACGCCTTTATAGTTTGGTAGATGCTCCGGAATATTATGCTCCATGGTGAAATAAAATCTTTTTTCTAATTAAATAGCCTAAAACCTTCCTAAATACTAAGGGATATAAAATATTAAGCTCTCAATCCCTTTTAGTAGTTATTGAATTAATTTGTTATTGAAAGCCTTCAAACAAATTATTCAGCTTTGTATTTTGCTTATAGGTTACCTATTATAACTTATTAAATATGTATAGATGTGTTGTTGTGAAAAACATGTCTCCTATTTCAACTATTGGCCACAGGATTTCGAACACACGAGCAGGATAAGGTCTTAGTTAGCCTGAAGACTTAATATGTAACTTGATTCCCTTTCTTCAAGAGATATGAATATTGAACAGGGCGTACGAGAATTGAAAAAGGCCATGTCTCAAGAGGTAATACCCACATCGACTCCGACCCACGCACCAAAGAAAGCTAGAGGATAATCACCCACGGCATTATTATAAATCGAATGATAGCAGCCAGCGTAAACTATAAACTAGTTTATCATAATATTACTATTTAGGTCAAAAATTGCAGATACCTCACGTCTGGTATAACCAAACTAAATCGCATTTCGCCGTTTCTATCTGAATAAGCTATTTAATCAACATAAACCTGATCTGCATTCGAAGCATTTGTTTGTCTAAATTTAACCGAACACATTTGCAGAGTTAAATGTCACGAGTTGCGTAGCTATGTAGTATTTGTGAATCGGTTTTTGAGATACGTTTATTTATTATATATTCATTCTAATCATTTTTATTATTATCATTATCAATTTCATCATAATATAATCATCTATTAGGCAAGATCCCCGGGTGGCGAAACCCAGGCCATTAGAGGAGAAAGTGGCTAGACGAAATTAAAGACTGGACCAAACATAGCTACACGCAACTGGAGGAAGCTGCATGGGATCGAAGAAAATTTTGGCAATCGACTTTCCAACTTCAATATGAAGATGGCAGATCTGATGATAATGATAATAATCATTTGCTTTTACCCCTTGCCACTTCAGTAACACATTCTTAGAATTGTGAGCATCTTGTGATGAAAAATATATGTCCATCATAATATTGTCCAGCATTAGAATTTTAATACGTATAATACCTAATAAATATCGATTACTATCGATTACATTTCTTACAAATGACATTTAAACAAAAATTGTCACGAAGAAACTTTGCACATATCTATATCTATCTATACTTATAATAAAACTGTAGAGAGGTCAATTCTGTACATTGAATATATATTCAAAATCATATAAAATTGGAGGATGAATGGTGATCGATACTGATGCCAAAAATGCAATCAGTAAATTTTTTGTCTGTCTGTCTGTCTGTCTGTCTGTCTGTCTGTCTGTCTGTCTGTCTGTCTGTCTGTCTGTCTGTATATGCACGCATGGGTCAAAAACTACTGAAGGGATTTTAACCAAACTTGGTACGATTGTAGTCCATACTCCTGGGCAGGTTATAGGCTATATAACATAACGCTAAGACACATAGGAGCTGAGCAGTGACGATAAATTTGAAGCAAGTCGGATGAAAATGCGCTTTCGAGCTGTTATCCTTGCATACGTTGATCATTCACCAAAAGTATGTATTACAAAGATGATGGTCTTCAAAAGATCTACATAAAAGTCCTGAATAGTATATATCTATCTTTTATAAATTAGCCACAATAATGTGTTTAATCGTAAGCATTTCTTCAAATTGTATTAAATGCATAAATATATTGTATATCTTTATCAAACTCCCATATTCAAAAAGTACACTTTAATATCTATTTTATAAAAAAAATATTATAGAAATCGGTTTATAAACACACAAGATATAGATGAAATAAAACTTGCAAATCTCGCCGCGCCAGTATGGGTACAGCTATACGGTTGATTTTTGTTTAGCGCGCGAAACGGCCATCCGCTTGCATCTATAAAAAGGCGCGGACGCTCACGCGCCGACTTCTAGCTATCAGCTCTCCTACTCTTCCGATTTCGCATAAAGGTCTTTAGACCATAGCACAGGTCAATTTGAAGAAAAAAAAAAAAAAAAAAAACGCGCCGACTTCACTCACATTGTCACTCTTAATGCGAACGGACGTGGTCCTTAACGACTCTTCTCGCAATAAGCGCGCTGTAGATTTTAAAAATACATAGATACGTAGTTTTTAGATATATTATGTTTAAAGTAGGTTTAGATAAAAATATAATTAGTTTGTTTAGTGTTTTTGTTTGTTTCTCCTTCTTTTCTTTATATATATTATAGTATATAGTTAAGTTAAAATATAATATTTCTTTTTCGTAGTTTTTTTTTGCTGGTAGTAGGTACTAATTTGAATTAAAATATTGATGTATCATATGATAGGGTAGTTTCAAATAACTTTGTAACGTTAGGACGTCTGACACCTCAATCCTCCCATGACCATGGTTGCTGTAAAGTATCTTAAACGTCGGTCATGTAAAAATCTTAATAAATGGCGATAAAATCCGTGAAAGTTATTTAAAAAGTAATAAAAATGTACTTCTAAATTAAATAAATATATTTTTTCAAAACGTACTATCGTGCCTATAAGTAAATTATCAGGAAGTTAATAGTATTCTTTAAAGTATAATATAAATAAATAATAATAAAAGTGGTAAATTGGAACCATATTATTTGAAAAATAAGGTTAAAGAAAATACTTCTTACATGCGGACGAAGTCGCGGGTAAGAGCTATGAAATAATATACGGTACTTACATAAAAAAATCAATTTTGTCTGTCAATTTTATCTCTAAAACGGCTAAGCCGATTTTGACGAGGCTTTCACTGGCAGATAGCTAATGTTATAAGGCGTAACGTTGGCCATAAAAATAATCATCATTAATCCGAACGGCTGTAAATCTAAATAAACGCGGGCGAAGCTGCGGGCAACAGCTAGTATCATAATATAATAAAGCAATTCCCACATCAAAGAAATAGCATATAAATTCATATTTAATTTAAGCTTAAAAATATTACGCATGTTATGTTAGGTATAATACAAACATTAAGTGTTTTAACACTCACGCATGTAATATTAACCAATAACCACAGACGATTTCGAGTTGCAATGTAATTGTTGGATATTATGTTGATACGTCCGAAAATTTAATAGTGCCAATTAATAAAATTAATGGACTTTAGAGGAGGAATTGAAATTAATGTTTTATTATTTATTATTATCGTTATATATTTAATATGTTTTTACTTGGTTGGTATGCAATAATCACTTATTTACCTTTACAAATAATAGATAATGAGGTGCAACTTCTGTAGCCGGCAGCAGTTGACTATTGAGATTGTCTAAAATTAAACTTGGCGCTGAATAGGAGAAGCAAACGACTGTTCTATTTTTGAAATTACGCACTTTAAACTAGCGCCATCTCTGATTACTACATAGTACTATTTCGTTATATCCAATGCTTGTTTTCTTTTCTTTATTTCTTTTAATCGTTAATAGATAATAAAATAATCGTTTAAAAAGGGAAACGCTTTCTCAAAACAACTAGTCAAAGAATATAATATCTAAACAGACAACACGTGCCACATATAAAATTATATGCAGATTTATTTTCATCAAGATTAAGGAAACACAATATTCTCAAGCTTTACTTATAATAATATGATATTTTCCATACCAACGTCTTTGTGAAGGCTTTCAAATTATTTTTGGAAACGTTTTAAACGTTTTTGGTATTCTTTTATAAAAACGTACCTATATCATCAACCTAGGATTTATCATTTTCTAATTTTTACGCGAATTTCACTCATTATAATAAACCAATTTATACGGATTTTATTGCGGCTTAATAATTTGAAGGCTTTATTAAACTTGTTTGTGATCTTTGATCTCGATAAAAAGTATTGAGCTAATCTGTCAAATTATCATTTTAAATGTGCCTAAATCCATGTAGGTAGTATCCATAAAGTCAAGAGTGCATTCTCTGTGTATGAACGCCACATGCACGCATATGCATACATAAAGCATGAAAGAATGCATTAATGGATTTTTTGGCTTGTAGTAAACAAGTTACTTCACATAATAAAATATGTATAAGAAAAGTATAACGAAAATGTAATACCTCACCATGGTCCATGATCTATACTAATATTATAAAGCTGAAGAGTTTGTTTGTTTGTTTTAACGCGCTAATCTTAGGAACTACTGATCCGATTTGAAAAATTCTTTCAGTGTTAGATAGCCCATTTATCGAGGAAGGCTATAGGCTATAAAACATCACGATGTAACTAACAGGAGTGAAGTTAAGCAAGTTAACGTGGGCGAAACTGCGGGCAACAGCTAGTAATTAATATAATGCGTATCACAATATAACTGTATGTGAAGATTTGTTTTGGGAATATCACAATATTTCAAATACTGATATATTACGCCCCTGCGAAATTTACATAGCAATGTTTGTATTGTTGCATTTGAGTTTGAATAGGCGTAATTTGTACTGCACGCCCATGGTGTACGCCCGTGTACACTAAGGGATTAATTACATATTTATGGAATCAAAATCAAAATCAAAATCAAAATTTTTTATTCAAAATAGTACTAATACAGTATCTTTTTCAACGTCAATTGAATCTACCACCGGTTCCAAGGTAAGCCCACTGAGAAGAACCGGCGAAACAAACTCAGTGGAACTAATCTTTTCAAATAATATAATATATTAATAACAATTTTAACATCTTATCTTGAAATGCCCGGTAGGAACGCCTTATTTCCAGGGTGTGGTATCTTCCATGAAATCTTTTACTTTATAATATGCTTTACCACACAAACGTTCTTTAACAACTTTTCTGAATTTTTTTATGGAGAGCTTTTGAACGTTTTCTGGGATCCTATTGTAAAAGCGTATACAGTTGCCTTTAAAAGAATTGCTTACTTTCGAAAGTCTAATCATTGGTGCATGTAACCTGTGTCTATTACGTGTATTGCTACTATGAATATCACTTTTCTTACAAAATTCATTTATGTTTTTTCGAACATACAGTAAATTTTCTAAGATGTATTGAGAGGTGACAGTCAGAATTCCTATTTCTTTAAATTTTTCTCTCAAAGATGAATAGGGAGGCAACTTGTAAATTGCACGAATAGCCCGCTTTTGCAGCACAAAAATGTTGTTTATGTCGGCCGCATTTCCCCATAAAAGTATGCCATAAGACATAATGCTATGAAAGTAGCTAAAATATACTATTCGCGCTGTATCTACATCAGTAAACTGTCTTATTTTTCTCACTGCATATGCTGCTGAACTGAGTCTATTCGCCAATTTAGCTATGTAATATGGGGGGTCCCCCCCACTGCAGCTTAAGATCTAGAGTTATTCCTAGGAAAACTGTGGAGTCCACCAATTCCAAGTTTTCACTGTCTAAGAGTACATTTGTTTGCAGTTGCTTAACATTTGGCAAGGAAAATTTTATGCATTTAGTTTTTTTACTATTTAAAAGCAAGTTATTAACGCTAAACCAATGTACCATTCTCGAAAGTGTGTTGTTTACCTCGTCATAATTAGTTTCTTGTCGTTTGATTTTAAAAATAAGTGAAGTATCATCAGCAAACAACACTACCTCTTGACTATCTTTAACTAGGTAAGGTAAATCGTTTACATAAATTAGAAAAAGAAATGGACCTAGAATGGACCCCTGTGGGACCCCCATCTCTATTTTAGTCCCGGATGATATTTTACTATTTATCTCGACCTTTTGAGTCCTGTTTTTAAGATAGGAATTCAAAAGATCCAGTGCCGTACCGTCTATCCCATAGTGGCGTAATTTCCTGATCAAGGTCTCATGCTGTACACAATCAAACGCCTTGGATAAGTCATAGAAAACTCCCAAAGCATCACGTGACTCCTCCCAGGCCCCATAAATGTGGTCAATTAAGTTAACGGCAGCGTCTGTTGTGGAGAGACCCTTTCTAAATCCGAATTGTTTTTTGTGCAGTAACATGTTGGTTTCAAAGTAATATAGTAACTGATTTAACATAATTTTTTCAAAAATGAGGGGAGTATTGATATTGGTTGAAAATTTGTAACATCTGAATTACTGCCAGATTTAAAAAGAGGCAAGACTCGACTATGTTTCATTAAGTCAGGAAAAACGCCACTATCAATACATTTATTAAAAATTGTTGCTAGATGTGGTGCAATTACATCAACTATGAGCTTAGTGACTTTTACAGATATTCCCCATAAATCTTTATTTTTATTGTTATTATGGTATTTTTATTGTTTAATAAGTTAAATGCATTTAAAATATCTTTGGGTCCTATCTCTTTAAACTTGAAGTTAGCTTCACATTGTTTGACATTGGTTTTAAGCAATGATTCGGCAATTGCAGGACATGAGATTAAATTTTTTGTAGTCGAAATCGGGATGTCAGAAAAGTATTTTTCAAATACTGTCGCAACTTCTCGTCGGACTTAATTATTCTATTTTCAATATTTAAATTAAATTCAGAGCTACGACTACCGACTCTCACACCAGTTTCATCCTTTATTATGTTCCAAGTAGTTTTTATTTTATTTTTTGCGTTTTTAATTTTTTCCTTAATATAAAGCGATTTAGCCGCGATACAAACTTGTTTGAATGTTTTTGAATATATTTTGACATACTGCTTAAATGATTGATTTTGATTGTATGTGCGTTCTTGGTAAAGGTCATATAATTTGCGTCTACTATTGTGGATTCCTGCTGTTGCCCAATCATTAAAGCCCTTTTTATTTGTGGAACTGACTGTTTTAGAAGTAAAAATGGCTTTAAAATGTGTATTAATTAATTTAAACAATTCACCAAAAGCGAAATCTGGACTTCTGTTATCTTTCAAATATGTAATATTGGCCATTATACTACTCCTAAATTTCTCAATACGTCTTACATTCACAGGAACAAACACATTATTTTTGTTACAATTTTTACTATTAGAACTTACAAGGAATTCAGCTAATTGACCACAGTGATCAGAATTCAACTTGTTGATAATTTCTTTGTGGACAGGAGTTAAATTACTAAAAATATTATCAATACATGTAGCTGTAGAACTACAAATTCTTGTTGGTTCTGAAAATAGATTAGTCAGATTATATGATTTTACCAATGATGTGAATCTAACTGTGGTAGAATTATTTTCTAGTAAATTAATATTAAAGTCACCACAAATTAGTATGGGCTTGTTAGACCCAGATATTTTAATTAATAATTCTTCCATGATTTTCTCAAAAGAATCATATAATCCATTTGGAGGTCTGTATACACTTACAATAATAAGGCGCTCCATCTCTATACAGGCTATTTCAGTTGTACGCTCAGCAGAGGCCCAAATATCCGTACGTTCCTTAAATTTTATTTCATTTTTAATAATTATTAGTGAGCCACCTCTTATGGCTTTTTCTCTACTGAACGAACTTGCCACCTGGTGCTCACTGAAGCTGAACATAATTTTTTTTTTAACCAATGTTCGGTAATACACAGTATGTCTATATTGTAGTTTTTTAAGAACAATTCAATTTCCAAGTCTTTGCCTAACATTCCTTGTAAGTTTTGATGCACCAGGTTAAATGAGTACAATTTTTTATTTAATTTCTTTACATTGATATGTGCAATATTTTCATTTAATATATTATTATTATGACTAATTAATGGGCTAGAGATTTCCTCTATTGTCTTATACTCTAGTTTAAACTATTTGGAATAATAACTGCTTTCATGGATGATTCCTATACAAAAAATTTGCAGTGGATCGTGTGAATCTAAACTATCCTCGAATCCACTCGAACACAGAAAAAATCTAAAAGACGATCCAGCTGCTTAGAACTCCAGTATTTTTTTTCGCCGAGAAGGCATTCCGTGGGGGGACTCTCCGGGCGGGTATGTGGCACTCACTGCGTCCGAAAGATGGTAAGGTGGAGGCAGCTCTACCCATTTAAACCCGGGGAGTGCCACTAATGCCGCCTCTGGTGAGGTGCCCCGTATCTGTTGAACAAACAGGGTGCATCGACAGCTAGTCAGTCCCTCAAGGGACTGACGCCATCTCCAGTAAGGGATTGTCCCGCGCCACAAAACAACCCCTCTCAACACCGGGACAGTGCAATGGGGTGAGATTTCCATCTTCGCCTCTTGTCCCCTCCTACTCTTTTGTCCCCTTTTCTTATAAGATGGGTACAAGGAGTGGCTGCTCTCGGTTCACTTAGCTTCACCAAAAGTGATGGGTTCACCCTAGGCTACTGAGCCCCAAAGCCACGATAAGGCTGAAAGAGTCAGTCTAGTAACATGCACAGAAAATAATAATATTATAATGATTTGGTATTAGAGAGTTTTGCTAGTTAAGTTCATGACATTTTCAATATTTTACAATTGAATTTTCATTCGCTTTTGTAAGCTAGGAGTTAAGTGGAGGAGAGGGGAAGGAAGTGCCTTCATCGGTTGGAATATTTTATTCTGCACTTTTCCTTAAATTCTTTTGAGTTTTTTGAGAGGAAATTGTTACAAATCGTAAAAACCTTTCGTGTGCATCTATGGAACAATTGATTTTTCTTATTATATTTGGCGTTACCCGCAGCTTCTCTCGCGTTTATATGTCATAGAGGCAACCGAGCAGTCGGAGCCTTATGGTGACTACCGACGCCCATAGGCATCCGCACAACCAAAAGTTATGCAGATGCGTTGCCCACCTTAAATTTTGGGTAAATTGGGTAGGTCTGAGAATCGGTCAACATCTTTTTTTCATCCCTCTATGTTAAGGGGGACCCCTTTTTTTAATGATAACGATAATATGGCTGTAAATCTAAGCTAACGCGGGTGAAGTTGCGGGCAACAGCAAGTGTATTATAACAATAACATATTACAGTAATATATTATATATAAGGAGGGAATCGCGTGAAGTTAATCTATCGTCAGGTAGTGAAGCTATACACATATCAGTATTAAATCGTCCAAGCTTTCTCACACCGATACGCAAAGCTAAGAACGAGTATACAAAATATATTTCGGTATTGACACGGAACTCTTTTCAATAAATCGACACAATATTTACATTTTTATATTGCACCGATCCTTTTATGCATCAGTACTCATGAACAAACCATGGTT
This sequence comes from Helleia helle, assembly GCA_963853865.1. Lineage (NCBI taxonomy): Eukaryota > Metazoa > Arthropoda > Insecta > Lepidoptera > Lycaenidae > Helleia > Helleia helle. The sequence goes on from OY971420.1 coordinate 12,832,050, forward strand.
CAGGCCTTGACGTAGCGGTGGGGCTCAGTAGCCTAAGGTGAGCCCAGCACCTTGGGCGAAGCTAATTGCGCCGACGGGGCTCTTTATATCCCTCTTACAACAAGAGGGGACGATAGAGCACTCGAAAGGGGCTAGGACGGAAACCTAACCCCATTGTGCTGTCCCCACGTTGGGACGGGTTGTTCTGTGGTGCGGGACAACCCCTCTGTGGAGGTGGCGTCGGTCCCTTGGGAGACAGACTAGCTGTTTGGTGCCCTGTTTGTTTATTAGATCCGGGGCACCTCACCAAAGGCGGCATTGGTGGCACTCGACGGGTTTTAGTGGGTAGACCTGCAGCCCACGTGGGGAGACCCACTCCCCTGCGGGATGCCTCAGAGCATTTTCTGGCGTTAAAGAAAAAAAAAGTACTCATGAACAATGGTGGATGTTGAAGCTGTCATCATCATTTTCCGTCCACTGCTAGACACGGTCTCTTTTAATAAAGGTTGAGACGGAGATCCCACGCCGACCGCACCCAGGGGCCAGGACAGGCCACTGCATGGACATCGTCGTCCCGTCTAGTTATAAGGCGAGTGATCTGTCTACGACAGTTTGTAATAATGTATGTATAGTTAAGGTCAAATACGTCGGAGATAGGGTCGCGGAATTGATGAGGAGTTGGGCAGGACACTTGACTAGACGTGGGGATGGCAAGTGGTCACCGGCGGTAACCGAATGGTGGCCTAGACTGGGTCGGAGAAGTCCAGGACGTCCTATGGCTCGGTGGACCGATGACGTGGTAAGGCTGATGGGCAAAACATGGATGAGGCAGACAAGGAACAAAGGAGATTGGCAGAAAAAAAGGGAGGCCTATGCTCAGCAGTGGGCAATAACGGGCGGGCAATAATGATGATGATGATGGTGTATGTATGGATGTAAGTTTGGTACTCTGTCACGCAAAAACGACTGAATGGATTTTAAATAAACACTTAGCTTTGGCTTACCTATATATCAGAATAACATATTATATGCTATAATTTATCCCTGTAATCCTAAAACTCTTTTTTCACTTTTTCCACTTTTATTAATATATTTATTCACTTATATTTTTAGCACTATAGTAAGGTCTTGAAGTAGGTTATTATTACGTCGATTGAAGATCTTTGTGGCTCGTCGGCGTTGGCGCTCAAGCCGGAGGTAGCGGGTTACAATACCACCAGGGAGCAAAAAGTTTATTGCGTTCCTGATCATTGATGTTAATTAAATCGAGAACTTACCATGGGACCAGAATGGTGTGGTGTAAAAGCGTCCATAGATATTATTATTATTGATTTGGGAAAGACAGGCAGATGTAATTCTGTCCGAAATATCATGCTGATATCATCTTTATATATACCTATAATTCTTCTGTAAGTGTGTATGTCACTGAACTCCTCCTAAGCGGCTGGACCGATCTTGATGATTTTTTTTGTGTGTGTTCAAGTGGATTCGAGAATGGTTTAGATTCACAAAAAAATATTTTGTACAGGACAACGTCTTTTGTCAGTGCCACTAGTATTTTTTATAAAATCAATGCGTACAGAAAATTCCCTTGATTCCATGTAGCAGGAAAGTATTAGCTATACATTATAAATACAAGGTGTTTCGTAATATAAATATTTCGAATGAAATAGTATGTAATTATAGAAAAAAGGAAAAATGTAAATCTAATGAATTAATGTAAAATAATAGCCAGATGCGTGTTTAATTGTAAAAGTACTGTGTACATTTACTATAGTACTTAGGTATACATTTTTATCTAAACTGTGTGATGAATGTTGCTGTAATTTTTTCAAAGCAAAATTTATTTTTATTAATAACTAAGATGGATCGAAATCATAAATTATAATAATTATGAAGAGTAAAAATTATTATCGTTCGTATCGAAGAGTATCGTTGACTGAGCCATCTGCTCATTTACTGTACCGATTGAGCTTAAAGGTCTAGTCCTTCCGACAAAAAAAGAAAATCTATATTTGAACATAATATCTAAGTTGTTTTAAATTATAGAAAAATACCAACCTCTTTTAAACCAGTGATACTAAGTACTTTATATTTTTTTAGGTTCCGTTATAACTTGAACCAAAAAAAAAATGTTTTTCTAAACATGATTTCGATAAGACATAAGACAATTTTAGGTAGGTTACAAACCTATTAACAACAGACATAAGCGTTTGGCAACAGTAGACAACAGTAACAACAAAAATGCTACATGAAGTGTTTATTTACACAAAATGATTAGATACCAATTTATTAGATACCTATGCGCTATAATATGAACTTACAAAAAGATGTTTAAATAATACTATATTGGAAAACTTGTTGCGTTCGGACAGCTGTAGGTATAGTCTATTTGTTAGAAGTGTCCTAAATAGTAAACAAATATGGCGTAGGTAATTCCGGCCACAGACAAATAGATTAATAGTGTAGTTTAGTGAAGTGACACAAAGAGCAAATGAATGAACAATATTAAAAAGCCATTGATAAAAGTAAAATTCATTTTTATTCAAATATTTAACGATACCACATTCTGTAATTATTTCAAAAACTGATAATATATTGAATATATTTGTTAAAAAATAAAAATGTAAAGAAAATTATTTGTATTCTGGATATTCGTATTTTCAAAGTTTTTAAGTGTTTAAATGATAAATTGATATTGGTTTTAGTGAAATAAATAGTAAATGGAGTTTTACAAATGTCTGTAAGCTAATATGTCGTGAAAGTGAGTGATAAGTGCCAAAAAATCGTGAAATACGTATTGACAAGCTTTGTTTACTAAATAGGATACTTAAAAAACATGGCAGTTTTGTGCGTTTGACAAATACGTCGTTTTTGACATTTCAATTGACGTAATTATGAATTACTACTAATAATAAGGCAAATGTAAATCCCGTAGGAAATTAGAATTTTTCAGGATAAAATGTAGCCTATGTCCTAATCCAAGGTATAAGGCATCACCATTTCAACTTTTAGCCCAATAGATTCAGCCGTTTTGTCGTGAAGGAGGAACAAACATCCATATCCCAAACTGTCAAATTTATAATATTATTAGTAAAATTTACGGCGAAATTCTTAGTAGGTACATATTATATTACAATAAAATAAATAATAATAATCAAACGCGAACCCTGAAGGCTTTAGTGAAGGTTACATACAGGACAAACGTTAAATTGATTGCATGGTTTTTCTTTCTTTTTTCTATTCTGACAATCCCGTTTAAATATTGTGTATTATCCGCGGCGCCGAATACGTTTGTAATTTTGCAAACTAATAGTTGACTAGCTTCACCCGCGTTAACTTACGCGACTTAATTAATGTTAGTCACAGCGTGATGTTATATAGCCTATAACCTCCCTCGATAAAATATGGGCTATCTAACACTGAAGTAATTTTTCAAATCGGACCAAGTAGTTCCTGAGATTAGCGCGTTCAAACAAATAAACTCTTTATAATATATATATATATATATATATATATATATATATATATATATATATATATATATATATATATAGATTACAGTCGATTGATTTGAAAGATTTTATAACATTACAACATTTATAGATACATACATATCGCGCAACTAAAAGCGTGTAAATTGTATGAATAAAGGAACAAACAATGGTGTAAAATATCAAAGGAAACCAATTTTCGCAGAAGTCTCATTAGTTTGTACGACACATTCGTATTCGCCCTAACATAGAATTCTATATATCTCAGACATTGATTCGCTCTCGTGGAATACGGCTCTATTGACTATTGAGACAGGAATTGAATTGCATCGCCATTCCTGACACAACCGTCTTACGTTTCATACATCACGCAGATCAAAGCCTCTTATGCCTGGTGCAATGAAGCCAATACTTTATTATTTATTAATAAGATCACTAAATTTATTGTATACTACTTGCAATATTATCAATGAAGCTATTCGTAAGTAGCTTCTAAGTTTAAAATGAGAAAAAGCATGGAAGTAACGAGAATTTATGCCCACGGAAGTGCTATCGCATCGAGTGTATAATCGGAATAGAGCGGTAATGTTTTGTTTTGTATGAAAACAAATTCCGCTAAATTTGTACGGCAACACTGCACCGGTTCTGCGCTCTGATTGGCCGACTGATGGCCATTGATGGATGATTGGCCGCTGGAACGTACGTACAGATCACTGGTTGCTTCAATTGACATTACGTCAGTGACAAATCACTGACTCTCTCGGAATTTTATGGCTCATATTCTACTCTATCCGGTTGTATGCTCGATGTGCTATCGTTATAATTTTGTATAGGGTTTTAAATTAATATGGTAGTTTCTTAACACCCCGTACAGTGGCCAGTCGGTGTTGGATGCGAGTGGCGAGGGATCGGTCGGTCGTCTTGGCATGCAGAATCCACCATCATCATCAGCGTCATGGCTGATGCTGATGATGATGGTGGTTTCATATTCAACAATTTCATAAAATTCAAAACGGGATATTTACCATGTTTTTGAGTTTTATTTCCCAGAGTATGATATTTTGACATTGTCAACGCAGAACGCCTTATTCACGGGACCCAAATTATTAAAGAAAAACTATAAATAGTTTTAATAGATTAGTAAGTAATCCTAAAATCTTCATAATGTTTTTACAGAAATTATACATTTTTGATGTATATATCTACATGTTTTTTTATAGCATAGGAGAGCGAACGAGCAGTCGAAGCCTTTTGGCGGCTATCAACGTCCATACACATCCACACAACAAGAGATTATGCAGATGCGTTGCTCTCCTTTTCCCTATCCCCCTAATGGGCCACCAGCAACTAACAAACCGAAACGCAACATTATAGCAGCTGTCACTTGACGCCGGTATTATGTGAACGAGAGGTACCACCTCGGTCGTGCCGGCCCAATTCGGCAGATAGCTGATGGCATAAGGAGTAACATAGGCTATATAAATAATCGTTATCAATCCGGGTACGGCTGTAAATCTAAGTTATCGCGGGCGAAGCTGCGGGCATTAACTAGAAAGTATGAAAAAAAAGGATAATAAATTTAGTATGCGCCTGTTTGCACGGGCATCACAATATTATTTATTGCTTCTTCCAATCTTTGTGGAGTTCCAAAAAAGATGGGTATCGATAACTAGTCACTGAGGCGGTAATATGGCGGAACGACTCACTTGCAATCGACTTTCTTCGAAAAAACCAATTTCACCCACTCGACTGATGGTTTGTCCTGAATCTTATATCTGAATGAGAACAAAGATTTTTGTCAATTTTGTAGGACAATTTAATTTAGATCTAATTACTATAGTTTATCTTTAAAATAATTAGCTATTGCCCGCAGCTTCGCCCGCGTTAACTAAGATTTACAGCCGTACCCGGATTGATGATGATTATTTTTATAGCCTAAGTTACTCCTTATGGCTATTATCATCAGCTATCTGACAGTGTAAGTCCCATTAAAATTGACCCAGCCATTTCAGAGATCAGCCGGTACAAGCAGACAGACAGACAAAAATGTAAAAAACGTTATTTTGGTATATGTGTGTGTATACATACATATACATTTAGCAAAAACTTTGTTTTTTTATATTACAAGAAGACACTCCTATTTTATCTAACTGTATAGATGTATTTACTGAAAAAATAGAATACACAGTGCATTTGATCTATCTTAATATATATTAAGGTCAAATCTCAAAAACATGCACATCATATTTAAAAGAAAGTCTTTTCACAACCATCAGGCTATTAAAATATTTAGTGTAAACACTAAACATATATTACGAGAATTATTTAAAACGGGATATTTACCATGTTTTTCGTTTTCATTTCGCGGATCTATATATTTCGACATTATCTACAAATGTCTTGTTCACAAACTGTTAAACCATGTTAACTTAAAATCACTAAACATTTTAGTAGAAAATAAACATTGAAGTTTTGAGATTGAAGCTAATGGACCCCTTGATGAAACCATGCAGACTATAATAGTACAGTTATTGGCAGCTGGTAACCCATGAACCCATTTTCCGTGACAATCGGACTGATAATATTTGTTTTGATAACCATGAGACCATGACCTTCACATGTAAACTATTTTCTTATAAAATTTGTTAAGAACTGATTAGCACCCAGGCGTGAAAATGTAACAAGCTGAATTCCTTTCGGACTATGAATTAACTCGAATTAAAAAGTTGACCGTCACGGGAGATCCAGCAGATATAAAACATGTGTTAATTTTTTTTTTATTATTAATAAAATACGAAAGATGGAGTACATTATCTTTATAGTTGATTTTACTGTTATATAAGGCGCGTAAGTAAGAGAGGTGCCATACGGACGTTGTCTGTGCGTTGCGTTAGCGCTGCGTCGACTGAGCGGTGATTCTCTGTCGTTCTACATACTATGCGATTCAAATGAGAATAGAACCGACTTAGCGCATGATAGATGTCATGGCTGTCAATTCAAACCAGTAAGGTAGGGTGGGCAAAAAAGTTTTCTGTCACTAAAATTAATTATCAGAGATTGAGTGAAATCAAATCAAATTAATCAGAATCTAGCTCTTCAATTCCGCTCATCTCTGCATTTCTGTCCGAGAGCGCGTCAGATACGTGTTAACATATTTTTATTTATCCCCGTAGCCAAATCAACTCGCTTAGTCACTTTACTTCAATGCAATGTTTGCAAAATGGAAGCGAACATTTCACGAGTCAAACTTATACTTCCTTCATGGGATATTTGAAATATAGAGTTTATTGACATTCCCATTCTTATTTGAAACGCATACCTATAAATTCACGCGCAACGCACAAGGAGAGACGAGATGGGGAAGGGAGCTGCGTAGTGCATTGACACGACGGAGCGGCAGCAGTATTTACTATTTAATAGCATATCGAAGGTGACAATAGTACCACATTTTATTGCTAAAAAGAGTGCGGAAGATATTGATTTAGATTATCTTATCTCATTAGTGCAAAAAAATACTCCTTTTTTATTATGTATGTTACCTGATTACTCGAAGATGGCTTCCCAAATGGTCCCATGATAAGGAAACCAGGATCTGATAATGGCATCCTAGAGAAATCGAGGGGAACTTTCGAAAATCCTAGGGGCGACTAGTGCGTTTGATATTTTTTTTATAAAGTGTTTTGAAGGACTACAATTTAATGAAGGTAAATTTTTCGTATTTGTTGATGTACCTACCTTGGCTGACACCGACTCCAAAAGTAACAATAATAACGTGCTAAATGCAAAGATTGTATATTAGTAGAAGAACAAGTTCATAATAATTGTAGGCCTAAAAATTAAGGAAATTATTTTATTATTTTTTAGTTTTTTTTTAAATATAATTTTTAATAAATACAATGAAGTTTTCAGTAATAAATACCGGAAAGCAAACGAGTGGCCAGCGCTTTCTACACATTTATTTACACAATGACATCCTTTTTTTTCCTTTTACGCCGGGGAATGCTCTGAGGCATCCCCCGGGGGAGTGGGTCTCCCCACGCTATGTGGGACTCGCTGCGCCCGGAAGCTGGTAAGTGGACGCAGCTCTACCCACTAAACCCCAATTTTTTTAGTTTTTTTAAAATATTTTTTTTAATAAATACAATGAAATTTTCAGTAATAAATACCGGCGAGTGCCGCCTTTGGTAAAGTGCCGCGGATCTAATAAACAAACAGGGCACCTCGACGGCTAGTCAGACCCGCAGGGGACCGACGCCACCTCCACAGAGGGGTTGTGCTATACCACAGAACAACCCCTCCCAAAGTCGGGACAGTACCATTGTACTGATTTTTGTGAGTGAAATTGATTGGGTGAGTTTGCCATCCTCGCCCCTTGCCCCCTGCTCTTTTGTCCCCTCTTCTTATAAGAGGGGTACAAAGAGCCCTCGACTCAATCAGCTTCGCCCAAGGTGCTGGGTTCACCCTAGGCTACTGAGCCCCACCGCCACGTCAAGGCCTGAACCATGGTGGGGACCGCAGAATGACATCCTACACCAACGTTGCGACGTCGGAGATAGCTACGTTGACGCAGCGTCGACGCGGTGCTTATGTGGCATCGCCCTAAATTAGGCAGTCACGGATTGCCCTGCAGATATGAGAAGATTGATTAATAAATAATTAATATTAGAATTCACAATCACGATAAACATGTATCAAAAACAAACAATATGAGAGCGTCACGCCGCTTATCGTCACGTCACGATTATACTTTGGCGCGCCAATAGATGTCATGACACAACTGTCAAAATACTCTTCACACCTGTTAACACATAGGAGTATGTTCTCTCCTCTTCGCGTAGCAGATGACGTGCTTATCAGCGTTCAGCGGTTATCACCCCGCGTGCCTCGTGTCTCGTGTCTGTATCACTTCAGTTGCGCGCTATCGCTTCTTTAGAATGGACTTGTGCTACATTTTTTCCCACAAAATCCGAACGTAAATTTGTTTACTCTCCCGTTTGGCGCGATCCATGGAAACATATTTCACAAATAAAACACGGTAAGTGCATTATCGATATCTTATTATATTTAACGTGACCTTTATATATTATTTTTATTTAGTTTTTATCGAGAATCCTTCACAGCGGCGCGTGATCATTGCGTTAGACAGTTTTGAAAAAATATTTTCTAGTTGCAAAGCCTGCATGAGTCATGACGTATGGAAAGATATGAAGGTCATATTCTACTCATCCTTAGGTAAATTTGTACTAGTGGTCTTAATGTATCAGTTGGGATATCGTTTATCGCAAGAAATGGAAAATTCATTCCGCAGTTTGATCGCATAATAAATACATATATTTAGCTTGTCACATAAAAAAATATAACGAAAAAATATAAATGTATATGATTTTCTTAATATAATAAGTACTTACTCATTCGTCGATGCACGCTAATGCGCTGAACTAAACAACCCTTGCCAACAACTATCATAACACTTCTTTAGACCTAAGACCTATTATAATAAGTAGATTCTAATTCATTTAAAATTGGGATTTAATACCGGTGGGAGGGAAGCGCTGTGCCGCGCTCCCGGCTGCATGGGTACCACCATCTTGCTTGTTTCTCCCGTCAAAGAGCTTTGCTGTATTTCGGAGAGAAGGGCAAGACAGGCAGTGTAATTACTGGCACTGAGACTTAACATCTTGTCTCAGGATAGGCAACACATAAATGAGTTGCCTGGGCTCGTTCCAGGTAAACTAGTTTATGTTTATGGGCGACGTCGAGCACTTACCATCAGGTGGCACGTTTGCCAGTTTGCCTATCCAACTAACATAAAAAAAATTGAATTGAAAAATTGAGTTTTAATATAAAAATTATATTGTTTATTTAGAGAAATATTGTAACAGCCTCCCCAAATTTTATTTTTACATCATCATCATCAGTCTCTATCCATCTACTGCTGAACATAGACCTCCCTCAATGAACGCCATGACGGCCTATCCCTTGCCACTCGCATCCAACACTGAACAGCCACCGCACGGAGATTCATTCATCTTGTACAAGTTCATCCTAAGGCCCACACGTCGGGAGGATTCATTTAGAGTGTGCAGCATCTCCTGCAAGCCCTCCAGCGACTCGGCCAGTATAACGGTATCGTACATAAAAGCAGAACGGACATAAAAGCGGCGTCGTATAATCCTCTCAACACTTCAACGTATCGCCAATCGACCTGACATCGCTACAAAGCTTCCAGAACAGCCCAGGTTTCAACCGAGTCAAAAGCTTTCTAATAGTCCATAAAGGCAAGGCACGGTGTTCACACAGTGTTCAGTACAACTTGCCTTATAGTGTGGATGTGGTCTAAAGTGCTAAATTCTTTTCGAAACCCAGACTTTTTTCATTTTCCGCCAGACAATGGTCTTAGGCATGCCATTAATATTGTGGGACTCGCTGCGTCTGAAAGATGGTAAGGTGGACGGAGTTCTATCCATTAAAACCCGGCGAGTGCCACCAATGCCCCGGCTCTGTTGAGCAACCGGGAATCTCGACGGCTAGTCAGTCCGAAACCCAGCCTGCTCCGGTGGCTGAATCCATCGAGCTTTTTAGTGAGACAGTTCGTCATGACCCTCGAGAACAACTTGTATTGGCTTAGAATTGATATCGGTCTATATTGTTAAGAAGGAAGTTGTCACCCTTCTTAAAAACATAACGACCGCACTTCTGAATTGAAGTACGAAATTAAAAATCTTTTGTAGCTCTCTTAAGGTAGGTTCACCACCTGCCTTAAAATGTTCAGTCGTAATTCCGTCCCTCCCCGGAGCCCTTCACCCTTTAAGCTGCTTAAGAGCAAGACTAACCTCACTTAGGCTGATGTTCGGATGTTCGGTGTCGTGTTAGGCTAGTACGTTACCTAATAATTAACTTTGGGTTATTTTGGTCTGGCTAATCAATCAAATAAATAAAAATAGTATTGAAACTTATCATGTTTATAATATGATCTTAGTATTTGAATTTACTTATTATATTATATAACCAGAAATAGGCACCACAAAAGCGAAAAATAAATAAATATTATTAATGTAAGCGATACTTGTAGGTAGTATCTATCTACTATTTGGCTAGGCTGGCACCGACTTCAAATAGATCAGTGGGTAGCACTTATATTAATTATATTAATTTATTTTTTGCTTTTGAATACCTAATTGCGGTTTTGAAGTTGGTTTAATTTTAAAAAAATAATTTATTGCAAAACAAGTTTTAATTAAAAAAAGTTTTGAAAGAAAAGCTTTTATAATTCAGCAGCCACGTCAAGACGAAATTTAAAATGGGCTTACACAATTAAATGCTTAATGCATGTATAAAAAAAACATGTCTGTCCCATTCACTGTTGAGGAGTTCCCTTGCTGGGAGTCAAGCCTGGGTGCCTCAGTCATGTCAAGATGGAATTGCAGAACGTATGGACATTTTGTAACATTTTGTAAATCCATTTACAGAATGTTGTGTCTGTATCTACTATTCACTGTTGAGCAGTTCCGTCACCGGAAGCCAACTATTGGTGAAGCAGCCATGTCATGATGGAGCTTAGAACAGGCTGTATAGTTAGTTCCATATTTATAAAACTTCGTGCCTTTGCTGTTCGCCAAATCAAATCAAAAAATCAAATCAAGATTCCATCATCAGATCCTGACGTCGGAAGTATACGGGCCCTTTCGAACTAAACCGGTTCACAATTGGCAAAAATACCCATAAATATACACAAAAAATACATACAGACGAACATAGAACCTCCTCCTTTTAGGAAGTCGGTTAAAAGTATATTACACGAGTAGAAACATAATGAGAATATTTTTATTATGTAAATAGCATGTCGTTATGGTTGTTCAATAAACATATAGCGGTCAACATGATCATCATGGTCATCATTGTCAAGTTTCCCCGGCGTCCGTATCACCCATAAATTATTAATTTGTTTATTATACACTAGCAGCGCCCCGCGATTACACCCGCGTACTTTTCCCGTCCCGTCAGGACAGTACAATGGGGTGAGGTTCCCATCCTCGCCCCTTGTCCTCCTGCTGTTTTCTCCCCTCTTCTTATAAGAGCGGGTATAAAGTGCAGCTCCCTCGGCTCAATTTGCTTCGCCTATTGCCCCGCAGGGCACACCTTAGGCTAATGAGCCATACCGCCACGACAAGGCTTGAACCATGGTGGGGTACTAGCTGGTGCCCACAGCTTCACCCGCGTTAACTTATAATTACAATCGTTTCCGGATCAATAATGAATATATATATATATATATATATATATATATATATATATATATATATATATATATATATATATATATATATTATTATATAGCCTATGTCCTTTTTTTGGTTTCCCCGGAATGCGTTTAGGCATACCACCGGGTCCGGAGAGTTCCGGGGGTTATGTGGGACTCTGTGCGCTCGAGAAGATGATAAGGTGGACGCAGACTCTACCCACTAAATACTAGCGGTGTCCTCCTTGTCGTCTGGATGATCCGGCGCGAGAGCTGTGGACGTCCGCAACGGGACACAACGGTGTGCCACCCGGCACTCTTCTCTGGAGGCGGGGGGTGACATCCCCCCCTCCTTTTCCGCTTAAGGCACACTGAACACATAAGAGTGCCTTAAAGCTCAGACCTTACGCGCGTGCGGCGGATCCCCCGATCGGCCGCGCACAGGTCCCTCACGGCGGTACGAAAGCCAGTCGCCGCCGTGCTCTCCTTCGGGAAGAGGCACCAGTGCGCTCCCTCTCCCGCTTCGCCTCCTTCTTCTACGACATCACGTCCTCGAAGAAGGAAAGGACCACCTGTCATGTGCTCTCACTGACGGTCATCGCTCGGATGACCGCAGGGAATGACAGGTCCGCACTAACCTCAATGATGAGGGGCGCCCTTGTCTCCGCCCAAGCTGGGCACTCCGTCAAGGATAGCTTATGTCCTATAGGTATACGCCATTATAACCTTTATAATATAAGTAAAGTTCTGTCTTTCATTGTCTCTTATTGTTTTTTTTAATGTAAGTTATTTTTAATCATGCTCAAAATACTGGATGTTCTGATTTCTGATACTGATTGTTCATTGTTATAGGATCGTAATTATATTAAACCTTATAGATCGTATATAACAATGCTTATGTAAATAACTAGATCACATTTCAAATGAGGAATCCGTATTGTATTTCAAAATAAGATTAAATTGGATACCTATCGAATTCATGTACGATCGAAAGGCAATTTATTCTATTCGTATATCAAAACGGTGGTTATTAAATTGTGAATATGAAATTTTATTCAGAATTGTTGAATTCGGTACATTATTGAATTCATTTAATATATTATTTTGTGAATAATATTAAAAAGAAGATTAAAATTAGAATTATATTATCTTTTACGCAAACAAATAAATGAAATAATGATGCAGCCATCATGTATAACCACGTATAAGCGTAATTATAGAGCGGTAATGTTATGTGTTTTGTATGAAAACAAATTCCGCCAAATTTGTGCAGCGACGCTGCGCCGGTTCTGCGTTTTGATTGGCCGACTGATGGCCATTGATTGATTGGCCGATTGGACGTGCATACAGATCACTGGTTGATTGAATTGCTATTACGTCAGTGACAAATTTCTGACAAGCTTCGGAATTTTATGGATTATAACTATTATATCTGATTATAATATGCTCGATAGCAGAGGATAAGCTATGACCTACTTGACTGAGACTCATGACTAAGCAGATTAAGTGATGATGAAAGCACAAAATATTGTCTCCCCACGCGGGTATGTGGGACTTGCTGAGCCCAACAGCTGGTAAGTGGACGCAGCTCTACCCACTAAAACCCGGCGAGTGCCACCAATGCCGCCTTTGGTGAGGTGCCCCGGATCTAGTAAACAAACAGGGCATCTCGACGGCTAGTCAGTCCCGCAAGGGACCGACGCCACCTCCACAGAGAGGTTGTCCCGCACCACAGAACAACCCCTCCCAACGTCGGGACACTACAATCGGGTGAGGTTCCCATCCTCACCCCTTTCCCGCCGCTCTTATGTCCCCTCTTCTTATAAGAGGGGTACAAAGAGCCTTGGCCCAATTAGCTTCGCCCAAGGTGCAGCGGCGCCCCCTAGGTTACTGAGCCCCACCGCCACGACAAGGCCTGAACCACGGTGGGTTGTACAATAATTCATTATGATGCAAAATATTTGTTTTTCTTAAATGTACATATTTATATTTGCGGGAAAAAAATCAGATTAACTATTCTTCTCGGTTACATTTTACGAGGGTCGCCGTTATGGAATTATCTTTATGAAATTAGGAAAGACATATCAGTTTATTAACGTAAACCTCTTTTGGCGCACATTGCCAGTCAAATGTTCCAACAGTAAACCGCTTGATGCTGTCATGTAGTGTTGCCCGCACTAGCACTACGGCATGGCTTTGGCGCCTTTGTATTTGCACTCGCGTTAGTCCCTTTTCACACGTGCCGGTTGTCGGGTAGCCGGCGTGAACGTATGGACTATGGGCGTGTATGCCAGCTTTCACACGTACCGGCGTAATTTGCTTACACTTCGCTACCGGATGCCCGGCGCCGGCTACCCGGCAACCGGCACATGTGAAAAGGGACTTACTATAGTTCTATATTTTATTCCATCATTAATTTTTTATGTTAATTTGATAGGCAAACTAATATACACCTGATGGTATGTGGTCGAAGTCACCCATGGATAAAACCTGGAACTAGCACAGGCAACTCATTACGTGTTGCCTATCCTGAGACATAAGAGGTTAAGTCTCGGTGCCAGCAATTACACTGCCTGTCTGGTCCAAAGTGCTGTGTTGACCTTAGGCTACTAAGCCCCACCGCCACGAAAAGGCTTGAACCATGTTGAGGCGTTTATAGGCTATGATAAATTATGATCATGATGTGATGACTGCAAACGATTGTCATCATTAACTTTTTTTTTTTTTTTTTTTTTTTCGCAGGGTAATCCTTATGGATGCAGCCAAGACCTTCGGGTAGATCCTGACCCAATGTGGGACTCGCACCTGGGAGTGCCCACCCTAACTAAAACCACTGCAGCGCCTTCAGCCGCTTTTTGAGGGTCCCGGATATGCAGGCAACGGACAGGATCACCTCAGCGACAGGCTGGCCCCGGCGAAGGCCAGACTACTCCTCGTAGGGGGGGCTGCCCGGCCGCTACTAAGCAGTCCCCACGACGTCGTGCCATACAGACCCAGGTTCCCATCCTGGGCCCGACACGAAGACAGGGGCGTTACTGGAGGCGCATTAAATAGCGCCTCCTACGCACCCCCGTTCATCGCTTGCGGGAGGAGGTCTCGTCGGCTGCCTCCTCTCTCACCCGCTCGTCAGCCTTCTTCTGGGACATTACTGCCTCGCAGAAGGAGACCATTGCCGTCCATCATTAACTTTAACATGAGCTGACGATGGAGACAAAAATAGTGATCAGCTAAGTTTATACAAAGACACAATACTAGCCTAACGTAAGACAGCCATTAAATTATACATAATTATGAAATCCACTGACCTTGTCTGTGCATAGTGCATACACATCATTTTGTGAATGCTATCAACGTCATTTAAAATATAGTTTTTATACTAACATTTATAATTTTGTTGAATGTGAAAAAAAAAACAAATTTAACAAAAAACCGGCCAAGTGCTAGTCGGACTCGCGTACGAAGGGTTCCGTACCATTACATAATATGTATATGGTATACATATTATGTAATGGTATAATGACAGTAACAATAGACACTTTAACAAAAAAATAAGGTTTATGTTTTTGAAATTAAATGTTTTTTTATATATTTGAGTTGATTGAATGAAAGGTAAATAGCGGTTAACGATTTATGACGTAGAAAATAAACTACTTACTAGATCTCGTTGAAACCAATTTTCGGTGAAAGTTTGCATGGTAATAATGTACGTTAATTTTAGACGTTACTGGGAGGGGCGGGGGGGGGGGGGGGGCACACATTGTTTCAGTTCTAAGTATGGGGACCCCCAAAATGTATTTTTTTCTACTTTTGTGTAAAAATCTTTAGGGTTCCGTTTTTTTGCCATTTGGCTACGGAACCCTAAAAAGATTTTAAAAATTCTTGCTTGAATTAAAATACGAAGTTTGATGACAGCTATACTGCTAGTTACTTGACACTTGAGGTCAGGCTATTTTCCGCAACTCGACGCTTTTGCGCCTATTTTGCGCGATGTGAGCCTGAAGCACTTCCTTCTGTCAGTTGAGCTCCCGAACGAAGGCTAGCAGTCTTATGATGTCAGCGCAAATATCCGGGAGTGTTCTCGGACAATGTATTTACAATTTATAATTCTGTTCATCGTCTGTTTTAAACGTCTAATAGCGCGACTCGGCAGTAAAATCAACTCGCATTCCGTGACGGAAAACGGCATGACGCTGTAATGTCAAGCGATGAACGCTTATTATTTATAATAGATGTTGAACTGTTATAGATCATAATTTAAAATAGATATTTTACATCTCCAGAACGACCCCTGACAGCCAACGTTTTTTTTCTAAGACTAGTGAATTGTGTTGAAGTGTGTGTGTGTGAAAGGTAGTGATATAATACTATTTCGAAATAATCAATTATTTCGTGCCCTGCCATACCAATGCCGTGTTGCTTAAATAATTAATGGCTACCTACATAATTTGGGTGAATTTTTAATATCTGCCATTATTATAGCATATTCTTCCAATTATGGAAATTACCTTAATTATTTATTATTTTTAATACGGACAAGTCAACCGATCCGACATAAAATTAATATTAAATTTTATTATTCAATATATTATGTTAATTAGAAAAATATTTTCGCAAGTAACGTTTAAATGCATTTTGTTGCATTCAATCTTTTTATAAATCTCGAGTTAGAAATCTTTAGTAATAAAAATATATTCAGAATACTTATGCAACACTATATTATAAGTCGTGCGCAATAACTAAGGACCTCGTTTTCAAATAAATGCTTAGGTGAAAGGCATTGTGTTCACATGGATATCTAAGGATCTGGTGATGACAAGATATTTGCTGTAAGTATTTCTGTCCATGGCAAACTGATACGTTGCCAATGACATTGCTCCGTATGACATGCGCAGATTTGGGATTGATAATGGCAAACTCTGGCACCTATATTCAACACCTTACGTTGATATTTTTTTTGTAAAGCATTTTGAAATTGTCGTATTTTTCAGTGTAAAAAAATACCACATATGAAAATAGCATTGTTTTAGATTATTACATTTAAGTTACGCATTTACAGCAACCGTGAGCCCACAGTTGATATAAATGCACGCCCCACTATTTTTTTTTCTTCTATCATCTTTTCTGTATCTTCTTGTCTCATAACAAATGCAAACATAGAATTCTCCATGAAAATAAACAACACTAATGAATAAAATCATAGTCTACACTCATCGAGCATTATATTATGCTCGATGTCTACACTACGGCTTACGCTTGACTACCAGCTGACTGACCTTGACTTTACGATTTTTTTAATAGACCGAGTGCATCTTATCGTGTAACGTTATTATAATGGTGATAATCAAGTTTACTTTAAGGTTGAACAAGTCGATGGCGCGAACTCCAACTAAATTAATGCTATCTCACCTGACATAGTGCGGAAACATGTGTGCTTGAAAGAAATGCACAGTGATTAATTCCTAAAATATCCTTTATTATAGAAAAACTATTATGTGTATATTTTTTAAATAAATTTATTTCAACTTTTGAATAACTAAACTATATCTGTGAAGGCTTTATTTTTGAGCTTTCGGGCTCGGTATACTATTTATTTTCGCCCAAAGTTGGGCTAAAATCAGTGTTAAAATATGAAAGTTTAGAAGATTGTATTTTTTAGATGTATAATTTTTTACGATTTTCTATTATATTATATATTATAAATTGATCTCGTCATTATCTATGACGAGATCAATTTATATTATCCTTATTTTTTGATGGTCAACGTCAAACATTGTAGTAATTACTGTTCTGCGTTTGTTTGGCAAGATGAGCGAGTTATTACGTTGGTCATATGATGATAATCATTATAACTTAGTTCATAAATTAAGACGAAATTAAACTATTTAAAACGGGATATTTATTTGTAATAAAAGATGCATGCTGTATTACACCTACAATTAAGGCAGCATTTAGATATAATCGACTTGTTACATATGCAATTTTAGCTTTTAACAGTGTTTGTTCCCTGTTGGTGTATCCATTAAATAAAACAAACGAAATAAACTTTTACGCATTTTGTCGCGGTTTAGTAATATTTTTACATGTCCGAAGTTTCGGATCCTTTACACTTTACAGCATCCACATGTCAAAATCTAAATAAATCAGGATAAAATCCGTAAAAGTTGTTTCACTAATCAGTGAAATTCGCATAAATATTAAAATAGAATGTGGGATATTTATGTTTTTCACTTTTGTTTCACTTTATAAGTGAAAATACCTATATTAATTTTCATATAAGACGTAACTCACTCTTCCTGGATTCGTCCGATTAACATGGGGTTCCAAGACTGTTTTGAGCGTATCCCTCAGGCGAGATCTTCGAAGGATCGCTTGGTGGTTACCTCTATCTGCCCTACACAGGAGTGCAAGCGGTGGCCACGAGTGGGTCTAGCTCGTTAAAACTAAGATGAATTATTATAAAAGAAACAAAACGATATATTTTTTGGAATATCAATATCACATCCACAAGAATACAACTCACAGGACAATCCGATGTGAGTTCATCATTAAAATAACAAGACAAAAAACGAAAAAAAAAAAATACTTTTTTTTTCTTCAAAGAAATTATGTACAAATCGATGATTTATTTGCACCCAACACTTCCCACCGATATTGTGAGTAAATAATAAATTACGAAAAATATTAACATTTTAACAACAAATATATGACAGAAATCTTTATTTATTAAGTCCATTTGGAATTAAGCATAACACTCATGACTAAATCGGGTAATTTTTTAAATTTGTCCAAATAAATTAAATTTAAATAAAAAGGACAGAAGATAAGAATCTTTTCACAAGTGGTTTTAAATGGGAATCAATTTAAATAAAAAATTGCAATGAATAAATTAAATATACACTATTTGGAGCGTAATCCAACGGTTTCTTGATTAAAATAGTAAACATGTTCAAAATCTGTTTTTGACAAAATGAACGTTTATCCTTTAAAGTTTTAAAACTTATGCAACAATAAAATATTATTCTTATCCTACCGACGCAAAGACAAGGGTGTAAGTTTGTCTGCTAAATGTCTTTATTTTTCTATAGTTCTCAAATCATTTAACTATTAGGTGCTATGTCTTTTTGAATATGAAAATTTGTTTTCTAACCACGGTTCATAGAAATGTTTTATCAAAATTGGTTCAGCCATTTCAAGATCATCCATCGCCTTTTGATATTTATTTAGTATTTACCAATTCCTGACACTAATAACACAGTTTGAAGTGGAGTATTGTAAAAAATTCATCGGCTCGCAAGTCTACAATTAATTACGAATTTCATATTGGGTATTGTCCTGACTTACGAATGTGTTTCAGTCCCATGTATGTATGTACGTCTTGCCCTTGACACAGTGACCTTAGATGTTCAGCCTCGAATCTAAGCATTCGACGATGTTAAATTGAACAACACAATCTGATTTCAAAATATTTTTTTTGAAGTGTAAACTTCTTTTAGCGCGGTACGCATATTTTTAGATGAGATAAAATTTCTGGACTCGCGACACCGTTAGGAGACACTATTTGACGTTTATATGACGTTTTATTTATTTATATAAGATTATGGAATATTTGTTTACAAAACTAATCGTCAAACACACTGAAATCTCAATGTCATCGTTTAAATTGTATAGGTTGTCATAATCGTTTTCATGCCGAATTATAGGTATTTGAATTAAATTTTTTTGGTTTTTACTTCTCTCGCAGTGACTGATTGGGTTTTTTTTTCGGTTTCACATCTTCCTAAAGGCCTTTCCAAGGAGAATTAGACAATGATGTTCATCGTCTTTTATAATAATTTTAACACATAAAACCTTTAAAAAGTTATGTATACTTTTAAAATATTTTTTTAGTAACTGAACTATGATATATATATATATATATATATATATATATATCTTATATATAAAATTTCCATGTCACAATGTTAGTTACCGTACTCCTCGGAAACGGCTTCACCGATTTTTACCAAATTTTATATGCGTATTCAGTAGGTCTGAGAATCGGTTACTATCTATTTTTCATACCCCTAAGTGATAAGGGTGGTCAACCCCTCAAATTTTAAAAGTTAACGCGGGCGAAGCTGCGGGCAACAGCTAGTATATATATATATATATATATATATATATATATATATATATATATATCTATACAGCCAGTTTTATTGATACATAGTATAACGATGATGTGCGATCCGTCTTTGATCGTATTTTATGTTATAAACAGGAAAATCCCAAATACATTGACCGTGTTATTATAGCCATAAAATAATAAATTCAATGAAAAAGACAATTCATGGGAGTAAAAGTTGACTCGAATGTATGAGTCTGTTACAGACGTAAATATAACTATTATAATATTTTAAAATATTATATTGAATTATATTAAAAAATATAATTTAAATACTAGCTGTTATCTGGAGCAAACAAACTCTAAAATTGAAAAAAAAAAAACCCGTTAAGTAAGTTAAGATAAGTAGATTAGAGCCTTCAATCGTCATCATCATCATCAGCCTTAATCCGTCCACTGCTGAACATAGGCCTCCTTTAATAGAGCTATCAAATTCAAACTGATTTTCTTTAAATGGTATTAAGACTGGAAGTACCGAAAATGTGCGTTAGAAAAACCAATAAAGTCTTCAGCTCTATTATGTTAGCTGTGATGTTAGTATAGATAATAATCCTCACCACGGTTCAAGCCTTGTGGTTGCGGTGGGGCTCAGAAGCCTAAGGTGAAACCAGCACCTTGGGCGAATCCAAGTGAACCGAACGGTTTGCTCTTTGTACCCCTCTTATAAGAAGAGGGGACAAAAGAGTAGGGGGGTCAAGGGAACCTCATCCCATTTTGCGGCGGAAACAAAAGTACAAATAATAATAATAAAAGCGAGAGTCTAAGATAATATAAAATCTTCAAACATACGGTGCTAATTCTAGTAAATTAGTATATTGAGAAACTAGAGGTGGAAATTATGGAATGGACGCAATAAGTGTAATTAAAATAGTTAACTTTCAAAGGAAAGAAAAATAAAATAAAATTCACAGAAAACACCAAGTAACCGGCTTCCACCGGGTTCGTTCGTTGCCTATTAATTAACTCCAAATTAATAGGCAACGAACTTTATAAAAATCCATTTTATTTTCTAATTTGTAGAATAAAATGTCATCACCATTATCTTTTTTATGACGATGCACGTTCGTCATCCCATCTTATTGAAAAGAACAATCTATTGTCGAATATAGCACAGGAGTTAGAGAGAGACACTAAAGCTTACCTTTACTAATATTATAAAGCTGAAGAGTTTGTTTGTTTGTTTGAACGCGGTAATCTCAGGAACTACTGGTCCGATTTGAAAAATTCTTTCAGTGATATCCCATTTATCGAGGAAGGCTATAACATCACGCTGTAACATATAGGAGATGAGTAACGCGGGCGAAGCTGCAGGCAACAGTTAGTTAAAATTGTAAGTTAGTTAAAATAATAATAATATCAATCCTGATATGTCCACCTGCTGGGCACGGGTCTCCTCCTCGATCTCAGGCTTTTGGGCCATAGTTCACCGATGCGCTGGCTCAATGCGGGTTGGTGAACTTCACACACCTTCAAAACTTTTAATCTCATCGGACATGCAGGTTTACTCACGATGTTTCCTTCACCAGTGAGCAAGCGATGGTCAGGTGCAGGTAGAAATTTAGAAAAATCCATTTCTATGCATCACAGGGTCAGGTCGTACCCGGACCTCACGGCTCTCACTCAAGAGGCCGAGCCCATACCCACTAGGCCGTCGCTCAAATAAAATCAACATCTTTCTAGCCATTATTATTCCTATTTCTTTGAGGTCGACTTGTGCTCAGATGAAATATTCGACGAAATAGATACTAAAGGTACCTACCTGTACAACGGTATTTCTACACAAAAATCTGCGCCAATTTTGTACTTTTAATTAACAAATGGGAAAAGTATTAATTAATAAAAGACGCTATATGCGATATTATTTTTGTTTGACTACTAAAACATTAGCAATATTGGACAAATATAGAATTATTTTGTTTAGATAACTTCTATTATTTTATTTATTACTTTTATACCAAGGCTTTCTTGTCTAAGGCTCCTGGACCTATGCAGGGACTCGCACTTGATAATGCACTACCCACTAAAGCATCTGCGACCACCTTCAACCGGTTTTTGAGGGTTCCGGATCTGCAGGTACCAGGATTACCTCTGTCACTGAGGTAATCCTGGTCGCGGCGAGCTCCAGACTACTCCTTGTAAGGGGGGTCGTGCCATACTTGATCCAGGTTCCCAACCAGAACCCGACACGAGCACAGGGCGTTACTAGAGGTGAATTAAGTAGCGCCTCCTACGCACCCTGTTCATCGCCTGCAGGGGGGCTTTGTCGGCGGCCTTCTTGCTATGCAAGGTCATATACAATTTTAGTAAACGCTAGAATTTTACGATCAAACTGGAACCACTGCCCACATCGATTCTGGCTCATTAAAAAAATATCCAAATTAAGAACCTGCCCCCTTTTTTTTATTCAGTTAAAAATAAGAGATGCATTTGTGTTTTCATAGTCGGAAATATTCAATCATCGTTTTGCAGCGAAACATTTTACATCCACCGCTGTTTACATTCATTTACAAACACCCTAGCTTTTAAGCAGCCACTATTTATCAGGAAATTTATGAGAACACATCAATATTTACGCTGAAGACTTCATAGAGGTTTAGTCTACAAAACGAATTACGGGCCACGGTGTGAATGTTATATAAATATTTCGCGTGGAATCTTCGAGAACTAAATGGAACACGACTCTAAACCTAATCATGAAATTTTAATGATAAAAATAGTAAATATTTATTCAAGTAATTACACCTTAACCTAGATGGTTTACTCATTAGAATCCGTGTTAGGCTACCAGACAGCAGATATATATTTAAGATGTTTATTTGTATAATCATATAAATATATATGATTATATATATCAATCAAATCAATCAATCACAAAACACAATTTTACAAAACACTAATTACGAATGTGTGTTTTGTATGTATGACTTACAAACTATGACCCGGGTGCAGAAATCACACGTCTTGCACATTGTCTGCCCTTCGTATTCTATATATATATATATACTAGCTGTTGCCCGCAGCTTCGCCCGCGTTAACTTTTAGAATTTGAGGGGTTGACCACCCTTATCACTTAGGGGTATGAAAAATAGATAGTAGCCGATTCTCAGACCTACTGAATACGCATACAAAATTTGGTAAAAATCGGTAAAGCCGTTTCGGAGGAGTACGGTAACTAACATTGTGACATGGAAATTTTATATATTAGATAAATCGTATTCATGTTAATACTTTTAGGGAATTACGAACAAGCTTTCGTAATTTAGGTCGCTGAGGTGAACGTGGTGCCTGCAATCCGGGACCCTCAAAAAGCGGCTGAAGGCGCTCGCAGTGGTTTACGGGTATGGCACTCCCAGGTGCAAGTCCCACATAGGGTCAGGATCTACCTGAGATCCTGACCCTATGAAAGCCTCAGAAAACATATTTACAAAAATAAGATGCGACCGCATGATATTCAGCCAATTTATATCTTGACGAGGTAAAAATGAATAATCTATATTGACATATGTTAACACGCGAAAGTACATTTTTCCTTTCTCTCGCACCTCAATCTCTGAAGTAGATATTATGTACTACGTTATATCACACTATTGATTTTGTATTAGCTCATGACTGCCACGCTGTGAATGCAACAGGGTTGTTAGGCGTATTTGTAGCGTGGTTCAATGCTGTCGACATCGACAAAGTGTAATTTGAGTTACATAAATATATCACGAATCACTCAAATATGCACGTTTGTATGAATGATGTATGCAATTTATTATGTTAATACATCCCTACGTAAAAGACGCGTGTCACGATGTTCGTTGACGACAAGTCATTTTGCTCTTTTGTATATTTGCTCCTACTTGAAAGATGTGATAGTTTGTGACCAAAAAGTATCGTTTGTTTGATTTTTTACCTGAAACACACATCGACCATATAACCGGAGAGAGTAGTAATGTAAGCCATAAAATTTCGAAACTGGTCAGTGATTTGTCACTGACGTAATATCAATTCAACCAACCACTGATCTGTATGTACGTCCCATCAGCCAATCATCCATCAATGGCCGTCAGTCGACCAGAGCGCAGAACCGACGCAGTGTCGCGGCACAAATTGAGGGGAATTTGTTTTCATATAAAACATAACATTACCGCTCTATTCCGGTTATATATGCTCGATAGAAACACCTATTGGATCTCTTTGGTAGTAAAATCGACTTGAATGCCGTGATGGCATACGGCACGATGCTGTCATTTCTTTATTTTATTCTATCTTTTGTTTTATATTTTTACTAATTTCATGAATTTCATAACACATGATTTTTATCTCACGGGTATCCCGGACGGCCATCTTATTTAAAAATATCTGTTGCCCACAGCTTCGCCCGCGTTAACTTAGATTTAAAACCGTACCAGGATTGATAATGATTATTTGTAGAGCCTTTTACTCCTTATAACATCAGCTATTTATCAGTGAAAGTCCCATCAAAAGCGGCCCTGCCGTTTCATAGATTAGCCGGAACAAACAGACAGATAGAATTGTAAAAAAATACCATTTTGGTATATGTATCGTGTATACATCCATATGCATTCAATAAAAAGCGGTTATTTTAATATTACAGCAGACATTCAAATTTTATTTATCTGTATAGATTATTCTTATGTTTTGAAACAACTCGCAGCAGGTAGCATGCCCCGCAAGACCGCTATTGGCGTCCTTTTAATACCAAACTGAAACAGTAAATATTTACCAATAATAATTACATATAAACATCTCCATAAGTTATAAATAATTACTGCAAATATATAATTAATTATTCGCATCATTAATCATGTATATCTAGATTTATTCATGTTATATTCCGTTTATTATTCAACATTATCTTCATGAACAGCACATCCGTTTTTACGTCATATAGAATTTGTTATGATTCATCCCTTTTTTATCCCGTGGGTTGAGGAGGAACTCCCCAGGCATGTTGGACGCAGCTCTACCCACTAAAACCCGGCAAGTACCACCAATGCCAGCTAAAGTGTGGTGCCCCGAACCTGTTGAGTAATAGGGCACCTCGACGGCTAGTCAGTAGTCCAAGGGACCCACGCCACCTCCGTAGAGGGGTTGTCTCGCACCACAGTACAACCCCTCCCATCGTCAGAACCACAGAAATCTAAATAATTATTTAAATTTCTGTGTTTCTGTGGTCAGAACAGTGCAATGGGGTGAGGTTCCACAAGGACAGAGGTCCTTGTTCCTCATGCTCTTTTGTCTCCTCTTCTTATAAGAGGGGTACAAAGACCAGCCTCCTCGGTTCTATCGGCTACGATGAGCCTTGAACCATGGTGGGGTTGTGATTCATCCCTACTGAACTGAGAATATGAAATTTTGGTTGGTTGAAAACAACCACTGCGAAAGGATAATATGAAATTATATAAACGATTTTTTTTTAAATAATATCGCTCCGTTTAATCAAAAGTTATTTAAGTCTAGCATCTAGAATCAACGTGGACTAAGCTAAGGATAAGCTATAGTATCCAAGAAGTATAATTTATTCGTGAATATTATTTCTTAAATTTCGTCTAATCTTTATACATACGTATAATTCTTCTGTATGTGTGTATGTCACTGAACTCCTCCTAAGCGGCTGGACCGATCTTGATGATTTTTTTACAGTGTGTGTTCATGTGGATTTGAGAATGGTTTAGATTCACAAAAACATATATTTAAATATTTATACAGGACAACGTGTGTCGGTGCATGAAGGGGTATGAAAAATAGATGTTGACCGATTCTCAGACCTACCCAATATGCACACAAAATTTCATCAAAATCGGTCCAGCCGTCTAGGAGGAGTTCAGTGACATACACACGCACACAAGAAATATATATATAAAGATTAGATATGAGTTTAAAAAAGTAAGTATAGTTGTTTCAATTGAATCTGTGATTGCAAATTTAGTTAAATAAATATTGTCGATAAGATTACGATCTCGGTGCAAGCCAGTACATTTTTACTATTAAATACATACTCATGTGAAATACAATGCAGTTTTTTCCTTATTTTCCTGATAATAGCAATATAATAGCAATAAATTAACACCTGACAAATCCTAATGTTACGTAATGTAATACGACGATACGTGCAAGCTTCGCATTTTACAATTTTTGGTAACAAGACAATCACCAGGTTTAGGTACTTTTATATGTAACTTGCTTCATCATCATTATCATAAGCCCCTATCCGTCCACTACTGAACATAGGCCTCCCTCGAAGAACGCCAAAATGACCGATCCCTCGCCACTTGCATCCAACACGGATCGGCCACTGTACGGAGATCGTCTTCCCACCTGGTTAATGGCTGATCAACACTTCGTCTACCTAAACGTGGCCTCCACTCTAGAACCTTATTGCCCCATCGGCCATCCGTTCCCCTGAGTGTGTGACCAGCCCACTGCCACTTCAACGAGATTAATCTTCGCGTGATATCGGTAACTTTAGTTCTCCGGCGGATGACTTGGTTTCGAATCCTATCTGCCAAAGAAACACACAGGATTACTTATTACCCAGTATTATTTATCAATATAATATTTTTATAGTATAGAAGGGCAAACGAGCAGTCGAAGCCGTTTGGCGTCTGTCGATGCTCATACAACAACACAATTCGCACAACCAAAGATTATGCAGATGCCTTACCCTCCTTTTCCATCCCCCAATGGGCCGTCGGAAACTGACAAACCGCACGAAACGCGACAGCATAGCTGTCTCTTGACGCCGTTGTTTTGTGAGTGAGAGGTACCACCCCGGTCGTACCGGACCAATTCGGCTGCAAATCAGCATGGCACTACCTAATATATTTTTATTTCTATATTATATTTTTATTACATTATTATGTTATCATTTATTTATTATTATTTATATCCACAACCATTCGTTATTGAATTTCCTGTATCGCACGACGACTGTATGGAATCAGCTGCCACGGTATTTTCGAACAGATACGACTTTGAGACCTTTAAGAAAAGCAAACTCATATTGCACCTTCAAAGTTCAATCTCTCAGGTCTATATAGGTGTCTATGGCGATGATCACTTTCTACCAGGTTTACCTGATCGGTCAGTAAAACTGACCGTCTATTTAAAATTCTTATATAAATGTTACCGAGGTAACTTTTTAAAAATAATACGAGCTTATGTATGAACATAAGCTCGTATTATTTTAAGTCTATACAAAAATTAGTTCCGAAAATTTCCGCAATATGGTGAAGGTTTTTATTTTTCTGGTTAGGCCGTTATTTCATTATATAGATAATGAAATAACGGTTCTGTGAAAAATAAAATGTAATAATAAACATTTCAGAAATTATTTTATTTCTTAACATCCTTATTAATCAAACCTTTTTAAAAAAGCTTATTGGAACTTTATTAAAAAAAAAATACAACTATACAACATTAATATTATTTCTACTTATTTTCATTTCCTACTCTAATTGTACTCTTAAAATTGTTACTTAATTGTAACAAACAATATTTACGACGAATCGTTTCCTAGCTTTTTTCTGAACCAACACATTTCTAGACACACGAATAAAGTTTCACAACCACACACATTGACTATACACGCTTATTAGATACTATGTTTATATAAAGTCTATAGTTTGCTAATAAAATACAGAAACAAAACGCCCTTAGATAGACAAACGAATACAAAATTGTGGCTATTTAATCATATCTTGTTAGTTTTCCTCAAATAACAGGAATTGTGTAACCTTTTGGAATAAAATAGAGAATGTTATATGAGTTCCCCGTTATTGACCTGTCGCCTTGACTCAGGTATTAAGACAAATAATTAAACCCCTTTCTGTAGGGACAAACACGAGGGTAGTACTTAGTAGGATAAATCGAGCAATTATTATGAGCAAAATGTTAATTTTTATTATTATCAAACAATAAATATTAATTTAGAGTTATGTTAGGACATAACTATGTCATAACGGATTAAGATTAAGAAGGGAAATAAATTTAAGAAGGTACATACCTACATTATAATATCTTTGATCCAGTGAAAATGCTTATATTATAAGCCTTATTGGTCCTTTCCGGATTCAAACCTGCGACCGCGGCGTACGAATGGTTTGTTTGCCAAGATGCCATTCTACAATCGTAAACGCTAGTAGAAAACCGATAAATGTATGGAAATGACATTTTACATCGATAAATCACGTGGTCTTAAATGTAATTTCCATACATTTATTAGTTTTCTACTAGCGTTTACGATTGTAGAATGGCACCTTGGCTAACCCATCTGAACCCTAAATGTTCCAGTCAACAGTCAAAAAGTCAAGTATTAAAGAAATATGTTACTAGCCACGTCATATAATATATTAAGATGTATGTGTATAATGTGTGGAAAATTTTTAAACATTGGTTACAATAATTATCACTTCACTATCAAATCGTAATTAATTAATCGTATTGCGCTTTTGAGTTCACATTAACACGATAAATTTAACTGTTAAAATTTACTATATTGGATTTGAGCGACGACGGTTTTAGTCTTCAAAGAGGTCTTAGTTAGATTGTAGTCAGAGCATATCAAATGGGTTTTTCAAAATTTCCTCGTCCAAATGAACGTGATAACACCGCTTACTTACCAGCATCGAGCATATGACCAGATAGAGTAGTGATGTGAGCGAGATAATTCCGAAACTGGTCAGTGATATGTCACTAATGTAATTTCAATTTGTTAATTCAACCAACCAGTGATCTGTATGTACGTCCCATTGGCCAATGCACCATCGTTGTCCGTTAGTCAGCCAATTAGAGCGCAGATTTTTTCATACTTTTCAGAATTTCTTTTCATACAGTACACATAATATTACCGCTCTATTCCGGTTATATGCTCGATGCATACCGGTGAAGGAAAAACGTTATGAGAAAAGAACCATGTCTGATGAGATTTTAAGTCTTTGAAGGTGTTTGAATTTCGAACAACAAGGCTGATGACCTTTAACGAAGAGTACTTGTCACCTATATGAGTCCTCTTCATTTGTAGAACATAATATGACAGAATGCACATAGAATTAACAATTAACATATCTAGTTCTTAATTCTCTTTGTTCTCAAGCCTCTTGAACACATTTTTGTGGAAAATAATTAGGACATTTCAAAGGCAAGGCGCAACCATATCACGGCAGATATTCCAATGTTTGTATTAAGATAAAACTTATCCTGTAAAATGTAACGAGTCCGTACCGATCGTAGATACGAAACTGCTACTATCACGACATCTCTGTCCTTGTCTTCCAACTCCTAAAATGTGTGTGAATGATACTAAATAGATTCAGCATCAATAATTATGATCATTTTCACCAGTCTGACTCTCTTTGTCAATGCTAAGAGGGCTCCATTTTTTTTCTTTTACGCCGGGAAATGCTCTGAGGCATCCCGCGGGGGATTCGGTCTCCACAGGTGGGTAGGTATCTGGGACTCGCTACGCCTGAAAGGTGGTAAGGTGGAAGCAGCTCTACCTACTAATAACTGACGATTGCCACCAATGCCGCCTTTGGCGAGGTGCCCCGGATCTGTTGAGCAAACGGCACCTCGACTGCTAGTCAGTCCCTCGAGGGACCGACGTCACCTCGACAAAGGGGTTGTCCCATACCACAGAACAACGCTGGGACAGTACAACGGGGTGAGGTTCCTATCCTAGCCCCTTGTCCCCCTGCTCTTTTGTCCCCTCTTCTTATAAGAGGAGTACACAGAGCAGCTCCCTCAGCTCAATTTGTTTCGCCCAAGATGCTGGGTTCACCTTAGGCTACTGAGCCCCACCGCCACGACAAGGCTTGAACCATGTTGGGGTAGGGCTGGCGATACATATTCAACATAGACTAGGCGTCAACAATCGTATCGGTCGACAGGAATACCAAAGTCTCATTTATCGGCAATCAGTCGTATATGATCGGCTTACATATACGAATTTATCTTTTCCGTGATTCTTCGATGACCGACATTATGATATAAAAATAATTACGGGTTCTTCTTTCGAAAGAGACACTTGGAAAGGTTTATAAAATACTTAAGACAAGTGCAACAGTGAATGAGGTGGGAGACGGCTGATATCGTCACTCTTATCTCAATACGCTTTAGCTAAGATTAAGATACCGAAACGCGATAAGAACATTATCACCCGTTCATTATTCATTTTATGTTTAACAGTAATTTTTATGTTCTTTTAACAACGATAAACGCAATGAGTTTTTGAATATTAAGTCGAGATGTTTGATAGCATTTTTTTCGGTAACAGCATAATTATTATTAACGATGTTACGTTTTTATATTTGTTTTTGGTAATGTTGCATCACTTGTAAAATGTCCTAGTAATTCTACCACACCATATTCTGTAGGAGATATATAATATTTAGCCTACCTATATGTGATGGTATATACCTATATGGATAGAAAATTAGATCGAAAAATAAAAAGTTAATCTTTTTGTTAAAAAATCAAAAACGGCTATAATTATCACGACAAAAAAATCATTACTTTGATATAGTAGGTACCAGAAATATCTACCAATCCTTAACTATTTAAATCGTTGGGAAATACGTCTTATTTTTTACAACTTTGTTCTACAAGCGCGAGAAAGATTTTTCTCTGGATTGCGCTGTCCCGAACTCCCAGCTGCATGGGTCGAGACATATTTTTCACCGGATTGCGCTGTGCCGAACTCCCGGCTACATGTGTCGAGACATATTTTTTTCCGGATTGCGCTGTGCCGAACTCCCAGCTGGATGGGTCGAGACATATTTTTCACCGGATTGCGCTGCGCCGAACTCCCGGCTGCATGTGTCGAGATGCAAGATAGGCAACGCATGATTGATTTAACTTTTTTATGTTCATGGGCAACATCGACCACTTACCGGTGGGAGGGAAGCGCTGTGCCGCGCTCCCGGCTGCATGGGTACCACCATCTTGCTTGTTTCTCCCGTCAAACAGCTTTGCTGTCTTTCGGAGAGAAGGGCAAGACAGGCAGTGTAATTACTGGCACCGAGACTTAACATCTTATGTCTCAGGATAGGCAACACATAGATGAGTTGCCTGGGCTCGTTCCAGGTAAACTAGTTTATGTTCATGGGCGGCGTCGACCACTTACCATCAGGTGGTACGTTTGCTAGTTTGCCTATCCAACTAAAAAAAAAAAAAAAAAAACTTACAATCATGTGGCGCATCTGTCCGGTTGCCTATCCAACTAACAATACAAATAAGACGAAATGGCTCTTAAATCCCTCATACACCTTTCATGTAGGCAAGATAGGACCTCAGGCCTAACCTAACCATTATTAATTAGCACATTTTTATTAAACTTGGCAACTTTAAAGACTATAAAATGTTGGCAATGTATTATATCCACTTAACACCGTGAATACAGGAAACTATATTTCTCATAAGTTAAGAAACAATAGCACGGTGTGAACATAATTATTTCACGAATAAACCCATCATATTATGTTTGGAAAATTTTGCTTAAAAAAGTTTATAACATGTTTTTGAAGGAATATTTAATCCACAAGGTCAAGAAAATTATAAATGTTTATCAATAATTAAAAATAAATATATATTTTTAAATTTTTTTTGTGAATCTAAACTACTCTTGAATCCACTTGAACACGCACAAAAAAATCATCAAGATCAGTCCAGCCGCTTAGGAGTTCAGTGACATACACACGTACAGAAGAATTATATATATAAAGATTAGTTAGCTCATTAACTTGTGACTTAACAATTAATGTATCAACGAACGCATTTTATGACATAGGAATTATCTCACAAATATTATAAAGGCGAAAGTTTGTAAGTTTGAATGTTTGGATGTTTGTTGATCTTTCACGACAAAACTGCTGAACTGATTTGGCTAAAAGTTGAAATAGTGATGGCTTATACCTTGGATTAGGACATAGGCTATAAAAATAATCATCATCAATTCAGATACGATTGTAAATCTAAGTTAACGCAGGCAAAGCTGTGTGTACTAGCTAGTAAAAAATAAAACAGTGTGTCGGACACATGACGCGAAGTGAAATTTTTGGCAAAATATGCAGGAATAGAGTTAAGGGTTAATTATAATGAATAATAACTAAGAGTATATAAAATATTCGCGATCAGCTGTGTGAACTGTGAACGCGTGGAACCCGTGGGCTCGCTGGGCCGAGCCGAAAAGAGCCGAGCGGACCCTACCGTGTCACTCGAGCATTACGTGGTTACTCTGAGACGCCATAATACGAATGACACATAAATTAAAGTAAATGGAGATTATGTTTTTAATGAGAAGTATCCAATTACCCGCTAATTGTAAATAAAGTCGTTACTTTTGTGTATTGAAATAACTTTCCAGTGAACAAATGGGCACGCTCTTGCATTTAATTACTTTCCGATATCATAATCTAATTCTTCATTAAAACAAGAGCACACAAGGACTGAGATTTTGTTCAATTAAAGTTTATGCGGAGTAAGAAACTGTATTTTTATGTACGTATTGATCGAATTGAAAATATCCTACATAACAATTATTAGTTAAAGTATAATATTTTAATTTTCACTTAATTATAAAGTCTAATATAAATAGTAAGTATTATAAATTATTAGCTCAAAATAGACTACGCGAATTATACTATAAAATATGAAGCAGTTGGCTATCACGTAACTTCCCATTCAAGTATTAGTCGATGCATGAAAAAGTTTCCAAGAGTTTTTTCCAAGTATTGTAATAAGTCCCGCGTAAAAGTTTCCCGTGAACAGGTTTTTATTGATCCAACATAGAGTGCGATGATTTTGTCTTGGTAATTACTGGCCTTGTCTTTGAAACCATTTCCGCTACCTTTTATTTAGCCTCGTGTTCTGCATCGACGATTTCAATCGGTAGCGATTAGCGAATAACTTGAACATAATTTTACCCTTCATGATTCGAGTAGGTATATTTTTTGTTGCTTTGTTTTTAACGGTATTCTTAATAAGTGTTGCTAATGAAGATGTTTCATTGTGTTGTTGTCTTCCACGGCGGATAACTTTATTATAAATATTTCCTATATTTATGTACTAATAATAATAATAGAAGCCTTTATTACAGACACTTTTTTTTTTATCGCAGGGAAATCATTATGGATGCAGCCAGGATCTTGGGTAGATCCTGACCCAATGTGGGACTCGCACCTGGGAGTGCCCACTCTAACTAAAACCACTGCGAGCGCCAATTCAGTCGCTTATTCAGGGTCAAAGGCCTCCTCCATTGCTTTCCACCTTGTATGATCCCCCGCTAGCCCTAGATCATATACTTTAAACTTTTAAATTTATGAAATGTTGAACAACAGTGCAGTTTGATTCTACTTAAAAGATAGGATATCTTTGAACACAATAGTCGCGCTGATGTCTGTCGTAGGAAGTCACCATAGGTCACGAATGTTATGTAAGATAAAACCAGTCTCATTTTATTCATTAAAAAGACATACTATCTGTGAGACAATAAATCATGTACATTATATGCTGCCCATACGAGCAAGCCATTTATAGCCGTAACAGTCACAGGATTAAAGAACAAACACTACCAATTTTGAGGCAACAATCATCCACGATAATAATTTCGATGTTATATGGGAGTGGCGCGACTCGGATGCTGCACCCATCTGCGTTAGGTTAGCAACTTATTTTGTTGATGAAGTACCAAATATTAATTTACTCTATGTATCGGTATTTTAAAATGGATCCTTTTTTCTAGCACCGTGCTAGATTTGTTAGAAATTCCCCACCACGGTTCAAGCCTTGTCGTGGCGGTGGGGCTCAATAGCCTAGGGTGAGCCCGGCACCTTGGTCAAAGCGAATTGAGCCAAGGGAGCTCTCTGTACCCCTCTAATAAGAAGAGGAACAAAAGAGCAGGGGATAAGGGGCGAGGATGGGAACCTCACTCCAGTTTACTGTCCTGA
This sequence comes from Helleia helle, assembly GCA_963853865.1. Lineage (NCBI taxonomy): Eukaryota > Metazoa > Arthropoda > Insecta > Lepidoptera > Lycaenidae > Helleia > Helleia helle. Next base: position 12,865,878 of record OY971420.1, read on the forward strand.
AGTTAGGAGGAGTTGTTCTGTGGCGCAGGACAACCCCTCTGTGGAGGTATCGGTCCCTTAAGGGATTGACTAGCCTTCAGCCTTCCTGTTTGCTCATCAGATCCGGAACACCTCACCAAAGGCGGCATTGGTGGCATACGCCGGGTTTTAGTGGGTAGAGCTGCGTCCACTTACCACCTTTCGGGCGCAGCGAGTACCTCATACCCGCGTGGGGAGACCCACTCCCCTGCAGGATGCCTCAGAGCATTTCCCGGCGTAAAAGAAAAAAGAAAAGATTTGTTACGGGTAGTTACAATATATAATAAAGAACTATAACGGCACCACACACTAACTTATAGCACCCTTATTTTTTCGTCTGGGCTAAAAACGAGTCGTCGAGTGGTCGTTTTTAATATGCCTTAAGCCTGAGTAACACAAAAAAGCTTCTGTAAGGCGACTGGCGATAATGTCAGTTAATAATAATCTCCCCAAATGCAAACAAATGTTACGAGACGCGCGATGGCCGCCCGAATTACATTTCATTCCGTTTTTTCCTTTTTACTAGTTTTGTTTCTTTTCCTTTTAAAATGTTGTTTAAACTCCTCTTGGATTATGTTGTAAAACAAACAAATATTCACTCTACTCTTAATTATTATATCATATCAATACCGGGGAGGGAAACTGGAAATTTTTCCTACTCCTCCTGAATACTTCTGATTAAATTCGTTGCGGGTCCCAAAGCAGTTTTAACGTATCCCTCGGGCTCACCGAGATCGTATCAAAGGGTCATTTAGTGGTTACCGCTGTCGATCTTGGCTATATAATACAGGAGTAGCAGCGGTGGGAACGAGTGGTGGAAATGAAATACAATCATATCAGTGGCAGGAATGTGGAATATTCGACCACATTATGCCATTGATATTCGCTGCTAAACCTGACAACAAATTTGGCCGAATCTAATGCCAATGTAATTCGTGATATGAACGTAAAAGTCGGCCCTTAACTAGCTGGGAAGACAATCTCTGTGGCCGGCCTGTGTTGGATTCGAGTGGCGAGGGATCAGCCGTCTTGGCGTTCATTGATAAAGAAAACCTATGTTCAGCAGTGGACAGATAGGTGCTGATGATGATGATGATGAATGTCAATCGCGCATAATCAGAATAAAGGTCTCGCAAGTACACTCTAGTGTTTCCCAACGAGTCCCACATAGGTTTAGGAACCTACCCGAGGATCCTGGCATGCCTAAATGAATCATTTCTCTGCGCTATAAAAAGGTTAGAAGAGTAAGCCAGTAATATACAAATGGATATATTCCTTGTTGCCATCCTTATATCCTTCTTTCACGAAGCAATGAAACTAAGAAAAGTGAAAGCTTCAGTGTCTAATAAAATCATTGTACTACTCCACTAAAAGAATTAGGCGCATACCCGTGGGTAGTACATAATATAAAGTTTGCACTTGTACCATATCCATTGTAAAACATTTAAAAGATATCGATATAATATACTAAAGTTTGCTGGTTTTTCTCAGTGGACTTGCTTTGGAACAAAAAAGTTTTATTTTACTTCAACTATTTATAAATAGGTAAAATAAAATCCTATTTGGTGTCAGCTGTTATATATTCTACACTTAAACGCGTCACTATCGCGCTTCTTTAAAACACAAACACAATAAAACTAACATAAAATAAAGATCCCCACACCCGTTATTGCTAAAGAGTAGCTTTTTACAACTTTAGAGTAAAGGAAAACACATGGTCGTATAAAAAACAAATTAAAATATACATTACGTAAAATATGCAAATGATTATGAATATGAACATTATATTATATAAAGGTATATGTTGGTAGCCTTCGCAGATTGTATGCAAACAGACTAAGGAAGGTCAATGCCGCTTCTAGTAGTTCCAATGAACCTTTTTTTTCTTTAACGCCGGAAATGCTCTGAGGCATCCCGCAGGGGTCTCGCCACGCGGGTATGTGGGACTCGCTGCGCCCAAAAGGTGGTAAGTGGACGCAGCTCTCCCCACTAAAACACATCGAGTGCTACCAATGCCACCTTTGGTAAGGTGCCCCGGATCTTATAAACAAACAGGCACCTTGACGGCTAGTCAGTCCCGCAAGGCACCGACGCCACCTCCACAGAGGGGTTGTCCCACACCACAGAACAAGCCCTCCCAACGTCGGGACAGTACAACAGTGAGGTTACCATCCTCACCCCTTGCCCCCTGCTCTTTTGTCCCCTCTTCTTATAAGAGGGGTACAAAGAGCCCCCTCGGCTCAATCAGCTTCGCCAGAGGTGCTGGGCCCTAGGCTACTGAGCCCGGTCGGTCGGTACGTGGCGGTCCACGTCAAGGCCTGAACCATGGTGGGGAGTTCTAATGAACCTGCTGGACGCGTGTTGTGGCTTCACATCGAAATGGACTATCTTTATATGTATATATATATATAATTCTTCTGTGCCTGTGTATGTGACTGAATTCCTAAGCGGCTGGACCGACTTTGATAAAATTTTTGTTTGTGTGTTCAAGTGGATTTGAGACCGGTTTTAATTCACAATTCTTCGTTCCACTACAATATATATTTAAAAAAACTTTTACTAAAATATCTTTAAATAATAATAGACAAGTATTGGATTGTCTAGTGTTATTAAAAAAATGGAATGTGTTCCGAATTCCATTATCAAAGCCCGGGAGGCTTGGATCAAATGCAAGCTCTGATGGTTCCATTACACCCCTTAAACCCCCGAAACTAACATAATTGTTGCACGTTCGAAAGGTAGGACGCAAAGCTACGCCCAGACGGTTTTTAAATTGATTACGGTACGGGGATAAAGTTCCCCTAACGCGGGCGTGAAAGAGAAAGCATTTTTATAATGAAACCTGTCCCTTGCAGTTACTGGTTTTCTATTATCTTTACATCTAGTCTGTTATGATCGCTACGTTTAAGTGACATCCCATTATTGTTGAATGCAAATGCAGAATGGTGTACACAGCTCGGGGATATAGGTAAACTAATAGTTATTGTTTGTGATAATGAATTATTTAAAATTATTATAATATTTATAAGTAAATATAATAATAATTTTACAAGTATAATAATCGTATAATAATCTCAAAAGCTGTCAGCCGCAGAAAAGTATGATATAGAATTATTAGGACATATTCGTTACATCTCTACCATGGTTCAGGCCTTGACGTGGCAGTGGGGCTCAGTAGCTTAGGATGAGCCCAGCTACTTGGGTGAAGTTAATTGAGCCGAGGGGTCTCTTTGTACCCCTCTTATAAAAAGAGGGAACAAAAGAGCAGGGGGCAAAGGATAAGGACGGGAACTTCACCCCATTGTACTGTCCCGACGTTGGGAGGGGTTGTACTGTGGTGCGGGGCAAGCCCTCTGTGGAGGTGGCGTCGGTCCCGTGGGACTGACTAGCCGAGGTGCCCTGTTTGCTCATTAGATCCGGGGAACTTCACCAAAGGCGGCAGTGGTGGCACTCGCCGGGTTTTAGTGGGTCGAGATGCGTCCACTTACCAGCTTTCGGGCGCAGCGAGTCCCACATACCCGCCTGGGGAGACCAACTACCCCGCGGGATGCCTCAGAGCATTTCCCGGCGTTAAAAAAAAACGTTACATAAATTCCTTTCTGATGATAAATTATTAACTATTTTCTTGCCAAAAATTATTAAAATCCGTGTTGTTGTTTTACGTGATCGAAGGATAATTTGAAAAAATGGTTGCCTGTAAAGTCGGTTTTACGGGCGAAGATTTTACGTGACATCGTTTCGGTGACTCATCGTAACTTTACCGAGCGTTACACTTTTTCATAAGTGACTCCCAGCCGCAACCTAATTTAAGACGTTGTCACGTCAAAATAAATAATAAAATATCCCTTATTTACGCTACGCCGTTATGGCGAATTTCACTCATTACAATGAAACAACTTGTTACGGATTTCACTGAGGTGTCTTAAGGATTTTTACATACCTGACCTTACGGATATTATTTCAAAACAATTATCATTACGGGAGGACTGTCTTTTGCATGATAATAATATTTTCCCCTTATTTTACGTAGTATAGATTCTATAGGAGGCTTAAGGCGAGTCACCCCAGGCGAAACGGGAAAAGGGGTTTGTTAAATCAAATTTTTGAGATACTTCCTATTAAATAACGGTCTAACAAAAAATATTAGAGATACCTACAGATATTGTTTCAAGGATGTGCTGCTAATTGGTTACACGATACTTTACTCGATCATAAAAAATTCTGAAAACTTGCTAAAATAAAAACTAAAACAATTAATAATTTACAAAAAAAATATGTAAGTTTTCACAGCATTTTTATATGGAAATATTTAATTTTTAATACTAAAGAGAACGTGCTGTTTTATATTATTTTATTCAAATTTATCCCAAAACTTGAATATTTTGAGTTTCCACAAGACGCCGCGACGCCTGCTACCCCAGTCCCGGTGATTCGCCTTAAGGTTACACAAGTCGCTCATCTTTCTATACAAACGTAGAACAGTAATAACTATAATGTTTGACGTTGACTATGAAAAACTAAGGATAACATAAATTGACCTCATCATTATCTATGTATGTATGTACCTAAAATCGTAAAAAAAATATACATTAAAAATACAATCTTCTAAACTTTCGTATTTCGATACTAATTTTAGTCCAAATTTGGGCGCAAATAAATAGTATACAGAGCAAAACTCAAAAATAAAGACTGTACAGACATAGTTTAGTTAATCAATAGTTGAAATAAATTTATTTTAAAAAGATACACTTAATATTTTTTCTATAATAACTGTTTTCTAAAAGGACATTTTAGGAATGAACCATTGTGCATTTCATTCTAGCACACATGTTCGCGCACTATATCATGTGAGATAGCATTCATTTAGTTGGAGTTCGAGCCGTCGACTGTCTGTTTCATAATACATAATAATATTTGCCCATATTTTTATAATATCAGTACGGGTTCTTTAAGCTTAATATGTAATTAATATGCAGTAGTAAGTGGACCAGTCAATGAAGTTGTTTATGATAATATCCGATCGTTTCATAGTTTTATCTTTCTGATGGCTGATAAGATAGTAATCAATAACTATTTTATTAATGATAATGAATGAAGGGTTTAACAGTAGTTGATGTCTGATGATTTACAGGATAAGAATTATATATTATTAACTCATCACCGTATGTTCTTATGAAATATAAGTTATCTCTGTATAAGGACCCTAATATCAGCTTCTCCCATTTGACCGCGTCCAACGCCGGGCGGCTCGAATCGTCGATGACAATGTTATCTCCAATCGGCTTGACCCTTTGGCGCTCCGTAGAGATGTCGGATCGCTCTGAATCTTCTACCGCATCTACCACGGGGAGTGTTCTGAGAAATTGTTCGGATTAATACCTGCGGTAGGATACCACCACCGGACATCGCGTAAAAATTCCCAATTTCATCCACACCATCCTGATGTCCGGAAATCCACAACATCTCGATTTTTACGGCATTTCCTGCCTCGCACCACAAATAAATGGAATCAGCTGCCGCCTATGGTGTTTCCGAACCAACACGACTTAGGGACCTTCAAGAAAAGAGCATACTCATATCTAAAAGGCCGGCAACGCACCTGCTGATCCTTTGGTATAGCGGGTGTCTGTGGATGTCGCTTTTCACTTACCATCAGGTGAACCGACTGTCCGTTTGCCCCCTCTTCTATAAAAAAAATAAAATAATAACCTAGCGGTAAGAAATATACTTTACGACCTATTCTCATACCTATTGTTTTCTAATGTTTACGCGAATTTCACTCATTATAATAAAACAATTTTTTTTTACGGATTTTATCGCGGTTTATTAAGATTTTTACAAGCCCGACGTTTCGGATACTTTACAGCAACCATGGTCACGGGAGGACTGAGGTGTCATACGTCCTATCATTACAAAGTTATTCGAAACTAGCCTATGATACATCAATATTTTGGTCAGTCCTATCTACGCAGAAAGTGCTAACTGTATCTTTAATCTGTGACATATTATGCTTGGATTTTGATTTGATAATTTTAATAATGGGATCCCAAGCAGGTGGTAGAAGCCAGCCATCTTCTCTATTGAAAATAGGATGTTTTTTAATTTCAATAGCCTCACGGATCATCCTTGGTTGGAATCTGTGTTCTTTTGCGAGGACTTGTGGTTTATCAAATCTGATATAATGGCGAGCTTTGTCAAGACTATGTTCACAGATGGCAGACTTAGTGTAGCGACGGTGTTTTAAATCAGCTATATGTTCTTTCACGCGAGTTTTAATAGATCTTTTAGTTTGGCCTATATAGGAGAGACCACAGTCACAATCAAGCTTGTATACTCCTGCATCTTGTAAGGGTATATGACACTTGACAGATGGTAAGAATTGACTTATCTTTTTTGGCGGCTTGAAATAAGTTTTTATAGAAGCTCGCTTTAGGATGAAGCCAATCTTGTCAGTGACGCCTTTAATAAACGGGAGAACTGCAGGTACTCGCTCGACGGTGGCTGGTTTCACACGTTCACTGTGACGGAGACGCGGTACCCGAAGCTTGTTGTCACGCAGTACTTGCTTGACATGTTGAAGTTCGGTCTCCAGGTGTTGCTCATCACAGATCCCTTGTGCTCTCTGAAACAAAGATTTACCCACGGTAGCTAACTGTGTTGGATGGTGGTGAGATTCGCCGTTTAGGTACTTATCCGTATGGGTATGCTTCCTATACACTGTGTGGCTTAAGGTATTGTTGGGATTACGGATAACTAATACATCTAAGAAGGCTAGAGAATTATTTTCTTCTAATTCCATTGTGAATTGAATTTTGGAATTAATGGAATTAAGATGGTCTAAGAATATGGTTACTTTATCAGATGGTAATATTGTGAAAGTATCATCTACGTACCGCTTGTAGAACCTGGGTGTAATGGGCGAAGTTTGCAGAGCAGTCTCCTCGAAGTCCTCCATAAATATGTCGGCAACAACAGGGGATACTGGTGAGCCCATGGCTACTCCATCTACTTGCTTGTAGAAATAATTATTCCACAACATATAGCCAGATGTAAGGCAATGTTCCAAAAGGTCAGCATATTCCATTGGCATGTCATTTTCTCTTAGCTTTCTTCTTACTATTGTTATGCAATCTTCCACAGGTAGGCAGGTAAAAAGAGATTGCACATCAAAACTAACCATTGTTTCATTGTCGCTGAGACGTAGGTGTTTGATCTCATTAACAAAGTGGTAAGAATCCCGTGTATGTGCTCTAGTTTGTCCACGCAGTGGTGACAGTACTTGGGCCACATGTTTAGCCAATCTATAAGTTGGTGAGTCGATCTGGCTTACAATTGGATGTAATGGAGCATTAGCCTTGTGTATTTTCGGCAACCCATACAGCTTGGGTGGTTTGGGACATGAAGGAATTAGATATTTGACGTCCAGATTCAATGTTTCGGAGTATTTTGCTATTATATTTCTAGTAGTTTTCAAAACCTTATTAGTTGGATCGGTTTTGACGTTTTTATAAGTACTTTCATCCGATAATAGGTGTTGAATTTTATCATTATTATCTGACGTATCCATAACTACCGTAGCATTGCCTTTATCCGCACGAAGAATAGTTAGTTCTCGTCTGTTACGTAGGTTTAATAACGCCTTATATTGTTCGTGAGGAAGATTTAGTTTGGGCACAGAACTTCGTCGCAAGGCTGACGATATATCTTGTCTGATGGCCTCTGAATCTTCCTTCTTTATATTATTTTTTGACAGACAATCTTCTACATTACAAATTATTTCCTCGAACGGGATTTTACTAGGAGTCACGGCAAAATTTAATCCTTTTTCTAAAACCTTTATTGTGTTATTGTCCAAATGACAGTTTGACAGTTTGATAACTGCGCGTGAGTTGTCATTGTCTGTGGTCTTCGTTTCGTTATTTTTGACATTTGATTTGCTGTTTAATTTTTCGAATTTTAAAATTTGTTATTTTTTGCATTTATTGTATTGTAATATTTCGCGCTTATTTAACTTTGTAATGAGAGGACGTATGACACCTCAGTCCTCCCGTGACCATGGTTGCTGTAAAGTATCCGAAACGTCGGGCTTGTAAAAATCTTAATAAACCGCGATAAAATCCGTAAAAAAAAAATTGTTTTATTATAATATTCTCATACCTACCAAATAGGCATGAAATATTTCATAAAAATCCGTCAGGCCGTTTCGGAGGAGTGCGACCATAAGCATCCGTGACACGAGATATTATATATAGATTAACGTGATGAATGAGTTCACGAGATGGCGAGATGGCAGATTAAAAGTGCCAAAAAGAGCACACACAATTAAATACAATCAACCTAAAAAGAGATATTTCTTATATTTGTAAGTAATGCTTTTTTTGCTTTATATTTGATACAAAATTAAATTAAAATTTATGAAAATAAATGATACATATCGTCGCTGCAAAATGGTTTCGAGCTAAGAATCTACCGGCACCGAACCAGCGAATTTATTATATTTATTGTGTATAGATTATGTTTATTGTTTAGTACTCATACTTAAAATTAGGAATCAGAAGTGGTACTAATTAACATGTATTTAGTAACTAATTATAAGTTACACGGGTAGCATTGCAACTTGATTGTCCACTAGGGAGATATGATTTAACTTTAAATATCTAGTAAAATATCAACTTTATTATTTTATTTAATATTATTTTTTTTCCATAATTGTATAATGAAATAAAATGGTATTGTAACGCAGTAAAATACGGATACAAGTCACAAATACGTTTTTTTTTATGTCATCAGGGGGCAAACGAGCAGTAGGAGCCTCACGGCGCGGCGCCGACGCCCATACACATCCGCACAACCAAGGCCACGCATATGCGACGGTCTCCTTTTCCCTATTGCCCCCAATGGGCCACCGGAAACTCACAAACCGCACCAAGTGCGACAGCGTAGCTGTCACTTGACGCCGGTGTTATGTGAGCGAGAGGTTACCCGGTAGTGCCAGCCCAGTTCGGCTGTAATGCAGCATGGCACTACCTCGTACAAAATATATAATAGCGACTACACATAAGTTATGGCTTACAATTACGTATTAAATATAGTATTAATTTCTTGTATTCATCAGATAATAATAATCAAATATAAATTAAGTAATAAGTTTTAATATATTTTTCTTTTAAAAACCATCATAGGCCTTACATCTTTATTAGAATGTTTTATATAGTTAATGTTTAGAAGAGATAATTCCCTATACGCATATTATATATAACGTTATAAGTGACGAATGAAAATTGTGTTACTTTCAAAATATACTGAAATAGTTCAGATCTCGGTACACACAGCGCTGATTGATAAGCTCGCCATAAATAATTTGCATTCTTCTGCGCTACGCTTTACTGTTGAAATTTTATAAACTATGTGATGATATACTAATAAATTCCAGATACTGATTAAAATGTTGTAAAATTAAAATAGATGCCGTATAACGAGAATAATCGCTCATTCACTCGATATTAAACAAAGTTATTTATAGTTTTAAAGCACGATTTTATATACTGCTATTGTTTCGCCAATTTAAAACTGGTTTTATCGTTTCAATGGTCTAATTATATTTGTTATCCTTAAGGATAAAGTAGAATTAATACCACATGCTAAATACAAAGTTCATATTTTTGTTTCTAATAAACATGTCATCATCACCATAATCTTCAAACTTTTTCTGTCCACTGTTGAACATCTTCTTCTTCTTTCTTCTTCAGGTCTATTTTATCCCGGGTATCCCCCGCCACTCGCAATAGGGACCGGCCACTGCACGGAGATCGTCGTCCCACTTAGAACTAAATCTCTTTGAAAAATTCCCTAATTATGGCGAATTTAGCTTTAGTCTTACAACACACAAGGGTACAAAGTTGTGATGCAAAGTGGGTTCAGTGGGAAAGTAAAAGTAAAATAAGTATTTTTAACTTTCTTCCTTGTGAATATAATTAATATGTATATAACTTCAACAGCCCGCATGTACCTACCATAAAGCGACTCATTACACTAACCGTCCAACCATAGACAAGCGAACAATGGCGGAGAAAATTAAATTATTATGTATTCAACAGACTTGCATGATCTTTATTTATTTAAATATTTCTGAAACAGAGTTATTGCGTTTCGGTGTAAATGTGTGACTTCGCAGTCGATTTCGCACACTCTGTAACTGTGGTTGTGTTCGCTTATCGTTCTATTGATATGTATATAGTGAGTACATCTGCTTAGACGTTAAAAGGTAAGCTTTTTAATGATTACATTTTTAGGCATGGTTATTTGTAGTAATAATAAATTTGTAGAATCTTCCATCTATGTATTTACAAAAGCTAAAATTACACAACACAACAGTTTTGATATAATCCTTTGCGAGAGACTGAGGTTGATGTTAGAGATCTCCAGGCAATCTCCCCCCCCACGACATGAAACTTACAGTTTTCCACTGTGTAATAATATAATTTTATAATAATAATATTTATTAGCTAACTAGTTATAGCAGAGGACGCTGCAAGGCTTTCCCGCGCTAGTTTCAATATTTTAATACTGTTAATTAACAACTTTAACATACCGTTCGCTGTAGTGTCGCGAGTGTACATGAGTACCTCTGGTGTTAAATTGTCAGACTGATGTACACACGTACTACAGGTAGTCTACGCTTGGACTTTTGTCATCATCGTCGGATGGAGATACGAAAATTTCTTGCGATCCCACGCATATTTATTTTACACACCCATATATATATTCCCATTTATTCTTCTTGTAAACCCTGCGATCCAAATCACTCTTGTTTCACATACGAAGTTGCTAAATTAAACTACCTTAGTAATATTTAAATAACTAGCAGTGCCCCGCCGTTTCGCTCGCGTACATTCCTCTACTGCACGGAGATAAATTATAACCGTATATATATATATATATATATATATATATATATATATATATATATATATATATATATATATATATATATATATATGTGCAACGTATTGTTTGACGACTTTTTCGTTAAGATTTTGTATAGTTTGGGGAAATGTGTATTTTATGACGAAAGCGAAAGAGAAATGTATATATATATATATATATAAGCTATATTGTTGTAAAGCTTCATTGAAATTCATTCAGTAGGTTGTGCGTGAAAGAGTAACAAACATACATACAGACTTTTTAAATAATATTAGTAGGAAGTAGGATAGTAAGGATTTACTGCATCGAAACGAATTAAAAGTGTTTTAAAGATTATTCATATAAAAAAAATATTATATAAACAATTGAAAATAAAATTTAAAGGCTTAAAATAGATATTGGATATAACAGTTCTCAAATCATAACTATCTTATAATTTTCTCTAGTTTTGAAAGTAAAAGCTGTTTTACTCTGAAAATATAGCCCTTTGTCCACTCCAGTTAGCGTTAACGGTCATATTAAGATAATGATAATATCTAGCCCTTCCGAAAAAAAAGATAATGATTATTATTATTAATACTTTAGAGTAGACATTATAATGAAAAATTGTATTTGTCACCTAGTTTTCCGGTTTCCATGTTTTATAATGGATTGGTGTGAAGTTTCGTTTTTATTAGTACATTGCAAACTGGCAGAGGAAACTGAGTCTTCGAAGGATTGGTTCTTAATGCTTGTCTGGAGAGATAGCAACGTCAATAATCCTTGTATGGTATGGTTCGTTACTTTTCATAGGTCATGGCGGGTATGTGGGACTTGTTGCGCCCGAAAGGTGGTAAGGTGGACGCAGCTGCACAACAATGCCGCATTTGATGAGATGCCCCGGATCTGTTGAGCAAACAGGGCACTTCGACGGCTAGTCAGTCCCTCACGGACCGACGCCACCTCCACAGAGGGGTTGTCCCCACCATAGAACAACCCCTCTAAACGTCGGGACAGTACAATGGGGTAAGGTTCCCATCCTCGTCCCTTGTCTCCCTGTTATTTTAAGAGGGGTACAAAGAACAGCTCCCTTGACTCTTCTTTCTTCGCGCAAAGTGCTGGATTTACCTTAGGCTACTGAGCTCCACCGCCACGACAAGGCTTGAACCATGATGGTAGGTTTTCCTTAGATAGACCGACAAACGAACAATGTAAATCGTAAAAGGGTTCCGTTTTATTATTTTAAGAATCGGAACCCTAAAAGCGATATGCGATAAAGACGGACAACATCTTCAGATAATATACACATGTATCGTTTAGCAATATGTGTTGTGTAGGAAATAATAAATTATTCATGCGATCGAGCAGCAAATATTTACAAGTATTTATATGCGGAATTTTCAATCCACCTTTATGCGACATTCATGACATGAATTTCAGTATACGACTTATTCGAATCTGAAGGTTGCTTATATTACCTTACAATCAACAGACGGTTTTTTTTCATCTGGCAAGGATTACTTAGCTGTGATATTATAGTGGTACCCGATGATATATTTTTGGTTTTATATTTTGAGATTGTATTGGAAATTCATAACTTAAACTATGAAACAAAAAAATCGGTTGTCTGTAAAGTCGGTTTACTGACGATAGTTGAACGTGACAACGTCATAAGAAAATGGAACGCCTCAGAGCGAGGTGACGCCGCATGCGTCATGTTTTTTCGTTCTTGCAGCCGGCTCCATCGAATTATAATACGTTGTCATGTCAAAAATAATATACTAAAAAATATATCTATAAAATGTTTGTTTATATTATTTAAATGATAAAATATCGCGTCGGTGTTAAGTGAAATATAATAGCGTTCCAAAAATATAAAGTTTAGACTAAAATGCCTGTATTAGCTGTAACAAAAGCTATCGAGGCTAGTTATTGTTCATAGTAACTTCCTCTTTTTAAAATTAGAAATTAGATTATTCGTGTACAAGTTCTTCGAGAACTTCCACGGGACCAGATTGGCGTGGTGTAAAAGATATTATTATTAGTGAGCGACGATGGCCTAGTGGGTATGGGCTCGGCCTCTTGAGTGAGAATCGAGAGGTCCGGGTTCGATCCTGACCCCCCATGTGATGCCTAGAAATGGGTTTTTCAAAATTTCTACCTGACTATCACTTGCTCATCGGTGAAGGAAACATCGTGAGGAAACCTGCAGGCCCGATGACATTAAAAGTTTTTGAAGGTGTGTGAAGTTCACAAACCCGCATTGGGCCAGCGCATCGGTGAACTATGGCCTAAAACCCTCCTCGCCTGATTTCGAGGAGAAGACCCGTGCCCAGCAGTGGGACATATAAGGGTTGATATTATTAATATATTATATATATTATTATTAATAATTAAGCAGACGATTCACGTGGTGGTAAGAGATCGCTGCCACTATACATACACGCAGCACCGGAATATCTAGGACTTAATGATGATGTGAGATTTGTATACGACATGACTTAGGCACCTTCAAGAAAATAGCTCCCTGACATATGTATTAAAGGTAGGTGAATCACGCCGTTTGTTAAGACGTAGTGCCATGCTTGTTAGCTGCCGAATTAGTCCGGCACATACGGGATGGTACCGCTCGCTCACATAACACCGGCGTAAATTGACAGGTATACTGTCGCGTTTCGTGCGGCTTGTAAGTTTTGCGGTGGCCCATTGGGGGATAGGGAAAAGGATAGCAACGCATGTGCATAATAGTGTGTATGGGCGTCGATAGTAGCCAAAAGGCTTCGACTGCTCGTTTGCCCTCCTATGCTATATAAGTAAGCACTTGCAAATCCTGTGGTGTAGTCTATAGATGTCACTGATCACTTACCGCCATCTGAACCGGCTCTTTTTTGCCCCGTCTTTAGTAAAAAAAAGATACATTGTTGCTAATCAGTAAAAAATATATACTTTTAGTTCAAATACTTGTGGTGTACCACACAAGGTCAAGATTGGCTTAATAATCTTCATTATTTCAATATCCAGTCATCAAAATCTGGGACTAAAATCGCAACTGATTTTGCCGTGGCTGGTTACAATCGGAGGAAAATAGACTAGAAATTGTTTCATCCTGTACAGCTCAAATTAATACTAACAAGGAAATAGTAAATTCAACTTGTTTATTATATACAAACATATTACGAACATCAAATCATAATATAAAGAACGTTAAATGTATTTATAAATTAAGTATATAATATGTTTTATTATAATTAAAATCATTGGTATTCATAAGAATGGATTAAGTATGTAATGAACTTAAGTAAAAAAACACTATAATACTTTATGCTAAAACTAGAATCAATTATGTCCCCACCATGGTTCTAGTCTTGTCATGGCGGTGGGGCTCAGTAGCCTAGGGTGTGTCCAGAACCTTGGGTGATGCAAATTGAGCCGAGTGAGGTGCTCTTTGTACCCCTCTTATAAGAAGAGGGGACAAAAGAGCACGGGGACAAGGGGAGAGGATGGGAACCTCACCCCATTGCACTGTCCTGACGGTGGGAGGGGTTGTTCTGTGGTGCGGAACAATCCCTCTGTGGATCGATGCCCCGTGATCTGGTCGGTCCCTTGAGGGACTGACTAGCCGTCGAGGTGCCCCATTTGCTCAATCAATCCGGGGCATCTCACGAAAGGCGGCATTGGTGGCACTCTGGGTTTGAGTGGGCGCAGCGAGTGCCACATACCCGCCTGGGGAGACCCACTTCCTAGCGGTATGCCTCAGAGCATTTCAACAAAACAATTAAATTCAAATACCTGTAATACAGGCTGTAAAAGATTATGACAACCTATACAATTTAAACGGCGCACAAAAAGGCCGCATGATTGACATTTCAAGTGTGTTTGACGATTGGTTATGTATTAATAACTTAGCCGTAGGTAGGAACGAAAATCCATCGAATAATTAAGAAGCAACACAATTTGCAAATCAAATATTGCATCTTATATAAATAAATCAATGTCATACTGACGATAGTTGAACGTGAATACGTCATAAGAAAATGGAACGCCTCAGAGCGAGGTAACGCCGCATGCGTCATGTTTTTTCGTTCTTGCAGCAGGCTCCATCGAATTATAAGACGTTGTCACGTCAAAAGAAGCAATTATGTCCTTCCATCTTAAATACTCAACTTATAAAAATATATTTCTTTGCATTTCATTTTCACGGCTTCTAAGACTAATTGATTTGAGACTCCGCAATCTATATTAAAAAATTTCATTAGTAACCTGTAACATTTAATTAAGTTCCAAATTTTATATTTAAGATTTTTATTCAAAAGAAAACATATAACTTTTTAATGTTTACGAATGAAAATAAGTCTGCATGAAGTTTACACGAGTCTTGAAATGTTTATAGATATGCCGATGAAATTATT
Organism: Helleia helle; assembly: GCA_963853865.1. Lineage (NCBI taxonomy): Eukaryota > Metazoa > Arthropoda > Insecta > Lepidoptera > Lycaenidae > Helleia > Helleia helle. The sequence goes on from OY971420.1 coordinate 12,881,210, forward strand.
TATAGCTAGTGTATTTTGAGCCTATTTTGTGAATATGAAGATGATATAACTAAATGAACGACGTATAAAAATTAATTACTCTATCGCGTATATGAATAATTTTGTACGCCTATATCATCGTGACATCGTCATCAGCTTTTATCCGTCCATTTCTGAACATATCCTCCTTCAATGAACGCCAAGACGGCTGATCCCTTGCCACTTACATCCAACACCACAGAACTCCACTCGCACCACAGAACAACCCCTCCCACTGTCAGGACAGTGCAATGGGTTGAGGTTCCCATTCTCGCCCCTTGTCCCCGTGCTCTTTTGTCCCCTCTTCTTATAAGAGGGGTACAAAGAGCACCTCCCTCGGCTCAATTTGCATCACCCAAGGTAAACTAATAAACAAACAGGGCACCTCGACGGCTAGTCAGTCCCCCAGGGGCCACCTCCACAGAGGGGTTGTACCGCACCAGAGAACAACCCCTCCCAAGGTCGGGATAGTAAAATGGGGTGAGGTTCCCGTCTTCACCCCTTGTTCCCTGTTCTTTTGTTCCCTCTTCTTATAAGAGGGGTACAAAGAGCCCCCTCGGCTCAATTAGCTTCGCCTAAGGTGCCGGGCTCACTCTAGCCTTTTTTTCCTTTTTAACGCCGGGAAATGCTCTGAGGCATCCCGCGGGGGAGTGGTTCTCCCCACGCGGACATGTGGGACTCGCTGCGGCCGACAGCTGGTAAGTGGACGCAGCTCTACTCACTAAAACCCGGCGAGTGCCACCAATGCCGCCTTTGGTGAGGTGCCCCGGATATCGTAAACAAAAAGAGCACCTCGACGGCTAGTCAGTCCCGCAAGGGTTTGTCTCCACCGACACAGAGGGGTTGTGTTTCGGGAAGAAGGACAAGATAGGCAGCACATGAATGAGTTCTCTGGGCCAGCTACAGGTCAACGTCTGTCGGTGCCACTAGTAGGTATATATATTGATTGTGTGCGTGTGTATGATACTGAACTCCTCCTAGACGGCTGGACCGATTTTGATGTTTTTTTTTGTGTGAGTTCAAGGTGATTCGAGGATGGTTTAGATTCACAAAAAAAAAACTATTTTGTACAGGACAACGTCTGTCGGTGCCACTAGTATCTATGTAATTTTTTTATTTGCATTCATTGAGCATAGATACATTAATTTGTATATTGTATCGTAGAATTAAGCTTAGACATCAGCTTGTTAAGAATTTTGTAAACAAACTTATTAAAGCCTGTTTATATAATTTTGCAAAGAAGTGAAGTGAAAATTATAAAAGAAACGCGAGGTCATTATCATCATCATATATCATATCATAGTCGCCAATTTTATGTTGTCTACAATCTATTTAATATTAATGATAATAATGATAAAGCGTATTATGAAATGTATAACAACATTTAATCGTACAGATAATAACTTTTATAGGAAATATGTCTTGATATCAACATACTATTGAAATTATTAGTCATCGAGTTCAGATTGTTTCTCTATTTGAAAATACTTAAACTACTCGTTACTAAGTTAAGATAAGTTATCACTAATTTGACATGAGTATCGTGATCGATACATATCAGTGATATTGACAACGATTGTTAGTTCGATAATCTTGATAAGCATATCAGTAAATGATTAGATCTAGTGGCTTACTTTTGAATCGCATAATTTTTCGTAGCCAAGAAATTCGAAGGACAACCCACCTGATTTTTATAATTAATGTGGGATTTGTGTCTTTCCATTTTTTTTATAAATAAATAAAATTTTCTAAATGTACATAAAATTCAAAAGCATACTACTATGAAAATAAAAGCAATAGCCACTAATAAAAAATATACATATTGAAAAAAAATATTTTTATACATGGTTCGTACGTTGTTTTAAATATGAGTAATTTTACCTTGTACCTACCCAAGCATACACACAGTTGAAACTGATGAAGGTCTTATAATAATTATATTTTCTTTTAATATTTTCATATTTATTATTATTTATTTTTATTTTTTTCGAATCCTCTCATGTCTGGGGTATATGTATAAAGATGTGGGCTTTTGGCTGAGACATCTTTGGTTTAAAATTTCCTGACGATCCTACAAGTGTTAAAAAGGATCGCTTTTAATTTTTATTTTTTTTATTATTATTATTTTACGAAGTAGCGCCATGCTGCCTTGCAGCTGAATGGGCCGGCGCGTCCGGGGAAGTACTTCGCTCTCACATAATATCGACGTCAAATGGCGGCAAATGTCGTCGTGTTCCCCGCCAACCCCCCCCCAATAACATGACAGCACAGACTACGCAAATACTACCCCAGGAGGGTACCGGTCGCACAAGCACCGGAGAATCCCTCTCTAGGCTTCCGGGCTCAGGACAGGTACCTGAACCCGGAAACCTGGGCAGCCCCGCGTATTCTGGGGGGGGGGCGAATCTGTGCTCAAGACAAAAACTGCCCGGGGTAAACGGAGCAGTCGGCAGAAGTCCCCTACCACTATGACCGTGGATTTCTGTAACATAAGGGGACTTCATAGCAATCTCAACGCTGTTCACTACCACCTCCAGACGGCGAAGCCGGCCCTGCTCTTTTTGACCGAGACTCAGATATCTTCTCCGGCTGATACTTCCTATCTCTCTTGTCCGGGGTACAAATTAGAACACTTTTTTGTACCGCGGGCTGGAGTTTGCGCGCACGTCAGAGAGGATGTCTGCTCTCGTCGCCTTGGCAGTCTTGAAGGTAGGGACCTCTTCATCCTCTGGTTGCGCATAGACAGCGACGACCATCCCCGCGTCTATGCCTGCCTATATAGATCCCACAGCGGTAATGACGAAACCGATCGACTCATAGAGCACATCCAAATGGCTACAGATTCCGTACTACAACAGATCCCATCTGCAGAGATCGTGATACTTGGTGATTTCAACGCCCATCACACCGAGTGGTTTGGCTCACGTACAACCGATCATGCAGGAAGATCTGTTTACGACTTTGCCTCAGCATATGATCTGACACAATTGGTGGTATCACCAACTCGTATCCCTGATGTGGAAGATCATACGCCTTCCCTGTTGGACCTTCTGCTGACCTCTCACCCGGACAATTACGTGGTCTCCGTGGACGCTCCACTTGGCTCATCGGACCACTGTCTGATCCGGAGTTCTGTGCAGGTTGCCCGCCCATCATGGCCACGTTTTGCCAGCTGCCGCCATGTTTGGCACATAGGCATAGGTCAGCTGATTGGGATGGAATGCGGTCCTTCTTTGCATCCTACCCATGGGGGCGAATTTGCTTCTCGCTGGATGATCCAGACATCGTTGCCGATTCTGTCGCCAAGGTGGTGCTGCAAGCCATGGAGCTTTTTATTCCAAGCTCTTCAGTGCCCATAGGCGGCAAATCCCAGCCCTGGTTTGGTCAAACTTGTAAGATGGCTGCACGCCACAAGCGGTTAAGCTACCGAGCCTGGGCCAATGCATCAATGTCACAGGATGTAAAGACCAGCGCATTAAAAAAGGAGTATAACTTTGCCTCCAGGTCCTTCAAAAGAGCTATTGCTGAGGCAAAAGCGGAGTACGTGAACAGAATTGGCGAGAGATTGGTTCGACTTCCTTCGGGAACTCGTGCATTCTGGTCGCTCGCCAAGGCTATTCAAGGGAATTTCTGTAAGCCATCCCTACCATCTTTGCACATGAGGAACGACTCGTTGGCCCACACCGCGAAGGAGAAGGCCGATCTTCTAGGCTCTCTTTTTGCTTCCAACTCGACTTTGGATGACCAGGGAAAAATACCACCGACGATCCCTCGGTGTGATACCTCAATGCCGGAAATAATTTTTCGACAGAGCTCCGTACGTAAAGCGCTTTTTTCGCTGGACATCCATAAGTCGAGTGGGCCTGACGGCATCCCTCCGTTAGTGCTACGTACTTGTGCTCCTGAGTTGGCACCCGTCCTTACGCGTCTTTTTCGGCACTCATACTCATTAGGCGTCGTCCCATGCTCGTGGAAGACAGCTTTGGTACACCCGATCCCTAAGAAAGGGGACCGCTCAGACCCGTCCAACTACAGACCAATAGCCATAACTTCCTTGTTCTCAAAGATTATGGAATCCATAATTAACTGCCAGCTCCGGCGGTATTTGGAGGAGCACCAGCTGATTAGCGATCGCCAATATGGCTTTCAACGGAATCGTTCAGCTGGTGATCTTCTAGTATTCCTAACGCATCGATGGGCGGAGGCAGTTGAGAGCAAGGGGGAAGCACTAGCGGTTAGTTTGGACATAGCGAAGGCCTTTGATCGGGTGTGGCATAAAGCACTTCTAGCGAAGCTACCATCATATGGGCTTCCCGAGAAATTATGTAAGTGGATCACCAGTTTTTTAGCAGACAGGAACATCAAGGTCGTTGTCGACGGTACATGCTCGGACCTCAAGTCTGTTAATGCTGGTGTTCCGCAAGGCTGTGTACTATCTCCAACCCTGTTTCTTCTGCATATCAATGATATGCTGCAAACCAGCGGCATTCATTGTTATGCGGATGACAGCACTGGAGATGCCTTATACACTGGCTGCTCTAATATTTCTGGGGAACAAGTCGATGAGTGTCGGAACAAACTTGTGTCTGAAATCGAGTCTCTGTTGACCAAAGTCTCGGAATGGGGACAACTTAACCTGGTCCGATTTAACCCCAACAAGACACAAGTTTGCGCGTTTACCGCCAAAAAATCACCCTTCGTCGTTCCTCTACGATTTGAAGGCACTCCCCTAACTGCCGCAGCCAGCATTGGGATACTTGGCGTCGACATATCGAGAGATGTGCAGTTTTGTGGTCATTTGGAAGGAAAGGCTAAACTAGCCTCTAAGAAACTTGGCGTGCTCAATAGGGCGAAGCAGTATTTCATGCCTTCACACCGTCTTCAATTATACAAGGCGCAGATCCGGCCTCACATGGAATACTGCTCTCACCTCTGGGCTGGAGCGCCCCAATATCAGCTCCTTCCATTTGACCGCGTCCAACGCCGGGCGGCTCGAATCGTCGATGATAATGTGATCTCCAATCGGCTTGATCCCTTGGCGCTGCGTAGGGATGTCGGATCGCTCTGCATCTTCTACCGCATCTACCACGGGGAGTGTTCCGAGGAATTGTTCGGATTAATACCTGCGGCAGAATTCCACCACCGGACATCGCGTAAGAATTCCAAATTTCACCCACAACATCTTGATGTCCGGAAATCCACAACATCTAGATTTTTACGGCATTTCCTGCCTCGCACTACAAATATATGGAATCAGCTGCCACCTATGGTGTTTCCGAATTGATACGACTTAGGGATACCGATACATCTAAAAGGCCGGCAACGCACCTGCTGATCTCCTGGTATAGCGGGTGTCTGTGGATGTCGATATTCACTTACCATCAGGTGAACCGACTGTCCGTTTGCCCCCTCTTCTATAAAAAAAATTTTTTGGTATTATCATGTCTCATATAACGCCCACCACGAAACTTTTTCCTGATTACATATTATGATAATGCCATCTGTTAGTATGTATACCTTGTATTTCAATAGTACTTAATCTTGTAATTTTTTACTTATTATGTTTGTTAATAAGTAGGTACTCTCGTTTTTCTTGACCGTTAAAAATATATATCTAATGCCGCTAATCTGATCGCATTATGAATTTAAAAACTGTAAATCGTAGGCGGTCTTTGTCGGGGTATCCGATAAGAATTTGTCGAAATTTTTAAGACATTTTCTGTTGATATAAAGAATCGATTTAATTTCAGTATAGGTGGATTAAATTATGTACATTTTTGTAGTTTATTTATACTTCAAATCATTATAATAAAAAAAAGAACGTTTCGCAATTACTGGGTCTTGGAAAACATCTCCGACTTTTTATTGTGTTTTTTATTATTAACATCGAATACTTACATATTCGAATTAGAAAAAAAAAGTACATTAATTAATTATTATTAGTCTACATTAAAATAAACCCAAATCGGACGGGTGATCTTTATGTATCTTATCGTTCAAATGATCCAAAATGTTCAAACTGGTTTAAGGTATAAATTAGGTAAAAATATTCTCATATTTATGGAGTTGCATGACATAAAAGTCAGTAAAGAATATGTCCTGTGGACTTGAAGGTTCTGCGCGGAATGACAAAAAACATCTGCAAGTTTTATTTCTTCTTCTTATGCCTTTGTTTAGGTTCTTTCCTATATTTTTTTGTATTGTCTCTCACAATGAAAGGGTTAATATGCTTTTTCATTGTTTTTCAAATAGCGATTTTTATACATTGTTTTTGGTTTATTCGTTTAAGTAGTTACTTGATTTATTAAGTTAAATTAAAAAGAATATGTTTTTCTTAAAAGTAGATATATCCTCACTCCTGAAATAATAAACTTAGAGGAAACTTTACTGCCTTATGTTCTGGTAATTTTATGTAATATTATATTGCTGTATGTTTCCCTAATAAAATAAATAAATAAATAATACCAAATGTCTGTTATATTATTTTCTTAAGATTTATTCGCTGATTAGAACATATTTTTTCTTTGTTAATAATATTCAAAATTTAAATACAATAATTATTTTAAATGCCTCTCTGATAGTATGTTTATATTATTACATTATATAATTCACATATATATTAGGATAGCGTTAAATTATGTTCTTTGATAAATTAGTGCTTCGCTATCGAATTGGGTAGTACCCGTACCTAATGATAGTTGTAAGTTTTGGTTGAAATAAATAAATAAATAATATCTATATACCTAAACAAGCGTTAAGGAAAGGGAAAACAATTTCATTGAAAAATAAACTCGTAACAATCACAAGAACTTAGCAGCTCAAAGGAAATAGAAAATGTATATAGTTTCCTATTCACTTTGCGGTGACTCTGCCACGTAAACGAAAGATAACTTTATGTATTTATTTCTGATGAGGAGAACTTTGAAATGACAATGGAGTGTACCGATATTCATAAAATATCGACAAAAGTCAAAATCCATACTTTAATATTATAATTAATGTGAAAATAAGTTTGTATGTTACGCTTTCACGGTAAAACTACTTAACTCATCATCATGAAACTTTGTACACATATTCTTGGAGGTAGGTACTAGAAGTAACATAGGATACTTTTTATAAAAAAAATCGGTTGTCTGTAAAGTCGTTTTACTGACGATAGTTGAACGTGACAACGTCATAAGAAAATGGAACGCCTCAGAGTGGGGTAACGCCGCATGCGTCATGTTTTTTCGTTCTTGCAGGCGGCTCCATCGAATTATAAGACGTTGTCACGTCAAAATCTTATCCTGCGCAGACAAAGACGCAGGCAGCAGCTAGTAGACAATATTCAATTTCAAAATTCATTGAAAAAATTTTGGTACCTACGTTGTGATTCAGGTATTATATTTTTAAGGGATCATATTTCATAGACTATATTTTCGCGGAATTCTCCACTATGTAAGTAAGTCATTCTGGTAAGAAAACGGGGACGCGAGATCTAAGTAGGATTGGTTAAGTAGAACAAATAGACATGAGAAAAGTGTATCTTATATAATATACATACTATTTTACTAGGTAGGTATAAAATTCGCCTATAGGTACCGTATCCTTAAATCTAGGCACATTATCTTTTTTCTGAGCCATGCTATCTGTTGAATATAAAATATTCAACATTGGACTAATTTCAATGAAATGAGCTATTAAAAATATAATTACGCAACATAATTTTTCAAACGAGGGATCAATCCCTTGAGGCAGGGTTTCCCAATCTTTTTTTCATCGAGCCTCCCCGGATCACAAATAATATTTTCATTTCAAAAAATATTGGTGGGGAGGGCAATATTTTTTTAGTAACTACAATAAAACTAGCATTATTTTAATGACTTTTATTTTTATTTAATTTGTACAAAAAGAAGCACAAAATGAACTTTTAGTCTAGTCAATAAAAGTGCCTTTAGGGTAATTTTTTTCGGAAATGTAAACGTACCTGTTATGCCCCCTGATATTTCTTTACGCCCGCCTAGGGGGGCGTGCTCCCCGTGGTTGGGAAGTAATGCCTTAAGGGTTGTCACACTTCATGTAATAGTTTATAATAAACATTTTGTTCGGTTTGTAATCTAGGTGCTAGTATATAGAGTAATAGACTATTTAAAATGAAATTTTACCTTTCAAACATTAATTTAGTAAAACTGCTGGTAAAATAATGTGCTTATTTTATACCAAAAATGTATAGTGAGCTCAGCGGCCTGCTTTAGAAGTCGCCCAAAAGAGATTGATGCCAGATAATGACGATAATTATTAATGTAATCTTAGAGACTGGATATAATCGTTCGGAAAAACACAAAGTTACGGCCAACTTACGTAAAAATATAAATCATCATATTTTAATGAAAGCATACGGGGAGCACAAATTTAATTATGACAATATTCTATTACAGGGCGGGTGTTACCACAGCGGCGCAATTAGGTTTGAAAGCGGTCTCGCTTCATATTTCCGCCATATAGGGACCTATACTAGATAATTTGCATGACCACCGCCGCTACTGTTCGATAATATAAGCTTTTTTAAATTCACGTTACCGACTCACTCCGTGCATTTTATAGGCTTGCGAATTTCAAATGTGTTAGTTTTCATTGAATATGGTACAACATTATATCTTCTATTAAATTAATTTATATTATAAGTCATTTTCTATGCGTTCACATTGCGTTACAAACCAGTGGTGGGTTGAGTTGTGTCGCACTCCCGTCTTCATGGGAACCATTATCTGGCTTATTTCTCTCGTGAAACAGCTTTGCTGTGTTTCGGAGAGAAGGGCACGGCAGGCAGTGTAATTACTGGCACTGAGACTTAACATCTTATGTCTCAGGATAGGCAACACATAGATGATGTTGCTTGGGCTAGTCTCTGGTTATCTTGTTTATGTTCATGGGCGACGCTGACTACTTACCATCAGGTTGCACATCTGTCAGTTTGCCCATTAAACTATTATAAAAAATAGTAGTAGCAGTCGCTGTTCAGGTTACGTTAAAAGTTGGTCTTTTAACGATAATGTTGAGTTGAAACCTTCTTGGATGCTTCTAATTTTACCATCAATGTAAAAGCGCTTAAAAAAACTTACTATGGCATATACTCATGTTGTTGTGTCTATTCGTTCTAGGTACAGTGCAATGTGAATAACATATTTTTCCTATTATTGACGTGACAACGTCTTATAATTAGATGGAGCCGGCTGCACGAACGAAAAAAGATGACGTGTGCGGCGTTACCTCGCTCTGAGGTGTTCCATTTTCTTATAACGTTGTCACGTTTAACTATCGTCAGTAAACCGACTTTACAGACAACCGATTTTTTATTACGTACTTTGTACATAGAAGAACGTCCGTTGGGTATAGCTAGTATAATATAATCGATTTATATAAGTACTATACGTCTAGTTATTGTCAAATTATAATTAAACATATTTTAAGTAAAGAGAGCACTGTAGGCCAACCTTATACAGTGCATTACATTTTCATTTGAAGCTACATACATATGCTAAACGTAGCCACATCATTAAAACAACCCACGCATTCCCTTTCAGTTGATCTACTTGCTACAGTTTCGACCGAACATTTGCGTCTTTATGTGGGACGAATTAATTTAGATACATTCACCTAGGCCAGCCCCACCCCTGCGTCTGTTTTACCTTTATCCCTTACGTTTTACCAATATGTCATTTGCATAAAGTGAATTATTAACATTTATTTAACTTCATACGTATAAGTAGCGCTTATACATGTTTATCTTTTTTATTATTTAATCATCATCATCAGCCTCTCTCCGTCCACTGCGTAATATAGACCTCCCTCAATTAACGCCAAGACGGCCGATCCCTTGCCACTCGCATCGAACATAGACCACCACCGCACGGAGATTGTCTTCCCACCTGGTTAATGGCCGACCAACACTTCCTAAGCCCTCTACCTAAGCGTGGCCTCCACTCTCGAACCTTATTGCCTCATCGGCCATCCGTTTATTTATCTGCATATAAATAAGTGGCGCTTATACGTGTTTATCTTTTTTAATATTAATTATTATTGGCATTTATATGTTGTTTTTTAAGACACACACTTGACCTATCCTAGATCATTTTTAATCACTAGTTGATCCGACACACGTTGTTCTGCCATACGAATAATTTCTGGATAGGGACCCTTTTTTTTCTTTAATGCCGGGAAATGCTCTGAGACATCCCACGGGGAAGTGGGTCTCCCCACGCAGGTATGTGGGACTCGCTACGCCCGAAAGCTGGTAAGTGGACGCAGTTCTACCCACTAAAACTCGGCGAGTGCCACTAATGCCGCCTTTGGTGAGGTGCCCCGGATCTAATAAACAAACAGGGCACCTCGACGGCTAGTCAGTCCGGTCAAGGGACCGATGCCACCTCCACAGAGGGGTTGTCCCGCACCATAGCACAACCCCTCCCAACATCGGGACAGTACAATGGGGTGAGGTTCCCGTCCTCTCCCCTTGCCCCCGGCTCTTTTGCCCCTCTTCTTATGAGAGGGGTACAAAGAGCCCCCTCGGCTCAGTTCTCTTCGCCCAAGGTGCTGGGTTCACCTTAGGCTAGTGAGCCCCACCGCCACGACAAGGCCTGAACCATGGTGGGATGGATAGAGACCCTCTAAATACCTTGCGGTATGAAATATACTTTACGACTTATTCTCATATCTACAAAACATACCACACAAATGTACCAACCCGTGGCCGTGCGGTCGCAGACCACACGGTTGGCGGAGGGAAACCTCCCACTTTTACAAACCAAAAGTGAGCCAAATGGGCTCACACTAATCCGATGTAGCATTAGGGCCTTCGGGCCGTTAGCATAGATCCATCCGAAAAAAAAACAAACTAAATGTATAGTATGTATATTATAATATAGGTATGTGTGTATGTGTCTGTCAGGGCCTCTAATATTATATAAATATTGATTAAACACCGGAACTGAAAGCGTTGGTTAATAAGGAAGCACTTTAGTATGCTCGGAAGTTCAAGTTAAATACAGATAGATGAAATTACTTGCACCACTTCCTTTACGAATTGCTTCAACTTGTCTTTTCCATTTTATTAACGACCGTGTTTCACTGATATCTCAATTTCCCCTTTCTTCGCCTGTAAAGTAAAGAATAGTTTTAATTAAAATAATTGAATGCTTTAATATTAAATAAGCATTTGGTGGCTACCGATATCAATCCTGGTTAGAAAGAAGTAGCAGCGGTAGTAGTTAGCCGAGCATGAAAACAATATGAACGAAAAAATTAAAATGAAACAATCTAAAATATAAATCATCTTGTTCGGCAAACATTGAAATTGTTTAAAACTCGAAGCTCGATATTTCGATATTGTATACGAATGCCTTACTAATGAGACTATGAAAATTTGAAATGCTTTTAGCGGAGCATATATTATATCAGGGTCGAGACCTTCACTCACTTCGATATCAACACTTGATCATCAAAGCTATAATAAGTATTTATGTAGCAGAAATATAAATGAAATATGTAGTGAAATTATTTGTTCACGTTTTTATTTCCAAAAATTCCTTATTCTACCTAGCCTTTTCCCAACTATGTTGGGGTCGTCTTCAAATCTAACCGGATGCAGCCGGATATCAGTATTTTAAATATAGCGACTGCCTATCTGACCTCTACAACCCTAGCTGGGTAATACGTACTCCGGGGTTGTCAGACTTTCGGGCTTCTGATAACCCTTAACGACTGTCGAAAATCTACGCCTGACAGCCGCGACCAACGGCTTAACATGGTTTCCGAGGCATGGAGGGGAAGTCTTGGTATGTAAAGATGGTCTTCCATCCATGGACCAGACTCGGCAAACGTAGCTTAACCTCATGGATAGATCCGTGTGACTGTTATTACTTAGCTACGAGCTCTTAAATTTGGTAAAATTCGTTAACTAAACTAAACTAAATCAATTAAATTAAAAAAAAAATACAATACTAAATTAAACATTTCAAAAAATACATTCATGTAAATGTGTTCAAAATACTCTTTTTAAAAACTTATTCAATATATTCAAGTTATTCTCAAGAATTCTAATAAAATATTTGCACTTAGAACAGGTATAAATCGTCTTTTAATTCCCTTATTCAAAAGCAATAAACAAAAGACGATTTGCGTTACAAAGCTTAATAAATGTAAAATAATATTCTTGAAATCCGTGTTACAAAGAGAAACTTTATGAAATATTAAAATAGACTATATTTTAATTAATATGTTTCTGTGAGGAGGCGTTCTTTTACAATATTTAAATGATCAGCTTCAGCTACTATTATTTTTATGTTAGTTGGATAGGCAAACTGGCAAACGTACCACCTGATGGTAAGTGGTCGACGTCACCCATGAACATAAACTAGTATACCTGGAACGAGCCCAGGCAACTCATTTATGTGTTGCCTATCCTGAGACATAAGATGTTAAGTCTCGGTGCCAGTAATTACTGGGAAATTCTCTGAGGCATCCCGCCTGGGGAGTGGGTCTCCCCAGGTGGGTATGTGGGACTCGCTGCGCCCGAAAGATGGTAAATGGACGCAGCTCTACCCACTAAAACCCGGCGAGTGCCAACAGTGCCGCCTTGGTGAGGTGCCCCGGATCTGTTAAGCTAACAGGGCACCTCGACGGCTAGTCAGTCCCGCAAGGGTCCGACGCCACCTCCACGGAGGGGTTGTCTCGCACCACAGAACTACCCCTCCCAACATCGGGACAGTACAATGGGGTGAGGTTCCCATCCTCACCCCTTGCCCCCTGCTCTTTTGTCCCCTCTTCTTATAAGAGGAGTACAAAGAGCCCCCTCGGCCCAATTAGCTTCGTCCAGGGTGCTGGGCTCACCCTAGGCTACTGGGCCCCACCGCCACGTCAAGGCCTGAACCATGGTGGGGACACTGTCTGTCTTGCCCTTCTCTCCGAAACACAGCAAAGCTGTTTCACGGGAGAAACAAGCAAGATGCAACCGGGACCGCGGCACAGCGCTTCCCTCCCACCGGTAAACTTACTACTATACTGTACTAGGTACTAGTTGTAAGACTTCATTTTATTAATTTTAATTTTCTTCAATTGCTTTTGTACGTTATAATTCTCTTTGAGTATGCTTACTGTATTTCAATGTCATTATTTTCCCGTACTTTTTCAGTACTTTGCTAAATATAGGCCTCAAAAAAACAAAATTGCTATTCCTTGCCATTCACGAACTTAAAATAACTATATTCATACCTAGACAATTAAGTTACAGTAATAATATTGTACGAAAAAGCTGTCATATCTTATATTATTGAGTATTTTTCACGCTTTTTATTAGCTTCAACTGTATGTATGTTTGTTTGTAACCGACTTCTTTGGGTGCGGTTATGGCCCACATCAAACGGACAGATTTCGTTCAAACCTTTGTAGATTTATCGAGGACCGATGACAATACAATATTTAAATAAGTTTGTTCCAATATCATGATCAGGATAATCAGGATAGCACTTGCAAGGAAGGCGAAAGGTGCCCAAGTTAGCTTGTTTGGTTTTCAGTCTCTCACGCATTCTAAAGTGAATGCCATAAGTTAAGTACTTTAAATTAATAAAAAAATCGATTCTTACTAAAAAGTAAAAAAAATATTGTAGTTTAAAAAAAACACGCTTTAATTGCCTGCTATCCGGCTGCATCCATAAGAATTTCCTTGCGATATCAAAAAAAGGTAGGGAGGTAGGTACATCAACAAATACGACACCGAAACTGAGTGCACATATTGTGTTAACAAGTTTTTTTTTTGTTTTTATATCATAGGGAGGCAAATGAGCAGTCGGAATCTTAGGTGACTAGCGGCGCCCATAAACATCCGCACAAGGTTATGCAGTTGCGTTGCCCTCCTTTACCCCACCCATGGGTCACCGGAAACTCACAAACCGCACGAAACGCGACGGTATAGCTGTCACTTTACGCCAATATCATATGAGCGAGAGGTTCCACCCCAGTCGTGCCGGCAAAATTCGTCTGCAAAGCAGCATCGCACTACTTACGTATTTTTTTTGCAATCGTCGCTTATCTGGACTCAACATTACCTATATCCATCTTTACATATTTTAATCCATATTTAATTCAAATAAGGAAAATAGGCTCTATAAGGCTCCTTAAGATCTGTACTAGTATAATAAAGCCGAAGAGTTTGTTTGAACGCGCTAATCTCCGGTACTGCTTACTAGATTGATGAATTATTTATAGCCCATTTATTAAGGAAACAATATTTCTTGATGATTTTCCAATAATGTATGTGAAGCTTGGGAGAAGTTAGAAGTAGATACGTTTATCTACTAACTAGCTGTCCGTATTTATATGTCGTCTAGTACAATTCATCATCTTCGTAGGCAAAGGTCTATTTTACTCCCCACCATGGTTCAGGCCTTGTCGTGGCGGTGGGGCTCAGTAGCCTAGGTTGAGCCGCTACACCTTGGGTGAAGCGAATTAAGCCGAGGGGGTTCTTTGTACCCTTCTTATAAGAAGAGGGGAGAAAAGCAAGGGGCGAGGACGGGAACCTCACCCATTGTACTGTCCCGACGTTGGGATGTTCTGTGGTGCGGGACAACCCCTCTGTGGAGGTGACGTCGGTCCCCTGGGACTGACTAGCCATCGAAGTGCCCTGTTTACTCATTAAATCCGGGACACCTCACCAAAGGCGGCATTGGTGGCACTAGCCGGGTTTTAGTGGGTAGAGCTGCGTCCACTTACCAGCTTCCGGGCGCAGCGGGACCCACATACCCGTGTAGAGAGACCCCCACGGGATGCCGCAGAGCATTTCCCGACGTTAAAGAAAAAAAAGGTCTATTTTACTGTCGCTATGCAGCCTTCATTCGGGAACGAACGTCCGCAATGTAAAAATAAAAGGACATCGCTCCATGCAGGTAGCCTGATATGAGTCATATAGGAAGGCTTTGAGTTCTGACGACTTTAGATGAGATGTATCTACACTCATGCCTCCTATAAGTATTTTATAGCAAAGGAGGGCAAATAAGCAGTCGAAGCTTTTTGGCAACTCTCGACGTCCATATACATCCACACAACCAGAGATTATGCTGATGCGTTGCTCTCCTTTTTCCTACTCCCCAATGGGTCACCGGAAACTCACGAACCGTAAGAAACGCGACAGCATAGCCGTCACTTTACGCCGGTATTATGTGAGCGAGAGGTACCGTCCCGGTTGTGTCGGCCCAACTAGGCTGCAAAGCAGCATAGCACTACCTCTAACAAATAAATTAAAATCGTTAATAATCCGAGTAAAAAATCAACTTTGTATATTATAATTGTTTTGAGAACGATTTAAAGCTTTTAGATTACTATGTTATTATATTTCGAATGTTCTCAACACGAGACTCGAAACCCGTTAGAAATAGTCCTAACTGGTGGTACCCGAATGGTGGTGGTACCTAGACTGGGTCGGAGAAGTCCAGAACGTCCTATGGCGAGATGGATTGAAGGATGGTGGGCAAAACATGGATGAGACAGGCAAGAAACAGAGGAGATAGGCAGAAAAAGGCCTATATTTAGCTGCAATGGACAATAACCGACTGATGATGATGATATAATCGTTTTTGTGAATACACATTAGTCCCTTGCTTCTTCAAAGCTTTATTAGTTATCCTTAAATACATCAATTTCAATTAAAATCGAAATTTTACCTCTTCAAGTTAACGGCCTGTTAATTAGTCGAATTAAAGAGATTTTTTATTAAGTAGACTTTTATAAAACCTCTTACGAGACCTCTTACCTCCAGCTTACGAGATCGAAAGTGATTAACGTCGCCAATAAACGACCAGAAGACGAAAGCGCTGGAAACCCTCATTTATCTTGGAGTTAAGTATGGAATGGCAATTTAACGACGGGATTGAGGTTTTTGAATTACATATTTTGTGGAGGATAGAGATAGAGAATAGGGAACAAAAGATCAAGGGGCAAGGGGTGAGGACGGGAGCCTCACCCCATTTTACTGTCCCGATGTTGGGACAACCCCTCTGTGGAGGTGGCGTCGGTCCCTTGGGGGAATGACTAGCCATCGAGGTGACCTGTTTGCTAATTAGATCCGGGGCACCTTACCATATATCCATCTCGCCCAAGGTGCTGGGCTCATCTAGGCAACTGAACCTCACCGCTACGTTAAGGTCTGAACCATGGTGGCGAAGTGAGACAGTCCTCTCTTGTAACTGTGTAGGTAAGCTAGAAACTCGAATAAATGAGCAACCTATTTATGAGAAAAAGAAATCGCGCTCCCTAGAGATCTCACTTATCCAGGTTTGACTGTATAAATTATTTACCTCAGTGATCACACAAAACACATCAACACTTCACGAGGAGTGAGATTATAGGTTCACTGTGTGTTGAATGTCGTTATCATACGATTAAACCGCAATCACAAATTTATTAGCTAGCGCCAACTAACCACAAGGTGGATCGCAGTATCGGTAAACCATATAACTTGGTTGATAGGAATCGTAGAAGGTACAAATCTAATGAAAAAAAAAAATATCTATACATATAATTCGTAAGTAAGGAACGTATATAATATAAAACGCATCATTGTATATCTGAAACGCATCAAATAAAAATGATAATAGTGTGTGTGTGTGTGTGTGTGTGTAATTTATAACAATGCGATTATAAAGTGACATTTTAAAATTAAAATTACGATATATTACTATTACAATATTAGTATTACAATACTAACAGAATATTCTCTTGGATGGGTCATCTTGGCGTTCATTGAGGGAGGGTTAAGTTCAGCAGTTGACGGATGATGATGGTGATGATGATGATGAAAAAATATCCCTATCAATAATATTTTATTAATATTACAATTACAATTTACAAGATGACATTGTAAAATTGCAAATGACATTAGAAAATAACACATGACGTCTGATTTTACTCGCCATAAAGGAGACGGGCAAATCTGGGCCTAAACGTTACACAAATAAAAAAGAAATCAATTTTTTTTTTCTTTTTTTTTTAAATTGAACAGTGAAATATGAAGCAGTTTTATCATGGGATAACAAATTAGAAAAATATTCATAAGATGACTGATTTCCTTCATGTTTATTTTGGTGATATTCTATGTTGCCAGAGTAAGAAAAAGGTAATCGATTTATCAAATTCATATCAATACACTTTATCGATACAACAATTTTTTTTGAAATATTTTAAGTATGTATTTTGAATCGTAAATATTTCTTTTCTTTAAGTTTCTTCAAAAAGTAGTATTACCTACGCGCCGTGCCTACTTTGAACACTATTGTGATGTTTATTCTTAAGACAAGTTTTTGAAAAAACATCTTTTATGAAATATTTACCTCCAAAAATACATACTTAAAACATTCCTAAAAAAATTGTATATTGATCATAAACATATTAATTTATAAATACAATTTTAGATATATCGTATAATGTATCTGAAATTGATGATAAAATCGATTTCACAATCAATAGTATTTTTAATACAGACAATAACTGTGAACTGTCAAACGTTTAAAACAAACAGCAACCGTGACATGTAAGCTCAAAAGACAAAAACCTATTTTCGCTATATTTTAATTATAATTGACTGTTCTCTTGATAGTATAGGGGACATAAAACAATATAATTGTAATTGTCTAGTAGGGAAAAGAACAGTGGGTTGCTGTTTGTCATGTAATATCAATAATATGGTACCTAAGCTGGGTAAGGCATCAAAAAACTTTGATACGACCTTCACAGTATTTAGATGATATTTTAATTGTTTACGATGAAGTTGATAATAAATCAATAAAAAATAAAATGTTATAAATTCAAACTCGTCTTCTTGAATAATAACCGTATGAAACACCTTAGATTTAGTTGGATGGCGTAATTAATTGTTTCCCTACAATAATATCTGGTATATTCTTTGTTATATCTAATCTAGAACAAGTTTTTATAATTATTTTCCTAAAGTAACAGTAGAATATGGACTAAGAATAATTTATAAACAAACTAGAATATCATTTTTTGTTCAATCAAAAACACCCTACAACTTTTTTCTCCCATGGATCAGTCATGAAAATTTTAGTTTTTTCGAACAAGTATGAACATATGAATAAAATAATGAAGTAATTGTTACTGTAACGTCGGGCCCAACTTTCTATGAACTTTCGCCCGTCTCCTTTATATATACCCTGGGCTTTCATATTAAAATGATTCGAAGTAAACTCTAAAAATACATTTATAAGTGGGTATGATATGATGTTAAAATAGGTTTCATTTTGTCAATTAATCATTTCACTTCAACATCAATAAAGCCCACTAGGACTTATCTGACTATGTTCCAAGAATTCAATCTTGGAACATTATGTTAAATATAGATGTTGATATTATGAGTTTAATTTAATGGAAATGATTCATCATTATCATCAATATTTATCTGTCGACTGCTGGGCCTGTGGCCTGCGCTACCTCCCCACCATGGTTCAGGCCTTGACGTGGCGGTGGGGCTCAGTGGCCCAGGGTGAGCCCAGCACCTTGGGCGAAGCTAACTGAGCCGAGGGGGCTCTTTGTACCCCTCTTATATGAAAAGGGGACAAAAGAGCAGGAGGCAAGGGGGAGGATGGGAACCTCACCCCATTGTACCTCTGTGGAGCCGTCGAGGTGCCCTGTTTGTTTACTAGATCCGGGGCACCTCACCAATGGCGGCATTGGTGGCACTCGCCGGGTTTTAGTGGGTAGAGCTGCGTCCATTTACCTAGGTAACACTGAAAATGTTTAGAAAATTAAAAACGGCTTAATGTAGAAAGTTGCCAATACTTTTATTGTTTTTCGAAGTAATCTCCGTTTCTTTCTACACATCGTCGCATTCGATGGAACCACTGAGAAAAGCAGTGGGACCATTCTTCCTTAAGAGTCTCTTCTATGGCATTTTCATACGCTTTCACCGCATCTTCAGGGCTCGTAAAGCGAATACCTGGAAATTTTATCTTTAGTTCTTGGGAATAAATGAAAGTCGCAGGGCGCCAGGTCAGGACTGTAAGGCGGGTGACTCATTATCTCGACACCTGCCATAGTCAAATATTCAACAGTCCGTTTTGCGGAGTGCGCTGAAGCATTGTCGTGGTGAAGGAGGATCCTGCTTCGAGGGCGCTGCTGTCGAATTTTTTCCAAGACAACAGACAAACAGCGATTGACATACCAGTCTGCAGTAACTGTCCTTCCATCTTCTAGCACAACTGTCGCGAAATGACCTTTCTGACCAAAGAATGAGGCAATCATCTTTTTTCCTTGACTTCTTCCTTTCTTTACCTTAGTTGGCCGATCCTCGAAAGGAAACACCCACTGAGCTGATTGTCTTTTGGTTTCGGGTTCATAGCAATATATCCAGCTTTCATCACCTGCGATGATGTCAAATACAGCATTTGAGTTACCGCCGTTGAACTTATCTAACATTTGGCGACACCAGTCCATGCTGAGGCGTTTCTGGTCGTCGGTTAAAGTATGGGGAATCCATCTGGTACAAAGCTTCCTGACGCCTAAATGTTCGTGTAATATTTTTTGAACTTGACTCATACCAATGCCTAGGCTTGCCCCTCTGCTGATAGGTCACTCTCTTATCTTCCTCTATCATGCGTCGCACAGCACTGATGTTATCTTCAGTAGTCGCTGTTAAAGGACGTCCCTCACGCGGATCATCACTGAGATTGCTACGTCCACGCTTTAACTCGTTAAACCAATTGTAAATAGTGGCACGAGATGGGGCTTCATTAAAAATGCTAATCGCAGCCTATCATAGCTTTGTTGTTGAGTAAGCCCACAACGAAAGTCATAATAAATCATTTACCGAAAATTTTCTCGCGTTATGTTCATTTTCACGTGTAACAAGAGTTTTAGATTTGCCGCCAATTCACAAAAACAAATGACAAATGAATGCAATATACTACAGCTTGGCAAAAAAGAGTATGACATGGTGACAGGTGGAACTAAATATTTTACTAAATGGAAACCTATGATGTTGACAATACTTGGCCTACAAATACTAGATTTTGAGTAAAGCTTAGTGTTTCACATTTATTTTTAAGGATTGAATTATATTATCTTGCTTATTTTCCATATTATGATGAGACCTAAATGAAAGTGGCGCCCTCATTTTTTCCATACTCTTTTTTGCCAAGCTGTAAATTAGGTTACCAAAGAGTTCTAAAATTGAAATTCAAAAAAAGTTTTCATTTTCAATGTTTCTAACTGGCCAGTTCTAAACATTTTCAGTGTTACCCACGTACCAGATGTTGGGCGCAGCGAGTCCCACATACCCGCGTGGGGAGACCCACTCCCCGCGGGATGCCTCAGAGCATTTCCCGGCGTTAAAGAAAAAATATGTAACATAATATAATGAGGAGGGATTTGGCCTTCGCTGGGGCTATCCTGTCACTGATGTGGTCCTGTGACTAGCAGATCCGGGAACCTCAAAAAGTGGCTAAGGGCGCTCGCAGTGGTTTTAGTTTAGGGTAAGTACAAGTACACTCACAGGTACAAGTCCCCCATAGGGTCAGAATCTACCCGAAGATCCTGGCTACATCCATAAAAGATATTTCTTCGATATCAAAAAAGACATAAGCATAATATTATCACCAGCGAGCCCGACGAACATTGTCCTGTACAAACATTTTTATATGAATTGTGAATCTAAATCGCGAATCCATTTGAACACACATAAAAAAAAATCCCAACCAGTCACAGGGACTGCCGATAGAAGTGAAAACAAAACAATTAAATTCAAATACCTATAATACAGTCTGTAATAGATTATGACAACCTATACATTTTAAACGGCACACAAAATGGCCGCATAACATAACTAAGAAGCAACACAATTTGAAAAACAAATATAGCATAACCTTATATAAATAAAACAAACATCAAACTGTGTCTCCAGCGGCTCGCGTGCGGTGTCGCGAGTCCACGTCATATAAACGTCAAACTGCGTCTCCAGCGTTCCGTATGCGGTCTCGCGAGTTCAGAGATTTTATCACATCTTAGATGAGATAAAATATCAAAAAAAAAAAAATGCGTACCGCGCTAAAAGAAGTTTACACTTCAAAAATCATTCAAATCGGTCAAGCCGTTTAGGAATTCAATGATATACACACACTATAATACTTATATGTGTATATAATAATTTTATAGTATTTGTATAATAACCCTATGTTAACGCTGTCAAAGCGCTTGGCCTTTACAAATCTCTATCCAAAATTCTTCACGTTATTGCGAATTAAACTATGTTATACTTTAGTATAACATAACAAGGGCTATGTTTACATAGCCCTTGTTTGTCAGCTTTGTCAAATGTTACCTGATAACATTAAATACATTTAGAAGATGAAACATTGTATCTTAATAGTTAATGTCTACTTTACTCTGTATGATTATAATCGATATTATGATTACTTTTCTTTGTATTAATCATCAAGCAAGCGATGCAAAGTAAAATGAACAGCCTAGCCGGGACCATGAATAATTTAATGATATTTTTTTTGGACACAACGTATATTTTTATCAGTATCATATTTATCTTTATCAGCCCTCTTTCATCCACTGCTGGTTAGATGCGAGCAGCAGTGGTTTGCCATCTTGAAGTTCATTGAAGGGGCCTTGAAACCAAATATTTCGAATAAAAAAATATTTGAATAAAAACGCAATGATTGGGTATCAGTGTATCAGTGCGCTTCAGTTAATGAGGGGTTACTGTTATCGGTCTGGGTAATAAGTTTGGTATCCTTATCGCATAAAATTTGTACCCGTATATTAAATTCACCGCAATGCAATCGCAGTAACCGTATATGAAATTTGCCTAAATAATATTGTGTATTTTAAAGAAAAAATCTTTGGTAAGTCGCGTTCAATACTGAGTTCACTCTTTTTCCTTGTTCTTAGGCATTCCGCAGGGGAGGAGGAAATCCCTAGGCGGGTATGTGATACTCACTGGTGTTCCAACAGGGCACAAGATGAGTTCACCCTCGATCAATTAATATAATCTATAGAAATTAAATAAACGAGGTAATGTTTATAACAATGGATGTTAGCGATAATCCTACTAATATTATAAGCGCGAAAGTTTGTAAGTACGTATAGATGTTTGTTACTCTTTCACGAAAAAACTACAGTAGAAACTTTACAATAATATAGCTTACTCAGAATAACATTTAGACTATAATTTATCCCTGTACTCCCACGGCAATGAGAAGTACGCTGGTGAAACCGCGAGCCGCTTCTTGTTTTCAATACCTCTCATCCGATTAAAAAAAACACGAGTATGTATGTTAACGTAGCATACCTTATCACGGACTGCAATAGGCTATAAAAATAACCATCAACTTTTCAGACTGTAAAACTAAGTCAACGCGAGCGAATTTTTTTTGCGGGCAACAGCTAATATCTTATACTGCGATGTAGCTTGAAAATGTACTTAGTTAATTATTGTCTGTTCTCACAATTAGAGATCAAAGGGATTGTCGAATACACTAATAGTAATATAATCCATACTAATATTATAAAGCTGAAGTTTGTTTGTTTGAACGCGCTAATCTCAGGCGTCTACTACTGGTCCGATTTGAAAAATTATTTCAGTGTTAGACAGCCCATTTATCGAGGAAGGCTATAGGCTATATAACATCACGCTGTGATATATAGGAGTTGAGTAACACGGGTGAAGCTGCAGGCAACAGCTAGTATAATATAATAATAGTAAATGAATAATTTGATATAACCGCTTCTTATTTTTAGTCCCAAGACTTCAGTTTCCCTTGTTTCTTGTTCGTGCAACGTTTTTGAGTGCCTGTCTCGAACACACATAGTCTAAGATATATTTTTAATTAATATTAAAATCTAGATTAAACAAAGGTATATTAAATTTGTAATATACATTTTCTCAAAATCTGTAAATGCAGTTCAGAATATCTTAAACAGTTATGGATGGTATCCTAGGAACGTTTTCCTGGAACTATATCGGTTAAGGTGTGTATGACCCGTCTCAAAAAATCCAGAAAACCAATTGGAAGAAACCACGGCCGATGGGCTGATAGAGTTCTAGATTGTTCGGATCGGGTTCAGACGACGATCTCCTAGGCGTTCGTTGGTCTTGGCGTTGATGAAAAAGGCCTTTGGCTTGAGGATGGAAAAAGGTTGATAATGATGGTGAAATATATCGATTATTACGAAAACCATTTTAATACTTTTTAGGAGAATAGAGATAGGATTTGTATGTGTCTGTGGGGCCTCGATATCTATCTTCTCTTGTATCGGGATAGTTGCAAGCCCTTGTTTGCACAACACAAAATATTGCCTCTTCCTAGCCTTTATATATTTGAAGTTTGCAAATTTGTTCACAATAACATATATATTCCTTTTTTACAAAAAAAAATCAGACTCGACCACTAGGAGTTGCAGAGATAAGTATAAGCTGATAATACCTCACCAGCGAATAAATTTATATAGTAAAAATGCTTATTGTATGGCCATTTCCATATACAATAAATTACCATTAAATTTTAAGAATCTTTGTGGGAAAAAGTTTCAAAATGACTTATTTAAATTACTTTTGAGTAAAATGTACTATTCAATAAATGAATATTTACTTGATAATGAAATTAATTAGAGAATATCTAACTGTAATATAAAATTGTATGATGATGATGATAAGAATAGTTAACAGAGGCCTGGTATTGATTATGAATAGACTTTCTCACCAGATGTCAGACATTCTACTTTGAAATTATTGTTCGCACTATCTGTTCAGTTAAATTTAGATGTCACTCATTTAGATGTTAAAACAGCATTCTTAAATGGTTTTCTTAAAGAGGACATTTATAAGGTTCAACTAGTTATTAATTGTGATTCAAATAAGAATAAGATTGTTAAACAAAGTAATTTATGGTTTAAAGCAGTCATCTAGATCATGGTATTAGAGAGTGGAGCAATGTTTATGTGAGTTAGGTTTCAAAAGAAGTCGTATAGAGCCATGTGTTTTTACAAAAATGAATAATGATGTAAAAATTGTTATAGCATTATATGTTGATGACTTATATTTGTTCCAATAATCAAATAGAGACAGACAAGTTAATTTCAGTATTGATTATGATATTATGTAAGTAATTTTACTTCAAATTTCTGACTTGTCATACTTTTATTATTGTCAATACAATTTGTTTTCCCATTGTCACAGACCGTGCAATAAAAAAAAACCTTTAAGCGGAAAAGGGCTGGTTGTAAACAAAAATTGCGAGACATTATGTGTGTAGTATTTCTTAATTTTAATTATTTTCATTTGAAGTTATTTCCTTACTGTTTTACATTTTTTAGCTTCTGGAAAGGAGAATATTTAAAGGCCTTAAAGGACAATAAACATAATAATAAGTACATTGGTAACAAGTAAATTTATGACATTCTTCGTATGGAGTTGGATTTGAATTATTCTTAAGAAAACAATAAAGAAAGTAATACATCTAAAGTTTGAATTTTAGTTTTTATTCTGAAGGCATGGTAGTGTGCAACTATAACTTAATAAATTTAGGGTAAATAATAATGAATCATATATTGGACAAGAAAAAAAATTATTAATTTTTTTTATTACATATTTGAGCTTATTATTACATGATTTACTAATAAGCAAATATTTTACTTTAATTTAATTATTAATTTGAACAGCCGGTCAAGTTGCATGTTGCGCCATCTGGACGCGCGCCAAGTACGTTTAAAAAATTGTTTTCAATTGTAAAATTTGCCACAAAAATTTTGCAATTATTGAAAATCACAATGATTACTTTTTTAATTTATATTTTTTTGTAGATTGCAAATTTTTCTTTTTTTTGTAAATATACTACACCAATTGTTTTTTCAATTTTCACAGTTTTTAATGAGTGTTTCTTTTAATCCGAGAGGTTTTGTGTACTTGGTATTTTTATTTCATATTTTTTGTAAAGATTAGTTTATTTTTTTATTTTACAGTGAAACTGTTTTTTGTGGGATATTCTCTTCTGTTGAAGTTACCGATGAATTATTGACTTTGCATGTTATTATGTTTTAATTTATTATTATTATTTAAAAAAAAATGACTTATCAAATATTGTTTGCACACTGACATGTAGAATATGAGAGCCTGTGAAATATGAAAACCTATGTACACCATATTCTGGCAAATAAAATAATTCTTGAAACTACCGTGAAATTGCGAACATCGTGTTTTGGCTACCTGTCTAGAATTATCAGTAAGAACCGTTCTCTCAGTAACTTCCTTCTTCCTAAGACCTCTTACGTAGACACATTTAGTAGTATTTAAATCTGTTTAAAATCCTTTTATCTCTTGAACAGTATGTTTATAAGCACCTATTTGTAAAAAAAAAAACATTCACACGGCCAAATTGAAAATAATCTTTGCCATTCGAGAACCGTTATTGTTCAATGTCTCGAGGTTGGTAACATTTTTTGTTTGTATACGAATTTGCGGCGCGCGCCTTGTTGAATTGTTATTAGGACCAAGATAAGATGCTCATTTATCGCTATGTACATTTAAATTAAAATTACATATTATCATACTAATGTGTTTTATTGTATTTAAGAACGTTATTTCGTCATGATGTCAACTTTACGGTTATGTGAGAGCACCTTTATTTGAATTCTACCCGCTAATATGTTTCGTAAAATAACATTATATTGGTTAAATAACTCGAATTCTTCAGATCGGAATGTGCATTGGAAAATCTAAGGAATAGCCATTGCGATGCCTTTTCTATACAGTCTTCGTATTAAAACGGTTATATTTTTTTCTAACAAGACGATTATATTCGTGACTTAAATTTATGTTAGCATGATATTATTTTTATAGCCTGACCAGAAATATATATATCTTGTTTTCTAATGTTTACGCGAATTTCACTCATTATAATGAAACACTTTTTTACGGATTTTATCGCGGTTTATTAAGATTTTTACAAGCCCGACGTTTCGCCGTATAATAAACCGCGATAAAATCCGTAAAAAAGTGTTTCATTATAATATATATATCTTGCAATATTACGGAAAATTTTGGAACTATTTCTGTATGGAATATGTGTTACCGTATAAAAGATACAGTGTCAACAACAATTCGGGATTTATATACTTCTGGTGATGAATGAAACTATAATGAGTGAAATTCGCGTAAACATTAGAAAA
This sequence comes from Helleia helle, assembly GCA_963853865.1. NCBI lineage: Eukaryota > Metazoa > Arthropoda > Insecta > Lepidoptera > Lycaenidae > Helleia > Helleia helle. The sequence continues at coordinate 12,907,442 of OY971420.1, forward strand.
CAATTTACTTCTGGTCAGCCTATAATTTATAATATTTTTACGTTAATAATTGCTAGTAAACAAAAAAGTTTACATATGTTTTTTTTTCTATGTAAGTTTAAAAAAGTATTTGACGTGAGCGTGGCCAGTGGCCTGACTAATTAGTGACTACTTATATAGCACCTTCGTTATGATACTATCAGTCGAAAGCACGATAAGTAGAGTACGGTATAAAACGCTTAGTGTCAGCTAACATTTATTTTATATCTAACAAGGGCACTTAACGTAATCTTAGTTTTATCAGGTCAAAGTTGGGTTGAAGTCCTAGCAGACGGTTTTTGTACAACGCCACCACAATTACTATGTTATTTGGAATATAAGAATCGATTTTCTGATTATTTGTAGGTTTAATATTTTTATTCTGAATAAATTCTGAATTAAACTAAAAATTGTGAGATCTGAACGTAGTTTGATTTCTATAAAGTTTACTTAACTCTTCAATTGCTAGCAATAAAAAAAACTAGATGCGAATTGCAGTTGATAACTCTTTAATTTACCTCTTTCCAGGAACGCGTCCTCTACTTGATGAACATGTAATTCCAATTATTAGTAGACCATCGGTTGCCGTTTTTAAGTAAATCAATTGAAATTCCTACTCGCTACAGAGGTTACGGTGAAAAAGTTGTAAAATCATTTTTTATGTCGGGGGTGTTCAATTCCAGATTTTTCACGTGCCCAATATAAAAAAAGTACCATTTCCTACTCCTGTAGCTGGTCCATAGCTCATGCGCGAAGCAACAGATTGGCGGGGGATACCTCTCCCGTCCGACATCATTGTCACGGACTGCCATTCGCGCGCGGAACGTCCCTATTGCTTGACGTACTCTCAGTGTTTCCAAGTTGAGCTTCGAGAGTTCGTACCTGTAAAAGGTAGGTTTAACGTTACGTTTAAAAAATAAATTTTATTTTACGTCTTTTATTTTTTCTTCCAATTCTTTACAATCTTAAAAAAAGTCTGAGTGTTTATGATTGGGATGTTTGTTATTTATGGTGGAATTTTGATGGTGTTTTTATATGTAAATGTGAGAATATTTTTTTTATATTCTTAAGTCGGTTTTGCCTTTACTAACAAGTAGTTAAAAAACGTAAAAAAAGAGCTTTAATACTTTTGTTTTCATAACTTTATTATGTGTTTATTGTTGATTTTTTAAATATTGTTTCAGTTATAGTTTTTAATAGTTTATTATTATTGTTTTTTTTCTGAATCACAATTTTTCGTAAAACTAAAATGTCGGAGGCCCCTTTTAGGCACCCAATGCCTGTACCAGGTATCATCGCTCTTCGTTATCTTACGAAATACATACTACATAATATTATACCACAAAATTATGAATACAATATTAAAGTATTGGTATTAAAGTAATGGCAAAATTTATTAAAGTATAGGTATTAAAGTATATTTAAGTATTAAAAAATTAAATGCCGACTATTATTATAGTACAAAACTATTTAAAACGAGCTCGATATTTCGACATTGCCTACAAATGTATTCACGCTCCGCGTAATAAAAGTGAAAAACATGGTAAATACAAAAAAAAAAAAAACATATCCCGATTTTAAATAACTTTATTCGTGAAAAATAACCATGTTAACTTAAAATCTGACATTGTATGATTATAATAATTCATATTACGGTTTTTTAATGCAATATTATTAATGTTTATAATGGTCCATAGATCATTAAAAAAATAATTAAGTTTTTACGTGAATTGTAGATATGAGAGCCACATTTCAATAGTTGGTTTTTAAATTTAAAGTTGTCGTTAAAAGAAAACAAAAAATATTCGGCAGTTCAATTTAGAACTTTTTAAAGCTAAAAACTGTACATATGTTGTAAATTTGTTAATTGTAAAATTAAATAAATCATTACGGTAGTATAAAGTCCGGTAGGATCGCCTCTATAGGGCCATATTCTGTTTAAAAGTTGTTTAAGTTTTGAATCAAAACATTATTCAACTATTATAATATAGCTTTTGAAATTTTGTCAAGCATTGGAAACCCCGATTTAAAATCTTGAATAAATAAAAAAGTTCAAATATTTTTTTTTGTATCGAGTAGGTATACGGGTAGTTGAAAAAAATACAAACATACGAATTGAGAACCTCCTCCTTTTTTAGAAGTCGATCAAAAAGTAAAGTTTGGATCATAAGTTGTAGGTAGTAGGTACATACGAATACATATATTTTATACAAAATATCCTACCTTAAAAAGAAGCCTAAATTAGGCTATTCGAAAAGAAAAAAAAATGAAACAATTTTACGGATTTTATCGCGGTTTATTAAGATTTTTACAAGCCCGACGTTTCGGATACTTTACAGCAACCATGGTCATGGACTCCTCCTCCCGTGACCATGGTTGCTGTAAATTGTTTCATTTATGTTGTTTCATCAATGAGTGAAATTCGTAAACATTAGGAAACAATATAAGAAAAAATATATATAAATTTAATAAAAAAATAATGTTATTAATAGTTACTTATTGTTTTATTGCCATTCACAAAAGAGTATACATATATTATATTCCCAAAAACGTAATTACATTTTATTATACGTATAGTTTAATATAATTTTGCTTCATTTGTACCAGTATTATCAAATGTATTCAACAGGTATTTTCATATTATTATCTCCTTTCAGTTTTTATTACGGACATTTGTTTTTATTTTAATTTGATGATAAAGAACGGAAAGTAGGATATATAATAGAAAATAATGGATATCTTAAGAATAACGGGAAAAAAGAAATGGTTTTTTGGATAAATGCTTATTTCTTATCGCCGACGGTTAGAGCCTACTGTTAACTTTCTATCTATAGATATCTTATAATACCTTCAGTGATTCTTCTATAATAAATAATATCGTACTATAGTAATATTATAAACGCGAAAGCTTGTAAGAATGGATGGATTTATGTTTGTTACTCAATTACGCAAAATCTACTAAATGGATTTTAATGAAACTTTACAATAATACATCAGAGTAACATAATATAGGCTATAATTTATCCCTGTACTCCCACGGGAATCTGGAATTACGCGTGTGGAACCACGAGGTGCTGCTGGCTTTCTTTAAAATGCTGCATGGGTACCACCATCTTGTTCAATTCTCCCATGAAACAGTTTTGATGTATTTCGGAGAGAAGGGTAAGACGGACAGTGTAATTATTGGCACCGAGACTTGGGATCTCAGGACAGGTAACATATCAGCGTTGGGGTTCAGTAGCCTAAGGTGAAACTTGGACGAAGCAAAATGAGCCTAGGGAGCTGCTTTTTGTACCCTTCTTATAAGAAGAGGGGGCAAACGAGCAGGGGGACAAGGGGCGAGGATGGGAACCTTACCCCATTGTACTCCCGACGTTGGGAGGGGTTGTTCTGTGGTGCGGGACAACTCATTTGTGGAAGTGGCATCAGTCCCTTGAAGGACTGACTAGCCGTTGAGGTGCCTTGTTTGCTATTATATCCGGGGCATCTCACTAAAGGTGGCATTGGGGGCACTCGCAGGATTTTTGTGGGTAGAGCTGCGTCCACCTTACTACTTTTTGGGTGTAACAAGTCCCACATACCAGCCTGGGGAGACTCACTCCCCCGCGGGATGCCTCAGAGCATTTCCAGGCGTAAAAGAAAAAAAATGATAGGCAAAATATACATGAGTTACCTAGGATAGTTCCAGGTAAACTAGATTATGTTCATGGGCGACGTCAACCACTTATCATCAGGTGGCATGTCTGCCACTAACATAAAAAATACCGGTGGGAGAAATACGCGCGCCCGTCGACATGAGTACTTTCACCAGTTAATTTCTTCCTGAAACGCCTTTGCTGTGTTTCGCAGAGGAAGGCAGGAGAGGTCGTCTTATTGCTGAGACTTACCATCTCACGTGTCAGGATAGCCAACACACGAAACTTTTTTCTTTTTCTTTCCCCTACCCCTCCCCCTCCCAATGTCGGGACAGTACAATGGGGTGAGGTTCCCATCCTCGCCCATTGTCTGCCTGCTCTTTTGTCCCCTCTTCTTATCTGCTCTCTCCCTGCTACCCGTCTTGGGTACAAAGAGCAGATCCCTCGCTCAAGTTGCCTCAACTAAGGTGCTGGGCACACCCTAGGCTACTGAGCCGCACCGCCACGACAAGGCTTGAACCATTCAAGTCTTGTCGTAAGCCTTGTTACTCGAAGCCTGGGCTTGTTATGTTGTTGTTGTTTAACTTTTTTGTTTATCGGTGATACTGGGCAATTATTACTATGTATTTGGGCACGTTTGTCGCTTTGCCTACACAGCTAACACAAAATGTTGGAAGCAATCATGTATGGAGTGCTTTTATATTGAGCTCGGAAAACTTTACATTTCTTTGCATACTTAAACAAAAGTATCGAAGGTTTTTATCAAACTGCCTATCTTGCCTCTTTCAGGATAGATTTTAAAGCTTCGTACGCATAATTTAAATATTTTGTACAAAGTGCTCAACGATGAGTGAGTCCATTGTTTAGCTTCTAAAAGTGAATAAACAATGTACAGTGAATAACTTTCAACGTTAAAAGTATTTGAATTTAAAATTACTATATCTTTTTATTATCATGAGTTTTTTATTATTATTAAAAAGACAATCTACCATATATCGAATTCTGTATTTTTGTTAGCTTTTGTTGGTTTGAGAATATAAAAAAATATTATTCATATCATACCATATTTTATAATGAGATTTCAAATAATGATTAAAATCTTCATTTAAATGTAAATTTAAATGAAGATTTTTAATATTGTATGCGCTCTGATTTAAAAATATTTTAAAAAGTAATGAGAAACAATCATTACAAACTCCGAACCAGGTGGGATGGGACGATCTTTTCTTTTCTTTTGCGCCGGAAAATAGTCTTAGGCATCCTGTGCGGGAGGGGGGACTCCCCAGGCGGGTATGGTCTAACGATAAGTCCACCTTATCTACGCAGCTTTTCCGACTGAAACTCTACTTCGGTGAGGTACCCCGGATCTGTTGAGCAAACAAGGCACCTCGACGGCTAGTCAGTCTCTCAAGGGACCGACACCACCTCCACAGAGGGGTCGTCCCGCACCACAAAGAGGGGTACAAAGAGCCCCCTCGGCTCAATATGCTTCGCCCAAGGTGCAGCAGCTCACCCTAGGCTACTGAGCCCCACCGCCACGACAAGGCTCGAAACTTGGTGGGGATGAATAAGACCTAGAAAGTGATTTATTAATTTAATTTATTAACGTTATAACAAAGCATTACAATATGCAGTGAACGAAAAAAGCGCGATATGTCCAACACGCACTTGACGGGTTTTTATCTAAATGACCCGTATAATGTTAACGTAAAATGGATTTTCTTTCCCATTTCGCTGTAACCACAGAACAGTAAAAGAGGTTAGAAAGGCTGAGTGGGCATAGCGCGCGAGCCCTGAATGTGCACCTGAAGCATATATCTGTCAAAGTGTTTACAAACTCACTTCAGTTTTGCCCAATTTTCGTGACGCGCACCGGTAATTCGTATTTTTTGAAAAAAATGCAAAATTGTGCTATAATTTCATGTCTCAAGAATAGCACAAACTATACCTTGAATAAAGACGGGATTTCCTTTCACCTCTAAGTCACAAACACCGATATTTTAGTGAAATTTAATACATAAACGCAAAATATTCTTAATACGTCAATAGTGCTTCCATGAGCAACATAATGAACTTATCGATATCGATAACTTTTGCTGTTGAAATAAAATTTATTTTAAATATTTTGACGGTCCTTGGGTTCGATTCCCGGCCCGGCGGATATTTATATACCTCTCGTAGTGTATGTAGATAAACGTACATTGTGTTATGAGTTATGACGTTTGTCTCGAGCGCATACGCTACGAGGCGGGCAGAGTGGGGACAGTCAAGGTCAGACCGTCGGCCCGATTGGACGTGGTGGTGCGTTCGCGAGCCAAATAAGCATTTATACATATATAAACAAAGAGTACAACTACTACACCTCTGATTATATTCATGCAATGGATGCGTATTTTAAGGTTGCAATCAGTATTTAAAACCTTGAATTTTTGTATTGAGTATAAGCGATTGTAGCCTGTTGTACTCTTATTTAAATTTTTATTATTTTTTACAATTATAGTTAATTTAAAGCCTTTCTAGATTTCCAAAGGATGGAGACAGAAAAGAGAAATGGATTAATGCAACAGGTCGTCCTCCTAGTTGGTTTCCATTAAAGACTAGCACAATTTGTTCCAAGCATTTCGTTAAGACTGATTTTATTACAACGCCACATAAAACGTATTTAAAACCAACAGCAATACCACAATTAGAAATTGTCTGCATACAATCGCTGGTATGTATAATAAAATTGTAAATTACTTCATTAAGCCTTTTTTATTAATGAATAATCAATATGACAGTCTTTAATTTTCAGATAAATATCCGAAAAGTACTTCCTCGTTAAAAACAACGACTTATTTTTATCCATACAGTCAAATTTGGGCTTATGAGTAAGATACATTGCTTAAGGTTGAACTAGTCGACGGCGCGAACTCTAACAAAATGATTGCTATCTCACCTGACATAGTGCGCGAACATGTGTGCTAGAATGAAATGCATAATGATTCATTCTGAAAATGTCCTTTTAGCAAAACAGTTATTATATAAAAACAAGTAAGTGTATCTTTTCAAAATAATTTTATTTTATCTTTTGAATAACTATACTATATCTGTACGGGATTTATTTTTGAGCTTTCGTGCTCGGTATACTATTAATTTACACCCAAAGTTGGGCTAAAATCAGTGTTGAAATACGAAAATTTAGAAGCTTGTATTTTTTAATGTATAATTGTTTTAGGATTTTGGGTACATACACACATAGATAACGACGAGATCAATTTATATTATACTTAGTTTTTTATGGTCAACGTCAAACATTGTAGTAATTACTGTTCTGCGTTTGTATAGAAAGATGAGCGACTTGTGTAACCTTAAACATAAATCAGCAAAGTTTTCACTAAATAACACATCACAACAAACATAAATAAAAAAAGCATAATTTGTTAATAATATCATTACAAATTATATTGTGGGTATTACAAGAACGTAGTCAAAAAACTATTTGTAAATTTTATTTTTAAATATTTTTGTGTTGAGTCTTGTATGTATTATACATAAACATGGAGAACGGATGGCCGATGGGCCAATAAGGTTCAAGAGTGGAGTCCGCGTTTAGGAAGAGGAAGTGTTAGTCGGCCATTAACCAGGTGGGAAGACGAACTCAGTGCAGTGGCCGGTCCATGTTGGATGAGAGTGGCAAGGAATCGGCCGTTTTGGCGTTCATTGAAGGAGGCTTATGTTCAGTGGACGGATAAAGGCTGATGATGTATGTATTTACAAAAAAAATGTATTAGGAAGGAAGGAATATAATAATATACAGCCAGGTCATATGTTTAAAGCCTCGGTCAGACGGTGCGATGCTAAATGTCCAAATACAAATTTAGAATTATTGTAGATTTTTTTTAATGTATAAAAACTAATCTAGCAGCTTGACTTAAAATAAAAATATTGTTTATAATACTTATTCGTTATTTTATTGACAACAATCATTTTCACCACAGATACATTAATATAATACTTGTATATAAAATTAAGCCTAAATAATAATTCCTTATAATTATAATTTTCATGACTACACTTACCTCTCAATCTCTGAGACGCGTAAACTGCGTAGATTCCGTAATATAAGATTATAATATAAGTCGTAATTTAATAAAAAACAGTAAAATTCTATGTATTTTGTGCAAAAAAATATATCGACAATTTAGTGAATTCTACCACATCCCTACTGTATTGCCAATGTAAAACTTATTTATTTGATTGAATTATGGATAACTTATTAGTTCGTGGATAAATAATTATTTGGGACCAATATTTTCTAATGTTTTAATATTGCACAACTATTGTTTGAAATAACTCGTCATAAATGCGGTTAAATTTTAGTACTGATAAACAACTTTGCACGAATTAGTGCAAAATTTGTTACGTGTGACAACTCAAACATAGTGATAGACTTTCACACATCAACATATTGATACAGAAACTACCCTAGCACATTAATATAAGGTATATTTTTGAAATAACCTTTTTGCTTAGTGTTTGTAACCAATGGCAACGACTACATATTTTCACTACATAAAAAATTATGTAGTGAAAATACGAAGTATTTATTGAAATGTGTGCGTGCGACTGGCAACAGCGGTTTTCATACAATTGTGACTTATTCGCCCTTCTAACCTCTTTTACTGTTCTGTGGCTGTAACACATTATTACTGGCTCCTGGTAGCATTAGTAGCTGATGGGATTACTTACTTGGGGACATAAAATTCTACTATCAGTGAAAAGGAGCTATAATTAAATGAATTCAACATGATCATCACCATTAACCTTTTTTCGTCCATTGCTGGACTTAGGCCCGATTCAATGAATATCAAGACGGCGATGCACCACCACGTATCGAATCTGAACCGGCTGTAGCACGGAGATCATCGTTCTATCTACTTCTTGATTTTATCACCATCATCAGCCTCTATTCATCCACTGCTGAACATAGGGCTCCCGCAATGAACGTTAAGATTGCCGATCCCTTCGGAACCATCCAAGTCCGATCGGCCACCGGCCTTCTAAACTTATTTGAACAAAATTGTTTCTTTTATTGTAAAAAATATACTATTTTTTAACCGACTTCAAAAAAGATGAGGTTCTCAATTCGTCTGTATGTTTTTTTTGTATGTATGTAACACGATTACTCCGCCGTTTGTGCATAGATTTCCAATTGTAATTTTTTTGTTAGAAAGTTTCAGTTTTGAAAGCTGGTATTTCCAATTTGGTCCCATATTAATTTTATTAAGATCTGACAAGCCGCTTTTTAATTATTCCCAATAATGCCTATTTGGTTGATTTCTTCTACCTCGATGATAATATGCTCATTTTATTACTTGTCGATGTAACAATTGTATAGGATGCTTTGGTAGCACACCATAGTATGTCGCGGTCATCGTAATCATCATCGTCGTCATCATCATCGTCCTTTAGCCGTCCACTGATGAACATAGGCCTCCTTCAATGAACGCCAAGACGACGAATTTCGAAATCACTAAAAATTTAGAAATAAGGACATTTTACAAAAAATTAAAACCGACTTCAAAAATACTAAACTAAAAAGTAATAAAATAACTGTGTTTCTTTAATTTTTGTGCTTACAACTTATAATCAACTTAATCTTCTACTAATGTAAATACAATCTTTGCGTTTACCACGTCATTATAGTTACTTTTGGAGTCGGTGTCGTATTTGTTGCTGTACCCTACCTACCTACCTTGGCTAAAACCATACCATCTGTTGGCATAAAGGAAGCATCCACGAAGTAATATGTCTAGAATTTTCGCAAATGAAAGTAGCTATATTCTTGAAAGCCAAAAAAAAAAACAAATGTCAGTAAATTCAAATGATTGTAGCAATCTATGAATCGAGAAATAAAACATTTACAAAATTGAGGTTATGAACATTCTACGTTCAAATAGGGAATTGTTGCGAAATGTGAAAGAAGTTTACTCATATGTTTACATTTTTAGGGTTACGTTTTATGAAAAATATCTTAAAAATCTACTTTTTTTGTTTTGTCAAAAAAAATGTGTGTATGAAGTTACATCTAAATGGAAATCGCCCTATCGCATCTTTATGCAAAATATCCAAAAAAAAACCTTTTTTTGTTCTGTCGAAAAAAATGGTTTTCTTTTTTTTCGGAAGTGCTAGACTTTTCGGCCTGATGGCCTTTAAGCTCAATTGGTACAGTAAGTGAACAGATTGCTCACTTAAGAAATATTTGAAAGGTGGACGCCCCCCTCCGCGCCCCGCAGGGGGCGCGGTTCATCGCGCGCGCTGCTCGGGAGAGCAGGATTTGGACTAGTCAAATCCGATACGGTTGACGAATCTTTTATGGTTGAATTTAACCTATCATCATGAGGACCGGCCTCATCCCTACCTCTGGAGAGGGAGGTGGGTCACGCGCGGTGCCCAAGCAATCTAGCGGTAGCGTAGTGCTACTGCTTTTAGCGCGGGTGTTAGCATTCGCGATCGGTCCGGAGACGAAAAAAATGTGTGTATGAAGTTACATCTAAATGAAAATCACCCTATCGCATCTAGTCTACATTTTCCTTAATTCCAAACCTCACTTTACCAATAACTGTTACGGCCAATCTCCGGCAACTTTAACTGCAGACAAAACAACATTAAGGCAGCCACGTCTTTCGAAAGATAATATTATTGTTACCAACATACCTTTACACAAAAGTCAAAACAATCAACTCTTTGTACATAACCCAAAACTACTTTGGAAATCCATTAAACGCTTCTGCTATATAAAAAAAGATAATGAGGAAGCAACCGCGCTTTTAACTCCATTAAAAACTCCTCAACAGACCTTGGATTCAATAAATGAATATTTCACTAATGTGGGTAAATCATTGGCGCGGGATATACTATTGAAGCTGAATACAACAGAGTATAGTTACTCAGCAATTGCACGTTTACGGATCACAAAGTGAATTCTTTTGCTTTGATGCCCACGGATACTAAGGAAATAGCCAACATCATTAAAAGTATGAAAATTGACTGTGCTACTGGCATTGATCGTATTTCGACTAGGATCTTAAAAGATAACATTAATATTTTATTACAACCTCTTACAGACACATTTAACCAATGTTTTAATGTAGGCGTTTTCCCGACAGTATTGAAACGAGCAATAATCAGGCCTATCTTCAAATCTGGCGATAGACGAACAGTAAGTAACTATCGGCCTATTGCCATCTTACCAACTATATCTAAGATTTTGGAGCGTATCAATTATAATCGACTGGTTGACTATCTGGACTCAAATAATCTGATATCGGCAAATCAATATGGCTTTCGACGGTAGTTATCCACTAATCATGCAGTGGATGAACTAACTAACTTTGTGGTCTCAAATAATGATGATGGATATAAATGCGCGGGTATTTTTCTTGATTTACCTAAGCCTTTGACACGGTCTCGGTGCCAATTTTATTGGCAAAGTTAGAACGCTTTGCTATTAGGGGAGATACACTCAACCTATTCAAATCGTATCTATCGGATAGGACTCAAACTGTAAAAATCGATTCCCAGTATAGTAAAGACAATCTTATTGAATACGGTGTTCCCCAGGGCAGTATTATGGGGCCTTCCCTCTTTTTGATCTATATTAAAGACCTTTGTTCTCTAAATATTCCAAACTGCAAGATCATAACTTATGCTGATGATACTGTTTTGCTATTTAAGGGACACACGTGGGAGTTGGTCCAGAGACACGCAGAGATAGGTTTAAAGACTGTACTTCTATGGTTAGATAAAAACCTTCTAATACTAAATCTTCTGAAAACAAAGTTCCTTACTTTCTCTACTACGATAAAAACGCAGCCTAACAAGAACTTCACAATAAAAGCTCATAACTGTTTGTCACTGGAACAATGTACATGTGCATCGCTTGAGCGAGTAACCCATGTCAAATACCTTGGAGTAATTATTGACAGCTATCTTAGATGGGACAAACATGTAATGACTCTTGCAAATAGAATTAGAAATCTGGGGAGGGTTTTCAAAACGGTTAGGTACCTAGGCAACGACAGATTCCAAATAAGTATATACAAAGCATTAGCAGAGTCAATCCTACGGTACTGCATTACATCATGGGGCGGTGCTGCTAAATCACACTTCATACACCTAGAAAGAGCACAACGCATGCTTCTTAATATCATTAACTTTAAGCCTTTTCTCTATTCTACCACTCAATTATATAATGAATTTAAAGTACTCACCGTTAGGCAACTCTTCTTACATAGTTTAATATTAAAACAACACCGTTTCCCTAGGAATTACATGAAACACAAAAATTCAAGACGCAAAAAACCTATAATTTTTGATGTTCCACTTACCAAGCTTAAAAAAGTCAATATCATGCAAGGTCACTGGGCCCTTCCATATACAACTACATCAACAAGGTATATGACATTTCCAACTTATCCTACTATGGGCTGAAGAGACTGATGCATAACTGGCTGCAGAGATTAGATTACGACGACACTGAAACTATTCTAGCTGAAAACGTATAAAACAAACACCCTCACGGACACCTACTCACTACACATAGTATTGTATTCTATTTTAACTTTGTATATGTTTATCGTATCTTACCCATCCTTACTTGTAATTATTTAATTATTATATATCTTCCCTATAAATTTTTTTGTTTATTAATTATCCTAAAATAGTTGGCAGCACGTTGGCAATTACAGTTATTATTCTAATTATCAATCACTAGCTATAACATTTTTTCCCAATTGATCAAATAAATGAATGCATAACAAAAGCCGAAAGAAAACACTGGCTGGCTCAGCACAGGGCTTCCTAGTGAGTCAACCAGTGAACCAAAAAAAAAAAAAAAACTACTTGATTCATCTTACATAGTAGTATGCATAAACTGATGTTAAATATGATTTTATTGTTAAATAAAGAAACTGTAATTTTTTTTGTCCATTTCTAGGTAGCAGTTGCTTCATATTGTTATAATATAAAAAAAAAACAAATGAAGAAATATTGGTTGATTTTTTTTTTCAGGAGGTCAGAAAATTCTTAAATAGACCTTACGAAAGTTGACGCAATAATAAGATAATTTCGCTATTACATATTATATTGCAGCCTGTCTCTAGTATGGCGTAATTGTTACCATCATCCTTGATTATTTATTTTGCGCGCCTCGTATGAAGTATTGATGACGTAGTGATCGAAATGTCGAAAAAAAAACAGTTTTCTCGAAACAGTTTTTTGAAATGAGTGCACTTAATATATCAAGGTGGAAGGTTTGCGCTGTGCCGCGCTTCCGTCTGCTTAGGTTGGTTGGTTGTTTATGGGTATCACCACCCTTGTTTCACTCGTGAAACAGCTTTGCTGCGTATCAGAGAGAGAGGTAAGGTCAATAATCTGTCCGCCACATAAAATATATTTCATTAACATCTCATGAGGAGGCAACCGAGCAGTCGGAGCCTTATGGTGACTACTGACGCCCATAGACATTTGCACAACCAGAAGTTGTGACGATGCGTTGTCCTCCTATTCCCTATCCCCCTAATGGACCACCGGAAACTCATAAACCGCACGTAACGCGACAGCATAGCTGTCACTTGACGCCGGTGTTATGTGAGCGAGAGGTACCACCCCGGTCGTGCCCACCGGCTGCCAGGCCCAATTCGGCTGCAAGACAGCATGGCACTACATCTTACTAAATTACATAATGAATATATATTATTGTTTATTATTATAACATTAAAAATAATCTTTAGTGGAAATCCGTGTGTTAACGGACCGGTTTATGTCGTGTACATTTGTTACTACGTTAAAAAAAATTGAATTGCGGTTACAGCTTGCCTCAAGTGCCCGTCTAATTACTGGCACAAAGACTGCCTTATGTCTCAGGATGGGCAACACATGAATAAGTTGCCTGGGCTAATCTCAGATTAACTTGTTTATGATCAATGGTGACACTGACCACTTACCATCGTGTAGCTCGTCTGCCCATTTGCCTATTAAATTATCATAAAAAGTGGCTGTGACATACGGACGGATAGACAGACAAACAGACATGACGAATCTATAAGGGTTCCGTTTTTTGCCATTTGGCTACGGAACCCTAAAAAATATAATTATACATAAATAATAGAATAAATGTTCAAGTTTTCTTTTAAATTTAAGCGTATTAATATTTATGTATGTACTATTAATACATAATATATTTAAAACCCATTTCGCTGAGTTACACGTAATTAAATATGAACGCTGCACGAATCCCGGGTACTAAAACTCAATTTGATTTACCTTTTGTCTTTCGAGTTCAGCTCGTTACATGTAAGCTGTTACAGTGAGGGTAATCTTACAACAAAATCCGTGCCGAAAATGTTCTAACTCAATAATTAGTACCTACCAGAAACAATATAATAGTAAACGTGTTCAGTAAACGACCTAGTGACCTTCAAAAAAAGTACTCATATTTGGAACGCATCTGCTAAGTTGTTTTCGAGTCTGTCTCGAATTCTGGATACGACTATTAGTATCGAAGGTTCTCTTTATAGTATCTAAAGTTAATAGTTGTGTCGACATGTCTATAATAACAGTTTATAATTCATACATTTATATATAACCAGTCCATGTTGGCGGAAGATCGTCCGTCTCGGCGTTCATTGAGGCTACGTCCAGGCAAGGCAACACACGTTAATTCCTTTCGTGTAGCGGGTATCTGTCCATTTGCCCCCTTTTCTATAATAAAATTCTAATAAGAACATACAATGTGTTACGATATTGTATACCTAATATAGTACAAGCAGATTTAAGAGGCAATATTCCGACTAATTGATAACCTCCTTATTTTTGAAGTCGGTAAAAAAATTATAGATTACTTATTTTTGCCGCATTTTAGCTGCATTCATTAAGTCATAACTTACATACATACGTAATGTATTAAATTAAATATCAAATCAATTTTCAAGTTCCACCTATGACTAAAAAAGGAAATATGACATCATATTATATTCTTATTCTTTAATAGTTCCTATTTCACACGTGTTTTTTTCATTATGAACATGTACGAATCTTTATTTATGACTAGCTGTTGCCCGCAGTTTCGCCCGCGTTAACTAACTCAACTTAACTACTGTTAGTCACAGCGTGATGGTATATAGCCTATAACCTTCCTATATAAATGGGCTATCTAACACTGAAGGAATGTTTAAAATCGGACCAGTAGTTCCTGAGATTAGCGCGTTCAAACAAACTCTTCAGCTTTATAATATTAGTATAAATTATAAATAAAGATTCATACGCCATGTTCATACGCAGTATGATTATACTAACTGGTGCCCGCGACTTCGTCTGGGCAGGATAAGATTTTTGTTTTTTTTTTAAATAAAAAGTATCCTATGTTACTTCTAATACCTTCAAGAATATGTGTACCTACAAAGTTTTATGATGATTGGTTAAGTAGTTTTCGCGTGAAAGCGTAGCAAATAAACAGTATCATATTTATAATAAGTAGGTATTAATAGGAAATAATGTCATAAAAAGCGATTGGTCAGTAGAATAAACATTTTGGTTTTATCCAGATTATTTAGTGCTCAAAATATATGCGAGCGTTTTATAAACTAAAACATTTATATTTCCAACATGCTTCAAGTAAAAGAAAAAGTAAATACATCTTCAAACCGCATAAATATTTCTTATCTGTAATTTAATTCAAGGTTTAATATAAAGAGGTTTTTTACAAAACAAAGCTCAGAAGAGAATAAATTAAACGTGATTTTGCATAGTAATTGTGTATGAGCTGAGTAAACACATAGTTTATATTTCGTCGAACAAGGGATTTGTTTACTCTCCTAAAAGAACAACATATTCGCCATTATTCCGTTGCACGAATGATATAATTCGCCATTTTACTGTTTATTATTTTTATCTTAAAAGATTTTTCCAATTTCTAGAGAAAAGGGGAAGAATATATGTATAGCCATAGCCTGACCAGAAATAACCTTGGGTGGTGTCGCTACTATATCTTTTTAACGTCAACACATAGTCGTCCATACATAAATTAGTTCCATAATTTTCTGCAATATGGCGAGATTTTTTATTTTTCTGGTCAGGCTATATAAAAAATAATTTTATACATTTATTTATATTTAATCTACGGTAATAAAATAAATATTATGAGTTTTGACAGACATTTCGAAGCTCAATTTTTTATTATCTTATTTTAATTAAGGTAGGTTAAAGGCTCTAACCTACTCTTACCTACAGAAAAATATTTGCTATACATAATGTGAATAGACAGACTTTCATTACCTACACGAATTATTCTGGGATTGAAATTCATAGACATTTATAACCGTCCACTGAATTAAATGAAAGGCCATTAACTTCATTAGAAGAACGTCAACGTATACAATACATGTTGTGTATGAAAGGATTAAATCTGATATTGAATCAATATTAGATGAAAATGTAACATCAACCATAACATGTAACTTGAACCTCGATCCGACTTCAGGTAACCTTTGTGTAAAAGCTTTTAGTTGCCCCTTTGTTAAAGGCTCTTTGAAGGTTTTTCACAATAGTGTCGTTCAAGTATAACATGTGTAACTCTATAGTTTAATGTTGTTCAGTATTTGTGGGAGGAAAATACTCTCCAACAACATGCTATTTAGGCAATGATGCTTACTAAATACTTCAAAGTAGATTATTAGAATACAAAACAGATATATGAGAATATACCGTCTCTCACTAGCCTAAGGTGTGCCCAGCACCTTGGGCGAAGTGAATTGAGCCGAGGGGGCTCTTTGTACACCTCTTATAAGAAGAGGGGACAAAAAGGCAAGGGGCGAGGACGGGAACCTCACCCCATTGTACTGTCCCGACGTTGGGAGGGATTGTTCTGTGGTGCGGGATAGCCCCTCTGTGGAGGTGGCGTCGGTCCCTTGTGGGACTGACTAGCCGTCGAGGTGCCCTGTTTGTTTATTAGATCCGGGGCACCTCACCAAAGGCGGCATTGGTGGCACTCGCCGGGTTTTAGTGGGCAGAGCTGCGTCCACTTACCAGCTTTCGAGCGCAGCGAGTCCCACATACACGCGTGGGGAGACCGACTCCTCCGCGGGATGCCTCAGAGCATTTCCCGGCGTTAAAGAAAAAAAAAAACAAAAGGTTTCATTTAAATCCATTCAGTGTTTTTTGCGTGAAAGAGTAACAAACATCCATCCATCCATACTTACAAAATTTTGCGTTTATAATTATATAAGAAGATAGAACCTGATACAGTAGATGTAGACAAAACAAATCCATGTCTCGGTTTCATTATACAATTATCCGGCTCTTATCCCAGAAATGCGTCAGATCTAGTTCAATTACATTAAGATTATGAAATGACAATTGTTGCAAATGAGAACATATTAAAAATGTATAAATGCGAACTTTCGTAGCAAAATAAACGCAATTTATTCTAGTCCTTTAAACTCTGAACAGTTTGAGACATCCCCGAAGTGGCTTTCTGAATGGAGTTGATAAAATCTTTGCCGCTTTTTTCTGTGATGTTACAACTTTGCGCTTTTATTAAGAAACTACAAGCCGTTAGAGATGTTTAAAAAACGAGAAAAAATATTCAGTTTTCTCTTTAGGTTTTCTGTTTTTGGAGTAAAGTTTCTAGAAATGTGTTTCCAAATTAATAAACCGTTTACATTCAAACGTATTTAATTACTGTAATTAATAAATTAATGTAATTTATAGTATTTATATAAGTAAATAGCGCTAGTAATGTCAGACTACCCTCTGGCTTTCACTGACTTTTCCTAGATATTTCATTACCTCCGATATGGTAAGCAGACTGTAAGAACAGTATACCTTATTCTTCGCCTGGATACCAGTTGAGGTAAATCTGAAGCGGGACAAAGATGATGACGCCAGATTCGTCCCGCTCCGTCGACGTAGGACGGGAGTGCGGAGGAGGCGCTATGCGCACCTCCTGCCTCCCGTCTAACGGGACTCGGGGTAAGGTTGGATACCTGCCTTGGTAGAAAAGTTCCGGCGTCAGCGGGGGTGCTCTAGGTTGTCGGAGTGCCCCCATAATAGGAGGAAGCTCTTTTGAGGTAACCGGCCGGTTGCGGGGGGTGTCCTGTGTTAGTCAGATCCGGGAAACACCCGTTCAAGCGGCTGAAGGAAACTCGCAGTGGATTAAGTGCGGTATAGCAACGCTGGGAGCGCCGGGACTCCCACATATCCCCGGGTGTATGCGCAAAGCATTTCCACTATGTCAAAAAAAAGAGCTTAAACTAAGCCCAACAGTAGATGACAGCTTTTTATGGTAATTCTTTTATTCGGTAGTCCTGTTTTTTTGCAACGATTTTTCGTCAAGAGTGAGATTGTGATGAAACAACTTTTACGGATTTCATCGCCATTTATAATGAGTGAAATTTGCGTAAACATTATAAAACAAAAGTGTGATTGCTTATGACCATGTAACGTCCATGGTACAGCTATAAAGACTCGGATAAAATAAATCGGTCTATGAAGGATATTTATTAAAATTTATATATTAGATTTTATCGTTTTTTCGTATTGGGCCGGCTTGTTTTTCTTGTTGCGTTTCGTGCGGTTTGTAAGTTTCCCGTGGCCCATTGAGGGTGGGGGGATAGGCAAAAGAAGGGCAACGCATCTGCATAAATTTGGGCAGTGCGGATCTCTATGGGAATCGGTAGTCACCAGAAGACTTCGACAGCTCGGTTGCCTCCATCTATACAGATAAATAAAATTGGAGTGTCTGTTTGTAATATTACAATAACTGCTTTTTATTAAATGCATATGGATGCATACACGATACATATACCAAAACAGCCTTTTTTTACAATTTTTGTCTGTCTGTCTGTCTGTCGGTCTGTCTGTCTGTCTGTCTGTTTGTTCCAGCTAATCTTGAGAACGGCTGGGCCGATTTTGACGGGAGTCTCACTAACAGATAGCTGATGAATTAAAGAGTAACTTAGGCTATAAAAATAATCATCATCAATCCGTCTACGGTTGTAAATCTAAGTTAACGCGGGCGAAGCTGCGGGCAACAGCTAGTATGACATTAAAAAATCTAAGTTATAATTCTTTAAAACAGGTTTTAGGAAGCCATTAATTTTTCGATACACGTGCCCTCTTATTTTAGATTCAAATATAATAAGCAGTAAGATATAAAAAGAAAATGATGCGATTTTTATCACTTGCGGAGTTCTCCCTCGATTTCTATTTTCCTCATATTGAAAAGGGTGCATATCAATGTGAGATGAGTCCGTAAGTTGAACACAAAAGTTAAGTTTAATTTCAGTGAAACAAAGGTATATTTTTACCGGTCTTACTGATGGAAATGATGCGTTTGTGACATGCCCATGAATGGATATCACCTCCTCATTTCTTCCGTAAAACAACTTTGATATATTTCGTAAAAAAGACAGGCTATTTACTAGCTCCCCACCATGGTTCAGGTCTTGACGTGGCGGTGGGGCTCAGTAGCCTAAGGTGTGCCCAGCACCTTGCGCGAAGCTAATTGAGGGGGCTCTTTGTACCCCTCTTATAAGAAGAGTAGACAAAAGAGCAAGGGGTAAGAGTCGTTGAGGTGCCCTGTTTGCTCATTAGATCCGGGGCACCTCACCAAAGGCGGCATTGGTGGCACTCGTTGGGTTTAGTGGGTAGAGCTGCTTCCACTCACCAACTTTCGGGCGCAGCGAGTCCCACATACCCGCGTGGGGAGACCCAACCCTCCGCGGGATGCCTCAGACCATTTCCCGGCGTTAAAGAAAAAAATATATTTACTGGCTATGAGAATTACCATCTTACTTCTCAGTCTGCACATCAATGAGATAGCTGAATGAGAGTCTGAGATGATCATTGGCAACGCTGACAATTGACTGCCAACTGACTGACGATTCTGCAGATTTGCCGATTTAACTAAAAATTTTAAAAAATCATAAATTTCCAAAAACATAAGTAATTTATTTAGTGCTGACATTAGTTACGTTATCTCATAATAAAACTGTTAAAGGTCTTTTTTATGTTAGTTGGATAGGCAAACTGGCAGACGTACCACCTGATGGTAAGTGGTCGACGTCGGCCATGAACATAAAGTAGATTACCTGGAACTAGCTCAGAAAACTTATAAGTGTTGCTTATCCTTTTTTTTTCTTTTAGCCCCTCGGCCCAATTAGCTTCGCCCAAGGTGCACCGCTCACCCTAGGTTACTGAGCCCCACCGCCACGACAAGGCCTGAACCATGGTGGGGCAAATGTGGCTTATCCTGAGATATAAGCTGTTGTCTCGTTGCTAGCAATTAATAATAATAATAATAATATTACTATTACACGGGAGAAACACGCAAGATGGTGGTACCTACCCATGCAGCCGGGATCACAGAGCATTCCTCCAAACGGTAAAGCAATAAGGTCTTTAGCTGCATGTACATAAACTATTGTGAAAAAGTGATTGAACTAAATCACATCAATAATATCTTTTTTGCACGTCCTTTAATTTTACCAGATGTGATGTTTATCATTAAAATACTTTTTTACATAAAAATAATTCAGATGAGATAATACCTATAAAATATAGGTATAAAGAATCTCTCTATCAATAACATACCTTTAATATGCATCCTTACTTTATCCGGGCGTAAATTATAAAATCTTTTACTAGTATTTTATATAGGTACGTCAATATCTTTTATAAATCTTATCTCAAAGGATGAACGAAACGTTACATTGGCTGAATACCTATTAACTGAACTAAATCCCAGATTGGCCAATGACGGTCAACGTTATCGATGTGATCCATTAAGCTTCTAGATTACATACCCAGCTTCTAGTAAATACCTTTCGAATAAACAAGAAACTGGAATAAGATTTTTTGATATTTCATCTTAAGTGCTTCAAAAGCACTTAGACGGATGAATAAAACAATATGGCCTTAATTTCTTTATTATAAAGACAAAAAATAAAGTATTTTTTCTCCTCTTTTTTCTCACAATTTCTTTAAGTAGTTAGACTTAAACATAATATTATATATTTCTTTGTATACACATTTAAGTATCATAGATTTAATAAATATTAGATTGTTCCAACCTTGATGTACTGTAATGGTCGGATTTCTATAACAAGTAGAATGAAAAAATAAAGAAATGTACATCATACTCCTGTGTATTTTAATGAAGTGATCGTGTTAAAATTGCGATACTTTTATATATTATACCTTTTATATTATAAGTGGTAGTGCTACGCCGCTTTGCAGCCAAATCGGGCCGGCACGAACGGTGTGGTACCTCTCGCTCACATAACACCGGCGTCTAGTGATAGGTATGCTGTCGCGTTTCGTGCGGTTTGTGAGTTTCGAGATCAATTTATATTATAGTACCTGGATGACCGAGCTTTGCTCGGTATTTTTTTTTTTTTAAACAAAACATTTTCTAAAAATGATTCCTAGCTAGATCGATTTATCGCCCCCGAAACTCCCTATATACTAAATTTCATGAAAATCGTTGGAGCCGATTCCGAGATTCCAATTATATATATATATACAAGAATTGCTCATTTAAAGATATAAGATACTTAGTTTTTGATTGTCAACGTCAAACATTGTAGTAATTGTTCTGCGTTTGTATGGAAAGATGAGTGACTTGTGTAACCTTAGGAAGTCTTTCTTTGTTTTTCTTAAAAATACCTTTTTAATTATTTATGTGCAACGACTAAATGAATTTATAACCGAATCGAACATATGGAGCTTAAGTTCGGATACAATTTACTGAAGTTTCAACACAATCAGTTGAGTTGAACAGAAGTTATTTTAAGTCAAAAGTTAAATTAAATGTTGAAATTATAAGTTAAGTTAATCAACGACCAATTAATTTCTCCTCGAGTCTACGTGAGAGAAGCGGTTGATAATTATTGCTATATTAACACGTAGGGGCGGAATGTTTTATATATTTGAACGACCCTTTTACAGGAACTAATTTGAAATATTTGAACTAGTTTGAACGATTTGAAAATGTATTTGTATATTTTTTTATGTTATATGGAGGCAACCGAGCAGTCAGTTGCATTATGGTGACTCTCGACGCCTAAACACATCTGCACAACCAATAGTTATGCCATCGTTGCCCTCCTTTTCTTATAATTTTTTTATAATTAGAAAAGTATTAAATTTGAAAATAAAAACCAATTTTATCGCGGCTTATAGCAACCATGGACACGTGAGGACTCGGTTGTCAGACGTCTTATTGAGTACTTCATTATGAGCAAATTCGTATAAACATTAGAAAACAATATATAAAAGGTTGATTTCTTCTGACTTTTTGTAGGACAAGTATCAAAAAGACGCTGAAGTAGCAGTGGGCTGATCACATCACACCGAAAAACTAATAGCCGATGGGCTAATAAAGTTGTCGAGCTTGTTACGTTCGGACTGGAGTTTGTCACGTTCGGGAAGAGGGTAGGCCAACGTGAACTAAAAGGACGGTGATCTCCGTGATGTGACTCGTCCTAGTTGAATGCGGCTGGCTGATGATGATGAGAGGAGCCAGACCAGCAGTGGATAGAAAAATTTGACAGTGATGATGATGATGATGACATACGTTTACTTACAAACGCTATACATGAATAAATAATAAATAAAATAAAAATATTTTTATTCAATGTTGTACGTCAAAGTAGCTTATTGAACGTCAAATGACTCTACTACCTACTAAATAATATAAAGTTAATCCAAAAAGAATATTATGTATTTCACGAAAACGCATTTTGAAATAAAATCCACATTCGGATTAAATCCTTCTAAATGCGAAAGTTTATATGTATGGATGTTTGTTACTCTTTCACACATAAACCACTGAATGGACTTTAATGAAACTTTACTATATTATAGCTTATATTATATTAGAATAATACATAGGCTTTAATTTATAAAGATATTGTGTGAATTGTCCTAAATCTAATCCTGCGCAGACGAAGTCGTGGGCACCAGCTAATCTTACATAAAAGCAAACAGCAAACATATGAATTAAAAGTCGTATTAGATATAAAGCGCTGTAAGAGGATTTTAATTTCCTCGTATCCGGTATAGACAGAACGACGTTGATCGGAAATGGTCCAGTGATTTTGTTCGCTGTGTTGATATGACACTGCATTTCAGCTTACTATTTTTGAAACTTTATCACCTGTCCACGGTTTTGCGCCTTGATCTCAGATTTTATATGAATCTGTACTCAGTAGCAGTTTTGGAATTATAAGTCTTTATTGAATCCGTATTTTTTGGTGTTAAGATTGGTAAACCTGCAAACAAATTATAACAGTCGTAAGTGGCTAATGTGAGGCTTAGTGTAAAAGTGAAAAAAAGCTCAAATACTAAAAAAGATGGCCGATACGGGATGCCAACAGATTTGGAAGATCTTTTTTTTTCATTTGCGCGGGGAAATGCTCTTAGGTATCCCGCGGGCTATATTCTGGTAACCTGGGGGCTCCCAGGTTACCAGAGGAGTAGGAGGCGGGTATTTGGAACTCGATGCGCCCGAATGGAAAATGGTCGCAGCTCTACCTATTAAAACCCGGCGAGTGCAACCGATACACCAGGGCACCTCGACGGCTAGTCAGTCCCCCAAGGGACTGATGCTACTTTTATAGGGTGTCCCGCACCACAGAATAACCTCTCCCAACGTCAGGATAGTGCAATGGAGTGAGGTTCCCATCCACACTCCTTGTCCTCCCTTTTGTACCAAAAGCCCCTTCGGTTCAATTGACTTCGCCCAAGGTGCTGGGTTCACCTTAGGCTACTGAGCCCTACCGCCACGACAAGGCTTGAACCATGGTGGGGAGATTTGAAACATTTATGCTAATATTACAATTATATAAAAAAGTAGACTAAGTGTCTGTTCGCAATTTCCAATTAAGAGAAATCCATAATTTCGAGGAGGAAACCCAAGCCCAGCAGTGGGAAATATAAAAGGTTGATATTATTATTATTGTTATATTATTTGCCTGTCTTTTATTTCTTTGCTAATCACTGAAACTTGAAAAAAAGGTATGAAATGGCGGCGGCGTATCATAGCGGACATCGGAGTATGATAGCGTCATGCCGTTTGAATTTTACGCGGCATTTGAGTTGACTGCCAAAGCGAGCCAATAAATGTTTCATATACATACAAAGATATCAAATCAGATATTAGATGAAAATGTAACATCAACCATAACATGTAACTTGAACCTCGATCCGACTTCAGGTAACCTTTGTGTTTTTACACAAAGGTTACCTGAAGTCGGATCGAGCTTTTAGTTGCCCCTTTGTTAAAGGCTCTTAAAGGTTTATCATAATAGTGCCATTGAAGAATAACGCGTGTAACTCTATAGTTTAATGTTGTTCAGTGTTTGTAAGCGGAAAATACTGTCCCAGAACATATTATGCTATCAAAACAATTTAAAAATTATATTTTTTTGGTATATATCCTTTAAAAATACATATATAAATCGAATAATATTAGGTCTTTACCTATAAAATAGCCATTTTTTATGAAAAAATTTAAACGTGTTTAAATTTTTATTCATGTATTTTTTATTTGTATTAATCGAAGTAATCACCCATGCAATCAATGCATCTTTGCCAACGCAGTAGCAGTTTATTGAAGCCCTTCTTAAAGAAATCAGCTGGACGGGAGGCAACAAATTCTTCAAAGGCATTTTGTATTGCCTCTCGGATATTGATTTTTTTTTCCCGCCAAGAAGTTATCCAAATTATGGAAAAAGTAGTAGTCTGTAGACCCAAGGTCTGGTGAGTAGGGTGGATGACTGAGAGCTTCCAACCCCAGTTCTTGCAACTTGGAGACCGTCTGTTGTGCAGTATGAGGTCTCGAGTTATCGTGCAGGAGCAGCGGAGACGAGCGATTGACCAATGCTGGTTGGAGATGTGCCAGCTTCTCCATCATTGTGTTCAGTTCTTCACAGTACACATCTGCAGTAATGCTTACCCCGTTAGGTAAGAAGCTGTGCTGAATCACACCGGCGCTAGACCACCAAACAGTAACCATTACTTTTCTAGGGGTAAGTTTTCGTTTAGGGCATTGTTTAGGTACTGAACCAGGATCCAACCCACTTGCTGCTTTTCATCGCAGGTAACAATGCGTTTCAAAATACCTTCATTTGTGTGTCAGTTGAGCAGTGCAAGACACGTCTCGACGTGTACTTCGTGCTGGCGATCATTGAGTTCGTGGGGCACATATTTGTCAAGCTTTATTACTTTGCCAATTTGACGCAAATGGACCAATATTGTTTTGACGCTAACGTCGAAATCTGCTGCTAATTCAGCCGTAGATTGTGTAGCATTAGCTTCCACATTCGCCTTTAATTCGTCATTGTCGACCAAAGTCTTCGGACGACCGCGAGATTCATTTTTAAGGTCGAAATTTCCAGAACGGAAGCGAACAAACAAATAACAGGTGGTGCGTTGGTTTGTAATGTTAGCTCCGTAAACGTCGTTGGTGTTGCGTGCCGCTTGTGCCGCGTTGCTGCCACGACGGTACTCATATTCCATAATTACTCGAATTTTTAAAGTATCCACGATAACGAAAAAGATTGAAATGCGATACTTTTGGAAAAAAAAATCCATGATTTTAAAATAAAATTAAGATGAAATTAGAATTCTTAGCCAAACAAAGATTATTTTGATTTGAAATGGCCAGTACTGCAGAGCGGCAATTTCATAGGTAAGGACCTATTATCATATTCCTCTTAGAGTAATAGTGTAGTGGTAGTGCCATGCTGTTTTCCAGCCGAATTAGATCGGCACGATCGGGGTGGTACCTCTCGCTCACATACACCGGCGTTAAGTGCCAGCTATGCTGCCGGGTTTCATGCTTTTTTTTCATGGTTTTGTGAGTTTTGGGTGGTCCATTGGGGGCGGATAGGGAAAAGGAGACCAACGCATCTGCATAATCTTTGATTGTGCGGATGTGTCTTTTGGCTTACTATGCTATAAAAAAGAGTATTAAGGTCAAATATTATTAACTTTTATAAAATGACGTAAGTTTAATGAATCTTGGGCTAATTATATTTATTTTATTGGTCCTCGCTTACATTTTTTTTAGGAAGTCCCAGATTACTAGGAAAACATTTAAGGACACTCAATTATTTAATTCCATCTTTACTTATAATTTACTTACATCATTATTATCAACCTTTTTCCATCTACCGCTGAATATGGTATGTGAGACTCGCTGCGCCTGACAGCTGGTAAGTGGACGCAGCTCTACCCACTAAAACCCGGCGAGTGCCACCAATGCCGCCTTTGGTGAGGTGCCCCGGATCTAGTAAACAAACAGGGCACCTCGACGGCTAGTCAGTCCTGCAAGGGACCGACGCCACCTCCACAGAGGGGTTGTCCCGCACCACAGTACAACCCGTCCCAACATCGGGACAGTACAATGGGGTGAGGTTCCCGTCCTCACCCCTTGCCCCCCTGCTCTTATGTCCCCTATTCTTATAAGAGAGGTACAAAGAGCCCCCTTGGCCCAAGGTGCAGCGGCTCACCCTAGGTTACTGAGCCCCACCGCCACGACAAGGCCTGAAGCATGGTTGGGGGTCTAAATTTGTGTACAACATCAATTACAATTAGTTATGGTGACGACTAGGTGTCACTGAGTGTATCGATTTGTGGTCTCAGAATCTTAGTCAGATGTGTGCTTATTGATCACGGATTACAGTGCCAAAATCTATTAAGTCCATAACAGCATTGGCTATGTATGTACTCCGCCGAATAAGTCATATTATTAAGAAATATACACCTTATTTTTGTACCTATATAACACACCAGCAATGAACACAAAGCAATATCGCTGGGAGGGAAGTGCTGTGCCGCGCTCCTGGCTGCATGGGTACCACCATCTTGCTTGTTTCTCCCGTGAAACAGCTTTGCTGTGTATCAGAGAAGGGCAAGACAGGCAGTGTAATTACTGGCACCGAGTCTTAACATCTTATGTCTCAGGATAGGCAACATATAAATGAGTTGCCTGGGCTCGTTCCAGGTAAACTAGTTTATGTTCATGGGCGACGTCGACCACTTACCATCAGGTGGTACGTTTGCCAGTTTGCCTATCCAACTACCATAAAAAATAGCAACTTCATCATCTTCATCAGATTTAATTAAAAACAACTTTATATCAGTAAATATATGAAAAATATCTTATCATGGTATGTGAGCGACGACGGGTCTAGTATAATGCCTTGAAATGGGTTTTTCTACATTTCTACATGTACTTGAACATGGGACCATCGCTTGCTCACCGGTGAAGGAAACATCGTGAGGAAAAAAAAGAGGAGGAGGATTAAAAGTCTTTGAAGGTGTGTGAAGTTCACCAGCCTGCATTGGCAGCGCATCAATAAACTATGGCCAAACACACTCCTCGCGTGACTTCTAGGAGGAGAACCACGCCCAGCAGTGCGATAAGGATTGATATTATATATTTACATATATAAATATCTAATACGCTTTACATACCCTAGGACCCTTACACCTCCCAGGCATATCTACTGTCGTATCAGCCGTATCAACGAATCAGACCGTGGAAATGATAGAGGGTCCAGCCAAATTGTCAGGTCCTGCCTCTTTGAGGATTTTGATAGTTCTGTTAAATGTTGTTCTTACCAGGATACCAAGACCCTCCAGCATTCGTTAAGGAGTGCTGAAGTGGATTTTAGTGAGTATAAATCGCCACATACGATCTTTCAATATGGTTTTCCGTTGAAAGATGGGCCCGTGAAGGGCTGCTATGCCCTAGGACAATTATTTATAAAGTAGACATTTTGCTAATAGAGTATGGTACGTCTTTTTACAAATTCAACCTAAAAGGAAAAAGAAAAGATCGTAGGTACTGAGCGTTCCGCAGCCATCACAATAACGCATTCAAGGCACTAATGGAGTTTGCCCCGGTCGCCTCCGTAGCCCCGGCTCTAGTGCATCTGGCATGTTCTGTGAGGTGCACACAAATTGTTTGTACGCCATAATAAGCAAAAGAGCTATGTCACTATTGTAGAGACAACTCTTTCGTTATGACGCAACATCTAGCAGACAGGATAGACTTATATTTCCATGTTTTTTTTATGTTAGTTGGATAGGCAAACTGGCAAACCTGCCACCTGATGGTAAGTGGTCGACAGCGCCCATGAACATAAACTAGTTTACCTGGAACGAGCCCAGGAAACTCATCTATGTGTTGCCTATCCTGAAACATAAGATGTTAAGTCTCGGTGCCAGTAATTGCACTGCCTGTCTTGCCCTTCTCTCCGAAACACAGCAATGCCACCCTATGGTGGCTAACCCACCCTAAAACACCCAAACTAACACATCCAAAAGCACCCTAACCACAAAGCACCTATGGTAAATATTAGGGTTTTATAATAATAATTAAAACTAATCTATTATCGAGTTCCGTATTTTTTTTTCGTCTAGTTAGTAAAGATAATTTAACCAAAAAATATACGGCGATCATTGAAAGAGATCTATTTCCACATTTAGACGGAAAAAGGTTTATAGTGATTTTTTTTATATGTTGTAATATTTTGACTGTATTAGGCATTGTTACATTCATCATCATCATCGGCCTTTATCCATTAACTGTTAACAGTGGACGTTAAGTTTTAATAGATAGTTCTAACATAAATTAAACATTTTTTACTTTCATGTACCTATTGTATTTCTTGTATTAATTCTCTTTTGAAACTCTTGTAGCTATTTAACTCTTGTATACAACTCTCTTCCTTGTATTTGTTGAAACTCTCTACTAAAACGAAATATTCATGGTACTGAAATGTAGTATAGGCCTACTTCATTTACTTTATACCTCGTATAATGTATAGACGAAATTTTGTTATATCAATCAGAACCTGTTACATATCAAATTTTTCCATATCTCAAACTAATATTACAAACGGTTGTTAACCTACAAGCAACAGTAAATAGGTACAAAGGCTTATATTAAGAGCTAGTTTAGAAGAAGTAGCTCTTGAAAAACAGGAGGCTTTTGTTCATAATAACCGAGGCCTTGGCTCGTATCCCGGTGCTTTGTTCCAGATTACGTGAGTTAGTAACGTGTCGCTGACCCCGTATTTATATGAACGAACTGAGACGGAGTTTTGCAGTAATAAATTAGTGAATTTCTTAAAAAATGATTTTTTTTTAAGACAAGATGTCTTCAAAAAAAATATTTTTTTTATATGGTGGACTTTATGGGGGATAGATACAGAATATTCCGACTAAAAATATTTTTTTTTTGACATAAATTTATGAAACATAATTATACATATTTTATTTTATAAGACCCATAATCTATTATATTATCATAAATTATTTTCATTTTTGTATTATAAAGGCCAAAATCATACCTGCAAAACCCCGAAGAATTTGCACGTGCGATGTTATATTGTAGGTATATATAAATGTCGCAGGTTCAATAAATCTAAACATAAATATTAATTGATATGATAAATTTAAAACATAATTAACGTGTTTAACGTACACGTCCCCGAGGGCGGTTCTGTCGATAGCACACCTCTCGATGGCTACGAGTGTTTACCCTGGCCATATAATATAGTTAGGGCGTTGGATTTTGAGAGGGAAGTTGTGAAACACCATATGTTGACTGGCAAACAACAAGTAATATTTTTCTACTTAACTATTTATTAAAAACTATTTTGGCTCCAGTAGTAAAATATGTTAAGCATTGTATTTTGTTTTTTTTAAGTCACATTGTAATCTAGTATCTCTTTTTTTTTTTTTTTTCTTAAACGCCGGGAAATGCTCTGAGGCATCCCGCGGGGGATTGGGTCTCCCCACGCGGGTATGTGGGACTCGCTGCGCCCGACAGCTGGTAAATGGACACAGCTCTACCCTCTAAAACCCGGCGAGTGTGCGGCAGTGCCCCGGATCTAGAAAACAAACAGGGCACCTCGACGGCTAGTCAGTCCCGCAAGGGACGACGCCACCTCCACAGAGGGGTTGTTCCGCACTACAGAACAACCCCTCCCAACGTCGGGACAGTACAATGGGGTGAGGTTCCCATCCTCACACCTTGTCCCCTGCTCTTCTGTCCCCTCTTCTTATAAGAGGGGTACAAAGAGCCCCCTGAGCCCAATTAGCTTCGCCCAAGGTGCACCGCTCACCCTATGTTACTGAGCCCCACCGCCACGACAAGGCCTGAACCATGGCGGGGAATCTAGTATCTCTTACGAAACCCTTTATGATACAAAATTTTAAATTACCATTTTTGTTATCATTAAAACTGATTGTTTAAAATGGAATACTTGTCATTCAAAAATCCTTGTTACGCCATGTTGGAAAAATCCAGTATGCAATAAATATGGATTGATGTCGATAAAATATAATACTGCTATCATCAAATTTCGTGGTTTCATTTGCGCTCTCAAATCCCGTCTGTATAAGGGAATCCAGGCCAGTAATGAGATCCGAGAGCGCTCATGCTTTATGAACTGTCAATTATAAACATTAACATATTTTCTGGTGAATCTGCATCCCTTATTAGTCAACTGCTGCTTCCAAATTAAGTTACTATCTTTCATTCTTCTTCAATTCTCTTTTACCTTTCTTTTTTTGTTTTTAACGCCGGGAAATGCTCTGAGGCATCCCGCGGGAGAGTGGGTCTCCCGACGCGGGTATGTGGGACTCGCTGCGCCCGACAGCTGGTAAATGGACGCAGCTCTACCCACTAAAACCCGGCGAGTGCCACTAATGCCGCCTTTGGTGAGGTGCCCCGGATCTAGAAAACAAACAGGGCACCTCGACGACTAGTCAGTCCCGCAAGGGACCGACGCCACCTCCACAAAGGGGTTGTCCCGCACCACAGAACAACCCCTCCCAACGTCGGGACAGTACAATGGGGTGAGGTTCCCATCCTTACCCCTTGCCCCCTGCTCTTCTGACCCTCTTTTTATAAGAGGGGTACAAAGAGCCCCCTCGGCCCAATTAGCTTCGCCCAAGGTGCACCGCTCACCCTGGGTTACTGAGGCCCACCGCCACGACAAGGCCTGAACCATGGTGGGGAATTCTCTTTTACCTGCTCTATCTCGGGTATTATGTCACATTTTTTTGATGGTGGTAAAACATAATTCATCATCATCATCATCAGCCTCTATCCGTCCACTGCTGAACATAGGCCTCCCTCAAAGAACGCCAAGACGACCGATCTCTCGCTACTCGCATCCAACACGGACCGGCCACTGTGCAGAGATCGTCTTCCCACCTGTATAATGGCTGACCATCACTTCGCCTACCCAAACGCGGCCTCCACTCTAGGACTTTACTGGCCCATCGGCTATTCGTTCTCCTGAGCGTGTGACCAGCCTACTGCCACTTTAACGAGCTTAATCTTTGCGTGATATCGGTTACTTTATTCTTTGTTTCGAATCCTCAGAACATACTAAGAGGTAACTAAATATTCCAACCCGACGCCAGGAGGCCGTGTGGTCGCAGACTGCACGGTTGGCTGGGGGCAACCCCCCACTTTTATAAACCAAAAGCCGAGCCGAATGGGCTCACACTAATCCGATGTAGCATTAGGGCCTTCGGGCCGTTAGCATAGATCAATCCGAAAAAAAAACTAAATATTGTAAGACGTATACTGTTATTTCTAGATTTTCAAGTCTTAAGTTTACATATTTTACTTAGAATTCGAATCACCTCAGATTCAAATTCTAGCGATCCACATTATGTTGGTGACAATTTTTATTTTGCAACCTGTTCCTATGCTATAGCTTCATAACACCTTTAATGATCTTAGTAGTGTATTAAGGGGAGATTAAATCCTTACTTAGTGACTTAGACGTAAATGCGTATTAGTCCAGTCGGGGCAGACACATAACTAGCTTGAAACAGAAAAAAATCCGGGGGGCGATTTTTTTTTAACGTCGGGGGGTAGAAATATGGAAGTACGCATGATATACTAATCGTGCTGTATTTACTAATGACCAAACTTTTGAGAAAAACTAATGAACTTTAAAACAAGATGGCGGCGAATTCTTTACCGGGATTAGTTAGAAAATCGAGATTTATATTTCCAAACCCCCCCCCCCCCCCGGAGGTTAAAAAAAATCGCTCCCCGGATTTTTTTCTATTTGAATGTCTGCCCCAACTGGACTATATCCAGTGTAATTAGTGTGAGATGGCAACGTCTGTCGTTATACCAAAATGAACCAAAATTTCTTGAACCTGTATCAAATTTAATTAAAAACATATTAGAGATACATACACAGAGATTTAGATGTTAAGCCTCTTGCACTGATTAATTTATTCTGAATGGAGAATACACGGCAGTGGACACTCACAGAATTTATTAAACGGCATTGGCTAAAATGAATTCCTTGTATGTAAGAGACGACTACATCACGTGTTTTTATTGAAATTGTGTAGATTTTAAACCTTCAGTAGCCAAGTATCTCTAATCTTTTTTTTTTCAGAATGATCTATGTGCTAATGGCCCAAAGGCCCTAATGCTACATCGGATTAATGTGAGCCCATTTGGCTCACTTTCAGTCTGTCAGTATCAATCGTAAATATTATTTTTTCTAGGAGATATATATAAGTAGAAAAAGTTTTTACTCTGTCTCACTGCAATCTGTAACAAAAGTAACTCAATGGACTTCTTGAAATATTACCAAATAAGTACTCAGAAAAACAGCCTTAGTATAAAAAATTATCAAAAGTAAATAGGTGGAGCAAAATACATGTTCATCACAGGTCCGAATCATTAAATAGCAGTGTTGAGTTTTATAAACGTATTTTATTGTGCTATTCAAAAATGTTATTAATGTAAAAAGTTTTTATCGCGATTTTAATGGTTATGATTACAAAGTTACAAGGTGTTTTATTTTATTATAATAACTTTTTAGAGCTTATACCTTCACCAAATGTTCACGTAATAAATGGCCTGTTAGGGCCACAATCAGCTGTCGCTATCGTTTTAATGCGATCTTTTCCTTTTACTTGTCGCCCTCCTACGTCGTGTTCACGGCCTATATAGGAAAAACTTTGTGCGCATTATTTTTGTGCCGCTCCGTTTTTAGTTGTTTGCCACTACGATGTTTGTCATTTTATTATGCTTTTTAGATGTTACTAGCGGCCCGGTACGTGCTTCGCTATGTATAAAGTGAAATAAAAAAAAATGGAACATCAAATTAATTTATACAAACAAAAAAATATATTATTAATTGCTAGCTATTTTAAAACTTAATGTTGCACTGTCAACACTGAAAAAAGTTTCAATATGACCCCAACTGAAAAAGTTTCAATTTGACAGCAAAATCTCCATTAACAAAGTGATCCGCCATTTATTGAATAAAAAAAATGTGATAAATGAAGAACCGCTCGACCGATTTTGTGCAAACATAAACCATCTACTAAATAGTCCGAACAAAGCCTAAACATTTGGTCTTGAGTTATAAAATTACAACGAAAAGTGGCATTAATTTTTATATACTTATAAAGATTTGTATTGGATCAATAAAATAAAACATTATTTCGATTTCCGATCTTTATTAGAGTAGGTATTATTTAGGCGTCAAAAGAAATGTTATTAAAAAACAGAAGAACAGATTTTTTAATCTAGCATATAATTAAAAAAGCTCACTCCATTTAATTTCATATTACATCGCTTAAATGAATCTGACCTCGCATCCGTATTCCGTAATGACAAAATAAATATTTGTAGGTCGGTGTATAAAAGCCGTTGTTTATCAAAGGTACTGTTTCATACCGTTTCATATTTGTCTCACGGGAAAGGAATTGTTTGATCGGACCAAAAAGCTAAAGCCGTGTCTATCCACGCACTAATCTTCATGAAAATCCGTTGAGAAGTTCAGCCGAGAAACGATCTCAATATTACAAAAAATTGCTCGCTATCTTATTAAGGAAGAAAAAGAAATTTTAGAGTTACATTTGTCTCTGTGAGTACAATGTTGAATAAAAATATACGTACTCGTATATTTTATGTCTAAATGATCCTCAAAATCTAGATGGATCCCAAATTCTATTTGAGCATTTAAGTGATTTAAGCTTTGCGTACATATTTGCAGAGAGATCTTGCTTATTTTAGTATAATAATAAGATAAGAGATATTACTTATTACATTTATTACAATTAAAATTAGCTACTACTATTTATTAATTTCCCTAAATAAATAAATAAATAAATTTAAAAAATCCCTCAGATTTTATTTTGATTAAAATTTTCGTACGGAAAAGTGTACAATGAATTAAAATTTACTAATTATTTAATACCAATTATACATACCCACATAATATTATGGATATATAATTGAAAAGACGAACGATTTTAATGTTTCTTCAATAATTGGGCAATCGAATGCAAAATTAACTTTTCGAATCTGACATAGTTTAAAGTTCCCGATATTAGTGCATGCAAACAAACTCTTTGGCTTTATTATATTAGTATAGACTATAGATAGACACATACGTTGCCAAGTTGCGCTTTTAAGATTCAAGTATATTAATACTAATTTGTTTTAACTCATAATTATTCCTCCCAAGTTTGCTTGTTAAGTAAATTTGAAACGTATTATTTGAGGTATTGCTTGACGTATGTTTGTGCAATGTATTTATAAATTTTCCTCAAACAATACGTAAGGTATATGATATAGTTTGGGACTTTCCTCATAGAATACACATTTCCCCAAAAGATTTTGTATAGTTTGGGGAAATGTGTATTCTATATATATACTTCTATATATAGTCGGAGCCGGAGGTGGTCACCGACGCCCATAGACATCGGCACAGCCAAAAGTTATGCAGATGTGTTGCCCTCCTTTTCCCTATACCTCCCAATAGGCCACCAGAAACTCACAAACCGCACGAAACGCGACACCATAGCTGTCACTTGACGCCGGTGTTATGTGAGCGAGAGGTACCACCACAGTTGTGCCGGCCCAATTCGGTTGCAAAGCAGCATGGCTAGTACTACTTTATTTGAAAAATAAGATTTAAAACAATACTTCTTATACGCGGACAAAGTCGCGGTTAAAGTCTATGAAATAATATACTGCACTTACATTAAGAAAAACCATTTTTGTCCGTCTGTTTGTTCCGGTTAATCTCTGAAACGGCTAAGTCGATTTTGACAGGGCTTTTACTGGCAGATAGCTGACGTTATAAGGCGTAACTTTGGCCATAAAAATAATCATCATCGATCCGAACGGCTGTAAATATAAATAAATGCGGGCGAAGCTGCGGGCAACAGCTAGTTAAACATATAAATCGTGATTTATATATTTTGGTATTGTATCGCGAAATCATTTTACATGTAATTAAGTAATATAGTATATTAGCTTTTCATAGTGTTGTATGTAAATAATGCCTAATATATTCAAAGTCGAATCCTCTTTTCCGGTTTCTCATTTTGAAAATCGACGCTTATGCAGTGAAATATTTTATAGGTAGCATTGTCTAAGAAATAAATACCTGTTGTCAATAACGTCATAATACGTCCCAACAAACGAAGATTGATAAAACTAAAAAATATCAAACAAGTAGGTATATTTCAGTTCAATATCTTGCAGGGTTGATTACCTTCTATGAAAATAGTAAATACAGGCAATGCAGTCGATTAACTATTTAGCGCTAGGTACTGTTAAGTTTCTCCGTTGGAGTTCGTTGAAGGTCTATGTTCAGCAATGGATGGATAAAGGCTGATGATGATGATAATGGTAATCATGATGAACTGATAAGTCAAACAATCTCGAGGGCTCCATGAGGTATATGATAAAGACCTGTCTCATAATAATAACAGTACACAAACGGTCGCGCCAATCTCATGTCGACGGGATAAGAGGAAAAGTTTGTGATTGATGACGATCAGCATTTTTGCTACGATCTGTTTAACACAAGTATCTTTATTCAGCAGCTATGAGCAAATTCTCAAACACTAACAGAAACAAAGAACTTTGAAAGCTTGAAACATTTACTTCGAATTTATATTGTATTCAGTTACACAATATGCACGATTATATCTGGGCCAATAGACCAACGTCTATTTACATTTCATGACAAGTTTAAATACATCTAACATGATAAGCTAGTTAATAAAATTCTTAAATATTTATTCGTTGTACTAAGTATTATTTATAGTAAAACGACTCTCAGCAGGAATTCCGATTAAAAAAATAATTGAAACTTCGATCACAATATATTTCTGCAGAGTAACGACCTTCACAAAGTATACTAGTAGAATGCATCACAAGACCATAATCAATAAATAATATTATAAACAATTATTGTAAATACATTGTTAATTATTAGAATTGTTAATCATTTATGTTTAGATTTATTAATGTTAAACTTTAATTATTAATCAATATTATCTTCATAAATAGCACATCCTTTTAAATTATATCAATCGATACATTTAGATAGGTAAACGGTGGCACATTAGGCTGGTGATGCCAGTGGTCGTAACATGGTCGTAACATAAGATTGAATCATGTTATCATTTTAAATATGTACTAGGGATGTCATGATAGAAGGAATATAGAAAAATATGTGTGAATAAAAAAATATGTGTGTTTATTATTCTTTATTTATAAATATTTACACTCAAAAAGTAGATAATATTGTCAACCTATTCTCTGCAATGTACGGTTCTTCTATGTCAAACGATTATTTTCAAGTCATTATTAGTTTCAAGTCGACTGTTTACAATTTGGATCCCAATTTAGCTAAAGCTTTCTTTGCGTTAATTCTCTAATCCATGGAATTTATGCTTCAAATATAATATTTACCTACTGCACCTATTACTGTAATTAAAACCGACAACAAAGGGGTCGCAGACGATCATCGGCGATCATAAACGATGATCGGCGAGTACAGCCGAGTATAATAGTGTTCGCCCATAAACATCTCAACAACATAATCGGCGATAATGTAGTGGAGCCTTAAGAAATATTCGCCATACGAATGTAGATGGTGTTCAAATATGTTGATATTTCATCCCGGTAATCCGATCATAGAGGTCAGTACGTCGAGGTACAATAAAGTGGTCCGCTCCACCGGACGGTAATCTTATTACAACTGGGCGCTTGAACTTCAGCAAAAAAAAATCTACCAAGTGCATGTCCCACCAATATTTTAAAAAGTGCTGGCAATTTTGTATTTCACGTCCGCATCTCACTTAAAATTTTATTCTATCTTATAGCAAATAACATAGAATAATTTTTTCCATTTTATATATCAGATGATGGTATTCTACGTACGACCTGTATATCTAGACGGAATTTAGTATAAGTGAGAATATAATATCATGGGGCACATGTGATACCGAACGAAACCAAAAACTTGTTTTAAAATACAAGCTAATCCTCTCCAAAGGCTAATCCAATGGCAGTGTGTTATATAAAATAAATACAAAATTACCTAACGAAATAATATAACATAATTTTATAGCATAAGTCATTATATATTTTCTTTTCATTCTCACACTTTTTGTATTTTATGTCGATTTTTCTTAGATGTCCCAACTTTAAGGATTAAAATTGAAAACGGAAATTTTCGCGTTTGAAAATCCATCAATTTTGAGTAAGATTATACAAAATTGTTTTTCTGATTTTAAACTGAAGAAATTTGTAATTTAAGAGTTTCATCCTTAACTTTATAAAAACCTTCATTCCTTATTTATCTACCACAAATAGGGAATTAAAGTTTTTATAAACTTGTGCATTATCTGATGTTCTTTAATTTTTACATAAATAAATAATCATAAGGAATATGCGAATATCCTGCGGTGCACTCGTTTTTTAAATTCATATCTAAAAGTTTTAACAGAATTTGTGTTTTTTTTTCTTTTTCTAAATGAATTGTTTCGGGTGCTAATGCTGCGTAACTGTGTGCTATTTCTATATTAGTTGGTTGTGTAGCTAGGGATGTGTTGTGATTATGATTATGCGAATATTTAGTAGTAGCTTATGATGTTATGTTAGAGTTATGTGTTACATTCTGAGTACACGCAGCCTTCGCTTATTTTTTTATTTCTTATTGGTAGCATTTTTTTATTTCTTATTTAAGAGACGGTGGAATTAAAATGAGTACTAATGTATGGTAGGCGAGTCCAGCGGGTTATGATTTTGCGAATTCATTGTATTGTTTTGTTCTAGAAAGAGTGTAATGTAATATATTTTTAATTGGCATGCTTAGCGTAATATCAGCTTATAATAAATATAAATTAAATTTATAATTTTACATTTCTTATTTGATGCTGGTAATAGTTAATGAGGCTGATAAAACTGATAATATTTTTTAATTGTTACCTTTCTCAGTTGAGGTCTATAAAAGTTAATTTAATATTCCGATACAGAGGTGAAAGTGATGGAGCCCGAATCAAACTTCCCGTGAGCTCAGTGAGTGGCCGCAATGCGTCTGCTATTGATTCGACGCTGTTGCCAGACATCGCTGTGCCAAGGGCGAAATTTGTTTTTTCTCATGACCTACCAAATTTGTGAACTTTAACTAGGGCGTGTAGGTAGTGTTTAAATAGGTCCTTGTGTCCTATTTTTATTGCCGATTATTCTAAATAACTTAAAAAGATAGTATAAGATCTTCAAAACTCCACATAGATTTGTTCTCTGTACGCTTTTGTTCTCCTATTTTCAGGAAATGAACAAACATGGAAGTAAAAGTGCCATCCATGCTTTATATATATTTCAATATCCTTTAAAATATATCTTATATTGTAATTTTTTATTTTCATTATGATATCTTAAATAGCAGTATCTTGGCGTTCATTGAAAGACGCCTACGTCCAGCAGTCAACGGATGACAGCTGATGATGATGATAGAATGCATCATGATTAGTATGCTGCAAATGCTCTAGGCATTTGCAGCATACTAATCGTTTTCAAAAGATTTTCATTTTTATGTTTGTGTAAAGAAACACCTCATATAATACTGACGCTATGATATCGCGACAGGTAAGAAGTAAGCATCTTGTTAACTGCCATTTTAAGTTTCCAACTTACTTAAAGTGAAGTTATCGACTTAAATTTTTCATAATACATTTCGTGCCTCGCGAAGTTTCAGACATAAGCCGTGCACTGCCAAGATAAATAGTTTGTGAAATAAATTATTTTTTAACGCTAACACTTAAAGTTACATAATATTATAGTGTTTTTGAAAACTTCGACTAGCCCGCGTCACAAGACTCGTAGACTAAAAGTCAGGCCTACCTTTTAGACTCAAGATTGTAAATTTCGCCTTTCTTTCTAGAACACGGCAAAGCTTTATGAAAGGGTGCAGGATCGTCAAATACAGGTTGGCGCAGGGTAGATAACATTCTGCCAGAATTAACTAATTGTTTAAGATCAGTTTTTCTCAACTTAATCTTAAACAATTAGTTTTGGACTCATTTAATAGGGAAATTGAATTTGATACAATTGAATTCAAAAGGTTCTGTTTGTTGACAATAAAGTGACAGCTCCGCTTTATTGCGACATGCCTTAACGTTATTAATCTTCTTCATTTAAAATGTTTTCCTTTACATTTTTTAAAAATACTTTTGACTTGATAGTTTATAATAATTTTTGTATTGCTTTCATCATCATCATCAGTCTCTATCCGTCCACTGCCAACATAGGCCTCCCTCAATGAACGCCAAGACGACCGATCCCTCGCAACTCGCATCCAACACGGACCGGCCACTGTACTGTATTGCTTTTCTATGTTTATATTCGTATGAAAGTTTTTTTATTTATTATTATACTCATGTAATAATTAGAAATCACAGAGTTCATCTTCAAGAAAAGAGCATACTCACATCTAAAAGGCCGGCAACGCACCTGCTGATCTCCTGGTATAGCGGGTGTCTGTGGATGTCGCTATTCACTTACCATCAGGTGAACCGACTGTCCGTTTGCCCCCTCTTCTATAAAAAATAAAAAAAAGTTATCAAGAAATGCTCGGTGCTATTAAAGCCAATATAATATCTCTTGCAGTGGTAAGCGTTAAACGAAAAGATAACGATAATTGTTATTAGCATTTATTAGAGATTTTAAAATTTTGAAGTTCGTTTTTTCAGACACTCCTTGATACTCCTCTCACACACACACACTTCAGACACACTTCAGACACACTTCAGATACTCCATGACAGCAAAACTGATGACGGAGTATCTAAACGTTTAATGTTGGTATTACAGGCACCAAAGTAAGCGCATTATATTAAATATTCCTACCTCTTTGCATTACATAGATAAATTCTAGATGTTTTATTGTCATTATCATAAACAAAATCATATCCTTACTCCACCCCACCATGGTTCAGGCCTTGGGCGAAGCTAATTGAGCCGCGGGTGCTCTTTGTACCTTTCTTATAAGAAGAGGGGACAAAAAAGCAGGGGGCAAGGGGCGAGGATGGGAACCTCACCCCATTGTACTGTCCCGACGTTGGGACCACAGAACAACCCCTGTTCTGTGGTGCGGGACAACCCCTCTGTGGAGGTGGCGGCGGTCCCTTGCGGGACTGACTAGCCGTCGAGGTGCCCTGTTTGTTTACTAGATCCGAGTCACCTCACCAAAGGCGGCATTGGTGGCACTCGCCGGGTTTTAGTGGGTAGAGCTACGATCATTTACCAGCTGTCGGGCGCGAGTCCCACATACCCGCGTAGGGAGACCTACTCCCCCACGGGATGCCTCAGAGCATTTCCCGGTGTTAAAGAAAAAAATATATTCTTACTCCAGGAACTCCTTCCAATTATAGTACCTGGATGACCGAGCTTTGCTCGGTATTTTATTTTTTTATTTAATAAAATGACATTTTCTAAAAATGATTCCTAGCTAGATCGATTTATCGCCCCCGAAACCCCCTATATACAAAATTTCATGAAAATCGTAGGAGCCGATTCCGAGATTCCAATTATATATATACAAGAATTGCTCATTTATATATATAACAATATATATATTAGCTTACGA
This sequence comes from Helleia helle, assembly GCA_963853865.1. NCBI lineage: Eukaryota > Metazoa > Arthropoda > Insecta > Lepidoptera > Lycaenidae > Helleia > Helleia helle. The sequence goes on from OY971420.1 coordinate 12,948,101, forward strand.
AAATTATGTTCCTATAATATATCGTTTATAGTGATTGTAATCATAGCTTATTAATGTCTGCACTACCCGCAGCCAACGCTAGTCCATTGTGTCTTACAAACTATAGACCTATTCTGATCGGCCCTTATCTCATACACAACGATCCCACATTATGTTCGACGACGCAGAAAAGGATTAAATGACTTGTCGTTTACATTGACATGTAGAAGCAATTTGATTTAAACAGCTTTTGTTGGGAATATCGAGCATATAACCGGATAGATCAGTAATGTGAGTCATAAAATTCAAAAACTGGTCAGGGATTTGTCACTGACGTAATAGAAATTCACCCAACCAGTGATTTTTATGTTCGTCTCATCGGCCAATCATCCATTAATGGCCATCAGTCGGCCTATCAGAGTGCAGATCCTCCCCACCATGGTTCAGGCCTTGTCGTGGCGGTGGGGCTCAGTAACCTAGGGTGATCGGTGCAATTGGGCGATGCTAATTGGGCCGAGGGGGCTCTTTGTACCCCTCTTATAAGAAGAGGGGACAAAAGAGCAAGGGGCAAGGGGTGAGGATGGGAACCTCACCCCATTGTACTGTCCCGACGTTGGGAGGGGTTGTTCTGTGGTGCGGGACAACCTCTGTGGAGGTGGCGTCGGTCCCTTGCGCGACTGACTAGCCGTCGAGGTGCCCTGTTTGTTTTCTAGATCCAGGGCACCTCACCAAAGGCGGCATTGGTGGCACTCGCCGGGTTTTAGTGGGTAGAGCTGCGTCCACTTACCAGCTGTCGGGCACAGCAAGTCCCACATAACCGCGTGGGGAGACCCACTCCCCCGCGGGATGCCTCAGAGCATTTCCCGGCGTTAAAGAAAAGAAAGAAAAAAAAAAAAGAGTGCAGAACCGGCGCAACGTCGCAGCACAAATTTGGCGGAATTTGTTTTCATACAAAACACATAACAGCTCTATTCCGGTTATATAGAATTAATTCGGTTACGGGCAGTAGTTATTTCTTATAACGAGTAACTATTGGGATTAATTTTATCATCGACGCTGTAATTTTAGCCTTGGTAGGTATATAGAAAAAATGAGACATAATTCCATATCAAGTATATAGTCTTTTTTGCTAAACTCAAAAATCGCTTAACGTTTTCACGGATATGTTTTAATGTATACTGTACGTTCCACCTTGAGACATAGTTTTTGACCCAACAGACCCAATATTGACGTTTATTTACATTTTTTTTCTTAAGGCTGTATTAGTAAATATATAAAGTGGCTCGTATTGTTGTAGTAGTATTATATTTTTCCTGCATTAAAAATCCATTCAGAATATCTTATCTATATTATATCTAATTAGCACTAACACACCAAACTATAAAGTAAAAAAGGTAAAGTAGTAGATAAGATAGATTTAAAGAACAAAAATATCACATAAGTACTCTCTCAATAAATGTTAAATAGAATGCTAATACAGAGCACGCCAGAGGAATAATTACTAATGGAGTTGTGTGCTGATAGTTCACCTGTAGCAATATGGTAATACCGGCCTGATAGATTTAATGTACAGAGCGTTACTAAGGTGATTTGATTTATTCCAAGTTTCGATCACTTTGTCGATACTTTGATACATATCGTATAACTATGTATTATATCAATTATAAAGCAAATCTTTAGTTTCATAGCCGCTTTATACTATGGATAATAATTTTTATATATTAAAATATATTTATAAATTTTGATCTTAATCAAAATTAAAAAATCGTTTATACTTTTAGGTAGACGGAGTGTTGGTTTATCTTTAACCAGATGGGAAGACGGTCTCCGTGCAGTGACCGGTCCGTGTTGGATGCGATTGGCAAGGGATCGGTCGTTGAAGGACGCGTTCATTGAATGAGGCCATGTTCAGCTGGGGACGGATAGAGGCTGATGATGATGATGATGATGATAGTTATAATGATGATAATGATGAACTTTAGTGCCTTCTACTGGATATATATTACGCATACGTCTGTCACTTCTTGCCTATTTATCCTGTATCAAACTTAAATTTGTAACTAACGAGAACACTATATATTTGGTCGAATATTTTACACTACACAGTAAAAATAATCTATAGTAATGTATTAAAGATGAAATGTTTATTTGTTTGTTTGTTTGAACGCACTTATATCCGACAAAAACCGCAAGAACATCTAGTATACAACAAAACAAAACCGACACCAATCTTCCGTAAAGGCTATTTAAGAAAGCCTTAGATTTTCCTTCATCCTTCCAATGTAACAAGCCAAATAAAAGCGAAGTAAGTAGATCAAGTTACTTATTATTTGGACAGTAGTAATTTGCCTTGCCTAAACTGAAATAGGAATTTGCTATTGTTGTCGCATGCCTTATACTAAACTGAATATATTGTTACATAAATAATACTAATTAAGATTAGTAATCGATTTAGGAATTGTTAGTATTTTAATTATGTACTGACGTAAATCTATTTAAGATGGTTGAAAGTAAGCATATTATTTGTATAATTTAAACAAAATATATGTTATTTGATTATAATATTTTACGAGTATCCATAGGTCATATTGCCTTGTCAAAAGTTTATGATATAAAAGATAAAAAAAAAATGCTGGATATGAAAAAATATTGAAATCTTCTTATAAGGTACGGTTGACTGTCCCTTGATGTTGACATGACATTGACATGCTTGGAAAAATTCTGAAACCTTCCTTAAGGTCTTGATTAAAATATGAGCACTTCACATCAAATTCCGTTCAGTTGTTGCAGGTATTTCTTCTCGGAAACGTTGTAATCAAATTTAGATTAAATTACAATACGAGTTTTTTTATACAATGCTGTCGTTGATAGCGCTCCGGATCGACTGGTAACAGGGCACCTCGACGGCTAGTCAGTCCCCCCAAGGGCCCGACACCACCTCCATAGAGGGGTTGCTCCGTACCACAGAACAACCCCACTCAAAGTGGGAAAAGTGTAATGAGGTGAGGTTCCCATCCTCGCCTTTTGTCCCCCCTCTACTCTATTGTTCCCTCTTCTTATAAGAGATGTACATAGAGCAGCCTCCTCGGTTTAATTTTTTTGGCTTTTTTTTTTGGCTTCGCCCAAGGTGTTGGGGTTTATCTTAGGCTACTGAACCCCACTCTTTTGTCCCCTCTTATAAGAAGAGGGGACAAAAGAGTGGGGCTCAGTACATAGAGCAGCCTCCTCGGTTCAATTGGCTTCGCCCAAGGTGCTGGGTTTATCTTCTGGGTTTATCTGGCACTCAGTAGCCTAAGCTACTGAGTGCCACTAGGTGGTATGTGGTAGTCTGAACATGGTTTGAACCATGGTGGGGAGATTACAATTATACTATGATTAAAATTATTACAATCTTTTTATAAATAAGTCTTCTGTAGGCATATACCACACAGCCAAATGTAGTCGATGTATAGGTATGTATATCACTGAACTCCTAAACAAGGGGAAGTATAGATTCGCAATCAGCCACGGGAGGTATCGCTGTGATCTTGTTTCAATTAAATTGAAATTCCGACGAGATAAGTTCCGTCCGTTAGTTATTTATATAACACCAAAGCCGGCATCAAATAAAATCAACCAATAAGGCACGTCTATTGTTTTACCGAAATATCTCTGTCAAATCATGCTATAGTTTCCATGAATGATTTTACAGTTGGTATTGTTGTGGTTTGACGAGGCCAATATCTAAGGTACCGAGTTGCTTTGTACCATGTGCTCATACTGTGATTTAAGTAGAAAAAATAATGAAATTTGGTCTTTCTTTCTAAGCTTCAAGTTGGTTACAAGTGGTCGACATTCATAAAAAAGACGTATGCTCATTGTATAGAGTCACCTATTAAATGATTACGATTTTTTCATAATATAAATTAATTACTTTTGAACGTATAATAACTTTTATTATTATAGGAAACAATAAGAAAACATGAAATTACAATTACACGTGAATTTATTACGAATCCTTTCCCGTATTTCAACGAAATTTTGCTTACTTTGCGAATGCGAGGTTTCATATTGTAGAAATGATTTCTGAGAATTTCAAATGTACACCATTCTACAAAATTAAATTACAGACGCGTTCATCATCATGATTACAGTAAAATCTATACTAATATTATAAAGCCAAAGAGTTTGTTTGTTTGAACGCGCTAATCTCAGAAACTACTGGTCCGATTCTTTCAGAAATTCTTTCAGTGTTATATATGGAGATCAGGTGAGGGAAGCAAGGAAGGGTGTGATGAAAGGGTAGCTAGGTAGTTAGGAACTGAGATATAATTGATAAATAGGTACTCTGTATAGCTATATTGATATAGCTATATTGATATAGCTATATTGAAAGCCGAAAGGGTTAGGTTATAATGAGTTTCACGTATGACATTATAAGAACACGATTTACATAGCGAAGTTATTTTAATATCGCGTTTTGACCGTGACTTTATGAATTGTATGGATGTGTATGGATTTTTTGTACATTATACTAGCCTTATTGAATTGGTATTAATGCGTACCCTAAATGTGTATTATTCAAGTAAATTATACGTATCAATGAAAAGGAAAGGCTCACACTTTACAAATTCCAACAAACTTCAAATCATAAAAATAATATCAATCTCAATCATCATCAATCTCAAATCATCAATCAAATAAATAAATAAATAAATCTATATAAAATTTCAACCGAAAGGTTATTTTTTACACGCTTTTTATTAGCTTCACCTGTATGTTTGTATGTTTGTATGTTTGTTTGTAACCGACTTCTTTGGACGCTATTTTGACCCACTTCTAACGACCAGATTTCGTTCAAACTTTGTAGATTTATCGAGGACCGATGACAATACAATAATTTGATAAAATTATTCCAATATCCTGATCAGGATAATCAGGATAGCACATGCTAGGAAGGCATACCGCGCAAGTTACCTACATCACATGTGTTGTTTTTAGTCTCTCACTCATTTCTAAAGTGATTGCCATTAGTTGAGTACTTTAAATTAATAAAATCTTTAATTAAAAAAATCGACACTAAAAAGTAAAAAATAAATTATAGTTTAAAAAAAAACTAAAAAACACGCTTTAATAGCTAACCGAACTATAAATTTGAAAATAATTTTTAATAGAAGAATTAAATGGGTTAACATAATAAATAAATGATATTACTTATTGTAAAAAAGCGTGGTGCTTGTAACTAAGTTTTTTTATAAAGTAATTCAATAATTGCGACTCTTTAATTTCTGTTCATAATCAACTCATTCTTCTACTCATGTTACAATATTTGCTTTTGCCACGTCATTATTGTTACTTTTGATGTCAGTGTCATATTTGTTGCTGTACCTACCTAGCTACTTTTTTCTCGCAGTGGAAATGCTTTTATTATTATAATTCCCAGGGTAGCGTCCGGATCTGACTAACACAGAACACCCCGCGACCGGCCGGTTCCCTCCAAAAGCCCTTTGGTTTTAACCAGGCTTCATCCTAGTGTGATGCCGGAACTTTTCTGCTGGGGCTGGTACCCAACCTTACCCTGAGCTCCGTTAGATGGGAGGCAGGAGGTGCGCATAACGTCTCCTCCACACTCCCGTCTTACGTCGACGGCGTGGGTCGAAAGTGGCGTCGTCACCTCTGTCCTGTTCCGCGACCTCCTTCTGCAAGATGATAATTTCGCAGAAGGTGACCGCCGCCTGCTCATTGTCCTCGAACATGCAGTGCACTACACTCAACAGCAAGACATCTCCTCCAAGCACTGCCACGAGGTTGCGATGCTGTATGCTATCGCACACCTCTAGGGTATGCTGGGCCATACCAGGTAGGTGCCTCACACCAGCCAACACACCCGTAGAGAAGGGGAAAAAACATACTTACACACGAATTGAGGACCTCCTCTTTTTTTGAAGTCCTTAAATTAAATCGTTTAAACTATTCAAGCAATAATCCACTTTGTATTATCATAATATTATCTAGCTTAATTTATCAATTAAAACTCAAAACGAATTTCACTCATTATAATGAAACAATTTTTAAATCATTTTAACAACGTTCATCATCAACAACAATTAAAACTCATATAAAAAATAAAAAAATAAAAACTAAAAAGTAATAAAATAATTTCCTTAATTTTTGTGCCTACAATTTATAATCAACTTGTTCTTCTACTAATATACAATCTTTGCGTTTACCACGTTTACACGTCATTATTGTTACTTTTGAAGCCGGTGTCGCATTTGTTGATGTACCTACCTCCTAACCTACCAACCTTGGCTGACACCGTCTCCAAAAGTAACAATAATGACGTGGTAAACGCAAAGATTGTATATTAGTAGAAGAACAAGTTGATTATAAATTGTAGGCACAAAAATTAAGGAAATTATTTTATTACTTTTTAGTTTTTTTTTTTAATTTGAAGTCGGTTTTAATTTTTGTTTAAAAATTTTTTATTTCTTAATTTTTAGTGATTTCAAAATTTGATAACTGATTTTATTTGTCTGAAATATGGGTAGAACTATTAAACGCGTTGCTCAGATTAAATAGCGCTGTATTAATGAGATGACCGTAGAAAGGGTTTCATTCATTACATAACAAATGAAAAATCCGAAATGGAATTGTGTAAAACTTTATATACATGTAATTGAAAGCAATCACGGTAGATTTGCTGCTATTCGTTAAATAATTTCATTATACCTATATAGGTATAGAACATCACCAATATATAGATATAGAATGGATCTGAATTATGATGACCTTGAAAAACTATGATGCGCTTCCAAGCCACTGTTGTTTTTTGTTCATTTAACAACGACAAGTAATAAAATTACATGATTTTGGCATAATATTATTTAACGTATGAAGTAAGCCCAATTAAAGCTGTAAATCGTCGAGGATTCCCCTCGACTGTGTATGGTCTCCATCATCACACCTCTAATGGCGCTTATAACCCATATGGGTACAAAGTTCTCATCAATTTAAATTAATTAAGTCCAAACACAAGGTAGCTACTGTAAACTGTTGAGGAGTTCCCTTAACTGTCCTTTGTCTTCATCATCAGACCCCTAATGACAGTCACAACCCATCTAGGTGTAAAGTTCTCATCATTACAAATTAATCAAGCCCAAACACAAGGTTACTGATGTAAATCGTTGAGGAGTTCCCTCGATTATCTTTCGGCTCCAGCATCAGATCGACTCCAGACCTTCATTAAATTGTAGTCCTTCAAAACACTTTATAAAAAAAATATCAAACGCACTAGTCGCCCCTACGTCATCATCAGATCCTGGTTTCCTTATCATGGGACCATTTGGGAAGTATACCCTTTAGAACAAAAAAGAATTTTTTAAATCGGTCTAGCCATCTTCGAGTAATTTGGTAACATACATTAAAAAAAAATATAAAAAAAAAGATTCCGACGAATTGATAACCTCCTCCTTTTTGAAGTCGGTTAAAAAATAGCTTTAAAAAGACACCAAATCGTATTAGTAAAAAATACACATATTTTAACAAGATTAAATATCTTTTACAGCAAATTGCCGAAATATGTCGCGATAATAAAGTAAAAGATTTTTTGTCACAAAAATAAAGTACTGCTTCATAATCCGCTAAAGATATATCTATGAAACTAAGTGGGAGCTTTATCCTGTTATTAAGGCTTCATTGTAGATTACCAAGCGGATTAATTTTGTCAAAGGATATGCTTTTACTTGCTTTACAGGACAATCTTCTCTTTCATGGTGAATTTAATAACACATCAACGTCTTTGTGTAATATACAATTTTAAGCAACTTAATAATATTTTTTCTTAAATTTTTCATTATTATTTACTAGATTTATCTTGCGGTTTTACCCGCGTGTTCCCGATCCCGTGATTTGGGGATAAAAGGCCTGTATAAATCGCTGATTATGTTACCATTGGTGAAAGGATTTCTGAAATTGGTTTACTGGTTTAGAAGTGAAAGCGTGACAAACAAACTCACATTCTTATTAATAATATTAGTTTGGATATGTATTTTTATATACAAGTAAAATATACTGGCAATGGCTAAATAGTTTATGATCGAACAGTCTTATTAAATATACAAATTCAATTTTACTTTGAGGAAGGAACTATTTCAATTTTATGTCAACATGACATCATTTATTAAACTACTAGCTGTGAACGCGACTTAGCTCACGCACCAGTAATGATTTAATTGAAACGAAAGGATTTTGGAATTTAGTTTTCACCTACTATGACGTTAGATGGAGTTTAAATGTAGTTACAATATGGTTACAATGTAAACTCCTTGTAATGTCACTCGATTTAACGACAAACTACCTAAAGTGTCAACATCATTCAACTTTGGTTGGTTTATATATTCCTAGCTCTTTGTTTTAGCAGTTTACGCCATTAAAATGAAATTAGTAAAAACGCAACAAAAACTATTTTTTTTGTTTTTTTGTTGCTTTATTGTCTAGGCCGTAATTAACTCAACGGAGAGAACGAATTTCTTAGAACTCTCCTTGAGTTCTAAGAAATTCGTTCTTTTGGTTAAATATTTAGATTGCCTTTTTTTGTTCTTTAACGCCGGGAAATGCTCTGAGGGAGTGAGGAGTCGGTCTGCCCAGGGGAGTATGTGGGACTCGCTGCGCCTGTGAGCAGGTAAGTGGACGCAGCGCTACCCACCAAAACCCGGCGAGTGCCACCAATGCCACCAATGGTGCTGGGCACACCTTAGGATACTGAGCCCCACCGCCACGTCAAGGCATGAACCATGGTAGGATTGGTAGGGCCTTTCATGTGTAGGCTGTTGTTAGGTAGTGATCTTTTTTATAGAAGAGGGGGGCAAATGGACTGTCGGTTCACCTGATGGTAAGTGAAAAGCGACATCCATAGACACTCGCTACATCAGAGGATTAATAGCAGGTACGTTGCCGGCCTTTCAAATATGAGTTAGCTCTTTTCTTGAAGGTCCCTAAGTCGTATTGGTTCGGAAACACCGTAGGTGGGAGCTGATTCCATATAGTGGTCATGCGAGACAGGAAATGCCGCACAAATCGAGTTGTTATGGATTTCCAGATATCGGGATAGTGTGGGTGAAATTTGGAATTTTGACGCGATGTCCGGTGGTGGAATTCTCCTGCAGGTATTAGTGCGAAAAATTCCTTAGAACACTCCCTTGGTAGATGCGGTATAAGATGAAAAGCGATTCCACATAGATCTAGTGATAGATTATCAATAGGTTATCATATTTTTCTTGTTTACAAAATTTCCAACAGTGAACAGAACCAGTTTGGAACTGTGAACAGAACAAGTTTGGTCATTTAAATTTCTGTCTCAACTTTTTGGTTGAATGCTTTTTAATTTTACTTTCATAGCTCACGTGTCGAATATGAAGATAATTGCCATGTAAAACAAAAATATAGAAACACATTATTTTTTTAAAGTATTGAAATGGATATAGTATGTTATTCTTAAGATATATACATATGCCATTACGGACTTTCGGATAATATGTTAAAGATAACATACTATTTAAATTGCCAACTATAAAGCGGTAATGTAAAAGCTATATTAATACACAAATACGGTATTAATCCTTATCATCATTACGTAATATAAAACATAGTCCTCGGCCCCCTATGACCGCGATAAACTCATTTTTTTTATTTTCATGCTGTTTTCAACATGACATACAGTAATTCCTGAGACAGGTTATAACTTATAGTATATTATTTACCAGGACTTTGGTGTAAATGGGAAAACAATTTAAGGAATTGTTGTAAGAGTCGGAAAAATTTAAGCCGCTTGGGAGCTTACATTGAAAGCGCTGCCTTATTTCCTTTAGAGATATAACAACAAAGTAAAATAATGATCATCATCAGCCCGTCGTCGTCAGCACCAGACGTCCGCCAATATAAGTTAACGCGTGCGAAGCTGCGGGAACAGCTAGACATAATTTTCTTCTGAAAACATTCATTAGGAAATCGTCTTGTTAAACATTGCCATTATTAATGTTTGAAATAATTTGAAGTTAAAATGTTGACAGGGAATTTAGAAAAAAACCCAGTCATTGTAATTTACTTGTAATTGTTCTAGCGAATGCAGGGTGTTGCAGTAATGGTGCACTTCCTACGTCGGACTATCAGACTCATTACCGTTGTATTCAGGAAAAAATCTAACCTTTTAAAATAGTAAATACGTTTTGGGGTTTATGCCGTAAGACCAATGATATTGTATATATAAACGTAAGACAGGGAAAAATAGCCTAAAGTATAAATTATAATATGTTTCTGTTTTTGTTTATGCATGAATAATATGTTACATTTCTGTTTTTGTAAATATATTTGTTTTAAAATTTTTACTTGTAAATGTGTGGTTATTATTTTATTAATATATAGTATAAATATATGCATAGTATAAAAGTATTAAATATATTTCCGTTGTCTGGTAATTTTAATTTAAAAAAAACTCGTAACACTCGTTCTTCGAGAATTTACCATGGGACCAGATTTACGTGGTGTAAAAGCGTCCATAGATATCATATTATAATACTATGATGTAAATCTCTCTTTTTGCTTAGAACATTAGATAAACCTTAACTAAAGCGGAACAACGGAAAATATATACTATCATGTGTTATAATGAAACAATTTTTTACGGATTTTATCGCGGTTTATTAAGATTTTTACAAGCCCGACGTTTATATAGGCCAAACCAAAAGATCAATTAAAACTCGCGTTAAAGAACATATAGCTGACTTAAAACACCGTCGCTACACTAAGTCTGCAATCTGTGAACATAGTCTAGACAAAGCTCGCCATTATATTAGATTTGATAAACCACAGACACTCGCAAAAGAACACCGATTCCAACCAAGGATGATCCGCGAGGCTATTGAAATTAAAAAACATCCAAATTTCAATAGAGAAGATGGTTGGCTCTTACCACCTGCTTGGGATCCCATTATTAAAATAATTAAATCAAAAACCAAGCAAAATATGCCACAGATTAAAGATGCAGTTAGCACTTTCTGCGTAGAGAGGACTTATTAAAATAATGATGTATCATAGGGTAGTTTCGAATAACTTTGTAACATTAGGACATCTGTCACCTAGTCCTCCCGTGACCATGGTTCCTGTAAAGTATCCGAAACGTCGGGCTTGTAAAAATCTTAATAAACCGCGATAAAATCCGTAAAAAATTGTTTCATTATAATGAGTGAAATTCGCGCAAACATTAGAAAACAATATACTATCATGTGTGTTAAAGGTACATTGTACGTTAGATTTTATACATTATAAATCTATAATTTACAATAAATTGTCTTACGTTTGCTAATTATTTAAATACAGATAAAATAAAGTCATTATATTATAACAATGAGGACAGATATTTAAAATTGCACGCCCAAGAAAAGTGGAGTATTTAACTTAAAGACTCCGAGCAAGTCTGGCACGTTTTTAAAGGCCGTATTTATGATCATAACTAAAAATTGATGCTTTGTTTACTTCCCTTGCCTCGTATATATTTATGTGTGCATTGTTTAATAGCATATTAGATACTTGCAATAGTAATAAAAAATCTGATATCGAAACGAGATGTCTAAAACTCTTTTTCCTCATTTGCATCTCTTTTTTACTAACTACAATATATTATTTTGTAAGTGAGGAACATATTATGAACAATGGATATTTGTACTAGAATCATTAAATATGTTGTTATTTGTAACATAATAATATTATAATATAATATATATATTTTCATGCATATTATGAGAATTTAACTAAATAGCTTTTTTATAGGGGTAAAAAAGATTATAAAATTAAGCTGTTTTTTATAAAAAGGGTAAAAAAGATATCATTGTTTCCTTTTATATACGCATTAATTAGAAATAATATTAAAAAGTTGTTGTAATGTAATTTCGTATGTTAATAAAATTACTAGTCCGTATTTCAATTTAATTTCATCTCGTCTCTAATATAAAAATAGCTTTTAAAAGCTATTTTTATATTAGCCATTAATTGGTCCCAGTAAATATAATGCACCATTCAAGTATTTTATCACCGCTTACTTTGTTCAATGTTATGTGTCAATATAAAACTCATAAATTACGTAATTGTGTTCATTGCTATATACTTTGTTTAACACTGTCTTAACTTTATGAATTTTGGGCTTAAATACACAAGTTATATCTTAGCTTCATTAATTTCAAGCTTTAACTCACAATTTATTAACTTCATTATTTTTTTGCCTAAGCACACATGTTTTAAATACATGAGTTTTGGCCTTAAACACAGGTCAAGATCAAAACAGACATTTATTAAAACATTATACACAGTGCAAAATAGACATAATGTGCACTGTAATAGACATTAAGGAGAATCACTTTATCGTCGGTGAAGGGAAATTTTGTGTGGGTAAACCATCAAAGATCTCTTTGAAGGCTTGTAAATTTGACTAACCTAGCATTGGAATAATGTTTTCATGGAAGTTTCCATGTTTATTGGTATGTTAGTGACTTTATAAACTGACTGATCTATAATTGAAATAAAATCAGCATTATTGATAGTTTAAAACTTCTAAGCCACGGATGATACATTTTATTATTATTAAAAGGTTTTTTGATAGTTGGTTAGGCAAACGGGCAGACGAGCTACACGATGGTAAGTGTGGTCAACGTCACCCATGAACATAAACGAGTTAACCTGATATTAAATTATGGTAAATTCAATTGACGTTCAAAAATATACTGTAATGGTACTATTTTGAATAACAAAATATTTTGATTTTGATTAGCTCAGGCAACTCATTCATGTGTTACCTATCCTTTTTTATTTTTTTATTACGCTGCGAAATGCGGGGGTTAAAACGTCGACGGCTAGTTAGTCCCTCAGGGGACCGACGCCACCTTTACAGAGGGGTTGTCCCGCACCACAGAACAAACCCTCTCAACGTCGGGACAGTACAATGGGGTGAGGTTCCCGTCCTCGCCCCTTGCCCCCTGCTCCTTTTGTCCCCTCTTCTTATAAGAGGGGTCCTAAAAGCGCCCTCGGCTCAATTCGCTTCGCCCAAGGTTCTGGGCTCACCCTAGGCTACTGAGCCCCACCGCCACGACAAGGCCTGAACCATGGTGGGGATACACTCGGGCTGTCCGGTATCACTTTGTGCTATTTATTTTTATTTGGTCTAAGTTTTTATGTCTCTCTCTTTTGTTTTAATTCTAAAAGTTCATGTCTCGCTCTTCTGAGCTTGACGTGGTAATTGTTCACGTACCGTAAGTAATGGACTGTACTAATGCTGCACGTTGTTGCAGATAGTTACATCGAATAAGTCTGCTTAAATATATTCTTATACTTCTACCAAATAAAACTAACTTGCTGTTCTTTGCAGTTTCGTTGAAATGGACTAAAAAAATATATACCTACCATGGCCAAGTTCTATTCGAAAATTGGTTTTTAATTTACGCCTCCTCAACCTTCTTGCAGGTAGAATTTCATAAATTCCGCACTTTTTATGTTGGATAGGCAAACTGGCAAACGTACCACCTGATGGTAAGTGATTGACGTCACCCATGGACATAAATATATACCACAGTATACCTGGAACTAGCCCAGGCAACTCATTTATGTGTTGCCTATCCTGAGACATAAGATGTTAAGTCTCTGTGCCAGTAATTACACTTCCTGTCTTGCCCTTCTCTCCGAAACACAGCAAAGCTGTTTCACGGGAGAAACTAGCAAGATGGTGGTACCAATGCAGCCGGGAGTGCGGCACAGCGCTTCCCTCCCACCGGTAAACTTAATTGACCTCGGCGAAAGGAATATTCCTACTAAATTTAATGTTTGTTATGAATCCAGAGATATCGTAATTAGTCAGTACATATAAGTAAGTAATGTTTTTTTTTACGTGATACCATATGAACGAAATTATATTTCGTTCATATGGTATTCCTAATATTAAACATAAATTCCACATTCATGTAAATCTTCATCCCTATAGACATTAAAATGGCTATATTGCACTATAACAGTTGAATGACGTGAACGTAATTTTGTTAGGTTATGTATGAGAGAGTTTACGTGACACGTAATATTCTAGCTGAAACCTGAAGCGCAGCAGGGTTTAGGGTTAAACTACGATAATAAATTTACTTATTTTTGTAGTAAATTGCACTGGCATATTATTGAATACCTGCTCAGTTAAAGAATCAAATGAAAAAAAAAACTAGTGGATGGAATAAAAACTTTGAACAAACCTCAATTAGTTCACTCGATTCTTATCAATTTTTTGGGTTCCGTAGCCAAATGGCAAAAAACGGAAACCTTATTTATAGATTCGTCATATCTGTTTGTCTGTCTGTCTGTCCGTCCGTATGTCACAGCCACTTTTTGCCGAAACTATAAGAACTATACTATTGAAACTTGGTAAGTAGATGTATTCTGTGAACCGCATTAAGATTTTGACGCAAAAGTAGAAAAAAAAAACAATAAATTTGGGGGTCCCCATACTTAGAACTGAATCTCAAAATATTTTTTTCATCAAACCTATCCGTTAAGGGTATCTATGGAGGCAAGAGGCGTTAATGCGGAGGTGGGGGGAGGACCTGGCGCAGCAACCGTATGGCAAAAACCTGACGGTTGCTTTGCGCCCGGTCCTTGAGCGGTGGATGCGCCGTAAGCGCAAACCCCTCACCTTCCGTCTGACACAGGTGCTCACAGGGCATGGTTGCTTTGGTGAGTACCTGTGCCGGACGGCACGCAGGGAGCCGTTGACAGTGTGTCACGATTGTGGCGCGGCGGTGGACTCAGCCCAGCACACATTCGAGGTGTGCTCGAGATGGGCGGCACTGCGTCACAGGCCGACGAGGCCTCCTCCCACGGGCGACGAACAGGGGTGCGTAGGAGGCGTTATTTAATGCGCCTAACGCCCCTGTGTTCGTGTCGGGCTCAGGATGGGAACCTGGGTCTGTATGGCACGACGTCGTGGGGACTGCTTAGTAGCGGCCGGGCAGTCCCCCCTACGAGGAGTAGTCTGGCCTTCGCCGGGGCCAGCCTGTCGCTGAGGTGATCCTGTCCGTTGCCTGCATATCCGGGACCCTCAAAAAGCGGCTGAAGGCGCTCGCAGTGGTTTTAGTTAGGGTGGGCACTCCCAGGTGCGAGTCACACATTGGGTCAGGATCTACCCGAAGATCCTGGCTGCATCCATAAGGATTTCTCTGCGAAAAAAAAAAGGAGTATCCATGGATAGTTCTTTAAAAATGATATTGAGGTTTCTACTACCATTTTTTTCTAAACTGAATAGTTTGCGCGAGAGACACTTATATATATATGATGTATATATATTACCATGCAAACTTCCACCGAAAATTGGTTGGAGCGAGATCTAGTAAGTAGTTTTTTTTTAATACGTCATAAATCGTAAACCGCAATTTATCTTTCATTCAATCAACTCAAACATAAAAAAAACATTTTATTTCATAAACATAAACCTTATTTCTTGTTAAAGTTTCTAATGTTGTATATTATGTAATGGTACGGAACCCTTCGTGCGCGAGTCCGACTAGCACTTGGCCGGTTTTTATTTAGATTGATTTTCAATGTGACGTAAGGATTTATTCAGTGGGTACAGAGTAGTGTACACAGAAAAGAGCGTTTTATATGTTTAACTCGTAGCAGTGCTACGGTGACGTAGCAGCGCTACAAAACTGTTTTATCTATATTGCAAAACCTCATGCATATAATTATAATATTGGATAGGTAGGGATTTAACCATTAGATAATCAATAATTACTATTAAAATTTTGATTACCTAGCTTAATAGTTACGAGTTTTTTTTTATGTCATAAAGGGGCAAACGAGCAGTCGGAGCCTCACGGCGCCGACGCCCTTGCACATCCGCATAACCAAGGCCACGCAGATGCGCCGCCCTCCTTTTCCCTATCCCCCCAATAGGCCATCAGAATCCCACAAACCGCACGAAACGCGACAGCATAGCTGTGTCACTTCACGCCGGTTTTATGTGAGCGAGAGGTACCACCCCGGTCGTGCCGGCCCAGTTCGGCCGCAATGCAGCATGGCAATATAATATAGAAGAGATATATTTGCATCTCATTAAATTATGTATTGGCTGCACGGAGGAGTATTATACTTGACATGTAGGTATGTACGTCATCCTAACTTAAATTAAAAATGCGAATGCTAGCTTGTTTGTTTGTTACGATATCACAACTAAACCATTAAACTGATTTAAATAATACTTTCGCCAATGGAATGGGAAAAAAAACATGCGGGGCGCTCGAGTGTAATAAATTAAACGTTATATTATGTTAAAGGTAAGCGTCCACGTGTCCGGATCGTACGTATCGCACGCATCGCAATAGTATTCTTTGTATAGAGATTCATACAAGTGCGTCCACTAATCCACACCGTACGGAACGCACTCAAGTCACTTTCTATAAGAATACAATAGTATTCTTTGTATAGAGATTCATACAAGTGCGTCCACTAATCCACACCGTACGGAACGCACTCAAGTCACTTTCTATAAGAATACAATAGTATTATTTGTATAGAGATTCATACAAGTGCGTCCACTAATCCACACCGTACGGAACGCACTCAAGTCACTTTCCTTAAGAATACAATAGTATTCTTTGTATAGAGATTCATACAAGTGCGTCCACTAATCCACACCGTACGGAACGCACTCAAGTCACTTTCCTTAAGAATACAATAGTATTCTTTGTATAGAGATTCATACAAGTGCGTCCACTAATCCACACCGTACGGAACGCACTCAAGTCACTTTCTATACAAAGAATAATAATTTGATGTGTGCGATGCAGATATGTGGACACGTCTTGCCTTAATATACCAAACAAAATATCAAACACGCTAGAATTTACACATGTTAAAGGTACATTGTACGTTAGATTTTATACATTATAAATCTATAATTTACAATAAATTGTCTTACGTTTGCTAATTATTTAAATACAGATAAAATAAAGTCATTATATTATAACAATGAGGACAGATATTTAAAATTGCACGCCCAAGAAAAGTGGAGTATTTAACTTAAAGACTCCGAGCAAGTCTGGCACGTTTTTAAAGGCCGTATTTATGATCATAACTAAAAATTGATGCTTTGTTTACTTCCCTTGCCTCGTATATATTTATGTGTGCATTGTTTAATAGCATATTAGATACTTGCAATAGTAATAAAAAATCTGATATCGAAACGAGATGTCTAAAACTCTTTTTCCTCATTTGCATCTCTTTTTTACTAACTACAATATATTATTTTGTAAGTGAGGAACATATTATGAACAATGGATATTTGTACTAGAATCATTAAATATGTTGTTATTTGTAACATAATAATATTATAATATAATATATATATTTTCATGCATATTATGAGAATTTAACTAAATAGCTTTTTTATAGGGGTAAAAAAGATTATAAAATTAAGCTGTTTTTTATAAAAAGGGTAAAAAAGATATCATTGTTTCCTTTTATATACGCATTAATTAGAAATAATATTAAAAAGTTGTTGTAATGTAATTTCGTATGTTAATAAAATTACTAGTCCGTATTTCAATTTAATTTCATCTCGTCTCTAATATAAAAATAGCTTTTAAAAGCTATTTTTATATTAGCCATTAATTGGTCCCAGTAAATATAATGCACCATTCAAGTATTTTATCACCGCTTACTTTGTTCAATGTTATGTGTCAATATAAAACTCATAAATTACGTAATTGTGTTCATTGCTATATACTTTGTTTAACACTGTCTTAACTTTATGAATTTTGGGCTTAAATACACAAGTTATATCTTAGCTTCATTAATTTCAAGCTTTAACTCACAATTTATTAACTTCATTATTTTTTTGCCTAAGCACACATGTTTTAAATACATGAGTTTTGGCCTTAAACACAGGTCAAGATCAAAACAGACATTTATTAAAACATTATACACAGTGCAAAATAGACATAATGTGCACTGTAATAGACATTAAGGAGAATCACTTTATCGTCGGTGAAGGGAAATTTTGTGTGGGTAAACCATCAAAGATCTCTTTGAAGGCTTGTAAATTTGACTAACCTAGCATTGGAATAATGTTTTCATGGAAGTTTCCATGTTTATTGGTATGTTAGTGACTTTATAAACTGACTGATCTATAATTGAAATAAAATCAGCATTATTGATAGTTTAAAACTTCTAAGCCACGGATGATACATTTTATTATTATTAAAAGGTTTTTTGATAGTTGGTTAGGCAAACGGGCAGACGAGCTACACGATGGTAAGTGTGGTCAACGTCACCCATGAACATAAACGAGTTAACCTGATATTAAATTATGGTAAATTCAATTGACGTTCAAAAATATACTGTAATGGTACTATTTTGAATAACAAAATATTTTGATTTTGATTAGCTCAGGCAACTCATTCATGTGTTACCTATCCTTTTTTATTTTTTTATTACGCTGCGAAATGCGGGGGTTAAAACGTCGACGGCTAGTTAGTCCCTCAGGGGACCGACGCCACCTTTACAGAGGGGTTGTCCCGCACCACAGAACAAACCCTCTCAACGTCGGGACAGTACAATGGGGTGAGGTTCCCGTCCTCGCCCCTTGCCCCCTGCTCCTTTTGTCCCCTCTTCTTATAAGAGGGGTCCTAAAAGCGCCCTCGGCTCAATTCGCTTCGCCCAAGGTTCTGGGCTCACCCTAGGCTACTGAGCCCCACCGCCACGACAAGGCCTGAACCATGGTGGGGATACACTCGGGCTGTCCGGTATCACTTTGTGCTATTTATTTTTATTTGGTCTAAGTTTTTATGTCTCTCTCTTTTGTTTTAATTCTAAAAGTTCATGTCTCGCTCTTCTGAGCTTGACGTGGTAATTGTTCACGTACCGTAAGTAATGGACTGTACTAATGCTGCACGTTGTTGCAGATAGTTACATCGAATAAGTCTGCTTAAATATATTCTTATACTTCTACCAAATAAAACTAACTTGCTGTTCTTTGCAGTTTCGTTGAAATGGACTAAAAAAATATATACCTACCATGGCCAAGTTCTATTCGAAAATTGGTTTTTAATTTACGCCTCCTCAACCTTCTTGCAGGTAGAATTTCATAAATTCCGCACTTTTTATGTTGGATAGGCAAACTGGCAAACGTACCACCTGATGGTAAGTGATTGACGTCACCCATGGACATAAATATATACCACAGTATACCTGGAACTAGCCCAGGCAACTCATTTATGTGTTGCCTATCCTGAGACATAAGATGTTAAGTCTCTGTGCCAGTAATTACACTTCCTGTCTTGCCCTTCTCTCCGAAACACAGCAAAGCTGTTTCACGGGAGAAACTAGCAAGATGGTGGTACCAATGCAGCCGGGAGTGCGGCACAGCGCTTCCCTCCCACCGGTAAACTTAATTGACCTCGGCGAAAGGAATATTCCTACTAAATTTAATGTTTGTTATGAATCCAGAGATATCGTAATTAGTCAGTACATATAAGTAAGTAATGTTTTTTTTTTACGTGATACCATATGAACGAAATTATATTTCGTTCATATGGTATTCCTAATATTAAACATAAATTCCACATTCATGTAAATCTTCATCCCTATAGACATTAAAATGGCTATATTGCACTATAACAGTTGAATGACGTGAACGTAATTTTGTTAGGTTATGTATGAGAGAGTTTACGTGACACGTAATATTCTAGCTGAAACCTGAAGCGCAGCAGGGTTTAGGGTTAAACTACGATAATAAATTTACTTATTTTTGTAGTAAATTGCACTGGCATATTATTGAATACCTGCTCAGTTAAAGAATCAAATGAAAAAAAAAACTAGTGGATGGAATAAAAACTTTGAACAAACCTCAATTAGTTCACTCGATTCTTATCAATTTTTTGGGTTCCGTAGCCAAATGGCAAAAAACGGAAACCTTATTTATAGATTCGTCATATCTGTTTGTCTGTCTGTCTGTCCGTCCGTATGTCACAGCCACTTTTTGCCGAAACTATAAGAACTATACTATTGAAACTTGGTAAGTAGATGTATTCTGTGAACCGCATTAAGATTTTGACGCAAAAGTAGAAAAAAAAAACAATAAATTTGGGGGTCCCCATACTTAGAACTGAATCTCAAAATATTTTTTTCATCAAACCTATCCGTTAAGGGTATCTATGGAGGCAAGAGGCGTTAATGCGGAGGTGGGGGGAGGACCTGGCGCAGCAACCGTATGGCAAAAACCTGACGGTTGCTTTGCGCCCGGTCCTTGAGCGGTGGATGCGCCGTAAGCGCAAACCCCTCACCTTCCGTCTGACACAGGTGCTCACAGGGCATGGTTGCTTTGGTGAGTACCTGTGCCGGACGGCACGCAGGGAGCCGTTGACAGTGTGTCACGATTGTGGCGCGGCGGTGGACTCAGCCCAGCACACATTCGAGGTGTGCTCGAGATGGGCGGCACTGCGTCACAGGCCGACGAGGCCTCCTCCCACGGGCGACGAACAGGGGTGCGTAGGAGGCGTTATTTAATGCGCCTAACGCCCCTGTGTTCGTGTCGGGCTCAGGATGGGAACCTGGGTCTGTATGGCACGACGTCGTGGGGACTGCTTAGTAGCGGCCGGGCAGTCCCCCCTACGAGGAGTAGTCTGGCCTTCGCCGGGGCCAGCCTGTCGCTGAGGTGATCCTGTCCGTTGCCTGCATATCCGGGACCCTCAAAAAGCGGCTGAAGGCGCTCGCAGTGGTTTTAGTTAGGGTGGGCACTCCCAGGTGCGAGTCACACATTGGGTCAGGATCTACCCGAAGATCCTGGCTGCATCCATAAGGATTTCTCTGCGAAAAAAAAAAGGAGTATCCATGGATAGTTCTTTAAAAATGATATTGAGGTTTCTACTACCATTTTTTTCTAAACTGAATAGTTTGCGCGAGAGACACTTATATATATATGATGTATATATATTACCATGCAAACTTCCACCGAAAATTGGTTGGAGCGAGATCTAGTAAGTAGTTTTTTTTTAATACGTCATAAATCGTAAACCGCAATTTATCTTTCATTCAATCAACTCAAACATAAAAAAAACATTTTATTTCATAAACATAAACCTTATTTCTTGTTAAAGTTTCTAATGTTGTATATTATGTAATGGTACGGAACCCTTCGTGCGCGAGTCCGACTAGCACTTGGCCGGTTTTTATTTAGATTGATTTTCAATGTGACGTAAGGATTTATTCAGTGGGTACAGAGTAGTGTACACAGAAAAGAGCGTTTTATATGTTTAACTCGTAGCAGTGCTACGGTGACGTAGCAGCGCTACAAAACTGTTTTATCTATATTGCAAAACCTCATGCATATAATTATAATATTGGATAGGTAGGGATTTAACCATTAGATAATCAATAATTACTATTAAAATTTTGATTACCTAGCTTAATAGTTACGAGTTTTTTTTTATGTCATAAAGGGGCAAACGAGCAGTCGGAGCCTCACGGCGCCGACGCCCTTGCACATCCGCATAACCAAGGCCACGCAGATGCGCCGCCCTCCTTTTCCCTATCCCCCCAATAGGCCATCAGAATCCCACAAACCGCACGAAACGCGACAGCATAGCTGTGTCACTTCACGCCGGTTTTATGTGAGCGAGAGGTACCACCCCGGTCGTGCCGGCCCAGTTCGGCCGCAATGCAGCATGGCAATATAATATAGAAGAGATATATTTGCATCTCATTAAATTATGTATTGGCTGCACGGAGGAGTATTATACTTGACATGTAGGTATGTACGTCATCCTAACTTAAATTAAAAATGCGAATGCTAGCTTGTTTGTTTGTTACGATATCACAACTAAACCATTAAACTGATTTAAATAATACTTTCGCCAATGGAATGGGAAAAAAAAACATGCGGGGCGCTCGAGTGTAATAAATTAAACGTTATATTATGTTAAAGGTAAGCGTCCACGTGTCCGGATCGTACGTATCGCACGCATCGCAATAGTATTCTTTGTATAGAGATTCATACAAGTGCGTCCACTAATCCACACCGTACGGAACGCACTCAAGTCACTTTCTATAAGAATACAATAGTATTCTTTGTATAGAGATTCATACAAGTGCGTCCACTAATCCACACCGTACGGAACGCACTCAAGTCACTTTCTATAAGAATACAATAGTATTATTTGTATAGAGATTCATACAAGTGCGTCCACTAATCCACACCGTACGGAACGCACTCAAGTCACTTTCCTTAAGAATACAATAGTATTCTTTGTATAGAGATTCATACAAGTGCGTCCACTAATCCACACCGTACGGAACGCACTCAAGTCACTTTCCTTAAGAATACAATAGTATTCTTTGTATAGAGATTCATACAAGTGCGTCCACTAATCCACACCGTACGGAACGCACTCAAGTCACTTTCTATACAAAGAATAATAATTTGATGTGTGCGATGCAGATATGTGGACACGTCTTGCCTTAATATACCAAACAAAATATCAAACACGCTAGAATTTACACTATTCATTTTTGAAACAATGTATGTAATGTATTTTTAACCGACTTCAAAAAAAAGAGGAGGTTCTCAATTGATCTGTATTTTTTTTTGTATGTATGTGACACGATATATCCGCCGTTTGTGGAATGTATCCTGAATGTATTATCCTGATTACTATTTATCGTGAAATTATTTAGGTCGAATTGAATGCATTCTATTTATTATCGTACATATTCCGAAAATGTTTTTTCGATGTTTTCTCAAAAAACTTACACAATTAAAGTCGATTGAAAAAATAATTGCCACCATTTGAAAATCCCTTATAAAGTTATATCATCATCATCATCATCACCCTTTATCCATCCACAGCTGAACATAAGCATACCTCAATGAACGCCAAGACGTTATAATATGTCCGTGTCTAATTGGAATAAAGCCTTCCAAGATTAAAGTGCTTTATGAAAATGTGATTATTCAGACCAGTTTAGTTTTATTTTCGTCAAATGTGTTTTTATTCTCAAATCACATTTATTTTACATAATATTTCTATTCTGTCTTCGCTAATTATAACTGTATATAAGGAATAATAGCATAATCATCATCCGTCCACTGCTAAATATAGGCCTCCTTTAATGAACGCCTAGACGACCGATCCCTTTTTTTTTTCTTTAACGCCGGGAAATGCTTTGAGGCATCCCGCGGGGGAGTGGGTCTCCCCACGCGGGTATGTGGGACTCACTGCGCCCGACAGCTGGTAAATGGATGCAGCTCTACCCACTAAAACCCGGCGAGTGCCACCAATGCCGCCTTTGGTGAGGTGCCCCGGATCTAGAAAACAAACAGGGCACCTCGACGGCTAATCAGTCCCGCAAGGGACCGACGCCACCTCCACAGAGGGGTTGTCCCGCACCACAGAACAACCCCTCCCAACGTCGGGATAGTACAATGGGGTGAGATTCCCATCCTCACCCCTTGCCCCCTGCTCTTCTGTCCCCTCTTCTTATAAGAGGGGTACAAAGAGCCCTCTCGGCCCAATTAGCTTCGCCCAAGGTGCACCGTTCACCCTAGGTTACTGAGCCCCACCGCCACGACAAGGCCTGAACCATGGTGGGGAGTGCTGACATAGGTGTCTCTCAATGACGATCGATCCCTCGCCACTCACATCCAACACGGCCTGGGCACGGATATTGGTTAATAGCCGATAGCTATTAACCAGAAGGGAAGACGATCTCTGTAAAAATAG
Source organism: Helleia helle (assembly GCA_963853865.1). Taxonomy (NCBI): domain Eukaryota; kingdom Metazoa; phylum Arthropoda; class Insecta; order Lepidoptera; family Lycaenidae; genus Helleia; species Helleia helle. The sequence goes on from OY971420.1 coordinate 12,971,857, forward strand.
CATGCTCAATACTAAGTAATATCCTTGGCCTTTGTATTATCATTATTTGCAGTCAGTTCGCTTAACATACACCTGTATAACAAGCAAGTACTCTTTTGAAGAAGAAATTGTTGTATTTTATGTACGTACAAACTAAATCACCAGAGCAAACACTGGGCTAAATTGGTATCATCTGAATGCAAATTAGCTTTTGTCGCGGCTTGAACGGCGAACGCTTTCACGCAATGTGTAAGCAAAATTTTATTGGCAGCCATTTTGCACCCAATTTAGTCTAAATTGTGAAAGCTTTGTACAGTTGTATGAAGTCTTTTTAACCGACTTCAACCAAAAGGAGGAGGTTATTAATGAATTAGTTCGACGACGAATCTCTTTTAACTGAGTTTATACAGAACGAACTATCGGCCTTCGGTGTTTATAAGAAATTGTTGCTACGTTGTTTTGTATTGAATTAGGTATACAATATACTGATGATGACACAAATAGCCTGTGCTGCTTGTTGATGGTGAGTCGACGTCACATATGAACATAAACTGTTTACCTGGAACTAACCCCCAAATACTCAAACGAATCTCAAATTTAAGACATACTTAAACTCGTGTTGTCTCTCTTTTTTTCTTTGAATCTGACACGTCGTAGCATGAGTTTAAGTACGTCTTACATTTGAGATTCGTTTGAGTATTTGGGGGTAACTCACGCAACTCATTTATGTGTTGAGACATAATATGTAAAGTCCCGGTGGCAGTAATTACACTGCCCCTTTTAGCCTTCTCTCTGAAAGACAGCGAAGCTGTTTCACGTAAGAAACAAGTGGTACCCATGCAGCCAGAGCGCGGCACAGAGCCTCCCACCGGTAATCTTATACTTAAAATCTTTTCATTTTGATAACAACATATTATATTCCGAGTATATAGACTCGGAATATAATGTGTTGGCATCAAAATGAAAAGATTTTGGGATACATAGCGTAGTTCAAAACTATGTTTTTGATTTCAAGTATTCGATACTAGTGATAGAAATTAATTAGAGACTGTTAATGTTTAAATGGCGTAGATAATAATAAAGTTAGAAATAGAGGTTAATATAGTGACTAATAAAGTTTCAAACAGCTACAAGTATTGTTAAACTAAAAATATTCCTTAATAAATTTCTATTCTATTCTATTCTGCATTCATAATTAAGTTAAATTGCTCTGATGGAAAAATAATGGAAATGATGATTAACTGATCTATATAAGTATATCATAATATGACATTGCAGATAAGACATACAAAAATAATTATTTATAAATTTAATTACTTACATTACGTTAAGGCTACACTTACTACAGAATACTAATAACTATTTGTGACGATATCTGTGGCTGAATGGTTAGCGCATTAGCGCTCAAGCCGGAGGTAGCGGGTTCAAATCCCGCCAAACAAAAAGTTTTCTGTGTTCCTGGGTCATGGATGTGTATTAAATATGTGCATTATTGAATAAAAATCTTAAATATATGTATCGTATAAAAGTATTAAATATATTTCCGTTGTCTGATACCCGTAACACAAGGTCTTCGAGAACTTACCACGGGACCAGATTGACGTGGTGTGAAAGCGTCCTTTATTATTATTATATTTTTTTATCATTGTACATTTGACTAATAGCCAAAAGACTAATTAACTCTTTCATCTGACTCGGGATCGGCCAGATAGGGTTATTTTAATCTCACATATATTCTCACACATACTTAAACTTATCATATAATTTATGAAGCTAACGAAAATTTAAGACAATTGAACAGATATATGAATATATTAACTCTATTTACTTTGTTCCAGGTGCCAGTTTGCGGGGAATCAAGATTTGTGTGAATTTATTAAAATAAACTCTTCTAAATCCTATACTTGTCTAAGTATTTCTACTTAGATGAAAATGAATATAAAGTTCTTCTTCCTCTTGTATTTCCAAATATTAAGGCTAATTAATAAACTTCAATCCACTTTGACTATATGTAAATTAATTATTCTGTCCTAGTGATGTGACTTAACATGTGAGGATTTATCGATATCAATTAGTATACGTGACTCGTATAATGCGACATAGACGCACAATGCTTGTTGACGATTAGTGAAGTGTTGTGGTAGCCACCATGTCGTTACCAATGAAGCGCTCCCTCAGCTCGGAGGGCGGTGCCACCTCCAAACGCGATTGGAAGATGCGGCTTAGCCTTCGAAGCCGCGGTCACAGTGTGGTTAGTATATTTTTATTTTAAAAAATATTTTAATTATTAAGATAATACCAAAGAACAAAATTTCCATCTTAAAATCGGTTGCAACTGATAGTATAAAACAAAGAAATTTAAACAAAAGTTTGTTACAATAAAATCAAATATAGAATTAGTTTCTATCTTCTCTTGAGAAATGTCGTGGAAAAATATCCGAAGCACAGATAATGTAAATTATTTATCACCCCTATTATAACCGCTTAATATTTACTGCAATTCGTCCCTATTATAACCGCTTAATATTTACTGCAATTCGTCCCTATTATAACCGCTTAATATTTACTGCAATTCGTCCGGCCAATTTGGAAAATAAAATTTTATATAGAATAAGATCTCTTATTAAAACATGTCTACCAAATTCTGCCTGTATGTAGTCTGTGGTAATATGCTATTTCAAAATCCGTAAAATTCCAAAATGAAAAAAGTTAAGGATTTTACGAATAGTGATGTCATCTTAAGAGCCGCATCGGTAATTTAAAAAAAGTTGAGTAAACATCAAAGAAACATAAAAAAAATCTAAGAGGTTTAACTGACGTTGAAGTTAGTAAAGTAGTATTTAGTTGAGAAATATCGTGTTAACTTTGCTGAATAGGATGACAATACCTCAAAGGAATAAAATAACAAAGTTTAATTAAAGTATACTTAGTAGTTATTGCGTGATTCCAGTTTCTGTGTTTGTTTGAAGAGGTTGAATTGTGAGTGCTAAGTCTCTTTAGAGTTCTGTGATTTTTATAACTGCACAGGTTTATATTTTAAAGGTTTTTGAATGGCGGGAAGTATCGGGACGCGCGGTTGTGTTTTTTTGGTTTCCCGTTAATTAATTGTTATTTTGTGTTTTGTCCATTCGGAGTGGTTTTCTATAGTGTTTGTTTTAAAAACTTGATCTTCATATATTGTGATTAGTTGGCGAATCTTATGGAGTACCGTTCTGGAGTGGTTTTCTTAGTAGGGCTGTTCTGGCGGTTTTCTATAGTGTTTGTTTTAAAAACTTAATCTGTGTAACATATAATGTGATTGTTTGGCGAATATTGTGGTGGACTACCTTGTGTGGATGGAATGGGGAATGATAGTTGATTGATGGGGGCTAGAGGGGCGAAGCCGCGCTCCTTGGGGTTTCCCGCCATTTCTCGGTATTACAGACCGAATAATTGTATTTTGTATGGCTAATAGCCTAGTAGCTAATGCCTTTAAATGAAAATAATAATAAATTAAAGGTTTTTTTTTTAATTTTTAAAGTTTTAAGTTTTCACTGGCATCGGCAGACCCTATGACTGCCATTTTTTTATCTAACCTAATTATCTATATATTCTTTGGAGTGTAGGTATGCATAAATCTATCAGGTTTAATATTTTATAATATTATAGTGCAGTATCTAAAGTCTGTGGTTTGTATTAACAGCCTTAATTATTAAGATAGAAAAGTCAGAGTTGTTTATAATCAATGCCAGCGAAATCTTTATAAATAATGAAACTATCAATACCATGTAATGTAAAGAAAATCATTAAGAAAATAATCTTCTTATTTATGAAATACTTAATAAATTAATGTTATTCTGATTAACGAGACTCAGATTCTGTAGTCATTTTTTATTGCTTAGTGATCTTAGATTATACATAATATAGATTGTAGGATATAGTTTATTTTAAGCAATATAAATTAAACATTTTTTTTTATTGGAATATAATAAATTATATATACTTGGAATATAATAGTTGAGTATTCGTGTAACGAAACACAGCGTCGGTTCACTGACTGGTTTATTCATATTATGTTTTGTTACAATTAATCTTACGCATAACCTACAATAATAAATTATGAAACTGGAAGGGTTGGTAGTCGTAGCTCTGAATTTAATTTAAGTATTTAATTTTATTTTATTTTATTCTATTGTCAATATAATAATTAAGTCTGATGAAGAAGTTGCGACAGTATTTGAAAAATACTTTGCTGACATTCCTGTTTCATCAACAAACAATTTGATCTCATGTCCTGCCATTGCCTAATCTTTGCTTAAAACCAATACAAAAAAATGTGAAGTTGACTTTAACTTTAAAAAATAGACCCAAAAGATGTCATACATACTTTTAAATTATTAAACGATAAAAATACCACCGATCTATGGGGCATATCTGTAACAGTTACCAAGTGCATATTTGATGTAATTGCACCCCATTTAGAAATATTTTTTAATAAATTTATCGAAGTTGGCATTTTTCCTGACCTAACGAAATATAGTAAAGTCTTGCTTCTTTTTAAATCTGGCAGTATATCCGACATAACCAACTTTCGTCGAATATCGATACTCCCCACATTCAGAAAAATTTTTGAAAAAAATATATTAAATCAGTTACTTTCTCACTTTGAAAATAATATGATACTGCATATTAAACAATTCGGATTTAGAAAGGGGCGCTCCACAACAGACGCCGGTGTTGATTTAATTGGGCATATTTACGAGGCCTGGGAGGAGTGACGTGATGCATTGGGTGTTTTCTGTGACTTGTCCAAGGCGTTCGATTGTTTACAGCATGATACATTGGTCAGGAAATTAAGCCACTATGGAATAGGCGGTACTACTCTGGATCTTATGAATTCCTACCTTAACAATAGGACTCAAAGGGTAGAGATAAACAGCAAAAGATCCTCCGGGACTAAAATAGAGATGGGGGTTCCACAGGGGTCCATTCTAGGTCCATTTCTTTTTCTTATTTACATCAATGATTTGCCGTATTTAGTTAAAGATAATCAAGAAATAGTTTTGTTTGCCGATGACACTTCACTTATTTTTAAAATAAAACGACAAGAAACCATAGACTTAGAATATACTAAAAAGACCACCTGACAGCCCGAAAATGCGTGACGATTTTTGAAAAGTCAATGTGTGCAGAGCACACGCACACATTGACACACAGTGATGTATATTTTACTATCGATACTCAATAGTACAGCCCGTTCGAGTAAATTGTAAACATTGTTGTTTGGGGTGAATTTTCCAATGGTCAGATATGTTATGGTTTTTATAAGGGTACTTAATATACACATTACGAAGTCAACATAATTATTCCTCAGTGATGATGATGATGATGAAGGAGGGTAAACTACATAATATTCCTCAGGTCAAAGTTATCCGCCGATTGCAAAAGCAGCCCTTAAATTATTTAGATAAAAAGTAAATAAATATTGAAATAAAACAACACATAGTATATTATTTATTCTCAAATGAAATATCATAATACTGTTAAACACATATACTTACCTACTATTTATATAAAATAATGACTTTTATTATGTATGTATTATTTGTTTCAAATGATTTTAACAAAAGGAAAATAATAAAATTTGGGAACGAATCGATCAATGGACGCTTGATCCATGACTTACACAACCTAAGTATATGCGCAGTTATTATTTTAACGGTTACTTTAAAATTATACTGTTACAAAATAATCTTATTCAGGTGGTTCCTTATAGTCTCGTTACTCAAATTAAGTAGCTTACATTCGTATTTGAGCCGAATATCGAACAGATGTCTATAATACTTCATTATTAAGTATCCCACTTAAAACTTATTGGTCCATATTGTGGCTCGTCAAGCACAAAAACAAGTCGGAAATATCTTCCGATATTAGAAGCGTCGCTTTGCAAATTGTATTGTTGGGATTCCAACCAACATGCCCAGTTAATATCAGCCATTTTCCTCTAATTATAAGATCTTGAGGGAATCTGTAAAACAAAATGATTATGATTCATCGCTAACAAGCAAACAGTCGGAGAGGACATTAGTACGGGAGCGGATTTGACAGCGAGTGCCGGAGATTGGTGGCGCTGCAGTGTCAATTCAAATACTTGTGTTAGAATTGGCAAGAATATGGGGGACGGCCGAGGCGTAGGGATGTTTTGTATTACGTTATAGACACACCCGACTACTGCCTTTAAAAAGCGAGGTCTTGATCGTAGAGGGGCGATTTATATCTGCGACCTCAAGGAGGACGGAAGTCTGGCCAAATCACTATCGGCCATGTTAAGTTTGTTAATTAATGTTGGGCCAACCTCTATGTATGTGTGAGGTTCGTGTATGTGTATGCATGTGCAGTGTGGGTAAAGACGGAGGTGCTTTATGCATGCACATGCACACGCACCTACACATTACTTCTAGACCTAAGATTGTTATTGTTTGATCGGTGTTATTATTATTTAAAACGTATTTCCTTTCTGATATTCCCGTTACATAATACAAACCTTGCTCTTGAGTCACTCTATATTATATCGAAAGTTGTTTTATTTTTTGTTGTTTTTAGATTAGTTTCAAATTAATGATATTATAAACCAATAAGCATGTCGATAAATTTGAATCAAGCACTAGCGTATATGTATAAAATATTGGTGAAAATTAATCTTCAAATATTGTGTAATTTAAGAACGATTGTATCTTTAATTACGCAAAATATGAAAGTAAATAGGACGATTGACATCATTTTATTTGAAATAGAGAAGTAAAGATAGAATATAGCTAAAAATAAACACTTAGCAATTAGGACATGAAGATGAATTACCTGTGAAATGTATAATTTTCACGATTGTTTCTATGATTCACAATAAACGGCACCGCATAGTATTTTCGTCTTTTTACATGCAATAGTATTTATTGCAAATATTTCTGGAACAACGAAATACATTGGAAATACTGAGAGGCTCTTTTAACGCTTGGTGACTTTGGCTGACCTGTCAAATAAAAGTGGTTACACTTGACATTAGATTGTTCTCTCTTTTCATCTTGTTATAATTCCATAAAGGACTGTCTTCTCTTTCCAATTCTTTATTGGTCTATTATATTATATGTTTATGCAAGAAACTAATTATGACGAGGTAAACAACACTCTATCGAGGATGGTACATTGGTTTAGCGTTAATAACTTGCTTTTAAATAGTAAAAAAACTAAATGTATAAAATTTTCTTTGCCAAATGTTAAGCAAATGCAAACCAATGTACTCTTAGACTGTGAGAACTTGGAACTGGTGAACTCCACAGTTTTTCTAGGAATAACTCTAGATGCTAAGCTACAGTGGGCCCCATATAGCTAAATTGGCGAAAAGACTCGGTTCTGCAGCATATGCAGTTAGAAAAATAAGACAGTTAACTGATGAAGATACGGCGCGAATAGTTTACTTTAGTTACTTTCACAGCGTTATGACTTATGGCATACTATTATGGGGAAGTGCTGCCGATATAAACAATATTTTTGTGCTGCAGAAGCGGGCTATCCGTGCAATTTACAAGCTTCCCCCCTATACATCATTAAGGAAAAAAATTAAACAAATTGGAATTCTGCTGTCGCGTCTCAATACATCTTAGAAAATTTACTGTATGTCCGGAAAAACATAAGTAATTTCTGTAAAAGAAGTGACATACATAAAAGGGATATACGGAATGGGCACAGCCTGGATGTGATTAGACTCACAAAAGTAAGCAATTCTTTTAAAGGCATCTGTATACGCTTTTACAATAGGATCCCAGAAAATGTGCAAATCCTCTCAATAAAAAAAATCAAAAAAGTTATTAAAGAGCGTTTGTTTGGCAAAGGATATTATAAAGTAAAAGATTTTATAGAAGATACCACATCTTGGGAATGAGGTGTTCCTCCCAGGCATTTCAGAATAATAACATGTAAAATTTGTTATAAAATATTTGAAAAGATTAGTTCCACTGAGTTTGTTTCGCCGGTTCTTCTCAGTGGGCTTGCCTTGGAACCGATGGTAGACTCAATTGACGTTCAAAAAGATACTCTGTTGGTACTATTTTGTATAAAAATTTTGATTTTGACTTGGATTTTGATTCTTTTTAAACAAATTTCAATCTGATTTTTTTAAATACAGGAAATAATCTAAAAACTATTAATTTGATGTTGTAAAAACACATTTTTTAGCTAGGCATGCACTTGTATGAGTTTTGACTATTAATAACTTTTCCAGCCCTTATTGTTAGTATCATATTATGACGCTTGAATTTAGTACCTCATAAGCACGGCGTAAAATATGGCACCCATTCCTGAACTAAAGTCAAACATCATTTTATCACGTTACTAAACATCTCAATCATGCTATAAACTACTAGAATTTAACGCTTTTCGAATTTACTGCTCTCAAAACAAGATAAAACGCTAACGCTGTGTAAGCCATGTTATCCAGGATGAAGGCTATTATTAAATATAGTGATGGTTTAAAGTTTTTCAAATTTATTATTGCTTCAAACAATATGGTATGCTGCCATTCTCAAGTGAAATTAATTGTACTACTTTATGGAGTTCATAAGAAGTCAATCAAATGTATGTAATTACGATGTCGTTTAAAAACACTCGCTAGGAACTCGGGTTCAGCTTAAGCTAATAAACATATTAATAAATGATTAATATCTCTTAGTAGAACCTTTGAAAAGAGCACAGTTTTATGAAGATCTTCTACGCAAAATATAATCGGGAATTTCGCTGGGTTCTGAATGTGTTATCCAAACATTAGTGTTAGTTTAATATTTTTTTCAATAATAAGATATTATACTCATACATGTCTCTAGTCTTTACACGAGAAAAATGGCCGCGTAAAATACGAAAGGGGTTTTACATTTATTTTGTGGTTTTTCTCTACGATATTTACGAAAATGGAAAAACGTTCAAATATCTGGGTGTACCTGTCAAAGGATGCCCGCCGTCACGTCCGGTGCCTTTGTCATGCCACTCTGGTCGGTAGTGAGAACACGCCATGCACTCCACAAAATCTATACATCTACACAGATAAGTAAAATTGAAGTGTCTGTTTGTAATACTAAAATAACCGCTTTTTACTATATTTTTATGGATGTATATACGGTACATATACCAAAATAACATCTTTTACAATCTTTGTCTGTCTGTCTGTGTGTCGGCTAATCTCTAAAACGGCTGGGCCGATTTTGACGAGACTGTCGATGGAAGATATCTTTTGTTATAAAGAGTAACTTAGGCAACAAACATAATCATCATCACTCCAGATACAGCTGTAAATCTAAGTTAACGTGGGGAAAGCTGCGAACAACAGCTAGTACTAGGTACAATAAATACCCTATTACATTATAAAGAAATTTTAGCATGAACTTACCATCATTTGTGTTAACAATAAGTAAAAAATGAATAAAACTATTTAAAGCGGGATATTTACTATGCTTTTCACTCTTTCACAAGACTGAAATCTGCGAAAGTTAAGAAGATAGGGCAAATATTGCGTTCATCTAAAGGTAACTTTCCCGTGGAAAAACCGGGAATGCACAAAATCGATTGTAGTTGTGGTAAATCCTATGTTAGACAGACGAAACGCACGGTGTCTTGTCGTTTTAAAGAAAACACTAAAGCCGTATAAAACAACGACGCTAAAAAATCAGGCGTCGCTGAACATCTTCTGGAAGCCGGACCGAACCATTGGATTGAGTTTTATAATGCTCAGATGCTTGCGACAGAACGCCATTACATACCCTGACCGGCTCGAGAAGCCAGCCATAGGGTTCAACCCAAGAGGTGAAACCCAAGATGGGTTTTAACTGTCGAGAGTATGGAATCCAGTGGCAGGTTATGCAAGCCCATCACGAACACCATAAAAATATGCGAACCGATACGGCGAGCTTCGTCTGTTGAAAACAGGATCGAATATCGAGTGTACTGTATACGTGAAGCAAGTGACAATAGTAGGGGTGAAAGTAGAAGTAGTAGTACTCCGCGAAATAAAACTGAAAAACATGGTAAATACCCCGTTTTAAATAGTTTTAGTAGTAAACCATGTTAATTTAAAATCTTAAGAAAAAAACTAAAGTGTACCTGAGATCGGAAAAATGTCTTAGTTTTGGAGACTTGCTACCCGATTTTTTTTTTCTATTTGTAAAGATTATTTTATTAATACGAAGGTATAAATTCGTCTAATTTCTATCTATCATGAATAGGTCAGAGAATGCACCAAAAGCAACTGAAACAGGTGAATGTCCATTGGTCATTCCGTCAAAGTATAATATATATAAAGTTAGTGTGTTAGTTACAAAATGCTTAACTTATGTTAGTAGTGATAGTTTTTGACAATAAATGTATTTTTTTATACCATTCCATTGACTACCCTTACCCAATGTTTTTGGACAGGACAGTCAAATCTAGCCGCAATAACTTTCAGAATGAAAAAAAAGAGAAGTAAAATATTTAAGTAAAAAATCGACCCGTTACTAATGTAAATTCCACTACTGAACATAAGCCTCCCTCAAAGAACGCCAAGAAGGTCGATTCCCTTGCCACTCGCATCCAACACGGACCGTTTAATAGACGGAGATCGTCTTCCCACCTGGTTAATGGTCGAGCAACACTTAGTCTACTTTCACTCTTGAACCCTATAGGCCCATCGGCCATCCGCTCTCCTGAGTGTGTGACCAGCCCACTGCCACTTCAACGAGCTTATTCCTCGCGTGACATCGGCCACGTTAGGTGAATTATACTCGCAATTTTTGTCACTTTTCCATATTATTTATTTCACAGTTATCTCATCATCTTTAACTTATTACAAGACGGAGATTATTATCTCGAATAATACAATATTACTTTGTCCTTAATACTTAAATAATCTTAATCCTTCACGGGACTGTAATCCGAACTAATTAATTTTTTACACAAATCTTTTACAAAGAAGATAAAGCGTTATTAACAGGCTAACATCCAATTTATTTACGCTTAAAGGGAAATAAAAACATAGGCCAATGTTAATAATCAGCCAATATTCTGATAAAGAGGAACTCATAAAATTTGTATTGTTAAAATATCTAAGAGATTGTTCCTTTTCTCGAGTGTAAAGGGAACTTTTATACAAGGTTGATAAAAGCGAGAGGCATTAAATTAAACCACGTATACTATGTACCATTTTCAGGCTACACACAAAAACTTAAACCAATAGAATCAATCGTTTAGTCACAGGATATTTTTAAAGTTTTAAAGCCGCTCTGCTTTGTTCGACCCGGTGAGACGCAACCTGTACCCCACCGACGCAACGTGCTGTGCGACGTTGCCTTTTAGATTCGAAGGACATTTTACAAAGGTTGTTTACGTTTTACTTTGACTATTCACGTATTTAAGTTCTTTGAAAAACTTTTTTTTTATTGCCCTCAAACTATTTTTTTATAGTTTCGGATTAACCGTAAGCATATGTAGTAATGTGGTTTAATTTAATGCCTCTCGCTTTTATCAAACTTGTATACCTATTGGAATAGAATTTATCTTCAATGTATGGCATCTTTATATATTTCATAATTCATTATTACGATTTAGTTTTGACTTACATTAAATCCATTATATTGTTTGTTTGTTGTTTGTTATACATTCATTTAAATATAAAATCTGATAATTGAAACAAAATTTATTCATATGTAGGGATATAAAATTATGCTTATTTAAACTATTTTTATAGTTAATTTTGTTCTTGCATTCCCACAGCAGCTTTACTGTACGTACATGAAAATAACATAAAAAATCCGGCTTGTATTATAAAAAACACTTTCAACGCTTGTACAAACAAGATACGTTTTTAGGAAAAGAATATTTTTGCTCAACTCGACGTGTGCCTATTCGGTCAGTTTTTAAATACCTTGGTTTTTGAATTCTGTTTTCAAACTGTTTGAAAATGTGTTCTTACCACAGCAATTTCGCGTTAGTTTCTTTTGAAATAAACCACTCTAAATGACCAAAGTTTTTGCCCATTTTGTTATATTTTTCTCTTTAGTTTTTTTTTCTTTTCATAGTTTAAACAAAAACCACACGTCATTAAAATACCTTTTTTTAATGACGTGCGAATGAAAATGAACGCTTTCGTAAATTAGTTAATAATATAGTTAAAACTAAAACAAACGTACCGAAACTTATTAAATTCCTACGAAAAAGTCAAACCTTTGTTTATCTCAACCAACACACAACAGCAAATGGACGATTTCTGGAAAATGTATTACGTCCCTATTTTCGGCCATTGCGCTCCGTTATGCCATAAATATTATAGGCATCATCGCAATGTATCCGTCCAGCTGTAATAGCCTCCGGGATGCTTACGAGGATGTATATACATATAACATGACGACGACCTCTGTGGCTCAGTGGTAAGCGGGTAAGCGTAAGGTTGCGGGTTCGAATCCCGCCAGGGAACAAAAAATATTTTATGTTCCTGGGTCATAGACGTGTATTAAATATGTGTATTATATAATAAAAATCTTAAATATATGTATAGTATAAAAGTATTAAATATATTTCCGTTGTCTGGTACCCGTAACACAAGTTTTTCGAGAAATTACCATGGGTCCAGATTGACGTGGTGTGAAATCGTCCATTGATATTACTATTATTATTATTATAACATATTCAATATTTCACATACAACCATAATTTATATAAATTATAGCTTATCAATCAATACAATGTAGGTATTGGGTGACAAACCATACAATTTATACGAATAGGTATGAAAAAGTAAATATTTTTTTTAAATCCAATTCTCTAGTTTTAATTTATTATTAACTTATTATTAACAGTCGTTGTCTAGAAAACATTTTCGTTCGAATTGTGAACTAATTTAAATTCACACACAAAAATCTATCATAATCGGCTCAGCATTTTTGGAGTTCAGTGGCATACACACGCACAGAGGGTGTAAATCTATACTAATACTATAAAGCTGAAGAGTTTCTTTGTTTGAACGCCCTAATCTCAGGAACTACTGGTCCGATTTCAAAGATTCTTTTAGTGTTAGAAAGCCATTTATCGAGAAAGGCTGTGCTATAATTATAACACCACGCTATGACTAACACGAGTGAAGTTGAGCAAGATAACGCGGGCGAAGCTGCAGGCAACAGCTAGTTATACATATATAAAGTAGTACATTATTTTCTTATAATAAGTCGTAAGGATTAGTAGCAATGAGAGCACAAAAATATATCAATTGACGCATTAAAACACACGTTCCTAAAAATATTTTAGGAACCTGCCGGTGCTCAAAATATCTTTGTGCAAACACACCAACACAAACAGCGACTTTAATTTATTCTATGTAAAGATTAAACCCGCGAAAAAGATTAACACTGGGATAAATTACGAAAAAATCGTTAGTAAAAAGTTTTAATTAGTTAACATTACCGAATTTAAAGATTTGAAAAAGAATATATGGGTAAATAATAATCAATAGATTTATAAACAACAATCTGACTGTGTATACCCAAACTTATTCTTATTGAAGTCGGTTAAAATGTAGCCCGGACCAAAATAACAAATCGACGGAATTTATCAAAACCATCTTTTGCGCTACGATGGAACATACCGTATTACAAGCATACATACCTACATAATACAGAAATATATCGAGATACATAATATAACTGCAAAATTCATAAATTTTGCTTTCGGACCTGCCATAGTCGGGTTAAAAAGTGGCTTTCAGTATCCGTAAATGTCACAAAGAAATCGTAGTACCGTTATTGAAACTTGAACCCTGGACCGTGCTCTGAATATTCAAGTGCTTTAACTTTGCGACGGCTTTTCATTATTCTATAATAATTTATTATTCATTTTTATATTAAAATACTAAAGTATTATTTTATATTATTTATGCAGCATGAAACTTACAGACGATCTTTTCGTTATGGTCTTTGTCTATAACCCGGCAGATGCTAGTGGATGACGCTTATTGAAAAAGGCTTATTATAATGTAATCATTACAGTAAAAAAAAAAACAAAAAAAAAACAAACTTTTATTTAATTGCCCTTTACGAATGTCGCAAAATATAAAAAAAAATTAAAATTAATGTACCCATAACACCCATAAAAAAAGGAAGTCTGATCTCTTAACCTGGCTGTCCTGGGACACTCTATCAACAAATGAGTTAATATTATGTCCTCTGTGAGTCCACATAAGTCACAGAGAGGTGAAGGCTTTATACCCGTCATGCCTTGAACATGGTTGGACCACAACTGAAATTTTTAATCAAATAAAAAAATATGTTCTGGTTATGTTACAATATAAAAGTGTGTGCGTACGAAGTAGTACACATGTCAGAAGTGAAACTTATTTGGCAAAATAATTTTTAAATCTCTTAATTTTTTAAGTATTTGTAAAAGCCTGTCAGTTGCTTGGCACAAAAAAGCAGTCTGACATAAATGCACATATTTTGTTAATCGTATCTTAGTTTTTTATAAACAATGATTAAACGACAGTGAATTAAACACTCATATATTTCAGAAAGTCCACACACTATGTTACTTTAGATGATAAAAAATCCGGTACGCCGTACGATAATTTTTTCGGCCAATTTCCCTTCGACACAGAAACACAGACGTCCACTAAAAGTTATTTTTAATGTCATTATTTACTATGTTAAACAAAATAATTGAAATTGAAATATAATGCCGGACAGATTATTTAATTCGTTATAAGTGCACTCATTATAACCTATAAGTGCGATATAAATAGTAAAAAATATCAATTTCGAGAAAAGTAAAAGTTTCGAGGAAACTGCTTTTTTACATGTCGAGAGTAGAGCACGCTTCGTTATAAGGCGTGCAATATATACATTTAATTTGGTAATGAGAAAATAAGAAATATTTGTACATTTATATAGCTGTGAACAGGGACCAGATCGGATGATAGATAAGCTTCATCTATCAACGTCAACTAAATTAAAGATTTGAGCTTCGCTTCTTATCTGTATTAAATCATCACTGTCCTAAGTAAACCATAGTAAATGATAAAATGTTACAATAGTATTAAAATTAAATACATAATTAACTAAAGTGGTTGAGCTAATAATACTGAATTCTTTTTGTGTCATCAGGGGGTAAATGAGCAGTTGGAGCGGTTGGCTCCTTTTACCCTCCCTCCCCAATGGGCCACTTGAAACTCACAAATCTCACGATTGTATGTGAGCGAGAGAGCGAGAGGTACCACCCCGGTCGTGCCGGCCCAATTCGGCTGCAATGCAGCATGGCACTACCTTTCACATAACGAGAGGTATCACCCCGGTCGTGCCGGCCCAGTTCGGCTGCAATGTAGCATGGCACTACCTACCTACCTACTACCGGTGGGAGGGATGCGCACCGGTGGGAGGGATGCGCTATGCCGAGCTCCCGGCTGCATGGGTACCACCATCTTGCCTATTTCTCCCGTCAAACAGCTTTGCTGTGTTTCGGAGAGAAGGGCAGGACAGGCAGTGTAATTACTGGCACAGAGACTTGACATCTTATGTCTCAGGATGGGCAACACATGAATGAGTTGCCTGGGCTAGTCACAGGTTAACTTTTGTGTTCATGGGCGACGCTGACCACTTAACATCATATGGCTCGTCTGCCCGTTTGCCTTTCCGAATAACATAAAAAAAAAAAAACCTTTTACATAACGAGAGGTACCACCCTGGTCGTGCCGAACTTAAATACTGCTTTCGTAAGCTTTGGTAAAACCACATTCGATTTCTTAAAATGCCATCTCCTTCGAACGAGGCCTTTTAATAATAATAATGGGATATGAGCATGAGAAACGAACATATGGCTCACGAGGGTGAATTATTACCGCCACCCACGAGCGTAGTCTTAAAAGTCGAGGGCGTGTCGTTTCTTTATCAATTAAGGACTTAAGGTTTGAGAAACTAAACTTTAATGGATAAAAAAAGGTTCTTAATATTGTTGGAAAAACAAAACTCAATGGCGACGTTAGGTATGACTTAAGAAATAAAGTTCAGAGATTTTAGACAGACTTGTCACTCACAGAAAATCTCTCTACTCTACTCTATTGAATAAAGTTATTATGATAAAATACATTGCCACAAAGCAAAAAATCAAGTAAAATATTTATATCCGTGGGATCAATGCGATGTGATCTCATATCTTCTATGAAGCACTTTATTATTTATATTAATGACCGCATAAATGACTTGAGGTGGCTCATCTACTAGTCTACATCTTATACAAATATAATACAATAACCACATCATCATCTCAAAACCATTTGAATAATATAGCCATGAAGGCAAACTAACTGAATGGCAATAAGTCTCCATTAGTCACAAATGAACGAAAACCATTTCGGTACCAATAATTATCATATTCAAAGTTATAAATACGTATATCACACACACATTGTTACGAATAAGTTGCCTGAGGTGAATACCAAACCAAATTAATTAATAAGCCCGAGCTTATAATTATTATGTCATTATTTGTTGTACCCTTATTTCTCATTATCATGCCTTTGTTGTAAGCCTCAGAACATTAAAACTGGTTTAGGATGTCGTTTATTTGTTAAAGGAGTATATATAAATATATACACAAATATATTTTCGCAATTCATTTTTTAAGTGAAAAGTTCTTTAGGCACTTTTTGGAAAAAAAATCATGGAACTCGCGACATCGTCACCTCGACATCTAACGCTTCCGTGACATACATCATCATTAAATTTTAATTTTCAGTACCTAAAATTTGCATAATGTCATAATAATAAGTAATAAGTTTTCACTTCTATCGGTACTAGCGGGCACAAAACTGTCCCATCTCAAGTATAAAAGTATGCATTATGTACAGTGTGCAAAAAATATAAAATCAAATCATTTTTTTTTATTCAAAATAGTACAAACAGAGCATCTTTATGAACGTCAATTGAATATACCATCGGTTCCAAAGCAATCCCACTGAGAAGAACCGGCGAAACAAACTCAGTGGAACTAATCTTTTCAAATATTTTATTAACAAATTTCACATGTTGTTATGCTGAAATGCCTGGGATGAACGCCCTATTCCCAATGTGTGGTATCTTCCATAAAATCTTTTACTTTATTACATCCTTTACCACACAGACGCTTTTTAATAACTTTTTTGAATTTTTTAATTGGGAGCTTTTTAATATTTTCTGGGATCCTATTGTAAAACTGTATACTGTGTCTATTCCGTATATCCCTACTATGGATGTCACTTTTTTACAGAATTCAATTATGTTTTTCCGGTCATATAGTAAATTTTCTAAGACGTATTGAGAAGACGTATCAATAATAATTACATAAATTTGACCATTTAAACCCAATGCATTGCAAAGACAATAGGATACAATAAATCTTGAGTTGCAAAGTTTTGGATTGCGTGGGTATTCGTCAGTACGTAAAAAGACAATACATAAAAGCTTACATCAGGTTATCTATTTACAAATAATATTTAAAAAGGTAGAATCATAGTAATAGGGATGTTGACTTTTTTCATAAATCTTTATAGATGTATAACTTTTGCTTAAATACGTCTATAAAATCTTGCATTTTATAATGCATTTTAAATTTCGCTACAAAACGCTAACACTTGGCACGTGACGTCATATGTTGTTAAACATCGTAAAAATGATAAAATGATTCTAGTTGTCGTTAATAAAAAATGTCTTCTAAGTTTTATAATTGTTGTACGGTGCCTATGTGTGTGTACACTGTCAAAACGCCTGAAAATTAGTTTTTACAATAAGTACTGCGTACGAAAATGTTGTATAAAAGTACGTCAATATTCTTCCGCTTCCGCTAAATAGGAACAGGTGACGTCATTTCCGTTTATTATCACGTGACCTATTTTATTACATTTTATTTATTAAATATTAATTTAATAAAATAAAAATAAGGGAAAATATTGTATTTTTTCAGAATTAAAAAAAATATATATTTTTATATGAATACTGTCAACATCCCTATTGTAAGGTATTTTATTTTGCTAATTTTACTATTTATGTAAAAAAAATGATAACAACCTTTGAAATAACAAAATTATACAAAAAAGTACATAAATAGAGTTTCAACAGACAAATTAAACTAAACAATTTGAAAATAGAAAAGTTTTTACAGTTTACAAATTGTAATACTAGCTCTTACTAATATTACGATTTCAATACACGCAACACGCAAAACACGCAATATTATAATCTATACTAATATTATAAAGCTGAAGAGTTTCTTTGTTTGAACGCCCTAATCTCAGGAACTACTGGTCCGATTTGAAAAATTCTTTCAGTGTTAGACAGCCCATTATTTTATCGAGGAAGGCTATAACTATAACATCACGCTGTGATATATAGAAGTTGAGTAACGCGGGCGAAGCTGCAGACAACAGCTAGTAATATATAAATCGGTTCAGTTGTTTTGGCATGAAAACACGATAGTCAGACAGGTTGTAGAGTTAGCTAGAACGAGTAGTACATTTTTGTTTTTGCGTTTGACAATAGTTATTATGTTCGTCGTTTTTGATATTTCAATTGACTTAATGATTTATTACTATCTGTATTATTAATAATAAGGCAAATGTAATTCCCATAGGAACTTTAAATTTTTGGGGTAAAAGGTAGCCTATGTATTATTCTGATATAATATAAGTTACAACACTGCCAAGTTAGATTAAAATTCGCTCAGTAGTTTTGTGGTTATTGATAAAAAACATACAAACTTTCGCATTTATATTATTAGTAAGATTACTAAGAAGTAAAATAAGATATGAAAAAGAGGTAGATACTATAGAATAATAGTAAATTTAGTATGTCAACACACTGTGTATTTAACGAATGATACAAAAACTAATCCAACCAGTCACAGGGACTGTCGATAGAAGTGAAAACAAAACAATTAAATTCAAATACCTATAATACGGGCTGTAAGAGATTATGACAACCTATATAATTTAAACGGCGCACAAAATGACCGCATGTTATAATTTAGAAGCAACACAATTGGCAAAACAAATATTGCATAGTCTTATATAAATAAATCAAACGTCATACTGTGTCTCTAGCGTTTCGCGTGCGGTTCGCGAGTCCACGTCATATAAATGTCAAACTGTGTCTCCGGCATTTCATGAATCGTATGCGGTGTCGTGAGTTCAGAGATTTTGCCTCGTCTAAAAATATGCGTACCGCGCTAAAAGAAGTTTACACTTCAAAAATATTTTGACAGTACCAGTAGAATTCGAACCTGCGAACAGCCATAAAATTCTAAGTGACATTTCACTAAACAGCATCTACGAACTTGTTGAATTTCAAAAAAAGAATATTTTAAGGTTTTTTAAATCTATAATTTCCTGGAGTAAATTGTATAGAATGAATGAATTTTTCAAGTGACTGGTATTCTGAAAATTTCATTCCATTGTCAATTCACTTCAGTTGATAAATTTATTTATTAGCTTTTGGCTCATTTCCGCGATAACTCGCTAAGTAGATTGAACGCCATTGCTTAAGGTGCTATTCCACTAGTCAAATTTATTTGTCCAATGTGTTTTTGATAAAAGAAGTTTGATGATTTGATCAAATGTACTAACGACACCGATATTTGATCAAAGATCCCTGACACTGACAGCATCCCGAAAGTTTGTATTTTTCTTTCTATAAACGGTGACACTTAATAAATATAATATAATAAAAACAAGCCTTATATGTCCCACTGCTGGACACGGGTCTCCTCAAAATCTTTAAAAGATTTTGGGCCATATTTCACCGATACGCTGTCCCAATGCGGGTTGGTGAACTTCACCCACCTTCAAAGACTCTTCTTAATCTTATCAGGCAAGCAGGTTCCCTCACAATGTTTCGTTTATCGGTGAGCAAGCGACGGTCTCATGTTCAAGTATACGTAGAAATTTAGAAAAACCCATTTCAACCGTCAAGATCGAACCCGGACCTCTCACTCAAGAGGCTGAGCCCATTCCCACTAGACCATCGTTGCTTGCTCACTGATACTCAATCGGTGATCCTTAATCGCTATATAATTGAATCGTTGATCATTTATACTGTATAGAAAACGCGTGAAAAAATGTTTCTCCTCTTCTTGTAATTCCAAAAGTTATCTTGAATGCATTTTTCTTTTCGCCTTTGAATCCATGGCTTTACCTAAAGCCTTTTATGTTTTGAATTTTGATTTCTTATTTTTTAATATTAATCTAATAATAATAGCAACACATGAACTCTCTCCACGTTCCTACATTTTCTCAAATTATACAAATTACAGAGAAATCTTGGACAGATACCTACCTACCTTGGAGATTACCGGTGGGAAGGAAGTGCAGTGCCGCGCTCCCGGCTGCATGGGTACCACCATCTTGCTTGTTCCTCCCGTTAAACAGCTTTGCTATGTTTTGGATAGAAGGGAAAGACCTGGGTAGTATAATTGGCACCGAGACTGAACATCTTATGTCTCAGGATGGGCAACACATAAATGAGTTGCCTGGGCTCGTTCCATGTAAACTGGTTTATGTTCATGGGTGACGTCGAGTAAGTAAGTGACCATCAGGTGGCACTTTTGCCAGTTTGCCTATCCAACTAACAAAAAAAAAAGATAAATTGGATTACTGGAATGGGACTTGGGCAGTCCAGTCAAATACATTTGATCAAATATTGGACATCGAAATATACAAAGGTAGAATACCAACCCTTTGTTTCATCTATATAAAAAGCTTTTTTTTAACGCTCGACTTGCCGTGGTGGCGAGGCTTAGTAGCCTAAGGTAAACTCAGCACCTTTAGCCAAACCAAGTGAACCGAAGGGGTTCCCCTTGTTAGAAGAGGGGACAAAAGATTAGGAGGGACCTACCGACTTTGGAAGGGGTTGTTATGTGGTGCGGGACAAACCCTCTGTGGAGGTGGCGTCAGTCCCTTGGGGGACTGACTAGCCATCGAGGTGCCCCGTTGCTCAACAGATCTGATGCACCTCACCAAAGGCGGCATGGGAGGCACTCGGTGGGCTTTAGTTAGTAGAGCTGCATCCACCTACCATCTCGGGCGCAGCAACTCCCACATACCCGCCTGGGGTGTCTCCCCTCCTCCACGAGATGCCTAAGAGCATTTACCGGCGGCAAAGGAAAAAATGGTAGGTAGTTCTCAATCGGGTGAGCCGATTTGGATAAGGGCTGAAATTTGAATTTGAATTTGAAAACGGGATTTGAAAGCTGTTTTTCTAGTGGTGGTTTTTAGAAATGTCTCATTAAAATTAGTTTAGCCGTTTTAATATCATCATTTATTTTATTATTGCGCTGGTTTTTTTAAAGATAACTTTTTAGTTATTACAATCTGTTTTTCAACATTACCTGTTAGTATATTTGGGGAAAAATTCGACATTTTGAGTATAACTTTCATTCAGATAACTACTGTATCGTATATTGTTTTCTAATGTTTACGCATATTTCACTCATTATAATAAAACAATTTTTTTACGGATTTTATCGCGGTTTATTAAGATTTTTACAAGCCCGACGTTTCGGATACTTTACAGCAACCATGGTCACGGGAGGACTGAGGTGTCATACGTCCTATTATTACAAAGTTATTCGAAACTACCCTATGATACATCAATATTTTGGTCAGTCCTATCTACGCAGAAAGTGCTAACTGTATCTTTAATCTGTGACATATTATGCTTGGATTTTGATTTGATAATTTTAATAATGGGATCCCAAGCAGGTGGTAGAAGCCAGCCATCTTCTCTATTGAAATTAGGATGTTTTTTAATTTCAATAGCCTCACGGATCATCCTTGGTTGGAATCTGTGTTCTTTTGCGAGGACTTGTGGTTTATCAAATCTGATATAATGGCGAGCTTTGTCAAGACTATGTTCACAGATGGCAGACTTAGTGTAGCGACGGTGTTTTAAATCAGCTATATGTTCTTTGACGCGAGTTTTAATAAATCTTTTAGTTTGGCCTATATAGGAGAGACCACAGTCACAATCAAGCTTGTATACTCCTGCATCTTGTAAGGGTATATGACACTTGACAGATGGTAAGAATTGACTTATCTTTTTTGGCGGCTTGAAATAAGTTTTTATAGAAGCTCGCTTTAGGATGAAGCCAATTTTGTCAGTGACGCCTTTAATAAACGGGAGAACTGCAGGTACTCGCTCGACGGTGGTTGGTTTCACACGTTCACTGTGACGGAGACGAGGTACCCGAAGCTTGTTGTCACGCAGTACTTGCTTGACATGTTGAAGTTCGGTCTCCAGGTGTTGCTCATCACAGATCCCTTGTGCTCTCTGAAACAAAGATTTACCCACGGTAGCTAACTGTGTTGGATGGTGGTGAGATTCGCCGTTTAGGTACTTATCCAAGACTATATATAACCAATACTTTTACTTATACAATATCAAAATCCAAGCATAATATGTCACAGATTAAAGATACAGTTAGCACTTTCTGCGTAGATAGGACTGACCAAAATATTGATGTATCATAGGGTAGTTTCGAATAACTTTGTAATAATAGGACGTATGACACCTCAGTCCTCCCGTGACCATGGTTGCTGTAAAGTATCCGAAACGTCGGGCTTGTAAAAATCTTAATAAACCGCGATAAAATCCGTAAAAAATTGTTTTATTATACTGTATCGTACTCAAAATTGGCGTTGGAAGTCAATTAAAATATCTAACCGTGTAGTTTCAGACCACGTACAGTTCTCTATGGTAGCGGGTATTTTATTTGGCATAGTTTAAACTTTCAAAAGCGCATCATACGAATTTTCTTATATAGTTTTAAGCTCAAACAAGCTGCACTTTTTCAGACTTTTATGTGTTACGATTCAAAGTTTACAGTGCACCTCGTACACAATATGTTAATAATATGTGAATACGTTTGGTCATATTTGGTCATATTTGTACAAAGTAGAACAACCCATTAAATGAAACCCATAAAATCATTTTAGACTTTCAAAAGTCAAATATCTTACATCTTTAAATGAGCAATTCTTGTATATATATATATAATTCGAATCTCGGAATCGGCTCCAACGATTTTCATGAAATTTAGTATATAGGGGGTTTCGGGGGCGATAAATCGATCTAGCTAGGAATCATTTTTAGAAAAAGTCATTTTATTAAAAAAAAAAAAATACCGAGCAAAGTTCGGTCATCCAGGTCCTGATAATAATTCCACCACGTCAATCTGGTCACGTGATAAGTTCTCGGAGAACCTGTGTTACGGGTAACAGACAACGAAAATATATTTACTTACTTCTATACTATACATATATATTTTAAGACTTTATTATATAATGCACGTATTTAAAACACGTGCATCACCCAGAACAAAAAACTTTTTTTTGTTCTCTAGCGGGATTCGAAGCCGGCTTGAGCACCAACAAGCTAGTAATTGAAAATAATATAGCTATTTTAAAGTTTTATTAAAATCTATTTAGTAGGTAGTTGAAAGAGTAACAAACATAAAGATGTCTGTTGCTCTTACACAAATAATTTTATATAAAAATATACATACAAACTTTCGTATTTATAATTAGAAAGATATTTTGATTTGCAGACTCATCTATTATAGCCTTTTAAATGCGTTTGAGTAATTATCGTTTTATGTGAACCAACTAAAGTAATTTGTGTATTAAGAAATGTAAAAAAATCTTACATTAAATTACATCTACATCAGACTTTTTACTTGATAAGATTTTGCATAATCTAAATATATTTTTTATGCCAGATTTTGCACATATATGTTACGTACGCACTGTTTCTTCCTCCTTCCAAGCTTTTTAACCTTTATAGTGTGACACACACACACACACACACACACACACACACACACACACACACACACACACACACACACACACACACACACACACACACACATTCGAGAACGGTTTAGATTCACAATTCGTTCCACTACAATATGTTTTGTACAGGACGATTCAATTTTACAATAGTAACTGCTCCTACATGTCAAAAATTTAATATCTGTTCCGTCGGGAGAGTAAATTCGGGTCTCCAGTGTCACTTGGTTGTAAAATATTTATAAGTGCGTTCAGAAATTTCAAATACCCTAAACAGTTTCTAGTGGATTCTCGAACGTTTTAGATTCACGATACGTTTTACTATTTTTTATGTTTTATACAGGACAACGTCTATCAGAACCTCGCGTATGTTATAAAAATAAAAAAAATAAAAGATTCCGACGAATTGATAACCTCCTCCTTTTTGAAGTCGGTTAATAATCACCATCAGTCCATTACCACTACCACTGTAAATCTAAACTAACGCGGCCGAAGCTGTGGGCAACAGTTAGCTTTATTTTTATAGATGTATAATATCAGTAATTCTACTATAATATATAATATATATAATAAATAATATCCTACTATTCTACTAGTAATAATTATTATAAACGCGAAAGTTTGCAAGAGTGTATGGATGTTTGTTACTCTTTCTTGAAAAATCTACTGAATGGATTTTGATGAAACTTTACCATCATACAGTTTACACATCAGAATAATATCTACACTACAATTTATTCCTGTACTCCTACGGGAATTGGAAAAACGCGAGTGAAACCGCGGGGCGCTGCTAGTCTCTTATAAATTTACCATACCCCAAAAATATTTTATGTGACAACTAGAATGTAACAACTCACAAAACTCATATTTATATTGAGACCTTGCTACGTGCCAAATGTCATTATTGTAGGTCAACGAGTACCCTATAGGTTTTTATTAACTTTCCGATATCAAAATATGATACATATATGAGCCATAAATTTTGATTTCGTTGACTTAAAAGATCGACTTTTTGATAATTCCAAGGGATATACGGCAATACTCAATATTTATTTAACGCGATATCTCGATTAGTTCTTGAGGAAAAATCTTAAGATCAACTGATATACAACGAAATAATTGTATCATCAAATCAACTCGAACTATATTTACCAAAATTGATTTTGTATCTAAATATTGTATACTAGATGTACCGCAGCTTCGTCCACGCTATGTAAAGGATAAGTATCTTGTTGGATGCGAGTGGCAAGGCCGTCTTGGCGTTCATTGAATGAGGATTATGTTCAGCACCCCACCATGGTTCAGGCCTTGGCGTGGCAGTGGAGCTCAGTAGCCTAGGGTCAACCCAGCAACTTAGGCCAAGCTAATTGAGCCGAGGGGGGTCTTTGCACCCCTCTTATAAGAAGAGGGGACAAAAGAGCATGGGGCAAGGGGCGAGGATGCGAACCTCACCCCATTGTAATGTCCCGACGTTGGGAGGGGTTGTTCTGTGGTGCGGAACAACCCCTCTGTGGAGGTGGCGTCGGTCCCTTTCGGGACTGACTAACCCATAGCATTTGCATGCTATGGGCTAGTCAGTTATAAGAGTAGCGAAACATGTGGACCCTAAAATATTTATAACAACTTGTATTACCACGTTCGAGACAAATAAATACATTATTATTATTACCAAAATTAAGGTTGTCATGTATTCACAGGATGCATTGCGGGGACGGCGTTGCGCATCTCTGCGTTCAGCTGCTACGCCACTCCGTAGCGATGACTCGGGACGGAGCACCCCGTCCGCTCCTCACCGGGCGTCTCCCTCCCCCGCAGAAACTCAAACCCCAAAGAAGTCCAATTGGGAAGTCATCGAGCATTTCTCATCCAGCCGCAGCAAGAAAAGTCCCACATCCGTAAGTATTATTTACAATGAGACTTGCAGGAATTTGCTTCCGTCCATAATCCTTACATAATCTTTATCGGATTTACCTCTGATTTTATTTTATCTCGGATTTATCATACCAATAAGAAAGATGAATAATTTTGAATCAATTTATCTTCAAGCCATTAATAATACCCCGAAGAAATTCCTATGCAAGCAATAAGACCGGCTTTGTGTACACAAACGTGTTTGACATTATATTATGTAACTGTCATTATGTACTTTTGTTAGTGTGCACAATAAAGAATGATTCATTCATTCATTCAATACCGGTCTTTTTGGGCCTATGCTGGTTGCCTTACAACCTTTAGCAGCTTCATCCAAATTAAACGAGTCAATAAGCATTCGAAAAAAATCTGTTTGAAATGCTTGCAACGAATTATGTCTTTCGAATTTCGATATAACAGGGTCCAATTAAAGCGTCGCAAAGTAACGTGCCATTAGTAGGTAAATATACCTTTTACAGCGACTCATATATTTTTCTGACAAATCCTACAGAAACGGCAGATTTTGCTGCACATGCGCTAATTCAATCAACAGACAATCCAATTAAATATTAATGGATAGAGTACCGCTTTCAGGCTTTCACTTGGATTATCTCGGTGCTTGAAACGAGACCAGTTTTTAGACTCTTTTAAGTGGCACCTGTTTTATACCACACGGATAAATTTAAATAAATAAAAACAGTGCACTTTTCACCAACTTAAGGCGCGACTCCACCTCGCTATAGACTACGCTCTTAAATGTTAAAATGTCAATTGCAAGAAAATGTCAATTAATGCGTAGCGTGTCCATGGGTTGCATTGGAATCGATTACTATATAATATATTACTATTACTATACATACAATTTCTTGCAAAGCGAAACTTGACAAACGTATTATAACGTATACGTATTGTATACCCTCGCGTGTAATTGTATTTCATAAAGTCTAAATTTTGACAAGTTTTTAAACATACTTATTTTGTGGCCCGTTTTGTTCATAACTTCTGACCCAAAAAAATAAATCCATGGTAGGTCCAAGTAAGAATTGTTCTTTTTTAATTTAGCTTCCTCGAACATTTGCGAATGTCATATTCCAGTAGAAGAACCAATGATTATTGAAACGTGATATTTAAAATCGTACTAACAAGTTAAATCAGTGTCAATTTTATGTATCGATCATAATATTGTGATTTTGTACTAGTGAGTTCACCATATTACTACGCCATAAATAAAATGAATAAGCTGGTTCGAAGTATTACTAAAACAAACCTATTAATAGAAAATCATCTTTTATTAATTTACTCCTTAATCCTAAAATCATTGTAAAAGTACACAAAGCTAATAAATACTAGTTAATTAAAATTTAAAAGGTATACAGTTGAAAATAAGAATTTGAAAGGAGATTATTCAAAAACCCAGTAATGTTTTATTTAAATATGTTAAATAGGGCCACATTAGGTAAAATGTATGCTTCTGTTATAAACTGGCTGGTCTTTGGGAGAAAATTATATTTTCTTTTGAAGAATCTTTTACACAAATATCGGGAAATGCGTGATATTTGAACGATATAACGTGGTTTCGTGTGCCTGAATAATTTACCGCAACGTATGTATGAAATTATTAAACACTCCTCCTCCTTTAGTATCTGTTAAGTTGTGTTACACTAGTGCGAGTTTATTCTTCTCGTATCATCTTATTATATTATAAGCTGGCTATAATATATGTATTATGTACTAACCTGACTTGTTTTAGATGTAGATTATCGCAGTGTCGAATTCAGCTTAGCAGGCATGTTTGAAGTGAAACCTTCTTTAGGCGCATATAGCTTTTTGGGTGAACAAAAATCATAGAAATCGTGACATCGTTGCCTCATCACCGAACGCTTCCAATGTTCCAATGTGACTTATACAATGTCTTCTTCTTCTTTTATTTTATGCATTTTCGTTTATGACGTCATTGTGAAATAAATATATAAATACGTCTTAAAATTTGATATTTTATGTCATAATTCTAACATTATCGTTTAATCATAATGTCCTTATGACTGCCAGTCTTTTTTATTTTGTTTTTTCAATATGAATCATGGGCGTTTTAAATGATTTTATATAATTTAAAAGGATTTTAGTTCAATAATTACTAATTACGAGTCAATCATTGTTAACGTCATTATTCTAACCTTCATGGATTCGTCAAACACTTGACGATCTTTAGATACTTGTATGTGGAAATTGAAACATTTTAAATGAAACCCAACAAAATATTTTTTTGTACTGCCAAAACCGAAATACTGAATTGGCCTGGAAAATATTTGATATGACTGAACATGAATGCTACTGAAAACCACGTATGTTTTTTATTTCACATTACACATATTATGAACGCAATTACGCAACTTTTACAAGAATCAAGAGTCTGAATAATGTCTGTTTTTCATTATAATGAAACAATTTTTACGGATTTTATCGCGTTTTATTAAGATTTTTACAAGCCCGACGTTTCGGATACTTTACAGCAACCATCCAGGTTTACATCCTGATTATTAGCTACTATTATAAATGTGAATGTTAGTTAGTTTCTTTGTTACTATTCCATTCATAAACTACTGAACCGATTTTAAATATTTTTTCCGTATACAGCTGGTTCCATATAGTGGTCGTAAGAGGCAGGAAATGCCGTAAAAATCGAGAGAGTGAGGGTTTTGAGGAAATTTGGAATTTTGACGCAATTGCCGGTGGTGGGATTCTACTGTAGGTATTAGCCTGAACATTTCCTTAGAAAACTTCCCGTGGTAGATGCGGTAGAAGAGTGATTCGACATCCCTACCGTCTAAGCAGTTCCAAAGAATCTAGCTGATCGGAGAGAACCTTGTCATCGACGATTCGAACCGCCTGGTGTTGAAAGCGATCAAATAGAAGGAGCTGATATTGGGGTGATCCAGCCCAGAGGTGAGAGTTGTATTCCATGTGGGGCCGGATCTACGCCTTGTATTAATTGCCACCTAATTGTAGGTGGTCAGAACGCATAAAATACTGCTTCGCCAGTTCGCCCTACTGAGTACATCGAGTTTCTTAGAGGTTATATTATATTTCCTTTTGACCACGAAATTGCACATTGCTCGATATATCTACGCTAAATATTCCAATACTGGCTAAGGTGGTTAGGAAAGTGCCTTGAAATTGTTCGGGAATGATGAAGGGTGATTATTTTTAGCTGTCAACTCACAAACTTGCGTCTTATTTTGGATAAGTTGGACTAGGTTCAGCATTAACAGACTTGGCTCCGAGCATGCCCCGTCGAAAACAACGACAACAAGAAAGCTGGTGATTCACTTATATAATTTCGCGGGAAGCCCATATGGTGGTAGCTTTGTTCGAAGTGCTTTATGCCACACCCGATCAAAGACATTCGCTATGCCAGCGCTTCCCCCTTGATCTCCACTTCCTCCGCCTGTCGCGGTGTAAAGAGTATTAAAAGATCACCAGCTGAGCGATGCTGTTGAAAACCATCACTGATCAGCTAGTGCTCCATAATATCCTGGTCTTTACATCTCCGTGCGTCGATGCATTGGCCGCGTGCAGCCATCTTGCAGGGTTGACCAAACCAAGGCTGGGATTTGCCGCCTATAGGCACCGCAGAGCTTGGAATGAAGTTCTAGGCTTGGAATACCACCAAATTCACTATACACCAGCAAATTTAGCCCAAAAATGGATAGTTTCGGATCAAATTTACACAGTTCAAACTGAACTTTTGAATTTGATACGTCAACGTCAAAATATTGTAAAGAATGCGAAAAAGCGAATTAGTAAAGGTACATAACTCTCTTACAAAGCTCGGAAAAATATGGTTCCAAACTCACACTACTAAACTGATAATACTAACACGATTTGCACACGCGCAATACAAAATACTTTGCTAAATTTAATATGTGCACATGAATTCGTCCACCTATCCATATAAGGCGCAATCTAATTTAGGAGGATAGTGATATCACTATCCTCCTAATGAAGCTGAAATATCAAAGAAAGTGAGTGCGAACGTGATGGACTATTACGCGACATGTACAATGACAATGTCAGTTGAGATGTGGAAGGATGATATTATGCATTAGTCTGACATTTATAAATTTTAATATAAAGTAATTGATTATATGAATTAATGTGGAAACCTACATTTATTTTGTCTGAATATGACGAGTAATAAAATGACTGTTTTAACCAATAATTATTATCAAATTGAGAGTAAGTCATTATTTACTCACTATACAGAATCGGTCGATATTTCGTATATTTTTTAAGCCTTAGAGTAGTTGACAGTCTGTTGTAACCTTGTTTTTTATTATTAAAATGTCAAAAATGTTTGAAAAATGGGAATGGGGTATAAAATAAAAATCACAAGTCAAAATAGTCGTATTTCTCTTTAGTAAGAAATTTACATATATTTTTTTTCAAAATAGAACCATTAAAGTATCTTTTTGAACGTCAATTAAATGTACCACCTGTTCCATGAGTACTGAGAAGAACCTCAAAAATGTATAGAAGAAACTCTACTGGCGTTAGTCGGTAACCAGTCATCTTGTCTTCTTTCTAAGCGGACTGCTGCAATTCATTGTAAACGCCGAATCTCGTTTATGGGGAAACTAAAAGTAAATAATTGATAAAAACATAAATAAGGAATAAAAATATAAATATAAAAACTCGGTACTCAATGTAAAATATAATACAACACTTCAGTATATAAAATCGGCTGCCTACTGATTGCATAATACTGACCACAAAAATTTATATGGAGGTTATTTAAGCGTGAATAAAATACGAAATTATTAACTTACCTGTGATAAGTTATCCCAGTTTGCTTTTTACTTCTTTCTTTTCGTCTCTTACACCATTTTACAACATAGGAGGTCATTTTTGTCTCTGGGAAACGATTTTTTCGTCAACGCAACGGTCGTCTAGACTGACACAGAACGCGCAGCAGACTGAGAGACAAATTGATTGTACTTTTTTGGCCCCGCCCACTTGATTGTAGTTTACGAGGAACCGTTTTTTAGCGCAGTTCGTATTCCATACCTTTTCTAATTCGTTGCGAAAAAGTACGAGATTGAGAAATCCCAATTTCAATTAGTTAAAAATTCCACTGTAATTGAGTCAAGTCATGCGTACCAGAGTACCGATGGACAAGTTCTCGGTCCCAATCCTAAATTTCAAATAGAATCGAGTGTCAAGAATTAGCCCGCAGGTCCTGAGTCCAAAAGTCGAGGGAGGTATTCTCCGGCGAGCTTATGCTCCTCCTGGGTCTTTGAGTAGTCTGTGCCGGCCCTGTCAGCTGCAAAGCAGCATGGTGCTACTTCTTTTTTCGTCTGATTTTCTTATATTTCAAAAAAAGAACACAAAAATGTTATCTATTTCACCCATACCATAGTAAAAGATATATTAATGTCTCATTCACTAAAATGGTATCACTTTTACTAGATACGGCGTAACTATGTATGTTTGTAAATAAATATTATGTACAAACAACATAGAAGTAGAGCTAATATGACTAATTTATTCTCCATAGTTTTATTTAATCCAAACAAATGAGAATTGAAATACGTTTCCATTTACATCACCTAATTGTTGACTAGTACCACACTGTTCTCGATTAATGGGTTCGTGAACTTGAGCGTAAAACGAACGTTGTTTTAGCCAGTGTCAAACTACCGTGTTTGTGTACCGTGTCTTTGCTGTGGTTTTGTGTTTTAAAACTAGATATGATTATTTTCAGCCTTCTCCACTACTGGACATTAAACAATTAGGTTAATCCGTGAAGAAGTTTCTTTGTACTCGTTTTTATGCTCAAAGTTGCGTTTGACACTGGAGAGGAAGTGCAGAAAAGTAGAAAAAAATATGTTGGTGCAATTCATGGTGCGTTGGTGCCATGTGGTCATAATATTCATATAACATACAATACAAGCAACATGTTCCTTTCTGACGACCTCTGTGGCTCAATGGTCGGCGCTCAAGTTGGAGATAGCGGGTTCGAATCCTGACAAAGAACAAAAAGTTTTCTGTATTGCTGGGTCATGTGTATTAAATATTATATTATAATAAAAATCTTAATTATATGTATAGTATGAAAGTATTTAATATATTAAACAAGTTTTTTGAGAACTTACCATGGGACCAGATTAACGTGGTGTAAAAGCATCCATAGATATTTTATTTAAGTTAAAGATTATAATGCATAAAGGCATTGCGCACTGTCTGGTTATTTTTTACTTTAGAATAAAGCACGGTTACGAAAAGATCATGATGGCGCACCTTCCCCCTGACACAGGTGCTCACCGGGCATGCTTGCTTCGGTGAGTACCTATGCCAGATGACCCCCATGGAGCCGTTTTTTTGTTTTTTTATGTTAGTTGGATAGGCAAACTGGCAAACGTACCACCTGATGGTAAGTGGTCCACGTCGCCCATGAACATAAACTAGTACATATACCTGGAACGAGCCCAGGCAACTCATTTATGTGTTGCCTATCCTGTGTGTTGACAGTGTGTCATGATTGTGGTGCTGCGGTGGACTCGGCCACGCACACCCTCGAGTTGTGACCAAGATGAGCGGCGCTGCGTCACGGTCTCTAGGTTGTCGGAGTGCCCCCATAATAGGAGAAACCCCGGTTTGCCCTTTTTGAGGGAACCGGCCGGTCGCGAGGGGTGTCCTGTGTTAGTCAGATCCGGGACACTCCCCTTCAAGCTGCTGAAAACAACTCGCAGTGGTTTTACTGCGGTATACCGGCGCTGGGAGTCCCACATATCCCCGGGGACAACCCATCCCCGGGTGAATGCGCAAAAAATAAGGAACTACGTTCCAAAAAAGGCCTATGTTCAGCAATGTACGGATAGAGGCTGATGATGATGATGATGATGATTTACATTATCAAAGTTTTAATACGTACGGTAACCTAACTTTTTTGAAAATATTCTATCGCGTTCATCAGAGATAATGTAGGATTATAATGGTGACAGACTTTATCGAGTCGGTAGTATCTTATTCTAATCTCATATATCTTATTTAATCGTGCCCTTACCTACTTTTAGTTTTTAGAGCTTTTTCGGAATTGTGTATAATCAATTATTATGAATTGAGTTCGGGAATAAATTTTAGCCTTTGCGTTATTCTTATGTATAAACTATATTATTGTAAAGTTTCATTAAAATGTACAATGTACAATGTACGGATAGAGGCTGATGATGATGATGATGATGATTTACATTATCAAAGTTTTAATACGTACGGTAACCTAACTTTTTTGAAAATATTCTATCGCGTTCATCAGAGATAATGTAGGATTATAATGGTGACAGACTTTATCGAGTCGGTAGTATCTTATTCTAATCTCATATATCTTATTTAATCGTGCCCTTACCTACTTTTAGTTTTTAGAGCTTTTTCGGAATTGTGTATAATCAATTATTATGAATTGAGTTCGGGAATAAATTTTAGCCTTTGCGTTATTCTTATGTATAAACTATATTATTGTAAAGTTTCATTAAAATGTACAATGTACAATGTACGGATAGAGGCTGATGATGATGATGATGATGATTTACATTATCAAAGTTTTAATACGTACGGTAACCTAACTTTTTTGAAAATATTCTATCGCGTTCATCAGAGATAATGTAGGATTATAATGGTGACAGACTTTATCGAGTCGGTAGTATCTTATTCTAATCTCATATATCTTATTTAATCGTGCCCTTACCTACTTTTAGTTTTTAGAGCTTTTTCGGAATTGTGTATAATCAATTATTATGAATTGAGTTCGGGAATAAATTTTAGCCTTTGCGTTATTCTTATGTATAAACTATATTATTGTAAAGTTTCATTAAAATGTACAATGTACAATGTACGGATAGAGGCTGATGATGATGATGATGATGATTTACATTATCAAAGTTTTAATACGTACGGTAACCTAACTTTTTTGAAAATATTCTATCGCGTTCATCAGAGATAATGTAGGATTATAATGGTGACAGACTTTATCGAGTCGGTAGTAGTAGTAGTAGGTAGTTTCGGAGCCTATACAATGAAAACAAACAAACAAAAAACAATTTATCATATTAGTATAGATTTTTGACGCAACGGTTCTTTATTATAGTGAGCAAGTTGCAAAAGCAAAGGACCTGTACGTATCAAACATTTTCAAAAATGTTCGTCGATTAGGTTAAGGGCTTTTGTAAGAGGGCCGACACAACCGGGGTAGTACCTCTCGCTCATATAACACCGGCGTTAAGTGACAGCTATGCTGTCGTGCGGTTTGTGAGTTTTAGGTGTCTCACTAGTGGTGTCGATAGTGGCCAAAAGTCTTCGGCTGCTCGTTTGCCCTTCTATGCTTTAAAAAACCTTATTTAACTGCACTCTATCGTTCAGGTTATCTTATTCTAATCTCATATATCTTATTTAATCGTGCCCTTACCTACTTTTAGTTTTTAGAGCTTTTTCGGAATCGTGTATAATCAATTATTATGAATTGAGTTCGGGAATAAATTTTAGCCTTTGCGTTATTCTTATGTATAAACTATATTATTGTAAAGTTTCATTAAAATCCATCCAGTAGTTTTTTCGTCAAAGAGTAACAAATATTTATATACAAACTTTCGCGTTTATAATATTAGTAGGACGTTATATGGAAATATTTATGGGATAAATTGGAAGAGAGCTTTTACAAACAGGTGACTTGAGTAACAATGAGAAACCGCATTGCAACATCAAAAGCAGTAATGGCAAAGAATATTTCATAGCTTTTTATTGTTTCATATTATAATAACGAATCAGGGAACGTAAAACAATAACTTTCTGCAACCAACAATATAATTTTGTTAGGGTGCGTCCATCTAACGTTATTAAAACTGAATTAAGCTTTTAAAATTCCATAGACGTACCCTATGTATTAGAATAAACGCAAAAATAAAAGCCTTTTTCTTATTTTGTCATATACTAATATAATAGAATTTAATTTCTATTACATGTCTTGCTGTCTCTCTGACAAGATACATTTTAGTACCAGAAATGCTTCACCAACCAAATTAAAATCAACAAGTGATCTAATGGCATAACTTCAAATGTATAGAGTACTAGCAGCGCCCCAGGGTTCACCCACGTACTTCACATTCCAGTATAGGGATAAATCATAGCCTATATTATGTTATGTTGATATCATCATCATCATCATCATGGGGAGCCATCTTCATATTGAAGTTCGGAGGTCAACTCTCGGTACTCCGATATAAGCTATGTTATTGTAAAGTTTCATAAAAATTGTAAATTATAAATTTATAGGTGCAAATTGTCATTTAATGTAAATGACAATTTGCACCTATCCTAGTAGTCATGTGAGTACAAAGGAGGAACATTGTTATTATGCTGAGCTTTGTGAATTTTCTACACAATATACATTTTAAATTTAGAACAAAGACTTTTGACTCTTGAAAATATGATGTTATTTGCCTTTAAATAAATATTAATAGAATTATGCATCGTAAGCCCCTTGTCACACATTCCGGTTGCCGAGTAGCCGACGCCGGGTATCCGATAGCGAAATGTAAGTAAATTACGCCGGTACGTGTGAAAGCTGCCATATCCATGCCCATACAGTTCGCTACTGGTTACACAGCGCCGGCTACTCGGCAGCGTTTATAAATATTTTTGCTGACGACTTCTGTATCACTATTCCTTTTCCACTTCTGGTCTCTACGTATAAATAGCCACGAAAGCCTAACACTACTAACAGTATAGTGATACAATACTGTTTGTCTTCTGAGCTTCACTGTGATATTAGATACGGTTATGATTTGAACCCTCACACTTCACTTGATCATCTGTTTGTTCGTAACATCATGTAATCTTTGCGTTCAACTCCATTTGTTTGTGTATCCGAACTAACTGCAACTTACCAAGGATTTACTCTAGCTTTATGTAAATTAGCGTTCCACAGATTCCCTTTGACGTGGGAATAAATTTCACACAGAAACTGTTAGTACTTAGAATAAAATTATTTACAGTCTAACTGGGTGTGCCTTATTAGAAGCGTAAATATAAATAAATTGTACAATGCCGTGTGACTTTCTATAGTATATTATGAAACTACCGGTGGAAGGGAAGCCCTGTGCCGCGCTCCCGGCTGCATGGGAAACAAGCAAGATGGCGGCTTGCTTGTTTCTCCCGTGAAATAGCTTCGCTGTGTTTCGGAGAGAAGGGCAAGACAGGCAGTGTAATTACTGGCAACGAGACTTAATATCTTATGTCTCAGGATAGGCAACACATATATGAGTAGCCTGGGCTTGTTCCAGGTATATGTACTAATTTATGTTCATGGGCGACGTTGACTACTTACCATCAGGTGGTACGTTTGCCAGTTCGCCTATCCAACTAACATTAAAAAAAAACTAGCCCCACCACCACGACAAGGCTTGAACCATAGTGGGGACAGTTTATAACTAGGTATATTTTATGTGGTTTTTCAACGAAATTGAGTAAAATATTTGTTCGATCATTATAACGTTTATACTACATGGTGACTACACATCACTGAATATTATCAATGGAAAATATATGCTTACTGGTTACTCTGTTAAAAATGTATTACAATTTGCCAGTAATAATAACATGCGGTATTATTTGTATAATATAATGTATGATAAACATAAAATCATTCAGTGAAATACCTAGTACATATTATATGTCTTTCATAAAAACTGAAATAGGCATCTAAGAAGGTAATCTAAAGGTACCTTTTCTAAGGAGGTAATCTTCTAAACTACTAAGAACCAAAAACAAAACTACTTACCGATTCAGAAAAATCTTACACCAGCACAATCATCGTTATGCTACGTCATCGTGATGTAACGTGACCAAATAATCATTATACTTGTGAATACAACTGCAAATCTAAGTGGGAGCGAGCGAAGCTAAGGACAAGAGCTAGTATTTAATAATTCTACTATAGAATAGTTTGATCGCATTAAAAATATACATTTTAAAGCTTGTTTTATCTACGACTAAGGGATAAAGATTTCAATAGTACCTTACCTTACCTTCGTCTTTCATCCCCAACCCGACGCCAGGAGGCCGTGTGGTCGCAGACTTCACGATCACTTTTACTAAACAAAAGTGAGCCAAATCGGCTCACACTAATCTGATGTAGCATTAGGGCCTTTGGGCCGTTAGCATAGATCATTCCGAAATAAAATCTTCCTTCATCCTCAACTAAAAACAAATGCACAATATAAGAGAGTTCCAAATGCAATTTTCATCATTCATCACGGGGAGCTGCGCTGTACCGCGCTTGTCTACATGGGCATCACCTTCCTATCCATTTCTTCAGTAAAACAGGCTTTTTGTTTATGTCTTGTTCAATTGAAACGAGTATGGATAGCTATATTATTATCTTATATCTTTAAATGAGCAATTCTTGTATATATATATATAATTGGAATCTCGGAATCGGCTCCAACGATTTTCATGAAATTTAGTATGTAGGGGGTTCCGGGGGCGATAAATCGATCTAGCTAGGAATCTTTTTTAGAAAATGTCATTTTATTAAAATAAAAAAAATACTTTATAAATGTGAAAATATAACTTTTTCCTGTTACTCATTACAATTTAATTTGGTAAAGCAAATCTTTACTATCTTGAAAATTGTAAATTACAGTGATAATTATTTTGAAAATGTATGCAAACAAGTTATGAGTGATTATATTATATTAATAACGTTGACGGATTGAGTTTCCAGGCAGTAATAACTGTATATAAAAGTCGTTAAAATTTACCTGGTATTATTTGAATTTTTTTGTTATTTTATGCTATCACTATCATTATAAACCTTTTCTCGTCCACTGGGCAAAGGCCTCTTTCAATGAACGCCACGACGGCGCATCCCTCTCCACTCGTATCCTATCAGCCATTGAGATCGTCGTCCCGATCGGAAGTCGACTTTTTCATCATCCTAAAAGTTATTCTTCGGAACTCTAATAGACCACTAACCATTATTTTTAAGCGAAGCTTCTATAAGGACTAGGATATTTAAGCTTTATAATAAGGACTTTTGGGTCGCTCACCGCGGTTCACAATTAGAAAAAAAATTGCGGAGCTCCGCTGCAATATACGCCTAAATGCACAAGGCTATTGTGCATTTAGGCGTATATTTTTTTCTTAGTAATTAAATATTAAGTTAATAAAGTATTCAGTTTTTTTTTCTCAAGCCCTTCTTTCCCTCACGTTTTTTAACGCTTAGTTCCTACCGTTCATACTATAAAGCTATTTTCCCTCTCTTCTATAAAAAAAACAAATCGCAGTAGAAATAGACGATAAACACAAATTAATTCTTTTCAGTCATATTATAATTCAGCAGCCTAACGCCTTCACATAGTATACTGGTAGGATGCATCACAAGCCCGCCATATACCAAACTGATGCAGACAGTAGATAACTATATAATTATCAATAACTATTGTAGATATCGCCATAATATTATGATAAGTAATTACTGCCAATAAATAATTAATTATTAGCTTCATTAATCCTGTATATCTAGATTTACCAATGTTATACTTCAATTATTATTAATCAACATTATCATCATGAATAGCACATCCCTTTGGCGCCACCGGAAGTCTATAATTTCAATTAATTTAATCGATGCATTTAGATAGGTCAACGGCGTCACATCCGGCTGGTGCTGATAGTGGTTTGTTCCACTTAATATAAATGTTATATTATAACGTTAGTGAAGTCTATGTATCCCAGATTGGATCCCAAAGTTATATAACTTATTACCACATGTTATGACTACCCATTAGCTGTCATGATAAATAACTATTAGTCAGTAGGTCTCACGTTAGTGTTCCTAATTACACTGACATGAGACCTATAATGTACTCTTAATATAATAAAAATAATTTGTTTTCACTTTTCTGATGAACTACTAGATGATATTTTTTGGCGTTTGATAGTCCAATTATTGAGGAAGGCTATTCATTTAGAAGGTTTTTGATGTGAAAGATATTATGTTGGCGCAATTTGGTAAAACACAATAAATACCGTGACGGCAAACGGAATGACGCTATTTTAAATAGACTATATTTGTTTACTGAACTTCGCGGTAAAATTAACTTGAATGCCATCTCGGCATTCAAGTTAATTCATTTTACCTCCTCTCTCACCCGCTCATTGGCCTCCTTCTGGGACATTACTGCCTCACAGAAGGAGACCATCGCCGTCCAGGACTCGTCATTGCAGAGCATCGCAGTGATGATACTCGGCAAAGACAAGTCCCCTCCGATAACTGACGTCAGATCGCGACGCAGCGCCGCCCATCTCGGGCACACCTCTAGAGTGTGCTGGGCCGAGTCCACCGCCGCGCCACAATCGTGACATACAGTTGCCGGCTCCTTTTGGGCCGTCCGGCACAGGTACTCACCGAAGCAGCCATGCCCGGTGAGCACCTGAGTTAGACGGAAGGTGAGGGGTTTGCGTTTACGACGCATCCACCGCTCTAGGACCGGACGCAGGGCAACCGTTAGGCGTTTACCATACGGCTCCCACGCCAGGTCCTCTCCCCACCTCAGCATTAACGCCTCTTGCCCTAGTCGGCGGACCCAACTTCCAAAAAGGAGGAGGTTATCAATTTGACTGTATTTTTTATAAATACTAATACGGTGCGGATAAAACTATGCGGAACAGCTAGTCAATTGTACTATGGATGAAATTTTAATTAATTATTTTACACTTCGTATGAGAATTTTCTTTCATCGTGGACGCTTATGAACAGAATATTTGTCTGTGTGTGCTCTCCTATAATAACATAATCATCGCATCATCCCTATTTATATCCACCCTTCCCGCCCTTGACCCTAATGCTCACTCGTCCGTTATAAAGCCTGAAATTCATATTTTGACTGTCTATTTGACAAATTCAAATGCCGGGTGGGATTCGCATCGATGAATTATAGCCTAAACCTATGTAATTCTGCTGTATAAACTAAGTTATTGTTAAGTTTCATTAAAATCCTTTCAGTAGTTTTTGCGTGAAAGAGTAACAAGCATACATCCATACATTCTTACAAACTTTCGCATAATATTAGTAGGATATTGTAAAAAGGGATGTGTTGTTTTTGGGTTGTGGTTACCCCTTTTTGGTATATGATGGTTCGATGGTTACGGAGACTAAATGAGGAGACCGGAGTTTATGGTTGTTAATTACCGGTGGGAGGGAAGCGCTGTGCCGCGCTCCCGGCTGCATGGGTACCACCATCTTGCTTATTTCTCCCGTGAAACAGCTTTGCTGTGTTTCGGAGAGAAGGGCAAGCCATGCAGTATAATTACTGGCACCGAGACTTAACATCTTATGTCTCAGGATAGGCAACACATAAATGAGTTGCCTGGGCTCGTTCCAGGTAAACTAGTTTATGTTCATGGGCGACGTCGACCATTTAACATCAGGTGGGTCGTTTGCCAGTTTGCCTATATAACTAACACAAAAAAAATGTATATTTTAACTGGTTAACACAAACTTTATAACAATCAGAAATAATGGTACATTTGGTAATGGTAAATGGTAAAATAAATGGTGTGAGCACGAGGTGTCATAACGAAAGCTCGCGGCGTACACTACTAACGTACTAACTAAATATATTATAAAATTATTAAAGCATAGGCTAGCAAAAAAAAACATTACAATATAATGAAATAATATTACATATATTATGTCACCAAGTCAATCAATCAGTTGCCCGATAAGGCTAGAATAGCATCGGAAATGGAGCTGCGATTCCGAAACTGGTATCCCATCCTCATTAAAAATAACTTACATTAATCCCCCCATATAGCGTAACACTTTCTTTTCGAACGAAATAAAAATAAATTATATGCTCCTAAATGTAGGAGACCCATTTGAACGTAATTACGTACCTCATAAGTTGCTTTCGCGTTTCGTTTATAAACTACGAAAACCGACCAAGTGCGAATTGGACTCTCGTGCGATGGGTTCCGTACCATTATCTATAGAACATTAAATACGATTATAAACATAATCGTATACATAATCTTTTTTTTAGGTTTGTGGTACAGGATCCCCGTAAGTATTCGTTTTATTTTAATTTCCTTATTTTTTTAAAGTGAATATATAACTAATTTATATTCTGTGAATATGTCAAGCATCTGTCGTTAACAAAACCGAGTAAAAACGAGCTCAAAAAACGCGTTTTTTGTATGGGAAAAATAAATAATATATATAAATATTTATTGTATTCTGTTTATAAGTATTTGTTATCATACCGGCAACAGAAAGACATTATCTGTAACATTTCAATTGTCTGACTATATCACGGTTCATGATATAAAGCCTAGTGATAGACGGACATACATACAGTCGACGTACAGCAGTCTTAGTTATACGGCCCCGATTTACCCATTGGGTACGAAACTCTAAAAAGCAATATCGGTGAAAAAAAAAAATTCAAATTTTTGAAACATTCAAAAGGATTTAACTTCAAACAAATATTGCTGACAAATTTACAGCTTGGCAAAAAAGAGTATGACGTGGTGACAGGTGGAACTAATAAATATTTTACTAAATGGAAACCTATGATGTTGACAATACTTGGCCGATAAATACTAGATTTTGAGTAAAGCTTCGTTTTTCACATTTATTTTTAACGATTTATTAAATTATCTTACTGATTTTCCATATTATGATGAGACCTAAGTGAAAGTGGCGCCCTCATTTTTTCCATACTCTTTTTTGCCAAGCTGTAACTTTGGATAATCGAGATTTGTTTTTGACTTCAACAAACTATGTTCAAAGTCCAGTTTTATTACATTCCTGTATAGGATATAAAAATTAAATGCAGTTCAGCGTTGCAAAGAACCGAATAAATTCGAGTCCAACGTTTCTGTTTGTACATGGTATTTTCATTTTAAACCTATATTAGAAAACAAATGCCGAGTATAAACTTTCAGACGTATCTT
Source organism: Helleia helle (assembly GCA_963853865.1). Taxonomy (NCBI): domain Eukaryota; kingdom Metazoa; phylum Arthropoda; class Insecta; order Lepidoptera; family Lycaenidae; genus Helleia; species Helleia helle. The sequence goes on from OY971420.1 coordinate 13,013,606, forward strand.
TCTCGAAATGTAAATTCAATTTGTTTATTCCATTTGATACACACTGGTGTGTTCGTAGGATTGTCGTATGTAACGCGATATATTATGGTTTATACTGTGGAATTATGGAATTTGACACCTAAAAATGATAAATTCGTAATACTTGGATACCTCCTATATACATTGATATAAGACATGGATGGATAAAGGCTGGTGATGATGAGGATATAAAAAGACATTATTCTTGTAGATTTTGTGTATTTTTACAGAAACGTGAAACAGGTAAAATATATGCAATAAGACAGTTTTAAAATTTTTATAGAGTACTAGGTTACCCTGTTAGCTTTTCTCGCTAAAACCTCTGCAGGGCCTAAATGGCTTGGAGTATTTAAAAAGTGGTCAGCACCAAAACCATTTTCATAAAAAAAAATATATTTGCGAGGACTTTCATGGTCATCGCTCAAACAATGTCAAAGTTTATATGATTTTAATTTATTTTTAACTTAGTAATTGTTTATTTTCTTCGTAATTTTTTTTTTTTGAATCTTATTTATTTTATAAGCCATACAATTCGTAAAATCTTAAACACTTAAATATCGCAATTATTTCCTTTTTATTTTTACATTGCAGGCATAATACTTTTTATATTATAACAATAATATAAATGTCTAAACTTATAAAGAAATGTAAGAGACTTATTTCCCCATGAGAAATATAATGTTGAGGCGGATCCTGTGATTTGTTGAAAATAAAACTGAACCTTTACTACATCTCATATAAAAATTCAGTTCTAATACAGACTGACATATTGTAGGGATGAAAAACATGTATTGAATCCATCATGTCTACCTACTGAATATATTTATATATCAAAATTGAAACGGCAAAGACTCTTCGTTAATTTTTAAAAGCTTTTATTTTACTCGCCGTGACGCTTTAACTCAATATAATTGAAACTGTTCATGATATCCATTTACATTTAAATTTTTAAGTTCATTGTGATAAAGTATTTACATATTTCCTATACATATAGCTTATTGCTGTGTATACAATCCTGCAATTTTTTAATTATTATTTATTAGTGCTATTAGTATAGGCCGTGTCATCTTTTACTGAGCCTGGAGAATTATCTGCTCCTTGTTATTTTAACTTTGACCAGCAACTGTAAAGAGTCGTATATTTACCTGTTTCAAGAGCACTTTGGGCTTTGGTTGTATAGTCTGCAGCGAAAGATTCGGCTAACCATTATTTAAAATAGTGCCTTAACTGACATTAAATTTTTATGTAACCTAAGATGAAAAAAGGTAGATCTAGGTATTGGTAATTACACTAGCTTTCATGTCCGTAGAAATGACCAGGTATGTGGTGCTTATGCAGATGTGTGCGATAGAAAGTAAACATACACACCTACCGGTACAAAACCATAACCCTACTTTTTACTTCACCATAGTCGAAATGGATTGTCTCAGCGAAAAGACGATTTCGCTGAGACAATCCAAACACCTAGTGGATGAGAGGAGATGCTCCGAGGTCTCGGGTGGTGACAATACGACAATGACAGAGAGGAGAGCTGGCCGAGGCGCCTGCGAATTGGCTAGTGCTCCACGAGTTGAAGGAGCGGCTGGAGAAACCAAGTGCAGGCCGTCGCACGGTGTCGGCTATCGGTCTAATCCTTGAGGAGTAGGTTGACCGGTGGCACGGGATAATAGCCATCCATCTTGATCAGATCCTGTCGAGGCACGGGTGCTTCGGATGATATTTGTGCCCGGATATTATATTATATTATCGGATGATGTGTGTGTGTGTGTGTGTGTTGTGTGTGTGTGTGTGTGTGTGTGTGTGTGTGTGTGTTGTGTGAGATATTTGCGTGTGTGTAAGAAAGGCCGCCACTTGTCGTCGAAGTGGACGGGGACCAATCGCTCCCTGCGGTCATCGAGCGAGCGATGACTGTCAATGAGAGTGCGTGTCAGTTAGCTCTCTCCTTCTGCGTGGTAATAATGTCGCAGAAGGAGGAAGCGTAGGAAGAGAAAGCGCACTGGCGCATCTTCCCATAGGAGAGCGTAGCGGCGACAGACGGTCGTAGCGTCGTAGGGATCGTCGCGCACATGTACGGTCCGGGCTATAAGGCACTCTTATGTGTTCAGGGCCTTAAGCAAAGAAGGAGAAGGGACGTCACCACCCCTGCCTCCAGAATAGAGTGCCTCCAGGCGCACCATTGCCAGTGCCCATAGTTCCCGCACCGGGTCAGCACGATGAGGAAAACACCGCCGAGTTTTAGTGGCTAGATCTGCGTCCACCTTACTATCTTTCGGACTCATTGAGTCCCACATACTCACCTGGCGAATCCCCCCTCCCCGCAGGATGCTTAAGAGCATTTCCCGGCAAAAAAATCTCTTTAGCGAGAAATCGTATTATGCGGATACGGACGGATAAAAACATATACCTAATATTATAATATTTCTTAATTTAGTGTTGCTATTGATAAATATATTTATAGAGTACCTGGTGAGAAAGCTTATTTTAGCATTACATTTTAGTATATTTAGTGTTGGTCGGCTATTAACCAGGTGCGAAGACGATCTCCCTGCGGTAGCCGATCCATGTTGGATGTGAGTGGCAGGGGATCGGCCGTCTTGGCGTTCATTGAGGGAGGCCTATGTTCAGCAGTGGACGGATAGAGGCTGATGATGATAATGATGATGATGATATTTATAATTACGTGACTTAAAAAATCATTTTCATTTGACTAATGATTTTTATGCGAGTGGCGAGGGATCGGTCATCTTGGCGTGGAAGGCCTATGTTAAGTGACGTAAGAGGCAGTGGGCGGACAGGGACTGATGATGATTATGATGATGAGGAAAGGTTTTGTATGCATTTGCAATAACAAGATTTTCTACATAATTTTACTATTGCATGGATACAACATGGATTTTTCGTTCTGTGTTAAAAAATTTCGTGGTTTATATTTTTTCAACGGCCATCCATGTAAACATCTTGTTGTGTGACTGTGTGTGATTCGTGTATTGAACGGGATGACAAATTGTATGAAGCATCAAAAAGTGAATGTGAACATGCCTCAAGTGGCAGGGACTGGTGTAAAATGGCGCATTAGGCGAGAAATCGTATTCAACGTGATCTACATTCCTTCTTCCTTCTGCTAGATATGAACCTCTATCCTTGAACGCCAAGAACGTTTCTTGACGACTAAATAAGGTATTAGGAAATTTTGACTACTTTTGTTAACATTCCATACACTTATTGAAAAACCCTCTCCATCAGCGGACAGTAAATTATGTCAGCGGAAATCATGATAATGATAAAAGTGAACCTTTTAGCAGTAACGGATCAAAAACTTGTACAAAAATAACATGTCATATCTTGATCCCATTTTCGCAAACATATCACGAAATTTTTATTTATTCAGAACTCTGATCCCCAATATCCAGAATAAAGATGTTGTTACTTTACGCTTATTGTTATTTGACATGTATTGGACAAGTTATTGATTATTTTCGTCCGTTCTTTTTCCGAAAAAAAAAAACTATTTAGGTACGCGTGTGTGACAGGTTGTCAATAATATCACATATGGAGGCGATGTATATAATACTGGCTGTTGCCCGCAGCTTCGCCCGCGTTAACTTAGATTTACAGCCTTAGACGGATGATGATTATTTTTTTAGCCTAAGTTACTCCCTATAACTTAAGCTATCTTCCAGTGAACGTCCCGTCAAAATCGGCTCAGCCGTTTCCAAGTTTAGCCGGAACAAACAGACAGACAGACAGACGGACAGACAAAAATTATAAAAAATGCTATTATGTTATAGGTACCGTGTATACATCCATATTATGTATTTAGTAAAAAGCAGTTATTTTAATGTTACAAACAAACACTCCAATTTTATTTATTTGTATAGATTTTTTAGTTAATATTTTAGGCCTCGTTCAGACACGGCGACAACCGCGCGGCTTTAGAACTCTAAAATTCAAATTTGACATGTCGCACCCTTAATCTAATTCCGTATAAATATACAGATTTTACAGGAGAGATATTTAAAGATTTTGGGAAGACTTAGACTGATATAAATAAGGTTCGATTAACTTTTCAGGAACAATTGTTTTTATGATTAATAACCAGTATTCTTAATAAAATACATTTTTTATTTAATTTTACCTATTGTTAATTAGTGGATATTAATTATTTAAAAGTTTAGTGACACTTTACCATTTTATAAAAAGATGCACATTCATTCACAGGTACTTTCACTGGTAGATAGCTGATGTTATAAGGAGTAACTTAGGCTATAAAAATAGTCATCATCAATCCGCGTACGACTGAAATTCCATTATAGCGACTTTTATAATAACGATTTGAGAAATATCTTATAATCTCTATATTTGGTTTTTATTGTAGATATTTATAGGCTTGCATTAAAATTTTATACAAAATATTTCCAAAAAAAAACGATTACACTCTCATCACACATAACTAGTTATGGAAATCCATAAAAATACAAAAAAATGGGGTGATGATGATGTTTAATTAAATATTTCATTATTTATTTATTCTAATCAACGTATTCCCTCACGTTGTACGTATTACGTAATGAATTCTTTCACAGATTTTATTTACTTTTCATTCCGAGTTTTTCTTGTAATTGGAATGGAATAAGAGATTTGTGTTTGCGAATGTACCGTGTTCTACATGCAATAAACATGTTTACTCCGAGTCTTTAGTAATTAAGTTTTCATTAATTATTTTTCTATGAATTAGTACGTAGCTTTGAAGGTCAAATAGTGAAGGTCAGGGTTGGATATTTCAACTTCAAAATATATTTTTTTTCTGTGGGTCTCCCCACGCGGGCAAGTGGACACAGCTCTACTCACTAATACCCGGCGAGTGCCACCAATGCCGCCTTTGGTGAAGTGCCCCGGATCTAATAAACAAACAGTGCACGTCGACGGCTAGTCTGTTCCCCAAGGAACCAACGCCACCTCCACCGAGGGGTTGTCCCGTACCACAGAACAACCCCTCCCAACGTCGGGACAGTACAATGGGGTTCGGTTCCCGTCCTCGCCCCTCGCCCCCTGTTCTTTTGTCCCCTCTTCTTATAAAAGGGGTACAAAGAGCCCCCTCGGCTTAATAAGCTTCGCCCAAGGTGCAACGGCTCACCCTAAGCTACTGAGCACAAAATAATTAGTATTTATTTTTTGAACTGAGCCCCACCGCCAAGTCAAGGCTTGAACCATGGTGGGGAACTTCAAAATAAATACTTTAATCATAATTTATATTTTATTTTATAATTATTGTAATAAATAAAAGAAATAATTAATTTTATTTCTAGGTAATGAATGAATTAATTAAATTATTATACATATTGTGCAGTTAATATAGTTAATATAAATTATTATATTTTTTTTCAAATTATTCAAGAAAAAGTTGTTTACGTAATTCAAACCAGATTCAGTCGTAAGAACAAAAGTGATAAAAAGCGAGATGTAAGTAGGGGGAGGGGATAAGTAAACAGTGGGACCCGTGCAATCAAACAGTGAGCTAGCAACTCAAACACCAATCATGCCATTTTATTCAATTAACCACCTCAAATCTAGCAACTTGGAAAAAGCGTTTAAGATTTTTAATTTTTGATGTTTTTATCATCACTTATATATACTTCCACTGTTATAATAATAATATCTATAGACGCTTTTTACACCACGTCAATCTGGTCCCGTAGTAAGTTCTCGAAGAACTTGTGTTACAGGTACCTACCAGACAACGGAAATATATTTATTACTTTTATAGTATAAATATATTTAAGCTTTAAATTATATAATACACACATAACATCCATGACCCGGGAACACAGAATTATTTTTGTTCCCTGACGGGATTCGAACCCGCTACCTCCGGTTTGAGCGCCAACGCTCTTACCATTGAGCCACAGAGGTCGTCGACTGTAATACCATACACATCCGCACAACCAAGGCCACGCAGATGCGCCGCCCTCCTTTACACTTTCCCTCCAATGGGCCACTGGAAACTCACAAACTACACGAAACGCGACAGCATAGCTGCCACTTGACGCCGGTGTTATGTGTGCGAGAGGTACCACCCCGGTCGTGCCGGCCCAGTTCGGCTGCAATGCAGCATGGCACTACCTCCTACTGACATTGATATAAGACATGACATTCTTCCATATTTCGATGACTGTTATGTTGTTATGGATATGTCGTAGGTATTTGTTGATGACGTCGTGATAAACAAAGATTGTACATTAGAAGAAGAACAGCTGTGGCCACAAAAATTAAGGATTATTTAATTACTTTTTAGTTTTTGAAATCTGTTTAATTAGGGTTCCGTAGCCAAATGGCAAAAACGGAACCCTTATAGATTCGTCATATCTGTCTGTCTGTCTGTCCGTCCGTATGTCACAGCCACTTTTTTCCGAAACTATAAGAGCTATACTGTTGAAACTTGGTATGTAGATGTATTCTGTGAACCGCATTAAGATTTTGACACAAAAGTAGAAAAAAAACAATAAATTTTGGGGATCCACATACTTAGAACTAAAACTAAAAACAAAACCGGCCAAGTGCTAGTCGGACTCGCGCACAAAGGGTTCCGTGCCATTACATAATATACAACATTAGACACTTTAACAAAAATTAAGGTTTATGTTTATGGAATTAAATGTTTTTTATATATTTGAGTTGATTGCATGAAAGGTTACGGCTTACGATTTATGACGTATAAAAAAAACTACTTACTAGATCTTGTTAAAACCAATTTTCGGTGTAAGTTTGCATGGTAATATACATCATATATTTTTTTTAGTTTTATTATTCTCTTATATTAGAAGTTAGAGGAGGGGGGACACACACACATTTTTCCACTTTGGAAGTGTCTCTCGCGCAAACTATTCAGTTTAGAATAAAATGGTATTAGAAACCTCAATATCATTTTTGAAGACCTATCTAAAGATATAACACGAATGGGTTGGATGAAAAAAAAAATGTTATTTTTGCTACTTTTGTGTCAAAATCTTAATGCGGTTAACAGAATACATCTACTTACCAAGTTTCAACAGTATAGCTCTTATAGTTTCGGAAGAAAGTGGCTGTGACATACGGACGGACAGACAGACATGTTTTTTTTCTTTAACGCCCGGAACGCGGGGGAGTGGGTCTCCCCACGCGGGTATGTGGGACTCGCTGCGCCCGACAGCTGGTAAATGGACGCCGCTCTACCCACTAAAACCCGGCGAGTGCCACCAATGCCGCCTACGGTGAGGTACCCCGGATCTAGAAAATAAACAGGGTACCTCGACGGCTAGTCAGTCCCGCAAGGGACCGACACCACCTCCACAGAGGGGTTGTCCCGCACCACAGAACAACCCTTTTTTTTTTTTTTTTGTTATCGCAGGGAAATAAATGCTTTTTACGCATGTAGCCAGGATCTCGGGTAGATCCTGACCCTATGTGGGACTCGCACCTGGGAGTGCCCTACCCGTAAACTAAAACCACTGCGAGCGCCTTCAGCCGCATTTTGAGGGTCCCGGATAGGCATTCAACAGGATCACCTCAGCGACAGGCTGGCCCCGGCGAAGGCCAGACTACTCCTTTTAAAGGGGGACTGCCCGGCTGCTTAGGCAGTCCCCGCGACGTCGTGTCATACTGGGCCCAGGTTCCCATCCTGAACCCGACACGAGCACAGGGGTAATACTGGAGGCGCATTAAGTAGCGCCTCCTACGCACCCCCATTCGTCGCCCACGGGGGGAGGCCTCGTCGGCAACCTCCTCTCTAACCCGCTCGTCGGCCTCCTTCTGGGACATTACTGCCTCGCAGAAGGAAGCCATCGCCGTCCAGGACTCGTCGTCACCGAGCATCGCGGTGATGACACCCGGCAGAGACAAGTCCCCTCCGATGACCGATGTCAGATCATGACGCAGCGCCGCCCATCTCGGGCACACCTCGAAGGTGTGCTGGGCCGAGTCCACCGCCGCGCCACAATCGTGACACACTGTCAACGCCTCCCTGCGGGCCGTCCGGCACAGGTACTCACCAAAGCAATCATGACCAGTGAGCACCTGTGTTAGACGGAAGGTGAGGGGTTTGCGCTTACGGCGCATCCACCGCTCAAGGACCGGACACAGAGCAACCGTTAGGCGTTTGCCGTACGGTTGCCGCGCCAGGTCCTCCCCCCACCTTCGCATTAACGCCTCTTGCCCTAGTCAGCGAACCCGAAGGATCCCTTCCAGAGTAACGCTCTCACCAAGAGACCTCCTATCCGAGACATAGGAGTGCGTCTCGGCAAGAACCTCCGCCACGAGTTCCCACGGGGGGTCACCGGCTAGGGCAGTGGCTGCCGCCCACGAAACTGTACGGTAACCCCGGAGCTCTCTTACCGCGATGACCCGCTGCGCTTGGCGCAGCTGGGCCTTATTCCTCGTGGTAAGGTGACCCGCCCAGACCATAGAACACCCCTTCCCAACGTCGGGACAGACTTGCCGTCTGCTCTTCTGTCGTCTCTTCTTATAAGAGGGGGGGTACAAAGAGCCCCCTCGGCCCAATTAGCTTCGCCCAAGGTGCACCGCTCACCCTAGGTTACTGAGCCCCACCACCACGACAAGGCCTGAACCATGGTGGGGAGACAGACAGACATGGCGAATCTATAAGGGTTCCGTTTTTTGCCATTTGGCTACGGAACCCTAAAAAACATTTAAATCCATAAACATAAATCTTAATTTTTGTTAAAGTATCTAATGTTGTATATTATGTAATGGTACGGAACCCTTTGTACCCCAACCAACAACGAAGCCAATTAAGAAAGTGGAGGTGGCGTTGGTCCCTTGCGGGACTGACTAGCCGTCGAGGTGCCCTGTTAGCTTAACAGATCCGGGGCACCTCACCAAGGCAGCACTGGTGGCACTCGCCGGGTTTTAGTGGGTAGAGCTGCGTCCATTTACCAGCTGTCGGGCGCAGCGAGTCCCACATACCCACCTGGGGAGACCCACTCCCCAGGCGGGATGCCTCAGAGCATTTCCCGGCGTAAAAGAAAAAAAAAACCCTTTGTGCGCGAGTCTGACTAGCACTTGGCCGGTTTTTTTTTTTTTTTTGATATTTTAATTTTTTAATTTTTAGTGATTCGATAGGTGATTTAATTTGTCTAAAATGTTTGTAGAGCTATTAAACGCGTTGCTTACACTAGCCAGGGTCGCTTTATTGAGACGAACGAAGAAAGGGCTTAAATCAATACACAACCAATGATAAAACCAATGTGGACTCGAGTAAAATATTTTACACGTAATTCAAAACTTGGACATGTACGTACTCATGCATATTATATAATGTAAATACAGGTGTATTTACATTATATACCTGAAACCTTCAGGATTTAGAAATGGGTATTTTAAAGTAACTACCGATGTTAAAAGTACATATATTCAGGGTAAATCGTACCCTTATTATCTCCCTTTCCTTTATGCTTATTCAGAGCTTGTTACCAATAAAGTATTTTATTTGTGAAAGAATACTGATGGACCATATTAGAATTTAGAACTGTCCTTAATGTTATCCAATTGATCTTTGATGATTATCAACAGTGATGTTGATAGTGATGTGATGTGATGTGATTGTATAGGATGGCATAGCGGTCAAAATACTGTAGGCCCAACTCCAAGGGGGCTTAAACAAAAAAAAATCTTTAAAAGGTACAGCTTCTTACGTTACTGCACTGTTATATTTTTTTTATAAATTATGTTAACGAAGCCCTTCTGCTACACAAATAATAGTTGACTAGACTTTTTCTAGTCTAATATCAACCATGTATCTGTTTAGGTGATAACCCTACGAATGTGCGCTTTTACGGCCAACCCCAAGACTCCCATCTGAATTAGACCGACCACTGCACAAAGATCGTAATCCCATTTAGTCAGCGGTTCACCAACCATATCTCTATTTAATGCCTCTTTGAAATGCGGATCGAGTAAACCCTAATATTAATATAATATTTTTAATGTATTCATTTTGCTTTGTATATGAAATAAGAGCTTACTCTTTTGAAAAAATAGCTTACTAAATAACCAGTCAAAGGACAAAGTAGAAGAGATTATTCAACGAGTCATGTTTAATTACATTTTCGAGCAACCGCTTGCTCTAAAAGGAAATTAGATGCCCTATATTCTTCAGGCGTGCCTAGGAAGACAATTTATTTATTATAAATGTTGTTAGTAAAACTACATAATAATAATTAATAGGATAGTAGATACACGATAGTATATAAATATTCGATAGAACCATAGTTGATAAACAGAAACTTATGTTAAAATAATATATAGTGGCTTTTAGGACTTCAAAATATTTTCGTATGTCCCCAAAACAAATGTCATGTAAAACAAACATATTTTATCGTTACGAATTAAGTACAGTATTTTTCTCTGCTCTACGATCTGTGATTCTAATCTGCCTGCTCAGATTCAATCAAATGAATTATATCTGGTCTGGTTCTGGTCCCGAGAGGTAAAACCAAATCAATACAACTGCATCGAGTATGAGGTAGTGTCATGCTGCTTTGCAGCCGAATTGAGACGGCACGACCGCGGTCGTACCTCTCGCGTCAAGTGACCTCCCCACCTTGGTTCAGGCCTTGACGTGGCGGTGGGGTTCAGTAGCCTAAGGCGAGCCCAGCACCTTGGACGAAGCTAATTGAGCCGAGGGGGCTCTTTGTACCCCTCTTATAAGAAGAGGGGACAAAAGAGCAGGGGGCAAGGGGCGAGGATGGGAACCTCACCCCATTGTACTGTACCGACGTTGAGAGGGGTTGTTCTTTGGTGCGGGACAACCTCTCTGTGGAGGTGGCGTCGGTCCCTTGCGGGACTGACTAGCCGTCGAGGTGCCCTGTTTGTTTACTAGATCCGGGGCACCTCAACAAAGGCGGCATTGGTGGCACTCGCCGGGTTTTAGTGGGTAGAGCTGCGTCCACTTACCAGCTGTCGGGCGCAGCGAGTCCCACATACCCGCGTGGGGAGACCCACTCCCCCGTGGGATGCCTCAGCGCATTTCCCGGCGTTAAAGAAAAAAAAATGCGTCAAGTGACCGCTTTGCCGTCGCGTTTCGTACGGTTTGTGAGTGAGTGTATGTGTATGTGCGTCGATAGTCGTCAAACGGCTTCGATAAATATAATATGTATAGTATAAAAGTATTAAATATATTTCCGTAGTCTGGGACCCGTAACACAAGTTTTTCGAGAACTTACCACGGGACCAGATTGACGTGGTGTGAAAGCGTCCACAGGTATTATTATTATCATAATCATGTTCAACGTAGAAGTTCTCTCTAGGCCGGTTAACGTTGATGGCACAACTCTCGAAGTCGTGTAAGAGTATGCCTATCTTGGGCACTCTTTGCAGCTAGGTAGACATAGTTTCGGGAGGGAAGCCGATATGAGGATTCAATTGGGAAGGGCAGCAGATGATTCAGGAAGCCTATATTCTTATATCGTCTACACCGCAGAGTTGGAAGACGAAAGTCTTCTACCAATGCATTCTCCCCGTGAGGACCAACGGCGCCGAAACGTGACCTCTAAATTTACGAATGGTCCAAAGTTTTCCGGAGCTCAACGTACAATGGAGCGTGCAAAGACATCCGCCAGAGAACTAAAGATATATCACACGAAGAATAAGCTCGTTGAATTGTGGCAGTGGGCTGGTCACAAACTCAGGAGAACGGATGGCCGATGGGCCAGTAAGGTTCAAGAATGGAGGCAGCCATTATCCAGATAGGAATAAGACCTCCGTGCAGTGGCAGGTCCGTGTTGGATGCTAGTGGCGAGGGATGTGTCTTGGTGTTCATTGAGGGAGACCTATGTAAAGCAATGGACGGATAAGGGTTAATGATAATTATGACGATGATATTTCTTATAAAAACGTTATACTTGGGAAAATATCGCATGGCAATAAATTTAACAAAAAAAGTAACTTTGTTGGAACTGCGACCCCTGTAATCGCAAGTACTCGTATGTGTCATAAACGACCCACACATAATCTGACACAATCACGTTAAAATCGTTTGTGTCACACTGCTCCTTGCTAGAAGAAATATAATATTGAATATAACTACCTAATAAACTAGCAGAAGGTCTCCCTACTTTTTCACAGTGGTTACCAGAAAAAATCATTTTTTTTACGTTTACGCCAAAACCACTTTGACGTTACAACGTCTTATAATTCGATGGAGCCGGCTGGACGAACGAAAAAACATGACGTATGCGATGACGTATGCGGCATTACCTCGCTCTGAGGCGTTCCATTTTCTTATGACGTTGTCACGTTCAACTATCGTCAGTAAACCGACTTTACAGACAACCGTTTTTTTATATTGAAACTGCTCTAAGCATGTTTTATCGAAGTTTATGGGATTTTAAATCTATTGTTTCTAATTCTTAAACCACTTTTACAAATTATAATTAATGAAACAACTTTGAAAAAAAAATTATTTTCTTGCGCTATATCAAGATTTTTTACATTCCTGACGTTTGAAATACTTTAAAGGAACCTGTCATGCGACGAACTTATGTTTTATTAAAATAAAAATCTAAATCACAATGACTTGTGTGTGCATGTGAGTAAAGAAGAACTCACCAATAGCAGCATTACAACGCTGAGTAAATGGTCCTAAACAAAATCACATAACACACGCCCTTTTCGCTTTGCGTATCCGTATCGCATTACTGTCACATTTTGTCTTCTTCTTCCCCTCTTTTAATATTAGCACATGGTCGCTGATGTTTTTTGCCACTGCCAATTTCAACATGTTACACCTACCTAATAATGCAGATGGACCTCCGTTATTACTTTTATTAAGTATCTGAACCAGTTTGTAACGTTTGAATTTCTTCTCTCTCGATTTTCACTGTTCGGTTAAGTTTTTTATATAATTAAAACTTTAACCTCCTTATCAAATAAATTCATTCTAAGGCGCTATACAGGCCAACGTTACCCGTTCGCCGTGGCCGTCCACGTCGCAGTGTATAGCGCATAGAGTACAATAATACAACATAGAGCGTATGGCACTCTATCTCTGTATGCGTTATTTCGATAATTAACATACACGTACATGTGCAGTCCTGACAATCAAATGTAATCAGCCGTACACGCGCAAAATATTGATGAGATTGAATCTTTGAGGCGGGAAATATCACCAAAATTTGGTGACTCCTATCCCGGGACATAAAAATTTATCGGGAATAAAATCAGACGTTAAGTGTTATACTAATGCCAATTTTAATTTTATTATATTAATTGGAATTGTAATAATAATATATTAGTATATATATCGGAGCTGTACACAATTAGGGATGATTATTTTATTGTAAAAAATGGGCATTCAAATTTATTAATTTATTTCGGCCATAAAACGTGGCCATCTCTTGTGGCGTAGGGCGTGATATCAAGGTTCAACAACAAACATTGTTTGGTCGAGTAAATTAATAGTTTTGTGAAATTTTTACCGACTTCAAAAAGGATGAGGTTCTCAATTCGTCAGAATCCGGAATTTCTGTAGATTCTGCTCTACAGAAATTCCGGAATATCCAAAACTCTTTCACATTGCGATAGTATGCAGTATTTTAAATATTTAGAATACATTTCACTTGAAAAAAAAAGATTCTGACGAATTGAGAACCTCATCCTTTTTGAAGTCGGTAAAAAATTTCACGAAACTATTGTATAAGATTGGTGTTAGAAAAAAACACCCGACATAACAAAATCGATCTTGGATATCTTAATTCTGTTTGCTTTTATGAAGCCTTTTTCCATTGCAGTGAAATCAGTCAGAAAGGATAATTTCACAGGAAAATGACCAAATCTAAATCTATTTACTGACAACGCTAGAATACTATTATTTGTATTTGACATATATTTTGACGTCACGAGCTCGAATTCACGTTCATTATCACGTGATCAATGGGTATATTTTTGTGAATTATTTTTTCTAAAATATTAATTAATCTTGTATATTTTGATCGGTATGATTGATATTTCAGTTATTGCGTATAATATATAACTACCATAATAAATAAAAATCTTCCATTATTATTATCGTTACTGTTACTGTCAACTACTGTATAGGCTCGCTCAAACGTTTTTATTTAACAAATTACACTTTTGATTGCAAATGATTTTTGTTTATATTCACGATAACAAACAAGAATAGTGACATGAAAGTTACGAAAATATAGTTAAAATGAGGTTTATAAGATGGTGGTGGACATTTATGTGAGTGATAGAAAAATTTAAAGATAATAATAGATTGTAATATTACAGTCTCGAAAAATACATATTACTATCATCTTAGTATTCATGTGTAAAGTTACAAGGGACAGATTATAGTGTAAAATAGAGAATAGGTAAGGGAGGATAAGAGGAAGAATGGATAATAGGATAAGGCTAAAGGAAGATTATATAATATCCATAACAAGTTCACTAAAATAATTTTGCTAAGCAACAATGACATTGGATGGGGTAAATAATAAATATTTATGTAGCGGACTTCAAGACAAAACCTACGTTGAAAAGAAAAGGGTCGTATTGGTTTGGGCAAATAATCCTGTTTAAATATCATTATACCATTCCGCATTACAGCGTGAAAATTAGATTACTAGCAAATGTTTAAACCCTCGAATTTGAAACATTATGTACGTGGCTTACTTGGCAGGGATTTTGATATTATGAAGCGACATGCGTTTGAAATGATAGAATAAAAGTGAGTGTACCTTTCGATTTGCGACTTTGAGCTACAGACGACCTCTGTGGCTCAATGGTTTGTGCGTTGGCGCTCAAGCCGGAGATAGCGGGTTCGAATCCCGCCAGGGAACAAAAAAATTCTGGGTTCCTAGGTCATGGATGTGTATTATATAATAAAAATCTTAAATATATAATACGAAAGTATTAAATATATTTCCGTTGTCTGGTACCCGTAACACAAGTTCTTCGAGAACTTACCACGAATCTAGATTGAATTGATGTAAAATGGTCCATATATTATTATTTGCATCCAATTCATACCAGCATAACATACTTTATATTATATATAATTCCACATAAAACTTAATAGGATATTTGAAAGCTAAATGGCATTTACCACAGAAATTATTATCATCATCATAAGCACATCCATTTAAATAAAATAGAGGAAAGCAACTTAAGCAAGGTACTTCTTTCATATTATATTATATTATTCTTCAATTTGGCCTAATACTTTTTACTGGCTCCTCGTAGTGAGGTTATGAAGGATCGTTACCTTAATAGAAAGAAGAAAAAGAAAGCAAAGAGGCCTTCCCTTTCTTTATGTACCCTTCGCACATTTGCCATAGTATTGTGAGATTCAAAGTAAGTGATTTTTCAAGTAAGTAAAAATACAAGAATTAAAACTTCGCATCGTAGCATCGTTTGATTGACGATACAGGATCTTAATTATTTGTTTTATTACGTTATTACTTAATTTTTATAGTGCTCGTTCATTACTAAGTATATATTAATTTTAAATTTATATATCAGTTTATTTTTATAAAACTTTATACCTAGTTTTTTTTCGTGAAACTAATTTAATTTTTAATTTAATTTAAAATTTTGTGGAAGTAATAAGGTTCAATACTAAATGCAAGATATATCAACATTTTTTATAAGTATTTCTTTGTTACAAGGAAAAGTCTGGACAATAGTCATGCAAAAAAAGTCTTGTAGATACTATAAAAACATTTATGTTTTTTTAAAGTACAACCCACGAAGCGTGAGTAAATGACACTTTGTCAATTTTTTTTTTGTTTAGCATCTAAAGTTTACTTGTTTGGTTTTATTACTTTATTTTATTTTTTTAGACGTTTTGAAAGCTTTTACTTCAAAAAACATATAAACATCCGGATTGAAATCCTCCTTCTTTTTTAGGAGTTTGTTAAAATAAACTAACCATCTTCTCTTATGTTAACTTAATGTCGTCAAACATACCTTATAACGATTGAAAGAAATGTTAGCTTGAGTAATGTAAGCTAGAGCGCATTTCACGATTCCCCGTCAACCAATTTGTATATTATTATTACGATGGGGAAAAACGATACCTCCCATATTATTATATTATATGTGGTCAGAAGATATTTCTTTACAACGTACAAACTTATTTTATTTAGCTTCAAGCTAAACTATTTTTAGTTTATTTATTTAGTTATAATTAATTTATAATTTAGTTAACATTATTTAAAAATACTTACTGCTAAATGAACTTACTGCCATTGGGTACTAATTTAAACCTGGAATTATTAAAATTGTCATTTTTAAAAATGTTGAGCCCTAAAATGTCCATGTCTAGCCCCATGTCTATTTTGATATATTTAAGTGGTAACGTGCCCTTTATTAACCGTACTCCGAGTACATTTGAGGTTTTCTCACAGACACTTAACCGTTCAAGCTTTGTAGAACAGTTCAAGTGAAAAACAAACGAGCTTAAAACAAGTATGTACCTGTACGTCATATATTTGTCCAAATAGAACACACACCCAATAGCGAACACACATAGACATGTGAAGTGTCAGCATTAGACATAGTATTTTTAGATCTGTAGCTAAAGATATCATGTAGAGTTAATAAATAAAAACATTTATTTGGTTTGCTTTTCCTTTTTTAGAGCGATGTGTTGTGTAGAGTGTTTTTTTTTTTAATTTCATTCTTACCGAATCCTGAAAATAATTGAAAATATCCTTTAAGTTTATTCTCCTGAAATCGATATATTATATAATATCGAGATATTATTGTACATAATTTCTCAGAACAAAAGCAACTAAACTTGGTTGTTTCTGGTATCGTTATAAACCCGGACATAAGGTATCCGCGCCTAATCTACGCAAAGTAAACAGTAAGTTGTATTGAATAATTATATTTGAGACACGTTTATATATACACGTATATGTGTGACGGCGTTCACGTGAGCACTGACAGCGGACGCAGCATACTTTTATAGCCCCGCCCCTTCCAGCATACTTTTCGTCTGGCCAGTTTGGAACATTAGTTCTACTTCTATGCTTTTTTCGTTCACTGGTTTGTACATTAGAACATTTTCTTTGTAATGACACTACATTGTTAATTAGTTAATATAAGTAAAGAGGGCATGTAAGTCTAAGTGTTTAGTTTTGACTTTAGTTAAATGCGAAGTTGTTAGTTTTAAGGCGAGTCACCGGGTCAATAATTTACTATATTATATGTTCAACCATTCAAACTTACTTATATTATTAGTAAATTCGTTTCACTTTTTATTTTAGAATGTTTTCAGGATTTTTTATGATCCAGTAAATCTTATCGTGTAACCAATTTACAGATCCTTTTGACAATATCTCTAGGTAATTTTTGTGAGACCATTATTTAATAGTAAATATCATCTAAATAGCGTCTAAATAGTAGGTATCTCAAAAATTCGTTTTGGCAGATCATTTTTTCCGTTTCGCTTGCAGTGACTCGCTTTAAATGTGAAAATAACTGTCATCATCATCATCAGACCCTATACGTCCATTGCTTAACATAGGCCTCCCTCAAAGAATGGCAAGATGACAGATCCCTCGCCACTCAAATCCAACATGGATCGGCCACTGTACTATTTAATTTAAAATCTTACAGCAGTAATTTTGATGTTATGATTGGTGTATTTTCTGGTATAAAAATACTGAAACCATCAACAATCCTATATTTGCCTAGAATTCTGTGACAAAATCATGAAAAAATCATTCCACATCAGATTTCAAGTTCCGAGAAGTTAAACAAGAAATATTGACAGAGTCAAATTGACGCTTCAAAGTCATTATGAACGATGTTCGTGTCAAAATGAAATAATAATTGTTTATTTTGTAGTTATGAAAATTAAAAACTGTTATTTTTGTTATATAAGACACGTAAATCAATTGTGCATGAATACCGTTATATTTGTTTTTTATTACATCTACATAGAACCACAACAGTCGTAAATTAGAGATAAAGAACTCACAAGAGTTTACTCGTAAGAAAAGTCCTTATTATATTAATAACAAATTATAATGGAAAATGAAATTTAAAGTGACCTCGAGTGGATTATGCTTCGGTATCATAAAGGCAGCTGGCAGGGTAAATGTCAGCAGACATTAACCTGACCAAACAGAAAAATGTAAGTAATAAAAAAGTCTACGGGTCTACTTGAGTACCACCATCCTACTTTTTTCTCTCGTGAAACAGCTTTGCTATATTTCGGAGAGAAGGGGAGAACATGCAGTGTAATTACTAGCACAAATACTTAACATTTTACGTCTCAAGAAAGGCATCACAAATAAGGTACTAGTTCCTGGTAAACTCGTTTATGTTCCTCGGCAAAGCTGAATACTTTTTTTTTCTTTTACTCCGGGAAATGCTCTGAGGCATCCCATCTGGGGAGTGGGTCTTCCCATCCAGGTATGTGGGACTCGCTGCCTCGAAAGGTGGCAAGGTGGACGCAGCTCTACCCACTAAAACCCGGCGAGTGACACCAATGCTGCCTTGGTGAGGTGCCCCGGATCTGTTAAGCTAACAGGGCACCACGACGGCTAGTCAGTCCCAGAAAAAAATCGTCGACTGGACGAATTAATAAATATTAATATTAATAATTATATTAGTAATTACCAATTACATATAATAAAATAGTAATAATATATGGAATAACAATTATATAATGTATGTATGTATGAAAACATTCAACAGCCCCCTCTTCTATAAAAAATTTAAATAGTTATTGCTAATTAACCAGAAAACCAAATGTAACAACAGAATATTTCTTATTCTCAAAGTGTGGTATCTTCAATATAATATTTTATGTCATAATTACCACAAACATTTCTACAAACGCCTTTATCACAAACGTTCCTAAATTTATTAATGGATATATTTCGAACGTTATCTGGGTTCCTATTGTAAAAACGTATATATATTTGATTGACAAATTTCAAGCATCCTTCTACTGATGTATGTTACTATGTATTATTACTTCACCTAATAAATCGCGTCCTTGGCGCCTCTTACACATGATTACCTACTTGAGAATATGATGGTTTAAAAATGGCGAATAACATTAATTTTACTCACAAATGATAATTTTTACTAAAATTACTTTGAATTTATAGTTAATGAGATGTAAACTACTATTTATACTACTTTGGCACGCTCCGCAGCCCAAACAGCTTGCCTGCCGCTGAGGCGATCCTGTCCGTTGCCTGCATATTCGGAACCCTCAAAAAGTGGCTGAAGGCGCTCGCATTTAGTTAGGGTGGGCACTCCCAGGTGCGAGTCCCACATTGAGTCAGGATCCACCCGAAAATCCTGGCTGCATCCATAAGGATTTCCCTGCGAAAAAATAAAAGCCCAGACAGCTTCATGTATTTTACTTTGAGCAGGGTCATTAGATTCTTTTTAATTTACCTCGTCCGGTCTTTTTTATAAATAATCGCTGGTTCTTTGTTATATATGGGTATTAACTTCTAGTAAAGGTTTACAAAGTCACTGGCATATAAGTGAACCTGTTTTCGCTTATCGTTATATATTATTGTAGGAGTTATTGTTATAATATAGTGCAATCTTCTAAATGTTCCTAGGTGGAAGCTGAGGGCGGTGAGGTGCCGTCAACATCTGCCTCGCTTCCTCTGTGCCCGGCCGGAAAACATGATAACGAAATACACCCATTGATTGAAGGAGGTGAGTGGCTGAATGATTTTATTTGTATTGTTTCATAACCTACACTTAGTATGACTTATTTTTTTCGGGCTAGATCCACTGTTTCCCTACTGATACTCCTGTGTAGCCAGTACCGATATCAGCAACGATCGCAGGGAGCCCAAGAAATACGTTAAAACTGCCTTGGGACCCGCAACGAATTTAATCAGAAGACAAGATGCAGCAGCAATGAACCACGGAGACTATATTTCATAATAATACCTAGGTAACACTGAAAATGTTTAGAAAATTAAAAACGGCTTAATGTAGAAAGTTGCCAATACTTTTATTGTTTTTCGAAGTAATCGGAGATTATTCTTTCTACACATCGTCGCATTCAATGGTACCACTGAGAAAAGCAGTGGGCCCATTCTTCCTTAGGAGTCTCTTCTATGGCATTTTCGTACGCTTTCACCGCATCTTCAGGGCTCGTAAAGCGAAAACCTCGAATTTTATCTTTAGTTCTTGGGAATAAATGAAAGTCGCAGGGCGCCAGGTCAGGACTGTAAGGCGGATGACTCATTATCTCGACACCTGCCATAATCAAATATTCAACAGTCCGTTTTGCGGAGTGCGCTGAAGCATTGTCGTGGTGAAGGAGGATCCTGCTTCGAGGGCGCTGCTGTCGAATTTTTTCCAAGAAAACAGACAAACAGCGATTGACATACCAGTCTGCAGTAACTGTCCTTCCATCTTCTAGCACAACTGTCGCGAACTGACCTTTCCTTTTTTCCTTGACTTCTTCCTTTCTTTACCTTAGTTGGCCGATGCTTGAAAGGAAACACCCACTGAGCTGATTGTCTTTTGATTTCGGGTTCGTAGCATTATATCCAGCTTTCATCACCTGTGATGATGTCAAATACAGCATTTTAGTTACCGCCGTTGAACTTATCTAACATTTGGCGACACCAGTCCATGCGGAGGCGTTTCTGGTCGTCGGTTAAAGTATAGGAAATCCATCTGGTACAAAGCTTCCTGACGCCTAAATGTCCGTGTAATATTTTTTGAACTTGACTCATACCAATGCCTAGGCTTGCCCGTATCTGCTGATAGGTCACTCTCGTATCTTCCTCTATCATGGGTCGCACAGCACTGATGTTATCTTCAGTAGTTGCTGTTAAAGGACGTCCCTCACGCGGATCATCACTGAGATTGCTACGCCCACGCTTAAACTCGTTAAACCAATTGTAAATAGTGGCACGAGATGGGGCTTCATTAAAAAATGCTAACCGCAGCCTATCATAGCTTTGTTGTTGAATAAGCCCACAACGAAAGTCATAATAAATCATTGATCGAAAAATTTCTCGCGTTATGTTCATTTTCACGTGTAACAAGAGTTTTAGATTTGCCGCCAATTCACAAAAACAAATGACAAATGAATTCAATATACTACATTAGGTAACCAAAGAGTTCTAAAATTGAAATGCAAAAAAAGTTTTCATTTTCAATGTTTCTAACTGGCCAGTTCTAAACATTTTCAGTGTTACCCACGTATTATTATTATTACTGACGTATGTTATGAACGGATGGCCAATGGGGCAATAAGGTTCTAGAGTGTAGGCCACGTTTAGGTAGACGAAGTGTTGGTCGGCCATTAACCAGGTGGGAAGACAATCTCCGTGCGGTGGTGGTCTATGTTGGATGCGAGTAGCAAGGGATCGGCCGTCTTGTCGTTCATTGAGGGAGGCCTATGTTCAGCAGTGGACGGATAGAGGCTGATGATGATGATGATGTTATGATCTTCATCATCACCGCCCAGTGCGGAACATAGGTCTCTTTTTTTTTAAAGAATGCCAAGACAGACGATCCACCGACATTTTATGTTAGAGGGACGTACGTAGGTAGGTACAGATAATCCAAAAAAATAAGTGGTCACGAATATGAATGAGTTTATCGTACCTCGTGGAATAAGTGCTTCTATAAAGTCACAAATAGTCATAATATGAACTTTGTGAAATATCTGGTTTAGTAGGAAGCCCGACTCTACTTCCTACTCCCTACTAATATTATAAGCGCGAAAGTTTGTAAGAATATATGGATGTATGTTTGTTACTTTTTCACGCATAATCTGCTGAATGGATTTTGATGAACTCTTACAATAATACAGCCTACACATCAGAATAACATAATATAGCCTATAATTTATCCCTGTACTCCCACGGGAATGGGAAGTGCGTGCGGCGCTGCCAGTACATAATATTTTAAGAGTGAAACTATATGCATGAGATTTTTGTTATGATGATTTATAAAATGGAATTATTCATTACGTCCCAATAGTCGTCATAATAATTTTTACAACTGTGGCGGACCAATCAGCGCCACATTCCTGAATCACGCTCCACAGCTCGTTGCTATACATACAACAGCTGAATTGATAGCAAGTGGGGCTTCGGCCTGGCCGAGCATACTATCTCGCTCGGTCGGAGATCTCCCTTTGGGGCTATCACCTATCCCCACATTGGTGACCCTGGACAGAACACGCCTCCTTCTGAACTTCATTATCATCACTCCCCCACCCCTCCGCACCACGCCAGCCAGCTTCAGCCTCTTCGGGTATCTCGACCAACCAGCCCAAAGGATCGCGGCACTGGTCGAACCCTCATCGGCTTCAACGGGCATTCTCACTACACGACCGGTCACAAGCAGAGCACATCTCTCCTGGTCAGCACGTAGTATCGGCCCCGCACGACAGCACTCCGACTCACTGGAGCCCGTGCAGCAGCATCACAGTTCCGACTCACTGGAGCCCGTGCAGCAGCATCACAGTTCCGACTCACTGGAGCCCGTGCAGCAGCATCACAGTTCCGACTCACTGGGACTCTATGACACTGGCGACTCAAGCAGAAGACTCAAGATTCGTCATTCGATCCGGTCTTCGGGGGGGAGTGATGTGGCGGACCAATCAGCGCCACATTCCTGAATCACGCTCCACAGCTCGTTGCTATACATGCAACAGCTGAATTGATAGCAAGTGGGCTTCGGCCTGGCCGAGCATACTTTGGGGCTCACACCTTACATCCCACACAACCAAACCCGGTATTATTGACAAATCGATTAATATTCACAACATAAAAAAAAATGATCAATTCAAATCTTGTTTTTCATCACAAATCGGAAACTAGATTAAAAAAAATCGTTATTGCATGTAACGTTTCCAGATATTTATTAAAACATCAAAGGGAATTTCATTTTACACTGAAATATGAAACGTGTAGTTTTTAGAGTTCCGCCTTTATTTTATCGTTGGTTCACATAAATGTATCTTATTTCAGTTTTACCTTACACAACTTTTAAATAAATGTTCATGTTTTAGAAGTCAAACTTCTTTGCGCACATAAGGGTTTTTTTTAACAAAATTTTAAAGGATGAAACGCCACGAAAATGTGCAACGTTTTTGTCTAATTCTATCTATTATGTCATTAATTAAATAAGTAAATATAGACAAAAAATAGAAGAGGGAGATAGTGATTGAGACCGATTGGGAGAGAGTGGAAAGGGCGAACGCAGCATGAAGCACATAGCCATAGAGTGAGAGTAGGGAGCAAGTGAGCGAGAAAGATTGACAGAGAGAGTGAGATAGAGCGAACATCGCATTGCAAGTCTCGGAAATTTAAAGCTTTAGATTAGTACAAATATACTATATAATATTATAATATCTTTATATATAAAAATCAATGCCACTTTTCGTTGTAATTTTATAACTCAAGAACGGGCTCACCAATGAAGTTTGCACAAAATCGGTCGAGCGGTTCTTCATTTATCACATTTTTTTTTAATTCAATAAATGGCGGATCATTTTGTTAATGGAGATTTTGCTGTCAAATTGAAACTTTTTCAGTTTGGGTCATATTGAAACTTTTTTCAGTTAGTAGGGGAGGCCATGATGCTAAATGGGGATTTCCTCGAGCGTCATAGAGACCTATTGGGTAGCAAAGCTTGCATGATAAGAAGAAAAAATGTTATATAACATATACCTATTCATCGGTGGGGGAAGCGGCTACAGATTTTTTAATGTGTAAAAAAATACTGTTGCATGGACATAATCGAGCGCGTCAGATATTGATAGCATCAATGTCCTACATATTTTTAATAATGTACGTATGTTAATCTGAACGTTTGCATTATGCGGTAGGTCGTACGTAACGGTTGAAAATGAAAAAAATAATAATTTAATCGAGCGTGTCAGATTTTTTAAGGGGGTGTTAAGTGAAACTAACAAAAGCTCTCATTCAATAATCTGACGATTTTAATGTGACGCAAACTCGCGGCCATTATTATAATATGCAAAAAAAATTCGCCATTTTGAAATACTCAAGCGCGTCAGATTAAGATATATATAGTTCATCTTTATGTCCTAGACGTGATGTATCATAATCTGACAATTATCTAAAGGGGTTCGCCTAATCTGACAAAAAAAAACCGTTTTATTTTTTTTTATCATTGAACTTGA
Organism: Helleia helle; assembly: GCA_963853865.1. Classification (NCBI taxonomy): domain Eukaryota; kingdom Metazoa; phylum Arthropoda; class Insecta; order Lepidoptera; family Lycaenidae; genus Helleia; species Helleia helle. Next base: position 13,037,784 of record OY971420.1, read on the forward strand.
TTAATTGAAAAGCTAATGAAATAGCATGCAAATAAAAAAGTGTATGTTCTTTTAAGTAATAGAAATAATAGAAATTTCTAAATTATTTTCTTATAAATACAAGTAGTATTTATAAGAAAATAATTTAGGAACAAAATGCTCAAAAAAAATTCATTTTTTATAATAAATTGATAATTTAATCATGATCTTTTGTCTTTCAGATGTATTGTGATACAATTTAACGGCACACACCTTGATAATGAATTTTCCCAATCTAATCAGGTATTTGGAGCCATTTATGGCTCCAATAAACGTGCTTCAAAATGGGCGCGCGGTCTTAGTTCCTATAGTAAAATTATTCTAAGGTCAAAAAACGTTTTGGTCGTAGAATAATTTCCAACGGTAAACACGTTGTAAGTAATATGCCACGAACGAGTCTCTATGATCAGCTGTGATGGCATCATATGGCAACAAAAACCAGAGTGGGGACGGAGTGATAGAGAAAGAGTGAGAGAGGAATAGAAACGCAGATGGAAATATAAGCATTACGCAGCTGCATGCATTAAACTTTATCGACGAATTTTTGTTATTTCGACTGGCGGACATCGTCAGATTATATATTTTTCGCTATCCTTGAAATATTTCCTTCAAAATAAAAAAAAAATTAGCAACGCTCGAGAATGTCAAGATGACGTTTTTTTTTTACAACTTTGTAGCCCTTCCCTTTCTTTACGTCACTCTCAAATTGTCAGATTAGTGGCATGTACACTTTTTAGCATGTAACAAACTCACCCTACCTTAATCTGATGCGCTCGAGAATTTCTGACGATCAGTTTTTTTTTACTAATCTGATCCTTTATCCTTGACGGGCGGCCTTATATATGGGGCTCATATATGGTGAAGGTACTCAACTGGGTGCAAGGTAGCCCTCCATATATTAATCTGCCAAGCTCGAGTAAATCCCCAAATCCCCTCTTCGGCTCGCCTACTAAGTGTTGACAGTACAACATTAAGTTTTAAAATAGCTAGCAATTAATAATATATTTTTTGTTTGAATAAATTAATTTGATTGTTCAGTCAGATTATCATATCAGTAGAGATACAGCGTCGCGCTGCCTTGTATTATCATTCGCGAAATATTTCTAGTGCTGACTTCTTAAGACCACAAGACCGACAAAAAATTACCAAACTTTTTGACCCTATAGAAACAACCACTCAAAATTTAATTAAAGAATGGCAATCCCGATACGATAATACAATTAAAGGACCACCTTTATAACTTCAAGTCACCTTTATAACTTCTTTCCATCTGTATTCGATCGTTTATCAAAGGATTGGTTAGAGGTTGACCACTGTGTCGCTCAGTTCCTTACCGGCCACGGAAACTTTAGAAGTAAACTATTTGGCTTTAATCTCGTACCGTCTCCCTTATGCGGCTGTTCGACGGAAGGCAATGAACAGTAACATACCGCACATCACATTCTTTGGGAGTGCAGTCTTTGGCAAACTGAACGAACATCAATGCTCGACAACATCCGTAGCAAATCGGGAGTAACTTATTACAGCGATCTCGTGGACGACGTGAAAAACTTCCGTGCATTCAAGCGATTTTGCCACAACTATTACTGGAAACAACATATCCCCAAGTTATACATAAATAGCTCATAGTTAATATACACTAGTATATTGCTTCACTATGTAGATATTAGTTGACTTAAAAATACAAACCAACTTTCAAACAACAATTATTATTTCAAGTTTCAACCATGATAATCACTAAGTTATACATAATAACTCGTAGTTGATATACAATATGTATATTAATCATACTATGCAGATATTTGTAGACATAAAAGTTTCTCCGTGGTGCATTGCAGCTGGGCTTCCCCTGGCTGCTGTCTTTTCTTGACCTTTGTTAGTCATTGCATTCTTGGACTGTCTCCCGCTTTAACCGGGGAGGGAAACTGGAAATTTTTCGTACTCCTCCTGAATACTTCTGATTAAATTCGTTGCGGGTCCCAAGGCAGTTTTAACGTATCCCTCGGGCTCCCTGAGATCGTATCAAAGGGTCATTTAGTGGTTACCGCTGTCGATCCTGGCTATACAGGAGTAGCAGTGGTGGGAACGAGTGGTGGGCCTAGCCCGATTAAAAAAATTAATTTGATGTTCCAATTTTTTTTTTATTTCACTTTATACGTAGCGAAGCACGTACCGGGCCGCTAGTATCTTATATATTTAAATGAGCAATTCTTGTATATATATATATATATATATATATAATTGGAATCTCGGAATCGGCTCCAACGATTTTCATAAAAATTAGTATATAGGGGGTTATAGCGGTCATCCAGGTACTATAATATATATACGAGATTTAAAAATTAGTTTGCCCATTAAACTTCACTTCTGACATGTGTACTTTGTACACACGCACTTTTTTCATATTGGTTGGATAGACAAACGAACACACGAGGCACATAAACATAAATAAGTAAACCTTCCCTCTTTTTCTTTTTGTTGACGCAGTGGAAATGCTTTGTGCATTCACCCGGGGATAGGTCGTCCCTCGGGATATGCGGGACTCCCCCTCCCCGTTACCCCCAGCGCCGGTATACCACACTAAAACCGCTGCGAGTTGCCTTCAGCCGCTTGAAGAGGAGTGTCCGAGATCTGACTAATACTACTTAATAAGTAAACCTGAAACATTAACTACCCTAAGATATTACATTTTAAGGCGGTAATTACACTGCCTATCTTGCCCTCCTCTTACAAAACATAGCAAAGCTGTTTCGAGGGAGAAACAAACAGGTACCCCAGCAGCCGGGATCTCACCCCACCCAGGAGGAGCCCACCTGTATTATTACCTTAAGCATATTAGTAACTTCTAATTTAAGGCGGAAATTCCAATACAACAACTTAACGTTGGATAGAGAAAGAAGCGTAGTTGTTGGGTAGTTTGAGTTTAGTTTCAGTATTTGCAGCGGAGCACAGATACAGACTAATAAAACAATAATTGTAACGCACAAACCAATTCATGTAAGCATCATCATCGTCAGCCTTTACTCGTCCACTACTGAACATAGGCCTCCCTCGAAGAACGCCAAGATGACCGACCCCTTGCCACTCGCATCCAACACCGGCCACTGTACGGAGATTGTCTTCCCACCTGGTTACTGACCGGCCAACACTTCGTCTACCCGAAACATGTAAACGTATTCCTTGTGAATATACAAAATATCTATAGCTATCCAAACGTTCACATTAAACAATAACAAACTAACAAACTTACAAACTAATCAACAAACTCATAAAGTCATATACACAACATTAGTAGTACCACGTAACATGTTACGATGGATTTGCACTTAATTTCACTTCGAGTCGATTTGTCACGTTAACTTCAAATGCTCGTATATATTTCAATGCGTTCCTTTGATTTCAAAGTACTCGGCAACTTAATCAAAATCGGAATAGCTCACGCAGTGGCACGGGGATGCAGGTTGGTAGGATATTGGTTTTGAAATTGGATGATTTATTTTACTTTCAACCAATACGAACTCAATATTACAGTACACTCGTGATTCAGTTATTGCATTGTATTACCTAGGTAAAATGTTTATGCAAGAGCATATTCGTTGTTTATTGAAACGATGTGATATTATTTCAACATTCTGAACAAATAGACTGTGCTCTATTAAAAAGAAAACAATTTAAAATGAAAATAAAAACTAAACGATGGATACAAAATGACTGATGTTACAACTTTCCGGCTATTGAAATAAAAGGTTTTTTGCCAAAGGTGACTTGGTTAGTGCCATATATCTCACTAAAAATAGTCACAAAAATAATTGGTGAAAATATAAATCGATGGGCTTACTAACGTCGCTATACATATTTAAAAACAATATTAAAGAAGTTAAAACAAAACAAATACTTTAAATTTTGTAAAGTGGTATCTTTTATATTAAAGTCTAAATCTAGGTAACGGCAACAAATCTAAGCTAAGGGCAACGCAACTGCATACATACACGTTTACCTTCCTATGCTATAAAAAATCTAACGTGGCAGGGATTTATAGCGTCAATTAATATGGTACTTAATCTTGCGATAATGTATGGCCTTCATAAAATAAAAGAATAAAAAAGTACAAAAATATAACAACTTACAACGATAAAAATATCTTGTTTAGTTTCTGTATTCTTCTGTAACTCGTTCACTTTATCCCAGCTTTGTCAAAAGTAAATGCTTATTTCCACAAAGAAAACCTCTATATCTAACTTAATGCTTACACCAGTTTGTTCTTACCAACCAAATTACATTGTGTAGTTGATCCGAGTATTCTCAAGTGGCGCCGTCCGGAGCCTGACATTCTGTTATGCATCTGAATGCGCCCTAGACAGTTATAAGTGATTTAAATAAGCACTTGTGACTTGCCAGTCTCTTGTATAACAATCATTGTTTCAAATTCAACAAAAATTATATAAATCGTTGTTACTAAGCTTTGAAATCTATAATACTAATAATATTATTTAATCAAATGAGGATAATGTGAGATACATTTTTAATATTCGGAAATTTCATTGGTTTTCATATTATGAGGGAACCAACTTGAAATTTTCTTTGCTTGGTGTCTTTATCATTTGAATCCTAATAGCTTGTTAAAATTTATATTGATAAAGGTCTCTTATTCAAGTGTACACAAGAGCATATTTATGTACTACTAGTGGTACCGACATACGATGTCCTGTACAAATTATTTAAATATATATTTTGTGAATTATTGTGATTCTAAACTATTCTCGAATCCACTTGAACACACACACAAAATCATCAAGATCGGTCCAGCCGCTTAGGAGGAGTTCAGTGACATACACACGCACAGAAGAATTATATTATATAAAGATATATAGTATATACTGGCCTGTTGGTTTAGCTGTTAATGATAGGGTCACTAACAAAAATATTTTTTTCAGGACAGAGTATCTTACTATGCTCTTGCAGCTCTATAATTATATCGTCTCGCAACCATAGGTTATCTTTGTAAATATGTACTATGGAAACACGAAGCTAGTTGTATAGGTATATCCTGTCGTACTGTACATCGTTTATTTTAAATATATTTCCTCAACTTGCTAAAAGCTTGTGATATTATAAACTTGCTTGTGATATGTGACTGGACTGTTAGACTAGTGGTTAGTGACCCTGATTGACATGCAACACTACGCTGTGGCAACAGTAAAGCTACTTCAGAGTATGGCGTTGTCAAGCAACACTAAAAATACCGATATTTCCAGGTACTTCTAATATAATAAAGTAGAAGACTTTGTAAACATGCTAATCTCCAGAGATGTGGCTCCAGAGCCAACAAACGAATTTGAAAATCTTTTTCAAAAATATCAAAAATATCCCTTTATCAAATATGCCCAACAATTGGGGTTGGCTACTATTTTAGTAGAAAGAAATTATTGTTTCTTTGTTCAGTTGGTAAATAAAGAAAAAAAAACAAAGACCTGTTTCAACTTTTGTTCTTACTTTATAAGAAATACATACACAACAGTGATATATAAGTCTACCTCGGCATAGATATAGTTGAAACCTTGAAGCAAAACAAAATAAAACAACTGGAATGAGAGTTTACGCTCGGGATGCCACATTGACTGGAGAAAAATATTTTTTTTGACACAAAAATAATACAAATATCCTTTTTTCATTGTTAAGATTATTTAAAGACATCGAGCAATAGCCGGAATAGAGCGGTAATGGAATGTGTTTTGAAGTAAAACTTCTTTAGGCGCGACTGGGGAGTATCTCAGATTTTTTTTCTGACGAAAGTAACGCTCAGTATTCTTTATTCAAAAATCACCTGTCACCTGATCATCAGGCGACGCATTCAATAGAGTCATACTACGGGTCTACGGTGACATACCGAGCATGTTGACACTAAATTGACACATTATTCTGTAGAGGGCTTTCTTCTAGTTAACTTGTGTCAAATTTACTAATATTTTTCTTTGAATACATACCTTTATTCATAATTTGTTAATTCTTTTGTTAATTATTTTTGTGACTTGTACTTATTTAATATGAATTTTTGTTTCTCTTATTTAATAGTCCGCTCGATTTACAAATATGGAATATAAAAGGAAATAGTAATCACTTAAATGAAATGGCTGAGTGCCAGGAACATTTAACTCGTTCATCAATAAATAATAATGAAAGAAAAAATCAAAAACCTGATAAGGATTTGACTTGTAAAAATCGTAAATGTTAATATTTTGAAGTAAAACTTCTTTAGGCGCGACTAGAGGGGAACTTAGATTTTTATGAAGTTTTTATTACTATATTATTTTATTTTATATATTACTGTATCTATCTAAATCAATAAATTTATTCAGTATCTCTTTGTTTTCCGTTTGTCAAAAGATTCACCAGGATTATTATCAACCATATAAATCCACTTTTGGACCGAGACCTCTTTCAATGACCTCGCCAGCCACGACGAGCCATTAAACGTAAGTCGTCATCCCGTCTATTGGGGCTCAACCCTTCCTCCGTCTTTCTAAACGCGGCCTCCACTTCAGAACACTATTATACCACTAGCCATAGGTTCACATCAGTCAAAAACCTTTTACTTTTGTGAAATGGAAAAAGTTATGAATTAACACTAAACAAAACGAAGACATTCGCCAAAAAACTCACGTCAGAGATATCACGCGAAGAATAAGCTCGTTGAAATGATGGTGGTTTGGTCACACACTCAGAAGAAGGGACGGCCGATGGGCCAATAAGGTTCAAGAACGGAGGCCGCGTTTAGATAGTCTATAACGCGTTGGTTGGCCATGGGAAGACTGACCAGATCTCTGTGCAGTGGCTAGTCCGTGTTAGATGCAAGGGATCGGCCGTCGGCTCAAGGCTGATGATAATGATGATTATGAAATCAAATTGAATTAAAAAATATGACTAAACCAAATCGCATAAACCAAACATAGATCACAAGCAAATATTTGATTGAATTTTGACCCTTAGGGAAATAATGGTAAGTCTTACTAATATTAAAAACGCAAAAGTTTCTAAGAATATTATATGGATGTATGTTTGTTACTCTTTCGCGAAAAACTACAAAATGGATTTTAATGAAACCTTACAATAACGTAGCCTATGCATCAGAATAACATATAGGCTTTAATAATTAATATATAGGATAACATATAGGCTTTATTAATTAATCCCTGTACTCCCACGGTAATTACGTGGGTGAAACCGCGGGACGCTGCTAATATTTATTTATATATATATATTATATATATATAGGTATATATATTTATAATAGGTATTTGTTTTATATCATGATGCATCGCAGTCCTCATACTTACAGTACGCGGTCCTGTTACGTGTCAGACAAAATTTAGACATGTTAATTGGGTGCACGATCCCGGTGTCAATGTCCTATCTTACTACATAGGTATTATATTAGCTACGTGAAATGGATTTTGTCACGGCATTGATTTATTTTTTTCTTTTCCGGCGGGAAATATTCTTAGGCATCCCACGGTGAAGTGGGGACTCCGCAGGCTGGTATGTGGGACTCTCTGCGCCCGAAAGATGGTAAGGTGGACGCAGTTCTACCCACTTACACTGTTGAGTAAACAGGGCACCTCGATGGCTAGTCAGACCCGCAAGGGACCGACCACCTCCACCGACGAGTTGTCAACACAGAACGACCCCTCCCAACCTCCCAACATCGGGATAGTGCCATTGGGTGAGGTTCCAAGCCTCGCCCCTTGTCCTCCTGCTCTTTTGTCCTCTATTCTTAGAGGAGTACAAAGAGCAGCTCCCTTGGCTCAATTTGCTTCGCCCAAAGTGCTAGACTCATCCTAGGCTACTGAGTCCCACCACCACGACAAAGCTTACCGCTTGAACCATAGTGGGAATGTAACCTCATACTAGTTATATCATGATATTAGTTTTAAAAGACGATACCAAAAATTATACCCACTTCACATAAATTAACTATTTGTTTTTTACCTATAATCCTTAGTAAGAGATACTCCTCCTATTCGGAGGATCTCAAACCTATATTATATCCTAAACCAATTACACTAATGAGATTTCTTAATCCAACAATTTCAGGTCTCACGACTTATTCAACCCTGAGACTTAAATTGTATCGAGTAATATATTATTGTAAACTAATGCGATCACTATTTTTTCGGGTGCTTACCGCGTTTATAGGTTTATTGAAGTCCAGATATTATTTCGGCAATGTTTCAATGGTCATGAGCACACTTTACATTTCTGATCTGCCGCCATCTACCAACACCGTACGTCAATCACTTCGTAATCATGTCGATTGAAACATGGCCGAAATATTATGACCTCAATAAAACCATAAACGCGGTAAGCACCTGAAATGATATTTACCTATTTAAATATGTACCTATCGAGTAAAAATATATAGTTTAGATTGGTCTATTTGTATACAAAAGAACAACTAAATCAAGTATGTATATTAATCTTCTACTTCACCCGCATTATTTTCAAATTAAGGGAGTGGAGATTCATTCAATTCGGCCGTTCAGCCGTGAATCTGTTTAAATTTTCTTGCAAATATCAAAGGTTCTTCATTGTATTTACCGTATTCGTCATTCCTATCATTATTCATTATCATCAACCTTTATCCGTCCACTATTTTTCAGCTACATATCGTATTTTACAAATATCAGACTGTATATTCGTCGTTAAGACATTGACCTGTCAATATAATAATATTATATTATAGTATTAAATATAATCAATTTTATTATATAATAAACCGGCCAAGTGCTAGTCGGACTTGCGCACGAAGGGTTCCGTACCATTACATAATATACAACATTAAACACTTTAACAAAAAATATGGTTTATTTTGAAAAAAAATGTTTTTTTTAATATATTTGAGTTGATTGAATGAAAGGTAAATTGCTTACTAGATCTCGTTCAAACCAATTTTCGGTGAAAGTTTACATGGTAATGTATATCATATATATTTTAGTTTTATCATTCTCTTATTTTAGAAGTTACAGGGGGGGCCCCTCCCCCATTTTTCCACTTTTTTTCCACTTTGGAAGTATCTCTCGCGCAAACTCAGTTCAGTTTAGAATAAAATGGTATTAGAAACCTCAATATCATTTTTGAAGACCTATCCATAGATACCCCACACGGATGGGTTTGATGAAAAAAAATGTTTGAGTTTCAGTTCTAAGTATGGGGACCCCCAAATTTTTTTTTCTACTTTTGTGTAAAAATCTTAATGCGGTTCACAGAATACATCTACTTAACAAGTTTCATCAGTATAGCTCTTATAGTTTCGGAAAAAAGTGGCTGTGACATACGGACGGACAGACAGACAGACAGACATGACGAATCTATAGGGGTTCCGTTTTTGCCATTTGTTAGAAAAGGAACGCAACCATAAGCTTAAAAGTACAGACTGTGAATGCATCCTTAAGGTAGTTCGTTTTTATGCCGCTGTGCGGCGCCTCTCTCTCTCTCTTCCTGTTCCGAACACATGTAATGTATAGTTCTAAGTTCCAATTTATAAAATATACGAATATATATTTAATACTTGCTTCATTACCACAGTTCCTTCACCATTTGGCTACGGAACCCTAAAAATGAGATTATGAGGCGTGTACTTTTGGATTTCAAAACATTTTTCAATTTTCTATTCTGAGTGGTGTAGAATTATATTGTAGCGAAACGGAATCATGGAGTTTTTCTTATGAATTTGTAAGGTAATCTTGCAATAGCTTCTTTTGAAATCATTTAAAATTTTCTAATGTGATTATGCATCACATCACATATTATGATAATTAACCTGATTTAAAAGCCGCGAGCAAAAGCTAGTAACTCATATTGTCTCGTACCTTGACACCACCGTTTCAGCATCAGTGGGAACATCGCATTTCAAATTACGACTTGTTATTGAAAGCCTATATTTGGATCAATAAAGTTCATCCCTTTATAATTGAAAGAGAAAGTAAGAAAGAATTAGATTTATTTGACACAAAATATACACAAAATACTTAACTGAAATGATGTAAAAAAATAGTGTTTTGTAGGGCTACTGCTAAAACCGATTGATTTTTCTTCGGATTAACATATTGTCTTGGATTTGTAACTTAATTTGACATTTAATTAACAACATCAAAACTATCTGTTCACTGGTGAATAAACAACTACACTACCTTAAAAATCGAATTGTAGTTGGACAGGTCGGAGTGGAATAATTGTTGATGTCAATTACATAAATACTGATTACCTATTGAAAAAGGTTATGTAGGCCCGCGGTTACGTTCCCCAGAATTGAAAAAAAGACTTTTCTTCAAAATAAATAGTTCAAAGCCTTCCTCATTTATTGGCTTTTAAATGCAAAACTATTTTTTCGAATCAAAAAAACAAACATACATCATCAACAACATCTTTAGCTTTATTATATTAGTATAAATAAACAATTATAGCGAATACTAGCTGTTGCCCACAGCCTCGCCCGCGTTAACTTTTAAAATTTGAGGGGTGGACCACCCTTAACATTTAGGGGGATGAAAAATAGACGTTGTCCGGTTCTCAGACCTACCCGATAAGCACACAAAATTTCATGAGAATCGGTTGAGCCGTTTTGGAGGAGTTCAATTACGTACACCGTGACACGAGAATTTTATAATATTATTATAGATTTTATATATTAGATTAACATGGTCATTTTATATATTAGATTAACATGGTCATTTTATATATTAGATTAACATGGTCATTTTATATTTTAGATTAACATGGTCATTTTAAATCGACAATGCGCATCTTTTAATTGAACTTTACAAATATTTAATAAACTCGATATATTATTATGTTAACAATACAGAACTACACTCCTTCTTTAACGAAGAAAAGTTTGTCATTGTCGTAAAAATATATCCTAATTATTTTCTTCAGTGACTTTCCTTACGAACATTAAAAATATTTTCTCTGTAAAGTTTTTCCTTGAAAAAGTGTGTAGTTGATGGTACACACAATTTAGCTCTGAGGTGAAGTTTTAAAATTAAATGTAAATTAAATTTCACTTTTGAGTAAGACTTAATTCATGTTTACGCGAACATAGTTCATTGTTATTTATAATTTTTGTTTTTATTACGTTTCCACTAATGATGTTAGCTTCACTTAGGATTTAAATATAAAGGCAAACTGGCAAACGTACCACCTGATGGTAAGTGGTCGACTTTGCCCATGAACATAAACTAGTACATATACCTGGAACGAGCCCAGGCAGCTCATTTATGTGTTGCCTATCCTGAGACATAAGATGTAAAGTCTCGGTGCCAGTAATTACACTGCCTGTCTTGCCCTTCTCTCCGAAACACAGCAAAGCTGTTTCACGGGAGAAACAAGCAAGATGGTGGTACTATGCAGCCGGGAGCGCGGCACAGCGCTTCCCTCCCAGCGGTAAATAATAATTAACTGGTTAATATAATGATATTACTTTTTCTTTTTACCCTTATCGGGTGATAAATATTTACTATTAACTATTAAATGAAAGAAATTTTATTGATTTACTAAAAATATATTAAACTGGTAAAGCCAGCAAAAAGGTATGCATATTCATAAAAAAACGCATTGAATTCTCCTTTTTTTTAAATCCTGTCTCTCTTTTTTTGGCAAAAATATCATGCATAGTTAAAAAGGTAGGCTACTAAATATTTTAATATTTAGTTTTGCCAGCCTTTTCTCGTATTGGACTATACATTCGTTTTGATCCGAGATATTATTAATAAGGTATGTATCAAAACTGCAATGAAGTACCTTTTATAAAAACTATATTTTTTTACCCAAGTCTCTCAGTTACGATTAAAAAGATTATCATAAAAGGCGTTAACTATCCGTATTCTGTAATTAGACTGTATCTACCCACCTTCGAAGGAGTTTCAAAAATTCTAAATCCGATTGAGATTATGCCTTAAATTAGACTATTACGAAAATAACTATGGTGATTATAATCTTATACTACGATTAAACCTTTATTATGAAAATATAATTTTAAACGAGCACCTTCTAAAATTTAAAGTTGTTTTAATCAATTTCTAATAAAAAAGTCGTAGAAACTGCCGATAGAAATGAAAACTCTTGAAAAGTCTTGTAAGTTTTGAAATATTAATACTTATTCATAAATTTCACATTGAAAAAGGCGACGATGTCGTGAGTTACCTGATGTTTGTTCACCCAAAAAGTGCTCAAAGCAGCTAAAGAAGTTTTCACTTCAAAAACATTATCTAATTAACTTAAGTGAACTTAAGTTTGAATATAATTTACCTACGTGCTTGCGTGTAGGTAATATGTGTATATTTTGGATGTTTATGGGTGATTAATAATCAGGAACCACTTTATGATATTTATTGATAACTTATTAGATATTATACAGATACAACTTTTGGCAACAGATCTCGCAGCGTGACTGACTAAAGCATACAGTATATTTACTCTACTTAGTCCAAAATAGGGAGGTGATCGGATAACGAAATTATTGTGCAATTATATCTGATGATACATACGATACATATTTGGGTAGGCACAACACTCCCCTTCCTTAAAAAAAATATTATACATATATTATTATTTTACCCATGCTATAACCAAAACAATAAAAATTACATAATATTTACTAACTACGATTATTGCAATATGGCATTTGGTGAGATTCCATTAACAATCAATGTTCTATAATAATAATAATACAATTTAAAGTTTTTTATCGAAGTACAATAAACTAAAGTCATACAAAGTTATTTTTAAACTACTAATATTAAAACATAATTTAATACACAGATATAGAGATTACCTATACAATAGTTAAACGATTTCACTGGTTCACTGACACTTATTGACTTAATATCACTGAATATCGCTTTTACACTTTTCACACACACGCCTTGCCGTCATCAGGCTACGGAGTATGTTGGTACTGCGTGTGGTGGGTCACGCGTTCTGCGACTGGCACGGGTCCCTTGTATCTCTCGTCTCAGGTGCTCGGTATACTTCCTTACGCAAAATCGCCAAATTACGTAAGAGAAAGCAATGGAGAGTGCCAAGACGATGATAATCGTCAGCATGTTTAATTTCCCATGCGTTATCTCTTGCAACTGACTCGTTGTTGCTTGGTTAGCCGCACCATTTTGTGCGATAATTACTTCTTCTTTGCTTTGGCATTTGCCCATTGCGCCGTATAAAATCAACACTGAGATATAACTTATTGGGATGCTGTTGTCTTGAATACCTAATCTGTAATGATTGATAGTTCGATCATATTCAAGAATGCATGAATCGCACTGTAGGCCTTATTAGTCGACCGGACCGAGTTCTCTTCTGACCGTTGTTGTCAACAGCCTCGTTTGCTTCGCGACTGTATGACTCAGGTTTAGTTTTGCATTCCTTGGACTTATCCAGCTCGGGATATTGAATTTCAGAGTTACTGTCCACTAAGTAGGCTGGTTTCAATCGATCAATTGAAATTACTTTAATATTATCTAATATCTTGACTTTAAAGAATTTATCGCGTCGCTCTATAACTTGGTATGGGCCATGATAGGGGCTCGTCAAAGGTTTTGCTATGTGATCACACCGAACAAATACATGACTGCATAATGATAAAGCGGGGTGTACAAATATGTTGCCCTGTCTATGTGGTTTCCTAGGAACTGCAGCCAGTTTTCGAATGCGTAAACGCAAGTCATGTAAAAAAGTTTCGTTTTCAGGAGAATCTAGCGTCGGCGGCTCAAAGAAATCTCCCGGAAGCTTAAGGGTTGTGCCATAGACTAATTCAGCAGCAGAGAGGCCAGTGTCGTCCCGTAGACTAGCTCTCAATCCTAATAAAACAGTGGGCAGTTCGTTCGCCCAGTTTTCTGTGTTTCCGCGTGCCATTAAAGCGGATTTTAGGGTTCTGTGCCACCTCTCTATCATCCCATTGGCCTGGGGATGGTATGCCGTAGTATGAATTTTCGATATGCCCAATCTTTTTGCCAAGTTGCTGAATAGACGTGATTCGAATTGACGTCCTTGGTCGGTAGTGATTCGGGCGGGACATCCGAATCTTGAGATCCAATGGGTGTATAGAGCTTTTGAAACGCTTTCGGCGGTGATATCTTTTAGGCGTTTAATTTCCGGCCATCCTGTTGCTCTATCAATCATGGTTAAAATGTATCTGTAGCCTTGACAATATGTCAATGGCCCTACGATGTCAATATGAAGGTGTTCGAAACGGCCACTGTTAGGAAATGTACTGAGCGGTGATGTTGTATGTCGCTGAATTTTTGATTTTTGGCAGTCGATACATGCTCTTGTCCACTTATTGATGTCGGAGTTCATAGATTTCCAAAAAAATCGATCTGTGATCAGTCTCCTGGTGGCACGTATACCACCGTGACTCATTCCGTGAATCGCTTTAAAGGCTGTAACACGATATTGTTCCGGCAGGTACGGGCGCGCGTGCTGTTTAGATATCTCGCAGTATACAGGTTCGTTATCATATTGATAATTGAAGGTTTTAAATTTTAATTTCTCCGATTTTAGTAATTCCTTCAATTCTGTATCATTCCTTTGAGCCTTTGATATTTCAGCGTAATCCAATGGCGAAGGCATGTCTATCTGTTCAATTCTAGACAAAGTGTCTGCTACGATGTTTTGTGAACCCGGTATGTACTTTATTTCGGTACAAAATTGGCTAATATAATCTAGATGTCTTAGCCGTCTTGGCGTATCACAAGTACTTGTAGCTTTTTTGTGTAAAGCATACACAAGCGGTTTGTGATCGGTGAATACTGTAACTTGTTGACCTTCAATCATGTGGCGAAAGTGTTTGACTGCCATGAACACCGAAAGCAATTCTCTGTCATAAGCACTGCAACGCTGCTGAGCCTCGCTAAATTTACAAGAGAAAAAAGATAGGGGCTGCCATTTTTGGTCATGTTTCTGTTGGAGTACTGCACCTGCGCATGTGCTGGATGCGTCAGACATTATAGCAAGGGGTGCGCCGGCGACGGGATACGATAGCAAAACAGCTTCTTGAAGGCTTCTTTTGCATTGTTCAAAAGCGTCTTCCGAGTCCTTATTCCAGATAATTTTAGTTTTGTCATTGCGTTTTGTATTGTGTAGATAACCGTTTAATGTTGACTGATAAGTAGCAGCATGTGGTAAATGACTTCTATAAAAATTAATCATTCCCAAAAATCGACGCAATTGTGATACTGTCTCCGGTTTGGGAAATTCTAAAATAACTCTCACTCGCTCGTTCAAAGGTCGAATACCTGCTTCTGAAACTCTGTATCCCAAAAAATCTATTTCAGATTTTCCGAGGTCACACTTCGCTAAGTTAATCGTCACGCCATACTGATTGAGACGTTTAAAAACGGTTTCCAGGTGCACTCGATGCTCTGATTCTGAATTTGAAAAAATAATAGTGTCGTCGACGAAATTAAATAGAAAATCGAGACCTTGAAAAACTACGTGGTTCATGAAACGCTGGAAGGTCTGCGCAGCATTTCTAAGGCCGAAGGTCATCCGTGGAAACTCAAATAAGCCAAACGGAGTTATTATTGCTGTTTTCTTTATGTCCTCCGGAGCGATGGGAATAAAATGGTAGGAACGTTGTAGGTCAATTTTAGAAAATATCTTTTTTCCGGCGAGCACTCTCACTCACCAGTGAAGTCGTGTATGCGTGGAATTGGATATCGGTCTGGCTTAGTGATGTTATTTAAACTGCGAAAGTCACCACAGGGTCGTATATCGCCATTTTTCTTGGAAACGACATGAAGAGGGCTAGCCCAACAGCTCTTTGAAGGGCGGCATATACCCAATAGTTGCATATATTCGAATTCTTTCTTAACTTTTAAATATTTTTCTGGAGGAAGTGGTCGTGCGCGAGCAAACACGGGCGAGCCAGTAGTTTCTATGTGGTGCATCACATTATGTTTGGGTGTGTCCTTGTAGCATGCCGGTTTTGTTATATCAGGATAAGCTGATAATAGGTCATAGTACGGGCTCGTGACGTCGATTGTTTTGATTGCGTCTTCATTGTGACACACTATGGATCCAATTACGTTTAGATTAGTCACAGAGTCAATAAGTTTACGACCGTTCACATCTACTAAAAGTTTGTGATGATTTAAAAAATCTGCACCCAATATCGGTTGTCTCACATCAGCCAAAATAAAGGTCCAAGAAAGAGGTCGTCGCAACTTTAGATTTAGCACTAAATTTTTAGTTCCGTATGTTCGTATAGCACTGCCATTTGCCGCATAAAGTCTATAAGTCTGACATTCACTATTATTAAAATATGGTTTTTTTACAGCAGGTAAAACAGACACGTTGGCTCCCGTATCCACCAAAAAATATAGGCCACTGTTCAAGTCCGTTACGCAAAGGCGGTGGGAAGGTGCGATGGTGCAGACCTCCGCCGTTGGCTGCACCGCATTTAGTTTTCCTGGTTCTGGTGTTGGGTGTTTTGCCTCTTCCATACGCAGGGCTCTGAACATTTGTTCGCTCTATGGCCACATCGCGCGTGATAGTAACATAGGTCGTTGTCCGAGATAGACTTGCGCCAGTTCATATTACGGCCGCGAGAGATCGAACGATGACGATTATATTGTCTGCCATAATTATTGCGATTTTTTGGCCGATGTCTTTGTACCTTCAGTAACTCCATAACTTGTAAGGTCAGCTGAGCAATTTGAGCTTGCAAAGTGGTAAGGTCATTTGATGGCACCGGTTGGTTAGCAATCTCAGCCACCTGAAAAGGCCGTGTGGTTTCGAGTATTTTGTCTGCAATCGCTGCTAACTCAGTTGTCGTGCCGGTGGAGGGTGGATAGTTTTCAGTGGTCATATTGGTAGGATTTTTCCGAATATAACGTCGGGGTCACCAATTTACCTACGTGCTTGCGTGTAGGTAATATGTGTATATTTTGGATGTTTATGGGTGATTAATAATCAGGAACCACTTTATGATATTTATTGATAACTTATTAGATATTATACAGATACAACTTTTGGCAACAGATCTCGGAGCGTGACTGACTAAAGCATACAGTATATTTACTCTACTTAGTCCAAAATAGGGAGGTGATCGGATGACGAAATTATACATATTTGGGTAGGCACAATATTATTCATAAAAAGGCTGAAATATCTTAGAAATATCAGATTTACTTAGATCACTGTCAGCCATTAAGTTATCAAAAAGATATTAAAACAAAATATGCAAAAACAGATATTCCATTAAGTTATTTTTTTTGGAATAAAAAGAAAATCTGTTAAGGCATTATGGAGTTCAGGTCTCAATTTGAATGTGCAAAAAATATTTGAATTGCTAATTGCAAACGCTTCAAGTACGATATTTCCCGACGAAAAGTTTTCTCCGTCTTAAGTGTTTGCCTTTGATATATTATTTATTATTGACAAATAGTATTTCGCAAGCTTATTGCTTAAAATGAATAATAGAAAATATCCTTTTAGAAACTTTATCTACGAATAAATAACTGCCTCTATTTGTAAATTTCATTACACAAATTTTATAAATAAATCGAATAAAATATTTTGGGTAGAAGTGCTCTACACTAAGTTAGAAAGAAAATGTGAACATGTTTAAAATGAAAATTTTATAATCTCAATTATTTTATTATTTCATAGCAGCCATTAGCATTTTTTTCCTTTTAATTTTTCTTTAACGCTGGGAAATGCTCTGAGGCATCCCGCGGGGGCGTGGGTCTCCCCAGGCGGGTATGTGGTACTCGCTGCGTCCGAAAGTTAGTAAGTGGATGCAGCTCTACCCACTAAAACCCGGCGAGTGCCACCAATGCCGCCTTTGGTGAGGTGCCCCGGATCTAATAAACAAACAGGGCACTTCATCGGCTTTTCAGTCCCCCAAGGGATCGATGCCACCTCCACAGAGGGGTTGTCCCGCCCACAGAACAATCCCTCCCAATGTCGGGTTAGTACAATGGGGTGAGGTTTTCGTCCTCGCCCCTTGCCCCCTTCTCTTTTGTCTCCTTTTCTTATAAGAGGGGTACAAGAGCCCCCTCGGCTCAATTAGCTTCGCCCAAGGTGTAGCCGCTCACCCTAGGTTACTGAGCCCCACCGCCTCGTCAAGGCCTGAACCATGGGGAAATATAGTATCTTAATTCCTACTAATATTTTATGCTACATAATCGGCTAACATACTATATTATATCTTGCAAATCGTTTGAGCTTTTGTTGAAATGGGAGTCAGCACTTGTTAATTATTTACCAATACATATTAATCCCTAAGCCCCATCTCTGATTAAAAGCTTAGCTTTTAAGTTACTTATATAGTAATTAAGTGTGCTTTGAGAGATGACAATTGACAGTGTAGTTTTTTAAATAAATTACTCAGGAAAACGGTCAGATGAGCCACGAGATATAAATGGTCACAATCTCCTACTAACCCCGATAACTCATTTACGTGTTGAAGTTGAAGTTGTTCATGAGATTGAAAGTCTCGATGCCAGTACCTGCTCGGAGAGTCCTGCCCCTCCGAAACACAGCGTGACATAGTGCATCCCTACCACCAGTAGAAGAAATAATAATATCAACCCTTATATGTCCCACTGCTGGGTACGGGTCTCCTCGAAATCAGGCGAGGAGGGTTTTGAGCCATAGGTCATCGATGCGCTGGGCCAATTCGTGTTGGTGAACTTCACATACCTTCAAACATATTTAATCTCATCAGACATGCAAGTTTCCTCACGATATTTCCTTCATCGGTGAACAAGCGATGGTCTCATGTTCAGGTGCACGTAAAAATTAAGAAAAAGTCATTTATAGGCATCACAGAGGGGTGAGGAACCCGGACCTCTCAGTTCTCACTCAAAAGGCCGAGCACATACCCATTATGCCACCGTCGCCATCCCGTAGAAAGTAATGTTCTAATACAGGCTTTTAACTATTAAAACGAATGTAATTTGAAATGATTCCACATACAAAGAAAGGAAAATATTAGAGAAATGAAGAGGAAAATAAGGTACAAGAAACTCACACTCAAGAAAAGAAAATACAATAATAATGATACCTCCTGTTCGTCTTTGAATTCCTATTATACAGCAGTCAATAGCGACTGATATCTACAATAAGGGAAGTATGGGTGTAGTTTTTCACGTGTTATGCTTTATAAGTGCGTAGACGTTCGTGTATTGTTATTTTGCTATAAATGCAGATAGGATAAGCTTGACTTTATCAGAAGTATTAATTATTTTAGCTTTTATAGCACGCAATCGTAAACTAATGATTCGTGACAACACAGGGTATTTGCGCTACCATGTTTTTGTCTTACAAGCAGAAATAAACTTAACTTCATCGAAACTATAAAATATTCCCGTCGACGACCTCTGTGGCTTAGTGGTATCCCGCCAGGGAACAAAAATATTTTCTGTGTTCCTGGGTCATGGATGGGTATTAAATATGTGTATTATATGAATAATAAAAATCTTAAATATATGTATAGTATAAAAGTATTAAATATGAAATATATATAAAACTTCCGTTGTCACACAAGTTCTTCGAGAACTTACCATGGGGAGCAGATTGACGTTGTGTTAAACGTCCATAGATATTATCATTATTATTATCATCTTTAAAGTGCTTCTAAAAGGGCAATACTTTTACTTTAATATATGGCCACAACAGCATGGCTACCACGAAAACATTTTGATGCAGCACATGCCTGAAAATTATTCATTTCGGCAATGTGTCTGCAACAGCTGTATATCCTACAATTTTGTCTCGTAAATTGTAATATGCAGCCTACACAATCGCTCAATAATGTCTGATAAAATAAGCTTCATAGCGGCTTATTTTGTTTAAAACGAAAGCCATTATTATGAATTCAACCACAATTAAATAGACGTGATACTTTAGATATCATAAGTCAAGAAATACGATTAAGATTTATCTTCATTTTATTCCAATGCTTGATTTTATTACAGTCATACTGCTAAATAGTTTCTCAACATCAGCACTGTAATGAGGCAGTATTATGAGTGTAATAGCAAAGGTCGCTAGGTCATCAATGTTTTTAATAAAAAAAATTGCAATTTGGACATTAATTTATATTAATAACTAGCTGTTGCTTGCAGCTTCGCCCGCGGTACTTAACTCCTATATATCACAGCGTGATGTTATTTATAGCCTTCCCGATAAATGGGCTACCTAACACTGAAATAATTTTTCAAATCGGACCAGTAGTTCCTGAGATTAGCGCGTTCAAACAAACAAACATAGATAGCTAAAAATTCCGTTAATAGTTCAGAATTATAATTTCATGCACTAATATAATAAATCCATACGTTTTCATTCCATCCATTCATTTAATTCTTAAGTGGATATACATACTCAAAACAAATAAAAACTGCTAAAAGATAGTGATATTTGTTTAGGGTTTTTTTGAGGGTTTTAATGGTTATTTTTTTTCTGTTGGAAATAAAAACTAAAATATGTCAAATAATCTCTGAGAAATTTGTGAACACGAAAAATTTATGTTTAGTATAATTATATTACTATTATTTTAGAGAATTTAGTTTGTAGAAAGAGCAGTGACCGTAATAATTTAAATTTATTAACGTTCGTTTGTGATATTTGCATATAATATATTTGGCAGGTGAATAAACAGTAATTGTAGAGTCAATAACTGCCTACGCCATATCTTTGATTGATTAGGCTGTTTGTACTACCTTAAGTCTGTATGAGCGTAATTGGTATAGCATCAACCTCGGTATGTGTTCGATCCTGACATTCCCCTGTAGACAAGTGGCTTTTACGTTTATAGAATAGAACAGAAACATGAATGTATGAGATTGACGTTTACTTTCGACATATTGACGTTCGCTTTCGACAATATTGTCGTCTTCGTTGAACGTCAACATTGATGTTTCTATTTTATTCTATTCTACAAACGTAAAAGCCACTTGTCTAGAGGGCCTGGTGGGATAGCTAAGATGATATTCTACAATCGTAAACGCTAGTAGAAAACTAATAAATGTATGGAAATGACATTTAGGACCACGTGATTTATTTATTTAAAATGTCATTTCCATTTATTAGTTTTCTACTAGCGTTTACGACTGTAGAATAGCATCTTGGCTAACCCACCTGATCATCTCTAAGAATTAAGTTCTTCTAAACTTCTTACGCAAGAGCTTATCAACTTCGCTTAATTCACGATGAACATAATTTTCGTTGAGCCTGCATTTCTGATAAGACGCCTTTTGAGGTATGGAAAATTCATCAACCCGCATTAGGCCAGTTCATAGGTGAATTGTGAAATTTAACTCCTCACATGATTTCTAAGATCCCTGCCTGGCAATGGGTCAAACTACTACTACTCACTACGGCCGTAGCCTTAATAACTTCTACACTCACTTATATATCAATGAAGCCTTAATTTGACACGAACTTTATTAGTCCTTGACTCACATCGCCATATTTACCGTTTCAATTTATGTGCAAGTGGCCGGAAATTAAGCGTTTGAGGTAGGCTCTCTGATTAACAGTTAATATAGAAACAAGTAGTCTGTCTTTGAGAACCAGATGAAGGTGTGTGCGATTATCAACAAATTATTGACAGTTGTCTCCAATTGTGTTAAGCCCAATCATTGAAATGAGAAAAGAATGAAATAAACAAACCGCACGAAACGCGACAGCGTAGCTGTCACTTGTCGCTGGTGTTATGTGAGCGAGAGGTTCGGCTGCAGAGCAGCATCGCACTACCTCTTACTTAAAATAGATAATACAAAATATATAAAGAGAATCCTTGGAAATTGTGTTTTTGCTATACATGACTCTGTAGGATATATTTGTATTTAAAATAAAAACAGGTCAAGTGCTAGTCGGACTCGCGCACGAAGGGTTCCGTACCATTAAATAATATACAACATTAGACTCTTTAACAAAAAATATGGTTTATGTTTATGGAATTAAATGTTATTTTATATATTTGAGTTGATTGAATGAAAGGTAAATTGCGGTTTACGATTTATGACATATTAAAAAAAACTATTCACTAGATCTCGTTCAAACTAATTTTCGGTGGAAGATGGTAATGTACATTATATATTTTTTTTAGTTTTGTTATTCCCTAATTTTAGAAGTTACAGGGGGGACGACGACACTTTTTACCACTTTGGAAGTGTCTCTCGCGCAAAAAAATGGTATTAGGAACCTCAATATCATTTTTAAAGACCTAGATAGATACCCGACACGTATGGATTTGATGAAAACAAAATTTTTGAGTTTCAGTTATAAGTATGGGGAGCAATTTTCAAAATTCAATGAACTATTTTTCAAGTTTGAAATAAATGTACGAAAGCTAAGTTTTTATATAAGAATGAGGAGTGTTACCTATGAGACAGATGCGTTTCTGTGGCTGTCTGCTTTCATCATCATCATCATCAGCCTCTATCCGTCCACTGCTAAACATAGGCGGGAGGCCTCAATTAACGCCAAGACGACCGATCCCTTGCCACTTACTGTCTGCTTTAGTATCATAAATTTGCTTATCGTCTCCGTGAAGCAACTTTGACAAGAGTCATATCTAGAGTAGAGTAGATAAAGTATATCAACCCCACCATGGTTCAGGCCTTGTCGTGGCGGTGGGGCTCAGTAACCTAGACACACAGGGACAGAAGGGCAGGGGTGAGGATGGGAACCTCAGCCCATTGTACTGTCCCGACGTTGGGAGGGGTTATGTGTGGTGCGGGACAATCCCTCTGTGGAGGTGGCGTCGGTCCCTTGCGGCACTGACTAACCGTCGAGGTGCCCTGTTTGTTTTCTAGATCCGGGGCACCTCACCAAAGGCGGCATTGGTGGCACTCGCCGGGTTTTAGTGGGTAGAGCTGCGTCCATTTACCAGCTGTCGGGCGCAGCGAGTCCCACATACCCGCGTGTGGAGACCCACTCCCCCGCGGGATGCCTCAGAGCATTTCCCGGCGTAAAAGAAAAACAAAAGTATATCAAATACTTAATCTCATAGGATAGGACTCTTGGTTGAGTTTCTAGTAAAACTACTAGTGATCTCGGGTGAATACGTATTCATAGGTGATGCCAACATTTTACTCTCAGATGGGATCTGCCCGTTTGCCTATTAAACTCACATAAAAGACATAAAAAATGTGCATACTTAACATTTGTACCAACTGATAATGTAATTAGTTGGAACTGATAACAACTAATTAATAAATAAAAGAAAAAAATTATTTGTATTTTCTTATGATATCTAATTAATTGGCTGTAATTATGATAAAGATGAGTTTCTTATCCATTCTGTACAATTGTCTCGTTAGCTATCCGATATCTGAGAAAAGATAATATTATGATACCTATAATAGTAACATGTTTCTCTAATAACTAACTTTTTGTTGTTTTATATAAGTTTATTTTTGTTGTTATTGTTTTTTTTTTGTTTAGAGGTTTTATTTATTGTTGGCCTTAAATATGAATGTTTGATTTTTTTATATTGAGGTGTTTACTCAAAATAGCTAACAGTAATCTCAACAAAAAGAGTTGAAAAATCGAGCATATAACCAGAATAGAACGTTAATGCATTTTGTATGAAAACAAGTTTCGCCAAATTTGTTCTGCGACGCTGTGCCAGTTATTCGCTTTGATTGGCCGACTGATGGACATTGATGGATGATTGGCCGATAGTACGTATATATACCGATCACTGGTTGGTTTAATTGCTATTAAGTCAGTGAATAATCACTGACCAGTTTCGGAATGTAGTAGCTCACATTACTACTCAATTTCGTTATATAGTGATGGTTGAAAATAATAATTGACTCTGAGTAGTACCTAGTAGGCTTTTTTCGCGACTTATAAATAAATTAGGATATCGTGTAGATATTGTAAATAAATAGTACAGTAAAGCATTATTTTGTACAAACGACTGTCATCTGTCTGTATGTACAGGATACTCCAATGCTTTGGTCACATGGCTCATAAAAAACTCTATAACCTGGAAAGATTGATCGTGACACGCAAAGCAGAGGGTAAAAGACCAAGGGGTCGAAACCCGAGGCGATGGTTCGACCAGATTGCACAGCAACTGCAAATCCCAGTGAATAGAGCACTCTACGAAGCCAAAGATCGAGGCTGGTGGAGAGAAGTCATCGAAAACTAACTAATATATTTCTGTTTTTTTTTTATGTTAGTTGGATAGTCAAACTGGCAAACGTACCACCTGATGGTAAGTGGTCAACGTCGCCCATGAACATAAACTAGTTTACCTGGAACGAGCCCAGGCAACTTATTTATATGTTGCCTATCCTGAGACATAAGATGTTAAGTCTCGGTGCCAGTAATTACACTGCCTGTCTTGCCCTTCTCTCCGAAACACAGCAAAGCTGTTTCACGGGAGAAACAAGCAGGATGGTGGTACCCATGCAGCCGGGAGCGCGGCACAGCGCTTCCCTCCCACCGGTATTTCTGTCTGAATATAAAATTCAAAATGATACAAAGCAGTATCATTTAGAAAATCTCTGTAACTTTTATTGAAAGAGATTTGTAATATTTTTGTATTAAATTTAGCTTGATCCTAGTCGTGTTTAATCTTACGACGTTTGGCAGAAGCTATTGATAAAGTAGGGACCCGGGGGATCTCGTCTTAAATTACTTTTATGAATATAATTTTGTTTTCATACTTTAGTAGCACACTGTCTGTAACTCAGCATAATATGATGGATCCAAAGTTCTTACGAGTTAACTCGAGTTTACGTAAACGTGATTTGTCATATTAATGTAATATACGACCACTGTGGCTCAGTGGTAAGCGCGTTGGCGCTCAAGCCGGAGGTTTCAGGTTCGAAAACAACATTATTTTCTGTGTTCCTGGGTTATGGATGTATATTAAATATATGTATTATATGATAAAAATCTTAAATATGTATATGTATAGTATAAAAGTATTAAATATATTTCCGTTGTCTGGTACCCGTATGTAACACAAGTCCTTCGAGAACTTACCACGGGACCAGACTGACGTGGTGTGAAAGCATCCATAGATATTATTATATACTTTATTATATATAAGAAATCATAATATAATCTTTCTTATTTTAATTAATAAGCAGAAATATATTATTTACAAGTAACATTTTGTTCACATGAATTGAATACAAAGATGATTGGTGATTACGTGGTATCAACAGTTTTAATGTTGTATAAAAGCAACGTTTTTATTTTACGCCAGGAAATGCTCGGGTCAATGGAGTGAGGTTGAAAAAAAAATCGAAGGTTGCAACCCCTTCTCTTTCCGTGGTCTTTGCTTATTTCTCCCGTGAAACAGCTTTGCTGTGTTTCGGAGAGAAGGGCAAGACAGGCAGTGTAATTACTGGCACCGAGACTTAACATCTTATGTCTCAGGATAGGCAACACCTATACATAGTTTATGTTCATGGGCGACGTCGACCACTTAACATCAGGTGGTACGTTTGCCAGTTTGCCTATCCAACTAACATAAAAAAAAAAAAAAAAAAAAAAAAATGACCAAAATGTACTCACTCTACCTGCACTTTTGAATTCTCACCAGCACTCAGTTGGACAGCTTACAAGTGACGGCATAGTGCTGAATCTTATTATTTTACGCTCTTATATCGTCCTATATACGTCACCTGGTGGTTCATATGACCCATCCATTTTTTTACATGGGCTTGTAGTCTAATATTAGATAAAGCAATAAACGGCTATTTCAAACATTATTTAATTTTATTGGACCACACCACTGACAAGCCAGGGCTGTTTACAGACGACCTGACTTGTTAGTTGTTACCCGATTCCTTCAGGGGACGAAGCTAATTACTTTAATGATGCAATTAGAACATTTTCTAGGATAAATGTGATTTTGGGATGTGTAAGAAAGTCGTAATAATTATAGAGAGTCTTTTATAACAGAAAAATATTCTGATATAAAAGACTTTTTTTTATTGAAGAGGGGGCAAACGGACAGTCGGTTCACCTGATGGTAAGTGATACCGACATCCACTGACACCCGCTACACCAGAGGGTCAGCAGGTGCGTTGCCGGTCTTTCAAATAGGAGTATGCTCTTTTTAGACTTTTTTTTATGTCATAAGCGGGCAAACAAGCAGTTAGAATCTTATGGTAGCGATGCCCATACACATCCAGCGACTATGCAGATGCGTTGCCCTCTTTTTCCCTATCCCCTGATGGACTACCAGATACTCAAAAACCGCAATAAATGCGACATCATAGCTGTCACTTGACGCCCTAGTGTTATGTGGGCGAGCTTGCCCAGCAATGCAGCATCGCACTACCTCTTACTAAATTATTTTATAAATGGATTACCAAGCTTTTAAGCCAGAAGTGCGTTTAAGCTTTTAAGCTGCGCTTAAATATGATGATCTTATTTTATTTTTGTATAATTTAGAGTTTTAAAAAATATGGTATAAAAAAGATTTCGCTTCGGCACAAGACTTTCAAATTAAATATTTGTAATTCATAAATGAAACGAAATATAATAAATAACGTGTTTAATGTAAATTTATTTTGCCAAAAAAAATACCAAAAGCTTGGTTTTTCTAAATTTCGTGCAACATGAAAACATCGCTTGCTCTCCAAGAAAACATTTAGGAAGTGAACATATAAGGATCAATGATGAAGAGTCACCGGTGGGAGGGAAGCGCTGTGCCGCGCTCCCGGCTGCATGGGTACCACCATCTTGCTTGTTTCTCCCGTGAAACAGCTTTGCTGTGTTTCGGAGAGAAGGGCAAGCCAGGCAGTGTAATTACTGGCACCGAGACTTAACATCTTATGTCTCAGGATAGGCAACAAATAAATGAGTTGCCTGGGGTCGTTCCAGGTATACTAGTTTATGTTCATGGGCGACGTCGACCACTTACCATCAGGTGGTACGTTTGCCAGTTCGCCTATCCAACTAACATAAAAAAAAGATAATAAATAAAAAGACATAGGGACAAAATTAATTGTTATTAACAATTTGCCTAAACCCTACATTCAGAGCAATTCAATCCTCAATAGCAAACAATGAAACTATCTAAGGACTACAGAATTTGTATGTTACAAAGATAAGACATTTCTCTTAATGAATAAATTCTTGATTTAATTCCAATGAATGAACATTCAGATTTGGGTTGGAATAATCGAACATTCCTATAGTAAAGTAAATGTATAGGATATGATTTTAGATATGTTTGCTTGTACAAAGAGCAGACAATGGGCGGTACATTGTCTCTATATTATGTCGTTGATATAACTAGCCTGGCCTACTGTTACTGTTACACAAAAAACTTTTCTTTCTTTTACTCTTTTTAATTATTTTGAATTTAGAACACTTATATTATTTTTAAATCTTCTTTAGATTTTGCGACATTTCACATATATTTTTTTGGTCCTTATCAAATTACAATAGAGAAACAATCAAGATGGTGGTACCCATGCAGCCGGGAGCGCGGCACAGCGCTTCCCTCCCACCGGTAAATCTATCTATCTAATCTACTGACAAAATTATTGTATACAAAATTTCTAGTCTGTAAAATGGAGTAATATGCAACGTCTGGGCATACAATAAGTCCGGACGTCCTGTATTCATGTTGTATGAAGCTGATATATTGATGTTTTTGAGAAGTTGACTAAATAATAAACCTTTTTCTGTCCTCTGCTGGACTTAAGCCTCTTTTCATAAATGACAAGACGGCCGATTCCCCGCCGCTCAGATCCAAGAGGAACAAAACACTGCACAGACATCGTCATAGCATCTACTTGCATGTAAGCATACCCTCAGCCATTCTAAAAATAACCTTCACCATAGAAACCTACAGGATTAATATTTATTGTAACCTAATAGCCCATAAACCAACATAATATCTCAAATATTACCCTATTTTTACACTTATTACTTTGCAAATCGCAAATTGATCTCATAAGCGACCATTATGAAAACATTTTAAATTTAAATCGTCATCACAACACCTTTAAAGCGTTTCCCCGAAAGAGGAATCTTTGTATCAAGGAGGCATCAAATTTCCTCATAATAATGAAAAGTTTATGACTTAATTTATTTTACGACAGGTATTTCAGCATTTCAAAGTGATTCCCCAGGCAAATAAACCTTTATACCTTTAAAAATAACGTCTCTTTTTAAATTAACCATTGGAAATTGATGTAGCAAGTTTAAAGATTTTTTTTAAAAAATGAGGTACTGTTTGAAATATTGTTACCGTAGCGTGAGAAGTTTTAAAAAGGGTACAATCTAGAGAAAACTAACGAGCTGTAAAATCAAGATCCATTTTTTAAAACTTTATACCGTTGCTTTCGTAAACTTTAAATAAGCATTTGCCGGTAAGAGTCTTTTCAGACACAGTGGGAACCGCGCGGTTTCAGAATCGGGTGGACTGCGCACGGGTCTTATTTATGTAGATGGGCATAATGGCTCAAGGCATGCAAATTTTAGTGGTTTATATCAAAATACAATTTTATAATATCAAAGTTAGACTATACACACATCACTAGTTACTTTCAAGTATAAATAACAAAATTGTAAGAAATTAATTAACTGTTATGTTATGTATAATGATACATAAATTCAAATTAAAATGTCATGAATATAAAATAGTAATACATATTATAATATATCAATACAATAAAATATAACATTTGAATGACTTAAAATGCATGAAATGAAAACAAACTAGAAGTGCGCCAAATAGTGTGAGTTTCAGGAAACATTTTAATTAATGCTTGCGTCACGTCTACGTTACTCGTACTTTAGAAACATTGAAGTAGGCTTATAACGAATTATTTATGATAGTTAATTTTATTTTCATTTACAGTTATTTTAAATCTGGTTTCATCTTGATATAGAAATGCCCCTGCTAAAAATAGTCTTCAAACCTTCAATCTACAAACTGTCATATCAAGAACATGATAATTCCGGATGTAATAGTATGATGAAATACAGGATTAACAAATGAATTGGATATAGCCATGGTATACGACACATAAACCAAAGGCATAGGATAAAGGCCCCAAAAAAATATTATAAAAAATGACCATTTGTGTATTTCATATACTTCATATTGTATATAATCAATACGTATTGGGTGGGAAAAAAAGAAAAAAATGGGATAAGAATAAACAAATTGGAAATGTCACATTAGCATAAATAGCGTAGTCATATATTTCAGTCTAGATATAATATAATAATAATATCAACCCTTATATTATGTCAGCTGCTGTTGGGTACGGGTCTCCTCCTCGAAATCAGGTGAGGAGGGTTTTGGGCCATAGTTCACCGATGCGCTGGCCCAATGCGGGTTTATGAACTTCACATACCTTCAAAAATTTTTTATCTCATCAGGCGTGCAGGTTTCCTCACGATGAAGGAAACAGTCTAGAATGTGTTTGTCTGCAATTTGAAGTGCAAGCTAGCCAAATCAAAGTTACACATACCCAGATCAGATCTGCGCATAGTGCCAACCTAAACAATAAAATATATTTTTTTCGTCCACATCTCTATTCTTTACAAAGGGAATTGGTAAGTTTTGACCTCGGGGATATTTGAGCACATAACCTTTTAGTAAATTTAATATGGCTACCTTTTAGACAATAATATTTCTAGTTTTCCATTTAACTTCTCGTAGTCAGGAAGCATTCATCTTCGATAAATTGTGCTCTTAAAATTATTTATACCTTTTATACAATAATTCGTAACGTGACCGCATATTTTGTAATTATGTCAGCGTGTCCGAGAAGATGAAGTGTGTTACATTAATTACAGGAAAGCATTCTATTTCTGCAGTGTGTACAGACAGCATTTATTAATAAACTATTTCATAACTGAGGCTTTTTTCACGAGAAGAGAATTATTCTTTTTTGTTATTAGATTACACTCTTTGAAAATCATCATTATAGGTAATATAATCTCAATTTATAAGTATCTGTAAGTTTTGAACACAAGAACTATAATAATTAAAAAAAAAATTACATAATATTATATTTTAATTCAATAGTCACCTATTTCGAAGAAATAAAGTATATATACCACAGTATGTAAGATACAGTATGCCACGATCTCCATGCTGATCCATGTTGGAGGCGAGTAGCAAGGGATCGGCTGTATTGGTGTTCATTGAGGGAGGCCTATGTTCAGCAGTGGACAGATAGAGGCTGATGATGATGATGATAATGTAAGCTCATTTACTATTGTTGGGCCTTAAGTTTTTATATCTTTCATTATTGTAAATCGTAAGCTTATGAGCTTAAGGCGACACATTGTTAAACAATAATTCTAATACCGATCACCGGACACGTGGCAAGCTTATAACTAAAGGACGTAAGCGGCAAAATGGTGATAATTGGAGAAAAACCTTCTGTAATTTTAAATAACATGATATCTAAGAAGAAAGTTGGTCCCGTTTGGTCATAAGATGGATGGTCTTTTTAAAAAAAGAGGTATGTTTGATATTTTTTTCTCTGTTACAAAAGATACCTAAACATGTATTGATTAAATACCTACTAACAAAATATGGTTTTATTATGAATTGTCACCAACTTATATTTTCATTCGTTTTAGAATTACTGAAATAAATTGAATTTAGAGACGCCAAAATTTCCAATGCGTCCTCTGAAATTATTTATTTATAATCTATCAAGTTGTTTATTATTAATATTATGTACAATAATACAAATATGAAAATATGAGAGAAACTTGTTTTAAAACAAAATCAAACAAATGAATATAACCCTAAAGTTAGCTCTTTAACTTAAAGGTAAACAAAATATACAACTTAAACTATAAGTCACACATTGAATAACTTTTGATTATGTTATTATATTCATGTTAGAGATTAAACATAATTTCAAATGATCAAATTATTGTTCCATAACATTTTTCTGTTTGATTTGATTATGATTAAGTACATTCAGTATAACATGATACACGTCGTGTTTCAGAAAACTAAAAATGTATGTCTTAATAAATCTATACCGATACGGACCTTCCGTATCGGTATAGAACTAATGATTAAATATTCAGGATGATAAAAAATAAACATTTCATCTTGAGATATGAAATATTTTTTTTCTTTATTTTATTGAAATGCGGCCTCCTTCTCTATCCACTGCTGAACATAGGCCTCCCTCAATGAACGCCAAGACGGCCGATCCCTTGCCACTCGCATCCAACAAGGACAGACCACCGCACGGAGATCGTCTTCCCACTTGGTTAATGGCCGACCAACACTTCGTCTACCTAAACGTGGCCTCCACTCTAGAACCTTATTGGCCCAACAGCCATCCATTCTCCTGAGTGTGTGACCAACCCACTGCCACTTCAACGAGCATATTCTTTGCGTGATATCGGTAACCTTAGTTCTCTGACGGATGTCTTCGTTTCGAATCTGTCTAGATCGATCTGTCAAATAAACATCCAGCATAGCACGCTCCAGAGCACGTTGAGCTACGGCAAACTTACAAACCAGTCGTAAATTTAGAGGCCACATTTCAGCCCCGTAGGTCATCACGAGGAGAACACATATTATATACACAGCACACACTGCATACAAAGCACATACTAAAATGTATACTCCTATAAATATAAGCACCATAATCTTACTTAACATATATATCTTAAATCCTTTTTTTTTTTCTTTTACGCCGGGAAATGCTCTGAGGCATCCTGCCTGGGGAGTAGGTCTCCCCAGGTGGGTATGTGGGACTCGCTGCGCCCGAAAAATGGTAAATGAATACAGCTCTACCCACGAAAACCCGACGAGTGCCACCAGTGCCGCTCGGTGAGGTGCCCCGGATCTGTTAAGCTGACAGGGCACCTCGACTTCTAGTCAGTCCCGCAAGGGACCGACGCCACCTCCACAGAGAGGTTGTCCCGCACCACAGAACAACCCCTCCCAACGTCGGGACAGTACAATGGGGTGAGGTTCCCATCCTCACCCCTTGCCCCCTGCTCTTTTGTCCCCTCTTCTTATAAGAGGAGTACAAAGAGCCCCCTCGGCTCAATTAGCTTCGCCCAAGGTGTTTGGCTCACCCTAGGCTACTGAGCCCCACCGCCACGTCAAGGCCTGAACCATGGTGGGGATATACCTTAAATCCTACCTAACCTATCACGAAGTTACTTACTCTTCTTTAGCACTAAGTAATTCCATGACCCATGGCCATGCGGCCACTGGCACATTGCTCGACGGTTGATTAGAGTGGCTGGTTTGAATAGAACGGAGACGATTGCAAGGAAAAGTATACGATGCCTCGAGCGCATAATATATTGAATTTCCAGTTTGTGAAATGTCACAGACACAACATTTCAACCACCGATACAAAAAGATGGTTTGACCGCTATGTCAGTGTGAACGGATTTGGCTGCGGTTTTTATTTGAAAACCTAGCGGTGGTTCTTATACATGTTTTATCACAATGGATTCACACAATTCTTTGCTATACTAAGATATGCATAGAAGTCAAAGTAATATAAATATTTATCCTATAAATAGTAAAGAGAACTTTAATCTCACCTTTGTACAAGTAACCTACGTTAGGTTCACGGCGTAACAGAACAATTATCAAGTATATTATAAGTGACGTTCGATAACTTATTCAAGATCTTAGTTAAGCCCTGTATGTTCGCCCACGTCGACTTTGAGTTTATATCTAATTAAGGGTAAGCAATAAGTAGTGCAAGTTCATATAAAGTAGTGATGTTTGTTTGTTTTGATTGATTAAACGCGTTAACTGTCGAAACTAGTGTCGGATAGGTAGTCTGTAATAAATAAATATATACTTATATGGATAAGGGTTGACTATGAATCCTCACCATGGTTCAGGCCTTGACGTGGCGGTGGGGCTCGGTAGCCTAGGGTAAGCCGCTGCACCTTGGGCGAAGCTAATTGAGCCATGGAGGCTCTTTGTACCCCTCTTATAAGAAGAGGGACAAAAGAGCTGGGGGCAAGGAGCGAGGACGGGAACCTCACCCCATTGTACTGTCCATACGTTGGGGTCAATATTGGTGGCACTCGCCGGGTTTTAGTGGGTAGAGGTACGTCCACTTACCAGCTTACTGGTGCAGCGAGTCCCACATACCCACGTGGCGAGACCCACTCCCTCGCGGAATGCCTCAGAGCATTTCCCGGCGTTAAAGAAAAAAAAATGGGTTGACTATGAATGAAATTATGATTGAATTAATGGTTAGGTATAGGTTTAGGATTGAATTAATGGTAAGGTTAGGTATTGAGAGGTTGGGGAGATTTATTATGAGAAATAAAATAGAAATTAATATATATCTTTCTAATATATATAATCTTATTCTAATATATAAAATTTCCATGTCACAATGTTAGTTACCGTACTCCTCCGAAACGGCTTTACCGATTTTTACCAAATTTTATATGCGTATTCAGTAGGTCTGAGAATCGGCTACTATCTATTTGTCATACCCCTAAGTGATAAGGGTGGTCAACCCCTCAAATTTTAAAAGTTAACGCGGGCGAAGCTGCGGGCAACAGCTAGTATTATATAAAATTTCCATGTCACAATGTTAGTTACCGTACTCCTCCGAAACGGCTTTACCGATTTTTACCAAATTTTATATGCGTATTCAGTAGGTCTGAGAATCGGCTACTATCTATTTGTCATACCCCTAAGTGATAAGGGTGGTCAACCCCTCAAATTTTAAAAGTTAACGCGGGCGAAGCTGCGGGCAACAGCTAGTATTATATAAAATTTCCATGTCACAATGTTAGTTACCGTACTCCTCCGAAACGGCTTTACCGATTTTTACCAAATTTTATATGCGTATTCAGTAGGTCTGAGAATCGGCTACTATCTATTTGTCATACCCCTAAGTGATAAGGGTGGTCAACCCCTCAAATTTTAAAAGTTAACGCGGGCGAAGCTGCGGGCAACAGCTAGTATTATATAAAATTTCCATGTCACAATGTTAGTTACCGTACTCCTCCGAAACGGCTTTACCGATTTTTACCAAATTTTATATGCGTATTCAGTAGGTCTGAGAATCGGCTACTATCTATTTGTCATACCCCTAAGTGATAAGGGTGGTCAACCCCTCAAATTTTAAAAGTTAACGCGGGCGAAGCTGCGGGCTTATATATAAAACAGAGAGATAGTAGACTGATTGTTTAGAAATATTTTTTTCTTATTTTAACCACCTGGTTAAAGTTTTAGTCAAGATGAGAATCCCTAGCTCTTTTCACCAGGAGTGATCGGCATTCCTTCCTTCTCTCTGTCAATTTATTTACCTGCTAATGCGATTTCCTCAGGATAGAGAGGAAGAGATAGAAAAGGAGAACTTATGTACAACAGATCAAAATGTACCTTTTAAAAATATCTTAATCGGTTAGGTTATTTAGAACAAAAAATTGAAAGGCCGGCAACGCACCAGCTAATGATGTAGCGAGTGTCGATAGATCTCGCTTATCACTTACCACCAGGTGAAACGACTGTCCGTTATTCCCCTCCTATATAAATAAAAGAATAGCTAACTCCAGGCACCTTATTTGTGTGTTGCCTATCCTCAGACGTAGGTAAGGCTTCACTCCGAAATACAGCAAAGCTGTTTGACGAGAGAAACAAGCGAGATGGTGGTACCCATGCAGCCGGGACCGCGGCACATCTCACACCGGTTGGTATATACAATGTAATGTTGGTAAAAATAGTACCAATATAATATATAGTAATAGATAAACCTATTATAGCCTGACCAGAAATATATAAACCCTGCGTTGGTGACACCACTGTATCTTTAAATGGTAACACATAGTATAGTCCATACAGAGATTAGTTCCGAAATATTCCGCAATATGGCGAGGGTTTTCTATTTTTCTGGTCAGGCTATATTATAATCGGAAAAGGTTAAATAAAATACATTAAATTATCTGCAGACAATGTATGGCTGCACAAGTTCTTTATTTATGACCTTTACGCTTGAAGGGTCTCCTATGTCACGATTGTAAGGTCGCCGTAAAAATGTAGCTTACACCCCTTTCCTCACATCAGATGAATACGGAACAAATAAAATATTTTATGTTCTGTTTTATTATATCTAAATCTGTATTGAGATAGGTAGTCTCATTTGCTTATGTAGATTTCGTCTACGAACAAGCAAGTTTGATAAGGACTGTTATGAACAGACGATCTTTCGTCTGTTCATAACAGTCCTTATCCTAACGTTCATAACAGTCCTTTCTCTTGAAAATCGAAAATAAAATTTACGTTTGAGTCTTGTTTGAGTATTGTTTTTGAAATGAAACATTTGACAGTTTACGGCTAAGTACCTTTATTTTGGGACTTTTTAATATAGAAGAGGGGGCAAATGGACAGTCGGTTCACCTGATGGTAAGTGACATCCACAGACACCCGCTATACCAGAGGATCAGCAGGTGCGTTGCCGGCCTTTCAGATATGAGTATGCTCTTATCTTGAAGGTCTCTAAGTCGTATCGGTTCGGAAACGCTACTTTTACTTAACAACTATACTATTAAATGTAAATAATGAAATTATAATATGTTTTAGATGACTAGCAATATATAAATAGGTATTCATCGGAATTAAATTTAAATAATTTATTAGTGCATGGTCTCAGAACAAAATATATTATGTTGTCTGCAAATAAATGCCCTTGGAGGGATCCAAAATACAACCTGTTTTCAGTACTAACTAACCGTTGCCCGCAACTTCGCCCGCGTTAACTTAGATTTTCAGCCTTACCCGCATTGATGATTATTATTTTTATATATATATAGGTCTAAGTGAAAGGCCTGTACAAAATCGTCCCAGCTATTTCAGAGATTAGCCGGAGCAAACAGACAGAAGGACAGACAGACAAGCAGAGAAAAAATTTTTAATTGATTTTTTAGTACCATAATATTATATAATACTAGTGGCCCCGACAGACGTCGTCCTGTACATTTTTTTTTGTGAATCTAAACCATTCTCGAATCCACTTGAACACATACAAAAAAAATCATCAAGATCGGTCCAGCCGCTTAGAAAGAGTTCAGTGACATGTGTGTATGTCACTGAACTTTTTGGCACAGAAGAATTATATATAATACTAGTGGCACCGACAGACGTTGTCCTGTACAAAATATTTATTTTTGTGAATCTAAACCATCCTTGAATCCCCTTGAACTCACACAAAAAATTTCATCAAAATCGGTCCAGCCGTCTAGGAGAAGTTCAGTGACATACACACGCACACAAGAAATTTATATATAAAGATAAAGATGTACTTTTATATATGCATTTGATGAAAAGCTGTTAATTACAAATAGACACTTCAATTTTATTTATTTGTCTAGATATAGTCACACACGCATATTTCAATTCACTGAAACTTAAATTATGTTTTAATTTGTTTTAACTTTTTTATTTAAATCCACTAAATGGTTGTGGCGGGCCCAGCGCAGAATAACCAAAATAAACGTGTCATTTATGTTATAACATACTACAGCGCCCGCCACCATGGTTCAGGCCTTTACGTGGCGGTGGGGCTCAATAGCCTGGGGTGAGCTCAACACCTTCGGCGAAGCTAATTGAGCTGAGAGGGCTCTTTGTAACCTTCTTATAAGAAGAGGGGACAAAAGAGCAGGGGGCAAGGGGCGAGGATGGGAACCTCACCCCATTGTACTGTCCTGACTTTAAGAGGGGTTGTTCTGTGGTGCGGCCCCTCTGTGGAGGTGGCGTCGGTCTCTTGCGGGACTGACTAGCCGTCGAGGTGCCCTGTTTGTTTACTACATCCGGGGCACCTCACCAAAGGAGGCATTGGTGGCACTCGCCGGGTTTTAGTGGGTAGAGCTGCGTCCACTTACCAGCTGTCGGGCGCAGCGAGTCCCACATACCCGCGTGGGGAGACCCACTCGCCCGTGGGATGCCTCAGAGCATTTCCCGGTGTTAAAGAAAAAAAAAACTACTGCGCCCCACGGTTTCACCCACGTAGTTCGTGATCCCGCTGGAATGTGGGGAAAAAATTTAGCCTATTGATAATGTAGCAGCTTTCTATTGATGAAAAAAAAAATGAAAAACAGTTTATTGGTTTAAAAGTGAAAGCGTATCAAACACTGAAACTCATATTTGCATTTATTAGTAGGTAGGTACTGGTTAGGACATTATCTATACAGATAAATAAAATTGGAGTATCTGTTTGTAATATTAAAATAACCGCTTTTCATTAAATGCATATGAATGTATACACGGTACATATGCCAAAATAGCATTTTTTACAATTTTTGTCTGTCTGTCTGTCTGTTCTCGGCAACGGCTGGGCCGATTTTGACGGGAATTTCAATGACGGATAGCTGATGTATTGAGGAGTAACTTAGACTAAAAAAATAATCATCATCAATCTGCCCACGGCTGTAAATCTAAGTTAACGCGAGCGAAGCTGCGGACAACAGCTAGTACATAATATACCCCTTGACTATAAATTTCCCCTTAATATTCATATGCGGATGGAGTAATAAAATGGTTTGTGTTAGAAATTACACCAAAGCGCGATGAAATTTCTTGAATAACAATTATTCCTACATGTTTATTTAGGCAAATATATGCTGTAACATACTTAGCATATACCCTTAAATAAACTTAACTAATACTCATATGAGAATATATGACACGTAGCTCTCTTGGCAAATAAGCTTTATTTCAATATTCTCGAAATATTTATTGAAACGATCGAAGTGGGATTATCGCGAAATAAGACCACGAATACGTTGCTCGTGGGAATTTTATCATGTAATCCCTGTGGTATTTGAAATAGTTTTTTCTATTAACAATTCTAGGCAAAATACTGAAGCTTTTCGAGTGCATTTGTATCTTTATGACAGTGTTTTCAAGACTGGATGGCGATGGTCCCCTTCTGTCGAGACGAGCAGCATTAATGTCATTAAAGACCGCCGACGGGGCTTC
Source organism: Helleia helle (assembly GCA_963853865.1). Lineage (NCBI taxonomy): Eukaryota > Metazoa > Arthropoda > Insecta > Lepidoptera > Lycaenidae > Helleia > Helleia helle. Next base: position 13,075,756 of record OY971420.1, read on the forward strand.
CCCCGCGGGCGACGAGCGGAGTGCGTAGGAGGCCCTGCTTAATATGCCCCTGTTGAGCACAGGGGCATATCAAGCAGGGCCTTCTCGTCGGGCTTTAGGATGAAAACCTGGGCCCAGCATGGCACGACGTCGCTGGGACTACTTAGTGGCAGTAGACAGTCCCCCCTTACGGGGAGTAGTCAGGCCTTTTACAGATTTTAGTGCTTAGAATAAAGTCTTCATATATATGAATGATGATGTTTATTTTTATAGCATTAAGTCTCTGTGATAACATAGCGTTATACTGATGTTTTTTTTTTAATCCTATGAGTTTTTTGAAAATTACTTCTTGCATTACAAACATTTGATTTTCAGAATGGTATTTCATAACTTCAGTTTGGTGGTCGATGATCCACTGTTTTTATTGCGGCAAGGCTCAGTGACAGCTATAATATTATACCTTTTCTTCCAGATCCACGTAATGACGCACCCGGTACAAACACCGTCACAGAAGAAGACGAGGAGGAGGAGGACGTCTGCTGGAACCGATGCGTCAACCACTGTCCCAGCCCCGTCCGGGTGCTGTGCGACTCACAAAGATTTGACAATTTACACGTGAGTACTACTAGCACATAATAATTAAATTTTAATTATTAAGACTAGAGCCTGTGTCATTATTTTAGGTATTCTTTCTTTTGTTGTTTGGGTATTATTTAGTAAATAACAAAAAAAATAAAAATTTGTGAAGTCGGTTTTAGCTAAGTTAAAATAGGTCCAGCAACAAATACGTCACCGTCGTCCGTCACTGGTGTCGTATTTGTTGCTGTAGGTACCTACCTACTTTAGCTGACACCGACTCCAAAAGTAACAATAATGACGTGGTAAACGCAAAAATTGTACATTACACGAAAATTAAAAACGCGACTATTTCATTACTTTTTAGTTATTTTATTTTTTGAAATCGGATATTTTTTTATTTTTTTCCGTATGTTTAATCCTTGACGTAAAAGTCCAGTATTAATATTAATTATATTATTAGTATTAATATGTGTTTATCTGAGTGTCTGTGGCACTGTGTAGTGTAGCGTATATTGTATATGTGACAAGTAAATAATAATGGATCAAGTTAAATAAAAGTTTATTTAAATTAATATTTATAAAATAAAGAACGACCTACTATTAAAAATGGGGTTATAAGAGTTAGATTTATAAAACCGGGTACTAATATAATAATAAGGGAACTGAGAGCCATCTAGCGACGAATTGCTGTAACATTTATATATGCTACAGTAGCTCTTAAACGGGTGAATCAGTCGGCTGCGGTTTTTCATTTGAAATCAGGCTTTTTCTCAAGGCATTAAAACTGTATGTTTTGTCAAAATCAATTGGGCCGTTTTACGATCGTCACTTCTTTGATTATTGCGTTGCTGATTTTTTTAAATAGTACACTTTTATTTTCAGTATCGTTTGAAATGATTCGCAACCCTTTTGTTTTACGTATTATTACCATCCCTTCAATAAATGCCGTTTCGAACCCTCAAACCCCGAAAATTAATCACACATCAATTTTCAAATTTATAAAATAATAATAATAATAATATAATAAATATAATAATAATAATAATATAAAAAATAAAACGCCTATTAACATAAACTATGTTATACCTGCTAGGTACATACATCATCATAATCAGCCTTTATCAATCCACTCCTGAAAATAGGCCCCCCAACCGATCCCTTCCCACTCGCGTTCAATACGGACCGGTTACTGCAGGGGGGTCTGGTCTTCTTCTCTTCTCTTCTTATCTTCCCCCTGGTTAACGGTCGCCCAACACTTCACCTAACTTAATGCAGTCTCCATTTTCGAACCATATAGGCCCATCGGCCATCCATTCTCCTGAGTGTGTGACCAGCCCACTGCCTCTTCAACGAGCTTATTCTTCGTCAGATATCAACTATCGATAGCATTAGTTCCACAGGTACATACATAATAATAATAATATTTATGGACGCTTTTACACCACGTTAATCTAGTCCCGTGGTAAGTTCTCGAAGAACTTGTGTTACGGGTACCAGACAACGGAAACATCGCGTGAGAATTCCAAATTTCACCCGCACTATCTTGATGTCCGGAAATCCACAACATCTCGATTTTTACAGCATTTCCTGCCTCGCACCACAAATATAATATGGAATCAGCTGCCACCTATGGTGTTTCCGAACCGATACGACTTAGGGACCTTAAAAAAAGAGCATACTCACATCTAAAAGTCCGGCAACGCACCTGCTGATCCTCTGGTATAGCGGGTGTCTGTGGATGTCGCTATTCACTCACCATCAGGTGAACCGACTTTCCGTTTGCCCCTCTTCTATAAAAAAAACTTTTATACTATACATATATTTAAGATTTTATTATATTATAATACACATATTTAATACACATCTATGACCCAGAAACATAGGAAACTTTTTGTTCCCAGGCGGGATTCGAACCCGCTACCTCCCGGCTTGAGCGCCAACGTGCTAACCATTGAGCCACAAAGGTCGTCATATTCGAAAACAATTAAAAAGAAAAACTTCAAAACAATATCTGACCAACGCAATTACAATATCATTTTGTACCTATAACAAAAGTCACGTGCAAGCAAAGAACATAACTGAAAATTAGATACGACAAGGAGTAGGGCGGCGAAAGTTATTGTTTGCTAACACAAGTTACCTCTGGAATTTGTTAGTGGATACTTGTTGCTTAACAAAACTTTGTTGTTGTTTAGCAACACATTATATTTTAGCAATTTGAAGTTCATACATGTTGCCTCAATTAATTGGAAAACTGATAGTTATTAATGATAATGCAACGTGCTATGTTAATGTTATTGTGTAGACCGAGAATATCTTTGAATTTAAAATTAGATAAATATAGAAGCCTTCACACCGCCTACAATTATACAAGGCGCAGATCCGGCCTCACATGGAATACTGCTCTTACCTATGGGCTGGAGCGCCCCAATATCAGCTCATTCCATTTGACAACGATCAACGCCGAGGGCTCGAATCGTCGATAGCAAAGTCCTCTCCAATCGGCTTGATTCTTTGGCGCTGCGTAAACATATCGGATCACTTCAAGAAAAGAGCATACTCTCGTTTGAACGGCCGGCAACGCACCTCCTAACCCTCTGGTGTAGCGGGTGTCTGTGGATGTCGCTTTCACTTACCATAAGATGAACCGACTGTCCGTTTGCCCCCTCTTCTATATAAAAAAGAAGTATACTAACAACTATCAAGAGTATTAGAATAATAATAAGTTTGTGAATTCGTGACAAATTTGTAATTGGAAAATATCATTGAACTTGACATATTTTATTTATTATATGTATAACTGTACATTCTTTTTTTGTAAATCTAAACCATCCTCGAATCCCCTTGAACTCACACAAAAAATTTCATCAAAATCGGTCCAGCCGTCTAGGAGGGGTTCAGTGACATTCACACGCACACAAGAAATATATATATAAAGATGCCCTATGATATTGCCGTTCTGCAGTACTGGCCATTTCAAATCAAATTTTTTTTTGTTTTAATAATATTCTTTTAATAATAATATAATTTAATATTAATTTTATTTCAGAAACATGGAATTCTTTTTCCGAAAGTAGTCATTTGTTTATTACTTAGTGTAACATTTTTATCGCATTTCAATCTTTTTCGTCATCATATATACGTTCAAAATTCCAGTAATTATGGAATATGAGTACCGTCGTGGCAGCATCGCGGCACAAGCGGCACGCAACATCAGCGACGTTTACGGAGCTAACACTACAAACCAACGCATCACCTGTTATTGGTTTGCTTACTTCTGTTCTGGGAATTTCGACCTGAAAAATGAACCCCGCGGTCGTCCGAAGACTTTGGTCGGCAATGACGAATTAAAGGCGATTGTGGAAGCTGATGATACACAATCTACGGCTAAATTAGCAGCAGCTTTCGACGTTAGCAGCAACAATATATATAATCAAAACAATATTGGTCCATTTGCGTCAAATTGGCAAGGTATAAAAGCTTGACAAATGGGTGCCCCACGAACTCAATGATCGCCAGCGCAAAGTACGCGTCGAGACGTGCCTTGCACTGTTCAACAGACACACAAATAAAGGAATTTTGAACCGCATAACGAGTGCAACGCATGCGGTTAAAAAATCCTTTATTTCCTTATCGTTTAAATTTTTCATGCAAAACGGCAATTTCATAGGTAAAGACCTAATATTATTAAAATGTATACCTACATATTTATTAGTCTCAGCAAAAAATATTCTATTCAAAATGTCCATCTTTGGCTTTTATACAGGCCTTTAATCTGTTTGGCCACGAATCTATGGATTTACGCACTGTTTCCAAGGGAAAATTCTCCACTGCTTGCTCTAAAGATTGTTTAAGAGACTCAATGTCGCCATGTCGTTTAGAGCAGGCCATGTCCATTTCAAGACTAAAGGGCTGAGTTCTGGGTTAGATGAGGGCCAGTCTTCAGCTCTTATAAAGTCCAGAACGTAGGTCTTATGCCAGACTTGGGTAGTTCGTGCCTTGTGACCAGGTGGAGAGTCCTGGAAAGTCCACGGTATATTTTTTTAAAGTGTATTGCTGAGAGGTTTCACTACATGATCCAAGACTGTATATTGATACACTTTGGCTAAAGTTTTCACTCCTTTTTCACAAAAATGAAGTTTTGTGATTCCTTGATAAGACACGCCCCACCAAACCACCACTGACGCATGATGACCACGTTGTACTTTTCCGATCACTTGGGCAGCTTCTTTAGAACTATGAGCGCACACTTTATCATTTTGCATATTGTATAGTGTCCTTCAATCGTGAAAATTTTTCATCGGTAAAGGGGATATTTCTGTGCCTTTTATCTGCGTATCGCGACAGAAGGCGTTTTGACCGATCCACTCTATTTAATTGTAAAGATTGATTTAGGGCATGTCCTGTATATCGACGATAAGCACCGAACTTCAGGTCTTGTTTTATAATACGCAACAGAGTCCTAGCGAGAATCTTCATTTCTCGCGATAAGATTTTTTGCTTCATAGTGGGGTTTTGACAAATTCTAGCTTTACCAGCATTAACAGCTTTTGTAGTTCTAGCAGCAGGCGGCCGCCCCGATCTTTTCTGGGCTTCGACAGACGAAGTGTTGTTGTATATGTTGAAAGTACGATATACGAACCTACGGTTGATACCAAGCTTTTGAAGTGTCTGGAATATGACCGACGGCTCCATACCCACTTAGTGCAAGGCGATCACTGCAATCTTATTTTCTTTAACATCCCATTCCATATTTTAATTTGATAATAAACACGAAAAAATTTGTGAAATAATGCAAAATCGAAAGAAGTTTTTAAAATAATATAGGTGTTCCAAATCCAAAATAATTAAAAAGTTGAAAAAAAAAAGAAAAGTTTTTCTTCTTCTTGATCGTTCCCTCATTGCTGAGGATCGTGACTCCTCTTTATCTTGTCTGTAAGCTATCGCCATCGGTTCCGCTCCGTCGCTTGATGTAGTGCAGCGCTGACCGTCAATCCAAGTGAAGCCCAGCACCTGGGGCGAATCTAATTGAGCCGAAGGGGCTCTATATACCCCTCTAATAAGAAGAGGGGACGAGAGAGCAGGGGGCAAGGGGCGAGGATTGTACTGTCCCGAAGTTGGGAGGGGTTGTTCTGTGGTGCGGGGCAACCACTCTGTGGAGTCCCTTGCGGGACTGACTAGCCGTCGAAGTGCCCTGTTTGTTTATTAGATACGGGGCATCTCACCAAAGACGGCATTGATAGCATTCGCCGAGTTTTACTGGGAAGAGCTGCGTCCACTTACCAGCTTTCGGGCGCAACGAGTCCCACATACCCGCGTGGGGAGACCCACACCCCCGCGGGATGCCTCAGAGCATTTCCCGGCGTTAAAGAAAAAAAAAGGTTATATATGAGCTGTTCTATAGATTGACTCATCACGATATCTCTGGAACTATAAGACCTAGAGACTTGAAATTTGGTAAAAATATTAACATTTGCCATGTAGAGATCGGCAAAGAACGGATTTTTAGGAAATCCTCTCTCTCCCTCTCTGACTGAAAGAAGTCTGTGCGGGCAGCTAGTTGGTTTATATTTCTGTTTTTCTTGTTTTCGTGTGCATAATATAAAAATACTAAAATGTACTAATAATATAAATTATATGAGTGAAAAACTACCATGATAGTGACTCCACGATAGTTTTTGCATAACCCAAAGTTAACAACCCTTTTTTTTTCTTTTTTTTTTTTTTGGTCTGCAGCGCAAATTTGCTGCCCAAATCGTAACTAGGACCGGGGTTGGTTTTAAAGTTAACAACCCTAGAGCGACCACTGAGAGTAGGTATAAAAAGGGGAGTACACACACGAGATTGCCTTCTGTTCATGGGCTGTGTGAAAGCATGGAACACGTGAGCCCGCTGGGCCGAGCCGAAAGGAGGCGTGTGGGTCCGACAGTGTTACTCCAGCGTTTCACGGTGACGCCTTAGCACAAAATCACTCTAACGTTCCTAAAAAATATTCTCTCCAAAACGCCTATATCAAACAATAAATGTATGTTTTATTTTTATTAAGTGTTACACGCTTAGCATAAATTTGTTCTCTTTGGTTGTGTTATACTTATTTGCATTCCTTCGTATTGCCAATTTATTTTCACTTCAGTTTCATATTCAAAGAAAAAACAGTATTTCGTCTAATAATTTTAGTTTACGGTAAACACGTCGGGTTCAAATAAAGAATAAACTTATAAAAAAAAACAATTTAAGTTTCTACGTAGTGTTCACAATTAGTATCATATGTAAGTATAAGAAAACATCTAACCTATGCTTAGTGTGTGTCATCGATAAAAGGAACCCCACCATGGTTCAGGCCTTGACGTGGCGGTGGCTCAGTAGCCTAGGGTGGGCCCGGCACCTTGGGCGAAGCTAATTAAGCCGAGGGGGCTCTTTGTACTCCTCTATAAGAGGAGACAAAAGTGCAGGGGGCGGGGGCGAGGACGGGAACCTCACCCCATTGTATTGCCCCGACGTTGGGAAGGGTTGTTTTGTGGTGGTGGTATCGAACTCTTGAGGGACTGACTAGCCGTCGAGGTGCCCTGTTGGCTCAACATATCCGGTGCACCTCAACAAAGACGGCATTGGTGGCACTCGCCGGGTTTTTGTGGGTAGAGCTGCGTCCACTTATCACCTTTAGGGCTCAGCTAGTCCCACATACCTGTGGGGAGACCCAATCCACCGCGGGATTACTCAGAGCATTTCCCGGCGTTAAAGAAAAAAAAAACGATAAAAGGATAGGTAGTACGAAAATATTAGTAGTAACTAAAACACGTGAAACTTATGCTTAAGCGAAGACTAAAATCTACCGGGTGAAAAATTATGGATATTTACGAAACTTTTTTATCGCGCTATCTAAAATAATTGGTTCCGAACAAACAGTTACAGGACAGTCTCGTGAAATGGTGTATAATGTTTTAACTATTTTATGCATCGTAATAGAAACAGTGATGGTGAATACCCTTTAATGAAACACCTGTATGGATTGACACAAGATGCGACTGGTGTTTCTCAGAGAAGTGTTCAACGAGTTGATTGAGAAGTACCTACGCAGTCAAGTTGCATACTTACATAGTTACTAAAAACTTGACAAAAAGTCTTTTTTTACGCCGGAAAATGCTCCAAGGCATCCCGTAGCGGAGTGGGGACTCCCCCAGTGGGTATGAGGGACTCGCTGCGGCCGAAAAATGATAAGTGGACGCAGCTACGCAGCTACCCACTAAAACCCGGCGAGTGCCACCATTGCCGCCTTTAGTGAGGTGTCCCGGATCTATTAAGCAAACAGGGCACCTCGACGGTTAGTCAGTCCCTCAAGGGACCGACGCCACCTCCCCAGAGGGGTTGTACCACACCACAGACCCAACCCAACGTTGGCACAGTACAATGGGGTAAGGTTCCCACCCTCACCCCTTGGTCTCCCCCCTGCTCTTTTGTCCCCTCTTTTTATAAGAGGGATGCAAAGAGCAGCTCCTTAGGCTACTGAGCCCCACCGCCATGACAAGGCTTGAACCGTGGTGGGGATGACAAAATATCTTATTTTTATCATACCTACTGTATAGTGGATTTGCACTAGTGTGAGTACTGTGAACGTGCCAGCTTTAGTTAACCGACCTATATGATTTTATTCGTCAAACAATAAAGAAACAAATTAGTCCGCAGAAATTATTTACGCTTAAAATAAGGAAAATTTATTTTTACATCAATTGTACATTTGAAAAAGGAAATGTCGCTTGGAAACCATTTTACCTCTAATTGCCAATTGTATTTGAAAATGGTGGGGTGCGGAGTAGCTAAAATGTATAATTTGATTAAATGAAACCAAAAATTAATAAGATTACCGCATCAAAATGTTATATTTAATTAATTAATTTTGTTTCTTTAGCTTTTGGTTCGTATGAGTAATTATTTTATTTAATATTTGCACAAAAAAAAATTAACATCTTTCATAATATCTAGTCTAGGTGCTTTGGAATTATCTTTATTTAGTCGATTTTGTGTAGCTTTAATGCGATATAATAAGATAAATTAGAAAAAATATTTTATCTATACTAATATTATAAAGCTGAAGAGTTTGTTTATTTGTTTGAACGCGCTAATCTCAGGAACTACTGGTCCGATTTGAAAAATTCTGTCAGTGTTAGACAGCTTACTTATCGAGAAAGGCTATAGGCTATATAACATCACGCTGTGACTTATAGGAGTTAAGTAACGTGGGCGAAGTTGGAGGCAACAGATAGTAAGTGATAAATTTCCCCTGACTTTAAATGTAAGGAAGAAAGTAGGCCCTTCCTTAGACCACTTACCAATTCGTGGGAATTGTTGAATTTCGCGTGTTCGTTTCAACGTTTCAAAGTGTTCTCGTGTTTTTAATTTGGACAAAGGCTTTCTATTAATGCCTACTCCTTGTAGACCTTCATAGAAAGCCTACAATCTTTTGGCCCGTATAATGGTAATATTTTTATGTGATGACTAAAACATACCTAAAAAGATACTATGTTTTTGATGCGACGTTAATGTGATATAAAGTCCCCACAATGCGTATTCAAAGTATATGTTAATAAAGCAATTTAAGGCGGGACTTTCCAGATAAACGGCATTTTGAATTCTGTTTTATTTAGAAACTAAGCCCATTTAAGTTTTGACAAAAATATATGTTATTTAACACTCCATCCATTATTTTCCACCCACTCCATTATTTCGGTTGTTTGGTATACGATTACTTATATTTTGCTGCATTAAAAAAATTGCAAAGATAGGTCAAAATTGAGATGAAAAACCAATTTTATTTGATTAATATCTGGGTCTGTACAATAAAACTTATACCATAATAAACCTTGTCGAAAATGTGATTTAAAACGGTCGTCATAAAGTATTTTTTTATAAATCCCTCCCTTCAATTAAATAAATATGTGTTTTCACTCGCTGCCAAAGCGCTCGACGCGGTTTTGAGCTCCATACTAAAGTCAGTTCTCGGACAGCCCCGCCTTAAAATGTAAAATAAATTCTAGCGAGTGGTATACATACTAGCGGATAAGACAGACGAGCTTTTTCTAAATACTTTATAATTGACAACATGTAGCGGATGTAGACTGACGATGATGATGATGATGATGATGATGATTATTCATGATCGAGAAGAATATCTGAGATCATTATCATCATCATCAGCCCCTACTCGTCCACTATATCTGAGATCACCTCTGTCAAATTCAGTTAAAATGGCAAAGTTGACATAAATAACAACCAATTAATTGTATGACAACACTAAACTAATATCATTCAGGTTACCCCGAGTTATAAGTTATAACTAGTGTAGAATAAACCATAAACTGTATTATAACACGACTTTTTTATAATATACAATATTATATAGATTATATTATATTATAATGTATATTATATTTTTAGCTTAGAAGTTATCGTATTGTAATAATATTCTCCCATCGAAATTAGCACTCTCATTCAAAGACGGAATCTTCAATTTAAAAATAATAAGTTATATTCTACGCCCTGTTTTAATTTACGAATGAAATGGAGACGACCAATGCGCCACAGAAGCTTTATCGATATTGAATTTGCGCGTACTGTTCCAGGAAAGAGTTATTCATTATGTCGAAGGCGTGGTGAGCTAAAAATTTTAACCTCTATTGATGATGATTATTTTTATAGCCTAAATTACCTACTCCTTATAACAACCGCTGCCAGTGAAAGTTCCATAGAAACGGCCTAGCCGTTTCAGAGATTAGCCGGAACAAACAGACAGACAGACAGACAGACAGACAGCCTCTTTATTACTATTAGTATAAATAGTCGCATAGGATACATTTCCAGAATATTTGGAATTGCATAGTCGTATACATCTGAGATAATATGTATTAAATTCTGTTATATTAAATAAGTTTCAATATTATTTTGTGTATTGTTTAATTAGTAGAAACAATGGAGTTGACGTGCCTTGTTGGACAAAAACTCCTATTTAAATAAAGATAATTAAAAAAAATAGTCGTTTATTTAAAACAATCAACGCGCTATAGACATATCTAATACATAAAATTTCCATGTCACAATGTTAGTTACCGTACTTCTCCGAAACGGCTTTACCGATTTTTACCAAATTTTATATGCGTATTCAGTAGGTTTGAGAATCGGCTACTATCTATTTTTCATACCCCTAAGTGATAAGGGTGGTCAACCCCTCAAATTTTAAAAGTTAACGCGGGCGACGCTGCAGGCAACAGCTAGTATTTATTATAATATTTTATTTTGAGCGGTTGACGGGCTTCATACCATTTATCCGCTCTGAATGGAAGAGATATCAAATTGATTTCGTTTGAAACAGTGATGAATTTTGGGTGTCCAATAAATGTGCAAAAAAATTTCACATAGGTATTTTGAATACCATGTGTTTTTATTTTCGACTAAGCGTTTTGTCCCGGATTCGCATGGGTAAATAATTTATAGCCCAAGCCCAAGGATTTTTATAGGTGTAAGAATTTACTTACAGCTTTACTTCCTTTACACTTTATTTTACTTTACTTCTTTTACATTATTTATAAAATAAACCGCGAGAAAATCCGTAAAATTATTTCATTATAAAAATCTTTTCTCTTATATACTTAGTATCGATTATCTATTTCTACATATTATATATTATTTCTACTGATGTTATCTATTTCTTTTCTCAGTTTACTGGTTTGTTTTATTGAAATTATATCACGGTAAATTGATTGGAAATGATTGTTGCACGTATACGTAACTTCATATTTTACAATCCGTTACAATTCTTTCTTTTAAGTCAGTCAGTAATAGATTATATGATAATTATTGTTACTCCATATCAGCCTGTAACAATCCACTGTTGGACACACGCCTTTTTTTATTTCGCTGGGGAATGCGTTTAGGCGTACTAGAGGTCCAAATGACTGAAAAATCTTGTTTCATTATAATGAATGAACTTCGCGTAGGTAAACATTATTCTAAAAATTGCTAGCAATAAATAATGTTTTGACTGACTGACTAATCTCTTATATCCAACCAATGCTTTTAACTAACAATATTCGTGTAATCAAAAATTGCATTTCCCTTTAAAAGTAAGCCATGCGATACAAAAAAAAAACTATTCAACCTTAAACAAAGAACGGTTTGAATTTTCGATAAAATTCACGTTGGAATTTTCGTTTCTATACGAGCACGCTTATTTTTCATTAGATTTTTTTAGCATGGCATGAGGAAAATAATTCCTCAGCTTATCCGAGTTTTTTTATTTATAGTTTAAGCGCTGCTATAGACAATATTTGTGTAGTCGGAGTTGATCCTGTTAGCGGGAAAACGGCAGGGCCTTTTAATGATTTCGGGTTGAATTATTAAAAAGGCACGTTTTTATAGAATATTCGGTTCACTTGGTAATTAATGATCATTGGCGCGCAAGACCGGAGAGCTTGCGAGTTACGGGTGCGTTTCCGCTATCGAGCATGTCATATCACCGAAATAAAGCGGTAATACTTTTTATACGTTATATATTATTATGTAAGTAAACAAATTCCGCCAAATTTTTGCTGCGACGCCGCGACGCTGCGCCGGTTCTGTGCTCTGATTGGCCGACTGATGGCCAATGACGGATTATTGGCCGATGGGAAGTACATATAAATCATTGAATCCCTATTAGGTACGTCAATGACAGATCACTGACCAGTTTCGGAATTTTATGCCTCACGTTACTACTCTATCCGGTTTTATGCTCGACGGTTTCCACCTTTTAAAACCTTTTAAATCAATCGGTTTTACACCGTTTATAATGCTAATAAAGATTTTTGGTACATTATAATATTGGTATGTTTGTTTCAGGTGGAAATGTTGTACCAACGTTATTTCCTAAGAATGAACCAAACTAATATGACCCACCTGCTTGGACTACTTATGGCTGTTTCGGTGACGCTAATCGCTGTACAAGTGAGGACGCTGCATATCACCCAGACCCTTCTCAACGGACTTATGTCACCTACGAATATTACTTTCACGGACGAAGACTTTTACAAGTAAATATATTTGTATGTACTAAATGGAACGACGTGCAGTGCCTGCCGGCCTAGCATGCTCGCACGACAAAATTTTGTCTACCCCTTGTCTCAGTAGCTAACATGCATTTTCAATATAAAGGACGAGATAAAGTAATTTAAACTTAAATAAAAAAAACTGAGTGCCTATTACTTGTATATTGTGGCGTTTCCCTACAATAATTATTATATATTTCCGGTATACGAAGATTGTTCTCGTAGTAGCATTCTTCGTAATACGCGGTATTACCCTAACGGGTAACAGAGAAAATACTCGATGTAGACATTATCTCTATCTCTGGTCAAGAGATATTATCTCGTTATACGCATGCTAGCCTGGCAGGTCCTGTTCAGAAGCGAGTGCCCCCGAGGGGAGCAGCCTTTTTTCAGTACTGGAGGCCTATGTGGACAGGACAAGTTTAATAAGGATAAAAAACTTAATACGATCTTAATCATTAAAAATAAACCCTTAAAGCACTTTAAGCACTAGTAAGAGGTAGTTCCATGCTGCTTTGCAGCCGAATTGGGCCGGCACGACCTGGGTGCCTCTCGCTTACATAACACCGGCGTCAACTGATAGCTATGCTGTTGAGTTTCGCGTGGTTTGTGAGTTTCTGGTGGCCTATTATAGCGGGGATAGGGAAAAGGTGGGCGGCGCATCTGCGTAGCCTTGGTTATGCGGATGAGTATGGGCGTCGGCGCCATGAGGCTCCGACTGCTCGTTTGCCCGCTGATGACATTAAAAAAAACTTGAATCGCTCTATGATTTTTAAGAGGCGTGATGTTTTGTAACCATTTTTTGCAATTTATCTATTGTTAGGAAATTTATTATGTTATTAATAATTATGATGCAATTTTTTGTGATTTTACTAAAAGATATTTTTTTCCAAAACAGCTACAGATTCAACTTCACACCAGGGATGCCACCAACGTTGATACCAAATTATCGCGAATACCAAGATTACAACGCGACTATTATAAAGCGACTCTACTACGAGAAGGAGAGGATTGCTCACATCATCAATATCATAATCCTGGGAATCACAGCCCTGATTTACACATGTAAGTTTTACGTTTTATATATTACTAGTTGGTGCCCGCGACATCGTCTGCGCAAGATAAGATTAAGTTTTTTTATAAAAAGTATCCTATGTTACTTCTAATACCTCCAAGAATATGTGTACAAAGTTTCATGATGATCTGTTAAGTAGTTTTCGCGTGAAAGCGTAACAAACATCCACGCATATTTATAATATTACTAGCTGTTGCCCGCAGCTTCGCCCGCGTTAACTTTTAAAATTTGAGGGGTTGACCACCCTTATCACTTAGGGGTATGAAAAATAGATAGTAGCCGATTCTCAGACCTACTCAATACGCATATAAAATTTGGTAAAAATCGGTAAAGCCGTTTCGGAGGAGTACGGTAACTAACATTGTGACATGGAAATTTTATATATTACTAGCTGTTGCCCGCAGCTTCGCCCGCGTTAACTTTTAAAATTTGAGGGGTTGACCACCCTTATCACTTAGGGATATGAAAAATAGATAGTAGCCGATTCTCAGACCTACTTACTGAATACGCATATAAAATTTGGTAAAAATCGGTAAAGCCGTTTCGGAGGAGTACGGTAACTAACATTGTGACATGGAAATTTTATATATTAGACTAGCTAAGATATTAAATTAATTATATTAATTAGCAATTATCCCGCGAAAAACGCAGTCTTTACAGCAAATGTGTGAGTGCACGCATATGCATGCATATAGCACCGCCCTCCTTTCCCACACTGCATATGCGTACACTCGCATGCACCACCACCCCACATGCACCACAACCACAGTAAAAGACCACCACCAAACAATCTACGTACGTTTCGCCCCGACACCGAGGCATCCTCAGGATGTAGACTCTACGATTAGTAATCGTTAAGTGACTTGCAGGCCCAAACACCCGCCTTATATTAGCTGGTTCCCCCACTACCCCCACCGAATAACCGTATTATGGGAGAATTCGTTAAATCGGTTTGGTCATTCAACAATGCAATCGATTTATTATTTTTATGTTTTATTATTTCGAGTTGTTCCAACACACTTAGTCGAAATCCCTTGTCGCATTTATGTACCTCTTTCGTAATTTTACGGCTCACATGACTACTCTATATGATCGTTATTTTGAGACATAAGTTATTATATCTCTGTGTCAGTAATTACACTACATGTCATATTGTATTTCTTTTCTAAACACGGAAAGTTTTACGTAAGAAATAAGCGGGATATAATTAAGCAGACGGGAACGCGGCACAGCGCATCCCTCCCGGTGAAATATCTATGGAGCCTGTATTTATATAATAATGTATGTATGAATTGCAATTATACGGTAAAAACCTACTACAATATAAATATTCAAATATATGTGGAGACTGGAGTCAATTTAATATCTAAATAGAAAAAACTAAAATTTGTGAAAACTCACTCTCTAGTATGACCTAAGAAAAGTAAGAATAATATAGATATAATAATCAGAATATTTAGAGTAAGAACAAATTTCTTCTAATCTAATCCATGTCATAATGTTAGTTACCGTACGGCGGCTTTACCGATTTTTACCAAATTTTATATGCGTATTCAGTAGGTCTGAGAATCGGCTACTATCAATTTTTCATACCCCTAAGTGATAAGGGTTGTCAACCCCTCAAATTTTAAAAGTTAACGCGGGCGAAGCTGCGGGCAACAGCTAGTTTAATATAAAAAGACCTTATCTAATATTTTTCTATTTGTCTTTACATACTTAGTGCTTTTATTTATCTACTTATCGTCGTGTGTTTTATTTTACAAAATAATACATCTTTTTCTCTACGTAAATACCTAAAATCTATAATGACGTATTTTAATATCTAATGTAATTTCATCATACGACTTTGTATCATTAATAATGTATGTTCCCTGTCAGACGACGTTATCTTTACCTTTAATTTATGCACATAAGTACAAATTATGTATGTATTTAAGTCAATTAACAAATCGGTTGAGCTTATATCTCACAGAATTTCCACTTCAAGAAAACCGATCTTATAAACTTTCATGTCATTTGAAATTCAAGGTTTTTCGTTTCATATAAGAATCTATCATAGGGGGGGCACGGTGATCTAGTGCGTATGTACTCGGTTTCTTGAACGAGAGGTCCGGGTTCGATCCTGACCCCTGTGATGCCTTGAAATAATTTTTTCTTAATTTCTACGTGCACCTGAACATGAGACCGTCGCTGGCTCACCGGTGAAAGAAACATTGTGAGGAAACCTTTGTAGGTGTTGGAAGTTCACCGACCCGGATTGGGCCAGCGCGTCGGTGAACTATAGCCCAACACCCTCCTTGCCTGATTTCGAGGAGGAGACCCGTGCAGCAGTAGGACAGATAAGGGTTGATATTATTATTTATAAGAATCTAAGTCTTAAATTTTTGCGAATATAACCTATTCACAAAAATTTACTATCTAAATTCTAAAGTATGCTCGGAAATACCTGATAAGACTTAGGTACCGCATTATATATATAATAGCAATATATTCGATTTCTAGTGTGCATATTATATAAAACTTAAATTGCCATAGCAAATATTTGGTCCTTATTTAAAATTTCAAAAAATCTTAAATATAATAAAAAATAAAAGTAAATAAAAATATTTCAAAATATAAAAAATGATAAAAAACTTTGAGTTTGTTGTTGTGTCAAAATAATGCATACAAACAATAATTATCAAAGTTATAAAAGATATTAAGTTATTAAGGCAATATGAAAGCAAACTTACGAATAAGCTGTTTCCGTTTTCAGGTAAGCGCCCACTTGTCCGCTTCTTACGCATCGCATCAAACGGATTGTTATATTCTTTGTATAAAAAAGTGATTCTTGAGTGACCTACGATGCGTACATGAGGATTGAGGAGTGGATGCTTATCTTAAAATACAAGTGTATGTTCAGTTGCGTTCATAAAGGTAAAATTTTTACGGATGAAACGTCACAAAAATGTGTAACGTTTTTGTCCAAGAAGAGGGAGAGAATGATTGAGACCTATTGAGAGAGAGAGAGAAAGATCGAGAGACAGCGAGACAGGGTAGACGTCGCAGCTTTAGATTAGTATAAACGAGATTTAAAAATAAGTTTGCCACTTATGACATGTGTACTTTGTACGCACGCACTTTTTTTTATTTGAAAGCAGGTTTTCTAGTAGGAATTTTGACATTTTTATCAAAATTGATTCAGTTATTTCTGGGATATCATTTATTTTGTTATACGTGTGCTATACATTTAATATTTTTAAAGTAATTTGTTAAAGGGTTTAAAGGGTATTTTTAAAGTATAACCTTTTTATTAATGTTAGATATCAATGCTAAAACTGGTTTAGTACCTGTTCGATTATAGTATTAGGTCTTAATTTTGAGAAAGGTTTTATTACCATTTGGTCATTTATCGAAGTGCTTTGACATTTATGCAATGATTGAGATGCGTTTAGCCGATTTTTATGGGAGTCAACAACTTCATCGGGTAGTTTATCTACCGGTTTGTATCGTTGCAGATATAAAAAGTCGTAGTATGGATATTATGAGATCAAACGTCTTGTCCTGTTAACGTGGTTTCGTATAGTATATTTTATTATATGTATTAAGAGAATATAAATATAATAAACTGCGATGTCCGCTAGGCAAATAAGGTTCAAGAGTGGTGGCCGCGTTTGGGTAGACGACGCGACGGTTGGTCGGCAATTTACCGGGTGGGAAGACGATTTCAGTGCAATCGCTGGTCCGTGTTGGATACAAGTGCGTTCATTTAAGGAGGCTTATGTTCAGCAGTGGACTGATAGGAGCTGATGACGATGATAATGAAATTGCAATAAAATCTGTGATAAGTATTCGCGTAATATGAAATCAATATACAATATGTTTCATTGAAACAATTTATACTTGTATTTTAAAACTTTGCTCATATAAATAACTTAATAATACGAGATACAACGATTTTGGATTGAGAGAAAACAGTTAGTGCGGATGAAATCATTAGTTAAATCCAACGAGAAAAAAGTTTTTATTTTAGTTTATAGCACAGAGACTAGGTAGCTAGGTAGAATTAACATTAATTAAAATAAAAACCTAAACATTCATTTAGCCACGTATTTATATTATATAGCCTGACCAGAAATATATAAACCCTGCGTGGTGTCGCCACTGTATCTTTTTTACGTCAAAACATAGTACTATCGTCCATACAGAAATTGTTTTCCGCAATGTGGCGAGGGTTTTTATTTTACTGGTCAGGCTATAAGCACCTTACAATATTTACCACATTTAATATTTCTTGCCTTTAGCTCTACTTTTAATAGTAGTGCTTAAGCTTAGGCAAAAAAATGTCGAAAAATATTTTTCTTTTATTCCCGTTTTATATAACACCTTTCATTTGTAGATGTTCTACCATTTTAAAATTTAAACAATGATTAATTAATCATGAGAACAAGAATTAATCATCTTTACAGGGTTCCGCTAAAATTTGGAAACGGAACCCTAAAAATACGAATAATTTAGTGTAATTGATATTCAGGAGACGTAAAATTAAGTGCCGTCCATTTATAACGATAATCGAGGAATCTTGATTATTTAAAACAATTGAAGTGCCGTAATAAAGGAGCTCAAGATACGTTATCTGTATTGATTGTTCCAAACGCCTCAATTGTAATTAAAACTTTGCAAGTGTTATATTATATGTCTTAATAAGGAAATTTTATATATTATTCTTAGTAATTGGTAATACTGCCTTCGGGCAAGTTATGAATTAGCCTAACATTCATATTATACACTCTACAGTGTGGAGACTTTCGGATTCTACATTCTATATCCAAAACCGTACATCCTTTAGGTCTACGGTTTTGGATATCGTCAAGTCTAGTTAGTCTTTCCTACTAACTACTATTTACTAACTAATATTTAACTGTAAGTTTTTAGTAATGACAATAACGGTGTTACATTTTTAAATATTTTGTAAGTATAATAATTATTATATAAGTATTTGGTTTAACACTAGAAGCGCCACTGTCCCATTTTTGTCCCATACGCAAGTTTGATTGTATGTAACTTTTTTATTTGTTAATTTCTGTCGATGAGACTTTTTAATTTTATTAATTTTATACACTTAAATAATTTAAAATATTTGTAATTTTAAATCGGTAAAATTTTTGGAAAAAAAAATATGTTTAACCTAGAACTGCCGCTGGGTCATTTTTGTCTCGTCATTATTATATTCAAATAATAAGTCATCTGTGAAGTGCCACATATGCAAAAAATCGGTCTGAAATAAATGCACAGATAAAGAATATTATTTATGCATTACTTGTTCTAATGATAATAATAACTAGTTCATAGATAATTTAAAAAATATAAGTGGTCACGATTTTATTACGGAGCCCAAAATATCTGATTTTTGATTCATGATTTGTTGTTTTGCTACTTTTATTTTTGTTAAGCAATAAGAATTTGTTAAGTTGATTATACCTTAATATAAATAAGCCTTATACCAATGATCATTATAATAAGTAGAATAGGACATTTTTTTTTAATTAAGACCCCCCCCCGACTTAATCTTCGGCGCTTCTAGTGTTAAATAAGTGATTAAAATATTTTTTATTTCTGATTCAGTAGTTAGCAGGAAAGTGGACTTAAGGAGTAAGTCCACTTCCCTGCTAACTACTGAATCATATTATTTATGGACGCTATGGATAACAATTTTTTTATTTCTAATTCGAGTGGCGAGGGTCTAGTCACTAGTGCGTATAGGCTCGGTATCTTAAGTGAGAGGTCCAAGTTCGATCCTGACCTCTGTGGTGCCTTGAAATGGGATTTTTTTTAATTTCTACGTATACCTGATGAGACCATCGCTTGCTCACTGGTGAAGGAAATATCGGGAGGAAACCTGCGATAGTCTAATGCTGTGAAGATCAAATCGGGGGCAATTTGCACCGGGCAGTCCACCGTGTCCAGTGGAAGAACATATTATGTGGTCACGATCCTCAGGAGTGAGGGAACGACGACGAAGAAGAAGAAGAATTTACTTGAAGCAATTTTTTAATAATATCATTCTTAAAATTCTATAACAATTATTCTATTTTACAATGTAATTCTTGTGTTTGCATGTGACTGAACCACGACCTAAACTCATCCTGAACGGTTGCTACGATTTGGATGTTTTTTTTTTTTGTTTTTTGAGAATGGTTTTGGATTTGAGAATGGCTTGAATTCATAATTCGGTCTACAAAATGTTTTATAGCGGACGTCGTTTGTCGGATCCGCTAGTAAATCTATAATATCATAGAATGATTCAATATAAACGCCAAATAATCAACCCTCACATTTGATACGACAGGTGACTAACTAGCTATCGAGATCCCTAGACCCTAAAGGGACACCCTATTATGTATAATAATAGATATTCAATTACGTTTTTCAATGGAAAGTGTCTCGCTTGTAATTGGTACAAAAGTTATTCTGTGAGTCTTTCTTAGAAACGGCAAGTGGATTCCCCTTTCATGCTGTTGTTACTTTTATATAATATTTTAATTTAGTTTCCTAGGGGCAGTGAAAAACCTATCTTTTTTTCCTAAAATTTATGTATTTATGTTGATTAAATAGAATAAAATAATGAAACATTCATTTATATTTGTTTTCCCAGGAACCCAGCATAAATGTCATTAATATAAAGGCGTCATCGTCTTAGTTTCATTTAATTAGTATTGGGGATCCATTTATTAGCTTAAAACAAGTTTTAATCTAACAATTTTAGCAGAAAAAGATTCTAAATGAATAAGGATTTGTGGAATAGATTTCCCTCGGTGATATGGGTATATTTAAGTTAGTCTCTACTATTGAATTTGGAGCACAGCTAATTTTGAATGGATACCTTTAGTTCGATTCAAATGTCACTAGGTATTAAATAAACTTGTCCTAATAAGGTCACTTTTTGTCAATATATTTGTGTTCTTCGTTATATAAAGGGCAAATTCTAATAATCCCTATTATTACTAATATGAAACTATCATACTAGTTAACTTTAACTACCCACTAGTAAGATAGTAGATTTTTGTAAAAAGAAATTCTCCACCAGTGGGGATTTGACGGTGGGTATTATTGAACTAAACCACAATAACATATAAAAAATTTGTTCCTTAATTAACCACACGTTGTGATCTCTAATAATGTCATAAAAATATAATAATAATATAGAATATTATTTCTCTCACATAATATCATAGATAAATAAGTACCGAAAAGGAATCTCTTTAATAATAATTGGACACAGTTTAAGATCGGCAATTTTTTTTTATTACACAATTTAAAAGCTGCAAGGCTTTTTCGTTCTAAAATAAGTTGGGCGTTGGCGTTAACTTCAATGGATACCGGTCCTAACAGCTAATTACTAACTCAGGCTTCATTAAAGATTAAAATCAAATTTCAATTTGCTAAGTCAGAAACGTTGTGAAAGATGATGAAAAAAAGTTTTTTTATTCAAATTATCAAGTTGCGCTTTTTTATTACCAACTTTAAATCATTAACAGACGTTCGAATATGGTGCGTTCTGTTATAACCCTGACCTGTTAACCTTATTCATTACTCAGCATCCCTATTCTATCTATCTAGCACTTCTATCCTTTAGTAGGTGTTAATACGTATCCGTCCCATCAGTCTCAATTCCATCTTCCATCCGCGCTAGACGTGTGCATTAAAATTAAATATAGTTTTTTTTTTTTTTTAAAAGACTTCTGCCTTGAGGCTCTTAACATTGGTGGCAGCGGTGGGATCTGATGGGTCCCAGGAAAAACGTCTCTATCCTTCAAAGTTTAAACAAGCGATTTAATATCGATTTAATATCCAAAAAGTACGCGATTTAAGTGTTTTCTAAAGACGTTGAAATTGTGTGACAGACAATATATATTTAGTTCTCATTATAAATAGAATCATCAGTGCACACCTCATGAAGTACATCCATATTTATATATAAACATCGAACCTGTGACCGAGAGTATAACCGATCAACGCAACGTTTGGAGGCTTGGAAACACGATACGTAAGACGTCGCGTGGGACGAACAGCAATGATAAGACACATCGCTATCGCTCTAGCTGCATTCCTGTAAGTCAATTCTATTTTTGTCATTTGGTCATTGCGATTCATCATCATCATTAACTGTTATAACAATATTGTTAGATTATAATATAAGAAAACTTTTATACACATCATATTATTCAAATTTATTAAATATAGATTTTGTAACCCAATACATTTAAACATACTATATACATTAAAAATGGCAAACAGCAGAGCTCCGAGCCCAAAATTCGAAAATCCTGACATATATTTAACTACCGAGCAGGATGGTGTTACTTGCACTCCTCCCGTGGAGTCGCTTCCATCTGGACCTGTTACTAGGTCCAAGAAAAAAACTGTCACCAACACTGCTGGCGCATCAACTAAGATAGAAATAGATCTTTCAACTTTATTAAAATTCATAAAACCATACGATGGCTCGAGGGAAACCCTAAACTCATTCCTAGTAAACTGTAGCAATGCCTATGACCTAGCCACAGAACCACAGAAAGATATATTATTCAAATATATTCTTTGCCAACTACAAGGTAAAGCCCAAATCGCTTGCTCGATTAAAGAATTTTTAAACTGGCCACAACTCAAAGAATTTTTGAAAACACAATTCAGCGAGCGGAAGCATTACGCTCATTTACTGACAGACCTTCAAGAGTGCAAACAGCTATCAAACGAACCTGTTAGCCAGTATGCGTTGAGGGTTGAAACTTGTTTATCGCAACTCCTTACAGAAATATCAATAAGTCATGGTCACAAAAGTAGGGAAATGATAGGAAGGACAGCGGCCATGGAAGAATTGGCGCTTCATCACTTCCAAATGGGACTAACACCACGTATATCAAACATAATCCGGTGTAAATCCCCTAGAACTCTTAATGAAGCTGTCAATATAGCAATTTTGGAGGAAAAGATTCAACAATTTCTTTATAAAAATTCTCAGTCTAGTGCGAGATTAGAGAAACCAAAAATGAGGTCTAATTTTAACCAATATTCCTATAATCAACAAAATAATAAATTCAACCGTAATATCCCAAACCAATCAAATTTTAAGTCATCTAGTAATTATTATAATAATCAAAATCAGGCTTCAACCAGTAGCTCGGAAATATTCTGCAGATACTGCAAGATACCGGGTCACACGCTAGAACAATGTCGTAAGCGACAGTATAATAATGAACGGTTTAAATTCAACACAAACAATTCAAAGACACAACACCGTGTTCATTTAGTGACCGACAACCCTGATGAAGGTAACTTAATAAGTGTAGCTAACCCCACAGAGGGCTATGACACCGTAGACTTTAGCTCAAAAAACGAGTAAATGTCTCGTCCCAGTATCGTGCGGGACTTAGTCGAGTACAAATCGATACACTTACTCATAACCATAATGTTGAATCTATTGACTCTAATCACAAGATCCTGACTCCGCTACACGGAAGTCAGATTTCTAAAATCCAACATAATTTTAAGCCTGCGTCGCTACATGATCGTCAGGCTAACACTTATTCTAAGGCCAATTACAAACAGGGTAACCAGTCCCAACCTTATAGTGGCTATAGTAATACTAAATCCAACATTTTTGAAATCACCAATGATCCAGCTATTATGCTCCTACCACACGTAATCGTAGAATCCTTAGTATCCGATATTCCTCTTTCCTTACTTGTTGACTCAGGATCCTCTGTGAGCCTAATTAAACATTCGTGCCTGCAAAATCATCCTAAACTTATAAAGGAGACTATTCAACTTAAGGGTATTGACTCATCAGAAAATCCTATCCTTACACGAGGTCATTTTCAATTAAAATAAAAAATTGCTAAATCAAACGTTTCTCACAAATTTCATGTTATTGACAAAATTCATTTACCCTATGATGGCATTATTGGCTCCGACATGCTAAACGCGCTTAATTGTAATATAGATTATAATAAAGATATACTTAAAATCGGGAAGGCGGCAATTAAAACTACACTTCAACGATCCTGCTTACGTTATTCCCCCTAGAACTGAACAAATTATCGAATGCTCTGTTTTAAATCCAGAAATAAAGGAATAATTGGTTTTGGATCAAAAAAATTCCGAATCATTATTAATAGCAAATTGCATAGTTCAAGTTCAAGAAAATAATAGAATAAATTTATCTGTAGTCAACACTTCTGAAAGAGAAATTAACTTAAAATCTAATTTAAATTTAAAATTGATTCCGATTGAGCCTTGCGAACTCTATGCATATCAATCCGCGACAGTTAACCATATAAATGCTTATTCTAATGCTACTTAACGCACAGAAGAAGTTCTAAGACAGCTACGGGTCTCTCACCTCAATGATGAAGAAAAGGGTGCCCTTATGCAATTATGTTCAGATTACTCCGATATTTTTCATCTACCGAGCGAGAACCTGACGTTTACCAATGCGTTAAAACATGATATAAGGACAACTACAGACGCCCCAATTCACACCAAAACTTACCGGTTTCCTGAGGTGCATAAAACTGAAGTTCGTAACCAAATCACTAAAATGTTAGATCAAAATAGAATTGAACCATCAAACTCACCATGGTCATCCCCAATATGGGTCGTACCAAAGAAACTAGATGCGTCTAATATCCAAAAATGGAGAGTCGTAATAGATTATAGAAAATTGAACGATGTAACAATCGGCGATACATATCCCATTCCCCAAATTACAGAAATTCTCGACCAACTAGGCCAAAGTACTTACTTCTCAACTTTAGACCTTGCATCTGGCTTTCACCAGATTTTATTAAATGAAGAGGATAAATCCAAAACAGCATTCACTGTCCCAGAAGGTCATTTTCAATTTCTTCGTATACCGTTTGGTTTAAAAAATCCACCTTCAACTTTTCAGAGGTTGATGAACTCTGCTCGCTCTGGACTACAAGGTATACGTTGCTTCATATATCTCGATGACGTCATTTGCTACTCTCACGACATAAAGACACACATACAAAATTTAGAACTAATTTTTCAAAGAATGCGAAATTTTAACCTTAAGTTGCAACCTGACAAGTGCGAATTCTTACGCCGTGAGGTCGCCTACCTTGGTCATGCCATTTCTGCCGACGGCGTCAGGCCGAATCCAGACAAAATTAAAGCCGTACTCCAATTTCCTACTCCACAGAACCCTAATGACATAAAATCATTTCTCGGACTGGTATTAACAAAATAAATAAAACATTTATCGTACTCGAAAACCGCTAAACCTTTAACCAGTCTCCTAAAGAAAGATCAACCCTTTGGCAAAACCAACAACAGATAGCATTAGAAACCCTAAAAAATAAACTTACATCAGCTCCCGTCCTTTGTTATCCCGATTTCACCAAGCCTTTTACGCTCACGACGGATGCATCAAACTACGCCCTTGGAGCGGTTCTTTCTCAGGGTCCCTATGGTCAAGAACGACCAATCGCCTACGCTTCTCAAATCCTCAATGAAAGCGAGAGCAACTATAGTACTACGGAGAAGGAACTGTTGGCGATATTATTCGGATGCAAAACCTTTAGACCATACCTCTACGGCCAAAGATTCCAAATTGTCACTGACCATCGCCCTTTAAAATGACTCTTTAATCATAAAGACCCGTCAAGTAAATTACAAAAATGGCGTCTCAAGCTCGAAGAATTTGAATACGAAATAGTCTATAGAAAGAGTAAACTTAATTCAGCTGCAGATGCTTTGTCCCGTTATCCTGTTAATTCATATATCCAGAAATCAATAATCCGTTACCATTAAGCAGCGACCCAACACTTCTACCAGAACCCTCTATTAGCGATAACGAGCTAAGTGAATGGGCCAACGAGAATACATTACCATTAAGAAACGTTCCGACACTTTTGCCGGGACCACCTGTTGACGATAACGAACTTACTGATTGGGCCAAGGTAACATTCATCCCTATGGACGAAAGGGATTTAGATTTCACACCCTTAACCCCTCTTGTTCCTATCGAAAAACCAGTCATGCCCAATAACGCGAATCCAAATCCGATCATTAATCCTCAACCGTCAACCAGTTGGCAAGTGCCATCTCCACCTGAAATTTCTAACCCTGAACCACATCCTCAAATACCGGAACTGACGTTAATACCAACAAGCATACCAAGTCCCAAGTCAAATCCAGAGCAACCTCTAATCACTTTGGAAGAACTATACTTGCCCGTGACTGAAATTCCCGAACATTCTTTAAATCATGAAACCTTACGAACGGCCTCAAACGAGATAGAAAATTCTGTCGCACCACAAGTATCCTTACCTTTACCCGACGAAACATGTAACAATTTCTTGAAATCACCTACAACGTCCTTTAACACAAAAATAATAGAACACAATAATAGCCTGCTTAAGAACACCCAAAAATTGATAATAATACCTACCTTAGTAGACTTGGACGAATCAATGCCCTACGTCCAAGAAATAATTAATAATTGTCCGGAACCTACTCGCAACGAATTTTTAAATCTAGAGCGAAGTCTATATACCTGCTTACCTTTAGAATATGAAAATAAAACTTACCTATTCACGTTCACGAAGGTTCACTATTTCGACGATCATTCATACCCAGATATATTCAGGTCCCTAAAATACGTACGAGATGAGATTATGATGACTTATCCAACTGAAAACGACATATGTATATCCGATTTCAAAAATCCATTCGATAGGCATTCTTTCGTAAAAATTTATAATATGTTGAGCTATCTGTTTGATGGAACCAATATCAGAGTTCATATATATCATGACCAAATAATATATCCAACGTTGAATGAAATTCCAAAAATTCTTAAGGAAAACCATGACATACCTATTGCTGGTCATCTTGGAACCAACATGATGCTTAGCCGCATTAAAGAACGATATTTCTGGAAAAACATGCGAACAGATATCAAATCCTATAATAAAAAATGTCAATCTTGTCAATCTAATAAAGCCTTGCGCAAGATAAACCGAGCACCCATGGTTATAACGTCCACATCAACTTCACCATTCGAAAGATTATCCATAGACATTTCGGACCTCTTCTTGAATCTGGAACGGCTAAGTTGAAATTCATCTTAACTATGCAGGATGATTTAACAAAATTTAGTTTAGCATATCCAATCCGCAGTGTCACCGCCGAAGAAACAAGCGAGTGCCTTCTACACTTTGTATCCCTATTTGGAATCCCTAAACACATACTTACCGATCAAGGGACAAACTTCACTGCGGAACTGTTCCAAACAATGTGTAAATTTCTGAAAATCAAACATTTATTTTTCTCACCATATCACCCACAGACTCAAGGAGCGTTAGAGAGATCGCATTCTACCTTGAAAGAGTACCTCAAATCATACATAAATGACAACCAAGACAACTGGCCTCGGTATGTTTATACAGCCATGCTAGCATATAATACAGCCGTCCATTCAACCACTCATTACTCCCCATACGAATTACTGTTCGGACATAAACCGCATATTCCAACATCGGTCTACGAGGAATCATTAACAGCTACTTACCCCGAATACGTGAGGATGCTACAACATCGCCTTAAATTCACTCGTGACAAAGCACTAGAGTTTATACACAAATCCAAAACAACCTCTAAAGAATACTACGACACTAGCACTCGTGCTGTCGAATACAAGGTTGGCGATTACGTTTTACTCAAAAATCACCTAAGACTACGCAAAGCCCTATCCCCAGTATGGAAAGGGCCATTCAAGGTGGTAAAAATACATGGTAACCACACGCTTTCACTACTCATTAACAGGCGCCACGTCAAACATCATTATGACGAAGTAAAACACGTGGAAACCGAGGGTACATCTCATCCTGAAACATAAAATATTATAATTAAGATAACTCCATTATAATATTTATAAAAAACCTATCTTTTCTTACAGCATGACGGCTCATGCTCTTCAAGAGTATACCCGTCCAATCAAGTCTGGCCCAGGCATTTACTTTGATCCAATCGGAGAACTTAAGATTAACGTTGGTCGTCTAGATATTGTTACTCCCTACGATATTTCCGACATTGAGCCGCATATGAAAAATATTAATTCTATCTTAGGTACGCTACGATTTTTATGTAATCAGATCCAGATGGAAACAATGATTAATCTAGAATGTCAAAATATTTTAGAACCACTAAGTGTAAGGTATAATGATATTGTCTCAGCATATTCTTCTATTTCACATTTAATTAGTAGTAAAAGATTTAAAAGAGCCTGGATAGGT
This sequence comes from Helleia helle, assembly GCA_963853865.1. NCBI lineage: Eukaryota > Metazoa > Arthropoda > Insecta > Lepidoptera > Lycaenidae > Helleia > Helleia helle. The sequence continues at coordinate 13,103,763 of OY971420.1, forward strand.
GCCGTAGGAACGTTGTCTAAAACTATATTTGGCACTTTGAATGAAGATGACGCAATTAAATACGATAACGCAATACAAAATGTCCAAGATAATGAAAAAAGGCTTAGTTCATTGATGAAGGAAAATATTTTAGTCACAACTACAACCTTGTCCAAATTTAATGATACTCTTCATAAAATAAAGATCAATGAAGCTAGCCTTGATGAAGCCGTTAACGACCTCTCCTTAAAACTTAAAAATATTTCTAAGATTTCTGTTGAATTAAGTTACAAATCAAACATAGATTCGATCTTGACCAGTATAGAAGCATCCTTGCTTACATTATCGTTTCAAATGGAGGATATAACCAATGCAATTTTGTTCAGCAATCGCAATACCTTGCACCCTGCTATATTACCTCCGAAACAGAAAGAGCTGGTCGACAACTATAGACACTTACCAACGAATGTTAAATTACCAATAAGTTTAGAATTAAGGAACATTCATATACTACTAAATGTATCTAGTATTTGTTATAATTGTTATAGTTTTAACGATAAGATAATATTTGTATTAAGATTACCATTAGTTTCTCCAAAGGAATATGAATTATTTCATAATATAGCATTGCCCACTCCACATAATGATGTAAACCTAAATACTTTTAGTTTTATAAGACCTAGCAATAAGTTTATCGCAATGACCAAAGATAAGACAGAATACTGTTATCTCGAATCGCTTAGGGATTGCCAAGCAGTTAGCGCAAACGACTACATCTGCAACGTAATGACCGTTTTTCCTACAAGTTCTCATCCGAATTGTGAAAGTGAATTAATGTCAAAAGTTATCAGTGTTTTACCTGTGCAGTGTCAAACAGACTTCCTCAATGGAATATTAGACTTATGGAAGCCTATTTCAGACAATAAGTAGATCTACATATAATCCCAGAATAATAAGGTGTACTTGGACTGTATTAATCAGAAAATTGTAGAATTAGATATATAGTTGGTACTGGTATTTTGAAGGTGCCACAAAACTGTGTCGCATTTTGTAAAACTACAAAATTAGTTCCTAGATTTAGTGGCTTAAAGCTAAACATAAGTGTTCCTCGTTCTGATTTTAGTTTGATCAAAGATCCTTGTTGTGTTTTAGATAAGTTCCAAAATGAAATAAGTAATGAGCCCCCTATTAAACTTCAAAATATTGATTTAGACATATTCACTTCAGAAACTAGTTTAAAGTTAAAATCTATGTCAAAAGAAGCTGATAAAATCTTAAACCAACACCGAATTATAAAATACGGGACTCACTACTCAATATCTATAATGCTAATGTTTTCTTTAATTTGTAGAAATACAGTAAAGTATTTCTAAAATGTTTTTATGTATTAAATCGCAGCGTCTTTCCCATCGCTTTCCTAAACTCTTCCAATCAACCCAAGACCAAGACATAACCCTCGATCCTATTAATCCCGATAGAAATCCCAAACCCTCGGTGGAAGAATCCTAACCTAACAAACTTACCAAACTCTCTTCCGGTGAAATTTCTTCTCCAAGCATTAGGGTCAAAGTGTGACCTTGCATTCTCTAAACTTCAGGCCCCTGAAGTTTATTTTACCCCGGGGAGGTGTTATAACCCTGACCTGTTAACCTTATTCATTACTCAGCATCCCTATTCTACCTATCTAGCACTTCTATCCTTTAGTAGGTATACGTATCCGTCCCATCAGTCTCAATTCCATCTTCCATCCGCGCTAGACGTGTGCATTAAAATTAAATATAGTTTTTTTTTTAAAGACTTCCGCCTTGAGGCTCTTAACAGTTCGAACCGGTGCAGCGGACCGGTACGGTGCCCACGACACGATACACCACTACAGCAGACGGACACCACTACAGTCCAGTACTTTCCGTGATACTGGGCAGTGATCACGTCGACATGCCTCCATATTTATCTAAACAATCTAAAATCATGTTAGTTGTGCCAATAATCATCAGATCGATCCTAGGTGGGATTCGCACCTGTGAGTGCGCTACTCTAAACAAAAACCACTGCGAGCGCCTTCAGCCGTTTTTTTAGAAGGCCAGAACCTGGGTACGCCCATGACTAAATGATACAATATTTTTTGATCCTGCAACAATTAATAGTCCAACGCCAATCGTCAACCGTTTGATTATAATTCATAATCATTATCAACCCACTTCCGTCCACTATTGGGCTTATTCTTAAGCATCTTTTTATCAGTGGTGATCTTGAATAATCATGGCGCTTCAACTTTTAATTGCAAGATATTATACATTTTAGAATTCCTCAAATCTTCTACAAGATAACGAAATAAAAGCTTGAGAATTATAATGACACAATTTTTAACTTTAACCATAGAGGACCAAGACGGCAAAAGTTAAAAATTGTATCAGTCACGTGACCATGGTCGCTATAATGAAATGTCGGAAATGTTAAACTCTTAATAAAACGTAATAAAAACATAGATTTTTTTTCATATAAGTCAAAATATAAGATTTTTACTATAAAATATGAACTCGCATACGAAGCTTATATTACACGTTAAAATACAAACGAGCAGTAATAAAGACATACGAATGACGAATATTCGACCGCCCGTAACAAATGCGATATGCCTACATATAACAATTTATTTTTTAATAAAAATAACATTTCCTCTGTAAATAATATTATTTAAATAAAAATCTGAATCCTTTTGAAACGCTATATTCACGGCTTGTCCGGGCTTTACTACACTTATGTGAAAAGATACTAAATAATGCTATACTAATTATATTCTTAAATATCTGCGAAAAAATGATTATTTTTACCTGAAGCCGTTCAGAGTATACCGAGCATTAACTACCTAAATTTAAGTAGTGAATAAGATTACGCTTACTACTATTACTACTAAACTGGTCCTAACGTCATTTTCTATATTTTCGTTCTACATATGTGTAAAAATGGTAGGCGATGGGTTTTAAACTTTTCAAGTTTGTTGGTTTATTTTACATTCATCATATTTTGCAATAAAATAATGCGATATAATATTCATATGTTTAATATTGTTTTTCTTCCCACAGGCCTTCTCGCTTGCCTCAGTCGACCAGCAATGAACGAGATCTACTTGCTGACGATATCCTACGTCGTTCTTGTGACGTTTCTATTAATTGAACTGTCACTGGACGGAACATCTGTACTCAGGTATTATACATATTTTGTTAATTTTATTTAGTATTCACTGTTTCACCGTTTTTAGGGTTCCACTCTCCGAAATGACAAAACTATTCAGTTTATAATGTGAGTATGAACCTTATAGAATCACTCCGTTGTCCGTCTGTCTATCGGTCTATGAAATCAAACCCTACAGGGTACTTCCCATTGACATATGATCATGGGATCACGATAACGGGTAAGACGATAGATCTCACATCATAAATACAGTAAAAATGTCTGAAAACTGTCTAAATGTTTTATTCTATAAACAATACGTTTTTCTGTATCCTCAAGTAGGACTTGCGCTTGTCTAGTTTTATTATTTTTCCGTGAAATCTGCGTTACTATCAACAATTCTCCTTCTATGATGTAGCTTATATCTCTTAAAATTTATTTAAAGTATTTATTCCTGCAATTTTCTTCCTTAAGCGAAACTTTAAAGTTTCGTCTAAGTAAGAAGACGCTCACTTCATTAAAGTTGCGACCGTCTCTGATCCTAAAAGAGCTTTTACAGATTTTAAATCATTATTTGTACACTTAAGCTTCAGTTGTGAGACACGTTTCTTATTTTGTTTGCAAGTTTATCCTAACTAATTTTATTGGTATTCCGATGTTTTTTTTTTTACATTACAAGAAATATTTTTAACATTTTTCCTATAAGGAAAAGTTGAACAGTAGATATTTTATTTTACGAATTCAATTTAGAGAATACGAATAATAATTTAGGTTTTGCTATTTTTATGACTTATATTATTCTATTAAAATATTCTGAAATAGGTTTCTGTACCGATCAAAAACTAATTTGCGGCAAAATATTTCTGCCAGCTAATCACTGTGTATAATGTGTTTATGTGCTTTTTATTTAAGTTGAATAAAAAATATATTTGTTGAATATTATTGATTATATGACTAGCAGAGACCCGCGGTTTCACCAGCGTTCTTTTCATTCCCGTGGGAGTACAGGGATAATATTATGTATGCCCTATATGTTATTCTGATGTATTTAAAGCTATGTTATTCTAAAGTTTTATTAAACTTCATCCTAGTTTTTGCATGAAAGAGTAACAAGCATACATCTATACATTCTTGCAAACTTTCGCATATCCTTCTTAATACTATAGTAGGATTATTATTATCTGTTATTCCCTTCCTAACTTAACTGAAATTTTATTTAACCTGAGAAAATATTTCTTTAAGTCGCAATATGAATCAAACTATTTATTTAGGTAATTCGTTTTAGGTTTTTTTTAGGAAGTGGTAGACTTTTCGGCCTGATGGCCTTTAAGCTCAATCGGTACAGTAAATAAATGAGCAGATGACTCACTTAAGAAATATTCGAAACGGGGACGGCCCCCTCCGCGCCCCGCAGGGGCCCTTTATTCCCTCATCTTATAAGAGGGGTACAAAGAGCCTCCTCGGCTCAATTCGCTTCGTCCAAGGTGCTGGGCTCACCCTAGGCTACTTAGCCCCACCGCCACAACAAGGCCTGAACCATGGTGGGGGGACTGACGATCTTCGTGCAATCGCCCTGGCTCTCTGTTTAGTTTCTCTGGCCCTAGTTTAGTATTGACAAACCGGGTATTATTGCTTACGTCGGACCTTAAACTTACTGATTGGAATCGCTAGATTCAGTGTCGAGCATGGAACACAGTATAAAAGTTAAACAAAGTTGTAAGAGGTCATTAAAATGGATTCGTAAAGTCAGAAAGGCTTTGAAGCCATTTGCAACATCAGAAATAAACAAAAGGACTATTGTATTGTATAGCTTTGTTTAATTTTAACTGTTTAAAGGAACAAAGTATAAGGTTTACCGACAAACACACCTTTCTGTGTAAAGCAAAATGAAATAAAACAGATTTCCTCAAATATTATGAATGGAAATTGTTCCTTTTAAAAATTTACTATGCAAAAAAATATACAGTAGCTAATACTGTATTTTTTTGCATAGTAAATTTTCTTTGATCACTTTGTTTTTGCAGAATGGAATTTCGTAGAAATTTTACTAATATTGTAATTAAAAGCTTTATGTATCTAGTTAAGGCCCATGTCATCATGTCAGTGCATGATAATGGGGTGATGTTAGCGCGCCATCTTTGATCGATAGGTTTCTTTTGAGACCTAAACGTTATGGATTTTACGAACTCTTATATTATGCTTGCATGAAAATCGGTCAATCTATTGCAAAAATATGTGACTGATCTCTCCTAAACGGTTGGACTAATTTTGTTGAAAATTTTTGTGTGTCGGAGTTTAAGGAGCATTGAAAAATATTTCACATTCACAATTCGATCTACACCAAAATATATTGGTGCAGGTCAACGTATATTATAATTTAACACATAGTTGACATTTGAAGAAAATATTTTAAAATTTTACACCTAGCATTTTTTAAACAATTATTTTAATATATAATATCTGTTATTAAATCAAAAAGAGTATTTTTATTCGTGTGATATACCTATTATAGATAGATAGATAGTATAACTTATCTTCTAAACCAAAGTGTTAATTCACTTTTTCCGCAAACAAATTTTTTTTAACGTCATTATGCGTCGTCATTGCTACAAATAATTCAAGTTTAAACCTAATTGTTTTTGGCCTAGGTCTCTAAACGTAAGCTCCGGGACGTGCGCTCTCTTCACCTATCTGACATACGCGACGCTCCCGTTGAGACTGCACGAGGCGACGATTGGTGGTCTTGCCCTGGCTGCTGTCAACATTGGGGCCAGCCTCATGCTGAACAGGGCCAGCGATTATGAGGTAATATACGTCACGTTTCTATTTAGAAATTACGCTAACTCCGGTAACTGATTTGAATCCAAACAAGTGCAATGAATAAAGATCTTCACCGGGTCACGAATGTGTTTATATGTATTTACAAATTGCCAAAGAGAACCCGCTCCCAGTATCCGTACTAGAAGTCCCATGGCTATGTTAGCGTGTTGGGATTGTTAGGTATATTTATTTATTTATAGAATTGTTAGCTGTATTTATTTATTTCTTATTCTTTGGCTAAATCTAATGCTGAACATATACCCGGTAGGAGGGCTCTGTGTCGCACTCCCGACTGTATGGGCACCACCATATTGCTTGTTTCTCCCCGTGAAACAGTTTTGCTGTGTTTTGAAGAGAAGGGCAGTGTAATTATTGGCACATAGACTTGACATCTTATGTCTCAGAATATGCAACATATAAATAAGTTGCCTGGGCTAGTTCCAGGTTCTACTACTAAACTAGTTCATGTTTATGGGCGACGTTGACCACTTACCACCAGGTGGCACGTCTGACAGTTTGCCTATTCAAGTAATATAACATTCGTAAAGAGCGGTATCTTTACGAATATTAAGGATCAAATAGGTAATGAACTTTCTATAAATTTGCCATGATAACAGTAACTTATTTGTAGCACTATAGGTAATTATACAGGTTTTTTATTATTTTATATAGAAGAGGGGGCAAACATGCCGTCATTTCATTTTGAGGTAAGTAATAAGCGACATCCATAGAGACCCGCTCCATAATTAGCAAGTGCGTTGCCGACTTTTCAAATGTGAGTATCCTCTTTGAAGGTCCCTAAGTCGTATCGGAAATACCGTAGGTGATTTTCGATTGATATACTTGTACGTTTGTTTTGTGTCAAATATATTTTTCCTCTTCGGTTTAATGGTTTAGAATTTCAGTTAGTGGCATAATATGTGAATAATTGTATCGTTATAATAATTGATTTTGTGTTATTTCATCATATAATTTTTTTCTTAAAGTAGGTACTACGACATAGGTCAAGTGTTTCATTAATAAAGCAGAGCTTCATGGAAGCTTCCTTTTTCTTCCATTGTATTTATGTATTAACACATAAGTATGTGTTAATACATAAATAAGATTTTACTTGGTGTAAGTACACCAAGGACATTTTAACTTGCGAAGGGTAAAATAGACTTCTGTTCAACAGCAACATACAAAGTTCGATAGGTCGCCATACGGTAAATCGTTTAGACTTATTAATGTTTCCCGACAATTGTTAAAAGAAAAGTGACCTTCTTTGGACACTTGCAAAGAGGGCCCGTCTTCGAATATCTACGGACAATCCTCGAGGGCAAGATACCGGGTAGAAAGCCACCAGAAAGACCAAGCCGAAAGTAGTTTGACGACATAAAGGATTGGTCCGGATTAAGTTACCACCAGATCAAGAGAATATCTCATAATCGGACGGAATACCAAAAGCTGACCTCCAAACTTCAATATGAAGATGGCACCCCATAGTGATGAATGTTTCCCGAATCACTTCCAGCAACTCGGCTAATATGATAATGTCGTCAGCAAAACGAGTACGCGAGAGGTGTTCGATATAATATTCACGCCAGTCCAGTCATAAACACGTTTCTGCTTTTTGTAGAATCTTTGCCATTTTAAACATCGTTTATAAGTATTACTAGTTGTTGCCCGCAGCTTCGCCCACGTTAACTTAGATTTTCATCTGTATCCGCAGTGATGCTGATTATTTTTGTAGCCTACGTTACTGCTTATAAAATCAGCTATCTACCAGTAAAGTTCCTGTCAAAATTGGCCCAGCTGTTTTAAAGATTAGCCGGAACAAACAGACAGACAGAAAAAAAAATTGTCGGGATTGTAACGGGATTTTCACTGCCAGATAGCTAATGTTTTAAGGAGTAACTTAGGCTATAAAAATATACATCATCAATCCTTATGCGGCTGTAAGTTTAAGTTAACGCGGGTGAAGCTGCGGGCAACAGCTAGTTAGATTATATAATTAGAAATAACATATTAAAATGCGTTACGTAGTTAGCCTACTTTACTTATAATATCGAAAGGTCGCCAAAACTTCAAATACCTCGCCTTAATAAACAAACAATAAAAAACAGAGTAATTCTTATTGTCATATATTCACAGATCTACTGCAGCATCGCGACTCTACTGGCATCCAATATCGCTGGCATCCTGACCCACTATCCTCGTGAGCTGGCACAGCGACGTGCTTTCCTGGAGACCAGGGACTGTGTTGAGGCTCGTTTAGTCACCCAACGAGAAAATCAGCAACAGGTACTAAATACCCATATATCATACCTACTAACTTATCCGGCGAGAGCAGTTGTTCTGTCGTATGAATTATGTTGCCTGTTTTCATACCTAAATATTCGCTCATAAAAATATCATAAAAATCCTTTGAGCCGTTTTGGAGGAAAGCGATCACAAACATCGTGGCGAGATTTATTACATAATATAGATTACCTACTCGATTTTATCTATACATAGTATAAAGCAAAGTCGCCTCATCTCGTTCAGCTTACATTTTCAATAGACAGTGATTCAAGAGGAATGAATGTTTATAACAAGCCATGTCCGAACAAACTTTGCCGGGACTTCAATATCCATAAGTCTTTCTGGAATAAAGTTTATGAGACGGGATATAGAAATTCTATGTTGTATAAAATGAATCTCAAGTTAATTTAACGACTACTTCTCTAGTTTTGTGTATACAAAAATTTAAGCTAAATTTTCATATACAAAGAAAGAGCACAAAAATTTTTTTTTAACTCTCAACATTTCTTTTATTATTATTTGATATTTAAGTCTATCATTCTAAAAAAAATATGCGACGAATTTTAAGGTGCGCTCAAATCAGAGCGAGCAATATGCGTACACGGTTGCGACTGCGATGGCATTATATCCGTATGAATGTCCCATTTACACCCAGACTCACGTTCAGTTGAATGGAATCGGAATCTTCACTCGTGCGCGAATGACATGAATTCCACCACAAATTTTATCCGTCATTTTCATGTATGAAGATAGTCTAACTTTTTAAGAACAATGAAAACAGAATATGTCGCTATTAGTTAAGTTTCTTTGGTAAATTTTGAAATCGTAATAGATAGGTAATATTTGTTATCCAACTCAGTTTGTAATGAAGCTAAAATGAGAAATAGACCACCAACAGCACCATTAAATAAATATTCGAAAAATCTATATTTGTATGAGTTTCATCAATCATGACCAAGTGAAACCCTGAAGTACTGGAAACAACACTAATAAAACTGGCCAAATGCACCGAACTGCCGTTGTACGTTACATGTTGACTCTATATTTGAATTACTTTTGGTTTTTGTAGTTTAGTTAATTATTCTTATTTCAAAATCATAGAAATGTTAAAAGGCTGGCTACTTTAAAAAATCTATAAGAAAAGAGTGTAAGAATGCCTTACCGTTCTTTTTGATGAAATTGATCCATATAATACTCCCGTACTCTACATGACGCTCATTTTAATTGCACACGCTCTAACAAATGTTCGGGTGCTATGTGCTTCACCAAGACTTGTACGGGTACTTCACATAGATATATCTACACGAATATATGCTCATGTCCTTCACTACAGAGGAAGATTTTTAAATTTATACGTCGGGGGTATTTAAAGATTTGCTTTAAACATATTTCAAAATCTATTTTACGCTAATCAGCAAAATAGCTTTTTGTGTCAATTAAGAAAGATGTAAAATAAAATAGCATGGGGTCTTTTTACTACAGTTTATACTAACTTCACTTTTAGGAATAGCCACCGATGAAATATTTATATATTAATAATTAATAACGAGTACGTTGCGCTTTTTTTACAATAATATACATTTCCTTGTTAATCTATTTAATTTTTACATTAAAAATTATTTTATAATTTTTAGTAAGGTTTGTTAGGTAAGGTTTAAAAAATCAAGTTTTAATAAAAAATGTTTTTTTGTTGCTTTTTAAAGGATAATTATGAATAGAATGCGTTTGAATGAATGATTTGAATGGAAATTCTAATAGAAAAGGAATCCACATTCACTATTGTGCTAAGTTACCACAAGTAACTTTAGTTACACAGTTTTAACGAATCTTTAGCGGGCGCATTTTATTTTTTACGAGATCCGACGAGGTAATAAGATAAAGTTTATATTTTGCCTCCATTACGTCTCCCCTTGGGTCGACACTGTCACTACCTAAAATGTAACCGAGATACCAAATTGGAGGATGCGGAGCGAATAAATGATACTTAAGTAATTGCTTTGACATTCGACGCGAAGGGCTCGCCCACACATTATTTTACCCTTTTATCGGGGTTTTTCCACAAATTTTTCGATGTTTTAGTCAATCTCAAATTCATATTAATTTTTAACGTACCTTCTAGACTATGTTTTTGTAATTTTGCTCAAAAATAACTTTGTTATTTCATTAAATAAACGTTATAAGTAGGTACTTTTTTCTGACTCATACCTTTAATGATGTTAAATAATCTGAAATATTCCTGAAATTAGATTTCTGAACATATTTATCATCATCATCAGCCGTCCGTCCACTGCTGAACATAGGCCTCCCTCAATGAGCGCCAAGACGGCCGATCCCTTGCCACTCGCATCCAACACTGACTGGCAACTGTTCCTATTTGATTAACGGCCGAACAACACTTCGTCTACGCGAACGCGCCCTCCATTCTTGAACTACCTTATTGGCCCATCGGCCACAGTGTTGCAAAAGTGTAAAATTAAAAATCGTTAAATTTTGCACCTGGAAATCGGAAGAAATCGGGAGATTTTTATTCGGAATTAAACAAAAGTATTTTATGTTAATAATGCATTCAGTCATAAAGTTTTCATTAAATTTATGAATGAAAATATCGTTTGTACATTTGGAGATGAATTTGGAAAACTCAAAACTTTGAAAACAAAAGAACAAAAGTTTTTAAACATGAGTGAGTCAGCAACACATTTCATGCTACTCACGCTTGTCCAAAATTCTTCTGCTTTTTACACTGAGTGACTCTATGACTTTCGTATTACGAAGCAAGCGTGTGTCAATTTTTTGATAATTATTTATCTCTGATAAATTGGGGAATTGTCTACATATTGGTACTATTGATCTTTTTTGACATTTTCCGGATAGAGAGCTCCTAAATCTTTCAACGAATTATTTTTGAGACGAAGTCCCTATGCATTGATTTTGTTATTATTGTTATCTTATTAAGAATTTTATTTTCTATTTTTTATTAAAAAAAATATATTTTAAATTAGTTGAAAATTCAAAAATTCGGGAAATAAAACTGATAAATCGGGATATCGGGAGACAGTGACCAAAATCGGTAGATCTTCCATCCAGATCGGCCATCCGTTCTCCCTGAGTTCACTGCCACTTCAACGAGTGTTATCAGTAACTTTAATTCTCTGGCGGATGTCTTCGTTTCGAATCCTATTTGTTAACGAAACACCCAGTAAGCACGCTCCATAGCACGTTGAGCTACGGCAAACTTACGGACCAGTGGTACATTTTATTTATTAAATAGGTTTAATAGTAGTGCTATAATAATACGAATATTTTATTATATATTTAGCGCTTTATAATATAATTTGAGAAGAACAAGCTGGTAGAAGCGATGGTAAGTGGTCATCAAATGAACAAAAACGTGTGCGCTTGAGATTAACCTAAACTACACATATCTTGATATCTCATATTCATGCTAGAAAGTGGCACAGTATGGACAGTTAATATATTTTGTGATAGTCCCAAATGTCACGTTTAAGCGTTGCCTATTACGAGACGCTTATAAAATATAGAACCCACGACTACTACACTTATTACTAACAAAGTGCATCTCCCCAAATGTTTCATATTTTAGTGTATACGGACCAGTCCCACCACTCTTTCCCGTCGCTGCTACTCCTGTGTAGCCAGGATTGACAGCGATAACAAAGTAACCCTTTGATTGGGTCTCGGGAGCTCAAGAAATATGTTCAAACTGTCTAAGGATGCGCAATGAATTTAAACAAAATAATTGAGGAGTTTTTTTACCGGTATGAGAAATGCGCTTGTACCGCTCGTGTACATAATATTATGCACATAGGTACAACCTTCCTGCTTATTTTTTACGTAAAACATTTTTGCTGTTTCAGTAAGAAGGGCAGCATAACGACAACTGTCGTAGTAATGCGTTATTTGAAAATAATTAATAATCCATTATTAAAGAATAACTATATCCTGTTGTTAGTTGTCATTATTAAAACGACGACGATACCCTTACAAGATGCAGGAGTATACAAGCTTGATTGTGATTGTGGCCTCTCTTATATAGGCCAAACCAAAAGATCAATTAAAACTCGCGTTAAAGAACATATAGCTGACTTAAAACACCGTCGCTACACTAAGTCTGCAATCTGTGAACATAGTCTAGACAAAGCTCGCCATTATATTAGATTTGATAAACCACAGATACTCGCAAAAGAACACCGATTCCAACCAAGGATGATCCGCGAGGCTATTGAAATTAAAAAACATCCAAATTTCAATAGAGAAGATGGCTGGCTCTTACCACCTGCTTGGGATCCCATTATTAAAATAATTAAATCAAAAACCAAGCATAATATGCCACAGATTAAAGATGCAGTTAGCACTTTCTGCGTAGAGAGGACTAATTAAAATAATGATGTATCATAGGGTAGTTTCGAATAACTTTGTAACATTAGGACATCTGTCACCTCAGTCCTCCCGTGACCATGGTTGCTGTAAAGTATCCGAAACGTCGGGCTTGTAAAAATCTTAATAAACCGCGATAAAATCCGTAAAAAATTGTTTCATTATAATGAGTGAAATTCGCGCAAACATTAGAAAACAATATAAGAACAAGATAATAGACAGCAGTTTAGAACAACAGTTGTTACAAAACAACACAACAGGATAATTTATTATTGTAAAACAGCCGTTATTGCCATCACTAGACATGAATAAGTTTGTCTTAGGTGAACTTGTATTTTCATGGGCGACGCTTACCACTTACCGTCAGATGTATCGCCTATTTCTCTATCCAAGTAAAATAATAATAATAGAAGAATAGAAGTTATTTGTATATAAAACGTAGTCAAGACTGCTTTCATAGTAAACACTTTTTATTTCTAGTCTAATCTGTGAACAGTTCATTGGTTCTAAGTATTGTATAGCTTCGAAAACTTTATTCAATATTTCTAACGGTTGTGCTCCGGAAACTAAGTTCATTCAGCGTATTCCCTAAGGTGAGCACACTCGAACCCAAGAGCGCGAAAAGTAACTTTTAGGGATGTTCATATGCGAGGCGTACTCACAATCTTATCAAACCGGTTTTATACCGCAATTGTATTTAAAATAAATTATAGTTAAAAAAACTACTACTAGATAACTTGTGTGGTTTTTAGTCTCTCACTCATTCTAAAAAGATTGCCATAAGTTGAGTTTTTAAGAGAGTTTAAATTAATTAAAAACGATATTAAAATGTAAAAAACACACTTTAATGGCAAACCGAACTAAAAATTTGTACAAACTACAAAACATCACATGCTTTTTTACAATACTAATTACTTTTTAATATCGATTTTTTAAATTAATTTACACTTAACTACTCAACATATGGCAATCTCTTTAGAATGAGTGAGAGACTAAAAACCACACAACTGATGTAGGTAACTTGCGCGCCTTATGCCTTCCTAGCATGTGTTATCCTGATTATCCTGATCAGAATTAAATTATTGTATTTTCATCGGTCCTTGAAAAGTTTCAATTTAATCTGATGTCTTAAAGTCGGTCTAAATCAAGGTGTAGTCAATAAAAAGCGTGTAAAAACAGTTTCAGTAAATATTTCATATCTCTCCTCATTAACATAGACAAGATCTATGTTAATGAGGGAGATCATAAATGATACATAACATTTATATTCATACATAACAACGACTCTTAATTCAATATTAATAAAGAAAACAGACAATACATAAGGATGTTGATATTATATCCTATTATAAACACGGAAAAATACACTTATGAAGAAAAATGTCCAATTTTAATTAAAAAAAACGTCAAAAAAACACTCCAAGCTGTCATGTGACCATGTATACGTCACAAACCAATAAACATACTCGCGCTCTGACAAACTTGCAATTCACCGGTGATAATAAAACTTGGATATGACAATTTGTTTACTGGTCAGTGACGTCATCGGGCGTTCGCAGTCACGTGATAATGGGTGATAAATAACGCATTTTAAATTTGTTCAATTTATGACTAGTAAACATACTCTGAAAATATTATTTTAGTTTTTCTTATACTGTCTTTAATGTGTGAAACATGACTCTACATGAATTTGTAACATGTGTCAACGTCACTATTTTATTGATGAATCAAGTAACTAACATAAAGACAAAAATAAGTAACTATCAATAGAATAATTAGGTATAGGCATATATTATCGTAAATGGCGGACCACATATACCTTTTATTACCTAGTAAAGCAAGTATCGAAAATAATTGCAGCGAAATCTTTAAAACTTGAAATTTGCGACTACATAATATAACAATCAACATACTTTTCTCTTTGTAACTAAAGTATTTTCAAGCAAAATACTATTTAAATATTGAAGCCCAATATTTTCGAATTAATTATTATAATGCCAAAGCGGAAAAACAAATTTCATTTTATTAAACACAAATTTATAAGAAAATTTCAAAGAGCAGCTATGAGCTAACCAACCACAATGTTTCACGTAAATTTTCCGTCTGTTTACTTTCTAGATATTATACTTGTTAGAATTAATGGCAAAGCAAAAGTTTCATAACATTTTACAAGTTTACCCAAGTACCATTATTTTTTTCCTGCGATGCTCTGTATATTATATTTATTACGTTAGGTACTTCACTATAAATTAAATTGGAATGTATGTATGTAATATTAAAATAACCGCTTTATATAATGCATATCGATGTATATACTGATGTACTGATATACTGATATACTGATGATATATATATACACGGTACCTACAATATAACACAATATATTTTTTTACAATTTTTGTCTGTGCGTCTGTTTGTTCCGGCTAGTCTCTGAAACTTTAAATTTTGGATGGGACTTTCACTGGTAGATAGCTGATGTTATAAAGAGTAACGTAGGCTATAAAAATAATCATCATCAATCGGGGTACGGCTGTAAATCTAAGTTAACGCAGGCGAAGCTGCTATCAGCTAGTCTTCAATAAAAGATAATGCTTTTTTCTTTATCAACATCATCCGCAGATTTCTCTGATCGACTCACAATTTTCAATCATGTAAACTATTATACTACTGTTACTTTAAATATATTTTTTCAGTCAGCATAATCAAAAACGAATTTTGTATTTTGAAATTTATAAGAATTTCTAGACCGACGCTTGAGAATATGAATTAATATCAGATCCTCAAAAAGATATTAAGGTTATATGAAATAAAATGCATAAACTTTACTTGAATATTAGTCTCTTCTACTTTCATTTGGAGTGGTTTGTAAATAGATACGCTGGCCAAAAGGAATGCAAAGTTTGAAACGAACCTTTCATAAGTTATTTAGTGGAATATTATTATTTGCATGTATTCATACTTACTCAGTTTCTAGGATACATAATTAATAGACAGTTTCGTAAGTTGCAATACATTATGAAACACACTAATATAAATAACATAACTGATATTATGACGAGGTAGGTAATCTATGTTAGTTTCGATATAGGAGATCTACGCTGCTCAATCATTTAAAAATCCTTTCTCCAGTATAATCTATACTAATATTATAAAGCTGAAGAGTTTGTTTGTTTGTTTGAACACGCTAATCTCAGGAACTACTGGCTCGATTTGAAAAATTCTTTCAGTATTAGACAGCCTATTTATCGAGGAAGGCTATAGGCTATATAACATCACGGTGTGATATATAGGAGTTGAGTAACGCGAGCGAAGCTGCAGGCAACAGCTTAAGCAGTATATATAAACGTTATTTTTCCTGGGCTCGTTCCAGGTCAAGTTCATCATGTACGTGGGTGACGTTGACAACTTACCATCATGCTCATCTGCCCATTTGGCTATACAACTAACCATAAATCAAGAATTAAATTAGCATTAATTACAAAATGGCACTTTTTCAATTTGTGCCAAAATTTTTAATTATTATATTTTTTCCCTCCCCTTTATCACTGATTACATAATAAATTAATGATTTAAGTCGCTGGATAAGATGCCTACAAATTAGGAATCGCTTTCAATGTAATTTTTACTCGCTGCACCTTTCGTGTGCTCAGATCCTCAGAGCATTCCCTGCAAAAAAGATACCCGTAGCAAAAGTTCTAACAAACTTACCACGGGGTTAGGGCGGGGTTAACGTAGTGTTATTATTGGATATTGGTTGGATTTCTTATTATTTTCTATTGTATATAATTTTAAATTTTAATTTTAAAATATAAAGGATAAGCACTACTCGCTCTTTAGATGATAAGTGTTTACCACCGTCCACAGACGTCTGCAACAAATTGAGTTCGCGTCGTCTACCTTTTAATTGTGAGATATTAAAGAAAGAAATAATGGATAGGACAAGAGTTTTAAGCAATACGTTTATTGCCCAAAACTCTTGTCCTATATATGTCCTACAAAAATAAAATATAATTGAAAACCTGAATTTGACATGAAAAATGGAACAAGTTCAATAGGATAGAAATGGGCTCTGGCATGATCTGGCATGCGTTGAAAGACACATAAAACAGTCTACACCATTACCTGACAGTGTACAGAGGTATCGAAGCCAGACCGATAAGCCCTGATCGGCGAGTTTAGGAGCTGTATATTTCTCCTAAACTCCTTATTCTGTGTACGATAGTATGCTGTTTATTTATTTATTTATTATTTATTGCTATCATATGGGCATAAAAGTAAAACCAAACCAGTTTACACTTGGTTAAAATATGTTTTATGGATAATTGGAAAATTGCTTAATGAAACAAAACTTTTAGTACAACAAAATTGAAGAGGCATATCAGAAATAATTGATATTTATTATGACGTGAAAATAATATCTTTATGTTAATTAAACATTCATTAACGAAATCAAAATGTTTTTCTGTGTGTCTCTTTCTGTCTCTGTGTGTCTCCTGTTTGTGTCGAATAAATGTTTCTTTCTTTCTTTCTTTCAAATCGGTATAAACGTTGTAAAGTAAACGATATACATACATATTATTTATTTGCATTAATAATAACAATAATCTATACATCTATAGGTATAGATAAATAAAACTGGAGTGTCTGTTTGTAATATTAAAATAACCGCTTTTTACTAAATGCATATGGGTCTATACACGGTACAATATAATATCAAAATAACATTTTTTACAATTTTTGTCTGTCTGTCTGTTTGTCTGTACCGGCTAATCTCTGAGACAGCTGGGCTGATATTGATGGGGCTTTAACTGGCAAATAACTGATGTTATAAGGAGTAACTTAGGCTATTAAATAATCATCATCAATCCGCGTTCGGCTGTAAATCTAAGTTAACGCGGGTGAAGCTGCGGGCAACGGCAAGTAATAAATAAAATAAATATTAACCAACAATCACACCATGCTAACCCAGTCCCGAGCTTAGTTCGTAAGAATTTGTGTTATAGGTACTGGGAACAGAAACAAATTTAAGAAATACATATAAACATGTCTATGTCCCGGTACATACATCTATCTACATATTCAAAATACAAATTATTATCTGCACTTGGCGGGATTCAAACCCGCGACCACTGCCTAAAGTGTCTCGTAGCCTGACCACTCGACCAACCGAACGCCGTCGAATAGTGGACACAAAAAGCTTTCACACTATATTTCACGTCAGAGTTGCACCGAATCAAACACCAAGTAATCGTGCGAAGTCCATCCGAGCATACATCAAATACGGGTGCAATTGCAATTAATGTACCATGCATTTTGACGTTGACTATTTTACTGTTTTAACCATTTTCATATCATCATCATCAGCCTCTATCCGTGCACTGCTGAACATAGGCCTCCCTCAATGAACGCCAAGACGGCATTTTCATGTGGTACAATAAAATTACATAATATCAGTCGAAACGTGGTGAAAAAAAAAAGAAAATTGGTTGTCTGCAAAGTTGGTTTACGGACGATAGTTTAACGTGACAACGCCATAACTAAACGCAAGCTTACAATGAGCGTAACGGGACAATGAGCGTAACTGGACAATGACGCGACATTTTGTGCATGCAGCGCGGCGTTCATCGGTTTATTAGACTTTGTCACGTCAATCGAGAGAAATAAAGATCATAAAATATTATTTCTAAAGTTATAACCAAATAAAGACTGATGAGGGAGTAGTCAAGTCCCTTTTCAATCTCAGTAATATAAAAAAGAATAAGAATAGTCTAGAATATATGATTTCTGTAGCATATTAAGACGTCACTGTACTATCAACGATATTTCATATTATTACGTTATGTGATCTTGTAATTTGTTGTTGTTGGTGTTGAGCGATGTTCATACCCTTATTTGACAGATGTCCACCTATTGACTAAATTGTCTTTATGTCACAGTCAATATAAAGTGGGGTATGATCTAGAATTAATCAGTAGAATTACTAGCAAAGAGACAGCAATAATCTTATGTCTCAGGATAGGCAACACGATATCATGGTGACTCAAATGACGTTCAAAAAGACACTCTGTCGGTACTATTTTGAATAAAAAAAAATGATTTTGATTTCTATAAGTTGCCTCGGCTTGCCGCTAGTCTCTGGTTAGCTTGCATATGTTCATGGTCGACGTTGACCACTTACCATCATGTGGCCCGTCTGTCCGTTTGCCTATCTAAGTATTATTAAAAAAAGAATTAGTAAATCATATAACGAAATCATTCAATTTCTTAGTATGTACGGTATACACTTAATTTCTGAATGAATTAAAATTTATCATTTATCTTTATTTGCGTCTTGTTTAGTCAATAAATGATCATTTTTAGAGTTCCGTAGCCAAATGGCAAATTACGGAACCCTTATAGATTCGTCATGTCTGTCTGTCTGTCCGTCCGTATGTCACAGCCACTTTTTCCGAAACTATGAGA
The DNA here is from genome assembly GCA_963853865.1 of Helleia helle. NCBI lineage: Eukaryota > Metazoa > Arthropoda > Insecta > Lepidoptera > Lycaenidae > Helleia > Helleia helle. The sequence continues at coordinate 13,122,873 of OY971420.1, forward strand.
ACTATACTGTTGAAACTTGGTACCTAAGTAGATTTATTCTGTGAACCGCATTAAGATTTTGATACAAAAATAGAAAAAAAAACAGTAAATTTTGGGGGTCCTCATACTTAGAACTGAAACTCATTTTTTTTTTCATCAAACCCATACGTGTGGGGTGGGTCTTCAAAAATTATATTGAAGTTTCTAGTATTTTTTTTTTCCACTTAAACAAATGTGTCCTTCTCCCCTGTAACTTCTAAAATAAGAGAATGAATAAACTAAAAAAAATATATAATGTACATTATGTAAACTTCCACCTAAAATTGGTTTGAACGAGATAAGTAGTTTTTTTAATGCGTCATAAATCGTAAGCTGCAATTTACCTTTCATTCAATCAACTCAAATATATAAAAAAACATTTAATTTCATAAACATTAACCATATTTTTGTTACGGTACGGAATTATATACGGTACGGAAAATTGGTACGGAACCCTTCGTGCGCGACTCCGACTGCTCTCAGTAATACACTGTCTCTATCTCTAACTCTCCGTAACTCGAGAGTATACATACTACTGCTTCTCAATTAACGGCTCGTCTTCTATTGTACGACATTTGTTTTTGATATTATGTTTTTATAGCATAGGAGGGCAAAAGAGCAGTCGTAGCCTTTTGGTGACTACCGACGCCCATACACAACTATAGGTTATGCAAATGCGTTGCCCTCCTTTTCGCTATCCCCCCAATGGGCCACCGGAAACTCACAAACCGCACGAAACGCGACAGTATAACTGTCACTTGACGCCGGTGTTATGTGAACGAGAGGTACCACTGGTCGTGCTGGCCCAGTTCGGCTGCAATGCAGCATAGCACTACCTCTTACAAATCTTTATTAGGTATGTATATCGTTTTTGTACAGACTCAGTGACACAACAAATTAGAGTCCAGTGCTTCAGAACTTGCAAGTACATAATATGTCTTATAACTGGCAATACTAATAAAAAACATTTAATGAATTAGTTTACTAAGGGTAGTTCAGATGTGCTTAGGTTTTTTTTTTTAATATAGAAGAGGGGACAAACGGACAGTCGGTTCACCTGAAAGGTTGGAAGGTTGAGAGTACCCTCAGTACTCGCAATCGCTCGTCGTCATCATCATTTTCGTATCCTCATCGGGACCTCCTCGGGACGACTCTCAATGGCAATTTCGATGGTCACTAGCTAAATGACCTTACATTATATATCACTTAAAATCTAAGGGCTCCATACGAAGATTTTTACCACACGCCGTCGACGCGCTGTAGATGTGCCACAGCAGAACGCGCGTGAAAAAATCGTCTTCAACAAATACAATTTTATGGAAGTATGAAAAGTCAGGTTGGTTGCGATAGCAACGCGTTTCAGTACGTGACAACCGCGCCTACGTCACGTGAAAAAACGTTTTTTTATATTAGTGGTTATGGAAATTGGTGACAGGCGGCCGCACCGCTGCGCCGCGCCGTGAGGGACTGAGCGCGCGCGCATTGTGTCCGAGCTATAAGGCAACCTTATGTGCACAGTGTACCTTATGCGGAGAAGGTTGAGGGGACGCCACCCCCCACCTCCAGATAAGAATGCCGGATGCCACACCGTTGTGGCCCGGTACGGACGTCCACAGCACTCGCGCCGGGTCACCCAGACGACAAGGAGAACACCGCTGGGGTTTCTTAGTGGGTAGAGTCTGCGTCCACCTTACCATCTTTTCGGGCGCAGAGAGTCCCACATGGACTGGACCCGGTGATATGCCTAAACGCATTCACCAGCGTAACCAAAAAAGAAATAACCCTGGCAACTCAATTATATGCCTATCGGTCTTAGATATTAAGTCTCGGTACCAGTAATTACACTGCCTGTCTTGCCCTTCTCTCCGAAACACAGCAAAGCTGTTTGACGATAGAAATAAGCAAGATGGTGGTACCCATGCAGCCAGGAGCGCGGCACAGCGCTTCCCTCCCACCGGTAAGTAACAAGTGCTCTTTGGGTAGGTTAAATATAATTTCAATTGTAGGTCAAGCATGAATGACAGAAAAATAGTTTAGTTAATCTTACAGATAAGATACGTGACCCACACTAGTAATTCAATTTTGATAACTGATCCCACCAACTTTAGGAACCTCTATCTTGGGAACGGCGACTTCTTTGGAGTTCGTATTAATTAAATCTTTGTCATGTATTGATAAATTAGTTCAGTATTACTCGGTCCAATTTAAGATACTGATAAGATGATATTATGTTATCAAACGTAAGTAATCAGACTTGACATTATATAAAATGTAGTTTTATAGGTTAAAATATCTAAATTATATTTTAATGAAATCTGCAACTAGAGATGTAAGCTTAAAAGTATTTTAACCTCAAAATAATCCTCTTTTATTACATTACATACAAGTGATTTCCATTTATTTTTTTACTAATTTTGACTTTACTTAAGTATATCGAACTCTTCGGTGTAAATTAAATCAAAGTAATTTTATATACCCGACTGCACCAAAAGGAGGGTTATGTTTTTCGACAATTGTATGTAATAGGTAATGTATGACATGACTATATTTGGCACGCTCTGCGGCCTGAACGGCTCGATCACAGAATAATATTATTACTATCTATTTCTGTGGGCTCGGTGGATTTTCTTGCGTGCCTGAGATCGTCGTGTGTCGTTAGATTCTTATTTACTCTGAGAGTGACACTCAAAATTTTAAAAGAAAATGGCGGATTTTGACGCCAAATACAAATGTTTGGCACGCTCTGCAGTCTGAACAGCTCGATGGATTTTGGCTTCAAAGGTGTCGTTTTAATTTTAAAAGTGACGCCGTTGAGCTACGGCAAACTGTCGGACCAGTCGTAAATTTAAAAAAAAAAACGAACTTTTGCTACAATGCATCTCTGTCAGAAATATTTTCCTCGAATGTTTTGCACAAATGTTGCATAAGAGTAAATATCTAGACGAATGTTATTTTTCATAGTGATTATGTATGTAAAGTAGCAAAGTGATATGGCCCAAACTGCCGTAGCGCTGCTGGGTAAAAGTAACATCTCCAGAAAAATATATTTATTTTACATACTATTTTAAATAAACAAGGTCAAATTCGTAGTTAAAACTTAAAACTATTCAATAGGGGCGCACTATTCTACATGTTTTGACCATGTCCACGAATAACTTAATATGGAGCTCTCCCCACCATGGTTCAGGCCTTGTCGTGGCGGTGGGGCTCACTAGCCTAGGGTGAGCCCAGCACGTGAGCCGAGGGGGCTCTTTGTACTTCTCTTATAAGAAGAGGGTACAAAAAAGTAGGGGGCTAGGGACGAGGACGGGAACCTCACCCCATTGTACTGTCCCGACGTTAGGAGGGGTTGTTCTGTGGTTCACAACCACTCGGTGGAGGTGGCGTCGGTCCCCAGAGGTACTGACTAGCCGTCGAGGTGTCCTGTTTGCTCAACAGATCCGTAGCGCCTCACCAAAGGCGGCATTGGTGGCACTCGCCGGTTTTTAGTGGGTAGAGCTGCGTCCACTTACCAGCTTTCGAGCGTAGTGAGTCCCACATACCCGCTTGTGGAGACCCACTCCCCCGCGGGATGCCTCAGAGCATTTCCCGGCGCTAAAGAAAATATATACTAAACGATCATCCAATTAAATACTGTTAATCTTATCAGTGACGTATATTATGTTCTCGTTATTCTATTCAAGTTGTTGGAAATATTAAGAAATATAATTAAAAACAATTGTTAACAGGAACGCTTATTGCTGTCGGTGCTGCCTCGACACGTTGCCATGGAGATGAAGGCGGATATTGCGAACCAACCACGACAGGAACAGTTCCACAAGATCTACATCCAGCGCTATGAAAATGTCAGGTCAGTGAAATTTTCTTTGTGAGATGTTATGTATATGTATGTGTATATACAGGTTGTGTATGATGGTAAAAAGGACGTTAATGGTGATGATGAATGTTCATAGGAAGAAGTGCAGAACGTACAAATAGCAGCCTAGGCAGACTTTTGTCTACCAAAGACGTTCACGTTATATAAAAAATCATTGTAATCGGTTGATCAGATAAACGACTTATCACCATGAACAAACAACTTGATAAGAATTTCAGTAAATATGTATGTGAAAATTAAAAAAATAATGTAAGTAGTAGTTTATCGTTAATCGTAATTCATAAGATACGAAACATTTTCGATTCGGCAACATAAGATACGAGACACGAAAAATATAATAATAATAATATCTATGGACGCTTTCACACCACGTCAATCTGGTCCCGTGGTAAGTTCTCGAAGAACTTGTGTTAGGGGTACCAGGCAACGGAAATATATTTAATACTTTTATACTATATATTATATTTAAGATTTTTATTATATAATACACATATTTAATACACATCCATGACCCAGGAACACAGAAAATATTTTTGTTCCCTGGCGGGATTCGAATCCGCAACCTCCGGCTTGAGCGCCAACCAGCTTATCACTGAGCCACAGAGGTTGTCAAATATTCTTTATTTTATAAAAGATACCCTTTTTTCAGAAAGTCGAAACTAAAACTGTGATTGGCAATTCCGTAAGGGAGCCATTTCAAGAATAATAATGCACTAATTGATGAATTTTGGTGGTTCTGTGGGACCACAAAAAATACAAAATTACAAAAAATATATATTATCTACGTCATCCATTTAAAGTTTCTGAAAATAATATGATTTCTTAAAAGAAAAATAAAACATAAAAAGGGATTATTTTCTCATCGGGTGGAACCGTCGGGAGCTGTTTTCCCTATTCTTAATTGAATTAAAATTTGCAGACGCTTTAATCTTAAAGATTTTTCGTTGAAACTTTTAGATTATCTTTTATTTTAGTGTTTCAAAGTATTTTGTACGTGGGTCGTGACTTTCTACCGTGCTTTTAGTAAGTTATATATGTATTAAGATAGTTTCAACCTTCCAAAACCTCATCTCCTTAGGTAAAATACGTTCAGTTTAAGTTTTTTTTTAAGTGTTATTGAATTAAGTTTAAATTTAACATTTCATTGGAATTGGAGTTGACCCACATTAAAAAACCGCTTGAATTAAATGTCGATCTCTATTTTTTTATCATTTTTTGATTATTTTTGTAATTATATTATTATTAACAAGTAAGGTTTTAATTTCATTAATTTTTTATATCCATTAATGATTAATTGAAAAAAACTTTTTGTTTTGATATATTTTATATTGTATGTTGGTCTAGTGGTTAGTGATCCTGACTGTTAAACCAGAAGGTCGTGGGTTTGATCCCCACCATTTAGAAATATATTTAAAGTATGTATCAGTTGTCTGGTTGCCATAAGAACAGGCTTTGCTTAGTTTGGGATCCGATGGCTGTGTGGGAGTTGTGAATTATTAAAAAAACCGCTTTGTTATACTTTACATACGAAGCCTTGTGTTAGTATAATTAATAATAATAATAATAACTTTATTAGAGCACCAAAAGTATGTACAATCAATAATTTTAAGCAGCTTAAATAAGTCTAAATACAATTTTTATATCATAATGGTTTGCCACTGTTCACGAAATTAGGGTAAAACCTTGTGTTTTAGGTTAAACAGTCCCTGTATAAAAGTGCGATACAATTTAAAATTGTATCGCACGCATAGTGAGAGTGGTTTATGTGTGATATATTGGGTTGTTTGCGTGCGTGCGAGTGTGTCTGTGTTTGTGTGCGTGTGTGTGTTTATGTGTGTGTGTGTTTATATTTGTGTGCGTGTGTGTGTGCGTGTCCGTAGTCTTTATTATTAACTCCTTATTGTAGTGTTCTAAAGTTGATAGAATGATAATATAGAAATAGTCAAAAATTAGGCACATGAGAGGTGGTTTATGTGTGATATATTGCGCGAGCATGTGTGTGTGTGTATGCGTGTCCGTGGTCTTTATTATTAACTCTTTGTTGTAGTGTTCTAAAGTTGACAGAATGATTATATAGAAATAGTCAAAAATTTGACACTCATACACAATATATAAACCGTGCCGACTAATAAGTAATAACAGGTATACTTATATAATATTTTTTTTTATAATTCACGTATTATATAAAGTTATGATATTGTTATCTTTTTTTACAATTACAGAAAATATTTATTGTTTTTTCTGTCTTAAGAGGTATAGGAAAAGGAAGTCACGTTTCGTGGCCATCGCGGCATCGGTTTATTCGTTCATAACTAATAAATATTGACATTCAATTTTGTATTGGAAGTATTCCATAAAATTTCCAATGAAATGACAAGTTTTCTACAAGAGATGCAAAAAATATATAGAAAATAATACTTACCTATATGTCTTATAATTCTCGATTCTCATAATACTTACTTTAGAGAGTGTATAAAGGTCAAAGGTGGACTTAATTGGAGCATTTCATTTTTTTTAAATTGAATATATGTGTGTGAAGAACTCTAAGACCTGATTGCCATGGCAAGAGTTTAACGCGCATTTTGATAATTTACGTTTACAAGTACGTGCATTTTATTCTAGGCATGCACATGCTAACGCGCGTTAGTATTAACTAGTATGTTATGTTGTTGTAAACACTCGTTATCAAAGCGTTAAACACTTGTCCTGTAAGTCGTACACGTAAACATGATACGGCGTCGCATCGTGCTACGACGCGTCATTGTTTCACGACGAGTTGTCGCGTCGTATCGTGGGAATCTACGACGGGCATGCAATACGTTATAGGTACAACATCGTCGCAGTTAATCTCGAAATATAGACCGCACTAGACGTGTTGTTCAGGCATATTAAGAAGACGAATAAAAAAGAAACAGACACACAGAAAATCCTGAACGAATACAGGATTTTGTCGTAAACTGAGAAGAAACACGGACATTGCTTGACTTCATAATTCATGATCTCGTAGTCGTGTCGCTTGCTCGTCGTAGGTTCCCATGATACGTCATATCATGTTTATGTGTAAACCCTTTGACTAGTCCACATCACCACGGCACGACTTCGTCACCATGGAACGGTACAGTACCGCAGCGAGGTGGCGCGCCGTGCGATGCTTACTATGCCGCCCTGGGTTTCTTCACAAAACGGGGTTTCTTTGACGCTCGAACAAGGAAACCTAATGAAAACATCCCACACAAAAAAAATACAAAGCATAGAAAAAGATCTTAAAAAAAATATTAACCGTATAGAATATTAAATATTTGTTTAGTATTTCCTATAAAAATCGTAATTTCCTTCACAAAAATAAGTTTTGGCGTCGAAAATCTCTGTATTTTCAGCGGTAACATAATTTTTTTCTTAAACATAATAGGAATATGGTTTTATTAAATCTTGAACCAGAAAAATATTGAATTTAATGCGCATATTCTGAATTATCTAAGAAAAACCCGCTAGTTAAATGTTTATTTGCAGCCTAGTTACGTCTTAATAAAAATATTATGCTTTGCAACTTTCAACCTTATTCAAAGTCACGTAAACGTAACATTACGTGGTCATACGCGAAGATTTTGTGAGTAAACTGTGGTAAATTTCGAAAATCGAAAGATTTTAAGTCTTAGTGCCTTTTCACACGTTGCCGGGTAGCCGGCGCCGGGCATCCGGTAGCCAAGTGTAAGCAAATTACGCCAGTACGTGTGAAAGCTGCCATACAGGCCCATACACTTCACTACCGGATACCCGGCGCCGGCTATCCGGCAACCGGCACGTGTGAAAAGGGACGTAGTCATTCCGCGCCTTAAATGCTAAGACAATGAAACCAAGGAATGAAAAGTAAAATGCGACATGCAACGCGTCCATCCGCGGCGACGTTCCCGTTCCGTGCACTAGCAGACGCGGCATCTCACCGCGCTACAGCACACGACACCAAAACCGTACCGTTCCCCGGTAACGAGTAACGTGGTTGTGCAGTGGTGGTGTGAAAAGTTTGCAAGCCCTTACTCAGCGTATTATGGAACGTGGGTTTCTTTGTCAGAGAAGATTCTAAACCCGTCCGAAAACGAAAATAGTCTTAACACAATGTAGTGGCAATGATCTCATATATAATGCCGAAGACCTGTTGGCTGGTGGGTAAGGGTCCTGGAGTGAAGGCCTCGTTCGGATAAAGGACGGTCGGTCGACCTCTGACTGGTTGTCCCATCACTTGCCGGTTCTAGTTGGATCGTATTCAAATCGAGTGTTGGAGGATCGTTCGTTTTGGCATCAATGATAATAAGATGATAATGTAAAATTCCATCATCATTATCATCAGCGCCTATTCGTCCACTGCTGACATAGGCTTTTTTTTTCTTTTTTCTTTAACGCCGGGAAATGCTCTGAGACATTCCGCGGGGGAGTGGGTCTCCCCACGCGGGTATGTGGGACTCGCTGCGCCCGACTGCTGGTAAATGGACGCAGCTCTACCCACTAAAACCTGGCGAGTGCCACCAATGCCGCCTTTTTGTGAGGTGCCCCGGATCTAGAAAACAAACAGGGCACCTCGACGGCTAGTCAGTCCCGCAAGGGACCGACGCCACCTCCACAGAGGGGTTGTCCTGCACCACAGCACAACCCCTCCCAACGTCGGGACAGTACAATGGGGTGAGGTTCCCATCCTCACCCCATGCCCCCTGCTCTTCTGTCCCCTCTTCTTATAAGAGGGGTACAAAGATCCCCCTCGGCCCAATTAGCTTCGCCCAAGGTGCACCGCTCACCCTAGGTTACTGAGCCCCACCGCCACGACAAGGCCTGAACCATGGTGGGGAGTGCTGACATAGGCCTCTCTCAATGACGATCGATCCCTTGCCACTCACATCCAACACGAAATCAAGGTAAAATTCCATATTAAAGAATTATTCCAAAATACCACACAATTAGTATCTTTTACATCCATATTTTCTAAAGAGATTTCATAAAGCCAGTAATTATTTTATGGGTCAATGTCTAACGTCTTTACAGTAAGATGCTAGAAAATTATTCTATAAATAAAAACTATTCTATAAAGAAAACTGTTAAAGAAAGTCTGTGTGAAAAAATGAAATTACCTGGGAGTGAAATATTAAAGCAAAGGGTTTTACATGATTTTTTATAAATAACGGAAAACAATTAAGTCAAAGAAAAATCCTTTGGTATTCAGGTCTTTTGAACCGTAATAGGTAGATAAATTAAAATTTTTACACAATGGTGTTAATAAAGTAAAAGGAATCGCGTTTTTTTGTATTTTCTTGTTTTTGGACGACTGATGGACCACTAAGGCTCAAGAATGGAGGCTGTGTTTAGGTAGACGAAGTGTTGGTTGACCATTAACCAGGAGGGAAGACGATCTCCGTGCTGTGACCGACGGCCGGTCCGTGTTGGATGCAATGACAAGGGAATGGATCGGTCGTCTTGGCGTTCATTAAAGGAGGCCTATGTCCAGCAGTGGATGGATAAAGGCTGATGATGTTCGGAATGTCGTCAAATCCGACTCGTCCTTGGCCATTTGTATTTTTTCATTTCTTTGTTATTCCTTTATTTATTATTTTGTTCATTCCATCATTGATGGTAATTTGCCTTTATCTAATCTCTAATATATAAAATTTCCATGTCACAATGTTAGTTACCGTACTCCTCCGAAACGGCTTTACCGATTATATTAAGTCAGAATTTTTTCAGCAGTAGTCAGCAGCAGTAGTTTTTAGCATAACAGCAGTTAGTTACCGTACGGCGGCTTTACCGATTTTTACCAAATTTTATATGCGTATTCAGTAGGTCGGAGAATCGGCTACTATCTATTTTTTATACTCCTAAGTGATAAGGGTGGTCAACCCCTCAAATTTTAAAGTTAACGCGGGCGAAGCTGCGGGCAACAGCTAGTACCTATATATAATATAGGTGACATAAATGTCTTCCTGTTCTTAGAAATAGGTTAACGTGTTGTGATAATACATATACAAATTAATATTTAGAAATTTAGGGCGCGGCTTCATCGCGGCGCACGGAGAGCACGTTTGGCTTTGCAAGAAAATGTATGTGATTATTTCAACTACAACTTACGGATACGCTACGCATTAATTGACATTGTCTTGCAATTGACTTATAACATACGTGCTGAGCATCTGCGTGCGCTGCAGTGTTGCTGCTCTTTTATTCTTGTCAATTTTATATTTTTTGGCACGTGTAAAGACAGTCGATTTACTTTTACACTGTCCACAGCATCTTGTTTGCGGATATCTGCGGCTTCACATCTCTGTCTGATCAGTGCACTGCTGAGGAACTGGTGCGTCTTCTTAATGAATTATTCGCAAGGTAAGTTTGGTTGTTTAATATCAATACGCATTTTGCTAAATTAAAACGTCTTGCCATAGATTTTATATTGGAAGTACAAGTGAGAAAGAACAGTGTGCTGTATGTTAGAGTGAGGTAGACGAGAACATTTTACGTAAATGTTATTAGCCCACAGACCCATAACGTAAATAAAAAAACAACTTATTTATTTACAAAAACAGCTTATTTATTTACAAAAACAGCTTATTTATTCACAAAAACAGCTTATTTATGCAAAATTAGGTAATGTGAGGTGAATAAATGTTAATATGTGTTTCTGTAAATGTTAAAGTTATCACAGAGAAAAAAAATACAAAACCGGTCTTCTTCCTAGTATGGGGGAGCTCCGACAACCTGGAGCACCCCCGCCGACGCCGGAACTTTTCTACCGGGGCAGGTACCCAACCTTACCCCGAGTCCCGTTAGACAGGAGGCAGGAAGTGCGCGTAGCGCCTCCTCCGCACTCCTGTCCTACGTCGACGGAGCGGGACGGATGTGGTGTCGTCCTCTCTGTCCCGCTCCGCGGCCTCCTTCTGCGAAATAACGCTTTCGCAAAAGGTGACCGCCGCCTGCCAGGCCTCATCACTCTCGAGCATGCAGCGCACCATACTCGAGAGCGAAAGGTCCCTCCAAGCACAGCCACGAGATCTTGACGCTGTGCGGCCCATCTATCGCACACCTCTAGGGTGTGCTGGGCCGAGTCCTCCACAGCACCGCACTCGTGGCAGGCTGGCGTCGGCTCCCTCCTGGCCCTAAGTAATCTTGTTTAAGTTGATCACAGTTTACCGGTGGGAGGGAAGCGCTTTGCCGCGCTCCCGGCTGCATGGTTACCACCATCTTGCTTGGTTCTCCCGTCAAACAGCTTTGCTGTGTTTCGGAGAGAAGGGCAAGACAGGCAGTGTAATTACTGGAACCGAGATTTAACATCTTATATCTCAGGATAGGCAACACATAGATGAGTTGGCTGGGGTCGTTCCAGGTAAACTCGTTTATGTTCATGGGCGACGTCGACCACTTACCATCAGGTGGCACGTTTTCTATTGCCTATCCAACTAACATAAAAAAGTTAGTTTATCCATTTTACATTAAAAAAAAAAACATTTTTATAAAAATAGCTTTCCGTTATATGAAACAGTAACAAATAAATCTTCTTTATTACTATTTGCAGTACACGAAACGCATATCGCAATATAAATGCAATTTCATCTGATGCCGAGGAATTTGTTTGTTGGAAAATATTCACTCAAACCGTTAATTTAATCAGCGCCATATTTACGTATACTTCCAATTATGTCTATGAATTTTTCAATTTCACGTTCCAGATTATTCATGTTGATTTGATCATATAAATTATAGCTCATAATATGTTGAGACACCAACTCGACGCCAGGAGGCCGTGTGGTCGCAGACTGCACGGTTGGCGGGGGGCAACCCCCCACTTTGACAACCAAAAGTGAGCCAAATGGGCTCACACTAATCCGATGTAGCATTAGGGCCTTCGGGCCGTTAGCATAGATCCATCCGAAAAAAAATGTTGAGACATAAAATAAGAAATGGTAGAACGTACATTCTTGCATCTTTTCAAGACACTAAGAAATTGAGAAATTATTTTAAATTTAAAAAATCATCATGGGGACCTAAAAGTTCACTAAAATATTATGTGATCTGTGTTTTGAGTCATAAATAAATAAAAACAATTTATGAACTTCCATAATAAAGGTATATGACATTTACCGTCGTGTGACTAATATCTAAATATCTCAAAAGTCGTGTTTTTAACAACAATCAAACTATTTGCTAGTTCCGTAAACTTGAATATTTTTTTCAAGATTCCTGGAAATAAAAGTATGGAATTTATATAAAAACGTGTATATTTCGATGGAAATGCCGTCGATTCAGTACATATATGACTTTACAAACAAATATACCTTTATCATTTCGAATCAGTGACCCTCTCAGAAGCAAGCCACATCACAATCAGTGACCCTCTCAGAAGCAAGCCACATCACAATCACTGTATAATCAATCTTAATCGAGAACTGTCGAGCACGAGTCATTGAATAACAAAGTGACGTTGAATACCCCTGCCTCTAGTAATACATCTGTTACTGTCGAAAACTTTTTATGTATAACTGCCCAAGCGTTAGACTTGTATTATTCTAGGGGATTTTAAAGATTTCAAAAGGTGTATCTATAAATAAATTTATAAAAACTTTTTTATAGAAGGGACACTCAATTCACCTGGTTATTAATGCTTTTGTTTTGTAATGTGTTGTGAGTGTCTATTCACACATCACAGCTATTCCATAGAAATATTAAAATATCTGTGGCTATTTTATTTACGAAAAAAAAAATTGACATTAATGTATGTTGTGCCCTGAATTAGTTAGATGTCAGTGATCGGGCGTCTTGGCGTTTAATTAATATGGCATGATTCTAGAAGTGGTCTAAAATAATTGATAATTTTGATTCTAAATTACTCTTTATAATGAAACTATTTTTACGGATTTTATCGCGGTTTATTAAGATATTTACAAGACGTTTCGGATACTTTACAGCAACCATGATCACGGGAGGACTGAGGTGACAGATGTCCTAACGTTACAAAGTTATTCGAAACTACCATGTGATACATTAGTCCTCTCTACGCAGAAAGTGCTAACTGCATCTTTAATCTGTGGTATATTATGCTTGGTTTTCGATTTTAATAATTATTTTAATAACATTATCCCAAGCAGGTGGTAAGAGCCAGCCATCTTCTCTATTGAAATTTGGATGTTTTTTTTTTTTTATTTCAATAGCCTCACGGATCATCCTTGGTTGGAATCGGTGTTCTTTTGCGAGGACTTGTGGTTTATCAAATCTAATATAATGGCGAACTTTGTCTAGACTATGTTCACAGATTGCAGACTTAGTGTAGCGACGGTGTTTTAAGTCAGGGATATGTTCTTTAACGCGAGTTTTAATTGTTCTTTAATTTGGCCTATATAAGAGAGACCACAATCACAATAAAGCTTGTATACTCCTGCATCTTGTAAGGGTATATGACACTTGGCAGATGGTAAAAATCTATCCTCTCTCTTTTGGCAGCTTGAAATAAGTTTTTATAGAAGCTCGCTTTAGGATGAAGCCAATCTTGTCAGTGACATCCTTCATAAATGATAGCACAGTAGGTACTCGCTCGACGGTGGCTGGTTTCACACGTTCACTGTGACGGAGACGCGGTACCCGAAGCTTATTGTCACGCAGTACTTGCTTGACATGTTGATTGTTGAAGTTCGGTCTCCAGGTGCTGCTCATCACAGATCCCTTGTGCTCTCTGTAACAAAGATTCACCCACGGTAGCTAACTGTGTTGGATGGTGGTGTGATGCGCCGTTTAAATACCTATCCGTTGGGCATGTTTCCTATACACTGTGTGGCTTAAACGTAAAATCTGTGTGAAAACGCTAAAATCCGAAAAAAATGTTTCATTATAATGAGTGAAATTCGCATAAACATTATCACAATACAGATATTACTCTTTCATATTATAAATATAGTTATAAAATTGTGTTGCAATATTGATAGATGAAGTTTATAATATGACGTAGCTCATTATAGCTATTATAGGTACATAGTTCCACATACTTATGTTATAGTAATTATGGTCCCAAATGATGTACGCAATCACGTTAATTATTACCTAAAGAACGTAGAATCATGAACTATAGGAAGTAAGTACTATTTAAAACAAATAAATAATAATAGTTGAAAAAAAAACTAAAAAAAAAACAGGCTTTAATAGCAAACCGAATAAAAAAAATTCAAATATTTTTTAGGACAAGAATTAAATGGATTAACAAAAAAAAATTGAGCTCTTATTGTAAAAAATCGTGAAGTGCTCAATGTTTATTGTTAAAAATATTTCATCGGTATTTATTTCTAAAGGTGAAGTTAGCATAAAAACTTAGTACAAAGCACCACACGATTTTTTATTCTTGTATTATAAATTAATCTCAAATTTTTAGTTCGGTTTGCTATCAAAGCGTGATTTTTTTATTTAATTTTTACTGTGTTTTATTTTAACTACACTACTCAAATTATAGCAATCACTTTAGAATAAGTGGCAAAGAATCGGTCGTCTTGGCGTAGATTTAACGAGGCTTTTGATCAGCAGTGGATAAAGCTGATAAATAGAAAAATCGCATAAGTGATGCAGGTAACTTGTGTGCTTTGTACCTTCCTTGGATGTACAAACGTTTAATTCGGTTTGCATTAAAGCGTGTTTTTTTAACTATAAGTAATTTATTTTTTTACTTTTTAGTATCGATTTCTTAAATTAATTCACACTACTCAACTTATGGCAATCTGTTTAGAATGAGTGAGAAACTAAAAACCACACAAGTGATGTAGGGAACTTGCGCGCTTTATGCCTTCCTAGCATATTGTGCTATCCTTATTATCCTGATCAGGATATTGAAACAAACTTATTAAATAATTGTATTGTCATTGGTCCTTAAAATTTGTGTAAAGTTTAAATTTAATCTGACGTCCTAAAGTGGTTCAAAATTAAATCCAAAGGAGTCAGTTGTAAATAAATATACAATAATACAAACATACAGGTGAAGCTAATAAAAAACGGGTGTTTATCGTCAAATCAAAAATCAGCACTTACATCGGGCTACAGTCAATTCAGAGCTCCTAAAGTTGTTATACTTACAAAATAAAATTAAAGAAAAAAAAACTTTTTTTAACAAGCTTTTATTTTTGGTTAATAAAATGAACTAAAAAGTTAGAAATAAATTAAGTAACTCTAATAAGAAATATAGCACTTTATAAGTTCACCATAATTAAGCTTCTTCGTCTACGACAAAGTAATTACACATCGTAGGTACATAATTATATATTTTTAACACTAAAACTCTACACCTTAATTATTGAATTTTCCCGTTTTTATCACAATCCTAATTTTCAATAAAAGCGTGTTAAATAAAATGCGTGTAAAAAGCAACTAGTTTAAAATTACTATTTCAAATGAAACCAGAATAAACATAGAAATAAAAACACTTTTTATGTTCTCATTCTATTTCACGTTCCGAAACAAATATTTTTAATGCAAACGATACACAAATAGCGTTAAAAGGTTCAATTGTGTCCAAAAGATTGACAAAACATAAAAAAGTGAGCTATTGAAGCAATAATATTATTTATTCAACGTCCAGTTTTGGAGTCATAATATTTCCAGTGTCGTCATTGCATTTTATTTTATTAATTTTAGAGGCCTATGTTATAAAGTCGCGTATTTTCGGCAACACTGTTAAGGATCCAACTAATCTGATTGGCCGTTGGTTTTGATTGTCAACCAATCAGCGATAACCGCGCTTTTGGTGAGCTGCTGGCGGGAAGAAAAAAAAGGTATTACATAATACTTATTACTTGAGGACCTAACCTCCACACGATTGTGGAGGTTTAAAAATTTTGTATGATTAAGTTGGCAGTTTTAATTATATAAAGCTAGTATCCTATTTTCATGTGTTTCATTATGCTTAAGAAGACTTCATTCGTCTATGTTAAACGTATATTGTAAATGGAAGATATTTTCATAATGGCGCGTCTTTGCAGTAAAATTCTAACTGAATGTCGAGAAGTCATATAAAAAAGTGCGTGCGTACAAATTACACATGTCAGAAGTGAAACTTATTTGGGATAATAATTTTTAAATCTTGTTTAATTATTTGCTAATCTAAAGCTTTAAATTTCCGAGACTTACGATGCGACGTTCGCTCTATCTTACTCGCCGACATACCGCACTAAAACCACTGCGAGTTGCCTTCAGCCGCTTGAAGGGGAGTGTCCCGGATCTTTCTAAAACCGAACCCACCCCGCGACTGGCCGGTTTCCTCAAAAGGGCTAACCAGTCTTCTTCCTCGTAGGGGGGAGCTCCGTCAACCTGGAGCACCCTCGCCGACGCCGGAACTTTTCTACGGGGGCAGGTACCCAATCTTACCCCGAGTCCCGTTAGACGGGAGGCAGGAGGTGCGCATAGCGCCTCCTCCGCACTCCCGTCCTACGTCGACGGAGCGGGACGGATGTAGCGTCGTGAGTCGTCCTCTCTGTCCCGTTCCGCGTCCTCCCGCGATGGCCGCCGCCTGCCAAGCCTCATCACTCTCGAGTATGCAGCGCACCATACTCTAGAGACAGATATTATTATTATAACTTCTAGGGTGTGCTGGGCCGACAGCACCGCACTTGTGGCAGGCTGGCGTTGACTCCCTCCTGGCTCACTCCTCACTCTCTCTCAATCAGTCTCTTCTTGGACAAAACTTTGCACATTTCCGTGACGTTTCATCGGTAAAAAAATTACCCTCATGCGCGCAAAGAAGTTTCACTTCAATAATCATAATCAATCTGGATACTGCAAGCTGTAGGCACCAGCTCACACACCAGCCAGTATTTAATAAACGCCAAGACGACTGATCCTGGCGAGTTACCACAATCAACTAAGACGTATATAATATGTATTAGACCATCCAGGGAGTATCAGAAATTAATGTAATGGATAATAACAAATAAAGTTTCCGTAACGTAATTTTAAACAGTCTAATGGATAGTTAAATGGTTTGGTGCCTTGTGTGTTCTTACTTTACTTTGTTTTTAAAAAAATATAGATGCACTATATTTATATTTATTTTTCATGTTATTCAGATGTATTTACTGCCGAGCCATCTGATGGTAAATGGTCAACGTCGCCCTTGCACACAAACGATTTTATCTGGGACTAACCCACGCATTCATGTGTTAGGTACATGTGATACTAACGAATATGATGGTATATCTCGCCAGTACCTATGCCGCATTTCATTACATATTAACAAGATGATGGTAGCCATTGAGAGGCCAGCGCATCCCAAGTGCATCCCCCCATAATCAGTTTTACATTGCTTGTTCTGTATTGAAATTTCCATTGTTTTTAAGACCAAATTCTGACGACCTCTGTGGCTCAATGGTAAGCGCGTTAGCGAAAAGCCGGAGGTTGCGGGTTCGTATCCCGCCAGGGAACAAAAATATTTTCTGTGTTCCTGGGTCATGGATGTGTATTAAATATGTGTATTATGTAATAAAAATCTTAAATATATGTATAGTATAAAAGTATTAAATATATTTCCGTTGTCTGGTACCCGTAACACAAGTTCTTCGAGAACTTACCACGGGACCAGATTGACGTGGTATGAAAGCGTCCATAGCGTCCATAGAAATAGAACTTTCGATTTTTGCAAACATTGTGAATCTTTTCGCTCGTAAATTAGCACTGACTTTATTGCACCTTTTTACAACATACCGTGTGAGGGGTTTTATGTCTCCAAAATGAAGTCACCAAGAAAGAAATGTTTAGAGCCTCTTGAGTTACGAGTATAGTGTTTTATTAATGCGAAATTCATGCAAAGTAAACATAAATTATAGCATAATTTTTATGCTGCTTCTAATGCTATCGCGTTACGTACGGCTTGTGAGTTTCCAGTGGCCATTTTGGAGGGGATAGGGAAAAGGAGAGTACTGAGGAACGCACCTATGGTTGTGCGGATGTGTATGAGCATCGGTAGTCACCATAAGACAACAACTGCTCGTTTGTCTCTTTATTCTATAAAAAAATAATCTTCTATCTATTATTATTATATAAATAAAAATGAACCGCATTTGTTGCTAAGTGCAAAGCTCGACAACGGCTCGACCAATTTGACATTTTTAAAATATATTCTCCCGTACAAAAAATAAAATGAATCAACAAAAATTAAAAATAAATAAACAAAAAATCTTTTACTTAAAAATATCTTCTGAACCTAGGTTTTACGTTATTACTACTATGTAATAGTTCCTGAGCTATAAAACTATTAAGAAACCTCGGATGTAGAACTACAGGGTCCGGGGACATCATCATCATCAGTCCCTATCCGTCCACTGCTGAACATAGGCCTCCCTCAATGAACGCCAAGAAGGCAGATCCACTACATCCAACACGGACTGGCCACCGCACGGAGATAGTCTCCCCACCTGGTTAATGGCCGACCAACATGCATTATAATAATATTCGATTTCATTTATTTTCTGAATGAAGTTGGTGCTATATAATTTAATTAAAATAATAGATAATATTATGATCTTTGTTCATTACTGGTTGATTAAAAACGTAATTAAATGGCTGTTATTATTAATATTTTGGTAAATTCGAAACGTGGAACACCACGTTTTAGTTTTTTCTTCCATTTGTTTTTGTTATCGCAGGGAAATGCTTTTTAAGCATGTAGCCAGGATCTCGGGTAGATCCTGACCCTATGTGGGACTCGCACCTGGGAGTGCCCTACCCGTAAACTAAAACCACTGCAAGCGCCTTTAGCCGTTTTTTGAGGGTCCAGAATCCGTAATCAACAGGATCACCTCAGCGACAAGCTGGCCCCGGCGAAGGCCAGAATACTCCTCGTAAGGAGGGGCCGTCGCTACTAAGCAGTCCCCGCGACTTCGTGTCATTCTGGGCCCAGGTTCCCATCCTAAACCGGACACGAGCACAGGGGCGTTACTGGAGGCGCATTAAGTAGCGCCTCCTACGTACCCCCGTTCGCGGGTTCGAATCCCGCCAAGTACAGTTTGTATGAATGGGTCATGGACGTATATAAAATTCTGTGTGTATTTGGTTTCTTAAAAGATTAAAAACTGATTGCAATGACGCAAAGGGCGAAGAAATATGCAAGCTGCGTCAAAAATATGCTGATCAATATTTATATTATAGGTTCGATAGATTGGCTGCTGAACACCACTGCCTACGCATCAAACTCCTCGGTGACTGCTACTACTGCGTTTCTGGGCTGCCTGAGGCACGTGACGACCACGCCAAGTGCTGTGTAGAGATGGGACTCGACATGATCGATGCTATTGCGTAAGTATTAAAAAAATGATCAGCATGGTCTAACACAACGTTTTCCGTGCCATCGTTAAGTTTAAAAAAAAAGGTTTTTAAAAGTTTATATATCCTTAATACCTAAACCTTGGGCTTAACTTAGACGTAAGGAAACTTATTCATTGCCGATCTCGTCTTTTGAGAATAAAATCGGTTTTTCAATGAATAAGGGAACAAAATGGGATTACAGGGATAGAAACAAAGCTTCGGATAAGGCGCGAAAATGAAGTATTTCTAGGTATGCTTATGGTACGTTGTAAAAGAACATCGTAGACGAACATCAGCTCTGAAATATAAAGTAGAAATAAAAGCGAATGCAAAGACTTATGCTTCTTACTTTTTATCTAAGATAATATTATGGCTTTAATATTTTGTAATGCTGATAATATAGGGATCTCAATATTAGTAAGTTGACTATCGTATTTTAATTCATAAAGCTATAATTTTATTTAAAAAATTGATGAAGGATAAAGTACCTTCACGAGACATATCTCTAACTATATATTTTTATCTAGTCTATTATGGATTTGTTTGAAGTAAAATGAAGCCGTTGTTTAATAAATAGTGAGTTTAATCAACTAAAATAGAAAAAAAAGCTTTTACTAAAACACAAAAAATTCATAACGCTCAAAATTGATCTTGAAAAATATATTAATAAATATCTCTATTAACGAGAATATCAAATAATATTGCATTCAATTTGTTTATTTACAGCCGGAACTTCCATTTAATTTCAACTCGGACTAGTTGGAATTGTGATTCGTATTTATTTACATTTTACAGGCAACACTGAGCATTAATATATTGCTTTGACTTTGAATGCTACTTTTTAATTAAATGTTATGTAAAGGCCATGTGGGGATGGTACAACACATTTTGTAATATTTTATTTGTAGGCTTTGTGTTGATAATAATATGTAATGTTACAATCATAATTATTACATTATAAGTAGTAATGCAGAAATAGGTCAAAGGAAGGGAGCACACTCATATATTGGCTTCATTTTCATAGTTAGTAACTGCCAGCTATGTGTTGAGGAATACTGACTTTGGCAGTAGTTTTATATGTTTGCCAATAATTATAGGTAAATATAGCTAGTTATTATCAGTGAAGTAAAAGTAAAACTAAATATTAATAATTATTTGATCATCATCGTCAGCCTTTATCCGTCCACTGCTGAACATATTATGCTTCCTTAAATGAACACTAAGACGGCTGATCCCTTGCCACTCGCATCCAACACGGACCGGTTACTGCACGAAGATCGTCCTCATCTTCTTAATGGTCGACCAACACTTCGTCTACTTAAACGCGGTCACCACTCTTGGTCACCTTCATCCAATTACCGGGCGATTTTTATTAGTAATACGATAATCGTATGGATAATAAATAATTATTTGTCCGACTACTTGAACTGTATCGATATTTTTCTTGTTAGCTAGTCTACAAGAAAATAGTTAAGAACTGCTTATTTCTCCTCTGATGGGGAACTATAATATTTTTGTTCTTGACACCTCGAAAAGCCATTTTTTCATCGATGCAGTTTTTTTCATTCACATTTCGATCATGGTTAACTTTTACCTCTGGATTACGAGTGTAAATAAATACGTAAAATTATTTCTGTATACATCGTTGTATTTTAATGGTATTAATCGCAAATAACGATTTCGAGTGAAGTGAAACGTATAAAATGTCTACGAAATATCAGACATTTTAAAGGAAAATAACATATTTCATAAACATTACTTCTTCTGATCTTTATATGACAATAGAGATATCGAATCGGTAAATGTATAAAAGCTGTATGGGCCAAAACACCAGTCATCTGACAAATTTGTAGCCATTACAAGTCACATGATGGTAAATTATCAATAATAACGATTTTTCCGTTAAAACTTTTCCGACAAAGCACTTAGAAATATTCGTATTTCATAGGGACTCAAATCCAGACCATTTAATTCTAGGCCGAGCCACCACCAACTAGACCATACTTGATGATTTTAATAAACCGCGATAAAAGTAGTTTTCAAACAATATTCAATTGAAATTATACGATGTTCTTGCGAAGAACTCTTTGAACAATTGAAGTTTAAAGAGAATAAAGTTTCGTTGTAGTTCGTTAAAGTTTCTATAATGGGCAAATATTATGTACTAGATATTAAAAATTCTTATTCAATATTTATTACATAGTCAAAGTATATGAGTGCTTATATAATCAAACAAGTGTAGAAAGTTATTTTTTATTAGTACAATCAGTATCATGACTAATGAGTGAGCTAAGTATACAAATATTGTAATGCATGGGTTGTATCTTTTGTTGGTGATTCAAATGAAAATAAATAAATATCTTTGAGGGAATGCCACGTAGCCTTTTTCCATGTTTTTAGCTTGCTTAAGCGTTGTATGTCCGATAAAATATAGTATTGATTTTACACTAACTTCCCTTCAAGCTATAGACTTAAATTTAAGACCAGCTTTAGAGGAGGATGACAATTTACGATTTTTTTTATAGAAGAGGGGGTAAACAGACAGTCGTTTCACCTGTTGGTAAGTGATAAGCGACATCCATAGACATAAATAATAAGAAGGTGCGTTGCCGGTCTTTCAAATGAATATGCTCTTTTCTTGAGGGTCCCTAAGTCATGTCGGTTCGGAAATACCGTAGGTGGCAGCTGGTTCCATATAGTTGTAGTGCGATTTAGGAAATGCCGTAAATATCGGGTTGCAATGTAAAAAAGGTATATCAACATAGAATGGGTATACAGTATGAGATTTTTTTTACTTTTTGTCCGTTATACGAACAATTGTACATAAAAAATATAATATGCTTTGCTCATTTGTAATTAAAGTTGTCATTATCGTCCTTTTTCGTTTTTTTAGTTTGGTACGTGAGGTGATGGCTGTCAACGTAAACATGCGTGTCGGGATCCACACTGGACGCGTGCACTGCGTGGTCCTAGGACTTCGGAAGTGGCAGTTCGATGTATGGTCAAACGATGTGACCCTGGCCAATCACATGGAGAGCGGAGGGGTTGCTGGGTGAGTTCACATTTTCTGTAAGAATTGGCAAACGGACAGCTGATTCACCTGCTTAGTGAACATAGGCACTTACTACAACGGAGGGTCTACGTGCGTTGCAGGCCTTTCAAAATCAGTATGCTCAATATGTGAATCCAATAATCTATGGAGTTTTTGAAGAGGAGAGAATTAAGAATGTCCCCCTTTTTTGAAGTCAGTTAAAATCCAGTTATAAACAACTAGTTGTTGCCCGCAGTTTGGTCTACGTTAACTTACATCTATTTTATTTTTTATAGCCTAACAACATTATACAGGGTATTAGTGGTTTGTATCGAATGAGTTTCGAAGTTCTCCTATACCCAAACTTAAAAGCATAACCTATTTATATTGTTAAAATTGTTTCTTTTAGACGAGTGCACATCACCAAGGAAACGTTGCGGTGCCTGGGAGATGACTACCAAGTGGAGCCAGGCAATGGAGGACTGCGAAACTCATATCTGAAGGACCACAACATTGAGACCTATTTGATTTTACCGGATGATACCAGCCGTGTAGTAAGTCAAACCAAATCAAATCTAATCAAAATATCCCTATTTCGAAGGTACCTACCAAACTTGTAGGGTACACTTGAAACACGTCAAAAGTAAAAAAATAAATAAAAAATTAGGTAAAAAACTAGTTTGTATTGCATTCTCCTCTTTAGAAAAACGAGCAAAAACTTAGGGGTTGCTCTTTTGTCAAAAAAAAATAGTACATCATCGTCAGCCACTATCAACTGATGAACCTAGGTCTCACTTAATGAACGCCAAGACCACCGATCCCTACACAATACATATACCTACATTTAAAATCTTTAATAAGTGAGCAAATAAAATAAAAATAAAGTGTTAAAGTTAAAAAACCATATTATTATGTGATCAAAAGCAATCAGTGACCAAAATAATGGCAGGATTAGTTACAAGATTAACTACAAGATTAGCTAAGTAAATAAATAGGAGACGTCGTACATAGTAATTCTGAAGGTGCGTCACCGTGACTGGCGGGGTATCGGGCGTCGCGGCGTCTTGTGAAAATGCTATAATATAGCGTTCAAGTTTTGGGATAAATTGAAATAAAAAATATATAGTGCTTGAGATTAAAAAATATTGCACGTTCTCTGTAGTATTGAAAATTAAATATTTCCATATAAAATGATGTGCAGACATATATTTTATTAGTAAATTATTCGTTTTAGTTTTTATTTTAGCCTGTTTTCAGGATTTTTTTATGATCGAGTAAGTACATCTTATCGTGTAACCAATTAGCATATCCTTTAGAGAATATATATAATATTTGATAACTGCATCATCTTTTCTTGGTCTTTTCTATGTCATAGGGCCTTAGGTGATTACCGACGCCCATAAACAAGAAGTTATGTAGATGCGTTGCCCTCCTTTAAGCCCATCCCCACTCATGGTCCACCGTACATACATAGAATACTATAAAAAAGGCAACATTATCGATAAAGTAAATAAAAAAATATCTTATGAACTTAAATGATTTATATAAAAGGCTCCGTAATTAATAATGTTCACAGAGAATTACCTATGATTTTCGGTAATTGAGCATTACACACAATATTATTATGATATTAATATATTTTCTTGTACTAATGTGTATTATTTACTAATGTGTATTATTTACTAATGTGTATTATTTACTAATCTAGAGAGACACTGTCATTGTTTTCTATAATTAACATTATCTCTGATGTAAAAAAATATGAATCTACTTTTTAAAAGTCTATACAGGCTGAAATATTTGTTTCGATTTTAAGTTAAATAATTCTTTAGCATTTTATATCCCAGTTATTTAGCCTAAGTAATACATTATAGACAATCGGGTTTCCTTAACTTTAAGGCGGGTAAAACTGCAGGAAACATACAAAAATAAACAGATAGGTATTTTCTCAAAATTTTGTTTTCAATGTAATTTAACTTTCAGGATAAAAAACCACAACACAGTTTCTCTCTCAACGGGAACGTTTCGAAGGAGATGCGTGTCATGGGTCACGGGTCGCAGCACGGCAAGAACTCATCCAAGTAAGTGTACACACTTGGAAATATTATATTGTTTCTTGTAGAATATATTGCATACAAAGTGTAAAGTGTTAAAATGACAAAATATAAAGTGTGACTAGCTGTTGCCCGCAGCTTCGCCAGCGTTAACTTAGATTTACAGCCGTACCCGGATTGATGATGATGATTATTTTTGGCCTAAGCTACTCCTTATAATATATCAGCTATCTGCCAGTGAAAGTCCCGTCAAAATCGGCTCAGTCAGGAACATGACATGACAGATAAACAAAAATTGGAAAATTGTTATTTTGATATATTATTATGTACCGTATACCACTAGATATAATAATATTATTTCAAAGCAGGCGCTTTGAAATAAAAAGAACCGCATCCAAATCACTTCGTGTTTTTGTTTCCTAGAGTATAGGTACCACAGATATTTTAAAGTGTAAAAATATCAACGAAAAAAGTGTAAAAATAGTGTTATAACCAGATTTTACACGCGCGTGTTAATTTTTATACAGTCTGTTATACTAGTAACTAGCCTATAAATACTTATGTATTAAACAACTTTCTATACATTTCCGTAAAAAAATGTTTCATTATAATGGGCGGAATTTGCGTCAACATTACAAAACCATTTGTAGATATTTAGTTTTGGTAGGTACTATTTAATATAATAAATAAATAATAATAATAAATAATAAGTAGGTAATTTATAACAAACGTAGGCTATGAAAATGCACAAATGTTAGTAGGCCATACAGGCACTATAACTTTTTTACCAATTACTTTAGCAATGTTATTACTAAAACTTGGGCTCGTTTCCAAAGTGATAATTCAAGATTTAAAAAAATCATATAATATGTTAATATTAGATATCTATATTAATATTATAAAGCTGAAGAGTTTGTTTGTTTGTTTGAACGCGCTAATCTCAGGAACTACTGGTCCGATTTGAAAAATTCTTTCAGTGTTAGACAGCTTATTTATCGAGGAAGGCTATAGGCTATAAACGGTCTTGAGTTTTGTTGAGTAACGCGAGGTTGAGTAACGCGGGCGAAGCTGCAGGCAACAGCTAGTCTAATTATAAAAATCTATAACAAAAAAATACGTCATGTCAATTTTACTGCCAAGGGCATCAGTGAAGTTTCACATCAAAAGCAATTTGCAATCTTAAAGAAGATTAAAAAAATCGCGTCTAAGATCGCTAAAACAATTAGATTCAGAATTAAGATATTAGCGAAGAAAAGACACAATTAATTCAAACACGCCCCAAGTGATAACCCCTTAATAATTATATTTTACACTTCAAGTTATTTGATTTGTTGGTTTGATATTACTATAACAACTTTGAACAAAGAGATTAAAATTCTAAGCCCTCTGAAATACAAAATCAACAATCATCCCGGTTCGCTTATTGTGTTAGCAGATCTTAAAGCTTGAATTGTCTTTAAATTTGTTTAGTTTTATGTTTACTCTGTTCATTCTCCCTATAATTTGTTACTCATCATTAGTATTATCTAAGCTATATTTGTACTAAAAATTTCATAACATTACACTTTTTAATTCATAGCATAAAAGAACAAAATATTACACACGTCTTGGTTGTTTGACAGGGAACGTAAAGGAGGTTATTCCAAGCTGTTAAGGACAGATAAGTCTGTGTAATATTGCGATAAGTTCAAACGTATATCCTAAAATTTATAATTCATCATCATCACCATGCCCGATAATGCCCACAGCTTATCATTTGCCTTCCTTTTTTCTGCCATCCTCCTCTATCTCATCCATGTTTTACCCACCATTCTTCCCATGCCATCGGTTCATCAAGCCTTAGGACGTCCGGGACTTCTCTGGCCCAGTCTAGACCACCATTCGGTTACGCCGAGACCACCTTTTTTTTTTCTTTTTTCTTTTACGCCGGGAAATGCTCTGAGGCATCCCGCCTGGGGAGTGGGTCTCCCCAGGTGGGTATGTGGGACTCGCTGCGCCCGAAAGATGGTAAGTGGTTGCAGCTCTACCCACTAAAACCCGGCGAGTGCCACCAATGCCGCCTTGGTGAGGTGCCCCGGATCTCTTAAGCTAACAGGGCACCTCGACGGCTAGTCAGTCCCGCAAGGGACCAACGTCACCTCCACAGAGGGGTTGTCCCGCACCACAGAACCACCCCTCCCAACGTCGGGACAGTACAATGGGGTGAGGTTCCCATCCTCACCCCTTGCCCCCTGCTCTTTTGTCACTTCTTCTTATAAGAGGGGCACAAAGAGCCCCCTCGGCCCAATTAGCTTCGCCCAAGGTGCTGGGCTCACCCTAGGCTACTGAGCCCCACCGCCACGTCAAGGCCTGAACCATGGTGGGGACGCCGGGACCACCTGCCATTACCACGTCTAGCCAAGTGTCCTGGATATAGACGGAGATAGCCCTGATGTCTTTGACCTTCGTACGACGTCGGATCTCGGTATTGCGGATAATGTCTTGTAATTTGATTATTACAATAATTATTTAAGATTTATATAAAATTAGTTTAATGCAGGTTTATAAAATATGTATACTAGGTATAATATGTTAGTTATGTATTCAACGTTAATCTTGATGAAGTTTGAATAATTCATTAAATATTACCAACACATTTGATGGCGATATAGAAACTAAAGTATTAAGGAACTAAAACCTCTCGCTCTTTATGCTGTCGCGTTTCGTGCGGTTTGTGGTTTGTAGTTAATTGGATGAGATAGGGAAAAGGAGGGTAACGCATCTGCATAACCTGTGCGGTTATGTTGTGCGGATGCCTATGAGCGTCCGGAGTCACCACATAAGGCTCCGACGGCTCGTTTGTCCCTTATGATATGCTATATTAAACTTAAATTATAATAATAATTTATTATTTAATAGTTAAATTTTTAGTAATAACATTACTAAAGTGGGTAATTATTAGGTATAGGTTTAAATCTGCCTCGGAACCATATGAAATTTATTCGAGAGATTCAATACTGGTTTATACCTCTTTCAATGAACGCCTTGCTTGCGAATTACTTGCTAATTTGTTCAGTTTTTGATTGTCTAAGAACTTTCAGTGTCTCCTATAACTTGCACCGACTCCTGCACAAATATTTAGTAGTTATTTGTGCAGTTTTTGATTGTCTAAGAACTTTCAGTGTCGCCTTCCTATAACTTGCACCGACTCCTGCACAAGTATTTAGTAGTTATTTGTGCAGTTTTTGATTGTCTAAGAACTTTCAGTGTCGCCCTCCTATAACTTGCACCGACTCCTGCACATATATTTAGTAGTTATTTGTGCAGTTTTTATTGTCTAAGAACTTTCAGTGTCGCCCTCCTATAACTTGCACCGACTCCTGCACATATATTTAGTAGTTATTTGTGCAGTTTTTGATTGTCTAAGAACTTTCAGTGTCGCCCTCCTATAATTTGCACCAACTCCTGCACATATATTTAGTAGTTATTTGTGCAGTTTTTATTGTCTAAGAACTTTCAGTGTCGCCCTCCTATAACTTGCACCGACTCCTGCACATATATTTAGTAGTTATTTGTGCAGGTTTTGATTGTCTAAGAACTTTCAGTGTCGCCCTCCTATAACTTGCACCGACTCCTGCACATATATTTAGTAGTTATTTGTGCAGGTTTTGATTGTCTAAGAACTTTCAGTGTCGCCCTCCTATAACTTGCACCGACTCCTGCACATATATTTAGTAGTTATTTGTGCAGTTTTTGATTGTCTAAGAACTTTCAGTGTCGCCCTCCTATAACTTGCACCGACTCCTGCACAAATATTTAGTAGTTATTTGTGCAGCGGATTTGGTTGCATGTCGACAAAAACTTTTAGGACTTTGAAAAATAACTGTTAAATAGGTGAATAAAGTATGTCAGTTGTCGCTTCTAGTAGAATATCAGTGGCGGGTGTTTTTTGACATTAAAGAAACTCTCTTAGCAGTAAATGAAAATTAACTGATGGTTATAATCACAATTATAAGTATAATATTTTGTTGCCTTATAAGTAAAAATGATGCAAAAAAATCATCTACCAAGCAGTATTAAGAGTTAAAGCCATGTTGTCTTCAACCTAACGGGGTGTATACTATTTACTAACCCTACGTTCCCCGGAAAATTACACCGTGCACAGTGCGCCAGACTGGAAACTTTTAATTGGTACGTTTGTGTCACATATGTCAGCTGGATGTGGCTACAAAATACACATACAAACTGTGAAAATATGATGCCACCACCGTCCATCTTGCGTGTTCCTCCCGTGAAACAGCTTTGCTGTGTTTCAGAGAGAAGGGCAAGACAGGCAGTGTAATTACTGGCACCAAGGCTTAACATCTTATGTCTCAGGGTAGGCAACACGTGAATGAGTTGCCTTTTTTTTCTTTTACGCCGGGAAATGCATCCCGCTGGGGAGAGCGGACTCCCCAGGCGGGCATGTGGGACTCGCTGCGCCCAAAAGATGGAAAGGTGGACACAGTTCTACCCACTAAAACCCGGCGGGTGCCACCAATGCCACATTTGGTGAGGTGCTGGATCTATTGAGCAAATAGGGCACCTCGGCTAGTGGGCCGTCCCGCACCTCAGACCACCTTATAATATGGGTACAAAGAGAAACTCCTTCGCCCAAAGTGCTAGGGGTCAGCCCCACCGCCACGTCAAGGCTTAAACCTTGGTGGGGCGAAGGAGTTGCCGGGGTTAGTTCCAGGTAAACTAGTTTATGTTCATGGGCGACGTCGACCACTTACCATCAGATGGCACGTCTCTCAGTTTGTCTATTCCGCTAACATGAAAAAGTACATACAGACATTGTAATAAAACTAATTTCTGGATAATCCAGTCACCGTGACGTCGGGCATGTAACGTTGTTAATAAAC
The DNA here is from genome assembly GCA_963853865.1 of Helleia helle. NCBI lineage: Eukaryota > Metazoa > Arthropoda > Insecta > Lepidoptera > Lycaenidae > Helleia > Helleia helle. The sequence continues at coordinate 13,152,033 of OY971420.1, forward strand.
CGCGATAAAATCCGTAAAAGTTGTTTCATTAAAATGAGTGCAATTATCTTAAACATTAGAAGACTATTATTATCATGCTATAAGATAAGTATAATATTATCACGCTATACCGGGTGAACGCTTGCAAAGATTTAACCCTAATAATATACTATTTATATACTATATAATTCATATAACCATTTATCTCAGAAACGTTTTTTAAGAAAATTTTAGGACTTATGTATTTTGCAAACCCGCAATGTATGTATACAACTCGAACAGCGAACTCTGTCAGCTGGCCGGCGTGAACTATAAACCAACTACAGTGCCGTTTTTTTTTTAACGATTATTTTAAAGCATTATCATCAAATTTCTGTAACATTATGTTTACTAAACCGGATTATACAAAAAAAAAGGCAACCAAAAAAAAAAGAAACGCGTTTTTTTCACTTGTATCATGTTAGGCTATGCCAACACTATCATACCTCTTCGTTTTTACAAGCGTTCAAAATACACCCGGTATGTTACCACCACAATAGACATTTTTTTTTATTTCTAATACTTGTATGGTTTTATTTAGGCTAGGATTCTCACCTTATTTTGCCATAATCTAGCACAATAATATGCGTTGTCTTCTCAGATGATTTAAGCTTTGGACAATAATACCAGTAAGTTAGTAAGACTATAAAGAATTATAACTTTAGTTATGGTCGTAAGCCTATAAGTTATAACTACAGTTATAAAGCTTTTCATTTTATGTCAGTTGCTAACTTTATTAGCAGAGACAACTGTTGGTCACAATTACAGCATATTTTACATACTAACTAGACCCGGCGGATCTCGTTCTGTACAGCATATTTTATAGTGGACACACTAATATTTTGTAGTGCTCGTAATCAGGCGAAGACATTGTCGTACTAATGTTATAAACGTGAAAGTATGTATGGATGTTTATTACTCTTTCATGCAAAAGATACTGAATGGATTTTAACGAAATTTTACAATATTATAGGAATGGGAAGTACGCAAGTGAAACCGAGGGGCACTATTAGATCATAGGGATCCTGTACATTTGCTGATGCGGGTTTGTGAAGCTTACACAACCCTAAATTTTCTTGGTCTAATACCTCACTGGTAAGTAAGTGATGCTGACGAGGTCAAGGGCCTTTAAAAACTTTAAGAAGCACTGGTAGTAAGATGAAAAGTCGTAGATAGAATAGAACGGTACCTTTGAAAATATTTTGTTAAAATATGTTACAAAATGGCTAGTTTTAGAATTTTGACACAAGCACGCTTTACCGCAATATACAAATGGTCGAATGACTTGAGGACAAAAGATAACTTATTCAGTTACAGATACAAACTTTAAGCTGGAATGGTACATACAGTGCACATAAGTAACTCTTGAGAATTGCTGATGTGACCGAGTATATCCAACTTGGACTCGTTATTTTAAGTTAAGTTATTCACCTTTTTTTTATTCAACGCCAGGAAATGCTCTGAGGCATCCCTGGGGAGTGCGTCTCCCCAGGCGGGTATGTGGGACTCGCTGCGCCCGAAAGATGGTAAATGGACGCAGCTCTACCCACTAAAACCCGGCGAGTGCCACCAGTGCCGCCATTGGTGAGGTGTCCCGGATCTGTTAAGCTAACAGGGCACCTCGACGGCTAGTCAGTCCCGCAAGGGACCGACGCCACCTCCAGGGGTTGTCCCACACCAAACCACTTCTCCCAACGTCGGGACACTACAATGAGGTGAGGTTCCCATCCTCGCCCCTTGCCCCCTTCTTCACTTCCCTTCTTCTTCTACAAAGAGCCTCCTCGGCTCAATTAGCTTCGCCCAAGGTGCTGGGCTCACCATAGGCTACTGAGCCCCACCGCTACGTCATGGCCTGAACCATGGTGGGGTAAGTTATTCACCTAACCTATGCAACTATGTTCGTCCTCTTTCATAAGAAAACCTAATCTCTAAATAAGTCGTTTTATTTTCACCTCCAATACACTAAGACGGATAAGTTCTATAGATTTGACCGCTAGCTCGCAAACGTGTGAAAAAAGTCAAAAAGCAAATTTTGTAACGGCAGTTCTTATACTTGTTTCATCTAAATTAGTTCAGCTTTTTCAAAGTCAGCAGACCTTGTTATTTCGTTGGGGCTTTATAAAATAAATAGCCTTTTAATATTTTATATACAACATTAATATTTTAATCGTTATATCTTTTTGTAGTTACTTTATAGATAGATAGAATTTCAATATAGCTAGGTAAAACGAGTAAAGCCGTGGACGACCACGGCTTTACTCGTTTTTCACTCGCCGGATATTTCGGAGATCGTTGTATATTTTTTTGTTGTAGATTATAATATCATAATAGTGTGATGAGTAGTCTCCTAGTCAATCTATGTGAAAAAGTGCAAGGATCAAGGATCAATCAAGGAATGTATGGCATAAAATTGGTTTTTAAAAGCACATAGGTACATTATTTTTATTTAGTTCGATAGGCAAACGGCCAGACGAACCACATGATGGTAAGTGGTCAACGTCGCCCGTAATAAACAAGTTAACCTGAGACTAGCCCAGACAACTCATTAATGTGTTGCATTTCCTAAGACTTAAGATGCTAAATCTCTCGGTAATTACACTAACTGTTCTGCCCTTCTTTCCGTAATACAGCAAAGCTATTTCACGGGAGAAACAAACAGGATGGTGGTACCCATGCAGCCAGGAGCGCGGCACAGCACAAGCCTTCCACAATATATAATAATAATAATAATATCTATGGACCCTTTCACACCACGTCAATCTGGTCCCGTGGTAAGTTCTCGAAGAACTTGTGTTACGGGTACCAGACAACGGAAATATATTTAATACTTTTATACTATACATATTTATATACACATATTTAATACCCATCCATGACCCAGGAACACAGAAAATATTATTGTTCCCAGGCGGGATTCGAACCCGCAACCTCCGGGCTTGAGCGCCACCGCGCTTACCACTGAGCCACAGAGGTCGTCAAATTATTATATTTTTTATTACGTTATTATAATTTTTATTATTAATCAATTGTTATTTTTATTCCCACCGTTATTTATTATTACCCAAAAAATATTAATTCTCAGTGTACGATAATAATAATCACCTTGTACGCGCGGCAACCATCATCACGTTTTTGTTACTTTAAAGGCAATCAGTAAATGACAATATTTATATTGTGAATTTCGCTTCCTGTGGCCAACAAATTTAATATGCCATTCCATAATTAACCTGGAAAATAATTAACGAATTCACCTCCGGGATTTTTTTTAATTATTACCTTTTTACTTATGTATGTAATATACATAATCACATGCAGATTGCTTTTAATTATTAATAATGAAATGTACCTTTTGCTTTAAGTATTTCGAGGTTTGTACTTAAGGTAAAAAAGCTTTAAGTTTCACAAAAACCATTGTCTTTTTGACCAAGATTTTTTTTTACTGTCTACGTTTTCATTGTTAGATATTATATTTTATATTTTTATAGTAAACGCAATGTCCTAAAGGGAAGACAACTATTATTATTTATGTAAAAAAACTGAAAAGCTTTGAAAGCTTTCTTCTTTTCTTTTGTAAAAAAATACTGAATGCTACAAAGCGTTTGGGTTCGATTCATAGAAACACCAGGTATAGAAAAGAAATATCGCAAAATATTTTTTCCACGCAAAATGCAACAATCAAATATTTTTCTTCTATATAGCTATCAATGCTTTAAAAAAGCCGGTAGGAGGGTTGCGCTTGTGCGGCGCTCTGTATGGGTTCCATCAACTTGGACGGGAGAAACATCTTGCTTGTTTCTCCCGTCAAATAGCTTTGCTGTTTCGGAATGAAGGGAAGGACGGACTTGTAATTATTAGCATCTTACTTGCCGAGTGCATTATGAAGATGTTGTCCGAACTAATCCGAGATGAACTTGATCTTGTTCATGGTCGATCTTGACCCGTTTACCTACTCGACCTACATAAATGCAGCAATTTCTTGTTATAAATCATGCGTATTTAAAACCGATATGAAGACTATATTCATCAACAGCTATCTGTAAAATGTATTCGGTAATTTATACATTTTTCACCCAGTTGACATGAAAGCGGAAAATATGTATTGGAAAGGCATCAATCAGAATTTTTCCAATTCGATTTGTATATTGACGGCGACGGTATTCGCCACTCTTTTATAAATATTAGAGTATTGATGGATATTTCACATTTCATTTTTTACTATATTATTAAACTCACATAATACCGCCGAAAAGTGACAGCTACGCTGTAAAGAAGAGCATCTGCATAATCTCTGGATGATTGGATATTTGTGGGCTTCCATAGTCGCCAAAAGGCTTCGATTGCACGTTTGCTCTCCTATGATATAAAAAAAAACCTTTAAAATCGTTTGTAGCAAAATATGACATTATAGAAAATTATCCACTAAGGATGCCACCCTGGACTTTTCGTCTGAAGATTAACATACTATTTTGTACAGTTATATGACAAAAAATAAGTCTTCGGTTTTTCTTATTGTGTCTATTTTTAATATACTAACTCCACATAAAAATATTATATATTAGAAGTATGTACAATATAGATATTTCGCTTTTATTGACACATATGAATGTCTTGTTCACGGGACATGGTATATATCCCATTTTAAATAATTTTTGTAATGAAAATACCGTGTTACTTGAAATCTTGGTATAGATGATACTTCGCAAATAATGAATAAATAAAATTGTTCATTTTATTTATTTATTATTTATTCATGAACAATTCGCATAATCTTACCCCATCAACCGAGTCTCAAAGTAAGCTCCTAATTACATGCGTCAAGAATATATCCAACCCGACGCCAGGAGGCCGTGTGGTCGCAGATTGCATGGTTGGCGGGGGGCAACCCCCCACTTTTACAAACCAAAAGTGAGCCAAATGGGCTCACACTAATCCGATATAGCATTAGGGCCTTCGGGCCGTTAGCATAGATTCATCCGAAAAAAAAAAGAATATGCTACAACTGGTGGTGACGATAGTTCACGTCATTATTTTATAAATTGGAACAGAATCTACTTTGACAGCATAGAATAACTAAAACATCTTTTAAGGTGTCATAGACTAACTAAAGCCTCTTTTAAAGTGATGATCTACACAGCGGCGATGGCCTAGTGGGTTCGGGCTCGTCCTCTTGAGTGAGAGCCAAGAGGTCTGGGTTCGATCCTTACCCCCTCCCCCTGTGATACCTAGAAATGGGTTTTTCTAAATTTCTACGTGCACCTGAACATAAGGCCATCGCTTGCTCATCGGTGAAGGAAAACATCGTGAGGAAACCTGCATACCTGATGAGATTGAAGGTGTGTGAAGTTCACCAACTCGCATTGGGCCAGCGCATCGGTGAACTATGGCCCAAAACCCTCCTCACCTGATTTCAAGGAGGAGACCCGTGCCCAGCAGTGGGACATATAAGGGTTGATATTATTATATATATTATTATTATTAAACTAACTAAAGCTCTTTTAAAGTGTTATAGACTAGCTAAAACATCTGTTAGGGTGTCATGGACTAAATAAGTTTTTTAAAGTGTCATATACTAAATAGAGCTTCTTTTAAAGGTTTTTACACGACTAAAGATGTTTCTCGTCGTAGTTCGAAAAAGCCAGTTTTGTATAGTCTGTGGGGTTTCAGTTAATATACTGTTGTTAGCTAACAATCCAACTTTTATAAGGACTCCTCAAAGTGAACTATAACGTGACAACGTGACAACTCAGCTTGAAAGCGAAAGTGAGACTTTTCTTTACAGAGCAATATTTTTATCATAATATATTAATAGGATATTGATAATAATTTGTTGTTTTTCATAAGCTCATTATTATAATAATATAAGGTTTTTTTTTCGTACATACAACGTTACCATAATAATTCTCCACTTGATTTTTTCGAGTTTAAGACGATCACTTTTTTTTGCATGTGGCATTAGGCATGGGAGCCATGTCATTTTGAAATCGATGATAATGTCAAATGAAGTTTTAGGGAGATCTACCCAGAACAAAACTACCTTCATTTTTATCATAAATTAAGCTTGTATCCTTCGTAAGGCAGTGTAATTCCTGGCACAGATACTTAACTTCTTATGTCTCAGGATAGGCAACATATGAGTGACTTACCTTTTTATTTTATTTTTTTACGCCGGGAAATGCTTCGAGGCATCCCGCCTGGGTGGGTCTCCCCAGGTGGGTATGTGGGACTCGCTGCGCCTGAAAGATGGTAAATGGCCGCCTTAGTTAGGTGCCCCGGATCTGTTAAGCTAACAGGGCACCTCGACGGCTAGTCAGTCCCGCAAGGGACCGACGCCACCTCCACAGAGGGGTTGTCCCGCACCACAGAATAACGCATCCCAACGTCGGGACAGTACAATGGGGTGAGGTTCCCATCCTCACCCCTTGCCCTCTGCTCTTTTGTCCCCTCTTCTTATAAGAGGAGTACAAAGAGCCCCCTCGGCTCGATTAGCTTTGCCCACGGTGTTGGGCTTACCCTAGGCTACTGAGCCCCACTGCCAGGTCAAGGCCTGAACCATGGTGCTGATGAGTAACTTACCTGGGCTAGTTCCAGGTTAACTCTTTTATGGTCATAGGTGACGATGACCACTTACCATATGGTAGCTTGTCTGCCCTTTTGCCTATACAACTAAAATAAAAAAGGATCATTGTGCGTTTCGTTCACATGATTTTTTGTTCAGGATCGGATCCGACTCCAGCAACGAGAATAAGAAGCCAGAAGACGAAGTGAACGAATACCTAATGAAGGCGATCGATGCTCGATCCATCGACAGACTGCGGGCAGAGCACTGCCGCCCCTTCACGCTCACATTCCGTGACTTCAATCTGGAACGCAAGGTAACAGGATGAGGCATTTCCACAACTATATTGTTGCAATAGTTTCTACACCAATATAACTCGGCTGTAGGAATTGTTGAAGTTGAAGTTATTCGATATGTATACTAATTAGTAGTTGTTAATTAATGTTGTGCGCTATATTCATACTTGTTTGATTTCATTTTCCTTCCTGTGTCAGCCTCTTTTAATGAACCCCAAACCGGCCGATCCCTGTATCCTGTGCACAGAGATCATCGTCCCATCGAATCACAGGTTGACTTTATGACAACAATGATTTCATTACCGCTTTGACGGGAACCAGTTTGGCATCGATCTATGATCACTAATCAAAGTATCCTCCGTTTGTCTTAAAACTTTATAACGCAATTAAAATGAACAGGAAATATTTCTTAAGAAAAAATGAAATTGAAGTTGGATGATAAATTTGAAGCATAAATATAAATTTTGCGTATATTATGTTAATTTATATCTGGACTAAATCACGCACGTAAACCTCAAAACGATTCAATGTGTCTTGTAAAAACTGGTCAATTGCGAGAAACAATTGCGAAGATGGGTTCAGTAGAAATATATCATCAAAATATTATATCAAATTATATATTTGAGTCATTGAACTAGACGCAATGACGTCCCACGTAGTCTTTTATAGTAAATCTACAGTAGCCAGACTAACTATAACCAGCGGAGGATCAGCCGTCTTGGCGTTCGTTAAGGATAGGCTTCTTAATAATAGATTAAGCAGTTGACGAAGAGGTTGGTAATAATGATAATAATGGGACAGAATTATAAAAAATTACAACAATTCACCGGTTGGAGGGAAGCTCTGTGCCGCGCTCCCGGCTGCATGGGTACCACCATCTTGATTGTTTCTCCCGTCAAACAGCTTTGCTGTGTTTCAGAGAGAAGGGCAAGACAGAGTGTTAATTACTGGCACCGAGACTTAACATATGATGTCTCAAGATAGGCACTGGACTAGTTGCAGATAAATTAGGTTATGTTAACGGGCCAAGTCGAATAAACTACCTATTTTTCTCAATATATTATGATTAATGTTTTTTCCTTCACCTGTAAATCTACATTTGTAAATTGTACCGCTACCTCCTTACCAGTTCCCTAAAGAGGGTTCCGTTTATTTGTGCTTAAGTAACGACCCCTAAAAAGTATAAACTCTTGATATATGGATGCAATATATTATACTTATAACGGAATATAAGAAAAATACATGTACAAAATTACAAGAAAAGTATAATATATATAAATTTAAGGTAAAGCGCCTATTTTCATTTTACAGGTAGGTATGTTTGTGTAAAAGGCAATATACAGAATGAATTTTTGAGACGGGTCAGTAAAGGGCTTAAACGTTATAGTTACAGGAAAACGTTCCTAGGATGCCAACCAATAACTTTTTAAGTTAATCTGAACTGCATTCACAGATTTTTGAGAAAATTGACTTGTTAAATGTTTTTGGCGATTTCCGACATTTCTAGTACCTTACACCTTAAATGGTGCAATAGAGTCTATTGATTCCTATAGATATGAAGTAGGATCGATAGGTATAAAAATATAATGTTTTTGGATTCTAGCATTCTTTCCGCTGGCCGTACATTTTCTCAAAAAGTTGTTGTAAGTACAGTTCAGAAAATCTTAAAAAGTTTGGATCCTAGGAAAGTTTTCCTGTAACTATTTCGGTTATGGTACCTGCCCTTAATGACCTGTTTAAAAAATCCATTCTGTATACCTGATTTTATTTTTATTCTGAAACTTTTTTATTGCAGTGTTATTTTCAGTTGAAACTCTGTTCATGTATGAACAGCAATAACGAGTAAAAGAGAGCCACTCAATTAGACTTTGATTTACATTCGGGTTTACTTCCAAATATTTTTACATATTTCCTTTCACAAAAATATATCCATATTTGCCATGTGCTATTATATTTTTCCGCATGAGATAGATTGAGTACAAAAGCCATCACAGTTTTGATATAATTTACTTTAACTTAGCTAGCTAAGTATGATGATTAAAATCATCATCATTAACAAAACTAAAAATGACGTCCCACATCAATGAGCAAATAAAAATCATTACTTTACTACTTTAATCAAACAATGGTGCGGACCAATGGTCTGCAGAGTTTAAAAAAAAAAGGATGATGATTAGGCTAAGTACATTTTAATTCGAGTCCTAAAAAAAAAATATTCACACTGAATTCCCTTGATAGATCTCCGCCAAACCAAGGTGCAATTGCTTCATCGTCATCATCATCGTCATATATATACATGTACCTTTTTCGGTGCTCTGATATATAGGACTCTTTCATAAGGAAAATAAAATAAAAACGCTAAGACGGCCGATCCCCGGCTATCCGCATCAAACTAAGTCCGGTCACTGCACGGAGATTGTCGTCCCATGTTTGATGTCCCCTCCCCTTCTGAATCCTCCGTCTTTCCGAACAGGGCCTTCACAATTCTTATAGTTTTGTAAAACATAAGTTCTTTAAATAGTATTTTAAAGTTTTAACACATAATATTGCCCTGCATAAATGGATATTGTTTCGCGACTGTATTCAGGAGCGCTAAAAGTTATTTGAAAAGAAAAATTGGGTTTTGAAGGAGGGTTAACAAGTTGAAAAAGTAAATTAGACTCTTTATTCATAAACAACAAGGCGATTCTAAGCGTAATCTCCTTTTAAAAACTTTTGAATAAATTTAACAACCTGTAATAACATCAAAGAGTCAATTTGGATTGTAAAATTGGTAAGTAGTTGCTAATCGTCGATTTATGTAAAATTAAGAAAGCTAAATTTTTTTTATAAAATAGTTTTTCCTAAACTATCCACATGACAAATACGCTTTAGAACCTACCCTACTTTAAATAAAAAGTAATAGAAATTTGTTTTAGTTACAATTTACAAACTATTTTGTAAAGTTTGTAAGTAAATTATGATATTATTTATTGAAATAACTTACTTATAATAATAATATCAACCCGTATATTATATTCCACTACTGGGCACAGGTCCTCATCCTTACCAAATAAAAATTAAATCTCTTGAAGTTTTCATAAAAATAGTTTAATATTATATTTATTAACATAACTTTATGCTAATGAAAACATGGATACAGATACATGCGTAAACCATCCTATAAATGTTTTTCTATTTTTCTTCTTTTTTCGAATTGATCCTTATGACCTTTAAGGCTACATCGGCATATTTTTTATTTATTTTGTTAGGATTAAGAAAATATTATTTATAAACAGATAGCAAAGACCTTTCTTTCATTACATACAACTGATATTAGGTAGCCATTTTTTCTGTGAGAATATTGTTATCTGTATTTTTATAGTATCTATAAAATATTAATATTTTCATATCTATATTTGTGTTTGCTTACTACACTTACTAATACAATATGTATTTGTATTACGTTAAACTAATTCTTTTTTTATTTTTCGTTATAATTTCAGCTGTCTTTAATTTAGAAAACGTTCAAAAGCTCTCCATAAAAAAATTCAAAAAAGTTGTTAAAGAATGTTTGTGTGGTAAAGCATATTATAAAGTAAAAGATTTCATGGAAGATACCACACCCTGGGAATAAGGCGTTCCTCCCGGGCATTTCAAGATAAGATGTTAAAATTGTTATAAATAAATATTTAGATTATTTGAAAAGATTAGTTCCACTGAGTTTGTTTCGCCGGTTCTTCTCAGTGGGCTTACCTTGGAACCGGTGGTATATTCAATTGATGTTCAAAAAGATACTGTATTAGTACTATTTTGAATAAAAAAAAATTGAATTTGATTTTGATAATAAATCAACTTAATATTTTCGTTATTGTAAAAATAAAGGTTTGTGTATAAAAAACAATACATTTTTTTATAATTTTCAAAACTAAAGAAGTTATTATCAATAGACAAGCAAAGAATGTCGATGGAAGAATATCCATTGGGAGCATAAAAACGGAAATCTATCTCGTGAAAGGGAACAGACTCGAATTTTATTTTGAATGTTTTCTTATAATGACTTATTAAAGTTATATTTGAGATTATTTTTTTTTATAAATTTTTGCTATAGTACAATATTATATACAATGTTATTTACATAGCCTATCTACTTAAATTGTATGAAAATAATAAGATTTCTATAATATTATAATTTTACTAACCTTATAATTTTGTACGTATTTATTACTCATCATCATCATCATCGACCCCTATTAGTCTCGAGGACTCCACTTCAAGTACAGACTATGAGGGTGTAGATACATAGTTTATTCACGCTGGCCCAATGCTGAGTGAACTTCACACATGTTCAAGGACTTAATTTTCATCCCATATGCAGGTTTCCTCACGATGTTTACCTTCGCCGGTGAGTAAGCGATGTTCTCATGCTCAGATGCACAGGAGAATATAGAAAAACCTACTCTAGGTGCACCTGGTCAGGATCGAACCCAGACCTCTTACCCACGTATTAATTACTAATACATTATATCGCGACTATTATGTATTTTCGTTTTTTTTGTCCTCAGTACATTGCCGAGAGAGACAGAATGCTGAAGGTGTATTTCATGTGCACACTTATTCTGTACGTCACCATTGTGATTGTACAACTTCTTGTTTTCAAAATGTAAGTACTACAATTTGCTTAATATTGCATTATACGTAATACAGCTCTTATACAATACCAGCGTTCACAACATACGTGTATGTGCAAAACGTTTCATTGTGGACCGAATAGTGAATTTAAAACATAATATATTCGACTCCATTTAAAACACATAAAATATTTCATCAAAATCGGTCCAGGCGTTAGGAGTCACAGAAGAATTATATTTTTTTTATGTCACAAGGAGACAACCAAGCAGTTCGAGCCTTAAAGTGACTTCCGATGACCATACACGGGCTCGCACAACAAAAAGTTATTCCCCCCAATGGGCCACCGGAAATTCACAAACCGATTGGTTTATTTGAGCGAGAGGTACCACCCCGGTCGTGCCGGCTCAATTCGACTGCAAAGCAGCATGGCACTACATCTTAACTTGATTATAAAAATTATATTATATATTAATCCTTATGCAAAGGTTTATATGTGTATTTAGATGTTATTAAATACTTGTTTCCTAATCCGAACTGACTTTAATAAGACCTTTAGGCAATAAACGACGGCTAGAACATGCTATGTCTGCACTGGCGGCTAGTAATATTACATAGTTTTTTTTTTGCAAACAAACTTAACGAGAAGGAAGGAAGAAATTATGCATAATGACTATCAATATTAAGAATTGTATACATCAAACTGACAATTATTTCATTGAATACCGACAATCCTAAATATTTCATATAACGCTTCGACAATAGCATTGGTTAATATTTCGGCTATCAATACGAGATGAGTTGCCTGGGCTCATTCCAGGTAAACTATGTTCATGGGTGATGTTGACCACTTACAATCAGGTGGCACGTTTGCCAGTTTGCCTATCCAACTAAATTTAAAAAAATTCAAGAAGACTTCCAAATCCGACGTATGTTGTTCTGAGGATCAGTGCATTATAAACTATTTAGCATACTTACATTAGTATATACTAGCAGCGCCCCGCGGTTACACCCGCGTATTTCCCATTTCCGTAGACAGAGATAAATTACAGCCTAATGATATTGTTTTCTAATGTTTACGCGAATTTCACTCATTATAATAAAACAATTTTTTACGGATTTTATCGTAAAAAATTGTTTATTTAAAAATTATGTATATAAAAATCTTAATAAACCGCGATAAAATCCGTAAAAAATTGTTTTATTATAATACAGCCTAATGATATTCTGATGTTTAAGTTATGTTTTTGTAAAGTTTCATTTAAAACTCAATGATTTTTGCATGATAGAGCATTAAACATACATCCTTACAAACACTCGCGTTAATAATATTAGTAGGATTTTATACGTGTCTAGACCGTATTGCTGTTGTTTGCGATATTATTGTTAAACCATCTTTGACAGAACTCCCTTCGTAATGGCGACCATGATCGTCTGCGCGTGCATCATCTTCTCAGTCAGCTACATTGTCATCTCCATTAATTTCAAGGTATGTATCATCGGGATTCCTCTTCGGGAAACAAGCGCGAGTATGACTCATGCGAAGGGTTCCGAAAAACTTGTTTTTTTTTTGTCATGTAATATAAGAAAAAAGTTACGGTTTTCCGATTTTTTCGTTTATTACGTAACCAAAACAATTAGGCGCATTCCAGCGACCGCCGGGAACCCGTCTTCGCCTGCGCTTACCCTAGCGCGGGGATGCGCGGGGCGAAGGCGGGGTTCGGGTGGTCGCTGTCATGAGCCTAATTATTTTAGTAGAGCAGTATTTATGTTGTGAGACCTAGCTGGTTACCAAATTTTATGGTTCTATTTCATATTTACGACGGACAGATATGACGAAGTGAGGGTTTCTACGATTTCTAGGTCCCGTTTCCTAATTTTGAGGAAGAACGGAACCCTAAAAATCCCCCATATGAAGTCTAAATAATTTTATGATTTTACTTATAACATGCAATTTTGCAATAGCACACTCGTCCAAAAATAAGAGACTTCTCGACATTGGTGCACAACAACCGCTCCCTGGCACAACTGATGTCTTTTGCTGTTGTTGCTGCTATCATCCTGCAAATTAAAATCGTTATGGTGAGTATAAAGACTCTTGAATATTTTTATTTAAGACGTACCAGTCATAAGGGATCGGTCGTCTTGGCGTTCATTGAAGGAGGCACACACACAGTGGACGGATAAGGGCTGATGACGATGAATTCGTACAAGTGCTTAGAAGTATCGTAGAACATCTTTATGATCTTTCAATGCATGTCGTCTATGAATAAATGTTTTAAGCAAAAAGTATTCCAGGGTTTTCCAGTGTGAATGAAGTTAAACTTATGTCCTAGTTACGCTTAAAAGCATCACATCACATCAAATTTTCAGAGCAATTGAAAACGAAATCCATTTTGTACAAATGTACATTGCATATATGTATGATCAGTCGCGCATTATTTCATATTGATACTATAGTGTGAAAACTCAAATTTATAGTTTTAGTATAATTGTTGAAAAATGTAAAGATAACTTGACTTAGGGTTAGGATAGCCTATCTCTATTTTACGTAGACAGCGGGGTATACAATATTATGTCCAGGGTGAGCGGAGATTTTGTTTTTTAGTAATTTTGTTAGTAATAATTAAATAAGCGCGCCGCTCCACCGCAGCGTAAGGAGAGGCTACACACGTTTTTCAAGTTTTGCATTGCAAGAAAATGTGTGTTATTTTTTCCACATTATTATACATTACACTACGCATTAATTAACATTTTCTTACAATTGAAATTTTAACACACGTCATGTGTAGCCTCAGCGTGCGCCATGATGGAGCCGCGCCTTAATACATTCAGGATGAGTAATTTATTATATTTGATATATTCAATAATTAATATTTGTTTATCTTGATAATTAAGTAATAAACAATAATCGTTCTTTTACAAATATAATGATGCTCTTACCCAAAATCATTAAATATACTATCCTCGATTTCCGAAAATCCACAACAGCGTGAATTTTAAAGCATTTACTGCTTTATATAATAACTATGAAGAACCAACTGCTACTCAGGGTATTTCCAAATTAATCGAAGGATGTGAAGGAATTATGGACATACAAGAAAAGAGCATATTAATATAAAGACCGACAACGCACCTGCAAACCCTGCGTTGGAGATGCCTATAGGATAGGATGTCAGTCATCGTTTACGATGCGGAATGGAGATCGATTGATAAAGTTCAGCGTGGCAGAACGTTACGTGTAGCCACTAGCCTCAAAATGAAGTTACGACCTTGTTTTGCACTATGACCCGAAATCATTTGAGCTTCTGAGCTTCTATAAATTCTCACGCTTAGGAAAGAGAAGGATTCCCCTCAACACTCTCAACATCCTATGTCGAGAGTGTTGAGGGGAATCCTGACAAAGAAAACTATTAAGTCCATATTTCTTCAACTTACTAGTTTTGATTCAAAGTAACGCGTTCAACTTGTTGTAGTACTTTGTATCACAAAGCCAATGCACAACTCGTGTAAGTATTTATCACGGTCGATAACTTTTACGTAAGTCGAACGCAGAACGTGACTGCTATACAAGTTTTACGTCTTAAAACTTTGCAGCGATTATATTTTAAATACAGTCTAATAATAATTTGAAATATCTTTTATTCGCAGTTAATTTTTTAGGTAATTAATCTATATTCCTTATGAAAACGGTATCTCCAATGTAGATCTCCATAACTATATATAGTTATGCGTAGATATAGTTTATCAATAGTCAGTTCCATTAAGTTACCTAACTTTAAATTTGTGCACTAAATGAGTATAAATACCCAATTATACCCATGCACATATTTAAAGAATGCGGTTTAAAAAAATGACAAATCTTTATTTACAATTTCTCTTTTTTCGTGTGGGGGGTTAAACATATAACAGCTTAGATTATAACAAAATAATGTTTATGCGGAACGACTTTATTGTAAAGCAATAACCTCAACTGTACAATATAAAAATGGAGTCTGTAAGTTATCGACGTATATAAAACGTTAGAAAATTTCTGCAAATAAATGCTTTTATAATATTCCAGAATGAGGTTTAAAACATGGTAATTTCCTGACACGGGTTGTGTGTATAGGTATTGGTTCTATATTGCCTTTATAAATTTATGGATGCATTTTTATTCAGCTTTCGTGATTTTCTATATTATTAAAATTTATGCTCAAACTGTACTTGTTTCGTATGAAATGAGGTCCTTTTCAAGTTTTATGTTTTGATTTGTTATGGCATAAGGAGGCACACGAGCAGTCGGAGCCTTTTGGTGACTTCCGATGCCCATAGGCGGGCATCCACACAACTAGGGGTTATGCAGATGGGTTGCCCACCTTTTCCCTATAAGAGGGTGTAGGGGCCACCGGAAACTCACAAACCGCAGGAAACGCGACAGCATAGTTGTCATTAGAATGAAACAATTATCACGGATTTTATCGCGGTTTATTAAGATTTTTACAAGCCTTTTTAAAATCCGTAAAAATTGTTTCATTCTAATGAGTGGAATTCGCGTAAACATTAGAAAACAATAAGCATAGTTGTCACGTTACGCCGGTGTTACGTTAGCCAGAGGTACCACCCCGGTCACGAAGCAGCAGTATACTAATTCTTATGATGTAATAAAAATATCTCTTTATTGAGTAGAGATGGGGAAACTGGTACAGGAAACGCTGCCTGAAAGTATGTGGTCAATGAAGTATGAATGGGGTTGCTAGATTTATCTGTGTGGTGGGTGCTGCCCGCAACTTCAAATGCATGTTCTTATAGACTTTAACTTGTGACTATGATCATTCTTGTACAATGTCTTGGTCAGTTTCGTAAACTATAATAATGTAAAGAATAAAATCTAATTAATGTTAAATAATTAAGTAATAAATAAATATACATTTATATATCCATGCAAAATTTTGCAATATTAGGAGTGGACAGTATGGTAATAGAGTTATAGTTGAGATAGGGCAGTAGCTTTGCTCGACTTGCCACGAAGCTGAGACCGGTGCCACAAGAAGGGAAGGTTTTTATGCTCATTAATATAAAACTATATATTGCAGGGAGTCTACCTAAATTCGGAAGTGGCCATTGCACCGGGCTCTGTTACCGGTGATGCATTTTGCCCACATGACATTAATGAGGTAAGTCATATTTATCCTCTATATTCTATAAGATGTCTAGAGGCTTAGTCATGTGCGTTATATTAGAATAATCTTAGGAAACTGAGAGCAGGTTAATGGGTAAGGGGGTTGGCTAGAAAATGATTTCCAAGGTTCCGAAGCGTGACAATTGGGTTTTTAGATTTCTTTTTCATGAATAGAAAGATCCTTACATGTTTTATAACGAAACTATATTTTTTTTTCGCTTTAATTAACAAGTAATAATAAAAATAAAATAAATTCTTGAACTTATGATAAATTATAACCTATGCCGGGTGTATTTGGAACGATTGCGAAGATTAAACCCTAATAATATACTATTTATTCACCTCTTGCATGCGGCGAACGCTATCAGCTGATTCAGTCCGACCAAGTAGATTGCTGTTTTTTTCAAAAAAACATTATTTTAAAGCATTATCACCAAATTCCTGTAACATTATGTTTACTAAACCGGATTATTAAAAAAAGGCAACCAAAAAAAAAAGATAACGCGTTTTTTTCACTTGTATCATGTCAGGCTATGCCAACACTATCATACCTCTTCGTTTTAGCAAGCGTTCCAAATACACCCGGTATGTATACCTATCCATACATATCCATAGATACATTCTTACAAACTTTCGCGTTTATAATAAGTATTAATAGGATTGATATTTTTGTTTTTCTCAAAAACCCAATTACGAAATCATTCCGCGCATACAAACATCGTCATTTTAACAAAATATGACAAGTTTGTTGATAACTACCGGGTGTCGAACTTTTCTGGAGTTCTCTAAGCGGCCCTTAAATAACTTTGTCTAATTGCTATGCGACACGCTTCGGTGACGATTTTAAAAGCAAAGGTCGTATATTCAAAATACAAATGAACTGGGGTTACTTAATTATGTTTAAAAGGGTAGTAACATGACTAAAATTACTTTTTAATGTGTTACTTTGTGAATTATAAACACTTAACCTAGCGAAGCCAGCCTATATCTGTAGTAGATGGGAATTATAGCATTAATGTTAGATGAAAATGCAAAGAACGTACCATTTGGTGGTTAATGGTAAGCGTCGCAAATGAACATAGACACATACAAAATACAACTCGTGCGTTGTCAATTCTGAGATGTAAGATAAGTCTATGTGACACTTATAACACCGCCTCTCCTGCCCTTTCTTGAAAATCAACCAAGCTGTTTGCTGAAGGATTTAAGAAGGATGGTAAAATACACGCGTACAGACGCGGTACAAGCGCATCCTCAACACCGATGAGATGAATATTATTGTAGATTTTTTTCTTTTGCGCCGGGAAATGGTCTTAGGCATCCTGCGGAGGATATTTTTGTTCCATTTATAAAATAGCTATATATTCATATAAATATACGATGATACACAATAATCACCAGCACTACCTACAACTGACGCTGATCGTGATGTGCCTGTGTGCGGTCCACCAAATCCTCATCACGATGATCAAGACTATCATCTTCGTGATCATCACGGCTACGTACATAACGCTCACAGTACAAAAGCATCTGTTGTACCAGAGCCACTTCTATACTTTCCAGTAAGTGCATTAAAGTTTCTAGTACATTTTATTTGTTTTTGTTAATAGATGGGAGCTGTGCCTGTAATGATGGTAAATGGTCAGAGACGCCCACGATCAGAAAAGAGGTGGAATCACCTGGAACTGACACCACATAAAATGTTAAGGTTGAACTAGTCGATGCCGCGAACTCTAACAAAATGATTGCTATCTCACCTGACATAAGGCGCGAACATGCGTGCTAGAATGAAATGCACAATGATTCATTCCGAAAATGACCTTTTATACTATATCTGTACGGGCTTTATTTTTGAGCTTTCGTGCTCGGTATACTATTTATTTACGCCCAAAGTTGGGCTAAAATCAGTGTTGAAATACGAAAGTTTAGAAGCTTGTATTTTTTAAATGTATATTTTTTACGATTATGGGTACATACACACATAGATAGTGACGAGATCAATTTATATTATACTTAGTTTTTTATGGTCAACGTCAAACATTGTAGTAATTACTGTTCTGCGTTTGTATGGAAAGATGAGCGACTTGTGTAACCTTAAGTCCTGAAGCCAATAATTACACTATCTGTCTTGCCCTTCTCTCCGAAACACACTAAAGCTGTTTTACTGAAGAAACAAGCAAGATGTGGTACCCATGCCGACGAGAGTGTGTCACAGTGTATAAAAGTTAAGTCTACACTAGTCGAATAGTCGAAATTTTGTCTTACTTCGACCTTGTTTGGTATTGACAATATTGGAATATGATATTATCACAGTATAAGCAAAGTCATGTATTTACACTGTGGTAGTATCGTATATTCTACAAAATTATACTTACATACATAGGTAATTTAAATTGCAATATTAGATAAAAAAAATGCCTTTGCCTTCATGAAGCGAATAGATAACGATGTGATTTGTCTGTGCCTATTTACATATAGATATGACATCTTGGAATACATAACACGTATACCCTAAATATGTTTTTTATTAGACATGAGTGTGAGGTTGACTGGAATCAGCAATGGACCAACATCGTCATTGCTCTTGGCGCGATGGTTGCTCTGATGCTACACTCGCAGCAAACGGAGAGCACATATAGACTTGACTTCATCTGGAAACTACAGGCCAACGGTGAGTATATTAATTCTAAAGTTTGGGGATTCCCTTAACACAACACAGCGAGACAATTGAGAAAATTATGACCGGTCTTGTTTCTTGTTTAACATGTAGGAATTGATTCATATTTAACGAGAATACACAAGTAAAAAATTATCTCATAATAATACTAAATAATAAAATGCTTCATTTGAAGAAATCTGATATTATTAGGCTTTCTCTTTTCAATGTCTTAGGTAACCATAAACATAATCTTGAATTCTATTGTAAATAAATGCTGGTGATATTAGAATTCCAACCCGACGCCAGGAGGCCGTGTGGTCGCAGACTGCACGGTTGGCGGAGGGCAACCCCCCACTTTTATAAACCAAAAGTGAGCCAAATGGGCACACTAATCCGATGTAGCATTAGGGCCTTCGGGCCGGAAAAAAAAAGATATTAGAATATCAGTTCGTGTACACTAAAAAAAACAGTCCAATTGAAAACCTCATTTTTGGAAATCTGTTAAAAATATTAATTATATAAGAATTTTCACGTTTCATGCCACAGTCACTTTAATTAATTCTTTTACGCCTTCGCTGCTCCTTAACTCTTGGTCGCACCCTTCTTGCTATTAATTCCAAACACATATTAATCCACGCCGTGTTCCATTCGCATGTCATGCCCGCAAAAATGAAAATACTTTTATATTTTTGTGTAAGGAGAACAAATCAAGTCTTTATTCTGCAAACATGAAATTTTAATAAAGCGCGGGACAGTAAAAGCTAGCAATGACTTACAAAAGTCAAGAAATGGCAGCCAAGAGCACCCCAACTGCAATAACGAGAAAATATTCTGTCTACTAATATTTTGTATGCTTCCGATTATAGAAGAGAAGGAGGACATGGAACACCTTGAGGCGTACAACAGGAAACTACTTGCCAACATCTTGCCGGAACACGTTGCCCAACATTTCCTTAGCAGCGACAAGAATATTGATGTAAGTTTTCGCATTTAATATTAGTAACAAGTACGTATTATACGTATTAGTACGAATTTAAACCTGACTAAGATATTTTAAATAGTAGCTCTCTCTACTACATAACTTGGAATGGTTACGGCCCGCTAGGGTAATATTGTTCTGTGGTTACGGGTCAACTCACGCTCAAATCTCGTTTCGATTCTACATTAATAATATTATATACTAGCAAGGCCCTACGGTTTTCCTCACGTACTTCCCACCCTATGGGACTCACAGGGATAATGATGATGCTTTCCAAGCCGATTTCGGCTACGGCGACAAAACCTCTGACAAATATAAAACAGTCAAGTGTCATTACATTGATGGGCTCTCACATGGCTAGCATAGCCTATCTTGGCTCGGAAGGTACGCGAGCAGCCAGCGCATGTGAGAACACCATCAACGTAGTTATATTGAATATTAGAAGGCGGTTTGCATTTGATGTGTTCCCTCTTTGCATCCAGATCGCGCCTTCGATTATCCTCAAAGACATAAACATTCTTTTGGACCAACTGTCTCCATTCCGAACGTTCGGCCGCTACTGACTCCCAGGTGGAAGGTTCTAGTCCACACCCCTTCAAGTGCCTCTTTAGCACATCTTTATATCTTAGAAACTGACCACCGCGTTTCCGCTTACCATCTTTTAGTTCTGAGTAGAAGATGCGCTTCGCTATTCTCTCTTCTGGCATTCTAGATAGATGCCCACACCAACGCAGTTGTCGTCGCATCAGGTAGGCTTCCATTCCGCAAACATTCGCGCGCCGTAGAACGTCAGTGTTTCTCACACGATCGGACCATTTTATATAAAATTATAGTCTATACCTATGTTATTTTGATGTATAAACTATGTTATTCTGAAACAGAGTTAGAGATAGTTAGATTTGATAAACGACAAGTCCTCGCAAAAGAACATCGATTCCAACCAAGGATGATCCGTGAGGCTATTGAAATAAAAAAACATCCTAATTTCAATAGCAGATGGCTGGCTCTTACCACCTGCTTGGGATCCCATTATTAATATTATCAAATCAAAATCCAAGCATAAAATGTCACAGATTAAAGATACAGTTAGCACTTTCTGCATCTTTTATGTATCATAGGGTAGTTTCGAATAACTTTGTAACATTAGGACGTAAGACATTAGGACACCTCAGTCCTCCCGTGACTATGGTTTCTGTAACGTATCCGAAACGTCGGGCATGTAAAAATAGTAATAATCCGCGATTTTAAAAAAGCATTCGCACTACAATCTAACATAGTATATAATATGTATAAAGTTATAATATATTAAAATCTACCTAATTAAAATTAATATCTAATCTTTAGTAGGGGGCTATAAAATAACCGATCAATTAAATTGGCCGAAATTTAATGAAGGTATTACGTAATGTCAAATTTTTGATTCATCAATATTTTTATTATAGAAAGTAGAGAAAAGTTTGTTTGTTTGTTTTATATATTATTATTATTATTACGAATTAAATCAAAAACTATTCAACCGATTAGAAAAATCATTTACCCTTAGAACGATACGTCAACACTGAGTGACATACGCTAAAAATAATTATAAGTCCGGATCCGGCTGTGAGTTAAGCTGTGGGCACCAGCTAATAGATAATTATATAGATAAGCATCTTTTTATTTTCATGTGACATAATGCTAATTACGCTTTCAGACCTCAAAAATTATTTTTTCCTTTAGTGATATGTATAAATTTTAGTGCACATTGTTTAATTCTATGTCACTCAAATTTTCAATTGCTAGACTATTTTTTTTTTTACCAGGAACTATACCATGAGCAATGCGATTCTGTCTGTGTGATGTTCGCTTCCATTCCAAACTTCTCCGAATTCTACGTTGAGCTGGAGGGTAACAACGAGGGCGTTGAGTGCTTGAGACTTTTGAACGAAATCATTGCTGACTTCGACGAGATTCTCGCCGAGGAGGAGTTCAGATATATCGAGAAGATCAAGAGCACTGGTGCTACGTACATGGCTGCATCAGGTATTGACCGGCATGAAGAAGATTTTTTTTTATTTCATCGGTAATCAAATAAGTAGAATATTAACTCCTTCTGCTGCAGTCCAGTAGAGTCTCAGTAAGCACTATAATATCAACTACCATTTTTTTTATGCCATAAGGAGGCAACTGAGCCTTATGGTAAGTACCGACGCCCATAGACATCCGCACAACCAAATATGTATATGTATATTTATTACAATTTACTAAAAAAAAATCTTCACTCTTCTCTCGACGCTCTTCTAATGTCTCATATGTTTTCTAGGTCTAACAGCATCAACTCGAGATCTTAGCGGCTACCGCCACGTGACAGCAATGGCGGACTATGCCCTTCGACTCCGAGAGCAATTGTCATACGTAAACGAGCATTCATTCAACTGCTTCCGTATCAGGATAGGTAAGGCTTAGCGACAACAACATAGAATGTACCTATAACCGATGCCTGCAAGTGTGATGTGCGATGCGATTGTGTTAATCCTTGCGAAACTTGCTCGCGTTTTCATATGCATTGAAATATAAATGTGAAGTATTGTAAAGGAGCTAGCAATGAAGTATGTGTTTTATCAGGAATCAACATTGGACCAGTGGTGGCTGGAGTAATTGGTGCCCGCAAGCCCCAATATGACATCTGGGGGAATGCTGTCAACGTTGCCTCCAGAATGGATTCCACTGGACTTGTTGATCATATTCAGGTGAAGTCCTTATAAACTCAATACTGAAGTATTTTTTTCCCTAGCCTTCAGATTAGTATCCCACTGCTGGGCAAAGGCCTCCCTCTCTCTTTTCCACGCGTCTTTATCATGAGCGTTAACTAAACTGAAGTGTTAATGTTCATAATTAAATATATTAATTGACTTTAAAATTGCTTTGCGATTATTGTGGTACCACAATCGATTTTATTGTTGACTATTTTTGAATTGAAAGTATGATACAGTGCTTGCGATGTATATTCGTCAGAACGTTGGTCACCAATAATTATTATAGCTGCTTTGCGAATTCTGTAGGTTACGCAGGAGGTTTATGATATTCTGGCTGCGCGGGGATACAAACTTCGATGCCGTGGAACAATCGATGTGAAGGGAAAGGGCAACATGGTAACATTCTTCCTGGAAGGAATGGGCCAGTCAGAGCCGCCAGTCATCAAAGATCCATACCTCGTAAGTACTCATGATTATATTTTATAACGTTTAAACACCGCCATGTTCCCCACATCATCGTTATATGTTGGACGCAGGTCTCCTACAATACATTTTTTTGGAAAAAATGCACTTTAATCGCAAGATAATATACTTATTATTTTATTAAAACTATTTAAAACGGGATATTTACTTTGCTTTTCACTTTCACGGTACTCGATATTTCGACGTAATCTAGAAGCCTTACGAATCGAAGAAATTTTGAAATCAAAAATATTATATATTTCCTTTTTCCTCAGTTTCGATAAAAATTATTTCAGGATCCAACTCCGTCAACATCTGGCACCAGCGGCAATCATGTCACCAGTGACGGCAACCATCGCACCCTCGAGACTCTGTCTGAGAGCCACGCAGACGAGGAAGCAGGGCCGTCATCAAGACCTTCAAATGGTAATTCTCAGGATTTTAGTTGTGCTGCTCCCGAGGTTTCGACTTAATACTAAAACTTTCCTCCTAAATACCGTCACATACATCAAGAATTTACTATCGGACATGCATGTTTCCTCACGATGATTATCAGCATCAATAATAATGATGTTGATAAGTTATAATGTTGAGAATTTTTTTGAACAATCCATTGTTCTAATCTGGCTTGAATCGAAACCTTTCGTCTAGAGAGTACTTTCAATTGCTAAATCAATTTGTACTAAAAATCTAACCTAACTGAATATGTTATACTAAACGTTTCAGAGAATCAAAGTGGATCAATGAGCCCAAAGCTGCTAAGTGCCAAATCAATATCTCGAGAAAGCCAAGCTAGTGCAGTACGAGCTAGAGTTCTCAGCCGTTTGGAGAGGCCTCTATCTCTTACCGATCCAATTGGACTACCGGCGATCATTTCCCGATTAACGTCAAAGGCGCACTCAACGGACTTCGACAGACTATTCACAGAACCGAAGAAGAATTGCTCAGATATCAGGCGACCAATACTAGAATCACGAAGCAGTGCAGAGATTGAGGTGCTGCTAGAATGTGGCAGGCCACGCCGTGCCACTAGTATTGCTGACTTTTTATTCCGAAAGAAGCAACCGAAACTCGACACGACTGTTGTAAATATAATCGAGAATCCAATGAACATATAAATGTTATACATTAGTACTGCAAATTTCATAAATGTGTTACAAAATGAGCATGCCCTTTTTATTTTATGAATGTATGTTATGTTCATTAAGCAGGTGCCATAGACAGTGAATATTTGAAGAAATGCATTAACACGGCTAACACGAATAGAAGAAACGCTTAGAGTTTTTTCCAAATATACCCGAATATGACATTCCTGGACACGACGAAACACGGACTCGACTAACAAGACTGAATCTAAGGACAATGCACCTTGCAGTTGATAACAACAAATGACTGCGAACCTACGAATTTATTGTAATAAGAAATGCAAATTGAATGGACCACGATTGCCGTTTGTAGAGTTTGTTTTTTGGGACGCACGGCTTGAGTGTAGATGCAGCGTTGATTAAAATACGACTTGAACATTGAACTATAAACTATAAAGATTTCAGCGACAGTTTGAACAAACAAGGCCTGAGAACTGGTGAAACAAACTACACGAAATATTATAAAAACCTTAAAATTTAAAAGTCTATGCCCTTTACATGGTGTTTTTGATCATCCACTTACTGAATATATTTGAAACCAAAACAGGTAATTTATTGATTAATATTAAAAACTTAATTGTATAAATGTTTACTGTAGTCATAGATATATAATATTTATTATACTCTTATCGTTATTGAAGTAATATTTATCTCGAATATATACGGGAGAGTATAGACATGGTTTTATATTGGCTATGCTAACTATAAGCTATGCATTTTTCGATACGATAATAATAAACAGATGTATCATTTAAGGCCTAGAAAAACTTTTATTCTTCTCTCAAAAAATACTATTTTTATATCTCTATATGCCTATAAAAGTTAGGTACGTTCGATTTCTAAATATGTATCAATCCAAAGTTTGCATGTCATCGCCATATTAGCAATTAGCATATCTAACGTAAGACCATTTTCTATACATATTAATGATTGTAGTACTAGGTAATAGGTACCTACTACAACTTTAAGGATTACTACGATTATATTAAGTAGTGTATAATCCACAGCTTATTATTGTACGCTTTCATGTAATATTTTGCATTTAGAAATGGTTTGGCAGAAAAATGGTGGAGGATGTAGATCGTTAGCCAGTATTAGATTCTGTATAGTTATGAGAACATTAGAACCTAGTACTTGTATATCGAGGAGACAGATATGAAGAGAACATGACCTAAGGGTTGAGCTATTTCTCAAATATAAATCAAATCTTACCACGACTCAGGATTAACCGTGCCATTGAATTTTGCAAACCTATTGTCTTGTAGTAGCAACATATGTATTTATATTATGCTCATAATATGATAAAATATTTAGCTCTTGATAAAACAAATAGCTCGACCGTTGACGAACATCCGTCAGGTAATTTGAAGGCAGATGGTAATTGGAAGGATATTATGTCTTAATTTGCTCTTCCAATAAAAACAAAAAAAAATATAAAAAAATATAAAAAATATCTGTTAAAATAAACTTCAATATGCAACTCGAGACCCACCGCCACGCTGTATTTATAACAACCGCTTTTATTGTCTACATTATATTAGAATGGGCATAAATGTATACTTTGCCAAATGAGCTTACTTATAGTAAATGTTATTGATAGTCGCTAGTATAAGGTGACCGACAGTTTCTGTAAGGTCAGTTCAGAGACAAGGTCTTCTTTGAGAAGTTTCCGTGACGTCTTTAACTTATGAGTATTTCGCTACACGAGTTTGCGAAGGTAAAAATTAAACACAACACATTTATAACGCTAATTGAAATCACAAAAGATTTTTTTATGATTTAATTTAGCGTTATAAATTTGTTACACTCGCATCCTCATGTAGGTGATCGCGCATATAACCGGAATAGAACGGTAATTTTATGTGCTTTGTATGTAAACAAATTCCGCCGACTGATGGCCATTGATGGATCACTGCACACTGATACAGATCGCTGGTTGGCTGAATTACTACTACGTCAATGATAAATCACTGACCAGTTCCGGAATCTCTACAAATGACTTACATTAGGTACTACTCTATCCGGTTATATGCGCGATGGTGTAAGCACATGGTATACGTGAAGTATATGTTGGAAAAGCATGTAGGGCTAGCATGCGCGCACGACAAAATTTAGTCTACCCCTTTTCTCGTATTAACTATATGAAATAATACGAGAAAAGGGGTAGACAAAATGTTGTCGTGCGCTTATGATAGCCCTACTGCCTACGGCCCTACTGGCCACTTTTTTCATGATTTATGTAAAATTTGAAGAATGTTTTAATTTATCAATTATGTACACTAACTAGTATACTCCTACAGTGGTTCGTACCTTTATTTTTTTGTATTTACAGCCTGACCAGAAAAATAAACCCTCGTCACGTTGCGGGAAATTATGTGTTACTATGTGTTGACGTAAAAAAGATATAGTTAGTGGCAACTGGCAACACCACGTAGGGTTTATATATTTCTGGTCAGGCCATACATTATTTTCGTTTCAATGATACGTAAAACTTTCGTTGTAATTAAAATTTCAAATTATTTCGTAAGATTCATCAGCTTCCTTGTAAATTTTTATAATATGTATAACTGAGGTATTATTTTTATTATGAAAATAATAATTATTATACTATTATTTCAAACCATTAAAGTATTTATTATAATAGCTTCTTCGAATTTTAATAAGTGTTATAGTTAAATCGATGTTATCGTAAAAACGTATTACGTAGATTTATTATTAGGATATTTAAAAAGATCAAAATTTTCAATGTTAATATTATTAGCTCTTAGGGTTCCGTACCCGTAATGTAAAAACGAGACCCTATTACTAAAACTTCGCTGTCTGTCTGTCACCAGGCTGTATCTCAAGAACCGCGATAGTTCGACAGTTGATTTTTTTACAAATAATGTGAAATGTTGCCACCATAACAACAAATACTAAAAACATAATTAAATAAATATTTAAGGGGGGCTCCCATACAACAAACGTGATTTTTGCCCTTTGTTTGGTCGATATTAATAACGGCAACAGGTAGGCTTTTAAAATATCCACAAAATACTTTTTTTGTATATTAACTTTAATAATAAAATTAATAAAAATTTGGGGGGCTCTCATACTACAAACATGATTCTTTTGCCGCTATTTGCCCGATATTAAAAACGGCACCTGCGGGCTTACTCTTAACACTCGATCCTATTGAAATTTAGGATTGGGATCGAGAACTCGAGCCCAATCCTAAACGAACGAGTCAATCGGTATAATTCTTGTATTATTATACGTTGACGTATCGGCTTCGAACCCGAGTTCGGGATCTAATGACGAATTTACACAGTTCAACCTCAAAATATTGTCAAGAGTGTAAAATGTACGAGATTGACAAATACCAATTTCAATGATACTATCATAAAATTTCACTTGTGATCGAGTCAAATCGTGCGCTAGTGTAGCGTACAAGAGTACCTACCGATTGACAAGTTCTCGATCCCAATCCTAAATTTCAATAGGATCGAGTGGCAAGAGTAAGCCCGCAGGTAGATGCTTGAAATATTTATAAAATATTGAGTTCTATTTAACAATTAAATATTTTGCAGAATATTAACTTATATTTAGGAATACTCACTTCAGAAATAAATATTTAATCCAAATAAAAATATTATTAGACAGAGACTTAAAAAAGGTTATAATATAGTGCAATGTTGTTTACCTAGTCAATGGTACGGAACCCTTCGTTGGCGAGTCCGACTCGCACTTGGCCGGTTTTTTTATTCTACTTACATATACAGTAGTAAGAAACATATCGACATTCTTTATCGAGACAGTATTTCGGTAGAAATAAACTTGTCTATTTTAAAGAACAAGCGACTGTGGAATGCGTAAATGAAATGAATATTTTTTTATCACAATCGTAAGACTAGTATATTTGATTTATGTCCTTTCTTGAACTGTCATCAACAACTGATACATTCTATGAAAAATTACATTGCCTTGAATTTCGTCTATTTTTTTAAAGAGCCGAATTATGGCTAAGCCATTTTAAAGTTATCATATTGCTTAGAAAATAATGACTTATTGTTAACCTGTAAGGGATAATAACGTTATTCAAGATATGTAACAAAAAATATTAATTTTAAAATGAAAAATATTTATGGAACTCGATGCGAGTTATTACTATTTTAGTCGTTATATTTAAACAAATCTTATTTTTCCTAAATAAGGAGGATCCACTTTTGCAAGGAGTTTTTCCTAACTAGTTATACCATACAATGTTGATGATAGACTTAATGTGCTGCCAAAGACAATCAGAAATCATTCCAACATTTAGTTACTTATATAATATTTTTGAGTAATGTATTAATATATTTTCGTTTTATTTTAAAATAATTGTTAATTCAAGTTACATCTTTGGAGTTGTAAAATATTTAATTACGGCTACACTACACTATATACGTACTATTTCATATTTTTGCTATGGTCTGCGCATTAAATATAATTTGATTGAAATCGATACATTTTTTTAATATGTTGTCTAACACGCTCATATGAAAGTATTATTACATTATTAATTAAAATAAAACGTTTCTTCCAGATTCTGATCCAAGTTTAACCTTGTTCATAAATAAGTAACTAAATTTAATATGGTATATTTAATTGGTTTCACCTTGTAATTGACAGGTTAAATATTAAAAATAAAGGAGGATTCTATTTCCACTCATCAGCGTCCAATCAAACAGATGGGAAGATTATCTTCATCCAGTGGCCGATCCGTGTTGGATGCGAGTGGCAAAGGATCGGTCGTCTTGGCGTTCATTGAAGCAGGCCTATGTTCAGGAGTGGACGGATAGAGGCTGATGATGATGATGATGTTGAAAGGAACAGATTATAGTGTTCGTATTTTACGGACATAAGTGCTCCAAATATACCAAAGAGTCAACTCGTCATTAATGTAATGCCTTCACATTCCTTCACTGATAGTCTGTCTATGACATCGAGCATATAACCGAAATAGAGCGGTAATGTTATATGTTTTGTATGAAAACAAATTCCGCTAAATTTGTGCTGCAACGCTGTGTGACAACGTGTGACACCATCAAATGCTAACCATTGTTTTATTATTATTTAATGTTAAAATTTTCATTATGAATGAGAATCACATCGTTAAAAAGTAACATTTACTTGCTGTATATTTCTCATCGTGAGTAATTCAAACAGAAACAGACAGACTACAGTTATGTTTGTTGTTTGCTTTTACTAATACACATATTATTTGATATATTATTACTATTAAAATAATGTTATCCGCTTATGTTATCTTTATAACCAACCAAAAATTTAAATCGTTAGATATGCTCAGTTTACCTTACCTACTTTCTCTGTCGCACTGATTGCGAATGAGTGAGCTCACTCATTTGAGGGTGGACACATTTTGGAGCGGTCATACTATGGCAGGGGCGCATCTAACAATTTAAATCTTTGTAACCAACGAATTAGTAAAGGTACCTTACCTTTACGGATTCGTGTATAAAACATAATTAGTACCTAATTACATTGTCAAATTATTCGTGTTTGTTCCAACTGTGATTATAGAATGAAATAATTTCAATTATGGTATTTTAGGAAGTTCCTACAAAAAAACTAAGGTAAATTACTTTGACCTACGATAATAATTGTTTAATATTTTACAAAAAATAACTCATATATTTCTTACAACTGTAAACTAAAAAAATTAACCTATTCCATATTGTATATTACTTTTGGTAGGCAAATGTTGTACTATTTTTTGATGTTCTTACATAAGGAGTAATCTTACTATAAAAATAAGTATGTAAACATATTATATTTGTGCCAATTTCAGCTCACTGGGTACTTTTATTAACAGTATTATTACGCAATATTATCGTTTTAAAACAACCAACAAAATTATGAATATCTCGACCGTTATGTCAACAAAAACAATAGGTTTTCTGAACCCGGCTGTGGACAAAACAAAATCTCTTCTATTACTTAGTTCATACTTCATACGTAATTAATTCGATTATAGATCAAAGAACCGCCCTATCAAAAAATAGTCAAACTTCACGAAAATCTACAGATATTTTTGTTGTTTCCATTTTATCTATTTATCCTCCTCGAGCTTATCATAAAGAGTACAATATTATATTTCTTATAATTAAAAGAAATAATAAGCAATTATTATTTCTTTTAATTTTAGCGAAAAAAATTTGCTTTTTATTCAAATTATTTTTTTAAGCGATGTCATGGTTGAAAGGAATTAGTTTTGTTTAAAAGTACTTATGGTCCAGGTTCCACGGTTCATTTTTGCACTTGATTAATAGCAAGCTAATTTTCCGTGAGTATCTTTACTTTGATGATACTAATGATGATGCCCAACAACTTCTTGTGTGAAAATTCTCGATTGTGGTAGATAACAGACGTAGTACTAATAAATAGACGTAGTAACTGTTTTTTATTTTGTTAAATCTGATAATAATGAACTAAATTATTCGAAAAAATATTTTTCCTACAAAATCTATGGTTTAATCAAAGAGTTCCCCTCCTTCCAACATGTATCGTTAACGAGGTTATTAAAAATGATTATTAACCAGCAGATTTTTTTTTTCTTGTACTTAGTTAATATTTAAGTATATAATTTAACAGTCATATTTTCATACAAATTGCGTAGTACGTTGTCCCGGTCCTACGTTCATCATCAAATCGACATATTTTATCCTTTTCGCACAGGAAACTATTGGGCGTCTCATCAAAATGAAAAACAAACACAGAAAATTAGCTTGATAGTAATCAAGTGTAAAAATGGACCGTGGAACCTGGACCATTACTTATGTTTTATTATATATATAACGAAATTATGTTTTGTTTTATAAAATGTACCCACTGAGAGCTGTGATTTACGAAATTTATTATGTAACTATACCATGTAGTATGTATTTTAAGTTTCTCTGAACTCATATCGGTGAGGTATTCATTTTATATACAAATTACGTCCTATTATATAAATTAATTATTTATTGTTGTAGTGTAGAATATAATTCAATGTCTATAATCTAGAATTTAAGGTACGCCCTTCGATGATGATGACTTCAAAACCTTGAATTACTTATGTACTAATTATACTGCAGCACTATTCGTCTATACTTACCTACCATCGAGCATATAACCGGAATAGAGCGGTGATGTTAAGTGTTTTGTATGAAAACTAATTCTGCCAGATTTGTGCTGCAACACTGCGGCTGTTCTGCGCTCTGATTGGCTGAACTAACTGAAGGCCTATAATAGGCGATTAGCCTACGGAATCACTGGTATACGTAGGTAGATAACTGGTTGGTTGAATTGCTAATACATCAATGATAAATCATTGATCAGTTTCAGATTTTTATAGCGCACATTACTACTCTATCTGATTATATGCTTAATGATACACAAACCTATGTAATCTGACGTACTATACCGGGTGTATTTGGAACGCTTGCGAAGATTAAACCCTAATAATATACTATTTATATACTATATAATGCATATAACCATTTATCTCAGAAACGTTTTTTAAAGAAAATTTTAGGACTTGTGTATTTTGCAAACCCGCAATGTATTAATAAAAACTAAAACGATGAACGACTAAAGCGATAAATTACGCTGATGACGCGCGCGGTGCGGGAGTACGTTCACCTCGTGCATGCGGCGACCTCGTGTAACGTGTTTTTTTCAAAAAAACATTATTTTAAAGCATTATCATCAAATTCCTGTAACATTATGTTTACTAAACCGGATTATACAAAAAAAAAGGCAACCAAAAAAAAAAAAAAGAAAACGTGTTTTTTCACTTGTATCATGTCGGGCTATGCCAACACTATCATACCTCTTCGTTTTCGCAAGCGTTCCAAATACACCCGGTATATAGTAAATGCGAAACCGAACCTATACATGTACAGGTATCTTAGCTTTTCCCAAAAAGTACTCAAAACTTCTGAATATGGCAGCTTTTGTACTGCATACAGTAGATGTCTTTAGATAATATTCAATGTGACCAAAATATAGTTATTACTATTCATAAAGGCCTAAGGTAGATTTTACTTGGTTCAATATTTTAAGTATACTTAATATAATTTTAGTAACAAACGATTTTTACTTTGCAAATGTAATTTATGTTGTTAAAGGTATGTTTTGAAAGTGATATGAAGTTTAGTTTGAATTGTTTCTAATTTAGGAAAAATGAATTGTACCAATTCATCTATTTAGTTTATTTAAGTTTATTGTTTACTGTCGTTTCTCTTTGTTCAGAGTTCAGACTGTTTTCATCAAATGTTTTCTAAATGTCTATACTCTTATATTTAATTAGTAAATGTCACGCATTATATGTTATATCCTGAATGTTTAATTAAATATTTGGTGTTACGTGTCATAAATTGTCTCTTTTAAACCCATATTCCTTCCGACGACAATCGAACTATCCGTTTCGCTACCGTAAATTAATTTTGTCATACTTCTATGATTTATCGTATCAAATAAAATACGTATCGACGATATCATATTATCCATAAAGATTTGTCAGGACAAATTTTCACAAACAGATTTTTATGATATCAGCTATCTGTCAGGGAAATTCACGTCAAAATCGGTCAAGACGTTTTAGAGATTAGCCGGAACAAACAGACAGACAAAATTGTTTTTTTTAATGTAAGTACCGTATACCTATTATTTCATAGCTTTTACCCGCGACTTCGTCCGCATGTAAGAAGTATTATTTTTAAATCTTATTTTTCAAATAATATGGTTGCAATTTACGGGTTCCATACTATCTTTGTGCCAAATTTCATCTGTTCAGTGGTTTAGGCGTGAAGAAGAGAAAGGCAGACAAACAGACAGAGAGAGTTACCTTCGCATTTATAATATTAGTAAGGATGAATTATTCTATTAATACATTTTGGATAAATTACTAAAATACGGAAACAGTATTTCATTAAAAACGCGTGCTATACAAAAGTGCGATCCTTATAAGGATCCGCATCTTGTAATAGATAGCGTGATCTACATTTTGTGTTAACGCCATCTATTGACACGTCTAAAAAACTTATTGTTACACTTATACATCTTATCATCTTGAGTCTCAAACTATCTCCAAATCAAATTTCACTCAAATCGGTTCAGTTGTTGAACAAATACATAGTCCCGGAGTTTTAGCTGCACAACTCCCGTTCCCTTGGGATTTTCAGGATAACAACTATTTAATATCCTACGTCAGGTTTTAAAGCATCTTCATATCAAATTTCACCCAAATCCGTTCCGTGGCTTAGAAGATAGACAGTCTTAGGGTTTTACCCACATATTTCCCATTCCCGTGGAATTTTTAGGATAACAACTATTTTATACCCTACGTTAAGTTTCAAAGTATTTTCATATCAAATTTCACCCAAATCTGTTTCGTGGTTCAGAAGATAGACACTCCAGGGGTTTTACCCGCATAAATTCCGTTCCCGTGAGATATCCGGGATAAAAACTATCCTATGTTCTTTCTCGAGTTCCATACTATCTTTGTGCCAAATTTAATCCAAATCTGTTCAGCGGATTAGGCGTGAAGAAGAGACAGACAGACAGACAGAGTTACTTTCGCATTTATAATATTTATAATAAGTAAAATAAGCAAATAAGTAATAAGTAAGGGGTAGGGATTAGTAAGGATGAATTCTATTAATAAATCATTTTGGATAAATTACTTAAATACCGAAACAGTATTCATTAAAAACGCGTGCTATACAAAAGTGCGATCCTCATAAGGATCCGCATCTTGTAATAGATAGCGTGATCTACGTTTTGTGTTAACGCCATCTATTGACATGCCTAAAAAACTTCTTGTTACACTTATACATATTATGCCATGGGTCTCAAACTATCTCCATATCAAATTTCACCAAATCGGTTCAGTGGTTTAACAAATACATAATACTGGCGTTTTAGCTTCACAACTCCTGTTCCCGTGGGATTTTCAGAATAACAACTATTTTAAGTCCTACGTTAAGTTCCAAAGTATCTTCAAATAAAATTTCACCCAAATCTGTTCAGTGGTTTAGAAGATAGACAGTCCCGAGGTGTTGCCCGCATAGTTCCCGTTCCCGTGGGATTTTCAGGATAACAACTATTTAATGTCCTACGTCAGGTTTTAAAGCATCTTCATATCAAATTTCACCCAAATTCGTTCCGTGGCTTAGAAGATAGACAGTCTTGGGGTTTTAACCGCATATTTCCCGTTCCCGTGAGATTTTCAGGATAACAACTATTTAATGTCCTACGTTAGATTTCAAAGCATCTTCATATCAAATTTCATCCAAATCTGTTCCATGGTTTAAAAGATAGTCAGTCCCGGGGTTTTACCCGCATAGTTTCCGTTCCCGTAGGATTTTCAGGATAACAACTATTTTAAGTCCTACATTAATGTCCAAAGTATCTTCATATGAAATCTCACCCAAATCTGTTCCGTGGTATAGAAGATAGTCAGTCCAGGGGTTTTACCCGAATAGTTCCCGCTCCCGTGAGATTTTCAGGATAAGAACTATTTTAACTCCTACGTTAAGTTCCAAAGTATCTTTATATCAGATTTCACCCAAATCTGTTGCGTGGTTTAGAAGATAGACAGTCCTGAGGTTTTACCCGCATACATAGTTCCCGTTCTCGTGGGATTTTCAGGATAAGAATAATTTTATTTCACCAATTCATTAATAGATGGCACTATTGTATAAAGTCCTACGTTAAGTTTCAAAGTATCAACATATCAAATTTCACTCAAATTTGTTCCGTGGTTTAGAGTATAGTCAGTCCCGGGGTTTTACTCGCATATTTTACCGTTCCCGTGGGATTTTCAGGATAACAACTATTTTATACCCTACGTTAAGTTCCATAGTATATTTTTATCAAATTTCACCCAAATCTGTTCCGTGGTTTAGAAGATAGAAAGTCCTGGGGGTTTACCCGCATAGTTCCCGTTCCCGTAAGATTTTCAGGATAACAACTATTTTAAGTCCTACCTTGAGTGCCAAAGTATCTTCATATCAAATTTCACCCATATCTGTTCGGTGGTTCTAAAGATTGACAGTCCCGGGGTTTTACCCGCATAAATCCCGTGGGATATCCGGGATAAAAACTATCCTATATCCTTTCTCGGATTCCATACTATCTTTGTGCCAAATTTCATCCAAATTTGTTTAGTGGTTTAGGCGTAAAGAAGAGACAGATAGACAGACAGACAGACAGACAGACAGACAGACAGACAGACAGACAGACATACAGAGTTACTTTCGCATTTATAATATTAGTAAGGATTTTTAGCCGGAATGTCCTTTGATTTTGTGCTTACAACTTATAATCAACTTGTTCTTCTATTAGGTAATGTACAAACTTTGCGTTTACAACGTCATTATAGGTACTTTTGGAGACGGTGTCCTATGTGTTACTGTACCTAGGTACCTCCTACCTACCTTGTCCATAGATATAATAATATAGAAGGACTGGGCATACCTACGAAAAAAAGGTGTATACCTACAACTCAAATCGGCACATGGCTACCATTGCTAGGGTTTTGAAAGCAAAACCACAAACTATATAGAGAATATAATATACTACTATGAAAAGGGCACTCAAGATGGCGGATCAGGCACTCACTTACAGCTGTAAGTTTAAAGAAAGGGGCATCTCCTCTTATCTTCTAACTTCATGACCTTGTCTGACACCGACATCTGTCATATTAGACACCACCGCTACGCCACCGCTTTAATGCATGAAGCTATCTATATTATGTCTATGCTTTAATGAGAATTAGAAACGAGTAATGGTTTTCACTTTTCACTTAAGTTTTTGTATCGGGCAGCAGCCACTGCCCTGGCCGGAGGACCCCATGGAAACTTGTAGCGAGGGTTCTTACCGAGACGCACTCCTATGCCTCGGATAGGAGGTCTATCGGCGATAGCCTTATGCTGAAGAGTAGAGGATGGTTCCAATTAGGGCAAAGGCACTAATGCGCAGGTGGGAGGAAGACCTGCCGCGGCAGCCGTATGGCAAAAGCCTAACGGCTGCTCTGCGTCTAATCCTCGAGCGGTGAATGTGCCGTAACGCACACCCCTCATCTTCCGTTTGACACATGTGCTCACTATTTTTTTTTAACGGGCTAGGTCCACCACTCGTTCCCTGCTACTCCTGTGGAGCCAGGATCGACAGCGGTAACCACTAAATGACCTTTTGATATCGTTATCTTTGATGACGATGAGGATCTCAGGGAGCCCGAGGGATACGTTAAAACTGCCTTGGGACCCGCAACGAATTTAATCAGAAGAATTCAGGAGGAGTAGGAAAAATTCCAGTTTCCCTCCCCGGTTAAAGCGGGAGACATTACAAGATTGTAATGACTAACGAAAGTCAAGAAAAGACAGCAGGCAGGAGAAGCCCAGCTGCAATGCACCACGGAGAATTTTTTATGTCTACAAATATCTGCATAGTATGATTAATATACATGTATATCAACTAAGAGTTATTATATTATACAGGTGATCACCAGTCCCCACCATGGTTCAAGCCTTGTCGTGGCGGAGGGGCTCAGTAGCATATGGTGAACCACGCACCTTAGGCGGAGCTAATTGAACCGAAGAGGGCACAAAAGAGCAGGGGGACAAGGGGCGATGATGGGAAGAACCTCACGCCATTGATCTGTCCTGATGTTGGGAGGAATGGTTCTGTGGTGCAGGATGACCCCTCTGTGGAGGAGAAGTCGGTCCCTTGGGGATAGGCTAGCCTGGTTGGTGCCCTGTTGCTCAAAAGATCCGGTGCACCTAAGGCGGCATTGGTGGTACTCGTCGTTTCGTTTTAATGGGTAGTGCTGCGTCCACCTTGCCAGCTTTACTCTCTAATTACTAGAGAAATAATTAAGAGATAGCCAAGAATGTGACAAATCTCTGCTTAAGGTTCAACTAGTCGACGGCGCGAACTCCAACAAAAGGATTGTTTTCTCACCTGACATAATACGCGAACATGTGTGCTAGGATGAAATGCACGATAATTAATTCCTAAAATGTCCTTTTAGCAAAACAGTTATTATAGAAAAGCTATTAATTGTATCTTTTAAAATTAACTTTTGAATAACTAAACTATATCTGTACGGGCTTTATTTTTAAACTTTAGTGCTCCGTGTACAATTTATTTTCGCCCAAAGTTGGGCTAAAATCAGTGTTAAAATACGAAAGTTTAGAAGCTTGTATTTTTTAAATGTAGGTATATATTTTTTACGATTTTGGGTATGTACACACATAGTTATCGACGAGATCAATTTATATTTTTCATGGTCAACGTCAAACATTGTAGTAATAACTGTTCTGCGTTTGTATGGAAAGATGAGCGACTTGTGTAACCTTAATTACAATTCACAATTGTTAAAACACAGTAATAAGTTTAATAATTAAAACATGGCAGATGGCTACTGAGACCTACATAATATTACTTAAATAGGTAGGTATTTATGACTAGGAATTTATAAGTATGTAGGCAGGTTATAAGTTTGATCAAGGATTTTAGTCTGCTTGGGCACTTGATATTGCTGTGTGGGGGCGGCTTAAGAATACCCCTACCCCAATACCAGCCCAGGGTGACGTAGAAGTCGTCAAAGGGCATTTAGCTCCCCAACATCAAGGATGCTAATACTGCGAATCGATTGCTTGGTGTCAGTCTGTCTCATCGTGACAGTGAGATAGACTTGATCACTAAGCATCGATCGCACCGAGTGATGGCGGCACCATCAATCGAATTGGCGGCAGGCAGCAGTGCCGCCGATGCGAATTCATCATCATCTGCGATTGCCAATCCGCCTGCTCAGCGTGGCAATTATGAGCATGAATCCCCTCATGAATTACAGGCACAAGAGAAGGCCCCTAGTTCCCGGCCGTCCCACTATTCCTGGTTACGGTAGCAGCCTAGGTTACGGTGGGACAGGGGGTGCTAAGAATCCCCGGGCTACGGATCGCTACCACCAACTTGACCTGGCTACGTATAACGGACGAACGTTGAGACTCGATGACCACCTGGTTGAACTGGAGGTGGAACTGGGAAGTATCCGATGGCACGTTTTGGGGTTATGTGAAGTCCGAAGACAAGGAGAGGACACCATAACTCTGCCTTCGGGTCATCTGTTCTACTTCAGGGAAGGCGACACTCCATCCCAAGGCGGCGTGGGTTTTCTCGTCCACAAGTCCCTTGTCAACAACATCGTCGAAGTCTCGAGTGTGTCGAGTAGGGTTGCGTATCTTGTACTCAAACTCACCAAGAGGTACAGCCTCAAGGTGATACAAGTATATGCGCCAACCTCGACACACTCCGACGACGAAGTAGAGGCAACTTACGAGGATGTCTCCAGGGCCTTACACAACACCTCCAAGGCTCACTTCAATGTTGTTATGGGGGACTTCAATGCCAAAGTAGGAGTACGAACAGGTATCGAATCGTGTTTAGGGCCACATGGTGTCGGCAGTCGTAACCACAGGGGGCAAATGCTGGTCAACTTTCTCGAGAAAGAGGGGCTCTTTTTAATGAATTCATATTTTAAAAAGAAGCCCCACAGGAAGTGGACCTGGCAAAGCCCCGATACTGTGACGAGAAACGAGATAGACTTTATTATGACGGACCGAAGGCATGCATTCAGGGATGTCTCTGTGATCAACAGGTTCAAAACCGGAAGTGATCACCGACTAGTAAGAGGATCTATGAATGCAAGCTTTCAGCGAGAGCGAGACCGTCTAATAAAGTCTACACTCCGACCTGACTTCCGGCAAACTGTGGTAGGTTCCAAAAAATTCCAATTGGAATTAAAGAACCGATTCGATAGCCTTATACCGTACTGGCAGGAAATCCAAACTCTCGGATGAGACGCTCGGTCTTATGAGGGAACGCAGAGCACACACAGACGCCACTTCTACAGATGTAAAGCTTCTCTCAAAGCAGATCCGCAAACTAATACGCCCAGACCTTCGCTGCTCAAATACGCAACGGATTACCGAAGCAATTGAGCAGAATAGAGGGTCGAAGGTTTTTGTGGAAAAGCTCGGGAGAAGCCACCTGTCGAAGATTAGGACCGCTACTGGCGCGACCGTTTCTTCTAAGCCTGGGATCTTGTCGGAGATCGAAAATTTCTATGGCAAACTGTACGCGTCCCATGCTCCTCAACCTGATCCCCGAAACAACGATCCGCGTGCTAGCCTAACACGACACCTCTCCGGCGAGCTTCCGAACATCAGCCTAGATGAGGTTAGTCTGGCTCTGAAGCAGCTTAAAGGGGGGAGGGCTCCGGCGAGGGACGGAATTACGACTGAACTCCTTAAGGCAGGTGGCGAACCTGTTTTAAGAGAGTTACAAAAGATTTTTAATTTCGTCCTTCAACGGGGCATTTCCCCCAAGGAGTGGCATGGAAGTGAAATCGTTTTGTTTTTTAAGAAGGGTGATAACTCCCTTCTTAAAAATTATAGACCGATATCACTTCTAAGTCATATATACAAGCTGTTCTCGAGAGTCATGACGAACCGCCTCACTAAAAAGCTCGATGGATTCCAGCCACCGGAGCAGGCTGGGTTTCGAAGAGGATTTAGCACCATAGACCACATTCACACTATAAGGCAAGTTGTACAGAAGACCCATGAGTACAACCAGCCACTGTGCCTTGCCTTTGTGGACTATGAGAAAGCTTTTGACTCGGTTGAAACCTGGGCTGTACTGGAAGCTCTGCAGCGATGTCAGGTCGATTGGCGATACGTCGAAGTGTTGAGAGGATTATACGACGCCGCCTTTATGTCCGTTCTGGTTCCGGGAGGTCAAACAAGACCAATCCAATTGCATCGAGGAGTGAGACAGGGGGATGTCATTTCCCCGAAACTATTCACTAATGCTTTGGAGGACGTCTTTAAGACTTTAAACTGGACAAAATGTGGCATAAACATTAACGGCGAGTATCTCTCACACCTTCGTTTCGCCGACGATATCGTTATTCTGGCCGAGTCGTTGGAGGGCTTGCAGGAGATGCTGCACAGTCTAAATGAATCTTCCCGACGTGTGGGTCTTAGGATGAACTTGGACAAGACGAAAGTCATGTTCAACGAACACGTTCTCCCTAGGCCGGTTAACGTTGATGGCATAACTCTCGAAGTCGTGCAAGAGTATGTCTATCTTGGGCACACTTTGCAGCTAGGTCGACATAACTTCGAGAGAGAAACCGATAGGAGGATTCAATTGGGATGGGCAGCATTCAGGAAGCTTAGCCATATTCTCACGTCGTCTATACCGCAGAGTTTGAAGACGAAAGTCTTCGACCAATGCGTTCTCCCCGTGATGACCTACGGGGCTGAAGCGTGGCCTCTAAATATAGGACTGGTCCGCAAGTTTGCCGTAGCTCAACGTGCTATGGAGCGTGCTATGCTGGGTGTTTCTTTGACAGATAGGATTCGGAAGGAAGACATCCGTCAGAGAACTAAGGTAACCGATATCACGCAAAGAATCAGCTCGTTGAAGTGGCAGTGGGCTGGTCACACACTCAGAAGAACGGATGGCCGATGGGGCAATAAGGTTCTAGAGTTGAGGCCACGTTTAGGTAGACGAAGTGTTGGTCGGCCATTGACCAGGTGGGAAGACGATCTCCGTGCGGTGGCCGGTCCGTGTTGGATGCGAGTGGCAAGGGATCGGCCATCTTGGCGTTCATTGAGGGAGGCCTATGTTCAGCAGTGGACGGATAGAGGCTGATGATGATGATGATGATGATGGGCACTTGGCTATGTGTCTGTCTATGGTTCCTAAGCTGGGGAATCGATTTGGATGCGACTTTGTTACTTTACAATTTTATTCAAGTTAAAAACTCGTGTATTTAGAGTTGAGGA
The DNA here is from genome assembly GCA_963853865.1 of Helleia helle. NCBI lineage: Eukaryota > Metazoa > Arthropoda > Insecta > Lepidoptera > Lycaenidae > Helleia > Helleia helle. The sequence continues at coordinate 13,193,535 of OY971420.1, forward strand.
CTTATTTAAACATTTTCTATTTCTAGTTATAGTAATAATTTTTATTTTTACTTATTATTATTTTTAATATTATAATAGTTCTTTATTCTTATTTCCAAAGAATTTAAATTGAAATTGGTTTAATTTATAAATGAAAGAATTTAATACAAACTTGCATCTCGCATTTCATGCCTTTAGTAAGAGAGTTTATTAAATTCTTCATGAGCACCCAATATAAACGCGCATGCAACATTTAAAAATGTTAGTTTTGCAGTTTATAAGATATTTTTTTATATCGGTTAAATAGTTGTATTTTGCTTAAGTATATCAAGAATATATTTTTTGCTCAATTATTTTTTAACAGAGGCAACAGATCACGACATGGATCTCATAAAATAAACAAAAAAAATATACATTATTTGCGTAGGTAAAGTTAATAGGTATATTAACTTTATGGTAGGTAGCCGTAGCTCGCGAAAAATTTAAGATTTTCATAGAACATGCATAGAACTGTCGAGGCAGATAACAGGCTTTACGAAGATAATCGATGTAAACGAACTGGGATATAAAATATAATATCAATTTAATATAAAGATTCTAATGTCTACACATTGCAAGGCAAAAGAAATGATAATAATTACCGCGGGTACTGTAGTGTAACATTTTTTTAAATTACATTTGATAAAGATTGTACTTAGTTTCGGTTTTGTATAACTTCATTCCTATTGGCTATTTATTCTGCTACTAATGAAAAATAACATAACAATTTCACCAAATTAAATCGTAATAGTAGCTACAAAGTAATTTTTTTAATATGAGAATTTTTGGTTGCAATCAAACAAATAATAGCAAATAATATTGTATTTAATTTTCACATATTGTAAGGATGTATCTGTACATATTCTCGCATCTTCATATTAAAAAAAGAGTTTATATATGTGATTTCAGATTTGGCAACACTGCTAGTTTGTGGTAATGGTACCGTCAGTGAGGTAGTTTTAGATCTTCTATTATTTTTACCTACCGACTGTTAAGTGTTATTCTAGTCTCAAATCTGAGCGTAATTAGAAATTCTCCGTTAAACTATAAAAATGGAGTGGACGGTGGCCATTAACGATATCCTCTGTGATAAAATTACGAAGCTGAACTACACGTTAACTCCACCTTCATTTCGTGGGGATGTAAGAAGTGTGAGGTAAATAAGTTATAAGATATTATTTTTACCGTCGAGAAACCAAATTATGAATCTAAGAATCATGCTAGCTACACGTATGGAGGTTTTTATATTCTAAGTACTTGCCATTTTATACCGAATTGAATCATATGTTAAGCTGTGGTAAGATACCACTCTCGTCATAATGTAAAACTGTATGACTAACAACGAGTGTATGGTGAACAAAAGTTGATTTTACTTTCTATAAAAAAGGAGTTCATCATTTTTATATTACCAATAAATACTGCTTCATTCACAAGGGAATTGTAGATAGTAAGAGTATAATTAGTAGTCTCTAATATAGACTTATTCAAATTACTCGAAATTGATGCCTTACCTTAATCTTTCAAGAGATAAAAGTTTATAAGGCAGTAACATCTTTGTGAATCTCTATATTATGCCATCCTATAACTATATATATAAGATATTGCTTTTCTGATTCAAGCTTCTACTTCTAGTATTTTTTATAGTATTTGCTGTGGTGATGTATTTGTTACCTCAAAGTGAAACAAAAGTTATCAATAGTATAGTTCTGAGGATTTAGTCAGTTCCTGAATATATTTTGTTTACAAGCTTTTTCTTACAGTTGATAAAATAGTTCTAATAAGCGACTTATAAATCAGCTCCTTAAAATCATAGGTATTATGCATATTGCATTAAATAACTGAAATATGCAGAATCAACCTCCGGTGGGAGGGAAGCGCTGTGCCGCGCTCCCGGCTGCATGGGTACCACCATCTTGCTTGTTTCTCCTGTGAAACAGCTTTGCTGAGTTTCTGAGAGAAGGGCAAGACAGGCAGTGTAATTACTGGCACCGAGACTTAAGTCTCAGGATAGGCAAAACATAGATGAGTTGCCTGGGCTCATTCCAGGTAAACTAGTTTATTTATGGGCGACGTCGACCACTTACAATCAGGTGGCACATTTGCCAGTTTGCCTATCCAAATAACATAAAAAGAAACAGTTTTAAAACCAAGTATTAAGTCACATACGAATCTGCTGAACAAAGTCTTAAATATGGAGTTCCTCAGGGAAGCGTATTAGGACCTCTACTATTTATTATTTATATCAATGACATTACAAACTCAATAACACAACCTATGACATTATTTGCTGATGATAGCACAGTGAAAATGAAATGTAACAATATTAATTCTTACGAAGACAACATAAATAATTAATTAATATCTTTAAGAAGACTTTCTTCCAAGGAAGTCGGATGTTATAGTTTGACGATCACAAAGTGCACACACTTACTTCTAAAACCGTGCAAAATAGTATAGTTTTAATGGGAACAAAGATTTTTTAATAAAATACCTAAGCACTTAAGGTTGCTGAGTACCAACAGATTTAAAATGCAATTCAAAAAAATCTAACTGAAAAATGTTATTATAATGTAAATGAATTTCCAATTGACATCTTCTGATATTTATGCTAATTATTTTATTTGTATTTTGACATAATAATTTGTTTTATATAATTTTAGTTGCAATAATGTTATATTATATATCTTGCATGCTATGACATCAATTTGCACACTGACTTTCAGTGTATAAACATGTTGTCCATGTCTGTAACAATGGTCACTATTGTAACAGCTTGCAAGCTCACCCCACCATGGTTCAGGCCTTGTCGTGGCGGTAGGGCTCAGTAGCCTAGGGTGAGCCCAGCACCTTGGGCGAAGCTAATTGAGCCGAGGGGGCTCTTTGTACCCCTCTTATTAGAAGAGGGGACACTAGAGCAGGGGGCAAGGGGCGAGGATGGGAACCTCACCCCATTGTACTGTCCAGACGTTGGGAGGGGTTGTTTTGTGGTGCGGGACAACCCCTCTGTGGAGGTGGCGTCGGTCCATTGCAGGACTGACTAGCCGTCGAGGTGCCCTGTTAGTTTAACAGATCCGGGGCACCTCACCAAGGCGGCACTGGTGGCACTTGCAGGGTTTTAATGGGTAGAGCTGCGTCCACTTACCATCTTTCGGGCTCAGCGAGTCCCACATACCCGCCTGGGGAGACCCACTTCCCAGACGGGATGCTTCAGAGCATTTCCCGGCGTAAAAGAAAAAAAAAAGAAAAAAGCTTGCAAGCTCAATGTATAATCACAATTTGTTTATACAAATAAAGTATATTTATCTGTATATTTGAATTTTATTAAATTTTGTCAAGCTGTAAAATGTGTTAGTTCTCTAGTGGATGTCGTCCCTTTCGAATTCTATCTGCCAAAGAAACACCCAGTATAGCACACCCCATAACATGTAAAGGCCAATAAGGTTCAAAAGTGAAACTTAGGTTAGGTTTCGCAAAGTGTTGGTCAGCCATTATACAGGTGGGAAGACAGTGGTCCGTGTCGGATGCAAGTGGCAAAGGATCGGCCGTCATGGCATTCATTCAGTTAGGCTTCTGTTCAAAAGTGGGCGGAAGGGGGCTATTATGATGTAGTACAATATATTTTCATTTTTTAATTATTTTCAACAACAAAAGAACAAAATGTTGCCAACTCTTTATTACTTTAGATAGGTACTTAAAAACAACAATACAATGCTCAATTTGCTTATACTAGTTGTAGTCCTCTACTTTGCCTAACTTAATTTACTAATATTAGTATAAATAGTACCAAAAACCTTGATTAGTAATTACATTAAAATCTTTGTGATTTTAATCTAAAGTAATTACTGATATGCTATAGACTGTATGTGATCCAAATTATTGATATACTTACTTAAACAGATACGAACAAGTTTTCTAATGTTTTTGTGAATTTCACTCATTATAATAAAACAAATTTTAAGGATGAATTTATCATGGTTTATTAAGTTTTTTACGTGCCCAATGTTTCGGATACTTTACAGCAACCATGGTCACAACAAACAACATAGAATTTATAGTTATAAATCAAGTAACAATTATTTTAAGTATGAAATACTATGTTGCCTGTATTATAAGTACATACATTATTTGTTGCTATATTGAAGCTTTTTAAAGAACAGAGTGTGTATTTCTTAAATGAATTTTGATGTATTATTGAAACTAGTGAAATCCATAGTGAATTTTGTAAAAGTACATAACCAAATATTAAATGAGATACTATTGTTACAGAGTTATGCAAGAAACTCTTTCGAAGGTCATCGACACACTTGGAGAGCAGTCGGCATCTGCACAAGGCTTAAGTAAAGTCATCACCACAGCCGACAAGCTGAGGAATACACCAACTCACATTTTATACCTTTTAAAAGATTCTGCAGCGAAAGGGTATGTAATATGTATATTAATATAATGTTAATTTATGTTTGGTGTTCGTTTGTAAGTGTACGAAGCACTTTTAGTTCATAAAAAAGCATTATCTACTTCCATAATATGCTATTGCAAATGTTCTTATAACTAACTAATTAAAAGCATAATTTGAATAATGTTGATATTAATTTAGTAGTCATATTTACTAAATACTATCTTAAGGTTGAACAAGTTGACGGCCCCAACTTTAACTAAATTAATGCTATCTCAACCGACATAGTGCGTGAACATGTGTGCTAGAATGAAATGCACAATGATTCATTCCTAAAACGCTCTTTTAGCAAAACAGTTATTATAGAAAAACTATTAAGTGTGTCTTTTGAAAATTCATATATTTATTTCAACTTTTGAATAACTGATATATGTCGGCACGGGCTTTATTTTAGAGCTTCCCTTCTCCGTATACAATTTATTTTCTCCCAAAGTAGGGCTAGAATCAGTGTTGAAATACGAAAGATTAGAAGCCTGTATTTCTTAAATGTATAATTTTTTTACGCTATTGGGTGCATACAGACATTATAATGACGAGATCAATTGATATTTTGATATTATCCTTAGTTTTGGATGGTTAACGTCAAACATTGTAGTAGCTACTGTTCCGCGTTTGTAGGGAAAGATGAGCAACCTTTTTTTTTTTTTTCTTTTTTTTTTCTTTAACGCCGGGAAATGCTCTGAGGCATCCCGCGGGGGAGTGGGTCTCCCCACGCGGGTATGTGGGACTCGCTGCGCCCGACAGCTGGTAAATGGACGCAGCTCTACCCACTAAAACCCGGCAAGTGCCACCAATGCCGCCTTTGGTGAGGTGCCCCGGATCTAGAAAACAAACAGGGCACCTCGACGGCTAGTCAGTCCCGCAAGGGACCGACGCCACCTCCACAGAGGGGTTGTCCCGCACCACAGAACAACCCCTCCCAACGTCGGGACAGTACAATGGGGTGAAGTTCCCATCCTCACCCCTTGCCCCCTGCTCTTCTGTCCCCTCTTCTTATAAGAGGGGTACAAAGAGCCCCCTCGGCCCAATTAGCCTCGCCCAAGGTGCACCGCTCACCCTAGGTTACTGAGCCCCACCGCCACGACAAGGCCTGAACCATGGTGGGGGAAAGATGAGCAACCTGTTATAATGAATGGTTGCTGTAATCCGAAACGTCGGGCTTGTAAAAATCTTAATAAACCGCGATAAAATCCGTAAAAAAGTGTTTCATTATAATGAGTGAAATTCGCGTAAACATTAGAAAACAATATGAGCAACCTGTGTAACCTAAACACATTTTTTTAATAATGTGCATATAGTTGAATTATATTATGTGTATTACACAATAAATTACTATTATAATTTATTAGTTACATATTTCATTGGACAAATATTAGAATTTAATACATTTTGTATATCTTTAACACTACCAAACAGTTTGACAGTGCAATCATAACACAACTTCTTCCGGGCAACATATTTTGTTCTTCCTCTTTATTCCTTTTTAGGTACAATAAAGCTTTACTCTGTGATCAAATAAAGAATACAGAATAATAATAATAAAAAATGAAACAAAATGTTACATATTAAATTACAAACAATATAAACTCCTCATATATTTAAAACTAGCTGTTGCCTGCAGCTTCGCCCGCATTACTCAACTCCTATAAGTCACAGCGTGATGATTTATAGCCTATAAGCCTTCCTCAATAAATAAGCTATCTGACACTGAAATAATTTTTCAAATCGGACCTGTAGTTCCTGAGATTAGCGCATTCAAACAAACAAACAAACTCTTCAGCTTTATAATATTAGTATAGATTTAAAGTTACAGTTTTACACTATCCTAATTTGGTATGAAACCATATCATTGAGAATAATGATAAGTTAATCCTTGCCATTTCCTAAAATATAAATGCAGATAATGCATAGATTATTATATGCATATAGATAATTTAGGATGTTTGACTAAAGTGATAATGGAATGACATAAAAAGCCAGTGAAAGTGTCACAATTAACAAAAAATTTCATTCATAAGAATACTACTAAAGAGGTACTAATACTAAAGTGGTAGTGCCATGCTGCTATGCAGCCGACTTGGGCCTGCACGACCGGGGTGGTACACCGGCGTCAAGTGACAGTGTATGCTGTCGCGTTTCGTGCGGTTTGAATTTCCGGTGGCCCGTTGGGGGGATAGGGAAAAGGAGGGCAACACATCTGCATAATCTCTGGTTGCGCAGATGTGTAAGGGCGTCAGTAGTCTAAAGCTTCGACAGTTCATTTGCCTTCCTATGCCATAAAAAAAGTACTTGAAAAATCTATTGTTTGCATTTAGCATCACTATTGACCTTATTACTGGAGATCGGAATCTTATTACTTTTGCGCGACACCTGTATTTGTACCACTATTTTTTGTTGTACTACACCATACTTTGTTGTATTTCGTCGGACGGTACCAACAGTGTTGTTACTGCCACCGTGATCTTTAACATCTCTGGATAGACAATGTTACCATAGCCTGCCCATATAAAGGAAGGTTGACTCATTTATGTAAATAGTCTAATATTAGCCAATTTGTGACTGTCTAACATTAAAAAAAAAATCCTAAACCCCATATTATGCTGTATACGTAATGTACTTATCTGAGGGTTTTGAATCAATGAAATAGTCACTATAATAATTATTATCAGGATTCAGGAGTGAAAGCTTTTAATTCAAGGTTGACAGCACGGCAAATAAAAATATTTGAAATGCATGATACCGTTTTAACACACCGGAACATGTGAACTGGATTAATTTTTGGAGAATAAAATGCCGCTATAATTGTTATGAATGTATAATAAAACTTACTGAGGTTCCAGTGTAAGTAATTTTAGAACTTTTTACATTAGATACAGAGAAAGTTATATACGAGATAAAATGAAGATCGCAAAGTATGTGAGAATGTAAGATAATTTGTTACGTGACGAGAGTCTGAGTAACTCGTATACAGGGTGCTTGTTTTACGATAAGAGGCGAGGCGTATCTACCCCCTACATCTTAGTTCCTAAATCAATACACCGGTTTTCTGAAAGTCGCATCGCGCAGCACAGACACTTTGACTAATCGTATCCGTTGTATGTATTAGGGCAATATTTTAGTTTTTTTTTTCTAGAATCCCATATTATAGCCGATATCCGCAATGCGGATAATTAAGAAAGATTGCATGTTACGCTTCAAATTTCGGCAGCCGTCTAACTGCTCGTTTCGCTTTCGGTGGCGCGATAAAGAAATTTCGATTAGGTGTATAAATATTAGCCGAAAATCGACGGCTATTTGTTAGGAACATAATTTCGAAACTACACATTTCCAGAGTTTTCCATAAAACAGTAGAATGATTAAAAGATCTGTATTTCTCGTTAAACTTATATCATTATAGTGATTTTGTCAAAGTATCACTTTGCTTGTATTAGTTTTCTCACGTTTCAACCTTATCATTTATCTATTTTGTCTATTTCGTCTTCTTTCTTATTTTTATAACATTATATACACCCTCCTCGCCGAGGAGGAGACCCGTGCCCAGCAGTAGGACATATAAGGGTTGACATAATATATTATATTCTATATTGTGGACAAGTAGTTATTTTGTGAAGAAAAAAACATACTTTGAAAGTGAATACTAAATAGTTTATGAATGAATTTATTGTATGAGTGAAATTATTTATCTCTTATAATTTAGTTTCATTTATAGAATTGAATCCATTTATATATAATTATTTACGTATATAATACATACATATATATTAAATATGAACAGTAAACTTTCTACTTTTACATTATAAATATGTTGCACTACCATTCACACGATATTGCATTATACAACGCATTAATATAGTACTTAATACTACATATTCTGAGTCATCCATTAAGCGTATGTATCCTGTCATGAGAACCTATATAAAGATGAGATACGCCATTTAAAAGTTCACATGGCTATAAATGGCAATAACTAAGTGCATGTGTGCATGCATAAATGGCAGTAAATGTATTATAAAACAGTCATTATTGATGTAACAATAATTTTATGATAGCCTAAAACTGGCGGACTATAAGACTTCAATTGCTAAATTTTTATAAGTAGTTTAGACGTTACGATCGTAACGATGAACATAATATAATGACTTATATAGATATATATATATATATATATTATGTTCATCGTTACGATATATATATATAACATACAAACGTACCGTTCAAAATCATGACCCTTCTTTTTGCTTCGTCGTAGGTAATATGACAAAAGTGTTAGTGATTCTGTTTTATTTATAGTCAGTATAAATAAAACAGAATCACTAACACTTTTAGAAGATCTTAATATATTGATTTTTGTTAATTTTATTAATAATAATAATTAAATTTATTTTTGATAAATTATTAATAAGTAAATATTGTATTGTGTTTTTCTGACATCCAAACTTAAAAAGAGATACGTATAATCTAATAAAACCAAAAAAAAATATGATTTAAATCAATTAATCCCATTTTTTGTTTTTTTAATGATGATGTTTATCAACCTTAATTTTGCGAGACTTTAATGAGATATAAACTGTTAAAGTACAAAAATTCTATTACTTTTTATAACACTATGATAATGACTTAATTGTGACACAAAAATGAAAAAAGTCCTTTAATAGCTTTTTAGGCACTGGCTACATGTGCCAAAAAATTACGTGTAATGAAGACTACTATATAATATGTACACATAATACCTAATTCCAAGTCCAAATTAAGTATTAAAGAACTTTTATCCGTAGCCAACTTAAGTATCAACCAGATATTACTTTTATACTCAACAAGCTGAACCCGGCAAACGATGTCCTACTCTTTTACCCAAAAATGTTGAGCGTCATCATAATATTTTACACAAACCTTGTCCTGGCGATAACCAACACAATATAAAGAGAATTATCTAATTTGAATTGACAGTTATGACGTCACAATATGGCGCTAAGACCGTCCTATTCTCATTTGAAACGCATGGTACGCACATAACTTCAGAACCACTGCGTTCAATAGGACGGTCTTAGCGCCATATTGTGACGTCATAACTGTCAATTCAAACCAGTTAGGTAAGGTGAGCAAAAAAGTTTTCTATTAATTAAATATATTTACAGAGATTAAGTGAAAAAAAAATCAATCAGAATCTAGCTCTTCAATTCCGCTCATGTCTGCATTTCTGTCTGAATGTGCGTCGGATACGTGTTAACGTGTTTTTATTTATCCTCGTACCCAAATGAACTCGCTAGGTCATTTTACTTGCATTTTGCAGTGTTTGTCGAGTCAAACTTATATTTCCTTGAGTTATCATGACGGAGCACACTAATAACGGCAAGACACACTAAGAACAGCGTCCTTATTTTATTTTATAATAATGGCATGGCTCCAGTGTCTTTGCGGCAACAATAAAATAAAAAAATGTTATTGTATGGTTTTAAAAACGAATTATGACTTCAAACTTTTAAATAATTTACGATTATTTACCGTTTTTATTTAAATTCGATTTAAAACTATTAATTATGCAAATAAGTTTTTGTGCAAACCGTACTTTTCAAGTGATCTTTACAGATAGAGATCATTGACGTTCCTATTTTTATTTAAAACGCATAGTACGTACATTTCTGCGATTTATTTTTATGGATATAACTTATACCAAAGAAGCCTTTACACTGTAGTTGACAATCAATGATCTGGATAATTTGGGGTTTTCATACACAAAAATAAAATAATTTTATTGTTTCTGTGCAAAATGCTAAATAGAAATTACACAAAACGGTAATTACGAATAAATTTTCTATTAGTATTGATGTTCTTTTTTTTTAAATATCACTTGTATTCGATATTTGAATATTTGGTAAGCGTAACCAGGTCTGCTGTGCATTCTAGATGTTTTGTCATCTGTGACGTACAATGTTTTTGTACTCAAATCGGCTAGCGTAACGCATACCATGAACATAGCTCGCTTCATTTGTATTTAGAACCATAACCCTGCTTGCCTTATGCGAACTTCATGTTGCGAATTCAATGTGTGATTATCTAGATCAACATCTTAATAAATAATTCGCAATGGTAACTTCTGCTGATTATAAAGTTTATGGACGTTAGATGTCACTTAAAGAAAATGAAACTACTGAACGACAAACGAATGTTGATACTTCACGCTGATTATAGCTTGTTAAAAAATATTTGTCAATATAAGTTACCGCAAGCCAAGCTTCAGTAAACCATTAGAATCATTAGACTTTTCCATTTATTGCTGGACGTAACCCTCTTAATAAACGACGAGACGAGTGTAACCGCGGGCCGCTGCTAGTTTAACACATAAGTGCGTAAAAGTCTGCTGGCTGCTACACTTGAATATGTACGCATCGCTGGCTATGTTAATATGAATGAAATATGAAATGATTAAAAATATTTCATTCCGATGAAATGCTCAAATGTGGAAGATATTTTAATGCCAGTATTTTACTCACAAAAGTAACGTTATTTAATTAAAAAGATTGTATATTCAATATTACACCTTTACTTTAATAGTGACATTTATATTTCGGTACATTTATACTGTATCCCTTATCTACATATGAATTGCAAAAATCTGATAATGCTTGATCTTTAATATAATTAATAGTATGATGAGGTAAAAGCTTGCGGGCGAACTAAAATTGAACTGCCATTACATGCCTAATTATATTAAAAGCTGTGCGTCAAACTTTGAAGTAATTGGTAAATAAAGCTTGCGACACTCGTATCGGCCTCTTTTTTAATTCTGTTACGGTCTTCGTGAACCTCAGACGTGGTCATGAGTATACAAACATAATATATTTTTGTAAATGCTAAAGCGATCGTTCGTATTTCATATTATATATTCTTAAATGTTTTGAGGCAGCTTAAAGTTTTATCATATGTTTTTATTTAATTTGGTTGTCACGTTTACCAGCGATATTTATCTATAATCAAGTAAAACTATTGTCTTATTTTAATTACTTTTAAACTGTGCGATAAAATATTATGTACAACATATAAAGTATTTCTCATATGTAAAGATTTATGTTTATTCATTCACATTTCTATCTTTCAGAGGCAAAGGCGAAGTGATCGGGCTGCTAAAAGTGGGTAGGAAGCACCTGTATCTGTTCGATGAAAAGGACAAAGTGTGCGAAGTAGAGCCGCTTTGCGTTCTCGACTTCTACGTTCAGAAGGATAGACAGCGGCACGGCTACGGGAAGATTCTCTACGACTATATGTTGCAAGTACGTAATCTATTATGTTACTCATATAATTTTTCTAGATCGTTTAACTTTTTATCTATACTAATGCTTTATGCTGTAAGTTTTTTTTAACGGGCTAGGCTCACCACTCGTTCCCAGTTCCATCGCTGCTACTCCTGTGTAGCCAGGATAGCTGAATAGTTTCCGCTGGTCTTGCATTTGAAACCTAATTTATTTATTATTGTAGAAGGTCTTTTTATTTATTTTAGAGGAGTTTTTTTTCTTTTCCCAATTTTGGGGACTGAAGAACGCAGAAAGAAATAGTTAATGAAAGCTTTTCTACTTCTCCTGTATTAAAACCACTTATTGATTTTGTCATGTTCAAATATGTATATAAAAAATCGCGAAGCTGTCAAGAAGTTTTTAAAATTACATAGTGGATATTTAAACTTGTCAATAGCAGTGCTGTCCTAATTACTTCTGATAGTCCTTGAATAGACGCGTAAGGCTGTGAAGGCCGTCCAAAAATAGATATCATGCTATGTAATGGTTACATTTTAATAGATAGAAAACACTATAGGAATTTAAGTGATTTGGGGGTTTAAAAAAAATGTGAACAAGATACCGTATACCATTTTTCGGGAGATTATATTAATATAGCGTAATAATTTTTTATCATGTGTTTTCTGATACGTAATAAATTTAATAAATTATCGATAGTCTGATAGGTGAATCTTCAATCTTCTATGTGGAAGTTCATAATCTTTTAATACAATCTTTCTATGTATACTAGGATAACGATGTGGTAGCTCACGAGCTAGCCATCGACGGTCCATCGCCGAAAATGGAGCAATTCCTCCGGAGGAGCTACGGTGTAGATCGTCTACTGCGACAGAGCAACAACTTTGCAGTTTCTCCACAGTTCTTCGCTTCTATTTCTACTATGAAGTTTGTATATTTTTTTATTATGTTAACCTTATTTTTTTCTTTATTTAATCAACTTTAGATATGTTTTTCAATAACGGTAGCTATATAACGGGCGCAACTGTTAGAATGTTCACTTGATAGTGATTATAAAAAAGTACGTTTTTATACTCTACGTTCAAACATTTAAGATATTATGTGATAACGTTCTTACGTTCTTCTGTTCTATCTTATTCTATTCTTCGTATGAAATTAATAGGAAAAAAGTAATTTTCTTTCCATTAAAAAGTAAATATATTATAATATACCTAATGCATGTATCACCCATTTGAATCTTTGAAATGTAGTAAGGTACACAGGGACCGACCCCAAGCATTCATCAAGTTTTACACGTGCATAATAATAATAATTATATAAACGAAGTTTTTACCCTTTCTGTAATGAGAATTGGCATTCTATTTAGAATAAAATGTTATAACTCGATTTTGATATAGTTTTATATATGTCATTTTGATAAAAACTATATTTTTGTGATTAGTTTTTTGATAGTTAAACTCACTTAGACGTAAGATTATGTCTATTTTCACCCTGTAAAAAGTCATGCATTTGAGCTTTATTTTACTTTCAATAAACCCATAAATAACTTTGTGATCCAGTTAATCATAATAATTTAGCGTTAAGAAGTGTTTTCTTTTATTCTCCTGAAGTTGATGGATGTTAGAGAAACGTGAAATGGTTTATGAATTTAAGATGCTAAAACTAATTTCCTGGTAGTTGTATTGCTATCTTATTTTAAATATATAGAGGTATTCTTTGTTTTTTCTTAAAATAACAATTATTCAATTAGAATTTCTTCTAACTCATTGAAAAGAGTTAAGGTAACATTCGGATTCGAGCAGCCGTGACTCGGATGTCGCGACCCAGGTAGTGCCGCACCGCTTTTTGGAGATTTGTATGTAAAGCTTTCCGAAGCGCGCGACAGTGCAGCGCGACGACGACCCCAGCAGCGCCGCCGTTACGATTTAGAGGCAGTATGGCAGCTATTGATAGCGCCGCTTGCTCATTACTGTAGCCAAAATAGCTTCATTTACTGATGAAAATGACGAGTTTTCAGTTAAATTAATTCCTGTGCCGCACAGCTGCACGTTTTTATCCAAGAAGAGGGAGATAGTGATTGAGAGAGAGAGAGAGAGAGAGAGCAAGGGCGAACGTAGCATGAAGCACATAGCCATGGAGTGAGAGTAGGGAGCAAGCGAGTGAGAAAGATCAAGACTCAAGAGAGGGAGTGAGATAGAGCGAACGTCACCGCAACTATAAGTCGCGGCCGCCAAGATCCGAATGCTACCTTTAGATTTTATAGATTTTACAATATAATAAAACTAAAAATTGACTTACAGGCCAGAACGTAGGCGACCACAGCGAACGTATTATTAAAATTCTTAACTTGGATCATATTTGTCAGATCTATAATATATTTAACAATTCAACCCGCGAGAGACTAACTTAATGAAGTAGTAACGTTCTAATCAATATCACGATACGCCCAAACGAACGCATATAACTAAATCCTGTAACATAATACTCAACGTAACAAAAATATAGGATAGACAACTATTGGTAAATAGAAAAAAACAATAAGTCTACATTAGTCCATAATAATCTGATCACTTATTGCTATCAAATTTCTGTTCTAATTTTTTTTAATTTAAGTAAGACCGTTTCAATGATTATTTTCCTAGCCCATTCTGTCCCACTGCTGGGCAAAAGCGTCCCTCTCTTTCACGCATCTTCAATGAATTATTACTTAAAAACATTTCCTATATACAAGTTGGTTCTTAAAACTTTGAAACCAACTTTTATTATTAGACATAAGGACAGATATTTTGCTCTTTACAGTATACCATTTTGCGAGTAATTCATTCCGCGAATAGTAAAATGAACCAATCCTAAAACTGCTACTCGAATATAAAAAACGAAATCTATTGTGCAACGTAATGAACTACTTTATCCATAAGTATGAATCAGCACACACCCTTCAAAATTTACCCTTTTCGTGTGTATCAATGAAATGTTTTAGGGTTGTTCAATCTCGTAATATATATATTACGCTATATTTTAAGTAACAATTAGGAGCTGTTCTATAGATTGACTCATCACGATATCTCTGGAACTATAAGACCTAGAGACTTGAAATTTGGTACCAAATATTACTGTTGACATGTAAAGGTCAGCTAGGAACGGATTTTAATTTTTTTAATTTTTACATAACGAATTCTGACAGTTTTAAAAGCAAATATTTTATTCAACGTAAAAAAATGCTTGACATTGATAGTGTATAATTTAGTTTAAATAAAATAGCAGCATTTCGCGTTGTGTTATAAATTGTCACTATGGTGTTAATGTACTTTTATGGCTTATTTTTCATTCTCTAAATAAAAATTATATTGTATCATTGACGGAAGAACAATTGTAGTTTACGTCAAATAAATCCCTTTTTTTTTTCTTAATCGTACTAGTCAAATTCAACTACCCTAATCGTAATCTGTCTGTTTTTTTTTATTATAAATTATCATTAGGATTGTGTATACATTTCATACTAATTTAAGACGAAGCTAATATATCAATTAGCTCATGTTTCAGCAACATCGTCAAATCATCAGATCAAGGCTATATAATAAAGCATATAGTAAAGCTAAATCGTTTCTATATAGCAGGATAGACAACTGGCCGAGGCATTCCAATTTTTGGCAGTGTACTTTCGATATTCTAAGGAAAGTAAGTAAACTACCTAAATTAAATGTCATATATTCTAACTAACTGGGATAGGAAATCACGACTAGTAAATATTTCCCCGATAAATTTTCATCTCAAAGAACTATACGTGTTCTCGCTTCGAAATTTTCAGAAACGATAGTAATGCTACTATTATCTAGCGAATTGGAAAAATCATGTTATTTACTTGGGTATTATTGGTTATATTTTATCTGATTTATATTATACTTTCGGGTCTCATGCCGCATGCCTTTGTGTTCATTAGCGGCGCCACTTTCTTTCGTCTCCAATGGAAAAAAAACAAAATGGACACTAGAAATAAAAATCTACCCGGGAAATTTTTACATTAAAATATAAGAAAATTACATACTAAAATTTCATTCACGTAGGTAACTTACTTTCCTTAGAATATCGAAAGTACACTGCCAAAAATTGGAATGTCTCGTCTTAACAATAACTAGCATTATACATTGTTTAACCTTCAACGCAAAAAGACGAGTGATGTAAGTTGAACCGCTTATCTGTGCCTCAACCTCAAACGGGAGAACCGATTTGATTTTTTGAAGTGAAACTTCTTTGCGCGCATGAGGGTAAAATTTTTACGGATGAAACGTCACAAAAATGTGCAACATTTTGTCCATGTAGAGAGAGAGTGATTGAGACCGATGGAGAGAGAGTGAGAAAGGGCAAACGTAGCATGTAGCGCATAGCCATGGAGTCAGAGGAGCAAGCGAGTGAGAAAGATCGAGAAAGAGATAGAGCGAACGTCGCATCTCGAGTCTCGGAAATTTAAGGCTTTAGATTAATATAAAAATAAACGAGATTTAAAAATTAGTTTGCCAAATAAGTTTCACTTCTGACATGTGTAGGTAGACACTTTTTTTATTTCAAAGGAGGTTTTATAGCAATGTTTCATCGGCATGTTTTATCAAAATCGGTTGAGCCGTTTCCAGGTCATCAACTCATTGTTATTGCGTTGTTTTCTAATATGTTGTGAATCATTAATGAACTAATGGTACCATGGTGGCGGTAATAGATCTGGCCGCTCGACTCCGGTGGCCACACCAGCTGTCGGCCGCTTCTCAGCACCGAAACCACCTTCGGCAATTGCAAATGTACGTATTACAACTTCATATAATTTAATCTTAGTGCTATGAGTAATTTGTCATTTCCAAAAATAGGTTGTTATTTTGTTAATAAGTCGATAGTGATTTAAAAAAGTTAAAATATAACATGTATTGGCACTTTAAATAGAATGTCGTAATTCGATATTTTTGTATTGATATAAGCTTTCTTTTTAAACGGAAATTATTCGTCTTTGTATCATTCTTATTATCCGTCCATTGCTAGACATAGGCCTCCTTCAATGAACGCCAAGATGGGTCATCTCCGGCCTACCACCTCCGGCCACTGCACGGAAGTCGTCGACCTATCTTTATATACCCCGCAAAAAAATCTTTGTATACCCCTTTAAAAATACTTTGTATAAGTACCCTCAAAAAAACTAATATTATGTCCAGGTAATCCACGGTGCCGGAACGGGCCACCAATACTCCAGTACTAACGGGTATGTTTGTACATTTTATTTTTCGTTTTTTTTATTTTATTATTTTACCTTTTGGTTTGCTTTTAAATTTTGTTTGATTTCAGCTTGGACCGTAAAAGACAGGCGCACCCCAGTTATTCCACGATATACATGTAGGACGAATATGTTTATTTACTGTGACACAAAGTTATGATTTGTTGCATTTTTATGTACTGATAGGGATTGCAGCTCACAGTTGAGTAAATTTTATATGTATGGATTTATGGACGCGACGTTTTAGTTAATATATATTAAAAACAATAACCCTCATTTACTTTTTTCTATAAAAATAAGATTTTTTTGTCTCTGCTGTGAGTTGCAAACTCAAAGCTTTTCGATAGCTATTTTTGTCGATGCTATTATAAATTTGTTTAATTAATTTGCCAATGTTGTCGCTTTTTATGATCAAAAATTAATTTTAGATATTTATTTTTAATTTTGAAGTAAATCTTCATACTCAATGTATTTTGTTCAAATATCCAAGTATTATAGTACTGTAGGTAACTGTAAACAAATATTGTTATTTTTTTTAATAATCAATGTGATCACTTAAGCCAAATAATAATGGCGCCTGCCCAATTTATTTGAAAATCTCAATTATGTTAGTATATTATATCGTTAACACCAATTTTACATCCTAACATTAATATTATTAACGATAAAGAATAATTGTTTTTAATATTATTTTATTTAAAATATTTTAAAATTCTCGAAGAACAAATTTGTGATTAAAAATATAGCTATTTTACAATCTTTACCTTATTTTACTGCATACATCAAAAGTTTTTGCTTGGTCGTATTATAAAAAAAGACCTAAACTATGTGTGAATGAATTAAATTTAAACATATCCACAATTCAGAAATGAATTTATTTTTGTGTCGCAGCATGCTTATTTCTAAACGCATTTTTAATAGATTATGCAATTTAAAATTAGGCTTATTATGTACAGGTGAAATTTAACGTGTTTAAAAATAATCATTCCTAAAACATTGATTATCGAAATTGAAAACCATACGTTTTCATTAGACGACTAAATTATTTTCGAAAACCTACTAAGGGGATAAAACGCCTCACGCCTTACTCTTTTATACTTGTTCAGCTGTTTATGTATTGAGTAATATACAAGATACTATTAAGGACTATTAATTCCTACTAGACTAGACAAATCATGCAAAGTAAAAAAAACATCGATTAAACTTGAGTAAACTTAGTAGTTTATATACCATAGTGATCGTGGGTATGGGCTCGGCCTCTGAAGTGAGAGGTCCGGATTCGATCCTGACCCCTATGGTGCCTTAAAATGGGTTTTCTCCGTGCACCTGAACATAAGACCTCTGCTCTCTGGGGAGGAAACCCCTCACGAAATTTTCCAGGTCTTTAAAGGCGTTTGAAGTTCACCAACCCGCATTGGGCCAGCGCATCGGTAAATTGAGCCAAAAACCAAAACCCTCATCTGATTTCGAGGAGGAGACCCGTGCCCAGCAGTAGGACATATAGGGGTTGATATTATTATTATATAGTAGTATACTTATTCGACACAATAAATTTCACCTTGTATTTAAATTTTATATTAAAGTATGTTAAAGAACACGTTTTATTTAGCGATGCACTGTGATAGTTATTTGCTTTTCTTAATTATTTACATCATTATACAATTTTTGTAGCTAGTAAGAATTTAATTGTACCAAATGACAACTCTATTAGAAACTTTAGATCAATGTGAACTCAACATTAGACAAAACCATTTCATTTATGTTCAATATATTCTTTAATTACATTTTTTTATTAAATTATAACTAATAACATATTTCACTAATATTTTTCATGGAGTTGCGTGATAAAATTTATTATGTTATGCAATCTACTATAAAATATGTATAATTGATTACATCGAATGTTTTGAACACCTTACTTTCATTACATTGAAGTATACATGCACGTTCATAAAATTGTCGTAATTTCAGATAGTCAATATAGCATGTTTACCCGTTGTATGTGTTCGGTTAGTAGAAAAATTGTCCCCAAAATAAAAAATATATTTCAATTGTGAAAGGAGTACTTCAGGAGCGGCAACCCCGGAACCTAAAGCTGAGACACAGCATGAGGAGTATGAAGTTGAACCACCAAATACCGCAGCAGACGACGAAGAGAAACATGAGGATGAGCCTGATAAAAAGAGCCCTGAAAGGCCGTCGACGTTGTCGGTGGAACCGATATCAGAGGCGACAGCTAGCGCGCCTTCCCCGGCTGGTTCCACCATGTCACGCCGAGACTCTCAACTTACAGACCGCGGCTATTTCGACGTCAAGTTCTACCACAACAAATTGTGGTAAACGACCAGCTAACCACAGCTGTGGATTAGCCACCACACCACAGGTGTGGTGATCAAATATAGCTTTCTTTGTTATAATGAATGGTTAGAAAAACAAAGCTTTGTTTGTTTAACGAAAGCTCGTCCGCGTTTATAATGTACTCTTAATTTATTTTAGTATTTACTTTTTACAAATATTTACACACGTAGAAATTGTATTCTACTGTATTAATAGACGTAAGATGTTTGTGGATTCTCTGAGTAGATTTGTATACTCGATTTTATCTTAGACATAATATAGTTCCAATTGTCGTAACATTCCCATTGCTAGCATTTTCGCACTTTATTGGATAAGAATTATGCTCTAAGAATTGGATGTTTAATGAAATCTTGATGTTTATGATTTAATACGATTGCATTCTCTTTGCAATCGTCAAATTATATTATTATTAAATTAAGAGTTGAAATTACTATATTAAAATTGTGAACAGCATCTGAAATTTCTCCTTATAAAAGTATGTTTTTATGTTACAGTTATACATGTTTTTATTACTAATATACAAATTAACTATTCAATCATTTGATGTGTTAGCTTAAGATGTTAAGTTCGAGTGCACTCCGAATGGTAGCTTAGGTCGATAGCTCCTAGCGTTGAAGATGTGTTGCGGTATTTCAGCAGCTTGTATGTGATATGCAGAGCCGGCGCTGCGCAAATTGTTTCAATAGAATTTGCCTAATTTCTCTGCATTTTTTGTTATTAATTAAATTATCAATTTTATCAAACTTGTTTACTTTAACCCCTTTCACTTAACATTTCTAACATTACTTCTATAATAAAAATAATAGGACCATCAGTCATCACATATGCTGACTAAACTCATTCCAGTTTTTCCCATGGTCTTGCAATTACATAATGTAATTTACACCAAAAGTTACATGTATCTCTAGTAAGCGTTGTTTTCTTGATCACTATTAATATGTGAGCTATTATAGCTATGAGTAGGTATTGGGTGTAGAAAATATAAATGACCTTTTATAATTATTGTTACATTCCTTTTACTAGGAATGACCAATCACTAACATCTTCTAAGAAGTAAGAACAACGATCCACGGTGATCCATACTCACCATAGCAGAATTAGCTCGATATCGAGCGTACACTTTTATAAATTCTGTACACATCCCTTTAAACTTTTGAACGCCAGACCTATCGCCGTACCCATGACGCCAAGCCAATGTGGCTAGGCGTCATCAGACAAATGACCTACAAAAAAATTATGGATGCCGAAAACTTTATCGATATAGTTATACGAGGGCGGCACTGAAAATTTCGGGAATCAAGGAAGTGACACAACATTACTATTTAAAAATGTATTTATTGCTTTTCGAAGTATTCTCCGCGAAATTTGACACATTTTTCCATACGATGGAACCAATCATTGAAGCAACCATTCCATTCGGAAGTTGGGAAGTCTCCAAAATGGCCGTTTTGTAGGCGTCCACATCTTCTTCAGGCGATGAAAATCTTGCAATTTATTCTTTATTTTAGGGAAAATATAGAAATCATTAGGGCTTATGTCGGGGCTGTACGGCGGATGGTCTAATAATTCTATGTTTTCTTGCTCTAAAACTCTTTTGTTCTGTGCGCGGTGTGAGAATTCGCATTGTCGTGATGGAGGATGATGCGGCGGTTGCAGTTCTCTTTACGGAGTTCAGAAACGACATGTGGCAAACAAATGCTAGCATACCATTTTGCATTAACCGTTCTTTGTCCCTCAAGAGGAATAGTCGCAACATGGCCGGTTTTGGAGACAAACGTGACCACCATTTTTTGCAACACTCCGTGAACGAACAATTTTTGTTGGCTTTAACTCATTTTCGAACACCCAAACTCGTGACTGGTTTTTTGTTTCGGGTTCGTACGCGTATATCCAGGATTCGTCATCTGATACTATGTTGTATACAGCATTCGAGGATCCTGCGTGGAATCTTTCGAGAATTCTGACGCACCAAGTAACGCGAGCCGCTTTTTGCTCTTCACAGAGCAAATGCGGTATCCATCGTGAAAACAACTTTTTTACACCTAATTGTTCATCCAAGATTATTTGTATTTGACTCATGCCAATGTTTATTGTAAAGTTTCCTGAATTTCGCGGTATGTCACATGTCGATCTTCCTCAATCAGCTTAGGCACAGCATCAATGTTTTCTTGGGTGACTGCAGTTTTTGGACAACCTTGACGGTGATCATCACTGAGCTTGACAAGTCCACGTTGAAATTCAGCAAACCAGCGATAAATTGTTGTTTTGGATGGGGCTTCATCACCAAATGCAGAAAACATCCGGTCAACACACTGTTTTTGTGTTAAACCACTTCGAAGGTCATAATAAATCATCGCTCTAGAATTTTCTCGAGACAATTCCATTTTCTCAACGACTAAACAAGTTTGACAAGACCTTGTGACGAGACCGAGAATCTTTTTTAAAATAAATAAATCGTATTCAATTTTTAAAACCAAGGAGTTTTCAATTAAAAAGATTTTAATATGACAGGAACAGTGGAAATATTCCATTCCCGATACTTTTAGAGCAGCCTATGTAACTATAGACTTAATTTACTGTTAAACAGTGTACATTATAAGTCATATTGTCTATGGGTACAACTGAGTTTTAATTTTCTAATAAACCGTATTCACAACGCCGAAATTTTATTTACCCCGCAACTACATCCCAATATAGTAATTTTTAAACGGCATTTTACAGAGACTTTATCAATGTAAAAGCAGATCTTAGATTTTTTTTTCGGATGGATATATGCTAACGGCCCGAAGGCCCTAAATGGCCCTAATGCTACATCGGATTAGCGTGAGCCCATTTGGCTCACTTTTGGTTTATAAAAGTGGGGGGTTGCCCCTCGCCAACCGTGTAGTCTGCGACCACACGGCCTTCTGGCGTCGGGTTGGATTTTTTTTTTGTTTGTCTCTCATTTTTATTACTAATGACTTGACTCCGACATATAATATTAGGTATATCGTAGGTATATACCAATATTATTCTCTCTAAGATTCTTAAATATTTATCTCTAATTTACTAAATGCGACAGATGATGAAGCATAGAGCTTTTAAAAATTGGGTCATTTTAATAAAGTTAATACCTACGTAGTAAGTGTCACGTGTCACGAACAGCTCTTTGGAACAATTTCTTTTATGAGGACTTTCTGGTGGGCTATTGCCTATTCACATCCAATGAAGCGGCCACTTGTGTTATGTTTATATATTATTATAGACTAATATCTCCATGAATCATCGCCCACCCTTTGAAATTACCCCTTTTCGTGTGCTTCTTAAATGCAATAATATGTAAGGGGTCAGGGTAAATATTGTTGTAGGTACTTACTTATTTTAAATTATAAAATTTATTGAACGTAAAAATGTTTGGCATTGAAAACGAATGTACTTACTGAATTAAATAAACACAGTTATCGATTGACACGATAGCGTTAAAATATAAAAGTATGTATGTACGTACCTACTAAATAATTGAAAACTGATTTCTCACGAAATTCGTGATTTGTTTGTTTGACGTCAACAATCTCAAAGTGAAACTGTATTTGAAATGTACTAATTTATAATAAACAAATAGTAGGCACTTACATGCGATAACTTTTAAAAAGTAGGTAGGTACGTACCTATAAAATTAGATTTCTGGTGGTTTTAATTTAATGTTTAAGGCATGTCACCGCAGGCGACAAATGGTTTGCCAAATCGAATTTTTGAGATATTTGCCTACTATTAAACAACGGTCTCACAAAAATTCCAGATACACCTAAAGATATTGTCTCAACTCTAAAGGATGTGCTAATAGGTTACACTATAATCGTAAAAGTTCTGAAAAGATGCTAAAATAAAAACAAAACGAATACATAATTTATATGTACTAATAAAATATGTAAGTTTGCACATCATTTTTATATGGAAATATTCACCTACTACAGAAAATGTGCTATTTTTTATTCAAATTAATCCCAAAACTTGAAATGCTAATCTCGCATTTTCACAAGACGCCGCAACGCCCGCTGCTGCTGATAAAGAGATAGGATAGTCTAATAAGTCACCGGTGAAGGAAACAGGTATGCCTGATGAAATTAAAAATCTTCGAAGGGATGATATCATTAGTATACCGATATATAAATAGGAAAAACTGGCAGACGTGCCACCTGATGGTAAGTGGTCAACGTCGCTTATGAACATAAACTAGTTAACCTGTAACTAGCCCAGTCAACTCATTAGTGTTTTATCTATCCTGAGACATAAGAAGTTAAGTCTCGGTCTAGCATCGACACTACTAGGTACTAATTACACTACCTGTCTTGCCCTTCTCGAAAAACAAGCAAAGATGGTGGTACCCATGCAGTCGGGAGCGCGGCACATCGCATCTCTCCTACCGGTTAGCTAATTACAGCTTTTCGTTTAACAACTATTCCGACATTCCATTCCTAATTGCGTAAATCTGTAGGTAGTTATTTCGTGTAGGGAATATATTGAAATCATTTTCTTTTCGCTGGACCCACTTTTTGCGAACTCGTTCCTATTTTTTTCTTAGAAAACCTATTATATTGTAACTCTGAAAATAAGCAGGAAATATCAGAACACTTAAATAGGAATATAAAATGTACTTTTATAATTAACATAAATGGCCAGAAATGGGGTTCCTTCGTGCACCATATTTGGCCAGCAATGTGGCCCAAGATGGAGCGTTTAATATTTTTAGTGCCCTTATGAAGTGAGGTTATGAGCAGGTGGCCACACCTGCTCATAACCTCACTTCATAAACGTATAGGTAACGATAAAATAAGTATATTTAGTTCTACCTACTTAGATAATAATATTAGAAATATTTCTCATAAACAATTAATATAAACATTACATAAATAAAGATTCCGAAAATAACAATTGAATATTCACCCACGTCCTTATTCAATCCTGACCCCTGTGATGCTTAGAAATGAGGTTTTGTAAATTTCTACGTGCACCTGAATATAAGACCAGCGCTTGCTGACCGATAAAGGAAGCATCGTGAGGAAACCTGCATGCCCGATTAGATTAAAAGTAGGTGTGTGAAGTTCACCAACCCGCATTAGGCCAGCGTACTGGTGAACTATGGCCCAACACGTCCTTCTCCTCCTCGCCTGATTTCGAGGTTGAGACCCGTGCCCAGCAGTAGGACATATAAGGGTTGATATTATTATTATTTATGTATAGGTATGCATTAATTATTGCATTAGGTACTTATGTTCTGATACAAAAACTCCACAATATTTAACATATTATATTATAATAGAATGTGTGTTTACTGTTTAACCTACCGAGTTTGCGATCATAGAGATATTATATGTACCTACTTTCACTTATCACGGGGACCATGGTGAAACAAAATCGACTTCAAAATTTCTACGTGCACCTGAACATGGGACCATCGCTTGGTCACCGGCGAAAGAAACATGAGGTTGAGGTGAGATTAAAAGTCTGAAGGTGTGTGAAGTTCCCCACATTGAGCTAGCGTATCGGTAAAGTGTGGCCCAAGTCCCAACACTCTATTCGTCTGATTTCGAGGAGACCCGTGCCCAGCAGTGAGACATATAGATATAGGTAAGGGTTAATATTATTATAGGTATATTAAGTAGTACCGTACCTAATACTTGTCTTGTTGAGTAAAATATTTCGACATTATCTAAAAAATTAAAAATGTAGTTCACGAGTTGTGAACACTGAATATTATTGGGAACTTAATAAAGCATTGGCCATTTTGACGTATTTTGACGCAGGTATTTTTTTTTATAGGTATGGCATATATTTTCGTATATTATGGCATACCTATACCTACCTGCAAAAAAAATAGTAAAATATTTCATTTAGAAATATTTCTATATGCCTATCTTCACACACACATACACATACTTAATAACATAATTTATAACATTGTCCATTGTTTTAAAAGGAGCTGATACCCTTTAGGACCCCTGGTCTACTGTAAAAAAAATCCGTATAGAAATAAAGATCCGCCGCTGTATTTGTTATAGGTTATATTATATCTACACCGCTTTAAACAAGTGTTGTAAAAAGATTGTGTAGGGCGTAGGCCATCAGGATTTTCAAACTAGACTAATGCTTTCGAATGTATACTTGGTACCAATTTGCCAGAGACACCAGTACAAATCTAAATATATTATATTACGTAACGTCTAGCCATATCAATCTGTTGCGTGCGTCCTTGGCGTGCCAAGTTGTAATTAGGTACCTAGATTGGATGTGGTGTTTTGATTTAAAATGTTAATCGTTTGCCTTATGTGATGGTTTATATATGTTAATATTTTTTTATATATGTTTGTATGATACACGCTGTAAAAAATATGATGTATCTATCACTATATCTAAAATGATCCTGTGGCAAGTTTACAACGCCAGGAAATGCTCTGTGACCTCCCGCGGGGAGTGGGTCTCAACAGGCGGGTATATGAGACTCGCTACGCCCGAAACTTGGTGTAAGAGGCAGCAGCTCGACCCACTAAAACCCGGCGAGTGCCACCAATGCCGCCTTTGGTGTGGTGGATCTAATGAGCACAACAAACTCAAACGACTCCTCGACGGCTAGTCAGTCCCTTAAGGGACCGACGCCAAGTTTATTAGTTTATAGAAATTTACAACTGAATCTTAGTAAGGTTTGCTTGCATTTTAACGACAAAGTTAAAAAAACTATCTAATTAATATTATCAGAGTGTTTAAATAAATTTGTTGTTTAAGAATTGGTGTTCAAGATAATCAACTTTTTGAATCGAACATTCAATAAAACCACTGAGAAAAATCAATCATCAACGCAATAAAGTTTACAAATACTTCATATACGAAAATGTTATGTTTTTCGTGGGAATGGGAATTAATTAAGTTCATACAGAATGAAATAAGAGAAGGTTTAACTTTGTTTAACAAAATTGTATAAGTACTCATCACAAAATATGTTTACTTATTCATGCTTGTGTAAAATCAGCAGTTTCTAGTTTAATTTCTCGTAGCCTTTGGTACTAGGAGCAATTTATTTTCACAAATAAAAGAATGACTAGCTTTACTCTTTTATGTCTCCGCACTCATCACTTATTTTTTTATTTAATACGCTATCAAAACCTTTTGCTTTTAACGTCTTATAAATTGATGAACACCGGCAGCGGCATGAAAAAGTGTCCCGTTCTACCTGTCTGTCAAACGATAGACGCCCAAGCGTTGGCTTGGAAGCCATTATTTATAACAAATGTAAATACGCGACGTGTTTTGTATTTTTGTGTTTATTTCTATAATTTAATAAGATGTAGGTAATTGATTTCCTCCATAATTTTCAGTCTAGTTTCATTCACTTCAATTAACTGTTTTTCTCAAAATAGCGGCAAAAAAGGTAATTAATTTTTCATCAATGTTTCTTTATGAATTGACTTACAAACAAGCAATATATTTTATTCAGTATATTTCTACTCGATTGGGACATATTGGGACATAAATGAAACAACGACATCATAAAGAAAACATTTTATTTGTATTACAGTTGGACATCTGCATGTAACCAATCTTTGGATTCTATTACTTACAACCATAGAAGGACATAAGGGCGACCGGATACATAAGGATTGTCAGCGAAACAAAATGGCGGGAATGCATTATCTGATCGACAAAAGCGAGGACAAAATATGAAATTACATGTTACACTGAAACGTTACAACTATTACAAATTAGCTACGATATGACCGAGTTTAAACATGAATATATTATACTCCTGTTGGTGGTGTAATACATTGATATAATAGACATAATACTAATAGGTTGTGACACTCTGAATGCAGTTCAATTCCAAACCAACCCACATTGGTAGAATCGCGTGACTAGAATGTAAAGCGTATTTATCTCGCTATCAAACTGCGCCTGACACGCCCGATATGCACTGGGATCATTTGAAGTATTATAATTTAATTTAAATTATAATCATACAATTAGTACCGTAACATAATTTCAAAAATAATATACCATCACCACAATATCAAATAAACGAATTAAAATAATCGAGACATAGAAATTCCATTATTAAAAAAATGAATTAGAAAAATATATTGATACTAATGTCGACTAGACCATAATTGTTTTAATATCATTAAATCATATCGAATTATATAAACAATAATGATAACCATATAATTAAAGTAATTCAGAATAATTACTGTTCAATTATTATAGCACGATCATTGTACATTTTAATATAGATGTTTTATTTCAAGAAAGCGGGTAAGACACCCTATGTTTGTAAATGTACATACACACTGTCTTTGTGCGCATAAGCTCGGGAGTTCAGTACGCTGATAGGCTCCCTGCAGTTAAGCACACAAGAACGTCTGTACTCATTATAACTACAAATATGACCCACCCGCTTTCGTGAAATAAAACTGTAGGTACCTAAATATTATAGCCCAAAGTCTTTCAACCAGTATTACCACGGGGTATCGTATTGGCCAGTTACAGGGTTGTGGAGATCAGATAGGCAGTCGCTCCATTTAAAATACTGGTAATCAGCTGCATTCGGTTCGACCTGGAAGACGGCCCCAACAAATTTGGGAAAAGGCTAGGCAGAAGATGATAAAATTTAAATTTATATTAATTTTCATTATGCATTTGGCACTGTATGTAGTCGAGCAAAACGAGTTTGCATTACATCTGGAATTTTACCTATCAATATTATACAAATTATAATTACAAAATCAAAGCAACCTTTATAGCTTGATAAATAAACGCCTTACAAATCACCTGTCGCGCCCAATCCCTCAAATTCGATTCTATTTGAGCATAAGTTTAGCCCATCTCAGCGTAACTGTTTTCAGAGTGAGTAAGACTATAACACACAAATTGGAGAATGAGTTATAGCCCCCTTGGTGTGAGTTATCTCTACATGGTAAGCGTTATCTACATAAGTATCGGAAACGTGCTAAACGGAGGAAGTCGGGATTCCCCTGTTACAAGAATATAATATTCACCCTCCATCGACTTATATAAAATACTTATTAATACAATAATTACTAAAATAGTGTGAAGGATTGTACGCGAATCTATTTAAGAGAACTTACGTATATATTTTTATTCTTATAACGAAATACATTTATTATAATAATGGAGACTAGCATACATCATGTTATTCATAAATAACTATTAAATACATATAAATTGTCTGTTAACTATTCTACCACGGTCGATTTCAATATGTGTATATATAGAATTTAAATATAGTCCTAAGGTTTTAATTATTAGATAATACACAATCAAAGAATTTAAAAAAGGGTTGTTGAGCATAATCATACCAATTTCTAAAAGCCGTATCACAGTACGCTAACTTAAAATAAAGTTCACATGATCACGATCCATTATTAAAGTAATATTATAACGCGCTATCAATCAAATTTCTGGCTCGTGTCACATAAGAATACATTATATAAAATACTTCGTAATAATAGGCCTGAAACAAGTGATCTCAACTTCAGTCTTAACGCAGTAGCGCGGGTGCCGCCAACTTTGACGTACACTTTTCAGCCACTCGCAAAATAAAATGCATTTTATTGGTCCAAGTCCAAATGACGTAATTCTACAACAGCTGCTTAGTACATGCGAATAAAGGAATGTTCTGACAATTGCAAGTTACAGCTTGGCAAAAAAGAGTGTGGAAAAAATGAGGGCGCCACTTTGACTTATGTTTCATCATAATATGGGAAAACAGTAAGAGAATTTAATCAAATCGTTAAAAATAAATGTGAAACATTAAACTTTACTCAAAATATAGTATTTATCGACCAAGTATTGTCAACATCATAGGTTTCCATTTAGTAAAATATTTAGTTCCACTTGTCACCACGTCATACTCTTTTTTGCCAAACTGTAAATATGATCAAGATACAAACTGAGTATGTATGAACTTATGTAATGAAAACACAATACCATATAAAAACTGTCTATACATTTTATAGATCAAAGCGATAATCGCAGATTCACTAATACATTATTTGGCACTGAAAAATAAATGTTATTCACCAATGAATGGAAACAATTAGGAATATACTAATATATCGACTACTTCATATAATGAAGTTAGCAACACTACTGCAGAAAGCACAAAACAACTTGTCTTGAACATTGCCTTCTAACTAGTGTCGTAACATTTTATCGTATTTATATTACGAATACTTATTGTTAAGACACATCGATTTCTCTTCATTAAATATTAAATTTTAAGCCTAGTCTCTACGAGCCAGTGCTAAATCTGAAAATATAGAACATCATTGCCATACGATTAAAATACAATTGTTGACTTGAGTTGAATAATTCAGGTGGTTTGATAGACTATGGAGAATTAAATATTTTACTTAAAAGCTTTAACCTAAAATATATGTGATATTGGAAAAAGTGAGATCTTATTTTAACCTACTGGTTCCCAGTTGTTTAAAATAAGATCTCACTTATCAGGATACTTAAAACGTTTGTCATAATAGTGTATAAAGGAATTGCATAATATGACAAAGAATGGAAGAGCAAGTAGGGGTAAGATTTTTAAATAATTGGTAAAACTTAAGAATAGTATACTATCTGCTTGGAGACCAAATTATTTTTTAAAATTTGTATCCAAAGATTCCTTTATTTATTCATTTTGTCAAGCAAGCGAGAAAGTTATCAAGAGCTGTCTGCTCAAGTCCAGTCACTTGTAATTTAAAGTTTTTGAGTCGCATTAGGGACTTTAAAATTTATATTTACCCTTAACATATACACACGTTTAAATATCGTGGATTTAATATAATTCGTAGAACAAATACAACGCCTTTGATCGTTTATACCACAAACATTAGAATACCGATACAATAGAAATGTCAGTCTTAATATACAATAAATGATTAGCAAGCGTGTCAGTAAAAATCTTGATTCTCAAGTTTATAACTTTACATTTAAAGGAAAAGTTGTACTCGTAATCGTAACTTCTCACTTTAGTGACGTCAAATTTCACCATTTTGTACTAATCTGAAATAAATACATACCCTATAACTCAATTCGGAATACATGTAACTACAATCTAAACGAGTATTTCTTGGTAAGCATACGACGTTATAGTATACCCAGATGGAATAACTCTTTGGCGTACAGTTACGTTAGTGTGAGTGTGTATACTCATAGTTCAATTGGTTGGTTAGTAATAGTCGTACAAGTCTGTATCGTGCAGTCATAATCCGACCGATTTGTGATTTGACGTAACGTCTCTGCGTCGTTAGGAGGCCGGTGCTTCATAGTTGGTCGTTTACCTGAAATGTTTGGTAAAATATTAAATATTCTATATTCTTTGTTTTGACAAGTGATTGTACAAAGTTATACATCTTTGATTTTTTCATGTCTTTAAAATTGCGAGGTCGATTCGTGAAGTCCGTAATTCTTATGACAGTCTACTGATATATACTGACTAAACTCCTATGTGGCCGGACTGATTTTTAGCGTGTGTGACTTGTGAGTGTGAATTCGAGAATGCTTTAGATTCACAATTCGGTCCTCTACAAAATATTTTGCACAGTACAACATATGTCAGGCCCGCTTAGTGTTACTACATAGTATGTTTCCAAAGTTCTTCGAACTATACTATAATTAAAATACCAGTTTTTTATGTTAGTAGGATAGGCAAACTGGCAAACGGGCCACCTGATGGTAAGTGGTCAACGTCGCCCATAAACATAAACTAGTTTACAGCTTGGCAAAAAAGAGTCTGGAAAAAATGAGGGCGCCACTTTCACTTAGGTCTCATTATAATATGGGAAATCAGTAAGAGAATTTAATCAAGTCGTTATTAATAAATGTGAAACACTAAACTTTACTCAAAATCTAGTATTTGCGGCCAAGTATTGTCGACATCCTAGGTTTCCATTTAGTAAAACATTTAGTTCCACTTGTCGCCGCGTCATACTCTTTTTTGTCAAGCTGTACCTGGAACGAGCCCAGGCAACTCATCTATGTGTTGCCTATCCTGAGACACTTGATGTTAAGTCTCGATGCCAGTAATTACACTGCCTGTCTTGCCCTTCTCTCCGAAAGACCGCAAAGCTATTTCACTGGAGAAACAAGCAAGATGGTGGTACTCACGCAGCCGGGAGCGCGGCACAGCGCTTCCCTCCCACCGATTAATTTATTATTAATTAATTATACGCAATATTAGAATAATTACACTATAGAAACCAATGTCCACACGATCATTTTGAAGCACATTTGGAGCCATCATGGCTCCAAACGCCGGGCCGCTCCGTAGTGTTAAATGTCAAAGCGAGCCGATCGTGTCTCACAAGAAAAAAAAAATTATAACGATTTGTGCAATTAAATTGTACCACAATATAGCTGTAAAGCAGAATAAATTTAATAACATCACTTTTCACAGGAAATCTTTCAATTGTGTGAATCGATTTAGTGCTTCATTTTTGATATAACGTTTGTATGAAGACTGTCTTTCTAAGTAGGCAATGTTATTGGTGTCAGGCAAGTCTTTACATGTCTATGCAACTACATATTTGGTGCAACATTATTTAGTCTCATTTAGGCGTTTGACTGATTTAGACACGTTTTCATAGCACTGTTTTTGCAACCATGACAGACGACAGAACTTTGGAAACATCACCCGTTTTTGCAACCATGAAAGACGACAGAACTTTGGAAACATCCCCTGTATAATTTCATAATTACCTATGCACGATCGCAGCGAGATCCCTGAGCGCTTGTTCGACACCGTCAGCTAGGTGGTGGTGGTGCGGCGCGGGGGAAGCGAGAGCGCGCGCCTCTGCGTCCAGTCGCGCGGCGGCGGTGCGTAGCTGTATACGCAGGTGCGGCGCGCAGCGGCCCACTGTCGCAGCGTTTGCGCATTCCACCCCCAGCCGCGCGAGCCGCTCGGACGTTTGTAGACGCCACAGCGAGCCACGCCCACCGCCCCCGCCGCAACCGCGACGCACCTGTCATGTATTTTTCATATGATTGTAAATGGTCAACATTGCCCATGAACATAAACTAGTTTACCTGGAACTAGCCCAGACAACTCATTCATGTGTTGCCTATCCTGAGACATAAGATTTTAAGCCTCGGTGCCAGTAATTACGCTGCCTGTCTTGCCCTTCTGCCCGAAACACAGCTAAGCTGTTTCATAGGAGAAACAGGCAGGATGGTCATGTCCAAGCAGACGGGTCCGCGGTATAGCGTAACCTTCCCAAATGTATTGATTCACACGATTTTCGAGGAAGGATGCGCTTTGATCTATGGCTATCCATCTTGCTTATATTCTACAATTCCACTGTTTAACAAAATTTTCTAGTAATAATGATGCGCTTTATTCCGCGAACCCGTACCTAGGTGCCACAATCCTGCTTGTTTTTGCTTTAGATTGTTTTAGGATACCTATATTCATGAACGACGTTTCTTTACGTTTTAATATATTTCATTAAAATCAGTTATGCGTAAACGAACACATCGGTTATGCGTGAACGAACCACTATATACTATATTTATTAGTATTTTTGTATACAATTTGAGATCGAGGAACCAAACTTTAATTACCTCATTTGTGCACAATTCCAGAGAAGCCCGTAGTGAAGTGAGAGCGTCACCGTCATCAGAATCGAAGGAGGCCGGTGGGGTGAGTGGAGTGGCGTATATACCACTTTTACCAAGGGGCCGAGCGCGGACTGCCGGCTTATTCGCAACAGCAGGTCTATCATCACCGCGTCGTACTTGCACGCTGCTGCTTCGACCTAAAGCACCACCACTTCTCTCTTCTGGCGAACCTTCCTCACTTTCTTCTCCTTTTGGCCTCAATTTCGGACTAAGCCTTTCGTCACTCTCCTTATTTTCCCATAGCTTTTTCAAACTACTAATACTTCCGGTACTTCGTCTCTTATCATCTTCGTCACCACCACTGGTATCCAACGATCCACTTTCAGATCGTTTCTTATCAGAGTCGTCGCTCTTACTTGATACATCTTTTCTCGAGTCTTCCGGAGAACTTTGCTCCGTCTTCTTCATAGTACCGTTGGTTGCTGGGCATCCACTATCTACTTTTCGCAGCCGCGACTTAAAATCAATTATTGAACGACCAGACTCTTCCACGTCCTTACTGGTGCTATTAAATTTGTTAGTATCAACTTTCTTTAGTTGTGATTTAAAATCAGTGTTAGTTTTTCCTTCGTTTTCATTTTTCTTGTCTACATTGTTAGTAAATGAAGTCTTTCGTAGACTTGCTTTGAGATCAATGGGCGAAATGGTTTCTTTTCCATTATCAACTGTTTTTTGTGATTCAATTTTTTTGTCAGATTTACGAAGGGCTTCTATATTTAAACTTTCCGATAATTCTGACACCAATCGTGTCACGGGATCACCAAACGATGTATGTTTTTCAATCACCTCATGCGGTGGCGAGTCTTTAACTTTTTGTTTCTTTTTGTCAGCCCGTTCTTTTATCTCTGCAACTAATTTTAACTCCAGCATCTCTTTCATTATTTGTTTTGCTGGTTTTTCTTCCATGTCTGTATACTCGTGCAGAGCAATAGGGCTTTCGTGGAGTCTATCCTGTGTGTCAGTGCCAGCATCTCGACAACAATCTGGCGGCGGAGGTGGAGGTGGAGGTTGCGCGGAGTCTTCCGGCGGGGGAGGGAGATCTGGGGGAGGTGGTGGAAATTCCAGTTCTGCAAGTCTCGGTCGAGGTTTCGCCGGACTGTTTGCAAATGATCGCAACGGTGGAGCGGCTCTGGTGGCTCTTGGGGAGGCTGGTGTCGGGGCAGTCACTCCGCCTGACGAATTCGATCGAATCATGTGAGGCTGAGCTCTAGCTGTTCTCGGCGACAATGACCGTGCTTCTTCAGGGCGGGGTTCGCGCTGTATGTTAGAACAGGTCGTTCCGCTTGCCGCACCGTCGCTCTGTCTGAGCGATTCTAAGAATGCGCCTATACGAGCACCCTTGGGTAGTGTGCCGTATCGATTAATAGCACGTTTCACGTTCTGCACTTCTAAAGCAGCTACTTGTACCCCTTGCTGAAAAACCAAAGGATTTTGAATAACCCAATGAGGCCCAAAACTAAAAAGTCAGTCATACTAACTGAAAATTGTCAACAATATTTTGTCTTAATATACTCATAAAAAATATATACACTTTTATATTATTCATTTCAATCTAACTGGGTGATAGGAGTCAATTTTAATTAGTCGTCGTCGTCGACGCCACCCGCAAGGGTTCCCAACCTGATCGGGCCTGTGTTGCCCGGATCCAGCGCCTTCCCGCGACCCTACCTAGATATTATGTGAAAACAAATACCATCTTACCTTTGGAAGCAGGTCATGCCCAGAAGCGTGTTGGTGTGGCGTGTGGCCATGGTGCCTACGTTTTGGCCTGTGTCGGTGTTCCGCCAGGCCGATGGCACCGGCGCCGGACTCATCAGTGTCCGGAGTCGCTTCAGCCAGTGACCCCTCCGAAGATGCCTCCCGACCCCCTGCTGCTCGACCTCCCCCTTTTAAAAATCGTTTATAATTAAGAGGGTAAAAAATATAAAGAACAATTTGAAGAGATACATATATAGTTTGATTTACCAACCGGGTAGATTTTTATTTCTTTTATATAAAAAAATCGTATCTCAGATGGTGATTTGCTAACTTAAAAAAAAAAAATTATTGTAATATCCATTTCTAAGTACTGTATTGATGTTTTGATCGAACAAAACAAAAGAGCGTACAATTTAAGACTATAAATATTTGAGTTAGTGTATAATGAAAAAAGAATGTAATGTTTCTTTATGAAATCATCTAAGCATATGAAGTCACTACACTAGGTGTAACTAATAAAAAAAACCACTACAACAAACCCATCTAAAGATATTAAGGTGATAATGAAGAATTAAAAATCTTATAAATCATAAACATTTTCATTCATTTGTAAATATTTTGTGAAAAGCGAAAAGTACTATCATCAGTGAAGGGATAATTTGATTTTTTTATTGCTTCAATTTATATTTTTAAGAACAAATTAATAAAGTCAGTTAAAAGAAAAAATATAGTATTCATTTGCACTAACTAGACGATTAGTAGCTTCAAACATCATATTGAAATAAATTTGAGAAAAAGTTCAACAATGAAAATACGCTATCAATATTAGAACAATAATAAAAATACCCTATACATAATTTGTTACATAAAAAATTAAAAGCTTCAATTTGAAGAAGAGCAAATTTGAAAAAAATACATCTTAAAAAATTATGACCAAGTTGATCACACACTAATATGCAAGATGCACAAAACCAGAAAATTAAACAAGCGCCCGCTAAGGTGGCGAAGCAAACCCGAAATTGCACAAGACCTTAGAAATTTTCTATCCTATAGAATCCAGCATTAAATATATGTATTATACGGAATTTCGCCGCGAAGGTAGGTTACATTAGCCATCTTCGAGCGCATCAGCGCCAAATTCCCGTCTTAAGTGGTTGCCATGACAGATCTTCATCATCATCATATGTATTGAAAATTTTTGAGCAGATTTTCAAGCAGCAGCTTTTTATAAAGCATTCTCAGTGTTTCTATCACATACCCTGATAAACTTATACGACTGACAAAACAGCAATGTGTTACTCATATGGTATTTTAGAATAAATATTTATTGCCGGTGTTCTTTTTAGTTGTGCAATTCTAAAATCTTGTGCGTACTAAATTAAAACTAGTATACGCATAGACTATACGGCTCCGTCAAAACGAGGAATGCGAATATAGATACTCGAAAATATTAATTTTATGTAATTACTTTGCCATATGTATTTTAACTAAATATACTTCAATGCGAACATAAAAATACAAACCGCATTATGCAAATATTATTAGTAGCTGAATTCGCATGCTAATCGATTTTTATTCAACGGAACCGTGTTATTAAGTATCTAATTTAAGATATACACAATTTCGATTTAGGAAAAAACTTTTATTCAAGTATCTAATGTTGAAGATACAACAAAATAAATTATAATATTTTATAATCAAGGCAGATTCATATAAACCCGATATGTCTCGTATACTTACAAAATCTTTGAACCTATTGCTATACACCTGAGCGAGCGGACAACAGACAGAAAAGTCTAGTTTAAAACGATGCATATAATGAACAAAACTTATGATAATAGCATTTCGATGAAGTCCGTAGGTCGCTCGTAAGTTTCAACAGACAGTAAATCATAGTTTAAAATCGATTTCCGTCTGTGCAACTTATAATATAATTTCGTAACATATACAGGCCAATAGCGAAGCGTCAATTCCAAAACTCAGTAAAGAAACAAAATCATTTCCGTCTGTGCAACATAATATAATTTGCGTAACATATACAGGCCAATAGCGAAGCGTCAATTCCAAAACTCATAAAGAAACAATGAAACATCTATTACGAAAAACGTATGTTAAGGGATGAATTATTCATATTTCAAATAAATAAAACTAGTATAATTTCATTTTAAACTATTTTTCTAAATCATTGATACAGCTTGTTTAATTTCATATTGAAAGTGCTATGATTATTCCAGTGACTGATTATGTGCATTTAAATCATGCCTGGATGTTGTTTGTGATTAATCAACATCTAATGGAATGATGCTGTCACATTGTACTATAAACTCTACAAAATTAAGTGATAAGGAGAATGAAGAATAAAATGTGTTAAATTAAGGTCCCAAATATACGCTTGAGATAATTCTAATTGTCACCTGTAAGTAACAACATAGTTTTGTGTTGATTTTATTTTAAAATTATAAAAGTATTTCATCTATTTTTTAACATCATTGTTAACTTTATGAAGCACTTTTCACTCCACCATTGCTAAGCGATTTATTTTTATTTTTACCTATATATAATGTAGTCACCTATAAATATTTAAAACGGTATCAATACTCCTTAATGAAATATTAAAAAATAATATAAATAACTATAATAAATATTATAACTTC
Organism: Helleia helle; assembly: GCA_963853865.1. NCBI lineage: Eukaryota > Metazoa > Arthropoda > Insecta > Lepidoptera > Lycaenidae > Helleia > Helleia helle. The sequence goes on from OY971420.1 coordinate 13,230,876, forward strand.
CATTTGCATATTAAAGAATATTTTGGAGACTTATTAGTATCTGTAATAAATTCTAGAATTCTTGCTTGATAAACAGAATTAGATATACAACAATGTAATAAATTTGATTAAAAACTCATGCAATATTGACTATGTTTTTTAAAAATGTAAAACGTTCATTTTTCCTTTACTTACAAAATTTATTGTGATTCGCGAAATGAACTGCACGATGACAACAGGCTGTAAGAAATGTTTTAAAACAAAAAGGAACAAAATAAATCTTACCATTCAAGGACGCGAGCCCGTCGTCGTGACCGGCATGATCCTCAGTGGCGTATTGTGATTCGCGAAATGAACTGCACGATGACAACAGGCTGTAAGAAATGTTTTAAAATTCCTATAATAATATAAGTTTTAATACACCCCAACTCACTACTGAAAAATCTGAAGTAAGTATGGTCACAACACACTGTAATAAAAAAAAACGCCTTTAGAAGTAATATAGCGCATAGAATACGCAGAGACAAAAATAGTAAGTATGTCGGTCTTTTTGACCGTAGTTGGGGACAGCATCATGCTGTTTGTCGTCACGTCATTCGAATTCACTGCCAAGGCGCGCCAAGTTGTTTCACTTCAATGTTCGTCGTATAAAAAGTCTTACCTAGTGCGTTTAGGCGGTGTGGGCGCCTGTTTTCCGCGGCGGTTGGTGGGGCGTCGCATTTGCACGCCGCGGTCGCCGGCGCTGGTGGATCCACTTGCTATGTTCGACTTCTTCAATGACATCTGTGGGGTTCCCGAACAAACGCCCTCCAGGAGCTGTTTCTCCACTTCTGTAATATACAATCAATAGCACGTCATCACTATCGATCTAGTATGCAAAATCAATAGCATATTAACGAATATTAATCGTAGAGCTTAACATCAGCGTATTACAAAGTATTAACGTCGTAAAAAAGTCAACAATTGCGCAACCTTGTTTACTTTTTAAATCCTATCACGTAGAATGTTAAGCATTTCAATTATTTAAGAAATAGTTTTTAATATTTTGACATAGCTTACACTCAATGTACCGGACCGGCAGAAAGAACGCAAAAAAATGTATTTGCCAGGTGATGCATATTTTAATTTATATAATTTCACACATTATGCCAAGTCCTCTGTTTATCTCAAAAACAAAACAGTCAAGTTAGTTATTTCATTAACCGCTTTTTTAATGATAATTCAAGATTGTTCAAAATCAAAAAATATAGATTGACTTTATCACCACCTTTGTTTTCTTTAACGCCGGAAAATGCTCTGAGGCTTCCCGCGGGGGAGCGAGGCTACCCGCGGGGGAGCGAGGCTTCCCGCGGGGGAGCGAGTCTCCCCAGGCGGGTATGTGGTAAATGGACGCAGCTCTACTCCTGCCCCTGCTCTTTCATCCCCTCTTCTTAATAGGGGGGGGGGGGGGGGAAAGAGCCCCCACAACTCAATTCGTTTCGCCCAAAGTGCTGGGCTCACTCTAGGCTACTGAGTCCCACCGCCACGACAAGGCCTGAACCCTGGTGGGGGACTTTATCTCCACCTGCATTATCATGGTCGAACCTCGACTCCCTAGCTAGCTTCCAATTCATCTCACTTACCTTCAGTGATGGAATTGTCCTGGAACATGTGTTCGAGAGCGTCGTGTATCTCGCGGAAGGTGGGGCGGTCGGCAGCGTTCCACTGCCAGCAGCCGCGCATCAGCTCGTATACAGCGGCTGGGCAGCCGGGGGGACACTCCATACGGTATCCCTGCACAAAAGCATATTCCACTTTACAACTAATATAATATAGTTATGATGATAGCCAAATTTGTGACTATCACAGTTATCCCCAGACCACCAGTAAAGCTTACTGGTATGGGGAAGGGATACTACGCGTACCTCGGTAGCTAGTAGGCTACGCTGCACTTGGCAATATTCGTATGAAGTATATAATATTTTAGTTCTGTTAATGGTTGGTGACGTTGTTCTTTTAAATATATTAATTCTTAAGTTTAGGTAGGTACTATTTCACCAAACAATACATGCCCAGGGAGAGGGCAGGGTTCGGGCGCTCACTATCATTTTTTTTTCTTTTTTAACGCTGGAAAATGCTCTGAGGCATCCCGCGGGGGAGAGGTCTCCCCAAGCGGGTAAATGGGATTCGCTGCCCTCGAAAGCTGGTAAGTGGACGCAGCTCTACCCACTAAAACCCGGAGAGTGCCACCAATGCCGCCTTTGTTGAGGTGCCCCGGATCTAGTAAACAAACAGGGCACCTCGACGGCTAGTCAGTCCCGCAAGGGACCGACGCCACCTCCACAGAGGGGTTGTCCCGCACCACAGAACAACCCCTCCCAACGTCGGGACATTACAATGGGGTGAGGTTCCTATACTCACCCCTTGCCCCCTGCTCTTCTGTCCCCTCTTATTATAAGAGGGGTACAAAGAGCCCCCTCGGCCCAATTCGCTTCACCCAAGGTGCAGCGGCTCACCCTAGGTTACTGAGCCCCACCGCCACGACAAGGCCTGAACCATGGTGGAGCGCTCACTATCATGCGCCTAAATGTCTTGGTGAAGTCATGAATCACCCACTCATAAAACTTGGGACATAAAAATTGGACACAATATCTGGGAAAACATTACAAATGTAAAGTAACTATAACATAACAAAAGAAATAAAGACACGACAAGAGTTAAACAAACTGATATATAAAGCTATTAATGATTGTCAACATTTTACTTTTTTAAGATATAAGTACCTACCTACTATTATTAGATATATTTAGTAGTCCCTATTATATAGACAATACTCATTAATATTTTGAGATTAATATTTTAAAAGAATAGACAAATAAAACATATTAAAACGCTACTGAAATATTGTCTGCGTTTGTACGTATAGTCAAAGTACTTACCTACATAAAAATATTAAATAGCTATTAAACCGGCGATTCCGTTGATAAAGTGCAAAAAAAAAGTTTTAAATGCTTTCAGAACTGTAAACGAACGTGAATAAAAACTGTTTGGTTCACGAGGAAAAACAGTTCATTTTGGGAGTTCCAATTAAAAAACTCCGCTCTATTACATTGACAACTAAACTGCATGGCCTCTGATGGAATATAAAATGTCGTAATATGAAATAATAAATAAATAATTTGTCTTTGTTTCATGAATTCTTGAATAAAACTTCAAACAAAAATTAAATTGCGAGAAATGGTGCATGAGTATAAAAAATATATGCATGATTAAATCATGACATAATAAAACGACGATAATAATTCTTAAAATTAATTAGATATATTATAAAGCTTATAATAAAATTATTTTATTTGTATACAATATAATTACACATTACTGTACCATCTGGAAAATTTATCGTTTATCGATATCAATAAACAAAAACATTTTCTTTTACACACAATTAATTGACTATACATGCTGTTTCAAATGTGTAATGAAATTGAAGTTGAATTTATTAGAACTAGCTAAGCCTGACATGAATTTGCTGTGGCTGTCATTTCCGCGATATATACATATTTATATATTTAATTATTCTGTAGGTACGTGTATATCTGACTGAACTTCTCATATGCGACTGAACTGATTTTGATAAACATTTCGGTGTGTTCAATTCTGATTGTGTGTGTGTTCACTACCAAATGTTTTGTACAAGACAACGTCTATTGGGTCCGTAACGTCTGTACTGGATAAAAATTTCAAGTGAGTCCATCGGCTACGTAGAATTTAGCCGACACAAACCCACAGCACTATCATGTTCGCTTATTGTAAAGAAGTGTCAGGATTTTTTATACAGGAAATATAGTCTAATATACATAATGAAATAAAAATATGCAATTTCAATGCTTAAGATTACAAGTTAACATAAAAATATTTATATACCTTCTAGCGTGACTTCGATTAGTCTATTTTCTCATCGATTGGTTTCCGATTGAAAATCAGTATCTACTCCAATCAGTAGGTAAAGCAAATATGCGCAGACTAGTTATTCGTTAAATTTTTCAATGATTATTTTTCTTTACTTTCATCTAAATCAGAGCTGTATTTGTTAATCGCTTTGTAAAATAAGGTAAACAGTTTAATGTGTTTACCTTATTTAACAAAGTAACATTTGACGTTTATATGTTCGATAGAAATAGTCGCTTTATAAATTTCCATCAGCATGTATACGCTAAAGTGACGTTACAACCCAAACATGCATCATTGTTCGCTATTCCATTATAAACGTGGATCGCTGAGAGATTTATTCAGTTTTACTAGAGTTTTTGAACAGGTATTTAGTGGTCATTTAAAGTTTAAACATGCTGTTGGCGATACGGAATACTGTAATCTGCTTTTTACTTATCTGCATTGCCGTGAACGGTAAGATTAGATCATAACTACAGAAAGCACAAATTAAAGATAGTATTTTCTATAAAAAAAAGTTAAAATTTTAATAAAATGAATGTTAAAAAAAAATACGAAATTCTATTAAAGACAAAATTTAATTCAAGTATTAAAAAATTAACTAAAAAGGTAATACGTAAATTATATATAATAATAATAATAATTTTATTTGCCAGATTGTGGGTACCATTAGTGTGTGATGTTATTCGATCTATCTTCAATATAACAATGCAAGTTCCACTGCAAGTTAATATAATAATAATGTATGCGTCAAAAATGCAGTCAAACTTGAAATGACTTTATAAAATATATAAGCTAATATTATAAGGATGCTCGAAATAAACGTAAACTTAACAGTTGAAAATTCAAAACATTGATTGCAGCTAAGTGTACATGAAATGGTTTCATAATTATTATAAAAGTACTTATAACTTAGCGCCTTTTACAGGCATTGCAATATCCGGGAGGGCAAGTTTACAGTCTTGTTTATTAGTATAATAAACTACATTTTTTTTTTCGGAGGGATCTATGGTAATGGCCCGAGGCCACGGCCTCCTGGCGTCGGTTGTGAATAAACTACTACTACTATTCAAAACGTATGAAAACTACAAGTTATTTATATAAGTAGTTCTCCTGTTTGGCAAAGACGATTAAGTTAAAAATAAGTTTTATGTTTAATGAGTTTTAAATGTTTAAATAAAAGCTAAAAGATCAACTAAAGCGTAGTGTATACTTAAAACTCAATGTTTATCGATGGATTTTTTATGTCATAGGGGGCAAATAACCAAACGGAGCCTTAGGTGACTACCGACGCTCATAACTATCCGCACAAGAGGTTGCCTTGCCCTCCTTTACCCTATCCCCACCCAAGGGCCTCCGGAAACTCACAAACCCCACGAAACGCCAGTATCATGTGAGCGAGATGTTCCACCACGGTCGCTCCGGCCCAATTCGTCTGCAAAGCAGCATGGCAATACCTCTTATATTTAACATAATTTGTAAGATTATTATTATATTTCAGGAAAACATAAAAAGGTTAAGCCGAAGAAATTCATTTCTCCAACAGCGAAAGGCATACAATGTTACAACTGTCTGTCTTTCGATCATCCTGGTTGCTGGGATCCGGAACACCCAGACTACGCAAACATAACAGTAAGTAATTTCGATCATGCAAAAAAAAAACGTTAAAAATATTAAAAAATACTCATTTTAATCAGTAATATGAGAAAAAAATCAGTACCTTTACGACATTTTGCAAACATGCTCGGATTTTACATATAATAATAAAAATATATATGATCGCTGTTGTCCGCAGCTTTTTCTGCATCGACTTTAGATTCACAGCCGTACACCAGGTGGTACGTTTGTCTGTTTGCCTATCCAAGTAACATTAAAAAATATATATATGTAAGTAATATGTGACATTATAATCGAGCGTAAAGCGTATTATCGAAGATCTATATCCGAACTCACTAACATTAGCTCTTTATTAATAGCTATAGTATATGACATGCCATAAATCATATTAAAAAACAAATCGTTCAACCCAATATAAATTTGAAATACATTCGGTAAACGAGCAATAAAGAGAAATCTAACATGTAAATACACGACGCATGAAGCGACGTTCAATAGATGACTAATCTTAGGATCTTATTGATCCAAATCTTAGTAACTAGCTCCCCATCAAATAGTTCTTACTTCTTAGCGTTAATCTCAGTCGAGTGAGTTACTACATCCTGTTTAATTTTGCCCGAAGCGATGGAAGCGTTTGAAATCGAATTACGGAATCGCTTTCCGCATCTCAAATTATATTTATTTTACAATTTATTGCCTACAGTAAAAATAGAATTTAATCACAAAATTTCGACAAAGTGTAGCATCAAACCCCATCTTGACAAAAACGTTTTTGACCGATGTCCCGAAAACTATTCACTTGAGGGCAAAAGTTATATAGACCATTATGTAGGGAATAAAATTTCACGTCTTTTATTTTTTGTGAACTTATTTGTAAAGCTTACCGTTTACGAGATGGATGGACCATTAATGAACCGGCTTTTCTTTCTCGCGGGTCGCCGATAACTCTTAAAATATAATATGATTAATCAATAAAATGCATTTTATAATGGATAGATGCATTTTTTGATTAATCCAATCCAATAATATACATTTAATAGTTCATCATCATTATATCATCGGCAAGATAGAAAAAACGATATCTTATCTAAAACAAAAACCTGCCAAGTTCTAGTCGGACTTGCGCACAAAGGGTTCCGTACCATTAGATAATATACAACATTAGACACTTTAACAAAAAATATGGTTAATGTTTAAGAAATTAAATGTTTTTTTTTTAAATATTAGAGTTGATTGAATGTAAGGTAAATAGCGGTTTACGATTTATGTCGTATTAAAAAAACTACTTACTAAATCTCGTTCAAACCAATTTTAGGCGGAAGTTAGCATGGTAGTGTACATCATATATTTATTTTAGTTTTATCATTCTCTTATTTTAGAAGTTACAGGGGTGGGGGGGCACATTGACCACTTTGGAAGTGTCTTTCATGCAAACTATTCAGTTTAGAAAAAAATGATATTAGAAACCTCAATATCATTTTTGAATATCCATATTCCATATCTATCTAGATATCCCATATTATAACTATGTTAATTATAATATTAATTTATTTGGGAAATATTTTTGTTTGTCTTCAGGTACCTAACATCGATTGCTACATTCCTGGAATGGAATTCCTGTGCATCGTTATCACGTCAGAATCTGCTAAGCTGGGTATGTGTTGCTTCCTATATTTATCTAATGGTAGATAAAATTCTACTTCATTATAAATAAACCCATGCAATGTTAAGCGATCGGCCGTCTTGGCGTTAATTGAAGTAGGTCTATGTTCAGCAGGGGACGGATAGAGGCTGATGATGATGATGAATGTTGGACATATTGCACCACCAAAAACAGTCTAGTTAAAAAGTTAAGTGTTTAAAATCATTGACAAGGCCAGCAAAATATTGTTTACAACAAAAAAGAAATCCTATCTGTGCTTGTAATTGATATAACTTTAATTAATACTGATTCTGTATTTATTTTTATCCAGAGATACCTACTATTAACTATTTATAATTGCGATATTTATTCTACGTTATCAATTTTCAGTGGAAACCGGTCAGGAGATCGGTCCCGTTCGTGCAAGAACGTGTGTACCTTCTAAAGATTTCTCAAAGAAGACCGTATCATATTCAATGTGTAGCAAGTTAAGTAAGGAACTGTCATCATCAGAGATATTCTCCCGAATAGCCGTAAGCCGACCACAGTGTACACTTTGTAGGAAACATCTATGCTCTGACGCCGCGCATTGTTAACAACTAAGCGCATAAGAAAAAGTTTAACATTAATTAATGTTAAGCCTTTAACGCCTAGGAGGAATTATCATCGGTGACTGTGCAGGCGTATTCGTTGAACATTAGATTAATATTATCAATGCATAAAATATTTATTAACAAAATGTAGAGTAAGTTTACTATAGATGAGTTAAGTTGTACGCCATGTTCGCAAAGACGGTGGGTCGACGTCTAACATGATGGGACGTCATCGCCGTGCAGGCGACGGTCCTAGTTTGATCGACGGGATCGGCCGTCTTGGCGTTCATCGAAAGAGGTATATATTCAGTAATGGACGGATAAATGGTGATATTATAGAAATGTGGTTGTTATTACATCGAAAATGTTATCTAATGTTTTGGTTCCATATCGTTGTAAAGTGCGCAATTACATAATGTGTTTAACAAACAATGAAGGCGATTTTCACACGCATTGCACTTGGGCTAGTTGTTTTGAAACTCGGAGCATGTTGAGCTAAAATAGCGTTTGTTTACAAGAACCGTCTTTCCTTTTGTTTGTATATTTCGATAACTATTGTTTAATAAATTATTATATACAATTTTATTGGTTTTTAAATAGATATTTACTTTTTTAATACAGGTATATTAATATAGAACGATTATACTAATTATGTTTCACATGCATCTGCTTGGAAACATTTATACGCTGCTTATCATTATTTTGCTAATTACATTTGGTAATCACACACCTTTTTCTTTTCTAAAACTTTTATATATAGGAAAAAAATAAGAAATGAGAAAGTTATAAAAGTTAGCATTGAATTATTTGTTTGTATGTATATAAGATTTTTTATGAATTAGAGTAACGCATTTTTTATTCATGAATCTAATCATTTGTTTGTGTGAAGATTATATTATTATAGTCAATTTTTCGTGCCACGACGGTCGCTCACGTTTCTTTTCGAAACCGATTGTAATTGAATTTTGTACATGTATATCCTTCCAAATGAGATTAGCTTTTGACTGGCATTTCTATAGAGATCATATTTAGGTTTCCGTTCTCATTAGGGTAAGACGGGAATCCTATTACTAAGACTCCACTGTCCGTCCGTCCGTCTGTCACGGGGTTGTTGTATCTCATAAACCGTGATAGTGAGATAGCTGAAATTTTTACACATTATGTATTCCTGTTGCCGCTATAACAATAAATATTTAAAAAGAGAATAAAACCAAATTTAAAGGGGCTCCCACATAACCATGATTTTTTGCCGTTTTTTACTCGATATTAATAACGGCAATATGCTTGAAATATTCACAGAATATTTAGCTATGTTAACTAAAGGGAAATGCCCCCCCCCCCCCCCCCAATTCCCATTCAAAAATCATGTATGGTATAAGCGACACCCATTGGAATGGAATTAAATCAGAGAAATAGAATCGCGCTAACAATCAATAATAATTCAATAATCACGTCACTAGATGGCGCTTTAATTTCATTAAAATATCAATAGTCGTATAATACTTTACTTTAACAAACAACGCATTTTTTTGTTATCGTGTCTAATTTTGTATTTAAAATGGTAAGCCTTCATGAGTGCGTCCGACTCACACTTGGCCTTTTATATATATATGGTCCGACTAAGGAGATAGCACGATGTCTGCCTAAGCCCATAGTAATTTTTTTAATAAGCGTCTATTATATCAATTTAAAAGAATATTTTTTCACTCTATAGGTTGAACAACACTGTTGTAGAGATCAAATTTTTCATGTCTCTATATAATCCTGAGAAGACAGCTTACAACACACTTGAAATATGGCAGGAATATTAATTACTTTTGCTATATCGAGGTCAGCTAAGAATGGATTTTAAGAAATTCTTCCCCCTGCCCCTTTGACAGAACGATGTCTGTGCTAGTTATAAATAAATGAACCTACTATTTATTACCTTCTCAAGTCTGTGATAGACGTCAGCCAAGTCCACACCTGGATACGGCGACAAGCCGTACGTAGCGATCTCCCACAGTAGGATACCAAAGGCCCACACATCCGACTTGGTGCTGAAGGTGTTATATGCTAAGCCCTCGGGGGCGGTCCACTTGATGGGGAACTTGGCTCCGGCGTGGGCGGTGTACGTATCGTCGCGCATGAGCCGAGCCAGACCGAAATCAGCTACTTTCACGAGATGATTCTCGCCTACGAGACAGTTGCGGGCAGCTAGATCCCTGTAACAATAGAAAATTAAATTTATAACTACACTTAAAGATACCTTCATAAATATATTGATGTTAAAGTTCGACCAACAATCTACTGATTTATTTGCGCGCCTTGTTTTTTTCCTACACGGGTAGACGAAATTCATAACCAGACATAAGTAACGGTTTTCGTCAACCATATCGGATTTGACTAGTCCGAATTCTGCTCTCCCGAGCAGCGCGCGCGATGAACGCGGAGGGGGGCGTCCCCCTTTCGAATATTTCTTAAGTGAGCCATCTGTTCACTTACTGTATCGATTTTGCTTAAAGGCCATCAGGCCGAAAAGTCTAGCCCTTCCGAAAAAAAATATACTGATGAAAGTGGTGGGACCAACATCCCATGTTTTCATGTGCAAAAAAGGATTATTTTTCTTGGGGAATTAAGTGCATACGGGCAGTGTAATACTGGAACGTACCAACCCGCGTCGTAAAATTGGTAACGTATGGATGAGTTGTACAAAACTACTCTGATAAAAGTTAGTCCCAAATGTAATGAAAAATCCAAAAGCAAATTACAAAAATGAAAAATACTTATATTTAGCAGTAGCTATGGTCACTGAGACTTCAGCCGTCTTAACGCAACGAACTTACTCTTAACATCAAGCAAGGAAACTTGGACAAATTACAATATTATATTTAATCATAAAAGTATATTTATTACGATTAATTACTTTCACTTTAAAATTTATATTGATATATTACTTATTAACCATAAGTATTGTTGCTTTATTTATGAATTTTTATCATGGTCGACACAAAGAAGTATTTCGATGTAGTGTATATAAACATAAATAAATGAAACCCGGCTGGACAAAGCTGTGACAACAAAATAATTTCATATAATTGAACAAAGCTTTTCAATTTGGTAGAATAATTAAAAATATTTAAAAGAGCTTATTTTGATGGTTTCGTCAACAATGCTACAGAAAATAAACTCAAAAAAAAACAAAGGTCCAGTAATGCAAAAGTTTTATTGTTTCCCGAATTGTTTATTCGTGTACAAATAAAAATCATATAATTTATAATTATATTATTTAGTATTTAGTATTTAATACTTGTTATATGTTATGTTTTTATAAATTCAGTAAAAATCGTCAAGCATTTAATCTTTACTAATAGAAGGAATGAGCTTTGACCGCGCACCCGTTATTTAAATACCGCCATGAACCATCCTGCCTATTTCTTTTTATTGAATGGAAGAGGGGGCAAACGGAGAGTCGGTACACTTGATGGTAAGTGAAAGCGACATCCACACACCAAAGGGTAAGCAGGTGCGTTGCCGGCCTTTCATATATGAGTTGTGTGTTCATAAGGCCAGGAATTACAGTATTTAGCAGATTAGAGGTACCTAGAACTACGATCTTCACACAAAAGGCAACGCACGATCTTGGCGCTTATTTGTCGTGTCTTATCATCAGATATACCTTACCTATCCAAGTAAGATAAATTATAAAGAATATATGTATTTGAAACGACCATTTTCATGTCAAATGTCAAATATTTACAAGCACTTTCCCCTAAATAACTAATAGAAAATTACCTGTGTATAAATGATCTGCTCTCCAGATAACTCATTCCGGAGGCGATCTGAGTCGCCATGTACATTAGTACCACCGCGTCTATGTTGTCACGGTTGCCGGTGCGCAGGTAATCTAGCAGGTTGCCTCGACTCATAAACTCCGTGATGATGTAGAATGGCGGCTCCCTGGTGCACACACCCAATAGCTGCACGAGGTTCGGATGACGCATCTCCTTCATAATGGCGGCTTCTTCGAGGAAGTCTTTCAACGCCATTGTGTCGTCCTTGAGTGTCTTAACGGCTACCTGTATGAAAATAATTTGGAATATGAGAAGTTAAATATACCTGTCGATTTGCAATGATTAAATTACTATGCAAATATAGGTTAGTCTCACGACGGTTGTAAACATGATAATCGGAAAAAAAAGACCGTAACGGGAAGTCCTGCAGATGTGAATCATCTATGTTGACATTAAAATTCATAATGAATAAAAATCTAAAACGAAAGATGGATTACGATAAAAAATGACAGTCATGCCGTTTGTCGTCACGGCATTCGTTATATTTTACTACCAAGGCGCATCAATAGATGTTGCCCGTTACAAAAAACTTGACTGACACGAAACACTCGGCCGATGTGAAATATCTGTTAATATTAGAAATTCATTATAAATAACAATACAACTAGAGACATGACAGCGTCATGCCGTTTGCCGTCACGGCTATCGAGTCGATTTTTTCAAATCAAAAATTCAAAAACTCTTAATAGAACTTTTAACAGATGACCGTATCTAAATCCGTTTTGGAGATAAATTGGAACATTCGTCTGTACGCAAATAGCCTTTCGACCCAAATGCAAATAAATCTGTTTCATAGTAGATGTAAGATGGTATAAAGATTTGATGAAAAAATAAAATAATCATATACCTATTCAATATCATTTCACTTTACGCGGTAGAGACAGTGTGTAATATTACTCAAGTACTGTAGGTATATCAGTTGTCAATTACAGCATTTTATGTTGAATAATTTAAGCGAACGTGAAAGCTGAAATTAAACGCATCCCGTCATTCACAAGAACAAGCCTTGTGGACAGGCTGAAACAATGCGATAATTTCTGTAACAGTACCATCGAGCTTATAATCGAAATATAAATAAAAATAAAATAAATAAAAAAGCCTCATATTTCTTACCAAAAAAATTTACAATAGAAAAGAGACACGAAAGTTTATAATTTTTACATTAAAAGCTATGTACTAGGTAAGAACCCCTCGTTCTCGAAGGTGAAGGCCTCCTCTAGAGTTTTCCAGGTTTCCTTGTTTTTTGCTGTCTCTATCCAGTTTTTGCCAGCCACTTTAATGATATCGTCTGTCCACCGAGCAGCTGGTCTACCTCTTTTTCTTGTGCCTGGTGGTCCTTTCCACGATGTTAAAGTGTGACTCCACCGATTGTCTGTCAGTCTAGCTATGTGACCAGCCCAGCGCCACTTAAGTCTTTTACAGTGTGTCAAAGCATTCGTAACTTTTGTTTTTTTTCTTATATCTGTGTGTCAAATTTTTTGAATCTTTTTAACTTTCATTATACTTCTCTCCATGCTTCTTTGACAAGACCTAATTTTGGACTTAATCCGGTGTGTAAACTTCCAAGTTTGGCTAGCGTAGGTTAATGAAGGAAGTATACAGTACCCCACCATGGTTCAGGCCTTGTCGTGGCGGTGGGGCTCAGTAAACTAGGGTGAGCGGTGCACCTTGGGCGAAGCTAATTCGGCCGAGGGGGCTCTTTGTACCCCTCTTATAAGAAGAGGGGACAGAAGAGCAGGGGGCAAGGGGTGAGGATGGGAACCTCACCCCATTGTACTGTCCCGACGTTGGGAGGGGTTGTTCTGTGGTGCGGGACAACCCCTCTGTGGAGGTGGCGTCGGTCCCTTGCGGGACTGACTAGCCGTCGAGGTGCCGTTTGTTTTCTAGATCCGGGGCACCTCACCAAAGGCGGCATTGGTGGCACTCGCCGGGTTTTAGTGGGTAGAGCTGCGTCCATTTACCAGCTATCCGTTTGCCCCCTCTTAAATAATTAATAAAAAAAAATAAAAAAACTGTCGGGCGCAGCGAGTCCCACATACCCGCGTGGGGAGACCCACTCCCCCGCGGAATGCCTCAGAGCATTTCCCGGCGTTAACCTTCCGTATACGAGGTGGGGTATGACACACCCCAGCGGTAGAAAAATTGATATAGTTTTTAAACGTAAAAGGCGCCCGTGTTGGTTTTCTCAGTAGCTGCAAATGCGACGTTGCTGCTCCGATCTGTGCGAAACATTTAGTCCAGCGTCCGCCAAAAACTGCGTTACACATGCGTAAAGTGCGGTTGGGTATCACACACCCCACCTTGTACGGCACGTGGCCCAAAAGGTAAGTGTAGTAGTTAAGTTAAGTACTTTTGTTTTTTATTAATTTTTATTTTTATTTCGATGTTTAACGTAATAAAATATTGTTTGCAGGTAATAGTTTAACTAAAACATGTCTCGGTTAACGAGTGAAGATATAGGTATTATGAGTATTGACAGATGAAGACAATGATTGGGACACTGACACAATGAATACCGAACAATAATCGGATGGTGATGCAGATCATATCAGTGCAAAAAAAAAACAGATAGTGAGGTGGATGCTGATATACCGTCTTCGGATTCAGACAGTGATGATGACTTACCATTATCGGAGGTACAAAGAGCTGGTCATACAGAATATTATACAGGTAAAGATGGAGTTACAAAATGGCAAAAAAATCCATACAGGCTTGCAGTTCGTAACAGAGCTGAAAATATTATTTATCATCTATCTATCTGGCGTAAAAGCAGTTGCGAGTGACAAGAATTCACCTATTGAGTGATTTTCTTTATTCATCACTGATATCAGATAATATGATTGCTGATATCGTAAAATACACCAATGAGAAAATTCATTTGCAATCTAGTAATGACCTAATAAAATCAGAAACAACAATGTCAGATTTTCTAGGGAACTGCGCCAAAGAATTGTAAAGTATTTTCAAAAACCCCTTGAAAACTTATAAGAACCGCCGGCAAAAAGGTGTAATGCAATGCAAAGATGCTTACTTTGCCCTAGAAAAAAAGATAGGGATACTAGGCACATTTGTAAAAAATGTAATACGCATATTGCTGATTTTTACTGTCAAGATTGCGGAAACTTAAGTAATTGAGATCTCATTTATTATTGTTTGTTTTTACTTTAAATTGTTAATAATTAAAGTTAGATATACTGTAGTCTTAGAAATTGAGACGACCATGATTGTGATATGTGCTATTTAGTTTTAATACTTGAGAAAAGACTTAATAGTTTATAGTTTTAAGAAAAAGTTAAGTTTCTGTACTTTTATTAATAAAAGTTTATTCTTATGCAAAAATAGAAATTGTTTTATTTAAACCAATTCATTGTTAGATATAAAAATATATTCCTAATGATTTAGCAATCGTAAAGAACAATTTTGCGGATTTTACTACCTTTTATTATTGGGTTTGTCAGACCCCACCTTGTATAGGACGTGATTTTTAGTCACCTCGTATACGGAGGGTTAAAGAAGAAGAAAGAAGAAAAAAAAAAAGTATACAGGTGTACATAACTTTTTGCTTGACAGTAATCGGCATGTTACTCTATACCACTTCTTTTAAACTCCAGAACTTTTTCCAAGCGTTTACAATTCTCCTATCCACTTCGTGTTCATTTCTCTGTTTGTGGAACGAAATTTGTTTTCCTAGATATATCTAGGAATCGAAATATAGCGGTAATGTTATTTTGCTTTGTATGAAAACAAATACCGCCAAATTTGTGTTGCGACGATGCACCGGTTCTGCGCTCTGATTGGCCGACTGATGGCCATTAATGGATGATTGACCAATGGGACGTACATACAGATCACTGGTTGATTGAATTGCTATAACGTCAGCGACAAATCACTGACCAGTTTCGGAATGTTATGCTTGTAATGTAAGCCATAACATTCCGAAACGGTACGGTATCTGGTTATATGCTCTATGAACTATAGAACTTGTTCGAGCTGAAACAAGTCACTTGTTCGAAACGAGTGAGGGTTAAGATGTTTCAGGTTTTATTGTCAGACAGAGGGCGGACACAGGATGATGATGACAATGATAACAATGATATGATAATGTGTAGGCATAATATTACCTTTTAATAAAATACTTAAGATTTTTATTTACCTAAAGGACGACAATGTTTAAAAACAAAAGAAGGATCAACATTTTATTACGTCAGAAGAGAGTTCAAAGACCGATATAATAGCATTTAATTAATTAAGTAGTTTATGCTGTCGATTTTGTGCGTGTGTCGTTAGATTAAATTGAA
This sequence comes from Helleia helle, assembly GCA_963853865.1. Lineage (NCBI taxonomy): Eukaryota > Metazoa > Arthropoda > Insecta > Lepidoptera > Lycaenidae > Helleia > Helleia helle. The sequence continues at coordinate 13,246,765 of OY971420.1, forward strand.
TCCCTGTGTTAATTAGCATTAGTAGCTCGCACGTAAGTTATACGTACTTAACTATCCACAAAAAATATACTTCTGTCTTTTTTTTCGAAGGCGTTTCTTCTACTGGTACATTAAGTTATTTTACAGCCGGTGCGATGTGTATCAAGGGACTTGTTGACGAGGGATTGGAAATTTTAACTTGCAGAAGCCAAGGATTCAAATCCAGAAAACGTCAGACATTTAGAATGAACAATTCTATATTGTCTGTTTCCCGTAACGAGCGTTCTTGTGAGCTTACCACAGGGCGTTGTTGTATATCTTGTTGCCTGTCAATGTTTTCTTCTCATTGAGCATTAAACAATAACAAAAGACTAGATGTATCCCGTAGTTCCACCCGCGTTAACACAATTTTTAGATGTATCCGGAAGTGTATGTTTATAAACCATGTCAGTCAGTGATAACGTGGCCTTGCAGTGGTAAAAACATCGGTTGTCTGTAAAGTCGGTTTACTGACGATAGTTGAACGTGACAACGTCATAAGAAAATGGAACGCCTCACAGCGAGGTAACGCCGCATGCGTAATGTTTTTTCGTTCGTGCAGCCGTCTCCATCGAATTATAAGACGTTGTCACGTCAATAATCTTTGTATCGGATGAGTCAAAGATTATTTCATACTACTCCACCAAAACAATTAGGCGCATAACAGCGGCTCCCCGAATACCCACCTTTGCACCGTGCATCGCTGTCGCTGTTATGCGCCTTATTGTTTTAGTGAATTAGTACACACTCTTTATTTATAATATTATGCCCATCTTACCGTCATATTACAGCGCTTCCAAGCGGCCTCATACACGTCGCCGTATTGACCGCCGCCGAGCTTGTGTTTCATCACGATGTCTGTGCGATCGATCTCCCACTCGTCCGGCGGTGCGAGGGGGAACACGGTGGGCTTATTCCGCTTCGGCGCCGGGTACAGGAGCTGGGTTATTAACCCATCACCCAGCACCGAGTGGTGGTGGACCAGTTCAGCTAGGGTGCCGAATTTGGACTCCGACGTGACGTAGACCTAAAACAGTCAAAGGAAATGTTTAACCGGTGGACGGGATGCGCTGTGCCGCACTCCCGTCTATATGGGTCTTTCCAGCTTATTCCTCGCGTGAAAAAGCTTTGTTGTGTTTCGGAAAGATGGGAAATGGGCAAGACCGATGGTTTTGCTATTCGCAAAGAGACTGAACATTATGTCTACATTAGCAGAACATGAATGAGGAGCCTGGGCTAGTTCCAGTTTAACTCGCTTATATTCATGAATCATGGGTGACACTGGCCACCTACCGTCAGGTGGCACGTTTGCTAATTTGTCTATCTAAGTAACATAAAAGAACATATACATATTATTTAAGGACTAGGCAAATGACGATGGTCTAGTATGGGCTCGGTAGTGAAGTGAGAGAAGTGGTGAGATTGACTATTGCACATAAAATGAGCCTTTCTTCACTTTCCCGTGCAACTGACATGACGACTTCGCTTTGTCACTGGTGATGGAATTCACTGTGCGGCTGTGTAGAGTTCACCCCGCATTGGTACATCGTATAGATGAACTGTTGATGTTGAAAAATAGGTGTGAAATGTGCTCGACATACACCAAATTTCGAGGAGACGAGGTCGCTTATGATGATATTGAAGGCATAATCATTTTAAGGTTACATTTTCTGAGTCCTGAAGTAGCAGTAGTAGAAGTACCTACGTAAATGTACTGAAGAGAGGAGCTTACTTACATAGTATTTTTGGAAGCCTACTGGGAAAGACCTAACGACTGGTAGTATAATAAAATACCATCACATACATATTACATCACATCCCATACATTTAATAAGAGTTAGTAGTATAAACGATTCACACTTCTTTACCCAAGGTTTTAAAGACGTTTATCTATTTCTAGGTTCTACTCGACACTCGCTCAGAACCTTCGTCGGCCCTTTGCGAGTTAAGCCTCCTTGCTGCCACTTATCCCCACTAATCTCTAGAGCTTAATGCCATCGACATTGGTTCTGCAGCCCATATTCTGGTTCAAGTGTCTGCCATTCGTAGCATATTTTTTATAATACATAGTTACTCTATTCTACGACCAGAACCATAGCCAAAAATATATGAATATACATAATTTTTTATCAATTTAATGTTTATAAAAAATAAAGATGCAAACTTTTACGGTTGAACAGATTCCTAAGTTTGAAGGGAGTGTGAAATTCAACTATACGCAGGCTTTTTTTTTTAAATAGTGTTGGTAAAATAAAGTCCATACAATTACCTACATAAAAAGGGACCAAATTAAAATGACGTTATGGTTTTAAATATTAGTACCTGGATGAAGGATATTTTTTTTTTTTAAATAAAATGACATTTTCTAAAAATGATTCCTAGCTAGATCGATTTATCGCCCCCGAAACCCCCTATATACTAAATTTAATGAAAATCGTTGGAGCCGATTGTTTTAATTCGATCATTTAAAGATATAAGATAAACTGAATGATAGTTATATGAGAATAGAGTAACCATTTATCCTACTAATATTATAAACGAGAAAGTTTGTGTTTATGTTTGTTACCCATTCACGCAGAAACTACTGAATGGATGTTAATAAAACTTTACGATAATATAGCTTATACATCAGAATAACATATAGGCTATAATTTATCCCTGTACTCCCACGGGAATAGGAAGCATGCGGGCGAAACCACGGGCGCTGCTAGTTTTATCATAAAATAAAAAAAAAAGATTAATATTAATTTTAAAGCAACCATTGATAATTATCTGTTCAATTCGCTTAAGTGAATTGAGCACATCTTAGGAAATAGTTAAATAACGCAGGTGCATTTAACATCATATTTAACTGTGTAAAATAAAAGGCGAGCGGAGTCCACAGAAATATTTCAATTAAAACTTTTCCAGCGCTGTGACTAGAACAAATTCTGTACGTTAAAGGGAAAAGTTCTAAGCTTAGCTTCCTGTAATCGTTAATGCTCCGTGTGGTCTTTTGTGTGGCAACTGCGGACCCTTTAATATAAGGCATTGAGACTAGCTCTCGCTTACTCCTATTTTTAGATGTAAATTCTTAATATTACTATCAGAAAAAATATCTATAAGTAAAGATAGATTTACGGATGTTTTATCATGTACATTAGTTGTCAGACCACGTTCTGCTTGGTTGACTTTAGATTTTTTATACCTATACGGCCGATTTTTGTGCTCAACTGTGGGAAATGACCTCGCTGGTATTTCTAATTTTAAATAGCGACAAAGATGTTAGAAAAATCACTCCTTTTCCTGAACCTGACACAATATTAAATTAAACATTATATAGAAAAAACCGATTGATATTTATATCTAACAATGTAATTTTCAAAATTATAAAATAAGGAGCTATTAAATAAAAAGTTCATAAACTGAACATAAATTACAAAATTTATCGTTGATTAAAAAACATTTTTAATGTTTGAGTGGTGGGTAAAAGTAAATAAAGGTAGATGTAGGGAGGTATCGCTACAGAAGCGTGTGTACCCTTTGACATCCCAATACCTATGCACGATCGATTTTAAACTTCAGCGTCTCACAATTTCATAGTAATATCAAAACGCATTTTAAAAGTATTTCAATTTTGCCAGTTATTCGAGTTTGCCATACGAGTCTGACAGCAAATATTAAAATTCCACAAGTTCCAGTCTTCTCACAATAATTTGAAAAATGTTTGAAGGAAATCAGTTTGAGTAGGTAATATAACTTATATTTCCGCTCCAGGTATTCTGGCTAGGTATCATAAATATTATATGAATCATGAATTAGACGAACCTAACAAGAATCTCGATAAACATGTTGTAATCATTTTCAAATTCATTAGAATAAGTATTAGTTTATAGAATTAAAAATTTAAAAAATCCTATAACTTTATATGGAAAGAATACAGAAGAATATAGAAAAAAGTTCGAAATAATATAAAAGTCCGAGATCGTTACTTAAAAACATTTCAAATAATAATTTCATATTCACTGACTCTCTTATTATTATGTACAAATTAATTCGTAGAGACTGACCAACGAAACCTGTCCAAGAAAAAAGGCGGGATTTAAAAAAAATCAGGAGCTGGCAACCCTGGATATACTTTGCTTAAACGGAGTTGATACTATTTACTATTCAAGACATTATGCGATATTTGGATCAGTATTTTATTACAGATAAGCAAATTTGCGGTACATTATTTCGCTTTGAGGATGGTTATTATCAGTACCAAAGTTACGCTCTAAGCGAAACTAACTTGGCATTTTTAAACTTTTGTACATTGAAGTTTACATCTCAAATTTCCTGGCACAGTATTATACAGAAAAGGATGAATTCAACAAAAAGTTATTAATATATATTTATTTAATGAAATACTCGTGTGACGAGGATGACACAATAAAATCAAAACAAGACATAGGGGGCCATGAGTCATAGTTGAAATCGGATGCCAAAATCTCTACACCTGATAATATTGTACCAACTTCATTGCTTCCTTCCCCGCTACTGCTACTGTCCTCAACATATTGTATTATTAATGGATCAAGTTTGTTCTCCGAAATACGTAATTTTTTATTAAGAAATGACAATGTGACAATTTTGACAGACATAAAATATTGCCATTTTAAAACTTTTAAAAATAATTCGTGGACAGCTTTCGTTGACCAGACTCTAAGAAAACATTAATAATACACAAGTTATACGTATCTTTTACTTGTAAATAAACCTAATCTTGGTTACCCTCCGACTAGATACGCGATATAGTTGAAACAGTTGTAAGTATTACGTAACAAGGAAGCCTTATCCAAATACTAGAGTATCACAGCGTAAGGAACACAGTGGGACAACGCGTCTGAAGTCACGCGAAACGCCGCTTTTGTGTAGGCATTCGTCATTGCTGCAGGGTTGTCACAATATCTACATATATTTTATATCATCCGTTCTACACTTGTTTATTCGTAGTATGCGAATGTAAAATACCAGAAATAAAATGAAAAATTATTGCAGTATATGTAAATTTAATAAGTATATTGTAGTAAGTATATAAAAATATGACATGTTTTTATTAAAACAAATACAAATTATCTAGATTAGTTCAACTAATACTTAACATAATTATTGTTATAGTCTATAGATGACGTTTTAATAATATACTGAAGATACCAAAATAAAAAAATGAGATTTAAAATCTACAAATGCGAATCTGAAACGTATTTTCGACATTTAGATTTACTAGTTTTGAGATAGGTATAATTGAAATTGACAATGTAGTAAATTATTACACGTAAAAACCATAGCAGAATTTTTTATAATAAAATTCAGACGGGAAGCAGACGTATTGTTTTGTATTAAAATTAATGTTCTTTAAGTGTTGATATAATTGACTTCCAAAACTATTTTCAACAATCTCTCATTTAGTCTCTCGCACATGTAGTATGAAGCATTATACCTAAACACCACTCAAATGAAACCCTTAATCAATCAATAAAAAAAAGAGACAGCCCCGGCTGACGTGTCCCAAGTGAGTATAATATGGCGTGGGCTCGCTACCGCCCCTCTCCCACCCCGCAAACCCCGCAAGATTGCGCTGTCTAGACGCGTCCGTTGGCCGACTGTAAGTTTCATAGACTGGTGTTTTCTATAAAATATTTCAGATAAATAAAATATAGAGAAGTATAAAAATACCTTTCCGTCGGCATCCTCATTAATGCGGTAATGATAAACTCGTCCCTCATACCGCAGTGAAATACTTCTTTGGCCAGGACTAGACTCGGATTCGCGTACCTAAAAGAAATTATGAAAAGTGTTAAAATACATACTTTAAAACATTTTATAAAGTAAAATATTACATTTATCTAGTAATATCTTTAAACGAGCTATTCTTGTATATATTATATATATAATCTGAATCTCGGAAACGGCCCCAAAGATTTTCATAATATTTAGCATATTATATCAATCTAGTTTGGTTTCATTTTTAGAAAACTTCGTTTTATCCGTGTTTTGGAGAACTGCTACAATATCATTAATATCCGAAGGTAAATTAGGCCACCATCTACATGGTTAATAATAAAAAATACTATTCCTGACATCTATTGGAGAATAGTAATACTATTTTTTAAGGGTGTTATTTAAATGGTCAGCACAGTATTCATATTTTTGTGAGCAGAAAAATATAATCTGCGAGCAGAAATAGCTAATTGATCAGCAACTCATGGCCAGCAAACATTTCAAAACCAATCAGCAATTTATGTCATTCTGGACGGCTGTAATTATTTTTGTACAGCATATTATTATATAAGCTGCTAGAAACCCTGAAGAAAACCCTGCTAGATGAACTTGTACGTGGCTTCAGCATGAACGACGCTGCCAACTTTGGAAATTTCAATCAAAGATTTAGTAGTAGAATAAACCGAAAAGTGGCATTTTGTTCGTCACTGTCATCAATTCGGTAACAAACCACAATAACTTTATGCGGATCCAAAGGAAGACTTGAGTGTGAATGAATCCAAGCTTCAAGCTCTCCTAAATCTATGGTAGATTGGCCGTATATAGTACGACGACGTCACTCAGATAATTTCTTTTGACTGAGACATTTTAGGAACTTTGATATTTTTAATTTTTGAAAGACTTTCCATTTTGATTTCATTTAAATAATCGATTAATTTCGTTCTTCACACTATCACTCAAATCGTACGATGAGATAAACTATTTCTTTTCATCATAGTCATCATTAGCATGCGTTTTGAACATTAACAGTGAATCTGAGGTACCTACTTTTGTAGGAAGCATTGTGGACCACGGTGCGGCGTTGGAACATTATCCATTTTACGCGTAAAACAATCGCAAAATCACAAAAACCACACAGATCTCTTTTAACGTTGTTACCACTGAATATGACTGCTAATAATCGCCGATTACATTACATTGCCGATTTTTCTACAAAAACGCAGTCCAATTAGTTATTTTGCTCACTATGTTTTAAATATGCATACCAATCAAATACACTGCTTATAGACACGTTTACTCTGCTAATCAATCATGGAATGTTGCTGATCAAGTAGTTATTTTGCGGACTGAATGTTTATTATGCAAACTCATGTTATTGTAAGCTGCCTATTTATGATTTAATTTTTGACCATTATCAAAATTATTTGCGGAACAAGGATCACTGCCTGATTTTTTTTATTGCAAACAAAATCTTTGTATGCTGACCAAATTATTTAAATGCTGTTTTTTTATGATGCTGACCAAATTATTTAAATGCTGTTTTTTTGTGGCTCACCAAATTATATAATTGCTGGACATTTAATTACTTCTCTTTTTTTAATTGGGAGCAACTGTTTTACCGACATAGCAACACTAAAGCTACTTCAGTAGATGGCGTTGTTAAGCAACACTAAAAATAACGAGCAAGGCTCGGTCATCCAGGTACTACAATTCTACAACACTAACAATAATAAAATTATTATTGTCCGTTTCGCATAATAAAACTCAAAACATTTTCTCGGTAAAGTATAATTTTGGAACCTTTCATAAACAAAATATGCGCAACGTACCGTTTGTGAAACTTTTCAAAAATATTTCAAATAGATTTTACCAACAATTGTGTGGTTTTCAGACTCAATGCAAAATACTGTAAAGTAAATGCAAACGAATATGAGGTGATATTGTTTCAATGATGCGAACTATTATTTTAGACTGTAGCCAAATCCAAGATCTGAATTGATATTGCTTTTATCAATAATAATTATTTTTTTAACATAAATAGGTATATCACACTATTGAGTCCCCTCAATTTTATTATGTTCATAATATAATCAGTCGTCTTGGCGTTCTTTGAGGAAGGCCTATGTTCAGCAGTGGACGGATAGGGGCTGATGATGATGATATCATACATATATATTACATATTTGAAAAAAGAACAATGTTATAACTTGTTCAAATTTTAACGTGAAATGTAACAAAGGCATATAGGAGTGTGCATATAAGATGTATGACCAAGGGAAATAATATAACGTTGCCCACGTCGGTGGCAAACAGTAGCAGCACATGTCTTTGTGTCTAGGTACAGCCTGACCCCATCCGCTAAAGTAAGAAACAGCAACTACCGTCTTACATAGATAATACTCTACATATTAGAGAGCTGCAGTACTGATAATAAATATGGCGCTCGTAGAGTGAAAATCAGGCTACTGAAAAGGACTAATAGTTTAGTTCGTTATATTAGATAGCGGATAAAAAAATATATTTATAAATAATCAAATTAACCGTTATTATAATATATTTAATTTACCAGGCAAGCGTTATTTATGTTGAAAGGATATTTTTATTACTTTACGACTCAAAGGTAAAAAGATTTGGCTCTTTAGTACTCTATTGTAACGAACCGAAGTAAATAATCCAACTTTTTTTTTTTTCGGAGGGATCTATGCTAATGGCCCGAAGGCCCTAATGCTTCATCGGATTAGTGTGGGCCCGTTCGGCCCACTTTTGATTTATATAGTGGGGGGTGGCCCCCCGCCTACCGTGTAGTCTGCGACCACACGGCCTCCTGGCGTCGGTTGTGTGTCAGTGGCGGGACTGTGCCGCGTCACCGTCGGGTGGAAAATAAATCCAACGAGCAGCGTCAAACGATATAACCAAACGAAATATTACTTTAATATACACATTTCATCGATCTATTCACTAACCGGCAGAGAACGGTAATGTCATGTGTTTTGTATGAAAACAAATTCCGCCAACTTTGTGCTGCGACCATAGAAATATTAAGAATAGAACAGAACAGAACTTATTTCAAATATCTGTGGCTGCGACGCTGCGCCAGTTCGGCGCTCTGTTTAGCGAATAGTACGTATGTATATACAGATCACTGGTTGGTTGAATTGTTATTACGTCCAGTGACAAATAACTGACCAGTTTCTGTATTTTATGGCTCACATAACTACTCTATCCGGTTACATGCTCGATGAGACATTCAAAGATATATTACTTTACGACAATGTAGTAAAAAGTATTACATCTACTAAAAATAAGAGGAAGGCACACCGCACAAATAGCACAACCCTATATCCACATACATTTATCACATGACATATCTATTCGCTCATAAATAATACGTTGTAAATATTTATTATAAAAATGGATAAAATGATATACGGCTAGAAGCAATTACATTAAATTCATAAATAATATTGTTCGCTACAACCTCTCTGATAGTCGAGTATCACTGCGGCAGACGGGCGTTTCAACTGTGATGACGTTTATTTAAATTTTCAACTAAAATAATTTTCATTTGGTGTACATACATCGTATGAAACTTTAAAACCGGTTTTTTAATTGTATCTACTTGAATCGGACATTCACATAATATATCTAGCTGATGCCAAAATAATGAGTCGGCTTATACTTTTTTTTAAGTCGTCTTAAGGGTTAAAATAAAAAATACGTCAAGATATTTTTATTTCAAATCAATATTATATGCGTCTGCCTCAAAAAAAAAAATGCAAGCTATAATTTCAAATATGACCGACTTGAATATCGCAAGTTTTTGAATCTATTCATCAAGCCCCTTTCATTGTGCATCCATCATTATGTCTACGTCAATTAGGTTTTACAAGATGGCGGACGGAGGCTGACGAAGGTAATCTGAATACAACCTCTACTAATAATAATCTGTCATCAGGATTTGGGTTGATACGCTTATATGTTTAACAGTACGCTACTTCGCTACTATTCGAATCATTGCTGATGTACCTATACAGTATAGTATAAGATATGTATGTATATCATTGGTATACGCCAGTAATGTGTGTATATAATATTATTATATATTCAAATTTATACACATAATAAAATGAGACACGTGATGTATATACTAAAGACACCCGGTATAAAAATACGGAGGGGACAAAGGCACGGGAACATTTGTTGTTGTCGATTGAAATTCAATTATTCGATCTTTGCCTGTTTCTAAAAACGCATAACGAGAAAAGCATTCATAGGTTGGTTTAAAATTTTTAATACTTTAGAGATACTTTTTATTGGAATCGGTTTATTTAATCAAGAGTTCTTGCATATTTAATTCAATTAACAAATCATTCAGTCAATATCACTTAAAGAGAAAATAATACTAATTGAGTTGAAGGATTTAATGTTTCCAACGCGTCTGTATTCGGATGTTCTTTTAATGGCTCAAAAGCAAGTTATACGAAAGTAACCTTACGTAATATTTTATATGTTCGATTATAAAGTAGGAAAAATAACAACAATATTTACTCTGTACTAAAACTATAAAACGTGCTGACCAACTCTTGCACCTTCGACATATTAATAACACGTCCAATACATTTCACCGAACAACTTTCAAACTAATATGGTATAAATACGAAACGTTGGAAATATTGAGACTTGTAGTTCGCCATTCAGACAGGGATCAATACGTGAAATACGGCAAGCCGAGGTGGATGTAATCATCGTATTACTAGCGTAGTACATGATAGCTCAATGGATTTACCACACTCCTTATTAGGACACTAGCTAATATTCGCAGCTTCGCCCACGAAACTTTGATTTACAGGCGTATCCGGGGTGATGATGATTCATCAAAATCGGTCCAGCCGTTTCTGAGATTAGTCGGAACAAGCAGACAGACAATAATTTTAAAATTGACTTTTTGGTGTAAGTATCGTATAAAATACTTTCATATGCATTTATTAAAAAGCTGTTTTAATTTGAAATTACAAACGGACACTTCAATTTTATTTATTTGTAATAGATTAGGTACTCGTGTAATGTTATACTTACGAGGAAGCTGCCATTAATCCCCGAGGAGAGTAGGTACTCGGCGGCGTTCCGTGAAATGGGTCCGTGATACCAGGAGTGCTTCTCCAGGGAGTTGACGGGAGTCACGTAATTACTGGGGACCCATCCCACGCCGCCGGCTAACGTGTGCGCCTCGCACCACTCACCGCTTTTATTGTAGCTCATAATGCGAACTTGTTCACCTGCGACAAATACACAGTCGTTACTATCAATTACATTTGAACTTAAAGAACCTTAAATACCTATAATTTTTATTCATTTAGGGTAACATAATAGTATTGTCATTTTTAGAAGAGATTTATAAAAATAAGATCTCTCTAGTGTTTGATGTATTTCATCAAACCTAACAAATTATTGTAACAAACATTATTAAGTACAATGAAGTAATTTTATAGTTAACTTTAATCCATAAACCAAAATCTATCAATAATCGATTAAGAGTTCGTATTTTATAGTAATTTCAATTTAATCGAAAATAATATATTACAACGTAAGCAAACGATTAAAATGTTCTTTACTACAAGATTTGCACCTAAGTAAGAACTAGGAAAAAAACTAAAAGAAACTAGAATTGTTGGTCGGCCAGGTGGGAACGGGAAGACTATCTCCGTGCGGTGGCCGGTGTTGGATGCGAGTGGCAAGGGATCGATCGTCTTGGCGTTCCAATTGGAACGCCAAGGAACATAGGCCTCCCTCAATAGGGAGGCCTATGTTCAGAAGTGGACGGATAGGGGCTGATGATGATGATGAAGAACTATGTGGAAAAACCACAAGATGGTTCATATCAAATGCCATACACCTGACCTTGTAAAGTATATTATATACTTAGCATAACATAAATAAGCTTGTTTTTTTTTAATAAACACATTATCAATATTATTTTTATTTGCACTACTGTAAATAGCAATAAAGTAAAAAAAAAGAATGAAAATAAAATATAGGTAATATATGGAAGGGATTTATTGATGAGATATAATTTAAGCTCAGCGACAGGCTGGCCCCAGCGAATGGCCAGACTACTCCTCGTAAGGGGGGACTGTCCACTAAGCCACGACGTCGGGTCATACTGGGCCCAGGTTGCCATCCAGAAGTCCGACACGAGCACAGGGGCGTTACTGGAGGCGCATTTAGTAGCGGTGATGACGCTCGGCAGAAACAACTCCCCTCTGATGACTGATGACAGATCGTAACGCAGCGCCGCCCATCTCGGGCACACTTCGAGGGTGTGCTAGGACGAGTCCCCCGCCGCGCGACAATCGTGACACACTATCAACGGCTCCCTGTGGGCCGTCCAGCAGAGGTACTCATCAAAGCAACCATGCCCGGTGAGCACCTGTGTGAGACGGAAGTGAGGGGTTTGCGCTTACGGCGCATCCACCGCTAATGGTCGAACTCGACTTCAGCCATCCGCGCCGTCACCTTATAGCCTAGAGCGTACACGGGGGTATCATCCGCGTAGCAAATGACACCCATCCCAAGGAGGAGGTGGCCTCACAGGATCCAATCGTACCCGATGTCCCACAGGGACGGACCCAGAACCAATCCCTGTAGGAAACCACATCCGATTCGCCACCTCTCTATAACGGACCCGACTGGTTCTCGCAGGCTACCCTTCTCTCGAAGAGGTACGCCTCCAACAACCTCCTTAGAATCGGGGGCACTCCGAAGAAATTCAGTTCCCCGGATCACACTGTGGGGGAGACTGTTAACGACAGTTGACGACGTCTAACGACACCGTGACCACCACCGTATAACCACTGACTCTCACTCAATCACTCACCACCACCATATAAATGAGTAATAATAATAATTATACTAAAGTTTTTGCTAAACTTACATACGAAAATTTTATATATCATAGAAAAGTTAAAAGACTGTTAGTAAGTAAAATATCACAAATTTCCGACTACTTACATTATTTTAAATCTAAACCTTGTTACTCATGTATTAACAGCGAATAATGCTAAAAAAAGCTTTCACTATTTTTTTCTTTACTCCACATTTTATTATCTCATAATTTATTAACACATTTGCACTTATCAGTTATTTATTACAATGATGTGACTAATATATACTTGTCTACTCCCATATCACATACTTTGCGGTGAAGATAATATTGCAAGGAATCCTGGTCGATGAGATTAAATTTCCTTTGCAAGCCCACACTGGACTAGCGAAAAGGTGAATTATTTATACCTAATTTCGTACCTAATATATTTTGCATGAGGGTCCTCGTTTTGTGAAAATTTACTGGTACAAGAAAACACCAAGACATATTAGTGGAGGTATAATTGATTAGGGCTTATAAAAGTTTACATCTAACAGCATTTAACACAAACTAATAATGATAAAATGTGTCGCATCTGTGATATGGATTTCTTATATTATTAGTAATTTATTGTATTATTAGTTATTTTCAAATATATTAATCAAAAAGACCACAAGTCAAATACCAAGTATTTTTAATGGTTTTTTTTTATAAAAACGTTGACTCATATAATATTTTAGTTTAAACTTTAAAGTCCTTTTACTAACTTTCCTTTTAAAAGAAACCTGTCCAAGTCCCATGTACAGATGTCAAACAAACTTACTAGTAAAGCCAGCAACAAAGCAAGTTGTATTAGCGAGGTGCTTTGTTGTCTAAAACATACTGTCTGTTCGCGGGAGTTAGTTTGCTTAATATTATGTATATCTGTAGCACTTACAAATAAGTTGTGCTTTGTGTCGTTGAGCTTTTTTTTATTTAATTGAGTAGTATATCAGAAATAACATGATCATTAACGTAACAATATGATGTCTTCTTTTTTCTTAGTATTTACTCCGTATAATAAACGTAGTATCATATGACGCCTACGTAAACTTCACGTACGCTTCGCTTAACATCAATCAAAGTTCAGTTTGATCAGTAGCGTAGGAGTCAAAGAGAAAATTTCTAATGAATGTAATGGAGACTACCATCATCAGCAAATCTTTATCCACTGTTTGACTCAAAAATATGTATTTATAGTACAACTAGCAGGGCCGGCCACGCGTTGCTGTGGCTAAGATATACGTTAAAATATATTTGAGTAAACTATTATAGTATAAGTACCTACAGTAAAATTATTATTTATGAATAAAAATTGCGATTATAAATTGAGATATAAACTATCATATCTCTCAAGTTGGATCATACTGTACACTGTGAGCAAAATTTGGTTAAAATCGGTTCAGTAGTAGGAGTTCATCGCGGTCAAACAACGTGACACGTAATTTTTATATATATCTAAAGATTAGTAGTAAAACGCAAATGGATCACATAATGGAATTGTGTGTGATATATTAATTAATACAATAAAAATCAAGTTCTTAATGTTAATTGAATAGGCAGTGATTACGTTGCCCTTCATGCCCTTTTTTCCGAATCACAAGCTATTTGACTGAAGAAATAATCCGGATGAAAGCCAAGCAACAAATGGGGTGCGTTTGTATCGCGCTCCCGTTCCACCGGTAAACGGAGAAGATTTAACCAGTCACATTCCGTAAATTGTAAAACAGATCTGAAATTCGGAACGTGCTGATTTAAATTTATAACCTAGCCTGGTCTAGCCTTTAAAAAAAAGGAGAATTTCAAATGAAATAATAACAGCAAATGTAACCTAATTAGTCCAAATTAAAAACTTAACCGTTTTTAAACTTTCTAGTACCTACCTATTACATGTTTTTTTTTGTATAAATATTTTATTTATAGACGGTTTATGGATAACAACGAGAAACCTGTTGAATAGAAACGTGTTAAGTTCGAAAACATATGTATGTTGAATATTAATATATTATTACCAGAAAAAATTTGCGACGCTGAGCAAAATTGCCACGATTGAAAAATTGCTCAACGTAAGAAGTATGAACAAACGCTTCTCATAAATGCATAAAAATCACATATTTCCATAGTTTGGTGAATTACAATATAGGAAAATATAGGCGAAAGGGAAACAGAAAACCAAATTGTATACTTATAGCTGTCTTATATGCATATAATACTCAGTGCATAATATCCTAAGAGGTTTAATTTTAATACAATTTTTATAGCTCCATATTTTCCCTAATTATACATATAATTTGTTCCACTAATTAATAATTAGTAATTATGTAATGCAATGGGCACTCGACATCTCTGGCTTTTGTAAATACATTTTTATTACATATCCCTTCAAACAATTGCCAGCACTGTACTGTTCGATGCAACATCCTTCAATTGCACTTCAAATTAATCGTCGGGACATATTCATTTTACCCACGTAACCGCGAATGCTGACATTAATTGGCAATATCATCTAGTGGAAGTGCTAGCAAAGTATTTATGCGAAATAAAAAAAATAACCTTGTGGACTCTACATAAATAATATACTTATATAAAGCATTAAAAGGGTCACAATGGAGAGTAGTTTTGAATAAAAGCAGATAAATTGTAATAAATGTAATATATATGATAATTACTAGCAACATAATATTATACTATAAATGAGTATATTTTTACCATAGAATATATTTCTCGTATAAAAGTATAGTCTTAAGACTTCATCATCAAGTCCTTACCTATACACCTGTTAAATTGAGACAATACGCAACAAATAACTATAAAATTTAGAGATAAAAATCATCTCAAAGGATACCCAATAATAAGTTCATAACAGCTTGCAAATATATATTACAGTCTTTGTGTAGAAAATTATACTATCGCACGCATACAAACAAGCGAATGTTAAAACCAATGAATAATTGATTTCTATATAATTTGGTCATTGTTATGAAGAAATCTTAAAATCTACATTTACATCCACCTTTCTTCGAGAACTCACATTGGAATGATAATACAGTGAGTACGAATACGACATCAATCAAAAAGAATGAAAGTGAAAATGTATTCAGTTTTTATAATTGACTTTTATTTATATTTTTCAGGAAACAATTGTTATGCAAATACTTGATGAGTATCAGGTGTCATTCGATTTTGACATACTGATAAAATCGTTAACAGATAAAAGTAATCTTATAGATAAAGAAATGTTCTTATTTATGAAATTTAGAAAGTATCACTGCAGAATTGTTATATTTTTAATTTAAAAAAATCTAGGTCAATACGTTGAGATTAGTTTATCAAAAATTTCCAAGACTATAAAAAGTGTTTAAATCTTAAAATACAGCTAAGTAAGGACGTATGTCAGTGCGATGTGTGTTAAGTGTGTCCGACTATCACTACGTGTTAATTCTAAGTGTAAATTAAGTAATTTTGTTCTTAACAGATCAAATGGGTTAGCCAAGTTGCCATTCTACTATCATGAACGCTAGTAGAAAACTAATAAATGTATGGAAATGACATTTTACATTCGATAAATCACGTGGTCTTAAATGTCATTCCCATACATTTATTAGTGTTCTACTAGCGTTCATGATAGTAGAATGGCAACTTGGCTACCACCTGATCTGAGCTATAAATAGAGAAGTTGTGGAATTACATTGTATGATTTTGTCGTAAACACATTTCAGCCCATGTAAACGCGGGAAATAGCATTGGCACAAAGTCGCTAATCTTCTTGAAAGGCGTCCAACCCAGAAGCCTATACGGTTATATAACCGACCTAATACTTCACGGGTGATCAACGATGGCAATATGTTGTACTTGGTTAATGTAGGTTATGTAAAGAAGAGCAAATACAAAGATTGCATACCGATTATCTTCTTTAAAATAGATAACTCTAAAACAGCTTCGAAAGGTTTACCTTTCGAAGCTGTTTTAGAGTGTGTTTTGTCGAACTGAATAAATTATAAGAGAGAAGGAAATCCAATTTGACTCACCAAGTTTACGGGTATAAAACGACACGAAACGACCTAGGCATTTAATTATCGCTCTAAACGATTTGTAGTACCAACAAAGGAAATAGCGTCACTGTAATTATTAATATTCCAACAACATACAAAATATGTCATTAACAAACCAAGTCAAATATTATGTACTCCAAATTTGTCTGTTCTATTATCATAGCATATTATTGTAATTTCTCTTAATGATGTCTAAACTCGGAAAATAATTAATATTTGTATCAGCTGCGCCTGGAACTAACAATGCCCTCGTGTACGTATCGAGCTCAAAATTTGCTGTAAATATATTATAATGTTCGTACGCCGATCGTATTCTTCGTATTGAAATATGAAAATAATGGAAACAAGTAAGATAACTACTAAAAGTCGCATTATTATTTCAAAGTGCAGGAGAAATATCGGACCGAGGTAAAGCATGCAGTATGCACGACTTTATAAAGTCCATTGTTAAACGTGTAGCTGGAGTATATACCTTTTTTTAAACTAAGCTGGTTCTCTCCGCCCGCTTGAAAATCGTACAGCGCCACAAAAAGTTGAGGGTCGTCTTCTTCGTGGTGCGCTAACAAATTCTCCTTTGAAGTCCATCTGAACAGGGTTAAATGTTTCTCATAGATCATAAGACAATTTTACTCAATTTATATTATGCAAATTAATTAATAAACAATTTTATATATTATGGACTTAATAACTTGTATAAATACATACATACGTAGTATTAATTATGATCAAGAGACCTGTTAGCGGAGTCGAGAGGTTGTGGCGTGGCCGGGACGGCGGAGGACCCTTCTCCGTCCGGCAAATCTGGGATATGTGGCAAAGGGCGACTTTGCAATAGAGCCTCTGTAACAATATACAAGTTGGGTTTATAATTAAATGCTTTTAATTGCATGTAATATATAATGTATATAATTAAAACGAAGCATATAATTACGTGTAACCGTTTTGTATATTATAACATAGAATAAAGCTGTCCTATGAATATGATCCTAAATATTGGATTTTACGGGACAAAATTATTCAAATATATTAATCGCTCTTAGATTTTATTACATGCTGTAACTGATCACCAAAATTATTAATGTGCAGGGCAAAACACTTTATTTACAGTTTTCTGTTTTATTCTTTAAAATTTTTGTTCAATAAAATTTGTTTTAAACTACATTAATTTAACATGTACAGACCGAAATACACAAAATGGCTCACAGACGACTTAATATACACAATGTACTTAATATAGTGGTTAGGCGGTAATCCTATTCCGTCATATCCTGTGTAGACATTGTCGATAGCCGGTGTCATTGAACAGAGAATCAGAACACGTCATCGCATTAGCTGTTTTAATAACACGGTGGAAGTGATTGAATTGTTATAAAATTTGTCGTGAGCAACCCAATTCATACAGGTAAAAGCATGGAATAAACGGACTTAGTTCTATTGCTAGAGGTACTTAAGTCTCGCTTCGCGAAATAATAGTTTTAAGTATAGAATAATAAAAACCTGGAGAAGGCAAAAAAACTAAGTATACATTATAACAGTAAAAAAATATAACAAAAC
This sequence comes from Helleia helle, assembly GCA_963853865.1. Taxonomy (NCBI): domain Eukaryota; kingdom Metazoa; phylum Arthropoda; class Insecta; order Lepidoptera; family Lycaenidae; genus Helleia; species Helleia helle. Next base: position 13,265,032 of record OY971420.1, read on the forward strand.
ATTTCAGATGCGTTAGTTATAATTGTGCTATGCACATCTACAGAAGCAAATCACTATAATTAAGGCGCTGTGTTACTTCTACATTCACAAAACTGAGTATTTTTTACCCTCGAGTGCAAGGAAACCCAATGAAAATATCCCACACTAAAAATACAAAGCATAGAAAAAGGTCTAAAGAAAAATGTTGACCGAATAGAATAATAAATTGTTTATCATTTCCAATAAAAAATCGCAATTTGTTTCACAGAAATAAACTTTGACGTCGAAATCCCCTGTATTTTTAGCGGTAACAACAATATTTTTTTAAAGAATATAATAGAAATATAGTTTTATTAAAATGTTACCCGGACAAATATTGAATTTAATGCGTATTTTCAGAGTTATCTAAGGAAAACACGCTAATTAAATGTTTATTTGCAGCCTAATTACATATTTGACAAAAATATGCTTTGCAATTAGCAATTTGTTAAATGTGGTGAAATCGACGATTTTAAATCGTAATCATTCCGCGCCTTAAGTAAAAAATCATCATACATTTACAATATTGATGTTATATTAATCCACTCCTATTTGTAATCCACGGAACGGATCTGAAAAATCAATATTATGCATTTCAATGGCGCTTAAACAGACAACACGTGACTTCATATTTACCGTGGTATCATCAATCTTTTTCTTTCCTATTGATTAGCTGTACTTCGGATAGGACAGAGCAAGGAGTGTTGGCAAGGACTCAAGGCGTCACTCGGATTATGACGACTCGTCTGCAGGTTACTTAGACACATACATAAAAAGGCGTTATCAAATATAAAAATGAAAACGAATCTCAACATAGCTTTCTAATTAATAATCGCATCAGATAATGGTCGTAGTTATTAGAAGCGTTTAGCATAATTTATTTTTCATGAATTTTTGTAAGCCTTTTTTTAATGGCTCATTGCAAACAAGTATTGTTAATTTGAAGTTAGTCACAGTGGTACCAGCCGCTTAGTAATTTTCTTTTCCGAGAGTTGTTTTAAATTTTCAATAAATTTTTAAATCCTCTAGCCATTTGCCATTTTGTCGTTGATAGGCTCTATTAGGTATCTTTGAAATCGATGGTCACCTGACCTGATATTAGACGGATTTGAGTGGTTTTTAATAGTTTTTTAATTTAATGTCTTAATCACTTGCACCTCTACTTAGTTTTTAGAGTTACTTGACTCTATTTAGTTTTTAGAGTTCCTTGGTTTTTAGAGTTAGGTACTTGACTCTACTTAGTTATTAGAGTTACTTGACTTCTTTAGAGTTACATTGGATATATTCGAACTCTATATTATGACTTTCAATATCGTAAAATTTAATTCGGCGGTTCGTCAGGTTTGGGTTAACATTGAAACCGGTAGTCGAGTTAATAACGTATCAGTTGTATCTTATTTCATACGGAAAAATCATGTCAATCGACCCTATAGAGTATCCGATGTACATTGTGGATACATAATATACCTATGTATGGGTCGAATTGATCGTGTAATACATAAACTGTTAAACTACCGAAAATATTTTTAGGGTTCCGTTATTAAAAATGACAAAACGGAACCCTCCCAACAGTCTGTCTGTTTGTCAAATCAAATTCCATACTGTACTTCCCATTGATATAGAAACATGAAATTTGGCAAGAAACTAGATCTCACAGTAAGTGCAGGGATATAATATCTGAAAGATACAATTTTTTTGTTATGGGTATCTATTAGGTACCTAAATAAATCACACTTTACACACACTTTACACTTGACGGTTTTTTTTAATGAATATCTCAAATACACATTACATCTTAGCAAGTACTAGTTAAGGTAATGCGACAAAATCAATATAAAAGTTTTATTTAAGTTTATCTAAGAAAATATAGAGACACACACAGTTTCGTTCACATTTTAATTTTCACATTCGTGTGGTCATCAAAACTCGCAAACATTTATATCACAAATAAATAAGTTAGTTTTATACAACATACATACAGCTTTATACTGAATACGATATTTGTCGTACTTTACGATAATACCACGTTGCCTTAAATAAGTATGTTTCGGCGCACGAAAGACCTACATTAGAATTTCATATTTATTCAGTAGGTAAAAAATTCTTTATAAAAGTTGGATGAACTAAATTTAGCATATTATTCCAAAATAATATATTCTCAAAAGCTTGCTAGTCACAATAAAACACCTACTAGTTTATTAAAAGAACTTAAAACATATGAGGCATAATTCAATTCCGTCACTCAAGACTTCACATTTCAAGCACAAAATAATATAAAAAGTGCGACAAACAGATCAAGTACTTACGAATGTAAGAGGCACGTCATAACTCAAACAAAGATTGTATACTCGATTGTAGTTTAATTAAAATCAAGTCACACACGGTGTAAGTCGGGAGCCGCGCCTCATATGGACATCGTAAGAGCTGCGATGATTCACGTAACGTCGGGGGAGGCAAGTATACTTTGAATATAGCCGAGTCAAACACTGTCTACAAATACACGACACATTTGTTTTAAAGACGAAGTATCTCTTAGATAATACTAATAGCTTTTTAACTATAGGACGTACTAGCATAATATATTACGTTTACTTTTATCAAACGCATATGGAGATAGCTCCATATGCGTTAGGATATCTAAGTAACATATAATATAGTTATATGTTACTTAGATATCCTATGTTTTTATATAATGTTCCCTTTGAACGAAACCTGACGAAATTTGATCAGACATTAAGACGTGAATAATAACAGTCAGACAGGGACTTACGTTTTATTCATAACTAGCTGTTGCCTGCAGCTTCGCCTGCATTACTCAACTCCTATAAGTCAAAGCGTGATGTTTTATAGTCTATATCCTTCCTCTATAAATAAGCTGTCTAACACTGAAATAATTTTTCAAATCGGACCAGTAGTTCCTGAGATTAGCGCGTTCAAACAAACAAACAAACTCTTTAGATTTATAATATTAGTATAGATTTCAAGTACATTTTAGGTACTTTCCTCATACATTATAATATCTAAGTATGACCATAATAAAATTTTAGTTCATAATTATCAGACTCTTCCGTTTCCCGATAGACACCTCGGGATGTGATGATGATAGATGGATGATAATGAATCCTTTCATCGGCCGTTCACGCCGACAAACGAATAACATAATCAAACGTTCCATTATAGTAAGTAATCATTCATAGTCAGTGTTTATAGCAATCCAACGAGATCAAAGCGGGGCCTTCCGGGAAGCAGGCGACATTTTCACCTGTCTACCAGTTCACATGTTTCATTGTGTATATATAAAATGGTGTATGCACTTAGTGAACTACTTTCCTATATGGCTTGAACAGTTGATGCCATATTAGTATTGGAATTAAACACTAAAGTGAAACAACACTGATCTTGAAGCCGCTCAACAATAAGATATTAAGAGTTTCGTAGCTAAGTAAAGAATCCTAAAAGGTGTACCTCGTTATCCCATTGTATGTAATTTATTAAAGATAACTTATCTGTAATAAAAAAAACTTACTCCTACTTCATAAACTACAGGGAATATTTTAAAAGAATTTTGAAAATCGGTCCACAATTGTCGGAGAAATCGGTGTATATACATAAAAAAATAACGATCGAATTGAGAACCTCCTCCTTTTTGCTGAAGTCGGTTAAATATAGGTACGAACAACACGTGGACAAACAAAGTATTATTAAAGCTAAAAGAATCGCCAAAGCAATAAATTACCGTGTAAATGGGTCAATATATTTTTAGTATCATATTGTGTCGCGGGAGAACTGTAGCAAAAATATTATTAAAGTAATTACAATATATATATATATATAAATATAACGACACTTTCAAACTTACATATTATGCCACCAAAGGTTTTAGTGATACGAAGCTTATTTTTTTTTATAAAACGTTTTACTATGACAGTAGTTCTTTGTATGTCGTGTAATTTTATTACATGTGACACAATTGACCTCGTTGGATTTTTGCCAACATAATTTCCTTTTTTTGCCTTTTCTTATGTAGTCTGTTTATTTTGTTTTCTCAATTATTATGCATCCTTAAAAGTAATCAATTATATCATAAGTATGTTTGAATAAGCGTAAAGACAAAGAGTTTCTCCGTTGAAGTGCGCACAGCTACAAAAATGTAAGTTTTCTGATCGGCTTCTTGAATCTTGATTTATATATTATAAGAAGCAAGCAAGAAGTAAGCTCAATATACTAAGAAATTGTGAAAAAGGTTTTATATGACTCGGCGAAGCTTTTTTAGATTTTTGAGCAGTTTATTTTTCACCTTAAATACCTTTTATTTTTAACAACTGGCTCACATCTGGATGTGATCTAAGTAGGTATTTCTTATGTGATTATACTTTAAATAAGTAATAAAAAAGATAATCATTTAAGTATGTGGATACGTTCCTCTGGCTTGGTCATTTTCAATATCTACACCAAGGTTCAAGGTATTTGAAACATTGAAATAGTTTTTACTATTAACAATCCTAGGAGTAATATTGAAGCTTCCCCACCATGGTTCAAGCCTTGTCGTGGAGGTGGGGTTAGTAGCTTAAGGTGAACCCAACACCTTGGGCGAGGCAAATTAAATCGAGGAGCTGCTCTTTGTACTCCTCTTATAAAAAGAGGAGACAAAAGAGCAGGGGGGACAAGGGGCGAGGATAGGAACGTCACCTCATTGCGCTGTCCCAATGTTGGGAGGGGTTGATCTATATCTATGGTGCGGGACGACCCCTCTGTGGAGGTGTTATCGGTCCCTTGAGGGACTGACTAGCCGTCGAAGTGTCCTGTTTGCTAAATAGATCCGGGGCATCTCACCAAAGGCGGCATTGGTGGCACTCGCCGGGTTTTATTTGGTAGAGCTGCGTCCACCTTACCATCTTTCGCTTCCTCTCCAGCGGGATGCCTCAGAGCATTTCCCAGCGTAAAAGAAAAAAAAGTCATCTGAAATATGAAACTATTACACGCATAAAAAAAACAAAAAAGCAGGTATGTTTAATCTACACTATACCGGTATCTCTCCTCTATTACAGAATTCATGCTCTGCACTTCTGCACAAGTTCCTTCTGATGAATAAACACCTAAGTACCTAAAACATTATTCGTTCTTCCGTCTCACAAAAGACCATTTTTTTTGCTTACTTAAACTTTTTTCCTCATTTAGTTTACAACTTTTTACATACTTATTTTTTATTGCAACTTCTTTAGTGGTTTTATGTGTTTGACACATTTTCTACGTAATTATGAACAACACCTCTGACTAGTGACAGTTGAAACCTCATAATCTTACACTCAAATAAAAAATGCATTAAACGGAAACTCGGTCAAGATAGTGAAACTTACAATAGCTCCTTTGAAAATGTGTAAGAATTTACGAGAAAATGTTAAAAAGTGATCCTAAGGTCCTAAAGAAATAGGTGAAAATACGTGTAATGTAAGGTGATATTACAAACTTGTAATATCATACAAGACGGATATGTGTTACAATAATTATAGTTTTAAGGGTGATTCTTTGTAAGGATGTTTTTTGCTGTCCCGGGCATTTTTTTAATAGAAAAATTGTTATATTGTAACTAAAAAAAAAACTACGAAAGTAAAAAAAAACATTTCTATTTGGAGCATTGAAAACTAAAATGAAATAATTTTTGGTTTTTTTGCTATAAATTCGTAAACCACCGAAATAACAGGCCCCTGGGCCGTCCCTTTCCCAAAATTTAAAATTTTAAGATTAAATTTTAAGTTATTCATCCATAATATATAATTACTAACAATCTTCTTCAATAAAAAGTACCGAAAGTTAATTTGTTTCATTAAATTCATTAAACCAAAGTTTGTCCCAGGCGTTTTAAGAACAGTCCCATGCCAGCAGTCCAAAGCCCAAAAATAAAAAATCCAGCGTGTTATTTTACGTTCTGTAAGGTTTATAAGGACCTAACTAGCTTTGAGTTAATAATCATAGGGCTGTTTGCGCTCTGTCGCCATTTTATTTAGTGTTAAAACACCGTTTGTGCTGGAAACATGTGTCTGGGCCACGAGAAACACAGCTATTTTTATTTATAATTGATTTATAAAACTGGGTCCATAAGTCTTAATATTATTCTAATTAATGTAAATATTCATTGAGAACTTGAAAAGTTGAATGCATCGAAATGGTATGATTGATTTTTCTCAATTTGATAAAAAGAAACAATCCCCTGGCAAACAGTCCCCTGTCATTTTATACGGCAAAATGTACACAAATATCGAAAAACAAAAAATTCAGTTGGCTGTGCATTTATTATCATTAAGCTGATAGTTTTGTAGCTCTTGTTATTTTTTTCTAATAAAACCAAAAATAATTTGGCCGGACAATTGTGTACAGATTTAAGACGTCCTTACAGAGAATCGCCCTAAAGTATTATTATTTCATATTTTATAGTGCAAATCAGATTATAGAAAGAATAGGAATATATTTTGAGTGCGTTTGCTGTATTAGGGTTTGATAACCTCGTCTCGACCTTTCATTGGATATATTGTACAAAATATAATCTTTTTTGTTAATGTTATTAAAAAAAACATTAAAGAAATTAAAAAAAAAACTATTTCAAAACGAGAATTCATCGCTGTCACTCCCACTCGTATTTAAGTCCTGTCGGATATTTAAGCGTAACGAAACCAGCTCACTTATTGTTTGAATTTCTGCATTTCTCCAGAGCTTAGATGCAGCCTATTATAATTTTGTCTTTACAAATTGAAAGAAATATTTTCTATGTAGACAATTGTTCAATAGCATAAGTACCTACTACAATAATTATAATTAGTAGAATAATAATTAAAGTGTGCATTTTTTTTTTGATTGATACTATGAAAACATATATGCATACCTACTCAGAACAACTGTGAATTAAATACGAATTGGATGCAAGTTTTATGTACAGATGTTTCTTAAGGATTCCATGGATAAGTTACATGAATCTAATCAAAATACTATAGAAATTGGATCTAGGATTTTTCCCACAGTGATTTAGATAAGCGAAAAAAAGTCATAAAAATCCACATGAATCTGCCATTCATGCTTTACAAATATTAAATGTTTATATTACGAGGAGTTCCGAGATAAATGCAGTTCCGGGACCCTCAAAAAGCTACTGAAGGCGCTCGCAGTGGTTTTAGTTTACGAGTAGGGCACTCCCAGGTGCGAATCCCACATAGGGTCAGGATCTACCCGAGAAATATGGATAAAAAGTAATAAATATACTAATAGATAAAAAGCATTTCCCTGCTATAGCAAAAAAAAGTGTTTATGTCGACTAGTTTTTGAATACGTAACGGTTATATATATTTTTATGTGTATGTTAACGAGATATTTACGTACATACATGTTGCTTATCTACATTTGATTAAGATTCGTTTAATTTATTATTTTCGTGTGACTTATATTCCTATAGTGCCGTTTTTCTTTGTTCCAAGTAAGTGAAACGCAAAAATTAGTAGCCCTGCCTCTTCTTTCTAAAGATACTGACGTCTATTAACAGTGCTAGTGTTACGAGCCGTTATTCATTTCGTCTTAGCGTTTATTGACAGCGGCTTATGTTCAGCAGTGGTACGAAAAACGTCCCTTCTTACTTACTGAGTATACAAAGAAAGATATACATAGATATACCGACAAACAACTCATTACACAGATAAATAGTAGATACAATTCTAAAAAAGGTTCGCGATTATTTTATATATTCTATCCACGTGTCAACAGTACGTGTCCATATGGCGCAACTTTCACTGGCAAAAGTAAAACGCACAATTCATGTTTCTTGTGATGTATGCCCACACAGGAATATTGTCACGTCGAGTTGTTCCAATATAGGTTACTATCACTATCAAGATACTACTTTTTTAAAACAGTTTTTTTTTACTATTAGTTCCGCAACACCTTACGCCGTTCGATTGTAGAAATCAGGTTTCCAAAAACTGATGAGTACTCCTAATTAAGGAAACCAAATGACGACTATTTTCGACTAGTAACCGGTCCAATACGGTCAGGCGGAGGAAAGAATGTCGCATATCACTGATTTAGCATTTATGAAAGGATATATCCGTTACACTATGTACTTAATCATCTCTGAACTTCAGTTTAAAACACAGTATTTAATATAAGTGTGACATAATATGTTGTAAAAAAAAGGAGTTGGCAAATTAGACTAAATACTTCATTTATTTACACTAAATCTTTTAGCCTCCTCGAAATCGAGCGAGTAGAATATTAAGACAATTTATTTGAGTGGTGACGCGATACGGGTTAGCGAACTTTAAATATCCATGATTGCGAGTTTCCTCACGATGTTTTCCTTCACTGCAGAACACTGTAAGAGTCAATTGCATGTAAATGGCCACCGATGACGACCAAAGTCCTCTCAACCTCCTTATTCTTTAGACTTAGTTTAAGCTGGCATGGTCATCAAGGCGTCATAAGAAGTATTAACTAATCAAACATTCAATTCATATTTAATTCAAGTACTTGTGCAATGTATGCGAATTCTCAACATATCCATGTTTATTTATAGATAGGTCTTGTCCTAAATAAACACACATCTGTTCTGAGAGGTCCGAACACGGAGGAGGAAACGACGTTTTTATATTATTTAGTTTTTTTTATACATGTCAGTTCATTTTTTATTGCCCGCAATGGCCGAGTAATATAATGATAATGTCATCGTGGCTTCGAATCTTGCCGAGGACAGACAAATTGTATGATATATAAAAGCAGTTTTAGTGATGGAGCTAAATAGATTAATACATATATAAGATTTTAAGAGAGGAGGTAGTCCAGTACGGACACTTCTAATAAAAGTCGACAGATATAGTCCCACACACTTCAGTCTCGTGAATAATTCATTTGTAGACAATTTTGAAATATCTAGCACAAAATAAAAGTGAAAAACATAGAAAATGTCCCGTTTCAAATGGTTTTAATAGCTAGGGAATAAGAGTTATAAATATAGTTATAAAAACTCCTAGCATATTGCATTGTAATTTGTAGTCCGATACCAAGGCGACTTAATGGAATTATACAATTAATTTTTAATACCAGTATATTATATATAGAAAATGCTGTCTACACTAACTAATATTAGATCGTAATAGCATTTGTTAATACAACATGATAAAAACATGTGAGATGATGGATTTGGCTTTCCATTGGCATTCCATTTCCATGTTTTTATCATGTTGTATTAACAAATGCTATATATATAATTTAGTTTGTCTAGAATCTAGATAATGAGATTAAGTAATTACGGAATTGGATTATTAGATTGGATGGACTCAGCGTGGGGAATTGGCTGGTGTGTCCGCGTGGGAGCGTCGTCTAACCGGTTCGATCGCCGTCCGTTCCACCTCAACTCCCGTCCGTAGCTACTAAAAAAAATATCATACTAAGTCAACGTCAGATCGTATGAAAAAAAATAAAAAAATGAATACTTAGTTAAATTAAAAAAAAAAAAACTAGACAAGCGCAAGTGACTCGCCTGATGTGGGTTCCGAAAAACGTGTTTTTGTCTATGTAAAGGTTTGCTCTAAATATTGTTACTAGAAAAAAAAATTGCACGTATTTTATATATATTTATTACTGTGTGTTAGTTACTATTCATACATTAATCTAAAACCATGAAACATACATAAAGCTTATTCGAAGTGGTCTCCATTGGCTACAATACAGTCCTTTAAACGTTGAGGCCAGTTATCAATAGAACCACGCACTCTTTCCATGGGAAAAATCTTCACTGCCAATCGTATGGATTGTTTTAGGGACTCCAAATTATCATGGCATTAGGAGCAAGCCTTACTCTCTAAAACTGACTATAAATCCAGTGCATTAAGATCGGGACTAGATGACGGCCAGTCTTCAGCTCTGATGATGTCGAGAACGTTGGTTTCTAACCAAGATTGGGTAGATCGATCTTTATGGCCCAGCACCGAGGTTTTCTGAAAGGATCATTCTTGGTTATTGGAAATGGTGTTCTTAAGGGGCTTAACTACCTTTTCAAGAACACAACGACAGATCGTCCGACAGAAATACAAATAGACAGAGGAACGGAAACTTAAGAAGAAAAATTGTCAACAAATAAATGAAAGCATAATTAAATTTAAATTCACACATCGTCCACATAATTTGAAAAATTTAACAAAAGAACCAAGTAAACAGTGGCTGTAGTTTCTCAGGTCGTGAAGTGTTAAAAGAATGCACCTCGTAAGCATATTTTTTATCAAACGTCTCATTATTGTTCTAAAATGATTTCCAGACTTCATTAAATGAAAAGCTTTATCGCTAAAGAGGCTTTATTAGAGGTGCGCTTTATATTAAAGTTCCTCAAAAAAGGATAGAGATGTTTTGTCTGCTTACATACATTTGACGACCTCTGTGGCTCAGTGGTAAGCGCGTTGGCGCTCAAGCCGGAGGTTGCGGGTTCGAATCCCGCCAGGGAACAAAATATTTTCTGTGTTCCTGGGTCATGGATGTGTATTAAATATGTATATTACATAATAAAAATCTTAAATATATGTATAGTATAAAAGTATTAAATTTATATTTCCGTTGTCTGGTACCCGTAACACAAGTTATTCGAGAACTTACCACCGGACCAGATTGACGTGGTGTGAAAGCGTCCATAGATATTATTATTACTTGCTGTCGCCTGCAGCTTCGCCCGCGTTACTCAACTCCTATAAGTCACAGCGTGATGTTTTATAGCCTATAGCCTTCCTCGATAAATAAGCTGTCTAATACTGAAATAATTTTTCAAATCGGACCAGTAGTTCCTGAGATTAGCGCGTTCAAACAAACAAACTCTTCAGCTTTATAATATTAGTATAGATTATTTTCAAATATCCGACTATAGATTTATTATAATAAGAGTAGGTAAATAATAACAGTATTAACACTCGTCTTAAATTTGCTAGTCGCCTGTTTAAAACAAGGCTAACATTGGAAATCTACAAATTAATATAATAAGAGCAATTATCAATAAAACTGTATGACTTAATTGCGTTGTTATCATTGCTTTAATTACATATTTAGAATTTTGCATTGTATGAACAACGAATACAAATAAATAAATAAAATTTAAATATTAACATTTTATAATTATTGGCAACCACTGAAAATTATGAAAAATCAAATATATAAAAAATTGGCTGTCACTGAACTATGTTAATACTAGCAGCGCCCTGCGGTTTTGCGGGAATGGGAAGTACGCAGGCGGTAATAGTAGGATTAGAACTATAAATATATACCTAAATAAATATAATATTATGCCGCTTGTCGTAATAGCTTGCGAGTCGATTTTACTGCTAAGGCACGACAATAAATGTTTCACATGAAATATTTTCTTAATTTTTCTATCGAAGTCTGAGCTCTTAGAATGTTAGGGAATTATTTAACAGATTTTTCTGTCCTTCACCCGCGGAGAGAGGCCTCGTAGGTGGCCTCCTCTTTTACCCGCTCTTCGGCCTCCTTCTGGAACACTACTGCCTCGCAGAAGTCGTCGTCACCGAGCATCGAGATTATGACGCTCGGCAGAAACAAGTCCCCTCCGATGACTAACGTTAGATCGCGACGGAGCTTGTTCCGCGCCCATATGTAGGGTCAAATACAGGGGTCTCTGTTGAGATCCTCAACCATCTCCAGCCAGACCGCCTCCTTGGCTCGGCAAATAGCCTGCTGCAGGATCATCCGCTTCTCCACGTAAATCCTGATCACCCTGTCGACGTCCTGGGGGCGCCGTCGCCTGGGAGTAGACGTCTCGCGGGCGGCCACCCCTAGCTTCGACAACGGCGGGAGACTCCACCGGCCTCCTCTGCCATCCCGATCGGAAGGGTCGAGTTAGAAATAAACATTTTACAGCTTTTTTTTTCTTTGACGCCGGGAAATACTCTAAGGCATCCCGCGGGGAAGTGGGTCTACTCAGGCGGGTATGTGGGACTCGCTGCACCCAAAAAAGAAGGGTACAAAGAGCAGCTCCCTCGGCTCAATTTATTTCGCACAATGTGTTGGGTTCACCTTAGGCTACTGAGCCCCACCGCCACGACAAGGCTTGAACCATGGTTACACATTACATTTTATAGCCTATGTTACTCGCTGATCAAGTGACTTTCTATCGGTAAAATAATTTTTCAAATCGAACCAGTAGTTTCGGAGCCATTGAAATAAAAATAAACAATTAAATCTTTCTCCTTTATAATATTAGTATAGACTATAGACAATTACATTTTTTCCTTAGAGTCCTGAAAATATAAAAAAGAACTTGTTATAGTATATAGTATAAAGGAGTAAGATAATACTTTCTTTCTGAAGTACCTATTTAGCAAAGAGTTTAAGGGGTAAGATGGACAACATAGCATCCAGGACTTTTACAGTAACTTTTAATAACAAGAGCCCTATTCTATTATCTAGATGTAACGTGCTAGACGTGCTGAGGTTGTAAAGTTGAGAATATGTTTTTTAATTAATCTTATAAAATATATTTATTATTAACACTTTAATGTACCGACTTTTACACTGTTCATAATTAAATTTGACGTATAAACAACTATACCATCCAGCATCATAAGTTAATTTACTTATCAACTAATAGTAAGTAGAGAAAAAAAGTGTGTGTGTCAGCTCCGACGCACGATTGGAGTTTACTCCTTACGAACAATAATTATAATATATATCGAATAGAAAAAAAGGGTAAATGAACGCATCTGCTAAAATGATAAGAGAAACAAACATATATCTACAGATATATTTTTATACAGATATAAAGATTTATTTTTAAAAGGATTTAATTTTATTCACCCATACAAATACTTTCCTCTTGTCACTGTCAAAAAAATGAATAATATTCAATGTATTGAATGCAAAAAAATGCTATATTTTCTATCAATAATGATATATTTTGTATTGTACGTAAACTTGTTTTAATGACAAGTCTTATGGTGAAGATTACTACTAGATACTACTTGGACGATCACATTAGAGGTAGTTTCGAAGTTAAAAAAAGTGAAGAAATCTAAAATTGGTGCTAACTGGAGAGTCAACTTTTGAAAATTAAAAATAAAATATCTTACATTGAAGAACAGATGAAATAGCAAAAAAAAAATTGTGAAAAAACTATAGTTGGTGCTAACTTGAGCGTCAAATTTTGAAAATTAAAAAAAAAATTAAATAACCAACAAAAAAAATTTTGATCGAACATTGAAGAACCAGTTAATAAAAAATGAATTTTCCCCCGCCAACTTAAGAGAGCCCTGATTGGTTAATTTTATCAAATTGAAGAGTTTCAATTTACTCCGAAAATTTGTGCAAGTTATTGTATTATTGTTAGAAAGAAATTGCAAATTATAAATATGATTTTGAAAATTTGAAAAAGAATATTTGAAAGAAATAAATATAGGTACAGCTTGGCAAAAAAGAGTATGGAAAAAATGAGGCCGCCACTTTCACATAGGTCTCATCATAATATGGAAAATCAGCAAGATAATTTAATCAAATCGTTATAAATAAATATGAAACACTAAGCTTTACTCAAAATCTAGTATTTGTCGGCCAAGTATTGTCAACATCATAGGTTTCCATTTAGTAAAATATTTAGTTCCACCTGTCACCACGTCATACTCTTTTTTGCCAAGCTATATATTAAAATTACTAGACTTTACTGGGCTGAAATTTAAAATAATTTTAAAATCGCCGCGAATATTGGAACGTAATGACTTTTTTAGTCTGTGGTAACATTTCTCAATTTTGATTTTTGAATTCATTTTTGTTATTACGTAATACGTAGTATTCTCTATATAGTTTGTGGTAGTATTCCCGTAGTATATAGGTACGTAGTAGTTTGTGTATTTGATTATTCAATCTCGAATGTCCTCTAGTTGTTTTATTTTCTTATTTCCACTCAATTTTGTAATTTCCTGGACCATGACAACTCTCGCTTTTGCATTATCCAGCAAAAAGTTTTATCAAAACGTTTTCCAAAATGTAATGTACATTGCAGTGTATGTTTGAAAAAACCATTGTGAGTTGTGACTATGATAACGTAAGAAACTACATGAAGACAGTTTTCTATACGGAAATTAATACAATGCCAATTACATAAAAATCAAAATTTTGATTTCATATGCAATTTGGTTAGTAATTTTTTCACATACATTAGTGGTGCAAAGATATAAATAATATATTATGTGGACGCAGAAAAGACACAGTGATAGTGATACAGTAAAAATTTACCTAGTCAATATTTTAATAATAGAAGAAAAAATAAAATAATAATTAATACCTACACATTGTTTTATTTAAAATCCTACATAATAACGTCACGTCAATTTTAGCTAATGCTGACCAAATGTTACTTATTTGTCTTGCAAATCATTGCAATTGAATAAAGTATTATCCCCATTTTTTCAGCATTAGCTAAAATTGTTTAAATATCTTAAATATTTCATATATACTGGTCGTGTGATTGACTTTTAGTGCTGTAATATTGCGTTAGATGGCGTTGGTGGCATTATTTTAAGATACGCTGTGTAATGTATTCCATCTCATTCCTTTACACTTTCAATCCTACAGATATATATGTTTGTCTCTTTCTACGTAATGCCTCAACTTTTAGTGTTACACTTGATTTTACTGCTCATAAAATTTCCGTACCGGGCCTTATAACTCAAATCGTTTCTTATGGAGTAAACTCCAAAAAAAAGGTTGTCTGTAAAGTCGGTTTACTGACGATAGTTGAACGTGACAACGTCATAAGAAAATGGAACTCCTCACAGCAAGGTAACGCCGCATGCGTCATGTTTTTTCATTCGTGCAGCCAGCTCCATCGAATTATAAGACGTTGTCACGTCAAAAATCTTGAATTTCCGGAATCTGACGTTAGTTGCAGACGTTCGTTTGTCAGTCTCATCGCTTAGAGCTTGTTTTGTAGTACCTAGCCAATAACGTAATGTATACCTTGGCTAACAGATAAAATACTCTCCGAAGTCCGAATAAATAAGAAATGCTTGCAGAATAATTGAACCCGAAATGCAACTCCTTAGTGACAAATATATCTTAGTATAATAAAAATAACGAGGATATAAATTAATTATTAATGATATTTTAATTATATGAAATATTGTTTAAAATCTCAAATTAATGATGTTTGAAAGTTCAATAAGCGTTTCATATGGGATAATGAAATGGGTACATTTCATGTTTAAGAATAAATATATTAAATGTATTTACAATAACATACTTTGTTATTATGTATTTGTAATATTTTATAGCATTTTATCGGTAGGAGGCAAGCGCTGTGCCGCGCTCCTGGCTGCATAGGTACAACCATCTTGCTTGTTTCACCCGTGAAACAGCTGTGTTTCGGAGAGAAGGGCCTGTCTTGACAGGCAGTGTAATTACTGGCACCGAGACTTAACATCTTATGTCTCAGGATAGGCAACACATAGATGAGTTGCCTGGGCTCGTTCCAGGTAAACTAGTTTATGTTCATGGGCAACGTCAACCACTTACCATCAGGTGGCACGTTTGCCAGTTTGCCTATCCAACTAACATTTAAAAAACTCGGTTGTCTGTAGTCGGTTTACTGACGATAGTTAAACGTGTCAACGTCATAAGAAAATGGAACGCCTCAGAGCGAGGTAACGCCACATGCGTCATGATTTTTTCATTCTTGTAGCCGGCTCCATCGAATTATAAGACGTTACACGTCAAAAAAAACATTTTATAAATATCTATATCGACAATATTTCTGTGAAGCGATAAATGAATGCCACCCACCGAGAACAATAAAAAACCTTTTAGGTGATTTGAGAGAAAAGGTCTCCATTTCATCCTTTGTCAGGTATGTCAAAATTATATGACACCTACAAATAGACACGTTGTTTCTTTGATTTATTTAATAATGGAATTTATTTTATGGTATTTTTATGTAAGAATAAAACGTTATCGTTTTATTAGGCACAAAACCTCATTCAGCGTTCATTTGAATAATTAAAGAACGAGATATGTTTACATAGAAACAGGTCGAATATTTTATGTTTTTATTGCGTGTACAATTGAGTACAAGTTGGAGCGAAACGGTTTGTAGCTCAATAACAAGGAACATCAATTACATACACAAGGGCGTCGCTGCACGCGTTATAGTTAGCGGCTATATTCACCTTGACATTCTTAATGCCGTTTTGGAAGCGCATTGCCGTTGTTTATCGACTGGAATACTTAGGACTCGATAAATATTCTTACCAACTTTAAAGTTTACGCAAATTACACTGTAATTAAACAACTTTTACGGATGTTATTGCGGTATATTATGTTTTACGTTCGACGTTTATTTACTATGGTTACGGAAGGACTGGCCATGGCTGTTGAAAAGTATCCCAAGCGTCGGGCATGTAGGAAACTTACCGACGTTTTATATACCACCCAAATAAACTTCAAATTTCAATAAAAATGTTAATGTCCTGTGGTTTCGAAATTCGAATGATATGTATGATGATAGATTTACTGAATGATTTAAGATTCATAACATTAAACGTCGTAATCATTGCATTTATTTTATTACGGCTTTACTGAATAAAATCGAAATCGTAACCCAGAAAACGTACACACAGTAAATTAATTTATTAATGTCTAGCTGTTGTCCGTAGCCTTGCCTTTTTTTCTTTTACGCCGGAAAATGCTCTTGAGGCATCCCGCCGGGGAGTGGGTCTCCCCAGGCGGATATGTGGGACTCGCTGCGCCCGAAAGATGGTAAGTGGACGCATCTCTACCCACTAAAACCCGGCGAGTGCCACCAGTGCCGCCTTTGGTGAGGTGCCCCGTATCTGTTAAGCTAACAGGGCACCTCGACGGCTAGTCAGTCCCGCAAGGGACCGACACCACCTCCACAGAGGGGTTGTCCCACACCAGAGAACAACCCCTCCCAACGTCGGGACAGAACAATAGGGTGAGGTTCCTATCCTCGCCCCTTGCCCCCTACTCTTTTGTCTCCTCTTCTTATAAGAGGGGTACAAAGAGCCCCCTCGGCTTAATTAGCTTCGCCCAAGGTGCTGGTCTCACCCTAGGCTACTGAGCCCCACCGCCACCCCAAGGCCAAGGTTATCGATCATAATACTACCTACTATATTAAATACATGGTACCTGGCAGAGGTAATGGCGGCTGGCTTGCACTTTCATCTTATATTCAATCGTTGAAATCAAACAACGTCAAGGGTCATTTTGTTCAAAATTAAATCCTTATAATTTATAACGTATTTATTTCGATAAGGAATTAATCGTCAGGCTTCATATAAGCTTATAAAAACTCATTCGCAATTCATACATTATTTTAGAACAAATTTTATTATCATAATAAACCAAAATAAAGATTATAGTTACCTTAAAAGGTAGACATTTGCTGTCGCCATAATTATTACTGTGTAACTTTAACCCTTTACGCAGCGCACGCAATAATAGCTATTTATAAAGAAATATTGTTCTCTATCTCTATCGATTTAAATATTGTTCTCTATCTCTATCGATTTAAATATTGTTCTCTATCTCTATCGATTTTCCCAATGATGCTCCGCTCCTATTAGTCATATCAGAATATTATATAGCCTGTAACCTTCCTCGATAAACGAACTACATATTTACAACACAAAAAGATTTTTTCAATTCGATCCAGTATTTCCCGAGATTAGCGCGTTCATCTAAACAAACCCTTCAGCTATATAATATTATAGTATAGATAGCTGTTGCCCGCAGCTTCGCCCGCGTTAATTTAAATATACAGACGTAGATGGATTGATGATGATTATTATTTTTATAGCCTAAGTTACTCCGTAAAACGTCAGTTATCTGTCAGTAAATGTCCGGTCAAAATCGACCCAGCCGTTTCACAGATTAGCCGGAAGAAACAGACAGACAAAAATTGTAAAAAATGCTATTTTGGTATATGTACCGTGTATACATCTGTTTAAATGTTACAAACTCCAATTTAATTTATCTGTATAGATGTAGGTATATATTTATGATAATACTTATATGCGCAAATTTCAATCATTTTTTATAACTTTTCTTTTGGTTTTTATAAATATAACACAACAATTAGAACCTCTTCACTGTATAAGTCTAAAGGCTCTTTCAAGATAACAAAACTTCATTCGCAAAAAGATTCACTTCATACAGTCATCCATCCATATACTTATAATGTATCATCTAAATGCTCTCTCAAGGACTGAACCATCTTCAAACTAAAATCAAAGTGACTAATTTTCTATCAGGCCTGGGTTACATCGGACTGAATGTTTAATGTCTGGGGTAGAACTATTGTGCCGGGATGACTATTAATGTATTTATATTTTATGTTGTTATGTTTTTCTTTAGTATACTTTTAGACTAATTTACTTTAATGCTTATGAACGTGTGATTTATAAATGTGTCCTGTACGCGTCTAATTCTTTCGTAATCTGTAGCTATTACGATAGTCCAAGATACAAGTGTAGCTCTATCTCTCTCATTTTCATTTTCACGTTTGACTGTTAGTGTTTTTTTTTACACCTACAACTGAGCACAGAATATATTATATTATATATACATTCACGTCTATTCTATGTTCCTAAGTTTCAACTCATTTTTTGGAATTACTATGCTGCCAGTCATAGCTTGACACCAGCTATAAAAGAACTTAATCTCCGATAAAAATGTAGTACTACTAGTGTTCATAACTTCAATTTTGTATTGATTTGTAACCGTTTTACATTGTGTTTGAACACAAAAGGACACCTTAGAAGTAGCAAATCGTTAAGCGGTAAACAATCGCCTTTCATGTTTACAGTGTCTGTGTCGATGTTGCAGGTTGATGTTTTGTTGAATTGGACTTCATAATGTCATTATTTAATAGTAGTTATTCCCCGCGGTTTCACTCGCGCATTTCCCATTTCCGCGGATATACGGAGACAAAGTATAGGCTACGACACACTGATAATGTAGCTTTGTATCAGGGTAATAACTTTTAAAGTCAGTTTAGTTTTTTTTTGACGTGACAACGTCTTATAATTCGATGGAGCCGGCTGCAAGAACGAAAAAACGTGACGCATGCAGCGTTACCTCGCTCTGAGGCGTTCCATTTTCTTATGACGTTGTCACGTTCAACTATCGTCAGTAAACCGACTTTACAGACAACCGATTTTTTTAAAAGTGAAAGCGTAACAAGGAAACAAATTCACATTCGTATTTATAATATAAGTAAGGAAATAGTAAATACATTTAAAAAAAATAGTATTATTATTACTAATTACATAAAACGATAAAAACATATGAAATACAAACGATAGCAATTGACTTCTGAATAAACTCCAAGGAAACCTTCAATTGACATGAAAGCTAAATACCAAATTGGCGGTAAAGTTTTTGATGCTAATCCTAGAAAATTTTGTACTTTTAAGCATCTACGATAATAGATAGAAATTTATATCAATAATCACAGAATATTTAAAATGCAGTTACATTTGCTTTTGTAACACTTAAACCGGAAAACTTAATCAAAAGTCATCGAATATTTAATTAAGTTAATAAGTTATAATGAATGTGTAGTCTGCGTGATAGATGTGACGGTTAACATCTACAAAGGTACTTATATACACTTAATATAACAAAACTGAATAGTTGTTTATTTGCACTCTCCAACCTCTAGAACTACAAGTCTAGACTGTCAGTCAGTCAGTCAGATTTTGAAGAAAAAAAATCAACTATATTGAGAAAGAAAGTATGATATATGGCATTTCTTTGCACTCTCCAACCTCTAGAACTACAAGTCTAGACTGTCAGTCAGTCAGTCATATTTTGAAGAAACAAAAAAACTATATTGAGAAAGAAAGTATGATATATGGCATTTTTTTGCACTCTCCAACCTCTAGAACTACAAGTCTAGACTGTCAGACAGCCAGTCAGATTTTGAAGAAAAAAAATCAATTATATTGAGAAAGAAAGTATGTTATATGGCATTTTTGTTTAGTCTTTGTTTTGTTTAACTACAATTGGAATTCAAAAATCTCAATGATCATGCTAATTATTGAAATTTTATATTTTCTACATTCATAACTTTTAATATGCAATATTTATATCTGTGTGAGAGTTCATAAATTGATAATGGTGTTGAATTTAATACATAACTCATACACTTGATTTCAAAACCCTAGAAAAGAAAACATGCAGTTCCATTTTTGAAATCGAAACTGGATGGACAACTGTCCCAAACTAAGGAAACCTGTCTTATATTACACGGCTTTAAGAATCCGAACAAAATGTAACGTGGTTAAATACGCCGTGCAGGGGATCGGGAACTGCACACGGAATGTGATTGTGTGCTAATGCGTATCCCAACTTCCGCTCCGACTAAACATTGATTTTCATAACACTGTACAATATAAAAACTTATTCTTTTCGTATTTGAAACGTCTTATTATACATTCGTACATACTTACCCTGTTATAAAATTTTATTTCTGCTCATTTGGACATAAGACACAAAAACTCTAAAAAAAAGTGATAAATACGGTAAATATCGGGTTTTTAGTTTTAAAAGTGAAAATAAGCATATAAGGCTATTCGGTCAAGAAAAACACCACTCCGAATAAAGATTATAACAATATATAATAACTTTTGTTACTACACATATAAGAACTACTATTATATATACATATAAGAACTTTTGTTTTCGTATTTAAAACGTATTTGTTTGCCATGTTTTGGACGTCTGTTAAGCTAGAAAGGTCAAGTCAGCAGAATCACTCGTTTTATATATCAAAATTTAGTGCTCATTTAGTGCTAATTTAGTGCTGATAACAGATATTTGGTGCTGTGATAGGTGGACCAAAAATGAGAACACTGCTAACTTTTAATTAAGCTAGCAGTGTACCATTCGTGACCGCGCTATGATACAGTTGGGGCGAAAGGCACATGAGCTAATAATTTAGTGCTCAATTAGTGCTAATTTTGTGCATATAACAAATATTTGGTGCTGTGATAGGTGGACCAAAAATGAGAACACTGCTAACTTTTAATTAACCCATTAACGCTCAAAATGAACCCAATTACATTTTTAATGGTTTTGCTTTAATTTTATATTAAGAAACACACAATTATAAAGGTCAGGTAAAGAAAATAAAAAAAAAATATTTTTTCAAAAGTTACAGGGGTGTACCCAAGCGAGTACAATGGGCAGATCAAGTGTTAAAAATACCGAAACATGGTTTCTCCAGACAAAGTGTTTTTGAGCACTTTGAACTACTCCAACGTACTCTGATCTGGCAATTTACACATCTTAATTGATTTGTGATCAATTCAGGTGTATAGCCATTATTTTGACGATCTACATGCACTACCACATTTGATGAAGGACGGTTTCTTTAAGGTTTTGATCGACGCAAATAAGCCCGTGCGATACTTCGTCTAGATAGGTCCAGTTTCGGTGTCCGAAGCGTACTGATTTCCCTATTCCCCATAATAAACTGCTTGGCTGTATGATGCTCATAATATTTTATCATATATCCGTCGATAGACAAATTCTCGTGAAATACTCCCCACTGGCTAGAGCTCCTCTGTTAAATATCGCACAAGGGCTTTACCTTAGACATCGGGTCGTTAGATGAAGCCATCATGTATGATCAACAAAATGTTGATTTTGTTTTATCTCCAAGTAGCGATTTGTAGACATACCGTTTGCAACGAGTGGCTCACATAGATCTTCATCCAAAGACTAATAAGCACGCTCCGTAGGTAATTGGTTCAGGCTATCGCCTCACAAAAGTATGTCCAAAAAGTTTTTCTGTCTATTTAGAATTGAAAGTTATACCTATTACTTTGACCTGCACACAAAATACTCTGTTCGTCTATCAAATCACACATTTGATCGTCAAAATACTTCTCAAAGAGCATCACTGGAGTACAGTCGTTTATATCATTACATACATGGTTCAATCGTTCTTCAATGGCGTTATTTACTTCTTATGCAGTTGAGTAAAGAAAGAATATAGGTATAAGAGTAAAGAAGAATAAAGTAAGTAGTTGGTAAGGTTTTCCGCCAGATAGATAACCCATCTATGAGTGTATCAGTAGACCCAGCCATACGAGAGCATTTTGTAGTTGAGGCATACGTCGAAAGCAGCTCATCATCACTGCTGTTATCGTCCGAGGATACTCTTCTACGTCAAAATAAGAAGTACTTCAACATTTCTATGTGACGGTCCCTGGGACATCTCTTGGCAATGCTTGTGTCACAAGATCATCTTCTGGGCTCTCGCCTTCGTCAGTTATAGCACCAGATTTAGATGGAACTGTGAGAAAGACGTACTCATAATCATCTCCTTCAGCAATGATAGAATTGTCTGCCATTTCTAACTACAAATAGTGGTATTGCAATGAAAAGATTCGCTTTTGAACCAGTTTCTATTAATAATTATCTCTAAAAAATCAAAATAAAATATAAGTACATCTGCCCATTGTACCTGCTCAGGTACAGTAGGAGAAACACGAATTTTTTGACGAACCAAATTACTTGATTTCAGTTTTTGATAATTTATTGGAAATAATAGAATGTGAACATGTTTCTTAGAAACAATTTTTAATAAATTATAGTTTATAACATTTAAATATTAATCAATTATTTTACCGTGCGCGCTCATAGTTGAACACTAAACAAATCACCTTCAACCCTTACAAATTAAGAATAACAACTGGATCATTTTTCGTCTAGATTAATATATTATACTTATATTTATACTGTAAAGACATTTTTTTACATTTTTATTGGCAATCACAAAAATTATCGCGGTTTTTCCTGGTACGCTTGAGTACGGCGGACGGTAATGGGTTAAGCTAGCAGTGTACCATTCGTGACCGCGCTATGATACAGTTGAAGCGAGAGGCACATGAGCTAAAAATTTAGTGCTCAATTAGTGCTGCCAGTATAAGCAAACAGATTTTTGAAAAATATTTTTTTATTTTTTTTCAATTCAACTGCTGCTAGTATAACGACGCCAGCAGTCTTAAGAGCTAGAAAGAGACTCTAAAACGAGAACTAATGGAATTGAAAGACGTCAACATTTATTGCTCAATTAGTGCTGCCAGTGTAGCAAAGAATTTTTGAAAAATATATATTTTTTTAATTCATCTACTGCTAGTATAACGACGCCAGCAGTCTTAAGAGCTAGAAAGAGACTCTAAAACGGGAACTAATTGAATTGAAAGACGTCACCATTTAGTGCTCAATTAGTGCTGCCAGTATAGCAAAGGATTTTTGAAAATATTTTTTTTTTCAATTCAACTATTGCTAGTATAACGACGCCAGCAGTCTTAAGAGCTAGAAAGAGACTCTAAAACGGGAACTAATGGAATTGAAAGGCGTTACCATTTAGTGCTCAATTAGTGCTGCCAGTATAGCAAAGGATTTTTGAAAAATATTTTATATTTTATTATTTTTCTAATCAACTACTGCTAATATAACGACGCCAGCAGTTTTAAGAGCTAGAAAGAGACTCTAAAACGGGAACTAATTGAATTGAAAGACGTCACCATTTAGTGCTCAATTAGTGCTGCCAGTATAGCAAAGGAGTTTTGAAAATATATTTTTTTTTCAATTCAACTACTGCTAGTGTAACGACGCCAGCAGTCTTAAGACCTAGAAAGATACTCTAAAACGGGAACTAATGGAATTGAAAGACGTCACCATTTAGTGCTTAATTAGTGCTGCCAGTATAGCAAAGGATTTTTGAAATGTATTTTTTTAATAATTTTTTTCAAAGCAACTACTGGTAATATAATGACGTTCGAAGTTTATTCTTTTGGGTCAAGATAATTTTTTCATCTGTGTAGGGATAACATGCAGGGTCAACCGGTTTTCGGATTCTTTTCATTATAATTTAATTGATAGAAAAATCTTAAAAAATTGTATGCTGTCTGTTAAATGCAGTATAATCAATTTTTATCATAATTTAATTACATTTCGCAAAAACATTTTCAATTCGACTGTCATTATAAATTTGTTGACGTTAAGTCATGAAGAACATTATGGAAGTCACACAGATATTAGTGTGAAAAAGTTTTATTTATTACATGCAAATATGTAATTATTGCCATATATAGAGTCTTCTTCTCGCTCTTGAGACTGCTGGCGTCGTTAAATTAGCAGTAGTTGCTGTGAAAAAAATATAAAAAATATATTTTTCAAAAATCATTTGCTATACTGGCAGCACTAATTGAACACTTAATGGTGACGTCTTTCAATTCCATTAGTTCCCGTTTTAGAGTATCTTTATCGCTCTTAAGACTGCTGGCGTCGTTATATTAGTAGTAGTTACTTTGAAAAAAAATATATTTTTCAAAAATCATTTGCTATACTGGCAGCACTAATTGAGCACTTAATGGTGACGTCTTTCAATTCCATTAGTTTCCGTTTTAGAGTTTCCTTCTAGCTCTTGAGACTGCTGGCGTTGTTATACTAGCAGTAGTTGCTTTGAAAAAAAAAATAAAAAATATTTTACAAAAATCTGTTTGCTTATACTGGCAGCACTAATTGAGCACTAAATTTTTAGCTCATGTGCCTCTCGCTTCAACTGTATCATAGCGCGGTCACGAATGGTACACTGCTAGCTTAATTAAAAGTTAGCAGTGTTCTCATTTTTGGTCCACCTATCACAGCACCAAATATCTGTTATCAGCACTAAATTAGCACTAAATGAGCACTAAATTTTGATATATAAAACGAGTGATTCTGCCAACTTAACCTTTCTAGCTTTACAGACGTATGTTTTGGGGTGCTCGATATTTCGACTTTCGACATTATCTACGAATGCTCTGAGCACGAGACACTAGAAACAAGAACCTTGTTAATTTAAAATCTTATATTGAAATGTGTGATTTGAACTGGAATGAAAAGTAAATGAGCTTGTACTCAAGGCTTAAGGGGTTATTCGGTCACTCAGAACTCTGCTCCGATTAAACATTGATTTCTATAACTTAACATATAAGAACTTATTCTTTACTTGATTTGAGTTAGAATGAAAAGTAAATGAGCTTGTACTCAAGGCTTAAGAATCGGTCACTCAGAACTCCGCTCCGAATAAACATTGATTTCTATAAATTAATATATAGGAACTTATTCTTTTCTTGATTTGAGCTGGAATGAAAGTAAATGAGGTTGTATAGAAGGCTGAGGGGGCTATCCGGCCACAAAAAACTCGGCCGCGGCCAAGTTTCCTCTTTTCTTTTTTTGATGTAGGGGCTCGTCCGTATTTTATGAGTGTTGCAGTGTTTATATCTCTTATAAATTGTGAAGTATACACGTAAATAATAATAGAATGAGATTATTTTATATGCGCTTTTGAAGGGTAGTCTATCTTGTTAGTAAATAACAACGTACCTACAGACAGAATCGATAGTTTACTAGGGTTTGTTTTTATACATAAATCATCATAATAAACAGTGAGGCAGAATTTAAGAGATCATATATTTAAATTATACAAAATTAATAATATATGCATATGTTAATTTGACTCGTATAGTAATTATTATATTTATATTTTTTGATTCTGTTGACTAGTAAAACAACTTTTTACAAGTTGCCTACTAAATTGTAACAAGCCAAAAAAATATATAATCTGTATGAAAAAAATGTCCTGCAAATATTGCATATCACTAAGAATTCTACATAAGAGTTATAGATTTAAAAATGCTACTACTACAAACCCATAGCTAAACTTCTTCGTATTTGCATGTACAGTATAAAATAAAAACGAAAAAAAATATTTCTTTTTTCTAGTGTAATACAAAGTAATATGTAAAATTGATATTATTACATATTTGTTTCTGTAACATTTAAAATGAAACATTCGCCAAAGCAGATCCCTATTAAGGTCTTAACATTCACATAAGTCAATTCCAAGTCATAAACAGGATGGAGTCATTGTTGGGAGGTACCAAGCTGTATAATATCATTTCTTTTATAATCATTAATGATCTCACAATGTCATAGTAGTAGAGTTCATTTGACGTTCAATAAGATACTACGTACATCATTACAACATTGTATATTTTATATATAATTGACAAACAGAATAATTATTGCACGCCTCATACGCGAAGCGTTGAGAGTGCTCTACTCTCGGCATGTCAAAAAAGTAGTTTTCTCGAAACTGAAATTGATTTTTTGTTATTTATATCGCACTTACAGGTTAATATGAGTGCACTTATATCAAGTCAAATAATCTGTCCGGCACAAAATATATTTCAATTACAATTATTTTGCTTAAAATAGTTAATAATAACATTAAAGATAATCTTTTATGGACGTCCGTGTTTAGCTGTCTCTATGTGACAGGGAAATTGGTCGAAAATATTATCGCACCAGATATTTTTATCATCTAAATTCTAAAGTAACGATGGCTGGAGTTACTCAATATTAATATGAGCGTTCAATTCACTATTGTTTAATTTTAAAAAACTAAGATACCAGATGGGTAGACAATGTCCGTACAGTGGTCAGTCCGTCCGCTTGTGGCGAGGGATCGGTCGTTTTGTTTTATTTGAGGGAGGCCTATGTTCAGCAGTGGACGGACAGGGGCTGATGATGACGAAGATAAATAAGATACGACTGTGTATTTTACAAGAATTTCAGACTGATTATTCATTGCTGAGCAACTGACAGGTCAATTGCTTAGATGTGTATTTTACTAATAATCAGTTTTGTATCATCTAAGTAACACACTTTGGACTTTCTCAATTAATATGAGCGTTAAATTCTGTCGCTTAATTAATATTACTGTTTATAAAATCTAAGATACAACTAACAAATGTGCATTTATATCAGGTTGTTTATTCATTGCTAAGCATCTGACAGGCTTTAACAAATAACAATTTTACTGTGAAAAATAAGGTTGAGGCGTGCACTTTTGGATTTCCTAAGCTTTTCTTACCTTTTACTTTGGAAGTTAATTTACACATTTAATTAAATAAAGCAACATTATTTTAGAATGATACTCGCAAGCAGTGAATGCATTTATTTTATCTAATGACGAGTCTCAGTAGAAACTGAATAGCCACTTTCACCATAGGCATAAACCTCTCCTATTCAAGTCATATTGCAAGTTATGATTATCAAATTTATAATCATGATCCTTAAGCGCTTTCATATTAAAACTGTTGATTAAATGAGAAAGAATTTAACTTGCTTATACTTATAACAATATTCTTATACTAGCATATAATATGATGAAGCAAAGGATATATAATAAGTATGAAAACATGTATTTCGCAATAGCCACATAATTTGATTAATTTTATATAAAAAAGTCGCTTAAATACATAAAAAATTAACTTATTCAGATATGGCAGATGGGTGATGTTTAGCATGGGTTAGACCGACAACTTTAACTCTCATGTAAGTATTCTTAGTATGAGCCAGGTGAAGAATTTTTTTTTTCCAAAATATAACTAAGCATTTTGTAGCAATATTAATGCTCCTATTAAAAAAAATGTAATACTACATACTATAATTATGATGTGTGGAAGTGCCCAGTGTAAAATGAAAGAAGAAGAAATAATTAAAAACACAAATATTGTAGCCATTATTTTAATGTTTTTTTTTTCAAATTGTCCTATGCTGATGGTCTAATGGCCTTTAGAGCTTCATCGGTACAGTAGATGAACAGATGGCCTTTAAAATTAAACCTTAGGATAAGTGTTCTAATAATATATAAAACTATCTCGTTGTTATTTAGTGAAAACATAAAGGTCCTAACAGTCAGATAAAAAAGTATAGGTATTACAAAATATGTCCAGCAAATAACTTTCAGAAATCTAATAGAAGACGTAATTTTACTTTCATCTGATAAATATGTGTGCACCTTATTTAGATATTTCTTGCAATTGGACTTTGCAAATGGTTTGACTCTAATTAAGGTATTTTTATGCAAAAATCCAAGCAAGGGATAAAACAAGGCTGTTGGTTTCACAAGAAATTTATAGGTTTTCTTGTTATTCAAAGACCACTTTTCTTATTACCATATAGTCACATCCATCTAAACAACATAATGATTGTCTGGATAAATTGACATGAAATGATGTTTCAAGGTTCGAAGATTAAGCTAATGAATTGATTGCAATGCTTTTTTATTACACTACTACATAACATAAAATTAAGATGTGGGAAGGAGTTTATTAATATTATATAAATAAAAGATAAGTGAAGAATGTGCGGCAAAGTTTTAAATATTATGTTCATTTTTATTCTACTAAAATTATTTTAGTTTATGCATTTTATGTTATTACAAGGGATACATAATTATAGAAATAGGTGCGAGTAGATGTGAAATAATAAATGCGATTTTAAATGTGTTAGTAGTTAACTGCGAAATTTTGATCATTTACATTATTTAAGCAAAGAGTTCAAGAAAGTATAAGGGCCTACTATGTATATTCCTTATTTATTTATATAAGGCTCATTAAGCAGTACAAAGCATATACACATGAGATCCAGTTCAATAAATGAAGCCTGCTAAAACATTCACCAATTTAATTTTATTTTGTCTAACGACTGATGCAGCCCCACTATTGGCTAACATAAATTCTACACTGGAAAGCTACTCAAAAACGCCATTTTCAAAGACATATAACAGACATACAGTATGAAATTATGGATGGATATAATCATTTTAACAGACAACTATTTGATATATTTAATAGTAAATTTTAGTAGCTATAAAATGGTGCTCAGTGTTTAAAAGGCAGCTATTAAAAGAAGATGCTGATATTTTAGTATTCACAACACAAATTCATGTTGCAAGATATAATTGATCGGAGGCAGAGGCTGAAGGAGGAAGATGTCGAGACCACTGCAATGCTAGCCTTCAATTAAGTACCTACTTATGGTGTTTGTGCTGTACAAAACATGTAATGAAGACTATTGATTATGATTTGTGAAAATATAGATTGTTTTATTATATAAAATTTCAATTTTTTATTTGCGAAAACTAATTATCTCTAGTTATTACTTCTTATATGACAGACCATAAATAAAAACATTAAGATACAATATGAAATATATGAGAATAGATAACAGGCAAACCTTTTGTTTACCTGCAGATAATATACAATTAATATAATGTAAGATAATTAATTAAATTAGGCTTTCCGTTAACAAGGATTATATAGTTTTCAGGTGATGCGATATTGGGTATTACATAGATAATGCTGCCGACTTTGCTTAATTCTTTACATCTACAAGAAAAACGTGGAATTCAATAATTACAATAATTGCCAACACAAAATAATTGAATAATAATACTTTACAGCTTCAGATATTGTTTAGCACCAAGATAGGCTGATTGTATTAGCACTGTTACATTACCAGTCTGGAGTAGTTACTATATTAAAATGTTAGTCTAATGAGATTACAATAAATATAATAGCAATAATACAAAAGAAACTTATCTACGTTTATAATAAAAGAACGCTATTTTTATTGATGATATAAAAACCGGAAATTATTTGATCCATACATACACATAATATTTTGCAAAGGAATAGTAATTGAAAAAAATATAAAAATATATACAAATTAGTTAGCTAGATGACTCACCATTGTGTTCTGTAAAAATATTCGAACCGAGCATGCGGGGGTCTTTGGGCACCCGCGGTTTGTTTCTTGCCGAGCGCATGGACGCACCGCTGGCCGTGCCGCGCTCCTTCGCCTGCTGGGCCCCCATCTTGCTCACGCTGCCGCCACCCTCGCGAACCGAACCCGGCGAACGACCCCCTGTACTGACACTAATTCAATAAAAGTACCGATGGATACACTAACTCCATTTTGAATAAAAGTCTTCGTTTTCAAAATAACAAATGAACAAACATAAAATTACAACAATAGGGAGATAATTTCGCGCGATGTATTAAAATCATTTCAATCAAACATCACAGGAATTGATCGTTCAGTGAAAAACACAACCTCCGCCATTATGTGTTCTGACATGTTTGGTTTGACGTCGATTTTTTAGTTTCCTAAAGTGAGCGATGGGGGCAGCACTTGCGAACTTAATTGTCAATAGGATCCATGAAGTTGATGAAGTTAGGAAATATGTGTCTATGATATGATCCATCCCAACATTTTATATGGCAATGTATTCATATTTTTGTAAAGAAGAAAATTATAGTTATATTAATATTAAAATGTTTTGTAATTATATTTAATTTAATTATTTACCAACATCTGTAACTGTTTATGCATTCAAGTTATTTACAATTGATTAAATCTTAACAATATATTACAGTAATATAATAATATATTACCGATAGTTAAAACTAACTATTATTCACAACAATAATCGTATAGATATGTATCACTAATAGAAAAATATTTTAATTATAATCTGTAATTATTGTTCTGTACATTATTATCTGTAGTTGCTTATTAGTTCAAATATTACCTTGTAGATGTCACTATTTTAATATAACAACTAAGACGAGTAAGAAAGTGATGAAACATAAAAATTGAGTAATGTAACGCTAGATGGCGATCTATGAGTAATAAATCTCCACATAATTAATTCAGCGTTCGGAACCGTACGATAATTATCGTACACATACGATAATTTTGTGCCTACGTACGATGTACGATAGCATATTATTATCGTACGCAGATTGTACGATAATTTCTATCATGATGCAAAATTTGAGAATTTATATTATTTCACTCTTGCGCTGATAGTATAAATCGCAGTAGCATGATTTTATTTTGTCCAATAAAATCTTGGGAAAATACCGGGAAATACAAGTTCTCTATTTCTATTGGTTCCTACGATTCGCTCTGCTAAGTTTCACCACTGCCGATACTGAATACAAAATTTTGGCGTGTTTCATACCCAACTTGCATGGGAACAGTGAAATTTTGTCTGAGTGAATTTTAAGCTTGGCGCGTTTATTGAACTTAAAGTGGAAAGGGAATCAGTTCAGGTCTGTACCACGTGTAAAACATTTGGATTTCAGTGTTCTGTTGATTTGACAGCGGTGGTTTAAAAACGATAGACTATAGAGTACTTGCATGCATATCAATATTACAATTTATATGATTTATTTATCTATAATAGACATTATCCTAAAAAATACGATAATTTCGATCCATGTACGATAATTTTACGCCCCTGGTACGATAGTCAGTCCACTTCAAGTTGCTAACGCTGATAATTATTCATAATCCCGTGAGAGTACATGGATAAAGTATACTTACTGTATGTTATTCTGATGTATAAACTTTGTAAAGTTTCATTAAAATCCATTCAGTAGTTTTTGCGTAAAAGAGTAACAAACATATTTTATTAAATTATTACAACCTTTCGCGTTTAAATAATATTAGCACAGTGTAAATGACTGCTTATACTGTGTTATTAGTAAGTAGGTAGTAGGTACTTAACTACTTAGGACTCGACATCAACTCATTGTAATTTGTACGGAGTTTGTACATAGTAAGTACTTATTTTATATCTATGGTACCTATAGTAGGACTACTAATGGATATTTAAATCGGTTTAAAATTAAAATATATCGTACGTTCTCAAATATGTGTTTCGAAAATAATTTGGTTTGGATAGAATAAGGCCTTCAAATTTGAATTCATATTAAATTTAAATTGACAAAAAATAATTGCAATGCAGTAATTTTTTCGATATGGAAATTCAAAATATGTCTATGAATTTAAGTTGTTATCTTTGTTACATATAGTACCTATTTTTTAAAGTACCTGACCTAAGTAAGTTGGACGGGAAGTTATGTCACAGAATAAAAAGAGCGGTCAAATACTTGACTTTTTTGGTTTTAGAATGTGTTTGATGAGGTATCGAAACCTCCTTTTTTGTAAAATCATCATATTTGTGCAACGGTCCGGGCATTATTATGTATTAATAACGAATACTATGTCTGCCCGTTTTTTCGGATACCTGCCCATTCTTATGCGCCCACACGTAATTCCGGTTATATTACCTTTTCGGTTTTTAGGGTTTATGGAAGCAAACAAGCAGTCGGAGCCTTATGGTGACTACCGACCGTCATACACATCTGCACAACCAGATGATATGCAGATTTGTTGCCCTACTTTTTTTCTATGATCCCCAATTTGTCACCAGTAACTCACAAGCCGCACTAAGCTGTCACTTGATGCCGGTGTTATCAGGGCGCTTAATCTTAGTACAAAAAACTGGGGTCAGCAATGGGTACAATAATATAAAATCACGAAGTATATGTAGTCCCTGTAGAAAATCAGTTCAGATCTGTTTTTTAATTTTGTTGGATTATAAACGAACGATTATATGACAACTATAAATAAGAGATGGCAGTACTCTTATGTTTTAATCTTCGTAGTTCTACTATAATACGCAAGATGGCGTGAAAACAATCATGCATTTGGTTTGTTGTTTTTATTTTCGTTCATATTGAAACAGGCTAAGACCATAGGCCATGCTGCCAATTCTGTCGTAATCAATATTTTGTCTAAAATACGGAAGAATAGTGGAAACACCAAGGCACGCGGCTTCGCCCCTCCAGTTCTCCATAAATCAACTATCATTCCCCGCTCTAAGATGAAGAACTAAATAGTTTTATATGTTGTTGAAATGTTTGAAAAGAAAGAAATAATGCATTTAAATCGAAGTGTTTTTGTTTCATTGTTTAGTAATGTGAATAAATTACTGTTCGCTTTCCTACATAACTGCAAATTAATTTTGTAATTCATATTCCAAAAAAATTACCTAAAAATATCTAGACCAAATACATAGCAGGCAAAATATTATATGAGGGGTGTTATTTAAATGGTTAGCACAGTAATTAGTATTTTTGTGAGCAGAAAAATATAATAATATGTAAGCAGAAATAGCTAATTGATCAGCAACTCATGGTGGGCAAACATTTCAAAATCAATTAGCAATTTATGTCATTCTGGATGGCAATAATTATTTTTGTACAGCTTATTAATTATATAAGCTGCAGTGAGCAGCTCTGGTTTAATAAAATTTTGGTAAGCACTAAGAGGGTAAGCAAAAAAATTCATTTTGTGCTGCATATAAAAGTAGCAAAAATACTTAACTTGTCATGTAGGTACACAAGTACTTAAGCTATATCTTTTCTCTAAAGCATCACAAACCAATACTTTTTCAATCATAGATTTAGTTGTAGAACAAACCGAAAAATGGGATTTTGTTCGTCATAAATTCGGTAACAAACCACAAAAACTTCATGCGGATGCAAACAAAATATTGGTATGCTGACCAAATTATTTAAATGCATTTTTTTGGCTCACCAAATTTTATAATTGCTGGATATTTAATTACTTCTCTTACTTATATATAACAGACAGTAGGCGATATACGTTAGACTAAATTATAATGTATAACTCAAACTGAGCTTTATTTAAGCTTAAATTACTCTACTTTGGCAAATCCTTCAGAAAGCCAAAGCAAAAGAAGAAGAAGAAAAGTAGAAGTTGGAGAAAGTTTAATTGCTATATTTTGTTTATTTTTGTGATCTTAATGTTATGTTAAACGTTTGTTGTTGAGTTGAGCTAATGTTTCTCAAACTAATACATATTAGTGACCAGAAAGTAATTTTATGAGTGTTCGTGTTAAAAGTAGAGTCCTGATAGGACTCCAATATAGTGTTAAGTTTGAGAATTTAATCTAATTTTGATAAGCGTTTACCTAAAACTTTTCAACGCAATTGTTATGTACAAAATACCTATATCTCTAACTCTCCTAGCCGGTCCATGTAATTTTGCAAAATTTCAGAATAGTATGTTAAATCTTTACCATATCATAAGATGTACATAGATGTATTACTTAGGTACATAGTAATAAAACATTATCAGCTAAATCGTATTTCATTTATCAATCCCTGAAATGAACATAATATTAAAGAATTAAATTAAATATACCTAAACGTACATAAATAGCTACCTACATAGCTATAGGTATATCGGTATCCAATCCATACGGCATACCGCATACCAAAGGTTTAGTTCTAACTTTAAAATATAGAGGCGCTAGTTTCTTCATACCCCGTTTTATGGAACAAGATTGGTCTCTATTCCTATACGTTACAATGTACTCTGTGGGTGTTATGTAAGCGAGAGGTGCCACCCTGGTAGCGAATTTATAAAGGTTAAGTATATATATGTTGTATAGTATATATATATTGAGTCACAAGTGTGACTCTAATAGATGAGCTTTTGCTTATGCATATTACTCGACAATACCTAATCGATATCAGTAAAAAACTGACTCTAATAGATTCGCTTCTGTCGAGATATTTACAAACATTACCTACGTAGGTACGAACAAAACCTAGTCGAGTAGAGTTGTAGAACGTACTACGTCGGCTGTTTCTAAAATAGTGAAATGAAAAATAGTAAGAATATAAAAAAAGTTTATTTAAGTACCTACAGCATTTTGAAATATCCCCCTCCAATCTCAATGCACTTGCATTCGGGTGAACCAGTTTTCAAAACATTTAAAAAACGTCTCGTCTTATGGGAGGTCAGAAAATAACCGCCGAAATTCTTCGATAGTCTAATTCTGCATGCTTAAGTTTTCGCCCCGAATTTTTTTTTACCGTGGAAAAAAAAGCATGGAGCTAAGTCTGGGCTGTGCGGAGGATATAGGGGTCACATTTGTACCCCAGAAGTTGTCAAATAGACCATGGTTCTAGCAGCTGAGGTCTGAGGGCTGGATCTTGGTGAAAAAGAATGCCACGGACGCTCCCGGACTGCTCCTTGGGCGGTCGCTATACAACTCCCTGAAAGCTTGAGGCAGACAAACTTCGCTATATACCATTCACCAGTAACTTCTTCTAGCGGAATTACTGCTACTGGTACACTGCATCGAAAAAAAACCGCTATCATTTTTTTATTAAAGCTCGCGCGACCGCTAACAACTTTTGTGGGCAAATCGTTTTTTTTTTTTTTTTTTTATGTTAGTTGTATAGGCAAACTGGCAAACGTGCCACCTGATGGTAAGTGGTCGACGTCGCCCATGAACATAAATTAGTTTACCTGGAACGAGCCCAGGCAACTTATTTATGTGTTGCTTATCCTGAGTCATAAGATGTTAAGTCTCGGTGCCAGTAATTACACTGCCTGTCTTGCCCTTCTCTCCGAAACACAGCAAAGCTGTTTCACAGGAGAAACAAGCAAGATGGTGGTACCCATGCAGCCGGGAGCGCGGCACAGCGCTTCCCTCCCACCGGTAAATCGTCCTCTACAAATACCCATTGCGAGGATTGCTGTTTGTTTTAGTAGGAGTTTAAGTTGTAAGAATATAGGATATGTTTTACGAAGTTCCTCCTTCGAACTTTTCTGCCATAAATTTGCACCAATCAACACGACGGCGTTTTTGCTCATAGGTGAGAGAATGAGGTAGGTATCCGTCGTGAAGCAAGTTTCCTAATTTTAAGGTGCATGCAAGCAGTACCGTCTTTACCATAAGGGCACATGGGGCCAGTGCCCAGGGCCCCATCCTCACAGGGGTCCCGATATACGAAGAAATCGTAAACAGTAAATATTAAATCACAGAATCGAGAGCTTTCTTACCTTTCCAATAGGGCCCCAAATTTTTGTGTGCCCAGGGGCCCCAACATGACCTAAGACGGCCCTGTATGCAAAATAGTAGAAACTGATCCAATGTTTAGTTCAGCCTGTATGTTTCGATGTGTATCTAATATGTCTATTCTTTCGCAATAGCCAATCTACCCTGTTGACGTTTTCATGAGTTACTGCAGTTGGTGGTCGGTCAGGTCTGGGGTCGTCGTTTAAGTTCTCTCGATTCACGTAACTAATAAGTAATTGTTGCTAACTACTCGTATGCTCGTACACTCCTACGTATCCTTACTTTTTCATGGTCAACGTCAAACATTGTAGTAATTACTGTTCTACGTTTCTATGGAAAGATGAGCAACTTGTGTAACCTGGATGGAAACTATACTAATTTTCCTCCTCGACAAATTCACAACTCAGCATTGTAGGAATGTTTTAAATATAAACCAGTCTGTTGCTTCATTTCCACGAATTTCTGATTTCACAAGAAATAACATCAAAGATTGTACGGTCATAAATATGTATCAAAGTTTGCATCAATCAAATAGACAATCAAACACGCATTCTTTATATACCACCAGAAATAAAGGGACTCTGTCACGTGACGTCCATTGTAAGTGGGACGTGAGTGGATATTGTAAGTGGGACGTGAATGGATATTGTAAGTAGCACTAGCAACATCTCCCCGCATGCCTATTGAATATTAATTGTTGACCGCTGAACGCTATCCAGCTATCATCATTCAATCACGAAATGACCATGACCGTTGATTCCCACACTAATAACCGGTAGGATACATAGACTTCCCCACCATGGTTCAGGCCTTGTCGTTGCGGTGGGGCTCAGTAACCTAGGGTGAGCCGCTGCACCTTGGGCGAAGCTAATTGGGCCAAGGGGGCTCTTTGTACCCCTCTTATAAGAAGAGGGGACATAAGAGCAGGGCGCAAGGGGTGAGGATGGGAACCTCACCCCATTGTACTGTCCCAACGTTGGGAGGGGTTGTTCTGTGGTGCGGGACAACCTCTCTGTGGAGGTGGCGTCGGTCCCTTGCGGGACTGACTAGCCGTCGAGGTGCCCTGTTTGTTTACTAGATCCGATGCACCTCACCAAAGGCGGCATTGGTGGCACTCGCCGGGTTTTAGTGGGTAGAGCTGCGTCCATTTACCAGCTGTCGGGCGCAGCGAGTCCCACATACCCGCGTGGGGAGACCCACTCCCCCGCGGGATGCCTCGGAGCATTTCCCGGCGTTAAAGAAAAAAAAAGGATACATAGACTTAGGTTATCTGACATGAGAAAATCTTCATACAATGAAACGTTATTACTTTGAAACCTGATCCATATCAAATACTTGTAATAATAATAAAAACTGTTCAAAACAAACACTTTATTTATTCTATAAGACATTATATTATAAAACATAGTTGTTAGGCAGATTAGCCGACCCAAGTAAGCGACATGTAAAACTACAGTGATAGTCCTAGAGTTTGTAAAACTTATGTAATACTATGGACAGAAAGATGGTATCAACAGAGCTCTGTACTATAATCTATTTTACAGATATGTTTGTAATTTTGCTATACAACAATAGTTAATTAGTTGTACAACAATATCTTTTTGAAGCTTAACATACATAAATAGGCCAAGTTTATAAGTAGTAACTTATAAGCATTGATCAAAACTAATAAATATAAGTACAGACCTGATACTTAAATATTTAAGATATGTAGGTACTTAAGTCGGTTCCACGGAATGTGATAGCTAGCCTATACTGCGTTAATCTTATAAAATCCTAGTGTAATGCAAAACAGATAACAAAACACAAATGATTCAAGTAAAACATGGCCTTTTGAGGCTACGACTGGAATTTGTACCGGATGGTTAATTTCACTTAAAAATACTTTAATTAAATATTAAGTACTAAAAGGCAACTTAAACCTTTATTTATAACATAACAAAAAATTTATACTGCTATTAGCATTTCACTCTGCCTTTTTTCGATTCGATCCAAATTGCCATTTACTGTAATGTATCTCTTTGGCACCCATGCTTTGGCTCTAAAACTACAATACATTTTATAATGTAAGCACATAATAAGTGAACACTAAATAAACTTATCTATATAATACCCCCGTGTTAAAGTTTCGAAGCATTATCTAAGCATAATTTAAGTAACATCTTCAAAATGGCACATAATATTTGATAACACGGAAAATTTAGTTAGAACTGGGTGTGCCGCCAGTTGACACACACTTGCAAGGTGAATTGTTGAGCCCACGTCTTTATTAAGACGTTTGTGTCAAATCTATGTATAATATAGCGATCATAAATAACGTTACTAGAGAACTGGTGCTGGTATATAAAAATATTATTCTGCAGTTTACCATTAGTTATCATTCAAAGTACATAATATGTGAATCACCGAAACCACATTGCATCACCCGTCAGTGCTCCAATGTTTTTAAAATAAGTCCGCGCAAAAATATAGCCATACACCATTCGTCTTAACGACTAAGCTATAAATATAGAACTCACAAATATAGCTTATATGACGAAACTATTATATTAGTATATTAGGTCACGTATACTGCATGTGCATAACTACGTAAAAACTTTAAACATTACACCCTACTGTGCAACTACAACATATGGTATCTATAACTTACAACTTTAAGATACATCAATACAAACATTAACATGTTATCAATGAAAATCCACGTAAACTGTGAAAACATTGTTAGAAATATATTTGTATACATACATCTAGTAACACTGAGATATATTTGCCATCGTGGCAAGAATTTTAGGAAGGCTATAGGACGCATATTCACTAAAGCTAAGTGACATTCACTTATATTCAAAACTGTTATATTTCAACGCATTTATAAATTATAATACTTGATCACACCAAAAATGAGCAACATTTCACTAGGGACAGTTTTAAATATAAGATTATAAAGATCATGATTATCTACACTATGTAGATGTTAACAAGAATTAACGGCACTTCCAGAATCACACAGATATTGTCAACCTACGCCTACACCGGCCGCTTCCTTTTACATCATATCTACGAATAATATACATATATTTATATTTCCAATTTATATTAACTATCACAAATACATTACTCTTTGAGCAAATGTGTTCGAAATTATGTTCTAAGTTAATTATCAACTTATTTAAATTATATTTTCGAATAAATATCAACAAGTGAAAAATACATGGCATTAATTGGTTATAAACTGTATTTAAATAATTAATATCAATTATTAAAAAATAAAATATGATATTATTAATAAGTATTTTTATCATTCAGTGATTTTAAATATTTTCTTTCAAAATTACTGAATAATATTATTATGTACTAAGTATCGAAGTAACATCGATTTATACAATACATAGGTAGTACAACGCAATTTGAACTTAAGATAAACAATTTTCCTATAGTATATTAAAGTGATTCCAAGTAATAATGTATAAAAATTGTAGTTTTTTTAAGTGTCCGGAGACCACTATAATTTTATAGAAGTAAGATTTTATGTAAATATGTTTTCCACGTATTTGACCCAATATAAAGGCTAGACATAATGTCAAAGAATCAGTCATATAATTTTTATTCTCTGTTTCTCCGTTTTATTCAATAAAATAAATATTAAATATAATTATAATTATGTACAAGTACTTTCAGAAACTAAAGTTTTTATGTATAAAAATATTTTCGTACATATGCTTTCCTTTACCTGGTCTCTATTACCAAAATGCCGCTAAAATTCCGATACAATAAAGGTAGGTAGGTGATAGATATGTAATAGACATATAAACAAAGGATTATACATTTGAAAGTCTTGAATCGAGAACTATAATATTATTCTACCCGTGTATGACATTTAATATTGTTTACTTCTTAACACATAGGTACCTATTACATTTAAAACTACTTTTACTTGTTCGGTCTTCGTACGTGAAATAAGCTCTACTTCTAAGGTAAAGGTGCTTCTTCGTAGAAGTCCGGTTCGTCTTCCTTGTCTATATCCTTTTGAACACCGTCCAACTGTAGGAAGAAAAATAATGCAATTTATAAAGAAAATGATGAATAAATTAAACACCGAGCTTAGAGTGTGCGCCATGGGTAATAGAGAACGCAAGACTAAACAATAAGTACGACTCGAGTTATCACTTTTTGTGGGTGGGAGAAGTATGCTGAGTTTCGCATTCGGATGGGAATTGATTTGATCATTGTCGATAAATTGATCATTATTTATTATTCATTAAGACCATTGATTACAAAAATTACAATTAACATTAAGATTTTATTATTTTACATTTAGGAGACATGCGCTCTGTACCTCGACGATCGAAAGAATAGTGTTTTAGTTGCGATGCGTTCTCTATTCCCCACCGCACATAAGCTCAGTGAAATCACATTATATGATGCTTCGGGTTTCTTACTACTTGTAAGTGCCCTTATATTAGTGTTTTTATAGAAGAGGGGAAAACGGATAGTAGAGAAAAAAAACATGCAAGTAGTGGAGTTGTTATCTCGTGAGCGGCTAAGGTAATGGGTTTTCTAAATTGCGTACACCTGTGACCTGACCATATCAACCGATACAGGTGAGAGCCAAATGTTTCCAGTACGGGAATTAAGGAGATCCGTGTCCAACAGTGGAACATGTAAGGATTAATGCTTTTACTATCATTTTCCTACACCTGAATTCTTCTGATTAAATTCGTTGCGGGTCCCAAGGCAGTTTTAACGTATCCCTCGAGCTCCCTGAGATCGTATCAAAGGGTCATTTAGTGGTGACCGCTGTCGATCCTCGCTATACAGGAGTAGCGGTGGGAACGAATGGTGGGCCTAGCCTGATAAAAATATATATCATTTTAGGGACATAATATTATGATTTAACAAGTTTTTAATTTGTAACATATTTATGACGTCGGATGACGCATCATTTCATGCTACAATCGCGACATGAAAAAAATTCAACCTCCGACCACTAAAGTTCCATAGCAACATTTAATTTGTAAACTTTTTGCGATTTTGTAGTTTGATAAGAACAGTATCAAGGCCGTCGAATTTAGGGACATATTATGATTTAACAAGTTTTTAATTTGTAAAATATTTATGACGTCGGATGATGCATCATTTCATGCTACAATCGCGACATGAAAAAAATTCAACCTCCGACCACTAAAGTTCCATAGCAACATTTAATTTGTAAACTTTTTGCGATTTTGTAGTTTGATAAGAACAGTATCAAGGCCGTCGAATTTAGGGACATATTATGATTTAACAAGTTTTTAATTTGTAAAATATTTATGACGTCGGATGATGCATCATTTCATGCTACAATCGCGACATGAAAAAAATTCAACCTCCGACCACTAAAGTTCCATAGCAACATTTAAATTGTAAACTTTTTGCAATTTTGTAGTTTGATAAGAACAGTATCAAGGCCGTCGAATACATCTAGATCGAATTAGGGATAAAAGATTAATATGTTATCTCTGATCTTTTATCTTTTGTGAAAATCGCTATATTATTATAGTTACGATATGTTGTAACCTTGATATAATTATAATTTTACTGAGTTTTTACTGAGTGAAAAAAGCTTTTACCCACAAATAAAGCATTTGACTCACCATGAACTAGCTTTAATGGACAAAATCTATAAAAAAATAACCTAGGTACATAATTTTTCATTAAATATCATACTAAAGACTGATTCACACGTATGATACTTCATAACTATAATTGTCAAGTAGTTAATTAAATTTAAAGCGACTTAATGCATGTAAACAATATATTATATAATAAATTGCGAGTTCAAATTTACCGTTTGTTTGTTTAGATGTTAAGTAATATATGTATAGTTAAAATTTAGCTAACTACATGACTACTTAATATCATCATGTAAGTGCACTTAAATAATAATTCGTTTAGATTATTTAGACATATGACCATACCTAAATGTTATGGTCAATAAAAAGCAGATAAGTGCAATTGTATAATTGCACTTATCTGCTTCTAGAGTATTCTAATAGCTAAGAATCCCGCTATTTTTAATGTAGGTAATTTAAAACAAATTAACTGTTTCAAGTTTTTTCACTTATGCTATTAGAGCCTCTTGCTAAATTTCATAATTCTATATCAATGGCAAGTAGCCTTTAAGTTTTGGCTTGTAGAGATAGTCAGGTTGAAGAACCGGAAGAATACAAATATAGAATAAATCGAGTAGCACTATTGATTATTCCATTTTTAGAGGTATTCTAAAATAATGCAAAAGACAATGTCAGCTTTATGTTGGCAAATACATAAAGACAACCTTGATACGTCCTTAGTATTTTTTCTTGCGAAAATCATTGACAACTGTGACCTTTATTTAATGATCATGTTTTCGTTCAAGCACTTGAATACGGTCATTCATTTTAAGCAAATCAAAACACGTGCAAAGCATTTATTTGTAAATATCGTTGGCATTTTAATTATATTATTATCTCTCCTGCTCGTTTTTCCCGTGATACAGCTTTGCTGTGTTTCGGAGAGAAGGGCAAGACAGGCAGTGTAATTACATTACTCGTACTGGCACCGAGACTTAACATTTTACGTCTCAGGATAGGCAACACATAAATAAGTTACCTGGGCTCGTTCCAGGTAAACTGGTTTATCTTCATGGGCGACGTTGACTACTTACCATCAGGTGGGACGTTCGCTAGTTTGCCTATCCAACTAACATTAAAAAAAAATTAACTAACTATCGGCCAAATTTCAAATATAATAGTTATGTGGTTACAAAATACTTTTTGCATGTGTAAGAATTACTATTATTATGAAGATAATGATCGCTCATCGTTACACACAGTCCGTATCAAATTCCTATTGTCTGTTAGAACATGACCTCGCTAAAACATAATGAAAAGAGTATTCCAACCACACTAGGGACAACAGATGTCTCGGATGATAGAGCAGGACAGATAGACAAGACAGAGAGGGATAATATCGAGATAATCTTGTCTCAGAGTCGACATATGGTCGAGTCACCTGGACCCAACGAAATACCGGCCTACCATTTGTAACAGTCAAAAGTTTATGTAAGTCTGAGTTTTTAAACAAAAATGCATCATGTTTATTTTAAAAG
Source organism: Helleia helle (assembly GCA_963853865.1). Classification (NCBI taxonomy): domain Eukaryota; kingdom Metazoa; phylum Arthropoda; class Insecta; order Lepidoptera; family Lycaenidae; genus Helleia; species Helleia helle. Next base: position 13,307,820 of record OY971420.1, read on the forward strand.
CTCTTGTGATTTGTTTCTAAAACAAAACACCTGTTTTTACAGATTTGCTGACATATTGTGTCATTTACGCAATACATCTTCGTGTTTCCTCGTAAATATTTGCACTTGACTTCGTACTAAAAGAATGTCTTTGGCAAGGTGACTTGATTAGAAAAAAATATAGTTGCCAGTCTGCCAAATTAGAGAAATAGTTTTACAGCCAAGAGTAGCAATTGCTGTGAATTAATGAATGTTGTCGGAATTAATTTTGTTTTTTTTATTTTTTATAAGTACTTCAAATTGTAAAATATATAGCAAAATAGCGAAATGACACTAGTTGAACTTATAACAACTTTTAAATTTGGAACACATGAGCTTACGCTGCCATTTTCCAATGTTTGTGAACTCCTTTCAATCAACTAATTTTATTAAAGTAATAGCCTAATCTGGAAATGAAATATATGAATTCGGGTATAATATGCAACATCTTTGAAATAATTCTTATTAATATAATTTAGTAATTGATGGGGTAATATATAAAACAAACTTACAGCTCGCAGTTGCAACGGTGTGAATATGTATGCGAGTGACATCCTTAGAGGAATCATGAGCACCAAGAAGAACGGTAGTGTGAGTGAAAAGCGCGACGACTTCACTGCGTACAACACGCAAATACCAGCGATTTGGACCAACGTGTACAGGTGCATCTTCAATGTGGGTACCTGGAAAATTTTGTAATAGTAATTATTATTAACGCCAAGACGGCCGATCCCTTGTCACGCGCATCCAACACGGACCGGCAACCGCACGGATATCGTCTTCCCACCTGGTTAATGGCCGACCAACAACTTCGTCTACCTAAACGTGGCCTCCACTCTAGAACCTTATTGCCCCATCGGCCATCCGTTCTCCTGAGTGTGTGACCAGCCCACTGCCACTTCAACGAGCTTATTCTTTGCGTGATATCGGTAACCTTAGTTCTCTGGCGCATATCTTCGTTTCGAATCTTATCTGTCAAAGAAACACCCAGCAATGCACGCTTCATAACACGTGAGCTACGGCATGAATGAGTTGCCTGAGCTTATTTCAGGTAAACTCGCTTATGTTTATGGGGAACGTTGACCACTTACCATCAGGTGGCACATCTGCTAGTTTGCTTATCCAATTGACATTTTAAAACCTTTCTCGCTAGTAAAGTCAATGCATTCTTTTCAACTTAAACTAGCTTGCGCTTAGATTGTTTGGACTGTTATTTATTTTCTTAAAGAGAATGTACATTTATATGTGTATGTCGACTGAACCTGAACTGTTTCTGTAACAATAGGCGCGCATTTTACACAACTCAGGCAAGGTTTGGTTTAGTGCGTATTGTGGAATGCGCCTTATTCTGATGCACCTGCATTCACCTGTACGTGTACGTACACACGTAAGACAATAATTACATCGGTCAACGCATATAAAATACGTGCGTTGAACATTCACGTGAAATGTGTTAGTTCTTGCCTTTAAAAAACGGGAGAATTGGAAAAGTAAACGCACCCTAAGTCAAATGACTAATTATAAAAGGTATAACTATTAAATGACTAAACAATATCGCTCAATGCAACTCAATGGTATCAGATTCATAACATAATATGATTAATTTAAACAAAAAAAAATATGTGTGTGTATGTATAATGTAATGTACTCCTTAAAGAAAAATACATAGAATACAATTTCATTACACTGTAACCTTTTGCTTATTGTGTAGGTAAAAACTATATCTTATTATGACGTCTATACTGTCACTATGTGAACATTTTTCTTTATCTAACTTCACACTGTCGGGTTTTTTTCGTGACGGTGTGCGCGCGTATCGTATAAGTTTACTCTCATCATTTTTCCCTAACGCGCCAAAAGAAGTATAACTTCAAAAACTTTTATATCAAGATGAAAGAATTATCTACATTCTACTTACATACTAAAATTATTACTAGTTAACTACTGGTAAATGAATTATAATTTTACACTATTTAAATTATAGGCAAGGAAATAAAGTCTTTACATACTAATGACATAATGAGAACCAATGAAAACATAACTACTAAATCATTTTCAGTAGTTACCTTGTACAAAAAAATCGTAATTAATCCAATTTGAGCACATTTTTTTTTAAATTAACGATTAAAATATACTTACACGTCTCACATATGGAACTTGAGGGTGGTGTTTTACGGGCTTCAGCAATAAAATACAGCGGTCCCAGAACTGTATACCTCCGAGGGCGGAGATACCCATGTACAAGAAGACTCCAAACAATACCGCCATTGGCACTGATCTTAGCCAGCCGGCTGCTAAAACAGATATTCCTACGAGCAGGGCAACCAGAAGCCCTGTCAGCCGTTGTTCTGAAAAGGTAAAATGTTATCGATAAATATTTGTTAGACTTTAGTGATGTTCTACAGCAGTCGATAAAGGACATTGACTTCAACGTACTTCTCACTTTTACTAACAAAAAAGTCAAAATAATAGTATAAATGTCATTAATTATTTTTATTGTGCATGTGAAATGTGGAATTGTGAATAAAGTTTTTATCTATCTATATATCTATCTATTAATTAAACAACTTTTAGAGATTTTATCGCAGATATTACCACGAGAAGACGGTCCGTTCTCCCGTGACCATGGTTACTGAAAAGTATGCGAAACGTCGGGCTTGTAAAAATCTTAATAGCCTACAATAAAATCCGTAAAATTGTTTCATTATGATTAAAATTAGCGTAAACTTTAGAAAATGGCAATGGACATGTTATACATTATGTTGCCACATAAAACAATAATAGTTCTAATCAACATGTAATCTATACAGATAAATAAAATTTGAGTGTCTGTTTGTAAAATTAAAATAACGCTTTTTACTAAATGCATATGGATGTATACACGGTACATATACCAAAATAGCATTTTTTTTAATTTTCGTCTGTCTGTCTGTTCGTTCCGGCTAATCTCTGAAACGGCTGGGCCGATGTTGATGACTCTTGCTATTCGGTGAAGGAAAATATAATAAAGAAACGTGCATGCCAAATGAAAATTGTTTGCGGGTGTTTAAAGCACTATGCGCTGGGTTAAGTCATAGAACAGTGGCCTAATTGACGACTGATTTTGATCATGCTCAGCATCACATATACAGGATGGATTTTTGAGACGGGTCAGTTAATTTTTTTAGGGATAAATAAGGTTGTTTAGCGATAAAGAATATTACGAGTCGATTTATCGTTTTTCAGTACAATATGTATGGAAAATGTTTTTGGCGATTTCTAACATCTCTAGTACTCATACCTTAAATAGTCCGATAGAGATTTTTTTTTTGTAATAATATAATAATATCTATGGACGCTTTTACACCACGTCAATCTGTACCCGTGGTAAGTTCTCGAAGAACTTGTGTTACGGGTACCAGACAACGGAAATATATTTAATACTTTTATACTATACATATATTTAAGATTTTTATTATATAATACACAAATTTAATATACAGCCATGACCCAGGAACAGAAAATATTTTTGTTCCCTGGCGGGATTCGAACCCGCAACCTCTGGCTTGAGCGCCAACGCGCTTACCACTGAGCCACAGAGGTCGTCAATTTTTTTTGTGGTTTTTAGCATTGTTTCGTTGAATGTGCATTTTCTCAAAAATATGTGAATTGTAGTTCAAAATATCCTAAAGGTTATGGATAGTCGTCTAAGAACGTTATCTTGTAACTATTACAGTTAAGGTACCTGCCCTTACTGACCCGTTTCAAAAATCCATTCTGTATACATACAGTGTCGCGCTATGCTAATAAACTATAGGACGGATAACCTTTCCAAAGACACATTCATCAAATGGATCGGAAATAAGATGATTGAGAATCTAATTACTCTTTAGTCCACATGACAAATGTTGATGGGCGTGACCTTCAGTTGAATTTTTACTAGACCTTCAATACAACGTCGCTACGATATCGATTTACCATCGGAAAAACTGTCTCCGTCATGAGGAAATACCTCTCATCTGAAGGTCATCATAAAACGTGGCACGTCCCTTAAGTTCTTGGAAATTTGCCAGGTGCCGCACGTTTTGGCGTTTATTGAGAAGCGAACGTCGAGTAGAGAAAGATAACGGCCATTGATAAATTATATAGCTTGTGTAGTCATGCGCGTTAGGGATGATCCATGCGGATTGCGGTGTAAACTACACGCGCGAGCGGAAAACTTCATCATCATCATTATCATCAGCCTTTATCCGTCCACTGCTGAACATAGGCGGAAAACTTATGTGTATATTATTTGGTAACTTAACTTAACTTAATATAACATAACTTAATTTTGTAAGCTATAAAATAGTATGTGCTCAATGTCGCTTATGACCTATAGATTCAGAGACTAGCCGTTGTGTTGAGCCGAGTCATACAAGCGTTTCCAATTTCTATTCCTGAAGTCTTCATACTATCTGTTACCATCTTATTTCTTATTAGCTCCACGGAAGAAATAAGGACAGACTCTTTATAACCAACTCTACATTTTATCGCTCACATTTATTGTATATTTCTACTTTTAGAAATTATTCTACGTCCAATTACCTCGACAATGAAACTGAGTGAAGGTAAAAATAAATGAATATCGTCACTCTCTGTATTATATATTTGACAAAACGCCAGTTTCAAAAATACTAAAGTTTTACCAACATATATATTCATTAGAGCATGCATATACGGGACATGGTGGGCCTTGAAATGGCAAACACATAGATTCTTTCTAAATAAATAATTATAATACCGGCAAGTACAAGTCGGACTCGTACACAAAGGGTTTTGTCCAATGTGTAACATGTTTTGATTTGTAGGTGTTTAATAAAACTTTAACTAAAATGTTTCTTCATCCCACTAATATTATAAACGCGAAAGTTTGTATGTATGCATGTTTTGTTACTCTTTCACGCAAAAACTACTGGATGGATTTTAATTAAACTATAACAATAGGTGATATAGGTCTTATTGTACGTCAAAATAACACATAGGCTGTAGTTTAAAAATATATAGTGTAAATTATCTAATATCTAATCCTGCGCAGACGAAGTCGCGGGCACCAGCCAGTTATAAATAAATTAACTAAGCTAAAAATAACTACTCATTAATTTTTACCTCATTTTTTAAATTATAGTGATTACAGTCATACACATTGTAATGATCTATTATTACAGACGAAAAGATACAACCATGTGACAAAAATAAGAATATAATAATAATATAATACATCAAACACATAGAAGGCCAAAAAATCTTAATAATAGGGTTCTGTTTATAACTATTGGCACGGAACCCTAGAAGCAGGTTAGTAGGCGTCTTTAATAGACTATACAATAAGTTTACTTTAGATAAGATATTAGGAATAGAATCAATTAACAAACGATATTTATTTAAAAAATATGTTGTGTGTGTGTGAACATATGTGCAGATTAAATTAAAACACAAAACTATAGTAACCGATTATGGATTGACGAAATTTCGCCTATTCGAACTACACAAAAATTTGTCCTATTTCAGGATAGTTTTAAAATTCCAAATGATCCGCAATTAAAAAAAACGACAGCCCTGCTGTGTTTAGGCAATAAAGACACTACAGGTCATCCTACATTTCAGGATAGACATGAATGAGTTGTCTGGGCCAGTTTCAGGTTTAGTTATGTTCTTGGGAAACCCTGACCACACACCATCCTGTGGTTCGCCTGCTCATTTGCCTATCTAACATAAAAAAGAACTATCCTTGAGTCAAAATGGAGAAAGTGATTAAAAAATAAAAAATAGTCTTTAAATAACGCTAGTATCCTGTGTTGAATTCACTCAACACTAAACGCTTCATATCGTCCATCCGATCGAGATAGAGATAATCAAACACTAGTTACATGTCGGTATCTGATCTAGTCGATTGGACGATTATAAATACTGGTCCATTAGTTCCATCACGTTGGCCTGTTTTACTGCATATGTGACTATCATATTACAAAGTGCTAAATCATAGCTCGACATATTCTGTATAACATGAAGATGTCGTCTGAAAGATATGTCTTAGTCGTAGTGTAAAAGTTTTAAAATAGAATTTTAAAACTTTACAAATGGAAAACTTGGAATATTAAAAACTTATTCTATTTTCTATTACGCTATCTTGATGCGTCAAATGTAAAAAAGGTAAGTAATAGTATTACAATACATAACTGCCGCTAAATCTATTTTTACATAGGGAATCACTCATTAATCCATAGCGTACGTATTCGTTAAAACTCCACTAATGATCGCGTCAGGCGCATTGTCAATCGTTGTGGTATTTATTAAAGACGACGGAACTTCCACACATTTTTATTTTACAGAAAAACAAAGTTGTTAGCGTCCTGTTCCGTATATTCGGCCAACATCTGGCCGTTGTAGACGTGGTTGTACATTTATTTATAACATCCAATTAGTTTCTATTTTAATCATGAAAATCGTCTTCGTAATTCTATTCGTGTTAAATGTTATCTTGTTGATAATCCCATCTATTGTGTTTATATTATAGATTAATGAACATTAATATATTATGGTGAATGAACATATTATTCATAATTAACATGTACCTAGAGAAACTGCCACTTTTCAGCTTGCAAATATTAATGTCACCATCCGTTACTTGCTGTCTTAAATTGCGCTTTATAGTAGATTTAAAATTTCTACTCCGAGTGACCAGGGTCGAGCATCCACCCCACCATGGTTCTAGCCTTGTCGTAGCGGTGAAGCTCAGTAGCATAGGGTGAGCAAGCAATTGAGCCGAAGGAGCTGCTCTTTGTAACTCTCTTATAAGAAAAAGGGACAAGGGGCGAGGATGGGAACCTCACCCCATTATACTGTCCCGACGTTGGAAGGGGTTGTACTGTGGTGTGGGACAATCCCTCTGTGGAGGTGGTGTCGGTCCCTTGAGGGACTGACTAGCCGTCGAGGGTGCCCTATTTGCTCAACAGAACCAGCACACTTCACCAAAAGCGGCATAGGTGGCACTCGCCAGGTTTAAGTGGGTCGAGTTGCGGCCACCTTACCACCTTTCGGGCGCAGTGAGTCCCAGTCAGTCCCAATGCCTCAGAGCATTTCCCGGCAAAAAAAATAAAAAAAGGGTCGAGGATCCAAAAGAGTTATAATCTCAACTAGTTTTTTCAAGATTTGATCAGTGATATATTTAATACATTAAGTGGCAGTGGACCGGCGTAACTCATGGTTCATTTTATTGGGAATTCTGAAGGAGAGACCATGTTGAAATGAGACCACGATATCCGTGCGGTGATAATCTTAGATAGATGCAATTGGCACGGAATCGGCCATTTTGGCTTTCAATGAAAGAGGCCAATGATAATGATGACGATGTCTACATAGTAATTCCTCGCACTACTTCATAAAACGTACCTTTGACTTCGACGATGTGTGGCTTGTCACCGGGTGCATGTGTGGTAGACATGACGGTCAGGGCGGACACGTGGCTGACAGACCTCACGGTCGCCACACACTGCCACGGAGCCCCGAACATGCCGCACACCGCGTTCACCAGAGACATCACCACAATATCCATGTGGAAGCCGCTGCCCTTCTTCAGACCACGCTCCGGTTTGTCGATAATCAACCTGTGTCAAAGCTTCTACGTCGAATGACAATTTTCAAAATACATTCATCGCAAAGCATACAAAGTCCATTTACAAAATATGTTTAGTTTAACGAGCGCAACAATCTATTTTTTTATTTCATTATATAGTAATATTATGCAAGCGCAAATTATTTAATAAAAACAAAACAATTTATTTTAACCATTTTCAATTATGAGATACAAATTTTAATTGAATAATAATTCCAGCTTAATATAAACGCATTTCAACTTTTGGCATTATATAAAAATCGCATGTAACATTCACACTCGCATTGCAATCATTCTAAATTAAAAAAAATATTTATCTAATGCTCATTCTTCACAATTGTACAAATAGGCTAATAAGTACCTATTTCCCACAATTGTTACATAATAAGAAAATAACACATGAGTACTCATGGCGCGGGTTTTGTAAATTGGGTCATAGGATAAATAAACAAAAGAAAAATTCAGTTGTGAATACATTTTCCATTGGCATACTAGCTCCGTAGAGCATTAATAATCGATATATTTATTTATCCTACCACATTTATACTCAAAATATTTCTTACTCGGCGATGTGGGTTTCCATAAAGACGATAATATACACCATGAGAGCTGGTAAGACCATGGCAAAAGCGGCCCAAATGGGTATTGTCTCAAGTCCAGGGTTGAGAGGTACGAGCCATGAACGATCCGAAGTTGGACTCAAGCCGTCCGGTACTTTGAGTTTCTCAGTCCAAACTGGTACCAAGACCGAAACTCCTACCATGAGGACGATGGCGATTGGTACACCAAAATCACCGAGAGCACGACGTGCCTGGAATATAAAACCTTATTATATACAAGTCCCAATTGTAATATTTATAGTGAACTAGCTGGTGCCCACAGCTTCGCCTGACTTAACTTAGATTTACAACCGTATTCTGATTGATAATCATCATCATCTTTATAGCCAATGTCCTAATCCGAGGTATATGCCATCACCATTATAACTTTCAGGCAAATCAGTTTGGCCATTTTGTCGGGAAAGAGCAACAAACATCCAAACTTACGAACCTACTTTAGGTATAATATTAAGTAAGATTTCGTTAATGTCTAATAAGTTAATGAAAAAATAATTAATCTCAGATAAACAAAATGTTATTCAATCACTTATCTTTAGGACGAACACGGTAAAAAAATAGTTATTCTAAAGTAATATTATCGTCGACACCAGCATTAAATTACAGAAACTTACACTGCGCCCCAGAAATTTGCCGTTTCTGAAGATACGCAAGTAGTATGCGATGATAAACGTGGAAAGGGTTAGCATGGTACAGAACAACGCTGTGTTCGGTTGAGGCGGTACGACTGCTGTGACCGGAGGTGGGGGCGGCAGAGTGATTACGGTCTCATTACCTGGGGAATAACATATAGCATTGAATTTGACGTAAGTAATTATATCATGATTTTAATTAATATTGTGTAATTCATTACGACCTCTGTGGCTCAGTGGTAAGCGCGTTAGCGCTCAAGCCGGAAGTTGCGGGTTCGAATCCCGCCAGGGAACAAAAATATTTTCTATGTTCCTGGGTCATGGATGTGTATTACGTATGTGTATAATATAATAAAAATCTTAAATATATGTATAGTATAAAAGTATTAAATATATTTCCGTTGTCCGGTACCCGTAACACAAGTTCTTCCAGGACTTACCACGGGACCAGATTGACGTGGTATCAAAAGCGTCCATAGATATTACATATTATATTATATTATATTATTACAATAATTGTTTTATACAAAAAAAGAGACAAAAAGGTAGCCGAGATGCCCAGCAGATGTGAAACACTAATGCTAATATCACAATTCACGTTTATTAAAAATCGTCAAGCCGTTTGCGGTCACGGCATCCGATTGGCGTGCCATTAGACGTTTGATATCAATAAGAGTTTATACAAATATAACTGGACAAAATGACGATCTCTGTGGATCAACGTTTAGCGCGTTGGTGCTCAAGCCGGAGGTAGCGGGTTCGAATCCCGCCAGGGAACAAAAAGGTTTCTATGTTCCTGGGTCATGGATGTGTATTAAATATGTGTATTATATAATAAAAATCTTAAATATATGTATAGTATAAACGTATTAAATATATTTCCGTTGTCTGGTACCCGTAACGAGAACTTACCACGGGACCTGATTGACGTGGTGTAAAAGCGTCTATAGATATTATTATTATTAATTATAATATTACTTTTCAAGGGTTCTCCAAAATAATGTTTAATCCTGGATCAATATGAGGCGCGTCTGAGATACCAATTATTTCAATCAGATATGCGGGCTTTCTCGTGTTTTTAACACAACGAATTACGTTAATAACGTTATTGTATGTAACTATAATATTTTTTAAGTAATGTGAATTATTCGTCATAACATCCAATCGGGTCCGAGCGCAATATTCAAAATTGTTGTCCTTGTATTTCAATATCTCTTCAGAAATTATATTTATGGTATTCTAATCCAATGATAAAAATGTTTAAGATGATAGTATTTTACAACATTCAGAAATACATGATATCGATTGCTGATTCCTACAATTAGTTGAGTTCTAGCCATAGTTATTACTTTTACATACCTGCAAATGTTGTATTTTGTGGAAACGGAATTGCTGTTGCATTTTCAACAACGCTATGTTGACAATAGTCATAGCCGAGCGGATGGGCACGGTATAGGTTGATAAGATTCGTAATGGGCTCCGATATGAAGATCAGAGATATCAAAAATGCGAAGACGTCTTCCGTGAACCTGGAAAAAATTACATTTGTAAAACAAAAAAAAAATATAGCAAATATTCTTTTGTACATGAGCAAATGAGCAGTTTTGGCAGTCGAATCACCTGACGATGGACCATCGACCAGTTCCAGAGAACAATAAGGTGATTGCCGAGGTATAAGGGAAACATCATTTTTCTCTTTAATTCCGATTTTCAAATCATATTAATAATATAATGTACCGAGTATAAAAAAACTTTTATATTTTTCATACCCAAATATTGTATGCCAGGCAAACACAAGATTGATGTGAGTCTACATGTTCAAAAACGAAAAAAATATGATAAAAAGTTCAGATATGTCCAACACAGCCATCAAGTTGAAGTTTAGTGCGCTTTAAGTCCGGTTTGTTCAGTTTTATGACAGGCGGGTGCTAGCGGCGGTTCGAGTTCCCGTCTCGCAGCTCCTGTTACCACTAAAATGTTTTCGTAACGTTGCTTACGATTGCTATATTTAGCTACGCTCCTGCTTCATTTTTTATATTTAATTCATTATTATTAGTTTATTTTTACGTTATGAACTAAACATGTACCTTTGCCAGATTTAATATATGGATAATGTCGTTGGCTATAATGTTGTTGATTCATATTTAATTTATTTTAAGTAGTATGTCTAAATAATATTGTATGTTATAGCTGTCTTTTATCCCTAATAAATAAATAAATAAACATATTAAATTTAGAAATAATACAAGTCTGTAAAAAAATACATAATATATACCAATGTTATAAATAAATCAAATATATTTTATTCTTTTTTTTTTATCCAAATTAGATTCTTACCTTGTAATTTTTTTAACAGCGACACTTCCTTCTATCGAAGCTACGCATAAAGCAATCACAATCATCCACAGCCCACAGTACATTCTTGCAGCCAAGAAATCAAATCCATAAGATTGACAGAAAGCAAAAAGTGATTCGTCGAGAAGCAGTAAAGGTCCTGTAGCCCCTGTTATCATCATTGGCTGTCCGGCGACCAGAGCGAAAAATAGCCCTCCAACACAAGTAAATACCTAAAAAAAAATCATAGTAAGTATAAAAAAGGTTTGTACAAACCTCAAAACTTTTAAAGTCCGAGATTAAGCAAGTTCCAAACAAGTTTTGGTTTAAATTTGTCAACTATTATAATATACTGCTCGGTAAGCTTGCAATTCTATGTTATAATATGCACCAGTTTTTATTCATATTGTAAGAGGACAAATGAGTATAACTAGCTACCTACATATTTCTAAAATATATCGTCGGTCCCGAAGACGTCATTAGCATAAGCAGAAAACCTTGCTTTTTTATAACATTAAAATTAATCACAAGTAAATTTATAGGGCGAATAAAAAGATATAAAATCTTTCATAGGATACGAAAATAAGTGGCAACAGCCTGATTATATTTATTTCATTAAATATAATTCATAGAAAGAGAAGTATTGCTAAGTTGTTGACAACTTATCAAAGCAAGTTGGATACACCCAGACCAGTTTTAAGATAAATTTCAACCCAAACTTAGTATTTAATTACTTGGTCGTTAAAACTTAATATAGTATAATAAGTATTTTCCCAAATCGCAACTCAAATAGACTTATAATGATGACAAAATATCAAAGCTTATAAACCAGTAAAAAGTATCACTTACAAGTGTTTCTGAAATTCCAATTTCTCTATTCGTTTTCTCAGCTAAGAGACCACCAAAAGTTATAGCGGACGAAAGCGCTGCGAAGTACATGAATATAGTGGCTGCAGCACATTGACCGTTTAAGGCATCTCGAAAATCTGATAAGTAATACGGGTACCGCCTCTTCATATCTCGTATGACACCTAAAAAAGAAATAAGTTTAAAGCTATGATTTATATACATATAAATCGATTGTTATGGGAGCTAAATGTTTATTTAGTTAAGCATATAGATTACATTGATTGAAAACAAATAAAAAAGAAAGGAAAAAGTATAAACTAATCCTCTTAATTTCATGTCATAGAAAAATAAATTGATCTCTAGAGACACGCAGTGTTCAGCAATCTAAAATAAAACTATTGGCGGCATTATGAGTATCTTCGCTTTACTATCAATTTTATAAAATTTCAAGTTTTTGTATAAGCAGTTTATTAAACTTGTAATTTAAGAATGATACAATTTTATGTATATCTGTAATGTTTTTGATACGAATTAAATGATTAAATATAAACCATTATAATCTTACCTCCAAATAATCGACCGCTCTTTGAGAGGGGATCATCACGTTCTTTTTCTGGAAGTCCGCCAGTTTCAGCTGCTAGTAGCGCCTTTTTCTCGTCCAATGGTGGAGCCACCGTTTTTTCGGAGGCTCGCTTGCGTTCAAGTGCATCACGTTTGCGCCGCCTAATCATTTCACTTTTAGCACGCAATTCTTCAAACGGCAACAGTGCTTGGCGTTCCCAATCCCCAGGTGGTAATACTATTGAATCATCTAAGAATTCATTAATAGCAGACAATAGCTCCCGCCGGTCGTCGGCTTTGTATGCGATAGAGTGGAATGATGGATTTGACATGAGAGTAGAAATAGATCGACCCACTTCATGATAATCGAGATCAGCCTCAGTTGGCCCAAGTAAGATGAACATAAAACGTACAGGAATCGGAACTTCCGTGATTGATGGCATAAGGATTCCCTGGGCTAATCGGACAAACGCAATAGTCGGTTGTTCCAGGAATCCGACAGCACCTACTAAGACGGTTGTAGCTTCAGCATCATCAGGTATTCGCTTCAAAATCGAATCATTGTGGCCTCTACGTAGCTCGTCTTGTGATCCTACTGTTCCTGTAGCTAGATATTCCACTTCACGGGCGTCTAATGTCGCTCCCGATGATTTCTTGCGCGCTTCCAGCCTATCTAGTGGTAAGGCTTGAGAGCTGCGCCGTCGTCTTTGGTCTGCTAAATTCTGTGTTCCCATAAAAAAATATTTATTAACATAAGTACTTATATAATATTATTTTACAGAAATTTATATTTATATGATGAAAATTGAATTTGAAAAAAAAAAACATTTCTTTTAGAACTCGAATTAAGATATTTTAAAAAAATCTGATATGGCAATAATTTAAGAAAAATGTATTAAATATAATAGAAGTTTATTTAAAAACGCTAATGTTCAAAATAAGTAAACGACTTTTTACATACATTTTAATTTATTGACTTTACGCGTTTGTTAAACACAATATAAAGTTCCTGTCCTTTGAACTTCTCAAAATATACAAATAGTTATCTAATATTGTGGATACTTAAACTTAAAAAATAAAAAAATAAACCACAACTCTATGATGGAGATAATGGTAAAATGCTTTTTTACAACATGCTACGTATTGATAATAGTGGTATAAATGCTTGAAAACCAAAGTCTCCAGTCTATTTGGGACATCTCGAATAAAGAACGTGCATAAATTTGAGTTCACTATTTTGAAACCTTCATCTACCATGAACGGATGGGATAGTGACAAATGAAGTCTAATGAGTTTTGTGAAGAAATCGCATGGGGCAATGGAACTAGACTACTGGATAGAGTATCAAAGGTATGAAAGATGAGCCAATATCTGGAGAAGAGCGTGCAGGCAAAGGTATCACGCGCACAGGGGTATTTCGTACGATTAGATGCACACTGTGGCGATGACACGTGTTGGGGACAGCTGAGCATTGCGCGCAGACCGGCCGTCCTCCCGCCAGTTCGGAGGTCACTCCGTCGTCCACCCACAGCGACTGCACAACATACTACGTCACCCTACCACAATATGCTCACTAAACTATGGCCTATTCTACAATCGACTAATTGATGTGAAACATCCATTGGTGCCTCGACCTAAAACCCCTGACGGCATGTCGAGACGTCCCCAACCTGCGCCGCTTTCGAATCCTTTTGTGTGTGCCTGCGCATACTATATTTTTTTATTTATTATAATATTATAGATGTTTCACATCTGCCGAGTCCCGAGACGGTCAACTATTTTATTAGATCGAAATTTTAATCTATCAACTCCAAAAAATATTTGACTTCAATCGTTATCATTTCAGTAAATATAAATATTATTATTGAACACAATTTTGCAGAATTTTGTTAATTTTTTGTAATACAGGCAGGATTCTAGACTAGTTATTAATTAAAACTTGCAAGAAGCATATTAGATCGGTTTCATAAATGGCTTATATATTATTCTTATAAGGTACATATTAATCGCATTAACAACGTAATGTCATTATTAGCAGTCATAAATTTCGCAGTCAGGCTTCATATTGATTTATATCCTTATTTTTTTTCTACGACCTAACATTCAGCGACCATTATCGAACAGATAAATGTTTGAACAAATCTTATTATTACGTCCAGTAAATACTTGGTGATAAACGTTGACCTTGAAACTTTTTACTCATTTCATTACATATATTCATGCCAAAGAATTATCGTAATCTATGATAAACGTGACTGTCAGCAAATTTATTATCTTGCAATGTATCATGTTTTCGATTTTCAAACGAAGTAAACGTAGAAATTATGTAATAAGTATCGACTCTTTTCTATCTATCACATTTTGCATGACAATAATTCATTCATTTTTAAGTATAAAAGTAATGTTACTTTCAGGCTACGAATAATCTTGGCGACATTTAATTTCCCTGCGGACCCAATTAGATGAAATCTGAGATCATATGATATCGAAATCAGTATTTCCGGGAAACTCATAACAATATATTTACTAGTGGTAGTAAATATGATTGGTTTATCCTATTTCGTTAAAAAAAATATCTTCTTTTATTAAATATTAGTGCCATTAGATTAGACTTAAATAAGTTTAAAATTTCGTATTATTACTAATATGAATTGTATACCTGCAGGCTGGTGTACGACTGTTTACGCCCACCACTAATAGAGAAGCGGAATTTGTCATCATGAACGTGCTTGTGTCTCAGCAAGAGAGATCGCATCACCACGGGCTTGTCGTCTTCTTCGATGAGGCCATCGCTGACCATGCTCTCTACCACTCTAAATAATGATGATCATTAAAGTTTTATCGTTTAATTTTGAAAGTAAATACAGTGATTGCGAGTGATTTAGTAAGAAGTAGTGCCATGCTGCTTTGCAGCGAAATTGGAATGTCTATAGGCGTCGGTAGTCACGATAAGGCTCTGACTGCTCGGATACTTCCTTATGACATAAAAAAGTGAAATCAAATAAAAGATTTACTGATTCAAATAGGTACGCAATAAAATGGAAAAAAAATTAAATCATTTCCAATTTCGACAAGTCTAAAAATGTATTGTACTATTTAAATTTGCAAATTAAATAAAACATATAAAATATTATATTATATTAATTAGCAATTATTCCGCGAAACACGCCGTCTTTACAGCAAATGTGTGAGTGCACGCATATGCATGCATATTAACTATCTTAAAACATATAAATACCTGTACGCAACTCCTGGTAAATCCTTCTCATCCAGGTCAAGTAACACCACTCCCGTTTCCAGGCATCGTCGCAGATTCAAGAGGGAGTGGAAGGACAAAGACGCCACGTGAGGTTTTCCCCATCTAGCCGACCCTTCCTCCACGTCTTCCTCATATTTAATCCAACGAGCCGTCTCCTTCCACTCCGCGTCACCATCTGCGGTAGCCAACAGCTCATCCAATTGAACGAACACCTGCATAAATGACATCCCGAATAAAAATGTGTTATAATATCATACAATCATATATATATGGCAGTGCCCTATCTTACAGCTTACGAATAATCATTGATGGATATCATACGAATTATGTATTTGTATCGGTCATATAGACAACGAGATTACAGATAGGTGTGCGAATTTCAGTGTGTGACTTACCGAGTGCGGACTATGATCGAACATTTTCTTATATGCCGCATCCATTATAAGGTTTTGGACCTTGTCACCACATTCCTTGCGACTCAAGTGCAGCGTTGAACCCTTAAAGATAATAACAGTTTAAACCAAACCAAATAGTGTATATATAATAATATGACCTAGGGCAGGTTGATAGATTTGTTTTACATTAGAACGTTTTAAGATAATGAAACAATTTTACGGATTTTATCGCGGTTTATTAAAATTTTTACAAGCCTGACGTTTCGGATACTTTACAGCAACCATGGTCACGGGACAGAACATCAGAAGTAAAGCAAAAAATAATATTTTCATATGTCTGCCTTATAGAATAAGTATCACTTTTTATAAATTACTTATATGTATAGTATCTTGCATCCTGCAAGAGACTAAACATTTTACACAAGTTTTAGTTTACAAAATAATATCAATTAAACGAAACGTAAACAAATTTAAAAATGTTGCTTGAAAACGGTTGAGTTCAAAAGTTTTTCGTTCGACTTTTTTCAATGTAATAAATCTCTTGTAAGGTATGAACAAATATTGTAAATAAACCTCTGTGAGGTTTATTTTGCTGGATATTCAGGTGTTTTTTTTTTCACGTGTTTGATACTATTACTACAAATTACAATTACATAAACATGCTTCTACGTATTCATAATATAAACAAGTTTTTAAACTAAACCCAAATGAAAATAAAATCCTCATACTGTACGAACATAAGAAATGAGTCTGATAGATAATTGAATTTCAGCGAACTTTTGATATTAGTTTCGTGTGTAATCTTTATACGCACCGAAAAAGATCTTTTTAAGTCTACCTAAAGGATAGAAGATATTATATATTTTCAATACGTAAAGGTCAATAAAATTTTATTTTCGTGAATCCTAAAACTGTTGTAAAGGGCAAAAATAATTAATAACATCCAACAATTTAGAAGTAAATAAAAAACCCTTTGTTACATAATGCTAGTTGCCTGGGCAAACTTGCCAATCCATGCCACCCACCGTCATTGTTTATACAAAAAATCATTCTATTGTTTAAAAAAAATTATCCCTAAGTTTTAACAAATATACACCCAAACACTATCACATGAACGATTTCGGAGATTATCGTCAACGAATACCGTAAAAACAGTACTCGTGAATTAACTTGGCCGGGCCGAAGTTAGCTGAAATGACATCGTAAACGTCATTTTGTATACAAAACGCTCGATATGCATAATCCTCAGTAAATCAACTTTTAAGGCGCCTTCCACCGTGGCGCACGCGGAGGCTACGCACGTATGCTAAAATGTAAATCACAAAAAAATGACAACTAATGCGTACCGTGTCCGTGGGTTGTAGTGGAAAAAATCACATACATTCTCTTGAAAAGCGAAACTTGACAAACGTGAGTAGCCTCTCCGTGCGCCGCGGTGGTGCCGCGTCCTAAAGCCTCCTTCAGACACGGCGACCTCACGGCGACAACCCTACGGTTTCAGAACTCAAATTTGACTTATTTGACATGTAATCTTGCGATTCCCATGTGTCCGAACAAGCCCAGAATAAATATTTACATACAAATAAGAGCCGCGCGGTTCCAACACGATTCTGATATTGCGCGGTTGTCGCCGTGTCTGTACAAGGCCTTAATCCGACAAAGATTTTACGTCTAAAAAAGGAAAAAAAAACGTTGTACATATATAAAAGTATCTTATTGAACGTCATATTAGCTCTACTACAGGTTTTAGAACTACAGTGAAGAACCGGCGAAAAAACTCTGGCTAGTGAAAAACTATTGGCGTATAAATATAAGGTCAAGCATCGACTTACCCTTGCTTGTATTTTGTGTCGCCTAAGCGCCCTTGGATCTTCACTACGGTGGCTCCTGAGTTCGTCCTGGTCAGCTTCGAGAAGGGGTTCGTCAGCGAGGGCGGTGGTGACGAGACGGTCATGTTTCCCGCCACCCCTAGCACCCTCTTGCAGTGAATACTTCCGGGCCTTATACGGGTGGAGATGGCGTCTACAAAACAAAGATGGTTACGAAATGCAGACGGTCTGTGGGGACTTATTTAACAACACATGGCGCAAAGAAACATCCAAGAATCAAAAGTACGTTTTTTATTTATATATTATACCGGTGGGAGGGAAGCGCTATGCCCATGCATCCAAGAGCGCTCTTGGATGCATGGGTACCACCATCTTGCTTGTTTCTCCCGTGAAACAGCTTTACTGTGTTTTGAAGAGAAGGGCAAGACAGGCAGTGTAATTACTGACACCGAGACTTAACATCTTACGTCTCAGGATAGGCAAACATTAATGATTTGCTTGGGCTCGTTCCAGGTAAATCGTTTATGTTCATGTGCGAAGCTGAGCACTTTCCATTAGATGGCTACGTCAGCCAGTTTGCTTATCCAACAAACATAAAAAATATATTATTATCATCGTCATCTTTATTTTTCGGTTTTCCATCTACTATAGACATTAGCCTTATTAAAACGCCAAGACAGCCGATCTCGGTACATGGAGAATATCTAATTTAATCATGGCTTACATTAAAAAAGTCGGTCATGCATTTCTTGAGGTATTAAAATGTGAAAGCAAATATGTTAGTTCCTACAGATTCATATAGCAGTTAAGATGAAAATATTGAATACGGCAGTTTGCACAGTGCAATGTATGAGAATAGACGTACGAAACGTGATGTATGAATAGAAAAAATATTACTTTAATGATTTATTGCTTGGAGTAGGCACATATTGTAAATCGGGAAATGGGAGAATGCATGATCTTAAATGGCTTCCGCGCGTAATGGAAATACGGAATGCTCAACTAATAATTGCGACTTCAAGCTTAAAAACAATTCTTGTGGAAAACGTTTATTTTTATGATTCATAGTCTTTATTAATATTAATTATGTTTGTTGTCACTTTTGTATGATTTATGTCATACAAATCATTCAAAAGCCTTCCAAATACTTTAATATCTCACTCCTATAGCCTTGTTCATATTTGGAAGGCTTTTGTATGATTTGTATGACACAAATCACACAAAATACTTTAATATCTCGCTCCTATAGCCTAGTGCATACTTCAAAATATGGTAAGTATTAGGGAATTATTCGCAAATTTTTCTCATACTATTACACAAACTAATCTATTCACAAGCCCACTTTGATCGATTATTATCTTGATCAAAAAAGCTTAGTAAGATAAGACACACACTAGTGTTAAATTTGCCAATGTCAGCGCACATCGCACATGTAGTAATGAATAGATTCTCAACGAATACATAACGAAAGGCTGTATATAAGTAGTGATATAAATTTAATGCTAACAAAATTATAAATAGCCATTAGACCTGGCTGCTAAGATTAAAAATAATCTGATGATAAAATTCCACAGGATAACCCGTTCAACAAGATAAAAACCTAAAAAGTATCCTTTCGAAAGGTCTGATTTAAATTTAAATTTGTCTAATACATAGTCATACATAAAAAAGTCGAAAAACAACAAAATTATTAATTACTTAAAAAATATTTCCCTTATGTAGTTTGAATATGCATTTTAAGTAAAATACAAAATACTCAAAATTTTGTGAAAAAACTAAGGATTTGCCGCCATAAATAATAAATTACTTTTTGGTTGGTCCGTGAAAATATTTTACATACTTAAACAGTCTAACTGCTGCAAAACATGAACTGATTCGTAATAAAATACATTTTAACATGAAACCGACGATCGATGAAAGAATTTAGTGTGTCTGATATTTTATTGTAAGGGCTTTTATTGTGTAGACATTGTTTGTACTCAATGTTACTCACTTGAGTCATTGTTACTTTCAATATAACGGGACATTTACTTGTATCAACATTTACGATCTGTTGCATTAATGGAAACATCCATCAGTCTACGTCAATGGAGGGTGAAAAAATGACAGTAAGTTTTTTTTTCTTTTTTTTTAACAATAAAGTAAACGAGGCCGCGGAGAGCAGCCAGCGCAAAATGCCTTTTTGCGAAGTGGCCGTAACTAAGGTTGCTTATCAAATGGACCGAGACACCTTTGAGAGTTCAAAATATACATTGAATATAATATATTGAAACGGGCTCATAAAACTTACAAACATCTGAATTGAGAACCTCCTCATTTTTTAGAAGTCGGTTAAAAATTTGCACAAATAATATGAGAATTACAAATTAAGGGCGCTTGTCCACTACAGATAATTTAACTGTCCGGCAGCCCGATTCCCGCGCATTGCGGTCCCAATGTGGCAAAAAAAAAGATGGTTGGCTTGTGCACTTGTCTCTTGAAAAATCTTGAACGTCGATAGTTGCTTGCTCTATTACTTTACGTACGAAGACGTAGAAAACAAAAATTATTTTGGATTCATCCTGGGCCCTTATAAACAAGCAAAGCACGTCTTGGCGTTCATTGATGATGATGATGAAGCACATTTTACAGTATTGTCAACTCTGACCGGAATAAACGGTCCGGAATGGAGAAAAGTAAAATATCGTCGTTATAGTGCACAAATATTTTTTTTCGGAATGATCTATGCTAACGGCCCAGTCGCCCTAATGCTACATCGGATTAGTGTGAGCCGATTTGGCTCACTTTTGGTTTGTAAAAGTGGGAGGTTGCCCCCCGCCAATCGTGAATTCTACGACCACACGGCCTCCTGGCGTCGGGTTGGATGTGCACAAACTATAATACCCCGACATATTATATGGCGTGCAACATCGGACCATAAAAAAACCGGATTGCCAAACAGTAAAATTCCTTGTAGTTCACAAGAGCCCATAATGTTCATGAACAAAGGCATTGTTAAATTTAACACAGTTTACCTTTTATATTTGGAATATATTTTATAACGAAATCACATTTTAATGACACAATATAATACTATTGTTATAATAAATATAAGCTGAAAATATATTCTTTTTCCTATTGATGAATAAATAATGATCAATAATATAAATATATCTATTGTCTCTAATATTATAAACGCGAAAGTTTGTACGATACTATATGTATGTATGTTTGTTACTCTTTCACGCAAAACTACGTAATGGATTTAAATGAAACTTTACAATAACATAGCTTATACATCAGAATAAAATATAGATTAAAATGTATCCTTATACTCCCACGGGAATGTAAAATAATACTGTAAAATACTCTACATCCGTAGAGAAGGGCTAAGAAAACTGATCTGATGTACATACATATTAGTCCATCTACAAATCCGTCCGTTAGATCAAATCTACTTAATTTTTGAATTTCATTTTAATCGTGGAGGGATTTTTAAAAAGTTTTTAATTATGATTTTTATAGTTACCAAATCATATCAGTTCATGAGGCTAACCGCTGATATATACCTAAATAGATACGCAAACATTTGGACATAATATCAGTTATTTTAAATTCTATGTAAGTTCAATTTAACTTTAAAAAGGACATGAACAAGAGCTAATTTAACACTAAAAGAGATTAGAAGACAGCGGGAGGGATGCGCTGTGCCGCGCACCCGGCTGCATGGGTACCACCATCTTGCTTGTTCCTCCCGTGAAACAGCTTCGCTGTATTTTGGAGAGAAGGGCAAGACAGGCAGTGTAATTACTGGCACCGAGACTTAACATCTTATGTCTCAGGATAGGCAACACATAAATGAGTTGCCTGGGCTCGTTCCAGGTAAACTAGTTTATGTTCATGGGCGACGTCGACCACTTACCATCAGGTCGTACGTTTGCCAGTTTGCCTATCCAAGTAACATAAAAAAAATGTTGCTATAATTGTGAAAGTTACAATAATTGGGTTTAGAAGAGATAAATGAATCAATTATAATGATCCATTTCATAAATTTGATTTAAAAATTAATTTCACCAAAATAAGTACATATAATATGTATATATACATCGTATCAATTAATATATTATTTATTACTTCTGGTGCTCGCAATCTGCTCGCAATATATTAAATATCAACACCTATTTTATATTATACAAACTGGCGATATATAATTTAATTATGAAACATTTTTAATAATATCACTTTAAATTCTCACCGCTTGGACGGAACCTCTGAGGCCCTGGAGAATATGACTGGCATTTTTAAGGTGCCCCAATCTCGAACAACTAGGCCCTCAAGTGTAACCCTTGAAGCATTACTTCCAAGTTACTTTACTTCATTGTTGTGTTATGAATTGTATACTGATACAATGCCAATGTCGTGTGTTTCACAATACTATTTTTGTCCGTCTATTCGCCCAGGTGGCACTGATATTGTAAATTACGTTACCAGCCGGGTTCCTAGCCAAATTTCACGCTACACGCTAATCTTCGTCAGTATTATATCATTGGGTATAGACGGAAGCCATTTTATTGTGTAATATTGGTAATGAATTTAGAATTTAATTTCTTGATATCGTTGTTGTTTAAAATTTTGCTCAACAAAGTTAAATTTGATATTGAATATAACAACGAGTACGAGAGTACAAAATATAGGTGACGATATTTTAATATTCTAATTTTCTTTTTGGGATTATTTGTGCACTCGACGTTTTGGATGCTTGACATCTAAATGGCTGCTGAAAAATGTAAAGTTTACAGGATGGACACCATTGTTCATGATTCATGAGTCCTCCAGTGACCATGGATGCTGTAAAATGTCCGAAGCGTGTCGAGCATGTCAATAAATCTCAATAAATCGCGATAAAACTCGTAAAAGTAGTTTCAGGAAAATACTTATTTAACTTACTAGGAGTAAATAAATTCTTAAATCTCTCCTATAATAAAAAAACGAAATTAGAAGTGAAAAGGGCTACTAAACAGATAGTAATAATAATCAGTCTTCAAGCGGTTACATTTTATGATCAATCACCGAAGAAAACAAATCTGCAATATAAATGTTCATGTATTTATATTGGTTTGAAATTAAATGACCTATTTGCGTACAAATCAACACGGTTCTAGTTATGTACCAATGTCCAATATAACATTGATTCGTGCTAGCAGTGATCAATTCCTATTGAATGAAAACTTATTAGTCTTTCGCTTGTGCGTGCAAAATTGCTCCTGATATGCTCCCTCGGAATATAATTACCAATAACTAATTAAATTTTGCTATTACGCGGGAGCAATTTCAGATCCGAAAGGAGCATTTCAAGAGCAATTTTTGTCTAAAAATTAGTCACTAGATATCGTTCAAACCAATTTTCGGTTGGAGTTTTCATGGTACAATGTACATCATATATATTTTTTAGTTTTATCACTCTCTTATTTTAAAAGTTACAGGGGAGTGGACACATTTTAACACTTTGGAAGTGTATCTCGCGCAAACTATTCAGTTTAGAAAAAAAATGGTATTAGAAACCTCAATATCATTTTTGAAGACCTATCCATATATAGGATAGATAGGTACCCACACGAATGGGTTTGATAAAAAAAAATTGAGTTTCAGTTTTAAGTAATGGGACCCCCAAAATTTCTTGTTTTTTTCTACTTTTGTGTAAAAATCTTAATGCGGTTCACAGAAGACATCTACTTACCAAGTTTCACAACAGTATACACAACAGTATAGTTCTTATAGTTTCGGAAAAAGTGGCTGTGACATACGGACGGACAGACAGACAGACAGACATGACGAATCTATAAGGGTTCCTTTTTGCCATTTGGCTACGGAACCCTAAAAATGAATTTATATAACAAAGATTGTATTCGATATAAAAAAACTACATTTTGGATTTTTAATTACCTTAAAATGATGAATTAAATTTTAGTTTTTTTTTGGTGGAGCAATTTTATATTCGGAAGGAGCACTCCAGGACATTTTTTATACTTAACATAGTTTAGTTTATTTTATGAGATCCATGTTGTGATCTGTTGCCTCTGTTAAAAAAATAATTGAGCAAAAAATATATTCTTGATATACTTAAGCAAAATACAACTAACCGATATAAAAAAATATCTTATAAACTGCAAAACTAACATTTTTAAATGTTGCATGCGCGTTTATATTGGGTGCTCATGAAGAATTTAATAAACTCTCTTATTAAAGGCATGAAATGCGAGATGCAAGTTTGTATTAAATTCTTTCATTTATAAATTAAACCAATTTCAATTTAAAAATTCTTTGGAAATAAGAATAAAGAACTATTATAATATTAAAAATAATAATAAGTAAAAATAAAAATTATTACTATAACTAGAAATAGAAAATGTTTAATTAAGTCCTCAACTCTAAATACACGAGTTTTTAACTTGAATAAAATTGTAAAGTAACAAAGTCGCATCCAAATCGATTCCCCAGCTTAGGAGCCACAGACAGACACATAGCCAAGTGCCCAAGCAGACTAAAATCCTCGATCAAACTTATAACACCACTTTTTTGCGTCGGTGTATGGTTAAAACAAAACTGTCAAAACTCACGTGTTCCTTTGATTTCTGCGTTCATCGCTGGCATCATCTATAGGTTCAATAGGCGGCGATGATTGGTCTTTATCGAACTGTACATGACGATCGTCCTCCCGAGGACTACCAGCTGAGCCAGACGACCATGCTCCTGACATCTAAACATGACAAAATATATTAAAATTAATGTATTAAAATGTCTATGGAAACAATTAATAATAAGTTATTAAAAAAACCTAAACATGTTTGCAGTTTACATGCGATAGAAATGAAACCTTAAAAAATGGTTTATTCCTTTTATTTTTATTACAGTAAAACACAATTCAAACACATAATATTATAATTAAGGTTTTAAAGTTGTTTAGTCTTTTCTTTCAGTTCAATCGCCATTACAACAGATAGCAAGCAGCACTATCTAATAAAGTTTTGTTGGAAGCCAATGTATGTAAGTGTGCTCCCTCCCCCCCCCCCCCCCCTTGATCATAACTCTGTCATATAATAAATAAACAAAAAAATTGCTAAATAAAAAAAAACTGCTCCTGGCGGGATTCGAATCCGCAAAGTGTTCACTGTCCAGTAGCCTGACCACTCTACCAACCGGCCATCGATATGTCACATCATTTGTTGTCCCTTTCGCACTACACAAATATGTCTCTTTTTCATGTGACTTTTTTCGTTTCATCGAGTTTCAGATCACAACGATGCTAAAGAAGTTTTTACTTCAGAAATAAAAACGCTTTTAATGGATGTGCTATCCTGATTATCCTGATCAGGATATTGGTACAAACTAATAAAATTATTGTATTGTCATCAGTCCTTAAAAAGTGTACAAAGTTTCAATTTAATCTGACGTCTTATCGTGGGTAAAAATCATGCACAAGGTTTCCGTTTCGTAGGCACAACGTCTGAAGTTAATTAAGAGTGTGTTAAAAGTATATATTATAAGAGCTGGCACAGACAGGGACCGGGCACGCGTAGATACCTTACATACGTTCAGCGTTTGTGCGTTTTTGTTCAAACGCTCGTTTTTCGAGTTTCTGCAATGACACTGGCTAAACCGACATGGTCAGAATATTTGCTGTGTGGAAGTAAATTATAAAACAAATACAGTTCTGTTTTGTGCCTGCACGGTTCTTGAATTAAGAACAATAAAAATATTATGTACCTACAAGATACGACCTAGTAAATCTTTTTTTTTTAACATAAATTAACCTACATGTTGATTACATTACTAACAAACGCTTAATTAGTTTCTAACCTAACACATATACAAATATCTAGATCTCAACTACAGGCATTAGGCACTATAAAAAGGTTTTATTCAAAAGCCGACTGTGTGGTAGCACTATGGCTCTAAACAACCCAGCAAAGTTCTGCTATTTGCTACAAACTGCGTCAATAACCAGATTATGCAGGGTTTATTAAGGGTGAAGGTCACATGCAACAGAGAACGGATTTCAAAGCTCATAGAAAGCTTTGAGGCAACTATTAAAATCGTTTAGAGACGCCACTCAAAATAAAACATGGATGACTAAAACGTATGTATGTTTTTTTCTGCTAATAATAATCATAATAATAATATCTATGGACGCATTTACACCACGTAAATCTGGTCCCGTGGTAAGTTCTCGAAGAACTTGTACTTACGGGTAGGTACCAGACACCGGAAATATATTTAATACTTTTATATTATATATATACATATAGGTATTTAAGATTTTTATTATATGATACACATATTTAATCACATCCAAGGCCCAGGAACACATATTTTATCCCTGGCAGGATTCAACCCCACTATCTCCGGCTTGAGCGCCAATGTGCTAACTATTGAGCCACAGAGGTCGTCATGTAGAATGTAACCACGTAATGCTACTCCTTAACCATAATATAAGCAAAAATGAGCGTTTTATTTATGTTAGTTGGATAGGCAAACTGGCAAACGTGCCACCTGATGCTAAGTGGTCGACGTCGTCATGAACATAAACTAGTTTACCTGGAACGAGTCCAGGCAACTCATCTATGTGTTGCCTATCCTGAGACATAAGATGTTAAGTCTCGGTGCCAGTAATTACACCGCCTGTCCAGCCCTTCTCTCCGAAACACAGCAAAGCTGTTTCTCTTGTCAAGTTGATGACACATGATAGGTTCATGTGTCATCAACTTAATCATCATCGATGATGATTGTATATTTCTAACAAATGATTTTATGATGACAAACTTACTACTACGTGATATTTTATTTTCACTCGTGACACAAATATATTTTCTAAGTTGAAAAACTGTAGGTAATAGCTACCTATTCTGAAATCGATTGCTGTGTCATAATAATAAACTTCTTTACAACTTTATAAAGTCATTTAATTCATATACAGCGTGAATCATTTGTAATCAATATTATTTAAATGTATTTTTAATACCTCGTTAATCTAGAACCGTTGTGAAGTTGCTCAGAATTCGTGTTAATGATACAATGTTGTACCAGGAACGGATATTTAAATCTATACTAATATTATAAAGCTAAATAGTTTGATTGTTTGAACGCGCTAATCTCAGAAACTACTATTCCGATTTGAAAAATTATTTCAGTCTTAGATAGCCCATTTATCGAGGAGGCTATAGGCTATATAACATCACGATGTGACTAACAGTAATTAATTAAGTTAACGCGGGCGAAGCTGCAACAGCTAGTCTTATATAAGTTTTATACACGCGCACCCAAGACCTCGGTACAGACATTTATATTCGTCAAACAAATTTTCTGTCCTTGACCTAATTTAGAGTTATCTCTGCAATTATTTCACCTCTACACCAGCTTACTCTACACAACTACACTACAGTAGACGTCTTCAAATCTATTGAAATATCCGATCATATCCAAAAAAGAATGAATCCTTCTTATCATGTCCTATCACCACAAAAAATAATACTTCTTAAATCCTTAATGACATAATTAAAATATGTGCGCCGGTAAAATACACGAATTTAGTGATAATGTTAATCAACAGCAAGGCGTTATCGCAACCACAATTTTACCGCAACAACGCGCCATTCGATGCTTTAATAGCAATAATATAAATTTCATATAAACCCATTCAAACAATTATACTATTAATAAAAGGGTTAAAAGGCTCGAAACGACTGTGCCGATTAAGATTAAACATGTTAGAGCGTCCGTTAGAAAATCTGCTTTAAAATAAAAAGCCGCATCAAAATCGGTTCACTCGTTTCAGAGCTACAGTGCCACAAACCAGTCACAGACACACATAGTCGATCTTGTATCCTTAACTTCCAGGGCTATAAAACACCGATATATACACTATATATACACTTACAGCAACTATTATTCTGGTTGCTGGTAAGTAACTGATGCGATGTAATGTATATTCCCATCGTCCTTGTCGTTTTCATATTGATCGCAAAATATAATGCTCATTTATTAAACGGCATTATTGTCTGATATCATGATACATTTAATCACCAAGTAAAAACTATTGGAACAAAATACATAATGACAAAGTAAAGCAAACTTTATACGATTTAGCACGAATTCATAATACCTTAATCATATTTGTACATTAGTCACTCTTCATTGTAGACAGTACAAATAGTGTGTATTTGTTTATAATAAAAAACCTAAATAAGATAAAACTTCCAACGAGATCTAAATATACAATTCGACAAACACGATTTACAGTGAAGCAAAACAGTTCTAGATAAATATTTTACTATTATTATATTTAAAAAACAAAGAATTATTAATAATAAATAGTTTTTCACAATATACTAGACCAGGGCCACACAGAGAGTCTACATTAGATCTTAGATTAACTATCGCTGATGTGGTAAATTAAATAAAACACCTATCATTAAGTATACTCAAGCATACTTTAGCATACTTAATTATGTGTTTGTGACAGCTTTGCTGTCAAGTTTCGTGCGGTTTGTGAGTTTCCGGTGGCCCATTGGGGATAGGAAAAAGCAGGGCAACGCATCTGCATAACTTTTGGTTGTGCGGATGTCTGTGGGTGTCGGTAGTCACCATTAGGCTCTGTCTGCTCAGTTACCTTTTCGTGGCTTAAAAAAGAAGAATAACTATCATTATGTATGCCTTTGTTTTTTTTTTTTTTTAATTTTTAGACACTTGTACACAATGTATAAAACATTATTACTAGCATTTAATGTTTTTGAATTGAAACATATAGTGACAGTAAAATCGACTTGAATTTTGTGACGGACAGACTGCAAGTCGAATCGTCGCATGAGTATCAAAACTATTACACCCCCAATTTTTGTACGTTTTTTTTCGGAAGGGCTAGACTTTTCGGCTTGATGGCCTTTAAGTTCAATCGAAACAGTAAATGAGCAGATGGCTCACCTAAGAATTATTCGACAGGGGCCGCTAATTGACATCTGCCTGGCGTCCCCTGACGGACATTTTTTTCTTTCCATGCAGTATGATAAAAGAGAGTGAGAAGAGAAGTAAGATGTAAATTACCTGTGGTTCTGACCCAGAACTGAGCTGGAGTGGGCTAACTGGTGACAACTCGGCGCTGCTTGGTTGATTGGCATCGTCTAGAAAAAAACAGAATGATCACACGTACAATATTACAAATGACTCGTTACGCCACATGCTGCGTTTTCGTATTTATTTCAATGTCGAAATGTGGAACGAATAGATAAATGGACTTCCCCAGCAGGAGTTACCCGCTTATCAATTTAGTTTATTTACAGTATATTAGTATAATATAAGGTTTATTTCGAATACGCTTAACGACTGATAAATAAACTCATTTTAACACATTTTTATTATGAAAAAATTGTGCGAATAATCAGAAAAATATTGTCAATTATAAAAAATATTTCCTATATTGCTTTCAATGTTCACGCAAATTTCATTCATTATAATTTTAAACAAACAATTTTTACGGATTTTATCGCGGTTTATTAAGATTTTTACATGCCTGACGTTTCGGATACTTTACAGCAACCACGTCATACCAGGTCACGGGAGGACTATATTATAAACCGCGATAAAATCCATAAAAAATGTTTCATTATAATGTCTCCTATCTTTGAAAAAAAAAGCAGCAGGGCCGAAGAAATGAGAAGGAAGTTATTTAATCAAATGTAAGTACTAATATACATAACATAAGTTTGAAATTATATTATAAAGTAAACATGGCCTTTTTTATGATTATTATTTTATGTTGTCTAGAATAAAGACAACCTTGGGCGTGTATTATTTATTAAATCTTTCTTAAATACGCAGATTACGCCCAACATCTCCATGGAAAATATTCCGTCGAACATGAAGGATAAGAGTCTTAGAGCGTTAAGTACAATTTATTTTTATTTACTCGTACATCAAAGATCTGTCGGCAAAAGACTAAAAAAGGATCCACAGAATCACTTAGACGCAGAGATTATCTGTAGCCCTACAAAGAAGTGCTTTAAGCATGTCATGTAAATAATATGGTAATATTCTTTTACTGAGGATACCAGAACCATTGTATACGAGATAAAAATAATAGTAATAGCCTCATTAATATTTAATAGTATTAGAGAAAAATCATTTCATTATTATAGAGTAACCACCATCATCATCGTCAGCCTTTATTTTTTTTTTCTTTTACGCCGGGAAATAATAATAATAATATCTATGGACGCTTTTACACCGCGCTAATTTTAAAATACACACAAGTTCCAGTTAAGTTTTAAATACCACGCGACCAGAGTCCCGTGATAAGTTCTCGAAGGACTTGTGTTACGGGTACCAGACAATGGAAATATAATAATAATAATATAATAATATCTATGGACGCTTTCACACCACGTCAATCTGGTCCCGTGGTAAGTTCTGGAAGAACTTGTGTTACGGGTACCAGACAACGGAAATATATTTTATACTTTTATACTATACATATATTTAAGTTTTTTTAATATATAATACAAATATTTAATACACATCCATGACCCAGGAACACAGAAAATATTTTTGTTCCCTGGCGGGATTTGAACCCGCAACCTCCGGCTTGAGCGCCAACGCGCTTACCATTGAGCCAGAGAGGAAATGTCCTGAGGCCTCCCGCTGGGGAGGGAGGGACTCCCTAGGCGGGTATGTGGGACACACTGCACCCGAAAGATGGTAGGATGGACGCAGCTAAGTTTTTTACGTTTTTCTTAGGGAAGTCTGCAATTCAAACGTTTTTACTACATTTACTTTTTATTGATAACTTTTTTTGACGTATTTCAAGTGTACAAGTCGTTATCTACAATATAAAGATAATTTGATTTGATTCGAATTTGTGATAAGCCCCTTAACAACAATATTCAAAACCAATGATGGTCCTTTCAGCAAGACTCGCGCCGCAAGAAGCAAGAAGCGAGTCATAAGGCTCGATCCACTCAATCTTAGTTTGAAACCAATGTTCCGGGCTTCATTAGAGTTGAAGACTTGCCGTCATTTAGTCTCAATCTTAATCCGCTGGATTATGATTTATGGTCAGTTAGAGGTTAGAGAGTATGGATTTCTCTTAATCCCATCACAACTTGGAGTCCCTAAAACAATCCTCACGATTAGCAGTGAAGAATTTTCCCATTTCAAAGTTTAGAGGACTGTGTTGCAGCCTTTTTTTTTAATTTTATGTTTATTTTATTTTATATTTAAAAGTTTAATGATATTATGTTAAGGCGAGTGTAGTACTAGTACTACTATTACACTGTAATAGTAATAAATGTTAAGTGTAATAGAAAAAGTTTTTTTTGTCTTTGTAACAATATTTAGTGCAAGACTATGTAATATAAAACAGATTATCTGTAACTGTAATATCATCGAACATATTAATTTTATCCACCAACCCACGGATCCACTTTTATGGTATAATAACAGTTTCATATTCCAATGGCATTAATAAAAACACATGCATTCATGCAATATTCTATAGGCAAGCTGGTAATAACCGATTAGATTGCTACCTATCCGCCATCTAGTGCGATCCGCCATATTGGATTTGGAGTGAAATAATTTTTTTTACATCTGGGAGGGCACAAAAAATCTTACGATGCTTTAATTAAAATAATTAGCTTAGCAACTTTCATACTCGCAACCAACGATGCAACCGTTTGGTTGTCATATGATATTCAATGTATAGGTCAAAGCCACACGGTTGATGTCCGCCATTGCGGTCAATTTGTGGTGAGCTTGTGACTCACGCTCTTTCGAATTATCTCGGCTCATCGCTAAAATCCGAACCCCTCCCTACTTTACCGCGTGTTATCGCCGTCTAATTAACTGTATATACTTACCGATAGCATTTTGTGATACGCGTCTCATCTTCAATGATGATTGGCTTCATTGGTTAGTATTTCAGAGGATTATATTGCATGAAATCGAATGAATACAAAAAGGAAGAATTGGATCTGTCGATGAAAGACTAATTGACCAGACAAGACTATCCACATCTTGGTCGCTTTTGTCCATCATCCACTCTACCTATTACTTTATAACTATTTACCAGAGCCTTATAGCATAATATATTAGCTTGATCTAAATTACATCAGCAGCGAAAAATCGTTGATTGGTAATGATTACGATTAACATGTTGATGCTTGTTTGTCATATATGAAAGTAATACGATACCATTCTGTTAACATGTTACATGGCCGCAAAATATAGAACGTCATATATTATATAAATGTTATACCAGTATGTACAATGCTAATCGGCGTACAATCTTACGCCAATCCAGTGAGCCAACTGTTCGATTACTTTACCGATTGAGCTTATAAGCCACCAGGCCGAAAAGTCTAGCCCTTCCGAAAAAAAAAACAATCCTACGCTCATCAGCTCAACCAATTTTTTGAATCCCATTTCAGTCATCTAAAAGAATTATTACAAACAGACATTGTTTTATAATATGTAATTAAACCTACAAAAAAAACATATTGCGACGAACGTAAGAATTCTTCTATTGCACGCCTTACAAGCAAAGCTTTGAGACTGTTGAGAGTGCTTTACTCTCGACTACATGTCGAGAGTAGAACAGATGAAAAAAGCAGTTTGCTCGGAACTGAAATTGACCTTTTGTTTTTTATATCGAATTAATCTATACTAATATTATAAAGCTGAAGAATTTGTTTGTTTGAGCGCGGTATTCTCAGGAACTATTGGTCCGATTTGAAAAATTCTTTCAGTGTTAGATAGCTCATTTATCGAGGAAGGCTATATAGGCTATAACATCTCGCTGTGACTTATAGGAGTTGAGTAATGCGGGCGAAGCTGCAGGCAACAGCTATAGGTTAATAAAAGTACACTTATATCATATGTACCCGGCACATAAAATATAATTCAATAATAATTATTTTGTTTAACATATAGTAAATATATGGACGTCCGTGTTTTCTGCAAAGATCAAAAGTTTTCTGTGTCTGTGTGGCAGGGAAATGGGTCGAAAAAAATTATCGTACCTGTAAATGTTTTTTATTATCCAAAGTAACAGTGAAACCGTATTTCCCAATTAATAGCAGCGTTCAATTCATTGTCGTTTAATTATTATTACATTATTATTATTATTGTTTACAGGTATTAAAGGAACAACTAGAAAATGTGTATTTATATTTTTTTAGGCTTTTACAAATAATCAATTTTATTGTGGAAACTGAATCACGAAGCGTGCACTTTTGGATTTTCAAAACTTTTGAAGTCTGTTCTAACAATGCTATCCATTTGAAATTTGAGGCCTCGGTCATGCAGGCTCAGAAATTATTTGTGTTATTAAGGTGAGAATGTACATTAGTTTATGTTACATTTTTAGATAATTAAAATCAGGGTAGTCAAGTAAGCAAAAGTAAAATTTTTGACTTGCTTGAAAAAAACAATATTTGACGATTTGCCGCGTGTAAAAGATAATATAATAATAATAATAATATCTATGGACGCTTTCACACCACGTCAATCTGGTCCCGTGGTAAGTTCTCGAGGAACTTGTGTTACGGGTACCAGGCAACGGAAATATATTTAATACTTTTATACTATACATATATTTAAGAATTTTTATTATATAATACACATATTTAATACACATCCATGAAACCAGCCAGAAACACAGAAAAGATTTTTTTGTTCCCTGGCGGGATAAAACCCGCAACCTCCGGGCTTGAGCGCCAACGCGCTTACCACTGAGCCACAGAGGTCGTCAGATATACTTTAACTTCATCAGCAAACTCGAAGTTTTCTCTTAATTTATAGTATACATATAAAGATACAAATATAGGTATTATTATATAAAAATACCTTGGGAATAGGGTGGTGGGGCGGCTATGTCTCGAATAGGTTCCCCGTTGCTCTGTAACCGCGGTGGTTGTGCCGTCTCGTTCCATACAACACGCTCCATTTCTTCGTCCAGTCGTAATTCATCTGCGCGTTCTCCCTGAGTGGTGACAAATGATTTATTAAAAAAAAACAGTAAAAGTTTTTTTTTTGTATCTAAAGTTAAATATTACGATATTTTCAAAAATATAAGATTCCACTTATTTTTTAAAGTATTAAATATTGTAAGCCTGTATTTTTACTGATACCTAAATCCACGTAATATACAACACTAAAAGATAAGTATTAATAAAAAAGAGATTGAAAATATTTATTATACATATTAATACTCATCTTAACGGCATTTAACCCATTTGATTTCAGTACATGAACCTTGTAAAAAAAAAACCTTAAGACATTATAATGCTTTAAGTCTGTAAAGAGCCTAGGGTAAGAACTAGAAGAACAAACGGACTAACTTGACGTTCAATCAAAGAGGTAGATAACGAAATATAAAATCATTTAAAAATCTATAAAAACATTATAGATACATTTAACTCAATGATTGTACACTTTTATTTCTATCTACAATATTATTGTATCAACCAACTCAAATAAAAACAATTAAGCATAATTAATTTTCAGCATATATCATTTTGTATTCAGTAGGTTGAAAAGTATAACTGTTATTAACTCGTAAAATGGATGAGTTGACATTTCACAAAGATACAATAATGATACGGGGGAAATCGTAACAAGCACGAGTATTCCGCTCGAATTTCCACACAGTTAAAGAGAACTTCAGAAAAACGTGCAATTTATAAAGCGCAAAATTCTATTAAAATACGAATTATAGTAAAATATAATATATTTTACTTTTTACTAATATTATAAATGTGAAAGTAAGATTCACATATTCAACATAGGATGCTTTTTATGAAAAAAAGTGCGTGCGTACAAAGTACACATGTCAGAAGTGAAACTTATTTGGCAAACTAATTTTCAATCTCGTTTATATTTATACTAATCTAAAGCTTTAAATTTCCAAGACTTGTGATGCAACGTTCGCTCTATCTCACTGTATCTCGATCTTTCTCATAGCCATGTAGTGAGAGTATAACCTCACTCCATGGCTATGTGCTTCATGCTACGTTCGCCCTTTTTCACTCTCTATCAAGTTTCTTCTTGGACAAAAACGTTTCACATTTTCGTGACATTTCATCCGTAAAAATTTTACCCTCACGCGCGCAAATAAGTTTCACTTAAAAAAAAACAAAATCTTATCCTGCGCAGACATTTTTTTATTTTTATTCTTGACTCGAATGTTGTGACCGCCCGGCGCGACATTGTAATATATTATTAATTAATATTTTGTCTAATTATAAGTGCTATGGAGCGTGCTACACTGGGTGTTTCTTTGGCAGAAAGGATTCGAAACGAAGAAATCCGCCGGAGAACTAGCGTTACCGATATTATACGAAGAATGAGCTCTTTAAAGTGGCAGTGGGCTGTTCACACTCTCAGGAGAACGAATGGCCGATGGGTAAATAAGGTTCAAGAGTAGAGGCCGCGTTTGGAAATACGATGCACTGGTCGGCCATTAACCAAGTGGGAAGACGATCTCCGTGCAGTGGCCGGTCCGTGTTGGATGCGAGTGGCAAGGGATCGGCCGTCTTGGTGCTTATTGAAGGAGGCCTACGCTCAGCAGTGGATGGATAAAGGCTGATGATGATGATGAGATGATTCACATCGGCCGAACGTCCTGCGATGGCCACATTTTTCATGTTGTTCGAAATATAAATTTTGATAACTAAAAATATCTGAATATTAGGAATTAAAGAGCTCTTTACTTGAAAACAACAGATATCTCAGCATAATTTTTTTCTCAGCTGTAGGTGACCTATACCTGGTAGCTGGTGCATATAGACAACGTTATTTACAATCAAATTACATGTATTGATAAATGTCCCGTCCTGACATAAAATGATAGGATCATACCTGGATGATTCACAATCTCCATTATTTGCTTGCTTATGTTCTACTACGCCGCAAACCTCGCAGTCTTTATACAATCGTAAATCCCAACGGGGGCAAGGCCAAGGGTGCTCGTGCAAAATATTTTTTTATCTATACATGTAATAAGAATGTAAATAACGTTGTCTTTAGGTACGTGGAAGATATATAAAAATATTATTATTGATTACAATCTTTGCGTTTAGCACGTCATTGTTGTTATTATTGGAGCCGGTGTCTGGTAGGTGACTGACGACGGTTTTGGTGCTGTACGGTCTATTTAACTTAGCTGACACCGACTCCAAAAGTAACAACAATGACATGGTAAATGCAAAGATTGTAATCAGTAAAATAACAAGTTGATTATAAGTTCTAGGCACAAAAATTAAGGAAACGCAATTATTTTATTACTTTTTAGTTTATTTTTTACTTTTTGAAGTAGTTTAAATTTTTTTTATTTCTTAATTTTTAGTGATTCCGAAATTTGATAACCGATTTTATTTGTCTGAAATATGGATATAGCTGTTAAACGTATTTCCACTATCTATACTCCATCATCAGACCTTTAATGAGACTTATAACCCATATGTGTGCAAGGTACTCGTCAATATAAATGAATTAAGTCCAAACCCAAGGTAGCTACTGTAAACCGTAGAGGAGTTCCCTCAACTATCTATGGTCTCCATCATAAGACCTGTAATGATACTTATAACCCATATGGGTGCAAAGTTCTGGTCAACATAAATGAATTGTGTCTACACACAAGGTAGCTACTGTAAACTGTTGAAGAGTTCCCTCGACTGTCTATGGTATTCATCATCAGACCTGTAATAGCACTTATAACCCATATGGGTGCAAAGTTCTCGTCAATATAAATGTATTAAGTCCAAACACAAGGTAGCTACTGTAAACGGCTGAGGAGTCCCTTTAATATAATTGTAATCTAAAAATAAAATAGGTATTAAAGACACGAAAGTTTTAACGGATGGATTTATTTACTCATTCTTGCTGGACAGATTTGGATGTGATTTTACACAGAGACGGATAAAAAAGTAGACATGCTAATTTTGTGCCGGAGAAATATGCGGTTGTGGTGTGAGGCCGTAGGTGTCGTGTCACTATTTTTTAACATTCTATGCGCCCAAACTGCATATTGCAGAATATAATCAAATAAAAAACAATATATTCCTTTTATTGACGACAGCAGTAGGTACCATTGACTCTCAAAAGAAAGAGCTTAAATACGATTTTAGCATTAGCGTTCCTAGTAATATTAATAACGCGAAAGTTTGTAAGAATGTATGGATGTATGTTTGTTACTCTTTCATATAAAAACTACTAAATGGATTTTGATAAAACTTTACAATAATATAGCTTACACACCAGAATAACATAAAGGCTAAAATTTATCCTTGTACTCCCACGGGAACGGAAAGTACGCAATGAAACCGCGTGTCGCTGCTAGTTTTAAATATTTTACTGTGTGAATTTTCTTAATTGTTATTACTTATCGGTAAAAATAAATATGAATTGAGATTTTTTTACATATATTTAAAAAGTATGCAGATGCATGATACATTCGTGTCCGATAAAAAATCGATGTTTAATATAACAGTACATAACAATAGGTGATATAACACAGCACTGTAAGCCGAGAACGTAGGAGTGCTCAAGGGAGGTCACGGTCATACAGAAATCATTACTGCGGCCCAAATATTGGCTAAAAACACATTTCCTTATTTACATCTGAAAATATAAAAAAATTGGCTAGTATAAATATATAGTTTAAATCAAGAAAAATTATAATATTTTTAATATTAATGAATTAATTAATATTTATTTTATTCCTACAAGTATTTACTTACTTACTACGTACATAGTATCTACATATCTACTACCCACTTGGCTGACACCTACTTGAAATAGATTAAATAAAAAATAAAAAAAGAATTAAATAATCATTTATTTTTCTTTTTTGATTGCCTATTAATAGTCTTGAAGTTGATTTAATTTTTTTTAATTAATTTATTTTACTCCTTTTAGTGAAAAAAAGTTTAATTCAATGATAATATAATTAAATTGCGCCGTTTAATTCAATAATAATATTTTTGAGGCATCCGAACGGGGCCCTTTCAAACTAAAATGTAAAATATACTAAATTGGACCGTATGAAGTAAGCAACAAAAAGCAACTGCTGTAAATCGTTGAGGAATTCCCTTCACTGCCTATGGTCTCCATGATCAGACCTGTACTGGTACTTATAACACATATTATGGGCGCAAAGTTCCAATCGATACAAATGAATTTCCAAACACAAGGTAGCTACTGTAAACTGCTGAGGAGTCCCTTTAACTGCCCTTCTTCTTCATTATCAGACCCTTAAGACAGTCACAAACCGTCTAGATGTTAAGCCTAAACACAATGTAACTGCTGTAAATTGTTGAGGAGTTCCCTCGACTCCAGACCTTCATTTAATTGTAGTGTTTTAAAATACTTATTTAAAAAAATGACAAATGGACTAGCCTGACAACGATTTTATAAAGTTCATTCGATCTCCTTTCTCATGAAAAAGAATCATCAAAATCCGTTCACAATTGGCGAAAATATCGTTGAACGTACACTAAGAAAAATACATACAGACGAACAAAGAACCTCCTCCTAGAAAATGAAAAAAAAAACCTGCGTTTAAGAACAGTATGACAATTTTAAAATTAGCTACTGAGTTAAGGCGCGGCTCCATCGCGGCGCACGCAGAGGATACGCACGATCTTGCAATTGTCATTCAACACGAATGACAATTGCAAGAAAATGACAATTAATGGTCAGCGTGTTTGTGGTTTGCAATGGAAACCATCACATACATTTTCTTGCAAAGCGAAACTTAACAAACGTGCATAACTTCTCCGTGCGCCGCTGTGGAGCCGCGCCCTAATGGACACACATGCTTTTAAAATCGTGTGATGGTATGGAATCTTATCAGTTTTGTTGTAATGTCCGTTGTTACTGAACACTATCTGATACTACTATATTATATTTAACAATTAATATTTTAGTTTGTTTGGTTGTATTCACATGGATTTTACAGGCGGAGATAAATACATACAGACATTATAGACATTCCATATTTGTATTTTAACATCCTTATATAATAGAAAAAATATGCTCCAAAAATACGTATCAATAAATTTTCCAGTTGACTATATTATAGTCATAATTCAATCAGATCACAATTTAAACGATTATATCATTTTTTATATCAATTTACTCTTGTAGTTAAAAAAATAGTTTCTAAAATAAATTAATTATTTTTCGCTAGTTAAAACATGTTTTCGGTATAACAATAAACAACAAAATCGTAATTCATTAATTTGAATCAGGAAATCGTTACTCATTCTAGAAAAGATATAATCGTCAAAGTGGAATTAGGTAAATTAAATTAAGTTCACATATACGCGGGGTGTAAGCCTCTTAATTGATAAAAAATGGCTTTAGTCTAGCGCTGATAATGAATCTTCCATAATTTGTATCCACAAAAATACTTACACAATATACCCAAATTGATTTGACGAATATATCAATATCTCCAATATTGATTCTTCGTATAGTACGTGAAGATCGTAATATCAATTTTATTTGGCCAACATGCCATACTTTTTTTTTTCTTTAACGCCGGGAAATGCTCTGAGGCATCCCGCGGGGGAGTGGGTCTCCCCAAGCGGGTATGTGGGACTCGCTGCGCCCGACAGCTGGTAAATGGACGCAGCTCTACCCACTCTACAAAACCCGGCGAGTGCCACCAATGCCGCCTTTGGTGAGGTGCCCCGGATCTAGAAAACAAACAGGGCACCTCGACGGCTAGTCAGTCCCGCAAGGGACCAACGCCACCTCCACAGAGGGGTTGTCCCGCACCACAGAAAAACCCCTCCCAACGTCGGGACAGTACAATGGGGCGAGGTTCCCATCCTCACCCCTTGCCCCCTGCTCTTATGTCCCCTCTTCTTATAAGAGGGGTACAAAGAGCCCCCTCGGCCCAATTAGCTTCACCCAAGGTGCTATGTTACTGAGCCCCACCGCCACGACAAGGCCTGAACCATGGTGGGGAACATTCCATACTTAATGTAACCCTATCATTTACATTATTGGAATTCATCCGAAATTCCATGTCCCCAAATGGATACAAATATCTATAATAAAAGTATGAATAATGTTTAAATATCCTTCTATAGCTAAATACACTTCGGCGTGGCTAAAGTACAAAAAATATTTCACAATATGACTGCCAAAACAAAATTATCATACAAGTTCCTATCAGTGTCGGGTGTACGTTGGTGCATACAGACTAAAATAGTATAGTTAGTTATCTGTATAATAGTATGTAAAAACTTAAAAAGATTATAACAAAAAGGTTTTAATTTAATATAAATAATACAATAACAAAATGAACTGATGATCTTAAAACGGCTGGAACGATTTTGATAAAACACGTCTAAGAAATAAGATCCACCGCTAAAAAACTTGGTTTTAAAACATTAAACCGCATTTAAATCATTTCGCCCGTTTAGTAGCTACAGATAGACACACATCCAAACTCTCCGGTCGCCCCTTTTTCCATCCTGGGTTAAATACACGCAACGTAGTAAAATGTAAGTTTAAAAGTATCTTAATTATGTAGTTTTATTAAGTTTTTTATGTGAAATTATTGGATTTCAGTGAGAGTATTAATTGTTTAGTGTGACTGTAAAAAATAACTATTAATCAATATAAACTTAATACAATATGTGTCTAATAACACAATGAACAAAGTATCATTTTTGATTCAAAATGTTTAGATAAATCAATTACTTATGAGAGGATATTATAGCGTAAAGAATGTTATAAAGCGGCAATGTCAATATTTATACGTAATAAAATAAGTAATCCTTTGATTATCGAAAGATAATATAACTAGAATTTCCATATTAACACTGTCAATCATATATTTTGACATAAACGAGAGTGACCGACGATAAATTATAGCATACCAAAAGCCATTTCTAAAGAAGCCCCCAAGCTTTGCATCGATGCGATATTGATAAAAATTAACCTGCAAGGAATACTCTATGATATATTCATAAAAACTATAGAAGTCCACTAGCACAAAAGAAACACAGATGTTGCAACAGTAACTATTATAACAAATAAAAGGACTATTCGCTAATAAATAAGAAATTTGCATATTAATTATTTTACCTCGAAGTAAAATTAAATACCATACTAAATAATTATAATTTCAGGAGCAATATTTTACAGTCATTTATAACTGTAAAACTTGATTTGTTAATATAAAATTATATCTTATAAATATATAAAAAATTCGCAAGCATCGCTTAAAAATTCCAACTTTGAACTTCAAGACTTCCAAAAATCGGAATTTAAATATTACGTTTGATTATGAAAAATACCTGGCTATCATGGTTCGTGCACGGTTCTGGTTTATAGTGCGGTGGTGGGAAATAAAAAAATAGGCGCGCGCGCTCCGCGAGGGAGGGAGGCGCGCGCCTACCCGGCTGCATGCCGCGCGCGTCTCTACGACACTGCCGCGGCCGCTGCGTAGCCACCAACCATCCTGAATCCCTCTCCCCAACTTTGCAAATTTTAAGGGACACGCTTCAACTTCCACGCGTTAACTTTATTAATAACCAAACTCAACACAAGTTGGACACGTGAAGTCGCTTAAGATGGTATTACGAATGTTTCGTGTTAAGTTTTGCTTTCAATTTCACAGGGTAAGATTTTATATTGTAAAATATCAGGCCTAGAAGACTTTTGATGTATTTTAATGTTACGAACAATATAACACCTAAGAATATTCCGGAGCAGTACAAAATAAGTTAAAAGATTTTTATAATAAACCTTTTGTAATCCAATGAAAAATGTATTTTACAATTTTTTTTTACTAAATAAGTAATCATTTTCAAGTGTCTCTATTTTAAAAACCTATAAAAACGTTTAAGAACACAAGAGCTTTATAAAGAAAAAGTAGAGTTTAGATTCGTATTGACATTCAGCGAGGTGAAAGTGGCTTTAATTATGCAATACTAAGATTTGAGACTTGAACACTTTGACACATGTACACATTATAACTTAACGACAGAGATTAACGACTTAAAATTCTCACGCAGTCTAAAAATAGCTTAGTGAACTTGGCGCTCGTTTGTGTTGGGTTCTTTTTAAAGGTATACTATACCTACTTTAGGGATATTCGTATATTTAGGATTTTGCAACAAGAACTTTGATTTTTAAATTAAAATGAACCAATGAATTTAGATGACAAAGTTTTTATTGTTAAAAAAAAGTAAAGTTTGGCAATCATTTATGAAAATTATGTATAATATCTGATAAATGGCCACTGCGACCACTAGATGTCAATTCTTTGATCAAAGTTTCAATCACTTTTTGCACTTCACGAATTTTGAGTTTTATGACTGCTATAGATTCGATCGGCTCCGTATAGGCTCTGTCTTCAACAAAGCCCAACTAAAAAAAACTAACGGTGTTGCTCGAGCAGTATCAAGGATGGCCACTTAACAACTGAATTCATGAAATTTCGCGTTCGGCAAATTTAGTTTGCTATATTGTTTTATAGAAGAGAGGGCAAACAGATAGTCGTTTCACCTGGTGGTAAGTGATAAGCGATATCCATAGACACCCGCCAAGTATTCCAATACTGGCTAAGATGGTCAGGGAAGTGAATCTTTAAATTGTGGAGGAACGACGAAGGGTGATTTTATAGCGGTAAACGCGCAAACTTGTGTCTTGTTGGGGTTTAATTGTAAAATAACAGAGACTCGATTTCAGACACAAGTTTGTTCCGACACTCATTGACTTGTTCCCGAAAATTATTAGAACGTCCAGTGTATAGGGCATCTCCGGTGCTGACGTCCTCATAACAATGAATGCCACTAGTT
Source organism: Helleia helle (assembly GCA_963853865.1). NCBI lineage: Eukaryota > Metazoa > Arthropoda > Insecta > Lepidoptera > Lycaenidae > Helleia > Helleia helle. The sequence goes on from OY971420.1 coordinate 13,350,795, forward strand.
GCAGTATATCATTGATATGTAGAAGAAATAAGGTCGGAGATAATACATAGCCTTGCAGAACACCAGCATTAACTGAGGTCCAAGTAAGCACCGTCGAAAATGGTCTTGATGTTCATGTCTGCCAAAAAAAAGGTGATCCACTTACATAATTCCCCCTTGCTCTTATTGTGGAAAAAGATTTGTATTGCTATTATAAAACAGTACCTGGATGACCGAGCATTTGCTTGGTAGTTTTTTTTAGTAAATCCAATTGGTTTTCTTGGTCTAACCTCAAACCATATACTAATTTCATGTTTTTATTTAGAAAATATACTTTGACACCGTCTCCAATAGTAACAACAATGACATGGTAAACGCAAAGATTGTAATTAGTAAAATAACAAGTTGATTATAAGTTCTAGGCACAAAAATTAAGGAAACGCAATTATTTTATTACTTTTTAGTTTATTTTTTACTTTTTGAAGTCGGTTTCAATTTTTGTTTAATTTTTTTTATCTTCAATAATAAGCTTAGAGCAATTTTTTTTTCAAAACCGACTGGATGTTCTAACAAACCCTTCAGCTTTACTATATTAGTATGAACAGTCAACCGTCAATTTTGCGAAAATGTGCCATATCAACTTTTTCTATACTCACTTAAATGAGATAATATTTCGTGTGCTAGCTATTTATATTCATGTCCAGATACAGCTATCACCGGATTCTATTGTTCAATGTTGGGGGCGTAACAGGACAATTTCGTTACACTGCGGTTAATTACCTCAACTTCATATCTACGTTTATTAATGACTAATACCTAACGCGTTAGGTATTAATTATATAAATAACAGTCACATCTAGTCAAATAAAATAGCACCTTCTCTGTAGAATTGAATATTTCCATATAAAAATTATGAGCAAGCTTATACATTTTATTAGTAAATTATTCGTTTTAGTTTTTATTTTAGCGTTTTAAGAATTTTTATGGTCTAGTAAAGTACAGCTCATAGTGTAATCAATTAACACATCCTTTAGACAATATCTTAAGGTATTCATTTATCCCGTTTCGCCTGCAATGATTCGCCTTAATACGTTAAAATTTGGAAATATAATATCCGCAACTTATTTTTTACGAATCAATAGTTTTACACTATATAAAGGAAAGAGTGATTATTTTTTCATGGATGGTATTCCGTAGTGTATACCTACTCACTTAGACTATCGATCTATAATTTTGATACATAATAAATGGTTATAATTGGAGCTTTCCGAAGGAAATGTTGTAACAGGTGACAGTGGTCGTATTTTAACACGCTTTTATTGGCTTTCAATAAAATATTGGCGGACGATTGTAACCTACTTACTTGTCGTTTCGATTTAAAACTTGGCTATAATATTATGTGATTCTGATATATAAAAATTTGATATTATTAAACTGATCTGACGACGAACTTAGACAAGTTAATTTTCAAACTATTTTGATGGCTGTAAAGTACCCGAAACTGACCCCAAATACTCAAACAAATCTCAAATTTAAGACGTACTTAAAGCCATGCTACAACGTGTCAGATTCAAAGAAAAAAAGAGGGACAATACTAGTTTAAATACGTCTTAAATTTGAGATTGGTTTGAGTATTTGGGGGTTAGGCTTTTAGAAATTTCTGAGAAAACTGTGATAAAATCCGTGAAATTTGTATCATTATAATGAGTAAATCGCGTAGAAATAATGAGGTGTCCTCTATCAAAGCGCTTAGGGACACTATAAACGCCTGGCGAAATTTGAATCGCTTTAAAAGGTTTTAATTGCCTCCGTTTGGACTAGCTAGATCGCGTCTTTTGCGCGAATTTTAGTTATTATCATATATTTAGACGTCGTTTACGTTACGTCGTCGTTGTTAGTAGTCGAATCATCCTATTTTCAAACATTTTCATATTGACGCAAAGTATACAAAATGAGTCATTTTATTTAAATGAGAATATTTGTTGGTTTTATTTAACTTATTAATGTTATCTATTGATGTAAATTGTAATATTATATTGAAAAGATTCACAAGTTTAGCTAATATTGAGCATTGTGACTTTTTTTAAAGCACTTTAGTATCCGCAACGTAACATTTAATTAAAAGTTATAATTGAGAGAACTTATATCTAGATATTTCTAATCCTACTTTGTTGAAACTTTCTTTGATTAAAAACGATAATATTATTAAAAATGGAAGACGGCTAACTATAAAGCATGATCGATTTTGTTGCATCTCTAGCGAGTAAGCGGACTCGCATTAAACTATCCAAATCCTGCTCTTCCGAGCAGCGCGCGCAAATAACCGCGCCCCCTGCGGGGCGCGGAGGGGAGCATTCCCCCTTTCGATTTTTTTTTTTTTTCGGAGGGATCTATGCTAATGGCCCGAAGGCCCTAATGCTTCATCGGATTAGTGTGAGCCCATTCGGCTCACTTTTGATTTAAAAAGTGGGGGGTTGCCCCCCGCCTACCGTGCGGTCAGCGAGCACACGGCCTCCTGGCGTTGGTTGTGTGTCAGTGGCGGGACTGTGCCGCGTCACCGTCGGGTGGAGTATATTTCTTAAGTGAGCCATCTGCTCACTTACTGTACCGATTCAAAAAAAAAAAAGAGCATTAAATATACATAAAAATATCTTGAGTTCGATCAAGATTCCAATTTTAAAAAAATGTTTTATTTGTGGATTTAATTAGAAATGTTGGTATACAGGCAGAAATAAAGTCCATAACACATATCAAGCGTGCTTTTACGTGGTTAATATATCTTAGAATAAATATAATTAGGGTTGTCACGTTCGTGAAATTTTGAGATTTTTCAGTTTCGATGTGAAATCAAATCAACGTCAAGAACACTCAATCGATACTCCACCAAGAAAATATTTTACTAAATTGTTCCCTGCGGTGATTTACACATTCTTCCTTCACTAGGTCCTCAAATCAAAGATTTTATATTTCTTTAAGTTTTAATAAAATTATCTACTCAAAATCCTTTCCCTTTACAAATTTTATTAATTATTTATTTATTAATTTAATTGAGCCGAGGGGGCTCTTTGTACCCCCCTCTCTTATAAGAGGGGACAAAAGAGCAGGGGCGAGGACGAGCACCTCTCCCCATTGTACTATCCCGACGTTGGGAGGGATTGTTCTGTGGTGCGGGACAACCCCTCTGTGGAGGTGGAGACCTTGGGGGACTGACTAGCCGTTGAGGTGCCCTGTTTGCTCATTAGATCCGGGGCACCTCACCGGCATTGGTGGCACTCTTCGGGTTTTAGTGGGTAGAGCTGCGTCCACTTACCAGCTTTCGGGTGCAGCGAGTCCCACATACCCGCGTGGGGAGACCCACTACCCCGCGTAATACCTCAGAGCATTTCCCGGCGTTAAAGAAAAATAATCTTTAATAGTAAACATTTTATGACGTCTTAATTAATACGAGGTAACGATGTCGCGAGTTCCGTGATTTTTGTTAACCCAAATAGTGCTGCTGAACGAGCGTAAAGATGTTTTCACTTCAAAAATAGACGGACAAAATCTCCACCCTTGCAGAACCCTGCATTGTATCAGCCCTCACATATCTAGAACGAATAAAAAGTTGTATGTTAATAAACACAGAGAACGTATGACAGGTGTACATTCGGACACTGGGCAGCCTTCATCTAGTTTTATAAGTGGACACTCATTTACGTCCATATTAAAATAGTGCTAAAGTTTTTTATGTACCTGTGCAAGTATAAAACTTTCATTTATAATGTACAAATTAAAAGAAATCGTTAGAATCGTATTGCTCCTTTTTACTTCTCTCTAGGCGTGACATGACAAGTCGATTTTAATTCATATTCATTTTATATGAACACCGACTTCAAATAGATGAGTGTGTACCGCTCATAATAATTATACCTAGGAATTAATTTATTTTTCGCTTTTGGTGGCTATTTATGGCTTTGACGTCGGTTCAATTTATTTTTCACCGACTTCAAAAAGGAGGAGGTTCTCAATTCGTTGGGATCTTTTTTTTAATGATTTGTTATGTTTTAAATATACTCTCAGTTTGAGTACCTACAATGATTAATTGAATATGTTAAATGTAAAAATATGGAAAAGTCCGAGGCACCTTATTTCGATGTAAATGTCCTAATTCTGATGCATTTGGTTCCCAATTCCGAGTATACAAAATATAACAGAAAGGAAGTGTGGAGAATGTTACATGATATAAAAAAAATGTATTTAATCTCTTTAGATTTTAATCGTTTTAAACGTGAAACGATTTAGTACACTATATCTTTTAATTCCGTATAATAATTAAATCATGCTCAAAATTTTATCAGAATATATTAATAACTTAATTTTTAACTTTTCCATACAATGAATCAAAAAATATGTAGGTACGTAAGAAGACAATCTTTGACCTTCTTTTTCTTCCGACGAGAAATGCTATTAGGCATCCCGCGGGGAGGGGGGACGCCCCATGCGTATATTACAATTTTTTTTAAATTTCATAATGACGTCATAGTATCACATTGGAAGCATTCGGTGACGAGTGATGATGTCGCGACCATTATTTTTGATCACCCAAAAAGTGCTCAACACTATTAGTTTAATCTTCAAAAAATTTTTCCATATATATATTACTAATAACATAAAGTGACTCTATTAATAATATCTACCGAACTATAAGTTACTTGTAATCTGCAGTGTACACGTTTACGCTGATAATTAGCTTAAAATTCATTTTTGACGACCTCTGTGGCTCAACGGTTAGCGCGTTGGCTTTCAAGCTAGAGGTTGAGGGTACGAATCCCGCCAGGGAACAAAAAGTTTTCTGTGTTCCTGGGTCATGGATGTATTTTTGGATGGAATTTTTTTAAAGTATGTATGGTATAAAAGTATTAAATATATTTCCGTTGTCTGGTACCCGACAACAACAACACAACCCCTCAATAATTGGGCTATTCCAAACCAAACCAATTTTTCAATTTACTAGTTCCAACTTGCAAATACCATTGATTTGTACGAACAAACCAACAAACGAAGACTAGAGCTTTATATTATTAGTATACATTTTTGAGCTCCAGTTTCTCAGATGGGGATGCAAGCTGAAAGGTGGCAAGGTCATGGCCAAGCGCGGTCGATACCGGTTTACTCGTGCACCCCTCCCTCCCCCCACACCACCCCTCCCTTATTGTCGACCACTCGCCACTGGCAACATTATGTCAGTTTTTCATTGCGTCCCCCATTCTCAATTTACAAAAGAAATATAGTACTTCAATGTTTACACTTTAGCTATATCGTTGGAAATTCTATAATGTAATTTATTTCTAGCTTGAGGCAAGACCGCATATTTTTAGACTCAGGATATATATTTTGTTCTTAATGTACGATTATCGTATACACCAAAATTTCGCATCTTTTATTTCCTGTAAAAATTCATCGTAAATTGAATAGATGCATTTTATTGATTAATCCAATTTAATAAAATAAATCCGAAAAAAGATGCAAAATTTTGTTTTCTACACTCAATAATTTTTGACATAAATTACATAGTTTCCGAGATATGGGGCAAAAAATTTTTCAAGATAGCGCTTAAAGCTCCACCTGGAATTGTTAGCATTTTGTGATTTAATGTAAGTGACCCTAAACCTTATAAAAAAATTGAATTGGAAATTAAGTGCGAGGTTAAATTAGTACTAATATATCTGAATGTCAGTCTATCATAGCTCTTTAAAATTAATTCTGTAGCCGTGCTCTATTTCAATTGAAAGAATCTGTGCAGCCTATATTAGCATATCGGGTACGCTGTGTCAATTTAAAGTTCTATTGACAAGGAATGATTAAGAATAATTTAGTTGGTGCATCCTCCGCTTTGCTCACAGATTGTGTCGAACGAGCGACTCGCTCCACTGCCTCGCAGCTTCCGATTGACCCAATTACTCTGCTTACTTCTTCTTAAATTGTGCATTTTATGTATACCAGCTTAAGATTACAAGTGCATTGTCTTTTGATGTACATTGGAAAAGGAATTGTCTACCAGTGAACGGAAAAAGCTGATAATCATCATGAACTGGTGAGGGATAAAGCAATAAAATTGTAAAGACAACAGAGTTGGTTGGTATAACTCATCGAGCTTAATATAAAAACGATAAATAATAGAGCGATAAGGTTGTTTTGTATGACAACGTATTTCGCCAAATCTGTGCTGCGACGCTACGGCGGTTCTGCGCTCTGTTGGTCGACTGATGGCCATTGATGGATCATTAGTTGGTTGAGTCGCTATCACATCAGTGACAAATCACTGACCAGTTTCTGAATTTTATGACTTTATATATTTTATCGCATTACTAATATTATATCTGGTTACATGCTCGATGATATAACTTTAACTAGATACGATGACAAGCCCCATACCATGTGGGCTTACGAATTGCATGCGAGTTACACATATTAGTGAAAGTCAAGACGGCAAGTGTAGTGGGTAGGTTATGATGAAGACACAACATTTTTATTTATTTTTCTACTATTTGTTATATTTGTAATGTTTCCGACAAATTATATTATAACCCTACGGTAGAACTGACTCAAGTTAGGTTTTTAACACGCATAAAACGTGTCGAAAACATAATTTGGGTATGAATTTAAAATTTTATATATATTTTTTTTATGTTACTTGGATAGGCAAACTGGCTAACGTGCCACCTGATGGTAAGTGGTCTACGTCGCCCATGAACATAAACCAGTTTACCTGGAACGAGCCCAGAACTCATTTATGTGTTGCCTATCCTGAGACATAAGATGTTAAGTCGGTGCCAGTAATTACACTGCCTGTCTTGCCCTTCTCTCCGAAACACAGCAAAGCTGTTTCACGGGAGAAACAAGCAAGCAAGATGGTGGTACCCATGCAGCCGGGAGCGCGGCACAGCGCTTCCCCAACTAATATAAAATAAAAAATAAAAAAATTAAGTTCAAACACAAGGACGCTACTGTAAACTGTTAAGGAGTTCCCTTTACTGTCCTCCATCTTCATCATCAGACCCCTAATGGCAGTCACAGTCTATCTAGGTGTAAATTTCTCATCAATACAGATTAATCAAGTCCGAACACGAGGTTACTGATGTAAATCGTAGAGGAGTTTTTTCGACTGTCTTTCGGCTCCTGCATCAGATCGATTATAATAGACTAGACCTTCATTAAATTGTAGCGGTTCAAAATACTTGATTTAACAATTACCAAACTCACTAGTTGCCTGTACGATTTCCCTCGATTTCTCTGGGATGCCATTATCAGATCCTGGTTTCTTTATCATGCGACCATTTGGGAGATATCCTTTCAAACTAGAAAATATTTTTTCAAATCGGTCTAGCCATCTTCGCGTAATCGGGGAACATACATAAATAAAAAAAATCCGACGAATTGAGTCCTTCTTGAAGTCGACTAAAATAAGCTTTTATTTAAATGCGCTAAAAATATTTTGATCTTTTACTCTTCCTTTAAAACTTTTAGTATCAAATTATAACTTCGTTACACAATTTGTATGATATAAATCTTGTCGCGGGATTTATTAAGTAAGTACTCGTATGTACTTAGGTTTGATTTTAGTTTAATATCAATCAGATCAAGTTATTTACTTTACTTGTTTATCTACACAGTTAAATCACGCGACAAGCTTGATATAAAAGCTTGTCACGTGATTCATTTATAAATTGTGTAAAGACGCTATAATTTGATAGTTATATAGGAAAAGTTTATTTTATTATTTAAGCTAATTTAAATGAAAGCTTGTTTTTTTAACTTATTTTTACTTTATTTTTACTTTTTTGTTATCCAATATATGTGTTTCTCAGTCTATTATTCAATGTACATACTCGAGTACAGACTCGAACAATTCCACCTCAATATCATGATCGAGAACTCCAGAAGCCCAAGAAGGTACGCCAAAAATTTAAAACAGATTGGAGCAACTGAGTTTATTCCTTATTGGTATTCTCATCAACTCCTTTCTTTAATTATTTATTTCATGGTGAAGTCCAATATGGGATTTAAAATAACGCCACTTAATTTTGAATTACTCTCAGCAATCTCTTTCATTTGATACCTATATTGTAGGAGTGAATTAAAAATAACTAGTCCGCTGTCTTGGGTGTTCCGCCATATTGGATTTAGAATGACGTCACACAGTTAATCATACATTGTCATCAAACCTATACGTGCATACAATATTTCAGCTCAATAGGTTAAAGATATCTGCTTCAAAAGTGATTTGCAAGATTCCACCCAGAAAAACATACAATTATATTGCAGGTTAAATAAAAGCTTGATAAATATTGCTTGTCTCGTACACGTTAAGCTTTAGTCGCCAGGCATGGAAAAAGGTTTTCATTCATTTCTAAGTTAAATTATCGGCTTACATCCCAGAAAACTTACCCAAGCTTAAGGTAACCAATTGCAAGTTAATAAACTTTTATATGGTATTAGATATGTAAAAACATGATACGGAAATATATATCCTATAATCTTATCCCTAGAAATTGTTTGAAAAAAAAAAAATACAGACAAGATATCTCATTCAAATTCTTGTATGACTGAACCGATTTTAATAAAACGCCGCTAAAAAAAGAACCGCTAGATATCCAGCCTTCAAATTAAAACTGCATTGAAATCGATTCACCCATTCAAGCCCTACACAGACGGACACACAGAGGTCAAACTACAAAACTATAAAAGTCCGTAACGTAACGTCCGCGGCTTAAAAATAGCTCTGTTACAAATTTTTCTAAACGACACTATGATTCATTAATGACAAATGCTTCATTCAAATCTTTATATGTTATGTAAATTTTGAGAAATTTGTGGTCTTGGGAATTCCTATAAGGTCAAAGGATTCTGTGAAATAATGTATGATGCTTTTATTGCGTTTATTTAAAGCATATTATAAATATATAATAAATTTCATCTTAATCGGTCGAGGATAACTGCTTTCAAAACATCACAACTTAAATAAGAGCTTGTAAAAAAGATAAACATGGAAATCTCGCCCAATGCCTTATCTCAACATTATCAGTTTTTCCTAACATATTATTAATAATACAATTTTATAACAATCTGAATATATAATAATTAAATACATAATATTTCTGACTTGTTTCTCAAGCAAAATCCGCGTTCGTGAAGACGGAGAGTTGGTCGGCCTCAAATTAGACGGAATAATGAACTCCGTGCAGTGGCCACTGGCCGCTCTCAGTTGGATGACAATCAGAGATGAGCTGTTAATTATGATAATCAATATTAATCAATAAGAAGAGATAATTTTTAGTGATAAAAAATTTAAGATATTTGGTTATCATGATCAGCGTCTATCCGTCCACTGCTGAACATAGGCTTCTCTCAATGAACGCCAACACGACTGATCCCTCGCCACTCGCGTCCAACACGGATATGCCACTGCACGGAGATCGTCTTTCTACCTCCAATATTCACCCTTATTGACCCTTATTTGCCCATCGGCCAACCATCCAAATGTTGATTAAATTACTTTTATTATTTACGCTATCTTCGACAACTCTCATCGGATTTGACAATATTTTTACATTTATTGAGGACGACTATTTAGAGATTTTTTGAGACTGGTGAAACCGCGGAGTAAGAGTAAGTGTACATGTAATTTGTCTTCGAAGGTTATTAAAATCAAGGTAATTCAATAGGGCAGGGCATGTCAATAGGAGAACGTATGACCTTTGAGGCAGGAATATTCTCGGTGGGGATCTCGTATAGGAAAAAGTGGCGGGGACAAGGGTCACATGGCTAATCGACGATATGATAATGGTCACGAGAAATCACTAGATACGGGGCTTATATTGACCTTTCTCGAAAGTTTGGAATGTTATTTCTGATGTGATGAAGATTAAGCAATTTCATACGGTGTCCTCCTGACCATGTTTGCTGAAAAATATGCGAAACGTCGAGAATTTAAAAATATAAATAAATCGCGATACAACCTATAAACAGTTGTATTTAAGTTTAATTTTTTAAATTAGTATATATTGCAGATAAATATTGCATTGCATTGCATATATAATAAATATAAAGACGTTGTTTTGGTAATCCAAGAGGTATTTCTATAAGACAAGAATTTTAACTGTCATAAAAAATAGGAGTAACCAAAGTATGGTGAATTTCAATGATACAAAAACAACTATTTATTGATAGACTAGCAATATGCCTTAGAATTAGATAAAAAATGATCACAATGATAATCGAAAATCACACGACAATTCGTATTTTTTTTTCTTTTACGCCGGGAAATGCTCTAAGGCATCCCGCCTGGGGAGTGGGTTTCCCCAGGTGGGTATGTGCCCGAAAGATGGTAACGCAGCTCTACCCACTAAAACCCAGCGAGTGCCACCAGTGCCGCCTTGGTGAGGTGCCCCGGATCTGTTAAGCTAACAGGGAACCTCGACGGCTAAACAGTCCCCCAAGGGACCGAGGCCACCTCCACAAAGGGGTTATCTCGCACCACAGAAAAACCCCTCCCACCGTCGGGACAGTACAATGGGGTGAGGTTCCCATCCTCACCCCTTGCCCCCTGCTCTTTTTATTCCCTCTTCTTATAAGAGGGGTACAAAGAGCCCCCTCGGCTCAATTAGCTTAGCCCAAGGTACTGGGCTCACCCTAGGCTACTGAGCCCCACCGCCACGTCAAGGCCTGAACCATGGTGGGGACGACAATTCGTATGAATCGGTTCAATATAAGACAAAATGATGGGCAAAGTAACGAAGGGTTCCGTGGAATAACTGCCAGTACTGATTTACGGGCTATTTATTGTAAGAATTAGGAATAACCTATTGATGGTTCTTTTTCTATTTTTTTTTCTTCTTTAACGCCGGGAAATGCTCTGAGGCATCGCGCATGGGGAGTGGGTCTCCGGGTAATTTGGGTGGGTATGTGGGACTCGCTGCGCCCGAAAGATGGTAAGTGGACGCAATTCTAACCACTAAAACCCGGCGAGTGCCACCAGTCACCGCCTTTGGTCAGGTACCCTGGATCTGGGGCACCTCGACGGCTAGTCAGTCACGCAAGGGACCGACGCCACCTCCACAGAGGGATTGTCCCGCACCACAGAATATCCCCTCCCAACGTTCCCATCCTCGCCCCCTGCTCTTTTTTCCTCTCTTCTCATAAGAGGGGTACAAAGAGCCCCCTCGGTTCATTTAGCTTCACCCAAGGTGCTGGGCTCACCCTAGGATACTGAAGCCCACCGCCACGTCAAGGCCTGAACCATGGTGAGGATGGTTCTTTTAAGCCAATTATAATAATTACAGTATGTTGCCTGTAATGTGATAAATAAGTGCATACGTACCAGACCATTAAACATCCCGCGTTGATTGCAAGACACGATTTTAAGATGTAGTGTGTGTTGATCACATGACTCTCATTAATACTTACTACCAGATTTAGTTTGTTTTATACTGCCATCAGTGAGCAACTAAGCTGATTAAGCACTCATTATCACTTGATAACCACACAACGTCAATACTTGATGGTCAGCTAAGTCTTGATTGGTGATCAAGCTTTCATAAATAAGTTTTATATAAATATAAGTTCTAGCCGATTAACGAAGAATATTAACCCTCTCAGACTATCGACAGCCTCTCAGCGCGCCGTCATTTGTTCGACTAACTTTTTGATTCCATCAAAAGAAAATCAGTCCCACTCATTTTTAAGGGTTTCGTTTAACGCCCCCTGATTTGATTAATTTTAGCATATAACACTGCGACTGAACACCCACAGACATGGGGCCTAAAATTCAACTATCATAGAACTTCGACTATCAGCACTTCATAAAACCGCGCACACCTCCAAAATTGTCTAAGTACTTGATTTTTTTCTATAAAAAACCCAAAATTCTAATTCTTCAAGCTTTTTGATAGCGCGGCATATATAATATAAGTAAGTAATAAATACAACAACTCATTTAGCCACTTCAGTAACTGGCTGCATATCCTGGAGAACTGCAATATTTTACTACCTAATCTTACTTCCGTCACCCTCGTTAATATCAATTATCATTTGTGAACGAGTTAGTCGCTAAACTAGTGTCGGGAACTACAAACTCCATTCTTCACTCGATAAATGCTTTCAGAGAACAGCGATATTTCCATTATGTAAGGATTCCGGTTGAAAATTTGGATGCAGCCGCTTTTAAGTAATGTGTAAAATTCCAACAGGAAATAGCGTAAAAAAGCCTATCTACCTGTTGTCTGTAAAGTCGGTTTACGGATGATCATTTTAAGTGATAAAGTCATAACGCGTCACAAGCCAAACGCTTAGACCGATCGTGCCTCTCTATTGCTTGTTCCGCGCTCTCGTTTGCACCCTCGGCTGAGGCGCAACGTGCCACTTTTTCGTGCGTGCAGCTGGCGTTCCTCGATTTATAAGACGTTATCGCCTCAATTTCTGTCATTCAATGCTGAATGCTGAATTAAACAAGATCTGTATTGAGGGATCAGAAAAGCTTCAAGATGTGGTTTTAATTTTTATATATAAAAATCAATGCCACTTTTCGTTGTAATTTTATAACTCCAGAACGAGTTCACCAATCCCAACCAAATGTTTAGGCTTTGTTCGGACTATTTAGTAGATGGTTTATGTGAAGTTTGCACAAAATCGGTCGAGCGGTTCTTCATTTATGACATTTTTTTAATTCAATAAATGGCGGATCATTTTGTTAATGGATATTTTGCTGTCAAATTGAAACTTTTTCAGTTGGGGTCATATTGAAACTTTTTTCAGTGTTGACAGTACAACATTAAGTTTTAAAATAGCTAGCAATTAATAATATAGTTTTTTGTTTGAATAAATTAATTTGATGTTTCAATTTTTTTTTATTTCACTTTATACGTAGCGAAGCACGTACCTACTGGGCCGCTAGTAATTCATATAATTTAGGTAAGTAGTATTTTTTTATATTAAGTCATAAATTACGATATATGTATCATCAACAATCGCGTAAACAAAACCATGTATGCGTTTTCCGCACGAACCATGCAATTTCGTAGCATGCATGCGGGGTAGTTTTTGCATGCTTTACGTTTTAACTTTCACCTTCCATGCAAGAAACTTGCACAATGAAGCATGGTTTCATTGAAAACAACCGCACCCATATTACAAAACACAAGCGGGGCACGGCACCTTGCAAAAATTTTTGCTCACGGTTCAAATTCTTTCGCACATCGAATGCGTATCGGCTATCGATAACGATATGTTTTACTGGAATATGATAAATATTTACGACCAATCACACCAAGTTAACCTAGCCGTGTTTAGGTCATAAAAACGTTGCTGCGGACTAAATGCTTATTAGATAAGGTAAAAAAAAATGAAAAATGTATATGAATTTATAAAACTCCTACATTAGAATACTAAATCTTTAGGTTCTTTTTTCCTTTACGCCGCGAAACGCTCTAAGGCATCCCGCGGGAGAGTGGGTCTCCCTTGGCGGATATGCGGGACTAAAGTTGCTAGCTGCGCCCGAAAGCTGATAAGTGGACGCAGATCTACCCACAAAAACCCGGCGAGTGCTAATAATGCCACCCCTGGTGAGGTGCCCCGGATCTGTTGAGCAAACAGGGCACCTAGACGCGACTCCACCTCCACAGAGAGGTTGTCCCGCACCACAGAACAATCCCTCCCAACGCTGGGACAGTATAATGGGGTGAGGTTCCCGTCCTCGCCCCTTGCTCTTTTGTCCCTTCTTCTTATAAGAGAGGTACAAAGAACCCCCTCGGCTCAATTCGCTTCGCCCAAGGTGCTGGGCTCACCCTAGACTACTGAGCCCCACCGCCACGATAACTGATAAAGCCTGAACCATGGTGGGGAAATATTTACGTTCTGATACGCTTTTAATGATTCAAGTCTGCCATTTTATGGCTTGACTCCGGTATCCCGCTCATAAAGTACTGTTTTTCCCAGACGGTCCTTAAAAACCGATATTTTTCATCATAATTTCAGATAATTATAAGCCTCGATAGTCGACAGAAAAGTGTAGGCGTCGCTTGAACATCAAGAGCAAGGGCGAACAAGACACGATCCACACTCATATACTTCTACGTGATCTTGTACGTACTTACACGTACCTATTAACCGTATCTAATTGACTACATTGAAATAATGATAATGTTTTTACAATGTTGTGTTTAAAGGCGTGGCACACATAATATGGCAACTTTTATTATATATTTATATATTATCTTTACATGTTTATATTGTACACTTAACTTTAAACTCGGTAAGAGTTAGTCCGTTTTTGACTTACTTATGCCCGTATACTCAAACGAATCTCAAATTTAAGACGTACTTAAACTCGTGTTGTCCTTCTTTTTTTTTTAAATCTGACACGTCGTAGCATGAGTTTAAGTACGTTTTACATTTGAGATTCGTTTGAGTATTCGGGCGTTAGTATGTTATTTGATTTCTGTGGGAGATATTAAATTAAAATTTCACGTGAAAACATCCACGGTCGACAGTTAACTGTTTTTTATGGCATGAGGAGCAGCAGCAACCCAGCAGTCGGAGCGAACGGGTCACCGGAAACTCACAAACCGCACGAAGCGCGACAGCATATCTGTCACTTGACACTGGTGTTATGTGAGCGACAGGTAATAAATACACTCTTACAAAAATTTAAAAGTAATCTCACCCACACGAAGTTAAAGGGCAAAAGCTATTAAATGCTTTTAAAGTTTATTAATATCTTCAATCGCGACTTAATTGATTGCTCTTGTCGGGATTCGACCCTCCCTATAATAGTAGCAGCCTCTCACCTCCAACGCCAAAGAAGCCATTTTGAACTTTCACGTTTCAATAGTCACGTGTTTAGTAGTTACATAGTCCGGGGACTGAACATCAAAGCCAACAGAAGAAGATTTCTCGAAAGTTCGAGAATTTTTTCTACAGTCATCATCATCATCAGCCAACACAGACTACAGCTAAATAAGGTTTATTTATTAAATTCCAAAACGATTGTCCCCAACCCGACTGACTTGTTGTACTCTCATGACTCATCTAATTAATCATGGTAAACTGCCTCGTATGGTTTTTGTGTCATATTTAAAAGCATGACGTATTTTTTCATTAGCTGAAGATAAAGCTTACAAACTTACTGAGTACTTATGGAAATGTGAACCTCTTGAAAATGTGAATACTAGTCACATTTTCAAGAGGTTTCAAATTAATATCATGAAAATATATGTGTCAGTTTGTCCTTTCACAACATATCGGAACATAGTCTAATATTTCTATATATCTAATAATTCTTGCATAGTGATAAGATCGTGAATTACTTAGATCATACTTCTTTGTATTTCTCAAATATTGAATACATTTTAAAAACTAACAACAACCCTCCTCTTAACGTTAAAAAGTCATTCGTATACCGTTTCGCACACCTTGGGACATAAGTGAAAAACATAGTAAATGTCTTGTTTTAAATAGTTTAAGAAGTGAAAATAAGTAATAAACGTGTTAGTTTAAAACTTTTAAAACAATCTGATTATGCCAAGTATTACATAGCCGCAGAGAGATTGCCGTCGGAGGTTCTTGCCGAGATGCACTCCTGTCTCGGATAGGAGGTCGCTCGGTGAGAGCCTTACGCTGGACGAGAATCTGCGGGTTCGCCGTCTAGGGCAAGAGGCGTTAATGCGGAGGTGGTGGGAGGACCTGGAGTGGCAGCCGTATGGCAAAAACCTAGCGGCTGCTCTGCGTCTGGTCCTTGAGCGGTCGATGCGCCGTAAGCGTAAACCGCTCACCTTCCGTCTGACACAGGTGCTCACCGGGCATGGTTACTTTGGTACCTGTCCCGGATGGCCCGCAGGGAGCCGTTGACATGATTGTGGCGTGGCAGTGGACTCAGCCCACCACACCCTCGAGGTGTGCCCGAGATGGGCGGCGCTGCGTCACAGTCTGACATCAGTCATCGGAGGGGACTTGTCTCTGCCGAGTGTCATCACCACGGTGCTCGATGACGACGAGTCCAGGACGGCGATGGTCTCCTTCAGCGAGGCGGTAAAGTCCCAGAAGGAGGCCGACGAGCATGTGAGAGAGGAGGCCGCCGACGAGGCCTCCTCCCGCGAGCGACGAATGGGGGTACGTAGCAGGCGCTACTTAATGCGTCTCCAGTAACGCCCCTATGTTCGTGTCGAGCTCAGGATGGGAACCTGGACCCAGTACGACACGACGTCGCGCGGACTGCTTAGTAGCGGCCGGGTAGTCCTTACGAGGAGTAGTCTGGCCTTCGCTGGGGCCAGCCTGTCGCTGAGGTCATCCTGTTGAATGCCAATACGGGATCCTCAAAATGCGGCTGAAGGCGCTCGCAGTGGTTTTAGTTTACGGGTTGGTCACTTCCAGGTGCGAGTCCCACATAGGGTCAGGATCTACCCGAGATCCTGGCTACATGCGTAAAAAGCATTTCCCTGCGATAAAAAAGAGAGATGGCTGTCGTCTGTGTTAAGGGTAAATCAACAACAAAACTAGAATCCAGACGGTTAAACAGCTGTTTACTAATAATAATTAAGAGCATTAACTAAAGCTTGTTACATATGCGCACTACCCATAAACCGCTGACGATCATTTTATATAATAAGTTCCCATACAAGTTACAAGATATCAAGTACGACGGTTCCCAGGGAAACGCCGACGCAGCTCAACCTGGCTTATAGTGAAGTTAACATGATCCTCCACATATATTCTCACGGGACATATTGTATCCACCTCTCAGTTTTATATAATAATGTAAGACACTTCCAATTCTAATATCGAACGGTTGTCACGTCTTATTAGTTTTAGTTAACAGTTTTAATTATGTTCATAATATATTAAAATTGAATTATATGTAATTAATTAGTAAGTGTAATAAACTTTTATTAAAATAAAATCGGTTTTTTTTAAGACTCTCGAACGCGCTCAACATAATTGGCGCAGTCGGTAGGATTTTCGAAAGTGTTACGAAAATTAAAAGAACCTTCGCGAGTGACTGTTCGGGAGTGATATATTCGGGTGTGATCCAGAAATCGATCCAGCAGAAACCAGAATGCGAATGTAAGTGCTTTAGTTTCTATCTAGAGTTGCTTCCTTTTTATCCTATAAGTTTTTATTATATTTCCCAAGATTTTCCATCCAAGGCAATCACGGAATCCTAGGTTTAGTTATAATAGTCGTAATAATTTTTTAGACGCAAATAGAAATATTTTAGAAGGAGAGGAAAATTTAAATTTAAGTGAGAATATTTTTTTTAATAGTTTTTTAAAGATGGCAGATAATATGTTAGACAATATTTTTAAGGCTTTGCGGCTATTGCCGGAGTTCGACGGAAATCCAAATGTATTAACTAGATTTATTCGATTGTGTGACCAACTGGTCCAACAATTTGTTCATAATGAGCCAGGATACGAACTTACTAACTGTGCATTAATAAATGGGATTTTAAATAAGGTGGTAGGTTCCGCATCTCGTCTTATTAACTCTAACGGGATACCAGAAAACTGGGATGGCATTCGATCTGCCTTAATTAATAATTTTGCTGATCAGCGAGATGAAACATCGCTTTACAACGACCTCGCATTATTGAACCAAGGGTCATTAAGCCCTCAAGAATTTTATGAAAAATGCCAGAATTTATTTAGTACTATAATTACATATGTCAGTTTGCATGAAACGGTGTCGAGCACTATAGAATCTAAGCGCGCGTTATATAAAAAATTAACGCTTCAATCATACCTACGTGGACTTCGAGATCCACTAGAATCTCGTATCCGTTGCATGCGCCCTGACACAATAGAGAAAGCGCTAGAGTATGTCCATGAGGAGATGAACACTCTCTACATGCAACAGCGCAACGATCATCCCTCCGAGAAGAAAATGCAGGTTAGTGAGAATAAATTAAGATACGGATTTATGCAACCTCCTATGTCTATGCTATCCGCGCCGCAGCCAACGCCACCACCACGGCCTTTTAATATGGCGGGACCGTCCCGACCACAGTTAGGTACATACTTTCAACGACCTGATCAAGGTTGGAGAACGCAGCCACATCCTCTTCGTGGACCGACGAGAACGCAGCAAATGTTTGCAGCACCCCCGCCTAATTATAGACCTCAAAGTCACTTATTTAAATTACAAAAACGACCCTCTCATAATGAACCGCAACCAATGAGTGGTGTAAGTCACTTCGTAACGAAACCATTTACACAGACAAACAGACAACCCCATGATTGGTCTAAATTCGGTAACCCTCCGCCAAATAATTATTTTAAGACGAGGGAAATGCATTTTAATGAAATATACGAACCATACTGTCCCCTAGACTATGACCAAAACTACTATGGTTACCAAGACCGTGACGAATACTATGAGATGTATGACTACTCAATGGACCAAAGACATAACAATTATTCTGAAAATTACGTTATAGAGGAGGCACAAGACGATGCCCCGACATTAGATAATGAGCAGGATTTTCAGAAAGTAGAGAAATCAGACAAATTAGGATAGAGTTAAATTTGCAAACACAACGACAGTTACCCTATATTAAAATAAGTAACCCCTCTTTGAAACTGTTAATCGATACCGGGGCAAATCAATCGTTTATCAGCCCCGAAGCCGTAAATTTTTTTTATCCTCATATCAAGTGCAATTACGAACCTTTTGAGGTAACTAATATTCATGCAACTACTAGAAATAATTACTCAATAACTGTACCTTGTTTTCAAGAAATAAATAGCGACGATAAAATAAAATTATTCATATACAGATTTCACAATTTTTTCGATGGTCTGATTGGCCTGGATTTATTAGAAAAATGGGAATCAAACATTGACCTTAAAAATAAATGTTTAATTACAAAATATTCAACCAACCCCTTACTCATGTACGATTCACACAATGCTAATTTATATGAGGATATTATACCAGCAAATACCTCAAAATTAGTCAGAGTACCTGTAAATTTTCAAGAAGGTGAAGCCTTCGTACCGGAGCAAATAATATCGAATTGCGTTATATCTGATTGTGTGACAACAGTAAAAAATAATCGCGGCATTATTGAGGTTAAAAACCCTTCTCGTCATGATTTAGTTTTCTCAATGGACCGACCTATTATTGCCGAAATTTTTAACATAAATTGTATGCGCACGAAACAACCAGACCGCGTTAACGAGGTTTTATCCCGATTACGAACAGATCATTTAAACCCTGAGGAACGGGCTAATTTGGAAGCCCTCTGTTCTCGATACGCAGATATTTTTTATATAGATGGCGAACCGCTTACCTTTACGAATCAAATAAAACACAACATACGGACAACTGACGAAATCCCGGTCTATACAAAAAGTTATAGATATCCTTTTATTCATAAACAAGAAGTTCAAGAACAAATTTCAAAGATGCTAGAGCAGGGTATAATCCGCCCCTCTCAGTCAGCGTGGAATTCCCCTATCTGGGTTGTTCCCAAAAAGACTGACGCCTCTGGAAAAACCAAGTGGCGTTTAGTTGTGGATTTCCGAAAATTAAATGAGAAAACCATTGACGATAAGTACCCTATTCCGAATATTTCGGATGTTCTTGATAAGTTGGGCAACTGCCATTATTTTACGACCCTGGACCTTGCCAGTGGCTTTTACCAGGTGGAGATGAATCCGAATGACATATCCAAGACAGCCTTCAATGTTGAACATGGGCATTTTGAATTTTTACGCATGCCCATGGGTCTCAAAAATTCGCCATCCACGTTTCAACGTGTGATGGATAATGTACTAAGGGGTCTCCAGAACGTTATTTGCCTCGTATATCTCGATGATATAATAGTATTTAGTGTATCGCTACAAGAGCATATGATTAATTTAGAAAAAGTTTTTAAAAGACTCAGGGAATCAAATTTTAAAATTCAAATGGACAAGTCCGAATTTCTTAAATTAGAAACAGCATACTTAGGACATGTTATTAGTAAAGATGGCATCAAACCAAACCCTGACAAAATTTCAGCCATTCAAAAATTCCCCATACCAAAAACTGCAACAGAAATAAAACGGTTTCTTGGTCTCTTAGGTTATTATCGTAAATTTATACCAGATTTAGCTCGTATCACAAAACCTATGACACAGTGTCTGAAAAAGGGCTCTAAAATAGTAATAAACGATCCCGTGTACATTAACTGTTTTGAAAAATGTAAAACACTATTGACTAATGACCCAATCTTACAATACCCAGACTTCACCAAAGAATTTGTACTGACTACAGACGCCTCAAATTTCGCCATAGGGGCCATACTATCTCAGGGACCCATAGGTAATGACAGACCAATAGCTTACGCTTCTAGGACACTTAACACAAGCGAAATTAACTATAGTACTATAGAAAAGGAGCTTTTGGCTATAGTTTTTGGTACTAAATATTACCGACCTTATTTATTCGGTAGAAAATTTAAAGTTGTAACAGACCATAAGCCACTTCAATGGGTTATGAGCCTGAAAGAACCGGGCTCTAGGCTTACAAGATGGCGTTTAAAACTGAGTGAATATAATTTCACTCCCATCTATAAACAAGGCAAATGTAACACAAATGCAGATGCCTTATCCCGGATAGAAATTAACAACGAAGATACTAGTTCCATTGTAGTAAATGTATCCGAAGCAGACAGACCTTCATCACCATCAGGTTCATCGACGCTTACCGCGCAATCCGGTTCATCTACACTTACCGTTCATTCGAGTGCAGAAAACCCTATTTTAGAAATCCCCATATCTGATGACCCATTGAATAAGTTTAGTAGACAAATATCCCTTGTAGTTGTAGGAGATATAAAAAAACGACCGACAGTTACAAAACCATTTCAAACTCATACGAAGACGACTATTCAAATATCAGAATCAAATTTAGAAAACGACGTTATAAATGCAATTAAAGAGTACGTAAATCCAAAAGTGATGACTGGACTTATAATCCACCCAACCCTTGCCATGTATAAAATCATCCCTATACTTCAGGAAAAGTTTAAAAGTTCAGACATGAAATTAGTTCTTACCAAAAGCGAGGTAGAAAACATAAAGGAATATCTACAACAACAAGAGATTATAGATAAATATCATTTAGGAAAAACCAATCACCGCGGCATTAATGAGTGCTTCCTAGCTTTATCCCGTCGATATTATTGGCCTAAGATGAAGGAATCAATTGCAAAATTTATAAATGAATGTAGTATATGTGGGCAGGCAAAGTACGATCGGCATCCAATTAATCAAAGGTTTTCCATAGTGCCACCACCAACTAAGCCATTTGAGATTCTCCATCTCGATCTGTTCACGGCTGAAAATGAAAAGTATTTAACATTAGTTGATGCTTTTTCGAAATACGCTCAAGCGTACCATCTCAGAGACGGCACAGCGTTAAGCATAATTCAGGGTCTTCTTATATATTTCACCCATCATGGCGTTCCCCTGACAATTGTAACTGACCAAGGACCGGAATTCACAAATGCACTTTTCATGGAATTTACACGACTTCATAAAATTCAGCACCATAAAATCCTGTCACACTCTCCAAACGATAACGGCATTGTAGAGCGGTTTCATTCAACTATCCTTGAGCACCTTAGAATATTAAAACTTGGAAAAAAATCTGAACCTACTCTAAACCTCATGCCTTATGCAGTTCTGGCCTATAACAGCTCTATTCATAGTTTTACGAAATGCCGACCGATAGATCTAATCACAGGACATTTTGATCCTCGTGACCCAATTGGCATTGACTTAAACGAACATTTACTCCAACAATACTTGCAAGACCATAAGCGCAGAATAACTCAAGTATATGACATAATTAACGAGACCTCATTACACAATCGGACAGAACTGACAGAAAATAGGAATAAAGACCGTGAACCCGAACAGGAATATACTCCTGACCAACAGATTTTCATAAAAAACCCTGCAGCAACTAGACAAAAGCTCGCTCCTCGCTATACACAGGATACGGTCCTAGCGGATCTTCCTATCCATATATATACCAAAAAGAAACGTGGCCCTGTTGCCAAATCACGCCTTAAGCGAAGTTCTAAAAACCCTGTATTGTTACAGGATACATCTCCTGCTACTGATACGACTGACTCGAGGACAAGACATACTGATTGACTCTCTACAAGATGGTCCAGGGCTTCTTCCGTTTAAACTAGGACCTGCGAAAATGGTGTCCCACTATCATTCATTTCTCGTTAACATCGTCCTATCCACTATTCACGAACAAATTAATTCTGTAAAATCTCAGCTTTCCCAATTAGTGCCAAACCTTAGTAATAGAACCTTTACCTTGTATGATCCTCACATAGAATACCTCATCTCGAAGCTAGAACGAATTTATGAACAGCTGCAGACCTTTGAACCAAACCGCAAGAAAAGAGGTCTCATAGACGGACTTGATTCAATAATTAAGAGTATATCCGGTAATCTTGACTACACAGACGCAATTAAATATAACAATGCCATCGAAGTTTTAATTATAAACCAACATAAAATTGAATCTGAGATAAATAGTCATATCAGTTTAAATAAAGAATGGGCTTTGCAAAATTCGAAAATACTAGAAAATATTACATTAAATCAAGATCGAATAGTTAAAACACTAGATATTATAATGAAAAGTGATGCTACAAGAGATGACGATTTAATTAAATACGCCCATCTGGCGCAACATCTCATTATTTTAGGGGATAATATTGATAGATTATCTGATGAAATGTATAGACTAGAGGATACGTTAGCTTTTATTAGAGTATCAAGTGCTCCGCACTCTATGTTAAGTATTGTAGATTTAAAAATTATGTTACATAAGTTACGAAATCTTTATTCTAAGGATGAAATCCTTGATATAGAGATTAAATATTTTTACGATATAATTAAGATAGGTTATTTTTACGTAGACAGTCGTATAGTTATAGTTTATAAGATTCCAATTGCCTTACCTTCGATATATGACCTTTTTAAACTTTCCCTTATACCTAATAGAAATCATCAGATCCTTTTACCCACTCTACCATACATAGCAATTTCTGGAGATGATTCTAAGTACATGGAGGCTGAATGCCCGAAGGTAAAAGAATGGTATCTCTGCCAAAGGACATCTATCTACAAAATTCGTGAAATCCCCGATTGTATCCATCAACTCATCATCAAGCAAGAAGTTCATTCATCATGTAAGCTAGCTTCAGTGAACCTAGCAAAAGAAGCAGTAGAACAAATCGACGACAGACATTACACTGTGACCTTTCCTAATCAAACTAAAGTTAGAACCTTTTGTAAGCAAGAACAATATAGAATGCTTCAAGGAAGTTATCTCATCACAATCCCCGTGAACTGCTACCTCAAGACGCCTACCTTTACCATATCTAATTTAGATGACCACATCAAAGGACACCCTCTGAAAATAGTAGAACTGCCGACGTTTCAAGAATCGAATGGAAGTACATATAACGCACCTGCAATTTTAAACACAATTGACCTCGAAAATCTTCACTCTCTTAATGAGAAAATATCATTCCAAAATCCTATAAAATTGGATAAAAATTTACAACTAAGTTTGTACCATACAACCATCCCATTTTATGTAATATTATCGGGTGCAGTTATATTATGTGCAGTATACATCCTATACAAATATCTCCGTCAAAACCGCCCTCATGAAAATCAAGACGTCGAAGACATTAAGATCAATATACCATTAGAAACCAGCTCTGAAAAACCTGAAAAAAGAAAATCGCATCCCGAAAAAATGAAAATCAACCACAGCGACATTTCGGCGACATTATCTAACATCTCGAAATAATCGCTGAAGTACGGGGGGAGGTGTTACATATGCGCACTACCCATAAACCGCTGACGATCATTTTATATAATAAGTTCCCATACAAGTTACAAGATATCAAGTACGACGGTTCCCAGGGAAACGCCGACGCAGCTCAACCTGGCTTATAGTGAAGTTAACATGATCCTCCACATATATTCTCACGGGACATATTGTATCCACCTCTCAGTTTTATATAATAATGTAAGACACTTCCAATTCTAATATCGAACGGTTGTCACGTCTTATTAGTTTTAGTTAACAGTTTTAATTATGTTCATAATATATTAAAATTGAATTATATGTAATTAATTAGTAAGTGTAATAAACTTTTATTAAAATAAAATCGGTTTTTTTTAAGACTCTCGAACGCGCTCAACATAATTAGCTGGCCGTTCGTTGAATGTAAAACAAAAATAAGGAAAATACGAAATATAGATTGTTTTAAATGTGCAAGTATTTATGTTGCCATGTTTACTCAAACCAAGATTTATATTTACCTCGCTCCGGTGGTAAACTCGAAATAAAACTCTGATCCCTGTCAAGTTTATATCCGGATTTCGCTTGCAATTTATAATTAATAATAAACACTATATTTACTGGTTGGTACACGCGAATAACTAATACTAATAAAACGTACTCGATATAATAACTAAAATTATCGCATGTTAGTATAATTAAGTAATATTGATAAGTTATTTGTATTTCATTTTTTATAAATCACGCGTAAACGTGAGTACACACGAAACCTATATTTAAAATTGGTGACGTCATAATAGGCGTTTGCATATGACATACCGATGCAAATTTGGAAGTCACGGCAAGCGATGGTGGAACATACCAGAAAATATTAAACAAGTGTTGATTCAAATAATTGTTATATTATTAAATCGTGATGTCAAATCGGAACATAATATTTTTTTGTATTTCATTCAAATCTAAGGGGTAAGGGGTCCAAGGGGAAAGTAAATTGGGGCTTCGTGAAAAGTGAATAGTAGCCCAAGTCCTTATAAGATGATACTTTTGACTTTCTATTCAATAATAAGATTATAGATATGACGAAACGGATAAACAATCATGGATGTATTAGCTAAAAATCTTCGGAATATAAAATTAATTAGTGGTCTCTGCAAAATGAAAAACATGGCAAGTGGTCTACAAATTGATAAAGTTTGGAGATTTGGATCGTTGCTGACCTTACTTAATAAGAACAAGTTTTTCTACCTATCGGTAGGCTTGTTGTTTATTTGTACGTTGCTTATTTATTTATTCGTATGATTGGTTGGGATCAAGTGCAAAAAGCAGGTGATTTTTATCTTATTAGTAATCAATCGGATAGAAATTTGTTAAGCCCACAGAAGTCTATTTTAAATAATTACGGGTTCAATCGCTTGTCTGCTTTTGCCATTTAATACTAGTAAATATTTTTAATCTCAAAAATTATACAGGGGGTTATAAGATCCATAGTTAAAAAATATTTCGTTCTTTACAAAGCTTTCTGGATTTAGGAGAGAACATTAAATAAGTATTACTACTTTCCTCTAATTGGTTTAGTAATGAAACAGTTCAAATAACACACAAAAACAACAAATGCCATTATACTTTATTAAAATCACCTTATCCAAAATCACATAAATAACTCTACCTGAGGGCGAATTTACAGGCCAATCATAGCCATCAGTTTCTGTATTCGAGAACATTTCATTTTGTAATGTTGGCTTTTATTTAGTGATTGTAAACATTATTTTGAATTGAATTAAATTTAATTTCTATATATTATTTTGGATTCTTGCAACTATTGTGGTGCTACCTTAAATCGTAGAATAATATTAAAACTGAATATTCACTAAGTATTTCATTTTAGTTTCGTCTACGTACGTAGTACGTTGACGAGACTGGTGAAGAGAAAAACGTAAAACCTGTTGTAAATAGTTTTAAAGTGAAAATAAAAATGTAAATTTATAATCGTAGAATAGTACTTACATGTATTCAGTTTCTATATTGACGTCGAATGTATTTCCAAGAATACTTGTGTTCTCAAACACGCTGTAATAGAAGAACTCTTCAAATTATTGAAACATTACCGACAATGTTAAATATTATAATCATAGATAAAGTATATTGATATATGAGTTAATTCAATCATGCAGAACCTGAAAATAATTAGGTCATACATAATGCAACTGATAAAAATGTTTATTTCATATGGTTATTTCTTGATGTAAAATATCTATTGATGCGCCTTGGCAGTACACCACTCGAATGCCGCGACGGCCAACGAAACTTATTTTTTTTATACTTCTTTTGACATAGATTTTCATAAATTATTAATATTGACATAGATTAATTTTGTTTGCTCAACTGATCCGGGGCACCTCAGCAGAAGCGGCATTGGTGGCTCTCGCTGGTTTTTAGTGGGTAGAGCTGCGTCTACTTACCAGCTTTCTGGCGTAGCGAGTCGGACATAACCTGCCTGGGGAGACCCACTTCCCTGCGGGAAGCCTCAGAGCATTTCGTTTGTTAAAGAAGAAAAAAGCCTGATCTCGTGGCCTGGATAGTTCCAGCCCGGGACAGCACGCGCCCCCGCAAATGGCTCCATCAGGCGGTGAGCCGTCGAGCGACGAGGCTCCGGAGGTGGCGGCGATAGCGCTGGATGCGACGTTAACGCGCATGAGGGCTCTAGTTTTGACCCTTGGCCCACTCCAGAGGAATCGCCTTTTTAGCGCTTGTCTGGCACAGGTTCAGTTTCCCACGACATAGAAGAAGGGGAAGCTGATCCTGATCCGAAAGGAGGGACGACGTGGTCAACTTGCCGTCGGCGTATTAACCGATCGGTCTGCTTAACGAGGCGGGAAGGCTGCTAGAGCGGATCATAACTGCCCGTATCCTCAATCATCTGGAGGAGACAGGCCAGTGCCACCTTAGTGCCTACCAGTTTGGCTTCCGGTGGGAAGGCCCACTCTGGACGCTCTGACTAGGGTGAGGGTCCTTGCCGATAAGGTAGTCGAAGGAGGAGGGGTGCTTTTAGTTGGTGGTGTCTACTGGCATCGCCAACGCCTGCGAGAAGACGCTGATGTTCCACGGCGTTCTGACGTATCTGCACAGTCTGGTAGGAGGCTACCTGTCTGATAGGGGGTTCTGATAGGTGCGTCGCGTAGGGGTCTTTTCAGACAAGCCATGGGGACGGCTGCTAGCTGGATGATAAGGAGAGTGGGGTGTGGTATACCACAGGGCACAGACGCGCGCGCGTAAGGTTCTGGCTAGCCTAGGCCCGGCGCGTGCGATGTGGACGTCCACATCGCACGCGCCGGGCCGGCAAGACGACGAGGAGAACACCGTTGGGGTTTACTGGGTAGAGTCTGCGTCCACCTTACCATCTTCTCGGGCACAGAGAGTCCCACATAAGCCCCGTGCTCCTCCCGAACCCAGTGCTATGCCTAAACGCATATGATTCACATCCGACGCGCGTATCAAGAAGGCCATCTTTTTTTTCTTTAAAAAAATACATTTGGCAAAACGGTAAGTTATTCGACCTTCAACAAAAATATTTTTACCGCAGAGGGTAAATCCATTCTTCTTTTGGTGTTTAAGCAAGTGCATCCATGATAATTAATAGTAGAGCCAAGTACCAGAATGCCGTGGACCGTTTTTAATCTTTATATTATAACTAGCTGTTGCCCGCAGCTTCACCCGCGTTATTTTTGTCCAAAAAATGATTTGCAATGAGCCATCCTTAACACTTAGGAGGATGAACAATAGATGTTGACCAATTTTCAGACCTACACGACATGCACACAAAATTTAATGAGTATCGGTCAAGCCATTTCGAAGGAGTTTAATTACAAACACCGTGACACGAGAATTTTATATATTAGATGATGTTGTATTGTGACTCACGTACATCACCACTTCAACTTCTCAACGTCACTATGACAAGCCTAAAGTGGTTGATGACTTCTTTATTGATACTCCCTAATATTTGCATTTCACAACACTTGTTACCTACTGATACACATATTCATAATGCTTATACAAATATGTATCAAATGAGAAACTCTTTAATTCGTAGGTACCTTAATTTGATAATCCCAGATGATAGCAAAAAGTTTGTTATATTAGATATACGAGTTGTGAGCCTAGCCCGTTATAAAATGCTTTCGTCTAAAGATGACAACACAAAGAGACGGTGGCTGAATTCGATTCAAAAAGAGCTAGTTAGTTGTTGAACGAATTGTAGTGCATGAGATATACGGAAAGATTTAAACCACTTGGGAGCTTCCATTAAAAACGCTGCCTAATTTCCTTCCTTTCAGCTAGTTTAATAAAGAAAAAAGAAAATGTCATTTTATTACAAAAAAAAAAACCGAGCAAAGGTATTTGAAGTATAAAAAAAGCTATGGAAGTGGAATTGTTTTCCGAGAGCAAAAAACTCTATCACCATAAAAACCATGTTGCAGTGTGACAGTCACAAGTCTTAGATACCAGTCTTAACGTGCAGCAGTAGCAAATTTCACGGGAGAACGAAACAACGAAAGATTTATATGTATATATATTAAATAAAATTAAAAAAAATTAAAATTAGTTTTCAATTTCTAATAGCATTTCGTCGTTGTCAATCTAAAATAATCTATCACAGATATTTCGTTAATATACGAAAAGACGTCCTGACTATAAACTTTGTGCAGATAGACACAACAAAGCATAGGTCGCGGCTCCACCGCGGCGCACAGAGGGAATACGTGCGTTTGTCAAGTTTCACAAACACGCAACGCATTAATTGACATTTTCTTGCAATTGACGTTTTAACCCCCTGGCGTAGCCTCTGCATACACTGCGGTGGAGCCGCGCCTTAAGAATAATATTGTCGCCAAAAAATAATGTTTCCTTATTTGTCTCGTATGCGTTCTTATAGCATTTGGGTGGGAGATACTTATGTATGTAATCGTGCTCGTTTTGTCAATTGTCTTTTTGCGAATTTTAGAATTGTTTAATCTACAGATAGCGATAAGTGTTGGCATATATCACTGCAAAACGAAGCTGTTGCAAGAATAAACTTGAAAGGAGATGGTCCAAAATTGTATGGGACGTTGGTCTACTTTTGTACATGTAATGAGATGAAGGAAAGAAAATATTGAAACAGTTTTGATTTGTTTATATCCATGAATTTATCTCAATTTCAGTGGAAGAATAATTTAATGTTTCTAAGATTTGCAATTTTATACACATTGTTTTATACACGTAGTGACGTGTATAATACAATGGCGTATGGCGTATTGATATATGATTTTTTGGGTTAGCCGCCTTGTTAGAACTTATTTATCACATATGAGTTTTGTAATATGGTATATTAATTAATATACTGATGATTTATATAGAGTAGTTAATCTTTATTTAAATTAATAATTTTAAAATATTATGATTTCATTTTTTCAGTTTTATTGCATTCATATTCAGGGTGAGAATAATAAAATGCAATCGATTGACTTGCAACTTTTAAAAATGTATCATAATTCTATGTTTATGAGCAAAACAAAATTTGACATAATATGTAATTTTGAACACGTAAAGTATTTGGAAAGTATGGGGAATTAATAATCGTCCACGTTTGATCTCTATAAAACTTGATTCCAGATGTGCAATTTTCTATTTTTTCGCTATTTCAATAGTCAATTATTGACTGGGCAGATTGTATAACATATATTATATACAATCATTTTGGTTTGTGTGTTGAGAACAATTGCTAGATTAAAAAAGCCACTGAAAGAGAAGGTGATCTATAAGAATTCCTTTTGTATTAATAATGATTGAATTAGGCTAAGATCGACCTAATGATTAGCTGTCAATATTGGTAATACTTATTTTTGATGCTGTTATTTGTTCGGGAAAATATCGAACCTTGGCAGAAAAAAGCGAAATCACATTTATTTTTTCTATTTGTGTTGAGCCGCTGCTTATATACAGATGGGCACGCAGTACAAAGCACATCCTCACAGGTGGTTATAAAAAGCACGGGAATATCAGGCACACTGACACAGCGAAAACCGCTAGTCTCCACACTTAATAATTTATTTATTTATAAAATTATAAATACTAATTACACTCCAACACGTACATATTACAACATTCGTATATAGAATACAGTAGAACCTCGTTAAGTCGAACCTCGATAAGTTGAAAGCCACATATCGAAAAAATGTTTTTTCCCTTTCCTTTAAACACCAAAACCTGCATTACTCTAAATCTCAACCCTCTATTAGTCGAAATAATCAGCGAGTCCCTTCAAGCCATTTTGGTACATATTTTCCCTCCATAAATCGAAAAATTAAATTGTACCTCTTTATCTTGAACATAGCAATGTTTTATTTTACAAACTTTACAACTTGATTATTTGAGACTTATTAGAGACGTCTATAGTTCGAAGAAAAATAATTTGCCGACTAGGAATTCGCCGACAGTGCAAGTACACCATTGTTTCTTAGAAAGAATGAATAAACAATAAATAGAATTAGGCAAGAATGACATTGAATACTTCATGGATTTTTATAGAGCAAACCAGCAAGTCTATGGAAAAAAAATCTGTTCTTTATTCCATTGACAATGAATAGATGACAACCGAGACCAAGACAGTACAACCGATTTATCTAAAGAAAAAACAAATTACTGACTTTTTGACTCTCCTTGAGAAACTCAAGATTTTTAAGAATGAATCTCAACCGCTTTATGTCGAATCAAAATCCCCTTAAGTCGAAAACTCCATAACTCGAAATGTTTGCCCTCTCCCTTGATATTTGATTTATAGAGGTTCTAAGTATATTAATTAATAAGGTACAACATCTGATATGTAATTAAATAAAATATTTTTTATGAAAAATCATTTACAAGAAATGAAGACAAGAATAATTAAACACTTAAGGAGCTATTTATTATTATTATTCCATTTGAATAGCCGTCTTTCAATCTTTGTCATAACCACACAAAGACTATAAAAGCGTGTCGACCAAGTGCCGGTAATTTAAGAATTTAGTTGTTGTTTAAGTAATGAGTAATATACTTTTACAGCTCGCTGGTAATTATTCAGTAAATGATTACTCACTACTTTTTAATGCTGAATTAAAATAAAGTAATCACAATAAATCATTTAATAGTCATTGATATCATTAAAGTATTGCCACTGACCCAAATAAGCGCTGGTAGTGATTGTTAGGTATTGGTATAAAGTTTTGTAGGTCACATAATATAGGGTGTGTATAAGTATAATGAATTCATAAATATGTACGTCACTATATGAAATCAATAAACGTAAACTTTTGACCGATTTTGATGAGGTTTTTTTTGTGAGGAAATTTTTCATACTAAACTTTATGTTGCAACTTTTTCAGATGTCTATACCTTACAAACGATTTCTATGAAGATCGGTTTATAGACATGAAAAGCTCCAAAATTGGCGATTATCTGTCGGTATGAGCTTTT
This sequence comes from Helleia helle, assembly GCA_963853865.1. Classification (NCBI taxonomy): domain Eukaryota; kingdom Metazoa; phylum Arthropoda; class Insecta; order Lepidoptera; family Lycaenidae; genus Helleia; species Helleia helle. The sequence continues at coordinate 13,382,127 of OY971420.1, forward strand.
AGCATAAATTTATTATTAAGAAGGTTGTGTGAATTATCAACATGTCCTCAAAATAAAAGTGTGTTCTTAAGAAATAGCTGACTTATAAAAGCTCCTTTGTTACTACCGTCTTTATCATCAATCACTTATTTCTAATTAACCACTTAGTATCCAGAGATAGTACAACTTTTTATATATGTTTCATCGAAGTAATATTCAAAAGATTTTCTGACAAGTTTCGAGAAATACTTTTGGTTTATTCGAACAAGATATTTTTATATTAGTACCAGTTTGGGTACGATTTTCAGAATGCAATTTTATAGAGAATGGAATTGTATTAATATATTCCATCTTGCTTTGAGGATTTGGAATGTAAATTATGACGGAAACAGGTTGACATTACAGTGAAACCTGTTTGACTGGGACCTGGATAAGTGAGAAACCTCTATTATTGAAACTACAATGAGGTCCCGGCACTTTTTCATCGAATTACCTCTGTTAATGGGACTTTTCGAACCTGGTTAAATGAGATTTGATTTCTAGGATTTTTTCGATGTTTACCTCTATAATTGGGACTGTGGAGCTCAATTCCCTTTATAAGTGAGACAATTTATCAGGTTGGGACAGGTTTCGACCCGATTGCTTACAAACATTTGAATATAATAACGGTACATTTTGACCTCTAAAGGCGGGGTCCTCTGTAAATGAGACAACTAAATTTTAAACCTGTCTAATTGAAAAACTGGATAAATGAAAAACTTCTTTAAATGGTACAAAATCCTTGGTCCCTTGAGATCCCAATTAACCAGGTTTCACTGTACTAATAAAGATTTAGTTGGCCTGTAGCACTTTATTGCGTTATATGTCAACAATCGAAGCGGAAATTTCCGAGAACATACTAGATATAGGTTTTAACAACGACCTTACATAAAGGACATACCGTACACGTTACACTTAATTTCTATTTATCTACAAGCTTTTCCTATTAACTAGTAGATACTGCGCAGATTCTTTGAAGCTTAATTTGAAGGTTGATTTTTAGCGATTTGTATATAGGTATATAGAATGCTTTATATCTATGTTCATAGTTTATTACAGGATTTAAATTAACATGATTATTTCATGAGACTTCATATTTCACGAATACGAATGTAAGTGAAAAGGGCCCCTTGAAAAACACGTCATGTATTCGTTTTGAATAGTTTCCTACTGTTTCATAAATGAGCAAACTTCATAATTTATAACGTATTTACGCGATGTAAGTAGGGAATGAAATTACTTTTAAATTCTTATTTAACGAGCACCTTGAACCCAGAAAATATGCATACCAAATTTAAAGGTTAATCATACATAAAGGTTAATTATATAAATAACAATATCGCAAGCGAGACCTACAGTCTTGTTATTTTGTTATTAATCACACGTATTATTTTTGTTTTATTTATATTATAAAACATGCTAGCATGCTAGTAAGGAGCTAAATATTATTATTATTATATGTTTTCTTATTCGTATTATGGTCCATCATGGGGAGAACGCATTGCGGTATAGCGAGGTGAGAATATAAGCTTCTCATATATACTGATGGTTACTGTCAGGTCAGGAACATTATAGACGAAGGTAGTTTAGAAGGTTTAGAAGGTAATTTTTATACTGAATTTAGCTTTATATTCATAATTCTTCCGTGGGCGTGTATATCGCTAACATCCTAAACGATTGGACCGATTTTGATGAAATTTGTTGTGTTCCAGTGAAATCGAGAATGGTTTTAATTCACAATTCGGTCCACTACAAAACGTTTTATACAGGACAACGTCTGTCGGGTCCGCCAGTGGGTGAGTCTTATCTAAAACTTTTTTCCGTTGACGACCTCTGTGGCTCAATGTTAAGCGCCTTGGCGCAAGCCGGAACTAGCGGGTTCGAATTCTGCCAGGGACTAAAAAGTTTTCGGTGTTCCTGGGTCGTGGATGTGTATTAAATATGTATAGGTATTATATAATAAACCCCTAAATATATGTATAGCATAGAAGTATTGAATATATTTCCGTTGTCTGGTACCCGTAACGCAAGTTCTTCGAAAGCTTACCACGGGACCAGATTGACGTGGTGTAAAAGCGTCCATAGAAATAAAAAAAAACTTGAACAAGTTTACGCGACTAGGTTATGGTGGTGTTGATTGTTCATAAATATTTATTTATTGTTTATTTATACCGTGACATGATACAATTAATATGAATTAAATGAAATTTACATATAAAACGCTCTTTGATTATATTGTCCTATCTTATCCGGATGTCGGATTTCGAGTTGATATTTTTTTTTTGCGTAAACAACCATATCAGAACTTGTCTCAAACTAATCTAGGTGTAACTGATAACGCATTTCAATCAACATTACCCAAATATTTATTATCATATATTTGTGCTCTCTTCTTTTTTATGTCACAAGGAGGCAACCGAGCCGTCGGAGCCGTATATACCGACGCCCATAGACATCCGCACAACCAAAAGTTATACAAATGCGTTGCCCTCCTTTTGCTAATCCCCCTCAATGGGCCACCAGAAACAAACTACACGAAACGCGATAGCATAACTGTCACTTTACGCCGCTGTTATGTGAGCGAAAGGTTTTAAGAGCGAAAGGAAATTCGGCTGCAAAGCAGCATGGCACTACCTCTTGACAAGAATCATTATAAAGAAGTCTCTGTCTGTATCCTAAGTACTTAGCTGAGGATCCATCACACCTCATCTTCATAGTCCCTTTTATAAACTGACTAGCTGTAACCCGTGGGTTTTTTTGTTTGGGCTATTAAATGGGAAAACATTTTATTTGGGTACTTGCGTGGATCAGTGATTTCAAACAATAACCAGAATATTTTAATTTTTGACGTGATAACGTCTTATAAATCGATGAATGTGTGAATCGGTGTGATGAAAGAGTAATATGTTCCGCCTGAGGTGAGCGTGCAAGCGAGAGGCGGAACAAGCGATAGAGGCACGATCGGCCTAAGCGTTCGGCTTGTGACACATTATAACGTTATCACGTAACATTATCGTTCGTAAACCGACTTTACAGACAACAAGTAGGTTTAAATGTTAGGAATAGATTGATTTAATATATTCCTCAAATAACTGCATGAAAGTATTAGTCCCTTTTCACACGTTCCGGGTGCCGGGTAACCGTCGCCGGCTATCCGGTAGCGAAGTGTATGGGCATGTATGGCAGCTTTCACACGTACTGGCGTAATTTACACTTCGCTACCCGGCAACCGGAACGTGTGAAAAGGGACTCGTAACGTGAACTCCACTCATAATCGTCAGCATGTTGAGCATTATAGCCGGTCATTCGTCGAGTCAATCTGACAATATCGAAATCTTTTATTTCGACTTCCTTCTTTATTCAATTACTAGCTGTTGCCCGCAGCTTCGCCCGCGTTAACTTTTAAAATTTGAGGGGTTGACCACCCTTATCACTTAGGGGTATGAAAAATAGATAGTAGCCGATTCTCAGACCTACTGAATACGCATATAAAATTTGGTAAAAATCGGTAAAGCCGTTTCGGAGGAGTACGGTAACAAACATTGTGACATGGAAATTTTATATATTAGACTAGCTGTTGCCCGCAGCTTCGCCCGCGTTAACTTTTAAAATTTGAGGGGTTGACCACCCTTATCACTTAGGGGTATGAAAAATAGATAGTAGCCGATTCTCAGACCTACTGAATACGCATATAAAATTTGGTAAAAATCGGTAAAGCCGTTTCGGAGGAGTGGAAATTTTATATATAAGATGAGAGCAAGCAGTTTTATGAAAATAATTTAGTGACAATTGCGACGCAGAGCAATTAAATTGAAAACTTCTAAAATACGGAAATATAGTGGAGCTAAACAGATAAACTACAATCATTTATAAATTGTACTTAAACACGAACTTTGTCTATAAATTTCCTATTCCCGGAAAGGTTGGTTGACTCTGGTTAATTATATAATCATATAAAATCCTTGGTGTAAAAGTTGATACGTAAATAAAGATAGGAAAAAATCTTATCTCATTGACGGAAGCTGTCAGCTTTATATTGGATAGTGTACTTATAATAGATATTGTTTTGTCATCGACAATCATCGATTATAGTATCCGTAAAAAAATGTTAGATTATTGTTTTCGAATATTTCTTAAGTGAGCCATCTGCTCACTTACTGTACCGATTGAGCTTAAAGGCCATCAGGCCAAAAAGACTAGCCCTTCCAAAAAAAAAAAAAAAAGTTAGATTATTGACGTAACAATGTCTTATAATTCGATGGAGGCGGCTGCACGCACGAAAAAAAACGTGACGTATGCAGCGTTACCTCGCTCGGAGGCGTTCCATTTTCTTCTGACGTTGTCACGTTCAACTATCGTCAGTAAACCGACTTTACAGACAATCAATTTTTTTTATAAGTTTTTTTTTTAAAATAGTGTTTAGTAATTTAATTTCAAAAAGTATATACTTTTTAATAAAAAATATATTTATACTATATTTATTTAGTTCTATTATAATACCTACTATAATATTTTATACCAGTGGGAGGCATGCGCTTTCGCGCTCCTGACCGACTATCCTGCTTCTGTCTTCCGTAATTTGATTCGATTTGAATTGTTAATTTGCTGTGTTTCAGAAAGAATGGTAGGAAAGGCAGTGTCCAGCACCGAGACATCTTACGTGTTAGGATAAGCAACACGTGAGTTGCCTGGACTTCTGGTTAACTTAGCTATGTTCATGGGCGACGTCGACCACATACCATCATGTGGCTCGTCTGTCCGTTTGTCTATCCTACTAAAATAAAAACTCTGACTTCAGCTCCAAATCAATAAAAATGAATTGAAAATTTAAGTTTATAATGATAATAATGCTACAGTAAGAAGGTTTGTGTTACATAAAAATAAGTGTCGTATACAAAAGCCTTCTCCGCTTTTGTCATCATGTCAAAAAAGGTCAGGGTAATGTTTAGTGCAAATATTCTTCCAGATCGCGTTCTCTGATATCGCTGCGGAAATGCGCAGCTCTCATTGTTGTCAAATGTTTTACAAAACGACATATGTCATGCAAATGTCTATGCAAGATTCTTGACAAGATTTGCAACTGCGACATCTTAGAAAAATAGTTAGCATACGTGCAAACTTGATTGAACTTTAAGGTTACTTTGGCAATATCTGTATATAGATTTTTGAAGTGAAACATCTTTGCGCGCATGAGGGTAAAATTTTTACGGATGAAATGTCACGAAAAAGTGCAACGTTTTTGTCCAAGAAGAAGGAGAGAGTGATTGAGACCGATTGAGAGAGAGCGAGTGAGAAATATTGAGAGAGAGGGTGAGATAGATCGAACGTCGCATCGCAAGTCTCGGAAATTTAAAGCTTTCAATTAGTATAAATATAAGCGAGATTTAAAAATTAGTTTGCCAAATAAGTTTCACTTCTGACATGTGTACTTTGTATATACGTACGCACGTTTTTTTAAATATTTTCTGTCAAAGTAGGTTATTAAATAATATCTAATTGAACCTAATAATATCTATCCGTTTTAAAGTTAACCGACCGAGAAGAAGCTGCGAAACAAACTCAGAGAAATAAGTCTTTGAAATTATTAGATATTATAAATGCGTGATGTAAAATGAGTTCCAAACGATATTGCACACCAAATAAGCGAAGCGTTGAGAGTGCTCTACTCTCAACATGTCAAAAAAGCAGTTTTCTCAATTTTTTTTGTTATTTATATCGCACTTATAGGTTAATATGAGTGCACTTATATCAGGTCAAACAATCTGTCCCGCACAAAATATATTTCAATAAAAATATTTTGTTAAGGGCAGGTTTTTCAATCGCTATATAAACAGACATATAACTTTGTTCGCTAGTTAGTTAACGGAAAATTTATATGACGATTGAAAAATCAGCCCTTAAAAAAGTGGAATATAATGACATTAAAAATAATACTTTTAGACATCCGTGTTTTGTCTGTGTCAGGGAAATTGGTGGAAAAAATTTTTTGCTTGGAAATGGACAGAATAGTTTATAGAAGGCTAAATGTTGATGATGATTTCAGGATAGACACGTCACACGAGTGCTCGATCTTGCCCACAATTTAAACAACGGATCATGAACGGTAACAGTAATAAATATAATTATCACTAACAATTAATTTAAGTGTGGCCTGCATTAACCTGTCAATATGTCTCTGGTAAGGCATCTCGTTACAACATTAATCCCTTTTTAAGTCACTCGTCCACGTCCACAAGGTGAACTCATCATAAGGAAGTGCGCAGAGCTCAAACATTAAATATTTTAAGAGAACATTCTTAGAAAAACACTTTAGCGCGACATAATGTTGAGTGACAGCAGAACATTCGTATTATACTTTTTTATGACAAAAAATGACATCACGCAGCCACTTAATGTTTGTGGCAAAAACATCCCCTGGAGAGTTATGACAGACACATTATTTTAATAAAAAATCTTTTGTATCAACAATACAAACAGAAACTTCCAAAATTGTTGTTATGTACACGATTACCTCATCTGTCGTCTAAATATTTCAATTAAGATAAAAAAAACATTCATCATCAACCTCTATCCGTCCACTGCTGAACGGAAGCCTTTTTTTTAACGCCGGGAAATGCTCTGAGGCATCCCGCGAGGGAGTGGGTCTCCCCACGCAGGCATGTGGGACTCGCTGCGACCGAAAGTTGGTAAGTGGACGCAGCTCTAACCACTAAAACCCGGCGAGTGCCACCAAGTGGTTAATGGCCGACCAACACTTGCTTTACCTAAATGCCGAATGTCATAATTTATTGAAAAAATTCCGACGAATTGAGAACCTCTTCCTTTTTAAGTCGGTTAAAAACAAACCCGTTCGATTATGTTGTCAATTTTTTTACAGAATAGGCCGATCGAAAAAAAGCGTCACGTGTGTTCGCAAATAAAAAAACAAACCAAATAGTTGTGAGGGTCCCTTAAAAAAGTGAATCGAATTGCATATTTTGAACGGCAAAACACTGTGATTACAATTATACAAACTGAGGTTATGCATGATTCATGCTATTTTTTTCTTTAAGGGGAAAGGGAAAGGTGCGAATTTGCTCTCCTGTTATTCGCATCCTACCTGAAGCGGCCTCTATACGGATAACGGAGTTTCTTACTGTTTATAAATACAACAGCAGTAACTTTTAATCACTGACCTCTAGATTAAATTTGTCGAACACGACGTTGTTATTACGTTTTATATTAACAATATTGCAAAATCCTTACCCGACGGACCCGACGGAAGAATATGCAATTTTGCAATAAACAACGAAATTAAATGTTTTAAAATACAGATTTATCTATTAGAATGGAACGTTAGTATCAAAATCGTAAAATTTACGTCCGCAAGATTTATTACAGAAAAAACCTTAAGTGCCTATAATTATTATTGAGTTAGTGTTAGTTATTTTAAGATGTAAGTTTTAGTACCTCACGTTTAGAGATAAACAAGGATTTTATGTTTGAACAATGGTTAACGATAATTAATAATGATGCAAACGATAATTATTTTACACAGAAAAACTTAATCCATACAAGAACCGATGTAAGTCAACCACTCAGTTCCGAACACTTTTTTTAACACCCAATTATTAGCACAAAAAGACTTTTAAATGTCGCTCATCAGACCTACACTGGCGACAAGTATATAATCGAAGACTGGCTCAGATTTAAAACAAGCTCAAATCTTCACATTATAAATAAAATATCAATTAAACTGGTGTGTTTGCCAATTTTTTCGATATTGTGGCAAAAAGTATGTCAGTGTTTAATGAATTTATGACACAGGTTCCTAGCCCTGGTACCATTATTTAGGTACGTAATGGCTAAAGATTGTCGTTTGAATTATTTAAATCGCATCTTAATTTAATTAATGATTGATTTAGGTAAATTGTTGACATTGTAGTAACGTTATTCAACATCATTATCTCTATCTATCTCGACTCTCATCCCACTGTTAGGCATGAGTCTCATCGAAATCAGGCGACGCTGCACCGGTTCTGCACTCTGATTGGCTGACTCATGGCGATTGATGGATTATTGGCCGATGGAACGTAAACTCAGATCACTGGTTGGTTGAACTGATATTACGTCAGTGACAAATCACTGACCAGATTCGGAATTTTATGACTCACATTACTACTCTATTCGGTTATAATATGCTCGAAGGTTAGACCATCGTTCTCCTAAGCGCTGGGGGATATTCTCAAATACATTTGAAGTATTGTTTGAAGTGCACGCGGTCATGATCGCCATTCCATCGAATCTAAATATTTTGAACAAGAAATGGATATCTATAGTGGTCAGGTGACTGGGTACGTGCAAAGGTCGCGACTTCAAATTTCATCAAGGGTAAATAATATATTATAAACATTTGTCTACTGAGTTCATGGATCAGTACATACCATACCCATGACCGAAACTCAAGCTTGCAACTGGCCTAAATCCATGGTAAGCTAAGTTAATGTAGTGTGACCGCTCATTATCGGTATCAATATTGTCTCCGTTTATCGATATAGGCCTCGTAAGAATAAATAAACAATTATTTAAATAACCAAACATCTATATAAAATACGGAAACAAGTGTCGTTTCACAATATTATATAAAATTTATTGTTAATTTATTGCTGTTAATACCCGAAAACCCACAATCTGGTTGCGTCGCAAACAAAATGTTTTTATTGTTGTTGATTACAGTCGCAAGTCGGAACAATTGTTACCAGTTCTACCTACATAACAATTACTCCTATTGTTCTGATTCATAGAGTATAGACTATATGTCATTATAATTGATGTGTTTCAGTTTTTCATATTTTTTTACGCACAAATTAGTTATACCAGAAACTATTTGTATGTTAGACCAGTTCCAAATATAAACTCCAAAAATGTAAAAATATTGTAGTGTACCTGGGAACCATTTTTTTATTTATCACGACGAATAATTTCAATGTATTTCCGAGAGTTTTAATAAGAACAGTTTAAGAACTTTGACCCTTTTTTTTTCTTTAACGCCGGGAAAATGCTCTGAGGCATTCCGCGGGGAGTTGGTCTCCACACGCGGGTATGCGGGACTCGCTGCGCTTGAAAGCTGATAAGTGGACGCAGCTCTACCCACTAAAACCCGGCGAGTGCCACCAATGCCGCCTTTGGTGAAGTTCTAATGAGCAAACAGGGCATCTCGACGGCTAGTCAGTCCCCCAAGGAACTGACGACACCTCCACAGAACAACCCAACCCACAACGTGGTCACAATTGGTCTCAAAAAAATCAAAGTGGCCTCAATGAACGTCAAGAAAGCCGATCCCTTGCCTTGTTTAATATTATCTTTATTTAAATATTCTGCATTAGATAGTTCAGTTATTGAGAAACTTTATACTTTTGTAAGACGATTTTTTTGTTTGGGGCTTGAGAAATTGCAGTTAACATCTAGCCGTTACATATTAAGTAGACCAGGTACTTTAAAATCATGAACCGACTTTAACAAAAAAGAGGAGGTTCTCAATTCGATCGGTATTTATTTTTATGTATGTACACCAATTTGTGCGTCAATTGTGGACCGATTTTTTAAATTCTTTTTTTGTTTGAAAGAGTAAACTTGCCAAATGGTCCCATGAAAAGGAAACCAGGGTCTGATGATGGCATCCCAGCAAAATCGAGGGGAACTTTCGAAATATGTAGGAGCGCCTAGTGCGTTTATTATGCTGAACTGGACCATTGTGACCACACGTGAGACACACACTTTATAGTACAAATGTTTGTTTATTTTTTTCTTATTTTTAGGTTCTGCGATCGAAAATGACTTACCGTATGTACCTATCTCTTTATGTGACTCCTCTTTGTGTCGAATAAATGTTCCTTTCTTTCTTTCAATTCTACGCCTTTGCTAAACATAGCATAACCATCTCATACGAATATTATAGTAGCATAGAAGAGCTAATAGTAGCATTATAATCACATAAAAATTATCTTTTTAGTTAAGCATTTTAAAGCACTACAAGTTAATGAAGGTATAGAGTCCATCTGATAATGGAGCTGAAAGACAGTCGAGGGAACTCCTCAACGGTTTACAGCAGTAACCTTGTGTTTGGGCTTAATTAATTTGTATTGATGAGAACTTTATATCAAGATGGGTTGTGACTGTGATTGGGGGTCTGATGATAAAGACGAAGGACAGTTAAGGGAACTCCTAAATAGTTTACAGTAGCTTTATTGTGATTGGTCTTAATTAATTTACACTGATGAGAACTTTACACCCATAAGGGTGATACGTGCCATATATTACATGTCTAATGATGGAGACCATAGACAGTCGAGGGAACTCCTCGACGATTTACAGCTTTTGTTCGGCTTACTTCATACGGTTCAATATGCAAAAATGTCTATCTTCGTCTGTCATTCTTTAATGAATCACGGTGAATCACAAAAAATTAGGAAATTAAAAATTTTAAACAAAAAATATAACCGACTTCGAAAAATATAATACTTAACTGAAAACTAAAAAGTAATAAAATAACCCTGTTTCTTTAATTTTTGTGTCTACAACTAATAATCATCTTGTACCTTTACAAATGTACAATTTTTGCGTTTACCACGTCGTTATTGTCACTTTTGGAGAGTTAGGTATTTTATTTTATGAAGTCGGTTATAATTTTGGTTTAATTTTTTTTATTTTAGATTACAATGATGCGGCTTAGACATCTACTAGTTTTTCATAATCAATAAAAACTATTTAGCCAAACACATTCACAAGCTTATATTTACAACATCAATTTGGTTTTTGTGATTGCCTGCCAATATACAATATTATGTTATAGCAAAAATATGTTGCCATGTGAGAAAAAATAATATAATCCTTTCGTATGTTTTTTAATCATTTTTATAAAGTCGCTAAAGTATTATATACAGATTAACAAATGATTTAAACGCATGTGACGCCCAAAGAGCTTCGAGTAGGTACTTACATAATATTTTTAATATTAAGTTCAGTGCCGCAGCGTAGTCTGTCGGGATCGGACGTTTGCTATTATTTACGGTGCATAGCGTTATCAACACAGAACCGGTTTGCCGTGCGTACGCGGCGAGCTTGCCTAGTGCAGCTCGCGCTGGTGTTTATTTTATTCAATGTCCGATAAAGAATTAATTCAAGATGCAGACGGAGTTTTTGTTAATTTGACGGTGGAAGATGTAGAGGATATGAGAGTAAACAGTTTTGAGGAACAAACACAAATAAGGAGTGAAAGTATGGAATGCATAGATAGTAGACCTAGAACGGAAAAGCGAAGACGTGATGTAGACGAGGAGGAAATTTGGACTCAGGTTACAAGGAGCGGTAAGAATATAATACGAGAGAAAAATGACATGTCAAGAGTTGTATCTGAAAATAAAATTGAAGTATGTATCACTAGTAAGGACATTCTCCCTAAACAGTTCGCGTTAGCACGTCTGCTGAAGGCCGAACAAATAAAGAATATATCTAGGGTTAAATATGTTAATCCATACAAAGTATTAATTACGTTAGACACAGATGAGAATGCATCTTTACTTTGTCTCAACAAAACGTTTATTGATAAGGGGTGGAAATGCCAGAAGACACTCGAAGTAGGGCTATCATATGGAGTGCTGAGAGACTGTGAAACAGATCTGGATGACAAACAGATTTTGGAGAGCCTATCTTCCCCAATTGCGGATATTATTTCTTTAAAACGGTTAAATTACAGAGATGCAGAAGGAAAATGGATACCGAGTGAAAGCGTTCGAGTCTGTTTTAAGGGATCAACTTTGCCCGCATTTGTGTATATCCACGGTATCAAGACTAAAATAGACCAATTCAAATTCCCAGTAACTCAGTGCTCCAAATGCTGGCGTTTTGGTCATTCAGGAAAATTGTGTCCGTCACGCAAACTTATTTGCCCCAAATGCAGTGACAGTCATGGAAACTGCGACACACAGAATTATAAATGCGCAAATTGTGGTAGCAACCACATGTCATTATTTAAACGTTGCCCAGTTTATTTGAAGGAAAGGAAGGTACGCGACATCATGGCAGAGTTCAATTGCTCATATAGAATGGCACTCACTATGTATGTTCCACCATCGCCTCAAACATCTCCTATGCTAGATATATCAAACACACCTCATATCTCACAATTACCTCAAACTTCTGTGGGATTAGAAGAATCAGCTATTCATTTTGAGTCCGAATCACCTGCTACTTACTCAACAGCAATTAAACGTTCAACTGAAAATAAAAATAAACCTCACAAAACTAAAACCCGCCCAAAAAAAGAAAGTCCATGCTAAACATGACTCGGAACATTCTTTTTCTTATACCAGTGGCGATACTACAGATACTACAGAGGACCAGACAGAGAAAGAGAATCCTATAGACTCTGGGACTAAGGAGCAGAAGAAGAGGAGGAGGCCCGATTTATGGCAACGTTTGAAGGAGATTATATGCGAGAAACGATTCAAAGTGATGACTAAAATTAAGAAGATAGCTCAAATAATTGGAAAGTGGTTATTATCATTCATTGAGAAATATATATCGAAGAACTTCCTAAAAAATATCTTTGATGGATAATACAACCAATAGCATAAAGTTAAATTTCTTGCAGTGGAATGCACAAAGTCTCAGGCCGAAATTAATAGAATTTGAACAATTATTGTCACTAGAAAAGATTCACATTGCGACTATAAGTGAGACATGGCTGGAACCTGACAGTCCGTTCAGACTTACTGGATACAACATCTATAGACAAGACAGGAATGACTCTTATGGTGGTAGTGCTATCTTTATTCATCAATCAGTTAAATCACAACGGGTTCAAGTACATAATAATAATAGTGGAATAGAAATAGTGAACGTTAAATTAATTAATTGTAACCACGTAGAAAATGTAATTTCTGTTTATTGTCCATCACATATACAAACTTCGCAACAAGACTGGGACCAAGTTTTCAGTTTAGGTAAGAGTAAGACTTTGTTATTGGGAGATTTCAACGCGCATCATTCGAATTGGTCCTACAAAACTGATTCAAGAGGTACGCAAATATTTTTTGACTCATTAATTGATAATAACTTTATCACCTTGAATGATGGTAGTCCCACGCGTATTCGATTTGTTAATGGATCTGTACAAAAGTCATCTCCAGACATATCTTTTGTATCATCTGATTTAGCAATGAAGTTTTATTGGAATGTTACTAATGAATCGATTGGTAGCGATCACCTTATTATTAAACTTTCAACATTTGTTGAACCTACGCCCAAATTTTTTATCAAAAGAAATTTTAGAAAGGCTGATTGGAGTGCTTATTCAGCGGACATTCATTTATTATTAATTGATGTAATTTTACCTGATGATAATCAAGAAGCTTATAATGTATTTTTAAATATTATTACTCAGTCAGCAAATCAATATATTCCTAATATTAAATTTAATTTGAACCCAACCGCTAGGTTTTCTCCAAAGCCATACTGGAACGCTAATTTATCCAAAGTCATTGCCGAACGAAGTCTTTCTTTAGCAAAATTTAGACGCAATCCCAGCCCTGTTAACTTTGATATACTTAGGGAGAAGATTCGTAGTGCTCAGAGGCTTTTGAGAAAGGCTAAAAGCGATAGTTGGCGTCAGTTTTGTAATACTGCTGATCAATGTACGTCTTCTAGAGATCTTTGGCGAAAAATGAAATGGCTGAAGGGATATAGGTCTCGCGGGATTGGTATTGATGGAGAGAAAGCTAGTCATTTACTGCAAAGTCTGACTCCTGATTACGTCACTCCATGTTTACCTATATTTCAATCATATAACCGGCAACTAGAGGCTACTATTACAATTCAGGAACTTGAGAATTCCATAAAATCTAAAGACACAGCACCAGGATTAGATAATATATCGTACTCTATGATAAGTAGACTCCCAGATATAGGTAAACAAACTTTATTAATTTTATATAACAGATTCCTATTATCTGGTTTTGTACCTTTGGCGTAATGTATCGGTAATACCCATTCCGAAACCGGGCCGAGACCCTAGTTCATCATCGTCCCTTCGACCAATTTCATTAATGTCTTGCATATCTAAAATTTTTCATTATATATTAAACAAAAGAATTGAGTGGTATATGGAGAAGAATTCTTGGTTTTCTGAAAATACCGTAAGTTTTAGAAAGCAACGATCGTGTCTGGATAGTCTCAGTCGGCTAGTCTCAGCTATTCAAATTGGTTTTTGTAGAAATCAGGTAACCGTCAGTTGTTTTTTGGACATTAATAATGCTTATAATAATGTAGACATAAATGTACTTATATCTAAACTAGATAAGATTCGCATTGGGTCGAAAATTTGTCAATATTTGTGGAACTTTTTGTGCAAACGCTATCTACATGTGCTTGTTGAAAATACGGTTTTATGCAGAACATCCGCTCGAGGCCTAGCCCAAGGAGACCCTCTGTCTCCACTGTTATTTAATATTGCCACCTTGGATGTATTTACATGTGTAAATAGTGTTAGTATCTCCCAGTATGCTGACGATTTTTTATTATATACGTCAGTTAATAATGTAATCGAAGCGAGAATTACCTTACAGTCAGCCCTAGATAATTTTGAAAAGAAATTAAATGAAAATAGGTCTAGAATTTTCGGCAGAAAAATGTCAAATGGTGATATTCCAAAAGGGATCAAAAAGAATGACCTTGAACTTACGTATAAATAATTCTTATATTCAGTCAGTGGAAAACGTTAAATACTTAGTAGGGATGTGGCTGGATAAATCATTAAGGTGGACGAAACATATTAGCCAGTTATCAGAAAAAATATTAAGATATTTAAATGTATTTAAGGTTTTGGCAGGACCGGGTTGGGGGTGTCATCCTAAACATTTAAAAAGGCTTTATATAGCCATTATAAGAAGTCGCTTAGATTATGGTAGTTTCTTGTATGACTCTTGTTGTAAAACTCATCTCGGCAAATTAGATAAAGCACAGAATCAGGCCTTACGTGTTATAGGTGGATTTATCAAGAGCACTCCTATTCACGTCATGGAAAGTGAATTGTGTCTTTACCCTTTAGAATTACGAAGACGGTATTTAGCTGCCAAATTTTGGTTAAAGTCAAAATCATTTTCTCAGAATTCTACCATTTCTTTATTAGATACCTTACATAATATTTCTCACCGTTGGAAGAGAAAACTGCCGTTGTTAGTTTCATTAAATGAAGAGTTAAAGCTAAAACGTATCAATAATAATATACAATTAGGAATTTTTACATTAGAGACCTGGATAAGTAATATTCCTCCCAATCAGATTATCAACTACGATATTCCATTAATTATAGTGACTCAACGTAAATATATCATTTTGTTTCTGAAAGCTTTATGTAGAAGTTATCTTGACGAGAATTATAAAGAATTTAAACCTATATACACGGATGCTTCGAAACAAGGGGACGGGATTGGAGCTGCCTTTTTAGATACTACTTCAAACTATTTTAAGAAATTTAAAATTGACACAAACATTTCGATTATGCATGCAGAACTTTTAGCAATTGCAAAAGCGATATCGTATGTTGCTACATTGGAAAATGATAAATATGTCATTTTAACAGATTCCAAGAGTTCACTACAGCATCTGGCTCGATGTACCTCGGCAGCACGAGGTCTACCGATTGCCTATGATATACTGAAAATAATGTGTCAGCTATTAGGTAATAATAAAGTAATCAAACTGCAGTGGATTCCATCTCATATCGGGCTATCGGGTAATGAAGATTTAGACACGCTGGCTAAACGGCTTCCTCAGATGGCATGCCCTTGTCTATCGACCCTCATTACACGGAACATATGCCCGCGATTAGATTAAAGTGCTATGAGTTGTGGCGAGAGTATTTTAATAAGAGGTCGTTAGAGAAGGGAATTTGGTATAAAACTATCCAGCCACAACCGCTTCCGTCACCGTGGATTGATTGCGCGCTCAATAGACATGATATTGTTATAGCATTAAGATTCCGTTCTGGCCATATCCCCCTTAATAAATTTGCGTATATAATGAAAAAAGTCCCATCTCCCAACTTCCGGTTATGTGGGGTTCCAGAAGACGTTTATCACGTTTTAGTAGAGTGTGCTCGAAACGCAGTTGAGAGAAGACAATATTTTGGCAATTCGCTGTACGAGGTTGGCTAGTGTAACGCAGTTCTGGCTTCACCTATCACAGAGCTGGCGTCTCTCTTACTTAATATTGTTAAAATTTGTTTGAGTGATAGGAATTAGCATAATTTGTAAGTTTTTGTTATGTTTATTTGATTTTGTTATTTTTCTTTTGAAAATGTAATCGAGCGACATGTTCACTCAGTGAACAAGCTCATTAAATAAAGATTTAAAAAAAATATATATATTAAGTTACAAAAATAGCTAGCATGAGTTCCTTTGAGTTGCTAAGCCTATTGATTTCAATCTCCGATATTCGATATTACTTAGACACGAAGGCGAATCTACAAAATATATCAAAGAGAAATATTTTATTTTTTAATAGTAGTACTAAACATATTATTATATTTTCTAATAAAATAAATACCACGCGGCAAAGCCAATTGAACCGAGGGGACTGCTCTTTGTACCCGTCTTATAAGAAGAGGGGACAAAAGAGCAGGAGGGACAAGGGGAGAGGATGGGATCCTCACCCCATTACACTTTCCCAACATGGGGAGGGGTTATTCTGAGGTGTGGGTTCACAACCCCTCTGTGGAAGTGGCGTCGGTCCCTTGGGGGACTGACTAGCCGTGGAGGTGCCCTGTTGCTCAACAGATCCGGGGCACCTCAGCAAAAGCGGCATTGGAGGCACTCGCCGGGTTTTAGTGGGTAGAGTGTAAGTGCAAATCCTACCAAGGACTGACAATTTGTTTTTTTTTTAAATATCATAAGGAGGCAACGGAGCAGTCGGAGAATTATAGTTGACTACCGACGCCCTTAGACATCCCCACATTCAACAGTCATGCAGATTCGTTGCCCTCCTTTTCCCTATCCCCCCAATCGGCCACCGGAAACTCACAAACCGCACGAAACGCGTAGGCTGTCACTTAACGCCGCGCCTGCGTCGGTGTAATGTGAGATTTGTATCATAAATATTTGAGTAGTCTCGTCTGGTACCTGGGTTACGGATGTTTATGTATTTCTTTAATAAATGCTTCAATTCATTTTTGTTTATACCTAAACGAAAATTCTTCCAGCTTATGTATTATTATTAACTATGTTAATTTACCCGACTGCGACAAAGGAAGGGATTTGGACAGATTGTGTATATTATACATAATATTATATATTTGCATATGACATACGCTGGAATATACATTGTTCTAAACTAATTATTCGATTTTAATAAATTATTATCAATGTATTCGTTATCATGGTCTGGGTGATATGGGCTAAAGAAAGAAATCATTTTGTCATAGTCAATCACAGCTTTTTATAGAATTGATTTCACAAAAAAAACCGAACTAGTCACAGGGACTGCCGAATGCCAATAAAAGTGAAAACAAAAAAATTAAATGCAAATACAAATAATATTGAAAACCTATACAATTTAAGCGTTTAATTTTGGCGTTCATTGAAGGAGGCCGATGTTCAGCAGCAGACGGATAGAGGCTGATGATGATGATGATGATGGTGATACATTTTAATCGGCGCACAAAATGACATAATTTAGAAGCAACACAATTTGTAAAACAAATATTGTATAATCTTATATAAATAAATCAAACGTCAAACTGCGTCTCCAGCGGTTCGTGTGCGGTGTCGCGAGTCCACGTCATATAAACGTCAAACTGTTGCGAGTTCAGAGATTTTATCTCATCTAAAAATATGAGTACCGCGCTAAAAGAAGTTTACCAAAATTTTCCACCCCCTCCTAAATTCTTCTGATTAAATTAGTTGTAGGTCCCAATGTAGTTTTAACGTATTCTTGAGGCTGAGATTGTATCAAAGGGCCATTTGGTGGTCACGCTGTCGATCCTGGGCCTGTAGACAAAGTGACATCGCTTTGTAGCCGAAATTCGTTATCGTCTTTGAGATAACAATAATAATTTTCTAGCCAATGAGCAATCAAAGATCGTGACAGTGCAACGACAACAACTGTCAAGTGTCAACAAAGTTCGACAAGAAGTGTCAAATCGGACCAAAAAATTAAAATTAATTTCTATGTAAATAGACCTCATACACACTATAACTCATAAAAATTGTGAAAATGTTGCCCTCCATGGCCCACGCCCACGCCCACGGATAACGAATCAATATCAATAATAAAATAACATAACTTTGACATAAGTGTTCGATAACCAATTGACAGTTTATGATTTTGTTACGAATTTTAACATTGTCTACCAACTTGCGATAACGATAACGAGTGTCATAATTGACGACGGCTTATGTCAATCCCATACATTTTATTCTTTTCGAACTTCGTTATCGCTTTTCTAATGTTACTTTGTCTAAGGCCTCTGGGCTACACAGAAACGAATGATTGTCATAATTCCGATCAGACCAGTTTTAGTGGGTAGAGCTGCGTCCACTTACCACGTGTTGGGCACATGCATTTCATTTCCTGAATCAGTTTCAGTTAAAGAAAAAAAAAAAGCCATTATAGCCTTTTGTCAAGATCATATTAATTATTAACCTTAATCTATTTCATCGATCGTGTTATCAGACGCTCTAACTAATTAAATTAACGTTTGATAAGCAACGATAATAATAATCGTATAATAAAATATATCAATTTATAAGACTATGTAGATTGTTTTGTTTTATATATATATTTGAATTTCCGGTTTAACAATAATTGTAATACATATATAGATCATATTAATCCGTAAGCCTTCCTTTCTCCTTAGCATTTGGTACAAAAAAACTTACATATTTTCATAACATACAATATCTTATGTGGCCAGGATTTTTTTTGCACCTTTTCGAAATACAATAGACGCACTTTTAATAGCTTAGTAGTAGAGTCGTAACTTGGTCGTCGTACCAATTTTATTGTTTGTTTAAAATTTAATAATACCAAGTTAGTTTGTACTTCAAGTTGTGTTGTATACCTTATGGGTTTGCGGGATAAATCCGGTTTTTTATTGCTGGGAATATATTTGCGCATAGTATTATGATACCCAAGACAACAAACTACCAGTATTTAAATAATAATATTAGGAGAGTAGCGTATTATGTAATGGTAATACTATTTTTCTTAATAAATCTATACTAATAATATAAAGCTGAAGAGTTTGTTTGTTTGAACGCATCTCAGGAACTACTGGTCCGATTTGAAAGATTAATTTAGTATTAGATAGCCCATTTATCGAGGAAGGCTATAGAGTATATAATACCACGCTGTGACTAACAGGAGTGAAGTTAAGCAAGTTAACGCGGGCGAAGCCGCGGGAACAGTTAGTTATGTATAAAATCTTCAAATAGAAGTAATATAGATGCAATAATATTTGATGACAGCAAGCGATGACATCTAGTTTTTTGTTGGTACAACTTATATCACACTTGAAGTAATTTTCAATTACAATTAAAAGGAGATTATCTTTTTATACGACACGTTTCAATATATATTCGAAACAAGTATGAGAATAGACAAAACATCTTTGCATAAATCTTAGCTTAATCAAAGACATCTTGATTAAATCCAATTCAAACTATTTTGAAATCGAAATTTGAAATATGTAAATGAAATATATGATTTATCACTTAAACACAAGATCATGATGTCAACATAATTCTAGTCGATTATGTTGATCGAACACTTACACTCATTCTAGATTCTTATGTCTTGTATATCTTCATATATACACATATATAATTTTTCTGTACGTGTGTATGTCTCTGAACTCCTCCTAAGCGGCTGGACTGATATTGATGATTATTTTGTGTGTGTTCAAGTAGATTAGAGAATGGTTTAGATTCACAAAAAGAATATTTTGTACAAGACAACGTTTGTCGGTGCCACGAGTTTTTGTATAATTTGTTGTATTGAATAAAATATACGCAATTTTGTTGTTTTCACACATATTGTCTGGTATCGTTTACCTTCTTATACAGTATAATAGGCTTATTGTGTCTGTACACGAGCACAGATACTATAAGAATTTAGATTCCCAATAAATTATATTCCAATGAACGGTCGACCCGAGCCCGCATCTAAGTTCGGCTCAGTCATCGACATAATCATCCCAAATACCTTCATCAATATTAATTACTTCATCAAGCCATATTAAATCAATAAAAGTTCACAAAAGACACTTGACTTTACATAATTACTTCAAAAAACTTTACTTTATACGACTGACAGACAGGCCAAATTATTAATAGCTTTAGTAATTAGTCTAGAACTGAAATATTGTATATATATACATATACATAAAATTGGAGTGTCTGTTTGTAATATTAATATAACAGCTTTTTATTTAATACATATGGATACACGGTACATATACCAAAATAGCCTTTTTTACAATTTTTGTCTGTCCGTCTGTTTGTACCGGCTAATCTCTGAAACGGCTAGGCCGATTTTGGTGGTACTTTCACTTGCAGATAGCTAATGTTATAAGGAGTAACTTAGGCTATAAAAATAATCATCATCAATCCGCGTACGGCTGTCAATCTAAGT
This sequence comes from Helleia helle, assembly GCA_963853865.1. Taxonomy (NCBI): domain Eukaryota; kingdom Metazoa; phylum Arthropoda; class Insecta; order Lepidoptera; family Lycaenidae; genus Helleia; species Helleia helle. Next base: position 13,402,812 of record OY971420.1, read on the forward strand.
CAACGCGGGCGAAGCTGCAGGCAACAGCTAGTGTATTAAGAATATGATGTATACTTAAACATAGAACAAGTGATGCAATAGTACATAATATAGTGTTTGTCTTCTTCTTCTTAATCTTAACTCATTTAGAAATATGTATATAATTTCGTTTCGTTTGTACTTATCAGTTGTCTGGTTACCATAAGAACAGGCTCTGTCTAGTTTGGGATCAGATGGCCGTGTGTGAGTTGTCCCTAAATATTATTATTATTATTTACTATAAAAACATAGGCAAAATAAAGTCAGCTATATTATGATAATTCATATATAAGACTTATAAAAATGAAATACCGAATCAAACTCCTCGGATGCAGATCGATAGCTGGTCCAATTCTTAGTTTTTTTTTCGGATGGATCTATGCTAACGGCCCGAAGGCCCTAATGCTACATCGGATTAGTGTGAGCCCATTTGGCTCACTTTTGGTTTGTAAAAGTGGGGTGGTTACCCCCGCCAACCGTGCAGTCTGCGACCACACGGCTGCCTGGCGTTGGGTTGGATTCTAAGTTAGTCGACTAATAAATACAGGATCCGAGACTGCTAACTCGATTTTCGACGCCGACGATAAAAATTTTGGCAGCCTGACATTTTTTAAAATGTGTACATATTTTGCACGTTATTTGAATTTGGGCAACAAAATGTCGATAACTATATTATTCAGTCTACTGTGTATTACTTGATATGAATAAACAAAAATCCTTAGTTATAGTAAATTAATTTTCTCATTGAAAATATAATATTCGATCGGTCGCTTTTTATATTACTTTGTAAAAAACCGGCCAAGGGCGAGTCGGACTTGCGCACGAAGGGTTCCGTACCTATTATACATATTATAAAACATTAGATACTTTAACAAAAAAAAAAAATCACGATTGTATGGGAGTACATACCCATTAAATACATATATTTTATATTAATTATTAATTTTTAATGTTAATATATAACTAAATATTCTGTTAATATATCAAGCAGACGCGGCAGACACCTGTTGCTGTTATAAAGGGGGCTAGACGGAAAAAATTAAGATTAAAAGTTGGAATGACACTTTTTGCTATAGTTTTAAGCCGTGCGCCTTTTTGATTGACACATCACTGCGTCGGTAGCTGTTTTTGTTACACTATTGGGGCTGCTTAGTAAAAAACCCCAGTTCAAATCCCACCGATCTCGGTGACTTGTTTTTGTTTTTTTTTTTTTATTTTACGCCTGGAGATGCTCTGATTTTTATCGATAAAAAAATCATAAAAAATCTATACCTACCCGAATAATTATTTTCCTAACACCTTTTTTTGTTTTTTATTACAATTCCTTCACAAATTAATCGAAAGGAACTTCATTCCATCCGGGTGTCCCTTGACACCTCTCTTTAGTTTTTATAGTTATAGTGGCAACATAAACAGATATGAGATTAGACGGATAGCAGAGGCTTAGTAATACACAAACTGGACCCCTGTTTGGCAACCTTTGGGTAGGGAACCCTAAAAAATATTAATATTGAACGAAAACAAAGCCTTAAACTTATGACTCTAGACACACAATTTTTATATAAAATAAAACTTTTTGAAGATTATTTTTCAAGAAATTCTCGAGTGTATAAAAACAATTATAATCGTCTTCTCTACAGATATTTTGTCACAGTCATCGTTCAAATACTCAGTAATAAGTGAAACTAATAATGTTACATTTTTCATTTGTACACATTCGAGAATGTTGTGAATTAGAATAAATTTCAACATCAGGTAAACTAATCTGGTGGCAGATTTGCTGAATTGTAATTCTGACCGTGCTCTACCGTATCCTTTCCGAATTTGAATCGATCTTTATCGATCTCTACGGTCAGTATGCACATCAGTATCAATGAAGGCTGCTATCAACGATTTTAACATTGAACGTGAGTATTGACAACTTAATCGACTATTATATCTAGTATTACGATTAATTTTGATAAACCTGTCGATGCCTGTAACATCTTCTTTTTTTAGTTGACAGTTTTATGAATTGTATTTATAATATTGCACGCTTCAAGGAAGCTTGAGAGTTCTCTACTCTCGACGTGTTAAAAAAGCAGTTTCTCGAATCTGAAATTGTTTTTTTGCTATTTATGTCGCACTTACAGGTTAATATGAGTGCACTTATATCAGGTCAAACAATCTGTACCGCACAAAATATATTTCAATTACAATTATTTTGATCAACATAGTAAATAATGACAAAAAAATAATCTTATATAGACGTCTGTATGTCGCAGGGAAATCAGTCGAAATAATTATCGTACCAGTTTTTTTTTATTGTCTAACGTAACAATGCGTTGAATTTGTCAATTAGTATGAGCGTTCAATCATCTGTCTTTTTTTTTAAATCTAAGATACGATTGTGTATTTTTCAAAAATATCAGACTGTTTATTCATTGCTAAGCAACTGACAGGACAATCGCTTAGACGTGTATTTTACTAATAATATTTTTGTTATCATCTAAAGTAACACAATGCGGACTTTCTCAAATAATATGAGCGTATGACTTTTTATTCGTTGCTAAGCAACTGACATGCTTTTACAAAAATCAATTTTATTGTGGAAAATGAGATTTAGAGGCATGCACTTTTGGATTTTCCAAACTTTTTTTAATACATATTTTATTACAGAAACTATACTTAATATATATATTTATGTAATTATCTTAAGTTAATTAAATAAATATATCCAAATTCGCACCACGTTAACCTTGTCCGGCCGTTCGCAAATCCTGTGTTACAGGTTAATGGAAATAAATTTATACAAAAAAAAAAATACAAATGCATTATTAAAGCCCGACATTCATATTCATCGTACGTCGGCCGGTCGCTGGATTTGAATGGTAGCCCGCTACTTAACCACCATGCCAAGGAGACCATCTGACAATAAACAAGCATACGAAAAAAAACACGCTCATAACAGGATTATTACGCATTGAATGCGTAAATTATGTTACATTTAAAGATTTTGTCAATCAATTTCTGTAGCAAGGATAAAAATATTTTGTTTCCCTTTTAAATAGCGATAAGATAACTTTATCTTTTTATCATCGACGCGAATTGTGATATTAGATAATTTGCAATACACTCACCTGAGAGGCGAATCCCAGGAACGACAGTTTTCTTTTGCCACTACTCATGTTGACGCGTGTTTATCCAGCAACAAACGCGTGCGTTTTGATCGCCGACAGCGGCACGACTAGTGAACCGTCAACCGGCAACTAGATGAAGCGCAAACGCAGCCACCGTCTGCTCTTTTCATCTCAACTTACACGCAGATTTACTCACCTGTAACATAAACATCGTGGTTTTTTGGTACATATGACCTTAGAGAGTGCATGTAAACCTGATTCTGTATTTAAATATATGAATAAAGAAAATGTTTAAATGTTTTATTAATACATTCCGTAGAAATGGATATGCATATCTAATGTTTAAATTAAGATCTATTTCATTTGTATTCATTAAAATACATCTTGATTTCTATATATTATGTATGATAATATTGCTATACGGAAACTAAATTGTGGAAAATAAATTTTAAAAATAAGTATTTACTTATTAAATATTAATACATACACTCAGTTAAAAATGCCCACAAACTTAAGAAGGCGTTATTTATTGGACATGTTACATTCACTATGTCTCAGGACAATAAAATCTTTGAAAATTTATAGCCATCATTATCTCTTATTGAACGTGAAAATTAAGTCACTAGTTCATTATTTAATTTACAATATTATTCTTATACAAGTCTGTCAGACAAGCGATAAAAAATATTTATTAATTTTGGCAACTTAGTATCCCCCGTAACACATGGTACTAAGTATTCACGAATCCAACACGAGACAATTCCACGTGTTAGACCTTGAACTATATTTATATTTGCTATTATTATGTCTCACATGCCAAAAATAACAATAATTTTTTTTATACTTACACAAAAAAAAATGGCCACGCATAATATCTTTGATGTTTATTAATATAATAGCGACCAGTACCTATATTCCAAAAATATATATGTGTTCTCTATTATCATACGTGTATTAACATTTTGCTAAAACGATACAAAAAAGCGTAGATACGGAACCGGTTAGTAGATTACGTTTACTAATAAGATTACATATCTCTCTGTGTCCTATACAATTTTGACAACTGTTACATAAAGGCTCAATGATTAAAGTGATAATGGAAAATTCCAAAAGCGGTAGTTGAAGTGTTGAAGTGTATAGTATTAATATCAAAGAATTAACTTATCGACTATTATCAAATTTAAATAATACATTTCTTTCGATTTCAATGATTAATGACTTGAAAAATCTGTCATGGCTCTTCAATTTAGATATTTTACCTTCGAGTTTTTTTTTAATCATTCGTACCTAGAATTAAAGAAGATTAAAAGGAACCCAGAAATAACTTCAAAAGATAGAAAAACAAGCTTGAAATAAATATCCCACTTATCTCTAGTTTTATAATTGAATATGTAATCTTAAGCGAATATGACTAAAATTCATTTACGAATTAAAAACGTCGTATACCAAAACTTTATATTATTTGGGACATTTTAGATGCACAATTATCTTGTTTTTTCAAGATCTCGTCGTATACAACTTAAAGGAGCTAGTCGAGTGACATCGGAATTCTTCCATAAGAAGTTCTCGGAATCGATTTACACAACTCGCTTTTGTCGCCATTTTTTACCACACCTAATGGATTTCTCTAATACAACAAACCCTTGAAAGGGCTAAAAAGTGACCTTGTAATTTGGCTAACAATGTCTTTCATCAATTGTCCTACCTAATAATTATTTGTTTTGTTCCTGTTTTTGTGTAGGCGACAGTTTGCCTTGTTTTTTTTCCTTAGAAATGTATTTCACACAACTTTTGAATCAGTAGTAGACACAAAAACTTGCGACAAACTTTCGCTACCTGTAGGGCTAGCATGCGCGGACGACAAAATTTTGTCTACACCTTTTTTTTCGGATGGATCTATGCTAACGGCCCGAAGACCCTAATGCTACATCGGATTAGTGTGAGCCCATTTGGCTCACATTTGGTTTGTAAAAGTGGGGGGTTACCCCCCGTGAACCGTGCAGTCTGAGACCACACGACCTCCTGGCGTCGGGTTGGTTGTCTACATATTTTCTCGTATTATCTGTATGAAATAATACGAGACAAGGGGTAGAAAAACTGCACATTTTTAATAATTGTACCTAAACAGCGATATTTGATAATACATATATTTTATCAATACAGGCTTGATGTGTGATTATTTACGTTTCTTGTCTGTTTCAGGAGGGATACAAAAAATACATTTTCGACTATAACTTTAATTACGAGTAAGAAGATCGAACAATATAAGGTTGCGTGTTATGATTATCAGATTCTTAGAGCTAACAATGAATACATATAACAATATCAAGCATCGCAATTAACTACAATAAAAGTAGTTTTTATTCTAATGCAATGTAGTAACATGAGTCATTAAAATATTTATTACTTTCATACACGTCCACTTATTGACTTTGATATAATATAAAATTATGGAAAATAATTGTAATAGTCTATTTAGGTTTTTTTGGATTAGTGATGTACACAAGTGTAGACATACTTTGGACTTTTAGGGCGATATTAATATAGGATAAAAGAGGTCAAGATTATAAAGAGTTGAGTATGATATTTTTATGCTAGACTAGACAGATGTCTGATATCCATGCCATTTGATGCCAGTTAGTAATGCCAGTTAATACTGCCTGTTTTGCCTCTACTAGAACCAATCAAAGCCTAAAAAAATAGTAGGATTGTAGTTATACTGAATTATGCATGTCCTCCATACAAAAGGCTGAGTATTTGATAAGTAAGTAACAATGCAAATAAATGAAATCGATCGATTATTTACTGAGTTAATTTATAAAAAAGCTTTATCAATTGAAAACTATAATAAAACCATTCTTATGTAGGAAGAACCTACCTCAACAACACACTTGTGTCCCTTAACAGTTACGTCAACTTCTAAGCAACTCGTTAGTACTCAATAATATTTGGGTTGACTTTTTAAACAATACCTTTGCTATCAATATTTTCAAGTTCTGTAGCCAGCTCATCCCTTTCCGTGTATTTTGCATTTTATCACAAAAACTTCACTTATCATCGCCTTAAATTAATTTCATCAATTAAATACGACCAACTTTTCTCGTAAATGTACACACACTGTTTTGTGGCAATAGACACAAGTGAATCAGAATTTTTAATAGACTACAGATCATTAATAAATATATTGTTGTCAAACTCGTGTGTGCTCAGCTGGTCATACTCTATTCATCCGGTTTTCAATGGCTCCTCATCCATAAATTTTCCAATATAAACATACAAGTAAAATATTAAAACATACAAATTTAATTTGCATTTAATAATATTTTCATATATTCTTTACCATATAGTAAAACCACTTTATTTAAAATGGTTTGTTTATAATTCAAACCTTTTAGTATTTACATTTGTAAAGTTCATTTTTCAATCAATATTCAAGAGTAAAACAATACAGAATTTAAATATTACCATAAGTTGCTGATGTTGCTTCATTGGACGATATAATATGGGGGTCCAGACTATACTTACCACATTAAAATCACATTTTAATTCAGACACGTAAGGACTGCTCAATGCTTCATAACATAATTAACATTAATTTTATATAAAAACGATCATAAGATTCTTAACGGATAACGTCTAATGAATCTATTGAATATTAATTTAGGCCATTATTATTTTCAAAGCAATATATTTTTAATAGTTCTTTATGTAAAGCAAGATAAAAACCTTTTTTCTTTTCGGAAGAGCTAGACTTTTCGGCCTGATGGCCTTTAAGCTCAATCGATACAATAAATGAGCAGATGGCTCACTTAAGAAATAGATAAAAGCCTTTGGTATCCCTTGTTACCTACTAAGTGTTGAAGGCCCACGCTGTAATAATAACGCTTAAATAACTTTATAGACTCTTATTCATACTTGAGTCAAAGCTATTCCCGTTGTAATAATAGTCAATTGTTTTGCCCTTTTTATATTAACTTTGCACCTGCGCTTGTCCCATACATGCTTGCATTCTTTGAAAGGATTTGTCATGAGCCAGAAGGCAAATACGTTTATTTCGGCTAGTTAGTTTGTAGGACGTAGTGCCATGCTGCTTTGAAGCCGAATTGGGCCGTCACGACCGGGCTGATACTTCTCGCTTACATAACACGGGCGTCAAGTGACAGCTATACTGTGAGCTGTCGCGTTTCGTGCGGTTTGTGAGTTTCCGATGGCCCATTGGGGGGGATAGGGAAAAGGAAGGCAACGCATCTACATAACGCCTAACTTTTTGTTGTGCGGATGTCTATAGGCGTCGGTAGCTATACCAAACGGCTCCGACATATCAAACTGTCAATCCCTTTTCTTATATTACGAAACATTTTAAGTGCTTATAAAATCGCTCGATAAGTCATAATGCCTATGAGCTATAGGTATTATGACTTATCGAGCGATTTTGTTGTCTAAGTTGCTAGCAACAGGTAAAAAATCTGTTAAGATACCATTCATAATAGTGAAAAATATAATTCGGTAGGATATAATGTGCAGGTATTCTTGGCGTTCATTTACAGAATCATACACCACCACAAGTAACTGTTGAATAGGAGCTAATGTAATGAAAAGGACTTACATCGAAGAGTTTGAATTCTTCTTGGAATCGTAGTATATCGAGGTGCTATTTCCATGTAAACGCTGTGACCTTCAAAATAGCCTGAATTTCCGAATTGTGTGAATAAAATAACATTTTTATCACGCTTTCTATTCTTTGACATGTACATGTCAAATAAAAAACTTAGTGACTTCTTTGTCTGCTTTATTTAATTTTATATTCTGTATATATTTAAATAATTCCTAGCTTTATTCCGAAGTCTCAAATTCAACGAGTGCGCAAACTATTGAAGATGGAGATCTTCGAAAAAATATAGTTTCTTCTAAGAAATATACATTTTCAAAGCGTAAATCTATTTTACAATAGTGTATGTCACATGACTGAAGATAATCTAATCCATTGGTAAATCTTACAGTACCAACGGAAAACATGGAGGAAATCTGATAAACTCCTAGCTCGGGACTATGTTAATGAATTATTCATTCGCATTCATTTTTTTAAAATTATTTTGTAGGCATTTTGTTGCGATTCTAGTCTAAAAAGTATCACATAGGTATATTAAAAAATATGGTTAACAATAATTATAATAAATTATGAAAATTGTAAATTATTAATAATATATTTATTAATTTTTATTGTTAGTTTATTAAATCAGTTACATAATAATTCCATCGTCAGGCCATAGACTACTTATTTCATTGTACGGTGACTGGAGTTCAGCAGTGTCGTGCGAATGTGTTGATGGCACCTGAAAAATAATTTACATCTGATGAGTACACCCGAAACTAAATTATTAACCAATAAATAATACACGCTGTGGGTTTCAATCCCGTCACGTGCATATGATTTCAGATTTATATGACGAATATCTACACATGGTAATATGTATTTTTTTTAGTAGTAAAGACAAACTAGTAGACACTTTGTCTATCACTAATCGTATGCTGATGACTATGATGAGAGCTAGTTATTACACTGCCTTACCCTTCTTTTCAAAAAGAAAATCAGTTTCACAAAAGAATAAGGATAGTGTTAGCTATGCACAGATCCATAACATGGTCATGGATCTATCATCATCATAATTATCAGCCTTTATCCGTCGACTGCTGAACATAGACCTCTCTCAATGAACGCCAAGACGACTGATCCTTGCCACTCGCATCCAACCGGCCACTGCACGTAGATCGTCTTAGATCTAAACGTGTATTTATATTAACTTAAAAACTTATTTTGTCCCTTTTCATCACAACACAAAGAATTACGAAAATACGGTCTTTTTTTTCATTTACGCCGGGAAATGCTTTGAGGCATCCCGCTGGGGAGGGAAGGACCTCCCCCGGGTATGTGGGACTCGCTGCGCCCGAGAGATGGTAAGGTGGACGCAGCTCTACCCACCAAAACACGGCGAGTACCACCAATGCCGCATTTAGTGAGGTCCCCCGGATCTATTGAGCAAACAGGGCACCTCGGCGGCTTATCAAATCCCTCAAGGGACCGAAACCACCTCCACAGAGAGGTCGTCCCGCACCACAGAACAACCCCTCCCTACGTCAGGTCAGTGCAATGGGGTGAGATTCCCATCCTCGCCCCTTGTCCCTCCTGCTCTTTTGTCCCCTCTTCTTATAAGAGCAGCTCCCTCGGTTCAATTAACTTCACCCAAGGTGCTGGGCTCACCTTAGGCTACTGAGCCCCACCGCCACGACAAGGCTTGAAACCTTGTGGGGACGAAAATACGGTCTAGGTTTGATATGGTGTCATTATTTATTGTTGCAATCTTGACCTTCATGGCAGTATTACATATAATAAAAAGGATAAAATAGTTCCATTTTTCATTATTTTTTTGAAGAAAATACAATGACGAAATTAATTTACGTTATAAAGTGCCAATCTTACATTTCTTCTTGGAAAAACTCCTCGTTTTCTAAACGCCAATAACGTGACAGGCTTTCGACGGCGCTCAAAAGGCTCGAAATAGTCCTGTATTAAACAATTAAATATTACTTTAATATTAAATTTTTTTAACGGGCTAGGCCCACCACTCGTTCCCACCGCTGCTACTCCTGTATAGCCAGGATCGACAGCGGTAACCACTAATTGACGCTTTGATACGATCTCAGGGAGCCCGAGGGATACGTTAAAACTGCCTTGGGTCCCAAGGCAGTTTTAACGTATCCCGCAACGAATTTAATCAGAAGTATGCAGGAGGAGTAGGAAAAATTTCCAGTTTCCCTCCCCGGTTAAAGCGGGAGACAGTACAAGAATGCAATGACTAACAAAAGTCAAGAAAAGACAGCAGCCAGGGGAAGCCCAGCTGCAATGCACCACGGAGAATTATTTTATGTCTACAAATATCTGCATAGTATGATTAATATACATATTGTATATCAACTATGAGTTATTATGTATAACTTAGTGATTATCATGGTTGAAACCTTAATATTAAATATCACATTTCTTCTATGCGGTAAAATAATTTAATTTTGAGTAATCTCTTCTCTTATATAAAAATATCATAAAAGTATAAAAATAACCTCGAATAGGATAATATAGTGAATTTAGCACTATAAGAAAGAAAGAGAGAAAGTAAGAAAGAAAGATTTGATTAATGACTAATAAATAAAATAAATAAATAAAAATGTATAAATAGAAATCACATATTAATAATTTGCTTATGTTTAAAAGATCACTTATCATTATCATGGTCAACAATCATCCACTGCTGGACGTTATCATCTTTCAATGCAAACAAAAAGCCAAAATGATGTATCCTAATTACTGAAAAGTTAGTAGTCAACAAGCTGGATGTCACAAGACGTCACAAGAGGTGTGAAATATCGATGTTAATTTTTAAGCGACTTCAAAAAAAGAGGAGGTGCTCAATTCGTCTGTATGTTTTTTTGTATGTACCTATCCGACACGATTACTCCGCCGATTATGAATGGACATCGATCGATTCTCTTTTGTTTGAAAGCTGGTGTTTCTAATTTGGTCCCATATTAATTTTATCAAGATCCGATAAGTCGTTTTTGAGTTATTCCCGATAAAGCTTATACGGTTGATTTAGTTACCTCGATGATATGCTCATTTTATTACTTGTCAATGTTACAATTATATAGGATGCTTTGGTTTTTTAGGCACACCATAGTATGACTCGGTCATCGTTATCATCATCATCTTCATCTTTATCGTCCACTGCTAAACATAGGCCTCCTTCGATGAACGCCAGAGACGACCGATCCCTTGCCATAACACGGACCAGTATAATATTGTTTTGTTTACACAATTCAAGTTTTCTGATTTCTTATAAGTATACGCGTTTAACAGTTCTCCCCATATTTCAAACAAATAAAATGAGTTATCAAATTTCGGAATCACTAAAAATTAAGAAATATTTTTTTATAAAATATTTAAAACCGACAAGGTAGTCTAGGTATACGAGAAAATGTATCTTTGTAAATAACAATCTATATGTTATTCTGATGTGTAATCTATATTATTGTAAAGTTTCATCAAAATCCACTTAGTAGTTTTTGCGTAAAAGAGTAACAAACATACATCCATCCATTCTCACCTGATTTCGCGTTTATAATATTAGTCGGATCAAAATTTAACTACAGAAGAGATTAAAAAATAGCTTACTAGATTGACTAGTAGCAAAATATATTGGACCACTGATAATTGACATAGTTTTAAAGGCTAAATTTGCAATAACAGCCTTCAGCAAATTGCCCTAGGCCGAACAACAAACATCAATGTTATTCTAAAATAAAATCGATATAACGAAATTAAACGATGTATTGCGTGTACAAAAAAGGTATCCTAGCTCATATCATATTCAGTCCAAAAAATTGTATTATTTTTATTGAGAGCACATTTTTACGGCTTTCTTTTATGCTTATCAGAAATTAATTAAGGTGCAGAATCTAATCAACTACATTTTTGTATAATTTAAATTACGCAGCAAAGTCCATCAAACAGAATACGTAGGTAAGTAATTCCTTTGAAGACTCGGAAGGAAGATGATGAACTTAGAAATTGATTGGTTCCTTATTAAGTTTATACCTGTAAAGTTATACACCTACTTTATATAAATTCAGACGTAGGTTTCTAAGTAAGAATCGCCTGCGGCTATTCTTGCATATACATATTAGGTATTTACCTATGAAATTGCCGTTTTGTATGAAAAAAATTAAACGATTTTTTTTCTTTTAGTTTATTGATGCCCTTCTTAAATAAATCAGCTGGACGGGAGGCAACAAATTCTTCAAAGGCATTTTGTACTGCCTCTCGGGTATTGAATTTCTTTCCCACCAAGAAGTTATCTAAATTCTGGAAAAAGAAGTAGTCTGTAGGCGCAAGGTCTGATGAGTAGGGAGGATGACGAAGAGCTTCCAACCCCAGTTCTTGCAACTTGGAGATTGTCGTGCAGGAGCAGCAGAGACGAGCGATTGACCAATGCTGGTTGGAGATGTGCCAGCTTCTCCATCATTGTGTTCAGTTCTTTACAGTACACATATGCAGTAATGCTCACCCCCTTTGGTAAGAAGCTGTGATGAATCACACCGGTGCTAGACCACCAAACAGTGACCATCACTTTTCTAGGGGTAAGTTTTCGTTTAGGGCATTGTTTAGGTGCTGAACCAGGATCCAACCAACTTGCTGAGCGCTTGCGGCTATCAAACAGAATCCATTTTTCATCGCAGGTAACAATGCGTTTTAAAATTCCTTCATTTGTGTGTCTGTTGAGCAGTGCAAGGCACGTCTTGACACGTACTTCGCGCTGGCGATCATTGAGTTCGTGGGGCACCCATTTGTCAAGCTTTTTTACCTTGCTAATTTGACGCAAATGGACCAATATTGTTTTTAACGTCGAAAGTTGCTGCTAATTCAGCCGTAGATTGTGTATCATCAGCGTCCACAATCGCCTTTAATTCGTCATTGTCGACCAAAGTCTTCGGACGACCGCGAGGTTCATTTTTTAGGTTGAAATTTCCAGAACGGAAGCGAGCAAACCAATAACAGGTGGTGCGTTGGTTTGTAGTGTTAGCTCCGTAAACGTCGTTGATGTTGTTGACGGTACTCATATTCCATAATTACTCGAATTTTTAACGTATCCATGATAACGAAAAAGATTGAAATGCGATGAAAATGTTACACTAATCTATAAACAAATGACTACTTTTGGAACAAGAATTCCATGTTTTTAAAATAAAATTAATTTGAAATTAGAATTATTAGCTAAACAAAAATTATTTTGAATTGAAATGGCCAGTACTGCAGGACGGCAATTTCATAGATACAGACCTATTAATATATCGTAACACAAGCACAGACTGACAAAATTGATTAAATTGACATTTAAAAAATAATATATAAATTACAGTAAATTAATAGCTTATGTTCAGCAGTGGACGGATAAAGGATGATGATGATGATGAAGATATACCGGGTGTATTTGGAACGCAGGCGAAGCTGCAGGCAACAGCTAGTTCTATATAAATAGGGACTGTAGAGGTTTATAAAAAATATCGTAATAAAAGTACAACGACATAAACACGTTATCATCCACAACTTGAGCTCGCTTATACCATATATAGTAGGATATTAATAATAAAGTGAAAAAAAATACCTTTGTAAAATAAGGGTCCACCCCAAAGCCAAGGGGCTTCGCAAGTTTTGTCACCAAATGCGGTGGTTTCAACACTACACTATGAGAATCATGGTCATCTATTAATGGCGGTTGCTACATGTAACAATAAAATTTGAATTAAAACAATCGCAGGTCACTTAGTGAAAGGATTAAGAATGGGAAGGCACTTTTAGCAAATAAACATGTCGTATGGAAATTCAAAATTTATAAAAAAATATATAATGAAAATACTCCCCACGCTGTACCTAATTATATATATTATATATACGTGTATACCGAATTTATTAGATACCTCAATAATCCTACAGGAAAATACGGGTTTTGTAAAAGTGCCTACAAGCCCTCCCAAGTAACCGGTGTAATTGGTGTTGGTGATCACTTACTACCAGGTGAAGCGTCTACCTGCATCCCCTCTTCAAGAAAGAAAAAAGGTAAGGAGCCAATTTTAATCTTTTTAAACTTTTATCCTGAAAATGGTTACGGAGCAAACATTTTAGCAATCATTAAAACAGTTACTTCGTTAAGATATAGGTAAGTTGATAATAGAAATATTTTTAGAATGTCTCGTCATAATAACTTACCAAAGACGCTGGTCGATATACCCATAGGGACTTCAACTGTGGATTACTCTCCCAAGAATCCGGTGTAGAAACATCATCAACAGGCGTCTTGGGAGTCGGCAGATTTAAATCCTTTGTCTCTGCTAGTAAAAATTAATTATTTAAATGTTATTTTGAATTATTAATGATAAAATACTGACGGCATAATTAAAATCAAATCTAGTAAGTAGTACCTAAAATGCGCTAACTAAATTAAATTGATGGTCAATATATGTACTCGTAGTAATAATAAATAAAGGTAAAAGAAAAACCACGCCATAGTCAACAGCAATAGGTAAAAATTATGTTTAACTTGCTATAAATTAGTTTAGATTTTAAGATCGGGTTTAAGAAGGCCTATGTTCAGTTTGCCCACCACGGTTCAAGACTTGACGTGGCGGCGGGGCTCAGTAGCCTAAGGTGAACCCAGCATCTTAGGCGAAGCCAAGTGAACAGAGGGGGCTACCCTTCGTACCCATCTTATGGGAAGAGGGGAGAAATGAGTGGGGGGACAAGAGGCGAGGATGGAAACCTCGCCCCATTGCACTATCCCGACGTTAAGAGGGGATGTCCCGCACCACAGAACAACCCCTCTATTGAGGTGGTGTCAGTTCCCTGAGGAAGTGACTGGCCGTCGAGGTGCCTTGTTAGCTCAATAGATCCGGGGAACAGATCCGGGACACCTTACTAAAGGCGGCATTGGTGGCACTCGCCGGGTTTCAGTGGGTAGAGCTGCGTCCACTTACCAGCTTTCGGGCGCAGTGAGTCCCACGTACCCGCCTGGGGAGACCTACTCCCCCGCGGGATGCCTCAGAGCATTTTCCGGCGTTAAAGAAAAAAAGGCCTATGTTCAGTTTCCCCACCACGCTTCTAGCCTTGTCATGGCGGTGAGACTCAGCAGCCTAAAGTGAACCCAGCACTTTAGGCGAAGCCAACTGGATGAAGGCCGGCTCTTTGTAACCCTCTTGTAAGAAGAGGGGACAAATGAGTAGGGGAGGATAAGAGGCGAGGATGTGAACTTCACCCCATTGCGCTGTCCTGACGTCGGGAGGGGTAGTTCTGTGGTGCGAGACAGCCCCTCTGTGGAGGTGGCGACTGTCCCTTGGGAGACCGACTAGCCGTCGAGGTGCCCTGTTGCTCAACAGATCAGGGGCACCTCAACAAATGGCATTGGTGGCACTCGCCGGGTGTTAGAGGGTAGAGCTGCGTCCACCTTACCATCTTTCGGGCGCATTGAGTCCCACACCCGCCTGGGGAGTCCCGCCTCCCCTTCGGGATGCCTATGTTCAGCAGTGGACGGATAGTGGCTGATGATGATGATGATGAAACGATATGCTTTTCATGAATCTTGAAAAAATTTATATGAAATCAATATTGTATAAATTGATTATATTATATGGCCCTCCATCAACGGACGCCAAGCCGAACAAAGTACCAAATTATTTTTTTAATGACTACCTAATAGAAATTACTTATGCTTTTAGTGCCTCCCAATATCAGGACCCACGTCCAGAATACTTAATATGTGTTTTTATTAATTAATATTATTGAAAAGTCCTAAGTTTGGGAAAGCTACTTCGTAAGTTTAGTAAGGCGACTTTAATCAATGTAAGTACACTGAACTAAGGTGCTGGACCGATCTTGATTTTATTTTGCGTGTGTTCAAATAGATACGAGATTCACAAAAAAAAGTTTAAAAAAGTCTGTCGGTGCCACTAGTAATTAATAATTATATTATAATATACTAATTACTAGCAGACTCGACCACACGTTGCTGTAGCTAAGACATACGTTAAAATCAGGGCCGGATCTACCTATGGGCTTTTTAGGCTGCAGAACAGGGCCCCGCAGATACAAAGGGCCGCCATTGAAAATAGTAGACGATAGATACTATGAAGTCAAAAATATAAATATAAAAAAAAAGAAATACCCGACTACAAAAATTAACCACTAACTAAAAAGAGGAAAAACAAGCTCTATTTTTGAAAAGTTTACAGAATACAGTGCGCTGTCGTAGGTGCACCGTGTGTTATATTTCATTCGATACTTACATCAACAACAGATATGTATAATATATTAATATATTAAAATATAATTTATAAATATGTTAAAACTCGACTCGATGGGTTTGGTAAAAAAAAATATCTCACAATATGGGCGTTTTTCCACTCACCAGCACGGCCACGGCAATGGCGACGGCACCGTGCCGTTGCCGTGGAAGCAAAAATATATGGCTCGTTTTTCGACTACCGGTGAGTCGTGCCGTCGCCGGTGAGTGAAAAAACATGACAACAAGAAAAAAAATCCCGCCCGCACTCGGCTCCTCTAGCCGCTCCTTCGACTTGCAGAGCACTCACTTTTTCAGGCACCTCCGGCGGAGGAGAGCTTACTGTCTTTTGGCCTCGTCATCATCCGAGACCTCTTCCTGCTCGGCGTCTCCTCTCCTCTTCCGACAGGAACGAGGTTATATAGGACAATACTATGGGTTGGCAAACAATGTCGAGCTATCTACTTAATTCCTTATCAGTGTTTTCCATAAATCATGATTTAACAAAACATAAAATATGATGAGCAAATAAAGGAATTTGCAGCTCAAAAATGCAGAAAGGTTGCTTTATAAATTATATGGTATATAACTACGCATAACCTCTCAATTTTGCTTCCAATAATGTTGTCCAGTTGCTTCGATCATATTTGATAAATAATGTTTATATTGTCCTATTTTTTCTTATACCGTATAAGAAAAAATAGGACAATATAAATATTATTTATATATATAATAGATGTAGGTACATCACAGAAAACATCAATTGCCTTTTATGATAAAATGGCAATGAATTGCTTAATTTTGTGGACCCCTGGATAGTATTAGCCCAGGGCCCCACAAATTCACGATCTGGCCCTGGTTAAAATATATTGTAGTAAACTATTCAATGCAGTAAAATTATTATTTATGAATAAAAAATTGCGATTATAAATTGAGATAATATAAACTATCAGCTATCTCTCAAGTTGGATCAAACTGCAAAACTATGTGCAAAATATGGTTGAAATCGGTTCAGTACTTGAGGAGTTCATCGCGGACAAACAAGTGATACGTATTTCTTATATATAAATATGATCAATAATGAGTACGAATTCGATCTCTAATGAATCATTAAACATTAAATATAAAAATCATAAGCATCTAGAAATACACTTGTATTGAAGGCAAAAAATTAAGCTTAATACTCACCGTCAGTTTGAACTGAGCACAAAGAACAAAAAATAATCACAAAATAGCTGTACATTCTTGTTCTATCGGTAACCTCACGATCAATACAATTGTAGGGATTCGAATTTTTCCATTATAAATTCCTTGGAAAATTTTGTTTACCTTTACACTGAGTTACAGTGACACTTTGAAGATGTTGACTTTCAAACAATAGAATTCTGAGAATTGAACAAAGTTGATCATAGTATTATCTTACAATAGTTCAGAAATGATGTACAGTTGTTAGAGTGAGCTCATAACAGGGTCTCTTAAAATTTTTTCTAAGGGAAGGGACCCTTTTCTTTTGGAAACGCCAGGAAATGCTCTGAGGCATCCCGCGGGGGTGGGGGTCTCCCCACGCAAGTATGTAGGACTTGCCGAAAGGTAAGGTAAGGTGGACGTAGCTCCACCAATGCCGCCTTTGGTGAGGTGTCCCGGATCTGCTGAGCAATCAGGGTATCCTCGCCCCGTTGTCCCCCTATTCTTTTGTCCTCTCTTCTTATAAGAGGGGTATAAAGTGCAGCTCCCTCAGTTCACTTGGCTTCGCCCAAGACGCTGGGTTCACCTTAGGCTACTGAGCCCCACCGCCAGGACAAGGTTTGAACCACGGAGGGGTTTCTAACGGACAAAGTTTACGCGAGCGGAGGAAACTTTTTATTGTTAGCGTTTTCCTGCTGAACATACCTGCTGATGAAATAAAAAAATATTCTGACGAATTGAGAACCTCCTCCTTTTTGAAGTCGGTTAAAAATACTTCAGTTCGGTTTACAGATTGAATATGAATAGTAA
The DNA here is from genome assembly GCA_963853865.1 of Helleia helle. Classification (NCBI taxonomy): domain Eukaryota; kingdom Metazoa; phylum Arthropoda; class Insecta; order Lepidoptera; family Lycaenidae; genus Helleia; species Helleia helle. Next base: position 13,420,825 of record OY971420.1, read on the forward strand.
AATTTATCTTACATCTCAATAAGCGAGCCTCGGTGTTGCTCTCACTGACTTAATATGGATTAATGGGCCAGTAAATCTTTGGTTTATAAATAATCATAAAACAATCATTACATTTTTTTACCTCCGAAGCAAAAGAGGGATGTTAAAATTTTTACTGTGTCTGTGCCATCATAGCTCATAAAATGTTGAACCGATTTAGCTGTGATTTTTTTATTTTAAAATAGGTCTTCTAGCGATGTTTTATATCTATGTATGTCTTATTAAAATCCATTCAGCTGTTTCAATATAATCAGCTCATGTATTATCGTGTTTTTAGTATACTTACCTAATCTTTTATTAGTTTTTATGGTTATTGAATTTCAATGATAGAATGTAATGTAAGTTGTCAAGAGTCAATGGTAACGATGTAATATGTACAAGTGGTCCGACGGTCCTATTAACTCACCAAAAAAACCGGCTGACCTCGGCCAGCACAAAACCCCGATTCGATTTAAGCTCAAACTGCTCAAAACAGGCTCAAAATCGCTAACCAAAGCGCGACAGATGACACGCTTATGACTTTGTTGATGAACATAGTCTGTAAGATTAGTTTTTTAAGTTACTTATTTACTAAAGGTACATAAATAAAGATTAATAATTATTTTAAAACCTTGCCTTTTTCCTAAATATATGTTAAATTACCTTTTAGTTTTTGAGCTTTTACATAAATTATTGCTATCAGTTTTTTACGCCTGCTTTTGCCTTATAAGTTATAGCAGACAAAAGTTTAAAAAATAGAAGAAACGATGTCGATGAGCCAGTAACACAACCGTTCTCAAAAAAAAGGTGTACGTACAGCATCGAGCATGTATAACCGGAATAGAACGGTAATATTGTTTCGTATGAAAAGAAATTCCGCCAAATTTGTGCTGCAACGTTGCGCTGGTTCTGGGCCTCTGATTGGCCAACTAATGGCCATTGATCGATGATTGGCCGATGGGACGTACATACAGATCACTGGTTGGTTGAATTGCTATTACGTCAATGACAAATCACTTCGGAATTTTATAGCTCACATTTCCACTCTATCCGGTTATATGCTCGATGATATTATTTATTCTATTCAGAATGATAATTTTTGTAACATGAATAAATTAGTATGTCCTATCTCTCTATAGAATTCAGTACCTAACTTTTATTATTACTTCACCTTACGAGAACCCGATTATAGATTTTAATGTAAATTTACACGAACAATAGCACATCACTATTAGTATATGAACCTGCATGCATCTATGAAAACAGGTGAGAGCCCACGGACTAGTACCTACACCTTTGTAAATAGTCATAGATATAATATATAATGATTAATTCGAAATAAAAGAAACACAATTATTTTCCAGTTTAATAACAACGCCTATCAAATAACATTACAATAAGAATATGTTCAATAAAGTATCGTACAGACAGAACAGCTGTTATACGTTCAAACGTTCTCGCGTTTACTAATTTTGAGCTCCTGGTTATTATACCTACCTAGTAATTAGTATACCTCCACCAATCAGTATATCTCAACCTTACCCGACCAGATCGATGAATACAATGACGGCCCGACACGCGTTCACGCATTCTATGTTCAAGTATAGTTATACTTGAACATAGGACGCGTGAACGCAAATGGTATGAACTCAAATGGCATGAACGCAAATGACATGAACGTGAATAGCATGAAAGCAAATTGCATGAACACGAATTGCATGAACGCAGAATGCTCGAACACAGAACAAACGTAAATATAACGTTTGAAACTTTGAACTCGGACTGCGTAAATATAATAATGCGTGAACTCTAAACGCGTAAAACCTGTGTGATCGCAGAACGCTTGAACACTTGAGCACAGTTTTCACATATACACAAAATTAATCTTGATCATGTAGCTCATCGACGTGTGCAGTGTTGCAGAGAGCCTTGAAGCATGGTCGCCGTTGCTCCTCCAGCTCACCAGGTGCGCAACGCCCAGCCACACATACGCGTCTCCTCGTCAACACACCCTCGCCGCACGTCACGGAGCAACTTCCCCATTTTCCCCAGCGACTCCACAGCTTACGAGACTTCAGATTTAACTCGTCGTCTTTGTTATCTAATGAAAATGTGCATTTTTTAATATTACTGGCGATAGATATGCTTTTACAACTTCCGTGACACCTAGGCCGAAATAGAATACATAAAGAATAAAAGACTACTCGTTAGTTATACATACAGGATTTTATGAGTACTCATTACTCGATAATAAATTAATAGAACTTAGATTGTAAGATTACAATTTTTTCTTTAAATCTTTTAATTTGTGAAACTCGTATTTTCTATAGGTAGCTACTTCGTATCATTTAGATTTTTTTAAATATAAGCTTAAAGATAATGTATTTATTTATATTAAAAATTAAAACACCTGTTTTAAATTACCTTTTAGATGATTTTTTGGGGAAAAGGTAACTCTTGATGGTGTGTGTTTATGTCCTATAGTCTTTTCGAAATTATGTCTAATTGAAGATTTTTTTATTTTGTCTTCTTTTTGAACAAGGTTGAGTAGTTCTAGCGGTTCCAACGCTCTAGCGTCCAAGTCTGTTTTACAAATTACTGTTTTTAAATCACTGATACCTACAACACAAAATGAAAATAGAAAAATGATTAACATTACGATTGTCGTTGATGGTAATCAATCAAATTATTAAAATGACAGACAATCAAAAGAGAATTAATGCATTGAAACTTTTTATACTTAAGCTTTTTATATTTATCCATGACTTTTATTCTTAAGGTTTCTTTTAAATTAAATAAAATAAATCGTTAAATTATATTAAATTATTATTAATTATGATTTTTATAGTAATGAAATAAGTGATTTCCAACACTTTAACTGAGCTTATCAATTTTTATGAAAAATTTATATAAAGATTGGAGTTTTGAGCCGGGTCAGTAAGGGTACCTTAACCGATATAGTTACAGGAAAATGTTTATATTCTAAACTGCACTCCCAGATTTTTGATAAAATTTACGGTCAGCTCTCCTGGGAACGTTTTCCTGTAACTCTATCGGTTAAGGTTCAGCTTGGCAAAAAAGAGTATGACGCGGTGACAAGTGGAACTAAATATTTTACTAAATGGAAATTGACTATGATGTTGACAATACTTGGCCGACAAATACTAGAATTTGAGTAAATTTTAGTGTTTCACATTTATTTTTAAAGATTTGATTAAATTCTCTTACTGATTTTCCATATTATGATGAGACCTAAGTGAAAGTGACGCCCTCATTTTTTCCAGACTCTTTTTTGCCAAGCTGTACATGGGTATTTTCGCTTTAAATGGCGCAGGCTGTTTTTTGGCTGTCCCATGGCGACGAACAGATGAAAACAATATTTGGACACATATTTTTTAAGCAAAATCTTATTACACTAAAGGTATGACTATAAATCTATATGAATTTGATTTATATCTCCTGAAATAATATATTTTCAATTTTATTTTAATTAAAAACGATTCAAAAATGTGAAAAATTATGCTGTCCCAACGACAGTTTGCCTCCTTACACTTCATTTTTCGGATGTTTTATTGTACGCGGCTAAAGTAACGACCATTTACTTTTATTGTCAATAGTTTATTTATACATTTAAACTAAGTATTTTAGTTCAGTTAGTAAACAAATTAATTCAATAAATTAAATAAAACCTTGTCCTACGAATTCGCGACTACCGGACATGTTTTCATAGTCACGCGTTTTTTATTACTAAAATACCCATGTACGGGCAAAATTTTGTTTTTATGGCAGCCGCAAGTACAAATGTCAAAGTATGAAACGTCATTTTGAAATCTCTGATTAAAGGTATCCAGCAGGTACAGCATATTCTCGTCGCAAACATTTTGGTTAAGAAAAATCTACTGACGTTAGTAACGTTTTTTTCTTATGAATATTAAGTTTGTCTTTATTTTTTCTTGCGCTGCATATAGCTTAAACCCTGCTGAAAGCATATACTTAGATTTTGGGGCTTCTAATTATTTTTTTGAGTATTTTAATCTGATATCTGAATTGATCTACATTATTCGTCACGTCCTGTTAGCAACCGTTACTATAGGACGGACAAAGATGTTACGAAACAGACGTGTAAAGCTTAGTACTCATTTCAACTAAACGGAATTTAAATAAAGGATTCCATAAAAAAATATATTATAATAAATGAATTCGTTTTTAAGAGTTTAGGTCATAATTCGACGTAAGAGCAGTTGCATTCGTTAATTTTTGTTTGATAATCAGCTGTTGTATTGTTAAGGCTGTAGCTTAGTAGGTACTTGTACCTATGTACTTAATCTTTACATAAACAATAATTATTCGTTCCAATATTTTTAGATAATAATAGCGTTAACATCTGCTGAAAGACCCATTAAGCGGTAGCTAGATAAATAAAGTAAAAAACAACCCTGGGAAGTCTGAAGAAATTAGATAAAAACAGTTAGCGCAAATTAAAGCCAACAGAAAGAAGGTATCTGAAATGAATCAAGAGGAGAGATCTCATTAGATCGATAAAAATAAAATAAAATCATATTTCGGGATTAACAAATGCCCATAGAGTGTTAGTAACAATCAAAATATATTATAATCAATATTATACTGTACGATTTTAACCTCACAGTGAATCCTATTCTTAATATGTCTGTTGCGTCACGTCATATGTCCATTTAGTGATTGTCTCAAAATATTATTGTTATATTTCTTTATAAATCAGTAAATTATTTAAGCTAAGTATTAATATTTATATGCTATAAATAAAGAAAAATAAACAACAATTAATATTTTATTTCCGTCATAATATTGCTTGACTAATTAAAATATTAATACGAAAAATAAAACTTGCATTTGGACGAAATATTACGATACTGACCAAATTGGTATATTTTTATCGAAAATAAATTTATTATGTCCATGTATTAATATTTAGTTTCATTGGTTGGTACAGTGAAAGCTCATTTGGAGTATTTTTATCGTTTTATTTCCAACAGTTGAATTTTTATCGGGGTTTGATTATTGTTACTAACAAGACATTTTTTTCCTAATCTACTAAGAAAAAATTATTTTAGAGATAAAATATACATATCAGCTCGTTACTTTTATATATAACTCATGAAATATAACTTTTTCAACAATAATACAAAGTTTTTAAGTCCTAAATCAATAATGAATTTTTAAAAGCTGTTTTTATAACCTGCGCCATTTAAAACAAAAATGCTCACCTGCCCTTACTAACCCGTGTCAAAAATCCATTCTGTATACCTAATAACAAAAAGATCTTTCTTGCTCTATCTATTGGTGAGTAGCGGTATTATAAACAAGAACATAATTTTAATTTTTAGGTTTCTATACTGATAGTATAGTTCTTGCTTCTAGACGTTAGATGTCTATGTATCTAGTAAGATTTTTATCAAATATTTGGAGTTGGTGGATTTTACGCTTAGGTCATAGGCCCAATTTGCACTACTAAAATGTTTTATTATATTTTAGTTATGTAATCAGCAATGAATATTTTTCTACCACTAGCGAGTTTTTGAATGAAAAGTGACTTATAATACCGACATGTTTCGATTTTACACACTTTTTTCTTCTTCATCATCATCTTTCCCTCACTGCTGAGGATCGTGACCACATAATATCATTTTGCACTGGACACGGTCATGGGTACACTTTACATAGTGTAAAGCTAAGTCCTACCTACAATTCCCACCATTCAGTCTTCACGTGGCGGTGGAGCTCAGTAGCCTAGGGTGAGCCCAGCATCTTGGGCGAAACTAATTGAGTCGAGCCGGCTCTTTGTACCCCTATTATGAGGGGACAAAAGAGCAGGGAGCAAGGGGCGAGGATGGGAACCTCACCCAATTACTACTCTATAGTACTATCCCGACTTTGGGAGGGGTTGTTCTGTGGTGCGGGACATCCCCTCTGTGGAGGTGGCGTCGGTCTCTTGGGGGACTGACTAGCCGTCAAGGTGCCCTGTTTGTTTATTAGATCCGGGGCACCTCACCAAAGGCGGCATTGGTGTCACTCGCCGAGTTTTCGTGAGTAGAGCTGCGTCCACTTACCAGCTTTCGGGGGCAGCGAGTCCCACATACCCGCGTGGGGAAACCCACTCCCCCACGGGATGCCTCAGAGCATTTCCCGGCGTTAAAGAAAAATAAAGGTCCTACGGTCTACAATACTACCATCTAATGAACTAATAATATCATCTAGCGCCATCTATTGGCAAGGTGTTAAAAATAACTAACACAAAAGTATCCACAGACCACCTGGACCACCTACTGGACCACCATCCATAATCCATAGTCCATACCATACCAACCAATACATACAAGGGTTGTCATTAGATAGATCATAGATATAGGATAATTAAAAAAATATAAGTAACTGAAATCGAACGTTTCGATGTTTGAAATGTTCAATTTCAGTTATATTTCGGTATGACAAATTGGTTGGTCCAACCCATAGACTTAGAATATACTACGACAGTATATTAAATGTTAATGGTCCAACATATTGATGAAAAAAAAATAACTAAAGTAAATGTTACTTATTCTATGGAATATATTTATATGGGATATATTTTCAATACACGCATTAAAAATATGAGAAATTATGCTCATTTTTTAATTATTATGTGATTCTTGTGTTACTTAGTATTAAAAAAAAATTAATAATTTATTAATAAATATATTTTTGTTTAAAGTTGTAAACAGCGACATCTAACAATGAATAAGCGAAACTATTATATTCCAAGACAACGATCATAGCAGTACAGAAAAAGGCACACAAGGATTCTACATTCTTATTATGAGTTTTAGTAATGAACCTACCGCCTGAATATCGCTGGGTACGAAGGTTCGGCAACCACGAATCGATCGCAGCGCCCACCGTGGCTAAAAAGAAACTTTCAGAACGATCTCGCACTTTTTAAACGACTTCAAAAAAGGAGGAGGTATTATGTTCGTCTGTATATTTTATTAAGTTTATACAAGATAACGTTTTCGTGAATTTTAAGTAAGAATAAATAAACATGTGTCACGAATCCTTCTGCGTCGTCAACTGCATGAACAATGGCAAAGATAGTGATCAATATAGTTATAATATCAATAATGAATTAAATTTTAGGTAAATAAAATTCCTCAAAATAATATTTTGCATATTTGTTGTGTATTCGTAAATACCTATGCAGTCCTCAATATTTTCTTAATAAAAAGTAAGTGTAGGTACCGGCCACCGCACGGAAATCGTCTTCCCACCATATAATATATAATATATATAATACGTAGTATTCTCTATATAGTTTGTGCTTCCCACCGGGTTAATGGCCAGAAGTTAATTGAAGAAAATTTTAATCGACAACAAACTTGCTAATCCTCCGGTGTAGCGGAACCTCTTTATAGTTTGTGGGTGCCTGTGGATGTCGCTTATCACTTACCATTAGGTGAACCGACTGTCCGTTTCCTACTTCTATAATAAAATATAATAATTCTTTTCATTCAGTACCAATCGCCACATACAAAAAATATTGTTTAAAATAAATTTCTTCTTACACGAATAAACAATACGGACAGAGATTATGTGTGGCTAAGAGGAATGTATGTGTGGTTATCCAAGAGAATGTAATCACTACTTTTAGTGGTTATGTGAAAGAATTGTTCCTAGGATTCTCTGTCTACCACAAACTATAAAGAGAATACTACGTATTCTGTCTACGTGAAATAATGATATATTTGACATAGGGTTAGCGATCTGAAATCGATTAATCGAAAAATCGATTCCACGGACTAAATAAATCGATTTTTTAAATCGATATGTTGTACTGAATCGATTCAGTGAATCGATATTTTACCCTTGAAAATCGACATTCGATTTTTTCTATTCCGGAGAAGTGTAAAATCGACTTACACAATTCATGCGTCCTATAGCGTCGACGTCTGTTAGCTAACAGTAACAACTAAATAAGACAGTCTATAATAGTCTATATAATATCATAAATAACAGACAGCAGACATAACACAACAGGATAATTTATTGTAATAAAACAATATTATTATTATTGCCGTTATTTGCCATCACTACTGATTATGATTAAATCCCAGTAGACTTGACAGATTGTTGTTTTTAAAAAGCTTAGATAATATAAAGCATTGGGAACTATTAAGCTATAATATTATCTATTTTCTTAACTTTTTAATGTAACAAATACATTTAGAAAATAAATGTCTTCTTTTATACCTGATCTGATATTTTGATATGGTAATAAAAATAATTTTTATTATCGATTTCCCTGAACTGAAAAAACCCTGATTTTACTGATAATAGATACCAGAGATTGTTTTTCATAAAATGAATTTATATTTACATTGTAAATACAAATTTGAAAAATAATCGATTTTTTCGAAATCGATCTTTTAGACCTCGATTTTTTTATGAATCGATTCATCATGTTACGATTCGAATCGATTCAAAAATCGATCTTTTTTGGAAAGAATCGCCATCCCTAATTTGACATTGTTTATCGATCGTATTATTTTTTTTATTCAAAAGCAATAGCTACTAGGCTATTAGCCATACAAAATACAATATTTAGTCTGTAATATGTAGAAACGGCGGGAAACCCCAAGCAGCGCGGCTGCGCCCCTCTAGTCTCCATCAATCAATTATTCCTTCCCATTCCATCCACCCAGAACACTCCAACACAATATTCGCCAACCAATCACATTAGGTATATATAACACAGATTAAGTTTTTAAAACAAACACTATAGAAAACAGCCAGAACAGTCCTACTATAGAAAACCACTCCAGAAGAGTCTTCCACAAGGTTCGCTAACCAATCACAATATATTATACGGGTCAAGTTTTTAAAACAAACTATAGAAAACCACTCCGAATGAAGAAAAAACAAAATAACAATTAATTAACGGGAAACCGAAAAACATATCCATGCCCCGATGCTTCTCGCCGTTCCTCGATCGTATTAAGAAATACCCAATATATTTTTTAAACTATATTATGTTTGAGCAATCAGGATCGAAAAATAAACTAGACTTTGAGGTAAGGGATATAATGTTATATGCATAGAGGTATTTATTTGTAGGTCGTTGATTATATGTATTAATAAATCTTCGCTCTGGCATCCAATGACTGGCATCATCTATCCGGTTTCTTATATTGACACATTTGTATAGGTACAGTCAGCGTCAAATTGATTTTATAACCCAGACCCAAACTTATAATTCTCTCTATGATATTATTACCTATATTCTATCACCTAAAACAATGCATGTTATATTTTCCTCTTTCACTAACTAACTCAGAACTTTTACAACATCTACCCTTAGAAACCAAGCCGTATGCGATGTTCGCTATATCTTCTATTGCTTAGTCTTGAAATAGAGAACCGTCGTAGACAAATCTTAAATAATTTATATTACAACTTGATAAACGATAGTAAATTTTAATTACCATTTAAAATGTTTATTTTAAGTATTTATAATAAGATAGAATTTCGTTTGCGCGCGTCGGATCCCCAGAGTGCGCGGCGGTGCGACCGCATGTCGCCGCAGTACTCCCCTTTGGTAGGAGGCGTCAAAGCGGTCTCTCTCCCGCTGTGCCTCCTCCTTAACTCAGTCTTTTTTTTCTTTAACGCCGGAAAATGCTCTGAGGCATCCCACTGGGGAGGTGAGGCCGCCTTTGATGAGGTGTCCCGGATCTGTTGAGCAAAGAGGGCACCTCAACGGCTAGTCAGTCCCTCAGGGGACCGACACCACCCCCACAGAGGGGTTGTCCCACACCACAGAAACCCTTCCAACATCGGGACAGTACAATGGGGTGAGGTTCCCGTATTTGCCCCTTGCCCCCTGCTCTTTTGTACCCTCTTCTTATAAGAGGGGTACAAAGAGCTGGGCTCACCCTAGGCTACTGAGCCCCACCGTCACGACAAGACCTGAACAATGGTGAGGAAACTCACAGCGCTAGTATAAAATATTAAATATCTACGAATTATGTACGTCTGCCAGCAATATAAGTCGCATACACTTTGAGTAAGTACCAGAAATAAGATTATTTTTCCTTTTACGCCGATATATTTTTGACCACCCTGCATGCTTCGATTAAACCGAACCTACCATTTCGAACCTACCATTAAACAGTCTGTACGCTAAGATATTAATGAACACTCCAGCAACTCATATAAATTTGAAAAATGTGTTGCACAGATATTTTGACCAGGTACTTACTTTAGGTACTAAGAGCAATGTGACAACTCTGCATGCTTAGATAATATAAGAATGTGTGTCCATCACATCAATATGCGCAGTTTAGGAGATCAATCTGACGCTGGCTGTACATTTTTACAGTACCTACAGCAGGTAGTAGAAAACCCTATGGTTGGTAATTAAGTGTCTTTAGCTGGTTGACTTTAATTGAGTGCCTAGTGTTGTTAAAATCAAAGGGATTGAAATAAAATACAATAATTTTTTGATTAATTTATTAACAGCCCGAAAACCTTGGTGTCGCACGCAACGGGACTTTCATCTAAAATGGTGCATCAATCCAAAAAACGACAAAATTTGAGCGACAGGTTTTGACACTAACGTCCAATATCGTCCCACAACTTGAGGTGAGCACAGATGTTTTATTGTTAATAGAGAACTCAATTCATAAAACACGCAACACAACCACGTACCACACGCACAAGGACGTAACTGTAACCGCACAAATAAGATCATAGTTGTGTTGTGCATCCCATGAATCGGATATACGTGCCCACGACATTCACAATACGAGTGACAAAAATACGAATCGAAATACAATCTCACCATTTATATATCATTAATCCTACATTTAAATTTTAAAATATGAAGTACTAACAAACATTATATAACCAGAAGAAAATTACACAAGCGGAATACATAAACTAATAAAAATTCACCGTGACCAATTAGAGATATTATAGACATTTAAGACTAGTGAAAATATTTAAGTTAGAATACGACAATTAACATTTATATAAGATAACATCTATTTAAATATAGCTGGGTCGATGTATACATAGCTAGTGGGAAAAAAGTGAAAGAAGTTAACTCAACAATTTGGAACAAAAAATGTCTAATTGCATGGCTCACGTACGGCAACAAAATTATTTAACTCTATACAGATTTAAAATATCATTTCATCTCTAACAACAACAGCTGAAAGAAATAAAACAACTTGTAAATACATTTACTAAATGGGGATGTTTGATTATATATGGTTTAGTCTAAATTTACAAGGTACACCGAACACCTAATTAAGCTTAAATCTACAAGTACATTTTTCATCTTACTTAACATGATGATGACAAGAAAATGAATTTAAAAAATTGTACATTTATTACACTAAAAATTATTATAATTCATTAAAATTAAATTAATATCGAATAACCCTGTAAAACATAAATCAAATTAATTCTAATGGTAATCATATTAAAACAACTAATGTAAAAGTAAGTAAACATGAGCATTGTAAAGGAATGTATTTCAATGGACGTGTATGGGAGTTGAGGGAGATTATCCAAAAAATGGAAAAGCACAATTCCTAAATTGAATTGTATGGGATGGGATGGGACGGGGAAAGGATGGGATGGGAAAAGGATAGGATCAAGGACAATGATTAGGATAGGGAAAGGGTAGAGGCCCTGGCATATCCTACTCTCCCGCCGCATAACGGCAGTATTCTATAGGACGGTGGTTACGAGGCCAGTCGGACACGCCCAATTCGAGCTCCGGACAGGAGCTGAGTCCTCCCACCAATAACACTCATTGGAGAGGCAAACCGACGAGATGATCTATTACAAAGTAAATAGGATGTAGATGTGTATCCTACAGCAGTATAAGATAGGCGCAAGCAATAGAATACTAGCTTGATACTGATATTAATTCCAGAAAGCAGACTGAACATAATTAATCGTCTCGTCCTTGCCTCAATTTGTCTTACAGTTAAAAAACATGCCGATCGCAAACATACCCTCAAATGGGAAAGAATCCAATATAAATAAAGATAGAATAGTGATAGACATCGGCTACCTAAAACTAGTTTATAAGACCTCGGTGGTATTGTTTACTAAGATTACATTTAACCACTAAACAAAATTTGAATATATAACTAAATTTAAAATAATAAAAACATATTACGGTCAAGAAGCCATGTAGTTGAGACGTTGTAGATTTTGACAGTAAATCCCTGCGAAATTTAATGTGAGGTAGGGTAGGTTTAGTATTGATTTTTATGAATTATGTTAAGGAACCGAGAGTCGAGACGCATAGCTTACGCAATTTCGAGTTAGACAGAATGTTAATCCAAAACTGGGATATAAACGAAAATCACCCTAAATGAAAATATTAGTCTTAAAACTGATTGAAAAACTATAATACATGAAAAGCGTTTTGCTAATAATGATACTGTAAAAAGAAATAGAAATCTTCAACTTATAACTCACACAGCATATAAATTACTTACATGCTGTGTGAGTTATAAGTTGAAGATTTCTATTTCTTTATGTAAGCAATTTATATGCTGTGTGAGTTATAAGTTGAAGAACCCAGGACAAGCAATGAAACTGGATGCTAACGTTCTTGTCAGAGAGCATTCGTACCTATTATTTTTAAGATTGATAATCTTAAATAAATTTCAAATATAATTTTACTAAATAACATTCACTCAAATTAGTACACTACTCTGAATATTTTTAATATACTGAAAGTTGTTGGCGAACTAAGTAACTGTACGTTCTTTTAGCGGGATTATTTGACGAATATTAATTAGACTGTATTTTTTTATCTAAATTACAATTGCTGAATGCCTATATCGAGTACACATAATAATTGAATTAAAGACGTAATTTAAATTATAGCCGAATAATTTGTAATAATTATAATCATAAGTTTATCATTTTTATGCCGGTTATATTTGAATAAAAACTATTCTACTTGCATATCAATCCGACGTAAACATTTAACGAATTCAAAACAATTTAATAACATCGAAAATAGTCACGCGATTTCGACCGAGAAATCTATTACCGTCTCTAAAAGATATTTATTAAAACTATCTTCGATAAATACCGCGCATTATTAAGATAACTTGTAATATATTAGCCCCGTTTAGTAAAACTATGAAACATTAATTAGTAAGTTGAGTACATGACAGTACAAAATAATAATGTCGATCGCACATCGAACACTAACACTTATAAGTATTGCTTAGTAATATTACCACGAACGATTGCACTAATTTTTTTCTGTTTTTTTTTTTTCTTTTTTATAAATCTTATACGACTACAGCTAATATATTGAGATATTCGCTATAATTGGGTGGTAAATTCTCACACCATTTCTTATCTATAAGTCACGATTGAGTATTAGATGTAGCATAATTTCCATATATTAAGCCCAGTATAATACTTATCAATAATGTATATCTATTTTTTCAATTAAAAGCAAACGCTTTAAACATTCGAACCACGCCAAAACCGTTTTTTTTTTTATAATTTTTACTCAACGAAAATTTTGTATTTTTATAAAAATATTGAAATATCTCTGTCTATTACATAAAAAAGTCAAAAAATGAGACTGAGAAAATTTTACTATAAACTTTGAACTTAGTATGAGGTAAGGTGATCTGTGAATGTTCCTAGGTGATGTTTACATTTAGCAGATTTGGTGTGGTCTTCACGAATACAAGCAATCTGAAAGGCACGATGTGTTCAGCACGGATAACTAAAACATACATAATTATACTCCATTTTATATAAACGACTGATTCAGTAAACGATCATTCGGTCCCCATTTCACAGTTAACATTTTTGAATAATTTAGAATAAGAATAAACAATAGTTTGAATCAATAAAGTGAAAAAAAAAGACTATTTTCAAATAGTATAAAATTAAGAAAAAAGTATAAGTTTTATTTTGAACTAATTATTTTAATATTATGATAAATTTAAATAGGGAAACTAAAAAACCGTTTACCAAATTAGCCATTTAGAAATGGAGTATAGCAATGATACTGATAACGACCAGTATATTTGCTCATATTATACTATAACGATTATATAGGCCTTGATACAATTATTATTGAAACAATTTTGAAATTGTAACTGCAGACAATAAAAATTTTGCGAATATATTCTTACCTATATAAATCTAATTAAATCTAATTACATGCTATTCCGCAGTCATACCCCATATATACAAACATAAATGTGAAATCTGTTTGAATATGCGCTGTCTCCTCCGATCTAAGGTAGATTATTATTAAGCCGAGATTCTTTCATAACTGACGCTGATATGTTATCATCACTACTACTTTTGCATAGATGTCACACGTCCCCTGATGTTCTCAAATTATTCTTCGTAAACGTCATTCGGGTTGTTAACAAGCACTAAATAACAGTCCCATCATTAATCTTCAAATCCACACTCCACACAAACTGTTCTAAGTATTACAAACCGTATGGAAATCTACACTATTGTTTACAAATCAGTTTTTTATCCACACAAATCCTGATGTCAGCTCGATCTGAATTTTTTATTTTAACTCTTACACATTTTACATATATTCACCTTCTTATGGATTTCACATTACGTTTTGTAATATATTGGATGGAGCGTACTTTTTCTTACATGCTACTAGCCTATTAACACGATATTTATCATGTGAAACAAGGACTTTGCCTGTATTTCGTTTTTCCTTATGCTAAGATTAATACTAATATGTTGAATTATACGGTCTCTTACAAGCTAAACTGCTTTTCGAATAGCAAATGCTCGTTTTTATAAATATATTTCGTACTACTTATTCATATAGTGGTTATATAGACAGTGTTACATGAAATGCCTGATACATAAAACTAAGACGGTAGAACATTAGAAGTCAGAATATATAGTACAAAATGGCTTTATGATGAAACAGCCAGACTCGCCTTGCACTTACTGCGAGACCCTTAACCAAGATAAAATTGGCTAATCACAAGTACCATACATTTCGAACTCCAATAATAAGCGACTTTTTTATTGCTCTTTTGAAATTATTCTACAAAAATACTTTCGTTTTTTAACGTTTTCGGCAACCTAAACCTAAACTACTTTCTAAAATTGCTGATTGCTTTATAACATCTTTTTTTGTGTTTTTTATATTTTTACAAAAGATAAACATTTTTATTATTATTTAATATTTAACTCGTCACGTCTCAATCTTCTTAACTATAATACGCTAATCCGAAGCCTTTTACCGCCTACACGTACGCAATTTCTTAATGTGGGTTCTTAAAGTAATTACTTACAGTTGTTTTTATTAACAATATTAATTCACCTGTTTCAAGTACATATAACATTCGCAAAAAAATATCACTTTACATAATAAATGTGAGTAAATTCAAAAACAAATATAGGTCGGGAGAAACAATAACTTATAGAAATTATAATAAGTTTGCATAATTTGAAAAATTAAATTATTTTTGCTTAATCAATAAAATGAAATAAAAGTAAAATCTAGATTTATTATGGACGTTAGTATTGGCAATAAAAACTTCTGATATCGTAAATATTAAGACTTATTCAAGTATGTGTGTTTATATGTGTTATATGTTTTATATGTGTGTTTGAAATTCCGCTAATATTTTAACACTAAAACTAAATGATGGCCTTACCATTCATCGAAAATCTACACGATTTTAATTTTTTTAAACTTTTTATTAATTTTTTTAATAAAGATAAACTTTTTTGTTATAATTTAATATTTAAACACTCCGCAATGTCTCTAGAATCTAAACTACATCTACTCGTTCGAAGGATTGCCCATATTTTTTCTAAACCTAAGTATTTTTTTTTGTCTTTTTATGATTTTTTTTTATAACTTACCCGTTATGTACTGTATTTTCCACACGAAGGAGTTTTTATCAATGGATGAATAACTAGTGGTAGTAGTTGAGTTCTTGATTTTTTTAAATGTCTATAATATTAATGACAATAAACTAATTTACATAATGAGAAAAACTTAATTGTTTGACCATAAATCTTCACAGTAGTCGAAAAGCTTAAGGTAGAAAAACTAATTTGACTAGATTGATGGCATTATTGATAAAAACTCCTAATAGAATCGAGGCCAACCCACGGCATCTCCCACTTAAACACTCAACGTATGTTTATGACTTAAGGCAGTTCATAAAAATAGAAGTGATTTGAGTCCTTAGATATGAAAGATGAGATATTAGTTAGAGAACGATGCAAACAGAATAGAAAGTGGAATGACAAGTTATAGTAAGAAGATCAAACTACCTTAAAACATTACACTCAATAATGTTGCGGCATTTAAGTAGGAGATGCCCGTTTAAACTATCCTTACACCCTATTAAAATACAACCGAACATAAAACCTCCATTGAATTATATAATAAAGACAAGTGACGATAATATTAATATTAATTTTACCTTTTCTAGGCAACCTATCAACTAGCTACAAGTGAAAGATATTCGTGTTCAATGCGTTAATACGACCTCTGATCGATTTATATTCTAAGACTCCTAACTAGAACGTGGCACCGGTGACAAATGGTTTTCTCATCTAATTCTGATTATAGCGCCGATTAAAATTAACAATTAGAAAAATAATTTTTAATACAAAATAGCAATAACACTTAAAATATATTTTAAACCATAACTAGCTACTATGACTAAGGTGTAAATTTTGATAAAAATTTGTTAATATTGAAATAAGATTTTAAATCGGATAATGGATAAAATTGGAAAGTGACATATTCTTAAAACAATGACAAGTTTAAACAGATAAGTAAACTGTGGACAGGAAATTTGGATAAACAAGTGATTATGTGAAAATGGCATAGTCTAGCCATGGGCTGCAAGTACTTACCTATCGCTCATATCGTCAAGAGGTATTTTTTCTGTAATCTAAACTGGCGCCTCATTACGTAATTAATCTAATTCCTCCGATGAGGTTTTATATAATGTGTCTTGCCCTTATCGATAGTTCCCGACATGTATGTGATCGCTTTTGTAATGTACACTTATAACCAGATCTTATTATTAGATATATTTAATAAATCTACTATAATAGAAATAAGTAAAACCGAATATAAATATAAAAGTGTTAGAAGGAAGCTATGTGAGCAAGTAGACGACAGGATCGAAATAATGACAGGAAATTAACGATTTTAAAATATAGAGCACAAGGTCATACGGCGTATGAAAATAATAATAATAACAAAATATCCAAAGATTAAAGAGTGACCGCCGTAAATTATAGTTAAAGACAAAGTATTATAATGACAAATTTTAAGTATAGAGCGTTAATATAAAATTTATAATCGTGAAAATACTACAACTCAAAACATATATTTACGTTATCGCAATCAACAGGAGAAACCCGGCGCGATACGTAATTTTATTTCTACCCACTACTATATTCGCGATTCTTTATACATCAATTACCATTTAAACTATTTTTATTCAACTCCTAAGTATCTTATTTACTATTCTAACCTAATTTTTACAAATTAATCAAAAAAAGTGCGAAATTTATTTTATATTATTCAAATATTAAACTATTACTTGAAGGCAGATTTAAGGATCAATTTGAAAGTATTGTTTATACAAGTATTATTAATAATAACCGACGGACAAACGTCGGACATATAAAAGAATTAATATGAAGAAAAATATGTTATTTTTCATAAATAACGATGCCGTTATTGTCGGTAAGTGAAACTTGAAGATCGATGTGTTTCTACTATTGTTGATGTTACATATGTATTTGAATGGCAAACTTAATACGTTTTGAATGGGCTCTTAAAATAATAAACGATATTTAATTATTAACGTGAAAAAAACATTTCTTAATTACAAATAATATTTTAAAAATGTACTTATAAAACTTATATTTAATCGACAAATGCCGACTTATTTAATCTAAAACATATATTTACGATATTCGATCATCAGGTAATACCCGGCACTTAAAAACTAATTATACCTATGTTTCCATTATCCAGATTTATTTGAGTAGTAATATTTAAATGTATTTATACCTATTCAAATAATATATAATTGATTGTAATAAATAGACAAATACAAAAAGAACGAAATCACCATCCACAAAAACGAATTTTAGGTCAAAAATATCATTATATTTGAGTGAGAATCATAAAAAATCAATTGCTAGCTGGGCTAGTTTTAACTAAAAATTAATTGATATTGAAAATACTTGAAAAGCTATGGTAATAAGATGTTGAATAAAAGTGGCATATTGTTATTAAAAGTGGTTAAGTAAACGTGAAGTTATTCAAACGAATGTCGAATATAATTAGAAATTTAAAAAATACAAAGATTACTGATGAATAAAAACGCTAACATAATCGAAAAAAAAACGCTATCCGCTGAAACCCGCTAGGATAAGTGACAGCTACTTCTACCAGATTCCTCTATATTACTTCGCTTAAACTCAAATAAATACTAAGACTTAAACATATGTGTTTCTATCAGTAGAGATTAATAAATATATTTACTTAAAAATTTTGCTGCTTTTCTGATGATTTTGTACTTTTGTAGCGAAAAATTAAATTAATTATCTTCTATAGAGACTATTATTTTGTTGTGTGTTTTATTTAATAATCAAAATTAATACAATTTTACTTACCGTAAAACACATGAACTTGCTGTCCGAGAAATAAAGTAATTTCGAAGAAAATTTAATGAAACTAGTACGAAGGTTATTTGTAATAAATTAAATCGTATCAAATTATTACACCCGAACATTTAAATTATTATACTCGTAATGAAATTTAGCAACAATAGAAATAATACATAACCATGTAGACATGATTGAAAAATGAAAAAACAAGAAATGTTTAAAAAAAAACTTAAAGCTTTAGTAAAATAATTTGACCATTCAAAAAAATTGTCAGGGACAGCAAGTTTTTTTGTCCTTAGTCAAAAATAAACTTTTAATACCTATTGCAACATACCAACTATTACTGAACCAACAGGCTACTCGCTTAACAAACATATTCATGTAAGTAAAGAAGCAATACTATTTGACAACACAGAAGTCCGAACGACAAAGGAAATAAATTGCTTATATAAACGCGAGGGCATACAAAGTGCCGCGTAAACGCTTAAAAATACCACTACGTTTAATGTTTATTAGCGCGTGTTTATTTCGTATGTACAACCTCTTAATTCGACTTAACCTAAGTTCGTTTCGACTCAGATGCTTAAAATCTAAATTGCGAATAAATTTTGGAAACCCTTAATGGAACAAAAATAATACTTTTTTTTGTCATACTTTCAATAATGTAAGAAAATAATTATAGAATAATTACTGCTACAGATAGATACAAACAAAATCGCAGAGCAAAAGTTATTTAAATTATGATATACTATTTTTGTTATGTTTTGCATGTATGTATGTAGTAAAACAACTTAAATAGATGAAGAAACATGTCATGTACTTAACCTACCATTACGTTTTTTTTTTTTGTTTTTTTTTTTTACACAACACAGACGACATAATATATTATCAACGGGGCTAAATAACGCATATTTGAATTTACATCTAACCTTAGGCTTTCAGTGTATTGCATCTTCAATAAATTACTTACGAAAAGCATTCGCAATTTACGTTCATTTTAGAGCAGAATAATAATTTCATTATACGTTCAAAAAAAACGAAAAGCATATTTTATTTTTTTACGTTACAGTGTGATCATATAACAGTTTAAAAAACCTATTGATAAACACGTCCACAAATCATAGTATATGCATTTTAGACTAAGTAATAGGCTTTGTCGACGAATGCTTCTAGTAAGTTTTTAGGCGTTTTTTCCGGAAACGTATTCGAATACGGTAGCTTATTGAGGTTGCAAGGAAAAAATCATATCATACCAAAATAGCATATGCAAATAACGCATCGCATATGCTGTTTTTTTAATGACATGATTTACTTCTGGATACCCGAAACGCGATTGTGCTACCGGAATCGAAAGCGTATTAATACCTAAAGTGTTACATAAAGCATTGATAGATACGTACAAAATTCGGAAGACATTTTGATTCATATTCATATTTCTTTTTAATCTAATATTATGCCTTCATGGAGAATGTTTATTTGTGTGAAATTTGAGCTTACAGGTACCGTATGAATCAATGTTTTATGTAATAAGAACGTTTATCTAAATTCTCGGCAACGCGCGTTCTTTTATAGTTAACACATGTTATTATTAATTTAACTACTAACCCTAAACACGCAAATATGAACAAAATCATGGAGGTAAAAAAAAATAAGAAAAACGCCAGCATAATCTTATTCTAGATACACATTATAATCCTATATTATATTAGGTATTAAAAATAAATAAACATATCAAGGGTAAATTGAATGTGCATAGCGAGGCGATGAGCGTAACTAATAAAAGCTACGATCAAAAATAAAATACTGTAAAATATCTATAAAGTAGCAATTGCAATACCTGGAAGAGTGATTTTTGGATATCCATCAAAACGCCACGCTATACGCTCCGCTACCCACAGTTAACACAATCTTAATAATGTGGTATGAATGGTGGTGGTATGAAATGTAAATTTTCAACAATCTTATATCGCCAGCGACATGGGTTTCTTGTAGGTAAATTAATAGAAATAAACATTTTCAATAAAATACATTCAACGGATTGTCTAAAAAGTTCTAAAGCTACGTAAAACACAATAAATTTGACTAGATAATTGGAAACAAACATGTGATATAATAAACTCTATTGAACCCAAGACGCCGGCACCCACAAAGGCTCAGATTGGACTCTCCATGCCAACTTGAGGAGTTGCGTGAGAGCTGTCGCTAGGTCTTCGTTCACTATCTCCTCATCAAACATATAACCGTACAAAAAGTTTATTCGATTGGATGATCTTATGATGTCTGTAAACTCTTCTTCCTATAAAAGAAAAAGAAAACATTAAATTCATTGTTTGTGTTGCAATAACCTACTTTAGAATAAACTTATTAGTTACCGATAGAGAAAAGACATGAAGTTATTTGTTCAATTCGAATATGAACAAATTGACTTTATTAATTTAAGTCATTTCATCGCCTCTTGTATCTAAAAGTTTTAGGATCGTGATTAGGAGTACAAAAACTATAAAAGCGATGAGCCATATAGCTGCGAAAGCATTCATCAGAAATATGGAACCAAGAATTTGCAATGGAAACACATATCTTAAGGGATACAGCAGTGGCAAAATGAAGGTTGAGTGAAAGGTGTCCCATTGTAGATATCTGTTGCAAATACATTGTGCAATGAAGATGTAAAAATATATTTGGAAAAGTATAAGAAACAGATGTTGAAGAGATGTATATATGACATTCTGAATAAAATTATTCAAGACATTTGCACGGTTTGCTAAGTGTTGTTGGCCGCGTCTAGCCAGTGCTTCTAGTATGGCACGATAATCCACGTTGTTTAAATCAATGGATCTAAAGATTTCAAAACTGCAAGGCATGGGGATACTGATTTTCTGAAACCGTCGCTGACGTAGGTAGTCTGAAAATCGTTCGCGAAGACATTGATAAGACACTTGAGTGTCACGGAAGAAGCGTATACGAGTCTTATAGAAACGTCTTCTAATTGGATAGAACCACATGGGACAAAACTTACTGGGAAACAATGTTGGGAAATTACGTTGATAAGATGTGCGTCTTTTGAAAATTCGGCTCCAAATATGGCAAAAAGTAATCCAAATTCCTTCGCATACGAAAGAAAGCTCTCTTTTCATCCTATTTACGTAATACATTCGCCTACGCAGCCTCAATTGCTTAAAACTGTTACATATCCAGGAGATACGACTATTTTCGTTGCCAAAAACTAATCCATTTATGCGAACTAAAACGCGGCCGATGTTTACTAACAATTCCCGCCATCTCGCGGTTAGATAACCAAAGGAAGCCATATAAGTTATGAGAGTGAACAGGAATAAGATAACTCTTCTTGATATTCGACACATATCACACATATTGGGAGGTCTCAGCAATTGTAAAAAGTAAGCTCATCAAAAAATCGGAATATGAGCCACAAAAGTTCAATGTCATTGTTCTTGAAAATCAATTAGTCATGGCCACACCCTTTATTGACCATCAAATGTTTTTGTAGACATGGCAGATCTGCGCATGCGTATTAAGGGTCCATATAAAAAAAAACTGAACTCCTTTGTCTTCTTTTTAAATAATAAGCACCACAGAAAAACACAAACACCCAAGAACCAGAAAACTCCGAATGATTGAAAACTTTATACTGTTTTTGTCGAACCGTAGTGCGTATTGCAATAAAATGTCCTAATGTTCCCAGCACTTCACTGTTTATTGGGCCCTTAGTCTGTTGGCCACGCCCTTAGGTCCGTATTGATCAATTAATAGTCCAGTAAAACACAGGTAAAGCGCATGTGCATCCAACAAGTGATGCAACAGGAGCTGCGAGCTACAAGGTCGCACACCGCCTATCCTGTCCGCTTTTTTGTTATCAATAATTGATTGGATATCATAAATTATATTACAGGAACATAAATAACGCACTCATTTTGATTTCACAAAAAACACAACCACAAACAATTCAAGTTATTCGAAGGTTTTTATAGACGTGGACTTATTAGTCGCATATTTCGTATGCCCGGGTAAATTATTCCGTAGATTGCAATATTGGACTGTCTTATTTATTGAATCTGTTATTAAAAATTTATATTGATTCGTTATTGATGGTACTCAAAATGTAAAAAGTCGCCGAAATGTTTTTGAGAACAGCACTTAAAATCACACATAAAAGAGCTATATTAATTTGCTGAATGTTTTATGATTACATAATGATTTTGTAGGAGCACAAGAGAAACGCATGTGCATCACTCACAGCATCATAACAAGTGATGCAACAGCCGGGGCTCGAAAACTGCGTGGGACCACGCATGCGTATTGAGATTGCCCAGGGTGTGACCTCCGACAATGACAATAGGATTCAGGAGTCTGCGCAAAGCAAGCGCAAGCGCAATAAATATAGGAAATTTCCAGAATCGATCAAAAATCTATAAAAGACGCCATTTTGTTTTCCAACATTGGAAACATGTACATAATTTAAATAACGGATTTTTAACATACACAGAAATAAAATACACAGAAAAAAAGGAAAATAACAAAAAAAGTATAAATATAAATTGCATTATTGCTTTTTGTGAAGCGAGACTGAGAAGCGAAATAAATTTCTTCTTCTGATTTCTATTAAAATAACATTTCATCATCATCATCATATACATAGCCGCATATGTCCCCAAAAGCCTTCTTTGTTCACTCAGGCATGTCACCACTCTTTACCATGACAGTTACTGTGGTGACGAAATATAATAATTGTCACATTTAGTCGAAACTCAAACATCTCATCGTTTTATAAAAAAAATAGTGTAATTTATTTAAATTACAACTAGTATGTAGTATTTCATAACAAATACTTTGATTTGAAATTTGTTATGCAAGTATCGCTATTTGATCACACCTACCACCGCCAATCTTTTGGTAAGATTTTAAAGCACCTCTTATAATAGACATTTTATATATTGTCTTGCCGAAATATATGAATTAAAATATGAAAAACTCCAATGTCTTAAAGATACTGTACACAAGACATTACCATCAACCTGTAGAGTCCACTGCCTGCCACTGTTGAGTATATTCGCTTCTGTGTATAT
The DNA here is from genome assembly GCA_963853865.1 of Helleia helle. NCBI lineage: Eukaryota > Metazoa > Arthropoda > Insecta > Lepidoptera > Lycaenidae > Helleia > Helleia helle. The sequence goes on from OY971420.1 coordinate 13,444,638, forward strand.
TATCTTCTTATATTCTGCTGCTGCCAGACTTAACAATAAAGTTTATACTACGCACTTACCGTAAACGCCCTGGACGACTCCTTATCGAAGGTCGAACGAGCGTTAGCAGCTGTTCTGGTGTCAATCAGTTTTTCTATCAGCGGCGGTTTGATGAACACGATGTAGGGGCGTAACCGTGGCGTTCGCAACATTTTCAGAGCTTGCCAGTGAGGACTCAAGACACAAACTCGCCCTGAAACATATTTCTGTATTAATATTCGAAACTTATTTTTTTAAATCAATGTAAAATCCATTTAAGCTATTACATAAAAAAGCATGTTTTATTAATAAAATTAAAAAAAAAAACTCATTAATTTAACTCACCTGAATTCACTATAGTTTCAACGCTTTCAGCGGATGTTCCATAAAGATTTCCTTTGTACTCGCCGTGCTCGATGAACTTCCCGTCAGATATGTCCTGCTCCATTTTGTCACGCGTAACAAACACATATTCTTTACCACTTTGTTCACTAGGTTTTTGCGCCCGAGTGGTATCTGAGACAGAAAATTATGAAAAATAAAGTACAACTCATGAGGGTTGAAATTAAAGACAGGATTGAGGATGATAAATAGCGGAAACATAACTGAAACGATTGGAGGCTAAACTAAAAATGAGCCTGGACTCGAACTGCGGAGATCAGATAGAGTTGCTAGAGACCAGCGCGCCTGCGTACCGCTATTGATTCGCCCCGAGTGGATTTTTCCACGTTGCCAGGGACCAATTGCGCAATAAGGCAACGTGTATATTGATTTTGCTAAAGTACTAGCAGCCAAATAATTCTCTACATATATTGAAACTGCGTTGCGGCCACAAGGCGTGGTGGGTGTGGCATGCCACCTAACAGGCTATGTTACAATATATTATGATTCCGTTTCGTTTGGGACTTTGAGAATGTTAAATAATGACACACATCAACTCGTTAACAAACACTGGAATGCGTCGAAGACACGTTGATCCATTTTATAGAAGACATAATAATATATTGTCCTTCTAATTCAGGTGGTCGATTGTTTCTATAAATGACACATTTATCTGCTGACAGTCTGATCTTATTGAATATAACATATTGAGACATAGTTAATAAAAAACGAGAAATGAGATAAAATATATGAACCTTAGAGTATACATAATATATAGAGCGCGCGTCACTAAGTATGAACTGTAAGCACGGGTATGAACATAGACAATTTATTACCATTGTCTTGGAAACATTCAATCAGTGTCAAAACAACAAGCGCATCATATTTGTTTTATTTTAAAATGGTGAAATATCAAGTGCCCATTTGTAAGAATGATTCCTGGAAGCAAAATCAATGTAACTTTTATACATCTTAAAAATATATTCTAAAATATTTCTCCAGTATCAACCACCTAATCCGGCAAAATTTCGCAAAAGATTGTTGACCACAAAATATCAACATACGCACAGAAAATATCAATATTTCTAGCTGTGTAAGGGTTAAGTCAAAGAGGGAAATGTATGAAACCGAAATGCTGTAAGATCAAGCCTCTTTTACGTTCGGAATGATATAGACAAGACGCATTTATTTGTACTACAGATACATAGGCTGCACTAAAAGTATCGGTAATGGAATATTTCCACTGTTCCTGTCATATTAAAATCTTTTTAATTGAAAACTCCTTGGTTTTAAAAATGGAATACCATTTATTTATTTAAAAAAATTTCTCGGTCTTGTCAAACTTGTTGGGAATGGCGGGAAACATCGGGACGCGCGGTTGTGTTTTTTTGGTTTCCCGTTAATTAATTGTTATTTTGTGTTTTGTCCATTCAGAGTGGTTTTCTATAGTGTTTGTTTTAAAAACTTGATCTTTATATATTGTGATTGGTTGGCGAATATTGTGGTGGACTGCTTTGGGTGGATGGGATGGAGAATGATAGTTGATTGATGGGGGCTAGAGGGGCGAAGCCGCGCTCCTTGGGGTTTCCCGCCATTTCTCCGTATTACAGACCGAATATTGTATTTTGTATGGCTAATAGCGTAGTAGCTAATGCCTTTAAATGAAAAGAAAAAAAAAATCAAACTTGTTTAGTCGTTGAGAAAATGGAATTGACTCGAGAAAATTCTAGAGCGATGATTTATTATGACTTTCGAAGTGGTTTAACACAAAAACAGTGTGTTGACCGGATGATTTCTGCATTTGGTGATGAAGCCCCATCCAAAACCACAATTTATCGCTGGTTTGCTGAATTTCAACGTACGTGTCAAGCTCAGTGATGATCCCCGTCAAGGTCGTCCAAAAACTGCAGTCACCCAAGAAAACGTTGATGCTGTGCGTAAGCTGATTGAGGAAGTTCGACATGTCATATACCGCGAAATTTAGGCAACTTTAGACATTGGCATGAGTCAAATACAAATAATCTTGCATGAACAATTAGGTGTAAAAAAGTTGTTTTCCCGATGGATACCGCATTTGCTCTGTGAAGAGCAAAAAGCGACTCGCGTTACTTGGTGCGTCAGAACTCTCGAAATATTCCACGCAGGATCCTCAAATGCTGTATACAACATCGGATCAGGTGACGAATCCTGGATATACGCGTATGAACCCGAAACAAAAAACCAGTCACGAGTTTGGGTGTTCGAAAACGAGTTTTTTTTTTTTTTCATTCACGGAGTGTTACAAAAAAAAATGGTGGCCACGTTTGTCTCAAAAACCGGCCATGTTGCGACTATTCCTCTTGAGGGATAAAGAACGGTTAATGCAGAATGGTATGCTAGCATTTGTTTGCCACGGGTCGTTTCTGAACTCCGTAAAGAGAACTGCAACCGCCGCATCATCCTCCATCACGACAATGCGAGTTCTCACACCACGCACAGAACAAAAGAGTTTATAGAGCAAGAAAATATAGAATTATTAGACCATCCGCCGTACAGCCCCGACCTAAGCCCTAATGATTTCTATACTTTCCCTAAAATAAATAATAAATTGCGTGGTCAGAGATTTTCATCGCCTGAAGAAGCTGTGGACGCCTACAAAACGGCCATTTTGGAGACCCCAACTTCCGAATGGAATGGTTGCTTCAATGATTGGTTCCATCGTATGGAAAAATGTGTCAAATTTCGCGGAGAATACTTCGAAAAGCAATAAATACATTTTTAAATAGTAATGTTGTGTCACTTCCTTGATTCCCGAAATTTTCAGTGCCGCCCTCGTATAGTCTAATGAATAGTCAGTTAAGTGAACAGGAGATTAAAATTTGAGCAATGAAACAACTATGAACGTTTATCGGATCTACTATGGTATTTATTTGTATATTTTTTTATGTCACAAGGAGAGAACCGAGCAGTCGGAGCCTTATGGTGACCACAGACGCCCATAGACATCCCGCACAACCAAAAGTTATGCAGATGCGTTGCCCTCCTTTTCTCTATCCCCCCATGGGCCACCGGAAACTCAAAAACTGCACGAAACGCGACAGCGTAGCTGTCAATTGACGCCGGTGTTATGTGACTTGTGAGCGAGAGGTATCTACCACCCCGGTCGTGCCGGCCCAATACCGTTGCATAGCAGCATGGAACTATCTATTACTAAAAACTCTGTCACACTCAGCGAAAATCGCGCAATACTTTAGATATTACTATGGCAGATAGGTGCCAACCCTGACAAGATCGTCCTCATGCGCCCAAGCAGTTTGGGAATCTTAGATATAGGGCTTGTTCGTGTTGTGTTGATACGGAAATTCAATACCCGAGTAAATACACTATCACATATAAAAACGCGAAGCAAATCACTTCTACATTAGATATTTTTTTCGGGATTGTATTCATCATTCACAATAAGTATAAGTGATGTTAAAGCTACCTGAAATTTCGAGCTGCCTAACCGTAGATCAGACTTTTAGGTAAAAATCTAAATATTTCCAATGTATCATTAATCATATCAAAATCATTTCACATTAACCCTTTTGCCAAAAAAAAATTTTAAACAAAAATTAAAACCGACTTCAAAAAAAAAACTAAAAAGTAATAAAATCATTTCCTTAATTTTTGTGCCTACAATTTATAATATACTTGTTCTTCTACTAATATACAATCTTTGCATTTACCACGTCATTATTGTTACTTTTGAAGTCGGTGTCAGCCAAGGTAGGTAGGTAGGGAGATAGGTCCGTAGGTACATCAACAAATACGACACCGGCTTCAAAAGTAACAATAATGACATGGTGCTCGCGGAGTAATTTAGGGCCCCGGGCCGGGTGATGAATGTTGATATTGGCAGCAAAAAGCCTCTGGCCGTCAACAAGCTTATTTCTACTCCTGTTACTGCTTCAAGGCTCTTCTTTAGGTCACACTTGATTCCTTACAATTTTGCAACGCTGGCTCATCAAAAAGCTGTCATCTCATGATTCTGTATATATTATCAAATTAATAAAACCCATTTTTCATAAAAAGTATTTGTTAATATAGAGCAAATAATCTAAAGTTCCCGTTTTTTTTAAAAAAAAAAAGGTTTATATATTATAGTTAACTAATAAATCCTAGCATACATCGCTTTGTATACGATTGCCAACGAGAGCATTGCTATTGCCAATAACCATTTCCCACTTTTTACCGCTCAAATTTATCTATAATAATATGTAGGTACGTATTTAGAAATATATAAGTATAGTCTGACAAGCGAGTCGTGGGACGCGATTTATTTCGAATTCTTCATATGGCCACACTTCTGATTGTCAAACTAAATGTCATCTTACCTCTATTTGTTGTTGTTGTGGTGTAATTATTGTAAGTTTTTGTGCGAAAAAATGTCGAAACCCATTAAAAGCAGTGCCCGGAGCTTGTTGTATACAATGATAAGCAAGTATGAACAGAGAAAGGATGATATAAATCAGCGTTTCGAGAAAAAACAACGAATTTTTGACGAAATTATTTCAGCTGCAAGTAAGTACATCCCAAACATTTTGATACTCGTCCTAGATTTAAACAACAAAAAAAAACTTTTGTTTGTGTTCAACATAACTTTACATTTGTTTAAATATGTACTTTCGAGAAATTGTGTTTCAAAACATACAAATTATTTCTTGTTCTAAGGTCTATCGGATAACGAAGATTTGAAACGTCAGATCGTAGACTTAATCAAAGAGCTAAAAGATATTGAGAAAAAAGATCTGTTTACCTCTGAATCCAGTTATTTGGCCCATTTATCTAAACTGACAGGTTGTATTTCAATATATTTTTGTTATATAGTAAACTGTGATAATAATCTGCCACTTAACCCAATTATTTTTATTATTACAGAAGTTGGTGTCAACACACTGAGGAGGATAAAAAAGGAAGGTTCCCTAAACCAAAATGTGTGGAACACGCCAGGAAAAAAACGCCCTCGCCAGCCCAGTGTTTCAAACTTAGATGATTTTGACATATCGGCAATTCGTAATAAAATAAATGAATTTTACTCGGTTAGGAAACAAGTTCCAACAATAAGAACTTTGTTAGCAGAATTACGAGAGTCAATAAGATTCACTGGATCTCGAGAAACATTGAGGCAAATATTGTTAAAAAATGGTTTTGAGTTTAAAACTAATAAAAATGAAAGGTCAATTCTAATTGAAAAGTTTGAAATATCTGCTCTGAGACATAGTTATCTTAGAGCTATTCATAAGAAGCGACAAGAAGGAAAGGCGATAGTTTTCCTGGACGAAACATATGTCCACCAAAATTACAAGCCAAAAAAGTCATGGCAAGGACCGAGTACGAGTGAAGTAACTGACAAAATTTCTAAAGGTTTCTATCAAATTAATTTTGCCTTTTTTGGAATGTCTATAAGAATATTTGTTATTTTAAATATTACTTTACTTTGTTTTTTAGGTAAAAGATACATAATAGTCCATGCTGGCTCTGAGAAAGGTTTTGTGCCCAATGCTTTATTGGTGTTCAGCACAAAATCTAAAATGGCTGATTATCATGATGATATGAACCGTAATAACTTCATAAAATTGCTGGAAAAAAAATTAATACCCAACAAAAAAAAAAAAGAACCTAGTGTGATTGTAATGGATAATGCGAGTTATCATGTAACTCAAATTAACAAGCCGCCTACGATGAGCACTTTAAAGGCTGATTCAGAAGTGGCTCACCGAAAATCACATTTCTTTTGACAATTTTCTTACAAAGGCCGAGCTTTTGTGTCTTGTCAAAGAAAACAAACCAACTCCCTTGTACGAAGCGGAAGAACTTCTAAAGCAGCATGGACATAAGGTCATCAAATTGCCGCCATATCATTGTGATCTCAATGCCATAGAATTAATTTGGAGCTTGGCAAAAAGGAAAATGGCGAGTATGAATCTAGGCGTGCCAGCTGCCGAAATGGAAAATTTAATAAGGAAATGTTTTGCCAGTGTGACTGCTGATGACTGGAAATCATGCACTGATCATGTGATTAATGTTGAAAATACATACAAAATAAAAGATAAAATAACAGAAGAGGAACTTGAACCATTTCTCATCAATGTTCGTGAAGATGAAAGTGATAGTGATGAATCATATTTTGAAGGCATTGAATTTCTCGAATCAGATTTTGATTATTGTTCAGAATGAATAAATGTTTTTAAGTTTTTGTTGTGCATCTTTATTATCCTTATTTTCGATGGAGTGGAAAAGTTGGTGTTGATTTTAATGTAGTTAATGTTTTCGTTTTGATTATTTTTAAACCAAATTCTTTGAAGATTCCAACCTTATCCAAATAAACAAATAATCAAGTTAAGCAAAAGTATCAAAATTGTTTTTAGACTATATATGCTGGGTTAACACCTAAAAGATTTTTAAATTTGCCGCCAGCGGCTTGTGCCACGACTCGCTTGTCAGACTCTATGTATCAGTTGTTTGGTTGCCATAAGAAGAGCCTCTGTCTAGTTTGGGATTAGATGGCTGTGTGTTATCCCAACATATTATATTATTATTAAAAATACAAAAACTACAACTTTACCCCACCTCGCGCCTCCAAATGAGGTTATTATGTGCTCGTCTTATCCCTTAAAAACAATCTTTATAATATGAAGAATTGAGAATATTTTGTCCTGACTGTACAACAAAATGGCACCCGCAGTATCCCAGACAATGTGGGCGTCCTGTCGCTATCTCGCGACTGCGTACTTCAAAATATATACATAATTTATATTGATCCATAAACATGTCTCGCTGGCTCAGGGTGAAAATCAATCACCTGTAGGCGTATAGCTCACGATGCGCATTATCAAAAACTTCTAGACTAGCTTCGGGTAAAGCTACCACTAGCTAGGCCCCACAGATTTGTTCCCGTGGGCTCTAAATTTATATAAATACTTAAAATATATCTTTAAAGATCATAAACTTTTTTCATACTCTATTGTTGTAAGGCCAGCAAACTTAGGCCGTGAATTAAGTTGGTGCAGAAAATGTCGTAAATAATACAAAAAATATATTATTAATTTTGACTTTTTTTTTAGATAAAGTACTCAAAGGATTTGAGTAAAGCAAGAGAAATTATTGTAAAGTACTGCTAGACATAGTACGAAAGAAGTAAGAAGGAAAAAATAAACCTGGAGGCCTATATTGAATATCAACCTTTTCATATACATATTAGTTGGATACACAAACGGGCTGACGAGCCACATGATTGTAAGTGGTCAGCGTCGCCCATGAACATAAACTAGTTAACCTGAGACTGTTCCAGGCAACTCAGGTGTTGCTTATCCTCACACGTAAGATGTTAAGTCCCGATGGCAGTAATTACACTGCCTGTCTTGCCCTTCACTACGAAACACAGCAAAGATGTTTGACGGAAGTTACAAGCAAGATGGTGGTACACATGCAGACGGCTAACAACACGGTAAACGGCAACATTAAGTTGACAAATAAAAAAATCTGAACTACTAAGCTATCAATCAACTTCTGAAGTGTCTTTGCAAACTTATGAAGTCATACATCAAATCCGTCAGTAGTACAGAAGTAGCAGACAAAAAAACCAAATCTGGGGGTTACTAAGTACCTAGACCTGATGATATTTGCGATTACTCTACTTTTTCGATTTTTTTAGTTAAAAAAAAGAATTTTGAAAACCGGTCCATAATTGACGGAGAAATCGATGTACATACATAAAAAAATACCGGCCGAGTTGAGAACCTCCTCCTTTTTGTTGAAGTCGGTTAAAAATATTTAATCTAAATGGATTACGTTACGTTAAGTCCTTATTGGGTGCGAGTGGCAAGGGATTGGTCGTCTTGGCGTTTATTGAAGGAGGCTTTTGTTCAGTAGTGAACGGATAAAGACTGACGATACGTTAAGAAAAGGCATTTTAAGCTTAAATCTTCCAAACTAGTACTTTACTAATGTTTTAACAGTCATAAGAACAATAATATATAGAGAGAATGCATGCTGCTACAGTGCCATGTTACCAAAGAATAAGGGCGCGGCTCCACAACGGCGGCACGCGGCCCATTTTAGCTGCGTGGGTTCATTTGATATATAATATATATAATACTAGTGGCACCGACAGACGTTGTCCTGTACAAAATATTTTTTTTGTGAATCTAAGCCATCCTCGAATCCCCTTGAACTCACACAAAAAAATTCATCATAATCGGTCCAGCCGTCTAGGAGGAGTTCAGTGACATACACACGCACACAAGTAATATATATATATGTGACACGGACATGTTATTGTCATTTCACTTAACTAGACCCTTGCCGTGATGTTGGCACTTGTCGCGCATCGGGATGGTTACTTGTCAACCTGTTGTTGTCAGATTGTGAAAGTATGAAGTGCTCCGCTCATTTTTGTGATATTGTTTAAAAAAATGGAATTGACCATGCCAAAGCCATTTAGAAGCAGTGCAAGAGCGTGATGTTGGCACTTGTCGCGCATCGTGATGGCTGCTTGTCAACCTGTTGTTGTCAGATTGTGAAAGTATGAAGTGCTCCGCTCATTTTTGTGATATTGTTTAAAAAAATGGAATTGACCATGCCAAAGCCATTTAGAAGCAGTGCAAGAGCGTGATGTTGGCACTTGTCGCGCATCGGGATGGTTACTTGTCAACCTGTTGTTGTCAGATTGTGAAAGTATGAAGTGCTCCGCTCATTTTTGTGATATTGTTTAAAAAAATGGAATTGACCATGCCAAAGCCATTTAGAAGCAGTGCAAGAGCGTGATGTTGGCACTTGTCGCGCATCGTGATGGCTGCTTGTCAACCTGTTGTTGTCAGATTGTGAAAGTATGAAGTGCTCCGCTCATTTTTGTGATATTGTTTAAAAAAATGGAATTGACCATGCCAAAGCCATTTAGAAGCAGTGCAAGAGCGTGATGTTGGCACTTGTCGCGCATCGTGATGGTTGCTTGTCAACCTGTTGTTGTCAGATTGTGAAAGTATGAAGTGCTCCGCTCATTTTTGTGATATTGTTTAAAAAAATGGAATTGACCATGCCAAAGCCATTATAAGCAGTGCAAGAGCGTGATGTTGGCACTTGTCGCGCATCGTGATGGTTGCTTGTCAACCTGTTGTTGTCAGATTGTGAAAGTATGAAGTGCTCCGCCCATTTTTGTGTTATTGTTTAAAAAATGGAATTGACCATGCCAAAGCCATTTAGAAGCAGTGCAAGAGAGATTATGTTGAAGGTGCGTGTCTTTTGTGAGAAAAAAAGGTAAACCAAGCTCCGTTATTTCCACTTAATCAAGTGCGATTTCGCGTCTACGCCATGACAGGGTAAAATAGGGATACCAGCTTCGGACAAAATGCCTACAATATGGGTAAAAAGAATTTACTAACATAATAAATAACTAACAAAAGTACACTTAATTTAATTTATTTCGTTATGAATGTCCGTATATTTACCGGTGCGAGGGAAGCGCTGTGCCGCGCTCCCGGCTGCATGGGTACCACCATCTTGCTTGTTTCTCCCGTGAAACAGCTTTGCTGTGTTTCGCAGAGAAGGGCAAGACAGGCGTGTACTGGCACCGAGACTTATCATCTTATGTCTCAGGATAGGCAATACATAAATGAGTTGCCTGGGCTCGTTCCAGGTAAACTAGTTTATGTTCATGGGCGACGTCGACCACTTACCATCAGGTGGCACGTTTGTCAGTTTGCCTATCAGACTAACATAAAAAACTGGTTTTTATAAATATTTAAATTTAATATCTATTTCAGGCATATCGGAGAAAACTGAGAATAGAATTTCTAGAGAACGTGAAGTTGCTGTCTCTCACCTCAAAAAATCAAATCTCCTGGAAAACATCGTCAAAGACGAAAAATTCGATTTAGGCGCAATAATAAATAAAATAATGAAAAGTATACTGTCAGAAAAGTTGTTCCTGCCTTACATACATACACATCATATGCAGTAAAAATGTTGGCAGTAAGATGTTGAGGACGGAGTACTAACGAGTATTCTGCTGGAACGCGATGGATTATTGCTAATGCAGGTGGAGAAATGAGGTTTATTTTTAAGGCTCAATTTATTTTTAAACCAAAGAGTAAATCAGGCGACTACCATGTCGATATGAATTGAACAAATTTTATGAAATGACTTTCAGAGAAACTTATACCCAATTTGCCTCCGAACTCCTTAGTCGTGATGGATAACTCTCCCCACCGTACTGTACAAGTGTATAAAGCATCTACTATGAAAGTTAGATTACAAATAAGGGTTTTTTTTACCGACAATGCAAAAAGCAGAACTTAATCTAATCATAAAAAATACACAAGTAAGTGCCCTTGATTAGGTTGCCCCCTACCACTGCGACTTAAATGCAATTGAGTTTATTTGGAGTCTTTTGAAGCACCTACTAGCTAAGTAGCTAGCAAATGTCGGCCAAGAAACTGGGAATATCGTGAAGTGATGAACCTTTTTCATTTATAACCCCTCAAGATTAGGAAAAACAGGGTAAACATGTAAGTTTTGGAAGACAATTTTTATGATTTTATGCATGAATAATATTACCGAAAAATTCATAATTGACAGATGCACAGATTCAAATACGAAACACGATAATGACGTTTATACGAATGACAGTTACATGTCGGGAATCGTTCCTTTCGATCATAATTACTATTTGAAATTAAATTAATAAATAATGTAAAATTTTAATTGTCTCCTAATTTACAACATACAATTTTACAATTTATTACTCAAATAATGCAAGTAGACCATATTAATATGTGATGTGTACATACACGTTTACAAACGATCACTAATCACCAAGTAGGTATATGCTACATATATTTTTGCAACATCGCAGGCAAAGCTAATTCCTAAATCAGGGGACAACGTTCATTGTAAAAGAACGCCCTGTACCTCTACCATGAGTTTTTGTTACAAGCGCACATGACATAAATATTTATGTCATGTGCGCACATGACATAAATATTTATGTCATTTAGTAGCGCTACACGAATCGAAAACTATACCTTAGTTTTCTATTCGTGTTGCGTTTCTACGTAACAACTATAGTTATGTCATTTTCGCTTGTAACAAAAACTCATGGGCACAGAGGTACGGTACAAGGCTGCACTAAAAGTATAGGGAATGGAATATTTCCACTGTTCCTGTCATATTAAAATCTTTTTAATTGAAAACTCCTTGGTTTTAAAAATCGAATGCCATTTATTTATTTTAAAAAAGATTCTCGGTCTCGTCACAAGGTCTTGTCAAACTTGTTTAGTCATTGAGAAAATGGAATTGACTCGAGAAAATTCTAGAGCGATGATTTATTATGACTTTCGAAGTGGTTTAACACAAAACAGTGTGTTGACCGGATGATTTCTGCATTTGGTGATGAAGCCCCATCCAAAACCACAATTTATCGCTGGTTTGCTGAATTTCAACGTGGACGTGTCAAGCTCAGTGATGATCACCGTCAAGGTTGTCCAAAAACTGCAGTCACCCAAGAAAACGTTGATGCTGTGCGTAAGATGATTGAGGAAGATCGACAGGTGACATACCGCGAAATTCAGGCAACTTTAGACGTTGACATGAGTCAAATACAAATAATCTTGAATGAAAGGTGTAAAAAAGTTGTTTTCCCAATGGATTATTTTTATACCACGTCATTATTGTTACTTTTTGAGTCGGTGTCAACTAAGTTAAATAGGTAGTAGACCAGGTACAGCAAAGAATACGTGACCATCGTCCGTCACCGTTGTCGTATTTGCTGCTGTAGGTACCTAACTACCTTGGCTGACACCGACTCCAAAAGCAACAATAATAACATGGTAAACGCAAAAATTGTGCATACTAGAAGTACAAGATGATTATTAGTTGTAGACACAAAAACTAAAGAAAAGCGATTATTTTATTACTTTTTAGTTATTTTATTTTTTGAAGTCGGTTATAATTTTTGTTTAAATTTTTTAATGTATAATTTTTGGTAATTCATTAAAGAAATACATACAGAGATAGACATTTTGGCCGTATGAAGTTAGCCCAATAAAAGCTGTAAATCGTCGAGGAGTTCCCTCGACTATCTATGGTCTCCATCATCAGACCTGTAATGGCACGTATCACCCATAAGGGTGCAAAGTTCTCATCAGTATAGTATAATTTAATTAAGTCCAATCACAAGGTTTAAACTATTAAGACGAAGCTCAGTTAAGGGAATTCCTTCCCTTAACTGAGCTTCGTCTTCATCATCAGACCCCCAATCACAGTCACAACCTATCTAGCTGTAAAGTTCTCATCAACACAAATTGATCAAGCCCAAACACAAGGTTACTGAAGTAAATCGTCGAGGGGTTCCCTCGACTGTCTTCCAGCTCCAGCATCAGATCAACTCTAGACCTTGCTTAAATTGTAGTGCTTAAAATGCTTATTTAAAAAAATATTAAGCGCACTAGTAGTTCCTACTAATTTCGAAAGTTTCCCTCGATTTCTCTGGGATGCCATCATCAGATCCTGGTTTCCTTATCATGGGACCATTTGGCAAGTATACCCTTTCAAACAAAAGAAGAATTTTGAAAATCAGTCCACAATTGACGGAGAAATCGGTGTACATACATAAAAAAATACCGGCCCAGTTGAGAACCTCCTCCTTTTTGTTGAAGTCGGTTAAAAATAAATACATTTTCATGCAAAAGCGAAGCTTATAACATACGTGCGTAGACTCTGTGCACCGCGATGGAGCCACGCCTTAACGTAGACAGCACAAAAATATTCTCTTATGAATAATGCCTGCTACACAGCTTACGGAAAATCGTTACGATTGTCAGGTAGAGTTTTCGTAGCGCCCACACAAGTTACTAGAAAACAGGGTCTGTAGACAAAGTGACATCGCTTTGTAGCCGAAATTCGTTATCGTCTTTGAGATAACGATAATAATTTTCTAGCCAATGATAAATCAAAGATCGTGACAGTGCAACGACAACAACTGTCAAGTGTCTACAAAGTTCGACAAGTGGCAAATCGGACCAAAAAATTAAAATTAATATCTATGTAATGCACTATAACTCATAAAAATTGTGAAAATGTTGCCCTCCATGGCTCACGCCCACGGATAACGAATCAATATCAATAATAAAATAACATAAGTTTGACATAAGTGTTCGATAACCAATTGACAGTTTAAGATTTTGTTACGAATTTTAAAAATAAATACATTTTCATGCAAAAGCGAAGCTTATAACATACGTGCGTAGACTCTGTGCACCGCGATGGAGCCACGCCTTAACGTAGACAGCACAAAAATATTCTCTTATGAATAATGCCTGCTACACAGCTTACGGAAAATCGTTACGATTGTCAGGTAGAGTTTTCGTAGCGCCCACACAAGTTACTAGAAAACAGGGTCTGTAGACAAAGTGACATCGCTTTGTAGCCGAAATTCGTTATCGTCTTTGAGATAACGATAATAATTTTCTAGCCAATGATAAATCAAAGATCGTGACAGTGCAACGACAACAACTGTCAAGTGTCTACAAAGTTCGACAAGTGTCAAATCGGACCAAAAAATTAAAATTAATATCTATGTAATACACTATAACTCATAAAAATTGTGAAAATGTTGCCCTCCATGGCTCACGCCCACGGATAACGAATCAATATCAATAATAAAATAACATAAGTTTGACATAAGTGTTCGATAACCAATTGACAGTTTAAGATTTTGTTACGAATTTTAACATTGTCTACCAACTTGCGATAACGATAACGAGTGACATAATTGACGACGGCTTATGTCAATCCCATACATTTTATTCTTTTCGAACTTCGTTATCGTTTTTTTAATGTTACTTTGTCTAAGGCCTCAGTACGATTATTCATTCGTTTAGATATGTCTTCGACTGACGACGCCTTAGCAGTTGTAAATTTATTATTCGACAAAAAAGGAAGGGAGAAAAAAATCAATAAAAAGGAAACATGTACCTGGTATGAAGAATGGATAGTGAAAAGAAAAGCTCTTTCTTCTATTTATCTGTTAAGGAAGTTAATATATATTTCCTAAAGATTGGCATATTTTTTACGAATGGCTAGTGATACTTTCTTATTTACATCTGCTGTCCATGGTACAGTTAATAATCACTTTTGGAGTCGGTGTCGTATTTGTTGCTGTAGGGACTTACCTTTTTTTGTTTAATACCCGGAAATGCTCGGAGGCATCCCGCGGGGGAGTGGGTCTCCCCGCGTGGGTATGTAGGACTCGCTGTGTCCGAAAGCTGGTAAGTGGACGCAGCTCTACCCACTAAAACCCGGCGAGTCCCACCAATGCCGCCTTTGGTGAGGTACCCCAGATCTAATGAGCAAACAGGGCACCTCGACGGCAAGTCAGTCCCCCCCAAGGGACCGACGCTATCTCGACACACGACACGGGTTGTCCCGCACCACAGAACCACCCCTCCCAACGTCGGGACAGTACAATGGGGTGAGGTTCCCGTCCTCGCCCCTTGTCCCCTGCTCTTTTGTTCTCTGCTCCTGCTCTCTTATACAAAGAGCCCCCTCGGCTCAATCAGCTTCGCCCAACGTGCTAGGCTCACCCTAGGCTACTGAGACCCACCGCCACGTTAAGACTTAAACCGTGGTTGAGCGAGACCTACCTACCTTGGCTGACACCGACTCCAAAAGTAACACTAATAACGTGGTAAACGCAAAAATTGTACATTAGTAGAAGAGTACAAAAATAAAAAAACGCAATTATTTTATTGGAAATTATAAGTCTAGCCACAAAATTATTTATTGGACACGTGATTAAACTTCTAATTTTATAACTAATCAACGGGAAAAATGACATAGCCTCTAATAAACGAATTCTACGGATTTTATATCTCGTCACTATTTTACATTTTACAGCTTCAACGCAATGTCTGAATCAATCAATATTCGATGAGTTACATTTTAAACGTACTGAGTTAAAAAATTGGAATGTCTTTTAATAGTATTTTAGAAGTTTACTGTTAGAATGCATGTTACAAATTTAGATGCTAAAAAATAACCATCATGCTGAGTTGTATTTAGAGTGGTTTACATAGAAGATAACTAGTGGCTAAGATATAATTATTTAGATGCTCGTTAATTGTGGCTGAATTAGTAATTTAGAAGGCAACATACATTTTTGGAGGCGAATAATGATATTAAAAAGAAACCTGTTTAATTAGCACCCTTATTTTATTACTATTTACCATTCTTGTCGGTATTTTTTCTTAATTTTTTGTGATTCAGAAATTCGACAACTGCTTTTAATTTGTCTAAAATATGGGTAGAACTGTTAAAGGCATTGCTCATATTAGACAGCGACGTTTTAATGAGACGAACAAAGAAAGAGTTTAAACTTGAAACTAATAAGAAAAACCGATTTTGAATTGTGTAAACAATACATATTATAATTGAAAGCAATCATAGCGGGTTAGCTGCGATTTACTAAAGAATTTCGTTATGATAATATATTACCAAAGATCTTTATCAGAACATCACCAAATTAAAATGGATGGGTTTACGTAGATGAAATATTGGTCGGTTATTAACCTGGTGGAAAGAGGATTTCTGTGCTGTGGCCGGTTCGTGTTGGATGCGAGTGGCAAGTGATCGGCCGTTTTGAAGTTCATTGAAGGAGGCCTATGATCAGCAGTGGACGGATAAAGGTTGATTATGATAATTTAAATGGCCTCGAAATATTTTTTCATTTTACAACGACAACACGAGCACATCATCTAGGTAAACTAACCAAAGGTACCGATTTTGATTTATACTCAATAATGCTTTATTGAGTATAAATCAAAAACTGCTAGTCAGATCTTGATGAACTTAGTAGGGGAAGTATGATGATGATGATGATGAAAGAATGATGGGAACGCTAATGGTAAAACTATAGTAAAAATCAACATAATGTTTTCATTTATTTATGGCACTTTAGTTACTTAACTACAAATTGGCATAGTCTTTGGACGAAAATGTTATCACAAATTTTTAATAATAATATTTATTTGAGAACAAATAAAAACCCGTCTTGCCCCGCATGTGCGTTAAAATATATATTAAAATAACTAACCATGGACTATTTGACAACTTCGGGGGTAAAAATGTTACCCATGGTAAAAATGTCAGGATAGGCAATACATAAATGAGTTACCTGAGATCGTTCCAGGTATACTAGTTTATGTTCATGGGTGACGTCGACCACTTACCATCAGGTGGTACGTTTGCCAGTTTGCCTATCCAACTAACATGAAAAAAACCCCCATTTTTTCTTTGTCTTACAATTTATATAAGAATTTTATGTTTTTGTAAAAATCCTCATTAATTCCGCATTAATTTCTACAGCCCCAACCTAACTAAAGACTACTTCGACGACTTGACATCACTCCTCAATTATTTATCGTCATGTTGTTATTATTTTTGGTTCGCATAAACTTCAACCGGTTATATCTTCTTTTCGATCTTAGCACTTCCTAAATTGTAATCCTTCTCTTTTTAACCGACTTAAAAAAAAGAGGAGGTTATCAATTCGTCTGTATGTTTTTTTTTTTTTTGTATATATGTGACACGATTACTCCGCCGTTTGTGAATGGATTTCGATGATTACTTTTTTGTTTGAAAGCTGGTGTTTCCATTTTGGTCCCATATTAATTTTATTAAGATCTGACAAGCCGTTTTTTAGTAATTCCCAATAACCCCTATTTGGATGGTTTCTTTTACCTCGACGATATGCTCATTTTATTACTTTTTTTTTTCGAATTGTCTAAGCTAATGGCCTATTGGCCCTAATGCTACATCGGTTTGGTGGTGAACCAGCTGGCTCACCATTTGATTTTTATATGAAGGGGGGTCACCCCCCGCCAACCGTGGGTCTTCGAACACACGGCCTCCTGGCGTCGGGTTTGTTTCAGTGGCGGGTCTGTGCCGCGTCACTGTCGTATTTGTTGCTGTACCCTACCTACCTACCTTGGCTGATACCAACTCCAAAAGTAACTATAATGACGTGGTAAACGCAAAGTTTGTACGTTAGTAGAAAATTAAGTTGATTATAAGTTGTAAGCACAAAAATTCAAGAAACACAGTTATTTTATTACTTTTTAGTTTTCATTGACCTAATACCATAGCTTGGAAAGTATAAATCGTATCAAATTGAATGAATTACTTATTTGTAGATAATAATTTATTGTCATATTGTTATATATAGGAACCTCTTGAATGATCAAGAGGTCCTGGGCATATAGTGACTGACTGGGCACTCATTGAACGAGCATTTTTTCACAAGACGTAGAATAAGACAATGTTTCATCAGTGTCATGTAAAGAACTCAAAGATGTAAGTGGTAATCGCGCTTTACTTTTTAACCGACTTCAACAAAAGAGGAGGTTCTCAATTCGTCTGTATGTTTTTTTTTGTATGTATTTGACACGATTACACCGCCGTTTGTGAATGGATTTCTAGTCATTTTTTTGTTTGAAAGCTGGTGCTTCCAATATGGTCCCATATAAATTTTATTAAGATCTGACAAGCCATTTTTTAGTTATTCCCAATAATGCCTATTTGGTTGATTTCTTTTACCTCTATGATATGCTGATATGCTCATTTTATTACTTGTCGATGTAACATGCTTTGGTAGCACACCATAGTATGTCGCGGTCATCGTAATCATCATCATCATCGTCCTTTATCCGTCCACTGCTGAACATAGGCCTCCTTCAATGAACGCCAAGACGACGAATTTCGGAATCACAAAAAATTAAGAAATAAAAACATTTTACAAAAAATTAAAAACCGACTTCAAAAATACTAAACTAAAAAGTAATAAAATAACTGTGTTTCTTTAATTTTTGTGCTTACAATATAAAGTCAACTTAATTTTCTACTAATGTACAAACTTTGCGTTTACCACGTCATTATAGTTACTTTTGGAGTCGGTGTTGTATTTGTTGCTATACCCTACCTACCTTTTTTTTTTTGACGCAGTGGAAATGCTTTGCGCATTCACCCGGGGATGGGGCGTCCCCGGGGATGTGTGGGACTCCCGGCGCTCCCCCCCCCCCCCCCAGCGCCGGTATACCGCACTAAAACCACTGCGAGTTGCCTTCAGCCGCTTGAAGGGGAGTGTCCCGGATCTTTCTAACACAGAACACACCCCACGACCGGCCGGTTCCCTCAAAGGGCTAACCGGTCTTCTTCCTAGTATGAGCTAGAGGGGAGCTCCGACAACCTGGAGCACTCCCGCCGACGCCGGAACTTTTCTACCGGGGCAGGTACCCAACCTTACCCCGAGTCCCGTTAGATAGGAGGCAGGAGGTGCGCGTAGCGCCTCCTCCGCACTCCTGTCCTACGTCGACGGAGCGGGACGGACGTGGCGTCGTCCTCTCTGTCCCGCTCCGCGGCCTCCTTCTGCAAAATAACGCTTTCGCAGAAGGTGACCGCCGCCTGCCAGGCCTCATCACTCTCGAACATGCAACGCACCATACTCGAGAGCGAAAGGTCCCCTCCAAGCACAGCCACGAGCTCTTGACGCTGTGCGGCCCAGCACACCTCTAGGGTGTGCTGGGCCGAGTCCTCCACAGCACAGCACTCGTAGCAGGCTGGCGTCGGCTCCCTCCTGGCAACCCGACACATGTAAGCACCGAAACATCCATGTCCGGTAAGCACCTGTGTCAAGCGGAAGGTGAGGGGTTTCTTCCGGCGACGCATCCACGCTGCCAGGACCGGACGCAGTGCCTCGGCCGTACGGCGACCGCGCCAGGACCTCCCCCCACCCTCGCAACAGCCACTGTTGCCCCAACCTCCGCACACGTGAGAGCTCCTCCCAGCTAGGTGGCTCACCGAATTCTGATCTCCTCTGCAAAACGAGGAGGCGCACCTCGGCAAGCACCAACGCCACGAACTCCCACGGTGGATCTTCAGCCAGGGCAGTGGCTGCCACCCTGTACCCTACCTACCTAGCTTGGCTGACACCGACTCCAAAAGTAACTATAATGACGTGGTAAACGCAAAGTTTATACATTAGTAGAAGATTAAGTTGACTTTATATTGTAAGCACAAAAATTAAAGAAACACAGTTATTTTATTACTTTTTAGTTTAGTATTTTTGAAGTCGGTTTTAATTTTTTGTAAAATGTTTTTATACTTACTACAATTACATAATACCTACTAAGGTCAAGAATGTATTTTTTTTTAATGTTTTGTTTTCTTCTTTAAGGACGGGAGGGATACGCGTATGCCACGCGGCTCTCTATACCTACCATTTTACAAATTATCGCCCGGATGGAACATGGTCATAAAATTCTGTTCCTGGCCGCCGGACTATTTATATTCTTACATCTCTTGATTATCTGGTACATATCCGGTGAGAAGGATCTCCCTGGATATGTGGTCTCTTCCTGCTGCATGGGTTTGTTTCTCCCGTCAAACAGCTTTGATTCAGGTAACACATAAAAGGCCGACGCTGACCACTTACCATCACGTGGCTCGTCTGGCAGTTTGCCTATTGTAATTTTTTTATAGCATAGGAGGGCAAACGAGCCGTCGAAGCCTTTTGGCGACCATCGACGCCCATACACATCCGCACAACCAGAGATTATGAAGATACCTGCCGTCCTTTTCCCTATCTCCGCAATGGATGAACGCCACTGGGAACTCACAAACCGCACGAAACGCGACAATATAGCTGTCATATTACGCCGGTATTATGTGTGCGAGAGTCGAGAGGTACCACCCCGGTCGTGACGGGTCTATCTGGTTGCAAAACAGGATAACACTACCACATGAGTAAACGGAACATAGACAAAGCTTCCATACAACGACGAAAATTGATAACTTTTATGGTAGGATTGTCACAGGGGGATAAAATTAAACGAAAATCTATGAAAATATTCTATCTTTATTACAAAAAAAAAAAATTGTAAATATTGTGTTTATATTTTTTATTTTCAATAATCTGTTGTACCTTTTAATAGGGTGGTAAATTCTAATGGAAAGCACTCTCAATGCATATCAATTTTTATCATAACTATTATAATATTTTTTATTCCGAACAGGAGATCGTCTCCTAATTACGTATTCTGTACCTATTTTTTTTCTTTAACGCCGGGAAAAGCTCTGAGGCATCCCACCCGGCGAAAGGGTCTCTCCAGGCGGGTATGTGGGACTCGCTGCGTCCGAAAGGTGCCCCGGATCTGTTGAGCAAACAGGGCACCTCTACGGCTAGTCAATCCCGCCAAGGGACCGACGCCACCTCCACAGAGGAATTTTCTCGCACCACAGAACAACCTATCACAACGTCGGAACAGTGCAATGGGGTGAGGTTCCCATCCTCGCCCCTTGTCCTCCTGCTCTTTTGTCCCCTCTTCTTATAAGCGGGATACAAAGAGCACCTCCCTCGGCTCCATTAGCTTCGCCCAAGGTGCTGGGTACACCTTAGGGTACTGAGCCCCACCGCCACGACAAGGCTTGAACCACGGTGGGGATTCTGTACCTATACTTTATTGTATTTTTACTGTTACAAGTTTAGCTAAGATTTAAGATTTAATGTCGGATCAAATGTTTCCCTAACTCGATTTTAGGCACATCCATAAAAACTTAGTGAACAAAAGTAATAATAATTAGTAGAAATAAAATAATAAGTGTGAGCGACGATGGCCTAGTGGGTATGGGTTCGGCCTCTTGAGTGAGAGCCGAGAGGTCCGGGTTCGATCCTGACCCCATCCCCCTGTGATGCCTAGAAATAGGTTTTTCTAAATTTCTACCTGCACCTGACCATCGCTTGCTCACCGGCGAAGGAAACATCGTGAGGAAACCTGCATGCCTGATGAGATTAAAAGTCTTTGAAGGTGTGTGAAGTTCACCAACCCGCATTGTGCCAGCGCATCGGTGAACTATGACCCAAAACCCTCCTTACCCGATTTCGAGGAGGAGACCCGTGCCCAGCAGTGGGACATATAAGGGTTGATATTATTATTATTCATACCTACACACAGTACAGTATATCATATTGACACTTTTTACTTTTAATTAACAAATACATATTTAAGAACGATGATAATGATCCTAAATACTCGCCAAGCGAAAAAAATATTAAATATACAACGCAACTTAACACGTGCACTCATATCCCTGCGGTCGAACCGGTTTCGACCGGTTTCTACTCGTACGCTACGAGTGCTAACGCAAACATGCGTACGACGCTTGTAGTAGTGCAATCGATTCGCGCGGTTGTATAAAGCTTTGTCACTGTTCCGTTTATTTACTCATGTGGCACTACCGTCTACCTCCTAACAAAATGCGAAATAACCTTTAATAAGAGTTGTTTAGTTTTAGTTAAACACAATTATAACGACTATTGTCATTCAAGAAAAATATCAGGACCAGCAAAAAGCTACATTTTATAATTTATTCTTTAATATTAGATTTGCCTGATTAAATTATTTCAAATTATATTCTATTAAACATTACTAAAGAAAAGATCTTTGGGATTTTTATAATAAAAACTAGTAGAGTTTGCTTAGATGCATAGATGATGACGTCTTTTGTTCTATATTATTATAAAGTAAATTTTCTCATAATATATTCTTGGCTTAAAAAAACGCACAATTGCAAATGTTTACATGAAATAAATTAAACATTAGATCGATTCATGTCGCCTTGACATACATTATGTATAACTTCGCATAGGTAATAAAAAACAATTTTCATATTCAAAGCACAGCCCAGCATTCGCAAAATCATAAATACATATACTTACAAACTTTTAGTGCTAGCATACAGTTAGGTAATTATATTATTTTAATATAATAAAATTATTACAAAATTATGGTATCATGGACGACGTCAACCACAGACAAATGTCCTAGTTCTTTTATTTAAAGCACAGCGAAGGTATTTGACAAAAAATTAAAAAGCAGATGCATTTAAGGTATTGCTTCTCGCCAGCGCATTGCCGTTAATAGTTTAATGAATGATTTTTTCATGTTGTTTTAGAAGTATAATAGACAATTTGTGTGTAAAACATTATTGATACAGGGGCGGGGCAAGTAAGTGTAAACATTGTCTACGCCGACAGTGAAGACGTCAGAAAGTTACCAAGAATTGCTGCCTGGACTTTCTTCGAGGAAAGGGAAGAAAGTTACCAATAATTGCTGTCTTGCCTTTCGTCCAGGGAAGACGCAAGAAAGTTACTGGTAATTCCTGTCCTATCTTTCTCCTTGTAAACAAAACTTCGCAAAGCAAAAAGCAGGATGATGGTACCCATGCCAACTGGTGCAACTATTGTATGCACAACTTTCACCAAAACAATCAAGGCAAAAGCTTACTTCTTCAGTTATATTAACATTGTAAGTTTGAAACTATTAAAATTAACAAAAAAACTTATTTACACAAAAATTATAAAAATTGAGATATAAGTAACATGTATACTTATTGCTGGTCCTAATATAAAGAAATACATTCAGAACAATTTAAAGAACATATTATATAATATGAACTCCTCAAGGCTTTCTAAGGTTTACGCGAATTTCACTCATTCTAATGAAACAAGTTTTACAGCAAGGAGTGAAGATTGACGAGTCCTGCCGCAACCATGGTTGCTGTGAACTATCTCACAACCGACGCCAGGAGGCCGTGTGGTCACAGACTGCACGGTAGGCGGGGGGCAACCCCCCAATCTAAAGTGAGCCGAATGGGCTCACACAAATCCGTTGAAGCATTAGGGCCTTCGGGCCATTAGCATAGATCCATCCGAAAAAAAAAAAAAAAAAAAAAATGTGAACTATCTGTAACGTCGGGCATGTAAAAACAATGATATTAAAAAATCCATAGAAGTTCCTTCACTATAACTTCATATGGCATTAATTATTTAAATGGGGTATATATTTCTGCAATACTGTGAAAAGTTTTTACTATGTACTAGAAGATTCCGCTCTTGAACTTAACATATGTTTAATATGTATGGACGCTTTAATGCTATGGAATATTTAATAATTTTATTGATAGTGGTAGTCCACTATTTAGTTACTAGTACTAACTACAAACATGTATTACGTAATTAATTTTTTTCTTTTTTTTTTCGGAAGGGCTAGACTTTTCTGTCTGATGGCCTTTAAGCTCAATCGGTACAGTAAGTGAGCAGATGGCTCACTTAAGAAATATTAGAAAGGGGGACGCCCACCTCCGCGCCCCGTAAGGGCGCGGTTCATCGCGCACGCTGCTCGGGAGAGCAGGATTTGGACTAGTCAAATCCGATACGGTCGACGAATCTTTTACGGTTGAATTTAACCTATCATCATGAGGGCCGGTCCTCATCCCTCCATCTGTAGTCCCTCTCCAGAGGGAGGGATGAGGACCGGTCCGGGTCCGGGGCGGGTCATGCGCGGTGCCCAAGCAATCTAGCGGTAGCGTAGTGCAAAATTTTTGATATGTGATGATGAATATGATACTATGTGCGTAATCGCTTTGTCCATATTCCAATTAATCTAGAATATAAATTATATATTATATATAAATTAGAGAAAAATGATGATTTAGTATTTTAACTAGCCAATGCCCGTGTATGTATGCGGCCCAGCTCCACTGCAACTCACGGACATGCTACGCATCCATTGACATTTTCTTCTTTAACACACGTGCGTAGACTCTGCGTGGAGCCGCGCCTTAATAATATTATCTATCTAATATATAAAATTCTCGTGTTACGGTGTTTGTAATCAAACTCCTCCGAAATGGCTCGACCGATTCTCATAAAAGTTTGTGTGCATATCGGGTAGGTCTGAAAATATTTATTTTCATATCCCTAAATGTTAAGGGTGATCCACCTCTAATTTTTTTGGAAATATTTTTTTGTTTTTATGATAACGATATGGCTGTAAATCTAAGCTAAAGCGGGCGAAGCTGCGGGCAACAGCAAGTATTATATAATATGATAAATATATTTTGACAGTTGTTTACGACCCATAATGATTTTGTCCAATTTCATTAAAATCTATTCAATGACTTGAAAAGTGAAAGATACCCGATTGACTATTTTTTTTTATTTTATAGATATTTAAACTGCAAGACGATATAATTTTTTAATGTTTACGCAAATTTCACTCATTATAATGATTTAACTTATATTTATAATAACTTGTTTACGGATTCACTGATCTTTCACGGATATAATATTTGATCCCGTGACCATGGTTGCTAAAAAGTATCCGAAACATCTAGCATCTAAAACGGGATAAATACCGCAAAAAGTTGAGGATATACTTACAAGGCACTGGAGTGACGTATTTTTCTGGATCAGTCGCTATCAGTCTTCTGCGTAGTTCATTCCGACCAACTCCTGGGGCTCCAACTAGTACGATTGGACGGACAAAGCCGGGCCTGGGGTATAGTCTCGCCACTTCCTCATAGGTAGGCACCATTTCACGATCAAAATCGTCATTCTCCTTGATGTCGTAGATAATTTTCTTCACCTTCGGCGTCGACTTACAAGGTAAAAGTGCGGTGGCGTTAGTTGTAGGTGAACACGGTGTTTTGGTGGCACAGTCCGAATTAGCTGTAGAGGGGCTACACAGTGCCGGCTTACCTGATAACAAGAGCGAACAACAAACGTTAAAACAAAGGAAATTATGCCAATGATTTTTATAGTATTTTAGTAAGATAGGCCAACGGGCATATTAACCACATGCTGGTAAAATGATCAGCGTCACCTACGAACATTTACAAGTTAACCTAAAACTAGCTCAGGCAAATCATTCACATGTGCATTTACCTGATACGTAACATGTTAAGTCTCTATGTCAGTAATTACACTGCCTGTCTTGCTCTTTACTACGAAACACATCAAAGCTGTTGAGGTAGAACCAAGCAAGATGGTGGTACCCATACGGACGAGCAAGGCACATGGCATCTTTCCACCGGTTTAACATAATGTTTGGTGATATTGTTTTTTTTCTCTCTAACGCCGGGAAATGTTCTGAGGCATCTCGCGGGGGAGCGCGTCTCCCCCCTTCTTATAAGAGGTATTATATATATATAGTATTTTGTCCCCTCTTCTTATAAGAGGGGTATAAAGAGCCGCTCAAGGTGCTGGGCTCACCCTAGGCTAATGAGCCCCACCGCCACGTCAAGGCTTGAACCATGGTGGAGTGGTGATATTGTTCTTATAATGTATCCTAATCAGTAAAATCGTAGTGTAGTAGCGTATTAACAATTGCATAAAAAGTCTATAGTTAAAAAAAACCTAATAATAGCCTACATTATTAGGATATTTTTTACGTGTGCAAAATTTCATACAATTCCATTCAACCCGCACCTCATGATCAAGTTAGTTACTCAAGTTAGTAAACAAGATTGACTCATAACCACTCAGCCGCCCGCGCGTCAATACAAAATATAACGCACACGTCCGCGCGCGCTCCCCGTAAAAAATCGCGTCTAAGTTGTCAATGAATGGGCATAGAACAAGCTTGCCTGAACGTCCATAGTCGCAGTATTTATTACAGACCATCTAGTATCGAATAATTGGAACTTTTCGAAAATTTTAATTGATAATTTTTTTTTACGTTTAAACGGCGCAAGATGGCCGGGTAGCCATAGTTACGATGGCGCGAAACTGGACAATTGTTTAGGTAGATCACTTCACCTGGGCAGCTGAGTGGTTATCTTACGAGCTTGAGATTTAAAATATTAAGAAAAATTCACACCATCTAAAGTTTGTGGATCCGTTTGTCTGTCGTGAAGTATACGACCTTCTTGGAGGGCTCTCGAAGGTATTAATCCTGCCCTCATTATTCTATCACATTCACGCCGAGCCTGCCACCTGAAAATATAACAGAATGAGTTATTTGGCAGATCCTTTGTAGCCGCCACACAGTATTTTCAGATAAAGTTTAAAGAATTTATTCTCATAAAATATAGGTACAATATCCAATTACATGAGAACAAGACATTCGAACTTATACTACTTGATTATTATAAAAAGCTTTTAATCCAATCCTTCCGACGGACGTAGAAGAGGTCCAAGACCCAAGACATTATTAAAATGCCTCCACGCCAAGGCCCCCGGGATTTCCAACAAGGTATTAAAAATACTACCGCCGCTCTAGTTATCCTCCTGGTTAACATTATAAACGCCCTCCTCAAGGGTTTTAGGTTCCCCGATATATGGAAAGAAACTACGGTCATAGGAATACCGGAAAACTGCGCTCGGAACCGTCGAGCTATCGTCCCATAAGCCTGATAAGTTCGTTAGGAAAAATCTACGAAAGAATTCTGCTTAGGCGGTTGAAAATAATCTTTTCATATATGAGTAATTCGCCTTCCCCACCGCCACCGTATGACGGAGGATATACTCAAGAGAGTTCCATAAGAAAAACAAACACGACACGTATTCTGTATTCTTCGACATAGCAAAAGCCTTCGATAAAATCTGGCACGAAGGCCTCATATACAAACTATTCAAGTTAGGAATACCGGACAGACTAGTCAACATCATCAGCGACTACCTTTCTGGCCGGCATTTTAGATATAGTGTAGTGGGCACTTTGTCTTCTCGGAGACCTCTGAGGGCCGGAATCCCACAGGGCTCCGAGCTGTCTCCGACCTTGTACAACTTGTATACCTCCGACATCACCGAACACCCGGCGGTTAAACGGGCTCTGTTTGCAGAAGACACCGCTCTGTATATCACCCACCCCTCAGCCGCAAGGGCTTCCACCATCCTCCAGCGTGCCGTCACCGAGCTGGGTGAATGGTTCGCAAAATGGAGGATTGATATAAATCCAGAAAAAAGTGCCTCCACAAAATTCTCCGTGGGAGGGTCACAAACAGACGACCTTATCATACCATGAAACCGATAAGGTTAAACAATATAGAAATACCCAGAGTAGATCAGGTAAAATACCTGGGGGTCACCCTTGACAGGTCGATGTCATTTAGACCACATATAGAGACAGTCACCAAAAAGGCCAAATTCGTCTTGAGCCGTTTATATTTCTTAATTAACAAAAACAGCAAAATGCCCCTCAGGCATAAGCTAACTCTGTATAATACTTGTATCCGACCCATTGTCATACTCTTGTGTCGCGTTCGCGCATGTGCCACAAAGTGGTCTGAATGCACTACAAATAGTCCAGAATAAATTCTTACGCATGGCAACCGGTTGCCCGTGGTACGTAAGAAACATCGACCTGCATAGAGACCTCAGATTAGAGTCCGTCAGAACGTCACTTTTTAAAAGGCACTCCTCTACTCAAACCCGCTCATCGTGAGCGCGGCAATCTTTTCCCCAGATAGGTCAGTTCCAATTAGACATAGGTTACCTAAGCATGTTTTAACAGATCCAGCTGACGAAATCTCTCAGCTACTAATGCACGACGCAAAAGCGCGACGCGAACGTTACAACATACACAGTATTACACACATACACGGTGCTAGGTACACCTGCACACCGCTTGGGACTTGGGATCGTAAACGACGTCGACCCCTACACATAAGCGAAAGCTTAGGTTCGAATCCGATACGAGTAGACACAAACCCAGACTTCACTAACAGCAGTAGCACTACGCTACCGCTAGATTGCTTGGTCACCGCGCATGACCCGCCTCCTTCTCCATTAGGATGGATGAGGGCCGGTCCTCATGATGATAGGTTAAATTCAACCGTAAAAGATTCATCGACCGTATCGGATTTGACTAGTCCAAATCCTGCTCTCCCAAGCAGCGCACGGGATGAACCGCGTCCTCCTTTCGAATATTTTTTAAGCGAGCAATCTGTTCATTTACTGTACCAATTTTTGCAAAAGAAATTTTACTATTGTTAGATTAAAAGTACATTTTTTTCTAATTATGATACTATGGGTAAAATCCATCCTATAACAAAACTTAACAAAATTAGGACCATAAATCATAGTCAATCTTATTTAAATATAGGTCATTAATAAAAGAAATTATAATTACCAATAAGCGTCGTCTTGAGAAACTATATGCAGTATATCGCCTTTTCGAAAACTGAGTCCTGCCTCCTTACAGGGTATATATGGATCATCTGCCGGGTTATAGTTGAACAAGGCTCGGACCCTCACTTTACTTTCTCTCGAACCGCCCTTCCCAAACGACGGTACCAGTTTAAAAGTTATCGTTCCTTCCGAATTTTGCTGTTGAAACAACATTGGAGTATTATTCTATAGATATTAATCTTTAGAATGCCAAAAATATTGTACGTGCTAATGATGAATTAAGGTAAGTGTCCACATGTCCTCATCGTATGCATCGCATCAAACGTAGTATTATTTGTATAGAAAGTCACACAAGTGCGTCCACTGATCCGCACATTACGACGATCGCACTTTCTATTCGAAGAATACTATTGCGATGCGTTTAAGACTTAAGTGAAGCACCACACGCTTTTTTTTTCACAATAAATAATATCATTTTATTGTTGATTCATTTAAGTCTTGAGTTAAAAATTAGAAAATATTTTTGGATTGATTTGCTATTACAGCGTTTTTTTAGTTTTTTTATTACTATTATAAGTATTTTTTTTTATTAATTTATAGTGTGGATTTTTTTTAGTTAATTTACATTACCTAACTTATGGCAATCACTCTAGAATGAGAGAGGGACAAAAAACCACACAAGTGATGTAGGTAATTTGCGCACAAAAGGTGTGCATAAGGCTTCCTTGGATGTGCTATCCTAATTATCCTGATCAGGATATTGGAAAAAACTTATTAAATTAGTGTATTGTCATCAGTCTTTGAAAATTGTACAAAGTTTCTATTGAATCTGACGTCTAAAATTGGGTTAAAATAACGATTAAAGTTTCCGTTTCAGATACATACATATAGATAAAAATGAAAATGTGTTCGTAATGACTTGGTTAAGTCTTGCTAAAAGGATTATTCTGGATATGGAACACGGTGTCATAAAGAGGTTTAACGAACTTCTTAAGACACGCGCCTTGTTACAGGCTTATATTTATATGGGATTTTACTTATTGGAGATAATTTTGTTGAGTGGACGCGATTGAGTAATTAGTTTTATCCAAAAGTGTGATAACCGGTTATTTTCAAATTGTGATCAATAGATTTTTCGTGATTTAATAAGCATATAGTCTTTTTATGTTAGTTGGATAGACAAACGGGCAGATGAGCTACATGATTGTAAGTGGTTGACGTCGCCCATGAACATAAGCATCGTGTCCAGAGACGGCTAAGAAACCTTGTTACGTGTGATACGAGTATTTTATTTCAGAATATTATATTTCGCTTCTATATTTATACAGCATTCCAGTCTCCAACCGCGTTTGCATGTTCTTTTTTATGTAATCCTATCACATTATACGGATTTCATGTTCACATTCTTTATTAAAGCTTTTTCATTAAAATGTCATGAAAAATTGACTCTAGAGATTAAGGAATCGAATACCTAATAAGATATTGGCAAACGGAAAAATAATGTAAAATATCTATTTCTTTTTCTTTATAGCATAGGAGGGCAAGTGAGCAGTGGAACCCCTTGGCGATTATCGACGCCCATACACATCCGCACACTACAGATTATGCAGATGCGTTGCCCTTCTTTTCGGTATCGCTCCCAATAGGCCACTAAGGCTATAATATAGACTAAGGAGATATCCATAAAATCAACTCACCAAGATCGATAGCACATCAGCGGGAGTTTTGTTTTCCACACTAATACCGTTAACTTCAATAACCTCATCTCCCGCGTGTATGAGACCCGATCTATCAGCAGCTCCACCATGCATGACCCGAGCAATAACTATCTTCCCGGTTTCTTCATCAGTTTTTATCGTAGCACCCTTAAATAAATCATGTACTTTGCGCATTAAATTAACATTTAAAAATATGTTTATTCTTATTATTAATATTTGTATTAAATATTATTTTATTTAAAATATTGTTAAAAGTGTATATAAATCTGTATATATATATATATATATATATATATATATATATATATATATATAATATTTAAGAAGTAAATATACAATAAAATCTTACAATAATTTTTATTATAAAAAAAAAGTATTATTATAGGCATAGGCAAAATAACAAGCATATAAAACAATTTCTAATCAAAAATAACATTATTTTAATGTAGTTATAGAACAAACAATGTGTATTGTGTAGGAATTGAACATAATTAAACTAAAGCCCAAAATAAATGGTGTAAAAATAAATGATATCAATTGCATAGACATCTAGAGATAGCAGCTAATCATTTGTCAATATCCTTGTATTTCACCTACTTGATGAAAAAAAATTGCAGATGCTCCAACAAACAGAAAGGGGCGGGTGATACTGGAAATATATGGGATAAAGTAAAGCATACAAAAGTATAAAAATATTCTTTACATAAACATAAACTTACCACTATTGGCTCTGCGCTCTGAGCTCCACCCTTTCAATAAAAAAATAGTACTTGAATATGAATTTGATTTACATATTATTAAACATATAAATACTTCAAAATAATTATA
Source organism: Helleia helle (assembly GCA_963853865.1). Classification (NCBI taxonomy): domain Eukaryota; kingdom Metazoa; phylum Arthropoda; class Insecta; order Lepidoptera; family Lycaenidae; genus Helleia; species Helleia helle. Next base: position 13,475,565 of record OY971420.1, read on the forward strand.
CACTAGGGAAATTATAATTGTTATGAACAATAATTATATGTAATATATACATTGAAGAGACTCAAATTTATTAAATGGTAATCACTTCAACGTTTATTAGGAAATACATAAAATAATATGATACATAACATTATTTATTTCACATTTAATATTTTTATTGTATTATATTTTGTTAATGATAATCACAAATAGCTGCTATTTCTAAATGATTTTAAAATAAATTTGCATTATAATATCATGTATTAATTTCACATTGAGCACAGTACATGGAAGGTTTGTGTCTTGTATAGTAACCTAGTTTATACATACCAGTGGCTCGTCACTTTTTACTAATTGTACTATCTTCACTGTTTCCTCTTCTTCGTCTGCATCTTGTGGTATATCCGGTAAATGTGGGTAATAGTCTTTTTGTGCCACTGCATCATGTGTGCATAATATAGCCTGTAACGTTACAACGCTTATCAATCTACATAATTGTTCACTTTACTACACTACTTAATAAAACATTAATGAAAGCAAGAGAGAAGAGAAAGAAAGTACCAGTTAATATGAAAATTAATTGGAATTTGAGAATTATGAATTATAGTAATGGTATGGCATATAGTTCATTACAATATGCTTATGTACTTCAGCAATTGTAGGACAGTAAAGCAATAATATTAAACTAATAATAAACACTAGAAAATAGGTGTATGTTACACTAACCTGAAAATGTGGCTTTTGGAGCAAACTTAAAAGTTCATGGTACTCCTTAGAAGATATTACCACTTCTCCAAACATTTCTAATACTTCTAATGTAACTTGCATAGCATTAGAAAGTAATGGGTAAAATTTATCATCTTTACATTGTGCTGCTACAATTTTATTATGCACTTGAACAAGAGCATGGAGTTGTTTCGATTGGAGAAGTTCACTAAGAAATGCAACATCTTCCCCATTTGATTGAACCTCTTTTAATGAAGATAGTAATCGCGTTAGTGCTAGAAAAATTGTGTGGATGGTTAGAAAATAAATTGAAATCAATAGAAGTATTTTAGATAACATCTAGAGGAATAAATGTACGTACCTGGATCCCAATTTTCGGCAGTAGTTTCCATATTTACATAACGAAAAACACTTTATTGAGTAACAATAATACACTATTAATTGTTGTTACAACAAGAACATTTTAAAATAGTTTTAAAATGACATAATTATGATCGATCAAGTATTTTATGTTCAAGAATAGCACAATCCAATACAAGTTTCATTTTATAAAATAGTCTAGGTTTTTCTCTTTAATAATTAACTTTACAAGACCCCTATGCTGCAATATCACAGCTGTGAAAAATCTGTTATTAGATAGATAGATCACAGAAGTTTAAATTAGGTGCATTGAATTTTAATTTTTATTTTTTAGCACAGTATGACAGCGCAGAAGAATATTAATGTTACCGCGTCAATAATCATTTTTTCTCCACATTTGTATTAGAAAATATTTTACAATTGAATAAAACTTAGCACAAGTTATAAGCCACGAAAACTGGGGCAATAATAAATATTTTTTAAATGTTTATATTTAAATTCGGTATTTAATATTAACGCTTTCAACTTATTATATTCTAAAGCAAAAACTAAAATGACAACACTGACAGACTAGAAACATAAATCTAAATGTAAAACGTAAAATCTGTGATGGTGCATTGAGTGACAAAAATATTAATTCATACATCATAAAAGTAAGTTCATTTTTCCAGGACTTTTAAATTTATTTCTTACTAATCTTAGTATTATCTATCAAAGAGTTGTTAGAATATACCGGTACTTGTTCTGACAATGGCGCTAGTGATTGATCGATCGATGGGTGTACATCGCAAATTCGTAAAATTGTGTAAAACAGTGGTACGTATTAATAAAATAAACTTATCTAAAATTATATTGTACAGCCTCTGATTATACCTAAATATAAATAATGTGAATTTTGTTAATTGCGTCGAATCCCGAGATCTCATTAAACATGTAAAGGTGATTATTTATTTCATTTAAATTTGTTTACAATTTTTTACGTAATTTATTATATCATTCTATATTTATACATAATACTGAACTTAAACAATTTTTTACACCAGAATATACACTAAAGTATTGTTGATGTAAATAATAATTAAACTGGAAAACTTTATGTTGAATAATCAATTTCAACTTTTATGTTTTTATATGTATATCAATCGTATAAAATCAGATTTACGTAATATTCGCATCAAAGTGACTTTTTATAAAATATTTATAAGTACTTAACATCCAACTTTTTAGTGTTATAGTAAAACATGAACTTTAATAACTCTTAAATTCTAAAATACTAATAAGTACTTATTAAACTATACGGTTTTAATTTAACGCAAATTAATGTTTGAGATTTGTTTGAATTTCAACTCAATATATTATATATTTACTCAGTCTGTTAATCATTAATCAATCTCATTTTTATATGGTTATTTATTACCGATTCAAGTTAATTATTTAACATCCCACTGCTGGGCATGGGTGTTGAAATCCGGCAAGGAGGGTATTGGGCCATAGTTAACTTATGCTCTGGCCCAATGTGGGTTGGTGAACTTCACACACCTTCAAAGATTTTTAATCTCATCAGGCATTCAGGTTTCCTCCCGATGTTTCCTTTCCTGGTCAATTATTTAACATATAAAATAAATATAGCATGAAATTAAATTATTACATTACTTATAATAATTACTTAAAGTTTTTACTTTTATGAATCTCACACCATTCAGACATGAGATAGTAGTACTATCTTATGTCTGAATTATTAAGAGAATTATTTAATAAAAATTATTTATTCTTAATTTTATAAATAAGAATTATTTATTCTTCATTTTATGGGTTTTAATAGGCAATATTTGGTATCATTATCAGCCTGGATCTCTCTATTGCTGAACGTAAACGTAGCTGCCACTTTCATAAATCACATGATTGCTCATTGCCTAATACTGAATGCTATGACAAAATATATTATTAATGGTCGGCTGGTTGAGTGGTCAGGCAGTGTAGTGGATCTTGAATGGTAGATGTGGCTAATGGGGTCACCTTCGAACTCAGACACAACAAATCAGAAAAACTATTTATTTGAACATCAACATTTAGAATTTATATTTGATTAAATATGATCATTATGAAATTTATAGAGAATACAAAAATTATATCAGAAAACTAGACATGTTACTTCTTCAATTGATTTTGACAGAATTATAAAATATTACACAATCCATCTTTTATATCTAAAAACTGACATTCCAAATTTAAAGTAATTCAAAATAGAATACATACTTAAAAAACCAGACAGATCGTAGTTGACATCAAAAGAGTATGTATAATCTAAGATTACCAATCAACAGTGGACACTACGCAGAAGTTGCAGGTTAGAAAAGAAATTGGCGGCAAGGGCAGATAATTTGTATGATGAATATAGATGTCTGCACTGGGTCATAATTTCTTAAATTTACTTCCTAGTACCCATAACACAAGTTCTTACAAACTTTCCACATGCCTAGGTTGTTATATTATTTCCTTAAAAAATGTATTGCTTAGTGCAATCCATGTTGAAAATGTAAGATGTCAAACTTCTAATACACAACATTATTTTAATACTTCTAAATCATATAATGAACTAGAAGTTTACCTTTCACATATTACGATGGTGAAATATTTTAAGTTCTGTGTTGCTGACATATTATTAAATAAAACGTAAATTATATATTTTCTCAAACCATTATAGTTGTACTCACGGATCTTCCCTCCTTTTTTCTTATTCACAGAAAATTGGTTTCTTTGTGTTTCTTTATAATAAGTTTAATGTAACATAAAGAATCAATCCAGTATTCAAATATATCTAAAATCTTGGCAATTCTTCATAAGTAGAAATATTAAAACTAGTTGCTTCACTGCATGTTTTATCTTGTTATAAATAAAACTACACAGCAAAGTAAATGTGATTGCTGTATTATTTTTAAATACATATAGCTCTGAAAATATACCAGTCCTTGTCTTAATCCTAAATATAAATAATTTCTATATGTATGTAGGACATGTGTGGTAGTGTTTGGGTAGACGAAGTGTTAGTCGACCATAGAGATGATCTTATTATCAGCAATCAGTATTGGATGTAGGTGCTGAGGGATTGGTCGTCTTGGCGTTTATTAAGTAAGGCCTATGTTTAGAAGTGAACGGATAGGGGCTGATGATGTATGTACTATGTAGGTACTTTGAAACATGTAAACAGCATCATTTAGACAATTTAGATAAAACTTTCTTTTATATATAAGTATTTATTATGCTACTGTTGGGTAATAGATTTTTTTTAGGTATTAACAATATGTTTGGTTAAAGCTGCTATTTTATAATTTGAAAAATTGCAACACACACAATGTTGTAAATAAATGATTTAAATTTTCTGAAACCAAAATTTTCAAATAACTAATATATATTTGAAATTCAACTCATCCTTCTGATACAAACAAGTTATAAAAACATTCACCTTCATTATTTCTTTTATTACGCAAGACTTGAAGATTTTAATAATGAATATTTTATAATTAGTGATTTCCACTGCCACAACAATTTGCTGATAAGGTTTGGGTGTGCCCAGCATCTTGCGCGAAGTAAATTAAACCGAGACAGCTATTCTTTGTACCCCTCTTATAAGAAGAGGGGACAAAAGAGCAGGGGGAACAAAGGGCGAGTATGGGAACCTCACCCTATTGCACTGTCCCGACATTGGGAGGGGTTGATCTGTAGTGCGGGAAGACCCTGTGGAGATGGTGTCGATCCCTTGAGTGACTGACTAGTCATCGAGGTTTTTTTATGTTAGTTGAATAGGCAAACTGGCAAACGTACCACCTGATGGTAAGTGGTTGCCCATGAACATAAACTAGTATACCTGGAACGAACCCAGGCAACTCATTTATGTGTTGCCTATCCTGAGACATAAGATGTTAAGTCTCGGTGCCAGTAATTACACTGCCTGTCTTGCCCTTCTCTCCGAAACACAACAAAGCTGTTTCACGGGAGAAACAACCATGATTTTGGTACCCATGCTTCGCGCTTCCCTCCCACCGGTGCCCTGTTTGCTCAATAGATCCGGTGCACCTCACCAAAGGCGGTATTAGTGGCACTCGCCGGGTTTTAGTGGGTAGGGCTTCGTACACTTTACCATCTTTCGGGCGCAGCGAGTCCCACATACCCATCTGGGGAGTCTCCTGCAAGCACTGTCACGAGGTCATGATGCTGTGCGGTCCATCCATGCACACCTCAAGGGTTTGTTGGGCCGAGTCCTCCGCAGCGCCACACTTGAGGCAGGCTGCCTTCGGCGCTCTCCTGGTAACCCGACACAGTTGCACACCGAAACATCCATATACGGTAAGCATCTGAGCCAGATGGAAGGTCTTCTGGCGTCGCGTCCACCCTGCCAGGATCTGACGCAGTGCCTGGGTCGTACGTTGGTCGTACGGCGACAGCATTAGTACCTCCCTCCACCACAGCCACTGTTGCCATTGCCCGCACTCGTGAGAGCTCCTCCCAGCTAGCTGACTCACTGACTTATGACCTCTGTAAAACGAGAAGGCGCACCCCGGCGAGCACCAACGCCACGAGCTCCGACGGCTGCCACCTCCTGGGTGAGGGTAATCGGGATAGTCTATGCGCGCTGCATTCTCCACAGCAGCGCTTTATTTCGAGCGGTGAGGGAATCCGCCCGGATAGAGGTTCCATACAAGGGCATCCTCTGACAGACTCCGGAGTACAGCCGCCTGCAGGCTTCGCTGGGCCTCCTATGTTCGGTAGGAGCCGGTACAGCGCTGACGCCACTTTTGTGACCTTCGGCCTCAGTTGTTAGAAATGGAGGGCCCAAGGTCCATCTCCCGTCGAGGATGAGCCACCTATAAATCATCGTGGGACTCGCCCTGACCTCCGTCTCTCCGATATGAAGTCGTACTCCCGGTGGGGGCCCTTTCCTCCCAGGCCCGCGGAAAAGCAATCTTGTCACAGAGAGATACGCCTACCGAGATACGAAAGAGAGTCGTATCACCCACCCTCACCATGGTTCAGGCCTTGACGTGGCGGTGGGGCTCAGTAGCCTAGGGTGAGCCGCTGCACCTTGGCCTAGCTAATTGAGCCGGGGGGGGGGGGGGGCTCTTTGTACCCTTCTTATAAGAACTCTTCTTATAGATAGATAGAAAGAGCAGGGGGCAAGGGGTGAGGGTGGGAACCTCACCCCATTGTTACCGGTGGGAGGGAAGCGCTGTGCCGCGCTCCCGGCTGCATGGGTACCACCATCTTGCTTGTTTCTCCCGTGAAACAGCTTTGCTGTGTTTCGGAGAGAAGGGCAAGACAGGCAGTGTAATTATTGGCACCGAGACTTAACATCTTATGTCTCAGGATAGGCAACACATAAATGAGTTGCCTGGGCTCGTTCCAGGTATACTAGTTTATGTTCATGGGCGACATCGACCACTTACCATCAGGTGGCACGTTTGCCAGTTTGCCTATCCAACTAACATAAAAAAAATTGTACTGTCCCGACGTTGGGAGGGGATATTCTGTGGTGCGGGACAACCACTCTGTGGAGGTGGCGTCGGTCCCTTGCGGGACTGACTAGCCGTCGAGGTGCCCTGTTAGCTTAACAGATCCGGGGCACCTCAACAAGGCGTCACTGGTGCCACTCGCCGGGTTTTAGTAGGTAGAGCTGCGTCCATTTACCATCTTTCGGGCGCAGCGAGTCCCACATACCCCTGGGGAGACCCACTCCTCAGGCGGGATGCTTGATGAAAAAAAAAATAGAAAAAAAAATGGTATCACCCACAGCTATCAATTGTCACTATATGGTCATTCCACAAAAATCGGGCTACTTTGGCAGTAAAGCCCTAAACTTTTTAAAGATGCTTTTGAATACCTTAGTAGTGTATATTATAGGTAATTAATTAAATATGTTATATTTAATAAAAACATTTTACAAAAAATTAAAACTGACTTCAAAAATACTAAACTAAAAAGTAATAAAATAACAGTTTCTTTAATGTTTGTGCTTACAACATATAATCAACTTAATCTTCTACTAATGTACAAACTTTGCGTTTACCACGTCATTATAGTTACTTTTTGGAGTCGGTGTCGTATTTGTTGCTGTACATTACCTACCTACCTAGCTTGGCTGACACCGACTCCAAAAGTAACTATAATGACGTGGTAAACGCAAAGTTTGTACATTAGTTGAAGATTAAGTTGATTATATGCTGTAAGCACAAATATTAAAGAAACTGTTATTTTATTACTTTTTAGTTTAGTATTTTTGAAGTCGATTTTAATTTTTTGTAAAATGTTTTTATTTCTTAATTTTTAGTGATTCCGAAACGCGTCGTCTTGGCGTTCATTGAAGGAGGCATGTTCAGCAAATAAAGGATGATGATGATGATGGTGATGGTGATGATGATGATGATTACGATGACCGCGACATACTATGGTGTGCTACCAAAGCATCCTATACAATTGTTACTTCGACACGTAATAAAATGATCATATCATCAAGATAAACAAAACCAACCAAATATGCATTATTGGGAATAACTAAAATACGGCTTGTCAGATCTTAATAAAATTAATATGGGACCAAATTGGAAACACCAGCTTTCAAACAAAAAAATAACCATCGAAATCCATTCACAAACGGCGGAGATATCGTGTCACATACATACAAAAAAAAAAAAAAAAAAAAAAAACATACGGACGAATTGAGAACCTCCTTTTTTTTTGAAGTCGGTTAAAAAGGCCAGTCATTATTTGCTTTATTTTAGGAGATATTCAGTTTTGCAGGCATCTAGGGACTGACAGCTCTGGTTAGGGGCTGATAAACAATAATGATATTGTAATGAAACAAGTTTAAATATGCATTTAGCATCATATTTATTTGAAAAATATTTAGAATCTAATCAACTTAGAGCTATATTAGATTCCTTATTCCTTCCTATTAGATTACAAGAAGTGAAATTCTTCCAATTAAATTATTGCACGTAAAACCTAATCACCACTAAGTACAGTTTATATATTTCAACATTAGGATCAGCCAAAAGCTGATTAAAGATAGATTTTTCTTGACGAGTTTTAGCTTTTGAGATACTTTCTGCAAAACTTCGCAAAATAATGTTTTTGACCAGTTCTCTACTTTGATTGGAAGCTCCATCATTTGTTCTTTACTTATAGGTGTTAGTAATTTATTCGATTTCCCGATTTTTCATTTCAATCTAGTTAGTCAGTATTTCTGCTGTTTTTTTAAATTGGCAAAAATAGCACTTTTTTCCTGTAACACTTTAATTTCTTCTCTTCCGTTCTTCGGTTTCGGCGTTTAGCTTCAACTTGTATCAGGTTTTCGATATTGTTATATAGGTGGCGTATTTTTAAAGAAGTAAACAGTAACTTTTTTTACTGTTTACTTCTATTAGCCCAAGATCCCGGTATAAAACGACCTTCAGGCTTCACTGAGCTGGTTAATGGATGGAACGTCTTTTATATTCAATTTAATATGTCAATAAATATATTGCATATGGGTTGCCTAAAAAATTTCAGTCCAGTAAAAAACTAATATTATTAACTATACCAAGTGAAATGTGGCGCGGACAAGGAGTTGTCCTATTTTTGTGGAAATACCCATATATGTATAATGTATAAGCCTGACAAAGGATTTACCTATTTAGTCATTAAATATGCAGTGCCCGTTCTGAAAAAAGGGGATCGAGCGGCAGGACAGTCGAAATGTATGTAATGTTTGCTTTTTTTGCTACGAATTGTTTGTAGCTAACGCTTGGGCTACATCATTTTGCGATCTAATCTTTTTCAAAAGAAATGAAACTGAGAACGTTTTTCCAGTCCTCCAGAAGCGTCAAGAAAGAAAATTCCACCAGATCCGCTGAGCGATATCCATAGACCCACAACACATTGATACTAAGTAGTTATTATAAAATCATTTTGGTTCTCATTATCAGCCCATATTAGTCCACTTTAGGCAGTGAGTTGTAGAATAATTGTACGCTAGTAATAATTTAAGGGATCGGCCATCTTGGCGTTCATTGAGGGAGGCCAATGTTCAGCAGTGGACGGATAGAGGCTGATGATGATGATTATGATGATGAATAATTTAATAGTTCAATGACTTAAGGCATTTTTTTTTCTTTCAATAAACACAGATATATTTAGATAGATTTTTTGTTACTATGGTTCCATAGAAATTATAGGAATCTTATTATAAAATCATTCAAAGCATGACACCGGTGCTAGAACGTGTGATGTCATAGTCTATTAATATGTGTACACAACAAAACATGTTTTGCATTTTAATGTACTTAGTTATACTGTGGATATATTTTATACTCCTTTGTTTAATATACTTTATGTATAAAATAATAGAAAATTCATTGTGTATGTAAAATGATGAGCTCAATTAATGATTAAAAGGTCAAACAAAAGGGTCGACACATACGAAATCGTGTCCCCTGTGTGATGAATGTGGTTTGTACGGCCCGCTCGTCGACGTGGGGACAAAAATATAATTCAGTTTGCAAGTTATGACAGGAATAACTAACTCGGTCTGATACCTGTCTTATTGTTTTTAGGCAGACAACGTAATGACGAGCTACTTGGCCTGATGATACAAAGAAGTATTCACTCTTTTCCCGAGAAACGTAGTGAAGAATAGGCTTGTTTAAAATAAACATAGCAGCCTGTATAAAATATAAAAACATCATTTTGAATGTGATTCTCATCGTGAGATATTCGTGTATGAAATTGGTTATCCAGTTGAAATAGAATAAAAGCCTACTTTACTAGGGCTACGGCTTTTGTCACGAGGAGTGAAATCACTAAAATAATTATTATGAAGATTTAATACCACTAGTATAATCATACTTATCGTTTATTTGCATGGAATATGTTAAAAATAGGGGTTGCTTACTACCTACGTATCGTAAGAGGTCCGTGCTGCTGTAAGAGGCAGTGCCATGCCGCTTTGGAGCCGAAATAGGCCGGCACAACCGGGGTGGTACCTCTGGCTCACATAACACCGGCGTCAGGTGACAGCTAAGCTACCGCACGAAAGGCAACAGCCTTTCGTGCGGTTTGTGAGTTTGCGGTGGCCCATTGGGGGGCGATAGGGAAAAGGAGCGCAAAGCATCCGCATAACTTTAGGTGGATGTTTATGGCCGTCGGTAGTTACCATAAGGCTCCGATTGCTCGGTTGCCTCCTTGTGACATAATATAATGTCTTAGGTAAAAATTTCTTAGAATTGTATTAAAAGCATATTATTTTTATAATTTCAAACTTAGAACATACATATCGTATTCTTTGTTAGGATGTAATATCTGTTACTGGTCCCAATTCAAACCAGCCAACCATAGTTTCTGCATAAAAATCGAAAATGAATATAATGATTGTAGGAGCTAACCAACGGAGCTATTGATGATAATACTGACCTCTTTGTGATACATTTCAATTCACAATTTATATTAAAATTTTAATTCAAAATTAGCGGTTTGTGAATCCCAGGATATACCCAGTGTTTTTATAGTGTCACCGACCTTTATATTATGAACAGTACTTTCAAAATCCTTACAGTTACTAGGAATATGATTTAGGACATACCTACTTTTTTTTATCTATTCATATACATACATATATATATCTATTTATATAAAAAAAAAGTATTATGTTTTAGACACTAGGTATGTACACGTTTTACGTTCAAAATATTGTTTAAACTTATAAATTAGGATAAAGTTGGATGATTAAATTTGAGATCGATGTACGAACATAGATAATAATAAGGTAGTAACTATTGCTACGAAAAAAGGTACCATCGTCAAAAAAAGTGAACCGGCATTCTTACGTCACTACAAATTTATGTAGGTACAAAAAATAAACCGGTAACAGTAGCTTTTGATCTTGACCAAATTTTTTTGCAGAACAATTATCTTCAAGAGTATTTTAATTTTATTTTATCTAGTCAAGTACTGCCTTATTTTAGTGCTATATTATTTAATTAATTTAAATAATCTTAAAACCTATAATAATAGTTATGTAACATAAATTATGTAAAAATGATGATTCTAGGAACAAAAAAAAAACATCTTTCAGAAAAGTAAATTCTAGAAGAAAATTTTAACTGTAAAGAATATTTCCTTAGGTCTAAGAGATGCTTAATGCCGGCCCCGAGGTTTAAGCCGTTTCTGGCTAATGAATCCTCAACATCAGATGAAGTATCAACATTGGAATTGTTTCTGAAGAAACAATTGGAAGACGACGTCGCAAGGTTAGTAAAGCATGTTACGTCAGACTTTTGTTTTGTGCTTGTAAAAGTTAAAACCAGAATGTGAACTAAACATGTTTTACTCATCCAGTAACCTTATAGACGCTGTATGTTTATACTAATTTTTAATATTAAACTCTTTAATACAGCTCTAGCTAATCTATACTTGTCAAATGTTTCATCATTAGCAACCCGCATCCCATTCAATGGCTGAGGCATAACAAATGACTTCCTTGCCAGCTATTGCATGTTAGTCGCCAAGTAACATTTTGTACTTATTTGAAATAAAATCTAATAGTTTAAAGGTTATGCATGGAATGATGGACAATGAGGAAAAAAGTATAGGAAATTGCTAATTTGTGTTAACCTACATAAATCTTTTTTACAGAATATTCGACGAGTCTATTTATTCCGACTTTGAAGTAGTTTGTGGAAAGTCAAAAATACTAACCCATTCTTGTATACTAAAAGCACGTACCAGTCAGTTTTTTCATAAGCTTGAGGCGATCTTGCATGTGAACATCGATCGTAAGACATTTGATGAGATTTATTCTTACATAAGGTAATGGTTAATATTACGGTATTATAATTTAAATAATTCTCACACCACTATTTTAGTTCAGGAAGCATAAACCATAGATACAAAACTTCTCACAGTACTCGAGGCTTTGTTATACATATTTACAAGTTAATTAACTTAAACTTTAGGTTGTTATTTGGTTCCTTTTAATAGGTATAGTCGAATAATAATTAAAGAAAATTCACATCTTATTGTAAGTTTCAAGATTTTTTTTTTTTTTTGAGAAAATGACCTTTGCTTTGGAAATGTATACGCATAGGACTCTAATGGATAGGTTACTTGTTATATTTATTCTCCTCGAGCACAACCATATGGCTATCATGTCATATTCGAAATTGTATACCTACTGTACCAATATGTATATTGATATTTTTTTAATCTACGCTATTAGATGAAGTGTTTCAAATAATCGATTTTCATATAAACACAACTACATAATAGGAAAATTTAATATTTACACAATGCAATACGATTACTATTCATAAACATTAAAAAAAACGAAATACTATTCAACCTCATTTAGTATGTTCCAATGTTGTAACTAAAAGCAGTATGAAAGTAGAAAATAGTTATTGTAAAACGTTTAAAGTAACCTTATTTTTGTTCACAGTGATGCTTACACCGAATGCGACATCAAGAATCAAGAAAGACAAATTTTAGGCTATTTAAAGAGTAACATAAAATTATTTGACGTAAAGCCACCTAGTAAAGTCAAAGAAGATACAGTTGATTCTGATATTTTTCTTACACCTAAATGTTTAAGCCCATACATAGAAAATAAGTTAGAGCCGAGCTCATGTCTTAGTCCAAATTTCGATGTAACTAAACAATATTATGCCCTTGTACCAGGTAATTTAGAGCAAGAATTGATTGAACAAGATGCATTGTCAAACGCTTTCAAAACCATAATAGAAACGCAAGATAAAGACTTAAATAAAATTGTTAAAAGATCCAAACCTTCTTCTCTATCTCTTTCTTCTAGTCACTCTTCACAAATCAAACGTTCCAATAGTTGTGATATTATTAATAACATTTCTCTTAATAATAATAATAATAGTACCGATAAAAAAAACTCATATCCCCCGGTGAAACCTTTGGATTCAAATATCTTAAATAAAATAACGTCTGATAATTCTTGTGACCCTGTAACAGATAAAGTAGATCAGGCTTACTCTCCAGATAGCTTAATTACGGACGATCCCAGTTCTTCATCGGATTATTTATCCGCTGCGCACACCTTTTCACCTGGACTAAATGTAACAGGCTTTCCTAATTTCAATGTTGGGGATAACATTACAAAGGTGGATAATATAGTTACCTTGTCTGATTCGGGATTTGAAAATACTGGCATGATGGAAAGTATCAGTAGTCATAAGGATGTAACATTAACAGATCTATCTATGACAGAAAGTATTATACAAGACATAATGCCATTAGATTCAAATGAACCACATGCACCTAGCACAGATCAACCTGAATCTTACTACTTATTTACTTGTAATACTTCTAATATCTTAAATTCAAGTAAAATGCCACAAAAGGATACTTCTTTAAAATCCTATACTTCCGAAGAAAGTGAAAGCAGCGGCACTATTGCAAAGAATAATTCAGAAAAGAACAATGAAACACCCACAAATATAAGAAAATCAAGGTACAATGAGTCTACGCCTATATTGTCAGGTGGAACTCTTTTAGAAGACGTTGACTCTCTGAAATGTACAACACAACCTAACAGTCCATCGATAAGGAGAAAAGTAGATAATATACCTATAGTAACCGGTACATGTTTTGAAAATGAGCATAGCAATGTTATACCAAAACCTTCTAAACCAAACACTTCTTCCGCGTGGGTTATAGATTTGTCTACGACAGAAGAAAAAGATGTTTCACTTCAAGATCCCAGCTTGAATAAACCCTGTGATCGAACATGCGAAAGTCTTAAATGTGAAATAAAAAATTGTAGCACTTCCGAAAATTGTTCAAAGAGCCGAAGTTCTGTCGATTCTGATGGTAGTGAAAAGTCTAGTCATAAATTTTATATTGATTTCTCTAGTATACCGGATCCTTTGCCACAGGAAAAAACAGCTAGCAATGATAGTAAAGTAGAAAAACGAAATATGTTCTCAATGTACATAGATTTCAATAATTCTGGTACACCTAAAGAAAAACCTCGTAGACTAACTCTAAGCTCAAACTCTCGAAAAAGTACAAGTGATATTAAATCTAATAAAACAGAAAAAACCGAAACTAAAACCTCTACCACAATAGAAGTTAACTCAAAATCGGACGCAAATAGAGGAACTTTTGAAATGTATGAGTCGCTATGCAACAACCTTAATATAAGCATCTCTGAAATAATCGCCGAATCAACCAACGTATCTAAAATTGATTCTTCAAACGAAAAGACGCTAGAGACTGTAGAAGAAACAGAAAATCCTAACCCGGAAACCAAAGAAGCACAAATTATACCTGAAGAATTGGAGACTGTAGAGTCGCCGGATGAATTTGTCAAACTTTCAGATTTAGATAAACCGTGTCTTAAAAATGATAATGAAATCTGTATATCTGAAAATAAAAAAAATCTTGATGATAGAATGACACGTTCCATACCAGAGAATAATTGGGGTGAAGCTGCTTATACCGTTACATCGAGGTCTATTGAAGTTATATCATCGTTTCATTCCGAAAACGCTTTAAGTTTGAACAGATTATTTCCACATTTGAAAAACGAATTCAGCAAAAGCATGCCGATCACATTTTGTGGCAGGACACGGTCACCATTTAAATCTGGGGTTCCCTCTAGTACGGGTGAAATTGACGAGCAAACTTCAGATGTTTCGGAAATTAGCAGCGTACAGAGTAGTATGTGTCGATCAGTCATTGGTAAGTATTTTTGTTGTAACATAATTTTGAAAATGGCTGTAGTTAGACAATTCGTCTCCAATTTCGTACTCATAGAATTTAAAGTATCTTACAAATTGCAAAATAATTTTATTCAAGGACTATTTCTTATAGAAGTATGTACTACTGTTTTATGTACTATTACATCCACAGATATATATGTTTGAAGTTTTCACTCTATTAGTTGAGTACTTTTCAACCTTCAATTTTTCACATTTATTTTATATGATTAAAAACAAATAAAAAAAATATATTGTGCTGCGACGCTCCGCCAGTTCTGAGCTCTGATTGGCCATTGATAGATACTTGGCCGATGGGATATACATACAGATCACTGGTTGGTTAGTTGAATGGCTATTACTCAGTGACAAATCACTGACCATTTTTGGAATTTTATGGTTCGCATTACTTCTCTATCCAGTTATATGCTCGATGTATGATGTAAATATACGAGTTATGTAAATTCATTATGTTTTTCGACTATTAAGGAGCCGTTTGATTTATTTGCGTTCAAACTTAACATCCTTGTTAGATCATGACCGGTAAAATAATGGTATAATATCATTATTTTCTTTTTTATTTATACGCAAATGAGCCATTAAGTCGATAGTTATATACATTTATCGAATTAAAGCGCTTCAAATAATTTATTATTTTTAGAATATCATGTTTCTGCAATCACGTAATTTTTTAATGAATTAAATGAAATTTTTACATTTAATTGCGGCTCTACACTCTCCCCGAGACAGGGCGAGCGCGAGAGGGTGTAATGTAGTAGTGAGTGTGTAGGTAATGCTCGCCCGTGTCGGCCTATCATCAATTTTTCTATACTAATATATTATGGAGGTAATGTTTTTAAGTTTGTATATTTTTTGGGGGTAATCTTCGGAAGTACTGATCCGATCATAAAAATTCGTTAAAACACTAATAGAAAGCCACACTACTCAGGAGGTACATAGGCTTTACTATATTTTCAAAAAAAAATTGAGATATGTTAGGTACATATCTCAATTTTTTTATGCAAACAAAGCTGAAGAGTTTGTTTGTTTGTTTGAACGCTAATCTCAAGAACTACTGGTCCGATTTGAAAAATTCTTTCAGTGTTAGATAGCCCATTTATCGAAAGTTAGGATAATAATTACTATTGTATCAATATAATATGGTATAATTGTGTGTCCTAAATATGCCTACTAAAAAGTCCGCGATGGCATAATATGTCTATATTAGTTAAATATAACATACTACCTATATCCATTTTAATACTTTAAAAATTAGCAATTATAAAGCGGTAATGTAAAAGCTATTTACAAAAATACGGTATTAATCACTTCATATTATAAAATAAAGTCCTACGCCCGTCCATAGATAAATAATCATCATCAATCCGTGTACGGCTGTACATCTAAGCTAAACGCGGGTGAAGCTGCGGGCAACAGCTAGTACTATAATAGTTAGGCTATTATGGCTAAGCAACCTTAACAGGTTTATAGGGGTGGAATCTAATAGTGGTAAAATTGGTATTAGGTTATTAATCCTTATCCATTTAAACTGTTTGATAAATGAGGCTGTGATTATCTGTGTACGTGTAAATTCCACTTTAATTATTCGGATCGTACTTTTCGTTTAGAAGTTATGACTGGTATAAAAATTCTGTAAGTAAGATAAATGTAATGATTTGAACAAACTGCTATATGTTAAGTCTAACCACCGAATCGATTCAAATTAAATTTGGTATGGATATAGTTTGAAGCCAAGAAAATGTGATAGGAGAGTTTTGGGACGAGGCCTAACGAGCGTAATTTTTTGAGCTGCGAGTCGCGGACTTTACCCACAGTGAGTTTGCGTCGCCGTGAGGCACAAACAGAACTTTAGTATGAAATCGAATACAGCGTAAATCCTGCGACTCACGTCTCACAATTACGCTCATTTGGTCGGCCTCGCCTTTTTCGTGAAAAAATTTCACGGGAACCGGAGCCACATGAGCAAGTAAACGGAACAGAGGCTAAGCTTCCATACAACACGTAAAATTGTTACCTTTTATGGTAGTGTTGTCAAAGGTGGATAAAATAATAAAAAAGGGATTTTTTATTGTATAGTAATCTATGTATGTGTGTAAATAATAAATATATTATCTATCTTTATTACAAAATATTTATTTATAATTTTTAATCTCAATAATATTTTGTGCCTTTTAATAGAGTGGTAAATTCTAATGGAATAATGTAACGGAAAGCACTCTCATGGCATATCAGTTTTTATCATACTATTATAATATTCTTTATCCCGAACAGGAGATCGTCTCCTAATTTCGTAATTTGTATACTTAAGTTTATTTTTACTGAAAAGTTTAGCTAAGATTTAAGATCGGGTCAAATGTTTCGATAACTAGAGTTTAGAGAGTTCAATATTTTTTTAAAGGAGGTGTCCCTTAAAAAAATATTGAACAAAAGTAATAATAATTAGTAGAGTTAAAATAATAAGTTACAACTTACCTATTAAAATAAAATTCATTTATTTCAGGTTAATCACCCATATAAGTATAATATTTAATTTAAATGATAAAAATAATACCTAACACTGAAATCAAATACTAATAGAATTAATTTCGAAAAGAATTTCAAATTAAAATTTTTAAATGTATTATTATTGGAGTCTTTGCGATAGTTAAAATATGATTTGTTTTTATTTGCTTTATTAATGTTCATGCATAGTACAGTATACGGAGTATACCATATTGACACTTTTTACTTTTAATTATCAACAATTATTTAAAAACGACGTTTAAAATATGACCCGTTTTCATATGCTCTATTTTCATTTTATGTTATTTTTTATTGTTCATACACACAGTACAGTACACAATATTGATACATTTTACTTTTAATTAATAAAAATGTATGAACGATGTTAATAAATCGATATATCCGCCAAGCTAAAATAATAATTAAATTTACAACGCAACTTAACGCGTGCACTCAATACCCTGCGGTTGAGCACTTGTGGAACCGGTTTTGACCGGTTTCTACTCGTACGTGACGAGCCACAAGTGCTCTCGCACACAGGTGTAGGAAGCTTGTAGTAGTGCAATCGATTAGCGCGGTTGTTTGAAGGTTAGACTCTGTTCCGTTTATTTACTCATTTGCCGGAACTACTAGGTGAAATGGCGGTGACGGGTATAAACTGTCAAAGTAAAGTTTAGTCTCTACAAATACTAATATTTTGGTAATTACACTGAGTGACATAGGCTATGGAACCTGTGGGAGGGAAGCGCTGTGCCGCGCTCCCGGCTGCATGGGTACCACCATCTTGCTTATTTCTCCCGTGAAACAGCTTTGCTGTGTTTCGGAGAGAAGGGCAAGACAGGCAGTGTAATTACTGGCACCGAGACTTAACATCTTATGTCTCAGGATAGGCAACACATAAATGAGTTACCTGGGCTCGTTCCAGGTATACTAGTTTATGTTCATGGGCGACGTCGACCACTTAACATCAGGTAGTACGTTTGCCTGTCTGATTTTGCGCATAATATAAAAGGATAAAAGAGGTATTATGGATATGTCCTGAATCAGATTTATAAAACTTCAATCTTTGAAATGAAACACTGACATCTTCAACATTATCATTTTGTATAACTTGATATTAAATTTCAGAAAATAGCACTACAGAAGACACAAGTCAGTCGTCTAACATAATAGGAAATAGTCAATCTCGATTGGGTCAGGATTTATTGAGGATGTTCTTAGAAGAAATAGCGCCAGATGTGATTGTAGAAGTATCGGGAAAACGAATAAAGGCGCACAAATGTATATTGTCATCCAGGTATTTTCCAATGAACAAAAAATTTTTTGTTTGTTTTTGTAACCTGTCTAATTGATTTGATTAATTTATTTTTGTAGGTGTCAATATTTCGCTGGTATTCTAAGCGGGGGTTGGGTAGAAAGTGCTGGTAACATTATTGTTTTGCCTCCGTGAGTATATTATATTTTATACTTTTTGTATTTTACATTGATTGTTACTAACATTCACTTGTGCAATTTTGTAGGTTTTCGTTTAATGTAGTACATTTTGCACTATGCCACATATATTCTGGTTTATCGACTATACCGGACTCGATAAGTATAGTTGAACTAGCAACTATTGCAGACATGCTAGGATTGGAAGGTCTAAAGGAAGCAATAATGTACACACTGAAATCGAAATACTGTCATCATTTTCACACGGTAATTGCGTTATATACATATTTTGTAACTATTTGTTTAAATTAATGATTTCTTCAGTAATATTATTGATAGTCATAATATTACTATGAACTCCTAAACGGCTTGACTGATTTTGATGAATTTTTGAGTGTGTTCAAGTGGATTCCAGAATGGTCACAATTTGGTCCACTACAAAATGCTTTGTACAGGACGACGTCTCTCGGGTCCGCCAGTGAAAATAAATATTGTTGGTTCCTTTGAAAGTTTATTTTTATATTTCAAATTATAAGTCATTATTATATCTGCAGCCGTGTCACGTTTGTACTGCCGGAGTCTTGGAATGTTTTCCTTTATCGTCGGTGTATGGCTTAGACGACCTATATAGAAAATGTTTGCGATGGATCACCAAACATTTCTCAACGGTTTGGCCAACTAAAGCATTCGCAACGTTACCCAAGGAATTGCTTGACAAATGCTACTTGGAACATTTGAACAACTTTAAAACTGAAAATGTTCTGGACACTGTGTACGGATGTGGCATCACGGGTAATTTCTTTTTTGTTGTTGTATACATGTAGTACTAATTTGGGACTTAATTCGGTGATTTTAAACCGCTACTCTTACAAAAAGTTTCCTTAAATGTGATACGTGAAATTAGAGTTATAATCAAGATAAAAAAGATAAAATGACGACCTCCGTGGCTCAGTGGTGAGCGCGTTGGTGCTCAAGCCGGAGGTTGCGGGTTCGAATCCCGCCAGGGAACAAAAAATATTTTCTGTATTCCTGGGTCATGGATGTGTATTAAATATGTGTATTATATAATAAAAATCTTAAATATATGTATAGTATAAAAGTATTAAATATATTTCCGTTGTTTGGTACCCGTAACACAAGTTCTTCAAGAACTTACCACGGGACCAGATTGACGTGGTGTGAAGCGTCCATAGATATTATTATAAAAAAAATAAAAAAAAAATTCGAAATAGCAAATTTTGAGTGAATCACAGAAAATTAATCTTATAATTATTTGAGATACCCATTGATAAACTAAAAAACTGTTTGATGCACGACTTTTTTATTATAAATGTAGTATTATATTGTCTTTTGGTTTTATGATTAAATATATTAATTATTGTGGGTTGCAATGCTCTGTATTATTATTATATAATTGGTTATATTTTATCAAAGTTCAACTAACTTCACTGCTAATTAATATCGTTTCATATGCAACAATTATAATCTTGAAATAACATATTGTGTAGAAGCAATTAATTAAACAAGTAATAAGAAATTTTAATCGATATCATAAGGAAATCTATTATGGATTAAATTTACTTCCAATGTTATGACACATTATGGCAATAGAGGCCGATCTTTCTATAATGTAATTTCCTAGGTTTCACTATCTCTGGGTAATTGAAAATAAGATAATTATAAGTTACCCTTCAAATTTTGGACTTACGTTTTGTCGAAGCGTCTTCTAATTTTAATTATTTTTTAGTGGCGACTCTTCATAGCAGCAGGTGGGCTGAAATAGTAGAGAATATGTGTCGGCGATTAGTAAATGCTGTAGCTCAGTTTTTGGCAAAAAATTTGCTAGATTTCTTCAAACTAATAGCAACTGCACCCCCCGACGCCCCTCACGCAGCTAAAGATGCACTAGATAACTGTCTCGCTGCTGCAATAGAATGGGCCCCGCCGGAGGAAACCTGCCGCTCTTACGCTTTCCTTTCTAATGTAGTCGCTGAAATTAAATCTCAGCATTTGTACCAACCTGACCTTATAACTAATAGCGACCAGATATGGAGAACGTTAGAGCAAAACAGTCTTCTCTACACGAGCGCAGCTACATGGAGGTTGCAATGTGAAAGCGCTTTAGTCAGGGCAGCACCGCGTGTGGTTGGAATACAAGCGTTTAAAGATTTGCCACCAGATCTACGTAAAAGGTTGCGCGAATTAGGTTGCATTATGTATGGACCACAAGTGATTGCGACAACACCACTTCACGAACGAAAATCCAGGAACAAAAACGACAAGTCAGCTAACTCATCTGCAAATCGAAGTCTAGATATGGAAAAGGTGCGGGCCTCGTTTGTTCCGTATAAAGCAAAACCCGTTAATGTTATGGGATCAATAGACGAGTTGAAAAGTAATAATGAATATAGAGATATGAAAAAACAAGCTAAAAAAACACCGCCTAAAATAAGAACAACCAAAGCTCAAGAGGAACGCGCAAAGTATAATCAAAGTAAGACGAAAAATCATGTGCCTACAAAACAGCCATTGACCGGTCCTCTCAATTTTCAAAACACGAAGCCGCGATATTTAGATCCTCGAATACGTAAAGATAGAGACAAAAAGTCTCCAACACAAACTTCCAGTGAATCGTCTCGAAATTCAAGCCCGATCAAATGCAAGAATTCAAGGTTCAGTCGACTCGAATCGAAGCGTTCTTGTGAACATAGAATAGACGCAATATCTCAAGACAGCTTAGCGTCCACTTCGCGGCCCCGCACCGCTGAACCATCGACGGATTCACTCAGTGAGTCCCAAATAAGTAATAAGTATGCTACGTACACGAAAGCGAAGCATAAAAGCAAAGGATCCATAGAACGTAAGTTTCTTTAAATATATAGCAAAGTATTAATCGTACAAGTAGAAACAGTTCTTGGTAGACTTATTAACGATTGAAATGCAAAATTGCAAAGAATATATTTATTTGCTTACCTACTCATCTCTTCAAAAAGCTGAGAAGAGTGGTAGTTAAATTTAATAATCGCGAATAATATTACAAGAATTGATAAAGTCGTTTACAATAAATATTATTTTAAGTAATGTTTAAATTACATACAGAATAAATATCTATTTAAGTGCAACCTAATCTATAACTTTAGTTTGACTACTCGAAGCATGTGTTAGTGTATTCATTAACTAAGTGAAACTAAAAACGTACATTACGTTAATTCTTCGTTGGCATAATTTACCACATTGTTTTAACTAAGCATTTAAACCCATCCCCAATCACCATAGTTCGCAAACATGTTATATTTACTAAGTAAAGTATCATATATAAATATTTCGAAACCATTATTGTTTACAGAAATACCGTCGAATATTCAAGCGCTAACACAACTACATACGCATGGTAAAACAAAAATACCCGTTTACGTAAATCAAAAACTTGGTCCCCTTAACGGTTCCAAGCCCTTCGAACCATCCAATCCGATTAAAATACATTCCGTCTCTAGTCACATAAATGGCACTTCTAACAGATACTGTGTAGGGAGTAGCCCACGAAACACTAGTAGAAGTCACGAATCACGTAAACTAACGAATACCAAATCCAATTCAATGTGCAATTCTCTACCAATCAAAGATTCTAAGACAAATTTAAGTGATAGAAAGGTATCGAGATCTTTGATGAACGCCACGAAATCAAGTTCAGCTAAGATAGTTCCGAGAACATCAAAAGATGCCTCAGCTAAGAAACCAGCTAAAGTGACCGCTAAGTCAAACAAAAGTGTCGGAAAACAAGATGCGCATAATAATAACAATTTCGGAAACTTATCTAATGATGCAAAACTGCGGCAGGTCACGCCAATTTATGTTGAGGCGACTCAAGAGATACCTGCGCTGGAACGTTCTAGCACGTTTTCGAAAGATGAACCTACATTTGAGAAAATGGGAAATCTTGATGCTGACAAATATTAAACATTCTTCATATTGTACCCAGTAGCGTCTCTTCAAAATAAAGACATTTCAATATGCTTTCGAAACCCCTGAAAACTATATACGTACTAGTAATTCCTTTAAAAAAGTTAATGAAATCGAAATATATTGTGGAGAAAAATATGCAACTGAATCTGTAAATCGATTAATAGCAAATATTACTTTATCAAAAACAATGTAATGTATTCCGTCGTGTTAAGGTGAGATTGTACCTTATTGTAGTATCTAAAAGCTTAAATTCCTTCGCAAACGTCAAATTTCCTTTTTATATTATAGCTTGACTATCTAATATAACTATTTATTTCAAACTCTTACGCTTATCGCTTCATATATATATTACAATACTTAGTAATATGCACTAACTGTGTCAATTTTACATGTCTTTCCGAACGACATGTAAAAATTTTCACCAGTTTTATCTCGTAAAATATTTTGTTCTCGTAGGTTGTATTTCTAGGTTTAGCGACAGTTTAGGTGCTTTATATGTACATTTATGAAATTAGGTTTATGTAATGTAATATTTAGTATAACATATTCTGAATACAATTTATATTTGAAATAATTTTCACTAGGCTGTAAGCTGTGTATGCTTTTTTGTACTTGTTATTCTTAAACTTAGGCCTCCATAGACGTTAAACTTGAAACTTAGAAACATTTATGGTAGTATTTGTTAAATCTTAATAATGTAATTTTATGTTCAAAATGTACAAATTCTTTGTTAAATAGTTTCAAATCAAATATTAATATAATAGTAATATAGAACCTTTTTTCCAGTGCGCATATTTAATTATGTAGCGAAGCATGTACATAACAAATTTAAATGACTTTTTTCTAACTCTACTACTCGACCATAACAATAAGGCGCATGACAGGCGACGTCCGAACCACATCTTCGTCCCGCGCGTATCCTAATAGTGGATATTAGGATAAGCGCGGGACGAAGATGGGGTTCGGACGTCGCCTGTCATGCGCCTTATTGTTTTGATCCAGTAGTACTCCTGGGTGTGATTAAAGTTAACTGTAATGTTTATTACTTATTTTATTATTTTAAAATAACCGTAACATGCTCATTCATACCTTTATTACGCTATTAGCTTTATACAGCAGTACGAAATTTTGAGGGGATACGGGTGTCCGTAATGCGACAAAAAAGTCATATTTCAAAGTAGACTTCGCTCTACTGAAGTAACTGTCAACAGCTTATATATATATACCTTACACATCTTCGTGTAGTTGACATTGTATAAGTCCCAGTCATTACAAGGTCTGGAAAAAGCAATCCTTATGAATTCTCCCTGAGTACTGGTCTTACCTATTGAATTATATTATTTCAGTTTCTAGAAGGAAACTTTCAGGAAAATTCATTCGGGTTGAAACTTAATATTTACACTGCAATCGTTTACATTTTGTCTTAAAGTAGACCATACCATCACTGATCACACTTTCAAACAGTTTCAAACAGCACTTTTTTATGTCTGCCCTCTGGTCTTCTGGTTTCTTAGTTTTCAAAAAAATGCATCAGCTTTAATTACTATATTCTCTTAAACCTACGGGCCCGTAGCGAAACTAAAGGGAAGCTCGTCTATTCTTCTTAGCTCTTGGCTTCACTCTATTTAAGAAGTCATCAGTTGAAGAACTAAGCACCACGTGGAGGCTTAAAAAGTTGACCATCACAGGACTCCAGCCAGATGTGAAATATCTATATATTATAATTCATTGTTAATAAAAATATATAACGAAAGATTATAGAATAGAAAGAGTATATGAGCGCGCAGTCACACACATAGGAGTCAAGAAGAAATGGCGGCGTAGTGGTAGCATCGCGCAATGAAAGCGTCACAGCATTTAACTGTCAAGGCTCGGCAATAGATATGACACAAAAAAAAATTAGAGCCTGTCAAACGCTAGGAAGAATTGAGACGAATAAAGTTCAGAAATAGAGGCTACTTAAAAAAACGAGTAACTTCTTGTTTGGGGAACGCGTTAGTCTGTCAAAGCTTTTAAATACATCACATGATGTGATCGGCCGTCTTGGCTTCATTTAAAAGGTGTGTGTTTAGCAGTAGAACTATTTTTAAAGTAAATCTGCCTACGTATAAGCTTTAGAATCTTTAGTTAGATTTCACATCTCGCTATGTTTATCCCATAGGTGTTAGCAGTTTGTCCTATATATTATCGAATTGTGCATTGGTAGACGTAGTTATTTTTATATATTACACATGTTTAACATAAGGTATAAACTAAATGTAAGTTATTTATTTTAGCAATAGATGCGTCATGTTTAAAATCTATATTTTCTAAGCAGCTATAGACATTGTATTTTGATTTTAAGTATTTAAATAGTTATAAAATATTTTAAGACCCTGTTACAAAAATAAATGTTTAATGTTACTTAAAGTTTCGAGAATTAGCAAGCACTTAATAATAATCAAATATGATCTCAATGATGCACAGTATTTACTTATTAAGATTCAGGTTTGCATCAGCCATTGTTGTTTTAATTTTAATTACATAAAAATATTTAAACGCCTCAAGGTAAAATGTGTATTTAATTTTGTATTAAGTTAAAATATTTTGATATTTAAGTAGAATATTATTTATTTCCTATATTGATATACATTTGAAAGTATATATTATACATTTACATTTTTTTTATTCAATCTATAATCCACAAATACCCTATGTATTTGTTATTTTTATTATGTTAACATTGCTACATATTTATTTTTAAACTTTCTTTAAAGGATACACATAGACACGTCAATAAACTATTTTTTTAAAACAAAACAATATAATTGGTTGAACTTATAGAAAGTTTATAAATAACATGCTTAGTTGTTTATATGTGACGTTGATTAAATGAATCGTTTTATGTATGTGTAATTAATTTAATGTAATGATTAAACGCATTTATCGATTTCAATTTGTTTTAATACTTTTTCCATTAAACCAATATAGGTAGAAATAATTGTACTTTATAGATCAAGCCGTACTCGAGTTTGGTTACCTGAACACCTTAAAAATATAACATGGGATTATTATTGAGTTGAGAAAAATGTTTCACCAGATGTCTTACCAGGTCTAGATGTGCGTGGCCTATTCTAAGACGCAAGGTGGTCGCGTTGACACTTGACAGTAGTTACACTGCCTGTCTTGCCCTTCTTAATACAGCAAAGCTGTTTGACAAATGTGATAAGTGGGATAGTGGAAATCATGCAGACGTGTGCGTGGCACAAGCGTATCCCTCTCATCAATGAACAACAAAAGACGGCCAAGAAAACTAATACTAAACTAGGCCTTTTTTTCTTTAACGCCGGGAAATGCTCTGAGCGAGTTCCCGGCGAGTGCCACCAATGCGATGAATACCTGTTTATTACTGGACAATATACATACGTTAGAATTCTAAAACGATGCGCATGCGACAAACATAATATCGATATAGTATTTAATACGAACACCGCCTTTGGTGAGATGCCTCGGATCTAATGAGCAAACGGCACCTCGACGGGTAGTCAGTCCCCCAAGGGACCGACGCCACCTCTACAGAGGGGTTGTCCCGCACCACAGAACAACCCCTCCGAACGTCGGGACAGTACAATGGGGTGAGGTTCCCGTCCTCACTTTGCCCCTCTTATAAGAGGGGGATAAAAGCGCCCCTCGGCTCAATTAGCTTCGCCCAAGGTGCAGCGCCTCTCCCTAGGGTACTGAGCCCCACCGCCACGTCAAGGCCTGAACCATGGTGCGGATACTAAACTAGGTCTACCTCAATGAACGCCAAGACGGCCGATCCCATTCCACTCGCATCCAACATGGACCGGCCACCGGTTGTCGATCTCCGTCGTCTTCCCACCTGGTTAATGGCCGACCAACACTTCGTCTACCTAAACATGGCCACTACTCTAGAACATTATTGCCCCATCGGCCATCCGTTCTCCCGAGTGTGTGACCAGCCCACTGCTACTTCAACGAACTTATTATTTGGTACCTAACTATGCACACTTTTATTTAAATATTATATAACCTACAATAAGTTTGTTTTGAAAAATAGCGTCAAGACTACACCTACATTTTATGAACTAGTATGATTACATAGCTTTTTCTTATAGAAGAGGAGGCAAACGGACAGTCGGTTTACCTGATGGTAAGTGAAAAGCGACATCCGCTACACCAGAGAATTAGCAGGTGCGTTGCCGGCCTTTCAAATGAGTATTCTGTTTTCTTGAAGGTTCGAAGTGGTATCGGTTGAGAAACTCCGTAGGTGGCAGCTGATTCCATATATTTGTCGCGCGAGGCAGGAAATGCTGTAAAAAACAAGTTGTTGTGATTTCCGGACATTGATATGGTGTGTGTGAAATTTGGAATTTTTACGCGATGTCCGGTGGTGAAATTCTGCTGCAGGTATTTGTCCGAACAATTCCTCGGAACACTCCCCGTGGTAGATGCGGTAGAAGATGCAGAGCGATCCGACAACTTTACTCAGCGCCAAATATACAAGCCGATTGGAGAGAACCTTGCTATCAACGATTCGAGCCGCCCGGCGTTGAACGCGGTCCAATGGAAGGAGCTGATATTGGGGCACTCCAGCCCAGAGGTGGAAACAGTATTGTGTGCGTGTGTGTCCATGTGAGGCCGGATCTACGCCTTGTATAATTGTAGGCGGTGTGAAGGCACGAATTACTGCTTCGCCATACTGAGTACGCCGAGTTTTTTATTAGAGGCTAGTTTGGCATTTCCTTCCAAATGACCACGAAATTGCACATCGCTCCATATGTCGACGCCAAGTATCCCAATGCTGGCTGAGGCGGTTAGGGAGTGCCTTCAAATTGTAGAGGAATGAAGAAGGGTGATTATTTTAGCGAAGAACGCGCAAACTTGTATCTTTTGGGGTTAATTGGACTAGGTTAAGTTGCCCCCATTACCCCACCATGGTTCAGGCCTTAACGTGGCGGTGGGGCTCAGTAGCCTAGGGTGAGCCCAGCACCTTGGGCAAAGCTAATTGAGCAGAGGGGGCTATTTGTACCACTCTTATAAGAAGAGGGGACAAAAGAGCAAGTGACAAAGATGGGAACCTCACCCCATTGTACTGTCCTGACGTTGGGAGGGGTTTTTCTGTGGTGCGGGACAACCCCTCTGTGGAGGTGGCGTCGGTCCCTTGCGGGACTGACTAGCCGTCGAAATGCCCTGTTTGTTTACTAGATCCGGGGCACCTCACCAAAGGCGGCATTGGTGGCACTCGCCGGGTTTTAGTGGGTAGAGCTGCGTCCACTTACCAACTGTCGGGCGCAGCGAGTCCCACATACCCGCGTGGGAAGACCCACTCCCCCGCCGGATGCCTCAGAGCATTTCCCGGCGTTAAAGAAGAAAATTTGCCCCATTACGAGACTTTGGCTCTGCATTTACACGGAGAACGTCAGTATCTGGTTTAGTTAATTTGCTGGACCTTTATAAAACTTCTCACCACTTTCGATCTATTTGTGGAAATATATTTACGGGGAGTAATTAAAAATACATATAATTACCTGCTTGTTCGTATCTGCCCGTTCTGGAATTCTAATAGACTGAGTAATAACGACTGTCGACGGAATGCGATAACCTTATCCTACGTATATGCGTTTCAGTTTTGTATACCTACACGAATATAGTATTTAATAAGTGAAGTAATTAGATGAAAGGGAAGGATTGTCGATTACTTTACCGACAAGAGCAAGAGTCTAGCCCCTTTACACGTAGACAGATCCATCGGTAGACGCGTCCGCTGACATGTAGATGGGATGATTTGCTCGTCTGTCGTAGATATTCAACGTCAGCAGATGCATCCGCCACAAATCGTTTGCTGTCGGTTTTTGTGAAACGGATCAAAGATGATGCATCTGACGATGGATGTTACATGAAGAGAGAATCTGTCAATCGTAAGGAGATATTGGAGAGCCTTTGAGGTGGGATTAGCAAATCTTTATTAAGACAACAGGCTTTGGGTTGTTTTCAGAGGTTGCCACATAGAAATTAATATTCCTATGTAATGAGTAATGAGATACTTTAATTTCAGATCTCATCATCAATGTATTTTATGAGAAATGAAGACTTGAAAATGTTTGTGCCGTTTTCCTAAATGTCTAGTTGAATATTTATTTATTTATAATAAGGACACCCAATGGTATACAATAAGTTTTAAGTTGACATCATAAAGCAAGTAAATCCAATTACATGTCATCACGGCTAGTTATTAGTTTATAAAACAGATATATGTAGGTATTATACGATTTGTCTAGTTATTACAATAACCACCGCGTCCATAAACTAGAATTCTAGTATTCTACTTTCCTACCAACTAATCAAACAAATTGTGACTAGAATAAGTAACGTTTTATACACGCCTACAATAATTACTAGATGTTATAGAAAGTTGACAACACCATAACGTACAATTTCTATCGATGTATGAGTATTGGTAGATACTTTCAGTTATCGACCGGTTAGCACACTTTCAAAGAATGAGGTCATTAAACTTTAGTCATGACAAACATATTACGACGCCTCATAGAAATACGTGACGTGAATTATTTGGACGAGGTCACTTTTCTAGATTTCTTTTTGTAACGAACAGCAAATTCTTCGCCAAAACTTATGAGGTGTGATGGGAACGCCGACTAAGAATTATCAAAGGAAAGAAGAAATCCTTTGATTCTTAGTCCGAGAATGGGAAAGTTATTGTGCCACGCGCCCGCCTCACAAGTGACAATCAGTATAACTAAAGGACATAATCAAATACAATAACAACGTTCACCTACTAAAATTAACAAAATTCAAATAATTTTAAAAATCTGCACATTTATGTTAGTTGATCCTTATCGTTCTGTATATCAGTCCCGACTCGACGATTCTTTAGAACCGGGGACGAAATAAAACACCCGTACCATTCCGTAGAACTGTAGTGTAGCTGGGCGGATCTGCGATTACGTAGGCTATTCATAATAAACTTACCGAAATATACCCAGGCAGGTGGGTATTTATACTTAGTTTAACCTAGGAGATATTTATCAAATAATACTGATTTGTCTGGATGGTAGTACTGCTGCTTCTGCTCTTTTGTAGACATGATCAACAACAGTAACCACAAAATGTCGATTTCACAGAACTATATCAAGATAGAAGTAAAGAGTTCCGTAATTTGTATAAGGACCGAGCGTGTAACATTTTGCGTAGGTACGATGACGTCACGAGTGTAATTTAGTGATGTGAAACACATAAGCCGCGCGAAAACAATTCAAAAGTATCGATTCACAGATCGATTATAACATGGCACCGATTTTATGAGTAGTACTGTTCAAATAAACTATTTAATGATAGCTTGCTATGGACGATAAACTATATTTTTATACATTGATTAGTAGTCATATATGTATATTATAGACTATATTATAACGTGTAATCATTTAAATGCTTGTTTTTTTATTATTATTGATAATTAAAATTTTGATTTGATCAGATAATATAGATAGGGCACCGACCGTCCACTGGCGCCCTTATTAGAGGGATTGTAATTTCTAATAAACCAATTTCTTTAAATTCCAATCAATTTCTTTAAAGTCATCAGTGATAATAGTTGTAGCCCTTCTGATTCATCTTTTGGTCATTCATTTTGCTTATTTTTAGCTTAATCATCTAAACGGCAAACGGTGGCCACTTTTTTATTTAAGTAATGAATCCAAAAATACGAAATCTAAAACTATATCACATAAATCAATAATTGGAGAATAAATAGGCCTACAAATAATCACTGGTGGATTGTAGAAAAATTAACTGGTTTATTAAAAAACACAATCCATTTATTTTTGGAGTTATACTTCTTTTAGCGCGTTAGGGAAATATGATGAGTCACGAAAAACCGACACCCTGAAGTTAGCTATAGTCAACATTATTTTATATAAAAATATTCACATAAGGACAGTATAGACGTCAAAAGAAGATATACACACAACTACAACTACAACTACACAATAAGCAAAAAGGTTACAGTATAATGAAATTGTACTATGTATTTTTCTTTAAGGAGTATTACTTCTAACGCGTATACATAAGTACACACACACTTTTTTATATAAGGATTATTCGGAAAACTGAAATATACTTGTAATATAGAAGTAGCCATAACCAGTTAGAAAACAATACATAACCAGTTTCTCAATAATATTTGTTTTGCATTAAAAAATGCTAAAAATAAAAGTTTATTATTTTGATTTTACATACATTATAGCTACATAATAATATAAAATGAAATTATCATTTCCTCTGCTTTCAAAATAGATTTTAATCGAGTAAGAAAATCGCAGTGTAGGTACAGCACTTTTGACAGAAAAAATGAGAAATCGTCTTCAACGTGACATGACAGTTTTAATAGCATATTTTACATCGCTGGTTTTGAACGCCCGCCAAGTCTGGCTCGTCAATTAAAAGCCGCAATGGAAAACTAGCGTTAGACACAATCGCCCGCTACTGTTTTGATGAAAATAGTTAAATAAATGGTTTTTTCAATTAATAACAGATTTTTTAGGACAAATAGTACTTACTGGTTAAAGGAAATACCTCCATTAACAGCTCCAATTTTACTGGTAGTGTTTGAACAATTAATTATTGAACAACGAGTCATTTTGTTTTTAAAACCTTACGTCGCATGCTGACCGCGGTCGGGGACGAACAATGGAGTCGTCGAGTCGTCTTTTTGCCAGGCGAGGTACATACACTCTTTACTTCTATCTCGATATATTTCTGTGGTCGATTTAGTATGATCTAAATCATATGGTTAAGGTAAGAGTTAACGTTTCCTCGGGTTACGTTAAAACTGCCTTGGGACCAGCAACATATTCCAACAGAAAATTCAGTAGAAGAATGAAACTTGAATTGACAAACACACATGAAATAAACACACATGACACAAATCCTCTTCTCAGCTATTAGCAGTAATTTGAATTAGGATAATTTTTCGGTATTTCGGAACGAGTAAAGAATATACTGTTTATGCCACTTACTATTTTTATATAGCTTCTATTTCTTTCTTTATTTCTTCGAATTGTTTTCGTATATTTCAATGAATAAAGTTTGCATATAAACAAGTTGTGCCTAGTCAAGACTTAGAATTAGTGTGGCAAATGTACTGTACTTTTAAGGTAATGTTCGTTGTGCAAGCATAACTAAAATAGGTACTAAAATCATGAAGAATCGATATAACAAAAATATCCAGGATAGAATAACCGAAACTGAAAATGCAATCCAAATAAATTAAGTAATTTATTTCAGAAAACGATACAATATAGCATAATAGTTTAATATAACAACAATACCATACGGAAAATTTAATTAAGTGTATCTATTGTAAAAAAAAACCCTACGACTTTAATATGCACAAATCGCGATTATCCCAATACATCATCTCCCAAAGAAAATATAATTTTACATGACACCACTAAAACTGAACAAGAATACCACAAAGGCGCTTATAACTCTATATATTTTCGAAAAGCGATTTGTCTCACTAGCATGTTGGATCTATTTCTTGTTACCACCACAATTTTAGTTTCCCACAGTGCGTGTTTCAACACAGTTCGTATTTGCAAAATACGTGCACTATGAAAATGGCTTTCATGATAGACTTGTCTGCGTTAGCACTTTTATTATTAGTATCGTTTCCAATATGTATCAAAACAGACATTACCAAAGCGAGTAAATTCTGTAGCATTGTACAGTCACCAAAAACAACATATAACTTAAAATATACATTCTCACGTTAACAATTTGATACACAAAAACATGTCGCCATTAGAGGGTACATACATTACAAAGTAACGTGTATAAATGACGCATTCTTATAAGATAAAGGCATTTTAGACAACATCAATTCGAAATTCAATATTTTACTTTGTTTATTCAGAATATTTTTTTATTAATTTTTTAACACTTCAACATTTTTCGTTTCTTGAAACATTAATTTTATGTATTAACTAAATATCATACAACAAAGCGTTTCTTGTACCTTGAAGAGGACACAATATCAAAATTGCGTTAGTTACATAAATAATATTAGCTTTTTTAATGAGATGAAAATATCGCAATTATAATTTATATCAATTGAGGAAGTGACATTAGTATTTTTAATTATTTAATCATCAGTCATCAACAGCTCACTGCTTGATAAAAGTCTCTTTCAAATTAATATAATTGAAATATGTAAACAAATTACCTACTTAAACTATTAGTTATATTTTTGGTAAATGCAGGACTGAGCAGAGCTCTCAGTATAATACCAACACACAGTCCAGTCTCGACTTAAGAGGACGCATTAGAAATTTTGGCGTCAATAGTTTCAATTTATTTCAGTACTTCAAAAACGAATGAAAATATAAGTTGGTGACCTAATAGTTCATGATATAAACCTTATTTTACCTTTCAATACATGATTAGGTAACTTTTGTAACAGAGAAAAAAATATCAAGCACCTCTTTTTAAAAGAGACCATTTGTCGTTTACGTCGTTTAGTTATCTATATAATATATAATCTCGAGGCCCGCTCAGGACGCTCAGTCCCCTATGGCGCGTGTCCAGTATAAGAATTATTGTTTAACAATGCGTCGCCTTAAGTCAAGTAGTAAGCTTAAGCTTACCTAATTTTGTACTTAATAAATTTATAGTTTTCATCATGTCCAAAGACCTGGAACTACTAGCACTGGAACAAGAATGACAATTTTTCTATCATATAAGGGATATAAAATGATACCCCTGAAATTAATTAATATTTTTATTTATCAAAGAACAACTTCAAAGATTATATTTTATATATTAAATTTTCTTATTATGCAAGTTTTTAACATCAATATACTGTCCTTTCGATACATGGTTATGATTTTAGGAATAATTACTAAAAATATTGACAAGCCGTTATCCGTGACTTCTGTTATAATCGAAGAAATCAAAGTTTTAATTTGATATTAAGGAAATATATTTCTAGAAATATTGCTGAAAACAAAGACAATGTTTAAGCTTCAGTTATTATCACGGAAATATTTCACTAAACAATGAATGTACGAAGACAAGACAGAATCAAATTACATTATGAACATTATGCAAATATTGTAATCTAATGTTTCTGCTATATCGCGCACACCAAGTACCTATATTGTAAATATACGCACCTTATAGTGATTTGTCATTTTGGTGTAATCATAGAGGTATAATTTTAAATGCTACGCGAATACTTCTTAATCATTAATACAAATATTAATATTTTAACACATTGCTTACTACACACTTCTAAATTCCCACGACACGGTGTATCAAGGAACTATTTCCCTGAGACTTCAAACGGTTGACTTGCTTGCTCGCTTATTCAAAAATCTTATTGCTATAAAAATTACAAAGGTTACAAATAGATAAAACATAACATATAAAAGGTAAGGAATGACTAAAGAGATATTTTTAAATTAATAATAATTAAAAATGGTTTTATTTGAAATGGATATATCGGTGCTAAAGGATCCACTTAAAACCCCGTGTTTATTTAAAAAAATAAAAAAACAGGTTAGGACTTGCACGACCTCACTTCCCAAGGTTCATACCTTGCTTTTTAACGTCCCGAATCTGTAGTATATGGGGCAGGTACGCGTATTAATTCCGTATGGAATGAATACCTTTACTTTGTAACAATTATTCATTATAAGCTTCAGAATAAACTCCAAATCATTATAAACAAAACCAAATTCACGTGGGTTTTTACAGTTATTTGTAACATTTGCAAGTCATCGAGTAGAAAATTTTAAAATACAGCTTAACGTGAAGACCTTACAAGCGACGCCGGAACACTGTAACAAACAATTCCGTACTTATTTTATAAGAGAGCATTATCAAGTGAAGTTTATCTAATGTGAATGCGACATAAATACACAAATTCGTCAATCGTCTAAGTCCAATCGATGTATATTATCGTTTTACGAGGCTTTGCAATACTGTGTCCTGTTGAAAGATCGCCGGGTGGGTAATTACAAATATTTATATGAAAGTATTAAAATTATTGAATCAAATATTTAGGTGTCTTGAGTAGATTTAATTAATTCTACAATTTAAAAAGAAAGTCATATACTTATTTAAACAAGCAAATATTTATTTTATCAATTGAGAGTTTAATGAAATGACAGAATTGGTAAAATCCACTATATACTAAAATATAGGTATGGCAGTTTTATAATTAACTACAGTCGAAAAATTAATAAAAATATTGAGAGGGAAAAATAAGTTGATTTTTTAAATCTCAATAAAAATGTGTAATGCTTCTTTTCGGTGTTATAATTTACTGTGACGTGATGAAAGGTGAAAAATAAATGCTTTATATACCATTTCCTCGAAACTGTGACTATAATGTGCTTTTCTAATAATCATTGCTGTTTAAATCTATGAGATGTAACTCTTATTATCCATATTAATTGTAGAATATACCATCAAAGATCTATATAGTAGAGATCAGACTTAAAATCTCGAGAAAATCGAGCTGAAAATAATAAGATTCATATCAAGCAAGTATACAATACTGGTTTAAAGAAAACCAATTATCTAACATGTGCACCCATCAGCGTTGAATAATCAATAATACGTTAAATGTTAGTTCGAAACTTGAACCTAAAACCGCATAAATTTAATGAAGTTAGGAGTACAATTCTAACATCGACTGATAAAAACGTTACGTAACCTACCCTTCGTCAGGACACTTGCTTTCATTCTAATCAGAATGAGTAAGATATTTTATCGCAAGCTTTTTAATAAGGATCAAAAGGTCAAGTAGTTAAGTATCATCGGGTTAAATATTGCTAAATGTATATAAAAAAACGAAAAACCTACCTTACCTCTTTCGAAACTAATTTAAATTATTGTGTTATCTATACTTGGCAAAAACGTCGTGTCTGATACAGTTAAATAGCCAAATATAATGCAGTCTTAAATAAATCAACGACAAATTATTAATGCGTGTTTTGTGAGTCCATGAAACATCATGTACACACCAATTTGTGAATTGTGTGTGTGTGAGGGAAAGAAAGGGAGTGAGAGTGTGTGTTAGAGAGAGAGTGAGAGTGAGAGAGAGATAGAGTTCTCTCCCTCTCTTTGTACTCTTAATATTGATTAGTCAATGAGTCATTTTTATGGTAATCCTTAAGTTATGGGACACCACATCATAATTAAATCAAGTTTTGATTTACAACATACTCATTTCAATTAAGATTATACTTTCTATTAGAATGGTCTTAGACCATGGTCTATGCAGAAATCTGGACAGAATTTAAATGTAAAATACATATTATGAGATACAATATATTTCAATACATACATAAATTGAGAGCCAGTAGTTCATTTTAAACTGATTAAATGCAAGGTCAATATATGTATAAGAGCAATACAATTAACAAATTATGGTACAGTGTATGCGATATAATAAATAACTATGCAAACGGGTTACTTGTGTCTTATATTATATATTTGGAATTTAAAATTGATAAACATTTAAGTATATTTTTTATTATAACGTTCAAATAATAATGAAATACAATAGGCAATACCGACCCGGCGATATCAAGGAAAAGACCCACACAAACTAACTTCAGTACACATCCACACATCAAACTTATACACCAAAACCGATACCATCTGCGATACAAACAAATCTAATATCCCGTACATAAGTCGCAAAGTGGACGCTAGTAAGAAAAATGTATAAGCTGCCTTGTGAGGGATGCGTTGGGAGTGGTGTAACAGCGGCATTAGTAAGGCGTTACCGCGAACACGACAGTTCACATGATGAACTTCCCGATGATGATGCCGAGAACCGCCATGCCGATGACTGTAGCGAGCCACGGCAGCAACGAGACCTGC
Organism: Helleia helle; assembly: GCA_963853865.1. Lineage (NCBI taxonomy): Eukaryota > Metazoa > Arthropoda > Insecta > Lepidoptera > Lycaenidae > Helleia > Helleia helle. The sequence continues at coordinate 13,512,218 of OY971420.1, forward strand.
TCGGTCTTCTCCGGCCCGTAGGAATGACGGCGAGTGACGCGGCCCTCGGCGCCAACTGTCTGGTGCAAGCGGAGCAGCTCCTCCTGTTGTTTTAGTAAAAAAATGTTAGTTTGAACAAAAAAAAAGATGTCCGTGACGGGACGACCCGCAAAAAGACCCCCAAACAAGGGAGTTCGGACAATCATATTTTTATGTAACATAACGAATTTACGGATTTCCGATTTCGTCATATTGAGGGTTCCGTCTATAAAAGATGGCCGTCATGGAACGATCGCGGAAAAAGGGTTGGCCATCTTGGCAAATGTGAAACATTGATGTGATTAAGCCTGCAATACATTGGACCATAACACGAGCGTAATCAAATAAACATTTGCACAGCAAACGGGAGTGTGCTATCTTAAGCAATTACGAACAAGACCACTGGAATCGGCCAATGTAGACGAATTTTGTGGAGCTGGTAACACATTCATGTGTGTAGATAATAGCAATTTTGAGACAATCGTGTGGAGGCAAGCGTCTTTGATTTGTGCCAAGAACCCATTACGAAGTGAGTCAAGCGGTGACGAGCTAATGCAAGCTGTGATAAGTAATCCCAAATGATTTCTCATCGTGACGAGACAATGACGAGTATCTACGCAAATGATGAGCAAAACAAGGAAACTGTCTAAAGGACTGTAAAGGAAAATGTATGGGCCATGCCCGCAATACTTAAATTAATAAACATCTAGACAATATGATAGCGTCATACTGATTGCCGTTACGGCATTCGACTCAATATTATTAGCAACGCGCGATAATAGATGTTTTACATTTAAAAAAACGATGGTATCGTCTAATGAATCGGTCGCTTTTAAGGTAATATAAACCAAAATTATATTGGAAGACTTTATTAGATGGCTTCAAAGAACCAATTTCTTAGTCAAGTACAAAAAGGTCTGGTTCCGTACTTTGTGGTTACGGAGAGTAAATGTAAATGTAGGTAGAGTAGATGCGATTACATGACCATCTTTCAATCAGATTGAATGCGGGCTGGAAATAGGTCGTTATAACGATTATTGAGTGCGGCCAGTTAAACATTGAAGTGACGTTGAAACCTATACGCCTAAAAATAAGTCGGCGTCACAACTGTTGCCTTAAAATTATCATGAAAAACAGCGAGCCCGAAATGGATAAAAAGAAATTGTTGGTATATTAGATAAAATAATATTATTGGTCAATATTACATGTGCATTAACAATAAAGTTAATTTTTAAAATTCCAAGACCAGTCACTTGTTGGAATTGACTGTTGTTGTAATATGCGAAAGGACCTTTGACCTTTTCATTTTTGGCAGATTGATTAGTAGGCATACCTAGATCCACTTACAAAGATGAAATTACAAAGAAAACATCGTGAATTCGAGTTAAATGAAGTAATTTTAAAAATCTTTAAAGAAAATTCGAAACCGAAGCAAAATTATTTCTAATTAGGGTACATTCCCGTCACTAAAGAAGGACCTTTCATGGATAAAATTTCTAATTGACTTATAACTACTTGATATTGGTGTTCAATATTTGTATTGGTTTTGCAGAGAGAGCGAGACTGTATGGTATTGCCATACGTAACTGTTAAAAGAATAATAGTCCCAAAAAGACAGCCTGATTAGCTAAAATTCGAGTTTAAAATTTAAAAGAAAAAAATGTCAGTTTGTATGTAACTTGTAATCTCTCAAATTATTAATAAATCGACTAATAGTCGTGTTGGTTAACTAATAGTCGCTGAGTCGCTGGAGCAACAATCTAGTGATGGGCCGTATTTTAAGGACTTTTTGTTTGTTGTATAATCAGAGGATTTATAATTAATAATTAAATAAAGGCTTTCAAATATACATTCACAGATTTAAAGATAAATCTTTTGGCGTAATCTATATGATATTACGCCAAAAGATCTGAGGCTACATTTACAATTTAAGTCTTAAATATCGACAAGCATATTTTACACACTATTTGTTTTTGATAAAGTTGAATGTAAAACAATCGTTTTCGTTAAATGGAAATTTACTTAATGATTGTTCGTAATCGTATGGAAACAATAAACACGATGATTCAATCACAACTATACAATTTATATTGAAATAATAAAGTACTGTTGCTAGCAAATAAAATTGTATTTCAAGCACAAGAATTATTATCGTTATCAAATCGCATAGCACCCGTAGTAAGAAATAATTATAAAGGTAGGACCATAAGTGCATATTCAATGGTAGTCGAAACATATATAACTTAAAACTAATAATATACTTAAATAAATATCCCTTATGGCCACGTACAGTGGCCTTTCTCTGGATCAAATAAGAGTGGGTATGATGTCTCAGTTCGCCTGTGCGCTAGCGGTTAGCCTATAATAGATTGGCGATTATGCCATGCGATATAGTTTAAAAAAGAGATGTTGACAAGGCCAGGTACATTTTCTCTTGCACTTACTTTTCAGAACAGCACATGTCATTTGGGATATCATTATATTATATTGAACATTAAAAAAAAATGTCAAGATATCGTATTAAAAATTAGAAAGTCCATTGTTCCTTGCACAGCATAAATAGCTCCATAGCTTTCTTTTAGCTTGTCATCGCTAGCAATTAACTGTTCAATATATAGCTACTTCCTAAATTAATGTACCAACCCTAAAAAATCATCATTACCGTTTATGTCCATCTGCTATGCCGGGGTATCTCCTCGAAGATAAAGTGGATATCGGGCAATAGTTTACCTATGCGCTGGTCAAATTGTGGTGAACTTCACACACTCTTAACTTTTAATCTGATCAGGTTACCTCACGATGTCTTCATGCAACGATATACTACATAGTTTAAATAATTAAGTACCACTTTGTTTCGTCGTTATTTTAGAACTCAATTGGTTCATATAACATTGATGTCGTATTTAATAAGCGGTGCCCAGTAGACGTATCGTGCGTCATAACATTATAACTAATTCAAACTTTTTCCAAGATGGCGGACATTGATCGTACGACGTACCTATTTATTATTTAAAACGTTATTTATATTTAGAAATCAATTCCAACAGCCCTTAAACTTTAAGGTTGTCCTTAAAAAGGTAAGAAAATATTATTATTCATCATCATCAACCCTTCTATGTCTAAATGCTGGGCACAGGTCTCCTCCACAAAATCAGACGAAGAGGATGTTGGGCCATAGTTCACCGATGCGCTGGCCCAATGCGGGTTGTAGAACTTCACACACATTCAAATATTATCAGGCGTGCGTATCCTCACGATGTTTTTCATCGCCGGTGAGCAAGTGAGAAACTTTTAGAATAACCCATTTCATGGCACCCGGTCAGGATCGAACCCGGACCTCTCACTCAAGAGGCCGAGCCTGAACCCACTATACCATCGTCCACAAGGTAATATAATGGCATAAAACAATTAAGATTCAATTAATATAATGAGTATAAAAATTCGCAAATCATAATATGCTATAAAATTCGCCCAGCATAAACTAATAAGCTTAAAATGAGCAAAGTATTGTTACATACATTAAATAACATTTACATGTAATTATAGAAAAAACTTTGTGATAGGATATTAAAATTGAGGATTTTCTCAGGAGTTTTGTTCATGCGTGACCTTTAAACAAATGCAATTAAAAATTGAATAGTATAGCTCCTGTTCCTATTAATATATATTATATATGATTTTAAGTTAACATGGTTATTTTCATTAAATGCTAAAATTATTTAATAAAAATAAAATCTAAAATATCGAGCTCTGCGAAATTAAAGTGAAAAACTTGGTAAATATCCAGTTTTAAATAATTTTATTAACATATATGATATTATGCAATAATAATGAGGCTTAGATTTCACGATAAAAACTCAAAATAACTACTTCACAATATATCGCTTTATATCATACTAGTGGCACCGACAGACGTTGTCCTGTACAAAATATTTTTGTGAATCTAAACCATCCTCGAATCCCCTTGAACTCATATAAAAAATTTCATCAAAATCGGTCCAGCCGTCTAGGAGGAGTTCAGTGACATACACACGCACACAAGAAATCTTATATATAAAATTTCCATGTCACAATGTTAGTTACCGTACTCCTTTACTCGGCTTTACCGATTTTTACCAAATTTTATATGCGTATTCAGTAGGTCTGAGAATCGGCTACTATCTATTTTTCATACCCCTAAGTGATAAGGATGGTCAACCCATCAAATTTTAAAAGAAATGCGAGCGAAGCTGCGGGCAACAGCTAGTATATATATAAAGATAGCACATAATGTCAAATGTCGAAAACATATCGTTTTACTTTTGTTTCTCATAGGTATTAAATTGGTCAGTAAGCTTAAATAACACTCCAATTATATATATTTGAAAGCCCTTTTTAATATTATAGTACATAAAATTAAATATTAATGCATAAAATCTTACTTTTAATCGAAGATTTTCATGTCTTAGTTTACTCTCTTCTTCTCTCAAGAGAATAACTTCGTTTGTAGCCTTTTGCAAATCACCCTCGAAGGTTTCGGGTTTCGTAGTAGTCGTCTGGAACGCAAGTATATAAAGATATGCAATATATTCAAACGCGTCACACGTGAAACATATGCAAATCAAATAAAAACATGCAAACCTACGAGGCAGTACACGTACGTGATATATAGTCCTATGTGCGCCTATTATTATTATATTACGCTAGTTAACCCTTAACAACCCACAAGTGCCTCGCGGACATAATTTTGCGTTAATGTTTTAATAAAAACTAAAGTATTTTTTATGAACAGGTTTTTTAGGGATCCACGAAACCCCTGTGGGAGCTCCCGTAAAATAGTAGAAAAATATTAAAAACACCTTTCTATCTGGTCGACCGTTCCATGATAAACTAAAAAAAAATTTACAATGCTTACTTACAAACGAGTTACAAATGTTTCTTTTTCAGATATTTTTTTTTTTTAATTTGAGACCGTTTTATGATAAAACTTGGCTGCTTCGACTTTCTTTTACGGCAGATATTTCTCAAAACTGAACGAATTAAATTTATCATTACAAGGTAAACAGACAACGGTGTTCTAGGTGTAACAAAATAACTGTCTTCAAAAGATAATTTTATTTTTTATTATTGGCGTTGGTAAGAGCTTTACGTCACTCAGTGAGTTTATTAGCGATAATAACTAAGAAATGTTCGGAACATATGTGTACTTGAAGAATTGGTTCAATATCTCACTGGGATGCAAGCATCTTTTGAGACGTATTTTGCCGAAGAAACACAAATATGAAAATGAATTCATGGATTCATAATCCTTTTTAACCAACTTGCAAAAGCCCAAAAGTATGTCAAACGAGATATACTTATGATTTTTTTTTTGAAATGGCGTCGTACACAAGTACGGAGTAATTGTTCAAAACGGAGCCCCTCGATGATTTTAGGTGCAGCATAAATATCCAATGTCTGACAAAATGACAAAAAAAAAAAAAAAAAAAATAACACATGTAAAAAATAAAAAAACCCTAAATGTTAATAAATGGATTTGAATGTTCTTCTCCCGTTCCCAACAACATACTTGTGCGAAACAAGATACCGCAATACACTGGACGATAACCTGATATGACTCTTCAACTCTCTTCTAACAAACCTGATGTCAACCAACTAAGAACTATTGAGAATAACTCAAAACAGCCGCCAGATCTTGATTTAATTAATATAAGACCAAAGTGGAAACACCAGCATTCAAACAAATAAAGAATTGTCGTAATCCATTCACAATCGGCGGAGTAATCGTATAACAAAAATACAAAAAAAAAAAAAACATACAGACGAATTGAGGAACCTTCTCTGTTTTTGAAGTCAGTCAAAAATGGTGTCTGATGGACACCACTGGATAGTTAAGGGTTAAATGCAAAATTATTTATGTCTTAAGGATTTTTAGATTACAAATATTTTACGATAATAATTAAATGTAAGATACATACAAAGTTTTCACAATTTAATTTGTATTAGATTAATACTTTAAGAAAACGTTCACATGACTCTTCCAGGGCTTAAATTAATATTATTTTATCAAATTTTTCGTTTGTTGCAATTTTACGCGCGGTTACATCATTGTTAATTAAAACGTGCTTTGTATTAACTAACATAATTTTTAGGTGGATTTCATAAATACTTATATAACAAAGATATTATAAGCTGTTAATACATTTAATATCTCTACGCCTTTACTATAATACCTCTACAAGACAAGTTGTTATTGTATATTGTAGTTTTAAATAAAGGGGGATACCGTTTTTCCACTTAATCCAGAGGTGGGGTCCTCATCCTTCCTCTTTGCTTCGTTCTGGATGAGACCTTCAGCATCCTGGAATATAATATCAACATGCCAAGCACGGACTGATATTAAGGTCAGATTCATTTGACTCATATAGAGGAATTATGCAAGCACGCAATCTTACAAATTTGAAAGGGACATATAAGCTTGTCATGTGATTGCGTTTGTGAAGAAAAAGTGTTTGAGCGATTAGGTACGTGATACGTCGTCTTCATATATGACTAACTATGAACAGTTGATTTCACTAATTTATACTTATATGTACTTTTCGGTGATGCTGTGCAAGGTGTTATGTTAATAGAACGATAATTACTATACCATAACTAGTTCAAACTATGGTAACAAATACACGATTACTTAATTCTATCGTACATAGAGCACTGGGCAAATAAAATCTAAAGAAGCTTTAGACAACTACTACGAGAAATAGGTAAAATTCGTGCTTTTACTATACAAATGTTTTAACATATAACAACTATACACATTTGTTTAATATAATATATTTCATATACATTTACAAAACAACACAATTATCTCACATGAAATACTTTAATGTACAAAGTGTGATGTGTAGTTATTAGTTAATACCTTAGTTGCTGATTTCGTATCTTCTGCTGTTGTCACTGCCACTCTCTTCTTAGTGACTTCGTTCTGAGCCGCGTTGTCTCCTGCATCCTATTGTGATAACGGTACTTTATATAAATGTCTCCCTACATTATTTATATACCAGACGGAACAGGCGTCGCGTCTATCTTAGACAAAGCGCCACCTATTTCAAAACTGCTATATAATTTGGAACTAAACTGAAGTGTGAAAAGTTTTAACTTCATCAAAATCAGTACACTAGTTTACAGGTTCATGACGGACAAACAGCATCATGCAAATTTTTTACAATGAAGATGTAGTGAATCATACTCATTATATCATGACTAGACATCTATAAAAGGTGATACTATGACCTGAGTAATCTCAGGGCCATGTCATACGACAATAGTAAATAAACAGTTAAGGCATATGCACACATTATTGACCTTCTAGTATACCTTATAACCAACTGGTCATAAGGTTCTGTGTATACTAGATAACATTGGCTCTTGAAAAAGTTTTTATTTATTATCAAATTAGATATTGCACAGTGAATCATGGGCAAAGTGATATTGAAAAATTAAGGTGGTGTTTTATTATATGCAGAATTAATGAACAATTTATTTAAAGAACATACATTATTTTTATGTTTTATAAATATGCCAACTTTGCGGTTTTCTTCGCAATAAAACAATTTATTTGAAGAACATACATTTTCTTTATATTCTTATATCAACAACTTTGTGGCTTTCGTTGCAATAAAACAATTTATTTTAATGTCTTTTCAAAGTAAAAATCTATCACTTCGAACTCTCTAATTATTCTGTCACTAATGATCAATACTTTAAAAACAATTAATAATCTAACAGGAATAAATTAAATGTATCAACAAAAAGTGCAGTACTTACATTGAAAGTACTTCCCTGTGGCGTTTCAAACACGCACCTAAGCTTGTAATCCATGAGCTGATCAGGGCTTATCTCCTTCCACTAAAATATAGAAAGGACTATTTTAAAACTTTGTAAAATGCATAGTTTGTATAACACATTGTAAAATAGAAATATTTTCTACTAAGAATATTTAACTTTAAACTTACGACTTGATCTATGTTGGTTTTTCCTTCAGGAGCAACAACACTTTGCACCATAAACTTATGTTTATGTTTTTCATTGGGGTCCACATAGACAGGCTGCGGAGTGACTGAAATTAAAATGAACAGCATTTATAAAAACTTGAGTCAAAGAATCATTCTTATTTTCTAAACTAAAGAATTAATCACTTACTTGCTATTTCAACTTTAGAATTGGGTTCCAGGACCCCAGAATTTGGACGAACACAGTATTTTTTTGGTGCTGTGGTCTTAATTTTGAATAGGACTGTATCATTTGAAGGATTTGACAGTCGCATGTAGGTTGTGTATCCCGTTTCAAACAATCCTGAAAAATTAACTAAAATAATCAATAATAACTACTATTACAATAAGAACAGGAGTAAATAGCAACAGAAATTAGAAATGGGTCAAAATTTTTTTTTTCTCTTTGTCTATATGAAATGTAATGTATCCTGTGTATTATAAATATTTAGGATATATAGTTTTAAATGGGATTGTATGATAATTTCAAGTTAATCAAGGATTGTAGTTACAGAATATTATTTGTTAATTAAAAATAATGATTACCATTATTACAGGTAAGGTTTATCAAAAACTCTTCCCTCTGTTGCTAAATACCTAGGGGTATTGAATTTACACATCATTTATATATGATATATATAATACATAACCAATTTTTTAATTTTTTTTTAAATTTTATTAAAAAAAAAAAAAAAAAAATTGATTTGGAATTTGCTACACATCTCCATACAAATTTAAACTTTGCCAAATTTGAAATCCTGCATATATAATGGTTATTGGAACAGAAAATACAAATCTAAACAAAAGATTATAACACAAAAGTTATTTCAATTTTGCAGTTTCAATTTGCCATGTTGTTGTCAGGTCAATGAATTATTATCATAGCCATAAATTATAGTTTATAATAAAAAAACTTCAACAATATATATTACTCATACAATATTGTAGTAAGATAAAAACTAATTACATATGCGACTCTTGAATATTGCCTTGTAAGACTAGTTACTGAGCTTTCTGTCAATATTCTTTTATAATAGTTACAAATGAAACTGTCTCATCTAAACTTATCTAATTGTATAGCTTTAGAGAACAAGTTTAATAAGATATTTAACTTCTTTCTCTATCTTCTTTATCTAACGTCTCAAAAGAAATCTACAATGGCTGGGTTCCATTGTAGATTTCTAATAAGCAATGTATAATTGTCAATGAGAAGTTTAAACTCTGGACTTAACTAATAAAAGAAGAAACAATGGTCATAAGGCTTTTATGTACTTATGTTAAAAAAAGGCAAGAGTTTAAAGTTTTTTCTATGTCATAACCCTCAGCAGGTTGTTATTGATTGGTGTAGTAGCACCATTTATATATTAAACTAGCTGTTGCCTGCAGCTTCGTCCACATTAACTTACTTAAATCCTACTAGTCACAGTGTGATGTTATATAGCCTATAGCTTCCTCGATAAATGGAATATCACTGAAAGAATTTTTTTAATTGGACCTGTAGTTCCAGAGATTACTGCATCCAAACAAACAAACTCTTCAGTTCTATATTATTATATTGAATAAGATTAAATTGTTGCAAAGGATATTATTAGCTATAAAAATATTTGATTATCCAATATATAAAAAAAATATATGTCATGGTTCAATAAAAAAATAATTAAAAGTATTTAAATTTCATTACAAATAAACAAGTATGATTATTACAACCAATAGGTAATGAAAATGAATGTATAGCCAACTTTATTACATGCTATACTATATAATACTTTAGAGTAGTAATTGTTTAGTCATAATACAAAAACATCACAAAATAATATGAAGTAGGTACAATGTTAAGCACATAACTTGAATAAAAGTCAGATATTATGTTTTGTCTTTTTGTTTCTTGTACAATTAATCAAATAGTGACCTTAAAATGATCAATCAAAAATATAAACCAATATGTAATGTTTTCTAACTATACCGAGACAAAATAAAGCCCATTAAACAATTAATCTTTATTATTCAAGAAATATTTTCCAGTTTTATTACAAAATATTTTTTATATAGTAAAAGTTATATAGTTTAATATGAAATAACAAATTCGATTAGAGAAACATATGTGTATGAATCATAATTGACATTAGATAGTTTATTGATAGTTGCATTTTTGTATAAATGGTACATATCTGAAGATAATATTGTAGAATGTTTATTTATAGAGTAGTTACCATAGATTTATTAAAAATTGACTATTCATTTTTCATGTAAGGAAGGAAGTAAAAAGGATAGCTATTTCTTTAAACTTTGATACAGTACAAATAATTAGCTAGTGGTATTTTAGATGTAATTACATATACACTAGTCAAAAATATTTTAAAATAATAATATATATGTATGAGTAGACAATATTTCGATACAAAATACGTGTAGGTATACGTTCGTTACAATCTCTATTTTATGTAGGTAGGTGGCTGAACATTACATGATTATTAATATTGGCGCTGTGATATAAAAGCTCATAATGAAGGATATTAAGTCATCAAAATGAATATCAATCAAAATTATTAAAAACCGCACCCCGACAAAATGCCGATATCTGGAAATAGAACTCCATTTGTCAGCAGCTATCACTACCTATTTTAACAAGTTTCAATGCGGCAGATACCGATTCTAGTCAACAGAATGAAATTCACTCACCTTTAAACTTCAATTCATTTTGCGGCTCTATAGTCAACACTTGGTTAGGCATTTTGTATTTAGATATCGTATCTCGTTGGCAAAAAATGGTAGATCAAGTAAAAGATTATTCTATGATGTCGGCCACAGGGAACGAATAATGACGAATTCGACATGCGCATTGCGCATGCGTTCTCTTTCTTTTTCGAACAAGAATCTTCATTTTTTGTTAATGTTACCATTTTAAATATTTACATATATTCTCACACACAATGTTTAAATTGAATATCTAAAAAAAAAACTAATTAAGTATTGATAAATGATAACATACATTTCTTAAGAAATATACATTAATATTTTGTAAATATGAAATAAACGAATAGATTTCGACTTTAGTGCCAATTAAAAGAAAATTAAAATATGGATATTACATATTATTTTCAAATAATTTTCTAACTTAAATTTTTTTCTTACAAGCTTTTGAAAACTGCATTTCACGGTTTTATTTAAAATATTAATATAACTACAGTTTTAACAGATGAAAGAACAAAAATTTTGTAAATAATTGTATAATTTTAATTTTTTATACAAAAAACCGTGTGGTGTCGTGGGATATCAGATATGAAAAAAGTTCCTTAATATATTAATTTCAGGTTATATTCGAGTTATATAGTTATAAAATAATAATTATGTGTTTGGGCACGTACTGTGAGTTCCAAATGAGAATAGGACGGACTTAGCGCCATATTGTGACGTCATAGCTGTAAATTCGGACTAGTTAGGTAGGGTGGGCAAAAAAGTTTTATTTAAATTAAAATTATTTACAGAGATTAAGCGACAAAAAATCAATCAGAATCTAGCTCTTCAATTCCGCTCATCTCTGCATTTCTATCCGATACGTGTTAACGTGTTTTTATTTATCCCCGTAGCCAAAAGAACTCGCTTGGTCACTTTACTTGCATTTTTCAGTGTTTGCAAAATGGTAGCGTACATTTCACGAGTCAAACTTATATTTCCATCAGGTTCTCACGTTGAAGCACATTAAATGCCCCTTCTCCCAAAACTATAGGTATTTAACGCACCGAATCGGTTTGCACTTGCGTTGCGCGGGAGATGTCTTTATATGAACTCCGGTGACCTACCACGGCCGGCAAGCACGCAACAGTATACGAATAAGCAGTAGATTGACTATGCTCGAATTATTCTTAGATGTGATAATTTATTATTATGCATATCAAAATCTTGTTATTGTTATAGTTATCTAGTTTTGGATTTATAGAAATACTAGCTGGTGCCAGCGACTTCGTCTGCGCAGGATAAGATAGTTTTATTTCTTCACTAATGAATCGAAAGGAACTTCGATCCATCCGGGTGTCCCTTGACACCTCTCTTTAGTTTTTTTTATATAAAAAGTATCCTATGTTACTTCTAATACCTCCAAGAATATGTGTACAAAGTTTCATGATGATCGGTTAAGTAGTTTTCGCGTGAAAGCGTAACAAACATCCATGCTTTCACATTTATAATATTAGTAAGGATTAGGAAGGATGAATTAGCTACATAGGTCTAAAAGGTAGTGCCATGCTGCTTGCAGCCGAATTGGGCCGGCACGACCGTAGGGGTACCTCTCGTTCACATGATAATCAAGTCAAGTCAAGTCAAGTGACACCTATGCTGTCGCGTTATGTATGAGTTTTCGGTGTCCCATGGCAGGGGATGGGGTAAAGGAGGGTAATGCATCTGCATTATCTCTTGTGTGGATGTTTACGAGGACGACCTCTGTGGCTCAATGGTTAGCGCGTTAGCGTTCAAGCCGGAGGTTGCGGGTTCGAATCCCGCCAGGGAACAAATAGTTTTCTGTGTTCCTGGTTCATGGATGTGTATTAAATATGTGTATTATAAATAACAAATCTTAAATATGTGTATAGTATAAAATATTAAATATATTTCCATTGTCTGGTACTCGTAACACAAGTTCTTCGAGAACTTACCACGGGACCAGATTGACGTGGTGCAAAAAGCGTCCTTAGATATTATTATTATTATGGGAGTCGGTAGTCATCTAAGGCTCCGAATGCTCGTTGTCCCCCTAAGGCCTAAACTATAAAAAAAATCAATCATTCTAAGAATGCTTGTAGGAGATTAAAAAATTGTAGACAAACATATTCTTTTATACTATATTAATTGTCTTAAAATTCAACAAAATTTAGTTGTCGTATGCTAGGTCCAGGTTCATTTTCATCGACCCATACATCATCGATTAATGTTAGACACGGGTCTCCTCTGAGAAGAGGGTCAAGGCCATAGTCCTCACGACACTGCCCTGTGGGTAGGGGGCTAGGAAATGATTGCAAATCAGAAATATTTTGTGATGAAGGTTCCTCATTTTCTTTATTGTCGGACAATTTGAATTCTTCAAGTGTTAACAATTTCTGGCAGAAGACATCACTACATAGTATAAACTATAAAGCAAAGTCGCTTCCCGCGTCTGACTGTATGTATGCTTACATCTTTAAAACTACACAACGGATTTTGATGCGGTTTTTTTAATAGATAGAATGATTCAAGAGGAAGGTAATAGGTACATGCATAATATAGTAGATAAACACTGATAATTTTAGAAGTTTCTGATGTGATGTCATAAATAAACACATTTTTTGCATAAATTAATTGCAAATAAATAAATTATTATTGTATCAATGTATGGTAGAATTGTGTATCCTAAATATGCATACTGAAAAGTCCGCGATGGCATAATATGTCTACATTAGTTAAATATAATAGTGATGCAACGGAAGTGTCATAACGGAAGCAGAAACGAAAACAGAAGTCAAAAGTAAATCTTAGCAGAAGCGGAAGCGGAATCTGAAGCAGAAGCGGAAGTTTGAAAGCAGACTTGTTTTTTTTCATAATTGTTCATTGTGTTATATGCAATTATAAAAGCTTCTAAATAATAAAAAACAACAATAGAAGATTTACGCGCCTACGTTCAGCGTCTACACTACTCGTCCGTCGCGTCCAATCCAGCCGCCGCGCGCGGCCGGCCGGCCGCACTTCACTTCTCTCCTCGCTATAGACTTCCGTTTAGAGTTCTGTTATAAATAATAAATTTTGCGGAACCAGAAACGGAAACGAAAGTGAAAAGGGATGCAGAACTTCCGCGGATGCGGAAGCAGAAGCAGAGTTCTGTTGCAACACTAAAATATAACATGCTACCTATATCCATTTTAATACTTTAAAAAATTGCCAATTATAAAGCGGTAATGTAAAAGCTTTTCACAAAAATACGGTATTAATCACTACGTATTATAAAATAAAGCCCTATGCCCGTCCATAGATAAATGAGCATTTTTGTTTTAAATGGCGCAGGTTATAAAAACAGCTTTTAAAAATTCATTATTGATTTAGGACTTAAAAACTATGTATTATTGTCGAAAAAGTTATATTTCATGAGTTATATATAAAAGTTACGAGCTGATACGTATATTTTATCTCTTAAATCATTTTTTCTTAATAGATTAGGAAAAAAATGTCTTAATGTTAGTAACAAAACTCAAACCTCGATAAAAATTCAATTATTGGAAATAAAACGATAAAAATACACCAAATGAGCTTTCACTGTACCAATCAATGAAACTAAATATTAATACTTGGACATAATTAATTTATTTTTGATAAAAATACACCAATTTGGTCAGTATCGTAACATTTCGTCCAAATGCAAGTTTTATTTTTCGTATTAATATTTTAATCAGTCAAGGAATATTATGACTGAAATAAAATATTAATTGTTGTTTATTTTTCTTTATTTATAGCATATAAATAATAATACTTAGCTTAAATAATTTACAGATTTATAAAGAATTACAAAAAAATATTTTGAGACAATCACTAAATGGACATATGACGTGACGCAACAGACATATTAAGAATAGGATTCACTGTGAGGTTAAAATCGTACAGTATAATATTGATTATAATATATTTTGATTGTTACTAACACTCTATGGGCATTTGTTAATCCCGAAATAAATGATTTTATTTAATTTTTATTGATCTAATGAGATCTCTCCTCTTGATTCATTTCAGATAGCTTCTTTCTGTTGGCTTTAATTGGCGCTAACTGGTTTTATCTAATTTCTTCAGCCTTCCCAGGGTTGTTTTTTACTTTATCTAGATACCGCTTAGTGGGTCTTTCAGCAGATGTTAACGCTATTATTATCTAAAAATATTGGAACGAATAATTAGTACAATATTGTTTATTTAAAGATTAAGTACGTAGGTACAAGTACCAACTAATCTACAGTCTTAACACTACAACAGCTGATTATCAGACAAAAATTAACGAATGCAACTGCTCTTACACACTCTTAAAATAAATTCATTTATTATAATTTTTTTTTTATGGAATCCTTTATTTAAATTCCGTTTATTAGAAATGAGTACTAAGCTTTACACGTCTGTTTCGTAACATCTTTGTCCGTCCTATAGTAACGGTTGCTAACAGGACGTGACGAATAATGTAGATCAATACAGAAATTAGATTAAAATACTCAAAAAAATAATAAGGAGCCCCAAAATCTAAGTATATTCTTTCAGCAGGGTTTAAGCTATATGCAGCGCAAGAAAAAATAAAGACAAATAATATTCATAAGAAAAAAACGTTACTAACGTCAGTAGATTTTTCTTAACCAAAATTTTTGCGACGAGAATATGCTGTACCTGCTGGATACCTTTAATCACAGATTTCAAAATGACGTTTCATACTTTGACATTTGTACTTGGGGCTGCCATAAAAACAAAATTTTGCCCGTACATGGGTATTTTAGTAATAAAAAACGCGTGACTATGAAGACATGTCCGGTAGTCGCGAATTCGTAGGACAAGGTTTTTTTTAATTTATTGAATTAATTTGTTTACTAACTGAACTAAAATACTTAGTTTAAATGTATAAATAAACTATTGACAATAAAAGTAAATGGTCGTTACTTTAGCCGCGTACAATAAAACATCCGAAAAATGAAGTGTAAGGAGGCAAACTGTCGTTGGGACAGCATAATTTTTCACATTTTCGAATCGTTTTTAATTAAAATAAAATTGAAAATATATTATTTCAGGAGATATAAATCAAATTCATATAGATTTATAATTCATACCTTTAGTGTAATAAGATTTTGCTTAAAAAATATGTGTCCAAATATTGTTTTCATCTGTTCGTTGCCATGGGACAGCCAAAAAACAGCCTGCGCCATTTAAAGCGAAAATACCCAAATAATTATCATCAATCCGTTTATGGCTGTATAACTAAGTTAACGCGGGCAAAGCTGCGGGCAACAGCTAGTTTGTGATAAAACTGTATTAAGATTCTTTTTCCTTATTTTACTTTTTTAATTCGCCATTTCAATTAAATAACTAGGTACCTACTACACAAACTCAAGTATCTATTTATTTACACTAATTAAAGGTTTTGTATTACAAACTAATTACAACTAAGAACAACAATTATTAGTAAGTATTAAGTAGCTATATTATTTACACAGTGTCGTCTTATTTATTTAGAGGTAATAATATGAAATGCGCGGAAACAACGTTGTTACGAGCAAAAGCGGCACAGGTCCTACTTCGATGACGCCCGGCTGGGTACTGGCGCGACGTGGAGCGATGCGCGAGAGCCATTTTTACCGTTTTTTATTTTTCAAAAATTTTTGAAGTGACATAATAAAAATCTATCCAATCATTTCCTCGTCATCCCCGTTTAGCAATTTAAACGTAAAAGTTTCATTAAAATTGAGTTACCCGAAGTCTCATACTACTCAATTTGCTTTTAAAATCGACGTTACTTTAGAATTTTTTTTGATCATGTAAAATGTTAAATATTGTATTTTTATCCAAAAAAATCCCTAGATCAAAGATGTATCTATACCCTATTTTTTTATTATTATTTTAAAATGACGACTTCTATGAAAACACCTCGATCTAGAAACAACAATTTGGGAAAAGGGGCCCTTAACCCATTAACGCCCAAAATGAACCCAATTACATTTTTAATGGTTTTGCTTTAATTTTATATTAAGAAACACACAATTATAAAGGTCAGGTAAAGAAAATAAAAAAAAAGTATTTTTTTCAAAAGTTACAGGGGTGTACCCAAGCGAGTACAATGGGCAGATCAAGTGTTAAAAATACCGAAACATGGTTTCTCCAGACAAAGTGTTTTTGAGCACTTTGAACTACTCCAACGTACTCTGATCTGGCAATTTACACATCTTAATTGATTTGTGATCAATTCAGGTGTATGGACATTATTTTGACGATCTACATGCACTACCACATTTGATGAAGGACGGTTTCTATAAGGTTTTGATCGGCGATAATAAGCCCGTGCGATACTTCGTCTAGGTAGGCCCAGTTTTGGTGTCCGAAGCGTACTGGTTTCCCCATTCCCCATAATAAACTGCTTGGCTGTATGATGCTCATAATATTTTATCATAGATCCGTCGATAGACAAATTCTCGTAAAATACTCCCCACTGGCTAGAGCTCCTCTGTTAAATATCGCACAAAGGCTTTACCTTAGACATCGGGTCGTTAGATGAAGCCATCATGTATGATCAACTAAATGTTGATTTTGTTTTATCTCCAAGAATCGATTAGTAGAGATACAGTTTGCAACGAGTGGCTCACATAGATCTTCATCCAAAGACTAATAAGCACGTTCCGTAGGTAATTGGTTCAGGCTATCGCCTCACAGTATGTCCAAAAAGTTTTTCTGTCTATTTAGAATTGAAAGTTATGCCTATTACTTTGACCTGCACACAAAAGACTCTGTTCGTCTATGAAATCACACATTTGATCGTCAAAATACTTCTCAAAGAGCATCACTGGAGTACAGTCGTTTATATCATTACATACATGGTTCAATCGTTCTTCAATGGCGTTATTTACTTCTTATGCAGTTGAGAAAAAAAAAAAGAATATAGGTATAAGAGTAAAGAAGGATAAAGTAAGTAGTTGGTAAGGTTTTCCGTCAAATAGATAACCCATCTATGAGTGTATCAGTAGACCCAGCCATACGAGAGCGTTTTGAAGTTGAGGCATACGTCGAAAGCAGCTCTTCATCACTGCTGTTATCGTCCGAGGATACTCTTCTACGTCAAAATAAGAAGCACTTCAACATAGAAGACGGTCCCTGGGACATCTCTTGGCAATGCTTGTGTCACAAGATCATCTTCTGGGCTCTCCTCTTCGTCAGTTATAGCACCAGATTTAGATGGAACTGTGAGAAAGTCGTACTCATAATCATCTCTTTCAGCAATGATATAATTGACTGCCTTTTCTAACTACAAATAGTGGTATTGCAATTTTCATTTTCAAAAAATTCGCTTTTGAACCAGTTTCTATTAATAATTATCTCTAAAAAATAAACATGAAATATAAGTACATCTGCCCATTGTACCTGCTCAGGTGCAGTAGGAGAAACACGAATTTTTTGACGAATCAAATTACTTGATTTCAGTTTTTGATAATTTATTGGAAATAATAGAATGTGAACATGTTTCTTAGAAACAATTTTCAATAAATTATAGTTTATAACAATTAAATATTAATCAATTATTTTACCGTGCGCGCTCACAGTTGAACACTAAACAAATCACCTTCAACCCATACAAATTAAGAATAACAACTGGATAATTTTTCGTCTAGATTAATATATTACACTTATATTTATACTGTAAAAATATTTTTTTACATTTTTATTGGCAATCACAAAAAATATCGCGGTTTTTCTTGGTGTACCCGCTTGAGTACGGCGGACGGTAATGGGTTAATATAACGGCAAGATAGCGACCGGCGTCCTTATTTAAATTTCTTCAATAATTTTGGCATGGCTCCACTGTGTAAGACAGTTCTGGAGTGGTTTTCTTAGTAGGACTGTTCAGGCTGTTTTCTATAGTGTTTATTTTAAAAACTTAATCTGTGTTATATATAATGTGATTGGTTGGTGAATATTGTGGTGGACTAGAGATGGACGTTTCAAACCATAACCAGTTTCAATAACTATCTATCAGCGCAATAACGAAAACTATCTATTGACGTTTCAGAAACTATTTATCGAGCAAAACTATCTATTGGTGCCATTTCTATTTTCTGTGTGCTCGCGCTCAAGACACAAAATGTAATATTAATTATATAATATTTATTTTGTGCTCAAGATGAGCTATGATTTGAAAAATTGACACCCGTTTCTTTAACAATAAATGCAATTATTGGATTCATTGGTAAAATGAAATTGGGTTACTTGGTGCGGTCAAGGTCATGCACTTGCTTTTGCTAGCATTTACAATTTATTTGAATTACTACAGTTTATTAGTTTAAATATATTATTATAATTACTCTTAGCAGTCAGTTGTGTAAATTAAGACTACTTGTGTAAATATAATATTACGTGTAGGTAATGTTGGATTAAAAATTTATTAATTAATAATATACCTACCTAATACTTATCTGTGTACATTAAGATATAAATATATTCGCAATACATAAGAGTAGTAATAACTAATATTTAACGTAAAAAATATTACGACAAAATTTTAACTCGGATCTGTTAATATAAATTAATAATAATAGAAATGGCCCAAAAACCGTACATATTGCACGAAAAATAGCACTAGGCAGGTATCAGAACAGCTAGCCAAAGCCGCTATTCTGTAATAGCTAATAAATAGTTTCCAAAATAAATAGTTTCAGAAACCGTTATCGCGCTGCGATAGATAGTTTCGTTTTGATACGGCAAAATCGCGAAACGACCCACCCGTATGGTGGACTGCTCTGGGTAGATGGAATGGGGAATGATAGTTGATTGATGGGGGCTAGAGGGGCACTCCTTGGAGTTTCTCGCTATTTCTACGTATTACAGACTAAATATTAATTTTGTAATGGCTAATAGCTTAGTAGCTAATGCCTTTAAATGAAAATAAGAAAAATACTTCAATTTCAAATAATTATTTTTTAAAAAATAGAAAATCTAAAATCGGCTGCAGAAGTGTATGTTTTGATAATTTTGATATATATTGGATTGATAAATAGTAACTAAGATTATAATAGAGAATAAAATAACGGTTCTTAAAAATTATTTGATTGCATAACATGTATGGATAATTATTAGTTCATATGTAAATATGAATTATTCCTATGTGGTTGCAGCTATTAATACATATTTTAAATTAGACCGAAGTATTAGGCAAAGAATACTAAATAAACATTTTCAAGAAAATGTTTCTACAATGTGTCGTTTACGAAATACCTCTCGATCATTTCATTCTACAATAAAAAAGTTTCAAGCTCAAAAAGATTGTCCTTCAGAAGTTCTCTTGTCCCCCCAAGAGGTAAGAAGAAATTTGAACAATATTTTTGTAGCCCTTAATATATTATTTTCGGCTGTGTATTATAATAATAAATTCGGCCCTTAATATGTTATTTTAGTGAGTTAGTGTGAGGCTACCTTAATGATTATGCATTGACCTATTAGATAATTGCATGATTGAATGATATGAAGCGAATACGGGTTTAATTATTCTATAGCACCATTATAAAATATGGAATCTCTATGTAAGGAAAATCAACACTAAAAAGCACCGAGCTAATAATAATAAAGTAGTAGTAATGTGAGCCATCAAATTCCGTAAATAATAATAAAGGATAATAAGGAATGTTGGCCAGATCCTCTTATCTGCCCCTGCATATTTTAGAAAAATATTTTATGTAGTGTATTAATTAGGTTAATACTAAGACTTGTAATTTCTAGGCTTACCAGTAGCTGCTAGGCCAAAGTCAATTAATTCTTATTAAAAGCTGTTGCCTGCAGCTTCGCCCACGTTACTCAACTCCTATAAGTCACCGCGTGATGTTTTATAGCCTATAGCCTTCCTCGATAAATAAGCTGTCTAACACAGAAATAATTTTTCAAATCGGACCAGTAGTTCCTGAGATTAGCGCGTTCAAACAAACAAACAAACTCTTCAGCTTTATAATATTAGTATAGATTTATGGGGAACTAACAGATGGGAATTATAAAAATACTGACTGATTTTGTTAATTACTAAAACTAGTTAATTTTACCTAGTCTGCCAAAAGTGAATATATAAAATAGGTACTTACTTCATAAATGGTAGAAACAACCTTATGACATTCTGATTTCTGGATATCAAATACTATCATCATCATCATCATCTATCCGTCCACTTCTGAACAGAGACCTGCCTCAATAAATGCCAAGACGGCTGATTCCTTGATCCCGGCCGGCCACAGAGATCTCTGCGGTGGCAAGCAATCGGCCGTCTTGGCGGGGGGAAGATTGTCTTCCCACCTAGTTAATGGTCAACCAACAGTTTGTCTAACTAAACATAGCCTAATAATAATAATAATCATTTCTCCTGAGTGTGTGACCAGCCCACTGTGACTTTAACAAGCTCATTCTTTGCATGCTATCGGTAACCATAGTTCTCTGGCGGATGTCTTCGTTTCAAATCCTATCTCACAACAAAACACCCAGCATAGCACGCTCCATAGCATGTTAAACTACGGCAAATACTATTTTTTTTTTTTATTATACCAAATATATTTAACCAGACAGAGCTAGATCATTCTGGTCTAATGTCAGAAAGAGAGCATAAAAAAGCTAAATGCATGCATTGCATATAATATGTGTTAGTTATATTATGTTTTAACCATGTTTAAGGTTACGTTAATTCTCTGCAAAAATGAATTTAACAAGGAGTTTCCTCATGGATCTGTCAAATCGTATGATTCAAATCAGCTTGCATCCAACAATCCGATTGAAGATACAAGAAGTGAAGCACAGTGCAAGATGACATCGGGTATATGAAACTTTTAATACAACCTAATGTTACTATATTTACTTATCAGATTACACGAATTGATAACTGCTTTGTTTGCATCCATTAACCTGCTTATTTGGCATGGTAATAACCATCAAGGATATGACTGGAATAGAGTGGTAATGTTATGTGTTTTGTATGAAAACAAATTTTGCCAAATTGTGCTGCCACACACTCTGATTCGCCGACTGGTGGCCAGTGATGGATGATTGGCCGATGGGACGTACAAACAGATCACTGGTTGGTTGAATTGATATTACGTCAGTGACAAATCACTGACCACTTTCGTAATTTTATGACTCATTAGTACTGTATAAGGTTATATGCTTGATGGTAATAACAAACCAACTGCTTTCATGTATATGCTAATATAAATTATTCATTGGATATGATCCACACCAGTTCAGTTTGTATTATTTAAAGATAACAGTGTTATAATTAGTTGTATCACTGAGCTTTTGAGTACAATTGTGAGTTCTTTGATGGTCAATGTACTTTCTCAGCATGAAACTCATATGGATATAAAATAAACATTGCTAAAGATTTAGTTTTGATTTTTTGTCAAGGGAAACTTGTGTCTAGTAGTGGACAGAATTTTAAAATAGAGAACCTACAAAATTGATGATTTTAATAGATGATCATAAAACATAATATGTTTTAATAATGAATAATCATTTACATTATGTGTAGTAAAAATCATTGTCACTAATCACTTTTTGTCTATATTATGTTGTATATGCCTCCAGAGTATTCTTAAAGTAGGCTACTTATTCATTATTTAGATGGTAGTCGTAAAACTTGCAGGACAAAAAAAGTAATTGTGTTGCTTGGCTTCTT
Organism: Helleia helle; assembly: GCA_963853865.1. NCBI lineage: Eukaryota > Metazoa > Arthropoda > Insecta > Lepidoptera > Lycaenidae > Helleia > Helleia helle. The sequence continues at coordinate 13,534,655 of OY971420.1, forward strand.
CATTGCTTTAAATCCATTTTGCTTGAAATTAGATGAACAATTAAATTGGACAATGGAGATTATTTGAGGACTGATGCATTATGACTATGTAAGTATTTATTTATCTATAAACAAAATAAAATTTCATGTAACATATAATATGTCACTTCTGTTGAAAATTTTGGTTTGAGTCCATAAATATAGTATAATGTACCACTTTGTGAATGTTTCCAACGATTTAACATTCTGACAAATGTCATGGGAGGATGTAAATTTAAGATGGTTAGTAGAAAGTATCTGATATTAAATCTTGATTATTAAAATTTCAATAAATTCTATAAAAAAATGATTAATATAATTTAGTTAATTTAGATAAAAGTAAGTTATAGTTCAGTAACTAAATATAGACACCTAGATTCTAGAGCCATTTTTTATAGCCAATATATTTGATTTAAGACAAAATAAATTTGATGGTGTGATTGATTTAATGATGATAGTTATTTTTACACCAGCTGGTGTGGCCAGTACAAACATAGCATTTGTAGTTACTACCATCAGGTAGTAACTCAGACCTAGATCCTTAAATTTAATATTATGTGTAATTTATCTGTCATTTCTCATTACCTATGTAATAAATAACATCTACAATACTTTGATTATTTGTAATATAGGTGCATAAGAATAAATACAATAAACCCCCAATGTCTGGATTCACTCTTTATTTAAGTTTTTAAAATCTTTTTGTAATTAATTTCTGGCTGTAGCAATTCTATAATATAAAAATTATAATAGCTGGCCCTGAATTTCCCCATATTCCATATAATATAAGATTAATTTATATTATAACTTGTAGATACATTGCATTTTAATTCAACTTTCCGTTACTTACATAACATTTAATAATAAAGGAAATATTGTTCCAGGTTTGCTCATGGCAGTATATGATGGTCATGGCGGCCCGGCCTGTGCACAAGTCATCTCGAAGAGGTTGCTCAAATACATCGCCACTGCTCTCCTGCCACACAATATATTAGAAAAATATATAAATTCAGAACCAAGGGAAAATGTAATAGAGACATTTAATGACAGGGTGAGTAGGTATTTAGTATTTATTACTTGAAATACCTATATAATCTGGGCATCGTTTTACTAGCAAATACCTCTTGTAAGATATTGTTTTATTGATAATGATTTTTTTATTGGTTGTTTGATTTTTTGATACCTAAAAAATAATAATTAGGGCGAGGCATACTAATTTTTCGATATTCTAAGCAAAGTAAATTAGCTACGTGAATGAAATTGTAGTATGTAATTTTCCTCATATTTCTAACGAACTGGGATAGGAAAACACGATGGGTAAAAATTTCCTCGATAGATTTTCATCCCAAAGAACTATACGTGTTCACGTTTCGAAATTTTCAGAAACGATAGTAATGCTACTATTATCCAGCGAATTGGAAAATTCATGTTATTTACTTGGGTATTATTGGTTATATTTTATCTGATTTATATTATACTTTCGGGTCTCATGCCGCATGCCTTTGTGTTCATTAGCGGCGCCAATGTCTTTCGTCTCTTTTTTGCGCACAGAAGTAAATTAAGCTATCTCATCGAAGCTATGGGTAATAGGCGGAGCGAACGTGGGAATTATTTTCAGGTGCCTCGTCTTAATTAAATACTGCATAATGTGTAAAAAAATAACTAGACCATGTTTTGCTGAGAAATCATTTTCAATTAAAATTTTAAATATTAACATTTCAGGCAGAAATTATCCAAGATCTTAAAGATATTTATGATAAGAGTTATAACAATTACTTGAAAAAACTGTTAGAGACTGGAACAAAAGAAACAGATGTGCAAAAATCATTAGAAAAATCTATTTTGCAATTGGATGAAGATTTAGCAACAGAAGTCCTCGAACCTTTTTACGAAACGGGTACTATTAACAATAAGACACTTTCAGTAGCATTATCTGGTGCTGTTGCATGTATATCTTACATAGATGGACCTCATCTTCATGTGGCTAATGTTGGAGATTGTAATGCAGTTATTGGAACAATGACAGAGGATAACGAGTGGATAGCTAAGAAAATTACAAAAGAACACAATACAGAAAATTTTGACGAATTAAAAAGAATATGGAATGAGCATCCGGAAAGTGAGAGGAAAACCGTCATAAGAAGAGACAGACTTTTGGGTGAGTTAGCACCCTTACGGAGCTTAGGAGATTACCGTTACAAGTGGACGGCTGATACTTTGACAGATGTGGCTGTGCCTTTAATTGGACAACGAGCAATACCTGCTAATTATTATACACCTCCATATTTAACGTCAAAGCCTGATATTTATTACCACAGGTTAACCCCAAAGGATAAATTTTTGATCATCGCCTCCGATGGTTTATGGGATATGATGACACCCCTTCAAGCTGTAAAGTTGGTTGGTGAGCATATGAAAGGAAAAGTTTTCTTCAATCCCCTGAAACTTCCGAAGAAGAATATTCAGCTGGGAGATATAAATGAACTGCTAATGCATAGAAAGGAGAGTTTGAAAAGCAAACCAAAGGATAGGAATGCGGCTACACATTTAATAAGGCATGCTATTGGAGGAACTGAATATGGTGTAGACCATACAAGATTAGCTCACTTGTTGAGTTTATCATCTGACGTTAGCCGCATGTTCCGAGATGACATGACGGTGACAGTTGTCTATTTTGATTCTGAATTCCTTAGACAATGCCCATCTTAATTTGCGATATCCAGTTTGAAACGAATCAGCAATGCCTACTGTTTTATATAATTGACATAGTTTTAGTATCTGTGGGACATATTACATGCAATTTAATGTTCCTAAATGTTTCAATATTTATTTATTATGTTCGAATGGTTAAATCTTGTGTGAATAGATGTTATTATTTTATAGAAGTTATATTTATTAATAAATCGCAATAGTAAAGAACAATAAATTACCTAATTGAATATAAATTTAATGTTATAATTATGAACCTACATGAAAGTAGTTATTTTTTATTAAAAAAAAATTTTTAGGTTTATCCCATATTTTATTATTGACATAAAACCAAAGCTCACAAAATATGTTCTGACTCAATTATGAATGCCTTAATAGATAGGTACATGTAGTTATAAAACTAGTACAATTTTTCTATGGTATTGAAATTTTATTTATTTATTATTTGAGCTAATACTCTATTCGACATGTAGCTACTTGAAGCATTTCTATTGCCGGTGTGAAACTAGTTACGTGTAACGTCGCAAAGTGATTTTATGTAGATTGTGTGACACGCGCGCGTAAGTGACTTTAGACCGGAGAAGTTATATTGCTTTGTATGTGCTTATTAATGTGAAAATGTTTTTTAAATACAAATACTTTTTACATTTGGCCATTGAAAAATTGCTAGAAATAGAATGACTCACACACTTGGTGTCGATGAGATGTAATCGAAATACTTATGTTTTCATCATAAATATAATATGGTGTATGATGAATATTATAACTATATGATATAAATTGTTTATTTTATCATTTATTCCATGTTTTTTATAAATGTATTATTTACTAAACAATCTTTCACTATCATTTTTATTTGCCTGTAATCGAAATGAAGACAATACTAAAAGTAATGTATAATATACACATTATTAGCGATATAAAATAGGAGAGTGTTTATTATTTAAAATATATAAAAGAAACTGAAAGATTATTTACTAAATTAATAATTAGTCATGAAAATGGAAATTTAGTGATGTTACAACCAACTAGTTTTAGTAGGTGTTTAGGTACAGGGGTAATTGAACAGATATGCATTATGGAGTTGCAAAAAATTGTAAATTGTTGTTGGAGTATTGTTTGGAATAATTGTCAATTCAGTGTAATTTACAGTTACAAACATGGTGCCTGAAGTAAGAAAGCCTTTTTGAATATAGTTTGCAATATTTGTATGACTAAACTGATTAACCTACCTCAATTGTGTGTTTTATTAAACCGCGACGCAAAAGTGTGTTTACTTATAAGGTTGACCGCTTCGTGTCTGTCTGTGGCACTGCAGTATATAGATTTTTTTTTATTTAACACCGGGAAATGCTTTGAGGCATCCCGCAGGGAGTGGGTCTCCCCACGCGGGTATGTGGGGCTCGCTGCGCCCGAAACCTGGTATGTGTGGACGCAGCTCTACCCACTAAACCCGGCGAGTGCCACCAATGCCGCTTTTGGTGAGGTGCCCCAGAGGAGTTGTCCCGCACCACAGAACATGCTCCCTGCTCTTTTGTCACCTCTTCTTATAAGAGGGGTACAAAGAGCCCCCTCGGCTCAATTATCTTCGACCAAGGTGCAGCGACTCACCCTAGACTACTGAGCTCCACCGCCACGTCAAGGGCTGAACCATGGTGGGGTGCAGTTCATAGATAGTTGAACCGATTTGGATGCGGTTTTTGTTATTTTAAAGCATCATTCTACTAGATAAGATAGGTTTCTTAGCGGTGGTTCTTAGACATTATAGTGATGAGCAAAGCTCCTCTTGGCAAAAAGCAGTCTGGTTCTCTGTTTTGCTTATTTTATTTGTTACTTATTTTTATTATAGTTTTACATTTACACAATCTGTAATTAATTAGCAAAAATACTTGATTTTACTGAAAATAAAAAAAATATTGCATTAAGCACTTTTTAATTATAATTTACTACTATAGTAAGGAAATGGAGACCAAAAAATGTTCTTTGTTTAAACGATTTACTAAAACTTAGAAAGACAATCAATCAATTATTTTTTCACTTTTGCTTTCTTAAGGAGTCCGTTTTGTTTCCGTTATTCCTATGTAGAAATTATAACAAAGCATTTATGTAAATAAAATCGTTTAGACTTGTCTTATTCAAAATAAGACTTTCTCAAGACCAAGACGAATTTTGCTCATCACTATTAGACATTTTACAAACTCGGGTCAACCGTTTTGAGCTATTGCTATTTTGTATATTTTGCTATTGCCTATAAAATTTTAGTTATACATATATACATACAACCATTTCTCAAGTGAACGACATATTGTTTACGCCTTCTGTTTTGTAGGCCATGGCCATGAAATTATTTATAAGTCTTATTGTTTTATCGTGAGCGGTGTGGTTAGAAATAATGTCCAAATTGAACGTGACACTCTTACACATGAAGGAATTTTTGCGCAAGTAAATTCGCCTGTAATACTACGGTTTTGTCTGTCCGTGTTAAAATTTCAACTTGAAAATATAAGCAACTATATAATCAGAAACTTGCTCTATCTTTACATAGTTTTATACTTTCTTGGAAAATTTTATGCTATGAATTCATTGGTATATATTATGTATACTACACTATGCATATAAAGGTACCTACCTACCTACGAATTTTCGAAACGAAAAGAGTTATCAGAACAAAGGTTATGTGTGTATCGGTTCTAAGGTAGTCTATGGGAATGTATCTATTGCGTAGATGACGTGACGTGTGAAGATCAAAGGTTTCTTTCTTTCTTTATTTTTTTTCTTTTTCGGTCTGATGGCCTTTAAAATCAATCGGTACCTACAGTAAAAGGTTTCTTTGTTTTCTTTCTTTTAAGGCCTAATGGCCTTTAAGCTCAATCGGTACAGTAAAAGGTTTCTTTCTTTCTTTTTTTTCTTCGGCCTGATATGGCCTTTAAACTCAATCGGTACAAAAAAAAATAGTCTATGGGAATGTATCTATTGCGTAGATGACGTGACGTGTGAAGATCAAAGGTTTCTTTCTTTCTTTATTTTCTTTCTTTTTCGGCTTGATGGCCTTTAAACTCAATGGTACAGACTACAGTAAAAGCTTTCTTTCGCGTCCATTTGCAATCTATGTTGTTTTATGTTGCGAAATTATGAAAGTAAGTAATTATTGACCATCTTATTATGAGACATCTGTTGCAAATTACCTACTGGACATACAAAATTAGCAGCTTTGCTTAACCATTTTCCGCCGCTAATAGGCAGAGAAGAGGCATAAAACGAGTGTAATAAAAAGCGATTTTCTATAAGTTAATTGTTTATTTAGGTACAAAATCGTAGCTTACTGAAAGGTCCATTGGCCGTGATTTGCTGTTCATTGCGCAAGATGATATTTTTTTATGCTAGTACGATAGGCAAAAGATGAGCCATCTGTTGGTAATTGCTCTGCGTATCCCAGGAATACAAATCACCTAGTACCTAGATACTAATCCAAGCAACTCGTGCATGATATGCCTACCCTGTGACTATGTTATAACAACGGCGTCAAGTGACAGCTATGCTGCCGCGTTTCGTGCGGTTTCTGAGTTTCTGGTGGCCCTTTGGGGCGGATAGGGAAAAGGAGGGCGGGCGCATCTGCGTGGCCTTGGTTGTGCGGATGTGTATGGGCGTCGCCGCCGTAAGGCTCGTTTGCCCTTGATAACATAAAAAAAATTGCTCGGTCATATGACAGTAAGACAGATGATTATCCTTCTATCTGGAACATCAAAGCGGCCGGTAGCGCGGCGCAAGAGCATCCGTCCACCGGTAAAATGTGTGTTATATGCTTCTCGCTGTTGCCCGCAGTTTCGCCCGCGATAACTTAATATATTTAAGCCTAAGTTAATCAGATAGGTATCTGGCCGTGAAAGTCCCGTCTAAATCAGAGATTAGCCGGAACAAACAGACAAAAAATACTTTTTTTTCATGTAAGTACCTACTTTATATATACTTGCTTTTATATTATATATTAACATGTATTTAGCGAAAAGCTATTAATTTGTAATTACAAACAGACACTTAAATTGTATTTATTTGTATAGATATGGCGTGTGACTGAAAAGCAGCACGACGAATGGCTACTTTCATTCGTTCAGTGGCGAGCGCGTGTATATAGCCAAGCCATTTACTCTTAATTCTTATATTTTTTAATGAAAACGTGTGAACATTTCTTTTAAATGATATAGCGCCCTCTTTTGGCCTTATTAATTTTAGTGGTTTTGGGTTTCAGGAATCAGGACAGAGAAAGCACATTTACCACAATTGTTTGTTAAAAGGTTGCCGATCGCTGATATACCGCTACTCTGATTACTCTAATATACGCTGATATATGATTAACTAATTATACCTAAGTATATTATTAAGCTTAGATATTTATCATGTTTTTAGACCACAAGGGTTTTCGGTATTAAATAAAACAAAAACCACGTTACAATAATATTTATTTCTAGATGTAATCCTAAAACTAAATATTACATTTAGGAGAAAATTATAAATAATTGATTCTCCCGTAAAAATGACTAAAATGTGTTATTTCTAATTTAAGAGCATTAAAAGAGTACCTATAACAGCTAGTACAAACGCAGCAATTCTTTACTAACTCAGTATAGATTCACAAAAAAAATTAATTACAGAACAAAAAATGGCATAGATTCACACCTACTAGCATTAAAAATATCAAGGAATATTTCTTCGAGAAATAGGTGTCATAAAGATATAGAGGTACCTAAATTATTCATTCAAGAAACTAATACATTGAAGCACTACCTATAAAGTTTGAGCAAATCATACAAAAGTAAAAAAAGAAACAGTTTAACCTTATGTACTACAAATTTTACTAAATGCAACATTATAATACTAAAATGTTTCCCTATGTTAGCAGATTACAATACTCTGTAAATCATAATGATTTATAATTGTGTGAAAGAAACAAATACTTCGTCTTAAATTATACCTACTAACATTTTATAAAAGATAGTACAATCAAAATCAAAATCTACAGCCATAGAAGACTGGTGTCGATACCTACGAATAAGAAATAGACATTACGAATTAGTGGTAACAGACATTATTATTATATTGTGTAGTTACAAAATATATGCATTAACAAATATTTTTATATTAATTATTTTATAATTTAGTTTTTAAATGGAATTTATAAGAAGTCGCCGAAGACCAGATACCTAAATCTAGAGAAAATGCACAGCCCGTTAAGTATCCTACTTTAGTTCGTTTGTGAAACGCACCTATACTAGAATTCTCCAAGAAAATAATTTCTTACTTATCAAGCAATGTATATGTGAAACATTATTATTGTCGCACAGAAATGAGGATATCAGTGATATCCTCATTTCCCTGCGACATATTACTATCAAACCGTGTCTTTACTTATCCTCCAGGTGCAGTATAATGACGGGCATCTAAGTTAGGAATATGAAGTTATCGTAGAAAAGTTATAAGATTTAAGCAGACAATATGTTAACGAGTAGGTATAAAGTTTTATACTTAAGTCTGTTAGCGATATAAATATTAAATAGTATATGTTCGAGAGCGTTCAACGGTATCTTAAAGTCTTCAAAAATATATGTTTTCAGTAATTATTGTTAAAAGGATAAAAACATCTACGTATAACGTTTATTTGAAGTATTGTATGCTACATTTGGCATTGGATGTAATATCATGTGCTCTCTGAAAGTGCAGACGAAGCCCAATATATCGGGGCCATTAAACGTGAAAGACGTGCTATCTGAAAGTGAAGTTATTATGCCACCTAAATCGTTACCCTATAATAGATTCTAAGAGTGAAATTATTAGTATTTATAAGATCATATATTACGTACTATGTTTTAGTGACGAGTTGATCTTCGCAGATACTCGTCAAATCCCCCACATCTTGAAAGTATCTCCCTCTTAGTTAAAAAGAAAGAAATATCATCTATTCATTTTTTTTAAAATAATTAAAATAACTACTATTTCTATAAATAGTCGCTATTATTTCAATATAAAATTTTCAAAATAAAAAACAATATTTAAAAACATCTACTTTTTTAATGGCATTATTTTTTATACGCCATCATCATGATAATATTAGTAAATATGGGGCTGTAAAAACCCAAAACGCATTTAGTAATGCCAAAAATTTATATTGTCCCAAAGTTCAAATTCAACGATAATGGGGCGTAACTCTTAAAAACCTAATCATTAATCAACAATTACATAACAGTCACTTTACTCAAATATATTAGGGTTATATTAAACACCTTATCTTATGATGCAATTTTGAAAATCATATACATACATATTTCGTTTTTTTGTAATTGTAGATGTTAGAGAGGAATCAATGAGTAGTGCTATGAACATATCTACGTTCTATATGTAGTGGCCATCTTTGATGTTAATACTACAATATACTTTAGTAAACTTAGATTAAATTATAAAGATTATAAGATCCATTACATAGTCAAGATTAATTGAAATAATGTTAAATTAATATTTTCTGTAGCAACAGATATTTTACTAACTGTTAAATTAAACATTAATTAAATTAGGTACTCATAAAAATAACATATATAAATTATATTTTAAATAAACATTAAATGACTTATACAAATAACACATGACTATAAGTGTGTATATTTATGTACGATTTATGTGGACATTTATTAAATCATTAATTGATTTAACAAATGTCATCTGGAGTAAATAAAAAACAGTTTGTGTAGGTCCTGTATATATTTTAGCTCTGCCATTAGTCATTCTCTCGCCGAGATAATAAAAGTAATAGCTGAAAAACGTGGGTAATAAAAAGAAAATTTTCAAAATACTTATACTAAAAAGGATAAATTAAAATGAAAACGCTGAAAAAAGTTTGCCCTTCGTATTATTGTAATAAAAGATTCGCTTCCTATCCGGATGGATTCAAAGAGATGAAGCGGTTTGCGCCTGGCAAGATGCCCAACGCGACCCGCAGTTATATCCCATGGCCTTGTAGCATTGAATCAATAGCATTATTGATTTCTCAAATATTTTAGCATAACACCTTCCACATCGAATTCTCCCCACTAAAACTAGATGAATGACAACACAATTTATAAACGTGAACAAACATTTAGGTATAAAAAGTACTTGAAATGAAATGGGAAAAAGTATCATTTTCTTGAATAAGAAAGAATTTATTCATCAATAGAAAATGAGAAATCTGGCGAGAGGATGACTGTTGATTAATCGCCTCCAAGGGAAAGAGCTTGAACAATACGTGGGTCGGCTTTGCTACCCTCACGAAATTCTTCTAGGGTCAGACGATCGTCGTGGTTTTTATCCATTTGATCGAAGATTTTGTCGACGCGTTTCTGTGGAGTGTTCTCGTCCTCTGGCTGCGGCGTTTGGCCCTAAAATTTAAAATGATATGAGCGTTCTACAATTTTATGAACACGGGAATTCGTTAGTTTCTGTTCATTATAAGACATGAATCCTTTATCAAAATCTTGACATTGGTAGGTAAAATAGTTACTTTTGGGAATTTATTTGTCTATATTGATTATACGATATACTAATTAATTGTTGTGTGATTAGATATTATTAATTAAGTATAATGATTATATTTAGAACTTCTATCATTGTATAGTTTCTTTACACAATCTTCAGGTTTCATACAATTATAGTTTTTATGTGCGGAAATTTTAAGATCAAGCTCTAGTAAATAATAAAGAAAAGAAATATCTATCTACTACATCTTGTAAGAATTTTTTTCTGAATGATCTATGCTAATGGCCCAAAGGCCCTAATGTTTCATTGGATTTTTGCGTGCCGATTTGGCTCACTTATGGTCTGTTATAAGTGGGGGTTGCTCCCGCGCCCACCGTGTCATCGACCACACGGCCTCCTGGCGTCGGATTGGTCTAAGATTTTTTAGTGGACACACAGGTGTATGAAAGTAATTTAACGCGACTCTACATAAGGAATAGAAAATTATTTATTCAGAGGTAAAATGATCCAAATAATAAACTTTTCCATTATGTATGATGATATGAATAAATACCAAATTTATCATAGCGTTTACATAATGTTATGACATTTTTACTATGTTATGTAATTCAATTATAAAAAAATATGATTGCGTTACGTAAAAAGAGAGCTAACGTTAATGATCTAGGCAGAACATTTATTATATACTTAGATGGTTATAGGGTGAGTAGTCAATATCTGCACTCATATCATACATTGGACAGTTACTTGTTGTTCAGATTTAATATGTAGGTATCAAGTATATAACCTGATAGAGTAGTAAGTAATGTGAGATATAAAATTCCGAAACTAGTCAGTGATTTGTTACTGACCAGTACCTTCCATCCGCAAATCATCCATTAATGGCCATCATTCGTCCAATCAGAGCCGGCAGAACTGGTGCAGTGTCGCAGTACTTTAGCGGAATTAGTTTTCATACAAAACACATAAAATTACCGCTTTATTTCGGTATTCACACCGGCATAGTCTACATTTTTTATTTGTATCTGTGTGTCATGTAATAGCTCAAAAGCCCCCTTAACGTATCTGCATGGAATTTGCCTTGGATAAACATTGGACCATTACCTATATGATGTAAGAAAACTTGGGCGAAGCTAATGGCGCCAAGGGGTCTCTTTTTACCCCTCTTATAAGAAGAGGTACAAAAGAGCAAGGACAAGGGGCGAGGATGGGAACACCTCACCCCATTGTACTGTCCCAACGTTGGGAGGGGTTAATCTATGGTGCAGGATAACCCCTCTGTGGAGGTGGCTTTGGTCCCTTGTGGGACTGGCTATCCGTCGAGGTCCCCTGTATGTTTATTAGATCCGGGGCACCTCACCAAAGGCGGCATGCCTCAGAGAATTTCACGGCGTTAAAGAAAAAAAAGGTAAAGTTCAGCAACAGCTACTTTTACATCGAAGAAGATATGTATAAACTGTCACTGATACTTACGACCATTTGGTAAATAGCGTCAACTATGTTATACATTTCATCCCGCGTTATATAGCCGTCGTTGTCCACGTCATATAGACGAAAAGCCCCTGAAACATATAAAGTTTGGTAAAGTAATTATATAATCATTAGAGTTGGTGATCTTAAGTTATCTGTCTATTCATTGGTGTTGGGTTTGACCAAGGAAGAATTTTGTTATTGTTCAAATGTTTTTTAGCGTACTCTCATAGTCAATGCAGTTTTTAATTTTATGTGTGGGAAACATCGTAAGAAAACATGTATGTCTATGGTCATGGGAATTTGAGTCCATACAAATAATCGTAGATAACCTAAACTATGGTCCTCGTCAGTACTCCTAGCTTGCCCAAGAAGAGGTCTCAATGAGACTCTTTGATCTTAACCAATATTCAATAATGTATATCTCGATCATCATTTTAAAAGCATTTAAATGATTTGAATCAATTTTGCGATCATTGAAAAAATAGACAGTTATTATATATTAAGGAGAGGTCAACAAAGATAGCATCAGAAACAAGCATAGTACTTTCACTTCGCCTCTATATGTATATTGGTATGGCTAGTGGCTACACTTGTTCAAGAACTAGGTCGAACGATCTCCGATAGTAATTCTCTATATGTTTAACATTTATTACTTTTGAAAATTATTTTCTATATCTGATATATTCCAATGTTGTATTAATATGTCAGCAAAGTGTGTATTGTTAGGGTAGGTAAGTGTGTATTGTTAGAGTAGGTAAGTGTGTATTGTAGGTTGTGTGAATTAGGTTAAACTCCCGAGACTGCAGAACAACCCCTCTGTGGAGGTGTCATTAGTGGCACTCGCCTGGTTTTAGTGGGTAGAGCTGCGTCCATCTTACCATCTTTCGGGCGCAGCGAGTCCCATATACCCGCCTGGGGAGAGGAGAGAGAGAGAGAGGGGATAAGAAAAAAAGGGGTAAGAAACTAGAAAAAATATCTCTATACAGAGAAATCTAATAAAGTTTCTTATCAGAAAAAAACGTAGGATGTAAGGGAAATCTTTATTTCATCTAGACGCCGTATCGAATATAGTTTGTTAAATATCATCCTTCCAGAATATTATTAACGGCCAATTTGAAGTTCATAGCAAAGAGGACATAATATATCTAGTCCGACAGATTGATGAGAATTTAAGACGGGCTGATGATGTTGTTGTGCAGGATATCCGGTACATAGCACGACAAAATGGGGAAGACGAAAGGCTGACCTAACGTATTAAAAATAGCCTTAGAAAAAATGTCACCGTTTTTAAGATATTATTTATCTTGTAATTTTTTTTATCATTTTTATACCTACCTTTTGTGCGTATATTTTTTAATTAAATTTAAAATAAACATTTTTTTTTTAATTTTAAAAATATTTAAAAGACGGTGAAATTTGTACTAAGTTATTTTTTAATATGTTGCAGGTCAGACTTGCGTCTACCTTCCCCCTTTTTATCCTGCTCTTTACTGGACACTATATACAAATGAAGAAGGAGATAAAATAAAAAGTCTTAAGATTTTTTGTATTATTCGAGTAAAAACAATGTACGTAACTCAAAGCTTTATCCTAGAGTAGAGCTTTATTGTTTTACTTACAATGTAACTTTTCATCGAGGTTTCCTCTTGACGTCACCGATAACGCTCGTATAAACTCTTCAAACTCAATGGACCCGTCCTTGAAAAAAAATATTAGGCTTCAGAAAACTTTGATGTCGCCAAATAATTACGTATTTTGAAAAAGTGCAAAAAAATCTTAATAACACTCAATATTTCACATCTCACTGGAGATGAAGAAAAAAAGAATATTTGATTTTAAATTGCGAATTCTATTCGTCAATGATTTTCAATACTACGATGTCTAAAGAAATTGTGAGAATGGTACAAGCACAGATATTATTTCTATGGGTACAAGGGAATCATACTTACATTATTTTCGTCGAAAACTCGAAACACTAGAGAGGCGAATTTACTCGGGTCACCTTGAGGAAAGAACTGCTTGTAAATCTTAATAAACCCCTGAAAGAAAGACAATACTTAAGTATGACAATACAATTAAATATGATATAGTACTTTAGGGCGGGACTTAGACAAAGTGTATATTTTTATAAATGAAGACGCCTCAAGTGTCAATTGTGTCGAGTCATTCTACCTTTCCCTTTATTTAATTTATATCTATTTAATTAGGTTATATATAACTTGTTTAATGTGCACAAGTGATAAAAGATACTGAGATATTTGAATATTTTTTACAAAAATCATTATTATTATCAATCATTATACAATTTTTATTACTATTATTATAGAATTTATAAAAATAAAAAAGCCTCTAATGACTATATTATTAGTATAATAGACACAGGCAGATGTACCCACAAAAGTAGGCGATTCTATTATAGGCCTGTACACACTTTTACAAAAGGATCCAAGAAAAGAGTTCTGAGCCTATCAAAAAATTCAAAAAGTTATTCTTGTTTTTGGTTTTTAAATTATATCTTCGTATACGTGGTAATGTTCTGTATAAGATTGAATATATAATGTAGCAGAGTATTGACGTGCCCAGGTGGTGGCGAGGATCCGGCGCCTTGGGCTCGAAGTGGCCCTAGAGAAGTGTGAAGCTATATGCTTCCACGGACCCCGGCGAGCCCCTCCATCCGGATCCCGCCTTGTAGTAGGGGGAACTTCCATCGCTGTCGAGCCGACCATGAGGTATTTGGGCCTTGTCCTCGACAGTCGATGGAACTTCCGAGAGCATTTCCGGCGCCTCGTCCCGAAGCTGCTCGGAACTGCACGAGCTCTAAGTCGTCTCCTTCCCAACGTGGGTGGACCAAGTGTTGGTTGCCGCTGTCTATATGCGGGCGTCTTGCAGTCCATGGTAGTGGTGTGCAAATAAACTATTTTATGATAACGTGCTATGGACTATAAACTATATTTTTCTAGCGCGCTATTTTATAGACTATATTATAATGTGTAGTCGCAAGACTAGAATTACGTAACTCGCGTGAGCCGGCCGGGATAGCGCACGACACATTTAGCGCGCGCGCGCTCGACGCTGACTGACGTATAAACTATAAATTATAACGTCTAGCGTCTACGATCTAGCACGTCGGCGTAGTTCGAATGTTATAAAGTTATAACTATGGCCTACGCTAGCCGCCTCGCTACGTACCTAATGTAGCGAGGCGCTACGTTATAGCGCCGAATAGGAATTTATATAGCGTACGCTATACGTTAAGTATGAATAGCGCGCTACGTTATGGCGCTATGCGTTATATTAACCACCACTAGTCCATGGGGCTGTACGGCGCGCCGATATGGGCGAGCGCCCTGAAAACGGAGAACGTGGCTCTGCTGCGACGTTCGCAGAGAGTCATGGCCATCAGGCCCGTCCGTGCGTACCGTACGACCTCATATGAGGCTGCGTGCGTACTGGCGGGCTCAACGCCGTGGGACCTGGTCGCAAGGGCCCTAGCGCAGATGTGGAGGAGACGACGAGGAGAGGAAGAGGAGGAGGAGGAGGAGACCTCCGAACAAGAGGAGTCCTGGCGGAGCCGCCTACGCAGGAAAGTGCTCCGTCAGTGGAGGGAGAGGCTGGAGGAGCCTAGTGCGGGACACCGCACCGTGTCGGCTGTCGGTCCGATCCTGGAGCAGTGGATTGACCGGCGGCACGGCATCATCACCTTCCACCTTGCGCAGATCCTGACGGGGCACGGCTGCTTCGGAAGGTATCTGTGGAAGGTGGCAGGAGCGGAGGACTCGCCAGGGTGTCATCACTGCAACAGCAGTGAAGACACTGTTGACCACACCCTGGCGGAGTGGGCACACACAGCCCAAGCTGGGCAGCTTGGGCGGAGGCAAGGGCGCCCCTCATCGCTGAGGTTGGCGCGGACCTGTCGCTCCCTGTGGTAATCCGAGCGATGACCGTCAGTGAGAGCGCATGGCAGGCGGTCCTCTCCTTCTACGAGGACGTGATGTCGCAGAAGGAGGAGGCGGAGCGGGAGAGAGAGCGCACTGGCGCCTCCTCCCGCAGGATAGCACGGCGGCGACAGGCGGTCGCACTGCCGTGAGGGACCTGTGCGTGTCTGATCGGAGGATCTGCCGCGCGCGCGTAAGTTCCGGGCTATAAGGCACCCTTATGTGTTCAGTGTGCCTTAAGCGGAGAAGGGGGGGACGCTACAACCCTCCCCCCACTGTCAGAGAACGGTGCCGGATGGCACAACGTTGTGGCCGGTGCGGATGTCCACAGCTCTCGCGCCGGGTCACCCAGACGATGAGGAGAACACCGCTGGGGTTTAGTGGGTAGAGTCTGCGTCCACCTTACCATCTTATCGGGTGCAGAGAGTCCCACATAACCGCCGGGCCCCCCCGGACCCGGTAGTATGCCTAAACGCATTCCCCAGCGAGACCAAAAAAAAAATTGACGTGACAATCTAAGCTTTGACGGCCGGCTGGTTGAGTGGTCAGGCTACTGAACACTTTACGAAGCGGTCGCGGGTTCGAATCCCAATAAGTGCAGATAATTTATATGATGAGTATAATATGACTGCACTGGTTCATGGACGTGTAGGTATATCATTTAGTTTTCTTAAATTAATTTCCGTTCCTAGACCCCTAACACAAGTTCTTGCGAACTTATCATGGGGCTAGATTGGTGGTATGATTGTTGAATAATATTTATTTATATTATTTGTTACCTTTTCAATAATAGATCACATTCATAAGGTCAGCCTCACTGATTTGAATTTCTCGTGCGTTCTATGAATAAACGGTTTTCTAGCGATGTTTCTTTGATGACAGGAACATATTAAATGAACTATTGTCTAAAAATAAAAACATTTTACAAAAAATTAAAACCGACTTCAAAAATACTAAACTAAAAAGTAATAAAATAACAGTTTCTTTAATGTTTGTGCTTACAACATATAATCAACTTAATCTTCTACTAATGTACAAACTTGGCGTTTACCACGTCATTATAGTTACTTTTGGAGTCGGTGTCGTATTTGTTGCTGTACATTACTTACCTACCCACCTTGGCTGACACCGACTCCAAAAGTAACTATAATGACGTGGTAAACGCAAAGTTTGTACATTAGTAGAAGATTAAGTTGATTATATGTTGTAAGCACAAACATTAAAGAAACTGTTATTTTATTACTTTTTAGTTTAGTATTTTTGAAGTCGGTTTTAATTTTTTGTAAAATGTTTTTATTTCTTAATTTTTAGTGATTCCGAAATTCGTCGTCTTGGCGTTCATTGAAGGAGGCATGTTCAGCAGTGGATGGATAAAGGATGATGATGATGATGATGATGATGGTGATGGTGATGATGATGATGATTACGATGACCGCGACATACTATGGTGTGCTACCAAAGCATCCTATACAATTGTTACATCGACACGTAATAAAAAAATCATATCATCAAGGTAAACAAAACCAACCAAATAGGCATTATTGGGAATAACTAAAAAACGGCTTGTCAGATCTTAATAAAATTAATATGGGACCAAATTGGAAACACCAGCTTTCAAACAAAAAAATAAGCATCGAAATCCATTCACAAACGGCGGAGATATCGTGTCACATACATACAAAAAAAAAAAAAAAAAAAAAAAAAAAAAAATAACATACAGACGAATTGAGAACCTCCTTTTTTTTGAAGTCGGTTAAAAATTAGGCTTTTGCGTCTTACTGTTTTTTTTTCGGAAGGCCTAGACTTTTCAGCCTGATGGCCTTTAAGCTCAGTCTCACTGTGGGACACGTGTATTGCATATAGCTAGTAAATTATTATATAGAAATATTTTTCGACGTCTGATCTACTTTAATACATTCCATAAACAATTAGAGCCTTTTAAATTTCTTCAAATACGCTAGTTTTTGCATCAAATTGCCCAGGAAAGTCAGGATCAAATCTAAACATCTCAGTTTTAAATAGAGTCCTTGCCAGTCTGCTATCGTTGTTAATCGCTATTACGATATATTAAATATTCAAGAGGCTTAAGTAACTATATCGTTATATAATGGCATGTTTTCGATGTAACCCAGTGAGGCAGGTGTTATATTATATTATGTTATGTATAGTGATCGTCGAATTCTATAATTCAAAATATCCATATACATACTGTCTACTAATATTTCTGCTTATAATAAGCCTGTGTGGCCAGGAAAGTCGATTAGTCGCTGAAGATGAGAAGCGACAGTATAAAAATCCTGTCTCACTGTTGGAATATTTTTAATTTTTACGGCTTTGTATTCTGTTGTTAAAATGAAAATTTGTTGTCGATCAATTTCACGTCATCTGTATTATCATATAAATTATTATCTGCAGCGGGATTCGAGCCAGCGACCGCTGCGTGGAATATCAGTGTAGGCATAATATGTATGGGTTTCGTCTGGATTACATCAGCGGCCGATGATTGGCGTTCATGATCATCATGTCCACTAATGTCCACCGACTTCTAAACAAAGACTCTTTTAAAAGACGACGCCCTGGCATATTCAACTTGGGCTAGTCACGAAGATCGATGCCTCTTTAAATCTGGCCTAACTCCACTAATCGTTTTAACATAATTAATATGTCATAATTAATATCCTTACTATGTTCATCGCTGAATACATATAGCAGTCTCTTTCAATATATTATGTATCAGAAAAACATTCTTTCAGATCAGCAGTAACATATTGTATTTTATATATTTCAGGATTGAAATCATATTATTAATGATATAGAACTATGACTACTACAATGGCTTAACTATTGTCTTCTGCTCGTAGCAAATTTATCAAATCACCCTTAGTACAAAGTAGCTCAAAACCTATAATTAAAATAACATTTGAAGTTTATCCCCCGACCTCCTTGGATTTACAAGCGTATTATTGTCGCCCCACTTTTCTTTTTCTCTTTAACGCCGGGAAATGCTCTGTGGTATCCCGCTTGGGGAGTGGGTCTCCCCAGGTGGGTATGTGGGACTCGCTGCGCCCAAAAGATGGTAAATGAACGCAGATCTACCCACTAAAACCTGGCGAGTGCCTCCAATGCCGCCTTGGTGAGGTGCCCCGGATCTGTTAAGCTAACAGGGCACCTCGACAGCTAGTCAGTCCCGCAAGGGACCGACGCCACCTCTACAGAGGGGTTGCAGAACAGAACCACCCCTCCCAACGTCGGGACAGTACAATGGGGTGAGGTTCCCATCCTCATTCCCTTGCCCCCTGTTTTTTTCCCCTCTTCTTATAAGAGGGGCACAAAGAGCCCCCTCGGCTCAATTAGCTTCGCCCAAGGTGCTGGGCTCACCCTAGGCTACTGAGCCCCACCGCCACGTCAAGGGCTGAGCCATGGTGGGGATTGTCACCCCACTGCTTATGATAGTAAATATGAATGATTTGTCAAAGTAATTGATTGTTTTATGTACCTGTTCCGTTAGCAAGCCATTTGGACAATCTTTGAGGAATCCTTTGTGCCTGAAATACAAAGTACATATATAATTGTTATTTGTGTACAGAATTAAGTAAATTTCGTTGATAGGTATATTTGGTTATTTATTTAAAAAAAATCTATTGTCCTCACAGCAATTAACATAAAGCTTTATAAAAAGTAGGAAATATAAATCGCTTAATGTCTGGCTTCTATACTAAATGAGAAGTACTCTCTATTTCAACCAAGATGGACGAATATTTTTCGCATATTTTACTGTCGCAATATACCATGGCGAATTAAACAAGAAACAATACAATACTTCATAATTATCATCATCAGCCTCTATCCGTCTACTGCTGAACATAGGCCTCCCTCAATGAACGCCAAGATGGCCGATCCCTTGCCACTCGCATCCAACACGGATAAATACTTACCAGAGACGAATCTCTTTCTCGGTAACTGAAACAAGAGAACACGTTGGTGAAATATTATAATATTGTGTGGAATTAATCTTAACAAAAATAATTAAATAATATAATATTTAGGGGTTTTTCATTTATAAAGAACTTTAGTGAAACGGGAGCATACTACTGACTGAATAAATGACCTAAACGTTTTAACCATATTATATGTTTATGGTTTTAACCAACGCGTAGCTTTAATGGTAGTTCCTTTGTTAGCGGCACGGTAACGAAAAATACAACTTATTTGTGTATACATTTTTCATCATACATATAAATACAATGGAAGTATCCGTTTCTAATTTCAAATTCACAGCTTTTCGCTAAATGCATATGAAATTACATCAACATAAAAAAAAAGAATTTAATAAAAATCCCTTCTGTTTGTCTTCTTATTCTATCAGAAAAGGCTAACCGATTTTGACGGAACTTTCACTGGCAGATAGCTGATATTATAAATTACTTAGATAGTTAGGCTACAAAAATAAACATGCGGCTCTAAACATTAGTTAAGGAGGGCGAAGCTGCGGGCTACAGCTAGTACTAAATAATACTTCAATACTTTAACGCGGACTAGATTGAAGTCTGTAAATCGAATCGAAGTTGTTAGAAACTATCCCAATTTAGTGTTGGGTATCCGATGCGATATAGGTATTAAAATTTTGAAATACTTTTAAATCGCTTCCGAGTTTCGCTTCCAAATTGGATGTTACTGAATACTGAATATGAAGCTAGCTCTTCCAGTTAACCGAAATTCAGATATTAGATTCAAAACCTGTCAACGGGTTGTCGCCTGTCGGGGAATTTTCACGTAGTTTAGAGTTGAATGGCGAAAGTATTTTCGTTGTATGGGAGTAGCGTTGTTCATGTGGTTTGCCAATCGTTGTGCTAAATATAACAAACCGGTAGTAATGTATAATGCTCTGAGGCATCCCGCGGGGGAGTGGGTTTCCCCAGGCCAGGCGGGTATGTGGGACTCGCTGCGCCCGTAAGGTGGACGCAGCTCTACCCACTAAAACCCGCCGAGTGCTACCAATGCCACCTTTGGTGAGGAGCCCCGGATCTGTTGAGCTAACAGGGCACCTCGACGGCTAGTCAGTCCTGCAAGGGACGGACATCACCTCCACAGAGGGGTTGTCCCCACTCCCACACAAAACAACCCCTCCCAATGTCGGGACAATACAATAGGGTGAGGTTGTCCCACTTGTCCCCCTGATCTTTTTTCCCCTCTTCTTATAAGAGGCGTGCAAAGAGCAGCTCCCTTGGCCCAATTTGCTTCATCCAAGGTGCTGGGTTGACCTTAGGCTACTGAGCCCCACCGCCACGACAAGCCTTGAACCATGGTGGGGCGCTGATTACTCTTCCTTCAGTAATGATTTAGGCCACTATATCCGAGAGAGGTCGGAGATTTGAGATGACGGAGGTTTGCTTGACCTTCAACTACGAGGGACGATCTTCATGGTCCTTGTTAGAAATAAGGACCTGGGATCGACTTTACGTTTAATGAAGGAATTGTGAGTGGATGGACATTGGTTTATAATTATTATGCGAATGCAAAAAATTTGAATTGAAAAGTAAAATTGCAATAGCGTCTCATCCACGTTGACATCAGCTATACTTGCACAACCCCACCATGGTTCAGGCCTTGTCGTGGCGGTGGGGCTCAGTAGCCTAGGGTGAGCCCAGCACCTTGGGCGAAGCTAATTGAGCCGAGGGGGCTCTTCGTACCCCTCTTATAAGAAGAGGGGTGGAGGGGCAAGGGGTGAGGTTGGGAACCTCACCCCATTGTACTGTCTCGACGTTGGGAGGAGTTGTTCTGTGGTGCGGGACAACCCCTCTGTGAAGGTGGCGTCGGTCCCCTGAGGGACTGACTAGCCGTCGGGGTGCCCTGTTTGTTTACTAGATGCGGGGAACCTCAGCAAAGGCGGCATTGGTGGCGCTCGCCGGGTTTTAGTGGGTAGAGCTGCGTCCACTTACCAGCTGTCGGGCGCAGCGAGTCCCAAATACCCGCGTGGGGAGACCCACTCCCCCGCGGGATGCCTCAGAGCATTTCCCGGCATTAAAGAAAAAAAAAAAACTTGCACAAAGGAGCCCAGAGCCCAAAGGAAATAAGACAGATTTTTTATTCGAAATCCAAATTAATTTTACGTTCACGCTTTTTGTGTTATCTCTTTGTACAACCAGTATTTTTCTCAAATAATAGCTATAATAGCATCGCTGCTATACGTTTAATTTAGTTCTAGGCATATATATATTTGGCTCTTTCAGATTTTAACGCTCAAGTCTAAAAGAATGAGATGTTTCGCTGATGGGTTTTTTTTTTATGTTAGTTGGATAGGCAAACTGGCAAACGTACCAACCACCTGATGTTAAGTGGTCGACGTCGCCCATGAACATAAACTAGTAGACCTGGAACGAGCCCAGCCAACTCATTTATGTGTTGCCTATCCTGAGACATAAGATGTTAAGTCTCGGTGCCAGTAATTACACTGCCTGTCTTGCCCTTCTCTCCGAAACACAGCAAAGCTGTTTCACGGGAGAAATAAGCAAAATGGTGGTACCCATGCAGCCGGGAGCGCGGCACAGCGCTTCCCTCCCACCGGGTGGGTTCAGAATTAAAATAATGTTTTATTTTTTTAACGTACGTTTAGGCTACCCCAGCCTAAATGTACGTTATATATTTTATTTTAATTAAAATTAACAATAAATTAAAACGTAAACAAATCCACGGTAACCATCCATAAAAAAGGAATTTTAAAAACAAACTTAAATATAAAAATAAATTATCTAATGTTACATTTAAGCAAAATCTTCTTATTCTGTAGTTAATTATTATTGTCTAAGAGGACTTCAAAATTTTGTCAAACCAAACAAATTTTCTTGTTAACACCTTTTAGTATTCTATTAAGTTAATCAAAAGAGCATGATAAAATCATAATAACATTTTAGGCCGATGACATAACTAAATATCCACAAGCTTTTTACGAGAATGCATTAGAATTATAAATTTAAACCGTTTCAATCACTTAAGGCCGCTTTCTCGAGCGTAAGAGGAGCGATAAGCGACTTTAAAAGCTTATTTAACAATTTATACTTATGATATGATTTGAAAACGAACATGACTGTAGGTTATACCAAAAAAAAACAATGATTGGGTTCCGGCAATTGTAATTTTTTTTATATTATGGAACATCGCCTTGCCAGTATATGCGACTCGAATGCCGTAATGTCAAACGATATGCCGCTGTCGTGACATGCGTTGTATTTTTATAATGATTATGAAGTATGAACATCTTGCCAGGCGTCCCCTTGACATACATTTTATAACCGACTTCAAAAAAAGAGGAGGGTCTCAATTCGTCTGTATGTTTTATTTTTTATTTTTATAATGCTTAAGATATATAGTCCAGGTTCCACGGTCCATTTTTGCACTTGATTACTATCAAGCTAATTTTCCGCGAGTAGCTTCATTTTGATATACTGACAAATATATATTTGATATCCTGCACATATAAATTTCATGTGATATAAAATATATAATTAATATTTGTAATATGACCACAACCTCATAGTCACAAGTTGAATAGTAGTAGATGCTTTATATTAAATTAATATTTATACTATCATGGACGATTTGGACCGATTTTATGGATAATATATAAATAGAGCCATGAATGAAAGTGATGTCAGTTGGCGTGCGACTTTACTATGGCTGGGAACAAACACATTCCGTTTTTGGTCAGTCGATTTTTTTTATTTCTGCAAATATCGCGAGTGTATAAGTGTATAACATGTGCTTTAAAACGTTTATTATTTGGTTTTGATTTTTCATTTTAAAGTGGATTTATGCGATTTTTGTAGAATATCTACTGTATCTATCATTTTATTATAAAATTTTCTCGCAAAGCTTACTTTTCCTATATTATTCGAATAATTTTCATTTTAATTTGGTTCTTAAAAATAATTTCTGGATAGACTAAGCATTAAATTAACAAAGGATATTTTAAAAATATTATGTGTAAAAATTGTATTTATTTTGCTTATTCATGAAGTTTAATACAAATAAATTTGATTATAATTATGAGCCTAATAGTTTTAATTAAGCTAGCTTTTGTTAAATGTTTATTGTTATATAGGAGTACCTAATATACTAGTTATGAATTTCGGCTGCATAAATATTTTATTAATATAAATGTTAGTATCAATTACCAATAAATTTATACTCTATTAATGCAAAATATTATTACAGGTCACAATTGCTGTCGTTTTAATAGACATAACACATGGAGGTTATTATACTGACCCAAACAAAGTATTAAGCTTGCCAAGTGAAATAAACAATTTACCAAATAACTACATAGCTAACAGTGATGGTAATAAACAAGAAGCACAAGAAAATGCAGTAAATCATAATGATGCCTATGTAACACAAGAGGAAGAAGAAAATACTAAAACCCAATATGTAATAGAACACAACGGAGAGCCTGTACAACTGAATCATGTAAATGCACAACAAGACGGAAGTATTACTCAGCCGATTGAGAATCAATTTTATAAAACTGAACATTTTTATCTCAATCCAGTTCCGGCAGTAGACAACAACGTACAAAATATTGCACCAGTGCCATCTTTAGTATACGCGGGTGGACAACAAGTGTTAAATCAAAACATACTTTATCCGTATGCCTATCAAAGTCAGCTAAACTACAATATTCCAGCATATAATTTAATATTACCACAACAAAACCAACAAGTCATTTTACAAAGTGATCCACTTCAAATTGCAAACTTGCAAGCAGTGGTTCCTACATCGTATGCCACTAGTCTTAATGTTGTGCAGGACACCCCAGAAAATGTTGTACAAACATTCCCTTTAAATACAGTTCAATCACAGGACGAGAATCCAATTTCAGTCGAGAACAACGTACAGAATGATTTGTCATCAATATTGAACATACCTGTGACTGGACAGCAATCTAATGAACAAAGTGATCTAGCATCCTTTGGAACACAAGATTCACAACCGGAGAATGTTGAACGAAAACCCGTGGAACCTATTGTAACTAAAGACGTTTACTTCCACGTACCACCACCAGAAATTGAAGAAAAACCAGCACCCGTTTTGCCACAAAAGAAGATATACAAGATCATATTCATAAAATTGCCATCGCAAGAGCGTAAAAACGCACTTCAAAATATATACAATAATTATGCAGTAACGGAAGATAAGACATTGATTTATGTTCTAGTGAAGAAACAGGAAGAACAACAAGTTATTATTCCACAACCATCGCCGTCCAAACCATCGGAGCATGAAGTTATATTTGTTAAATATAAAACTAATAAAGCTAGTTCTGAAACTACACACAATGAGGAAGAACAAAAAGTTGATGATAGCTTGATATTGAAACCGGGACTTGTAAATGGTCAATGGAAATAAAAACCTTCATAATCATTATAGTTAATATTGAGAAAAGAAATGATGTAGGAAGCTGTATAAAATTTTAGAGTTTGTACACAAAGTAGGTACTGTTATTTATGTTTGTAAAATTTAAGATAAAAAATTAAAATAATAATAGTAAATAATATTAATAATAAAAAATAATAATAATAATAAATGTGTATGTGTATGTGTTTTTTATTTAAATTTATTAAATATGTACTAAATCATTATGGCCTGTTTTCAGAAAATCTATATTTATATTAATTTAAAGATAATTAATTTCCTGTTATTTTGATCATTTCTATCAACTAGTATATATTTTTGAAACAGATCATTTTCCCGCCGCATCATAATAAAAAAATAAGTGATATTTTCTAATCTCATATCTGGCCCACCTATCTTATACTGTTTTTACTTTTAATATTCGTATTATAAGTTACTTGCGATAGTTTCAGTTTTCAGATCTATCGCATTCAATATACAGACATTTTATAATAATGTCCTTAATATTTCTGATATGGGTTAGCCAGAATTTTTATATTGAAACGATATTTTATTATTTATTCTTCTCAACAATTGTTGTTGTAGTTTATTTGTAAAATAAATCTCTACTTTGCAATGCGTATTAACAAATTTCCAGTATAATTAGGATTTTGAAAACATTCGTATTTCGTAATTTAAATCGTATTTGCCTCTTAAACGCCAATAACATCAATGTAAAAGAAATTCTCAGAAGTAATCGATTCAGAGGGATGTATTTTGAGTGGAATTCGCTTATAATTAAAAAGCGAGTCAGCCAGGCGACATGCAACAGGCTCAATTAATTTGGCAAATTTAAAGAGACCGGACATTATTCGGACCACGTTAGATTACAGGATTAATATCATAGATTTTACATTTAACGTTTTGTGGAATAACTACCTTTTATAAACACATCTATCAAATTAAAAATATAATACCAAACGTATTGCAAAAAAGAAAAAAAAAACTGTCATTTTATACATAGGTATAAAAACAATTTTCTTCTAACACGAATTTCACACATGATAATGAAACAACTTTTACGGATCTTACCGCAGTTTATTGCGGATAATTTACAGCAAACATGGTCGAGGGAGGACCTCTCATGACCATGGTTGATATAAAGTATCCGAAACATCGGGCATGTAAAAAATTTAAAAAACCGCCATAAATAGTGTGCCATGTTTTGTAAATTAATATAGACTACTTTAGTTATACAATATATGGTAATATTTGGTAAACTATTTATTTCTTAGCAAAGATGAATCTAAAGTGGATAAACATGTTACGTAATTAGAAATTCCAGCGTTCATAATTAATTAGAAGTCCCACATAATATTTTCACTTTTGAGCAAGGCTGTTAAAACAGAAACATATGAATAAATCAATACTTATGTATGTATGTTTATAACCAGTTGATTAATTTTAATATGTTATATCTGATTATCTACTTTATGACATAATATTACGCATAATATCATAGATCGATGTGTGGTTTATCATCATCATCATCATTACTATCAACCGTTTGTCGTTTCATTGAACTTCATTTTGACATTACTTTATACATTTATATCTTTATACTAGCTGATGCCCGCAGCTTCGCCCGCGTTAACTTTTAAAATTTGAGGGGTTGACCACCCTTATCACGTCTTAGGGGTATGAAAAATAGATAGTAGCCGATTCTCAGACCTACTGAATACGCATATAAAATTTGGTAAAAATCGGTAAAGCCGTTTCGGAGGAGTACGGTAACTAACATTGTGACATGGAAATTTTATATATTAGAAGATATAAAAATCAATGCCACTTTTCGTTGTAATTTTATAACTCAAGAACGGGCTCACCTATCCCAACCAAATGTTTAGGCTTTGTTCGGACTATTTAGTAGATGGTTTATGTGAAGTTTGCACAAAATCGGTCGAGCGGTTCTTCATTTATCACATTTTTTTAATTCAATAAATGGCGGATCATTTTGTTAATGGAGATTTTGCCGTCAAATTGAAACTTTTTTCAGTGTTGACAGTACAACATTATGTTTTAAAATAGCTAGCAATTACAGTGCCACATACTCTTGGCCGGCGGCTGAAATTGGTACTACCATCGGCATTTTGAAATTTCAGACAGACATTGTCAGTTAGCTCTCAAATACAACTTGCGGAGTTTTGTGTTTTGTGGTTTTTATGAACATCAAACATGCCTGGAGTATTGAAAAGCGATGGCAGAAGCATTGTTTTACGCGTTCTTTCTTTCATGGATGAAGAAAAACGCAACCAAGCGCCAATTATACCATTACAAAAAGTATATGAACGAGTTGCTGCCGCTACAGTAACCTGTGTTACCAGCATAGATGGGGATGAATTTACCTACGTATTAATGAAACGGAAACTTACTAATTTACTTTTTTTATTACAGGCGTTAGTGAAAGGTCAGTGCGACGAATGGTAAATGAAAAGAAACGGGCCGATGAAACAGGGACATCACTCAGTAAAAAGGAAATTCCCACTTTACCGAAGTTACTTAATGTTCTTCGAGAAGAAATTGATTTTAAGGGGAGCCGAGAGACCCTACGGAAAATATTACATTAACTAGGATTTCGATACAAGAAGACCCAATCTAGAATAGAATAGAATAGAATAGAATAACATTTATTTTGGTAAAATATTACACTGTTACACACTTAAAGTACTTATAATAATTATTATCTACTTACGTTTACTAAGATAGAAAAGAAAAAGAATATATATATTTAATTATTCTAAGGTACATATTATCAATCATATTATATAGTGGACAAAAGTATGAAATTACAAACACACTACCTACATAAAAATATATACCTACAAAATATATATATAAGTATATGATTTTATTATAATAATAATAACTGTAATAAAATGCACAACAGTGTAATACAGTTCCTAAAATGGAAACCACTCAGTTAAGTGACTGTGCGAGAAAACACAGTCCTGATTTTATGTGGCCCCAAAAAAAAAACTCGACGGAAGCGTTGTTGGGACAGTTTAACAGCCAACAAATCACATAAAAACAAAAAATATTAAAAAAAAGAAATTTATGTAGCCAACATTTTACTTATAATATTTTCATAATATTATGTTATTAATATATATAAAGACTAAACATTGGTCAGTGCTCACGTAACTCGCACCATTACATTCATCAGCCACTATCATGATTCATGATTGAATCATCGGGTCGGTCGACTTGGACTGCCGCGAACCCGACTTCACACCCTTATGGAATTACGAAACAATTATTGTTAATTGTTATGCAGTCGGATCATAGTACCTATATGGAACGCACGCACCTTGTGCGCAAATTTTTATTTTGACGTAATCTATTAACAATTACAATAATTTTGTTGTTATGACACTGAACTAGACCTAAGGGTGAATAGTAGCTGAGCTGAGCACCAAATATCATTATTTCCTGTATGAGGAAGTATATTAAGTTTATGACTTATCTAATAGATACAACTATATTTTAGATTAGCATGGTGAATATTGTACTTGTAATGTAACCTCACGAACTATGACATACACACCATTCCTAGCATATATATATATTATATCAGTATTTAACGCTGGATGGGAGAATCGCCGCCTTGCCGCCATTACACATCTTAGCAACCGAGCAGGTGAGAAAACCTTAATACCTACATAATTTAAATCTTACTAGACATACCTTGATGTTACAGTAACATCGCTGTTATATATTTTTATATACCTAAATAGGCATTATTAAATTCTAAAGAGTAATAAAAATCAATATTTATGAATCAATATTTATAAATAACTATTTAATTGTTGTTCGAGCAAGTAATTTTTATATTTTAATTTAAAATTACTTAGTGATTTCAGAGTTCGTATGGGTGGAGGCAGGTCATTCCAACATTTAGTGGCGGCATGTCGGAAGCTACCACGGAAAGCTGCTGTGTGATGTAGTTGTGTAAGGAGTAGGCCCGCGGATCCCCTGGTAGTAAGACTCAGCTGTTTATCCTTAGCCCATTGCAATTTACTAAAAAGGTACGGTGGACATTCATATTTAATAATACCAAACAAAAGAGTGGCGAGGTGACGATGCCTACGACGTTCCATCTTGAGCAGGCGTGCGTTATTTAGGTAGGGTGTAACGTGTGCGTGAGGAGCGATGTCGAAACAGTAACGGGCGCATGCATTTTGTACTCGCTGCACTAGGTTTTTTGATCGTGCTAGTAAGCACGGCCCTATCACGGTATCCACATAGTTCAATTTAGAAAGCACGAGAGATTCGCAAAGATTAATACGAAGGTCGGTGCTAATAAACCTTCTTATCTTATAAAGTACTTTTAAACGATAGAAGCAGTTGCTTACTGTTTTTATTATGTGTTTCTCGAATCGCGTACCTTCATCCATTAACAACCCTAAATTGCGTGTCTCAGCAACTCTCTCTATCAGGTCACCCTTGATGTGTATTGGAGGCATGACATGTACTGTCTTGTTAATTTGCGCTTTAGTTCCCATGAGCATGTACTTTGTCTTACCGGGATTTAGTACTAACGCATTAGCCTCTGACCATTCAGATATACGTGCCAAGTCCTCGTTAAGTTTACAAATAACCTCGGTCATGTTATTTAGACTAAAGGACGTGTATACCTGGATATCATCGGCGTACATGTGATAACGACAGTGCTGTATCTGTTTTATAACATCAGCAGTGTACAGGGAGAATATTAATGGCCCCAACACTGAACCCTGTGGGACCCCTCTCTTTACGTGGTAGGCATTAGAACGAGTCAGAGTACCATCATCATCCACCAGCTCCACAATTTGATGACGATTGTTTAAGTAATTGTCAAACCAAGATACAGAATTATCACTAAATCCATAGTACTTCATTTTAGACAATAACAAGGGTATATTTAATGTATCAAAAGCGCGCGAGTAGTCAAGAAGGACAAGAGCAGTAATTTCTCCCCTATCCCGAGCGCACAGGATGTTGTCCACTACATCTACCAAGGCTGTTGTCGTACTATGACGCTTGCGAAAGCCCGACTGCATGACCGGAAGTATATTGGATGTTTCTATATATGCAGTTAGTTGCTCGCAGACTACCTTTTCCAGTATTTTCGACATACAAGGCAATATGCTTATAGGCCGCAAATCTTTTATTTCAGTCACTATATCTTTTTTAGGTATAGGTTTAACGATTGCCGTGCGCCATTGCTCCGGAAAGGTGCCACTAACTACTGACCTATTAACAATTTCGGTGATTGTACTTAGGCATTCAGAAAACTGCGAGGCTAAAAGCAACATGTCCAGGCTTATACCGTCGATGCCTATCGCATTAGACTGCAGTGACCTAAGTATTTTTAAAACTTCTGTGGAGCTAATGGCACCCAGACAAAAAGTGTTCGATCCGAAGTAATTGGTCTTAAAATAATTAATAGTTGCTGCCGGCACATGGTTACTACCTGGTACATCCAGAAAGTATCTATTTATTTTATACGCGTCATGTAAGTGTTGTGGCAGTTTTAAACTCCTTCTTTGTTTAATGTTTACATTATCCTTTATGTGCTTCCACAACAATCGCGGATTATTTACGTTAGACGTTACATATTTTTTAAAGTAAGCTGTCTTTTCTCTAGCAATTGCACTTCTTACCTCATGTTTGAGTTCCTTATAGAACGCCACATGCACATCACTCTTGAATTTACGCGCCCGCCTGTGTGCAGCATCCCGCCGTCTCATCATCAACTTAATGTTATGAGTGATCCATGGGTATTGGCGCTCTTTAGTAAACAGTGTCTTAATGGGTGCCAGCTTATCAAAAGCCCACAACATACAGGCGCTGAAATCTCGTACCATGTCATTAATATCTCGGTCGAACGTAATGTCGCTCCAGTTAATAGTATTAATTGTGTGTTGTAGCTCATTGGATTCTATATCTTTGATGGGTCTGTAATAAATTTTCCTGCTCTTTAACTTTTCCCGATGAACATTGACCTCGAACGATATTAATGCATGGCTACTGAGATCCGGTATGTGTTCTACCCAAACTCGATCAAGGTTTACGTTGGTACAAACCAAGTCGAGAAGAGTAGCAGCGTCTGATTTAAAATGTGTGGGCAGACTTGTGCACTGCTGCAGATTATGCACACAGAGGAATTCCTGTAATAGTCTAAACTCAGGGCTATCGTCACTGAGAAAATTTATGTTAAAGTCACCGGTTAAATAAATATAGTCGTAGTACGACAACGAGGCAATGGTGTCTGTAAGCGCATCTAGAAAGACCCTGACAGGTAACCAGGGCGGCCGATAGGCCGTACCAATGTATATAAGTTTACCGTTACTTTTAATAGATAGCCACATCTGTTCGACACTAGGTGTATTCGGATGAGAGTGAATTTGTGTGCAAATGCCTTTTCGTATATAGAAGCCTACCCCTCCCCCACGGGTTCGTATATTCTCGGGTCTCGGTATATGTTGCAGGCGGTATCCAGGCATTCGAGGTGCCCGACCGTCCTCGCCCTGCCTAAGCCAGGTTTCGTTAAGGGCTAATATGTCGAATTTGTACCTGTCCATGGCTACCAAAAATTCATCATGTTTGGTTCCTAGGGAACCAGGATTTATGAAACCAATTTTCATTTTTTTTGTGTTAATCATTTTTAGTATTTAATAAATGATTTTAAAATATTATCACAACTCACGTAGGGTATGTTCTGATAAATAAGGACATCGTTTAACATATAAGTATAGGACGTACTGTGAGTAAATAAATAAACGGCCACTACGTAAACCAAGCGCATTACTGTGACAGTAGTGAGTAATGACGCGCCTATGTAAACAGTTAACACAGGTAAGTATGTTCGACGGTTAGCGGACACCAGCTGATTCAATTTCATTATACAAATACTTATATTATGCGTTTGACAAAATATATAGACTAACGGTATCACACTATTGTGCATTATATTTTCCTGGCAATATAGAAATAACAACAAGATATGTTTAATAAAACTTACGATTCTAGTATAAAATAAAATTAAATATGTTAAATTAAAGTCTAAACTAACAACAAAGAACACAATATAGTTCACATAGATAATTATAGTGACAGTCTGAGTGACAGTTATATTTGTCTTTAATAGAACGACGGTCAAACAGAGTCTATGCCAAAAATTCGATTAATGTCAGGTTCTGTTTTTATACGATGCACCGTGGTACCTGCTTCACGCCTTGCGAAAATACGGCCCCCACGCGTCCAGACATATCGCCAGCCGAACCGACGTCCCTCCTCACGGGCCCTGTAGAAAAGCGCACGGTTGGTTCTCGTGAGGTGCTCATTCAAATAGAGACGAGATGGAGGGCCATCTATTATACCGCTGGTATCGGTACCTCTCCGCACACGAGCTGCCTTCAATACTGCATCGCGTACTGACCTTCGAGCCAACCGCACAATGATGGACCGGGGTCGTTTGGTTCCGTCTCCGCCAGCTAACTCACGTTTCACGCCCCGCCGCTCTGCGCTGACAATGTCACGCGCGTCGACGTCGACTCCGATCTTCTTCGTAATGAGGTCCACCAGATGAACGACATTCTCACCACTATTTATATCTAATAGTTCTTTCTGAACGTAATGATATATCCGCATGGAGGGCGACATATTTACAAAAAATTCAGGAAAACGAACTTAGTGATAAAAAGAAACTTGTAGTTTTTTTGAACGAAACATATATTCACACTTCGCACACAGCTGGACAATGTTGGCAAAGTAATAAGGATGATGGTGTTCTGAACCCAGTTTCTAAAGGAAATAGATATATAATCGTCAATGCAGGAGGAGAAGCAGCTTTTGTCAAGAATGCTTTTTGCTCGTTTTCAAATCAAATTCAAAAAGCAGTGATTATCATGATGAAATGAACAACACAAATTTAAAAAAATGGGTCGCTGACAAGTTGCTTCCAAATTTGGATCAATGCAATGCAACTGCATTGCAATGCGGTTGCATTGCATTGATTTGCAATTGCAATGTAGTTAGCCATGCAACAATGGCTAACTGAAAAGAACGTGGAATTCCACGAAAGCTATACAAAACCTCAGCTTTATGAACTAATTAAAAGACACAAACTGGCACCAGAATACGAAATTGATAAATTGATGAAAGATAGTGGACACACGGTGTTAAGTTTGCCACCATATCATTGCGATCTTAATGCAATAGAAATGAACTGGAGTTCAATGAAACGGAATGTAGCAGAGAAGAACCTTCGGAAATCAAGTACTGAAATACCTCAGTTGATTGCAGGAGCCTTCGACAGAATATCTGTTGTAGAATGGAAAA
This sequence comes from Helleia helle, assembly GCA_963853865.1. Lineage (NCBI taxonomy): Eukaryota > Metazoa > Arthropoda > Insecta > Lepidoptera > Lycaenidae > Helleia > Helleia helle. Next base: position 13,568,059 of record OY971420.1, read on the forward strand.
AACAATGCGATCGTGTAAAAAAAATGAAAACAAATACAGAGAAAAATATGCGTTTTTAGATGACCCGTTCATTATTAGTTTGGCCAGCGATAGTGAAAGCGAAAGCAGTGATTCTGAAGATGAACATTTTGACAGTTCGGGAAATCTAATAATTGATGGAGTTCGTCCTCTAGAGTGTGATTCTTCAGATGTTGTTTTGTTTGGTCATAATTATTATATCAAAATATAGAGGGAAAACACGTGTCGAGTGCTTAAAATGATTTATTAATATGCATATATAATAATGCTCTTAGCAATAAGCCCGCTATTTGTACTGTTTTGTAATGTTTGTGTTTATTTTCTTTCTTGGTGCGTACAATAAATAATTTTACTATTCACCAACACCTAATAAAAAACTAAAATGTATTTATTTTTATTTCTTGCATTATTAATTACAATGGCAAAGTTTTAATTATCGAACGGTTCCGATTGCTTATATCTTAAAATATCGCTGGCGCCATCTGCCGGGTCCTCACGCCAATGAGCCCACCCGGTAGGGGTAGACCGCCTGGGGCTCCACTCCACCCGACGGTGACGCGGCACAGTCCGCCACTGAAACACAACCGAAGCCAGGAGGCCGTGTGGTCGATGACCGCACGGTAGGCGGGGGGCAACCCCCCACTTTTTAAATCAAAAGTGAGCCGAATGGGCTCACACAAATCCGATGAAGCATTAGGGCCTTCGGGCCATTAGCATAGATCCCTCCGAAAAAAAAAATCTTAAAATATATTATATTAATAGTACAGGTAACAAAACCTATCATATCAGTATTGTTCCTAAGTTTATGTCACATTTATTTTCCTAGAACTGTTTTTTCTAGATATTAGTATACATTATTTTATTAAGACACTTCAATAAATTACTTATTAAGGTAGCCTGCATCACTTCAAATTTTTTCCCATATAATGGTTAATTTTTATTTACTAGCAATACTAATATCCATGACAGCGACGCTCTTACCGGCCAAGAAAAGTTTGTGGCACTATAATAATATATTTTTTTGTTTGAATAAATTAATTTGATGTTCCAATTTTTTTTATTTCACTTTATACGTAGCGAAGCATGTACCGGGCCGCTAGTAATATATATATAACTAGCTAGTTATATCTCTTATATATATAAAATTGGAGGTGTGTGTCCCTATATTTCACTTTGCAGCCAAAACTACGCATTGCAGACGAAAAGTGTTTGTGTATGGCAGTAGGTACAAGGTTCCCATTGTGCACTATGGTGGTTGCAAGTCGATAATTATAAGGGTGTAAAAGATACGGGGGTTGAAAGATGTTAACTTTGAAAATGTGACTATTATTGATTTAAAATGGTCTGGATTGTTCAAGAAACTTCTGGAATGTTCTAGAAAGCTTTAATATGTATACCAATGTTCTGATCGATCGAAAATGTTCTAGAAAATTCTAGAATGATCTAGAATAACTCCGAGTAAACTAGAGAGCTTTAAAATGTATATTAACATTCTTATCGATCGAAAAATATATGCTGAGTGTTTTAGTAACTTTTTAAACATCCCAAAAAATTCTAATATCAACAAATAAGTGTACTATTAAAAATGACCCAGCGAAGCGGGTATTCATAGCTAGTGTAATATAAAGACGTACGATATATAAAGAAGTTCTGTAGAAAAAAATCCGTTCTTAGCAATCTACATGGCAAAAGTAATTTTCCTACCAAATTTCAAGTTTCTAGGTCTTATAGTTTCAGAGATATCGTGACGAGTCAATCTATATTTCAATAGTCAATCTAAGGTATTTTTCCAAGTAACCTGAAATTTTCAATAATAAAACCTTTATATAAAAAGGGAAATAAAAATGATATAAATAATTATAGACCAATCACCCTTATTCCAGTCATATCAAAAATTTTCGAACGAGTTATTTATGACAAAATCTATAATTATTTCATAAAATATAATCTTCTGGATCCTTACCAGTTCGGATTTAAGAAAAATAGCTCAACGACTTTGGCTTGTTTTAATTTAATAAAAATCATAACAGAAAATCTATGTATGTATGGTCATCAAAATCTACAATAAGCTACCTAAGGATATAAAAGAACTAGAAAATGGAACACTGCTTTTATTCTATACAAGAGTTTTTTACACAAGTAACCAGTAATAATTTAAAATAAGAAATAAATATTTGGACGTCGGTAACGACAGAGTATGTGATACTACTAAACATGTAAGACCTATATAGTACCATATTTCGCCCAAATAAATATTATTATTATTATTATAGAACAGCTCTTATACCTATTATATATAGATTCTTCTGTACGTGTGTATGCCGCTGAAATCCTCCTAAACGGCTGAACCATTCTTGATGATTTTTTTTGTGTGTTCAAGTGGATTCGACAATAGTTTAGATAAAAAAAATATATATTAAATATTTTATATAGGATAACGTCTGTCGGTGCCACTAGTTTTATATAATATTGGTACTGGTTCGGTCACTGCCACAGGCAGCAGCGTTACTTATTGTGGTCAAAACTATTCTATGTCACAAGTTGGACCAAACTGCATACATACAGCGTGTATGTAAAAAATCAGCTCATTTAAAGATAGAAGTTTATCGCTGACGCGAGACGAATTTTTGCACAAAAAGTTTTGTACATACAAGTGATCGCGTGATACAAATAAATAAATTGAAAAAGTGCCAGAAATAGCCCAATTAGTAAAAAGATCGTGGGGTATCAACCTACTGGCTTGATTAAATTGGCAATCAGTGGTACCCACTAAGGGTTTCCCTCTAAATATACGGGGATTTCGTGTTAATTGGGATTTTTAGGAAAAAAATGTATGGGTTGTTTTTCATTTTTAGCAATTTTATCTGACACTAGCTGTTGCCTGCAGCTGCGCCCGCGTTATCTTACTCAACTTGATTACTGTTAGTCACAGCGTGATGTTATATAGCTTATGGCCTTCCTCGATAAATGGGCTATCTAACACTGAAATAATTTTTCAAATCAGACCAGTAGTTCCTGAGATTAGCGCGTTCAAACAAACAAACTCTTCAGCTTTATAATATTAGTATAGATTACGACAAATTTTGTAATAAGAAGCTAAAATTACGTTTGCGGAGCTACATAACGGAATAACAATGGAGAAATCATGGTTTTGGGGGTGCATTTATTTCACTTCAGGTGGTCTGGTGGAATGTCTTATTTTGGTTATGAAAATATTTTCTTTATTCAATTTTCCTTAAGCTTAACATAAAATCTTTTACAACATCATATTGATCTGATTCAATTTGTTTTTAATTTGAAATAATATATTTATAAGTTTCTCTATTTCAACATACACCCAAACTCTTACTCTCAAAACATAAATTAATTTATAGCATACGAATATTGTCTTTCATTTCAACGTTATTTTAATTGTAGGTACTACAATTTGTGGCTTAGAGTATTTGGAGTGTTCGCTATATATTTTTGTTACAAATTCCTTTTTATATGTCTGTAAGGCGTCTAGAAGAATAAGCATGGAATACCCCAGACGGCTATTGTTGTTATCTAGCTGGCCGTTAACGTTTATTTGATATTATATTCCTCAAAGAATCCTGAGGTTAGCTAAGCTTTAACACAATGCCTCAGACTTCGTATCGCTTCCTTGGGTTATAAAGAGAAAACTCAATAGTTCATGACTTTCATCTTTTACCTCTGCATGTGACTCTGTTTTCAGAATGGAAAATGTTGATTTCCGATTCTATTAAAAAGACGAAGCTCTTTAATAGAATCGGATGCGACTTTACTTTTAATTTATACAGAAATTCAATATATGCATATATATGGTGTATCATCATCATCATCAGCCTCTATCCGTCCACTGCTGAACATAGGCCTCCCTCAATGAACGCCAAGACGGCAGATCCCTCGCCACTCGCATCCAACACGGACTGTACGAAGATCGTCTTCCCACCTTTCGAAAAGCCGACCAACTAGGTATATGGCGTATAAAACGTATAAAATAAGGTTTAGTAAAGAAATTGAAAATTCAATCCAATTTGTGAAAGTCGACTGAGCAAATATTATATCGGCTCAAAAAGAACGTGGGTGCCAAAAAATCCGGGCCTTTCGTCAAAACGTAGCCAGTCGTATTTAATATTTTAAAAATTCTTATGAAAAAGGGTCTCGCCTTTATTTATTGTGTTTAAAAATACAATAACATTCCATACACAATAAAGTCAATCCTTACAACACCATGTGTTTCATCAAGAAATTGACTGAATAGAGTTTTTTGAATAAAGAGTTCGTCGATAGCTATATTAGATCAAAACATATGATATACATAATATATGTACTTATAAAACATAGTCCAAGCTTATAGAAAGGAGTAGTTATTTAAATGCGAATAAATAAAACTGATCATTAATTTTGTGAATTGCGCTATTTCAGTTTAATTAATTGTTTTTAAAATGCAGCAATTTATTTTCAAATTAAACCCCGAATGAATATAATTTCGACGAATGTCACTTTTTACAAGCTTTTATTAAGTTTCACCTGTCCCGTTGTCTGTAATCAAATATTGCAAGTTAAATTTGATCCACTTCCCTGTTTCTGATTGAGCTGAAATTTTGCATGCATGTATAAATCGGATGACAACGAAATATTATTATGACATAGAGCTGATCTGAACTCAGTAATTAAACGACGCAAAGCCATCGAGATTGGGCTCATTTGATTTGTCTTGACAAGTATTTTGATACTATATGGTAACCAAGGTCTGATGATGGAGCTGGAAGTTGGCCATAGGAATTTCGTAATTAAACGACGCATCCCCATCGAGTTTGGGCTCGTTTGATTTGTTTTGACGAGTATCTTGGTTGGCGTGAATATGCAACTCCAAAAAATTTTCGTTACGTTTGTTATGAATCGCTTCATATCGCTAACGTTGCGCCTCAGGGTACCAGGGCGAATCCTGTTGTACCGAAGCCCTTATTTCTTTTACAATGGACCTCTGAGGAGATGAACCGTTTTTGTCCTATACTCGTGGGAACAACATGAACAAAAAAGAAACAACTATACAAAGAAAACGATGTTTAGAAAAGGCGAAATTGAAGCGGCAGGAGAAGATTGCTAATGAAAACGATGTCCACAAGCGACAAAGCTTAGGATACATAACGGAAAAATGCTGCTATGCGATACGAACTACGTCATAGTAAATGTCGAATTAAAAATACTAAAAAGTTAAAAATAAAATAAAAAAGAAAATTATTAAAAACAATATTTTATTATTGTTGAATAAAATGGACTAAAAAGTTAAAAATAAATTAGGTGACTCTAATAAGAAATATTTATTTATAAGTTCGTATACATAGATCGTATTTATAGTAAGGTCTTTATAAGTTCATTGAAACCTTTAACGATAATTAAGCTTCTTTGTCTACTACAAAATAATTACACGTCGTACATAATTATATATTTTTAACACAAAAACTTTACGCCTTAATTATTAAATCTTCCCGTTTTTATCACAATCCCAATTCGAAATAAAAACGTGTTACATTTTGATGGTATAATTAAGAACATTTAGCACCTTCTTTTTCCTCTTGCATATTTTCTCAATTCCTTTTTACCTCGTTCGATTTTTACTTCGGTAATTTCTTTTCGTAACTAAGCGATAAAGTTCTTAAAACGAACTTGCAATTGATACGCATGCATTTTTGAAGTGAAAACTTCGTTAGGCGCGTTGAGCACTTTATAGGTGAAAAAAATCATGGAACTCGCGATATTGTCACCTCGTCACCTAACGCTTCTAATGTGACATTTATGACGTCATAATTCTAAGTCATCAAGTGCTTACTTAGTATATGCGTTCCTATTACTGCTGAACAACTTAAAGCTGAACTTAAAGCTCACGTATAACAACTTTACTTGACCATAACGAGCTATCTACTTAATTCAGCGAATTTTGAGTCTAAGAAAAAATTGATTATTATTAATTAATATAATAAAATTAATAAGGAACACCGTTACACATATTTATTCTAATACATACTTACACGGCACATATAAAAACTGTAGTTAGGTACCTAAATACAAAATCAAATACTTAAAATTACAAATAATTGTAGTAACAAAAACAAAATTGACAATTTAGACATAAATAGGCACTGGAAAGTGCACAACAGTGTAATATAATTCCTCAAAAGGTAACTTAGTTGTGTGATTGTGGTATCCGGAGAAGCCACAATCCTGATTTTATGTGGCCCCATAATAAATCTAGAATTGCTGAGGCAGTTCGACAACTAACATTATACACATTATTTCAACAAAGAGTTATAAAAATTATCTAAATAGTATATATTCTAACATATGAATAATCAACTAATCTCTTCATCATCTTATAAATTTTAAAATTATTTAAAAAGAATTTTGGCCCAGATCTGAAAATTTGTTGGGATTTTTTAGGAATGTGTGCTTGCCCTTCTGTCCATCTCCATCTGTCAGCCTATTCAATAATATTCACATGCCAAAATGACATCACCATTACACCTAATCTTAATGATTTTGATGATGAACAGGAAACGAATGCTGGGTTTTATCGATGGGTGATAGGTAATAAAGATGGGAAAATTTATAGTCTACTTTACACGTACCTAATTAAACAGGTAATCTGTAAAGCTATGTTTAGAATTAATTGAATACGTGTCGAGGGTATCCATTTGCATGTTACAAAATATCTGATCAATGATCTAGGATTGACATACTATCATTTTAGGGGTTTCAGTAAACCCTATTCATTATGTGAATTGAATGAGAATATAGGCTTGCCGAGAGAGAACTAACGTTGCCAACATCACGCGAAGAATATGCACGTTGAAGTGGCAGTGGACTGGTCACACACTTAAGAGAACGGATGGCCGATGAGCCAGGTTCAAGAATGAAGGCCGCGTTTAGGTGGACGAAGTATTGGTCAACCATTAACCAGGCGGGAAAACGATCTTCGTGCGGCCGTCCATCTTGGATGCGAGTGGCAAGGGATCGGCCGTCTTGGCGTTCATTAAGGGGGCCTATGTTCAGCAGTGTACGGAGGCTGATGAAGATGTTAGATGATAGGCTTGAGCGACATAACCCCCGACGCAAAAAGACGGTTGTTATAAATATGGCCGCTAAGTGTTAGTTTGTCCGTGACACCGTACTCCGTACTAGTACTAGTTCTTAGTTCTTGGTTCGTAGTTCTGAAACGGGTGAATCAGTTTTGATTTGTTTTTTTATTTATTTGAAAGTAGGCTTTCCAACGGTGGCTTAAGCCGTGTTTTAACAAAATCGGTTGCGATGTTTCAATATCATCAGCTTTTTAGTGTTGGGATTTTTTAAATAACCTTTTAATATCTGTGTTCAATAAATCAAGTAGAAAATATATACATACATATACATAAGAATAGAGAGAGAACTCTAGTAGATTGTTATGTGTTTGATAATTAAAAGAATAAGTACTAAGTCTTTGTCACACCTACGTTACGTACGTACCTACGTTAACGTAATTTACAACCGTATCCTAATTTATTACAATTTAAAAGCTCACTTCGTCATACCGTAGGATTATGGCACGGCTCCACCGTAGCGCACGCAGAAGCTACTCACATGTGTTATAATGTCAATTGGAAGAAAATGACAATAATTGTCCGTGTCCACGGGTTACAGTGGAAACAATCACATACATTTTTTTGGAACCCGTAACTTGACAAGCGTGGGTAGTCACATCGTGCGCCGCGATGGAGCCGCACCCTTATACTGGTGGTTGTTCTAAACTAATGATTTCAAGCATTAAGTACCTTCTACACCCAAACACTATATATTATAGAATACAATATAGCCTATGACTTCGACTATGATCTTCTTTTCATATTTTATTAGAACCCGATTTGATTAAATTTGTTAGGTTCATATCATTGTATCAAGAAATAAAATTGGACAAACCAAAATAATTATGATCATTCGTATTTTTCCTTAAAAAGACCAGACTTTCCGTATTAGAAGTTTATCCTGCTAATACATTTTTTTATGTCATAAGGAGGCAACCGAGCAGTTACCACCAGCAGCACTGGAGCCTTATGGCGACCACCGACCGAAAAGTACAGATGCGTTGTCCTCCTTATTCCCTATCCCCCTAATGGCCCACCGGAAACTCACGAGCTGCACGAAACGCGACAGCATAGCTGTGAATTGACGCCGGTGTTATGTGAGCGACAGGTACCACACCTATCGTCCCGAATAAGTAGTTTAATACTTGTAAAAACAACATTTCTTAAAATTTGAGACAATTCTCATCAGTTTATGGTTTATTTTAAACACAAATAATCATAAGCCAAGTAGTAAACATGGGTCAAATTTAGCAGCAAAATAGGAGGGGTGCTTGTAACTTAATAGAAGACAAGGACCTGTCCCAAGATTTGTCAAGGACAAAATATATATTCAATCGTTTGATATGTAATTTACAATATTTGGGCCCTATGGAGCCCAGACCAATTTAAATGGGATACCTTTCGACCGAAATGATCCAAGTACAAGATAAACACTACAAAATAGCCTGGTCAGACTCGGCGACAACCGCGCGATTTCAGAATTCGAAATTCAAATTTGATGTATGTAATCGTGAGGTAAATTACAGCTTGGCAAAAAAGAGTATGACGTGGTGACAGGTGGAACTAAATATTTTACTAAATGGAAACCTATGATGTTAACAATACTTGGCCGACAAATACTAGATTTTGAGTAAAGTTTAGTGTTTCACATTTATTTTTAACGATTTGATTAAATTATCTTGCTGATTTTCCATATTATGATGAGACCTAAGTTAAAGTGGCGCCCTCATTTTTTCCATACTCTTTTTTGCCAAGCTGTACGTGTAATTTTTTGACTCGTAATAAACTCCAGAACTACTGAATCGATTTTAATGAAATTCAGGTTCTATAATATACTAGTTTGATTCATTTTTAGACATAATATTATGATAGTTTTAGATATGACAGATGCGACGTGACGATGGTATAGTGGGAACGGGCTCGGCCTCTTGAGTGAGAAGTGTGGGTTTGATCCTGAACGGATGACCTGAAATGGATATTTCCAAAAAAATTCCGTGCACTTAAACATGAAAAATCATCGTAACTAAACCTGCATGCCTAGTGAGATTAAAATCTTTGAAGGTGTTCACGAACCCGCATTGGGCCAGCGCACCGGTGATCTATGGCCCAACACCCTCCTCGCTTGATTTCGAGGAGGAGACCCGTGCCCAGTAGTGAGACATATAAGGGTTGATGATAATGATGATGAGATAAGGCAGATAGTGCTGTTACCCCACCATGGTTCAGGCCTGGTCACCCTTGGCTACTGAGCCTCCCCACCATGGTTCAGGCCTTGTCGTGGCGGTGGGGCTTAGTAACCTACGGCTAGCGGTGCACCTTGGGCGAAGCTAATTGGGCCGAGGGGGCTCGTACTCCTCTTATAAGACGAGGGGACAGAAGAGCAGGGGGCAAGGGGTAAGGATGGGAACCTCACCCCATTTTACTGTCCCGACGTTGGGAGGGGTTGTTCTGTGGTGCGGGACAACCCCTCTGTGGAGTCGGTCCCTTGCGGGACTGACTAGCCGTCACTAGTACATAGTAGTAAAATTATATTATATTCAAATACGTTAATGTAATAAGCAAACCGAGATGGTCAATACTATGCAAAATGAAGTCAGTCAATATTTGAACCAATGTAGAAGGTATTTTATTTATTCTTCATGAAATGTATAATATACCTAATATGTTTATATTTTTATCATTATTTAAATGTATATCGATATAATTGAGGTATTTTAAAAATGATTGTGCATTTTGCTTGCTTTGTTTTCTTTTAGTATCCCAGCCGATCCAATTCGGCAAAATAAGTAGTTAGCTGCAATTAAGCTTGAAAAACAAGGGTATCCCGGGGAAGAGCCTATAAGGAGCTAGGCGGTACGGCTGGCCAAAGTCGGGCTCGACCTCGTGATCAGCCACATAGAGAGGTTAGGGCTTCGGGTCAGAGTTGAGAAGACCAAAGTCCTTCTCTTCCGCGGGACCGGCCGTAAAGGACACCGTCCGGGAGCTACCCTCCAGATCCGAGGGGGAAGGGTCAGGATGAGCCCCCAGATCAAGGGACTGAGACGGAGGGTGGACCTTCGGCCCACATTTGTCAATATTGGGATTGAAGGTCGTGAAGGCGGCAAGTTCGCTGGGCAGACTCCTCCCGAACCTCGAAGGAACCAGCGCCGCCTGCAGGCAGCTATACTCCGGAGTATGGCGATGTATGGTGCATCCATTGGGCAGGTCACCTTACCGCGAGGGATAAGGCCCAGCTGGTACCGAACAGTATCCTGGGTAAAAGCCACTGACCTAGCCGGTGACCCCCCGTGGGAATTTGTGGCGGAGGTTCTTACTGAGACGCATTCATATGTCTTGGTTAGGAGGGCTCCCGGCGAGAACCTTACGTTTTACTAGATCCTACGGGTTCGCCGACTAGGACAGGAGCATTAATACGGAGGTGGGGGGAGGACCACGCACGGCAGTCGTATGACAAAAGCCTAACGGTTGCTTTGCATTCAGTCCTCGAGCGTTGGATGCGCCATAAGCACAAACCCCGTCACCTTCCGTCTGACACAGGTGCTCACCAGGCATGGTTGCTTTGGTGAGTACCTGTGCCGGACGGCCCACAGGGAGTCAGTAACAGTATGTTACGATTGTGGCGCGTCGGTGGACTCGGCCGAAAGAAATCATTGTAAAATATTAAATAATATTGTTTTATTATTGACTTAGTTCACTTATTGCATGACATCGTCCACGCAGCTATCACTGGACTGTCATAGGTGACATTGCAGCATGCGCGCCGACCAATACCTGCATTTATTCTGAAATTAAACAAATCACCAATGACGTCTATTTGTAACCTCGAAAGTGATTGGTATTTTAAATCATACGTCGTTTTGGTTTATTATAAGTAGACCCACTTTTTATGTGTCATTTGTTCTGAGTTAGACTTCCTGACTTATTATTTATTCGTAGTATTTAATGTTGAATAAGAAAGCGGCTTCCATTGTATTCCCATAACACTTCTTAATATAATTATGTATGAAATACGTACTTGACCTTTTATTTAATGAAGTATGATTGAGAGGCTTGGTGTTTATAAATATAGATGTATAACAGTTTACGTCTGAATTAGATGTTGTGATGAGAAAACAAACACAAATGCTCAGGTAGCAAACAACTGTTTAAAGTAAACATACATCTTGGCAGTAAAGAGAAACGAGAAACCTATGATGTTGACACAATACTTGTCCGACAAATACTATATTTTAAGTAGAGCTTAGTGTTTCACATTTATTATTAACGATTTGATTAAATTCTCTTACTGATTTTCCATATTATGATAAGACCTAAGTGAAAGTGGCGCCCTTTTTTCCAAGCTCTTTTTTGCCAAGCTGTACGTATATGTTTACTCATAGCCCGCCATCTAAATTTTATAACGTTAGGTAATGTCTAGGTAGCTATGCTGCCGTCCTAATTAAAAAGGGCATAACTAACATTTTGTAAATATCGAGAAAATAGAGATTAAAATATTTTTTTTGTTTTTATTGAAAAAAACATCCCTAAACAATGTTTTCCGAAATTCTGCGAATGGCAATACTTGCATTTATATAGTACATATACGACCATAGCAATTTTTTTTATTATTTTTAATCCATATTATTGATAATTAGCTTAATTCTTTTCATCCTAACATAAAAAATAAGTAAAAAACAATAATGTTACGTATAAAAGGCACATGCAAAGAAATGTGCCTTTTGAATGTAAAAATTTGAGGAAAAATTTATGATGTTACAATGAAAGAGCACTTTTATTCAATTGTGCCTTTTCACTGTATTATTATTAGTATATATTTACACAGTAAAATATTAGAAGTTACTTCTCTGTGAATAAAATAACGTAATTACGAGAAAATCAAACGTTTATTTCAAAAAGTTTACAGAAATAAAATCATATCTTTAAAGAAAGGAACCATCAATTATGAATAGCAACAATAATGTACCAAATAATTAACGTTTTAATGAAAATCACAAATTTAAATTGAATTTTTATTACTAAAAATGCTTTTAGCACAAAATCTCTTCAAATAAAAATCAGGTAACAAAACTAGTAAGAAATATAAACAATATTTATCAAAATAAAGAAAATATAGTTTCCACTTAGAATATTTACCCAATAGAAGGTCAGTCTTCATACAAGCGCTCTGTCAAAAATGAAGCACTAAATCGATTATATGGTGAAGTTTTTCCGAATTTTATAACAACTTTACATAACCATGTATACTCAAGCTATATTATTATTTATTATGTATAATTGTTATATTACAAGAATGTTTATTTATATGAAACGAAGAAAATATAACGGTAATTAGTAAAATATACATTTTATATTTATTTTTTATTGGCTTGAAACAGTAGTAATGTAAAGTTGGTACGAGGGCGGCACTGAAAATTTCGGGAATCAAGGAAGTGACACAACATTACTATTTAAAAATGTATTTATTGCTTTTTGAAGTATTCTCAGCGAAATTTGACACATTTTTCCATATGATGGTACCAATCATTGAAGCAACCATTCCATTCGGAAGTTGGGGTCTCCAAAATGGCCGTTTTGTAGGCGTCCACAGCTTCTTCAGGCGATGAAAATCTCTGACCACGCAATTTATTCTTTATTTTAGGGAAAGTATAGAAATCATTAGGGCTTAGGTTGGGGCTGTACGGCGGATGGTCTAATAATTCTATGTTTTCTTGCTCTAAAAACTCTTTTGTTCTGTGCGCGGTGTGAGAACTCGCATTGTCGTGATGGAGGATGATGCGACGGTTGCAGTTCTCTTTACGGAGTTCAGAAACGACCTGTGGCAAACAAATGCTAGCATACCATTTTGCATTAACCGTTATTTGTCCCTCAAGAGGGATAGTCGCAACATGGCCGGTTTTGGAGACAAACGTGGCCACCATTTTTTTTGCAACACTCCGTGAACGAACAATTTTTGTTGGCTTTAACTCATTTTCGAACACCCAAACTCGTGACTAGTTTTTTGTTTCGGGTTCGTACGCGTATACCCAGGATCCGTCACCTGATACGATGTTGTATACAGCATTTGAGGATCCTGCGTGGAATCTTTCGAGAGTTCTGACGCACCAAGTAACGCGAGCCGCTTTTTGCTCTTCACAGAGCAAATGCGGTATCCATCGGGAAAACAACTTTTTTACACCTAATTGTTCATGCAAGATTATTTGTATTTGACTCATGCCAATGTCTAAAGTTGCTTAAATTTCGCGGTATGTCACATGTCGATCTTCCTCAATCAACTTACGCACAGCATCAACGTTTTCTTGGGTGACTGCAGTTTTTGGACGACCTTGACGGGGATCATCACTGAGCTTGACACGTCCACGTTGAAATTCAGCAAATCAGCGATAAATTGTGGTTTTGGATGGGGCTTCATCACCAAATGCAGAAATCATCCGGTCAACTGTAACACTGTTTTTGTGTTAAACCACTTCGAAAGTCATAATAAATCATCGCTCTAGAATTTTCTCGACTCAATTCCATTTTCTCAACGACTAAACAAGTTTGACAAGACCTTGTGACAAGACCGAGAATCTGTTTTTAAATAAATAAATGGTATTCGATTTTTAAAACCAAGGAGTTTTCAATTAAAAAGATTTTAATATGACAGGAACAGTGGAAATATTCCATTCCCGATACTTTTAGTGTAGCCTATGTATACATATTACTATTTAAACTTGTAACTTATTGTAATATAAACGCGAAAGTTTGTATGTATGGACGTATGTATGTTTGTTACTGTTTCACTGTTTGTATTTGATATCGTTAAATCACACAAACACATTAATTCAAGAACGTGTCACGTACCTACGTAAATATCAGTAGCAACTGTTTTAAATTTAATCACTGGGGGAAAATAATCAGTAAAAATATTTTCACAATCGAGCAACACTGAGCATTGAAAAAAAATGTTTTTATTTAAACCAAATTAATTACAAGATACTAAGAAATATTGAAAGATTTCCTGTGAAAAGTGATGTTATTACATTTATTTTGTATGATGTTGTGATGTATCAGATGTATTGTGATATAAACAATCAAAAATGTCGGGCACAACTGAAGTAATCGCACGCATACCTAGCCCCCCGAACTTCATCTCTCTTCATAGATGTTAAGTAATAAAGGCATAACCGCCAGTGTGCCTATTTTTATATAAAAATTTAAGGCGTAGGGTAAATAGTAAAGACACAATCGCCAGTTGTGTCTTTTCTTCTACGTTTCTTGCTAAGGTGTTGGTATAAAAACTTAGCACAATTGCCACATAAGCCCTTTATATTTGATTTACGCCAATTATGTCTTTTTAATTAAATATTTTTAAACAAAAATCGTGAAATAGAAGACATACATCACAATGTGACCTTTTTCTTTACAAAAACTAAAAAAATGGTGCAGTTGTGCCCTTTAAGCTTATGGTAACTCTGTTTATTTTGTTGCTAAAAATACACAAAAAATTAGGCCTTTTTTTCCTGATTCCGAATATGTATATAACTCAATTTCGTGAAAAATGTTAGTTGTGCCCTTTTTAATTAACACGGCAGTATGGCAGATAATAGTTCGACACAAAACTAGAATCTATACTAATATTATAAATGTGAAAGTAAGTTTGTTTGTTACGCTTTCACGCGAAAACTGCTTAACCGATCATCATGAAACTTAGTACAAATATTCTTGGAGGTATTAGAAGTAACATAGGATACTTTTTAACTAAAATCTTATCCTGCGCAGACGAAGTCACGGGTACCAGCTAGTGTACAATATTTATTAGTAAAAAAATGATATTCCATTGTTATTAAACAGTTGGATAACTTGTAGTTGATATAATATTTATGGAAGAAAGATGAAATTGTTTTATTACTCAATAAAACTTAACTGTTTTCACTTTGACTTTCTGAACTACAATTAATTAGTTGGAAAACTGTCAAATAAACTTGGTGTTACGTCTTATGTCCAATAGGACATAGACAACTTACGTCTTATGTCCAATATGACGCAATGAATACTTTGCTGCGGGTTTCCTCAAACTAAACAAATTAGGGATAAGATTCTACAGTGAAAAATTTTAAATTGTAATAGTGGCAGGAATTTGGCAGTCTTGGCGTTTATTGAAGAAGGCTTATATCTAGCAGTGAATTGTAAAAAGTTTGATATTTTTTTTTTTCAGCTAATACGAGTCCACTGCTGGACGTAGGACTCCCCAAAGGATTTCCACAACGACCGGTCCTGCGCCGTCCGCATCCAGCGGACTCCTGCGACCTTTACCAGGTCGTCGGTCCACCTAGTGGGAGGCCTACCAGCACTGCGCTTTCCGGTACGTGGTCGCCACTCGAGAACTTTTCGACTCCAGCGCCGAATGCCCACGTCGTACCACACTCCAGTTATTGTCGGAAGCTCAATACTCGAAATTGTCGATGATTATGTATACCTTGGACAAACCATACATTTAGATAAGTCCAATTTCGAGAAAGAGGTCAATCGTCGAGTCCGACTTGGCTGGGCAGCGTTCGGAAAGCTACAAAAAATCTTCTCGTCCCAAAAACCGCAGTGTCTGAAGACAAACGTCTTCAATCAGTGTGTGTTGCCAGTGATGACATATGGCTCAGAAACGTGGTCGCTCACTATGGGCCTTATCAGAAGGTTCAAGGTCACCCAAAGAGCAATGGAGAGGGCTATGCTCGGAGTTTCCCTGCGTAATAGGATCAGAAATGAGGAGATCCGCAGGCGAACCAAAGTCACCGACATAGCCCAAATAATTTCCCGGCTTAAGTGGAACTGGGCAGGACACATTGCTCGCAGAACAGATGACCGCTGGGGTTGATAATGATGATGATTAAATTGTTACAGCCTACTAAAACATTTTACACATGCCAACAATTACCATGACATTTTTTCATGAAATAATTCGAAATAACCTTCATCCTTGGCTAAATCCAATGTCTTTATGGAAGGAAATAAAAGAGTTATAACTTGACCAAAGGAAAGTATTTTCTGTCGCATAGCGTGAAAGCGTGAAAGCTCCATTTGTTATGTAGATACTAGATAGTAGCAACACGGATAATTTGCTTTTGGACCGCCTCTGTAACGCATCCATAGATTACGGATGTTCCGGAATGTTTACTTTTACCCCCTAGTATACTTCATCCGTATAATTTGGCATGGACTTTTACGAGTTTCACAAATAAGTTACATCGAAGAGCTAGAAATTAATGTAGTATCGAGCTTTTCATTTATTTTTTTATAGAAGAGAGGGCAAACGGACAGTCATTTCACTTGTCGGAAAGTGATCACCGATATCCATATACATAACCTTATGGAAATTTTTACTACTCCTCCTGAATACTTCTGATTAAATTCGTTGCGGGTCCCAAGGCAGTTTTAACGTATCCCTCGGGCTCCCTGAGATCGTATCAAAGGGTCATTTAGTGGTTACTGGTTACCGCTGT
Source organism: Helleia helle (assembly GCA_963853865.1). Lineage (NCBI taxonomy): Eukaryota > Metazoa > Arthropoda > Insecta > Lepidoptera > Lycaenidae > Helleia > Helleia helle. Next base: position 13,584,671 of record OY971420.1, read on the forward strand.
CGATCCTGGCTATACAGGAGTAGCAGCGATGGAAACGAGTGGTGGGCCTAGCCCGTATAAAATACACAACCTTATAGGTGCGTTGCGGGCTTTTCAAGAATTGCTGGGTGATTTGATAAGTCACAGAAAACTAAGCTAGCTAAGGAAAGACACAAGATAAGTTCTCATAATAATTAACGGGTCTTTTTTGTACATAAACATTTGATAAATATAATATTATTATTATTATTATGCGTTTTTGGATTTGGCAGGTGTATCTAAATCTTAGTTATACTTAGAGTTCCTTTTTATACAAAAACGTGAAAAATCCGCGGCTTCTGTTCCATTTGATAAGAGTTAACGAGAGACCATTATAAATTACACGGCTTAGGCCGATACCTACCTATATGTTACAATTTTTTTTTATTAAGTAATATAAGTAGCCATTTATATTACATAAACATTTGATAAATATAATATTATTATTATTATTATTATGCGTTTTTGGATTTGGCAGGTGTATCTAAATCTTAGTTATACTTAGACTTCCTTTTTATACAAAAACGTGAAAAATCCGCGGCTTCTGTTCCATTTGATAAGATTTAACGAGAGACCATTATAAATTACACGGCTTAGGCCGATACCTACCTATATGTTACAATTTTTTTTATTAAGTAATATAAATGGCTACAGCTATTTTTGATTTTTTTTTAGAAATTTTAATAAGTAAAGTATTTTAATATTGTATCAAAGTACCTTACTAGTATATTGTGTAGTATTTTTTAAAATAAGGAAGGGCGGTGACTCCTGGCACAAGCATTTCCTGACAAAAGAGCCTCCAAAATTGTAATTTTAGGAGAATTTGCGATACAGATTTTTTTAATATACTTTTTTATAGCATAGGAGGTCAAACGAGCAGTCGAAGCCTTTTGGCGATTTTCGACGCCCATACACATCCGCACACCCAGAGATTATGCAGATGCATTGCCCTCCTTTTCCCTATCCCTCATACCTCGGTACATCATAGCTGTTACTTTACGCCGGTATTATATGAGCGAGAGATACCACCCCGCTCGTGCCGTTCCAATTTGGCCGCAAAGTAGCATGGTACTACCTCTTCAAAAAACTTATAAAAATTGTAACTTATATCAAATTGCAACAACCTTCTCATGATACTTCGAAATTAACAAGGCCTCGAGAGGGCTCTGGCCCAATTGCGACTGTGGGATGCAAATGATTTGTAGGTTAAGTATCTATATTAGCGTCAGGTGGGAGCATCGTCCTATCTGATTCGATTAAAGAATATCGAACTAAAAATGGTCAGGTCTGAGATTTTCTCAAGGTAAATATGACAAGAGGGATCTAAAAAGTGGGTAAATTTACTTAAAATAGCACGTTGCACATAGCTTTATATATTTTGCTATCTTTGAAGAACCGGCGAAACAAACTCAGTGGAACTAATCTTTTCAAATATTTTATAACAAATTTTACATGTACTTCCTGAAAAGCCTGGGAGGAAAGCCCTATTACCAAGGGGTTGTATCTTCCATAAAATCTGCAAGCTCGCTTCTTTATTTAAATCTATAATCGAAAACTTTTAATGGAATGTTATGTAGACCACAAATAGATACTGTCAAAATTTACTTACCTCTTTATGATTTAGGATCATTATATTACAATATAACAATATATTGTACGAGTTAAGTATCTGGGAGCAGTGATTATTTTTTGGTTCCATTCTATTGGTATCTGGTATTTAGTAAAAAAGGACATATTAAACGTAGTAAGTATGTTAGTAGCGCGCGTGGGTCATTCGAATTTTAAATATTACGTATAAGGTAATTTTTTATAGCGGTTGGCTGCAAAAATACAATTTTAAACATACTTTATTGTATAACTTGATAACCTTAAATGAACATTCCTTTTCAGTAGAAAGTTCTATTCTGGTGACTGTCTATTTGTATTTTACCAGCTTTTCTCGGTAACTACTAATTCTATCGACTTAAACTTTGGTGCAGTTGTACAACTTACTTAAGGGCTTTGTTGGAACATTTCAAAACTTCGCCGTTCGTCTTGGTGTTAGTTCGTCTTAGCGTTCGTTTAGAGAAGCATCGGTAGGACGTTGGCTGATAGTGGCAATATCTACACTAATAAAATACAAAAATACAGCCAAATAGTTTGTTTGCAAGTGCTTGTCTCTGGAACTACTTTGTATTTGAGGAAAATTATAGTTTTTTTTTAATAATAATAATAATAATATCTATGGACGCTTTCACACCACGTCAATCTGGTCCCGTGGTAAGTTCTCGAAGAACTTGTGTTACGGGTACCTACCAAACAACGGAAATATATTTAATACTTTTATACTATACGTATATTTAAGATTTTTAATTTTTTATTATATAATACACATCCATGACCCAGGAACACAGAAAATATGTTTGTCCTAGGCGGGACTCGAACCCGCAACTTCCGGCTTGAGCGCCAACGCGCTTACCACTGAGCCACAGAGGACGTCAAATTCTCACGGTAATTATTTTACTTTTCTTTTTTTCTTCTTGTGCGGACGCTGGCAACGGCGGATCCGGGATATGTAAAGCAAATAGTAGGTGATACATTAAGTTTGATCAAAATGAGTTTGTTCTTATCAAAATCAGTGCTAAATCCTACGGCTTAGGGAATATTTTAAACTATATAAGCGTTATCGAATTTATTAATAAATATTATATATTTGTTTAATTTTTAAAATTCAAAATCTCTTGAATTTATATTTTTAGCAGTGTAAAATTTTATTTTAGACTTGGAAACTGACATTGCAACAGCCACTTCAAAAACGCGACAGAAAAAAGGTCGTAATTAGGTCAGATAGTAATAAAGATGGACTACTGATGTCGAGGTAGCTGTCTATACAAACAACTTAAACAATTCCGTCTTTTGAAGTCCTATGAAGCTGTGACGACATCTATCTGAACTAAGAATAATATTTCACATAAAATTATTATAAACGAGTAATTTGTGCAAAAATCATGATATTTTTTAAAATATGTTTTGAATTTTCTTCGCCCATTTTCCACTTAGAAAAAAGGCGTTATGCGTTTCATTTTTATTTATTTACTAGCTGTCTTCGCAGCTTCGTCCGCGTTAACTTATTCAACTTAACTACTGTTAGTAAACGCTATATAGCCTATTGCCTTTCTAAATAAATGGGCTATCTAACACTGAAATAATTTTTCAAATCGGACCAGTAGTTCCTGAGATTAGCGCGTTCAAACAAACAAACTCTTCAACTATATAATATTAGTATAAAAATTACTATGAGTTAATGTTTTTTTTTAATAAACATGCAGTTTCATTTGGTGGTATTTTCACTTTGAATCGTCATCCGTCATCCCGTTTTCTAAATCTGATGTAAGTTTTTAGTCTATGATAAAAAACAATTTTGCAATGTGTTAAATAAGTTGAGAATGTCTCTGCAACGTTCAATAAAACTTTCTTAATAAACAAATTGATACAAGGGTCATTTCCCCACCATGGTTCAAGTCTTATTGTGGCGGTGGGGCTCAATAGTCTAAGGTGAACCCAGCACCTTGAGAACGAAGCAAATTGAGCCAAGGGAGCTGCTCTTTGTATCCCTCTTATAAGAAGAGGGGACATAAGAGCAGGGAGACAAGGGTCGAGGATGGGAACCTCACCCCATTGTACTGTCCCGACGTTGGGAGGGACCAAAGGCGGCATTGGTGGCACTCGCCAGTTTTTAGTGGGTAGAGCTGCATCCACCTTCCCGCCTTTCAGGTGCAGCGAGTCCCCAGAGCATTTTCCGGCGTAAAAGATGAAAAGGGCTATTTCTATTGATACAATTTTTGTTTAGAATGACTCTGTGGATGGTATCATAAACACTGTTTAATTAAATCTTTTGTATCAGTAACCGCTGATAACTCATACATTTATCAACACAACAATTTCAGCGTTATAAAATGTAACATAAATAATATGCAGACAGACGCTAGTAAAAGTAATGCATAACTAAATGGGATGTTGTAGTCGATATTTAAATTGGATAACAACGGTTACCTATTTGAAATCGATGCGCCAATTATGAAATTGATATATTACCTATGTATTTAGGTCGAATATCAAATTTGGTGAATATTTATTTGTATAAAAAATATATTTATCAACTCATTAGGATCCACCATTTATTTTATATACATTCATATAATATTGTAAATAGTACTTAAATACGAACGTAGCTCTCTGTTTTTTTTGTTACCATTTCACGCCTAAACTCACTACTGTACCTAAACTGATGATCAGATTGCGATACAATTATAGGTACACAGAGATAGAATATACTTTGAAGATATTCATCTTCGGCTATCAAAATAATCATCAGTTAATTGAGGTAAAAGAAGCCTCTCTTAAGTAAAAGTATCAAAGAAGTTCTCGTCACACCCTATACATATAAGTTATACAAAGAATTCATATTTACGAGAAAGCATACCTTCCGAATGTGGTCCAAAATATTTTCTTTTACATTTTAATTGCTATTGCAACTAAACGTGTGGTAGCTGCCATCATCAAAATAAAACAAACAAAATAAGGAAACATTCTTAGTAAAAAAAGAAATCCGTATAAGTGTGAAACATGAAGTACTTTTCTACGTACACCTAAACATCCTTAATTAGTATTCACTGTTTGAAAACAGACTGCACAAACAGTGGGTATTAATTTACAGTGCAGTTTAATTTGAACGTTTGCTTAGATGGTACATCATGTCTTCGACAGTGGTTAGGGAGAGGGTAAGTTTGAAACTAATTAATGCACAATCATGTCCGCATAGACAGCGTTACATCTAATATCCATATTCTTATTCCCTAGATTATTATCGGTATTCTCCTATATCTGATGGAATCACGAGCTATGCCGATCCATAATGGATTCAGTGTGAAGTTCAATCCCGTGATGACCAAAGAGGAGATTAAGCCGAAGACATTTGGCGCCCTTTTTGCAAAGGTTCCACAAGAGGTGACCCCGCAAACCGCCCATCAGGTACTTTCGCAGACAATTTTCCCGCAAGTGGCAGACCTTGGATTAGGATGTACGAATCAAATTGCGAGACTATTATACCCTTTGGGACCCTACCTTTTTAACCACACAGAGATACGAGAAAAATCCGCACGCGCTAACGTTTCTGCTTTGAAACAACCAATCGAAGGATACAAAGTTATAGTTGCAAAGGCGCCAAAGAATTTTAAAATTGGAAAAGGCAGTGCAGCTCAACAAATGATTATATATATTGTATTTTATGAAGACGACGGTAACAATTCTGATACAATTAATATACCTAAAATTTATTTCGTCCATAACGCTGATGTGAAAAAGGTGCTAGCTAAAGTACAAAATGTTGATCCTGTTATTATTGTAAACAGTAATAGAACAGTTACTGGTTTGAGGAGTACGGAAATATCTAAATATGTTAAATTTAAAAATAAATTAACTAATCGTATCACCAATCAGCTTTAGTTCGAGGTTTTGTCTTAACCAAGAGTTTGACATCAACAGTTTTTAGAAATATTTGGCATTTATTTTGAAATTACATTAAGAGCGCGGCTCCACGGCACGGAGGAGCACGGAGAGGCTGCGCAAATTTGTCAAGCTTCGCATGGCAAGAAAATGTATGTGATTATTACCGTTGTGACCCACGGAAACGCCATGCATTAATTGCAATTGAAATTTTAATACACGTGCGTAGCCCCTGCGTGCGCCGCGGTGGAGCCGCGCCGCACTACTAAGCTACTTTGGTGGAATTGTTTTACAATTTAAAGATTTTTTTATACTGTATGTAATGTTTTTATTATATAGAAAGCTAGTGTATAGTTATCATTATAAATAGCAAGAAGAATTTATAATTTAAGTACCTACCTATATGTATATTTACTTAATAAATAATAAATCTTTAAAGGTTTAAACTATACATAATTTTTATTGCCATATCATTTTTATCTGTAGAAATTATAAAACTTATAGGGTTCTCTAGAAAAACTATCATGTTTTAACATAAGTAATTATTGTTTAACTTATTACCTCTCAATGTTTAGAATTGCAACAATGCTGTGTAGGGCTGCTATGGCTCCACGAATTCTTGTTTGAATCCCGCCAAGTGCCTATTATAAGCATTCATCTAAATTCTGTACCTACATTTATATACCTAAAATATTTATATTAATATTATTACGGGTGCTTACCGCGTTTAAAGACGTTCTTTAAACGCGGCATATAAATATGAATAGTGATCGCGTTAGTTTAAAACAATATATACCTAAAATATACCTGTTAAATGCAAAGTTCTAAATTTAAATGTATTATTTTTTATTTTAATTAATTATTTTATAAGTTGAACGAAATTTTATTAAATGTAGATTCCTATTACATGACACAATTCTAAACTGTACTGTACTGTACTGTACTGACATTATCTGATATTTTCTTCAAGTTGAAAGCAATTTCATTAAATGATTTTACCTATTACATGATTACATGGCACATAGTTCTAAATTCTGAAAAATCTGATGTGTTCTACAAGTCGAACGCAATTTTGTTAACTACATGATGCACAATTAAAAAAATCTAATATATTTTCTATATACATATACATATATAATATATACACAAAAGCTTTTTTTTTTTCATAAATTTTGTTGCATTTTTCTATACACTTCAGTAATTGAATGGATCTCGACGATGTACTAGATCACTAGGCCGACCTTTGTGAAGCTTTCAAACAAAAAAGAAACTCTTTTAACATTCAACAGAAGGAAGGTTACCTATTGGTCCGCTTATTTGAAATTCTACTTTGGACTCTGTTACTTAACCCCTTTGACTTGCAATGCTTTTCAATGTTAAATTAAAAGTTATCTTTATTTTACAGCAACGACAATAGCGTGTTACCTACGATCGTTTTATATGTAAGTGAAAAACGCAAATGTTTTTTAGAGGGAAATAAATTAGTATTTTATATTTCTTTAAAAAAGCGATTGCGAAAGTGAATAATCAAGCATATTAAGGTTATTACTTATTTCTTTTAAATCAAAATAATATTTCTTAAAAAAATATGAAAGTGTAGGTATTAAGTTAAACCCCAGCATGATGTAAGCCTTGTCGTGGCGGTAGGGCTCAGTAGCCTAGGGTGAGCTTAGCACCTTGGGCGAAGCAAATTGAGCTGAGGGACCTGCTCTTTGTACCCCTCTTATAAGAAGAGGGGCCTCTTATAAGATAAGAGCAGGGGGACAAGGGGGGAGGATGGGACCCTCACTGGGTTGGAAGTGGTTGTGTCCTCATGTGACCGACAACCCCTCTGTGGAGTTGGTGTCGATCACATGAGGGACTGACTAGCTGTCGAGGAGCTCTGTTTGCTCAACAGATTCGGGGCACCTCACCAAAGGCGTTAATGGCACTTGCCGGATTTTAGTGGATAGAGCTGCGTCCTCCACCTTACCACCCTTCGGGTGGAGCGAATCCCTGCACATACCCGCGTGGGGAGACCCACTTCCCCGCGGGATGCCTCAGAGAATTTTCCGGCGTTAAAAAAAAGTTATTAAGTTAAAAGGCAAATTAGTATTCCTGAATTGAATAAATTAACTAATTTAATAAATTGACGTTAAGATTATTTTAAATTTTAACGAACTTTAAGTAAAATTTAAAATCATTTACGCTGAATAATGTTATACTAATATCTAGTTTATTTCTCATTATTATTCGTACATCTACATCCATATAAATATATTAATTCCTTTTTAATTTCCTCGCATCTGATACTTTTTTTTTCTTTTACGCCGAGAAAAGCTCTGAGCCATCCCACCTGGGGAGTGAGTCTCCCCAGGTGGGTAAGTTGGACTCGCTGCGCCCGAAAGATGGTAAATAGAAGCAGCTCTACCCACTAAAACCCGGCGAGTGCCACCAGTGCCGCCTTGGGGAGGTGCTACTAGGAGGTGAGGACGGCTAGTCAGTTCCGCAAGGAACCGACGCCACCTCTACAGAGGGGTTGTCCCGCACCACAGAACAACCCCTCACAACGTCTGGACAGTACAATGGGGTGAGGTTCCCATCCTCACCCCTTGCCCCTGCTCTTTTATCCCCTCTTCTTATAAGAGGAGTACAAAGAGCCTCCTCGGCTCAATTAGCTTCGCCCAAGGTGTTGGGCTCACCCTAGGCTACTGAGCCCCACCGCCACGTCAAGGCCTGAACCATGGTGAGGTAGTATCTGATACTGTGCTTACTATGTTACATAGTTTAGTGGTCCACAATACAGGGCAGACATTGGTATGATGATTTACAACCTTACTACACGATTAGGCTGAGGTAAGATCATAAAATATATCCTATTAATATAATAAATGCGAAAGTTTGTATGAATGTATAGATGTATGTTTGTTACTCTTTCACGAAAAGCTACTGAATGGATTTTAATGAAACTTTACAATAAGATAGCTTATACATAACATTTAAATAATCCCTGTACTCCCACGAGAATAGGGTGCGCGTTTTTGCGTAAAAGAGTAACAAACATACAACCTTACATTCTTACAAAATTTCGCGTTTATAATATTAGTAGGATAAACCTTTATCAGCATTGCATCAGTCGTTATAAAATAGGAGTTGATATTTTATATCTTTCCTTTTGACCGATGATTTGAAGATGTAGTATTTTTAGGAAATGTATTCTTAAACTTCCAAAATAGTATACATTGAATAAAACTCTCATGAAAATTCCTATTCCTGGATAGAATATTTCCGAGTTGTGTTACGTCGGAAAACATTTTATATTAGCGTACTTGTACAAAGAAACGAAATGACTATATATTTATCTGAATTCCATTTCCTGATCTTTTAGAAAACTCTCTTCAAAACTTCACAATAAATTGAAATTGTCTTTTTCGTACGTCATGTTTTTTCGTTCTTGCAGCCGGCTCCATCAAATTATATGACGTTATCACGTCAAAAAAAATTAAAAATAGTAGTTAATTTTTTGACGTATTTTTAATACATTAAAATAATTATTATTCAGTTAAATTATGCAAGCACAGAGGTTGCTTTTATAAAACTAGTATTTATGTATGTAATAGGGTATTTAAACGTATAAGAAAAACCAAAAAACGTTTTTGCTTAGATATAATTTAAAAATAAATGCAACGAGTTAGTGATTGCTAATCGTATAAATTTTATATGTAAATATTTTCTTATACCTACCAAAATAAATGGCCTCATTAAAATTTTATTTATTAAATTTTTATTATGATTATTTTAATTAATATCCATAATTATATTATGTTATGTTATTTCGTGATGTAATTTTTTTATATAATATTGTTCTTGATACTTATGTTGACTTTGTTACTTTTCTTAATAATTACATATTTTAATGTATTGAGACTAATGATAAACCTTAAAATTATACTATTATAAATTAATAGAAATATATTAATTAAATATTTAATTCCTTAGAAAAAAATAATGAGTTTTATTAAATAAACATTTACTTCAAGTATTTTACTAGCGGCCTAGAATAATTAATGAGAGGTAATTTAAAACTGTAAAGGAGGTTGAACTGAAATGATAAAATCCCTTCATCCTTCCCTTCTTTCACCCCTTCTGTTTTATAGTTTAATGAGAGTAAAATGGGTCGGTGCTTAGGACAATTAATGTAAATAAACTTATTATAATAAAACATTTTTTACGGATTTTATCGCGGTTTATTAAGATTTTTACAAGCACGACGTTTCGGATACTTTACAGCAACCATGGTCACGGATTCGCGCAGTGGTGGATTTATACTAGGGGCAGTCGGGGCTAGTGCCCAGGGCGGCAAATTTTCTAGGGCGGCAAAATTTGGAAAGTGAGATAAAATTTTCCGTACAATATATAATTAACTAATTCTTTTAAATAAATATTTTATCTTTCAAGAATTATAATTCAAGTATTATGTATCACATTAAAATTTTGTATATTATAATATAGGAAATTTAAGTTATTGCTACAATGGGTGCAAATAGACTCAATAGCTTAACTATTCTATGCATAGAATCAGATGTGCTTCAACGTTTAGATTGTGAAGATTTAATCGACCAGTTTGCAATTCAAAAAGTTAGACGAGTTTGCCTGTGAAAAAAATTATGCAATACTAAGTAACTAAGTAAGTCGTTCTTAGTGCAAAACTTATAATTCTAAGAAAAATACAAATATATTTTTTATATTACTATAGTATATAATAAATAATATATGAGTAAATAAAGAATAAATATAAATAAAACATAATGTATAATAAATGCTATATACATAATAAATTTCCTGCAATCAATTAGTTATTCTAATTCTTAAAAAATAAGATATCAAAACTATTAATATAAAAATTTAAGTCATAGGGCGGCATTTTCTTCAGTGCCCCAGGGCGGCACAAATTTAAATCCGGCCCTGGATTCGCGTAAACATCAGAAAACAATATGTAAATAAACTTTACATGTTCCGACTTGGAGACAAACTAACGCACAAACATTGGTATGTTTGTGTGGTAAAATTTGAATCAAAAGTGATTCTTTCACATATTATCCACCTTAAGTTTTGATAGACATATAATATCATCTTATTTTTCACTGCTAGATATTTAGGTCTGTTCATCATAATCATCAGCCCCTATCCGTCCACTGCTGAACATAGGCCTGTTATTGGAACATGTATAGGGTCTTATATATCTTAGAGCTCGCCATAACAGAGAGTTTAAAAGTGTTATGTAAATGGCTTTATGCCAGAAACAAACTGACAGGTCAATTGTATATTTCAAAATAGGAGTATTTACCCTAAATGTTTTATATATATTATGTATATTGTTTAAAATATAACAATATTTCCTGTGGCTACAATATGATGTACCTACATCAGAAACTAATAGTGGCTTTAAATATTAAAGTTAAGATGGTGATGATGACATGAAGTCATTACCGCGATTGTCTACACTATAACTACACGTCGTGTACTGTTTATAGTCGAAAATAGAACAGAAATCGATTTTACCGACCAAGAATAAACCAACTTTGAAGTGGCCACTGTAAGAAAATTCCAATTGTACATTTCTCTCCGGTTTTTTAACATCAAATGAAAAAGTGAAAAGTTTTAGAGGTTTTTCCGATTAAGAAGAAATTGACTCGTTCTTTTTTCAGTAAGTCAGAAGGCTACACCTATGCCAGGACGCCAGGGCTATAATATCGAATCGAGTAACACCTCATTTATCAAAATAGGATAAATACATAATCAATGTTCTCTACTTAAATACGAAAATAAAAACAGACTACTAAAATCATACATAACTCTTCCTTGGCTTTGTCGTGATAGGGTAAAAAATGTTTGATTAAAATTAAAGAAATGTTTGCGTATTCATTCAACTTTGACAAAACCATCGAGCATATAACCGGATAGAGCCTAATGTGAGCCATAAAATTCCGAAACTGGTCAGTGATTTGCCACATACGTACTAGCAATTCAACCGACCAGTGATCTGTATGTACGTCCCATCGACCAATTATCCACCATTGGCCATCAGTCGGTCAATTACATCGCAGAAAAAATTTGTTTTCATACAAAACTGCTCTAATCTGCATAAATGCCCGACGGACAAAATACTTGTCACAGTGAGGTTATATATTATACCCCTGCTCAACACAAAGTTTCTAACAACTGGGTCTTTGTTCAGACTATGAAACTCTTGAATTTGTTACGGATAAGACTTGCAAAACTTAAAAAAATTCAAACTATAACTTATTCTATTCGTAGAAGTATTTTACCTAGTCTATTTGATATGTTTGAAATATTTAAATTATATTGATTTATTTAAGGTATGTCATATAAATAAAAACTGTAATAAAGTAAAAGTAGTATTTGACTAAAGTGCACAAGTCGCAGAATCGAATTCTTCCAAGCGCGTACATTATTTTATGAAATAGTTCAGCCTTGTTTACTGTTTTCACGAAAACTAACTTTTCATCAAAAATATCTTTAAATTCACTACTCATCATCTCTCTGCCAAAGTCTATAATTACATCTTCTAATTGATATAAAATAAAACGTAAAAATATAACTCATATAAGTCGTCGCAATTATTTAATATTATAACGCCTTTACGAATTACATAGCCATAAATGTAAGGAATATTGCTAACGCCCGAATACTCAAACGAATCTCAAATGTAAGACGTACTTAAACTCATGCTATAACGTGTCAGATTCAAAGAAAAAAAGAGGGACAACGCGAGTTTAAGTACGTCTTAAATTTGAGATTCGTTTGAGTATTCGGGCGTAACTAAAGATTCTTATATGCTATATTATATTATATATGTATAATATTATGTTTGGTAATTCAATATTTTCTATTCAATAGACGAATGTTTATCAATTATGCTAAATGAAATGAACTAGGAATATAAGGCAACAATACAAATATTAACCCATGGAAATTTTCTAGGCCAAGTAGCTGAAGTAGCTTTACTCTGTACAGGCACTTAAAATCCGATAGAAAGTATTAAGTGCGAAATACCTGGAAATAAATACTAATTTATTGCCTGTAAAATACAAAATTTATAATTTCAAACCAGGGTCTCCGAAACAGGGGAGGTGTATTTATTCAAAGGACAAAAATACTTTGAGCAGGTGAAATAAAGAGTACATAGGTAAATAAATGTAATTTAAATTAAACTTTTACTCTCTGGTTTATATATTTATTAGCAAATACGCGGGACGAAGTTTTATTCGTTTACCGACGAGTGCGTTAAATTTTGTTTTAAAAATGTGCCTATTTAATGTTTATAATTATGAATATAGTCCCGCTGGGGGGTGGGTCTCCCCAGGCGGGTATGTGGGACTCGCTGCGCCCGAAAGCTGGTAAGTGGACGCAGCTCTACCCACTAAAACCCGGCGAGTGCTACCAACGCCGCCTTTGGTGAGGTGCCCCAGTACTAATGAGCAAACAGGGCACCTCGGCGGCTAGTCAGCTCCTCAGAGGACCCACATCACTTCTACAGAGGGGTTGTCCCGCACCACAGAACAATTCTGCCAACGTCGGGACAGTACAATGGGATGAGGTTCCCGTCCTTGCCCCCTGCTCTTTTGTCCCCTCTTTTTATAAGAGGGGTACAAAGGGCCCCCTCGGCTCAATTAGCTTCGCCCAAGGCGCTGGGCACACTTTAGGCTACTGAGTCCCACCGCCACGTCAAGGCCTGGACCATGGTGGGGAAGTTTTAACTTCCCCACTGAACTAGCCCGTAACTCATTTATGTGTTGTGCTTTTCCTGAGACATAACATGTTGCTTCGGTGCCAGTGGCAATTAACTAGAGCGGATTATTTTAGGCAATTATAAAACAGGCCAACAAAATTAAACAAAACAGTTGGTCTCTATTGTTGTGTTGTATTTATTTGTAAAACAACATATATTATTTTATTAAGCCGTATATTTTATTAATTTAGATATAATTTAAATATATTGTTTTTTAATATTTACGCGAATTTCACTCATGATAATGAAACAACTTTTACGTATTTTATCACTACTTTACAGAAATGCTGAAAAGTATACGAAACGGCATCAAAAACTGCGATAAAGTCCGTAAAAGTTGTTTTATTATAATATTAATTAACATTTACTTCATATATGACAATATTTCATGTTATTAGCATGTAGGTTTGAGTAAACATAATTAGTGAAGACTTGAACCGAGTCATTTTATTTCTATTGAAATGTTTTAATTGCGTGTGAAATATTTAATGCCCGAGTTGAAAAATTTTGTCGAATAAAACCTTTTTGCTAATTACCGGTGAAATTCGGCTGCATAATAGATACTGGGAGGTCAAGTACCACCTTGAAGGATCTATTTAGCATGGAAGGTATACAAATATACAAATAAAGTTCATTACGTCAATTAATAGGTATTATAACTTTTTTTTTATGTCACAAGGAGGCAATCGAGCAGTTGAAGCCTTATAGAGACTATCGACGCCCATAGACATCCGCACAACTAAAAGTTATGCAAATGCGTTGCCTTCCTTTTCCCTATCCCCCCAATGGGCCAACTACCCACTTTCCAATAAAATGTACACATTTTTTTTCTTTAACGCCGGGAAATGCTCTGAGACATCCCGCGGGGGAGTGGGTCTCACCACGCGGGTATGTGGCACTCGCTGGGCCCGAAAGGTGGTAAGGTCCACCCACTAAAACCCGGCGAGTGCCACCAATGCCGCCTTAGGTGAGGTGCCCCGGATATGTTGAGTAAACAGGGCACCTTGATGGCTAGTCAGTGCCTCAGGGGACTAAGGGGGGTACTAAGGTAGATACACCATTAGACTCTATTTTAATAGCACATCTTAGATATATATTCATATTTTTCCTACACCGAAACAAATTAAAGTTATACCAGGTCTTTTAGACCTAGTTTCGCGGAAACATGTTAAGAACCAACGGGAAAACAAATAACATGCAGCTCCTCCCTGAAACCTTTAATAAATACGGATTAGTTAACGCAATTTTGCACTGAACACTGAATATTCGGAAACAATTATTCTAATATAATATATTGTACAAATATTATTACATTCACGATAACAGAATAATTATAATCTATTAACATAATAATTATGTTTGTGTATGTAATCATGTTATAGATTTAATAATTAACGCTATGAGATTACAGGATTTGCCTATCATTGAGCAATAGATTACAATGATCTGGCTCCATGTCAAGTTCAATAAATTGGTATTATCTTGTTCTTGATATCTCGTAATCATCCACTGTCATATATTGGACGCATAGTGATGTAGTTTTGGTTACTGGCTTGGCTTCGAAGTAAGAGGTTTGTGTATAAAAAAGAAAAAAATACAGATTTTATCGCGATTTTTACATGCCTCTTGTGACCTTGCGGTATAAAGTATCTGAAACTCCGAGTATATAACTTAATAAACCGCGATAAAATTCGTAAAAGTTGTTTTATTATAATGAGTGAGTTTCGCGTAAATAATTATAAAGTAAAAAGGTACCTTTTTTTAATTTTCCTAACTGAATGTAAATGACTGTATACGGATGGAAATGAATGTTGACACATGCCTAGCTAACGGGTCAGGTCAAAAACAATGCGAGGAAACCGGATTAGCAATAGATGCACTAAGGTTAGGTCTAAGTCCTACGTCTTCTCCCCACTGTTGGACGTATGTATAAGGGTCACTTGAGCATGAGCTATTAACGTCTATTTCACAATGGTTATACAACCATCTCCTACTAATTCATTCACCTAACTTAATCAATTACTACGTACTCTTTCGTCTAATAGTTGAATGGCAGGAAGATTCATAGAATAGGTGGGCAAACGAGCAGTCGAAGCTTTTTGGCGACCATACACTTCCGCACAATCAGAGATTATGCAGATACATTGCCCTCCTTTTCTCTATCCCCCGAATGGGCCACCGAAAACTCACAAATCGCACAAAAGACGAAATCCTGGTCGTGCCGGTCCAATTCGGCTGCATAGCAGCATGGCACTATCCCTTACTGCATATATTTTAATAATTAAATTTACCGGTGAGAGGGAAGCGCTGTGCCGCGCTCCCGGCTGCATGGGTACCACCATCTTGCTTGTTCCTCCCGTGAAACAGTTTTGCTGTGTTTCGGAGAGAAGGGCAAGCCAGGCAGTGTAATTACTGGCACCGAGACTTAACATCTATGTCTCAGGATAGGCAACACATAAATGAGTTGCCTGGGCTCGTTCCAGATAAACTAGTTAATGTTACCACTTACCATCAGGTGGCACATTTGCACAACTTATATTATATATATTCACGTCTATTTTCTAGTGCAACATAATAAATAGCCTTGAGTCTGCTAAATGTTATTAATTAATTTCACAAAACAGCTGCGACCCAGAACATTTTAAGAAAACATTTTCGCAATTTAGGAATAATTGTATTTGGCCACTATTCTATTGTTTGGTCAAACGTTCTGTATTGATGTTTTTTTTTTAAAATAAAATGACATTTTCTGAAAATGATTCCTAGCTAGATCGATTTATCGCCCCCGAAACCCCCTATATACTAAATTTCATGAAAATCGTTGGAGTCGATTCCGAGATTCCAATTATATATATATATATATATATATATATATATATATATATACAAGAATTGCTCATTTAAAGATATAAGATATAGTCATTGTATGTTGGATCGTAATAACAAATAAATCCCCATCATGATTCAGGCCTTGTCGTGGCGGTGGGGCTCAGTAGCCTAGGGTAAGCCCAGCACCTTGGGCGAAGCTAATTGAGCCGATGGGGCTCTTTGTACCTCTCTGATAGAAGAGGGGACAAAAGTGCAGGGGACAAGGGACGAGGAACCTCACCCCATTGTACTGTCCCAACGTTGGGGGGTGGCCACGGTCCGTTGGGGGACTGACTAGCCGTCGAGGTGCCCTGTTTGCTCATTAGATCCGGGGCACCTCACCAAAAGCAGCATTGGTGACACTCGCCGGGTTTTAGTGGGTAGAGCTACGTCCATTTACCAGCTTTCGAGTGCAGCGAGTCCCACATACCCGCTTGGGATACGATTCCCCGCGGGATGCCTCAGAGCATTTAGCGGCGTTAAAGAAAAAAACCAAATAAATAATTATTGATATGATATTCATCAAAATCGGTTAAGTAGGCTTTAGGTTTAAACACTAATAAACTGTTAAAATAATAAATCTTCCTTTTTACGTGACGTGACTAAAATATATATTGGTAGGTATCTATCAAGTTGAGTATTTTAGAGATTGATTTATACCATCTAAGAGAATTAGTTATGTTCTTCTTTAAAATTAAATTACAATTACTGGCATAATAAATCATTTGGAATATTCAGGCAAAATAATATACAGAAATCCAAGAAAATCCATTAGACGCGGGAATGCAAAGTTATTTGTCTCTAACTTCCAAAGACAGTGTAATATTGCTGAGGTAGTTTCAAACTACCGACCACGTTTCTCCGACACATCCTGTTGTTCATGCGGTATACAGCATGATTTTATCGGAGCAACTTTTACCAAGACGGTAGACTGAAAGCCATGACAAACTGTCATCCAACCATAAACGAAATACTTTTCTAACATTTGTTCTAGTTTATCCTCTCACTATTTATATGTTTTCGTACCTAGTAACAAAACATCTCACACAGAGACTTACATATTTTGAGATGATAGTTAAGATTACCTTTTACATTAAGACGACCTAACATCAATCTGTGCCCCTATGAGTAAATTATCATCATAATTTTTAACCCTTTTCTTTCATCTACTGGATGTGGGCCTCTTTTAACGAATAACAAGACGGCCGATCTGCTGCCATTCGGGTGCAACCGGAACTGAAGACTAAGATCGCTGTCCCATTATTGTTGGAGGTCCAACACTGTCCTTATATCACATATTTATATACATATATACATATTTCTGTCTTTATATAGTTCATGGTAACAAAGCGGTAAATTAGAATCCTAAGCCACAAAAACATACCAGCGGCACCAAAAACGTGTTTTTTAAATGTAATATGTCAACAAATAAAGGTTTTGCCTTCACTTTGTTGTTAGAGGGTTTTGGCACTTTGGCTTGACAGACCGACAGACACACCGATAACTGAGCGATTCTATAAGGGTTAAGTTTGGTAATTTTGGAACGGAACCCTCCCCACCATGGTTCAGGCCTTGACGTGGCGGTGGGGCTCAGTAGCCTAGGGTGAGCCCAGCACCTTGGGCGAAGCTAATTGAGCCGAGGGGGCTCTTTGTACCCCTCTTATAAAAAGAGGGGACAAAAGAACAGGGGGCAAGGGGCGAGGATGGAAACCTCACCCCATTATACTGTTCCGACGTTGGGAGGGGTTGTTCTGTGGTGCGGGACAACCCCTCTGTGGAGGTGGCGTCGGTCCCTTGCAGGACTGACTAGCCGTCGAGGTGCCCTGTCAGCTTAACAGATCCGGGGCACCTCACCAAAGGCGGCACTGGTGGCACTCGCCGGGTTTTAGTGGGTAGAGCTGCGTCCACTTACCATCTTTCGGGCGCATGGAGTCCCACATACCCGCCTGGGGAGAACCACTCCCCAGGTGGCATGCCTCAGAGCATTTCCCGGCGTAAAAGGAAAAAAAAGGAACGGAACCCTAATAGTGGTCCTGTCATGTCTCTTGAAGAGGTCCCTTCGGAATCCCCAAGAACTTCACAGCCACATTAGTAAGATTAAATCGCTCCAATGTCTTGTTTCTGTTGGACAAGCCGTATTCGGAAAAACAAACTATTGCCCGCATGTACTTATTAGAAACTCCCCATTAAGCGTATTCCTTGGGAAATCTTTATTACCTATAAAAGTTTATACCCAGAATATCTGAGTGGGCTTCGGAATAAGAAATCCTCTCACCTACATGCTGTAAAAGTGACAATTCGTAATGATTATTGGGCAGATATACAACATATATTGTGACTTCATTAGGAGTAATGGGTCCGTAACATACATATATTATATTGTCATACTAAGACGTCTATACGTATCAGTAAAATTATGATCAGGATAATTACTAAAATATATAAGATTATAGAGTATAAAACATTTACAAGCATAAAAGTAGGATTTAATGTGTGTTATCTTTGAAAATCTTTGTTTTCATTTTGAAAAATGAAAGATTTGCTTTATTTTTTCAAACTTTTCAATAACATATTAAGTGTAATACAAGTAATAATTAAATATCAATTTGTTTGTAAGAAAATGAAGTAATATGTGCTAATAATCTTTTTGTGGTAGCGGGTTCTAATAGAAAATAATCGACTATCAGTTCATAGAAATGCCAGCAGTGGATGGCGTAGTAATGATAATGGGGCACGTTTTGGATGTAATTTCATTATTCTAATCAAAACTCACTAATGTAGTAACTTATTTCATAACATAAACTAGATCTATACTAATGTTATTCTTAGTATTTTCTAATAAGTCTAGGAAACATATTATTGACCTACAGAATCGCTTGTGAAAAATTTGGGTCAAATGGGACTATTTTATTAGTGACTATCATTACGTACAACGAAATTCCACAATTCTTTATCATTGAGGCGTCAGCAAAAAAAGCATATTGTAATAAATGTTGTTGACAACTCGAGATCACTTTAAGAGCTAGATCGAGAAAATTGTAAACAGAAAGAATAAAAGCGCAAACATTTATCTGTAACGGCAACGGTAATAAATGTCGGTCACGAAGGAATTTATTGCAACAGATAATAATAGAAGAATTTTTAGGGTTCATTTTAGATCCTAATAACGATTGATTGTAGTCGGAAAAGATCCCGCCCACGTGAATTCCTGGCCATCCTGGCGTTCGTTGAATATTTTTTCAATTTAAGTTCATTAAGGCATATTTTTTACGTTATATTTTCGTTGTTGTTGAAATATAGACTAGATATATAATTTGGTGTGTTAATGTTGTTATTAGGATTAAAGTTGGCTCTTGTTGAAATACGTAAGTAAAACGATTAAACGAAAATAAATATCTTGTCTGGAAGAAATTGCTATGCAAGCAATAAGACCGCCTTTGTGTACACAAATTTGTGTGACATAATTTATTGTATCTGTCTTTATGTACTTTTGTTAGTTTGCACAATCCTTACTAATATTATAAATGCGAAAGTAACTCTGTCTGTCTGTCGGTCTGTCTCTTCTTCACGCCTAAACCGCTAAACAGATTTGGATGAAATTTGGCACAAAGATAGCTTGAAACCCGAGAAAGGACATAGGATAGTTTTTATCCCGGAAATCTTACGGGAACGGGATTTATGCGGGTAAAACCCCGGGACTATCTATCTTCTGAACCACGGAACAGATTTGGGTGAAATTTGATATGAAGATACTTTGAAAATTAACGTAGGATTTAAAATAAATCTTATCCAGAAAATCCCACGGGAATGGGAACTATGCGCGTTAGACCCCGGGACTGTCTATCTTCTAAACCACGGCACAGATTTGTGTGAAATTTGATATGAAGATACTTTGGAACTTAACGTAGGATTAAAAATAGTTTTTATCCTAAAAATCCCACGGGAACGGGACCTATGTGGGTAAAACCCGGGACTGTCTATCTTCTAAACCACGGAACATATTTGGGTGAAATTTGGTATGAAGATACTTTGGAACTTAACGTAGGACTTAAAATAGTTGCTATCCTGAAAATCCCACGGGAACGGGAGTTGTGCAGCTAAAACGCTGGGGAACGCTGTGAAAATCTTCGGAACCTTGCCTAAAGGGACTCCTTTTTATTAATATACTTAACTTATTTTAATATATTTTTTAAGTTTTAGGTTCTTTGTAATTTATATCCAATATGATTTTATTTAATAATTTAATAATTTAAAATTGCAATAAATAACAAAGTACTATTTATAAACAATGCTAGAAACAATAATAAAATATATGAATAAAAAATATAACTTTTTCGTAGTTTTTTTGCTGGTAGTAGGTAACAATTTGAATTAAAATATTGATGTATCATAGGGTAGTTACGAATAATTTTGTATCGTTAGGACACAAAATAAATACTATAGGACGTCTGACACCTCAATCCTCCCATGAACATGGTTGCTGGAAAGTATCCGAAACGTCGGGCATTTAAAAATCTTAATAAACCGCGATAAAATCCGTAAAAGTTATTTAAATATAATAAAAATGTACTACTAAATTAAATAAATAAATTTTATAAAAACGTACTATCGGGCCTTACAGTCGAAGTAAATATGTAGTATTCTTTAAATTATTGTAGTTTGTTAATTGGAACCATTTTTTTATGTCACATGGAGGCAACCGAGCAGTCGGAGCCGGAGGTGATCACCGACGCCCATAGACATCGGCACAGCCAAAAGTTATGAAGATGCGTTGCCCTCCTTTTCCCTATACCTCCCAAAGGGCCACCAGAAACTCACAAACCGCACGAAACGCGACACCATAGCTGTCACTTGACGCCGGTGTTATGTGAGCGAGAGGTACCACCACAGTTGTGCCGGCCCAATTCGGTTGCAAAGCAGCATGGCTACTACTACTTTATTTGAAAAACAAGATTTAAAGCAATACTTCTTATACGCGGACGAAGTCGCGGTTAAAATCTATGAAATAATATACTGCACTTACATTAAGAAAAACCATTTTTGTCCGTTTGTTTATTCCGGTTAATCTCTGAAACGGCTAAGCCGATTTTGACGCGGCTTTTACTGACAGATAGCTGACGTTATAAGGCGTAACTTTGGCCATAAAAATCTCATCATCAATCCGAACGGCTGTAAATCTAAGTAAACGCGGGCGAAGCTGCGGGCAACAGCTAGTAAAGAATAATTCATTCATTCGTTATACGTATAGAGGTTTGATTGATAAGTTATATAACTTTGAACTTCAAACAATATTTCAATGTGAAAAATCTATCTATATATTATTATTATATATATTTTGTAAGTATCTACTCAAGAAAATTTATTTCTTAGTAGGGAATTTTTCGGTACGGATCCTTCTCTTTATAACCCGATTTTATTGTAGGTATAATTTCTTCATAAATATGCAAAGAGACGCCGCCGTCTCAGAGGAGGACAGGAATATTGTATCGGATCGACTATATTTTAATTCCATTATGTTATTGGCTTGGAACATTTTTCGTGTAAGAAATCACTCACCTACCTAACCTAATATTTTCATATATTTATTTGCTTATAAATAATAAATGTGATATGTTTTTTTTTCATGAGTAAAGCACTCAAAGTAAAAGCCTACTTTGTATTTTAGTCAAAAATAAAATAAACTCAGAAATGGAGTCTAGATTGTAAAATTGTAAAATGCGCAGATACAATTTTTTTCAAAGTCAAAGCCGAAGAGATATGATATACACAAAAAATATTTTCATTCACATTTAAATTAAAACGAATAGACAAGTTATATGTTGAAATAAATGTGAGCCATAACGACTTAAGTCTTATATTATTAGGGTTTTCGTAAGTAACTGTAATTACCATATTTAAAATACAATGAGTTACAAAATAATTAAAAAGGTTTGCGAGCTCTGAAACAAATTACAATAGGTGTTACGTCACGTGAACAATGAATGAGACAGTGCGCAAACCCCTTTATATCTTTACTAACATTTGCATCATGCTCATTGTCATGCACTATTATTTTTTTTGGAATGATCTAAGCTTGAAGACTGAGGTCTGTCCTAACTTCATCTGTCTAAAGGTGAGGCAACGAGGCTCAAACCTTTCTAAGTTTTAGTGTGTTTGGAGGCCCTTATGGGGCCCCCGTCCCGTCATCTAAGAGACGGGGCATCGATGTGAACGCGGGGCTTCTAATTTTCTTCCTGTCGATCACGCGACCGATGGTCGGAAACGAGGTCCTCGCCACCTACACCGGAGGCGGTGTTGAGTGCGTGTAATGAGTGTACTTTTGTGTGTGTACTGTGTATGGCGGGATGCCCTAGGTTGGAGAGGGAAACGATTATTGGCAACCGTGATAGGATCTGGATCTGAGATCAGCCGTCTCGGCGTTCATCTTGTAGCTTTTCCGTCCATTGAATGGACGGAAAAGGTTGACAATGATATGCTAACTATAAAAAAAATCGGTTGTCTGTAAAGTCGGTTTACAACTATCGTCAGTTGAACGTGACTACGTCATAAGAAAATGGAACGCCTCAGAGCGAGGTCACGCTGCATACGTCATGTTTTTTCGTTCTTGCAGCCGGCTCCATCGAATTATAAGTCGTTGTCACGTCAAAAAAAAATCGGGTGTCTGTAAAGTCGGTTTACTGACGATAGTTGAACGTGACAACGTCATAAGAAAATGGAACGCCTCAGAGCGAGGTAGCGCCGAACTCTCCACCCAAACGTGGCCTCTAGAGGTTGACCAATACCGGGTGTTTTTGGAACGCTTGCAAAAACGAAGAAGTATGATAGTGTCATAGCCTGACATGATACAAGTGAAAAAAACGCGTTTCTTTTTTTTTTGGTTGCCTTTTTTTTGTATAATCCGGTCTAATAAACATAATGTTACAGAAACTTGATGATAATGCTTTAAAATAATCGTTTTTTAAAAAAACGGCAATGTAATTGGTATATGGTTCACGCCGGCCAGCGGACTGCATCAGCTGACAGAGTTCGCTGTTCGAGTTGTATACATACATTGCGGGCTTACAAAATACATAAGTCCTAAAATTTTCTTAAAAAAACGTTTCTGAGATAAATGGTTATATGAATTATCTCTCTCTAATATATAAAATTTCCATGTCACAATGTTAGTTACCGTACTCCTCCGAAACGGCTTTACCGATTTTTACCAAATTTTATATGCGTATTCAGTAGGTCTGAGAATCGGCTACTATCTATTTTTCATACCCCTAAGTGATAAGGGTGGTCAACCCCTCAAATTATAAAAGTTAACGCGGGCGAAGCTGCGGGCAACAGCTAGTATAGTATATAAATAGTATATTATTAGGGTTAAATTTTTGCAAGCGTTCAAATTACACCCGGTATATTGGCGTCGTTGTCCCACAAAAAGTGACTTGGTCATTAACATTAACAATCATTAACATAACAGGAGCTCGATCGAAAGTATAACTAAGGCAAAACGAATGTAAAGTGTATGTAAATGAGTTCTTATATCGTATTATTATTTGACGATCTTATTGATCCCCGACTCGACGGCAAACCTATTGCAAATATCGATACTATTGTATGGTAACGAAAGGATCGATATGCAACAACTAACAAAGGCAATTAAATCGTAGGTCGTCTACGACTATGGTATTAATTTAATTTTATTATTTTTTAAAATAAATTATATTGAATTCAAAGAACAATTAGCGTCGTCATTATCGTCAATATTTCAACCGTAATGTGCAACATTTATTGGTTTGCCTTAGTCTCGAATGCCGTGATGGCAATTGGTGTGACGCTGTCATGTCAAAAACTGATATTTTGGCCGGTCGTGATGTCACAAAATAATTTTGTTGTCATGTTCTTACTAAGCCGTCGCTTACAAATATTTGTGTGCATGCGTTTACAGAGAAATAGAGTTTTCTTTTACTTTATCTTTCGTTATTTTATATTTATGAATATTATTATGTTGTTACACATCTGCTGGGCTTCTTGTGATAGTTAACTTTTTTCTCATAAAATGTCACACCAATTATAAACGGACGACTATAATTAATATGACAAATACTTAATAAAACTCACAGTTAATGTTTAAGAAAATATATTAATTAATTTTATCCTTAAATTCATTGTTCTTATAATTAAAAAGTTAATTATTTCATTATATTTATACACCAAGATCAAAGTATTTGAAGAGCTAAATATGAGTTCCTGATTGTTCAGAATCAGCAGTGAGGAGAAGAAAAAACGCTCTCACAGTCATACAATTACCGATAATTAAATTATCGATCGCTTGCACATCCCGCTTGCAACTGTCAAAGATAAAGAGCTAAGTATATTAAGCTCTTTTTAAACGTCTGCCTTTCTGCTAAAATATAGCTATTAATTAGAAAAGCTAAAATATCTTATTATCTTAGTGGTTTTTAACCCACGACGCGGAAATACAAATGTTAAACCTCTAATTGTATCTGTGGCACCGTTATAGTTCTCCGATTTAAAAAGCGGTTTTTTTAATTTGTAAGTAGGTTTTTAGTGTTTAATTTTTTCTTTAACGCCGGGAAATGCTCTGAGGCATCGCGCCTGGGGAGTGGGTCTCCCCAGGTGGGTATGTGGGACTCGCTGCGCCCGACAGCTGGTAAGTGGACGCAGCTCTATCCACTAAAACCCAGCGAGTGCCACCAATGCCGCCTTTGCTGAAGTGCCCCGGATCTAGTAAACAAACAGGGCACCTCGACGGCTAGTCAGTCCCACAAGGGACCGATGCCTCCTCCACAGAGGGGTTGTCGCGCACCACAGATCAACCCCTCCCAACGTCGGTACAGTACAATGAGGTGAGGTTCCCATCCTCGCCCCTTGCCCCCTGCTCTTTTGTCCCCTCTTCTTATAAGATGGGTACAAAGAGCCCCCTCGAACCTATTCGCTTCGCCCAAGGTGCAGCGGCTCACCCTAGGTTACTGAGCCCCACCGCCACAAGGCCTGAACCAAGGTGGGGGGATTTTAGTGTTGGATCTTTGATATGTTACATCAAAATCGGCTCAGCAGTTTCATGGTCGACAGCGCTTTTCTTATTGGGTTATTTAAGTAATGTATTATCATTATCATCATCATCATCATCACCATCGGCCTTTATCCATTCACTGCTCAACACAGGCCTTTTTCAGTGAACGCCAAAACGACCAATCCATTGCACTCGCATCCAACGTATAACCTCTTAATATTTTAATATTCCTATGATGTATTTCATATTAAACTTATAACATAAAATATTGTCATAATAGTTACACACTTTATAATTAAATTACCAATGGGAGGGATGTGCTGTGCCGCGCTCCCGGCAGCATGGGTACCGCCATCTTGTTTATCTCCCCCGTCAAACAGCTTTGATCCGAAACGGAGAGACAGAAATGACAGGCATTGTAATTACTGGCACCGAGACTTAACATCTCAGGATAAGCAACACATAGGTAAATGAGTTTCCTGGGCTCGTTCCAGGTAAACTAGTTTATGTTCATGGGCGACGTCGACCTCTTACCATCAGGTGGTACGTCTGCCAGTTTGCCTATCCAATTAACATAAAAAAGAAATTTATAATAAACTAGCTGTTGCCTGTAGCTTCGCCCGCGTTACTCAACTCCTATAAGTCACAGCGTGATGTTTTATAGCCTTCCTCGATAAATGAGCTATCTAACACTGAAAGAATTTTTCAAATTGGACCAGTAGTTCCTGAGATTAGCGCGTTCAAACAAACAAACAAACTCTTCAGCTTTATAATATTAGTATAGATTTATAGTTTGTTTAGTCGTAGATCGTAACATTTTTTTCATGTATTTATGAAAACATTTCAGTAACCTATTACATATATAATATTTTTTACGACAGAACATGCCATATTATGCTATTACACTAACAATTGATTGTTGTTCAAATCCCATTTGTTTGACCTTGAAATCAAGGTGCAATTAAAACTTCGAAAATTATAATCTTAATAGCTATAAATTTTATCATGTTTTGCGGAGCTTTAGTTTACGAGTAGTCTCGTGTAGTCTCGTGAACAAGACATTCGTAGATAATGTCGAAATATTGAGCCCCACGAAATTAAAAGTAAATGGCAAATATTTCGTTAGTAAAAGTTTTATGTGTAAAAAAGCCTGCCAACGCGAGTCGGATTAGTATACGAAGGTACCATTATAATATTAGACAAAAAAAAACTTTTATTTCACCTCACACAATAGCATAATTTTATTTATTTATCTTATTTGAGGTCGATGCCAATTAAGCTAGTCCTCTAAACTACCCTGAAGGAATGCGTACCGGGAGCGAAACGTGACCAGGAGGCTGTACACCTCGGTCCCAACGCAGGAGGCCGGGGCTAGAGGATGGAAACCTTCTAAAAACTAGAGAAGATGAGAAAGAAAACCTCTTGAAAACATTGAAGCCTAAGGCGGAGAATGGTAGTGGTGGAGGAGCCTGGTGGTTATGTGGCTCCGCTGGGCCTGATGTCATCATACCCTATCATGACGATTTCCCCAAGTAAAAAAAGTAATCTAAATTATATGAGCCCCTACACCACTCAGAGGACTATCATATTAGGCGTATACTACTTTTTTATTTTTTGAAACTTTTCCAGTCCTGGGAAAATCAGTGATGACAGACAGACGTTCAGACGGATAAGAGAGTGAACTTATAAGGGTTCCTTTTTACCATTTGAGGTACGGAACCCAAAAATCATGTTTATTTAAAATCGTAACAATAGAATCTTATGAAATAAAAAATATTTTTTTCGAATCCGAGTGGTAGATCCAAATATTAAACGTTAAAACAAATAAACATTCAACTAAAATTATAAACGTGAAAGTTTGTAAGAATGTATGGATGAATGTTTGTTAGTCTTTCACATAAAAACTACTGAATGGATTTTGATAAAACTACAATAATATATAGCTTATACATCAGAATAAAGTATAGGCTGTAATTTATCCCTGTACTCCCACAGGGTGCTGCTAGGACTTAATACACGCGATACAAGCACCAATACGTGAATTGCTAAAGTAGGTACTAGAACTGTTCCGATTTCGCCCGCGTACTTCAGATTACCGTGGTAGTAGGTACCTACGGGGATAACTTATAGCGTAGATATGTGTTATTTTGATGTATAAGCTATGTTATTGTAAAGAATAACTTAAATCAGTAGTTTTTGAGCGAAAGAGTAACAAACATCCTCTGTCTCATGGACGACCTCT
Organism: Helleia helle; assembly: GCA_963853865.1. Lineage (NCBI taxonomy): Eukaryota > Metazoa > Arthropoda > Insecta > Lepidoptera > Lycaenidae > Helleia > Helleia helle. The sequence goes on from OY971420.1 coordinate 13,612,097, forward strand.
GTGGCTCAGTGGCAGAGCGCGTTGACGCTCAAGCCGGAGGTTATGGGTTCGAATCCAGGGAACAAAAAAGTTTTCGGTGTTCCTGGGTCATTGATATGTATTAAATATGTGTATTATTTCGTAAAAATATTAAAGATATTATGTATAGTATAAAAGTATTAAATATATTTCCGTTGTCTGGTACCCGTAACACAAGTTCTTCGAGAACTTACCACTGGACCAGATTGACGTGGTGTGAAAGCGTTCATAGATATTAAAAAAATAAATAAATTATATAATATGTAATTTAAAAATATTTAATATTATTTAGAAATATATAAGTATGTATCACTTGTCTGGTTGCCATAATACAGGCTCTGGCTAATTTGGGTTCAAATGGCCGTGTACATATAATTATAATTATATTATTGTAATTTAATAAAGCAGGATGAAGTCTTATACTCAAAAGTATGTTTACTTTTAAGTAAGTTCTTCGAGAACTTACCAAGGGACCAGATTGACGTGTTGTAAAAGTATCCATAGATATTATTATATTATTATTATCCATACATAGAAACTTTCTCGTTTATAATATTAGTAGTATTAGTGGGATTTACTTTCATACGCAGTACGATTATATTTATTTTATCAAATTATATTATCAAAAAATATTTCCTTTTTTTATTTGAATCACGTCTTAATATTCTTCGCTTTTCCCTAAGGTTGGATGAAAGCGCTCTTAAGCGATAAGGCGGGATTTTCACCCACACGCAAATATCCTATAACGTGATTTATGTTTAAGGATCTTAATTAAGGATTAGTAGTATATAAGTTTTCTAATGATATATAAATATTTGCAGGCAAGAATTAAGAATTCGTGAATGAATCCACTTCAAATCACAACCAAATTTCATCAACATCGCTCAAGCCATTTAGGAGGAGTTTGGCGTATGCACGTACAGATAAACTATATATAAATATAAGAAGAACTATATAGGTATATATTATGAGACGTAATCGTAAGTATTTTATTAATATGGTTGTAATTCCAGACTTAGCGTTGTATTTGCCTTCATAAATTCAATGTCACCTTTTTACGGGATTCCAAGTACAATATACAATTAAATTGACAAAGATAATCTCAATTCAATCATTTTTGTCAATTCAATGTTACTTTTCGTATTGGAAAGTTTGGTTGACCAATTTAATTATATCTACCACAGTTGTCACCCGCGCACTTGTTACGTATTATATAGACGTTATGAAAGTGTATATTATTAATATCTTTTAATCCTTACTTATTAGGCGTTGGGCGAATTAATTATCATTAGTGATCATGTCCTTATTTAAACAAACAATAAGCTTATTTATCATAACCACTGAGTAAATGAATGAGTAATTGATAAATGGAAAAAAAAAACGGCACCGAGCATATCCTTAAAAGTGAGTCCATGGTTCGACCTTGTCATAGCGGTGGGGCTCAGTAACCTAAGGTGAACTCAGCACCTTGGGCGAAGCCAAGTGAACCGAGGAGGCTGCTCTTTGTACCCTTCTTATGACAGAAGAGGGGACAAAAGAGCAGAGGGACAAGGGGCGAGAAATAGAACTTTTTAAAAAAAATATTAGTAGGATAGGCAAACTGGCAAACGTGCCACCTGATGGTAAGTAGTCGACGTCGCCCATGATCACAAATTAGTTTACCTGGAACGAGCCCAGGCAACTTATCTATGTGTTGCCTATCCTGAGACATAAGATGTTAAGTCTCGGTGCCAATAATTACACTGCCTGTCTTGCCCTTCTCTCCGAAACACAACAAAGCTGTTTCACGGGAGAAACAAGCAAGATGGTGGTACCCATGCAGCCGGGAGCGCGGCACAGGGCTTCCCTCCCACCGGTAAACCTCACCCCATTGTACTGTCCCGACGTTGGGAGGGGTTGCTCTGTGGTGCGCGACAACACCTCTGTGGAGGTGGAGTCGGTCCCATGAGGGACTGACTAACCGTCGAGGTGCCCTGTTTGCTTAACAGTTCCGGGGCACTTCACCGAAGGCGGAGAGAGCTGCGTCCACCTTTCCATATTTCGGGCGCAGCGAGTCCTACATACCCGCCTGGGGAGACCCACTCCCCGCGGGATGCCTCAGAGCATTTTCTGGCGTAAGAGAAAAAAAAATCCTTAAAAGTCAGTTGCTGGTGGCTGATCAAATGTTGACTTTGTGCCTACTATAAGTGTCGAAACCATCTAATACTTTATGAGACAAAATTGTCACCAAACCTTAAAATGGGATCATTTAATGTTATTATGAGACACATCTGGCATTTAAACTGACCGTAGCTCAGTCGTCTCGGTGCTTAATTATAAACACATAAAACTAATAACGAGATATTATGTACTGTGCTTATTTTATATTAGGACCAACATAATTGATCTTTACATCTTGGAATCAGGGGAATCCATATGACCAAAGTAATTTTACGCGGTGAGGAGCATCAAACACTTTTAATCAACTTAAGTAGCGATTACTCTCCGTGATAGGCGATTATTAAATACCATGCATTTTTCCGATGGTATCCTGCGTCGTTAAATTACACGATTCCTCACGATTTTCTTATTTGTCATTCATTTTAATATAAACGCTTACACCATAATACCAAACACTGTAAGAAGCAAAAATATTCAAAGTTCTAAATGAAAATCTAGGTAAATATACGAACAGGGCCATTAGTTATTTGCCTCAGCATCGCTGTGAAGTGCTGATATGACATTGCTGAAATAATTTACCATTTTATTAACGTTGCCACGTTTAATATAAAATACTGTTTTTATGAACTTTAAAACTGGAATACATGAGTTCTGATAGTACATTCTTAACGAAAACTGTATTCTAAACGTAGATATGACTAACAAGAAGATGGCAAAATAATTTACATACATTTAATTTACTATAACTTAGTGACAATATGCGAATAAGCTAACAACCACATTCCTAACAACTAAGTTAATATGTGTAAAATAATTTATGTAATAATTATACTAAATTTCGTACATGTGCCAACGCTTCCACAGATTTCGTAAGGAATATGTAGGCGGTATTCTACGTTCATCAATAAGATATTTACTAATAAAATATTGATGTTGTTACAAATTTTAAAAATCAATATTGCTTGTAATCGACCTTGCCAATTTAGTCTACAAGGCTATATTTCAACTTATAACTTTTATCCTATTTACTGTTGCAGCAATCGTAACATTAGTTCCATCTATACGATGTAAAGTGAAAGGAAATTCATTCAATAAAGTGTTCGCATCTTTATTATCTTTCAAATTAAATTAAAAAGCGAAACGTTAGGTGATTAGGGCTGTCAAAAATTACACGTTTTTGTATATTTCGCTATTTAGAGAACAAAAATGATGTTTCTCTTCATTTATTATGTATTCCTTTTGATTTTTGGGTATTATTCTATTTTTTTTTCTTTTATTTTGTTTTACTATTTAATTTATATTTATTTTACTTTATTTACTAGGTATTTTATTTGAAGTTTTTTAAATGATAAATATTTTTGACGTGACAACGTCTTATAATTCGATGGAGCCGGCTGCAAGAACGAAAAAACATGACGTATGCTATGACGTATGCGGCGTTACCTCGTTCTGAGGCGTTCAATTTTCTTATGACGTTGTTACGTTCAATTATCGCCAGTAAACCGATTTTACAGACAACCGATTTTTATTACATTTATTTGATTATGAATGTTTTTATTCAAATCAAAAGCATTTTTACGTTCAAAATAGTACCAACAAAGTATCTTTGAGTCTAACACCAGTTAGTTCCAAGGCGAACCCACTGAAACGTATCGATGCAAGAAAACTCAGTGGAATCTTTTTAAATATTACAAATTTTACATTTTGTTGACTGGAAGGAACGCCCTTTTCCCTTTTAGTTGTGGTATCTTCCATAAAATCTTTTACAAACGCTCTTTTTTTTTTCAAAAGCGTATACCTTTAAAATTATTGCTTACTTTTGTGCGTCTAATCGCTGGTACATCTAGCCTGTGTGTATTCCGTATATCCATGGTAGGGAACTATGAATATCACTTTATTACAGAACTAGCTGTTTCTTGCAGCTTCGCCCGCGTTACTCAACTCCTATAAGTCACAGCGTGATGTTATATAGCCTATAGCCTTCCTCGATAAATGGGCTGTCTAACACTGAAATATTTTTTTCAAATCGGACCAGTAGTTTCTGAGATTAGCGCGTTCAAACAAACAAACAAACTCTTCAGCTTTATAATATCTAATCTTTCTAATATATAAAATTTCCATGTCACAATGTTAGTTACCGTACTCCTCCGAAACGGCTTTACCGATTTTTACCAAATTTTATATGCGTATTCAGTAGATCTGAGAATCGGCTACTATCTATTTTTCATACCCCTAAGTGATAAGGGTGCTGCGGGCAACAGCTAGTTATAGTATAGATTCACGTATGTTTTTCCGGACATATAGTAAATTTTTCAAGATTTATCTATTAGTATAATATAAAATAAATAATAATAGGTAGTATAATAGTAGTAATAATTGCAATTTCAAAAATAAAATAATATCCGAGGATATTTATTTAACTATTAATGGAATTATAGGAAAAAAAAAACAAAACAAGGCTCATGAAAAGTATCTTGGTTTAAGACTTGACAAAAACTTAGCATGGCATGTTTACATCGATCAGATAAAAGCTAAACTTTCTTCACTAATAGGCTCCATACGTACACTCGTTCATTGTATTCCACGCACACTACGTTACTCTATCTACAACTCCTTAGTAAAACCGCACATAACATATCTAATCGAAGTTTGGGGCAGCGCACCCAAAACAAAACTAGAAGAATTACAAATTATACAAAATAAAATTATAAAACTTCTCTTTCGTTATCCATTCTTAACACCAAGTAATAAAATTTATAAAGAGACCAAATTAATGAATATAAAACAATTATATATTTATAACACGTGCTGTCTTATACGTAAAATTATTTCTGGAACTGTACGCACCGAAATTAATATAACACAATTCAAACACCACTCCAAGCGCAGCACACGACGGGCACACGACGGGTTAGCTTACTTGTTTTACCTAAGGTGCGAACAAATCATGGGAAAAAAATTATTACTTTTGATGGAGTACAACTGTATAATAAGTTGCCGAAGAACATAAAAAATGTACACTCAAATAACGTATTTAAAACAAAATTATATGAATATATAATTACAACCAGCTTTTGAATAAATGAGTTACAAGGATACTTGAAAACAGAAAGTGTGACATGGCGAATTAGTTTTAGTAATAATGTTATCATAAAATTTAAATTGTTCTCATATAAGTGACATGTAATGTCTTTTTTGAGAAATAAAGTTCTTTAAACCTAAATAGCAAAAAAAACTAAATGTATGTATATTTAGTGTTTTTTTGCTATTTAAAAGCAAGTTATTAAAGCTAAACTAATATAATTCGTTTCTTGTCAACATCAAAAACAACAAACAACTCTTAACTATCTTTAATTAAGTACATAAATAAAAAAAAGAAATGGACCTAGAATGGGCCTCTGTGGGACCCCCATCTCTATCTTGGTCCCGGAGGATCTTTTACCACATGAGTAAAAAGCCTCTGTTTCATTTCCTTTCTCATGTGTTTGGTGGAGATTTGAGTCCTATAATTGTTATGGTTCCATTCAGAAAATCCAGAGCCGTACCGCCTATACCCTGGTGGCTTAATTTCCTGACCAATGTCTCATACTGTATATAACGTAACGTATTGGGCAAGTCACAGAAATCTCCCAATGGTGATGCATTGGGAGATTTTTTTGGATTTGATTTAACTCCCCCTCCTTTGTAAATATGCCAAAATAAATTAACACCAGCGTATGTTGTGGAGCGTCCCTTTCTACATCCTAATTATTTTATGTGCAGCAACATAAATTATTATTTTTAAAGTGATAAAGTAAATGACCTATATATCTATACAGATAAATAAAATTGGAGTTTCGGTTTGTAATATTAAAATAACCGCTTTTTACTAAATGCATATTGATGTATACACGGTACATACGCCAAAATAGCATTTTTTTACAATTTTTGTCTTTCTGTCTGTCTGTCTGTCTGTTTGTTCCGGGTAATCTCGGCAACGGCTGGGCCGATTTTGACGGTACTTTCACTGATAGGTAGCTGATGTATTAAGGAGTAACTTAGGCTACAAAAATAATCATCACTAATCCGCGTACGGCCGTAAACCTAAGTTTACGCAGGCGAAGCTGCGGGCAACAGCTAGTTTAATATATTTTTGTACAACTTATTGTGCAACTTCTTCGTCGGACTTAATTATTCTATTTTCAATAATGAAATTAAATTCAGAACTACGACTCCCGACTATTGCAATTTCATCGTTTATTATATTCCAAGAAGTTTTTATATTATTGCTTTCCTTTTTAATATATTATAGAATAATTTACTACTATATACAAAGCTAGCGCTAGCGCTGCGGCGATCGTAAAATTTCTTTCTAATAACTTTTAAACATAGCATGGTATATAGCAAAGAACAGACCTGGTCTTTTTTATGAGTCTATATTATAAACAAGAATGCACACTAATAAAACAAATATTGAGCAGTGTTTGTACGATCTTAAAAATGCTTATAATACATATTGTAGTTTCGGCATAGACAAACTAATAAAAACGAGGATGATTAATCACATAAAGTAGTAAAAAATATTGAATAATACATATTTAATTATATCTATGGTGTACTTAAAACTTAAGAGCATAATCTGTCTTTGACTAGTAAGTTTCGCTCATATAGATGATGCTTAGAGGCTTATATTATATAAGACCCTTGTCTTGGGATCATAACTGTCACTTCCGATTAACTTCAATCCATGGTTAATGTAATTTGTCGAGGATATGACGAGGAATAAAGAATTTGTGAACGGAGAACGAAGTTAATAAAATCTACACGCGAATATATCCCTTCTAATGTTATAAGTACGAATGTGAGTTGGTTAGTTACGATTGCACGTCTAAACCAAAAAACCCATTTTAAAATGATTTTATCAAAGAGAAGCTACATTATCAGGGAATAACATATTTTTTTATAATATATATATATGTGCAACGTATTGTTTGACGACTTTTTCGTTAAGATTTTGTATAGTTTGGGGAAATGTGTATTCTATGAGGAAAGTCCCAAACTATATCATATACCTAACGTATTGTTTGAGGAAAATTTATCAATACATTGCACATACATACGTCAAAGAATACCTCATAATAATGACATAATATATATATATTATGTCATAAGCGGGCAAACGAGCAGTCAGACTTATGGTGACTAGAGACGCTCATAGACATTCGTACAACCAGAGATTATGAAGATGCGTTGCCCTCCTTTTCGCTATCTCCCCAATGAGCCACCGAAAACTCTCAAACCGCACGAAACGCGATAGCATAGCTGTCACTTTATGGCTGTATTATGTGAGCGAGAGGTACCATTCCAGTCGTGCCGGCCCAATCCGGCTGCAATTACCTCTTATTCTTACTTCTTGTCCACGCATTCTTACAGAAATGGGAACTACGCGGGTGATACAGGTGGTGAAAGACGAGGGGCGTTCTAGTAAATTTATGTACAGACAACATCAGATTTAACATTTTTCAAAAGCCAAAAATAGAATTCTACCCTTACATTTAACGACCCTTGGGTATTTATTAAATGATTGTAATATATGTATTTATACCAAGTATTTATACGTGCGGTGGCCGGTCCATGTTGAATGCGGGTGACAGGGATCGGCCGTCTTGGCGTTCATTGAGGGAGGCCTATGTTCAGCAGTGAACGGATAGATGCTGATGATGATGATGATGATGATGAAATATTATACCCTCACCAAAAATTCCCAAATATTTGAATAAATTAAACCGTCCCAAGCAATTAGTAAACAGTTATTGGGTCTTGAAGAAAAGCTGTCTAGATTCATGAATATAATGGATATGAATAGATGGATCCTTTTTGGGAATACTTAGCAATATAATTTTGAATTGACAGGGGGTAGATAGTAGGGTCGAAGAACTGAAGGTCGGTTCAGTTAATAGAGTTTTGGAACTGAGGTCATGTTCGAAAAAACGGAGGCTATTTACCTTTATCCGTCCACTGCTGAATAAGGCCTCCTTCAATGAATGCAAAGACGGGCGATCCATTGCCACTCGCATCCAATAAGGCCCGGTTATACAGGTACATGGTGATCGACTTCCCACCTAGATTCCCACCTTAGTGTTAACAAAATAAAATAAAATCATCCACGTTATTTTCATTAGGCTTCATCACATTATCCCTTCTATACTCTTTTAATCAACTTAAACCCTTTAATTAATGACTGCCACCAATTCATCATAATAAATAAATAAACATGAACATTGGTGAAGTTGCACCAAGTTTCAAGATACCAAAAAGTTAATTTACTAGAAAAATCATAAGTAAGTTTTCAATATTAATTTCAAAAACGTTAGAGTTTATAGAACGTCAGGATATTGAGAGCACCTATCTCTGTCGAGCTCTACACGGAAATGACATGTGCGGAGCTAGGTCACTGCTAACTCCACGGCTAACTCCAAGTAGGTTATCAGATTTATTCGTCCAAAATATGAGTGAAATTATGGTTCAAATATAATCATAATAGTATAAATACAAGAAGAATCAAATATTTTTATCGTCATTAATAATAAATTGTAAGTACAATATTATAAAATAAGAGTATGAGAATATAAAAAAAAAAAACATATTGCTTTATTTTAATAGAATACGGAAAACTGGAAATGAATTATTATAATTATTAAATTTATTCATCATAAAAAAAAAACAAAATACATTGTACCTATAATATAAAATAAATATATCTTATTTTAAACGATCATGGTAATTCTAATACAGGTAACGAGGCTGAAATTACTACAAAGCATTCGTTGAAAATGCCGAAATACGAGCTCCGAAATAAATATTTAAAACACGGTAAGTATCCCCTTTGATAATATAGTTTCAATAGTAATATTTCACAGACAAGAACTTGTTGTGAATAACAATTTGTGAACGACACTACGAAGTTTCCCTAACAGCTGTCACTACGGTAAAGCTTCATCTAACGAAGCATAATTGCATTAAAATATCTTTCAGGTGCAGTTTAAGACAGTTTTGACATAATATTATGGATTTTTTGTGTAGCAAATGTGGTCTAATTAATATGATATTTATTTAATCACTAAATAACCGATGTTTTCTTATAGGTGACGAACGAGCATGCAGATGATGTAGATGATTAACGCCACACAACTATCAAAACTAAATTGAAAAACAAATCTGTTTGTGGGCTTAGTACATCTAATCTAGGTAATCTTCGAAACTACGAAAAAATATTTTTAAATCATTTACTGAGTATAGGCTCAAAATTATGTATGTACATCTAAGAAGCTGCGGGTAACAACTAGATTAGGAAAAGGCCGCTCATTCTGACAACTGGAAGCTCGTGGACTTTTATTTACTATATCGACTCCGGATTCAGGTCCTCGCTAAATATATTAGCTTTACTCGATTGTTACGTGATTGTAAATAGCAATTGTCAATAAGTTCATTGATGTTCCAGGTATATCAGTTTACATTATTGTACACGATTATTACATCATCAATCAATATATCTACATGTGATGTTTATCGTAAACCATATCGACATATCGACACAAAAAACATATCGATTATCGAGTGGAATTGTGTGTCGATTTGTAATGTCTAACCGTATGTTTTTTTTGTAACCATCATTATTTTACACATTACTATATTTTTTCTATAGAAACAGATTGTGAGACTAACATATTTTTATAATAAATGTATAAGTAAAGTTTTCTAGAAAATCTTATAATCATGATGATTCATGATTATAAGTTTGGTCATGATTAAGCACTTTCAATAAAAGACGCCCCGGTTACTGCTTGGTGATAATCGCATTGTCATACTGGCATGTTTTTATATTTTCTATATTTAAAGATAGCCCCAAAGACCCGTAACAGTTTTATTTTTTTAAATACACATATTCATAAAAATATATATTGTAAACTATTGTAAAATACGAAATAAAACTTATAAATTATATTTTTTATAAATATAATATTTAAAATTTGAAATATCATAATGACGTCATAATGGCACGTTAGCATGTTGCTGACGCCAACCTACATAATATTTAGCATGTCTATTAAAAAAAAATATTAGCATTAAAGTTTAAGCATATAATGTTATGATGTCACATTTACAAGTCGGTGACGTGAACCTATAAGAACCTTACCAAAAAATGCTCAACGCGGCTAAAGAAGTTATCACTTCAATGATTACTTCAAAGAACTATTTATAGATCTTTTAGTCGAGAAAAATTATAATAAACAGTAACGACACTCTCAAAAAGGTACATGCGGTCACTTATGCTACAATTAATATGAAAGTAGTTTTAATATGTGAAAGTGGTCTGGTGAATTATTACACATATTTTAACCTTGAGAGCTGTTACACAGTTATAATTTCGTGTAATATATATTATTCGATTAGTAAATTATAATAATTTTAATGTTTTATACATTAAAATTATTTGTTAAACTGCTTCTGGGAGTTAATAAATAGCTATGTGATTTTAAGTTAACATTATAATTTTTTATTTATTTAGCATGTTTCACTTTTATTTCGCGGAGCTCGATAATCGATATTTCGAGATTATCTACGAATGTCTTGTTTACGAGACATGTCGAAATGTCAATAACGAGCTACGCGAAGTAAAAATTAAAAGCGTGGTAAATATCCCGTTTTAAATAATTTTGTAATAGCTATTTGTTCCTCTATATCTTCATTAACGTTACTAGAAGATAATGAGGATATCATTAGTCGGATAAGAAAAGTCAAGGAAGAATTTGCTCATAATCGCCACACTGGCTTGGAAAAAGAAGTACTGATTACTTATACAAAATCTGTCAAAGTGTAAAAAAATATTTATTACTTTGAAAAACTCCGAGGTAAAATAACTCGGACGGGCTGTACTATCGATAATAAAAGATACATCACTGTGTGTCAATTTTGATGTTAAACAGGCTAATCTTCGATCAACAATAGCAACAGGCTGTACTGCAAATAAAACGTTTCATTTCCGATGTCTTCTTGCCGGTCATTGAAAAAGGTTTATACTACGGATTCGTGTCGGGCTCAGGATAGGAACCTGGGCCCAATATGACCCAATGTCTCGGGAACTGCTTAGTAGCAGCCGGGCAGTCACGAGGAGTTTTCCGGCCTTCACTGGGGCCAGCCTGTCGCTGAGGTAATAAATGTGGATCCGGGACCCTCAAAATGCGGTCGGAGGCGCTCGCAGTGGTTTTAGTTTACGGGTAAGGCACTCCCAGGTGCGAATCCCACATAGGGTCAGGATCTAGATCCTCGTTACATGCGTGAAAAGCATTTTCCTGCGATAACAAAAAAAGGACTACAGATATATAATATGTCCACTTCTAGGCCTCGATATAAAAGACTGGAGTTTTAATTTTACAGTTCGCTTATCTATAAATACTAAGTTGTGAAAAAACGTTAGTAGACTCATAATTTAGCGCTACTTAATTTTTTATACCATTACATATTCATACCGTTAAATATGTAAAATAAAGAAGTTCAAATGTGGTAATATTTTACATACACCGCAGTGGTGGTATTCATCAATATATAAACGTATCTTCAAACCGAGTCGTGAGATTTATTGAATTAATTAGTGGAATTAACAACACCAGGGAGACATGAAACAATATGGGTTTTAACATTTTGCAATACGTTCTTGGTTCCGTTCCAAACTTGGTATATTTGTGTACGTAAGGCTCGTGTGACCCGACAGAACAATACAATCCTGCCGAAAATAGCCTGTTTCACTTGAGTGGGTTGAATCGGCTTCAATAAATTATTCAACACCCTTCGCTTTCTCCTGTCTCAGCTTTTCGTTGATGGCTAGGGATGGTCAACGACCACTATTAGAGGTAAACTAAAGACGTATGTAATGTATTGTATGAGCAATAGTTTTGTTTTTGTACGCTTTATATTCTTATATAAAATAGCTCTAATAAATGCGGCATTTATTAGAGCTATTTTATATAAGAATGTGATTTAATCGTCATTAACAGTTTGAAATCTCTCAATTAATAAGTAACAATAAGCTGGCGAAATAAATACATATTTTAGCTCCTATCTATGTCTATCTTCTGAAAAAAAAATCATTTACAACGTTAATCGATCTTATATTAATTAGATCTTTAGTAAAAGTTGAGTAATCGTTGTTATGTATAGTTATCTATTTAGGTTGTGCTAATAAAGCGGATGGGTGCGAATGTGAGATGTAAGAAGCATCCTATGATACACATAATATCATCATCAGCATTTATCCGTTCAATGCTGAACGTAGGCCTCGTTAATTGAACGCCAAGACGGCCGGACCGCACGGATATCGTCTTCCCACCTGGTCGGGCCGACCAACACTTTGTCTACCTAAACGTGGCCTCCACTCTTGAACCTTATTGCCCCATCGGCCATCCGTTCTTCTGAGTGTGTGACCAGCCCACTGCCACTTCAACGAGCTTATTATTATATTATTTAAGATATACACATATATATATATATATATATATATATATATAAATAAATTGGATTTCAAAAATAAATACAAAATTTAGTTACCGAGCTCAGCATCTATTTAATCAAACGTTAGCTTAATAGGTTGAAAGTGCAAGCGAGAACTATTCTCAGATTGTTAAGGAAAAGATAAATTATCAAGCACAATGGTGTACTTATATGTAAAAAAATAAAGCTGGATGAATTCGAAGTATTTAACCGACTTCTAAAAAAGGAAAAAAAACATAGAAACATTCGAAATGAGAAATTTCGAATGTTACTATGTTTTTTTTCTTACTTCGCTTCGCTTTCGGAAGTACTTCGCTTTCACATAATATCGACGTCAAATGGCGGCAAATGTCGTCGTGTTTCGTTCGGTTTGTGAGAGATCCGGTGGCCCCGGCCCCCCCCCCCCCAACATACATGACAGCACAGACTACGCAAAGACTACCCCAGGAGGGTACCGGTCGCACAAGCAACATTAGGGGACTTCATAGCAATCTCAACGCCGTTCACTACCACCTCCAGACGGCGAAGCCGGCCCTGCTCTTTTTGACCGAGACTCAGATATCTTCTCCGGCTGATACTTCCTATCTCTCTTGTCCGGGGTACAAATTAGAACACTTTTTTGTACCGCGGGCTGGAGTTTGCGCGTACGTCAGAGAGGATGTCTGCTCTCGTCGCCTTGGCAGTCTTGAAGGTAGGGACCTCTCCATCCTCTGGTTGCGCATAGACAGTGACGACCATCCCCGCGTCTATGCCTGCCTATATAGGTCCCACGGCGGTAATGACGAAACCGATCGACTCATAGAGCACATCCAAATGGCTACAGATTCCGTACTACAACAGATCCCATCTGCAGAGATCGTGATACTTGGTGATTTCAACGCCCATCACACCGAGTGGCTCGGCTCACGTACAACCGATCATGCAGGAAGATCTGTTTACGACTTTGCCTCAGCATATGATCTGACACAATTGGTGGTATCACCAACTCGTATCCCTGATGTGGAAGATCATACGCCTTCCCTGTTGGACCTTCTGCTGACCTCTCATCCGGACAATTACGTGGTATCCGTGGACGCTCCACTTGGCTCATCGGACCACTGTCTGATCCGGAGTTCTGTGCAAGTTACCCGCCCATCATGGCCACGTTTTGCCAGCTGCCGCCATGTTTGGCACTATAGGTCAGCTGATTGGGATGGAATGCCGTCCTTCTTTGCATCCTACCCATGGGGGCGAATTTGCTTCTCGCTGGATGATCCAGACATCGTTGCCGATTCTGTCGCCGAGGTGGTGCTGCAAGCCATGGAGCTTTTTATTCCAAGCTCTTCAGTGCCTATAGGCGGCAAATCCCAGCCGTGGTTTGGTCAAACTTGTAAAATGGCTGCACGCCACAAGCGGTTAAGCTACCGAGCCTGGGCCAATGCATCGATGTCCCAGGATGTAAAGACCAGCGCATTAAAAAAGGAGTATAACTTTGCCTCCAGGTCCTTCAAAAGAGCTATTGCTGAGGCAAAAGCGGAGTACGTGAACAGAATTGGCGAGAGATTGGTTCGACTTCCTTCGGGAACCCGTGCATTCTGGCCAAGGCTGTTCAAGGGAATTTCTGTAAGCCATCCCTACCATCTGTGCACATGAGGAACGACTCGTTGGCCCACACCGCGAAGGAGAAGGCCGATCTTCTAGGCTCTCTTTTTGCCTCCAACTCGACTTTGGATGACCAGGGAAAAATACCACCGACGATCCCTCGGTGTGATACCTCAATGCCGGAAATAATTTTTCGACAGAGATCCGTACGTAAAGCGCTTTTTTCGCTGGACATCCATAAGTCGAGTGAGCCTGACGGCATCCCTCCGTTAGTGCTACGTACTTGTGCTCCTGAGTTGGCACCCGTCCTTACGCGTCTTTTTCGGCACTCATACTCATTAGGCGTCGTCCCATGCTCGTGGAAGACAGCTTTGGTACACCCGATCCCTAAGAAAGGGGACCGCTCAGACCCGTCCAACTACAGACCTATAGCCATAACTTCCTTGTTCTCAAAGATTATGGAATCCATAATTAGCTGCCAGCTCCGGCGGTATTTGGAGGAGCACCAGCTGATTAGCGATCGCCAATATGGCTTTCAACGGAATCGTTCAGCTGGTGATCTTCTAATATTCCTAACGCATCGATGGGCGGAGGCAGTTGAGAGCAAGGGGAAGCGCTGGCGGTTAGTTTGGACATAGCGAAGGCCTTTGATCGGGTGTGGCATAAAGCACTTCTAGCGAAGCTACCATCATATGGGCTTCCCGAGAAATTATGTAAGTGGATCACCAGTTTTTTAGCAGACAGAGGCATCAAGGTCGTTGTCGACGGTACATGCTCGGACCTCAAGTCTGTTAATGCTGGTGTTCCGCAAGGCTGTGTACTATCTCCAACCCTGTTTCTTCTGCATATCAATGATATGCTGCAAACCAGCGGCATTCATTGTTATGCGGATGACAGCACTGGAGATGCCTTATACACTGGCCACTCTAATATTTCTCGGGAACAAGTCGATGAGTGTCGGAACAAACTTGTGTCTGAAATCGAGTCTCTGTTGACCAAAGTCTCGGAATGGGGACGACTTAACCTGGTCCAATTTAACCCCAACAAGACACAGGTTTGCGCGTTTACCGCCAAAAAATCACCCTTCGTCGTTCCTCTACGATTTGAAGGCACTCCCCTAACTGCCGCAGCCAGCATTGGGATACTTGGCGTCGACATATCGAGAGATGTGCAGTTTCGTGGTTATTTGGAAGGAAAGGCTAAACTAGCCTCTAAGAAACTTGGCGTGCTCAATAGGGCGAAGCAGTATTTCATGCCTTCACACCGCCTTCAATTATACAAGGCGCAGATCCGGCCTCACATGGAATACTGCTCTCACCTCTGGGCTGGAGCGCCCCAATATCAGCTCCTACCATTAGACCGCGTCCAACGCCGGGCGGCTCGAATCGTCGATGATAATGTGATCTCCAATCGGCTTGATCCCTTGGTGCTGCGTAGAGATGTCGGATCGCTCTGCATCTTCTACCGCATCTACCACGGGGAGTGTTCTGAGGAATTGTTCGGATTAATACCTGCGGCAGAATTCCACCACCGGACATCGAGGAAGAATTCCAAATTTCACCTACACCATCTTGATGTCCGGAAATCCACAACATCTAGATTTTTATGGCATTTCCTGCCTCGCACTACAAATATATGGAATCAGCTGCCACCTATGGTGTTTCCGAACCGATACGACTTAGGGACCTTCAAGAAAAGAGCATACTTACATCTAAAAGGCCGGTAACGCACCTGCTGATCTCCTGGTATAGCGGGTGTCTGTGGATGTCGCTATTCACTTACCATCAGGTGAACCGACTGTCCGTTTGCCCCCTCTTCTATAAAAAAAAAAGAGGACAATAATTTAGGTAAAAATGATGACGTCTAACAATACAATTATTTAACAGCTAAAGTATGTTTGTGGAGAGTGATTGATGAACCGGTTATTGGAATGTTGCCAAATTTGTCCCACACGATCCGGTGAGCGAATTTGTTACATAAAACAATTACTTTGGTTGGATTTGTTATTGCGCAAAGATCCGGATTTCGATGCGACATTGAAGTAAAGTATACTTTAAAAAATTAACCCCAAGTACGAAACTGTTCACATTACACTATATAATAAATATAATGAGTCATTTCAGTTACAAAATAAATGACCTGACGCAATTAATTATCACCAACCAAAAATTAGGGCTGCTCGGCGCATTTGTGACATCCTGATCTATTATTCATCTCAAGGACCATCCATAGCCAGAAGGCAGGGCCTATGTCGATGCACGACAAGACGGATGATCCCCCGTCATCATGCAACCAGGACCGGACATCGGTCTCCGATTCAGTTGGACATACCTAATTACTACTATAACTGTCTTCCTCTATAATTAAACAATTTTTACGGATTTTATCGCGGTTTATTAAGATTTTTACAAGCCCGACGTTTCGGATACTTTACAGCAACCATGGTCACGGGAGGACTGAGGTGACAGATGTCCTAATGTTACAAAGTTATTCGAAACTACCCTATGATACATCATTATTTTAATAAGTCCTCTCTACGCAGAAAGTGCTAACTGCATCTTTAATCTGTGGCATATTATGCTTGGTTTTTGATTTAATTATTTTAATAATGGGATCCCAAGCAGGTGGTAAGAGCCAGCCATCTTCTCTATTGAAATTTGGATGTTTTTTAATTTCAATAGCCTCGCGGATCATCCTTGGTTGGAATCGGTGTTCTTTTGCGAGTATCTGTGGTTTATCAAATCTAATATAATGGCGAGCTTTGTCTAGACTATGTTCACAGATTGTCTTCCTCTAAACAAGAACTCGGCTGGAATTTTATTAACTCATTGGCTATCGGTCCTTTTGTTATGTTAGATGGATGGGTAAACTGGTAGACATGTCATCTGATGGTAGGTGGTCGACGTCGCCTACGAACATCAACTAGTTTCCTAGATTTTTTTTTGATATGTCTGAAAAGCATCAAGCATATTATATAACCGGATATAGAAGTATTGTGAGCCATAAAATTCCGAAACTGGTCAGTGATTTGTCACTGACGTTATAATAATTCAACCAACCAATCTGTATGTATTTTTCCCATCGGCCAATTATTCATCAATCAGTTGGCCAATCAGAGCGTAGAACCGGCGCTGCGTTGCAGCACAAATTTAGCGGAATTTGTTTTCATACAAAACACATAACATTACGGCTCTATTCCGGTTATTTGCTCGATGCAGACAAGTGACAGCTACAATTAAAAAATTGCATGCATATATAAAACTAGTTTTAATTTAATTCTGGAATTCTTGATTACTCTTAGATTTTTTATAGCACAGGAGAGCCTGATGGCGCAACTTGCTCAAACCTACTTGGACTCTAAAAGCATGATGAGATGTTTCGTATTAGAATAGCGCTCATCGTCCTAAGAGCACATAAGCAAGCACAAACAATTGGTTTTTATATACTGTAGATTTAACGTACACAGCTCATGATTTGTTTTAAATATTACTTTATAACTTTCACACCACGTCAATCTAGTCCCGTGGTAAGTTCTCGCAGAACTTGTGTTACGGGTACCAGACAACGGAAATATATTTAATACTTTTATACTATATTTAAGATTTTTATTATATAATACACATATTTAATATACATCCATGATCCAGGAACACAGAAAATATTTTTGTTGCCTGGCGGGATTCGAACCCGCAACCTCCAGCTTGAGCACCAACGCGCTAACCATTGAGCCACAGGTCGTCAATATATGATCCCATTTTAATGATTTTTTACGTTATTAATAATAATTACAGTTTATAGCTTTATAATATCAAATTATTATTAATATTCCAACCATCTTTTAACGACGAACAGAAACAATTATGAAATACATACATAAAATCTGAATAGGTCGGGTTTGAATATTTCAGGCAGTGAAAGGTCTCTAGATGGAGTGCATCACGTTCGTCGTCATTCAGTTGACGTCAACAACAATTGCTCCTCTTACTTGCTTGCTCCTCGTCCTCCAACCGATTGACATATCTAAATGAAACAACGTGCATTCAACAGGAATTTTTATCGCAAAGTATCGAAAAAACCCCAACGCATTAATAAAAACCCATGACTTGGAAACGGACTAAACCGATTTTGATAAAACATTACTAACAATAAGTATAACTAACATTCTTTTTTATAAAAAAAATCCGCATCTACATTAGTTCACCCACAGAAATCTAAATAATAAGACAATATTATTTAGATTTCTGTGAGTTCACCCGTTCGTGAAATGCACCGTATTTCACACAGGGACACAATTGTCTGACCGCTTACTTAATTTATAACACTCGTGTTTTTGCGTCGAGTTTTAAAGAGAAGAGGACCGACGCCACCTCCACAGAAGGGTTGTCCCGCACCATAGAACAACCTTTACCAACGTCGGGACAGTGCAATAGGGTGAGGTTCCCATCCTCGCCGCTTATCACACCCTACTCTTTCGTCCCCTCAAGGGGCACAATGAATAGCCCCCTCGGTTTACTTGGTACCCCCAAGGTGAACCATGGGGAGGTTTCTAATGTTTACGTCAATTTCACTTATCTATACGTATATATATATACGTTATAAACTTTATTAAGAACTTTACGAACGCTGAAACGTTCTTAGAAACGGGAATATAAGAATCATAATAAACCGCGTCAAAATACGTATAAAGTTCCATTATAATAATGTATTTGAAAATTACTATTATACAACTTTACATAGCGTAATATGGATTATAAAGAGTTAGCTTCGGAAGAGAGCGAAAGTGGATATCATGCTACATGCAGTCAGTATTTTGGCCTAGATTGATATCTCTAGTTAAGGCATGGCCGTTCACTCGGACATCGCGGCATCGGACTTATTCCTTGCGTAACATACTGTAAGATACGCGTGACCAAGGTTTTATTCTTTGTATCATAATTTATACGAAACTTTGTCAAAATTATTTATTAGTCAATTAAAGATGCGTCATAAAGCTACGATTTGGAATTTACTATTGAAATAAAATATTTTATGTTTTATTAGTAATTCGTAATATCGTTTTATAACATTTCAATTTCGTATAATTTACTCTCGAAATCGAATATTTTTATTACGTAACTTTCAAACACTATTTCGTATAATTTATACTCGCTGCGGTCCTAGGTCAGTGACTCTCACGATATAATCATATTGAATCTATTTTTAAACGTTTAATACATTCGTCTTATACAAAAATTACAGGAAAATGAAACTGTTAAAAAAGGTAAAACTAGGCAAATAAGTCAAAATAATATGATAAGTAGGTACTCCAATAAAATATAGAAGACAAACGTTTTTGACTGTTACAAATTAATTTTAGTTCTGCTTGTCTTAAATTATAATTGAATAATATACAATGAATCAACAGTAAAACTATTCGACTATTTGTGAAATATGAATATTGACCGTTAATGAATGTACAATTGTAATTATACTTACTTAAAATAATAATAATATGTCGTGTGTACACCATATTATCAATAAATTAGTATTATTTTATTATCTACCCAGGACAAAATTTTGTGTGATGAACATGATCATTTGTTCTGTTTCTGGGTGTAATTTATCTGCTTATATACCTTGGACGACCTCTGTGGCTCAGTGGTAAGTGCGTTGGCGCTCAGGCCCGGAGGTTGCGGGTTCGAATCCCGCCAGGGAACAAAAAATATTTTCTGTGTTCCTGGGTCATGGATGTGTATTAAATATGTATATTATATAATAAAAATCTTAAATATATGTATAGTATAAAAGTATTAAATATATTTCCGTTGTCTGGTACCCGTAACACAAGTTCTTCGAGAACTTACCACTGGACCAGATTGACGTGGCGTGAAAGCATTCATAGATATTAAAAAAATATATATAATATGTTATTTAGAAATATTTAATATTATTTGGAAATATATAAGTATGTATCACTTGTCTGGTTGCCATAATACAGGCTCTGGCTAATTTGGGATCAAATGGCCGTGTACATATTATTATAATTATATTATTGTAATTTAATAAAGTAGGATGAAGTCTTATACTCAAAAGTATGTTTACTTTTGAGTTGACGAAAGGCTATTTCGGCTTATAAGTGGGATGAACTTCACTTTGAAGATAGTTGAAACCATTTCTATTTCCGGCCAACCAGCAACAACTCCGATATTAATATGAGTAGGTATAATTGAAATTATGAAATAATGAAATTATTTATTATTAGTTAATATTAAATAGATATTAAATACGTTTACTTCGATCATAAGATGGAGTTTATTGAAGCTTAAAATTCTATATTACATTTGAATAAATTGTGACCTTTCTAAATCCTAAATAAAGTCCTTAATAGTATTGGCATCTGGATCTCAGAGATCTCTTACATAATTCAAACGTGATTTCTGGTGACATTTTATTTGTTAATGCCTAATTTTTAATCCCCGATGCAAAAAACGAGTGTCACAAGTTTGACAGTTAAGTATGTCTATCTGTTGCACTTTAGTTCTCAAGCGATTTAAATACAGGTTTTTAAGCAGCTTCAAACAGGAGGAGGTTCAATTCGTCGGAATCTTTTTTTTATTGGAAGAGGATTTCTTAGGTTGGGTTAGGTTAGTACCACAACATATAGTAATTAGTTTCATTTCGGATTCTTTAGACTTTGTACATTGTAAGCATAGTATGCGATCATTTTGTTATTATTAGGATCCGTTATGCATAAAAATAAATAATTAGAATTCACCACGAAAAATAACCGCAGGGTCAGATTTGCTAACAAGATAGTTTTATATTTGAAACAATTTTCCTGACACTATAAAAAGTCACCAAATCAAATCAGTTGACCTAAAGTTATTCTATAACTGATTGGATGAACCGATGGAAATTGATATTTCACAATAAGTGTAAATTTTTTTGACTTCATCTTTTTCCACAAACGAAAGTGGAAAAAGTGAAAAAAGATTTCCATTAGTCCTAAAGTTTGCCTTTGTATGTTGATTGGATAACGAGTGACGACCCATCGACTGTATCACAATTCCCAGGGCTGGCTATGGGAGGGAAACATTCTGACGTCGCTCCCATGTGGCATTTTCGTACTTACTTTTAGTTTTTCCCTAAATCTTATAAGCCGCAACAACGGACTTTACAAATGGACTTTCCATTTGCAAAACCTTTTCAAAAAGATTGCTTATTTCCTTTTGATTAAAGTTTATCATTAAGATAAAATTACTAATGAATTCAAGCAGGCCATTTTAACGTCTTGTATGAATGAGCCTTAACACGGATATCCTAAGACACAAGAAATATAGAACGATGCTATTGTGAGTGAAAGTGCTGTTATAATTTATAGAGCTGTTTTTAAACACGTCTTAGCATATTCTAGAATAAAAAATGTTAATTCAGTAATCTCATCTGATATGTTATATCAGATGAGATCTATTCCGGTGGGAGGGAATCGCTGTGCCGCGCTCCCGGCTGCATGGGTACCACCATCTTGCTTATTTCTCCCGTGAAACAGCTTTGCTGTGTTTCGGAGAGAAGGGCAAGACAGGCAGTGTAATTACTGGCACCGAGACTTAACATCTTATGTCTCAGGATAGGCAACACATAAATAAGTTGCCTGGGCTCGTTCCAGGTAAACTAGTTTATGTTCATGGGCGACGTCGACCACTTACCATCAGGTGGCACGTTTGCCAGTTTGCCTATCCAACTAACATAAAAAAATTTAAAATAAAAAATGTTATAAAAAGAATTCCCGTGCATTGAAGATTACTTATAACTTGTAGAGGCACTTCTTCTTGTTAGTTTTATTTAGTGTGGTCGCCAGTAACTTTTATCAGCTAGGTTAAGTACCTCAAATATGGCTATATTTTAAACACTTTTTTGTGCTATGTTTTTATATGTATTATTATCATCATCATCAGTCATCAGTCTATTGCTGAAGCAAGGTGGCAAGAGTCGCGAGTGATCTGTCATCTCGGCGTTCATTGAAAGAGGCCTATGTTCAGTAGTTTTATCTGTTCCATAATCATTTTATTCGTCAATCATTATCATCATCAGGTCATTACCGTCTGTTGCCTTTTCAAGGACGCCTATCTTTAAGTAATATCCTTGTTCGCTAGGTTTACTAACGGCTGATTCACAGAGAATATAATTGATCTTTAATAACATTATACCTAAGCAATATATACTGACACATGAAATGATTGCAATCGGTTTGTACAGCAATTTGTGGTTGCAATGCTGGTCGAGATGTTACGCCTTAGGAGAATGTAATGCCTGTTACGACTGTTACAATACCATTTAAATAATTTGGCTCCTCTGAAGTCAGCTGAATGACTAGTAATTACTTCTACCAATAACGAATAACTTCAGGTTTGTAAAATTACTTGTATAACTTAGCAATATATCGGCATAAAACCTTTTTGAATTAAACTTTATCGATATTATATTTCTCACTAGTTGTAGTCAGCGGCATTATCCACTAAACAGGTAACAGCTTTATAAAATATACTTATGTTCATGCCTCGTGAACCCTATAAGACATTAAATTGGAAGATATAATTCAAAAGTACGTTTTATATGTTTTTTTTTAAATTTATGTTTATAGGGCAGTTATTAAAACATCTTCTATTCAAGCGGACAGACGAGAAAACCGGAAAAAAATCTTTTATTTTGTATAAACTCGTACATCAAATATATATCTTTATATATATATATATATATATATATATATATATATATATATATATATTTCTTGTGTGCGTGTGTATGTCACTGAACTCTTCCTAGACGGCTGGACCGATTTTAATGAATTTTTTTGTGTGAGTTCAAGGGGATTCGAGGATGGTTTAGATTCACAAAAAAAATATTTTGTACAGGACAAAGTCTGTCGGTGCCACTAGTATATGTATATATATATAACTACATCGTGGTTCGCGGAATAGTGCTAACAAATGTGATATCCTTATTGAGGCTTCTGTCAATTTATTTAATTGATTCCCATTGACGTATGTGACAGTACGTCTTGTATCTACTATACTGGGTTGTTGGTAGGTTGTTGTTAATTCGACGAATTCATCATTCAGGAGATGATTCTCCTGAAGGGAATTCGTCGAAAACAAATATTCACCCCTATCAAGGAGTGAATATTACCATTTTTGAGTTAGCATGTTTTTAGCTTTTTTCAAAATAAGTAAGAAATGCAACATCAATATTAATAAGAAGTATGAATTGAAATCTTATTTTTCTTATGATTTATTATATATCGATTAAATAAAATGATTATTTAACAATATTAACACAACAATTATTATCACCAAATTAAAAAATCAGAGACAAAAGACGATATTACTTATTACAAGATTTATTTGATTTTGAAAAAAAAAACGCTACTTGGCTTGCAGTTTATTTTAAAAACATAGCAACATAGCTCCTCAACAATACATAACAACTAAGAACTTATTTCAACAAAAAAACAAAAATACCAATTTTAAATAAAATTTAGAAAACGATATTATTTAAAAAATATATTTTGTGCTATAGAATAATAGTGGAATATGTTTTTCGTCTCGCATTTTTACATTTGTACCGATAATAGTTGTTTTCAACTGACTTCTAAAAAAGAGGAGGGTCGCAATTCGGATGTTTGTATTATTTGTAACCCCGTCATTTACCAACCCATTTGAAAAAATCTTTTTTTGTTGTTTAAAAGGGTATACTTTCCAAAGGGTCCCATGATGAAGAAACCAGGATATGATGGCATCTCAGAGAAACCGAGGACAGCTTTCAAAAATCGGAGAGGTTACTAGTGCGTTTGTTAAAAGCACTACAATTTAATGAAGGTTTGGAGTGTGTCAATCCAATGTGAAGATGGAGCAAAAATACATCTAGAGAGTGATCCTAAACGGTATACAGTAGCTACCTTGTGTTTGGACTTAATTCATAAACAATGATGGAAAATTTGCACTCATATGGGTTATGGGTGCCATTACAGGTCTGATAATGGAAACTATAGACAGTCGAGGAAATTCCTCAACGATTATTTTTCTTGGGCCTCGGTACTCCATACGGTTCAATATGCCACAATGTTTAGTACCTACAAAAGAGTAATAGCCGATGATGTGTCATTTTATTACTTGTCGATGTAAAATGAACAAAAAAAAAAACTGTATAGGATGCTTTGGAGGCGCATCCATAGTATTTCGAGGTCATCGTAATATCACTTCTAATTTGTGGATGTTCTGTACCTATATGTATAACGGAATTGATGAAAAGCCAATTTTTAATAATTTTTTATAAATCAGAAGAAAAAATGTCACTATTTTTTTAAATTTTGATGTTGCATGTAAATTGTTCACTTTTGCATACTGCATATTATGAGGGTTAAAATTATCGCAAATAGTCACCCCTATCACCGCCTAGCGGGAATACGTAGAATTATCAGTAGCCCTGTATAATATCACTTGTCAGGTCCTCTTAACCGCCATACCTAGGCCGCTGAAGTTAATTATATGAAATTTGACACGCAACGTTTCCACTAATGATATAGTGATAAGTAATTACGGTGCTTATATATCGTGTATCATTATAAGCCCGCCTCTTTCAATTAGCACCTAAAGGTTTTATTCTAAGTCCGTCTGGCATATACGGCTTTCCATATAGTTAGAAAAGATTAGTTCTACTGAGTTTGTTTCGGCGGTTCTTCCCACTGAGGCTTGCCTTGGAACCAGTGGTAGATTCAATTGACGTTCAAAGATATACTTTATTGGTACTATTATGAAAAAAAATATTTTGATTTTAAAAGTCCACAAACTATCCATCGTTGCCACTTCAAACTACTGTTATCTCAGTAATAGTAGTAAGAGGACTACCTCTTACTACTATTATTATTATATATATTCTGGCACTAGCCATGCTGCTTTGCAGACGAACTGGGGTGACACGACATCTCTATGTCTCGCTCACATAACATGGGCGTCAAGTGACTGCTATGCTGACGCGTTTCGTGCGGTTTGTGAGTTTCCGGTGGCCCATTGGGGGATTAGGAAAAGGAGGACAGCACGTCTGTGTGGCCTTGGTTGTGCGGATGTGTATGGGCGTCGGTGCCGTGAGGTTCTGTCTGCTCGTTTGCCCCCTGATGAAATATAAAAAAAATCTGGAAAAGTAGTATACAGATTACAGGGTATGTTTCAAATAGACACACGTTCTTTTCTTTGCATGCGATTTTTACCAAACCCAACATGCCGAATCAATCTATTCACAAGCAAGAGTATTTGTTTTTCAATTAGATCTTAGTTCTTTTATTGGCTCAATTGTTAACGAAGTCAATTTTTTCACATTCATGTTTTGATGGAACATATTTGTTCGAGCCTGAACTAGTCAAAGTTTTAACATACTGATTTGATTTTAGGGACGAAACTCTGCTACAAATAACCTTTACCATCAATTATTTTAGGGACGAAACTCTGCTACAAATAACCTTTACCATCAATTATTTTAGGGACGAAACTCTGCTACAAATAACCTTTACCATCAATTATTTTCTATCATCATAATAATACTAAAATATTTGAGTTAAAAAAAAAATTAAAACCGACTTCAATAATACTTAACTAAAAAGTAATAAAATAACTATGTTTCTTTAATTTTTGTGTTTATAACTTATAGTCAACTTAATCTTCTACTAATGTACAAACTTTGTGTTTACCACGTCATTATAGTTTCTTTTGGAGTCGGTGTCAGCCAAGGTAGGGTACAGCAACAAATACGACACCGACTCCAAAAGTAACTATAGTGACGTGGTAAACGCAAAGTTTGTACATTAGTAGAAGATTAAGTTGACTATAAGTTATAAACACAAACATTAAAGAAACATTGTTATTTTATTACTTTTTAGTTTAGTATTATTGAAGTCGGTTTTAATTTTTTGTAAAATGATTTTATTTCTTAATTTTTAGTGATTCTGAAATTCGTCGTCTTGGCGTTCATTGAAGGAGGCCTATGTTCAGCAGTGGACGGATAAAGGACGACGATGATGATGATGATTACGATGACCGCGACATACTATGGTGTAATCAAAGCATCCAATACAATTGTTACATCGACAAGTAATAAAATGAGCACATCAGCATATCATCGAGGTAAAAGGAACCAACCAAATAGGCATTATTGGGAATAACTAAATAACGGCTTGTCAGATCTTAATAAAATTAATATGGGACCAAATTGGAAGCACCAGCTTTCAAATAAAAAAATAACCATCGAAATCCATTCACAAACGGCGGAATAATCGTGTCACATACATACAAAAAAAAAAAAAAAACATAGAGACGAATTGACAACCTCCTCTTTTTTTGAAGTCGGTTAAAAAGATAAAACGTTTTGACGGAGACGTCAAACACTTACTTATACGCTCTCATTCTTAAGGTGCATCCTAAAAGTGAGCGTCTACGGTTTTCATGCGAGCTTTTAAAATGGCCGTATTAAAATAAATCTGAATATAAAATCCTTTGCTAGTGCTCTTTGCCTATGTAAAGTGGATTTAAAAACTGTATGCTTACCTAATTCCAAAAATGTGTTGTTAAAATGCAGACCACGTGCAATACACAAGCATACGTTGTTTCGTAAAATGATTATCGTTGTATGTAAATTCGCAACATAACAGTTCCGCTATTTGGATTTCTGTTGAGTGTTGAGTCAAAAAAGTGTTAACAACGAGAATTGGGTTATGTTGATAGTGTATTACGACATGGCAGTAAGGGCACGGCTCCACCGCGGCACACGGAGAGGCTACGCACATTTGTCAAGTTTCGCTTTGCAAGGAAACGTACATATGTGATTGTTTCCACTGTATCTTACGGACACGCTTCGCATTAAAGCCTTGTTACACCTACCGACTAGAATTGTAAAATGTCAGTGGGCCAAGACAGCGAGTGCTTTGAAATGGTTGTTAGGCTAGTTCGAGCATTCGGCTATGTGTTTACGATTACCGAGCGCTCGACTGAAGGTACTCTCGCCAAGAACAACAAGCTTAACAAGGCCTTATGAGATGATGATTGTGGCAAGTAACTTCGTTGTGAGCGACGATGGCTTAGTGGGCACGGGATCGGCCTTTTGAGTGAGAGCCAAGAGGTCCGGGTTCGATCTGACCCCCACCCCCTTCCTTGGATGCATAGAAATGAGTTTTTCTAAATTTCTATGTGCACCTGAACATGAGACCATCGCTTGCTCACCGGTGAAGGAAACATCGTGAGGAAACCTGCATGCCTGATGAGATTAAAAGTCTTTGAAGGTGTGTGAAGTTCACCAACCCGCATTGGGCCAGCGCATCGGTGAACTATGGCCCAAAACTCTCCTCGCCTGATTTCGAGGAGGAGACCCGTGCCCAGCAGTGGGACATATAAGGGTTGATATTATTATTATATAATATTTATAACTTCGTTGTACTTTATTGCCTATCATTTTTAAGGATGGTCTAACTCCTTGATTTATATCGTATTCTTATCAGCTGCTGTTGGGTGATAGGGAATTATAATTTTAGTATTGTATTCCTGATATACGTTCATACGTTGGATGCTAGGTATAATGAAACTTTGATCTATTCCGCACACAACCTGAACTGGATATTAGTCGGTGGATGAACAAAAACAAATATGGATCCGTTGTTTTTCATGGCAAGTCATTTAGTCCGTATTTTTTTATAGAAGAGGGGGCAAACGGATAGTCGGTTCACTTGGTGGTACGATGGTAAGTGGCATGATGGTAAGAGATAAGTATAAATTATACCATTATTGTCTCGGCTATTAAAGTGATTATATGTTATTACAATATACGTATTTAATAACCGTTTGTTATATAATAGTATAATTACCATCCCAAAACCCCGTGGCTCGCCGATTCTTTAAATGCTAATGCTTCGTGTTATAATCGCAAGTATGTACTAGTAACTACAGTTTTATACTGAATATTAGTTGCTGAATACTAGATTTCACGGTTTCTCTTTGTCATACATCATATTTCACGGTTTCTCTTTGTCATACCATATATTTCACGGTTTCTCTTTGTCATACGTGATATTTCTAAGCGAAAGAGACCTTTCGTGAGGATAAAATGAATTCTTAATGAAAAAAATTAATGTTAGTTGAAACAAGCTATTATAATGAAACAATTTTTACGGATTTTATCGCGGTTTATAAGATTTTAAAAAGCCTAACGTTTCGGATACTTCACAGCTACCACGGTTACGGGAGGACTGAGGTGTTCCCACCATGGTTCAGGCCTTGACGTGGCGGTGGGGCTCAGTAGCCTAGGGTGAGCCCAGCACCTTGGGCGAAGCTAATTGAGCCGAGGGGGCTCTTTGCACCCCTCTTATAAGAAGAGGGGACAAAAGATCAGGGGGCAAGGGGCGAGGATGGGAACCTCACCCCATTGTACTGTCCCGACGTTGGGCGGAGTTGTTCTGCGGTGCGGGACAACCCCTCTGTGGCGGTGGCGTCAGTCCCTTGCGGGACTGACTAGCCATCGAGGTGCCCTGTTTGTTTATTAGATCCGGGGCACCTCACCAAAGGCGGTATTGGCACTCGCCGTGTTTTAGTGGGTAGAGCTGCGTCCACTTACCAGTTTTCGGGCGCAGCGACAGCATACCCGCGTGGGGAGACCCACTCTCCCGCGGGATGTCTCAGAACATTTCCCGGCGTGAAAGAAAAAAAAAGACTAAGGTGTCATACGTCCTAATATTACAAAGTTATTCGAAACTACCCTATGATACATCAATATTTTGGTTAGTCTTATCTACGCAGAAAGTGCTAACTGCATCTTAATTCTGTGACATAATAATATGCTTGGATTTTGATTTGATAATAATAATGGAATGGATTAAATGCATTTTAGAGTTACACCGGTAAATAAGTTTCATTTTTTGTTCTAAATAATAAAAACTAATAGAAGAATATTTACTTCAATGTAGAACGTCGGTTCTACATTAAAAAAATAGATCCTATCGTCGGATAGGATCTATTTTTATAATATAGAAATAAAGAGACAAATAAAATAATATAAGTAATGCAAAGACTCGTTTTATTTCCAATTAGATAAAATTGTAGCCACGTGTCTAGTACTAACATTGTTTGTTCTCGTAATTATGACTATAATATACTCAATTGTAAAAATAAGAGAGGCTAATACTTTGGGTAATACGATCATAAATCGTGGTACTGAAAGCAAATTATTTTATGGCTTTGGTGATGTCTCTAGGACTAATAAAATTTCCGTTAGCTCGATTGAAGCTGTTAGATTGTTTTCGGTTTCTCTATGAGATCCACTAAGTGTATGGAAAAAGTCGGTTTACTGACGATAGTTGAACGTGACAACGTCATAAGAAAATGGAACGCCTCAGTGCGAGGTAACGCCACATGCGTCATGTTTTTTCGTTCGTGCAGCCGGCTCCATCGAATTATAAGACGTTGTCACGTCAAAAGTTGATTGCTTTATTATATGTGATTAAGTTGAAGCGACTTCTGTTCCATCATGAGAACATGACCAATGTCGTCACCTGATCATTGATGTGTTTATATTATAATGTATTTATTTTAAACTAAATTTATTTCTGTTCCTTCGTTTTTTCGTTTCGTTCCTTTTGTAATTACTGCGGCTGGATTAACGTGGTGTAAATATTTAATTATAAGAAAAAACAATGAAATGAGAAAGCTTCTTTCCCAGATTATACTGTCCCACTGCTGAGCAAATGCCTCCATCTCTCTTTTCCACGCTTCTCTGTCGTTAGCTGTATTACGCCAGTCTTTTCGAAATGCGACAAGGTCATCCCGCCATCTCCGTCAAGGTCTGCTGCGTCTCCGAACCCTGTTTAATGAGGGACCGAGTCCTATAATTTTCTTGGCGCACAACTCGTTGGCATCCGGCAGATGAATCCGGCCCAGCCCTATTTAAACTTAGCTGCCTACATCGGCTACGTTTTGGTGTGTAACATAGAGTTCTTAACTTTGGTAGGTTAATCTGACGCCTAAAAGTTACAACATACTATTGTGATTAATAAGAACAGAGAAGAGAATATACGTTGATGATTTCTCTGAAAGCAGAATGCACTTATAAATGGTCAAATTGTGTCCTATATCATCCGAAGAGGTCCATTTAGTGCTAACGTCGGACTATTCTCTAAGGACTTTCAAACACTAAACAATCACGAACTGCACTTATTGGGTTCGCCCGCATTGTCCAATACAGTTGTACGGTGTACCATTGACTAGTAGTTTTAAAATGTTCTTAAAAAGTTGAGAGACAGTTACAAAGAATGCACCTTTATTTATACCATTAACAATATTATAATAGTTTAATATTTAAAAAAACTGGCAGTCATAGGGACCGCTGATAGAAGTCAAAACTTATATTCATGAAAATTATGACATTATGAAATTTCTAATTTTAATATAAACTAAAATTTTGAGATTTTATAATGATGACATAAATGTCATATTTGAAGCGTTGCGGTTGCGCAGGTGTAGGTAATGGCTGGCACCGAGACTTAACATCTCAGGTGGGTTAGCCAAGATGCCATTCTACAATTATTGTAAACGCTAGTAGAAAACTAATAAAATAAATGGAAATGACATGCAAGTCCAAGTGATTTATCGATGTAAAATGTCATTTCCATACAATTATTAGTTAATTTGAGTTTCCTTTTTTATTTTTATTTTTCTTTAACGCCGGGAAATGCTCTGAGGCATCTCGCGGGGGAGTGGGTCTCCCCATGCGGGGATGTGGGACTCTCTGCGCCCGAAAGCTGGTAAGTGGATGCAGCTCTACCCACTAAAACGCGTCGAGTGCCACCAATGCCGCCTTTGGTGAGGTGCCCCGAATTTAATAAAAAAACAGGGTACCTGGACGGATATTCAGTCCGCTAAGGAACCGACACCACCTCTTCAGAGGCGTTGTCCCGCCCACAGAACAACCCCTCCCAACGTCGGGACAGTACAATGGGGTGAGGTTCCCATCCTGGCCCCTTGCCCCCTGCTCTTTTGTCTCTTCCTCTTATAGGAGTGGTACAAAGAGCCCCCTCGCCTCAATTAGCTTCGCCCAAGGTGCTGGGCTTACCCTAGACTACTGAGCCCCACCGCCACGGCAAGGCCTGAGCCACGGTGGGGAAATTGAGTTGCCTGGGCAAGTTCCCGGTAAACTAGTTTATGTTTATGGGTGACGTCGACCACTTATTGTCAGATGGAATGTCTGCCAGTTTGTCTATCTAACATTAAAAAAAACTACTGCAGGACCAGTAAAATAATGTAATATTACTTAAGTTCTTTAGCAACAAAAGAAAATCTTATCGGAAACAGCATACACCAATGGATTAGACAAAAGTAATCATTGCTAGTTATATAAATCTTTACTTAACTTAGCTATTAACATTACTATAATTAAAAATACAATTCCTGATTGCTTAATAAAACTGGATATTTTAGAAATTTATTATTTATATTATATGTACATTATACACACGATAATTAAGACTAACTACATAAAGAAAATAATTAATGAAAACTATATAGTTATTATATTTGCGAGAATAATAACAATTTGAGTAAACAAACCAATAAAAAGTATCCTTGCCTACGAATTCAGTATATAGCTTTAGTGTAATTGTGTGACAGATAAAAAAAAATCGGTTGTCTGTAAAGTCGGTTTACTGACAATAGTTGAATATGACATATAACGTCATAAGAAAATGGAACGCCTCAGAGCGAGGTAACGCCGCATGCGTCATGTTTTTTCGTTCTTGCAGCCGGCTCCATCGAATTATAAGACGTTGTCACGTCAAAAAATATTCTGATAAATTGAGAACCTCCTCCTTTTTGAAGTCGATTAATAACTATCTATAAACATAAATACATTTACAATAACCATAGTCAATAACTCAAACGCAAGAGATAAAACTGGACTGGCCTGTAGGTCTAGTGGTTTATAGTGACCCTGACTGCTAAACCACAAGGTCGTGGGTTCGATCCCCACCCAGGACAAATGTTTGTGTGATGAGATGATAATTTGTTCTGTGTCTGAGTGTAGTTTATCTATAATATGTATGTATTTAGAAATATATAAGTATATATCAGTTGTGTGGTTAGCATAAGAACAGGCTCTGCCTAGTCTGGGATCAGATGGCCGTATGTGAGTTTTCCCAACATATTATTATTATTAAAAACAGTTAATGGTAGTCACAAATTATCTTCCCACGGCCCACTTATAAAGTTTCGGGAATATAGCTTGTCACTAAAGCCAGACTCGATACAGTAGGAAATTATCAAAAACAGCTATTCTGTAAATACAATAAAATAAATAATGATTTTTCTTTAAAAAGTCACAATTAATACAAGCCGATTTGTATTGCGTCTATATAAAAACCCTCGTTTGTGAGATGGTTTGACTGTAGGTTGTATAGTGGTCACTACACGCACTGTCGCAGGTTCAAATCTTGCCATTTACAATTTGTTTCATCGGGTCATGGATGTGTTTAAATGTACTTATACAAAATTTTAAATTTGATAGTAGGTACCATAACACTCTACGGTATACAGCCATTTCCTCACGTCGTCTGTACCGCAGAAGAAGAAGAAGTCTTCAACCAATGCGTTCTCCCCGTGATACTACGGGGCCGAAGCGTGGCCTCTAAATTCACACACACACCAACGTGCTATATGGAGCGTGCTATGCTAGGTCTTTCTTCTATCGTTCTTCAGATAAGATTCGAAACGAAGACATCCACCAGAGAACAAAGGTTACCGATATCATGCAAAGAATAAGCTCCAGCCGATGGGCCAATAAGGTATAAGATTGGAGGCCACATTTGTAATTTGATTTGGCTGCGATCGTCGTCGTCGTCTTGGCGTTTTTAGAGGCCTATGTTCAGCAGTGGACATATAAGGGCTGATGATAATGACCCATAACACAAGTTTTTATAAACTTATCACGGAATTGGGTAAATATGGTGTGATTGAACTTCATGGGTACCACCATCTTGTTTGTTTCTCCCGTGAAACATCTTTGCTGTGTTTCGGAGAGAAGGGCAAGACAGGCAGTGTAATTACTGGCACCGAAACTTAACATCTTACCTCTCAGGATAGACAAGACGTGAGTTGCCTGGGCTCGTTCAAGTTAACTAGTTTATGTTCATGGGCGACGTTGACCATTTACAATCATGTGGATCGTTTGCTATCCAATTGACATAAAAAATAATTAAGATTTGGAATATGCAGCCATTTAATGATATTTATTTATACATTCTATACATACAGATAAATAAAATTGGAGTGTCTCTTTGTAAAATAAATAACCGCTTTTTATTAATAGATTGATTAATAGATACATATTATACCAAAATTATTTTTTTTACAATTTTCGTCTGTCCGTTCCGGCTAATCTCTGAAACAACGGGGCTGATTTTTATGGGACTTTCACTATCAGATAGCTGATATAAGGTGTAACTTAGGCTATAAAAATATTCATCATCATTCCGGATACGGCTGTAAATCTGTAACGTGGGCGAAGCTGCGGACAACAGCTAGTTTCTAATAGAGGATTTATTATTTATAATAAAATAATTATTTTCATTCAGACATAGATACGTAGAATGGGTCTATGAATAAACAGACAAATACCGCACGTTACGAATTACGCAACGATTAGGGGAAACCGCGGCCAATCTTGTTTGTCGGTGGGCAAGTTATTGAGTTATGTGTACACCAAATTTGGAACAGAGATTTTTGAATGGAGAATATTCTTTGGTATGTACGTTTTATGTAACTTACCATCACAATAACGTACACTCGTATACATAACTCTACCCGTCAATAAATATGTTTTTTTTGTTGACGCAGGGAATTTTTTACGCATGTAGCCAGGATTTCGGGTAGGTCCTGACCCTATGTGGGACTCGCACCTGGGAATGCCCTACCCGTAAACTAAAACCACTGCGAGCGCCTTCAGCCGCATTTTGAGGGTCCCGGGTCTGTAGGCAACAGGAGCACCTCAGCGACAGGCTGGCCCCGGCCAAGGCAGTCCCCGAGACGTCATGTCTTACTGGGCCCAGGTTCCCATCCTCATCCCGACACGAGCACAGGGGCGTTACTGGAGGCGTATTAAGTAGCGCCTTCTACGCACCCCCCTTCGTCGCCCACGGGGGAATAAAATTGGTATTCCAAGTTGGACCCTTAGTCAACAATTGCATAATATTTAATAGTAATAAAGCAATCCATGATACACAAAGAAACTAAGCATATTTTTATAATAAAGATGTATTCATGACGGTACAGATTCTTCACTTAGCGGGATTCGAATCCTGGACCGTTGTTATAAGTAACCATTCATATAATCTATACACCAGCCGATAATCACTCATCATCATCGCCTCATATCTTTCCCTCTTCTTTTGTACAAGCGCACCAAAAGACGTTTCACAAAAATAATAAATTGTGTGTTATTAAATGTAGGTATATATATTACAGAGACAAGTTTTGTAAGTATTAAAATATCCCTTCAAGACTGTGTGCATACAATGATGGCGGACGATATACACAATATGCTGTGAAATAACGTTTAATCTCCTCAAGCATATAGGTTCCCTCGCGTGTTTACCCTCAAGGGTAAACGGTGTTGACACGTTCAAAATATGGAAATTGTAAATATTTTCGAAGGTAAAGGTTAAACCTCTCTAACATCTGTTGAAATCATGTTTGAATAACATTTTAAACTAGCAGAGTTATAGTTGCTAATAAAACTGTTTAAAAAGCGATATTATTATACTTTTCACTTTTAATTCCCGGAGCTCTATATCTCAGCGTTGTCTAAGAATCCATTGTTTAAGAATATATGCGAGTACATCTTGGACTTATTGGAACAACATCATCATTATATTTGACCGGCTACTTTACGCAGCGGTCGCGGGTTTGAATCCCGCCAAGTACAGATAATTTGTATGATGAATATAGATGTCTGCACCGCACCACACTCATATTAATTGTAAGGTCAACAACACACACCATACTCATATTAATAAGGCCAACAACACACCACACTCATATTAATAATTAATTATTACAATTATTGTAAGCCTGACAACGCACCATACTCATATGAATTGTAAGGTTGACAATGCACCATAGTCATATTAATTGTAAGGCCGACAACGCACCATACTCATATTAATTGTAAGGCCGATAACAGACCATACACATAATTATTGTAAGGCCGACAGCGCACCATACTCATATTAATTATAAGGCCGACAACGTACCACACTCGTATAGCGGGTATCTATTGGTGTGTCTGTGTGATCTATTGTTGATCACTTAACAACAGAAACCGACAGTTTATTTGCCATTATTAAAAATTGGATTATGATCTTGTTTAAGTAAACACACAGGGCCTTTCGGTGTTTCCAAATCGTGTAAATGGATAGTCCACTAAATTAAACTAAATTAAACTTCCAGACTGGGCAGTTGACACTATATTGAGTAAAAGTTCGGCCTTTGATCTTTACCTAGTTAATAGTATTGATTAAAAGTAATTGATCGCATACACATTCGCCCACCCCAGTTTTAAGTGAACGTTTTGAAAAGGTCACATCATAGAGTGGAACTAGGCGCGTAGATATAAGTGCAATCATAAAGGTGTGATAGCATTGAGATGATATTTCTGCCAATTGGAAGTATATTTAGCCACCGAGGGAATACATTTAAATGCCATCCTATACATTTATATGTGCTGCATGGCTGCACAACTTATTGAACGGGTGGAATAAGTTGTTGTATTTTAAAATCTTCCTCAGGAATCACTGAGTATATCGATAAAAACTACATGAAAATTCATTTGGCAGTTTTAAAGTTTTTCGTGAACAGACACGATGGATGGATATCGTGACAGAGAGACAGACACGATGGAGGACCTTTCTTATAATATTTACTGTCACTGTACTGTTTACGTAATAATATTATTTATAACGATATAAGGAATACCACGGAACCAATAATAATATGTTGCCTGTAGGATACACCCAGAGGTCACGGATTCGAATCCTGCCAAGGTTAATTTGTATGATAAATGTGTGGCTCATAGACCTGTATGTATGTTTTTCTATAACGTCTATAGTACTTTGCTAAATGCTAAAATATTATGACGTAGTGTGGTTTTTTATTTATTTAATTATAATAAAATAAAATTGCGTTATAATGTCTTGCCTATTATAATATGAAATTGTTTTATTTGTCTACGAAAACGTAACGTATAAAAGGTAACCTACATAACTTTTTTCCGTCCTGTATCTGGATGCAAAAAATCTCGTTGCTCGGTCCGTAAAAGATAAGCTTATAAATGAAATACTTATAAATGAGTAAACTTCATGAAATATTTTATTCTTAACTTGGCTTTGTAAATACTTACGTATGTTTGTATCTTTATATTAATCGTAGGATATAAAATTTCGATGCATTTACTAATAATACATTTTTGTTACTATTTATTATAAAAATTCCTGTCCGCATTGAACTCCTAAACTTAATTGATTTTATTGAAATTCTGAAACGATATACGTAATTTATTGGGGGTTGATTTATAATTGATATCGTAAAAACTATCAAATATTTTTGAATGACTTATAGAGTTCTTTTAATAGCGTCCATAGATATTATTATTGTTATTAAAAAAATGACAATTTAAATAACAATTTATTGCTCTATTGCTATGAAACAACGGTGTATTTTACATAAAATCACCAAAATCTCGCTGTTATTATTTATTTATTCTTTTTATATAAATGTTATTAAAAAAATAATTAAATAAATAAATAAATTATAAGAAGACTTGTTATTTATTTTTGTTACATATTTACTTTAGTGCTATTACTTTCAGTATTTATAGACTAAAGAATATGGGTAATGAAGTGGAAGGATCTGGATTTGATGTCACATATGTATAATCCAGACTTGTAGACACTTAACATAGACAGTATTTTATTTTAAAGAAGACGATATTTTTTTAGTTTGGAACCGAAAATTACAACGTGCTAACAAGTTCATAAGTGGATAAAGTAGGTAATATTTTTAGAATCGTTCGACTATTATTCATATTAACGGTCAAAGATTATGAGGTCACGATCGCATAGTTCAAGGCATCGGTCACTGAGCTGACCGAATCATCTTTCATGTCTAATTGTAGAATGTCAGTAACCATATGTAATTATCTACTTGCAAGAATTTACGTTGCACAATGGAAATATATTACGCACTTCTGTCTGCACATTATCGTCATCATTATCACAAGATCTTTTGTTTTTAATTAGTTGGATAGGCAAAGCCTGATGGTAAGTGGTCAAAGTCGCCCATGAACATTTTACCTGAAACTAGCCAAGGCAACTCATTTATTTGCTGCCTATCCTGAGACTTAAGATGTTGACTCGGTGCCAGTAATTACGCCGCCTCTTCCGCCTTTCTCTCCGAAACATAGCAAAGCTGTTTATAAATAAGAAAGATGTAGCTGGAAGCGGCAGAACGCATTCGTCCCACCTATCAATCTATTGCTAATATCGGCCTTTATGTAATAAGTTCCGATACGGCCGATCTGCTTTGGGCATCTAACGTGGATCAACTTGGGATTGCACGGAGATCGTCATCGGTTCTAATATAGATAGATATAAAATATCAACATTTTGAATGAAACTCATTTTATAAGCTCACAAAGTAAACATATTTACATACACTTGGAGATTCAACGCCTTTTGAAATGTAAATGTTTGTAAAAGAGATAATTGATTTACAGTGAATTGAGGCGTCTCGGTCACTGAATTAAACGCTTACTCTTAAAGGCGTTGTAATCTATCTAAGCTTTCAAGTGGAATTCAGTGCAAACAAATTCTAAAGTATTCGATCGTTCCATCGTGTTTTCAGTACTTCCAGCATCTCTTTGCCGAATTTCTTCATCACTTTAACGCTTTTAATTAACAATATACAATATTGCTTTGTGCTTTTCTAATTTACTGTTTAAATTTTTGCACGAAACTTTTTAATGTAAAGATTTCGAGCATATTTTCTTCAAATTTTTTTTTTATAATTCTAAGGTTAATTATACAACAAGAGTACCACAAGATAATGGCTACTTAGTTGTTTTTGCTTCATCAATAATAATCAATCGTCTCTCGTCCACTGCTGAACATGGACGTCTTTAAAAATATCTGAACGATGAACATTGTCTGCTTTCGGACAGCCATTTCTATTACCCTAAGATACACTTAACTAAGGAAGGTAATATGGATGTCCCCACCATGGTTCAGGACTTGTCGTGGCGGTGGGGCTCAGTAACCTAGGGTGAGCGGTGCACCTTGGGCGAAGCTAATTGGACCGAGGGGGCTCTTTGTACCCCTTTATAAGAAGAGGGGACAGAAGAGCAGGGGGCAAGGGGTGAAGATGAGAACCTCACCCCATTGTACTGTCCCGACGTTGGGAGGGGTTGTTCTGTGGTGCGGAACAACCCCTATGTAGAGGAGGTGGCATCGGTCCCTTGCGGGACTGACTAGCCTTCGAGGTGCCCTGTTTGTTTTCTAGATCCGGGGCACCTCACCAAAGGCGGCATTGGTGGCACTCGACGGGTTTTAGTGGGTAGAGCTGCGTCCATTTACCAGCTGTCGGGCGCAGCGAGTCACACATACCCACGTGGAGAGACCCACTCCCCCGCGGGATGCCTCAGAGCATTTCCCGGCGTTAAAGAAAAAAAAGGTAATATGGATGTGGGATCTTACTTCTTTTAATAAGAAATTAAATATTAGTACTAATATAAATACTTTTAGCTTAAACTCTTTTTCAAGCAGTCTAAAGAACATGCATTGCTTAAAGCTATAATCGTTAAGAAAACATTCACGGAGCACAACTCTTCCCATTCTAAAATCTTGGTGACGTAAAGAGGAAATTAATGACGCAACACGATTTGGCAATATATCTGTCTAGTGGTGAAATAGGTTCGAATGCTCAAAAAGATGGCGATAAAGCCATCTGTTTTTTTTTCTTTTGCGCCAGAAAATGTTCTTAGCTAGCCATCTCGCGTAGGGTAGGTAGTGCCCCCTGCACTACCCAGTCTGGTATTTGCGACTCGCTGCGCCCAAATGATGGTAAGGTGGACGCAGCTCTACCCATTAAAATCCGGCGATTGACACCAATGCCGCATTTACTGAGGGGTCCCATATCCTTTGAGTAACAGAGCACCTCGACGGCTACTCAGTCCTTCATGGGACCGACGTTGCCTCCACAGAGGGGTTGTCCCACACCACAGAAAAACCCCTCCCAACGTTTTCATTCTCGCCCTTTGTTCCCTCTTCTTATAAAAGGGGGAAAAAAGCGCAGCTTGCTTCAATTGGCTTTGCCCAAGGTGCTGGGTTCACCTCAGGCTACTGCGCCCCACCGCCACGACAAGGTTTAAACCATGTTGGAAAAAATACCAACGCTATATACATTGGTAATCCACAAAGGCTGAACAAGTTTACTTATCTCGATTGCCAAACAGCAGGTAATTATGAGCATTTGATCAATGATGGTATGAAGGTTGCCATTATAAGCGAACACCTCGCATATGAACATAAACATTTTGAAACGACTCAAAATTCTTGGCCGAGTGCCAGGTATTGATCGCTATGACGTTAACGCTATGAATGTTACATCGTGGTTCATGCAGTGGTAGAAGATAATGATGATACTTACGCATAATATAAGATTGGTGAATTGGTGAATGCAGTCGGTCCTTGTTGGATGCGAGTGGTAGCGGATCAGCCATCTTGATGTTAATAGAGTTGGTCCAGCACAGGACGTAAAATGTTGTTAATAAAGATTATATATATACAATTTTTTTATGTCATAAAATGGAGGCAACCGACCAGTCGGAGCCTAATAATGGTGACTACTGACGCCCATGGACATCCGTACAACCAAAAGATATGCAGATGTGTTGCCCTCCTTTTTTATCTCTCCCCCAATGGGCTACCGGAAACTCACAAACCGTACAAAACGCGATAGCATACCTGTCACTTGACTCCGGTGTTATGTGAACCAGAGGTACCACCCCGGTCGTGCCAGCCCAATTCGGTTGCAAAGCAGCATGGCACTACCTACTAAGTTTTTTTTTTATCAAACCGGGTAAAAAAGAAGATAACCTTAGATTTTATTTATCGCACAAAATTAAGAAATTACAAAACAAATTAAACCATCTTTTTCTATCTAACGACTGTTCTCCTAAATCTATTTATCAAGTAGTCAAAAGTGAGCCAATCTCAAGTAACTAATAAAAGTATAAATTGCTTTATTAATTCGAAATTGTTACTGTGCAAACTTTTTCAATAAATTATATGTCTTGGGAGTAATTTACTTTAGGATACCTAAAATATACGTACAAATTGCTTTTTGAAAACATGTTTTTCACGGCTTCAGCAGCTTGGATAAATTACTCATAAGTATGTAAGTGTAGTAGTGTATGAGAAACGGCTGTAGTTTAGTTCATAACTTAAGTTCTCACGTAAAGGGATAGCTACGAAACTAAGTAATACGACGAGCTTCAGCGGATGATACAAAAGTTATTAACGGAACAACTTTAGAGGATTATCTTTTCATCGTAGAAACTACGCGTGATTACAGAAAAGCGACATTTTGTAATATTAGCTAGGGTACAATAGTTATAATAAGCTTTCTATTCTTTTTGTCATAAACTGTGTTTTAATAGAAGAGGGGGCAAACGGACTTTCGTTTCATCTGATGGTAAGTGATAAGCGATATCCATAGACACCCGCTACTTCATTAGCAGGTGCGTTGCCGGCCTTTGAAATATGAATATGATATTTTCTTGAAGGTGCCTTAGGCGTGTTAGTTCAAAAATACTGTAGATGGCAGCTGGTTCCATAAAGTGGTCGTGAGAGGCAGAAAATTCCGTAAAACTAGAGTTGTTGTGGATTCCCGGACATCAAGGTGGTGTGGGTGAAATTTGGAATTTTTACGCGATATCTGTTGGTGTAATTCTGCTGTAGGTATTAGTCCGAATAGTTTATAAGAGATACTTAATCATAATACTAATTTATCTGTATATATCAATGGGTGAGAGTGGCGGGAGAGTCT
Organism: Helleia helle; assembly: GCA_963853865.1. Taxonomy (NCBI): domain Eukaryota; kingdom Metazoa; phylum Arthropoda; class Insecta; order Lepidoptera; family Lycaenidae; genus Helleia; species Helleia helle. The sequence goes on from OY971420.1 coordinate 13,653,538, forward strand.
TTTAGGGGAACCATCTGCTCACGTACTCTACCGATGAAACTTCAAAAGCTTAGGCTATTCGAAAAACAAAATTGCTGGAGATCAGCCATCTTCGCGTATGATAATATCGAAGATAATTTTAATTAAAACAATAGTTCCTTATTAGATAAGCATGCATGAACTACAGGTTGCGTAATAAATTGTATTTGTATAAATTAGGCCATGTAATAAATGGTTATGTGAAGCGAACCGTTAATTAAACTTTAGTGAGCTCCAAGTGATGTAATTAGAACAGAAACAGTATGACTGAAAGAGCTTTATTTACTTTATTGTATTACTAACAGAATCAAGTAAACGATCAAAAACAAAGTACATATTAAAAGCTTCTTAAAACGATAACGATGTCTTAAGTTACTGATAATGAAAGTTTATAAAGCTGAAAATAGATGAATATGAAACGGGAACTCAAATTTGTCAAAAAAAAACTTACTTTATTTTTACAGCTGTATTTGGATCATCATTAATAACCTTAGTTTTAGGTACCGATTTTCCATATTTTATCGAATATTTCTAGGATTGTAGATACAGCTAGTGAAACTGACTGTGACAATTCCTATTCTACGGAATAAGGTGCTCAAACAGTGCTTCTTGTTCTTAAATATTACGAGGATTATCGTAATATTTAAGAACATTTGCTTTAGTTGTAGTACTCGTTACGAAATCTTCATTTACTGGAAACAAGGTCGTTGATTCCTTCAAAGGCAGTTATTGCAGTATAATACTCTGTATATACTAATATAGTCAATCAGGTCAAGGTTGGTATATATTAATTAAGTGGGGCTAATGTAATTGAGGGGTGATAATAATGGCGATGGTGAACGCGATGATGATGATCATGATAATGATGAATGATAATATATGTGCTGAATTGAATAAAAGCGATATAACACTGGTGATTTAAGACATTTGGAGGGCGTAGTAAATATGCTCAACTCATAAGATGGTTGGGCAGACACATTCGTGATTTTGTTATGATGGACGGTCGATTTTGGTAATTAGAATGGTAATTTATGTTACGGCGTCAAGTTGAAGATAAGCTCGCGACGGTTAAATAAATATGAATGAAGTATTTGCCATAAATTGTACAATGTCTGAAATAAATAATTCTAATGTAAGAATTTGAGCGGTGACAGGGAACGTACAACAGTCGATGATAAGTGCAAGATAAAGATATTAAAAAAGATACCTATCTAGTTATTTCTTTATTAGGCTAGCTGGATTGGTAAATAGCAGGCGTGCTACCTGATGTTATGTGATCAGCATTGCCCATGAACGTAAACATGAACTAGTCCAACCAACCCATTCATGCGCTGCCTCTGTGCTTAAAATACATATAATGGTAAGTTTCACTGTCAGTCATTGGACTTGTCCTATCTTTATTTCAGATCTTTGACGTGACAAAGTCTAATTAATCGACGAATGCCAGCTGCATGCACGAAAAAGGATGACTTATTGTCCCGTTACGCACATTTTCCCGTTACGACATGATTCAATTTTATTCATAAAAGTATGCAATCCTTTCATCAATGTTTTGTTATGACGTTGTAACGTTTAACTCTGACTGGCCTATTGGTCTATTGGTTCGTGCCCCTTTTTTTTCTTTAACGCCGGGAAATGCTCTGAGGCATCCCGCGGGGGAGTGGGTCTCCTCAGGCTTATGTGGGACTCGCTGCGCCCGACAGCTGGTAAGTGGACGCAGCTCTACCTACTAAAACCCGGCGAGTGCCACCAATGCCCCCCTTTGGTGAGGTGCCCCGAATCTAGTAAACAAACAGGGCACCTCGACGGCTAGTCAGTTCCGCAAGGGACCGACGCCAGCTCCACAGTTGTTGTTCCGCACCATAGAACAACCCCTCCCAACGTCGGGACAGTACAATGGGGTGAGATTCCCATCCTAGCCCCTTGCCCCCTGCTCTTTTGTCCCCTCTTCTTATAAGAGAGGTACAAAAAGCCCCCTCAGCCCAATTCGCTTCACCCAAGGTGCAGCGGCTCACCCTAGGTTACTGAGCCCCACCGCCACGACATGGCTTGAACCTTGGTGGGGAGTGGTTAGTGACACTGACTGCTAAACCAGAAGGTCGTGGGTTCGATCCCCTCCCAGGACAAATGTTTGTGTGATGAACATGATCATTTGTTCTGTGTCTGGGTGTAATTTATATATAATATGTATGTATTAAGAAATATATAAGTATTCATCAGTTGTGCGGTTACCATAAGAACAGGCTCTGCCTAGTTTGGGATCAGATGGCCATGTCTATGAAAAAAAAAAACTATCATACGTAAACCAACTTTACAGACAACCATGCGATGGCGCGGCACAACGCATCATTCGCATTGGTATTTTTTCTATAAAAAACAATTGATTACATAAGTAAGTTTTTAGCTTGTTGGGTTGTACTTGCGGAAAAAAATAAAAAAAATAAAACCTTTGTCCACTAATAAATGGCTGGATTACCATCACGAATCATCATGACCGACTTTCCGCCTAGTGTAGTCGCGGTAGTGAGTCGACAAATATTTATGAATTTGTTCGAAATTCCAATGATTGATAATGGCCGTAGGAACCAATTCATGTGTACATCATTCAATTAATTGATTGATGATTTATTCAATTGAGTTATAAATTTAGTAACCGATTAATTAATTACGTTAATCAAACAAAACAGTTCGAATATGTATAATCAGCCTAAAACATATGTTTTTGCTTTTAATCTCTATATAAAAGGCAAAGGTGAATGCTTCACAACAATAAAACTACTCAAACATAAATATAAGAAAAACACACACATTCACTCTTTAGTACACAACAGTAAACCTATACGGTAATAATAATGATATCAACCCTTATATATCTTATCCCACTCCTGGGCACGGGTCTCCTCCTCAGGCGAGGAGGGTGTTAACAGTTAGGCCATCGTTTACCTATGCGCTGGCTCAAGGGGGGTTGGAGAACTTCACACACCTTCAAAGGCGAAGAAGAAGAAAGAAAGAATTTTGCGCGCGATCTGAGGGCGGTAAAGTGGAGGGGGAGGGGTGTTTAAGGGTAACAACGGCCTATCACGATTTCCAGCGAAACAAAAAATTTCAAATAACCATGTTTTTGGTTTTTTATTTTTATCGATTACACTTAAAACTTACCTTTTTATGTCCCACCCACACAGTAATTATTTTGATTTAAAATCTTTTCCACCTTATTTTGACTTTATTTCGACAGTAATCTAGCAATCGTATTTTGAATCGCAAAATTTCATGTCAAAATATCTGACTCTTTATTTTTTTAAATCTCTACTTTTTTATTGTAATCCCTCTCCTATCGTACAAGCGTGTTTTTGCATTTTCTGTGAAAATATACTATGAAATGTATATTTTTGATATTATTAGATATTCATCATATAATGCTACGTCAACAGTCAACACTGAGTGTCACAGGCTACAGAAATAATCATCATCAATCAGGGTACGGTTGTAAATCTAAGGTTAAACACAGGCGAAGCTAAATGCTATCTATACTAATATTATAAAGCTGAAGAGTTTGTTTGGTTGAACCCACTAAACTCAGGAACTACGAGGCAGGGAGGTGCAGGTGGGGGACGTACCGACCGGCACATGTTAGTTACGTCACGACGTGATCTACTCTTATCCCGTGTCTCTGTATCATTTGACGTACGATAATAATACTATAATAATAATAATTAATGCAAGTGTGGGCGTCTCCTGGTCACGCGAACAATAGCAAAAATGTTTTGAAAAACCGACTCTCGATGGATCAGCTCGTAACACTTGACTTAGACGCGTGATACTACACGGACTAGCGTCCACACTGGGTCCTACTAGTAGTAGATCGCAACTCCGTACATTGTCCTGCAGTTTATTCTGTGTTTCTTTCAGTGTTTAATCGTACAGCAGCTTGTAACAATAATTCGCGTAACAAAATACGTCCAAATTAATCGGTAGTGACACGTGTGTCTATATATAACTATACGGGATAATGTTCGGTAAATTGTTACAAGTGTGGACCCACCTTCAGGTTAACTCACTATAATATTTTTAATGTAATTTGTTCTAAAATAATGATTTGCGAAGGAGTTTTATTACATTTTTATATTATTGTTTGCGAAGGAATTTTATTATATTATCATAATATTCCTAAGGAGTTATATTTTATATTAAGCATGATATTAATCGTTATCCAAACAAATACTTTATTAATCTTAAGAATTTAATATTCATTTAGTCAAGGCCTAAACCATGGTGGGGATGAAGATAGCACCTAGAACCATGTTACGTATTTTGAAAGATGACTAAAGACTTGCAGCTTATAAGAGACGCACTGATTATTTCTTAACTGATAATTTAAAAAAGCATAGGGTGGTAAAATCAATTTTTTTTTCATGTAAAGAGTGCGTGCTTCTATTGATAACTGGCCTCAACGTTTAAAAGACAGCAAGCAAGGATTGCAGCCAGTGGATACCACTTTGAATGAGCTTTATATATATTTTTAAAGATTTTATATTACACTAACACAGGAATAGTAATAGATGATAGATACAATTAAAAAGAAAGAAGTTTTTTTCTTTGTTACAATATTAAGAGCAATTATTTATTGGTCAGAGCCATGTCAGAGCTTAAAATTTAATCATTCACGATTAAATTAAATAATATTATACAAGTATCACGTTAATTTTATGAGAAAGTCTACGGAAACTATATGTAAATAAAAACCCTTTCAACGCACTTTGTGCGTTGCAAAATAAATATTTAACGCTTATTTCTCACGCTTTGCTTTTTATAAAGCTTCGCGTTCGGGCGTTTTTTAAACATTACCATTTACGACACGATAACTACTCTCAATATAATATGAATACAAAAATATCTGGAGTAGAGGCCACGTTCGAGAAGACAGAGGATCGGTCACCAACTAGACAGGACGACGATCTTAGTGCAGTGGCCCATCCTCGGTTAAAGGAGGAAATTGGCTGTTTTGGTTTTAATAGCAAGAGGCCTATATTAATCAGTGGATGGAAAAAGGCTGATAAAAACATTTTACAAAAAATTAAAACCGACTTCAAAAATCAGTCAGCCAAGGTAGGTACCTTGGCTGACTGATTTTTGAAGTAATTGGTAGGTAATGTACAGCAACAAATACGACACCGACTCCAAAAGTAACTATAATGACGTGGTAAACGCAAAGTTTGTACATTAGTAGAAGATTAAGTTGATTATATGTTGTAAGCACAAAAATTAAAGAAACTGTTATTTTATTACTTTTTAGTTTAGTATTTTTGAAGTCGGTTTTAACAAAGCATCCTATACAATTGTTACATCGACACGTAATAAAATTATCATATCATCAAGGTAAACAAAACCAACCAAATAGGCATTATTAGGAATAACTAAAAAACGGCTTATCAGATCTTAATAAAATTAATATGGGACCAAATTGGAAACACCAGCTTTCAAACAAAAAAATCACCATCGAAATCCATTCACAAACGGCGGAGATATCGTGTCACATACATACAAACAAAAAAAACATACGGACGAATTGAGAACCTCCTTTTTTTGAATTCGGTTAATAATGATAAAGTTTTTCATAAAGGGAGCCGGAATTCCAATTTGTTTTCGTTTTTTTTTACTTTTTTGACGTATTTCAAGTGTAGGTGTACCTACGAAATAAAGATATTTTGATTTGATTTGATGATAAAAAGGCGAGGAAAATATCTTTGTAACACTAATATTAACTAAGTAGTAATAATTTCATATTCTTATTTAAATTAAACTTTGAATTCATTTTAGTAGCGTTGCATTTTATAAATCGATTCTTAGTTTTTGAATTATATTTTTCTTCGATTTTGTTTGGCACCCTCAAAACTGGTTTCGCAAGCTATGAAGTTTTTGTATTTGTCTTAATTTTCCAGGGTGGTTTATATCACCCCTTATAATATGTCCCACTGCTGGGCACGGGTCTCCTCCTCCAAATCAGGCGAGGAGGGTTTTGGGTCATAGTTCACCGCTAACCCAAGGCGGGTTGGTGAACTTCATACACCTTCAAAGACTTTTAATTTCATCGGGCATGCAGGTTTCCTCACGATGTTTCCTTCATCGGTGAGCAAGCGATGGTCCCATGTTTAGGTGCACATATAAAATTCAAAAAAACCCATATTTTCTAGGCATCACAGGGGTGAGGATCGAACCCGGACCTTTCGGCTCTCACCCAGGAGGCCAAGGCCATACCCAACTATGTCATCGTCGCTGGCTGTTACTTCTTTTTAAATCTTAATAAATTTCATGTGTTTTTTTATCAGTTTTAAAATCACTCTTGAATATACGTAGACTGCGTAAATGACTTATTTAAAATGTTGTTAGTTTAGTAGTTAGTGCAAGTTTATTGTAAAATATTTTTTTAATTATGTTGTATATTCTAATATACCACTGCACGGCGATTGTCTTTCCGTTATTGCAGTGGCAGGTCCGTATTGGATGCGAGTGGCAAGGGATCGGTCATCTTGGCGTTCATTGAAGGAGGTCTCTGTGTACAGCATGAATAGAAGCTGATGATGTTGATGATATTAGACCAAGTAAAATGAAAAAAAAAACACCAAAAAACGGATCATTAGAGAGTAGCAGTGAAGTGTTACAATACTTCCTCGTAATTTCCAGACAAAGCAGTACATTGGTAATAGTACCAATTTACACCCCTCTTGTTAAATCGTGTTCTACAGAAGTATCTCGAATTTCAGACATAATTTTGTCGCCGTGTTTGTTTCTAACTTTTTTTCTTTACTTTAAAAAAGAACAGATATCAATATGACAGGATATTACCGTGAATTAAAATTTCAATTTACGTATATGTATTAAAAAATATAATCTTTATGCCATCAAGTGAGTACCTACTACACATGAAATATCGTCATTTCCAATGTTTGACCTCTAACTTACATAAAAAACGCGCGAAGGTTCTTGATTTACGACATGAATAACTTAATTATAATGTACAGAAATCATAATCGTTAATACGTTAAGGTTTTTTGATTAAGTAAGTCCGAACAAAAGCTATTAAAATTGTGCCTTGAAATACTTAGGGAGTCATAAAAAGCTTTGATACGACCCCGTTCAGCTCTTGTAAGAGCTTTTAGAATGATTTAGCTTTATTCTAAGGCTATTACTCTCAACTTTGCCTGCTAGTATTCCTTTTTAGACAAAAACTCCTTAGGCTTTTATGTTTATGCGTAATTCCAAAATATTTTTTTAATATTTTATTGAGCTTAAAGTTGTACATCTCTTTCGACCTTTGTGCACCTCACTTTTCTTTTCTTATATTTTTTATATCATTCTCATCATATTCTCATAGTTATTAATAAATTTTATGTAGCATTTAAAAGTTATTTAAAATATTTGTCAGTATACTCATTGACCCATTTCAGTCATCTTATGAATACAAATTTCTTTTAATAAATACCACCTCCCATACCGTCCTCCCATCTGGTTTAAGTCCACCGACTTTCCGTTGTGTTATGGCCTCCACTCCTCATTTTATTTTGCGCAGGGAAATGCTCTTAAGCATCCCCAGGCGGGTATGTGGGACACGCTGTGCCCGAAAGGTGGTAAGGTGGACGCAGCTCTACCTACCAAAATCCGGCGAGGGCCACAAATGCCACCTTTACTGAGGGGCCCCGGATCTGTTGAGCAACAAGGCACCTCGACGGCTAGTCAGTCCCCCAAGGGACCGACGCAACCTACATAGAAGGGTTATCCCGCACCACAGATTTTTTTTTTTTTTTTTTCGGATGGATCTATGCTAATGGCCCGAAGGCCCTAATGCTTCAACGGATTGGTGTGAGCCCATTCGGCTCACTTTTGATTGGGGGGTTGCCCCCCGCCTACCGTGCAGTCTGCGACCACACGGCCTCCTGGCGTCGGTTGTGCGCACCACAGAATAACCCCTCCCAACGACGGAACAGTGCAATGGGGTGGGATTCCCATCCTCGTCCCTTATCCCACCCTGATCTTTTGTCGCCTCTTCTTATAGGAGTACAAAGAGCAGCTCCCTCGGTTCAATTGGCTTCGCCCAAGATGCTGGGTTCACCTTAGGCTACTGAGCCCCACCACCACGACAAGGCTTGAACCATAGTGTCCCCACTATGGTTCAAGCCTTGTCGTGGTGGTGGGTGGTGGGCCTCCGCTCCTCTTTTAGCCTACTGGAATCAATACTTATATGGAAAAAGACATTTCATCTTCCAAGTTTTCCTAAAATATTCAAATATCTTAACTAATATATTAGATATGTAATTAACACGTGCAATAGAGAGGAAATTAGAATAAGATATTTTACTGAGAATTCTTTGTTACTAAATAAATTTAAAAACATACAATAAATAACTAAACTAAGCCGCTAAAAGGTTATACATTTCTGATTAAAACATAAAAAAAATCTCTAGTATTCCTATAAAAGTATTACTTACATATATAACAATGTTTCTGTATTTCTACACATAAAAGTGTTTTCCGCCATTTAAACATAAAAAGGCCGGACTGTATGGGATATAACGGGCATAAAAATATTTGGAGCTTGGGTACCATAATTGAAGACATCCACAAATACAGGCCAGGATAATCTTCGCACAATAAACACGAATGGCTCGTGTTTCACACTCCAATAAAACTTTATCGAAAATGCTTTTAAGCGGTTATTTTTTAGGGAGATTTTAACAATTTCACTTATTAACTTTGGCCTACCGCTTTTTTGCATGGGGCCAAGTTGATTACACCACATTAAATAAACACCAAATATAGGGATTATGATCTATGTTTGGTTGCTGGTTCAGTTTGGTTTGTATTTTTTTAATAGAAGAAGGGGCAAACGGACAGTCGGTTCACCTGATGGTAAGTGAAAAGTGACATCCATAGACACCCGCTACATTATTAGCAGGTGCGTTTTTGGTCTTTCAAATATGAGTATGCTCTTTTCTTGAAGGTCCCTTTTCGATTCCTAGTGACGGTGACTGACCACTTAAATAAACCTGTCCCATAATAACAGTCTAGTAGCTTGTATCTGGTCGATTGCTAAATTAACATTAGATACTGGTATGATCTACTGATCTACCTACCTTGATAAAGTAACAGCAAATTTACATTCATTAAGAAAGCTGTTCGCAGTGACTCAAACGTTCATAGATTATACATTAAATATTTTCTGAAATTAAGATACTGTATATTAATTAAATATTAATAAGAATATCACGGTCTCCGAGATGGTGAAATATCAACTATCTTCAGCGTTCATTGTCTAAGTCGTATCAGCAAGAGGATATCATCCCATATTACGACGCCAAGTCATTGAGCATAATAACCAGAATAGAGCGGTGATGCTATGTGCTTTTTTGTGCTGCGACGCTGCGCATGTTCAGCGCTCTGATTGGCCGACTGATGGCCATTGATGATGATTGGCGGATGGGACGTACACACAGGGTTAAATCACTGATTAGTTTCGATTTGAATTTTCTGCCTCACATTACTACTCTACCGGTTTTATGCTTGGTACGCCAAGTTGATATACTCACATTTAAAATAATCTGTTTATGACTATCCAATAACAGTGAGAGATCCATTATCATATTTCCATTTAAATATTGCAAAATTTCGACCCGAGACTTGTGTTACAACTTGCAATACAAAATCGTATCTATAATAACGTAATTATATAACTTTCTCATTTTAAAATTTGTATAACATAATGCATTAGACATGCTTAGTTGAATTGAATTAGTTGAATAGCTTTAGCAAAATCGGAGCGGTATTTTTGGAGCGAGTTTAAGAAATATATAAAGCTAAGTGCCCCTATGTTCATCCTAATGAAATAATTAATACGGATGAACCCACATTTGGTAATAATTTTTTTGACTGTTTGAGTTACGCCATTTTCACATTTATGACGCTAGAACTCATCAAAGAGCCGTTTTCCAGTATATATTCCTACCTCTTTGGTTTTTCCATCGAATATTATCAGCACCACTCTCAGTTCTTACTGTCATTGGAATGTAAAACAACGTCATCGAGTTTAAATAAGGGTGAGGCCAAACAAGCGTAATTTTCTGAGCTGAGGCCGGAGAGTCGTGTAAAATGAGTATGGCACAAACAGGTCTTTAGTATGCAATAAGCAACCGAATGCAACGTCAATTCCGCGACTCATTTTACGCGACTCATAGCTCAATAAATTACGTTCGTTTGGCCTAACCCTAAGACAGAAATCGTTGCCTATTTATTTTTAACAAATATTTTGAAAAATAGAGAGTAGACGTTTTCATACTCAAGGGTGCTCTAAGGATGTACTGAACTAAATATTTTTTTCTAATAATAATTAAAGGGAATAATAGTAACTAACGACCTTAAAGAGCTGTTAAAAGAAAATATGTACAAAATTGTTGTAGCAATGATTTTAGTTTGCATGGTGATTTGTATTGTATAGGAAATGTATAGTAATAATAGAGGCTATTGTGTATTAATGCATTTAATATTTTCATAGAGTAAATAGTTTTGTGTATTTCTCCGTTATCTCTATTAGTTTGTTCTGCGCATGTCTAAAAAGCAGCCAATTCGGATGTGGCCTCAGCTTCCTAGCAGGAAAATCTGTGATTCATTTAGCGATAAAGCCTACGCTATAAGCTCTAGCTAGTAATACCATTGTAACGTCAAACAATAAATGTAGATATTATGTACAAAGTTTATTTAATCACATTTCTTTATTGGACAGGATATATGTGACAAAACTTGGTCTATGCGGGGCGGTATTTTATAACAAAATCGGTTGTCTGTAAAGTCGGTTTACTGACGATAGTTGAACGTGAAAACGTCATAAGAAAATGGAACGCCTCATAGCGAGGTAACGCCGCATACGACATCGCATACGTCATGTTTTTTCGTTCTTGCAGCCGGCTCCATCGAATTATAAGACGTTGTCACGCCAAAAAAATCAGTTGTCTGTAAAGTCGGTTTACTGACGATAGTTGAACGTGACAACTTCATAAGAAAAGGGAACGCCTCAGCAAGGTAACGCCGCATGCGTCATGTTTTTTCGTACGTGCAGCCGGCTCCATCGAATTATAAGACGTTGTCACGTTCAACTATCGTCAGTAAACCGACTTTACAGATAATCGATTTTTTTCTTACGCACATATAGTCTAGAGTGCTTCATCATCATCATTATCGTCATGCCCTATCCATCAACTACTGAACGTCAAGTTTCTCAATAAACGCCAAAACCACCGATCTCTCGCCACTCGCATCCAACTTGGACCGGCCACTTCACAGAGATCGTCTTCCCACCGGCTTTATCGTGATCGTCACTGACATTTTTCCATCCATTACCGGTAATAGGCTTGTAGCCCACCACTAGCATCTAACCAGGTTCAGCCGCTGCAGGGAGATCGTGGCCCCATCCAGTCGGAGGTCGACCGATCGTTCTCATTTCCCGAACTAAAGTTTTCCGAAGGCCTCCACCCTCATTCTATTATCAAGCCGGCCATCGGTTTTCCGCAGTCTCGTATTATCGCCTATGTTTCTCATTTACCTATATTTCAAACTAAATTAGAAATATAGTATCCTCATAGCATTTGAGTGGCGTGGTTGTTAAACTAGGACCACAATGGCGAGAAAATTGTCTCTTGTTATATGTAGATTTCAAAATTAGATTTTGTTTATAATATAATATCTAGTAATTGTTTCATACTCGACAGTAAAAATGTTGTAGTAATCTAGAGAAACATTTAAAATACCTAGTAAATACACGCAGACCGCATTATTTTATAGAAGAGAATACAATAGTATACAAAGAGAAATGATTGTATCATGTCGTAAGATTTGGGCCTATGTTCTATATTTTATTCTTGTCGCAGATAAATTTATTTGCGAGTCACAATATATTATTTCGTATATGTATGAAGACTTGACACATTTAGAAATACTTCTGCAATGAAGTAGTATATGTATAAGATCCCCACCATGGTTCACGCCTTGCCGTGGCGGTGGTGCTCAGGAGACTAAGGTGAACCAAGCACCTAGGGCGAAGCAGATTGAGTCGAAGAGCAACTCCCTCTTTGTACCCCTCTTATAAGAAGAGGGGACAAAATAGCAGGGGGCAAGGGGTGAGGATGGGAACCTCACCCCATTTTACTGTCCCGACGTTCGTTCTGTGGTGCGGGACAACCCTTCTGTGAAGGTGGCGTTGGTCCCTTGGGGAATGACTAGCCGTCGAGGTGCGCTGTGGCTCTAAAGATCCGGGGCACCTCACCAGGCGGCATTGGTGGCACTCGCCGGGTTTTAGTGTGTAGAGCTGCGTCCACCATACCATTTTTCGGGTCCCACATACCCGCCTGGGGAGACGCCACTTCTTTGCGTTACGCCTCAGATAGATGCGTAAATTAATTTAAAAAAAGATGTCGTTTACGATAAAATGAAAATAAGCCGGTTTGGATTACAGTGAGTAAGCTACTTAAGTGTAGACCTGATCATTGCCTTGGCGCCTGGCCGACACACATTTAAAATCATCAATCATGCAGATTTCGTAAGTTTTGGTTCTTCGGTGTTAGCAAGCTGTTGTTATGCGTATTGTTGAGGTGCAGAGTTATGAAAAATTCCTTTTTTTAAAGTAGCAATAACTTGAATCCAAACGCTGCAAGCAGATAATATACTTTTATTTCTTTAACGCCGGGAAATGCTTCGAGGCATCCCGCGGGGAAGTGGGACTCCCCAAGTGGGTATGTGGGACTCGATGCACCAGAAAGATGGTAAATGGACGCAGTTCTACCTACTAAAACTCGGCGAGTGCCACTAGTGCCTTGGTGAGGTACCCCCGGATCTGTTAAGCTAACAGGGCACCTCGACGGTTAGTCAGTCCCGCAAGGGACCGACGCCCCCTCCACAGAGGGGTTGTCCCGTACCACAGAACAACCCCTCCCAACGTCAAAACAGTACAATGGGGTGAGGTTCCCATCCTCACCCCTTGCCCCCTGCTCTTATGTCTTCTCTTCTTATAAGAGGGGTACAAAGAGCCCCCTCGGCTTAATTGGCTTCGCCCAAGATGCTGGGCTCACCCTAGTCTACTGAGCCCCACCGCCACGTCAAGGCCTGAACCATGGTGGGTGCAGGACTTTAACCTGCTAAAAGCACCCCGGTGTTCCTCGTCTGACCTATTATAAGTGGGGTACGGGGTACACACTCTTGCTTTCACCAGATCCCCCGCCTACAATGCCGGTAAATCTCTCATAATTCAATTTAAGTTGGTACCCGTAATATCTAAATGTTAAACAGCTCAACAACTACATCATAGCTACAAATATTATTTGAATAATCCTAATACAATTTTCAATAGGTTTTGTATACAGTATTCTGATCGTATACTATTTTGTTACAGTAAGTTTGATCACTGTAGATAACTTTTGCGCATACATTTAAAATTAGCATGTTGTAAATAGAAGCTGGAATATTCCAGAAAGTCGTGTACGCATCACTTAGTGACGCTTTTACACAAAATATAATCAAAAGTGACAGCTATGCTGTCCCATTCCGTGCGGTTTGTGATTTTCCGGTGGGAGGAAACTCACAAACCGCACCCCGCGCCCTATGGGGGGATAGGGAAAATAATCTCTGGTCGTCGGTAGTTACCATAAGGCTCCGACTGCTCGTTTTTTAATGTTAGTTGGATAGGCAAACTGGCAAACGTACCATTTCTAGGTAAGTGGTCGACGTCGCCCATAAACATAAACTAGTTTACCTGGAACGAGCCCAGACAACTCATTTATATGTTGCCTATCCTGAGACATAAGATGTTAGGTCTCGGTGCCAGTAATTACACTGCCTGTCTTGCCCTTCTTTCCGAAATACAGTAAAACTGTTTCACGGGAGAAACAATCAAGATGGTGGCCCATACAGCCGGGAGCGCGGCACAACGCTTCCCTCCCACCGGTAAGTCGTTTGCCCCCTTATGACACAAAAAAAGACCTATGGCAGAATGTGGAGCGTTTCACATAACCTCTAATATTTTAATCTTAACATTTACTAAACAATTTTTATCTAAAGATTACATACGTTTGTGTTAAGATAATGAAAATAACTTTGGGATTAATTATATAAAGAAAACTTACGTTTGTATTATAAGTTAGCTTTGACTAAACTTATATACCTATTATCTATGATTAATTAGATTTTGTGATTTTGTGAGCGACGATGGCTTAGTGGGTACGGGCTCGGCCTCTTGAGTGAGAGACGAGAGGTCCGGGTTTGATCTGACCCCACACCTCTGGAATGCCTAGAAATGGGCTTTTCATAATTCCTATGTGCACCTGAACATGAGACCATCGCTTGTTCACCGGTGAAGGAAACATCGTGAAGAGACCTGCATGCCTGATGAGATTAAAAGTCTTTGAAGGTGTGTGAAGTTCACCAACCCGCATTGGGCCAGCGCATTGGTGAACTATGACCCAAAACCCTCTTCGCCTGATTTCGAGGAGGAGACCCGTGCCCAGCAGTGGGACATATAAGGGTTGATATTATTATATATAATTAGATTTACGAAAGTTCTATTGAATGTACATTTCTAATTAATTTACTTAAAAGCTATTAGTAACTATTTGTATCTAATATAATAATAATACTATCTACTGACGCTTTTTACACTTTTTAATATATAGGGAATCATCCCAAGAGGTCATATTTACTTTTATTCTAATTAAAATAAAGTAAAAGTTACGTTTTGTGGGAGGCCTATGTTCAGCAGTGGACGCATAGAGGCTGATGATGATGATGATGTTGAAAGTAAAAAGTTTTTATTTAATAATTACATTGAAATATCATATTGAACGTCAAATAACTCTACTACCGGTTCCAAAGCTAGTCCACTGAAACAAACTTAGTGAAACTAATCTTTTGAATATTTTACAATATACAATATTATATAGAAAGAAGACTCGTAGTGAATTTCTTATTCCCAAGATAAAAAAAGTAATAAATAATAAAGTATTTTATTTTATAATATCCCTTATCACACAAACAGTTTTTTTGAATTTATTTATTGACAGGTTTTGAACGTTTTCTGGGATCCCTTTGTAAAAACGTAAACCTTGACCTATAAAAGACTTTATGTAGTCTAAAATGGCAGAAGCTTATCTTTGTTCCTTGTATTTCTATCGCGATTATAGCATTTTTTTATAAATTCGTTTATATTTTTGCAAACGTACACTTTTACAAATATGTATGTAGACCTTTGTATACTCTGAAATCTAGACGCAACAGTCAAAATGTTTAGTACTTTGTTTTTTTTTATTTCTCTCTAAGACCCAGACTGTATAACATAGCTCGAATAGTCCGCTTCTGCAGTACGAAAATAATATTTTTCATATTATTAAGATTGAAAAAAACATCGGAAAAACTGACACCTGTGATGATCTTTCAAGTCCTAAGACTACAAATTACTTTCCTTTTTAAGTAAAATTCCGTAAGTATTTCAATTCGCAAGAAAACTAGTTTGCTAGTTTGTAAAATAATACCGTTCAAATCCGACCGACTGTCCGTTTGCTCCATCTATAAAAAAGTAGAATCCACTATCATGGTATCATACTGAGAATTGACACACTAGAGTATCGTACATTAAATGTAATGGAGGTTGAGATAATGACGTTACAGCGCTGATGGACCTTTTACTAGGGCAGGAGGACCTTTGAGATTACTGAAAGATATTTTTGACTAATTGATTTTGGTCGCTGTATATTATGATCATCATAATTAGGTATCATCTTTATATTGAAATTTTAGGTGGGTTAGCCAAGATGACATGGTACAAACGTAAACGCTAGTAGAAAACTAATAAATATATGGAAATGACATTTTACATCGATAAATTACGTGGTCTTAAATGTCATTTCCATACATTAATTAATTTTCTACTAGCGATTATGATTGTAGAATGTCATCTTGGCTAACTCACCATGTCAGATTTTTTTACGATCCTAAGTCATATTTTAATCATGCAGTATTAAATACATACACCATAATTAATATAAAACATTAAGAAATTATAGGTTAAAAACCTACAACGCAAACCTATAAGCGATTTTAATAAGAGATAGTTAAGAACCATTGCTAGAAGGCTGTTTGCTTTTAAATAAAAAAAGTGTTTGCGTTTGAAGTAAAATTTTATAAAAGTCTGAGTTACTCTTTAGTCACGTGTTAAGAATTTTTACTTAAAAAAATGAACATTTGCGCTTTTTATTGGTCAAATCATTATTAAGTTCTTGATTTTTTCTTGTATTTTAAAACCTTTGAATTGTTTTTTACTTTGCTAATCACAATTCATCCTTTTGAAAATACTTTAAATAAATAATCTTAATTTAATATACTCTTTTCCACGAGTTGGCGTTTAACTTATAAGACAAGAATCATAAAGTATATGCTCATGACCAGTGTAAGTTTCTATTTCTGAATAGCGGAAACTATCTGCACAGTCTATAGAATACTGAGCGTTACTTCCGTCAGAAACAAGAAGCGTGGAGTATATGACAAACTCTCGACCAATGCAAAGTTACTATTTTTGAATATAGAATACTGAGCGTTGCTTTCGTCAGAAATAAGAAGCATGGAGTATATGACAAACTCTCGACCAATGCAAAGTTACTATTTTTGAATATAGAATACTGAACGTTACTTCCGTCTAAAAAATCTGTTATCCTCTAGTCGCACCTAAAGAAGTTTTACTTCAAAAAAAACGCATCTAAATAACCTGTATAATAAACCTGTTTGAGAACTACGGTGTTACAGACAGACACACAGACACTTAGTGACAAATTTTACAACACCCGTCTTTTGGTCTTTTCTGTCGGAAGTTAAAAACAGGTATGCTGTCGCGTTTCGTGCGGTTTGTAAGTTTCCGGTGGCCCATGGGTGGGGATGGGGTAAAGGAGGGCAACGTGTCTGCATAACCTTCTGTGCGGTGTCGGAGGCTCCAACTGCTCATTTGCCTCCCTATGATATAAAAATACACTGAGTAACATAAGATATAAAATAATTATCATCAATCCGGATACGTCTGTTAACGCGGTCGAAGCTGCGGGCACCGGCTAGTTACATATAAGTTGTTGAAAGTATCCGAAAAGTCTGAAAGTAAATTAACAAATTCCTAAGAATCCATAAAAAGTAATTTTATTGCGATAAAGGTGTATATTTTTAGCCGAAAGTCAATATTTTCGTTTTATATTGCTATTTTACTGGCGGCGATGGAAACCAGCTTTGTGACTCATATTATGCTCGACACATACCAAGTAGGTCCTATTTAGATTTTGAATATAAATGTTACTGTCTGCAATAAAACTCACACATTCTTTGTCGTCAACTCTCTTTCTGTTACTTAATTTTAAAATTACATATTAAGAGCGTAATGTATTGATTATCCTAAGAAAATTTTATGGATATTGAACATAAACTATTTTATTATCTACGTACTAAACTTCATAAAACGTACAAACATGCGATGCTTCTTAGTTTGCTTAAAAATTAAATAAATGTTTAAGAGCAGGTACTATCATCATAATTATCATTCTTTTTTCTACCACTGCTGGTCCCCTTTCATTTCTATAAATTGACTAAAAGTAATACCATAAAAACCTAAGCAGTCATAGGGACCGCCGATAAAAGTGAAAACGCAGCGACACAGAGGCCTTAGACAAAGTAACATTAAAAAAACGATAACGAAGTTCGAAAAGAATAAAATGTATGGGATTGACATAAGCCGTCATCAATTATCTCACTCGTTATCGTTATCGCAAGTTGGTAGACAATGTTAAAATTCGTATCAAAATCATAAACTGTCAATTGGTTATCGAACACTTATGTCAAACTTATGTTATTTTATCCGTGGGCGTGGGCCATGGAGGGCAACATTTTCAGTATTTTTATGAGTTATAGTGTGTATGAGGTCTATTTACATAGATATTCTTTTTGATATTTGGTCCGATTTGACACTTCTTGTCAAACTTTGTTGACACTTGACAGTTGTTTTTGTTGCACTGTCACGATCTTTGATTGATCATTGGCTAGAAAATTATTATCGTTATCTTAAAGACGATAACGAATTTCGGCTACAAAGCGATGTCACTTTGTCTACAGGCCCTGCACTCAGAAATGAAGAGTAGTTGACTGTATCTTTCTCGCTCGGGCACACTCGGCGGTCCCGAGTTCACCCGATCAAGCCTTTCAACTCCGAGCGTGTTGGATCAGCTTCACTTCACTTCACACACAGCCTTAAAGAAGTTTTAACTTCAAAAACATAATTATTACTATGACACATTGAGTATTAATAAAAAGTATGTATTATAAATGTAACATATATAAAGCGATAGTCCGTTTTGTAAGTAATACGATTCGGCCCTTGGCCATATACATTTAAAACATTAAAGTCTTATCAAGCGTTTGAAATATATCGGGAGTTTCATAAGCATTGTGAGCACAAGATGAATTAATTTCACAAAGAAATTATGGTAATGGTACAGAAGATACCGGTGACGCTGTTACTTCGTCAATCCCTTGAAACATAATCTTATTCTAAAAGATTTATGACGACGCCAGCCTACAGCCACGATTTTCTTTCCCCGTGGCATATTATATAACAGCAATATATGACGCAAAAAGGAATTATTTAGTCACAAAGTGCGAGCCTCCTGACACAGACTTCGGCGATTAAAGTATTTGTTTTTGAGATGAAAGCGGGACAAACAAACAAAACAAGGATACAACATTATATATGCGTCATGCCAATGTATAATTGCGGAATCGATGTCAAAATATTCGAAGTTTCTTTTTTAGTTGACAAAAAAAGGCAGATGAGCCACGCGATGGAAAATGTTGAGCTTGAACTTAACCAAATTCATTGGTATGTACGTTTTCAAACCTTATGTAGGCAGTAATAGTACGAGAAGCCCATCTTAATTCATTTTTTATTTCAGGGACAGTAAACAAGATTTATATTATTTTCTTAAGTAAAAGCGTTACAGAATATAAGTTCTGTCGTTCAGACGTAGATAGAGAGATTTTTTTTTAATATACATTTTAGTTAACTCTAAATCTTTGATATATATATTAAGATGACATACTTGCACAGTATAATTAATTCTATAACGTCAGGAAATGCCTTGTTTATGAGACTCATAGATAACTTCGTCATATCAAGCTTTTTGAACATCAATTGAATCTCGCGCTGGCCCCAAGGCAAAACCAGCGAAACTGAGCGAACTGGCAAAACAAATTCAGTTGTTTTTCTTTGAAAAGAACCTGATTATCCAACAGGCTTACTTAAATGTATGCATGGAATAGTAAAAAAGAATATCATGTTATGTGGTAATGGGAGTTGAATTTTTTACTCACTTCCGCCTTTGATCCAATTCCTCGGATGTTTTTCACATTTATTTCGGTTTATGTAACACCCTCTTACTTGCTTTTTGCATATGTCCCCCTTTACAACCCGATTGACAAATACAAAACGACTTTTGATTATTAATCAAATATTTTGGCGACCTCTGTGGCTCAATGGCCAACCGCCACGAAAAAAAATCTGTTTTCCTGGGTCATGAATGTGTATTCAATATATTATATTAATAAAAATCCTAAATATATGTATAGTACAAAAGTATCTATTAAATATATTTCCGTTGTCTGGTATTCGTAAGAGAAGTTCTTCGAAAACTTACCACGGACCAGATTGATGTGGTGTATAAGCGTCTAATAGATATTATTATTTTCATATGATATTAAAATGGTCCTCATTTTCAGATTCGTTGATTTAACAACGCTTACGCTTCAGAAAATACTATCATTGCAATCAACTAGTTTGATGCTTTAAAAAAAAACGAGTAATTCATTTTAATTAATTAAAAAAGCTAATTATTAAAAAAGTTTTCGGTTGACTTCGATGAATATGGTACAGTTTCTTCTTGTTCACGGGCGTCCGACTTCTTCATGTTCATGGAAACAGATCGTTACGGATTAAATACTATCAGTGTCGTAGTATAAAACCATACTCTAAAGTGGTCTTTTTTCTAAAATACAAAAGGATGAGTTTAGTACTGTTATTTAGTAAGCTTTTATAATAAAAAATAAGTTTTTCAGTGTGGTGGAAGTTATTTGTATCAAGAAATATAATAATTTTGGACGCGCCACAGCCAGCAGCTGCGTCACAACCCTGCACTGCGATACTCTACATTATTTAGAACGGCCACACATTTATTTTGCAAAAACAACTTTTACATTTTAATTCTTTTAGGACTATGGAAATGTTTTATGCTTAAAATCTTATTTTAAAACGTGAATAATTTTTAATTTTTATATTGTAACTAAAATAAAATACCGCTTCATTTATCTCGTTTATATATTTGGGGATTACACTTCCAAAAGACGAATTCGTATTTCTAAGCAATAATATATTATATAAGATAGTAAACACTTGATTAAAAATGAAAAAAAAAACGAAAATGAAAAATCGCCATTATTGTATTGATAGGAGAAGAATTACCTTTTATATGAAGAAGGTGGCAAAAAAATTACATCCGATCATTACGGAGCTCCTTTTTATCATTTCGGTAAGTGCTAAACTTAGCGAGCGGGTTGGCAGTTAAGAGAAAAGTGGACCACTTTGCCAACACAAAGTTACTCAAGACTATTGAAATTTTAACTTTTGAAAAAGTGTTATTTATGCAAAGTAGATATATGGCGCTACTATTACACAAAATTAAATGATAAATATGCATCGAAATCATGATATGCTTTAAAAAGGGGATACCAAAGTAATTAAATAATAAAATATTTATTATCACACAATCCTCTCACTTTTCTTTCTCTTTCTCTCTGTCTCTCTCTCTCTCTCTCTCTCACACACCCACACACAAATTTACCCAATCCGAAAAATATAAAATATACTAAGTTTAGATAATATAAATACATAATTTTGCTATCTTATATTATATTGTTTACTAGAAAATTGTGCCCGTTTTAATTATAACTGAAATAAAGATTACTAAGGGGAGGAGACCTAGTGTTCTCAAACAAAGGCCTCGAGCCTAGCTTAGGCACCAGTCTCCCACTATATTAGTGCTCATATTATTATGTCATGTTACAATATTGAGGTAAAGAAATAAATAAATCTCATTATTATTATTATAGAGATGTCACCAACAAAAAGTTAATAAGCGCCCTCAGGCTGTTGTAAATGCCCGCTTATTTGTGATCTAACAAGTTTTTTATGGATCAAGCAGGTGCAATACTATATTATATAATGTAATGTAATGATCACGTAATCTTCGTCCTTTGGATTTTTTTACTTATTTTTTTTTTGTATATTGCTTTTAATTATTATTTCTATGGAGATAATGCTAGCAATTTTTTTGACGTGGCCAAAAATTGTTACAAATAGAGGTCATTTTACATTTACAATATTAGAATGAATAAGGTCTATTGAGTTATCAATCATAGGTAGAGTTAAAAATAGTTTGCATATTTAAGACAGGATTTGGTTAGTTAAATAAAAGGAGAGCTTAACGATAGCCTCACGAGTTCCTACTTATATAAGCCGTACATAAAAGTATGCAGTAAATATGAAAATATTTAATTATTTATATTACATATATATTATAAATATAAATATATATTATAAATATTATTGGTTAAAGTGTAGTGTATTTATTTTAACATGCTTCAATTACTTACTCATTGAATATGGTATTGGCTTAAAATAGGAATGTCTTACAGAAAAATTATGTAGATGATTTAAGACACCGATGTACTAATTATACCGTTTCGGTATTAGGCATGAAGTCTATAATCACCAAATAATGTTTTAAGTGCATTACATTAGAGTGAAAAGGCTATTGTCCGCTCTTCAATACACAAGCGCTAATGATGTTAAAAGGTAAAGGACGTACATTCTCTATAATCAATTGCAAAGATGAGGATATTTAGCAAAACCACTAAAATAGTGAACGGTGTCTAAAGTAATTTGAACCGTATTGCATGCTCATGTGAGGCATCGCTTAATGTGAGCGAGTGGTGGATGGTAAGGCGGCGGGCCGAATGCGTTCTCGCAAGCCTCAGACCTCGACAAAAAGAAAGGACCGTTAAATAATGACGATAGTTGCACGCTACCGAGTGAAATGCTCGTAGGGATGGTGTGTTCTGGTGAGATGAGCACTTTAGTATTTAAGAGCGGGTCGGCGTGGCGAATGTCATCAGTCAACCCAAGCTCACTTACTCGGGAACATCTCCAAGAGTTTGGAACCGTTTTGACTAGTTACCTCAAGCCGTAGTTTTTAATACTATACTTGTTCTACCCAAGCTCAATATGCGTGCTTTTGTGGTGAGTTTGCTAGCGGTCAATTTTTTTATTTTCTTACTTTCGGCAAAAGCGATACTTTTTTAAATATTTTTATTTATTGATAAAGATTTTCACAGTGATATGAAGTGAAGTGTTTAGTGACTATACTATAGTTCGTTCATCGATTTTGTGATTTTTATTTAAAATTAGAATTGTGTGAGTGATTCAGATGGATAGATAAAGGAAATAAGGATTTTATAACAGTGACATTAATACAATGTAACTTAAAAAAACTACTATTTTCCTTTAGGGTATCTACACGGTGATGATCATGACTGATCTAGTACTTTACCAATTCCCTCCTACTGAATGAAATGTCTATAAGATAGGCTTTCTTTTCTAAGTTTTCTATGAAAAAAGTCTGTTTTAATAAGAATACTCAGGAAAATAACACACGCTCTATAACCAGGAACGATATTCAATATTCAATTTAATTCTGTTTGCGTAATGGTTTCTACCAGTACTCCAATTTCCTTATATTGTAATTCTAAAGAAACTTTCGTGTTGCGTCACATTATTATTATTCTACGTGTTCGACAAAACTATACGAAAAAAATATTATTTGGTTTAGTCCAGGAGACAGGTTGTGATTAATGCATACTAAATATTTTTATAGGTCAAAGATTTTTTTTAAACATGATAAAATAACATCGTAATTTTTTGTATGATCGCTGCGCATAAATCAGTTTAGATATTTAGGTCTGGTAGGACCGGAAATAAAGAAAATCTAGGGTTTTGTAGTATTCTTGTTAAATGTGTTTTGATAACTTTATAATAAAATATGGCTAAGCGAAATTTTAGTGTACTGGTTTTCATTTTGTGAATATAATAATTTTAAAGTAATAATATTAGAATATTTTATATTAGAAAAAATATTCAATTAAATTTTCTTTGTACAAATGAAAATGATATGGCTAAAAGCTCTTAAAATAACCATCCTCATAGTTATAACAAAGTAGTGGTATATATTATATAATTATACAAAATATATGACGCTATTTATTATTTCTGATAAAAGTTCCTCTATTGAAATTTTTACGACATACTTTTTAGGAAAAAAAGAGCCGTAGTATTCTTTGTTCATCAAATACTTGAAAACTATTTGTATTAATAAAGTGTATATCTTCAGGTACTCGCCTGTGTGGCACTGGCATACGGTCGCCCGGAGCCCCCAGTCGGCTACAGCTACTCGGCTCCTTCTGGAAGCTATGGCGCACCTATCCTCAGCGGCCATGATGGCATCTCTTCAGGTGGAATTTCTCTTGGGGGACACTCATCTGGCATTTCCCATGGCGGATTCTCAGGAAGCTATTCGTCCGGTGGCATTTCCCTAGGTGGAATTTCTGGCGGACATTCATCTGGAGGACTATCCCTTGGCAGCTCCAGCTTCGGAAGCAGCATTGGTGGTGGATTCGGTGGTGATTCTGGTTTCGGAGGAGGCTTGGGCGGCGGCTTCGCTTCCGCTCCTCTGGTCCAAAAACACATCTACGTTCACGTACCCCCACCAGAACCTGAAGAACAGAGGGCACCCCGCATCCACTCCGTCGCCGCACCCCAGAAGCACTACAAGATCATCTTCATCAAAGCCCCAGCTCCCCCTGCCCCAGTTGCCCCAATCATCCCAGTTCAACCTCAAAACGAAGAGAAGACCCTCGTCTACGTTTTGGTTAAGAAGCCTGAACAGCAGCCAGACATCGTCATCCCCACCGCAGTGCCCACTCCACCCTCCAAACCAGAAGTTTACTTCATCAAATACCAAACCCAAAAGGAATCTGGTGCTATCGGTGGCATCGGCGGTGGCGCTATTGGTGGCGCTGGACTTGACGGTGGTGCTATCGGAGGTGATATCGGAGGTGGTATTATTAGCGGAGGTTCAATTGGTGGTGGTTCAATCAGCAGTGGCGATCTCGGTGGTAGTTCTGGAATCGACGGTGGCCTTCTTAGCGGCAGTGCCGGCCATGGCAGCGTTGAAAGCTCATCATCAGAATTGGAAGGCGCCCACGGAGGAGCTACCAGCACCCAGTACGGCCCACCCGGTCACGTTGCAGGCCCTCTTCACTAAGCTACCATTCGCATACATGTAGGTGGTAGGATATTACCAACAGTATTTATTGCTAAGCGAAAACGATTTCTATATGCCTGAAACGAATGAAACGACTGATCAAAAAGTGCCCACTCTCTACCACCTGCGGTCCTGCGGGTGGACACTTGTACATAGATGACCTCATGTTCATCCGCAGGGTTATCATCCCCATGTGATCACTCATGTTGCTCATCGCCGTTTAGTTGACTTGTTATTAGTGCACAATGTTATATTGTATGAGTGTATTCGTTTTGTATGAGAATACGATTGTGTGGCGTTGCGTTATGTATTGCGAAATATACAATCCTGTTCTCATTTAAAACTTTTACTGCGACTGTTATGTATAAATAGCTTTTTATTTTTATAATAAAAAATATGATGCAATCGATTTTGTTTAATCGCCTTATAGCCTTGTAAGCTAGAGGTTCTCCTTTCTTTTTCGAATGGAATAATTGCGACGATCGATGTAATGGTCATTCCTATCAGATGGCCAAGTTACGCAATCGAGCAAGGCGTGGATTTGGTGTAAAGTGAGAGGATCGTACGTGTACTTGTTAGCCGCTTAATGGATCAAACGTGTAATCAAATTCGTGTAATTTAACAGTATTAAGTAATTATGTAAACTGATTACTTTATCTAATTTGTATATGGTTAAATTATTCACGCTTATGATCATTAATGAAACTTAAAACGTAGTAGCTCTAATTTCATGTTTTAGATTTGCTTTGCGCTAGAAATATTTTGTGATCTTTCGTCTCGTTTAATTCATATTATTACTTAATGTCTTTTGATGTTCTAACACCATGTATACATTTAATTTTGATTTCTAATTTAAGGATGTTAATGTCTTAAATGTTTAAAATAATTTACTGTTACCGATTTTTTTCATGATGTACCTGTACTCGGCTAACGCCCTCGCAAAGGAAAATATCTCAAAATAGATAAAATACCGTTTACTGGCAATTAGGTCCGAAGCATGAATATTTAAAACAGAATGTAAAATCTTATAGTTTTAGAGACAATCCGATAGAGGGATATCCGTGTCAAAATAAAGTCACGAGAAAAAAATCTTTACACATAAACTCACCCAAGATAAGGTGAAATGTCTTTTTTTTCGCTGAAATATTTTTAAATGAAATATATTGGAGCGAAAAAAAGACATTTCTTTAAAATGTTGAAAAATAGGATAAGATATACTTTATTGTTAGTGTCAATGTTGGCATGTCTGGCTTGATAAAAATCTTTGAAATAGACACTCTCGCAACAACGCCCCTCCCGGTAGGAGGGAAGCGCTGTGCCACGCTCCCGGCTGCATGGGTACCACCATCTTGCTTGTTTCCCTCGTGAAACAGCTTTGCTGTGTTTCGGACAGAAGGGACAGGCAGTGTAATTACTGGCACCGAGACTTAACATCTTATGTCGCAGGATAGGCAACACATAAATAAGTTGCCTGGGCTCGTTCCGGGTAAACTAGTTTATATTCATGGGCGACGTCGACCACTTACCATCAGGTAGCACGTTTGCCAGTTTGCCTATCCAACTAACATAAAAAAACCATTTTGAACCCAATTTTTGAATTCGAGTTCACGCTCATAAGAAGTTTTGTATGTCTAGATTCAATATACCAGAGAAATATAAAGTACCTTAGTTTTATATATATCCTAAAAGGGAGAAATAAGAGAAACAGGAAACCTGATGCTGATTCTGCCAGAAATTATATACCTCTATGTTGTGATATTTGCTAACTAGCATTAGACTAACGAAGCTAGAACTAAATCTATAACATCAGAAAACTATCTAATAACATTTTCCTTGAATCAATATAATATTCAAGGACCTGGACGGCGATGGTCTCCTTCTGTGAGGCAGTAACCTACCAGATGGAGGCCGACGAGCGGGTGAGAGAGGAGGCCGCCGAGGTGCACAGGAGGCGCTACTTAATGCGCCTCCAGTAACGCCCCTGTGCTCGTGTTGGATTCAGGATGGGAACCTGGGGCCTGTATAACACGGGGTCGCGGGGACTGCTTAGTAGCGACTCGACAGTCCCCCTTACAAGAAGTTGTCTGGCCATAGCCGGGGCCAGCCTGTCACTGGGGTAAGACCCTCAAAAAGTGGCTGAAGGCGCTCGCAGGGATTTCAGACTTTAGTTTACGGTAGGGCACTCCCAGGTGCGAGTCCCACATAGGGTCAGAATCTACCCGAGATCCTGGCAACATGCGTAAAAAGCATTTTCCTGCGATAACAAAAAAAGGACGATTCAAGGAGCCCGTATACATAACAACCATTAGAGGTTGCGTTATATCTAAATTCTAAAGTATTTCACAAAGCATACCTGAGTTTTACTTGAGGAATGCTTTTGCTACTGAACGTCTCAGTTTTATTAAAAAATCGGTTGTCTGTAAAGTCGGTTTACTGACGATAGTTGAACGTGACAACGTCATAAGAAAATGAAACGCCTCAGAGCGAGGTAACGCCGTATACGTCATCGCATACGTCATGTTTTTTCGTCCGTGCAGCCGGCTCCATCGAATTTTATATGACGTTGTCACGGCTAAATTCGGTTGTCTGTAAAGTCGGTTTACTGACGATAGTTGAACGTGACAACGTCATAAGAAAATGGAACGGCTCAGAGCGAGGTAACGCCGCATGCGTCATGTTTTTTCGTTCTTGCAGCCGGTTCCATCGAATTACAAGACGTTGTCACGTCAAAAGGAATATTTTATATAATTTTTAAATTATACCTGGCGTTGTTCCAAAGATCTACTAACATTCTAAAAATGTTATGTGCTCTGCTAATGGAGATATTTTGTTACTTATCTTAAAGTGAGTTGGTTTGTTTGTGTTCAAGTTGAGTTACAATTATATAGTTGAGTAATTTGTCATGAAGTTTTGCGTTTTAAGATCACAAAATATATATAGGATTGGATAGGGTTGCGTAGGTGTCACGTTTATCGTCTAGTTTCCACTTCAAAGTAGATTGGCTGATCTCGGTGCAATTGACGGTACGTATTTGACAAAAATTTATAGTCGTTTTTCGTGGTATTCATTGAATCGGTTTACAGTTTATGTATTTGATAGAAATTGGAATAGATAAACCATTTTTTTGTGGCACTGAAAGATCTATGTAAAGAAAAAAAATACGATGATGCTGATGAAATAAATAGATAGATTATCAATCATTTTTATACTATATTACATATTACGAGCTGTGGCTCGCAGCTTCGCCCGCGTTAACTTGGATTTACAGCCATACCCGAATTGATATTGAATATTTTTATAGCCTGAGTTATTCCTTATAATATCAGCTACTTGCCATTCCAATCAAAATCAGCCCAGCCGTTTCAGAGATTAGCCGGAAGAAACAGTGAGACAGAAAAAAATTTAAAAATGTTATTTTGGTAAATATATGCACCGTGTACATAATACATCCATATTCATGTAGTAAAAAGCGGTTATTTTAATATTACAAACAAACACACTACTACTTTTTTATTACAATTTTATTTATATAATATATATATATACACATAGAAGATAATAAATTCAGAATATGGAAGTAGGGCACCAATCAATAAAATATCCATATTATCACATCGTTATATTAAATCATAACACGATTATGATATAATAAGACACATTTGGTATAATATATGGTGGGTATTATGTCACTTACTGGTCAATCTCGAGGGCGGTTGTCATGAGAGCGATTAGATCCGGTAACGAATGAACACGATACATTGTCTCGTTGTCATCCAACTCAGGTGATTAATTATTATTTATGTAGTATTATGTATGTGTATACATGCCGACGGCATGGACGGGAATCTGTCATTTAGAATTTATGTTGTAATAACTGTTCTCGCGGTTTTACCCGCTCCAAAATCGAAAATGAAACTTTTCCTCGACTAAAATCTTAACAATAACTTTATATATAAAAATAACTTTAATCTTTCACACCGGGAAATGCACTGAGGCATCCCGCGAGGGAGTGGGTCTCACCACGCGGATATGTGTGACTCGCTGCGCACGAAAGGTGGTAAGTGGACGCAGCTCTACCCAATAAAACCCGGCGAGTGCCACCAATGCCGCCTTTGGTGAGGTGTGAGCAAACAGGACTCCTCGACGGCTAGTCAGTCTCCTAAGGGACCGACGCCACCTCCACAGAGTGGTTGTCTGCCTGGACCAGCTTCAATCTTTTTCACTTTAATAATATATTATATTATATTAACAGATTTATTTAACACTTCATTGAACACAGTGCGGTGGTGGGCTAAGATGCTGATGAAAACGAGTTTTGTAGTATTTTAGCAAAGATTTTTCTAATAGAATGGGAATTCTAATCTTTTTTTTTTCTTTTACGCCGGGAAATGCTCTGAGGCATCCCGCCTGGGGAGTGGGTCTCCCCAGGTGGGTATGTGGGACTCGCTGCGCCCGAAAGATGGTAAATGGACGCAGCTCTACCCACTAAAACCCGGCGAGTGCCACCAGTGCCGCCTTGGTGAGGTGCCCCGGATCTGTTAAGCTAACAGGGCACCTCGACGGCTAGTCAGTCCCGCAAGGCACCGACGCCACCTCCACAGAGTGGTTGTCCCGCACCACAGAACAACCCCTCCCAATATCGGGACAGTACAATGGGTCCCCCCTGCTATTTTCTCCCCTCTTCTTATAAGAGGGGTACTAAGAGTCACCTCGGCTCAATTTGCTTCGCCCCTAGGCTATTGAGCCCCACCGCCACGTCAAGGCCTGAACCATGGTGGGGAAGTGAATATGACGAAAACCAAGCATTTCTTACTAATCTTTTTCTCATTTTGAGATTCTCATTAGTAATTTGTTCATCGGCTACAAACGTGTTCTACCACTTGTTTTTATTATAAAGTCAAAAAGGTACCTCAAAGGTACCAATAGTGTATATGAGAGTGTTCTCATGTGACACTTGGGAATGTAAATGACGCCATATTCGTATACTTTATATTTTTTCAAGAGTCTGTTTTCCGCACCATACCCGCGTTAAGATTTACCGCCATACCCGGAGTAATTGATCATTTTATGGCTTTTATTACTCGACGATTACGTGAAAGATTTTTTAAATCAGAGAAATAGTTTTAAAGATCTAAATATTTATCGAAAAACTTATCTAGAAATTTCTACATAATTCTAGATTAGCATTCAGATATTATGTGCATTAAGCGTCGTTTTAACATAATTTATATATGAAAGAGTTTCGTTCACTAAAATATTATGAAATAAGTATAATCTGTATGCCTTACTTATAAGCTAATTATAGATAATTTTTAAGAACCTCAAGTAATTAAAGGCTTAACTTTCAAATACTTACATCATTCAGAATACATACGAGTTTACGTAATAGTAAAGAGAAATTTAATTAAACTTATATTAATTTGATATAGTTTAGTGATATAAGCGTAAAACAATTAATCACGATACCAACCGTTGTCTATCCTTATTTTCAACATGCAAGCCCAATTCATATAAAATTGATAAAACGTAAAAAATCATCAACAATATGAGGATATTTTACACCAAGAAATGGCGTGAAAGTTTTACAAACGGCATTGCCATGATTATGAAATCATACATGAAATATATTTAATACTTTTATACTATACATATATTTAAGATTTTTATTATATAATACACATATTTAATACACATCCATGATCCAGGAACACAGAAAACTTTTATGTTCCTTGGCTGGATTTGAACCCGCAACCTCCGGCTTGAGCGCCAACGCGCTACCAATTGAGCCACAGAGTTCGTCAACTTTGAAACAACATACACAACATTTCGTGGCCTAAATTCGGGAAACTTATTGGCTCAGCGACCGAGTAGCAACTTTGACATTAGTACATATTAGATCACTATCTTGACTAATGCTTCTTATTATATAAGTCTTCTGAAACTGTGACAAAACTTTAAGAAATTGTCACAAAAAGTCATTAATCTTTCGACCTGTCATGAAAAATACTTTAAGATAAAACCGGTTGATGACCGGTGAACGAAATTGATTTTGGCCGTCAGTTTAAATAATCGTTAGCTAGTTATAGAAATATCCGGCTAGCACGCTTCAAGTTTGAGCCAAAAATTACTTGTGTCGTTAGGCTTAGGTTATTATAATATGTAAACGACATACATACATTATCATCATCAATCATCATCATCATCAGCCCCTATCCATCCACTGCTCAACATAGGCCTCTCTCAAAAAACGTCAAGACGGCCGATCCCTATACATACATATATACATGTTAAAAAATATTTTGTGACACTTATTATAAAATATTGTTTTCTAATATCTATGTGAATTTCACTTATTATAATGAAACAATTTTTACGGATTTTATCGGGGTTTATTAAGATTTTTACAAGCCCGATATTTTGGATACTTTACAGCAAACATGGTCACGGGAGGACTGAGGTGTCATACGTCCTAATGTTATAAAGTTATTCAAAACTATGATACGTCAATATTTTATTTGGTCCTATGTATGCAGAAAGTGCTAACTCCTAAGACTGAGACTAGCTAAGATCCGTGAGGCTATTGAAATTAAAAAACATCCTAATTTAATAAGGAAAAATGGCGGACTCTTACTTGCTTGGGTTCCCATTATTAAAATGATCAAATCAAAATCCAAGCATAATATTTCACAGAGGAAATACTCAGCTTTTTCTGCATAGATAGGACTAGGTAACCAAAATATTGATGTTTAAACACTGTGTTTAAATAATTATAATATTATATAAGTTTGACACTTATAATACCCGTCTTTTTGTGTCGAGGGCTGTTAATAAAATTACACTTAATATTCTGAAGAAAGAAAAATCTTTATGTGTCATTACTTGTCTGAGCAACCGATGGAAAGGCTTTGCCTAAGTCAATGTGACCCGTGTTGTCCTTGTCTGTCAAGTTGAAGGTAAAAGCTGTGAAACTAATAGCTATACTATTTCATGTACTAAGTTGTCTTTGTGTAAGAAGTTCTGTAATTAATTTCAACAATATTAAGTAACATATTTGACGTCGCCGTTCGACCCGGAGGTAGCGGGTTCGAATCACGCCAAAGAAAAATGTTTGCTGTGCTCCTGGGTTATGAATGTGTATTAAGAATGTGTATTATATAATAAAAATCTTAAATATGTGTATAGTATAAAATTATTAAATATATTTTCGTTGTCTGGTACCCGTAACACAAGTTCTTCGAGAACTTCCACAGGACCAGATTTTCGTGGTGTAAAACGTCCATAGATATTATTATTATTATTATGTTTTATTAATCCATATCTAAACAGTAGTAGGTTCGTGAATTATTAATTTCATCTCTAAATTTAAGGTCCTCTTACTTAGATTTTAGAAGATTCCGAGACTAAGTAAACGTTATGTGGTTCTTAGATGTTTATTTGTCACTAGTATCGTAGAATTAACAATATAATAATTTTGTAACCACGCAGATGCATTTACAATTGTTTTTTTCCTACCGTAATCTTCTAATAATAGCGGGAGGTAGAGATTTCCTAAATTTAATAAGATAATATGCTGATTTGTTTATTAGCTTCGCTCCACTTTTGAGAATAACGTACTTGCTGCTAAAAAGATATTACATGTCCTAATATATTTTTAATGATAAGTTCTTATCATCAATATTTGACCTAATATGGAAGGGTTATTACTTAAGGTTTATTAATTAATTGCTTAAAAAATATAAAAATAATTCAATATAATATATGAAACGTTTTACATTTAAATATACAACGTCTCAATTTAGTGAGAGTACTATTTATGAAACTATTTACCTTTTAATATAATATAAAACCGAATAACATATTTATCGGATTTATATTATCACATAAATTCGCCAATCTTTCAATTCAATCCGGTGTCTAGACGTGAGTGAAAATAACGTTGAAAAATTTAAAACTAAGGAGCTTGTTCAGTCACGGCTACAACCGCGCGGTTTCAGTCACGGCGACAACCGGGCGGTTTCAGTATCGCGTGGAAACCGCGCGGGTCTTCTATAAAGTTATTCATTTTTGACATATTCAGACACGCGGGAACCTCACGTCAAATTTGAATTTAGAGTTCTAAAACCGTGCAGTTGTCGCCGTGTCAGAAGGAGACCTATAAGCCCATTTAGCACCGCACACTAAACCGCCCAATGGGTATAGAAACCGCGCGCCTAACCTTAAGGCGGATAACCGCCTAGTGCGTATGGT
Organism: Helleia helle; assembly: GCA_963853865.1. Lineage (NCBI taxonomy): Eukaryota > Metazoa > Arthropoda > Insecta > Lepidoptera > Lycaenidae > Helleia > Helleia helle. The sequence goes on from OY971420.1 coordinate 13,686,288, forward strand.
TTCTAAATAACAATCCTTGTGTAGATGATATTCATGTCATGCCATGATGATATATAATATGTTATAGCAAAGGATAGGCAACGAGGAATGTGTTGTATATAGGCTAGGCGACGTGTTACCATTAGGTGGCATTATATTATGTTTGGCTATCAAACTAAAGTAAAAAAAATCTTATTATGCTTGGTTAAAAAAAATACTTATGTATATGTTATAAATGAAAATAAAAATATCATATTACTTATATGTTCGATTTCTTTTTACCTAATTTAAAATATCTCGAGGTGTGTATTGTGTAAGACTACGTGACGATAATTTAAAATAAGGATCGTGACTTGAAAATATATCAGAGAAAAATCGAAAGTGATACGCAATCGAACATTCTCTCTTCAGGGAAATATAAAATAATAACCAATATGACACCACGTTAACATAGTCCCGCGGTAAATTCGAAACTTATGTTACATACTAGGAACAGAGATAAATTTAAAAAAGTGATATAAATACATAATTATATACACGTGCATGGCCCGGAACAGACATCTATATACATCATAATATAGATTATCTGTACCTGTCGAGAATGGAACCCACGACCGCGATTACTTGACATTAGTAGACTGACCACTGACGAGCTGGTCGTCATAAATTATAAAACGTATACATTACATTAATCAATGCGGCTGATACCCTGATCGGACGCGTACAGAGGGCTTAGACAAAGTGACATCGCTTCGAAGCGAAAAGGTACCGAAATCCGTCATCGTCTTTGAGATAACGATAACAATTTTCTAGCCAATGTACAATGCCAATTCTTTTTTGACAATCGCGAACGTAGCGAAAGCGAAAACACTGAAAGTGCTGCGTGTCTACGCATTTGTATAAGATATAGACATAAGTGTTCGATAACCAATTGACAGTTTATGATTTTGTTACGAATTTTAACATTGTCTACCAACTTGCGATAACGATAACGAGTGACATAATTGACGACGGCTTATGTCAATCCCATACATTTTATTCTTTTCGAACTTCGTTATCGTTTTATTAATGTTACTTTGTCTATTAAGCCAGCAGGTACCTTACGGGCGGCGCGACGGTGCGATTGCTTGTCGCCTCTGCCACCTCCGGCGAGAGGAGATATAGTTATAAGCTAGCTCAAGTAAACTAGTAATTCTAATGTACCAATTTGCACGCTGCAGTTCTGCTTGCAGATATCATCATTTTGTACTTATTAAGGTATGTACTGTATGTTTATGCAAACAAGTAATGTAAGTAAAATACTTATTTTACTTATCTTGGTTCTACACAAATTATATGACATACTTAACATAAAAATGCAACGTGATGTAGACCAACCTATTTATGTTTAAAAAGCCTGATTTTATTTTCTCCTTTTTTCTTGGAGTCATATTAAAAAATAAATTGTGTATTCTAATTAAAGCTGTGCTTTTTAGGGCATGTCAGAGAAAAATTGTCACGTGCGTTGAGAATCATGAATCGTGAGACGTGGAAAATTATTTCAGACGTATTTTATACGCAGCTTCGTCGTAGAAAAATGTAGCCTAATTTTTTATATAAGACAAACTTCTTTGTTTCATTTTCTGTGCATTTCAATTTATAATTATTGTGGTTTAGTTATTATGGAATTATTTAAAAAAAGAAGTACATAATATTATACTTCTCTTCTCTTAAAAAGTAATTCTACAAACTCTTAATTTAAAGATACACGATATTCACGTTATCTTAATATAGGTATACTATTTAATATATTATGCTATCTCGTCTCACTATTATCACAAAGCTAAAGAAATTGTTTGTTTGGACGCGCTGATCTCAAGAACTACTTTACTACTTACTAGATTCGATGAGGAGGAATGGAAAAGATTTGGATTTTTTTCCATTCCTTCTCATCGAATCAGGACGATTAAAGCCACTAAGTTTTAGATGGTCTTTTTATAGTTCTAGCATCCCCACTATAGTTCAAGCCTTATCGTGGCGGTAGCACCTTGGGCAAAGCGAATCGAGCCGAGGGGGCTCATTGTACCTCTCTTATAGGGGACTTAAAGGGGACAAAAGAGCAAGGGACAAGGGGCGAGGATGGGAAACTCACCCCATTGTACTGGCCGACGTTGGGGCGGGGTCTGTTCTGTGGTGTGGGACAACCCCTCTGTGGAGGTGGCGTGGCGGTGCCCTGACGGGCTGACTAGCCGTCGAGGTGCTCTGTTTGCTCAACAGATGCGGGGCATCTCACCAAAGGCGGCATTAGTGAGGTGCTCCGCTTACTTGCCTACCTTTCGGGCGCAGCGAGTACCACATACTTGCCTTGGGAGAACCACTCCCCCGCGGGATGCCTTAGAGCATTTTCCTAATTTCTAACGTGGGTAAAACCAAAGGATACATTTAGAGTACATAGGCTGCACTAAAAGTATCGGGAATGGAATATTTCCACTGTTCCTGTCATATTAAAATCTTTTTAATTGATAACTCCTTGGTTTTAAAAATCGAATTCCCAATGGATACCGCATTTGCTCCGTGAAGAGCAAAAAGCGGCTCGCGTTACTTGGTGCGTCAGAACTCTCGAAAAATTCTACGCAGGATCCTCAAATGCTGTAAAAAACATCGTATCAGGTGACGAATCCTGGATATACGCGTACGTGTTTTTTCAATCATCAACCGTTTGTATATTTAACTAAAATCCGGGTCAGGTGCAATAACGTTTGCTCGGGGTTCAGGATATTTTCCGATTTACGTTAATAATTCAAAGCGTGTAACTTTCATCCGCAGAACACGTATATTTTGTTATCATATTTTATTTGGCCCCAATCATAAAGTATTGTTTCATTGTACGCTTTTATACCCACGGTTTTGCTTCATCGCAGTCATCATCATCAAGCTGTGTCCAGCTACTACTAGATTAAGATTTTAATAATAGTAGAAAGTGAAATACTTTAATAATATTTCGTACACAATAGACCTTGGCTCTTTTGTAGCGGACCGAATTGTGTACCTTAGGCATATAATCTATAATCCTGAAAGATGGCCATTACAAAAAGTCGTTCTTATTTAAATATTTCATACAAAAGATTTTCCATCATAACAAAGATAAAATGATATTATCGAGGATTATGTTGCTCATGCAATTACTGGATGTTTGTATAATATATTGCTTAGGGCAGGGATCACCAATTATTTGGGGTCCGGTTCTTAGAATGATATGACCGTCGCGGTCCTTTTAGAAGGTGAACTTAGGTGACTTAGGGGTCAACCACTCGAGAGGTTTAAGGGCTATGGCTAAGTTTAACCCCCCTCCCAACTACACCTCACAACGTACACACAGTAGTACATAACGTACCTACGTAAAATCATAAATTAAATTCATAATCATCACCATCAAGAGCCTGTTGCTAAGAATAGGCCTTCCTTTTTTTCTGTTAGAAAGTTAGACTTTTTTCATACAGCTGCCGCGCCAGGCACCTTCTCCGCATCTCCCCCCACCTTCACATTAATGCCTCCTGCCCGAGTCGGCGAACTTGTAGGATTCCGTCCAGCGTAAGGTTCTCGGCGAGAGGCGGAGGTTCTTGCTGATACGCGGAGTGCGTATCAGCAAGAACCTCCGCCACAATTTCCCACGGGGGTCACCGGCCAGGGCAGGCTGCTGCCCATGATACCGTACGGCGTACGGTAGATATCACCGAATCAGTCTTACCGCGACAACCCGCTGTGCCGTGCGCAGCTGGGCCTTATTCTTCGTGGTAAGGTGCATCATAGGTCGCCATACTCCAGCAGACTCCAGAGCATAGCTGTCTACAGCCAGCGCTGGGTCCTCCGAGGTTCGAGACCACAGTGTACTTGCCGCTTTCACGATCTTCAGTCCCAACATTGAGAAATGAGGGCCGAAGGTCCACTCTCCGACTCTTAATACAAGCTAGTTTATGATTTCTTATTTATATTGCGGTGTTTCGTAAGGTATTACACAATACCTATTTGGTGGCCTCATGGCTTAGAGCTAAGTGATAAATGAATTATTTTGTCAGCCCTGAAGAGAAATGCAGACAGTATCTTAATGAAATGGCAGTACTGATATTTGTACGAGATGATTGTGTCGAGTGCAAAAGAATGGTTGTATTAATTACTGAAGTTTGATTTTTATTTACTATTCTCTCTTAAAAGAGGTTTTTGGAGCTAGAACTTTTTTCTTCTTGAGTTAAATATTTTCAATAATATCTTTGAAAGAGCTTTTTTTATTTCGGTGTCTGAGATGACCTGTTTTTTTTTAAATTCATCTCGTGCTTCCTATTAGCACCTATGAGTACCAGCTACTCTACGATCTTGCGTTAGTTGTATATACAATATTTATTACATCATTGTTTTTCACACATATCCTTCTCATTACAAGATGATTCAAAACTCATTTTTAGATCTACATAAGAAAGTAGTACTGTTTTTTCTTTCATTTATTTGATTTTATAAAGGTTTCAAACGCTCAACCATTGCCTAAACCCCAATTATTGTAAAGGTTTGAACCTTCTATTTTTCTGATCCTCATGTGCTTATTTATCCCAGCTACCTGATTGTAGCGTTATAGATGTAAACAGCAAGTAGGTATATTTTCTAGCATCACTATTACGTATCAAGGATGTATGAAGTAGGAATTTTCAATATGTGAGTAAATCGTATTTAAACAACACACAGAATACGAATGTTTCTTGATCAAAGTTAATCAGCAATTACGTATACATATATGTAAAAAGAAATTGAGTTTCTGTTAGCATGTGTATCTAAGTGCGCCAGTAAAACTTCAAACGTAAATGTCGTAATCTAACTTTGAATTGAGAAGTCCGAAGCCCTTTAAGAAATAGCAGTCATTCAAAATGAGTTACTCCGGTAAGTAGGTACTTACCGCAGTATTAGCTTCAAACTCTTCAGATTTTTTACATTAGTAGAGATATTATATATAATATACATACAGCTGTTACCCGCAGCTTCGCCCGCGTTAATTTAGATTTACATGATTTTTATATCCTAAGTTAGGTACTCCTTATAATACCAGCTGTCTGCCAGTGAAAGTCCCATATAAATCTACCTACCCGAAACAAACACACAGACAAACAAAAAAAATTGTAATAAGTGTCATTTTGGTTACTATACATATATCGTTTTTACATCCATTTGCATGGCCGTGTGGTCGCAGACTGTACGGTAAGCGGGGGGCAACCCCCCACTTTATAAATCAAAAGTGAGCCGAATGGGCTCACACTAATCCGATGAAGCATTAGGGCCTTCGGGCCATTAGCTTAGATCTCTCCGAAAAAAAAAATGCATTACCTAAGTAAAAAGTGATTATTTTAATATTACAAACAGACACTCCCATTTTATTTATCTATATAAATGTATAGATTATAACTAGCTGTCCCTCGGTTTGACCCACCTCACCCTTTCTTAATATTTTGGTGATGAAAGACTTTTAAATCCAACTAGATATTATAAAACAGTACTAATAAGGTTGTTGTTTTGTTTATTTTATATTCGGTCACGATTTATGATTTCGATCTTGCCTAGATTCCCTGTTACTAACCCGCTACTTAACTATAAGTCTTAACCAAGCCGTTATAATATCATTATAATTTACTAGCTGTTGCCTGCAGCTTCACCCGCGTTACGCAACTCCTATATGTCACAGCGTGATTTTATATAGCCTATTAGTAGGGGAGCCGAAGAGGGGATTTGGGGATTTACTCGAGCTCGGCAGATTAATATATGGAGGGCTACCTTGCACCCAGTTGAGTACCTTCACCATATATGAGCCCCATATAGAAGCCCGCCCGTCAGGGATAAAGGATCAGATTAGTAAAAAAAACTGATCGTCAGAAATTCTCGAGTGCGTCAGATTAAGGTAGGGTGAGTTAGTTATATGCTAAAAAGTGTACATTCCACTAATCTGACAATTTGAGAGTGACGTAAAGAAAGGGAAGGGCTACTAAGTTTAAAAAAAAAACGTCATCTTGACATTCTCGAGCGTAGCTAATTTTTATTTTATTTTGAAGGAAATATTTCAAGGATCGCGAAAAATATATAATCTGACGATGTCCACCAGTCGAAATAACAAAAATTTGTCGATAAAGTTTAATGCATGCAGCTGCATAATGCTTATAATTCCCTCTGCGTTTCTATTCCTCTCTCACGTTTTCTCTATTACTCTGGTTTTTGTTGCCATATGACGCCATCACAGCTGATCACAGAGACTCGTTCGTGGCATATTATTTACAACGTGTTTCCCGTTGGAAATTATTCTATGACCAAAACGTTTTTTGACCTTAGAATAATTTTACTATAGGAACTAAGACCGCGCGCCCATTTTGAAGCACGTTTATTGGAGCCATAAATAGCTCCAAATACCTGATTAGATTGGGAAAATTCATTATCATGGTTTGTGCAGTTAAATTGTATCACAATACATCTGAAAGATAAAAGATCATGATTAAATTATAAATTTATTATTAAAAAAAATGATTTTTTTTTGAGCATTTTGTTCCTAAATTATTTTCTTATAAATACAAGTATTCTACTTAAAAGAACATACACTTTTTTATTTGCATGCTATTTCCTTAGCTTTTCAATTAATCAAGTTCAATGATTAAAAAAAAATAAAACGGTTTTTTTGTCAGATTAGGCGAACCCCTCTAGATAATTGTCAGATTATGATACAGCACGTCTAGGACATAAAGATGAACTATATATATCTTAATCTGACGCGCTTGAGTATTTCAAAATGGCGATTTTTTTTTGCATATTATAATAATGGCCGCGAGTTTGCGTCACATCAAAATCGTCAGATTATTGAATGAGAGCTTTTTTTAGGTTCACTTAACACCCCCTTAAAAAATCTGACACGCTCGATTAATTTTTTTTTTCATTTTCAACCGTTACGTACGACCTACCGCATCTTGCAAACGATCAAATTAACATACGTACATTATTAAAAATACGTAGGACATTGATGCTATCAATATCTGACGCGCTCGAGTATGTCCATGCAACAGTATTTTTTTACATATTAAAAAATCTGTAGCCGCTTACCCCACCGATGAATAGGTATATGTTATATAACATTTTTTTCTTCTTATCATGCAAGCTTTGCTACCCATTAGGTCTCTATGACGCCCGAGGAAATCCGCATTTAGCATCATGGCCTCCCCTACTAATAGCCTTCCTTGATAAATGGGCTGTCTAACACTGAAAGATTTTTTAAAATCGGACCAGTAGTTCCTGAGATTAGTGCGTTCAAACAAACAAACAAACTTTTCAGCTTTATAATATTAGTATAGATAAGCACACGCTGGCAGAGTCACGAGGAAAACCGCTGAGAGGGTTGCGCTGTGCCGCGCTTCCGGCTGCATGGGTACCACCATCTTGCTTGTTTCTCCCGTGAAACAGCTTTGATGTGTTTGAGAGAGAAGGGGGGCATAGGCCTTGTAATTGCAGGCACAGAGACTTAACATCTTATATCTCAGGATAGGCGACACAGGAATGAATTGCCTGGGCTAGTTCCATTTACCATCAGATAGCACGCCTGCCAGTTTGCCTATCCAAATGACGGTAAAAATAGTTTTCATGAAGGCCTTGTAGTTCTGACGTGATCGTTATCAATCAGGTACTTTTATTAATGTGATCAAATAGGTAGGTCAAACTAAGCATTTCTAGCAAGTTGGCACAGTCTACGTTGGACATCGTACCTCTGCCAAATAAAAATAGCCCGCCTCTATACCTGTATCAATTGGATTTAGGTTAAAACATACACACATACGCGCCCAAATATCTCTAGAGATAAATAAAATTGGAGTGTCTGTTTGAAATATAAAATTACCGCTTTTTTAATGCATATGGATCCATGTATACACATGTATGTACCGGTACATATACCAAAATAGCATTTTTTTACAATATTTGTCAGTCAGTATGTATGTTCCGGCTAGTTTCTGAACGGCTGGACTAATTTTGATGGGATTTTTACTGGCAGAAAGCTGATGTGATGATCAATCCGGGTACGGCTGTAAATCTAAGGTAACGCGGGCGAAGCTGCGGGAAACAGCTAGTCTATAAATAAATAAAGAGAAAAATATAGGTACTTTATTTGATAAATGCGAAAGCAAGTCTATCGTAAAAAAATCCCGTCTAACGGTGAACCGATTTTTATAACATCCAAGGAGATAGTTTATATCCGAAAGGACATAAGATATTAAATTAATCATCATTATACAATTTTTTCACTGTTGATTTATAATATCGCGTACTATCTCGCGATTAAAAACCCTTTCAACGTATAAAGAATCCTACCAAGTACTTTGTGCAGTAAAATAGAAATAAATAAAATAACGCTTGGGATTACTTGGGCAGTAAATTTATATTAGGAATCATTGGAACTTTTACGATAATTATAAAATACTAAATGTCTGTTCAATTACTAAGCTTTCTTTGTTTATTTTATTTTTATAGCGTAAGCATTTTATTAGCTTATTTTTATAATCCATATATTTTATAGTTCTATTCAGTAGATATACATTTATTTTCAAGATATCCAAATAATTACAATTGGAGAATCGAATCGTTTTATATACATACTAAGCACTAAATACTTATTTGCATGATTATCAATAAATATCATGTACATAGAAGGTCACCAGATTTTATCTTTACGCTACGCTTACTCATCATCAAAATATTTATAATATTAGACTATAATTATATATTTTTATTATAATTATAAGTTTTTACATTCCCGAAGTTTTGTATACTTTAAATCAATGAGTGAATTTCGCGTAAATATTAAATATTTATAAGACCATATACACATACATATAAAAATCAATAAATTAATACACAGGTTAAAAAATTACAACACAGTAACAAAAGAGCCGAACTGACTTTAATAAAATATATCTGAAAAAAAAATGTTAAAAGCAATGGCTAGACTACCTGCTTTAAAAAAAACTATCGGTTCACCCGTTGAGTGCCACAGCCAGACAGACACACGTAGCGATCAAACTTATAAGATCTATCTTTTTGCGTCGGGGGTTAGTAAACTAATGGATGCTTTACAAGCAAAAATCAAATTTTATTGACAAGTTTGACATTTTAAATGGCACGTGCTTACTACGCGGCCCTTGGAAAAATAATTTTATTCAAATTCGTGCAAACAATAAGCGTGTTACCCGCGCTGTGGAACTTTCTCGCAATTTGAGCGCCTACATTTCTTGAATTTATAAGTTTTCGGGTTGTTTCAGCGATCTCGCTAATGCGTCTACGCGGAGATTAATTCCTCAAATTGAAATTTTAAATTAATCCTTACAAGTTATTTAATATAGATTTTAGTTTTGTTATCAAAATATGGATTTTTATATTATAATAAAGAGGTTTAGTGATCTTTCAACCATCTATACGTCTTACCTGCTTTTTTTTTTTCTTTAACGCCGGGGTATGCTCTAAGGCATCCCGCAGGGGAATAGGTCTCCACACGCGGGTGTGTGCGACTCGCTGCGCCCGAAAGCTAGTAAGTGAACGCAGCAGCTCTACCCACTAAAACCCGGCGAGTGCCACGAATGCCGGCTAGTCAGTCCCCCAAGGAATCGACGCCAACTCCACAGAGGGGTTGTCCCGCACCTCAGAACAACCCCTTCCAACGTCGGGACAGTACATGGGGTGAGGTTTCTGTTCTTACCTCTTGCCCCTTCTTCTTATAAGAGGGGTACAAAGAGCTCCCTCGGCTCAATCAGCTTCGCCCAAGGTGCTGGGCTCACCCTATGCTTCTGAGCCCCACCCCCACGTCAAGGCCTGAACCATGGTGGGTTCTAACTAATTGCTGTAGTGTAACAGTCATTAGGGGGTTGTCAAGCGTCAGACTCAGATATAGTAAACTAATGTGATCCAATTAAGCTTAAATTTGGGACGTACCTACATTCCACATAGTAACAATAGATTGGAATTGATTACTAAATCTGTCTAGGTCACGGGGCGAAAGGCTTAAATAGGAAACTAATATTGTTAGCGGCGGCGGTCTGCGGTTGTCGCAGTGTTCACAGCTGATGCAGCTGGGCGGTCGGGCTTGGGCAGTTCCTCGGTATGTCGGTTGTACTGTAGCTCGCCGCTCCGCCTGGGACAATCTCCCACTATATTTTGACGTACGTCTTTCCTTACGTTCGCTGGTAACGTACGCCACCACGCACCCCTGAATGCGTAATTTGGCACTACGATCGTGAGGACCTCGGGAGAGGCGTGAATTGAAACAAGAGTCGGGGATCTTGGGAGTCAATAATTAAAACCACTATTCTTCCTTATACTCGCTTCAAGGTCTCGGCTCTTCGCCTCTTCTTATTCGGCTGTTCTCTTCAGACGACCGATCGCGACTACCGAGCCCACGACGGGCCCGGTATTTATACCCCTGCGCCCCAAGGATGCGTCGCGGCTCGCGTTGTGCGTAATTTTCGTTTCATTTTTGCTTTGAGCCGAGACCTTTTTCGCCTTTATTTAGTATTATATTTCAAATAATCCTTACATAATATACATTTTTAGAATTTTCACGATATCATTTACATAATAAAACATAAACTATAAACATATCTTTACATAATAAAAAGTTATTCGACAAAAATACGACAAAAACTCGATAATTTCACAGTTGCATCGTACATTCTTGCTAATATCTCAAAAACTAAAAATCGTATCTTTATGATTCTTTTATCGTTATAAACTACAAGTTGAGACCTATCTATTGATATATTTTTCATTTTAAAATTCTAATAAATAATTACTAAACTTTTCATTTTTCCTCAACTTGCAAAAACAAAGCAATTTTCTATACAAAAATCCTATCAAACTACTAATATCCTTATAAATCTATATAAAAGTCGCTAAAACCTACTAAAATATATCTTTTAAAACAATTAATAAGTATTAGAAACTAATCTAATTAGTCTAATTTGTCACTTTCTTATTAGACTCAATTTCCTATAGAACTATCATATCAATATACTTAAATTATTGTTTACTATATAGCATATTTACATAGACAAACCTAAATATTCACTTTATATTATCCTAATTATCATAAATATATCAAAATCTAATTAAAATTAGTCTGATTAGAATAATATCATTCATTATCATTCCTTCATATAAACATACCAAAATTAACACTTTAAATTTCCATAAGGTATGTCATCGGTTCGGTCGGCCCACAACCGGTATGGGGCGAGTCCGATACATCGTGACAACTTTCATAATATTCCTAACTTTTTGCGACTTGAAACTACGTCGCCGCTAGGTGGCTCACAACCTGTATGGGGTCGGTCTGATATTAAAGTACTACGTTTCTACATACTGGTTCGACTTGGGATCTCGTCGCCGACAAATATCTATTTGAGTTTGTCTGTGTAGAGTAAGAAGTAAAAAAGTGTATATTCTGCAAATGCCAATTTATTTCGTGAAAACATAATTTAATAGAATAACCAACTAAATCTGATGATTATGATTTAAAATTACATTTACAACTTACACTTCATATTTTCATAATCATGTTAAAAATCAATATCATTATGGGAACCGTACGCTTATTTTTACTTATTTAATTTTAACTAATTAATATGTACATAGGCACTATCATCATCATCATCATCATCAGCCCCTATCTCTCCACAGCTGAACATAGGCCTCCCTCAAAGAAAGCCAAGACGACCGATCTCTCACCACTCGCATCCAATACGAACCAGCCACTCTTAAAATTCTTACTTAGCAATACGATAATTATTTTCCAGCACATTCTACAAAAATGGATAACATTACTTGACACGCATGGTCTTCCCTTCGTGACCTCCAACTTAAACGCGACATTCTGAACTTCAATGACCTTCGTACTTATATATAATCCGCTTGGTATGCGAAAGTGTGAAGTTTGAGCTGACATCTCACTCGTTCAATGTAACAGTTGCATAGAATTTATAATATTAGCTATCGTGTCACTTGTATTGAACATGCAGCGATGCCTTCTGCGAGAATGCAATATATTGTTCTGCTAGCCGGCGGAGTGCTGCGTCAGATTTCATTTATATTGATATTTTAAGGACAATATGTTCTCTTCGTTATTAAGGAGAGTCAGGAAGGACTTGCATTGTAGCGAGCGTCGCGGCGTCTTGTGAAAACGCTAGATAGCATTCAAGTTTTCGGATAAATTTGAAAAAAAGGACTTGAGATTTAAAAAATATAGCACGTTCTCTGTAGTATTGAAAAATGTCCATATAAAAATGATGTGCTAACTTACATACAAGGTTGATAAAAGCGAGAGGCATTAAATTAAACCACATATACTTACGGTTAATCCGAAACTATTAAAACAGTTTATGAGAGAATTAAAAAAAACTTTTTCAAAGAACTTAAATACGAGAATAGCCAAAGTAAAGCGTAAACATCCTTTGTAAAATGTCCACTGACCTTCGAATCTAAAAGGCAGTGCGATGCACAGCACGTTGCGTCTCACCGGGTCGAATAATGCGGAGTAGCTTTAAAACTTAAAAAATATCCTGTGACTAAACTATTGATTCTATTGGTCCAATTTTTGGTGTGTAGCCTGAAAATGGTACATAGTATACGTGGTTTTATTTAATGCCTCTCGCTTTTATCAACCTTGTATATTATATTAGTAAATTATTCCTTTTAGTTTTTGTTGAGAAATACTAGAATGTTCTCAGGATTCTTTATGATTAAGTAAAGTACATCTTATCGTGTAACATTATCTTTATGTATCTCTGATATTTTTTGTTTGTTTATGAATTAATAATAAGTATTTAAAAAAAAACATTTTTACCGGCTTCGCCTGCGGTGTCTTGCCTTAAAGAATATAGTATAGATGCTGATGATGATGATGATAGTTAGGTACTATCATCATGATTATGAAAATATGAAGTGTAAGTTGTTAATAATTTTAAATCATAATCATCAGATTTTTTACATATTTAGTAGATTTCAGTTTAGCGCACTTTTCATTTTTTTATTCATAATTCTAGCTGACCACATCAAAATAACATGAAAGGACAGTTTTATAAGACGAATCAGATAATAATGCATGTCAGATTGGTTGGAAATTGGCTTTTCTAAGATTATTGCTTTAATAGTATTCAATATAATTTACGCTATCTTTGTTATCCAGTTTCTATATTTATCTGTATAACTTTTTAAATTAATGTATTCGTCCCTTTATTTGTATAATATTTTTCAGTTACAAACGCTATTATAGGCATCCTCATAAATTGCAGGGCTAAGGTCACGCGTACAGGCGTTGAAAGAATTTAATATGGGCAAAGAATACATGATGGATGAACACGAACCGCTCTATACAAGTCCTTTATAATCCGGGTCAGGTCTTTATGACATAATTCTGAGCAGGGATTTTAACGAATTTCAAAGATCGTGTCTAACACGAATCACGTGACGAGTGATACTTCGATTATGCCGAAGAAGAATACGAGGAAAAAATTTGTATGTAGATGGGATGTCAAGCCTTGTGATGAAGCTGGTCTAAGTGCATTGGACCAGTCGGTTATTAACGTGCGTCAAAAGAAGTCTGTTCAATCTCTTGATCGCTTAGCGACTAGTTTAGGTCGGCGATCCGATGATAATCTCCCTTAGTAGTCTCACTAAAGTAGTAAGAGGGTGCTCTCTTATTTAATCTTAGTTGTTCCTGATGTCATGATACAGAAATCACGATATCAGACCAACTAAAATCAATAAAGATTTCGCCTCCAATGTCAGTAGACTTGGCAAATACCCAACCTGTTACAAGCCGAACTAGAAACATTAACTCGAACACGTACGACTATATACGAAGGTCTTTAAAAATAACGAAATATCAAAGCGATAATCTCTACATAAATTATTCATATTCCTATGCCTTCAGATCGTAAAACACGATTGGAATGTACTAGGTATGTTTATCGCATAGTAGCTAGATTTGTTCATGATATAAGTAAAATATCAGGCAAAATGCGAATTCATAGCCAAGCTAATACAGTAAGTTATTGAACAGGGAAGTTATGGCTAGCAGATTAAATTGAAACTTACGAGCGTATTGTGTTACGTAACACAAAGGAAAAATAATATATGGATGCGGTCTCAGGCAAAAACTTTTTATGTTGAACAGTAAGAGGGTTGGGTACATATTTTAGAGGATACGGGACATCGTAAAATATATCCGTGCAGTGTGTATCGGGATTCCCACACGAGCCATACAACTAGATAACTTTATATCTTTCCTTGTTTACTATATCATTCTAGAATGTTTATCGAGTTTCGTAATCGGCCTTTTTAGAATCTTATCTTTTAGAATTATATCTCACAAGAAAACTAGAAGAGAGATTTTATATTTTGTGTTCGTCTTATGCTATTAGATAGAAAATATTATGACAGATCTTTGAATAAAATGTTCATCTCAAATTAGATAATGAAATTTTGATACAGATTTTTTATCAAAAAGCTTAACCTTTTTGATAAAAAATCTGCATCCTTTCCCATCCCAAGGGATGGGTCCTTGTCCGAGACCGAGGATGCTTTCGTGTGTTAAGGCGCGGCTCCACCGCAGCGCACGCAGAGTGCTAAAATTTCAATTGCAAGAAAATGTCAATAAATTCGTAGCGTGTCCATAGATTGCATGGAAACAATCACATACATTTCGTAGCAAAGTGAAACTTGACAAACGTGCGTAGCCTCTCGGTGCGTCGCGGTGGAGCCGCGCCATTATATTTAATTATACTGTTCATGAAACATGACATGTTATTTTTTCAAGTTTTGAACGTGACATGTTATTATCACATCCAAAAAATATTTCTCACGCCCACCTATAAATAAGTTTTCATTTTCAGTATCCAAATAGAAGAGACAAGCGCGCCTTCCTGGCGATAAAACTAACAGTAGGTATAAGTTAATACATAAATCGTGTATAATAAAGTCGCATGAGTAATCTTCAAGTATCATGTTCTTTACTTTTAGCTATATCATTTGTATTGTTCCCTATAATTACTCTTAAGATAGTTACGTGAAACACCTATTTACGGAAACATCTGTTTATGGGAAATTAATTATAATATATTTTAAACAGATTGACTGGACAGCCGTAATACTACAAGCCTCGTAGGTGCCTTCTCTTAAAATGAGCATTCCCTTTAAAAAAATTAAGTGAAAACTTCTTTGGCTGCGTTGAGCACTTTTTGGTAGGGGAAAGTTTTTGTTCGCGTTACCGACGTGCTAATGTGACATTATGACGTCATTATGAAATTTTTAATTATTTTTTGTAGTAAAACTTGAAATTTCATAATGTCTAATTCAAAGTTATAAGTTTTCACTTTTATCGGCAATCCTTATGACAGCCATTTTTTTAATGGTGTCTTTTCTTTTCACCTTTATTTCGCGCAACTCGATATTTAGGCTTTATCTACAAACGCCTTATTCACTCATTATTCACACATCATCATCAGAATCAGCCTTTATCCATCCACTGCTGAACATAGGCCTGAATGATGAACGCCAAGACGGCCGATCCCTTGCCACTTGAGATTTATATATGTAGACAAAATGTCCTAATTTTGAAATCGTCATTAAATCTTGATCACTTTTGATTATTGTTAGATGGGGGTAGGGGGATGATCAGATTATAATTCGGTTGGCTTACTGGTACAATAAAGTAATTATAAGTTGCCGCATGAGCCCATAAACTATTTTATGAGCATGCTCATATCGCGTTCGCGTGTTCCTTTTATTTAAGGCCATAATCTATTGTCATTAGTGAGGTTTGACTTGTTTGTGATTTTATATTGTACATTTCAAGAAGCATTTGTCACTGCTTATATTATGCCTTTACAGGCTTGCGGTCGAATTATACATATTTTTATAAGTTTTATAAAAGATTTTTATGTTCATATATGTCTTATCTATCTATATATTTGTACATTGTGTAATTTAAGGCTTTAATGTAAACAACTTTTAGGCGTTGTTATGTAGAAAACTTTTTACAAATATTTTTACAATATTATGTTGATACAAAGATGGATGGAAGTCGTCTTTGTTCCTGTAGCGTTATTCTATCCTCGGCTTTTAGTAGAATTTGATATTGAATATTATTTGTATCACATAATTCAGTTTCAATTTGTAATACGATGCCAAAGGATAATTCATCCATACTTGACATAGTAGCTTACATGATATATGTAAATATATTTTCAAGAAGATAATATTCATAATGTGTTTGGGAGTTGTTTACGAAATGTGAGCTAAGTGCGTAGGGTAGACAAAGAAAATATTGCTTTTTTTATAGAAGAGTAAGTAACCAGTGACTTCCATTGATTCTCACCACATCATAGGATTTGCAGGTGCGTTGCAGAATCTAGAGCCCATTTATATATTTTTATAGCACAGGGGGGCAAACGAGCATTCGAAGCTTTTTTTTTTCTTTTACGCCGGGAAATGCTCTGGGGCATCTGAGGTGGGTATGTGAGACTCGCTGCGCCCGAAAGATGGTAAGTGGACGCAGCTCTACCCACTAAAACCCGGCGAGTACCACCAGTGCCGCCTTGGCGAGGTATCCCGGAAGGTTAAGCTAACAGGGCACCTCGACGGCTTGTCAGTCCCGCAAGGGACCGACGGCACCTTCACAGAGGGGTTGTCCCGCACCACAGAACAACCCCTTTCAACGTCGAGACAGTACAATGGGGTGAGGTTCCCATCCTCCCCCCTTGCCCCCTGCTCTTTTGTCCCCTCTTCTTATAATTTTTTTATTTTTTTTTATTTATTTATTTATTGGAAAACCAACAGCGTTACAATTCGTATACATATAATCTAAAGTAATATTAACAGTAAGGCCAATAATAGGTTTCCCCTATCTAAACATCTTAGTACTGTTATCACAAACATTAGTAAACACACATTAAAATTAACTATTAGTATGTACCTATTATATTGAATTTATTACGTTTATGTTGCTACGAGATTCCTAATTTACATTTTATTTTTAAAAACTCTTATTATATGACTTTTTAGCTGAGGTTTTGAATTTACAAATATATCTAGGTCCTTACACAATTCATTATATAGACGAGGTAGTCTAGACAGAACAGAATTGGCGGAATAATTGGTACTACACTTTGGCACATATAGCAGCGGTGTATGTCGGGTACGACGCCTGGGTGCGCAGTATGATATCGCGCTTACAAGTTCAGGACAATCCACGCGGCCATGCACTATATCATATAATAAAGAAAGGCTAAGCATTTTACGACGTTCCTCTAGCGTAAGTAGATTATTGAGGTGGCAATCTTCAGAATAAGATAGGGAAGGTTGTCGGCTTCGATAAAGAATGTGTTTGATAAATTTTTTTTGGATCCTTTCCAAACGATCTATAAAAATGTTATATTGCGGGGACCAGATAGGACATGCATTCTCGAGAACACTTCGAACATATGAAGAGTAAACACTAATAATCGCATTTATGTCATTAAACGGCCTACATACGCGCAGAACGAATCCCAGATTTTTAAAAGCTTTTTGTAGTATTGTTGAATTGTGAAGCGATAATGTCATTTTACTATCAAAATACACACCGAGGTCCCTAATGTGGTTAGTTCGTTCAATCACTTTGCCATCAAAATTATAGGAGAATCTTATAGCATTTAATCTGCGCGTGAACGTGATACATTGGCATTTTTTAATGTTGATATTGATCTTATTTCGCTCATAGTACGCATAAAGTGAATTCAAATCAGACTGTAAATGATAGCAATCCTCTAAACTTTTAATTCTGATGTATACTTTTTTATCATCGGCGTACATCAAACTTTTGGCGTGCTTTAAGCAGGCTGATATGTCAAATAGGTAGGAGTTGTACAAAAGAGGTCCCAAATGTGATCCCTGAGGGACACCTGTAGGTATTTTAGCGTAGTCTGATTTAAAACCGCCTATTACGACTGCCTGTGAACGATTGGTAAGATAGGATTTTATCCATCGTAACAGGTCACCGTGTATTCCCAACCTCTGTAGTTTGTGCAATAGTATTATGTGATCCACACGGTCGAAAGCTTTCTCGAAATCCGTGTAGATAACATCTACTTGCCCACCCTTCTCCATATTAGATAGTACAAATTCTGAAAAACATGTAAGATTGGTAATTGTCGAGCGCTTTTTAAGAAATCCATGCTGGTTATTAGGTATGCCTTTAACGATGACCGGATATATAGCATCATATACACATTTTTCGAATATTTTACCTATTGTATTGAGTATGGATATACCTCTATAGTTCTCGATTTCTACCTTAGAACCTTTTTTGTAAACAGGTACTATATGTGCATTTTTCCATACAGTGGGAAATACGCCTTCTTTTAGAGATTTATTAAATATGAAGGTGAGAGGGGCTGACAGCTGTTTAGCACATTTGCGCCAAAACAGTGGAGGTATACCGTCGCTACCGGCTCCTTTGTTAACATCTAATTGTAATAAACACTTTTCTAGTGTGTCTTTATCAATGTGCAGTTTCGAGATCGAGTCTGACGTAGGCGTATGTTCGTCGATGTTTAACGTAAGATTTATGACTGAACCAGTACCAAAAACGCTTTGGAAGAATACGTTAAAGGCCTCGCATATGGATTGACCATCTGCATATTTCCTGTTATTGTATGTCATTATTTTCGGATAACTAGAGCCACCACGAATAGATTTAATATATGACCAAAATATTTTTGAATTTTCTTTAATAGAGTTTTGTATGTTATTAATATATCTATTATAACATAATCGCTGTACTTGTTTTTGTCTATTACGAAGCATACAGAACTCATTGTAGTCCCGATAGTTATTAAATTTTTTCCATAGCTTATGTGCTTTGGATTTTTCTTTAATTATATTTATCAACGCTGAACTAAACCAGACAGGATATTTACGATTATTACCGTGTCGTTTTGAAAATGGTATATATTTACGTATGGATTCGTTTAAACAAGAGTAAAAGTTATCAAGCATACCGTCTATTGTGTTTGAACTCAATATAGTGTCCCAATGCAACTCGGTAAGATACTTATTTAGGCTGTCATAGTTGCCTTTCCTAAAGTTAAGAGGGGTACAAAGAGCCCCCTCGGCTCAGTTAGCTTCGCCCAAGGTGCTGGGCTCACCCTAGGCTACTGAGCCCCACCGTCACGTCAAGGCCTGAATCATGGTGGGGAGCATTCGAAGCTTAATACTACCGACGCCCATCTGCACAACCAGAGATTATGCAGATGTGTTGCCCTCCTTTTCCCTATCCCCCCAATGGGAAACTTACTAATCGTACAAAACGCGACTTGTCACAAAACGTCACTTGACGATGGTGTTATGTGAACGAGAGTTACCACCCTGGTCATGCCAGCCCTAGTCGGCTGCATAACAGCATGGCACTACCTCTTACCAAAATTAAATCTCTAGTCGTCATAGTATCTAAAGTAGACAAAGAAAAACATTGTATCTTTATAGTGACAACGCCATTCCGTTTGCCGTCACGGCAAACCAGTATATTTTACTCCAAGGCTTGCCAATATATATTTCACATTAAAAATATTTCTTTAGTTACATGTTTTTGTGAACTTTTACCGGTGGGAGGGAAGCGCTGTGCCGTGCTCCCGTCTGCATGGGTACCACTATCTTGTTTGTTTCTCCCGTGAAACAGCTTTGCTGTGTTTCGGAGAGAAGGGCAAGACAAACAGTGTCTCGGTGCCAGTAATTACTGGAGGGACACTGTCTGTCTTGCCCTAACATCATCTCATCTCTGACTTAACATCTTATGTCTCAGGATTGGCAACACATAAATGAGTTGCCTGGGCTCGTTCCAGGTAAACTAGTTTATCCCCACCATGGTTCAGGCCTAGTCGTGGCGGTAGGGCTCATTAACCTAGGGTGAGCGGTGCACCTTGGGCGAAGCTAATTGGGCCGAGGTGGCTCTTTGTACCCCTCTTATAAGAAGAGGGGACAGAAGAGAAGGGGCAAGGGTTAAAAGTTGGGCACCTCACCCCATTGTACTGTCCCGACGTTGGGAGGGGTTGTTCTGTGGCGTCGGTCCCTTGCGGGACTGACTAGCCGTCGAGGTGCCCTGTTTGTTTTCTAGATCCGGGGCACCTCACCAAAGGCGGCATTGGTGGCACTCGCCGGGTTTTAGTGGGTAGAGCTACGTCCATTTACCAGCTGTCGGGCGCAGCGAGTCCCACATATCCACGTGGGGAGACCCACTCTCCCGCGGGATGCCTCAGAGCATTTCCCGGCGTTAAAGAAAAAAAAAAAGGTAAACTAGTTAATGTTCATGGGCGACGTCGACCACATACCATCAGGTGGCACGTTTGCCAGTTTGCCTATCCTAACATAAAAAAAAACCTTGCTGTTATGATCTTGAGGTTAGCAACAAGATGAACGGTCATCTGAGTTTTGCAATACTCGGTCATGGTTGGTCATAGTGATGTTCTGGTGGTAGGCGGGCTACATCGAAGTGAAGGTTTTACTTGCATGTGCACAACCTGAGTGCCATAACGCTTTTACGGATCGAACAAGTCAAGAAACAGATTAAATTATTAAAAATATACAAAGCAAAGTACGTTCCTTGATCAAACATCATTTTTTTTACAATTTTGACAGAAATGTAAAAATATATTATCTGACAGGCACATCTTCAGGAAATTTTACAGAAGGGAAATAAAAGGAAGTTGATCAAAAACTTCACAAAATTTGAGATATAAAACTTAATTTATTTAAACTTCGCCAATATGAAAATTATCTGCGAGTGGCGTTTGTAAACATAATTTTGAACTTTCAAATTATTATTTCAGAATATACCTTAGATTTTTAACTTGGCTTGGTTTGATAGATATTTCCTACCATTTTTAAAGTCAAGAACTAGATAAGTATAAAGTACGAAGTGATAAAAATATTGATATTTCAGTAATGCATTTAGTACGTCGTACCTAAATGATTTCATGGATTTTGAAAGCAAAATTACCTCACTATTTCACCTTTATTTTCATTTATTCACATATTAAATTTGTTTGTTTTATTATTATTCTTGTTATTATTGTATTTGTCTGGCTGAATTTACACGTTTTTTTTTTAATTTTTATAGCATAGATCAATGTTCAATAATAATAGAAGAAAGGCTTTTAACTTGTTGGCCAAGATTGTAAGGATGAGTATAACATTATTAAGTCCATAATATAGTAATAAAATTTATTTTTATAAATTGTTTACCTATTCTCTTATTTTAATATAATATCTAATATTTAGATTCAAATAGAGTTACGGTTAGTATTTAGTAAGTATAAGCGTGCATTGAAAATGTGTGTGTGTGGGGTATACAAAGGTATGTATATTACACAGCCTCTGACATTGGATAACGCAAGAGTTAGCACGGCTCATAATGAATCCAAATAGATTGAGACATCGCTGAGATACAAAACGAATACACGTACTTTTGCCAAGTCGTGTATAATATTCTCTTGGCTTACGAGTACGTTAATATACACGTTAATGGGGTTTAAAAAAAGGTCTAAGTAATTCATTGTCTTATGAAACTTCAGACGCGCAAACATTGGCAAATTGTGAAAGATTGCGAAGTCTTCGCTTTATTATTAAACGACGAAAAAAAACTGAGAAGGTTATCAATTGGGCGGATGTTTTTTATGAAAGTTCGTAAACATTTTTTAGGTCTCGATGATCCTTTTTTATATTTAAATACTAGCCATTGCCTGCAGCTTCGCCCGCGTTACTCAACTCCTACATGTAACAGCGTGATGTTATATAGCCTATAGCCTTCCTCGATAAATGGGCTGCCTAACACTGAAATATTTTTTTAAATCGGACCAGTAGTTCCTGAGATTAGCGCGTTCAAATAAACAAACAAACTCTTCAGCTTTATAATATTAGTATAGATTTATTTATTTATTAGATATTAATAAACTCATATAATAGGTAAAGAGTTTGTTTGTTTCTCTAATATCAGTCAAATTTGAAAAAAAAATTGGAAAAATCCATAAGTGCACGTCTGTCTTACAATCTCATTTTCCACAATAAAATTGATTATTTGTAAAAACCTGTCAATTGCATAGCAACGAATAAATAGTCAGATACAAATGCACATTTGTTAGTCGTATTTTAGTTTTATTAGGAGAGGAAGTCGGAAAAAAAGTCTTTAGAATTTAGATGCCAAAAAAATATTATTTGTAAAATACAGGTCTAAGTAATTGACCTGTCAGTTACTGGTAATAAACAGTCTGATATTTTTGTAAAGTACACAATCGTATCTAAGTTTTTTACAAATAATAATTAAACGACAGTTAATCAAACGCTTATATTAATTGAGAAACTCGACGCATTGTTACTTTAGATGATAAAAGAAAATTATTCCACATACAGACAGCAAAACACGGACGTCCATAAAAGATTATTTTAATGTTATTATTGTTATATGTGTATATATTGAGCAAAATAATTGTAATTGAAATATATTTTATGTGCCGGACAGATTATTTGAATTGATATAAGTGCACTCATATTAATCTATAAGTAAGGTATAAATAACAAAAAAAAACATTTCAGTTTCCATAAAACTGCTTTTTTGAAACAATGTATGTTCAATAATGTTTGCATTATATAGGATATTTATTAAAAAAAACCTTTTTAATGTTAAGGCGGATCAAAGCGCGAGAGAACAGCTAACACAATAAACTTATAATGATCTTAATTATATAAAATTCCATAGCTTGGTATCTAGATAAGCATTTTTAGACACTATTAAAAAGTACGTGATATTAATATTCCTAATATTTGAAATTGAATAAAAAAAGCAAAATAACTGACAAAGAGTAAAGCTTAACTAAGAAGACTTTTTTATTTACTTTAGATTTTTATACTAACGCGAATTTCTCTCAATGCGGCAGAACCATTAACTGGTTCCATTCATCAGAATATGATAATAGTCTTTTGTAGGTATTATTAAAGTCCTCGCCGTCATCATCGGTCTTTGTGCATCCATTGTCATTAAAATCGATTAATTGCGCCCTCAACTTCCTCCCGTACCGGTATCCATTATCCTTTAGTCGGTTGTTTTTCGACATTGATTCTTCTTGATATTGGGCTTTTACCGTTACATAAATTAATAAAACTCATGGAGCAATTACAAAGCACGGTTGCTTATACGAAACTTTGGGTAAACGAAAACTTCACTAACTTAAATAGAATGTTTTATCATATTTTTCTAGTATCTATCTATAATCTATCTATAAATATATCTACAAATAAATAAAATTGGAGTGTCTGTTTGTAACATTAAAATAACCACTTTTTATTAAATGCATATGGATGTATGCAATGTACATATAATACCAAAATAGCATTTTTTTAAATTTTTGTCTGCCTGTTTGTCTGTCTGTATGTTTGTTCCTGCTAATCTTTGAAACGGCTGGTCCGATTTTGACGGGACTTTTACTGGAAGATAGCTGATATTATAGGGAGTAACTTAGGCTATAAAAATAATCCTGATCAATCCGTCTACGGCTGTAAATCTAAGTAAACGAGGGCGAAGCTGCGGGCAACAGCTAGTCCTAACTAAAATTATGAATTCGCATACGTTTTTCTGTTTGATTGTTACGTTTTCACGCCTAACCACTAAACCGATTTTCATTTTTTTTTTCATCAATGAAAAGCTACATTTTAAGCGAGTTACATATTAAGCTATTATTCATCTCCGTATTTTCACGGGAACGGGAACTACACCGAAACCGCAAGTCTGGTGTTAATATAAAACTACACCTTCCATCTATACTTATACTGATATACTAATACTAATATACTAATGTCTGTTTGCAATATTAAAATAACCACTTTTTATTGAATGCATATGGCTGTATATACCAAAATAGCATTTTTTACAATTTCGGTCTATATGTTTGCTCCGGCCAATCTCTGAAGCGGCGGCACATGAGTAAATAAACGGACAGAGGCAAAGCTTCACACAACCGCGCGAATCGATTGCACTACTACAAGCGTCGTAACGCATGTGTGCGTAAGCACTCGTGGCTTGTCACGTACGAGTAGAAACCGGTCGAAACCGGTTCGACGAGTGTTCGAACGCGGGGATGTGAGTGCGTTATATATTTTTTCCCTTGGCGGGTATATCGAATTATTATCATCGTTCTTAAATTTTTGTTAACTAAAAGTAAAAAGTGTCAATATTGTATACTATTCTGTGTGTATGAACAATAATAGAGCAAATAAAAAAGAATCATATTTTATAACATTGTTCTTAAATTATTACTTATTGATAATTAAAAGTAAAAAGTGTCAATATTGTATACTGTGCTGTGTGTATGAACAATAATAGAGCAAATAAAACAAATCATATTTTTGATATCCCAAAGATTTCAATAGGTAAGTTGTATCTTATTATTTTATTTCTACTAATTATTATAACTTTTGTTCACTAAGTTTTTATGGATGTGCCTAAAGTCTAGTTAGGGAAACATTTGACCCGACATTAAATCTTAAATCTTAGCTAAACTTTACAGTAAAAATACAATAAGTATAGGTACAGAATACGTAATTAGGAGACGATTCCTGTTCGGAAAAAAATATAATAATTATGATAATAACTAATATGCAATGAGAGTGCTTTGAGCTTTCCATTAGAATTTACTACTCTATTAAAAGGTACAACAGATTATTGCAAATAAAAAATATAAACACAAAATATTTAGAAAAAAATATTTTGTAGGTAATAAAGATAGAATATTTACATAGATTACTACTCGATAAAAGAAATCGTTTTGTTCGTTTAATTTTATCCACCTGTGACAACCCTTAAATAATTTTACGCGTTGTATTGAAGCTTTGTCTCTGTCCGTTTACTTACTCATGTGGCGGAGGGCCCGATTTTGATGGGACTTTCACTGGCAGATAGCTGATATTATAAGGAGTAAATTAGGCTATAAAATAATCATCGTCAATCCGGGTACGGCTGTAAATCTTATTATTATAATTAACGCTGGCGAAACTGCGGTTAACAGCTAGTAATATTATAATTAATATGCAAGTTTGTTACGCCTTCATGCGAAAACTAATTATTCGATCATCATGAAACTTTGTACACATATTCTTGGAGGTATTAGAAGTAATATAGGATATTTTATTTAAAAAAAACCAAAATCTTATCCTGTGCAGACGAAGTCACGGGCACCAGCTAGTACTAAAATACAACGAAAACACAAGCATGGAATTTATTAATTTAATTTCACGTGCCGAAAAGTTTTCGGAAACGACTAGGTTAGTGGAGCTTTATCTAACAACCTTTTGTTACATTCTTGAACATATAGGATTCTGTGTAATTTTGGCAGGGTGAATAGATGCTACAGGTCGCGCAGACGTCGTGGCGCCAGGAAAACTTCGCCGCTTAACTCTGCGATAAAGCGAACTTCTACACTTATTCCTATTCCCCCACCATAACAACTAAATACTGGTAATGACATTTCAAATTAATACCGCTAGTTCTATTATAGTTCTCCTTTAATTTTATTTCTAGAAAGGGTAAATAATTAGAACATTTATGTTTGTGGGTTTAAACAAGTACCATGACAGTTATATTTTGACATGAGAAAAAAGCACCTAAAATATGGAAGGCTAGCTGTTGAGTCTATTATATTAGTATCATCATCACCAGCCTCTATCCATCCACTGCTGAAAATAGGACCCGCTCATTAACTAACACTTCGTCCCTTTTTCTCTACACTTTTAGACCTTATTGGCTCATCGGCCATCCGTTCCCTTGAGTATAGTTGAGTAAAAACATGACTTCTCTGTTACTAAACATCAAGGTTGGTTCAATATTATCGAAAATATTAATCATATTTATATTAATTATTTCGGGTGCTTACCGCGTTTAAAGATTCGTTGCCGAAACTAGTCGTCCGAAACGAAGAAGAAAAACGGTAGACAGATTTTTCTGATCTGTCACCATCTACCAGCACCGTACGTCAGTCTCCCCGTGATCATGGCGATTGAAACATTGCCGAAATATCGGGAACTCAATAAAGCTTTAAACGCGGTAAGCAGCCGTAATAGTATTAATATAAATATGAATAGTGATCGCGTTAGTTTAAAACAATATATAATATTAATCATATTTTCATATATTATATAAGATATTACATATAGCTATGCTGTCGCGATTCGTGCCGTTGTGGTGGCCTATTGGGGGGCATGGGGAAAAGGAGGGCAACGCATCTACATTAGTTTTGGTTGAGCGGATGTCTATGGGCGTTAGTAGTCATCATAAGGCTCTGACTGCTCAGTTGCCTCCTTGTGATATAAAAAAAAAAACATCTTAATCTATATAATTCTTCAGTTACACACACACACACAGGTGTGTGTGTGTGTATGTAATTGAACGCCTTCTAAACAGCGGAACAGATTTTGATTAAATTGTTTGTGTGTATTCAAGTGGATTCGATGTTTGGATTCACAATTTGATCCACTAGAAAATGTTGTACATGACAACGTCTGTCGAATTCGCTAGTATTTGATAATTATGGGCCTAATTATTAAATACAATTTCTTGCAGCCGTACAGTAAAGCCAATTTTCAAATCCATAATATCTGAAACTTTAAGTACAAATGTTATTACTTTCTGTCAAGGCTAATCTTATTACTTCTGGGTATAATCCCGTGGGATTAGGTTGATATAATTTGTAGTCAGCCAATAAAAACCTCTTGATATGCCATAAAAGCGGCCCAAATTTTATGTCCTCAATAGTGGAGCGTCGTTCTCATGTCTATAATATTAACTTTTATTTAGTAAACATTATAAATCCTTATCCTAATATTAATGTAAACGTGTTTATTTGTTTATCTCTATGTTTAAGTAAAGTAATATAGAGTAAAAAGTAAAGTTAAAGTTGAAAAAATCAATTTTTTACAAAATAAGTATGTTATTGAAGGTCAAATGAAATCTTTTTCCAAAGCTAGTAGGAGTTATAGGATAAGATCAAGTTGCTTTGCAATCGATTTGGGGCGGGACGACCGGGGTGGTACCTCTCAATCACATAATATCGGCGTAAAGTGACAGCTATGCTGTGGCCCATTGGGGGGTTGGGAAAAGGAGGGCAACGCCTCTGTATAATCTCTGGTTGTGCGGATGTGTATGGACGTTGATAGTCGCCAAAAGGCTTCAACTGCTCTTTTGCCCTCCTATACTATAAAAAAGCTAGTCCGCAGAATAAACAGGTGGAACAAGAAGGCGAATCTTACATTTCATTCTCTCGTGTCATTCTCAAATTAAAAAAGCTCAATTAACAACTCTGTTGCCCCCACTTCTATAAAAAATCCGAAGATTCAGAGCCCACAAGCGTCACCACGTGTAAAAGTTAGTTAAGTATAAATAAGCGCGCACAGTGTGCTTGACGTAATCACGTAGACACAATGTTTATGAGGCTAGCACCTGAAACACTTAAGAATCCCAATGTCGTGGAGACAAAATAACCAGTAAGAGTGTTAGTCACTGCTAAAATAACAAATAGCCTGAAGCCATGAAAAAAATGTTATTTGAAAAGAGAAACATGAAGGATTAAACTCTAAAGTATTCTATTTTTACCACGCTTTTATTAGCTCGGGTTGTATGTATGTATGTATGTATGTAATGGAATCTTTGAACATGATTTTGACCCATTTCTAACGACCAGATTTTTTTCAAACTTTGTAGATTTATTGAGGACCGATGACAATATAATAATTTATTGTTTTCTAATGTTTACGCGAATTTCACTCATTATAATAAAACAATTTTTACGGAGATTTTTAAGAGTCCTCCCGTGACCATGGTTGCTGTAAAGTATCCGAAACGTCGGGCTTGTAAAAATCTTAATAAACCGCGATAAAATCCGTAAAAATTGTTTTATTATAATAAAATATAATAATTTGATAAAATTATTCCAATATCCTGATCAGGATAATCAGGATAGCACATGCTAGGAAGGCGTGAGGCGCGCAAGTTACCTACATCACTTGTGTTGTTTTTAGTCTCTCACTCATTTCTAAAGTGATTGTTATTAGTTGAGTACTTTAAATTAATAAAAGCTTTAATTAAAAAAATCGTCACTAAAAAGTAAAAAATAAATTATAGTTTAAAAAAACAAATTAAAAATACGCTTTAATAGCAAACCCAACAAAATTTTGAAAATATTTTTTAATAGATGAATTAAATGGGTTAACAAAATTACTTATTGCAAAAAAGCGTGAGGTGCTCAATATTCATTATTAAAAATATTTCATCGGTATCTATTTCTAAAAAGTGAAGTTAATAGAAATACTTAGTTACAAGCACCACGCTTTTTTACAATAAGTAATTTTGTTAACCCATTTAATTCGTCTGTTAAAAATTATTTTCAATTTTTTTGTTGGGTTTGCTATTAAAGCGTGTTTTTTAGTTTTTTTTATTATTTATACGGCTCGCTCACATAACACCGGCGTCAAGTGACAGCTATACTGTCGCATTTCGTGCGGTTTAGGAGTTTCCGTTGGCGCATTGGTGAGATAGGGAAAAGGAGAGCAACGCATCTGCATAGCCTCTGGTTGTGCGGATGTATGAGCGTCGGTAACATAATGCTCCGACTGCTCGTTTGCTCTCTTATGACATAACAAAAGAAGGCTACGTTATTACTGAGTTACCAAGTAATATTTTATATAAATTCACCAGTGTACTACTCCTTTTCATTTAGTTTGGATAATCTAATATAATATAAGTTAGGTAGACCAGTTTGAGCCTAAACATACATTATATTGTGTAACGTTACTAAACAGTAATAAACTTTATGTCAGCTACTATTTAGTTCAGAGCACCACTTTGTTTATATGGGATAAACAAAGTGGGTGTAAAGAGGCAGTAAATACACGATAAGAAAATTGAGGACATCATCGGCGTAAAGTAAGCCAATTAAATAAGCATTATTGAGAATAACTTGTGGCGGACCATTCAGCGCCACAATCCTAAATCGCGCTATCGGAGTTTCACAGTCCAGCGCTATATATAACGACAGCTGAAATGTATGCAAGTGGGTTTTGGCCTGACCGTGCATACCATCTCGCTCGGTCGGAGAATCTCCTTTTGGGGCTTTCACCTATATCCCACAAACTCAAAATCGGCTGCTCAGATCTAAATCTCTTTTCAAGTTTAACTTAAAACATAAATGACAAAAATTATTAGTGTGTACAGATGAAAAATTGCAAACCGCAATCTTGGCAAACCAGTATCTTTTCAGTAACACCGCTTGAAACCATAAATACGACAATGCAAATTATGTTGCTGAATTAAACTGCGTAATACCAACTGGCGCCAAAGTGTTTTGCTACTAAGGTGCACAATATCGCGTAAATTCAAAAGGAAATATAAGCCACAAGGTGCGGTGCCTCATTGGCTTGTAACACGCAAACAAGAAAGCATTTCAGTTTTACATAAAGAAAAGTCATAAATCTTACGAAGGTAGGCTATTTGGTTTAGTTCTTTGTAAGCCATTACTGATTTATAACTTCATGCATGTATAAAGTGTTTTCGTTTTAACGAGATGGCTTTGGCAAAGGTGTCAATACAATTATCAACGTTGTAGTTTGAAAGTTGCAGAAATTACTTAAATTATTATACCTTTGGGGTAAGTTAATAGTTCACCTTTGCAACTGATGAAGATTTTTAGATTTCAATTAAACTTTGATAAGTCAGCCTTTATAAATAACATCTTAATTATTTCAATAAATATGAATATATTTTAATATATTTTCTACTCATATATTAATAGTAGATGAAAAGTTGAGACTCTCTATATACCTTTATAATGTGTGACAATTACTTAACACCTTTTTTATCTCGGAACTTTATTTAATAAAAAAAAACTAAAGAGAGGTGTCAAGGGACACCCGGATGGAACGAAGTTCCTTTCGATTAATTAGTGAAAACCTATTAATAAAACACATTATCCACAATTTTTGCAAGTCAAATTAAGTCAACTGTAGGTACGTGGAATCTATACTATTATAAAGCTGAAGAGTTTGTTTGTTTGTTTGAACGCGCTAATCTAAGAAACTACTTGTCCTATTTGAAAAATTCTTTCAGTGTTAGATAGCCCATTTATCGAAGAAGGCACGCACGATATAACATCACGCTGTGACTTATAGGAGGTGAGTAACGCGGGCGAAGCTTCAGACAACAGCTAGTGTGTTATAATGAAAACTACTTATATATCTAATTTTTCGAACATGTTTAAATTGTATAATTCTTAAAGCATTTATGTAAATCTGTCAATAGATGGCGTGGTACATATGTATAATTATTTAAAGTTTACATAAAACTGCCAATAGATGGATTACATTTATATGTAATTATTAAACGTTTCCGCGAATACACCAATAGATGGCGTTGTTTAGTAATTGCATCGCACTATAGGTGACATGATGTTTATAGATAAGGTTTCAAATTTAATAATAAACAGTATAAACACCCACACTATAGCAAAAAGTGTCGTGCCAACTTTTCGTCTGTTTTTTTTCGGTCTAGCCCCCTTTTGCAACGTGATATGGAACTACGTTCCAATAAACGTATTCAAAAGCAAAGTGAACTGTGTCATCGACTATATTATATAACGGATGATATTTTATTCTGAGATAACGGGTAGCGATTTAATATCGCGTGATTTTAATATGATAATCTACGCAAGTTTTATACTAACCTTAGTCCACCTGGACTTAAGTTAACTACACGTAATTACAATTAATGATCACCATCAGACTTGCGAGAAATGATAATTAGGATTGTAGGACATTGAAATATGTAGTTGAATGCGACCTAATTATTAAAATAATCATCGTCATCATCAGATTAAGATCCGCCCACTGCTGAACATGGGCCTCCTTTAATGAAAGCCAAGATTAAATAAACTAAATTATTTAAATGTAATAAACTATTTAATATCTTATTAAAAGGAATTCATAATTACACCTCAATATTTTTTATTATGTATCATTCTTTCCAAATACATACAATTTAATACTAAACTAAACTGAAATAGAAGCCAATGCCGTCTTGGCATTCATAAAATATATATAATAATATATTACATTGATAATAATGATGATGATGATGAAATTGAAATGATGAGTATCAACAATATCGACCTGTAGCCAGCCTTTAGTGATTAGAAAGCAAACATCCATCATCCGCTAATCAGGCACAAACACTTGGTCACAGCCGGCATCGTTAAGGTTTACTTAGCATTTGATTGCCAGGTTCAGTGGCAAAGAATACTATAAAATAGCTCAAACTACAGACAGTCTATAGAGATAAGTATGGGCTTTTATGGTCCATGATTTAGAAATAAATTGTTTTAATCTATACTAATATTATAAAGCTGAAGAGTTTGTTTCTTTGTTTGAACGCGCTAATCTCAGGAACTACTGGTCCGATTTGAAAAATTATTTCATTGTTAGATAGCCTATTTATCAAGGAAGGCTATAGGCTATATAATATCACACTTTGCCTGATAGGAGTTAAGTAAACGCGGGTGAAGCTGCGGGCAACAGGTAATAATCAATAAAAAACGATTGGCAGTCATATGGACTACCGATATAAGTGAAAATTTATATCTTAGAGTTAGTATTACAAAAATATGAAATTTCAAATTTTTATACAAAATTTTTAAAATTTCATAATGACATCGTTAATGTCACATTGGAAGCGTTCGGTGACGAGGCGAGGCGAAGTTTCAAAAACCTCCAGTGCAATAACAAAAGAACTTAACATCTATAAGCGGCTGAACCGAACTAGATAATACATGACTAAGAACCACAGCTAGAAAACCTCGTTACTAAAAGAAAAAACGTATCGAAATCGGCTGACCGGTTTGAGAACTAAGAAACCTCAGATAGCCACTGTATGAGTGTGTACTTAGCAGTCAGACTTCACAAACAGCACCCGTATTTTTGCATCGAGAGTTGATTATTTTTTCGTAATCTATTTAAAGGAACGTATAAAAACAACAATATTAATAAAATTAAATGAACTAAACATCATTAAAGCTTTTAATGTTAGCATGGCAGAGTTCAGTTTAGAATAACGTACACAGTTTCGTTTATTTGCTTAAATATCAACTACATTTACTTGCATTTTAATAATATCGCCTTCTGTAATCGTTCCAAATTACTTTGAGTTTGTGATTTAGCAAATAGCATGTAAGTAGGTGTTTGGCATATTATTCTCCATAGTCTAGTCCATAATTACATTACATAATATATTAATATGAATGATTTGTGGCAAGCGGTTATCTAGAAGTTTATACTCAGGAGTCATTTCGAACAAAATATTATATTACTAACAAGACAACAATGTCGAAATATCGAGCTCCGCGAAATAAACGTGAATAAAATAATAATATAA
The DNA here is from genome assembly GCA_963853865.1 of Helleia helle. Classification (NCBI taxonomy): domain Eukaryota; kingdom Metazoa; phylum Arthropoda; class Insecta; order Lepidoptera; family Lycaenidae; genus Helleia; species Helleia helle. The sequence goes on from OY971420.1 coordinate 13,718,791, forward strand.
CGTTTTAAATAGTTTTAGTAATGAAAATAAGCATGTTAATTTATCATCTAAAATAAAAATTTTATTCTAGACAAAAACTAGACAAGCGATTTCATTATGTAGCTAAGCATATTTACACTTAAGTAGATATTATTTAAATCGATTGTATAATAAAAGCACGCTATTAATTTATTTTAAACGAAATTTAATGCGCAGAATATGCAAATTGGTTATTAAAATAAAGGTATTAATGAGACAAAGTTTTCTCTACTGGTTTTTGTATTCGATATTATTTTTTTAATTATGTAGGTTATATAATACTGTGCGTTCGACATGATACGAATCTATAATTGCAAGTAATACATATTTTTTACTTTATTATACTAGTATTATACTAGTATACTAGTATTATAAAAAAAAAATATCACATATTGTTTTTTAATGCTTACGCGAATTTCATAATAATTTATTGACATTTATTTTCATTATAATTTATCTACTTTTAAGTAAACTTTTTTCAATATTTTATGGCCAATGTAAAAAAGTAAGTAAGTAAGAAAAAGACCTGTGACCATGGTTGCTACAAAGTATCCGAAGCGTCGGGCTTGTAAAAAAATAAACAATTACATAAAAGTTTTTTCATTATAATGAGTGAAATTTGCGTAAACATTAGATAACTATTAAAGGTTGTGCTAACAGCCACTAATGCAATAACAAAAGAGCTGATGACCTTAAAACGGATTAACCGATTTTGATAAAACATGTCCAAGAAACACCGCCAATAATCTTCTTTTAAATAATAAAAAAACACACTCGTGGTATTCGTATTATAAATATTCTTCTCTTTAAATTGAGTTTAATAACTTTATGTGCTTAATTAAATCCTTTTTAAACCGCATAATATAATTCATTTTTCAGTGTAATTCAAGATTACATTATTGTGTAATGGATATTCGAATTTATCAGGCGCTTCATAAAACAATAATCGTAACTCGTCGAGAACGTCAGCTGATGAATCGATTTTCACTTATGACGCCGCTACGCTTAAAGACGGTTTATCCGGACCAAATGCGCAATTCACCAGCAGTCCCTACCTTTCCACACAAGGCTACGCAAACGAAATTACCACAGATACCATTCTTATCTCCTCTATTCTGTTGAATAAGAAAAAGACGGGTATACTCCAAGAGAACAATAACTTGGAACTGTTGAAGTAATGACTTCGCGGAATCGCGTCGCTCCTTGCCTCGTTAATCATACACACCTGTTTTATGTTAATTAACAAACAAATGGACGGTAAATTTTGACTTTTTACATTGTAGTTTCAAAAGTTGGTGTCTTTTCTTAGCTTGCATGTTAGTATATATATATAACCTGAATGCTAATTAGGAGACAAAATTATCATGGTGGAGGCCGTAGTCGTTAATACAGAATCGCTGTCACTTAAATATGACCAGCTGAACAGCGGCGTAACCAATAACCATAGCACCTGAGACCCGTGGCAAATTCTTTGGAGCCGTGGAGTATTTGCTGACCTTTTTTTACTCTAGAATTTAGGCTTGGTGGCAGTGGCGGATTTATACAATTTCAAGGTGTATGCTGACCTTTTTTTAGAAATTTTAGAGTTCGCGGCCGGGGCCCTCTCGGGTTTGGGACCCATGGCATTTTGTCACACCTGCCACCCTAAAGTTGCGTCACTGTTAGGCAACATTAAAATTTTAAGTAGTAGTATATTTTTTGAATAAGAGTGATTTTTATGATTTTGTAGGTAATTGGGTTCTAGGGTATTAGTTATTTTCAGGAACGACCTGTAATCCTGACTTAGCCAACGGATAGCTTAGTTTTTAGGATATATAATATCTTCCAATATAGTTGAGGTATATATCAGTTTTTGTAATTAATCAAAAATCTATTATGGTAAGTAAATATATAATACTCACAGTAAGTCGCATTCGTCAGCCTGTCGATTGTGTCCTGCTTCAGTTTCGAGTTTTTCTTCCCCATCTTTCTGTTTTGACTCGAAGATCTGAGTAAGTCACTCACCAGCAACTATTTAAGAATTGTTGTCGTCTGGTAATTATTTACATATTATTCAATCCTTTTTCTGTATCCACCTGAAAGAAAACATTTTCATGATAAATAGTGATGGCAATAACGGCTGTTTTACAAAAAAAAAACCTGTTGTGTTGTTTTTGTAACAACTGTTGTTCTAAACTGCTGTCTGTTATCCTGTTATTGTTGATTTATAGGCGTTGAAAAATATGAATTGTGACAATAAGCAAAAAAAGAGCTCATTCTGCCTATTGCGTGCCTATTCTTACCATTGCGTCATCGTTTCAGTAATGACAACTGACAATTATAGGATATAGTTATTCTTTAATAATGGATTATTAGTTTTTTCAAATAACGCATTACTACAACTGTTGTTGTAATAACGACCACCACTAATGATAAATGATAGATTGTATCTGGCTCACAGTAGTAAATTATGAATTACTAGTATCGTCATTAAAATCATTTATTTATGTTGTACTAGTAGGTAATCTACACGTAGGTGATACATATATATATACTAATTATTGCTCACAAGTCACAACATCGCCGCGTTTACTAAGATTTTATGTATATGTATATTTATGTTATGATTATTTTTGTAGCATAATTCACTGAACTTAAAAAAATACAGGTATTATATTATACCGGGTGTATTTTGAACGCTTGCAAAAACGAAGAGGTAAGATAGTGTTGGCATAGCCTGACATGATACAAGTGAAAAAAACGCGTTTCTTTTTTTTTTGGTTGCCTTTTTTATTTTTTTTTTTGTATTATCCGGTTAAGTAAACATAATGTTACAGAAATTTGATGACAATGCTTTAAAATAATCGTTTTTTTTTAAAACGGCAATGTAATTGGTTTATGGTTCACGCCTGCCAGCGTACTGCATCAGCTGACAGAGTTCGCTGTTCGAGTTGTATACATACATGGCGGGTTTGCAAAATACATAAGTCCTAAAATTTTCCTAAAAAAACGTTTCCGAGATGAATGGTTATATCAATTATATGGTATATAAATAGTTTATTATTAGGGTTAAATCTTTGCAAGCGATCAAAATACACCCGGTATTACATTGGTATTTTTTATTTAATGAGTAGTTTCAGAGATAACCATCCTACATACACACTTTGTATATTACATGTATAAAAAATAACTAATCATTGTATAAGAGTTAGATAACTTTTAAAAAATGTATTTTAATCAACCAAGATGTAGACGGTTTTAAGCATTCTGGTAAAAACAAACAACTATATACGAAGCTAGGGATAAATTACAGGACTTGTGTTTTTTGAGTCAGAAAATTGGAAAAACATGATCTAAAGAAACGTTAGCTAATTGACTGTTGTAGGGTGTTGTTTTTTATGTAAAAACTTTATGAAAATTATACATTTTGTATAATTTTCATAAAGTTAATACGAGACGAATAAAAAAATACGTTCAAATTACACATTAAATTTACACGTCCTTTTAAGAACCTTTTTCAAATATTTGTTATCATTACACCACAGTGATAACAAATTTATGAAATTCGCGTTCTCATACATTTTTACTAGCACATACAGTGTATAGCAATACTATTGCTTGGTCTTGTTATATACGCCTGAACGATAAAGCACATACATGTTTATCTAAGATAGAAGGGGCGGACTCATCTATCTTCGGGACCCGGGAACCCCAAAACACATCTTAATTATTCATTAGCTTCGCTCGATTTAATAGCTTTAAGTATATAATTCTAACTCTCACCCCTCAAGCTCACTACTTTATATATAACAAAATAGTTTAAATTCATATGTTAAAATCTAATGCACTTTCCACATTATAATGAAGAAAACAAAGTTTGTAAACAAATAAACATTTAACTTTGGTGCTTACTCACTTATACTTTATATTTAATACTTTTCACTTAGAAGAATATAACTAAATAATATCACTTCAGTCGAAAGTTTAATTTATTTATATTTTGAAATCATGTGAATATTATTCCAACCATACATTATATCACTCCCGTTACGTACAAATATATGTTAGAATTAATAAAATAATATATTTTCCTCATTTCCCTCCTTCCAACGGCGATTACATCCAAGCAGTATAAATTGTAACGATTTTCCTTGTACTAAATATTAATAGCGGAGATATGAATACACGGATGAAATTTTTCGTAAAAACAAACCGACTTAAGGATAATAATAAATCAACACTTTTTTCATATTTCCGTATCATCCAGTACCAATTTATAAGGAAAATTATTGTAATGTAATACGAAAATATCATCAACTTTTCCCGTCCACTCCTGGACATTAACCTTTCATATGGAGATTCACTTGAGGTGTAAAAAGTTGTCATGTCAAAAAATTATTACAAATGAACTTTATGGTTCTATATATTCTTAGGCATAATTTGAAACAACTGTATTTAGGTAGATCTATGTCTATAGAATGGTTATGCTAAGAGCAATAAACGCTATTTTAAAACTATATGGATCTTCTTCCATCGTAATTCTTACAGTCTTAGAGGAAAATGAAAATTAAAAAAATCTCAAATTTTGGTTTGTGATTAGAATTGAAATTCATATTTATTTTAAATATTGTGTGACACAAAAACGTACTCCATCATACCGCCCAGAAAATTACTACATAACTTGTAATAAAAACCACAAGCTCTTTGATAAAGCTAAAATATATGTTTAAATTGTGCATTATATAAACACTGGAAAACATTAATATAAATTTAACGTTACTAGAGGTCGGCCAGCGATCGCAATTAGATCTCAATTATAAAAAAAAAAAAAACATTTATCTTCTGTTAATACACTTTGAAACTACCTACAAACTAATACTTCAAAACTTTTGTTTTTTTATTTTATTTAATTAATTTAACGTATTTATAATGCATATTACGCAAAAATAAAAGCTGTCTCAACTCCCTCTCCACTGAATCTTTAACGGTACCCAATTTTAAATTCCTTCGTTTGCGATACCCATAAAAAAGGGGTTCAAAAGATTTTGCTTCACGTATTAATATATTATATCAGTGGGAGGGAAGCGCTGTGCCGCGCTCCCGGCTGCATGGGTACCACCATCTTGCTTGTTTCTCCCGTGAAGCAGCTTTGCTGTGTTTCGGAGAGAAGGGCAAGAAGGGAGTGTAATTACTGGCACCGAGACTTAATATCTATGCTCAGGATAGAAAACACATGGATGAGTTGCCGGGTGGGCTGGTTTATGTTCATGGGCGACGTCGACCACTTACCATCAGGTGGCACATTTGCCAGTTTGCCTATCCAACTAACATAAAAAAAATATATATTTAGAGGCTATAGGCAAACTATTTTATTCAACGAACAAAATCTTAAAACTCTATAGTCTCTCTATCTGTATCAAAAATTTTCTACTAAAGATCTATTTACCTTAATGTGTAACTACCCTCCTGGATAAAAAGCACACGCGTACTCCATCCCACTTAAATTCACTACTATATATGTCCAGGCACAAAGGTACTCTTACTGCACTCTTTCAGTATCTGAAACGACGGAGAGAGACGTTACCTAATAGGCAATAGTCCTCGAACTACATTCGCAAAGCACTGGGTTACAGATTTCACTTTAAAATTCGTTAAATATCTGTTAAAGTCATAAAATAAGTATATTTTACGTTTGGAATATTTTTATCTAATAAATATTTAACTATTGAAATATTTACTCGTCTTTTATTCAATTCAACTCTTTAGTGTCCTATCAATAAAATATAATTTATAGAAATATAGAGCATGATATAAAATTAAAAAATTCGCATTGAATCGCTAAGCATTATTACCATAAAAACATTTTACAAAAATAAAAACATTTTACAAAAAATTAAAACCGACTTCAAAAATACTAAACTAAAAAGTAATAAAATAACAGTTTCTTTAATTTTTGTGCTTACAACTTATAATCAACTTAATCTTCTACTAATGTACAAACTTTGCGTTTACCACGTCATTATAGTTACTTTTGGAGTCGGTGTCAGCCAAGGTAGGTAGGTAGGTAGGTAGTGTACGGCAACAAATACGACACTGACTCCAAAAGTAACTATAATGACGTGGTAAACGCAAAGTTTGTACATTATTAGTAGAAGATTAAGTTGATTATAAGTTGTAAGCACAAAAATTAAAGAAACTGTTATTTTATTACTTTTTAGTTTAGTATTTTTGAAGTCGGTTTTAATTTTTTGTAAAATGTTTTTATTTTTGTAAAATGTTTTTATGGTAATAGATTAAGTTGATTATAAGTTGTAAGCACAAAAATTAAAGAAACTGTTATTTTATTACTTTTTAGTTTAGTATTTTTGAAGTAGGTTTTAATTTTTAAACCGACTTCAAAAAAAAGAGGAGGTTCTGACTGACTATTATTATAGTTAGCGAGGTGAGAGTTGACCTTTGGGCCACCTGTTTGTAAAGTGAGTAAAAATATTTATTTCTTCTTCTACTTCAAATATTTCATCGAATATTATGCACAAAATTACAATTAATAATATTTTTATACTACTTTCCTACATTTATGCAATTTTCATGAAATTTTACATTATAATTAAATACTTTAAAAAATCGCATTTTAAGTGTGTAACATGTTAAGTAGTAATTTATAAACAACTAACTCCTGAGTTGCGAACACTATAATTTATATTTAACTTATTGTACGAAGGGGTTTATGAAAAAAGATTTATAAGATAAGGGTAAAATAATTCATTTAAATAAAATTCAAATCCAGAGGAAACTTGAACTGGGACCTACAGTTGTAATAAAAGTTATAAATCTCGTAAGCCCTTATCTAAAAAGATAATAAAGGATTATTCTTCAAAAGCCTCAAAGTTGGAATTCAAACGTTTTAATCCTTTTTTCATATATTACAACATTGTTTAATGAGGGCTTCTTAGACGCATTTCTCTTTATTTTGGTTAATAAAGAGAAATTTAATTATCTTGATGGAGATAACTTTTAATCCCCGATGCAGAAAGACAGGAGCTATAAGTTTCTCCACCATGGTTCAGGCCCTGCCGTAGTGGTGGGACCATAGAAATATTAAGAACAGGAGAAGTGGTATGGAGGCGTGTCCGCGTATATGCTGCTTGAGCAAATCGGGCATACATTTCAAAAATGACCGGCAGCGCAAATCAGTATGATGTCGCCCGCAAACGAGAAAACATATACCAATTCCGTCGTGTTCAGTGGTTTTTTGTAAGAACAGAAGTGAAATCAAACATTTAACAAGTTATGGAATATGTTATCATATGTTGATATTACATTTTTACAATATTTTACTTTAAAATCGTTAAATCGTTTGGCAACGAGACAGTGATGTAAGCTATCGATAAAACGTCGATTATCGAATGATTCATTTCTTTGCAGTTTATTAAATATTTTGTGTGTGTGTACTCATATGATTTTATTTATATATCATATATTTTTATAAGTTCAGCGTATATTATGAATTAAGCGTTTTTGTATGCTATTTTATTGTATTTGTGTCTGTTTTTTTAACGAAATAATATGTGAGTTATTGCCAAATTTGAATATTTATCAATCATATTACGAATAGTTTTTTTTTACTAATTTCTACCATTTTACAGTGTACCTAGTTAAAGGGTGTGTAATCAGAAATCGGGAAGTACACAATTTTAATATATAGAATATATTTGGGTATGGCTGAAAATATATTATGGCATGCCTCGAGCTATTACCCAACTTTACACGGTTTTGGATGTTTTACTACACCTTCAAATGTTTGCTGTCATCAGTAGGTATCACCTTTTTTCCCAATTCTTATGTTCTTCATCTTAATAACCGTTACGTTATCACTGATTCCCCTTTCTCTTACACAAGCCATTATACAAGTCAACATAAGTATTCCAGCCTGTACCTACCTATTACAAATAAGTCCGTGATTGATCTTTTAAAAGCCTACTGCTTATCGCTTTGTCAGTTTCAGCTTAGCTTTGCATATGCAAATGTTAGCTATAATTGTACCTTTCCAGTTTTCCAAAAGATGGAAACTTAAAAAATGGATTGACGCTACAGGAAAGCCATCTAAATGGTTCCTTACAAAAAATAGCATAATATGCTCAATTCACTTCGAGGAGGAAATGTTCGAGCCAGTAAAGAAAAGACGCAGACTTTTTAAATGGGCTTTTTACGTCTCAATGTCACCTTATTTAGTTTTCATTACTGTCATCTTTAGTGACATTTGCACAATTAAGACGAGTCGATTAACGTAAAAAATCATGAAAATCAATCCACGTGCTTATTCTATATAGTACCAAAAACAATGTGTACAAACATACACACATAAGTAAGAAAAATGAAACATTCTTGTTTGTACATTTTATTTTTATTACTATATTATTTAATAATAGACTTAAAAATACAATAAAAAGCTAAGATATAATTTTGAAAAAACCCACGTCGATAATTCAAAAAGGATAAAATTATCAAAGACCACCGATTTAAAGAATTCATGTAACTAGAGACAATCGTAAAAAGCTTTTATAAGTAGATTTGATCTCCCAAAGTGTCGGACATAATATTATTATGAACAACAGTTAAAAAAGTTACATAGGGAAGTGCTATGGAAACTGATACTAGTTTCCATAGCACTTCCCTATGTAACTTTTTGGTTCTCGAAGATGTAGATGTTGCAATAACATATTATTCAACTCCCTATAAACTTAATCAATAACCCTACAATATCCATCTACTGCACTGACTCACCAGGGGGCGGCCCTGGTCGTCACCATAACACATATTTTAGAACATGCACCATATTTAAACCCGAACCTATCATCTAAAACCGCATCCAAAACGGACTTATAGTTTTGGTTTTGCACAAATAAATGTTTAAAAATGTTTTGCCCACTGGTAAGTCGTCACTGTAAAAACTATCTATTAACATGCACTAATTAAATCCAAGCCCATCATTGAAAACCGCATCATAATTAGACAAGTAGTTTTGGAGAAAAATGGCAACAATGTTTGCATGAATGTTTGAAAAATGCATGTTAATTGAGCGTTGTGTTCGAGAACATAAGGTTTATTTTTTATTCTTAAGAACGTTATGAGTGGTTATGATTTATGAATAGCTATGTGTGTTGCAAAGCGTGGTGGGGACAAACTGACGACACGTGAACCTCCTTTGTTTTCAATGAAACGCCATATCTCCTTACTTTTAATATCTGTGGGTGGGACTCAGTAGTCTAGGGTGAGCCGCAGCACCTTGGGCGAAACTGATTGAGCCGAGGGGGCTCTTTGTACCCCTCTTATAAGAAGAGGGGACAAAAGAGCAGGTGGCACGGGACGAGGATGGGCACCTAACCACCATCGCATTGTACTGTAAGCGTTGGGAGGGGTTGTTTTGTGGTGAGCCACGACCCCTTTGTGGGGGTGGTGTCGGTGCCCTGAGGGACTGACTAGCCGTGGAGGTGCCCAGTTTGCTCAACAGATCCAGGGCATCTCACCAAGTGCGCCATTGGTGGCACTCGCCGGGTTTTAGTGGGTAGAGCTGCGTCCACTTACCAGCTTTTGGGCGCAGCGAATTGCACACACCCGCGTGGGGAGGCCCACTCCCCCGCGGGATGCCTCAGAGCTTTTCCCGACGTTAAAGAAGAAAAGGGTGTTATAAGTTTGAACTTTATGTGAGCACAGTATCTTTTATGTATTGTATATTTTTAATGGAGATTTGGATGCAGTTTTCTATTTGGTTTGCAGCTTTTGTAGTCGTGGTCATTAACCACTACGACTACAAAAACTGAAGAATTTAAGGAGCAAACATTCATACAAACTTAATATTACGTGCATAAAAACTTGATGATGACAAAAGATTCAGTTGGAAATGAGGAAATCAATACAATAATGATACGTCAGCTATTATTTAATATAAAACTTATTTTGTAATTTTTCAAGTCTAAACTAGGTCACGCATGAAATAGGACCTCACGCACGCTCGTTTGTTTGAAAAATGTTAGCAAAATATGAAATTGAGAAAATTATGGAGGTTAAGGTTATTAACTTTTACATTATTTATACTGTTACAAATTTCTACATAGATTCTGTATACTTTATCATCATATTCCGCCTATTTCCACTGATAGACACAAAATCCAACGATAAATAAACGCCAAGACCGATGCCACCCTTATTCGACTCGGCTACTGCATGACAATTCCTCAAAACAGAGTAAATATTAATAATTATATAATAATATTTACTTTGAATGTATAACACTCATATAATGAAATAATTTTTACGAATTTTTACAATCCCGACATTTCGGATATTTTATAGCAACCATCATGGTTGCTATAAAATATCCGGGAGGACTGAGATGTCATACGTCCTAAAGATCTGCGAAACTACCCTATGATACATCAACATTTTGTTTACTCCTATCTACGCAGAAAGTGATAACTGTATCTTTAATCTATGACATATTATGCTTGGATTTTGATTTGCAATAATAATGGGATCTCAAGCAGGTGGTAAGAGCCAGCCATCTTCTCTATTGAAATTAGGATGTAAAAAAAATGATTCATTACAATAAGTCATAATACGTCACAAGCCAAACGCTTAGGCCGATCGTGCCTCTTTGTCGCTTGTTCCGCGCTCTCGCTGGCACGCTCGGCTCAGGCGATACGTGACACTATCTTGCGAAAAGTCGAGGTTCATCGTTTTATACCTCATCACGTCAAAAAAATTTACATACACTACAACATAATATTATATGTACAATATTTATCCATAAATTTTTCACTTCACTGATCGTTAAGTTTGGGATACCTAATAGTATTTTAAGCTATCTATACAGATAAATAAAAATGGAGTGTCTGTTTGCAAAATAAAAATAACCGCTTTTTATTGAGTGCATATGGATGTATACACGGAACGTATACCAAAATAGCCTTTTTTATAATTTCTGTCCGTCTGTCTGTCTGTCTGTCTGTCTGTTTGTTTGTTCCGACTAATCTCTGAAATGGCTGGGCTGATTTTGATGGGACTTTCACTGGCAGATATCTGGTATTATAAGGAGTAGCTTAGGCTATAAAATAATCATCATCAATCCGCGTACGGCTGTAAATCTAAGTAAACTCGGGCGAAGTTGCCGGCAACAGCTGGTATTTTATATAATATATCAGACATTCTTCCTTAAAATACTTTTCAATAAAAATGCACTTGAAACAAGAGTAAAGTCTAATTAATATAACAATAAATAGTCCAATTAGTCTATACAAATAATATAAAGCGGAATAGTTAGTTTGTTTAAACGCGCTAATCTCAGGAACTACTGGTCCAATTTGAAAAATTATTTCAGTGCTAGATAGCCCATTTATCGAGGAAGGCTATACATATATCATATGCTGTGAATAATATGAGTTCAATTATTATTATTTTTTTTTATAGGAGAGGGGGCAAACGGACAGTCGGTTCACCTGATGGTAAGTGAATAGCGACATCCACAGACACCCGCTATACCAGGAGATCAGCAGGTGCGTTGCCGGCCTTTTAGATGTGAGTATGCTCTTTTCTTGAAGGTTCCTAAGTAGTATCGGTTCGGAAACACCATAGGTGGCAGCTGATTCCATATATTTGTAGTGCGAGGCAGGAAATGCCGTAAAAATCTAGATGTTGTGGATTTCCGGACATCAAGATGGTGTGGGTGAAATTTGGAATTCTTACGCGATGTCCAGTGGTGGAATTCTGCCGCAGGTATTAATCCGAACAATTCCTCAGAACACTCCCCGTGGTAGATGCGGTAGAAGATGCAGAGCGATCCGACATCTTTACGCAGCGCCAAGGGATCAAGCCGATTGGAGATCACATTATCATCGACGATTCGAGCCGCCCGGCGTTGGACGCGGTCAAATGGAAGGAGCTGATATTGGGGCGCTCCAGCCCAGAGGTGAGAGCAGTATTCCATGTGAGGCCGGATCTGCGCCTTGTATAATTGAAGGCGATGTGAAGGCATGAAATACTGCTTCGCCCTATTGAGCACGCCAAGTTTCTTAGAGGCTAGTTTAGCCTTTCCTTCCAAATGACCACGAAACTGCACATCTCTCGAAATGTCGACGCCAAGTATCCCAATGCTGGCTGCGGCAGTTAGGGGAGTGCCTTCAAATCGTAGAGGAACGACGAAGGGTGATTTTTTGGCGGTAAACGCGTAAACTTGTGTCTTGTTGGGGTTAAATTGGACCAGGTTAAGTCGTCCCCATTCCGAGACTTTGGTCAACAGAGACTTGATTTCAGACACAAGTTTGTTCCGACACTCATCGACTTGATCCCGATAAATATTAGAGCGGCCAGTGTATAAGGCATCTCCAGTCCAAACTAACCGCCAGTGCTTCCCCCTTGCTCTCAACTGCCTCCGCCCATCGATGCGTTAGGAATATTAGAAGATCACCAGCTGAACGATTCCGTTGAAAGCCATATTGGCGATCGCTAATCAGCTGGTGCTCCTCCAAATACCGCCGGAGCTGGCAGTTAATTATGGATTCCATAATCTTTGAGAACAAGGAAGTTATGGCTATTGGTCTGTAGTTGGACGGGTCTGAGCGGTCCCCTTTCTTAGGGATCGGGTGTACCAAAGCTGTCTTCCACGAGCATGGGACGACGCCTAATGAGTATGAGTGCCGAAAAAGACGCGTAAGGACGGGTGCCAACTCAGGAGCACAAGTACGTAGCACTAACGGAGGGATGCCGTCAGGCCCACTCGACTTATGGATGTCCAGCGAAAAAAGCGCTTTACGTACGGAGCTCTGTCGAAAAATTATTTCCGGCATTGAGGTATCACACCGAGGGATCGTCGGTGGTATTTTTCCCTGGTCATCCAAAGTCGAGTTGGAAGCAAAAAGAGAGCCTAGAAGATCGGCCTTCTCCTTCGCGGTGTGGGCCAACGAGTCGTTCCTCATGTGCAAAGATGGTAGGGATGGCTTACAGAAATTCCCTTGAACAGCCTTGGCGAGTGACCAGAATGCACGAGTTCCCGAAGGAAGTCGAACCAATCTCTCGCCAATTCTGTTCACGTACTCCGCTTTTGCCTCAGCAATAGCTCTTTTGAAGGACCTGGAGGCAAAGTTATACTCCTTTTTTAATGCGCTGGTCTTTACATCCTGTGACATCGATGCATTGGCCCAGGCTCGGTAGCTTAACCGCTTGTGGCGTGCAGCCATCTTACAAGTTTGACCAAACCAGGGCTGGGATTTGCCGCCTATAGGCACTGAAGAGCTTGGAATAAAAAGCTCCATGGCTTGCAGCACCACCTCGGCGACAGAATCGGCAACGATGTCTGGATCATCCAGCGAGAAGCAAATTCGCCCCCATGGGTAGGATGCGAAGAAGGACCGCATTCCATCCCAATCAGCTGACCTATAGTGCCAAACATGGCGGCAGCTGGCAAAACGTGGCCATGATGGGCGGGCAACTTGCACAGAACTCCGGATCAGACAGTGGTCCGATGAGCCAAGTGGAGCGTCCACGGATTATTGATTAATATGAATTAAGTAAGTAAACGCGGGCGAAGCTGCGTGCAACAGCTTGTATAGTATAATTTATACTAAAAATATTAAACGATTCACAGATACACAATTTACAAAACTAAAAGTTTAGGTTTATCTTTGAAACACGAAGATAGTCTCGTTTGCAGGCAACAATGAACTTGGAATAGAATTCCGTAAAGTTCCCAAAAGCTGAGAACCACACACTCGATGAAGCCAATTAGATACCGTTGCTTATTTCTAAGTTGCGTAACAACGGTTGACTCTAGTAAACTTTAATTAAGGAACAAACCAATGTTGAATAAATACACTTCAGCCGTTTGATTTCAGTGTATGATAAAATATTTATTTTTAAATGAAATTTTGTTTTTGAAATGAAAAATTAAGCGTTGATCACTTTTTGGGATACCTAAAATCATATAACTCGCGACATCGACACCTCATCACCGCTTCCAATGTGACATTTATTAAATTTCAAAATTGTAGTATTATTTCATTACTCTAAGTACCGCGCCTCAGTTTGGCGTGCCCTAGGGCCTAGGCAACTGTATCTCGGAAAGAGGAAATCTCAGTACCAATAATTCCATATGACTGTAATTGCTGGTTATTTTTTTATAGAAGAGGGGGCAAATGGACAGCCGGTTCACCTAAGATAACCATATTACTAAACATGAAAATACCAACGAAATAATGTTTTCCATGTTTATTATAGGTTATTTATATTGTTTAAAATATTGCTCCCATATTATTATTGTTTTATATAACCCTCACTGTTATCCAGGTTTATGCCCCAACATCCTCACATCCAGATGCTGAAGTGGAAGAGTTTTATGACATGTTGAACAAGACTTGCGATGAACACCGAGGAACGTGGACTATTGTACTTGGTGACTTCAACGCAAAAGTAGGGAGAAGGCAAGAACTCGAAGGAAGCCACGTTTTTGGACCACATGGGTTAGGAAACCGAAATGATCGTGGTTCACGCTTGCTTCAGTTCGCCTTTGGACAACATTTCAGTGTGTGCAACTCTTTCTTCTATAAAAAGCCGCAACGAAGATGGACCTGGGTATCACCCACAGGCGATACAAAAAACGAAATAGAGTTTGTGCTCTCATCAAATCAAAATATAATTAAAAATATTGAAGTGATTAACGCAATTAAATACAGTTCAGACCATAGACCCGTTCGTGCAAATATATCATTTGATTTTAAAATACATCGACAAAGAAAAATAGTAAGCAGAATTAAACGCCTTGTTAAAACTACTTTGATTGACAATAAGGAAAGTTTCAATCTAGAATTAAAGAACGCGTTTTCTACATTACAACTTGACCATGAGCAATCAGATTCGACCAACGTGGACCACCAGTATTCAACTATTGAAAAAAGCATCAAACTGGCGTCTAGTAAAATTAAAGTAGTTAATAACAAAACAAGTAAATTAACTCAGGATACACTAGACCTAATCGAAAACAGGAATTCCTATAAAACTAACATCACAAGTAGTAGCTACAAATCAATAGACAAGGAAGTAAAAAGAAGTATCCGGAAAGACATACGAGCTTACAATAATACTCTTATTAAAATAGCCATTGAACAAAATAAATCTTTGAAAATTGCGAAACAAGGAATAAGCAAACATAAATCTTGGATCTGTAACCTGCGCGATGACAAAGGCGTTAAGCAAAGTAATCGGGAGAAAATAATGAACATCTGTACCAATTTTTACAAAAACCTTTATACTGACCCCTGCCATTCTTACGATTGGTTCCCTCCATACTTCTGTCCGGACACCATCCCTCTCATAACAGACCATGAAGTACATACAGCGCTGTCAAAAATGAAATACAGCAAGAGTCCGGGCGAAGATGGTATCACAACAGAAGCTCTCAGAGTGGGCGAGTCAACTCTAATTACTTACGTTACACATCTTTTCAATAATATACTTAAAACAGGTAGATTCCCTAAACATTTTTGTCACTCCAATATTGTTATTTTGCACAAAAAAGGTGACAGAGCCGATATTAACAATTATAGGCCAATCAGTCTTGTTTCCCACCTCTATAAGAATTTCATCAAAGTGATCGAGGGTCGCATATCATATCAACTAGATCAACAGCAACCACCAGAGCAGGCAGGATTTCGTCCCGGGCTATCCACAATCGACCATTTACACGCGCTTAATAAAATAATAGAGAAACACCATGAGTTTAACCTCCCTCTTTATATCGCTTTCGTAGATTATTCCAAAGCCTTTGACAGTATTTCACATTCATCCATATTTTCTGCCATGATATCACAGAAAATAGACCCCACATACATTCATCTAATACGCAATATATATAGTAACAGCACCGCTAACATCAAATTGCAGACATTTGGTCCAAATTTCAGAATAGAGAAAGGCGTCAAACAGGGCGACCCGCTATCTCCTAAATTATTCACTTGCATCTTGGAGGAAGTATTCCGGAAGCTTGCAGTTGAATGGGAGGAGAAGGGCATAGTGGTCGGCGATAGACGGTTAACAAACCTTCGCTTTGCTGACGACATTGTTCTTTTCTCTGCGTCGGCTATAGAACTACAGAAAATGCTTCAACAACTGAGCACAGCGAGCCTTGAGATAGGACTGCAAATGAACATGTCAAAGACCAAGCTCATGACTAACAGCGTCAAGCGTAGGATTGAAGTTGACGGCGGGAGGATTGAATATGTTCATGAGTACATCTACTTGGGCCAAATAGTATCTTTCCAGGCACGACAAGACAAGGAGGTCGTTAGACGTACCGAAAATGCTTGGAGGAGCTATTGGTCCATGAAGGAATACATGAAAGGTGACCTTCCATTTTCATTAAAACGGAAACTCATGGACATGTGTATCCTTCCGATCCTGACCTACGGCGCACAGTCTTGGTCGTTGACTAATGCTCAAAAGCTTTCGCTCAAGGTTTGCCAACGCGCGATGGAGCGCAGTATTTTAGGGGTCAGATTAACCGACCGCATTAAGAACTCCATCTTGCGCTCCCAAACAAAAGTAGCTGACGTAGCCCTGGCAGCTGCTAGGCTTAAATGGGTCTGGGCCGGACACATCTGCCGAATGCCCAATGAGTTCTGGGCCAAGAAAACCACCGACTGGGTCCCATTAAACAGGGCTCGGAGACGCGGCAGACCTCGACGGAGATGGCGGGATGACCTCGACGGATTTCAAAAAGACTGGTGTAGTGCAGCTCATGATAGAGACGTGTGGAAAAGAGAGAGGGAGGCCTTTGCCCAGCAGTGGGACAGTACAGGCTAGGAAAAAAAATATTTATTATTGTTTTATTATCAACAAATATTATATAAAAATTACATATTTGAAGAATCTCATCAAAATCTATTCAATAATTTACTAATAAAATCAAGCTTCTCGTTTTTTCTTAAATATGATCAAATACGCAATCACTAAAATACGTGTCTTAAGTAAAGTACTAATTCTCTACGCATTTGGATTTAAGATAACAGAATTAATGTAGTCAGACCTAAGTACTACAATTTCTCTGGTACGTGTTTAGAATACACAACTGAAGGCTGTACATAACGTGACTGCATGAACAATTCGCTCTAATAATATTGTACTTGAACTTGTGAAAACTATTTAACTAGCAATAATATGTTCTAGAACAATCTAACGTTCTGTTAAATTATCTTTATACCTATATATATTTTTTCTGTGCGTGTGTACTGAAAATCCTTCCTGATCGGTTTCATTTTGATGATTTTTACGCACCCATGTGGATTTGAAAATCATCATCATCAGCCTCTATCCATCCACTGCTGAACATAAGCCGCCCTGAATGAACGCCAAGACGGCCGATCCCTCTCCACTCGCATCCAACACGGACCGGCCACCGCACGTCTTCCCATCTGTTTAATGGCTGGCCAACACTTCGTCTACTTAAACGTGGCCTCCACTCTTGAACCATATTGGCTCAACGAGCTTATGCTTTGCGCTAATCGGTAACGTTAGTTCTCTGGCGTATTTCTTCCTTTCGAATCCTATGTGTCAAAGAAACACCCAGCCTAGAAAGCTCCATAGCACCATTCGAGAATAGTATTTTGGAATTCACATGATATAAGTAAGTTCACATCAGAGTAAAGTTTTTATGTTTATTGCGGATTATATCGATTTTGCATCTTACATCGATTGGTGGCACTTAATATTAGCAATTTATCTATATTAAAAATTAATATTTATTTAAATAAAAATAAATACATCTTGATCATGCAAGGGGATCCGCTAATCCACTGAACTATCGTCTAGTTTCTTAAGCCTTGCCCAATCCATTAACTATTTAAATCCTCTTATGTTTACTTAAATATGCACCCAACTCCACTGAAAAATTTCTAGGAAAATAGAATTAATCTCGACTGAAGTTAGTTAAGGCTATCGCCACAAAGAAATTCTTATATTTAAAACGTTATACTTTAATGTTAGTGGAATAGGCAAACGGGCAGATGAGGTAAGTGATCAGCGTGACTCATAAACATTAAGTTAACCTGAAACTAGCCCAGACAACTCGTTCATATGTAACACCTGAGATGATGGTAAGTCTCGGTACTATAAATACACTGCATGTCCTGCCCTTCTTCCAGAAATACAGCACAGCTGTTTTATGGAAGAAACAAACAGTCAAAAGTGCGGCACCCGACACAAGTTCACCTTTCCACATGTAAACTAAATTATATGAAACTAACTTCAATACGGCCAAGTTAAATTGCTCTTACTATCTTATGGTATATGGGATGCCTTGACATGCAAATAACATTAAGGTGTTGCCGTAAAACTTGGATTAAATAAAACCAGTTTTTTACCAGGTCAAGTTTCGTATCCACGGAAGGTCATGTATGTAACAATATTAATATGTGTATATATATCTTGTAGAAAGGTGCGTAAGGTCAAAGTTGCGAACGCAATGTCACCTCGTGTTGCAAGGCCTCTTGCAGAAAGTTTTATAATACTAATGCAACGTGCTATGAAGATGAACTATTGCTACGTAGTTTTTTATCTTATTAAATATAGCATAGGAGGACAAACAAATCCTTTTTTTCTTTTTTGTTATCGCAGGGAAATGCTTTTTACGTATGTAGCCAGGATCTTGGGTAGATCCTGACCCTATGTGGGACTCGCACCTGGGAGTGCCCTACCCATAAACTAAAACCACTGCGAGCGCCTTCAGCCGCTTTAATTTGGTCCCGGATCTTTATTCTACGGGACTGCCCGACCGCAATTTTGCATTTTGCAATTACATTCTGCAAAGCAGCATGGCAATACCAAATGTATGTTTGCATTTATTTACGTATGTTTCATTCTAGCTTCTAAGCTTGACTTAATTTTGATGAATGAACTGATATAATAACTATTACAATCCGGGTAGCATAGAAGCTAAGTCGACTTAAAAAAGGGGGGCCAAAAATCTCGCATGATGCTCCTGAAACCCAGCGTTGTTCTTGTTAATGTAAATGTTACAAAGTTATTCGAAACTACCCTATTAACTTTGTAACATTAGGACGTATGACACCTCAGTCCTCCCGTAACCATGGTTGCTGTAAAGTATCCGAAACGTCGGGCTTGTAAAAATCTTAATAAACCGCTATAAAATCCGTAAAAAATGTTTCATTATAATGAGTGAAATTCGCGTAAACATTAGAAAACAATAACTTTCTTTTCACTTAAGTTGTAAAGAATAATATTCAAAGCTGAGAAAATTTATTTACCTACTTCAATGAACTTCTGTTATTTACTAAAATGTAAAGTCTTAATAATTATTTAAAAGAACTTAGCATAATTAAATTACGAATAACATATTATGATGAAACGGACACTCGAGCAATCTTCTTAACAGTGGGTATTATTTGTGGGTATGAAAAGGTAACTTAATGGTTGAGCACCTTTGTAATCTACGCTCTGTATTATTAAACATCCGAATAATATCTTTTACAAAATAATGAAGATAAAATTAATAATAATTGTATGAAAAATAATATATCATCTATAATATTATATCTATAATATGTATGTATTTAAAAAATATATAAGTATTTATCAGTTGTCTGGTTACCATAAGAACAGGCTCTGCCTAGTTTGGGATCAGATGGCCGTGTGTGAGTTGTCCCAACATATTATTATTATTGTGATTATCAACTTTGTCCACCCACTGCTGGACTCTTTGAATGAACGTCAAGATTCCCCGCCACTACCATCTTACAAAGACAGGGCATCGCACACAGATATTTGAAATAAGGCACCGCACATAATTATCAGTACCTGGATGACCGAGCTTTGCTCGGTTTTTTTTAAATATAAAATGACATTTTATAAAAACGATTCCTAGATAGATCGATTTATCGCCCCCGAAACCCCCTATATACTAAATTTCATGAAAATCGTTGGAGCCGATTCCGAGATTCCAATTATATATATATATATATATATATATATATATATATATATACAAGAATTGCTCATTTAAAGATATAAGATTAAATGGACATTCGACCGATCCTTCTTCTTGAACATTATAAAATCTTTACATTATTTTAGTAATATTTTATATTTACATCAAATGACAAGCTTCAGCATGTCTCCTCGAAGCCCATTCAGTCATGAGAGGGTTCAATCCATAATATTTTAGATATCACCAATACAATAAAATACCTCGTTTTGTATATATCTCTTGATAAAAAATTTATTTGGTTTTAATGATGAATTTCTGAGCTATTGAACCGATTTTTGTGAACAGTGTGCAGTTTCGTCCGACTTTAGACTAAAAGTAGCCTATAATTTTGGAAACGCTTTACATAATATGTTGTAAGTTGGTGATGTTGTCTGATGCAGCCTGCAGGCCAACATCCAACGATAAGTGAACGAATCATATGAAAATCCAGTTGGATATAAGGTTGAATATGATTTTTCAAAATGAAAAATGGACATGCGCCTATATAGATCTATTATATAACATTTGAGCTATGAAACATGCGAATATTTCAAATTTAAATTAACTTTACCAGAGCACAATTAATTTATACTGTCATTTTCTGTGGAATTCATTTACAAAAGAGAGACTGTTTTGATACGGTTAACACTTATAGTATCGTCTGGTACAAACAAATACTTATTTAAATTAAAACAATTTGATACCGCTCGACTATACATCAAAATAAAGAATATTTATTTATTTTATCTGTTAAGGTGTGGCAGATTAACTACCAGATTTTAAGCGAGTAATGAAAAAATGAAAAGTTTTTGAAATGAAACTTCTTTATGCGCATGAGGGTAATTTTTTACGGATGAAACGTCACGAAAATGTGCAACATTTTTGTCCAAGAAGAGGGAGAGAGTGATTGAGGTCAATTGAGAGAGAGTGAGAAAGGGCGAACGTAGCATGAAGCACAGAGCCATAGAGTGAGAGTAGGGAGCAAGCGAGTGAGAAAGATCGAGAGAGAGAGTGAGGTAGAGCGAACGTCGCATCGCAAGTCTCGGAACTTTAAAGCTTTAGATTAGTATAAAATATATAAACGAAATTGAAAATTAGTTTGCGAAAAAGGTTCACTTCTATTGTGTATTTTGCACGCACGCACTTTTGTTGGTTGGAAATGAACACCGACTGTCGTACCAATACTGGTAAGCAATACAGAAACCAATTCATACCACCACTCGCAGTTGTTTTAGTTGGAAGAGGCTTTTGTCGAGCCCGGATCACGGAAAAAAAGAAAACTCATTCATGTGTTGCCTATCTTGAAACATAACATAGCTAGTAATTACACCACCCTTCACTCCGAAAAGCAGCAAAACTGTTCCACAGGAGAAATATGCAGGATAGTGGTACCCGTATGGACGATAGCGGGGTACAAGGCACAAGCCACCCTTCCCACTGGCTTATACAATATACACTACTAGTTAACACAGGATATGCCTACTCATTTATGGAATCGGTAGAACCAGTATCAAAACATCAAACTATGATCATAATAATGCGACGACCTCTGTGGCTGAATGGTTGGCGCGTTGGATCTCAAATCGGAGATAGCGTGTTCGAATCCCGCCAGAGAACAAAAGTTTTCAAAAATCTTAAATATATTATATATAGTATTAAATATATTTCCGTTATAGTTAGTCGACATCACAGGAGACCGAAGAGCTGGCAGCTACCTCGGACAAAGAATTAGTCTAGCAATTCAAAGGGGGAACGCTGCCAGTATCTTCGGGACCTTGCCTAAAGGGATTCCTTTTTATTAATATACTTAAGTTATTATATTATATTTTTTAAGGTTTTTAGTTTTAGGTTCTTTGTAATTTATAGCAAATGTTTTTATTTAATTATATATAATAAATTTCCGTTGTCTGGTACCCGTAACACAAGTTCTTCGAGAACTTACCACGGGACCAGATTGACGTGGCGTAAAAGCACCCATAGACTTTAATAATAATAATAATATTTGATTCAATGTAAGGTTCAAGAGTGGAGGCCACGTTTAGGTAGATGAAGTTTTGGTCGGCCATTAACCAGGTGGGAAGACGATCTCCGTGCGGTGGCCGGTCCGTGTTGGATGCTAGTGGCAAGGGATCTTTCATTTAAGAGTTTATTGAGGGTGGCCTATATTCAGTGGTCCCCACCATGGTTCAGGCCTTGATATGGCGGGGGTGAGCCGTTGCACCCTGGGCGAAGCTAATTGAGCCAAGGGGGCTCTTTGTACCCCTCTTAAAAGAACAGGGGATAAAAGAGCAGGGGCAAGGGACGAGGACGGGAATCTCACCCCATTGTACTGTCCCGACGTTAGGAGGGGTTGTTATGTAGTGCTGGAAACCCCCTCTGTGGAGGTGGCGTCCTTTGGGGGACTTACTAGACGTCGAAGTGCTCTCTTTGTTTATTAGATCCGGGGCACCTCACCAAAGATGGCATTGGTGGCACTCGCCGAGTTTTAGTGGGTACAGCTGCGTCCACTTACCAGCTTTCGGGCGCAGCGAGTCCCAGATACCCGCCTGGGGAGATCCACTCCCCCGCGGGTTGCCTCAGAGCATTTCCCGGCGTTAAAGAAAAAAGGCCTTTGTTCAGTGGTAGACGGATAGGGGCTGATGACGATAAAGTTGAAGGTTTTGTGATTATTTCTATAAATAATGATCTTACTGCTTTCAATAATACTCATAATGCTAATAATACTCTTAGTGCTTTCAAGTGAAAATACAATATGTTCAATACGCGATTTGTTGAGTTTGACGAGGGTTCAATGGCATGTATATGTAATACAGGAAAAAAGTTTGAACCATTACACTGACTTTGATAACAATGTTTATTTTTAACGAGATCCAAATTCAATCATATCTTAAAAACGACTATAATGAGTTTTGAAATTTTGTGACCTTGGAATGACTTATTATCACGAACTTTTTTTGTATGTGTTTTATATGAAGCGCAAAATTGACATTGAATTCTGGTCAGCCTTTGTTCTCTCTCTTTGAACTTCGTAACGAAGAAAAAATTGAATTTTTGTCCAATAATATAAAGGCAAGTATCAACATGAACAGTAAAACCTTGTAAAGGCAGTAAAGTCGCAAATGACGCCACATAAATACATTTAACCAATCAGAAGAGAGGCTCTTGGTTGCGATGTGTGATCGATGTGAGTGCTGTTTCCAATTACGATATGATGCGGCACACTTTTTATACATTTGGTTCTCCTCCCAGATGAAGGCTGTTTTTTATTTTTTCGACAGAAGTTATATACTCCAGCCAACTGGATGTAGGATGTTTCTGACAAATCACAACAGCTGATTTTTAGCGTTATCACTTCAGAATTTTTCATTATGTAACACTTTTACGTATGTAAAACTCTAAAAATCAATCAGACTCATATTGTAAAGTGTAAGAAAAAAAATTAATTAGTTGCTTGTTTCTCCCGCTTGCTGTGTTTCGGAGAGAAGGGCAAGATAGGCAGTGTAATTACTGGTATCGAGACTTAACATCTTATGTCTCAGGATAGGCAACACATAAATGAGTTTCCTGGGCTCGTTCCAGGTAAACTAGTATGTTCATGGGCGACGTCGACCACTTACCATCAGGTGGCACGTTTGCTAGTTTGCCCATCCAACTATCATAAAAAAGTAAAAGAAAAACAAATAGTTCATAATTATCACATGTAAGTGACCATTTATTACATTTTTATTTCAGGCGGTTTCTCATAGTTTCATATTTTCAGTTTCAGAAGATCTCATGAAGAAGTCAAGAACATTTTTCCATTCCATATACCAGAAGAATACCACAAGAATCCTACAAAATTCTAAATAAAAATTTTAGTTATATTTTTGAACTGACTCTGAACCAATGATAGGCGTCATGTGGTGTTGCAAAAACGATGAATTTCACATAAAATTTAAGTGATTGAGGTGATGGTTTGACGAGATAAATTCTTTGTTAGCTATTGTAGGAACATTCAATACATTTCATTACATTTTTCACTTTAGAAAAATAATGTTTATGTCGAAACTCGATAAATGGAAATATAACTTTGATAAGTCAAAAAAGGTATTTTCCAGAATATTGCACTGTAGGTTTCTCTATAATATATTAATAATCAATATCTCATATTTTATTTAGCTTCTTTTAAATTAAACATTATATTTTTTACCGTCTTGGCGTTCTTTGAGGGAGGCATATGTTTAGCAGTGGACGGATAGGGGCAGATGATAATGATGATGATGATTTTTACCCATGCTGTCGTTGCCTAGCAACGCTTGGTCCAATTAAACATTCTACATCGAGTTCGACTGGGATATGGGATATAATTTAAATATGTAACATTTATATAATTCCTTAAAAAAATATTTAGCATCATGTATTTTTTTATAGATGGCAAACGGATAGTCGGTTCACCTGATGGTAAGTGATACCGATATCCACTGACACCCGCTACACTAGAGGGTGAGCAGGTGCGTTGACGGCCTTTCAAATGGGAGTATGCTCTTTTCTTGAAGGTCACGAAGTCGTAACGGTTTGTAAACAATTTATTAAAATTTATTTAATCGGATTATCAACATTTGTACGCCCACAGCTGGATACAGGTCTCATTCAATAAACGCCAAGACGACATGATCCTGCGCCATACTATTCCCGAAAGTGCCCTTCACTCCAGTACTCGGGACTATTTATCTTACAAATCAAATATTTTTTATAATACACATTGAATTCTTTTCTAAGAATAAATTTCTTTTATAAATTCAAACAAAGTCTATAAAGCTTTTTGATAGTAATAACATTTATTTGATCACATTTATATAAGAGAATTGCTTTGATTTAACATTCACTAGAATTTGAATAAATTGATAAAGATATTACGACTATTTTCATTTAAAATCAAATTAGTTGTATTCAGTATGGATTCTCCAGTGGGCACATTGTATTAGGGATCCTCAAGAATAATTTATAAACAATATATTGTTTTTACAGACGATAGAAGAAGATAGTCGTATTACCTGGTGGTAAGTGATAAGAGACATCCATAGACACCTGCTAAATCATTACATCAAATTACATAAGAATAAAATCATTACATAAGAACACTCAAAAAACTATTCATTTTTATTACTTAACTATTCACCTTGCCCAGATAAACCCAGTGACGTTTTCGTAGCTGGGTTTTTTTTCCGTGATAAATTTATTGCACGTTTGTTTTGGACAAATAAAAAAAATACGTGTGGTTAATAGAATAGAATAGAATAATTATTTATTTGCTAGAATATGGTGTACGAAGGTTTTCATATTTCACAGGTTTTCATATTCTACATGTCAGGTGCAAACAATATTTGATAAGTCAATTATATTTTGGACATAATGCACCGTAGACTGAGAATCCTAGGATTCTCTATCTACGTAATGCACGATAAATTTATTTATTTTAGACGTGGAATCATGGAAATATATAAAAAAGTGTAACCTCTCATTATTGTTTTAAATTTTAGTAAATACTGCTGATATTGTGGTTATAATAGTGTTATAATATGTATTAGTTGTTAGTGGAAACTTAACTGATTTCTGTACTTTTTTATTATTTCTATGCTATGAGTAATATTATAATTGTTTGTTTCCCAAATATAAATAAATAAATAAATATTTTTTTAGTAATAATACTTAATTATAAGTAAAATACGAATTCGGCAGCCAGAAGTCTTAAAAAAAACCAAAAATTATCTTAATACTTTATTAACTAACTTATAATCTAATTACAAAATAATATCCGTGATCGATGCTAGATCAGAATAGAATGATCTAATTTATTATTACAATAAAATTACAAAGCTAGGTAAAATGCTGGAACAGCAGAACGGTTCTTCGAAGCCGGCACGTTGTCCATACACGTGCCGCCGCGTCAGCGATCTTCTTTGGGGTACCGTATGTAATTCCTCCACCCTCAGAACAGCAACTATTTGAGCACTTTGAGGGAAAATGTTGCTGGTATTCCATTATTTCCGGGGTCATCAGGAGAAGCGTAGATATGGCTGTTTTTTGGTTCTTCTTCTGTCGTGGCAGGGTTCTTCCGCAGGTATCGTCGAAGAGAAAGGACGAGGAGAATTGTAACTATACCGAACACAAGCGCATAGAGAGGCAACGTTGTGTGGTACAGTGAATAATCAAGGCGGGCAAGATTAACTTCTTTCTGTAGTAGAATTCTATTTTCCAGATGATGCAGATTATTGAGATTTAATGAGTTAAGAGTAATATGTGGAATGTCGTTATTTTCAGCTTCAGTGAAATTACTTCGTATCTCGGTGATTTTCAGCGGCTGTCCTTTGACTTCATCTTCAATATTAGTTATCTTAAAGGTGTCTGTTCGTAAAGAACATCCATGGGGAATTTTCGCTAAGTAGCTGCCAGATAGGGATACATATTCCTGCCGTTCGCAATGGAGTTCAACTTTTGTAGGCTTTGGGAAGAAGATAGTATAGTGCCTATCATCTAGTCGTTCCATGGCTTGTCTATTAATCGAGACTTCAGTAGGGCGGCATGACTTGTCTAGAGATTGATGAATAATGATACTAAAGATGCAATCTGACTGTTCCCGTGGCTGGTAAAAATTTGAGCTTTCTTCACAGAGAAGGTATTCGCCAATCTTTGGGCATTCGGTTTGCAAGTACATGAAAAATTTCCCATTGGTTGCTATGAAGGGATGTATAGGTATAAAGGTCTGTTGGAATTTATTAGGAACAACGGAAAGCCTAAATAAGTCAAAACTCTCTTCACATATAATAGGAACTCTAAAAATTATAACAATTCTCTTACCTATAAAATAACTACCTGGTTTAATGAGATTATAATATTCTCTTAAATCAATATCTAATATTTCATTATTACTATATATTTCTTTAAGCCTACTAACCATATGTGCTAAGTTATCTATGCTTATCATACTATGGTGCGTGCTCGCTGCACGTATAAATCCTAAAATGTTCTCTATTCTAATTAACTCTAAATATACATCATCCGTGTTTTCAGTAATAATAGCTAATAATTGGGCAAATTTTGCGAATTTAGCTTCAATAAGATAATACTTATCTATAACTAATTTCAATGTCTCGTTAATTTTAATCTGGTTTTCTGCTAAATTACTAATAACTTGTGAATATTGACTCATCCAATCTTTATTAATACTTATGTGATCATTTAATTCAGAAACTAATTTATTTTCATTTGCTTCTAATAGTTCTATGGCTTTATTAAATCTTTCAGCGTCTGCATAATCCAAATTACCTGTAATACCCTTAATTAATGATCTTAGTCCATTAATAAGTCCTCTTTTTAATCTAGAAGGTTCTAACGTTTTTAGTTGAGAATTTATTTTTGTCAATTTAGTATACAGATAATCAATTTGAATTTCATATATAGGCAAGGTAGTGTTGTCAAGTTTAGTTTTAAAATAATCTAATTGTTCATTTATAGAATTGATACGATTTTCTAATTCTGAAAGTTCTAAATACTGTATAAAAGTATGGTAATGTGATATTAGCTTAGCTTGACCAAGTTTAAAAGGTAGAAGTCCAGGTCCATTGTCGAGAGTCTCAAGTTTTATGTCTGCTGCCTGCGTCATTGTCATTGTCACTATTAGTATTAGTCGGTACCTGTAACAATTTCGACGTTTTTGGTACTCGTTTCAGACGACATTTAGCAACAGGCCCTTTTTTCTTTGATGTGTATATGTGAATAGGTAAGTCAGCTAAAACATTGTCGTGAGTGTATCGGGGTGCTAATTTTTGTCTGTTAGCCATGGGATTTTTAATAAAAACTTGCTGGTCTGGAGTGTATACTGTTTCTGGTTCCCGATTTTTATTCCTATTGCTCATTAAATTTGTACGGTCACGTGTTGTCGATTCATTGATAATTTCATAAACTGTTTTCATTTGGTCTCGGTGTGTCAAAATGTACTGTTGCATTAGGTGTTCGGTCAGGTTAATGTCTAGTGGATCCCTAGGATCAAAATGTCCTCTAATAATATCATGCGGTCTACATTTGGTGAAACTGTGTACTGAACTATTATAAGCTAAGATTGCATAAGGCATTTGATTTATTGTGGGTTCATCTTTATTTTTCAGGCGAAGAATACGAAGGTGTTCTAGTAGGGTGGAATGGAATCTTTCAATAATTCCATTATCGTTTGGCGAGTGAGCTAGTGTCCTGTGATGATTAATTTTATGTAGTCTAACAAATTCTGCAAAAAGTTGATTAGTAAACTCAGTCCCGTTGTCTGTCACTATAGTCATAGGTAGTCCATGGTGAGTACTGAAATTTAATAGTCCTTGGATAATGCTTATAGCGGTACCGTCTCGTAAATGATATGCTTGGCCGTACTTGGAGAAGGAATCTACAAAGGTAAGATATTTTTCAGCTTGCGCTGTGAACAGATCCATGTGAACTATCTCAAAAGGCTTAGTTGCAGGTGGTACTATGCTAAACTGTGGTCTTATTGGGTTTCTGTCATATTTAGTCTGTCCGCAAATTGTACATTCATTTATATATTTAGTAATTTCTTCTCTCATTTTAGGCCAGTAATAACGACGTGACAAGGCTAGATAGCATTCATTGATGCCTCTATGGTTGGTTTTGCCTTCATGATAGTGTTTAATTATTTCCTGCTGTCTTAAATACTCTTTAACATCTTCTAATTCGGTTTTCGTTAAAACTAAATGCATAGAATTAGATCTAAAATTCTTTTGCAAGATAGGAATTACAGTGTACATACCTAATGGTGGTGTTATTTTAATTGCGGTCTTTATTTTAGGATTGATATATTCTTTAACTGCATTTATGATATCCTGTTCTAAAGAAGATTCTGATAACTGTATATGGGTCCGTGTGTGTGTATCAAAGGGTTTAGTCACTGTCGGCCTTCTTTTAATGTCACCTACTATTGTAAAACAAATTTGTCTATGGAATTTATTCAAAGGTTCGTCTGTAATGGGTATTTCAAGGATGGGGTTTTCAGCTGATGTGTGTGCGGTTAAGGTAGTAGATCCTGAAGGTTCAGGTTGTACTGATACGTCTATACCACATTCTTTAAGAAGAGATTCTATTTCTTCATTATTTATCTGTACCCGGGATAAGGCGTCAGCGTTAGTATTATATTTGCCTTTTTTATAAATTACGGTATAGTCAAATTCACTCAGTTTCAGTCGCCAGCGTGTCAGTCTCGAGTTCGGTTCTTTCAGGTTCATAATCCACTGAAGTGGTTTATGGTCAGTTAAAATCTTGAATTTTCGACCAAACAAATAGGGTCGAAAATACTTAGTTGCCCATACTATCGCCAAAAGTTCTTTCTCGATGGTGCTATAATTTAACTCGCTGTCACTTAATGTTCTAGAAGCATAACAAACTGGTTTGTCGGATCCTACTGTACCTTGGGAAAGTACTGCACCTATTGCTACGTTGGAGGCGTCTGTCGTCAATATGAAGTCTTTGGTAAAGTCCGGATATTGTAAAATGGGGTCATTAGTCAGTAAGGTTTTACAATGTTCGAAACATTTGACATATTCCGAGTCTATAGTAATTTTGTTAGTCTTTTTAAGGCACTTTGTCAATGGTTTAGTGATTCGAGCGAAATCAGGTATGAATTTTCTATAATAGCCTAATAGTCCTAAAAATTGTTTGATTTCTTTAGTTGTTTTTGGTATCGGATATTTTTCTATGGCTTTAATTTTATCTGGATTTGGTTTAATACCTTCATTACTGATGATATGACCAAGATAGGCGGTCTCAAGCTGCAAAAATTCAGATTTATCCATCTGGATTTTAAAATTTGACTCTCTCAATCTGCTAAATACTTTTTCGAGATTAATCATGTGTTCTTGCAGGGATGTACTAAATACTATAATATCATCGAGATACACTAGGCATATCTCATTCTGCAGGCCTCTAAGGATGTTATCCATTACACGCTGAAACGTGGATGGAGAGTTCTTGAGTCCCATTGGCATTCGTAGGAACTCAAAATGACCATGTTCTACATTAAATGCGGTCTTTGGAATGTCTTCGGGGTTCATCTCAACCTGATAAAACCCAGATGCCAGGTCAAGGGTCGTAAAGTACTGACATCTACCTAATTTGTCTAACACGTCAGTAATGTTGGGAATGGGGTATTTGTCGTCAATTGTCTTGTCATTCAGTTTCCTAAAGTCCACTACAAGTCGCCATTTTTGTCTACCCGAAGCGTCAGCTTTCTTTGGGACTACCCAAATGGGTGAGCTCCAAGCAGAGTCAGAAGGTCTTATTATTCCTTGTTCGAGCATTTTTGAAATTTGTTCTCTAACTTCCTGACGGTGTACAAAAGGATATCGGTAACTTTTAGTGTAAACGGGGTTCTCGTCATGAGTTCTAATGCTGTGTTTAATTTTGTTAGTGAAAGTTAATGGTTCGCCTTCAATATAAAATATGTCGGCGTAACGCTTACAAAGTGTCTCTAAATTTGCTCGTTCTTCACTATTTAAATGATTAGTTCTAAGTTTATCTAAAACCTGTTTTGCTCTGTCTGAGTCGGGTTCAGTATGAGAACTTTCAAAGTTAAATAAGTGAAGTTGTATAGGTCTGTCAAATGAAATTACAGTGTCTTCGTCTGTCATATTTTTAACTTCTACTACACAAGTCTGGTCAGTCACAGTAGTAATACATTCATGAATAATGCAATTAGATATAAACTGTTCCGGTATAAATACGTCACCATCGTCTTGATGAATCGGTATGCTAACTAAACGAGATGATTTTGCTGGTATTAATTGATCTGTATTTCGCCTTCTACATTGATAACGGAATAATGGAATCTTTGCACTTTCAGTTATTAATATATTGTCTTTAAGATCAATTCTACAGTTTTCTAACAAATCTAACCCTATTAAACCATCGAAGTGATTATGAAATTTGTAGATAAATAGTTTTATATTTTTATTATCATTAAATTCAGAGAAACTAGGAATTAATATTGAATGTTCATGAATGCTTGTTACTCTAGAATTAGTTACTTCAAAAGGATCATACATTTTTGGAATATTACTGAAATATTTATCTACTGCTTCAGGGCTTATGAATGATTGATTGGCCCCTGTATCAATGAGAAATTTTAAAGGTGGATTATTAATTTTAACATAGGGTAATTCTTTTTTTGACTGTAGATTTAATTCTATTCTGGTGCGGATTTCCCGTGGCTCGGGTGAAAATCCTGATTTTGCCTAGTATTAGATTGTCTGGATTGAATAGCTTTACTAGTACTAGGCAAACTACTGTCATAGTGCGGGCTATCTTCTATTGGTGGTAAGTCCTGTTGTTCACAATACTGATTATTACCATAGTCATAATTCACGTATTGTCCATAGTAGTCATTATAGTCATAGTCTGTATTACAGTAATTATAGTCAGCATAATAATTGTCATCATTACCGTATTCATAATCATTATAATCATGAAATTCATTAAAATTGAGTTCTTTAGTTTTAAAATAATTAGACGGAGGGGGATTGCCAAATTTTTGCCAATCATGACCATGAATTCTAGGCGGTAACGGTTTTGTTACGAAATGACTCACGCCACTCATAGGCTTAGGGCCCGAATTATTCTGTGGAGGATTCCTGTTAGGTATCCTAAAACCACTATTATAATTAGGCAACGGTGCTCTGAACATTTGCTGAGTACGCGTTGGTTGCATAGGCATACGCTGATGATGATTAAATTGAGGATTAAAATTAGGTCTTTGCCAGCTAGGTCCAGGTGAAAATTTAGGAGGATTAAAGTTATTATTCATAGGAGGAAATTTGGGTAGTGTAAATTGTTGGTGTGAGTTGTGTGGTGTTGATGATGATGGTGGTTTTCTCGGATCTGTTGCTAAATTATTTCGCTGCTGCAAATACATGACATTAAGTTCGTCTTGGACAAATTCCAAAGCCTTCTCTATAGTTTCAGGCCTCATACACCTTATACGCGACCCGAGAGGATCTTTTAGACCTCTTACAAATGCTTGTAAGGTTAATTTGCGATACAAAATTCTTTTAGCTTCCACGGTTGTCTCTAATGTCTCATGCAATGATACATAGGACATTATAGTGCTAAAAAGGTTTTGGCATTTGTCATAAAATTCCTGCGGTGTTTCATTAGATTGTGTCGCTAAAGCTAAGTCGTTATAAAGTGCGGTCTCGTCTCTCTGGTCAGAAAAATTGTTAATTAAAGTATTCCTAATCCCTATCCAATTTTCAGGAATGCCGTTTGAATTTATTGTACGAGCTGCAGAACCCGTAATTTTATTTAAGATGCCATTAATTACACATAAATTCGATAACTCGTAGCCTGGCTCGTCTTTCACACATTGAATTACTATTTGATCACATATTCTAATAAATCTAGGAAGGATATGTGGGTTCCCATCGAATTCAGGAACTGGGCGGAGAGCCTTGTATACCGTATCGGGATCCATTTTATAAACTAAGTTACTAAAATTTAAATTCGAACTATTATCTAAACTTTGGGGGCAATTCGAGCTCTCAGAAAAATTATTTAAATGTATATCTAATAAATCTAAATTATTTAAATCTACAGGCGGGCGATTCGAGCCTTCACTTAATAATTGACGATTCAAGTCTACTAAACTATCCCTACGAATTTTAAGCCTGGTGGTGACAGGACTATTTTTCATAGGACGGAAAATTGTGACGAGGAGAAAGCAACACTGATGGAAAAAAAAATTCAATGTACTCACATAACTCGTCGACTTCCCTGGTTTTCTTTAAGCTCCACTGATTTTTGAGTGTCTCCCGGCCGCTCCCTCGTGATGTTCGGATAGCTCGGTGAACGCTTAAAAGCGATGGCTAGAATGACCGCGCGCGGAGTCGATTCTAGATTCTTCGGATATCTTCCAAATTACGCGATCGCGATAGCCCCGAAGCTATCCTACCGACTGCGCCAAATACGAATTCGGCAGCCAGAAGTCTTAAAAAAAACCAAAAATTATCTTAATACTTTATTAACTAACTTATAATCTAATTACAAAATAATATCCGTGATCGATGCTAGATCAGAATAGAATGATCTAATTTATTATTACAATAAAATTACAAAGCTAGGTAAAATGCTGGAACAGCAGAACGGTTCTTCGAAGCCGGCACGTTGTCCATACACGTGCCGCCGCGTCAGCGATCTTCTTTGGGGTACCGTATGTAATTAGTATAATAACATACAAAGTCAATAATTCATCGGTAACATCAACAGCAAAGATCATAAAGTTAAACATCATCATAAAATTTTATATTACAGTTAGATATTCTCTAATTAATTTCATTATCAAGTAAATATTCATTTATTGAATAGTAAATTTTGCTCAATTTAAACAAGTCATTTTGAAACTTTTTCCCACAAAGATTCTATAAATTTAATGGTAAAATACTTTAAGCAGACTGTAGAGTCTGTCAGGTGTTGTCACGTCTGTCTGTCTATTGCCAATTCCCTTTAAATTCCTTTCGGGAGCTGGTAGTTGTTTAAATAAATAAATTATTATTAATGTGAAATGTCATAACATGATATGTCATAGCGCGTCGCAAGCGCATCTCTCCTACCTACCGGTAGGAGGGATGCGCTTGCGACGCGCTCCCATCTCTATTGGTACCACCATTTTGCTTGTTTCTTCCGTCAAACAGCTTTGCTGTGTTTTGGAGAGATGGACAGGACAGGCAGGGAAATTACTGGCACTGAGACTTAACATACATACGTCTCAATATGTTACCTGGGCTAGTTTCAGGTTTACGTATTTATGTTCATAGGCGACGTCGACCACTTACAATCATGTAGCTCGTCTGCCCGTTTGTCTATCCAACTAACATAAAAAAGTTAATTTTCTTAGCTGCCTTAGTGAGTTAACAATCACAGGATTGATCTGAAACTTCGGTAAACTAAATGGATTCTACCACCAATCGATGCTTTGTGTTCAAGTTTAATTCGCTATTAGACTTAGCATTTGGGCTTAAGCTATAGGCTTTTACGTAGCTTGAGGCAACTATGGGTATGGTCAGGTATTATACGAAAAATACAGCCTTAATTTTATGAATCGTATATATTATCACTTTGTTTTATTGGCAAGGGAGATCGGTCAAATTGTCTTTCATTGATATGATAAGTGGAAAGAAAAAGGTGATGCTGAGGATGATTATGATGACGATTTGATAAAATTTTAACGTGTTCGTGTGTTTAAACGTTCCTGGAATATGTGGGGCATAAAAGCAAATAAAAGTATTTGCTTCTTGTTGACAAAGTTAAAATGAAAAGTTAGCCTAATAAATGTATGCAGCAAACGTAGGGTTCGCAAATTAATTGATCGGGATTCAGGATTTTACGTGTGATATCAAAGGCCTTTGGTATGAAATATGTTTCTTAAAAAAATCACACAAATCTAATAAAATTACAAATTTAATTAGCTATTAGTTTTGATTTCTATAAAAACTTAACGATAACTTTAAATTAGTAAAATTTTATGTATCTATACTAATATTATAAAGCTGATGAGTTTGTTTGTTTGTTTGAACGCGTTAATCTCAGGTCCGATTAAAAAAATTCTTTCAGTGTTAGACAGCCCATTTATCGAGGAAGGCTATAGGCTATATATAACATCACGCTGTGACATATAGGAGTTGAGTAACGAAGGCGAAGCTGCAGGCAACAGCTAGTAAATTTTTTTTTTTTTTTTTTTTTTTCTTCAGCTAATACGAGTCCACTGCTGGACGTAGGCCTCCCCCAAGGATTTCCACAACGACCGGCCCTGCGCCGTCCGCATCCAGCGGATTCCTGCGACCTTTACCAGGTCGTCGGTCCACCTAGTGGGAGGCCTACCAGCACTGCGCTTTCCGGTACGTGGTCGCCACTCGAGAACTTTACGACCCCAGCGGTCATCTGTTCTGCGAGCAATGTGTCCTGCCCAGTTCCACTTAAGCCGGGAAATCCTTTGGGCTATCTGGGCGGATCTCCTCATTTCTGATCCTATCACGCAGGGAAACTCCGAGCATAGCCCTCTCCATTGCTCTTTAGGTGACCTTGAGCTTTCTGATAAGGCCCATAGTAAGCGACCACGTTTCTGAGCCATATGTCATCACTGGCAACACACACTGATTGAAGACGTTTGTCTTCAGACACTGCGGTATTTGGGACGAGAAGATTTTTTGTAGCTTTCCGAACGCTGCCCAGCCAAGTCGGACTCGACGATTGACCTCTTTCTCGAAATTGGACTTATCTAAATGTATAGTTTGTCCAAGGTATACATAATCGTCGACAATTTCGAGTATTGAGCTTCCGACAATAACTGGAGTGGGTACGACGTGGGCATTCAACATGACTTTAGTCTTGTCCATGTTCATTTTAAGACCCACTCGTTCGGAGGCTCGACAGAGGCCTTCGAGCATTGCACTTAAGTTCTCCATGGTTTCAGCCATGACTACTATATCGTCGGCAAAACGAAGGTGAGTGATGTACTCGCCATTTATATTAATGCCAAATCCTGCCCAGTCCAAAACCTTGAAGACGTCTTCCAATGCAGCGGTGAACAGTTTTGGGGAAATAACGTCTCCTTGTCTTACACCTCGCTGCAATTGGATGGGTTTTGAACTCTGGTCTTGTAGGCGGACCGACATTGTGGCGTTTTCATACAAACACTTCGACACTTCGATATACCGATAGTCAACTTGGCACCTCTGGAGAGACTGTAGTACAGCCCAAGTCTCAATCGTATCGAAGGCCTTTTCGTAGTCCACAAACGCTAAGCATAGGGGCAGGTTATACTCTTTGGTCTTCTGTATAACCTGTCGCAGCGTATGAATGTGGTCAACGGTGCTGAAGCCTTTCCGGAATCCCACTTGTTCGGGAGGCTGGGAGTCATCTAGCCTGCGCGCGAGTCGATTTGTAATGACCCTCGAAAACAGCTTGTAAACGTGGCTCAGGAGTGAGATGGGTCTATAATTCTTCAGCAGGGTGGTATCGCCCTTTTTGAAGAACAGCACCACCACACCCCTGTTCCAAGCCTTTGGCGTTCCTCCCTCGAGTATGACGGAATTGCACAGATTCTGAAGGGCCTTAAGGATCGGCCTTCCACCCGCCTTCAGGAGTTCGGCAGTGATTCCGTCATCACCCGGCGCCTTGTTGTTTTTAAGTTGTTTGAGGGCCATTCTGATCTCGTACAGGCTAACGTCCGGGATATGTTCCGTGTAGTGTCGGGTCAATCTAGCTCTGGGGTCGTTTGCCAGATTTCTGATGGGTTCCCGTGTTGACGCGTATAACTGCCCATAGAACTTCTCGACCTCTCTCAAGAGCTCGGGCTTGGAAGTTACAATCCTGCCATCGTCGGTCTTCAGTTTCGCGAGCTGCCTTTGCCCAATTGACATATCCCTCATAAATACTTTAGAGCCCCTATTCTGCTCTATGGCTTCTTTAACACGATTCGTATTAAATCGGCGCATGTCACATTTTATGGATTTTGAGATCTGCCTATTGAGTTGCCGGTATTTGGCCGCATCGACTGAAGACTGCAGAACCATTTCGCGCCTTTCTTCCATTAGCTCAAGTGTATGGTCTGAGAGTTTTCTGGGGGTGTTCTTACGGTGGGCCTTGAAGAACTTAGATCCGACCGTATGGACAGTTTCCACAAACCCATCATTAAAATCATCCACATCGTTCCCTAGGCAATCGAAACGGTTTTGAAGTTCGAGCTGGAAGCTTTCGGGGTTTTGGATTTGAATAGGTATAGGGCGAAGCGTAGACTTCACTAGTCGCGACCTTTCGAGCTTGATATTGATATTCAATGTGCCTCTTACCATGCGGTGATCGCTTCCGGTTTTGACTGCATTGATCACAGAGACATCACTGAATATTTGCTTATTCGTCGACATGATGAAGTCTATCTCGCTCCTTGTGGCACCATCTGGACTTAGCCAGGTCCATTTCCTCTGCTCTGGCTTTCTAAAGAAGGAGTTCATCATATAAAGTCCCTCCTATTCGAGAAAGCCAGCCAAGAGTTGTCCCCGGTGATTTCGGTTTCCAACACCAAATTGCCCCACCCGCAGCTCTTCACCATCGCGCTTGCCCAGTCTTGCATTAAAGTCCCCCATGACAACGGTGTAGTGTGTTTTGGAACCATGTATGGCCGAGGAAATATCATCATACATGGTTTCCACCGCATCGTCAGGTTGTGTCACGGTCGGTGGATATACCTGTATGACCTTCAGCGAATAACGTTTGTTTATTCTGAGTATAAGGTATATCACTCTGCTCGACACACTCTCGATCTTGATAACGCTGTTCACGAGGGATCTGTGGACGATAAACCCGACACCACCCTGGGGCAGTTGGTCACCCTCTCGGAAATAGAGCAAGTTGCCGGATTTGAGAGTTATCATGTCCTCCCCCTCTCTACGGACTTCAGATAAGCCTATGATACCCCATCGCAACTTGCTCAAACCTTCCTCGAGTTCCGCAATCTTCTCGTCGGTCCGCAACGTCCGTACGTTATAGGTTGCCAGGTGCAGTAGTCGTTGTTTGTGGTAGCGGAGCCTCTTCCGGAGATTCTTAGCACTTAAATGATGATGGTATTTAATAAATTAAGTTAAAAAAATGAAAACATGATAATATGATTTATAATATCGACGTTCTATAAAATAGACTATAGTATATATATATATATATATATATATATATATATATATATATATATATATATATATATATGTTATTTGTGTGTTATGTTATAAAATACATTCGTTTACAGATACTATTGAATTTGTATTATTCAACCACAAACGGAGTCAGCGCGGAAATCTATTTAATTTCCTGAAAACATAGATTTCCACTGTCTATACCTTATCCAAATTGAATCACAATGAATCAGACAAGAGTTCCCAAAAACTTTGATTTGAGAATATATTTTTAACATATTTCTAACATACCAATAATCATAAAAAGCAAAATAAAAAATTTTGAAAAAAACCCACGACGGTTAAAACATAATTGAAAAATGCTAAATTAATTAAAAACCCCGACATTTAAACAACAGAGTATCAGTTGTCATAGCCCTTCCCTACGCACCTATTTGGTTCTCGAAGATGTAGATGTGGCAATAACATATTATTCAAGTCCCTATGAACTTAATATAAAACCCAATATAATCCGTCGGGGGCTGCCATCGCTATTTTAAACTTCAACATAAATATAAAAAAAGCGAAATTACATCAAAATCAGACTAGTAGTTTTGGAGAAAAATTGCAGCATTAGTTTGTTCAAATAAATGTTTACTGCAGCGCCCTCTGGTGAGTCGTCACCGTAACACATTTAAGAACACGTTCCACAATTAAACCCGAACCTATCACCGAAAATCGCATCTAAAGCGGTCTAGTAGTTTTGGTTTTCCACAAACAAACATTTACTTCAGCGCCCCCTGGTGAGTTTTCATCGTAACACATTGTAGTGCCATAAGTTAATGTTTATATTAATAAAGAGAATCATCTCGGCACCCAAGCCGTACACACGCCTCTTTCCTTACATGGCGAACCTGCCAGTGCTGCCTCGCGGGCATCACTGAGCCCAAGATATTAAAATTAAATTAAAAATATCATTTAAATAGATAAAATAAACATATAATTATGGCAATATAAATATAAACATATAAGAAAATAACTATGACAAATGACGAAGAATCAAGAATATTAAAACAAAAATAAGAAATAAAATTGAAGCAAGAAAAATATAGATGACAATTAAAATAAAAATACAATTAAAATAATGTAAAATAAAATAAGGATGATCAGAAGAAAATAATCTTGAAATAAAAGTAATGTTTAAATAAAAAGGCTTCACTTGAAGAATAAAGAAGACATATTTTAAAGTTACATCAATTAAAATAAAGACATGAACAGAAGAAAAAAAATGATGATATTTAGAAGAAATAAAATTGGCGCCGGAGTTATTGGTGTCCAAGGGATCCAGTGGAAAGGTGCCGGGAGATGTTGGTGTCCTTGGAATGGTGGTGTTGGAGTTCAAGAGGTTCAGAAGAAAGGTGGCGTGAGATATCGGAGAAAACGTAAGCTGCCTACCAGAAAAAGTTATTGAGTTAATCAAATAATAGGTACATATTTTTTTTATTATTATTTAGCTAATATTAAAAATTTCTATGTCAGAAAAAGTTTAAATATTTAAATGGTCTTAAAAATAAATTTATGTTGCATTTATAAGATAAATGTGTAAAAATATTTCAGGCATATTCTGATTCTGATATGTTATTTTAATATTATTTTTACCTTCATTTTCTTATTTATTTTTGGAGTGTGGTTAGAATAATTATTTGTCATTAATAAAAAATTGTTATTTTATATTCATATCATAATGTTCTAAAGATCCTGTATATTTTATCAGTAATATGAACTATAATTATTAATGCAACGTAGTAAATTCTTGAGTCCATGCACTTTATTAGACATTCATATAAAATAGTATAGATATTTAATATTTCTTTTTCTCGTATTGATAAGAATTTTCTTTAAAATTTTTGAAATTAAATAAATTAAAAATAATGGAATGTCAGTAGGTAACATTAATTGGAAAAAATAAATCATGAGCTAGGTACAGTTAGGTTCAGTTTAGCGCTTGTAACTATGAAAAACATGTATGACAAAAATTACGTACATTATTACGTATTTAACCCGGACTGACACGATGAATGAAAAGTAGGAAGGTATGATTAAAACAGAGTTGTTAGATTTACGAATAATGTGGCTGCAAACGCATTATTTCCATAAATGAAGGTTATGACTATAGAAGGATTGACCAAAATACTTCCACTTCCATCGATGAACGGTCTGATCACCCGTCCGTCGAGTGGAAATACTTAAAAACCAAATAATAATGACGTATAGTCCAAATGCTTGATCATGCTAAACGCGAGACGTTTTCGTGAAAGTTTTAGGATTATTTTAAAACTAGTGCTCGTACGGAGTATAAAAAAAAGGAAAAAATGTTGATGTTGTAGAATGGGAGAAAGTTTAATACTCTCCAAATAACAATTGTGTGTTAAATCCTTCCATTCGATCATAGTGTGAACGAGTTTTCCTCCGTGAGATAAGTTGCAGTCTAAAAAGACTTAAATGAGAACCACAAATGTGTTAAAGGAATTATTAAAAATGTAAAAGATAGTAAATGTAGAGTAGGAGACAGTTAATAGACTGTCCTAATTGTGTGTTAAATCCTTCCCTTCGATCATGGTGAGAACGAGCTTTCCTCCTCCGACGACACTCCAACATATCTTCAATATGTTGGAGTCTAAAAAGACTTAAATGAGAACCACAAATTATGTTAAAAATTGTAAATAATATATGAGAATTATGTGAAAAAGGGTATGTATGAAACCCAGTGAAATATGATACGAAAGTAGCAAATTATGGCGAATAAATAAAGTATTAATGAGAATGATGATGATGATGATGATGAAATAAATAAAGTTAGGGTATATGTGAAACCCATGGAATATGAAACGAAAGTAGGAATAAACGGAGAATAAATAAAGGATTAAATAAGGATAAAAAATGTTGATTATGAAATAAAGTAAGAGTCTAAAGAAAAAAGAAACCAAAATATGAAGGAATGTACTGTATGTACAAAATGCGTATGTATGCGTAAAAATGGTTATAATAATGTATTAGGTAATTGATGATATGATGATGATGAATGTTATAATATGTGACTAGTACTTAATATCAGTTAGTAACGAGGATCTTAAATGGTCAAGAATCATATTTGAAACTTTGTTATTACATATCGTTGGCCTGATGTATTTGATATCGACACCATAAATGTAGAATGGAATTATTAAACAAACTATGTCATCTCATTACGACCTCCCAAGATGTTGTCATACTATGATTATTATAATGTACGTTTTAAAATGTTTATTAATCTGTTCCATGTTTGTATTATTATTGAGAGTTAAAAAGTATTTGTCATTTGTTATTGTTATTCATTGTTATTATAAAAATGTAATCTAATTATTATCTTAATCAATATTGTTTAAAAAAACATAAAATGTAATTAAGTTTTTTTTTAAATTTTAGGTAGGGAAATGTAGTGCCCTTATATGTATTAGTATATAAGTTAATGTTTACTCTCACCCCAAACGCATATACAGTCTCCGTTCCGTCGCGGGTAAAAATCAAAATCAAAATCAATCGCTAATAAAATATTATTTTTTGGCAATTATTATCCTTGGCTTACTTTAAAATGCTAATAAATAAAAAGATGTAAATTGTGTATACTAATTTAATAAGAAGGATAGTTTGTTTGATTGAAGACGCTAATCTTACCGGTGGGAGGGAAGCGCTGTGCCGCGCTCCCGGTTGCATGGGTACCACCATCTTGCTTGTTTCTCCCGTGAAACAGCTTCGCTGTGTTTCGGAGAGAAGAGCAAGACAGGCAGTGTAATTACTGGCACCGAGACTTAGCATCTAATGTCTCAGGATAGGCAACACATAAATGAGTTGCCTGGGGTCGTTCCAGGTATACTAGTTTATGTTCATGGGCGACGGCGACCACT
The DNA here is from genome assembly GCA_963853865.1 of Helleia helle. NCBI lineage: Eukaryota > Metazoa > Arthropoda > Insecta > Lepidoptera > Lycaenidae > Helleia > Helleia helle. The sequence goes on from OY971420.1 coordinate 13,760,448, forward strand.
TACCATCAGGTGGTACGTTTGCCAGTTTGCCTATCCAACTAACATTAAAAATAAAAATAAATCTACGAAAGTACGTGGTGAATACAAAAATATCTTTATATATAAAAATTACGAGTCACGTTGTTTGTCCGCGATGAACTCCTAAAGTACTAGGCCGATTTTAACCAAATTTTGCACACAGTGTGCAGTTTGATCCAACTTGAGAGATAGTATAGTTTATATCTCAATTTATAATCGAATTTTTTTATTCATAAATAATAATTTTACTGCATTGAATGAATAGTTTACTACAATATATTTTAACGTATAATATCTTAGCCACAGCAACGTGAGGGGGAGTCTACTAGTAATAATATAAGTTTTTACTTTGGTGGAACTTATTTTTTAAATTTAAGAGCAAGTGAAAGCGCGGGGAACAACAAGATAGAATTTAAATAATGTCCACACCGCGGCAACATATTACAACTGTAAAACAAAAAATATAGAGTAAGGAACGGTATGTCATAATCAAATCAAAATATCTTTATTTCGTAGGTAACCATTCGTAAACTTAAAATACGTCAAAAATAACAAAAAAAGAAGTCAATAAAAAGGTGTAGTAATAAAAAAAACTCGTTTCGAATGCAGACTCCCCCAAGAAAAACGAGTAAAAAACTTGAGGGTTGCTCTTTTGTTATAAACCCAGAAAAAAGTTCCTCCATAAAATTCTCACGACCTTATCGTACTATGAAACCGATAAGGTTAAACAATATGGAAATACCCAGAGTAGATCAGGTAAAATACCTGGGGGTCACCCTTGACAGGTCGATGTCATTTAGACCACACATAGAGACAGTTACCAAAAAGGCCAAATTCGTCTTGAGCCGTTTATATTTCTTAATGAACAAAAACAGCAAAATGCCCCTCCAGGGATAAGCTAAACCTGTATAAAACTTGTATCCGACCCATTATGTCATACTCTTGTGTCGCATTCGCGCATGTGCCACAAAGTCGACTTAATGCACTACAAGTAGTTCAAAATATTTTTTACGCATGGCAACCGGCTTCCCGTGGTACGTAAAAAACATCGACCTGCACAGGGACTTCAGATTAGAGTCCGTTAGGGGCCACTTCAAAATGACGTCAGAACGTCACTTTGAAAAGGCACTCCTCCACCCAAACCCGCTCATCGTGAGCGCGGCAAACTATTCTCCAGGTAGCTCAGTTCCAATTAGACATATAGTTTACCTAAGCATGTTTTAACAGATCCAGCTGACGAAATCTCTCAGCTACTAATGCGCGACGCAAAAGCGCGACGCAAAAACGCGACGCAAAAGCGCGACGCAAAAGCGCGACGCAAAAGCGCGACGCAAAAGCGCGACGCAAAAGCGCGACGCAAAAGCGCGACGCGAACGTCACAGCATATACAGAAGTACAACACACGGTGCTAGATAAACCTTCACACCGCTTGGGCCTCAGGGTGGTAAGCGACGTCAACCCCTACACATGGAAACCACATCGATCCGGATCGATCGCGGAAGCTTAGGTTCGAATCCGATACGAGTGTCTACTCGTATCGGATTCGAACCTAAGCTTCCGCTTGCCGCGACAAACCCAGACCGCGCAAACAGCGCTAGCACTACGCTACCGCTAGATTGCTTTGGCACCGCGCATGACCCGCCTCCCTCTCCAAAGGATGAGGGTCGGCCCTCATGATGATAGGTTAAATTCAACCGCCCCACCATGGTTCAGGCCTTGTCGTGGCGGTGGGGCTCAGTAGCCTAGGGTGAGTCGGCACATTGGGCGAAGCTAATTGAGCCGAGGGGGCTCTTTGTACCCCTCTTATAAGAAGAGGAGACAAAAGAGCAGAGGGCAAGGGGCGGGATGGGAACCTCACCCCATTGTACTGTCCCGACGTTGGGAGGGGTTGTTCTGTGGTGCGGGATATCCCTTCTGTGGAGGTGGCGTCGGTCCCTTGTGGGACTGACTAGCCGTCGAGGTGCCCTGTTAGCTTAACAGATCCGGGGCACCCCACCAAGGCGGCACTGGCGGCACTCGCCGGGTTTTAGTGGGTAGAGCTGCGTCCACTTACCATCTTTCGGGCGTAGCGAGTCCCACATACCCGCCTGGGAAGACCCACTCCCCAGGCGGGATGCCTCAGAGCATTTCCCGGCGTAAAAGAAAAAAAAAAAAAAAAAGGTTAAATTCAACCGTAAAAGATTCGTCGACCGTATCGGATTTGACTAGTCCAAATCCTGCTCTCCCGAGCAGCGCGCGCGATGAACCACGCCTTATGCGGGGCGCAGAGGGGGGCGTCCCCTTTTCGAATATTTCTTAAGTGAGCCATCTAATTCATTCAAATATACAAAACAAAACATTTTATTCAGCATGCAAATAAAGGGCTACTCAATACTGCGTTTTATTTTTCCCTCTCTAAAAAAAGCATTGGTAAATAAAAGTTCCGCAAACGTTTGAAACGTAACCAAAGCTAACAGAAAGTTGAACTTCGATAACGTGAGAGTTTTTAAAATCAGCTAAGTGATTTCTATTGTAGACGTAGCTTTTATTATTGATTGCTTATGCTCATACCCAACCCGACGCCAAGAGGTCGTGCGGTGGCAAACCACACGGTTGGCTGGAGGAAACCCCCCACTTTTACAAACTAAAAGTGAGCCAAATGGGCTCACACTAATCCGATGTAGCATTAGGGCCTTCGGGCCGTTAGCATAGATCCATCCGAAAAACAAGGTTATGCTCAGAACCACAGAATACTATTTCTGTACTCGTAATACTTGATATCCGCAGCATCGTTCTTTAAACTGATTGTTTGGAATTGTGTGGGTGGAGAAATATGATTCCATTGCCTTTTTAATTTTAATCTAACTGATATTCCCTTTATGTAAAGGGCACTTTGCTAATAAAGTTCTGGATAGATTGGTTGGGAAAATGGAGGGTAGACCGACCTCTAGATGACTAACTAGATGGGGCAATCGGTCCTAGTTGCATACAAGTGGCGGGGATCATCTGTTTTGGCGTTCATCAAAAGAGGCCTGTAACCAGAAGTGGAGAAAGAAAACATCTTAGAAAATTTACTGAATGTGGAAAACATAAATGAATTTCGTAAGAAAAGTGATATTCATAGTAGGGATATAAGGCAAGGGAGGTAAGCAATTCTTTTAATTAAAGGCAAATAAATAACAAGTAAAAATGAATAAAACATTTTTGTATATAAGTGTGTTAACACTTATAAATTTAAATATAACTTTTTATATATTTTTAAATATTAACCAAAAAATAAATCCACAGAATTATTTTAAAAATTCAAATAATTGTATGCTATTTGAAACGAAATATTGTATAACAAGCTTTAGTTTCGCTTGCTCTATTTTATTTGATACAATACAATCGAGTTATTATTGTTTTAATAACGCTGTTGAATTTATGTTTGATAACATATTGTTTAATTAGTATACGATACTCAATATGAGAACAATGATTTACGCCTACAAAACCTGTAGAGCAATTTCTGCGTTATGTGATTATATTTATTTAAAGCTAAAGCTAAAATGTCAATAGAAATAATTACTCAGCGAACTAGCTGCCCGCACAGACTTCGTTCTGTCAAAGGGGGAGGGGGAGAATTTTCTCATAATCCGTTCTTAGCTGACCTCTACATGACAAAAATAATATTCCTACCAAATTTCAATTCGCTAGGTCTAGGTCTTATAGTTCCAGAGATATCGTGATGAGTTAATCTATAGTTAATCTATAGATATATATATATATATATATATATATATATATATATATATATATATATATTATAATAATAATAATATCTATGGACGCTTTCACACCACGTCAATCTGGTCCCGTGGTAAGTTCTGGAAGAACTTGTGTTACGGGTACCAAACAACGGAAATATATTTAATACTTTTTATACTATACATATATTTAAGATTTTTATTATATAATACACATATTTAATACACAGCCATGACCCAGGAACACAGAAAATATTTTTGTTCCCTGGCAGGATTTGAACCCGCAACCTCCGGCTTGAGCGCCAACGCGCTTACCACTGAGCTACGGAGGTCGTCATATATATATATATATATATATATATATATATATATATATATATATATATATATATATATATATATATATATATATATATATATATATATATATATATATATATATATATATATATATCATCATCATCATCATCATCATCATCAGCCTCTATCCGTCCACTGCTGAACATATATATATATATATATATATATATATATATATATAATATATTGATAGATTTAAACTTCAAAATATTTGAAAATTATTATAACAGATGGAGATCGTCCACACTTGTTACCAGTTTTAATTACTTTTTAATTTCTCGCGGTTTATTAAGATTTTCACTTGCCTGATTTGGACACTTTACAACAACCATGGTAACGGTTGAGGTGTCAGACGTCCTAACGTTACAAAGTTATTCGAAACTACCCTACGATACATGGCATCCAGATTGCTGAGATGGGGTCAATACATCCTTGGTTATCAACATATTATCATCCAAAATATTCATATTAAGAACATGTTTGGGCCTGCACGTCACTTTACGATTGCTAATCGTAAAGTCACAATCGAGTTATTATTAGATTGTTTGGTGGCTGGTCTTTTATGTTTGATAACATTGTTTAATAGTGTACGCATACTCAATGTGAGAACAATGATTTACGCACTCACACATTCGCTGTAGACTGCGTCTTCGCGGGATATTGTGATTAATATAATTATTTAATAGCTTATGTAATGTCAAAGTAATATTGATTCTATTAACTAACATGTAAATATATTTCATCATCATTATTATTAACATTTTTTTAATATATACCTCTTCGACGTCACGAGCACTAGATAAGCTATAAGATATATTATCAAGTAAAATCTCTTTAACTGTATATATATAGAAACATATCGATTAAGTAATCTATTTAGCTTAACTATAATTATTATATATATATATATATATATATATATATATATATTATATATTATAAAATATAATATTCATATAACCTATCAGACATATTGAAGACAAGTGTTATGCGGTAAACAAGAATAAATTGTTTTTGGACCAATTTGGACCAACGAGTAAACAAGCAAATATTTTCTTACTTTAATTAATAAGTTGTTTGTTTCTTGTTTTTAAGGTTTCGTAATTTCACCCGATGGTCCTTACCTTTATGGGGTCTCTTTTATTAAGGGTATTTTCAACCTTATTTTATAGACTTAATTGCATGTTATGGCGGATTTCCAAAAATACGGCTTTATATAGCTACGGAGGTGAAATTATATATAAAATATTATATATATATATATATAGAATATTATTATATATTAAAGATTTATATATATATATATATATATATATATATATATATATATATATATATATCATCATCATCATCATCATCATCATCAGCCTCTATCCGTCCACTGCTGAACATATATATATATATATATATATATATATATATATATAATATATTGATAGATTTAAACTTCAAAATATTTGAAAATTATTATAACAGATGGAGATCGTCCACACTTGTTACCAGTTTTAATTACTTTTTAATTTCTCGCGGTTTATTAAGATTTTCACTTGCCTGATTTGGACACTTTACAACAACCATGGTAACGGTTGAGGTGTCAGACGTCCTAACGTTACAAAGTTATTCGAAACTACCCTACGATACAGATTAAAGATACAGTTAGATGGGTAGAGAGGTTATCAACATATTATCATCCAAAATATTCATATTAAGAACGTTTGGACATCTGCACGTCACTTTACGATTGCTAATCGTAAAGTACATCCTGAGTGCCTCGATGTCGCGAAATCCGTAAAAATTGTTTCATTATTTATTGTATTTAGACGTAAAGGAAATGTGTTTTTCTATCGGTTCATATTTAATTTTGAATAAAGGAATTAATGAAAAATAAGAACCATAGACAAATCTTAAAGCCTATTATAATATTTATGCTATTGTATGTTATTTATGCGAGTTGCTGGGAGATCGTTCAGCTTGTTCTCGTGGATAATTGCTATAATATATTATGATAAAATCTATTTATGATAAGTTAAAACATAAATCATTTATTTATCTTTATACATTATTATTAATGATGACGTAATTTTATTAAGTCTCAAAGACAAGTCGCAGATCATTAAGAGCTTTTAAACTGAATTAAACGTATTTTGTGATGGCGATATTAAAAAACTGTTTTAATCATTTAAAACGCAAAACCCTGTAACAGCTTGTTTTTTGTAATCTTTTATTTAAGTTGCAACGTATTTTAACCTTATTTTGCCTTCTATTTCTGAACGGAACCCTTATAAATTAGTTATGTACGGACAGACAGCCATCACTCTGTATCCCACAGTCATTTTCCCCAAAAAATAAATATTTGAGAAAGCTCACTTTGACCCAACCCGGTGATCGGTTTGTAAGACATGTAAGAGGGATTAAGGAAATAAATTTAAGAAGTTTGTACATACATATTTTATGAACATACTTTGGAACGGATATTTATCACACAAATTTGTTTGCCTGGTAAAATTCATTCATATACTATATATATATTTGAATAGCATTTTGTTGTTTTTCCAACCCACCAAAGAGCTTTAAGGCTTAGCTCGGCTCCGTATCATATGTTTTAAACGTTAATATGAGGTGGAATAACAAAAATATTTTGGCTTTATATAGCAACCGATCAAAATTATAATTTTTAACAAGAAATTTCAAAATTAAATATTATTCTAGAATTATGACTGGTATTAAAGATTTCGGGTAGGAAATACTTTTTTACTATCTAAACAACCTAAATTTTTATCATCATCATTCTAACTCCGTCTAATAGGATTTGTTTTTCCATAAATCCTCATAACGGGAACCGCAGGTGAAACGGCGGTCACTGTAAAGACACTAAAATCTCAAATACTAATTTAGTTTACACTGTAATATAGATTTCATTGATATTGTTTTCAAAGTTAACGTAGGCGAATCACTATATAAATAAATTAGTTGAATAGCATTTTGGTTTATTAGTTTTCAAAATGTTTCCAAAAACCTGTGGTCTAGCAACACTCAAAAGGCATTCAGTGCCCTACGGGTTCTATATAACAACCTCTTCAGACTGAGATTGCCCAGGCTCTGCAGTAGTGCATCCAGCATGTTTGCTGATGCACATACAAATGGCTTCTACGCTGTATTTTGCAACAAAATAACATCTGTCAGAAACAGAATGCTGGGCAGCCCCAACGGCATCATAAGTTCGCTCGCTGGCAGACCTGACAGTGTCTTATAAAGGCAATGGGTATCCGCCCCGACACATTCCCAAATTGAGTCCGTATATGAAATTAATTATTATTTTTTTAAATAAAAATAGAATAATATCTAAATATAATAATTAATGTGTTTTGTTATTTCAGATTATAATTTATTTTTTTGAGAATGATTTAAAACACATTGCCGGTGCGATCCTTCAACACCAATGATTCACGTCGGAGGATAGTTTATAATATTAAAGTTTTGTTTTGTCTACATGTATATGTATTAAATTTTTTTTTCGACGACCGGCTCGTAAAGTGACTAGATGGGACACGCAGTAGTCACGGGTTCGAATCCCGCCAAGTGTGGATAAATTCTTACGAACTTACCAAATGGCTCGGCTACCGGTTGTTTGTTAATATTTTTTATCTACTATTATAATTATTATTATATTTCTGTGCATGAAAATATGTAAAGGTTGTATACAAAACGTTCATTGACGTAACGCTGTGGAATCATGTTTTTAGTAGTTCAACAACCTCAGTGCATCAGTCGATCATTTTCCATACTTACCTAGATTTTTAGACGTTATTAAAATCGCACGTACCAATAAATACTAGAATCCAACGCAAATTGGTACGTTGTTTAAATATTACTAGCTCACGTCTATTTTCATTTAGAATGTTTACGTGAATTTCATTCATTACAATGCGTGACCTTTGTTACAGTAAAGTCCCCACAAGTTATGACTGGTATAAAATTCTCTAAGGAAGGAAAAATACCACAATTTGAAAATGTTCCACGTTTAGTCTCAACCGAATGTTTTGTATGGATAAGTTTGCAACAAAATATAGATAGTTTTATCTGAAAATATCTCATGCATATGGCTGAACATGTGTCTAAAAAGGCAATGGTATCTGATCCTCTTTCGTAAATTGAGTCCGTACAATTAATTATATTTTTTAAATAAAATAGAATAATATCTAAATATAATAATTAATGGTTTGTTATTTCAAAATTTACTTTGTAGAATGGCATTAACCCTAGATATAACTTAATGAATGATTTAGCATATAGTTTTATAATTAAATTTGTTTATGTATTTAAATAAACATTCTCTTTCGACAGTGAAAACGGAATGGTGGACACAGTTTTCCTGGTTCAGTCTTGCTGATGACATCAAATGGCTATACATCATTAAATATCTGGAAAAATACAGTTTTAGTAATAATAGTTTTTTAGCTACTTTCAGATTATGTCTTATTTTTTATGAAATGGCCGACATAAAACATTGTCAGAGTATCATGTTCAAGTTTCCTATTCTTTTAGGAAAAATTTAAAGAAATAAATTTGTGTCATAATTTATTAGTTTACGTTTTACTAAATGATTTTGTAAGAAAAGTGACATCTATGAATACAGTAATAGTCACGGCTACATGCCGTTGTTTGTAATCTTAGGCTATGTATATTTTAAATATGAGAAAATTCAAAAGCTCTCCATAAAAATTCAAAAAAGTTGTTAAAGAACTGTGTGGACATATTAGTTTGTTCTGGGTACAATTTGTGCGTCGGTCCCGCGGGACTGACTAGATGAAAATTGTATTTATAAATATTTTTAGATTAGGTACGTGTCGCCGGTTCTTCTATTTTTTGGAACGTTAATTCATTACGTTAAAAAAATACGTATTGTACTATTGTTTAAAAAATATATTTTTATTTTGTTGAAAATACATTCATTAAAATGCTTTATTACAGTAAAAATGTGGCTTGTAAATATTATACTAGACTTTAAAGGCGTCATAATCGTAAAGTTGAATGGTAACCTCACATGTAAATTGTGTCTGCCATGCTACTTTCCCGCATTGGGCCGCACATTGGGAGATAGACCGGCGTCGGTCACTGACTAGCCGTCGATGTGTCTGTTTGGAGATCCGTGGCCCTTTGTGGGGCAGCAGCGTCTTAGCTGTCGGGCGCAGCGAGTCACATAAGAGACCACGTTTAGAGCATTTCCCGGCGTAAGACTTGCAACTAAACCCGATGTCTTTAAAAAATCAATTGTTTGATTTTTACATTATTAAGTTGTCTATATGCATAATCATCATGTTTGTTTCCCTAATCCATCCGCTGCTGAACAGTCCTCATAACGCCAAACTGATCTTGCCACTATTAGAATCCGTTTTAGTCGATATTTGTAATTTTAATCTTATATTTTAAATGATAAATAAAAATGCTGCTGAACATATAAACGCTTAACTGATCTTGCCATTTAGATAATTGTCGACCGGTCGACCGGTATTGGCCCATCGTAATCCTATATTTTATTATAATAAAATTTACGCAAGCTAAATGCTTAACTCTATATTACCGAAAATTTAATGATACCCGGAATTGAAACATTTCGCATAAATCTTCCGAAATTCCTTTGTAGCCGATTAATGCGCATAAGTTTAACCTTTTCTCAAGTTATGATCGCTAATTAATGAATGTATATTAGCAGTGTCTATTTATGATTAATTAATGAACTTAAGGCTTAAAAATTTGTTTTTATTGGCGATGTGAAGAACGAATTTGGGGAAATATGAACATTCTCATACTCTTAGACAGTGAAAACTTGGAATTGGTGGACTCCACAGTTTTCCTAGGAATAACTCTAGATCTTAAGCTGCAGTGGGGTCCCCACATAGCTAAATTGGCGAATAGACTCAGTTCAGCAGCATATGCAGTGAGAAAAATAAGACAGTTTACTGATGTAGATACAGCGCGAATAGTATATTTTAGCTACTTTCATAGCATTATGTCTTATGGCATACTTTTATGGGGAAATGCAGCCGACATAAACAACATTTTTGTGCTGCAGAAGCGGGCTATTCGAGCAATTTACAAGTTGCCTCCCTATTCATCTTTGAGAGAAAAATTTAAAGAAATAGGAATTCTGACTGTCACCTCTCAATTTATCTTAGAAAATTTACTGTATGTCCGTAAAAACATAAATGAATTTTGTAAGAAAAGTGATATTCATAGTAGGAATACACGTAATAGACACAGGCTACATGCACCAATGATTAGACTTTCGAAAGTAAGCAATTCTTTTAAAGGCAACTGTATACGCTTTTACAATATGATCCCAGAAAACGTTCAAAAGCTCTCCATAAAAAAATTCAAAAAAGTTGTTAAAGAACGTTTGTGTGGTAAAGCATATTATAAAGTAAAAGATTTCATGGAAGATACCACACCCTGGGAATAAGGCGTTCCTCCCGGGCATTTCAAGATAAGATGTTAAAATTGTTATTAATATAATATATTATTTGAAAAGATTAGTTCCACTGAGTTTGTTTCGCCGGTTCTTCTCAGTGGGCTTACCTTGGAACCGGTGGTAGATTCAATTGACGTTCAAAAAGATACTGTATTAGTACTATTTTGAATAAAAAAAATTTGATTTTTGATTTTGATTGAAATTATATATATCAATTAAAATACAAAAAAATATATAATACTATACCATAAAATATGTTGGTTTTTCTTAGTACAATATTATAGCTAGATAGGGTCTAAAGGAATTACTCTTAATAAGTAAATTGTAGGTCAATGCCACAATAAGGCGACTGAAGGCTCAATAGCACCGGGTCGTGATACGCGTTGTGCTTACATTTTAAGAGGAGTCAATGTGATATCTGTGGGGGGGATAGGGAAGGAAAGCAACGCATATCTGCATAACTTTTGGTTGTGCGTCTATGGGCGTCGGTAGTCACCATAAGGCTCTTACTGCTTTGTTGCGTCGTTATTACATAAAAAATACAATAAGAACATACACGAGTGCATCTATAAGTAAACATATCTCATATCTACTATGTAGCTATATGAAATATCATTGTCAAAAAATTGTCACCATATCCAAATCAATTAAGCATCTTAATTAGCATCCGTGGTGTGGGTGTGCGAAGTCATTGTAATTTTAATGGGTCTTATTTCCATTCGTGTGGAAAGATTAATAAAACGATGCTCTGCCATAAGGTAGAGCATTAACTGATCTAAGATGCCACAGATTTAGATAAAATCGCTTACGAGATGATCTTGCGGCATTATTTACAAGATGAGCATACATACAGAAGCATCATCAAAAATTACTTTATTATCATTTTCGATTTAACCAATTAATACAATATATATAAAAATCGTAAGGATTTTTTCTGTTTCGTTGGTATAATCTTCGAAAGTTATTTATCGGATGCTTTGGCATATTACAGCGATAGCGTTTATAAAGTATATTAAAAGTTATGAAAATAGTCATTGTGAAATATACCGGTCCGCAATAGGTAAGAGTGGCAAGGGATCGGTCGTCTTGGCGTCCATTGAAGGGGGCCTATGTTTAGCAGTGAACGGATAAAGGCTAATAACGATGATGATGATGATTTGAAATATACAATAAAAGAAATATTAATATTATTGTTTGTAAAGATCATGCATTTTTTACCTATTATAATGAAACAGCTTAATCTTCTTGTAAACCTTAATATAACATATCAAATCCAACCTAATCCATGGGTGAAGCCGCGGTAGTTAGTAAGAATACTTCTATAAAATATACTAAAAATACTCTAATAAAAATCAGATCGTCGAAATATTTCATCCACGGCATGCATAGTAAAATAAACGTAGTTCAACTAGAATGCAGAACAATTAATATAGGTCATACTGAACTTGATAAATTAATTGTTTCCCCTTAATAACCTGTAATCACGACCCTCAGCTTAGTACAAGTCCTTGGAACACACTCTGTCTGTTTATACAGACTAATGTCGTAGGGCTCAAGGGATTTTGTTCCAGCTCTCTGATGTACGTATAATTCTAGTGGTCTTTTTTGCATAATACTAAATAATTCGTTTGAATTATATCAATCGACAGCGACAGATTTTATGATTCGAATCGAATTTTTATGTCGTAGACCGTACCAACTAGTACACTCGAAAAAGGTAAAAAATTGGCAATGAAAATATTGTTAAAAGGAAACACAGGATCCCCTTAATAAAACTCAGGGGTCGCTCTTTTGTCAACAAAAATAAAACACGTAGTTTATACATTTAAAACCTTAAAGTGAATTTGTGAATGTCTCATTCCCAAGGTGTGGTATCTTCAATAAAATATTTTATTTATTCATATATTTATTTATTTTTATTTCATTTAAATAATTCTGTAACAGTTTTTTAAACTTATTAACAGTAAGATTTTGAACGTTTCTGGGATCCTGTAAAAACGTATATAATATGGTCCCATAAAGGAATTACTAACTTTATGAAGTCAAAAAATTTATTTAGGTAGCCCTACCATAACGTGCGACGTGACAGGTCTACCAATACTCTCCTGGGTGGCAGGATCCACTGTGGCGTTGGTGCTCCTCCACATTTTACAGAGGAGGTCACACCTCAGCGAGTCATCTAGCTGGGAGGCGGTCTTACGTGTGCAGAGGCTGGGGCAACAGTTGCAAAGGTGGGGGAAGCTACTGGTGCAGTCGGCTAGTACAGCTGTACGGTACAGCCGAGGTATTGCGTCCGGAAACAAAATAAATACGAATTCATATCTATTTTGTGGTTCGGTGGCGATCCGGGTTCGCATAACGCCGATAAGACCGATGGATGCCGGGACATATCCCCGGGGACGACCCATCCCGCATGCGGGTAAATGCGCAAAGCGTTTCCATTGCGTCAAAAAAACGTCTACCAATAGTCAATACTGCTTGATCTAACCATCTTTCCGAAACATAGTAGTAGTAGAATCTCATACATAAAAAAAAGTGTAAATACAATTCAATAACATATTCTTTTTGTCCCATAAAGAAAAAATCTCGTACAAATATGAAATTTAATATAAATTTTATAATTTGATTTCATAAAAATAGCTATTCACAGTATGTAATTTATGCAAATATTTTAGAAGGTATTTCAGCATTAAAATTAAGCGGAAGCCGTCAACCTAATAGAATCACGGCACTGCGTGCTTTAGCAAATTGCACATATTATAGGGGAAAAATATACAAAATATTATAAGTTTAAAATATTTTAAATTTGTTTAAAATACATTACATTACTGACATTACTTTAGGGGGTTTCGGGGGCGATAAATCGATCTAGCTAGGTATCATTTTTAGAAAATGTCATTTTATTTTTAAAAAAAAATACCGAGCTAAGCTCGGTCATCCAGCCGGCCTACTCTTGACATTCGATCCTATCGAAATTTAGGATTGGGATCGAAAAGACGCTACAACTAGCGCACAATTTGACTCGATTACAGTGAAATTTTATGTAACTAATTGAAATCGGGATTTCTCGATCTTGTTCATACATATTTCCTTAATTCGTACTCTTGACAACATTTTGACGTTGACGTATCGACTTCGAAATTGAAATTGGGTTCGAATTTACATTAAATTATGGATTGGCACTTCTTTTTGGATATATTAGGATAGATCTAAGACAGAGGCGAAATCTAAGAAGAATGGCGCGTTATATGCCAATAATGCGTTCACCATGAGGGATGTATTGCCTCAGCAAGGAGCTTTGAAGTTGTTCATAGCGATTTGGATTTGTATCTACTATCTAGTATCTAGTATCTACGCGTTATAAGGTATGTCAATAGAAATATCTATAATCTAACCTCTTCTATATGTAGTTCATCTTTTCTCTTTATTTACGGCCTATGTAGGATACATAAAAAATATATCTCAAATTATTTTATTATTGATTGGTTCTACATTGTTCTTCATATTATGTGATACCTATCTATTAGACAAATCAAAGTGCTAATTATAATAATCTATTTGACTTATTGAGTTACATATATTTGCATTATTTTATGAAAACTTCCAAATAACATCCGTAGTAAGTGCTATTGATGGTACTCTTATGGCTATCATACGTCCAGCCCAAAATGAAAGGTTTTATGATAGAAAAGGATTTCACTTAAGAAATGTTTTAATTATAAGTTGACTCCTGCATTCTGTAATTGTATAATTTAGTTTTAATAATGCCTTTTCTTTTATTAGTAATACCTTTAAATTGTATATATTATATTGATATAATATATTATACAATTTAAACAAATTAATTATATATATTAATAGGTATATTCTTTTAGTAATACCTTTAAATTGGCAAATAACATAAACATTATAAAGGAATCTTAAAATGTGTTCATTCCTTTTTAAATTTTGGGGAACTTGTTAATTCTAAGTTAAAATCATAAGAAAGTTATCATTTGTATCATACATAAATATTATATTGCAATAATTATATATTTTAGGAGACTCGGGCTATGACCAAAGAACTATGACATGACACCTATTTGGATGCTCCGGCTGGCTCACCTGAAGAACACTACACCAAATTTAATTGTGTGGCATGCTATACAGTTAAGCATACTATGGGTGTTCTGAAGAATAGGCCACAGTGTTTTTAATGCTTTCATTAAACTCTTGTTAAACTACTATTTGTTTTTATTTGCCTATCTATATTTTTGGATATTGATTGATATAATCAATATTACAATCACAGTATTTATAAAAATAAGTACTAAAATACTTAACAATGAGCCTTTTATTATCTTTTAACCCAAGGTAGCAATATTTAAATGTAACAGTTTTTATTTCCCTGTCTACATTTTTGGTCATTGATTGATAAAATCTATATTACAATCACAGTATTTATAAAAATAAGTACTAAAATACTTAACAATTGGTCTTTTATCATCTTTTAACCTAAGAAAGTAATATTTAAATAAATCACAGTATTTTGTAAATAAATTAAGCCTATGGTTATGAGTAAAATACTTCATTTTCAATAAATAAACACCAAGATGACCAATCACTAAAATACATAACAATAATAATTTGTATGTTGTCTGTCAGAACTTCAGTTATTATTTTGGAAAGCCTTGGCACCAGCATTACTGGTAAATTAAGAAAGAAGATGATTTCTATTTTATTTTTTTGTTTACTATATTTTGAGCTATTTTGAAATTTGATGTCTATTCAAAATTGCGCGTAAGCTTTTTTTTATAGCAGCAATACACATTATGCCAGAATGTATAATAATTTATTGTATTTTTAATGCTTTAAAAAAATAAGTTTAGGTTTAATTTAAGGAACTACATTATAATAGATAATAATTAATTATTGGAGACATATTTTAATTAAAAAAAACATAAACATCATAATATGTTGAATTTCATTTTGTTATTATATTTTATTATAATGGACACATCGGTCGTCGATTCCAATTTCAATTCAATCGTAAACACGATTTGTTCAAGAGTACCAATATACTCCAGATTGGAACTGGAACTGGATTGAATTCGTATTGTTGTGAGATTGGAACTGCAGTCAAGAGTAGGCCGGCAGGTACTAATATTTAAAGATTTATACTTTAAAAATTCTCCAACCAAATAACAAAAGACTTAAATGGCTGAACCGATTTCGATAAATCATTTCTACAAACCACCGCTTGCTGCTTTCAAACAAAAACAAACCGCATCCAAAATGGTTCACCCATTTGAGGAATGGGTGAGGGAGGGTACCACAGAGACACAGTCTGACGTACTTAGCGGTCAAACTTATAACAGCCATCTTTTTGCGCCGGGGGCTTATACACAAAATAAATGCAGATAGCACATAGATTTAGAAATGTCACGTGTTTTTTCTACCATTCGAAATATTTTTTAGATTAATTGTTGGAATGGAAAACGCTTGAGAATAAAAAATGCCAATTGATTTTATTCTTCTAATGAATATCCTCGTGTACATTATTTATTCTATTTTTATATTTATATCAGAGGTACATGAAGTATACTCCCATAAATTAAAAACATTTTACGTATAATCTCCTGTTTTACCAATAATATAAACGCAAAAGTTTGTATGGGCATACACTCTACAGTTTAAACAGGTATTTATAAGTGAATGTTTAACGAAGTTGAATATAACGTATGAAATCATAGTATTGACTTGAAATAAGTTAATCAAATTGAAGTAAAATACATATAAGTCGTCACCCTTTACTAAATTAGATATCAAAAAGTATTCAACTCCTAAATGGTCCCCGATCAAATACTGACCATCAAAAACTAAAACATTTTTCGAAATAGTTTTTCAGTTGCAAATATAAACCGCGGGTCAACCGCCAAACTCTCGTGACACCGCGAGGAATTTCGTTCGCGTATGTACTAGCATACACTGCGCTATTTTCACCGCAATTTATCGTGCGTTGGACAAGTAAAAAACATAGCGATCGATTATATTTGTTAACTTTTGTTTGGATTCTAGATATGGCATAGACTTGTAATATACTATCATAATTATATGTTTATGGAAAAAGGAATGTATAAATATGTATGTTTTTTAATCTTAATTGTTTGAGCCACGATGTCACTAGTGGGTATGGGCTAGGCCTCTTAAGTGAAAGGTCCAGGTTCGATTCTGACCCCTGACAAATGAAGGAAAAGTAAAAAAAATCGTGAGGAAACCTACATGCCTGATGAGATTAAAAGTCTTTGAAGGTGTGTGAAGTTCACAGATCCGTCAGCGCGTCGGTGAACTATGGCCCAAAACCCTCCTCGCCTGATTTTGTGGAGGGGACCCGTGCCCAGCAGTGGGACATCTAAAGGTTGATAGTATTATTATAATATCTTAATTTTATTACCATTGCTGAAATCTAGTTTGCGATATCTTATCATCGTGATTATCAGTCCACATCCTTCCACCGCTAGACGTAGGCCTCATTCAGTCCTCCAAGTTTATTATGAATGGCGCTAAATGAAATTGGGTAATCACTTCTGAAAAGATGACGGGACGAGTAACACTGGTGTAGCCTATGATACCTCTCACAATTTTAAACTAAGTTTAGTTACACAATTTACTGAATGAGTGTCGGTTGTAGATAGAATTATACTAATATACAAAGAATACTTCTTTGAGTACATTGATAATAAATATACTAAAATATTTTTGCTGCAGTTATTTTTGTTACACAAGATCACAGGGATAACACAATTCAATTTTGAGATCACTTAAGTGTTCTAAATCTCTAAGATCAAAAGACATTGAGTCATAATCATAAGAACTGAAAGAGGGAAAACGAAATATCAAGAACTAAATCTCACGAAACGAAATGATAAATGTGTTGGAAAATCTGAGTGCTCTCATGGAATTTTAAAATGAAAACGTGACCAGTATGCATTTTAATAAAAACAATACTAGAGGTGTTGTATGTATGTTACTGTAAAAGCTCCAACTATGGTATATCCTAAGATTTAAGAGTGAGTTTTAGGATTTACGAATATGAGCTAGTAAATGTAAGGATTTATGAAAATGGGACGAAACTTTTGGGCTTTTGCCATGAGAAGTTAGTACATACATGTACTAGGTTTTACCACTGAAATGTTAGTTTAGCTGGCCTGGTAAATGTTAGTTTTAGTGGAAATAAAACACTGAGTAGTTCTTAATCACTAATTTCAATTAACTATTAGTCAAAGGCTATCTGAACCAGTATTTTTCTTATTATTTGGTATTTAACAAATAAACACAAACATAACGCTTAAATTAGCCAATAGAACTGAAAAAACAGTATTTTGAAGTGTTAACTTCTTTGAGCGCGGTACGCATATTTTTTAGATGTAAATAAAATCTCTGAACTCGCGACACAGTTTGACATTTATATGACGTGGAATCGCGACACCGCACGCGAAACGCTAGAGACACAGTTGGACGTATGATTTATAATAAAATTTTGCAATATCAGTCTTACGAATAAAGATTTATACACATCGTATAAGCCTGTTATAAAAAAAATGTAACTAATAATTCCTAAATTGACACTTCTAGTGACATACGGCTGTTATAACAAGCGTTTTGTTTGTATGAAAACTTGTACAATGCTTATACAAGGCAGAGGCCTAGTTTAACGGGTGTATAAGACAAAAATGGCGTCATTTAATCATATGATTTCGCGTTTGATAGTTTTAGATTTTCTAGACAAAATGGACGATTTAGATAACATATTATTAATGTGCAGCTCATACATGGGATTTACCGCCTCCTTGGAAAGTAAAAACATATAAAACACTGTTATGAATATCTGTGATATGAAAAGTGTAATAGGGGTGGAGTAATACTGTTCCTTAGCATGGCGCCATATTATATTAATTAGGAAAAAAAAATCATTTTATACTTATTAAAAGTTCAAGACGATGCTGCCAACTTACACGGGGCTAGTCAGCTGCAGTCTATCATAAATATATTCCGAAGAGTAGCAGAAGCCCACGTTAGGAGAAATTATAAAAATGCCTTTTTTTCTTTACAGCCGGGAAATGCTCTGTGGCATCCCCGCGGGGGAAAAGGTCTCCCCGCGTGGGACCTGAAAGCTGGTGGACGCAGCTCTACCCACTAAAACCCGGCGAGTGCCAGAATTGCCGCCTTTGGTGAGGTGCCCCGGATCTAATGAGGGGTTGTCCCGCACCACAGAACAACCCTTCCCAACGTCGGGACAGTACAATGGGGTGAGATTCCCATCCTCGCTCCTTACCCCCTGCTCCTTTGTCCCCTCTTCTTATAAAAGGGGTACAAAGAGCCCCTCGGCTGAATTAGCTTCGCCCATGGTGCTGGGATCACCCTAGGCTACTGAGCCCCAGCGCCACGTCAAGGCCTGAACCATGGTGGGGAATTTATAAAAATGCCTGCAACAATCGGTGAACAGGAAGAAGTGTCTACAGGGTTCAAATCCATAAGTGGATTTAGAGGCGTGAAAGGGGATATCGACTGCACACATATGAAGATTAAAAAAATTGGAGGTGAAAGTGGGCAATTCTACATAAACAGGAAAGGATTTGTATCCCTGAATTTACAGTGTGTGTCTGATGCAACACTGCGTATTCTGGATGTTGTGGCCCGGTGGAGAGGCAGTACTCACGACAACCGTATCTTTAGAGAATGTCAACTCAGACAAATAATGGAGAGTTCCAAGGACGGCTTCTCGGCGATTCAGGCTATGATGCATTGACTTAATATAATATTTTGTTCACACCAATTGTATTTCCCAAATGTAATAAAAAGTCTGAATTTATCACTCATTGATAGATTTGTCGTTAAAGTAGTATCAAACCACCAGTGTAATAAAAAATAAGGGTCGTTTAGTTATTCAACCCAAATGCATCGATTATTAGTCAAAGCAGGGTATAAGCCCTGTATAAGCTCTATTCACTGAATAAATATCACCTTGTTATAACGCATGTATAGTGATTTTTTATTAGTAAGACTGTATTTGTTTTGCAAATTGTGCTGCTCCTAAATTATGTCATGCGGCCATTTTGTGCGCCGTTTAAATTGTTAATACGTTGTCATAATCTTTTACAGTCTGTATTATAGGTATTTGAATTTAATTGTTTTGTTTTCACTTCTATCGACAGTCCCTGTGACTGGTTGGGTTTTTTTATCATTTGGTTTACTTATTATTATTATTATTAACTTTACTTATTTGGTTTGGGTTGCATATTGCTCCCAAAGACTTACTGCCCACAAGTACGAGGGCAGTAAGCATTAAGAGTTGGTAAATCTTAGGATTTACTGGAAAATCTTGGAATTTACCATAGTTCGAGCTTGTACGGTAATATTTTCATTAAAAAATTGTAGTCATTTTGTTATTTTCTTTACCTCCATATTATCTTGATTCGGTTTATTAACTAATGCTGGACTTAAGTCCTAATGAATTCGGGATTTGGTTATTACTGTGACTGTCACTTAATGACAATTATTTATTACAAGAGTAAATAATACCCGTGTAAGGTATACGCTGTGCCGCACACCCATCTGCACGGGTACCACCATCTTGCTCGTTTCTCCTATGCTGTGTTTCGGGGAGAAGGGCAAGACAGGCAATGTACAAAGCAATGTATAAATACAGAGAGACCTTATGTTTGAGGATAGGAAATACATGAATAAGTGTGACATGACTATCGTGTGACTTGTCCACCCATTTGTCTATACAAGTATCATAAACAAAACAAGAGGTCAAATATAAGCAAGCGGTGTAGTATGTACGTCCCTATTACTATTGCATTTTACTTTAAATTATCTGGAACAAAACGCTGAATAGTTCGGTCCTGGCTAGCGTGTAGTGGTCCGCCGTCTTGGCTTTCATTGAAACAAGTCTATGTTAAATGAAAAAAGGGTGATAATGATTATGATAATGAAACGATAATAAATATTAATTTTGCGACTGAACGAAATTATTTCCAAAAAGTACGCAATTAAAAACCACACAATTCCCATTTGTAAGGTGATAAATGTACAGGTTTTGTAATAAATACGTACGATAAAGTTATTTTGAACTCTTGGTGATGTAATAACGAGTATTTGTTCTGTACATTATTATTATTAGTAATCAGCAATGATATAATAAATAGGAACCATAGGAAAAATAACTAAAGTAAAAAAGTTACTTTATTACTTTAGTTATTTTTCCTATGGTTTGACCATTCGGGCTTATTTTATTTAAACATTATCATATTATAAAACGATAAATTATTATTATTACATTTTTACCAGTAAGTGGTGGTGCTGGTGGTTCCGATTGTAATAAGTAAATGAGATGATTTTCTTAGCTCAAAAAGAAAATAATATAAATTGACGTTTAACGTTATATTTTTTCATTAAAAAAGCCTAAATTATGAATTATTATATCATAATGTATAATATTATAATATTATGAAGAGAACTGATAAATACAAATTAATTAAATTTTTAGCAGTACGTTTAACAACACCACTACCTCCCTCCCCGTGGAAACTTGTGCCGGAGGTTTTTACCGAGACACACTCCTATATCTCGGATAGGTCTCTCAGCGAGAGCCTTACACTGAATGGGATGCGCCGTAAGCGCAAACCTCACCTTCTGTCTGACACAGATGCTCACAGGGCACGGTTGCTTTGGTAAGTACCTGTGCCAGACGACGAGCGGGTAAGGGAGAAGGCCCTCGATAAGGCCTCTCTCCGCGGGCGATGAGCGGGGGTGAGCAGGAAGCGCTACTTAACATACCTCCAATAACGCCCCTGTGCTCGTGTCGGGCTTCAGGATGAAGAAAGTACTCAAGAATGATCTCCATGCGGTGGCGGTCCATGTCGGATGCGAGTGGTCTTGGCGTACATTGAAAGAAGACCTATGTTCAGAACTGAATGGATAGGGGCTGATGGTGATAATGATGAGAGTTTGAAAACAGTTTAAAGCGCCTTATAAAATCTTTATATATATAATTCTTCTGGGAGTGTGTATGTCACTGAACTCCTCCTAAGCGGCTGGACCGATCTTGATGATTTTTTGTGTGTGTTCAAGTGGATTCGAGGATGGTTTAGATTCACAAAAAATGTATTTTGTACAGGACAACGTCTGTCGGGGCCACTAGTATATTATATTATTAACGTACATACTATGATCATTGTGGTTTATTATTTGTTATAGGAAATTCTGAACATATTCAAACCCGTGTTTATTGTAAACAATCATGTTTATTATCGAATATATTATTTTGTATAAATGTATTTGTTTGTCATTTACCAGCACGATACATTTTGATCTGTATGATAACAATACATGGTTGTGTATTAATGTAACACATATCACAGATACTATATTGAGAACTTTGATGCGTTCAGCCAGTGCCCACTCTACAGTACATTTAAATATTGTGCGTTTGTCTATTACGTCAATTTTGACATTTCAATTAAACATAATTAGGAATTACTAACTATTCCCGTAGGAACTTTGAATAAAATATGTGGCCGGGATAAAATGCCTATGTTACCCGTGCATAATTTAGCTATCTAATGGTTAAATAATTTTCGAATTGGTTCTGTAGTTTCTGAATTTATTCGATACATACATACAAAAATAAAAATGTTTTCTCTTCATAATATTAGTATAGATAAGACCTACATTTGATTAGGAGTTCTTTATCGCCACCATCAATTTTTTTCTGCACATAGTTTAATCATCCAGAATATATAACAAGATAGAGTAGTAATGAAAGCCATAAAATTCCGAACGTAGTCAGTGATTTTTCACTGATGTAATAGCAATCCAACCAACCAGTAGGTGATATTTATGTACGTCCAATTGGTCAATCACCCATCAATAGTCGTCGGACAATCAGACCATAGAACAGGTGCACCGTCGCACAAATTTGGCGGAATTTGTTTTCATACAAAACACATGTCCGCTCTATTCCAGTTATATGCTCAGTAGCTTCATTAAATACCAAGGTTGTCGATCTTTTGTTTTCTTTTTATAATTATTTTTTAAAAATATAAATTCAAAAAATGAGCCAATTAATCTGAGACTGTGTATGTAGCGATAATGTCATGCTGCTTTGCAGGCCAATTTGGCCGGCACGACCGGGAAAACGCTCACATAACACCGGCGTCAAGTGACAGCTATTCAGTCGCGTTTTGTGCGGTTTGTGAGTTTGGGGCCCATTGTTTGGATCGGGAAAGGGAGGGCAACACATCTGCATAACTTTTGGTTGTGCTAATGTATATGGGTGTCGGTAGTCACCCATATACATTAGCACAACCAATTATGTCGTAAAAAGACTGGCCCAGGCTACTTATTCATGATTCAAGCCTTCTCATGGCGGGGCTCAACAACCTTAGGTAAACCCCGAGGAACAAAAAACCGAGGGTGCTGCTCTTTGAATGCCTCTTATAAGAAGAGGGAACAAAGGAGCAGGAGAGACCAGGGCCTGTAGACAAAGTGACATCGCTTTGTAGCCGAAATTCGTTATCGTCTTTGAGATAACGATAATAATTTTCTAGCCAATGATCAATCAAAGATCGTGACAGTGCAACGACAACAACTGTCAAGTGTCAACAAAGTTCGACAAGAAGTGTTAAATTGGACCAAAAAATTAAAATTAATATCTATGTAAATAGACCCCATACACACTAAAACTCATAAAAATTGTGAAAATGTTGCCCTCCATGGCCCACGCCCACGGATAACGAATCAATATCAATAATAAAATAACATGAGTTTGACATAAGTGTTCGATAACCAATTGACAGTTTATGATTTTGTTACGAATTTTAACATTGTCTACCAACTTGCGATAACGATAACGAGTGACATAATTGACGACGGCTTATGTCAATCCCATACATTTTATTATTTTTGAACTTCGTTATCGTTTTTTTAATGTTACTTTGTCTAAGGCCTCAGGGGCGAGAATGGGAATCTCACGCCATTGCATTGTCCCAACGTTAGGAGGGGTTTTTTTGTGGTGCTGGTCAATCCTTCTGTGGAGGTGGCGTGGGTCCCTTAGGAGACTGACTAGCCATCGAGGTGGCTAAGAGCATTTCCCGGCACAAAATAAAAAGGCAACTCATAAAGAAAATTACAGAGCATTTTACCGTTAAAAAGTTATCATCTAATAAAACTTGCTTGTAAATCTTGAAAAGCTATTTATCAAACTGACCATTGATGCCCGAAACAAATCCGATTGATTTAGTAGCAAGCCTATAGCCGCTATAAGCCAAGATAAATATCACAACAGAAAATAAAATGTTTTCATGCCCAATATATACGAGTCCCTATTCCCATCCCTAAACCTTTAAGTACTATACAGACTTAGGGATGATAAAATAAATAAACATAACAATAATATAACGATTACCGATATAAAATATATTGGAGAATATTGTGTTCAGTAAACAAGCAGTATTGTGAATATGTGATGAATCAGTTCATACTTGTATTACAGTATTACACAGTATGACACATACGAAGCATAAATTTTAAGACGGCCATCTTGTGAACCACGTCCAGACGCCATGTGTTATATCAGCAATTTCAGGGCAAAATCGACTACAAATATCATTATTTAAAAACGAGTTCATCAGGACCAATATTTAGTCTACGCCGAAGACTTTCCAATCCTAGCGATTTATTTTATCGAGCACTCGTAAATCTCCTTTAAATTGAGGTCTTGTATTTTATCGTGAAATATGTGACAGCTTTATGATTCGGATTAGGCAGTTATCCTGAACAATTCGGTTAAAACCTTTGAAACAATGTCAATAACTGCTTAGCAAATTAAAACAGCGGACATTGGATAATATTCAATTGAATAAATTGTACCACAAATGGTTGTTGGTGAACGCGGTTGGTTTTCGTGAATAAATTAAAATGCCACCATATTTTAGTACATATTCCTGCAAGTTGTTTAAATTGGTATTGAATACATGATCCATTTGGCTTGTATCAAAATTCATACAGTTCATACAGTATGAAAATTAGCCGTTTATAAGGATAATGATAAATTAAAAGCTTATAAAATTGAATTTTGGCTTTATCCAAACTTAAGGTTTTATAGGTTATCGAGAATATTTTGTGAGGAAATCATATCTTAAGAATAAAAGTATAAAATAAAGGGGAAAACCTCTTGGGGGCATTTAAACAACAATCACTACATATATGGTATTGATACTTTAACCCTGGTTTGGAAAGGATGAATTACTTATTTCTTAATGTTAGCAACGTTTTGCAAAATATTGGTAGGACCATGGTAGGACGGCCGACCCTCGGAATGTCATTATTACGTCATCAACACATTCGATATTAACAAAGCGAGGTACTACTAGTCGAGGGATGGAATTATATCCGTGAGCTCGAAGAGGACGAAGCTCGAAGTTCGGGCAGGAGCCCGAACCATATTATTGTAAAGTCATGTAGGTAAGCCGTTATAAATTGTAATGTGTATAATAATAATTTTTCATGAGAGTATTCGTAAATTGTATGTGAATAAGAAGGGAGGAGGGACTTTATGCATGGTTTTTTTTATGTTAGTTGGATAGGCAAACTGGCAAACGTGTCAACGTCGCCCATGAACATAAACTAGTTTACCTGGAACGAGCCCAGGTAACTCATCTATATGTAGCCTATCCTGAGACATAAGATGTTTAGTCTCGGTGCCAGTAATTACACTGCCTGTCTTGCCCTTCTCTCCGAAACACAGCAAAGCTGTTTCACGGGAGAAACAAGCAAGATGGTGGTACCCATGCAGCCGGGAGCGCGGCACAGCGCTTCCCTCCCACCGGTGCATGCATTGCATGTGTGTTTTTTTTTTTTTTTTTTATGTTACGTTACTTAGATAAGCAAACTGGCAAACGTGCCACCTGATGGTAAGTGGTCGACGTCGCCCATGAACATAAACTAGTTTACCTGGAACGAGCCCAGGCAACTCATCTATGTGTTGCCTATCCTGAGACATAAGATGTTAAGTCTCGGTGCCAGTAATTACACTGCCTGTACCTACAAATGTTAATATTAATGTTAGCTGTGAAGCCTTAGATTGTATTTTATTATAAAGGCTATTAAATTGATACTATATTTAAACCTCATTTCACTTCTGATTACTAACGTTAAATAAATCTTTTTTAAACAGCAAACGGGTACTCGATTGAGTGGGAAGTGATCTCTGATACACCTTCACTTTAATGACCTTTGCTGTTTCAGGTGCATTTTCTTTCTTTGAGGTTTGATTATGATGTTTTCTTGTAGTTCCCTAAATCGTATAGGTTCGGAAGTATCGTCTGAAATCTATGGCGGGTTAACGGCATTGGTAGTATATAGATTGAATAGGGCTAAGAGCTGGTCATAAGTCATGTGTACTCATTAATAGTGGTCTTTGCTATTATTTATAGAAAAATGTGCTATCTCGTGTATTAAAACGATTGATTTTTATGTAAAACACTGTATACTGTGTGTAATTTGATCCAATTAGGATCTGATGAGAAGGTACTGATGATTTCTTTTCCTTTTACGCTAGGAAATGCGCTGAGGTATCCCGTTGGATAGAGGGGACTCCCCAGACGGGTATGTAGGACTCGCTGCGCTTGAAAGATGGTAAGGTGAGAGTGAGAGTGCCACCAATGCCGCCTTTAGTGAGGTGCCCCGGATCTATTGAGAAATAGGATACCTCGACGGCTAGTCAGTCCCTCGAGGGACCGACACCACCTCCACAGATGTGTCATCCCGCACCACAGATCAACGCTGGAATAGTGCAATAGAGTGAGGTTCCCATCCTCGCCCTTTTTCTGCTCTTGTGTCCCGTCTTCTTATAAGAGGGGTGCAAAGAGCAGCTCCCTCGGTTCAATTTGCTTCGCCCAAGGTGCTGGGTTCACCTTAGGCTACTGAGCCCCACCGCCACTACAAGGCTTGAACGGTGGTACCCCCACCAAGGTGCTGATGTCTGTGCAACTTCAATCTAATAAAGTACCGTAAAAAATGCGCATCATGAAAAACTTTTCCAGCTTGTAAAATCGACAAACGCTACTTGACCTTATATACGTGTATTCAAAGTATAAGGCAGTCCCTTTGTTTGACGATTGAAAGAGTAAGTGGGACGAGGGTTAGAAACAATGAAGTAGTTATTTGGACCACAGCAAATAGAACCATTGTCTTTTGTATAGTTTACGCGTGGCTTATTTTTAGCGATGTTTTGATTGAGCTTGAGTTATCTGTGTTCCAAATTTGCAAGTCAATCTTTTTTCATCAATCCGATATTAAGTGATTTGAAATATAACATGTAACTAAAAGAAATGTCAGTGTGTCACATCTCTAAATTAGGAAGAATAAATAAATCATAAATTATTGATATTTCATCTGCAGGTGACGCCTGGGGTAAGATGCTGAAGGCAATAAATCATTTCACAATTTATGCAGTAGATCTATAGGTGTAGCTGTTGTTTCCTGCCAAAATAAGATTGATCACGTGATAATGAATGCGAATCAGAGCTCGTATCGTCATAGTTTTAGTTTTATACAAAAATTATTGTATTCTAGCATTGTCAGTTTTTTTTTTTTTTTTTTTTTATAGAAGAGGGGGCAAACGGACAGTCGGTTCACCTGATGGTAAGTGAATAGCGACATCCACAGACACCCGCTATACCAAATAAATAAATAAATAAATAAATAAATAAATAGATTTGGGAATTATTCTGTGAAATAATCCTTTCTGACTGGCTTTTACTGCAGTGGAAAAAGGTTTCATAAAAGGAAACAGCAGTAGCATACCGAAGATCGATGTTTTTATGTTGGACGTATTTTTCGCTTCTAGCACCGATTACTTTTCTACAGAATTCCGGAATATCGAAACATCTTTTAAATACATTGCGGTAGTCGTTAACGTTGTCGTCTTCAAGTGTAGGTATTTGAAATATTTTGAAATAATTTTACTTCATAAAATTTCACCAAACTATTAATTTATTCAACCAAACAACGCGCGACGCCATGACAGATGGCCGCGTTTTATAGCGGAAATGTCAAAAAGTTTAAAAAATGAAAAAAAAAAGTATGCTGGTTTTTACTATGGAATATTCATATTTCGGTTAAATTCAGACCTAAGGAATATTTTAAAATACTTTTATAAAATTGTCAACATCCCTAATATGACTTTGAATGTGCACTGGTAATATATGAAAATGTTTTTTTTTTTTAATGTGATTACATTTGTAGACGCTCCTTGGCAGTAAAGTCACTCGAATGTCATAAAGGTAAACGGCGTGACGCTGTCACGTCACGCATTGTATTTTAATTAATTTTGAATATTCAATATGGGTTTGACAGGTCTTGATGACAGGTTCTACCTACTTGAGACTGCCGTGAAATATCATTATGACCGTGTCCATGCCAAACGACACTATCCTACCATATTCAGACCATCGTCAAATGAGAAGTAGAAGAACAGGCGGGTTTGTGACATGTAGTCAGACCCTCACGATAGCGACACCACCCCCACAGAGATGTCGTCCTGCGCCACATAACAACCTCTCCCAACGTCGGGATAGTGCAATGGGGTGAGTTTCCCATCCTCGCCTTTTTTATGTCATAAGGGGGCAAAAGAGGAGTCGGAGCCTTATGATACCGACGCCCATACACATCCGCACAACCAACCCCTTGTAACCCCTTGCTCGTTTGTCCCCTCTTCTTATACAAGGGTACAAAGAGCAGCTCCCTCGGTTCAGTTGGCTTTGTCTAAGGTCCTCGGTTCACCTGAAGCGGCTCAGCCTCACCGCCCTGACAAGGCTTGAACCAAGGTGGGGCAGAAGAACTGCGTCGACCCCAAATAACAGGACAAGGAAGAAGAACAAGATTGGCAGACTCATTCTATCCATAATTTGCACTTATTTCCACCACGACCAAAACTATGTCCAACACGCTCTCAACTTTTCATATGTTGCAGGTGACAGTTGGCGGTTGTAACCACTTTCCTTCGTAAGCCACTTGCTCGTTTTCCAGCTTCTAAATTGTGGCATGGTCTGATGATGATGTGTCTTTTTTACTTATTTGAAACTCTTTAATTTGTCACTCCTCGATATGGAGTAAGTAAAACCCTTAATGATATGTAAGAAAACACCTTCGCATCGTCTCGAAATACATGTTTGAGTTTTACGACGCTTTGATCGAACGAGTGGTAGAAAATAAAGTTTAAATGCTTTCGTCACTTACACGTATGTTGTTGTTTTCCTGACATATTCCCTCTTGATATTTACCTATAAACCAATGTTGAAGCTTTTAAAAATGGCAAAAAATGAAATAAAATTTTAATAGAATGAAACCCATTGGAAAAGGAAGAGAATATAGCAGAAATGAAAGGAAAAATCATTTACGGGCGATTTGAAGGCGGGAGTCTAAGAATCTAAATCCGAGTCGAAAGTGGGTCTAAGGATAAAAAATGGTTTACCTGGATTTCCGGCAAAATTACAAGTCAAAAAAATACAGTGTGTTTGGGACGTATTCGGGAAAGTGAGAGGGGGGGGGGGGCTTCCACTTTCCCGCCCTCAGATCGCCGTAAGTCATTTTTACTTTCAATTTTTTATTATATTCTCTTCCTTTTTCAATGGGTTTAATTCTACTATATTTTTTCTGTTTCAAAAATTATCGACACTTGTCTACTATTTTTATGTGACATTTTATAAGTACTATCCCAATTTGAAATTCCATTATCCAAATCGAATTTCTGTAGGAGGTTTATAGGTGGTAAGAGTAACTCCCATTGTTTTTCATAAAAATTCGATTAATAATGTTTTTTATTAATTGTTATGTAATCAAATATTAGATCCGACATTCTGACATTGTATTTTGTATTTGATCTGATTTAAGGTTGTGCCTGTAAAAAAAACTGGTTAGTCGTAAACCTTAATATCTTGTGAATATTATAGAAGAATAAAGCACACGCTTTGTAAATGGTGAGTAGTATTTTATTAAAGAAATAAAATATTTGCGACTAATAAAAAAACTTAATACATTTTTTTATGATTAGGAAATTATTTCTCTAATATGATAAGGAAGGAAGGATATTGTCGTTAATTTTAATACATAATTAATTCAGACATTATGAGGTGCAGCACCTGTTTTAGAAAAGATATTTAATTTTTAGTTCTCGTTATAGATTATATAAGGTAAGCCTGAGTTAAGCTAGCGTAAGTTTTGTCCCCACCATGGTTCAAGCCTTGTCGTGGCGGTGGGGCTCAGTAACCTAGGGTGAGCGGTGCACCTTGGGCGAAGCTAATTGGGCCGAGCGGGCTCTTTGTATTCCTCTTATAAGAAGAGGGGACAGAAGAGCAGGGGGCAAGAGGGTGAGGATGGGAACCTCACCCCATTGTACTGTCCCGACGTTGGGAGGGGTTGTTCTGTGGTGCGGGACAACCTCTCTGTGGAGGTGGCGTCGTACCCTTGCGGGACTGACTAGCCGTCGAGGTGCACTGTTTGTTTTCTAGATCCGGGGCACCTCACTAAAGGCGGCATTGGTGGCACTCGCCGGGTTTTAGTGGGTAGAGCTGCGTTCATTTACCAGCTGTCGGGTGCAGCGAGTCCCACATACCCGCGTGGGAAAACCTACTCACCCGCGGGATGCCTGAGAGCATTTCCCGGCGTAAAAGAAAAAAAAAAAAAAACTTAAGTTTTGTAATGCTATCAAAAGTTCAAATGGGATAAATTTATGTGAGGTCAAACTATTATTCTACTCTGAAGAGATGTAATTTACATGAAATAAGAGTTACATAAATAACAAACCACAGGTAAGCTATCAGTCAGAAAATAAGCTTTATGTACTGACAAGTTAAAGTATGACACAAAAAGTTAAGTACTAAATATTAGCCTAATATAGAATTTGGGGAGAGTCCGTCTTGATTTTTTTTATCGCCGGGAAATGCTCTGTGGCATCCCGCGGTGGAGTGGGTCTCCCCAGGCGGGTATGTGGGTCTCCCCAGGCGGGTATATGGGACTCGCTGCGCCCGAAAGCTGGTATTTAGGATGCAGATCTATCCACTAAAACCCGGCGAGTGCCACCAATGCCGCCTTTGGTGAGGTGCCCCGGATCTGTTGAGCAGACAGGGCACCTCGACGGCTTGTCAGACCCTCAGGGACCGACGCCACTTCCACAGAGGGCTTGTCCTGTACCATAGAACAACCCCTCCCAACGTCGGGACAGTACAATGGGGTGAGGTTTTCGTCCTCGCACCTTGCCCCCTGCTCTTTTGTCCCCTGTTATTATAAGAGGGGTATATTGAGCCATATATGAAGACAGAACAGTAACTCTTAGATAATATAATATATTTATAATAATGGGAAGCCCTGAATGGGTATACAAAGCCGGGGCACCTCACCAAGGTGGCATTGGTGGCACTCGCCGTGTGTTAGTGGGTAGAGCTGCGTCCACTTACCAGCTTTCGGGCGCAGCGAGTCCCACATACCCGCGTGGGGGGACCCACTTCCCCGGGGGATGCCTCAGATCATTTCCCGGCGTTAAACCTTAGATCAGTCAAGTACCGTGAATGTCAATTATTTTTAAAACCGTAAAAAATCCATTGTCTAGAAAAAAAACAGATCAACAAAAATAGACTTTAATTAATACCATGTAAAAGATATAAAGATACTTTATGCACATATTATATTTGGTTGAGGCTTGTCAGTACATTGTTCGCGTACGGTAGCGGTTGACTCAGCGTAAACAAAAAACCAATCACGCTTCTCGCTTCGCTTGTATTACTTTATTGCTTCAGCTCGTATATTTCTTCTGTAATTAGATATTGTTTTATTTATTATAGTTTTTAACTTTTATTATAAAACTAGTGGCCCCGACAGACGTTGTCCTGTACAAAATATTTTTTTTTGTGATTCTAAACCATTCTCGAATCCACTTGAACACATACAACGGCAACGCACCTGCTAATCCACTGGTGTAGCGGGTGTCTGTGGATGTCGCTCTTCACTTACCATCATGTGAACCGACTATCCGTTTGCCCCCTCTTCTAAAAAAAAAACACAAAAAATCATCAAGATCGGTCCCGCCGCTTAGGAGGAGTTCAGTGACATACACACGCACAGAAGAATTATATATATAAAGATAAGTTAATTTCTTATCATTATCGATCCGGGTAAGCCCGCAATGTGAGCAGTATAGGATATATAAATATGACAGAACCTACTACTTTGATTTAAAAAATCTATGAAGGTGGCTGAATATAAAGATATCTAATTTTATTACGCTAATAAACATTTATAATTTTATACTGATACATATATGTAAATCGTATTTAAACAAAAGCTTTCTATTTGTATTAAGTTACATAGAGTACGGAAACTTCCTTGTTACTTTATAATTATATAATAGCAATTATTTTCCGATACGCAAGATCTTGTTACAAATTTTTCGAATAGATTTTTTACGCTGTATGTTATGAGTGATAATTACGAATGCTTTCATATTAAATTACTATCTAAACTCGTAACGACTTGTAACAGATACCAATTAACGATTAATTTACAAAATACTTATAATATTGTTTTTTTCTATGTTAGTTGGATTGGCAAACGTGCCACCTGATGGTAAGTGGTCGACGTCGCCCATGAACATAAACTAGTTTACCTGGAACGAGCCCAATATTGTTTTATAATGATTACGCGAATTTCACTTACAATGAAACAACTTAATGAACCGCGATATAATTTGCAAAAGTTTCATTATAAATACTCATAATGTGATGAAAGTTATTTCATTAGAATAAATACTCATCACGTTTTATACTTATATTAAAATATTATTGTGCTATTTTACTAATACAAATCCCTTGTCGGGATTAGAACTCGCGACTACTTTACTAATACAACAGACGCCATAAAATATATAATATTAAAATTTTTGTATTATCCATTTTGAGATTCTTCATCCATTATACAAAATAGCCAACGAAGAAACTTACCTTATGAGAAAAGGGTCGACTTTAATGAGTGGCTTAAGACTTTTAATTGTGGCTACGATACTAAAGTATGAAAATGTTAAAGTACCCTTCAGAGATTTAATTGCCTCATTATAAGCACCTTCTTAATAACAGACAATAAATGTTTGGACAAAAGGAGCAAATTTATAATGCGCTAAAAGAACCATGCGGCCTATTTTCTTTAAAAAAATAAACAACGTTTTTTAAAGTGCCCTAACACTTAAAAAAAAACCTTGTAACTATAAAAATTTTATAGGTGACAAACTATATTATTATTAATTTAGCTGGTTTTCTATTCGTCCCTTTTAAACCCTTTAGGATTGTAATTTTCACAAGAGTTCAAATTACTTTATTTATATAATGAGTATAATGTAGTTTTGTAAATAAATCGCTGAGGTACTACTTTTGCCTGGATCCTTCAAAAAGGTTAAAGGCGCTCGCAATGATTTTAGTTTGGGTGGTAGTTTACCCGTTACCGAGTACTGTACCCGTTACCGTACCGAGTTTACCCGAGGTGACTGGATACATGCGTACCTAAACGCATCCTTCAAAAAGGCTAAAGGCGCCCGCAATGATTTTAGTTTGGGTGGTAGTTTACCCGTTACCGAGTACTGTACCCGTTACCGTACCGAGTTTACCCGAGGTGACTGGATACATGCGTACCTAAACGCATCCTTCAAAAAGGCTAAAGGCGCGCCCGCAATGATTTTAGTTTGGGTTACCGAGTACTGTACCCGTTACCGTACCGAGTTTACCCGAGGTGACTGGATACATGCGTACCTAAACGCATCCTTCAAAAAGGCTAAAGGCGCCCGCAATGATTTTAGTTTGGGTGGTAGTTTACCCGTTACCGAGTACTGTACCCGTTACCGTACCGAGTTTACCCGAGGTGACTGGATACATGCGTACCTAAACGCATCCTTCAAAAAGGCTAAAGGCGCGCCCGCAATGATTTTAGTTTGGGTGGTAGTTTACCCGTTACCGAGTACTGTACCCGTTACCGTACCGAGTTTACCCGAGGTGACTGGATACATGCGTACCTAAACGCATCCTTCAAAAAGGCTAAAGGCGCCCGCAATGATTTTAGTTTGGGTGGTAGTTTACCCGTTACCGAGTACTGTACCCGTTACCGTACCGAGTTTACCCGAGGTGACTGGATACATGCGTACCTAAACGCATCCTTCAAAAAGGCTAAAGGCGCCCGCAATGATTTTAGTTTGGGTGATAGTTTACCCGTTACCGTACCGAGTTTACCCGAGGTGACTGGATACATGCGTACCTAAACGCATCCTTCAAAAAGGCTAAAGGCGCCCGCAATGATTTTAGTTTGGGTGGTAGTTTACCCGTTACC
The DNA here is from genome assembly GCA_963853865.1 of Helleia helle. Lineage (NCBI taxonomy): Eukaryota > Metazoa > Arthropoda > Insecta > Lepidoptera > Lycaenidae > Helleia > Helleia helle. Next base: position 13,794,429 of record OY971420.1, read on the forward strand.
GAGTACTGTACCCGTTACCGTACCGAGTTTACCCGAGGTGACTGGATACATGCGTACCTAAACGCATCCTTCAAAAAGGTTAAAGGCGCTCGCAATGATTTTAGTTTGGGTGGTAGTTTACCCGTTACCGAGAGTACCGTACCCGTTACCGTACCGAGTTTACCCGAGGTGACTGGATACATGCGTACCTAAACGCATCCTTCAAAAAGGTTAAAGGCGCTCGCAATGATTTTAGTTTGGGTGGTAGTTTACCCGTTACCGAGTACCGTACCCGTTACCGTACCGAGTTTACCCGAGGTGACTGGATACATGCGTACCTAAACGCATCCTTCAAAAAGGTTAAAGGCGCTCGCAATGATTTTAGTTTGGGTGGTAGTTTACCCGTTACCGAGTACCGTACCCGTTACCGTACCGAGTTTACCCGAGGTGACTGGATACATGCGTACCTAAACGCATCCTTCAAAAAGGTTAAAGGCGCTCGCAATGATTTTAGTTTGGGTGGTAGTTTACCCGTTACCGAGTACCGTACCCGTTACCGTACCGAGTTTACCCGAGGTGACTGGATACATGCGTACCTAAACGCATCCTTCAAAAAGGTTAAAGGCGCTCGCAATGATTTTAGTTTGGGTGGTAGTTTACCCGTTACCGAGTACCGTACCCGTTACCGTACCGAGTTTACCCGAGGTGACTGGATACATGCGTACCTAAACGCATCCTTCAAAAAGGTTAAAGGCGCTCGCAATGATTTTAGTTTGGGTGGTAGTTTACCCGTTACCGAGTACCGTACCCGTTACCGTACCCGTTACCGTACCGAGTTTACCCGAGGTGACTGGATACATGCGTACCTAAACGCATCCTTCAAAAACGTTAAAGGCGCTCGCAATGATTTTAGTTTGGGTGGTAGTTTACCCGTTACCGAGTACCGTACCCGTTACCGTACCGAGTTTACCCGAGGTGACTGGATACATGCGTACCTAAACGCATTTCCCTTGCGCCAACAAAAAAAATGTTAAGTAGAATAGAATATATCTACAATAGCAAATTGACTTCAACGACTCTTACGTTTGGAAGAAAATAGTTAAAAATACTTTTCATTCAACGATTTATAATGTAATCAATTAAAAAAAAAAATTAGACACTGTATATTATATTTATGTAGTGTTGGTCGGCCATTAACCAGGTGGGAAGACGATCACCGAACAGTGGTCGGTCCATGTCAGATGAGAGTAGCGAGAGATCGGTAGTCTTGGCGTTTTTTGTGCAGGCTTATGTTCAGCAGTAGGTGGATAGAGGCTGATGATGATTATATTTCTAAACAGATTTTAGCAAGAATATATTATGTGTAATGCAAATATAATTTACACACCCAAAAAGGTTCATGAGTATGATACTATTAACCACAGCCCAGAAGTCTATGTATAAAGCTAGACCCACGTCAGTTCTTTATGTGATAAATTCAGTAATCGAATATATAAATCAATATCGTACCAATTACACATTATTAACTTATTAAGCTTAAAAACAACGAATGTGCATAATTTTGATACATTAGTTAACCGGAGTGTCAATCATAGTATCTATCATACGCAAGAGCTAAACAATTCGGTTAATGAATAAAGCCTGATGGTGATAATGAAGTCTGCTCCGAATAAAAGATGAAGGTACATTCGTGATCTCGTATCTCAACAGTTACATATATAGGGGTGTTAGTTTATAAATTATGTTAGAAGGCGTGCGCGTTTTCAGGTATTGCCGAATCATATTACCCGAGCCACGTAAATCAAAGATGTAGCGCAATTTGCGTGTGAAAACTGAATTTAATAATTTATCACTCGATAACATGACTTATTGGTTTAACATCCTCATTCTATACGAGCAAAATCTTTTGTTATAAAAACCATCCTTAAAATACGTTTATTTAGAGGCTAAGTTAAGAGTGTCTTAAGAAAAAAAGTATAATACATATATTATACTTGGTCGCACTGTATGAAAACAAATAGCTTTATTAAATATGGGGCTTAGTGAGTACTTAAGTTATGCTCTTATGTGACATTTGCTTGTTTATATTATCATTCGACTGGATGGAACGACAATGTGAGTGCAGTACTCAGTAGTTACTTCAAGTTGGCGAGAGACAATACGCTTTAGTACTCAGAAAATAAGGCCTATTTCAGCAGTGGATAGATACGACAGTAATGATCATTTAAATTTTCATTAAACAAATACTAAAAAGTCATACTTAAAAACCCCAAAGCTGACCTTGAAGCTACTGCTGCTAGGAAACCCTGCTTTTAAATAATAAATTGCTGTATGTAAATAATCTAATCACTTTTTTCACATTAAAATTGTAATTTATTCTCTTAATTTCACAAATAAAAAAAAATCGCTTCATCCTTTGGAGAACTACTGTGCCACAACAGACACACTACTCACTAGCCGTTCAAACTTTTAATATCAGTATCTTTGCGTGGGCTAAAAATATAATTCCCTGTTTCTTCAAGTATTTTGCATTTGGGCAATAAGAGTCTGTGTGTTTCGTAAAACAAAGGAACCCTCTGAAGAGCACTGCAGCCTCATGACGTTTGGTGAGAGTGAAGCGTGGCTTCAGCAAGTAAGTGCACTAGTGCAACCTACGCACCAAAAACGTTGTTCCTAAGCATCTCTGAAGTCTATCTACACTCGAAATAAACATTAGTGTTAGAAATAAAGAAGAACTTTTTTTAACATTTTCATATACGATGACTTATTACACACACACACAGTTATGTGTGTGTGTGTGTTTATTATATTTATACACACACACTATAACAAAAAGTGTCGTGCCAACTTTTCGTCTATTTTTTTTCCGTCTAGCCCCATCTCGTAACGCGCGATAAGGAACTACGTTCCAAAAAGAAATTGTGTTACAATATAGCATGAGATAAATAATATGGATACGGACGAACGGACGGATATTCTTGATAAAATACTATTCGTCATGGCCATTTCTTCGATCATATGTTGGGTGCGTATCTCTGACAACAAAGCAAGATCGTCGACAAAGTGGAGGTGACTAAGGTGCCATCGATGTTACATCCATATTTTTTCCAGCCCAACTTCCTCATTGTTGATTCTAGGATGGCAATAAATAATTTCGTAGACAGGGTGTCACCCCCTCTGTTAATAGGAAAGCTGGTCCAACTTTTTCCAATTTTACTTTACCTTTTGCTCGTCTATTATACTATGTGCTTACTTGTTAGTCGTAACAAGATGTGTTCAACTAGTGTAGCAGACAACAAGCGGTAGTCTTGCGTTGGTATCGTTTGTTGACAGCAAAAGAACAAATAAAGCACGAAAAAAAACATAAACAAGCGAACTAAATACATTTAGATAAATAAGACAACATGATGAAACTCAAAACGACATTATTTTATATGCAATGTTTAGCTGACATCACCCTCACGTCGTGCATTAAGCTACCCTGTATATTAGCATCTGTATGCCACAAAATTCAATTTTTCATCATACTGCATATGAAATTTGACTTGGGTTGTATAAATATTAAAATGACATCATGTCCTTCATACTGAAGATATATTACAAAATTTAAACATCGAATATAACATTATCTTTGTCACATAAAAGTTTTTGATGAAACATATATCAGCGCGGTTTGGCAGTAAAACCGACTCGAATACCGTTACGGAAAACGGCATGACACATTCCATCTTTTGTTTCATTATTTTTATTCTTTATAGATTTTTATCAATTATAAAAGTTTTTTTTTTCGTTTAGACCGGGAAATGCTCTGAGGCATCCCGTAGGGGAGGCCCCCCCCCTCCCCTGCGGGATGCCTCAGAGCTGGACTTATTGGCGGTGTTTTGTTAAGCTACCAATGAAGTTTAAAATACTAATAGTATTTAGTTGAGTCCAGAATAATTTATACTTAAAATTCCTTTCTCGATTTTCTTGGTTTTTATATATATTAACACAATAAATGTCTAGAACATGAACTCTCTAACGGCTCCATGCTTTTTGAATACTAAGTAATCTTTGTTTCTGTATTCTCTACTATACTTGGTATATTTTATTTAAAATATTTGAAATACATTTCAAGTCAACATAAAAAGCAATTTACAATGGACATTAATACGGATAATATTTTGTTTATCCTAATACAGAATATATAATATTATATATGTATATCTATTAATCATACAAATTGTCTGCTTTTTGCAGTATTTGTACTTTTTTTACCAGTAAACCAGCCAGTCATATAGTTATTTAGGTTTTCTGTTCCATAAGATTCAGAAACACATTAAGTAAAACTTTTTAATTTTGTCACACGGAGGCAACCAAGCAGTCGGAGCCTTATGGTGACTACCGACGCCCATAGACATACGCACAACCAAAAGTTATGCAGATGCGTTGCCCTCCATTTCCCTATCCCCCCCAATGGGCCACCGGAAACTCACAAACCGCACGAAATGTGACAGAATAGCTGTCACATGACGCCGGTGATGTGTAAACGCGAGGTACCACCCCGGTCATGCCGGTCCAATTCAGCTGCTAAGCAGCTTTGCACTACTTCTTGAAAAAAAAGAGGAAATGTACAAAATACCTTCTATATCTTAGCGATAGCCCAAGTACTAACATACTTGTGTAGTATGTTATTACTAGTGCTCTAAGTTAATAGACAAGTATCTATGAACCAACTCTATCTGGGCTTAGTTAAGTTGGCCAGCAGCTCGTAAACTTTGGAGACAATTCGAATCCTCGCGGTAATTACGGGGTTTATAACTGAGGTTTTAAGTTTACTAGCAGTATTTATGATTGTTTTTTTGTAAATAAAGAAGTTCACTTACTTCAATCACTTAATTGCTTTATTAGGTTTTTATAATCTGTTTATGTAAATCAATTAACAAAAAACATATACTAACATTTATTTTTCTATAGACCACATGCGTAAAAAGTTTGTTTTTTCGGTCTTACTTGCCAGTAATTTAAAGGCAAATTATATATAATTATACTCTGTGCGGCGAAGAGATGATCACTACGCGGTTTTAATAGTCCATTGAGTATAGATGACATTAATTTATTTGACTGAAGCCCTTCGAATTATTTACAATCGTGAACAGATAAAAATAATTTATTTGAACGATGCCCTTCGATCTCCACGCCTGACATTCTGAAACAAAACCCTAAAGGTGGCAGAGTAGATTCATTTTTTTTTTTGTTATCTGTAGCCTAAAAATAGAAGTATAAAAAATAAATCTGTAGTAATTTGATGATATCAAATAAAAAATAAATTTTTCAAATTAGTAAAAGAATAAAAAAAGTCTCGATTATTACACCTTTGTTATTTGATAATAAATTAAAATCTAACTTCAAAAATGTTTACATTCAAAACATAAATATCTCGCATAAAGAACATTAGTAAAAGCAAATTCTAAAATGAAAAAATAACGCAGCACTCTGTTAATGTTACTTTGGAAGTGCATTTTGTAAATAAAACCGCCACGACTAGGCTCCATAAAATAAATACCAGACTATTTCCGAATCAGTTACATACATTATTCTAAAAACTAGCCATTACGATTATCCTGTTTGGTAACGGGAATCTGGCGAAATGCCAAGACACTGGAGCCTCAAGATTGACTACTCCTTATTCAATGGTAAATGATAAAGGACACATCTATAACAAAAATAAGACCATTATTGATTCATACAAATGCTGAAAATCTTTGACATATACAATAATTGTGGGTTCTAATCCTATGATAAACATTTGCATGAGGTATGATGAGTATTTGTAGAATATGAAAAAATATATAGGTACTGTGAGGTGCGTTCATGGGGGGGGGGAGGACGTGTTCAGCAATGGTCGGATAAAGGCTAATGATGATGATAACGATAAGGATCATTTTATAATAAAGTGCATTACTATCATTATCAACCCTTTCTGTCCACCGGACATAGGCGTTTTTATAATAAACTACATTATTATCATTGTCAACCCTTTCTATCCACTGGACATAGGAGTTTTTATAATAAACTACATTATTATCAGTATCAACCCTTTCTGTCCACTGGACATAAGAGTTTTTATAATAAACTACATTATTATCATTATCAACCCATTCTGTCTACTGGACATAGGAGTTTTTATAATAAACTACATTATTATCATTATCAACCCTTTCTGTCCACTGGACATAGGAGTTTTTATAATAAACTACATTATTATCATTATCAACCCTTTCTGTCCACTGGACATAAAAGTTTTTATAATAAACTACATTACTATCATTATCAACCTTTTCTGTCCACTGGACATAGGAGTTTTTATAATAAACTACATTATTATCATTATCAACCCTTTCTGTCCACTGGACATAGGAGTTTTTATAATAAACTACATTATTATCATTATCAACCCTTTCTGTCCACTGGACATAAAAGTTTTTATAATAAACTACATTACTATCATTATCAACCCTTTCTGTCCACTGGACATAGGAGTTTTTAAAATATATTTAATAATACGGTCCATATTATCTATGTAAATTCTGAGCGGGCAAAAAAATCAAGAGGCCGGCTGCGGACACACAAGTTAGTCGCTTGTATTAAAGCCAGGTTCCATTAGGTTAAATATAATATATAATTAAATAAAGTGTTACAGTTCTGAGAATAGACAAGTTATTAAGTTATTATAAAACCGTGGACAGTCATGAAATAAATATTTAGTTCGGTCTTGACTCTTGGTTATTAAATATCCCAATAAAACACGCTTATATTATATATAACGAGGACATAAAAACGGTGTATGGTGTACGGACCGTAGTCGTTTTAGTACAACCGCTATAAATTTTAATAAAAGTCAGCTTTTACTCTGAAGGAGAATGCATTCTGCATTATATTAGGGCACAAACAGTTTGAAAATTAAGGTTATAATTTGAATAGTTATGTAACTCAATTATTGTTTTTATATATGTTATCATATATTATACATGTTAATAATGACAAAAACAAATAAAAAATATTATTAAAGTTATTTACAGCGGGATACCCTGTTTTTCACCTTTATTTTGTAGACATTTCGGCACTGCCACGAATGTCCTGTTCACGAGACTCAAGTTTCGTTCCATTCATTTTGGTAAACATTTCTAATCAAAATCTGAAACTTGTTTTTATCGTGTAAGAGATGAGATATTGTATGAGGTAGATGTATAGAGAGCTAGATAGTTAGACAAGATAACCATCTGTGGTACAAACCAAAGCCTTCGTTTAGTCACCACTATCCTGATTAGTTCTTCGATCCCTTTTCACGAGCAGCTTTGTTGAGTATCGAAAATAGGACCCGACTATCAGGCAACACTTGTAATATTAAACTGGGCCAGTAAACTATTTTGTACATTGAGTGACGTTGACCATTTATTATGAGGAGACCAATTACAATCAGACAAACTGGCTCAATGAATGTTGTATTTTAAAGTATTAAGCCTTTCATTTGCTCATCTACGGAATAAAAACGCTTTGATGTACATACTTATAGCTACGATATTTTCGCTACATAAACCCTCACTACGCAGAACTTCACTAGTTTTTCACCTGGATTAATATTGTTGCAACAATCTGGTGTTCGTTTATTATAAATAATCGCTTAATGATCGACAATAAAGAAGGATGTATGTTTAAATAGCATTTTAAATTACACGCATACGAATTAAGAATGTAAAAGCACATGCTTTCGGTGTAATAGGGCACCCTTAAAATCGTTTTTAGAAAAACACATTAATTTTAAGTCGAGCTAAAGAGCACTGATAAAGACGATTGAAACGACCCGCACTTTCTATCTACACAGACGACCTCTGTGGCTCAGTGGTAAGCGCGTTAGCGTTCAAGCCGGAGGTTGCGGGTTCGAATCCCGCCAGGGAACAAAAATATTTTCTGTGTTCCTGAGTCATGGATGTGTATTGAATATGTGTAATATATAATAAAAATCTTAAATATAAGAGTATTAAATATATTCCCATTGTCTGGTACACGTAACACAAATTCTTCGAGAACTTACCACGGGACCAGATTAACGTGGTGTGAAAGCGTCCATAATTGTTATTATTATTATTTGTAAATGTTAGCAATTTACTTATCTAATTTATAATTATCTTATCTAATTTAGGTCAATCTATACGCTTATCTAAAAAGTTAAATTTGTCTAAATTTGATTTATGCAGTTTCGATTGACAATCCAGCTTAATACGAGTTGTATGTATCTTTACTAACAAAAAGTTTTTGAACTATGAAAAAAAATATTATTGAACCAAAGTCATTGAAATATATAATATGAACCGCTAAATATGTTAGTAACAACGAATTGTTTTTCACTAAACTGTTTACTTTAAAAAAAATGTGTTGCCACACTCTCACACGCTCTTGTGAGTAACTTAATAAAAAGTATTAGTTGTAACTGAATCTTCACCTACACCTTAATTGAATTTCTCTGCTTCGTGATCAACTACATTTTTGATTCGGATCAACTGCAGTTTTACACATTAATTCTAATACGAACAAACTTTAGGGGTAGGAACAAGGACATATAAATAGTATTGCTTAGAAAAAATCCACGTAACCTTGTAAGTTATAAATAGACCTGCATGATAATGATAATAATATAAATAATATCAACCCTTGTGTCCCACTGCTGGGCACGGGTCTCTTCCTCGAAATCATGTGAGTTCGGTATGGGAATTAGTTCACCATTGCGCTGGCCCAATGCGAGTAGGTAAACTTCACATACCTTCAAACACTTTTAATCTCATCATCATCATCATCATCAGCCTCTATCCGTCCACTGCTGAACATAGGCCTCCCTCAATGAACGACAAGATGGCCGATCCCTTGCCACTCGACATCCAACACGGACCGGCCACCGCACGGAGATCGTCTTCCCACCTGGTCGGGCCGACCAACACTTCGTCTACCTAAACGTGGCCTCCACTCTAGAACCTTATTGCCCCATCGGCCATCCGTTCTTCTGAGTGTGTGACCAGCCCACTGCCACTTCAACGAGCTGATTCTTTGCGTGATATCGGTTACCTTAGTTCTCTGACGGATGTCTTCGTTCCGTATCCTATCTGTCAAAGAAACACCCAGCATAGCACGCTCCATAGCACGTTGAGCTACGGCAAACTTGCGGACCAGTCCTATATTTAGAGACCACGCTTCAGCCCCGTAGGTCATCACGGGGAGAACGCATTGGTCGAAGACTTTCGTCTTCAAACTCTGCGGTATAGACGACGTGAGAATATGGCTAAGCTTCCTGAATGCTGCCCATCCCAATTGAATCCTCCTATCGGCTTCTCTCTCAAAGTTATGTCGACCTAGCTGCAAATTGTGCCCAAGATAGACATACTCTTGCACGACTTCGAGAGTTATGCCATCAACGTTAACCGGCCTAGGGAGAACGTGTTCGTTGAACATGACTTTCGTCTTGTCCAAGTTCATCCTAAGACCCACACTTCTGGAAGATTCATTTAGACTGTGCAGCATCTCCTGCAATCCCTCCAACGACTCGGCCAGTATAACGATATCGTCGGCGAAACGAAGGTGTGAGAGATACTCGCCGTTAATGTTTATGTCACATTCTGTCCAGTTTAAAGTCTTAAAGACGTCCTCCAAAGCATTAGTGAATAGTTTCGGGGAAATAACATCCCCCTGTCTCACTCCTCGATGCAATTGGATTGGTCTTGTTTGACCTCCCGGAACCAGAACGGACATAAAGGCGGCGTCGTATAATCCTCTCAACACTACGACGTATCGCCAATCGACCTGACATCGCTGCAGAGCTTCCAGAACAGACCAGGTTTCAACCGAGTCAAAAGCTTTCTCATAGTCTACAAAGGCAAGGCACAGTGGCTGGTTGTACTCATGGGTCTTCTGTACAACTTGCCTTATAGTGTGAATGTTGTCTATGGTGCTAAATCCTCTTGGAATCCCAGCCTGCTCCGGTGGCTGGAATCCATCGAACTTTTTAGTGAGGCGGTTCGTCATGACTCTCGAGAACAGCTTGTATATATGGCTTAGAAGTGATATCGGTCTATAATTTTTAAGAAGGGAGTTATCACCCTTAAAAAACAAAACGATTTCACTTCCATGCCACTCCTTGGGGGAAATGAACCCGTTGAAGGACGAAATAAAAAATCTTTTGTAACTCTCTTAAAACAGGTTCGCCACCTGCCTTAAGGAGTTCAGTCGTAATTCCGTCCCTCCCCGGAGCCCTCCCCCCTTTAAGCTGCTTAAGAGCCAAACTAACCTCACCTAGGCTGATGTTCGGAAGCTCGCCGGAGAGGTGTCGTGTTAGGCTAGCACGCGGATCGTTGTTACGCGGATCAGGTTGAGGAGCATGGGACGCGTACAGTTTTCCATAGAAATCTTCGATCTCCGACAAGATCCCAGGCTTAGAAGAAACGATCGCGCCAGTAGTGGTCCTAATCTTCGACAGGTGGCTTCTCCCGAGCTTTTCCACAAAAACCTTCGACCCTCTATTGTGCTCAATTGCTTCGGTAATCCGTTGCGTATTTGAGCAGCGAAGGTCTCGGTGTATTAGTTTGCAGATCTGCTTCGAGAGAAGCTTTACATCTGTAGAAGTGGCGTCTGTGTGTGCTCTGCGTTCCCTCATAAGACCGAGCGTCTCATCCGAGAGTTTGGATTTCCTGCCAGTGCGCTTTCTCCTACAAAACCTTTCACCCACGACCCGCATGCAGTCCACCACGGCACCCAGTGCCTCGTCAACTGCCATTGTGGTTTCCGATATGTTAAGGCTATCGAATCGGTTCTTTAATTCCAATTGGAATTTTTTGGAACCTACCACAGTTTGCCGGAAGTCAGGTCAGAGTGTAGACTTTATTAGACGGTCTCGCTCTCGCTGAAAGCTTGCATTCATAGATCCTCTTACTAGTCGGTGATCACTTCCGGTTTTGAACCTGTTGATCACAGAGACATCCCTGAATGCATGCCTTCGGTCCGTCATAATAAAGTCTATCTCGTTTCTCGTCACAGTATCGGGGCTTTGCCAGGTCCATTTCCTGTGGGGCTTCTTTTTAAAATATGAATTCATTAAAAAGAGCCCCTCTTTCTCGAGAAAGTTGACCAGCATTTGCCCCCTGTGGTTACGATTGCCGACATCATGTGGCCCTAAACACGATTCGATACCTGTTCATACTCCTACTTTGGCATTGAAGTCCCCCATAACAACATTGAAGTGAGCCTTGGAGGTGTTGTGTAAGGCCCTGGAGACATCCTCGTAAGTTGCCTCTACTTCGTCGTCGGAGTGTGTCGAGGTTGGCGCATATACTTGTATCACCTTGAGGCTGTACCTCTTGGTGAGTTTGAGTACAAGATACGCAACCCTACTCGACACACTCGAGACTTCGACAATGTTGTTGACAAGGGACTTGTGGACGAGGAAACCCACGCCGCCTTGGGATGGAGTGTCGCCTTCCCTGAAGTAGAACAGGTGACCCGAAGGCAGAGTTATGGTGTCCTCTCCTTGTCTTCGGACTTCACATAACCCCAAAATGTGCCATCGGATACTTCCCAGTTCCACCTCCAGTTTAACCAGGTGGTCATCGAGTCTCAAAGTTCGTCCGTTATACGTAGCCAGGTCAAGTTGGTGGTAGCGATCCGTAGCCCGGGGATTCTTAGCTCCCCCTGTCCCACCGTAACCTAGGCTGCTACCGTAACCAGGAATAGTGGGACGGCCGGGAACTAGGGGCCTTCTCTTGTGCCTGTAATTCATCAGGGGATGCATTCATCATTATTTACATCCATTATGAGATTAAATCAGGGGATTTAATCTCATAATGGAAGTAAATAAAAATCGATTGATTTGCGATGTTAAGTTTCCTAAGTCTGTTTAGATTAATTAAACTAATGAAAGCCCGTTCATGCAAACAAGCAAAGAAACAAAAGTGCTATCAGTGTTATACTTTCACCAAAGCTCAAATTTTTCAATAATAATATAATCTATGGATTTTAAAAATTATTATTCTGCATCTATATTATCGTACATACTATAGGGAGTGGATATACTAGGTGGGCAAATTCCGAGCTGCAAATATCTGTACCTGCAAATCGGCACCGACAAGATAACCGGTGTTCAGACTTCGGCTATCTTTGGTACGAGCACATTAATGTTGGTACAGAATATAATTGAAAACGCTATTTACTAACTTAAATAAATATTTATCGGTAAACTTATAAAAACCAATGTAATGAAAATATAATAAATAATCTAACCAGTCATAGCGACTGCCGATAGAAGCGAAAAGAACAGCTCTCAGCAGTATCTTACTCGCTCGGGAACACTCGGCGGTCCCGAGTTCACCCGATCGTGCCTTTCACTTCCATACGTGTCGAATCAGCCTCACTTACAGCCTGCAAAATCTATGTGTGGTGCGCATAAAGAATTTTTCACTTCGAAAACTTGGCCGTCACGAGACACCCATCATATGTAAAAATGATCTATATGCTATCTATAGGCTAATATTCAAATTCATAATTATTATAATATTATAACGAAAGATCGTACAAAATAAAGAAACAGAAGCATCATGCCACTAGTTGTCAAGGCATACAAGTTGATTTTACTGCCAAAGCACTCCAAAAGATACTTCACGCGATTAATAAATGTATTTATATTACCTAATGTTACATCATTCTGTACTTATAAAATTTTCTATTTATAACATTATTAACTATTAATAATTCGTCAATGTTAGTTGAAAGACATAAAGCCGTATACACAATAATTATAGTTAAAACAAGGACATTAATTATTTAGATTACATAATTATTCCTTAACGTCTGTCTCGTGATACCACATTCATAGTAATATAGAGAAACATGAGCACATGAGAAACCGCGATAAGACACAAATTTTGCTGTTTTATCACGAAATACAATTGCGCTAGAATTTCATACGGCATATACCATGTATTTCATAAAATCGACCATAAACAAAATATATTACAATCATAAACGAAGCAACGTTATTTTTCTTGTGATTAGAAGATTACGATAAAAGCTTGTGATAGGTCATGACGTACATATTTTATTGGTGAATGTATAGGATAAAAAATATTATAAGGGTAATAGAAGGGAGCGACGATGGCCTAGTGGGTATGGGCTCGGCCTCTTGAGTGAGAGCCGAGAGGTCCGGGTTCGATCCTGACCCCCCCCCCCCTGTGATGCCTAGAAATGAGTTTTTCTAAATTTCTACCTGCACCTGACCATCGCTTGCTCAAACATCGTGAGGAAACCTGCATACTAGATGAGATTAAAAGTCTTTGAAGGTGTGTGAAGTTCACCAACCCGCATTGGGCCAGCGCATCGGTGAACTATGGCCCAAAACCCTCCTCGCCTGATTTCAAGGAGGAGACCCGTGCCCAGCAGTGGGACATATAAGGGTTGATATTATTATTTATTATATTGAGGTTTGAGATAAATTTATTTCTCATAAGAACAAATTAAGTTATTCACTTACATGAGAAAACTTATAGATACTTAAAATATTTAAATAATTATATATATATAATAAAACATGGTGAGCTTAATCACTATAGAATTATATTATATATTATAGAATGGATCTCAAGTAGTATTTGATTATACTATATAATATGATGGTTTCTTAAAACCTGGTCATGTTATCTTTATAGAATGGATGCAACATCCAGTGAAACGGTGGGATGGTTTATAAATAACTTCACCGCCTGCGAGTGTACTATTATTATACTTAGGGTAATAATATTATAAATGTTTTATCGCTGGGGGATGATCTTGTGCCGCGCTTTATGCATGGGTGCATCATGACGATGATGATGATAAAATTATAGGTGGTACCCGCAGCTTCGCCTTATCCGGACTAATGATGATATTTTATAAAATAATACATTGTTGTACCCCAGCATGGTTTAAGCCTTGTCTTGTGAGCCAAGACCTTGGGCGAAGCAAATTGCTTCCCCAATTTTTCCCCAAAAAAAAAATTGCAAAAAGGTGCCCTTCGCCCTCTTTGTATCCCTCTTATAAGAAGAGGGGACAAAATATCAGGGAGACAAGGGGCAAGGATGGGAACCTCACCCCATTGTACTGTCCCGCCATTTGATTGTTCTGTTGTTCCGGACAATCCCTCTGTGGAGGTGGGGTCAGTCCCTCGAAGGACTGACTAGCCGTCGAGGTGCCCTGTGTGCTCAACAGATCCGGGGCACCTCATCAAAGGCGGCATTGGTGGCACTCGCCGAATTTTAATGGGTGGAGCTACGTCCACCTTACCTCCTTTCGGGCGCTGCGAATCTAACATACTCGATTGGGGACACCCACTACCCCGCTGGATGCCTCAGAGCATTTCCCGGCGTAAAAAAGGCCTATGTTCAACATTGGATGCATAGATGATGATGATCATGATAATATAATCATAGGTGTTACCCGCAACTTCACCTTATCCGGACTAATGATGATTATTTTTATAGCCTATGCACTCATTGATGACGTGGTATTGCTGGTAAAAAATGAGTAGTTTCTAAGATTGTAGTTTTTTTTTTATGTTAGTTGGATAGGCAAACTGGCAAACGTGCCATCTGACGGTAAGTGGTCGACGTCGCCCATGAACATAAACTAGTACTTGGAACGAGCCCAGGCAACTCACCTATGTGTTGCCTATCCTGAGACATAAGATGTTAAGTCTCGGTGCCAGTAATTACACTGCCTGTCTTGCCCTTCTCTCCGAAACACAGCAAAGCTGTTTCACGGAAGAAACAAGCAAGATGGTGGTACCCATGCAGCCGGGAGCGCGGCACAGCGCTTCCCTCCCACCGGTGCATGCATGCATATGTGTGTACCTACAAATGTTAATATTAATGTTAGCTGTGAAGCCTTAGATTGTATTTTATTATAAAGGCTATTAAATTGATACTATATTTAAACCTCATTTCACTTCTGATTACTATTACTGAGGGAAGCGCTGTGCCGAAAGTCAAAACTAACAAACACTATTCCTTAAATTAGTCTAAATTTGCCGAATTGCCTTAATAGGAATATCAATAACGATTCCTTTCAGACTTCTCTCAGCTAAGATTGGCTTATATCGATAAGAATAACATTGTACAAATTTATGTAATGGTGTGCTTGGAGGCAAGTGGCAAAAAATTCTTGAACAAATCACGTCATTGCCATGTCAGCAGTAAATATATTTTCACTAAGGAAATTAATTCTTTTTTGGCAATATATTTTTGTTCATTTTAAGAGCATCACAATAATTTTGTTTAAATAAGTCGCGACCTTAACGTTAGAGGTCCGCGCGAGTTATGTGGGATCGGCCATCTTTAGATGGCAACACACTGATGATGTTGAAAGCCTGTCAGTGAGACTACTATTAGTACTATAATACGTCAGAATGATTGTTGAAAAGGGTTCTAAGGTAATTCATTTCGTGTGTCAATTTCACACGGATAAATACCTTTTAAGCTTAGTAAAATATTTTTCACATTGCAACCGATATTTGCTTACACGAAAATAGAAAGAATTTTCTGTAGTTTTTTTGAGATACATGAAATATCTTGTATAAAAATGTGTATAAATACTGTGTAGACGCCATTTTTTTCAGGAGCGCTATTTGACGTCGCTATTTTACAAACTTAGGTCAACGATTTAAATTATCATAGAAATGTTTCATCACGGCCAGAATGTCACAGACAGCACTCTATATAAAACAGTCTCTCAGAGACACTCACTCGACTATAATTAAACGTGGAATGAAACTAAGACGCTATACAGATGTATTATCCTACTAATATTGTAAACGGGTAAGTTTGTAAGAATGTATGGATGTATGTTTGTTACTCTTTCACGCAACAGTTTAAGAATTCAAATTTACTCTTTGTTTTACTTTTTTTAAATAATGATTTTCCGGTTTTTCCGACTATTACCGACACAGGAAAATCCGTAAAATTTGTTACATTATAATGAGTGAAATTCGCGTAAATATTAAGTAGAAAACAATATGAAAATATTTAGAAAAATATTAGGAAATATACATAAAAAATGTATATATAAAGTGTGGACAGTCTGTATATGATATATAATAAGGATATTACTATTCAGAAACATTTGTGGGGGGGTCATTTATATCATTATTCGTAACACGTGACAGCCAGAACTATCATTTATCAAAGTCGCCACGGTTCACCTCTATACTGCGCCATTTTTACAATATTCTAGTTGTATTTTTCTTTTTAGATTGGAACCGCTGACGAGAGTTAAAATCACATTAAGGATGATCATGTGTTTGAGATACGAAATTAGAAATATATTATACATCTTCATTTTTTTTAAATCAATATACATATCTATTTATTAAACAATAAGCGGTGGTAGGAATCTAATCATCTAAAATATACTATTATAATAAATTCGTTACTTTTCGAAAATTGTAAAGAAAAATATTTTTACATTAGATACGCTTAATTTATGATATTTTTTTCAACTTTGGACGGGTGACACCTACGACGACACTTTAAAATGCTTAATGAGTATATAACGACGTACACAATTTACTAAAAATAATACGAAAAAATCTAACATTTATTGTAGCATTCCCTGCATTCATATTTTCCAATAGTTTCGTTCACTATTTACATTCAAAAAAGAAAAAATATGGTTAATGAGTTACATATTTTCAAATACTTTACGCTATATAGTTTATCGTTTTAAGGGTACCATCGCTCAAAAGGAAAAAAAACGGAACTTTATAAGCTCACTTTGTTGTCCGTCTGTCTGTCAATACCCTTTTTCTCAGGAACGGGTGGACTTAGTACGTTGAAATTTATACCAGATACTAAGGTCTATAATAAAGTGTATAAAATACAAGGTCCTGAGTCAACTAGATAAAAAGATTTGGGCAAATTTAGATATTCGATAAAACTTCTAATGTCAAAATTTACCTTAAATTGTAACTTTTTTATTTTTAGGAATTGTTCCATTACTTGTGCTGTAAGACCTTGCTTTTGATCAAAATTGACAATTCTATATCCGCCTAAAGTACCATATAGGTTTTGGGTCGAAAACCTATATGGTAGTTCCCGTTGACCTAGAATCACAAAATTTGGCAAAAAGCAAGGTCTTACAGCACAAATAAAGGAAATTCCAAAAAAATAAAAAAGTTGAAAATCACATTTACATAGGTAAATATTAGACACCAATTAAGATAGTTCTCTGAGTTGTAAGGGCGCTGATACAATTAAGAGGACTACCTTAATAGGCACCAACCTCAAATAAGAAAAATAAATAAAATTGAGCTATTGTGTAAGAGAAAATAAAAGAAAATATTGATTTCAATATTATGCTCGTGTGCATTTTACAGTAAAGAACAGCGATCGTTACTCTATGCACTACCTCATTAATTGTAGAGCCCGATTTTTTTTGTTAAAGTATCAATACTCATATTGCATGTATTATAATGGTACGGAACGTGCGTGCGAAACAACTTCCACCGGTAAAATATGTAAAATATCTTATAGACAAGCCTATACAAAGTCTATGGTACCAAAACATTGTGATAACCTTCTTACGACTGCATGACTCAGTAACCCTGTGCGTCAATCACTGTTGGGTTTTAAAAAGGGGATTACAGATAATGTTGACTTGGTGACTTTATCAACCCTTGCGTCACAACGTAGATATAAAACAACGATAAAAAACGATAAGGAATCTGTTAAAGTAGCTATTCTTATTTGTTTTTTGTTAAGTGGTGTTTGTTAAATAATTTAAGTAGAGTATAAAGCTACAGACAACGTTTACAGATTTAACCAAAGGATTTTATTGTTTATGTTACGTTTCGGATACCTTACAAGCAACATAGCCAAATATTAGCCAAATAATAATAATATCTATGGACGCTTTTACACCACGTCAATCTGGTCCCGTGGTAAGTTCTAGAAGAACTTGTGTTACGGGTACTAGACAACGGAAATATATTTAATACTTTTATACTATACATATATTTAAGATTTGTACTATATTATACGCATATTTAATACACATCCATGACCCAGAAACACAGAAAACTTTTTTGTTCCCTGGCGGGATTCGAACCCGCGACCTCCGGCTTGAGCGCCAACGCGCTAACCATTGAGCCACGGAGGTTGTAGGAAACCTTAATAGACTTCCTTTTTAATGATGCTACTAGTTTTTTACGTAACACAAAAAAATAATGATAGTAATTAAATTAATAAGCTCCGCCATATTGCCATCGTGCTTCTATACGAAAAAAGGCCTTCTTGCCTTTTTTTTCAATAATATTTATTCATTAAAATTTTAATTTATTTTCATAATTAATTAACAAATGAATTATTTCCGTTGTACAATATTTATTTAGAGTAATATAATTAGTTTAAATTGGTACGCTGAAACTGAAATACAATAAAATTATGCGAGTTAAAGCGAGGTACGTAATTTACGAACCTACTAAAGATGCAAATACTTTAAAATCTTACTTTAAATATGCGGGTAGGAATAGTAATAAACTTTTTGTTTTCTTTTCTCGCGTTTTTCTTTTGTGATATTATCCTCAATGGTGTCACTGTTTTATATTCTTTTGGCAATAAACGGTTAGCATTCTTTTTCTTCTTTTTCCCAATAGCTGCCTTATGTATTTGCCAATGGCAGGCCATTGTCTTTGGCGTTATCAGATAGATATTCTGTCAATTCAAAGATAGTCTGTCAATTCAAAGATAGTGTATTTTACGCATATGCCTTAATATTATTAAAAAAAACATGAATCGGACATAACATTTTTCAAAACAAATACGTGAAAACAAAATAAGCTTATAAAAAGTAATAAAAACTTCCAAAGTAAGTTTATTTGTTCAATAATATTGCCATAAAACGGATATCCGGTTTTATTGCGATTTAATAAGAAGTTTACTACGATTCAACTTGCACTTTATGGTTATGGTTTAACTTTAACATACTATAAAATGTTGAAATAGCATTTTCTATACTTTTTTATCTTATACAAAGTAAAAGTCCGAATGATGATCTAGACCCGTAGCGACAAAAATTATAATACTACCGATTCGAAAATAGTAATTAAGGAATAAACTACATATACATTCTCATTCATTTCAATTATATAAATTAAAAATAATTTAACATTAATTACGCACCCAAGTATTAAACTACATAACCCTGTTCTTAACAGAGCATTAATTGGCCTCTAGTAAAAATAACCATAGGCTCACTCCGGTGGGAGGGACGCGCTGTGCTGCACTCCCGGCTGTATGGTTACCACCATCCTGCTTGTTTCTCCCGTGAAAAGAGATGGGCAAGACAGGCAGTGTAATGACTGGCACATAGACTTAACATCTTATGTCTCAGGATAGGCATCACATAAATAAGTTGCCTTTTTAGTGTCACTACTCTTAAGACTATAACTTCTCATAAGGGGGGCCCAGGTTCCCAAACTGAACCCGGCACTAGCATAGGCGCCTTATTGGAGGCGCATTATGTAGCGCCTCCTACACACCCCCATTCATCGCCCAGCAGATAACGCTCAGCAGAGACAAGTTCCTTTCGATAACCGACATCAAATTGCGGTGCAGCCCAGTATACTCTGCCGAGATGGGTATCTCGGCAGAGTATACTGGGCAGAGTCCACCACCGCGCCATAATCGTAACATACTGTCACCGGTTCCGACCGTCCGGTACAGGTGCTCACCAAAGCAACCATGCCCGGCGAGCACCTGTGTGAGACGGAAGGTAAGGGTTTTGCGCTGACGGCGCATCGAATGTGTCCTACCCACTAATTGTTTAATTAGAATACTTAGGTGCAGGTACCTAAATTTTAATTAAACATACCCAATTTGTGGCAACTCATATTAAGTAGCAAAGCTAAATTGAGTGTGTCGCTACCACTGAGTTCACAGATAAGTAGTTGGTGGGTCTATAAATTGTTGTCATATTGTTGTCGCCTTGTTAAAACCGGAACAACTCATCATCAGTCACCGCTTCCGATGACGTCAGGAACACAATGATATATTCAGAATTTACTGGAACGCGGCACGTATGGCCCGAAAAGGGTATACTCGTATATTATTTTATGGAAGCCATTCTAAGATGCGACACATGGAATGTTGTGTAACACTATGCTACGTGAGAAGGGGTATGCGAAAAATGCACAAACATTTCAATCATGATGATTGAAATGTTTGTGCATTTTTCGCACTTTGTTTGAAGCTTTAGGCTTTGTTTGAACTATTTAGTAGATGGTTTATGTGAAGTTTGCACAAAATCGGTGGAGCGGTTCTTCATTTATCACATTTTTTAAATTCAATAAATGGCGGATCATTTTGTTAATGGAGATTTTGCTGTCAAATTGAAACTTTTTCAGTTGGGGTCATATTGAAACTTTTTTCAGTGTTGACAGTACAACATTCAGTTTTAAAATAGCTAGCAATTAATAATATATTTTTTGTTTGAATAAATTAATTTGATGTTCCAATTTTTTTTTATTTCACTTTATACGTAGCGAAGCACGTCCCGGGCCGCTAGTTATTTATATTTCTATGAGTGTGATCCATTGTCCATATGTACCACAAGTTTGCTTGAATTTGGGATCTTTTTACATTAATCGGCCTGTAAACCTCGGAAGGGATGACCGGGGGCAGTGAAATATGCAAAACCGAGCCCTTTCATACTATTATACACCACATACTTACTATACTCGGTCCAATTTATACTTTGGTGTTTCAATTTATACACCCGAATATAATAAAAAATAAACTTCAGTATAACAAAATTTTACGCTTTGTTATACTTCAACAGCTGCATTTAGTAAGCGTATTATGACTACCGAATCAGAGCATTTTTAGTAATATTTAAACATACTGACACCAATGCTCCTCCGCAGAGAGAACCTTCTTTTTGTGCATTTTAGTAGCTGATATTAAATGATTAAATTGATCATCATATTGGTCATTTGAATGTATTTATGAATCATCATCATCATCAGCCTCTATTCGTCCTCTGTTGAACATAGGCCACCCTCAATGAACGTCACGGCCGATCTCTTGCCACTCGCTTCCAACACGGACCAGCCTTTGCACGGAGGTCGTCTTCCTACTTGGTTAATGGCCAATCAACACCTTCATTTATAAAATATGCTCTCACTTAAATTTTATGAAGTATAAAAATATAATGCCAAGCATATTTAGGGTTAAGTTTAGTTTTTAAGGGTTAATAATAACCCTGTCTTAAAAACTACAAGGCAAAAATGTTATTAAAATATTTAATCCAACTATTTGTTGTTGAATTCATCTCTTTTTGTTCCTAATATCTCAGCTCTAGCGATCCAGCAAAATCACTGAAGTATGAAGTTTTCGAACTCCCTAAACTCATTTGTATTGCTTGCAATTTCACTTGACGAAGAGAAGAAGTAGGGAAACTATTCACATCCATTCAGGATCTCTAAGAAAATACACAAGTAACGGAATTTTAGGGAATGATAATAGATAATAATTATTAGTATAAGAATGAATGAAAATGAAAAACATTGTTTCATAAAAATACACACTTGTCGTCGATTGATTGATCGACAATGAATCCAGTCTGGATTCATTGTAAATCTATATAATATCTACTATCTCGGCCATACGTTGCAGCTAGGTCGACATTAACTTCGAGAGCGAAGCCGATAGGAGGATTCAATTGGGATGGGTAGCATTCGGGAAGCTTAGCCATATTCTCACCTCGTCTAAACAGCAGAGTTTGAAGACGAAAGTTTTCGATCAATGCGTTCTCCCCGTGATGACCTACGGGGCTGAAACGTGTCCTCCAAATTTACGACTGGTCCGTAAGTTTGCCGTAGCTCGACGTGCTATGGAGCGTGCATGCTGGGTGTTTCTTTGGCAGATAAGATTCGAAACGAATACATCCGCCAGAGAATTAAGTTGATTTATTTTTGAAGAACAATTAATTTAGTAACTGATATCATGCAAAGAAGAAGCTCGTTGAAATGGCAGTGAGCTGGTCACACTGGAAATAAGGTTCAAGAGCGAAGGCCACGTTTAGGTAGACGAAGTGTTGATCGTCTATTAACCAGGTGGGAAGACGATCTCCGTGCTGGGGCCGGTCCGTGTTGGATGCGAGTGGCAAGGGATCGGTCGTCTTGGCGTTCATTGAGGGAGGCCTATGTTCAGCAGTGGAAGGATAGAGGCTGATGGTAATGATGATGATGAATATATTTATGGCATCAACAGTTATTTAGTTACAGACTTATGAACAAGACTTTTGTAGATAATATCGAAATATTGAGCTCCGCGAAACAATAGTGAAAAACATAGCAAATATTCCGTTTTAAATAATAATAATAAGTAGGGACAACTCACACACGGCCATCTGATCTCAAACTAGGTAAAGTCTGTTATTATGAGTTATGGTAACCAGACGACTGATAAAATATACTTCTATATTTCTAAGTACATACATATTACCTATAGATAAATTAGACCCATACACAGAAATAATGATCATGCTCATCACACAAACATTTGTCCACAACCTTCTGGTTTAGTAATAAACAGTTTAAATAACAGTTTAATCATGATAACAAAAAAAAATAAGTGGAGATCATTGAAATGTGATCATGTATGCAGTCGGTTGACAAATCGCGTCAGCTTATTTTGAAGTTATTGACGATTCAAACGTTTGAATTGGCCTAAATGGTAATTGGGTCAAAAGTGGAATGGTCCAATTTTGATTAGGACGAAAAAATGCTTGGCTAAGCCTTAGTTCGTATAAAGTGTTTAATCGGCTTTCCTCCTGTAAATTAGGCAAGGATGTTTGGTTATAATTCGCCTGCGACCAGTCTCGACTCAGCGACTATCTATCTTATCTAAGTTTCCTAATAGTGGTTTCTTTCACCTGTGAGTCAACGATCATGATTCGATTGAAGAGAGTGCACAAGGCGCTGTAGAACTTGGAAATACCCATTTTACTTCTGGTCGAATACACACCTCGTGCTTTGAAGCTGAGTGTATACCCACTAGAGATAAACTAAACAATGGTCATTGTTACTTAAAGCTATAAACGTAGACGTATTATATTCAGTAAATGAATTTTCGATTCGTTACAAAGACTGTAGGACGTAGATATGTTATGTAGTATGTTCACTTCGAATTTCATCCGGCTACCGGATCTCGGTCCACATCCGAACTAGATACGTTGAACATATATAATGTTAAAGCCAGATAGATAAATATCACTTTAATACATTCGAAAGCTTGTTATATAGAGTTGTAGCTTATTTTATTTGCTATACTTATGTATAATATTATTGATATGTTGCATATATGTTACATTAATTATCAATTGAAATGATCTTGAAATATTCCTTTCTGGTTCGTCAAGTGGTCTGTCAAGAATGAACATTTGAATATTTAATACTAAGGGCACGGCTCCACTTTTTATATATAAAGATAAGCTAATATTATTTGGATTCATACGAACACTCCTTTAAAATTCAACTGTCAAATGGCATGGATTTGATATAAATCACAGAGTACATACTTTAAAAAGTACTCTGTGATTCATATCAAATCCATATTAAAAGTAAAAAACAAAGTAAAAGTAAAAAAAACATAAAGGAAATTAATAATATCATCATACAATAGACTACAGATATATGGACAATTGATTTAATGTTTTCATGATAAACAAATTTTGAGCGTATTTAAATGATGTGTACCTGTATTGTCAATATGTGATTAAGGATCGGCTGTCTTGGTTTTCATTTATATGGACCTATATCCAGTAATTGACGGAATATGAGAATAACAAACTCCTTTTTCAATGTTTTTGTCTAAAGGTAAACGTCCACATGTCCGCATCGCATGTATCGCAAGCATCGTATCAAACGGATTGTAATATTTGTATAGAATGTGGCTCTTTAGTGCAATACGTACGTTGCGGATCAGTTGACACACTTGACTTTCTATACAAAGAATACGAATGCTATGCGTACGATACGGACATGTGGACGCTTACCTTAACATTAGCCGTGGCTGATTGTGATGATGATATGAATACATAGTAAGCACACGGAGATACTACTTATAATATACAGGTTTTTAATATAATCTTTATTTTAAAATCTATCATATTTCTACAGTCATCGAGATACGAGATAACTGATTTCAGGAACATGATCGGCTTAGACCGTATAAAATGTGAAAATTTTGCTGTATTAAGACGACGTGACTTGATAAATCTTCTTTATTTTTCTTTAACGCCGGCAAATGCTCTGAGGCATCCCTCTGGGGAGGAGGGACTCGCTAGGCGGGTATGTAGGACTCACTGCACTCGAAAGATGGTAAGGTAGAGGTAGCTCTACCCACTAAAACCCGGCCAGTGCCACCAATACTGCCTTTATTGCGATGCCCCGGATCTATTGAGCAAACAGGGCACCTCGATGGCTAGTCAGACCCTGAAGGGACCGACACCACCTCCACAGAGTGGTCGTCCCGCACAACATAACAACCCCTCCCAACGTCGGGATGGTGCAATAGGGTAAGCTTCCTTTCCTCGCCAAGGGGGGAATAAGGATAAGGATCCGCCCTTGCTCTTTTTATAAGAGGAAAGAGCAACTCCCTCGGTTCAATTTGCTTCGCCCAAGGTGCTGGGCTCACTTACCGATGATATAATCATTATTTTTAGGGCTTCTAGGAACCTCTAAAATTGACATCAAATCAAATTGACATTGACATTGACCAAATTAAAAACTAAAAGTATAAGAATAAGTTAATTATACTTGATACTTAAGGTCAGGCTATTTTCCGCAAGTCGATGCTTTTGCGCCTATTTTGCATAATATGAGCCTGAAGCTGTAAGTTGATTATAAGTAGTACGAGGGCGGCACTGAAAATTTCGGGAATCAAGGAAGTGACACAACATTACTATTTAAAAATGTATTTATTGCTTTTCGAAGTATTCTCCGCGAAATTTGACACATTTTTCCATACGATGGAACCAATCATTGAAACAACCATTCCATTCGGAAGTTGGGGTCTCCAAAATGGCCGTTTAGTAGGCGTCCACAGCTTCTTCAGGCGATGAAAATCTCTGACAATCTGAATTTATTCTTTATTTTAGGGAAAGTATAGAAATCATTAGGGCTTAGGTTGGGGCTGTACGGCGGATGGTCTAATAATTCTATGTTTTCTTGCTCTAAAAACTTTTTTGTTCTGTGCGCGGTGTGAGAACTCGCATTGTCGTGATGAAGGATGATGCGGCGGTTGCAGTTCTCTTTACGGAGTTCAGAAACGACCTGTGGCAAACAAATGCTAGCATACCATTCTGCATTAACCGTTCTTTGTCTCTCAAGAGGAATAGTCGCAACATGGCCGGTTTTGGAGACAAACGTGGCCACCATTTTTTTTGCAACACTCCGTTAACGAACAATTTTTGTTGGCCTTTACCTTATTTTCGAACACCCAAACTCGTGACTGGTTTTTTGTTTCGGGTTCGTACGCGTATATCCAGGATTCTTCACCTGATACGATGTTGTATACAGCATTTGAGGATCCTGCGTGTAATCTTTCGAGAGTTCTGACGCACTAAGTAACACGAGCCGCTTTTTGCTCTTCACAGAGCAAATACCGCATTTGCTCTGTGAAGAGCAATCATAGCAAGAGTCCATCGGGAAAACAACTTTTTTACACTTAATTGTTCATGCAAGATTATTTGTATTTGACTCATGCCAATGTCTAAAGTTGCCTGAATTTCGCGGTATGTCACATGTCGATCTTTCTTAATCAGCTTACGCACAGCATCAACGTTTTCTTGGGTGACTGCAGTTTTTGGACGGCCTTGACGGGGATCATCACTGAGCTTGACACGTCCACGTTGAAATTCGGCAAACCAGCGATAAATTGTGGTTTTGGATGGGGCTTCATCACCAAATGCAGAAATCATCCGGTCAACACAATATTTTTGTGTTAAACCATTTCGAAAGTCATAATAAATCATCGCTCTAGAATTTTCACGAGTCAATTCCATTTTCTCAATGACTAAACAAGTTTAACAAGACCTTGTGACAAGACCGAGAAACTTTTTTTAAATAAATAAATGGTATTCGATTTTTAAAACCAAGGAGTTTTCAATTAAAAAGATTTTAATATGACAGGAACAGTGGAAATATTCCATTCCGGATACTTTTAGTGCAGCCTATGTAGACTTAGAAATAAAAGAAACTCAATTATTTTTTAAAGTTCAAGTTTTTTTCTAAGTCGATTTCTTTTTTTTATTATTATCAACTTTTGATGAATTTTTTCAACTTCAAATTTATTTGTTTGAATGTGGCTAGACCTAATAACACGTATATATATAGCGCCATTTTAATAAGACGAACGAAAAAAAGGGTTTAATTCAATTCACAACCAATAAGAAAAATCGATTCAGATTGTGTGAACAATAGATATATTTAATTGTATATGTGTAATTGAAAGCAATCGCGGCTGCCATATATCAAAGATGTTCATCAAACTATCACCAAATTAGAATGGATATTACGATTACCTGAAAATACTAATAAGCGCTTCCAAAGCATTTTATACGGTTGTATTTTTGTTCACTTCATATGGACAAGTAATAAAATGAGAACATCATGGACGTAAATTAAGCCAATCAATAAACATTATTGAGATTCTCTCAAAACGGCTGGTCAGATCTTGATCAAATTTATGTGGGACTACATTGAAAACACCAGCTTTCAAATAAAAACGAATTATCGAAATCCATTCACAAATGGCGGGATCGTGGAACAAACATATAAAATTGGCAGTCATAGGGACTGCCGATAGAAGTGAAAACTTTTAATTTAAGAATTATGACATTATGAAATATCAAAGATCAATACAAAAAAATTAAATTCGTAATATCGTCACATGAGCATGACGGTGTCGCGAACCTATAAAATTTTCTCTTCCAAAAAGTGCTCAACGCGGCTAAAGAAGTTTTCATTTCAAAAAAACATACAGACGAAATGAAAACCCTCTTTTTGAAGTCGGTTAAAAAGCAGTAATAGCCACACGTTGATGCACTCATCTAGTGATTGAATTAGTTTCAGCATAAAATCCTGTTCATATAAGATAAAATGTATTTTAATCTCGAAATTAGATTTTAATAAATAAAAGGGGACGAAAACATTTATGCACATTGTGTATAAAAATGAAAAAAATAAATAAAAGCGTAAAGTCCGTATAATTCTGTAAAACAAGAGAAGTAGAGACTATTACACACACAATTTCAGCCGTAATTACCTGCTCCATTATAACTTTATCACATCCGCATTATGTGCCTTTGTTTCATATGCGGCGTGAATTAACACTGTCACACGTATTTAAATAAGAACCCAAGTATGCCTTCATTTTTGAAGTTATTTTGTCACGGCAAAGTTATAAAATAATGTTAGTACTACACAGGTCGGCTTTCCGAATTATGAAATGGAACAAGCTGAGCAACTTTGTGTTTTGTTTCAGTATTTAATCAAATAAACTATTAAGTTGTACTCAAAAATTTCATTTAAAAATAAATAATATTATATAATATCTATGGACGCTTTCACACCACGCCAATCTGGTCCCGTGGTAAGTTCATGAAGAACTTGTGTTACGGGTACCAGACAACGGAAATATATTTAATACTTTTATACTATACATATATTTAAGATTTTTATTATATAATACACATATTTAATACACATCCATGACCCAGGAACACATAAAATATTTTTGTTCCCTGGCGGCATTTGAAGCCGCAACCTCCGGCTTGAGCGCCAACGCGCTTACCACTGAGCCACAGAGGTCATCAAAACAAACTATCTTCTGCATAAAAGTACAGAAAGAAACAATTAAGATAATAATTATTGTTAATAGAATCAGGCGTTACTTTGCGGAAATCCATTATATAAGATATTAAATTATATTATATTAATTAGCAATTATCCCGCGAAACACGCAGTATTTACAGCAAATGTGTAAGTGCACGCATATGCGTGCATATAGCACCGCCCGCCTTTCCCACACTATACGCATATGTGTACACTCGCATGCACCACCACCCCACATGCACCACAACCACAGTAAAAAACCACCACCAAACAATCTACGCACGTTTCGCCCCGACACCGAGGCATCCTCAGGATGTAGACTCTACGATTAGTAATCGTATATCGTATAATCGTAGACTGCGTGTTTCGCGGGATAATTGCTAATTAATATAATATAATTTAAAATCTTATATAATTATCATTGCTATTATCAAAATGTATTTCAGTAATAGTTAACCAATTAATTATAAGAATTTATTTCAATTATTTATAAAGAAAATAGCAAAAACTAAAATTAACTTAAAGCTAGAAAACTTATGTTAATTAGAAAATTAACTTGACAAATTTTGAGCCGACGCTGTATCCGTCATCCGTATTGCATTTGTTGCTTGTTTGTTAGGCATTTTGCAAATTAGTTAAGTTCATTAGATAGCTAAACTAACATTATTAAGCTTTTTTAATGTATATATATATTTTTAATATATATAATTCTATAGATAATTTTGGTGTAAATTTTTCGTCAGAAAGACAAAATAAATAATATTTTTTTTTATTCAATGTTGTATATTGACATATCTTATTGAATGTTAAATGAACTCTACTACCATTTCCAAAACTTGTCCACTGAGAAGAACAAGCTAAACAAACTCAGTGAAACTAATATTTTAAATATTTTCAATATGAGATTTAAAAACAAAAGCCTAATAGCGAATGCGAACGAAAATAGCACATCAAGTTTATGTTTGTTGCTTGTAGGTATTTCTATCGTGACTAATGACTTTTTAACTAAGTCGTTTATTATATTTTTGCGAACACACGGTCTACATCATCACTATTATACTACTGAACTTTCATATACATCACCCATATGGGTACAAAGTTCTCATCAGTATAAATCAATTAAGTCCAAACACAAGGTACTATAAATAACAACTGTAAACTGTTGAGGAGTTACCTTAACTGTCCTTTGTCTTTATCATCAGACCCCTAATGATAGTCATAACCCGTCTAAGTTTAAAGTTCTCATCAATACAAATTAATCAAGCCCAAACACAAGGTTAGTGAAGTAAATTGTCGAGGAGTTCCCTCGACTGTCTTTCAGCTCCAGCATCAGATCGACTTCATTTAATTGTAGTGCTTTAAAATGCTTAGTTAAAAAATACTAAGCGCACTAGTTGCTTCTACGATTTTTGGAAGTTCCCCTCGATTTATCTGGGATACCATCATCAGAGCCAGGTTTCCTTATCATGGGACCATTTGGCAATTTGGCATGGGAGCCTTTCAAAATAAAGAATTTTGAAAATCGGCCCACTTGACGGAGAAATCGGTGTACATATAAAAAAAATACCTATCGAATTGAGAACTTCCTCCTTTTTGTTGAAATCGGTTAAAAATATAAATTTCTTTAAAGTTTTCTCTTAATGACATCCCGGATACTTCACATAATATTTATAGCGCAACCTTTTATAACTAACGACGAAAACTTAATAGGTAGCTATTTTATGTTACTTAATTTAACCTCTTAGGGTAAGTAATTTTTGTTGTCCGCAACATTTTGATTTATCTAGTAAAAAAATAAAAAATGTCACTGTGAGAAAACATCATCTTCATAAATGCATACTTTAAAGTTTACTCAATTGAACAAACACTAGAGAAAAAGTATTTTTTGCAGCATAAAATATGACTATTATATTTCCTTATTGCCTTACTTCTTTTTTGAAGTATTTGAGCTGGAGGAAAACTTTTTATCTTTAAAATACTTTACTCTGCAATGACTAATAATCATTAACATTGAATGCGCAAAATGCACGTGGCGTGGCCTCGTCTTGGCGTTCATGAAAAGAGGTTTATGTTCTATTGAACATATGTAAAGACGACACAAAAGTTGTATGATGATGAATGCTACACGCGACAGAGGTCAATTGAGTTATAATATACAATGCTGTATAATAATATTATCACAATTCTCGCTTGTACAATATGTCTGAGTGTAATAAACATGATACATATGATATTCAGAATAATCAATGGCTTTCTCTGAGCTGCATAACTAATGGTGTTGCAGGTGAATTGAATTAGTACGATTATGATATTAAACACATATGAGAATCTTTACATTAATTAATTACAGGTGTTTTTCTTATTGGTACATACCTATGATAGGCATGATGAGGCAAACGATCGATATATTCCAAACTACCCAAGGATTTTGATTTCACTGTTGGCTTCGTTATGAACTTGGAAAGGTCCTTAAGTATGATACATCATACTTTTTATTATACGAAAATTTGTATAATGAGAAAATTGATATATTTTTGAGCACTTTAATTGTTACTAAGCTTTACAACTTATAAATAACAAAATAATACACTAATTACATCTTTTTAATATCATGAGGGCTAAATTTTGTAATTGTAGGTGTTTGGGTGTTTGTTGATCTTTCACGGCAAAACGGCTAAACTGATTTGGCTGAAAGTTGAAATGGTGATGGCTTATACCTTGGATTAGGACATAGGCTATAAAAATAATCATCATCAATCCGGAAACGGTTGTAAATCTAAATAACGCGGGCGAAGCTGCGGACACCAGCTAGTATTATAATATACTTAATTTCTCTGTGCATGTATATGTCACTGAATTCCTAAACAGCTGGATAAATTTTGATGGATTTTTTTATGTCTTTTAAAGCGGATTCGCGATTAAGATTCATAATTCGAACAAAAATGTTTGGTACACTAAAAATTCTGAGTCCGTTAGTTAATAAATACTAACTAGTTGGAGGATGAGAGAACCGAGATTACTTGAAATCATAGATGTGTATGTGAGAGTGATGATACGCAATGTATTAGGTTAGTTAGTTTAGTTTATTTATAATACTTACTGAAATATTCAAATGAAAAAGGTTGTCTGTAAAGCTACTGTAAAGTCGGTTTACTGACGATAGTTGAACGTGACAACGTCATAAGAAAATGGAACGCCTCAGAGTGAGGTGACGCCGCATGCGTCATGTTTTTTCGTTTGTGCAGCCGGCTCCATCGAATTATAAGACGTTGTCACGTCAAAAAAATCAACATTACTTATTTGGTGACTATTATATAACAATTTTTATATAACTATAAAAAACCATCTGCTTTTATAATGCTCCAGCGCTTACTCTTTCTGTTTCATCGAACTTTATTCTTGGCCTAATAAATATGTCTCAATTATTACTTTTTCCTTATTTATGCAAGCCATTAACAAAACATAAAAGGTATGGCCATTTTATAGCCAAAGTATAACTTATTTTAGCATTCTAAGAATTCTTTCCAAATTGTTTCTCGGGAAGAGCTGCCGTATTTATAAACAAATGACATTAGTTAAACAACGAAAACAACTTTCGCCGTTACACTTTAATAGCGAGTTTAAACGTGCCCTTTGTCGAGAATCCGCATAGAGCATAATTACTTGAAAGTGACGACTAAGTGCCAGTAGATTTATGCTAATAGTCCAGTAAATATTATTACCAGTAAATAAGTCATTTTATTTTATGATAAGGTATATAATAGGATATTATGACGCATATAGACGAAATTTAAGAACGAATTCAGGTTGAATAGAAAATTGAATTGTATTGCAGATAAAATATATATTTAATTATCTTCTATATTAAAATACATACTTAGTTTTTTTTCTTTTACACCGGGAAATGTTCTGAGGCAGTAAGGTATGTGTAAGGTGGACGCAGCTCTACCAACTAAAACCCGGCGAGTGCCTCCAATGCCGCCTTTGGTCAGGTGCCCCAGATCTGTTGAACAAACAGGGCCACCTCGATGGCTAGTCAGTCCCTCAAGGGACCACCACCACCACCTCCACAGAGGGGTCGTCCCGCACCACAGAACAACCCCTCACAACATCGGGACAGTACAATGGGGTGAGGTTCCTATCCTCATCCTCTTTAGTCTACTATTCTTATAAGAGGGGTACAAAGAGCACTTATTGATGATAGTTGAACGTGACAACGTCATAAGAAAATGGAACGCCTCAGAGCGAAGTAACGCCGCATGCGCCATGTTTTTTCGTTCGTGCTGCCGACTCCATCGAATTATAAGACGTTGTCACGTCAAAAAATCGGTTTTTGTAAAGTCGGTTTACTGAGGATAGTTGAACGTGACAACGTCATAAGAAAATGGAACGTCTCAGAGCGAAGTAACGCCGCATGCGCCATGTTTTTTCGTTCGTGCAGCCGGCTCCATCGAATTATAAGACGTTGTCACGTCAAAAAATCGGTTTTTGTAAAGTCGGTTTACTGAGGATAGTTGAACGTGACAACGTCATAAGAAAATGGAACGTCTCAGAGCGAGGTAACGCCGCATACGTCATGTTTTTTCGTTCGTGCAGCCGGCTCCATCGAATTATATATATAGACGTTGTCACGTCAAAAATAAATAATAATTTGTCTGTTGTAAATATTGCAGGCCACATCTCCCTAAATCGTAGTATAGTAGCGGTTGTTTCGTGTGGCATATCGATTTAAAATAATAAATAATATACGCATCTTAGCTTATGATATACTTAGGAAATCCTCAAACTATACTCTCATGGATATAAGGTGTAAATTTCTTGGTGAATTTAATACACTTTATCTCATGGTTAGAGTGATAAAATATCTCAATAAATATTATTCAAATATCCCACCAGCTACCTTAGCCCTGTGGTAGCCTGTGGTGTGTGGTAAGGGTACTTTTTTTTTTTTGTTCCCGCTGGGGAATGCTCTTAAGCATACCACCGGGCCCGGGGGAGTCCAGGGGTTATGTGGGACTCTCTGCGCCCGAAAAGATGGTAAAGTGAGCGCAGACTCTACCCACTAAACCCCAGCGGTGTTCTCCTCTTCGTCTGGGTGACCCGGCTGTGGAAGTCCTCACCGGGCCACAACGGTGTGCCATCTGGCACTCTTCTCTGGAAGTGGGGGATGGCGTCCCCTCCTCCTTCTCCGCTTAAGGCAGTGGTAAGGGTACTAGGAATGGAAATAAATTTAAGAAATTTATATAAATACATAAATATATACACATCCATGACTCGGTACAGATATCTTTATTCATCACACAAATTATTTGCATTCGAAACCACGACCGCTGCTTGAAGTGTCCAATAGCTTACCCACTCTACCAGCCGGCTGTCGTTTACAAGTTTACTTAATTCTTACTTATGTCTGGCAGCGGAAATTACTTTAATACAAACAAAATGATTGGAGAATCGAGATAATATTATAAATGTAAAGTTATTAATAAATTAATATTCATATAAAAGATCCTTAATTCCGACTGATCGTTAAATCTGAACGAAAACCGCTGAAGAAATTAATATAAAAGGTCAGAAGGTTTAATTTGTAATATTATTTATTCATAGCCGCCTATGGGTTTAATTATTACAATCTTTCGGAAACGTATATTATATACCCATTTTGTGTAATGGTCTGGTAATTGGAACTACTCGCAGTGGTCGCGGGTTCGAATTCCGCCTATATTCATCATAAAATTGCAAACATTTTTTACGATAAATATATTTTTCCGTAACCAACGAACCTTGTCCTGGATTATATTTATTATTTTATTTTTTCTGCCGCAGCACACGTGAAAAAAAATCTTAAGAGCTTACCATGGACTAGGTTAATATATTTATTTAAAGTATCCATTTTTGTATGTCACAAGGAGGAAACCGAACAGTCGGAGACCTATGGTGACTACTGACGCCCATAGACTTCCGCACAACCGAAAGTTATGCTGATGCGTTGCTCTCCTTTTCCCTATCCCCCTAATGGTCCACCGGAAACTCACGAACCGCACGAAATGCACGCATGGCTGTCACTTTATGTCGGTATTGTGAGCGAGAGGTACCACCCCGGTCGTGCCGGCTTAATTCAGATGCAAAGTAGCATGGCACTACTTCTTACAAATCAACAATAACTTTAACGCCCTTATTGTGGATCTATATTATAGATACCTAAATATTTTTATAATGAAGAAAATAATCAAAAATATAATCATATAAAACTAAAATTCTGAAAAGCATCTCTCTCTCAAAAGTCTCAAGCCAGTGTGAAATAAAATTTATGATATTTCAGTAAGTTCTGATTAAATCATTGTCTTCATAGTTAAGACCATAACCCAATGACCCATATCCGAAGTAGAGGGTAACAAACAATGGAAGATACAGTAAAAACAACCCTTGTGAACTTCCATAGGCAAATTAGATAAAATGTTCAATTTAGGCCAAGGTCCCTCGTTGTCTATTGTTCTGGTCGTTCAACGTAAGTTATGGTATCTGTGCATGCAGCACAAAATTAAGGAAATGCTTAACCATTTATTTTTCTGAATACATTGATGGACTCGATTTTTTTTTCGATTACACTCGAAATGGTTTTTGGTGTTTTACACTGTGATTTACGATTAAACGGTTTTGTATATTGCTGTATGAGTGATATAAAAATCATTATTATCGACCCGTCCATCCTCTGCTCGACGTAGGCTTCTCTCTCAATGAACGCCAAGACGACCGCTCCCCGCCATTCGTATCTAACTTGGACCTATCACTGCATGGGGACCGTCCCGTTGTCCCATCTATTTGAAGGGGGACCGTGGACCAACCTTCACGAACGTGATATCCAGAATCTAAACCTAGCATTAATATCTGCAAAAAATATCCGTTATAATGTTATGACGACCTCTGTGGCTCAGTGGTAAGCGCGTTGGCGCTCAAGCCGGAGGTTGCGGGTTCGAATCCCGCCAGGGAACAAAATATTTTCTGTGTTCCTGGGTCATGGATGTGTATTAAATATGTATATTACATAATAAAAATCTTAAATATATGTATAGTATAAAAGTATTAAATATATTTCCGTTGTCTGGTACCCGTAACACACACAGTATTAAGATAATATTTTTATGCGATCCTCTTTAAATTGCCCTACGGATGATATAAATGCATGTTGGAATGAGGCAACCCGTGCCATATCGTTCAAACCGAAATTGTATTAACAATTGCAAAGAATTGTTGCTTGCTAACGGAATTATTTTATTCTATACTAGCTGTTTCCCGCAGATTCGCCTGCGTCAGCAGGGCG
Source organism: Helleia helle (assembly GCA_963853865.1). Lineage (NCBI taxonomy): Eukaryota > Metazoa > Arthropoda > Insecta > Lepidoptera > Lycaenidae > Helleia > Helleia helle. The sequence continues at coordinate 13,829,666 of OY971420.1, forward strand.
TGGATCACCCATAACATTTAGGGGGATGATATGCACTCAAAATTTCACGAAAATCGATCGAGCCGTTACGGAGAATTACGTACACCGTGACACGAGAATTTTATATATTAGATAAACCTATAAAATATATTTTTATTACATAAAGCAATGCAATGCAAAAATGCAGAGAGCAATGTTATTAATAATTAAAGTATTGTAGATAATTATATTATTAATTAATAACATTGGTCTCTTTAAAAGAAATGACACAGTTAACGGGACACAGAGGCCATATAATATTTTTCTCTTAGTTTGCTCAAATCCTATATTTTATTTCATCATCATCATTATCCAGCTTCTATCCGTTCAATGATGAACAAAGGCCTTCCTAAATAAACACCAAGACCACCGAACACTTGCCACTCGCATCGAACACAGACATATTTATATATTTATTTCGATTATTGAAATTAACTTTACTCAAGTATATTAATACGAATTTTATTCCTTACGTAAATAACTACTTTTTAGTAAAATATTATAAGTAGAGCACTTTCCTAATATATTATCAGCGCTAGTCTTCAAGCCTTATCAAGGTTTATTTATTCTAACAATAGTCACAAGCCAGCATTAACGCTATGGGGATTTAAATAAGCTTCTTTAAGCTACCCAAGGTTGAACATTATGGCGGATTTATATTGCCATCATCAATTTAACAGTAAGCTTCTTTAAACTTCGCTTTAACCGTTGCCGAGATGCAGTTTTAGTAAGATTTTTCATTATTACTAATATTTGGGATGCGTGATAATACCTATAAAATTATCATCATCGTCATCATCACCAGCCATTATCCGTCCACTACTGAACATACGCCTCCTGCAATGAACGACAAGACGACCGATCCCTCGCCACTCATCTTCGAATGAAGCAACTCTTTTAATAATGATCGAACTTGAATTGGTCAGTTAGTTTAATCATATTATATATAAAACTTATTTTTTCACTTTAATAGCTCCTTTTATTTCCAGGTGGGATTTTGTATGAGAATTCAAACTAACTTTCCAATGAGCTGGAGACTTGTACATCGTTTGGAAGTGGATGACAGACTATACCTATATATACCTATAAATGTAAAAAAGGAGAGAAAAAAAGAAGAGATGTGAAAAATCAAGAAAACGAAAACGACGAAACTACACTTTGAAGTCCGTTCTAAATACAGGATAACCTAAAACGTTAATCAACACATTTTTATTTGTAGTCGAGTAATATTCTTAAGGTAAACCATCACGATGCTTTAAGTACGCTTTACAGGTTGGCTTTTCTTTAAATCTTTTCTAAAATTACGTACTTGAGCTGTTGTGAATTGAAAATGCTAAGAAGCTGTATTCATAGAGTTAGAGTTTGAGGAAAAATATTAAAACTTCTATAAATAAAGTGCTATGGAGTGTATACATATAGTTTTTATAGGGTTCGTCATTTTTTTTAAATTTTTACTCAATTTTAACGATGTAATCTTGGCGTCAATTAAAGGATACAGGTCAATATTTTTTGCGTACCTATAATATATAGTACTATTTTTACCATAGAATGAAAGAGAAAATCAGTAGCCTCTTTTATAGCTACTTGCATAGTAAATACTAAATAATTCTGATTCTATATGTATATATCTATATATGTATCACTTTGAAGCTTGAAAGTGTCGGTGGATATACCACTAGTCAATATACATATTTTTAAAAGTTCTAAGTTATAAATAATACAATAAATAAAGAATTATCATTACAATTAGAAAAATAAATTAAAATACAGGGACTAAAAATAAAACTGATATAAATAGCAATGAAAAGAATAATATTTTAATCTGTGCGTAGGCCTTGCGCCTTGAGTGCGAGGTCCGGATACGATCCTGATCCCTGCAATGCTATGAAGTGAGTTTTGACCATCGGTTGCTCACCGGTGAAGGAAAAATCATGAGGAACCCTGCCCGATGAGATATAAAAGTCTTTGAAGGTGTGTGAAGTTCACCAACCCGCATTGGGCCAGCGCATCGGTGAACTATGGCCCAAACCCTTCTCGACAGATTTCGAGGAGGAGACCCGTGCCCAGCAGTGGGACATAAAAGGGTTGATATTATTATTATATTTCGTAATTGGTAAATGATTCGCTCGTGATCTAACTTTCTAAGCAAACACCAAGAAGACTTGGTTCTAAAAGTACTGTACTTTGGAGGAGTCAACACTTCCTCGAAGGTTTGTACACATTTTGAGTGTTAATTTCCCTTACACATTTAATTCGATGCTATAATTAATAAAAAATATTTTTAGAAACAAAGTCATTGAAATAATACTAGTGATACTAAACTCATCCCAATATTAGTCTAGTCTGACTAGTATTATTTCAACGTGTGAATTTATACAAAAACGCCCTGTTTGATTTTTACTTCAAATACAATGAAAGCTGACTGAAAACTAAAAATTCGCAACACTCTGTCCGCGGAAATGAAAAACTCTCAATAAAAAGTGCAATTGTACAGGATTTTTGTAAAAAAGGTTTTGCTAGTTGTTAAGTCACAAGAGATAATAATATTCTAATATAAAAATCATTATACATTAATGAGGGATTATGTATCAATAAAAGTTGTGTGACGATTGAAGGAAAAATGAAAACATTTTTTATATATTCTATCATTAAGGATGTGGTATTTTACATACAATAATACGGAATAATATTATCTTTCTTAAATAGCATGAATTGTGGTGATTTATTTATACGAACATATTATTGTAATTTACTTAGGATACTATATTATAATACATTTCCATAACTAAAACTTGTGTGCGCTTATTTACACATACCACCAAGGGACGCTATCGTTTTTGAGATTTATTTTATACAAGCAAGATGGTGGTACCCATGCAGCCGGGAGCGCGGCACAGCGCTTCCCTCCCACCTGTAAATTGTATGTCCTATTATGTTAAGTTTCAAAGTATCTTCATATCAAATTTCACCCAAATCTGTTTCGTGGTTCATAAGATAGACAGTCCCGGGGTTTTACCCGCATAAATCCCGTTCCCGTTGGTTATCTGGGATAAAAACTATCCTATGTCCTTTCTCGGGTTTCATACTATCTTTGTGCCAAATATCACCCCAATCTGTTCAGCAGTTTAGGCGTGAAGAAGAGACAGACCGACAGACAGAGTTACTTTCGCATTTATAATATTAGTAAGGACTAGTAAGGATAATAATTAAGAGCCGTTAAGTCTCGTTTAATTAGAGCAATCGCAATTTGATTGAGTAATTATTGTTCTAAAGAGAAATATTTTAATAATTTCTATATTTAAAAACCTCTAGCACATTCGCATTAACTTACCTATGAATAAATTGACAACAAGGTCGCACAAATTTTATACATTTGGGATTGGATGATTATGCAAAGTTGGGTGGTTGCCAGCCAAAGCCGAAAATATATGTTATCTCATCATACGTGCATTTTACTTTTTATATAGGTCGTGTTAGTATTAAGTTTTAAATCTTTACGATATTAGCGGTCCCAACATACAAAAAATATCTTCAAAATCGGTTTTTGAAGTGAAAACTTCTTTAGGCGCGGTACGCATATTTTTAGATGAGATTAAATCTCTGGATTCGCGACACGTTACCACCGTTATGAGACGCTATTTGACGTTTATATGACGTTTGATTTATTTATATTCTTATATATATTATGCCATATTTGTTTACATATCAAATCCTCAAACACATTGAAATGTTAATGTCATGCGGCGGATTTTGTGCGCCGTTTAAATTGAATAGGTTGTATCTTTTACAGTCTGTATTATAGGTTTTTTATTTTTTTAGGAACAGGAATTTAACTGATTTGTATTCACTTTTTTTTAATTACCAAATAAAAAAAACAATATAGAAGAGAGATTTTAGCAGCAATAAAACACAAGTGCTAAACTTTAGTGTACACCATTTTAAACTTCTATCGGCAGTCCCTGTGACTAGTTGGGTTACTTTTTTTATAGCATACGAGCCGTTGAAGCCTTTTGAGATTTATTGATGCCCATACTCATCCGCAAAACCAGAGATTATGCAGATGCGTTGCCCTCCTTTTATCTATCCCCCCAATGGGCCACCGAAAACTCACAAGCCGCACGAAACTCGACAACATAGCTGTCACTTGACGCCGCTGTTATGCGAGCGAGAGGTACCATCCCGGTATCGACGGCCCAATTCGGCTGCATAGCATGGGCACTACCTCTTACATAGATAGTTGGATGAGCTTATGATAGTAAGAAGTCAACGTCGCCCATGACCAAATATAAGTTAACCTGCGACTAGCCCAGGCAACTCATTGCCCCACCAAGGTTCAAGCCTTGTCGTGGCGGTGGGGCTCAGTAACCTAGGGTGAGCCGCTGCACCTTGGGTGAAGCGAATTGGTCCAAGAGGGCTCTTTGTACCCCTCTTATAAGAAGAGGGGACAAAAGAGCAGGGGGCAAGGGGCGAGGATGGGAACCTCACCCCATTTTACTGTCCCGACCTTGGGAGGGGTTGTTCTGTGGTGCGGGACAACCCATCTGTGGAGGTAGCGTCGGTCCCTTGAGGGACTGACTAGCCGTCGAGGTGCCCTGTTGGTTTACTAGATCCAGGGCACCTCACCAAAGGCGGCATTGGTGGCACTCTCCGGGTTTTAGTGGGTAGAGCTGCGTCCACTTACCAGCTGTCGGGCGCAGCGAGTCCCACATACCCACCTGGGGAGACCCATTCCCCCACGGGATGCCTCAGAGCATTTCCCGGCGTTAAGGAAAAAAAAAGGCAACTCATTGCCTATCCTGAGACGTTAGATGTTGTAAGTATCTTTACTAGTAATGACACTGCCCTAATCTCCGAAATACGGCAAAGCTGTTTCACGGAAGAAACACCCACCGGCTTTAATTTACCTGATCAAATTGTATTAATATACAAGAAATTGAAATCGTTCACGAATACAAAAAGACATACGCCAGACTCATTTATATAGTTGTTTAAAAGAATTGTATAAAAACTTAAAAATAAGATAAAATGTATTAATATATTGTTTATGGCTGTTTGAATGTTTATAAATAGAAGAGATTATACAATTATTGCACGCCTCATAAGCGAAGCGCAATTGAGAGTGCTCTACTCTCGCCATGTCAAAAAAGCAGTTTTCTTGAAACTGAAATAGTTTGTTTTTATTACTTATCGCACTTACGGGTTTATATGAGTGCACCTATATCACATGACTTATATCAAGTCCAATAATCTGTCCCGCACATAAAATATATTTCTATAACAATTATTTTGTTTAACATAGTAATTATCATTAAAAAGAATCTTCTACGGACATCCGTGTTTTCTGTGTCTTTAAGTATGTGACAGGAAAATTGGTCGAAAAAATTATCGTACCAGAGTATTATTTTATCATCTAAAGTAACAGTAATGCACTGAGTTTCTCAATTAATATGAACGTTAGATCCACTTTCGTTCAATTGTGATTTATAAAAAACTAAGCTACTACTGTGTTTACAAGAATTTTAGACTGATTATAACTGCTGCTAATAACTGATTGGTCAATTACTTAGGCGTTAGGTCAATTTTTTATCATCTAAACTCTAAAGTAACACACTGCGGACTTTTTTGACTAATATGAGCGTTTAATTAACTGTTGTTTAATTACTATTATTGTTACGTTTATATCAGACCATTATCAGACTGTATTGGTTGCTAAGCAACTGACAGGATTTTGCAAATAATAAATTTCATTGTGGAAAATGATATTATGAGGTTTTGTTTTGCACTTTGCGATTTTTCAAACTTTTTTTTAACACTGCGACAAAAATTATCAGACGCCAAATACTTGTGTACTTAAGTGCTAGTTCTGAGCAGTGAGCCAACATTAGAACAATGTTAACAATAGGAAAACGGCGACTTACTACGAACGAATTTTCATTTCTTAGAAATAAGCCGTAAAATTATTTCAGCTCCTACACCAACATACTCCATAAATCACAGATAAATATTCTTACAATCCTCTTATTATGTTACATTTTTTGTGGTTTTTGATAGTTAAAGCTTTGCCTTTTTTGATACTGTACTTAAGTTGAAATTCAAGTTCAAATCAAGTTTTTATAAATTGAGTAAAATTCCATTTATAAATTTTTTTAAATCCTGTATGAAACGCACTTATATAGGTACAATAAAAAAACCAAACGCTTTTAATTTATAGTCTGTTTGAAGCTAATCGTACTCCCTGTATCTTAGATTATAATTTGGTGAAAAGTATTCGGCAATATAAAACAATATGTAATAGGATCTAATTAGCTGTAATTTATAGAATAAATAGCCTAGGAATTGAATAGCACGACAAAGCGAGCAAAATTGTCGACACATGGATTTAACCTTTTATTACGTACATTTTGGCACTAAGCTTTGATAGACTGACTTTATATTAAACTTTAAAATTCCTGTTCTATAATCCAATATTAACTTGGTTGAGAGTCAACAGACTAGCTAGAAGTGTGAAGAACGAACATACAACAAACTTATGATACCGACGGTACGCGCGCGAGTCATCTCCGGTACGTCTGCATTGTATTCTTTCATCTAAGTTAATTCGGAAGTCGCAAGTGTTGTGCACAGGGTAACATCAGAGTATTGAACCACTGCCACGGCCAGGCTTGAACTATGGTGGGGAGGGTTCAATACTCTGCCGTTACACTATCCTACCCCGTGCACAGCAGGTGCAGGGCTCAGTAGCCTAACGTGAATCCAGCACCTTGGGCGAAGCCAATTAAACCAAGGGAGCTGCTCTTTGTACCCTTCTTATAAGAAGAGGGGACAAAAGAACAGGGGGAGACAAGGGACAAGAAAGGGGATTTCACCCCATTGCACTGCAATAAGGCGCGTCAATAACATTTATTCAAGTCAATAACAATTCACATCAAAATTAAATCAGCTATATCTAAGTTATAAAGATACACCTTTTAAAACAACAATTAGTCCTTAGAATTTTATAAGTGGAACATTTGACAAAAAAATATTTTCCTCCATCTCCCTTTATTTCTACCACACGCAAAATGTAACGTGAAGTACTTTATCGACCCCAAATAACAAATATTCCATTTCGTACTGTAGTAGCACTAAATGGATTGTTGAAAACAATATATGGAACGCATAGATACCGATGTTTATATTCTGATATAAAAGATTGGAATAAAGCCGGTAATGGACGATCATCGTATCTATTGTTAACCACGGCGACTATTAATTAGTAACGGTAATTTTAATATTATAATGAACTTGCTTAAATTAAATATACAATAATAAATAATAAAATTGTGTATAAGTAGGTTCAGACGATACTCTTCTATGGCACTACTTCATCACTATTCCTAGCTGAAACGATTATTTTGATATTTCCTAAGAAACCCCGAAACGAGTAAGACTTGTTAGCCAAGAGAATGATTAGCAAATAACATTTCATTATCATTACAAATAAATCGATATATTGTTTAATTAAGTCACCGGCGTCAAGTGACAGTTAATCTGTCGCATTTCGTGCGGTTTGCGAGTTGCCGGTGGCTCATTGGGGGGGGGGGGAAACAGGGCAATGCGTCTTCATACCTGGACGACCTCTGTGGCTCAGTGGTAAGCGCGTTGGCGCTCAAGCTGAAGGTTGCGGGTTCGAATCCCGCCAGGGAAAAAATATTTTCTGTGTTCCTTATAATAAAGACTGAAACTGATAGAGTTCCTGATGATTACAAAATCATAATTTTGATAGTGACATTTGGCTACTAAAATAATAAATGGCCTTTAAACACATAACTATCGCATTCCTTATATTATACGTTTTCAAATATTCACTTTCTTGTTGAATGATAAAAAGTCTTAAAATAGCAATATTCTTGAGAAATTTCAAGCACGGTTTCCTTTATAACAAACTGTAACTTCGTCAGGTGACGTAATTCGATTTCATTGTTACACAGACCGTATTACCAATGAGAACTAACTTCCCCACGTAGAGATCTTGAAAAACTCTCCAAGTTCAAAGGCGTTATCATTATTACCTAGAAAAATGTATAAAGGTTTTTATGTTTTTCGTATTATGCGTAAGTTTCATCGACAATTTTTAACCGACTTCTAAAAAAGAAGGTTCTCAATTCGGATGTTTGTATGTTTTTTTGTTTGTTGGGCCATTACTCCATCGTTTATCAGCCGATCTGAAAAATTTTTTTTTTTTGTATGAAAGTGTATATATACCTCCCAAATGGTCCCATGATAAGGAAACCAGGATCTGTTGATGGCATCCCAGAGAAATCGAGGGGAACTTACGAAAATCGTAGTGGCGACAGTGTATTTGTTAATTTTTTCATTAAGTATTTTAAAGAACTATAACTAAATGAAGTTCTAGAGTCGATCTGATGATGGAGCCGAAAGACAGTCGACGGAACTCCTCAACGATTTACATTAGTTACCTTGTGTTTGGGCTTGATTAATTTGTATTGATGAGAACTTTACATGTAGATAGGTCGTGACTGGCAATAGGGGTATGGTGATGAAGACGAAAGATAATTAAGGGAACTCCTCAACGATTTACAGTAGCTAGTAGCTACATTTTGTTTGGACTTAATTCATTTATATTGATAAGAACTTTGCACACATATAAGTGCTATTACAGGTATGATGATGGAGACCATAGACAGTCGAGGAAATTCCTCAACGATTTACAGCATTTAACTTTTGTTGAGCTTACTTCATAGGTTCATTATGCCAAAATGTTCAGTTCGTACAAAAAATAGTAGCTGTCAATGTTGTGTATTTTATTACTTGTCGATGTAAAATGAACAATAAACCTGTGTGGGATGCTTTGGAAGCGCATCATAGTATTTCGACGTCATCCTTTGTATATATTTGGTGATGTTTTGATGAAGATTATCGGTATAATGAAACAGTTTTTACGGATTTTATCGCGGTTTATTAAGATTTTCACAAGCCCGACGTTTCGGATACTTTACAGCAACCATGGTGCACACTTTGAGGACCGATGACAATACAATAATTTAATAAGTTTGTTCCAATATATCAGAAGAATCGAAGGAAGGCATAAGGCGCGGAAATTGCCAACGTCACTTGTGTGAATTTTAATCTCTTACTCATTCTGAAGTGATTGCCATACGTGAGTAGTGTAAATTAATTTTTAAAATTCGATACTAAAAATAAATTATAGTTAAAAAAAACTAATAAACACGCTTTAATAGCGAACCGAACTAAAATTTGAAAATAATTTTCAATACAAGAATTAAATGTATTAATAAAAAATTATATAACTTGTTATAAAGAAGGGTGCGGTGCTTTCTACTAATTTTTTATACTAACTTCATTTTTATAAATAGATCCTAATGTAACAATTTTAAGAATGAATATCGAGTATCTGACGCTTTTTTACAATAAGTAATATCATTTTTTTTGTTAATCCATTTAAATCTTGTATTAAGACGTAATTAAAAAAAATCGATTTGTGTTGCTATTAAAGCATGTTTATCAACGATACATAATTTTAAGCAGAACAAAGCGAAAAACTGAATTAACTTACTTTAAGAATATCATAACAATATTTATGATTACTCTTCATAATTCGTAAGTACACCACTAATAAACCGTGGGCCGTGAGTGGAGAATAAAAACTTTATAATATGAAACTTACAAGTTTAATTTGAAAAGTTATTATCGAATGTATAACGTGGTCCTCGATCCCTGTTGCTTCAAATTTATGATAGTGTCGGAACTTACATTATTAAACGGCTATCTAAACTGAATTTCATGTAAATCGTTTACGATCGAGTATATTGTCGGCATTTCATGTTGACCACTATAAAACCACGAAATGTTATAATATGAAATATTTATATATTTCATATTATAACATATATGTGGTACAAAATACGATGTAGACAGTTGTAAATGAACAAAAGTAAAATTATTTCAGAAGCGGTGTTCACGGAAAAGTTCAAACAAAATTGTAATTTTGTCTGCTTTAAATATTTATTTATGAAACTTGTAGAGCTGATAAACAGCTAAAAGCAACGTGTTGACTTTTATAATTTTAACGTGAAACATCTTTTAAGTCGGCTGTAGGTTTTTCGTTTGCTACGCGACCACTCCGTCATTTATGTTATTTTCAAGACATTTTAACTTTGTTGATAATTACGCCTTTTGAAAAATATACGCCTTTTGAAAAATCAACAAAAACAAAATTAAGTTTGTTCATGTAGGTATAGTAATGGAGTCAGATTTTGTTTTTTCTTAACAAATATCCAGTCTTGAAACTTCAAATCGATATGAATATAGCCTCGGACCGGGACTATACCTACTCTTTGCATATTGGAAAATATTATTATGCCGACAGTGTGCGAAGTGAAACACGCACAGTTTAGAGTTCAATGACATGTTGTTAGCCCTAGTGAAAAATATGTCGATATCAATGTATAATATCGCAATATAGTAACAAATTAGTAATAAGTATACTCAAAATGTTTTTTTTTCGGAGTCAACAGACCTTAGATAAGTCAATTATCGTTAATAGAATTAGGCGTTACTTTGCGGAAATCCATTATATAAGATATTAAATTAATTAACAATTATCCCGCGAAACACGCAGTCTTTACAGCAAATGTGTGAGTGCACGCATATGCATGCATATAGCACCGCCCTCCTTTCCCACACTGCATATGCGTACACTCGCATGCACCACCACCCCCACATGCACCACAACCACAGTAAAAGACCACCACCAAACAATCTACGCACGTTTCGCCCCGACACCGAGGCATCCTCAGGATGTAGACTCTACGATTAGTAATCATTAACTTAACGATAATATATAACTGCGTGTTTCGCGGGATAATTGCTAATTAATTTAATATCTTTATAAGTCAATTATCATTCATGTGTTTATAATTTTATATATATTTTATAAAATATATTTCACGATTGCTCAATTAGACTAATTGGGTGCAGAATTTTAACGGCTTATACAACTTTATTCGAAGATAGAGTCCACACAATCGTGAAAAGATTTTATTTCATCGCTTATTTTCTTATTAAAGAGTTTTTTCGTAAAAAGTTTTTAAACATAATATTTTGCTCAAAGACTCCGTATTCTGTCGCCCAGAATTCGTTGGATAGACTGAAAGTTGACACAAGCGGGAGATAAACACGCTAAAAGAAGAACACTCAAGATAGTATATAGTCATTCTATATTGATAAGAAAGCAAAGTTTTAGTCACGATTGGGATTGACAAAGATTTTTGGGATTCCATACGCTAAAGAAAACCCAGGAGCTATATACAGTATATATACCGGTGGGAGGGAAGCTACCGGTGGGAGGGAAGCGCTGTGCCGCGCTCCCGGCTGCATGGGTACCACCATCTTGCTTATTTCTCCCGAGAAAGTTGGATAGGCAAACAAGCAAACGTGCCACCTGATGGTAAGTGGTCGACGTCGCCCATGAACATAAACTAGCTTACCTGGAACGAACTCAGGCAACTCATTTATGTGTTGCCTAACCTGAGACATAAGATGTTATGTCTCGGTGCCAGTAATTATGCTGCCTGTCTTGCCCTTCTCTCCGAAACACAGCAAAGCTGTTTCACGGGAGAAACAAGCAACAACAAGTAACAAAAAAATATATATCCTAGTTCAGGCACTACCGTTAATCTCATAGAATAAGTGTAAATTGTACTTTAGGTTCCCTGTAATTTACCATGCGTGTACATTTCTTAAATCATCATCATCATTTACATTTCTTAAATATTTTTTTATTATTACCCTATTACAAGTCACTTAGCATCAAGTGTTTTTGACAACTGACCAATCCAACCAATGCAAAAAAAAAACATTTTTGAAATATAAACGTAGAACCCTTTGTATACGATCACTTTTGTTGAATATTTATTTTATGTTCTACAATACTCTTTAAGGAAAAACCTTTAATCCTGAATGGTCCCTAATCGCAATACGAAACAAGTCACTAGACGTAAATTGAGTAGAAATATTTCTGTGCGGCTTTTGTCCCTCTCGTTTCGCAGTTTGTTGAGTGAAAAGGGTAAAAGAGACGGTTCACCAGCGTCTTAATTCCCTTTTGGGAAAAAGTAAATAAACTAAATGTACAAATACATTTAATAACATAAATACAAATACACTCCTAGGAAAGGTACAGTCCGCCGGAACCTAACAACATCTGACCATAATGCAATTACCTTCTCTATCCGGCTGCAGGGGAAATTAACAGCGAACATCCCCAAAACGACGAGAAGGTACAATACCAAGAAAGCAGACTGGTCGAGGTTCCGAGATCTCTTCAAAGCAAACCTCTAGGAAGAGAAAATCAACAAGACGAGGATTGAAGAGATCAGCACATGCGAACATCTAGAGTCCATAGTGGGATCCTACATAAACCAGATAGAGATGGCATGTCAACTGGCCATCCCAAAGAAAAGATCCACAAAAGGCAAGCCAACACCGCCGTGGTGGAATGAGTCTCTCGACCAATTGAAAAAGGAAGTCCTTAGAAGAAAGAGACGCATTCGAAACGCGGCTTCTCACAGAAGGCAAGACGTCATTGAAAGCTACAAGGAAGCCCAGGCAGAATACACCATCAAGGCTAAAGAGGTACAAACCCAAAGCTGGAAGGAATTCTGTACCACTCAGGAGAGGGAAAGTATGTGGGACGGGATCTACAGAGTCATAAGAAGAACTGCAAGGAGCCGGGAGGAAGTGCTGCTTCGGGATCACCAAGGAAACACACTGGACCCGCAACACTCAGTGGATCTCCTGGCAAGAACTTTCTACTCCAGCGATTCAGTGGATAACGACTCAGAATACCACAAGAACCTCAGGGAGAATCTACCAGAAACCGAGCTAAGAGAGAATGATCCACCATTCACGGCAAGCGAACTGAGAGCGGTGCTCTCCACGTTAAACCCAAAGAAGGCACCGGGATTGGACGGCTTGACATCTGACATCTGCCGTGAAGCCATCCAGTGCAACGAGGAAGTATTCCTGGAAATCTGTAACAAATGCCTGCTACTGGAACACTTCCCCACACCATGGAAGATTGCACACGTGGTGGTTCTCAGAAAACCGGGGAAGGGAGATTACACCCAACCTAAGTCTTACAGACCCATTGGACTTCTATCCATTCTTGGAAAGATCTTGGAGAAACTAATGGTAGCAAGGATCCAATGGCACATTCTTCCACAACTGAACAACAACCAGTATGGATTCATTCCTCAGCCCAGTACGGAAGACGCCCTGTACAATCTGGTCAACCACATCAAAGACCAGATAAAGAGCAAGAAGATCGTGCTCCTCGTGTCACTAGATATAGAAGGGGCGTTTGATAACGCGTGGTGGCCTGCGCTGAAGATTCAACTCATAGAAAAGAAATGCCCTCGAAACCTTTACAAGATGGTGGGCTCCTACCTACATAACTGTAAAGTATTGGTCAACTACGCCGGAAAGGTGAGTGAGGTAAAGACTACAAAGGTTTGCTACCAAGGTTCCATCGGAGGACCTACCTTTTGGAATATCATTCTCGACCCACTCCTGAACATCCTTAGAGGCGAAAATATGATAGCACAAGCCTTCGCTGACGACGTAGTCTTGGTTTTTTCTGCACACTCCACCCAAATCGTCGAGGACCTAGCCAACCAAACACTCCAGACAGTGGCCGAGTGGGGCAAGAATAACAAACTCAACTTCGCAGCGCACAAGACCAGCGCCATGCTGCTAACTAAGAAGTTGAAGCTCGCCCCCATAAAGATACAGATGTCCGGAGTTAACATCAACATGGTAGAAGAAATCAAAAGCTGTTTGTAGATGTTGGCTGCTGTCTGCAAGAAAGCAGCCAACATCTACAAACAGCTGGCTCATTCCGCAAAAGTCACGTGGGGCTTAAACGGAGAAATCATAAGAACCATTTACACAGCGGTTATAGAACCCATCATACTCTATGCCTCAAGCGTCTGGGCTCCGGCCACGGAACTAGTTCAGATACAAAAAATGCTCAACTCCATACAGAGAAGCTTTGCCATAAAGATCTGCAAAGCTTATAGGACAGTGTCACTAACATCAGCCTTAACACTGACAGGCCTGTTACCACTAGACCTGAAAGTACAGGAAACAGCAGCGTTGTACCAAATAAAGCACGGTCATAACAGAGATTACCTGCCGCCAGGTCTAGAACTTCAAAGCAGAGTGGACCCAAGAACACTACCTCACCCTTCACTACTCACAATACCAGAGTATGACCAACTGGAGGATATGGATCCACAAACAGTAACATCCCACCAAATAATCGGCCCCCAAATCTATACAGATGGAAGTAAGATCGAAGGGAAAACGGGGGCCGCAGTAACATGGTTGGAAAACGGACAGGAGATTACCAACTACACCTACAGTCTTCACCACACCTGCTCAGTGTTCCAAGCTGAGATGCTCGCTTTTATGAAGGCGACGGAAATGGGAAGAAACAGCAAGGAGCCACAAATCAACATCTTAAGTGACTCCCGATCCTCACTGGAGATGATTAGAAACCCCAAACCCCCAATCGCGTTAGCGGCGAGCATCAGAGACAACATCAAGGCTATAGAGGTAGAAGGGAGGAAGATCAGACTATTCTGGCTGCGGGCCCACGTCGGCACTCCAGGCAATGAAAGGGCCGACGAACTCGCTAAGACTGCAGCACTAACACCTAAGCTGCAGTGGGACTATGACCTCGTCCCCCTGTCTGCTATCAAACGGAAGATCAGAGAAGAGTCCGTCCGAAAATGGCAAGACAGATACAATACGCCTCAGTCAGGATCGATTACGAAGACCTTCTTCCCAAACGTGATCAGCGCCTACCGTATAATTCGCACAACCAAACTAACACCTTACCAAGTTCAGGCGCTAACCGGACACGGAGGCTTCGCTGAATACCTGTTCCGGTTTAATCTCATCGGCAGCCCCGGATGCGAATACGACCCCGACATCCAAGAAACGGTATGGCACCTACTTCTTCACTGTCCCCGCTTTCTACATCAAAAATACAACCTGGAAACACAGCTAAACACCAAGCTGGAGGAAGCGAATCTCTGTAAAATTCTCGAGGACAAACAACAACGAGGAATACTGTTGGAGTACATAGACACCATCATGCGTTTGGCCAACAGAAGGCACGCTAACAGAAAGATGGATGCAGAATCCAAAAACAAAGCAAATACAACGACGACACTCATTGACGGAACAACACATCTCCCGATTACGCATCTGCCACAATTCAGTCATTGTAGCACAACACCGCAGCAGTGGCTGGAAGAAGGCGAAAGAGGGATACCTGGAATCAAAACGAGGAACGTAGTTCTTTTCATGAACACGAACTACGAACGTCTGGGCATTAGCTTCTGTAACCAGCAGGGCCCTTCAACTATGGCAATATCACCAGGCCTAGCCCTGTTGCTAAAAGGGAGCATCACAAGAACGACAATGAGAAGAAAGAAGTATGAAGCCCTTAACACCTGGAAAATAATGGGTATAGAATGCAAAGTGGTCCGCACTAAAAACAAGACCGTGCTGCTATTCAACAAAACACAAGAGAGTACCCAATTCTCATTGGCATGCTCCCTTCTAACGAAAATGGCGGAGAAGGACACGACCACACACCAAATACCTAAGATCATCAGTGTGGATACAATGTGGGTGGGATACTACCAAGGAGAGGTGGCGGACCACCTGGGGTCCGTAAAGCTGGCCCAATACCACCAGATAATGGCCTATGAGAGAAGAGGAGAGGACCTCAGTTTCCTCGAGACAGAGAAACCACCCCCCACCTCGCCACAGGCTTTAACATCCCAAACTCGGACACCACAGAGTCCTCACACACCGCAACAGGAGCTCGTCTCTCAACACCTAAAAGAGACAATGACCCAAAAGATTCTAGGGAAACTGAAAACTATTCGTCAATGGAGGCAAACATTACCAAAAACAACAGAGCGGGAAAAACAAAGCACCTCACAAATCACACCTACGATGCAGGAAACCCCATCAAGCGCGGAACGATGGGCTACCGAACAGGCCAACATCAAGCGGAGAGAAAGAGAGAAAGCCCTTAACGAACAACGAAGGGCAAGGGATGTCAACCAGACGATGAAAGCGGTCGATAGACAAATATACTTTTCGTCGACACTGCGGCCGCACAAGAAGAAGGTTGATAAAACCAACAACGTTGCAGAAGAACCTCCTACAACATCTTCAACAGCGTTTACCCCCCGCGGTAACCCAGAGAGCCAAGCGGTTGCAATAAGACAATTTGTGAGGAAGACACCATCAGAACACCAACAAAATCAGAGCGAGACGCGCACCAAGGCGCAAATGGGCATAGTCCAAGCGCCTCTTCTGAAGAAAATCGTCAAGGTGCAGGACCACCTAGCCAATGCCTTCACCGAATACGTGGCATTAACATCTGCCACCAGGGAGGTGAAGATAAGAGAGTGCAAGCGAATTCTGGAAGCGTACCACCGTGAGAACAAGGGCTTGCTAGAGTCAGATTGGAGGAGGCAGAGGCTACAATATATAACAATATGACCACCAAGACGATAAAGGGGAACAAGATAAGATACCACATGGCCGCATATAATGCCACAGCAGGCATAGTTCCCCTAGACGAAGAGACCACAAAAAGGAAAGGTGTTCCCGTATTCAAGACACCGAGGAGAGACCCCATCGTAGTTACCACCAAGGGCACGGAAATCTGGTTGGACGACAGGATCTTGGACCAAGCCAAGATTCTGGCGGAAAACGATCCTCCTGACACGTGGGAGTTGCCCCGAAAAAGATGGGTCAACGGGGTGCCAGGCTGCGGGAAGACCACCTGGATTATTGCCAATTTCAACAAAGAAACGGATGTCGTAGTGACAGCAACCATCGAGGCGAAAAAGGAGTTAAAGGAGAAGATAGCCAACCGCGCAGGAGCAGATGCAAGGAACAGAGCCCGCACACTGGCCTCGGTTCTCGCCAATGGAGCAAAAGGATTCGAGAGGATTGAGTGCAAGCGATTAATCGTGGATGAAGCACTCATGAATCACTTCGGCTCCATAGTGATGATACTGAAGATCTTAAGAGCCAAAGATCTGCTCCTTTTAGGCGATATCAACCAGCTGCCTTACATAGAGCGCGAGAATCTTTTCCCAATCTATTACCACCGCCCAATTGTAATAACATCTGTCACGGAAGAATTACTATGTACACACCGATGCCCACAAGACGTAGCATATGCCCTCAGAAACATCCACAAGGGCATATACTCTTCCAGTAAAGTAAAGCAATCACTCAGCACAAGAGCTTTACTGGAGGCAAACAACAGCAAAAAGCGCCCGAATACGCTTTTCCTAACATATACTCAAGAGGGAAAGGACACCCTAAAAGACCAAGGGTTCGGAGAGGGCGAAGAGTCCCTAGTTCTGACCATCCACGAAGCACAGGGACTTCGCTACGAAACTGTGTACGTAGTAAGAAACGAGAAGAAAAAGATACGACTCCATGATAGCGCGTCTCACGCAGTGGTTGCCCTCTCGCGTCACAACAAGGAATTCATATACTATACATATGACAGCGATGACGCATTGGGCAAATTAATTAAACCGGCAATGGTCCCGCACAAAGAAAATGAAATTAAAGATTACAACCTTAAGATGGCCATCCGCAGCAGAGACCAGGCCGTCATCAATGAACTAACCAGGACTTGAGGACAATGGGACGCCCAACACCAACCAGAGCAGCCCAACAATAAAAATAAACATTTAATCAATTATTAACATTAACCAGCTATGAGCACCGGAGTGAATCACTAGGATCCACACCCCTTGACAGGGATTAAATCTGACAATTTAACAATGACAAAATAAGAGGAGCCTAGAACCACCTACTTGAGCGCGCGTGACCACCATCCACCGCGCAAACACTTTACCAGCATCAAGTGTTAAGTATAGGGATGCCGCCCACTGAGTTTCTTGCCGGTTCTTCTCAGGATAGGGCTAGGGTTCGAACCGGCGGTAACTTGTCACTCTCCCTCCATCATCTCGATGGCTCCTCTTAGGCTAAACAGTATTAAAATCATCATCATTAACAAAACTAAAACAAGCGGAGCAAATAACAATCATTACTTTAGTACTTTAATCGAACAATGGTGCGGACCAATGGTCTGCAGAGTTATAAAAAAAAAAAAAAAAATATGTACAAATACAACAATCGTTTACTCTTTGTATGCTACAATTAAGTTTCATTGTTGTATTTTGTGTATCATTTGATAATTTAGTAACATAATAATATCAACCCTTATGGAACTAATATATTTTGCTAGCTTTGAAAAGAGACAAATTCATTATATTGATTAATCCAATATATTAAAAGTATTCGGCGAGATAGAAAGACCGGTTCATTAATTAATTTATTTTTTATAGAAGAGGGGACAAACGGATAGTCGGTTCACCTGATGGTAAGTGAAGAGCGACATCCACAGACACCCGCTACACCAGTGGATTAGCAGGTCTTGTTCTTGAAGGTCCCTAAGTCGTATCGGTTCGGAAACACCGTAGGAGGCAGCTGATTCCATATATTAGTCATGCGAGGCAGGAAATGCCGTAAAATCAATTTGTTGTGGATTTCCGGACATCGAGAGGGTGTGGGTGAAATTTGGGGTTTTTTCCGCGATGTCCGGTGGTGGAATTCTGCTGCAGGTATTAGTCCGAACAATTCCTCAGAGCATTCCCCGTGGTAGATGCGGTAGAAGATGCAGAGCGATCCGACATCTCTACGCAGCGCCAAAGAATCAAGCCGATTGGAGATAACATTGTCGTCAACGATTCGAGCCACCCAGCGTTGAATGCGGTCAAATGAGAAGAGCTGATATTGGGGCGCTCCAGCCCAGAGGTGAGAGCAGTATTCCATGTGAGGCCGGATCTGCGCCTTATATAATTGAAGGCGGTGTGAGGGCATGAAATACTGCTTCGCCCTATTGAGCACGCCGATTTTCTTCGAGGCTAGTTTAGCCTTTCCTTCCAAATGACCACGAAACTGCACATCTCTCGATATATCGACGCCAAGTATCCCAATGTTGGCTGCGGCGGTTAGGGAAGTGCCTTCAAATTGTAGAGAAACGGCGAAGGGTGATTTTTTGCGGTAAACGCGTAAACTTGTGTCTTGTTGGGGTTAAATAGGACTAGGTTAAGTCGCCCCCATTCCGAGACTCTGGCCAGCAGAGACTCGATTTCAGACACAAGTTTGTTCCGACACGGGACTTGTTCCCGAGAAATATTAGGGCGGCCAGTGTATAAAGCATCTCCAGTGCTGTCATCCGCATAGCAATGAATGCCGCTGATTTTCAGCATATCATTGATATGCAGAAGAAACAGGGTTGGAGATAGTACACAGCCTTGGGGAACACCAGCATTTACAGACTTGAGGTCCGAGCATGCACCGTCGACAACGACCTTAATGCTCCTGTCTGCCAAAAAACTGGTGATCCCACATACATAATTTCTCGGGAAGCCCATAAGATGGTAGCTTTGCAAGAAGTGTTTTATGCCACACCCGATTAAGTGGGCCATAAATCGTAAACGGCAAGTTTTACAAAAAGTTTACAGGAAATAAAAGATGTGAAACTTTATTCTCTCTATAATGGTCTAAATATTATTTGCTCTTAAGTGCATAGTTTCGAGGTATCGCCCAAAAACTTTTTGTCAAAATGGCGCTCGAAGCTCCATCAGGATCTGTCAGCATTTTATGATTTTATGCTCAGTAATTGACCCTCAATCTTTTGAAAGAAATTTAGTGCAAAGTTAAATTCTATTTTTACTGTACTTACTCTAAAATACATAATTTGTCTTACATATAAATTTTACTTCTACTCCATAGAAACTTCAAATCTGCAAATACTTTTTAAACATGACTCTGTGAATGCATTAATTATAAAAAGAAAATTCCGAAATCTGTAAGGATTCAAGATGTTTAAAAAAAAAAGAAAAAAAATCATCCTTTGTTTTCACTCAATAAGCGTTAAAATCAGCACAACCGACGCCAGGAGGCCGTGTGGTCGCTGACCGCACGGTAGGCGGGGGGCAACCCTCCATTTTTTAAATCAAAAGTGAGCCGAATGGGCTTACACTAATCCGATGAAGCATTAGGGCCTTCGGGCCATTAGCATAGATCCCTCCGAAAAAAAAAAAAAAAAAAAGCGTTAAAATCTACAATCTGGTCGTGTTATTCATTTCATTTATAAAAGCATGACGGGATATACACAAAGCATTATGAAACTCCTAACAACTTTCATTAATAAAACGCCTTGTCCGAGTTTAAAAATGCGCAAATGCCAGATTAAAGTCTTTGTTTGATGAAAGTATAATATCAGGCTTTAGCTCCACCGCTACCCGTGAAGCCTATCGACCCAAACTTCGTCATACCACAGGTAGTAAGCTCACACTTCACTACTTCGTATTCTCCTCCCTACTTCTTTAAATGTACGTGCATTAACGTTGCAAATCAGGTAAGGGCTTTTTATGCATTTATCCATAATTTAACTACCGTATAATTATATTCAACGACACACAAATTTGTATCTATAAAACCGGGTACAAAAATTCAAAGTACCTACAAAGAAAAATACTTTGTGAATATTAGATATTCAGATAAAAAATGTATGTCACTCCCCTCCCCCCCCCACACACACACACACAAACTCATAAATAATCTTCCTTTATTTCTGCACATTTAAGGCGCGGCTACACCGCGGATTTTTTTGTACAGCGAAACTTGACGAACGTGCGTAGCCTCTCCATGCGCCGTGTAGGAGCTGCGCCTTTTTATGTAACAAAGCGTATCGCGATGAAACAAATATAATTAATAAGAGGTAGTGTCATGCTGAATTTGGTCGGTGGTACCTCTCGCTCACATAACACCGGCGTTAAGTAACAGCTAGCTATGCTGTTGCGTTTCGTGCGGTTTGTGAGTTTCTGGTTCCCCCCCAATGGGCCATTGGGGGGGACAGTAAAAAGGAGGGTAACGCATATGCTGCATAACTTTTGGCTCGGTTGCCTCCCTTTGACATAAAAAAAATGTGCCGATATTTTGTTCAGGCTAACGAATAAGCTAATAGTTTCTAAAATTAACGCATTTGACATGAAACGTACAACGATGCTAATACACGGCAGGCTCATTTCACAAATACATTATATATTATGTTCTCGCGTTTTTCTTGGCTTTCAATCTTTTGAGATTTTAAAAGTTTCAGTGAAAAGAAATAACATCAAACAAGTTGCCTAACATTTATCATCGTTGTGTTCTTTGAGAGCTCACTCAGTGTGACGTCTAAAAGACATCCGAGTGGAACTCGTTAGAAGCAACGAGGCAACGTCGGACACAGGTTCCAATTAGAGCAATTTTTTGTACACTTTTATTTGTTTATGGCTAGCAAAATGCATGATATTCAAATCAGAAGGAAAAAATATCGATCATTGGGTTAGATGTCATGATAGTGCTGACAAAAGGTATGAAAAATAAATACATTTTATGATAGTGATCGCGAGCCAAAAGCATGAAAGTATTTTGAAGGTCTTTTTGTCCCAAAATGACGCTAATAAGCACGCTGAAAGGCAAATTTTACGAAAAGTATAAGTGAATGAAAAATTAATATACATTTTTCTATAGGTAGTAGTAGATACTATTAGTAATTAGTAATGTAGTTAATAACTACTCGATGTAGTTAATAATTCGAAAGCATTTTAGCGATTGTGAGATATATTCATTACTTATAAAAAAGTATTTTAAATAAAAAATGATAAAACAAAATTTCATGAGACCAAATAAATTAATATTCACATTTTCAATAGTATATCTTCAACATTTATTTAATCATGTTATTGAGATTTTTTTTTTCATTGCGTATTTTCAACAAATTTACACCATCATAAAAACGAATTTAATGTTTAAGGACGTAGACAGAGTAAGTCCCTTTTCACACGTTCCGGTTGCCGGGTAGCCGGTGCTGGGTATCCGGTAGCGAAATTTTAAAATTTTTAAATAAGATTAAGAAAACTACGCCGGAACGAAACGGTGTGAAAGCTGCGATACATGCCCATACAGTTCGCTACCGGTTACCCGGCGCCGGCTACCCGGCAACCGGAACGTGTGAAAAGGGGCTCAAACTATTTAAAGATCACTTATTATTTAACAAATCGTGGACATCAAATAAAACTTATAGATTCAATAACAATCTCAATCGTGATATAATAGCTATTCAGCTGTTATCAGAGGCTAATCTTTAAAAAGTAATTAAGCAACTAGCTTTCAAAGCGCAAAAGTGTAGGTCAATGTCATAAACACAAGGGCAGAACTTCGAAGAAGTTGCCAAGAAAATTTGTCGACTCCTTTAAAGTTATACAGTATATTGTTGGGACACAATTTAATTTTATTACAGGGCATATAATATATGTGCACATAACTGTAGAGTTAGCTATAACGCTGAATAAGGTTTTAAGAATCTCAAAATTACGTCCTAACAGGTCTGAGTTGTATTTAAGGTATATAAATAAAGGCTGCATATTAATTATTCCGATGATGCTGTTTGATATTTACTAGCACCCTGCTTGTTTTTCCCATGAAAAAGCTTTGTTCTGTTTCGGAGAGACGGAGAAGTAAGACAGGCAGTAATTACTGACAACGAGACTTAACATCTTATATCTCAGGAATATCAGGATAGTTGCCTGGACGAATTTCAGTTTTACTTGTTTATGTTCATTGCCGACGTTTACCACTTACCATTAAGGTTACACAAGTCGCTCATCTTTTCATACAAACGCAGAACAGTAATTACTACAATGTTTGACGTTGACCATCAAAAACTAAGTATAATATAAATTGATCTCATCGTTATCTATGTCTGTATGTACCCAAAATCGTAATAAAATTATACATTTAAGAAATACAAGCTTCTAAACTTTCGTATTTCAACACTAATTTTAGCTCAACTTTGGGCGAAAATAAATAGTATACGGAGCTCTAAAGCTCAAAAATAAAGCCCGTACAGATATAGTTTAGTTATTCAAAAGTTGAAATAAATTTATTTTAAAAAAACACACTTAATAATTTTTCTATACTAACTGTTTGGCTAAAAGGACATTTTCGAAATGAATCATTGTGCATTTCATTCTAGCACACATGTTCGCGCACTACGTCAGGTGAGATAGCAATCATTTTGTTAGAGTTCGCGCCGTCGACTAGTTCAACCTTAAATAGCTCGTCAGTCCATTTGTCTATCCGACTAATATAAAAGACATCTTTATCTTGGGAAAACGCGAATAAGCAATACATTGAAGAAGTCAAATGTATTGGCCATGAAGTTTTTATTATACAAAGCCAATATGTTTGCGTGTTGTACAGGCATATCGAACAAGTTGATCTCTTTTTACATATTCAATACACATAATGCATACGTGCAAATATTTATGTGCTTCTTACTTCAGTAAGATATACATTTTTCTTTGACAGCTTGTACGTTTACATTTGTTTAACTTTTATCTATATTCAATATCATAACCATCATTCTTTTTAACCCCCACTGCTGGACATTTGTTGGACTTTCAATCTTCAAGCATATACTCGGAATAGACCGGTAATATTGTTTTTTATGAAAACAAATTCCACAAAATTTGTGCTGCAACGCCAAGCCAGTTCTGCGCTCCGATTGGCCGACTGATGGCCATTGATGCATGATTGGCCGATGGGACGTATGTACAAATTAATGGTTGGTTTAATTGCTATTACGTCAGAGACAAATCACTGACCAATCTCTCGGAGGGGGTCCACCAGGCAGGTATGTGGGACTCGCTGCGCCCGAAAGCTAGTAAGTGGACGTAGCTCTACCCACTAAAACCCGGCAAGTGCTACCAATGCCACCTTTGGTGAGGTGCCCTGTATCTGTTGAGCAAACAGGGCACCTCGACAGCTAGTAAGTCCGTCAGAGGACCGAAGTCACCTCCACAAAGGGGTTGTCCCGCACCACAGAACAACCCTTCTCAATGTCGGGAGAGTACAATGGGGTGAGGTTCCCGTCCTCACTCCTTGCTCCCTGCTCTTTTGTTCCCTCTTCTTATATGAGGGGTACAAAGAGCTCCATCGGCTCAATTCGCTTCGCCCAAGGTGCTGGGCTCACCCTAGGCTACTGAGCTCCACCACTACGACAAGGCCTGAACCATGGTAAGGTGGCTCACATTACTACGTACTACTCTATCCGGTTATACGCTCGATGGTTTTAATAAACACTACCGTGACCGGTCTCTCGCCACTCGTATCTAGGAAGGATCAGCCATCTCACGGATATCGTCGTAATATTACGATACTAATTTACTGTCCGCAAATAACTTATGAGACCGATGATTTGAATTGTTATTTTGTTTAAGAGGAAATAAAACCAAATGATTATATCCTAATATTATAAATGCGCATGTGACTTTGTTTATTTGTTATCCTTTCAGGCCTAAATCAATTTTATAAAGTATAACTAATTTAATAAAATTCTTTCACCAATAAAAAGCTACTATATCAGCGAGTAATATCTAAATCTAAATCTAAATATATATATAACTCAAAGATGACTGACTGACTGACTGACATAGTGATCTATCAATGCACAGCCCAAACCACTGGACGGATCGGGCTGAAATTTGGCATGCAGGTAGATGTTATGACGTAAGCATCCGCTTAAAAATGATTTTGATTAAATCTACCCCCAAGGGGATAAAATAGGGGATGAAAGTTTGTATAAAACTTTGACAATTTTAATCTAAATATATATAATTCAAAAGTGGCTAGCTAACTGACTGACATAGTGATCTATCAACGCACAGCCCAAACCACTGGACGGATCGGGCTGAAATTTGGCATGCAGGTAGATGTTATGACGTAAGCATCCGCTTAAAAAGGATTTTGATTAAATCTACCCCCAAGGGGATAAAATAGGGGATGAAAGTTTGTATGAAACTTTGACAATTTTAATCTAAATATATATAATTCAAAAGTGGCTAGCTGACTGATTGACATAGTGATCTATCAATGCACAACCCAAACCACTGGACGGATCGGGCTGAAATTTGGCATGCAGGTAGATGTTATGACGTAAGCATCCACTTAAAAAGGATTTTGATTAAATCTACCCCCAAGAGGATAAAATAGGGGATGAAAGTTTCTATAAAACTTTGACAATTTTAATCTAAATATATATAATTCAAAAGTGGCTAGCTGACTGACTGACATAGTGATCTATCAACGCACAGCCCAAACCACTGGACGGATCGGGCTGAAATTTGGCATGCAGGTAGATGTTATGACGTAAGCATCCGCTTAAAAAGGATTTTGATTAAATCTACCCCCAAGGGGATAAAATAGGGGATGAAAGTTTGTATGAAACTTTGACAATTTTAATCTAAATATATATAATTCAAAAGTGGCTAGCTGACTGACTGACATAGTGATCTATCAACGCACAGCCCAAACTACTGGACGGATCGGGCTGAAATTTGGCATGCAGGTAGATGTTATGACGTAAGCATCCGGTAAGAATGGATTTTGATTAAATCTACCCCCAAGGGGATAAAATAGGGGATGAAAGATTGTATGAAACTTTGTCAATTTAAAACCGATCGGGGTGAGACTTTGCATGCATAAAGCTACTATGACGTAAGCATCCTCTAAGAAAGGATTTTGAGATGCAGCCTGTGCATGCATGTCTGTTTGTAATATTAAAATAACCGTTTTTTATTGAATGCATATGGATGCATGCACGGTACATATACCAAAATAGCTTTTTTTAGAATTTTTGTCTGTCTGTCTGTCTGTTTGTTCCGGCTAATCTCTGAAACGGCTGGGCCAATTTTGACAGGACTTTCGCTGAAAGATAGCTGATGTTATAAGGAGTAACTTAGTGTATAAAAATAATCGTCATCAATCCGTATACGGCTGTAAACCTAAGTTAACGCGGACGAAGCTGCGGGCAACTGCTAGTATACTCTAAGCGGGAAAATCGCGCATAAAATCTAGTACTGTATATTATGAAAAATAAAATACCAAATATGATCATGACATTTTAAAAGTAATCACTTATCGCGTTTTATTATAAGGTTATCGTACGGGATTAACCTATAAACCTGCTTATCGTAGAAACTCATTTAATTTAACATTAGAAACGGTTATAAAAGAGACAAGGTAATTAAAAAAATGACAGCGGCTTTAAAAGAAATCACTGGCATACGAATAAACATAAAATGAATCATGTACTGCGATTATTTCTTATTTTTTATGGAATGATATATTGCGTTACTTTCTTCTTTGTTTTTTTTTCCTTTAAATAAGAAGCATAAATAAATAGTATCTACCTTATTGGCCGCCAAATGACATGCTGATGGTCGGGTATAAACCCCTGAACAATGAACACAAATATCTATGTCATAGATTTATATAGATTTCTAAAATTAATATTGGTTATCTAGACCCGCAACACTTGCGACCTTATGGGATTAGGCTGAGACCTAAACATTAATTGTATTAACGTGTACGTGTCATAATTAATCTGTATTTAGAATGTTTAAACTTTGACACCTAAATTATATAAATCATTATACTAGCAGCTCACCGCGGATTCGCCCGCATGCTTTCATTTCCGTGGCAGTATGGGGATAAATTATAGCCTATAACATATATAATATGTTATTCTGATGTATAAGCTATATAACTGTAAAGTTTCTTTAAAATCCATGCAGTTTATAAAAGCTTTTATTTAACTTGCAATGTATGTATGTACGGATCAAACTTTCAAGTTTAAAGCAGCAATCTTTGATTTCAGAACTTTAATAACTTTGAAATAGCTTACTTTCATTCGAACTATTGATTTATCTGTATCATGAAAACCTTACTGTTTTTATTAACAATTGACGGAGAAATCGGTGAACATACATTTAAAAAAAATATACACACGAACATTTAACCTCCACCTTTTCGAAGTCGTATTTAATTAAAAGACTTGTGTACATCTAGGCGATGGGGTCAATAATACGATAGGGAATTGTATGACAGTGTGACCTATATTTACCATCACGTGCGTATAATTCTAATAGGTAACTTTTGAAATTCGTACTTTTTAATCAAAAGTTCATATTCGTCAAGGCAGCAGGAAAATCATAAGCGTTTAATAATAGAGAAGCCTTATTGAGTATTAATATACTACAAAGTTACCAAAATATAATAAAATCATTCTCTTTTTAAATAAAATACAATTCCTTTCATTAAATTTTAATTTATTTTAAACAGAATTGTATTCTTTATATTTGTTCATTTACTTTAAGATCATTGCTTAATGAGCAGGTTCAATTTAGATTGAAAATAATAATTTAGATTCCTGCGAAAAATAATGTTTCATCCGCTTTCACTGTCGTAAAAATTTGATCTAATTTGTGAGTGCCGCTGGCTGGTATAAAAGTCAGTTATTACGAATAGTACTCCTTTATTCCTTAATCGGTGAGGTAAAACAAATTTTAGCTCATAATTATTCCCAGTGGTGTTCAGAGGAAAACCTTTTTTTCAGCATAATCATGGCACATTTTAGCACATTAATGTTTTTTTAAAACCCCGTTGCAACACGTAGTCTAATCGATTTAGATACGGTTCTTTATTTGAAAGTTTTCTTACAGAAAGATATGTTTTATCAAAATCGATTCAGTCTCTTAAGGCGCTGAATGACTACGATGAAGCATGGATTTCACTCACACAACCGCATATTTGCGCGTAATCTGCGTAATCGAATATTACATTTACGGGACGTTGAATAAGGTTGGAAATTGCAAACCATATTGTAGTTAAAGATGTAACTAGACTGCAAATACATATTTAATTTGCCGGTTTAACTAAAATAATAGTTTAAAGTTTAAAGATAACTTAAAATATACGCATTAAATTCAATATTTGTCTGTTAACGTTTTAATAAAACTATATCCCTATGATATTGTAAAAAAATGTTGTTATCGCTAAAAATACAGAGAATTTTGACGCTAAAATTTATTGTGAAGCAAACTACGATTTTTACACCACTAATATTTAAAATTCTATTCGGTAAACAGTTTTTAGACCTTTTTCAATGCCCTGTATTTTTTTGCGTGGGATATATTAATTGGGTTTCCTCGTAAGTACCAACTTGAGCGTCTAAGGAACCCAGTTTGTGAATGTTGAGGTACTTAAGTTATTGCAATGGACCTTTTAATCACCATCATCATCAGCCTCTATCCGTCCACCGGTGAACATAAGCCTCTCTCAATGAACGTCAAGATGGCCGCTCCCTCGCAACTCTCATCCAAAACGGGCCTATATTTTAAAAATAATTTCAAAAGCCATAAAAACGTTTACAGAAGATGACGTTTCTTTAATTAATATGAAAGGTTGACTGAATTTGGTCTGAATAAATAAAATAAAACAAATGTACTTCAACTTTCCCGAAAAAAACATTTCTTTGAAGACATTTTATGTAATACCTATTCGTACGTTGACATTTCTCGCAAAGCC
Organism: Helleia helle; assembly: GCA_963853865.1. NCBI lineage: Eukaryota > Metazoa > Arthropoda > Insecta > Lepidoptera > Lycaenidae > Helleia > Helleia helle. The sequence continues at coordinate 13,858,304 of OY971420.1, forward strand.
GTGGTTCATGCTTTGAAAGTCAATTTTAATATTTTTAATATAGGCCAAAAATCTATTTATTGTTAATATTTCATAATGTTTTTTAGCCGTGACAACGTCTAATAATTGGATGGAGCCGGCTGCAAGAACGAAAAAACATGACGTATGCGATGACGTATGCAGCGTTACCTCGCTCTGAGGCGTTCCATTTTCTTATGACGTTGTCACGTTCAACTATCGTCAGTAAACCGACTTTACAGACAACCGATTTCTTTGTAATTGATTTTGGTAATAGACAAATATGATAAAAAATTTACTGGCACCGAATTCAATAGATGAGTGGGTAGCGCTTATAGTAGTTAATAGTTATAGCTAGGTATTCATTTATTTTAAACTTTTGAATGCCTAATTGCGGTTTTGAAGTCGGTTTTATTAAAAAAATATAGGTATATAAACATTCACTCTTCGTAAGTCATTGTCCCGTTCTTAACGTGATTTGATTATAATCATGAAATTCACAAGTCCATAGATTCTAGGATATGGAACTCCCTCAAAACATCAATCCTCATCTACCAATAACCTCATCTAAGAAAGGTTCAATTACCTTACATACTAGGTACAATTCCCCAAAATCAATATATTTCGTTTCATACTAACTGTACCAAATGAGGACGTATTTACCAAATTCCAAGCGAATTTACTAAATTCCAAGCAATGTTTGAAGTATTAGTTGGAATTTTCATTCGCCGTTAAAATAACATTTAAGATAAGCGTCTATATCGTACGCATAGTACGCGTCGCATCGTAGTATCATTTGTATAGAAATTAATACATGTGCGTCCACTGATTGGCACTGTACGTACACTTTTGTGTGGCTTTCTTGTGTGGTTCAAGTCTTGTCGTGGCGGTGGGGCTCAGTAGCCTAAGGTGGACCTAGACCACACTGGGCGAAGCAAATTGAGCCGAGGGAGCTGCTCTTTGTAGCCCTCTTTTAAGAAGAGGGGACAAAAGAGGAGGGGGACCCTTGCCCCTTGTCTAGGATGGGAACCTCACCCCATTGCACTGTCCCGACGATAGGAGGGGTTGCTCTGTGGTGCAGGAGACTAGCCGTCGAGGTACCCTGTTTGCTCAATAGATCCGGGGCACCTCACCAAAGGAGACCTTGGTGGCACTCGCCGGGTTTTAGTGGGTAGGGCTGCGTCCACCTTACCATTTTTCGGGCGCAGTAAGTCCCACATTGGGACTGGCGTTAAAGAAAAAAAAAGAATAATACGATACGTTTATATATTACGCTTATTTTTAATTTAAAGTTAAACGTCGTACTTTCTAGAAGCATGTTCCAGTTTCTATACGCCACATAAATTGCACTTATCAAAATATTCCCTTTTAAGTAACACAATTACGTGAGTCGCAAGCCTCGATGGACTATAATAACAAATCGCCCCCACCCAGGTGCCACTTTATAAGCGTCTACAATATTTATATATATACTTACACCTCCTTGTCCCACTTGTATTACAAATGTTAAAGTTTATTTGCTATTTTATGGTGTAGCAGCTAAATAGATTAATAGCGAGGTTAGAACGTGGGATACTTTTTTGATAATAGATATTACGTGATCATTTATTTCTGAACTCAAAACGGAAACTCAAACTGATAATCTTTTTTTAGTAATTATGAACACTTTTATTTAACTTGCAATGTATGTATGTACGGATCAAACTTTCAAGTTTAAAGCAGCAATCTTTGATTTCAGAACTTTAATAACTTTGAAATAGCTTACTTTCATTCGAACTATTGATTTATCTGTATCATGAAAACCTTACTGTTTTTATTAACAATTGACGGAGAAATCGGTGAACATACATTTAAAAAAAATATACACACGAACATTTAACCTCCACCTTTTCGAAGTCGTATTTAATTAAAAGACTTGTGTACATCTAGGCGATGGGGTCAATAATACGATAGGGAATTGTATGACAGTGTGACCTATATTTACCATCACGTGCGTATAATTCTAATAGGTAACTTTTGAAATTCGTACTTTTTAATCAAAAGTTCATATTCGTCAAGGCAGCAGGAAAATCATAAGCGTTTAATAATAGAGAAGCCTTATTGAGTATTAATATACTACAAAGTTACCAAAATATAATAAAATCATTCTCTTTTTAAATAAAATACAATTCCTTTCATTAAATTTTAATTTATTTTAAACAGAATTGTATTCTTTATATTTGTTCATTTACTTTAAGATCATTGCTTAATGAGCAGGTTCAATTTAGATTGAAAATAATAATTTAGATTCCTGCGAAAAATAATGTTTCATCCGCTTTCACTGTCGTAAAAATTTGATCTAATTTGTGAGTGCCGCTGGCTGGTATAAAAGTCAGTTATTACGAATAGTACTCCTTTATTCCTTAATCGGTGAGGTAAAACAAATTTTAGCTCATAATTATTCCCAGTGGTGTTCAGAGGAAAACCTTTTTTTCAGCATAATCATGGCACATTTTAGCACATTAATGTTTTTTTAAAACCCCGTTGCAACACGTAGTCTAATCGATTTAGATACGGTTCTTTATTTGAAAGTTTTCTTACAGAAAGATATGTTTTATCAAAATCGATTCAGTCTCTTAAGGCGCTGAATGACTACGATGAAGCATGGATTTCACTCACACAACCGCATATTTGCGCGTAATCTGCGTAATCGAATATTACATTTACGGGACGTTGAATAAGGTTGGAAATTGCAAACCATATTGTAGTTAAAGATGTAACTAGACTGCAAATACATATTTAATTTGCCGGTTTAACTAAAATAATAGTTTAAAGTTTAAAGATAACTTAAAATATACGCATTAAATTCAATATTTGTCTGTTAACGTTTTAATAAAACTATATCCCTATGATATTGTAAAAAAATGTTGTTATCGCTAAAAATACAGAGAATTTTGACGCTAAAATTTATTGTGAAGCAAACTACGATTTTTACACCACTAATATTTAAAATTCTATTCGGTAAACAGTTTTTAGACCTTTTTCAATGCCCTGTATTTTTTTGCGTGGGATATATTAATTGGGTTTCCTCGTAAGTACCAACTTGAGCGTCTAAGGAACCCAGTTTGTGAATGTTGAGGTACTTAAGTTATTGCAATGGACCTTTTAATCACCATCATCATCAGCCTCTATCCGTCCACCGGTGAACATAAGCCTCTCTCAATGAACGTCAAGATGGCCGCTCCCTCGCAACTCTCATCCAAAACGGACCTATATTTTAAAAATAATTTCAAAAGCCATAAAAACGTTTACAGAAGATGACGTTTCTTTAATTAATATGAAAGGTTGACTGAATTTGGTCTGAATAAATAAAATAAAACAAATGTACTTCAACTTTCCCGAAAAAAACATTTCTTTGAAGACATTTTATGTAATACCTATTCGTACGTTGACATTTCTCGCAAAGCCGTGGTTCATGCTTTGAAAGTCAATTTTAATATTTTTAATATAGGCCAAAAATCTATTTATTGTTAATATTTCATAATGTTTTTTAGCCGTGACAACGTCTAATAATTGGATGGAGCCGGCTGCAAGAACGAAAAAACATGACGTATGCGATGACGTATGCAGCGTTACCTCGCTCTGAGGCGTTCCATTTTCTTATGACGTTGTCACGTTCAACTATCGTCAGTAAACCGACTTTACAGACAACCGATTTCTTTGTAATTGATTTTGGTAATAGACAAATATGATAAAAAATTTACTGGCACCGAATTCAATAGATGAGTGGGTAGCGCTTATAGTAGTTAATAGTTATAGCTAGGTATTCATTTATTTTAAACTTTTGAATGCCTAATTGCGGTTTTGAAGTCGGTTTTATTAAAAAAATATAGGTATATAAACATTCACTCTTCGTAAGTCATTGTCCCGTTCTTAACGTGATTTGATTATAATCATGAAATTCACAAGTCCATAGATTCTAGGATATGGAACTCCCTCAAAACATCAATCCTCATCTACCAATAACCTCATCTAAGAAAGGTTCAATTACCTTACATACTAGGTACAATTCCCCAAAATCAATATATTTCGTTTCATACTAACTGTACCAAATGAGGACGTATTTACCAAATTCCAAGCGAATTTACTAAATTCCAAGCAATGTTTGAAGTATTAGTTGGAATTTTCATTCGCCGTTAATATAACATTTAAGATAAGCGTCTATATCGTACGCATAGTACGCGTCGCATCGTAGTATCATTTGTATAGAAATTAATACATGTGCGTCCACTGATTGGCACTGTACGTACACTTTTGTGTGGCTTTCTTGTGTGGTTCAAGTCTTGTCGTGGCGGTGGGGCTCAGTAGCCTAAGGTGGACCCAGACCACACTGGGCGAAGCAAATTGAGCCGAGGGAGCTGCTCTTTGTAGCCCTCTTTTAAGAAGAGGGGACAAAAGAGGAGGGGGACCCTTGCCCCTTGTCTAGGATGGGAACCTCACCCCATTGCACTGTCCCGACGATAGGAGGGGTTGCTCTGTGGTGCAGGAGACTAGCCGTCGAGGTACCCTGTTTGCTCAATAGATCCGGGGCACCTCACCAAAGGAGACCTTGGTGGCACTCGCCGGGTTTTAGTGGGTAGGGCTGCGTCCACCTTACCATTTTTCGGGCGCAGTAAGTCCCACATTGGGACTGGCGTTAAAGAAAAAAAAAGAATAATACGATACGTTTATATATTACGCTTATTTTTAATTTAAAGTTAAACGTCGTACTTTCTAGAAGCATGTTCCAGTTTCTATACGCCACATAAATTGCACTTATCAAAATATTCCCTTTTAAGTAACACAATTACGTGAGTCGCAAGCCTCGCTGGACTATAATAACAAATCGCCCCCACCCAGGTGCCACTTTATAAGCGTCTACAATATTTATATATATACTTACACCTCCTTGTCCCACTTGTATTACAAATGTTAAAGTTTATTTGCTATTTTATGGTGTAGCAGCTAAATAGATTAATAGCGAGGTTAGAACGTGGGATACTTTTTTGATAATAGATATTACGTGATCATTTATTTCTGAACTCAAAACGGAAACTCAAACTGATAATCTTTTTTTAGTAATTATGAACACTTCCTTGTTTTTTTGTTCTCAAAATTGCCTTTTTTAAATTATTAGTTGAAATTTCAATATTTTAAAGAACAATTTTGCGTCCCGGAGCATTTTTTCGGGACAATGGGACAGGTTACCGGAAAACGGGATATATTCAATTAATTTATGTCAAACTTTATGTCCATATCCTGTTAGTTATAAAGGTCCTAAAAACTAAAAATGTAACACTTATACCTGGTATATATACTAAGACATGGAAAACAACTATTTTTATACGAATAAACTGGAGTCTAGACCGATTTCAACTTTCACCATTAGATAGCTTTGCTAACATTGATCTATAAAAATATTTATCAACGTAAGTAAAGTACCTATACGGCGGCTATAAATGTAAGTGAACGCGGGCAAATCAGCGGGAAACAGCTAGTAAGTCAAGAGTTTTAATTAGTACAGAAACAGAAGCAGGTCACCTACTATTAATATAATATGCTGGATGACAAGAACATGCTTAAAATTTTAACCTAATTAGGAAATTTTTATATATCTAGTATAAAATGAAGTCGCTTCAGCTTTATGTTCGCTTCTTTTAATTTACATAAAAGATTTCAATTTATGTATTTAAAAAGCAAGTTTTAGTATATAATTTGTCGAGAGAGAGTAATTTGGTTGAAATATAAGGATAATTGTTGTAAAAGTCGGAAAAATCCAAGCCATTTGGGAGCTTCCATTGAAAACGCTGTCTTAAATCTTAGAGATACAATTTAAAAAATAATGGTGGGTTTTTTTTTTATGGCATAGTAGGGCAATGAGCAGTCGAAGCCGTTTGGCGACTACCGACGCCCAAACACATCCGCACAACCAAAGATTATGCAGATGCGTTGCCCTCCTTTTCCCTAACGTTCGTAACATAATGTACCCGTGCAAAGCCGGGGCGGGCAGCTAGTATCTTATAATTCACAAATTCTACTTTATATTCCATAATAGATGGGTGCGGTATATTCCATACAATGCCTACATATAACTTGAGGTTTCTATATCATAAATCAATCGAGTGTAATACAAATAGTGAGGGTGTGAAATCCAACATGAGTGCCTATTGTCACTGTCTCGTTCAACTCGAGTCGAGAATCACTTAAATGATATCATGTTATCAGTTTTGCCTGATAATATTATTATAGAGGAATATTTTTATATTTTCTTTATTTTAGACGAAATAGGCTTTCACAGTATATTTACACAACTTTTAACAAAATTTATCGCAAAACATCGGGAATATAAATATATTAATTAATTGCGATCAAATCAACAAATAATCGTCACCATATTGTCGCTTAGCTTGGTAACATCGAATCTAACATAACCGAGTACTTCAAATTAGCTAGACAGTGACTAGCAAGAGTCTACAACAGTCGACACCGGCATGATCGCGGTATCCTGCATTTTGGGGGTCGCTGCCTGACTGAAGATTGGAGGTGTCTCATCCTCTAGGGGGCTTTTAATATACCCTACAAAGAGTTCCCCAAGAAGAGGGTGAGGTTTACGTGAATGCATTTTTACCCGCGCAAAAAAATCAAGCTGGTTTCGGAGTCGATAATTATTAAGGCGAGTCACCACAGGCGAAACGGGAAAAATGGTTTGCCAAATTAATTTTTTCTGATCCTTACTATTAAATAATAATAATAATAAATAAAAATTAATAAGTATGTGGCTGGGATTTTTTTTGTGAAAAATATATTGTACTTTTTGGTTTTGAACAAATATATAAATAAATAAATAACAGTCTCAAAATATCAGAGACACATAAAGATATTGTCTAAAGGACGTGCTAATTGGTTACACGATAAGATGTACTTTACTCCTGAAAACAAGCTAAAATTGAAACTAATAATTTACTAATGAAATATGTAAGTTTTCACATCATTTTTATATGAAAATATTTAATTTTCAATACTACAGGGACCGTGCTTTATTTTCTAATGTCAAGTCTTATATATTTTTTTTATCCCAAAACTTGAAAGTTATCTAGCGTTTTCACAAGATGCTGCGACGTCCTATGCATGTCACTGTCTTTTCAAAACAAATCCCTAGCGGAAAAAATACAGGATTGTGGCACAAGCGCGTCCCTACTATTTATATTTATTTATATTGAACTAGCTGATGCTCGCGACTTCATCTGCGCAAGATTAGATTTTGGACTATTCAAACAATATCATTATGATTTGTGCCTATATATTATTCTGATGTAAGTATAAGTTATATTATTGTAATGTTTCAATAATAAAATCCATTCAATAGTTTCATGTGAAAGATTAACAAACATCCGTACTTACAAACTTTCGCGTTTATAGTATTAGTAGGATGTCATGACCCGAATTGATTATATTATTATTGGACAACTGGAATAGATTTTCTACGAAAAAAATTGCAGCAATGTTATGGACATTGCTGCAATTTTTGTTCACCGATGCATTGGCCTAAATGCGGATTGGTGAACTTCACATATCTTCAAAGACTTTTAATCTTATCAGGCATACAGGTTTCCTCGCGATGTTTTCTTTCACCAAAAATCACATTGAGAAATTACATGAAAATAATTTTATCTGCGGTTTAACTGTTATCATAAAATGAGAGCGCTCATATGATAGTGAGGATCGCCTCATTGTGATAACAATTTCAGAAATATTCTGAACATTTTGGTGTTTTGTATTATATTCAAAGGTGTATTTAACCTTAATGTAGCGGCTGGGAGAAAGTGCCTGTAACAATGTTAATCGAAACTGATCGATAAAGAACTTTGCTGTGTATAATATGCCGACTATTTCATATATGATCGGAGTAAGGGAATAATTAATATAATAATTTTATAATATTACTTGGCATGAAAATATATATGTACCTACATAGACAAATTTGTACCAATGATCTGATATCTATCTTTACATATAAAAATCTCGGTCCAGTAATAAAAACCTCCGAAACAGGTAAACGGATTTTAATGAAGTTTTTATGTATATTTGGTACCTAGGTATGAGAATAGATCTTAAAGTACCGCTTGGTGATTAGGTCTTTATTCAGAAATAATTTATATAACAGAACAACTATCCCCGGATCAGCTAGTATTCCTCATATAAATTGAATATCCTTGGCTAGATTTGAATTCACTATCAACGTAGTACCTAGTGTGAGGTCACCAACATCATGAATCTTATCTGTATAATCATAATTAACAGCCCTCTAGAATTTCCAAATAGATACTTATATATCGTATGGTCCGTTCCGGTCATTTAAAGACTATTACATACGTCGGCACATAATTATTAGGAATGATACATCGATATTTATTCAGTCAATGCCGAAGCTTTTACTCAAATAATACGATCAATATACCTCGTATTAAAATATTGCTGAATTTATTTTGCGAATTCTTCACCGGGACTCAGTGGGACCATTAGGAGAGACGAATATTTGACGTTCAGATAGTTATTATGTACAAAATTTTATATTTTTTTACTTCACTTTTACATTAAAAAAGCGATGATCCTTAGCATCGAGTGGACGCACGAAAACAGAAGACTAAACATCTATTAAATGTTTAGCCCTCTAAACTAAAGTTCTTAAAGGTGTGACACCGTTTTTACATAATCAAACCTAACACAAAAAATTAAAACGTAGACCTTTTGAACGTTTTTTTTTTTGGATAATTTTAGTGACGTTATCATATACCATTACTTTTATCATGTATATGCCTAATATAAAAAAAGTAAAATTCAGTATCATTACTATCAACATCCGAATTTAAGTGTTTTTGAAATTGTTCAGATATATGGCTACCATTTTTATCTAAAACGGTCATTGGCTGCCTTCTAAATACGTAATAAGAAAAAAAACAGTGCCGCCTTATGACGCACAAAAGAAACAATACTTTATAGTATAAAACGTAGGAACTAAGGTTTAAAAATGCTGCGTTTAGTGTGATGATAAAATCTGAGGCTTACCACGGATCACCGAGCATATAACCAGATAGAATAGTAATGTGAGCCATAAAATACCGAAACTGATCAGTGAGTTGCCACTGATGTAATAGCAATTCAACCAACCAGTAATCTGTATGTACGTCCCATCGGCCAATCATCCATCAAGAGTGCAGACCAGCGCAGCGTCACGGCACAAATTTGACGGAATTTGTTTTTATACAAAACATAACATTACCGCTCTATTCCGGTTATATGCTCGATGCCATGGATAGTAACTGTGCGTAAGGTTTTTGACGTAACAACGTCTTATAATTCGATGGAGCCGGCTGCAAGAACAAAAAAAAACATGACGCATGCGGCGTTACCTCGCTCTGAGGCGTTCCATTTTCTTATGACGTTGTCACGTTCAACTAGCGTCAGTAAACCGACTTTACAGACAACCGATTTTTACAATATGACTATCAAATCTGGCCCGAACGATGAGGTAGCCAGTATTATAACAATTCGTATGCGAGTCGGGTTTCTGCTGAAGGGTATATTACACGGATACACGGATTCGTTTATTGGCCTTCTTCCTTTTGTCCCTTCTACAAAATTTATACATTTATATTATGTTGCTAAATTCTGTTAGACCTAATTTTAAAAGTAATTAATTTCTTGAATATTCACTACTGTAATAGAAAAGTCAATTGTGTTCTCTCTATCTTCTCAAATTCCAATTGTATATTCCAATTGCATACATATAGCTTATGAAATGTTCATATTTTGGCAACGACGACAACAATGACCTAGCATGATTTAACAACGACCTAGCATGCTTTGGCAACTTGTTACTCGCATAGTAAACGCTTCTTTGTTTCAACTATGAAAAATTCCCAATAAATGTTTAATAATACTAAAACTTCTTTTATATTTTAAAATTCTAGATGCGTATATGCCGAGATGCGCTGAATGTAAAATTTTAGTAATCCATTTCCGAACACATTTTTGCCGCATTAATAAAACTTTTAAGCAGCCTGTGCTATTTCAACAGATGATCTCTATGTTGGTTTTATATTTTAAAATGAAATAAATTTATAATATTGGACGTAGTATCTGAAGTGCTTGGTTCTTTTATAAATTGGTTCGTTCGTTCAAGTTTTTTCATTTAGAACTTGGGGTGCATTAAAATTTCATTTGAATTTCAAATGTGCATTGTATATTTCCAATAAATGCTGATGCATTTGCTTGTCAAGCAAGCAATCAACAAAATCAATAAAACAACTTTGAAATCAGTATTCAGTACAACAGATTTTTTTTTTTTGTAGACGTATAAAATATATTTGTATTTCTAAAAACTATCGCAATAAAAAACAATAACAAGAGTATAACATCAAAACACTTAAACGATTTTGATAAAACATATATAAGAACCTTTAGCTTTCAAATAAGGAAACCCGCATTGAAATCAGGTCACCCGAGAACTGCGGTGCCACAGACAGACACACTTAGAGGTATTTATGTATTTATGAGGCGGGGGTTAAATGTTTAAGTTGTTTCATATTATATAAATTAGCAAAATAAATACACACGATCCCATATAGGAAGGCGTGCGGCACTACGCACAATCTTTTCAGCGGTTGAATTAAAAATCGTTATTGAATTTCTCTACTACATCATTGGCTAATTTGAATTCTTATATATGATCAATACGAAGAGGTGATGTCATAATGTTTTCCAGCCGAATTGGTCCGGCACAACCTGGGTGGTACCTCTCGCTCACATTATACCGGCGTAAATTGACAGCTATATTGTCGCGTTTCGTGCGGTTTGTGAGTTTCCGGTAGCCCATTGGGGGTAGGGAAAAGGAGAGCAACGCATCTGCATTATTTCTTGTTATGCGTATGTATATGAAGGTAGATAGTAGCCAAAAGGCTTCGACTGCTCGTTTGCCCTCCTATGCTATAAAAAACAGTCAACAGCTAAGTAAGCTACATGAAAACACTTTAAGAGCACATAGTGAATGTTCACGACCATGACTCGATACAATCTTATGCTACTAGTGATATAAAAGCCCACCGGCGTCTACACCTTATAATTATGTAAATGGTGCCTTACCTACCCCCTTCGCTATTGTTATTACGAAGGTTGCACATAAAATCACACTAAAACAACTTGTCCCGAGGGCCTGAGTAGTCGCTATAACCGATATTGTTCTGGGGGAGATTAATTTTATTCGTTTAATATAATATAGACCGTTATGATTTTGCAGTTGAATCATGTACTAATGAATGGTCAGGGTTCAAATCTCGCTTGTCATTTTCAGAACCAAAATAAATGTATAATCGTATATTAACGTAAATTAGAGTCGCCCATTGATCGTAGTTCGATTTTAATTGGGTAAAAAAATATATCTTCAAATACAGTTTGACAGTACATTTTTTTTCTTTAACGCCGGGAAATGCTCTGAGGCCTCCTGCGGGAGAGGGTCTCCCCACGCGGGTATGTGGGACTCGCTGCGCCCGACAGTTGGTAAGTGGACGTAGCTCTACCCTCTTAAACCCGGCGAGTGCTACCAATGCCGTCTTAGATGAGGTTCCCCGGATTTTATGAGCAAACAGGGCACCTCGACGGCTACTCAATCCCCCAAGGGACCGACGCCATCTCCACAGAGGGGTTATCCCGCACCATAAAATAACCCCTCCCAACGTCGGGACAGTACAATGGGTGAGGTTCCCGTCTTCGCCCCTTGCCCCCTGCTCTTTTGTCCCCTCTTCTAATAAGAGTGGTACAAATAGCCCCTCGGCTCAATTAGCTTTACCCAAGGTGCTGGACTCACCCTAGGCTACTGAGCCCCACCGCCACGTCAAGGCCTGAACCATGGTGGGGAGTTTGACAGTTTTGACAGACACTAAGCTAATGCTTTAATACTTCTTTATAAAAAAAAACTAAACGTCATGCGTCATCTCTTGTTTGACATTGTCATTATTCAACTTTGAACTTGTGTTTATCGTAGAATTTGTAACATTTTACTTAATAAATCTTATGTATTTATAATGCATATTACACAAAAATAATACCTTTTTGCACTCCCTCCCTTCTTAATGTTTAACTATATCAAATTTCAATTTCCTCTGTTTACGCAATCCTCTTAAAAAGGGGTACAAAGTTTTTGCTTCACGTATTAATATAATAATTGCCTATTTTTCATACATCTATATGTAGTTTAAGGTTTTATCGAGTAAATATTAATAGTGTTCATTTTATCCTACAACTTAAACTTCCATGTAGTTTGTCTGCAATAGTTAGCTTTAATTTACTTCATAAGTTCCTTCTAGTAATCTTTTAAAGAGAATGGAACTTGCGTCATTGCTGGCACAGATTTTAATGAGTTTATAGACTAATGCATTTATTCACAACCGACGCCAGGAGGCCGTGTGGTCGCAGACTGCACGGTAGGCGGGGGGCAACCCCCCACTTTATAAATCAAAAGTGAGCCGAATGGGCTCACACTAATCCGATGAAGCATTAGGGCCTACGGGCCATTAGCATAGATCCCTCCGAAAAAAAAAAAAAAAGGAATTTATTGTTATGGATTCAAAGACTGGAATTAAAAAGTCTAGCTTTTTACAGCTGTTCAAATTGTCACAAAACTCTTTAATAAAATTTGAATAGAACACAACTATTCAGCCATAATAACGCTTCCGAAACTAGAGCAAAAACAACATTGCTATTTTAATGACCTCTCTAGACGTCCACTTAATTTTATTATAGTTGTCAACTTTTTAATATAATTATGACGTCAGTAGATCAATTGTTTTAATATTGATTTCCTTAGCCTTGTAATTTTAAGTAGGCCTTGATATGATTTGTCATACATAGAACTATTACTTAGTTAGATACGGATATAAAACGAGCTTCACCGAGATGTTTATTTGATGAAACGTATTTTATATTTAATTTAATATGTCAATAAATATATTGCATATCGGTTGCCTAACACATTTTAGTCCAGGATATGTTTAATTAATAATTAAAAATAAATAAAAAATAATAACATTTCACCCGTATTATTAGATAAATTCTATACCAATCGAAAGTATGAAGCCCATAGAATATACAAACGTTAGGTTGCCTATTCTTTTCCGGTCCGGTATAGATTTACCTGTTTATACTTGGCTACCCGATAGTTGTGACCGGAAAAGAATAGGCAACCTAACGTTTGCATATTCTATGGGCTTCATACTTTCGACTGGTATAGAATTTATCTAATATTGATTATTAGATAAATTCTATACCGGTGAAATGTTTTTTTTTTTAATTATTAATTAAACATACCCTGGACTAAAATGTGTTAGGCAGCCCATATGCAATATATTTATTGACATATTAAATTCAATATAAAATACGTTTCATCAAATAAACATCTCGGTGAAGGTCGTTTTAAATCCCGGATCTTAGCCTAATTATAATTCTGCGACTTTCCACTGACGTTATATAAAAATCACTTTGGCCAGATTTTGTATATAGCATAGCAGAGCAAACGAGCAGTCGAAGCCTTTTGGTGAATATTGACGCCTATACACATCCACACAACCAGAGATTATGCGTTGCCCTCATTTTCCCTATTCCCCCAATGGGCCACCGGAAACTCACAAACCGCACGAAACGCGACAGCACAGCTCGTCACTTGACGCCGGTGTTATGTGAGCGAGAAGTACCACCCCGGTCGTGCCGGCCCAATTCAATTGCAATGCAGCATGACACTACCTCTTACTTAACGTAACATAAAAAGAAACCATTTAAATGAGCAAGATAGCTTAAAAGGTGACATTTTTTTCGCCAATTATAATACCATAACAATTATAATACCATAACAATTATAATATATTTCTCTTCATTAATATCAATTATGAAAGTGGTAAATATATACAGGTTGTCCTAAAACTCAACGTCAATCGGGAACCGGGCGAAACTAGTCTGTCCGCGTATAGGCGTATATACCAGACCTGGGAAAAAATAATTACATGTCACTCATGTCTATCAAAATCTAAGTCCATTTATATTTAAGCAAGCGAAGCCGCAGTCAATATTAAGTATAAAATGTTAATATGAGTAAACCCAACACTAATCTACTTAATGAAATGACCGTTCTGATTCACGATTTTCCACTCTATTAATCAAAGGTGAATATTACAGTGCTTATACATTAGAGGCGATTAAGATATTAATATAATGAAAATTGAGATGAAGAGCCTTTTTAATTATTAATAGTGTTTAAAATATGATAACCAAAATACAATCATCGTCAGCCTGTTGTCGACTAAGGGCAGAAACTTAAGGGACTCTCAAGACTCGGAAGAAAAACGATCAACTTGTGTCGAAACTTGCCTTGGTTCGAGCTTGACTCTTGCGGCAGGAAAATAGGGTTTTCCACTTATTTTTGAAGTGAAACTTCTTTGCTGAGGGTAAATTTTTTACGGATGAAACGTCATGAAAATATGCAACGTTTTTGTCCACGAAGTGGGAGAGAGTGATTGAGACCGATTGAGAGAGAGTTAGAAAGTGCGAACGTAGCATGAAGCACATAGTCATGGAGTGAGAGTGGGGAGCAAGCGAGTGAGAAAGATCGAGAGAGAGAGTGTGAGTGATATAGAGCGAACGCCGCATCGCAAGCCTCGGAAATTTAAAGCTCATGATTAGTATAAATATAAACGAGATTTAAAAATTTGTTTGCCAAATAAATATCACTTCTGACTGAGTGTGTGTGTACTTTGTACACACGCACTCAGTCACTTTTTTTTGTGCCTGGTCATTATAGCTTACCAGAGAAGGTATCATTAAGAATCCTATACACCTGACAATAATAAAGGTTTTTGAGTGTCTGTGAAGTTCATGAACCTACATTCAATCAGTGCCCACCTTAAAGGCAAAACTATGTACTTAATACCTTCCTAGCCTAATTTCGTTTACCATGCACTATGTGTATTAACTAAAAATGAATATGACAAAACAGTTACAGTTGTCCTAATCTATAGTAAGAGATGTCTTAGCTTTATACCAAATGCTTTTACTTCTGTTTAAACATGTATAATAACTTTGCTTAAAAGCAAACTTAGGAGTACGTCGCTTATATCATACATGAAGTTTATAAAATCGCTACGTAATATGACAAGTTTTACGAATTAAAACGTGGTGTATTTCAGTTGTTGCTTTAATGTAATTTTCATGTTAAAGTGTATGATATCCATGAACTTAAAACTTGTCTATGAGTTGCACGCCCTGACATGTAGTATTCAATGCCACTTGTAACTAAAAAGCCTGTATTGTCCTCCGCTTCATAACAATGCAATGCTTGGCTTCACTTAATTAAAAAAGTGCGTGCGTACCAAGTACACATGTCAGAAGTGAAAATTATTTGGGATAATAATTTTTAAATCTCGTTTATATTTATACTAATGTAAAGCTTTAAGCGAGACTTGCGATGCGACTTTCGCTCTATCTCACTCGCTTGCTTCGTACTCTCACTCTATGGCTATGTGCTTCATGCTACGTTTTCCCTTTCTCACTCTCTCTCAATCGATCTTCGAATCGAAATGTTGTACATTTTCGTGACGATTAATCCGTTAAAATTTACCCTCATGCTCGCAATCTCTCTATCGCAATCTATGTTATTTAGAATTCATATTTTTTTAAATCTGTAGCTATACAACATCAATATTTTATTAGTAAAACATTGAAGGTTTTCCGGATTATTATGATTATGTTTATAGCCTACATACTCCTTATATTAGCTACATATCTGTCAGTGAAAACAGCCCAGCTGTTTTTGAGATTATCCGGAACAAACAGACAAAAAAATTAGAAAAATAGATTTTTTATGTAAGTACCGCATACACTTTACAAAAGCTGTCAATTTGTACTTATAAACAGATACTTCAAATTTATTTATTTATATAGATATAGATAATATATAACTTACGTTAACAATACATAGTTATAAATAATTATAAACTCTTAAAATACGTATTACAGCGGTTTGTAGGTATAGCTTAGTCATTGCATGAATGTGTGTGAGTATAAGTACATTTTGCTAGGAAGGAAGCAGAGTACGAACTACCATCATAATATCCCTTTACAGCAATGAGTAATTAATAAAATAAAGTCAGTATAAATAGCACACACACTGTAATTATTGTTATAATTGCATTCAGTTAACCTTTACACATAGTTCATAAGAAATCGCTCAAGGAGAACGATGTATCGTCGTGTGTTGGTTTCAAAATCGATGTTTATGAACGATATATCGATGTTTGAAAAAAATCGATGTATCGTTTCCATCCCTAGGCCACATAGGAGAATACATCGACTGAAATGTTCTTCCATTTATGTGCGATTTAGCTTGTGCTTTATTGTTAACTTGCGCGAGGAATCTGCCCCTTTGTGTAAATTTAATAGGCTTATGGTATTGATTTAATAAATGCTATAATTTATGATGCAAAAAGTTGAACTTTCCGTAATATTTTTAGTTATTAATTGTATTGCGATATCTTAGCGTTACCTGGCAGTGGTGGATTAAAATATGATACTTCCCGTTATTATTTATTTAACATTGCATGTAGGTGCTACTGGTTTTTTTATTGAAAGGAGGGTAATAGACATCCAATTTACATGATAATGCCTACGACTACGATATCCCAAAAAAAAATTACAAAAAATTAAAACCGACTTCCAAAATAATATAATATAATTGCGTTTCTTTAATTTTTGTGCTTACAACTTATAATCAACTTCTTTTTCTGCTAATGTACAAATTTTGCGTTTTCCACGTCATTATTGTTACTTTTGGAGTCGGTGTCGTATTAGTTGCTGTACCTACCTACCTACCTTGGCTGTCACCGATTTTTCCGACCGAATTCAGTAATACCGTATAATAAAACGTTACCATCTCTTCACAAAAAAAAACAACAAAAACAAAAAGAAACATAAGAATTAACAAAAACACTATTTATTTATTTAGAAATCATTTTTTTTCAGCATAATATGTATTTATTTCTACTTGATATATTTGTACTTACTACCTATTAGGAAATTTTTTATGTCTTCACCACTCCCAAACATCAGTGCGTGAAGTTCCGAAAAATCAAACGCAAATTATTTGAAAACTTTAAAGGAAAATTCATAAAATCCTTTTATTATAATGGCAGTCGATATTTTTTATCTCTGTTCATAAATTAATTTTAATTAAAGATGAACGTAGCGATAATAATATGGCGCTGGGAGCAGGTTCGGTGCAGCCTGTCTCAGATACATCATACAATTAACGAACTTTAAAATTATATCCTGCATAATCGCGGCGGTGAATAATTAATTAAATCGTTATTATATAAGAATTTAATTTAAATACAATAAGTATTTTCAGTGCTACAATTCAGGAATAACATGATATCCTACAAATATATTCCAGGTAAACGTGTTTAAGTTCATATGCGACGTTGACCATCTACCATCAAGTGGTGTTAACATCTGCCATTTGGTATATCCAACTAATATAGTATTATTTAAGGGTGGGGACACCAGCAAGGCCAGACGGGTGATCAGTCCTCATTAACGGGACCATTTCACCCAAAACTAATATAGTACTTTTACCTGTACTTTTTAGAACTATTTACTCATGAGTTCGGAAATGTTACCTAAGGCTGTAAAATTTTAGGCCATTTATAAAATACTACCTGGTGCCCGCGACTTCGTCTGCGCGGGATAAGATTTTAGTTTTTTTATATAAAAAGTATCCTATGTTTTCTGTTTACTTCTAATACATCTATGAGTATGTGTACAAAGTTTCATGAGGATCGGTTTAGTAGTTTTCGCGTGAAAGCGTAGCAAACAAACTTACTTTCACATTATAATATTTCCACAGAAAAAAGATAAAAATATTTTACGACAAATCCATACGAGCTTACGGTATTAATGTAGTGGGATTTTTTATTAATATTTATTTAAAGCTTATATTTATTGTAATTACACATTTTCAAACTTCCTCCCTTGTATTCATCTTTTCTAAATGTCCATTAATAATAATTATTAGGTAGCTATAGTTGGAATAAAATTACTGTACATATTAATGTTTGATAATAATCATATAAATCGTTTTAGTTTTAGACGCATTGTTGTATTTCTTTTATAAGCTCAATTTATGTTCGCCTACACACTGATCGTCCTTCATAAAAATCAGAGCTTCAAAGTCACATTAGAGGCATATTATATGGATATTACCACGAAACATATCTCGATTACTATTTTACGTTAATGTGTTTCGATCATAAATACATTATTTTATTATTCTCGTCCAAAACCATTAGGGGATATATAATTTAATATCAACCCCGAAATCAGGCGAGAAGGTCGTTGGACCATAGTTCACCGATGGCCTAATGCGGGTTGGTGAACATCACATGCCTTCAAAGACTAATCCCATCAGGTATGCAGGTTTTTTCACGATATTTCCTTCGCCGGTGAGCAAGCGATGGTATCGTGTTCAGGTACGCGTAGAAATTTAGAAACCCCATTTCAAGGCATCACAGGAGGGTCAGAATCGAACCCGGACCTTTCACTCAAGAGACCGAGCGCTAAGACGCTAAGAGCGCTAGACTTAAATCTAAATCCAGCTACTAAAGAGCTGATGATCTTAAAACGGATCTTGATCGATTTTTGATGTAACGTGACTAAAACCACCGATAAAAACTTATAACCGATAGTATCCAAATTAGTTCATCTGTTTGAGAACTACGATACCACATAAGAGATTTTCATCGGATTTAAGCAAACGGGGATTTATAAATACATCACTAGATGGACGAACACCAAGACATGAGAGTGACAAGTCTCCTTAGTAAAATCATCACAACATTGGAGATCCACGGATATTCCAAGGAAGTTTAAGAATTTTTAACAACATACACAAACTTTTCACAACTTTGGACTCGTAGGAATACCTAATAATTCAAAATTTCGCACGGAGTTTTATTTCGAAATAATTTCGAGTTTTTTATTTCGAATATCTAGTTTCAAGTTACGAGAATTTATTTCGAGTTTTAATAGATATTTTGTTGTTATAGAATATGGTGACCAGCCAATTGTTTGACGTAGCGGGTTTAAAGCCCTTAACTCAAACACCCCTTATGTCAAACAAGCCTGAGCTTGTTTGGGGATTGTACTGCGGTGTTCAGAGGCACGTCCAAGGGACACTACAGCGCCGTTCAAGTTCGTCAGTGTTAGCGTCGTTTGCTAATGAATATATGCTATTATTGGACTCGAAAGATTCATCAAAATCGTATCAGGCGTATAGCCACAACGAACGCCAAGACGCCCGATTCCTCGCCACTGTCAAATGTATAAAATCTGTATAGTATGTTAGTTGTTATGTATTTTGTCATACAAAATTAGTTATAGTGGGAGTTGTTTATTTCAGTTTATAATAATAATGTGTTGGGACACTCACGGCCATCTGATCCCAAACTAGACAGAGTCTGTAATATGGCAACCAGACAACTGATAGGTACATACCTATATATTTCTTAATATTTAGATATTATAGATAAATTAACCCAGACACAGAACAAATGATCATGCTCATCACACAAACATTTGTTATGGGTGGGGAATGAACCCACGACCTTCTGGTATAGTTTAGGGTGACTATAAACCATTAGATCAACAGGCCAGTTAGTATATCCGCTAAATACATGTAATGTAACGTTTTACTGGTCTTCAGGGAAATGTGTTAAAGTTCTACGGTATATTTTCATTACGCTAAAAGTTTCTTGGGTGTTATTCACACTCTGAGAATAATAAACGAGTATTCACTTGAGGCCTCTTCAATGTTATGTGGATGTATTGTTATATTATCTCATAATTCAATACATTTGCATTCCTTATTTTTATGTTTAGTGTATATAAAAGCTTATTACATATGTATTCGCATTTAGTATATATATACTTAAACGAGAGTACTAGTACGAATTCGATAAAAATTGCTTAAAGTTAGACTGGTCATATTATACGCCGATAAGATAAGAAGTCATATTTGAAAGATGAAAGTACCTTCTAAATACTCCGTTTAAATGAGCTGTTACTCATAAAATATAGTTATGTTAATGTAAGTTGTTCTATAGTATGATTTATACAATGTTAATTTCGAAAGATTTTTATGTGATTATGTTAGCAATTACATGGAATTTTTAATTATTGCGTGACGTGTATGCGTGCCTGCTTCCAGGTTGCTAGTCACTCGATAGTAATCGGATGACAAACGATTAATTCGTCCGGTTTTAAAAGTGGGGAATAAAACAGGATTTTCTGTCTAAGCTTAATTCTCTGACGCATTATACTGTCCTGATATATGTATCTTCACTAATTAATAGGGTAAAATTACGTGGCGCATCTAACGAGTAACATTTGATAAGCTCTAGATTTTTTATATGACAAAGAACGTAAACATTGTAGTTAAGAATTCAAAACTAATAAAATATTTTAATATATATATATATATATATATATATATATATATATATATATATATTAATTTAAGTTTATACTTTAGTAAATATCAACGCAAAATTAAAAGGGAAGATTGGGAATATCGGTATACATTGATAATATCTAAGAACTATCGCTTAACGAATAAAAAACTACATCCAAACTGGTTCACCCGTTTGAAAACTACGGTGCCACAGACAGACACACTCATCGGTCGAGCTTATACAGTACCTTAATTTTTTTTTAGTATAAAATACTTATAAAAAGATGTATAGTTAATAATGCAAACCTACGGGACCATGAAGGTATTCAAAGTTATGGTCTTCTGAAAATTACATGTAAATTTAACTTTAAATATACTTTAAAGTTGAATGAAAATGAACAAGTATTCGTTCCCAAGATTGAGCGTAGGCTTAATCCTTTTTAACAAACAAGTGCGAAAATAATAACTTTAATCCGAAAAAATAATATATAAAAAATAACATCGAAACAGAAAAGAAAAAATAAAATTAACTATTATGATCTAAACTAACCCGTACCCGTCTAACTTTACCGGTTTTGAGTCTGTGCCAAGCAAATAAACCACAGAGATAATTGAAATACATACAATTGGCATAAAAATGCAACTAGAAATAGCGGAAAATTGTTCTTTCATCAATCTATGTTTTACAGTTCAGTATTTATTTAAAATATATATTAAAAAATAAATTCGAAAAATACCAATGTCCAAACGTAAAAGGTTTAATAACGATGACGATGGTACTGAAAAGGATGTCGCTAAAATTTTGTTGAAATTTTCTCAGAAATGGAAGTGATAATCTTAAAGCTAACCCGCGACGAAAATAATAATTAAAATCCGATTGCGCAACAATAATATTATCATCATTACACCCTTCTTCCGTCCACTATTGGATATTTTAATGGACGCCACGGCGGGGAATCCCACACCACTCATCGAGGCGTTCAAAACAATTACACCTTTTACTGTCCAATGAAAACATTGGTTACTAAAACACAGCTTTAAAAAATACTAAGATGTAAGAATAGCTATAAATTAGACAACGTGTTATGCAAGTGCTATGCTGTCTACATTTCAATATGCATCACAAAGATTTTCCGCTTAAAGCCGCTGAGATAAATGGGAACGGTGTAATCTTAAGCAGAACTAGTCAAATACCTGCGTTTCACAAAATTGTCACTCTTAAACTTTTTGAAGAAATAATAAGATTCTGGTAAAAGCTTTAAATATTTAAATTCATTTTAGTACCAATATTCTATTTTTGTAGGCAAATAGGATTATTATTATTATAAAATATTTGAAAAACTACTATACGTTTTACTGCAACTTTACGTTCATTACTAAACTATGCTATTAACGGGGATCGGTCTTCTTGATATTCATTGAAAAATGTTTATGTCCAGCAGTTGGCATGGATGCCGATGAAGTGACAGAACATAAATTAGATTCCATACATTTATGGTTTTATCCCATAATAATAGAGATTAATAAAAACTGTATAAATTATTATCATCATTATTGATAAATTAATGTTATCAAATAATTTATATAAAATAAATCTCAAAAATTGTTAAGCCATAAAACCCAGCTCAGAAAATTATGACCGGCTAAGTTTAAGTTTGGTGTAAATAAGCAGATGTAGGTTGAAGATAGCTCGCTTAAATATTAATCGCTGTCTTCCCTAGGCCTTGAGGCGAGTCTAATGTTCGGCCTCTTCTCGGGGAGATTTTAAAGTCACAGTCGAATTGCACAGGTAAGTCAGAATTCTGCTAAGAGGAAAAATTATGTAAGGTAAAAGAAATATCAAGAAAAATAATAAAGTTAAGTAATGATTCACAATATATTAAAAGGGTAGTTACAATCAGCACTAAAGCAAGCAAGGGCGGAGAAAAGGAAGCACCGTTTGGCCGACTCAAATAACGGCTGAAACGGCGAAGTGAAGTTCTACGCGCCTAAGACCCCTAAAACTAGAGATCACACCAGACAATCGGATAGTATCGGAGGCCAAGATCCACTTCGGATCACTGATTAGTAAGGAGTAAATAAAGCGAGCAAGAGAAGAAGTGGTGAAGACAAACTCACTAATAAAGATAGAAGACGAAGAAGGATTCGAAGTGCCTGTATAAAGGGAAAGGCTAAACTTTAAAGAAGAATCATATGACTATATGTATAATAGTCTGATAATAGTGTCATGTAAACGGTGGCCGCCGGCCGCTTGACATGAAAAACAAAAAGCTAATAACACTATTATTATCACCATCACCGACAAGCATGCGATCACTTAACTGCACGCTACCCGCTTTTTCAATGTGCAAAATGCAAAAATATCCCGGAGTGTAAGTGTTCCCATGGGTTTGACTTGTCGGTACATACGATTTGTTCATATGAGGCATTGCATTTATAGTGTACACCTATTTTAACCTCCACTTCACTCCACAAAAAGAGGGGTGTCCTAAATTTGACCGCTATGTGTGTCTGTGGCACTACTTTAACGTGTGAGAAGTTTTATGAAAATTGATTCAGCCGTTTCAAGGTCATAAACTCTTTTGTTATTATGTTGAGGTTTTTAAGTATAAACTTTTATATCAGAAGATATCAAAATATAAATCATATCTAAAGTAGATGACGTGTCAGTTAGTAGTTAGGTAGGTAGATAATACTGACAAAGAGTCACAAGTTATTCAGTATCGGTATGCTTTTGAGAATTCGTTAAGTACCTACAAACGGAGATAAATTAAAGAATTTTCTTTGTTTCCTTCAACTTTTCAGAAAACAAGTTCATCATACACAAAAGCTACCTCTTTTAAAGTTGGATAAGAATTTTAATTTAATAGACACTCATTTATCATATTAAATTGTAGAGTATATTCCGTGTCGGGAATATAAATGTTTGATATAATGATCAGAGAGAGAAGCATTCTGAAAACTGCCTTGGCACCCACAGCGCATTTTAATCAGGAGAAAATAACAGGACAATATTCCAGTGGACTAAAAAAACTTGCAGTAAATCCTTTAAAACTTAATGTTATTAATCATTCACTGCTTATGACTTATACTGGACAGACGAATGATAATAAAAATATAAATTTAATTTTCTATATATTCTATTATAAAACCGATCTATTATCCAATATAGTGTCTTACTCGGAATCATCGTAAAAAAACGCGGGTAAATAAAAACATTGATGCATAAAATCCCTGTTTTCATATTTCTATATCCATTTTCTACCTTTCATGCGTATTTTCCATTAGAAAATGAATGGAGGCGTTCCAGGTTTCTCTATATTGACAAACATATTCGATTAAGAACTTGATTGGCGCCTAAGTAATGTTAGAACCAGGGCTCTGTAATCTTGGCAAGAAGTTCAATCATGTTTGGATGTTTAATTGGACTGCAACGAGGCGGTAATGATGTAATTAGATTTTAGAAGAAGAAAAATAAAACAATTTTTATTTATTTCAATATACTATAACTTACTATCAAAATATATTCTCAATTAATGTGGATATTAGATACAAGAGAAAATATTAATAGAAGTCTAATTATTGATTCATATTTGAGTGTTCGTTGATCATACTTCGACACCCATACAACTACAATGTTAGATAAATGTTTATATTCCCGGCTACATGGGTACCACCATCTTGCTTTTTTCTCTCTTGAAACAACTTTGCTGTGTTTCGGAGAGAAGGGCAAGACAGGCAGTGTAATTACTGGCACCGAGTCTTAACATCTGTCTCAGGATAGGCAACACAAGAATGAGTCGTCTAAGCTAGTTCCAGGTAAATTAGTTTATGTTCATGGGCGACGCTAACCACTTACCATCAGATGGCACCTCTGCCAGTTTGCCTATCCAACTAACATAAAAATTCTATCGTTTTGGCATAAGTGAAAGAAAAGACGAAAGGATGCTGCAGTGGAAGGAAGAAGTTGGTGATGATGAACTATTAAAATTATAGCTTAAAATATTTGAAACAGTCATAATTAACATCGGCAATCGGAACATAAATTTTGTGATTATGTTTTCACCTTAAATATTAAAATAAACTTGGAGAAAATGTTTTAGCGTCAATAAAAAAAAATACTATGTGTTTCCAAACCAGATATAAACTAATTTTCTGACGACTTTAAAGCATTCTCGTTCATTTGGCAAATTAATCCACTTTAGTAATTCGAAAAAATTCCGACGGAAAATCTGAAAATGTCCGTAAATCCATTTTTCAAACATCGCTCCTTCACTACGGACGATTCCTACAAAACATTAATCACAGATTTAGCCTTCTTCCAACTAAAATGATGGCCACTGTAAAGGCCTACGGCTACGCAGAGACGCTGTGCCAAAAACATCCCCTGATTAAAGTGTCACTATACAGCCAAAAACAAAACGAATTTCACCCAAAAAACAAAGGAGCCTGTATGCTTTATATTCAGCAATTTTTATAATGATCAACACAATAACGTAAAATGCAAACATACTATATAATATTTATTTTACTTGAAATGTTTGTAAAAGTATATATCTCTTCAAAAATATATTACTGTAATGTATATGTTACAAAAGAAATTTATTTAGTATTTAAAAGTGTTATCGTAAATCGTTAATTTGAATAGATTTATGGTAGATAACGATTGTCACGCAAACGCGTTTCTTCAACCGATAGATAAGAGAAGGTAATTTCCGGTCACAATCACTACGACGCTTTATTTAATCAACAGTTACTGGCTATTTATTTTATTCCTTTTATCCCGTATAAACATTTTAAGAATTTGACATGATTCAAGTATACGCACAATTATCCTTCAAAGTCTTCGCTCGCATCAAAAAAAATATTCGCATCTTAATACCCAACTATTTCAATAAATATATTTGACAAGTTGTTTAAAAGTTGACAGCAGATTGAACAACGCACAGCATTAAAAATTAATTACGAAAACATAAATAAAAAATACTGTTATGTAACAAATGTTGTAAAAAGTTTAATAAAGTTTCACTTACCGCTCTTTTGAAGTTCAATGAAAGTTGAATGGGGATTATTTTTTAAAGAGATTATAATGTTGAGAATTACGAGTGTAGCGCGAGACGACGCGTCCTCGGAACGGTTCCGCGGCTCTACGCTACTGCGTCGGGGGTTCTCGGTTCGGGGAGTGGACCGCTCACGAGGGCGGCTCGACTAGGAATTGGCGTCACCCTCTACGGCAGGGATACCAGACACAAAATAAAATTCTCCCACAGGGTTCCAAGTAAATTCGATTCGCCTACCAGAATGAATCCATGAAAGCGCAATGACGTTTAAATTGTAAATTTCATTGTACTTTCACGGATTCTTTCGTTGATTAAGCTCCACGCCTGGTAAATAAAAAAAATGTTGATTTGCATGAGTGTTTTCGCGTATTTCGACTTTTAGTTTTCAGTAATTATAATAGCGATTTTTCGGCTAAAATTAGCAGTGTATTTAGAATTAATGTGATTTTTTTTATGTTTGTAATATGAACTAAAATAATAAATAATGCCCTGATAATAGTAAAATAGCTATGAAGCATATATCTCTCAAGGCAACCATGAGATAGACTATAATCAGTCTTGATTAACGGTGATACTCAAATTATGGTATATTTGGTCGTATAAAAAATACTGATATACTTGTAGTGTTGCCTGTGTCACAGAATCGCGAAATGCATGTTATATGCACAGTAGCTATGTAATACGAATAAACCTATAGTATATAACTATATATGTGGGCTGGTCACAGGCTCAGGAGAACGGATGGCCGATGGGGCAATAAGGTTCTAGAGTGGAGGCCACTTTTAGGTAGACGAAGTTGTTGGTCGGCCATTAACCAGGTGGGAAGACGATCTCCGTGCGGTGGCCGGTCCATGTTGGATGCGAGTGGCAAGGGATCGGCCGTCTTGGCGTTCATTGAGGGAGGCCTATGTTCAGCAGTGGACGGATAGAGGCTGATGATGATGATGATATAACTATAGGTTTATTCGTATTACATAGCTATAGTAACGTGTAAGTAGTATAAAATATTTCAATAACCTTTCGCACAGTGCATTGATGACAAAGAAAATAATTTTCCAAATTCATTATAATCATCATCATCATCATCAACTTCAAACCGTCCACTGCTATCATAGGCATCCTTTAATAAACGTTAAGACCGCCGATACCTTACCACTCGCATCAATATATACAATCTCTACTTTTATTTATTTTTTATAGAAGAGGGGGCAAATCTATCTATAGTCTATCACTTACCACCAGGTAAAACGACTGTCCGTTTTACCTGGTGGTAAGTGATAGACATCCATAGACATCAGCTACATCATTAGCTGGTGCGTTGCCGGCCTTTCAAATATAAGTATGCTCTTTTATTGAACCTACCGTGTTCTATAGAAAATTACGTCGATGTCTATACAGACACGCGAGGGGTGATTTTGTCGGGCACACACGACAGTCGCGCCGCGCGTGGCTGGCAACCCCGCTATGGTTATGTAACGGCCAGAGTAGCGCAACGCGGCCCAAACCCCACTCCCCGCTTTCAGAGAAAAGATGAATGAGCAAAGTTTCCTAACGGACGTTAGTCCATAGATCGCGCTTGGTTTCAGATCGGCCCACAGTTACGTAAGCCCACGCATGCGCAGCGCGCGCCCCACAGTGGGACCAAACACGACCCCCACGCCCGCGCCGATGCTTTTATCGTTTTTACTCCAAACGCGAGCAAAACAAGTTCCACGTCATCAAACAATCGACTCGATTCATTCACAAATGAAAATTACATTCGTAGATATTTAACATTTTTTTTCGGAGCAATCTATGCTAACGGCCCGAAGGCCCTAATGCTACATTGGATTAGTATGAGCCCATTTGGCTCACTTTTGGTTTGTAAAAGTGGGGGGGTGGCCCCCGCCAACCGTGCAGTCTGCGACCACACGGCCTCCTGGCGTCGAGTTGGTGTCAGTGGCGGGACTGGGCCGCGTCACCGTCGGGTGGGGACAGATATTTAACGTTTAATAAGATACTATATGGAACTAGCAGCTACCTACATACTTATTTACTAACCGACGTGATTTATAAACCTTCAAGAAATGTGTACACTCATATTTAAAAGGCCGACAACTCACCTTTTTTTGGTAACATTTTTGCATAACAAGGAAATGCATTTCGCATGTACCCAGGTTATCTCAGGTAAGGTTTCTGGGCCATATGTGGGACTTACACTTGGGAGTGCACTACCGAAATTAAAATACTAGCAAGCGCCTTCAGCCGATTTTTGAGGGTACCGGTTCTGGAGGCAATAGGAACACCTCAGCGACGCCAGCAACTGAGCATCCTCTGGTGTAGGGTTTCTATAGATGTCTCTAATCATTTACCATCAGGTGAGTTGACTGTCCGTTTGTCCCCTCTTCTATAAAATAAAACTTAAATGTACAACATTAAACGTTTTTTTATTAATGATTTATTAATAGAACACTATACTACAAGTATATTTGTAGTGTTCTATAAAAAAATACTAAAAAGTTATAACTCAAGTATTGGCCTTGTTATATAATAATAAATAAATAAATAAATAATAAAAGATAAAGACTAAAGAACATAGTCATTATAATGAGCGAAATTCGCGTAAAAAAACCGAAAACAATATAAAAACTAAAGAGTTCTTTGTTTATTTCTTCTTCTTCTATTCGGAACTAACAGTCAGATAAAAAACAATTGCATTTAAAGACCCAAATATTTTAAAAGGAAAAATTCCAATTCCACAATTTTTTATTTTAGGGCGGGGAACAGCTAGTCGTTTAATATTCCTATTACTAATGCAATTTAATTAATGACATTTTATAACATACATTTTATATTTTAAAATATATTTCTTCATATTGCAATAAACATAAAACTAGTCACTACGCTTTCAACTTTATTATGTTGTAACTCGCTACGGCGTAGACACGCTCTACGTTTGACATATAAATAAAGTTGGCATTTTTCGTCGTAAATATGAATTTATTACGCATCTCTTTATTAATATAATCTTGATGCAAAGATGTATGGAACTTTTGTACTGTCGGAACTTGCACCTCGATGAAATTTTTATCATAGCATGCAATGCGCTTGTAGACGCAGTACACTGCATCACGAGTTCATTTACGTTGTGTCGCTTTACTTCTATTACATTTGTATAATTTACAAGCTTTTATTTGACATAATATGTTTATACATATTCATATGTTTGATCGAGATAATATTATTTAGTAAAATTAAGACTAAATACAATAAATTTGTGACTATGAAAATTTATAAAGAATAGATGTATTATAGTTTCCGTTTAAAGATAACACATTACACATGAAAATGGTGGTTGCTTTGGCGTTTATTGTCAATAATCACTACTTTATTAGTGAACAAAACCAGGCTGACGGTGATTATATATATATATATATATATATATATACATAGAGATATCCACAGTGAGGTATATTTATTATCAAAGGAGCCAACCCCACACGACGTCCGGCTCAGATCGGCACCGACAGAGACAATGGGTAAAGAACTGCGTCTGATATAGCTTAATAGTTCCAATAAATCCCATATATATAAGCTATATACATGCCGTACAGCCGTGTCCATATCTTTTATATAGATACAGATTATTATTTTTACAAATTGACTGCGAAAATATAAAATAACCAATTTGTACATACATTAGATTTCATAGTTGGATATTTTTTTTAAAATTGTGTGAAAAGTGGTCATCTAAGTAAAACATTTGGTATCAATGATATATATGATAACCAAACCCTACGGTGTAGTAAGTGTGTGCATGTCCTGGATTACTTACCACCGTATGACCCAACTGGCCGTTCACGCCGTCATATTCTATATTAAAAAAGACAGGTACTATACTATAAAAAAAACTAAACTATACAATACACGTTCATCATAGTAATCTTTGGACTTTGACGAGTCATAAGATCATTTCAAAATAGTTAAATATTATTTAACCGTATATCTTTCTCATGACCAGAACCTTAATAAATAATGAAAAGAGCTCACTAATATTTTACGTGTCATAAAAATATAACAAAGATTCCCCACAGCCACATTACATTTCCTAAAACAAGGACATAAGACTCCCAAAATTCTCACATCAAATATTCAGTAGAAACATAGTCGCCTAAAACTCTCACGACATTTTAAAAACCTATTAACTTGATATAATATAGTAATTAGAACGCTACTACTTGTACAAATAAGATTTTTACCCCTCATATTTATTTATGGTCATTTTTTCATGTGTCAATGAGTCTCGCGGAATATAGAATATAGAGCTCCGTGAAATAACAGTGAAAACGTGGTGATAAAAGTGTGTATTTAAGAACGTATTGGAAATTTTGGCATCAATCATTTCAATTTATTTCAGTAATTCTAACACGAATAAAAACATAACTTGATGACCTAATAACTCATAATAAAAACCTTATTTTATTAGTTTTTAAAACATGATCAGGTAACTTCTGTAATAGAGAACAAAATATCAAACATACCTCTTTTTGAAAATGATATTCACATCTTATGGGAAATTGGGACCAGTTTAAGCCTCTTAACTTTCTTCGTAGACGAGTCCATATATTATGTTCTTTAAAATGTTAGAAGGAATTTCTCCAATTATCGTTCTTAACGCAATAAAATAACAAAAGCCATTTTGTCGTTTACGTCCTTTAGTTATAAGCTCGCGCGCGTATGGAGAGCCTCAACCCGCTCAGGACGCTCAACCCCCCTGGCACGTTTTAGAATTATTGTTTAACAATGCGTCGCCTTAAAAGTGATATATTTTAATCATTTTAATAATAAAAATATAACAACGTTAAATAAAAATCTTATAACATTCTTAAATGTTTTCATAATTTTACTATACGATATCAATGTTGGTTTGGATACAAAATTCAGAGGCGAATAATAAAGTCAACATTCTGTGTGCATTTTCCATTACATAATTTCCAAATACAAATAACCTATAACTGTCATACAAATAAAATAACTTTCAGTTAGTAACTTATGTATACCTACTATTATAAAGAGGTAAAGTTTGTGAGGTTGTAATCTTTAGATCCACTGATTTTGATAGTTATTTTACCAATAGAAAGGTAAAAGAAAGAAGAATCAAAATACCAAAATACATTATTTGTGAGTGTTTAAGTCAAAGGCTATAAAAAAGTGCGCGCGTACAAAGTACATATATGTCAGATGTGAAACTTATTTGGCAAACTAATTTTCAAATCTCGTTTATGTTTATCTAAAGCTTTTTTCCGAGAATTTCTATGGGACTCATCACTCTCTCCCTCTTCTTGGACAGAAACGTTGCAAATTTTCGTGACGTTTCATTCATCAAGTTCCACTTCAAAAATAATGAACAACAATCCGGGTACGTTTTTGTTTCTATGTTAATGCAGGCTAAGCTACAGGCAACAGCTAGTTACAAATAAGTGAATAAAGTAACACATCGACAAGGATAAAATAAGTAAATGCATCAAGTATTAGACTACAGCTTTTAGCGACTTTATTCTTATAAGTTTATGTTTAAGTAAGCAATAATACTTCAAGCTTTATGGAATCAATCGAGGTTTTATTGATACACTCTAAGTTTTAGTCTTTGTAAATATTTCTTTTTAATAACTAATAAGATAGGCTGAATAATAATAAAAAAGTGTATCCTTAGATATTTTGTTTTGTAATTTAATATTCATGTAAGTAAAAAGTTTACTGGTAACAAATATAGTATTTGTTTTTAAGTTCAATTAATAATGGACGGATTCAGTTGTTACGTTTTTATCTTTAGATCGTCTTTCATATTTATAATTCGATAACCTACTTCATTTTCATCATTACCAAACCTTTACCATTCATGGCCATAGATCTCTTTATTATAATGTATAATTAATATTATCGGTATGGAAAAAAGATATGTTATATTCAAGGATATTACCTAGAACTCTTGTAAGTTCATTACACAATTAGATTAACTTGACTCGATCATAAAAAATCCCAAACATAGCATAAATTCAAGCAAAGCCTGTACACATTTGTAGGAAAAAATATTTCTTTTAAATTTGAAATTTATATCATAATTTTCTTCATTTCGACCTACGTAACCTATGTTTATTAAAATTTAATTTATTTCACTTTTTCGGTACAATAACTTAAAAAACCATAAAATAACAACTGTTTCGGGTGGGCCGATGCAATACCGTGCCGCCCGCGGCCCCGCAGTCGCGGTAAACGTAGTGATTACATTCTCTTGGGTCGCGGTTTGGCCGCTGTCACGGTCGGATCTGTGTCAAATTTTTCTTTACGTGTTTTAAACAAAAATGGCAAACAAAAACAATAAAACGAAGAGTAAGATCTCAATTTCAACATCGAGAAGGAGATCAGTCAAAAAGAGATGTATGAAAAAGTAAGTACTCGTATATTATTATATTAAAGTTAACTGTTTTTTTTATATAACATACCATGACACAGAATCAGGATGTATATGAAGCAGTTAATTTTGATACCGGTAACCGATATTTTTTGAATTTATAGTTTTGCTACTATTATATATATAAATCAAACAGATTCCTTTTTAACCGACTGTGCCAAAAGAAAGGAGGGTAATGTTATTCGGATGAATTTATGTAGGTAAGTACGTTTATGGCCCCTCCTGCTGACTGAACGGCTTTAGTGATTTTCGTAAATGAGGATGCTATTGAACGGAAATAGACATACAATCTAAATTTTACATTTACAATAAGTGTTGTTGGGAAAATACTCCCTATATTTTAAAATAAAATTAACAACTGGCATTCCTATTTCAGCTTGAAGTTTAACACTTCAGATGAAGTACCGCATTCAGAAAATTCACTTTGGTACAATGGAAATAAAACTGAAGTCCGCAGAAACCTTGAATTTCGAGACTGCTGACTCTAATTGTAACAGCTTGAAGCTCCTAATCAGTGACACCTTAGTGAATATACAGAAGAATAGGAATGATATACCTGATCTCAGACCAAACTTTGGAACTGAAGCGTAGACGAAAGGAATTAAAAGTCAAAGGACTAAAAGATTTAGAGGTGAGCCAAGAGTATGAAAAGTTTTATGCCAAACCATTTCTAAATGGTTCAGAATTGATAAAGACAAATATACAGTAAGTACTTGCTCAGAAATTGAAAAACAATTCTTAAAGTACCAAATTGCAAACCTATTTAGGAAAGTTTGTTTACTTACTAAAGAATTTAAGCATAAAACACGGCTAATAACATTAACGGTACATCTCTTCATCTATAAGAATAAATCGCTGAAAGAAGCTATTGTGAAGAGTTGTACAAAAGCAATACGATGATTGACGTAGTGTGCCCTATGTACGATTGGGATAATTTAGAACTGCTGGAGTCTAAATCTCTGCGATCCAATGATATACATTTGATCGCTGCTCTCAACTCCCTTAAAATGAGGAAAACATCAGATTCTGATGCAATAACGGCAAAGTTTTCAAATTTCTAGGTGAATCTGGCATAGATGGACTCCACGTAATTTGTAGCTAAAATGGCCTGTTAGTCTAGTGGTTAGTGATCCTTACTGGTAAACCAGAAGGTCGTGGATTCGATCTCCACACAGGACAAATGTTTGTGTAATGAACATGATCATTTGTTCTGTGTCTGGGTGTAATTTATCTATAATATGAACGTTTTTTTATTTTTTATTATGTTAGTTGGATAGGCAAACGTACCACCTGATGGTAAGTGGTCGACGTCGCCCATGAACATAAACTAGTATACCTGGAACGACCCCAGGCAACTCATTTATGTGTTGCCTATCCTGAGACATAAGATGTTAAGTCTCGGTGCCAGTAATTACACTGCCTGTCTTGCCCTTCTCTCCGAAACACAGCAAAGCTGTTTCACTTGAATGTATTTAAAAATATATCAGTATTTATCATTTGTTCATCATTTTTTCATTGTATCATCAAGGCAGACCTAGTTTGGAACAGATAGGCGTGTGTGAGTTGTCCCAGCATATTATTATTATTATTATTATGGGCTACTGGCAAATGGCAAAAGGACTGGACAGACTCTATTTTACGACATCTACACAAAAAGGGTTTCACAAATCAATGTGTTCCATCGCCACACAGCCACGTTATCCCAGAGACAGACACGTTTTCAGGAGTTGCCAATCAAACGAAAACTATTAAGTACTACTAACAAGTAAAAAAAGTGATATTAACATCAAATGAGGCTGACTTTTAATAAATTAATACAAATAACGTTGTGTTTTAACAATAATATACTTTTAATAGGTTAGACACTGAGGGGTTTTTAAGTATGAAAGCTAGACGTAATTAGAAAGTTCTTAAAATTATGTAATCAAAGCTAACCCTGAATTAATGACTTGTTTCTACGCCTGTTGTTTTAATATATTCAACATATTTTTAGTGGTAACAAAAGGGCGTACAGAAATCATATTAGATTTTAATAAAATAATTACAGCTCTGGAGTAAGTGTCTTAATGTTTGTAAGATAGTTATAAATTGAATACAGTACTTTAATAAGAAATTACTTATTCATCATAATAAAACAATATTCTCTTTTGTACGCCCCAAAATTAGTATCAACTTTTTTACTATATAGTAGACTTTGCCAAAATTGCGTTGAAAAAAAGAGGCGTATTTACCGTTTATCAAAAACTATGAGTGTTATAATTTGAAAAGTCTTACCAGACGGTAAGTTATGTCGAAAAAGAATGCCAAATATCAGCCTTATACAATCAACTAGTTTTGTCTTATTCATTATTTTGTCTTTCCTGTAAAACTGTACTTTAGTATACGCCCCTTTGTTATGAAGCCCTTGATATACATCCATTCAATAAAAAGCGGTTATTTTAATATTACAATCAGGCACTCCAATTTTTTATCTGTATAGATAACTACCAAAATCGGTATAAAATTAAATGATAGTAAGTATGAACAGCTCTATATAGTTTAAGTTTAAGCTCTATATGTCACTTGCCACATACGTAATAAAATTCAAAATTCTCGCATTGTCGTAATGCGTAAAGTCTCGCGGCCGCCACATACGCGGCGCCCCACACCTCATCACCCAGAGGGGTAAGTAGCGGTCTGCATCCTCGCCTTAATCATAGAGAAATTACATAGAAGAGATGTCATTAGACACTTTCTTCATATAATGTAGTGTCGCAACTGTGCGGGGGTACGGGGGGCTTCAAATAGCAGCAAGCCATCTAGCGACCAGTAGCCAAAACAAGTAATTTATTATATTGGCAGACGTTTTAATAGTTCTACTATATTTCACTAGGTGCTGCTAGCGCAAAAGCCAGGGCCGTGCTCAGATTTTTTTCTTAAGCTTAGATGTTATTTTAAGACAGATTCACTACGCAAACTGGCATTTTACTTCAGATAATGGCCAAAATTAAATAAAACACTCTGTACCTCCACCTTACACAACGATTGCAATGAGACTGGCTCGGGTACGGAATTTGGCGTGGTATTTGTTGCCGCACATTACAAGTACGGCGCGGTATCTAGTCGTAGCGTAGCGGAGACCAATTTTTCATCTGTGATATATATATATTATATATATATATATATAGGTTCAAACCTTAGAGTGTACGTAATATAGTTCAAACGGAGTCGCTCGGCAGTTTAAACTAATGCACAGTTTAAA
Source organism: Helleia helle (assembly GCA_963853865.1). Lineage (NCBI taxonomy): Eukaryota > Metazoa > Arthropoda > Insecta > Lepidoptera > Lycaenidae > Helleia > Helleia helle. Next base: position 13,893,616 of record OY971420.1, read on the forward strand.
CGATGTGTGCTCGATTAGCTACCATTGACCTTACGAAATAACCGAGACAGAGGATTGAACTCTCTTTCGTGGGTTAAACTACAGCTTGGCCAAAAAAGAGTCTGGAAAAAATGAGGGTGCCACTTTCACTTAGGTCTCATCTCATCATAATATAGGAAATCAGTAAGAGAATTTAATCAAATCGTTAAAAATAAATGTGAAACACTAAACGTTACTCAAAATCTAGTTTTGTTTTTTTTGTCGGTCAAGTATTAAGATCATAGGTTTCCTTCCATTTAGTAAAATATTTAGTACCACTTGTCACCACTTCATACTCTTTTTTGTCAAGCTGTACAATTGATCTTACGGCCCTAAGGGGTGTTAATAAAACATTACAATAATATAGCTTATATACCAAAATAACGCTTAGGCTATAATTAATAAATATATTGTGTGAACTGACCAAATCGAATCCTGCGCAGACGAAGTCGCAGGCACCAGCTAGTATACTGTAATATCTAGAGGTAGAGATATCTTTCAATATTTCCTGTAACAAGGTTTTGCTTCACCTTACCTACCAATACAACTAGCTGAAACTTTTCCACAGCTAAACCTTAAGTCGTGGTCCAACATAACAATTTTTAATTATCTTCAGTACTTTTATACATTTTTACAATTATTATAACACATATTTATTTTTAAATAAAAGACTGACTAAGTTGAATTTTAATTTTTCTTTTATTAATCATCATCACAATCCTAAATATCCTTAAAAATGTAAAGAAATACTGGCCAAATTCCTTTATTATTTTTAGAACGATATTTTTACTATTTTTAAATTCTTATTTAATAGAAATAAGTGGGATATTTTTTTTGTTGCCCTTCCCTGTCATCATACCTTTGCATACAATTTTCAGCACTATTATAATGCAATAAAGTTTCTATTGAACGAACAGAAACAGTCAAGCATTTTGGCGCCAGATGTTACTTGTCCTTGAAAGGTCAGAAAAGGGACAGGAAAGATCGATAAATATGGAAATGGGAAAACAACCAATAAAAATTACCATCGATAGAATGTAACAAAGATGATTCATAATATCATCATCATTATTTATATATCCCACTGTTGGGCACGGATCTCCTCCTCGAAATGAAGCGAGGAGTGTAAAGCTGGTCTAATGCGGGGTTGTGATCTTTATGCGCCTTCAGAAACTTTACCTTGTCAGTAATGCAGGTTTCCTCGTGTTTTCCTTCATCGGTGAGCAAGCCTTGTTCTCACGTTTATGTGCATAGGGAAATATTCTAATTCTTCTTTGTCGTTACACTCTTGACAGAGCGGTCGTGGTCGATACTTCAGCAGCATCGTTGTTGGTGGCCCGCCTCATAATTCAACGCCGTTCCTCTCTTGAACCTAGTTTTATTGAGCACACGTAGAGGTTCTTTTGTGATTATTTTAACTAGGTCAGTCCATCTTTTCGGTGCCCTGCCGCATACTCGATTGCCCAGGGAAATATAGAAAATACTAAATATGTTACGTATACCATAATCAGGTATAGTCAGGTAAGAACCCAAACTCACTCAAGAGGCTGAGCCCAACACCACTAGACCATCGCTCGCTTAAAAAAGTCAGCGTGCTTATTTTAATAGCGTCAGTATACCTTTATACCTAACATCAGCTGGAACCCAGTATTGAAATAACCCTTCTCGATTAAAGTGGCTTTCCCTGTTAACATACCCTTATAAATACGTTATAACTTCTAGACCAGAAACGCGGTTTGCTGCATATTTGATGATTCTGCGTTTGTATTTTTGTTAATATTTCATAAGTTTTTAAACTCATCGTTTTTCACTTTTAGGCTCCCAACAAACGTGTTTTTTTTTTCAAAAACTATTACAAAACAGTAAATTCGAATGTATATTTGTTTGTATTTATTTCTTTTATACAAGTGGATCACGTTAAGGGGAGAACTTAAGCACATATATGGTGAATTACTGCCTTCATGATCTTTTTTTTTCTTTAACGCCGGGAAATGCTCTGAGGCATCCCACTGGGGAGTGGGTCTCCCCAGGCGGGTATGTGGGACTCGCTGCACCCGAAAGATGGTAAGTGGACGTAGCTCTACCCACCAAAACCCGGCAAGTGCCACCAATGCCGCCTTTAGTGAGGTGCCCCGGATTTGTTGAGCTAACAGGGCACCTCGACGGATAGTCAGTCTCTCAGGGGACCAACGCCTCCACAGAGGGGTTGTCCCGCACCACAGAACATCCCCTGCCTACGTCGGGATAGTATAATGGGGTGAGGTTCCCGTCCTCACTCCTTGCCCTCTGCTCTTTTGTCCCCTCTTCTTATAAGAGGGGTACAAAGAGCACCCTCGGCTCAATTCGCTTCGCCCAAGGTGCTGGGCACACCTTAGGCTACTAAGCCCCACCGCCACGTCAAGTCCTGAACCATGGTGGGGTGTAGAACATGAACCTGTAGGTACTGGACGTCCAGAAAAATTCAACTACATGGAATATAATCATGATTTGTGATGTCAATAATCGCTAATGCAACAATACTAAACCCTTTTTAGTTTAGGTGTTTTTGTTTAGTATTATTGCAAGTAATGGTAATAATTACAGCAATATATGGATATGAGCAGAAGCTTCATCATCATCATCAGCCTCTATCCGTCCACTGCTGAACATAGGCCTCCCTCAATGTAATAGTCGGAACTATATACATAGATTTAGTGTAGTTCCTAAACATGTAGGGTGTATAATGGAAAAACAACTGTGTTATCGCTAATTTACTCAAAACGGATATTACAAAAATGCTCTGAGGGGATTCGATAGAGAATATCCATATTTTTTGTTTAGCTTAGCTTAAAAGATAATTATCTACGAATAAATTTGAGCCTAACCATTAATAACGGTATTGATGCCAATCTAATATAGTTGTTTTGAAAACGAACATAATATATTTTAAGACCTCTGTAGCATCAGTAAGGACACAACTTTTTATGTTTCTGAGTATAAATCTTGGGCTCAGTATAGTAATATTAAGTCAAAGTAAGTCTATGCAGTGGCATAAAAAGGGTACACGAAGTCTTAGTCAGTGACGACCCCCATAGACATCCGTACAACCAAAAGTTACGCTAATGCGTTGCCCTCAAATCAGATAAGTATCAGTTTGATAAGTTCAAAGTAGCAACTAGTAATCTGCCAATTAATTTAGGCACTCATACAACTTTGATGTCAGACACGAATTTCATATTTAACTATGATGTATTAATAATGATTTTAGAATTAATTAGGCTATTCGAAAAATTATTCGACCAAAAAATTTAATAAATGATATTATTAACTGTCCCACTTCTGGGCACGGGTCTTCACCTCGAAATCAGGCGAGGAAGGTTTTTGGCCCATAGCTCACCGATGTGCTGGCCCATGCGATGGCTGGCGCGTTAGTGAACTTCACACACCTGCAAAGACATCAGGCATGCAGGTTTCCTCACGATATTTCCTTTATCGGTGAGCAAGCGATGGTCTCATGTTCAGGTGCACATAGAAATTTAGAAAAACCCATTTCTAGGCATTACAGGGGGGTCAGAATCGAACCCGGACCTCTCGGCTCTCACTCAAGAGGCCGAGCCCATATCCACATTAGACCATCGCCGCTCAAATTTTAGTACATATTCCACATCCACACCCATTCATCCCACATAAAGATTCCTGATAAGTACTATTCATATAGTTTTCAAAAAATATATAGAACTCAAGACATGTGTATATGTGGTGGGAACCAATAATATTTTTAATTAAGAAAGAAGAGCTGAATCTTCTAGTACAGATCTTCTAATAAAGAAGGTTCAGGTTTCTCTGACTCATTACATAAAAACATATTTGTGAAAGACTTCAAGAATTACTATTATTATTATTATGGGGAACTGTTTTTTTTTTTTTATTCTCAGCTCATGGCTGATTTTAGCTACATTTACGAGCTGAAACTAAGTTAATGAATCACGTGGTGGTTCGCACTATCCTGTAGGTATGGCGGTTTTTTGTTGGATAATAATATAGTTGGATTCTTTCAGGTCTAAGAGTTTAATGTTTTAGGTGTTTATTATTTTTAGAAAGAAAGAGAAAAGAATTATATTTATTTGACACAAAAAATATACACGTACATATCTGAAAAGATATAAAAAAACAATACTATTATTATAAAATAATATGATTATCTTGATTCAATGCTATGTTCGACGATGTGTATATTAATTAGAATTATGACGCAACATTAATAATTCCGCTCAAAGATGACGGTAATTAATTTTGGCGTGTATGTGTTTAACATCTATAATGTGTACAATATGTAAGAGTGTTAGTTGGTTTACATGTAGCGCGGAAAATATCTTAATAACATTATAATTTAATTATTTAATATCTTTTATACAGACAAGTTTGTCAACGCACGTGCCAGTCCTGATATAGTGGGCCTAATGACTATAGATGTTGTTAATCACTTACCACCAGGTGCACTAACTGTTCATTTGTCATCTTTTCTATAAAAAAACCTCGGCTTACAGCCAATGCCCCAGATTCTGAATTAATCAAATAAATAATATAAACATGATAATGTGAGGCTTAGAATTAAAAATGGTTAGAATTTTTAAGTAGAATGTTGTCACTCTTGCTTAAGGAAACTACTTCGCTTCCACTCCGTGGAGGAGGTGCACCAATAAAGACATCAAATAGAGAAGTTTTGAAACTTTCTTCAGACAGGTTCGCCTCTTGCTTTCAAAAACTCGATCGCAAAGCTGTAAGGGTCAATTCAGATCTGGCAAAGGTATTCCTCGAGTACTTTTCAAATCAACTAAATAAAAACCTTATGTCTTTCATATATAGCTGTTTGTAGCATGCATCGCAATAGTCTAATGAAAAAAAGTATGTTGCACAACCACTATTTTCGGATTTATTGGAACGAAACAGATTAGTATATTCTGCCAAATTTTAAATCTATTTGATTGATTCTCAAATTGTGTGAAATACGTTTTACCGGATTGACACGATTTGTACAGCTTTTCTTTTCTACATTAAAATCAATTAATGCTAATGAAAATTTTTATCAATGTGTACTTCTTAATTTTTTAGACTGTCAAATTCCCTCAAAAAACATCCAATCCAAAATAATGTGAGGTAGAATTAAAATAGAGTATACACATCACTGTGATGTGCGTTTGTGTGTGTTTGTGTGTTTTTGTGGTTGTGTATGTGTCTGTATAAGGATTTAATTTAATAAACTAATCATTAATTGTATATAAACTGTTTCAAAGAATTACCGCTAAAACTACCCCACGAAATGTATTCTCTATATTAAGTTTGAGTGGTACCAAGAGGAAACCTTCCCCTCTCCACCTCCTCCCCTCCCCCTCTTAATTTCTGGGCCTTGATTCTAAGTATTTCCCCAAACTACATCTATATCAGAAATTATGGTAGTTGAAAAACATTATCTATATCTTAGTGCAACGGAGGCTAGGATATTATAGTGAGTCCATCTTGAGCCAGCACAAACTAACTGGAAGGCACGAGAACATGCCACGTATGGTTGTCCGTCTGAAAAACATGGTGTATCCAATCTAACCTTCATTCCTGAGTAAACTGGGCTCAGTGGTTAACTTAGCTTAAAACCAATGTCAAACAATGTGAAGCTAACTTTAAGTTTAAAGAGATAGGACCCAAAGATATTTTAAATGCATTTAACTTATTAAACAATAAAAATACCCCAGATTTATGGGGAATATCTGTAAAAGTCACTAAGCTCATAGTTGATGTAATTGCACCCCATCTAGCAACAATTTTTAATAAATGTATTGATAGTGGCGTTTTTCCTGACTTAATGAAACATAGTCGAGTCTTGCCTCTTTTTAAATCTGGCAGTACATCAGATGTTACAAATTTTCGACCAATATCAATACTCCCCTCATTTAGTAAAATTTTTGAAAAAATTATGTTAAATCAGTTACTATATTACTTTGAAACCAATATGTTACTGCACAAAAAACAATTCGGATTTAGAAAGGGTCTCTCCACAACAGACGCTGGCGTTAACTTAATTGACCACATTTATGAGGCCTGGGAGGAGTCACGTGATGCTTTGGGAGTTTTCTGCGACTTATCCAAGGCGTTTGATTGTGTACAGCATGAGACCTTGATCAGGAAATTACGCCACTATGGGATAGACGGTACGGCACTGGATCTTTTGAATTCCTATCTTAAAAACAGGACTCAAAAGGTCGAGATAAATGGTAAAAGATCATCCGGGACTAAAATAGAGATGGGGGTCCCACAGGGGTCCATTCTAGGTCCATTTCTTTTTCTAATTTATGTAAACGATTTACCTTACCTAGTTAAAGATAGTCAAGAGGTAGTGTTGTTTGCTGATGATACTTCACTTATTTTTAAAATCAAACGACAAGAAACTAATTATGACGAGGTAAACAACACACTTTCGAGAAGGGTACATTGGTTTAGCGTTAATAACTTGCATTTAAATAGTAAAAAAACTAAATGCATAAAATTTTCCTTGCCAAATGTTAAGCAACTGCAAACAAATGTACTCTTAGACAGTGAAAACTTGGAATTGGTGGACTCCACAGTTTTCCTAGGAATAACTCTAGATCTTAAGCTGCAGTGGGGTCCCCACATAGCTAAATTGGCGAATAGACTCAGTTCAGCAGCATATGCAGTGAGAAAAATAAGACAGTTTACTGATGTAGATACAGCGCGAATAGTATATTTTAGCTACTTTCATAGCATTATGTCTTATGGCATACTTTTATGGGGAAATGCAGCCGACATAAACAACATTTTTGTGCTGCAGAAGCGGGCTATTCGTGCAATTTACAAGTTGCCTCCCTATTCATCTTTGAGAGAAAAATTTAAAGAAACAGGAATTCTGACTGTCACCTCTCAATACATCTTAGAAAATTTACTGTATGTCCGTAAAAACATAAATGAATTTTGTAAGAAAAGTAATATTCATAGTAGGAATACACGTAATAGACACAGGTTACATGCACCAATGATTAGACTTTCGAAAGTAAGCAATTCTTTTAAAGGCAACTGTATACGCTTTTACAATAGGATCCCAGAAAACGTTCAAAAGCTCTCCATAAAAAAATTCAAAAAAGTTGTTAAAGAACGTTTGTGTGGTAAAGCATATTATAAAGTAAAAGATTTCATGGAAGATACCACACCCTGGGAATAAGGCGTTCCTCCCGGGCATTTCAAGATAAGATGTTAAAATTGTTATTAATATATATTATTTGAAAAGATTAGTTCCACTGAGTTTGTTTCGCCGGTTCTTCTCAGTGGGCTTACCTTGGAACCGGTGGTAGATTCAATTGACGTTCAAAAAGATACTGTATTAGTACTATTTTGAATTAAAAAAAATTGAATTTGAATTTGGTACAATGTATCAAATCACATAACCCGCTGGACTCGCCTACCATACATTAGCACTCATTTTAATTCCACCGTCTCCTAAATAAGAAATAAAAAATACTGCCAATAAGAAAAAAAAATAGCGAGGGCTGCGTGTACTCAGAATGTAACACATTACTCTAACATCATTAGATACTACTAAATATTCAAATATTCGCATAATCATAATCACAACACATCCCTAGCTTACACTTTTTAGCTTTACCAACTAACAAAGAAATAGCAGCTACTTAAGAGTACACGCAGCATTAGCACCCGAAACAATTCATTTAGAAGAAAAAAACTACGCCACAGACATCGTTTGACCTTGAGACTTATTGTCATCGCAAATGCTAATCTAATTGGAAATTGGCCCCTCAAACGTGTTTCAATTGGCACATCTGTTGGAATAATAAGGTTTCATTTAATACTACTTTTGTCCGCAACTTGCCATTTGAAGGATTCGTTGCATTCGGCAACATTCAAGCAAGCGTTGAGCTCATCGGCGCACGTTGAACGTAAAATGACGGGAAATATTGGTCTGAAATCCCCTGAATATAGTAACAGAGTACTGCCAAATAGTTTGTCGTTGTTTTTCATATTTTTCAATGTCATGTTCAACGCTTCAACTAAATGTTTGTGATAGTTAATAGAATCAGGCGTTACTTTGCGGAAATCCATTATATAAGATTAAATTATAATTTGATTAGCAATAATCCCGCAAAACACGCAGTCTTTACTGCAAATGTGTGAGTGCACGCATATGCATGCATATAGCACCGCCCTCCTTTCCCACACTGCATATGCATACACTCGCATGCACCACCATCCTACATGCACCACAACCACAGTGTGTGGTGGTGGTCTTTTACTGTGGTTGTGTTGCATGTAGGGTAGTGGTGCACACATTTGCAGTAAAGACTGCGTGTTTTGCGGGATTATTGCTAATCAAATTATAATTTAATCTTATAAATGTTTGTGTGCCATAGTGCATTCATCCCAGATGATAATGTTAAACTGTGCCGTTGACGATTGTTTATTTATGTTGCACACTGCGTCTACATTATTTTGAATATTTGAATTATGATTGAAAAACATTATCTATATCTTAGTGCAACGGAGGCTAGGATATTATAGTGAGTCCATCTTGAGCCAGCACAAACTAACTGGAAGGCACGAGAACATGCCACGTATGGTTGTCCGTCTGAAAAACATGGTGTATCCAATCTAACCTTCATTCCTGAGTAAACTGGGCTCAGTGGTTAACATAGCTTAAAACCAATGTCAAACAATGTGAAGCTAACTTTAAGTTTAAAGAGATAGGACCCAAAGATATTTTAAATGCATTTAACTTATTAAACAATAAAAATACCCCAGATTTATGGGGAATATCTGTAAAAGTCACTAAGCTCATAGTTGATGTAATTGCACCCCATCTAGCAACAATTTTTAATAAATGTATTGATAGTGGCGTTTTTCCTGACTTAATGAAACATAGTCGAGTCTTGCCTCTTTTTAAATCTGGCAGTACATCAGATGTTACAAATTTTCGACCAATATCAATACTCCCCTCATTTAGTAAAATTTTTGAAAAAATTATGTTAAATCAGTTACTATATTACTTTGAAACCAATATGTTACTGCACAAAAAACAATTCGGATTTAGAAAGGGTCTCTCCACAACAGACGCTGGCGTTAACTTAATTGACCACATTTATGAGGCCTGGGAGGAGTCACGTGATGCTTTGGGAGTTTTCTGCGACTTATCCAAGGCGTTTGATTGTGTACAGCATGAGACCTTGATCAGGAAATTACGCCACTATGGGATAGACGGTACGGCACTGGATCTTTTGAATTCCTATCTTAAAAACAGGACTCAAAAGGTCGAGATAAATGGTAAAAGATCATCCGGGACTAAAATAGAGATGGGGGTCCCACAGGGGTCCATTCTAGGTCCATTTCTTTTTCTAATTTATGTAAATGATTTACCTTACCTAGTTAAAGATAGTCAAGAGGTAGTGTTGTTTGCTGATGATACTTCACTTATTTTTAAAATCAAACGACAAGAAACTAATTATGACGAGGTAAACAACACACTTTCGAGAATGGTACATTGGTTTAGCGTTAATAACTTGCATTTAAATAGAAAAAAAACTAAATGCATTAAATTTTCCTTGCCAAATGTTAAGCAACTGCAAACAAATGTACTCTTAGACAGTGAAAACTTGGAATTGGTGGACTCCACAGTTTTCCTAGGAATAACTCTAGATCTTAAGCTGCAGTGGGGTCCCCACATAGCTAAATTGGCGAATAGACTCAGTTCAGCAGCATATGCAGTGAGAAAAATAAGACAGTTTACTGATGTAGATACAGCGCGAATAGTATATTTTAGCTACTTTCATAGCATTATGTCTTATGGCATACTTTTATGGGGAAATGCAGCCGACATAAACAACATTTTTGTGCTGCAGAAGCGGGCTATTCGTGCAATTTACAAGTTGCCTCCCTATTCATCTTTGAGAGAAAAATTTAAAGAAATAGGAATTCTGACTGTCACCTCTCAATACATCTTAGAAAATTTACTGTATGTACGTAAAAACATAAATGAATTTTGTAAGAAAAGTAATATTCATAGTAGGAATACACGTAATAGACACAGGTTACATGCACCAATGATTAGACTTTCGAAAGTAAGCAATTCTTTTAAAGGCAACTGTATACGCTTTTACAATAGGATCCCAGAAAACGTTCAAAAGCTCTCCATAAAAAAATTCAAAAAAGTTGTTAAAGAACGTTTGTGTGGTAAAGCATATTATAAAGTAAAAGATTTCATGGAAGATACCACACCCTGGGAATAAGGCGTTCCTCCCGGGCATTTCAAGATAAGATGTTAAAATTGTTATTAATATATATTATTTGAAAAGATTAGTTCCACTGAGTTTGTTTCGCCGGTTCTTCTCAGTGGGCTTACCTTGGAACCGGTGGTAGATTCAATTGACGTTCAAAAAGATACTGTATTAGTACTATTTTGAATTAAAAAAAATTGAATTTGAATTTGGTACAATGTATCAAATCACATAACCCGCTGGACTCGCCTACCATACATTAGCACTCATTTTAATTCCACCGTCTCCTAAATAAGAAATAAAAAATACTGCCAATAAGAAAAAAAAATAGCGAGGGCTGCGTGTACTCAGAATGTAACACATTACTCTAACATCATTAGATACTACTAAATATTCAAATATTCGCATAATCATAATCACAACACATCCCTAGCTTACACTTTTTAGCTTTACCAACTAACAAAGAAATAGCAGCTACTTAAGAGTACACGCAGCATTAGCACCCGAAACAATTCATTTAGAAGAAAAAAACTACGCCACAGACATCGTTTGACCTTGAGACTTATTGTCATCGCAAATGCTAATCTAATTGGAAATTGGCCCCTCAAACGTGTTTCAATTGGCACATCTGTTGGAATAATAAGGTTTCATTTAATACTACTTTTGTCCGCAACTTGCCATTTGAAGGATTCGTTGCATTCGGCAACATTCAAGCAAGCGTTGAGCTCATCGGCGCACGTTGAACGTAAAATGACGGGAAATATTGGTCTGAAATCCCCTGAATATAGTAACAGAGTACTGCCAAATAGTTTGTCGTTGTTTTTCATATTTTTCAATGTCATGTTCAACGCTTCAACTAAATGTTTGTGATAGTTAATAGAATCAGGCGTTACTTTGCGGAAATCCATTATATAAGATTAAATTATAATTTGATTAGCAATAATCCCGCAAAACACGCAGTCTTTACTGCAAATGTGTGAGTGCACGCATATGCATGCATATAGCACCGCCCTCCTTTCCCACACTCAATATGCATACACTCGCATGCACCACCATCCTACATGCACCACAACCACAGTGTGTGGTGGTGGTCTTTTACTGTGGTTGTGTTGCATGTAGGGTAGTGGTGCACACATTTGCAGTAAAGACTGCGTGTTTTGCGGGATTATTGCTAATCAAATTATAATTTAATCTTATAAATGTTTGTGTGCCATAGTGCATTCATCCCAGATGATAATGTTAAACTGTGCCGTTGACGATTGTTTATTTATGTTGCACACTGCGTCTACATTATTTTGAATATTTAATTGAAGTTTAAATGCTCCCATCCAATAAAATTGCTGCAATCCCAGATGACGCAATGGCCAATGTGATTCAATTATTTGATCGGACTTCGGCGATAATTATCAAAATGAGGAACGATTTGCCACTTCCACGTGGTGCATCCAAAAAAAAGATCCACTTTGTACTGTGCAAACTGCGATTTAGTTGTGGGATATTGCGAGTAACAATTGCTACCATTTATATAGTATTACATACACTGCATTTCATGATTCATTTCAGTGTTTTTTAAATCACATGCACCTTCGTTAGTTTTGAATGTGGATCCGTACCATTTTGCGGTAGTTGCACTTTCTCTGATGCTCAACACATCTCAGCTGGCTCATTTCTGAATTTAAGTTCATAATAATGCGGACATTTCTTGTACATAGCACCAATGCCCACTTTCAAATGAGTATAGTATTCAATATAAGGCTCATACTGAAGGTTAGATGATGAAATGAATCAGATGTAAATGTTTGTTGGGCGTTGGCGTTGTTGGTTAATTGCTCTACGTGTCGCATCACTCTACGCAGTCGATACTCCGAATCAACGCGCTTGTCTTTGTTCTAATCATCTTTGTTGATATTGTTCAGCTGGTGCCTCTCGTAATAGTGATTCATGCAGTTGCGGTATGTTCACACGCACATCTTCATTATTATTGGAGTTTATTTGTATTTGTTCATCTGTTCTTCGGGATTCTATTTCCCATGTCTGTAGATCTATCTAGTCGTTGAGTTAGTCTTGTTAATCTAGTTCGTCGTTTGGGCCCAAATCAGACCTTTCGCGTCTTGCTGGTATTGTTCACTGTACAAAACACACAAATCTATCAAGTTAAAGTACCTAAAAACTCCTTGTTTCTCCCATGAAACAGTTTTGCTGTGTTTCGGAGAGAAGGGCAAGACAGGCAGTGTAATTGCTGGCACCGAGACTTAACATCTTATGTCTCAGGATAGGCAACACATAGATGAGTTGCCTGGGATCGTTCCAGGTAAACTAGTTTATGTTCACGGGCGACGTCGACCACTTACCATCAGGTGGCACGTTTGCCAGTTTGCCTATCCAACTAACATACAAAATATACTCTTAAAAAGAGTACATATTTATTGAAAATGATTCCCAAAAAATTTGCATGCACTGAGTGTTATTGGTTGTTAGTCCTTTAAAAATAAATTTTACAATTGATCAATTTTACATGTGAAAGCGTGGATATTTGTTACGCTTTCACGCGAAAACTACTTAACCGATCATCATGAAACTTTGTACACATATTCTTGGAGGTATTAGAAGTAACATAGGATACTTTATATAAAAAAACTAAAATCTTATCCTGTGCAGACGAAGTCGCGGGCAACAGCTAGTAAATAATAAATAGGAAATAATGAATGTTTGAAAATATTCTGGAATGGTTTATTTATACAAGTAACACAATGGTAGCTCGTGACGCGTGATCAAAACTATTGATTTATTTGAGATCATTTAATTAACTGAACGTGGGACTATCTCAAGCAAAATATGAATAAATAATTGTGGCACTGCAAAGTAGGACTGAGAAAGTAAAATGATAAGTATAAGCGTCACTGCTACGATCGACGCACAATGAATATTAATGGTCGAAAAAGGTTTATGCCCTAAACTTTAGTTTTAGTTTTACGATGGCGGGAACTGGTCGAATGGTACTGATCAATTACTATGGACCGCCGGGAGTAAAAAATATGAAAGTACTAACATCGCTATTGAAAAATTCCGGTTAATAGAGGGGTGAAAATTCAGGATTGTATGCTTATAATGTATATTTTAATTCCGAATCATAGAAAAATATAAAAAATCAAGTTTTGTCTACCACCCTAGTTTTACCCTACACCTTGACAAGTTACGTGCCTCGAATAAATCCTACTTGGCTTGGCCGGCACTGACTTCAAATAGATGAGTGGGTAGCGCTTATAATAATTATACCTAGGTATTAATTTATTTTTGGCTTTTGAGTGCCTATTTGAGATTTTGAAGTCGGTTAATTTTTTTAATAAAAATAATTTATTTCACCCTGTTTAGTGCAAAACAAGTTTTAATTTAAAAAAAGTTAAATTCTTTTATTTCTCAATTTTTAGCGAACTGAATATTGGCATACTAAAACGTATGAAGTAAGTCCAACGCAAGGTAACTGCTGTAAATCGTAGAGGAATTCCCTTGAGTGTATATGGTCTTCATTGTCAGACCTATAATGACACTCTTGTCCCATATGGGTGTAAAGTTCTCATCAATATAAATAAATAAAGTCCAAACACAAGGTAGATACTGTCAACCGCTGAGGAGTTCCTTTAACTGTCCTTCGTCTTTATCATCAGACCCCTAATGATAGTCACAACCCATCTATTGTAAAAATTTCATCAATGCAAATTAATCAATCGCAAACACAAGGTAACTGATGTAAATCGTTGAGGAATTCCCTCGACTGTCTTTCGACTCCATCATCAGATCGACTCCAGACTTTCATGAAATTGTAGTGCTATAAAATACTTAATGAAAAAAAACGTGTGGCACTCGGGGACTGCCGCGGTAAAGCTATTGCATAGCATTTTTTATCAACTTATGCAATTATAATAATTTAATAATTTTATAGTATATAACGCCTATGTCGATCGCTCTCCTTTCTATTTAAGCTCCGTGACACACGCATAAAAATTTGACAACTATTATACTTATAATATTATGTCAATTCTTTTTCATCATTTACATTTTTTTAATCTAAACTACGCCATTATCCGAATATTGTGGATATATGTTGTCGATTCGAAACATTTATTTAAATGCGTTAATTTGAGAGGAGAACTTAGTACTTACCGTATCCCACACCTATATACTTTCTCACAAACAGCTGCTTACTTATTCGTCCGATTTTGGAGCAGCTCGTCTCTCGTCGGGTGTTAGGTTTTTTTCGTTACGGAATTTCTTGATTCGGTCGCCGCGCTAAAGGCCCGCGATAAAAGCTATGCAATAGCTTAAAATTTACAAACACACTAGTCGCCTCTACGATTTTCGAAAGTTCCCCTCAATTTCTTTAGGAGGCCATCATCAGATCCTGGTTTCCTTATCATAGGACCACCCTTGAAATAGTTCCTTTCGAACAAAAAAAAAGAAACATCTAAATTGGTTCACATTTGGCAATAAATATCGATGAACATACACAAAAAAAAAGATACATACAGTAAAAATGAATGAACTGACTCAATTTTCAGTTGTTCCATCACAGGTTTTCTCAAAGTGGGATACGCTTACTACTGGGGGTACGCCATTGAATCATTCCCCCAATGACTCAATGGCGTACCCCCGGGTACCTACGCGAAAATTATAAAATTAGTACCTATTATTTCTCAATCTCGTACATTTTTCGCACTCTTGACAATATTTTGACGTTGACGTATCGACTTCGAAATCGGGTTCGAGATCGAATGACGAATTTACACAGTGTACAACTGTGTAAATGTAGATGCTTGAAACATATTTACACAATTTTTGTTATAAGTATATTCACTTTAAAAATAAATAAATAAAATAAATATTCAAGGGTGCTCTCACACAACAAACGTGATTTTTGCCGTTTTTGTATAGATAATGTTACGGAACCCTTCGTGCACGTATCTGGCTCGCACTTAGCCGGTGTTTTAATAGAATCCATATTAAATGTATTTTTAAGGGGGTCGCCGTGGTCTTGAAAATCTAATAGGCTTACGTGGAACAATAAGTCTGAGAAACCCTAGTCTATCACATAATTATTATTCACTGCAGAACCATTTTTGACAGTATCAAATGAACAAAAAAATAATTTTTTGACACACAGGATTGAAGCCTTAACTCCTAAGTCGAGTCCTTGATAAATTAATTACAGAAGCCATATGGTAGCTTAATATTATTCAAAACTTCCTCCCTATTACAATGAATTAATTTAGGTATTAATCTTGTTCTAGTGATGGGTGTACCATTTATAATTACACTTTAACAATAATAATCGACAAATTGCGTGTCCCTCACTCATTATATTGGCCTCACAAATAGCTGAAATAACAAAAAATCCGTAAAGTTTAAGCATAAAAGAAATACATTAGAAGAAGTAAAAGCATTTCAAACGTTCTGAGCGGGAATTAAAAATTATATTTATAATAAATCTTTTCCGTAATTTCCTATACCCCTGATACTTTTCAGTGATTAGCATTCCGTTTTATAGAACCTCGTATTTTATGTGTATTTGCCACTAAACTCCTCCTATACGGCTGGAGCCATTTTGATGAAATTTTCTGTGTGCGTTCAAGTGGATTCGAGAATGGTTTAAATTAACAATTCGGACCACTACAAAATGTTTTGAACAGGATTTGGTCTGTCGGTTCCGCTAGTGTTATACGTATATAATACGTGTATATGTTGCAGTCAAAACAATTAACCAGTCAAAAGTACTATTGACTAGCAAAATAGTCAAAAGTACTGCTGAGGAAATCTACGACATTATTGATGCTGCTCATTCGTAATAAACGATTTCAAATTTAATAAATATCTTTTTTATTCACATCTAACGAGTTAATAGTGCTTTTTACTGATGCTTCATTGCAGTTAGAACTACTTTTGACGAAGAGCGTCAGTCAAAAGTACTTTTAACCGCAAATTTGCAGTCAATAGTACTAATGCTTACTTCCTTACTAATATTATAAATGCGAAAGTAACTCTGTCTGTCTGTCTGTCTCTTCTTCACGCCTAAACCGCTGAACAGATTTGGATGAAATTTGGCACAAAGATAGAACCCGATAAAGAACATAGGATAGTTTTTATCCCGGAAATCCTACGGAAATGGGATTTATGCGGGTATAACCCCGGGACTATCTATCTTCTAAACCACGGAAGAGATTTGGGTGAAATTTAATATGAAGGTATATGAATGATATATAATTTTTAAAAATCATGCTTCATTGGTTTCGAAGATGCAGTAAATAAACATAAGTCGTAACATAATTAACCATAAGGTACATGCAATGTTGCTAGACTGCCAATTAGATGAAGAGTTTGCCCTTATTCAACTTAGTAATTAATAAATCGCAATAAAATCCGTAAAAATTGTTTTATTGTAATGAGTGAAATTCGCGTAAACATTAGAAAACAACTTAGTAATGTTTAAACTTTTCCACTCCAAAAACTTCCAAACAGAACTACGTTGGGACAGTGCAAAGGGTTGAGGTTCCCATCCTCGCCCTTTGTCGCCTCCTACTTTTTTTATTCCCTCTTCTTATAAGAAGGGTACTAAGAGCTGCCCCCTCGGTTCACTTAGCTTTGCCCAAGCTGCTGGGTACCTTAAGTTACTGAGCCTCATCGCCACGACAAGGCTTCAACCATGGTGGGGACATAATGAGCCTGGGATAGTTCCAGGTAAACTCGTTTATGTTCTTTTTTGTTTTTTTTTTTTATAGAAGAGGCCTGCAGTCGTTTCATCTGGTGGTAAGGGATTAACGTCATTCATATACACCCGCTACATCATTATCAGATGCGTTGCCGGGGTTTCAAATATGAGTATGGTTCGGAAATACGAGTACCGTAAGTAGCAATTGATTCCATATAGTGGTCGTGTGAGGCAGGAATGCCGTAAATATTAGTCTGAACAGTTCATGGACGACGCTGACGACTTATCGACATGTGACGAGTCTGTCAGTTTGCCTAAGAGAGCTTCACGAAGAGATGAAAATCATGACCATCATCATCATATCATCCTTTACTTTACTGCACTGCTAAACATAGGTCTCCTTCAATGAACGCCAAGATGACCGATCCCTTGGCACGCGCATCCAACACGAACCGGCCACTACACGGAAACATCCTCCCATTGAGTCAACTCGTAACAATGGCGCCGAAGGGTTAATTATGCGCGTAGTTAATGTGATGGAAACGTATATGTATATGCATATTGGCACCTCATCCTATAATTTCAGGTGACGGCATGATACAAGGACAAGCTTCTACGTTATTTACTTCATAGAGCCTCGTCGCCATCAAGATTTAAGGTAACGGTATCAATTTAAGAAAAACCTTTACGATTTTTTAAAAGTGTAAGCTTCTTTTAGCGCGGTACGCATATTTTTTGATGAGATAAAATCTCTGAACTCGCGACAACGCATGCGAGCCGCTGGAGACGCAGTTTGACGTTTATATGACCTGGACTCGCGACACCCCACGCGAGCCGCTGGAGACGCAGTTTGACGTTTGATTTATTTATATAAGACTATGCAATATTTGTTTTGCAAATTATGATGTTTCTAAATTATGTCATGCGGCCATTTTGTGCGCCGTTTAAATTGTATAGGTTGTAATAATCTATTACAGTCTTTATTATAGGTATTTGAATTTAATTGTTTTGTTTTCACTTCTATCGGCAGTCCCTGTGACTGGTTGGGTTTTCTTTTATCATTATAATAAAAAAAATTTTTAGGAGATTCCTGATGACCTGGTTACTTACTGTAAAGTATAAATCATCAGGCAAGAAAAAATCTTGACGAGTCACCGGGACTGGAGGGGTAGCGGGCGTCGCTACCCCGCCAGTGTAAACTCTAGCTAGATAGTATTCAAGTTTTACACACACACACACATCCCGCGGGGGAGTGAGTCTCCCTAAGCGGGTATGTGGGACTCGCTGCGCCCGAAACTCTACCCACTAAAACCCGGCGAGTGCCACCAGTGCCGCCTTGGTGAGGTGCCCCGTATCTGTTAAGCTAACAGGGCACCTCGACGGCTAGTCAGCCCCGCAAGGGACCGACGCCACCTCCACAGAGGGGTTGTCCAGCACCACAGAACAACCCCTCCCTACGTCAGAACAGTACTATGGGGTGAGGTTCCCATCCTCACCCCTTGCCCCCTGCTCTTTTGTCCCCTCTTCTTATAAGAGGGGTACAAAGGGCCCCCTCGGCTCAATTGGCTTCGCCCAAGGTGCTGGGCTCACCCTAGGCTACTGAGCCCCACCGCCACGACAAGGCCTGAACCATGGTGGGAATGAACGCAGCTCTGGTCTCTACCCACTCCATCACTGTTTAACCACTGTGTGTTACTGTGACGTTAAAGCTCATACTGAAGAACCGATATGTGTGCAGTTAGTTCTTATAAATTTTAATTTTTATTATATATAAATCAGTCTTAACCATATAGTTATGCATTTTAAATTGACAAACACTTTGCTTTTACACCTGTACATAAGTAATTTAGTATATTACAGACAGAAAAAAGACCTTTATAAAAAAATACCCTATCTCCAGTTTAGTTAAAACGAAATATATAAAAGAGAATAAATTTTATGCTCAAAATTTGCTGATGATCGTAAAAAGGGCTTAACTTTTATCGTGGATGCAATCTCACGCAGGGTGTATTTTATCGGAGATGGCTTGAGGATTGAGTATAAAGAAAAGAGTACAAGGCTTATTACACCTATTATCATCATCATCAGCTAAACTCTGCCGAACATTGTGATATTTCAGCGTAAGCCACAACACAACTTCCTTGTTTTACAAAGTGACGTCAAATATTTGAAGGCAACCAATCACAAACGCGAATGCGTGATGATCATCATCATCAGTCTCTATCCGTCCACTGCCGAACATAGGCCACCCTCAATTACAGCATATATTATAATGATAGTAAGAGTAAATAAAAAAGCAAAGTAATGCCTGATTTTCATTTCTCATACTTAGTTATGAGATTCAGATGCATCAAGAATTTACATTTATTATATTATAATTTATATTATATTACAATCAAGTCTGTAAAACACTAACAGGTTTTGTACATTTTCTCGCTTGCTCATAGGTGAAGAAAACCTGCATGCCTGACAGATTAAAAGTATTTGAAGTAAAGAAAAAAAAAGTGAAAAGTATCCGTATTAGGTCCACCCAACAGTCCAACACCCTCCTCTCCTGATTTCAAGACACGGGGAGCAGACATCCTCTCTGATGTACGCGTAGATGGACCACCGACCAATCGAAATAAGACGACAGTGCCGTCATTCACGTCAGTCTTGAGTGAGAGAGAAGTACTTCCCCGGGTGCCGTCAGTCTGTCTGTCCTTTTTTTTCTTTAACGCCGGGAAATGCTCTGAGGCATCCAGCGGGGGAGTGGGTCCCCACGCGGGTATGTGGGACGCCCGAAAGCTGGTAAGTGGATGCAGCTCTACCCACTAAAACCCGGCAAGTGCCATCAATGCCGCCTTTGGTGAGGTGCCCCGGATCTAATAAACAAACAGGGCACCTCGACGGCTATAGTCAGTCCCCCAAGGGACCAACGCCACCTTCACATAGGTGTTGTCCCGCACCACAGAACAACCCCTCCCAACGTCGGGACAGTACCATTGTAACCACAACCACAAACTCGCCTCGCCCCTTGCCCCCTTTTCTTTTATCCCCTCTTCTTATAAGAAGGGTACCAAGAGCCCCCTCGGTTCAATTAGCTTCGCCCGTAGTTCTGTGCTCACCTTAGGCTACTAAGCCCCACCGCCACGTCAAGGCCTAAACCATGGTGGGGGTCTGTCTTATCTTAATGTTTTTCTATGTCTCTGTGGCTCAGTGGTAAGGGCGTTGGCGCTCAAGCCGGAGGTTGCGGGTTCGAATGCCGCCAGGGAACAAAAATATTTTCTGTGTTCCTGGGTCATGGATGTGTATTAAATATGTGTATTATATAATAAAAATCTTAAATATATGTATAGTATAAAAGTATTAAATATATTTCCGTTGTCTGGTACCCGCAACACGTGATTTTTCACACCACATTGACGTGGTGTGAAAGCGTCCATAGATATTATTATTATTATTATGCACTTTCTGGTCTACATGATAGCTTTTGTTTAAAAAAAAAGATTCCGACAAATTGAGAACCTCCTACTTTTTAAAGTCGGTAAAAAATTGTGAATTATAAGTTGTTATTTTACGACACCAAAATATTAAGTAGCTACAAAGTAGTAGCAAATTTATTATTGAAAATTAATATCATATGCCTACATCATATACGGTATTATGTTGTAAAGGCTGAAGGCATTTAATAATTTGTTTCTTTAGAGGTCGTCAGAAATTTTGTCAACAGATAAAATCTCCTTAACCATGTTTTCCAACAACGTTCCAGAACATCAAAGCAATCAAACGAAACCGTAATTAATATCTTTAAAGACTAAAGAACAGTAATATCAATCGATGTTTGTGTTCATTTATTTTTTGTGGGCAAAAATAAAACTACAGATACATAAAAAGTTATCTACTTTTGCCTGTAGTCAGACCGCATTTAATATTGAATGTTAAAGGACTAGTTGGCAATGGTTGGCAAAATTGCACAGACTAAGATTTCGAATAATAAAGAACTGAGATGATCAAAAATAGCATACGACATCTGTCTCTCTCACTGACTTTTTTTATCCCTTTCCTGAAGTTTCTCTCATATACAAAAATCCCACACAATATCCTACTAATATTATCATAGACTTAGAATATATTATATTTTTATGAATATTATAAACGCGAAAGTTTGTAAGAGTGTATGTATGTATATTTGTTAATCTTTCACGTAAAAACTACTGAATAGATTTTAATTAAACTTTGCAATGATACAGACTACACATCAGAATAACATATAGGCTATAATTTATCCCTGTACCCCCTCCCCCCACCCCCACGGAAATGGGTAATCCGCGGGTGAAACCGTGGGGCGATGCTAGTAATTTCATAAGTTCACAATTTTTACGGGTTATTTCTAATTAATTGGAAATAATCGTCCACGTAAGTTGCAACCGGTCCCGAAATATATATATTAGATGTAGGTATCTGTAGTCTGTATTTTCCCTTAATTATTTTGTTCTGGTTTTTAACCGACTTCAAAGAAAAGAGGAGGTTCTCAATTCATCTGTTTTTTTTTTCGTATGTATGTGACACGATTACTCCGCCGTTTGTGAATGGATTTCGATGGTTATTTTTTTGTTTGAAAGCTGGTGCTTCCAATTTGGTTTCATATAAATTTTATTAAGATCTGACAAGCCGTTTTTTAGTTATTCCCAATAATGCCTATTTGGTTGGTTTCTTTTACCTCGATGATATTATGCTGATGTGCTCATTTTATTACTTGTCGAGGTAACAATTGTATAGGATGCTTTGGTAGCACACCATAGCATGTATTGGTCATCGTAATCATCATCATCGTCCTTTATCCGTCCACTGCTGAACATAGGTCTCCTTCAATGAACGCCAAGACGACGAATTTCGGAATCACTAAAAATTAAGAAATAAAGAAATTTTGCAAAAAAATTAAACCGACTTAAAAAAAAACTAAACAGTAATAAAATAACTGTGTTTCTTTATTTTTTGTGCTTACAACTTATAATCAACTTAATCTTCTACTAATGTACAAACTTTGCGTTTACCACGTCATTATATAGTTACCTACTTTTGGAGCCGGTGTCGTATTTGTTGCTGTACCCTACCTACCTTTATTTTTTTTTTATCGCAGGGAAATCCTTATGGATGCAGCCAGGATCTTGGGTAGATCCTGACCCAATGTGGGACTCGCACCTGGGAGTGCCCACCCTAACTAAAACCACTGAGAGCGCCTTCAGCCGCTTATTGAGGGTCCCGGATATGCAGGCAACAGGATCACCTCAGCGACACGCTTGCCCCAGCGAAGGCCAGACTACTCCTCTTAAGGGGGGACTGCCCGGCTGCTTAGGCAGTCCCCGCGACGTCGTGTCATACTGGGCCCAGGTTCCCAGGTTCTGAACCCGACACGAGCACAGAGGCGTTACTGAAGGCGCATTAAGTAGCGCCTCCTACGCACCCCCGTTCGTCGCCCACGGGGGGAGGCCTCGTCGGCGGCCTCCTCTCTCACCCGCTCGTCGGCCTCCTTCTGGGACATTACTGTCTCGCAGAAGGAGACCATCGACGTCCAGGACTCGTCGTCACCGAGCATCGCGGTGATGACACTCGGCAGAGACAAGTCCCCTCCGATGACCGATGTCAGATCATGACGCAGCGCCGCCCATCTCGGGCACACCTCGAGGGTGTGCTGGGCCGAGTCCACCGCCGCGCCACAATCGTGACAAACTGTCAACGGCTCCCTGCGGGCCGTCCGGCACAGGTACTCACCAAAGCAACCATGCCCAGTGAGCACCTGTGTCAGACGGAAGGTGAGGGGTTTGCGCTTACGGCGCAGTACCCTACCTACCTACCTTGGCTGACACCGACTCCAAAAGAAACTATAATGACGTGGTAAACGCAAAGTTGGTACATTAGTAGAGGATTAAGTTGATTATAAGTTGTAAGCACAAAAATTAAAGAAACACAGTTATTTTATTACTGTTTAGTTTAGTATTTTTGAGGTCGGTTTAAATTATTTGCAAAATGCTTTTATTAGGGTTAATTTCTCAGTGACATAGATTCATGAAATTTGGTAAGACTCTAGGTCTCACAACATCGACCTGGCCAAGAATACCATCTGGTTCTGGGATGTTGAGGTTCTCACATAAACCCCACATACTAAATAGGCACTCAAATGCGGAGCAGATCTTATCCGATCTCAAAATTTATAACTTTCTTTTCATTCTTTGTCTTATTTAATTCCCACACATTCCTTGTTTATCCTTTTTTATGTTAGTTAAATAGGCAAGCTGGCAGGCGTTCCACCTGAGGGTAAGTGGTCGACGTCGCTCATGAGTATAATCTTGTTTACCTGGAACTAACCCGTGTATGTGTTCAGGCAACTTATTTATGATTTGCCTATCCTAAGACCTAAGATACGTTTTATTTTATGGAACCCTATATCAAATGATTACA
The DNA here is from genome assembly GCA_963853865.1 of Helleia helle. Taxonomy (NCBI): domain Eukaryota; kingdom Metazoa; phylum Arthropoda; class Insecta; order Lepidoptera; family Lycaenidae; genus Helleia; species Helleia helle. Next base: position 13,917,043 of record OY971420.1, read on the forward strand.
AACCAACACTGATGAGCATTTTTTTAATAATAGGTATAAAAGTATAGTATAGTAGTAGGTAATAAAAAGAATTCCATGTTTTAAAAATTTTAAATTAAATTGAAATTAGAATTCTTAGCCAAACAAAGATTATTTTAATTTGAAATGGCCAGTACTGCAGAATGGCAATTTCATAGGTAAAGACCTAATTAATATATATAATAATATATTTTTAAAAAAGCTATATATAATAATTAAAACACATTATTTTTACATAAAATCAAAAATCAAAATGAAATTTTTTATTCAAAATAGTACCAACAAAGTATCTTTTTGAACGTCAATTGAGTCTACCATCGGTTCCAAGGAAAGCCCACTGAGAAGAACCGGCGAAACAAACTCAGTGGAACTTTTCAAATAATTTATAACAAATTTTACATGTTATTATTCTCAAATGCCATAAAAGTAATGACTTCTTCTAATCACATATTATGCGCTATTTCAAAATAATATTTAAAACAGTTGTATTATACCTAATATTTAACCGCTGATAATAAATAATGTTTGCGGAACACGATGAATATTCTGCGGAACCTTCTGTAGAATATTTCTTTATTATTTCGATTTAGGGACCATGAAGATTCTGTGCCGCTCCAGATTCAAAAGGAAAGCCCGTTATAGCTGCTGTAACGTTTATGGAAGAAACCTTGTGTCAGACAGTAAATGTGTTGTTAAAGCAAAAACACATGAAAGTCTGTGGCACACATTCCTACAGCCTAAAATGACATATCAACATCATCAGGCCCTATCCGTCCACTGCTGAACAAATGCCTCCCTCAAGAACGCCAAGACGAACGATTCCTCGCCAAATCGGCGGCAGGAAGCGGTGACGCCGATGCAAATTCTACTCATCTGCTATCGCCAATCCGTCTGTTCAGCGTTGCAATTTTGAGTAATGAATTACAGGCATAAGAAAACCGATATATATAATTGGAAGTAGAAATCAAATAATATTCCCATCTAATTCTGTTTCCAATGGGACTTTGGTCTAAACTTGGTCCAGCAGTTCGTTAGTATTTGAATACAGCCCATATTGAATGAATACTAAATACGGAAGCAACCTCTGGGAATCAAATGTCCCGCTTCTAAACGAAGGAACGCGCGCGATTTGGGTGCATAATCAAATATTTTGAAATCTCAAAGCAAAACCACAAACATACAGAATTCAATAAATTTGTGTAGTGGTGAAATTACAGGTTACTTTCATAAGGTTATGATTCATCGCAAAAGATATCGTATATTGAATACAGTCGCTTGTACCTATTTAGATATTTACATAAATTTAAATCTTTTACATTTCGTACTTACTTAGCTTACTAGTTTACTATTTAATACGAGGAGTACCTTTTCTGGATATCGCAGGGAAATCCTTATGGATGCAGCCAGGATCTTCGAGTAGATCCTGACCCAATATGGGATTCGCATCTGGGTGTGCCCACCCTAACTAAATCCACTGCGAACGTCTTCAGCCGCTTTTTGAGGGTCCTGGATATGCAGACAACAACCAGGATCACCTCAGCGACATGCTGGCCCCGGCGAAGGATAGACTACTCCTCGTAAGAGGGGACTCGACCGCCGCTACTAAGCAGTTTCCCATCCTGAACCCGACAATGGCAGTGTACCTTTAGACATTCTAAGCAAAGTAAGCTAGCTACTTGAATTAAATTTTAGTATGTTAATTATTGTCATCATATATTTTAACGAACTGGGATAAGAAAACACGACTAGTGAAAAATTTCGTCGATTGATTTTCATTCCAAAGAAGTATTTTTTTGCTAATTAATCCGTAACTATGAGTGTTCAGTAAACGATAGTACGAGGGCGGCACTGAAAATTTCGGGAATCAAGGAAGTGACACAACATTACTATTTAAAAATGTAATAAAAAAATTACTTTTCGAAGTATTCTCCGCGAAATTTGACACATTTTTCCATACGATGGAACCAATCATTGAAGCAACCATTCCATTCGGAAGTTGGGGTCTCCAAAATGGCCGTTTTGTAGGCGTCCACAGCTTCTTCAGGCGATGGAAATCTCTGACCACGCAATTTATTCTTTATTTTAGGGAAAGTATAGAAATTATTAGGGCTTAGGTCGGGGCTGTACGGCAGATGGTCTAATAATTCTATGTTTTCTTGCTCTAAAAACTCTTTTGTTCTGTGCGCGGTGTGAGAACTCGCATTGTCGTGATGGAAGATGATGCGGCGGTTGCAGTTCTCTTTACGGAGTTCAAAAACGACCTGTGACAAACAAATGTTAGCATACCATTCTGCATTAACCGTTCTTTGTCCCTCAAGAGGAATAGTCGCAACATGGCCGGTTTTGGAGACAAACGTGGCCACCATTTTTTTTTGCAACACTCCGTGAATGAACAATTTTTTTTGGCTTTAACTCATTTTCGAACACCCAAACTCGTGACTGGTTTTTTGTTTCGGGTTCGAACGCGTATATCCAGGATTCGTCACCTGATACGATGTTGTATACAGCATTTGAGGATTCTGCGTGAAATCCTTCGAGAGTTCTGACGCACCAAGTAACGCGAGCCGCTTTTTGTTCTTCACAGAGCAAATGCGATATCCATCGGGAAAACAACTTTTTTACACCTAATTGTTCATGCAAGATTATTTGTATTTGACTCATGCCAATGTCTAAAGTTGCCTGAATTTCGCGGTATGTCACATGTCGATCTTCCTCAATCAGCTTACGCACAGCATCAACGTTTTCTTGGGTAACTACAGTTTTTGGACGACCTTGACGGGGATCATCACTGAGCTTGACACGTCCACGTTGAAATTCAGCAAACTAGCTATAAATTATGGTTTTGGATGGGGCTTTATCACCAAATGCAGAAATCATCCGGTCAACACACTGTTTTTGTGTTAAACCACTTCGAAAGTCATAATAAATCATCGCTCTAGATTTTTCTCGAGTCAATTCCATTTTCTCAACGAATAAACAAGTTTGACAAGACCTTCTGACAAGACCGAGAATCTTTTTTTAAATTTATTTTTTTTTATTTTTTATTTTTTTATTAATATTTTATGGCCTGGTTACGAGTTTTTAAATATATAAATGGTATTCGATTTTTAAAACCAAGGAGTTTTCAATTAAAAAGATTTTAATTTGACAGGAACAGTGGAAATATTCCATTCCCTAGGAACAAGTATAATATGGAATTGACATTCGCGTATACCCGAAAGGGACAGGCATATTTTACAGGGATACCACATTCATAGTAACAAGTCTACTTATTTTCTTGAAACAAGTGAATTAAAATATAAAATAATAAAAAACTGGTAAAGGTTGATAGATAACTATAAGCATTAGCCCTAACCAAACATTTATTGTAATTTTAGACAGCTGCATTTTTCCGGATTATCGAAAATATTATGTAATGACTAATAACAAACCGCTAAAAACATAAATAATAAAAAAGAAGGCTATATACGTCTTAATATGTATGATCTATAGTACATAGCCTTTAAGGATAGTAATAAACATATTTGTTTTTATTGTGTTTATTTCGAAAATTCCAGTCACCCTTTTTAAATAATACCACATTCTTGGGTAATCTGCTTATAACAAAACTGGTATCACCATACCTACATAAGCCGACCAAATTAAAAAGTAGTACAAAATGGCGGCATATTTGACAAACTGTTCGCGAGTGAGAATGTTTGTATGGCATTCAAATTTAGTCGATATTTTTTTGTTGGGCACATCCTGGTTGTGCCCAACAAACAAAGGGTGATATTCTGACAAAGACAAAAGAAAGTGTCTATGTCTCTGTCACTCTTGGATTCTTCGTATGTTGTTATCTCGTTCCAATACGGTATTATTATTAGCTTGTCAAATCTATTTATACTTGATCTTAGTCCATTCCCGATACTTTTAGTGCAGCCTATGTAATGCTAGATTTTAAGTAAGAGGTAATGCCATGCTATTATGGTCGATAATCCTCAAAATGCTTCGTTTGCTCGTTTGCCCTCCTATGCTATTTTTTTGCGCACAGAAGTAAATTAAGCTATTTCATTGAAACTATGTGAAATGGGCGGAGCGAGCATGGAAATTATTTTCGGGTGCCTTGGCTCAATATACTCGAATAGTGAATATGATCCCTGCCTTTGGCATGTAATTGGTAAAATAATGAAGGGTTATTATGTGTCACATCCAGTAGACGCCCGTACAATATGTGATCTATATTTTATATATCATACTAACCTCAAAACTACCTAAACACTTTCTAAATATATAGTACTAATTATGAGTACTAATTCACGTTACATTATAAAACAAAGACATACACATATTACAATCGTTAAAACTACAACAATCCCCTATGCCATCTTCTTGTCAGCTCTTAAAAAGTTAAGTACTTCACAATGTTCCCCACCAAGGTTCAAACCTTGTCGTGGCGGTGCGGCTCAGTAGCTTAAGGTGTACCCAGCACCTTAGGCGAAGTGAATTGAGCCGAGTGGGCTCTTTGTATCTATGTAATAGCAGGGGGTAAGGGGCGAGGACGGGAAACTCACCCCATTGCACTGTCCCAACGTTGGGAGGGGTTGTTCTGTGGTGCGGGACGACCCCTCTGTGGAGGCGGTGTCGGTCCCTTGAGGGTCTGAGTAGCCGTCGAGGTGCCCTTTTGCTTAATAGATCCGAGGTACCTCACCAAAGGCAGCATTGCTGGCACTCACCGGGTTTTAGTGGGTAGAGTAGTCCACCTTACCATCTCTCGGGCGCAGCGAGTCCCAACTCCCACATAGCCGCCTGCGGATGCCAACTCCCCAGCAGGATGCCTCAGAGCATTTCCCGACATAAAAGAAAAGAAAAAGTACTTTACAATGTTAGAATACAATGGGACAAACACAAAAAACTTTTCAGAAATCTGATGCTTAAACCCAGACTGGAAAATAGAAACAAAAAATAGCAAGTAAATTAAATGTTTGTTCCATGCTGATGCGCGGAATAAGAATTTAACTTGTTTTGTTCTAGCATAAAATGGCTTTAAGTCGTACTTACAATGAGACACAATTAAGAGTCAACGGCGTTTGTACTGTAAGCTCCGAGGTAGGTACATAACAAACAACGGCATATAATTTGTTTGAGCACTAGTCGCTTGATTTTTATTTATCTAGAATTTTCCTGGCGATGTAAAAAGTATTTTAGGTGTTATCTTATATCTTTAAATGAGCAATTCTTGTATATATATATATATATATATATATATATATATATATATATATATATATATATATATAATTGGAATCTCGGAATCGGCTCCAACGATTTTCATGAAATTTAGTATATAGGGGGTTTCGGGGGCGATAAATCGATCTAGCTAGGAATCATTTTTAGAAAATGTCATTTTATAAAAAATAAAAAAAAATACCGAGCAAAGCTCGGTCATCCAGGTCCTTTTATATTATTTTAAGACGCTTATTGGCGCTTATTTGTGTGAAAATGTTCTTCAATGTATAATATTATGTGATATGTATCACCTATACATTATTTTTCGAAGCTATTTTTGGTGGCATCGCTTTTTTTAATTCTTTATAAATACTATGGGGGACTTTTAATATTAAACAATGAAAATGGGCAGTGGCCAAGTTGAATACGACCCGTCTTGGCGTTCATCAAAGCCTATGTGCAGTGGACGGTAACATCTTAGGAGTCAAGACAAACCCCCGATGTGCTTGCAATAGTTTGTATGTTTCTAGATCTCTCGAGAACGAGATTCTGTCAGCCGGCAGCCCCCAGTAACGTGCGCGCATCAGACGCTCTTCAAAGTCTATCCATACTGCATATATTACTGAAGTCGTAGACTCCGATGGCGTCACCCACTCTATTATTTAAGGGTGGGGACACCAGCGAGGCCAGACGGGTGATCAGTCCTCATTTAACGGGACCATTTCACCCAATCTCATCAAATGAAAAAGTCATCCACTCTATAAGAGAAGTAATAATAAAAATAAAGAGTAATCGTTCCTTACGAAGAAAAAAACCTGAGAAAGTGGCAAAAAGTTGTGACCAAATTGCTTGAACTGCTTTGAAGTGTCTGAAATATGAGCGACGCTCTATACCCACTTTGTGCAAGGTGATCACTGCAATCCTATTTTCTTAAACACCCAAATCCATATTGTAATTTGATAATGAACACGAAACAATATGTGAAATGGGGCAAAATCGAAAGAAGTTTTTAAAATAATATACGTATTCCAAATTCAAAATAATTAAGAAGTCGAAAAAAAGATAAATTTTTATGTAACAGTATTTATGGCCAGACTAATTATATAACTATAGATTGGACGCAGCTTTGTCTGCAGATAATGATTATTTTTATAACCTAAGTTACTCCTTATAACATCAGCTCAAAAATTGTAAAAAATGATATTTTGGTATACCTATGTACCGTGTGCATCCATATTATGCACTTAGTAAAAAGCGCTTATTTTAATATTACAAACATAAACTCAATTTTTATTTATCTGTAGTGATGAAATTCGACATTGATTATACTTTTTAAATTGTTCAAAAGACCCAGACGACGAGAACACCGCTGGGGTTTAGTGGGTAGAGACTCGAGTCTGCGCCATTTAGTACTAGGTACTAGACTACTACTAGCAGTAGGTACTTAGTTATAATATCAGCTGTTTGTCGACATATTATTGGTAAGTGTAGTCGATTACGCAAATATTAAATAAATCAAATAGAAGTTATTTTACTCATCATCACCTACTTTTTAGGCCGTTTTTGTAGCTATTTCTCTTAATAAATATAGGAAGGTGCCTAAATAAACGGAGAATTGTATTATATACAAGCAGTGACTAAATTTCATGTGTTATTAATTATACCTATTAATTATACCTCATACCAATGCCTAGGCTTGCCCATATCTGCTGATAGGTCACTCTCTTATCTTCCTCTATCATGCGTCGCACAGCACTGATGTTATCTTCAGTAGTCGCTGTTAAAGGACGTCCCTCACGCGGATCATCACTGAGATTGCTACGTCCACGCTTAAACTCGTTAAACCAATTGTAAATAGTGGCACGAGATGGGGCTTCATTAAAAAATGCTAATCGCAGCCTATCATAGCTTTGTTGTTGAGTAAGCCCACAACGAAAGTCATAATAAATCATTGACCGAAAATTTTCTCGCGTTATGTTCATTTTCACGTGTAACAAGAGTTTTAGATTTGCCGCCAATTCACAAAAACAAATGACAAATGAATGATTGATTGACTATTTTCATTTAAAGGCATTAGCTACTACGCTATTAGCCATACAAAATACAATATTCGGTCTGTAATACGGAGAAATGGCGGGAAACCCCAAGGAGCGCGGCTTCGCCCCTCTAGCCCCCATCAATCAACTATCATTCTCCATTCCATCCACCCAAGGCAGTCCACCACAATATTCGCCAACCAATCACAATATATAAAGATCAAGTTTTTAAAACAAACACTATAGAAAACCACTCTGAATGGACCAAACACAAAATAACAATTAATTAACGGGAAATTAACATTAGGTTACCAAAGAGTTCTAAAATTGAAATTCAAAAAAAGTTTTCATTTTCAATGTTTCTAACTGGCCAGTTCTAAACATTTTCAGTGTTACCCACGTAAGACGTAAGGATTGATAACAATGAAAGGGCCCAATTAATTATCAATTTTCGCAAAAACTTTTCTTTACTTTCTATCACAAAAATATTGATGTATCATAGGTACTTAGGATACTGCACTAGTTTATAACGAAGCCGATAGTGAAAACCAAAAAAAAAACGTTGAGTAGTTTAGAAAATATCGATGCACAGACAGACCAACACAAAAAGTTACTTCAATTAAACTATGTAAAGGATGTAAGGAGAAAGATTAATTAATTATCCTTATTGTTAGTTAAGTAGACTAAGTGTTGGTTGTTTATTAACAAGGTGGGAAGATAATCTCCGTGCTGTGGCCGGTCCGTGTTCGATGCGAGTGGAAAAGGATCGGCCGTCTTGACGTTCATTGAGTGAGGCCTATATTCAGCAGTAAACGAATAAAAGATGTTGTTGAAGATGATGATGATGATGATGATTGTAAGTTATGAAAATATAAAAAGGTAAATATTATATCAATTAAGCTTCTAATACTTCGTTAGCGGCAACAGAGATTATTCCCGAAATTTTCCTTCCACGTCTCTCGTGACAAAAAAAACAATGACTATTTTTTATTATTATTTTGTAGCTTTATGTTTTCCTAAGCACTTTGAAAGGAATAATAGCCGACGCCTCGGTCACGTGAGCTGAGAAAATGGTCAACTTCATTGAAAATTATTAATACCTACGAGTCTAAGATTATTTTTTTACCTCTTCATATTTCACCGTCATTTGGCTTTAATGAAAACTTTTTAATTTCACGATAAAGAAAAGGTTTCCATCAAGTGAGCAATTTCGGGAATACATAAAAATGAGTAAAAATCGTTTGATGTTTTAATACTATTTCAAAGCACCTTTCAAAATGTTCATTTCAAAAGAAATGATTATGAAATTTTAATGTCAAGTATTTTTACACGAAACGCTTACGTGATCTTCATAAGTTATGAAATTAAGTTAATTCCTAAATTAATTCATCACTGAGATTTTGGATTGATGAATTTATATAATTCAAAACATGTTAATTATTCAAATAAACCATATTTAGGTTGGCGTTCATGAATGGAAGCATATAATGTTCAACAGTGGACGGATAGAGGCTGATGATGATATTTTGCGTTATAAAAGTCTAATTCTAAAGATTTAAAATTATGAATTATTGAGTGTTAATCTATTATTATTATAGCTAGCGTGGCCATAAATACTGTTATTATGCGTTTCAAATAAGAATAGGAACGTCAATGACCTCTATCTGTCATTGAAAATACGGTTTGCACAAAAACTTATTTGCATAATTAATAGTTTTAAATCGAATTTAAATAAAAACGTTAAATAGTCGTATAAATTATTTAAAAATCGAAGTCATAATTCGATTTTAGAATAATACAATTTTTTTTATTTCATTGTTGTCGCAAAGGTCCTGGAGCCATGCCAAAATTATGAAAGAAAATAAGGACGTCGGTCGCCATCTTGCCGTTACTAGTGTACTCCGTCGTGAGAACCTGAAGGAAATAGCTACGAATGAATAAGAATAGGAAATACCACACCGCTAAAGAAAAAGCGAACTTGTTTGCTTCTCTTTTTGTGGAAGCTTCCCATCTGAATACTGGAAACGTTTCACCTCCGAGTATACCTGGATGCGAGACAGAAATGCCAGATATACGTATTCGCCAAATAGAGGTCCGCAAAGCGTTACGGGATCTAGACGTGAATAAAGCCAGTGGCCCCGATGGAATACCAGCTTTAGTACTCAAGACTAGTGCGCCTGAGCTTGCTCCAATTCTTACACGCTTGTTCCGCCTTTCTCTTGAGACTGGAGTAGTACCAACATCATGGAAGCTTGCTAACGTGCAACCAGTGCCCAAAAAGGGCAGTCGAGCCGATCCGGCAAACTATAGACCCATTTCAGTCACATCCATACTCTGCAAAGGCTCCTAGCGTACCTGGAAGCGAATGATCTCCTTAATGATCGCCAGTATGGGTTTCGGCCCAACCGATCAACAGGAGATCTTCTTGCTTACGCTACACATACCTGGAGTGAGGCCATTGAAAGGCACGGAGAAGCCATACCTGTATCCCTCGACATTTCAAAAGCCTTCGATAGAGTATGGCACGACAGCCTATTGAGCAAGCTTCCATCGTACGGCTTACCATCCCAGCTTCGTGCCTGGATATCGGACTTCCTGAGAGAAAGATCAATACGTGTTGTCCTTGAGGGCTCGTCCGATGTCATGGCTATCAATGCCGGGGTACCTCAGGGGTCAGTTCTCTCTGCAACTCTTTTTCTGCTGCATATAAATGACCTTATGCGTCCGGGTATCTTTAGTTACGCAGATGATAGCACCGTTGTAGAGAGGTACACATCTGATGCACGCGCCACTAAAGCTCATATCAACTCTCAAAGAGAGGACATGATCACTCGCATAAATTTGGCATTACAGGCGGTCTCTGATTGGGGTGATGCCAATCTGGTCAAATTTAATGCTACCAAGACCCAAGCGTGCTTATTCTCCGCTAAACGGAGCGCTTTCTCACTGGCTCCAACTTTCCGAAATGAACCAGTACCGATTACTGACCACCTTGAGCTTCTGGGAGTTACCCTAACATCGACTTTAAACTTTGGCTCTTTTATAGAATCTGTGGCTCGCACTGCTTCCAAAAAACTGGGAATCTTATCGAAGGTGAGGCAATACTTTTCACCGGAACAGCTGCTCAGATTGTAAAAAAGCACATGTTCGATCGTGTATGGAGTATTGTTCCTATCTTTGGGACGGCTCTGCAAAGCAACAACTCGAAGCTCTGGAATCTATCGAAAAGCGTGCTTTTAAAATTATTTCAGATAATGCGCTAGTTGCGTCGAAATTCCAGAGCCTAGAACATCGCAGGAAAGTCGCTAGTCTTTAGGTATTTTATCGGATTCATTTCGGAGTTTGAGAGACGAGACCCGACACCGTTACATGGTTGATATTCCACCAGTACGTACCAAAAGCTTCGATTCCACATTTATCATTCGTACTGCTAAATTATGGAATTCGTTACCAGCATCTGTGTTTCCGGATACCTACAACTTTGGGAAATTCAAAGCAAGAGTGAATAGGTACCTTCTAGGCAAGCGTGCTCCATCGTCGGCCACGCCATCACTTTCCATCAGGTGAGACAGTGGACAAACGCAAGCCTATTAATCATTAAAAAAAAAAAAGAAAAATATAAGTTTGACTCGTGAAATCTACGCTACGATTTTGCAAAGCCTGCAAAATGCAAGTAAAGTGACCAAGCGAGTTCATTTGGGTACGGGGATAAATAAAAACACGTTAACACGTATCCGACGCGGACTCGGACAGAAATGCAGAGATGAGCGGAATTGAAGAGCTAGATTCTGATTGATTTTTTTTTCACTTAATCTCCGTAAGTAAATTTAATTAAAACTTTTTTGCCCACCCTACGTTACTAGTTTGAATTGACAGCTATGACGTCACAATATGGCGCTAAGTCCGTCCTATTCTCATTTGAAACGCATAGTACATAAAAACTTTTCTTTTTTTCAACTTTTTAATTAATTTGAATTTGGAACACGTATATTATTTTAAAAACCTGTTCCGATTTTGCGCCATTTCACATATTTTTTCGTGTTCATTATCAAATTACAATACTGAAAGGGGTGTTAAAGAAAATAGGACTGCAGTGATCGCCTTGCACAAAGTGGGTATGGAGCCGTCGGTCATATTCCAGACACTTCAAAATCTTGGTATCAGCCGTATGTTCGTTATCAACAGATACAACAACACTTCGTCTGTCGAAGACAAGAAAAGATCGGGGCGGCCGCGTGCTGCTAGAAGTACAACGGCTGTTAATGCTGTTAAAGCCAGAATTCGTCGAAACCCCATTAGGAAGCAAAAAATCTGATCGCGAGAAATTAAGATTCCCGCTAGGACTCAGTCGCGTATTATGAAACAAGACCTGATGCTCGGTGCTTATCGTCGATATACAGGCCATGCCCTTTTTTTTTCTTTAACGCCGGGAAACTCTCTGAGGCATTCCGCGGGGGAGTGGGTCTCCCCAGGTGGGTATATGACTCGCTGCGTCCGAAAGTTGGTAAGTGGACGCAGGTATATCCACTAAAACCCGGCGAGTGCCTACAATGCCGCCTTTCGTGAGGTGCCCTGGATATCTTGAGCAAACAGGCTCACCCTAGGCTACAGAGCCCCACCGCCACGACAAGGCCAGAACCATGGTGGGGACAGGACATGCCCTAAATCAATCTTTACAATTAAAGAGAGTGGATCGATCAAAACGCCTTCTGTCGCGATACGCAGGTGAAAGGCACAGAAATATCAACTTTACCGATTAAAAAATATTTCGCGATCGGAGAACACTACAATAAGCTAAATGATAAAGTGTACGCTCACAGTTGTAAAGAAGCTGCTCAATTGGTCGTAAAGGTACAACGTGGTCATCATCCTGCATCAGTGATGGTTTGGTGGGGCGTGTCTTATCAAGGAGGCCCAAAACTACATTTTTGTGAAAAAGCCAAAGTGTATCAAGATACAGTCTTGGATCATGTTTTGAAACCTCTCAACAATACACTTTAAAAAAATATACCGTGGACTTTCCAGCGGGACTGCACCTGGTAACGAGGCACGAACTACCCAAACCTGGCTTTAAACCAACGTTCCGGACTTTATAAGAGCTGAAGACTGGCCCTCATTAAGCCCAGACCGCAACCCTTTAGACTTCAAATTATGGTCAGTTTTAGAGGACATGGCCTGCTCTAAGCGACACGGTGACATTGAATCTCTTAAAAAATCTTTGGAGCAAGCAAGTCACTCCACCAACCCATAGCCCTATCAACCTGTCGCGGTTATACGGGCCCAATCTCGAGAGTGCGCACCCTAATGTCTGGGGTTTCTTCTCTGCCCTTCAGGTTATATTAGAGGCTTATATTAGACTTAGTGTAGCAAGGGTGTTTTGCCGTTTGTGAACATAGTCTTGACAAAGCTCACCATTATATTAATTTGATAAACCACAAGTCCTCGCAAAAGAACTCCGATTTCAACCAATGATGATCCGTGAGGCTATTAAAATTAAAAAACATCCTAATTTCCATAGAGAAGATGGCTGGCTCTTGGACTCTTGGCTCCTGGACCTGCTTGGGAACCCATTATTAATATTATAAAATCAAAATCAAAGCATAATATGTCACAGATTAAAGATACAGTTAGCACTTTCTGCGTAGATAGACTAACCAAAATATTGATGTATCGGTAACTTTGTAACATTATAACGTATGACACCTCAGTCCTCCCGTGACCATGGTTGCTGTAAAGTATCCGAAACGTCGGACTTGTAAAAATCTTAATAAACCGCGATAAAATCCATAAAAATATTTTCATTATAATATGTGAAATTCGCGTAAACATTAGAAAACAATAGCATAGGTATATTTCTCTGTATGTTTACTGCAGTGTATCAGTTACTTTAAGGCATTATAAAACATACATTTTAGCTCCTGTAGTCCCCTTAACATATTTAAGGCGATTCTCACACTGCCCCGCACCACGCAGCGTAGCGCGTGAATGCGTGTTCCAACGTTGCCTGTAAGTATCTCCGTTTGTATAGAAAACACGCATAGTCCAACACACAGAAAATGCATCCACGCGCGTTCATGCAGATCACGCGCCTGCAAGCGCCGAAAACATGCATCACCGCGCGTGGGTGCGGGACGAGACGCAAGGTATGGCACACCGAGTCCAGCAGTGCCGTGCGTGATTTAGGTAGGGATTGACGTGGCGTGACTGCACTAGCGAACAGCTTAGAATGAAATGAGTCAGAGCCGGTACGTGTGATCCACAAAACGCAACAACGCGCGTGAGTAAAAAACCCGCACGATGATGCAGATCTGCACTCCCGTAAGTACGCGCCTAGATGCGTCGAAACGCAACATGCAGCGTGATGCGTGGCAGTTTGATAATCGCCTAACATCACCTGCCATCCAGAACGACAAAGATTATAGGAAAAACTGTATAAATGCATTATATTTCATTCTCTCAGACGATATGAATATCATTTTGGTGTCGCTTTTTCATTTCATCGAATTTTCAAATCACAACGATACTTAATTTTTTTTTTAAATTAAAAAAATAATCAAGAACAAAACTAGGTAATCTCTCTTCCTCACCATGGTTCAGGCCTTGACGTGGCGGTGGGGCTCAGTAGCCTAGGATAAGGCCAGCACCTTGGGCGAAGCCAATTGAGCCGAGGGGGCTATTTGTACCCCTCTTATAAGAAGAGGGGACAAAAGAGCAGGGGGCAAGGGGTGAGGATGGGAACCTCATCCCATTGTACTGTCCCGACGTTGGGAGGGGTTGTTCTACGGTGCGGGACAACCCTTCTATGGAGGTGGCGTCGGTCCCTTGCGGGACTGACTAGCCGTCGAGGTGCCCTGTTGGTTTAACAAATCCGGGGCACCTAACCAGGGCGCCACTGGTGGCACTCGCCGGGTTTTAGTGGGTAGAACTGCGTCCATTTACCATCTTTCGGGCGCAGCGAGTCCCACATACCCACCAGGGGAGACCCACTCCCCAGGCGGGATGCCACAGAGCATTTCCCGGCGTAAAAGAAAAAAAAAGGTAATCTCTCTTCTTTTTTAAACATTTAGGAACAATAAACAAATAAAACAACGTTAGCAATGAACATTTTATTGCATAGGGATGTTTCACATAATACTCTTAACACTTAATACAAATATAATATTTAAAATAGCCATCGCTAAAATCTCCTCCGTTATTAAAACAGTCATATACATACAATAGAAATGTCTGGTCCATGATAAATACCATCATTTCTTGTTGTGCGTCCCACACGTTCAACTAAATAAGTAAATTAAAATGTAGAAGTTATTTATACACGAACATCAAATTGTAAAGTAATAATAAATTAATAAAGAAAAATTATTCTTCACTTTCGACATCTACAAAATTTGTCTTTATTTCATTTCTACGTACTAAAATTTGTATAAAATTCTACCATTTGAATCAATAAACTGGTAAAATAACATACAACTTAGTAAAATGTTTTACAATAAACATAATATTTTACTATCATGTTGGTAACACTATTATCAATTGAATAGACTTGGTCTAAGACTAATAACTATTCTTTATTTTCCATTTAATATTATTATAATCCAGTATGTACCTTATATTATAACATTTTTAACGTTTAAAATATCGAACTACAAATTGTTGATTTTTAAGGAGCGACGCACTCAACGTATTTTTTAAAGCGCGGTTTCCGCCCGTTTACGGCGCCGACTACGAAAGTTCTGCTTACAAAAATTCTTTATTTGTTGTCTGTTCGCTAAAATGTATGCCATGCTGCTTTGCAGATGAATTGGACCGGCACGACCGGGGTGGTACCTTTCGCTCGCATAACATCGGCGTCAAGTGACAGCTATGCTGATGCGATTCGTGCGGTTTGTTTCCGTTTCCGGTGGCCCATTGGAGGGGTGGATATTTCCCATGGGAATAGGGAAAAGGAGGGCAACGTATTTGCAAAACTTTCGGTTGTGCGGATATCTATGGGCGTCGGTAGTCATTATAAGAGTCCGACTGCTCGGTTGCCTCCTAGTGACATTAAAAATACGTCATGTGTCCATATAACAGAAAAAAGTGAAACATCACGTAAATCTAGCTCTCATTTACGTTTATTTCATTTAAAATAAAAAATATTAAATGAAAAGCGCATAAGCATATAGCATATAGCGTCGTAATAAAATATATTGTTAATAGCTAAGTTTTAAATGAGCTTTAGAACTAAGGATTACATTGACAGCAAACATTGCTCACTACCTCTTTCCTTAACATATTATATATCATTTGCAAGTTCGTACTAGACTAGGCTACCCAAAATAACAGATTTCATCATTGTTAGTATTAATATATAAATAAAATAAATAATTGTATAAAAACGCTTGTGAAAGTATTGTGACGTTTTGGAAAGAATTGTGGTAGTTTTAACATCAGTCAAGTATTATAAGCTTAGGCCATGGATATAAAACTTTTACCTCATAATTTTATATTTTACAATAATGCGTTAGTCACACTAAACAATCGAGCATATAAACGGATAGAGTAGTAATGTAAGCCATAAAATTCCAAAGCTTGTCAGTGATTCGTCACTGACGTAATAGCAATTCAACCAACCAGTAATCTGTATGTACGTCCAATCGGCCAATCATCCATCCATGGCCATCAAGTCGGCGCAACGTCGCAGCCCAAATTTGGCGGAATTTGTTTTCATACAAAACACATCACTAGCGATCTATTCCGGTTATATGCTCAATGCTTTAAACAGTAATTCGGATAGATTTAGTGAACTCGACACAAGACCGCGGAAAAGTGAAGTCTAACAGATCGTGTCAATACGAATTATTTTACTGATATTATAAATGCTCAAGTTTGTATGTTTGTTACTCAATCACGACAAAACTACTGACGGATTTTGATGAAACTTAGCAGTGGTGGGGCATAAATACCAGAATAACACATAATAAATGAAAAAATAATACACATAAGAAATAATCAAAGTTACTAAGAGAATTACATTTGCCTTATTATCAGTATTAATTCATAATTACTACTGATAATAAGGCCAAATACGTATTTAGAGGCCAAATAGTATTTGCCAAACGCAACAAGTCTTTCAAAATTATAGTATATAGGTATAGAGATGTGTTACACGCACACACACGCATGCATTTTATAATATTAGTAAGGATAAACACTACTTATTTGTGTCTTTTTTATGTCATTCTAGCAAGGATACATAAGCGACTTTTTTTAAATCAACGCGGGCGAAGCCATAGGCAAAAGCTAGTGAAATATAAAATGACGATGAGGTAACAATATGTGCGATTCAATTGGCCCAATTGTGAAATTAGTACTTTTTAGTGATTTTTGGATACAAAATTGTTGACCAAACATTGTATGCTTAAAACTCTGTAGGTACAATCTACCTTAATGGAGCCGATTTAAAGCACGCGTACTGTAAATAATATTTATTAATGTGTGGCCAATAGGGAACATAGTCTTTTTGTATTTTAGTATGTTTCGATAAATAACAAATGGACAATATGATCGTGGTGAAGATATTCTTGTGTTATATTATGACAACAAAAACAAATGAGGCAGCACATAGACCGAGCTATAGTGTTAACCGAGCTATTGGGTTTATTTATTTTACATTACAAATATAACAAAAATATTACATATGGCTTTATGTATTAATTCGATATATTTTTGTGAACTGAAGAATATATACATACAATGTAGTAAAATCATATTTCGATAAACTAAAATTAATATTTAGGTACACTTACAATGTAATTACTGTGTGACACCAGATCTACGAAAATCCCGTTCATCTTTTACACAAGTAATGAAGGCACTTTAAATTAATTCCTTATGTATAAACCTTTGTAATAACTTGAACTCTTATCTAAAATTGTATACTTCACTATAACATTAACGTACAGATATCATTCAAAAAGATCCTTGCCTTATAAACTTGGTATAAAATATAAATAAGTATATAAAAACTGAAATTAAGATTGTAATAAGACATCCAACAAGTACGTTGAAAAATATGTTTTGTTGAAGTAATCAAAGACTTTTTTGATTGCTTTACATAAATATTTACACTATACATTTAATTGCAACCTTATAATAAGTTAAATATGTACATATTCCTTATATGTTTAACGATTTAAATGTATACAAAACGAAATATTTGGGCTCGGCACAAACGGGCCACCGACCCCACCACCGGTGGCCAGCCACAGCCACTTGACACGCTTTTTCATATATTTTGTACAGACGCGATGCGAATGGCTTGGCTCACAAAAATCCGATGAAGCATTAGAGCCTTTTGGCTGTTAGCATAGCTTATTCTGAAAAAAAACGAAATGTGTGCTGGGCCACATAGGAAAAATGAAACTTTAACGGGCCGTCACGCGACATGCAATAGACGAACGAAAAAGTTTGAAGCGATGTAATAAAAGTACCACTTAAAAAAAAGATGTGAATGGCCGCACGGCGGTGCAATATATGGAAGGTCACTGTCGCTGACCACCGGTGGATATGGTCGGTAACACTTTTGCGCCGAGCCTTAAAGACTCCAAAATACGTTGTCAAATAGAAAATTAAGTACAAAGTAATAAAGAATGTAAGGCAGTATATGGAATAGACATTCTGAATGATTACTACTTTAGCCTCGGGTGATCACGTTGATGGCGTGATGGTGATAGCAATGATGATCAGTGATGATGACGTGAAGATAGTGATGTGCATGGATGGTTCGTTGTGTGAGGTAGCGAACGTCACCTGTTTACATAAACATTTAACTGTTTAGAATTCTATAACCGACTTTATATCTTATATCTTTAAATGAGCAATTCTTGTATATATATATATATATATATATATATAATTGGAATCTCGGAATCGGCTCCAACGATTTTTATGAAATTTTGTATATAGGGGGTTTCGGGGGCGATAAATCGATCTAGCTAGAAATCATTTTTAGAAAATGTAATTTTATAAAATAAAATAAAAAAACCGAGCAAAGCTCGGTCATCCGGGTACTATAATATATTCCAAGATGCAGACATAGTAATTTTATTCAATTGCTTTAATAAATACAACAATTTCTCTTATTCAAAATACATTAAAATAAAAGGAAAAATCTAAAAACGTATATCAATAAAATGTGTGTACGCAAGAAGTTTCAAATATACGAATGATATAATATGATTTGCTGAATACATTTTTAGACTTATATTTTCGTTTCACACGTACTAGTCTTTCTTTAGGGTTAAATAAACTTAAAATTTACAGTAAACATTTACAATAAACAAGAAAAAGCGGCTGTAGTTGTCAGTTATTGATATCTGATAACTTGATACTTCGCAGCAGATACAAAATACGAGCAATAGATTGAAATTGATAAAATAAGTTTTAAATTAAAAAAAACAGTAAACATAAAATTAAGTGTCTAATAATAAATAATGTTAAAATAATACTGCAAATATGTCATGATCAAATCAGCTTAAGCGAGTTTAAAAAATCTTAATAGAATCGTGGGCAAATTAATATACGGACGGACGTATACTTTAAAAAGAATTGTTTTAGAACAGAACAGTCAGGTAAGTGATAGATATCCATAGACAACCGCTACATCATTAGCTGGTGCGTTGCCGGCCTTTCAAATAGGAGTAAGCTCTTTTCTTTAAGGTCCCTAAGTCGTATCGGTAATATGGTAAGAACAGCTGGTTCCATATAGTTGTCGTGGATTTCCGGACGAGGTGGTGTGGGTGAAATTTGTAAATTCTACACGATATCCCGTGGTGGAATTCTACTGCAGGTATTAGTCCGAACAATTCCTCAGAACACTCTCCGTGGCATGTGAGGGATGATGATTTGATATAATTAATTGTGACATTGTATTTAAAAACACCATAACCGCCGGTAAATACTCTTTTTATTCTCAAAGTGATGCAAAAATTGTGAGCGCAAAATTGAACACAAATAGTTAATACAAAAATAATAAATAAAAAGGAATGGACAGTATAAAATTCATAACTATTAATAATATAAATACAAAATAATGTAATTAATATTATTTGTAAATCAGAAAAAGTAATTTAATTTACCATACCTACTATTTGCGTAGTAATAAAAATGCAAGATTATTATTATCATACAGATATAAGTAAATAAAACTTCAAGTTTATTTCGTTGGTCCCATGTTCTTTAAATGCATATTCACTGAATACCAGGTACCACATAACATCAGGATTGCGGTTTCTTCGGAAAACACAATCACACAACTGAGTGGTTACCTTTTGAGGAATTATATTACACTGTTGTGCATTTCCGGCGCATATATTAAGGGTATTTTATGTCTAAATTGACAATTTTATTATTGTAACCATGTTTATTGTTTTTTGTATTTATTTTTAACCTAACTACTGTTTTTATATGTGCCGTTTAAGGTTGTATTAGATTAAGTATATTGTGTAACGGTGTATAATATTCCTTAATAAATTTCTATTATTATTATTATTATTATTACTATTTGTATTTTATTCGTAAAATATAATATAATACTGAAAATAAATACATATATTTTATGTTATTAAAATCTGCTATAGTTTTGTGCCACAGGTAGATATAAAAATGAAATTTTAATTTGGGTTTTGTAAAAGCTCTAGTTATAAAAGTTAAAATACTTTTAGTATAATATTGTTGACTTTAGTCGGGTGCACTGAATCCGAAAGAATTTCAGTAAAAAGGACTGCCATCCTAGATAAATACTTACCAAAAATATTTTTAGATACCTTAACATATTTATGTTAGATATAATTTGAGTGTATCTAATATCTTATATAGGTAATGTATGCATGTTTCGACGTATATCGTTAAAAATTACGTTTACTTTTTAATACAAATCGTAATCACTAAAATGTTTTATTCTTCTTTTGTTTTATGAACACCCTGTATAGAAAAACAATCTTAAAATGACAAAATATTATTTTACTGTTAAATAATGTATAATTATTAAAGCTTGGGCATGTACTGCTATTTATAAAATAAAATAGAATAATAATATGATAAGAAACCCAAAGACTCCATTTTCTTTTCATAGTCCATAATATCATGTGTGACATAAATCATAAAAAAGTAAGTCGTAGTTAATGGTAATCAAAATGTGCATTTCATTTAAGTGTGTGTTCGACAGCAAAAATGTTAATTATACTTCTGTGTTAGTTTTTCGTGTGATTTTTTCCAAAAAATCCAAAGTGAGAAAAGTCCACAAAAATGGTATTTACTTGTTTACCCATATTTTACCAATCCCGGTCAATCGTCCATTAATAATAAAACTTGGCACATATATTTTTTTACTTTTAACCTTTTCTTATTTGCGAATTTAATCTTCACAAATCAAATCCTGGTAAATGCCGTCGGTGACGAATATTTTAATGTTTTTAATAACATTGTATTCAAAACATTGATTGCATTTAAATTCCCATCGTTCAATATATTCAGTCGATGTATAGCATCGTAGATGGTAGAGTCAATTGATTCTATTATTTATTTTAATATTTACATATACATACATGTTTTCATTCTAATGTCATGTATCCAAGTATATTTAATGACTCGATACTAAAACAATACATAAATTTTTTTTACTAAGTAATTTGCTTGCGATTTTTCATCAAGTGTTTCTATGTCTAAAGATAATGTTATTTATGACTATTCATAATATCGACTTATAGTTACCTACTAGTACTAGCGGGAAGATTCATTCGATGTCTCACATTAATATTTATAATTTTAATACTAAGATATGTACATATTTATAAACTATGCGTTATTCCTACTATCAAATATTGTGCGTTTATTTATTGAATGTACAATGGAACCTCGGCTCAAACTTGCTGTTCTGTTTTAATGTTAGCCACAAAAGTGCTGGGTTTTTGATAAGGCGAGTACCGTATTACAGTATTTTTATATAGAAAATGGTGAAACATGTATACTTTATCAGTCGTTTGTAGTATAAATAATATTTTTATCAATGACACATAAGTAACAATTTCTATATTGCAATTTCATTATAGGCTCTTGTATATAACACCTTAAGACAAATCTAAGATACGTTATATAGACATATACCCCCATCTGTTATTTATTGGCGGTAAGAAATTTATTTCTTCAATGATAGATAATATTCACATTGACACATTGAAAGTAGGTTGCCTAGTTAAATCGCGCCCGGATAATAGTAAATAATTACATTTTAATTAAATTTATTTAATCTACTTTAAAGAATTGAGATCGTTCTGTTTTTATGAAGGGTAACAATTCCAAAGTGGACTATGAGAAATCTTTTGACTCGGTTGAAACCTGGCTTTTTCTGGAAGCTCTGCAGCGATGTCATGTCGATTGGCGATACATTGAGCTGTTAAGATGATTATACGACGACGCCTTTATGTCCGGTTTGGTTCTGGGAAGTCAAACAAGACCAATGCAATTGACTTTAAGACTTTAAACTGGACAGAATGTGGCATAAACATTAACGGCGAGTATCTTTCACACCTTCGTTTCGCCGCGGATATCGTTATATTGGCCAAATTGCTGGAGGACTTGCAGGAGATGCTGCATGAAGTTGTTGGTCGGCCATTAACCAGGTAGGAAGACGATCTCCGTGCTGGGGCCGGTCCGTGTTGGATGCGAGTGGCAAGGCACCAGCCGTCTACTAACCATATTTAAAAAACATGTGGTTTAGGCTATAAACATAGCCAGAGAGTTAATTGCTAATGTATGTATATAATAGATCTTCATGCCATTATTGGAATCAGCGGGCTTTTGTTTGGCGTTGTATCCTTACAATTTGATTCTCAAGTTTATCAAGTACCTAATTCAGAATCATTTGACGTTGATGCAATTTCTTTAAGCGCAGTAACAGTACCGTCACACCTCGAAAATTACATTGAGTCTTCGCTGACCAATTTTCTTCTGAGAATGTAGATTTAATATTTAAAATTTAAATATTAAATCTAGGAAACCATGAAATATATCAACTTTTTATACAGTTGAATAAAGAATAAAATTAGCTTCCATGTGACATTCTATACGACCAAATAACCGATGAGGGTATATAAATAATATTTACTCACCTCCTCACCTGTTTATACCTACCTGGCAACACCACAGTTGTGCAGTGGTGAAAGCTGGCAACGTTTACGTTTTCAATTCTGTTGGGTATATTCCTACCTTATGTTTGGCAACCTATTAGCAATGTGTCAATGTGAATATTATCTATCATCTATTTCTTATCTCCAATAAATAATAGATGCGGGTATATATATATATATATATATATATATATATATATATATATATTATATCGTATCCTGGACTATTAAAGGTACAGTACAAAGTTACTTCAATAGTATAAGCATACCGAAGTTCCAAAATACATGGTTACTTATTTAGCTCTTACAGTGAGCCCTAAAATCAATTAATAAATAATACCATTATTAACCTTTTGAACACTTATGAAACTTTCAACAATACTCATTTTTTTTATAAAGATTTTGTTTAATGCGAGAAATATAATACGTTGTTTGAAATAGTTATAATAGGATATTAATAAAATGTGTATTATTAGCATACCTTAATAAAAGAGCATCGAATAATTTTTATATGAAAGAATAGTGGCGTTAAAATTGTATCAAAATCATGAATAATTAATTTTTTAAATGTACATACTTTCAAGAATATAATATTAATCAACTTCTTAACATTACAATCCTATTGAATGAGAGATCCGGGCTCGATCCTGACCGGTGTCATGAAATGTGTTTGTCTATAATTTCTCAGTGAATATGAGAACATCGCTTGCTCACCAGTAAAAGAACTATCGTGAGGAAACCTGCATGCCCGATGAGATTAAGTCTTTGAAGGTGTGAAGTCCAACCCGCATTGGGCCAGCGTATTGGTGATCTATGGCCCAACACCTGATTTGAAGGAGACCCGTAGCCAGCAGTAGGACATAATATAAAGGTAGACATTATTTAATTGGATGTAATTTACGATAAACAGACTGACTTATCGACAAACAAAAGTTGCTTGTTTGAAAATAAATAAAATATCTAAAATGCTAAACATCATCACACTACTACTGCTACTTTTTATAAATTTTAATTAAGAAGATTAAAACATCGATTATTTATCATACAGAATTAAATCTGACTACTATACGATCAAACTTATCGAAGTCAAAATATACCGCTAATAATTGATTAATTATTGATTCTAGAAACTACGTGAATGAGTCCAAAAGGCTAACAACGATAGATAATAAATATTTGTACCAGATATTACTGCTGATTGCTTCTCGAAGCTTCCGCGTCTTGTCTGGTAATATTAAACGCTTCTGTCTTGAGAAAGTCAACAGTTTTGTACGCGCTGTCTGCTTCTGATGACGATTGTGACTTGCCGTGGGTGATCGTTGAATTCCTTGCATTTTCGGAAACCTAAAATTAAATAGATTGTGTCAAAATGGTACTTACAGTATGATTACAGAAAATTTAATTATAATATAACAGCTGCTCCAGATATAAATATATTTTGGGCCATTTAGTTTTTATTATTCTGATTCTATTATTTAATTCTAATCTTGTGGATTTTTTATACTTATATTCTTAAAACTATTTAAAATGGGATATTTACAATGTTTTCACTTTTCTTACGCGGAGCTCTATATATGGACTTTAACTGTCTCGTGAACAGTACGGTTGTAGATAATACCGTTTTAAATAGTTTAATGCTTTAAATAACAACGTTAATTTAACATTTTTTGGAGTCGAAGTGGTCGCCGTGACCGAAATCGGTCTGGAGGATTATTATTATTATTAATTTAACATTTTACCAATATTAATTCAAAGCAACACCGTACCATGAACCAACGAGTTAATACATGCATTAGCCGTGTTTTCATTTAATACTAGCTGGTGACCGACGATTAGATTCTGCTCAATTCACACAATATCTTTATAAAATATATGTGTTATTCTGATGTATAAGTTTAATTGTACAGTTTCATTAAAATCAATTCATTTTTTTGTGTGAAAGAGTAACTAATAATAATAAAACACAAACATAAATAGCCTCCCCCACCTTCTACACTTATAGGACTATCAATAGAAAAATAAATTGATCTTTGTTTTAGTTTACAATTTAAAGATTACCAATAAGGAAGTTTCCATTTTTTTTATTTATGTCATAAAAATAGTACTAAACTCACAATAAAGCTTATTGATTTTTTTTTTCAATTATCTCCATAAATGACGAAGTTATGATACTATTCCCGTCCGTTTTAAAACTTCTCGACACACGGCCTCTGACGTCTCACCAACGGACCACGACTCGCTCGCTCGAGTCTAACTTACTGCCTTACCCACACCGTTGACCCGGTAAGACTGGTGACGTCACAGAGCAAATAATTCGCGCGCGTTCAGGGTTCAGTAAAAATTGATTCGCTTAGTCATTTTGACTTCAATTTTTACTGAACTTTATTTTCAAGTGATGAAAATAATTCTTTCACCATATAATATTATAATTTTTTTGTCTTCAAATTTATATAAGATTTTTTTATGTTTTTGTAAAAATAGAAACTTCTATATTATTTGTTGTGTACAATTTAAATATAATCGCCTTCAAACAAACTTCGCGATTTAAATATGTTAGAATATAATATATATTACCCTGGACGTCGCCGGTCTGGACGTATGTAAATCTAAGTCTAGGTATTGTAATACGTCACGCCGCCCCTCCTCGCGCGGATACAGCTGTAACAAGCACAGTATTTTAGCGTCTTTAAGTTATTAGTTTTAGTAACAGTGTTTACACGCTTTGTCAGTTTTTTACTAGTGATTGATCAATTTCAAACGTAAAATTCGTAGGGATAATTATTCATAGCTATTGGTTGGGCAGTTGGCCGCAGAATCACCTGCATTTTTATACAGAGCCTACAAAATACTCTGTATAAAAATACTCATGTACAGTAATGTTACTGTATAGGGGGGTCACTTCGTCGTAAACAGGATAGAAGCGGCCAGGCGGATTGGCGGACTTCACACAGGCTCAAACTTATCAGACATGCATGTTCCCACCCCGTGTTTTCTTACCAATTACAGCTAATTAATAATTAACCCATACCTTTTAGGCCTTTGTTCAGAAGTGGACGGATAGAGGCTGATGATGATGATGATGATGATGATGATCTTTTATCTAAGTTCTAACAAATTGTATTTTTTTTCTAACAGCTATGGCGTACATACATGCACACGTATTCACTAACTCACTTTTAATATTAAAAAGTATGTAAGTAGAAATACCTGTAATTTGAGATTGTTGACGTATCCTATGCTGTGGCTAGAGTGACGCGGTTTGAGCGCGCGGTCTACGGCGGGCGGTAGAGTCAGCAGATTACAGTATTGCATTGACTGAAAATAACACAATATTTTACTCTATGAAAGTAATTAATGATAGTTATTATTAGTTACTTTCATAGAATAAATTGATAGGTCTATTTTATATCGGTCTACCGGTGTGAGATGCGCTCTGCCGCGCTCCCTTTATCAGTATAATATAACCGGAATAGAGCTGTAATGTCATGTATTTAGTATGTAAACGAATTCCGCCAAACTCGTGCTACAACTTTGCGCCGGTTCCGCGCTTTAATTGGCCGACTGATGACCATTGATGGATCATTGGCAGATGGGACGTACATACAGATCACTGGTTGGTTAAATTGCTATTAGGTCAGGGACAAATCACTGACCAGTTTCAAATTTTATGGCTCACATTACGTCATGGCGTCCGCAGATCATGGTGCGTAACATGTAAATTATGAACACACATTTTTATCAGTCCTTTATAAAATTCATATACCTATTATATCTGTTAAATTTAGGCTTTGACTTTTTTCCGAAAATTCGGGAATTTTTAGTAGCTCGGAACTGTATCCTTCCTTCACAATTCTTTTTACTGTAATTAATGATGTTCCAGTTGCAGCCACCGTCCACATCAACCAAAACATTTTCCTACTTTGTCTCCTTAATGTTTTACCTTGAGGACTTTGAGGCATAATTATTATTATAAAGATTTTACAAAATTTCACTCGTATACAACAAAAAAACGTAGAAATTTTAAATTTATAACCACTGGTTGCACTTGTCTGTACTTGCGGTAGGTGCACGGGGCGAGGAGAGCGGCAGGCAACAAAATCGACTATTGCGCACGTCAAACTACGCTTGTGTCAAGTCTCATCTTTCGTGGCACCTATAGTACTACCTTCCTGCTCAGTGGGGGATTTACAATAGGGGCAGTCGGGGCTAGTGCCCAGGGCGGCAAGTTTTCTAGGGCGGCAAAATTTAGAAACTGATTTTTTTCCAGTCTTATCAAGATTGTTCAATATAATTAGTTAATTCTTTGAATAAATATTTTTTTATTAAATAGATAATTAAAGAAATTCATTTTTACATAATATAAAGGACCTTTACACTGAGTTTCCAAACGTGGGTTTATGATATTAGCTGCAACAAACTGTAGCGCCAGAACGATCGTTTTCATGTTTGAAAAGAATTAAAAACTTCTTACATTCTACAATGAGTGCAAATAGGCTCAATAGCTTAGATATTCTATATTTTTTTTTCGGAATGATCTATGCTAACGGCCCAAAGGTCCTAATGCTACATCGGATTAGTGTGAGCCGATTTGGCTCAATTTTGGTTTGTAAAAGTGGGGGTTTGCCCCCCGCCAACCGTAAAATCTGCGACCACACGGCCTTCTGGCGACGGGTTGGTAGATATTCTATGCATCAAATCAGACGTACTGACAACATTTAGATTGGGACCAATTTTTTTTATGTTTTCGCAATATACAATAGGCAATATATAATATGCACAGATATTATAAAAATGTATAATAAATTAGTTATTTTATTTTTTAAAATAAGGTAATAAACTATAAGTTTAAGTGAAACTGCAGTATTGGGGCGGCATTTTTATCGGTGCCCAGGGGCGGCATTATGTTTAAGTCCGGCCCTGTTCCTGCTTATTCCGGTCAAACAGCTTTGGTGTATTTGAAAGGTCAGGACAGACAGTGTTCCGTCGGTCTGGTTTTATTTAGAATACATATTTTAGAGTTGCACCAGTCAGGGTCGAATCGATGAGGCTTTGTGGAGCTCGGTATGTCGTTAACTACAATGCTTTGTTCACTTTGAGACCGCGAAGTAAAATCCTTACTAATATTATAAATGCGAAAGTAACTCTGTCTGTCTGTCTGTCTCTTGTTCACGCCTAAACCACTAAACAGATTTGGATGAAATTTGGCACAAAGATAGTATGGAACCCGAGGAAGGACATAGGATAGTTTTTATCCCGGATATCCCACGGGAACGGGATTTATGCGGGTAAAACCCCGGTACTGTCTATCTTCAGAACCACCGAACAGATTTGGGTAAAATTTGATATGAAGATACTTTGGCACTCAAGGTAGGACTTAAAATAGTTGTTATCCTGAAAATCCTACGGGAACGGGAACTATGAGGGTAAACCCCCAGGACTTTCTATCTTCTAAACCACGGAACAGATTTGGATGAAATTTGATAAAAAGATACTATGGAACTTAACGTAGGGTATAAAATAGTTGTTATCCTGAAAATCCCACGGGAACGGTAAACTATGCGGGTAAAACCCCAGGAGTGACTATCTTCTAAACCACGGAACAAATTTGAGTTAAATTTGATATGTTGATACTTTGAAACTTAACGTAGGACTTTATATAATAGTGCCATCTATTAATGAATTGGCGAAATAAAATAATTCTTATCCTGAAAATCCCACGAGAACTATGTATGCGGGTAAAACCTCAGGACTGTCTATCTTCTAAACCACGCAACAGATTTGGGTGAAATCTGATATGAAGATACTTTGAAACTTAACGTAGGGTATAAAATAGTTGTTATCCTAAAAATCCACGGGAACGGGAAATATGCGGGTAAAAAGAACTAAGACTGTCTATCTTCTAAACCACGGAACGGATTAAGGTGAAATTTGATATGAAGATGCTTTAAAACCTGACGTAGGACATTAAAAATATAGTTGTTATCCTGAAAATCCCACGGGAACGGGAACTATGCGGGTCAACCCCCGGGACTGTCTATCTTCTAAACCACTGAACAGATTTGGGTGAAATTTGATATGAAAATACTTTGGAACTTAACGTAGGACTTAAAATAGTTGTTATTCTGAAAATCCCACGAGAACGGGAGTTGTGCAACTAAAACTCCGGGACTATGTATTTGTTAAACAACTGAACCGATTTGAGTGAAATTTAATATGGAGATAGTTTGTGACCCAAAAAGATAAGATGTATAAGTGTAACAATAAGTTTTTTAGACGTGTCAATAGATGGCGTTAACACAAAATGTAGATCACGCTATCTATTACAAGATGCTGATCCTTATGAGGATCGCACTTTTGTATAGCACGCGTTTTTAATGAAATACTGTTTCCGTATTTTAGTAATTTATCCAAAATGTATTTATAGAATAATTCATCCTTACTAATATTATAAATGCGAAGGTAACTCTGTCTGTATGTCTGTCTGTCTGTCTCTTCTTGACGCCTAAACCACTAAACAGATGAAATTTGGCACAAAGATAGTATGGAATCCGTAATTGCAACCATATTATTTGAAAAATAAGATTTTAAAAAAATATTTCTTACATGCGGACGAAGTCGCGGGTAAAAGGTATGAAATAATATACGGTACAGCTTGGCAAAAAAGAGTATGACGTGGTGACAGGTGGAACTAAATATTTTACTAAATGGAAACCTATGTAAAGTTTAGTGTTTCACATTTATTTTTAACGATTTGATCAAATTATCTTGCTGATTTTCCATTTTATGATGAGAGTTAAGTGAATGTGGCGCCCTCATTTTTTCCATACTCTTTTTTGCCAAGCTGTACCTACTTACATTTAAAAAATCAATTTTGTTTGTCTGTTTGTTCCGGTTAATCTATAAAACGGCTAAGCCGATATTGACGAGACTTTCACTGGCAGATAGCTGATGTTATAAGGCGTAACTTTAACTAACATAAAAATAATCATCATCAATCCGAACAGCTGTAAATCTAAGTAAACGCGGGCGAAGCTGCGGGCAACAGCTAGTAAAAAATAAACTAAATATTCCCTATTCAATAGTATAGTTTTTAGGTGACCAAAAGAGAAGGCGGTGTCTTATGTCGGAGGCCAAGAACCGATTAGGGCGATTACGCACTGCATGCGATTCGAGTCCGTCAAAATACGTGCCAAAGTAGCCGTAGTAATGTTAACTAATTTTTAATTGATTTTATTTGATAGATATACTTCTATATAAACACAAAAAAAAAAACAACAAGAACAAGACAATATAGAAATATATACAATATAGAAATTTTAACAAGAAATATGTTCAATCTATATATATAAAAATCAATTGCTGTTCGTTAGTCTCGCTAAAACTCGAGAACGGATGAACGGATTTATCTTATCTTTAAATTGATTAAGAGACTGTATCATAACAGTGTGTGTCTGTCAATATCAAATTACAACCTTATAAATAGCCAGTATTTCAGAAAAACTCTGTTTTGTAAGTAAGCAACATGATGTGTCGAAAATAATAATAAAATGTCATGCTTAGACAACAGTGTAATCTATAATTACAACTTATAATTTAATATGACCTTTATTGAATAGCAATAAAGTTCAAATTGACTTTACATTTTATTTAGAAAACGTTTGTATGGGAAAAAGAAAAGGGCTGTTTTTAGGGTTTTCCCGGCCATTATTCGAATTTTTCTCACCTTTTAAACCTTCCCTAGACCTCCACGAACATTTCAAGACCAAGATAATATAAATACGTTCATCCGTTCTCGAGTTTTAGCGAGACTAACGAACAGCAATTAAAAGTATTAAATATGTTTCCGTTGTCTGGTACCCGTAACACAAGTTCTTCGAGAACTTACCACGGGACCAGATTGACGTGGTGTAAAAGCGTTCATAATTACTATTATTATTAAATTATTGTGTTACGATATCTATTAGTGCATCTTTATATCTTTGTGAGTGTCGATTACCGCTACGTGCGCGAGAACTTTCTTTACTTTGGTGATCATTTGTGATAGTGACATTTAAAGTAATGTGCTCTTTTTTGGTTGGTAGTTTGTGGTTTGTGATACGGTAACAATTGGGGAAATGAAAATAATTTGTAAATATTGTAAGGCGTTAAATTACACTGGTGAATCTACTGAATTATGTTGTGCTGGAAGCAAAGTAAAATTCCCACAATGGGTCCCACCACCAGATCCTTTTTACGCTCTTTAGTTTCTGGGATTAGAAATGATTCTAAGCACTTCTTAGCCAACATTCAGAAATATAACAGCTATTTCCAGATAACATCATTTGGCGTTACACATATTATACAGGACAATTTTATGCCCACTTTCAAGGTGTTATACCGGAATATTTTTTATAATATTCAAGTTTGTACTAAAATCTCAGAAATAAAAATATCAGAAATAATTAATGGACAAATTTAAAAAAAATACAGATACAAGGACTAATTTATCACTTACTGGGGGAACTGTTACTTCTACCTGATGCAGATCATCAATTTTTACAAATTTATTTTGTAAGTAAGCAACATGATGTGTCGAAAATAATAATAAAATGTCATGCTTCATTCAAAAAATGCTTTTTTAAAAAGTTTAGGTCTTTTATTGATCGATTGAGACAGTACGAAGTCTGCCGGGCCAGCTAGTTTTAATATAAAAGAGACGTAAATAAAAATATTATTTAAAATTTCCGCTAAAACGATCCAAGCTGTCATGTGACCATAATTACGTCACAGATGGATAAACATACTCGCGCTCTGTCAAAGCACGCAGCAGATAATATGCTCTTTGCAGTTCGCCGGTGACACTTATAACTTGATTATGACAGCTATGAGTTTGCTTACTGGTCAGTGACATCATCGCACTATGATAATTGGTATTCGTAGTCACGTGATAAATATCGGATTTTAAAATATATATTTTTTTAATTTAAGACATAAATAGACGCTTAAATGTTATTTTTAGGTTTTCAAATACTGTCTTAATTGTAAAAAATAACTTTACATGAATTTGTAACATGTGTCAACATCTCTATTGTACGGTTACTTACTACCGTTTCCGTCATCTCTATTTCAGAGGCGAGTATTGACCAAAAAAGCTTTAGTTTTATTTGGATGAGAGTGACATATGGCAAGAATTTTCTATTTACGTTTTCACGGATGCAATGCGTCACAGGTCGATGCATCAGCAAAGTACCTAACAATTTCAATACTTACATGTGTGATGGAACAGTCGTCATCATCATCCCGGTGTGTGGAAACGTGGCCTGGCGAAGACGGCGCGGTACTGTGCGACATGCGCCGCGGAGACCGCACCCATGGAAACGGGGACTGCAATAAAAGAACACAATATTTACAAGAGGAAAAATATATTGAGGAATATAATAATAAATAATAATACTAATAATATGTTGGGACAACTCCCACACGGCTATCTGATCCCAAACTGCCATATAAAAGAAAGTCGTGTTAATTACATTATTTATAACTCAAGAACGGCTGTACCGATATGGCTAAAAATTGGTGGGTAGGTAGCTTAGAACCAGGAGACGGACATAGGAATCCCGTTCGACAGCGTTTCCGTGTGACTTGACATAAAACGTCAGTCACTATAAAACGTGGTATAACAAAAAAGAATCAGACTTGGAATAACAAACGCAAATGACAGCTATGTAATTGACGTATGGATGACAATATTTGATTTGTGTACATGATTGTAAGTAATTGAATTGGCGGGAAACATCGGGACGCACGGTTGTGTTTTTTTGGTTTCCCGTTAATTAATTGTTATTTTGTGTTTTGTCCATTCAGAGTGGTTTTCTATAGTGTTTGTTTTAAAAACTTGATCTTTATATATTGTGATTGGTTGGCGAATATTGTGGTGGACTGCCTTGGGTGGATGGAATGGAGAATGATAGTTGATTGATGGGGGCTAGAGGGGCGAAGCCGCGCTCCTTGGGGTTTCCCGCCATTTCTCCGTATTACAGACCGAATATTGTATTTTGTATGGCTAATAGCGTAGTAGCTAATGCCTTTAAATGAAAATAATAATAATAATAAATTGTAAGTAATTGATCTCTCGACGTCGATCAGGAATGCAGCGAGCAATTCTTCAAGACTTGCAGCCACTGCTTCATGAACATCATGCGTTGGTCAGGTTGTTTAAGAGTGCTTTAGAGCGCATGCCAAATGATTATAAAGTTGTCATCAAAGCAGATAAACGATCATCTGGAACACACGAACGCACTTTTTTTTTTATATGCGCAGGATGCAATTACATATGTTCGTCATTACGGTCGGCCAGATCTCTTTATTACTTTTACCTGTAATCCAAAATGGATAGAAATTATTCAATTGCTGCTTCCCGGACACACATCAAGACATCATCGATAGACACGACATCACAGCACGATTATTCAGGCAAAAAAAATCGGTCCCTGATGTACTTCATTGTTAAATAACGCCTCTTAGGAGATACTCGATGCTGGATGTATTCAATCGAATGGCAAAAGCGAGGCCTGCCGCACAGATTCTTATTTGGTTAGCGGAAAAAATTCAGCCTGACCAAATAGATGATATCATATGTGCCGAGATTCCTGATCATGAAGCCGATCCAGACCTACATGATGTTGTTATTACAAATATGATGCATGGACCGTGTGGCGCCATCAATCCCCAATCACATTGCATGGTCGATGGAAAGTGCTCTAAACGATATCCACGGAAATTTACGACGGAGGCCGTCACTGGCAACGAGTTATCCGCTGTATCGGCGTCGATCACCAGATGACAACGGTCGAACTGTCACAACAAAAGTGAAAAGAATGGATTTGGTTGTCGACAACAGTTGGATTATTCATATACGCCAAGACAAATTGCAAATTTGAATACTGCAATTTAGTAAAGTCCATAAAATATATTTGCAAATATGTCACGAAAGGCAGCGATGTGGCTGGCGGTTTTTGGATTGCAATCCTCAAATACCAACAATGAAATTTCAGGCTATCAAGTTGGTCGTTATGTGAACTGTAATGAAGCGATTTGGCGTATATTCGCATTCCCTATTCACGAACCATCCCACTGTTGTGCATTTGGCGGTGCATCTGAGAATGGTCAACGAGTATATTTCACGGCTTCGAATGCTATGCAACGTGCTGAAACACCTCCAGCAACTTGTCTAGTGACGTAAAGATACCATCGGTACCTCTACCATGAGTTTTATTACAAGCGTAAATGACATAACTATAGTAGTTACGTAAAACGCAACAAGAATAGAAAACTATTAGAAAACTAAGGTATGATATAGTTTTCTATTCGTGTTGCGTTTTACGTAACTACTATAGTTATGTCATTTACGCTTGTAACAAAACTCATGGTAGAGGTACAGTTAATCTGACTGCTCGTTTGCCTAATATGCAATAAAACATACAGACACATAAAACTTCACCTGCTGTATGTAGATGTTGCAACTATTGAGTATAAGCAAAATGTAATAAATTGTACATACATAAATCACACCTACCTAATACATACACCCCCAAAGGACCACGCGTTATATAATAATAGTACCATACCTTAACCGACCCGCATCACGCTACACAACAAACCACTTATTGTGGGTATTCCCAATACCCACAATCTCAGCACCTCCCATACAAATACTCTCTAAATATGCAGATTTACCCATCGAACTCAAATCCCAGTGGAGAGTTCAAACGGTAAAGACTATTCATAATTTGCAGCACAGGAGTGATTCCAAAAACACTTCACACCAGTCTCAAAACTCTAAACATACACCCCTATAGGTACATACTCATGCAGATAGCAGTAATTTTAAATATTTGTAGAATCGTCAGGAATTTTTTGTCAATAGATTAAAAAAGAAATTTAATATTTAACCAAAGATGTCATGGCCAAGAGCCCGCATCTTTGAGAAATGGGAGAATTATTAGAAAATTTGAAAACCAAAATAATAATAATAATGATATCTATAGTTTTTTTTTTTTACACCACGTCAATCAGGTCCCGTGGTTCTCAAAGAACTTTTGTTACGGGTAGTAGACAACGGAAATATATTTAATACTTTTATACGATAAGATTTAAGATTTTAATTATATACATGTACATATTTAATATACATCCATGACCCAGGAAGACAGGAATTCAAACCCGCTACCTCCGGCTTGAGCGCCAACGCGCTAACCATTGAGCCACATAGGTAGTCGATATTATAGTTCTATACACTAAAGAAAATGTACATTATTAAAGGACGACTTCAATAAGCGACGAATTCTAATTTAAATAGTCGATGTAACGCGTAGTTAGGACGCAATAACAAGAATACGCCCTCTCACATGTTTCGCTGTATTCTAATTTAAATACTACAAAGTCCGAAGGCTCAAAGAGTAAAACTTGAGGTGCCGTCAACTGTACCATCATACTGCTTGTTTCTTCCGTGAAGCAGCTTTGCTGTATTTAGGAGAGGACGGCTGCACAGTATCTGTGACAGTGTAATTACTGTCACAGAGACTTTGCCTCTTATGGGCAACACGTGAATCCTTGATTAGTCGAAGGTGAACTCTTATGTTCACGGGGGACACTTACCACGTCACTCGTCTGCCAATTTGCTTACCTATCTAGCGATGAGAAAAATTTGTCTTGATCTAGCAGTCATGCTCTAGATCTTGCGAAAAAGCTAGACCAAGACCGAATGAAAAAGACCCTAAACCAAGATTAAGTCATGCTGTATGATGCAAGACAAAGACGTAACACAAGACTTAACTAATAATATATATACCATTGAAATTATGTGTTGAAATAATGGTCATTACTTGAACCATCAAGCATATAACCGGAATAGGGCGATAATATCATGCGTTTTGTATGAAAACCAATTCCGCCAAATTAGTGCTGCGACGCTGCACCGATTCTGCGCTCTGATTGATTGACTGATAGCCATTCATTAATGATTGGCTCACATTACTACTCTATCCGGTTATAATAATAATAATAATCTTTATTTCATAATCTGTATACAATGTAATATAACAGTGGCAGGAGCCTCCTTTTAAGTAAAGGAATAACTGTATTAGGAGCCTCCGCTCTTCCTTAAACATAACTACACTTATATACTGTTGGTTATATACTCATATGCTTTTTTACAAAAGAGGTGCATGGTCATTAATTATTAAGAAAACGAAGTATAGTAACAAAGTAAAAACCTAAATTAAGATCAAGAAGTACTTGCTCATCACCATTCACCATATTATATAACTAACATTGTAAACAATCAAACAAGCATACTTACGAAATAATCATGAGCATCGTTGGTTGGTTCTTGAATTTTGGGCCCTTGAAACGATTCCTTGTGCGTGAGATCTCTATTCATTGTGAACGTTTTGGGAGGCCGCGGAGGAATGGGGGGTCCTGTAACAGTCATCACACAAGTTAAAACTTTGGTAAGTAGTAAGAGACTGACAAATGAGAGACCAGTTGTTTCCCGCACATTCGGGTTTGCAACGTATTCGTACTGACGATTATAACACTGATGGCCTTATGATATAATCCTTGCCAAATTTTATTGAAATACTATCAGCTTACTTTCGCATTTATAATGTTAATAAAAAATTTCAGATTTATTAAGACATTATTTAAGACGTACATTGCTATTTATATATTTAAGGATAATTAAAAAAAACATAGTATGAAATTAAAAATTTGCTCACTCACTCGCACACAAGAAATATATATATAAAGGACTTGCGCACGAAGGGTTCCGTACCATTACATAATTTACAATATTAGACACTTACAAAAATTTGGTTTATTTTGAAAAAAATATTTTTTAAAAATATTTGAGTTAATTGAATTGCGGTTTACAATTTATGACGTATTAAAAAAAACTACTTACTAGATCTCGTTCAAACCAATTTTCGGAGGAAGTTTACATCATATATATTTTTTTAGTTTTATCATTCTCTTATTTTAGAAGTTATAGGGGGAGGGGGGACACACATTTTACCACTTTGGAAGTGTCTCTCGCGCAAACTATTCAGTTTAGAAAAAAGTGATACTAGAAACCTCAACATCATTTTTGAAGACCTATCCATAGATACCCCAAAAAATTGAGTTTCAGTTCTAAGTATGGGGACCCGCAAAATTTATTGTTTTTTTTTTACTTTTGTGTAAGAATCTTAATGCGGTTCACAGAATACATCTACTTACCAAATTTCAACAGTATAGGTCTTATAGTTTCGGAAAAAAGTGGCTGTGACATACGGGCGGACAGACAGACAGACAGACATGAAGAATCTATAAGGGTTCCATTTTTGCCATTTGGCTACGGAACCCTAATGATCAAAGGTAGACATTTCATGTTTTTTTTTTAAATGTTGTGTTTGCTGGTCACGGCACATCCCAGGCTATGAGCATAATATATTATTACTCATACTTTTTAACAAGCATAAAAACAAATTTCAGTATACATACCATTTTCTACTGCACCATCATGTGGTGGAGGTTTTAAAAATTTTGTAAACGATTTTGCCGCTGACCATTCCCCTAAAAAATATATATATTTATGAAATACTTTTTCAGTAATGGGTTTATCTTTTAATTATTAACTACTTTACTATCCTATGTTCAAGCACCAAGAATATGAGATATCAAGATAAAACAACATTACAATTCATCCACTCACGATTTGTTCAGTAAACATCAGAAATAAATATTCTTTGTCAACAGACAACTGTTCATATTTTTATGTATATTAAGTTGTTTGTTCTGAAAAGGGATGCATACTAAGCAGTAACTGTAGACTAAACACAAAGGGGAACACATTTAAGACATACTTTAAATACAGACGCCTTCTGTGCTACTTGTAGGTTAGCCATATTTATACCCATGTTAGCAGCGCCCCGCGGTTTCACGCGTATTTCCCGAGGGAATAAGAGATAAACTATAGGCTATGTTACTAGCTCATAATGTAGCTTTCTATTGACGTAAAATATTTAAAATTGATTCAGTGTCGATTGAATCAATCAACATTCACATTTATAATATTAGTTAGTACTTAGTATATAAATATTTTTTTAGTTTATTATTAATTTATTATTATAATTTTCTAGTTAAAAGTAAGTATATATTGTATGTATCCCCATAATTAAATAAAACAATCTGTCACATTAATAATTGAACCAGAATGCTAGTTGCTCAAAGATTTAACTTTAAAACTGATTTTCCCTGCAGTTTCTCATGCCCAAAAATTATATAAAGGAGCTTCTAAATTAAATTGCTTATAGCCTTCCCCTTAGGCTATCAAATTAGTAGCACCAAAAGTTTCAAAAACTCTGTTCAAACAATATTTTCAACTATGTTACATTAATAAGTAATTCCACTTACCTATATTACATTGACTAGCGTTAAGAGATTTACATTCATCATCACTTAGATTTGACTCATTTTCAGAAAACTCAACATTATTTACTCTGATTTGTGGGTGGCTGAAATACATGTGGTTCTTTTCATGGTATCCTCTCTGAAATGGTATATTGGAGCTGACAATTATATTCTTTGGATCAAATGTGAAAGCTCTGTTTGCACCCTGAAATTTTATTATAAAATTTAAGAAATCAATTTAAAAAATTTAAAAAAAGAAAGAAATTTAAAAAATCTCCTGGTATAGCGGGTGTCTGTGGATGTCACTATTCACTTACCATCAGGTGAACCGACTGTCCGTTTGCCCCCTCTTCTATAAATAAAAAAAAAAAAAAAGAAATCAATAAACAAACCATTAATAACTGATTTGTCTCGTTTTATATTCTATCTAAAGACAGAATCTTGCATATGTTATAAAGAACATGCTTCAAAACAAGTACAAGAATCGGAACTGAAACTTTTCGCCTGGGACTAGCCAGCCATAAAGGTAAGTCTCGTGAGGCCAGTAATTAGACTGTCTGTCCTGTTTTTCCTTCCAAAAAATACCAGAAATGTTTTTTGACAAAAGATAAGCTAGATGGTGGGACCTATACAGACAGGCGCATGACACATTCCTTCCCTCCACCAGTAAAAAATGATAATGCAAGACATTATCCATCCTCCCACTCAATGGTAAATTCTAGTTGATGTTAAAATTATAATAGGCTTAACTTTATTTGTATGTAAATAATAAGTAACTGTGTAACAATACCGGTGCACGAACTCCTGTAATACATTCCGAGATTGGTATATAGGGTCCAGTGCTATCCCCGTCTTCATACTGTTCATTCATATCCAAATGATTATTATCATAATTTCGTAGATTATTCATTGGGATATTATTTCTATTACAGCTCGACTGTGTTTCATTATTTATTGCTGTTTCTGCAATTTTCGAATCATTCATTGACCTCATAACAATTTTTTTACAATTAATGTCATTTTCATATATACCTAAAAATTTAAATATGAATATGTAAATGATAATTTTAAAATAGAGACATTCGCATCAACAATTTTTAGAAACTTCATAATAGCATTTTCAGAAATTGCATGGATTGCATGTGCAGGTCCACTAAACTTAAAATAAAATAATAAGCAACCTAAATTTGGGACATATACAAAAAGAACATTTAACTTCTCTATATGAAAATTCTTATTAATAGTTTGAGCAAAGAAAAACAAGTAAATGACTTCGCAATAGCAACAGTTTACACCTTTCATGTATCATTCTTTTAAACAGATAAGAAGTTTTTTTGATAAGCATGTTCGCAATTGCACATTAAAATTACACATACAAAAAGAAAATGAGACATGAGTCATACAATTTTTTTTAAATTTCAAATTATATGTTCTAACACAATTGCTAGATCATTAAATACTACAAGTATATATGAGAACAGAATTTTAGCCAATAGCATTGAGTGACCTATAAAATCAATCAGGAAAAAATACTATAACTGTAGTTGACTAATTGTATTATTAATTAATGTGTATCGGCAAATAACTATTATTTCAAAGCATGAATCATTGCAAGTAAAGTCACTATTCTTTCTTCTACCTTCTTGGTTTAGGTGCCGCATAACAAAACACTATCACAGCAACCAAGATATATTTTAAAAAAATTCAAACTTTTAACAATCACTTATGAATCTGTTATAAACTTTCATAAAACATGCTTGAGATGCGGAGGCCACCGATACTCGGCAAAAGATACTCGTAGTGGTTTTAGTTAGGGTGGGGAACATCCTGGCTGCGTCCATAAGGATTTCCCTATGATGATATATTAAAAAAAAAAACATGCCAAGAATAGTCATCACAGACTAGCTATTTCATTTAAAATAGATGATTTAATTTATAAAAGTTAATCACACTGCCCACATGTATATATTAAAATGTCTAACAAATTAAATTTTAGATGTCTAAAATCACAGGTAAATTATCCCACAATTTGTGTCACTTCTTCCACAAGTTTAAATTTTAATCATAATTATCTATCTATATGAGAACACAAAAACGAATCCTAAAGTAATCC
Source organism: Helleia helle (assembly GCA_963853865.1). Classification (NCBI taxonomy): domain Eukaryota; kingdom Metazoa; phylum Arthropoda; class Insecta; order Lepidoptera; family Lycaenidae; genus Helleia; species Helleia helle. The sequence goes on from OY971420.1 coordinate 13,957,014, forward strand.
TCGAACTAAAAGTAATCCTATTCTTCCTCCAAAGCACTAGGTGAGTGGAGCTCTCCACTCATTCAGTTACTGCCAGCCACATTGTAGACACAATTGCTCTATTAAGCCATAGGTAGTTTCACACTCCATTATATAAAATTAATATTATTGCCTCTTAACATCAGTAGCATAACACTCTTTGGTATTGAACTAAAAAAATACTGAAAACTACACATTTTAAATTTAATCAAATTAATATATATTAATTTATAAATATATAATATATTTAAGCATACCTGATACACTAGCCGACTCATCTGTAGCTCTTAAGCCACACACTTTACAAATAGCATCAACCCATTTCTCCATATCTGCTTCGCAATCTGCTTCCAAGTGATATATTCTGGACTGAGTTTGAATTGTAAATACTGAGCCTCTCAGTTTGGGATCTAAAGAACCACTACTACTTCGTTCCATATGCAAGCCAGCATCTACCTATTACCATTAGAAAATATATTCCGGTTACTTATTTTGAATAACATTTTTTATATTCAAATTTATTCATGGTTAATCACAAAATTATAGGAATACCTGTTCGCAAAAATCTAAGTTGATAGTGCCTTTTAATCTTCTGCAGTGTCGATCTGCATAGTAATCCAGGAAATACTGGCCAGGCAATTCACCAGATTGTCGCAAGGCAAACCACCTTCTCCGCCATTTCTAGGGCCGAATAATTTATATTTTAAGTAATATACATATAATATAAAGTTAAAAATAATAGATGTGGACATAATTAACACTAAATTAAATTAAATAATAAGTGGGTTATTTAAAATATAAATTGCAAAGATCAATAATAAATGTCAACAAAGATTATGTATCCAATCATTTACCGTTCTCCAAATACGTTTTATAGGCGGTGATTTAGTTAACCAGCCCTCAAATACTATATTTTTAGACATAGTTAAAAGATAAACCTACAATTGTGAGTCACATAAAAAAATATTTTTGTAGCATTAAATGATACCCATTCGTAAAAAAATCGCTTTGCTTCTCAATTCTCATTCAACGATAAACTTTTTTTGTTTCATTTTGTAGCCGTTGATGGAAGTCTTTTAATCTTAAATTGAATCATAGTTTATTTTTTTTCAATCGAATATCAATGTTCAATAAATTTAAATATATAAATAAATATTGATTCAATAAAAATAGGATAATTCTAAATTATAATACTAAAAGTGTATTAAGCTAACTTACGCATTAAAGTTGCAATTTTTTGCACAATATTAATAACGTTATCTATGGATGAAAATTATCATTTTGGAGCAAAATTAAATTAGTTTGATGTTAATTTATCAACATAAACAAAACAAGAATGAACTTTTTACATATTTTTTTTTATAATTACAGAACATTTAGTTACAGAACTTCCATAAGTGTATGGGTAGTTTTAGTTTACATTGTAATCACATCTGCTGATAATGCCAAACATACATAATTAAGGTTGTCAGTGTACGTAAATGTTTCCAAAAGTAGGATAATAGCTTAAAATAATTACACTATAGAAACCAAGTCCGGTCGCTCCTTTTGAAGCACCTTCATTGGAGCCATCATGGCTCCAAACGCACGGCGCAACGTAGTGTTCAATGTTAAAGTGAGCCGAATGTGTCTCTCTCTAAGCAGTTAAATTGTACCGCAATGGATCTGAAAAACAAAATAAATTTAATAACATCACTTTTCACAGGAAATTTTTCAATATTTCGTAGTATCTTGTAGTTAATTAGGTTATTGTGGTTTTAAATAGAAACGTTTTGTTTCAATGTTCAGTGTTGCCCGAATGTAAAAATATTTTCACATTTTTTTTTCTCCACCTGATTAATTTTAAAACAGTTGCTACTGGGTTGCTATATTCTAAGTCTATGGTTGCTACTGATATTTACGTAGGTACCTACGTGACACGTTCTCTAATGTGTTTGTGTGATTTAACGATATCATAACAAACAGTGAAAGAGTACAAACATCCATACATACTCAAATTCGCGTTTATATTACAACAAATTACAAGTTTATATAGTAATACAACAACTTGATATTTAAGTAAGTACCTACTGTGTTTCGTTTGAATAAAAAAATCGGTTGTCTGTAAAGTCGGTTTACTGACGATATATAGTTGAACGTGACAACGTCATAAGAAAATGGAACGCCTCAGAGCGAGGTAACGCCGCATGCGTCATGTTTTTTGTTCGTGCAGCCGGCTCCATCGAATTATAAGACGTTGTCACGTCCAAATAAATATAAAAAATCGGTTGTCTGTAAAGTCGGTTTACTGACGATAGTTGAACGTGACAACGTCATAAGAAAATGGAACGCCTCAGAGCGAGGTAACGCCGCGTGCGTCATGTTTTTTCGTCCTTGCAGCCGGCTCCATCGAATAATAAGACGTTGTCACGTCAAAAATAAAGCACTAAATCTGTTCACACCATTATACAAATGAAGACTCTCATTTTAGGCTGTATGGACTTCCCATTGGGAATTAATATTTAAAAAATGAAGACTCTTTGTATCTAGGATCAAGCATCAAATGGATTTGACAAGGTAATAAAATACCGTATTGGAAAGATATTACAAAATACAAAAAAACTTTAAGAGTGACATAGACACTTTCTTTTGTCTTTGTCAGAATTTTACTGTTTTAAAGTGAAAACTTCTTTTATAGCGGGACTCATATTTTTAGATGAGATAAAATCTCTGGACTCGTGACACCATTATGAGACGCTATTTGACGTTTATATGACGTTTGATTTATTTATCTAAGATTTAAATGCAATATTTGTTTACATAACCAATCGTCTAACACACTGAAATGTCAATGTCATGCGACCATTTTGAGCGCCGTTTAAATTGTATAGGTTGTCATAATCTTTTACAGCCTGTATTATAAGTATTTGAATTTAATTGTTTTGTTTTCACTTCTATCAGTAGTCCCTGCGACTGGTTCGGTTAGTTATTTTAAATACACTGTTTCAAGAAATAAGTGGACTTGTTATCATGAATGTGGTATCCCTGCAAAAATATGCCTGTCCCTTTCGGCTACATGCGAATGTCAAATCCATTTGATACTTGGTCCTAGCTTAACCGTATTAGAACTAAGCATAGTAAAATTTTTGTTGAGAGGAAATAAGTCCTGAGAAGGGGAAATCTCAATTGAAGCGAACGAAAAGAAAATCTTTAAAGTGGGAACTCTGTACTCTTTAAAGTGTAATTGTTCTAAGGGTAATAGTTAAAGCCTGGCTAGAGCATTGTAAATTAAGGTTGAACAAGTCGACGGCGTGAACTCCAACAACAGTAATGCTATCTCACCTGACATAGTGCGCGAACATGTGTGTTAGAATGAAATGCACAATGATTCATTGCGAAAATGTCCTTTTAGCAAAACAGTTATTATAGAAAAACTATTAAGTGTATCTTTTTAAAATAAATTTATTTCAACTTTTGAATAACTGAATTATGTCTGTACGGGCTTTATTTTTTAGCTTTCGTGCTCCGTTTATTATTTATTTTCGCGCAAAGTTGGGCTAAAATCAGTGTTGAAATACGAAAGTATAGAAACTTGTATTTTTTTAATGTTTATATTTTTTACGATTTTGGGTACATACAGACATAAACGACGAGATTAATTTATATTATCCTTAGTTTACTACGGAGTTAGAAACTGTAGAGGAAGTAGACTCATCGATTTTGCGCACGAGAATAACTTAGTTATTATGAATACCCTTTTCAAAAAAAATAACAAACAAAGGTGGACTTGGAGATCACCTAACGGTAAAATAAAGAATGAATTAGACTACATTTTAACAAACTTACACAAAAACATATACAATATACAGGTTTTAAATATTACCTACCCATCGGATCACAGACCAGTGAGGGCAGCATTAAACATTCTTCCCAAAGCAAAAAGTCGTAGAAAGTTCGGTCAATGCCCCAAACCCCAATTGAAGAACGAAGAAGAAACGCAAATATACAAACGAAAGCTGAATAGTTGCTTTATAAATTTACTTGAGACCTGGAGAGATGAGGACACCGTTCAGAAGCGCTATGACGATATAACTAACGCAATAGATACCAGCCTGAAAAAAACGCAAGAGCTTTCATCCTGTACAAATCGAGGGAAAAACCAAACACTATCAGCACGCACAAAGGCATTAATCTATAGAAGACAAGAACTACAAAAAATAAAACCGAAATCAAGAGCCATGAAAAATGAACTTAAAGCACTCTATAAACTCATAAGTAGACGTATCCATCTAGACTACAAAGCGCACCGTACAAGAACAATCGAAAAACATCTTAATACTACAAATAGTGTCAAGAAAGCATACAAGGCACTGAGAACACATAAATTATGGATTGAAGAGTTGAAAGACAAAACGGGAAATACTCAAAATAGAACAGAAATACTGAAAATAGCGACAGAATTCTACAAAAAAACTATACAGTGCACCGAATCAACTAGCATATGAACTACCGGCTATAAACAGAGTAGAGGCGAGAGCAGTTATACACGAATCCGAAGTAATAAATGGGATTAAATCACTAAAAATGGAGAAAAGCCCAGGCCCCGACATGATCAACAATGAAGTTTTAAAGACTGGATGCGCGTATCTAGCAAAACCTCTAACTCTTCTATTTAATCAACTCGAACTCTACTGAACACCTCGCACACTCCTAGTCAATGGTCAGAATCCGTAATCATCTTGCTCTATAAAAAAGGAGACCCAAACGACGTAAATAATTATAGACCGATAAGCCTACTACCATCATTATATAAACTGTTTTCCTCAATAATAGAGAAAAAAATAAGAGAAAGCACAGAGAAATACCAACCTATTGAACAAGCGGGTTTTAGAAGAGGGTTTTCAACAGTAGACCACATACACTCACTTGAAATGTTGATAGAAAAATACCAAGAGACCACTTTATATTGTCTTTATTGACTACCAAAAAGCTTTTGACTCTCTGCTCCACTCATCAATATGGGAAACTCTACTCTCTCAAGAAGTGCCTCTAGACTATATCAAAGTCCTAAAAAATATCTATAAAAACAATACTAGCCGAGTGAAGCTGGAAACTACAGGTCCACCCATACAAATAAGTAAAGGCGTACGGCAGGGAGACCCACTCTCACCGACTATCTTCATAGCGGTGCTGGAGGCCACCATTAGCAAATTAAAATGGGAAAAATTTGGCATAAATATAAATGGATGTTACTTGAATCACTTGAGATTTGCGGACGACATAGTCCTGCTATCAGAATGCACAAATCAACTTCAAGTAATGTTAAACACTCTACACGAAGAAAGTAGAAAAGTAGGCCTAAAAATCAACCTAACAAAAACTAATATAATGACGAACCATATTAAAAGACCTATATATCTCGAAAATTCACCTCTAACATATGTCGATACCTACATCTATCTAGGAAAACAAGTTTCATTCAACCACCAAAATAACGAATTGGAAGTAGAAAGAAGAATCAACACCGCATGGAAAAAGTTCTGGAGTCTCAAAGAAATATTCAAAAGCGATATGACCATACGAATGAAAACTAAAGTCATGAACACCTGCCTACTCCCCTCATTAATATATGCCTGCCAAACTTGGAAATTTACCAGAAAAACAAAAAATAAAATTACATCCTGCCAAAGGAGTATGGAGAGGAGTATCTTAAAAATTAAGAAAATGCAAAAGATTCGCCACACTGATATAAGGCAGAAAACTAAAGCCATTGATGCTCTTAGCCAATCACAAAAGCTTAAATGGCGATGGGCTGGACACGTAGCGAGACTTAGCGATAATCGCTGGACTAAAAAGACAACATTTTGGGCAGGCCCACTAGGACAGAGAAAAAGAGGAAGACCAAACGCACGCTGGGTAGACGACATAATAAAAGTTGCAGGTACTAAATGGTCGCGAGCGGCAGAGAATAGAGAGCACTGGTCATCTCTGGAGGAGGCCTTTACCTTTCATTGAGGGGGTTCTTGCCAACAAAATTGTAATGTGATTAATCAATTTTATATAAATATTTTCATTTTAAAAATAATAATTACTATTAAACTATATCGCGTTGAGCTATGAATCTTAATAACATTTTTTTAATCATATTTAGATTTAATAGATTAATTATAAAGAAAACTAGAATGTATACCACCACTTAATCACATAATTTTTATATTTTTTTATATTTTTATGTTATATTTTATTATTGATTTCAAATCAATTTGAAAATGTGAATAAATTTGCATGCACATAATTACTAAAACTGAAATTGTACTATGATTAGGCAAGAAATAAAAGGCTTTTTTTTTTTTTTTATTTATATTTTTTTTATTTTATCCTTAGTTTTAGATGGTCAACGTCAAACATTGTAGTAATTACTGTTCTGAGTTTGTATGGAAAGACGAACGACTGTGTAACCTTAAGATAAGATTTGTAACGTCAAAACAATGAGGTGCAAATACTTCCGAACCCGCCAATCCCCTTCGTCCCGATGTTCCCTTATTTAGGGTAAACGCAGGGCGAAGGCGGAGTTCGGGTTTCGCCGTCATGCGCTTTTTGTTTTAGTCAAGTAGTAGCACCGAGCATGGTAGACCTATGGTCTTATAGGTCTTAGAATATATCGTAATATATTATATGTTTTATATCGTAGTATATTATATGTCTTAGAATATATCGACAGTATATCATATGTTTATATAGTAGACTATCGCTATCACTTTCATATAGGTATATACCGATGAGGCGTCTAGAATAATCAGGGTGCGTTCCGATATACACTGAAGGACTGAAGTGTGAGGTCATTGTAGTATACTGCGAAGCCGTTCCTTTTTAATGAATTATACTGTCTACTGTTTAAAACGAAACGCAGTACAGTAAGGTAGTTAGTAAATTGAGTATACTTGTTAGTGAAATAAAATATTGTTTTTTAAACAATTTAAAGTTTAATAATAACTTAATAACCGAGTTATTGAAATTATATAGGTTATGCACGGTCAAACTGATGAACTTATTTAAACAAACAAAATATTGTTTATTATGTAACTGAAAAAAAAATAGTTAATTGAATACGCAATAATTGTCACTGCAATTGCTGGTGCAGTCTAAATTTTATTCGAATCTTCCGACAGTGACTTTGTTGACAATGATGAAAATCTCATATCTATGGAAATCGTTCGGGACAAAATATTATCCCTAGAACAGAAAATATATTGTGTATAATTTTAGAGACAACCGTTTTCCGAATGTCTGATAGTGACTTTTAAAAGTCACTTTCACTTATCGAAATGCATTTTAAATGAATAAAGTTATTCATATTATATTAGAACTTGCGAAATCGGAATATTTACTACATTTATTAATACTCATCGAAATCTATGTCAGCTTTCGATAAGTATTAAACGAAACCGATAGTGATGACCATGATTATTTATTTCCTCGCCCATGATGGTTAAGACTTAGACGACCACGATTTTGTGCTAAGATTTCGTTTATCAAAGAAAGCAGCATTGACTATGCTGGCTGTCGTTTTTTATATATGCCATTGTTCATAATCAACGATTTATATAAAACAATATAATAGATTTGCTTACACTAAATAAACAAATTCAAAAGTTTCAAAACACAACAAAACCAAACGTATCATCCGAACAATTAAAAGAATACGCAGCGTTATTGCGCAAATATACGTCAAACTATTTATTTTACTTGGGCGCATTACGCATTCAGCAATTCTTTCGGTCAAAGGCCAAGATGTAAGAGTAAGACATCTATAGAATAACGTGGTGAAACGAAATTGAAGCTAATTATCTACAGTTATAAATAGACCGAGTAAAGTTATATAGGGATAGCTACTCTGGTGTAAATTCAGTGTTGGTGAAATCGGCCCTAAGTAAGAGCACTGAACAGTGCTCGTAGTGTATATCGGAGCGCATCCAGATGTCTACACGTCAGAGCCATCTTTTGTTGAAACAGCTAGACCAAGCAACGACCTAATACTAGGGATGTGATAAACGGCTTTTTATTTTCAACACGCTTAAGCGTTTGGCTTTTATTTATCAGAGCGCTTAAAAAAGCCAGCCGAGCTTTATATTGAAACGCTATTTTTTCAATAAAAGTTTTTACTTGTTAATCGTTTTCGTTAGACGTTGAGTTTTTTTATATTGTTTTATCGCAGGAAAATCCTTATGGATGCAGCCAGGATCTTCGGGTAAATCCTGACACAATGTGGGACTCGCACCTGGGAGTGCCCACCCCAACTAAAACCACTGCGAGCGCCTTCAGCCGCTTTTTGAGGGTCGTGGATATGCAGGCAACAGACAGGATCACCTCAGCAACAGGCTGGCCCCGACGAAGGCCAGATCCCCATCCTGAGCCCGTCACGAGCACAGGGGCGTTACTGGAGGAGCATTAAATAGCGCCTCCTACACCCGCGGGAGGAGGCTTCGTCGACGGCCTCCTCTCTCACCTGCTCGTCGACCTCCTTCTGGGACATTACTGCCTCACAGAAGGAGACCATCACCGTCCAGAACTCGTCGTCACCGAGCATCGCGGTGATGACGCTCGGCAGAGACAAGTCCCCTCCGATGACTGATGTCAGGATTGGGATTGATTTTTTAAATTTCTCTTAATAAATAATTCATTCAAGATGATGATTATTATGTTGGGACATCCCACACACGACCATCTGATCCCAAATTAGGCAGATCCTGTTCTTATGGCAACCAGACAACTGATGTATACTTATATTATATTTCTTAATATATGTATGTATACATGATATACCTAGATAAAACTACACCCAGACACAGAAAAAATGATCATGCTCATCACACAAACATTCATCCTAGGTGGGAATCGAACCCACGACCTTCCGGTTTAATAGACAGGGTTATGAACCACTATATCAACAGCCCAGTCCAAGACAAAAGGCAAGTGCTTTTAATAACATTCACTATTAGAGCCACATGCATTGTTAGAATTATTAGTATTCTCCTCACTATTTTCTCCACTAGTCCAACCACCACCGCCATTATTATCGTAACCCTGCCGTTGAAAAGAAGTGGGCCGTGATAAGCCACGCGAATGTATATAATTGAAAACACCCAAATGTTTCAGTTTCAAATGTTGTTTCGAATTAAGTTGGTTGGTTAATTAAGTTGGTCTATAAGATATTTGTTTTTGACATATATTACACACAGCAACTCTATCGGTCTGTTTTTTTTTAAAGTAGTCCCACGTTAAAACGCCGCTCGACATTTTCACTACACTAATAATTATTAATTATTCACAACACTTACACCTAATACAAGTGGACCTGCCATAACTATACAAATACCGTGCCTAGTATTATGACGTCATTACTCCTTATATATATTCTTACCTCTTTGAGACCAAGGACTAGGACCAAGCTACTTCTTCTTCTTTTACTTTCGATCCCAAAAGAATATGGCTATTTAGCTCGTTTTACGAAGACCAAGCTTAAACAATTTGTAGGGATATTAAAACTATGTATTTTGTAAATATTACAACTATGATGTTCATATTAAATAATTAATACATTAAATATTTAAATAAAATACACCAAATACAATTTATTTTAACTTTTCTTTTATTCTTGGCAAATAGGCTGTAAGGAATAAATAATAATTTACTAACACTTTGATATTACGAAATTCAGTGAGTAGATGTCACTTTCGCTTATATTTACTTAGTAGAACTTAGTAGTTGATAATTGTAATTTTTTTAGGAGTTTGACTGAGACTAATGCACTGAAAGCATATATAATATATTACTAAACCAAAAGAACCTACTTACCTTTTAGGTTTTTATGCTATATAACTCGGTCGAGCTAACTGTGGACCCGGTGGGTGTGGTTTTGAATCATAAAAATAAAGCGTTATTTACATAATTATAATTGATTTTTTTTTTCACACTGTACATCAACATAATGTCAAATGCCGGGTCCACCGAGCTATAGTGTATATTTTGGACGTATATTACATTAAGACTAGCTGTTGTCTGCAGCTTCGCCAGCGTTACTCAATTCCTATAAGTCACAGCGTGATGTTTTATAGCCTATTACAGCCTTCCTCGATAAATAAGCTGTCTAACACTGAAAGAATTTTTCAAATCGGACCAGTAGTTCCTGAGATTAGCGCGTTCAAACAAACAAACAAACTCTTCAGCTTTATAATATTCGTATAGATTTAAGGAATATTGCTCATTGTAGATGAAATTTAGTAAAGTACGAATTCATACATACTTTTAGGTAGGTAATTATTAGTTCCATAGAATCATTTATAGACCTTAGTACATTCTTGAGTACGTTTAGGGAAACTATTAACTAATCTGGCAAATTTGAACATTAACCTTATAAATTATAATATATTATCATGTCAGTATCTAGGTGTATCTAGTTACTCTGTGGACATACAATTTTATGCATGACAAATTATTATATAATGTCAGACAATAAACAATATTATAAATGTAAAAATGAATAAGCATCCAGAGTATCCACAAAGTAATGTTTCCGAATTTGGTGGATATGACCCGGAGAAGTGCGTAATTTTGAACTTTTTCGTGAGCATAGCAAAGTTTTCTTCCTATATAATATGTACGATGCTAAAATCTGGCGATGCTAAAATATAATAATAAGTCTAGTTCACAGACTTACCATAACTCAGAGTGCTAAGGAACGTGCTTTTTTTTCTTTTACGCCGGGAAATGCTCTAAGGCATCCCGCTGGGGAGGAGGGACTCCCCAGGCTGTGGGAGGTATGTGGGACTCGCTGCGCCCGAAAGATGCTAAGGTGGACGCAGCTCTACCACACTACAAAACAACCCCACCCAACGTAGGGACAATGCAAATGCAAAGCAATGGGGTGAGGTTACCATCCTCGTCCCTTGTCCCATCCTGCTCTTTTGTCCCCTCTTCTATAAGATGGGTACAAAGTGCAGCTTCCTCGGTTTAATTAGTTTCGCCCAAGGTGCTGGGTTCACCTTAAGCTACTGAGCCCCACCGTTATGACAAGGCTTGAACCTTAGCGGGGGCTAAGGACCGTGCTAGGTTAAGAGTGTATTTAATGGACAGTGCGCGTGTCAAGTGATTTGTGATCTTCAGTGACCAAGCTGGTTATGGGCAGAATACATATAGCGGTGGACGAATATGGTCCTTAATTGCAGGACTTCAGTTTTGAGGCCACGTATGGGAAAATGTATTATCGGTCGACCTCTAGAACGATCAGAGTGTGTCTTTATATCCTATGCTCTTAATTAAATGCGAGTGATGGTATTGGTGTTCATTTAAGGCGGGGTATCTCCAGTAGTACATGAAAATGAATTTTCCTCCACTGCTGAAGCGTATACATTAGGTTCTAATATAGGCCATTTTTTTTCTAAGCTTTAAACCAATTACAACCAGTAAAATAATATCAACACTTGTAATAACATAATCATGCCTTTAGGTACGACATAAGTGATGCTACTGTAACGGTCAGAACCAATGAAGACCTGTTACCAGGAAAACCACCATGTCTGACGCAGCAAACTATTGGGAAATATCTACAGCCTTTAACTAGAGAACTGGTGGAAGTTCCCCCTAGGTTATTAATTTCCGTCATCGAACATATATATAACCATATAGAGTAGTAGGTAATATGAACCGTAACATTCCGAAACTGGTCAGTGATTTGTCACTGACTTAATAGCAATTCAACCAACCAAAGTGATATGTATGTACGTCCCATCGGCCAATCATCCATCAATGGTCATCAGTCGGCCAATCAGAACGCAGAACCGGAGCGGCGTTGCAGTACAAATTTGGTGGAATTTCTTTTCATTCAAAACACATAATATTACCACTATATTCGGGTTATATGCTTGATGGTTTTCGTAGTTGACTAGTAGAAAAAAGAAGTAGTTTTAGTCTGCCGACCATAGGATAAGAAGACCTCCATTAACAAACCCGCCAACTTATTAACTGGCCGGTTTTTTGGTGTCGCCGGTCGCGTGGGAGGTACGTTATACTAGCATTCATGGGAGGCCTAGGCAAGGGCTGGTGTCTTAAATACACACGGACATTTTAAAATTCTGACCTTAATCTATACAACTATAAAAAATTGTTAGTTTTTATTGTAAGTATATTTCTGTCCGTTGTCTTGCTAATAAACAACTCTAATATCACCAATCACATAGAAAATGCAGGTCCGAACACAAAAATATTTATAATTTTGTTCATTAATAACAAATGTTATCCTATATTTATATTATAGACCTTCAATTGACGAATTGCCTGACGCAGTCATTGATAAAATGGTACAAAGAGACAAAGCTTTTTGGGTGGACAAACCTGGCGCCAACGCTTACACCCTACATGACGCTTATTACAATTATGGTATGACAACCAAGCAGGTAAAACCACGTAAGTACAATGTAACGAACTTTAAAACCGAACAAAATGGAAGATTTGACGTATCGGATATTCGCCATAAGGAAAACGGTGACGTATATTTCAACGATCCGTAAAAAATAATCCAATGGAATGGAAAAATCCTTAATAGAAAGGTTAATTATAGCAATTTTGTGTGGGAGTATTAATTAAGAAAAATAACATTTAGAAGTAAGTAAGAAGCGCTAATTAAGAAAAATGTGGGAGTATTATAAAGAAAAATAACATTTTGTTCAGTAAAAATACTGAGTGCTTGTTGAAAAATAAGCTTCAATTATTTTTTTTGATTCATATGGAAAACATTTTCAACTACAAAATATTAAACTTTAATTTATATTCTCTATCTTAAAATCTATGACCATTTAAATTTAAAAAAATAAGTTTGCGGTTAAGTTATAAATAGGTTACGTTGATGGTACTTAAAACGAAATAAGTACTTAAAATATTTATTCCTGTGGTGAGTTCACAAAATGAAAATATTAGCTTTAGAATTATAATTTATACATACAGATACAGTGAATACACACATCTCACTGCTGATCTTCATATCAACATGAAAATAGGGCTAATTCTTTACCTTAAAATTGCAATTCATACAGTAACTAACGGTACAAAAGAATTCATAATCGCTGTAATACAATGTAGAGATGCACAAAGACCATATCTTTAAATCAGTAGAAAACGAATACACAGATGTTTAGAAATTTAACAATACACCATTGTTTGGTAAATCGCGATATAATTTTCCTGTCCCCGAGCAATCGACGTCTAACTTTTGAACCAGTACCTATGATCCTCTTGAATTTGAACTCACTGACGTAAAGCTATCAATATTATTTCTGCATCTTGACTTTTACCCGCGACGGAAGGTGGGGTGAGAGGCAGTTTGTGTGTGCAAACCTATTTTGCCGTTTATCTCCAACACTACTAGTCCGATTTTGATGCGGTTTTCAGAGATGGGTTCGAATTTGATTGGTGCATGTTATTAGATTATTATAGGTATTACGTTGATAACTCACCAGAGGGCACTGCAGCAAACGTTTTTTGTACAATCCAATGTTGCCATTTTTCTCCAAAACTACTATTCTAATTTTGATGCGATTTTCAATGATGAGTTTGGGTTTTATTGGTACATGTTCTTAGATAGATGTTACGATTACAACTTACCAGGGGGCGCTGCAGTATACATTTGTTTTGATGCGGTTTTTCATTTTTCAATTGTCTTTTTACCGTCGTGGGATTTTACAACATTTTTAATTTTGCTTTTATTCTTCGTAGTTTTCGTAAATTTTAGTAATAATATGTAAGCTTAATAAAATGTCCCATCCTCGACTACTTCATCCCTGTTGTCATCAACATTGTCAATCGGCCCCAGACTAAGAGGTTTTTATACAAGGTTGATAAAAGCGAGAGGCATTAAATTAAAACACATATACGGTGTTTACGGTGTTTACGGTGTTTACGGTGTTTGCATGCTTACGGTTAATCCGAAACTATAAAAAAATAGTTTGAGAGCAATAAAAAAAAAGTTTTTCAAAGAACTTAAATACGTGAATAGTCAAAGTAAAACGTAAAAACCTTTGTAAAATGTATTTCGAATCTAAAAGGCAACGTCGCACAGCACGTTCGAACAAACCGGAGCGGCTTTAAAACTTTAAAAATATCCTGTGACTAAACTATTGATTCTATTGGTCTAAGTTTTGGTGTGTAGCCTGAAAATGGTACATAGTATACGTGGTTTAATTTAATGCCTCTTGCTTTTATCAAACTTGTATACAAAAAAACTGTAGTCCGTTAGTATGTTAGACAAACAGTATGATTTTTTTATGTTAGTTTTATAGACAAATAGGCAGACAAGCCACATGATTGTAAGTGGTCAACATCGCCCATGAACGCTAAATAAAAAAATAAAAAATACTATAAGAAATAAAAAATAATTGAGGGCTGCGTGTACTCAGAATGTAACACATTCTCTAACTTATCATCATAAGCTACTACAAAATATTTGCATTATCATAATCACAACAACATCCCTAGCTAAAAAAAAAGATTCCGACGAATTGATAACCTCCTCCTTTTTGAAGTCGGTTAAAAATACACAACCAACGAGTACACGCAGCATTAGCACCTGAAACAATTCATTTGGAAAAAAGCATGTCATGTCTGTCTGTCTGTCTGTCTGTCCGTCCGTATGTCACAGCCACTTTTTTCCGAAACTATATAATTAAAACGCATTAAGATTTTTACACAAAAGTAGAAAAAAAAATTTTTGGGCGTCCCCATATTTAGAACTGAAACAATTTTTTTTTCATCAAACCCATACGTGTCATACATACCCATACATCTATGGATAGGTCTTCAAAAATGATATTGAGGTTTCTAATACCATCTTTTTCTAAACTGAATAGTTTATAGTTTGCGCAAGAGACACTTCCAAAGTGTAAAATGTTTTTATAGAAGAGGGGTCAAACCGACAGTCGGTTCACCTGATGGTAAGTGATAGCGACATCCACTGACACCCCCCCTGTAACTTCTAAAATAAGAGAATGATAAAACTAAAAATAATATTATGTATTACCATGTAAACTTCAACCGAAAATTGGTTTGAACGAGATCTATCTAGTAAGTGTTTTTAAATTTTTTTAATACCTCGTAAATCGTAATCACAATTTACCTTTCATTCAATCAACTCAAATATATAAAAAAAACATTTTTTCAAAATAAACCATATTTTTTGTTAGTGTCTAATCAATACTAATATTATAAGCTGAAGAGTTTGTTTGTTTGTTTGAACGCGCTAATCTCAGGAACTACTGGTCCGATTTGAAAAATTCTTTCAGTGTTAGACAGCTTTATAGGCTATATAATATCATGCTGTGACTTATAGGAGTTGAGTAACGCAAGCGAAGCTGCAGGCAACAGCTAGTGTTGTATATTATGTATGTGCGAGTGTCCGACTCGAACTTGGTCGGTTTTTTAAATAATACGATTTGATTACTTTTATAAACAGCACATCAAGATGTTTTTCCACGTTCTTATCAGTATGAACTCGACTGCATCAAGTACCATCGCGTGCATGCCTGCGACAAAATCCCAAAAGATGTCAAGGTACTTATTCATTACTTTTATAATGCCAGTGTAGTTCCCTGATTGCCTCCACAAACAATAAGATTCAAAATTCAAATACATTTAAAAGGGATTTTTCTTAATATTCCATACTCACTCCACTCTGGGGAGAACACATCTGGGGTTGCCTTACCATGTTTTCGGGCGCAAAGAGTCCCAAATTTATCTCTCTCTCTCTCTCTCCCCCCCCCCTCCCCCCGTCATAGTAGAAAGCCACAGAAATATATCGAGATAGAAGTAAAGAGTGTATGTACCTCGCGTGGCAAAAAGACGACTCGACGTCTCCATTCCTGGCCGCGAACTTTAGTATACTCCCGACCGCGGTCAGCATGCGACGTAAGGTTTTAAAAACAAAATGACTCGTTGTTCAATAATTAATTGTCCAAACACTACCAGTAAAATTGGAGTTGTTAATGGAGGTATTTCCTTTCACCAGTAAGTACTATTTGTCCTAAAAAAT
Source organism: Helleia helle (assembly GCA_963853865.1). Classification (NCBI taxonomy): domain Eukaryota; kingdom Metazoa; phylum Arthropoda; class Insecta; order Lepidoptera; family Lycaenidae; genus Helleia; species Helleia helle. The sequence continues at coordinate 13,973,086 of OY971420.1, forward strand.
CTGTTATTAATTTAAAAAACCATTTATTTTACTATTTTTATCAAAACAGTAGCGGGCGATTGTGTCTAACGCTAGTTTTCCATTGCGGCTTTTATTTCATGAGCCAGACTGGCGGGCGTTCAAAACCAGCGATGTAAAATATGCTATTAAAACTGTCAGGTCACGTTGAAGACGATTTCTCATTTTTTCTGTCAAAAGTGCTGTACCTACACTGCGATTTTCTTACTCGATTAAAATCTATTTCTAAAGCAGAGGAAATGATAATTTCATTTTATATTATTATGTAGCTATAATGTAATGTATGTAACATATAAAATAAAAATAATAAATCTTTATTCTTAGCATTTTTTAATGCAAAGCAAATATTATTGAGAAACTGGTTATGTATTGTTTTCTAACTGGTTATAGCTACTTCTATATTACAAGTTTATTTCAGTTTTCCGAATGATCCTTATATAAAAAAGTGTGTGTGTACTTATGTACACGCGTTAGAAGTAATACTCCTTAAAGAAAAATACATAGTACAATTTCATTACACTGTAACCTTTTTGCTTATTGTGTAGTTAAAAACTATATCTTCTTTTGACGTCTATACTGTCATTATGTGAATATTGTTATATAAAATTATGTTGACTATAGCTAACTTCAGGGTGTCGGTTTTTCGTGACTCGTCATTTTTCCCTAACGCTCTAAAAGAAGTATAACTCCTAAAATATTTTGGATTGTGTTTTTTAATAAACCAGTTATTTTTTCTACAATCCACCAGTGATTATTTGTAGGCCTATTCATTCTCCAATTATTATTGAATTATGTGATATAGTTTTATATTCCGTATTTTTGGATTCATTACTTAAATTAAAAAAGTGGCCACCGTTTGCCGTTTAGATGATTAAGCTAAAAATAAGCAAAATGACACTATGTGACAAAGACCAAAATTTGAATCAGAAGAACTACAACTATTATCACTGATGACTTTAAAGAAATTGATTGGTTTATTAGAAATTACAATCCCTCTAATAAGGGCGCCAGTGGACGGTCGGCGCCCTATCTATATTATCTGATCAAATCAACATTTTAATTATTATTAAAAAAAAACAAGCTATTAAATGATTACACGTTATAATATAAATATAGCTACTCAATGTATAAAAATATTATATAGCACGCTATCATAAAATAGTTTATTTGAACAATACTACTGATAAAATCGGTACCATGTTATAGGTAATCGATCTGTGAATCGATGCTTTTGAATTGTTTTCGCGCGGCTTATGTGTTTCACATCACTAAATTACACTCGTGACGTCATCGTACCTACACAAAATGTTGCACGCTCGGTCCCCATACAAATTACGGAACTCTTTACTTCTATCTTGATATGACGTTCTGTGTAGAAAGCATAAGAGCATTCGCCGACAAGAACAAAAAAAGCCACGGGTCTGTCCGTGATCATGGTTGCTGCCACAGAACTATATGTATATATTTCTGTGGTTGCTGCAAAGTATCCGAAAAATGGAGAAATATCGGAAATGTAAAAAGCTTCATAAACAATGATAAAACCCGTAAAAGTTGTTAAATATGTGAATAAAATTTACATAAATATTAGCAAACCATTTTAATACAATAGTAATAATAATATATTGTATGGTGATACTGTTTTCATAAGTCCACCTGCAAATAGCCCATTTCTAATTACATATTTTATAGCTAAGAATTGTTGAAAAGTAATCTGAAACATCTTTAGATCTCAGACCATAGCTGCCGTCCGTGCTCGACTATTGGCAAAACGACTGAATCTGAGCACAAGCGTTGGAAATATTACCCAGACCTTACAGCTACGCTATCAGCAGAGGAAATAAGAAAACGAATGAATGAGTACCTATTATATATTTCTACATTCCTATTTAACATAATAGGTCTTTACCTATGAAATTGCCGTTCTGCAGTACTGGCCATTTCAAATCAAAATATTTTTTGTTTGGCTAGGAATTCTAATTTCAAATTAATTTTATTTTAAAAACATGGAGTTCTTTTTCCAAAAGTAGTCATTTGTTTATTGATTAGTGTTACATTTTCATCGCATTTCAATCTTTTTCGTTATCGTGGATACTTTAAAAATTCGAGTAATTATGGAATATGAGTACCGTCGTTGCAGCGGTACGCAATATCAACGACGTTTACGGAGCTAACTAACACTACAAACCAACTCACCACTTATTATATATTATATACACCTGTTATTGGTTTGCTCGCTTCCTTTCTGGAAATTTCGACCTTGAAAATGAAACTCGCGGTATTCCGAAGATTTTGGTTGACAATGACGAATTAAAGGCGATTGTGGAAGCTGATGATACACAATCTACGGCTGAATTAGAAGCAGCTTTCGACGTTAGCGTCAAAACAATATTGGTCCATTTGCGTCAAATTAGCTAGGTAAAAAAGCTTGACAAATGGATGCCCCACGAACTCAATGATCGCTAGCGCGAAGTACGCGTCGAGACGTGCCTTACGTAAAGACCTAATATTAAAAGGTTATACTTAAAAAACCCCAACGCAATAACAAAATAGCTGGTGACCTTGAACGGATGAGCCGATTTTGATAAAGAATATCTAAGAACTAACATTAAAATCCTATGTAAAAACCGCATTTAAATCGATTCGTCCATTCAAGCGCTATACAGAAAGACATACAGACACACACACGGTCAAACTTTATAAAAGCTTCAACTTCTTGCTAAAAAAATAAAATAAAAGCACATACTTGGCATTATGTATTTAAAGTTTTAAGCTGGATCAATATTACGATAGTTTTTAACCGACTTAAAAAAAAAGGAGGTTCTCAATTCGTCTGTATGTTTTTTTTGTATGTATGTGACACGATATCTCCGCCGTTTGTGAATGGATTTCGATGGTTATTTTTTTGTTTGAAAGCTGGTGTTTCCAATTTGGTCCCATATTAATTTTATTAAGATCTGACAAGCCGTTTTTTAGTTATTCCCAATAATGCCTATTTGGTTGGTTTTGTTTACCTTGATGATATGATCATTTTATTACGTGTCGATGTAATAATTGTATAGGATGCTTTGGTAGCACACCATAGTATGTCGCGGTCATGTAATCATCTACATCATCATCATCATCATCATCATCATTGTCCTTTATCCGTCCACTGCTGAACATAGGCCTCCTTCAATGAACGCCAAGACGACGAATTTCGGAATCACTAAAAATTAAGAAATAAAATCATAATTAAAACCGACTTCAAAAATACTAAACTAAAAAGTAATAAAATAACTGTTTCTTTAATTTTGGTGCTTACAACTTATAATCAACTTAATCTTCTACTAATGTACAAACTTTGCGTTTACCACGTCATTATAGTTATTTTTGGAGTCGGTGTCGCCTTTGTTGCTGTACTTTACCTACCTTTTTTTTTTTTTTGTTCTGCAGCGAAAATTTGCAGACCAAACCATAACTAGGACCGGGGTGGGTTTTAAACCTAGCCGTGTGTGGGGTTCGCACTTGGAGATGCGTTACCCACTAAAACCGCTGCAAGTGCCCTCAGCCGCCTTTTATGAGAGTCCCGGAACATGCAGGCAACGCAGGACCCTCGGCGACAGGCTGGCCCCGGCGAAAAGGCCAGACTCCTCCTTCTAAAGGGGGACTGCTCGGCTGTTCGTTTGCACGATATTTTTAGCAGTCCCCGACGACGTCGTGTCTAGCTGGACCCAGGTTAAAACCCCATCCTGGGCCCGACACGAGCACAGGGGCGTTACTGGAGGCGCATTAGGTAGCGCCTCCTACGCACCCCCGTTCGTCGCCCGCGGTGGGAGGCCTTGTCGGCGGCCTTCTCTCTCACCCGCTCATCGGCCTCCTTCTGGGACATTACTGCCTCGCAGAAGGAGACCATCGCCGTCCAGGACTCGTTGTCACCGAGCATCGCGGCGATGACACTCGGCAGAGACAAGTCCCCTCCGATGACCGATATCAGATCATGACGCAGCGCCGCCCATCTCGGGCACACCTCGAGGGTGTGCTGGGCCGAGTCCACCGCCGCGCCACAATCGTGACACACAGTTACCGGTTCCCTTTGGGCCGTCCTGCACAGATACTCACCGAAGCACCCATGCCCGGTGAGCACCTGTGTTAGACGGAAGGTGAGGGGTTTGCGTTTACGACGCATCCACCGCTCAAGGACCGGGCGCAGGGCAACCGTTACGCCTTTGCCATACGGCTGCCGCGCCAAGTCCTCCCCCCACCTTCGCATTAGTGCCTCCTGCCCTAGTCGGCGGACCCGTATGATCCCGTCCGGCGTCACGTCCTCTCCGAGGGACCTCCTATCCGAGACATAGGAGTATACCTCGGCGAGAACTTCCGCCACGAGTTCCCACGGGGGGTCGCCGGCTAAGGCAATAGCTGCCGCCCATGATATTGTACGATACCCCCGGATCGCTCTTACCGCGATCACCCGCTGCGCCGAGCGCAGCTGGGCCCTACTCCGCGCGGTAAGGCGATCCGTCCAAATCGGAGCACCGTACGTCGCCATACTCCGGCAGACGCCGGAGTATAGCTGCCTGCAGGCGGCGCTGGGTCCTCCGAGGTTCGGGAGGAGTCTGCCCAGCGCACTCGCCACCTTCACGACCTTCGGACCCAATTGTTCGAAATGTGGGCCGAAGGTCCATCCACCGTCGAGGATGAGCCCCAGATATTTGATGTGAGGGCTCATCCTGACCCTCACCCCTCCGATCTGGAGGGCAGCCCCCGGTGGGGGTCCTTTCCACCCGGTCCCGCGGAAGAGGAGGGCTTTGGTCTTGTCGACTCTGACCCGAAGCCCTAACCTCTCAATGCGACTGATCATGAGGTCGAGCCCGACCTCGGCCAGCCGCGCCGCCTCCTTATAGTCTCGTCCCCGGGCGTAGACGAAGGTGTCATCAGCGTAACAGATGACACCCATCCCGGGGAGGAGACGGTACTTTACCTACCTACCTTGACTGACACCGACTCCAAAAGAAACTATAATGACGTGGTAAACACAAAGTTTGTACATTAGTAGAAGATTAAGTTGATTATATGTTGTAAGCACAAAAATTAAAGAAACACATTTATTTTATTACTTTTTAGTTTAGTATTTTTGAAGTCGGTTTAAATTTTTTGTAAAATGATTTTTTCTAAATTTGATTTTATAATTTATCCTGATATTGGAAGAGTATTAATTGTAACAATCTAATTAATTTTATTTTTTCAGAGTGGGTCGCCCATTTCATAATGAAGTCTGCAATTGGTATTACGAAAACTATCCTTCGGAAAAATATAATTGTATTATGAGAAAATTTTCGAAATAAATAATATTACTTCTAATGTCATTTTTATTTTGCGTTCTCTCAAACCACTGCTCAAAACCCTACTAATACTAATAGGGTTAGTCGTTAGTCGCAACCAGAATATAATATGGTAAATCTAGGTAGATGAAAATCTTTATTAAAAACCTATTTCCTTTCTGTTATTTCAGCTTCGTTATCGATTGTTTTTAAGGGTCCTTTTTTATATAGCAAATTATTTTTTATATAGCAAATTATCTTATAAAGTAAGGATCCAGGACCATATTGTGTCGGACTCGCACTTGGGACTTGGGAGTGCACTACCCGAACTAAAACACCTGCGAGCGCCTTCAGCTGCTTTTTGAGGGTCCCGGATCGGCAGCCTGGCCCCAGCGATAGCCAGGCTACTCCTCATAAGGGGGAGTGCCCAGCTACCGCTAAGGAGTCCTCCACGACGATTTGCCTAACTTGGTCAAGTTACCATACTGACCCAACACGAGCACAAGTGGCGTTACTGGAGGTGAATTAATGAATTCTACATACCGCCGTTCGTCGCCGCGGGGGTAGGCTTGGATTATCAACGATAACAAATAAAAAATAATTCTATTTAGAGGTTACTTGCACATATAATTATGTAAATCAGTCAATGCGTAAGAGTTGACAATTATACTTATCGTTAAGATACGTGAATACGTAATACTTAACTCGTTCATGACTCATGAACTCACGACTTGTAGAAGAAGTGTAAATGAAAATAAATTATTGATGATTTCTGCATTACTTTAATATTTTAGATTTGCCTATGCAGGCTATGCAGCGGGAATCGTATTGTTAACTAACGTTCAAGCGATACTTATACCTAATAGTTAAACATATTCGATATGCCGAGAATGGAAAAGACTGCGATAAAATCCGTAAAAAGTTATTTCATTATAATAGAGCTTCTTTCATCATCATCATCAGCCTCTTTTCGTCCACTGCTCCCTCAATAAACGCCAAGACGGCCGATCTCTGGTCACACACTCAAAAGAACGGATGGCCAATGGGGCAATAAGGTTCTAGAGCACAGAAATCTAAATAATAAGACAATTGTCTTAATATTTAGATTTCTGTGTTCTAGAGTGAAGGCCACGTTTAAGTAGACGAAGTGTTCGCCGGCCATTAACCAGGTGGAAAGACGATCTCCGTGCGGTGGCCGGATGGCTGTTTATTTTGGATGCGAGTGGCAAGAGCTTTATTATTACTTACATCAATCATGTAAAATTGGAGTTATAATTATGAAATTATAACTCCAATTTTACACATTGGAGATTACACAAAGATTATGATCTAGATCTCTTTACTTGCATTCTATTAAAAGGTAAAAATTGTTTTGTAATAATCAGCGGGAATCAGTTAGTACGGTAGGAGGATACGCTTTTTTCCCTCCATGTTTCAAGGCTTGTCGTGGCGGTGAGGCTCAGTAGCCATACGGTGGGACCCCTGAGGGACTAGCCGTCAAAATGTCCTGTTACTCAACAGATCCGGGGCATCTCACCAAAGGTGGCATTGGTGGAACTCGCCGGGGTTACCTCGACTACCCACGAAACCTTACCATCTTTCGGGCGCAGCCAGTCCCGCCTGGGAAATAGCTCCCCTCCCAAGCGGGATGCCTAGTGCATTTCCCAGCGCAAAAGAAATAAAGGATGCATTTAGCCACGCGCCCGTGTTGGTGGCCCCCACCCAATACCCATCCTATAATTACTGACAGTGACCTAATATTGCGCTATTGAAAGAAAGAAACATTTACATAAATATACATATTATATACACATAAAGAGATAGACAGAAACACATTTTTGATCGCACAATAATCCAAAACTAAAATAATTACAGCGACTCAGGATAGACAAAGCAAAGTCACCTCGGCCTACACTATAAGGGATCGAAGGACGACATTGAACATATTATTAGTTGGCTAATGGCTTATATGACAGAATATACGAATAATATAATAAATCAATAATCGCCATCATTCAACTTCGAGGCTTTTGCTGTTAAATATTTTATTTTAATTAATTTATGACGCTGTTATTATATATTTATTAGTACAAGATATATTGTAATTTATATAACTTACAGATAACCTTATGACTAATGAGGAATTTTCTTAATAATTATAACATATATATATATATATATATATATATATATATATATATATATATATATATAAACGTAATAACAAACAAAACTACTCGTGTGAATAATTATCTAAGAGTTAAAAAAATACATGCATCAAACGGTCAGGCTGCTTATATATTATATATTTCCCCACGATGGTTCAGGCCTTGACGTGGCGGTGGGGCTCAGTAGCCTAGGGTGAGCCCAGCACCTTGGGCGAAGCTAATTGAGCCAAGGGGGCTCTTTGTACCCCTCTTGTAAGAAGAGTTGACGAAAGAGCAGGGGGCAAGGGGCGAGGATGGGAACCTCACCCCATTGTACTGTCCCGACGCTGGGAGGGGTTGTTCTATGGTGCGGGACAACCCCTCTGTGGAGGTGGCGTCGGTCCCTTGCGGGACTGACTAGCCGTCAAGGTGCCCTGTTTGTTTACTAGATCCGGGGCACCTCACCAAAGGCGGCATTGGTGGCACTCGCCGGGTTTTAGTGGGTAGAGCTGCGTCCATTTACCAGCTGTCGGGCGCAGCGAGTCCCACATACCCGCGTGGGGAGACCCACTCCCCCGCGGGAAGCCTTAGAGCATTTCCCGGCGTTAAAGAAAAAAAAAAAAAAAACGGCTGCTTATATATTTCATTGGAACTAGTCTTATACTAGGATAAAATATTCAGACCTTTAATGGGAATACGTCGCAACTTATGGTGATTACGTAAAGAGTTCTAATTTATAAATAAAGTGAAACCTCTTCTTAAACATCAATTTTGAAGTAAATAAAAGAAGAAAATTTTCAAAAAGGACAACGTCTTTCTAGTCTTTTGTTTAGACATATCAAAATTTTCAGTATGAATTATCGTTATTAAATACATAAATAAATAAGTCCCATCCCCTCAAATTCTTGAAGATGGCTAAGCAGGGTGACGGTTTGTTTCTTCTGGAGGTGCTTGTTGATAAAGTAATATTTAACAAAAGCCCTTGTTTTTCTGACAGAGATTTCAGAACCTGCGTCAATATACAATGCCCAGCGGTCGATCCACTTGAAATATGCGACGATGATCCAGGTGCTATCGCTAAAAGCAGTAGCCCATTCATAAAGACATTTAACAGTGGAAAATCGTGTCTATTTTCTCTTAAGGAAAGCGATATATCTGCCGCTATGAGCAAATTCCCCATAAAGGTAACAATATACAAGTCCCTTCCATGTGGCTGTTTACCAACGAAGATAATAATGGGAGAATGCACGATTGATATGACGAAAGAGTTTATCGAAGCTCGAAATAAGTTTTTGGAGAACCCCAATAATGTGAGCTATGAAGCCCTTAAGGACTCATTCCGTATATCTGGCCCCGAGGGAACTGAAACCGGTGAAATTCTCATGTTCTTAAGAATCTCGTGTTTTGGAAGGCTCATCGTCACTCAGTTCCAAGGAGCAGGGCCACCCAGTCTGACTCCGGGGGCCGGCAGCTCCACAATAGTAGATAGGACATGTAACCCAAGAAAGGATTTCCATAGTCTCCAAGATCCATGTGCGTGTGGCGCAGCTCGTGGGCATAACAGTGGAGCCAGAATGGGTAAAAAAATCTAGCTTGACCTTATTTTTTCACAAAATTATGAAGGTTGTTCTCGTAACTATAATGTGTTTCGACGTTCTATGTTTAAGTGTGATAGTTAAGATGAAGCCTAGGGTGAGCCGCTTCCTTGGGCGAAGCTAATTGAGCCGAGGGGGCTCTTTGTACCCCTCTTATAAGAAGAGGAGACAAAAGAGCACGGGGCAAGGGGCGAGGCCGGGAACCTCACCCCGTAATACTGTCCCGACGTTGGGAGGGGTAGTTCTGTGGTGCGGGACAACCCCTCTGTAAAGGTGGCGTCGGTGCCTTGGTGGACTGACTAGCCGTCGAGGTGCCATGTTTGCTCATTAGATCTGGGGCACCTCACCAAAGGCGGCATTGGTGGCACTCGCCGGTAGTGGGTAGAGCTGCGTTCACTTACCAGCTTTCGGGCGCAGCGAGTCGCACATACCCGCGTGGGGAGACCCACTCCCCCGCGGGATGCCTCAGAGCATTTCCCGGTGTTAAAGAAAAAAGAAGGTCTCATGAGACTGGAACAGGCATAAGCTGCCTATCCTGGGACGAGAGAAAACTAGGCTAGTATTTAAACTGCCTCTGGCCTTATTTTGGAAACACAGGAACCTGTTTGACACAAGCTGTTGGTACTGACGCAGAAATGCCAGCTGAACAAAACCCGCCTAACATTAATTTTCTTATATGCATACAGTTGATCAATACACTACGAAGCCATGCGAAGACGCTGACGATCCCTGCTTTTGCTCTGGACCTATGGCACAGAAGAAACAGCAAATGGCTTGTCGCAATACTGACCCTTATTGCTTACATGTTCCTCAAGGTATACTAAATATCGCACACTACTTCGTCTGCGTTAACTTGTAAATAGATAATAATAAATACTTAGGTATACAGCAGTCTCTGCACTGACGATGATCATTGATTATATTATATTGATAGCCTATATTATGCTATATTTTTACCGTATGATATAATCTATCTTTATCCCAAAATAGTCATAGTCGATTCAACGGTATTGTCGTGGAAGCTTAACAAACACTTTCACGCTAATAATATTCAGGATGTGTACTATTGCTATATCTGTCACCCTCATCATCATCATCACTTTTAGCCTTTTCCAGTCCACTGCTAGACATATCACTAAATAATTAAGTAGTATCCAAAAACGGTGATCTGTGGGATGTGTAGTAAAAAATACTGCGGTTCATATAATGTGCCTATATCCATCAATCAGTTTAATGATAATGATACAGTGTCTCAAATGTATCATCTTGGTGTTCATTATAACATGACTATCAATATCTCTACGATCTCAGGAACTATTGAAAATAGTCGTGTTCTAATAATATAATATAATATATAGGATAATTATAAAATAATAGTGACAATAGAATCGGCTGATATTATATAGATAGACACATTACTTTTTATCAAATAGCTTAGTGTATAGAAAGCCTTTGCCCCCACGTGTTTTCGAAGTCGACACGATGTCCGTGACACCCGTTACACCCATACATGACAAATATCAAACATATTCCTGCGCGTCTGACCCTGAATCTAGATGCTTTAGATATCTATACCTAGGCGCTTGAATCACACTTACGCAAGCGCTTGAACTAACAATGCTATTCAGAAACTTGTGGACCGCCTAAAATCAGTAAACAAATTAGAAAAGTAAAAGATATGAATATATAGGAATTTAATATATTTTGTATATAAATATTTAAAAATTCATCACCATCATCGTTAGTACTATAATTGCTAGAAATGAAAGTCAGAAATTTAATGTCATTTAAAACATTGACCAGGTCGAAACAAACAGTATGAAGAGATAGGAACAAACTTAGGTGGCAATGAACTAAAAATAAAAGTACCCGCTGGTGCTTCAGTTATTAAGAAGATTAGTCAAACTCATTGCGCAATGCAGCGTCCGTATTCTAATAGAAATGCTGATGGTCCCTGCGATCCGCCATGTGGAAAAAATCAAATAAGCTTAGCCTTGCCCAGTCCAGTAATATGCTGTGAAGGGCCACAACCCGCAGACACACAATTTTCTTGCACGACAGAGGGCTGCCTTCAGGCACCAAGGCACGGGCAAGCCATCTTAGCTCGTGGCGATAATAAGCAACAGGAATTGCCCAATAAAGACGTTTTTGTTTTAAGAGTAGCAAAAACAGCTTTAGAAGGAGATCGTAAATGTAAAATGGAACTAGAACTTGTGACACCCAAAGGTCCCGATAAGAATCCGCCTATTACCAAAGTTAATACCCGATTACAGTCTGATTTAGATTGCGAATGTTTTGTAAGAAGGTTGAAAAGAATCAAACCAAAGAGAAAATTGAAAACTTAGCGGTTTAATGCGTTAAACTAACAACTCTTTTGAGCACAAATTTATATAAAAGTATTTATTTCAATGATTACATGTTCCATGGTAATATTTCAACAGATTGCTGTCCAACCGGGAATAAAGTGGTTTTCCAAATACCCACTGGTTTCTGCGAAGTAGGTCACAAACAACGTGCACACTTTAATTTCTCGTCAGACGGAGTAGGAGATATAAGCAGAGATGAACCCGGCCAGCTGATGCCGACGACAGCAGACAATTATCCAGGTGTGGTTTATGATTTTCCCAAACAAGTTATAAAATTACGCATCGGTAAAACAGTAGAAATGCCTGGACACAAATCAAAATTGGAATATCAATTTATTACTCCCGTTGCAACAAATGAAAAAACTGTACCAGTGAAAGACACGAGAACCGTTCAATGTGTTTCACCGTGCTTAAATTGTTGTAAATCACCTAAATAGAACTGATTCAATGTAATTTTATTATTTCTAAAATAAAAAACGACTATGTATTCATAATAATAAATATTTATAATTCAAAATATAGTCTTTATTATTTATATCGTTTTCATTAAAATAATGTCATACAATTATCGCAGGGTGCCTGCCGCCTGTGCCGCGTTATCGAGAATCGGTGGAAAAATATAAAAATGAATTAAAGAAAACAACCTACTCGTCCCTAGAGAGTGGAAGTTCTGCGAAATCGTCAACAGATAAATTAACGTTTCATTCTGAAAAAATGTATAATGACTCAGGATTAATATATCCAAAAAATAATATAGACACCAAATCGGGCTTATTTGGTCAAAAAATTATGGCATATATGACATTCTTAGAGAATGATTTTAAATATCTTACATCTGGAACACAAGCTACTGCATCAATAAATAAGTGCTTTCAAGTTTATGAAAATTCTAATATCAACGCTTTTGCGTCTGATTCAAATGAATGCTCAACTTGCACGATGTCCACTTGCTGTAACAGCATGCGACATAATATACCAGACGCAAATCGCTATTCAGAAGTATATTTTTTTGGTACAAAGAAAGAAAAATCAAAGGGGATGGGACCAACAAGCATTTCTAAATCAAACAAACCAACTACAACTGGTATAAAAATGAAAGACTCTAGAACAAACACATCGAGAACAAACAGTCAAGATACATTGACGGCGGGCACAAATAAAAAATCAAGTAAAGACCTAGTAAAAAATGTAGGCACAAGAACTTCTAAAGTAGTCTCTATAAATGAGAATAAACCTAAAAAGTCATGCCCTGCAAAGGCGGAAATCAAAGACGATATGATGGCAACGATATCACACATAAGGATAGGTCCTAGAGAATTTTGTCCAACTCATGGAAAAGAGCCTTGTCAAGGTCCGAAATGCATACTAGCGTCCTCTGGAGAGGAACACGCGCAAGTAAAAGTAACCACCGCCAGTAACCCACGTCGAGGAGTATTCGAATTAGTTATACGTAGGATGACGGGAGCCCCTCTGGCTAAAAATGAGTTGATGTTAGAATGGACGCCTCCTCCTTCGCAACCTTTGCCTTGTACAACTGTTTGCCCAGTTACATGTCTGCCATCGAGGCGTTGCCGTACCACTAAATGTAAAATGGTAGTATGTCGACCGTCATCTAGTAAAATCAAGAAAATGAAACGTTGTCTTTCACCGTGCTATGCATCATCGTGTAAAAGATGTTGCAAAACGTCGTGCTCCCGCAAATCCTGTCGCCCGCCAAGACTACGATCTCCACTATGCTGCCGATCGCGTTCCTCAAGCCCCTGCAAGGTTCCTTGTACACCAATAAAATGTACAACCTACTGTTGCAAAATTTTGCCTTGCAATAGACCTTGCCCGGTGGGACGAAAACGAGCGCGAAAAGTCAAAAGTAAACCAAAAATTAAATCGCATAAAATACGTGCCTCGCCATGTCTCAATCGTTCAAAGACATGTCCAGTAGTCAAATGTCGCAGCGTGCCAGGACCTTGCGTCGGTTGTTGTAATGTTAAACCGTCTATCTGTAGATCAGCTCTATTTTGCCAACCAGCTAAATGTTATAAAGCGCCTTGCTTATTACACTGTGAATAGATGATACAAAATTTACCACGTGCATAATAAAAGTACCAGAAAAATATTACTATTTAGATAAATAATATATTAAACTTTTTGATTACATTTTTTGTGATTTTAATTTCCTTTAGTTTATCTAAGGTATTTTATTGAAATATCTTAAATATATATACAATTTAATATGCGAACAGAAAACAATTATATGCAGACAAAGTTGCGAAATACAAGACTATTTATATACTTATATGGTGACTTCAAAGACTACAATTGTATGGTTTGATTGAAATAAACTAGACATATAATTACTTATTTACTATAACTAGATATATATTTTCCGTGAGTAGCTTCATTTTGATGAGACGCCCAACAATTTCCTGTGCGAAAATTGTGGTAGCTAACAGAGATAGCAACGATAAAATATGTCCACTTGATAATTCTCAAAAATTTATCACTTGAGTTTTTGAAGTGTAAACTTCTTTTAACGCGGTACGCATATTTTTAGATGAGATAGTCTCTAAACTCGCGACACCGCACACGAAACGCTGGAGACGCTGTTTGACGTTTATGACGTGGACTCGCGACACCGCACGCGAGCCGCTGGAGACGCAGTTTGACGTTTGATTTATATATAAGACAAGTTGCACCGACAGACGTTGTCCTGTACATACTTTTGTGAATCTAAACCATCCTCGAATCCCCTTGAACTCACACAAAAAATTTCATCAAAATCGGTCCAGCCGTCTAGGAGGAGTTCAGTGACATACACACGCACACAAGAAATATATATATATAAAGATTATGCAATATTTGTTTTGCAAATTGTGTTGCTTCGAAATTATGTCATGCGGCCATTTTGTGCGCCGTTTAAATTGTATGGGTTGTAATAATCTTTTTCAGCCTGTATTATAGGTATTTGAATTATTTTTTTTTGTTTTCACTTCTATCGGCAGTCCCTGCGACTGGTTCGGTTTTTTTTGGTTAAATCTCATAATAATACTAATACTCACCAGCTGATTTTTTAAAGTTAATATTTATATAATCTAATAGTCTTATCCCGAAATACTCAAACGAATCTCAAATTTAAAGGATCTTAAACTCGTGTTGTCCCTCTTTTTTTCTTTGAATCTGACACATCGTAGCATGAGTAAGTACGTCTTAAATTTGAGATTCGTTTGAGTATTTGGGGGATATTGTCCTACAAATTGCGTGGTAGGTACGTTATCCCGGTCCTACGTTCCTCATGAAATCGACATATTTTATCCTTGCTACATCTATTAGCTACAACAATCGAGAATTTTCACCCAGGAAATTGTTGGGCGTCTTATCAAAGTGAAGCTACTCGGAAAAATATCATGATAGTACTTAATCAAGTGTAAAAATGATGCCGTGGAACCTGGACCATATTATGTTTTGATTGAAATAAACTATTATTATATTAAAAAAAAGTATATGTACACAGAAACATTATCTAATACAAATGATATAATTACTGACAGAATACGCCGCACGTTGTTATATTTAAACTTGACCGCAGTCCTTGGAATCCATAAACTTCAAGCCGAGTTATCGCGGACAGACGTATGTAGGTATACGTTAACCTTGTGTATGTGTGCTTGCGTGTCTGTGTGTATGATTCTTGCATATCGAGCACATATAAGCCGACGCGACAAATGCATATCGGCGTATATACTGTGTTATTAATATTACTGCTGCTTATTCTGCAGAAAATTCTGCAATTGCAGGTTGGCAAAGTACAAAATTTTGGTGAAATTAAGAGCAAATATTTAGGTTTCTATACTAAACAATATAGGAATTAGGATTTCTGTTTCCGCCTGTAACTTGAAACCTTTTCTAAAATGAAAGGGACCAATATCCTAATCCTAGTTGAATTAGTGTAAACCTATACCTATACGGCTGGAATCTTCTAGAAAAGCCTATTTTCTTCAAGTGTTTCCCATCTACTCGTTCTTCAAAGGCAACCCTTTCAAGCCCTCCGGTGTTGTATATTATATTGATGATTTTACCATCAGGCGAACTGTTTGCCTCCTAAAAGCCGGACAGTGCTAGTACAAAAAGATATGGCAAATATATTCTACTCACTATGCCCTGAATCTTCTAAGCAAATGAATGGCAAGATGGCCGCCATGATAGTGACGTGCCTCGTTATCGTCGAGTCTAGTTAGTCGATATCTATCGAAGGGTTAATGGCGCCCCTTCAGTTCAAGATCGATACGACCCTCGATAAGTGTAAGTACAGGAGACCTGTCAAGAGCGAATTTGTGTTTTATTTTTATTCTTCAACATGTTTTTATTTCTATAATAAGCCCATACTCTAAACGACAAGACAAATTTTTGAAAAAGAGCGTTGAATTAGTGTCAATATCATCATTATCGAACCTTTTCCGTTCATTGGTGGAGCCGTGGAGGTGACCCTCTTTTAAATATGTTAATGTTGTAGGTATGTTTGTATAGTTATACTAGAATTAAATACTAAGTAATTTAAGATATTAAATTATATTATACTAATTAGCAATTATCCCGCGAAAAACGCAGTCATTACAGCAAATGTGTGAGTGCACGCATATGCATGCATATAGCACCGCCCTCCTTTCCCACACTGCATATGCGTACACTCGCATGCACCACCACCCCACATGCACCACAACCACAGTAAAAGACCACCACCAAACAATCTACGCACGTTTCGCCCCGACACCGAGGCATCCTCAGGATGTAGACTCTACGATTAGTAATCGTTATTAACGATTACTGAGGATGCCTCGGTGTCGGGGCGAAACGTGCGTAGATTGTTTGGTGGTGGTATTTTACGCAGTGTGGGAAAGGAGGGCGGTGCTATATGCATGCGTGCACTCACACATTTGCTGTAAAGACTGCGTTTTTCGCGGGATAATTGCTAATTAGTATAATATAATTTAATATCTTATATAATGGATTTCCGCAAGGTAACGCCTGATTCTATTAACTAACTAAGTAATTTTCATTTCAATTACATTTAATTTTATATTATTACATTTCATCTGTATAAGCTAGAACAAAGCACAGTGTTCTTTTTTATTTTGGTATGTTTGGATTTCAAATTCACATTCGTAGCATCTCTTCTTAGTCTGTGTAAATCACAAAAAGTGCTTTCAAAAATAGCTCTCTACATACGCGCTATTTTTGAAAGACATTTATGAATTTTGATTAATGTCAAAGTAAATAACGCAATCAGGCGAATTTAATTCAAAATTCTCGTTATAATGTCGGACAAGGCCAAAGCGGACGCGAAAGGCACTCAAGTTCATGCGAAGCCGAAGAAGTCCAGCAAGCCTGCATGCCCATTGCTCTGCAACTTGATGCCAGTGAACGTGCCCTCTCCTGGCCAAACACAGCCTATTCTGCATCCTAGGAAAGATGTTTTTGTGCTGAAGGTAATTTGAGTTCCACTATAAAATATATAAAGAAATAAATGAATCTATATATTTATTGACCAAACGCCTACTTACTCAGTTTTGTGGCAAGCTCGTAGGGAGGTTAATTTAAAGTAGCACAAGTTACGCGGTAACACGTCAAATTCTCAAGCTAACTCGAAGTAATTAATATAAAAACACATGTATACATCCATTGCCCCATTTCAGACATATTCTTTTTATCTATTTTCATCATACAATTTTTGTACCATAGACGAGATTTGAACCAGCGATATCTGCGTTTCCTTTTTACCACAAGTTCCTGAACACTATACAACGGCCAGCCACCTATATCTCTATTTATTGAAGTTTGTAAGAATGTGTGTAGTAAGAGGTATTGCCATGTTGCTTTGCAGCCGAATTAAGCCGGCACGATCAGGGAGGTACCTCTCGCACACACAACACCGGCGTCAAGTGACAACTATGCTGTCGCGTTTCGTGCAGTTTAAGTAAGTTTCCGGTGGCTCATTGGGGGGATAGGGAATAGGAGGGCAACGCATTTGCATAACTATTGGGTTTGGCGTCAATAGTCACCGGCTTCGACTGCTTAGTTGCCTCCTTATGACATAAAAAAAATGTAAGTATGGATGTATGTTTGTATGTTTGTTACTCTTTCACGCAAAACTACAGAATGTATTTTAATGAAAATAACATAGCTTATACTTCAAAATAACGTATAGGTTATAATTTATCCCTGTACTCCCACGGGAATGGGAAGCACGCGCGTGAAAACACGGGCTCCTGCTACTTTAACATGTTTTAAATTAGAAGACCTAAAATCTCCAAAGCAGAAATTGATTAAATAGGTACCAAATAAAGAAAAAAATTGTTCAAGGAAGCACCGTTACTTTTTTAGCAGCGTCAGTCGACAAAAATAAAGAAAACATTAATTAATCTTGTCCTTTGTATATGCATTTCAAGTTTTAAATTCAAAATACACAGCAGCATATTGCGTTTTTAATCTTTGCCGTCTAAAAAAATTCGGCAATGCTGGTATGAGTGGCAATAATTGCCAGGATAAAAGCTCTGTATCCCTTTCGATATGAATTTATTGCGACTGAACTGTGTAGTAAGTAGTCTTATAACTAATAAGTCTTCCATTCATTTGTCATGTACTTATCGTACTCGGTTCTTTCATTCTAATACTTACATTTACTTTTCGATATGTTATCATTGATTTCCAATTCTTTGTATATGGAAATCTGAACATATGTTCAGATTGTACTTAATTCTTGCCAAAACTAATGATGGCAACGTTTGGAATGCGCCATAATTTGACTGATGAATGACGAAGGAGGTCCAAGTTCTTTCGGGGTTATTAGACCTATTAGAGATTGTAAATGAAGTCCTAGCATGTATGAACATTCATTTACGAAAATTTTACATTATGTATATACATATATTGTAATTAATTAAATAAATAAATCATAAATAAATATCATTAAATTCGCCAGTGGTGTTGTGACTGGCACAACACCACTGGCGAATTTAATGATAAACTGAATATCTACCGGTGGGAGGGATGCGCTGTGCCGCGCACTGATGGCGGGTACCACCAACTTGCTTGTTTCTCCCGTCAAACAACTTTGCTGTGAAAGAGAAAGGCAAGATAGGCAGTGTAATTACTGGCACCGAGACTTAACATCTTATGTCTCAGGGCAACAAATGAATGAGTTGCCCGGACTAGTTCCAGGCAAACTCATTTATGTTAATGGGCGACGTCGACCATTTACCATCAGGTGTCACGTTTGCCAGTTTGCCTATACAACTCACGTAAAATAATAGCAGTCATAGTACAGACAGCTGAAGTCGCATATATTCAAGGCTGATGGTGTTCATAATACTATTGCATCATAGTGTTACACATTCCTCTGCGTGCTCAGCAATTAAACTCATATTTTCACAGGTGATACACACAATATCACGAAACATCTTGCGTTATGCCCAGCGTCCACTTGTTCGCATCGCACGCATACGATACACAAATGTTTATTATATAACTAGCTGTTGCCCGCAACTTCGCCCGCTTCGGTCTAAACCTTAGCAGTATACAGGATTGATGACTATTTAATAGCTAATCACAAGTAATAGCGTAGCAGCATACTGAAGAAAGAGTTTTAAAATTGGATGAGTTGTTTCGTAGATCCTCCCTACCCTACATCCAAATACCTCCTACATTCAAACCTTGGTTCCTGGTTGATGCGCGGGGCTTGGGATCGGCCGTCTTGGCGTACATTGAAAGGGGCCTATGTACAGAGACCAAAAGCTGATGACGATGATAGATTCTAAATATTCATAGGTTGCTAAAGTTGGTCCCAATGGAGATCGACGTTGCAAGATGGAGTTAGAGCTGGTGACTCCAAAGGCTCCGGAGAGGAAGCCGCCCTGCCGCATCGACACAAGGGAGACACAGTGTGAACCAGAGCCATCTTGTTGCTGCGTCAAACAGAAGAAAAGATGATATTGTCAATAGTAAACCTAACTCGTAATAAATTTTAGTTCCTTCAGTCCAACCAAATTACTACGCTCTAGTACTTAATAGAAAATAAAAAAATAAAAATTTAATGAATTATTGAATATGTGTACTTTATTGTGAACACTGATCACACAACATTATAAAAATATTACAATAAAAGTAAAATAAAAAGTAAACTACGGACTCGATGGCGATGGCAATAAAGAATTTTGAATTGAATTTGAATTTGAATATCCTGAAGGTAAAGAGGTAACATTAAACGTTTTATTAAAATCCTATGGGTTGTGCAAATAAAAAACCTATACCTTAAGGTACCTTCGTGGCCTAGCTAGCTCATGCCATTCCTAGCTCATCATTATCATCTTCACCATCATCATCATCATCAGCCTCTATCCTACCACTTCAGAACAAAGGCCTCCCTCAATGAACGCCAAGACGGCCGATCCCATGCCACTCGTATCCAACACGGACTGGCCACCGCACAAAGATCGTCTCCCCACCTGGTTAATGGCCGACCAACACTTCGTCTACCCAAACCCAGCCCACTCTAGAACCTTATTGGCCCATAGGCCATCCGTTCTCCTGAGTGTGTACTGTGTGACCAGCCCACTGCCACTTAAACGAGTTTATTATTTGCGTGATATCGGTAACCTTAGTTCTTAGAAGTATTAAATTATCACTTCCAAAATATTTTCACGTTTTCGTTTTTAATGTTTGATCTCCTTTTTTTCTTTAACGCCGGGAAATGCTCTGAGGCATCCCGCGGGGGAGTGGGTATCCCCACGCGGGTATGGTCTCGCTGCGCCCGAAAGCTGGTAAGTGGACGCAGCTCTACCCACTAAAACCCGGCGAGTGCCACCAATGCCACCTTTGGTGAAGTGCCCCGAATTTAATGAGGAAACAGGGCACCTCGACGGCTAGTCAGTACCTCAGAGGTCCGACGTCACCTCCACAGAGGGGTTGTCCCGCACCACAGAACAACCCCTCCCAACGTCGGGACAGTATAACGGGGTAAGGTTCCCGTCCTCGCCCTTTGCCCCCTGCCCTTTGGTCCCCTCTTATAAGAGGGGCATAAAGAGCCCCCTCGGCTCAATTAGCTTCACCCAAGGTGCTGGGCTCACCCTGGGCTACTGAGCCCCACCGCCACGTCAATGCCTGAACCATGGTGAGGATGTTTGATCCTCTGATATTGCTATACCTGATATTATTTTTAATCAAATTGATATAAAATACTGAGTATTATTTCCGGAGCATTCACATCACATCTTAAGAAGAAGAAGAAATATACTTTATTGTTCATAAAAACAACAATTACATCTTAAATAAAAACTTACAAAATAATATTATCCACTAGTGCATAATTCATATATGAGACCTTTTTCACTGAAAACAAACGAGCTCAATGATATTTAATAAACACCGTAAAAATCACGCGGATAATGAAATTATAGGTTGGTGGAAGGTGACCGCACTTACCGAGTACCGACGTATTTAAGTCATGACTATAAAATATATTCTGGTCACAATGTTCAGGGCGGATGACGTCATAAGCTCGCGAATGACGTCAAAACGTCTGTAATCTATGGTAATCTAACTTAGAATTTACAGAAATGCAGAATAATAGAGATGAAGATTAATACACCTAAGTTGAATTATAATGTAGTTAGTAGTGACTAGTTTAGTTACAATTTTTGGCGCATCTTGGCAGTAAATTGATTAGAGTGCCGTTATGGCAAACGGACTTATGGCATGCCACGCATGTTTTATTCCATCTTTTTTATAGATATTTATTAATTATGGATTTTAATATTAATATAATTTCACATAATATGTCAGGCGTCGCGTGACCCCACCTCGGTTCAAACCTTGTAGTGGTAACCACCTTAGTAGGTTGAGGATGAGAACTTCGCCCCCTTTGTATTGTCCCGAAGTTGGGAGAGGTTATTCTTTGGTGCAGGACAACCCCTCTGTGGAGGTGATGTCGTCCCTTGCAGGACTGACTAGCCGTCGAGGTGCCAGCTGTTTGCTCAACAGATCCAGGGCACCGAACCAAAGGCGGCATTGCGGACACTCGCCGGGTTTTAGTGGGTAGAGCTGCATCCACCTTACCATCTTTCGGGCGCAGCGAGTTCCGCATATCCCCTGGGGAGTCTCCCTCCCCCACGAGATGCCTAATATCATTTACCGGCGGATAAGACAAAAAAGGTGTGGCATTTTTTATAACAATATAATTTCTTAGTACTTATACATAATTAATAATGCAACCTCCAACACAAACATTTTACTTTTAAATATCTGTGCATTTTACATTCAGGACCGATTTCCCGCCACACGCTTTCAACTACAACCGGCGTCCGGCAACGGAATGAAAATCGTCCCTACCATACCTACCATCCATACATCCATTACCATACTATCGATCCTCAGTCTTACCAGCGCTCATATGGAGCGTGTAGTATGTGTGAATATATACTAACACATATGTACTTTGATAATTATATCCCAACACGCTTGGCGTGGACAAACGTGCAACCTGCTTTATAAAGATCCTTATACAAACCTTTTTTTTTCATAATAATTCTACCATGTGAACTTTTCAATAATATTCTGTCAAATATTTACCATCGCATCTCGGTATGACAGTTGTAAGTTTCGAGTCAAAATTTTGGTAATGGTGGAAAAAATATTTTTATAAAAAAAAATGGGAAAGGACGGTGATGGGCCTACTCGTAAGCCTTACGAGGAAATAGGCGCAATTTTCAATGGTAACGAGGTAAGAGATAGGTTCATGTACTGGGGTTTCTGAGGCCGGCTGTATAATAAGAAAGTCTCTAAATTGCGTCTTTGATAACGTTATTATCATTTTAGTAAGTCCGTAGACACGAGCTGTTCATACTGATTGATGACGACGGATTGGCTGTGCTTTATGTCGCGCCCTGCCATCCTGCAATTTCTTTCGCCGAGCAAAATTGCTTTTGGAAAGCAAGACAAGTTACAAATACGAAGACTAACCTACTTGCATTCCAGGATTGGCAGCGCATGGACTTGTTAGATTTTGATAGCTCGTCTTCTAGTTTGCATAACCCATCATCATCACAATCAGCATATATCCGTCCACATATGCATATCCCAACATTACAAAGATATAAAATATAATTATCATTTAATTTTCAAGATCAAAATACGAGTACCTAAGAGTACATGCAAGCCACAAAAGCTGACGCCGTCTCAACAAAAGTTACAAAATCTATGTACTTGTGACGACGATGGATCAGTCTGTTCAGAAACCTGCGGTCATCCAGGTAAAGCCGATCAAGGAAACAGTCTGAATTTTCAGGTTTGTATATTCATCAAATCTCTTATTTATATACGGTCTCTTTGCAATTCAATGATACTTATCATGCTAAAAAAATGCTAAAACTAAACAAACTAACATTTATAAATGTGATTTATGCTAACGTAAATTACTAACATGTAACTTGTAAAATGATTAAAACAATCTGACTTATTCAATGTGCTTCCACGAAGAGATTGACGGATTTGTTTTATTTAGATTCCTGAGGATATATGTGAGGCTCTGACAAACCGTACACCTCTCAACTCGGAACTCATCTACAGTAAAAAAGAAGTGTACGACAATATGTGCAACATCACACCGAAAGATGCGCCTAAAGGTGTGCAGGCACATAAGGTCCTCCGTCCTGATAAAGACATATTTCTTTTGAAAATAGGCAAACAAACTGATGAGCCGAATCGTACTGGAAATATAGAGGTAACCCACCAGACCCATCACTTTAGAAATAAGTAAAAATAGTTCAGTAACTCTTTGAAAAAAAACTAATCAACTGTCAATCGATCAAGATACAGATGTTTTGTTTAGTAGCAATTGACCTACGCAATTGACAGATTTTATTGTTATCATTTTTATTGCTAACCTTTTAGTATTACAATTTTATTTCAACCATTTGTCATAATCTAAAAATAATTCATTAAAAAGAGAGATAATAAAATATACTAAATACAAAACATGCAATCGACACCATATTTTTTTAACTAAAGAAAAAGCTTACTTTTAAGCTTTTAACCCTTGTATCTGTTTTCTGTTGTTTTCTATTCTCAGTATCCAAATGAAGTTTATTTTTATTTCTCATATACAAAGATCTTAGGAAACAATAAAATATCTATTGGACCCTTCACATGTGTAGGGCGTCCCGTGACGGCAATTTTTTTATCCCCAGGTAGAGCTGGTCACACCAAAGGCACCGGCTAAAGCCAAGCCGGCGGCACACTCGTGTAAGCAAATTCAATGTGAAGAAGACGACATACCCTGCTGCGTCCCTTGCAAAGCTTGCCGAAGAGTTGTCCCCAAGAGAAAACGCCCCAAACGTACCAAGTGCTACTGATGTTTTTTTATTGAACATTCACAAATATAGTTCCATCATCCATGACAATAATTACTTGTGTTATTTTTCTACACTTTACTGTGTTTATCGCGATATATTTTTTACACGACTACGGCTAAGCCGAAAGTGTTGTAATTTTAATGGGTTAGGTTTTTCATTGTCAGATTATAGTTATCGCGTCTTCATTGAAGGAGTGGCCGAATAAAGGCCACAAGTGATGATGATGGCTATAGTTATTAAACTTATTTTTATTAACTTACTGCGCCTACTTCTTATACTCAGTAAATGATTTGATATTTTTTAAGAAATGACATCTTGTTAACTAGTTTGACCTTGTTGGATCAGTCGCTCTTTAGTAAAGGGAAGAATAATGTATACGTTGAAGCACCCTAGGCTACTGAGCCCCACCGCCACGTCAAGGCTTGAACCATGGTAGGGAAGCTAAGTAGTACTAGAAAAATGTTGTGCTATAATAATATAATATTATATAATACATTGAAATATTTAATACACGTACAACATTCACGCGTAACTTGTAGTCTGACAAATCAGACGAATCGCTCCGGTAACTGTCGGTGATAATAAAGAACTAAACATGGGTCTCAATGAAGATAGAAATCCTTTTCGTGTCATCATGTTCTATTAGGTTTCTTGTATACTATTACACTTATTTTTTGTGTTAATTGAATAGGCAAATTGGCAGGCGACGGGATAAGGGGACAACGCCCATGAACATACCCAGATAGCATTTGACAGCTGTATAAAGGCTATACAATGGAAATTTTGAAGGGCTTAGGCTGTACAAGTTGGCTGTATTATGGCTGTATATCCGGGTATACAGCACTTATATCCGCAATTTGGGCCCCAAATTATACAGCTTTAAGTGTAGATCTAGCTGTCTAACAGCTGTATAATAGCTGCGTAATAGCTGACTGCAATATGATATGAATAGCATAATGAGTTACCATTATACAGCTACTGTTCTCAAATCTTACCTATTTTATTCTTATATACAGCCTAAGGCTTGTAAACGTCTGAATATAAGAATAAAATTATCTTTGTGGTTGAATTTCCTTCCATATATACTTATTTTTAAAAGACAATTATTCATCGGATCAATAAGTGACACACTGTGGCCATATTTTAATTTGTGAAGTGAACAAATATTATTTTGCTGTATGGTAAGTACCCATTCTTAATTTATGGTCGTTATTTTGCTTGCGGCTGCTACTTCTTCGTGAATATGTATACTAATAGTAAGCCAAAAACTCATGCGCTCTCGAAATAATACATAATAACGAAAGTGTAAGTGTAATAAGAACCATGTAACCCAAATTCAGACTAGCTTTATTAGTCCGCGGTGCCTTAATTTAAGGCATTAAATAGTAAAGAATTTAACTTTTGTATTGTGTACAAGTAAAATTATGTGTAAATATCGCCGAATTTTTCAAAAATATACATATAAATATGTTATAAATTATGTTACCATAATTTTTAGGTTATAGTTTAATGGCGTCTTCAATTATACAGCTGTTGCCCTTCTAGTACTCCACTATAAAGCTTTTGGCGTAACAAAGCCGTAATTTAAGTATATACAACAGCCTAAAGAGTAATGATGGATGTACCTTAGAGTTTAATTGCTATAGTAGCTACTAAGAGTACGTGTAGTAAATATTACAGCAATTCAGGGTTCTATTGAAAGCAAAGAAACCCATTCTGTATATCCAATGTACACTGGAGATTACATTAACTTTAGCTCTTTAGATTTACAGCCATCGGTATGACGCAATCATAATTAATTATAATGTTTATTCATTTCAGGTAGTTCATTATTCAGGTACCTAGCTAGATATTGACAAGTTATTTTCAAACCAAAAACAAATTCTGGATAAAGAAGAGGGGAAAAAAAAGAAGATGAGAAAAACTTATAATTAGTATTAGGTACAAACAAAATTTTGTGACTGATCGTGTCATTATCGAAATAAATAACTAAAAGTATAGCGCATTTTTTTATTTTTTATACAGTACTTATGTAAGACTGGCCACAATATATATAATTAGACATGTAGACAGAGAATACTATAGTATTCTCTGTCTACGTAATTAACTATGCAAAAATGACATTTCCAGTTTGACTTAGACATTAAAATATTCAATAAGCTGCGTAGTTCTCTATTTAAACACTATTAACGTAAAAGTCACCTACTGTAACACCGAGGGCTGTACAATAGATAAAAATTACGCTTATCGCGTTAACTTTACAATAGAGTAAGACTAAACTCTTATGCAGCAGACATCATATTATTACACTCTTATACAGAAATTTGCTTTCTAAGGGTGTCTTAGATAACCATTGAACAGCTATTATCCAGCCTTATATGATGACTGTACTATAGAGTAATTATACACTAATATCCAGAAGGTAGCAATATTCAATGCTCTTGTACAGCATTAGGCAATACAAAAGTAGATTTCTAGAGCACTATTCAGCCGATATACTGCTATAGTCTTATAAACTTGCTGATAGTGGTTTTTTACACCATACGCTGTATTTTAGAGTTTTTCGGTGCTCTTTACAAGCTAAAAGCAATAATTTCGGCTTTATACAGCCTTAAAGCAGCTGTACTGTATTAAATAATACAATTTACCCTCTACTACAGCCTTAAGTATATTTTGACGCTTTTGTACATCGTTTATAAAGCTTCTAGCTGTTATTGCACTGGTTAAAAGACCTTTTTTCAGCTTAAATGTTTATTGGGTAAAGGAGCTCACATGCAAATGGTAATAATAATAATATCTATGGACGCTTTTACACCATGTCAATCTGGTCCCGTGGTAGGTTCTCGAAGAACTTCAGACAACGGAAATATATTTAATACTTCTATACTATATTATATATATGCGACCCCGTGGGTGGGTCGGGTAGTGGCAGCCTCCTGGGCAGCCTCCTACGAATGGAAAAAAAAGTCTTTTAGTCACTTACTCCCATTTTAAAATTTGTCGGATTATGGTTTTTATATTTTGAAGGAAAAATATAATCAGCTGACCATAACAGCTGACGGTCGCGAGTATTCATAATGTAAATCCCTAATCTATTTTACGAAGTTTCTCGAGAAGAAATAATTGACCGAATTAGTACCTATTCGATGGCTCTAGGACCCGTGACCCGGCCGCTCTACTAGGGGACCGTAAACTATCAAATCAAAATAAATAAATAAATAAAACTGACTTTAAAAAAACAAATACTAAAAAAAAAAAAAAAAATTGCGTTTCTTTAATTTTTGTGCCTCCAACTTATAATTAACTTATTATTCTACTAATGTAAAATCTTTGCGTTTACCACGTCATTATAGTTACTTTTGGAGTCGGTGTCAGCCAAGGTAGGTAGGTAGGGTAAAGCAGTAAATACGACACCGACTTCTCGACTTCTAAAGTAACAATTTTGACGTGGTCGTTATTGTTACTTTAGAAGTCGGTGTTAGCTGAGGTAGGTATACTAGGTATATTATGTATTAGCAAATATGACACCAACTTCAAATAAACAATAATGAAGTGGTAAACGCAAAGATTGTACATTAGTAAAATAATAAGTTGATTATAAGTTGTAGGCACAAAAATTACGAAACGCAATTACTTATTATATTACAAATTTTTATTTTTTGTTTTTTTGAAGTCGGTTTTTTATAAAAAAAATATATATCTTAATTTTTAGTAATCCCTATATTCAGTAACTTATTTTGTCTGAATATGGGTAGAGCTTTTTACGCGCTGCTCATATTAGACAACGCCGTTTTATTTAGACCAACAAAGAAAGGGTTTAAACTTTAAACCAATAAGAAAAACCAGTATGCAATTGTGTAAACAATACATATTATGTAACATGTAATTGAAATTTGAAAGCAATAACGGCAGATTTGCTGCCATTTAATAAAGAATTCCTTTATATAGATATAGAATATCACCAAATTAGATTTAATATAACATTGACATCGAAATACTATGATGCGCTTCCAAAGCATCCCACACAGGTTTATTGTTCATTTTACATCGACAAGTAATAAAATACACAACATTGACAGCTACTATTTTTTGTACGAACTGAACATTTTGGCATAATGAACCGTATAGGTAAAGCAAGCCCAAAAAAGTTAAATGCTGTGAACCGTCGAGGGATTTTCTCGACCGTCTACGGTCTCCATTATCAGACTTGTAATGGAACTTTACACATCTATGCAAAGTTCTCATCAATATAAATGAATTAAGTCCAAACACAAAGTAGCTACTGTAAGCCGTTGAGGAGTTGCCTCGGCTGTCTATCATTATATCTCTAATGACAGTCACAACCCACCTATCATAACATTATCATCAATACAAATTAATCAAACCCAAACAGTTACTGATGTAAATCTTGGAGGCGTCCCCTCGACTGTGTTTCGGTTCCAGCATCAAATCAACTCTAGACCTTTATTAAATTGTAGTGCTCTAAAATATTTAATTAAAAGATTATAAAACGCGACGCAAGCAAAGTCGCTCCTACGATTTTCTAAAGTTCGATTTCTGTGATGCCATCATCAGATCCTGGTTTCCTTATCATGGGACCATTTGGGAAATGATGGGAATTGGAAAAATGGAAATTTGGAAAAAAAATCAAATCGGTTTTATAAACGACAAAGCTATGCCCGAACAAACATAAAAAAACATACAAACATCCGAATTGAGAACCTCCTGCTTTTTTAGAAGCCGGTTAAAATCCATTGCTTTGACTGTAGTCACAATTAGACGGAACCAAGGTCTCGGATCAATGATCAAAAATCAACGTTTTGGTTTAGGCGATCTGCTGAAAATCAATTTCATTTTTGTACATCCTAGGTAATATGCTAAACATCTATGGGATATATAAAACTAAAGAAATAATTAATTTCTTGGTTTATTTGTCACTTTATAATAGTAAAGGACGCACCGTATACAATACACCTTTTTTATTTTTTTGTTTTCGCAGTGGAAATGCTTTGCGCATTCACCCGGGGATAGGTCGTCCTTGGGGATATGTGAGACTCCCGACGCTCCCCCTCCCCAGCACCGGTATACCGCACTAAAACCACTGCGAGTTGCCTTCAGCCGCTTGAAGGGGAGTGTCCCCGATCTTTCTAACACAGAACACACCCCGCGACCGGTCGGATCCCTCAAAAGGGCTAACCGTCTTCTTCCTAGTATGGGGGAGTTCCGACAACCTGGAGCACCCCCGCCGACGCCGGAACTTTTGTACCGGGGCAGGTACCCAACCTTACCCCGTAAGTACCCCGAGTCCCGTTAGACAGGAGGCAGGAGGTGCGCGTAGCGCCTCCTTCGCGCTCCTACGTCAACGGAGCGGGACGGACGTGGCGTCGTCTTCTCTGTCCCGCTCCGCGGCCTCCTTCTACGAAATAACGCTTTCGCAGAAAGTGACCGCCGCCTGCCAGGCCTCATCACTCTTGAGCATGCAGCGCACCATACTCGAAAGCGAAAGGTCTCCTCCAAGCACAGCCACGAGATTTTGACGCTGAGCGGCCCATCTATCGCACACCTCTAGGGTGTGCGGGGCCGAGTCCTCCACAGCACCGCACTCGTGAGAGGCTGGCGTTGGCTCCCTCCTGGTAACCCGATACAGGTACACACTGAAACATTTGTTAAACATACGTTGGCCGTATGGCGACTGCGCCAGTACCTCCCCCCACCGTCGCAACAGCCACTGGTGCCCCAACCTCCACACACGTGAGAGCTCCTCCCCGCTAGGCGACTCACCGACCGTATACATAAAATATACCAACCATCAACAAAACAGAACCAATCCAACGCCAGGAGGCCGTGTGGTCGATGACTACACGGTTGGCAGGGGGCAACCTCCCACTAATAACAAACCATAGGTGAACTAAATCGGCTAACACTAATTCGATGAAGCATTAGGGCCTTTGGGCCATTAGCAAAATGCATCATTCCGAAAAAAAAACAGTGCTTAAAAAATATTCTAGACTTGGCGGGAAAGGTTTTAATTACAACTAGAACTCTAGTAGAGATCCAAATTCAACCTCAATTCGTACCCATGTTATTGTAGGTTTACATTTTTGTTATCGATTCTATACGCCCTAGCCAGTTATAAAAAAGTGTCTATCATAATATTGTTTTCTAATGTTTACGCGAATTATTTCACTCATTACACATGGTCCTGCCGTGACCATAGTTGCTGACTGCTGTAAAGTATCAAAAACGTCGGGCTTGTAAAAATTATAGTAAACCGTAAAAATTGGTTTATTATATTATGAGTGTCTGTCATACAACATTCACTGCTCGCGGTATGATTACTATTTCTGTGGTGTCTTTTATAAGTTTTATATACATTTTGTTTATCGTTTTGGGGATGATAGCTTACTCATATTTAAATAGACATATTAATTTATAGGTATCGAAAAGAACTAAAATAAAATTATTTTATCACTTACTTTTCACACGTATGTACCTTTTTTTCTCTTTTACGCCAGGAAATGCTATGAGGCATCCCGCGGGAGAGTGGGTCTCCCCAGGCGGGTATGCGGGACCAGCTGCAACCGAAAGCTTGAGTGGGTTTTAACCCGGCGAGTGCCACCAATGCCGCCTTTGGTGAGTTGCCTCGGATCTGTTGAGCAAATAGAGCACCTCGACGGCTAGTCAGTCCCTCAGGGGACCGACGCCACCTCCATAGAGGGCCTCCTCCCAACGTCGTGACAGTACAGAGGGGTGAGGTTCCCGTCCTTGCCCCTTGCTTCCTGGTCTTTTGTCCCCTCTTCTTATAAGAGGGGCACAAAGAGGCAGCACCTTGGGCGAAGCGAATTGAGCCGAGGCTAGGCTACTGAGCCCCACCGCCACGACAAGTCCTGGACCATGGTGGGGTTTATACACGTACCTAAACTATCGCTCCTACTTGCATATGCCTATCTCTTTTCTTTTTTTAATTTTATAGTCATAATGTAACTGTTTTATGTCCCAATAAATAAATATGTCATTCTGTATACACAACCTTAACTATGACAAATCCCACAGGCATGCAAAAAGGTTCATAAGGATAAACGTTTCGTTTTACTTATTATTACATACTAACCATAATATGCGGTTACACCCGCGCCAAAATTTAAAAATCTTTTCCGCAAATAAATATAAGCTTCTTTAATAACAAGACTATCAAATGCAAAAAGAATTTAAAAAATCCCACTATGTAATAATTTCGGAGATTTGCGCGTTAATACAAACAAACTCTACTTTTAATAAACATATTAGAGTAGATAATAAAAGAAGTCACTATCTCGGATAATAAGTTACATCAGAGTTGTGTTGACTTATTTGATCCGATCGGATATGATGCATCTCATTTCTCAACGCCCTTAATTGGGCAGTAGCATCAACTATTTAACCGGCCAGGCGTCGGACTAATGTCGACTGATTCACGTGCACGATCTATGGATCAGATTTTGACTCGATCTTATTAAACCATCATCATTATCAGCCTTTCCCCACCCACTAGATATAAGCCTCTTTCCCGGACCGGCCACGGCACGGAGATCGTCGTTACTCGTCCCATCAATTTTCCTTACGTCTAGCTTAATTTAGCTTTGTTAAATTTTAGCTTTTTTTTCAAATTTACAACACAACACTTGTGGTGAACTTTGATTATATACAAAGCGTCGGAATGATTTTTTTTCTATTTGTTAAAATTACCATTAATCGAAACTATTAAAATGTCTCAATGCTTGAAAACAAGGTGTCTCTCCTAGCTGCCGTTTCTGCCTGTAAAAATAATATATATTATTTGTAAAGGCACTCAAACAACACACAAGCACAAACAATATGTAGCGTTTCGAAACCGCCAAAGTACGCATGTAGAGCATTACTTTCGCGATTTTAAGTTTTGACAATTTGAATTGCATTCTACCATCCTCAAAATCTTTTAAATTTTTTTTAAACTTCGAACGAAAAATTGGACTTTTAATGTAATATTATTGTAGTGTGATCGTGTTTTGTTAGTTTCCATAGAGACTTTAAAAGGCCTCATATTATGTAAAAATATTTTATTATGAACGAGACATTAAGTTTTTATTTCTGTCAAGGTCATTCCTATGCCAGCTAGTGTAAGAGACCGAGTATAGTTTTAGTCCAATGTTACAGATTTTTATATCCTAGGATATTCAATCATCATCATTATCATCATCAGCCCCTATCCGTCCACTGCTGAACATAGGCCTCCCTTAAAGAATGCCAAGACGACCGATCCCAAAATAAAAACGTGATAATGTGAAATTAAACTTTTCCTTTTCATTAATATTAAAAAAATGTAAATGTAAAAAATGTATACTATCGTTAATTCGATTAAGAGTTGACGAAAGTTTTATTGATTAACATATTTCCGACGTGACAATGGGGTGAATAGACTCACGAGGGTGAAAACTCCGTATGTATGGTTTAGCTAATAGTAATTCTTAAAGCGGCTTGCATCAGCCGTCCTTCGTGGTACATTCATTGAATTTAGTTTGACGTTGTGGAGGTGTGTCTTACGACTCGCTCAGTCCGGTTATCTCACCGAATGTTATATAACACAGACCTGTTTCGTACGCTATCAAGTTTATGGAAACAGCTTTTCATTATCAAACTTAATATAAAATTCTTTCCAGACGATGTTTATTTAAAGCAGGTTTTACAAAAATGTGGATACCTACATGAGCAAAAATCATCACGCGAACATAACTCAAATGCAAACAGGTACCTACTATGGGTTTAGAATGGAATATTATAATGTCAAAGGTTTTTATTGATAATTTTTTTAAATACAGAATTTTAATAAATACAGAATTGATGCCACATGCCAGTGTTATAAACTACTGGCATCACCAGCCGGATGAGACGCCGTTTACATATCTAAATACACCAACTAAAGTAATTGAAATGATATACTTCCGGTGGCGCCAGCCGCCAAGGCTGTATTATTCATGAAGATAATATTGATTAATAATTAAAGTATAACATTAATAAATCTAAATATGCTTGATTAATAATTCGAATAATTAATAACGTATTTACAGTAATTATTTATATTATTATGGCCATAGCCTATATTTATAATGTGTTATTAGTTTTAGTATAAAAAGACGCCATAGCGGTCTTGTGAGGCATTCTACTAGTAGGTATACTTTGTAAAGGGCGTTACTCTGCCGAAATATATGATGATCAATTGTTTTAATCGAACATTCCTGCGGTTTATTTACACTAGTTATAACAGGAAATAACAGAAATAAAAGCAAAGATAATGCTACACGCGGCAACTCTCGCACCATAAATTGAATACCTAAGTATCAAACCGTGGTCTTCAAAAGATTTCAGCCTCAAATTGTTTACCTTTTATCATAAAGTACACAACGTATGTCATTAACAAGATAAATCTATTTTAATTGCCCTAGTTTAAATTGTGCCAACTAGGTATTTCTATGTTTAAAATAATGATTCATAGCGCTCACTGAATTCGCAGTATTTTGGCTACCTTCTGTTTTTGTTTAATCTGCGAATTACAATCAACAAAGATTATTTTGTTTAGTACTAAATGTTGTAAAATAGGCTAGGAACTGGCTGTTTTTTTATATTAATATGAGACCGGTACCCATTTTATGAGTTCATTTTGTTCACATCGGTTTGTGGGATCTCAGGTCAGATGTTAACTTTTCCAAGAGTAGGTATTGCTCATTTGTAAACTTAGACACAAAGGTTTTAATTATAATGTTTTGAAATTGTTACCAGAAAAATGTGATCTATACATGTATATTCAAACAGAATAGGGTACTATAAAAATAAAACGGATATTTAAAATGTATGCCTGATTTCTATAAAACCGATGTAGATAAACTAATTATTTGTTTATACAAACAACGTCGATAAAGATTTATTTTATAGATATAAGGTGTGTGTTTGTCCAGCCGTATATTGATTCAAAAACAAGTGGCTGGTCATGCTCCGATAACACATGCAATGGCTGTAAGATAATAATTATACTGCTAATATGAAGTAAACAATTTCTTAACGTGGCGCATTAAAGGATCAAGGAAGAGAAGGCCAACAGGAAATATTATGTATTTGGAAATTCCTGAGCCTTCAGCTATTTTTGGTATTATAGGTAGGTACTAAAAGTATAAAATATTGTGTTAGTATCGTAGGTACCGCGGAATATGTATGTTTTAAATACCTACATACTTAATGTGTAATTTTGTATAACAATATTTTTTTTAATTTCAAGTGTACAAGTAGAACAAGCGATGAAGTTTTATTAATTTTTAATAATTTAAAAGATCGTATTAAATGAAAAATATTTTCAAAACTCTTTCCTAGTACCTAGATAATATTATAATTCTAGCCCTACCATCCTATAGCTACCTGAGTACCTATTATTTCTAAACATTGTGATGTTTTATTTAATCATAGTTATACACACTATCCTCCATTTCTGCGTTTTTACACAACCTGTATACCTACTATCCGGCCTTTAAAATGCTCCTTGCATTTGGGCTTTCGAACCCTCTTGCGATAAAAGTTTTTTGTGCATAAAATTTGTGTGTAGCCCCCTGCCTTTGTGTCGCGTCTGGCGTCAGCCGTCATGGCGGCCGTGAGTTGTGTGTTGAGGTTGACGCAACATTCAGTCTCACTTGCTCAAAGTTCGAACCGCGAGTATTTCATATCTACAGAGTACAAACTACAACAGTCCTACATGCTACACTTCTGACTTCACTACGATCGCGGATCGCTCATTCCGTATTTAACCAGCGCGGCGGCCGGTTCCGCGCTTCCCTCTATTTTTAAAAACACGTGGCTCGGTGATTAGAAGGTGAAACTATAACCTAAAAGCTTAGCGGCAAAGCAACAGCAGCTGTTTCACCCGCAGGCATAGAAAGGGGTAAGTGGAACGTTATTTTTCGATAATGATTTAATTATAAAGTTTGGTAAACTAGGTGAAATGCCCGCCGGCAAACTTCACTTCGACGAGTATTTTGAATGTCAAAATGTTTCGTTCAACAAGTTGACAATTTAGTATTTTTTGTATTACTGAGTCCAAAGTTTTAAAGTTTATCATCGTCATCATCATCAGTCTTTATTTATCCTCTACTGAACATAGGCCCCTTTCAATGAACGCCAAGACGGCATTATAAGTTTATTACTTAATTTTAAAGTTGTCTCGTACTCGACATATATTATACATATATTTGTAAATAATGAGTTTATTCAAGGACGATGAAATGCTTGTGCACTACCGCCACAGTAAAACATATTGAAACCTTTCAATCTTTAGTGTAACGCGTGTCAAATTTAAAATCATACAGACTTTTGTGTTATTATTTATTAATTGCCAGCCACATACCAAATTTTTTTTTTTTTAGTTTTTACAACTGTAGTATATTATTATCTTACATTATAGCCTTACGTTCTTCATGAGTATAATAAAAAACAGTACCTACCTAATAAATATATGGTTTCCAACTATTCTAACACAGGATCCATAATGAAGAACAAATTTGCATATATAGGTATATATTATAGCGATTAACCATATCGTGTCCGGGCAATAAGTTATGCGAATAAAAAGTTGTTTTAATTACTTACCATGATTAAACTGCAGGCTGTTTGGAATTGCTGTCATCGAGCCGCAATTTTTTTTGGATTGTACCTATGTTTAATATACTTTAAAACAAAGTTATTCCTACCTATTTTGTATAGTATATAAAAGTTTTATATCTCATTGCTTGTCTGTTACGAACTCCTAACCTCCCGGACCGATTATAATGAACACTGAGGAACGAGGGTGCAGTTTGGTCCGATTTGAGGGACGGGGTGGTTTTGGACATATTAGGTGGCGCTATTGTCTGCCATGGCCAGGACAGGTTTTCGTGGCGTGGGCGACGTGTATGCGTCGTCTGAAGAAACTCCTCACCTTCCGCCTGACACAGGTGCATACCGGACACAGTTGTTTCGGTACGTAGGTGTCGGGTGGCTAGGGAGAGCCGACGCCAGCCTACCACGAGTGCGGGGCTGTGGAGCACTCGGCCCAGCACACCCTAGAGGTGTGCGATAGGTGTGCCGCACAACGTCACGACCTCTTCAGGCAGCGTCTTCCTTGTGCGAAACCGTCATTTCGCAGAAGGAGGCCGTGAAGCGGGACAGAGAGGACGACGCCACATCCGTCCCGCTCCGTCGACGTAGGACGTGTAGAGGAGGTGCTATGCGCACCTCCTACCTCTCGTCTACCTGGACTCGGGGCAAGGTTGGGAACCTTTTTTTTTGTGTTTCGCTGGGGAATTCGTTAAGGCATACCACCGGGTCCGAGGGGCCCGGGGGTTATGTGGGACTCTCAGCGCCTGAGAAGATGGTAAGGTGGACGCAGACTTTACCCACTAAACCCCAGTGATGTTCTCCTCGTCGTTAGGTGTGGGCGTCCGCACCGAAAGGTTGGTTACCTGCCCCGGTAGAAAAGTCCCAGCGTCGGCGGGGTTTCTTCACGTTGTCGAAGTCCCCCATACTACAAAGAAGCCTGGTTAGCACTTTTGAGCGAACTGGCCGGTCGCGGGGGGAGGTCTGAGTTAGTCGGAAACGGGACACTCCCCTTCGAGCAGCTGAAGGCAATTCGCAGTGGTTTTAGTTCGGTCCTGGTGAGCGAAAGCATTTCCACTGCGACAAAAAAAAGGTTGCACTTTTGTCTGTGGCAACACGTCTGCTCGGGCCACGGGACCAAAACAATATTGTATAATATTGTTATAGTTCACAAATGAGTTGATGTAAGTAAAAGTACTTTATATACCACAATTAATCAAATTACAATTCAAGGCGGTACAGAATGTAGTTTCATACCGTTAAAGAACGGGACCCATTACCGAGTCCACTGTCTGTTCGTCTGCGGTATTATTATCGTACCTATGTGACGGTCATCCATACTAAAAAGTGTGTGTATGTCAGCTCCGGTTCGGGCGCACGTCTGGAGTCTGGACTTTACTCCTTACAAACGATTATGAAGTACATACATTAGTAAATGAGGGTAGGTAAATGAACGAATGTCTCGAATTACTCAAAGCATTTAATATTTCATCGATTTGGATAAAAGACCGTTGCTTTAAATTTTAAAATAATAGGATATTTAAAATTAATTTTAAAAAAGAAACCTTACATAATACCTCTAATTACTTGTAGCATAATTGGTTTTATTATGGATGTTAAAAATGATGATGATATGTAGTTTATGTTCCAGCCAAAAGAAATAAATACTGTAATTATAATAAACAACCATTTGTTAAAATAAATAATTATGTCAGTTATTGATGTTGATGATATTATGTTAGTCATAGGGAAACTTAGAATTTTATTTTATCAGTAGAGAGTACTTTCATGTATTTAGGGAAATACAATTGTCATTTATTTCGCTATTATACTCAATTATTGCAATTACTTGATATAAAAAGTTTACACTTTACAATAATTATTACAATTATTGTCACAGGCTATATTATTTTTGTCCCTTTTGCTACAGGTGTGAAGAGCAGCTGATTTTGTATCTTTCTCACTCGGGCACGCTCGGCGGTTCCGAATTCACCCGATGGAGTCTCACCTCCGAGCGTGACGGGTCAGCCTAACTCACAGCTTATAAAAATCTGTGTGTAGTGCCCCAAAAGAAGTTTTCACTTCATAAGTTTCATTTCTTTTCATTAAACATACTTATGATCCGTATCCGTTATACGTAGTTTCGATTGTTGTTTACTTTCAATAATGTAGTGGTAATGCCGAGTTTCATCCATTGTTTTTTATAACAGCAAAGCAAAAATTGGTTGAGGTTTTACTTATACCGGAAAATTCTGTTTTCTGAATCAGTTTCGGATAGACTTGTTAGCAAACTCCGCACCTATCCTATCTATAGCACTAACACATTTTCTATACCTACTTACTTAAATCAACCATTGTTATGTTGGTCAGTCATCAAAGCCTCCTTCTCTAAATGATTATTTAAAAATAACATCGCAATAACATCGGTTCAGCTTGCGTACTTCCCCTTCCTGTGGGAGGACGGGGATAAATTATAGCCTATATGTGTTATTCTGATATCCGTTTCGTCAAAATATATTTTTGCGTGTATAATAAGAAATATGTTTTTGCGTGAAGGAGTGACACACATCCAGAAAAAAAATCGCGTTACGAACGCGTTCAGTTGACAGACATCCTAACATCCTCACCTGTCTCAATCACCTTCAATATGCAATCATTTTTTTCGTGAGTTGTGACTTGAACCGAGCGAACTGAGCGTAGATTCAATTAACGTTCAAAAAGATACTGTATTGGTACTATTTTGAATAAAAAAATATGATTATGATTTTTGATTTTTGACCGTCGAATATGACGAAGAAGAGTATTTTAATGGTAAATTTATTTTTATTTTCAAAAGATATACTTAAGGACTTTAAAATACTTTTACGTAAACGACCGACACGTCTTGTTTAGTACCTAGGCTCTCAAATAGTACTTTTAGAGCAATCAGTATGAAAAATACACAAGCTAATACGAGATAGTATCTACCATTTAATACAAGCAAAAAATTGAGTCACCTGGTGCCATCATGGTCAGGCCGGAAACTTTTCACCACACCCTCGTATTAACACTCAATTATCCATATAATTAAGTATTAATACGAGGGTGAGGTACATACATATTACTAGCAGCGCCCAGACAACAAATTATAGCCTATATGTTATTCTGATGAGCTATGTTATTGTAGTTTCGTTAAAATTCATTCAGAAGGTACTTTTTGTGTGAAAGGGTAACCAACAGTCTTACAAACTTTCGCGTTTATAATATTAGTAGGATTGGTATTAATTGGAACTTGAATTTCATCTTTAAAATGTTCTTATTTCATCATCAAATCAAACATTTTTCGTGTCAGTATTTCTGATCTGCTTAGTTCTATACGCGTATCCATCACACGTCAGTGCTTGAAGTAATCTACTTAGCAGTTCGAGGTAATAGTTGATCATAGATTTACCATATCTGGGTCGCATGCCACATCACATAGACAATATGTATAACAGTTGTCCGCGATTTTGTATAAATCAAGATTTATTATCGTCAAAAAGAATATAGTCAGAAAGAAGAAATCCAATTTTTGTTTTGAGATGATCCTTTCCTCCTTGTTGTAATAAACATTCACATTGGTAATATATTATAATGAGTAAAATTAGTTGAGCTTTTCAGTTTAGGTGGATTAAGTTTAATTATTTTTTTAAAACTAAAATTAAAACCGACTTCAAAAGTAAAACAGTAATAAAATAATCGTGTTTCTTTATTTTTTGAGCGTATAAGTCTTTGCGTATACCACGTCATATTACGTTACTTTTGGAGTCGGTGTCAGCCAAGTTAATAGGTACAAAAATGAAAAAAGTAACAATAATGACGTGGTAAACGCAAAGATAACGTTGGTCGGCCATTAACCAGGTGGGAAGACTATCTCCGTGCAGCGGCCGGTCCGTGTTGAATGCGGGTGGTAATGATCAGCCGTCTTGGCGTTCATTGTTGGAGGCCTATGTTCATCAGTGGACGGATAGAGGCTGATGATGATGATGATAATTATGAAACGCAAAGATTGTACATAGTAGTAGAAGAACAAGTTGATTATAAGTTTAAGGCAAAAATATTTAAAAAACGCAATTATTTTATTCATTTTTTACTTTGAAGTCGGTTTAATTTTGTTTTTTTTACTTGATTTTTAGTGATTCCGAAATTCGATAACTGATTTTATTTGTCAGAAATATGGATAGTACTATTAAACGCGTTTCTTATAATTATAAGTCAAGGCCGTTTTAATGAGACGAACGAAGAGATGATTTGAAATTTAAATAAATAGATACACAACATATGAAAAAACCAATTTGGAATTGTGTAAAAATTATTATACATGTAATTGAAAGCAATCACGGCAGATTTGCTGCCATTTATTAAAGAATTCCTTTATAGAGGAATAGAACATCACCAAATTAGAAGTGATATTACGATGACCTCGAAATACTATGGATGCGCCTCCAAAGCATCCTATACAGTTGTTTTTTTGTTCATTTTACATCGACAAGTAATAAAATGATACATCATTGACTACTACTATTTTTGTACGAACCTATTGTTCCGAAGTGCGAACTGAACATTTTGGCATATTGAAACGTATGAATTAAGACCAACAAGAGGTTACTGCTGTAAATCGTCGAGGAATTCCCTCGAACGTCTATGGTCTCCGTCATCAGACATTTAATGGCACATATAACACATAATAATGTGAATAAGTTCACATCAGTATAAATTAATTAAGTCCAAACATAAGGTAGCTATTGTAAGCTGTTGAAGAGTTAACTGTCCTTCTTCTTCATCATCAGTCCCCTAATAACGGTAACAACCCATCTAGGTGTAAGGTATTTATCAATACAAATTAATCAAGCCCAAAAAAAAAGTTATTGCTGTAAATCCAATATTTACCGGTGGGAGGGAAGCGCTGTGCCGCGCTCCCGGCTGCATGGCTACCACCATCTTGCTTGTTTCTCCCGTGAAACAGCTTCGCTGTGTTTCTCTTCTTATGTCTCAGGATAGGCTACACATAGATGAGTTGTCTGGGCTCGTTCCAGGAAACTAGTTTATGTTCATGGGCGACGTCGACCACTTACCATCAGGTGGCATGTTTGCCAGTTTGTCTATCCAACTAACATAAAAAACAAAAATAGTTGAGATTTACATCAATGACCTGAAATTCTGAAAACAAACAATTCTCAATTCGACTGTATTTTTAATACACTTGAATTGAGAACCTCCTCCTTTTTTAGAAGTTTGTTAAAAACAGTGGACATGTGTTGTATTTGACCTACTGACCATTATTAGACAAAACTGTTAAATTCCTTTTTGAATTGAAGCTAAAACGTATGGCTTAACGACTTTTATGGCTTCCTAATCCACAGATGATAAATATATATCGATATGGCGCTTTGACGAATAAGTTATAGATTTAAAATCTATATAGACTCTTAAAATCTTCCTAAATGCATGCAAAATGAGTAAAACATACCGTAAATATTATATAATAACAGCGAAAGAAAATCATATATAAATACATATCGTATTTGTATTTGACCTTGAGCTGTGCCTAGTCCTCGACTAGCTTATCTTATTTACTTTTTACTTAAGCAAATTAGCATATATTATCCTCACAAGATGAAAATTCAAACGTAACGTAACATATAAAAATATATTTTAGTATTTATCACTATTGTCCAATATAAAATAATTATTAATTTTATAAATATAAAATAATTATTAATTATTAATTTTAATGATTATTTTATGTAATTTATGATTACACGAAATAAATTACATACAATGTCGATAAGGTAAAAAAATGTACTGTTATGATTTTTATTAGAATCCAATCGTAAACTTTAGCCGCCTTATTCCAAAACGAAGACTAAATATAGTACCGAGTTTAATACCAGCTTTAAACCATGGTCTAATATTAATGTTATTACAAAAACTAGTTTAACGCTAGTACCAGGACTATCTATGGTACTAAAGTTAGACCACCGTGACCCCTAGTTTAACTTCGGTACTAACCTCAAAACTTTAAATTATCAGATGTCTTATGCGTTGAATTTGCGTTTTTTCGTATTAATTGTATTGAAAGGTAATTAAATAAACTCGATGTAGACAAAATTATTGAATTGGACTAACATTTAAAATAATTTTTTCATCTCAATTTTGACATCTTTATATAATTTAACATTATATTTCTGTAATTTTGTTGTATTGTATTTTGTCATTGATATACATACCTATTTTATATCATATGTAATAATTCTAATTTTCTAATTAACTCTGATATTTTTCATGTATGTTTGGATTAAATAAACACTAACCTTTTCTTGAGAAGTCCAATTATCATCCCTTTTTTCTTTTGTTGATACATTTTACAATATAAGTAATGTTCGTGGCACACAAATTCACAACAAAAAATATTATACTATTCTTATGAACAACATACCGTCTATTTAGAATCAAAGAACAATAATGGCTGTATTGTAACTATTGGTAAGTGGTAACTCGACTTACATTGCAATAACTTAACATTAAACAATAAACATTTCGATGACATTAGAACTACGCGCGCTTTGTATTTCATTCCCTTATACGCTAGCTATATATGTGTGTAATAAACAAGAATTTAAATCACACTACCTCAAAGTACAAAGTAGTAAAGATTTCAGATATTTTATATAACACAATAAATTTTATTATCAAAATATTGATGTATTTTCCACATTATATTTAATTATAAATTAGCGAGCTTTGCATAAAAAGGAACGGTGTACCGAACTAATCAAATATTGAACGAACAAAATGAATGATATGTTGCTCAATAATCTGTGGATACAATTAAACCAGGGACGATCTTTGGTACTACCTCGGTTGGTCCTCGATTTGTAATAAGAATGAATTTTAGTTCATGGACTAACGTTAATACCGTAACAAACCTGGACTTTTCAGTCTTGGTTTAATCCCGGTACTAGATAAGTTTTTTGTAATAAGGCGGTAGACGTCATCGAATAGTACTATGATAGCAACGGTATTACATTTTTTGCCAGTTCATGACACGTCTAACAGAAATCGTGCGGTGCCAACGCGTCACTTCACACCTTCTGGTTCATTCTTTTCTTATTGACTAAACGATTTGTACGTACGATATTGACGTGACAATGTCTTATAATTCGATGGAGCCGGCTGCACGAACGAAAAAACATGACGTTGCGGCGTTATCTCGCTCTGAGGCGTTCCAATTTCTTATGACGTTGTCACGTTCAACTATCGTCAGTAAACCGACTTTACAGACAACCGATTTTTAACTTGGCCGGGATTCTTATAATCACAATATATCGCACATAGATATTTTGTTTTTTTTTTTTGACGTGACAACGTCTTATAATTCGATGGAGCCGGCTGCACGAACGAAAAACATGACGCATGCGGCGTTACCTCGCTCAGAGGCGTTCCATTTTCTTATGACGTTGTCACGTTCAACTATCGTCAGTAAACCGACTTTACAGACACCCGATTTTTTATGACATAAGAGGGCAAACGAGCAGTCGGAGCCTTATGGTACCGACGCCCATACACATCCGCACAATCAGAGTTTATGCAGATACGTTGCCCTCCTTTTCCCTATTCAAATGGGCCACCGGATACTCACAAACCGCACGAAACGCGACAGCGTAGCTGTCACTTGACGCCGGTGTTATGTAAGTGAGAGGTACCACCTAGTCGTGCCGGCCCAGTTCGGCTGCAATGCAGCATAGCACTACCTACCTCTTGTAAAACTAAAACGCTCAATCAAGAGGATTGATGCGAAATGGGGGAATGAATTTTAATA
Organism: Helleia helle; assembly: GCA_963853865.1. Classification (NCBI taxonomy): domain Eukaryota; kingdom Metazoa; phylum Arthropoda; class Insecta; order Lepidoptera; family Lycaenidae; genus Helleia; species Helleia helle. Next base: position 14,016,378 of record OY971420.1, read on the forward strand.
AACATGTCTTCTAAACCACCGCTAGAAAACCGGCTTATAATAAAAAATCGGTTACTCGTATAGCTCTATGGTGAACAGATAACCCCCTCTTTGCGTCTGGTGTTTAAAACTGACTGAAATCGAGCCAAGATAAAGCGAGCTGTACTTTTTCCTTATAACTCAATTAAATTTAAATTCTCAAGATTATTAAATTCTATTTTGAAACTCTTTCTTTAATCTAGACATATATTATTCGTCTAATAACCCCTCCACATACAGTAGATAGTTGCATCAGTAGACGTCAAGGCAGACGCGTCCGCTGATGTGTAGATGGGGTGGTTTGTTCGTCTGTCGTAGATATTCAACGTCGGCAGATGTATCCGCCGCAAATTCGTTTGCTGTCGGTTTTTGTGACACTGATCAAAGGGTTTTAGCGTGAACCTTCATCGTCCGAAAGACGTGTCGACAGATACATCGGCGGATACATCTGCCGATGTTTGCGGATGCATCGGTCAACGTGTAGAGGGGCCGTAACGCCCGTTTAATAACGGCTTTATCTTAAAGTGATAGAACGATAGACAGCTCTATAAAGCTTAATTAGCTAAGAGCTTTATAACCTTATAAACACTAAGATATTTTTTGCTATAAAACTCCTGACATGCCTTGGCAGTAAAATCGACTTGAATGCCGTTACGACAAATGGAAATTTTTAACAATTATAAATTCTGCCACGAGTCCGGCGATGGCCAACCATTATTTAGTAGTTTTTATTAAAATCATGTCGGTAAATTCTTCATGAATCATATACAGTGGGATCAATGAATTATGAAACAATTTTATTTTTTAAAAGGTTCTTAAAAGATAATCTCTTTGACGATTAGTAATGTAACTATTTGTAAATAATTGTAAATATAAATGTAAATATTTAAATAGTACTTATTTATCTGGTGTACGTTTATTTTAATTGTAAGGTAATGTAATAAGGTAATAATCTTGCTTGTTTCTCCCGTGAAACAGCTTTGCTGTGTTTCGGAGAGAAGGGCAAGACGTGCAGTGTAATTACTGGCACCGAGACTTAACATCTTATGTCTCAGGATAGGCAACACATATATGTGTTGCCTGTTGTGTACGTTCCAGGTATACTAGTTTATGTTCATGGGCGACGTCGACCACTTACCATCAGGTGGTACGTTTACCAGTTTGCCTATCCAACTAACATAAAAAAAATGTAACAAGGCCTTTAAACTTACGTCGATTATTCTTAAGCAATATACTAATCTTATATCTTTAAATGAGCAATTCTTGTATATATATATATACAAGAATTGCTCATTTAAAGATATATATATATATATATATATATATATAATTGGAATCTCGGAATCGACTCCAACGATTTTCATGAAATTTAGTATATAGGGGGTTTCGGGGGCGATAAATCGATCTAGCTAGGAATCATTTTTAGAAAATGTCATTTTATAAAATAAAAACCGAGCAAAGCTCGGTCATCCAGGTACTGAGCTCTAAATTGCACGGATCGCTTGTTTGTGTATCGCTTACATTAATCTGATAGGACTCCAATTAAGATAAGAGTTATCTGGAGCACGAATTGCAGCAAAAGCTAAGCAAGCTCCTATTACACTAGTTAACTCAACTTCATTTGTTTCTTTAAGCTTATTTCATAAATAATGTTTATTTTGAAATCATTGTTTATGGTAAAACCACGTGTACGTCAAACTTTATTTTGAATAACATTTACAGATTTATTTAAATAAATATGTTTTACTTTACATATGAAAACAAATAACAACGAGTGGTTGCGGTTGCGAAATTCGGCAGTATGTTACCCAAGATAATGTAATCACTACGTTTATATGTTACTTTAAATGATTTAAAAAAAAAAGGTTTTTGGTAAAATACACATCAAAGCACTGTCACTGGTCAGTTGCTTAGCAACGAATAAACTGACCGATTTTTTTTAAATACACACTTTTATAAATAATAATTAAAAGACAATGAATTGAATACGCATATTAATTGCGATAATCCGCGCTGTGTTACTTTAGAGTTTAGATCATAAAAAATCGATATATTTTCGTACGATAATAGTTATTATTTTTTTCGCCCAATTTCCCATAGAGACACAGAAACACGGATCCATAAAAGATTATTTTTAACACGACAAAATAATTTAAATATTTTTTATGCTGTACATATTATTTGACTTGATATAAATGCACTCATATAAACTTAAAAGTGCGTTATAAATAACAAAAAAGCTCTACTGAATAGACGATTGCGTGCACGCTACTGAGCGAACCAAGTGTGGACGGTCGACGCAATTTGATGTGTAATCAAAAACCGACAAAATGGACGGAAACGCATAATTCGCTATTTGTGTTGTTTGTCATATTAGTGCAAATAAAGCAAATATAGTCAAATAGACCGTCTACACATTGTCATGTTTGGCAAATAACGTGAATACGGGAACCGCAAAGCTCAGTGCCACCATAAACAAAAGCATCATTATCGGTCAAATAGGTTTCTACCAAATGCATGATTGAGTATGATATAGTTGAGTAAAAAATATACCTAACGATGAACATTATTATTATGATCGAATCCTTTTACTACTAAGATAAGAAAGGTTATGTTGTTCTGACCTGAGTGAATTTATACTTTATAGACAATTTAACGTTGTAGGCAGACGAGCTTATAGACCAACAAGTCTGAAATTATCACTCCTTGTGCCAAGACGAGATATCCAGTCCTTGTATAATATAAAGCATGGCACGATAATCAAAACTGCATTACTAAAATATAATAACAGGGAGGTTGACAATTTTTGGAAAAGTATTTTTAAATATTCCGTGGGTCTCAATTTAACCGAAATATTTCATTGTAAAAAACCAGCAATCTATTTGATTTTTATATTTTAAAAAAACTTTTCGACGTCCAGTACAAGACGCGGCTACCTGTCATGGCGTTAAAGGTTACACAACAAACATTTTTTGGTAAATTAATAATACTTAGTAAATTCATAGTTTAGTGAATTTTTATCAACTTAAATTGATTCTAAATATTACAAAATATACTGTATAATGTGAAATATATTTAAATTATAATGAAACAATTTTTTACGGATTTTATCGCGGTTTATTAAGATTTTTACAAGCCCGACGTTTCGGATACTTTACAGCAACCATGGTCACGGGAGGACTGAGGTGTCATATGTCCTAATGTTACAAAGTTATTCGAAACTACCCTATGATACATCAATATTTTGGTTAGTCCTATCTACGCAGAAAGTGCTAACTGTATCTTTAATCTGTGACATATTATGCTTGGAATTTGATTTTATAATATTAATAATGGGATCCCAAGCAGGTGGTAAGAGCCAGCCATCTTCTCTATTGAAATTAGGATGTTTTTTAATTTCAATAGCCTCACGGATCATCCTTGGTTGGAATCTTTTTTTTTCTTGGTGTTCTTTTGCGAGGACTTGTGGTTTATCAAATCTAATATAATGGCGAGCTTTATCGAGACTATGTTCACAGATGGCAGACTTAGTGTAGCGACGGTGTTTTAAATCAGCTATATGTTCTTTGACGCGAGTTTTAATAGATCTTTTAGTTTGGCCTATATAATCTTTTAGTTTGGGCTTGTAAAAATCTTAATAAACCGCGATAAAATCCGTAAAAAATTGTTTCATTATAATGAATGAAATTCGCGTAAACATTAGAAAACCGCAATTCTAGCAGGAGTTGGAGTGAGAAGCGAAAAATACACCTAACATATTCATAACAATATCCATATTGTGTATGCTACTGCTGTTTCCTTTTATGAAACCTTTTTCCATTGCAGTCAAAGCCAGTCAGAAAGGATTATTTCACAGAATAATTCCCAAATCTATTTATTTATACACTGACAATGCTAGAATACAATATTTTTTGTATAAAACTGAAACTATGACGACACCAGCTCTAATTCGCATTCATTATCACGTGATCAATGGGTTTTGTTTTTCGTTTTTTTTCTCAAAAATGATAATTAATCTTAAGTATAAAAATATTAATTTTCAATATGATTGATATTTTGCAATTCTGTGGACTGAATTACCATAATAAATAAAAATAATAGAAGATAGTATCACAACGCATAATTCTTAAATATAGAGTGAGATCCCAGTCACCCCAGACTTAACTTATAACATGAATGATGTTTTTTTTTTAGGATCGGTAATATATGACTGGCTTGTTGGTCTAGTGGTTAGTGACCCTGACAGCTAAACCAGAAGGTCATGGGTTCGATCCCCACCCAGGACAAATGTTTGTGTGATGAGCATGATCATTTGTTCTGTGTCTGGGGTGTAATTTATCTATAATATGTATGTATTTAGAAATATAATATAAGTATATATCAGTTGTCTGGTTACCATAAGAACAGCCTTTGCCTAGTTTGGGATCAAATGGTCGTGTGTGAGTTGTCCCAACATATTTAAAAAAGTCTTAGTAAGAAAACTTTCTATGCTGGAAGTTGGCTTCCAGGGATCATGTATCAAAGATGGAAAAAATGGTAATTTGCGTCAAAGTAGGAATTCTGGGGTGGGAAGCCAATATTTGAAATTAAATTTATTTTTGTATTTAAGAAACAAATATTGTCAACTCTATAATTTTAATACATGTATATTTAAGAAACAAATATTGTCAACTCTATAATTTTAATATATGTATATTTAAGAAACAAATATTTTCAACTCTATAATTTTTATCAATTTTTATATCCTGCCTTGAAATATACGCAATTTGAATTTGAAAAAAAAATGTCGAAAGTTATAGGACTAACAATTGTTATTAATTTCTGTCAAAGGTGTGGAAATTCAACGCTTTAACGTACAACGAAGTTAACCCTTCTATTAACGTATTAGTGACTAACGAAGTTAACCATTTGGTTAACGGTGCCCAGGTATGAAAATAAGTAAGTACAATCTATTAACATGTAATTTATTTATATATTAAAGAGAAAATAAAGGAAAACTTGGGCGCTATTTTCTCTTTAAACATCCCTTAAAATTTACTTACGTAAAAAAAAAATATATTACAAAGATTAAAAACCAAAATAATTTAATCATTTGACCAACAGACCTTCCGTAAATCGACTTTATAGACAACATGTAGGCTTTTTTTCTATAAAAATAATATATACTACCTAGTACTTCTGTTTTGCTTCGTAATATTAGATAGACAAAACAATGAACCTAAGTAATGAATCCTTGGGCAAGGTGAACTTTCGTACAATATTCAATTAAATATTATAATATTATGATTAAAAGGTTCAGGAACTAGAATCGTACCTATGTTATGTTACAGCCACCATTGTGTAAGTCAAATCAAAAGTCAAAATCAAAGTCAAAGCGTATCGATAAAGTTGTGTGCAAGAGCAATATAAATTTCGATATACTTCTAGAGCTAGCGATTTTATTTGAGTATTTTTTTCCTGTACCTATCATTTAAAAAATAATATTAGAAACACATATTAAAATAAAATAACCGTGAGTAAAATATGCAGGTTCATGAATAAAAATCGTAAAAATGTCAAATATCAATAATTCATTGATGACACTTAATATTTTGATTACATTTAAATAAAATAAAAACATCTTAAATTTTAAATAGTAGATATAATGTATATAAATCTACGATCAAATTTATCTGGGAAAAAGGAATTCAATGAACTATATAATATAATATATTGATTGTGACGTCTCAATATAGCTTTTTTAATTAATTTTATTAATATTCACGAAGAAAATATTAGGAATTTAATTAGCTACGAGGGTTTGGAGCTAGAAATTATTTTATGAGCAATATATGCGCTTTTAAAATAAGATACCAGAAAACGTAGAAGTCGTTCCGTAATTAATTTTAATAAAAAATTTCAAAGTGCTTTGTTAATGGGATATTATAAAAAAGTTCTTTGATCGCCTTTGAAATAGAGCCAAGCATTATTATGTAAAGTAAGATTTATTTGTGGATGACAAAACATAATTTTTTTGCCATCCCTCCACGAATTCAAGGAAGTAGGTAGTAGTAACTTCTTAAGTTTGTAAAAGATATGATAAACAGTTTTGACCTAAAGATTCGATCAACCATGGACTATGTATGTAAAAAATAAAACAAAAGTACCCCACACTGAGTCTATCAATCAGACAGTCATTTTGACAGAGGACACGCAAAGGTTGCGGATTTGAATCCCGCCAAGGGCAGACATCTTGAATAAAGTGCGCCGTGGTCGTGGATGTATATAAAAATTTGTTTTCATTATTGAAAACATGTAAAACTATGGGCCACGGGGCTATATTAAGGTTGTGTTGTTCATAAATATTTATTAATTTTACAAACGATATTTTTTAAATATTCTAACACATGTATACCTTCTTTATATTTTACCTATGTAATAAGAAAAAAGGTATTATTTAGTATAATATATAACTCCAGTTTAGAAAATATTGGAGACACATCATAGCATAATATTTGCTAAACATACAAAAATAGTCCTCGCGAGTCGCGAGTATGAAGACGATTCCCGCGAAATTGCAAAATGAAATTGAATACAATTATTATTTAAAAATACAATTCTTATATTTTTTTAAATGGTATTCCTGAAACATTTTCTTCAAGAAACGGCATCAAAAATGTCCATTCTGAGCACTGATTCTTAGTTCGATAAAACAAAAGTAGCAATAAAAATGATTCATGATGAATGTATATTAAGTACGACATTTCTTAACATTTTCATTTGATAACTTACCAAAAAAACAATTGAATGAATTTGTTCAATTTTTACGTAGCAAAAGAGATTCAAGCGCTTAGACTAGTCATTGCTTCGTGCATAGCTTCTTTCCGTGAATTAGATATTATTAGAATTAGCTCTACTTTTACAGTCTTCTTTAAAATGCATGAAAAAAACTAATGTGTCTGATTTCATAGCAAAGAGTAATTTGTAGTGTTAATCTGGGCTTCGTAGGAGAAGCAGTGGTGGAAAAGATGGGCAGATATTTGAGATCAAATCTACAAAAATGAAATACTCGTACAGTTCTTTCAAAGTCGAAAATGCAATAGTTATAGTCAAATATCCTATGCATTTGAAGTATGCTGAAAACAAAATAAACACACACCTTATAACACAAAATGGTCTCAAAATGTTTTGGACGTGGTCCAAGTCGAACATACGATATTATATGTTGATACCTACTTTCTTTGTCTCTACCTACGAAGTCTCTACCTTGTTAATACATAAAAGGTCGGCTGAAAGTCCAAATGCTGACACATAGATAGCGTTACTAGTACATTTAGCCCTTCAAAAGGCAGGTGTATAAATTTAACAGTGGTCCTACTATTCGCACAAGAAAATGTCAAGTACTGTAGGACCTCTATTCAGCATCTTTTTTTTTTTTTTTTTTTTTGGATGGGGAAATCTAATAAATACCACCGAGCCCGGGGGAGCCCGGATGGTTATGTGGGACTCTCATCGCACTAAAACCCCATCGTGTTCCTCCGCGTCGTGCTAGTCTCCCGGCGCGGGAAGTGGGATTTCTCCGCGCAGGCCACGACATTGTGCCCATCAGCACTCTCTCCTATGAGCCCTTTCTCCGGTTAAGGCACCCAGAACACCTAAGGGCGCCTTATACCTCAGACCTCTCGCGTGCGCGGCGGATCCCCCGATCGGCCGCACACAGGTCTCTTGCAGAGCGACAAATTTGTCGCTGCCGCATCTCTCCGCCTGTCTGAGGTTCCCACAGCAACTACTCTTCCAACGCCATGGGAACCTCCTCTGCAAGGACCGCGACACTATTTTCTGTAGACCGGCAGACAGGCTGGGCAGAGGCCAGAGGGCCATCGGCAGCTTTTTTGCCGATTTTGGCACCGGGACGCCGACCACGGCGTGGGGCGACACACGCTGCGCCACCCATTTTATGGGCTGCGGTTCGTCCCTCCGCTGAGCACACCGCGCACTTTGGCACTTCCACCAAGCACACCTTAGCGATATGCCCCGCCTCTCCGCAACGGAAGCAGAGATTGCTTCGGTCCGTCGCAGAGGTGCAGACCGCCGCCATGTGCCCCAACTCCTGGCATCGGTAGCACCGCAGTGGGACGAAGTCTAGCAGCTTGAACTGCGCCGACACCCATCCCACTAGCAATCTTCCTCCAGCCACGATCTTCTGCGCAGCCTCCACCGGGCAACGGATGATTGCCGCCCCGAGGCTGGAAGCATTGCGGCCTATTTCCCCAGACCGCACCTGGTCCGAGGGACAGCCGCCAGCCGCCGCTATCGCCGTAACGACGTCGTCCTTCGTTACTGAATCGTCCAGGCCCGAAACGCGAGCGCTCACACATTTTGTGGGTCTGGAGACCCGGACAACGTCATCGCCGACCACCTCCCTTATTCTGGCGGCCAAGGAGTCGGCCTTCTCCTTCTGGTCTGCGCCAGACAGGACCAGCATGCGGGCTCCGGTGGCCGCTATCTTCATCTGAATGCCCGGCCTTATCTCAAGGTCGGAGAGGCAGATTTGAGATCTCGCCTTCCTCAGGACGTCGGTATAGGACAGCCCTTTCCCAGCTGCCGCCGGCTGAAGATGCAGCACCACAACTGCGGAGTTTGGTGTCCGCAGCTTAGGTGGCCTCTTCACCAACTTCTCCGCAGGTGCCTTCTTTCGTTTTGAGGTCTTCTTCTTGTGGGTGACAGTCGTCCATTCACTGTCACCCGGGGCTACCTGCGTGACCTCCTGTCTGGGGGCAGCTTTTTTCTTCTTCTTTTTCCCCGCCGGGGTTGCCGATGGTCCCGGGTTCGCCGGTGGCATCAGCGTGGTAGGCTGCTCCTGCGTAGACGCCTTCTTCTTTAGCGCCTTTTTTGCCGGCTTTATATTCTCAGCCGCTGCCGCTCGTCTGTCTGCCGAAAGGGGCGGTCGCAGCCGCGGCTCGGGCAGAAGACGGGCCTCCAGGCCCTCTATCCGGGCATTCAAACGCGCACTCGACAACTCAACCGCTTCCCGCATTGCCTTCTCGATTATCTCATCGAGATTAGGCGGTAGGGGTGCGGCCAACGCTACGGGCGCGGGTGAGGCCACATTTAAAGCTGGCTGCCGGGAAGAGGCGGGCTCGCTCCGAAGAGCCAGCTCTTGGCGCAGCTCCGCCACCTCCGCAGATAACCGTTTATTTGCCGTTTCTAAGGCTCTTGTCTCAAAGGACGACGTGCGGTCGAGTAGCGCTACCGTCGCCCCTTGTATAGCATCAGTCGCGTCCTTCAGGGCCTTTACCATAGGGCCCTTTAGGTTTTTCGACTTCTGCCGAACTCCAGTTATGGTCTCTAGGGCCCTGGTGATCGTGGACCCTAGTGCACTCGCCGTCTCTATCTTTTGTAAGTCCGGGGCTGCCTCTGACCCCGAGGACTCCGACAGGCGGGGCGGAACCAGACGTCGGGAGATCTCGAAGACATCGCGCTCCGCCTCTGCTTCTATGGCCTCGCGCCTCGCCGCAGCCAACTCCCTCTGCGCCTTGGCCAAGCCGACGTACTGTCCGGTTGTTGGTGGCCGGCCTCGTCCCCTCTTTATTGGTGGCGCCTTCGCCTTCTTCTCCACGCTCACTCTCGCCGCCGCCTCCTCATCCGACGACGAGCGTCGCACTCGTTTCCCTCTTGAACGTGAGCCAGATGCCTCGCTCCAGTCGCTCTGGCTCATATAGTCATCTTCCGTATTGACTCGCTCCATGTCGTATGAATTTTCGGTGTCCGTGTACTCGCCTAGGTCGCGTCGGTTCGTTGCCGAACCGTCGAAGTTTTGCTTGGCCCCCTCCGTATTACACGGGGCCTGAGTCCGAAGACCCGCGGGATTCCCTGTACCCGCCCGGAGACTTGATAACTCATGATCACTAATTTTGGCAAAACTCGACCCTCTGGTGTCACCACCGTTGGGGATAGAGAGACAGCAACATCCTACGCAGAGCCCTGTGCACAAGGATGGCGTACATTTATGCCTGACCGGGGGGTCCGCAGGTACCCCGGCTAGGAGTGCGCTAACGGCTGGTGACCCACCAACCATTCATCTCCTCGCCGCGCACCAAAACTTGAGATTGGGGTAATTTTTTAGAGTGGTTTTCTTCCACGTAGTCCCCATCCCGACGTGGGATAGCGACCACCACCCCCAGCACTATGTACCGGGGAGCGGCTTGGCCGGCAGTGGACAGAACCAACTGCCGCCCGATTCGGATCCGATTAGTTCACCCGGGGTTCGAACCCCGAGCTTAAGCCCCACCGCCGCGTCAAGGCCCGGATCCGGATGGTGGGGTCTATTCAGCATCCTTCATACAATCACATACAACTACCTACAACCGGCTTGGTACACAAATAGGGCTGCCACTCTTATCTGTTTGATAAATAAATAATTATTATATTATTTTAATACTAAATGATCAAAAATATGAAAAGAAATATAATAAATAACGCCTAATTAATACCTACATGTCACAATACCGACCGACTCGTGACCGACTACAATATTGGCGCCAAAAAAATAGAAAAGTTAACTAAATACCACTAACTAAAAAACAAATTACCTGATTAAGAAAACCAAAGTTGAAATAATACCAATAGTCACAAGAGCTACAGGGATGGTAGCCAAGAGTATTCGACGGTATTGTGACAAACTTCATGCAAACATTGACATTACCATCATGCAAAAACAAACAACCATACATTAGCTTAGTCCTTAAAACTCGCCCCTTTTAGTAATAAAATATACGTCATCAATGAATGACACATATTAAAAAATAGTAATCAGTTCGGATACTTTTGAAAATCTTCTGTAAAGCTAATAAAACTCGAGAAACGCTGTTTGTGTAACGCGTTTTTTATCAAGTACCTTCGTGATCATGACATGACAGTGGTTTTAGGTAGAAGCCATCAGCTCTCCTACTCTTCCGATTAAAGGTCTTTGGTCCATAGCATAGGTCAATTCGAAAAAAAAAAAAAAAAAGGACATGACAGTGCTTTCAGGACGTCGTACTTAGGTAAAGGTATAAACAGGAAACCTTATATGTAAATAGTAGGCGGTTTATAAGTTTCCGGTGGCCCATTGGGGGGGGGGGGGCATAGGAAAATGGATGGCATAATCTGCATAACTTTTGGTTGTGTGGGATGTCTATGGGTGTCGGTGGTCACCATAAGGCTCCGACTGCTCAGTTACCTCCTTATAAGTAAAAAAAAAAATTGGCGCCTTTTATACATTACCTAACACATTTATTTGTACAAGATTAACATATTGATATACCTACGTGTGATTTGTGTCATCTAACCATCTATACTCTATACAGATAAATAAAATTGGAGTGTCTGTTTGTAATATTAAAATATCCACTTTTTATTGAATGCATATGGACGTATACACGTTACATAGACCAAAATAGCCTTATTTTACAATTTTTGTCTGTCTGTCCGTCTGTCTGTCTGTCTGTTTGTTCCGGCTAATCTCTGAAACGGCTGGGCCGATGTTGATGGGACTTTCACTGGCAGATAGCTGATGTTATAAGGAGTAACTTAGGCTATAAAATAATCATCATCAATCCGCTTACGGCTGTGGCACCCGTTAGACGGTAAACAATATTTATATAATGTGACAGATTTGTTAATTCTCTTGGAAAATTCACCTTTAGAGCTTAATATGTAGCACAATCTTAGGCGCCCGATAGACGGAAAACAAGACTTTGTTAAAACAATATGACAAATTTATGGAGGCTCGAATCTTTGTATTATCGATCAATAGGTTATTAACTTCCCGCTAAGTTAATTTTGAATTTTGAAAGATTTGGATGTTGAGACGTCTATTTGTAGAATTAAATGGTTAATCATGTACGCTCGTACTGATTAAGACGTTTCTAGTTACTTATATTAATTTTTATAGTCGTATATTATATCGTCGTATTATTTTATACTAGCTGTTGATTGCAGCTTCGCCCGCGTTACTCAACTCCTATATTATACTTCTTTAATAAATGGGCTATCTAACACTGAAAGAATTTTTCAAATCGGAGCAGTATTTCCTGAGATAAGCGCGTTCAAACAAACAAACAAACTCTTCAGCTTTATAATATTAGTATAGATTATAGTCGTTTCACCTGGTGGTAAGTGATAATCGACATCCATAGACACCCGCTACATCCTTAGCGGGATCGCTGACGGCCTTTCAAATATGAGTATGCTCTTTAACATAACCCGGCGAGTGTCACCAATGCTGCCTTTGGTGAGGGGTCCCGGAACTCCCGGATCTGTTGAGTAACAGGGTAACTAAATTATTAAAAAAACTCAACGGTTAGTCAGTCGCCAAGGGACTAACGCCACCTCCACAGAGGGGTTGTCCCGCACCACAGGACTACTCCTCCCAACGTCGGGACAGTGCAATGGGGTGATGTTCACATCTTCGCCCCTTGTCCCCCCTATACTTTTGTTCCCTCTTTTATCATAAGAAGGGTACAAAGAGCAGCCCCCTCGGTTCACTTGGCTTCGCCCAAGGTGTTGGATTCGCCTTAGGCTACTGAGCCCCACCGCCACGACAAGGCTTGAACCATGGTGGAGAAGATCATTAATATAAGGGAGCCATCTCTTATCATGATTATTATTTCTAATCAAAACTCTTTTGTGGATTCTTAAATATATTAGTATATACGAATAAACTATACTTTACACATATGTAAAGGTCGCCGGATACATAATATAAACATACACGAAGTAAGCAGGGTAATACTTAACATAAAACAAATGAGTGTTTATTTATTTGATGATAATATTATATTATACGCAAACGACACAATCTGTATTTCAAAGTACTTTAAGCACGCTCACTGGCACTTATAAGGTTTGTGTCACAATAAAGTTAAGTCTATTGTAGATTTTGTGGAGAAAGCACAATAAAATTGTATGGAAACTACGTTTCTTTAGAAACTGCTTGCTCTTTGAGTTTGCTTGTTAGAGCGAAAAGTATTTTTATAATTACATACTTTTTATATTTCTTTCATACAAACCATAATAGGTACTCTATTGAGAGATCAGTGATCATTAAAGGCTCGCCTGTTCCTCTCCCTTCAGCTTCGTTCGGAGAATTTATTTAGACTTCGGAGTGAAAGAAAAAGTATTGTTAGACGATTTCTTGGGACAGATTTCGTTTTATTTAGCAAATTTAATGATAAGAAATGAAACTTTTTTTATTGGATAAGGTGATCAATTAGATGACTCATCAACCAGTGGCTAAGCCACTAGTATCCGTTCACGGGATGGTTAATATAAGCAATGACTATCAGCTTCTATCCGTCCACTGCTGAACATAGTTCTTTTTTTCCCGCTGGGGAATGCGTTTAGGCATACCACCGGGCCCGAGGGGCCTGTAGGTCATGTGGGACTCTCTACGTCCGAAGAGATGGTAAGGTGGACGCAGACTCTACCCACTAAACCCCTGCGGTGTTCTCCTCGTCACCTGGCCGGCCCTGCGGGAAATGTGGATTGCCGCGGGGGCTAGACGGCGTGTCTGGAGGAACTCTCATCTCTCTCACGGAGCCAGGGGATATGAATGAACGCCAAGATGGCCGATCCCTTAAGTTAGAAGATTACTTGCCTATAATAAATTAAGATTTACCAAAAATATTAAATGTTAATATTAATTCAATCTATCTCTATCCGTTCACTGCTGAACATAGGCTCCCTCAATGAACGCGAAACGGCCGATCCCTTGCCACTCGCATCCAACACCGGTCCGGGACCGGTCACCGCACGGATATCGTCTTCCCATCTCAGGCCGACCAACACTGGAACCGCGGAGCGGGACATAGAGGACGACGCCATGTCTGGCCCGTCTCGTCGACGTAGGACGGGAGTGCGGAAGAGGCGCCTTGCGCGCCCGCTGCGTCCCGTCTGACGAGACTCGGGGTAAGGTTGGGTACCTACCCCGGTATAATAGTTCCGTCTTCGGCGGGAGTGCCTCAGGTTGTCGGAGTACTCCCATACTAGACACTCCCCAGACAATATAAAAATTCTCCTAAATTCTCCTTCCGAATTTTGAATTACTCCAGCATAAAAATTAAAATTTAATTATTTATTGGTAATTCCATAATTATCCTAAATGTAATTTTCGAATCTAATTTTCAAATTTAATAGTAATTTATACAAAGTATTTCTGTGGTATGTGCATGTAAACGACCTGCGGCATACGGTACCTTAATTATAGTAGCGTCATATTAATTAAACTTCCGATCCATAATAAAATATTTATGAAAAAAAAACGATTGGAAATAATTATTTGGCAGCTAGAGCAAATGAAAAATATCATTTTTATAAAAATATTAGGAAATTACATTTTAGATTTTAAATTACTAATAATGAATTCAATTATGGTTTTTTTTTTGCTGGAGCAATATTAAATTCAGAAGGAGCATTTCAGGGGTAATTTTTTGTATACAGTTAAGTAAAAAAATACTTTCGGCGCTAACTAGTTAATATGGTCCGTTAATTCTTGCGTTCCATCATAAAAAGTAAAATACGAAAACTTTCCTAAAAACCAATATTCCCTTTCCTATTAGTTAATTAGCTATCATAAATAAGAATAAATTCCGTTTAGTATTTCTTCAGATAAGCGCGTCTAAACAAACAATTCAATTCATTAGAACTTTCTATAATTAACAGATGACACGATCCAGACTAGAATAAAGCAAGCTCTTTTCTAGATATTATTCCGATGTTGCTTTAGGATACGTACTTCTTTCTTCCATTAATTAATGCTATTTTTAACAATCACGTTGACAAATTCGATTCGGAAACAAAATCAATAAAAACCGCGGTCTAATAGCTATATAATATTTAACTATGTAGTCGTAGCATTACAAATACTAATAATGTTAAAACTAGTTGAATGTTATATACAGCTTTTTTTTTCTTTTTTTTTTTTCTTTTACGCCGGGAAATGCTCTGAGGCATCCCGCCTGGGGAGTGGGTCTCCCCACGCGGGTATGTGGGACTCGCTGCGCCCGAAAGATGGTAAATGGACGCAGCTCTACCCACTAAAACCCGGCGAGTGCCACCAGTGCCGCCTTGGTGAGGTGCCCCGGATCTGTTAAGCTAACAGGGCACCTCGACGGCTAGTCAGCCCCGCAAAGGACCGACGCCACCTCCACAGAGGGGTTGTCCAGCACCACAGAACAACCCCTCCCTACGTCGGGACAGTACAATGGGGTGAGGTTCACATCCTCACCCCTTGCCCCCTGCTCTTTTGTCCCCTCTTCTTATAAGAGGGGTACAAAGAGCCCCCTCGGCTCAATTGGCTTCGCCCAAGGTGCTGGGCTCACCCTAGGCTACTGAGCCCCACCGCCACGACAAGGCCTGAACCATGGTGGGGATATACAGCTGCTTCAACTACTCCATACACATTTTATTCTACGTAATTGACGGTATACGTTGTACACTGAGCGTAGTCAAGACATGATATAATAAAGGTTCTTCCACACGTGTTTAAGTGTATTTGCGATTACTTTTTGGGTGGTATATTTAGATTTTTTTTAATAAATGCAATGATTTTTTTATTACATTTATTATTTATTAGTAATAACAGTGCATTAAGTCCCGTTCAAGACAAGCCTCCTTGAAAAAGACTATTGGCTTTGTTACATATCTGTCAGATAAGCGATATGTACACTCCATTAGCTTTGTATATTTGTCAGATGTACCTTTAAGCGATACAATATGATAGCTTTTGAGAGCTAATTTGTGGTTTAATAAATATATCTTCAAATGCCTAGATCCGCATTAATTTACAATATATTATTTATTACAATTTAAAATAATGTCAGAATAAAACATATCAATTTGAGCCGAAGGTTATGGTTTATGGTATCTACTAGTATAGAGAATAGATATCTGTGGCAAGATGTTGTTATCTAGGATTGTAAACAAGTTTACTTGCGACTAGCCTTTATGCTAACCCTGCAGTCAACTCAATTATATATGTATTTCTGAACTAACTACTGAAAGATATCGTACCGATCTCATTGCATACCGATATGCAAGCTGGGACGCGGCATAAATAAATATATATATATATATATATATATATATATATATATATATATATATATATATATATATATTTATTTATATCCAATTATATAATTACTGCTTTGACTAGTGTGTCAGCAATATTACCAACCGTCTGATGGAGGCTTTACTCCCGGATAGTCCGAATGACCTCGTATCGAGTGAACGATCGCAAACTCGTGTTTTGAATAACAAAACATTACGGTGAACTGGAGTGAAATTGTAGCCACGTTCCGTATGCGCCTGATATACAATAATTCATATGCTTTTAAGGATATGTTTATATTTATATTTGATGATTTGTAAATCTCAGCCTGTCAGGGTGGTCTATGTTACCTTTTTTTCTTTTACGCTCTGAGGCATCCCGCTGGGAAGGGGGAGACTCCCCAGGCGAGTATGTGGGACTCGCTGCGCCCGAAAGATGATAAGGTGAACGCAGCTCTACCCACTAAAACCCGGCGAGTGCCACCAATGCTGCCCCTAGTGAGGTGCCCCGGATCTATTGAACAAACAGGGCTAGTCAGTCCCTCGAGGGACCGACACTACCTCCACAGAGGGGTCGTCCCGCACCACAGAACAACCCCTCCCAACGTCGGGACAGTGCGATGGGGTGAGGTTCCCATTCTCGCACCTAATGTCCCCCCTGCTCTTTTTTTTAAAATTACGCGTATTAGTTTCAATCGTTTAGTATTTGTTACAGATAATAAATATTTAGAAGTAAAACTTTTCCAATAAACAATTAATAAAACAAGTGGAAGATTAGATTTTTTATTAAGTCACTTAATATTGATATGGGAGCCGACAATTTCATTGAACGTGTATGAAATTCGCCCAGCCCTTCACCCTCCGAGCCTGTATTCGTGTCCAGCAGTGGGATGTATAAGAACCGATGATTGTGATGATGATGATGATGATATAATTTGAATGAACAAAATATTATGATATAAATATCGTCATGGTCAACAAAATAAATATCGCATTTGATAAAGCTGCAGACAGATAATAAAATATAAAACTTTTAATAAATATAAAACGGGATTTAGCTTATCGTATAGTTTTCTAACGATTGCTGAAAAGGAAAAAGTTTCAACGATTTGATATAATCAGAGGTCTAGTGATATTTCAAAGTCACGATTACTATGGGCCTTTAAAAAATAATTCAGAGGCACCATGTTTTAAAATCCTAACGTAAATGTCTTATTTTTCTTTAATTAATTTAATTTCTTATCAAATAGTGATAAAATCAAACGACCATTCAGACCTTTATTTAAAGTCCAAAAATCTGTTAGAAATACTGTAATTGTGGGATTGGCGCCTGTATAATAGTATAAATTGCATTATTATCTTTTATTACGATCAGGCTGACGTAAAAATAAGTGCCGCCATAGAGGCTAGTATATTTCAATACCATTTTATCGATTTAAGCACTTGAAACAACGTTATTTCTGAACATAATTATGTTATCCGCTAAGCGCTGAACACTTCACTGTAAAATGTTTAATTTATTGAAGTGAAAACTTCTTTGAAATGAAACGAAAAAACGACAGTAAAAGAGACAGCCATATAAAAATCATAAGATTTAACCTGGGAGAAAATGAGATAGAAGCATTATAGTGTTTCTTTTGTTCGTGATTTTTGAAGGTTCCATTATATCAACTTTATACAAATAGAAACATCTTTAAATGGATATATCGATATTTTTATGAAGATGATCCCTTTCGCTAATGTAATGTTTCAATATACTAAAAGTTTTTTTGACTTAATCGTCATATTGTTAAGCTCTGTCGTTAGGGAACAATGTGCGGAGATATGGGACGTATCCATGAAACCATTATATTAATCGAAGATTAGAAGGGACTTTTTTAAGGGCCCCCTATCCCAAATTGTTGTTTCTAGATCGAGGTGTTTTCATAGAAGTCGTCATTTTAAAATAATAATAAAAAAATAGGGTATAGATACATACATCTTTGATCTAGGGATTTTTTTGGATAAAAATACAATATTTAACATTTTACATGATCAAAAAAAATTCTAAAGTAACGTCGATTTTAAAAGCAAATTGAGTAGTATGAGACTTCGGGTAACTCAATTTTAATGAAACTTTTACGTTTAAATTTCTAAACGGGGATGACGTGGAAATGATTGGATAGATCTTTATTATGTTACTTCAAAAATTTTTGAAAAATAAAAAACGATAAAAATGGCTCTCGCGCATCGCACCACGTCGCGCCAGTACCCCGCCGGGCGTCATCGAAGTAGGACCTGTGCCGCTTTTGCTCGTGACAACGTTGTTACCGCGCATTTCATATTATTACGTCTAAATAAATAAGACGACACAGTGTAAATAATATAGCTACTTAATACTTACTAACAATTGTTGTTCTTAGTTGTAATTAGTTTGCAATATAAAACCTTTAATTAGTGTAAATAAATAGATACTTGAGTTTGTGTAGTACCTAGTTATTTAATTGAAATGGCGAATAAAAAAAGTAAAATAAGGAAAAAGAATCTTAATACAGTTTTATCACAAACTAGCTGTTGCCCGCAGCTTCGCGCGAGTTAACTTAGATATACAACCATATACGCATTGATGATAATTATTTATATACTATGTAGTGATGTCTTCTTCCAGAAATTGTTAACACTTGAAGAATTCAAATTGTCCGACAATAAAGAAAATGAGGAACCTTCATCACAAAATATTTCTGATTTGCAATCATTTCCTAGCCCCCTACCCACAGGGCAGTGTCGTGAGGACTATGGCCTTGACCCTCTTCTCAGAGGAGACCCGTGTCTAACATTAATCGATGATGTATGGGTCGATGAAAATGAACCTGGACCTAGCATACGACAACAAAATTTTGTTGAATTTTAAAACAATTAAAACAATTAATATAGTATAAAAGAATATGTTTGTCTACAATTTTTTAATCTCCTACAAACATTCTTAGAATGATTGATTTTTTTTATAGCTTAGGCCTTAATAATAATAATATCTAAGGACGCTTTTTGCACCACGTCAATCTGGTCCCGTGGTAAGTTCTCGAAGAACTTGTGTTACGAGTACCAGACAATGGAAATATATTTAATATTTTATACTATACACATATTTAAGGTTTTTTATTTATAATACACATATTTAATACACATCCATGAACCAGGAACTTTTTGTTCCCTGGCGGAATTCGAACCCGCAACCTCCGGCTTGAACGCTAACGCGCTAACCATTGAGCCACAGAGGTCGTCCTCGTAAACATTCACACAAGAGATAATGCAGATGCATTACCCTCCTTTACCCCATCCCCTGCAATGGGACACCGGAAACTCATACACCGCAAGAAACGCGACAGCATAGGTGTCACTTGACGCCATTATCATGTGAACGAGAGGTACCCCTACGGTCGTGCCGGCCCAATTCGGCTGCAAGCAGCATGGCACTACCTTTTAGCCCTATGTAGCTAATTCATCCTTCCTAATCCTTACTAATATTATAAATGTGAAAGCATGGATGTTTGTTACGCTTTCACGCGAAAACTACTTAACCGATCATCATGAAACTTTGTACACATATTGTTGGAGGTATTAGAAGTAACATAGAATACTTTTTATAAAAAAAACTAAAGGGAGGTTGTCAAGGGACACCCGGATCGAAGTTCCTTTCGATTAATTAGTGAAGAAATAAAACTATCTTATCCTGCGCAGACGAAGTCGCTGGCACCAGCTAGTATTTCTATAAATCCAAAACTAGATAACTATATATATAACAACAACAAGATTTTGTTATGCATAATTATTAATTATCACATCTAAGAATAATTCGAGCATAGTCAATCTACTGCATATTCGTATACTGTGGCGTGCTTGCCGGCCGTGGTAAGTCACCGGAGTTCATATAAAGACATCTCCCGCGCAACGCAAGTGCATGCCGATTCGGTGCGCTAAATACCTATAGTTTTGGGAGAAGGGGCCCTTAATAAAATCGAGAAGTTTTTCTCCAGAGTAAGATACCAGTAGATATGTTTACCGATTGGATGGCTGCTCTTATATAGCGAGGCCGTTTATATGGTACCGCCATAATGCTTATTTCGCTCTGTTCCAAATATTGAATAACTTTTGTTTCTGATAATGAACGACACTGACTACTTACAATCTAATGATATGGCCCCTCTATCCAACTATCATAAAAAATCTTTAGCACTTGAATGACCGCGATCCAACCAGACATAACGGTGCGAGGTCTCAGTCCATCTTAAAAACAAAATATCTTTTTATGCTCTTGTTGTGATGAAATAATAATTATTTAAATGACTAATAGCGTTAGACTATTATTAGATGTAAGATAATAACAGAGCGTTTTGTTAGCGTATCAATACGTGTAACAACTAACAATTACTTATTGTAAGTTACAGTAAATACGGCCTGTACTGTTATTTATTGTTTTTAGTCTTAAGTTTTAAGAATTGTCTTTGTTTAAACATTCAATACTGTTAAGCATATTTTCAAGCGTCATCACACTTACAATATAATTGTAAATTATAATTTACATAATTAAATAATACTCTGTGAAGTAGCCAAGTTGAATACAAGTGACAGCAGGCAGTCTTGGCGTTCATAGAAAGAGTCCTATGTCCAGCAGTAGACCAAAAAGGGTTGATAATGATGATGATGATGATTTATTTATAATTATTAACTTGCCCATTAAAGTCACTATTTTCTATAAGGAAAAATCACTATTTTTACAGACTGCAATAATATTGTGTTGTACTAACAATAAAGATATTATACTGTCCCGTTCTTTATACATATACAGATATGTATAAAAATATGTATAAGAACGGGACAGTTACGATACGTCCTATCTTTTTCTGCCGTATTCTAAAACCATTTTGCCCGAATGTATAGTTAGGTTTTTTTTTTTTTTTTTTTTTTAATGCAGCGGAAATTTGCAGACCAAACCATAACTAGGACCGGGGTGAGTTTTAAACCTAGCCGTGAGTGGGGTTCGCACTTGGAGATGCGTTACCCACTAAAACCGCTGCAAGTGCCCTCAGCCGCCTTTTATGAGAGTCCCGGATCATGCAGGCAACGCAGGACCCTCGGCGACAGGCTGGCCCCGGCGAAAAGGCCAGACTCCTCCTCTAAAGGGGGACTGCTCGGCTGTTCGTTTGATTCGATACTTTTAGCAGTCCCCGACGACGTCGTGCCTATCTGGACCCAGGTTAACCCCAGCCTCGGCCCGACACGAGCACAGGGGCGTTACTGGAGGCGCATTAAGTAGCGCCTCCTACGCACCCCTGTTCGTCGCCTGCGGTGGGAGGCCTCGTCGGCGGCCTCCTCTCTCACCCGCTCATCGGCCTCCTTCTGGGACATTACTGCCTCACAGAAGGAGACCATCGCCGTCCAGGACTCATCATTGCGGAGCATCGCGGTGATGATGCTCGGCAAAGACAAGTCCCCTCCGATAACTGACGTCAGATCGTGACGCAGCGCCGCCCATCTCGGGCACACCTCTAGAGTGTGCTGGGCCGAGTCCACCGCCGCGCCACAATCGTGACATACAGTTGCCGGCTCCCTTTGGGCCGTCCGGCACAGGTACTCACCGAAGCAGCCATGCCCGGTGAGCACCTGTGTCAGACGGAAGGTGAGGGGTTTGCGTTTACGACGCATCCACCGCTCTAGGACCGGACGCAGGGCAACCGTTAGGCGTTTGCCATACGGCTCCCACGCCAGGTCCTCTCCCCACCTCAGCATTAACGCCTCTTGCCCTAGTCGGCGGACCCGCAGGATCCCGTCCGGCGTCAGGCTCTCGCCGAGAGACCTCCTATCCGAGACATAGGAGTGCACCTCAGCAAGAACTTCCGCCACAAGTTCCCACGGGGGGTCGCCGGCTAGGGCAGTTGCTGCTGCCCACGATATTGTACGATACCCCCGAATCACTCTTACCGCGATGACCCGCTGCGCCGAGCGCAACTGGGCCCTACTCCGCGCGGTAAGGTGACCCGCCCAAATGGGAGCACCGTATGTCGCCATACTCCGGCAGACACCGGAGTATAGCTGCCTGCAGGCGGCGCTGGGTCCTCCGAGGTTCGGGAGGAGTCTGCCCAACGCACTCGCCGCCTTTACGACCTTCGGTCCCAACTGTGCGAAGTGTGGGCCGAAGGTCCATCCTCCATCAAGGATGAGCCCCAGATATTTAATATGGGGGCTCATCCTGATCCTCACCCCACCGATCTGGAGGGCAGCCCCCGGACGGGGTCCTTTCCGCCCGGTCCCGCGAAAGAGAAGAGCTTCGGTCTTAGATGGTCTGACCCGAAGCCCTAACCTCTCTATGCGGCTGATCACGAGGTCGAGCCCGACCTCGGCCAGCCGCGCCGCCTCCTTGTAGTCTCGTCCCCGGGCGTAAACGAGGGTGTCATCCGCATAGCAGATGACACCCATCCCGGGAAGGAGACGGCCTCGCAGGACCCAGTCATACCCGATGTCCCACAGGATCGGACCAAGAACCGATCCCTGCGGGACACCGCAGCCGACTTGCCACCACTCTACGGACCCACATCGGTTCTCGCAGGCTACCCTCCTTTCGGAGAGGTACGCCTCCAACAGCCTCCTGAGATAGGGAGGCACTTCGAAGTAGTTCAGGGCCTCCCGTATCACACTGTGCGGGAGGCTATTGAAGGCGTTCGCGATGTCCAAGGACACCGCGACCACCACCTCCCCTCTGTGTTCCGCCTCACGCGTCACCGCCCGCAGGCGTTTGAGGGCGTCGATCGTCGACCGGCGTGCCCGGAACCCGAATTGGGACTCTGAGAGTCCCGGTCCCGGGCCCTCCTCCAGGTGCTGAACGAGTCGGGAAGCCACGACTCTCTCCAGGGCCTTCCCAGCCTCGTTCAGCAACACCACCGGTCGCACCGACGATGCCGAGTCCGGGGTCCGCCCTGCCTTCGGAAGCAGGCAGAGCCGACCCTCCTTCCATGCCCTCCCGAAGGCTATCACCGAGGTGCTCGAGGGAGATGGCCAAAACCTTCCCGTGCACCCCGTCTGGACCCGGTGCCCTCTTCTTACTCTGGAGGCGGGACAGAACCGCCTCCATTTCAGCCTCCGTGACGGGTGGCGGAACACCCTCCTCGTCCGGCGTCTGCCGAGCCATCCTTGGGGGCGTGAAGTCCCCAGGTGTGTCGGGGAAGAGTTCCCCGACAATCCTCCTCAGTATAGTTAGGTATAACGAATGGTAATAATGTGTAAAAAAAAAAAAAAAAAACGTATTTTATAATACAGTGCAACCTTAATATAACGTACCTCAATATAACGACTTCCTCGATTTAACAAATTCTTCGTAATCCCCTTGAATTGTCCATAAGAGTCAATATAAAATATCCCTTTACATTGCGAACATTCTTTGCGTACAACCTCTTTATAACGAATTTTCAACTATCAAGAAAAAGTATTCATAACTCTAATTAACGAATTTTGCCAACCCAAAACCTTTATATAAAGTTTCCACCAATAATATAACTCTTAATCTTATAATGTGATTCATGTCTCGACATGTTTCGACACGCTTTTGTTTGTAAAGTAATCATTGTTGTTTTGATGAAAAGTAATGTCCTCCTAAAGCCTCTGCTCGTCACTATTGTTAAAGATTTAAGTTAAAATGGCTCAGAAACGTAAAAGGTGTATTATCTCACTTATCCTCTTTATAACGAACTTTAGACCAATCTAACCTCAACATAACAAACCTCAGTTCAACGAATTACTTGATATTACGAATATTTTCTTGTTCCCCTCCGATTTGTTATATCGAGGTTGCACTGTATCATACAAAGTTTCATGTTACTTAAAGTTAAAAAATAGGCTTTTTATAATCATATTATAAGCTATTTATAATGAAGATGACCGCATTCTTAATTAAACGAGCGAAGAATATATTCAAATATCAATTGATTACATATAAATTACTGATTATTATACTACTAATATTATAAACGCGTAAGTTTGTATGTATGAATGTTTAACATTCTTTCACACAAAAACTACTGAATGGATTTTAGTGAAACTGTACAATAATACTTATACATCAGAATAACATATAGGTTATAATTTATAAAGATACTGTGAGTAATGTCCAAAATCTATCCTGCGCAGACGAAGTCGTAGGCACCAGCTAGTACGATATATGTGTTGTAAAACAATATAGATACCTACAGAAACAAAAACAAACCACGATGCCACTGTTACAGCTGATAACGAACTGATAAACTATCATAATTATGATCGTTGTGTTTTGCCTTTTGTATTATTTATTCCTAAGGTTCTATGGAATAAACGAGAACAACTATGTTAAATAACTTAAGTAATAATATCATTGCTCTGTTCTGTCCAAAAAGATTATCATGTATTTGTTAACTCGATAAAACAAAAACTATTACGATTTTAAGTTAACGTGGTTATTTTCTTTACTAAAATTATTTAAAACGGATATTTACCACGTCTCGTGAACAAGAAGTTCGTAGATAATGTCGAAATATCGAGCTCCGCGAAATAAAATAAACACCCCGGTTAAATTATTTTAGTAAAACAAAAACTAGTTGAAATCAACAAAAAAGTTTATTATTGATTATTATGAGAATATGAAGTGGAAAATCATCTGCAAAAGATGTTATCGAAATGGTGACCGTTACGCTGCTGGCACTCTTCTAATCAGGAACTTAAGTAATGATAACACGCATAGAGTTCTCGATATTGCTGCCATTTCTAACCTGATGATTTGCTTCAATTGAGTCTGGTTCTTTGGATTATTCTCATAGACCTTACTTTATGTATCCCCACGAAAATTATCTGGGAGACCAGTTGATGTTACCCCTACGCGAAATGACCTAAGACCTAGTATGGCCAGTGGCCCCATCTTGTTGAAACCACGTTCTTTAGTTGAATCCTTGTATCTCCTGCGACTCTGGGACCAAAAAAATTCGCAGCATTTAAATCAAATGCAAGGACGATTTTTGATGTTCAATAACGGCTTCGCTTTACAATGGATAAAGACGTATTTTGACGAACTGACGCCTACACTTTTTTGATCGTTTCCTCGTCGCTGAACGAGGGTCGATGGCGAAGAGAGTGTTGAATTTTATAGTCGCATCTGTATTCTCGAACATCCGGATCCATGTCCTAATGCTATCGTCACTTGGTGCATAATGGTGATATTGCACGATACTAACGTTTAGCAGCCATTATTGAATCCCCGGGTACTGCTGCTCTTCATACTGCCTATTGTCTGCTACATCGTGACTTCTCTACTCTACAAAATGGCGGATCCACGATCCCCCCTCTACTCCCCTTCTTCTGATTTTGATGAAATTTTATTTATGTCTTCAAGTGGATTCATGAATGGTTTAGATTCACAATAATTCTGACAACTACAAAATGTTTTTAACAAGACAACGTGTGTGGGGCATGTGTAAGAATACCTATAGGTATTCTTTTAAAAAACATACACATTCAAGGTCGTTTATCGAGATAGTTCGACTAGCAAAACACGATAATAGGTAAAATATTGTTTTAATAGAATAGTTGTCTGTCTTTATACCTATTCTGTGAATTGAGTCATACATTTTATACAGGTTTCGTACTGACAAATATTTTATTTGCAGTATCTAACAACTCTTGGTTTCTCTCATGGAACTCTTGGTCTCACATTTTTTAACTTTTTTATATGCTTTATATGAGGGCAAATGAGCAATCGATTTTTTTCGGCGACTAACGACGCCCATAAACATCTGCACAACCAAAGATTATGCAGATGCGTTGCTTTTCCCTATCCCTAATGGGCCATCGAAAACTCTCAGACTTGTGTCCAATTAGGCCAGCCCCAGGCTACATTTATCAAACAGCCAACTAGCAATATCTAATGTTGTAGATAGTTATGCATGATCGAACAATGACCAGAATCGATTGTGTGTTAATATGTAAGTATGTATGTATAACGGGTGTATGTGATTTATGACTAGACTAAGAATGACCAATAACATGACTCGCGCCTAATATTAACGTGCCTAAAATTGTTGGAGGTCGGTTCGTAGAAAGTCCAACAATCCCAGGAATTTACGACTTTCTATTGATAAAAGCATCGATATGATATATAATGTACAGCTGGATCCACTTTTATAATTTTGACCAGATTCAAAATTGGACAATGGAGTAGAGCAGGCTGTAGAAAAGGGCATAACTTTTACTCCTTATTATACAGTTCTTTTAAACCCTATACTGTTTCCATGAATTAAGGATGTAGGTCTTGTAATCATTTTTGAAGTTTGAAACCAAAACATTCATTTTGGTTAACTGTATTAAACATTGTATAAGAAACTCAAACATCAATAATTAATGAGAGTATAAATAACCTGAATATCTTAATATCCTTCTATACAGAAGGTTTTCTTATATTTTCAGGGATAAACAAAAATCGCAAGATGCGAGGTCAGGGCTATACGGGCGGGTGACCCAGCAAAATCGGTTCTAGCGTTTCTATGTTTATATTAGGTACTAGCTTTTTTGCTATTGTGTTAGGATTTTAAAGCATCCCCACCATGGTTCGTCGTTCCGGTGGGACTCAGTAGCCTAAGGTGAACCCAGTACCTTTAGTAAAGACAAGTGAACCGAGGGGGATGCTCTTTGTGCCCCTCTTATAAGAAGAGGGGACAAAAGAGTAGGGGGCACAAGGAGCGAGAATGGAACCCCATTGCACTGTCCCGACCTGTCCCGAACAACACGTGCGGGACAACCCCTCTGTGGAGGTGGCGTCGGACCTCTGACGGACTGACTAGCCGTCTAGGTGCCCTGTTTGCTCATTAGATCCGGGGCACCTCACCAAAGGTGGCTTTGGTGGTACTCACCAGGTTTTAGTGGGTAGAGCTGCGTCCACCGTACCATATTTCGGGCGCAGGGAGTCACATATAATTAGATAATAAGATAAGATGATAAGATAAGATGATAAGATAATAATGATAAGATGCCTAAGAAGAGCATTGCGCATGGAAAAAGAAAAAAAAAAAACGTTTTGAAAGCATAACAAATAAATAATTGCGATTTTAATTCCACTAATTTTGTTTCGTTGGTTCGTCTTAGTGGGCTAGCTTTGGAACCAGAAGTGGACTCAATTCAATAAGATACTTTATAAGTATTATGATTTTTTTAATGTTAGTGTTTTAAAGTTTTAAGTCTTGTAGAATATGAGTCATGTTATCAATTCTAGGGCATTGCGTATATAGTTTAAATTAACTTAGTTTCAAGTGATCAATAAGAAACGAATAAGAAGGATTAGAACCTGTGACCCAGTCCCGCATACGTCCAGTCCCTAGACCCAGAATATAGTACTCAGATGCGAAGAGAACTCCGATTTATCTGTGATATTTTAGACAATGATCTGCTAAGTTCACGGGCATCTACATAAGCTTTGTTTTACATTGAGTAGGCATTAATATTGTGACGTCAGACACATTCGCTTTGATCGGGAACTCTCGGCGTGCTTTTGGTACTAAGTTCAAAAACATATTTTGAATTAAAAAGAAAAAAAATAGTTTCGTTATAAAATACGTATACGTATGACAAAAAAATCAAAACCCAATTATTTAGTCCGCCTAATGTAGGCATTATCTAGTTGATTATCTATGGCTAAATTTCAGTCCGACTGATCTGTCCCCGCAGGTGGTCCGTGGTAGCATGACTAGTTCGTTCGTAAGCGTGCCCACTCACTCCATGGGGATCGATAAGTAAGGAAAAGGTCCTTCATTGCATTTCCACTTCAATCCCACCCCAGTGTCAATGATAGCAAAGTACCTCTTTGAGAAACCCTTTCAACACCATAATGTAAGGTATATAAGAACTTAGCACGTTAAGGCGGGGCTGTCCGAGAACTGAATTTAGTATGGAGCACGAAACCGCGTCGAGCGCTTTGGCAGCGAGTGAAACCACATATTTATTTAATTAACCGTTAATTCGTCTGAATCTTTTTTTTTATGTATGTTACCTGATTACTCGAAGATGGCTAGACCGATTTGAAAAATTATTTTTTGTTCTAAAGGGTATACTTCCCAAATGGTCCCATGACAAGGAAACCAGGATATGATGATGGCATCCCAGAGAAATCGAGAGGAACTTTCGAAAATCGTAGGGCCGACTATTGCGTTTGATATTTTTTTATAAAGTGTTTTGAAGGACTACAATTTAATGAAAGTCTAGAGTCGATCTGATGCTGGAGCCGAAAGACAGTCGAGGGAACTCCTTAACGATTTACATCAGTAACCTTGTGTTTGGGCTTCATTCATTTGTAATGATGAGAACTTTACACCTAGATGGGTTGTGACTTTCATTAAGGGTCTGATGATGAAGACAAATGACAGTTAAGGGAACTCCTCAACAGTTTACAGTAGCTACCTTGTGTTTGGACTTAATTAATTTAAATTGATGAGAACTTTGCACCCATATGGTTTATAAGCACCATTACAGGTGTGATGATGGAGACCTTACACAGTCGAGGGGAATCCTCGACGATTTACAGCTTTTATTGGGCTTAGTTCATACGGCTAAATAATATGCCAAAATCATGTAATTTTGTTTAACTAATATAATTTTACTTTTCGTTGTTAAATGAACAAAAAACAACTGTGCCTTGGAAGCGCATCATAGTATTTTAAGGTCATCATAATATACATTCTATACCTATATAATATAACGGAATTATTTAATGAATAGCAGCAATTCTGCCGAGATTGCTTTCAATTAAATGTATATAAAGTTTTACACAATTCCATTTCGGTTTTTTCATTTGTTATGTAATGATTTACACCCTTTCTACTCATCTCATTAATACAGCGCTATCTAATCTGAGCAACGCGTTTAATAGTTCTACCCATATTTCAGACAAATAAAATCAGTTATCGAATTTTGCAATCATTAAAAATTAAGAAAAATTTAAAATTAAAATTAAAAAAAAAACTAAAAAGTAATAAAATAATTTCCTTAATCTTTGTGCCTACAATTTATAATCAACTTGTTCTTTTTTTTTAATTTTGAAGTCGGTTTTAATTTTTGTTTAAAAATTTTTTGAAGGGAGGGATTTATAAAAAAAATATTTATTTTCTACAAGGTTTATTATGGTATAAGTTTTATTGTACAGACCCAGATATTAATCAAATAAAATTGGTTTTTCATCTCAATTTTGACCTATCTTTGCATTTTTTTTAATGCAGCAAAATATAAGTAATCGTGTATCGAACAACCGAAATATTATGATGATGGAGTGTTAAATAACATATATTTTTGTCAAAACAGAATTCAAAATGCCGTTTATCGGGAAAGGCCCCCGCCTTAAGCTCTGTGATTTGTAAAACTATGTAATAAGTGTAAATAAATATTTATGAATTTCAAAATAAAACTAAAGACATAAGGGTTACAAAACCTCTTACCTACCTTAAGAACATGCATTTTTTGCAGATAAGAGGTATGAAACTTACAAAAAAATAAATTAGGTACATGAGTATCATTACATCTATGATTTACATTTGATGGATACCATCCTCACGACCTACATGTCAAATTCAACTACTCTTTTAGATTTATATGATTTGTATGAGGTAGTGCCATGTTGATTTGCAGCCGAATTGGGCGCACTCTCGCTCACATAACACCGGCGTCAAGTGGCAGTTATGTTGTCGCGTTTCATGTGGTTTGTGAGTTTGCGGTGGCCCAATGGGGGGGGGGGGGGGATTTGGAAAAGGGAGGCAACGCACCTGCAAAACTTTTTGTTGTGCGGATGTATATATAGGCGTCGGTAGTCACCATAAGGGTCCGACTGCTCGGTTACCTCCTAATGGCATAAAAAAAGATTATCAAATAATTGCTTGCGTCGCCCAACAAGTATGCCACCTTAGGTTTTTCCGATACAACATATCTCCTATCACTGCCGTGGATCACGTAGATGACCTCTGATTTAATAAGATATGACTATGATGATAATAATAATCCAATAAACAAAATGCCAATCCTAACTAATAAACGCCGCGTACCTTTCGTACTTACAATGAAATTATTTCTTGTGAGACAACGGAACGTCTCCCGTAATAAAATTTAGTTCATTCTGCTTCTCGCACCGAGATAGTCGTCTTAGCCCGATCTTACGAGTTACGAACTGACACATCTATAATAGTTTTAATTTTTAAAGAAATTTGACCTAACCATTGTTTTTCTTTTGCAGATCTCTACTTTCGAGCCAATAATAAATAGTCAAGATGGTTAATGTGAGTAAATTATTTATATAATTAGTTTAAGAACCTTTGCTAAAGGGACTCCTTTTTGATAATATACTTTAGATATTATAATTTTATATTATTAAGGTTTTTAGTTTTAGGTTCTTTGCATATTTTGTTTATATTATGTTTAAATGTGTTTAATTAATTTCATGTAAATTATAAATAAACATAATCTTCTGATCTAATATTTCCAATATACCTCAATAAAAGCTTATTAAAATTAAATATGTGAATATATTTTGTTTAAAGAAGTCATTTTTTTCTGATAGTTAGTTTTAACTAAATAAAATTGATTCAGTTTTTTTTTACAAAAAATTAAAACGGACTTCAAAAATAAAAGACTAAAAAGGAATAACATAACCACCTCACCAAAGGCAGCATTGGTGGCACTCGCCGGGTTTTACTGGGTAGAGCTGCTGCGTCCACCTTACTACCTTTCCGGGCGCAGCGAGTCCCTCATACCCGCCGAGGCTGACTCTGAGGCATGCCGCCGGGGAGTGGGTCTTCCCGGCGGGATGCCTCAGAGCATTTACCGGGGTAAAAGAAAAAAAAGGTAGGTGGTAGGTAGGTAGTAGGTTGGTACAGCAACAAATACGACACCGACTCCAAAAGTAACTCTATAATGACGTGGTAAACGCAAAGTTTGTCCCGATGCCAGGAGGCCCCGAGGTCATTGACACCACGGCAGGCGGAGTGAACCCTCTCATTTAACATTTTTAGGTTGACATACAAAAAAAAAATACTAATTAGAAACACCAGATTTCAAACAAAAAAAGAACCATCGAAATCCATTCACAATCGGCGGAGTAATCGTGTCACATACATAGAAAAAAAACATACAGATTGAGAACCTCCAATTTTTTAAGTCAGAAAATAATTTTATACCTCATACAAAATACCCTTTGCATGCAGCTGGCAATAACAAAAACCTTATGTGCCTATTATATAGTATACATTGAATTTTAAATACGACACTACATACATATAATTAATATAATCAAATTCTATATAACGTTAGATACCTAATTACTAATTCTTTACTGTGGAAAGGCAATATAATCGACGTGTCTTAAATAGTAGATTCATTCGTTATAAAATATTTATTTTAATCGGTGAGAGAGAGATCTTAGTAAGATTTAATAAAAAGCTTGTAAAATATAATAGGTATATAAGTGGGATAGATATTTTTATTTCTAATAAAAGCGTTTTTCAGAAATTCCTATCTATAGTCACGGTAAAATGTTTTTACGAAGTTATATCCTCAACACATGATTGGCAATGAAGTAATAATATAAATGATTGATAATATGTTATTAAAAAATTGCCTATTTATAAGAAGATCGAGAAGAAGGACTCAGTCCTCCCGTTACCATAGTTGCTATGAAGTATCTTTAAACGTGATTTAAGGTGTTTAAAAACAAATTTCTCAGTTTTTTCACATTATTTCAAATTATCATAATGTATCCGGTGTTCATTAGTTAATAGATATTATGAAGTTAATAGAGAAAAATCTTATAAATTTACTAGCTGTTGCCCGCAGCTTCGCCCGCGTTTACTTAGATTTACAGCCGTTCGGATTGATGATGATTATTTTTATGACCAAAGTTACGTCTTATAACGTCAGCTATGTGCCAGTAAAAGCCAGGTCAAAATCGGCTTAGCCGTTTCAGAGATTAACCGGAACAAACAGACGGACAAAAATGATTTTTCTAAATGTAAGTGCAGTATATTATTTCATAGATTTTAACCGCGACTTCGTCCGCGTATAAGAAGTATTGTTTTAAATCTTATTTTTTAAATAAAGTAGTAGTAGCCATGCTGCTTTGCAACCGAATTGGGCCGGCACAACCGTGGTGGTACCTCTCGCTCACATAACACCGGCGTCAAGTGACAGCTAAGCTGTCGCGTTTCGTGCGGTTTGTGAGTTTCTGGTGGCCCATTGGGAGGTATAGGGAAAAGGAGGGCAACGCATCTGCATAACTTTTGGCTGTGCCGATGTATATGGGCGTCGGTAGTCACCTCCGGCTCCGACTGCTCGGTTGCCTCCATGTGACATAAAAAAAATGGTTCCAATTTACAAACAATAATAATTTAAAGAATACTATTTATTTCCACTGTAAGGCCCGATAGTACGTTTTTATAAAATATATTTATTTAATTTAGTAGTACATTTTTATTATATTTAAATAACTTTTACGGATTTTATCGCGGTTTATTAAGATTTTTAAATGCCCGACGTTTAGGATACTTTCCAGCAACGATGTTCATGGGAGGATTGAGGTGTCAGACGTCCTATAGTATTTATTTTGTGTCCTCACGATACAAATTTATTCGTAACTACCCTATGATACATCAATATTTTGATTCAAATTAGTACCTACTACCAGCAAAAAAACTACGAAAAAGTTATATTTTTATTCATATATTTTATTATTGTTCCTAGCATTGTTTATAAATAGTACTTTGTCATTTATTGCAATTTTAAATTATTAAATAATTAAATTAAAACATATTGGATATAAATTATAAAGAACCTAAAACTAAAAACCTTAAAAAATATAATATAATAACTTAAGTATATTAATAAAAAGGAGTCCCTTTAGGCAAGGTTCCGAAGATTTTCACAGCGTAAGAATTAGTAATAATTAGTCTAGCAATTCAAAGAGGGATCTTTGAATTGCTAGACTAATTCTTTGTCCGAGGTAGCTGCCAGCTCTTCGGTCTCCTGAGATGTCGACTAACCTTTTTGTTATTTCCTTAAAGAGCCTTAAAGCGCTAGGACCCCCGGACCAAGGGTCTCGACACCGGGACAAAATCATATTCGGAGCCTAGACCCCTGTATTTGCATATTTTAGCTTTTTTAGCCGCTTCTTTATTATATATAAGTATTCCTTTTTTATAATATAATGAATTCTATTAATAAATCATTTTTGGATAAATTACTAATATATGAATACTTCATTAAAAACGCGTGCAATTCAAAAGTGCGATCCTCATAAGGATTCGCATCTTGTAATGGATAGCGTGATCTACATTTTGTGTTAACGTCATCTATTGACACATCTAAAAAACTTCTTGTTACACTAATTATACATCTTATATCTTACCTAGGGTCTCAAACTATCTCCATATCAAATTTCACTCAAATCGGTTTAACAAATACACAGTCCCGGCGTTTTAGCTGCACAACTCCCGTTCCCGTGGGATTTTCAGGATAGCAACTATTTTAAATCCTACTTTAAGTTCCAAAATATCTTCATATCAAATTTCACACAAATCTGTGCCGTGGTTTAGAAGATAGTCAGTCTCGGGGTATTACCCGCATAGGTCCCGTTCCCGTGGGATTTTCAGGATAAAAACTGTTTAATGTCCTATGTTAATTTTCAAAGTATCTTCATATCAAATTTCATCCAAATCTGTTCCGTGGTTCAGAAGATAGATAGTCCTGGGGTTTTACCCGCATAAATCCCGTTCCCGTACGATTTCCGGGATAAAAACTATCCTATGTCCTTTCTCGGGTTTCAAGCTTTCTTTGTGCCAAATTTCATCCAAATCTGTTCAGCGGTTTAGGCGTGAAGAAGAGACAGACAGACAGAGTTACTTTCGCATTTATAATATTAGTAAGGATAAGGATAATGTATAACTTGATTTTGTTAGATAAAAATAATATTAAGTAGGTACTTAACTATAATAAGTTATTTTCAACTATCTGCGCTCTATGCAGATAGATGCGTCTCTGTTTCGAACGTGTCACGAGATATCAGCGAAGCGCTGGTAAATGTAATACAGTCGTTGTCTCAAGCATATAAAATGCTACTCATTAATTGCCTTCTATATTTGTGCATCTCTACTGTAGTTTGATCATTGATGTATCTTGCGCAAAGCATACAATAAAATAGTTTAACAAAATATTACTTACATTTTTTGTTAAACATCGGATGAGACATAAGCGTTTTGGTATTTTGCAACATACATTTTTTTTAGTTTGTGAAAAATTAAAATGACTAATATTATAATACTTTTCAAGAATAAATTGTAACATAATTAATATAATAATGAGCGTGACATATTAGGTTCACCACATGTGAAGATTCCTGAAGAAGGTGGATCTATAAGATTAAAATGTTCATATTGTTACTCAGATAATTTATTTTTTTTGCTCAAGCAATATTAATGAAGCTTAAGTTTGTATTTACCTGACTGCAAGGAAAGAGTTTTGTTTTTCGGGCCTATCTTTGTTTGTAATATTCTTTATCCCCTCATGTCTTACAAACCACAAGTTTTCTTTAATTAAGGTGTCGTTAGATTCTTCTCATTAGTCCAAATTTTCCTAGATATACATAAAAAAAAATGAGGGCTGCTATATCTGCAATATTGACCTCACCATGGTTCAAGCCTTGTCGTGGCGGTGGGGCTCAGTAGCCTAGGGTGAGCCCAGCACCTTGAATGAAGCAAATTGAGCCGAGGGAGCTGCTCTTTGTACCCCTCTTATAAGAAGAGGGGACAAAAGAGCATGGCGACAAGGGGCGAGAATGGGAACCTCACCCTATTGAATTGTCCCGACGTTGGGAGGGTTTGTTCTGTGTTGCGGGTCAACCCCTCTGTGGAGGTGACGTCGGTCCCTTGAGGGTCTAAATAGCTGTCGGGGCACCTCGACTGTTTGCTCAACACCTCTGCAAAGGCGGCATTGGTGGCACTCGCCGGGTTTAAGTGGGTAGAGCTGCGTCTACCTTACCACCTTTCGGGCGCAGCGAGTCCCACATACCCGCGGGGGGAGACCCACTCCCCCGCGGGATGCCTCAGAGCATTTCCCGACGTAAAATAAAAAAAATGGTATCGAATTAAAGGGCCCATGACAGGGATTCCAAAAAGGTATTATTTAAAATAATAATATATAATAATTAAAACTAGATTTATTTATTTTTAAGTAATAATTTAATTTTAAGCATAGCAACTGATCTGTCGGGACCAGTGGTCGGGACCCATTGACATTTACACCGGCTTAAATGGTCTCAGTCATGGTTCCCAACTGTTTAAGTCGCTATATTCTTTGCTTTTGAATTTATTATTCACTTTATGTGGGTAACGATCTCGAAATGATTGCCACGGTATCAGTTATTCATATTCAATAGCAGGCACTCAACTCAAGACTATGAGCCATTTGTTTTTTTTTTTCACCTTTTATTTAATTTTTAATTTCATTTTATGCACTTTTTTATTATTTTTTATTTTCACTTTTTTGCAGTCGGGTTTTTTGTAAATATTTTTTATTGGAGGTATCAGTCATTCAATAGAAGAACTCAACATAATATGTATAGATAGACTGAGCTCTTGTTTTATTCTATTCAGTTTTTATTTAATTTTCATTTTTATGCACTTTTTTATTATTTTAATATTTTCACTTTTTTGCAGTCGGGTTTTTTAATATTTTTTATTGGAGGGTATCAGTCATTCAATAGTAGGCACTCAACATAATATGTATAGATAGACTAAGCTCTTGTTTTATTCTATTCAGTTTTTATTTAATTTTCATTTTTATGAGAATATAAGTTATACCAGACTCAAGGCCAAGGTCACATTTTTTTTTTAAGACTTATATTTAAAATATGTTGCAAAAGTAAAACATTTATTGTTTATGTCTAGGAGTCAAATGGGAGTGCGTCCCCGCCACCGCAGGAATTGGAATCTTTCCTGCCACAAGATGAGAAGAACAACGAAAAGGTCATCAGCAAGTAAGTGACCTCTTTGGTCTCTCTGTATTTAATTTTTTTAGGTAATATAGCTGAGATTTATACAGTGCATTATTATATATTACATAAAATACAAAGGAATGCCAAACATTTTATTAATGGAGTTAAAACAAAAAATTAAGCATAAATTAATTTCTGTTCTAGATATGTAAAACGTCTAAATAAAATTTTTATTTAAAATAAATGATAAATATGAATACAGCGAAAAATAATAATTAGCTTGTGCATACTTTCGAATTAATGGAAATATACAGAATTTCGAAGTAGGTATTCGGACGAATGTGTTCAGCAATTTTAATGAAAATTCAATATCGTGGACTGATGAAAAAATATTTCTCTCACAAATTTCTAGGAAAATTCTCCAATTTCATACTTAAATAAAGTTTGTAATAATGTTTGTTTCGGAGGATATCATATCCTGTGTAAAAGTTTCATGTTAAATCGGTCACTGCATATTTGGATATTCAATACGTAATTAGGGGTTAGTTAGCGAGCTTCTCAGTAGGGCTTCTTTTACGTTGACCATGAACTCAATACAAACTTGTTTAAACAAAAGTAGGTCGCAAATAATATAAAATATATACATACAGCGCATTAGCGAAGCGGAGAGTACTTGTACGAATATTTATATACCCAAATTATTTACATAAATTTTAAAAGTTATAAATAACAGCAATTTAACGATTTTCGGAATAAATCCCACACTTTTCTCTGCAAAAGTCCATGTTTATCTGTATATCAAAGGCATATGTACCCCATAGGTTTTGATTTATCAGACATACAATGAAGTAATTAAAGGAACGCTCGGTTCCGTCATGTCATTTTACTTTAATTATATTTGACGGTCGTCTGGCCATACATACTTTGTAAATATACTTATTTATAAAATTTTAATTCTTTTCCGCATTTCTAGCCCGTAACTCAAGTTGAGAGTAACTTTATAGTACAGGAGACTGGTGAGCGTATACTGCGCTCCACTCTGCATTGGTTCTATGTATTTCTACTAGCTTTGGTGTATCTCAGAAAGAAAGGCGGTACAAGTAGTGTAATTCCTGGCACCCAAATAGTGGAATCCGAGGTAGAGCCTTAAGCTGGATAGAGACATACATATAACACAATGCAATCGGTTGAATTTAGTCAAATGGACGTTGAAAATACATAAATGCAAAAGTACAAGTCACTGTATGAACTAAATGCGTTTGTAGTTCCTCAAGGAAGTGTGCTCGATCCATTGTTATTTTAAGCGTATACTTACCTACCTACCAATTATAACTACACATAAAAGTAACCTGGCAGTCACAACTCTATACAAGATTATGAAGACGATGTGTACATTAACTTACTTAGACTTATATTAACGCACAGCCGAAACTACTGTACAATATTATCTTCATGAATGGCACATGCTTTTGGCGCCACGGGAAGTCCATAATTCAATTACTTTAATTGATGCATTTAGGTAAGTAAACGGCTTCACATCCAGCTGGTGCTGCCAGTGGTTTGTAACACTAGTTAATGTTCGTGGTCGACGTCGACCACTTACTATCAGGTGGCACGTCTGCCCGTTAGCCTATCCAACTAACATAAAAAATTATAAAAAATATATCAAAAATAATGATGGTTTAAATTAACATTAATTATTAATTAATATTTTGCGTGCTATTATTAATGGCTGAATCGATTATTATTATGACCATCTTTGGGTAGACGAACCGGGTTTGAGTGACCGGTCCATGTTAGATGCAAGTGGCGGTGGATTGAGGGAGGCTATGTTCAGCAGTGGACGAAGAGGGGCTGATTACCACCAATGGTGGTACATTGGTGGTCATCAGCCCCTTTATTAAAATGCTATTCTTTGCAGAGTTCAGACTTACCGTCGTACATCTCATTATAGGCAACACATGAGTAGCCCGACTTCCAGGTGCACTGATTTAAGTTAATGGGTGATGCTGACTTATTCACCAGCCATGCTGACTTGTCTGTCCATTTTCCTATCCAACTTATAAACAAGGAAGCTATATTTACCCCAATGAATGTTTTTGACGTGACAACGTCTTATAATTCGATGGAGCCGGCTGCACGCACTAAAAAACATGACGCATGCGGCGTTACCTCGCTCTGAGGCGTTCCATTTTCTTATAACGTTGTCACGTTCAACTATCGTCAGTAAACAGACTTTACAGACAACCGATTTTTTACAGATACAGACTTTCAAAAGATGAAGAGGCCGGTGCTGACTTCGATCCATTCGCTGAAAGAGTCGTGGAGAATCCTACATCGTAAGTATTATTTGTATATTAACTGACATATTGACATACTAGTATTACGCTTGCTAGTAGTAGTAACGGGTTAATTTATGTTAATAATATATCTCTATGACGTACATTAATATATGGGATATTTAATGACTTACACATGTTTCAATTAAGTAACATTTACGTAAATATTCACGATGGTAGGTTATGAAAATAATAATAATAATAAGATTTATTATTATTTATTAGAATAAGAGGATTTAGTTGATCAAGAATTGGATAGTTTCGTTATATACTTAGGATAAGTATAATTAATAGATATTTCTTTTTAGAATTAGGTCTGAGCGAATTTTAAGAAATGCGATTCTTGAAGCTTAGCGAATGTTCATTGTTTTCATATCATTATTTTTGTCACTTGCAATTCATTTCATATAATTTAGTGCCTTATATTTTATCATTGTTAACACCAGCAAACCATTTACCCTATATTGGATAACTGAAATCATTACGTCGTAAACTTTTAATTATGACTAATGAATGCATCATTAGGTATGTCCGTTTCATTCTGGATACCTTCTCTCATGAAACCAGCAGATGTATGAAATATCCATACAAACCTGGTCTTAAGCCAAGCTTCAAAATGATGTATTAACATATTTTCAGTTATCACATTGTGTACGACTTAACAAGACTTAACCATTTATTTTACGTACAATATCTCGTTGATCTTGATCGATGAATTAAATTAAGATGTCACAAAGTTTGAAAGGCCTTAATCCTTAATCCTCTGGTGAAGCGAGTGTCTATGGATATCGCTTATCACTTACCATCAGGTGAACCGACTGTCCGTTTGTACCTTCTTCTATAAAAAAACAATTGTGACAATGCAATGTGTATGTCACTTTAAGTTTCCCGCTTTCAGATAATATATAGTTGATATATAGTATCATATTTATATATGACACTTATCCTATTATTTCTAGTGCAGTGCAGATCGTACACGTGCTAACTACGTAATACTGTCACGTGGACCGAGAACAGAGTGCCGCTGATGAATTAATGAACTTATAAATAATCCATTTCCGTCGCTTACGCTCGTCAAAGATCAAAGTGTAGTCGCTAAACAAAAACAAAGATGCATTATAATACGATCATTGTAAGGTTTACGGATTGTTTACGAATTAAAAATGTTATCGTTTGGATTTTCGTGGTTCTATCATATACAGATATAATAGCTGTGGCAAGGTGGAGCTACACAAAGGTCGTGGATTCGATTCCAGCCAAGTGCAAACCATTTGTGACCAATATGTACTGGGTAATAGACACATTTATTTAAAAACTTACTATGTTTATATTCCTAGTACTAACTACCATTAATACGGATTTTTACGAGATTGACGTGGAAATAACTAATCTATGTATCTATATAAATGATATTGAATAACAGAAATGTATATACGCACATAACTTCAGAACCACTGCGCCAAATTAGATAATCCTTTTTCGTTGTATTGATTATCGCCAGGACAAGGTTTGTATGTAAAATAATCAATGGATATATTACTAAACTAAAGGAAGCCTGACTAAGGTACATTAGGACGAGAAATCTTGTTGGCAGTAGTTATAGTGCTAACTGCTTGTCCTTCCAAGGAAAATAGTGAATTGTTTAGTGGAGGAAATACCTACATAGGGAAAACGTCGCATGTACGATAAAAATTTCATTCGAGTATATTATAATTATCTTTCCGCAATATGAGATTCTATGTTGTATTAAATAAGACAAAACTTTATCAATAGGTATTTGAAAATACACGAATATATCCGACAAATTATTGTTTAAATGGTTTTTTAACTAGTTGTTGTTAAATAATAGACAGTAGTAGACAGTTGTTAAATACAGAGGCCTTAGACAAAGTAACATTAAAAAACGATAACGAAGTTCGAAAAGAATAAAATGTATGGGATTGACATAAGCCGTCGTCAATTATGTCACTCGTTATCGTTATCGCAAGTTGGTAGACAATGTTAAAATTCGTAACAAAATCTTAAACTGTCAATTGGTTATCGAACACTTATGTTATTTTATTATTGATTCGTTATCCGTGGGCGTGGGCCATGGAGGGCAACATTTTCACAATTTTTATGAGTTATGTTGTATTTGTATGAGGTCTATTTACATAGATATTAATTTTCATTTTTTGGTCCGATTTGACATTTCTGGTCGGACTTCGTTGACACTTGACAGTTGTTGTCGTTGCACTGTCACGATCTTTGATTGATCATTGGCTTAAAATTATTATCGTTATCTCAAAGACGATAACGAATTTCGGCTACAAAGCGATGTCACTTTGTCTACAGGCCCAGTATTTACTGCTTTAAACGTTATTAATGCCCACTTTAAGACATCTGATTAAATTGAAACTTTGCACACTTCAAGGACCGATGACAATATAATAATTTGATAAAATTATTCCAATATCCTGATCAGGATAATCAGGATAGCACATCCATAGGCGCGCAAGTTACCTACATCACTTGTGTGGTTTTTAGTCTCTCATTTTTATTTATTTATACTCTTATAGAATAAAGATATAAATTTCGTTTGCTCCCCACTTGTGGGTTTTGGGTGTGGCCTTCCCACACGTGTGTTTGTGTGGCACACAAGTCAGCATTAGTACTGAGTCCACGAGAATTACCATCTTGCATCTCAGGGTAGGCACTTCACGCACCACCACCGAACACAGTCACCGACTCTTACTATCTGCCTCTCGTCTGTGGTTGACCTATCATACATATTTTGAAAAACAAACCAGATAGAGGTTACTTAAACATTTTATATCAGAAGCTTATAATTGTAAAAAGAACTCGTATGTGAACAATAATTACAATGATCGGAATGTTATTATTT
The DNA here is from genome assembly GCA_963853865.1 of Helleia helle. Classification (NCBI taxonomy): domain Eukaryota; kingdom Metazoa; phylum Arthropoda; class Insecta; order Lepidoptera; family Lycaenidae; genus Helleia; species Helleia helle. The sequence continues at coordinate 14,057,695 of OY971420.1, forward strand.
GTTTTTATTTTCAGAAACACGGACACGCTTATCCATCTGTTAAAAGCATCACTGGGCACCGGTATATTGGCTATGCCCAAAGCGTTCAAATCCTCCGGTCTAATCGCGGGCGTCTTTTTCACTATAATGGTGGCGGTGGTCTGCACTCACTGTGCATATATTCTAGTAAGTTCCATTACAACATTTTATATTTATCTACAATGTACCAATTAAATAATAATTACAATATCCGACCAATATCTGGTTGTGCCGATTAACTTTATCCTATCTACGCCGTATAGGAACCATGACAAAAGTATTTGTAGTTTTTCTTTGTAATGCCAGTTTCTGTTCAGCGGTAAAAGCGAGGGTTGTCAACACTGGCAACTTTCTGGAAAGAACAGTCGGTTTCATGATCCGATTAAAATCAAAGGTTTTATTTATTGAACACATTCCCGAACGCAATTTCAATATTGTACTTACTCCTTAATGTAGGTACTTTTGGATATCAGATGAAAGTATATGTTTAATGTTGTCATTGCACATATTATAGTAGGTATTACATTTCAAAGTGGCTTTGTATCGTTTTCAGTAACATTATACTTGTTTACAACATACCATACTGGAAGTTTTACACTATGAGTCGTTATTGTGAGTTCAATTGAAATAGCAAATCCACCCACGGCAATAAATGGATTTAGATTATTGTGCCACACCACCATCACGCCTTTGTCTTCTACGTAGCAGCCACGTGTTCTATATAGCAGCATAAGCAGTGTGGCCGGTGCATTTAATAGTACTTTTACTACCTTTCTGAATTCTGACCCCATTAATACTAGTACCGACTCACCATGTATGCAGACTGTACACCATGGAATATGATATAAATTATGGGTACCAAAGTTCAATGTTCAAATATTTAATTTTTTAAATGACCAGTTATAGCCAGAACTTGCCGAAATTTCCGACACTTTGTGTATTTTAAGGGCGATGGAAGAGGAAGTGAATTGCAGAAACTTTATTTCAGATTATAATTTATTTTTTGAGCTTAATTTAATGATAAATTCTAATCGATGTTTCTAATTATAATAGTTATAAGTTGTATATAGGTATGGATCTTTGATATCTGATGTGAATAAATAAATAAAATAAATAAATAGGCAGTACGAGATGAGTTGTCTGGGCCTAATAAAGTTTAACAGGACGTTTACAACTCACCGGGATATTCGTCAGTTTTCCCGAATGGTATACACATTATAAATAATGTTTTAAGTAGATAAGAAAGCAGATATAAATTTTATCATATCTTTTTGATAAGTTATCAAGTTATCCCAATTAAGAAACTAATCTATTAACACGATCGGTAAAATACGCAAGTCATTTGGGTATTTTACCACATGACTGATGTAAGTAATCGCTTAAATATAACTATTTAGGTAAGTATAGTACGATTACTAAGAAAATCGGTGATAGTATCTTCGCAGGTGGAACTTGGCTTTACGAATGCCATATCCAATTAGTACCAATCCCATCAGGCATATAACCGCAATAGTGCGGTAATGTTGTTTTGTATGAGAACACATTCCGCCAAATTTGTGCAGCGACAATGCGCCGGTTGTGCGCTCTGATTGGCGGACTGATGGCCATTGATGGATGATTGGCCGATGTGACGTACATACAGATTGGTTGGTTGAATTGCTATTACGGCAGTGGCAAATCACTGACCAGTTTCGGAATATCAAGGATCACATCACCCTATCTGGTTATATGCTACATGACCAAACCTGATGATTCAAGCGTTATAAGGGATCTCTTATCAGAGGAGGGACAAGATAATAATGATGCCTGTTCATCATGTAACAGAATAAATTATTTTCCATACTCTATATTTAAAGACAGCACAAACTAGTTTTTAAGAAATTTCAGCTTATTTGCTTGCGAAATGTCTTTATATTTGCGAATATCATTAAAAATTGCGAAGATTGTACCCGTTATAAATTATTATCAATTGGGCTATTGCGATTATTTATAATTTCTCCTTACATAAAAATCATATCTTTTTTTATCGTTCTAATAAAAGTGTAATGCGCGAAAAACACGCGAAACATGTTGCAATAATTTATTCCCCGACCACTGTCGAATCATGGTCGAATCTATCCTTTCATTACTGTCACAGAATAAATAATAGTACAAGTACTTATGTAAAAAACATCTTGGACGGAATGAGGTTATGTTGACTCGTAAAAAACCTCCCCGTGTCCCTGATATCCTATAGGTGGGCAACCATGACAACATAAAATGGCAGAAGACTATGACTATCCATCCCATTGTTGAGAAGTTGCAAAAGCGCATGACTTCTTAGGCATAAACTGAAATTCTTAAGATTATATTTTATAGGTATATTGAGTACAACACAAAATCTATAAGTATATGTTTATACATATACGACACACGCTGTTCAGCTGATTATAATCGTTAGAAAGGAAACTTTCAAAGAGATGTATGTACAATATGAATGGTTTGTCAACAGATAAAATGTGCTCACGTGCTGTACAAGAAGACCAAACGAACCACGATGAGTTTCGCTGATGTGGGGGCAGCGGCGCTAGAAAACGGACCGCAGTGGATACGCAAATGGAGTTATACATTCAGGTGTGGTTAAAATATTAATTCTAGTAGCAATAGGTATATTTACTAATATGACTAATACCTTCAAAAGACTTAAAACTTTTGTAAAACGATATAACTTGTAAAAAAGAGGCTATTAAAAACTTAAAAAATATAGGTACCCTTTAAAAGCAAACCAAACTAAAAATCGTAAAATCATTTTAATATAAATACTAAATGGATTAACAAAAAAAAGTATTATTGTAAATAATAAAGCGAGAGGTGCTCGATATTCATTGTTAAAAATCAGGTCTTCTCAAACTGTAAAAAAACAGTTGACCTCAGACTTGAACTCCACAAATGATGCTGACCATCATTCCGAGCAAAAATAAAAAGCAAAGTACCTTTTATATGTCATAAGGAAGCAACCGAGCCGTCGGAGCCTTATGGTGACTACCGACGTCCATACGCAATCGCACAACTAAAAGTTATGTAGATGCGTTGCCCGCCTTTTCCCTATCCTCCCCAATGGGCCACCGGAATTCACAAACCGCACGAAACGCGACAGCATATCTGTCCCTTGACGTCGGTATTGTGCGAGCGAGAGGTACCACCCCGGTCGTGCCGGCCCAATTCGGCTGCAAAGCAGCATGACACTACATCTTAAACTACTCTACACTGTCGCCTCTAGTAGTTATAATAACAAAGCCGCTGGAGCGTTAGAAATCTTAAAGTGTTAAATCCCTAAGTTGCTATAAAATTCAACGTTTTAGCGATATTATAGTGTTGGTCGGCCTTTGTTCAGCAGTGGACGGATAGAGACTGATGATGATGGTGAATGAATAGAGAGTAATATCTATTTCTATAAAAATGCTATATAACTTTGTTAAAACTATTAAAAAATCGTCAGTTTTTTAGTATCATTCTATTAATTTATTTTCATTCGAGAATTCCCATTTATAGGTTTCCCCATATTATATTTGTTTGAGCTCAGACACCTCGGGGGTCTTTTAATGTTTTTTTAAATTAAGATTGGCCGCCAGTAAACCGGCGGAAGATCTACACTAGGGGACTCCAATATCTTACCCACTATTTTTTTATCAACATCACATCTGTATCTTCTATGAACTTCTGTGTTGCTAGAACAAAATGAAAATGCAACTATATAATATTATGTCTTTTTTTTACTAATTTTGCTATTATAATTCTTCTGTGCGTGTGTATGTGACTGAACTCCTCCTTTAAAGCGGCTGGACCGATCTTGATGATTTTTTGTGTGTGTTCATGTGGATTCGAGAACGGTTTAGGTTCACAGTTCCACTACAATATGTTTTGTACAGGACGTCTGTCTTTATATTTATATGACATAATATTTTATTTGTACCATTTATTTTGTCTCTTCACAGAATGTTCATCGTGTGCTTTCTCTTCATAACGTACTTTGGCACATGTTCCGTGTACACTGTCATAATTGCTGAAAATGTTCAAAAGGTAAAAAAAAAACCTATGAAAGTTCAATTAAGAAGAAAAATACAAAGTCTCAAACCATAATTATTGTTGTTTCTTATTATTATTTTACTTGAATAGGCAAACACGCTGATGAGCCATATGATGATAATAATATATTATGACGGTAAGTGGTCAAACGTCGCCCATGAACATTGACAAGTTTTACAAGGACTAGCCTAGACAACTCACTCATGTTAAGCAACATGAGTGAGTTGTCTGACCCTGAGACTTTGAGAGATTGAATCATCATCATCATCAGCGATTGTACATTTTAATTACCTATTTATTTTGCAAGATTCATATGCAGATAAAATAAAATATATTAATAACTATAAGTTCAGTTTAGTTATTTAAAATTATAAATAATTTGGACAATGTTTTTGGCCTAGCAAAAAATTTCTACTGTAATTTCGCAACCAAATTACCTTATACATATAATGAAAAAGCGTTCTTTCTTATTACCATCTAATTATTTGAAAGTCTGTGTTACATTTAATAAAAAAAAAAAAAAAAATATGGATAATTTGCAAATACCTACATAAAATATATATATAGGTAGCTAGTTTTAAAGAAATACACTTCATGATTTTCACAATTATTCCATTAGTTTTTTTTCTATTAGTTCAAAATTATTATACATAGGAAGGCAAATTAATGTTCTGTATCTAATTTCAGGTGCTCGACTTTAATTTCAAAAGGCCCGACGAAGATCACTTCTTGAGCACACAGATGCTCATTACTATCCTTCTGCCTCCACTCATAATGATGGTTTGGATAAGAAATCTCAAGTACCTGGCACCAGTGTCGATGATTGCTAACATTTTTATGGGCATCGGACTTGGCATAACCTTCTTCTTCTTAGTCGGAACCAAGACATTGGACGTTGCAGAGATAAAATACATAAAACCACCGACTGACTGGCCGGAATTCTTCTCTCTTACTATTTTTGCCATGGAAGCGATAGGAGTGGTTATGCCTATGGAGAATTCCATGAGGACTCCAAAATCAATGCTGGGTTTCTGTGGTGTACTCAACAAAGGCATGTCGGGTGTGACTGTGATATATATTCTCCTTGGATTTCTCGGATATCTGCGATACGGCGAAGATGTCAAAGATTCTGTTACTCTTAATTTGAGATCTCTCGCCGGCGATCCCGCTTATTATGATGTGTGAGTATTTCAACTGATTATTTTATATTTTGGAACGTAGTTCCTTATCGCGCGTTACGAAAGGGGGCTAGACGGAAAAAATTAAGATGAAAACTTAAAACGACACTTTTTGTTATAGTTGTAAGCCGTGTGGCTTTTTGATTGACACATCACTGCGTCGGTAGCTGTTTTTATTACACTATTGGGGCTGATTAGTAAAAAACCCCAGTTCAAATCCCACCGATCTCAGTGTCTTTTTTTTGTTTTTTTTTTTGTTTTACGCCGGGAGATACTCTGATTTTTATCGATAAAAAAATCATAAAAAAATTATACATACTATTATATATTATTTTCCTTACACCTTTTTTTTGTTTTTTATTACAATTCCTTCACTAATTAATCGAAAGGAACTTTGATCCATCCGGGTGTTCCTTGACACCTCTCTTTAGTTTTTTTTTATTAAATTGGTATTTATAATACTGTAATAGTTCGTTGCTTGAAGATAATTGATTAAAGCAAACGCATGCACAGACGAGCAAAATAATAATTAGTACCTACCTACCAGTAATAAGTGTGCTGCTTCGAGTTAATATTTTCAAGCTGATGAATATAAAATGTTTTTAATAAATGCGACGTACAAATACAATTTACCATTATTTGGACCGGCACGACCGGGGTGGACCTCTCGCTCTCATAATACTGGCGTAAAGTGACAGCCTCACTGTCGCGTTTCGTGCGGTTTGTGAGTTTCCGATGTATAATAGGGCAAAGGAGGGCAACGAATCTGCATAATCTCTGGTTGTGCGGATGTGTATGGGCGTCGATGGTCTTCAGGGGGCTCCGACTGCTCGTTTGCTGTCCTATGCTATAAACAATATTTCGCATACAAATGGTTAAAGAGAACATACGATACAATAATTGTTTTGACTTATTTCCAGGCTCGCGCAAGTCGTCCAAATCTCCATCGCTCTGGCTGTATATTGTACTTTCGGGCTTCAGTTCTTCGTGTGCATCGAGATAATGTGGAACGCTATCAAACAAAAGTTCTCCAAACGCCCGGACCTCGCCGAATACATTACCCGTACCATAATGGTCACCGTCTGTGTCCTGCTAGCCGTAGCCGTTCCCACCATCGCACCTTTCATGGGCGTCATCGGAGCCCTTTGCTTCTCACTTCTCGGTCTCATCGCGCCCGCTTTCATAGAAATCATAACATACTGGGACATCGGATTCGGCCCATGCAAATTCCTCATTTGGAAGAACATCTTAGTAATCCTTTTTGGCCTCTTTGCACTCGTGTTTGGTACCAAAGATGCCGTAATTAATATGTTGAATATTAAGTAATCGTTGTCTAACAAGTAGTGGAATAGTGATGTATAGTTAAGTATTATTATGAGCTATTAGTCTACCTACACTCTAAGTGGGAGCGAATTTATTGTTGTGTAAAAGTGTATTCTGTAATAGAAATATATTAACAGGGTGTTTTAAGTAGCAATGATTCATTGACTCAATCTTTTGTTATTTCTTATATTATTTTATAGATAGAAACAAGACTTTAACAATAAGAAACGAACATTTTGAACCATAGGAGGCGCCATATTAATAAAATATGTCATTCGCTCGAGCGAAGCAACTTCTATTTGAATTTATTGTTAGTGGTCCAATACTACCAATGAAAGATGTTTTCATCTTCCGATGGAATATTTTTATAACTTAGTCTTAACTTCTTAAAAGAATATTGGATATCAAGAATTCTCCTGGGGAGTTAATATTAAATTAATCTGAATCATAATTATGTTAGGTCTTTATTTGTATATTAAAGTGTTATAAATAGTTTTAAAAAAATTCGATTGCATTCCTAAATTGAATGTTAATAGAGAAATAATTTGTGTCGTAGTGATTTGCTTTGAATTGAATGTGCAATGTATTTTAAGTATATCAGTGTCTAATGAAATAATTATTGCTCAGTGGTTGCGTGTAATCATTATATCAGGTTGGCGTTTAGCGTTAAAATGGATACAGTTTTTCGACTGCCTTGGTTGCTAACTTGCGACGCTATGAAATACGGGCAGTTCATGTTATTTTTGTGGGAACAATAGTATATTTGAATTAATAATAATGTTGCAGTTATTATAATAATGTTATTAGCATTGTTGTAAAAATATATACCTGCACGGTCTGCATATAATATTGCCCATGAAAAATAATTAATAATTATTGATGCTTTGTTTATCAATATTACCGACATGATTTGTCTCTTCTCAAAAACATGCAATAATATATTTTTTAATATTTCTTTCCATACAAAAATTGTAATCGACTAAAAGATTTTTACATTGTAATTGACAAAAAAAACCATTTACCATTTAGTAATATAATATTTTAGAAATTGGGAACAAAACAGACTGGTATGAGCGTTTTTTTTTTAAACAGCGTGTACCATTCAACGTTACAGGGTTGATAGTAATTTGTGACTAAAGTACAATCACCTATAATAATGCATTTATGTTATAAACTATGTAAGTTTACAGTACATATAGTGTTTTAATGTGTTTTGAGTAGCAAAATTATCATTAGGCGCTATGAAGATTACGTACGCACATAATTTTACACCTATTCTTTATTTTATCCGTTTTGTACAAAATAGAAATAGTGCTTAGAAATGAATTTTAAAATTTTTAGTTTCCACCAGCCGGTAAATATGAAATAAGCATAATTATAATTCATTAATGTATAGTTTTATTGATACTCGAGTATTATTGCTGATATCATTGCTGATAGTTCCTATATCCTGAATTTTTATTTATATCAAAACAATATCACATCAAATGGAGCAAATATGTATATTTCTATTAATCCAATCGTTTAAAATCGTGTTTAGAAATACAGAGCAAGTTGTTGTGTAATACGTATGTTTTATTTATACCCCGTACCCAAGTTTTTTTTTTCTTAACGTCGGGAAATGCTCTGAGGCATCCCGCGGGGGATTGGTTCTCCCAGGCGGGTATACGGGACCCGCTGCGCCCGAAAGATGGTAAGTGGACGCAGCTCTACCCACTAAAACCCGGCGAGTGCCACCAATGCCGCCTTTGGTGAGGTGCCCCGGATCTAATGAGCAAAGAGGGCACCTCGACGGCTAATCTAGTCTAGTCAGTCCCTCAAAGGACTGACGCCACCTCCACAGAGGTGTTGTCCCGCACCACAAAACAACCAACGTCGGGACAGTCCAATGGGGTGAGGTTGTGAATGAGGTCCTAGCCCCTTGCCCCCTGCTCTTTTGTCCCCTCTTCTTATAAGAGGGGTACAAAGAGCACCTTCGGCTCAATTAGCTACGTCCAAGGTGAAGCGGCTCACCCTAGGCTACTGAGCCCCACCGCCACGTCAAGGCCTGAACCATGGTGGGGGTACCCAAAAGCTTGACATAGTGTTAAACTTGACCGCTGTCTGTCTGAGATACTGTAGCTTTTAAACGGATTAGCCCATTTAGATACGGTTTTTTTTATTTAAACAGGTCATCAGCTCTTTTGTTTTTGTTTGGGGTTTTTAAGTACACTGACGTAAGTATACCTTTTAAATATTAAGAGGACGCATTAGAAATTTTGGCGTCAATAATTTCAATTTATGTCTGTAATTCGAAAACGAACGAAAATATAATAAGAAAGAAAGAAATACTCTATAGGGCCATGGTATGAATAGGTACTAGAAATGTCGAACGCCAAAAACATTTTCCATACATTTTATACTGAAAAACTATAAATCGACTCGTAACATACCTTATCGCCAAACACCTGTACCTATAGATCACGCGATGATATAGATACTGTCTGGATGAGATAACATTACACTTATATACTAACCTACAACCCTGTTTCGGAGGAAGTTTAAATACTAGGTATATGAAGTATGAACGATTTATTATATTGAGGGACCGCTGTGCCATGCTCTCGGCTGCATGGGTTCAGCAGGGCAAGACAGACAGTGTAATTACTGGCACCGCAATATAGGCTAACATAAATAAATAATTTGTCTGGGCTAGTTCCAGGTAAACCAGTTTATGTTCATGGTCGACGACTTACCTACCATCTGGTGGCACGTCTGCCAGTTTGCCCAACTAACATAAAAAGCAGCAAAGTACGAGTCGGACTCGCCCATGAAGGGTTCTGTAGCAGCAAGTAATATATTATATGTAATATAACAGTTCTTGTAAGCGCTATTAGGTAATGGTAAGCGCAGTCGGGAAACTGCCCCCGCGCGCTCCTCACCCGCTACTGATTTATTTTTGATTATGATTAACTTAGGCACCATATTTATTATTAATAATGGTTCACGGTTTATGCATAAGCTTTATGTTTATGGAATTAGAAGTTTTTTTTTTTTGTTTTATATATATTTGAGTTCATTGAATGAAAGATAAATTGCGGTTTACGATTTATGACGTATTAAAAAAACTACTTAGATACTAGATCTCGTCCAAACCAATTTTCGGTGGAACTTTCCATTTTACTACTTTGGAAGTGTCTCTCGCAGAAAAAAATGAATTTTAGAAACCTGAATATCATTTTTTACAACCTATCCATAGATACACATATGGTTTTCTATTTTTGTGTGAAAATCATATTGCGGTTCACAGAATAAGTATATCTACTTGCCAAGTTTCAACAGTATAAGTAAGTAGTTCTTATAGTTTCGGAAAAAAGTGGCTGTGACATACAGACGGACAGACATGACGAATCCATAAGGGTTCCGTTTTTTTCCATTTGGTTACGGAACCCTAAAACCACTAATTTTGCTTAATGTAACTGTAAATTTTCATAGGTCAATCGAATAATGGAACAAATGAAACGACATATCCTGGAAGTGATTTATTCAAACAATGCTGTAGTTCTACCATTCCAAACCAGCTATAATTTTGTTTCCTACCTAAATATGAAACATTCAATCATTTACCACACTAGGTACATTTATAATAACAAGTTAAATCGATAATCAGTAAGTTCTCGGTCTCCTTTCCCAGCGTAATTATATATATATATAAGGTTTGGTAAAATCAATTACGGAAACTTTGGGCACGTGATCTACTGCTTTTGTAAAGACGTTTAGGCAAAAAAAAATGAAATTCGAAAAAAATTAAAAAAAAAAAAAAAAGCAAGAAATGAAGTCTATTGCATTAAATCGTCCACCCGCAATTCATACATACAAGAAAGGTATACAAAATTAAATTATATTGCAAGAAATAAAATCTATTGCATTAAATCAACAGCGCGCCATAAATAAACACAAGGTCATCGGGTTCATGTCTCGACAGCTGATCGACTTATGTAACGGGGTTTTAACGATTTCATTCACGTTTTAAGAATTAAGACTGCCAGATTGATAGCAACATACACAACTAAGTACCTTTTACAATTCACATCTCATTTAGGGTATGAAATCGTTAAAACCCCGTTACGTCAGTCGAATCAGCTGTCGAGACATGAACCCGATGACCTTGTGTTTATTTATTGCGCGCTGGCGATTTAATGCAATAGATTGAATTTCTTGCAATATAATTTAATTTTATATACCTTTCTTGTGTATATGAATTGCGGGCGGACGATTTAATGAAATAGATTTCATTTCATTTTTTTTTTTTAATTTCAATTTTTATTTTGCCTAAGCGTCTTTACACAAGCAGTAGATCACGCGCCCAAAGTTTCCGTAATTGATTTTACCAAACCTTATATATATATATATATATATATATATATATATATAATTGCTAATAATTTAATTTCAAAAACATTCAATTACATAGGTACACTAATATGACAAAGTTAATTTATTTAATTTTATACAATAATGATTTCTCACTTTATTTTCAGTCGGATAAAATTATTCAAACCATTGGTACAGTTTCCCAATGACTAGTTCATTAGCATATTTATAACCTAACACATGATAGCTGGTAAAAATTGAGTTGCATAAAAAATATCGACCATCAAATCAATCATTTAGAACTAAAACCATAGACTTAGAATATACTGTCATAACTAAAACAATAAAATATATGTAGGTACAGTTGGTCAAAATTCTACTCAAATATTATTTCTAATGCCTAAGCATTAAGAATTAAGAGCAAAAAGAGAAGCATTCATAATTTAACGAGAAACTGCATTTTACTTGTCAATTAAATATATTTTTTTATATAAACATTAACTGTTTACGCTACCTACTTCATACTCTTTAAAATGGAAAAAGCTGCCAAGAAAAAAGGAATATTTTTTTAGACAGCATGATGGTTTGTTAAAAAAATTACTATTTTAACTACCTAGGTATTTTCCCGTAAATAAAACAATGACGTCAAGGAAAATTATCATCAATATCAATAACCATTTAAAATATCATTTTATAAATATGCATCTATAAAAAATCTAAACTTGTCGTGTTGTGCATACACATACAAAATTATAATTAATAAATAAGTACCTCCAACATATTTTAGCTAAGTTTTAAATGCGCTATTTATTTTGAAAATATTAAGTCCATAGAAAAGCAAGAAGAAAGAAAATAAAGGAACATAGGGTTTAAAAGATTAAATTAAATTGTTTAAAAACGTTTATTATAAGTAAGTGTGTTTTGATTACAGCTAAAAAACATTGAAAATACCACGCCAAATAATAATCTTTTTACTGGTGGCAAATTAAAGACTACCTAATATTACGATATACAAAAATAAGAATACTAAAAAAATAACTTAGAACTGACGGACTAAAATAATTAATAACATATAAGTAATATGTACATTTGTTTAATCGTTTACAAGACGATTTCTGTACACGAAATACAAACGTGCAATTTTAATACAAGGTGATAAAAAATCCATCAACATAGCGATTGATATTAGGGGAAAAAAATGCTAACAGCGACCATACAAACGAAATTAAATAACAATAATTACACTTAAAAAAACATTTAAAATAATGTAAAGCAAGACATGATATAAAAATAAATAATCGTACAAAACAATATGAGAATTCGTGTTTTCTAGCGACCTTAAATAATCACGTATGTACAGGTAAAATCCAAAATAGCATATCTCTAAAATGTCAATTTTGTCAATATCATATCGATTTACTTCACAAATTCATAAAACTATGGGCAGATTAAATTACCATTTGGTTTTTTGACACTATAAAAATATTGTAAAACAACTACATATCTACTTTATAAATTAGATAAAATACAAAAGAGAAAAGATTTTTTATGTGATTTGGACGGACCACTACGAGTGACGTTATACAACGTAAACGTCACTATATAAAATGGGATATTTACCATGTTTTTCATTTTTGTTTCGAGCACGATTTTAATTTAGACGATATTAGTCTCGTCAACAACGTATTCAGACAATGAAAATTTCAGGGCTCATAATTTGTGTATCGTATCTTCATTTATTTATACCTAGTGGATATTACGAATTGCATGGTTAGATTGATTTTCGAAAGTTTGATCTTCATGTCGTTGTTAATTATGAGAATCCGGTTTTTCTAAAAACCCATTTTACTTGTTGATTTTAACGGATAATTTTGTGCACTGAGTAATACAGACTATTATTGATAAAACATCCCATACTATTCTAATTGTTCTAGGTTTTATTGTAATCGTTAAATAATAATCATTAACTTAATATCGGTTAATAATTGATTATAATATAAGCTTTTAATTCAAACTAGAAGTTTATTCATATATCTATGTTCGTCTCTCCAGACAAAATGTCACAAAAGCAGTCAAATTGGCAACAAAAGTGGTACTAGTGTAAATTAAAATTAAAAAAAATTAATAAATACGGGTCATTACATAAATCCTGTCTGGTTTGTTTCCTCCATAGGCGTACCGATAAATGCATAACTAAAATTACTACACGGTTTTAACTAATGAAAATGACTTAACCAATCCATGGTATAATACTAAATTATAATTAGGTATATTCCTTAACAAAATTTTAATATTAACAATTTTTATATTTAATAAATATTACTTTTGTATTAAAATGGCACAATATAATATAACAATTTGGACGTCAAAATCGATATCAATATAAATGCTTCGCCTTATAAAATAATAATATACAGATCTCATGTAAGATGAATAAGATTGTATTTAACTTAATAACGAATTTGGTAGACTGATCAATTAGATATGTGAGAACTGATAAATACAAACAAAAATTATTAACTCTATTATCGATTTATTTATACTTATTACAATAAAGTGTATATTCCAAACGCGGAGCTTCAGAGAAAAAAAGTTGACTTTTTGAATACTATAAGCAAAGTTGGTTGGTTTGCTTCTGACTGCTGCATTTTTTTTAAATAAGAAAAAAGGGAAATTAATCTTAAACAACTGCCATATGATAAAGATATAGGTCCTACTATACATGGGCCATTAACGACCATATTGTAATACACATAAGCATTATTTTCGGGAACAAGTTGTTACTAAAATAACGTTTACTATGTTATATGCAGAGTTTGCAGTAACTTTCATGTTCCTTCTCCGAATCGAACCAAAATAACAAATCAATACTTGGTAACATTTGTAAGATAAGTAATAAAATAATAATGATGAAATGCTAGTCAATAACTATCCAATTATGAGGCTGGCGCTAAAATTACTTACACCTAATTCAATTTTTTTTTAAACTGATCTATTACATTATTTAATGGAAGTTTCTGACTTAGCAGTACAATTTCTAGGACAACACTTTCACACAATAATAAAAAAGAACGAGTACAGAATGTGTTGCAAGGATTTTAACATTTTTTCGCTGTTTACCAAAAATTACAATAATTCACATTTTTACAATAGTACAATGTGACAAATAAAAATAATCACAGAATATATATTTACGAGCTTGCTCACAAAAACTAAAACTTTTTCTTACTATAAATCTATGACACTTTCGTCAAGCAAATATAGTAAGGTACTGAGATATTGTTTTGTACATAATATAATTTTGTTTTATTTCTTTAATAAACTGAATAAATTTTTACCAAACTAGACCAATATTAAAAGATAAACATGGAATTAAATAATATCAAATTTCACGAATACAACAATATCGTCTATATAACTATTAATTTTAAGAACTTTCAAAGAGTAGACTATAATAAAGTTTAAAATTTTAAGCCGCTCAGTCCTTACCAGCCTACATAACGATACTAACAAACTAAATATTATATATATATATATATATATATATATATATATATATATATATATATATATATATATATATATATATATATATATATATATATTAGACTATGCTGTAATTTTGCATATATATATATATATATATATATATATATATATATATATATGCAAAATTACAGCATAGTCTAATACAGATTTGTGTAGCTAGTTCGAAGGAGAAGCAATGCAGTTTTGTACTAATTACATGATACATCTAGTAAGTTTAACTTCTAGTCGTAAAGACATTTTTACAACGAACTCCCAAACACGTCAACATTTACATCAAATTTACACAAATACTTAGTTATACTACAGTTTAACTGACATTATTGCATTTCTCACTGTATGTTATACTTAAATGATCCCTACCTGAAAATATAACTATGATGCGAACATTACAATATAATTATATATTTCAACATATAATTGTGAGTATCATACTAATTGTGATCATGGATATATGTAAACATTAACAGTCAACTCAAAATTAAATATATTTACCAAGTTCAAAAACATGTATACAACTTACCTATGCTTTCATAGCTTTATCAGCTATATTTAAATCAACATCCGTAATCTAAGACTATTAGGCAGTTCAGATGCCCCCTTACGTGCAAGGCTCATCAAAATAACGCGAGGAGAGTAGGCCGTAACTGTTAATTTCCATATTGTACAGTCGCACAATATGTAATTAAAACAGTAATCAGATCTAATACTATTTTCTCAATCCAAATTTCAAATCCCACTTTCTACCTATATCGAAAATATATTCATTACGTTTAAAAATATATAAAAAAAATAGAAGAAATAACGAATATTAAATCAAATATTAAAGTATTCGGCAATGCTAAGTGAGCAGTTAGTATACATTAAAAAATAATCATATTAGAATATTAATAGCTCGTTCTCAAGATTAAGAAAATGACCCAGGAATAAAACGGCAAAAAATATCTTGCCAATGAATTATTTAAAAATCTATTGCTAGTCTTGCTGGTTGCAGACTAGAAAAAATCTGACTGGATGTAGTTGTAAACATTAAATAGAGAATTTGGCTTTTAGAGGCAGGTCATACCGAGCAGGATGATAAAATATATTATGAGCCTCAATGACCGCCATTAACCCGGTGGGAAGACGATCTGCGTGGGGCCGCACCGGTCCGTGATGGATACGAGTTGCAAGGCATCGGCCGTCTTGGCATTCATTTAGGGAGTAAAATAAATATTTTTTTATGTTTGTTAGCATCATGCAACCTACTTAGGTACTAGGGATTAGGTGTATACAGTTTATTGGAATGTGAAAAGGAGGATAAATAAGCAAAAAACTTGTATTTGATTTTACAATTTGATGCTGCTTAAAAACCGAATATAATTCTGAATAAAGAATTACAAACAGACGTAATTCAATCAATAAAACGTATTTCTACCAATGGAAGAAAATACGTTTTATATAACACCGATTTTTATAAATCTTGGAAAATTCTGCATCATATTTATGCATTTTTAAATCTTGTTTCAAACGCACCAACTTATGACCGCCAAAACTATACCATTGGGATGAATCCAAATATGTACTATGATAATAATTTATTACTATGTTAAGTCATATGAACACAGTTAAAGCACTATTTTTTAGTTTTTATTTTGAAATAATTTCAAAGTACTATAACTTATTTCCTCGTTACTAAAAGTCTAGTTTCTATAAACTTACTTAAAATACTTAATACAAAGTTTTTTAAGGATCTATGTTTATACATAAAAACGGCGCACTAGTCAATATGATGAACTTTTCATTTTTAATAATGCAGATTATCAAAAACCATATCAATAAAATATTTACGGTATATTTACACTATTAAGGCGGGCTTTTCTCGATAAACGGCTTTTTAATTATGTTTTATTTAGAAACTAAGCCGATTTAAGTTTTGAAAATAATGTATGTTATTTAATACTCCTTCATCATAGCATTTCGGTTGTTCGATACACGAATTCTTATATTTTGCTGCATTGCAAACTTAGGTCAAAATTGAGATGAAAAAACCATTTTATTTGAGTAATATCAGGTTCTGTACAATTTACCTTACAATTTACTTATATCATAATAAACCTTGTCGAAAATGTGATTTAAAACGGTCGTCATAAAGTATTTTTTTTATATATCCCTCCCTTCAATTAAATAAATATGTGTTTTCACTCGCTGCGAAAGCGCTCGACGCGGTTTCGAGCTCCATATTAAATCCAGTTCTCGGACAGCCGCGCCTTAATGGTGGATTATACCTAAATGAAGTAGCTTTTACTGCAAGGGTAGTTATCAAGTTATACTATTAAGTGATATTTCCAATACACCGCTTATCTTTATACATGAGTATGTAGAAGTTACACGAGTAATTTTATCCATAGTAGCTATTTTCGAGCTTAGAGAGTGCGCGGCGGGTAATAGAGAACGCAAGACTAAACAATATGTACGTCTCGAGATATCACTTTTTGTGGGTGAGAGCTTCGCAGTCGGATAAGAATTCATTTGATAAGTAATTGTCGATAAATTGTTCGTTACTTATTAATTATCACCGTTAAATTATTATTATACTCAGTAAATAATTAATAATTATATAATACTAGGTGTTGCCCGTAGCTTCACTTGCGTTGATGTAGAAATACAGCCATACCCGGACACTCACAAATAATGCGGTTTTCTATTGGTAAAAGAACAAAATCGATTCTGTGGATCCAGAGATTACTCCTTCAAACCTCACAAACTTTACCTAATAAATTTAATAAAGATTTAGGACACATGCGCTCTGTATCTCGAAGAGTATGTACAAACGGCAAATGATAAAAAGTATCCATCGATAAGATAATGTTTCGGCTGCGATGGGTTCTCTATTCCCCGCCGTACACAGTGTAAGCTCGGTGTTTTCGAATGACGGGTCTGATGTTATAAACCCTAAGCATCAAATATATTTCTATTCCGACTAGATATTACAAGTCTAAGTCTCAAAGGATACGAGCTAATTTGACCACCGCTAATGCTCAGAACACTTCTTAAATTTGTCTATAACTGGAATTATATTAGTTAGTATATATAAGCGACAAGAATAGTAATAATTCATCCGCGGGAAGTCTACACTATTCGTTTGATATTGGATGATATATTTATACAAAGTGGTTACGACATAACGACAATAATTTGAACCACATATTGGGTATCACGATAGTGGTTGGTACACCAACTTTTATCAAATTACATTGACCGCGGAGAATTATACAGCATGTGTTTAAATATATATTCATCTGCAGCTTCAATGTGTTGTTTACAAACAGACACCTTTGTAGCAACGTACACAACCGATTTCCACATTTAAGTAAATTTGTTATAGACCTTATCTAATTTAAAATGTTCCTAAATATACTGGAGTATATAATCCAATGGACATTAATATAAAGCTTTAAAAGTATGTTTCGACGATAAATATAAATTTAATAAATTATATCGTTTGAGTTACATTTTGTTATAAATCAAATCCTAGCAATTATTTACAGTTTAAAGAAGACAATTCACATCCATCGAGCTAAGATCTAAATCATTCAGTTGAAATATAAAAATGAACCTGTGTATTTTACACCGTAAAATGAAACACCTAAAAAAATACTTCGTCTATAAATTAATTATCTGTACCACAAATGACTTTGTACAAAACAACAGTATGAACCATGGAATGACTTGATAATTGTCGCTCTGCTACACTACTGAACAAACATGCAAGAAGAAAATTCAATGCTACATCATCAGCTGCTAACACCTAGAACGACGACCAATATTTATTCGATTACATTTCGACAGTAAAGAACTAAAGACTACAAAAATGAGATTAAACGGGCAGCCTATAGTTTATTTAAGATCATAGAATCCGGCATGAGATTCGAAATAGCGTGGGGTTATGATACGGCCAGAGTCGACCACTGGAGTGAGTAGCTCATCTGATGGCACTTGTATCCTGATTCTGTTGTCTGCGGGTAGATTCGTTGCTCCATTGCTCGTGTAGAATCCTAGGGACAGTGGCTTGTGATGTTCGTCATAGGACTTGTACTTCGAGGGGCTGACAGGTTGGAGATGAGACGGGCTCGCGACTAGAGGGTTGTAAGTAACGTGGATCCGTACCACATCCTCCGAGTGCGGCGATACTGACGGTGGGCGGGGCGTAGCACGTGGTGTGGAGTGGGCGGTAGACGGAGCCCTCTGTATACTTAACCCGCAAACACCAGACCTGTAACATTCCATTTATGAAACTACCATCTATGTAATATTGTATGATGCTTTAAAGAAAATATAAACAATGATGTGTTCACAATACGTGCATGAAACAATTATCCGTTGGCAAAGCGTAGCATACTTACACACTTTGTGTACTGAGCAATAGGAATGTTAATATATAAATCACGTATGATTTAAAAGTAGTGACTTATTTGCTAGGATAGCTAATGAGAACACACGCGTATTGTTTTAACATATAAAATTTATATTTATTAGCAATCGTACATTTACCTACTTCTGTGGTAAAGTCGGGTTTCCAGTATCGTACACTCGGTTATATAAAGAAGAAGAAGAAGTATTATGGAGTGTCAAACAAAATGACTAAAATAAAAAATGCTCGTCCAAAGAAAACAATAGAAGTCCAAATTTTTATTTTCTTTATTTCACTTTCTTTTTCATTATTTTTATATTGATATATTAAAATATCTGCGACGATTTCGATCCCTCGCAGCAACAGATCAGACATTTCCATTGAAAAAAATACTACTCAGATATAAAAACCAATTTTGTGTGTAATCCAGAATCTAAGTGGACACGGTTACGACCTATTTCATCTTAGTACACTCGAGATAGTGATAGCCCGGTTTAAGCCTGGTAAGATAGTGATAACCCGGCTTAATTATCACTATCCCCGAGTAACATCCGAGTGGCCATCTTAGCGCACTGAGTCCGAGTGTACTAAGATAGTGAAAACCCGGCTTAAGCTTGTAAAAACATTACATACGAATACATGACTGCATTACTCTTAAATAGACATACGCATCATACAAATTGTCTGACTTTAGCGGGATTCGAACCCGCCATCAACTTCATCAGGTGGCCGAATCGTTAAGAATTGCTCCATAGTTTATGCTGCAACTGCTATGACTGCAAGCCTCACACAAAACGTGCTGAGTAGAACCGATGCTATAAAACGAAAGCGATGATATAAAACGTGTTCAAAATGGTTTTACTAAGCGTAAAGCTATCCATGCAAAACCGGTAGCGACGTTAACCTGTCTGTCAGCCTACATAGCTCGGGTACACGTGAAGGGCAGTGAGTGTGACCCTTACCACTTGAGCTCCGTTTATTGTCGTCTACTACCTCGTAGCTGAGGATGTTATGTATAAGCGTTTTGGGAGCGCCAGTTCTGCCATCGGATGGACTTGCTGCGTTCCTTTTGACCCCATCTTCAGTACGCATAAACGACATTTAAGTATCAATAGACAATTCTATTAGGTGGCCTACGTTTTGTTTATAGTCTATTAAATATAGGCCTCTTGGGGACGAAACTTTTGAGAACCTGATATAATTAATTCACACATCTCTAACCAACATACTCTAGTCAAACTATTGTGCATGGCCTCAACATAATAATATATACATGCTAATTATATCTCTGAAAAATATTAAGTATTTTTGTGCATACCACCACACTTCAAGCCATAATAAATTATAAAAAGGAGCAATCCCTGTTTTTCATAAGTAAACCTTGAATTCCAAATTTGTCTTTTCAAAATTCCAAATGCATTACTTTGTCCATTTTAGGCCTGCATTCCTCAAAATGGCCAAACGGAACCCGTATAGGATCATTCTGTCGTCCGTCTGTATGTTCATCAAACCAAAAAACCTAAAGGGTATTTCCCAATAAATTCAAATTTGATAAGAAGCTCGTAAGAAGAAGCAAAAAGTCTTAACATAATTAAAGGATAAAATCTGAAATCAATCGTCAATTTGTATATGTATGTTTTTACTTTAAATTTTGACGTGTTTCAATTCACTTTTGATATTTTTACTTTATTATAAATACTTGATGCCCTCACAGACTTCGTTCTGTCAAAGGGGGAGGGGGAGGATTTCTTAAAATCCGTTCTTAGCTGACCTCTACATGGCAAAAGTAATATTCCTACCAAATTTAAAGTCTCTAGGTCTTATAGTTCCAGAGATATCGTGATAAGTCAATCTATCTATAGATCAGCTCCTATATATATATATATATATATATATATATATATATATATATATATATATATATATATATATATATATATAATTGACGTATATAAGCGTAAGGGGCCGAGTTAGCACATAGCTAAGTGCATCTACGTGCGTCTACAAACATCTCACCCATCTGACCCAGTGCCGTCGTCGCTGATGTTGCTGTGTGTGTCCAGAGAGTTGTCTGGCGCGTGCGACCGACCGCTCGAGAACACGCTGAGATCTGCCGTACTGGTAACACTGGTGTCGGCGAGAGAGCGACGCGACCCGAGCACCGACACAGAGTCCTCGCACCGGACACCACTAGCAACACCGCTGTGATCTAATATAACAGATTATTACACTTTTTGATTATTATTAGTATTTCAGTGAATATCGACTGTAACTTTTTTTAAATAATGATTTCTTTTTGTAACTGGCAATATTGTTATAACTGTTTCAAAACACATAAAAAAGAAACATATTTTTTATTAAACTTTAACCTTTTTTTCCTTTTTTAACCTCGATACATTTATTTATACCAAATATTGGCAACTAACATTAATATTATCAAATATATCAGAAGCAAAAATATTCTAAAAATAAAACATCATGCAAAATGATACTTACCCCAAAAAAATGCTCACAGATACACAAATCAAGCAAAAATGTGCCAAACGTACATGCAAAATAAAAATTGCGTAAAAAACAATCTCTGCTCATAATCGTCATATTTATTAGATGTATTTCTTAAAACGCTATAACTACTTTCACATTGTCACAAAAATTATCAGTAATGTTTTTTCTTAAACACTTTTCTTGGCTTGTCATTTATAAGGTAAGTATATTTTTTCTGGCTACGTAGGCTTTGGGTGGGGGAGTCTTGAAGAATATTCATCGAGGCTTGAGAATTGTGAAGAGGTACCGTGTGCCGTTTACATTCGTCTGAATAAAAATTAATATTTCTTTACTTTCCTCGTATTTACTGTACATATTCGTAATTAATTAGGTAAAGCACATCTTTAGATTAATCAAATATTGGCCAGACTTCTACAGCATTAAAAAAATACACTTCATGAAGGTGCCTATTTACAGTAAACATAAATCGCGCTGTGCGTTTTCTAAACATCCTAAATGACATCTACCTAAATATCAAAACATACCAGATTTAAATTTTGATACTGTTTCCTACATTAAGGATCCTCGTACGGACGGCAAAACTATAAATAAAGAAATATTTAAAATTGTATATTCTAAATGAAAAGCACATCCACCTCGTCGATAAAAAGTGATGAAAAAAATACGAAATGAATCAAACTCTTCGATTTATTATGTGAAGTATTGCATTCAAATATTGTTAATGTAAAAACTAAAAAGTAAACACTATTTATGACAAAGTGATTAAAATTAATGATATGGGGTGGGTTTATGTATGAAACTATTGTAAATGTGGTCCGATCAGATTTTGAGCAGAGATTATTTTTATACTAAACCAACATAACGTATAAGTGTGTGTCTTTAAGCCAAAACGTGGTAAAAATGTTATAAGTGTTTTAAAAGATTGTTATAAAATGAATGGATTATTTGCATAATGCAAAAGCATGAAAGGAAAACTTATTTAAAATTTTGGGAATGGCCCGCTAAGTTCAAAATTAAAGAAACAAGCAATATTGATATTTAAAGACATAATTAATAAAATCTATAACGAAGCTGTTGTATTCCATACAATAATGAAATGACTGTCAATCCGTTTACCATTACGACACTCGATTTCACTACCAATGCGCGCCAAAAAACAGTGATCGCAATTTGTTGAACTCAATGAACCATTCCAAGTAATCTTAATCTATATGTTAAATGTGATGTTAATCATGACATAAACCCACCGCCATACCACCATGCTAGTGCAAGATAGATTCAATGACTCCACTGACCTCTAGTGTTTATCGTCATTTAATGAAAAATGGCAAGCACAAAATTCCATATCAAATATTATGACCCGAAACAATGTACACAAAAATACAAAAAGTTTCATACCATTACACGTTTTAAATATGAATGTGAAATAACGCAATCATAAATATTATTTCTAGAAATTAAAACAAGCATACAATATTACAAAAAAAAAATATACTTATTAAATATAATATATTGTACAATATAACATTCTAATGCAATGTTTGTGAAACCAACATAAATATTAAATAAAAAGCTAACAGAATCGATTTTATTTGGCAAGAACATGAGCAACGCTAGGAGCAACGGGACTAGTCACTAGTAGATACTTCATATCGATATTTGATGCTTGAACTTAGTATCGATAGCATCGCTTGGGATTGGATTTTTCAAATTTTATAAAGGCAATATATATTTTAAGTTATTTAACGTACCCCAAGCAAGAATTACGAAAATATAAACAAATAGCAAGCACTCATTCATGACTTTTCAATATGTTTGATTTCATTTATTATAAGCTTTGGAAATGTTTAAGTCTATAAATATAGTTAATCTTATGTTTTGCAACTATACTTAACATAAACTATTTAAACAGACTTATTATTAGTGGAAAATTTGAACTTTACTTTGAATTAAACAAAATAAATACCTAGTGTTTAAACGAAGGTAAACCAGTCTCCAAAATAAAAAACTGCCTTTTTAGAATTGAAAATGATATATAGCCTATGTAATGTATATGTAATAAAATGTATGTATATATTAATTATGGTGTTTTTTTTTTTAAAGTTTTATATTTATTGCATGGAGAAAAATCAAAATGAATCTAGAATGAAAACACATGTATAAAAAAAAACCTGACTCTGACAACACTAATCAAAAAAAAAACAAAACAACAACTATTGTTCATATATTAATTGCATACAATTTCTTGTGAAAATGTTAACTAAAATAGTGTGACCTTAAGTAATTTACATTCTATATAGTATATATTGGAAAAAATATAAAATTCGGAATATTTAGTACTTAAAGCGTTTTGTACTACAGTTGTAAAAACCTTTATTACCCGACCAGCAGGTAAATCTTATTACACTACATATAAAAGAAAAAAATGTTTTATAAATTTAAATTGTAAAAAGTTAACTAAAAAATGATTCTAAGGCTAAGTGAAACCTTTACTACATTTTCGAGCTGCATAAATATCTGCCGATACTTATACCTACCGAGGTATCAAGACACATGTTTTGATTATAAGTTTTATATTCACTAATAACAGAATTAAATTAAATTTTACTTCCCCAGTTTTTTTACAAAATTTTTCAGTATAACGTCTTTTCTTTTTTTGTTGTCCCATAAAATATATACGATTAAGTAGTTGATTTATTTACAATACATTTAATGATTTAAGTAAAATTATATGATAAACAATAACAAGGCATGCATAATGTATACAAAAAGTAACGGCATACAATAGCAAACTCTTTAGTATGACAACTATGTTATAAACTAAAATTATGAACGTCAGCTCACTTACGACGGCACTACGTTTGGATTTGATATTTCTTCTAAACATTTTATATATTCGAGAATAAATTTGAACACTATAAATTATAATTTCGCATTTATTTGATAGAGTTACATATATATATATATGTAACTCTATATATATATATGTAAAACTATATATATATATATATATATATATATATATATATATATATATATATATATTCTACAATAAATTCCAACACTAAATTATAATTCCTAATTTATTTGATACAGTGTCACCATCGAGCATATAACCGGAACATGACATTACCGCTCTAATGTTATGTTTTGTATGAAAACAAATTCCGCCAAATTCGTGCTGCGACGCTTCTGCGCTCTAATTGGCCGGCTGATGGCCGTCGATGGATGATTGGCCGATGGGACGTGCATTATACAAATCACTGGTTAGTTGAATTACTATTACGTCAGTGACTAATCACTAGCCAGTTTCGGAATTTTATGGCTCACGTTACTAGTCTATCCGGTTATATGCTCGATGAGTGTCACCTATGCAAGGGAATATATAGGCTATATATTAATAATTTTGTGGCATAAGTGATGTTGAAAATAATATTAATGATGTTGGAAATAGTTCTCGTGATGTCGAAAATGGTAGTGATGTTTGTGTATTTCTGGCAATAACCCCAACTATTAGCGTTAAAATACAAAAAATGTTCAAAGTTCAAAACGATGATACATTATGGATCTTCATTAGTCGTATTATTTTATAACTTGCAGGCGCAGGCTACTACAGACTGCAAGCGATCTAGCGTTTTCCATTATCCATGTTTAAAATTGATACATTTATTAATAATTTATTATAATATTATTAATTTTAGATCTTAGTTGCAGACCACACTTTCAGCCACGTATAGATCTGTTGTAGAAATGTTGGACTGTGGACATGTAGTACTTTGCTATCTAAAATGGCTAGTAAAATGTTTAAGACGCTTGAATCTCACTAACTCACGTAGGGTTGCCGTCATTTTTGAGCTCAATTTACATTTCTTTTATGGCGCAATATATATTACATACAAATGTATAGCTTGATTACGATAAGTCTTGTGTAACATACGGATGCTACACTAATATTATAAATCCAAAAGTAACTATTAGTCAGTAACCTTATGCTGGTAACCCAACCTAATTTCTAAATTTGGCAATAAGACATATTTATCTAAATAATAATCATTACATATTATACGAATAACAAAAATGAAATCAGTGTACCCGGACGAAGGCGGAGGCAAAAGGTCGTTTCCTCAAAATTCAATTTTGTTACTTGATCTCCTTAGTCTTTTGTGTATCAACATGTATATAATAGCTATATCATAGTTTTCCGCAAAGTAGCACCTAATTCTACTTTCTATTAATAGTAATAATTTGTAAATTATATCTAAGTAATTTGTATTACAACTTACTTTAGAACAGCAATCTACTTATACTAGAATAAGGTACTAATTGGAGTCAAGAAACGAATGCTACAATCCCTACTTAACTGTCTTTTCGTTTGCTTATAATTCCATTTGGTGTTTAATAAAGTGTATATTCTAAACTTTACACGACAATAAGTATTAGCGTTACGTGTGCCATCGAAAACGAGCCTCGTTCATAAATGTGTGAAGTGATCAGAACTAAGGCTTTCGTTGGATGAAGTACGTGACGTCGAGAGGGATGCCTCCAAATTACCTGAAACAGTATCGCTCTGGGAGACGCGCATATCCTGCAACTCTAGTGCGGCTTTCTCGCGACTGAAAATCAAAGGAAACTATTAATTACTGTTAAATGTGCAACTCGATTTTAAATTAACAGGGATAGGAACAAGACATCCTTGGACAATGTCGAAATATCGAGCTCCGCGAAATAAAAGTGAAAAGTATGGTAAATATCACGTTTTAAATAAAAACTAAGCTAACCAGTCACAGGGACTACCGATAGAAGTGAAAACAAAACAATTAAATTCAAATACCTATAATAGACTGTAAAAGATTATGACAACCTAATTTAAACCGCGCACAAAACGGACGCATGACATTGACATTTCAGTGTGTTTGACTATTGGTTATGTAAACAAATATAGCATAATCTTATACAAATAAATCAAACGTCATATAAACGTCAAATAGCGTCTCATAATGAGTGAGAGACTGACAAACCAAGGACCCACGCTACTCGTTACTTCATTTTAATAACCTTTTTTTAAATTGTATTATTCATCAATAAACGCTTTAAATCAGCTCGTTTCCGTTTGCTGCTGAATATAGGAATTTTTAATGTACACTAAGATTACCAAGTTATTGTTATCAAAACCCTGCGTAAGTTATATCTGAAACAATTTATATATTACGGTTATATTCTGGTATAAAAACAATATCTTTTTTCAAAGATCAAGAGCGAGTGAGTTGAAAAATTGTATTTTTTTGTAAGGGTTCTAAATCGACTGTCCTTTTGCTATAATTTCATCTATAAAAAAATAATATAATAACGATATACCTACATAACTTCTTTACACGACATGTATGTTTTATATTATACGTTTTTAAGTTAAATTTAAGATAATTACAGACAGGTTGCATTAACAGAATATTATATTTTTTTTGTAAGGGTTCTAAAACGACTGTCCTTTTGCTATAATTTCATCTATAAAAAAATAATATAATAACGATATACCTACATAACTTCTTTACACGACATGTATGTTTTATATTATACGTTTTTAAGTTAAATTTAAGATAATTACAGACAGGTTGCATTAACAGAATATGATATTTTTTTTGTAAGGGTTCTAAAACGACTGTCCTTTTGCTATAATTTCATCTATAAAAAAATAATATAATAACGATATACCTACATAACTTCTTTACACGACATGTATGTTTTATATTATACGTTTTTAAGTTAAATTTAAGATAATTACATACAGGTTGCATTAACAGAATATGATATATTTTTTGTAAGGGTTCTAAAACGACTGTCCTTTTGCTATAATTTCATCTATAAAAAAATAATATAATAACGATATACCTACATAACTTCTTTACACGACATGTATGTTTTATATTATACGTTTTTAAGTTAAATTTAAGATAATTACAGACAGGTTGCATTAACAGAATATGATATTTTTTTTCTTTACCGCCGGGAAATGCTCCGATGCATCCCGCAGGGGAGTGGGTCTCCCCAGGCTAGTATGTGGGACTCACTGCGCACGAAAGGTGGTAAGGTGGACGCAGCTCTACCCACTAAAACCCGGCGAGTGCCACCAATGCCGCCTTTGGTGAGGTGCCCCGGATCTAATGAGTAAACAGGGCACCTCGACGGCTAGTCGCTTAGGGGACCGACGCCACCTCCACAGAGAGGTTGTCCCGCACCACAGAACAACACCTCCCAACGTCGGGACAGTACAATGGGGTGAGGTTCCCGTCCTTGCCCCCTGCTCTTTTGTCCCCTCTACTTATAAGAGGGGTACAAAGAGCCCCCTCGGCTCAATTAGCTTAAAAAAGTTGCCGGTCACACCTCAGGCTACTGAGCCCCACCGCCACGACAAGGCCTAAACCATGGTGGGGATATAATGATATATAGTCCAGCAATAGTTATTTTTTATAGTTATCATATATCTGTAGATTTTTAGAGCACGCACAATAACTTCAATTTAAATAAATAAACTAGACCTTTCAGCGTATGAATAGCTCCATCTATTTTATAGCACTTACCGTAATATGACCGTAGCTCTGGCTTGTTTCTCAGTCTCTGAAAAATTCTCTGCGCGCTGTCCAATCTTCAACTTCTTGTCAGGCTCCACAAACATGCCGAGGGGGCGTTGAGGTAACTCCGCGGGGGGAGGGGGGCCAGGGTAGTCCAGTTTGGCCTTCTTCAATTCCTCCATAGACCTCTGCAGGTGGTATATCACTACGTCGTCTTCATAACCAAAATCCTTGTGTAACTTCACCTGAAACATGCAAAATTGTTTACAGAACTGAACAGAAAGGTTACAAATTAATAATACATACATACATTGACTGGCCTGTTGGTCTAGTGGTTAGTGACCCTGACTGCTAAACCAGAAGGTCGTAGGTTCGATCCCCACCCAGGTAAATGTTTGTGTGATGAGCATGATCATTAATTGTTCTGTGTCTGTGTGTAATTTATCTATAATATGCATGTATTTAGAAATACATAGGTATTTATCAGTTGTCTGGTTACCATAAGAACAGGCTCTGCCTAGTTTGGGATCAGATGGCTGTGTGTGAGTGTTGAGTATGTGAACATATTATATTATTATCATATAACTGTCATTGTTGTTAAGGTGTATAAGTTTCTATATTGTTTGGGTCAATTAGGCCTAGTATAAAATAAAATCAAATTCATAGGTAATAAATAAATACTTAAAGTAAATAGTCTACAGTCATTCTTCAGAGCGATGATGTAGAGAGATGTAAGCACAAAAATTATATACACTGTCGAACTTTTTACCGAAATCCTAATAGGTTACTATCAAACAACAAACTCAATTTAAAGCGCAATTAAATTAATAATATACTGCGATGAATGTAGCTACTAGTCGGACAATAATAAACAAAGTATTATTTTATTATCTCGTCCCTTAGAAAGGTATCAGAAAGTAATTAAACTATCAAAATTGTCCCAGATTTTTTTAATGTTAGTTTTATAGGCAAACGGGCTGACCCCGCCATGGTTCTGGCCTTAACGTGGCGGTGGGGCTCAGTAGCCTAGGGTGAGCCCAACACCTTGGACGAAGCTAATTAAGCCGAGGGGGCTCTTTGTACCCCTCTTATAAGAAGAGGGGACAAAAGAGCAGGGGGCAAGGGGGCGAAGGTGGGAACCTCACCTCATTGTACTGTCCCGACGTTGGGAGGGGTTGTTCTGTGGTGCGGGACAACCCCTCTGTGGAGGTGGCGTCGGTCCCCTAAGCGACTAGCCGTCGAGGTGCCCTGTTTACTCATTAGATCCGGGGCACCTCACCAAGGCGGCACTGGTGGCACTCGCCGGGTTTTAGTGGGTAGAGCTGCGTCCATTTACCAACTTTCGGGCGCAGCGAGTCCCACTTACCCACCTGGGGAGACCCACTCCCCAGGCGGGATGCCTCAGAGCATTTCCCGGCGTAAAAGAAAAAAAAAAGGCAAACGGGCTGATCAACTACACGATGGTAAGTGGTCAACGTCACCCATGAACATAAACTAGTTTACCTGGAACGAGCCCAAGCAACTCTTTTATGTTGCCTATCCTGAGACATAAGATGTTAAGTCGGTGCCAGTAATTACACTGCCTGTCTTGCCCTTCTCTCCGAAACACAGCAAAGCTGTTTCACGGGTGAAACAAGCAAGATGGTGGTACCCATGTAGCCGGGAGCGCGGCACAGCGCTTCCCCCTCCCACCTTTCTACCTAAACGAGTTTTGGATTTGACATCATCTTGAGAATTTCACATCTGCATACAGTAACAAAATATAAATAAATAATTTGAAATAAATAAATATTGCGATTATAAATTGAGATATAAACTACCCTATCTCCCAAGTTGAACCAAATTACAAATGCTTACAAAATTTGATAAAAATTGGTTCAGTAGTTTCGGAGTTTATCGCGAACATACATCGTGACACGATTTTTTTATATATATAAGATAATGAACACAGAGTGTTGATAACAATAAACAAGTAATCTTAGTACATCATTAAAAAACCTATATTCAGGAGAGCGATACGAGCAGATTATAGAGTCTGGTGATGAATTACAAATGTACACTGACCTTATTATTGGCAATCAAGAACTTGCATACCGGTAAGTGATCTTAAGTAATCTGCCTTGCCCTTAAGTGTCCAAGTATTTCATTTAATATTACAGTACGAGAATTTCGGACTATGTACACATATGTGGCAGTAATATGGCACGATCGATGCTCGAATACACATAATAGAGACAAAAATTGTTTCAAGTTTTAGAGTAACGTCTTCGCCCATAGTTTGTTTTGTCGCCCATTTTGGCGATTTTTAATGAGACGTCACTTTATGTAAAGTGACGTCTCATTAAATCATTAAATGTAATTACCAGATACGCTAATATGTAGGGATTTTCATAGAGAATCAGCGATAAACATTTATGTAATCAGGAGTTCCACCGATTTACCATATAAATGTGTGAAAGTAACTGTCTCTCTGTTGCGCCTAACTATTGTTGTGATTTTGATACAATTTGACAAGGATATGGATCATGTTCTGAATAAAAGAATGTTTGTTACTGTAAATCTGTTGTATCTAAATTACAAGAATTACGGGTGGCGGGGATCGGCTGTCGTAGCGTTAATTGGAAGACGCCTCAGTCTAGCAGTGGACGGAAAAAGGCTGACGATGATGATGATGATAATAATATTGCGTAACTATTATAAAATAATGGTATATTAACACACTATATTATGATCTTAACTTACCTGTATATAACTGACTATAAGATCCATATCGTTCAATTTCATTATCGCTTTCTTGTGCAACTTCAGTATCGTGTAAGCCATAGCCGTGATAACACGCTCACCGTCCAATAGGTATATATCCCACACCCTCAAGCACAGACTGAATGGCACTCGCTCCACAAAACACACAAAGAACCATTTCAGTGAATAAAGTATCGCATCAAGGCCAAACTTATCAAAATGAACCTTCAGCTTTGGCATAAACTTAACGAGTATTTTGTCATGGTGCTCCAAAAACCTTGTCAGCTTAGGAAATCCCTCCACGTACAATCCATGCATCGCATATTTCTTATCCGATAAAAGGATCACCAGAGCCCAAAACGCGTCTTCTTCATCCATGTACATAAGTAATACACCTGCTAATCCAGACATACCTTGGCAGTAACCAACTTCTGAGTTGTACATACTATAAGCGCATAGGACATTGAACAACGAACATTGCTTCTCTGAATACCGTTCCCTATAGAACTGATGTTCACGAAACTGTCTGTTGACGTCTGAATCTATCTGCCTCACGTCAGTAGACCATTGTTTGGCTAGTTTTAACATTTCCCGATACTTGTGAGGATTCTCCGTTTTGATTCCGTTGACATTAAGCAGTTTACACCATATTCGTATTCGAAGTGAATTTGGAATGCCTTTGTATATTCTTCTATGCAGTTTCTCCTTTGTGCCGGGAGAACCCCACTCTCCGAGCATCTTAACCCATTTTTTCTCTCTCTCAACTTCCACGTTGACCTTTTGCGGCGCCGTTTTCTGCGGCAAGCGTTCGTCATGTATGAAGCCATATCTGAAATAGATTCGATATCAGAAACCTTTATAAACGACATTTTCCGATATTTCTATAACATTACAATAGAATATTTCCTAACGGAAAATGAAAGTAGGTAACTTTGAAAATATAAAAAATCTATATTTCTATATCCTACCAATATTATAAACGCGAAAGTTTGTATGTATGGTTACTCTTTCACCCAAAAACTACTGGAATTTAATAAAACTGAATGGAATTTAATAAAACTTTACAACAATAAACTTATACACCAGAATAACACTATCGGCTATAATTTATCTCTGTACTACCACGGGAATGGGAAGTACGCGGGTGATAAAGGTTTAATATTTATTTAAAAAATCCTTATTTCAATCACCGAAAATATTACCATGTCAATTGGGATGTTGACATTTTTTTTTAATTGATTTTATTTGATAGGTATACCAACTATACCCTACATAAACACGAAAAAAATACTTTTTTGAAGAAATATGTGTATAATTTTAATAAAAAAAAAAACGTATATAAAAATAAATAATAGTTAAAAAAAACTAAAAAATACGCTTTAAGGTTACAAAAGTCGCTCATCTTTCCATATAAACGCCGAACAGTAATTAAAACAATGTTTGACGTTGACCATGAAAAACTAAGTATAATATCAATTGATCTCGTCGTTATACACATACATTACGATTTGGGTATCGAAAAAAATTATACATTTAAAAAATACAAGCTTCTAAACTTTCGTATTTCAACACTGATTTTAGCGCAACTTTGGGCGTAAATAAATAGTATACCGAGCACGAAAGCTCAAAAATAAAGCCCGTACAGACATAGTTAAGTTATTCAAAAGATAAAATAAATTTATTTTGAAAAGATACAGTTATTCGTTTTTCTATAATAACTGTTTTGCTAAAAGGACATTTTCGGAATGAATCATGTTTTATGTGTATTATTTGAGGAAAATTTATCAATACGTTGCACATACATACGTACGTGACATACCTCAAACAATACGTTGCATATATATATATATATATATATATATATATATATATATATATATATATATATATATATATATACCTAACGTATTGTTTGAGGTATTGCTTGACGTATGTATTGTGCAATGTATTTAAATTTTCCTCAAACAATACGTTAGGTATATGATATAGTTTGGGACTTTCCTCATAGAATACACATTTCCCCAAACTATACAAAATCTTAACGAAAAAGTCGTCAAACAAGTCGTTGCACATATATATATATATATATATATATATATATATATACACAAGAATTGCTCATTTAAAGATATAAGATAATAATAATAATATCTATTGGACACTTTCACACCACGTCAATCTGGCCCCGTACTAAGTACTCGATGCACTTGTGTTACGGGTACCAGACAACGGAAATATATTTAATACTTTTATACTATACATATATTTAAGATTTTTATTATATAATAAACATATTTAATACACAGCCATGACCAAGGAACACAGAAAATATTTTTTGTTCCCTGGCGGGATTCGAACCCGCAACCTCCGGCTTAAGCGCCAACGCGCTTACCACTGAGCTACAGAGGTCGTCAAATTAATTTATATAATTAATTTAAGACAAATAAGTAAATAGACTCTTAAAATGTTATTTGAGGTTTTCAAAACTGTCTTCAATTTGTAAAACATAACTTTACATGAATTTGTAACATGTGGTAAGTCCCTATTTCCAAGTTAATAATTCTATAATAAGAAAACTTGTGGCATTTTTGGATATATAGTTGTGGAGATTGTAATGTTACACTTTATAATATAGAAGCGAAAAAGTGTAGGTTCAACCAATATGGGATTGGTCATTCAATATAGTTGTATGAACCATATGAGTCATTAAATTGTACTTAGAATTAAATAAATATAATCTTATATATAAAATTTCCATGTCACAATTTTAGTTACCGTACTCCTCCGAAACGGCTTTACCGATTTTTACCAAATTTTATATGCGTATTCAGTAGGTCTGAGAATCGGCTACTATCTATTTTTTATACCCCTAAGTGATAAGGGTGGTCAACCCCTCAAATTTTAAAAGTTAACGCGGGCGAAGCTGCGGGCAACAGCTAGTATGGTTATATTATTGAATTTAATTGATGCTTTCCAAAACGATTTCGGCTACGGCGAAAAGCTTCTGATAAATGAATATACTTTTAGTCAAGTGTCATTACGTTGATGAGCTCTCAAGTCTCACTTCAAGTGCCTCTAGCACATCTTTATATCTTAAAAACTGACCACCGCGTTTCCGCTTAACATCCATCCGTTCTGAATAAAAGATGCGCTTCGCTATCCTCTCTTTTGGCATTCTAGGGATGTGCCCACACCAACGCAGTTGCCGTCGCATTAGGAAGGCTTCCATTGCGCAAATATGCGCGCGCCGTAGAACATTCGTGTTTTAGATTTTACCGGGTGTTAAAAGTAAGATGGATTTGTACGAATTACCATCCGCATCGCCTTTGTTTTTATAGAGCACGTATGAGGGACACCTTAAAATAGGCGAGTTTAAGGCACGTCCACATCTTTGAGAATAATAAAATGGTTGTGTGTAGTTCCTCTACCCCATACTTGATCAACTCACCTGGAATGTTGTCAACACCGACTGCCTTCTTATTTTGTTGGGCCTTAATAGCATCAACAACTTCTTCTAGTGTTAGTGGTTCGTCTAGAGTAGAGGCCCGAAGATATTCTGGTAGAGATTTGATGAAGTCTAGTAGATCTGCTGTTCGTTCAACGTTTACTAAGTGATTAAAATACTCAGCCCAAAGTCAAATCAAAATCAATTATTTTTAATTCATAATAGTACCAATAGAGTATCTTTTTAAAAGTCAATTGAATCTACCACCGGTTCCAAGGCAAGCTCACTGACAAGAACCAGCGAAACAAACTAAGTGGAACTAGTCTTTTCTTCTTTAAAGTTTTAAGTACTTCATCCTTATTGGACATAAACGAGCCATCGGATGACTTTAAAGGTACACTTCTGCGGGACGTAGATCCAGTCAAATTCCGTACCTCACTAAAAATTAAACCTAGCTAGTTTGCGTCTGCAAGCCACTGACGAACCTTGTCCTCCCACCACTTGCTTTTGACATCGACACCTGTTCGTATTCTGCCCGGGTTTCTTGAATTTCAAGCTTTTGCAAATTAAGAAAGAAAGGGCTTGCTCTACTGTGTCTTCTTGCTAAATTAAGACGCCGGTGCTTTTGCCGCCATTTGTGAAAGCTATTCATAAAAACTATGATTAACCTCGTCACTTTTATCTAGAGTTGAAACATACACCCTAATAATGCTCAGGTATGTTTCGTTAACAAGAAGACGGTCATATGTACTTACAGGGTGTTCATTTAACTTAGCAGCAATATTGTTTTTGATTACGAGTCCTACGCCAGATCCACTCGGCCTTGTTACAGGTCTGCCTTTCTAAAAGAACCTGTAACCAACACCTCTTACAATAAGCTCGCCTTCGTCAGCTAGATGGGTCTGACTTGAAGCTGCGATGTCAACATCATACCGTCCGTGCTCTCGAGCTACAATAGCAGTCTTTCGTTCAGGGCACGCATTAACAGGTCTGTCTAACAGGGTACGCACATTACAGGCACCAAAAGTCATTTTCTTAGGTATTTTTTGCTTTTTCCTATTTATATTCGATTTTCTTCGATCACAAGTAAAAACACCCGTTGTTGCTACTTCCCGCGAGATTTGGGACACCTTTTTAAGTCGCCTCCCCGGCTTAGCTGGGGAAATAGTGCCTCTCTAAATGTAGCTGCTTCGTCGCAGAGGATGCTACCGAATCGCGCTGTCACCCCATTGAGTCAGACTTCATGCAACTTGCGTAAAGTAACCACATAAAGACTTCACATAGTAATCGTACAAGTCTCCCCTCGATCAGGTTTAGCCCACGAACCGACGTGGGTTACCAGGGTGTGCCCGTTGCGTGCAACTTCTTGGAGCTTGGAGGTGAGAGATTGCAGGTTGGAGTTGGTTCGGTTCCGTTCCCTTATACAGGATCGGCTAACAGGGGAAATACCACTCACTAACAACTTTTTAAGGGTGATCAACCCCCTATTTTTATTTTTTAGACTTTTATTTTATTTTTTTAAGTACCTACTAGCTGTTGTCCGCAACTTCGCCCGCGTTAACTTAGATTTACAGCCGTACGCGGATTGATGATTATTATTTTTATAGCCTAAGTTACTCCTTATAACATGAAACATCAGCTATCTACCAGTGAAAGTCCCATCAAAATCGGCCCAGCCGTTTCAGAGATTAGCCGGAATAAACAGACGGACAGAAAGACAAAAACAATTAAAAGGGCTATTTTGGTATATGTACCGTCAACCGTGTATACATCCATATGCATTCCATAAAAAGCTGTTATTACAAAGACACTCCACTCCAATCTAAAAAAAATATTTATCTGTATAGATGATAACGATATGGTTATAAATCTAAGCCGACGCAGGCGAAGCTGCGGGGGCAACAGCTAGCATACACATAAAATTGAATATTACACATTTGATTTTTAACATTAGTCGACAAATGGGTTTGCACAAATAAAACGCAAAAGCTAAGTAAAGCGCAGAGATTTGGCTTTGCGAATTCTATCTTTCTAAAGGCCGTAAATTGACATTATAAGACACCTTTCTATAGAAGAGGGGGGCATACGGACAGTCGGTTCATCTGGTGGTAAGTGATCAAGGTCATCCATAGACATGATTACTGTGTAAATTACTATAAGTATGTCACTGATGAAAATCATCAAGAGAAACCGATTTCCAAGAATGCACAATAATAGACCACTTTAATGGTTATTGTAACTATGATAATTGGTCAACAATGAAAAAACTAAATATCTATTGTTATAGATAGGTGTTTACTTTTTCTCATGTTGATTGCTATGTTGCAATAGCTAAGAAAACTAGGAAAGTTTCACCCGGATGGGCTTGTCAATGCTCACAATTAGAGAGGCCTTACTAGTATTTTATAGAGCACAAATAAGATATTTTAGAGGACGGAGTGTTACCTTTTCTTTTCTTTAAAGCCGGGAAATGTTCTCAAGCATCCCGCGGGGGAATGAGTCTCTCCCCACACGGGTATGTGGGATTCGCTGCGCCCGAAAGCTGGTAAGTGGACGCAGCTCTACCCACTAAAACCCGGCAGGTGCCACCAATGGAGCCTTTGGTGAGATGCCCCGGATCTAATGAGCAAGCAGGGCACTTGACCTCGACGGCTAGTCAGTCCCTTAAGGGACCGACGCCACCTTCACAGAGGGGTTGTCCCGCACCATACAATAACCCCTCCCAATGTTGGCAAGAGTCATAACAGAGCGAAAAGCAACAGGCTACCAGATAACATGATATTATCCGACAGTAAAGCGGTACTTCAAGCACTAAACTCATACACAACAAACTCGGGC
Source organism: Helleia helle (assembly GCA_963853865.1). Lineage (NCBI taxonomy): Eukaryota > Metazoa > Arthropoda > Insecta > Lepidoptera > Lycaenidae > Helleia > Helleia helle. The sequence goes on from OY971420.1 coordinate 14,094,667, forward strand.
CTAATTCATGAATGCCACTTTTACCTCGAAGGAGCATACGAGTTTAGCACACCTTGACCCTTCAGTGGATAAAGGGGCACAGTGGCTCCAGGGGCAATGATGCAGCGGACGAGCTGGCCAAACGTGGAAACGTTCAAATATGGTAGTCAAAGGCAATAAACCAATGACTAAGCCAATTAAGGACATGGGTTATTATTATTTAAGGGTGGGGACACCAGCGAGGCCAGACGGGTAATCAGTCCTCATTACCGGGACCATTTCACCCAATTCCCCAGAAGGACATGGGTTAGAATGCATGCAAGCACACTACACAGAGAGCTCTGGATGAGCAGAGACGATTATAGACAGGCAAAGGAAGCGATGCCAATCTGCAACCCACGGGTCTCCCGTTAATTATTGCTACTAAAACGACCAGAACTGCGCCTCTTAACAGGCACCTTAACACAACAAAACATTATAACAAACATCTTTTCACTATAGGTGTTACGGACAGTCCGCTATACAGAGCCTGCGTAGTGGAAGAGGAAACAGCAGCCCACATACTGCTGGAGTGCACAGGAGTAGCATCTCTACGGGTTGCCCATCTCGGATACCCTAGAACTCTCCGGGAGATCTGCGCTGATGTCAAGAGGCTGCTAGCATTCTTGCAGGAGCTCAACTGGCAGTGCTTAAAGCTCACAGCATGCAAAATAGACGCAAAAGCGTCGAGTTGCGGAAACCAGCCTGACCTCAAGTATGTGCCTGCTAAATGGAAAATAGCAACTGTCGTTCCTATATACAAAAAGGGAAAAAAGCTTGTACCTGCCAAATATTGACCAGTTAGCTTAAAACTATGGAAACATAAAAGAAAAATTTCTAATGAAAGAACAAATTATTTTAGAGGAGCATGGATTTGTACCAGGTCGATCAATATCTCCTAAATTACTAATATAGACTTTACGAATGGACAAAAAATTATGATAAAGGAATTCCAACTGATGTCATTTACCTAGATTATGACAGTGGCATTTGACTGTGTACCTAACGCCTGATACAAAAAATAGGACACCTGAGTATAAGTGGAAAACTGCTGGTGTGGGTTTAAATGATTTTTTCTTAAAAAAAGAACCTTCCGAGTATGTATTGAAGCCACTTTGTCTAAGCCCAGAAATTTACTCAGAACTCTCCCGCAAGGAACCGTTCTTGGACGGAATACTCTTCACTTTGTACCCGACGTTTCTCAAAAATGTTCTTGCACAGCCCTTCATGTTAGCCTCATGCAGCTTCATGCCAGCCACAGATGGTACCAAGTTTTTTGGGAACCCTCAGTCAGTCGCCAAATATTAATAAAACGATTTCAATGCTACAAGTATTTGGACCCAAAAATGCAGACTCTAAATATAGAAAAATTGCCAGTCTTACACATTGGGAAGAATAATCCTCATAAAAAAATACTACCTTGGATCTCAGCAATTGGTACATGTTGGGTCACAATTCACAAAGACATCTAAGCATCACTATAACAACTGAACTGAAATGGGAACAGCCTGGAACAAACTCCCTGAAAATGTCATTATGGCACATATATATCTTCAAACTATTTAACACACACGCATCTGCTTATTAAGCCGCTAGTGTGGTTTCCATATTTATTATATGGTTTGATGAAGGTTTGCTTGTAATTTCCATATGGAGCTTCTAAATTATCATATACAAAGTTTATTGGGATACTTTGATAAAAATAAACTGTGTAATATCCGAAGTTTTATATCATACTGGTACTAAACTATTGTATTATTGCATAACCTAATTATCAGTAACTTGTATCAGAATTTGCCTTTTTAAGCGGATGCTCATAACAGATAAATATAAAATTGTTTATAATTATGTATTATATTATATGGCTTTTATATTAAAACAAATTAATATTTTCAGTTGTATACATATTACCATATTTATATATGGTAATATGTATACAACTGAAAATATTTTAACCAATATTATTTTTAAAACAGATACACATAAAGATTGTCAGATAAAGTAGAATTACATTAAAGTACTAGCGAACCTAATAGACTTTGTCATATGCAAAACATTTTATAGTGGACTTAAATGAATCGAAATTCGAAGCCATTCTTAAATCTACTTGAATACACAAAATTTCAATAAAATAAGTCCAGTTGTTTAGAAAGAGTTCAGAGACACAGACACAGAAGAATTATTTATATAAGGATATCATCACAGCTGCAAAACATGTCAATTTTTGTTTTTAATTAGTTAATTATGGATGAATTCATATGTAATGAATACATATTATGCCCAGAGCCAGCCAGAGCCGAGGTTTGCCATATCCGTGTTAGCTTTCAACTAGAGGATGTAAACGATAAAATGATTTTTGATATTTTATTTAGATAAAACTATAATCTGAGACATTTTTGAAGGGTTTGTATAGACCCATCTACGGAGAAAGTTAAGAGGCTTAAATCGGTCCCATTAGCCCATAAGATGTAAATCTCTTTTTAAAATAGGTATGTTTGTTATTTTTTCTGTTACAAAAGTTACCTAAACATGTATTGAAAACTAACAAAATAAGGTTTTTATCATGAACTATTCGTAATATATATAACTAACTTATATTTACATATATTTTGGAACTACTAAAAAAGATTGAGATTATTGAGGTCTCTTTATCTTTATCTTTCTTTATAAAGAAAAATGTAGAGAGATGTGGAAAGAACACTTTGACGTGAGGTCATTAACAAAGGGCATATGGTACAAAACCATCCAACCCTCTCTGAACCGACTGTCATGGTTTGATGGTGCGTCCGTCTCAAGGTCCGATATTGTGATTGCCCTGCGTTTACGATCCGGACATATTCCGCTTAACAGCTTCGCTTTTTTAATGGGTAAAACTAATACACCAAACTGCACTGAATGTGATGTCGCAGAAGACGTATATTACATCATCGTGGAGTGTGTCCGGATTGAGGCTGAGAGGCTGGCATTCATACATCAATATAATTATGATCTCCATGAGGTAGGTAGATGTAATAGCATTTTGGCTTTCCCACTGTCAGAGGAGGCCAAAAGCCTATATAAATTAGTTAAGTTAGCACTAAGTCGTAGAGATTAAGAAATTATGTTGTTCTGGAATTATGAGGGTGGCATGGTCGCTAGCGACAAAACCCTCTATAAATAAATAAAGAAAAAAAAAAAAAAAAAAATTGAGGTCAAAATTTTCATTGCATCCTCTTAATGCTAAGAACTAAATAAATATACAACAAAAATATCCTAAAAAGTATAACACATGCAAAATACAGCAAAACTTTCTTGAACATTGTTTCTTGAGATTTAATATATGAAAAGTTTGCACATTTACCAACATTACAGTGCACTTACAGTTGCAATAGCAAAATGGAAAAAATTAACAAAGCTAAAGTTACAGATTTTGTATCTGTAACTTATCATGCTTCTAGGATTAGTAATGATGGTGTAGGACTTTATATTATGTTTATTTTTGTCACAATAGTAATTTTTTGTCAGTCGCATAACATGAAAAAAAAAAAAAAACATTTGCTGCTGCATATCATTAACAATATAATTTAAATGGGTCAATTTCACAAACAAATGATAATAATTGACATTTTATACATATCATTCCAAAACAATCAAATATAAATGTACCAAGCTTAGAGGATGAGATATTGAAAAGAAAAGTTTAAACTTCCTTTATATATTAGTTGTATGGAATATGGTAAGTGGCACCCATGCAGCTTCTTCAGACATTGCCTATCCTGGATACATAATATAATGTAAGTCTCAGTGCTAGAGAAAAACAGCAAAGGTGTTTCACTAGAGAAATAAGAAGGATAGTGGTACAAGTGCACAACACATCCTCTCGGCAATCATAATTTAAAAAGTTGCAATAGTGACCTAAAGCAAGGTACCTCACCTAGCTTACAGTGGCTGTGCGAGCGATGATGCGTGTAGCATATAACATATCTGTTATGGTATCAAGTAAGTACATAGGCATGAGCATATAGTCAGTATTTAAATTTGATATGTGCATATTGTAGTGTATGTAACAATTTATTTAATTAATGTATTTATTTTCATCAGTTACCATAAGTGACTACTTAGGCCCATAAAGATACTTTAGTTTTATTTATTTACATAGAAATATATATAATTAGAAAACTTAAAATTGTGAGAGGAAAAAATTGTAAGCTATCTTTACACTATCCAAGTTTTAGCCTCTTTTACTAAAGAATAAAGCTGTCATTTTAAGGTAAATGGTGTGATTCAAAACGCATGATACTTTAAAGTACACTTCAAAGAGTTTGCCATCTTTTTAATTTGTAATAAAACAATGTTAATTAAGAACAGCTTTAGAGGACCTATTATATAGAAAACATAATTTTAGATAATTTTAATGCGGCTCAACATTGTATGTGGTCAAGTGGAAGGAGCTGATATTGGGGCACTCCAGCCCAAAGTTGAGAGCAGTATTCCGTGTGGGGCCAACTGCACCTTGTATAATGAAGGTGGTGGTGGAGTGAAGGCATGAAATACTGCTTCTCCTTACTGAGCACACAGAGTTTCTTTGATTGAAGATTTTTATCACACTAGAACTTTCTTTTTACAAACGACAAAAATATGGTAATATTAACTAAATAAATACTTATAATCTAGGTTAATAAATGAGAAAACACATAAAAGCCATTATTCAATAGAGATGACTTAAATTCGCGAGCTGCAAAATATGATATCGTATAAGTAATTTATACCTACAATAAAGAGAAATTTATATTATTTACGTTATAACTTTTAAATAATCACACCTGTCAGTTTTGTGATAATCTTCAAACTCAGGATCCTCCCAAGGATCAATTTGACCAACGAGATTCTCACGGCCTCTTTCGTATCTTTGGAAGATACGCTCCCGCTCCTCGGAAGCTCGAGCCAACAGAGCTTCCTCATTCATAACACAGCCTGCTTATGCCACATACCGTCTGAACACCTACACGACCCACAATCGTCCAATCGACCTAGAAACGCACTTACAGTTTTATCTCTTACATTAATTCAAAATTCACTTCTATTCATATCGCTTTTTGACTATTCACATTTGAGCACATAAAACTTAAAATCTTACAAAAATTAAAATTTATAAAATTTGTTGGACGCTGTTTAAAATAATTTGACCACAGACTAAAATATTTTGACAATCCAAATTTCCAAGAACGTCTCTCAGCGGCATGTACAATTTGACAACTCAAGCAGTTTGGGGTAAAAGGAACGTAATGTGACAACTTCATTATCATGGAGTAAACTACATTGGGTCAAACCATAAAAACATAATGCAATTTATTTTACCAATTTATTTACTCATACACTGAATTCATTTTACATTAATTGAGTCAAACGTACGGTACATTTAAATGAATGATCAACAAAGCAGAGTCATTTTAGTGGTTTATCTTTAGTTTGGTAGCCAGATAAAATGATGGATGTATACTATTTAGATGAACCTAACGGTGGCTGTACACGTTTGTCTGATTCAAAGTCTTCAAAAATGGTATTAAAAAGGCTTATACATACATCGTGAAATATAAAAGTACATAAGATGTACCGTATTGACAACGAAGAAAAAGGACATATTTTAAGCAGTAAAAAAAAATAAAGGTGTATGTTTAATATTTATATAAATGTGTGAGTGCGCCTATTTCTTAGCCTACTGTGGCGCTCCCTTATTTAACCCTTTCACCGCCGAGCTTAAAATCAATTGTCGTGCCTCTAGCGCCGGCACCATAAATCGAAAAATTTATACCTACAACAAATAGTGATGTGCAATGTGCTTATCTTTTTCGATGTCGATAATTTATTTCTTAATTTATAATTTATATAAACTGATATCTAGTATTTGAATCCATAATGTTGTAAGTAAATATATAACGCTGGCAAAAACATTAGATAAAAACAGCTTGAATAGTGAAGTGACATAATTTCCGATATTTGTTATTGCATTTCAAATAATATTAATTTCATAGTTTCCACGGATTAAATAATTGGGTTTTTTAAATATAATAGCGCCAGGCACAGTAAAACGAAAAATAAATACCTACAAAAAATAGAGATTTTCAACAGTAGATCGATATCCCATCCCCAAAAAAACACATAAAATAAACATATTTATTTATTCAGTAACCATTGCTTTATTTGTTTTATAATAAATTAGTTAGCATAATATTTTAATTTATGTGGATTTTTGTATTAGTAAATTATTGCTTATGTCCCGTCCCTACTGTCGGATTTTTCCGACACGGGCGTTGGACATCAATACACTTTTCTAATAATAATATCGGTAATTTATTTAACTTTAGACATTATTTTTAGGTCTTCTAATGAAGAAACTAAAGTATAATCAATTGTAAATGATTCTTTCATTAACTATTTACAAAGTATAAACATTATTTTAATATAATACAGTACTATCAAACAAAAAAGGCAGATTAACCGTGTAGTGGTTACTTGGTCGTAAATATCCGACCTTGGCGAAATGGGCACGAAAATATTTGTCGGATTATTCCGACCTTGGCGGTTAAAGGGTTAACGCTTTTCATACACAGTTATGGTAGGTGAGGCTCCCTATGTTATGTTATTTGAAATAAGTGATTTGAGATTTCATTTAGATTAGAACATTAAGTAAATTTAATTTGAAATGTATGTACACACAAACTTACAGAATGTAGATTTTGAAATACAAAGAGCACATTTTTATTAAATAGGTATAAAATTTTTGTATTTCATTTAATCAAGCAAATTTTACAGTATGAAAATGATTTTCCTGTACATAAAAATAAATTTTTATTTGACATAAATAAAGTCTATGGTTAAATATTTTGGTTATGGTCATGATAAAAACCATAGACATAATATACAGATAAAAACAAATATTTATATTCCAATGAGCAACAGTAAAATTAACATTGAGCAATTTGGAGGTTGGTCGGAGTGATCACTTTATTTATTTCTTAGTGTAGATACATTTTTTAATACTTTTATATAACTCATTATAAATTATAAAGAAAAATGAATCCAATGAACCAGGTAAGATTTATTACGGCAGCAATAAGCTATATATACGACTAATTTTATAACGAGTGTAAAGTCCAAAGTGCAAAATAATTTAATATATTTTAATAAAACTAAAAATGAAGATCTTAAAACGGAGTTAATGTTTAAAATATTCTGGAAATCAAAAACAATACTGTAGAAAGAAGGTATTACAAACTGAAAAATGATATGTTTTATTCGTGAAACGTTAATACGGCATATGGCATACTACCTAGAGTTACTTTTTTCTTTTTAATTTCCGACTTCCTATTTTTTTTTTGTTATTAATCCATGCTTAATATTTTTGATTTATCCAACTTTTACCAATTTATACTATTCAATCTTATCTATATCACTGAAACATATGGCTAATAATGAATATTATAAGACTTATTATATCAATGTAGTCTTAACTGTTTTATGATTCTCTATAGATTGTTCGTGCAACATTGCCTATTTACCGCAAGCTATCTACATCAGCAACATCATTAGCTGCCCCTAAAGCTATACCTACAACAGGAACATGCTTTGGTAAGGATTACATGAATAAAATTATAAGCTCTGCATTAATTATTTTATAATGTATTGTATATTATAAGTCTAAAGAACATATTCGAAAAGTATTTCAATTCTAAGTTTCATAAAAAAATATATTACTCTCTATAAGCCTAAGTCTAATTTTGATATTACTGCATAAATAAATTTTGCCGATTAAACTTGTACTGCCCTAACTTTATTGAGTTACCTACTAGTAATTAGTTTTTAATCAAAAAAACTTTAGACTGAGAAATTTGGTTATATATTTAAGAGGGAAATATGAAATGTACCTGCCATAGTGTATGATACTTATATGCTAATGTCTTGGTGTCTTTCATAGGGGTTTTGTCTAGTATTAGACAAAACGGTTGGTAATGAGGATGAAAATATGGTGTACTATCGTATGTTCTCTATATTATGGATTTTATTGGTATAAACTGCATATATAAATTGTCATGCGATTATTATGATTGTATGAGATTAAATTATTTGTGCTTTTCTTATAAACTACTGAATGATTGGAAGTCTTTGTATGGTGTACTCTTATTCTATTAGAGATGTACATACAATGTAAATAATACATCAATATTTCATTTCCTAACTCTTTATATCACATTTGATTTTTCTGTGTGCTATATAATAATCTACATTCATGGATGCCTCTGAAATATTTTAACCTTAAAAAATCCAAATCTAATAAAAATAATTTTATAAGACTTATAATTAAACTTTCTGTCTATCTTTGGTATATGACTGCATCATCATCATCATCAGTCTATCCTACCACTGCTGAACATAAGCCTCCTTCAATAATGCCAAGATGACCAATCTCTTGTCACTCGCATCCAACTCAGACCATCAACTGCATGGAGATTGTCTTCCAATGTATAACTGTATATATTATGTATTTACTAATTTATTATTTAAATATGGAGTTTGATGTAAAAATATCAGTTATAAATTTAACAAAATAAAAAGACAGTTTTGTTGTTATACAATAGAAATGAATATTTTATTCCCACATTAGCTCTGTTGGAAACAAATGAACTTATACTACTTAACATTTCGAGTTATATTTCACAAGAAATGATATTTTAACAAGGTTTACTTTTAATAATATTTCAAATAAGATAATAGCCTCTAACTCGCGTAAATCAACACTGTAGGTATTGAAATATTATACACATGAGTACACATTTTTCGCAAGTTAGGTATTTCATTTGCGATAAATGTGAATACCTAAACAATCACTCTTATCCAATTTTGCAGCATCCATTTTATAACATTTACATCTTTTTCATTGCTGATGATTCGCAGTTATTGAATACTTCTTGCTTTTACATATTGAGACATGAAGTCAGTAATGACATATAATATGTTAAATATTGGTTAGCAGTATTCCGCCAATAATTTTCACAAAATATCAACATATTTGATTCCAATCATTCAGTAAAATTTATTCCATTCTACATAAAGTATCAAATTATTTTTTAGCTTTGAGTCGCTGCAGCGAATGTATTAAATAAAATATTGTTTAAAAAAAATGTTAAATTAACAATTTTTGCTGCAACTATGTGAAGCACGTAAATACCTGTTTTTTTAATATGACGTACTTTTTAATCACTGAACCGATTTTAATAAAGTTTACATGCTTGGCATCATCATCGTACAAAAAGAAATACTTGACAATAAAATGAACAATGATAATTATCCATTTCAATGCAGGGAACTGACAAAAGAACGTAGTTTTATATAAAATTATATTATGATTATAAATTGTGCTTTGCGAAATCACATACTTATGACACGATAAAAATTCCATTAATATAATATATAATTTACTTAATTATGCATGTTTAGAATTGAGCGAGGAACAAAAGGCGTTGCAAGATTTGGCTAGAAAGTTTACCAGAGAAGAGATTATACCTAAAGCTGCTCATTATGACAAAACAGGAGAGTATCCGTGGGAAATCGTCAAGAAGGCTTGGTCCGTTGGTCTCATGAACGGTCACATTCCAGAACACTGTGGTAATGTTGTTGTTCATTTGTACTATAATATCTCCTGTATATTTATTTCAAATCTCTATGGTATGTTAGAACTGCTGGAATGTTCTAATAATGAAAAACAGAAGACAAATATAATAAAAAGCTGGGAAAAACATATTCAACTATACAGATCTATACACATAAATAAAATTGGTGTCTGTTTGTAATAATAAAAAAACTGCTTTTAATTGAATGCATATGGATGTATACACGGTACATATACCAAAATACACTTTTTTACAATTTTTGTCTGTCTGTCTGTTTAATCCGGCGATTCTCTGAAACGGCTGGGCCGATTTTGATGGGACTTTCTAACTTTAGCTATTATTATTATTTAAGGGGTGGGGACGCCAGCAAGGCCAGACGGGTGATCAGTCCTCATTAACGGGACCATTTCACCCAATAGCTTAATAGCTAACTAACTTTAGCTAAATAATCATCATCAATCAGCGTACAGCTGTAAATCTTATATCTTTAAATGAGCAATTCTTAGAAAATGTCATTTTATTAAAAAAAAAAAAAAACCGAGCAAAGCTTGGTCATCCAGGTATTTAAATTAACGCGGGCAACAGCTAGTTACATATAATAAGTTTGCAAATATTAAACACAAGTAAAATAAACACAAAGTTTATTGGTTTTTTTATGTTAGTTGGATAGTCAAACGGGCAGACGAGCCACATGATGGTAAGTGATCGACGTCACCCATAAACATAAACAAGTTAACCTGAGACTAGCTCAGGCAACTTATTGCCTATCCTGAGATGAAAGATGGTAAGGTAATTAAGTCAGAGCTAACATTGCAAAACGGCCAAGTCAATATTACGAACAGTATAATAATAAAGTATTTTTTTTTATGTTAGTTGAATAGGCAAACTCTAGCAAACGTGCCACCTGATGGTAAGTGGTCGACGTCGCCCATGAACATAAACTAGTTTACCTGGAACGAGCCCAGGCAACTCATCTATGTGTTGCGTATCCTGAGACATAAGATGTTAAGTATATTTTGACTATAGTGTCTGTTTGTAATTTCAAATTATCATCTTTTCACTATTGCATGTGAAAGTGTGAAAAAATCCTTTTTTAAAATTATTTGTCCCCCTTTTTCCGCCTAATCGCTGAAACTGCTAGACCGATATTTACCGGACTTTCACTGGCAGATATTATAAGTAGTAGCTTAGGCTAACGCGAGCGAAGCTGCGGGCAACAGCTAGTACATTATAAATATATAACAAAATAATCTTGAAGTGAAGAATTATTCTAAGAATATTATTTAGTGGCATTATTATAAAAATGTATGGTTAGTAATTTCTATATAACTTAAGAGATTCTTGTGGTAGACATTTCCTAGTCTTAAAACATTCCAACCGCATCACACAAAATAGTATGTTTACAAGATTTTTTGTTATGGACTCTATAATATCTTCTTTATGTAAAAATTGTATGTACTTATGTATGTATCGATTGATATGAAAAATTATAATGATGAGTAGAAAATTGCTATTCACCTGATGGTGCATTAGTTCCTTTTTTCCTTATTATTCAATAACTTAGAATATCGAAAATGTTAACTTAGTTCATCATGCAAAATCAGCATTAGACTGTTAGTGTGACCAAAACCGTTCAAGGTATCCATATAGATATACCTTAAACGGTTTTGGTATTATAATAAAGGTTCGTAAAATGCTACTCATAATGCAATTTTGCAGGAGGGATGGGTTTAGGTGTAATGGAGAGTTGTATAATTGGTGAAGAGACAGCATTCGGCTGCTCAGGAATAATGGCTGCAATATATATCACTGATGTTGCCGTGAGCATATAATCAATTTTACATTATTAAAGGCTTTTTAGCATGTTATGTTAATTAAAACTCTGTAAATCTCATCAGGCTTTTTATATGGAATACATATCTAGTAGTATATTTATCACCAAAAGTATTGTACTGTTATCACATTTTACGAACATGAGATAAAATAGTAATCTTGATAGTAGTAGTAAATTCTTACAAGTTAATTAGAAAAAGGTAGTTTCTAGAACGACAGTTAATATATTTTGCCATTATTTTTGAAGTATTTATATTTACTACTGTAGGTATATGTATATAATAAATATTTTTACGTATGAAATAAAAAAGATTTATGTTTATGTATGTATGAATTTAGACACGAATAAAAAGTAGACGCTATGTTACTGGGAATTTATATTATTTTATAGGTCTAGTATAATCTTTTTTAGTGGAGATAGTTCTATAGTGGTAATGATTTTCTATCAGATTTATATGTTTATATGAAAATTGGGATAAGGAGCCGTATGGGTTATACGCTGAAATTTATATTATTTTATGGGTCTAGTATAATCTTTTTTAGTGGAGATAGTTCTATAGTGGTAATGATTTTCTATCAGATTTATATGTTTATATGAAAATTGGGATAAGGAGCCGTATGGGTTATACGCTGAAATTTATATTATTTTATAGGTCTAGTATACTCTTTTTTAGTGGAGATAGTTCTATAGTGGTAATGATTTTCTATCAGATTTATATGTTTATATGAAAATTGGGATAAGGAGCCGTATGGGTTATACGCTGAAATTTATATTATTTTATAGGTCTAGTATACTCTTTTTTAGTGGAGATAGTTCTATAGTGGTAATGATTTTCTATCAGATTTATATGTTTATATGAAAATTGGGATAAGGAGCCGTATGGGTTATACGCTGAAATTTTACTATGTCGTCCAGCTCTCATTTTACGCGAGGCATCTTATAACAATAAATAGGATTCTTATACTACTCGTTATAGCGACCGTACTAACACAGAACAGTCTTGTGTCCTCACCATGGTTCAGGCCTTGTCGTGGCTCAGTAACCTAGGGTGAGCCCAGCACCTTGGGCGAAGCTAATTGAGCTAAAGGGGCTCTTTGTACCCCTCTTATAAGAAGAGGGGACATAAGAGCAGGGGCAAGGGGTGAGGATGGGAACCTCACCCCATTGTACTGTCCCGACGTTGGGAGGGGTTGTTCTGTGGTGCAGGACAGCCTCTCTGTGGAGGTGGCGTCGGTCCCTTGCGAGACTGACTAGCCGTCGAGGTGCCCTGTTTGTTTACTAGATCCGGGGTACCTCACCAAAGGCGGCATTGGTGGCACTCGCCGGGTTTTAGTGGGTAGAGCTGCGTCCACTTACCAGCTGTCGGCCGCAGCGAGTCCCACATACCCGCGTGGGGAGACCCACACCTCCGCGGTATGCCTCAGAGCATTTCCCGGTGTTAAAGAAAATAAAAAGAACAGTCTTGTGGACTGTGACACACTTACAGAGGTCTCGTTTATATAATTCCGTTGGTTCCCTTTGTCGCGACAACCTAAAATAATACATAGAGGAAAGTGCTCTTTTTTGATCGCGAAACTAATGATGATGGTACCAACCCATCGAGCATATAACCGGAATAGAGAGAGCGGTAATGTTATGTGTTTTGTATGAAATCAAATTCCTCCAAATGTGCTGCGACGTTACGCTGGTTCTGCGCTCTGATGGCCGATGCAAAGTACATATAGGTTGCTGGTTGAGCCTGGTATGTTGAATTGCTATTACGTCACTGAAATATCACTGACCAGTTTCGGAATTTTTGGCTCGCACTACTCGATCCGGTTATATGATCGATGTACACCACCACCGCAACGGCTCATTTACAAAGAATTTATTAACATAGGGCGGCTTATAATCTCAGTGACCTTTCAAAATAAAGGTCCTTTTTTCCTATAGGTCACTCACTACCAATATGAAAATAACGTCTATATGAAAGCCCTACGATCGATTAGCCATTTAAAACAGTCTGCCTTTGTAATTGGCCAGGGCCCCATTTAAATTAATGGGAAGGTTTCTTACACTATATTGAAAATATTGTTCTCATATTGTTTTAACTGTGATTAGCGCTGACCTTACAAAACTGAAGCGAATACCCCTTCCTCATTGTTTTATAATTTTCGCAGGTGGTATGGACATTAGTGTCTTTGATGGGTGTTTGGTGGCTGAGGAGTTGGCCTTTGGATGCACTGGTATCATGACGGCAATGGAAGCTAGTGGCCTTGGTGTGAGTTGTGTGGTTTTTACATTTGGCTCATTAATTTACAATAGCTATATACGTATCAATTTAGAATTATTAGGTGCATATGTTTTTCTGAAATCATACATTTATGCATAGTGATATAATATAAATAATTTTCTTTGTTTTACATGCTTTGTATGATGTATATGAATCATGATAAAAGGATTTAAAGACTGACAAAGTACAAGATTCGTATAAAAATCTTCCCATAGCCCTTCTAAATATTGTACCAAGTAGATTTCATAAAGGTTGTACACGTTCGTCTCGTCGCATGCCTCTTGCTACTTAGAGGCTCAACGCGACAGCACACCATGTATACACTCGTTATACCAGTTGAGGCGCGCTATTGTTAACGTTTCCAAAACCGAACGAGGGCCACGAGACGCGACGCGATGAGAGCACCATGTACAAACTCGTACCCGGTCCGTCTCGTATCTTGACGAGCGTGTACAGCCGCCATTAATCTTTCATTATTTTGCATAAAACCACTATCTTATAAGTTATCTTAATTAAAATAAAAAATATTCATACTTAAATATAATTAAACAAATTAACAAAAAATTATTATATACAGATATTATTTGGTTACGTATTTCCGACCAAGAAATATAAAGTACATAGGTGTAGGTAGGTAACATACTTGTATTTTAACTTGAGTTCCTCGAGTTCGTATTTTGTGTAAAATGACAAAGCAAATGTTGATTAATTTGTATAAATATATTCATTCTAATTTAAAGTCCAAATGCAAATTTCCATACATTTACTATTTCGTAACTACGTAATGAAGAACGTACACAAGACATTCTTGGACAATGTCGAAATATCGAGCTACGCGAAATAAAAGTAAAAGACACGGTAAACATCTCGTTGGAATACTTAATATAATCATGTTTTTTTTCCTATTTAAATTAGATCTACTGTAGTTTTGTAAAAAGGCCGTTTTCACATGAGGAACTTGCTTTTTTTATTAAAGCTTTTATTTAACTTGCAATGTTCATGTTTTCAAGTTTGGGTCAAATCTTGCAAGGGAATTTTATAGGGTACCTGCTTTAAATGCTTCCTGGTGTTCAACCGACTGTGAAGAAATTTCAATTTGTGATAAACAAGTGTTTTAGCAATCACAAAAACCTTATCTCGTTGGACAGATGTTTCATGTCCAGTAATTATAAATACCAATCTTTTATATTAGAATACATCATTCATCACTAATTATATCAGCGTTTTAGGGAGACCTCAGAAATCATTGTATTGCCTTATTTTGCCAATGGGTTTAATGTGTGTTGGACGGCTATTACGCTTAGGCTACATGTTGATAGAATTCTAGTTTATTCCCATATCGCAAATATGCATGTACTCGTATATATTTTTTATTATTAATATATTTTAATTAATATATCTATCTAACTTTTGTATAATACGCATGATATTTGCTTTTGAATTAAATTTTATCCTGAATGAGTTTTTGATATATAATTGTTTACATTCCATTATTTGAAGTAGGTATTAACTGCCAAATACGCACTAACAAAACTGGGAAAACTGTATTCTTATAAAGACACCATTTAAAGAATACAGTTTGGCCAGATTGAAGTTAATTTTATTCTAGCGCATGTGACTTATTTTGCTGTAATTATACGTTGCTATCACTTTTCATATGTACTGAGTAGTTATGTTACTAACGTAACAAGTGAAATATTTCAGCAAACCCCAGTTATCATCGCGGGAAACAAGGAACAACAGAAGAAATACCTCGGGAGACTTATCGACGAGCCACTCGTTGCGGTAATTATTATTTGTTTAATTTTATCTCTATAATCGACTCCGCCATGTGGACTTTGCTCACAATTAATTACATAAGTCATATAGTTATGTTCCTTATCGCTTTTACAATCTTAGCGATAACGAGGGTATTTTTGACTATACTACTTAAATCTTAAAAAATATGGTTAGACTTTATCTTTTAAAAGAATATACAATATTAAAATTTATTCGTTAATTTTTCGAATTAAATCATTTATACCGTCATGAAAATGTGTTATTTTTAGTATTTTTATTTATATCAGACTTCAGAGATGTAATTTTTTCATTAATAACTTTAACTTGACCATTTTATAATTATTATGCTCAATGGGACACGTAAAATACTCTGCTTTGACATCGCCTGTCTCTTGAGTATATTACAAATAATTTAAAAAATATGTACTTACATAATAATTGGTATATATCTTAACCCCACCATGGTTCAGGCCTTGTAGTGGCGGTGGGGCTCAGTAGCCTAGGGTGAGCCCAGCACCTTGGGCGAAGCTAATTGGGCCGAGGGGGCTCTTTGTGCCCCTCTTATAAGAAGAGGGGACTAAAGAGCAGGGGGCAAAAGGTGAGGATGGGAACCTCACCCTATTGTACTGTCCCGACGTTGGGAGGGGTGGTTCTGTGGTGCGGGACAACCCCTCTGTGGAGGTGGCCTCGGTCCCTTGCGGGACTGACTAGCCGTCGAGGTGCCCTGTTAGCTTAAAAGATCTGGGGCACCTCACCAAGGCGGCATTGGTGGTACTCGCCGGGTTTTAGTGGGTAGAGCTGCGTTCATTTACCATCTTTCGGGCGCAGCGAGTCCCACATACCCACCTGGGGAGACCCACTCCCCAGGCGGGATGGCTCAGAGCATTTCTAGGCGTTAAAGGAAAAAAAAATACATCTTAAAGATTTATTTGGTCTTAAGGGTTTATGGTTTGATATTCTTTCTCGTGACCACATTATAGTAGCCGCTCGTGTTTGGATTCAATACGATGTTGATATAAATCTGGAATGTCTTGATTACTTATTGGCATCGGCAGAGAATTTCGGTTCAAGACACACTTTTAAGTTGTAAAATGAAAATTGGTATGTACCTACAGAGATGGTGTCTTAAAATCCGATTCACTAAATAAGTTAAGTTAATATTGTATATACCATATGGTTAGGATGGGTCCCATCATCGTGGTATCATCTTCTTTTTAAGACTTTGACATTAACTTTTAATTGACTAATAATAATTACTATTGGTTATATATTGATGAAACAAATCTTATTTCCATTGAATTTGTTTTTCCCATTTGTATATGGACAGTGAGAAAGACAAGAAGGACCACTTTCTCGAATTAAAACAAGAAAGTAGCGTAGTGACAAGCGGATACATAGAGAAAACTTTATATAATAATTACATTGCATTAATTAGTGATGATTGCCATCTAGATGAATTTTAAAAGTATGTATCAGCGGTTGACATTTTTTATTCGCATACCTAGTATATTATTTATCGTTTATCAGTACTTGTTTATTTTGATAATCTTTCTATGGCTATTTAAATAAAAAGATTAGATACGTTTACGTACGTTGCTGGTTGTTATGTTGTTTTTATACGGGCTCCGCTCAGCAATCGTTCGCACTACTAATCCTGTGTAGCCAGGATCGACAGAGGATGACCCTTGGGTACGATCGCAAGGGGTCAGATACGTTAAAACTGCCTTGAGACCCGCAATGATTTAAAATAATTCTGGAGAAGTAGGAAATGTATTGTTTGTTCTCTTCTCTAAAGATCTTACTAATATTATAAAGGTGTAAGTTTAGATGTTTGAATGTTTGTTGATCTTTCACGGCAAAACGGCTGAATTGATTTGGCTGAAAGTTGAAATGGTGATGACTTATACCTTGGATTAGGACATAGGCTATAAAAATAATCATCATCAATCCGGATACGGTTGTAAATCTAAATACCGCGGGCGAAGCTGCGGACACCAGCTAGTATTTTTATTACTAAAATTATTTAAAACGGGGTATTTACCATGTTTTTCATTTTTATTTCGCGAAGCTAGATATTTCGACATTACCTACGAATGTCTTCAATATCCCGTTTTAAATAATTTTAGTAATGAAAATAACCATGTTAACTTAAA
Organism: Helleia helle; assembly: GCA_963853865.1. Lineage (NCBI taxonomy): Eukaryota > Metazoa > Arthropoda > Insecta > Lepidoptera > Lycaenidae > Helleia > Helleia helle. The sequence continues at coordinate 14,112,370 of OY971420.1, forward strand.
ATTATATTATAGTATTTTAATGTTATTTCTTAATATGAATGATTTACTTGTGCAGGCGTACGGTGTTACCGAGCCCGGAGCGGGGTCAGATGTGGCCGGTATTAAGACCAGAGCGGAGAAGAAGGGCGACGAATGGATCCTCAACGGACAGAAGATGTGGATCACCAACGGTGGTGTTGCTAACTGGTAATTTTGTTTTTGTACGATGTTGCCAGAGCTAGGTAATCTTAGAATAGTTTAAAGGGAAAAAAAAACTGATATAGGACAGTCGTTTTCTTATAAATATATTCAACACCTGTTTGTACACATCTAAATGATCATTTAATGGTTTTAATAGATTTTAAAAATTAATTATGACAGATGACAAACTCTTAATTATTGCATAATCTCAGCCATCGAGTTGGTGAAATTTCATTACAACTTTTGTACACAATTTTATAAGTAAGTGAAAGTTAACTCTCTCTAACTCAAATCTCATCGTATTGAGTAAGTGAGTTCTGTATTTATCGTTAGCTTAAATGAAAATAACGATAAAATCGTACTATCATATCGACGACGAGAATAGTATCTCTAATCCTTTATACTTTTAGTTTATTGAGTTTTTCGTAATATATATTTAGTAAAAATTGTTAAGCAGCAATGTCTAATGCCCGGTATACACGACTACGATATATCGTAGAGGTTTGACTGCGCACTGCGCAGACAGTGCACTTTGTTGATCGTTGTCGATCGTGTTTGCATAGTTTTGTCGTAACTTGTAGTGTGTGGACTGTGGACGGTAGTCGGTCGTCATTACTCGGAAGTCGGAGCATTGAGCAATCGTTCAGTTCGTTCCCAACGCTTGCTGTAGGCGCACTTCAACATATTGCAAGACGATACTAATAATATCGGAGTCCGTGAGTTATTGGTAGAGTTTATACGGTGTTATAAATATGAAGTTTGCTTGTGGAATAAGAAAAGTAAAGGTTAAAGAAAGTACAAACTTATCGACTAATGCATATAAATGTAGTAAAAAAATCTGCTGACTGCTGACAAGAAGGAACTAAATAAAATCCAAAAATCATTGAAATCCGGAGGCGAAATAGATGATATGTTTTGTGTTTATGGTACTTCGAAATGTTGATTTTTTTTATGAGTATGATGAAGAAATACCAAGGCGGTCTATATCAACTATGTCATAAATGAGTAATGCTTTGTAGGGGAGAGATGGCATGAAAGGGACACGTATTGAAAGGGACATTTTGGTCGTATGGCGACCTTGACGCAAGTTCGTTAGGGGCTAATTTCATACTCCTGTCATTTCAAACACTGCTAATTTTTGCGAGTGTGGTTTTTGGTATTGAATAGTATTTATCCTGTAATAATTGTGAAACGTTTTATAGAATGCGGGGACTTAATAATTTATTTGTGAATTACTATTTAAGATAGGCTGGACATCCACAGATACGAAAACATAAGGTTCGTGAACTTTATTTTAATACTTTAGATTTTGTGATTATGTTTTCAATTTTTATATGATATTTATGAAAGGGACAACAAACGGTTATGAAAGGGACGGTTTATTTTTCACTAGGTTTCAAAAATTTTAATCTAAAAAGAAATAAAATACTTAACATTTTATTTCTTTTTCAGACTAAAATGCCTCCTAAGAAGACACAAAACTGAAGAGGCAGTAAATTAAATATTACAAAAAGGCATTCCCATGAGATCGGCAGCGACAATAGCTAACGTTACCAAAATACATTTGCACAGATTAGTCGTAAATGCTAAAGCTTCATTTGTTTAATATATTGTTGATTTCTCTTAAAGTTTTTTTTACATAGCATAGGAGGGCATTTTTTTTACATAGCATTATAAAACGAGCAGTTGAAGCCTTTTGGTGACTATCAACGTCCATACACATCCGCACAACCAGAGAATGCGTTGCTACTTTTTTCCTACCCCCCCCCCCCCCCCACGGGACACCAGAAATTCTCAAACCGCACGAAACGCTTAGCTGTCACTTTACACCGGTGTTATATATGAGCGAGAGATACCACGCCCGTCGTGCCGTCCTAATTCGGATGGAAAGTGCTCAATTGTATGAATTTTTAAGATGAAAACGATTAGATTTAATAATAACAATAGTTCCATTCACTTTTAACATTGATTTTTATTAGATCTAAGTAGTTATTGTACATATTTTTCTTGGAAATCAGGTACTGTCCCTTTCATAAATTACTGTGTCCCTTTCAATACAGTCCATTTATGAAGGGGACAAAATTCACATTTTTTTAAGATGTGAAAATAAACACCTAAGAATAGATTAATGTCAATTTTTGCATTTCATTTCAATAGTTTAATATTAAACGCTTCCTATTCGACTCAAACCTGATCCCAATATTTTCTCAATCGCTTACTAGGGCCACAAATTCAAAAATGTCCCTTTCATGCCACCTCTCCCCTACAAAGCATCACAAATTTCAGGAATGATTCGCCTGAGGGCCTGTTTTGATATTATCGTAGAAAACTTCATGCATTTATAGCATCAATAATATTAGAAAGGGATCTGTCAAGAACGACCTATCTCTAAAAACCTCATAGTTTTTTTTTTTATAGAAGAGGGGGCAAACGGACAGTCGGTTCACCTGATGGTAAGTGAATAGCGACATCCACGATCAAGCCGATTGGAGATCACATTATCATCGACGATTCAAGCCGCCCGGCGTTGGACGCGGTCAAATGGAAGGAGCTGATATTGGGGCGCTCCAGCCCAGAGGTGAGAGCAGTATTCCATGTGAGGCCGGATCTGCGCCTTGTATAATTGAAGGCGGTGTGAAGGCATGAAATACTGCTTCGCCCTATTGAGCACGCCAAGTTTCTTAGAGCCTTTCCTTCCAAATGACCACGAAACTGCACATCTCTCGATATGTCGACGCCAAGTATCCCAATGCTGGCTGCGGCAGTTAGGGGAGTGCCTTCAAATCGTAGAGGAACGACGAAGGGTGATTTTTTGGCGGTAAACGCGCAAACTTGTGTCTTGTTGGGGTTAAATTGGACCAGGTTAAGTCGTCCCCATTCCGAGACTTTGGTCAACAGAGACTCGATTTCAGACACAAGTTTGTTCCGACACTCATCGACTTGTTCCCCAGAAATATTAGAGCAGCCAGTGTATAAGGCATCTCCAGTGCTGTCATCCGCATAACAATAAATGCCGCTGGTTTGCAGCATATCATTGATATGCAGAAGAAACAGGGTTGGAGATAGTACACAGCCTTGCGGAACACCAGCATTAACAGACTGGCGGTTAGTTTGGACATAGCGAAGGCCTTTGATCGGGTGTGGCATAAAGCACTTCTAGCGAAGCTACCATCATATGGGCTTCCCGAGAAATTATGTAAGTGGATCACCAGTTTTTTAGCAGACAGGAGCATCAAGGTCGTGCTCGGACCTCATAGTTGCTGACAATCTTTCATGAGGACTTATTAATTCTCTCAACGCAGCGTTACTTTTTTGTATTAGTGGTGTGACTAAAGTCAGGAGGCGTAAGTAAGTCTCTTCATTCATCCTCAAATAGTTATGCCAATCTTTTGGGACAAACTTGAACTCATTTAACTAAAAATGAGAGTATGGGCTTCCTTTTTACATCTTTGATTTTTGCTCAAAATAAGCATCGCTACCTTAAGTGCGTCATCGTCATTCATCGCGGATAACATCATTGCACAAACGGTCTGTCGTTGTCGTGTATATCGGGCTTAAGTAATATTGTATGGATTTTGTCCGTACTTATATCATACGGATTATCCACATCAAGTTGCTGTCCGTTTTATTGTATCTTATCTATACAGTTTAAAGGAAGGACTCAAAATTATTATCTATGAGTATTATATACGTTCACAACACGCGTCATACAATAGAAAAGTTTATTTGTATCAGCAAACGCTTGTGACAAATATCTTTATGATAACCAAAATTTTTTTAATTAAAAATTAAAAAAATATATTTATATATAATTTTTTTAATTAAAAATATATTTCTTTTGTTCAGCATCATAAAGCAAGAATTGGCTTATATTTTTTAATGGTGGGTGGAATGCGATGTGCAGTGCTTACGTTTACATGGGTACCACCATCCTGCTTTCTTCTTCCATCAAACAGATTTGCTGTATTTTGTGAAATTAGCAGGACAAGCATTATAATGTAAAATATGAGTTTACTTTAACTAGCACCATATGGGCTACTTCCCAGTGAAAAATTGTTAAAATACAAATAATAATGTAAAAAAAAAGTATTAATATTAAATATCCTACTAATATCATAAGCGCAAAAGTTTGCTTGTATGGATGTTACTCTTTCACACAAAAACTACTTAATGGGTATTGTTAAGTTACTATTAGGTTTATTTTTATGTTAGTTGGATAGACAAACTGGCAAACGTGCCACCTGATGGTAAGTGGTCGACGCCGCCCATTAACATAAACTAGTTTACCTGGAACGAGCCCAGGCAACTCATCTATGTGTTGCCTATCCTGAGATATAAGATGTTAAATCTCGGTTCCAGTAATTACACTGCCTGTCTTGCCCTTCTCTCCGAAACACAGCAAAGCTGTTTCACGGGAGAAACAAGCAAGATGGTGGTATCCATGCAGCCGGGAGCGCGGCACAGCGCTTCCCTCCCACCGGTAAGCGCTTCCCTACCATCGGTGGCGGTACTATTAGGTGTATACATACTTATTAATAATAGTTTTATTGAATAATAATGACAATATATTATATTATTAAATAAATTAAAATAAGTACTAATTATATTTACTTGTTTAAAATATAGGTATTTCGTGTTGGCTAGAACCAATCCAGACCCAAAATGCCCAGCGAGCAAGGCCTTCACTGGATTCATAGTGGAGCGAGAATGGGCCGGTGTTACTCCTGGACGCAAGGTATATATTCGTATTTATATCCTTACGCTGAACCCTATAAAACACGGTTTGTTAGTCTATCTACTCGAGTAAGTAAACAAATAATAATAATTAATGACATCAAGTTAAGCTTGGCTTGTGGTAAGATTGTTAGAATTTGTATTATTGGTACGAGAAACGGAAATAATTTTAAGAAAATTGTTTTAAATACACATCCACGACTCGTTGCAGACATCGATATTTATTATACAGATTATTATCTCCACTTGGCGGAACTCGAAGTCCAGTCATCTGACAACTTAGCAAGTCAGCTGACAAAAAACATGGATTTAGAAAGTATGAAGAACCATATCTATGTGTGAAAAGTTACAAACTAAAGCGTTGAGCGACAAATAATTGACAAATTACAGATGGCACCACTACTGTGGTGCAAATGAAAGGATTTTTAAACGCAAATGGAAGGATTTTTCAATTCATTTTTCAAAATGCAAATGGAAGGATTATCAAACGTGTATGCGCCAAGAAATGACGTACACACATATATATTTATATACATATAATCCTTCCACATGCTACACAAACGCCATCGTGGACGTTTTTTAATGTCGGCTAATTTGTTTACAGGTACTTTTACAACTTTTCCCATAAACAAGATAGTTATTTTTAATTATATTCAACATGACAAAAAATAACACTTATTAAGATTGACAGCTGTCAAAATAATATTTTATTTTATTTATTTGCATAATGGTAGCGTACATTTCACGAGTCAAACTTATATTTCCTTCAAGTCCTCAGGACGGAGCACACTAACAACGGCAAGATGGCGACTGGCGTCCTTATTTTCTTTAATAATTTTGTCATGGCTCCAGGGCTTTTGCGGCAACATTGAAAATTATATGATATGGTTTTAAAAACGAATTATGACATCTATCAATATATATCAATTTTTTTGATAATTTACGACTATTGTAACGTTTTTATTCAAATTCAATTTAAAATTATTAATAATGCAAATAAGTTTTTGTGCAAACCGTACTTTTCAAGTGATATTTGACAGATAGAGGTCATTGACGTTCCTATTCTTATTTGAAACGCATAACATTACACTTACTAACAGCTCACACACGCATAATTAATGTGTCTTTACAAATTCACAAACATAGCCTATAATTAATAAAGATATTTTATGAATTGTCCAAAATATAATCCTGACGTCATTTTCATTTTCAGAAGCCTCCTCTAATGGCTCTGTTTCACTCTCAACATCATCATCAATATAATTTAAGTACCGTTCAACCTCTCCGTCATTACGAAACGCCGTAATGAACTGAAAATAACATATAAAAAATATAGTAGCAAAAGAAAATACCTACGTAAATAGTAATTACGTACGTATTATATATATATGTTACGTATAGTACGGTCTTCTATTAAAAATCATATTGAGTTATTTACAATATAAAGACAACTGAGTTTCTAATTTTTAATTATTATCAATCTAATAATTTTAAATTAAATACACATTTTTTATTAATGTACCTACGTAATGTTACCAATCTGTTATTGATACGTATATCAGTTGGTTCACCGGGCAATCACCGCTGGCGAGTCGACGACTCGTAAACATAAACATGATTATATGAATATAATACACCTGAATATTTGGGTAAATGGTTTATTTCCCACATCACAATGAATTTTTTATAACGTTTGTAACGTGCTGCTAATAAATATGTATAGGACTGTCCCTGTGGTGTTTTATTGTATACTAGCTGTTGCCTGTAGCTTCGCCCGCGTTTACTTAGATTTATTTATTTTTATAGCCTAAGTTACTCCTTAAAACATCAGCTATCTGACAGTGAAAGGCCCGTCAAAATCGGCCCAGCCGTTTCCGAAAGTAGCCGCAACAAACAGACAGACAAAAATAGTAAAAAATGTCATTTTAGTTTATGTCCCGTGTATACATCCATATGTATTAAGTAAAAAGCGGTTATTTTAATATTAAAAACAGGCACTCCAATTTTATTTATTTGTGTAGATTTATTGAACATTTGTTACCACGATATCTATAGCGCTAAACTAAAACTGCATGTTTTTGAGACATATATGATATTGTAATCGTAAGTGACGTCCATTTGCGAAGGTGTCATGGACATAAGTTTCCGTCAATACTATTAATTGTATATAGATATCGGTGATCGATTTATATACTATATGAGATTTGTAGATATGTGTATAGATTGAATTATTTTCCTACTCGTAGGCCGTGATACACCACTTAACAATGGAATATAATGTGCAGTCTTTCAGCTCCCTACGAATATAAGTACTTATTAATTTAACTTCCAGGAGCAAAACATGGGCCAACGCGCTTCAGACACCCGAGGTATTACATTCGAAGACGTGCGCATACCGAAGGAGAACGTGTTGCTCGGCGAGGGAGCGGGTTTCAAGATCGCCATGGGTGCCTTCGACAAAACACGCCCACCGGTATTTTATAAGCATTTGTTGATTTATAAATTAACACCATACCACACATACACGCATAAAAAGTGCGCACATACATTTCGTACGCACTAACACAAACGCTTGCGCATACGCACACATGCACGCACATAAATAAGCGCAAGCACGCAGGCACATTAATCTTTCACTGGTAAAATGAAAATATGTATATTACATATATTAGAGAATTATAGAAAACATTGGTTCATTGAGAGAGCACTATGTCAAATACAGAAAGATATAAAATGTGTTAGCAGACATTAATTCAAACAAGAATTATATTGTATATAAAGTGTATTTTATTATTATAATTTATATTATATTTTTATTATTCTAATTAGAATAATTTTTAAATATTATTTTAATATTTGAAGAGGCCTTAGAAGAGTGCATTAAATATGAACTAAAGAATAGCGCAAGGTTTCCTAAATTTGGAAGTCTTGAAGTAAATAATGCATTTGTGTATTCCAATACTATTTGAGCTGAATCAGTATTATAAGTAACCTTTACTTCATACATATCTTTATGCAAATATTGCTTTTAGGAATAATTATTTAAGACTTATATGTATATCTGTCAAATCAACTTTATTCAAAGCAAGACTTTGTTTTTATGTTTCCACTATACATCTTGTATTATATAAGTTAAATTTGGTACAATAAAGCAGTCCGTTTTTTATGTGTATATTTTCACAATGCATTCAATTTATAATAAACATTATTAAACTTCTTTTGATATGTTTCCCGCAACACATTAAAGGGGATAACATAGTTTTGAAGGTACATACTTTACTACTTGGTATTGCTTCTTTAATTTATGTATGTAGTAACAATCTATTATATAACCTTTAAGCTATAATTGCTTTAATATTTGTTTGTATTCTGAGGTGTGAACCAATGATTTTGATACCTCTATTAATAAATCTGGGTTTATAATTGTATATTACTTTGGAATAAATATTGATGTTCACAGTTCAGACAAATTGTCTAAGTAAAAAAAAAATAACAAATTGTATTTAATCTGTTTTATTACATTTTTTTTTATTATATTTAAAACACCGAGTACACATCAAAACAAAATTATTTATGCAAATAATAGTAAAGTATTTCTCGAATCAACTCAATAACTTGCTAATGTGTTATCGCAGGTGGGTGCTGGAGCCACTGGCTTGGCAGCGAGGGCTCTACATGAAGCAACCAAATACTCACTGGAGAGGAAAGCATTCGGAGTGCCCATTGCCAAGCACCAAGCTGTTGCTTTCATGCTGGCTGACATGGCCATGGGATTGGAAATCTCCCGTCTAGCTTGGCAGAAGGCTGCATGGCTAGTTGACCATGGTAATCACTACATAATATAAAGTAGCTTCCCGCGTCTGTCTGTATGTATGTATGCTTAGATCTTTAAAACCACGCAACGGATTTTGATGCTTTTTTTTTAATAGCTACAGTGATTCAAGAGGAAGGTTTATATGTATAATACATGCATAATAAAGTAGATAAACACTGATAATTTTAGAGGTTTCTAATGTAACGTCGTAAATAAACATTTTTTTGCGCTTACATTGCAAATGCTGGCTGAACCCTATCGGATAGATCAAAATAATATACTACATTATTGTACAACTTAAAAAGGCCTACAAAAATGTCCGCGATGGCATATGTCTATCTCTTAAGGATAACATGGTATATCCATTGTAATATTTAAAAAATTGGCAATTATAAAGCGGTAATTGGAAAGGTATTACACAAATGCGGTATTAATCCCTATCATTTTAAATGCGTTAGTTAGCTTGAGAATTTCATTAAGATTACTTTTTCCCTTTACACCATGGAAATTAAATGAATACCTTAGGTGGTATAGCAAAATCAAAATAATGCGTCGCCGTGATTCGACCGAGCCGCGCGGGCGCTCCATGACGCCGCGCCTCGCGTCCGAGCTGAACGTCAGACAATGTATAGTGAAATTGTATATATCCTAAATATGTCTAATACAGTTGCAAATCTAAGATAACGCGGACAACAGCTAGTAATTTATAACATTATAACAAAATTAAAATTAAGGGTGTTAAATGAATTAAATTTAAGCTATTGTGACGTGTACCTGTGACGCAAAGTTCCCAAGTAATAATTTCCATGAACCAGAAAAACAAGTTACTGAACAAAAAAAGGCAGACTGGCAGTGTAATTACTAGCACCGAGACTTAACATGTAATGTCTGGGCTAGTCTCAGATTAATTTCAAATTTGTTCATGGTTCATGGTTCATGGAAAAGTTAATGGGCGACGTCGACCACTTACCACAGTGGCTCGTCTGCCCGTTTGCATATCCAATTGTTATTAAAAAAACCATAATAACAGAAAACAGAATAAAAACTTTAAACCCCTATTATATTAACTGTTTTAGTGTCATTATCTTGTCGTATTCTAATTTATAACATAAAATATATAGTTTGATCGGATCAAAATTATCAGAATAGATTTTTTGGTAAAATCTTCATTTTTTCTCTTTTTTATGAGGAATATGGCGCTAGAGTTGGTTTGGGTTGATTACTCTCAAAAATATGGCAAACATGTCAACGACCGACTTTCCGCTTTTTATAAATTCATAATAATTTTTTTAGGTCAAAAGAATACGGTGATGGCATCGGTTGCGAAATGTTTCGCATCTGAGGTTGCGAATAAATCTGCTAGCGATGCGGTGCAAATATTCGGCGGAAACGGTTTCAACACCGAATATCCAGTGGAGAAACTCATGCGCGACGCCAAAATCTACCAGATCTACGAAGGCACATCTCAAATTCAAAGACTTATCATCTCTAGGGAGATCCTTAGCGAAGCCATGCAGAACAACGCTTAGAGTTTATGAATTTCAAATCTCCGCATTATCGAATCAGTATATTATGCATCACAGTTGTCGAGAATTGTTGATTTAATTCATAAATTAAGTTAAAGTTCATTGAAGCGATTATATAATTTGTAAAGTAATGGAAATAAATTATATATACATATATTATACAGTTTTTGGTGTTTTCATTTCTTTTAAAGTTAAAGCGACTAAGTTTGGCGCTTTCAATACTAAATTATACGTTAGATTTGTTTTGTTACTTTTTAACGACTTCAAAAAAGGAGATTCTCAATTCGACTGTATTTTTTTAGTTAATTACCTCAGAATTTTTGACTAGATGAACCGATTTAGATAAGATCATCTAAATCGGTTCATCTAGTCAAAAATGTATATGAAAAGTGGTGAGTCCGGCGTGGTCTCATAATAAGGAAACCAGGAGCTAATGATGGCATCCCAGAGAAATCGACGGGAACTTTCGAAAATCGTAGTGACGACCATTGCCTTTGTTAAGTTTTTCACTAAGTAATAAGTATTTTAAAGCATTACAATTTAATGAAGGTCTAGAGTTGTTCTGATGAGAGAGCCGAAAGACAGTCGAGGGAACTCCTTAACGATTAACAGCAGTTACCTTGTTTGGCCTTGATATTTTTTTAGTAAGTAATATGAACTTTTCACCTACATAGTTTGTATAAGGGGTCTTATGGTGAAGACGAAGGACAGTTAATGGAACTCCTCAACGGTTTACAAAAGCTACCTTGTGGTTGGATTTAATTCATGCATCATCATCATCAGCCTCTATCCGTCCACTGCTGAACATAGGCCTCCCTCAATGAACGCCAAGATGGCCGATCCCTTGCCACTCGCATATTGATGAGAAATTATGCACCCATATATTGTGTTATAAGTGCCATTAAATGTCTGATGATGGAGGCAATAGACGGTCGAGGGAATTCCTCGACGATTTACAGCAGTTGCTTCTTGTTGGGCTTACTTCATACAGTACAATTTGCCAAAATGTTCAGCTCGTACAAAAATAGTAGTAGTCGATGATTTTTAACCGACTTCAAAAAAAATGGTTCTCAATTCGTCTGTAGGTATTTTTTTGTATATATGTGACACGATTACTCCGCCGATTGTGAATAGATTATTTTGATGATTCTTTTTTTTTGTTTGAAGACTGGTATTTCCAATTTGGTACCGAATTGATTCGATCAAGATCTTATCAGCCGTTTTTGAGTAATTCTTAATAATGCTTATTTGGTTGACATATTTTACCTAGATGATGTGCTCATTTCATTACTTGTCCATGTAAAATGAGCAAAAAACAATTATTATATAGAATGCTTTGGTATCGTATTATCGTAATAATCACCATCATCAGCATTTATCCGTCCACTGTTGAAAATTGGCCTCCTTCAATGATCGCCAAGACGACCGATCCCTTGCCACTCGCATCCAACACGGAGCGGCCACAGCACAGAGATCGTCTTCCCAGTTCCCACCAGGCAATAATGGCCGACCAACATTTCGTCTACCTAAACGCGGCCTCATAATATCCATTCTAATTTGGTGATGTTCTGATGAAGACCTTTGGTGATATATTATAACGGAATACTTTAATACATGGCTGTAAATCCGCCATGTTTGCTATCAATTACTTGTATAATATGTATTGTTTACACAACTCCAAATTGGTTTTTCTTATTACTTTCAACCTGACCCTTTCTTTGTTTGTCTCATTAAAACGGAGCTCTCTTATATGAGTAACGCGTTTAACAGTTCTACCCTATACTAATGCTTACTAGGTTGACTTAGTTTACCTAGATCCTAGATTATGTGCTACAATGTGTAACGATGCTTTGGTAGCACGCCATAGTATGTCGAACTCATCGTAATCATCATCATCTTTATCGTCCACTGCTCAACATAGGCCTCCTTCAATGAACGCCAAAACCACCAATCCCTTGCTACAACACGGACCGGCCACAGCACGGAGAGAGTTTCCACCTGGTTAGTAACCGCCCAACATTTCGTCTACCTAAACGTGGCCTCATCATATCCATTCCAATTTGGTGATGTTCTCATGAAGATCTTTGGTGATATATTATAACGGAATTATTTAATACATGGCAGCGATTACGCCGTGATTACTTTCAAATTTCAATTACTTACATATTATATAATATTATGTATTTTTTACACAATTCAATTTTTTTCTTTTGACGTGACGTCTTATAATTCGATGGAGCCGGCTGCACGAACGAAAAAACATGACGCATGCGGGGTTACCTCGCTCTGAGGCGTTCCATTTTCTTATGACGTTGTCACGTTCAACTGTCATCAGTAAACCGACTTTACAGACAACCGATTTTTTATTAGTTTATTCTTTCTTTGTTCATCGGCGTCTAATATTATGAGCAACGCGTTCGACAGTTCTACCCATATTTCAGTTATCGAATTTCGGAATCACTACAAATTAGATTTTTTTTACAACAAAATTAAACCGACTTCAAAAATAATAGACTAAAAACTTCGAAAAAATAGTAAAATAATTGCGTTTTTTTAAAACTTTTGTACTCTTCTACTAATATTTGCGTTAAACCACGTTATTATTATTCATTGTTACGTTTGGATTCGGTGTCAGCCAAGGTAGGTAGGAGGTACAGCAACAAATAGGACATCGACTTTAAAAGTAACTAATTATTATGACGTGGTAAACGCAAATTTTGTACATTTGTAGAAGCACAAATTAAGTTGATTATAAGTTGTAAGCACAAAAATTAAAAAAAAAACACAGTTATTTTATTACTTTTTAGTATTTCATTTTTGAAGTCGGTTTTTATTTTTTGTAAAAAAATTATATTTCTTAATTTTTAGCGATTCCAAAATTCGTTGTCTTGGTGTAAATTGAAGGAGGCCTATGTTCAGCAGTGGACGGATAAAGGATGATGATGATAGTGATGATGATGATGATGACTACGATGACCGCGACATACTCTGGTGTGCTACCAAAGCATCCTATACAATTGTTACATCGACAAGTAATAAAATGACCATATCATCGAGGTAAAGAAAACCAACCAAATAGGCATTATTGGGAATAACTAAAAAACGGCTTGTCAGATCTTAATAAAATTAATATGGGACAAAATTGGAAACACCAGCTTTCAAACAAAAAATAACCATCGAAATCCATTCACAAACGGCGGAGTAATCGTGTCACATACATACAAAAAAAAACATACACAAGAATTGAGAACCTCCTCTTTTTTGAAGTCGGTTAAAAATTCGAGTAATTATGGAATATGAGTACCGTCGTGGCAGCAACGCGGCACAAGCGGCACGCAACATCAACGACGTTTACGGGGCTAACACTACAAACCAACGCACCACCTGTTGGCTGTTAATAATTGCTCGCTTCCGTTCTGGAAATTTCTACCTTTAAAATGAATCTCGCGGTCGTTGAAGACTTTAGTCGACAATGACGAATCAAAGGCGATTGTGGAAGCTGATGATACATAATCTACGGCTGAATTAGCAGCAGCTTTCGACGTTAGTGTCAAAACAATATTGGTACATTTGCGTCAAATTGGCAATGTAAAAAAGCTTGACAAATGGGTGCCCCACTAACTCGATGATCGCCAGCGCGACGTCCGCGTCGAGACGTGCCTTGCACTGCTCAACAGACACACAAATGAAGGAATTTTGAACCGGATTGTTACCTGCGATGAAAAATGGATTCTGTTTAATAACCGCAAGCGCACAGCAACTTGGTTGGATCCTGGTTCAGCACCTAAACAATGTTCTAAACGAAAACTTACCCCTAGAAAAGTGATGGTCACTGTTTGGTGGCCTAGCGCCGGTGTGATTCATCACAGCTTCTTACCAAACGGGTGAGCATTACTGCAGATGTGTACTGTGAAGAACTGAACACAATGATGGAGAAGCTGGCACATCTTCAGCCAGCATTGGTCAATCGCTCGTCTCCACTGCTCCTGCACGACAACGCGCGACCTCATACTGCACAGCAGACGGTCTCCAAGTTGCAAAAGAACTGGGGTTGGAAACTCTCCGTCATTCGCCCTACTCGCCAGACCTTGCGCCTACAGAGTACATAAGTACTAAAACTTCTTCCAGAATTTGGATAACTTCTTGGCGGGAAAAAAAATTCAATCCCTAGAGGCAGTACAAAATACCTTTGAAGAATTTGTTGCCTCCCGTCCAACTGATTTCTTTAAGAAGGGCATCAATAAATTGCCACTGCGTTGGCAAAGATGAATTGATTGTATGAGTGATTACTTCGACTAATACAAATAAAAAAATACATGAAAAAATTAGTTTAAATTTTTTCATACAAAACGACAATTTCATAGTTAAAGACCTAATATTATTAGTTTTGCAGTTACCTACTATGAACAGCTAAATACGACATCTATAAGAAAATTATCATACTAATTTCTAAACAAAATGAGATGTACTTAATGCATTTATGTAACGTAATACTAGATGGCGCTTTTAGTTACCGGATACTCTAATCAGAAAAGTACTTATTAAAAATAAGTAATATTGAAGCTAAATAAATAATATACAATAAACGTTTCAAAATTAATTTATTTTACAGTTTAAATTTATTCAATTTATTTCACGAGGAAACTTGTGGTAAAAATATCTTCAGGTTTGCAACTATATTCATACAGATTGACCTACATTTGAAGCCCTTGTGAAAGGATTGTGCAATAGAAACGGTCATTTATTACACAACTCAATGTATTCATAAGCAAATGTAGTCATTTTGAACGATTTACATGATTTTTTAGTCATATTACTGAGTTTTTATATAAAAACATTAAAGAACTTTTAAAATATTTTTGGATTTTTTCCTTAATCACTATATCAAATATATGAAATAATTTCATAACATTTATTAAGAACCATATTTATATGTAATTTTCTTTTAAATAGGCCATGACACACTTATTCTGGAATTGGGTTAATTTCTATCTGCCCTTTACCGAATTATTTCAATGTCAGTCATTAGTACAGGAGCTGTACTGAACCCAAGTTATGTCGGAATATCAAAGTGTAAGTGAAGTGGCCTAGAGACCTACATTTTGTGTTTTACGAGGAATTATCAGTTTTTCAGACACAAGTTTGTTATATTTTGTATTCAGGCGGCGTAGATGATATTATACAAATCTAGCGAACAGCTAAAATTAGTTGTTTCGCTTAACTGTCCGTAATGATGCACGACGACTCAACTAAAATGAGTGTTGCGCAGGGTCTGGTTGCCTCTACAAGCCAGACGAAGAATGAAATAATAATTGAAGTACCATCTGAATATGAAATGAGTTCTACAGACCCTAAGCCTACAAACAATATAAATATGGAGATAAAACTTTCATATGTGGATCCAAGCAGTGGTATGTATCGATTATGTATATATCTACATTTACATAAAAATAGATATTGTACAATATAGAATTGTATAAATAAATCTCTGCAACCTTTCATAGATCAGTAAACTGTTTTGGTATATAATGAATAACAATGAATATCTCAACCTTTCAACAGGTGACTCGCTTACTATAAAATATAAGCATCTGGATAAAAATCTTATTAGATTTTATGTATATATATATATATATATATATATATATATATATATATATATATATATATATATATATATGTGTTGGGACATGAGGCCATACTGGATGAGGCCGCACGTATTTTTAACTGGTACCTACCTAACCAAATCAATTTTGTGTTGGTTGTATAATAATTACACTGTATGCATGGTAGAGGCTAGAGAGTAGAGGCTACCTGCTCGTATAGTCAGTCGCACGGAGTGGCAACGCCGCATTAACTTTTCGCGCTATCCTGCGTTCAAATGAGTTGTATGAAACTCCTTTTTTAGGTTTTTATATGATTATATTACAGTGGCACACACGTTTATATTAATCGTAAGCGTGGATAAACAGCAAATTATATTGAATGAGCGTCACACGCTTTGTTGTCGATGCTTAACGTTGATACCACTTTGTATTCAGTTGGAAGCGCCATAAGCATCTTTTTCATTTCGTTTGGTGTTAGTAGGCCACATTTACTGGTTGCCTGCAATGAAGTAAAGCTATCTACGACACGGTATTCATTACATATAGTGAAGTAATCGTTCTAAGTATATACCGTATGCATAATATATACATGTGACGTAGGAATTGCCTGTGTTGAGTTTACACGTTATGGTGGGATCTCTGTTACACACACTACAATTTTGAATGTGATGCGGCTGCGCAAATGCTTCGTGTATTTTTGAAATTAGGCCGATGAATGCATCTGTGTTTTCGCAACTTGCCTTATGAAATATTTACTTGTACGGGCCCGAAGTATTAACAGTAATTTAACACTGATCAGATTTTCATTCCGATTCAATAGGATTCGTCGTTAAATTACGCCGTAATGTCATCATCATCAGCCTTTATCCGTCCACTGCTGAACATAGGCCTCCTTCAATTAACGCCAAGACGACCGACCCCTTGCATCCAACACGGACCGGTTACTGTACGGAGATCGTCTTTTCATTTGGATAATGGTCGACCAACACTTCATCTGCCTAAACTGGCCCTCCACTCTTGAACCTTAGGCCTATCGTTCTCCTGAGTGTGTGACCAGCCCACTGCCACTTCAACGAGCCTAATGTATGCTATAATTATTTCATCAACATCGATACTTAATCTCAGGGTGGTCAGAGCCTAAATAGGTAATTATAAATTATAATGAACACAGACTGGGAAAACCGAACACGGACTTGGTGCTGCCTCTCTAGATAAGTGGCTTTTACGTTTATAGAATAGAAACATAAATGTATAAGATTGACATTCGCTTTCGACAACTTGACGTTCTCTTCGACAACTCGACAATGTGTCGAAACTCGAAAGCGAGCGTCAATCCCACACATTGATGTTTCTATTCTATAAACGTAAAATCTAGTGGCGGATTTACTTTATTTGATTTGGGAAAGAAATAGATTTCCGCATTCCTCAAAAAAAGGTCAACAAAAGCTTTACAGTGACAAAAATTTAATAGTCTGCAGGCGGCAAATCTAAATTCGCCACTGGTAAAAGACACTTGTCTAGACCTCCTCCTCCTCTAGTCACCTGCCCCAGGTTAGATTGGAGCAGGAGTGGCTGCCCTGGCCGGTGACCCCCGTGGGCGTCCTCCATATAAAATTTTATATCAATGTGTTAGAATATCGCTTGAGACTTAGAGACATGCCTATCTCCAACTAGAAAGGATGACGGTCAGTATGCGCTAGTCTGTGTTAATGGAAACGAGTGGCTGAAGATCACTAGTATAGACGGCCATTAAAAGATGTCAATGCCCAGAAATAGACGGAAATATGAAGTAGATGTTAACTTCGATAAAACTAAACATTGAAATCGACAGCACCGAACGAAGGCGCGAAAACCTTTCGATTTGATTTTAACTAGTTGTAACTGAACATAATGTAGGTATACGACTTAGGAACCTTCAAGAAAAGAGTATACCCATATTTCAAAGGCTGGCAACGCACCTGCTGTAGTATGATGTAGCGGGTGTCTATGGATGTCGCTTATCACGTACCATCAGGTGGCACGTTTGCCAGTTTGCCTATCCTACTAACATAAAAAAAAGTCGTAATATACGGGGGTGCGCAGGAGGCGCTACTTAAAGCGCCTCCAGTAACGCTCCTGTGCTCGTGTCGGGTTCAGGATGGGAACCTGGGCCCAGTATGACACTTTTATCGGGGACTGCTTGGTAGCGGCCGGGCAGTCCCCCTTTAAGAGGAGTAGTCTGGCCTTCGACGGGGCCAGCCTGTCGCTGAGGTGATCGTGTTAGCTACAAACCCGGGACCCTCAAAATGCGGCAGAAGGCGCTCGCGGTGGTTTTAGTTAACGGGCATTCCCAGGTGCGATTCCCACATAGGTTCAGGATCTACCCGAGATTCTGGCTACATGCGTAAAAAGCATTTCCCTACGATAACAAAAAAATAAAAAAGGGTAAGTAGTCGTAATAAATATAATGATGAGATAGATCTAATTTGTGTAACAATGGTGTTACGATTGACTTGCACACACAGACACAGACTGCCTAACTCAGTCGATTATGCCATTTGTTGAAACGAGCATCATCGACAGTATTCAAGGGGGGATACTTCGTGTACCTTTGATTTGATTCTGTCCAGCCTCTCTAGGCTCTAGACAAGTGGCTTTTACTTTTATAGAATAGAAACATCAATGTATGAGATTGACGTTTGAACGTCAAGTTGTCGAAAGCGAACGTCAATATCATACATTGCTGTTTCTATTCTATTCTATAAACGTAACTTTCTGATTATTTGTTTTGTTATCAATACAAATATAGTACACAAATATACACTCGCTAAATTTGTAATGAGAAAAACTTTATCGGTTGAAAACACGATTTAACTTTTTTTTTCATTTAATTGTATTCTGAATGTGGAGCAAGGTTGATGCGATCGAGTAGCATAAATTGCAATTACTCGATGACTTCTTTTTATAAACCGTAATATGTGGTTCAATGTTAAAATATTAAATGAGTTTCAAAATGCTAGAACAATCCTCTAAGTAGGTACCTAATTAAGTTCCGATGTCTCAACGCAAAGTATATAGGTATATACACTAACAATCTATACAAAAGGGGTCAAGAGTCTATATCTAGATAGTTTATCGAATTTATCTTAAGATAAGATCTAATCTAAGGTAACCATGTTTCGTTTGGGTAATGGCACTGAATTGTCTCTAAATTTCATCATTAACATCATCTTTCGCATGATTTCCATTTTCTCTTACTGTCTGGTTATTAATGTCAAGGATATTTAATGATATTTGTATTAAAGGTATATAATATGGCTCCTGTGATCAGGTGTCTAATTAACATAGTTACGTCGACTTTATGGCAACTTTCGTAATTAAAGTCTCGAAGTTGTATAAACTTTTTAGTATGAAACATCTATTTATGCGCCTGTATCGACTCAAATGCCGTGACGACAATCGGCAACTGTTATTTCATATCCAATTTTTTACTCGGACAAAATGTGGGATTATTTAGTTTTACGTACACACTTGTAGAATTATAAACGTACACATGTGTATATATTGGGTAAACATTTTCACATGCAAGTGTTTCGACAAAGCTGGCATCACGCAAAGGATGAACGTTGAACACGAAGTAGTGTCAAGTGTGCCAGTCACACGCCCAAGAACGGTTTTCAACTTGATGGTATTATAATAATATTAATATTCATAGTAGCCGATCAAAGTATTGATGCGAGTAGCCGGGAATCATGTAAACGCCAATTTAAAGCAGCCCAACGTATGACGATTTTAATAAACATGTTTCTTTGATCTTTCTATATTATTATCTTGTTTTTAAAATATTATCAATAGACGCAGTATGTGGCTCGGTACTACGTTTAATTGAGAAAAATCGTAAATGTTTACCACATTTGTTTTTATCGAATACAACGTCAAGTTTGGGAAACAACTGGTCTTTACTATCAGCGGACCTCGTCTGTGAGTTGTGACCTACTGACACACTTACGGCCCAGAGTAACAATCGCATATATTATTGTACGCGTGCATTACTCAAAGTACAAGCGGCCATAAAAACCCTGTTCGCCTTTTTATTACTATTTAGAATTAAAAAGAAGTAATTGGATTTTTTGTTTAAGAACGACCCCCTTTAATTACAATATACTATAGTACCTACGTGCTATATTTTTATTGTAACAAGCTATCGCTATATGCACGTGTGTACTTTCATTAGTTTTAAACGATCTAGACGTCTTTAAGAACAAAAGACTGTCGGTACTCCTTTAATATAACAATAGTAAAATTTAAGTGAATAACTTATTCTACTTCAATTTATCGATATAAAAAGTATTTTAAATCTAATTTACGGCCTAACTGAGCCAAAATTCATGCAAACCGCTTCAGCCTTTGGTGTGGTCGAAAAACTAAAGAATAAAATAAAAAAAATAAACAAAGATTATAACCGACTTCTAATAATAAATCTAATAGAAAAATAAAATTACTAAAACGTAATAAAATAATCGCGTTTCTTTAATTTTTGTGTCTACAACTAATAATCATCTTGTACTTCTACTAATGTACAATTTTTGTGTTTACCACGTCATTATTGTTACTTTTGGAGTCGGTGTCAGCTAAGTTAAATAGGTATTAGACCAGGTACAGCAAATAATACGTCACCATCGTCCGTCACCGTTGTCGTATTTGCTGCTGTAGGTGACTAACTACCTTGGCTGACGCCGACTCCAAAAGTAACAATAATGACGTGGTAAACGCAAAAATTGTGCATTAGTAGAAGTACAAGATGATTATTAGTTGTAGACACAAAAATTAAAGAAACGCGATTATTTTATTACTTTTTAGTAATTTTATTTTTTGAAGTCGGTTATAATTTTTGTTTAAAAATTTCTTAATTATTAGTAATTCATTAAAGAAAGACATACAAAGATTTTAGCATATTTAACCGTATGAAGTTAGCCCAACAAAAGCTGTAAATCGTCGAGTAGTTCCCTCGACTGTCTATGGTCTCCATCATCAGACTTGTAATGGCACGTATCACCCATAAGGGTGTAAGTTCTCATCAGTATAAATTAATTAAGTCCAATCACAAGGTAGCTACTTTTAACTATTTAGGAGTTCCCTTAACTGAGCTTTGTCTTCATCATCAGACCCCCAATCACAGTCACAACCCATCTAGGTATAAAGTTCTCATCAATACAAATTAATCAAGCCCAAACACAAGGTTACTGAAGTAAATCGTCGAGGAGTTCCCTCGACTGCCTTCCAGCTCCAGCATCAGATCGACTCTAGACCTTCATTAAATTGTAGTGCTTTAAAATGCTTATTTAAAAAAATATTCAGCGCACTAGTCGTTCCTACGAATCGAAATTTCGTTCGAAAATTCGAAAGTTTCCCTCGATTTCTCTGGGATGCCATAATCAGATCCTGGTTTCCTTATCATGGGACCATTTGACAAGTATACCCTTTCAAACAAAAAAAGAATTTTGTAAATCGGTCAACAATTGACGGAGAAATCGGTGTTGAGAACCTCCTCCTTTTTGTTGAAGTCGGTTACTCTGAAACCAATTTATAAGACCTGTAGTTGAGGATGTATTTGAATGGGAACCCATCGGAATTGTTAAGGGAAGACTAAATTAATAAATTACTCTAATACAGATGGTTCAGTTATATTTCTATAGTTAATTATATTTTAAAACTGGCAGACCCGCAGGCTAATTACGTATCTTGAAATTACAAGCAACAGGCAAAAATTGCACAATATCTGCTGTCAAAATCATATTTTGTATTACCTATTAGCAACGCGACAGCAACAAGCTCAAATAATCGACCGCAACGCCATCTGCAAAGCGACAGCGACCAAGGAACTAATAATGCATTTTTTGGTATGTTTGGCTGACGGTTTGGTATTACGTAAACTATTTAGCAGCCCGCGACAGCAGATTGAAATGTCAAACAGCGATTTTTTTAACAACAACTAAAGTGGTGTCTGCAAGCCTGTTGCTATTCGTCTGCTTACTTTATAAACTGTTTAAAATACTTGGTTAGTGATCGAAAAAGACTGTTAGAGACATTTTAGGCGTGATATTATCTTGTGTGACTCTTATTGAACTTACCCTATTCGATTTTAAGTGGCAGTGTTATTGAAAAAGAAACTATAATTTTAAAACAATGGATCGTGCACTTCTTTTGATGGTTGCATTAGAGGCTGAGGAGATAAGACAGGAGACCAGGAGCACAGCCTCACTGAGACGTGAAGTGTAAGCATAGTGAAGGACCCTGTGGCCTAGGAGACATCGCCACCTATACTTCAGAACACCCATAGTATGCTTTACTGTATAGTGTGCCACACAATTAAATTTGGTGTAGTGTTCTTCAGGTGAGCCAGCCGGAGCATCCAAATATCATAATAAATATTTCATCACAATAGTTCTTTGAGCATAGCCCGAGTCTCCTAAAACATAATAAATAATTATTGCATTATAATATTCATGTATGAAACAAATGCTCACTTTATTATGATTTTAACTTAGACTTAACAAGTGAATAAACAACTTCCCCAAAATTAAAAAGGAAAGAACACATTCTAAGATTCCTTTATAATTTTTATGTTATTTGCCAATTTAAAGGTATTATTGCTGCTTATACTGTGGTATTACTAAAAGAATATATCTATTAACATATATAATTAATTTGTTTAAATTGTATAATATATTTATATTATATCAATATAATACCTATATACAATTTAAAGGTATTTACTAATAAAACAAAAGGCATTATTAAAACTAAATTATACAATTACAGAATCCAAGAGTCAACTTACAATTAAAACATTTCTTAAGTGAAATCCTTTTCTATTATAAAACCTCTCATTTTGGGCTGGACGTATAAGAGCCATGAGTACCAACAATAGCACTTACTTTGAATGTCTTATGGAAGTTTTCATAAAATCTGAAATGAATGCAAATATTATTACGTAGCTCAATAAGTCAAATATATTATTATAATTAGCACTTATTTGATTTATATTAATAGATAGGTATCACATAATATGAAGAACAATGTAGAACCAATCAATAATAAAATAATTGGAGATATATTTTTTAAGTATCCTACATATGCATTGAACTATTATTACTGTAGTAATTACAACTCACTGTACATAGGCCGTAAATAAAGAGAAAATATGAACTATAGAAGAGGTTAGATTAATTATAGATATTTCTATTGACATACCTTATATCCCGCAGATACTAGATAGTAGATACAAATCCAAATCGCTATGAATAACTTCAAAGCTCCTTGCTGAGGCGATACACTCATGGTGAATGCATTATTGGTGACATTAAATTTCATATTACAAATGTATTAGTATTTAGTATTTACAATAAAAGTATGTATTTGAAGTGTGTTAAGTGTTTGACGTTTTGTAGTTCCATCGATTGCTACCTGGCTGCTGGTGGCGCTAGTAAAAGTGCATTAGCGGCTAGTGAGCAGATAGCAGACGATAAACTTAGATAATACGTTTCTTTTTGCAACCTCTCGACCGGTCGCTGTCGCTCTGCTGTTGCTTTGCTATCGCGTGGCTGTCGCGCTGCGGTTGCTTTGAAATACGTAATTAGGGTGCCGGCCACGCGTTGCTGTGGCTAAGACATACGTTCAAATATATTGTAGTAAACTATTCAGTACAGTAAAATTATGATTTATGAATAAAAAATTGCGAATATAAACTATCCTATCTCTCAAGTTGGATCAAACTGCACATTGTGTGCAAAATCGAATCAAACAACAAACATCGTCACACATATTTTTTATATATAAAGATAAGGCTTTGTTTAAAGGCTGGCAACGCACCTGATAATCCTCTGGTGTAGCGGGTGTCTGTGGATACCGCTTATCACTTACCATTAGGTGAACCGACTGTCCGTTTGCCCCCTCTTCTATATAAAAAAATAGAGACATATTTTTATAAAGGTAGAAAAAAATATAATTCATAATCCTCGGATTACAGCTTGTCTTGCCTTTTATCTGTCTGGCTGTTTGTTCCGCCTAATCTCTGAAACGGCTGGACCTATTTTAATGGGACATCCACTGACAGTTAGCTGATGTTATAAGGAGTAACTTAGGCTACAAATAATCATCATCAATCCGAGTACGGCTGTAAATCTAAGGTAACGCGGGCGAAGCTGCGGGCTAGTTAGGAATATTTTTCTTTTTAGTGCCATTCATTGTTAAGTGTTACATTTGAATTCCTGATTTAATTAGGAGTAACTATTTTCCCTTACAAGTTACATATTATATAATATTTCTCTCCCCACCAAGGTTCAAGCCTTGTCGTAGCAGTGGGGGCTCAGTAGCCTAAGGTGAACCCAGCACCTTAGGCGAAGCAAATAGAACCGAGTGAGCTGCTCTTTGTACCCATCTTATAAGTAGAAGAGCAACAGAGCAGGGGGGGGGGGGCGAGGATGGCCATTGCATTGTCTCGACGTTGGGAGAGGTTGTTCTGTGGTGCGGGACGACCCCTCTGTGGAGGTGGCGTCGGTCCCTTGGAGGACTGACTAGCCGTCGAGGTGTCCTGTTTGTTTATTAGATCTCTCGCCGGGTTTTAGTAGGTAGAGCTGCGTCCACTTTACTTTACCTTACCTTTCGGGCGCAGCGAGTCCCACATACCACCTTGGGGAGTCCCCCCCCCAGCGGGATGACTGAGCATTTCCCGACGTAAAAGAAAAAAAATCGTTATACCTTAATATAATTGGTAATTTAGTATAATAACAAGTTTTTGTATATAATATACGTAAGTGTTAGTGTATTATTTAGAATGTAATAATTAATTGTCTAAAGAAATTAAATTGATTTCATCATAAAATATGCAAACGAGGTAGAAACTATTAAAAATTTTTTTTAAATTAATGCTCCCTGAATTCCGTTCGTAATCGATGACAATCAAGTGTTTGTAATACAAGAGCAACATATTTTTTGCTGTCTAGCATTTTTACCACCACTAAGGGACAAGACAAGCTGTAATCTGAGGATTAGGAATTAGGAGGTTATATTTTTTGCATTTAAGTTATTAAATTTTAGTGTTCTTAACACCGTTATATAAGCACTAAGTCCTTAAAACTTTCTATAAGACTAGCAGTGACGTCTGTTGTTGTTTTGGTGCATGTTTTCTAACGATATCTGGCCTCAATGTTTAAAAGATCGATTCAATAAGTGAGAAATATTGTAAAATATAGCCTTTATGAATCATGTCCTTAGAATACTATTACAATATTATTTTGCAGTAAAGAGAAAAATATATAGAGTGATATAACAGCTTTATGTAATAAAAAGGTCTTTGTAACAATAGTAAAAAAAGCTATTTTAAGCTAATATAAGCTTACTCGTAAACATACATGAAACAATGTTATTTCTTTTAATTATACACCTTAGGTTTCCTATAGATCCGTTTTTATTCCACTTTAGTCTGCTGTTACATGCTTTTTTAAATATTTAATTTCTTTAGTTCAAGTATCTTATACCTCGTACATAACTAAATCGGTCGAAGAATTTCCGAGAAATGCAACCACAAATACTGTGTCACGAATATTTTTATATAAATAGATATAACTGATAACAGCTTTTTTAAATTATCTATACCCCAGTTAACATCCGTATTGTATCAACGATATGTTTATTATTTTATAAAATCGGAACTCTTGCAACGAGTCACACATATTGTGGCCACATGAAGAACGTGTTACATTAGAGTAGCGATGTAAATGAAAACAGGCTTCGAAATTAGTTCAAAAGGCATGTGTTTCTGAGCCAGTAAGATTATCATGATATATTGTAAGGTTATTTTATACAGATGACTTATTTTTTGGAATTTTGATCTTTAAAATCTTTGTTAGTATGGTCTAGGAATAATCAATTATGGTTATTTCTTCGTGTAATTATTTAACCGGCCTCATTTTCCCGTCTCAGCTGAGCCTGATTATGATATAATATGCCCATGACGTATGCGCTATTATTAAAAGCAAATAACATTTCGTGACATTCGTGTTCTGTGCGCGTAATTACCGTGATTACAAAATAAGCAATAAAATAGTTATTATACATTGCTTAATTCTGTATGAAGGTTGTATCTTTTGAGAAAATATTCGTGGTCTATATTTTGTATATCGTTTAAGGCGTTGAGATCGCCTACTTGAATATAGATCCGTCCCTTAGGCCCGATTTCATCAGTTCCACGTTTTTTTATGTTAGTTGGATAGGCAAACTGGCAAACGTGCCACCTAATGGTAAGTGGTCGACGTCGCCCATGAACATAAACCAGTATACCTGGATAGAGCTCAGGCAACTCATTTATGTGTTGCCTATCCTGAGACATAAGATGTTAAGTCTCGGTGCCAGTAATTACACTTCCTGTCTTGCCCTTCTCTCCGAAACACAGCAAGGCTCTTTCACGGGAGAAACAAGCAAGATGGTGGTTGTGGAATGATGGTGGTGGAACGTTAAACGGAGTTCGTTAAAACTAAGTTCAAGTTGATCGTGTTCACATATTGCGTTCGATATCGGTTCAATTACAGATGGATTTCAACGGCTACATTTTGATCGCATTCATAATCACACGATCGCTATTAATTGAAACAACCATGCAAAAATTGAGTTATTATTAACTAAAATATAAATGTACTAAAATATAAAATACTATACTTATACTTAAAAATAAAAAAATAAGCAATAAAATAGTTATTATACATTGCTTAATTCTGTATGAAGGTTGTATCTTTTGAGAAAATATTCGTGGTCTATATTTTGTATATCGTTTAAGGCGTTGAGATCGCCTACTTGAATATAGATCCGTCCCTTAGGCCCGATTTCATCAGTTCCACGTTTTTTTATGTTAGTTGGATAGGCAAACTGGCAAACGTGCCACCTAATGGTAAGTGGTCGACGTCGCCCATGAACATAAACCAGTATACCTGGATAGAGCTCAGGCAACTCATTTATGTGTTGCCTATCCTGAGACATAAGATGTTAAGTCTCGGTGCCAGTAATTACACTTCCTGTCTTGCCCTTCTCTCCGAAACACAGCAAGGCTCTTTCACGGGAGAAACAAGCAAGATGGTGGTTGTGGAATGATGGTGGTGGAACGTTAAACGGAGTTCGTTAAAACTAAGTTCAAGTTGATCGTGTTCACATATTGCGTTCGATATCGGTTCAATTACAGATGGATTTCAACGGCTACATTTTGATCGCATTCATAATCACACGATCGCTATTAATTGAAACAACCATGCAAAAATTGAGTTATTATTAACTAAAATATAAATGTACTAAAATATAAAATACTATACTTATACTTAAAAATACTATCAAAATAGTAAAGTTGCATAATTAAATTAATCAAAACAATACGCTAACTGACAGATGACAGTCCATTTGATCGCGATTAAAGCGTTGAACGGCCAAAATTGGGCGTTCAGAAATTAAACTAGTTCAAGCTCTAATCGAGATCAGTTTGCGTTGATAAAATCCAATTTGGTGTTTAGAATTAAGTTAAGTATCTAAACTGAGATTTGCTTGTCCCGTTCAATTAGGAATGGTAAAATCGGACATAAGTGAAAATGATGTAACTTGGATCAATTGAGCAAAGGATCTTTTTTAAAGTTAGCTATTATTAGTATAAGGTTTGTGTTGGAATTAGAATAACCTCCATGATTAGTTTTATATTTTGATAGTTAACTTTTGATTATCTGCCGAACATCAGTATATTAATAAAGAACAATGAATGTCAGAAGGAATGTTTAAACCTACGAATAGTTTAAACTCAATTATAAATATTTATACCCTTTCTTCTTTATAACCCGGCTGGACCGATTTTGATGATTTTTTTTGTGTGAGTTCAAGGGGATTCGAGGATGGTTTAGATTCACAAAAAAAATGTACAGGACAACGTCTGTCGGTGCCACTAGTGCATATATATTTTGCTAGATTCATTACGTCACGTTTAGAGATATAATCAATCTAGATTTTACAAAGGAGTAAGAATACAATACAAGCTAATTTATTCGTTGAATAGATTATAATCAATTTTATTTCCGTGCCATAGCAATGGTAATACAGTGTACTTTAAGTACCTATATTATTCTGATTTAAAACTTTTTAAAAAGAGTATGAAAATTTCCATGTACTTTTCTCAAAATTTTCGGCGCTCACCCCATTACAATAAAAAATATTCTTAAGCAATTTAATTTTTAGCAACTGATGAAGAAATAAGAGACCATCGATTGGTCTAAAGGTCTACTTGAGTACTTGAGGTCTGATTTGAAGACGTTCCGCAAACTGACTTAGAAAAACTTTATATTTTCACGGGCCCTTGGTAGGATATTATTTCAAATAAAGACTTATTTGAAAAAAGCTAAAAATACATTTTCACTTAATACATAAATTACGGCTTGCTTAATCTCGAAGATAAACCTAAGTTTAGCCGGCTAATCTTAAGTTAATATTCACACCTACCAAGCATAACTTAATTTAAATATCAGGAGAGTACAAAAAAAAACTATATAATTATGAAAGGAATTTTGTTAGTTCTTGATTTTACTGCTGCTGCTGCTATAACTGCTGCTCATTCCAATGTCGAGTTTGGCCCCAAAAGAATATTAGTCATACTCCGTGCAATTTTGGATAATCTACTAATTTCACCTTGTTTATAAATATTTAAAATTTAAAATCCTTGTGTACTAAGCCACTGTGTATGTGTTCGAACAAATGTTCGAAAGGATTTGCTTAACGTAAAGGATTAATGAAATTATTTAAAGGCTTTCGGTAAAGGTCACACTTGCCGAGCGTCGTTTACTGGTATAAGGACACGGGTCCACCGCGGCGCACGAAGAAGCTACGCACGTTTCTCAAGTTACTCTTCACAAGAAAATGTATGTGATTGTTTCCACTGCAACCCATGGAGACGCTACGCATTAATTGACATTTCCTTCGTAATTGACAATTTAACACGCGTGCCTATCCACTATCCAGCATCTGCCGGCGTCGCGATGGTGCCGCGCCTTAATGTTGTTGTAGAAATGAGGTTTTAATTCATAACCTAATAGACATTAATATAAACAAATTTGAAACCGACTTCAAAAATATTAAAAAAAAAACTAAAAAGTAATAAAATAATAGAGTTTCTTTAATTTTTGTGCCTACAACTTATAATCAACATGTTCTTCTACTAATGTATATGTCAGTGTCAGCCAAAATATGTAGGCAGGTAGGTACATCAACAAATACGACATAAATACGACGAAAAAATTGTGCAAAGTTCCCATCAATTTAAAATAATTAAGTCCAAACACAAGGTAGCTAAAGTAAACGGTTGAGGAGTTCCCTTAACTGTCCTTCGTCTTCATCATTAGACCCCTAATGACAGTCAAAACCTATTTAGATGTAAAGCTTTCATCATTACAAATTAATCAAGCTCAAACACAATGTTACTGATGTAAATCGTTGAGGTGTTCCCTCGACTGTCTTTCGGCTCCAGCATCAGATCGACTCGAGACTTTCATTAAATTGTAGTGCCTTAAAACACTTTATAAAAGATATACCAAACGCACTGGTTGCCCATACAAGTTCCGAAAGTTCCCCTCGATTTCTCTTGGATGCCATCATCAAATCCTCCCGTTTTCCATATCATGGGACCATTTGGGAAGTATATATATCCTTAAAAAAAAAGGATTTTTACAATCGGTCTAGCCATCTTCAAGTAATCGGGGGTCATACATAAAAAAGATTCCGACGAAAAAAATTGGATGTGGTTTATTGTTAAGTTTAATTTAATCAATAATGCAAGAGAGACGCCATAATATAAAGTACCTGGATGACCGAGCTTTGCTCGGTTTTTTTTTTTAAATAAAATGACATTTTCTAAAAATGATTCCTAGCTAGATTGATATTATTGTTATATATTGATATAGATATATTGATATACTAAATTTCATGAAAATCGTTGGAGCCGATTCCGAGATTCCAATTATATATATATATATATATATATATATATATATATATATATATATATATATATACAAGAATTGCTCATTTAAAGATATAAGATTACGTGGCATAATTTCGATAAAATGCAAAATATGTTTGTGACGTAATCGAGACGAATCGCTTTATCTTTTCCTCCGTATGAAATTCGTAAGTTTATTCTGTGAGCAAGTTCCGTTCTAAAGTTTACATATCGATTTTATCTTATTTGCACAACTTTATTAACAACATTTCGGTAATATTTGGGGGAATCTCAACGGTTTTCGGCAAACGCATTTTTTATAAGTCTGTTCGTATCGGGATCGGCCAATAAAAATAATTCAGATGCCGCCCGTCCGCGCTGACCTGACATACATGCGCCAACAAATGCGACACACTTAAACGCTGAAAATTTCCTAATTTACTTTAGCCTGAAATTACGCCACTATAAATATTTGAAGACAAAAGCGACGGGACAAAGGATGACATTGACAAATTTACACATAATGCTACAAGTAATTATATGTGAAAATAAAAAGGAAAAAAATCTGTGTTGTGCAATACATTTTTATTGTAATGGATGATAAATATGAGAAATGAGAACTCATTGAAATTTCGAAAAAAGATTGTTAAAGATAGCAACATTATTTGCTATTTTTCTGAAAGTCAGAATTCATCAGCTGTATAATCTTAAACTGCTTCCTGAGGGCTGCAATTATTATAAAACTGAAAATATTTTGAAATAGATATGTTTTCATGTTCCCGGCATCTGTATATTAAAACTAAAATTATGAAATTATTCGTTTAGATATTGATTTTATTAATCATCATTACGGTGTTTCCATTACCTCTAGATTATGTATATAAGTAATCATCTTTTTTGTCCTTGGTGTAAAATCTAAATCACAAAATGTTCTTAGTTAGACATAGAGGGAACAATTTGTATCTATTTTTCTGTTTTATGCTACGCTGTTATTTTTGTAATTGTTTCTGTACCGTTCTCCAAATAAATCAATAAATAACTAGCTTTTGCACGTTGTTTGATCAAAATACACTCCCGATTTTTTATGTGTTTTGAATTCAATCCAATCTGCATTGAATTGTCATTTGTTACATACTTTTTATTATTATTATTTTTTTAATTCTACACCTGATATTAGCGTGCATTCGTTTGATATTAACGTTACCCTGTTACAGTGAGTATATAAAATGTATACGAATTACGAAATACGCTTGTTTGTTGTATAGGCCCACAAGAAACGAACTATGATGTTTGTCACAGAACTTCAGTGCTCAACGTCAGCTTAATGATACGTATGTTGTAGTCAAATATAGGTAACCTATGGATTGACGATTGATGTGCCAAGGCTGTCTTCAGGATGTGTTGAAGGAGACGTCTGGCAAAAAACTGGTAAGGCTAATTATAAAAACACATTTTGGTCCTTGAAGTAGTGACTGAAATTTTCAAGTATTAAATTACCAGTTGGAGGGTGAGGTGCGCCGCGCTCCCGGCTGCATGGGTTGCTTTCTTCTTGCTTGTTTCTCCCGTGAAATAGCTTCCTGTGTTTCGGAAAGAAGGGCAAGACAAGTAGTCTTAAGATGTTATGTCTCAGGATAGGCAACCATAAATTAGTTGCCTAGGCTAATTCCAAGTAAACTAGTTTATGTTTATGGGCGACGTCGACTTACCACGTCTACTATCAGGTGGCACGTCTGCCAGTTTGTCTATCCAATTAACATAAAAAAAGAAATAATTTTTTTTAAACATGCTTCAACGTAACTTAATTTTGTATAATATTAGTTGCGGCCAATTAATTTCTAATCTTCCCTTAATAATTCCGGTGGTGGATGCGGTTTATGCACGACACGCATCAGTACCCCCGCCACCGTCCTGACTCCAGCTTATTGTACCGTTAGTTGTAATTTCCGGTACCAGGACACACATACTTTTATCTAAGGATTGATAGCGAGTTTTTTGCCAGTGTCTGGCATGGCTAGGACTGCTGTTTGTTGTGCTTTTTTACTTATAAAATCGGTGAACTTAAAATCTTTCATATTGTTGGGACTCGAACTATGTGACAACGTAACTAGCATTTGCTATTTTCTATGACACAGGTGTAGCTCCTTCATAATCTATTCATCAGTTATTTTAAGATACGTTCTTATTAATCAAATAATTCGGCGTCTATAAATAAAATCTGGTTGCTATCGTAGAAATACTAAAATACATTTAAAATAGAGATAGTTAATTTATTCTATAAAGCTAATTGATCACTAGATGGGATTACAAACTTAGCGCACTCGGTCCAAGTTGGATGGATGAGGTTGGATGTAGTGTAGCCAGGTATCAGCTTTTTTTCTCGTTTATTTAAACATGATACAATTGATAAGGAAAAGGAGACCAATGCATCTGCATAACTTTTGGTCGTGCGGGGTGTCTTTATGGGCGTCGGTAGTCACCATAAGGCTCCAACTGCTCAGCTAAAAAAGAAGAAACTAATTTATAGTTACTGGTAAATGTGGATGTATGTATATATGGTACATATGTGTTAATAACTTTATGCCGTCTACCTACGTAAACGCTTGTAAGGCTTCCCACTGTAAAACCTACGTCCTTGATATTTCGTAATAAGAGACTCGTGTAGTTTACTTGAATTACTTTCGAAAATATGTTCGGAAAGTTGAAATACAATGGCTGGGCTCACTGCATGATGACACAAGTCACAAAGGCGACTACGACGTATAATTCTGTCAGTATCATAAAACAAATGCTATGTAGAAAATATTCAATAATGCTCCAGATGAATGCATTATACTGAAATGGGCTAGTTTCGTCGTACGGGTAAACAAAGTAATGTAAAATGTATTTTGAGGATCGGCAGTATGTCTTATTGAGCGCTGTGTGATGAAATCAGAGAAATATCACCTTGGTTCATAAATACTGCTAGGATTTTTACATACGGTATTGACAAGTCGCATTATGCTCATGGTTTGTAAATTGTATGATTTTACATGTTTTTGTCATCATCATCGTTTTCTTATCATATTCTCTCCTATTTATTCTAACCACCTGTGATTTAAAAAGAAGAGTACTATTACTAGTACATACCCATATATATTTCACATGTAAAGTAACTAAAATGCTGCAAGTTAGCTCATAATTATATTCAGGCTATAGTTTTGTTATACACGACATGCACGAGGATTGGGACCGATACCCTTTTTAAAAGCTTCTGCGGCACATTAGGCATGTTAGTTGAAAGTGGTTCTAATTATTTTTACATTCATCGAGCAACCGACATAGAGCGATTATGTTATGTGTTTTGTATGAAAACAAATTCCGACAAATTTGTGCTGCGACACTGCGCCGCGCCGGTTCTGCGCTCTCATTGGCCGACTGATGGCCATTGATGGATTATTTGACGATGCGACACGGTACATACAGATCACTGGTTAGTTGAATTGCTATTACGTCAGTGACAAATCACTGACCAACTTCAGTATGTTATGGCTTACATTACTATATAACCCGAGTAGTAATGTAAGCCATAACATTCTTGATGTTTACATTGAATTTTTAAAGTCTTACAATTCCTGGTTGATACATGGTTGTTCGACTAGCGCCTAATAGCGCACTTGCTTATTAATCGTGACTGGTATTATCAATTTCAAAGTGTGTTTGCCTGGCTTTCATCGACTCGCGATTTATATAATACATAATTGAATGCATAGTTATTGAAAATTAATATGGAATAAGATATATACCCGATATGATTCATTTTCTGAAAAAAAGTATTATAATAAAATAAAATAATAAACCTACTTTAAAAAAATAAACAAAAAGTAATAAAATAATTGCGTTTCTTCAATTTTAGTGCTTACAACTTATTAGCAACTTATTCTACTAATGTTCAAACTTTGTGTTTACCACGTCATTATAAGTATGTAGTTACTTTTAGAGTCAGTGTCGTATTTGTTGCTGTACGTACCTACTTACCTACCTATTTTGGCTGACATAATCCAGTATCTACCTAACCGGATAGAGTAGTCAGCCATACAATTCCGAAACTGGTCAGTGATTTGTCACTGACGTAATAGCAATTCAACCAACTAGAGTGTATTTAGAACGTCTTATAGGCCAATCATCCATCAATGGCCATTATTCGGATAATCAGAACACAGAGCCGACGCAGCGTCGCAGTACTTTGCAATTTGCTTTTTTACGCTACGCTTTTTTACAATAAGTAATATCATTCATTTTGTTAACCCATTTAATTCTTCTATAAAAAATTATTTTCAAATGTTTAGTTCGGTTTGCTATTAAAGCGTGTTTTTTTAGTTTTTTTTAAACTATATTTTTTTTCTTAATTTTTAGTGAGTTTTTTAAGAGTTTAAACTAATAAGAACAATATAATTTTGAATTGTGTAAATAATATTATACATGTAATTGAAAGCAATTTTGGTGGAATTACTCATGTATTAAAGATATCACCAAAGATCTTCATGAGAACATCACCAAATTAGAATGAATATTATGAGGCCGCGTTTAGGTAGACGAAATGTTGGTCGAACCTGGTGGGAAATCTCTCCGTACTGTGGGCGGTCTGTGTTGTGGCAACGGATCGGACGTCTTGGCGTTAATTAAAGGAGGCCTATGTTCAACAGTGGACGGATAAAGGATAATGATATGATGATGATTACGATGACCTCGAAATACTATGATGTGCTACAAAACATCATATACAATTATTACATCGACAATTAATAATAAAATGAGCACATCAATAACTCCTAACGGCTTCTTAGATCTTGATGAAATAATTATGGGACCAACTTTGAAACACCAGCTTTCAAACAAAAAACAATCGTAGAAATCTATTCACAATCGGTGGAGTAATCGTGTCACATCCATACAAAAGAAAACTGGCCAAGTGCTAGTCGGACTCGCGCACGGAGGGTTCCGTACCATTACATAATACATATTATACAACATTAGACACTAACAAAAAATAAGGTTTATGTTTATGAAATTAAATGGTTTTTTTTTTAAATATTTGAGTTGATTGAATGAAAGGTAAATAGCGGTTTACTGACGATAGTTGAACGTGACAACGTCATAAGAAAATGGAACGCCTCAGAGCGAGGTAACGCCGTATACGTCATGTTTTTTCGTTCTTGCCGCCTGCTTAATCGAATTATAAGACGTTGTCACGTCAAAAAAACTACTTACTAGATCGTGTTCAAACCAATTTTCGGTGGAAGTTTGCATGGTAATGTACATCATATTTTTTTGTTTGTTTTATCCTTCTCTTATTTTAGAAGATACGGGGGGGGACACATATTTTACCACTTTGGAAGTGTCTCTCGCGCAAACTATTCAGTTTAGAAAAAAATGGTATTAGAAACCTCAATATCATTTTTGAAGACCACCTATCCATGTATGAGTTTGATCAAAAAAAAAATTTTTGAGTTTCAGTTCTAAGTATGGGGACCGCCGAAATTTTTTGTTTTTTTTTTCTAGTTTTGTGTAAAAATCTTAATGCGTTCACAGAATAGGTACATCTACTTACCAAGTTTCAACCTTATAGTTTCCCGCTTTAGTTGGCCGCTAAAATTCGCGAGGTAGTCAGTGGAGACGTCGTCAGGGTCTCCAGACCTAATTCAGATGCGTGAGCGTGCGCGTCTAGGGTCTGGGGCGACTATGTCATGAAGCTGCTTAGTGGAGGCGGCAAAAGCCATCCTCGCGAAAGGCAAAGGCCGCCCACAAAATGGGTGGCTCCGCGTGCGTCGCTAAACGTCGTGCGCGGAAAAGCGGCGTTGCCGATGCAGAAAAGGTTGGGGATTGCACTCTAGCCCCTACCCAGCCTGCCTATCCGATCGTGAATAATAGCTTCGCGGTCCTAGCGGTGGAGGAGGTTCCCATGACGTTGAAAGAGAAGTTGCCATGGAAACCTCCGGCAACAGGAGAGTCGCGGCGGCGACATGTTGTCGCACCGCTGCAAAGGACCTGTTCGCGGCTGATTGAGGGATAAGCCGCGCGCGCGAGAAGGTCTGAGCTACAAGGCGCCCTTGGGTGTTCAGGTTGCCTTGCCTCGGAGAGTGCCGATGGGCTCGTCGGGTAGACTACGGTTCCCGCACCTGGGCCGACTGGACGACGAGGCGAACATGTTGGGGTGTTAGCGCGGTGAGAGTCCCACATAACCTCCAGGCCCCGCGGGCCCAGTGGTATCTATTAGATTTTCCCAACAGAAAAAAATAAGGAATGTGGTACTCATACAGACGAACACGCGTCATAGCCTTTTTATAATTATTATTCTAGTGTAGAGATACTTTTTAGGGTCGTGCAGATATTCTTAAATATTTTTTCATCTCACCGTTAATGTTTCAGTGTCAAACTCGCGATAAGTTTGGTCGAAAAATATTTAAAAAGATGCGAGCATACAATTAAAATTCGTGAATGGTACTCTCCGATAATGATCAGCAATTTAACAATTACAATTTACACACTCGATTGTTGTGAA
Source organism: Helleia helle (assembly GCA_963853865.1). NCBI lineage: Eukaryota > Metazoa > Arthropoda > Insecta > Lepidoptera > Lycaenidae > Helleia > Helleia helle. The sequence continues at coordinate 14,148,764 of OY971420.1, forward strand.
ATTACTTAATTTGTTTACTTTCAAGGTGTTCTAAAATAATCGTTATTTTTATATGTACTCAATACTCATAGAAATACAATATTATTGCAAAATATCGTATGTTGCAAACACATTACTTTTACAATAATATTTTTTCAAAATATGATATATTGTTTAAAATATTTAGTAACGCATTTGTGTTTGTCTGAAGAAAGAAAGAGGTTATAAGGGATATTAGGTATAATAATATGTATCGGAATATTTGTGATGTAAATTAAAAAAAATATTGAATGTCAATATTGTTGTAAAATTAGAAAACAAAAATACGTTGATGCTCGTTGATGGTAAGGAGGAATGGCGGGAAACATCGGGACGCGCGGTTGTGTTTTTTAACCGACTTCAAAAAGGAGGAGGTTATCAATTCGTCGGAATCTTTTTTTTTTATTATTATTTTTTTTTTTATGTATGTTACCTGATTACTCGAAGATGGCTAGACCGATTTGAAAATTTTTTTTTTTGTTCTAATGGGTATACTTCCCAAATGGTCCCATGATAAGGTAACCAGGATCTGATGATGGCATCCCAGAGAAATCGAGGGGAACTTTCGAAAATCGTAGGGGCGACTGGTGTGTTTGATTTTTTTTTTATAAAGTGTTTTGAAGGACTTCAATTTAATGAAGGTCTGGAGTCGATCTGATGCTGGAGCCGAAAGACAATCGAGGGAACTCCTCAACTATTAACATCAGTAACCTTGTGTTTGGGCTTGATTAATTTGTAATGATGAGAACTTTACACCTAGATGGGTTGTGACTGTCATTAGGGGTCTGATGATGAAGACAAAGGACAGATAAGGGAACTCCTCAACAGTTTACAGTAGCTACCTTGTGTTTGGACTTAATTAATTTAAATTGATGAGAACTTTGTACCCATATGGGTTATAAGCGCCATTACAGGTGTGATGATGGAGACCATACACAGTCGAGGGGAATCCTCGACGATTTACAGCTTTAATTGGGCTTACTTCATACGGTAAATAATATTATGCCAAAATCATGTAATTTTTTTACTTGTCGTTGTTAAATGAACAAAAAACAACTGTGGCTTGGAAGCGCATCATAGTTTTTCAAGGTCATCATAATATCCATTCTATATCTATATATTGGTGATGTTCTATACCTATATATAATGGAATTATTTAACGAATAGCAGCAAATATGCCGTGATTGCTTTCGATTACATGTATATAAAGTTTTACGCAATTCCATTTCGTTTTTTTCATTTGTTATGTAATGATTTAAACCCTTTCTACGTTCATCTCATTTATACAACGCTATCTAATCTGAGCAACGCGTTTAATAGTTCTACCCATATTTCAGAAAAATAAAATCAGTTATCGAATTTTGAAATCACTAAAAATTTAGAAATAAAAAAAAATTAAACAAAAATTAAAACCGACTTCAAAATTTAAAAAAAACTAAAAAGTAATAAAATAATTTCCTTAATCTTTGTGCCTACAATTTATAATCAACTTGTTCTTCTACTAATATACAATCTTTGCATTTACCACGTCATTATTGTTGCTTTTGAAGCCGGTGTCGTATTCGTTGATGTACTACCTCCCTACCTACCTTGGCTGACACCGACTCCAAAAGTAACAATAATGACGTAAATGCAAAGATTGTATATTAGTAGAAGAACAAGTTGATTATAAATTGTAGGCACAAAGATTAAGGAAATTATTTTATTACTTTTTAGTTTTTTTTAAATTTTGAAGTCGGTTTTAATTTTTGTTTAAAAAATTTTTATTTGGTTTCCCGTTAATTAATTGTTATTTTGTGTTTTGTCCATTCAGAGTGGTTTTCTATAGTGTTTTTTTTTAAACTTGATCTTTATATATTGTGATTGGTTGGCGAATATTGTGGTGGACTGCCTTGGGTGGATGGAATGGAGAATGATAGTTGATTGATGGGGGCTAGAGGGGCGAAGCCGCGCTCCTTGGGGTTTCCCGCCATTTCTCCTTATTACAGACCGAATATTGTATTTTGTATGGCTAATAGCGTAGTAGCTAATGTCTTTAAATGAAAATAATAATAAATAAATCGTTGATGGTAATTTTTTGCATACAATTTTAGTAGACTGTACACAGCTTGCGTAAGCTGTTATATCGTTACTCTAGCCCGCATTACTAATTGTTAAGTTTATTCTACAGTAGATAAAGACAGAATAAATTATAAAATATATGTACCAACATGATATTAATTATTATATTCACAATCATCATCATCTGCTGGTGAAATTTAAATGGGAAAATATTTATTTTAGATTTCTACATATACTTTTGAACTCGATCATTATCTAAACTGCCAATCGCCGGTAATTCACGGGCTATAATCGACTATCAGATAAATATCTTCAGCCTATTTTTTTTTAATGATTGATATAAGCTTATATTTATATAATAATATTTTATATATCTAGTTGGTGGTTGCCTAACATTCGTTGTAAGAGGTAGGGCTTTCTGCTATGCAGCTGACTTGGGCCGGCACGACCGAGTACCTCTCGCTCACATAACACCGGCGTCAAGTGACAGCTATGCTGTCGCGTTTCTTGTGCGTTTCCGGCAGCCCATTGGGGGGAATTGGGAAAACGAGGGCACACATCTGCATAATCTCTGGATGTGCAGATGTGTATGGGCGTCGCTAGTCTATAGCTTTTTTTTTCTTTTACGCCGGGAAATGCTCTGAGGCATCCCGCGGGGGAATGGGTCTCTTCACGCGGGTATGTGGGACTCGCTGCGCCCGAAAGCTGGTAAGTGGACGCAACTCTACCCACTAAAACCCGGAGAGTGCCACCAATGTCGCCTTTGGTGAGGTGCCCCGGATCTAATAAACAAACAGGGCACCTCGACGGCTAGTCAGTCCCGCAGGGGACCGACGACACCTCCACACAGGGGTTGTCCCGCACCACAGAACAACCTCCCCAACGTCGGGACAGTACAATGGGGTGAGGTTCCCATCCTCGCCCCTTGCTCTTATGTCCCCTCTTCTTATAAGAGGGGTACAAAGAGCCCTCTCGGCTCAATAAGCTTTGTCCAACGTGCTGGGCTCACCCTAGGCTACTGAGCCCCACCGCCACGTCAAGGCCTGAACCATGGTGGGGTAGTCTAAAGCTTGCTCATTAATCGTCCTATGCTATAAAAAAATTGTCTACCCAATTAAATTATCTCTAATGAAACAATAATGGATGCCATTAATTACATTTGTGCGTACTAATATATTAAATTAGATTTGTGCGTACTAATACATTAAATTCTACTATACGTACGTTCGTCGCCTAAACCCTCCTGAACGGTTGGGTAATTTAGTGATTTGAAAATACATTTAAACTGTATAGAGTATAGATGGCGTCCTCATCGGGGTTTACTGATTGATTAAAAACCGATTAACAGAAATTTTTGGACGTATTTTATTGAAAAATATATGTAGACCTACTACTGTTTTATTGATGAATATACTGTGTTGGACAGAATACTTTTATTTATTCCAAAAAATATAACGAATTCTACACATTGCCACAAGGAAATTTCAGGCTTTGTATGTTACAAATATAGGTCATTTCATTAGATATTTACATATTTGCAAGTTTATATTTTATAACCGTGTCAAGTGGTTACGTTTGTCATGCGGCATTTTGATATTTCTCATACCATTTTGCGCATATTTATTCATGTAAGTGGGTGGGGGAATGTTCATCAATTTATTTGATATAAATGATTTTTCTGTTAGTATTTATAGACATCAAGAGCTCCCAGCGGAGAACGTAATTAATCTCTTTGAAGAATCGCGTCAAATTATTTTATTGAAAGCGATATCATATTTATTTAGTCGAGGTGTATTATAATGACCAATAATAATCAGTAGACTATAAAATGACCACTCGTCGCATTATATTTAGATATTCCCTTAGATTGTCAAAATATTTACGCACTGCCGAATATAGATCTTGTTATCTTTATTGGTTTTATTTTTTAATATTAAAATTAGGGTATAATACAACGTCCCCACCATGGTTCAAGCCTTGTCGTGGCGGTTGGCGAAGCAAATTGAGCCGAGGGAGTTGCTCTTTCTCTTCGTTCTCTTATAAGAAAAGTGGACAAAAGAACAGGGGCTAGGATGAGAACCTCACCCCAATGAACTGTCCCGACGTTGGGAGGGGTTGTTATGTGGTGCGGGCGAAGCAAATTAAGCCGAGGGAGTTGCTCTTTCTATCCCTCTTATAAGAAGAGTGGACAAAAGAGCGGGGGACTAGGGGCTAGGATGAGAACCTCACAACCCAACAACAAAAGGGACAACCCCTATGTGGAGGTGGCGTCGGTACCTGAGGGACTGACTAGCTTTCGACACCTTACCACCATACGCGCCTGGGGAGACCCACTCCCTCGCGGGATGCCTAAGAGCATTTCCCGGCGTAAAAGAAAAGAAAGGGTATAAATACAACGTCATCCGAGTAGTAGTTAGAATTAATTTTAAATACTTTCTGTTTTCATTGAGAGTCAGAGAGAATCTATTTTTATATTTTTGATAAAACTATTAACCATAATTAGTACTATTAACACATGTGCAATAATTTAAAACGACATTTTTTCGAAAATTTAGTTGTTTGTTTCGAAAAAATGTTTGCTTAGTTCTAATATTGATACACTGTTAGTAGAAGTATATATTATAATATTGTACAATGAGATTGAAACAAACTTCCATATGTCATAGTTACAGACGTTCCCCTATTGACTGACACTACTATTTTAATTGATTCCCAAGTCCGTGTTGTTGTATGTGCGTTGTAATAATGTTTTATTAGTATTTGTATCACCATTGGTCGCGTGAACGGTTACATCCCATGGCGTTTGAAGGTGATGTTTGAACGTTAATTTTGCTACTTCTGTAAATGTACAGAGTCGCGCAAGAGTGTTCAAATAGTGAAGGCAGCGTCCGGTTTTTGTGTATTCAAAACGACAGTTTGAGCACTATCTGTGTCAAGGTGCGGATCGACTGTTGCGCAAACCGTTTTTTAATACTGCGCTCGGTTGCGAGTTAATTAATTCGATTCAGAGTGTCGCAACAAATGATACTGACTGTTTTCGTGTACCTATTTAAATTGTTCGTCTGTGTTTGCTTTATGTTTTTTTAAGATTTTATTATGTAAACATGGGCTCCCTTATTGCATCTATCTCTATAATCTTTACGATCTGAATACTTACTGCATGTTTCAATTTTACAGATGATTATTATTGAGTACATCACTTTAAAGTTGGATTATTGAGATTTGAGGTAGTAAGAAAAATCTACCTTTAAAAGTGCGAAACTTTGAAAATTACATAAAAGTACTTTTATAGTCTACCTACTTACTATCGTCACCACGTTGAAAAGTTATTAACGTTACAGATTATGGGTTCGTTCAGAAACATCCCATTTTTAACTTAAATCAAAATAATATGTTACAATTTTTTTTATATAATTTAAAGATGCTGAAGTAAACAAACAACACAAAAATACGTCAAATACTAAGAATAAACATAAAAATCAAGGTTAATTTTGTATCAGTATATTTATTTATTCATATATCTACAATAAAATATATTTAAGACGATTATACGCCTTAGCCTATATTAGCCCAAATTTGACCCACAACTAACAAAATACTATAACCTGATAGAGTATTAATATGAGCCATAAAATTCCGAAACTGGTTTGTGATTTGTCACTGACGTAATAGCAATTCAACCAACCAGTGGGTCTGTGTGTACGTCCCATGGGCCAATCATCCATCAACAGCCACAAGTTGACGAATGAGAGCGCAGCACCGGGCGCAGCGTCGCAGCACAAATTTGGCTGAATTTGTTTTCATACAAAACACAACATAACTGCTCTATCCCGTTATATGCTCGATGACTTAATTAGAATGAACAATAATAAAACTTAGGATGAGATTCAAATAAGACTATCCACCAATCAGAAGTTGAAGATCATTAGCATTATCTTTTGACCCGATTCTAGAAACTTGGTATAAAGATTGGGTTATCCTATCCCACTTTTCAGAGATCATTCGGTGTTATGTATTTTGAAAGCCTTGATTTAGCGGTTGAATACGTGCAATTATACCGTAATCAATTTATCTGTCTGTAAATAAAGCAAGCAATCTAATCAACAAACCAATTTAGTAAATTACTAAGTTAAATCCATCAGGATCTGTGATGATTAATGGTTTGCGAATATTTGACCACACTTCTGAAGCTACACTTAAATTAGCTGGCATTTGCCACTTTCTATAAATTAAATCATTTGAGTATGTATATTTCTTTATTTAAATCGCATAAGTAAGTGCCTTTTCTTTTACGCCGGGAAATGCTCTGAGGCATCCCACCTGGGCAGTGGGTCTCCCCAGGTGGGTATGTGGGACTCCCTGCGCCCCAAAGATGGTAAATGGACGCAGCTCTACTCACTAAAACCCGGCGAGTGCCACCAGTGCCGCCTTGGTGAGGTGCACCGGGTCTGTTAAGCTAACAGGGCACCTCGACGGCTAGTCTCTAGGATACAACCATCTTAATAACACCGTATTTATCATTACTATAGTTGCTTCTGTACCGAATATTGATTAACACCTGTTTGACCCACTATTTTAACCCATTCCTGAAACTCAATATCATCAGCCTTTTAATCCGTACTGCTAAACATACTAGGTCTTTCTCAATGAACGCCAAGATGACCGATCTCTTGCAACTCACATCCAACGCGGACCGGTTACTGCACGAAGATCGACTTCCCACCTGGTCGACCAACACCAAGTTTAATGAAATTAAAATACGTTTTTATTGAATCCTTTCAATATAAAAAAAATGTCTTTTAGGATTTTTACAAGCAAACAAAATTCTATTTCGTATATGGAACAAAATCCTTAACTTTTGATTATTGCTTGATAGTGAAAAATCGTAAATCGCCAAACTTATAATTTCTACCTATTTAGTGTTTTAAACATTGTTTAAACATTATCATGCTTATGATAAAATAGTCCTTTAATTGTACATTATAATATTCTACGTCTTTGTATTTTTAAAACAATTAGTAATTCAATTACATTTAAATTGTCTTCAACAATGTCCTTTTAATAGCTTGATGGCCCTGCTCTCGATAGTTCTCCTTAGATGGCTCACTAGTAGACTAGGTCGAGGAAAACAACTGCTATGTCAGTGTCATAACTCAATACGAAAACGAAATTGTTTTACGTTTACGTCCCAACGACGCCTTTCCGCCGTCCTCATTTCTTTCGCTCGAAGAAACGCAGAAATGTACAACGCTCACACAGTGGAAGGTACTAGATGACAGATACAATAATGTATTGGTTAGTACAAGCTGAGTGGTCAGTTGTACAGTATACATAGGTATGTACTGTTTGTTTAAAGTTGTTGCGTGAGTGGCCTTTAAACTCAAGGTATCCAAAATAAATGCCTCGAGTAATGCCTTTTAGTATATAAAGACAAATCGGCGATGCGTTTACAATCATGTATTGCAGTTTATTTATTTCTATCTATCCCGAATATATTTTACATTTAGTCGGGATAGTCTGGGATACTAGGAAATACAATGCCTGTATATTTTAAATTCCTAAGTGCAGAGGTGACAAAACAACTCATTAGCATTCAATCGCATGCATATCATATGCATTCATTGTCCTATTATATTAAGGAGAGGCCTTTATATTCCCATGCCCAAAATTTATAAATGGTTGATACTTGGCTGCAATCGATGTATTAATTGCATTTAGTCTGGGATGCAACATGAGAATTTACTTTTTTATTATTATTATCCCATTGCATATTCATCAGCATCGTAAATAAGTTGTAAAAGTTACGTGTAATTTGGCATTTTTGTTGCAACTCGCCACTAGATGGCTCTACAGAGAGTTTTATTTTTTATTTTACCTTTTGCTATTTTGCTCTATTCTCTTTGTTTGTAATAGGACAAATCCAGGTTATGCGGGTTGGAATGATAATCACGAATAACTCCTTGTTGTGAGTACAATTTACTTTAAAATTGTATAAAGCAAAATGTTCTCTTTTTCGAACCTCAGCGATGCAAAGATTATCGAGGTAGTCATCCACAGAACAAAAACATCTAACAAATGATACGGCAAAGGTCAAACGGTAAATGGGTCAGAAAGATTTAGGAATAAAGGCCGCATTCAAGAAGACATGAGGTCGATCTTTGACTAGGGATATTGAACTCTGTGCAATGGCCAGCTCAATTCAGATGTGATTAAATCCAGCATATGCGAGCGTTGAGGCTATTAAATCTTCCTAATAGAAATGACAATATTTTATTGTGCTCTTGAATAGAAACTTCAAGAGCACGTAATAAGAACCAATTAAAAAAATTAAATAATTTCTGAAAAATTATCAATAAAAAAAAAATACTATGCCTATAGATTTATATACTCTTACATATTTATTTACAGTTAATATTGTAAATATTTTAATTTTTATACTGAAAAAGATCTCGTGAGAATTCATTTCAATATTCAGGACAAACACTATGTACAAGTCTTGAACATAATCTCCGTAGTATTGTGTGTTAATTCAAACAAATAAAAGGCTACATACAGTGATGTCGCAACAAGTACCACGCGACTATGAGCACAAACTAATGCTAAGCATTTATGTTAGGATACAATGCACGTAATTGAGGGTTTTATAATTTACACGTCACTAGCTGTAGCGCGTTACTTCGCCTGCGTTTACATAGATTTGTAATCCGGTCTTATAATTATTCCGTATAAATTCTCCTCGCCTTTTTTAATGAAATCCGATCAGCGGTCTAGGAATGAATGCGTAACATACACATTATCGTTTTTATAATATTGAATCATACATCCCAAAAGTTGCTGGACTCACAGCAAATATATATAATGAACTATGGAATAAAAAAAAATTGACGGCGTCATGCCGTTTGCCGTCACGTCATTCTAGCCGACTTTACTACCGAAGTGCGCCTTAAGTGCTTAAGTCTAAGTGCGCGAAGTAGATGTTTCACTTCTAAAACTTTATTTTGAGCAAAATTTTCATTTGAATTTCAATTATATATTACAGTATATTCTTATTTAACCTTATAATAACACTTAGACTACAGGTTGACTGAAAAAATATATGCCTATACTAAATTTTTGTAATGAAAAAAATTTCATCCAATTTTTTTTTATTATAATAACTGAAATTCGCGTACACATTAGAAAATAATTAATTTCATTAAAAAAATTATAATGTTAATAATTTGACAGTAAAATGTATTTATTTTTCACTATGATATATTTAGCCGTGAAATAACCGTCGTATCGGCTTGAGGCAAGTACTGCTTATCTCGAGGTGTGTAACGTCACTCAACCGATTACAATGGCTGCCGACCTTCGCCTAGTTACCCGTTCGTACGGATCGAGTCTCTCAGAATCTTTTCAAAACATACGCTTATCTATTTACCGCCCTTTGCTATTTAAAAATATAAAGCAATCAGGCGATACAGACTCGAGATTGTGCCTCTACTCGACTGAGTCCTTTAAAAGTAGGATTGCCAATAGGTTATTGTTCAATGTTACATCGTGTTCATGCATTGTTGGGTGATAATGATGATGCATGAACATATATGACTTATGCATTGTCGCTTAGTCAGTACTTGTTGAATGCGAGTAGCAGAGGATCGGCTGTCTTGCCGTGTGGATGACTCGGCCCAGCACACCCTAGAGCTGTGCGATAGATGGGCCGTACAACGTCACGACCTCGTGGCAGTACTTGGAGGGGATCTCGCGCTCTCGAGTGCTGAATGCTCAAAAGCTATGAGGTCAGATAGGCGGCGGCCACCTTCTGCGAAGCCGTCATTTCGCCGAAGGAGGCCACGGAGTGCGACAACAAGGACGATGCCACGTCCGTCCCGCTCTGTCGACGTAGGACGGGAGTGTGAATGAGGCGCTATGCGCACCTCCTGCCTCTGTAACGGGACTCGAGGTAACGTTGGGTACCTACCCCGGTAGCTTCGGGGGGGGGACGGACACTCCCCTTCAAGCGGCTGAAGGCAACTCGCAGTTGTTCGCAGGTGGGAGCGCCGTGAGTTCCACATATCCCGGGGTAAATGCGCAAAGCATTTCCACTGCGACGAAAAAAAGTCTTGCCAAGGTTTTCAAATCTTGACTCTTTCGTTTCACCTTACTTACCTTACCATAATATATTATGAGACTTATCAGCGATCGCTAATACTATGCACTTAACATTGGTATACCAATTTCCTTTTAATATTAAGTTTATTCTGGTAACACAGAGTTAAAGTTGGAAAACCCAAGGCAACAGAACTCAAACAAAAGAACGTCTTGCTGCTTTATCTTTTTGAATCGAGAGATGTCTTATTAGAGAAGTATTTTTTTTTTTTTAATTTGAGTCGGACAAACCGGCCAAGCCCTTATTGTGTTTGGACCAGGTGACATATCTGTCACACACACACCAGTTTTACGACTACTTACTTTCTGAGAAGTCAGAACGCAGCTAATTTAAAAATACAGTCTGGTTTAACGTTTCAATTTCGTAAAATAATAACGAAAATATTTTTTTATGTGTGTAATATAATAATAACTTTTATTTTTAATTGAAATATACAAAGCATTTTATTATAGTCCAAGAAAATAGGTCTTTAAATACGAATTTTGAGGTAAATACATACTTGAATTTTGTTAACAATAAGTTAATATGAAAGATGCAAAAACGAATTGTATTTTTTTTAAACGAGAATGAGTGAAAATATATAAAAAGTGATATATGTAAGTACTAAAAAAAGGTTAAAATAAAAGTTTTATAGCATAAAATTTTATAAAAAAATGATCTCATTAGGTTTTTCGCTAAAATTATTCGAAATAAAATTTTTTTAGGTCCTAATAATTTTAAATTGTTATAAACAAATAAATAAAATTACCTTTAGAATTAAAGTTTATTTTTTTCTGAGTAAATAAAAAATAATTAGAAATACCTATATAATTTTTTTATGGCATGATTTTTTAAAGTTGTTACCACCATCCCTTAGCTTCTAACCGCCTTCTATCTCGGATATTATTAATTTTAGCGAAAAACACAAAGAGATCCTTTCTGTATAAAATTTGATGCTGTTCAACTTTTTTTTTCTAGTTCTTACCGTTTCCACAAAATTAAAAAAAAAAAAACTTATAAACACTTATTATATTTTGTCACCCTTCTCGGCCACAAAAAAGCCGAAAAATAAATTCTGAATACAAATTTTAATGCAATAATTGTTATTGAATTACATTGTATTATTTATGCAATGAATAATATAACTGATTGCATGCAATTATAGTGGACATGAGGCGTAAACATCTGTAACCTACATACGGCAGTCTCGGTTATCCTCTGCCCTGCATTTGACGAACTTGACCCACTTCTGCATCTATATGGTTAATTACTGAGAAGTTTATTTATAACTCGCCTACGTGAACCATTTTATGCACACATTTAAAGCATTGACGCGTATGGACATATTGTATTGAATTTCTTATGAAAGATGAATAATGCGGAATATTTTTGGGTATTGGAGGTAAAGTGGTCGTTGTTATTATTATTATTCTGTGTCCTAATATTATTTATCTTTTCGTCCTCTCTTTATTTTTCTTTGGATATACACTATAGTATAGACAGCGCCATATCTGACAGCAGACACACCTCTTATGAATGAAACTCCAATGACCAATCACGGTGCATTCAAGCGATATATATTATGCGATATCTCTGACGAAAGAGTGAAGTTAAGCCTACAGTCTGTAAATTGATTGAATATGATCAAGGTCCAATACTCTTCTATGACTTTTATGAATCTTTCGTTTATGTTGACGTTCTAAAGTTTACGTAAGAACACGACATTCATATTAACTCAACTCAACCCTAATACGTGCTTAGGTCTTAAGTTATCCTAAAATGATATACGGTTAATAATTTTAATAAGTTATTATAACTTCTCAGCATCACCTGCTTGATATAAATCTCTATTAAGGAACAGCAGGATGGCCAATATTTTCAACTAGCATCCAACTAGGACATATCATCCTGCGAGTTTAATGCCAGCTCATCTGGCTAGAGTTCCACTAGTCGTTAGTTTAAGTCCCAGTTGGAAGGGGGTACGACCGGGGTGGTACCTCTCGCACCTCGTGGGGGATAGGGAAAAGGAGGGCGGCGCATCTGCGGGACTTGGTTGTGCGTTTGCCCCCTGATGATATAAAAAAAGTCCTTCGACTCCTCGAACAAACGATCATAGTACTATATAATAATACTGTATGTATAATTACATTAAAATATTCTTTCTTTCTCATAGCTAAGGATAATGATTATGTAATCGATAAAAGCACTTTTCATAAGACATTATATTATATGGTTATTTTATTACAGAAAGTTATGATTTTACATAAAACGGCGTAGTTCAGTAATATTTTGAAAGTACATATCTTATCAAAGCTTAGCAGCTCGTTTGATCTTCACTCCTAAAGATAAGGTATATTGAAAAGTATTTTGTGGCTAGATTTATGAAGAATACTAAATTTTTAGGGGTAAAATTTTGGTAAAATCAGTAAAAGCTTCGATTACGAAATTCGGTTTGTTTTGACGATAAAAATTCAAATGAGTTTTCATTGAAAATAGTAAGAAAATATTTTCACCGTTATAAATTAGCCTCGGGAGACGGAAAGAGGCTTTTTTTTTTCTTTAACGGCGGGAAATACTCTAGAGGCATCCCGCGTGAGAGTGGGTCTCCCCAGGCGGGTATGTGGGACTCGCGTGCGCCCGAAAGATGGTAAGTGGACGCAGCTCTACCCACTGAAAACCCGAGGCGAGTGGCGAGTGCCACCAATGCCGCCTTTGGTGAGATGCCTCGGATCTAATGAGCAAACAGGGCACCTCGGCGGCCAGTCAGTCCCTCAGGCGCCACCTCCACAGAGGGGTTGTCCCGCACCACAGAACAACCCCTCCCAACGTCGGGACAGTACAATGGGGTGAGATTCCCGTCCTCGTCCCCTGCTGTTTTGTCCCCTCTTCTTATAAGAGGGGTACAAAGAGCCCTCTCGGCTCAATTAGCTTTGCCCAAGGTGCTGGGCTCACCCTAGGCTACTGAGCCCCAACGCCACGTCAAGGCCTGAACCATGGTGGGGACGACAAGGGGCTAACGAATCTATTAAACTTAATGGACAAGAATCATTCCTGTTGACAGTCACACGACGCGCAGTTTTAGTGCCCACTCCATACTACTATGTATTATGTAATAACGTATTACCAACACGGTCAGTAAGGCAATTATGAACAATATTCTTTATGAAATTATATTATTAAATATTACTTTTACTATTATTAAAATAATGTTCAAATTCATTGATGGCAGAAACTAGTAATTATGATACCCGTGTTATTGTAAGCATATTGTAAGAAAAAACAATATCTTTTCTCAAAATTTCATTATTTTATAGTAAAAGATGTTAAAATTATACTCTACTTCATGAAATCATGAATACAGAAGAAGTGTGGACTAAAACTTACTTTCTATTGCTTTTCACTGAATCGACAGACAAGGGCAAACTCCCTACCCCTGTTCCCGGCGATCGATGCGGTGGTGTGGGAGGGCATGAATGCGAATCCCGTTGACCCATATTCAAGTTGATCTTGACCTAGGTACCGTTTAAATGGTCCGCTCGTTAATATGCGAGTTTCAGTTTAAAACTAATGAAACAATTATTAGGTATTACCTAATATGAAATGATTTATGCTTTGAATTAAAATCTCTCTATTCAGAGAGATTTTAATTTGACGTACGAGAATTTTTTGTTTAAGGAGGAATAAAATTGTGGAATCTGCTTTAAAAAGACGATAGAAATAATCTTATAGATTAATTGACCGTCATCGAAGGGCATTCTCTTGTAATACTAGTGGGTAGTAGCATTAATCACACCGTGATAATGATATTCATTACAACGGCACAATATCAGCATTTAAAAAATCCTTAGGATATAAAGATAAAATCAACATTGACAAAATATTATTGAAATCAGTATTGAAATACATAAATAAAATAGGTGTTGTAGGATCGTACGAGACACTCGTTAAGTTAGAATAAAGTAATATAAGGATTTTTTTTGTTCTCATTATGCAAACTAACTAAAATAACTGCATAACGTAATTTTGAGTATTTTTTAACTTATTTATGGCAATTAAAATAAAGCTGACTCAGAAAAATATCAAATAACTTTTGAATACAAGACTTCCTTTGTTTAAACAAATAATACAATGTCTGGTCATGGCTTTTTCCTTAGGTCCTAATTACTTATTTAAAAACAAATAATCTAACGGATAATCTTGGTCATTTAGTTGGGTATTGTCTCATGACAGCCTTGTAGCTTAAGGTTAATTTTTTCATTATGATATCGGCGCGGTTGAATTCTATTGTATGTATATTAATGAAATAGTAAGGACAGATCTCTTTTGTGCTCCTGTGATTATTACACCATCGTATTATTTAAGAACTAACCGATTTTCTGTTATTTTTTGATTATCGTTATTTAATAACAAAGAAAATAGTATTATGTAAAACATTGGACGTGAAATAGGTATAGAGGCGTTCTCTTTACGGATATATAGGCCAAGTCCACAGAAGTGGGTCAGGGCAACCTAAACAACTCGCGCTTAAATGTTCGTGATCGTTCTTAAACGGATATTTCTGTACTTCGTTTCAACATTACGTTTGTTTGTCTTGGATCGTGTTCATACTTGGATCACTTTTAAGATTTACGTTGTAATCTCGGACATACCGTCCGGATTTACATGTTGTCGCTTCCATCGAGTAGCCGTTGAATACTAGCTCGGCTTTAAAGATAACATTGTTTTGGAACCCTCTAATAATTACATCAACGAGAAAAATGAGCCTTTATAGTATCTTTTGACCCGATTTAAATGCCATTTCACTCGGAAACAACATGGAATTGACTAAAACATTAAGCATAACCAAAAAAAAACAATATTCAATGATTACACATACTCATATTTGAAAGGCCGGCTACGCACCTGCTAAGCCTCTAGTGTAGCGGGTATCTATGGGTGTCACTTATCACTTACCATCAGGGGAATCGACTGTCCGTTTCACCCCTTTTCTATAAACAAATCTTTAATTTATTTAAAAGTCGTCTATAAAATGCATCTCGATTATCATTTTGCAATAAATTAACTTTTAAATTTTTAAACTGATTTAACTTTAAACATTTATTATATTATTTTTCTTTCTTATTGTTTTTATAAAATTATAAAATATGTATAAAAATTTGTAATATTTTATTTTTATTTTATTTATTTTACAGAAAATTTACAGATAGACAGTTTTATATGTTATTATATAATTAAAATAAGGCCAATCAAAAAATCAAGTTTTCACAGATAACATTTAATAGTTCGGATGATATTGCTTTGTTAAACAGACTATACAAGTAAAAAAGATTAAATATAGGTATATATAATTTAAGTTAATAATTTAAAAAGGTGAAAATAATGTATATATACTAATTAAAAATAATATATATTCCTAAGTATTAACTTGCTCGCTAAGGCATCTTACTTAATATTTTTTTAAATTTAGGGATGGTATAATACGAATCATATAATTTTTATTTAATACTTTTGAATTCATTAATCAAGAAATCAATTTCCCAGTCTAAGGTCCCTGAATTTGTTGTAACTCTAACTGTAACAGATAACTCTCAAGTTACAAATAAGGAAAAAGCGATAATTATGTCGAGGTTGATAAGTTCTTGAAATCGATATTACCTTTAGCCGCGAGCTATTATTATTGAATAAAAGGTAATAAGTTAAGTCAGTAAATAAATCCCTACCAATTTTAACTAACAGCGAGGCCCCAATAGTGCGTTGCGTTGCGTCGTCGCAATTGGATCAACGCATTGTATGCCACAACTACGTTGCGCCGACGCACGACGTAGCAGTGGAATATGTTAAAAAGTAAGTTGTAAGTCCAACCCAACGCCAGGAGGCCGTGTGGTCGCAGACTGCACGGTTGGCGGGGGGCAATCCCCCACTTTTATAAACCAAAAGTGAGCCAAATGGGCTCACACTAATCCGATGTACCATTAGGGGCTTCGGGCCGTTAGCATAGATCCATCCGAAAAAAAAAAGTTGTGAGTCACACTGTCCTTTTTTTCTTTTTCTTTATATATCTGAGATAACAATAAATTTTTATTATTGCACAACTTAATGAGGGTTTATAATCAAGTTGTTTGGTATAAAACATTTTTCTGTGCACAACACAAAAATCGTTTTTCGACTATAATTAGTATATTTGGAATAACAAAACCTTAGAACACCTAAGTATAGGTTTTATTACCTAAATTCACGTCTCGAGCAATCATTGAAAGGATATTTAAGTGGTACAAAATATTTCTCACACAAATGACGCATTGGTTTTTCGAACTTTCTTATACGATTTAGTTCCTTGTGTCATTCCACAATTTCAATAGTTAGTTCCGTGCCTTGTCATATTTTCTTTGATTACGGTACAAATTGCATCAATATCCTGCTACATTGAATTATCCGATATGTCAAGGACAATTACTAGAACAAATTATGTTCAACGGGATCTATTACTTGGGATAATCAAACTCTCTGAAGGCCCGAGTAAGCTTGATTGAAGATAATAGCTATGCCATTGCCATATTTGAAACGCAGTAGATGGTTGTAAATAAAACTATTTTCTCCATACAATTTTCTCGTATAAATATGAAGAAATTTGAAAGTTTCATAATAAGTATCAAGTTTTCATCCTTATTATAATTTATAGGTTACTTTTTTATGAAACACTTGACTTTGTTGGCTGTACATTTACGAGAGAGTAGCTAATAAATTATAGTTTGCAATAAACTAAAAAAGTTTATGATTTATTTTTTATTATAGAATTTTTTAAATTAATTTACACTAGGTACCCAACTTATGGTTATTACTTTAGAATGAGAGAGAGACTAAAAACCACACAAATGATGTAGGTAACTTGCGCGCATTATGCCTTTCTTGGCTGTGCTATCCTGATTATTGGAAATTGGAAATTAAAAACAAACTTATTAAAATATTGTATTGTCATCGGTCCTTAAAAATATTGAAGAGTTATAATTTAATCTGACGTCATAAAGTGGGTTAATAACTAAATATCATGTGCAACATTTCCCTTACATAGGCACAACGTCTGAAGCTAATAAAAACATGTTAAAAATACGCAACGTAAACCTTGAATCGCAAAATCTTAATTAACCTGTTGAAAAGTGAAGAATGTGTCAATGCCAAATATTAATGCCTTATTATGAATATTGAACATCATTTTGGTTCGTACGATTTATTTGACTTTCAATTGTACCTAGATATGCATTTCTTTTCCAACCACATTTGTTACGATAGCATAATATTATGTTGTTATTCATTATTTCGTGTTAACAATAAAACTATCGATGAGTAATGAGGATTTTGTGTAATGACCGTTTGTTGCAAAACACGTGAAATTGTTTGATTAGTTTCCTGCTCGTGAGTTATAAACAAAAAATACGAAGCGTACAATGAGAGCAACCGCAGTTCCCAGAATCGAACGCTCTGGAATCCTA
This sequence comes from Helleia helle, assembly GCA_963853865.1. Classification (NCBI taxonomy): domain Eukaryota; kingdom Metazoa; phylum Arthropoda; class Insecta; order Lepidoptera; family Lycaenidae; genus Helleia; species Helleia helle. Next base: position 14,166,461 of record OY971420.1, read on the forward strand.
GAGCTAGGAGTAACATTCACCAGTGTGCAAATATATTTGTTATAATACACATAGGACACACCGTACGACCTCGCCGGACCAAAAGCAGTGCCACTGTCACTGGGTAAGTGTGTCAGTGTGTCAGTAGGACGCGCGTCATCCGCGACCATGCCCCGCCCGACACCCGCCGCCCCCCGCACGCCGCATCCCTACCGCCCTCTCCCACCGCACCAAGGTCCCGAGATTGCAAGTCGGGTTTACTCAACATATCAATATTTTCTCGACTAGACAACAAAACACTGCTAGAAAATGTTGCCATCGAAGCATGTCCTTACAATTGATCGCGTTTTATATGGGTAACTAATTGGGTGACACTAATTGTAGTGCATTTCTGTGTGCATGATATATGAATGCAGCAAAGAAAAGCTTTTTTTGGGTGGGTTTTCCATGTATTCTTCAATTTACTACGTAGATTCTGTTCAAATTTTACATTTGTATTATTTTATTATAGCAGAATATATTATATTATCGTCTCCGTGCTGTAGAAAGAGGCTAAATATATCCATAGGAAATGAATGTAGTATACCTTCGTAACCAGACTATGTACGGAATAAAAAAAAACATATCTATCTCATATAATATATTATGCTAAATGTAATGGCCATTCAAAATATGCAAATAGGTGATACCCACAACCAGCATATAATATAAGGAACGAGCCCGGACTTCATATGAAATAGTAAGACAAGCCCACAAAATGAACATTACACTAGATAGCATCAATGGATAGTGTTTGTTGTTTTCTTTCAAGTAAAAAATGAACGTCGACTGCAGTTATGGCTTGAAACTCGTGCATCTCAGACAGAAATGCAAGTGCATGTTATATTTTGCTAATATTCAGAACATTTTTACAGGCTTAGATCAGTTCCGGGAGTACAGATGTAGCCAGGTTAGTGTGACTTTGAGTTTCTGGAAAACATGACAGTACAAGTATCGTCAATCGTCATAATATTATTGCACGCCTCACAAGTTAAGCGAAGCGTTTTTTTTCGGAAGGGCTAGATTTTCGGCCTAATGGCCTGATTAGAATATTTGACCTAGGATTATTATTTATAAAAAGAAACTTAGGATACGACTGTGTATTTTACAAAAATAAAACTGTTTTTTCCTCAGCTGGCAGGTTAAATTATATGCTCGATGTGTACGTATGACGTATGAAGTAGATCTAATGGTCGGCGGGTTGACAGATTTCCAGAGTAGCCTGTGTGTACCAGCTGATGATAATGAATAGCGACATTTATAAAAAAAAACTGTTATGAGCCTGTTAAAACTGTTATGTGCACTATATACCTATTTTTCAGAAAACCATGTTAAGTATCATGTGTTAGATATAAACTGTATTCTTACATTCGAATTAGTAACCTGATATATTATTATGATGCTATTTACCCTTTCAAAACAGCGGACCGAACACAACAACAACAACAATTTTTCAATAGACACATTAAGATCACTTACATGGTCCCAAACAACTAGTAAACAACAACAACAAATAAGATTGACAAACACTAAGAGACTTTAATGATTTTCCTAGAAAATTCCATAAAATGAAAAATCACTGAATAATAAAAGCTTGTAAAAAAAAGTGTCCACAATATTATATTACTTACAACAATAGCCTCAACTCTTTGTACGGCATGTAAGAGGTACAATATGTTGGTAAGGTGAGACTAAGTAAACGAAACGTAAAAAGCGCATAACATTACCGCTCTGTTCTGGTTGTATGCTCAATGTTACCCTGCCCTTACCTATAAATTCATTATTCATTATCACCCTAAAAATTAAATCAACGTCATTTGTCATTCTTTGGGTACTTGTTAAAGGACGAAATCCATATAAAGAATAAGACATTCCAATTGAACAGAACAGACTATATAAACCTAATGAAAACAACAAAAAATAAATAATATTAATATATATTATTTATTTTTTGTTGTTTTCGTAAGGTGGTTTATATAGTAGGGAGGAATGTAGGGAGTAGTAGGGAGTATTACAATAAAATAGTATAAAATTAATAGTAATTACTTTTAATTTTTTTTTTAATACACAAAACTGAAAAACTTTTAATACACAAAAATCTATGGTATTTCACCTTAAGGCCGGGTCAACGCAGGCGAAACGGGAAAAAGGGCTTGCCAAATATATTTTTTTGCGATACTTACTATTAAACAACGGTCTCACCACAGATATTTGAAATAATGTTCTTAATATTTCTATGGGTCTCACCAAAAATATCAGAGATACCTAAAGTTACTATCTAAACTCTAAAGAATGTGATAATTGGTTACTCGATAACTTTAGTCGATCAAAAAAATCCTGAAAACATGCTAAAAAAACTAAAACGAATAATTTACTAATAACATATGTAAGTTTACACATAATTTTTACATGGAAATATTTAATTTTCAATACCACGGAGACTGTGCATTTTTTAATCTCAAGTCCTATATTTTTTTAAATCCAATTTATTCCAAAACTTGAACGCTATCTAGCGTTTTCACAAGACAACGCGAAGCTACCCCGCCAGTCCCGGTGAGACTCGACTTAAGAATCCCATTAGTAAAAGTAAAATGATACACACTAGATGATTTTTCCCTCACAAATGTATAGAATATTTGTTGTCTAGGTTAGGTTAGTTTTATGATTTATTACTATGATACTATGTATTAGTTTCTTAAAAAGTTTACATCTTGTCTATATTATAATTGTATATATTTTATAAAATAATCTCGCGTTAAACTATTATTTTTTACTAAACTAACCAAACCCCGTGTAATACTGGGCTTATGGTATCCTCAGCTCCTGTATAAAATATAATAAAAATTTATAAATATTTTTATTATCATATTTTAGTTACTATAAGTTGAACTAACACATTTATTTTTTTATATATTCATGGACTAGCGTTGTGTATTTTGTGATATCAATCCTATCCAGTGGCTTCTATTTTATTAAAATTGTTTGTTTTTTTTTTTATATTTAAAGGTCTACTAGCTATAAATAAGATCTCCATCGCGATATCTTTTCAGCCATTCCATATATCATGGCCTATATAAAAATATAAATAACTAATCGTTTTTCTTATATACCAAGATGCGTATCCATACAGTTATATTTGTGATACCAGTGATATGGACGAACCATTTATCAGTATTTACGTAGATAACCGGCTAACCTCTCCTTCACATCAACTAATTGTTGCCCTGCTACAAAATTGTATGAATCTAGGCGAGTGATAAACATAGTTGCACGACTGTCACGCTATTTACGAATTAAATAAATGTAGGCTGAAATATGATAATGAAGTAAAGAACTATTTCGATGAGTAGTTCGTACTTAAGGCTTTTTACGTGTCATCGAGGTTCACCTTTACCTGACCACTCGATAACTAATTGCTAGTTTGAAGTAGGTTTGGAACGCTCGATATAGAACCTCATTTTTATTACAGCGTAGTAAGCAAACGTTAAACGTTGCCTTGTATAAATATTATATGAATCAGTTGCTTGGTTCACATAGTATGGTAACGAACAACCTCATTAATAATGGTTAAAAAATTGTTATTGGACATTCAAAAATATTGCAAAAAACATTGTTCAAGTGTCTGTTAGTGCTAATTTATTATAAATATGTAGACGTCACCTAACTTGTATAGTATTTTTTTTTAGAAACCTATGAAACCAAAGTCTTAGATGGATTGAGCAAATTAAATATGTATTTAGAACACATAATGACGATAAGTTGATTAATATGTGAAAACTGGTCAAGTCAAAAGTTGAGGTTATAATTTATGAGTCACTAGCAGTGCCTATCGAGTCACTCGCGTACTTCCCATTGCCGTGGGGTAGTACAGGGGTAAATTATAGCCTATATGTTCTTATTATAGTTTTTATTATAGTATTCTTGACGTATAAGCTGTGCTATTGTAAAGTTTCATTAAAATCCATTCAGTAGTTTTTGCGTGAAAGAGCAACAAACATACATCCATACATTCTTACCAACTTTCGCTTTTATAATATTAGTAGGATTTACTTTGTGTAAGTAAACCGCCTATTTACATCAAGGCTAAAATCAATTTTAATAGCACACACGCCTTTGTTGAAAGGAAAATAAATTATGTTTTAAATTTTTTAAGTACATATTATGTTGTACGTTCTTATAAAAAGTGTAGGATAAAGGATTATCTACTAATCTTGGCTCCTATTCTTACATTAATGTTCTTGTTCGATGAATATTTCCAAAATCTTATTTATATGAATTCGAAGATTGTTCTCGGTAGATGTATTACGTAAGTATCTGAAATCAGGCCGTATGCATGCATGATTCTCGTCTAGTTTATTTTAGAATTAGAACACCAATGCTTAAACTATGTTTGATATATAACGCTTTAAAAATATATTATAAAAATATTAATTTCATTATACTACATAACCTTATATTTAACTGTTATTAAAAATGAAACAATTCACTTTAACGCATTCAACGTGAAAAGTGTTTTCTAAATTAATATTTTAAGGCATATTTTTTTTACCGATTGCCCCATTGAGGTCACCCAGCCCCATTTTGCACAATAATACTCATTTTTATCCGTTAATTAAATGTAATGTATATAAACGTTAGATTATCAAAACATTATTCTGAGGCTGGCATTTGTTGCCTAATCATACTATCTAACCTTGCCGCATTAGGCAACATTTCAACAGACAGATCCAAAATTGAGTATTATTAACATTTGAGTTGTATGTGCGCTAGCAAGGTGTAAAGTAAAAAGTACAATATAGTAACTGTTTTATATACAAGTTTCCATGATAATATGTTTCATATTTAAAAAAAAAACTATCGTTTTTTTAGTCTCTGTAAAGATAAGAATTCCCTATTATTATCAAGTGTAAGTCTAGAAACATCAGTTTCCTTCAATACATGGTACAATTTTTACCCAATTATGTTGCTGTTCTTTCCTAAGTGAAAAAACGCAGCTGCAACTCCGTTTCTACCAACAGCCTTGTACCACTTCCACATATATCGTGTATTTGTATGTCTGCGCATTACAAATTGATATGTATTGATTCATCGAATCTTAGGTAGGGTTGCCACTAGGTGTATTCTTTTTTCAATCTGTGTCACATCTAATCCCGATCCCTACGCAATCCACGACCAAGAGATGTCGAAATATTTTTACTACGAATTGCTGTTCTTTTTAAAAATACATCAATATGAACGATCTTATCCAGAGTCGCAGCCCTAATATAAAGCGCCAGGAGTCGATAAATCGTATTGGTGGTTCAAAATAAGTACACATGAATACGCATTGAGGTCATTGGGAAATCTACGCAGTATGTTGAAATTTCTCGGGAATTAAAGCAGTGGCCGCTTTACCATTGTTTTTTTAATTTACATTAACAATTTAAATAATGCTGAAATCTTTTTGCAGCTTTTTCTTTATTTGGCAAGAGTTAACCGTTTCTTTTTTTGAAACACATACCAAACATGATGAATGAGAAAAGAAGAGGGATTCTAATAACAACCGCCAAAACCTACCAAAATAATTTAATCGAATATACCTACTATTTTATAAAAGTAATAGTCCAATTTGAAAAAATATTTGTGCGTTTGATATTTGCCCGATTCTTGAAAAGGAATGGCACTATTTATATTGAGTAAAATACCTAGTAATAGACCGTGAAGTAAAATACCTATTAGTAAAACGTGAAGTGAAATACTTAGCAGCAGTACGTGAAGAAAAATACCTAGCAGTAGTCCGTGAATAAAAATACCTAGTAGTAAACAGTGAAGTAAAATACCTAGTAGTAGACCGTGAAGTAAAATATGCACCTAGTTTTAGACCGTGAAGTAAAATACCTAGTAGTAGACTAACATTAAATATCTAGTAGTGGGTCTTATATTTCTCCTATAATATACGTAAAATTAAAAAGAGAGGCGTAAGAAAAGCGTGCTGGTTTTAGGTTTTGGTGGCAAATTATATGTAATCCTTCAGTCGTACGGCAATTCAGTGTTTTAAAGAAACATTATCATTATTAGTATTAATAAATATTATGTCATAAGCACTGACATTGACTTTTATTAAATTATAAATGATAAATATAACCAATTATTATTATAATATTATGAATAAAACACTATTTATAATATGAATATGTATAAATTTTATAACGGCCTAAATTTGTCAGTCAAAGTCAAGTCTTAAAAGGAAATGTTTACATTTTCCATGGTATCTACAATTTGAAAACTATTAACTTTAATTTAATTCAAATATTCAAGTCCCCTTTTTGTCTTAATTACGAATATTTTTTTTATGTCATAGGCAGGCAAGCGAGGAATCAGAGCCTTATGGTGACTACCGACGCCCATAGACATCCGCACAACTAAAAGTTATGTAGATGCGTTGCCCTCCTTTTCACTATCCCCCCAATGGGCCACTGGAAACTCATAATCCGCACAAAGCGCGACGGCATAGCTATCACTTGACGCCGGTGTTATATGAGCGAGAGGTACCACCCCAGTCGTGCCGGCCTAATTCGGCTGCAAAGCAGCATGGCACTACCTCTTACAATAATAATTATCAATTCTTATACCTATATTTACTAGTTTTTGCCCGCGTTAACTTAGATATACAGCCGTATACGGATTGATGATGATTATTTTATAGCCTACGTTACTCCTTATAACATCAGCTATCTATCAGTGAAAGTCCCGTCAAAATCGGCCCAGTCGTTTCGGAGATTAGCCGGAACAAACAGGCATACAGACAAAAATTGTAAATATGCTATTTTGGTATATGTACCGTATATACATCCATAGCCATTCATTAAAAAGCGGTTATTTTACTATTACAAACACTCCAGTTTTATTTATCTGTATAGATATGGTTTGATTTTTTATATAATACATCTACAAGCTGAGAACATTTGTGACAAACAGATTCTCGTGACAGAGAATCCTCACTTTCCTTCTTAGTACGAAAAATACGTTCTTTACGTTTTATGGTACGTGACCGTAAAAGTATCTACGAGTGTACCTCCCGCGAGTGCGCGGACAACGCTTGTTGTTTTGTAATACCGCTAAAACGGTGGTAACCGGGCCAAGGCTCTGCTTATTTACATGAATGTAAGAAATAATATTAACAGTGCACGTTTTACATACAAACTAAAAAAAATCGAAACCGTTTCTATGTGCAAATTTTTAATTGCCTTTTATTTCAGACTATTTTCTAAATTAAATAATCAGTAATGACTGATATTACTACAGTATGTATATATATATGCTAGTTGTTCCCGCAGTTTCGCCCGCGTTTACTTACGTTTACATATTATATCGTACGTTTACTTATAACATCAGCTATCTGTCAGTGAAAGACCCGTCAAAATCGGCCCAGCCGTTTCAGAGATTAGTCGGAAAAAACGGACAGACAAAAATTGTAAAGAATGCTATTTAGGTATATGTACCGTGTACATTCATATGCATTTAGTAAATAGCGGTTATTTTAATATTACAAACAGAGTCAGACACCCCAATTTTATTTATCTGTATAGATTCTATCTCTCTGTATAGATCTCTCGTTCTCAATTGTTCGAGAAGCATGAATGCTCGAAAGCTATGAGGTATGGCAGGCAGCGCGTGGCAGTCTTCTGTGAAATCGTCATTTCGCAGAATGAGGCCGTGGAGCAGTTCAAAGAGGATGACGCCACGACCATCCCACTCTGTCGACGTATGATGGAAGTGTTGAGGAGGCGCTGAGCGCACCTCCTGACTCACTGAGTAAGGTTGGGTACATGCCCCGATAGAAAAGTTCCGGCGTCGGCGGAGGTTCTACGTCGTAGTAGTTGGGGGCGCTGGGAGTCCAGCATATCTCCGGGGACAACCTATCCCGGGTAAATGCGCAAAGCCTTTCCACTTCTTTTTTTTTCTTTTGCGCCGAGTAATGCTCTTAGGAGGCATCCTGCGGGTGACATAAAAAAATGATACTACAAACGTTTATATATATTTTTTGAACACCTATCCTTAGAGACCCCATACGTATATATATGGGTTTCATGAAAATACATTTTTGAGTTTCAATTCTAAGTATGGGGACCCCCAAAATTTATTGTTTTTTTTACATTTGTGTCAAAATCTTAATGCGGTTCACAGAATACATCTTATCAAGTTTCAACAGTATAGTTCTTATAGTTTCGGAAAAAAGTGGCTGTGACATACGGACGGACAGACAGACAGACATGACGAATAGATCTATAAGTATTCCGTTTTTTGCCATTTGGCTACGGAACCCTAAAAACAAGGTACACAATATATAATTATCTTTTAATAGTAGTAGTAAGATTTTACAAAATAAGTTAAAGCATACCTATGTTTAAACTCTAAAAGTATTTTGATTTATATTCTGTCTGTCTATTACCTTCAGAGATGTCACATGTCAAATTACAACAAAAATAGATATATTGGAAAATTCAGACATCTGCAATCGTATTGAGACAGTGAGCCTTTGGAGTTTGAACATCGTACTTGAAATATAGAAGAAGAGACGTATCTAAAAAATTTTAATAAAAAATAGAAAACCCAACCAGTCACAGGGACTGCCGATAGAAGTGAAAACAAAACAATTAAATTCAAATATGTGCCTATAATACAGGCTGTAAAAGATTATAACAACCTATACAATTTAAACGGCGCACAAAATGGCCGCATGGTGAATTTAGAATCAACACAATTTGCAAAACAATTATTGCTTAATCTTATATAAATAAACAAAACGTCAAACTGCGTCTCCAGCGGCTCGCGTGCGGTGTCGCGAATCCACATTATATAAACGTCAAACTGCGTCTTCAGCGTTTCGGGTGCGGTGTCGCGAGTTCAGAGATTTTATCTCATCTAGAAATATGGGTACCCCGCTAAAAGAAGTTTACACTTCAATAATGAAAACTGCGATATTCAGTTAGTGCGCGAAACTTTCCAAATGTACTGATTATGAAACAAACCCAAATTCAAAACAAATCCTTGGTGTAACGAATTCATAAACCTTGCTTAGTATTCAGATTCATTGGCCACAAAAGATATATGAATTTTAGATAGTGCTGCATAATGTCAATGGAATGTCCTAATTCGATATTGGCTTTTTATTATTCATTATTCAAATTGGACTTTTTCTGTTAATACATTAAACACTATATATTAAATTGTATAAAGTTGCACCATAGTATATCTATCCTCTGTACACAGATATGACGTTTTAAGAAAATAATGCACAGTATAGAATAATATAATAAAAATCTGTTGTATTGATTGATGATGATTTATATATTTCGATTTGGTTTTCATAAAGGTCAGTTAACTGACCTTTATGAAAACCAAATTGAACGCTCCAGCTTTAGTTAACTAAAGCTGGAGCGTTCAACACATTTACGCACATCATGAAAATTATCTCCGTCCCTCTCGCGAGCGATCAAGCTTGTAAGTACAAAGGAGACAGTTATTGTTTAATCAAAAATATTATAATTAATTAAAAAATAATTTAATGAACGCTCTATATTTATAGAGCGTTCATTAAATTATTTTTTCAATATTTATTAATATACTAATAGCGGTCCCGATAGACGTTGTCCTGTACAAAACGTTTTATAGGGGGCTGAATTATGAATTATTATTTAAGAAAAATACGCTATCAAACAAATACCTATGCATTTATAGTAGACTGTTTATTCGTTACTAATAAGTAGCTGTGTGTGTGTGTAAAAGTCAGTTGATTTGCAACTATAGCTTGACAAAAAAGTCTTATTTGTAAACACACTGTACAGTGAAATTGCACTAGTATGAGTACTGTGAACGTGCCAGCTTTAGTTAACCGACCTACGTTTAGGTACACATTATGGGCCCTAACGTAGTATTATAATAATCTTATATGTCATATCTTTGCTTTCAAATTTACAAAAAAATAAATATGCTTAAAAGCGCGATCATTTTCGAATAATTAAATATATATAGGACTATCAGCAACCCCGTTCCTATTTTCATATATGTAAATTATGTAAACATTTAAATTTTAGACTGTAAACCTGTAATAGCAATGACATGCAAGACCATGACAATTTTCGAGGCATTAATTGTTTGGAAATTTGTATGAGGCAGTGACATGCTACTTTGCAACCGAATTGGGCCAGTACGGCTGGGGTGGTAGCTCTCGCTCACATAACACCGGCGTCAAGTGACAGCTATGTTGTCGCGTTTTGTGCGGTTTGTGAGTTTCCGGTGTCCCATTGTGGAGGATAGGAGGAGGGCAACGCGTCTACCTAACCTCTGGTTGTGCGGATGTCTATAGGCGTCGGTGGTCACTATGACTCGGACTGCTTGTTTGCCGTCTTATGCCATAAAAATTAAGCTTAAATGCTTAATATTAATTATTTCTCTTACATTCTTACTTGCCAAGGTTTTACAGCTGCAACAGTCGCATAAGCATATCGACACTGAATGAGCCCTAGGTTTCTACCCGACGCCAGGAGGCCGTGTGGTCACAAACTGCACAGTTGGCGGGGGGCAACCCCCCACTTTAACAAACCAATAGTGAGCCAAATGGGCTCACACTAATCCGACGAAGCATTAGGGCCTTGGGGCCGTTAGCATAGATCCCTCCGATAAAAAAGGAATCCTTTTAGTACCTACCGAGATATTAATCATAATTATTGTATCATATTATTTTACATAAATTGTCTTAGCGATTTATGGAAATGATTTGTATTTTCTCTCAATAAACTCATCATTATTATCATCAGTGTCATTATTTTACCGTCCATTAAATTTAGATCAAAATTATAACAATATTCATACATACATAATGTGATATATCATTTGTATGGTAAATCGGTGTGCAGATACGGCACAGTAATGCACGAAGCTCAGATAAAAAAGTAGGTCAAGCTAAACCTTATTATGCTATATGTGGCACCAACTTATATAATGAATCTCTGATAGTTTTATGCCAAGGTTTTTTATTGTTATTGTATGTTGATATTAACGAAATCTATAGTCACAAGTAGTATGTGTGTATTGTGGTTGTAAGTAGTTAAATATGTTGGTTATTATGCAATTTTATTTTATCATAATATATAATAAAGTCATCAAGTTCAAAAAAAAATCAATCAATCATACAAATCAAAAACATTTATTATCAGAAATTTCCTCTTCTTTAGCGAGCTTTTTTAAAATTCCTTAAATATTATTATTAATATTTTTCTAACATTAATTAAATAAAAAATATGTCTGCTTATTAAATTTCTTATTAGGTACGTACTGAACATATATATATTAATATAGAAACTACGAGGTATGTTATCGTCTCGCTGCTATTATTTAGTTAACTCTAGACGTATTTGCACTATCGTACGGAACTCTTATAAGCGTGTTCGCTGATCGTGCAATGTACGTGCAAATAAGAGAATAACGTAAAAAGTTGTTGAGGAGACAGTTGTTCATGGACAGCCGTCGACCTTGAATACCTTCCAGAACTTGCGCTATTTGCGAAAGCGATCATATTCCTACCTGCACACGTTTTACTTTTAACACGTAATTAAGATGGAAGCTATGTAGAGAATTATATTCGCGTTAAGTGCATTAAAAATAAGATTAATACTAGTATAAATAGCTATTTTATATAACTATTTTCCTATTTAAAAATGATCCTTTCCTTACTAATATTATAAATGCGAAAGTAACTTTGTCTGTCTGTTTGTCTGTCTCTTCTTCACGCCTAAACCACTGAACATTTGGATGAAATTTGGCACAAAGATAGTATAGAACCTGTGAAATTGCAACCATATTATTTAAAAATAAGATTAAAAAAAATACTTCTTACATGCGGACGAAGTCGCGGGTAAAAGCTATGAAATAATATACGGTACTTACATTAAAAAAATCAATTTTGTCTGTCTGTTAGTTCGGGTTAATCTATAAAACGGCTAAGCCGATTTTGACGAGACTTTCACTAGCAGCTGATGCTATAAGGCGTAACTTTGACCATAACAATAATCATCATCAATCCGAACGGCTGTAAATCTAAGTAAACGCGGGTGAAGCTGCGGGCAACAGCTAGTATGTGTAAAGACGTTAAATTAAGAGATAATGGCCTAAGATCCCTATTTTTTTTTTTTTTTTTTTTTCTCGCAGGGAAATCCTTATGGATGCAGCCAGGATCTTCGGGTAGATCCTGACCCAATGTGGGACTCGCACCTGGGAGTGCCCACCCTAACTAAAACCACTGCGAGCGCCTTCAGCCGCTTTTTGAGGGTCCCGGATATGCAGGCAACAGACAGGATCACCTCAGCGACAGGCTGGCCCCGGCGAAGGCCAGACTACTCCTCGTAGGGGGGGACTGCCCGGCCGCTACTAAGCAGTCCCCACGACGTCGTGCCATACAGACCCAGGTTCCATCCTGAGCCCGACACGAACACAGGGGCGTTACTGGAGGCGCATTAAATAGCGCCTCCTACGCACCCCTGTTCGTCGCCCGCGGGAGGAGGCATCGTCGGCGGCCTCCTCTCTCACCCGCTCATCGACCTCCTTCTGGGACATTACTGCCTCGCAGAAGGAGACCATCGCCGTCCAGGACTCGTCGTCACCGAGTATGACGGAGATGACACTCGGCAGAGACAAGTCCCCTCCGATGACTGATGTCAGACTGTGACGCAACGCCGCCCATCTCGGGCCCACCTCGAGTGTGTGCTGGGCTGAGTCCACCGCCGCGCCACAATCGTGACACACTGTCAACGGCTCCCTGCGGGCCGTCCGGCACAGGTACTCACAATCCACATATTATACAGGTACTCCTATCCGAGACATAGGAGTGCATCTCGGCAAGAACCTCCGCCACGAGCTCCCACGGGGGGTCACCGGCTAGGGCAGTGGCTGCTGCCCACGAAACCGTACGGTACCCCCGGATCACTCTTACCGCGATGACCCGCTGCGCCGACCGCAGCCGGGCCTTATTCCTCCCGGTAAGGTGATCCGCCCAGATGGGTGCACCATACGTCGCCATACTACGGCAGACTCCGGAGTATAGCTGCCTGTAGGCGGCGCTGGGTCCTCCGAGGTTCGGGAGGAAAGATCCCTATATAAAACGACCTTCACCGAGCTGGTTATTGAATGAAACTTATTTTATATTCAATTTAATATGTCAGTAAATATATTGCATATGGGTTGTCTAAAAAAATTCAGTCCAGGATTATATGATTCATTAATAATTAAAAATATATATTTTAACTTTTTTTATAGGTATTGGTTAATAGACAAATTCCATACCAATCGAAAGTATAAACCCCATCGAATATGCAAACGTTAGGTTGTCTTTCTTTTCCCGTCACAACTCTCGGGTAGGCGGGTATAAGCAGGTAAATCGATACTAGTGACTTGCACCGGTCTGGTTAACGAATTAAAATTAAATGAAAATAAAGGTTAATGCATTACGATCACGGCAGTATAAGGTTGCCTATAAATTTATTTTTGTTGTAACTTTTTTTAAATTATTAATTAATAATAATCCTGGACTGAATTTTTTTAGGCAACCCATATGCAATATGTTTATTAATATATTAAATTGAATATAAAATAAGTTTCATCCAATAAGCAGCTCGGTGAAGGTCCTCTTTATATCGGTAGCCTTAACTATAATCGATATATTTAGATCGCCAAATGTAAGCAATAACAAAAAAATATATTAAAAAAAAGTAAGCAATAACGTGACTTGATCACCAGATTACTTTATCAACTTAGATATTAAATATGTTTTGTTAATTATATTTAATACTAGCTGTTGCCGGTAGCTCTGCCCGCATTAGCTGAGACATCCATACCCGGATTGAGGATGGTTATTTTTATAGCAGTTACTCCATCAGCTTTCTGCCAGTGAAAGTCCCATCAAAATCGACCCAGTCATTTCAGAGATTAGCCGGAATAAACAGACAGACAAAAATTGTATTGTATATACCGTGTATGTATCCATGTGGATTGAATAAAAAGCAGTTATTTTGATATTACAAATAGAAGTTGTATAGATAACGATCAATTACCTAATTTAAAAAGAACGATTGATATAGGTAATTTCAAAATCCCTTATTTTTATAAATATAACATCCAACAAAATTGTTTGATATACCAGTAAAAAGACCTAAAACCTATTTAGTCTAATATGACAAAAACGCCACTGTAAATTTAAATTTTTTATGTTGTTGTTTTTTGTCATTGTTCAATATACCTAATACCTAAATACCACGTACCAAGATAATTCGGCGGACACCGCCTCGCGTTCCTATTTCTGAAGAAAAAAGACTACGAGGCAAAAATGAAAAGGAAGCAAGCAAAAGGAAGCAACTAAACCGACAACTGCGGTTTTCTGTGCTAATAATCTAACCACGAATGTTAAGGCGACGGCTGCTCCTTGCTCCTTTTTTGTCGCAGTGGAAATGCTTATGCATTCACCCGTGGATGCCCCGTTCCCGGGGATATGTGGGACTCCCGGCGCTCTACCCCAACGCCGCTATACCGACTTAAACCACTGCGATTTGCCTTCATCCGCATGGAGAGGAGTGTACACCGTATCTGACTAAAACAGGACACCCCTAGCGACCGGCCGGTTCCCTCTAAAGGGCTAACAGGACTTCCTTCTATTATGGGTGAACTCCGACAACCTGAAGCACCCCTACCGACGCCGGAACTTTTTAACAGGGGCCCTCGTGGCAGGCTGGCGTCGGCTCCCTCCTTGCCACCCGACACACGCACCCAAACAACCGTGTCCGGTGAGCATCTGTGTCAGGCGGAAGGTGATGGGTTTTTTCCGGCGCGCATCCACGCCTACAGAACCGTACGCAGTGTCTCGGCTGTACGGCAACTGCGCCAGGACCTTCCTCACCTTCGCAACAGCCACTGTTGCCCCAGCCTCGGCACACCTAAGAGCTCCTCCCAGCTAGGTGACTCACCGAATTCTGATCTCCTCTGTAGAACGAGGAGGCGAACTTCGGCGGACACCAACGCCACGGTGAATCTCCGTTCTCTCAGCAACTGTATAACCGGTCAAAAAACTCTTATTTTGAAACATAGGTACTGTATAGTGAATTACCTCTAGTGTGCTGTGTGAGTACTGTGAGTAATGTTCTGAAATTGTGTTAACCATAATGATAGTATATAAATATGAATCCCCACCATGGTTCAGGCCTTGACGTGGCTGTGGGGCTCAGTAGCCTAGGGTGAGCCCAGCACCTTGGGCGAAGCTAATTGAGCCGAGGGGGCTCTTTGTACCGCTCTTTTAAGAAGAGGGGACAAAAGAGCAGGGGGCAAGGGGTGAGGAACCTCACCCCATTGTACTGGCCCGACGTTGGAAGGGGTTGTTCTGTGGTGCGGGACAACCCCTCTGTGGAGGTGGCGTCGGTCCCTTGCGGGACTGACTAGCCGTCGAAGTGCCCTGTTAGCTTAACAGATCCGGGGCACCTCACCAAGGCGGCACTGGTGGCACTCGCCGGGTTTTAGTGGGTAGAGCTGCGTCCATTTACCATCTTTCGGGCGCAGCGAGTCTCACATACCCACTTGGGTAGACCCACTCCCCAGGTGGGCTGCCTCAGAGCATTTCCCGGCGTAAAAGAAAGAAAAAAGAAAAAAAGTAGGTGGTAGTTAGGTTATAGGTACCTACAGCAACAAATACGACACTGGTGACGGACGACGGTAACGTATTTGTTGGTGTACCTATTTAACTTAGCTAACACCGACCCCAATAGTAACAATAATGATGCGGTAAACGCAAAGATTGTACATTAGTAGAAGTACAAGATGATTATTGGTTGCAGAATGTAGACACAAAAATTAAAGAAACGCGATTATTTAATTACTTTTTAGTTATTTTATTTTTGAAGTCGGTTATAATTTTTGTTTTAAATTTTAATATAATATATTGTAAACGTTATTGAAATGAAAATACTTATATACCAAATGACTTTATAATATCGCACCTTTAGAATTGAAGTGGCGTAATTCAAAAATTTAAGAAATCGACTTTTATACATCAAACGACTTAAAAACATGTAATATACCGGTTTAATAGAAATAAACAGACACTTTCAGACTAGAAAAGGATAAACATACAGTTCCGCCTCTTTCAAATCACGCGCTTACCCCGCGTTCCCTTATTTTTGAAGGGGCCCTTTTAGTGATGCGTCGACAGTGCTAAGAGTTGGGTGCCGCGCGGTCACTGCGTAAGCGACGTAAACTGTAATCTGTCGTTTTAATTGTAAACGTAAGGTAAGTTATTCATGCGATATTTATTTTTGTACTGCCTCTTTTCGGTTTCGGGCGTTTTAAATCTAATTGATAATACTATTTTAACGTCGTATTTGTATTGCTGTCATTTCATTACTAAACATTGCATAAATGCATGAGCCTGATTTTATGTTATGGCTTTACTTTATAAACGGTCTTTGTGACTACAGTGACGTATGCGGAATTATGTCAATTATATTTTACAGAAAGATATGGATTGGCGAGTTCAATTATGATTGAGTCTTTTCATTTTTATTTCAGTGAAAGTTTGACGTTAATAATGAAAAGGGCAGACCATATTTTGCGACTGTTAAAATATAACCAGAATGAAAATACAATGCAAGAAGAGATGAGTTCAGCAAGTACCGAAACTTATACTAGTGTTCAAAATTAATCTGAAGAGTATGAGAAGGAAAACTACTTGAAAGTACACTTGGATAAGAAGATGGACGGATGTAATAGTATGAATTTTGAAATTTTACTGCAAGTAGAGCCTGAACAACGGATTTTAACACAAATATCGCAGAACAGGAGAGCTCGGTCAAGCAGTACATCTTCATCCAGTTCTTCTACGTCATCATCTAGCAGCTCCAGTACATCGTCGTCGTCATCGAAGTCATCATCATTGGCAAAACAGAACAGACATGAAGAAAACATTAACAACTCACTTTTAGACATACCAGGTACTCCTGAGCCTTCTATTAGTAAAAGACGTATTGAATCCCCTTCTAGCATACCAGGAACTCCAGAGCCGTCCACTAGCAAGAGACGTATTGTCTTATCTTCAATCATACACGGTACTACAGAACCTTCCATTAGTAAAAGATGTTTTAATAAGGTTAACTACAGACAATCTCCTGTAAATTCTGAGGAGTCGAATGTTGATTTGAGTGATGCTGATCCAACATATAACGATTTATCACCACGACCACCACGTCGGATAAGTTCATCCACCACCATATCGGACAGTGAAAATTATGAAAACGATGTGATCGTTTCCTCTGAATTACCGCAAAACAAAAAATGTAGGAAACGCCTGCGCAATCCACCTCAGTGGAAACAAAATATTGTGAAATCGCTTAGGAATAGTGGGAAAGCCTACCGCTCACTCTCAAAATCTAATAAGGAGGTACCAGCTAAAAAAGTAAGGGATGGTTGTGTTTGCAGACTTCGTTGTTCCGAAAATATAACACCTGAAAAGACAGGCGAAATATTTAAATGTTATTGGCAGCTAAGTAATTTGGACTTAAAACGATCTTTTATTAAGGCATGTATGACGGAAGTAAAGCCCAAATATAAGTACAAAAATGCTGCCAATCCTCGTAAGCCAAACACAGCCTTTTATTTTACTGTTGATAATCAAAAAATTCGAGTATGTAAAAGTTTTTTTATTAATACATTGGATATAACAGAGAGACAAATCAGAACTGTGAAATTTAAAACTAATTCTACTGGCTTTGTAGAAGAAGACCTTAGAGGACGTTCTAGAAGCCGAGCACCAATTGACCCAAGTCTTGTACAAGACATAAAAGACCATATCAACAGTATACCGCGCATAGAATCACATCATCATCATCACACTTAAGATCTTCTACTTCAAGAGAATACATTGATGGCAGCAAGAGTATAAAGGAATTATGTAGGGACTTTAACACTAATCAAACCATAGAAAACAAACCTAAACTGGATTTATTACTTTATATTTACAACTGAATTTAATATCAGCTTTTTTAAACCCAAAAAGGATTTGTGTGACCAATGTACAGTATATAATTTAGCATCCGCAGATGAGAAATTAAAAATTCAAAAAAAGTATGACAAACATATTAAAGAAAAGAATCTGTGTAGAGAAGAAAAGAGAACTGATCGTTGTAACATTGACCAAACAAATATTTGTGCTGTTTACGATTTAGAAGATGCAATGACTTGTCCGAAGGAAGATGTTTCATCTTTTTATTACAGGTCACGAATTAACTGTTATAATTTTACTATAGTTGAATACGCTCCTAAATCAAAAGATACCAATAAACATAAAAGTGATTGTGACTTGGGCGCATATAAAAAAGTGTATTGCTACTTTTGGAATGAAACACAGGGTAATAAAGGCGCAAATGAAATAGGTTCATGCGTTTTTGATTATTTAAAGTCTATTAATGAAAACAATGCAGGAAAATCATTGAATGTAATATTTTATTCGGATAATTGTAATGGTCTAAATAAAAATAAATATATTGCCAGTTTATACTCTTATGCAGTAGCCCATTTTGAGAATATTCACTCAATAACACACAAATATTTAATCAAGGGATATACGCAGAATGAAGGAGACAACGCACATAGTTTAATAGAAAAAGAAATAAACAGAAACCTAAAATCTGGACCTATTTATATACGTCAACAGTATTTACCTTTACTGAGGGGTGCTAAAAAAAGTGGCAATCCATTTAAAGTAAAAGAATTAGATTACAATTTTTTTATAGACCTAAAAGTATTACAGGATGAATGGGGATATAATTTCAATCAAGATTGCGACAAAAATATTGTCAATTGGAGGGACTCAGATAATGAAATAAAATTGTTACAATTTATTAAAAACAGGCCATTCCTATTTTATTTTAAAACTACGTACGACGTCAAGGATTTTAAAGAAGTAAATATGCGCAATAAAAGAACTAAAATGAAAGAAGCTAGTGAAATAACGCTTACCAAGGCTTATAATAATAAAATGGAGCTTGCTATTAATAAAAAAAAAGATTTGAGTTATCTGTTACGAACTAAAGCAATCCCTAGTACATACAAGTGGTTTTATGACAACGTATTGTAACTAAATTGATCTCATTTATGTGATATAGATATAGATGATAATAGCTTAATGTTTTTTTATGATTTAATTTTTTATAAGTGTTTTTAAGTTTTTATATTTTATTACATTTTATTTTTTGTAAAAGTATTTACGTATTAAGTAAATACTTAAGCATTTTATATTTAGTTTAGGTATTCTATAAATGTAACTTACAAATTTTTGGTTGATTTGGATTGTTTAGTTTTTTGTTTTTTGAAATCATTTTGTTTTTCGATTGATTTGACAAGAGTGTTTTGTTTTACATTAATTTGTTCAAAGATTAAGACTGCTGATTATTAAAACTTATTTTAATTGCATACAAATTAGGTATAAGTTTATATTTATAACATTAAAATAAATGATTATGCCAGTGTCCTGTTTTAATTTCCTATTAATTTTAAAAGTCAACAATTAATAAACTAGCATATTCCAAAATAAGTAACCAAAAATAAATTTGACATTAGAAATGAATAGCCTATTTTTAAAATAATCACATTTTATTTTTAAATGCTTTAGTAAAAAATAGGCACAAAACTATATAAGTCAATTAAATTATAACAATTTTGGAAAAAAAGATCCATCTCTTTTTTTTAAAGATTAATTAACAAAGGTTCTAATTAATTAAACTCATATTTTTAATAACAAATCAATAAAACAATTCTTTACGTACGGCAAATAACAAAAACTGTAACTTTATAATGCTTATACTTTTATTATAGTCAAAAAAACAAAAAAATGGCCAATTCTTCAATTATATTTTAGGCGTTTACCAAAAATCAAGAATTTTGGATTAAGCCACTTCAATTCTAAAGGTGCGATATAGTATAGACACGCACCCAACTTGAATAGTATTAAAAGTATATTCTTAAGTTTATTTCTAGTAGTTGATTTGAGGGTTAGTCAAAATAATATAATTAAAACCATATTAAAATATGCGAATTATTTTCCAGGTGAATAACCAACGCCCAAAGCTACACCCTATAATGCATTATAATTTTTAGGTGACTGCTTTGCAATTCGAACTTTAAAAAGGGAAATTGCCATCAACCGTATATCATAAATATATTGCTTAGTCAAATGACAGCCCGTCTTGCAACATTGATTTTTATTCCAAGGAAGTTACGCAAAACCCGTTATTTAAAACGTCTTTGTTCCAAAGTCTCGAATTGGGTTATGAAATTGGAGTATAGAATGCATAATAATATAACTGCGTCAATATGTCTCCACACTGAATAACTGAAAAAACCGTGTCAAACGAGAATGATATTGATTATCATACATACTCATACATACATCAACATACTTACCATTGCAATAAGCAGGGTGGGGCCAGCAGCAGAAAATATGTACTCTTGTTTTTAACACTTTTACTGCGACGAACATACACATACATTAACATACTTACCATTGCAATAAGGAGGGTGGGGCCAGAAGCAGAAAATATGTACTCTTGTATATTAACACTTTTACTGCTACGAACATACACATACATTAACATACTTACCATGGCAATAAGCAGGTTGGGGCCAGCAGCAGAAAATATGTACTCTTGTTTTTAACACTTTTACTGCGACGAACATACACATACATTAACATACTTACCATTGCAATAAGCAGGGTGGGGCCAGCAGCAGAAAGTATGTACTCTTGTATATTAACACTTTTACTGCCACGAACATACACATACATTAACATACTTACCATTGCAATAAGCAGGGTGGGGCCAGAAGCAGAAAATATGTACTCTTGTTTTTAACACTTTTACTGCGACGAACATACACATACATTAACATACTTACCATTGCAATAAGCAGGGTGGGGCCAGCAGCAGAAAATATGTACTCTTGTATATTAACACTTTTACTGCTACGAACATACACATACATTAACATACTTACCATTGCAATAAGCAGGTTGGGGCCAGCAGCAGAAAATATGTACTCTTGTTTTTAACACTTTTACTGCGACGAACATACACATACATTAACATACTTAACATTGGAATAAGCAGGGTGGGGCCCGCAGCAGAAAATATGTACTCTTGTATATTAACACCTTTACTGCTACGAACATACACATACATTAACATACCATTGCAATAAGCAGGGTGGGGCCAGCAGCAGAAAATATGTACTCTTGTATATTAACACTTTTACTGTTACGAACATACACATACATTAACATACTTAACATTGGAATAAGCAGGGTGGGGCCAGCAGCAGAAAATATGTACTCTTGTATATTAACACTTTTACTGCTACGAACATACACATACATTAACATACTTACCATTGCAATAAGCAGGTTGGGGCCAGCAGCAGAAAATATGTACTCTTGTTTTTAACACTTTTACTGCGACGAACATACACATACATTAACATATTTACCATTGCAATAAGCAGGGTGGGGCCAGCAGCAGAAAGTATGTACTCTTGTATATTAACACTTTTACTGCCACGAACATACACATACATTAACATACTTTTTTTTTTTTTTTCTTTAACGCCGGGAAATGCTCTGAGGCATCCCGCGGGGTTGTTTTAATTGTATTATTGTTTATTGTTTATACTTCACATATAGGATTTTTTCTTACCGGCTAAATTTATAAGCAAGGGTCCGCAACGCGCCCAGTCAGAGAAGAAGCCACAAGAAACTCTGCTGGGTTCCTATCATTCTTTTAGATGTGATCATTATTTCATCAAAGTCGCTGATATCTAGAGCTATCATTTCAATTTAAGTCTTTTTTTATTTCTGGTATTGATGTTGTGGTGATCAAATTTTGTCTTGAATTTTTGTGTAAGAAGAATTCTTGAATGAGATTTTCAAATATACAGGGTGGATTTTTGAGACGGGTCAGTAAGGGCAGGTACCTTAACCGATATAGTTACAGGAAAACTTAGGATACCATCCATAACTTTCTAAGATATTCTGAACTGCATTTACAGTTTTTTTAGGGTTCCGTAGCCAAATGGCAAAAAACGGAACCCTTATAGATTCGTCATGTCTGTCTGTCAGTCTGTCCGTCCGTATGTCACAGCCAATTTCTTCCGAAACTATAAGAGCTATACTGTTGAAACTTGGTAAGTAGATGTATTCTGTGAACCGCATTAAGATTTTGACACAAAAGTAGAAAAAAACATTAAATTTTGGGGGTCCCCATACTTCGAACTAAAACTGATTTTTTTTTTCATCAAACCCATCCGTGTGGGGTATCTATGGATAGGTCTTCAAACATGATATTGAGGTTTCTAATACCATTTTATTCTAAACTGAATAGTTTGCGCGAGAGACACTTTCAAAGTGGAAAAATGTATGTCCCCCCCCCCTGTAACTTCTGAAATAAGAGAATGATAAAACTAAAAAAAAAATATGATGTACCATGGAAACTTCCACCGAAAATTGGTTTGAACAAGATCTAGTAAGTAGTTTATTTTCTACGTCATAAATCGTAAACCGCAATTTACCTTTCATGCAATCAACTCAAATATATTAAAAAAAACATTTAATTCCATAACCATAATATTTAATGTTTGTTAAAGTGTCTAATATTGTATATTATGTAATGGTACGGAACACTTTGTGCGCGAGTCCGACTAGCACTTGGCTGATTTTTTTAATGTAAGGCCACCGAAAAAAATGCTTTTTTTTATGTTATTTGGATAGGCAAGCTGGTAAACGTACCACCTGAGTTAAGTGGTTGACGTCGCTCATTTTTTTTTTTTGCGTAAGGGCTAGACTTTTCGGCCTGATGGCCTTTAAGCTCAATCGGTACAGTAAGTGAGCAGATGGCTCACTTAAGAAATATTCGAAAGGGGGGCGCGGTTCATCGCGCGCGCTGCTCGGGAGAGCAGGATTTGGACTAGTTAAATCCGATACGGTCGACAAATCTTTTACGGTTGAATTTAACCTATCATCATGAGGGCCGGCCCTCATCCCTCCCTCTGGAGAGGGAGTCGGGTCATGCGCGGTGCCCAAGCAATCTAGCGGTAGCGTAGTGCTAGCGGTGTTTGCGCGGTCTGGGTTTATGTCTACTCGTATCGGACTCGAACCTAAGCTTCCGCGATCGATCCGGAGACGTCGCCCATGAACATAAACTAGTATACCTGGAACGAGCCCAGGCAACTCATTTATGTGTTGCCTATCCTGAGACATAAGATGTTAAGTCTCGGTGCCAGTAATTACACTGCCTGTCTTGCCCTTCTCTCCGAAACACAGCAAAGCTGTTTGACGGGAGAAATAAGCAAGATGGTGGTACCCATGCAGCCGGGAGCGCAGCACAGCGCTTCCCTCCCACCAATGCTGAAATAAAAATATATAAAATATATGCCTATGGATCCAGTTGGAGGTAGGTACGAAGTATCGTATGGGGATCAAAAGACATAGTTTTTTAGCAGTGCGCGATTGGGTTAATTTGACCGACTAAAAACTAAAAAAAGTAAAATAGTAACATAGATAAATCCCCTAGTGTTCAAAATTGTGTAAATAAAATTGGAGTGTCTGTTTGTAATATTAAAATAACCGCTTTTTACTAAATGCATAGGGATGTAAACACGATATAGGTATATACTTACCAAAATAACATTTATTACAATTTTTGTTTGTCTGTCTGTTTGTTCCAGCGAATCTCTAAAATGGTTAGGCCCATTTTGACTTTCTGACGAGGGATAGACCAGCTTCGCCAGGAGCCGCCTAAAAAGGAGGGTCAGAGCGCGGGACACCGCACGATGTTGGTCGTCGATCCAATCATGGAGCAGTAGGTTGACCGGCGGCACGGCGCCATATCCTTCCACCTTGCGCAGATCCTGACGGGGCACGAATGCTTCGGAAGGTATCTGTGGAAAATGGCAGGGGCGGAGGACTCGCCATGGGTTATTACTGTGACAGCAGTGAGGATACTGCTGACCAGACCAGAGAGACCAGCCGGCAGTGGCAAGGGCGCCCCTGTCGCTTCCTGCGGTCATCCTAGGCTTAAGCGTCAGTGAGAGCACATGGCAGGTTGTCCTCTCCTTCTGCGATTACGTGATGTCTCAGAAGGAGGAGGCGGAGCGGGAGAGGGAGCGCACTGGCGCCTCTTCCCGCAGGAGAACACGGCGGCGACTGGCGGTCGCAACGCCGTGAGGTACCTGTGCGCCGCCGATCGGGGGATCCGCCTAGCGCGCGAATGTTCCGAGCTATAAGGCACCCTTATGTATTCAGTGTGTCTTAAGCTGAGAAGGAGGAGGGGACGCCATCCCCCTGCCTCCAGAAGAGAGTGCCGGATGGCACACTTTTGTGGCCTGGTGCGGACTTCCACAGCTCCTGCGCCGGGTCAGCCAGACGACGAGAACATCGCTGGGGTTTAGTGGGTGTCTGCATCCACCTTACCATCTCTAGAGCAGAGAGTCCCACATAACCAGCCCAAGGTGGTATGTCTAATCGCATTCCCCAGCGAAACCAAAAAAATACGGACGTATGCGGACTGATGATGATCATTTTTTTACTTTATTTTTTGTTATAATTACCTCTAAAGGAAATAAGGCAGCGTTTTCAATGTAAGCTCCCAAGCGGCTTAAATTTTTCTGACTCTTACAATAATTATCCTGATACATAATATTATTGTTTACAAAATATTGGTAAATTGTGTACTATAACTTGCCTCAGGAATTACTACTGTAATCTCGATTATCGCGTACAAACAGACAGACGCGGCGGAGGACTTTTTTATACATATTATTATGTTATGATGATAAAGATTAATACCGTATGTAAAAGGTAAATAGTTTCTACATATACTTTATAATTGCCAATTTTTTTAATTATTAAAATGGATATAGGTAGTTCGTTATCTTTAACATAAAAAGAAACATAACATAACGGAAAAGTCCGCGACGGCATAATGTCTATATATTAATATAGACATTATGCCATCGCGGACTTTTCTGTAGACATATTTAGGATACACAATTCTACCATACATTGATACACTACCTAACCTTTCGGAACACCCGGGCACAGAATACGTATTACTTATAGAATATATTAATATGAATATCTATTTTGCCCGGGTCAGATACGAGGCGCAGGGTCACGGGGCGCCCGAATTAGGACGACACGAAATAAATTTCTCCTAAGGTATTCATTTAATGTTCACGGTGTAAAGGGTTTCAAATTATAACCTTCATGAAATGCTAAAGCCAACTTACGTATTTCAAATGATAAGGATTAACACCGTATTTGTGAAAATAGCTTTCCAATTACCGCTTTATGATTGCCTATTTTTTTTAATGGATATACTATGCTATTCTGAAGATATAAGACATATTATGTCATCGGAACTTTAATGTAGGCCTATTTAAGATACACAATTCCACCATAGATTCTTTTGTTATATATCAAAGGGCCTTAGGCAGGGTTTTCTTTGAAAGCTCCCAGACGGCTTCTTTTTATTCGACAGTTACTTTTGCATTTATAATAAAACAAAAATACTTAACTTAAAATGTTAATTGATGTTCATGTGTATATTTTCGTTTTTAAAATTTCAAAATACTCTTACCAACTACCAGTTACACAATGTCGTACAGTCAACACAAACAGAAAATCGCGAAGGCGTAGTTGGCACTGTTACGTTATTACAGTTCTTTTTTTTCACAATACATATAATTTGCAAAATTAAAAAAATATTTCGCACATTTGGACAATCAAATCTAACCGTTATGTTATATAACTTAATTTGTATGTTTTATGTATGGTAATATGATTTCATTAAAAGTAATTTCTGACACGTGGCATAATTCTTGAGCGCATAAAATGTTATTAAAATTCAAAAGATGAAACGCTATTGTAAGTCGTGTAATGAAATATTGTGCTATAACTATTGCTAAATTATATATATGTATTTAATTTTTGATATATGACCAATAGAGTATCAGTTCTCATAGCACTTCCCTACATACTAGTACATACCTATTTGGTCCTCGAAGATGTGAATGTGGCAAGAACATATTTAACTCCCTATGAACTCTATAAATATAAACCCAAGAAAATCCATCAGGGGCATCATCATCATCATCCATAAATGATCTAGTTTTGTAGTTTTATAACAACGTGAACAATTTTTAGATATTTTCTTGCTATACATATTTATGTTTGTGTTGAAATTTAAAACAGTGATAATCAAGATTGGACTTGTAGTTTTAAGATAAATGGCAACTAGGTTTGCACACAAACATCCTTTTTGTCGGTCCGTACTGTCGTCGTGGAAAAAGCTTTTTACGTTTTTATCTCTAGTTGCCTACATAAATTCTATTTTCTCGTTTTTTTATTCAGTTCATAGGGAGTTGAATATGTTATTGCCACATCCATAGGTACGTAGTATCCAAATAGACCGTACGTAGTAAGTGCTATGAACTGATACTCTATTGTTCATTTAAGCCCGACTCTGCGCGAGATCAAACCTACTAATAACAGCTTTTTACGTTTATAATCTCTGGTTATATAAATTCTTCAAGTCGGGGTACCTATTTTAATTATTTTATTCTTTTTTAATTACATTTTAATCGTCGTGGATTTTTTCAAATTTTTTAAGTAAGCTAATTAATAAAACTATTTAATTTTAACTCTCTTTTTTCTCTATTTTGCCTTAATTTTTTATTCTAAGATTTTAATTTTGTTTTTTTCTAAATATGTAGTAGCAGAAATAAAATGTATTTCTGTAGCGCCTCCTACTAATTTACCATCGTAACACCGCTTTCTTAATGGTTCTTAATCTTCACTAATCAACTACATACCCCAGATTGAATACCGCATCAAAATAGAACGAGATATTTCTGCAGCGCCACTAAGTGAATTACTACCGTAATACCTGTTTAAGAATCCTCACTAATCAACCACAAATGCTTCATTAAAAACCGACTCCAAATCGGACTAGTAGTTTTCTACTAGTCAGATAAGTGTTACAGTGACAACTTACCAGGGAGCGCTGATGTAAACATTATATAAATGGCAAAATTGATTTTACAAAATATGTTAACTGCAGCGACCCCTGGTGAGTTGTCAACATAACACCTATCTAATTTAACATGCACCAATCAAATCCAAACCCGTCACTGAGAACCACATCAAAATCGTACTTGTAGTTTTGGAGCAAATGGCAACATTGGTTTGCACACACATCCTCCCACCCCAAACTCATATGTAACAGTTGCGGGTAAAATTGTCAAAACTTGTCAATAAATTCGTAGCGTGACCCTGCGTAGACTCTACGTACGCCGCGGTGGAACCCGCAAACGTGCCGCAAACGCTCTAGCTACTGTATATAATTCTTAAATTATTATGTAGCAGTTAGCACCATCAGGGCCGGATTTAAATTTGTGCCGCCCTGGGGCACTGAAGAAATTGCCGCCCTATGACTTAAATTTTATTTTAATAGTTTTGATATCTTATTTTTTAAGAATTAGAATAACTAATTGATTGCAGGAAATTTATTATGTATTATATAGCATTTATTATACATTATGTTTTATTTATATTTATTCTTTATTTACTCATATATTATATATTATTTATTATATACTATAGTAATATAAAAAAATATTTGTATTTTTCTTAGAATTATAAGTTTTGCACTAAGAACGACTTAGATTAGTATTGCATAATTTTTTTCACAGGCAAACTCGCCTAACTTTTTGAATTGCAAACATCTTCACAATCTAAACGTTGAAGCACATCTGATTCTATGCATAGAATAGTTAAGCTATTGAGTCTATTTGCACCCATTGTAGCAATAACTTAAATTTCCTATATTATAATATACAAAATTTTAATGTGATACATAATACTTGAATTATATTTCTTGAAAGATAAAATGTTTATTTAAAAGAATTAGTTAATTATATATTGTATAGAAAATTTTATCTCACTTTCCAAATTTTGCCGCCCTAGAAAATTTGCCGCCCTTTGCACTAGCCCCGACTGCCCCTAGTATAAATCCACCACTGAGCACCATGGTTGATACCATATAAAAAAGCCGTTTGAAAGTAGGTTATTTCCTTTGCTCCATATATTTTTAAGTCTAGGAATGGAAAAATTTCAATTTTTTTACCTCAATCTATATTTTATTCCTCAAGTCTAAGGATGACTCTCCTCTCCCTTGATCAACCAACAATTTTAACGAGATCTTTATTTAATAAGTAGTCACAAATTAAAACTAAAGCACCTACTGCTAGGCTCGACTAATATAAATCATGTACTTAAACTCGACAATAAAAAAAACATCCAGGTGAAAAACAAACAAAATCAATCTTGATGTATGTATGTAAATATATGAAATTTTAATACGCAAGTAAGTTTACTTGGGTATTAAAATTTCATTTATTCGGGCCACAAAACGTTTTCAGTGCGTAGGTGAGGGGATAAGCGACTGGATACTGATGTAGGTCAGGCTTACAAGTGGGTCGCGGAATTGGGGCAACCTT
The DNA here is from genome assembly GCA_963853865.1 of Helleia helle. Classification (NCBI taxonomy): domain Eukaryota; kingdom Metazoa; phylum Arthropoda; class Insecta; order Lepidoptera; family Lycaenidae; genus Helleia; species Helleia helle. Next base: position 14,195,096 of record OY971420.1, read on the forward strand.
CATCCCTCGCGATCAACTTTGAAATAGAACGTTGCCGAATCCCTAACGGATAACGTATGGGATACGCATAATTTCCACAGAATTATCCCTGCGATGAAAGCTCAGTAAACGTGCTAAGTATGCCAAATTGAGCGCTCGCTTCCTCATAGATTATAGGAGTAATTATTGCGGTAAAAGGTTAATTCTTTAGCCTCGTTCGGAAAGGGAGTTTACAGCTTGTTTAATGAAAACCTATTTTACTCGTAATTGACAAGTCTTGCCAGGGTGGAAATTTGACACTTATTTATTTGTAGAAAAATTCCAGGAGTTCGATATAAACTTTTTTTATACATATATATGGTTACACTATGGTTCAAGCCTTGTCGTGGCGGGGGGGGTGAGTTGCCTTGGTGAAGGTGAACCTACCACCTTAGGCTAAGCCAATTGAACCGAGGGAGCTGTTCTTTGTACCCCTCTTATAGGAAGAGGGGGCAAAAGAACAGGGGGGAGGGAGGATGGGAACGTCACCTCATTGCACTAGTTTGGGAGATTTTTTTTTTGGGAGAGGTTGTTCTGTGGTACGGGACAACACCTCTGTGGAGTTACTGTCGGTCCCTTAGGGGACTGACTAGCTGTCGAGGTGCCCTGTCGCTCAACAGATCCGTGGCACCTCACCAAAGGCGGCATTGGTCGCACTCGCCGAGTTTTAGTGTGTAAAGCCTTACCATCTTTCGGACGCAGCGAATCCCACATACTCGCCTCGGGAGTCCCCCGTGGGACTACAAAAAGAAAGGTACATTAAGAAAGGTATACAAAATTTTACTATTCCAATCTCGTTGTGAAATAATATATTATAAAAAGTCTTTATAATCACTACATAGTATAAAACAAAGTAGCTTTCTCTGTCCCTATGTCCCTTTGTATGCTTAAATCTTTAAAACTACGCAACGGATTTTGATGCGTTTTTTTTATTAGATAGAGTGATTCGAGAGGAAGGTTTATATGTATAACAACATCCATTAAATAGTGGAGAAATGCTGTTATTTTTTAAATTTCTAATGTGATGTCGTAAATAAACACATTTTTTGCACTTACATTGCAAACGCTGAATGAACACTAACAGATAGATCAAAATTATGTACTACATTATTGTACACCTTAAAAAGATCTACAAAAAAGTCCGCGATGGCATATGTGTATCTCTTAAGGATAACATACTATATCCATTTTAATACTTAAAAAATGAGCAATTATAAAACGGTAGTTGGAAAGCTATTTACACAAATGTGGTATTAATCCTTATTATTTTAAATATGTTAGTTAGCTTGAGCATTTCATGAAGTATGTTTTTACCGTTTACACCATGCAAATGAAATGCATATCTTAGAAGATATAGCAAAATCAAATTAATGCGACACCGTGATTTTTACCGAGCCGCGCGAGCCGGGCGCTCCGTGATGCCGCGCCTCGCGCCCGAGCCAGACCGAGCCCCGGTTCCGAAAGTTAGGATAATAATTATTATTGTATCAATGTAATATGGTAGAATTGTGTATCCTAAATATGCCTACTGAAAAGTCCGCGATGGCATAATATGTCTATATTATGTTAAATATAACATATTATACTATATCCATTTTAATACTTTAAAAATTGGCAATCTTCATATTACAAAATAAAGTCCTACGCCCGTCCATAGATAAATAATCATCATCAATCCGTGTACGGCTGTACATCTAAGTTAACGCGGGCGAAACTGCGGGCAACAGCTAGTAGAGTACTAGCTACTATATTTTAGTGTACATATTATCAAATAGTTTAAGTCAAATATTGATTGAAGTACACGTATCGTTCACTAAAAAGGTCAGATCTAAAATCAATACGAGTTTAGGTGATAAGAATATTATTGTACGGTAGAGACAAGTAATACTGACCTACTGACCTATTGACTTAGTGCACTTGACTCAGTCCCGAATGGTTCCACCTCTACCCGCTAACACCCCTCTCCTTACCCTTGTATTTTCCTGCGCACGACGTTCTATCGATTTTAGTACAATGATTATTCATACTACTTACATCCATTGATTATGACAGGAATAATGCTCATTTACGGAAGTTGATAATTGTTTGTAAACATTATTATTATTTATAAGTACTAAGTTTGTCGCTTTAACATTATTTTGTTGGGAAACTGGAACATTTTTTATGAAATCGAAATGTATAGGTGTAATTTTTTGTAAAGAAATAATTGTGTTGCTTGCAATTATTATTTAATACTAATATGTACATGCATCAGACATTCGGATTTTTTGTCAGATTTGAATTATGCATTCTCTTAGTTCTTTATCTACTAGTTTTGTCGTGACAACGTCTTATAATTCGATGGAGCCGGCTGCACGCACGAAAAAACATTACTCATGCGGCGTTACCTCGCTCTAAGGCGTTCCATTTTCTTATGACGTTGTCACGTTAAACTATCAGTAAACCGACTTTACAGAAAACCGATTTTTTTTTATATATGTACTACTTTGTCATTTATACCAATATCAGCAGGAGGAACAGTTTTCTTAGCGTTCAACGAAAGAACGCAATGACCAACAGAGAATGGAAATTAGCTAATAATGATGTGCCACCAACGAGATAACTCTTGCTCAATATTCGATTGTGAAAAAATTAAAATGTGTGGTTTGTATAAATTTTTAATATGTACTAGTAACTAGGTGGTGCTCCCAACAATCCTTGCATGGAACTCCAAATTATATAATAATTGAAATTTAAAACAAGGTCGTTGTAAATATGTAATTACTAATTATTATTAAATTCCAATAATCTTATGAAACATACGTGTAATGTTATAAATTTTTATAGTAAAACTTCTTTAGGCGCGACTAGACGGTAACTCGGATTTTTTCTGACGCAAGTAACGCTTATTATATAAATATTCTTATTTTTTTATTTACTTATTTATTTATCTATTTTATATTCAAAAATAGTAACTTTCATTGGTATTTGGTCGTGAGTATGTCGTATAACTTCACCCTTCTTGACTTATATGTCAACTAGTGGCAAAGATCATAGTAAATTAGGATGATATATTTTCATTTTGGGATGGGATGAAATATATTTTTTCAATGGAAGAATTGTGAATAGCAAGGTAAATAAAAATTCAAAGGTTTTAAATAAAAGAAAAAATCAAGAACCTGATAATGATTTTACCTGTAAAAAAACATAAAAGTGTTCGTTTTTGTAAATAAAACTTCTATGAAGTTTTATTTCAATCGCGTGTAAAGTTTACACACTCACACTTTTATTATATCCTTACTTTTAAATATTATCCAAACAATACTAACGATATCCTGAATATATTATTGGATATGGGTTGTGCGTTTAGTTTGAATCCGAAATGCAGATTTTTTTTGCTTTTTATTAATATTTCATTTATTGAGGAAGGTAATGTAATGTAAGGTAATCAAAGTTTACTACGGTGAAATCCGTGCACATGATAAAAGAAAAAAATATATAAATTCCAGTTAGTTAGTAAGTGTACAAAATATATTGAACGGATTTAATTAGAATTAGAATACCTATTTTATTTACTTACTTGGTATTATTAGACAAGTTCATTTTGTATGTTGTCTGTCGGTTTTAGAAAGCTGAACTGGTTTATATTGTATATCAGTTAGTGCCAGGAACGCGTGGGCTGTAGGCTTAGCAATATCCAGTAACAGCGAATATTTGTGTTTTGTATATGGAATTTATTATTACTTCACCGGTTGCGAATACGATAGTTAACATAACAAAAGGGTAAAAGGTATAAAGCAATAATGTATAACTTTTTCTGTTAGTCATTTAATTGATTCTAAAAACTCCAATCCAATTATATCTAGAGTTCAATTTATAATATACATACTGTTTCTATAATTTTATTACAATAATATTCTGTATAGTTCATGAACTTTTTACTTGATGATGACTAACTTGTTACTTGATGAATCTAACTTATATTGTCAGTTTGAACTAAATTGGAAACAATTGTCGATATAACTATTACCGCACTGTGGCGTTTAAATTTTCAAAGCGTTTGTTTTCTATCAATTAACCTTGTCGTAAGTTTCTTACTAACGTTATAACTTCGTCACGTGTCGTGTTACCAATCGATGGCCTTATGAATAGCGTTATTTTAAATTATGATTCGTGGTCCCATTGAGTTTAGTTAAAATTCATTCCATCCCGTGAAGTACTAACTGTTGTCTCCGACTTCAACCGAATGTATCTAAGTATCATCTTCATCATCATTATCAATCTTTTACTGTCCACTAATTGACATAGGCCTTTTTTGACGTGACTGCAAGAAAGAAAAAATATGACGTATGCGGCGTTACCCCGCTCTGAGGCGTTCCATTTCCTTATGACGTTGTCACGTTCAACTGTCGTCAGTAAACCGACTTTACAGACAACCGATTTTTCTTTAACTCCCGGGAATGCTCTGAGACAACCCGCGTGAGAGAGGGTCTCCCCAGCGGGTATGTGGGACTCGCTGCGCTCGAAAGCCGGTAACGACGCAGCTCTACCCACTAAAACCCTGCCAGTGCCACCAATGCCGCTTTTGTTGAGGTGCCTCGGATCTAATGTGCAAACAGGGAACCTCGACGGCAAGTCAGTCCCTCAGGGGACCGACGGCACCTTCACAGAGGGGTTGTCCTCCACCACAGAGCGATCCCTCCCGTACGTGCTCATAATCATTACTTATAAAATTTTCTCCTTCACCAGAGTTGAATCTATATCCTTAAATTTGATGAAAATCTGATCAGTGGCCTGGGCGCAACATTTTAAAGACTTAGTTTCAAGTTTCACATTAAAAAAGCGGTATAAAGCAAATTACTCTACTGTACGAGAATCATAGATATTATAGGCAATAATATTTTATTATTGCTACTAAATAAGATGAATTTTTTTTATGCTTTCCTCTTAAAATAAAACATAATACATTACAAATGTATAATTCGAAGCATTATAATCTATAGCCCAAATAAGTCGTACAGGTCATATTATGTATAAATATAGAACACGTTGCGCGCATATGAACTAATGATCGATACCATCGGCCTATTACTACACCATTACGATGTGTTACATCAACGCGTCAATGCAGATGAGGAAAGTGTGACGTCACCGTGCGCGCGAAGAAAGTAAAATTGCGCTTGCGACGGTACACTCTTGATTTCGTAGGAGGCCGTGCGCTGTCTGCTCGATAGCGAAAACGACACACTTTGTGTATACCCACTGTCGCTTTTTCATCCGGTATTCAGGTCTCGATTATGAAATCGGAACTTATTGACTCATTGAGACTTTATTATACATGTGATTTTCTCCGTTGTCGAATGTTTTGATTTTGTATTACGTTTGTGAGGTGTCTGAGCCTAACAATTTTGACTGAAGTTGAATTTAAGTAGTGTGGCGGGAAAGTAAATATATATTCCTATTCGATAAATATTTAAGCATAAGCGTACATTGGGGCTGATGATGATGATGATGAAGCATTAGAGATGAGTCATGGGTGTTAGTTGATTAGGTAGTGTTAAGTGGTAATCAGAATATGTAGGAATTTACTTTTCCAGCGTTTTCTATATCTCTTAAATTTTATTAAATTATCTTTTAAATTATCGACCCAACTCTTATGCTTACGGCTTGCAAAAAATTGTTACAAGTCTGGCGGACTGGGTAACCGAAAGTGTAATATGTCGTAATGGCATGGTGTATGGGAATATGCGTGCACGTAGGAGCCATCGGAGTGGTCCCGTATGCCCGGCACGTCGGCTGTGCAGCCGTTGGCCGACGTTAGAACACGTCAAGTCACGTTACACGACACAAGGCTGTCACAGCCAGTCACTCGTTCGTGACCCCTTGACTGATTTTAAGCAAAAGTGGGTCAAGATCTTTAATTTAATTCGCTTTTCTTATTGAATGCCTCTTGTTGCAGCTTAAATATGACTTCAGATTTTTGCATATAGAGTTTTACGATTGTGCATATAATATTTGCATACATATTACGGGATACGCTCAGAATGAGTTGTGTACTGTTTATTAATAAATTATTTTTTTCCTATTTAATAGTGTTTTTGATGATTCACGTACCTATTAGAGAAAAATATAAGATATTTAATAATAAATTGATGAAAGATTAGATAAATTAATATTTTTTTTAAATATATTTGTATATTAACAACTTGGCCAGTATTCATTTTTAGTTTTGTTTATATTTTGGGGATAAAAAAATAACAACAAGCAGCATCAAAATGTCTTTATTTTGCCTTAATAATCGAGAAACGTCGTAGCCGTGAATATGCTACGAGCCTCCGACGCATGGGTACATACATCATTATTGTACATTGTTCAAAGACCATAGATTTATTTAGTGCGTCTTCGTGACACCTACGTTACTACTACCGAAAGCACCTGATGTTAAGTCCCCGCGAACTTCGTTAGCGACACGTAAGAGGTTTCCACGCGACAGCTATTGGTGTGCGAACGTAAACATGTTTGTTGGCGGCAACCCTGCCCTGCTGCGGCACCGCGCGCAACTGGGTCAGTGGGCCGCCCCCCCGCCGCCCGCGCGGTGGCGCAACCGCGCGAACGCGCACTAACATAGACCTGGATCGCGGGAAAGTGGGTCACCGACTCACTTTCACTTATTACATGGGCTCCTAATCGTTTTCCATTGTGCGAGCGAGCGGGGTCTCGCGGGTGGCGGCGGGGCGCGCATGCGGGAGGCGCCGGCACGCGCGCTCCGTCGCCGGCCGGCTGCCAGTCGATCGCGAAACGTCTCCAGAGTGGTACGCGCGCCGCACACGCACCCGCACTAGTGCGATCGTAACGACGCGCGACGCCCGCCGTCAACACATTACTCACGTCGCTACACTGACAGTTCCGTTTGAACATACGACCGGTGTCCAATTTTTTAAACTATATACACTGAACGAAATGGATCGGATTTACGTGTCTTTAATTAAAGTGCTTGAACAGGTGCAGCCCGCGAGCGGCAGATAGTGTTGCGGTGAGACCGCCAGTGAACTCAGTGACTGTGTGAACGTTGTCGCGGTTGAACGCCGCCGTAGGGATTTGTAGCAAGTAGCCGCTCAGTGCGGCCGAGCATGACGATGGACCAGCAGACAGGCCTCATGTCCCTCAACATGTCCCCCTTCGATTTGAGCCCCGGCCCGGAAGGCTCGGGCTCGGGTAGCGGGCCTTCGGGCGCCTCACAACAGTATGTGCCCCAGGGTGCAGCCTACCAGTGCACGTCAGACCAACAGCCATTCGGCTACGCAAACCTGGATGCATCATATCTATTCCCAACAGGTACTGGCGCTGAGAACGGCGGATACTTGCCCGCCGCCGGCACCGTGTGTGACCAAACCGACACCAAGGATGTGATAGAAGAGCTATGTCCAGTATGTGGAGACAAAGTGAGCGGCTACCACTATGGGCTCCTCACCTGCGAGTCCTGTAAAGGCTTCTTCAAGAGGACCGTACAAAACAAGAAAGTGTACACGTGCGTTGCAGAACGTGCTTGCCACATTGACAAAACACAGAGGAAGCGGTGTCCCTTCTGCCGCTTTCAGAAGTGTCTCGACGTGGGCATGAAACTTGAAGGTGAGTTGCACATACTGTCTTCTATGTCAATAACAATGTATAGTTAATAGTACATAAAACCGTTGAATATAATAATATAAGTCATATTAGTCGTAGAAGGTAGGCTTAAACACTTCCATATAAGTGGATAGAGCTCAAAAACAGGTCTTTAGGCCGTACTCACGACACAAAAGAATGTAGGCCGGTCGGGCAGCTCCGAGCTGCTCGGATGGTATTACATCACACAGTAAGCCAATGCATAAAGCTTCAGTTGAGGCTAAAACAACAATATTCAACGGCTATCATTTCTCTTGTACCTTTGATGTTATAGGAACAATACCATTATTTGGAGACAGACTTTCTTCATTTGCCAACACGGACTCTATAATGTCAATTGTTTTAGATAATAGCATAGATAGATATAAATCGATCTATTGAAACAATGTTGAAACGCCTAGCGTGAAACATAACCGATTGGTGTTTCTTAATTTTGGTCATTGCCAATCAATTTAGCAATATTCCGCGTTAGACAACTCTTGGTTAAACGTTGGGTAACAAAATCAAAAGCAAAAGTTAAGCTAATCTTATTAGCTATATATTGACTATCCTGGCTGATTTATCATCGCCGTTGGGCCGAAATATGTGATGTTTGGCTGATGACGTAAGCACCAATTATGAAAGGACATACTTATATCCCTGAAGGGCTCAAAGCAAGAAGTTTGTATAAAAATCACTGTAAAAACTGTGGAATTCTTTTTTGGAATATCAATCCTTAAAGGGTAAAGTAAATTTAGGTGCGAAATTTGTTTGGAATTCGGTTTTTTCTGCAAATGCATGTTTATTATGAGTAGATGCAAATTTTCATAATTTCAGTTTACTCTATATACTCTAGAAAACAGATCAAGTCGTGGAATATTTAGCAGAATTATAAATTTATCAAGAATACTGAATACTAATGTATGGTTCAGAATAAAATTATAGATTATAGAGTTGTAACCTATTTGAAATTCTGTTTGGATCTTATCTGAATTACCGACTGGAATGTATGTTAGTTGCATATTAAAGACAATTAATAATATCTCATACGAATTCACTATGTAATACTTATTATTTTGCGGTTGTATAATGAATTATTTTAGATACATATAGTTCCTTAATCAAGGGGTTAATTTAGTAAAACCTGTATACAGTATGCCCTTAAAATCATTTCGCGTATACATATTTTAATGAAAATAAATGTCATCTGGTGAATAACATTCTACGCTACAATATTGCCTCTTAGCCTGGAAACCTTTTAAGTCGCGTAGAGATTGCTTTTGCGTAACATTCGATAGTCCTGGCCGTTTCCAAATTGTGAAATTTTAAAATGAGCATGTTCAATCCAGCACTAGGGATAAGCATTACGGCCTGAGCTAGATCATTAAAAAAGTATCAGTAGTACGATATTGGCAAATAATGTTTCAAAGGCCAAACCGATTCAACATTACTGATACGTACAGACGTCCTTTACAGGTTAAACGTTAGAAATGTATCTGTGCTGGTAATAGATAATTACATCGTAGAATGTGGTCACCTTATTAGCAAACCGATAATAAGTTTTATAAGGATTAACTGTTTATATCAACTTAACACGACTAAGACATTGGGATTTTTTACAAAATCCCCAAGCAAAGAAAACAACTACTTCATCGTTACATTGATATAACAGTAAATTAGTAAAAAAAATGTTAGTTCATAGGTATGTCTTAAAAAGTTTCAAGTTCCGACCTTTGATTGATCTCAGTAAGATGAATTTGCATTTCAACAAACTACAAAGAGTTTTGTGTGTAAGAGATAGAGTTAGACTTATAAGATCTTGATCTTGTTGTGTGAAGAGAAAATGAATAAGACAACAAAAAATCTAAATATACTTGAAATATTATCTTCTCTAATTGATAGCAGCTAGAGCAAGTAGTAATTTTTCTCCAATTGTATTAATTAGACTTTCCAGAATTACCAAAGTAATGACAGTGAGACTAATTAAATGTTATCCTTCGAAGATTATTGCGTTCACTAGATATATTGAAGGTGATGGTTAACTTGTATTTAGGAATCGCGTGGGGCGGAGTTTGAAGCGCAGATCGTTCTAAATTTAAGCCGCGCGGCCGCAGAGCGCCCTGACCTACTTGCGAGCGGGGCCGCGATGCGGCGCGCGCGCTGTGCGTGCATGTACGCAATGCGAGGTTGCTGCTGTGTGTGTGCGCCGTTCGCCAATACGCGTTTCGCTCGCTGGGATGTTTGCAACATCAATTACCCACACTGAAATCTCAATAAATGAACTAATTCTCATTTAGGATGGCGAAAGTGAAGATCTTACGTACTAAATGGTTGTACTCGATGCAAATATTTCAGATTGTCACTCAAGTATGAATAAATTATATTGGATGTCATTAAGATCCAGTGTAAAAATGCTATATAGCTATATTATTGAATAGTTTTGCTAAGTTATTTAATGTTCACATTCCAAACATGCGCGGCCTACACAATGGTGCGCCCCGCTCTGCCTCAAATGACAAATACCTAGATAGGTATCGATTATTACTAGAAGCTTATCCTGCAAAAGCCAAAAAACAACGTCACATAAAAATCTCTATAATGATTCATCTACATCTACAAATGTTAAATGTATAATATGTTGAAATGTCCAAAAATTGTCTCTATTATTCATATTGACAAGGGATCCTGAAGATTTAAATTTATTTAAACCACTCGAATCGCTAATTGATTATCTCGCCGTGTTGTATAATGTTTATTTATAAACAAGTATCTTCTGTGACTTGACAACTCTATTATTCCTGTGAATGGGGATATAAAACATAATATCTTTGTAATTTTATGCTCTTTTTTATAAACGTAATAGTTTATACTTTATTAGCACAAGTATCAAAGACAAATTACTTGTTAAAGTACTAAATTTCAACAGGCCCGACTCTCGAGTTTTTAACATATATTATTATTATAGATTTAAAAAAATAGTTAGTATAGTATTTTATTTTTATTACGTAACTGAAGGAACATTTTATACGCGAAGTTGTGTCTCAAACGTTCATTCAAACGTTGAGTAAACTTTGGGAACTTTCGTTCTTTTTAAATGTTTGTTACAGTGTAAAACTACAAGCAGATAAAAGATGACTGATATTCCACGCTATTACATATAGATATTAGGTACTGCGGAACATTCCAGTACCAGCCTTGAAAATTAAATAATAGGAGTGTCCTCACCTAGAAAGCTCTACTGAAGACCCTAAATTAAATTACAAGCTTTGAAAATATTATCTTGCTGTAGTAGATAGTATTACTACATTATTTTTTATTTAATATTTTATTTATTATAGCATTAAAATTATCGGATCATAATAAATAATAATGATTAAAAAAAATGTTCTTGCATAAATTGATTGCATTTAAATAATGTATCTTTCAAATACATGACAAAGTATTCTTCGTAGATAATATAAGCGATTCTTATAGGAATATATTCTATAAAGCATACGTCTGATGGCACAATTCTCACAAATCGTTGGTTGACCTGAATAGCGGGTGTTGCGAGAGCCTTGCAACGCCCGTCGACCTGCAACTCTTGTGCAATCCCACCACTAAGCCTGATGGACTTGATGAATATTGTTTTTGCAATTCAAAGAAACAATGACAAATTTATACGCGTTTATTATTATCAGAACGTTAAAATATATACTTGAGAAATATTGTAACATGAGCTATGCTTATTAGCATAAACTATTTAGGTTTAGTGTTTAAAATTAAACGACTTTACTTATTTGACTATAAATATTTAATAGCTTGCTTATTGAATTTTGAGAATTACAAAATACCGTTTTGGGTATTTTGTAATTTCGCATTGGGTTTTCGCATTACTATACTGAATGTTGAAAGATATGAAATGTTTTTTTTTTTAGTGATGATGATGATGATACTACCCCAATGACGTAATGATACTTTTGAGTTTCGTTTCATAAGCAACGAGGGTGGTTGGTATAAAGTGTTTGTGCGCAACTGTATCGTGCGTTTCGACACACGAGCGTCGTCGGTGGGGTGCACTGCGCAAGCTCCGTTTCATAAGACGCCTCGCCCGACCTGTCGCAATGGACTACCCGAATGTGACCTGAACACGTATCACGTTACACGTCCTCAGTTATGTATGCCGAATTTACTATGGCCACATCACCATACAAAACGACCATTTTCGTAATATTCGTTGGCCTGTCTTACGCATTTTCGTCGTCCACATCTGTGCAATGCCTTTACTCCTGCCTAGTAACCTATGTTATACTAAAAGCATTTCCACGTTATGCAGCATAACTCATATAGCCGCATAGTTACCGCAATGCGAACAGAACTGAACTAAAAATAGCTATGATATCGTAGATTCTTAATTCTTTTGTAGAGCCTTCAGGCTGCTGTAATGAAATCTTGTCCGCGGTCTATTGTCCTTGGGATTGGTTTTTAATAGGATTTGTTTGTATCGAATGATAAAGATCAACTATAATACACGTGTGTGTTGTAAGCATTCGTAATTTGTTCCCCCGTGCCGCTGGTAGCGCAGAAGACCGAGATCGACAAAATATTATAATGATTGTTGTTTCACGGCCCGTTGCGCGCTGTATGCAGCACGACACCTTACGTAATATAACGCCATTGCCAATTCACACTAGACAAATTATCTTTCTTTTACTATCGTTCGATACATTTTTATATATATAAGTTTGAATTGCATCATCGTCATGTACGAATGCAATTCACGAATTAAAATGGAATATTTCGCAGCTGATTTCGTAAGAGTATCATCATCACATCCATCGCTGAACAGACCTTCAAGAATATTCTAAATAATTCGACGTGTATCTGACCGGTTTGGTTGTGAGCAGCTGCTAAATTGCTAAGGGTATATTTCCCCTGATATCGTCTTCAGCCAATTCATGCCCAGCAAAAATAAATCCTAACGGTAACGACCACCCATTACCAATTCATACGTCCATCAGTTAAGAAACCATTTCATAGATGTATACTTCAAAAGTATTTAATGTAGGTAGGTACTCATCAAGTACTTCTAATTAGACTTTATTTTAAAATGGGTTGATATTTCTAGAAACCCATTCCATCAGAATATCACACTTCTAAAAATAGATTAGATATTAAAACATCTGGTGTGCTGCTGAGAGTCATGTGTTAGTGATGTTTTCAGTGCAAGTCTATAAGATGATCTTATAAGGAGCGGTAATGGTAGAGAAACGCATAATGTGTATGTCAATCAGCGCGCGAGGGTCAAGCTTGTAGGCTGCGACAGATGTTAGATCACAATAAAAACGCGCGCCAGCCGACTATTTCGGCTCGCTGCCTTGACCTGAATTGAGTGTTTCGACAGAGCGGCCTCGCACACCGGGCCTTTCTATTTTTTAGGTATTACCTGTCTTATTATTACGACTGTTCAAGGGGCGACGCCATCTTAAAATTGTTTTTGTGTACAAATACTTTTAAACACTGTGACGTAATCACTAATCACTGTGCATATGCTATTTTTTTCCATACGTTAAGTAGAATTTCATTTTTCTCTAGCGCTATGCTTTAGTATATCGGGTAAGATACCATGTCCAAAGTTTATGGTTGGTTACAATGATCGGCTTATAGGAATCTAGTTGGACGTTTTTATATACTCTTAAAATGTAGGAGAGATCTTGACACAGTTTGTTCGATGATCGCGGGTGATGATTTATCTTGGTAGTGTTGTAACGATCGGCGGTATCAAGGCGCGCGATCGAGTACGTGCGGCCGCTCGGCTGGCGTCGGCTCTGCTCGTATCAAATAGTGCGGAGAAGTGGGGGCCGCTATCAGCCTTGACCAAGTTTCATCGACTCGTCGGTACAAGGAGCGATCCCCACCTCTTCCCGTCCTTTCCGAATATACTATTTTTTATCTTGTTGACACGATTACTTCATTTAATGACCATGGCGCGTATGCCAAGGTCGCATCTCTATTTGTAAAAGCTAGTGACAGTATAAATATGAGCACTGTTAACTGTATGGAGAGATAGTCATAAACCTCGGAGACGGAGCGCTTACCCCGGCCTTGACCCATCTCTTTCGAGCAGAGTGTAGTACTGACTACCGAAAATAGTTATGGAATGCGAGGTGAACCGACTTGCTAACACACACGCCGCGAGATGGTCGCACTTCGCCCGTGTCCTCAGCTCGTGTGCTTTTGATTTGTAAAAATGACCTTGACCTTGATCCAGTTTGTTATAATACAGCTGACCTCGTTTACAGCATTATCGAATGCTATCGCGTGCTCATTATAATAACATTAGAAGATTAAACGCATTGGAAATATAAGCTGTTTCAAAATAAAGCACTGCATCGGTTGCAATGTAAGCGTAATCCTCTATCGCACCGGAATATGGAACATCATCATAGTAAAATATTCACACTTTTTACCTACTCTTCGTGTTATTTTTTAGGGAATTTTACTTATGTAGCGGCTATCATTTATTCGATTCTGTAAATCTATCCAGAAATAACTAAATTCGTAAGTCCAAAAATGCTGCTGACGTAGAATCCTAGTTCTGGAAAAATAATGCCAATAACAAAAAAGGCACATCAGTGTTTTCTAAATTTTAGGACTTGATCATGTGCCTAAAATCGACGATTTCTTAAATGTCAGTCGGGTGAATATTTTGTATATTTAAGCGCTTTCTAATATTTTATTCCTTTGTTTAATTTTTTTTTAAATAGTCAAGGTACCAGCCGATTACATGTATTACAACTAACTGAAACGCCAATTGGTAATTACTCTTAAAAGATGTTTACCTCAAATCAAGGCTGTTAAATAAAAAACGTAGTTCACAACCAACAACATACTTCTAAAAAAATAAAAAACATTCGACGTTTTTCATGTCTGACACTTTAATAGGTAGCCTTTTGATAAACTTAATAAGATATATATCATATAACTTTTTAAAATGATATCTACCATAAAATTAGAAGTTAAACAGAAAACGATAAATTATTAAAGAAATTCTATAGAAATTATTTGAACAGATCTTTAGATGCCTATTTTCCTAGAAGAACCAGCATATTAAAAGTGACATCTGATTGATGTACGTGCTAATAATCGACATGTATTACTAAAAGACTTTGTAATATGGTCTTCAGAGTCAGACTACTATTTACAAACATAATATACTAAGGTGATAAAATAGCAGACGGGGTTCGAAAATGTTTAAAAGTCTATCTATAACTGCGTACTCGATTACCTCTGCCAATTTCGAGCATAATATTTTAAAATCAAATAAGCATTTACACTAGAAATGCATCAAATGTAGTTAGTCAAAAGTTCGTTAACAAGCACTAGGTGGGTATAAAATGTTTTAAACCCTTTACGAAAATTTCATGAAGTCTGCAATACGAAACTGGTGGAATTGCACACAGCTACATTCAAATCCGTTACGCTCAGCGTCTCTTTTGGTCACACTGGTATGCCCTATAACTGCGTCCTTATCGCACGAAGGCGCGCTGCCTACAATAAAAACGGGTTGTTATTTTTAACTCGTGGGTTGGGCGACTCGACAATTTACAGAAAGCCCGCTTCCGTCTCAGGCTTAGACTTCGAACATACTTACAATAAATTAAGTACTTCGAAACACCAAACGATGCTTATATACAACTAAAGTATGTATGAAAGTAGAATCACTGCTGTCAGTGGCGTTGCAAATTTGGAATTCAGCCAATATCGTGGAGAGTTGCTTGAGTCTCAACAATATGGGGCCTCTGTTCTAAATTTTAAACCCACTTAAATATTGTGAAGAAATAAAATATAAAACTATGAAATTGTACATAAATCCTATTTTGAGAACATATTCAAAATTTTTCTGAATTTAAAAAGCAAGTTTAGAAAATATTTGTCTTAAAAATTGTATTATATATCAAGACATAATAAAAAAAAACCTCTGACTTTATTTAAACAGGAAAAACAGTCCGTAATGACTACATTTAGAAATCATGTTAAACGAATGTTGATAATATAGTGTAATCTGCTAGTAATAATGGTTTTATAGTAAATGACCTATTCACAGAGGCCTACGTCAAACATGGGACGGAAATGGACTGGCCATGATCATGTTAACACAAAACGACATAAGTATGGTGTTCTAAACTCATGTACCCCTGAATTTTCATGAGTTGATGTTGAAGCATAAAGGTTATTACCAAATGACGTAGAACATAATATACAGAGTGTAGCGTATATTTGAACCAATCACATGTTTTAGTCACGCCATTTTTACGCTTTTACTTTAACGCAATGTTTACACAGGGACACTCCCTGTGTAAACATTGCGTTTAGATTAAATGTAAACGTCGAACATAAGAATATAGTTGTAGTAATTGTATGTTGCTGCATATATAAAGATGAATGTAGAAAGTTTCTCGGAAACAATTCGATGAGTGTCGGAGCAAACTTGTGTCTGAAATCTAGTCTCTGTTGGTCAAAGTCTGGGGACCATCCCGCTGGGGAGCGGGTCTCCCCAGGCGGGTATGTGGGACTCGCTGCCCCCGAAAGCTGGTAAGTGGACGCAGCTCTACACACTAAAAGCCGGCGAGTGCCACCAATGCCGCCTTTGGTGAGGTGCCCCGGATCATAGGACACATCGACGGCTAGTCAGCCCCTCAGGGGACCGATGCCACCTCCACAGATGGGCTGTCCCGCACCACAGAACAATCCCTCCCAACGTCGGGACAGTACAATGGGTTGAGGTTCCCGTCCTCGCAAAGAGCTCCCCCCTCGGCTCAATTAGCTTCGCCCAAGGTGCAGCGACTCACCCTCGGTTACTGAGTTCCACCGTAATGAAAAGGCCTGAACCATGGTTGGGGGTCTGGGGGTCCTAAGGGATCCTAAGTAACCTAGTCCAATTTAACCCTAATAAGACACAAGTTTGCGCGTTTGCCGCAAATAAAATCACCCATCGTCGTTCCTCTATAATTTGAAGGCACTTTCCTAACCGCCTTTACCAGTATTGGAATACTTGGCGTTGACATATCGAGCGATGTGGAATATCGTGGTCATTTGGAAGGAAAGTCTAAAAACTAGTCTCTAAGAGACTCGGCGTGCTCAGTACGGCGAAGCAGTATTTCATGCCTTCACACTGCCTATAAGGCGCAGATCTGGCCTCACATGGAATACTGCTCCCACCTATGGTCTGGAGCGCCCCAATATTAGCTCCTTCCGGCGCCCCAATATTAGCTTAATCCACAACAACTTATTTTCACGGCATATCCTGGCCGGCCTGGCACGACAAGTATATGTAATCAGCTGACTGTCCGCCCCCTCTTCTATATCTCTCCTATAAAAAATACAGTGACAAGACTAGGATGAACATCTAGTAATGAAGATATAATATACAGTGACAAGACTAGGATGAACATCTAGTAATGAAGATATAATATACAGTGACAAGACTAGGATGAACATCTAGTAATGAAGATATAATATACAGTGACAAGACTAGGATGAACATCTAGTAATGAAGATATAATATACAGTGACAAGACTAGGATGAACATCTAGTAATGAAGATATAATATACAGTGACAAGACTAGGATGAACATCTAGTAATGAAGATATAATTCCTATATAATTACCATCATATACTGGTGGTGAAATCCGCCTAGAAATTGTGATATTTTGAGTCTTTTACGAATCTAAATCTTAGTCGCTATGATACATATCTAATGTTCTTTCGACGAGAAACCTACTCAGCAGATTTGAACATCGCATGTGTCCAAATCTCGCAGTTTCTCAACAAGTAATATTTGTTAATTTTATAATTTATGCTTACATTGCTTTCGAGAAGCGTCTAAAATATGTTTTAGCAAATGATCAAGGTCTACAATAAATCAAAGTTTTAATAAAGAAATTGTAACGTCCACGATACTTTTAGGTAATCATGGGATATTTTCGAAGTTTCCCGAGAATTACAGGAGTGATGGGAAATTTATAGCATGTATATTGTATACATTTCCTTCTTCAATAAACGGCCAATATATAGCAAAAATGGTCTCAAAAGCGCACTCCACTTTTCAACATTATTATTTTAAATATTTATTTATCCTTTAATGTTATAACCATATAGTAATAATATAAATATTAATAGAATCTTTATCATTCGTCGGTGTCGTATTTGTTACAAGCTTTACCCTACCTACCTACCTTGGCTGACACCGACTCCAAAAGTAACTATAATACTATAATGACGTGGTAAACGCAAAGTTTGTACATTAGTAGAAGATTAAGTTGATTATATGTTGTAAGCACAAAAATTAAAGAAACTGTTATTTTATTACTTTATAGTTTATTATTTTTGAAGTCGGTTTAGATTTTTTGTAAAATGATTTTTTATTGAATGCATATGGATGGTTACACGGGACATATACCAAAATAGTGCTATTTACATTTTTCTCTGTTTGTACGTTTGTCTGTCTGTTTGTTTCGGCTAATCTATAAAACGGCTAAGCCGATTTTAACGGGACTTTCAATGGAAGATAGCTGATGTTATAGAGAGTAACTTAGGCTATAAAAATAATCATCATCAATCCGCGTACGGCTGTAAATCAAAGTTAACGCGGGCGAAGCTGCGGACAACAGCTAGT
Organism: Helleia helle; assembly: GCA_963853865.1. Taxonomy (NCBI): domain Eukaryota; kingdom Metazoa; phylum Arthropoda; class Insecta; order Lepidoptera; family Lycaenidae; genus Helleia; species Helleia helle. The sequence goes on from OY971420.1 coordinate 14,213,396, forward strand.
AGTAGATACATATAATGATGAATTCGTTGGCTCTAAGTCATAATATTATAAACGCTAAAGTTTGCAAGAATGTAAGGATGTATGTTTGTTACTCTTTCACGCAAAAACTACTGAATGAATTTTAATGAAACTTTACAATAACATAGCTTATACATCAGAATAACGTATAGGCTATAATTCATCCCTGTACTCCCACGGGAATGGGAAGTACGGGGCGCTGCTAGTAATCTATACAGATAAATAAAATTGGAGTGTCTGTTTGTAATATTAAAATAACCGCTTATTATAAACACGACGTATACACGGTACATGTACCAAAATAGCATTTTTTATCATTTTTGTATGTCTGTTTGTTCCGGCCAATCTCTGAAACGGCTGGGCCGATTTTGATAGGTTTTTCACTGGCAGTAAGCTGATGTTATAAGAAGTAACTTAGTCTAGAAAAATAATCATCATCAATCCGGGTACGGCTGTTGTAAATCTAAGTTAACGCGGGCGAAGCTTCGGGCAACAGCTAGAATATAATATGAACTATTTTAATCTTTAACAACAAATTATTATTACCAACACGTCTCTAGTTACTAAGTAAAGATCATTAATACTATTAAGTCATCACTGTTGTACTGCTAGATAAAGGTCAGAGCCCACTTTCAGAAAACCAACAGCAATTCAATTAGGAACTTTTGCTTATAATCCATATCTTGTCCCATGTATCATGGAATTAAGTAATTATTACAAATATTTATAACAAATTTTGTGTGCTATTTAATTGACAATGTGTATTCCTTGTTTCAGCCGTACGTGCTGACAGAATGCGTGGTGGCCGCAACAAATTTGGGCCAATGTACAAACGCGACAGAGCTCGCAAACTTCAAATGATGAGGCAGAGGCAAATAGCGGTGCAAACACTCCGCGGTTCCCTGGGGGACGGCGGCCTAGTTCTCGGATTCAGCTCCCCATACGCCTCGGTACCCGTCAAACAGGAAATCCAAATCCCTCAAGTATCGTCTCTTACATCCTCGCCGGAGTCTTCGCCCGGGCCGGCGCTCCTGGCTGCCCAGCCGCAGCCCCCGCAACCGCCGCCTCCGCCCTCACATGACAAATGGGAGACCCACTCTCCACACTCGGCGTCCCCGGACGCGTTCGCATTCGACGCGCCCGCCACAGCAGCAGCGACGCCCTCCAGCACAGCAGAGCCTACCAGCACCGAAACTCTCCGAGTCTCGCCGATGATACGTGAATTCGTGCAAACAATCGACGACAGAGAGTGGCAAAATTCCCTTTTCGGACTCCTACAGAGCCAAACCTACAATCAGTGTGAAGTCGATCTCTTCGAATTAATGTGCAAAGTGCTAGACCAAAATTTGTTTTCACAGGTTGACTGGGCGAGAAACACAGTGTTCTTTAAGTACCTGAAGGTGAATATTTAGATGTATATGATGTCCCGTCCCGAATCCTTTTGCCTATCCAAGGTGTACACCAATGCTGGCGAACTGCTTTTGCGATATTCATTTTACAACAATGCAAGTGGACGACTTTTTCGGTCTCCTGTGGTGCAAAGTAAATTTTGTTATGTATAATTGGTAGCACAGCGAATTGTTGTATTGCTCGTGTAGTTTGTACATTTCCTAGCGAGTGGTGAGTAGAGGCGCGTGTGACGCATTGGGCGGTGCGGTGTCGGTCGCAATCGATACCCCCCGCGCCGCCCGCGCACACCCGCGTCGCGCCTGCAACTGGGTCAAGTTCCCACGACAAGCGTGCCGCCTACCGTCGTGTTTCCACTCGTTATGTTAGCATCACCGGCGTGTCTAACAACGTAGGCCTATGTATTATGTAAGCTAATTATTGTTCTAGATACAAACAAATATATCGACCTAATACTGTTTATACAGTCAGTTTTAGTTAGTTTATATAGTTTAAATGTAATAAAGTAATATATAAATATTATTTCGGTTACAACTTATATAAAAAATAATTATTAAAAGATGAATCAAAATTATAATCAAATTTTAATGCGGAGGTTTACAATTAGCAGTACTTGAACGAACGCTCACAGCGGCCCTCTCGACTGACTACGGCCGCCGCGCCGTACGGGACGGTCGTCGTATGGCGTACGCTTACGCAAGAACCGCACCAATCACGTGGACATGCGACGTTGCCGCTCCGCACACCTCGCCTCGTCTCACTCGAGCAGGCAGCCTACACTCTACAACTAGCAATTTTCATTTGTACTAAATGACGCCGCTTGTTTACGACTCATTCTCAGAATTAGGACGAACGGCGTTCGTGTATGAATCGCTTGCATCGGTTCTCATCACATTTACGGAAACGACACTAAGATTATTACCACTAATATCTTCTCAGTCGTTGAGCGTGTAGAGCGCGTTCGTAATCGTCCCTACCGCACCGTAATAAGAGCAAGCGCGTGCGAGAGTGATGTTGATGACCTATTATGCTTTCTCCAGACAGATATTATGATGTAACGACCACACCGTGCGGACTGGCAACGCTGCACTTTCGTCGGCGCTCTTGACACATTGCCCGTGGCCGAGTTGCCGCGAGAAAGCACTTTTTACCGCGCGCGTAACTGCCTGTAACGGGGACGCAACTAGTTGAGCGGCCTTTCGTTGCTTTCTCTTACATAATGTCTTACCAGTTACGATTAGTGGCATAACAACGCAATGAACTTGAGCGGACGATGACGCTTCGGTGATACGAGTTAGGCATCCCGTGTTTTTATAGATAGGATAGATGAGCTTAAAGCTTTTGAAATAAAAAGCTTTGTTATCATCAGCATGACTGCTATAAATAGAACGGTAACGTAGAAACATATTAAAATCGATAGTCGATAGGCAATTGTCTTATGTCAATATCGGTCGGTAATGTGTTGTCGTAGTTACTTAAAAGTTAAAACATTTCAGTATGCATATAAAAAAAACTGACCCATTTTCTTCAAGTCTAACCTTTAAATTAATTAAAAATCATCCCATATAGAGCAGTATATTTAACGTAATTATTTGCAAAAATAATTAATCGAGTCAATTTAAAACAATGTAACATATTGTATACACCGAGACCTTTCACTCGTAATCTCCCTCATGTACAGAGTTGAGCAAGTGTTTTGTAACTCAAAATGACAACGTGCTCCGTTATTTAACGCTCCGCATAACTTTATATGCATTCTATATTTCATTCATGTTGATATACTCGGCCTACATTTTAAAGTTATGTAAAGTTTTCGTGATCTCATAAAATTTACATCGAACTATTGAAATATGGGCAATGTCGTGCCTTAGGTTATTGTATCTTGTGCGATAACGTTATTATACCGTTCAGAATTTAAATTTTTGTAAATTCAATTTCATTCCCCCATAAATAATGTTCGGTTGCGAAATTTGTGGCTGGCCTCATATTTGGCTTTACTTTTGCACAAACACTAAAGTGTCAGAATTATGTAATTCCTTAAGTGCTTTAGTTGTGTATATTAAAACGTTATATTGAGATTCCGACTTCATTTGAAACGACACTTTTGCTGCATTCAATTTAGTTAAACAAGCATAATTTAGTGAATATTAGTTCCATTAACAATGCAATTACTAGTGAACCGAATCAGCACATTAAAAGTAAAACAATTGGAACAAGCAATGTTATATGAATACTTGTTAACTTCAACACATTATCCAATGTTATATAGCGCGAGTTTACTACGCGACTTTGACCCAAATACACCTACGACGACAACTCGAGCCAACGAGTCCACCGAGGGAATACTTATACTCCCCTCTACAGATCATGCTTTATCTTCGTCACATTATGTAATCATATTTATTTTCCAATGATGTATGAAAGTAATACAGTTAATATTTAATTCTTAAATACATCCTGAAAAGTTATTTTCGAAAACGAAATGAATACGGTATTAATTAAAACTGAATAGAATGGTTGGAAAAATCGGATTGTGCGATTTTGGCGGTCGGATCTCAGTTCATCGTTGAGCAACCGGTGCGCGGTGAGGCAATAGCTGCGAACTCTAAAATTCAGTTGTAATATTTCGTAAACGGCTTTAACGCGCTCGCTCGCCCCGTGTATTCTAATGCAACCGATAGAATGTGGGTCAGAGCGCCGTCAGCGGTGCCCGCGACTTGTCAGATAGCGTTCGCTTCGAGATAACACATTCAAGTAATAATTATTGTTAGATACGTGTATAATGTAGGCGGCGGTACGGCTGTTACATCACACGGGCCTCTACTACCACATCACACAATGACCCATTTTCAATTCACGTTGAGTATAGAACAAGTGCTCGAGAAACGGGGTGGTTATTCTTATATTGCAACTTGCAAGCGAATTCTTTATGTATTGTTTACTCATCAATCAACCTCTTCGTTACTCGTTTGATCTATACCAACAGTCTCAATCCTGAATAGTGATCGAATGTAAAGATGCACGAGTAGCAATGCGTATACTGTTTGTTTTAGGTTGATGATCAGATGAAGCTTCTGCAAAACTCGTGGTCGGATATGCTGGTGTTAGACCATCTACACCAGAGGATGCACAACGGTTTGCCCGACGAGACCACACTCCACAACGGTCAGAAGTTTGACCTCCTCTGCCTAGGACTCCTCGGCGTTTCCCTACTCGCTGACCACTTCAACGAGCTACAGAACAAATTAGCGGAGCTCAAGTTTGACGTCTCTGATTACATATGTGTGAAATTCCTACTATTACTGAATCCCGGTCAGTATATTTTATACTATATATATTTCATATCTATACACATAAAGAACATGCATCGTTGCGAATGATTTTTAACTGATTTGTGAGACTGTGTTTTCATTATCACCGTAATTGTGAACACTCTACACAAACGATGTCGTTTTTGTTTGAAGAGATGTCTTCGGGTTTCAGACGTAAGAGGCATTGTCAACGTGAAGTGCGTCCGAGACGGCTACCAGACGGTGCAAGCGGCGCTACTGGATTACACGCTCACGTGCTATCCAACGATACAGGTAACATACTAACCATATAATATATAGGTAATACAACGAGCCAATGTGTATCTCTAGAGGTAATAGTAGGTAAGAACTCCGGCTATCTTAACCGGTGCACATGAAGTGGGGTTTTCTAAATTTCCCCATGCACCTGAACATGAGGACTTGCTCACCGGTGAAGGAACACATCGTGAGGAAACGGTAAAGGTGTGAATTTCATCACCCTCCTTGCCTGATTTCGAAAAGGAGATCCCTGACCAACAGTGTGCCATACAAAGGTGATAAGGAGTAACAAAACGACGACATATTATATAGGTGATGTTGTCTAGATAGATAAGCTAGATTTTCAGTTGTAGTTCTGACGGTACGTAAACTGATACGATCGCGTAACATTTTCATCACAATGGCTTTTATTGTCTCCAGAACAATCCAGTCAGTCTAATAGATATCGTGTCTACCTAGTTACAGATACATAGCAATAACCGAAACGTATAATATGTAGTCTATGTTATCTTGAGTATTGAAATAGAATAAAATATTGTTTATTTGGTCGCAACTTAACTATGTAGCTAATTTAAATTAGCTAAAATTGTTCCAACACAATCGTATGTATAGATAGAGCCCTCGTCAAGATTTTAGAACCAACAACTGATCTCAACAAAAACTAATATATGCACATTCATATTGATATCTATTATTTATAGAAGAATATAAAAGTTATAAGCATTTTGTTAAAACGGCCTTTGATAATCTGAAGTACAATAATTTTACATAAACGTGTGTTCAATTTTTTTCCTCAAAGCGAATGATAACAGTTATTGGGGGCATACTAAAATACACTACATTGTGCCGTTCAATAGGCGATGTACTGACATTCTTATGTAAATAATGGCTCCAAAGTAATCCAGTGTCAAACGTAGATATGATTCTAGAACATGTTAGATTTTGTACCAAGATAGATTATTCGAAGGTAGCATAAGTATTGAAATAACTGACACCATTGATAATCTTGTAACACATTTATATCAATGACATCGGGATACCATCTCACTTTGCCGTACAAAGACCAGAGATTAGCTTCGATCCTCGACCTTCGATATACTTAGACGGCATATTGTGTCTAGGAACAATGCTCGTTATCAACAGAAGTCATGCAGTTATATTTTGCCGTCCCGGGTACGTCTAGGTAGATATGCAGTAACGGTGTCCCATCTATCCTAATATTTCTAAACATTAAAAGGGACGTTTCGCGTCAGTTTTCTTTAACTTTTTGAATTTTTATTTTAGGACAAATTCGGGAAGCTAGTGACTATAGTCCCCGAGATCCACGCGTTGGCAGCGCGAGGAGAGGAACACCTCTACCAGAGACATTGCGCCGGACAAGCCCCCACACAGACGCTACTTATGGAAATGCTTCATGCTAAACGCAAGTAAGTATCCTTTATAGGGGTAAAGGCTACGCGTCATCATTTCTCGTTGACTTTATAAAATATATATTACATAATATAATTAATAATACAACCCCAAAGACTTAAACATTATATCATATGAGGTATCTATGTATATATATATACACGAATAAACATTACTTTATCCAACAGTACTATACAGTTAAGTTAGTAGTTTTTAATATTTTCAAGGAATAATTAGTATTTCTCTCCTTGCTAATGCATTTTCCAAATGCAGAAATGATATTTTGATTTTAATGAAAACTACGTACAAGCGAACAAAGGCGTATTAAAATGACGCAAAAGCTTTTGAGCTAAGTTAAATAGGACCTTACCCCAGTCTGTTTATTTACCTATTGCCAATGTATGTATGCTTGTTAGCATTACGGAAACATTGGCGTGTACAAATAATTTTAGCATTTGAAACCTATTGGGTTTTTCATGTAATATGCAAGTATTGTGTCATATCACACAATCCTGGTAAGTCGATGAACAGATATGCAGTAATGTCTCTCGTTCTAGGCCCAATGCCGCCGAAATGGTTAACCGGAATGCAGAGCACACCTCGACTCTAGACAGATTGTACGTTATTATATTTAGTAAACAAATATCTATATAATGGAATATTTTTATCAGCACACACTCTACTAGAGTTGTCAGTGCCATCTATCTAAACTATTAACTATTTTAAAACGCTAAATTTTGAAGTACTAATAGTTATTCTTGATAACGACATAAACTAAAAGCGTGGCTCCACCGCTACGCATGCTGTACAAGAGCAGGCGGCGCATTTTAGCTGCGTGGATTCATTTGTTTGACAACGTGGGTCTACGTTTTCACACGTATACGCTATACACGAATACCTGTGACGCACGACAACGTAAATCTGTAACGTAGCCCACCACGCAGCTAAAACACCGTATGCTCGTGTATAGCATGCACAATGATGGGATAAGCTTTGTAAAACAAGCCGTGTACCGCTGCGTTGACAGCGTTGAACTATGTAAGCGCCTATTACAGCAACCCATGCATGCATGTACCAATAACGTCATTTGACGCTTAGCGTGTCCGTGGGTTGCAGACTTGAAGTGGACACAATCTTCGTGCGCTGCGGTGGAGCTACGGCTTAATACAAATTAATAATATTAGTACATCGGACGTAAGCGAGACTGGCAACTCTAAATTCATTACTTTGCTTACTAGTATTATCGTTTAATAACACCACGGTCTTATTTTAACATCATAAATATACCATAATACACAAGTTATAGCTTTATTTCACCATGCATATGTTATACGCTTTTCACTACTAAGTATCTTTTCCATCGTTTTACTTTTAGACTTTTTCAATGTTCTATTATAAATATAACATTATGTAGTAACAAAACACTTAAAAACCTGTAATTTATTATATCCGATGTAAAATGGGAGCTAATTTGATAATATATGTAAATATATTCAACACTAATACTTGGCTCGCGACTGCAATGTAAATATTTAGATAATCAAATAATTATTGTATGTAAATGACCTAGAACCCAGTCTATGTAGGGCTAGTTATTCAAGTTCTTAGCTCTGAAATATAATAATAATATCAAATTAGCATAGGCTGAACTATACGAATCTCTAAGTGATTTCTAAACCACTGCTATTATATCTAATGTTATAATTTCTAGATAATTGCTAAAACTAATATACGTGTTTCTGTAAAAAACAGTTACTCTTTAAAACATATCAAACTTAAACGTCGGTCTCATTGTTTAAATCTCAGATTTCCTATAAAGTGTTTTATACGACTTCTACATCCTAACTACTTTAGTTAAGGATACATAAAAAGATACACGAATAAATGAGTTATTTTACAGAAATACACCAAGAAAAGAACGAAACTAATACCAATTAATGAAATAATATCAGCGTAACATCAATAGTTAGATGCCGGTTAGTGTTTAAAAATTTTCTATAATAAAATCGCCCGTTAAAAATATCGTGTTCTTTGTGTTTTTTCAGAGCACACAATCTATAACGTGGAACAATGTCTGTCCCTTTTATACCCATAAATTTCTATCCCGAGCCGTGATTGCATTAGCAGGTTTCGTTTTAATGGGTTATTTATTGTGACTGCAATTATTGCTCGGCTTGATTTCTAAATTTAATTACTTTGTTTCTACTGATTAAAGCTACATTTTCATTGTAGATGTTTTACGAAATTTTTCCAATATTTATGTGAGGGTGTTTAATCAGATTACCATCTACCTATAATGACGATAGCTTGTGATGGCTTGCGTCTTTTCTCTTCTATAGCCTAAGTTACTAAGCATATTTATTAAATCAATTACGATTGGACAGCCAGACATTTTATATCTCAAAATTCATGTTATATTAAATTCAAGACACCAGTTTCGGGAATATAATATAGGAAACGTTAATAAGAAAAAGGAAAATGAAGGAAATAACTACAAATAGATCGACAGATCATTTAATAGAACATCGGTTTTCTTGTGTCATATAAAACGTATATCCCATATTAATATCAGCGCCTAATCCAATTCTCAAATGTATCGTGTAACATTACTATATGGTTCGTAGCGTGTTTGTTTTGTGTTAAATGAACCATTTGCTAATATATGCTATAACTATGTTTCTGGAGTAATCCCCCTTTTTATGACCTCATTAAATCTGTTACAACCCTCTACCACCCCTTTCTATACGCTCAAATGATATAAGAATTTTCTTGTGAGTTTTATAGTATTAACCACATGAATAATGTGAGCTACGATGGCCTAGTGGGTACGGGCTCGGCCTCTTGAGTGAGAGCCGAGTGGTCCGGTTCAATCCTGACCCCCTGTGATGCCTAGAAATGGATTTTTCTAAATTTCTACGTGCATCTGAACATGAGGCCATCGCTTGCTCACCGATAAAGGAAACATCGTGAGGAAACCTGCAAGCCTGATGAGATTAAAAAGTCTTTGAAGGTGTATGAAGTTCACCAACCCGCATTGGGCCAGCGCATCGGTGAACTATGGCCCAATACCCTCCTCGGCTGATTTCGAGAAGGAGACCCGTGCCCAATATCTACCCTTAATATCCCACACATGATATAAGGGTGGATATTATTATTATAATCACATGAAATTAGATGGTGTCTGTGGATGTCGCTTTCACTTACCATCAGGCAACTGTCTGTGTGGACTGTCCGTTTGTCCCCTGTACAATAAAAAAATAAATAAAAATTTAAAGACAAGTGTTGGTTCCTATTGTTTGAATCATCTATTCATCATATTATACTCCATATTGTAATATAGAGGCAAAAACAACTAACTAGGGGGGATAAAAAAATAAAACACTTTTTATGTCTAAATGACTTTTCGCAAGTAACTATTCCACAAATAAATAATCAAAGATTAATCTATACAAGAATGAAGGAAATTTCACACTGACTTAGTACTTTAATTTTCACTCAAACTTTCCAAATGCGATTACTCAAAATCTTTGAGGGACCTTTTCGGGCTAGTTAGTTGGCCTTTAAAACGGCGATACCATAAATACCATAAAATACGGTGGACTTTTTTTTTGTTACTACTGGTGGTAAGTGGTCAACATCGCCCATGAATATAAACTAGTCTACCTGGAATTAGCCCGGGCTACTCATTGTTCTATATTGATGGCAACATGTGTTGCCTATCCTAAGACATAATTACTCGGTCTCTCTTGCCCTTCACTCTGAAACAGCAACGATGTTTCACGGGAGAAACGAGCAAGATGGTGGTACTCCCACCATATTATATAGTTATACTATAATTTTAAACCCCCATAAAGGCGGCCACTGTTAACCAATAAAGTTTTAATAACATATGTAAAGTTTTTGAACATTTGCACTGTTTACGCACATAAGAACAATCTCTTCAGGAAACGTTTACCAGTTATAAAGTAACAGTCTCGCTGAAACACGTTTCCTTAGAAAGTGCGAGTCAATTTACTCACTTATTTATTACTATTTCAAAATACTGCTGAAATAAATGGTAATGTGTTGTAGAAATTGCGATAATTAATGTGGTTAACCTACATAAAGTTCAGTGATATGGCTTATGTGTAGCGATGTAAGCATCTTGCTCTATTTGGTGAACATCATCATCATCAACTGAGCATCATATAACAATAACTGTGTCAGGACAGTTACCTTCTTTCAACCCCTAAGAATCTATAGATGACAATTTACAAGCATATACGTTAATTTTTAGGATTTTGGACTTTACATGTAATTGCGAATTCACGAATATTTATGCAGTTTGTTTTATGGGCATGAAATATGGGTTAATATAATCAGTTCCTCCGTTTAGAACCTTTTGGAGAGTCGATTGTATTCGGAAAATCCAATTCAAAGTGTTATCTTTTGTTATAAATCTTATTGTCGATGATATCTTAGAGTATTCCGTCTCGTCTCACAATTTAATTGAATCTGATTTGAAAGTTTAAGCATTCTATTACTAAAAATAAAACGCACAGGAGGAAGACAACCATTAAATAACCCAGGAAAACAAGTTTTCTGACTAAATTTTGTCTTGAATAAATCTATGATTGTAAATCAAAACTTTTTAGCATTATATAGAATTAAAAAATTCTGACTAGTCGTATCGAGATCAGATCGGATTAGCTACATTTTTTTGCAAAACAATCATAATTGAAATCAATTAAACGTAAATATATTATTTTCCAGGACCTTAGAAGAAATTAATTAATTACGAATTAACTTTGATAGCTTTCGATAACTGTTATTACATAAATTATATTTTTCTACTTAATATTTTCTCTTGGTGGATCTTAAGCTTTATAACGCCTTTTCAATTAATTAATATTAAAATATCAGATAAAAGTAGTAATTCTAAATATAGTAAAATATATTCTCAAATTAATTTGTAATGTATTTTTACTTCAAACCATGATATGAAAAATCAAAATCATTTTTTTTTATTCAAAATAGTAGCAACAAAGTATCATTGAATCTACCACCGGGTTCCAAGGCAAGCACAATGAGAAGACCTGGCGAAACAAACTCGAAAATATGCCATACATATATAAGTGTGTAGGTATATATTAAGATGGGCTTGAAATAACATAGGTTCTACTGTGGTTTTCGCTTAGACCCATTATTCTTTATGAAGATTTATGTTACTTCAGAAAATTAATATCAAATAATTCCTATGATTTACCGCTATTAAATCTCGAGATCGAGGAAAGTTCTCTTCTTGGAAAAAATCTTTTTCAGTCTAAATTATATGTTTCATCATACTTTGTATTTAAAGATTGTTGCGTTATGTTTTGGTGTTAAACTCATATTTTCTGTGAGAGTATTAAACAGACTAAATGACGAATGAAAATTCCACCAAACCACCTATAACTAACCAAACCACAAAAAATCTCTTATATATTCGGGAGAATTTTTAGTTCTATAATGATGAGAACATTTCGCATCGCTCTCTTGTACACCCTGTTTAAGTTCAGTGTACTGAGATTTTAAGCTTCTCACAAGGTAAGTCTGTTATTGTAGTTTAAGCTCGTCATAGTGCTAACCCAATCCTTTCGAGTGAAGTGTATACAGCTTATTTTCACTATTGTTCTTATTAAAAAAACTGGTGGTCACCCAAAAGTGAAATTTGAAATCTTCTCTATAACTTAAAAAATATATCTGAAAAGATGTATCCCATCATGACAGCGGAGAAATGGTTAGACTCGATTTTGTCTCGGTAGTTTCAATCGCCATTTCAGCGCAATAAGCTTTCTAAATAAGAAGTCTAAAAAAGGTTTCTTAATGTTCAAATTGATTGTTAAAATAATCTTCTACTTCTTTCCTTATGTCATGCAGTCTAAAGGACGAAATTCCGTACATCCCAGTATTTAAAATTGGGGACTTTTTAGTTCAAATTAAATTCGGTCTTAAATCTTCAATCCCCGATAAATCCCTCCACCTGAGTAAATCGATCTTGTTTATAGCGTGACAACTTCTAAATCTGTTACGTCATAATCTAGATTATTAAGTTATTACTATTAATAATGTTAGAACACAAAGAAATGAAAAGTTTTGATTAGAAATACATTTATAAAGCTTTTTGATTATTTTTTATATACAAAGTTTATTTATATAATTTTTGAAATAATTATTAGTAAATATATAGTGTTTTTACATTTATCATCATCAGCCGTTTATTTTTTTGCCATTTATCATATCAGACGGATAGGGATCCGTCCACTGCTGAACATAGGCCTCTCTCAAAGAACGCCAAGACGACCTATCGCCACTCGCATCCAACACGGACCGTGTTACTACGGCCACATTAGTAGGTTTTAATAAGATGCTGTTAATTTGAATCTATAAATCTTAAATGTGACTATGAATTACTCATGGGCACCTCACTTAATTTGTGTATTAATAGAAGCACAGTAACCAAGTATAAGATTTCTTAACTCACCTGTAGTATATTGTTATGCCAGAAAAGTAGGTATTGGTGCCCTAGGCAGTATAGTATAGCCGACCCTTGGTTAACCACAGCCCTACTTGTGTACAATGCCACTAAAAGCAATATCATAAAAAAATATTTTTGCAATTAAAGACTTCGGAGATTCGTATAGTTGTAGACAGTAGTAATGCAATACACCTTAGTATATTATAGGTATATGAGATATTTCACATCTTTCAAATGTTTTCCTTGTGTCAGGTGCGGATTCCTGCCAAACGACACGATTGAGCCGCATTCGCCAATCTAGAGTAAGCATTGTAATCTCGAGTCAGTTCTGCACATTTACCTTGCACTAGTAATATGCCGGCACACCACGGTTGCACATTTGATATAAGTGTACACTTGTACTCTGTACATACACATATATCATTTTATTGTTCTGCAATGCGGCTTAATCGTTTTATTGCATTTTTAGGCTTACCTAATAATTTTATTATATGTAAATAACTTTAACGATCGAACATCACTAACCCTGTTAGCCATTAATAAAATCCATTCCATACAAAATATTTATAACTACCGTCAGGGTGATGGTTATTGGAAATCGTACACAATCTAACTGAAAATAATTCAAACGAGATAGTTTTCTTGGTGAATACAGAATAACTCTCATTCGTTCGGTAACTATTTTACAATATACAAGCGATATGTACAATAAATTCATAATTAGACTCGTTTACTTTTCAGATCTTGAAATACCAGTGAAGAGAGAGTGTTGATAGAAGATGCGCCGAGCGCAGCAGAAAGCACATCGGATGGATTAGAATATTACAAATCATTAATTATTATTATTTAGTTTTAGTTATAACTTGGTGTGTGATTAAAAGTAATAAGTTATTGCGCCGCGCGCGCCTAGTCCCAATACAGATAAACAGATATTTATCTGCCTAATCTCTTAAAACATAAAAAAAATATTTAACACCCATCTCGTGTAGCACTACGTTAATTTATTGAGCAGTGTATGTTGTTATACCTAACCTATAACCTCCTACCTATGTACGAATCAGAAGCGTAGCGGTGGAAAATATTACAGTACATATTTTAGGAAAGCGTCTGTGATTTTAAACGAAGAAATTTGATGAACAGTTTTTAATGTAAGTTGAGGTGATCATATTGTATGTATATTGTTAGTTTTAGCTGAGTGCGTGTAGAGGGCGCGAGTGTCTCGCAGCTCGACCTATTATTTCACTACTTGCAGTACACGATTTACTTCTTTTTGAGACTTGTGCACTCTACTTTAGAAGTTAGGGGCTGTCTTCACTAATGACGTACTTTGGTGTTGTCGGTGTGTTTTGTCTGTTACGTGTGACAGAGTCGCGGCAAATGTTGATCGGCTGGAAATTGTTATAAGATTATATTGAGAGTTGATATTTGAAAATTAAATTTCTGTATATGTATCATTATTATATGCTAAGAAAATTGAATTATTCGTGATGAGAATCGTGTTTAAAATTTTACAGTTGTTCCATAGAAGATGTTTATCTGAATGTTGTAATTTTATCTATATTAATTTTATCGGCCGTACCAGTACAAATGGATAGTGTTTGTAAATATTATAATAGCGTTTAACAGTGATTTATGCTACTTATATTGTAATTATGTAAAAAATATCTCAAATACGTGCAAAAGCCTTAAAAATCATAGATTTTTAAAAAAAACTATGGGTACTAGCGTCTTTGGGTCTGTGACCGAAAATGACAATGTATTTTTATAAACCATATTGTTCTTTATTAACATATAAAATATGTTATTAAAAGTACATTATTTCGTATTTTTCTAACATAAATATAGTAGCGTACGTACTCAAGAATAATTATCACCATTATTGCGGAAGCGCTTATACTTATTATATTAAAAAATAGTGTTATTATCATTGTGTGATACCTGCCTATAAATGCGTTACAAATTTGATTTGGGAACGTTTTATTTTTGTAATTTTTTGGCGCCAGATATTTGGCAATGGAGCAGATGCGGCGGCGGGTCTCCCTGGTGGGCTCTAGTAGGAGGGGGAGCCGCCCCGAAATCTTTTAACCGTATATATTGAATTCTTATAATAATTGATGTGATTGACAGTTTGTATTAATTGTGAATGTTTTTATAATTTAATTATATAGCCATCGCACCAAGTGCATATGTATAGTAGAGCGCATCAACGACTAAATGTATATTATATTATATATTATAAATTTAACATTATCAAATGTTCAGTTTTTACCTAAGGTAATGACATAAATAAAAGGTATTTGTAAAACAAGGGCATCATATGGCACCACCTTTTTGTCTTTTATACCGTCCAGTGAAAACTAATTTTTATTGACATAAAGTTTACAATGACCCAGTTTATTTTATCGCGTAATGAAGCTATTTTGCACGATACTACAATCTAGTTAAATTGATCGCAAAACTGTAGTAGTGGGCAAGTTTTTGACAATAGGAAGGGACTTAGTACCTGGTGTAGTATTAAAATGTAAAATATATCAAACAATCAAAGTTCCTTGAGTCGTTGTGGTGGTAAAATATTAAATGTTGTCTCGCATGCAATTTAAATTACAAGTAGACGGATGTAGAGCACCCATGTTTCTCTTGGTTGGTTCCTGTTTAACCTGATAGTAACACAGTGTGAGGCAATATATATTATGCCCAGGGCAGTTAAATTCTAAATATAATCAAATCATTTACAAACAATTAGTTCAATTTTACACACATCCCAATTGAAGATTTTATATTTTTATGATTTTATATTTTATTACGAGGCAATGAGCGAGATGTCTCGTAAAATTAAAACTCACACCGTGTGGCTCTCGTTTATATACAACAGTCTCATTCTAATGTGTTAATGTGATTTTGGAATGAACTATTTCAATAAAATTGTGTTGTTACAGTGCTTCTTAGCAAATAATAGCTATTTTATGTAAGTCAGCTACCACAGTTCACAACGGGATGAACATGGCGTCAATAGTTCATAATCTGAAATACACTGACGTACATTAATAATAATTTAATTGTCCACTTCGGCTTTAAATTTTATCTTCATGTTATTTGATTTAAAATTGCTCTTATCGAGCCTTGTGCTAAATAGTATTTTTGCCTTCAGTTTACATTGTTACACTTTAAGCAACGATTCCTTTCATACGTTATGCACTTCTGTCCTTACCAACGCATGTTACCATTTATACAGTATTTATATATTTGTACACATTGTTTTTTTTTTATTGATTTGTAACAGTATTATTTTTACCATTTTTACACGGAGGCATATACTTATGGGGGGGATCGTTTTCGCACCGCTAGCCACTATGACGAAGGCCACAGTAGTATAGATAATTAAGAATCGAATGGATGGTACGTGTGTATGTAAAATTTTATTTTAATTGATTAAATTTTATACGAAATCAGTGTATCAATTATCATTTGATATGATACTATATTAATTTTATACGATCCATGTATATTTATTGCTAATACTAACCCGATGCAACTATTCACTGGTGAGTTTGTCGTGTGCCATTAGTTAGGTGATCGTACAGGGTTTGTAGCTGCGGCGCGCGGCTACGACTTTCAGTGTCGATGTTATGTTCGTTTGACAACTAGACAATAACAGCTAGGAGGTGTCACTGATATACGCAGTTTGTCAATCGCTCCGACACCCAGTTCACATGATTTTGAAATCGACGTAATCAATACATGAATGTAGCTATATCTATGCTTGTAATGTTATATTATCTACTATTTAACTGCTAAGGTTAGGTTGTAATACATCGTACGTTATTTAGCGTTGGTGTAAGTAATATCTATATTTATGAATTATGTATAAGTATTTTTAAACGTACACTATGATGAGTGTTATTTGTAAGTGTACATTTGAGTTCATTAGACGTAAGCGATGAGCAGGTAATTGCATAATATGCGGTTGTTGGCGTGTCTCGGCTCACCCTGTGTGTGACTGGCCAACGGTGCTATACCGGTGTGTATGTCGACATTTGAACAAAAATAATAATTTATCACAAACATTTACTTCAGATCGTGCAATATTTTGTAAAACTTTATCCTTTTGGTGTTTGTAGTTTGTTATGTAATAAATGTCGATGTGTACTTCGGTATCGTGATCATTTTGTACCCTACTCGTGACGCAGCCCGCCCGCTCTCGACTTCTGTTACTTCGCTCAGATTCGTTCACCACACCATCACCAGTGGGCAGCGCGCAGCGGTTCGTGGCCGAAGTGGATGGGATCGTTCGCGTCACACACATTCCAAACTAACAGTAATCGTACGCTCGGTAACGCACGGTGACGTAATGTGACGCTCGACAAACGCGTCACAATATGTAAGTTAACCACTTTGTTGTTCATTAACGATAAGTTAGATTTAATCTCAGTCGATGTTGTTTATTTTAGTCTGTGTATAGTATTCTCTCGTTTTAAGTTTGTGAGAACGTGAATTTGAGCGAATCTACAGGCGCAAGGCCTGAACGGTTCACATCAGCTGTAAATGTTAAGTACCTAAGCGATTATTTCTGTTGCACCTAACTTTAATTCGCGAGCCGTGTTAGTTATATTTTATTAATTGTACATATAGATAGGGCGAGGTAAATAGTTTCATTCAATTGTAATGGTTATTGTTGAATCTATTTGTATGGGGCTGGCAAATTACCAATGCAATATCGCATTTGCTGTTGATGAATTTAATAAATCTATCTGATACCATAGATATACGGCTATTTATGTGTTAATGTTTAAAGGCGGTGGTGAGGCGAGTCGGGCGGGGGCTCTGCGAGTGTTAATAATAAAACTATTGTACCAGCGGTGTTGTAGAGCGCCCGGCCCTAACACTTGGCACTCAACAATACGCGTCCCTCTCATCTCGCTCTCGGACACCGTTTAATTGTTACTAATATTAATAATAATTAATCGTATTATTTCAGCTATTGACACGTTGCTCCTATATTAACTGAAACTGACTCACACATCACACGAAGCATCACGTAATAGTACCACGTTCTTAAATCGTTTGTCATTACGAACGGAGTATTATTATTTTAACTTATTCATGTGGGTTCTCGATTGTCTCGTATAGCTATCGCTGTATGAACTTCGGTACCGTTCAGTCAATAGAGGAGCAACGGTAATGACCTATTACAAAAATATTTTGAGTCGTTACCTCACTATGTTCTGTTTCATATTTTTACTTTATTTATAAAAGGTCACGAATTGTACACAGTCAAGGATCTATAGACCACTAGTGACGCATGGCGGTGTGAGATGTCGTCCGTGCGTTGTCTGTATTTATTACATAATAAATATTGTGAGATGCACGCCCGAGACGGTGCTTGTAGCTCCGTCGTACGTTTATGTAGAAATAAATAATATTTTCGTTTAAATTGTTGTATTTTTTTATTATAAGGTAATAAAAGTATGTTGTGCTTGATTTTTTTCCGTAAAAATAAACGTTATTCGATAAACTAACCTTTATTACCGTCTGTGAAGCTTCATATTTTTTTCTAAGAAAACAAAACTGCCTAAATGTGTTGGCAAATAACTTTTGATACTTTAATTAACCGTTAGGTTGGGTTATTAAGTTTTTATTGCTTAACTTTCAAACATCTAGTAGAGCTGACAAAATAGAGTTTCTCCAAAATAAAAATATAATAATCAGTCTCTCAATCTCTAAGGGCCACTTGCGTGAGATGTGATTTAAGTCGCTACCTAAATAAAATTTACTAACTACGTTTATCTGCTTAAACAAGTTTATCCTAAACGCATTTATCGCCATCTTGCATGAAGTTGACATAAAGCGCATTTTGCTAAACATATTTAACCCGCCGGTAAAACAGTTTTACGTTCCGTTACATGATCTGAGGGTACTTTTTGGTGTGAATCTATTCGTGGCTAACAAAAATATGCATAAAATGAAACACTTCTATCGTTTATTTACTGTCATCTGTCATCCAAAATAACACGAAAGTAATAAATAAGTAATCTGAAACCTCAAACTGGCTCAACTATAACATACGAAAACCGTGACGACGATTGATTAAAATAGAGAATAATTGGCGAAAGTCTATCGGGTACCTATATTGTGAGTTTTAAAATGTCAACTAAAACTAGAGCACCTAATTTTACATCGGAAGAACAATTATTATTGTTTTCTGCAATGGAGCCCTATACAAAAATTATAGAATGTAAAAAAACTGATTCTACTAAGCAAATTGATAAGCAAAAGGCTTGTTCAAAAGTTTCTCAAGTGTATACAAAAGTTATAGCAAATACAAGAGGTATAGTGAGAGAATATAATCTCATCAGTTGTTACCGCAATGTAAAAAGTATAATAATATAAATACAAGCAATCCAAATCCATCTTATAAAAATATATTATTTGTATATAATATCTAACCAGCCAGTCGAACAAAATAACCTTAAATAAAATCTAAAATAAGTCAGGTGACAGTCCTTAAATGTGTTTAGCGCCGTTAAATAGCCGATTTTCGTTGATTAACTTTGACAGTTCTTTAAACGTATTTAGCGAACAAACTTTTGTTGTGCAATACGTTAATTGCATTTAACCATGTTAAATGCGTTTAGTAATTCTTAAATCAATTTAAGTAATGCCACGCAAGTGGGCCTAAATGAGTAAGTATATTAAACGTTACAAAATTATAAAATCTTTAAATTTATAATACAAACAACTAAATAGAAGGTATCTTAGTTAGGAGATATAGCAAAATCAAAATAATACGACACCGTTATTTCGACCGAGCCGCGCTTGCCGGGCGCTCCGTGATGCCGAGCCTCGCGCCCGAGCCGGGCTCGGCCTCGGTTCCGAAAGTTAGGATAATAATTATTATTGTATCAATGTATGGTAGAATTGTGTATCCTAAATATGCCTACTGAAAAGTCCGCGATGGCATAATATTCTATATTAGTTAAATATAGTTTGCCTATCCAACTAACATAAAAAAAATATAAAAAAATAACATACTACCTATATCCTATGGCTGATGGCCTGGTAGCTAATGCCTTTAAATGAAAATAATAAAAAACTACCTATATCCATTTTAATACTTTAAAGAAATGGCGGGAAGCATCGGGACGCGCGGTTGTGTTTTTTTGGTTTCCCGTTAATTAATTGTTATTTTGTGTTTTGTCCATTCAGAGTGGTTTTCTATAGTGTTTGTTTTAAAAACTTGATCTGTATAATGTATAATGTGATTGTTTGGCGAATATTGTGGTGGACTGCCTTGTGTGGATGGAATGGGGAATGATAGTTGATTGATGGGGGCTAGAGGGGCTAGAGGGGGATTGAGGGGCCGCGCTCCTTGGGGTTTCCCGCCATTTCTCCGTATTACAGACCGAATATTGTATTTTGTATGGCTAGTAGTAGCTAATGCCTTTAAATGAAAATAATAATAATACTTTAAAAATTGGTAATTATAATGCGGTAATGTAAAAGCTATTTACAAAAATACGGTATTAATCACTTCATATTATAAAATAAAGTCCTACGCCCGTCCATAGATAAATAATCATCATCAATCCGTGTACGGCTGTACATCTAAGTTAACGCGGGCGAAGCTGTGGGTAACAGCTAGTACCTATGTAATTGGCGAACGCCTTTATCTTAGGAGGTTCCTTAACACATTGTGAAAAGTAAAGCTACATTCGCCCAGAAAACATTTAGCCCACTATAATAGCACCATGAACAAATAGGATTTAGTACCTATCTAGTCTAGAAGCTCACATGATGGCCTTACCTCAGACCAGAATTCCAAATACACTAAACTAAGAATAACTCAAGCACGCAAACGTTTTACCCATGATATGACAAATTGGCACGAATTCGTCTATTATACGGTCTTCCTGTAAGTACCTACTAGTGATATTATCACTATTTTATATGGTGTGATCTCGACTAAAATTGCAAACTGATCAATATAAAACAAATTATACTATGGTTACAACACTATTCAACCATCAGGTGTGGCCTCCCAGTCACTAATATTATGACGTTCTCGCATCTGAATTAGGGATGTAGGCGTGTACACGTTTGATAACGATTCTATTAAATATTCCCATCTAATATAATATCCGTATTATCTCAAGATGCGCGAGATTTTTAATTTTGTAATAAATATCAAATTGAAATCAGTATGTCTTTCAATTTGTCTTATTGTCGTTGTCAACAGTACAAAGAGTTACGAGACGCTAAGAGCAAACTGGCTCTAACCTACGCAGACCAAGAACAGGCAGAACCAGATACCACAGCACGAGTGCTTGCTGAACATCATGCTTTACTATCGCTTTTTTATAGAACTTACATCGACGCCTCGTAGGAAGTAACCCAAGCAAATGCACAGTAAGACGTCGACTTGCTGGAACTACTTTGAAACTACATAAACTCACATAAAATAAAATTTATTTTATATTAGCACATAAGACCCGCAAATGGCCATAATCTAAAGCGTAGGCATCGTATTTCAATCTAAGATATGCCCAGAACCACTTAAATTGGACTATTGAAGGTTAGTCAAAAGTTATGTTCTCTGACCAATCAAAATTTATGCTCTACAAGCACGATGAAAGACGCAAAGTGTGAATGGTCTTCTCTATACACTCTTTTCTTGTATTATTTCATATATTTTATACGAGAAAAGGTGTAGACAAAGTGTTTGTCTACACCTTTTCTATTGCTATAGGCGAAAGATTGCCCTACAGGTGAAAGATTGAAGCAAGCGTGCATCGAAGAAAAACTAGCCTACGGTGGTGGGTCTTTTTTTCTTTTACGTCGGGAAATGCTCTGAGGCATCCCGCTTCGGAGGGGGGACTCCCCAGGCGGGTATGCCGCACTCGCTGTGCCCGAAGATGGTAACATCTTTCGGGCACAGCGGACGCAGCTCTACTTGCTAACCCGGCAAGTGCCACCAACGCCGCCTTTGATGATGTGCCCCGAGTCTATGACGCAAACAGGGCACCTCGATGGCTAGTCAATTTGTGGCTGATGGCTGTTGCAAAAGTTACCTACTTTAATCCTGTATCAAAAACTAACAAAATATTTTCATTCGTTTTGGAATAACTGAAATAAATCGAAATTATTGACATCAACATTTCCAAAAAAACCTATTCTTCTTCATGTAATTTTTAGTAAATAAAGTGTAATGACTAATAAATTATACTTATCACTTTCATTTAAGGGCTATTAAGTATATTGTCTATTAATAAACACAATTTATATAGCTAATATATAATTCATCATGCTAGCATTCTTAGTTTCCGAGATTTATAGGTTTCTTCAAGTGATCATAGGAGGGGACTTGTCTCTGCCGAGCGTCATCACCGCGATGCTCGGTGACGACGAGTCCTGGACGGCGGTAGTCTTCTTCTGCGAGGCAGTTACCTATGTCCCAGAAGGAGGCCGACGAGCGGGTGAGAGAGGAGGCCGCTGACGAGGCCTTCCACCGTGGGTGATGAACGGGGGTGCGTAGGAACTAGGAGGAGCTACTTAATAAGCCTCCAGTAACGCCCCTGTGCTTGTGTCGGGTTCAGGATGGGAACCTGGGCCCAGAATGACCCGACGTCGCGGGGACTGCTTAGCAGCAGTTGGGCAGTCCCCCCTTACGAGGAGTAGTCTGGCCTTCGCGCGGGGCCAGCCTGTGGCTCAGGTGATCCCGTTGAATGCCGATCCGGGACCGTCAAAATGCGGCTGAAGGCGCTCGCAGTGGTTTTAGTTTACGGGTAGGGCACTTCCAGGTGCGAGTCCCACATAGGGTCAGGATCTACCCGAGATCCGGGCTACATGCGTAAACATTACCCTGCGAAAAAAAATTGGTTTAAGTAACCCGGATACATTGCCATCGTGTAAGACCCATGTGGAGCAAACATTTGTTATCAATTAGAGTGTTGTAATCACAACAGAGATAAAAGACGTAACACATATTTGCTCAAACCTTTTCCTCGTTCGTCATGACGATCATGTTCTAGCGTGCTAATTTTACACGGCTTAAGAAATTTAATTGCGTCAGACACTATAGTTATGGCTAAAAATGTTGGGGGCGAAAATGGGATAATATATCTATTATAATATCTATCTATAAATAGGTACTAATAACCTAATTTTATTTGTTCCTCCGGAACTACCAGTCTTATTTGAAAAAAATCGGTTGTCTGTAAAGTCGGTTTACTGACGATAGTTGAACGTGACAACGTCATAAGAAAATGGAACGCCTCACAGCGAGGTAACGCAGCATGAGTCATGTTTTTTCGTGCGTGCAGCCGGCTTCATCGAATTATAAGACGTTGACACGTCAAAATATTTTGCATTATAATCTATATTGTAATATATAATAGTATAATGTATAATAATAATAAATAATATAATAATAATCTATACCTACAGATAAATAAAATTGGAATGTCTATGTTTTTTAATATCAAAATAAGCGTTTTTTATTGAATGGATATGGATGTATATACGGTACATATAACATATACCAAAATAGCATATCTGTCTGTTTGTTCCGGCTAATCTCTGAAACGGCTGGGCTGAATTTTATGAGAATTTCACTGGCAGATAGCTGATGTTATAAGGAGTAACTGGTTTAAGGATTAATGATGATTATTTTATAGCCTATATAAAATAATCATCATTAATCCACTTACATAAAATTACAAAAGTCAGACTTGAAGATAAATAAATCCTTAAATACGCTGGACGGACCACGGATAGCTCTGAGGCTGTGAAACAACAGGTATAGAAAATACTTGATGCTGGCATAAAGCCTAAATACCTAAGCATCTATATCGACACATTTACTGTTTAAGGTTCTTGAATATTTTAACATAGGTACATAGTTAACAGTATGTTAGGCGTATGGCAATTAAGTCACTAATGTCTACATAATATTTATTATCATTTTTGCGTTTTAAGATACATATATGATTATAAACATTTTCACGCTCAACACTTCCAATTCGAGAGGTTTAAAATCATAAAAAAATATTAAGCTCTAATCACAATATTTGTGACGATTTTAGAAAATAATATAAATGTCAAATATAAAAAGCTCATCAGAAATCCGGTGCTATATAGATAAAATCGTGCCGATATATTCAGAGGATTAAGGATAAGGTTACTATGACGATCTACGTACCTTTGAGAGAGGAAAATCTGCAAAATCTGAGTAGATTTGACCAAGTACAAAAGAATGAGCGCCTTTTGTGTCGAATACCTTTACAGAAATATTCGATGTAAGGTGTCCTGTTGTCCATTATATTTCTTTTATTTGATATATATCAAAGAAAAGAAATATATACTAGTTTGTGGGCGACGTCGACCACTTAACATCAGGTGGTACGTTTGCCAGTTTGCCTATCCAACTAACATAAAAAAAAAAGTGTCGGTGTATTTTAATGTAAACCCCGTTTAAAGTTTAAGTATTCTTATGTATTTAGGTGAACTCATGGTAGTCTAAGAGCACCGTCGAGACGAATTGTGGTTCCGTTCAGCATCGGGTTCTGTATGATGTTAGAAACCAAGTGTGCGAACTCTTCAGGTTTTCCTGCTCGTTTTGGGAACGGTTGTGCGGCCACTATTTCTTGTCCGGCTTTTTCGTTCACCGAGAACATTGGTGTTTCAAATATACCTGAAAGTGAATAAATTAATTGTACACAATATTTCACATAAGTTACATTAAACAGGCCGATGATGAGACTTGATTAGTGTCTTGTGAAAAAGATTATTTATTATTAATTTGTGTCATTTTTGACATAATCTAGGACTCTCGTGAAGTATAAGAGTTCCGAAATTACCTAAACCACGGGGAATCAGAGAAACGAAATGACATGATTTGAAATGTCGCCAACGCACCAGCTATTATGTAGGTATGTCTCTCGCTCTCTATCTCTGTGTATTTTTTATTATTGTTATTCTTTCTGTATCAATAAATTGTAATGTAATGTAATAAATAATAAATGTAATGTAGCAGGGGTCACTATGGCTGTCGCTTACCACTTACCACCAGGTGAAACGACTGTTCGCTCACCTCCTCTTAAATTACATGCATAAAAAATACTCCAATGAAAATTACATATACTACAAAAGACTTCATGACAGAGTGAAATATATTACGGAATGTAAGTAGTGTAGATACGTAGGTATCATACGATTACCACACCGATACAAAGATCAAATGTCAAGTGTTCTACTGGAAACGCTGCGTCATGTTTGAAATACTCGATAACTATTAAATCATAACATCTTACACGCTAATATTAGATAACATTTGGGATTTAGTATGAACTATAATATGATATACCGGTGTAAGGGATGCGCTGTGCCGCCCGACTTCATTGGTACCACCATATTGCTTGTTTCTCCTGTGAAACAGCTTTGCTGTTTCGGAGAGAAGGGCAAGACAGGCAGTGTAATTACTGGCACCGAGACTTAATATCTATGTCTCAGGATAGGCCACACTGATAGAACAGTCAACACATAAACGAGATGCTTGGGCTAGTTCCGGACAAGTAATTAAGTTACTCATTTATGGGCGACGTCGACCACTTTTACCATCAGCTTGCACGTGCGTCAGTTTGCCTATACAACTAACATAAAAAAGCTAAGTGTCAGTAGCATGTGTTTAATTACATATAGTACATATAATATGTAATCCTGAAAACTTAGGATCTCATACATCTTGTACGTCTTTTTTTTCTACGTCTGTATTTACAAAAGTCAATTGATTTAATTGTACGCTAGTGTGTTAGTATTGCCACCTAATGGTAAGTGGTGGCCCATGGAAATAAACTAGTTTACCTGGGACTAGTCCAGGCAACTCGTTAACTATCTAAAAATGCGTTACATATCCTGGGCGGGGAGAAAGTTAGTCTCGGTGCCAGTAATTACACTGCCTGTCTGACCCTTCTATCCGTATTAAACCAATCATTCGTAAGGCATATTATATAATAGGCAGGGTGCCATGTGTACCACAGTCCACACCCATGCAGGGGAGGATGTAACACAAAAGCTTCTTTCAACGGGTCCAAAAAAACCAACCAACCAAAAAAAACTGACCAACCAAAAAAATATGTGATTTTTTGACTTAAAATGATTTATTTAAAGCTAATTTTATAGATAGATACGCTAGATTACTTACCTGGGGCAATAGTAACAACCCTGATTCCCTGTCTGGATAGATCTTTAGCTATTGGCATCGTCAAACCTATAACACCTGCTTTCGATGCTGAGTATGCTGCTTGGCCCCTCTATAAAATAAATTTTAACATTACCACAGTATATGCAAAGTTATTTACTTACACTGTGGTATTACTATCCCTATTAACCAAACGGCCTGAAGAAACATAACTTTATTGCTAATAATAATTTATATATGTCACCATACGAACCCTTTATTCACTGATAGACATTGGTAGGTATCTTTTTACTATTCTTCGGGTTACGTGTCTCTCCATCTAAGAGTTATATTTGACATATTTGTGGCAATCATAGAAACTAAGATGGCCACACTAGTTACAATTTACAATACGATGCATGGCATTTGTTCATCATATTTCGTAGGTATAACGCCATCTTTGAATCATGCGAAAGCATCATCAAAAAAAGAGGATAGCGCCATCTAAAAACTAAAAATCCTAGTTTTTCGACATGCGATAGATCCCCCAAGGAAAGAC
The DNA here is from genome assembly GCA_963853865.1 of Helleia helle. Taxonomy (NCBI): domain Eukaryota; kingdom Metazoa; phylum Arthropoda; class Insecta; order Lepidoptera; family Lycaenidae; genus Helleia; species Helleia helle. The sequence goes on from OY971420.1 coordinate 14,240,026, forward strand.
TCATGTTTGGGTCTGTTTACTCGGTTCCCCGTTATTGGTTGGCTTATCACTCGATGCCAGATCATAGGGCTAAAACCTTTACGATGGAAATTCCATGCCTTCGGGACAGAAATATAGCCTTTCTCTATGTAAATATGCTGCTTCCACATGCCCTGTGAATATTCATTAGTTGCCTATTCATGAATAAATTAGGAGCTCGATGTCATCCGCAGCTTCACCGGAGTCAAATTATATTTATAACAGTATCAATGATGATGAATGTTTTGATATCATCTATCTGCTTACTTTAGATGAGAATACGATCAATATTTTTTGTATAACTGAAGGACAAACAAGCACACTTTCCTGTATAATATTCGTAAAATAATAATAATTGGAAACATTATACATAGTCTGGCCATAAATATTATACATTAAAAATGTTTGTGTGCCGGCATATTAATAGGTGTTACAATGAAACCTCATCTGTTTATGACAGAAAAAGATTTGACCGTCCACGTAGTGTTCGTACGAAAAAGGCGATCAAAGCAGTAAGGGAAATCCTGCCCGAAAGCAAAAGATTTTGTCTCGAGAGATGAAGATATAGCACCTAGAACCATGTTTCGTATTTTAAAAGATGACTTGTGACTTGCAACTTATAAGAGACGCTTTGGTCATTTCTTTACTGATAATTTAAAAAATATTAGGATGCTAAAATCAAAACTACGCAAAGGGGACCTCCCTTTGACACAAATGTGTTTACGGTTGAGATTTTTTTACAATTGAGCAATATTTTAACAAACGAAATGAGCGTATTTACGCTCAAAAGGTCTAACAGAGACAACTTGGCATTATCTGACTTCAGTGATGGTTTGGTGGTTGTTAACTATGAAGTGTATCAAGATACCACTCTTAAGAAGGTAGTTAGGCCCCTCTTTTTTCTTTTGCGCCGGGAAATGCTCTTAGGCATTCCGCGGGGGAGGGGACTTCCCGTTCACCTTACCATCTTTCGGGCGCAGCGAGTCCCACAAGGTATGTGGGACTCGCTGCGCCCGAAAGATGGTAAGGTGAACGGTAGTTGGACGCAGCTCTACCCACTAAACCCCGGCGAGTGCTATCAATACCGCCTTTGGTGAGGTGCCAGAAATTTTGAACAAGAGGGCATATCGACGACATAGTCAGTCCCCCAAGGGATCGACGCCACCTCCACAGGTTGTCACGCACCCCAGAACAACCTCTCTCAACGTCGGGACAGTGCAATGGGGTGAGATTCCCATCTTCGCCTCTTGTCCCCCCTGCTCTTTTGTCTCCTCTTCTTTAAGAAGGGTACAAAGAGTAGCTCCCTTGGTTCAATTGCCTTCGCCCAAGGTGCTGAGTTCACCTTAGGCTTATCTTGGTTAGAAACCAACGTTCCGGACTTCATCAGACCTGAAGACTGGTCGTCATCTAGTCCCGATGTTAATCTGCTGGATTATGATTTATTGTCAGTTTTAGAGAGTATGGCTTGCTCTTAAATCTCTTAATGGCATAATAATTTGCAGTCCCTAAAACAATCAATACGATTGACAGTGAAGAAGTTTCCATGGATAGAGTGCGTGCTTCTATTGATAATTGGCCTTAACGTTTAAAGGACTGTATTGTAACCAATGGGGACCATGGAGGGTACGTGCAAGAGATTTTTTTTTCTTTGTAACAATATTTAGGGCAAAACTGTATAGTGAGTTTACCTGTCCATCGTAAGCGGCAATACTGGCCGTATTTATGATAACACCTCTCTGTCCGTCAGCGTCGGGCGCATTCTTGCCGATCAACCCTGCTGCCAGTCTGATTACATTGAACGTCCCAACTAGATTTATCTGAAAACAACAAATCCTTAAACAATGTGATCATCGTCCGGATGTTACATATTTTTAAACGACCTTTAAAAAAGGAGATTCTCATTTCGGATGTTTGTATGTTTTTTTTACGATAGTGTTAAGTTTTTTTTTTTTTTAAACTTGTACGCAAATGTATCTTATTGGGAGTCAAATACAAGCGACCACCGACTCCAAAGTTGGGCCACTGAGAAGTACCAGCAAAAGAAAAAATCTAACTAATCTTTTAATACATACTTTAGAATGTATTATAATTAGCTTATACAATAATTTTAATACCGGACACGCGCTATATGGGAATGAGCGACTTGAGCGGGGCGAGGCTCTCCATAGTCCATACGCGCGCGAGCTTATAACTAAAGGACGTAAACGACAAAATGATTTTTGTTAATTTATTGCGTTAAAAACAATAATTAGAGAAATTCCTTTTATTATTTTAATGAACATGTATTATGTATAGACTCATCTACGAAGAAAGTTAAGAGGCCGGCCCCGTTGTCCATATGATGATGTGATCTCTTTTAAAAAAAATGTATGATTGATTTAATTATATTTTTCTCTGTTACAAAAGTTACCTAAACATGTATTGAAAACTAACAAAATAAGTTTTATCATGAACTATTAGGTCATCAACTTATATTTTCATTCGTTTTGGAATTGCTGAAATAGATTGAAATTATTGACGGCTAAATTTCCAATGCGCCCTCTTAAGCCTTGTAGTGACCGCTTTCATATACGTACATTAATAACTTTCTGGAATATACTTAAATCGAAGGCTTCGTTAGTTTTGAAACTATAGGTATAGGCACCGTACAGAATACCAGCGCAATTTATGGCTACATCCAGTCTACCAAACTTGTCCACGGTCGTTTGTAGGGCATTCTTCACATCTTGCTCCGAGGTCACCTATAAACAAATAAACATTATACTTTCCTATTTTTATTTACAATTTTTATGGCTTACACATTGCAGTAAATATGTCCATGCTTAAAAGTTTTTTAAATTTACATACAAACTAGCTGTAACCCGCAGCTTCGCCCGCGTTAACTTTAAAAATTTGAGGGATGGACCATCCTTAACAAAAAAAAAAAAGATGTTGACCGATTCTCAGACCTACCCGATATGCACACAACATTTCATCGTTTCGGAGGAGTTCAATTACGTACACCGTGACACGAGAATTTTATATATTAGATTATTATTGCAGAGACAAAAATTATAAAATTTTCTATATTTTTTTAATCATGAATATGTACTTAAATTAACAATAAATTTTAATATTTAAGCTATTCAGCAAAAATGTTAATTATTATTTTCTTTGCAGCAAAACGACTAAGTAGGTACTTATTTTTTTTTATCATAACAGGGCAAACCAGCCTATGCCTCACAGGATGGTAAATAATTATCGTCACAGATGAATGACTCGTAAAATTGAAAAAATAAATGGAATCAAAGCTATCTTTGCTTATATTATATTTTATATAATATTTATTATATTTTAATAGACTCATTTCTTTGTACCGTACCGTTACTTTCTATATTTATTTTTCAGATAGTTTGGCTGCAAAAAACTTTATAAAAAACCTTGCATGCCTTTCAATGTAGAGTTATGAGAGCATATTTGTGCAGACTGAGCCACCATTGAGAATTACATTTATAGCGTGTGATCTTAAATTTTGACTAAAATAAATCCTTACATCAACGGGTATAAACGCTGCGTTTTCCCCCATCGCCTTGGCTACCTCATGGCCTTTACTGTTGGGTAAGTCACAGATCACGATACGACCTCCTTGTTTTACCAAGTACTCCGCGGTGCCTCTTCCGAGACCCGACGCACCACCAGTCACAAGACCAACAAGTCCCTGAATAAGTAAAAACGGATATAGAATATAATTACAATCATCCAAATCCCACGCAAAGCTGAAATAATTAGGTTAATTTCATAAAAAATGCTTGGTAGAAATAAGTGACAGGCATAGACATATTTTTTTTGGTTTAATTCGTTTTACAAATAATGATGATCAACCGCTTGCCAATTAAAATAATAATCACTTCGCATCTTTAGTCATTCGTTTTAATATATTTTCGTGTCTTAGATTTGAAGACTTAAAATTTTATAATAGATTATTACATTCTTATTTATCATGCGTAAAAATAAATTCGCTTGCTCGCATAAAAACTTTTTTAAAGTAATATAATATGTACTAACCTTCAACATTTTATTGTTACAAAAAACCAATTATATGAGAAAGAAAATACTTAATTCGGTTTACTTGTGTGTGAGACTGACACTGTTGTTACTTGTGTAATACTAGTTGATACGGCACTCCGGGCTCCTTTATCTTGTTGTCAACTCTCGACTTGTTTGCTTCACTGTTTTATAAGTATTCATTTTGTGTTTATTTATTAAATTTTCATGTAAATGTAAAATATATACTCGCAATTACTTTGTTTTAATATAACTATAAATTATACTATAGTAATAATTCTTTAATTTAAATATTTTTTATTGCTTCTTGTTTTTTTCTTTGAGGACTTACTTGTTATTTCTGTAGAAAATAACAAGACACGTGTAAAAACATCAGTTTACAATATTAAACATAATCTTATTAATTAAAATAGTAATAAAATGACTATTCATGAGTAATTATTATTAATTACGCTGCCGCCAAATCCATAATAGATCAATATGAAAGTCACCGAGGTTGCCTGCAGATCCGAGACCCTCAAAAAGTGGCTGAAGGCGTTGGCAATGGTTTTAGTTTGGCTATATACAGCCCGGTACGGTACTATACGGTGACTCCCACATAGGGCACATAGAGCCAGGAATCACCCAGGCTTATAGCATTTCCTTGCGTCAACAAAAAAAAAGGAAAGACCAATACCAAAATGATGCAGTTTTCAATTTAGTATTATATTAAAATTTAAATACAAAAAATATAGTATTATGTTACTATAACAAGAGTTACGGTGATCAAATCAAATTTAGTTTCATTCTCAATTTATTACTGAGAAAAATGGATGATAAGTTCATCTATCGTTTGGCCCCATACGTCCATCATGTTTAAAACTGCCATGAAATAGCGTATGCTATATTTCTGCAGGACCATGCTAGAGCCGCATCATTATTCATTGTCCTTTTTTCCATTTCCTCCTTAGTGTTTTCGTGAAAAAATGCTTATAGTACCTTATATACCGGTTGTCCTATGGATTCAACTTTTTTTAATGACTTAACGGTATCAGGTCTGATCAGGCGGGACTGACTAGCCGTCGAGGTGCCTTGTTTGTTTACTAGATCCGGGGCACCTCACCAAAGGCGGCATTGGTGGCACTCGCCGAGTTTTAGTGGGTAGAGAGCTGCGTTCACTTACCAGCTGTCGGGCGCAGCGAGTCCCACATACCCGCGTGGGGAGACCCGCTCCCCCGCGGGATCCCTCAGAACATTTCCTGGCGTTAAAGGAAAAAAAATGGTAAGCTCATTTCTCAATAATTGGAGCCTCTGTGATGAACAATCTCTTGCAAGTCGGGATTATTAAAAAAAACGAAAATTAATCATAACTCAAAAACTACCCAAAATCGCGGAACATACATGTTGTTGCTAATTATTTTTTCATTGAATCTTCATTGAATCGTTTATCATAATTGTTTCTCTTTTTTAAACAAATGTTTTTGTACGTGCGAAGACATTTGTATAAGGTTGAAATTTGAGAAACTGAGTCGAGCGATTGATAAAACAGCCCGCACAAAGATGGATATTTCTAAAATAAAACACTTGAATGAGGCATATCTGTGTTACCTTATAAGAGCTTCTTCCCAAACATTTGATTGTAATGAATCCATTGTGAGCCAGCCCGTGGGAGACAACGGTTCAATCGAATCAACTGCAATGAGGACTGTCGCTGTTTTAGTCGCCCTTATAATTTCATGTGCTTGGACCGCCGAAGACAGCGGAGAAGAAATCGACGATGAAACTCAAAGCAATGAAAAACAAAAGACTGTTACACCAACACCTACGGGGAAACCGCCAAAAGGCGAAGTGATAGTTGAGAAGTTTGTGGACTCTCTGATGGTAAGGCAGAAATATTTAAAGATGATCGAGGTGGTTGAAAAGAAAATGGAGCATATGGAGGCAAGTTTTCATGATAGATCCAATGGTATAATGAAATATTTGGCCGAGGTCCTTAGGAGTATTAAGTCGACGCCGTTGGATTCTCTCGACAATGCTTTGACTGGCCTCAAGAATGACCTGGATAATTTGAAACACGCTATATACTCTCGAAGCAAAAGTAAGGCATATGGAAGAGGTATGTAAAAATATATTTCTATTAGATTATGCATATCTTCGTCCTTGATAGTTTTCCATTGACCGGCAGTTGACGACAACTCTTTCCATAACGACCGTCTTTATATATGTGTGATGCAAAATAATTCTGTGTCAAAAATAATATAACAGTAAAAAATTTATGTGTGAAAGATCTTTATACTTATATCTATAGAAACTTAATAAATTTCATTTATTAAGTTTAAGTGAAGTTATGTTGTGTAGAATAGCATTTGGTTCCGTAGTAGATTAAATCTATAACCATGACCACATTTAGGAAATTGGAGCGTAATGTATTTAATATTATAATATTCTAACTCTTAAAGTATAAACATATATATCAACACTTTATAAAGAACCTAAAACTAAAAACAGTAAAATTACATTAAAATTTAATGATAGATATGTTTCGCAGTCGTAAAAAGTAGTAAAAACCTGCTTCATAATAATGATTTAAGATGACTTTTTGATAAATCTTAGGTGTAAAGTACACGACAGATTCAATTAGAATTTAATGTAATAATTAATGACGTTTATGGTGATCAAAAAAAAAATACGACACATGCAAGTATCCTCCATACTGCCTATTTCTTGCATTATTACGCAAAGAATAATACCAGCTTTTGTATGTTTTGGAAAGAAATACAGTTAATCCCCGGCATCGAAGCTCACGTCTTTTGTTACGGCTAGACAACACAATGTGAGCCGTGGCGCAGTCTGTCTCTCTTCATGTCCATGGGTCTATAGAGTATATATCACTCACCATCCGCACTCAGGCACGTCTGCCATATTCCATATCATACAAACAAAAAATATAGGTAATAAAAAATGTACAACAAAACTCTTTTGTTTAACGGACTTTCAAATATCTCTGCGTGTAATAATATAAATAATAAAATCTATATTGGTAAACTCAAATCATATAACAATAAACATGACTTGATCGAATTGCAAATATCTTCATTTTTTTACAATACCAAAGTACATTCAAATCAAAATACAAGATCAATGCTAAATAAAAACACTCAAACGTAAATATTAGAAATACACACACATTAACTCTTTAGTACACAACTTGTACACAACAGTAAACCTATATGATAATAATAATGATATCAAACCTTATATATCTCATCCCACTCCTGGGCACGGGTCTCCTGCTCGAGGCGAGGAGGGTGTTACAGTTAGGCCATCGTTTACCGATGCGCTGGCTCAAGGGGGGCTGGAGAACTTCAAAGACTTAATCTTATAGGGCATGCAGGTTTCCTCACGATGTTTCACCATTTTTATTTTTTTTATTTTTGTTCTGCAGCGGAAATTTGCAGACCAAACCATAACTAGGACCGGGGTGAGTTTTAAACCTAGCCGTGTGTGGGGTTCGCACTTGGAGATGCGTTACCCACTAAAACCGCTGCAAGTGCCCTCAGCCGCCTTTTATGAGAGTATCGGATCATGCAGGTTACGCAGGACCCTCGGCGACAGGCTGGCCCCGGCGAAAAGGCCAGACTCCTCCTCTAAAGGGGGACTGCTCGGCTGTTCGTTTGATTCGATACTTTTAGCAGTCCCCGACGACGTCGTGTCTAGCTGGACCCAGGTTAAAACCCCATCCTGGGCCCGACACGAGCACAGGGGCGTTACTGGAGGCGCATTAGGTAGCGCCTCCTACGCACCCCCGTTCGTCGCCCGCGGTGGGAGGCCTCGTCGGCGGCCTCCTCTCTCACCCGCTCATCGGCCTCCTTCTGGGACATTACTGCCTCGTAGAAGGAGACCATCGCCGTCCAGGACTCGTCGTCGCCGAGCATCGCGGGGATGACACTCGGCAGAGACAAGTCCCCTCCGATGACCGATGTCAGATCATGACACAGCGCCGCCCATCTCGGGCACACCTCGAGGGTGTGCTGGGCCGAGTCCACCGCCGCGCCACAATCGTGACACACTGTCAACGGCTCCCTGCGGGCCGTCCGGCACAGGTACTCACCAAAGCAACCATGCCCAGTGAGCACCTGTGTCAGACGGAAGGTGAGGGGTTTGCGCTTACGGCGCATCCACCGCTCTAGGACCGGACGCAGGGCAACCGTTAGGCGTTTGCCATACGGCTCCCACGCCAGGTCCTCTCCCCACCTCAGCATTAACGCCTCTTGCCCTAGTCGGCGGACCCGCAGGATCCCGTCCAGCGTCAGGCTCTCGCCGAGAGACCTCCTATCCGAGACATAGGAGTGCACCTCAGCAAGAACTTCCGCCACGAGTTCCCACGGGGGGTCGCCGGCTAGGGCAGTTGCTGCTGCCCACGATATCGTACGATACCCCCGAATCACTCTTACCGCGATGACCCGCTGCGCCGAGCGCAACTGGGCCCTACTCCGTGCAGTGAGGTGACCCGCCCAAATGGGAGCACCGTATGTCGCCATACTCCGGCAGACACCGGAGTATAGCTGCCTGCAGGCGGTGCTGGGTCCTCCGAGGTTCGGGAGGAGTCTGCCCAACGCACTCGCCGCCTTTACGAGCCTCGGACCCAACTGTGCGAAGTGTGGGCCGAAGGTCCATCCTCCGTCAAGGATGAGCCCCAGATATTTAATATGGGGGCTCATCCTGATCCTCACCCCTCCGATCTGGAGGGCAGCCCCCGGTGGGGGTCCTTGTTTCACCATACCCACTAACTTGTCCATGGTCGCTAATAAAATTTAAGTAGAATATACATTATTTTTAAACTACAAAATTAAGTAGAAGTTACGATAAAACTAATTAGGTTAATAATGGGATTTTTAGTTTTGTGTTGGTTATATGTTTATTACTCTGATGTCATAGCATAGGTAATTTAATAGATAAGTATTATATGTAATGCCTCGAAACCGAAATAATAAACATTGTCATCCAAACTGATGTAATTTCATACATGGCCTTCACATTTTTTTTTTATTATTGTATTTAAATCAATGTAACGATGTTCAATGTTAACCACTATCCATGAGGTAACTCGTCTGCTATCCAATTACCCACCCGCAGTAGTGTAACCGTAACTTCGGACACGCCTGCAGCTTCGCCCGCGTAAACTTACGGACGTATCTGGACTGATGATGATCATTATTTTACTTCATTTCTTGTTATAGCTAGCTGTAAAGGAAATAAGGCAGCGTTTTCAATGTAAGCTCCCAAGCGGTTTTAATTGTTCCGACTCTTACAATAATTATATTAATTTAATTACCAATTTACACAAGATCTTGGTAAATTATATACTTTAAGTAACCTTTTTCTTTTTCTTTAACGCCGGGAAATGCTCTGAGGCATCCCACGGGGGAGTGGGGTTCCCCACGCGGGTATGTGGGACTCGCTGCGCCCGACAGCTGATAAGTGGACGCAGCTCTACCCACTAAAACCCGGCGAGTGCCATCAACTGCCGCCTTTGGTGAGGTGCCCCGGATCTAGTAAACAAACAGGGCACCTCGACGGCTAGTCAGTCCCGCAAGGGACCGACGCCACCTCTATAGATGGGTTGTTCCGCACCACAGAACAACCCCTCCCAACGTCGGGACAGTACTATGGGGTGAGGTTCCCATCCTCGCCCATTGCCCCCTGCACTTTTGTCCCCTCTTCTTATAAGAGGGGTACAAAGAGCCCCCTCGGCCTAATTCGCTTCACCCAAGGTGCAGCGGCTCACCCTAGGTTACTGAGCCCCACCGCCACGACAAAGCTTGAACCTTGGTGGCGACTTTAATTAACCTGCCTCATAGACCAGTGTCGACATTTTTTGAAACAGAAAAAGAAAGTAGGATGAAACTCATTCCAATAAAAAGGAAGAGATTATAACGAAACTGAAAGGAAAAATAATTATGCGCGCGATCTGAGGTCGGGAAAGTGGAGAGGGGGGGGCGGTGTTTAAGGGTAAAAATAGCCTATATCGATTTCCAGTAAAACTACAAGCACTATGGAAAAAAGTTAAATGGCAAAGTTGTAGGTAATAAAAAAATCTACAACTTTTGTGTTTGCACTTTTTTCCCATAGGTAAGCCTCCAAATTTAAGTGAAAAAATTCAAATAACATTTTTTAATTATTAAAATTTGATGAAAACTTACCTTTTTATGTCCCAATCACACAGTAATTATTTTGATTCAAAATCTTTTTCACCTTAATTTGACTTTATTTCGACATTAAGCCTTATTTTCAATCGTAAAATCTGACGTCAAAATATCTGGCTTTTTATTCGTTGAATTCTCTACTTATTGATGGCAGGTACTCCCATCTCCTTGCACGTATTCGTGTTTTTGCATTTTCTGAGAAAATGTATCATAGTAATGTATATTTTTTTCACCATTACAATATATGCGTGACATAGGCTATAGAAATAATCATCATCAATCAGGGTAAAGTTGTAAATCTCAGTTAACGTAGGCGAAGCTAACAGCTATCTAATATCTATGTTAATTTTATAAAGCTGAAGAGTTTGTTTTGTTGAACGCGCTAATCTCAAGAACAATGGGGCAGCGAGGTGCAGGTGGGGGACGTACCGACTGGGACACGTCAGTCACGTCACGACGTGATCTACTCCTATCCCTTATATCTGTATATAGACGTACTCCAACAGGTATCATAAATGCAAGTGTGGGCGTCTCTTGGTCACGCGAACAATAGCGAAAATGCTTCAAAAAGCCGACCCTCGATGGATCGGCTCGTAACACGTGACTTAGACGCGTGACACTACACGGACTAGCGTCCACACTGGGTCCTACTAGTAGTAGATCGCAACTCCGTACATTGTCCTGCAGTTTATTCTGTGGTTCTTTCAGTGTTTAGAATGGATTGAATCGTACTGCAGCTTGTAACAATTATTCGCGTAACAAAATACGTCCACATTAATTGGTAGTGAAACGTGTGTCTGATACGGTCACGGGACAATTTTCGGTAAATTGAAACTGGATGCGAGTGACAAGGGATCGGTCGTCTTGGCGTTCTTTGAGGGAGGCCTATGTTCAGAAGTGGGCCGATAGGGGCTGATGATGATACATACATAAAATAGACCAAACGGGGGAGTTATCATTAGCCTATTGCATCTTTGAAATATGCTTAAAGCAGAGTAAATTTTTTTTAAACTGGGTAGTAAAAGCACTGAATCTAGGTACTACGGTTTTCTCAGAGTCAGACCCCGGCAACTATAACATTTTCCAAAAATAATTAAAATTACGTTGCAGCGTTCAGCGCTTTTCACAATTTTAAGACGTAAACTGAAAATGCTTTAGCTTGTAGGTATTTTCTACTGAGGTACGTAAATAAAAGACATAACCGAGCTGTCTATAGTATAAGGGTCCTACTGTGTAATAAACGATATTGATTTTATTTTATACTAGCTGTTGCCTGCAGCTTCGCCCGTGTTACTCAACTCCTATAAGTCACAGCGTGATGTTATAATATAACCTATAGCCTTCCTCGATAAATGGGTTATTTAACACTGAAAGAATGTTTCAAATCGGACCAATAGTTCCTGAGATTAGCGCGTTCAAACAAACAAACAAACTCTTCAGCTTTATAATATTAGTATAGATAAGTGATCAAATGCGAATAAACTTGCCCACGACTTGCGGAGCTATCGATGCCACTGCACTAGCCTAGCCGGATCCATACTTTTTAGGGTGGCGTACCCAAAAGGGTAATAGAGTCCGGCCCTATTACTAAGCCTCCGTCTGTCTGTCCGTCTGTAACCAGGTGATTTTTTACCGGTTTTTGTTTATCTGTAATTAGCTCATTCATCTTTCAATTTTGTAAGTCAAGTAATGCAAAATTGGTGATAAACAGACACAATCGCCCACCAACAAACCCTATGTATAATTTTGCTCGATGAAACTCACACGCCGCCATCGATGTTGACACAATACTGGTAATAGAATAAAATGAACTATCCAAACACATGTCTTGTTTATAAATATTACTTATTAAATATGTAGGGTATTTGTCACGACGTACACAATAGAGATATGTGAGAATCATTCACAGATGTTTCTGTTTTTGTTACATCCATTCAATCAGTATAAACAGCTTGAGCTCGACTCGCCAGTTATTTAGTGCCATAGCCGCAGACAGCTCGCGATGTTGCTAAATAGCCAATTTATACTTTTGTCTATGTCGATTTTAACAATTACAAGTGTAGCAAAGTCAAAGCACTCAAAAGGAAAGAACAGTAATCCTGGCAATTCTCTATGGAAGCAAGAATACGAAGATGAACTAAATGATGCGATGCTTTCCACGAAAACAGAAGTCAACAATACTCGCTTCACTCAGAATGCGCCGACTGATAATGAAGTAGTGATTGAAAAGCTGCTAGATTCAATAACTGCCAGCGAGAAATATATGAAGAAAATCGAAAATATGGATTTTAGGTTGAACCGATTGGATGTAGAGATTCACGAGAAAACGAATGATATTGTGAGGCGTTTAACAGATTTAACAAATTCAGTACACCGACCAGAGAACATTGAAAAATTGGGCGATTCATTGAATTCTATTAAGAACGATTTGGATAAAATTAAGGCTTTCGTAGACAGCAACCCAGAGAGGATTATAAATAAAGCTAACGGTACTTGTATATCGTATGCTTTTCCTTAATTACAAAATCATCGCGATGTTTTTAAATCTTCACATAGCATAAGTAGTGCTTTTGCTCCTTAAGATGCATCACTTTTCTAATAATGAATAAACAAAATATAAATAAACTTCCTAAATGAAATAACCAAACAAACTCGGCATATTTGTAATATAAAAATATGTATGCTACATGAAAATATGAATAATATCCATTGTTTGAAATTTTAGCGGATGCTTCAGAATGCCAGATTGATCCTGCGTTCAATCATCGTATATCACATTTGGAGTCAGAGGTGGCATCCACTCTAAAGGGTGTAGAGTCGATAACTGGCATTCTCTCTGAAGTTAAGAATCGTCAATACCCGAAAGCCTCGGTCAAGTAAGTTTATGTTGGGTGTTAAGAGCCAGAAACTTCTATAAAATGCATATATTTTTTTATGTGTTTGAGGATTTTCATATTTATAAATGTTCGTAAAGAATGGAGCCGCTTGTTTTATTTTTAGGAGAAATATACAATGCTCTCTGTTGAGTGAAGCACTGACAAGTTTAATAACACTTAATAACTAAAATCTAGAGAAGTTTAGAGAATGTTGTAATTTTTATAAATTTATGTTTTATAGTGGTGCAGCTTCGTTGGATCCTTTGATCAATGAATTCAAAAGAACTATTCAAGAACAGCGAACACGTAAATGTGATTGCAGGTAAGTTATTTAAAAGAGTATTTTAAATGGATAAATAGTATGACGTGCATACACTACTTATTTCATCCACAAAATAGCTTTCCTGTCTGACATACAATTGGACATTATATTTTGTGTCATTCTATCTTGTGACGCAGAGTTTTTTCGCGAATCCTCCTCCTCTACAAATTCGACTTTCGACCAATAATTCTAATCGTCGAAATTTGACGGCCAGCTGCTCGAGTGGTCAGGCTACTGCACACTTCACGCAGTGGTCGCGGGTTCGAATCCCGCAAACTGTGGATAATTTGTATGATGAATATCTGCAGCGGGTCACGGACATGTACTATATACAGTACACGTATGTATTTATATAAATTTCTTCAATTTATTTTTGTCCCTAGTACACGTAACACAAGTTAACGAACGAACTTACCACGTGTCTAGGTTACGAGGTGCAATTGTTGAAAAATATTTATTTGTTCATTATTATATTTATTATTTAAATACGACCATAAACTATTCATCGTTCATCTGCAGATTTGCTTATTAAATATCAGATAATATCAAACAAAGCTCCTGTTTTTTTATAAATATCATTTTTCTAGTCGATTTGGTCGAATGGACCGCTCCGAGAGATATCCCACTGATTGCCGGGAGATCCAGTTGCAAGGCTTCAATATATCAGGAATATACAAGATAAAACCGTTCGACACCGAGTCTTTTTATGTGCTTTGTGATCTCACTACAGCTGGAGGGGGTTGGACGGTAAAAGTCATAATTATATACTAATTTATAACCGTAAATAGAGGAAAAACACCTTTTAGATGACTTTTGTCAGATTAATCATCTTACAGAGCTCTCACTTTGTTCATACAGCAAATGTAAAACTAGGTAAACATGCCGGCAACGATATTGCCATTCACGAAACTCCTGCATCTACCCGACAACCATAAAATATATCCTACTATGTTCGCAGGGATCGTTAGCTCCTGTCTCTTACCTATGTCATGACCACCAGACGGAACTGCCCCTAAAGCTTGTCTTATACAGATCTGACTCATATTAATAATTGTAATCGAAGGCTAGCCATAACAAAAGTCCTCTAAGTTATACATGCTCTTTTGTTTCTTAACAGTAAACATAACAAAACATATTGCACGTGCTATATTTTAGGTAATACAAAATCGTTTCGATGGTTCTCAAGACTTTTACAAGGGTTGGTCGGATTATAAAAATGGTTTTGGAAATCTGGCCGGGGAGTTTTGGCTCGGTTTGGAGAAATTATATTATTTGACGAATCAGAAACTTTACGAGTTACGAATAGAAGTGGAGTCGGGCAAAGACAGATATGCTCAGGAGGCAGCTGCTGGCTATTCTGTATTCACGATTGGCCCAGAGTATGAAGGTTATAGAATAAGTTCACTGGGCACGTACCGTGGTAATGCTGGTAAGTATTCAATTATTGAATCTTAGCTATATTAAGGTCTGTGGATTGTGTCTGTAGGTATTATATTCTTAACTTAATTCAAGGATTTTCTAAAGCATGTTATTAATGTACATTAAGGAAGGCCTATGTTCAGCCCCACCATGGTTCAGGCCTTGTCGTGGCGGTGAGGCTCAGTAGCCTAGGATGAGCCCAGCATCTTGGGCGAATTGAGAAGAGGGGACTCTTTGTACCCCTCTTACAAGAAGAGGGTACAAAAGAGCAGGGGTGGAAAGGGACGAGGATGGGAACCTCACGCCATTGCACTGTCCTGAAGTTAGGAGGGGTTGTTCTGTGTTGCGGGACGACCCCTCTGTGGAGGTGGTGTCGGTCGCTTGAGGGACTGACTAGCCGTTGAGGCCCTGTTTTTTCAATAGATCCGGGGCACCTCACCAAAAGCGGCATTGGTGGCACTCGCCGGGTTTTAGTTGCTAGCTGCGTCCAACGGGCGCAGCGAGTCCCAAATACCCGCCTGGGGAGTACCCCCTCCCCCGCGGGATGCCTCAGAGCATTTCCCGGTGTAAAAAAGCTCTGTTTTCAGCGAATAAATAAATAATAAATAAATAAATAAATTCTTTCTTTGTTTCTTGCACAAAAACACGGATGTACATTAAAACACATACAAAGTTACTGTTCAGTCACAGAATGCAGTATTAAATCTTTCATACAGAGGTCTCCAAACTAGGCTAAGCCTGTCTTGGCCAATCATATCTACATAATATTTTGTAACTGCAAGCACTGAAATTGAAATTTTATATAATGGCGAAATACTCAAACGCATCTCAAATTTGAGACGTACTTAATTAAACTCATGCTACAAGGTGTCAGATTCAAAGAAAAAAAGAGGGACAACACGAGTTTGAGTGCTTCTTAAATTTGAGATTCGTTTGAGTATTTGGGGGTAAGTATAGTACCTATCTATTTAATAGGGGCTAATGATGATGATGATGTTATTAATATCTACTTAACCGATTGGACATTGTTTTAACGAAAGTAGGTCCCGAATGTATTTCAAGTCCAAATTCTTCTGAATCCAAGAAACTTACGAACGACCTGAAAGATTTTTACATGCTTACCTTGTTATAAATAATAAATATTAAGCTAAGTATAGTATAAGTGATTAAAATAGAAGCACTTTAATGGAAAAAGCAAAGTACCTTATTTTAATTCTCCATAAAACTAATGACTACTAAAATTCGGGAAAATAAATTTTCGTCTTCAATTTCGCTACTAATACGCAATGGACTGGCACATCTACTTGTTTTGTTAAGTGCATCTTGTACAAAAGCAATGTCAATTTTTTAATCATGCGTAAGAATAAAATATCCTACATAATATCCCACAATAACATTCCCAGGGGACTCACTCGCTTATCACGCGGGGCAGAAGTTTTCTACATACGACGCTGACAACGACGAGTGGAAGGACGGCGCCTGTGCGACCGAACATGTTGGTGCCTGGTGGTACAAGGAGTGTGACAAGAGGTAAGACTTCATATAAGTCCAAATACCAAGTTCATGGCGTGAAAATATGTTTGCTTCGAATACGAACTACGTACGAATATGAGACATGTAAAACATTCGAAATGTGTCCATTCCAGTGTTGAAGGATCTCACTAGATCAAATTGCCATTAAGAGAATGAGCGTTGCTTCTAGCCATTTGGCGCATATGACCTTATTTATAGATATTATCTTAGTAGGAACCTACCTACCTTTGTTTGTACTAAGATTTTTTCTATATGCACCCTTTTACCTGTTGTGGGCCCTGGGCAGTAGGATAATGGGGGCCCGACGAAAACAACACTTTTAAGATCTGTGAGCCTGATTTTTGGACTAGAGAAGAGTAAACCAAGTAATAACTAATAAGGGCAATACTAGGTATTCTAATCAGCAATATTTATTTTTAATATCACTCAATCATATTCTGATAGAAATAATGGGGCCCTGGGCACGTGCCTAGTGGAAAATACGGCCCTGACCTTACGTATACCTACATGTGTATCGTATATGTGCACAAGAATTAATTGTCAGTTTTAATTTCAGTAATCTGAACGGTAAATTTTCGACAAACGCGGAAGACAACAGCGGACATACAATTTATTGGATCACGTTCAAAGGACCTAACACTCCACTTACGAAAACGCGAATGATGATCAGACCTCTACCGGCGACTCGACCCCTCGATCAGGAGTATCGTGTAAGTTCCATTGGTAATGGGTGTTAGAAAAACTTTCTTTCATTTTGTTAAATGAAAAATAAGTAGGTAATAGGTATACGTAAAAAGTAAAAATAAACCTAGAAATTGATAGAGTGATTTTAAACTAATCTTCGAGTTGGAATCAGAACTGACATACTGACTTGATCTTGTGAGATCATACCATGAAAATACTAGACGAGAAAAATCTGTTATAGTTTTAAAAACCTTTAACGAAATAGTCTCTCCCTAGAAATCGTTCTAAATGTATGTTTACTTGTGACATCGTTTTATATTGTGCTATGATGTTATGATTGTCAAAATAAATAAAATGTTCGTTACAGTCCAATGACATGGGTCAAGACAAGCAGATGCTGGCTCGTAAGGACAGTAAGATTCCATACGACGGACGCGCGCGCTCGTCTTACCGCTACGACGACATACACTCGGACAGTTTCTTCCCAAATTACACATGAACATCTATTGTAGGTTTTATATCAACAATGCATTTTATAACCTGTATTCATATTATTCCTATTATATTCCTTAGATTATAGAAATAAATTTCGAGTGCTTTCCGCTTGCCTAGACTTAATGTACCTAATACACATTGCAACTAGTGTATATTTAAGTTATGTACAAAATGTTATGCATGTTCCTATAAAGCCAGAGTAGTCACCAATTTTTGAACTAGGGCCTAGTTAATATAAATAAAAGACTTGTTGAATTGACGTTAATTGTGTACCTATAAATAACATTTGTCATCTTATCGTCAAAACTTTATAATTTTATAATTAATTGGAATTGTAAATAAATATTTTGAAATGAAAATGTAATTAGCTTTTTTGAAACACTCTTTTCGCCCATGGCTAATACCTAGTGATCACATGTAAGTTATTTACCCAATATAGTATATAATTAATTCACGGTGACGAAGATTATTAAGAATTTACTGAGGGAAAAAAAAACATTCCTATAATAAAACGCAACTCAAGTAACTCCATATTTATTTACATTGTAGATTTGTGCATTTTGCATGTTTTCTAATCTTATTAAGTATTTGAACTCCATACACTGATACCATATATTATTATCATTTGTATCTTACGTAAATGGGGAATAGGATTACATTTAATAAAACCATAGAGTCTCAGTCTCATTCGGTTTATTTCCATTTATTTCACCTGTACCTCATTAATCTCCGAATGACGTTGAGCAATAATTGGACAATCGAAACTTTTACAAGTAGTCACGTCTATAAATATCAATATATTAATAATATTTAATAAACAGAGTTCGTAATCACTGTACGGTTCTTTACCTTATGTAGTTCGCTCCTATATTCACAAACGCGACTACGCAATTAGCTAACTTCATGGCAGTGCTCAGCCGTTGTCAATTCAAAATTTACATTCATCTTAATCCTACAGACTTACATTACATAACATTTGTCGAACGTTTTCTAGATAATTCAAAGTATCATTGTGGTAGTATATCATCTTATTTATTATGACGTCACGTCAACAGTTATAAAATAATTAACAACATAAAATGTGAAGTATTTATTACTTTGTGTACGAAAAGTTGTGATCCCAGTACGATCACAACTTTTCGTTGTGATCGTACTGTGATATGCTCTTAAAATATGTGATGCTATTAAGCTTTATTAACTGAACTAGCTAGAAAACTTCCTACTACATCAATATATGACAAGTATTACATATGCTATATTGGTACATATAACATCTACAACTAACATTTACGAATTTATCGATCTGACCAACGATTTTTGTGATGTCATTCAACATATGAAGTGAAAAAAATAATATATGAATTATGATGTTTATAAAAATGGCTGACATAATCTGACAAAAAAAAGTCGTCTGACATTTTACGCTCTTATGACGTCATAACGCCACTACAACTGTGTGATCAATAAACCACTCGAACGGCAATCATCACCATTTAAAAATTAATATTGTCGGTATAATTTAGGTATTGTGATGAATATATCATTACTTGGTCAGATCCATCGCAAACATAAATGTTATATAATACTCATGACACATATTAAAAATTTACAATCAACATCGAATCACTAAACATTGAAATAACGCAATTTTATACAATTAAGTTTATGTCAGTTTAACGTTTCAAAAATTAAAACAAAAAATACCGATTGATGAAGTTAAGCTCCTTTTTTTAATAAATTAGAAATTAACCAAGTATTAGCCACAAATAATTTATACGTAATATAAAATATGCACCGGCTTACGATAAAGTTAAAAAAGCTTATAATATCAACATTACTGACCTGTATTTGGTATCTAACTTCGAAATATGAACTATTTACAAATATATTAAGAACGAAAATCGCTACCATTTACATTATGAACAGCTATAATAGACGACTTACAAACGAGAACACACCATATATTCTTTATTCAAAATATTAAACTACGATCATATAAATTCAATGCAATGGAATATCAAATAAAATGTACAGATTGTAAAAATTATAATAACATAATGATTATTCACAAGAATCACGCACGCAGACACAAAATAAAATTAGCACCATAGATTTAACTTTGTAAGGTGCAAAACTTTGATAGAACATTACAAAATATAATGATATTAACCGTGAAAACGTCTGGTATGAAAATATACCAATTTTGCACCTCCAAAACACAGAACGCAGAATTGTATATTCATATTATAAAAACGGGTGATTATAAATATTTTCTTGTCCCGTTATCAATCTTATATTACCAAGCCTCATAATATCCAATAATAAACTAATGTAACATAAGACGACACAGCACTTTACCGGACATAAAAAAATTACTGCAATTAAGACCCACTTACAAAAGTTGCATTACAAATCCTATTTCTACTTAAACACTTCAAATATTTCTCATGTAAATGATGTTATGGAACACATATTCTTAATTTACGTATATACAGTATGTTAAATTTGGACAATACAAAACATTCACCAACGAAGACATTAAAAGCCGAAAATTATTACACAATGTTCAATCCGACCGCGAGGAGGTGGATAATATAGAAAATTTTGACACATGATCAATACATATTAATTTTTAAAAAGTATAAATATTTAATAAATATTCCTAAAAACTACAATTTACAAGATCTGATATTCCAGTTTGAAATGGACAGAAATGACTTTATTTACTTTTGATATTACACATAACAATGTTTAAAGTCATACGAATTGCCTCGTTTAGAGTGCTTTGTTAGAAATTGATAATACATTATTATGAACTTATGATCACACGTAATATCTCCTCGCGATCGCCCGATATAGGTATTTGAACAAAGTAAAGACATTGATGTAAATGCGTGTGTTGCTAACACTATATAGGCGGAACTTTCGACATTGTCCTGGGTGCAACAAGCATCAGACGAATCGACTTCAATGTCTATCAACATACTTAGAACAGCTGCTACTGAACAAAAACTTAGTATATTGACAATAGGGGTCAACTGTCATTACGTCACACGTAAAGGAGGGGAAGCGTGACATTGTGTGACAAGAGAGGTAATTTTTTGACGTCACATTCCAACATGTTATTGAAAATCTAATTTTGAATAATCAACGCAAATGAAATTTAAATAGTAATAAATTATAAAACTAATTTCGGAACTGAAGTTTTATTTTAAGTTTAATGTATAACTAAAGCGCCCCGCGTTTTGAAAAAAAAATATATATATAGCTTATGTTGCTTACTGATAATATAGCTTTTAATTGGTGATAGAATTTTTTAAGTCTTATATATATCTAATAGTTTAGGTGTGAAAGCGTAACAAACAAACAAACTAACATTCGCATTTATTATATCAGGATTGCAAAATATGACGTCACACTAGGCCGGAGCCTCACAAATGTGATCAGCTGTCACAAGGACGGGGTTGAAGAAATGGGACAAAAATCATGAATTTTTTTGTGACGTAATTCATAGATGCCCCCTAAGCTAATGATCGTTATACATAATGTTGACTTAACACTGAAGATATTAATAATATATTGTGAGAATCATTATACTCATAAATTGTGATTTATTTATAATACTATATAATAATTATGTGATATAGTAGATAAGTTTTAGCCGATCTCTTGGTCTCCCAAGTTTCATTAAAATATATAAATTGTCCTTATATATACGTTTTCAGTGTTAAGTAGTGACAATTATTGTATACAAAACACAAATAACTCGCACACAGGCCGAGAATTGATCTAGAAATGAAAAATATGAACACTGTTCGTATTTTGCACCCATTTAATATGGGTCATACATATCTGAAAAGAAAATTTCAAGATTAATAAATATAATGAAGCTTCTTTATAAATATTATTAGTACAATACATTATCTGCCTGAATTTGTCATGTCTTGGTAATAGGCCATCTATAATACATTTTTTTGATTATACATATGGACTAGAATAAATATTATACATAATATGATTCCTAGATGACTTATTTATACGTTGCCTACATACTACCGCCTTTTTATTAATAATAATATCTATGGACGCTTTTACACCACGTCAATCTGGTCCCGTGGTAAATTTACGAAGAACTTGTGTTACGTTGTTGAACTTGTGGTACCACACAACGGAAATATATTTAATACTTTTATACTACACATATATTTAAGATTTTATTGCATAATACACATCCATGACCCAGGAACATAGAAAACTTTTATGTTTCCTGGCGGGATACGAACCCGCTACCTCCGGCTCGAGCGCCAACGCGCTAACCATTGACCCAGAGATCGTCGATATTTTAAGAGCTTTGCTAAGCATCCTTTTTATAGTAAATGTTGCCTACAGCTTCGCAAGTGTTAACTTAGATTTATAACCGTATTCAAACTGATGATTTTTAGCCTGCCTCACCCTGTGATAAAGCTGAATGACGCCGGTGAAATTTTTGAAATCAGATGCGAAGTTTCGAAGATTAGCTATTACATACAAACTTTCATTACCTCTTTATTAATACTAGGCAGTGTCATGTAGTATACTGCAACGTTGCTAAGCATACTACTTATAGATTTCACGGCCGGCTGGTCGAGTGGTCAGGCTGGACACTACGCAACGGTCGTGGGTTCGAATCCCGGCAAGTGCATATAATGTGTATGATATATGTCTGCACTGGGCCATTGAAGTGTATATGTATTTATATTTTCTTAAATCATTTCCGTGCCTAGTACCCGCAACACAAGTTCTAAGCTTACCTCTGGTCTAGGTTAACGTGGCGTGATTGTTTGATACATTATATTTAATATAGATAAAACTACTCAGATACTCTTAACATACTAACCTCAGTCGTTGTCATTTGTGGTCTGTTCGCTTTCTGGACGCAACGTATCGATACAAGCTACGATCTTGAGCGCGGGCCCCAGTTTCATCGAGAGAGCCATCACCAGGTGCTCTGGCTTGATCAACAACAGGGCTTCCCCGTCCACCTCCTGCATGAGGAAGTCATCAGCGTAGCCCGCGCAGCCCGGGATGTTCCTGATGAAGTCGCACACCTCCGATACCTGCAACAATATTCGTCATATGATATAGATAAATAATTATAACACTTTTTTATATTTGTCTATGTTAATTTGAAATTCGAATAAAACCAGGCGTAACACTGAGCGAATTTAGGACAACTAGAATAACTTTGTCACATTGGGAGATTCGAAATAAGTAATTTTCACATAAATATAAGGAAAATGTTTCAACGAAAATTGATTTGGGAATAATAAGACCATGTTACTTCACATCATTATCATCATCATCTTCATAATAGTCAACTTTTTTGTCCATTGTTTGACATATTTCTCTCATCTATTCGCTAAAACTGATACTCAAGCTGTCATCATCTCACCTACAGGTTTATTGACTGTATAACATCATGATAACATGTACTTACACTCCACTTGTTGGCGATGGGTATCTTGGCCTGTGCATCATCAGTGGTATCCATCTCTCGTGCCTCCTCAGTCTGGTCAGGCTTGGGTGTGTTCTGGTTGTCGCTCGACTCTACGCTAGAGCTGATCCGGGGTAGACTATTGCCGTTGTCCAACATTTGTTTCTTTCCTGAAGCAAAGTGGTTTTTTGTTAATTTTCAATCCCAAACTAAAGTAAGGCATACTTACTGAATCAATGTGGGCATAAAAATATAAATAAAAGAAAATTACATTATTAATAATAACGAAAGTTTCGAAGCTTGTATTTTTTAATGTATATTTTTTTACGGTTTTGGGTGCATACAGACATTATAATGACGAGATTAATTGAAATGATCCTTAGTTTTGGATGGTCAACGTCAAACATTGTGGTAGCTACTGTTCCACATTTGTATGGAAAGGTAAGCGACCTTTGCATTATTTTAATTGCTTGCTTTAATATATATATATATATATATAAACCCTATCATATAGTAATAGATTAAAGTTTCTTTTGTATAACTAGATTACTTACTGGGCGGTTCGTCGGTGGACGGCAATTTGTTCTCCTTATCTTGTTCCTTGTCGGCCACGCCCCATTCTCGCAGAGGCCGGTTTACCTGCATGGAGGTGAACGGCTAAATGTTACGATTGATATACGCTCTGTTCCCATCAGAAAAGAACCCCTCCCCTTAATCAACTAATATGTGTAATAGAGATGGTGAAATAAATATAATAATCATTATTTAACATTAATTTCATCTAGTTTCTATTGTACTCCGAGTCTACTGCCTCATATAATTACATGGATTTATTGTAAATATCATTTATCGTTAAATCGAAATAAGGTTCAACCCGTTTTTATGAGCACTTCTAACAAAGCTGAAAGTACAAGACTTAACATAGATTATTTATCTTAAAGTAATTAAAGGCGATAAATATTTAAAAAATTATATGACATCTAAAGTCCCATAATGTCGCTTTATTTAGATTAAAAAGTTCAACAGTTAAAGGTTGCAATAAAAAATGTTCAACCGATAGTGATTATTTTTTATTTGATACTAGTTGATCACATATAATTTTAACATGGTAAATATTATTATTAAACGAACTACTGTAGCCTGACTGTGTGTGTCAGAATACGTATACACTTACAGCGAATGGTTCCCCCGCCTCCTGTATGACGTAGCCCTCAATCACGTGAGTTAGGATGTTCGGCTTCACCATCGCCTTGGGCAGTCCTTTGTCTGTGAAAATACCAATCAATATACGGATTCGTAAAGGTAAATTTAAAGATATCTTCGTGAAATGACAGCGAAAACGAAATGTCGTTTACCGACACCACGAAAGTAAAGGCCATTAATCGTATTAGTTAATATTATGTGTTTTGTATGAAAACAAATTTGTGTTGCGATGCTGGGCCGGTTCTACCCTCTGATTGGCCGACATATGGCCATTGATGGATGATTGGCCGATGCGACGTACATACAGATCACTGGTTGGTTGAATTGCTATAACGTCAGTGACAAATCAATGACCAGTTTCGGAATTGTATGGCTCACTCTGGTTATATGTTCTATGTACACCTATAACGAAAGATGGAAGTCAAAAAAGAAACGCAATAAAAATACCGCTTGTTGATACGAACTGCATGCATACGATTTTCCTGCCAAGGCGCACCAATTTATATAATTTATTATTATGTGTAGTTGCCTATATTATTGTTATCACTATATATGTTACCGTGCACAGCTTGCTGGCTCATGTGCCTGGAGGTGCACTGCGAGGTCTTGAACAGAGCCGTGGTGGCCGACACCGGCGCCGACACGGTGCTCGTGGTCGTCGTTGACGATGCTACTGTTGTCACCACCTGCACGCGATGGAAACACTTAGTTCCTTTTTAGGGTTCCGGGGCCAAATGGCAAAGAAAGGGTTCCGTTCCGGTCGGAACGGGTCATTTTGAATGACAAAAAACGGGTCATTTTGAATGACTTTTAAGTATACATAATGACGTATTCCGGTTTACCACGGGATTATGTTAACTTGACCTGGTGTAACTCTTTGGCTGGGTATTTTTGTATGGTAGTTACCTGCGGCGATACTGCGGTGGTGTGCTGCGCGCTGCTGGGCACAGGCGCGACGGGCTGCGCCGACGACACCGCGGTCGGCTCGCTCAGACTAGCACCCGACTTCGACGGACTAGACTTTGTCGCCTCGCTCCCGGAACTTGTGTCTGTGGAATACGATACTTATGAGTTATACCCTTAGAGTAATACATATTATACCGGGTGTATTTGGAACGCTTGCGAAAACGAAGAGGTGTTGGCATAGACTGACATGATACAAGTGAAAAAAACGCGTATTCTTTTTTTTTTTGGGTGCCTCTTTTTTTTTGTATAATCCGGTTTAGTAACAATGTTATAGGAATTTGATGATAATGCTTTAAAATAATGGTTTTTTTGAAAAAAAAAAACAGCAATGTAATTGGTTTATGGTTCACGCCGGCTAGCGGACTGAATCAGCTGATAGCGTTCGCCGCATGCACGAGGTGAACGAACTCACGCACCGCGCGCGTCTTCAGTGCGCCCGCTAGTCGGGCGTCTCGCGGTTAGCATGAGTGCATAGTGTGTATACATACATACATTGCGTGTTTGCAAAATACACAAGTCCTAAAATTTTCTTTAAAAACGTTTCTGAGATAAATGGTAATATGCATTATATAGTACATAAATAGTATATTATTAGGGTTTAATCTTCGCAAGCGTTCCAAATACACCCGGTATAGAGTGCTATTGTCACGCCGATCATTGTGCCGATCGTAAGCAGATGCGTTTTAAAGATTATTATCTATAGTAAAGCGCTGTCAGAGTGACGTTATATGCGTAATGCATTAAAATATATATATATATATATATATATATATATATATATATATATATATATATATATAGTGCCACATACTTTTCTTGGCCGGCGGCTGAAATTGGTACTACCATCGGCATTTTGAAATGTCAGACTGACATTGTCAGTTAGCTCTCAAATACAACTTGCGGAGTTTTGTGTTTTGTGGTTTTTATGAACATCAAACATACCTGCAATTATACCATTACAAAAAGTATATGAACGAGTTGCTGCCGCTACAGGTTAGTGTTACCAGCATAGATGGGGATAAGTTTACCTACGTATTAATGAAACGGAAACTTACTTATTTACTTTTTTTACTACAGGCGTTAGTGAAAGGTCAGTGCTATGAATAGTAAATGAAAAGAAACGGGCCGATGAAACAGAGACAAAAGTTTCTACTCCGGGGAAAAGAAGAAAAAGAACAACAGGAAAGGTAGAAGTCGACAGCTTTGATCTCGGTATCATAAGAAGGAAAGTTCACGAATTTTACTCAGTTAAAAAATAAATTCCCACTTTACCGAAGTTACTTAATGTTCTTCGCGAAGAAATTGATTTTAAGGGGAGCCGAGAGACCCTAAGGAAAATATTACATAAACTAGGATTTCGATACAAGAAGACCCAATCTAATAGTTCTTACTGAACGTAATGATATATCCGCATGGAGGGCGACATATTTACAAAAATTAAGGAAAACGAACTTAGTGACAAAAAGAAACCTGTAGATTTTTTGGACGAAACATATATTCACACTTCGCACACAGCTGGACAATGTTGGCAAAGTAATGAGGATGATGGTGTTCTGAACCCAGTTTCTAAATAAAATAGATATATAATCGTCAATGCAGGAGGAGAAGCAGCTTTTGTCAAGAATGCTTTACTTGTTTTCAAAGCAAATACAAAAAGCGGTGATTATCATGATGAAATGAACAACACAACCTGTAGCAGATAACCTTCGGAAATCAAGTACTGAAATGCCTCAGTTGATTGCAGAAGCCTTCGACAGAATATCTGTTGTAGAATGGAAAAAACATTGCGATCATGTAAAAAAAATGAAAACAAATACAGAGAAAAATATGCGTTTTTAGATGAACCGTTCATCAGTTTGGCCAGCGATAGTGAAAGCGAAAGCAGTGATTCTGAAGATGAACATTTTGACTATTCGGAAAATCAAATAATTGATGGAGTTCGTCCTCTAGAGTGTGATTCTTCAGATATTGTTTTGTTTGCTCATAATTATTGTATCAAAATATAGAGGCAAAACACGTGTAGAGTGCTTAAAATGATTTATTAATAATGCTCTTAGCAATAAGCCCGCTATTTGTACTGTTTTGTAATATTTGTGTTTATTTTCTTTCTTGGTGCGTACAATAAATAATTTTACTATCCACCAACACCTAATAAAAATCCAACTAAAATGTATTTATTTTTATTTCTTGCATTATTAATTACAATGGCAAAGTTTTAATTATCGAACGGTTCCGATTGCTAGGTATCTTAAAAGATATTATATTAATAGTACAGGTAACAAAACCTATCATATCAGTATCGTTCCTAAGTTTATGTCACATTTATTTTCCTAGAAATGTATTTTCTAGATATTAGTATACATTGTTTTATTAAGACACTTCAATAAATTACTTATTAAGGTACATAGCCTGCATCACTTCAAATTTTTCCCCATATAATGGTTAATTTTTATTTACTAGCAATACTAATATCCATGACAGCGACGCTCTTACCGGCCAAGAAAAGTTTGTGGCACTATATTTTAAATTAGGACATTCATCATCGTCATCACCATCACCATCAGCCTCTATCCATCCACTGCTAACTATAAGCACCCCTTAATAAACGCTAAAACAGAAATGTTATTGTTAAGCAAAATAAAATTTTGCTTCCAGGAATCATTCTTACAAATGGGCACTTCACATTTCACCATTTTAACATAAAAACAAACATGATGAAAAGAGCTTGTTGTTTTGACTCTAATTGAACGTTTCCAAGACAATGGTTTTGTCTATGTTCATACCTGTGCTTAAAGTTCATACTTAGTGACGCGCGCTCAATATATTATGTATACTCTAAGGTTATAAAATATGATATATACTGTACAGTAGTATAATATGTGTTAATATATCGCTTCCTCGTAAAATATTCTTATTATTATAGTAACACTAGCGGATCCGACTGACGTCCTGTACAAAATCTAAATCTAAATCGAATCCACTTGAACACATGCAAAAAGTTTCATCAAAATCGATTACACAAATAAATTACATAATATAATATGTAAAGATAGCAGACGATGTTTGGTCACAGTATGGAACCACACAAAATTTGACAGACGAAATATCATGCGAGAGATGCGAGCTTTGAGACGCTTGCACAATGACGATTATTACTTACGAAAAGCAAAATTTTGAAAGTTAATTGGCAACGTTGAAGAAAAGTAATTTCTTTGCGAGTATTTTTTTTATAGAAGAGGGGGCAAACTGACATTCGGTTCACTTGGTGGTAAGTCATAAGTGACATCCACTGACACCTGCTACACTAGAGGTATCGAGCATATAACCGCAATAGAGAGAGCGGTAATGTTATGTATTTTGTATGAAAACAAATTCCGCCAAATTTGTACTGCCACGCTGCGCCGGTTCTACGCTCTGATTGGTGGCCGACTGATGGTCTTTGATGGATGATTGGTTGATGGGACGTATATATACAGATTGATGATTGGTGGAATTGTTATTACGTTAATGACAAATCACTGACCAGTTTTGGAATTTTATGGTTCACATTACTACTCCAACCGCTATATGATCGATGACCAGAGGATTAGCAGGTGCGTTACCGGCCTTTCATATATGAGTATGTTCATCGAACTAAAATAAAATCATCCGACATTCAGCATATACTTACTCCAGCCATACAACATATACAACTTCGATCCATCCGGGTGTCCCTTGACACCTCTCTTTAGTTTTTTTTTATAAAAAGTGTCCTATGTTACTTCTAATACCTCCAAAAATATGTGTACAAAGTTTCATGATGATTGGTTAAGTAATTTTCGCGTGAAAGCGTAACAAACATCCACGCTTTCACATTTATAATATTAGTAAGGATTAGGAAGGATGAATTAGCTACATAGGTCTAAAAGGTAGTGCCATGCTGCTTGCAGCCGAATTGGGCCGGCACGACCGTAGGGGTACCTCTCGTTCACATGATAATGGCGTCAAGCGACACCTATGCTGTCGCGTTTCTTGCGGTGTGTGAGTTTCCGGTGTCCCATGGCAGGGGATGGGGTAAAGGAGGGTAATGCATCTGCATAATCACTTGTGTGGATGTTTACAAGGACGACCTCTGTGGCTCAATGGTTAGCGCGTTAGCGTTCAAGCCGGAGGTTGCGGGTTCGAATCCCGCCAGGGAACAAAAAGTTTTCTGTGTTCCTGGTTCATGGATGTGTATTAAATATGTGTATTATAAATTAAAAATCTTAAATATGTGTATAGTATAAAATATTAAATATATTTCCATTGTCTGGTACTCGTAACACAAGTTCTTCGAGAACTTACCACGGGACCAGATTGACGTGGTGCAAAAAGCGTCCTTAGATATTATTATTATTATGGGAGTCGGTAGGCATCTAAGGTTCCGAATGCTCGTTTGTCCCCCTAAGGCCTAAGCTATAAAAAAATCAATCATTCTAAGAATGCTTGTAGGAGATTAAAAAATTGTAGACAAACATATTCTTTTATACTATATTAATTGTTTAAATTGTTTTAAAATTCAACAAAATTTAATTGTCGTATGCTAGCATACGACAATTAAATTTTGGGTTCCAGGTTCATTTTCATCGCCCCATACATCATCGATTAATGTTAGACACGGGTCTCCTCTGAGAAGAGGGTCAAGGCCATAGTTCTCACGACACTGCCCTGTGGGTAGGGGCTAGGAAATGATTGCAAATCAGAAATATTTTGTGATGAAGATTCCTCATTTTCTTTATTGTCGGACAATTTGAATTCTTCAAGTGTTAACAATTTCTGGCAGAAGACATCACTACATAGTATAAACTATAAAGCAAAGTCGCTTCCCGCGTCTGACTGTATGTATGCTTACATCTTTAAAACTACACAACGGATTTTGATGCGGTTTTTTAAATAGATAGAATGATTCAAGAGGAAGGTAATAGGTACATGCATAATATAGTAGATAAACACTGACAATTTTAGAAGTTTCTGATGTGATGTCATAAATAAACACATTTTTTGCACTTACATTGCAAACGCTGGATGAACCCTAACAGATAGAATAAAATAATGTACTACATTATTGTACACCTTAGCCGGGCCCGGTTCCGAAAGTTAGGATAATTAATTATTAATGTATCAATGTATGGTAGAATTGTGTATCCTAAATATCCTAAACTGAAAAGTCCGCGATGGAATAATATGTCTACATTAGTTAAATATAACATACTACCTATATCCATTTTAATACTTTAAAAAATTGCCAATAATAAAGCGGTAATGTAAAAGCTATTCACAAAAATAGGGTATTAATCACTACATATTATAAAATAAAGTCCTACGCCCGTCCATAGATAAATAATTATCATCAATCCGTATACGGCTGTATATCTAAATTAACGCGGGCGAAGCTGCGGGCAACAGCTAGTTTGTAATAAAACTGTATTAAGATTCTTTTTCCTTATTTTACTTTTTTTATTCGCCATTTCAATTAAATAACTAGGTACTACACAAACTCAAGTATCTATTTATTTACACAAATTAAAGGTTTTGTATTACAAACTAATTACAACTAAGAACAAAAATTGTTCGTAAGTATTAAGTAGCTATATTATTTATTGATTTAGAGGTAATAATATGAAATGCGCGGTAAAAACGTTGTCACGAGCAAAAGCGGCACAGGTCCTACTTCGATGACGCCCGGCTGGGTACTGGCGCGACGTGGTGCGATGCGCGAGAGCCATTTTTAGCGTTTTTCAAAAATTTTTGAAGTGACATAATAAAAATCTATCCAATCATTTCCACGTCATCTCCGTTTAGCAATTTAAACGTAAAAGTTTTATTAAAATTGAGTTACCATAAGTCTTATACTACTCAAAATGCTTTTCAAATCAACGTTACTTTAGAATTTTTTTTGATCATGTAAAATTTTAAATATTGTATTTTTATCCAAAAAAATCCCCTAGATCAAAGATGTATTTATACCCTATTTTTTATTATTATTTTAAAATGACGACTTCTATGAAAATACCTCGATCTAGAAACAACAATTTGGGATAAGGGGCCCTTAACAATAATCAATATAATCATAAACAGTATCTTACAGATTATTTGGCTTTGAGAAAGAAGGATTTCATAAAAAGGTTTTTTACCCCAGCCGGCTGTCTGAAGGTTGCCAAGCAACGCTTTGTCATTAAACATTCTACATCAAGTTTGACTGGAGTATAGGTGTCAATATAACTACACGGGTGAATGGTACGAAACAGTATTTCTCTCAGGTATTTACCGGTAGTGGTGGTGGTGGTGGTGGTAGGGGCGGTGGTGTCGCTGGCGGCGGTGGTGGTGACCGTGGTGGTAGACGAGCTGGTGGTAGACGCCGGCGCGCACTCGCCACCCTCGCCGGGTAGCTGGCTTATCTGCTGTACAACCTGCTGGAATGTACCACGTATGATTATGATCATAAGACTTATACTTTTAAAACCTCAACGCAATAACAAAAGAGCTGGAAAAAAAATGCGGAGCAAAGTAATAAAAATCATCACTCATCGAACTTTAATCAAACAATGGTGCGGACCAATGGTCTGCAGAGAAAAAAAACAAAAGAGCTGATTAATTAATTAAATATGTCTAGGACCTACCAATAGCTGCTGTCAAATTTAAATAACAAAAATTTTGATTTATTTTGTGCCCATGATTTGATGTATTTGAGAGAGACATATAAAAAGATATTCTCGTTGTTGGTCTAATTGGGAGGAGACCTCCATCGTGGAGAGATACGGGCCGATACATACCGTCGCTGGCATCTGCTGTCCCTTATCATCCTCAGTCTTCATGTGCGCGACTATCTGCGGTTGCATCGGCAGCACCGAGCTCTGCACCGGCGCCGTTATGAGACCGACCGTGCCCGACGCTTGGAGTGTCAGTTGCGGCGAGCTCATGTTGTTAGCTGCCACCTGCATTTGAAACCTCTTTAGTTCACAATAGTTTTATACGAGATCGATATTTTTAAAAAGTTGGCCGTCGCAGGTGATAGGACTCCCGGTAGATGTGAAACATCAATAAATTGTACAACATAAAAGTCTATAACGTAAGCTGGAATAAAATAAAGAAATATTGTAAACATTAATTTTATATATAGCATACATCAGTTTGACACACTGATGTATGCTGTCACGGCATCTAATGCCAAGACGTTTCGAATAGATGTTTCTAATCAAAATTTATCCAGCTAATACTAAAAAATCCTATATAAGTTATATACATCATACAAATGAAGCCAAGACGACACAAAATGATTCTTCTCTTAGGTATAGGTAACTTTGACATTGGTAAATATCATGAATTTGTAAAAATATTTCTTAAAATAGGTACCTACTCTTAGTAGTAGGTATAGATAGATCAAATTTATATGATGCGCTCTGTACTCCAACATCATAAATATATACAAAATGTATCATGCACATCTTCTTATATTTACGGAATACCCAATCTAAAATGTAGCGAAATAAAAAGATACTCAATATTATATGATGATATAACTACCAACTTACGTCATGTATATGTGTATATCTTACCTTGTATATGTGTATAGTATACTGTAAGTTATCATATAGATCCAAATCCTACATCCATATTCAGCACCGGCACTATGATAAACATAAGGGTAAAAACTTCTAAATGAGTCGATATTCTATTATTAATATAATATGCTCTAAGCTTAGTTTAAAAATAAACGTTACCTATAAAATTACTTGCAATGAGTTAAATAAAAGTAAAGTTTATTAAAAAGATAAAAACTAACGTCTAACGATATATACGAAAGCTAGGAGCGGGCAATAATTTCACGAAAATAATAACAATGTTTAAAGTAGATTAAAGCAATCTTTTAAATAAAATATTTTTATAATAAAATAATTTTATCTACTGAAACATAATTTGATCACATAAAACTATGAAATTTCAGAAATAAATACGTTAAAGCATCATATCCAATGGCGTCGCTTTGCCCAGAGTAATCTGGGGCCCCAATTTGTTGAGTAAGTAAAAAGGACAAAAGGGGCACTCGCCACGTCACTGATACTCCATTTCTCGACTCCTATGTACATGCAATATAAACCGGTAAGCGTGTCCCACAACGTCTACCTCGTGGTGTAACACCGCTGAAGAGACTTGCAGGAGGGGTGAGGTCAGGAGCGAGGTGCCATCGAGTGCCAGTCCCGACTGCCAGTGACATGACAGCACACAAAATATTATAAATACCATTACATTATATACATACATATTTGTATTTTAAGACATATTACAATATATAAATATTATTTAACCGTGATGTAAAACCACTACCTATGTTGACATTAAGACGCGGCTCCACCGCGTCGCGCGCAGAGGTTACGCACGTGTTTAAATGTCAATGCAAGAAAATGTCAATTAATGTGTAGCGTATATGTGTCTTGCAGTGGAAACAATCACATACATTTTCTTGTGAAGCGTAACTTGAGAAACGTGTGTAGCCTCTCCCTGCGCCGCGGTGGAGCCACGCTCTCAAATTCATAATTATTATTTTATTGCCAATACGCGCTAATACATGTCTCACATCAAAAACGTGTTGTTCAGTTTTATGGATAATTTGTCTATTTCCTAATATTTATTCCATATAATATAATAAATATATATCAAAAACGCTCACATCACTCTGTACCTATCAGCACACGGCACACGTTATACGTCAAGCTTTAACTTTACATACTAAAAAGCTTTTATAATATATTATATATGACAAACTGCTAGCTCACTCAGGTGTTTTGAGTTGTTATCATCGAGCATATAACCGGAATAGAGTGGTAATGTTATATGTTTAGAATGAACACAAATTCCGCTAAATTTATGCTGCAACGCTGCTCCGTCTCTGATTGATCAATTTATAGCAATCGATGGATGATTGGCTGATGCTACGTACATACAGATCACTAGTTGGTTGAATTGCTATTGCATCAGTGACAAGTCACTGACCAGTTTCGGAATGTTATGGCTCACATCACTACTCTATCTGGTTATATGCTTGATGGTAGTTATTTTTTTTTATGTAACATGGACAGACATACTGGAAGTTATTTGAGATTTAAGATTAATGATAATCGAAGTAGATTAATAGGATTTTCTATAAATTATTACACATAGTTTAAGTATATATTGAAGTGTTTATATGCAACTTTATTTGTGTGTATGGTAATTTCATAATGATCATAATTAACAATACAGTATTAAATTAAGCATTGTATAAACATACCGTTTGCATAGGAGTAGTGTGGCTCAAGCCAGTTTGCTGTTGCACTCCCATACCCACAGATGTTTGCACCAGATTGCTGCCAACCAACTGGAAACAATTGTTTACTCGTATTAATCTTAGCAAATATAATAAATATATAAAGAGGTTATTAAATGTTTCTGTGCTTGGATTTAGGAGGCTATCTTCTTCTTCTAGAATATAATAGAAATAGTTTATTTCGAAAAAAATGCTCATATATATAGCGTGTGTGTGTTAGAAATATTAATTTAAAATTAGTTAGTAGTGTTAGTGTTTGATAATAAATTATCTATACAGAGGAATAAAATTAGAGCGTCTTTTTGTTATGCTAACTTATTTTTTATTAAATGTATATGGATGTGTAACGGTACATATACCAAAATGATATTCTTTACAATTTTTGTCTGCCCGTCTGTTTGTTCCGGCTAATCTCTCAAACGGCTGGGCCGATTTGGACGGGACTTTCATTGGCAGATAGTTGATTTTATAATCAGTAACTTAGGCTTAAAAAATAATCATCATCACTGTACCGGGTACATCTGTAAATCAAGTTAACGCCGGCAAAGCCAAAAAGAGTTGATATTATTATATTATTATTAAAGAGTATTTGTGCGAAGTATAATAAAATTTTTAAAGATCGGATGTCAACTTTAACGTCAAAAGTTAAGAGCAATAAATAATAGTCCTTTATATAAAGTGTATGATCGACTTTATATAGATATCTATATATGTACCTACTCTATGTATATACGTACCTGCGGCTGTTGCTGTATCGTCTGCACTTGCGACATGGATGTATTCTGCGGCGGTTGACTTGTGCTTATCTGTCCCACCAGCGTCCCAGATTGGCCGATGCCACTTAGCTAAAAAAATACAAGATATTGAATCAAAATTCAAATGATTACTGATGCTATTCCCGAATCAAGAAATTCGATCAAAATGGTGTCCACTAATAATTTTCGGGTAATTTTATTTTGTCATTTGAAGATATTAGGGAACACAAATTAGACCACCAAATTAAACAACCCAAAACCCTCCTCGTCCGATTTAGAGGAGATCCGTGCTCAATATTATTTTTTTTACTTACCGGATGAATCTGTTGCACCATAGATATAGTCTGTGGCATACCAGCCATAGGCAGCGTCTGTGACACGGAGCCGACCGGCAGAGTCCCTTGCTGCATACCTAACGTCATTCCTGCGAAACATCATCATCATCATTTATCCATCCACGGCTGAATTATGTACATAGGTTATAAAAGTGAATAAAGCAATAAATATTTATCAAGACTGAAACTTTGTTTTTGTGTTTGTTCGTAATTGATAAAAGATATATATATAATATAGATGTAAAATGGAATAACATAAAATATTATAAGCCCATAAACCTTAATTTACAACGAAAAAAAGATAGATATGAGCCAAAACGCGACAATGAAATATACATTCATTTATGATTATCTGCATTCAAAAATGGTCGAGGGATTTCGGAATGAAGGTCCCATAAATATCCATTTTCATTTTTATTTAACTCGCAGCGTTTAGAAATAAATTCAGAGAAGTTACCTACTATTCAATAACGAGTTAGAGTTAAGTTTTTGAATATCTGTCCTGAAAATAGTCTCAATTTATGAATGAAGAGTAATGATACGGTACAGCCTAAACGAGAAGGCGGAAAGCCATTGTCGACTCGGCTTTGTAAACTTTATTACGTGCAAACGTCTGTTTTTGTTGGACCGTCTTAAAATGTATGGTACGGTTATATTTGATGTGTATTTTTTAAAAGCACATAGATATTTTTGCGTTATTAAAAATATAATTATGTGCGTATATATTTGCGCCCATTATTAATATTACAGTTGTATATACAATTAACAAATAATGTTTATGATAAAATAAATAATAGATTTCCAGAACCAGTTATTAACAGAGTAAGTAAGTATTTGTATTAGAAACTAATGAGAACTTGAGTTTTTCGGAAGATGAGAAGAAAAGTTATTAACCGAAAACTTGGAAAAAAGAGTATAATAAAAGCAAACATTTTATACCAATAAGCTTAATAACTAGATAACTATGATTATTTTAATTAAAATGTTAGTAAATGGTTGGAATGATGTAGGCTACTAACAACGTCCTTTATTAGATAAAATGCGCCTATACCAAAACACTCCAAAACTCAATAAAAATTTTATTACCTTGTTGTTGATAGTGTTGCACCATTTGTTGCGTTTGTTGCTGTTGTTGATGAATTAACTGTTGCTGCTGTTGTTGCTGTTGTTGTTGCTGCTGTTGCTGTTGCTACATTTGATCAAATTATAATAGAGTTTCGCCGAATCATAGAGTATGTAAATATAACTTTTTACCTTGCCTGTGTTGGTACAATTGATAGATGTGTTATGAATAAAAAAACTAAAATTCTAATTCAAAGTAATGAATTACCAAAAAATAATTGTAAACTATAAAAATGCGTATGATATTAAACATTATAATTAAAAGATAAAAAAAATATAATTACTAATAGCATGTGAATAATTAAATTACAAAAAAATCAAATAAAAAGAAAATGAATGAAATTAATTTAAAAATAAAAATAAAGTGTGTCATTACAATGATCACCTGCATGGCTTGCTGTTGTAACATCGCCTGCTGTTGCAGGTTTTTGTTGTTGAGCTGTTTGTCTTGAACATTCCCGATCTGCGCCATTTGACCAGTAGCATTCATCACTAACAGCCTGAGGTGGTAAATGTACAACCTAAATTATTTTATACTAACAGCGCCCATTTCGACATGGGGAGATGTCACGGGCTTGGAAATGTATGCAAACTATCTCTTCATCCAGTTGAAGTTATTTCAAATTTTGAATCATGCCGTCATTGCGATGAAGTCAGACAAATTGTATGATGAATAAAATATATGCGCGGTATGTCTGTACCGCGTATGCATTTATCGTATATTTTCTTTATTTGGAACCCGTAACACAAGTGCTGAGAAATTCAAAATTGAACATGACCTTTCGACAACGATAATAATTAATGAATTGAGCACATATGAATGAGAACTAAGCTACCAGTTTGATAGCAAATAGTGACTGATTAGCAAATAGTCACTTTTTTGTACCGTACTGTTCTCAACACAGTACAAGTACCGTACAAGTAGATTGAAACATTCAACACCATTTATATCACAATGTGTATGCCGCCATAAAACTGTCAAACGTAAAACCTCAAAATATGCTGTCTTACAATGCTAGTTTTAGTTATATTAGTGACCTAGAAATATTTTCATTATAGTAAACTATTTGGAATGTAAAAGTCAGTTTACTAAAGCTGGCGCGTTCAACACATTTACACGTTGTGCTTGTGTAGTGTCTATGAATAAGCGCGCGGTGTGAAGTCGCACTGAATCCACATCATGAAAATTCTCTCCTTCTCTCTCGCTCGCGATTAAGCTTATAAGTACAAAGGAGACAGTAATTGTTTTGCTTTTGCTACTGATTCTAAATATATTGTTCTTTTTTTTCTTTTTTTTAATATACAATATATATTGTACCTACTATAGATACCTACTATTTCATTGATGTACACTTTTAAGTTATAAGTAGGTATTTTTGTGTAAAACTGTTTGCCAATTTAAATATAAATAAATAAATATCTTCTGGAATATTTGGTTCCGGAACAATATTAACATGACATGAAAATGTGAAATAGTGTACAATGTTTTTAACAATTGCCTGTATGTATCATATTAAAAACGGTGATGATGGTGAAGACCGTTTACTGAAACATCTGTACGGATTGACATCAGATGCGACTGGTGTTTCTCAGACGAGTGGTCAACGAGTTGATTGTGAAGTACGAAGTCAAGTAGCAGCGGCGGTTAAAGCGTTGTTAGTGGAGTTTTAATTAGAATCTATTATTAATTATTGATTCTGATTAACGTACTTAATTAAAAATAACACTTACAAGTATGTACTTAAAACGTATTTGTGTTTACGTACCTTCCTAAAAGCAGTGTAGACCAACAGTTGGTTGCTATAGTTACTATAGCTTGACAAAATAGTCTTATTTTTATCATACTGTACAGTGAAATTGCACTAGTGTGAGTACTGTGAACGTGCCAGCTTTATTTAACCGACCTAACTGTAGCATTATTGGTGGTAGCACAATTCGTGAACGAATTTAGTGAGTTAGTTTAAATAAGCCCCGGCAATGTCTAATAAAAAGTTGAATAATATCTAAACCAGTTTTGTATTTTTTATTACTTTTTAGTGGACATTCAGAAATATGGGGTTTCGGTCGACCTCTAATTAATAACAAGACCATCTTTGCCATCATTAAGAAGTTAAATCCAAGGGATTTACCGTTAGTCATGGCGTTCATTGAAATAATATTTCGTCAGGATGACAGAAAATTAGTTTTTTCATTGCATAGGAGAGCAAACCAAATTATGCAGATGCTTTGGCGTCCTTTTCCCTATCCTCCACCCACCGGAAATTCACAAACCGCACGAAACGCGACATCATAGCTGTCCCTTGACGCCGGTGTTATGTGAGCGAAACGTTGGTACGTCTCGCTCACATAACACCCGGTCGCGCCGGTTCAATTCCCACAAAAAGGGTGTCATCGACACGGATACAAGCTAATAGAAGGAAATAGTGGAGGAGTTATAAACTAATATAAAACTTACTGCTTAGGTTGTTGCATCTGGTGTTGCATCTTGTTGGTCTGGTTAGCCGCGTCCTGCTTGGACGTGGGAGCGGGCGACCTCACACCCAGCTTGCCTCGCTGTTTTGCCTGGTAACGCATTTATATTTCAGATAAAATAATACTAAGGCCGATTAAGAACTGCATCCTTGGGTGAAATGGTCCCGTTAATGAGGACTGATCACCCGTCTGGCCTTGCTGGTGTCCCCACCCCTTAAATAATAAGAACTGCATCCGATCGGAATCCGTGAAAATAGTGAGTTACAAAATTCTCTTGCCTTGATGCCAATCAGCTCACACCAAATAAAACTGTAGCTTTTTCAGTCCGTCGATAGTCATCTCTGAAATGGAGATTCATGAATGACGGAGAAAATCGGATAAAGAAAATGGATCTAGTGCGTAGCCTTATTATACAAATCGTTCTACGGCTATAGGAACCTATTTTTGGCGGCCTCGGATCGGATGCAGTATGTAATCGTCCTAAGGTTGTCATATGCTTCGGAAATTAAGAATGTGCTCATTATTGAGTGGTATCCTATATAGATAGTGAACATTTAATAATAAAAAATCATCTAATTTGATTCAACATGATGATCAACAGATTTCATCACGGATTAAGATTTTTAAATCTCCGATGTTGTTCCATGAGTGAAATTCGAGTAAACATTGGAAAACAATAATAAAACTGACCTGATTCTGGGCTTGATTAGCATTGGTCTGGGTTGACACAGACGATGCGGGTCTTATCCCGCTAGAGGGCAGGATATTCGACAGCGGGCGGGGGGTCTTCGTCATCCCATCTGAAGACGCCCTCGGCTTCGCCGTAGTCCCGGTAGCACAGGCGACGCCTGCATCTGTCGATAACATAGCTATTAGGCGTCAGCCATTAAGTGCGTGAAGAAAGGGGCGGGGACGCGTTCAGAAAAATCATCAGGGGGGGGGTTCAGGAGGAGGGGGAGCAGTGAGATAACATGTGTATTTTATTTCGATGAATGCAGCAATTTTGAACAATATTAAATATGTTGAGGCACTAATACTATTTAATGTATCATATTTTAAAATATTCTCGTGTATTTTGCTGTTTTTGTGAAAATACATGTGTGATTTGTTGTGATTTTATTTAGGGGAGGCGGGGTGTAGTCATAAATGTTACATCAAATCAGAAAAGGACGCGGAATTAAAAAAGCGGCTAAATAACCTCTGATTATTTAATATACGTCCCTTATTTATTCTAACCAAACCAAAACAAAAATTTCGCAAGCAAAATCGTTCGCATAAGCAACGCCATTCATATAAAAATAAATGAAAAAATTCGTCGTCGCGCATAAAATCATCAAAATACTAACTGTTGTGTACGTTATTCTGTGGCGAGTGCTGTATGAACATGGAGGGCGGCGCGTCCGGTTGGGTGCCCCGTATGAATATGGGGTTGGGTGCGAGCAGCCCGCCTGCCGGTATGGTGCCCGCCTGCAGCCCGCCCGCCCACACCTGCGGCAGGGCGCCGGATATCTGCCACGGAGCGAACTGCATCGTCTGACCGCCCGTCTGCAACCAGGCATCACGTTAGTACTGGAACTCAACAAACTACCCACTACTTTACACATGGCTTACCGATATTGTATGTTTGAAGAACAAACAGTATGTAGGTATGTATAGGCTTTCTTCTTTTAAAGATTTAAAGTCTGCTGCATGATTTATTGTATACTTCGGGTCAAAAACGCCAATTTGCGCAACTGTAGATCTATAAGCCCTCTAATTTGACGCGTCTGCTAGTATTTTTTAACATTAAGAGTGTGGTCATAAAGTGACACATTTTAGTTTAATATGACCAAGTAGAAACAGTTTTAGTTAAAAAAAAAGTTTCAGGTACTAGTCCACCAAAATAATCAGGCTCATGACACCGACCACCCGAACCCGCGCTAGGGGTAGAGCGGACGGAAGAAAATCTGTTTCTATTATAAGCAGAATTCGTTTAGGCCATTGTTGTACCCCAGTTTTTCTAAATAAAATAAGAGTAAAAGACTCCTCTGTGAGCGAATGTGGTTTGGACGATGGGTCGCTCGACTACATCTTCTTCGCCTGTTCTAATAACACATTCACTGTATACAACCTTCTCCCTGAATTGAACATCCCTCTTCCTACAAATGTTCCCGTCTACTACACTTTTGCAACAACCCGAATTAATATTTCTCTTATCCAAATTCATTAACATTAATAACATTAAACTATAATTTTTCACGACTGTTGAGGTAAATACTGTATTCCATTTACTTAGATAATTAATATTAATTATATTAACTTGCATAATTAAATCAAATGTAGAGTAGAATTTTGTTCAGACCCTACCCTAGATGTATAACTCCCCGATAATTACTAAAACGTTTGTTATATTTGTCTGCAGGTAACAAAACCCAAACAATTGGTTTGTTTGCATCAAAGTTTTATTTTCTCTTTACTTGACACTGGCAGAATGTTGCACAAGTTGCGACGCCGACATGACAAAAATAAAAGAAGAAGAAGAAGACGAAGGAAGGGTCTTTGTCATGCGCCTAATTGTTATGGTCAATGGTGGACTAGTAAATTATGATAACAGCGTGACTTATAAACTTGACAGCGAGCAGCCGTAGTGTTTATTAGGAGTACTTTGGTTCCGTGTAGGTTATCACTATTAGGTAGACGGTACTTCTCCATTGCATCATTCACGTTAAATGATTATAAATACATAAATTGGACTATATGTTCAAAGAGATGCGAAAAACTAAGTCAATATTTTGTTTAAAAATGTCTTTTGTTGCCACTCCCTAAATGGCCAATGATAGTAAAATTGCGGGTATTGTATTGAAAATATTTGATAACATGTTGTACGCTATAAGTTACCCCACTGACACTCAGTAACAGACAGGGGTAAGTTAAACAATTAAACAAACTGTTAGAACAAAGTAGATAGTTTGGTTGTCGTTAAAAAGTATCTAAAAATATTACGCGTGGGAGGGTTGTGTAGGTACATTCGAGAAAAAAAATATGATAATATTTTACTGCGAGATTTTTATTATTTAGTCATTAGTCGTATAACACATATGACACAGAGATATATTATTGTTTTTATTTCACCCTGCATATTACACATACGCATGCACAAACACGTGGTAACTACCAAACATAAAATTCGCTTTGCAATTTTCCCTGTTTATCAACATTTATTCGCAAACAGAAACATGTATAAATTTAGTAAGCGAAATGATCAGTGGCCATAGAATGTAGTTCCATTGTTTCGAAGTGTGCGCCATTTGCATTCACGTCATAGGACATACAATAGGCATTGCGTATTACATTTAAAAGAGGAAACTAGACAAACTTACAACTACCGTATTCTCTGCGTATTTCTACGAGTATAGACAATAGAGAATACTAGCGACCCGTCCTACCAATGTGTTGTATATTGGTAAAATGTGAGCACGCCTTTATTTTATTACTGTCGTAAGTGGGATATAGTTCAAGAGTTTGACTGACTCTTGAACTATATCGTGCGCCCTTGTCGGTTAAGATACGCGAATCTAATGTAATAAATTGCATTGTATATGCGACTAGCTCGTGCCCACAGCTTCGCCCACGTTATTTAGATTTACAACCGTATTCGGATTGATGAT
Source organism: Helleia helle (assembly GCA_963853865.1). NCBI lineage: Eukaryota > Metazoa > Arthropoda > Insecta > Lepidoptera > Lycaenidae > Helleia > Helleia helle. The sequence continues at coordinate 14,282,897 of OY971420.1, forward strand.
GATTATCTTCATAGCCTATGTCCTAATCCAAGGTATAAGTCATCACAATTTCAACTTTCAGCCAAATCAATTCATCCGTTTTGCCGTGAAAGATCAACGATCATCCAAGCACCCAAACTTACAAACTTATAATATTAAATAAGATTGTACTTTAAATTACTAGATCAGGAATACTAAACATGTAAATACCAAAGTGTTTCTGATTTAAAAGATGCAGAATTTAAATAATCAAATTCAGCAACCACACTATGTTAATAGGACAATTTACATTAGGTAAGCAATATTATAATAAAAAAATTCACAAAACCGAAATTCATATTAATCCTATGTAAATTATTTGTAAATGGTGTTCAAATGCACGCCCTCCCGAGTCAAATACGATACACATAATCACATTCTAAAATGAAATCAGATAAGTATCCAAAATTAATTTTTTTTTGTTTTAATTACATTTGTTTTTTTTAAAGTCCAATAAAAATCTCTAAATTACAGCCGAAAAAAAGTCGCATTAGCACAATAAAACATAAAACTAATACAAACACACTGTGTTTTTCCATATTCCTAGTAATAAATCTAAAGATTGTAGAAGAGGTCAGCCCATCACGATCGTCAGATGTGAGACATCTTTGTTAATATTAAATTCATAAGTAGTAAACAAATGGAAAGAAAGATGGAGTAAAATAAGGAAATGACAGCGTTATACTAATCAAGGCGCTAATAGATGTTACACATTCATGAATATTGAAAAAGTATATCAAACCTGTAGGGGGCTGATGATTTGGGCCTGTGGCTGTTGACCCAGGACTGGCTGCGAGACCTGCACGCACTGGGCCTGGACCGGGACGGCCTGGCCTCCGCTTCCCACTTTCACACCACTCACTTTGCCACCACTCATGACCTGTAAGAAATTGATCATTGATGACTATTGTTTTCTAATGTTCATTAATGCATAATGATATATTATTATATGAAATAGCTTTTATGGATTTTCAGTCCTCCCGTGACCATGGTTGGCTGTAAAGTAAAAATCTTAATAAACCGCGACAAATCCGTAAACGTTGTTACATTATAATTGATATTTATTCTGAAAAAACAGACGTGTGAGCCGCATTCGTATAAGACCTACATATATTAACAAAAATAAACTTTTTATGCTCATTTTGAAATCAGTTTTTATAAAGCCAATGTCGAAAGGCAATGTCAAATGGAATATGTTAGTATCCACAAATAAAATGTAATGTCCTTCCAAATTTCCACCACCACCAACCGATAGGACTTACGGACCTTCACGAAAAGAGCATACTCATATTTGAAAGGCCAGCAACGCAGCTGCTAATGATGTAGCGGGTGTCTATGGATGTCGCTTATCACTTACCACCAGGTGAAACGACTGTCCATTTGCCCCCTCTTTTATATAAAAAAAGTTGTTTGCGAGTCTATTTCTGATTCGTATTTCCGTAAGCCGTTATGCCGTTTACGTTTGTATTTTTGCACGAACGTCCTAACACCCATATCCCCCAACTACTTCGGGTAGTCGACGCTCTACGGTATAACGTACCTTGTGCATCTCAGTAGTTTTCTGCTGTTGATTGATCCCAGACACGGTAGGTTGAGAGTGCGCCGGTAATAAGCTAGGCTGAGAGTTGATCACGCCGAGGGGACTGAACACGAACGTTTGGTTCTGCGTCGTCGGTATCGTCGGGATCGTCGTGTACCCGGGGAACGGGGCTGCACACAACCGGACCAAACTTTGTTAAACGAATACATGTTGCATAGGAAAAAATACACTATAATAAGAAAAATACAATTTTTGTGAAGTGTACCTACATTGTATTCATGATTTAATATTAGCATTTCGCAATGTCTAAGCAACATCACAGATGTACTTTTAAAAAGTATGTATGGTAATTTGATATTAATTTAAATAAAACACTACCATTATAAAACTTGACTTTCTATATAATTTATTTTTTTGAGGGCGTTGTAGTAGCACCAACAGTGGCGTCCCCAATTTGCTATTGTTAGACATTGTGAAAATGCTTAATTATTAATTAGACATGCAATATAAATATGTACAATAAAATATACGCAAGTAAAAGGCAAAATTATTTCAGCCTTAACATTCAAAATATTATAAATGAGAAAAAACTTTTTGCACCATAAAAGGTTTCTTCCAAAAAACTTCTTTATTTGGACTATTCTTATGAACATACATACTTTCTTCTAATCTATTGTGTGATCTATATTTTTACCAGCTTTTATCATTTAAATATCTTAGCAGGTAATAATTTGAAAAAAGGCAGGAAAAACCTACAACAAAATTCCAATGTCAATAAATAGCCGACGTCTCAACTGTCACGTAAGAGACTATAATGACGCACGAGCGAGCATTTTTAATTGATTGTGCGACAATTCCACAATCAAAATCACCATCGCAGGAATGTAAAACTGCCAAAGAAACATGGCCGATCAAAAACGAACAAAAAGTAAATGAAGATAGCATTCTAACTATCGTAAACTTCGTACAATGCAAAGTAATCTCATGAAAAAGGAAATGTGACAAAGCTAAAATAATAACAAGCGATTGCACCGCAAACGTGGTGGTATTTCAAAGCTTTTGCTTGCGAACAGCTCCCACTAATGTGCCTAATTATATCATGTAATTATTTTAAAAAAAGCTTCAAACAAATCTGATCGGTTCGCCAATTAAAATTCGTCAAACTTTCACAAAACAAATCCCCTAAAACAAATTAAGACATTGACATTCACAATTTAAACCAATCACGAGACTCGAAACAAACATGGGAAATATTTTATAAACCTTGTTCCTGATATGAAGTGAGACCTGCAAAATTTACTGTAAAACTAAATAGTGATGCAGTCCTTCGTCTAATAACTTTCTCTAGCAGATATCGTTTGGAAAAATTGTTGATGGGCATTAACGTGCAGCAACGGTTTATTAGTGTGGAAAAAAATAGCTGTATCTTGTGTGAAAAGTAAAAACATAACAAGCAATTGAATTGTCAGTGTGATACGAGGGCTCCTCTTGTCACCAGTCTAAAAACACTAATGTATATTAAATAGGTACAATTGTAAAAAATGCAATTATTGATATGTTACATTTTTACTTTGATTTGATCAATTCATACACCATAAACGAAAATATTATCATTTCCAACTATGTAAAACATATTTCAATCACACATTCGAACAAAACAATAAATTCTGAACTTTTTATCCTAATTTCATACGATTCGTTGTACACGAATCGTATAACGAATCGTATGAAATTATAAAATTATAATAATAACTCACCAGCTTGCCCCTGTAGCACTTGTTTCCCTTGTGTAAGCATGTGCGGAGCTAGTTGACCGCCCTGGAATGCCTTACCGGAAGCTATCAACTAAACACAAACAAAATAAAAATTATTATTAAAAAAAACCACAATAATTACAAAAGAATCAATACAAACTATCAAATATTGCACATTGAGCGCTTTAACTTGACCGGATTGAAGTTAGTTTTACAGATGAGACGTGCGTCAAGTATTTTGTATACATTTTTTTTAAACCCAACGTAATAACAAAAGAGCTGATAATTGATGACCTTGCAATGGTTGAACCGATTTTGATAAAACAAGACTAAACCTACTTTCAAATAACAAAACGGCATCGAAATAGGTTTGAGAGATCATCGGGGGTTGAAAATCACTAACGCTGTCGTTTCCGATGTCATTTCGACCACAGCTAGCTTCAGTCCAGACAAGTTAAATTGCTCGTACGAAATCACAGATCGTGTACAATTTGTCTTACCTGTATCTGTTGTGAGTTCAAGCCGGGGTGGAGAGTAATGTTCCCCGGCATCAGCGATTGGAACCCTTGGGCGTTGTACAGCTGTTGTAGATACGTGCTGTTCTGTAGAGGTTGCTGGATAACCTGCACCCGACTGTGACCCCACTCCGCACTACAAATTTCGTTAAATAATTACGTTTATAAGTAAACAGCATTTAAGGAACCTAGGACTGTGTAATATGCTATAAGATCATAAATAACGGCAAAATCATTTATTTATATTCCGCCAAAGTATCCCGCCTTCTATCAAACTTGAAGATTTCGGGTGAAACCCAAGCAGATGTGACAAATACCATTTTATTTTATCCGAGTTTGCTATTACAGAAAAGGTTGTATTATGTAACATGTAATGTAAAAAAAAAAAAAAACTTATTGTACCTTCTAATCTTACATTAATTGGATTCATTCTATCCCAAGCCTATTACCATATTCCCCGGGCATAGTGGGGTAGGTATTTGCGGTCGATGTTAATCCGGGGTAGGGAAAGAGTGGCTAAGCCCGTAAACCATATGAATTACACATAAAGCTGTTCACATACCTGATTTGCTGCGGGTGTTGTGTGTTGGGCGGTAGGCTCTGTAGCGGAGGCATTGTCGTTTGTTGTTGAATACTACCAGTCGCCTGTTGTTGCTGAACCTACAATTTCATATAAATTATTATTTTGCCGACATTCAAATCATCAGCATTATCCACACAAATTTCATCTTTCAATTGAATCCAAATTTGTGTAATTTAACGATTTAATATGATAATACTAACAGTATCGGAAGAAACTCTGTAGTGTATGGTAAGGTTTCAGGCCTCAAAATCAAAAATCAAATAGATTTCTTTTTATTTAAAATAGTACTAATAAAGTATCTCTTTGAACGTCAATTGAATCTACCACCGGTTCCAAGGTAAGCCCACTGAGAAGAACCGGCGAAACAAACTCAGTGGAACTAATCTTTTCCTAAAATGGTGGTCCCGTATAGTATAAGTACATGTCTGATATACAATACGGGATACGTGTGCAAACGCAAGTATGCGCGGACGTAGCAAGTACCGGCTTTTATAATTATAGCCCAGAATTATAAGCAAACTCCTCTCATTACAAAACAAATAGCTCTGACGCCCATACAAGACGAAACATACGTTAGAGAGAATTGCAATAGTAAGAGTATACTAGCTCATCAATAATAATAATCGAATTAGTCCAAATTAACCTTAGTAATATAAATTATGGATCAAACTAGTAATAGAAGTTAATTTTGGCGATTTTTATACATATGTCTACTAATGTTAAAACTGTTAAAGCGCTGATATGATCTATGTTCGCGAAAACGTCTACTCTATTCTAGAAGATCTGAGAGAACTTTTAAACAGTGCTCTCGACTAGACCTTACCTAAACCTCATTCCTATTGGACTACAATTTTATAATAATAATAAAAACAAGTCTCTTTATTTGAGCTCACTAATCTCCAAAAGTAACAGTCGTACATATTTTTAAAATATGTACATTTTAGCATATGTCACCCTTTAATGAGTTTAGCTGTCATCGTTGGAGACTGCAAGTCTAAAGCACCGAATATCTGAAAGATTCTCAAAGTCCACAACAAAACAGCAAGGTCGACAAAATTACAAACGCGCTACAAATCTAGTTAGAGATTAACGTACGCGCTACCCCCTTTTTTTCTCGCCGTGAAATGCTCTGAGGCATCCCGCGGGGGAGTGGATCCCCCCGGCGGGTATGTGGGACTCGCTGCGCCCGAAAGCTGGTAAGTGGACGCAGCTCTACCCACTAAAACCCGGCGAGTGCAACCAATGCCACCTTTGGTGTAGTGCCCCGGATCTATTGAGCAAACAGGGCACGTATGCACAACACCTATGCCACTTTACATAATTACTGCCAAAGCACACAAGTGCTGACGCATAGAATTAAGGCTGAATAATTTGTTTGTTGGATACACATACCACTGAAATACTGGGACAATAAGTTTCATTAATATTGTCGATAGTCCCTTTAACCTGTGCGGTGCTTTCAAACTCGTCCACGGCAAGAGTTAATAAATTATAAGCTAACTAGCAGCGCCCCGCGGTTCTACCCGCCGCCCGCGTAATTCCCATTTACGTGGGAGTACCTACTCTGAACGGGGATAAATTAGAGTAATTGTAAAGTTTCATTAAAATCCTTTCAGTCCTTTATTGCGATAGAGTAACAAACATCCAAACATACTTTCGCGTTTATAATAATAGTAGGATTATATAGTCAGTTTTAGTATTCCGTTTCTCAAAATTACAAAAAGGGAACCCTTATATCACTGCGTTGTTCGTTCATGGAATCACAAAATAGGGCAAGAAGTGGAGAAATAATCTGGAAACCGTTAAATAGGTGCAGTGTTACCTATATTAAAAATACTTTCTACGAAGCCCTCAACGTCGCGCTTTCTGGTTTTTTTTTGGGATGGTCGGTCATCAGATAACTGGATACAACAGCCAGAGTTCGCGTGTTCGAAACAGCACATGATCCATAATATACATATCTACATAATACCCATATTACAAAAATATAACCCACGTTTACTTTTTTGTGGTATTTTGTAATCATAATAATAAAAGATTAACGTGTGGAAATCTTTGTATTTATTATATTTATAAATAAAACCTTATAATTAACTAAGAAAATAACCAAAGGTTTATGAAGATTTCATAATTATAAATAAAACTTTTGATCTAAACTTTTAACTAGTTGTGGGCAGAATCATAAACTCATTTCAATTCAATTGAGAATTGACAGAAATGTGCTTAAGAACGTTAATTATAATTAATTATAAACCTTGTGTCAGTGAAATACAGATGAAAATAGCCTGTGGAAGTATAATTTAATGCAACGATAACAGCTGTTGAGCTCTATTTCATTTGAATATAGTTGATATTGAAATACAACTTCATTGACTTAAGAACTATTCGCGAGATTAAAAATAAGCCCAACTGGCAGAAGAGCAAAAGTATGATAAATCGACTGACAATTCCAAGACTATCACGAAACGAACTTAGTGAGTAGTCCGCCGTGTCATTGAAAAACGTGACGAATAGCTTGACTCCCAAGCCAGTTAGGTACGATCATCGCTAATTAACACATCTATGCAGTAATTGGCAAAAGTAAAAAGTAAAAACGTACTATTAGGTTTCGTAAAAAGATTTGCAGTAGCTATATGTGATGCTACTTATCCAAATATCGATGCAAGCAAAAACCAATAGCAAGCTCTTTTTTATGACTACAATGTTTTCCAGTGTCCATATGTTTATGTAAAATTTTATTTACACACACACAAACGTCTAAAGACATAACATTCGCCTGCGTGGCAAGATGAAAGATCAGGAAAAACGTTCCGATAAACGCAACAACCTAGCACCACGAAAGATTGTCGCTCGATTTTGCAATAACACGTACGTTACCAGGTAGGAATTTATGAATTTGTTAATATTTAAGCCAGGGGTGAATTATAATGGCGTATGATAAACGAGGCTGAATTTATTTATCCATTCAGTGCATTTAAAACATACAGAAGTAGTTTGTTACATTATCATACCGCAATATGTAGTTGTACCTACCTACATAAATGTAAGTAACCGATATTGCGTTATTTTTCCTTATTATTCCTTATATTTTCCTCATTTTAACCTTTAATAGTCGAACTTTAAATTCCAATTGAAACAGTATATACTTCATACTTGTAAACAAACGTTTTTACACATTCAAATCCTAAGTTAGAAAATGCTTAAAGATTTTTTCTTTCGAACGTTTTACAAGTTCAGAACCCAAGTCAAGAAGAATCAGCTCACTAATTCACGATTTTTTCTTACATAGGTAGTGAAATAAAAAATGTTTTCAGCAAACTATAACATTGCTTGGTAGGGTTGATTAAAAAAACTATGTAAGAAACCTAAACTCAATTTGAATTGTTTAATTGAAATAAGATTAATAATCTTTAATTCGATAATAATAAGAAGTTATTTAAGGAAGGTTCTTTTAAGAGATAAAAATGTTGTTTTATTAAACTAGAACTAACTTAACGGTTAGAGATAATTAAGTAAGTTTAAATTTTAGATACTGCCATCTACTAGTACATACATACTTATATACACTAGTAGTGTGCGTGTTTTTGTGGTATGTGTTTACAGTTTTTCTCAAGCTTTATTTTAATCTTTTTGTGCATCACGAACGTTTTATTATTATTTAATAACACACTTCTAGCTGTTGCCCGCAGCTTCGCCCGCATTAACTTATATTTACGGACATATCCCGACTGATGTTCCCTATATTATTTACCTATACACACAAAATCTTATATTATAATTATAAAAGTATGTTATCCTTAAGAGATAGACATATGCAATCGCTCCTTTTCTGTAGACCTATTTAATATACACAATTCCACCATACGTTATTTTTAACCGACTTCAACAAAAAGGAGGAGGTTCTCAACTCGGCCGGTATTATTTTTTATGTATGTACACCGATTTCTCCGTCAATTGTGGACCGATTTTCAAAATTCTTTTTTTGTTTGAAAGGGTATACTTGCCATTTGGTCCCATGATAAGGAAACCAGGATCTGATGATGGCATCCTAGAGAAATCGAGAGAAACTTTCGAAATTTGTAGGAATAACTAGTGTGCTTAATATTTTTTTAAATAAGCATTTTAAAGCACTACAATTTAATGAAGGTCTAGAGTCGATCTGATTCTGGAGCTGGAAGACAGTCGAGGGAACTCCTCGACGTTTTACTTCAGTAACCTTGTGTTTGGGCTTGATTAATTTGTATTGATGAGAACTTTACACCTAGATGGGTTGTGACTGTGATTGGGGGTCTGATGATAAAGACGAAGCTCAGTTAAGGGAACTCCTAAATAGTAGCTACCTTGTGATTGGACTTAATTAATGTATACTGATGAGAACTTTGCACCCTTATGGGTGATACGTGCCATTACCGTTATGATGATGGAGACTATAGACAGTCGAGGGAACTCCTCGACGATTTACAGATTTTTTTGGGCTTACTTCATACGGTTCAATATGCCAAAATGTCTATCTCTGTATGCCTTTCTTTAATGAATCACTAAAAATTAAGAAATAAAAAATTTTAAATAAAAATTATAACCGACTTCAAAAAATAAAGTAACTAAAATGTTATAAAATAATCGCGTGTACAATCTTTGCGTCTACCACGTCATTATTGTTACTTTTGGAGTCGGTGTCAGCCAAGGTAGATAGGTAGGTAGGTATCTAGAGCAACAAATACGACAATGGTGACGTATTTGTTGCTGTAGGTACCTATTTAACTTAGCTGACACCGACTCCAAAAGTAACAATAATGACGTGGTAAACGCAAAGATTGTACAGGCGATTATTTTATAACATTTTAGTTACTTTATTTTTTTAAGTCGGTTATAATTTTTATTTAAAATTTTGTTATACCTCAAAGCGTTAAGGCAACGTTTTCGTTGAAAGCTCCCAGATTGCTTATTATTTTCCGAAAAACTATCCTGGTACTTTCTCGGGTCTCAAATTATCTTAGTACCAAATTTTATCCAAATTGGTTCAGTCTTTAGGCGTGAAGAAGAGAAAGACAGACAGAAAGATTTAATTTTTAATTTATAATATTGGTATAGAGTTTAGATTACAGGCTGCACTAAAAGTATCGGGAATGGAATATTTCCACTGTTCCTGTCATATTAAAATCTTTTTAATTGAAAACTCCTTGGTTTTAAAAATCGAATACCATTTATTTATTTAAAAAAAGATTCTCGGTCTTGTCACAAGGTCTAGTCCAACTTGTTTAGTCGTTGAGAAAATGGAATTGACTCGAGAAAATTCTAGAGCGATGATTTATTATGACTTTCGAAGTGGTTTAACACAAAAACAGTGTGTTGACCGGATGATTTCTGCATTTGGTGATGAAGCCCCATCCAAAACCACAATTTATCGCTGGTTTGCTGAATTTAAACGTGGACGTGTCAAGCTCAGTGATGATCCCCGTCAAGGTCGTCCAAAAACTGCAGTCACCGAAGAAAACGTTGATGCTGTGCGTAAGCTGATTGAGGAAGATCGACATGTGACATACCGCGATATTCAGGCAACTTTAGACATTAGCATGAGTCAAATACAAATAATCTTGCATGAACAATTAGGTGTAAAAGTTGTTTTCCCGATGGATACCGCATTTGCTCTGTGAAGAGCAAAAGGCGGCTCGTGTTACTTGGTGCGTCAGAACTCTCGAAAGATTCCACGCAGGATCCTCAAATGCTGTATACAACATCGTATCAGGTGACGAATCCTGGATATTCGCGAACGTACCCGAAACAAAAAACCAGTCACGAGTTTGGATGTTCGAAAATGAGTTAAAGCCAACAAAAAATTGTTAGTTCACGGAGTGTTGCAAAAAAAATGGTGGCCACGTTTGTCTCCAAAACCGGCCATGTTGCGACTATTCCTCTTGAGGGACAAAGAACGGTTAATGCAGAATGGTATGCTAGCATTTGTTTGCCACAGGTCGTTTATGAACTCCATAAAGAGAACTGCAACCGCCGCATCATCCTCCATCACGACAATGCGAGTTCTCACACCGCGCACAGAACAAAAGAGTTTTTAGAGCAAGAAAACATAGAATTAGTAGACCATCCGCCGTACAGCCCCGACCTAAACCCTAATGATTTCTATACTTTCCCTAAAGTAAAGAATAAATTGCGTGATCAGAGATTTTCATCGCCTGACGCCTGAAGCTGTGGACGCCTACAAAACGGCCATTTTGGAGACCTCAACTTCCGAATGGAATAGTTGCTTCAATGACTGGTTCCATCGTATGGAAAAATGTGTCAAATTTCGCGGAGAATACTTCGAAAAGCAATAAATACATTTTTAAATAGTAATGTTGTGTCACTTCCTTGATTCCCGAAATTTTCAGTGCCGCCCTCGTATAGATGATATACGAAAGTACTGACAACGGCATATTATGACAAGGGCCAATTATCATTTTATAGCCGATATACCATTTCTCTATCTAAATTCTAAATAGACCAGTGCCGATGCCTTTGAAAATGATAAAAAGTGAAACAAAATTATAGTAGGATGAAACCCATTGGAAAAGTAAGAGAATATAACAAGAATGGAAGGAAAAATAATTTACGGGCGATCTGAGGGCGGGAAAGTGGAAGGGGAGGGGGGTAAGGGCAAGAAAATGGTTTATCTCGATTTCCGGCAAAACTACAAGTCCTATGGAAAAAGTTAAATGGCAGAGTTGTAGGTAATAAAAAGGTCTACAGCTTTTGTATTTACATTTTTTTACTTAACCTCAAAATGTATGTGAAAAAATTAAATAACCAAGTATTTGGTTTTTTATTTTTATCTTTTACAATAAAAAAAAAATTACTCACGAAATTTGGTGAAAACTTATCTTTTTATGTCCCAAACACACTGTATTTTTTTTAATTTCCAATATCTATTTTTTGCATCTTATTTTGACTTAATATCGAAAAATAAGCCTAATTTTCAATCGAAAATTCTCGCGTCAAAATATCACCTTTTTTCAAAAAAAATGTGCTTTCTGTTCTTTGGAATCTCTACTTTCCGATGGTGTAAAAAAAGTATACATCATTGTGGTAAATTTTCTGAGAAAATGCAATAAAACGAGTACGATACGAGAGAGAATAAAGCCCAGACCGTCCAGACCGCTAAGATGATAATGAAAATAGTGGAGAGCAGAGATCTGCCACTATTTTCATTATCATCTTAACCAGCCCGTATCGATCTCTAAATATAGTCATCTTTAAAAGAACGAAACTATGAATATTTTTCTAAAGAATTTTTGTACCATGCATGTACACTGTTTAACGATGAATTTATAAAACAAAAGGCTAAGTCCTTACCCGGAACAAATACTATCTATCCATCTCGATGGCTCGTTCTCGTTATATTTAAGGCGAGTCACCGCAGGCGAAACGAAAAAAAGTAAAGCTAAATCAAATTTTGAGGTACTTACTGTTAAATAACGGTTTAAAAGAAATATCAGAGACACCTAAATATATTATCTATAGGATGTGCTAATTGGTTACACGATAAGATGTAATTTACTCAATCATAAGAAATCCTGAAAACAGGCTAAAATAAAAACTAAAACGAATAATTAACTAATAAAATATGGTAAGTTAGCACATCATTTTTATATGGACATTTTTCAATACTACAGAGAACATGCTATTTTTTTAAATCTCAAGTCCTTTTTTTTTCAAATTTATCCCAAAACTTGAATGCTAAAAAATGCTTGCTTGAAAAATAGTGTTTTCACAAGACGCCGCGACGCTCGCTACAATGCCAGTCCCGGGTACTCGCCTTAAGAAATGCCTACTAAATATATAACTTCTACATCTCGAAAGGCCACTTTAAAACAATTCTTATACACAACACTATAAGTCCATTTTACGCGGGCCCCTAAATCAAGAGCCACATCATGTTTGCTCGTCAATTTTACCGGTTAATAAACATTATTCACTTTCCACCTCTTATCCCCTTAACGTTAGAGATTGCATTTGTTTTGCCGGTCAGTGACATTAAACATCCTTGGTCAAGTGATAAGAAAATCATCAATCAATCTATCACAAATCATGATGTAGGTCCTGTACATTCGATATTGTGATTTTTTTTTATGTTAGTTGGATAGGCAAACTGGCAAACGTACCACCTGATGTTAAGTGGTCGACGTCGCCCATGAACATAAACTAGTATACCTGGAACGAGCCCAGGCAACTCAGTTATGTGTTGTCTATCCTGAGACATAAGATGTTAAGTCTCGGTGCCAGTAATTACACTGCCTGTCTTGCCCTTCTCTCTGAAACACAGCAAAGCTGTTTCACGGGAGAAATAAGCAAGATGGTGGTACCCATGCAGCCGGGAGCGCGGCACAGCGCTTCCCTCCCACCGCTAAATAATTTTACATTAAACAATTTTACATTTTATTTCGCATCTGAGTATAGTAAAAACGTAAACGTACGAACGTATTTTAAGTTACTAGTACGAATTAAGAGCATGTACATTACGAAATGCATCGCTTTTGATTTACGTCGTTACGTACGTATTTACGTATTTTTAACCGACTTCAAAAAAAGAGGAGGTTCTCAATTCGTCTATATGGTTTTATTTTGTATGTATGTGACACGATTACTCCGCCGTTTGTGAATGGATTTCGATGTTTATTTTTTTGTTTGAAAGCTGGTGCTTCCAATTTGGTCCCATATTAATTTTATTAAGATCTCACAAGCCGTTTTTTAGTTATTGCCAATAATGTCTATTTGGTTGATTACTTTTACCTTGATGATATGCTGATATGCTCATTTTAATAAATTACTTGTCGATGTAACAATTGTATAGGACGCTTTGCTAGGACACCAATTTCTTATTATATTTTTGAACGTATTTTTTAAAATTTCGATTTATTTCAGGTAGTTACTTGGTTATTTTTTCAGGATTTCATTAAGAATCAAAATCATTTTTATTTTTAATAAATAATGAATGTGTACTTGGCGTGATGATTTACATTGAAACTGTTTTTTGATGGATTTCATTACTTTTTGTAAAGTTTTGGATAATTACAGACTCCAAAATAGTTAACAATCGTTTTTATTTTTACCTAGGACACTACATTTATTTATTTGTTTGAAATAATCGCAATAAAATTCGAATAAATTTTGTATAGAGAGTATTAATGTAAAGGAAGAAGGACAAATCTGCAAGGATCGAGATATATGGTACTCGGTTCTCCCTGCCAACCCCGTAAGGGGTCTGGTGTGATGTGTTATTGTTCATTACACTTTATTCGATTGATTAACATCGCATTTTTCGTATGGATATCGAATAACGTTATTTCGTTACATACTGCATCCTAACTACCCCTGCACAAACATTAAATACTTTATATTTATAACGACGTGTTCTTAAAAATAGTTTCATTATCTTGTTCCATTTATATAAGAATCTCTTATTATTAATTATTATAATTTAATCACATAATTTGATCAACACAGATATTCTATTATTTCATATTCGACAGATAACCTCAAAGTATTATTTTTCCATTTAAATATTTAGTCTGTAATATGGGAAAAACGATAAGAAACTCGCTCATCACTTCCCACTCGACCCACCCAGAATAGTCCACCACAATATTCACTTACTAATCACAATATATACAGATATATATATATATATGCTCCGAATGAACAAAACACAAAATAACAATGAATTAATGGGAAACCAAAAAAAAACGCAACCACGTGCCCCGATATTTCACACCGTTCCCCGACAAGGTAGTTATTACTACACTTTTATATGGGAATTCGTCTAAAAACATCGGAAACATGAGCAAAGCAAATTGATAAATCTGTATTAATTCATACAATATAATAAATGGAAACCATATAAAATTTGATACAAACGATACACAAAAACTAGGAATTGGTCAGTAATTATGGATTGTAGAACATCACATTTGATATTTTTAAGTTTGTAAAGTGAGTGAGGTTAAACCGGCATATAAGCTGGGAACACAGTCGGATCACCCTGACAAGTGACGTTTTACACACATTACACACACGTGTTTGAACGTGTTCTTTTTGTACTTTTTCATCTAGGATGTATGGATATGGACCTTTACCTTTCCCTATGTCAAAATAAAAAGTAATACAATAGTGTCAAACTGTCAAATTACGAAAATTCAACTTTTACTGGAAAATAGTCTAAACATCTAAAACGTGAGCAAGCCAAATTTATGAAGCTGTATTTCATAAATAATAAATGCAAATCATATAAAATTGATAAAAGTAGATTCAAACGACGGTATAAACTAAGAATTGGTATATTATTATGGGTTTAAGAACACAACTGTTGATATTATTAAGTTTAAAAAATAAGTGAGGTTAAATCTACATATGAGCGGAGAATATAATATACACGTCGTGTTTGAACGAGTACTTGGCGCGAGACACTACAGTGTCTCCGGATTATAGTTTCAAAAACCTAAAAAACACGCTTTAATAGCAAACCGAACTAATAATTTGAAAATAATTGTTAATAGAAGAATTAAATGGGTTAACAAAATAAATAAATGATATTACTCATTGTAAAAAACTAAGGTTTTATACTAACTTCACGTTTTAGAAATAGATACCGATGAAATATTTTTAACAATGTATATCGAGCACCTCACGTTTTTTTACAAAAAGTAATACCATTTATTTATTTTGTTAACCCCTTTAATTCTTCTATTAAAAGTTATTTTCAAATTTATAGTTCGGTTTGCTATTAAAGCGTTTTTTTGTTTTTTTTTTTAATTGAAATTTATATTTGAGTTAATTTAATTAAAGGTACATTACGGTTTACGATTTATGACGTATTAAAAAAAACTACTTACTAGATCTCGTTCAAACCAATTTTCGATGGATGGATGGAAAATCTTAATGCGGTTCACAGAATACATCTTCTTACTAAGATTCAACAGTATAGTTCTTATAGTTTCGGAAAAAAGTAAGTGGCTGTGACATACGGACAGACAGACATGACGAATCTATAAGGGTTCCGTTTTTTGCCATTTGGCTACGGAACCCTAACAAGCAAGATGCTGGTACCCAAAAAATATTGTATATATGACATTGATTGACAGCTTTATGGCAAATTAGTGAGGATACCAAAGACAATTAAATATTATAGTATTCATAATTCTTCTGCTTACATGTTCAAGTATAACTTTTTTCCAAATCATTTACTTTTATTAAAGAAAAGTTTCATAAAATACCTGATGCGGTGTCATGCTGTTGGGCATTGATGTGACGACTGTGACAGTTTGGTGGTGCTGCTGTTGCGAGGGCTCGTGCTGGGCCATACTAATCTGTTGCTGCACTACTTGTCCTTGTCCATCAACTATCTATACAACAAAAAAAAATGAAATATAGTACCTATACGCGATTTGACTTCGACGACAATTAAAGTGACGTAATATACAGGGTTAAAATATTGGTAATTCGACGTATTCCCGTTAGGAGATGATAGGGGTGACTACATGCGATAATTTTAACTTCCATATGCACTAGTCAAAAGTGAACTATTTTTGAGTTTTTAGTTTTTTTTTTTAATAAGTCAAGAATGCAACATCAAACATTTATTTTTTAAAAGTATCAAAGTAAATCACACGTTTTTCTTCAGATTTATAAAAAGGATTAAACACTGG
The DNA here is from genome assembly GCA_963853865.1 of Helleia helle. NCBI lineage: Eukaryota > Metazoa > Arthropoda > Insecta > Lepidoptera > Lycaenidae > Helleia > Helleia helle. Next base: position 14,299,000 of record OY971420.1, read on the forward strand.
TAATTTATCCATATTTAAAACAACAATTATTATCGGTCCAAATTTAAAAATGCGAGACGAAAAACAATATTAATTCAATATTTTTTTGAAATTGTTGTTCATCAAAATGCCTTAAAAACAAAAAAGACTTTATGAAACTCGGCTTGGATTATTTTAAAAACAATCGTTTTTTTAAACAAAAAACTAAAAAGAAAATGATCGCAAAGGCGAAAGGCAAAATCGCAAAATTCGTATTCGATATAAATTTAAGGTCAACCTTTACAATTTCTATATAATGTATTAGAAACAATACCGAATGTAAAGAAAAATAAATCGGTTGTCTGTAAAGTCGGTTTACTGACGATAGTTGAACGTGACGTCATAAGAAAATGGAACGCCTCACAGCGAGGTAACGCCGCATGTGTCATGTTTTTTCGTGCTTCCACACAGCGAGGTAACGCCGCATGCATCATGTTTTTTCGTGCGTGCAGCCGGCTCCATCAAATTATAAGACGTTGACACGTCAAATAAATAAAAATAAAAAAAAAATTGAACGAGCGATTTGACTTGACGGACTGAGATTAGCTAAAATGACGTCATATACACACTATATTCCGCTCGATTCAATTTGAGCTAGTGACATCATATAATATCATTTCTTATGCACCATCTGACTTGTCTGGACTGAAATTAGTTAAAGCGACGTTGTATATATACACTATAGTACCTACGTGCAATTTTATATGGCCGGGGTGCAGTTAGTTAAAGTACATTCTTTAAAATTATAATACAACTAGCTGACCCGGTGAACTTCGTACCACCTAACAGTCAATGAATGTCGTGCTATAGATTTATCATCATCATCGTTATTATCATCATTATCAGCCTATATCCGTCCATTGCTGGACATAGGCCTCTCTCAATCAACGCCGTCATCGGCCGATCCTTTGCTACTCCAATCCAACACGGATCAACCGAAGAACCGCTCGACCGATTTTGTGCAAACTTCACATAAAACTTCTACTAAATAGTCCGAACAAAGCCTAAACATTTGGTTTGGATAGGTGAGCCCGTTCTTGAGTTATAAAATTACGACGAAAAGTGGAATTGATATATTATTATTTTTTATAGAAGAGGGGGTAAACGGATAGTCGGTTCACCTTATGGTAAGTGAAGAGCGACATCCACAACTGAAGTAAGTTAAAATAATGTATTTTTATGTCATAAGAAGGCAAGATATACGCACACTCAAAAGTAATGCAGATGCCCTCATTTCTCCTATGCCCCTCACCCCAATGAGCCACCGGAAACTCACAAACCGCACGAAACGCAACAGCATAGATCTCACTTGACGCCGGCGTCATGTGAGCGAGAGGTACCACCCCGGCCGCGCCGGCCTAATTTGGCTGCAAAGCAACATGGTACTACCTCTATATATAATATATACTAAATATTAAAACTCTGTAAAACTAATTTCAATTAGACCAAGCTAACGCGCGCGGCGCGCAGTATATTATAGCATTATGATAAAAAATATTTATCATAGCAAAAATATATTTTTTGGTAGCCATTTTGTAATTTTAGATGTGAAACATCTTTTGACGCACCTTGGCAGTATTTTGTATTTCGTTAGATTTATTATGATTTATGAGTTCTAATATTAACATATACTCTAGTCAAACTTGATGTAGAATGTTTACTGACAAAGCGTTGCTTGGCAATCTTCAGACAGCCAGCAAATAGCTGGGGTAAAAAACCTTTTTATGAAATGCTTCTTTCTCAAAGTCAAATAATGTGTAAGATACTGTTTATGACTATATTGATATTGATTATTGTTAACAACTTTTGTTAAAAATTGTACGTAATGACGCCGGTCATTTGTTCAAGGTCAGTTAAAAAATATGTATAACCATAATAGAATGCACTTTTACATCATGATAAGTATACAAATGGTAAATGTTCTTGACTTCTTCCAAAAATAAATAAAGCATTAGGGATATCATTTGAAACTATGACAAACCGTCATAATTAAAATTGCAATAAACGGTCACTTACATGTGATTTGAAATGATCATTGATAAATTTTGATGTTTTACTTAACTTTACAATTTGATTCTCTGATCGGATTGATTTTGAGGGTAAAACTATAAATTGTGAAATTATAAAAAAAAACTGGAGTGATAACCCTAAAAGTCAGCTGTTGTGGTTTGTTTACAAACATTCTATGTACATCAAGTTTGGCTTGTGTGCTAACTATTATCTAATCTATGGTTTTCACTTGAGTACAGATGTTTCACATCAGCTGGGCATCCAGTAACGGCAAACTTTTTTTAAAGATAATTTATTTGAATGATCATGTTTTGTTTAAAACTTACTTGCTGTTGTTTTATTTCTCCGCTCATACCGGTCTTCTGATTCTTGTCAAATAGCAGGTTGACGTTGTTTTGAGGAGACGTCAAAAAACTAAGATTTATTTCCCCGATACCAGGCACATTAAATTGTTGGGTGTGTACAGGTTGATTATTATTTACAACCTGAAATATTTTCATTGTTTTAACATTTTTATAGCAAAAACAAATAATCATTCAAATAAATGTTATACCTACGTATATAAATAATAATATTGTATTCTATATTATGGAACTTACTTGTAAAAATTTCTGCTGTTGTATATCTTGATGTTGGGACAATTGCTGAATCTCTGACTTCTGTTGCTGTTGGGATTGTTGCTGCTGCAATTGTTGAGTTTGTTGTTGTGATTGCTGCTGCTGCTGTTGTTGTTGCTGCTGTTGTTGCTGCTGCTGCTGCTGCTGTTGTTGTTGCTGCTGTTGTTGCTGCTGCTGCTGCTGTTGTTGCTGCTGTTGTTGTTGTTGTTGCTGCTGCTGTTGTTGTTGCTGGTACTGTTTCTGTAACTAATGGTATTTGGTAAAGACAGAATGTCAAAAAATATTTAAAACATTTCTTGTAAGCCTTATTCAAGGTAGTATACCAATTCCTGTTGATCTTGTTGATTTTTAAAATGTTGTTGTATTGCTTGTCGCTGCAAAACTTGTTGTTGCAGCTGTTGCAATTGCTGTTGTTGTAGCTGTTGCAGTTGCTGCTGCTGCAACTGTTGTTGTTGCTGTATTATCTGCTGTTGTATCTGTTAAACATAAAAAAGATAAAGGTTAAAAGGTTATTGAATGAAATATATGTCCCTCGGGTTCCTTTTTTAACACAAAAATAATTTTAAATATACAACATACATATACAACAACACCGGTGGGAGGGAAGCGCTGTGCCGCGCTCCCGGCTGCATGGGTACCACCATCTTGCTTATTTCTCCCGTGAAACAGCTTTGCTGTGTTTCGGAGAGAAGGGCAAGACAGGCAGTGTAATTACTGGCACCGAGACTTAACATCTTATGTCTCAGGATAGGCAACACATAACTGAGTTGCCTGGGCTCGTTCCAGGTATACTAGTTTATGTTCATGGGCGACGTCGACCACTTAACATCAGGAGGTGTCAGTGTAATTACTGGCACCGAGACTTAACATCTTATGTCTCAGGATAGGCAACACATAAATGAGTTGCCTGGGCTCGTTCCAGGTATATTTATTTTTTTAGTTTATGTTCATGGGCGACGTCGACCACTTAACATCACGTGGTCATTTGCCAGTTTGCCTATCCAACTAACATAAAAAAAATACATAAAATATTAACTACATATTAATTCCTTGTTATGAAACAGTATAACCATATAAGCCAGTAACAGTTATTAAAATATAAAAGTAAATTTTCTTCATAAATAATAGAATAGATATTTGGCTTGTATATATTTATCTTTATGTCAAGTGAGATTGTAACAATATTCAACAACACAACAACATAACAAATTTCAACCTATTTCTCGTAAATAAGGCAATAGTAAGAACTTGAACCCTTAAAAAACTCTTGATTTACAATCCACATGAAAAGGGTTGTCTATGATTGATGAATATGATTATAAAAAAAATATATATACATAAACCTTCTATGATAAATTTTATATACAAAATTAGTACCAAGTTAAATATATTTTGAATAATAAGAAAAAAAAAAGTTTGAATGAAAAGTATGCTAATTATATTGATTTAAAAAAAAAATACCTGTAGTTTGTCATCCTCTTCTTTTTGATTCCTGTATCTATATTCATCGGTCTGTGGATGGCTCTCTGGTTCAGCTTTAGGTTGTTTTAATTCTGGTCTTCGGAAAGTATTCTGCTTATCAAGTGCAAGTAGTGTATTGGCTGCCTCGTACTTGTCTTCAAAGGTTATTCCTGCCTTTTCCGCAAGTGTTTCTAAGTACTGCAGTGGCCTTTTAGTCGATTTAGCTGGGGTCTTTGTCTTATCTACACTAACATTTCCTGGTGACTGCTTTGGGACAGTTCTTGTTATAGTAATGCTATTTTTGTTGCTGTCATCTTTTTTCTCATTTTTAGATTCTAATGTGAAATAATTTTTACAATAATTACTATCTTTATCCTTCTCACCGTTTTCTATTAATGTAATTGTAGTAGAATTATTGACTTTTAATGTCTTATCTTTGTTGTCTTCTTTTGACTGGACGGGAGAACCCAAACCATGTGTAGGGGATAGGAGTTGATTAGAAACATGCTGCGTTACGGATAAGTTGGAGTTTTGTACATCAGAATTATGCAACTGCTTTTCAGTTGGCTTGTTTAATGGTTGCTGTTGCTGTTGTTGTTGTTGCTGTTGGAAATTCTGACCTTGTTGTTGATCTTTATCCTCTTTGTTTTTTTGTATATTTTCTAGTATCTCAGATCTGTAAAAATGGAAAAAAAACCTAAATCTTAACTTACTTAAATAGTTGTAGGATTGGATAAAGTTTGATTACAACTTGTCCGATAAATTACTGCTATGCACCTGTTAGTGGAATTGGTACCTGAAAATCTCCTCCATATCTCATGATGTTGTGTATATATCAATAAAATTTTACGATGCTTGAATGCTTCATAATATACGCTTCCATTTCAAATCATAGTAAGCAAATACCAGGAAATAATAAATAAATCTCAAAAGTGCGTTCTAACGGAAATAAATTGTCTATTGACACTGTATTATGTTAAATAATAATATTATTATTAACGAATACGTAGGTTAGTTATAATACGAAAATAAATTTGTTAAATGCCGGATAAATTACATGTGTCAATGTCATAAATCATAATGTCAAATAATATGTAAATAAAATTTGCAGTAGCAACATTTTCTATGTAAAGTATTATAATATACAGACTGATAATCGTCAATAAATTCATGCAACATCAAATTATTAGTTTTCCATTGCAATGAATTTTAAAATAGTTTAAGTATATGGAACAAAGGTATGAAGAAATATTATTATAATAATTATCACTATCCAAAGCTATAAATTATGTTTTTTTTAATATAAGTAAATTATATTTTCATTACATTTTTAAGTTAAACTCATGAGAAGTACCTGTATGTAATATAAATAAAATAATGTACCTGATGTATGTACCAGTAACAGTTGTTATTTAAGTACCTAAGGTACCATAGTATTGATTCAATATTGTTTAAGTTTATTATAACCCCATCCAAGTAAATATGCAGTTTCCTTTCTTCAGCTTTTAAACGTTGCATCATAATTATTTTATGATATTTAAGATACTAAGTGTTTTCTCACATGCAAACAGAAAGCATCTAGTTATTTCATATGAGGTTTAAAGTAATTAGTATTTTATTGTCATCCAATAGTGTGTTATTAGTCACAATAGACCCATGCCATATTCTCATGTTCATATACTTACCATGATCTCTATAAGGCTATGCACCTTTTTAGAGAGACCTAAATAAAAACGCGCCCGTCTGGCATTATTTCACAAGGGGAAGCAAAAAAATAATGAAAATGTGCGAGTGAGATGGCTTTATGCAGGCGCGTGTGGCGAAAGAAAGAGAATAATGCAGCGCACTAGGGGAGTTGGAGAGCGAACCGGTTCTGCATGTGTGCAGACAGACAGTACCCTCCCTCCCTTCACCTGCCGACCCTCGGGTGCGAGGGCCTCACAATGTCGGCTTTTCCCCGAAGCGTTGCAATAATAATACCAACTGACTCCCCTCATTAAATACTTACACAAAGCCCTTTTCGAAAAGTTTTTTACTACATTCATTGGAGTATAGTACGCCATAGAAATAGCTATATATTATATAAAATACAATAAATTATTAGTAATGCATTAACATGAACTCTATACGTTGGTAGAGCCCGATTTATAGAATTATTGTCTACGGTAACTGGCTTACTAACATTAAGGCCACACGCGACGCACTCGACCACAACAATCGCAATCATAAAGTAAAAAATAACATAAAATACCTTTTGGTGTAAAAACCATAAGAACAACGTTCCATCGTTTCAAAATAAAAGATTAACTGAAACGTAAGCGCCGACCCATGCGGCAATGATTAAAAGAAAAAAACAAACAAAAAGGTAAGGATTGAGACATTCGCACGGGTGAAAGTAAACACAACACTTATTATCGACGAAAACGACATACAAACACACTTTATCGACAGTCCAGTTCCCGTCTCATTGTTATAGTAACCTTCTTTTCGAATGGCGAAACACGACTGTGTAGAGTACGAGCGCTACCATCGTTGATTGTAGCGCCGCACCCATTCCCCTCACCCCTCGCAACGTAGACGCTCTCTATCATCCATCTCCAATAGTACGCCCGCTAGAATTCCAGTGCTGCTATTGGTTGGTTCGGTTTACGACCGTTCCACAAACAAAGCCGGTTGCCAAGAACAGCGCGAAGGGCGCGAGGAACAGAATTAGCGTTTCTGCAATATTATTATTCCTATACTATAGCTATCTCACTTCCTCGCAATGTTAAAATTGAGAAGGATATATTAAAATATTAGCTTGTCACACCGCACCATTGCCGTATCGTGTAACTCTCGTCAGCCAACGTGTTCCTCGTAATAGTCTGCTAATAATAATAATAGCTACTACAAAAGCTTAACGGCCGTTGGCTACTTTTATTTTACAGATGTGATTGTATTCTCTTTGTATTTTGTATAATGCTCGATTCTCGATAGTATATAATATTAGAAGTACATTTCGGCAACTTTATTTTATTTAAGCTTTCTTATATTAAAATTTTAACTGGTTTGAAAATATTACGCTCTACAAAAATAGAGAGAGACGAAAAGAAATGATATAATAGTGTATATGTTGGATAGCTTTATTATAATAGGGGTGTCCAATGACTTCCAAAGCCGACCCTAATGATCAGACTCCATAGGGAGGTTTCGTTCATACAAACGAGGGGTAAAATCTTTTTGCTTATTTTATCTATATCTGAACAAGAAGATTTATATAAGCTTTAACACATGTATAAATCGTAAAATACAATTACGCGTCTGGAAAGTTTAGGAGTGACTCTTTTATCCAGATATAACTTCAAACAAATAATAAACTACTTAATCTATTAGTCAGAAATTACAAAAATGATTTCAATAAGACAAAATTTTAATTAAAAGCTGCGAAAACTTAACTTAGGAAATTATGTACCTAGGTACCTTTTATAAAGATTTAATTATGTGAACTCTCTGTTGGTGTTTCATGTTCATACATTAACTATTCTAGTTATTGGATACATATATAAGAAAACGACAAATTATTTAATTTTATTGTTTAGCGAATAATTTTTCTGTTACGTAATTTTAAAACAATATTCAGTGTAACCATAATTACATCTCGAACTCTACATATTTTATATTGGTATAATTAAACTAGTAGCGTCATCTGTTGATCTTTCGATAATATCTTAGCCTCAAAAAGCGCCATCTGTAATTATTATTATAAACTACAATAGCGTAAGAACTTCGTGCCGTTGCTAAAAAACAGCACGGGTATCGACTCCCAACTTTCGACTCTCAAGACTGGTTCCTTCTACCAGAACTAAAATGGTCAAGTTTTAATAGAGCTTTCTTTATCTATTATTCTATTTAGTTTTTAAACATATGAAATCAAAAATACGTTGAATGTAATACCGAAACCTACAAAATATAAGAAATTGTAAATAAATATTTAAGTAGGTACATACCTAAGCAATCAAAAATTATAATTACCTACTACCTACCTAACTTAAATTATCTATACAGATAAATGAATTTGGAGTGTCTGTTTGTAATATTAAAATAACCGCTTTTTACGAAATTCATATTGATACTTATACACGGCACATATGCCAAAATAGCATTTTTTACAATTTTTGTCTGTCTGTCTGTCTGTTTGTTCCGGGCTCCGGCTGTCTATTAAGAAGTAACTTAGGCTACAAAAATAATCATCATCAATCCGCGTAGGGCCGTAAACCTAAGTTTACGCGGGCGAAGCTGCGGGCAACAGCTAGTCGTCAATATAGATGATATTCTATATTGACTTATTATTTTTGTATTCTTGTATTAGAAATTGAGAATCGTGCACCTAATAAATAGGTAGGTATCTACAATAATTGTCTGCAATCTGCATGATTGAGTTACGAGTTACGACCCAAAATTAAAAATCATGTATCATCATCATCATCGGCCTATATCCTGATGATAACTAATTTAAATTAGGTATTAGGTATATATTGTGCTTACCCTTATGGTAATTCTTTAAGAAAGCTGCATGAGTAACGATCCTAGTTAGGACACCCAAATAAATCGTAATTCGTACTTTCTTTAGCCTATTTATTTTTCTTTTACCTATATCTTTTAACATTAATTTTGGTATCCTTCGCGATAAACAGGGTCCTTAAATTTAGGTCAATCATTAATATTATTTTAGTATCGTGTATTTCCTCAAATTATATTTTTGACTTACAAACAAGCAGTCATGTGTATTTAAAAAAAAAATTATACTCTCTTTAAGGCTAATATAACATTGCCAATATTATAATATAAAGTCTTGGGGTTCATCGAAGGAGACTATGTTCAGCAGTGGACGGATAGAGGCTGATGATGATGATGATGATGATGATAAGGCCAATAATAAGTCCATTGTGAAAGACATTTCAATTCAATTATTTTATTTTAGGATAGAAATGGATAAACAGGTCATACATAGGCTGAGTCTACTTATTTATTCTTTTGTTAGATAGGAATTTTTGTTTGGGTGGGCCATGGGACGAAAGATGTAGAAATTTATACCTACCTATATCGTAACAAATAGGTATTGTACTTAGGTACAGTTTTAATTTACATTTTTTTTATATTAATATTTGTTTCCGTGGATCATGTTATTCTGTTTAATGAGATGCAACGCGACGTGGCCAAGATGTTAGAACTTTATTAAGACACAGATTAAAGAAAATGTCAATACGATCTCTTGGTAACTATCGTTTTAGACAGTGTTTAGGAATAGGTAAGTATAGAGAAAATTAAAAAAAAAGGTTCAGCAATAAATATCAACGGATTACTTTTGATTATAGATAGTAAAGTTACAGGGTTGCTCAATAAAATAAGATGTTAGGTTAATGTTCAATTTAACCCTAAAATTAATCATGAAAAATTTATAAGTAGACGGAAGATTAAAATTATTCTAGAAGATACAAGCTCCTTTATCTATTTGTACATGTAACAAATATATCATTGTGGTTCGGACATTTCATTTCAGTATTGTTTAAAATTAAGTGCATAAATGAACCTTGTGTCCCCTTTCGCTTTTCACACTTTTAAATATACTTGCTGGAGGCACGGAGTCATACAATAACATACATTTTAGGTTTCGGTAATTAAAATTTTATCAAGTTGCAAACTTCTAGTGTTTTAACTTGAGTTACTGCAGCGTGATTTCAAAGCAGCGGTACACGTGACGACGTATCCCAACACTACACAATAGATAATAACAGAGTCAGTGCATTTAGCTACTAATTGAGTGAGATAATTATAAGATTTGATTTGAAAATTTGCCGTGATTTACAGACTGTAGATTGAAGCTTCGCGTTTAATGGTTTATAGGTTTGACTTGCCGAATCCTGACGTCTTCAAAAGGTTGGTATCAAAGAAATTGCAACCCTATTATGTGAAGGTTAGCGTAACTTTTGTTTTGTAAGGTTTAAATTTACCAGGTTTTAGTTTCGTTAGATTGCCGGTCAATTCTTCCAAACTTCGGAAAATTAAAAGATAGTGTTATGTTGAGATGTCCTAAGTTATCAGAGCTTCTTAGCGTTGTCAGCTGCTTTAGTTCTTTAATAGCACTCTGATTTTTTCTTACAATTTTTTTTACGTCTAAATAACGTCCATAGTTCTAAGCCACAAGTGGCTAGTAAATTAAATTAGTCGTTTGCGAGAATACTTGGATAAAATTGTTACCTACTTTCCTTTACAAGCTTTATACTATAAAAGTTAAAAGGTAGTAATCAGCTTTGAACACGGTTTCACATACCTATGTAAAGACGGACTAAAAATGGACCTTTAAAAAAATACAAGTTGCTAAAAAGTTACTGGTTGATCAATATTTACGGTTGAGCGACCAGCGACGTATGCAAAAAGACGTAGAACAGCAACACAGGTTGGACCATACAAGGTTCGTGTTGCCAAAACAGCGAACGATGCGACCATGCGACCATCTCTTCACTGTAAATACTACGTCTTGCGTCAGCCTGACTCAAATTTCGCATATTTTTAGTACGATAGAGGTGAGGATAGAGGTATGATACTAGTACGATACGACAATTTGATAAGTAAAGTGATGAAAAAAACTTGGTCCCATGCACCGAAAATAAGGTAAAGCATATATTTTTGTGTAAAAAAAGCTTTCTAAGGCCAGTCATACATTGAGTTTGCGGTGTGATTAACATTTGCAAAAACAATAAAACAAGTCAAAAAACAGGTTTCTTTGAGACCGCCATTGCCCTACTGTATTTTTTTATTATTAAAAGATTGCGTTAACAACAAAGCTATACTGCCAGCACTAAGTGTCAAGTGATGAGTAAAATGTGCTTCAGATGGTTGTGTTTTTAAATTCCAAATGAAATGCCTCATGATAATTGGACTCGAAGAATGAATAATGTTATTATATGAGTTTCAATTAGATAGAACAAACAATGAATAACATATACATTGCAAGTATCTTAACGGTCTGATAACTGATTATTATTTGCCCCCAATCCCTATTAGCCTTAAAGGTCAACAAGTTCGGGGTATCTATTGCAAGGCGAAGATTAAAATTAATTAACATATCTAATATGTACTTTATGGTAAATCCCGGGGTAGTAGAGTTTTGCATGTTTTACACAGCGAAACAACAAATCGGTTTCGCTGTGATTGTAAATAATAACGACTATTTTGGCGGGAAAATATGTATAGTCCTTGAATGGTAATTCTCTATGAAAATCATATCGATATGCTCAGATATTTTAAGATTACCATGCCCATATTTATAAAAAAATATTTTAAACGTAGTCTAAAGCTTTGAACTCATGAGTTGAGTCCATGTCATTTGTTGGCGCCAAACGAGTCCCAAGCTCCCATTGTCCTTTTCGTTTAAAGTATTTTTCTGCATATTGTAATGGCAAACCACGTGAAGTTAGGGACTTATCAATCTTCAGTATTGTACGTAGTTGTAGGTACCTACCTAATGGAACCAAATACATTACACCAACCTTTACTTACAAATTTTAAGAAATAAATAAAGTTTCGTAGTGAAAAAAAAATGAATTAATTAAAAATAAATTGTTTGCCCACAAAATAAATTATTTCATTTCATCATATTAGATATGTATAATTTTAAACAATCAATAAAAACGGACTTCGATTTTGTCTTTTTTGCAATATGTAGGTAAGGTATATTGATGACGAATTTTCCAATGTCAGAGTGAGACGCATAAGTTTATCTCACTATTATACCTAGTATGAGTATTCCTTAGTCCAAGTATCTAGGTACTTAGTTATATGTAGGTGATAGAATAATATAACTTAATCCATTATGTATAGAATTAATATATAATAATAATATCAACCCTTAGGTAAGAAAATTAATTAGTAACCCTTATTAACCCTTAAGACATATGTCTTACGTATGTGTTGGGCCATAGTTCACCGATGCGCTGGCACAATGCGGGTTGGTGAGCTTCAGACACCTTCAAATACTTTTAATCTCATCAGGCATGCTAAATGCTTCACCGGTGAGCAAGCGTTGGTCTTATTTTCAGGTGCACCGAGCAGAAAAACCCATACTTATACTTGATACAAGTACCTATGGGTATTTCTGAAATTTCTACCACAGGGGTAAGGATCGAACCCAGACCCTTCATTCGAGAGGTATAGCTAATACATACTAGACCATCGTCTCTATATTATTAATTAACATGATTAATTCGAGTAACTAGCAGTTTTATTTGGCTCCATCTTACAGTGAAAACAGATGATACTAGAATAATAAAGTGGCTACTTAGCAACAGCTTACAGCATCGATGCCGCCTTAGCTTAGCGCCTGAATGCTCAAGAATGCTCTTTGTGCCGCGCGTCATTTCGCAAAGCCATAAGCTACTACTAGCCTGCTCATTTCTCTAGAAAGATAGCAGGACAGACTACGTAATGCCACTAGCCTGATAGCTATCACTAGCCTGCTCATTTCTCTAGAAAGAAAGCAGGACAGACTACGTAATGTCACTAGCCTGATAGCTATCACTAGCCTGCTCATTTCTCTAGAAAGAAAGCAGGACAGACTACGTAATGCCACTAGTCTGATAGCTATCACTAGCCTGCTCATTTCTCTAGAAAGAAAGCAGAACAGACTACGTACTGCCACAAGCCTATTAGCTACCAGAAGCCTGCTTATTTTTCTTGAAAGAAAGCAAGACAGACTACGTACTGCCACTAGCCTGCTAGCTACCAGAAGCCTGCTCAGTTTTCTTGAAAGAAAGTAGGACAGACTATGTGCTTCCACCGAAACCAACCATCTTGTGTCTCAAGGTACAACGGCATATCATACAAAGTCTCGCAAAGAGAAATCACCAGGGTTCATAAATCCAAGGTGATCTCATTTATGTCAAAGGGTCACGTTGTTTGAGTTGAATAAGTGGTTCGTCCGCCGACCTCAAAGGTTATTTAGGTGGTTTGACGTTACCTTTTTCAACATAAAAATAACACCAAGGTTGTTTCTAAGGCTTAAATTAGTACGCGTCGACCTTGTTGCCACGACATAGCGTGGTATGTAGGGCAACTAAGTAAAATTTCCCTGCTCTCATTATTTCTCCCTGCCATTTAAAAAGGGAGCGAACAAGAAACAACTGAATACTGTTTTGCATTTTATATCCTCTCCAACATCTATGTGGCTCACAAAAATCCGCCATACAACATCCTGCCAAGGCCCTAAGAACCTAAACTTATAGTTTTCCCATATGCAAGAGTCGATAGTCACCAAAAGGCTTCGACTTTCTTTTACCGAACGCTTTCTTCTAGAGTGAGACTAGCCTTAGGTAGTTACTATACGTTTAGTGATACTGTTTGTGATAAAAGTCATCAGTGTGTAGTAGCCTAGTAGCTCTTTGGATGGAATTTAGGAATAATTAAGTACGAAGAGCTTCCATAGATATGAATACACTCTCTAGTCTTTGGGAGATCCTTTGTGTCAGTCTTTCTCTAAACAAATAACAATAATAATTTTATTTGCCAGATTGTGGCAAGCCATTTTTTTAATCCGACAGATTGAAATTTAAGTTCTTTATCCCTAAAAGCCTATAAAAAAAGTTTCTATTTTTTTAAGTCATTGTGACAAGAAGTTACGGAAACAAAATTCTCTTTTTATGTACAATGAAATATAAAACATAAGTATCTACTTAGATATGAATACACTGATAAACACTGATATCTCAAAGTTCAAGTTAAGTATTTACAAAGTATAAATTTGATGTAAGGGCTTACTTTAAAACACCATTTCTACAATTTTAGTTGTGTAGGTAGATTTTTTTTCATTGTTATTCCGTTCAAAGACAAGGATTTTTTCTATTTCTTCCTTTATCCATTATGAATCTCCTATCTCCTTTCCGCTTTAATGAAAGCATGTTATCTCTCCCTCTATCCTTTCTGTGGGTGTGAGTCCAGCGGCCAATGAACCCGACACTACAGCTGTTCTAAACAGAATAACCATAAAAAATTGGGATATTAAATACCCCATAACGGTTTCAAGGTTGATTGTTATTTTCTATGTAATTAAAATTACCTACAAGCTTAGACTGAAATTATACAGTAATATTTGATTTTATAACTCCATTTTTTTATATTTAACCATACGAGTTAAGAATTCAGTTTAACCCATTACCGTCCGCCGTACTCAAGCGGGTACACCAAGAAAAACCGCGATAATTTTTGTGATTGCCAATAAAAATGTAAAAAAATATCCTTACAGTATAAATATAAGTGTAATATATTAATCTAGACGAAAAATGATCCAGTTGTTATTCTTAATTTGTAAGGGTTGAAGGTGATTTGTTTAGTGTTCAACTGTGAGCGCGCACGGTAAAATAATTGATTAATATTTAATTGTTATAAACTATAATTTATTGAAAATTGTTTCTAAGAAACATGTTCACATTCTATTATTTCCAATAAATTATCAAAAACTGAAATCAAGTAGGTAATTTGGTTCGTCAAAAAATTCGTGTTTCTCCTACTGTACCTGAGCAGGTACAATGGGCAGATGTACTTATATTTTATTTTGATTTTTTAGAGATAATTATTAATAGAAACTGGTTCAAAAGCGAATCTTTTCATTGCAATACCACTATTTGTAGTTAGAAAAGGCAGTCAATTCTATCATTGCTGAAGGAGTGTATGAGATATGAGTACGACTTTCTCACAGTTCCATCTAAATCTGGTGCTATAACTGACGAAGAGGAGAGCCCAGAAGATGATCTTGTGACACAAGCATTGCCAAGAGATGTCCCAGGGATCGTCTTCTATGTTGAAGTACTTCTTATTTTGACGTAGAAGAGTATCCTCGGACGATAACAGCAGTGATGATGAGCTGCTTTCGACGTATGCCTCAACTTCAAAATGCTCTCGTATGGCTGGGTCTACTGATACACTTATAGATGGGTTATCTATTTGGCGGAAAACCTTACCAACAACTTACTTTATTCTTCTTTACTCTTATACCTATATTCTTTCTTTACTCAACTGCATAAGAAGTAAATAACGCCATTGAAGAACGATTGAACCATGTATGTAATGATATAAACGACTGTACTCCAGTGATGCTCTTTGAGAAGTATTTTGACGCTCAAATGTGTGATTTGATAGACGAACAGAGTATTTTGTGTGCAGGTCAAAGTAATAGGCATAACTTTCAATTCTAAATAGACAGAAAAACTTTTTGGACATACTTTTGTGAGGCGATAGCCTGAACCAATTACCTACGGAGCGTGCTTATTAGTCTTTGGATGAAGATCTATGTGAGCCACTCGTTGCAAACGGTATGTCTACAAATCGCTACTTGAAGATAAAACAAAATTAACATTTTGTTGATCATACATGATGGCTTCATCTAACGACCCGATGTCTAAGGTAAAGCCCTTGTGCGATATTTAACAGAGGAGCTCTAGCCAGTGGGGAGTATTTTACGAGAATTTGTCTATCGACGGATCTATGATAAATTAATATTATTAGCATCATACAGTCAAGAAGTTTATTATGGGGAATGGGGAAACCAGTACGCTTCGGACACCGAAACTGGGCCTACCTAGACGAAGTATCGCACGGGCTTATTTGCGTCGATCAAAACCTTAAAGAAACCGTCCTTCATCTAATGTGGCAGTGCATGTAGATCGTCAAAATAATGGCCATACACCTGAATTGATCACAAATCAATTAAGATGTGTAAATTGCCAGATCAGAGTACGTTGGAGTAGTTCAAAGTGCTCAAAAACACTTTGTCTGGAGAAACCATGTTTCGGTATTTTTAACACTTGATCTGCCCATTGTACTCGCTTGGGTACACCCCTGTAACTTTTGAAAAAAAAAAAAACTTTTTTTTTATTTTCTTTACTTGACCTTTATAATTGTGTGTTTCTTAATATAAAATTAAAGCAAAACCATTAAAAATGTAATTGGGTTCATTTTGGGCGTTAATGGGTTAAAGTAATCATTCATCATAATTTATTTTTATTCCATTATCTCTGAAACTATCAAGGCGGTTGAAGGGCTGATTAATTTGTAAAATGCTCATAGCTATAGTTCAAATTGCATTGGATTTATTTATTTTTTCTTTCTTCTTTTCATTACTTCCTTTTTACTTTTGCACGTAATTCTCAGACAAGAAAATGATCTCTATCGTTACCACCATCGCAATTTCTTGATTTTAGACTGTTAATTAGTAACTACACCTCTACAAACGCCTATTAGACGGCTAGAATATCAAATAATATACTCGTACTAATTAAGTATATAAGTAGGTTAATTAACTAGTCATATTTAATAATGACAGTGGGAATAATCAGAAGCTATAAATCTGAAGGGTGAACGGGCAAGGTGTATTTCATTCAAGAAACGGACAAGGTATCCACTATATGAACTTCTACTGTAATAAATTGGCGAATTTATAATGATAAGCCATTGCAGGTGTACAACTATTGGTCACGCGAAGTGGAGACCCCAAAACTATTAAGGCAGGCAATCACTCAAGTGTTCTTAATTATGCCAAAGAGCGACGTAAAAATAGAGCAATTGTGCAGTAATAAAAATTACCATTGAGTATTTAGGAGACATTTGACTGTGAAGGATTAATGACGACTGCATGTTTGCCGAAACTGCTTTTGTGATTTTTTTGTCTAAATCAAGGGATTTAGACGATACGGTTTAGAAAAAACGCCAACTCTGAGTCAAAAGATTTAGAAAAAAGATTTTCATAAATCTACCTTAATAAGATAGGTATACCCAGTGGTGGGCTGGGGTTTGTCCTGAATATGTGAAAAGAGTTTTCAAAGAATATTTTTCTATTCGATAGAGCTTCAGACAACTCTTAGTGATTGACATAATCTAGCGCCGATGGCTTAGAAAACAACCTTGCTAAAGTCACATACAAAGCTCACGTCTCACTTTACCAACATGTATGTATACACAAGCTTTCATTATTCAGTGATTTTTCATTTTATGGAATTTTCTAGGAAAATCATTCAAGTCTCTTAGTGTTTGTCAATCTTATTTGTTGTTGTTGTTTACTAGTTGTTTGGGACCATGTAAGTGATCTTAATGTGTCTATTGAAAAATTGTTGTTGTTGTTGTGTTCGTCAGCTGTTATGAAAGGGTAAATAGCTAGGTTTTATGCTCGATGTACGTATATCACTATTGGCATTTTTAACACATTAATTCGAAGTTCTTTATTTAGTAGACAAGCACCAAACTACTCACCAGAAATACTATTAATTTATGATAACGTCAACGTAGTCAAATATAATATCAAATACAGTATGTTGCCAAATCATAGGCCATAGAACTTAATAATTTTACTTCAATAGATATAGGAAAATTAGAAAAATATGTTTTTATTTTTCTAATTTTCCTTTATTACAGATCTGATAATACCGATGACAAGACATTCCCTCTAACAAACCAGTTCCTCTTCTCGTGGTAGATTTGGTTCGTCAAATGTTACCTAGCTTTAAAGAAAACGTTGAGCCCACCTGTTATGCAGAACACAGAAAAGTTCTTTGATAGAAACAAGATGGAAACCGTGCAGACGAGCGCGCCATTAAAAATGGCAAAACCTTTTAACGAGACCATGTTGTTCTTCCGTGATCAACTCCGAAACTTAACCGTTTTTGATGAAACTTACTTGATTAATGTGGTTCAACTTAAAAGATATGATAGGCACAAGGTGTCTGTGGTAGGTCTTCGTCTATCACAAGTATTATACAAAACAAATAAATTACTTTTATTAAGAAGTGAGTACTTCAATATGTTTCCATCTCCAGTAAATATGTTTAAAAATCATCTCGGATCAACGATCTTTGCCCTGATGGGGCAGTGGAGACGCAGCTGGATCGATCGCGGGGCGGTACAGACCCCTCCGGTAGCACCCACAAGC
The DNA here is from genome assembly GCA_963853865.1 of Helleia helle. Classification (NCBI taxonomy): domain Eukaryota; kingdom Metazoa; phylum Arthropoda; class Insecta; order Lepidoptera; family Lycaenidae; genus Helleia; species Helleia helle. Next base: position 14,317,057 of record OY971420.1, read on the forward strand.
CCCAAGCCGCAGATTGCGTCCCGGGTATTACGTAACGTGAAATGTTCGTGAAATGACGTAAACGGACATTGACCGAGATACTAACTTAGAAACTTTGGAGTTTGCCAAACGAAAAGTTTACTTTTGCTAACTTTGATGAAAGTATTTTAGGGATAACGAATTTGTATTTTATATGTATGTATATACAGACAATACAACAGATTTACATGAGTTATACCAAAATATAAAATGTAAAAAAATGTAATACTATTTTTAACCGACTTCAAAAAAAGAGGAGGTTCTCAATTCGTCTGTATGTTTTTTTTGTATGTATGTGACACGATAACTCCGCCGTTTGTGAATGGATTTCGATAGTTTTTTTTTGTTTGAAAGCTGGTGCTTCCAATTTGGTCCCATATTAATTTTATTAAGATCCGACAAGCCGTTTTTTAGTTATTCCCAATAATGCCTATTTGGTTGGTTCCTTTTACCTCGACGATATGCTGATGTGCTCATTTTATTACTTGTCGATGTAACAATTGTATAGGATGCTTTGGTAGCACACCATAGTATGTCGCGGTCATCGTAATCATCATCATCATCATCGTCCTTTATCCGTCCACTGCTGAACATAAGCCTCCTTCAATGAACGCCAAGAATTTGAAGAAAAAAATTAAGAAACAAAATCATTTTACAAAAAATTAATATCGACTTCAAAAATACTAAACTAAAAAGTTATAAAATAACTGTGTTTCTTTAATTTTTGTGCTTACAACTTAAAATCAACTTAATCATCTACTAATGTACAAACTTTGCGTTTACCACGTCATTATAGCTACTTTTGGAGTCGGTGTCGTATTTGTTGCTGTACCCTACCTAAAACACATGTAGCACAAAAATTAAAGAAACACAGTTACCTATTTTATAACTTTTTAGTTTAATATTTTTGAAGTCGGTATTAATTTTTTGTAAAATTATTATTTTATTTTATTAAATATTTCCAAGAAATCGTTAAGAAAACTTTAAAATATTATTTAACTTGGTTTCATTTGACAAGACTGCGCATTTATTTTATCTTGATCAAGATAAGTTCCGTTGATATTATGAATGATATTTTAAATACAATCAGATATTATGATATTATGATTACTCTATACTCTGTTAACAAACATATTTCAGTAATTTCAATATTGAAGAGCGAATGTTTGAAAATCACGCATGGGGCATGAATAGATGAAATTAGCAGGTACGAATAATGTTTTAGTTATTTGGTAGGGTCCAATATGTAGATCCCATAGAAACTAACTCCCCCATTGGCCTGCCCAGTCCCTTTCAAAGGCCTATATGTATCCAACATGTTCATACATCCATTGCAATCCGGACTTACATGTCTAAAGCATCCAATAATTGCATTCCGTTTGAGTTTCAGTTTATTAAAACACATTGAAATGTGTTTTAATAAACTGAAAAACTGAAAAAAATGTATTGAGGGGTCATTGATAGGGCTGCCATATTAAAATTTAACACAACTATTTTGTAACACCTATCTCATTTGACGTTAATATCCCATTTTGAAAAGCAAATCTAACTTTTTGAAGACGATTCGCTATTTCAGAAATTTATTTTTTGTCTAATATTTATTAAAAGGGACTTTAAAATTGTGATTTAGAGTGTAATACATTAAATAACCATTCAAGTGGGGGTCTCAAATGGATAACATTTAAAGTATGTATGGAGGGTAGAGGTAAGGAAAATCATCTCATGTGGGAGAAAAGTTGAAAAAGTGTCCAGCTGTAATGTTATAAATAACAGTACAAAAACAAACAAAAACCGTCCACAATGGCACTAGGGTAGTAAAATAGAACGATGTTTGTATATGTAAATATATGTGAATGTGTGTGTTTGTGAGTGTGTCACACATGTTTAAAAATTTATTTTATCCTCTTGCTACTGTGGCGACATCCTTATTTATTACTTTCCGACGATACTTTTCACAGAGACATACGTTACACTGAGATTGTAATCCTTACTTCTATACGAGACAGTTCCATGAATAAAAGCAGGATAAGTCATCTTTACAAAACAGCGCCATCTATTAGTAAACTATTTAACTAACTTTTAGCAATGTTTTTAGTTCCGACGCGAAATTTACGCGGCAGGAACAGCTCGCAATATCAATGTTGCGTTCGGAGAGGGGGCTGCTCCCCACCATGCACGGATCTGTTGAGCAAACAGGGCACCTCGACGGCAACTGAGTCCCTCAGGGGACCGACGCCACCTCCACAGAGAAGTGGTCCCGCACCACAGAAACAACCTCTCCTAACGTCGGGACAGTACAATGGGATGAGGTTCCCCTCCTCACCCCTTGTCCCCGTGCTCTTTTGTCCCCTCTTCTTATAAGAGGGGTACAAAGAGCATCTACCTTGGCTTAATTTGCTTCGCCCAAGGTGCTGGGTTCACCTTTGATTACTGAGCCGTATCGCTACGACAAGCCTTAAACCATGGTGGGGAGCTTTCTACGATCTGGTCAAGCAATAACGGCAGATGTCTACTGTGCCGAACTCCGAGCAATGATAACAAAACTAGCAGTGAAACAGCCCTGACTCATGAATCGATCTTCACCGATAACGCGAGACCTCTGTTTTAACTCTACAATAACTACAATTACAAACCATTCATCACCTGACCTAGACCAGACCTTGCTCCACCGGACTACCATTTTTTTCGTGATTTGGACAATTTCCTACGTCATAAAAAGTTTTGTTCTCAGGAGGTAGTACAAAATGCTCTCACACAGTTTGTCGAATCTAGATCACCAGAGTTATATCGCAAATATATAAAATTAAATGACCTTCCTATTAGATGGCAGCAATGTGTAGATAATAAAGAATAATGGTAATTATTTTTAATAAATCAATATGTTAAATTAAAAAGAAAAACGAATTTCCATTTTTCAGTACAAATCGGAAATTTCACACTTGAACCCCTAATATTTTTTGAACATTCTCAAATACTTTTTAAACGACTTCGAAAAGGAGGAGGTTATATTATGTGCGTGTGTGTATATATATATATATATATATTTAATGTATGTTCACCGATTTCTCCGTCAATTGTGGACCGATTTTCAAAATTTTTTTTTTATTCAAAAGAGTTCACTTCCGAGGTGGTGCCATGATAAGGAAACCAGGATCTGATGATGGCATCCCAGAGAAATCGAGGGTAACTTTCGAAAATTGTAGGAGCAACTAGTGCGTTTAATATTTTTTTAATTAAATATTTTAAAGCACTACAATTACATGAAGGTCTAGAGTTGATCTGATGATGGAGCTCAAAGACAGTCGAGGGAACTCCTCAACGATTTACAGCAGTAACCTTGTGTTCGGGCTTGATTAATTTGTATTGATGGGAACTTTACACCTAGATTAATTGTGACTATCATTAGGGGTCTGATGACGAAGACGAAGGACAGTTAAGGGAACTCCTCAGCAGTTTACAGTAGCTACCTTGTGTTTGGACTTAATTCATTTATATTGACGAGAACTTTGCACCCATATGGGTTATAAGTGTCATTACAAGTCTGATGATGAAGACCATAAACAATCGAGGGAACTCCTCAACGATTTACAGCAGTAACCTTGTGTTTGGGCTTGATTAATTTGTATTGATGAGAACTTTACACCTAGATTAATTGTGACTATCATTAGGGGTCTGATGATGAAGACGAAGGACAGTTTAAGGGAACTCCTCAGCAGTTTACAGTAGCTACCTTGTGTTTGGACTTAATTCGTTTATGTTGACCAGAACTTTGCACCCATATGGGTTATAAGTGTCAATATAGGTCGGATGATAGAGACCATAGACAGTAGAAATGCGTTTAACAGTTATATCCATATTTCAGATAAATAAAATCGGTTATCGAATTTCGGAATCACAAAAAATTAAGAAATTAAAAAAAATTTAACAAAAATTGAAACCGACTTCAAAAAATAAACTAAAAAGTAATAAAATAATCGCGTTTCCTTAATTTTTGTGCCTACAACTTATAATCAACTTGTTATTTTACTAATTACAATCTTTGCGTTTACCATGTCATTGTTGTTACTTTTGGAGTCGGTGTTAGCAAAGACAGGTAGGTACAGCAACAAACATGACACCGGTGACGACGGTTTTGCTGCTGTACGGCCTATTTATTATTGAGGGTCCCGGATAGGCATTCAACAGGATCACCTAAGTGACAGGCTGGCCCCGGCGAAGGCCAGACTACTCCTCTTAAGGGCTCCCGGCTGCTTGGGCAGTCCCCGCGACGTCGTGTCATACTGAGCCCAGGTTCCCATCCCGAACCCGACACAAGCACAGGGGCGTTACTGGAGGCGCATTAAGTAGCGCCTCCTGCGCACCCCCGTTCGTCACCCACGGGGGCAGGCCTCGTCGGCGGCCTCCTCTCTCACCCGCTCGTCGGCCTCCTTCTGGGACATTACTGCCTCGCAGAAGGAAACCATTGCCGTCCAGGACTCGTCGTCACCGAGCATCGCGATGATGACACTCGGCAGAGACAAGTCCCCTCCGATGACCGATCTCAGATCATGACGCAGCGCCGCCCATCTCGGGCACACCTCAAGGGTGTGCTGGGCCGAGTCCACCGCCGCGCCACAATCGTAACACACTGTCAACGGCTCCCTGCGGGCCGTCCGGCACAGGTACTCACCAAAGCAACAATGCCCAGTGAGCACCTGTGTCAGGCGGAAAGTGAGGGGTTTGCGCTTACGGCGCATTCACCGCTCAAGGACCGGACGCAGAGCAACCGTTAGGCTTTTGCCGTACGGCTGTCGCGCCAGGTCCTCCTCCTACCTTCGCATTAACGCCTCTTGCCCTAGTCGGCGAACCCGAAGGATCCCGTCCAGCGTAAGGCTTTCACCAAGAGACCTCCTATCCGAGACATAGGAGTGCGTCTCGGCAAGAACCTCTGCCATGAGTTCCCATGGGGGGTCACCGGCTAGGGCAGTGGCTGCCGCCCACGATAGGGCAGCCCCCGGTGGGGGTCCTTTCCGCCCGATCCCGCGGAAGAGAAGGGCTTCGGTCTTCTCAGGTCTGTCCCGAAACCCTAACTTCTCTATGGGGCTGATCACGAGTTCGAGCCCGAGCTCGGCCAGCCGCGCAGCGTCCTTATAGCCTCTGTACGGTCTATTTAAATTAGCTGAAGGTTTCAGTGAATTAATGAATTAATTATTCTAAGTATGTACCTACATATATGTGGTATTACTATAATATTGTTCATACTGTCATTGCTATCTTGTTTGTTTTAGCTCAAGGTTTCTTTGAAGGCTTAAACACTTTCGATTTCGAAGTTTAGTGAGAAATTGTTTCCTGCAACTTATATATGCGAAAGTTACACAACTCTTCAGGAGTCCCAAGTTGCAAGTCTACAAATAATATAGTCTACTACTACTAGTCTACAATAAATATATGAGGCATGAGAATAGGCAAGTAATTGTTTAAAAAAGGATTATCGTGTCTTAAAAATAAAATAATTTAAATTTAGAATTCCAATTCAAACCGTCTTCCAGTTCAACAATACGGCATTTTCAAAGGCGATACTTAGAACTATGAAATAAAACAACAACGAAATGACGGCCAAGCGCGAGTCTTTGTTTTATGGATCCCGCATTAAACAAACACCTCGCTGTTGCTGTACGCGTGATTTAACTTTGCTGATCTGAACTTAGCTACATGACATCGTGAATGTCATTGTTAGTAATTTTAGTACTTATATATAATACTAGCTGCCCGCACAGACTTCATTCTGTCAAAATTTAAAAAACATCCGTTCTTAGCTGACCTCTACATGGCAAAAGTAATATAACCAAATTTCAAGTCTCTAGGTCTTATAGTTCCACAGATATCGTGATGAGTCAATCTATAGATATTAAAAGCTGTCAAACTCTCTCAAACTTAAAAGTTAAATTGGTAGAGGTTTGTCTTGTCAAACTTTATAAAAATCGTACTAAGTTATAACTTAAAGCGCGCAAACTGTACCAAACTCTATTTTTTTTAAAGATTTAAGTAAAATTAATGTATATTGTAGGAATTAAAAATTGCATTGATGTGAAAGTGAATATTGCAATTATCTAAATAAACAAATAATTGTCTATTACAATTAAATAAATATGGTTAGTACTTAGTAATACTACGGGCATATTACCGTTTTAGTGCCGGATTGGTCACGCAACCATTATGGGTAGCATCAATTTAAGGTGTTTCTAAACGATTATTGATAACATCAGATTAAACATAAAGGTCCAATAACTTAGACAGGTTTCGGGCCTCGTGGCCTACAGATAGATGAAGCAATAGACCCCACTCTTCTATCTTTAAACACATCGTTTAAAAAATCTCCAATTACAATTTACATCGGTTTTCACTTGTTTAATGAAACAAGTAAGTTTTTTATTGATTTCTAAAATTGCTGACAAAGCTTGGAAGCTGGAAATGACCACTCTGACCAGTTCGAAGAGCAATAGACAAATCAACCTTTGCCATGTAACCGTTAAGAGTGTTAAAACGTACATGTTAGCTTTAGAGAACATTTTTTTTTTCGGATGGATCTATGCTAACGGCCCGTAGGCCCTAATGCTACATCGGATTAGTGTGAGCCCATTCGGCTCACTTTTGGTTTATAAAGTGGGGGGTAGACCCCTGCCAACCGTGCAGTCTGCGACCACACGGCCTTCTGGCGTCGGTTGTGTTTAGAGAACATGTTAGCATTAAAATACTACGAAGAAATAGATTACCATAGTAATGAGATATAGATTAAAACATTAAATATTTTCTTATCGATTCTATTGTATTAGTAATTTATTTGGCTTTTTGTCTTTTAATCATAGTATGCATTACTAAAACTAATAATTGGTGTAATATGGTTTATATTAGAGCCTCCGCCTTCTGTCGCTCTACTGACTGCTTTTTCAAAGAAGCACACTGAAACTGCACAGCTAGCTAGCTGCAAGGCGGGGGTAATCGCCTAGTGCGTATGTGCTCTTATGGTTTATAAACTTACAACTTCTAGTGGAATAATACTAATGAAATCAACATCATTTATCATCAGCCCGTACGCGGCCACTGCACGGAGATTGTCTTCCCACTTCGTCTACCTAAACGTCCACTTCGTCTAATGAAACTTTAAAGAAATTAAATAACATCTAAACTAATATTAGCTGAAGAGTTTGTTTGTTTGTTTGAACGCGCTAATCTCAGGAACTACTGGTCGGATTTGAAAAATTCTTTCAGTGTTAGACAGCTTATTTATCGAGGAAGGCTATAGGCTATAAAACATCACGCTGTGACTTATAGGAGTTGAGTAACGCGGGCGAAGTTGCAGGCAACAGCTAGTTTAAAATCAGTAGGATTTAGAAAGACCATGAAGCTTTACCGTAGTCGGTAGAACTAGGTAGTATCTAGTATAAAAAATATGTTTTTTATACTAGATACTACCCGGTAAAGTTTATATGTATTATGATAGCCATTTCACTAATAAAAGTGAGAATTGAGACATAAACGTCTTCAACATTGTTTTACAAAAAATCTAAGTGTGTGAATAACAAAAGAACAACAAAAAAAATTGTTGCAACTTTTTTGACAAAAGATTCCGACGAATTGATAACCTCCTTCTTTTTTGAAGTCGGTTAAAAAAACAATACAGCGAATTCGGAAAAAATCGGAATACCTATTCCGAGAAACATTTACCACGTAGACCGCTAGTGCATTGGCCAGAACAAAAAAAAAACAAAAAACAAATAAAACTTTATTCAATAGAAATTTAAATGCTTCATCAACGTTTTAGATACAAAGTTTATTCCAAAATTTATAAAACAATTTCTCAAATCGAAGTTTTGTTGAAACATTTGTAGACATGTGATTGGTGACAATAGATGAGCAGGTAAAAACTAAAAGGGACGGGATTGTTCGAAATCTATCCGACCCACGAAATATTTGATCGAGTATCCTACGATTTGGCAACGTCGCTGTCACTTGTTAGTCCAAACTAGAGGGGTGAAGTGTGGCAACGTCGCATAGGGTTCGTCTATTCGCCATTGCCAAGCATGTTACATGTCTTTGACGATAGTGGTATGATGGTATCCTATCACCTCATCCTATCAGTCATCGCTCATCGCGTCATCACTGCTCAGTCATATAATATTCAATATTATTATCCGTTGTGCTTTAAATAAGAGAAAAAAATATTGACACAGGTCCCCGGCGGCGCTGTCTTGCTAAGTGTTTCCGTAAATTTGAACTTCTTCAAGTGTACATTTCGCTTGAAAGTGGGTGGTTCGGTGTGTTTAGTTTTATTATTGTCATTGTAGTCATGTCTATACAGATATAATGCTGTACATTATAACAAGACTATTATTATTACTGTGTACTGTGTATCAAAGTGTGGAAAGAGTAAAGTAGTAAAGTGTATTTAGATGACTGAATGAATAAACGCAGATTTCTTTCGAGTTTGGTGTCGCTATGCTAACCATTAGTAGGTACCTTTATTTTTTCATGCTTCTACCATTAAGTGTGATTAACATAATTGTAATATATGCCCTCAACGAGATTTGAATCCGCATCATTTGGAATCAATCAATTGGAATTATAATTTTTTTAGTACGTATAGATCATTAGAAATTTGTAATAAAATCACACAAAAAGAGTTGAAGCAATTTTGATGACATTACAAATAGGCTATAGAGTATATAATTAAATAACTATATAATTAAATATTAAATAACTACATGTATTATCAGAATTCAACTCAACGATAAGACGAACGGAATGTCCACGCGGACGTAGCCTTTTTTGAAGTACCTACTACGAATAAATAATAAGTCAGTACCTAACATTATATTATGTTTAGTTCAAAACAGAACGGCAAAATGGAACGTTAAATTTATCAAATCCACATGTACGCTACCGCCATGTAAAGTAAGGAGAACCACTCTGTGTATGAAGTGTCCGTCGAAAAGGTGTTGCGCGACAAATTACAGGTGGCACCACAGTAGCAAATGGAAGGATTTTTAAACGTGTGCACCAAGAAATTACGCACACACACATTTATATAAACAAACGCGCACACACACGTTAAAAATCCTTCCACTTGCTGTCTGTGGCGCCCATAGAAATCTAAATTATATTATATTTCTGTGGTGCCTATTTGTCGTATACTATTTATCGCTTTTGGACGGACACTTTTCTTACACATAATGTACACCGAGATGGGGGACCCCCTTACCATAATCCATGGTTACCGCCATTTTATTTGGATACTCATAGAAGATTATAATCGGGTTCCCCGATATAGGTAAAATCTTATAGAGCCGTATAGAATAAAATTCTTATGCCTCTCCTTTTCCTAACTATGTTGGGTACGGCTTCTAGACTAACCGTATGATACCGAGATGGATTTTTAATGGAGCGACTGCCTATCTGACCTCTACAACTCAGTAACTGGGTAATGCCCCTTAGTAAGACTGGTTGTCAGAATATCGGACTTCTGACGACCCGTAACGACGATAAATGAGTTTTCCATGAACGCAACCATGACACTAAGTGCAGTTCAGGAACCTACACAAATATACTTCAGCCACTTAAGAGGAGGAAAATGACAAATGTACGTATCGAAGAATAATCGTTGGCAAAAAAGAGTATGGAAAAAATGAGGGCGCCACTTTCACTTAGTCATAATATAGAAAATCAGTAAGATAATTTAATCAAATCGTCAAAAATAAATGTGAAACACTAAGCTTTACTCAAAATCTCGTATTTGTCGGCCAAGTATTGTCAACATCATAGGTTTCCATTTAGTAAACCCGGCGAGAGGGGTTGTCCCGCACCACAGAACAACCCCTCCCAACGTCGGGACAGTACAATGGGGTGAGGTTCCCCCTGCTATTTTGTCCCCTCTTCTTATAAGAGGGGTACAAAGAGCCCCTCGGCTCAATTAGCTTCGCTTAAGGTGCTTGGCGTTCATTGAGGGAGGCCTATGTTCAGCAGTGGACGGATAGAGGCTGATGATGATGATGATGATTAAGGTGCTGCGGCTCACCCTAGGCTACCTACCCTAGGCACCCTAGGCCCCAACCTAGCCCCACCGCCACGTCAAGGCCTGAACCATGGTGGTGAAGCTGTTGATAGCCAGCAAAAATATAGGAATAAATAATATTAAATTTTTATTTAATACACGTGGCCGGAGTTTTTCTTCAAAATCAAGATTTTTAGACTTGGCAGACAGGATATTGCATTTTAGGCCCTATTCCCGAACTATTTAGACAAAACATGAAAATATATAAGCCCATATTCTTAAGTTTTACAATCGCTGGGACATCAAAAAAAGTTCACTCAAAAGGGATACAAGAATATTGGCCGCCTATTTGAAATTCTGGCTGGGATGCCGGGACCTCGTTTCCTTTACCGGGTGTCATGTGACGCAAATGGCTGCTTTTTATGCCCACACATTTGCTTTCAACATTCCCCATAACTACTTATCGAATTGACATGCTTTAAATAAGATAATTGTCATTACGATTGTTTTGACCTGGCATACAATGTTTTTAACTATGATTATATTGAGCAACTAGTTAGTATACGACGATACAGAGTATTTTAATAAAGAAGACAGCGATGATACAATCTCTTAGTTTTGTTCTTTCTTTCTTCTATTCTATTATGATTTTATTCTTTTTCTTTCTTTCTTTTCCTATTATGAATAGCGGACGTATACATGTTGATAATGATAGATAGCTTTGTATAAATATAATACATATTTTTTTTGTATATTTTTCAATTTCACTGTTCGTTTTTCTAGGCTATTCAATGTCCCCACCATGGTTCAGGCCTAAACGTAGCGGAGGGGCTCAGTAGCCTAGGATGTGCTCAGCACCTTGGGCGAAGGTAATTGAGCCGAGGGGGCTCTTTGTACCCCTCTTATAAGAAGAGGAGAGAACAGAGCAGAAGACAAGGGGCGAGGATGGGAACCTCACCCCATTGTAATGTCCCGACGTTGGGAGGGGTTGTTCAGTGTTGCGGTACAACCCTTCTGTGGAGGTGGCGTCGGTCTCTTGTGGGACTGACTAGCCGTCGAGGAACCCTGTTTGTTTATAAGATTCGGGGCACCTCACCAAAGGCGGCATTGGTGACACTCGCTGGGTTTTAGTGGGTAGAGCTGCGTCCACTTACCAGCTTTCGGGCGCAGTGAGTCCCACATACCCGCGTGGCGAGACCTACTCCCCCTCGGGGCATTTCCCGGCGTTAAAGAAAAAAAAGGAGATTCAATGTAATTTAATTATTTTCCAATCAAAAATATATATAGCACATTGGATTCCTGTTGATCACTCGTAGTGGAATCTGGCACGGCAGTGTCCTCGCCAAGTCGAGCTTAAACGAGACACGCCTTTACCTCCCTTTCAAGAACCAATTCAGGCCATTTTCAACCCCCCATATCTATTATACTGTAGATAAAACTAGAAGTCTGAATTAGTAATCGACCATGTTAGTAACCAAGCAGGCATTGTATAAACACAGTACATTTAAAATTTCATTAAATTTGGACCAGTAGTTTAAGGATTATAACTAGTCAAAGTTTTGTTACTGACTGACTGAATCACGCTCTCAGTCACTAATCATCAAAATTCGAAGGCACTTCTAGTAGACATAGGTTCAAATTTAGAATACAATTAGTGGTTAGTGTACAAAACTCTTTCTACAGCTTGGCAAAAAAGAGTCTGGAAAGAATGAGGGCGCCACTTTCACTTAGGTCTTATCGTAATATGGAAAATCAGTAAGAGAATTTAATCAAATCGTTAATAATAAATGTGAAACACTAAAATTTATTCAAAATCTAGTATTTGACGGCCAAGTATTGTCAACATCATAGGTTTCCATTTAGTAAAATATTTAGTTCCACTTGTCACCGCGTCATACTCTTTTTTGCCAAGCTATAAATATTTTGCAATTTCAGTTCCTAGGTTTACAAAGTTACCGATGTTGTTTTACCGGTGGGAGGGAAGCGCTGTGCCGCGCTTCCCGGCTGCATGGGTACCACCATCTTGCTTGTTTCTCCAGTGAAACAGCTTGGCTGTGTTTCGGAGAGAAGGGCAAGACAGGCAGTGTAATTACTGGCACAGAGACTTAACATCTTATGTCTCAGGATAGGCAACACATAGATAAGTTACCTGGGCTTGTTCCAGGTAAACTATTTTATGTTCATGGGCGACGTCGACCACTTACCATCAGGTGGCACGTTTGCCAGTTTGCCTATCCAAGTAACATTTAAAAAAAAGTTACATTTGCAGTGAATAAATCATTGTACCTACATGGAATTATAGGTGTAGATACCTAGATATAATTAAGTTCAAGGTAACTTGAAACATGAAGGTGAACAGAATGAAAAAGGGGAGGCGGGGGGGGGGACTCCCTAGACGGTTATGTGGGACTCGCTGCGCCTGGTTAGGTGGACGCAGCTCTACACACTAAAACCCGGCGAGTGCCATAAATGCCGCTTTTGGTGAAGTGCCCCGGATCTGTTGAGCAACGCGGCACCTCGAAAACTGTTCCGAATGAACAAAACACAAAATAACCATTAATTAATGGGAAACCAATGGGAAACAAGGTAGTTTAGTACTACACTTTTATATGTGAATTCGTCTAAAGACATCGAAAACATAAGCAAAGCAAATTTATAAATTTGTATTAATTCATACAATATAATAAATGGAACCCATATAAAATTTGATACAAGCGATACACGAATAAACTAGGAATTGGTCAGTAATTATGGATTTAAGAACATCACATTTGATATTTTTAAGTTTGAAAAGTGAGTGAGGTTAAACCTGCATATGAGCTGGGAATATAGACCATAGGCATAATATAGAAGGACTGGGCATACCTACGAAAAAAAGGTCACCTACAACTCAAATCGGCACTTAACATGGCTACCATTGCTAGGGTTTTGACAGCAAAACCGCAAACTATAATATAGAGAAGACTACCACAAACTACTATGAAACTTCTACTCAAGATGGCGGATCAGGCACTCACTTACAGCTGTAAGTTTAAAGAAAGGGGCATCTCCTCTTATTTCCTAACTTCATGACAAGTGACGTTTTACACACACATTGCACACCCGTGTTTGAACGTGTACTTTTTGTACATTTTCATCTTTTTTTTCTTTCACTTTCACTGGAAATTAGTCTCAACATCTAAAACGTGAGCAAACCAAATTTTTGAAGCTGTATTTCAAAAGTAATAAATGGAAATCATATAAAATTGATAAAAGTAGAAACAAACGATGGTATAAACTAAGAATTGGTCTATAATTATGGTTTTAAGTTTTTGTTGATATTTTTATACTGTTGATAGTTTAAAAAATAAGTGAGGTTAAATCGACATATATGAGCGGAGAATATATAGTTTAAACACGTCGGCCTATGCTAACAAGTGACGTTTAACACATTGTGTTTGAACGAGTACTTGGCGCGAGACACTACCGTGTCTCCGGATTATAAGTTGTAAGCACAAACATTATGTATAACCGACTTCAAAAAATAAAATAACTAAAAAGTAATAAAATAATCGCGTTTCTTTAATTTTTGTGTCTACAACTAATAATCATCTTGTACTTCTACTAATGTAGAATTTTTGCATTTATCACATCATTATTTGGAGTCGGTGTCAGCTAAGTTCAATAGGTACAGCAACGTCACCGTCGTCCGTCACCGGTAGTAGGTAGTAGCTACGGTTAACTATTTAAGATTTCCCGGAACTGTCCTTCGTCTTCATCATCAGTCATCATCGTCACCTCCTCCTTTTTGTTGAAGTCAGTTAAAAATTAAAGAAACGCATTTTATATTACTTTTTATTAGTTATTAATTTTTTGAAGTCGGTTCTTATTTAAAAAAATATTTATTAATTTTTTGTGATTCCGAAATTCGACCATTGCTTTTATTTTTGTCTGAAATATGGGTAGAACTGATATAGGCATTGCTCATATTAGACAGCGCCGTTTTAATGAGACGAACAAAGAAAGAGTTTAAACTTTAAACTAATAAGAAAAACCGATTTGGAATTGTGTGGACGATACTAATTATACGTGTGATTGCAATCATAGCAGATTGGCTGCCATTTGGTTGATTTAGTTTACCTGGATGATGTGCTAATTTTATTACTTGTCGATGTAACAATTGTATAGGATTGCACAACACGGACCGGCCACAGCACGGAAAGAGTCTTCCCACATGGTTAGTGGCCGCCCAACATTTCGTGTCCCCTAAACGCGGCCTCATAATTATATTCATTCTAATTTAGTGACGTTCTGATGAAGATCTTTGGTGATATCTTATAAAGGAATTCTAAAGGATTTTAAGGCAGCAATTCCGTCGTGATTGCTTTCAAGTATAATATTATGTATTGTTTATTGTGGCACTCTTTAAGACGCCTTAGGAATCTCTTGTCTATTTCGACAAAAATTTTACTCGCAGAGTCTCTGTTCCTATCAATTCTAGATTATGCCGATGCATCCTACATTAACCTTACAGAAGAACAGCTTAATAAGTTTGAGCGCCTTCAAAATATTGCTATTCTTTTTATATTTGGGTTGCGCAAATATGATCACATTTCTGAGTTCCGCGCTAAACTCAAGTGGCTTCCCATCCGCCTTCGCCGGAATGCTCGTATTCTTTCCTTTTTATACAGCATATTAAATGATCCTAAATCTCCACCCTACTTAAAAGAAAAATTCTATTCCGTACGTCGGAGGCTAATGAACTTCGGTCTACTGCAAATCTAGTTCTCCACATCCCCGCTCACTCTACCCATTTCTTTAGTTCCTCCTTTACGGTTAAATCTATTAAACTATGAAATTTATTACCTACTAACATTAAACAAGCAAAAACTTTAAATATTTTTAAATCTTTAGTCAAAAGTTATTACCTATATATCTCTTAATTTATTACTACATATTATATAATTGTCTGTTTATTTTTATAACTTCCTCTGAAATATATCAAGAAAGTTCTATATAAAATATGTGTTTTAGTACATAATATGTATGTATTAAGATTTATGTATGTTGTGCATTTATTATTATTATTGTTTTGTATGTTTGTGTAGGTATATGTATATTTATATGTATACATGTAGGTATATATTATCATATGTATTTTACATTATTCATTAAAATTTGTTAAGTGATACAAATCATTAATAAAATATATAGTTGCACCTGCCTTATAATTTTTATAAAACATTTCCATTACCCAAAGGTTAATCGTTAAAGAAATCGCTTTTCAGCGATAAAGTCGCCTTTATGTCCGCATGTTTCTTTTTGTTTTGCTATTCTGTTATATTTTAGTAATGTGTGTGCATAATAAAGAATATTCATTCATTCATTCATTCATTTTGTACTTACAGTTTATAATCAACTTATTCTTCTCCTAATGTAAAATATTTGCGTTTACCACGTCTTATAGTTACTTTTGGAGTCGGTGTAAGAAAAAGTTAGTTTTTTTTTATATTCTAAAATAGTGATTCCGAAATTCCATGACTGATTTTATTTGTCTGAAATATGTATGCCTCTCATAATAGACAGCGCCGTTTTAATGAGATGAGCAAATAAAGAGTTTAAACCATTTTAAACTAATACAATTATAACTTGGGATTTAACTGGATTAATAACAAGTCCATTACATTTGCTCCATTCACATACAATTTCTAGATCTTCATTCATTCATAACAAAATCATATTAGAAAGATTCTCAACAGAAAACTGGATATAGATTTGGAGATCATCTGCATACATGTGGAAGAGAGACGATATTGATTGAGTAATTGTATTTATGAACAAAGCAAAGAGCAAAGGAGACAGAACGCCACCCTGAGGCACGCCAGCAGCGATGTTGGACCACGATGAATAGCTGTCACCCGATCGAACTCGCTGTCGTCGGCCCACAAGATAATTTTTAAACCAGTCAACCACAGATGGCGAAAAATTAAGAGTTAGTAGCCTGCTTACTAGAATATCATGGTCAATAGTATTAAAAGCATTACTAAAATCTAGTAAAGTAAGTATCGTAAGCTGTTTATTATCCATTCCCAACCAAATGTCATCAGTGACTTTAACCAGGGCAGAAGTAGTGCTGTGACCAGGTCAAAATCCTGATTGAAATTAGATTTTTGATTGAAAAGATTATTTAAGGTTACATAGTGCGACACTTGATGATGAACTAGGCGTTCGAGAACTTTAGAAAGGAATGGAAGTATAGAAATAGGACGGAAATCAGTAACAGAATTAGGTTTTAGTATTATTGGCAAAGGGATTACTTGGGCGCTTTTCCAAACAGATGGAAAGACACCGCAGGATATAGAATAATTAAAGATATGGACGAGAATAGGAGCAATTACATCAAGGATAGGGATAATTATATTTGGGCTAATGTTGTCTTCACCGATGGCATTCGATGAAATGGACAAAATATTCTTCTTAATATCGCATACAGTGAATTGACTGAAACATAACGGTGGAAAGTCAGGTGTTGGGAAAGAAGAAATAATGTTAAGCATGTGAAATTTAGTACTAGAATTGTACGGAGTATTTGTGGTAGTGATATGTGAATTTAGGAGGTTCCTGTCAATTGTGAATGAAGTAGTAGTTTCTGGATTTTTTCCGACACCTAATAACTTAAGAAACCTCCAAATTTTAGCTGGGTCGCCATCCTCAACAGAAGCATGAATGTAGCGTCTTCGATTCCTTATTTGAATGTATCTCTCACGGTGCTCAGTAGAGTTGCATTTTTTAAATTTAGATTTTGCTTTATGTTTTTTAATGATAAAAGCCTTTATTTCATCTGTCAAACAGGGAGCAGGATGATGCTTGACTTTGACTGGTCGAGTTGGAGCATGATTATCAAATAAATTTAGTATAAAAAAATTAAGCATTTCAATTAAAGAGACGCATTAATTTTATTACTTTTTAATCTTTTACTTTTAAAGGCGGTTTTAATTTTTTGTAAAAAAATATTATTTCTTAATTTTGTTCATGAAACAATTTTTACGGAAACTAGAGAAAACAATATGTTTTTTGTTCATTTTACATCGACAAGTAATAAACTGAGCACATCATCTAGGTAGACTATTAGTCAACCAAATAAGCATTACTGAGAAAAGCTCAAAAATAATTCTTGATCAAATTAATTTAAGACCAAATTGGAAACACCACCTTTCAAACAAAAAAAAAAAACAATTAACGAAATCCATTCACAATCAGTGGAGTAATCGTGTCACATACATACAAAAAAAAATACAAGAATTGAGAACCTTCTCGAGAAGCGGGCGCTCTCGTCTCGTATGGTGAATGGCGAATGCCAGCAAAGTCAAACGTACGTGCGTAGAGTACCTATTCCTATGTGCTAAGTCCGTAAAATCCGTTGTTGATATTCAATAAGTAGAAAAAAGGACAGAAGTCGGAATATTTACATAAAGAAATGAGAATCCATCTCTCTACGACGCAGCTCTACCCACTAAAACCCGGTGAGTGCCACTAATGCCGCCTTTGGTAAGGTGCCCTGGATCTAATGAGCAGACAGGGCACCTCGACGGCCAGTCAGTCCCCTAAGGGACCGACGCCACCTCTAGAGAGGTTTCACCGCAGCACAGAACAACCCCTCCCATCGTCGGGAGAGTACAATGGGGTGAGGTTCCTGTCCTCACCCCTTGCCCCTTCTCTTTTGTCCCCTCTTCTTATAAGAGGGGTATATGGAGCCCCCTCGGCTCAATTAGCTTCGCTCAATGTGCCGGGCTCACCCTATTATTTTTATAGAATAAGTTACTCCTTATAATATTAGCTATCTGCCAGTGAAAGTCGTCAAAATAAGCCCCGCTGTTTCAGAGATTTGCCGGAACAAACACCCAGAGAAGCAAACAAAAATTGTTTTTTTTATGTAAGTACATGTACCGTATGTACTTTCATATGCATTTAGTGTATAGCTGTTAATTTGGAATTACAAATAGGCACTTTATCTATTTATTTGTATAGAAAAATACAACCATGACTGCATCATGCCGTCACGGCTTTCGAGTCAATTTTATCTTCAAGCTGCGCCAATACATCGAAAAAATTAAAACCTCTCAGAAAAATCGATGCCACAGTCGACAAGGAGGAAAGTATTTTGTTGCTAACTAGCCTCGACCAATCGAGAATCAATAGTATATAGTATATAGCTATTAAATTAACGAGGAACAATAATTACGCGTGTATATAAAACCTGCTTGGGAATTTATTATCTATTTATAGCTTTTTTTCGGGGAAATGCTTTAAACATAAGCTACACATTTACTTAAAGTACAAAAGAGAGTGCATAAAAAAATATATAATTAATTCTTTTGTTTATAGAACCTAATTTGGATACCATGGACTTAAGAAAATTTATAAGCTCTTGCAAATATGTATAGTTAAATGTTGTTCGAAAAGATCTTCTTTTTTCAAAGATAAAAAAGCATCATGTTTTCGTAGCAAAAAGGCAAACGGGGTGCTTTATAATATGAATGAATGAAGGAATGAATACACTATTCTGCGCACTCAAAATTACAAACATAAAACAATACAATTAAAAATATATAGTTTTGGTTAATAAGATACATCTATTTATTCATTTATATTTTATAAATAGGAAACCTTTGTATTTCTGTATGTTTGCATCGAATAAATTAAAAATCTACTTATCCGATTCCAAAAATTTTTCACCATTAGAAAGCTAAATCATCCCCAAACATGGGCTTCATTTTATTCCAAAAAATTCAAAGTTTCTACGGAAATAATATTTGCCTTATTTAGTATTAATCCCTAATTACATCAATTGTAATGTCCAAAACGACGTACTTAATTACTGTCAAACGCATATTTATAGATGTGAACTGGGTGGGCACTGGACGAACGCAACAAGTGTTTGAATAATAAATATAGGTATCGAGCTGTGTTACATTATCACACGTTTGCATTTTACAATATTAACTTAACTTAACTTGTTTATTTTTTTATCTCATTCTAGCAAGGAAATACATAACCTACGTCTTCAAACTATGCGGGCGAAGCCTGGCGATAGAAATAGTTATTAATAAGACTGTAAATCATCCCACAGCTATGATCAGATCAAAAATATATATCATTAATTAGTGTAATATAAATAGACGCAGAAATCTTTTGTAAAGATAATTACTAAGGCTTGAGACCGAAATAATCGGGAGCTATAACACTTTTGTTGACATAAAATCAGTGCGGGTTTACACAGTAATCAGTAGATGCGTGGGAGGAATAAGAAAAAATAGCGACTCTAACAAACTGAAGATCAGGAGATTTTTTAATGTGTGCGCTGGCTCAAAGATGCTCAATTAAGTAGATAGGCTGCTAAAGAGGAATATTCTGGACAATATGATCCCGTAATAAAATAAACAATTATTTTTATTACTTCGGAATTCGGAATATTTGTATGCTACTTTTCCAGTACCTACCAAATTTATTAAGTCAAATGGCGTAGTCTAGAAGTACTAGGTAATTATAGTTAAAGGAAGTGTGATGCCATAGACAAGTAGACAAGGTTACATATGAAAAAATATCTAAATAACTATCAGAACCAATCTATCGTATCACAAGTTGAAGCAAGCATTTGCCATATTTATACAATTTTATTACAATCGGCAGAAATGATTCTTATAGAAACGAACAAGAAACGAACATACTCGCGACTTGAGCTTTTCATGTTAAGTTTGAAAAAAAATTGATAAGAGCCAATGCACACAAGGCCTTTTTTTCTTTAACGCCGGGAAATGCTCTGTGGCATCCCGCTAGGGAATGGGTCTCCCCAGGCGGGTATGTGGGACTCGCTGCGCCCGAAAGCTGGTAAGTAAATGCAGCTCTACTCACTAAAACGCGGCGAGTGCCCCGGATCTAATAAACAAACAGGGCACCTCGACGGCCAGTCAGTCCCTCAGGGGACCGACTCCACCTCCACAGAGGTGTCCTAGCCCCTTGCCCAAAAAAACATCTGACTTCTTATAAGAGTTCACAAAGAGTTCCTTCGGCCCAATTCTCTTCGATCGAAGGTGCAGCGGCTCACCCTAGGTTACTGAGCCCCACCGCCGCGATAAGGCCTGAACCATGGTGGGGACGCTTTCATCTAGTTCTGTTAAGATCCGTTAATTCAGCTGCGTCTCGATTCTGCAACGCCTCGGCCGCATTGTAATCACATAATCCTTAATTATTTTGAAATGTCTATAATACTGTGTTGTACTAAAAAGTTTTCATGTGTTTGTACTGTATGGCTAAGGTTTTTCTCTTACTTTATTTACATTATCCTAAAATCTTTTAAACAGTATGAAATAAAGAGAGGTTCAGAATTGTGTATCAACGTAGATTTTTCGATAGGCTAGACTTTTCAGCCTGTTGTTCTTTAAGCTTCAATCGAAACAGCACATCAGATGAATCAAAAGCAAGACAAAGTTGTCATACCATAGAAATATTAAGATCCGAACTTATTTCAAATATCTGTACGTCATACGCACTAAGCGCCAAGCGGTTACCCGCGGCTTTGCTCGCGTTAATGTAGATTAAGAAATAGATACAATTTAGCTCACTGTTCCTTGGTAACGGATAGAGCATTATTAAGACACTTATATTTACACTCTTCATTGGTTTGGCTC
This sequence comes from Helleia helle, assembly GCA_963853865.1. NCBI lineage: Eukaryota > Metazoa > Arthropoda > Insecta > Lepidoptera > Lycaenidae > Helleia > Helleia helle. The sequence continues at coordinate 14,337,769 of OY971420.1, forward strand.
AGCATTCAAAATGTTATAAGTATGTTAACAGAATGAAAGTCAACTATTCTTTATTTTTTCTTGAAGTTTGTTTCTGATTCGACAGCCAATGGAAACTAATTAGGAATTTTAACATGTCTTAACGCACTTATATTTGAAAACCAAGTGAAACTGGACACCGAACGAACACTACCGACCGAACGAACATCAAACGAACAGTTACTAATTAAATGGGTAAAAATATATATATTTATAATTCAAAGTACCCTCGGTTAAGTTTTCTACGTGAAAGCGTAACAAACAAACTCACAATTATTACATTTATAATACAGACTTATTATGTATTAGATAGTAAGGATGTAACATTTATTTCTATACGCACTACGATGCGGTTACTAATTGATTGATTTGTGTAAATTCATAATTTGTGAACTTATTTACTCGTTATTATAAGAGAAATGTATCTATTATAATCTAAAGCACTGATGACACATGATAATCGACATGAATTACTTTAATAAAAATTGTAACCAAGTCTTAATAAAAGTTTCTTCGCAATAAGAAACATCAACATAAATAAAAAAATGCACATAAATCACATACATGTACATCTGAATATATTGATTATAAATATAAAAATGAGTTTTATTTACCGATATCGCGCGATGTAATCTCGTTTTCTTTTATATCTCAAATGACAGTCCTTGATCCCGCACACGATCATTTTTCGCTTTAAATATATTTGAGTGTTGTGTCCCGTTCACTGTTAGAAACTCACTAAACGATTAATCAACTGTTTTCCCTATTCCTTATACTTACTTGTACTTCGCGGGAAAGTGAGTAGGCGTTCTTAACTCATTGGACTTGGAGATAGTATTCATAATTTCATTTTTCTTTTCAGTTTATTTTTCAGTAATAAATAGATGACCGTAAAATATGAGAAAAATATTTTTATCATACATCTCAAAAGGGTAAGATTAATAAATAGGAAAATCGAGCTGATTTTTAAGGACTTTTTAAATCGTATTTGTCATGATTACCATAACAGGATATTTTTTTAACTTGGGTAAATTACCGATGGGAGGGCCAAAAAACCCAACGATGTTTCTCCATTATGCTATTGGAAAACATATGACCCCATCAGCCATACCTTTGCAGGCCCTTCTCCTGTGATGACGTTTTCGTCATCATCCTCCGCCGAGGGCTCCCGGAGACATCTTGCGAGCCCTACAGCTAGGGATCCTAGTGCAGATGGCATTGAGCATATAACTGAAATAGAGCGGTAATGTTGTTTTGTGTGAAAACAAATTCAGCTAAATTTTTGCTGCGACGCTGCGATGGTTCTGGGCTCTGATTGGCCGACTGATGGCTATGATGAATGATCGGTCGATGGGACGTATACAGATCACTGGTTGGTTGAGTTGCTATTATGTCGGTGACAAATCACTGACCAGTTTCTCTATCCGGTTATACGCTGATCCCTAGTCACCCCTTTTACCGGTGGGAGGGAAGCATTGTGCCGCGCTCCCTGTTGCATGGGTACCACCATTTTGCTTGTTTCTCCCGTTAAACAGCTTTATTTTCTTATTAACGCCGGGAAATGCTCTGAGGCATAACGCATATCCCGCGGGGGAGTGGGTCTTCCCATGCGGGTATGTGGGACTCGCTGCGCCCGACAGCTGGTAAGTAGACGCAGCTCTACCCACTAAAACCCGGCGAGTGCCACCAATGCCGCCTTTGGTGAGGTGCCCCGGATCTAGTGAACAAACAGGGCACCTCGACGGCTAGTGGCATTACCAAACCTCGAATGGAGCTTCCAGGTTTGATAGTACATTCCATCTTGTTACAGTCCCAAAAGGTTGCTCAATCGCAACCCCAGAATATACTAGAATCTAGATGTATAACCAACCATAACGTTACAATAAAAGGACAAGCATTAAAAACTTCAGAAATACCAATTGTTATAGATATCAATCAATCCGGTGGGAGGGAAGCGCTGTGCCGCGCTCCCGGCTGCATGGGTACCACCATCTTGCTTGTTTCTCCCGTGAAACAGCTTTGCTGTGTTTCGGAGAGAAGGGCAAGACAGGCAGTAATTACTGGCACCGAGACTTAACATCTTATGTCTCAGGATAGGCAACACATAAATAAGTTGCCTAGGCACGTTCCATGTATACTAGTATATGTTTATGGGCTACGACGACCACTTACCATCAGGTGGTACGTTTGCCAGTTTGCCTATCCAACATTAAAAAAAAACTAATACAGATAGTCTTATAAGCTTAGTTTAGCTTAGAGAAGTTACACAAAATATATTCATAGATACTGACACAACCAGATATCAACCGCATTTGTACGATAGTTCGATCCTAACGACCTCTGAGGGTCAATGGTTAGCGCGTTGGCACTCAAGCCGGAGGTTGCGGGTTCGAATCCCGTCAGGGAACAAAAAAGTTTTTTGTGTTCCTGGGTCATTGATGTGTAGGTATTAAATATGTATATTATACAGGCTGTATTTTTAGGACGGGTCAGTAAGGGCATTATAGTTACAGGAAAACGTTCCTAGGAGACCATCCATAACTTTTTAGGGCATTCTGAACTGCACTCACAGATTTTTGAGAAAGTGTACCGTCAGCAAAATAAATGCAAAAATCCACAAAAAGATATATTTTTATGCCTATCGATCCTACTTCGTATGGGGGTCAAAAGACTTAATGGATTATGGAATCATTCAAGGTATGAGTACCACCTACTAGAAATGTCAGAGAACGCCAAAAACATTTTCCATACATTGTAGGTACTGAAAAACGATACATCGATTCGTAACATTATTTATCGCCAAACAATCCTATTTCTTACTGAGATTAAATTATTATTTAAAGCCCACTGTTTGATCCCCATACGAAGTAAGATCGATAGACATAAAAATATATTTTGTGGATTTTTGCATTTATTTCGCTGACCGTACATTTTATCAAAAATCTGTGAATACAGTTCAGAATATCTTAAAAGTTATGGATGGTCTCCTAGGAACTATAATGCCCTTACTGACCCGTCTCAAAAATCCAGCCGAAATAATAAAAACCTATAGTATTAAAGTATTAAATATAATTCCGTTCTATGATACCCGTAACACAAGTTCTTCGAGAACTTACCACGGGACCAGATTGACGTGGTGTAAAAGCGTCCATAGACATTATTATTATTATTTATTATCATACAACTATTCCTGTATATTCAATACTAGCTGTTGCCCGCAGCTTCGCCCGCGTTAATTAACTCAACTTAACTACTGTTAGTCACAGCTTGATGTTATATATAGCCTATAGCCTTCCTCGATAAATGGGCTATCTAACACTGAAAGAATTTTTCAAATCGGACCAGTAGTTCCTGAGATTAGCGCGTTCAAACAAATAAACAAACCCTTCAGCTTTATAATATTAGTATATTATATTGATAACTATAATTATTAGTATAAGTGCTCTAATTTTGTTTATACCCAAGATGTAAAAGATTACAGCCTCCAGCGAGACAAGAAATTCCCTTGGATTTTTGTAAATAAAGTCAAGGTTGATCCAGATTGCAATTTAGCAATCATTCTTGGAAAATAGTTGCTTATCTTCGGGATAAGATGTTACCGCGCTACGTGATATGAAGACAGCTGAGACAGAGCTCCCGACACGGCACGAGGCGCCGACGCAGCATCACATTCAATGTCGATTTCCATTAGAAATATTGTTTTAGTCATTTTTATTTCAATCGTTGATGGGGTGGGGTATTGTTTTAATTGTAATTGTTTTATACAATAAATTATTGAAGTTTTTTTTCAAAGTTCGCCTGCCGTTGGACTTATTTTGCATGTGCAAATATGGGACGCTGCTGTGTTTTAGGTTAAAAACCGCCCTGGATGCAGGGCCGGATCTACCAATGAGCTTTTTGGGCTGCAGCCTAGGGCTCCGCGGTTACAAAGGGCCCCTTTTGAAAATAATAGACGATCGATATTATGAAATAAAATAAAATAATTATTAAAAAAACAAAAAACCTGATTGAAAAAAATAACCAAAAACGCAAAAACAAGCTCTATAATTTAGCGTGATGAGCATACAGTGCACCGTGTATTATATTTTATTCGATGCTTACATAAACAACAGATATAAGTATTTTAATGTATTAAAAATATAATTTATCCGTCCTACTCGATGGATTTGGTAAAAAAATTAACCTCACATTATGGCGTTTTTTATTTCTTTTTATGTACACTAGGTACATTTAAAAAATCACTATCAATTTCATCCACTCGTACTATCGTTCTATATACGTTAAAATTCTTACACCCGTTCAGGCTGTACCAGGGAACAGAAATCTACATACATACACTTGAAAAACATTACCCTCCATCTGTAGCAGTCAGGCAAAAAATCATTCCGTTGACCGTCTGCCTGTCAGTCAGTCTGTCAAACCAAAACCTCCGGGTTATAACCTCCCACTGACACGCAATCATAGAATTTGATAAGAAGTTCAGTCTCATATTAGTAAAAAAATCTAAAAACCGTGAATTTGGAATTTCAATCATCATCGTCATCATCATCATCATCATCCTTTATCCGCCCACTCCCACCCATATTAAAAATATGATGAATATTACATAAAAAACACGTTTTTCCGAATCATCAGCGCGCGTCAGATTTTTTTTCTTTTACGTCGGGAAATGCTTTGAAGCATCCCGCGGGGGAGTGGATCTCCCCCGGCGGGAATGTGGGACTCGCTGTGCCCGAAAGGTGGTAATTTGGACGCAGCTCTACCCACTAAAACCCGGCGAGTGCCACCAATGCCGCCTTTGGTGAGGTGCCCCGGCTCTGTTGAGCAAACAACAGAGCACCTCGATGGTTAGTCAGTCCCTCAAGGGACCCCCCAACGTAGGGACAGTACAATGGCTTGAGGTTCCCATCCTCGCCCCTTTTCGCCCTGCTCTATTGTCCCCTCTTCTTATAAGAGGGATACTAAGAGCAGCTCCCTCGGCTCAATTACCTTCGCCCAAGGTGCTGAGCACATCCAAGGCTACTGAGCCCCACCGCCACGTCTAGGTCTGAACCATGGTGGGGACATTAAATCGCCTAGAAAAACGAACAGTGAAATTGAAAAATATACAAAAAGCCGCTTGTCTGGATTTTTTATTATATTCCTACAAAAATAACGTAAAGATAGGAATACGTCAATTCGAAGAGTCTTCAACTCACTGTAGCAATCTGGACATGGAAGACTATTCCATGCGCCGAATATAAGTGGTTCAACTCGTGGCATTACTTTTAATACGGTCCCCTTTTGCTGCGTCACATAAATGCATTTATTTCTCCGACTCCTCTTTCAGGTCTCAGGTAAATATTGTAATCTTACATCCAATGCACGTTTTTTAAGATTTTCTTAATAAAATATTAAATAATATGTATTGAACTGCAGGTTACCAACCCCTTTTTTTCTAGCTGGGAGATGCTCTTAGGCATCCTGCGGGGAGGTGGATTCCCTTGGCAGGAATGTGGGACTCGCTGCGCCCGAAAGATGGTAAGGTAGACGCAGCTCTAGCCACTAAAACCCGGCGATGTTCTCCTCGTCGTGCGGGAACTATGGTCGTCCGCATCAGCGTCGGCAGTACGACCTCCTGTCACCGCCGCGCTCACCTTTTTTTTCTCGCAGGGAAATTCTTATGGATGCAGCCAGGATCTTCGGGTAGATCCTAAACCAATGTGGGACTCGCACCTGGGAGTGCTCACACTAACTCAAACTGCGAGCATCTTCAGTCGCTTTTTGAGGGTCCTGGATATGCAGGCAACAGACATGATCACCTCAGCGACAGTCTGGCCCCCGCGAAGGACAGACTACTCCTCGTTAGGGGGAACTGCCCAGCCGCTAGTAAGCAGTCCCGACGATGTCGTGCCATACAGACCGAGGTTCCCATCCTGAGCCCGACACGAACATAGGGGCGATACTGGAGGCGCATGAAGTAGTGCGACCTAAACACCCCGGTTCGTCGCCCGCGGGAAGAGACCTGGTCGGCGGCCTCCTCTCTCACCCGCTCGTCGGCCTCCTTTGGGGATATTACTGACTCGTAGAAGGAGAAGGTGGAAGGTGATTATACTGTGCCGCCGGTCAACCCACTGCTCCAGGATTGGACCGACAGCCAGCACCGTGCGATGACCCTCGGCTCCACCAGCCGCTCCTTCCACTCCCGGAGCACCCACTTTCTTAGGCGCCTCCGGCAGCTCTCCTCTCTTTCAGCCTCGTCATCGTCCGAGACCTCTACCTTCTCGGCGTCTCTTCTCCGACAGGAACGAGATAGCCAACCCATGATATTGTCCTATACCAGGGGTTGGCAAACAATATCGACCTATATATTTGTAGCACGAAATTGCTGAGAGGTTACTTTATAAATTATATGGCATAACTACATATTTATACTTAACCTCTCAATTTTCGTTTTCAATAATGCTGTCCAGTTGTTTCAATGATATTTATTAGATATAGTTTCTTATTGTCATATTTTTTCTTATACCGTATACCTACATAAATTTAGAAAACAGCAAGTTTTTGATTAAATGGCAATGAATTGCCTAATTTTGTGGGCCCCTGAAATGGTATTAGCCCAAGGCCCCACGAATTCACGATCCGGCCCTGCCTGGATGTAAAAAATGATAACATGTCACTATAGTAATAGAAGACAAAAGAATTTATTTTTAGTACTTATTTCTATAAAATAATCCTTATCCTTACTCCTTACTAATATTATAAATTATAGAAAGTAACTCTGTCTGTCTGTCTGTCTCTTCTTCACGCCTAAATCACTGAACAGATTTGGATGAAATTTGGCACAAACATAGTTTGAAACCGGAGAAAGGGCATAGGATAGTTTTTATCCCGGATAACCCACGGGAACGGGATTTATGCAGGTAAAACCTCGGGACTATCTATCTTCTGAACCACGGAATAGATTTGGGTGAAATTTTGATATGAAAATACTTTGAAACTTAACGCAGGACTTAAAATAGTTGTTATCCTGAAAATCCCACCGGGACGGGAACTATGCGGGTAAAACCCCGGGACTGTCTATCTTCTAAACTACGGAACAGATTTGGGTGTTTGATATGAAGATACTTTGAAACTTAACGTAGGACCTAAAATAGTTGTTATCTTGAATATCCCACGGGAACGGGAACTATGCGGGTAAAACCCTGGGACTGTCTATCTTCTAAACCACGTAACAGATATGGGTGAAATTTGATATGAAGATACTTTGGAACTTAACTTAAAATAATTGTCATCGTGAAAATCCCACGGGAACGGGAGTTGTGCAGCTAAAACGCCGGGACTATGTATTTGTTAAACCACTGAACCGATTTCATTTCATATGGAGATATAGATACCCTAGGAGGGTACCGGTCGCGCAAGCACCGGAGAATCCCTTGTGGAGCACATTCAAATGGCTACAGATTCCGTGCTACAACAGATCCCATCCACAGAGATCGTGATTGTTGGTGATTTCAACGCCCATCACACCGAGTGGCTCGGCTCTCGTACAACCGATCATGCGGGAAGATCTGTTTACGAGTTTGCCTCAGCATATGATCTGACACAATTGGAGGTATCACCAACTCGTATCCCTGATGTGGAAGATCATACGCCTTCCCTGTTGGACCTTCTGCTGACCTCTCACCCGGACAATTACGTGGTCTCCGTGGACGCTCCACTTGGCTCATCGGACCACTGTCTGATCCGGAGTTCTGTACCTGTCGCAAGCCCATAATGGCCTCGTTTTGCGGGCTGCCGCCGCGTTTGGCACTATAGGTCAGCTGATTGGGACGGGATGCGGTCCTTCTTTGCATCCTACCCATGGGGGCGAATTTGCTTCTCGCTGGATGATCCAGACATCGTTGCCGATTCCGTTGCCGATGTGGTGCTGCAAGCCACGGAGCTTTTCATTCCTAGCTCTGCAGTGCCTATAGGCGGCAAATCCAAGCCCTGGTTTGGTGAAACCTGTAAGATGGCTGCACGCCATAAACGGTTAAGCTACCGAGCCTGGGCCAAAGCATCGATGTCCCAGGATGTAAAGACCAGCGCATTGAAAAAGGAGTATAACTTTACCTCCAGGTCCTTCATAAGAGCTATTGCTGAGGCAAAAGCGGAGTACGTGAACAGAATTGGCGAGAGATTGGTTCGACTTCCTTCGGGAACTCGTGCATTCTGGTCTCTTGCCAAGGGTCTTCTGTTCAAGGGAATTTTTGTAAGCCATCCCTACCATCTCTGCACATGAGGAATGACTCGTTGGCCCACACCGCGAAGGAGAAGGCCGATCTTCTTCCAACTCGACTTTGGATGACCAGGGAAAAATACCACCGACGATCCCTCGGTGTGATACTTCAATGCCGGAAATAATTTTCCGACAGAGCTCCGTACGCAAAGCACTCTTTTCGCTGGACATCCATAAGTCGATTGGGTCTGACGGCATACCTCCATAATGCAACGAACTTGTGCTCCTGAGGCCAACTCAGGAGCACAAGTTCGTAGCATTCCTTACGCGTCTTTTCCGACACTCTTACTCATTAGGCATCGTGCCATGCTCGTGGAAGACAGCTTTAGTACACCCGATCCCTAAGAAAGGGGACCGCTCAGACCCGTCCAACTACAGACCAATAGCCATAACTACCTTGTTCTCAAAGATTATGGAATCCATAATCAACTGCCAGCTCCGGTGATATTTGGAGGAGCACCAGCTGATTAGCGATCGCCAATATGGCTTTCAACGGAATCGCTCAGCTGGTGATCTTCTAATATTCCTAACGCAACGATGGGCGGAAGCAGTTGAGAGCAAGGGGGAGGCACTGGCGGTTAGTTTGGACACAGCGAAGGCCTTTGATCGGGTGTGGCATAAAGCACTTCTTGCAAAGCTACCATCTTATGGACTTCCCGAGAAATTATGTATGTGGATCACCAGTTTTTTGGCAGACAGGAGCATTAAGGTCGTTGTCGACGGTGCATGCTCGGACCTCAAGTCTGTAAATGCTGGTGTTCCCCAAGGCTGTGTACTATCTCCAACCCTGTTTCTTCTGCATATCAATTATATGCTGAAAACCAGCGGCATTCATTGCTATGCGGATGACAGCACTGGAGATGCTTTATACACTGGCCGCCCTAATATTTCTCGGGAACAAGTCGATGAGTGTCGGAACAAACTTGTGTCTGAAATCGAGTCTCTGCTGGCCAGAGTCTCGGAATGGGGGCGACTTAACCTAGTCCAATTTATCCCAACAAGATACAAGGTTGCGCGTTTACCGCTAAAAAAATCACCCTTCGTCGTTCCTCTACAATTTGAAGGCACTTCCCTAACCGCCTCAGCCAGCATTGGGATAATTGGCGTCGATATATCGAGAGATGTGCAGTTTCGTGGTCATTTGGAAGGAAAGGCTAAACTAGCCTCGAAGAAACTCGGCGTGCTCAATAGGGCGAAGCAGTATTTCATGCCTTCACACCGCCTTTATCAGCCTATATAGGCCGGATCTGCGCCTTGTATAATTACAAGGCGCAGATCCGGCCTCACATGGAATACTGCTCTCACCTCTGGGCTGGAGCGCCCCAATATCAGCTCCTTCCATTTGACCGCATTCAACGCCGGGCGGCTCGAATCGTCGACGACAATGTTATCTCCAATCGGTTTGATTCTTTGGCGCTGCGTAGAGATGTCGGATCGCTCTGCATCTCCTAACGCATCTACCACGGGGAGTGCTCTGAGGAATTGTTCGGACTAATACCTGCAGCAGAATTCCACCACCGGACATCGCGGAAAAACTCCAAATTTCACCCATACCATCTCGATGTCCAGAAATCCACAACAAATCGATTTTTACGGCATTTCCTGCCTCGCACGACTAATATATGGAATCAGCTGCCTCCTACGGTGTTTCCGAACCGATACGACTTAGGGACCTTCAAGAAAAGAGCATACTCATATCTGAAAGGCCGGCAACGCACCTGCTAATCCACTGGTGTAGCTGGTGTCTGTATATGTCGCTCTTCTCTTACCATCAGGTGAACCAACTATCCGTTTGCCCCCTCTTCTATAGAAAAAAAAGATAGTTTGGAACTTAACGTAGGAGTTAAAATAGTTGTTATCCTGAAAATCCCACGGGAACAGGAGTTGTGAAGCTAAAACGCTGGGACTGTGTATTTGTTAAACCACTGAACCGATTTGATGATATGGAGATAGTTTGATACCCAAGGTAAGATGTAAGAGATGTATAAGTGTTACAAGAAGTTATTTAGTTGTGTCAGTAGATGGCGTTAACATAAAATGTAGATCACGCTATCTATTACAAGACGCGAATCCTTATGAGGATCGCACCTTTGTATTGCACTCATTTTTAATGAATACTGTTACCTTATATTAGTAATTTATACCAAATAATTTATTAAGCATTCGTGATATTATAAAAAAGGAATACGAATATATATAATAATAAAATATACCTAGGTAACACTGAAAATGTTTAGAAAATGAAAAACGGCTTAATGTAGAAAGTTGCCAATACTTTTATTGTTTTTCGAAGTACTCTCCGTTTCTTTCTACACATCGTCGCATTCGATGGAACCACTGAGAAAAGCAGTGGGCCAATTCTCGAAAGGAAACAGCCACTGAGCTGATTGTCTTTTGGTTTCGGGGTCGTAGCAATATATCCAGCTTTCATCACCTGTGATGATGTCAAATACAGCATTTGAGTTACCGCCGTTGAACTTATCTAACATTTGGCGACACCAGTCCATGCCATGCCAACCAACGACCAGAAACGCCTCCGTTTCTGGTCGTTGGTTAAAGTATGGGGAATCCATCTGGTACAAAGCTTCCTGACGCCTAAATGTTCGTGTAATATTTTTTGAACTTGACTCATACCAATGCCTAGGCTTGCCCGTATCTGCTGATAGGTCACTCTCTTATCTTCCTCTATCATGCGTCGCACAGCACTGATGTTATCTTCAGTAGTCGCTGTTAAAGGACGTCCCTCACGCGGATCATCACTGAGATTGCTACGTCCACGCTTAAACTCGTTAAACCAATTGTAAATAGTGGCACGAGATGGGGCTTCATTAAAAAATGCTAATCGCAGCCTATCATAGCTTTGTTGTTGAGTAAGCCCACAACGAAAGTCATAATAAATCATTGACCGAAAATTTTCTCGCGTTATGTTCATTTTCACGTGTAACAAGAGTTTTAGATTTGCCGCCAATTCACAAAAACAAATGACAAATGAATGCTACTATTATTTATTATTATTATTTTCATTTAAAGGCATTAGCTACTACGCTATTAGCCATACAAAATACAATATTCGGTCTGTAATACGGAGAAATGGCGGGAAACCCCAAGGAGCGCGGCTTCGCCCCTCTAGCCCCCATCAATCAACCATCATTCTCTATTCCATCCACCGAAGGCAGTCCACCACAATATTCGCCAACCAATCACAATATATAAAGATCAAGTTTTTAAAACAAACACTATAGAAGACCACTCCGAATGGACAAAACACGAAATAACAATTAATTAACGGGAAACCAAAAAAACACAACCACCCGTCCCGATGTTTCCCGCCATTTTTCAATGAATGCTACTACATTAGGTTACCAAAGAGTTCTAAAATTGAAATTCAAAAAAAGTTTTCATTTTCAATTTTTCTAACTGGCCAGTTCTAAACATTTTCAGTGTTACCCACGTATGAATCTATACAGATAAATAAAATTGGAGTGTCTGTTTGTAACATTTAAATAACCGCTTTTTATTAAATGCATATAGTTTTATTTAATGTATACACGGTACAATACAAATACACAAAATAGCATTTTTTACATTTTTTGTCTGTCTGTCTGTCTGTTTGTTCCGGCTAATCTTGGAAACGCCTGTGCCGATTTTGACGGAACTTTCACTTACAGATGGCTGATGTACTAAGGAGTAACTTAGGCTATAAAAATAATCATCATCAATCCGTCTACGGCTGTAAATCTAAGTAAACGCGGGCGAAGCTGCGGGTAACAGCTAGTTATCCTATAAATTATCAGTAATTGAAGTTAATTTTGTAAAGAGCTAGCTGCTAGACTATCGCGATCTTTATTCATTACTGTATACGCCGATGGCACATCCACAGTTTATTCTATATTATATACGCAAAAAACTACGAGTATGTATGAAACGTGGTCTCTAAACCAATACCAACCTTACTAACAAAAATATAAAACTAAGTACCAACATAATATCATTAATGGTGATGCACTGAGGCTGAGGCTGAGGCTGAGGCTGAGGCTATGGTGGTGTCTGGAAAAAAATTATCGATATCGGTTACAGAGATTGTTTTCAGTGGGAATTTAATTTTATTTTCAAAAAATTGAAACCGACTTCAAAAAGTAAAAAATAGACTAAAAAGTAATAAAATAATTGCGTTTCCTTAATTTTTGTGCCTAGAACTTATAATTAACCTGTTATTTAACTAATTACAATCTTTGCGTTTACCAAGTCATTGTTGTTACTATTGGAGTCGGTGTCAGCAAAGACAGGTAGGTAGGTACAGCAACAAATATGATACCGGTGACTGACGACGGTTTTGGGGCTGTATGGTCTATTTAACTTAGCTTACTGCACATCCGAGGTGGTCCCATGATAAGGAAACCAGGATCTGATGATGGCATCCCAGAGAATTCGAGGGGAACTTTCGAAATTCGTAGGAGCGACTAGTGCACTTAATATTTTTTTAAATAAGCATTTTAAAGCACTACAATTTAATGAAGATCTAGAGTCGATCTGTTGCTGGAGCTGGAAGACAGTCGAGGGAACTTCTCGACGATTTACTTCAGTAACCTTGTGTTTGGGCTTGATTAATTTGTATTGATGAGAACTTTACAACTAGATGGGTTATGACTGTGATTGGGGGTTTGATGATGAAGACGAAGCTCAGTTAAGGGAACTCCTAAATAGTTTACAGTAGCTACCTTATGATTTGACTTAATTATTTTCTACTGATGAGAACTTTGCACCCATATGGGCAATACGTGCCATTACAGGTCTGATGATGGAGACCATAGACAGTCGAGGGAACTCCTCGCCGATTTGCAGATTTTGTTGGGCTAACTTCATACGGTTAAATATGCCAAAATTTCTATCTCTGTATGTTTTCTTGAATGAATCACTAAAAATTAAAAAATTAAACAAAAATTATAACCGACTTCAAAAAATAAAATAACTAAACAGTAGTAAAATAATTGCGTTTCTTTAATTTTTGTGTCTACAACTAATAAATCATCTTGTACTTCTACTAATGTACAATTTTTGCGTTTACCACGTCATTATTGTTACTTTTGGAGTCTGTTTGTTTAAACGTGCTTTAATGGAAAATGTTTCCATTAAAGTACGTTTTCCATAAAATCACCAAGCCGGCATGTTTTTATACCTCATATATCTCATAAACACAAATATTTTTTCTCATATTGTTTTAAAGAACCACTCGATGACAAACGGACAATTTCTTCCAAATAAATGATCATAAATGGGCGCACTTTTAAGCAATAATCATCCGAAAACGTAACTTTAGAAAATTACAAGCCGACTGTCAAATGCTCATAACACTCTTTGACTTTTGTTTGAAATGAAATGAGTAGAAGAGTTATAGGCCGATAGATACAGCTTCTGTTCAGTTCTCAGTGTTATCTTAACGGATTGTAGCAGTCATTTAAAATAGAATTCCGTTCCATAATCCGTGCTGGTTCTGTAATTAAGTTACCTTTTGGTTTAGATATATGTTGGTACCTAGATCGGCTTAGAGAGCACGTTTTTTTCCACGTTTCATACCTCGATCCTCGTTATTTTTGTATAGGAACTTCGCAAGACTGTTTCACACAATAACACCCACGCAGCCCTAAATGTTACCTCCGTCATTTTTGCCCGAATGACGTATCTGTCCAAACTCCAAATACGATAAAAAACTGTCAAGCCGTAGATGTTGCTTTGATCAAGAACAAAGGGAGATCAAGAGAAAAGGGAATACTTAAATAACTTGAACACGGGAGAGGAAATATTGCGCAAATATTGAACACGTGACGAACTCACGGACCCTATACTTTTATTTTTGGTTAATAGCTACTAGCGGTGCCAGCCTTACGGCATTCCTAAACACGAGAGAAAATGGTTTTAGTCGCTCACGTTTTTGGGGGTTCTGTGTTTCAACGAAACTTTGTTCTAATCTGTATTTATAGAATGTATGACAAAAATCATTTTACAAAAAATTTAAACTAAAAAGTAATAAAATATTATATATATTGACAAAAATAACTGTGTTTCTTTAATTTTTGTGCTTACAACTTATAATCAACTTAATCTTCTACTAATGTACAAACTTTGCGTTTACCACGTCACTATTGTTACTTTTGGAGTCGGTGTCAGCCAAGGTAAGTAGGTAGGTAGGTTCCCATGGTTCAGGCCTTGACGTGGCGGTGGAGCTCAGTAGCCTAGGGTGAGCCCAACACCTTGAGCGAAGCTAATTGAGCCGAGGGGGCTCTTTGTACTCCTCTTATAAGAAGAGGAGACAAAAGAGCAGGGGGAAAGTCGTGAGGATGGAAACCTCACCCCATTGTACTGTCCCGACGTTGGGAGGGGTTATCCTGTGGTGCGGGACAACCCCTCTATGGAGGTGGCGTCGGTCCCTTGCGGGACTGACTAGCCGTCGAAGTGCCCTGTTAGCTTAACAGATCCGGGGCATCTCAACAAGGCGGCACTGGTGGCACTCACCGGGTTTTAGTGGGTAGAGCTGCGCCCGTTTACCATCTTTCGGGCGCAGCGAGTCCCACGTACCCACCTGGGGAGACCCACTCCCCAGGCGGGATGCCTCAGAGCATTTCCCGGCGTAAAAGAAAAAAAAAGGTAGGTAGGTAGGGTACAGCAACAAATACGACACTGACTCCAAAAGTAACTATAATCTATATAATATATTATAATGTACAATGATACAACAATTTATTATAATGATTTTTTGTAGTATAATATAGTATAATGATTTTATTTCTTAATTTTTAGTGATTTCGAAATTCGTCGTCTTGGCGTTCATTGAAAGAGGCCTATGTTCAACAGTGGATGGATAAATGATGATGATGATGATGATTACGATGACCGCGACATACTATGGTGCTATCATATTGATTAGGATGCAACCATATAGCATCCTAAACAATTGTTACAGAAACAAGCATCAACAATAATTGTTACAAGTAATAAGTAAAATGAGCATATCATCAAGGTAAACGAAATCAACCGAATAGACATTATTGGGAATAACTAAAAAACGGCTTGTCAGATCTTAATAAAATTAATATGGGACTAAATCACAACATAAAAAACACCAGTTTTCAAACAATACAAAAAAAACATACAGACGAATTGAGAACCTCCTCTTTTTTTGAAGTCGTTTAAAAAACGACAATCTTCGGGCTTTTAGCACTTTTAGGGAAGTTTGTTGAACGCACGACGACAAATACATCAGCAGACGGCGGATGCATAAGCCAATGTCTGCTATGTCTCTCTTCCTCTGTCCACACGTCTGTCAGACGCCAAACGTTGCGCTGAAACCGTCCGAACCGTGTCACAAAAACGACAGCAACCGGATTTGTGATGCCGGATGCATCTGCCGACGTTGAATATCTACGATAGACCAGCAAATCATCCAATCTACACGTCAGCGGACGCATCTGCCGATGATGACTGCCCATGCATCTGTCTACCTGTAGAGGGGCTATAAGTGACAGTTGACACATTGTACAAACGCTTACTTTGTAACCGACTTCAACAAAAAGGAGGAGGTTCTCAATTCGATTGGTAATTTTTATGTATGTACACAGAATTCCCCGTCAATTGTGGAACGATTTTCAAAATTCTTTTTTTATTTGAATGGGTATACTTGCCAAATAGTTCCATGATAAGGATACATGTCTGATGATGGTATCCTAGAAAAAACTAAGGGGAACTTTCGAAAATCGTAAGAGCAACTACGCTTAATATTTTTTTAATCAAGCAATTTAAAGCACTACAATTTAATGAAGCTCTAGAGTCGATCTGAAGCTGGACATAGACAGTCGAGGAGTTCCCTCGGCTGTCTATGGTTAATATGCCAAACTGTCTATCTCTGTATGTCTTTCTTTAATGAATCACAAAAAAAAATAAGTAATAAAAAAAAATTAACAAAAATTATAACCGACTTCAAAAAATAAAATAACTAAAATGTAATAAAATGATCGCGTTTCTTTCATTTTTGTGTCTACAACTAATAATCATCTTGTACTTCGAATTTTTGCGTTTCCCACGTCATTGTTGTTACTATTGGAGTCGGTTCAGAAAAGGTGGGTGTTTAATTTACTAAAATGTCAAAGTATTTAAGATATTGTTAGTCCCTAACTTTTATACAAGATTGCGCTAGTTGTCAAATTAGATCGCGCTATCGTTGTGTTTTGATCGTAACATATATACTCGCAACCTCCGAGTATTTTTGAGTGTTCTTAAAGAGAAAAATAAAGTGTTTAAAAGTGTGAGTGTTTAACTTAATCATATGGACCGTCGAGCGCGGATAACAGTGAGTAAAAGTGCAAATATAAAATATTGACATAGTGAAATTATTGAAGAGATTAGAGTTAGTTACGGACTTAGAATAATTTCATCTCCGATAATATTTCTGGCAGTGAATTTGGACTTGTAATTTTTTCACGAACTGAACTTTGACTTATAGAATATATACAATGGCAGATAAAAAATATATACAGTTAGAAAAAACTTCATCCAGAATTCAAAAATTACTTTCAAATACGAAAAAATGTGCTACTGATAAACGAACAAGAGGGTTTTTGGACTCACGTATGGAAATTTTACATGAGTATTGGGAAGTTTATACAAAAACTTATGAGGATCTTTCTGAATCGAAAGATACTGAAACCTTAAGGACCGAACACAAGCTTGACATAGAGAAAAACTTTGAAGAAACTGAAGAACATTATTTGGAACTAAAGGCTTGGCTTAAGGATAAGTTATATGCGCTAACACAAAATCAATGTGAAACTTCAAAGTCTGATACTCAATCGGAAGTGCCCAAGTTGAGACCAAAACTCCCGCCGATATCAATACCTCAGTTTTCTGGCGACTACAATGAGTGGATGAGCTTTCGAGATTTGTTTCGCTCTCTGATACACCATGATGATCGTTTGAGTAAAATCGAAAAACATCACTATCTAAAGTCAAGTTTGACGGGAGAAGCGGAACAATTACTAAAGAATTATTCGCTAACTGAAGCTAACTACGATGACGCCTGGAAAAAACTCAATGAGAGATATGAAAACAAGAGAATGATTGTCAATAGCATACTCAATCGTTTCCTAAGTCAAAAGACATTGACGTCAGAATCTGCCAAGAGCATAAAGGATCTTCTAGATACCTCAAGCCAATGTCTCACGTCCTTAACTAATTTGAAAATTGACTCCTGGAATGCTATGGTCGTACACATCGTGGTCTCCAAGTTGGATATAGAGACTCGAAAACGTTGGGAGCAATCATTAGATGACTCTTCAAATATTCCCACCTATGAGGATCTCCATAGTTTCCTCGAGAAACAATTCCGAGCCATGGAAATGTACACGCCGAGAGCAAAACCTGTTGCACAAAAACTAACTAAAATTAAAAGCTTTGCCGCAAAAATAGAAAACACATGCACTTATTGCTCACAGAATCATTACATTTGCCACTGTAAAGATTTTGCCTTACGCTCCGTTGCTGAACGTCAAGATTTTGTAAAGAAAAACAACATTTGTTATAATTGTCTCGTGAAAGGTCACGCAGTAAGCAGTTGTAGGCAAAGTACATTCTGCAAGAAATGTGGACGTCGTCATCACACGTTGCTGCACTTTACTTCTTCTAAGGATGACAAAGTAGTAGAAACTGACAAGGAGAAAGATACCCAAACGGAAAATAGTACTGCACATCAAACTTCTTGTAACATCAGTGTGAACCTGAAAGCTGAAACAAGAGATGATCTAGTTATTTTAGCTACTGCTGTTGTTCACGTGGACTTTAAGATTGGTGGTACTTACGCATTAAGAGCTCTTGTCGACCAGGGTTCACAAGGTTCTTTCATCTCCGAAGCAGCTGCGCAGTTATTAAATCTTGATCGCACTTCCATTACTGGCAAAATCTCTGGAATTTCGAATACATCAGTGGTAACTACAAAGTCTATGGTCACACTTACAGTCCACTCCACAAAAGACTTTGCATCAACTTTTAAAGTGAATGCATATGTTTTAAAGAAACTCACCTCATTGTTGCCTTCACGTGAATTCCCACAAGATACTTGGCCTTCATCTATGCAGTTGGATCTGGCGGATCCTAACTTTCACAAGCCAGGATCTATCGATGTTTTATTGGGTGCCGACGTGCATGCTTACATACTACTGGAAGGCTTACAAAAGTGTGATTCTCTTATTGCACTCAACTCTCGCCTAGGTTGGTTAATCTCCGGCAGAGTTTCACAAACTGATTCGACAGCATACGAACACAATACGGTTGTTATGCAAACTAAAATTGAGATGGATCAGTTACTCAGACGATTCTGGGAGATTGAAGAGAATCTACCTCACAAAAATGATGACTGATTTAGAAAGACAATGTGAAGAACACTTCAAAAGCACTCACACTCGCAATGATTTCGGTCGTTATATTGTACGGTTACCATTTAAAGATAGCACCCCCACAAACCTTGGTGATTCTAAATGTCTTGCAATTCGGCGCTTACTACAGATGGAGAAACGTTTTACACATAAGCCTGAATTTCGTGAAGAATATCACAAATTTTTGAAGCAGTATGAATCCCAAGGTCATATGATGATGGTACCTGAAAAAGAAAGAGTTACACAAAAGGTTTATTACCTACCTCACCACGCTGTCCTTAGGCCGACGAGTCTAACCACGAAACTACGTGTAGTATTCGACGGAAGCGCTGCACCTGAAAAAGGAAAGTCATTAAACGATGAACTTTTAATTGGTTATCCACTTCAACAAGATGTCAGAGATCTCATAACTCGCTGGAGACAACACAAAATTTGTTTAGTCGCAGATATTCGTCAAATGTACCGTCAGATTTTGACATCAAAGGAAGACGTTGACTATCAAAGAATATTATGGCGAGAATCTCCAAGACAATCTATAAATGAATATAGACTACTTACCGTCACGTATGGAACATCTTGTGCACCATTTTTAGCCATACGCACTCTTCATCAGTTGGCTGAAGATGAAAAGAAAGACTTCCCTACTGAAGCTGACATCCTGAAACGTGACTTTTACATGGATGACCTATTAACGGGCACCTCCACCACTGAAGATGCTGTAGTGCTACAAAAAAGATTGACTGAACTTTTAGCTCGCGGTGGGTTTCCTTTACACAAGTGGTCCTCTAATAGTAAAGTAGTTTTATCCCAAATATCCAGTGTGGATAAGGACTCACAAAGTGCGGTAAATATTAAAATTGAAGACACAATCAAAACGTTAGGTATAACATGGAACTCTGACTCTGATAACTTTGAACTAAATTGTAATTTAAATCACTGTTCTAACACAATTACAAAAAGAAATGTATTATCCACTATTGCTAAATCTTTCGATCCACTAGGTTGGCTAACACCCACGATTATACTACTTAAAATATTTATGCAAAAGTTGTGGTTAGCTGGCTTAGATTGGGATGAAGAGTTACCTACGGATCTTAAAGAGGAATGGATTACTTACCTTGATCGTTTCACGCTCATTGAAAACATTCAGTTTCCACGATGGTTTGGAGTCTCCGATAATACAACCAAACGGGAGCTGCATGGATTCAGTGATGCCTCTTGTACTGCATATGCTGGAGTAGTGTACCTCAGAGTTTTGAACAATGCTGGCGAAGTTAACATCACTCTTGTTCTTGCGAAATCAAAGGTCGCCCCAGTTAAGCAGATTTCACTTCCACGATTAGAACTCTGTGGTGCAGTACTCGTTGCAAAAATGATACATCATGTGAAAACTGTTTTGAATATACCCGATGATGATGTTTATACCTGGACGGACTCTACCATAGTTTTGTCATGGTTGCGTAAAACACCCAATACTTGGACTACATTTGTTGCAAATCGGACTTCCGAAATTTTGACACTTACAAATAGTAATCAATGGCATCATGTTAGTTCTGCAAACAATCCTGCTGATTTAGCTTCACGTGGATGTTACCCATCTGATCTACAGCAGTCAAAGCTATGGTGGACCGGACCTCCGTTTTTATGTAATTCGAATGAATTTGAATATTCTACATTTGATGTTCCTCTAACTGAGTTGGAAAAGAAAGCTAACCCTAAAATATTATGTAATGTCAATTTTACCGATAATGATAATGTAATTTCTTTTCTTAAACAATTCTCGAAGCTGTCAAAATTGATTAGAGTCACTGCTTATTGTTTTCGATATTTTAACCTATGTAGAGCTAGAGCAACTAAGAAACCGTTTACTGAAACTGATTATTTAAGTGCTAATGAACTTGATCATGCTCTTAATCGTTGTATCAAACTGTCACAATCTATTTCGTTTCCAGATGAGATCTCTCGCTTATCACTAGGTAAACAAGTTCACAAATCTAGTAAAATTTATACACTTCACCCCTTTATAGATGATAAAGGTATTGTTCGTGTTGGTGGTCGACTCGCGAATGCAGAGATTCCAAATAATATGAAAAATCCCATTCTTTTAAGTGGAAATTGTGCCCTATCTAAACTTATTGTTTCAAACGCACATTTGAAATCCCTGCACGGAGGACATCAACTTACTTTGAATTTTATTAGACAAAAGTTTTGGATCATACGAGTTAAAAATATTATTAGAACTGTAATTCACAAATGTATTCCTTGTTTTAAGCAGAAGGCTAATCCACTCTCTCCATTTATGTCAAACTTGCCTAAATTTCGTATTAAACCTAATCGTCCTTTTCTTATAAGTGGAGTAGACTTTTGTGGACCCTTTACAATGAAACTATATCCAGGTAGATGTAAGAAAATTAGTAAAGTTTACATTTGTCTCTTTGTATGTACCGTCACAAAAGCCATTCACTTGGAATTAGTGACCGACCTTACTTCTGCTGCGTTTATTGCGGCATTTCGACGTTTCACCGCTCGACGTGGTCACTGCAAAGAAATTTGGAGTGATCATGGAACGAACTTCATTGGCGCGTCACGTGACCTAAATCTCGCATTTAAGAATTCACAATCTCAACTTATCAAAGAGATTTCTGAACTTCTTGCGAATGATTTCACACAGTGGAAATTCATACCCCCTCGAGCTCCACACTTTGGTGGGATTTGGGAGTCTGGAGTGAAATATCAAAGGACATTTAAAACGGGTTGTAGGCCAAGTGTTTCTCACGTATGAAGAATTTGCTACACTTTTAGCTCAAGTTGAAGCTTGTGTGAATTCCCGTCCTCTCACGCTTATCAATTCCACTCTGGATGAACCTCCTTTAACGCCAAGTCACTTTCTCGTCGGAGAACCTTTGATTAGTGTTCCTGAGCCATCTTTAATAGATGTTAAAATAAGCCCGTTGAATCGATGGCTTATAATCCAACGTATGATACAATGTTTATGGCGCCGTTGGCAAAACAATTATTTTACTACTCTTCAACATCGTTACAAATGGAACACGACCAAACCCGATCTCCCACTTGGCACTGTCGTTCTTGTTAAAGATGACACACTTCCACCTGGAAAATGGCTTTTGGGACGTATTATCCAGAAACACCCAGGCGCAGATGGTGTCACAAGAGTTGTTACCTTAAAATCTAAACATAATGTTTTCAAGAGACCAATTGTAAAATTATGCCCTCTGCCCCTGGATGATCCTGACTCACAGTGATAATTTAAGTTATTTTTTGTTAGATTTTCTTCCGCTTCAAGTCTTAAGGACTTAAGTCGTCCTTGGCCGGCGGTATGTTTAATTTACTAAAATGTCAAAGTATTTAAGATATTGTTAGTCCCTAACTTTTATACAAGATTGCGCTAGTTGTCAAATTAGATCGCGCTATCGTTGTGTTTTGATCGTAACATATATACTCGCAACCTCCGAGTATTTTTGAGTGTTCTTAAAGAGAAAAATAAAGTGTTTAAAAGTGTGAGTGTTTAACTTAATCAGTGGGTACTGGGTAGGTACCTACAACAACATATACGACATCGGTGACGGACGACGGTGACGTATTTGTTTCTTTATCTATTTGACTTAGCTGACACCGACTCCAAAAGTCGGTTATATTATTGGAGGTTACTCCTTAAGAAACGATTTGAGTTATACGGCCCGGAACGGAAATTTAATGAGGAGTAAAATCAAGTGTAACACAAAAGTTGAGGCGTTACGTAGAAAGAGACAAACATATAAATCTGTATGATTGAACGTGTAAAAGAATGAGATGGAATACATTACACAGGGTATCTTAAAATAATGCCGCCAACGCCATCTAACACGATATTACAGCTCTAAAAGTCAATCACACGACCATTATATATGCAATATTATAAGACATTTAAACAAATTTAGCTAATGATGAAAAAAAATGGGAATAATATTTTATTCCGTTGCAATGATTTGCAAGACAAATAAGTATCCCTATAGCTAAAATTGACGTGACGTTATTATTTAGGATTTTAAATAAAACAATGTGTAGGTACTAATTATTATTTTATTTTTTCGTCTATTATTAAAATATTGACTAGGTAAATTTTTACTGTATCACTATCACTGTGTCTTTTCTGCGTCCACTTGATATATTATTATTATAAAAAAGTCATTACGTTCCAATATTCGCGGCGATTTTAAAATTATTTTAAATTTCAGCCCAGAAAAGTCTAGTACTTTTAATATATATATATATTCTTTTCAAATATTCTTTTTCATATTTTCAAAATCATATTTATAATTTGCAATTTGTTTCTAACAATAATACAATAAATTGAAACTCTTCAATTTGATAATTAACCAATCAGAAACTTTAAAATTATAATGTTGCCTCCCTAAATATATTATTTGGTGTGACCATTGAACACTTGGTTCAAGTTTAATTGTACAAACTTGTCAAGTAAAGAATTTAATTTCGATTAAGTATTAATTGTTAAAAAATAAATCACGTATATTTTATATAAGAATAACTAGTCATCAACATAAAACATGTAAAAATTTCATAGACATAAAAAAAAACTAAAATAGCGCCATCTAACGCAATATAACGACTTTCTAATCTCATACAAAAAACCAAATTTAGGTACTAAGTGAAATGCCGCTGATCCTCCCTGATCTTATTCTCGGGGCCTCCTCTTTGTTATTATTATTATTTTGTAACATACTTTATGTAATACGCTTTATTGAAGTAATATAATTAATCCGAATAATTACATATATATGTTTGTTTCTCTTATCATTTTAGCAGATGCGTTTATTTACCCTTTTTTTCTACTCGATATATATCATAATTATCGTTCGTATGGAGTAAAGTCCAATCGTGCGTCGGAGCTGCCACACACACACTTTTTTTTTGTTTAATTTTTTTTATTAAGTACAACACAATGTTATAAGTAATATAGGTAGATTCCCTTTGAAAGTAATAATTAAGCATCGGGTATTTATACCTGAGTTTAGCAATTAGGTGATAACAATGCGGCCGAGGCGTGCGTCACAGCATCGAGGGGCAGGAATTAACAGATCTTATAACAGAACGAGATGAAAGCGAGACTCAACTCTGGTGAGCAGCACGGGCCTTACTTGTGTGCCTTGAGTATGTTTAAGTAATAGGGGTTAAAGTAGGAAATTGCCGTTTTATTGTAATAGGTCTTTCGAATTGATAGAGTTCATGGTTTCAGATCTTTGAGTGAAACATTTTCCCATAGTACCTATGTAGGTAGTTCTTTTTTTCTATTCGATAATCGACTTTCAGTTGCTTTTTTATTTAGCTTAGACAAGATAGATGGATACTTCGAAAATTCGAGTGGTTTTTGAATACGAGTTCCGACACGGAACTAACACGGCAGGAACAGCTCGCAATATCAATGTTGCGTTTGGAGAGGGGACTGCTAATGAACGCACCGTGCGATTTTGGTTTAAGCTTTCATGATGGTAACTTAGATTTGAAGAACGAACCTCGTGGAAGACCGCCCACATAGGTGAACACAAGTAAATAATTTAAAAAAATGACTCATTTGCGTCAAATCAATAACATTTTTTTTGCACTTAGTAAAACGCGGTTTTACTAATGGACGTAATGGACTATGGAGGTATACACGGTACATATACCAAAATCGCATTTTTTACAATTTTTGTCTGTCTGTTTGTTCCAGCTAATCTCTGAAACGGCTGGGCCAATTTTGACGGCACTTTCACTGACAGATAGCTGATGCTATATGAAGTAACTTAGGCTATAAAAATAATCATCATCAATCCGTATACGGCTGTAAACCTAAATTAAAGCGGGCGAAGCTGCGGGCAACAGCTAGTTGTGACACATGATGAAAAGTGGATTCTCTACGATACCTGTAAGCAAATAATGCAATGGCTGACCCCAGGTCAAACCCGCAACGGTGTCCTAAATCAAAGCTTACCAATAAAAAGGTAATGATAACTGTTTGGTGGTCTCAGCATTGTGTTATACACTATAGCTTTCTTCAATCTGGTCAAACTTTACACAAATAAAGTTATTATTATTATTAAGCTGCGTACGCCTTTTTTTTCTTTAACGCCGGGAAATGCTCTGAGGCATACCGCGGGGGAGTAAGTCACCCCAAGCGGGTATGTGGGACTGGCTGCGCCCGAAAGCTGGTAAGTGGTCGCAGCTCTACCCACTAAAACCCGGCGAGTGCCACCAATGCCGCGTTTGGTGAGATGCCCCGGATCTAATAAACTAACAGGGCACCTCGACGGCCAGTCAGTCCCCCAAGGGGTTGTCCCGCACCACAGAACAACCCCTCCCAACGTCGGGACAGTACAATGGGGTGAGGTTCCCATCCTCGCCCCTTGCCCCCTGCTCTTTTGTCCCCTCTTCTTATAAGAGGGGCACAAAGTGCCCCCTCGGCTCAATTGGCTTCGCCCAAGGTGCTGGGCTCACCCTAGGCTACTGAGCCCCACCGTCACGTCAAAGCCTGAACCATGGTGGGGAGCTGCGTACGCCAATGTTGACCATCATAATAAAATTATCATTATCATCAACCCCTATCGGCCCACTGAACATAGGCCTCCCTCAAAGAACGCCAAGACGACCGATCCCTCAATACTCGCATCATGAAATATACATCTTTAATATTTCAAAACCTAATCAAAAACTAAATATTTAATAGCCATTCAATAAACAACATAAAAATGCATATTATCTGTAGAGTTCGTTAGTTCATTCACTTCATAATAATTATTGATAGAATTGTTTTGTTCGATATTTCACTTTATACACGTTGCGTGCGCGGTCCGGTCGTGTTGACTTGAGGTTCATTCCGTTGCGAAACTCCGCGTAACCTTTGTTATATTAAACTGTAGGTATATTGACTAGTAATAAAACATTACATTAAAATGACTTCAAACATTGCCATCACGATACATTTTTCCTCATTTCAATGACTGCCTAATAACAAAATAATATTATTATCTTAAAATTCGTAACTTTTTGTATTTTTTTTATTAGAATTATTAACAAACGACCAAGTAAATCTTCTGAAATTTAATAATCTACGACTATATACATATCTATCATATAGATAGAATAGACTATCCTATAGTGTATTAAATAATTTCGGTTCCTAAAAACAAACTCACTAGTGGACTAACTCACAACTTTCCAAGAATCTTAGACTATTTAATTCCAATTTAACCTTAAATAATTTCCTATACAAAAGGCAACTTATTCTTCATAAAGTCAAATTATTATATTATCTAGAGATATTTTAGATAATGATTATTTTATACGACGCTAAATGAACATGTGAAATGAAACTCCATAAAAAGCTAATCTCATGTGTAAATTAATCTTCAAAATTGGACTGCCCAACTCGGTATGTGGCGAAATTGCATTTAGGTTGTTAGACAGTTTGTCTTGAGTCCACTTTGTATAGGAATATAAGATTTATACTAGGTATAAATATATATTCCGAGATTTAGCTGTGTGTGTGTGAGTGTTGCATCTCTGATTTTATGTCTTCTTTTGTTTACGTATCCGTACAAACTTAGGAAATAAGTACAGGGTGATTTATTTGCGTTAGTGTAAAATTGATTTCATAAGTTGAAAGGTTGTTTGATATACATCAGTGTAAAGTGGAATACCCATCGTTCCTGTGAAGTCAAGTTTCAGGAAGAGGTGAGTTAAATTATTAAAGAATGGGATAGAAATGTTACTCGTAAAATCAAAATATAATATCATCTCTTGAGTCTTGTGATATCCCAAAGTATAGGTGATACGAAGTTCACCATTAAAATATGCCCACTAACACAATATGCAGTTGGGTTGCACCCCCCCCCCCCCACATGGACCTACGGCATCTCGCAAACCGCACGAAACGCGACAGCGCAGCTGTCACTTTACGCCGGTGTTATGTGAGCGTGAGGTTCCACCCCGGTCGTGCCCAATTCGGCTACAAAGCAGCAATGGCACTATCTCTTGATCAATATAAAGTCTAACAACTAAGAACATATATTACCTATGGATGGCAACGCCTAAATATACCGATCAAAAACTCATTGTTGTGACTGTACAGTCTTTTATGCACGTCACAGTTTATTCAGTAGCTCTTTTGCACACATTAATTTTTTTTCAATGTCATCAGGGGCAAACATGCAGTAGGAGCCTCACGGCGCCGACGCCGTACACATCCTCACAACCAAGGCCACACAGATGCGCCGCCCTCCTTTTCCCTATCCCCTCCAATGGGCCACCGGAAACTCAAAAACCGCACGACACGCGACAGCATAGCTGACGCTTGACGCCAGTGTTATGTGCGCGAGAGGTACCACCCAGGTAATGCCGGCCCAGCTCATTTGCAGCATGGCACTACCTCTTACTCGTTATTCATATCAGTAGCCTAGGGTGAGCCTAGCTCCTTGGGCGAAGTTAATTGAGCCGAAGGGGCTCTTTGTGCCCCTCTTATAAGAAGAGGGGACAAAAGAGCAGGGGCAAGGGGTGAGGATGGGAACCTCACCCTATTGTACTGTCCCGACGTTGAGAAGGGTTGTTCTGTGGCGAGGGACAACCCCTCTGGGGAGGTGGCGTCGGTCCCTTGCGGGAATGACTAGCCATCGAGGTGCCGCGGCCGTTTGTTTAATCCGAGACACCTCACCAAAGGCTGCATTGGTGGCACTCGCTGGGTTTTAGTGGGTAGAGCTGCATCCACTTACCAGCTTTCGGGCACAGCGAGTCCCACCCATTCTCCCGCGGGATGCCTCAGAGCGGCGTTAAAGAAAAAAAAAGAGACTAGGAGAACCATCTCCGGGCGAAAATTAAAAGTGTCCCAACTTTATACGGACAATAAAGTTTCGCGATTAAATTAAAGCGTTGGTGTTCGAATAACTACCATATGAACATAGTTATTGTAATGAATAGATTAGGTAGTCAAATGCTAGCAGACAAGACCTCAACTATTTACGTAGTATAAAATGTTTGAGTAAATGTCACTAAAATACTGCAGAGAAAGCGTAATTTTATTAGTGTGATGTTTTTTTAATAATAAAATGTTAAATGATTTTTAACCGACTTCAAAAAAAAAGGAGGTTCTCAATTCGTCTGTATGTTTTTTTTTTATTTTTTTTTTTTTTATCTTGATGATATGATCATTTTATTACGTGTCGATGTAATAATTGTATAGGATGCTTTGGTAGCACACCATAGTATGTCGCGGTCATCGTAATCATCTACATCATCACCATCATCATCATCATCATCATCCTTTATCCATCCACTGCTGAACATGCCTCCTTCAATGAACGCCAAGACGACGAATTTCGGAATCACTAAAAATTAAGAAATAAAAGCATTTTACAAAAAATTAAAACCGACTTCAAAAATACTAAACTAAAAAGTAATAAAATAACAGTTTCTTTAATGTTTGTGCTTACAACATATAATCAACTTAATCTCCTACTAATGTACAAACTTTGCCAGCCAAGGTAGGTAGGTAGGTAATGTACAGCAACAAATACGACACCGACTCCAAAAGTAACTATAATAACGTGGTAAACGCAAAGTTTGTACATTAGTAGAAGATTAAGTTGATTATATGTTGTAAGCACAAACATTAAAGAAACTGTTATTTTATTACTTTTTAGTTTAGTATTTTTGAAATCGGTTTTAATTTTTTGTAAAATGCTTTTTGACTAATTAAATTATAAACTGTTGAACACCGGCAACACGCACTAAAAAGTGTAATAATTATTAGTGATTTTAATTTTATAGCGGTGATTTACTCATTTTTACTGATATGACACTTTTTATACATAGAGATGATTTCTCCTTGACTCTACATTCCATACAATGCAGACCCGAATTTACCCTACCGACACGTATGAACTACGATAGGACGAACATCAAATTTTTGGCAGGTAGGAGCAGTTATTATGGTATCGTTTGGTATATGGGAAACGTCACGAAAATGTGCAACGTTTATGTCCAAGAAGAGGGAGAGAGTGATTGAGACCGATTGAGAGAGAGTGAGAAAGGGCAAACGTAGCATGAAGCACATAGCCATCGAGTGACAGTAGGGAGCAAGCGAGTGACAAAGATTGAGAGAGAGAGTGAGATAGAGCGAACGTCGCATCGCAAGTCTCGAAAATTTAAAGCTTTAGATTAATAAAAACGAGATTTAAAAATTAGTTTCACTTCTGACATGTGTAGGTACTTTGTACGCACGCATTTGTTTTCATAAAAATATATCCTCTATCCTTAGCAATACCTTTGAAGATATGTATACAAAGTTTCATGATGATCAGTTAAGTAGTTTCTACGTGAAAGAGTAACAAAATACTCGCATGTCTCACTGGAGAACTAAAATAACGTTATCACGCCAGTCACTATTGTCGAAGACACCAGCTATTATAGCGCAGAAGTGATTTAAATTCACGAGAACCAACCAAGTGCTACGACTTGCACTGTAAATTAAAAAAAAAATGATAAGAACAAAGTCGAGTACCTACCTACTTCATCTAGTTTATAAATGCATATATAAATATGATATTTAGTTCTTAATTTGTCAAGATATATCTGTGATATAACAGTGACTAAAACGACGATGTCGTCGTTCTTACTAAAAATGCTATAGTTTCCGTCTCTCGTCGCGGGGACTGCTTAGTAGCGGCCGGCCATTACGAGGAGTAAGGGCCAGCTTGTCGCTGAGGTGATCCTGTTGCCTGCAGATCCGGGACTCCCAGGTGCGAGTCCCATATAGGGTCAGAATCGCGAAGATCCTGGCTACATCCATAAAGTATTTCCTTGCGATATAAAAAGAAATAGTTTCCGCCACTACTACAACTGCATATTATCGTTATCATCGCCATCATAATTTTCATCATCGTCATCATCATCATCAGCCTGTTATTGCGCACTGCAGTAAATAGACCTCCATTTTTTCTGCCAATCTTTTCTGTCTACCTCATCCATGTTTTGCCTAACAGCTTTCTCACGTCATTGGTCCATCGAGCCGTAGGACGTACTGAACTTCTCCGACCAAGTCTAGGCTACGCCGTCGGTCCCGCCGTCAAGCACAAGCCTGTGTCTTGCACAACTCCATTTCAATTCCGCGACCCTATCTTATATTCAATATACTGGCCCGGGATTTCTTCTGTATGAACTATCGTATACTTTGTTGAATGTATTGTCAATTGAATTTCATTATTCCCCCCCCCCCTCCCCTCTCATTTTCACAGCAGGCCACATATTTTATGACACTACCTCCTCTCTAGTGACGTCACATATTTTATCTACTAGTTGTACAAATAAACCAATGCCAACTTTATGTTTATACTTATAATAAATATAAGTATTATTCAACAATCTCATCACGCTCCCTGTCTATGACGCAGTGCAGTCATATACTCATCATACAATTTATCTGCACCTGGCGGGATTCAAACCCGCGACCATTGCGTAGTGTTCAGTAGCTGGATCACTCGACCAGCCGGCCGAAAAATATAGATATATTGGAATCATTTTTTTTCATTCAAAGTTCTAATTCTAGTTAGATATTAGATTACAATAAAACTAGTGATGTGCCGGACTGTTAAAAATGTAAGTATATCCGCGAATACGGATCTGAATTTTCTTTCTTGACTTGCACTGTATGGCTTTTTCTTTTGTTTTCTTTAAAGTTTATAATGTGACACTGGGCATGCTGTTGTTGGATTGGGCATGCTTGTAAGATAATAATTAATAAAGATAGTTCATTTTCTACCTTTACGTTTTGTACTATTAACTATGGTATGGTAATTGGTAACTCACTAAGTACAGTAAATAATATTATTATGATAAACGTTTGCAATAAAAAGGTGCCAAATATTTTATTTTTAAAAATTAAAAATATCTGAATGGAATTTAATAGTGCAGTAATAACAGATTTTTAGTTAGATTAAAAAGAAAAAATTCCGCCAAAAAGTAACGGATACAAATAGGGATCTTTTTTCTGTCCCTAATATCCGCCTAATATCCGGCATATCACTAATTATAACCTTATATCAGATTTTGAAACGTAACGTCAAAAAATCTAAGCATCATAGATCGAAGACAAAATTACATCCCCACCGAGGTTCATTGTCGTGGCGGTGGGGCTCAGTAGCCTAGGGTGAGCCCAGCACCTTGGGCGAAGCAAATTGAGCCAAGGGGGTTCTTTGTATCCTTCTTATAAGAGGGGACAAAAGAGCTGAGGGGGACAATGGGAATCTCACCCCATTGCACTGTCCCGATGAGAGGTAGTTCTGTGGTACGAGACAACCCCTCTGTGGAGGTGGCATCGGTCCCTTGGGGGACTGACAAGCTGTCTAGGTGCCCAGTTGCTCAACAGATCGGGGGCACCTCGCCAAAGGCGGCATTGGTGGCACTCGCTGGGTTTTAGTGGGTAGAACTGCGTCCACCTTTCGGGCGCAGCGAGTCCCACATACTCGCCTGGGCCACTCTCCCGCGGGATGCCTCAGAGTATTTCCCATAAATTAAAATTGTTACTGATGTTTATTTGATCCGTAATAAACCGCTCCGCGGTTCCGTATCGAAGAGCAGGCCGCAGTGTAATTATATATTGCACTGAACTTGTCATTTTTTGGGTTCCGTTTCTCCGATCACTCTGGTGTCCGTGTGTCGGTCTGTCTGTCAAACCAGAAACTAAAGGGTACTTCCCATTGACTGATTCATTGATCACATTGATCATGAAATTCGGAAAGTTATGTTCCAAAACTTTTTTTTTGACTGGCATGTTGGTTTAGTGGTTAGTGACCATTACTGCTAAACCAGAAGGTCGTGGGTTCGATCCCCACCCAGGACAAATGTTTGTGTGATGAGATAAATTACACCCAGACACAGAACAAATGATCATGTCATTTGTTCTGTGTCTGGGTGTAATTTATATATAATATGTACATATGTAAAAAATATAAGTATGTATCAGTTGTCTGGTTACCATAAGAACAGGCTCTGTCTAGTTTGGGGTCAGATGGCCGTGTGTGAGTTGTCCCAACATATTATTATTATTATTATTACTTATATAAAACATAAATATAAATCTCAATTTTATATGTTATACTATTCTAGCTGTTATTTTTATTTACAATCGCATGATGGTGATTATTTTATTACTTTGTTTGTTGTATTTGTTTACTAAGTGATAACGTAACATTATCATATTATACCCGTGTAAGAACTTTTTAAACCGTATGGATAATCTAATGTTTACGCGAATTTCACTCCTTATAAAGACACATTTTTACGGATTCTATCGCGGTTTATTAAAATTTTCTGTAAAGAATCCGAAACGTGGGGCTTGTAAAAATCTTAATACCTACCTAAACCGCGATAAAATGCGTTTAAATTGTTTCATTACAACGTATTATATTTATTTTCAAAGAGTTCCACCTACAGATATTTGAAACAATATTTTTATGGTTTCACCTAACCTCTACTACATAACTTGAAGAATTATCACTAGGTATAATAGGTATTATACTAGCGGCGCTAATAATTAATTAAAGTGGCTTTCTATAGGTGAAAGAATTTTCTAATGGGAGAGACATCACGATGTATTGTTGCTGAATGACTAAATAAATTGCGAAGATGATGAAAAAGTGAAAAATGTTACTTTAATTAGGTACATCGTTTTTACCACTGTTTTTGGTACCAATTAGGTACATTTAACTGATGGTTTTCATAATTATTTCTCGTGGTAACATTTGTATGGTATGGAATTTTGAAATGGTATAATTCATTGTGACATAACTGTAATAGTTAGATATATAGTATCGCGGACTTTTTTGTAGATATTGCTGTCTTCTATACTTTGCACATTTTGGTGGAGAAAAGTGTTAATAGTTTCCTCAATATTAGGATTTTTTGCTATTTCTTTTCACACGTTGGGTTACATTATCGAAGTTTTCATACAGATCCCAAAATTTTTGAAAATAGTCTATCGCCTATATTTATTGGGAATAATGTAGGATTCTAATGGTGAAATAATGTTTCAATCGGTCAAGTCGTTTCGAAGCCTATTTTATGTAAACAAACAAAAAAACAAATATAAAAAGGACTTTATAATATTAGTGCCTACAGATTTTTTGTTAAAAATTACTTTTTGACGGAACCCTTAGCGTACGAGTTCGACTCGGTTTTTCAAGGTAAGTAGGTAATGCATTGACGAGTCCCCTATCTCCTGAATGTAAAGGATGACAATATCTTTTTTGTCTCTTTCTATCTTTTAATAAGTATAATGTCAGTCTAGATCATAAAGTTAATATACCTAGTTGGTCTAGATATTTTATAATTTAGACCAAACATGATTTTCTCTCGGATCAAGTGACTGCATTAGGCAACTTGCAACAATAAACGATAAGATACGACATAATTTATTATATGTTAAAAAGTTTGGATCCCATATCCAAACTTTTAAACATAATCAAATGTTTGAATTTTAATTAAAGTTGACATTGTATCTAACATATTTCTGGGTATGGGTCTAGTAATAAAAAGATGTAGGTGGAGTACATTTGATCTACTATTTCATTAAAAGACAATACCTACTGCAACATCTTACGATGACCACTATCTTCTCTAAAGTGAGACTTAGTCATAATGTTCATCATGCCATGACCAAGACTTTCATTTCCAACTTATTCCAACTGATTATCCTGATCAGGATAATCAGTTGGAATAAGTTGGATAATAAACGATAAGATACGACATAATTTAATATATGTTAAAAAGTTTGGATCCCATATCCAAACTTTTAAACATAATCAAATGTTTGAATTTTAATTAAAGTTGACATTGTATTTAACATATTTCTGGGTATGGGTCTAGTAATAAAAAGATGTAGGTAGAGTACATTTGATCTACTATTTCATTAAAAGACAATACCTACTGCAACATTTTACGATGACCACTATCTTCTCCAAAGTGAGACTTAGTCATAATGTTCATCATGCCATGACCAAGACTTTCATTTCCAACTTATTCCAACTGATTATCCTGATCAGGATAATCAGTTGGAATAAGTTGGATAATAAACGATAAGATACGACATAATTTAATATATGTTAAAAAGTTTGGATCCCATATCCAAACTTTTAAACATAATCAAATGTTTGAATTTTAATTAAAGTTGACATTGTATTTAACATATTTCTGGGTATGGGTCTAGTAATAAAAAGATGTAGGTGGAGTACATTTGATCTACTATTTCATTAAAAGACAATACCTACTGCAACATTTTACGATGACCACTATCTTCTCCAAAGTGAGACTTAGTCATAATGTTCATCATGCCATGACCAAGACTTTCATTTCCAACTTATTCCAACTGATTATCCTGATCAGGATAATCAGTTGGAATAAGTTGGATAATAAACGATAAGATACGACATAATTTAATATATGTTAAAAAGTTTGGATCCCATATCCAAACTTTTAAACATAATCAAATGTTTGAATTTTAATTAAAGTTGACATTGTATTTAACATATTTCTGGGTATGGGTCTAGTAATAAAAAGATGTAGGTGGAGTACATTTGATCTACTATTTCATTAAAAGACAATACCTACTGCAACATCTTACGATGACCACTATCTTCTCTAAAGTGAGACTTAGTCATAATGTTCATCATGCCATGACCAAGACTTTCATTTCCAACTTATTCCAACTGATTATCCTGATCAGGATAATCAGTTGGAATAAGTTGGATAATAAACGATAAGATACGACATAATTTAATATATGTTAAAAAGTTTGGATCCCATATCCAAACTTTTAAACATAATCAAATGTTTGAATTTTAATTAAAGTTGACATTGTATCTAACATATTTCTGGGTATGGGTCTAGTAATAAAAAGATGTAGGTGGAGTACATTTGATCTACTATTTCATTAAAAGACAATACCTACTGCAACATCTTACGATGACCACTATCTTCTCTAAAGTGAGACTTAGTCATAATGTTCATCATGCCATGACCAAGACTTTCATTTCCAACTTATTCCAACTGATTATCCTGATCAGGATATTGGAACAAACTTAATAAATCATTGTATTTTCATCGGTCCTTAAAAAGTGTGCAACGTTTTAATTTAATCTGACGTCTTAAAGTGGGTAAAAATCATGTTCAAAGTTTCTGTTACATAGGCCGTCACATAAAGCCTGAAGCTAATAAAGTAGTGTTAAAAAGACAAAATGATATTATGTTAGTCCAAAACAACAATCATCATTTAGATTTGATTTAGGGTTAAATATCACCATTGTGTTATTGTCTGATAATGACTAGGTAGGTATGCCATGGATAAAATTACTTTCGGTATAACTTGATACGTTTCGCTTCGTTATCCTTGTATACTAAGGTAAGGATTTCTGGAATTAATTAAGAAAGCCTTTCCTGTAAGAGACTGGCTAACCCATTGGACTATGGTAAAAAAAAACATATTGTATCGAAACTATTTTAATAGTAGTAGATATCTTCACTATCATTTACTAAATTCTCCATCAGCGACTGTTAATGTTGGACAGGTTGAGTTATAGATAGATTGTACCATCAATTATAATAATTTGTTTTCAATTACCTATATTAATTATTATAGAATATATATAATAGATACAAGTTCCTACATGATTTATAAGACATAATCCTTTTAGCATATCATATATAACTTATGAATATCAAATGTGTAAAATCTATTAATATATAAATATCTATTGTCAGCGAATGTATAATTTTATTTTCATTCATCTATTCAACTATGCCACACTCAAATTTAGCCGTCGGTAAAATCTCATCAATGTATGTTTGTCATCGTTTATCTATAAAGTGTGGATGTTTATGTGGTTTAGTAAACATTGTACCTGTGTGAAAGTTTTGATTGAGCAATACTAAGTAAGTACTTATTTTAGAAGTAGGTGGATATGACGTGATTAATTAACTCCAGGTCAAAGGCCTCGCACCAATGACTTCTACGATACGCTCCGATGCCATCATACGTTTTCACATACAGTATCTCAATAAAATATTATACGCTATTAATTATTATTGCTTTTATACAGCAACAAGCAAACATAGTTGCACATTTTATGATAAAGGTCGCAATAACATAATCGCGTAAGACGGTTCAATGACACGGCGTATCTGAGATCGTAATCCTAGCGCCATCTATTATCGGAAGCGCAAAACATTAAATATGATAGCAGCTCTACTCACATGAATCAGAGATTTCATTTGGAGCACGCTCGTGATATCCAAATAATATGCACATACACAAGAATATTAAGGACATTTGATAAGAAACCGGTGCATGCAAAGCGCGTCGACAAGACAATCCTCGGCAAGGGCCCAAACGGACTGCCTGGGCTTCGTTGCAATCGGCACTCGGCAGTCCTTTCCGTGCATAGGGCCGATGTACGGCGTGCTAGCATTGGCCGAAACTTGGACCAATCGCGTGGTTTGCATCGCTTTATCGCCACTGGTTCAGCTAGGCAGCGGAAAAAGCGGTGGGGAAAATTGACAAACGAATTCGCTTACGTCGACTAATGCTTCTCCCGCCATTCGTTTCATATATAAATTGGCGAACGAGGCCACACCGCTCTCTGGAGAAACCAATCGGCTTCAACCGATTACTTGGTGGACGATGGATCATGACACAAAATCAACGTGATTCGTCACGGGATAAATCGATAAATTGTTAATATTTTTTCTTTGAATGACAGAAATTAAAAAAATGCATTTAATTTATTTTAATAATCTACTCATCATTTTAACATCAATAATAAAATAATAACATAGAAAATTCTATTTGAGTTGTAATATATCATCTGTATTAGGTACCTACCTTGGTAATTAGGTAGGTATATTATAATATTTACTGAAAAAAGATCTTTATTTCTTATTTAATTAAACAATTTATACTTTTATGCCACATTTTAGCCACCCATCCACTTTTATACAATATATCTAAATTAAACATCATGTTTTATACAAATTATTATTATTATTATTAATATTGTTTTACAGACAGACCCACGCAAACCTATCTAAGTATATGAAAAATAATCTTCATTCAATACCAAACTCTACATTTACTTTCTGAAATAGTTTTATAAGACAGGTCATTCGATTCACACGATGTTAAATGTCTCTGGTATAAGCATCAAACTAGTAACTAACATAGCGAAAACCAGGGCAATATGTAAAGATAATAAATACACAATAAATAGACTGCAATAAAACTCAAGAGATGATTGCAGGACTCGAGCATTTCGTTATTCTAAGTATTTAATGTCGGCAAATATGTCGGTAAATAAATTCGGCCTACCCCTCCCTATGTACCTAGTGAAGTCAATAAACTTTAAAAAAAAATTAAAAAAAAAAAAATGGTTGCCTGTAAAGTCGGTTTTACGGGCGAAGATTTTACGTGACATCGTTTCGGTGACTCATCGTAACGTTACCGAGCGTTACACTTTTTCATAAGTGACTCCCAGCCGCAACCTAATTTAAGACGTTGTCACGTCAATAAACATATTTATTATTATTATATTATAAATATATTTTAACTTAGCAATAAGACTGCTCTACCACAAATTATGTGCGTTTCTTACATCTATTTTGATTTTTAAGTTAGCTCAATTCGATTGAGTAGGTAGGTCCTCGCCTTTCCACCATGGATCAAGCCTTTTCGTGGCGTTAGGGTTTAGTAGCCTGAGGTGAACCCAACACCTTGGGGAAAGCCAATTGAACTGAGAGAGCTGCTCTTTGTACCCCTCTTATAAGAAGAGAGGACAACAGAGCAGGGGGGCAAGAAGCGAGGACGGGAACCTCACCCCATTGTACCTACTGTCCCGACGTTGGGAGGAGTTGTTCTGTTATACGGTACAACCCCTTTGTGGAAGTGGCGTCTACAGACTAGCCGTCGAGGTGCCCTGTTGCTCTGCAGAGATCTTGGTTGCACTCGCCGGGTTTTAGTGGGTAGAGCTGCGTCCATCTTACCACCTTTCGGGCGCAGAGAGTCCGCATATGATAATTGTGTTTTCCGTTTGTCTCTACCTACATCTGTTAAATCAAAAGCCGACCCATTGATATTAAATCATGAAATTTGGCTAGAAGGTAGTAAATAAAAAAAAAATGTTTATACAACCCAGAAGTAGGTATTGGTTCTCACATTACCCTCACTTTAAAACAGAGGTTAATTAAAAACGTATAAGACGTTTTCAAAGACTTGTCCAACAAGATCCAAGAGGCTAAGTAATTAGAACTTACCACCCTTAAGTTCATATAGCAACTATACGTACCCTTCCTTATATTTAGCGATTTAATTTCACAAATTAAGGGCGGTACCCGGCACAATATAAAATGGCGTGATTATACGCCTTTAGGCCGACAAACGTATAAGTTTCTTAATTGTTCAAGTATTTAAATAGTTATTAACAATCCATACAGCCTATGTGAGTGACTCTTCTACACCGTATCAGATGGAATATTTTCACATACCTACCATCGCTTATGGTTTTTCAAAAATAATTTATCCTCGTATATCATGAATTTAATCAACTCTTTCGTAACCTCTGTCACTACTCCATAATCTAGAGCTTTCAATTATAATATGATAAAAAGGAAATGTTGGTATGTTTAGATAAGGTAATCTTCTGATCTACTCGTACGCTTGCTGATCGATGTATATGGTATAAATTAATGAACATTGCAGACACGATTGCTAACCTTAACGTTGACGAAGCTGGGGGCCATATGTAGGTATTAATGGTGATAAAACCAAAGATTAATTTGCCTCGAGTACCTTTATTTTTTTCTTTTACGCCGGAAAATGCTCCGAGGCATCCCGCTGGGGAGCGGAGACTCCTCAGGCGGGTATGTGGGACTCGTTGCGCTCGTAAGATGGTAAGGTGGACGCAGCTCTACCCACTAAAACCCGGAGAGTGCCACCAATGCCGCCTTTGGTGAGTTGCTCCGGATCTATTGAGAAAACAGGGCACCTCGACGGCTAGTCAGTCCCTCTAGGGACCGGCACCACCGCCACAAAGGGGTCGTCCCGCACTACACAACAATCCCTCCAAACGTCGGGACAATGCAACGGCGTGAAGTTCCCATCCTCGTCCCTTGTCCCCCTGCTCTATAGTGCCCTCTTCTTATAGAAGGTGTACAAATTGCAGCTCCTCGGTTCAATTTGCTTCGCCCAAGGTTTTGGGTTCACCTTAAGCTACTGAGCCCCACCGCCACGACAAGGCTTGAACCTATAAGGTTATCTCAAATTCCTACCTAACTGTAAATAACCATTTAGGTACATGTCGTTTTACCGATTGAAAATTATTTCAATGACACCATACCTATTAGCGGAACTGGAAGATATGAAAACAGGTGTGTAACAGAAACGATGCTATTAGAAGAAATACGAAGCTCTGCACATGAAATGTTTTATGTATGCAAAGAAATGCCATTAGAATTGGCGGCTCTATTGAGAAAATCGCAACCGATAACAAAGCATTCTCAGAAATTCTTAAACTGTCGTAATTCAAGTTTCTGCAAGGCTTTGATTCTTGTGAACTTAATTAAGTGGAAATGATTAATTGATATAAGTATCATATATATCCTAACTAACAGCGCCTCGCGGTTTCGCTCGCGTACTTCCCATTCGAGTGGGAGTACGAAGATAAATTATAGCCTCTGTGTTATTTTCATGTATAAGCTATATTATTGGAAAGTTTCATTAAAATTCATTCAGTAGTTTGTGTGTGAAAGAGTAACAAACATACATACAAACTTTAGCGTTTAGGTATATATAATATTAAGTAGTAGGAAAAACGCGCCTACCGTTTTTTTTTCAAGTAAAACATAACTAATGGAAAAATTGGAAAAAAAAAGAATACCAAATGATTATTGTTCATTAGTGTATCCCGATGTTATCTCATTTTTTATTTCTTAATATTCATATTCAATATGTTATACCCTTTTTTTCTTTAGCGCCGGGAAATGCTCTTGAGGCATCCCGCGGGGGAGTGGATATGTATGTGAGATTCGCTGCGCCCGAAAGGTGGTAAGTGAGCGCAGCTCTACCCACTAAAACCCGGCGAGTGCCACCATTAACCAAAGCCGCCTTTGGTGAGGTGACCCGGATCTATTAAACAAACAGGGCACCTCGACGGCTAGTCAGTCCCGCTAGGGACCGACTCCACCTCCACAGAGTTGTCCCGCACCACAGAACAACCCGTCCCAACGTCGGGACAGTACAATGGAGTGAGGTTCCTATCCTCGCCCCTTGCCCCCTGCTCTTGTGTCCCCTCTTTTTATAAGAGGGGTACAAAGAGCCCCCTCGGCTCTATTAGCTTCACCCAAGATGCTGGGCTCATCCTAGGCTACTGAACCCCACCGCCACGTCAAGGCCTGAACCATGGTGGGGCAATATGATATACCTAACCTAACCTACCATGTGTTT
The DNA here is from genome assembly GCA_963853865.1 of Helleia helle. NCBI lineage: Eukaryota > Metazoa > Arthropoda > Insecta > Lepidoptera > Lycaenidae > Helleia > Helleia helle. The sequence continues at coordinate 14,377,997 of OY971420.1, forward strand.
TCTTAATGTGCCTGATTACCTAACGCAGCGCGCGCGGGAGGAAAATCCCCTTTTTGCACTATTTGTGGCTCACTATTAAAATAATTATAAGTAGGTAGGTATTGGTTGTTAGGTTCCGAGAGGTTAGATTTTTCCTGCTCATTCCAGATCTTTTTTCAAATTGAAGTTATCTACAATATGCTTACCGTTGGGAGGGAAGCGCTTACCGGTGGGAGGGAAGCGTTATGCCGCGATCCCGGCTGCATGGGTACCATCATCTTGCTTGTTTCTCCCGTGAAACAGCTTTGCTGTGTTTCGGAGAGAAGGGCAAGACAGGCAGTGTAATTACTGGCCTGAGACTTAACATCTTATGTCTCAGGATAAGCAACACATAAATGAGTTGCCTGGGCTCGTTCCAGGTATACTGGTTTATGTTCATGGGCGACATCGACCAATTACCATCAGGTGGCACGTTTGCCAGTTTGCCTGTCCAACTAACATTAAAAAATGAGATTTTCGCAAAAAACTGAACCTACCTATCCTAATTATCTGCATTAGCATTACTGTCTTTTGTAGCTAACTAGTAGATATACAAGAAATTGATTACGACGACGACGTAGGCATTTTTTGCAAGGAACATTAAATATTTTAAAACAATAAATTTAATTTTGTTGTCATAATTTAAAAAAAAGTTTATTATAATAATATAAAAAAGTACACATAAAAGATATTAATACGAGTATATAAACCATTTATTTATGTTCATATATTTAAATAATTCATAATAATATATTTTGTTATATAGATATTCATTATATTTTAATAAACTAAGTTATATTAAAATTATACTATTGAATCAAAATTTATAGAATTAAGACTTAATCAAAAACAGTGGCCTTAACATGGGGCCAAGGGCGGCACCAAGTCTTGATTCGCCACTGCCTATGATAGTTGCAGATGCGCAAGACTTTTACTAATAAAGCTTTTCTAAAAAAAGCTGTGTGGACCAACCCAACCACTTTAAGATCGCCTGTCTCATCCTCATCGTCCCTACTACCTACTCTTAATTTTGTGTAGATACTATAGTCATAAATATACTAACCCACCAAAACAATTAGGCGCATGTCAGGGACCACCCGAACCCGGCCTTCACCCGCGCATCTAGGGGAAACTCGGGTTGAAGGTGCAGTATTTACCTATATCCTAAAAATTACTTTCATCGTTTTTCAAAAACATTAAAAGTTCCGATAGACGGATACTAGTCGTCAAACTAGATGGGATGATATTCAGGCAGTAGCCGGTCCAGGTCAGATGGTGGTGGATCGGCCGCCCTGGGTCCCTTGAAAGAAGCATACGCAGTGGACGAAAAGAGCCGATAAAATAGAAGTTTTTTAATACTATCATCATCATCATCATCAGCCTCTATCCATTAATACTGTACCTAGTCAAAAATTAAATTACTAGCAAAAGATCAAAATTATGTAATTCGTCACAACGGTAAGGTCTTCGAAGCGCTGGTGTCTCCTGGACACGCGCAGAACTTCCCTCCTTCCACTTCCTCCACGGCCGCACTGACTGCGTGGTTTATGTCCCACCAGATGGCTCCACCGAGTACGTTACGGAAATACGGAGGTACACTGCCTTCTCGAAGAAGTTTCCTGTAGTTAAATCACTATTTTACCGATTTCATTTTCATCATTACAAAGAAACAATCACAGTAGGTGTTTCTATATAAGGTACCCATAAACGCACACTGCTCAGAATAGACACCATCGTGCTTATTTCTCCACGTCAATAATAGAAGAATTACCTCACGTAATATGTTCATGAAAACCCATAGTGACATTTTAATAAAAAATATTTCATACTATAAAAAATACCCGTGTAACCCGATCGTTACTAAGTCGCCACGTTTGTCAATGGATACATATTCAATCAACGAAAACAACTAAGTAGATACTGAGTTAGAATAGTGAGATAATGACACTTACTTATAAAACTGTTCCTTGTTATATTCTTCGTTACGTCTACGCCAATATCGCTTTAGTTTCGGACTCATCTCAGCTGCAATCTCTACTTCATATAACAGATCGCGATGGATTTCTTTACTTGTTCTTATTTTGTCTGTATATATTGTAAAGCGGAAAAGAAGAAACAGTCAGTTTAGATTAAGTCTACTAAGAAGTAGAATACTTGGTACAAGACTGCAATAACTAGTTTTCAAAATGATGGCATGTATTATGTAATAATAGTATATCTACATTGTAATTTTATCAAATATCAAAGCTGTATGTAAACTAAACTTAAAATATCAATCTTCAATAGTGATATAACTTCCACAGATTTTAACTTGATGATTTATGATTACATTGTTTAACAATCTCTATAGATTTAATTTTTTGAATTAATCTATACAGATTTTTAAATGTTGTTATCATAAACGTAAAGACAACCTAATTGATAGTTTCATCAATCAAGAAGCTAACTATAAAAATTACAATTTTGCGATTTTTGTAACTCATGTAGTTGCAATAAGCTTACAAGAGATACTAAAAAGCTAAATTATTTTCATACTCTACATTTCGTCTGCAAGTCTGAAATAACTAGTTTTCAAAATGAATACATGGTCATGGACATTAAAAGTGATATTAATGTAAAAAAAATGGAACAGTTCCTACTTTTTGGATATAGGGTAATATATTATATTCATGTACTTTGTAAATTAGGCTAATTAAGATAAATTACCAAAATATTGTATAAAAGCGTTGAATGTAAATATCAAGCACAGACCTTCGTGGTCTCCGTGATATTTTTTTTACTGTTATTTTTCTTTGTGTATCAATAAATTTAAAAAATAATTATAATAGTATTATACGTGGCCTCCTCTGTTGATGATTTGTGGTTACAATATTATTACTTACATAATACATTGTTTAATAATCTATAAGTACCTATTTATTTTATTTTTGGATTAGGTAATCTATAGAGATATTTAAATGTTGTTTAATCATAAACGTAAAGGCCACCTTATTAATAGGTAAATAACTTAAGATAACAAATCCACCCATCAACCAACAAGCGAAACTACAAAAAATACAGTTTTGCAATTTGTTATCTCATGTAGTTGCAGTAAGCTTACAAAAGATACTAAAAATGCTAAATTGTATTTTTATACTCTACATTTCGTCTGCAAGCCTGCAATAACTAGTATTCAAAATTAATACTTGGTCGCATGTAATAATAGTACCTATAATATCTACATTGTAATTTTATTAAAATATTAAAGCTGTACGTATGTAAACTAAACTTAAAATATCAATTTTCAATAGTGATTTAGCTTCCACACATTTTAAGTTGATGTTTATGATTACATTGTTTAACAATCTCTATAGATTTAATTTTTTGCATTAATCTACAGAGACTTAAATGTTGTTATGATAAACGTAAAAACCATCCATCAACCAAGAAGCGAAACTACAAAAATTACAGTTTTGCGATTTTTGTAACTCATGTAGTTGCTATAAGCTTACAAGAGATACTAAAAAGGCTCAATTGTTCTTTTTTATACTCTACATTTCGTCTGCAAGTCTGCAATAACGTAGTACTAATAAAGTAGTTTTCAAAATGAATATCTACATGGCCGCATGTAATAATAGCTTATATCTACTTACATTGTAATTTTATCAAATATCAAATTTGTATGTAAACTAAACTAAAAATATCAATCTTCAATAGTGATTTAGCTTCCACAGATTTTAATTTGATGATGTAAGTATGATCACAATATGATTACATTGTTTAACAATCTCTATAGATTTTATTTTTTGGATTAATCTATACAGATTTTTAAATGTTGCTATCATAAACGTAAATACTTTTTTTTTTCTTTAACGCCGGGAAATGCTCTGAGGCATCCCGCGGGGGAGTGGGTCTCCCCACGCGAGGGAGTGGGACTTCCTGCGCCCGACAGCTGGTAAGTGGACGCAGCTCTACCCACTAAAACCCGGCGAGTGCCATCGGTGCCGCCTTTGGTGAGGTGCCCCGGATCTAGTAAACAAACAGGGCACCTCGACGGCTAGTTAGTCCCGCAAGGGACCGACGCCACCTCCACAGAGGGGTTGTCCCGCACCACAGAATAACCCCTCCCAACGTCGGGACAGTACAATGGGGTGAGGTTCCCATCCTCGCCCCATGCCCCCTGCTCTTTTGTCCCCTCTTCTTATAAGAGGGGTACAAAGAGCCCCCTCGGCCCAATTCGCTTCACCCAAGGTACAGCGGCTCACCCTAGGTTACTGAGCCCCACCGCCACGACAAGGCTTGAACCTTGGTGGGGAATTGATAGTACCTACCATCACCCAACAAGCGAAACTACAAAAATTACAGTTTTGCTATTTTTGTATCTCATGTAGTTGCAATAAGCTTACAAGAGATCCTAAAAAGGCTCAATTGTTTTTTTTACCCTACATTTAGTCTGCAAGTCTGCATCCACAAGTCTTTAAAGGATTTTCATCAAAATGTGCGGCGTAAAAATTCTACGGTAGGTACCTACTTAATGAACAAACCTTTATCCTCGTTCTGTGTAAAGCCATCTTTCGGCAAAGGTTGGGTTGTAATAGTAGGTTTCGCTGTTCTTTGGATTTCCTCACCAATGCGTTTCTTTAAATCTTCATACACTCTAACACAATTAAAACAATTATATAATAAGTTATTAGTTACAGTTATGAAAAATCTGCCTGTTAGCTAAATCCTTTCCAATTTATATATTTTATTATTAAATTTACATTTTTTTTTTTATGTTAGTTGGATAGGCAAACTGGCAAACGTACCACCTGATGGTAAGTGGTCAACGTCGCCCATGAACATAAACTAGTTTACCTGAAACGAGCCCAGGCAACTCCTTTATGTGTTGCCTATCCTGAGACATAAGATGTTAAGTCTCGGTGCCAGTAATTACACTGCCTGTCTTGCCCTTCTCTCCGAAACACAGCAAAGCTGTTTCACGGGAGAAACAAGCAAGATGGTGGTACCCATGCAGCCGGGAGCGCGGCACAGCGCTTCCCTCCCATCGGTATAAATAATATCATATGTTTTTATGATACATTCAAAATACACGTAGAGAAGGTAACTAGGGAGGTAGCGAGAAGGGCCTCTGCGTCGCTGGAGGGAGATCCAATCCTTCCGACGGACGTAGAAGAGGTCCAAGACATTATAAAATGCCTCCACGCCAAGAAGGCCCCCGGGCCGGACGGGATTTCCAACAAGGTATTAAAAATACTTCGGCCCGCCCTAGTTATCCACCTGGTTAACATTATAAACGCCCTCCTCAAGGGTTGTAGGTTCCCCAATATATAGAAAGAAGCTACGGTCATAGGAATACCGAAGCCCGGAAAACCGCGCTCGGAACCGTCTAGCTATCGTCCCATAAACCTGATAAGCTCGTTAGGAAAAATCTACGAAAGAAGCAGAAGCTTAGGCGGTTGAAAACCGTCATTAGCGAAAATAATCTTTTCATAGATGAGCAATTCGTCTTCGGCGAAAACCACTGCTGCCCGAGGCAAGTCCACCGTATGACGGAGGATACTCAAAGGTTTCAATAAAAAAAAACACGACACGTGCGCTGTATTCTTTGATGTAGCAAAAGCCGTCGACAAAATCTGGCACGAAGGCCTCATATACAAACTATTCAAGTTAGCAATACCGGACAGATTAATCATCATCATCCGTTTCTGACTTTCTGGCCGGCATTTTACAAATAGTCAAAAATAAATTTTTACGCATGGCAACCGGTTGTCTGTGGTACGTGAGAAACATCGACCTGCACAGGGACTTCAGATTAGAGTCCGTTAGAGTCCACTTCAAAATGACATCAGAACGTCACTTTGAAAAGGCACTTCTCCACCCAAACCCGCTCATCGTGAGCGCGGCAAACTATTCCCCAGATAGCTCAGTTCCAAAACATAGGTTGAGCATGTTTTAACAGATCCAGCTGACGAAATCTCACAGCTACTAATGCGCGACGCAAAAGCGTGACGCGAACGTCACAACATATACAGAAGTACAACACACGGTGCTAGGTACACCTGCACACCGCTTGGGCCTCGGGGTCGTAAGTGACATAGACCACTACACATGGAAACCACATCGATCCGGATCGATCGCGTAAGCTTAGGTTCGAATCCGATACGAACAAACCCAGACCGCGCAAACAGCGCTAGCACTACGCTACCGCTAGATTGTTGGGCACCGCGCATGACCCGCCTACCTCTCCAGAGGGAAGGGTGAGGGCCGGCCCTCATGATGATAGGTTAAATTCAACCGTAAAAGATTCGTCGACCGTATCGGATTTGACTAGTCCAAATCCTGCTCGCCCGAGCAGCGCGCGCGATGAACCGCGCCCCCCGCGGGGCGCGGAGGTGGCGTACACCTTTTGAATATTTCTCAAGTGATCCATCTGCTCATTTATTGTACCGATTGAGCTTAAAGGCGATCAGGCCGAAAAGTCTAGCCCTTTCGAAAAAAAAAACAAAAACAAAATACACACAAGCTAATACATAGGCTGCACTAAAAGGATCGGGAATGGAATATTTCCACTGTTTCTGTCATATTAAAATCTTTTTAATTGAAAACTCCTTGGTTTTAAAAATCGAATACCATTTATTTATTTAAAAAAAGATTCTCGGTCTTGTCACAAGGTCTTCTCAAACTTGTTTAGTCGTTGAGAAAATGGAATTGACTCGAGAAAATTCTAGAGCGATGATTTATTATGACTTTCGAAGTGGTTTAACACAAAAACAGTGTGTTGACCGGATGATTTCTGCATTCGGTGATGAAGCCCCATCCAAAACCACAATTTATCGCTGGTTTGCTGAATTTCAACGTGGACGTGTCAAGCTCAGTGATGATCCCCGTCAAGGTCATCCAAAAACTGCAGTCACCCAAGAAAACGTTGATGCTGTGCGTAAGCTGATTGAAGAAGATCAAGATGTGACATACCGCGAAATTCAGGCAACTTTACACATTGGATGAGTCAAATACAAATAATCTTGCATGAACAATTAGGTGTAAAAAAGTTGTTTTCCCGATGGATACCGCATTTGCTCTGTGAAGAGCAAAAAGCTACTCGCGTTACTTGGTGCGTCAGAACTCTCGAAAGATTCCACGCGGGATCCTCAAATGCTGTATACAACATCGTTTCAGGTGACGAATACTGGATATACACGTACGAACCCGAAACAAAAAACCAGTCACGAGTTTGGGTGTTCGAAAATGAGTTAAAACCAACAAAAATTGTTCGTTCACGGAGTGTTGCAAAAAAATGGTGGCCACGTTTGTCTCCAAAACCAGCCATGTTGCGACTATTCCTCTTGAGGGACAAAGAACAGTTAATGCAGAATGGTATGCTAGCATTTGTTTGCCACAGGTCGTTTCTGAACTCCGTAAAGAGAACTGCAACCGTCGCATCATCCTCCATCACGACAATGCGAGTTCTCACACCGCGCACAGAACAAAAGAGTTTTTAGAGCAAGAAAACATAGTTTTTTTTTAATGTTACTTGGATAAGCAAACTGGCAAACGTGCCACCTGATGGTAAGTGGTCGATGTAGCCCATGAACATAAACTAGTTTACCTGGAACGAGCCCAGGCAACTCATCTATGTGTTCCCTATCCTGAGACATAAGATGTTAAGTCTCGGTGCCAGTAATTACACTGCCTGTCTTGCCCTTCTCTCCGAAACACAGCAAAGCTGTTTCACGGGAGAAACAAGCAAGATGGTGGTACCCATGCAGCCGGGAGCGCGGCACAGCGCTTCCCTCCCACCGGTAAACTTCCCTCCCACCGGTAAACTTCCCTCCCACCGGTATTTTAATTATTAGACCATCCGCCGTACAGCCCCGACCTAAGCCCTAATGATTTCTATACTTTCCCTAAAATAAAGAATAAATTGCGTGGTCAGAGATTTTCATCGCCCGAAGAAGCTGTGGACGCCTACAAAACGGCCATTTTGGAGACCCCAACTTCCGAATGGAATGGTTGCTTCAATGATTGGTTCCATCGTATGGAAAAATGTGTCAAATTTTGCGGAGAATACTTCGAAAAGCAATAAATACATTTTTAAATAGTAATGTTGTGTCACTTCCTTGATTCCCGAAATTTTCAGTGCCGCCCTCGTATAATGAAATTCGATTAGAGTCGGTCCAAGTTGGATATTTATTCATATTATGATACATGTATATATATCCTTTATATTAATATACATGTTTACTCTATTATTTCTCCATCTAGTGTAGCTAAATAAGTATAGATTTTATTTATATTTGAAGATAGGTTTCTGGCCATAATTATCTATAATAATAATAATATCTATGGACGCTTTTTCACCATGTCAATCTGGTAAGCTCTCGAAGAACTTGTCTTACGGGTACCAGACAACGGAAATATCATCCATGACAAAGGAACACAGAAAACTTTGTTCCCGATCAGGATTCGAAGTTCGACCCCGCTACATCCGGCTTGAGCGCCAACGCGCTTACCATTGAGCCACAGAGGTTGTCAGTCTAAGGTTCACGTCAAATCTTATCATCACCAGTTTCATAGCATTCTGTGCCTACATATCCATCGCGTGATATCAACTACGCAATTGCTTTAATCTGTCGTTGTGAATTGTATGTGTTAGAATTATGAACAAAATACCTGTGAGCAATTTTTTGTATAGCATCGTCAGATTGTCTCTCATTCTCCAACATAAAATCTCGTATAGGGACGTCTAAAATATCTTGGCTATTCGACTCCACAACATCACGATATTTTAGTATGGCACGCACAAGTTCTTTAGCACCTTTTAGTTGTTCTCTATTAAAATCACTCCATTGTCTTTCTAATGTCCTATGCAACGATATTTTCTTTTAGGCAACAAGTGACTAGGTACGGCTCAAATTATCTATTTCTCTAAAGACTTACAATGTCCGTCTTTCAATAATACCTAGGTACATGTCATGAAAGAGGCAAACTGGATTTTTACGTTTTATAATAGTGGGAATCATACTATGTTTCCATATCTTGTTTCCATGACACCACATATCCATCTAAGGCTGGACATAGGCCCCTTTTAATGAACGCTGAGTCGGCCGATGAGCTGGATTTCTAATCTAACCAGGACCGATCACTGCACGGATATAGCCAACCTGTAACCTGCCAACCTGTCCAGTTGGAGGTTATTCGACCCTCCGTTTTCCGTGTGTGGCCTCATGGTGTGCCTTTTTACAACGATTGATGATAAAATTCTCTTTAAACCTAAACATTTACTTTGATCACAATATTTACATAAATACCTTAATATATAGGCTCTGGGGAGTCCATCTGGGATACAGTTCTCAGGTGTAATGGGTTTTGGTTCAAATCTTTTATACGGCCGCATCCAATGATAAAATCCCTTACCGTCGTCGTGTTTTAGATCTTTGTATACGAGGTACTTAGGTTTATGAGCTAATTTAGAATCCATCTTCCATTTCTGATCAGCATAAAATATAAAATCAAAGAAAGAGTCAACAATCATCAGAAGCCCCTGAATGCAGGATCTACATCCTGCTCTACAGCTTCCTAGATACAAAACGAAAATATGTTTGTATATTGTACCTATTATACCATATACTACATATTAGCTAAGATAAAGAATTCTTAGGGTTTACCTATAAAGAGGCAAACAACCTTGCATCGAGATAATAAAATTTATTAGTTTCAATTTAAAAACTTAAATTTCAAGATAGAGAGTCACAACACGACTTTTAATACCTCTGATTCCGTGCGATAGATAGGAGTAAGAATTGATAACAAGCTTCTGTAATCTCCAAAAGACTGATAACTATTAACAGAGCACCACGGCAAAGCTTGACATGTTTGTTTATACTCCTCTACTAAATCACGATGTACCAATTCAGCACACGTTAAATCTCTATAACAATTTTACAAGTACACTTAAAAGCATTTATAATAATCAATAACGTATAGACTCTACCAATACTATTTACCTCTTTACTGTAAAAAATTTTATCGACTTCGCTTCATTTAATCTTGTACACTCCGTATGTGAATCACAACTTCGATTCGTCTCTATTGATTCAGGTTCCTCGCATAAATTATCAACGCGTAAGGAATTTTTCTCCTGGTCTTCTAGTAAACTAATTTCACCTTCCTCATTGACTACAACATTTTTACCAAAGGAATCTTTCATGAGCATCCAATTATTATCTATATCTTCATAATTTGTTGCAGGCTTTATATTTACTGTACATTTATTTGTATTTGGACATTTAGAACATGTTTTATAATTTATATTTAAAATATCTCCATCGAAATCAGCGCTTGTGAGACTATCCAATTGAAATTCATATTTGTTATCTTTGGTTATTGTCACACACGTATTATTAGTTGAGTCAATTGATATTGTATCATTGGCTTTATTAATAGTAACAGTTGTAAAACAAGGATGTTCTACAGAGTAAATTATGCAAACAGATATATATCCATCGTCTCGTTTTTTATTACTTAATTCTTCTAATGATTCGTTGATTTTTTCGGATGAAGACTGTTTTGTCCCTGTAGAAGCAGTTTCAAATTCAATAAAATCGTTTAGAGCAAAATCATATATTTCTTCCACTGACCATTCGGGATATATCTCATCACTTTCAATTACAAAATGTGTAATGATTCTAGTATTATTAGGGTAGGTTATGATTAGTTTTCCATCTTTATTCAATAGAATATTAGTACCATCACTACGCTTCGAAAATATTTCCCCGATGCAATAATCAGTAGCTGTTCTTGTAAGTAATCGTTCTACATCAAAAACTTTATCCATGATACATTTTTGTCGCAAGCCGTTAGTATGAATTATTTCATATTCTTCAATTAAAAGCTCGTATTCAACTTTTTTCGCATCGGAGTCCTTTTCATCAAACCACCCGCTAACGGAAGTTTTAGTGCTAGCTTTGGTACTTTTAGTGCTATCCTTCCCTTTGCTTCTCTTAGTTTTTACGGAACTGACATCACTTTGAATATCTTGTTGTATTAGCCCACCTTTAATCGTTTTTTCCAACTTTGTAATGTTGAGGTAAGCACCAGCTGGTTGCAACACTTCCACGCTACCATCTTTATTAAATAATATCACTTCGCCTTTCATACTAACACACCGCATATCCTCTTTACTGGTTATACACGGTGATACATAAAATTGTTTAATATGAGATATTTCAGAAGAATTATTTTCATAAGCCGTTTGAGTTATAAGACCATTAGGCCAAGTAAGTGTTAATGAATTAAAGCTAATTTCAGACTTTTCTTCCATAGTTACGTTAAGTGAAGATTTAACTATGCTTTCTCTAGATTTTGTACAGCTGGATAATGTTGGTACAAGAACTGTTTCTTTATTTACGTAAATAGAAAGATTATCCGTGGTACAAATTCTAAAAGATTCGCCAGTGCTTGGTACATTACAATTATAATTTTCATCTAAAATTCGATGGAACCAAAATTCATTACAGCAGTTTCCAGGAACAACATTCAGTGTTATATACTCCACGTTAGAGGGTATAAGAGATATATATTTGGAATAAACTTTAGACCCATCTTTTGAAAAATAAGCTGTATCCTTACCAAAAGCTTCAACTCTCCTATCACATAAGTTGTAACCATTAAATATTTTTGCACACATGACACTGGAATATTTTGAATCAGTAGGTAATGCAACAAATGGTTGTACCAAAGTTTTTGGAGTAACTGGCGTTTTTGTCTTTTTATTACTTTTAGAATCAAAATTAAGAGGAGATACAGGTGAATTGAGTTTTTTAGGTGAAGTCACTTTAGATTCCAAAGATTCTTCATTTTCAACTAATTCACGTTCTTCAAGATCCTGGTGCTTAAGTGATCCTTCCATTATAAGTTCTGTTTCTACTTCTTTATTATCCACACAAGATGTACCAAAAACTGAAATTTTTATGTCTTTAGATGCTTCTTCATTAGTAGAGGCCATAATATGGTCGTAAATATTTTCCTCATTTTTAATCCAATCATAATGTTCTTCTAAGATGAAGTCGAAAAAATCTTGCAAACATACGGGTGTGGCTATATGACCACGCCATTCTTCACGTGATATGCCATAGTTATCGTGGCTGTTAAAAAACATTAAAATCAATCTGTCAGTAACTTCGCAATATTTATAATTAATACAATTAAACTTGTTGTAAGCGTCATGAATAACTTGAAATGCTTCACCACCTGTAAATTCTTCAAAGTATTCAAAATCTTCAATCATGTGATTTAAAGGGTGTTTACTGAGTATCTCAGAAGCATCTACTAATTCACTTAAATCCGGACATTCAAGAAGAAGTCTTATACTACTGGTGTTCTCTATTTCCGGATCACTTATGGTTTCTATGCTTTTGTTAGATGAGCTTTGATGTAGTAAAGAGGTACTAGAACTTTCAACAGTACTCCAAGACATATTTTTCAAAGGTTCAGCCAGTTGACTTCGTTTAAGAAACTTTTTCTTCAAATGCACTATCGTAGAATTAGGCAAATGTTCTTTTTTTAGAGAACTTCGGTTATTATACAATTTTCTAAAAGACAGTATATGCATCAATTTGTTTAATTCTGCCGTTTCTATTTTTTTTCTATCAAAACACGATAATAAAACATTGACATGAAAGTTTACTTTGGCTTCTCTTTTTTCGGACTGTTTATCAAAATATTTCCACAGTTCATTTACTGGAAATTTATACAGAGTAGACCAAATTATGTTTTGCAAATTAACCTCCTTTAAATGAAACGTACTGTACCTTGATATATCACCAAATTGTATGACAATTGGGTCTAGATTTTGTTCATATTCATTACCCTGTGTAACACGATACTTATTTTTATGAACATCTGTAGAGCAAAGATTCTCAAAGACATCTTTTACGAATGTTTCTATGTTTGATAACTTATGCTTTTCTACACTACTTGCATTTGTAGTAGAATCGGTTGTAGGACATTGGCTTGTCTTTTCTTCTAGACATATATTTTTTGAAACGGTTTGTAGTATACTATCTAAAATAGAAAATAATGTTGTTGATTCTAAAGGTAACTGCATTTCTGAGTCATATTTTTGTTTTAAAATTACATCATGTCTTTCTTCGGGAATAGATATAATATGTAAGTTATCTAAATAATGAACATGTTGTCTTGTTAAATCTTGTATATCATATAATAAGTAGCTTAATTCATCATAAATCTTCTCATGGTCACCAGATAAACCTTCCTCCTTACATAAAGGTGGAGTAAAAACGACAAAAGCGGTATTTTTTAAAATATCACAGTCACTTTTGATACGCAAAGACTGCAAGTCATCCCAAAACTTAAGACATTTTTCTCCTTGCAATTCAGATTGACTTTGTCCTCGTTTTGTAGACCGGAATAAATTTGATGGTATTTTAACAGTCGCTGGATTTATACGGATCTGTACAATTGCTGTTAGAGGTACCCCAATCTTTAAGAGACATCCAGCTAAATGTGGATCAATAAAACCTGTAATAGCCACATAGAGATTTGGACCATCTACTGGAAAATCATCAATATATACTTTGTCTCTCCACTCTTCACCTCTTACCCTCAGCGATGTATTATATTTTTTTTCTTCATCAGGCTCTCCAAACTCATCAATTTCCCCGTCAACGGTTTTATTTTTATTTTTGACATTATTTACTGGTTGTGTCGTTTCTGGTGCTTTCACAACAACCGTGCCTCTCACTTCAGCCTTATCAATCATCGTAGCCGATTCGTTTTGCAGCCCTTCTTTCACAGCTAACTTTTGTCGCTTTATAAATAAGTATTCCTTTTTCATGTTTAAAATAAGATGCTTGATTAGAAGAGCTAAAATGTCTGAGGGTATATTTTTCTTTTCTTTGAGAAACGCTTGAGCTTCTTCGAATACACGAAGATTATTGTCTTTTACTTTTTTTTCGCCACCTAACTGATTGATCATGAATATTGTTTCAGTTTTGCATACATTTTTAATGACAAATCTCTTCTCTTGGGCTGCATAGGTTTCGAATTTATTTAAGTAAATGCGGTCTGGATCGCTGCCGGCGGCTTCTATCAGTACCACTTTTACTTTCCATGTTTCACTGTCTAACACTGCCTCTTCTAGGGAAATTCGCCAATAATAGTTATCGTCGGTGACATCTTTTGCTTTCTTAGGACCCATTATTTACGAATACTTCTATTATTTTTTTGTACAGTACTAATCGTATTTGACATTTAAGTCGATGTTTCAAAATTTAAAAAATAAAATGTTAGTGGGACGGTTTCAAATCTCAATAAGGTTTCTTGTGTATAAATTAGCAAATAGGTTAGAACAGTACCTATTTGTAACAATCTAGCTAATATACCGTGTATTGTTATTTTAGGGTGATAATATTTTTGTCGTAGACAGATAGATAACTACGATTTTTTTATATGTAAGCCCTGACCAGAAAAATTTGGGAACTAATTTCTGTATGAACTACTTAGAAAATATGTTACCGTAGAAAAGTGGCGACACCAATTCAGCGCGCGCCTTTAGCCGCTTTTTGAGGTCCCGGATCTGCAGGAAGCACCTACCACCTAAGCGACAGGCTAGCCCCGCCAAGGCCAGACTACTCCTCATTAGAGAGGACTGCTCTGCCCGGCTACCACTAAGCAGCCCCGCGACGTTGTGCCTAATTGGGCCAGGATCCCATACTGACACCATGGTTCAGGCCTTGTCGTGGCGGTGAGGCTCAGAAGCCTAGGGTGAGCCCAGCACCTTGGGCGAAGCTAATTGAGCCAAGGGGGATCTTTGTATAATAATAATAAAAATAAGAGCAGGGGACAAGGGGCGAGGATGGGAACCTTACCCCATTGTACTGTCCCGACGTTGGGAGGGGTTGTTCTGTGGTGCGCGACAAGCCCTCTGTGGAGGTTGCGTCGGTCCCTTGCGGGACTGACTAGCCGCCGAAGTGCCCTGTTTGTTTACTGGATCCGGGGCACCTCACCAAAGGCGGCATTGGTGGCACTCGCCGGGTTTTAGTGGGTAGAGCTGCGTCCACTTACCTGTCAGGCGCAGCGAGTCCCACATACGCACGTGGGGAGACCCACTCCCCCGCGGGATGCATCAGAGCATTTCCCGGCGTAAAAGAAAAAAAAAAGGATCCCATACTGACCCGACACGAATACAAGGGCGTTACTGGAGATGCATTAAGTACTGCGCTTCGTATGCACCCACGTTCGTCGCCCGCGGGGGCTGCAGTGGCCTTCTCTCTCACCCGCTCGCGGGCTTCCTTCTGGGACATTACTGCCTCGAAGAAGGAGACCATCGTCCCCAAGCATCACGGTGATGGCGCTCAGCAGAGACAAGTCCCCTCCGATGACCGATATCAGACTGCGACGGAGTACCGCCCATCTGGTGCACACCTCAAATGTGTGCTGGGTCGAATTCACTGCCGCCACAACCGTGACACCAAAACAACCATTCCCGATAAGCGCCTATGTCAGACGGAAGGTAAGGGATTTGCACTTACTGTGTATCCATCGCTAGAGAAACAGACGCAGAGCAGCCGTTAGGGTTTTGCCATACGACTGCCGTGCCAGGTTACCATATTAAGCAAAAGCATCCTTAACATCATAATTGTCCCCTCATCTACCACTATAGGACATAGTCTTTTATATATACCGGTGGGAGGGAAGCGCTGTGCCGCGCTCCCGGCTGCATAAGTACCACCATCTTGCTTGTTTCTCCCGTGAAACAGATGTGCTATGTTTCGGAGAGAAGGGCATGACAAGCAGTGTAATTACTGGCACCGAGACTTAACATCTTATGTCTCAGGATAGGCAACACATAAATGAGTTGCCTGGGCTCGTTCCAGGTAAACTAGTTTATGTTCATGGGCGACGTCGACCACTTACCATCAGGTGGCACGTTTGCCAGTTTGCCTATCCAACTAACATAAAATATTTTTTATTTTCATATTAATTTCATAATAACTTATTTAAAATTATAAATTAGCCACTGCACTGCACTGATGATATGCAATGTAGTAGAAACTCTCGTCATACCTCCGAGTAAATGACACAAATAAAACATATAATATATTAAAACAAGTCTATAATATATATCTGAGGAACATTACAAGTATCACAAACCATAACCAACAATTAGGTTTAAAAGAATTTAACTATCATACATCTGGGAGTAATTTATCAACCCAATCTTGAATTATGTTCATACCCCTTTTGTTGATTGAATGTCCTAGCCTTTCCAATACATGAAATTCACCTTGTACTCCGAGATTCTTAAGTGTTTCATATGTATTTTGTCCCCAAGATAATTCAACCATTGTATCAATATCACCATGCAATTGTAAGAAAGGTGGCCCTATAAATAATAAATAAATAATTTATTATAAATTTTGAAATTTTTCTGTTAATTACTATTAATTACATTTTACTTGCAGTGATGTCAGAGAGAGATATTAAATGATCATGATGACCACATCATGATCATTTAATATCTCATTTCACATCATGTGGTTTAAGGTTTATATTATGTATAATTTATATAATGAATTTCAGGTTGCTAGTGGTAGCATTTACTAATAAGATGACTTGTACAGTCGATAGAAATGAACTGATGATAATAAATAATGACATTATTTATGTGAACATTATAAACTAACCTTTATATTGAGAATTCTTCAATTCATCATAAACTATTGATTTATCATTAAGAAAAGAGCTGAATGCAAAAACTCCTGCTATGTTAGTTTGCCATCTATATCCGACATGGAAAGAAAGAGCTCCTCCCATAGAAAAACCTCCTGGAATTTAAATATTTAAGATTAAATGTAATACAGTATTAACACACTTTCCTAGAATTAAAATAGGAAACTAAACTAGGCCTTCAAGAAACCTTTATGAGATAATTAAGTAAGTAAGTAAGTAAGTAAGTGAAACACAGGATATCCTAGTTCAGGCACTACCGTAAATTTAATAGAATAAATGTAAATTTTACCTTATGTTTCCATGTAATTTACCATGTATGTACATATCTTGAATAAATTATTTATTATTATTATTATTATATTGCATATAAGGTAGCATAGAAATTAGTGCTACTTTAAAAAACTGTTTTTGTAAAATATTTGATACGGGAGAAATAAACCTATTTTTTTTTATGTTAGTTGGATAGGCAAACTGGAATACGTGCCACCTGATGGTAAGTGGTCGACGCCGCCCATGAACATAAACTAGTTTACCTGGAACGAGTCCAGGCAACTCATCTATGTGTTGCCTATCCTGAGACATAAGATGTTAAGTCTCGGTGCCAGTAATTACACTGCCTGTCTTGCCCTTCTCTCCGAAACACAGCAAAGCTGTTTCACGGGAGAAACAAGCAAGATAGTGGTACCCATGCCGCCGGGAGCATGGCACAGCGCTTCCCTCCCACCGGTAACCTATGTTTATGATTTACATTTGTCTTACCAACAATTATCCTTTCATTTGGTATGCCAGATTCATTTTCTTTCTTTATTAAATTCCTTACATCTGCTTCTATTCTATCAATTGAGTCTAATTTTTCTGGTGCCCATACATTGATATCAGCTCGGTCAAACCAAACATTACTCATCATACCACCAGCGGGAGTGTATGGTTGTAAGGGAGCAGTTGGATATAAAACATTAATGTGGGGAAAGACAAATTTTTTCGTCATGAGATTTACCCACTCTTTCATATTTTCACCTGTGCCACCTAGAATAAAACACTTTAAATATCAT
Organism: Helleia helle; assembly: GCA_963853865.1. Lineage (NCBI taxonomy): Eukaryota > Metazoa > Arthropoda > Insecta > Lepidoptera > Lycaenidae > Helleia > Helleia helle. Next base: position 14,395,801 of record OY971420.1, read on the forward strand.
CAACAAGACTAAACTGATGGTTATCCCGTGATTGTTTAAGTTTTCAACTAAATTCAATTCACACTTCATTGCATCACTGAAATACAGATTGAAAATATGACATTGAAGACAATTCAATGCCCGCATATGTTGACCCTTACTCGAGAGACTTTTGTGTAATGAAAACATACCTGAACCATGAAAAAATATAACCGTTGCTGTATGTTTAGGTCCAGTATGCTTAGTAAGGTGTAGAGCGCCTAATCTAGACATATTATTCTGATTTTATTATGCCTTTTGTTGAGAATTCAGATCATCAGAGTAGCCTCGACCTAAAAAAATATGCGTTCTATCAGTAGTTACTGAGATCAATCTTTTAGAAGCTTAATAGCAAAAAATCTTGTAATAGAAGTTAAAAGGACTGTGTTAGCAAACTATAATTATAAGAAAATGTTTCCAATTGTGCAGAAGTGAACTAATAATTATAATAGAATATATATAGAATTAGATCATATGTATATATTTTTTTAAAGTTTTAAAGTACCTACCTACTATCTAGGTATGTAACCCTCGTACATTGTTATGAATTTTCGAGTAAACAATTAATCTATTTTATATAAATTAAGTGAAAAGCCAATATTTTCATAATCTGTTATAATTAGTTAATTCGGGGTTATTATCATCTTATTAGTCAGGGAGTTTGTTAACATTAATATTAACTTTATTTTTTAAACAATAGTATGATCACTGTTTATTTATTAATTGTATATATTTATTAATAAAGATTTTATTAATTGTATATTATAATAGTATATATTTATTAACAAAGATTTTATTAATTGGATGTATTAATTAAGTATGCAATTAATTTTTACAGTTGGTAGGTACATATAATTTTACTATAGAGTAATTTACCTTTTATTTTTAATTTTCGGATACTATTTACATAAAATAAATATGTACATAAATTAATAGTAATTAGTGTGCATCACAGAACAATATTACGTGAATATTACCCCCAAGAGAATGTAATCACTACGATAATACCCTAGCGGGTGTGCATTTATTTTTTATTTTGTGCTAAGATGAAAGATCAAGATCAATAGATTTGACAAGGTAATAATAATACCGTATTGGAACGAGATACCATACGAAAAACTCCAAGAGTGACAGAGATATAGACACTTTCTTTTGTCTCTGTCAGAATATCACTCTTTGGGCGTGTTCCGATATATACTGGACCACTCTAAGGTCTGACATCATTGCAGTATAGTGTATACTGAGAAGACGTTCCTGTAAAGTGAGTTATACTGATTTGAGATTTCCAACTTTCCAGTTTCGCAGTAGAGTGTAGTGTGAACTGACATCTACCTTTTTTGGAGTTGCAATACCAATATAATATATTATACTCTATATATTTTGTGGGGTTGTTTTTACGTGAAAATATATAAAAATGTAGTTATATTCTATTAAGTATAGTATCTTATATCTTTAAATTAGCAATTCTTGTATATATATATATAATTGGAATCTCGGAATCGGCTCCAACGATTTTCATGGAATTTAGTATATAGGGCGTTTCGGGGGCGATAAATCGATCTAGCTAGGAATCATTTTTGGAAAATGTCATTTTATTTTTAAAAAAAAAAAAACCGAGCAAAGCTCGGTCATCCGGGTACTGTATAGTTAAGTTGGTAAAGTATGGATACTTGTTAGTATTAAAGAAAATATTGTTTTTCAGGCAATTTAATGTATAATAACTTAATAACCGAATGATTTAAATTAGTTAAGGTCTAAGTGATGAGCTTATTTAAAAAAATAATTAAGTAGGTATTTATTATCTAACTGGAAAAATAGCTAATGGAATACGCATTAATTGCAACTGCTATTGCTGGTGCAGTTCAAAATTTATTGGAATCTTCCGATAATGACTCTGATGACGATGATGAAGAGCTCATATCTTTGGAAATAAAGTGGGACAAAATATTATACCTAGAACAGAAAATTATGTAGAGACAACTGTTTTCCGAATGACCGATTGCTAGTTTTAAAAGTCACTTCTTTAGGAATGCATTGTTATTCGATAAAGTTATTCATACGCATACTTATTATAACTATTGAAATCGGAATATTTACCACGTTTTTAATTACATATCGAAAGCTAACAAAGCTTTTGATAAGTAGGTAGGTAGGTATATCAAAACTATTTACGTTCATTTTAATACCTGCTTCTTCATTATCGTCGTGATTAAGGCGTTTACAACAGAACTTAAATATAGAGAGTTGAAAAGAGGTTCAAAATTAATATTATTACGTGGTAAAAATTCCGGTTTTAAGCAAATTCTAGTGTTGGTGACCATGATATATTAAAATCTTAATTCTTATATCAGATATAATTTCATAAAAAATAATATTTCTGTATTATTTTTTATGCAATTATGACTGGGCTTCTTTACCTCCGGTGCTCATCAACGACACTACTTTACCTTACAGTAAATGCGTTAAAATCTTGGCATTTACATGGACGAGAATATGAACTGGATAACGCAGATTAAAGAAGTGAGTAGAAAAATGTTTTCAACTTGGCATTCGTTAAGACGGCTACAATACATGCTACTTAATTCTACGATTTGCTCTTTTCCCTTCTTATCTTGACTATGCTGACGCGTGCTATCCTGACCTTAATGAGCAACAACTAACAAAAATTGAGAGGCTCTAAAATTTAGCTATAAGATTCGTATTTTCTTTGCGCAAATACGATCACATATCCGATTTTCGCATTAAGCTCAAGTGGTTGCCAATTCGCTTTCGCCGGAATACTAGAATGTTGTCGCTGCTTTATAACGTACTTAAAAATCCCCGGGATCTAGAACACCTAAGAGAAAAGTTCATAGTGCGTAATTCTGACAAGGCACTGCGCTCGAATGACACAACTACTCTGCATATACCCATCATACTGAATTGTACAATTGCTCTTTTACAGTTAAGTCAATAACTCTGTGGAATGCTTTGCCAGATAGTATTTGGAAGGCTAAAACTATTGACACTTATAAGAAGTTTATTAAGGACTTTTAACTGAATTCTTAGACCGGGATTGTAAAAAATTAATTAATTTATTAATGTGCTATAAATAATAAATAGGTATTTAATCTTATAATCACAATAAACCGTTACCTTAATGTAATAGGTATGCATGTATTTATGTATTTATTATTATGATAAAACGGATATAGATATTTATTTATGTATCTATTGTTTTATTTATTAATAACATTTTTATCTTTATTATATTGTTTAGATTGTGGGATCCTCTTTGTTTTAATTTCAATTTTGTTTTTCTTATTGATGACCTACTCAACTATTATTTTAAATTCTCCTTTACCCTAAGGTTGTCTGGAATAAATCGCTTCCTTAGCGATAAGACCGCCTTTGTGTATAATATTATTTTGTAAGTTTTTATTTAAGATGTAATTGTTGTTTTTATGCAAAATCAAGTATATTTCTTCTTCTTCTTTTATTTTTATTTATCAAGTTACTTTGTTAATGTTTTTTTATTTCCAGTTATAAAAAAGTCTCTTTCGTAAGGCCAGAAATCATTCATCACATGAACGCAAGCCGTTGGTTATCGAACTCTTACTGAAAAAATCGTTTCTAGGTGTCTGAGATATAAATTTTCAATAGAATATTAATTTTCACATAACATACAACCGTTAAAAAAAAAAAACTAAATTAATTATTGCGTGTCTTAGAAAAGGTTTCTATTTGTGTCAATAGATGTCACTGTAACGTAATTAAATCACGCTATCGGTTGTACTTCAACGTAATTTAACTGTCGGAATTTAATCCCTTGTAAGATTTTGGTAAATTGCAACTTGCAACATCAGTCAGAAGTAGCGTTTCAATTACTGTGATGGTACTACTACTCTTGCTTTATAAGAATGAATAATAATTAACAAATAATGTCAAATAGTAGCGGCGAACAAAGTCAAAAGTTGTTAAAATAAAAATTACAATTAAAGATACAAATTTTAATAATAAAAAATGAACATCGAACAAACTATATTTTTGACGTGACTGCGCCTAATAAATCGATGAACGCCAGCAGCATGCACGAAAATTACCCGTAATACTTACTCATTGCTGAGTTACGCTCATTGTACGCTTGCGTTTTGTTATGAGGTTGTTATTTGATTTATCTATCTTCGGTAAACCACTTTATAGACAATCAATTTTTTTTATCGTCAATCACCGAAAGTCGGCAAACAAACAAATTAGCACAAAAAGAAAAGTTGATTTGTCTCCGTCAGGCGCCAACTTCAGTTAGCCAATTAGCCAATCACTGAGCGATTCGTGCATGCACCGTACCTCGAAAGTCTAGGGATGTGATAAACGGCTTTTTATTTTCAACACGCTTAAGCCTTTGGCTTTTATTTTTCAGCGCGCTTAAAAAAGCCGGCCGAGCTTTTTATAGTAACGCATTATGCAGGCAACAGACAGGATCACCTCAGCGACAGGCTGGCCCCGGCGAAGGCCAGATACTCCTTGTAGGGGGGGAATGCCCGACTGCTACTAAGCAGTCCCCACGACGTCGTGACATAACCTGGGTCTAGGTTCCCATCCTGAGTCCGACACGAGCACTGGGGCGTTACTGGAGGCGCATTAAATAGCGCCTCCTACGCCCGCGGGAGAAGGCTTCGTCGGCGGCCTCCTCTCTCACCCGCTCGTCGACCTCCTTCTGGGACATTACTGCCTCACAGAAGGAGACCATCACCGTCCAGGACTCGTCGTCACCAAGCATCGCGGTGATGACGCTCGGCAGAGACAAGTCCCCTCCGATGACTGATGTCAGGATTGGGATTGATTTTTAAATTTCTCTTAATAAATAATTCATTCAACATGATGATGATAATGAATATAATATATACTTTTAAAATTATTACGTTGGGACATCCCACACAAGACCATATGATCCCAAACTAGGCAGATCCTGTTCTTATGGCAACCAGACAACTGATGTATACTTATATTATATTTCTAAATACATACATGATATAGATAAAACTACACCCAGACACAGAAAAAATGATCATGCTCTTCACACAAACATTCATCCTGGGTGGGAATCGAACCCACGACCTTCCGGTTTAGTAGACAGGGTCACGAACCACTAGATCAATAGGCCAGTCCAAGACAAAAGGCAAGTGCTTTTAATAACTTTCACCATTAGAGCCACATGCATTGTTAGAATTATTAGTATTCTCCTCACCATTTTCTCCACTAGTCCAACCACCACCGCCATTATTCTCGTAACTCTGCCGTTGAGAAGAAGTCGGCCGTGATAAGTCACGCGAAAGTAAATCATTGAAAACACCCAAATGTTTCAGTTTCAATTGTTGTTTCAAATTACTTATAGTTGTTCTATAAGATATTTGTTTTTGACATGTATTACACACAGCAACTATCGGTCTGGTTTTTTCGAAAGTAGTCCCAGATTAAAACGCTGCTCGAGATTTTCACTACACTAATAATTATTAATTATTCACAACACTTACACCCTATAACTAATGTAATATATAATAACAACACAAAAATCATAATATGCAGACTAGGCTGTATGGACTATTATTATTTAATCTAAGTATTTTCGCTTTCCCTATTAGGTTTATAAATAATAAATATTATTTATAACAACAAAAAAAATCACAACACGAATTTACTTATTTATAACTATAATATACTTAATTCCTAATAAAAATATCAGTTTACTATTGACAATTATTATTTACATTAACCAATATCAAATAAAACATTTAAGTCACTCAATTCACACTAATTCAAATAACGGCTACGCGCACGCAAAGTAAAAATTAACATCTAAGCTCATCGACGACGACGACTTTACGGAGCTAACACTACAAACCAACGCACCACTTTTATAAACCAATAGTGAGCTGAATGGGCTCACAGTAATCCAATGTAGCATTAGGGCCTTCGGGCCGTTAGCATAGATCCATCCGAAAAAAAAAAACAATAACCACCTGTTATTGGTTTGCTCGCTTCCGTTCTGGAAATTTCGACCTGAAAAATTAACCTCGCGGTCGTCCGAACACTTTGGTCGTTTGTCAAGCTCTTTGCTTGACAAACGACCAAAGTGTTCGGACGACCGCAAGGTTAATTTTTCAGTTTCACCGCGAGGTGCGCGGGCGGGTTCGGTGATCACGTCATTAGCACGCCTACACGGAAGCGTAGGTACTTACGTGTGTAGGTATACAACACAAGCATAAAGATATCAGCCGACACCAGCGGGAGGCTTGCTGCCGACGACATGCCGGCGCCGCACAGTGGGCTGAAATTCGGCTTTCATAGACATTTTCATTTGTTTTTAACCGACTTCAAAAAAAGAGGAGTTTCTCAATTCGTCTGTATGTTTTTTTTTGTATGTATGTGACACGATATCTCCGCCGTTTGTGAATGGATTTCGATGGTTATTTTTTTATTTGAAAGGTGGTGCTTCCAATTTGGTCCCACCATATGGTGGTAGCACACCATAGTAGGTCGCGGTCATTGTAATCATCATCATCATCGTCCTTTATCCGTTCACTGCTGAACATAGGCCTCCTTCAATGAACCCCAAGACGACGAATTTCGGGATCACTAAAAATTAAGAAATAAAATCATTTTATAAAAAAATTAAACCGACTTCAAAAAAAAATCGCACTAGTGTCCGTGTTATGAAGTATGGTAAAAATTCATAAATAAATCATAGAAAAATACCCTACGAGGAAATAAGGGGCAATAATGCGATAGCCGGGTTATCGCCGATTTTGATGTTATCTCCATACAAATTTTTACAAAAAAAAATCTGTCAGCCATTTGCACTCATATTCAGCAATGTTTAAGTTTTAAATAATATACTTAGCCTTCCAAATCACATCAAAGCAAAAAAAAAAAACCGACCAAGTGCTAGTCGGACTCGCGCACAAAGGGTTCCGTACCATTACATAATACATAACATTAGACACTTTAACAAAAATTAAGGTTTATGTTTATGGAATTAAATGTTTTTTATATATTTGAGTTGATTGCATGAAAGGTAAATTGCGGTTTACGATTTATGACGTATAAAAAAACTACTTACTAGATCTTGTTCAAACCAATCGGCGGAAGTTTGCATAGTAATGTACTTCGTATATTTTTTTTAGTTTTATCATTCTCTTATTTTAGAAGTTACAGGGGGGATACACATTTTTCCACTTTGGAAGTGTCTCTCGCGCAAACTATTCAGTTTAGAATAAAATGATATTAGAAACCTCAATATGATTTGAAGACCTATCCATAGATATCCCACACGGATAGGTTTTTTTGATGAAAAAAAAATTGAGTTTTAGTTCTAAGTATGGGGACCCCCAAAATTTATTGTTTTTTTTTTTCTATTTTTGTGTCAAAGTCTTAATGCGGTTTACAGAATACATCTACTTACCAAGTTTCAACAGTATTATAGCTCTTATAGTTTCGGAAGAAAGTGGCTGTGATATACGGACGGACAGACAGACAGACAGACAGACATGACGAATCTATAAGGGTTCCGTTTTTTGCCATTTGGCTACGGAACCCTAAAAACAATGCTTAAAAAAATTAAATGCAAATGTCTATGAAAGTCGAATTTCAGCCCACTGTGCGCCGGCACCGATGTGTCGGAGTCGGCACTGCCATGTCAGTTCCGGGCCGGGTCAGTGAGACAACGTGTAGTACAATTTCATAGAATTATGCGTCAACTGGTGTCAGTGTCAGCGTCGGGCCGGTACTAGTGTCGTATCGTGTCGGTCAATCAAGAAGCGCTCTATTTCGTGGGGCTTTCTTACAGCAGCAATGTAAAGAAAAACTATTTAATTACTTGCCTTTGATTAATTAATACTTATATTGAATTTTGTATCAACGATTTCTTTTAAATATAAAAGACTACAATTTGCCTTCAAAACATCGTAATCGCTTTTTTCGATTATCTTGAGTGAAATGTAATTCATGTATACTAGATTTATTATTGTCGTTTCCAAAAACATCTTCTGCGTTTAACAGTGCAATTGATTCATTGAATAATTTAATTTCTTGTTCTTCTGGACTTAACTTGGACATTTCATGAGGAGGCACCCAGTGGAATTTATGTTGTCTGCTAATATTATTTTTTAGTCTCAAATTATGAGTTTTAATGACATTTTCAATACCACATAAGATAAACCGGTTTGGTGCTGGTGTATCCTGGGTAGAGGATTTGAACCGGCGTGATCGAACTATTGGACCGAATGATACAGCAGGGACGCACTTAGGTTTTTCCAAGCAGTAATATGCTGGACCAGGAATATCTTCTCTAGCATACACATCGATCCAACTATACCAATTTCTAAATCTTCCATCTGAGGAATGGAATGGTGATATATATTGCAACTTTAAAGATCTTCGGATTTCGTGCTTGTTTATCTGTGGTGTAGGATAAGATTGATTATTATTAATGTTTGGAGGTTTCATTCTTACAGTTTTAGAACTAAATTGCCAAGATGGTTTACATTGATCGTTGTCTTTGGGCTGTTTTTCATGGTCTTCCTCTTCAACTATTTCGTCGTCGTCATCGTCGTCTATAGTTTCATTAAATCTTTGTGCGGACGATCCAAATGGCGCTTTGGTGCACCGTATTAGTCGAGACGTATTATTATTAGTGTTATAAGATGCTGGACTAGGTCCTTCTTCGTAACGGTGTTTAAATCTTACAGCTTTAAAACCGAAAGGAGCTGGAGGTACCAATTTAGCGTGACAAGAAATATGAGAGTGTTTTTCAAGATCAAAATCTCTTTTAACGTGATAATCGGCTGGGCCAGGTCCTTGGTCATTTAACATTTTAGGCTCTTCATTTTGGGGTTTTGATACGGTATAGTGAAAATCTTTTCGTCGTTGTAAAATTGGACTGTACGATGCAGGTCCTGGTTGATTAGCTAGCAACGTCAGCCTTTGCACCATTTCAATAAATCGCAACTGTCTTGAAGTCTTGCGTTTGTGCGCGCGAACTTTTTCAGCACATATCTCTATGGAATCAGGTTCTTGTTTAATCGTGTATGCCGCAGGTCCCGGACCTAATTCTGGGCTTTTCATGTCCCTTTTAGATGTCCACTTACTCCATTTCCATCCTCGATAAAACGCAGTCGACTCTTGAACACGTATGTCATAGAAAGGAGGATCGAAAATTATCTCTCTTTTAGATGACTCTGATATATCTTCTAATACACCACCAGTGGTTCCTTTAAAAATACGTCTGCGCACTTTTGCCTGACAAATTTCTTCTTTCGTAATGTTGTCTTTTGATTTAGTGTTTACTTCTACATGACAGTCACACTGTTTTCCAATTCCACAATCACATAAATATTCATCCATATCTTCATGGTCGTAGTCTTCACAATGAAATCGAGGGATTTTTGATTGTAGCGAAGTACAATTTGGAATGTGTGATTGTAACTTAGGATCATATATAGCATGTGTCCATATTCTACCGAATTCAGTTTTTCGACGTGTTTTGGAGAGAAACGGTACTTTATTTGGTTTTATCAAAGGCGGGTACGGGTATTGATATGCACCGGGATCATTATATCTGTGATACTTCCGTGTAGATGGAAATCGTTGGGACAAGTCGTAAGCCATGATGTTAGCTACTTGAGACTAAGAACTAAGGGGATTAGAATATAAAAATTGTGTAAAAATATAAATATAACAAACATGACAAAAAGATGTCAAAATATTAAATGTCATATGTCCAGTCATATTATGTTATTTATGTACAGTTTAGAAAAATTAGTAATCGACTTTTTTTTCATAATCGATTGCATAGACTTATAACTCGGTCGAGCTAACTGTGGACCCGGCCTTTGACATTATGTTGATGTACAGTGTGCAAAAAAACATTCTTAATAATTATTAAACGATAAATGCTTAAAAAAATCTGTTTTTCAAAATAAGCAACCAAGTGCGTTTACTGATTTAAACAGATTTCGTTTATACGTTAACTATGTTCACTGTTAAGATCCATAAATTTTCTATATTATCATGATTAAAGAAAAGCAAACTAGTATTTTGAACTTTTATGGTAATAAATTAGTATTGTAATTAATTAGTATAGTGGCGACGTTAAGAGGACGCATTGAAAATTTTGGCGTCAATAATTTAAATTGAAATTTTAATTAAATGAAAATATAAGTTGGTGACCTAATAGTTCATGATAAAAGTCTTTTATTTATAAGGTTTCGATACATGATTAGATAACTTTTTTAACAGACAAAAATATATCAAACATACCTTTCCATTACCATTCACATTTAATTTTGAGTTTCATTGTTATTGAAATAAGGTTATTTTCTTCAATCCTGATAGTATAGTATTTAAATTTTTGGATCTTAACTGTCAAATCTTAAACGAAGTCTCTTTAAATCTATAAGCGCGTTATAGTAATTAATAATAATACTGACTGCCAACCTTCACTAGTTTGAGAGGCACCTCAAGAAGAAGAATATTATAGTTAATATACATTCGATTATACATATTTTTTAAGCATTTATCGTTTAAACGCCCATACCTACTACTCGGTCGAGGTAACTGTGGACCCGGCCTTTTGAGATTTTATTTATATATATAAAATCTATATATATATGTCTCGTACAGTGTGGAAAAAGATAGAGTATCCGTAATATTTTCGATATGCTTACTACTTTTGCTTATAATTGTAAACTTGCTTAAAAACTTTGCTTAAAACGCCTAAAAAAATTAATTGTGAATCAATCAACTGCACTTCGCACTTTTCAGACTTTATATTAATTACCTGATTTCAACAATTTATTTAAACAAAATTATCTTGAAAATTTCTAAACGGATTCATGAGAAAATAGAACTTCATTTATTTTACGTACCAATAGTTATTTACCATATATTAACAATATTTTTATTTACAGTTCAAACTCGTAACATGCAAAGTAAATTAAATAACCAAATGAGCTCGTCAACAGCTAAAAACGTACTGACTTTAAAAACATTAAAAAGTCTAAAAAGTAAGTTGATATTTTGTATTTTGTTATAAAACAAAGCAAAAAACGGAGCATTGTCATTGATTGATATATTATAAAAAAATACATATAGTATTTGATAACACATTTCTAATTTCTTTAAGCTTGTAACTCTCGGCTTGATCAGTCAGTCGTCAGTCGTCACTGTTTCACAACAATTAACAATTTTTTAGGCGATTTAAGCAACGTTTTTTAAACACGTTTAAAATTATAAGCAAAATGATTAAACATGTTGAAAATAAAAAGCCGTTCATCACATCTATAATTATTAATAAATATTAACATAACATTGTGTGTACGCACTACGCACACACTTTGAAACCGTAATATTAGTAGGAGTAGTATTACAATTTTTAAACTGTAAAAACTTTTATCTCTTTTGTCAAATTGTTGAGTTTAATTTGTGTGTTTAAACTCTGTTTATGTACTTTTTTGTATCATTTTGTTATTTCAAGTATTGTTAGTATCACTGTTTGTTTTCCAAATAAATAGTAAAATTAAAAACAAAATAAAATATCTTACTTAATTACTATGATACCATTAGTAGTCGGTAAATAGATAACACTATAAGCTTTTATGTTATTATCTTTTTACGTGTCGACAAATTCCCACGCAATCCTTAACTTTGTGACTCAAGATCTTCACAACCTTGTCTTTGCAATGCATTTTAAACTACGAATAAATAATAAGTCAGGAAGTCTAACTCAGAGCAAATGACACATAAAAAGTGGGCCTACTTTAAACCAAAACGACGTATGATTTAAAATACCAATCACTTTCGAGGTTACAAATAGACGTCATTGGTGATTTGTATAACTTCAATGCAGGTAGACGGCGCGCATGCTGCAATGTCACCTATGACAGTCGAGTGATAGCTGCGTGGACGATGTCATGCAATAAGTGAACCAAGTCAATAATAAAACAATATTATTTAATAAAAAAAAATCCAATGATTTCTTTAGGCCGAGTCCACCGACGCGCCACAATCGTAACATACTGTTACTGGCTCCCTGTGGGCCGTCCGGCACAGGTACTCATCAAAGCAACCATGCCTAGTGAGCACCTGTGTCAGACGGAAGGTGAGGGGGTTTGTGCTTACGCCGCATCCACCGCTCGAGGACTGGATGCAAAGCAGCCGTTAGACTTTTGTTACGACTGCCGTGCCGGGTCCTCCCCCCACCTCCGTATTAATGCTCCTGTCCTAGTCGGTGAACCCGTAGATTTCGTACAACGTAAGGTTCTCGCCGGGAGCCCTCCTAACCGAGACATATGAATGCGTCTCGGCAAGAACCTCCGCCACAAATTCCCACGGGGGGTCACCGGCTAGGTCAGTCTGTCCCCCACTGTGTGGCTGTCAGCCACGATACTGTACGGTACCAGCTGGGTCTTATTCCTCGCGGTAAGGTGACCCGCCTAAATAGATGAACCATACATCGCCATACTCCGGAGTATAGCTGCCTGCAGGCGGCGCTGGTTCCTTCGAGGTTCGGGAGAAGTCTGCCCAGCGCACTTGCTACCTTCACGACCTTCGATCCCCATATTGACAAATGTGGGTCGAAGGTCCACCCTCCGTCAAGGACGGGCCACAGATACTTGATCTGGGGGCTCATCCTGACCCTCCCCCCTTGGATCTGGAGGGTAGCTACCGGAGGGTGTCCTTTACGGCCGGTCCCGCGGAAGAGAAGGACTTTGGTCTTCTCAACTCTGACCCGAAGCCCTAACTCTCTATGCGGCTGATCACGAGGTCGAGCCCGACTTTGGCCAGCCCCGCACCGCCGCCTTATAGGCTCTTCCCCGGGATACTCTTGTTTTTCAAGCTTAACTGCAGCTTACTACTTATTTTGCCGAATTGGATCGGGTGGGATACTAAAAGAAAACAAAGCAAGCAAAATGCAAAATCATATTTAAAATACCTCAATTATATCGATATAAATTTAAATAATGATAAAAATATAAACATATTAGGTATATTATATATTTCATGAAGAATAAATAAAATTCTACATTGGTTCAAAAATTGACTGACTTCATTTTGCATAGTATTGACCATCTCGGTTTGCATTTACTTATTTGAATATAATATAATTTTACTACTATTTACTAGTGAAAAGTAATCCCTGGAGGTTTTGATTTTGTACGGCTCCTGCACCACTCCACTACAAATGACGGCATGATAATTAGCAGCTGCAATTCATAATGAAAAAACGAAAACGAATGCGTAAGTTTGACGTGTGTTCGCTTGCAAGTAAAATGTCCGACTGATCACAGAGCAAGTAAATAAATATAACGTAGTGTTTATATACTCTTTGCGACTGATGACGCGCTGGACACGACTTTTAAGCCCCGCCTACTTGGACACTACTTTTGTTGGGTCATTTTTATAACACAGTTACATTTCCTGACTTATTATTTATTCGTTGATTTTAAATGCTTAAATTTAAAAAAATAGTATAATTTTTAATTGTATGTGGTTGTGAATCATAAAAGTATAGCGTTATTCATATTATAATTATTACGGGTTTTTTTCACACTGTACATCAACATAATGTCAAATGCCAAGGTCCACAGTTAGCTCAACCGAGTTATATAATAGGTAGTTTAGGTACGAGTAATTTACCCAGTTTGGGAGCTTATATTGAAAACGTTGCCTTGGCTTTAGAAATAACAAAAAAATAACTAGAAAAATGATCATCAGCCCACATACGTCCGTAAATATAAGTTAACGCAGGCGAAGCTAGTAATAAGAAAAACAGCTAGTATAATAATAAAAAATAAAATTTGAAGTTCAGTAGGTAAACCTTGTTTTCTTAGCGGAACTTAAAATACGAATAAATAAAATGTACCCTCTTACTTCATTATGTATTTCGATCACTATGGTCACTAATTATTTACTGTAATTATAAACATTTTACATTCAAATCTAAATGCATTGTATATTTACAGAAAATATATTTGTTTTCAATTTGCTTAACATTGAAAAAATGTCCTCGAACAATCACGTGGATTAATTTTAAACACTACCCGATTATCTAAAAAATATATGAACTCAAAGGTCATCCTTATAAAAAACGTACTCGTATAAATTGTCCTTTATTATTTAGAAAATGTGTCTCTTATTGAGCTCTGATGTCTACATACTATATTTTCTCTTGTATAAAAGGGTGGGCGAGACAGTGATTGACTGAGGCACGTTTGGCTGGGTCTAGCATTAGCATCCTCTCGAGTAGGTCTTTCAATTGAGTCATCTTCTTCGCTTCAACTGTCGGTAGACGGTGATGAGACGGCGCTAGTTCCGCTTGCAAATCGCGTGTCGGCTTAATACTCGACATCACAACCACTTTTTCCTATAAACGATAAGAAAATGTGTATATTTTACATTATATATTGTAAATTCATACTCATCATGACAATAAGAAAATATAAATAAAGAATTAACTTCTCGCAGAAATAGTGCCGCCATTTGCATTAAAGATTGGGACTTTAAAATATTGAGCTAAATAATAAAACACAAGACACTTACTCGTTCTGTTATCTTGTCCAACTCATGGTATAGAAAGTTACAATTGGCATCAAAATGCTGCTCCTTAAAGTGTCCTTTCTTTATTATCTTATTTGGTATCTTGCCCTTCAAATCCATGAAGTATTTCAACATTTCATTGTTTGATTTACCGCTAAACATGATCTTCCCCGTAGACAATTCATAGATGGTACAAGCCGTTGACCACATGTCAATACCATGGTCGTATGGAACACCTAAAATAATTTCCGGAGCTCTATAAAACCTCGACACGAGGTAAGGGGTTATTTCGTTGTCCGAGACATGTGATGCTGAACCAAAGTCACATAACTTCAACATTAATTTACTCTCATTCACTAGAATGTTGTCGGGCTTTATATCTGAAACAACAAATATAAAATTTTATTCTAAGATTGATTAATATTGAATAACGTAAATAATTTTAAATTAAATTTGCCCTAGATAAACTAGTATAAAATATATAAACTAGTTTAACATGTTCCAATTTTTTTTAATTAAAAGGCAAATGAGGGTTGGACCATATGATATTCCACTTTTTCCAAGTTCCACCGCAACATACGAGTGGTTCTAAACGAACAACAACGCCGACTCATACGCGGCAGGTAATTAACCAGTTCTAAGGTCATTGCAAACCACGAACTGCCTCAAGTAACTTCCCAATCCGTTATATGAAAATGTCGAACCCCCGGCGCTAACAGGTACCTACCCGGGCCTGTGAGGGTAAAATCTGCTACCAAAGACTACAGAGGGGTGGGCGACCGGCCTGGTCGGCCTGTGCCAGTAAATGTTTCTAATAAAAGGTTTGTGCAACAGGCTTTTCATCCTAGCTTGTTTCTCTCAAGACCAATATCTGCATCAGTAGGAAATAGTTTCTCCTAAGTAGTAGTAATAGCACCAGAAGGAAAAGCCCGAAGATGTAGAAATAATACCTGCCCCTCCATCCTGGCAGAAGGTACTTGCGCAAAAACAAAATATCGGTTGTCTGTAAAGTCGGTTTACTGATGATAGTTGAACGTGACAACGTTATAAGAAAATGGAACGCCTCAAAGCGAGGTAGCGCCGCACGCGCCGCACACACCGCACCGGTACAAATATTACCTCACAAATACATAACTAGCCAATTTTACATTACAGCGATTAAGACTTCAAATAGGTGAACCTTCTTAAATGGTTATTGTTATAGATAAAAGCGCAACAACCGGTTACACTGTATGACATTAATAACTTTATAAAATGAACCTCTTTCTTTGAGAAAGTCGTAGAAAAGAATGAATATGTATACAAAGTGGTCTCTAAGAATAAACTTATAATTTCGTCCCACTCTGTTGACGATGACAAATACAAAATTCTAATCAAACACATCTGAAATAAAGGATTAATATGCTACACAAGGGCTACACCTTTACGTAAAAATATGAAAAGTGAATGAGAATTGTAAACACAAACATCTACACTTAAGCATATCTAAATAAACCATTGTAGATGCACTTGAAATGACAGGTAACAAGGTAAAAGGAGAAATTGCAACTGCATGTAAGAGATGTACTATCATCATCAGCATCAGCCTCTATCCGTCCACTGCTCATAGGCCTCCCTCAATGATCGCCAACACAGCCGATCTCTTGCCACTCGCATCCAACATGGACCGGCCACCGCACGGAGATCGTCTTCTCATCTGGTTAATGGTCGACCAACATTTTGTCTACCTAACCTAAGCGTGGCCTCCACTCTTGAACCTTATTGACTCATCGGCCATCTCCTATCTTTGCTAAGAGATGTACTAAGAAACCGGTGGGAGGGAAGCGCTGTGCCGCGCTCCCGGCTGCATGGGTACCACCATCTTGCTTATTTCTCCCGTGAAACAGCTTTGCTGTGTTTCGGAGAGAAGGGCAAGTGTAATTACTGGCACCGAGACTTAACATCTTATGTCTCAGGATAGGCAACACATAGATGAGTTGCCTGGGTTAGTTTATGTTCATGGGCGACGTCGACCACTTAACATCAGGTGGTACGTTTACCTGTTTGCCTATCCAACTAACATAAAAAAACCATTAAATGTGTTTTTTGTTAACATACTTCCACATAAAAATTACAACCTTTGGTTGTAGATATCCTACCTGTCCTACCCAGTTGTCGAAAACGAAGAAGAAAGAGGGTAGATAAATTTTCTCAACTGTCACCATCTACCGGCACCGGACGTCAGTCTCCCGTGATCATGGCGATTGAAACATTGCCGAAATCTAAATATATAATATATAACTCAAAGGTGACTGACTGACTGACATAGTGATCTATCAATGCACAGCCCAAACCACTGGACGGATCGGGCTGAAATTTGGCATGCAGGTAGATGTTATGACGTAGGCATCCGCTAAGAAAGGATTTTGATTAATTCTACCCCCCAAGAGGATAAAATAGGGGATGAATGAAACTTTGTCAATTTTAAACCGACCGGGCTGAGACTTTGCATGCATAAAGCGGCTATGACGTAGGCATCCCCTAAGAAAGGATTTTGAGATGCAGACAATATAAGACTAGCTGTTGCCCGCAGCTTCGCCCGCCTTAACTTAGATTTACAGCCGTGTCCGGAGTGATAATTTTTGTAGCCTAAGTTACTCCCAATAACATCAGCTACAATTTTTACAATTTTTGTCTGTATGTTTGTTCCGGCTAATCTTGGAAATGGCAGGACCGATTTTGACGGGCCTTGCACTGGGAGATAGGTTATGTTATAGGGAGTAACTTAGGCTATAAAAATAGTCATCATCAATCCGCGTACGACTGTAAATGTAAGTTAACGCGGGCGACGCTGCGGCCAACAGCTATCTATACAGATAAATAAAATTGGAGTGTCTGTTTGTAATATTAAAATAACCGCTTTTTACTAAGTGCATATGGATGTATACACGGTACATATACCAAAATAGGATTTTTTACAATTTTTGTTCTGTCTGTCTGTTTGTTCCGGCTAATCTCTGAAATGGCTGGGCCAATTTTGACGGGACTTTCACTAACAGATAGCTATTGTTATAAGGAGTAACTTAGGCTATAAAAATAATCACCATCAATCCGTATACGGCTCTAAACCTAAGTTAACGCGGGCGAAGCTGCGGGCAACAGCTAGTAATAAATAAAACTATAAACGCTGTAAGCACCCGAAACAATATTTATTTAAATATCAAAAGATTATAATTGAAGATCCATAAAGAAGGAAAACAATTAAAGCTCAGTGCCAACAATATGGACCCACAAAAACAATTGTCTGAGGCCAGTCAGATGCGTCAATAATGCTGGCCTTCACAAGACTACATTGTGCATCATTGATAACAACACCCCAGCAACTCTACTCACCCTGCTAGCTATAAGGGATGCAAAGTGTACAGGAAAATCCCTACAAGAAAATAAGATGCTAATAAGATACAGACGCAACAAGTCCTAAACACAGAATGCAAAAAACCCCAAACCTCAACAAATAAAACACCTACATGTACCAATGGTAACTAAAAGACAAGATAAAGTAATGAAATAATATAGGCGAAGTAGTTAAAAATAACACTACTCCGAAAACGCACACCAAAAGAACAAAAAATGCAGACCAACAGAGTCACAAAGAATAAAATATGCTGAATATGCATATGACCTAGAGGTGTGCTCCTTTTGTGTGCTGCTTCTAAATCCGAAGCCCTCTTGTTAAAAAACCCGAAAGAATATACTAACTTATCTCGCAAATGAGCACCATGATAAATCTTATCACACTACTCATCAGTCTGCTGCCAAATAAACAGGAACTAAAAATTCAAGAGAATAAAAGACATGTAGCTTTAATTTCTAAAACTCAACTCAATAACCGCAAGACGTTAAAAATTATTTTTATAATAAATAACCGCTATCCTCCAGACCTAGTCTTATTAGACTACTCTACAGTATAATTGGTCACTCTGAGTGTAAGGTTAATACATGAGCAAAAACAGATAGTATGTAACCAGAAAACGGATTGGAGTGCATTTGCTGAATACCTCGAAAAATAAACAGGTTACAGGTCTAAAAGTGAGACAGAAAACTGACACTGAAATAGATAATGCTACATTCTCTACTTCACCAACCTTGTTCGGGCACATAAGGCCTGTTTTTATGTAAATAATAAACCACGGAGTTTTTATTGTTTTAGTTTTGTTTTTGTTTTAATATTCGAAACGTCAATTTTTTGTAATAATTATAAACTATACATGTTTTACATTAATTATATCTTTTGGCGTCGTGTTACGAACATTAAAATTCAGAAAACAAATGTTAAATATATTCTGGCCTATTACCTAGGTAACACTGAAAATGTTTAGAAAATGAAAAACGGCTTAATGTAGAAAGTTGCCAATACTTTTATTGTTTTTCGAAGTAATCTCCGTTTCTTTCTACACATCGTCGCATTCGATGGAACCACTGAGAAAAGCAGTGGGCCCATTCTTCCTTAGGAGTCTCTTCTATGGCATTTTCGTACGCTTTCACCGCATCTTCAGGACTCGTAAAGCGAATACCTCGAATTTTATATAGTTCTTGGGAATAAATGAAAATCGCATGGCGCCAGGTCAGGACTGTAAGGCGGATGACTCATTATCTCGACACCTGCCATAGTCAAATATTCAACAGTCCGTTTTGCGGAGTGCGCTGAAGCATTGTCGTGGTGATGGAGGATCCTGCTTCGAGGGCGCTGCTGTCAATTTTTTTCCAAGACAACAGACAAACAGCGATTGACATACCAGTCTGCAGTAACTGTCCTTCCATCTTCTAGCACAACTGTCGCGAACTGACCTTTCCGACCAAAGAATGAGGCAATCATCTTTTTTCCTTGACTTCTTCCTTTCTTTACCTTAGTTGGCCGATCCTCGAAAGGAAACACCCACTGAGCTGATTGTCTTTTGGTTTCGGGTTCGTAGCAATATATCCAGCTTTCATCACTGTGATGATGCCAAATACAGCATTTGAGTTACCGCCGTTGAACTTATCTAACATTTGGCGACACCAGTCCATGCGGCGGCGTTTCTGGTCGTCGGTTAAAGTATGGGGAATCCATCTGGTACAAAGCTTCCTGACGCCTAAATGTTCGTGTAATATTTTTTGAACTTGACTCATACCAATGCCTAGGCTTGCCCGTATCTGCTGATAGGTCACTCTCTTATCTTCCTCTATCATGCGTCGCACAGCACTGATGTTATCTTCAGTAGTCGCTGTTAAAGGACGTCCTTCATGCGTATCATCACTGAGATTGCTACGTCCACGCTTAAACTCGTTAAACCAATTGTAAATAGTGGCACGAGATGGGGCTTCATTAAAAAATGCTAATCGCAGCCTATTATAGCTTTGTTGTTGAGTAAGCCCACAACGAAAGTCATAATAAATCATTGACCGAAAATTTTCTCGCGTTATGTTCATTTTCACGTGTAACAAGAGTTTTAGATTTGCCGCCAATTCACAAAAACAAATGACTGCAATATACTACATTAGGTTACCAAAGAGTTCTAAAATTGAAATTCAAAAAAAGTTTTCATTTTCACTGTTTCTAACTGGCCAGTTCTAAACATTTTCAGTGTTACCCACGTATTAGACCCAGGTACCGCCAAAACTGTATAAACCAAATACAGACAGCAGTATTACGTGCACAGCAGTGGGTGTACCCACTTCGAAAGCCTCGTCAGATAAAGATGATATACTACTGGAAATTTGGTGTAAGATAGAAGAAAAACGCAGGCTAAGAAGACAGCTACGTATGACCAGTTCGACACACGACAAAAGGGAATTCAATAATATTTCTAGAGAGCTTTAAGACATGACAATCAAAAACAGAAATTCCTACTTTTTTCTCACCAAACCAAAATTTTAGGACAGAGTAAAGACAATTATTATCTATGGATAATAATAGCCAAGAATTTTAAAAGACCCCGGAACTTTGTGCCTTCCATTGAGAAGCAGCATGGCGTAGAAATCCAAAAGAAAAAGCTATTTGCTGAACACCTAAGCAAAATTTTCACTTCCAATTCATCAACAATGAAAGAATTCGAGAAAAATGATCTACTTGATTGTGACCAGCAAGAGCTTACTCCTATTTGAAAGGCCGGCAACGCACCTGCTAATGATGTAGCAGGTGCGTATACAATTCGCATAAGCATTAGAATACAAAAATAGAAAAATGGCTGGAGAGGTGGAGAATAAAATCTAGTGTCACTAGTCAGTACAAATAACTTTCACTCTCAAAGGAGGAGAATGTGCACCAGTATTCATGGAAGGGAAGCCACTACTAAAAACTGACTGTGAAGTATTTGGGCTTGCACCTGGACCGCAGGTTATGGGCAAGGCACATAAAAGCAAAGAAAAAGGAAGCGACGTACTGTACTAAAAGCTTTTCTAGGTTAATGTTATAATAATATCAACTCTTATATGTCCCACCGCTGGGCACAGATTTCCTTCTCGAAATTAGGCGAGGAGGGTTTTGGGCCACAATTCACCGTTGCGCTGGCCCAATGCGGGGTCGTGAACTTCACACACCTTCAACGACTTTTAATCCCATCGGACATGCATGTTTCCTCACTATGTTTCCTTCACCGGTAAGCAAGCGATGATATCATGTTCAGGTGCAGCCCGTGCACATAGAAATTTAGAAAATCCCATTCATAGGCATCACAGGCCACCATACACAAAAGTATCCATCGTATCCACCATCGCCATCGTAGCTCACTTTCATGGTTTCGGAGCGACATTCAAAGTTATCCAAACAAAAAGCTACTATTAAGGTGTGTGGTCAGCTTAATCCACGAGCAAAAATCCATTTGTTTACAGACTGGAATGACGTGTCGATGCAGTCGAGCAGAACAAAGGGTAACCATTATGGTGACATACAAAATTGTATACCTATTAAACCTTGGTTTCTTAAATATTAGGGGTTAAAGTATGAAATTGCTGATGTGTGCTAAAAAATTGAAATTCAAATTGATTGTTTTAAATTTAACATATTTATTTAATCAAATAGTTACCATTATTATCTATACATTGCTGTCATCTAATAGGAAGGTCATTTATGCCTTTGCGATGTAACTCTGGTGATCTAGATTCGACAAACTGTGTGAAAGCTTTTGTACTGCCTCCTGAGAAGAAATCTTTTTATCAATTATCACGTAGAAAATTGTCCAAATCTCGAAAAAAAAGGTAGTCCCCTAATACAAGGTCTGGCGAAAACGGAGGGCGACGAATGGTTTGTAATTGTAGTTCCTGTAGAATTAAAACGGTTTCTCGTTCTGTATGAGGTCTCGCGTTATCATGGAGCAATAATGGTGAAGATCGATTCATGAGTCGGCTCTGTTTCACTGATAGTTTTAATATCATTGTTCAGCACTTCATCATGCCGTTATTGCTTGACTAGATCGGAGAATGCTGAGACCACCAAACAGTTACCATTACCTTTTTATTGTAAAATTTATCGTAAAGAATCCACTTTTGATCACATGTCACAATTAGATCCAATATTCCTTCATTTCTGTATCGATTCAACAAGGCAACACAAGTTTCAACACGCGTTTCTTTTTGCAGCTCAGTCAAATTATGAGGCACCAATTTTTCATGTTTTTTCTTATTTTATTGATTAGACGCAAATGAGTCAATATTGTTGGTAAGGTAACGTTAAACCATGCCGCTAATACCTGGGCCGCCTTATTCCAAAACGAAGACTAAATATAGTACCGAGTTTAATA
This sequence comes from Helleia helle, assembly GCA_963853865.1. NCBI lineage: Eukaryota > Metazoa > Arthropoda > Insecta > Lepidoptera > Lycaenidae > Helleia > Helleia helle. The sequence continues at coordinate 14,418,150 of OY971420.1, forward strand.
CCAGCTTTAAACCATGGTCTAATATAAATGTTATTACAAAAACTAGTTTAACGCTAGTACCAGGACTATCTATGGTACTAAAGTTAGACCACCGTGACCCCTAGTTTAACTTCGGTACTAACCTCAAAACTTTAAATTATCAGATGTCTTATGCGTTGAATTTGCGTTTTTTCGTATTAATTGTATTGAAAGGTAATTAAATGAACTCGAACAAAATTATGGAATTGGACTAACATTTAAAATAATTATTCTGACATCCTTATATAATTTAACATTCTATTTCTGTAATTTTGTTGTATTGTATTTTGTCATTGATATACATACCTATTTTATATCATATGTAATAATTCTAATTAACTCTGATATTTTTCATGTATGTTTGGATTAAATAAACACTAACCTTTTCTTGAGAAGTCCAATTATCATCCCTTTTTGCTTTTGTTGATACATTTTACAACATAAGTAATGTTCGTGGCACACAAATTCACAACAAAAAATATTATACTATTCTTATGAACAACATACCGTCTATTTAGAATCAAAGAACAATAATGGCTGTATTGTAACTATTGGTAACTCGACTTACATTGCAATAACTAAACATTAAACAATAAACATTTCGATGACATTAGAACTACGCGCGCTTTGTATTTCATTCCCTTATACGCTAGCTATATAAACAACTTAACAGCGAAATATTATTTGTGTGTAATAAACAAGAATTTAAATCACACTACCTCAAAGTACAAAGCAGTAAAGATTTCAGATATTTTATATAACACAATAAATTTTATTATCAAAATATTGATGTATTTTCCACATTATATTTAATTATAAATTAGCGAGCTTTGCATAAAAAGGAACGGTGTACCGAACTAATCAAATATTGAACGAACAAAATGAATGATATGTTGCTCAATAATCTGTGGATACAATTAAACCAGGGACGATCTTTGGTACTACCTAGACCTCGGTTGGTCCTCGATTTGTAATAAGAATGAATTTTAGTCCATGGACTAACGTTAATACCGTAACAAACCTGGACTTTTCAGTCTTGGTTTAATCCTGGTACTAGATAAGTTTTTTGTAATAAGGCGGGGGTAGTTTCGCTCGGACTTCCACTATCTCTTTTAATTCATTGTGGTTCGTTCTTCAAATCTAAGTTTCCATCATGAAAACTTAAACCAAAATCGCACGGTGCGTTTATTAGCACTCCCTTCTCCAAACGCAACATTGCTATTGTGAGCTGTTTCTGCCGCGTTAGTTTCGCGTCGAAACTAGTATTAAAAAATCACTCGAATTTTAGAAGTATTCATCTTCCTTGTCTAAGCTGAATAAAAAAAACAACTGAAAGTCGATAATCGATGTGTCGATCGAAAATATTGCATATTTTTTCAAAGAAGAGCTACATAAGTACCATGTGATAAAAGTTTCACTCAAAAATCTCAAACCATGAACGTTCTATGACAATAATTCGGAGTACCTATTACAATAAAACGGCAATTTCATACTTTAACCCCTATTATATACACTTTATGTTCCTTTACTGTAGCAAATAACATTAGAATGTTTTAGTGTCATACTAACCAATGTTTATTTTGTTTTAGGTGGAGCAACAGTTCTTTTTATTATTTCAATTATTTTGTTTTTTTTTTTCTACCCTTTCTTTAACACTTATACTTCCACAAAAAATATCGAAATAGCAGAGTCATAACTGAACATGGGCTTTAGTCACCAAACATTATAACATCCACTTTTACACTGGCTATTTCCATTCCATTTGGGAGCTAAGGCCAAAGAAGAAAAATAATAAAAATCTACTCATCTATAAAGCCAGTATGGACCTGTAGTATAGAACTGTGGGGGCTCGACTTGTAACTCAAGCCTAGAAATCTTATGGAGGTTTCAGAATATTGCCTTGCAAACAATATCGGGTGCAGAAGGGTTTGTGAAAAACTTTGATTGAATGCTTAAATATGCTCACAATCAGAGAAAGTTGATGGAAAGTGTAAGCGCTACAAAGAAAGACTTCATAAACTTACTAATGAGCTCGCCAGAGGCCTATTGGATAGGCAAGGAACCTTTACAAGCCTGAAACGGTGGCAAATACTTGACTTAGACCAAATAGATAAAAATATTCCACCTAGTCTTTATTATACATAATTATAATGATGGTCAATTGATCATCCTCTACCAAAATCCCACCAAGACCAAATTTGATTACCTATGGCTGCAGAGTTTGCCGTAGCTTAACTTGCTATAGAGCGTGCTATGCTGGATGTTTCTTTGACAGATAGGATTCTAAACGAATAAATCCGCAAAAGATCTAAGGTTACTGATATCACGCAAAAAATAAGCTCTTTGAAGTGGTAGTGGGCTGGTCACACACTCAGGAGAACGGATGGCTAATTCAAGGTTCAAGAGTGGTGGCCATTTTTAGGTAGACGAAGTGGTGGTCGGCCATTAACCAGGTGGGAGGACGATCTCCGTGCGCGTGCAGTGGCCAGTCCGTGTTGGATGCGAGTGTAAGAGATCGGCCGTCTTGGCGTTCATTGCAAGAGGTCTATGTTAAGCAATGGAAGGATAGAAAATGATGATGATGACTGCAGAGCCAATCGCTAACAAAATAATGGAAAGAAAAAAAGAATTTAAATGACACATCCTGTTTTAGTTTCAATTTTGTGAATCTAGAGTGATTTAAGCCAAAGAAAACATGTCTTTTGATTTTAATAAAAGGTTATTAAATTCTTACCAGCATGCAATATTCCAGTCTTCTTTAACAATTTCAAGGCTAGCAGCATTTGCTGAGTGTAGCTTCTTACGGCTTTTATATGTATGCCACTGTTCTTGCCATACTTCTTTAATACCTCTCTCAAATTCATAGAAAGAGGTTCCATCACCATACACAAATGCCTCTTGTGAAAGAAGTGGCGATACAGACGTAGACAGTGAAATTTATCCTCTGTGTCCGAATCATTCAAACGTTTCAATATTTCCAATTCACGCAGTCCTGTTTTATGCCTGAAAATTAATGTTGACATTATGTAATTTACCTGTCACATAGCTTTGCCAGAAAGAAAGCCAAGACAGACAATGTAAAATCCTGGGTTTTTAATTACTAGCCACAATCTACTAAGATAACACAGTTAAAAAAAATTGTGATAAGTGTACTGATGTTTTAATTTTGTGAGCAGATACAATGAGCAAGCAACAAACAGTCAGTCACAAAGGAATCTAGTAAAACATGTTTAAGTATTTAGAGTGCATTACTAAATGCACAATAAAATATATAAGATATTTTATATGATTATATGTTTCCAATAGGTGATAATCGTTCAGATATTTCCTGATGAAGCCTTATAAGTATGTACAAATTGATTGTGCCCTTTAATAAGAGTTAAGAATTATACTTTATTTAGTATGAGCCATAAGGTAAGAATCACTTGAACATAAAAATCATATAATAAAGTTTTCAGACTTACATTATTTCATTATTTCTAATAATTTTGACAGCCACATCTGAATTGCTCCGAGCCTGATCACGGGCACGCACCACATTAGAGAATACACCCTGACCGGTATATCCATATACAGTGTACCTATTATCTAATGTTTCACCTATACGCACTCTGAAATAAATGGATAAAAGTAAGTAGTGAACATACTTGATGATTATTATTTTTTATATTGATATGAAACATATAACACAGTCGTTTGTCTATTTTATTAGATCTTTTGTTATAGATTTCTATTGATTATGAATTTCAATAATGTCATAGATGTTTCACATCTGCCAGGCGTCCTGAGACGGCCGATTTTGTTTATTACCTGTAGTAGCCTTCAGCATCATCCCAATTGTCTGTAAGCGATGGATTATCTAATGCATTCTTGCTGCGATATTTACCAGTAGTGGGAGTCTAAAACAAACATAAGAGAAATTAATAGATATAATATTTTATATGAATCTTATTACCAAAATATTAAGTGCCAAGGTACACCATGGTTCAGGCCATAGAAATATTAAGAACAGGAGAAGTGGTATGGAGGCGTGTCCGCGTAGATGCTGCTTGAGCAAAGCGGGCACACATTTAAAAAATGACCGGCAGCGCAAATCAGTATGATGTCGCCCGCAAACGAGAAAACATATACCAATTCCGTCGTGTTCAGTAGTTTGTTGTAAGAACAGAAGTGAAATCAAACATTTAACAAGTTATGGAATCTGTTATCATATCTAAATACTACATTGTTAGTATATTTTACTTAAGAATCTTAAAAAACAAGTATACGTAAAATATCTGTAGCGCAAAATATATTGCTTTTTAAACACTACCTTAGTGTGTTGCGGAGTGACAGGACACGCAATGTAAACGATACTGTTTTTTGTCGTCGGGACAGTGATGTTCATACATAGCAACTGATTCAAGCTATCGTCAACACGTCGATTATCGATTGACTTATTTCTATTGCAGTTAATTATACATTTTGTATGTATGTACTCGTTTAATTTTAGTTATATGTTATGTATTTTTTATAAGTGTTTAACTGATTAGTGTATTATGAGTTAAGCGTCCTTTTACATTGCTATTTTATTGTATGTTTCTTTAACGAAATAATGTATGAATTATAGCCAAATTTTAATATTTTTCAACCGTATAGTTCTACAAAATAGAGTTTTTTTTACTAATTTCTATCATTTTACTGTGTTGTTATGAGATATTTGGATAAGAAGCGATATTTAGAATTATGACAATGAAAAGTAAGCAAAATAAAACATTGTACTTCATTTTATTTCGTGCAACATATTTTTTATATATAATAAATTATTTTCTGATCATTTTATTCTTATAGTATATCTGACCATAATAATCTAAAAAATACAAAAATAAATCAAAGTATCGACATCCTTCCGATATAGTACATCACTTTTCAAGAAAGAACGAGAGAGAGAGAGTTGTTTCTCTGTTACAAAGATGAGCCCTTTGGTTGATAAAATAAGGTTTAAATTTGAATGCTTAGAAAGAGTCCGAGCGATCCGTATCTACGGTGCGTGTTGAATGAGCGCTGTGTAAGATAACATAAGGTTTATTTTTATTCTTTAGAACGTTGTGATTTATGTATAGCTATGTGTGTGCGCGGCCTTGCGAAATGTGGAAGGGAGAAATGTGACGACTTGAGTTCTCGCACATTTTGAATGAAATAACATATCTCCTTATTTCAAATATCTGTGGTTCAGGCCTTGATGTGGCGGCGGGGCTCAGTAGCCTAGGGTGAGCCCGGCACCTTCGGCGAAGTTAATTGAGCCGAGGGGGCTCTTTGTACCCCTCTTATAAGAGGGGACAAAAGAGCAGGGGGCAAGGGGCGAGGATGGGAACCTCACCCCATTGTACTGTCCCGACATTGGGGGATAGCACCACAGAACACTGTGGTGCTAGACAACCCCTCTGTGGAGGTGGCGTCGCCCCTTGCGGGACTGAATAGCCGTCGAGGTGCCCTGTTTGTTTACTAGATCCGGGGCACCTCACCAAAGGCGGCATTATTGGCACGGGTGGTGGTATGTGGACCCACGTGGGGAGACCCACTCCCCGCGGGATGCCTCAGAGCATTTCCCGGCGTTAAAGAAAAAAAAAGGGTACACCATTTAAACCAGATGAAATAAAATAAAAATTCATTAAACTGAAACTCAAATTATAAATTTATAAAATACTATTTGTCTTCCCTCAATGAAGGAAAATAACCTAATATAAACCTCAACAATCGTCTTACAGTTTTACAATGTTTAATTTATGACTTGAAAGTTGTTAAAAAATCTAACTATTTATTAATCTAATGCAATTCTAATGATATAATTTAAAAAATTGAGTAATTTTCTTTTAAAAAAATCTACAAACACTCACGTCCGCGTTTTCGAAGTTATCTTGATCGGCAAACATATCCCACTCATGGCCTCTTAAAGTTTTATCAATTTGATAGGATTTCGATTCAGTGTCAACAGCTTTGCTTTCTTTTATTGAATTGCTTGCTACAGACTTTGAATCACCCTTAGATTCTGTCGTATCGTTTTTAGATAAGAATGTAGTTGAACATTCTTTCTCCTTAAATGGTTTACTTTCTGTAATAACCTTTTCTGTCACCTTTTCTATAATAGTTTGTGACTGTGATTTCGGAGATACAGCGGTTTGTTTGTTATCTGAACCGGACTGTGTGCTGTTATTTTTGTTTACCAATGTCTGAAACATTAAAATAATATTGAAATGCATAAATTATATATACACTAACGATTCTCGTAAGCCTTCGTATTTTCTATAAATTTGACGTAATTGAAATGTATACTTTTAGTAGTTGCTCCCTTTGCTTTCTTCTTTTTTCAATGATCTGTTCCTCAGTCTCTTCTTCATCATCAGTATTGATTGATATATCGAGTTCTTCATCACTAGAGCTGGGAACTATTTGCGCCACTTCATTAGTTGAGTCCTGAAACAATAGGGATTTGAATTAGTTTTTTACTTTGCATCAGAAGTAAAATAGGATATAACTTAGAAATTAATTAGTTATAGTAAGTAGTGTTAGTAAATTCATATACTTTGCCGTTTTCTGACTTACCTTTCGTTTGTCATGATCCGATCTATGTCTTCTTTCCCGCGACCGCGCACGATAACCGTCTTTGTTCCGGTCGATCGACCGTCGATCACGATCTGTATTTCTTCGATCGCGATGGGACACGGGCGTCCTATCTCGTGACCGACGTCGTATCGACTCTCTTTCTCGCCGTCTTAATTCAGAAGATCTACGGTCTCTTTCTCGATCTCGGTCTCTTTCTCGTTCTTTATCTCGATCTCTTTCTCTTTCTTTTTCCCTTTCCCTTCTTCGCTCCCATTCTCTTTCTCGTTCACGCTCTCTTTCTTTTTCTCTTTCTCGCTCTCTGTCCCTTTCACGTTCACGATCTTTTTCAGCTTCAAGACGACGGCGTTCTCTTTCTTTTCTTTCACGATACTCTCTTTCTTCAAACTTCTTTTCCATTTGTTTCCTACTTTCCCTATTAATAATGTCACGAAGATCTTCCTCATGACGTTTTGATTTACTTTTATCCCTATCTTTACTAGAATCATGTCGAGCACTTTTACTGTGTTTTGTCGAACGTTCACTCCGTTCCTTCTTTCGACTAGGGGACTTCCCTTCATCGTTTATGCATACTACATCATTTTCTTTGTTAATGCTCTCGTCATCACTTCTATCAGAAAAATAAGCAACTAAACGAGCTTGTAATAATTCTTTTTGTTTCATTAATTCTTCAAGATTAAGATCATCTTCTATCATTGTCAATTCTGGACTAGCACAGTCCTCTTGGTAATTTTCGGCTTCAGAATTAGATGATATAATTTCTAGCGACTCTACAGTTTTATCGCGTTCATTATTTCTACTACTGCTACGTGAATCAATTACAGTACTGCCATTTTTTGCATTTTTGCTCTTTAATTTACCAGAATTAGCTACGGCAGTATCTGTAACTGACCCAGCGGGGAAAGATTTACATCCTCTTGATTTTTTTAATAATTCCTCTATGTCAGATAGAGATGTTTCACTTTCAGATTTTGGACTATTATATTTTTCCTTTTTCGACTTTTTTCTTTTCTTGTGCTCCTTATCATCGTGTTCCTCAGTGATCCTTTTTCTTTTCTTATGTTTTTTACTTTTCTTTTTCTTTTTACTCTCGTCATCATGTCTACTACCATTAGTTGACTTTTCAATATCATTTTTTGACCTGTAACGAATAAACAAACAACATACTTACAAAATTATCAGAAGTGCCACGCTCCTCGGTATTCTTTTTTAAAGGATTTTGCATCTGTCTGTAATATTAGTTTATTTTATATATTTATCTTTGAAGATTGTGCAATAGAAAATATTGTTGTATATTATTTGTATTAGCAGCGAACCTTTTCGCTTTTTGCTTATCTATTAACTGAACACGTATAGTTATATTCATTATGGTCTAGATAATCATTGAAACAGAAGGAGCAAAATGGAGCAATTTGTAATGAAATGTCTACTAATGTCAAAGGCTTATTAAATCCTGTCAAAAATAATGACTGTATCATAAAAGAAAATTACTACTGCATTATGTAAGTTTCTATTTCAGTTTTTCCCTTTTTATGCTTGATATTCCGAAATTGCATTTTAGAATATAAATTTTGAATTACGTTAATTAAACACAAAATAGTATAAAAGGCTGACTAAGTTAGTTACAATTTAGCTAAAAAACTAAGTGATAAAATTCTTCATTTCAAAAACTAATCTAATGTAAACAGGTTCGCACAGTCACTTGGAAATTAATATTCTCTAAAATTATTGATCTCTTAGTTGCAAGCTTTTAATTAAAAGTATTGAAACTTAACAAATAATCATACTTTGATCTTAATTTGTACCTTATTGAGATTTAGGTATATCTTAATAAGGATAATGCTTTATACAAATATAATAGTTTGTTGGGAGTGCACAATAACAGTGTGTACATTACTATGTATATGTAAATATTTATAAATCCTGAAAAACCTGTGCATGGTATGAGACTGCACTCTTCCCATTCTAGGAAGTAATCCCATATATGTGCCTATACCGGGTGTATTAGGAACGCTTGCGAAAACGAAGAGGTATGATAGTGTTGGAATAGCCTGACATGATACTAGTGAAAAAAAACGCGTTCTTTTTTTTTGGTTGCCTTTTTTATTTTTTATTTTTTGTATAATCCGGTTTAGTAAACATAATGTTACAGAAATTTGATGTATTTATTAAATAACATTAAATCAAAAGAGTATATTATGATGATTGCGTTAATAAAAATACATATTAGACAACAATATATTATATTGGTACTATGTTACAATATTCTATGCAAGTTTTATGTCCACTTCTTTCCATTCAATAAAGGTCATTTCTAAATAAATAAATAATAAAATTATTGACTTACTCTTTTCCCATTTTCAATGTTTAATGGAGGACTGTCCGAGTGAATAATCTGTAAAACAAAATTAACCTAGCATTGTATTTAATACTTTTGATGCTTAAAAAATTAGATTTGCAAGGAAAATAGTATTTATATTAATTCTTTGCTACTAACAATTAACATTATATAATGTAGTACTATTAAATAACATAACATTTATACCAAGATTCAATAATTTTATATATGGCTTAATAAAGCTTGCTATAAACAATAAATATGCAACCTAATAAAGTAGAATAGTAAACTTAAAGACATAGATTACTTCCTTCGCTATAGCTATTTCTTTTATCAATGGTTTATCAACACACGATATATTTTAGTAATATAGTTATATTATATACCTAGTTCATATTTGTTATAAATATACGAATACATTGAAAAAACATCACTATATTCATATATTTTATTTATTTAGTAATAATAGCCGCATGCAACAATAATGTGCAATTGTTAAGTATTCACACTACTACCCAACATATTTTAAGTTACACATAAATAATTTTCACCGAGCACATAATCGGATAGCTACTCTATCTGTTTATATGCTAGGGGATATGAGGTTGGTGTATTGAGCCATTAAATTCCAAACCTGGTCAGTGATTTTTCACTGACCAGTAGACGTAATAGCAATTCAACCTACCAGTGATCTGTATGTACGTTTTATATGCCAATCATCCATTAATGGCCATCAGTTGGCCAATCAGAGCACAGAACCGGTGCTTTGATGAACAGAATTATATGAGCCTCTGTGGCTCAGTGGTAAGCGCGTTAGCACTCAAGCCGGATGTTGCGGGTTCGAATCCGAACAAAAATATTTTTTGTGTTCCTGGGTCATGGATGTGTATTAAATATGTGTATTATATAATTATTAATGGGATGGGATATTGTTGGCCTGAGTGAAGTGCGAAGAATGGGAGAAAACATTGTGGCACACCCGGACTTCATACTACATAGGGGAGACCCCAGGAAAACATGGTGTGGGATTTCTGGTAAAAAAATACATAAAGCACATAACTGGATTTTTTGGTGTATCGGAACGCATAGCACTATTGAATCTCAAACTAACAGAGTACAATGACGCACGAACCATTATACAGATTTACTCACCCACAGAACAAGCAGAAATTGAAACAATTTGCCAGTTTTACCAGGACCTGAATAGAACTTTACAGACATATGCTCACAAAAACATCATCGTGATGGGCGACTTTAATGATCAAATAGGTGGACGTCAATGGGATGAAGATACAACTATAGGACCCCTATACATACAGTTCAAAACCTAGAAGTCGAAACGGAAAAATGCTCATGAACTTCGCAATGGAAAATAACCTGACCATATTAAACACCGTATTTAAGAAAAAGAAAAACAGAATGTGGACTTGGATGTCACCCGATGGTAAATCAAAAAACCAAGTCGACTTTATAATTACCAATAAACCAAAATTCTTCCCAAACATAAATGTCATTAACAAGCTAAATTTCAACACCAATCACCGCATGATCAGGGCTGATCTGAATTCATCCCAACCTAAGAAACCCAGACCAAAAATAAACCCAGCGAATATAAAACTTAACCAGAACCTAATAGAAGAAATAGCTAACTCACTGAACTCAAAACTTAAGGATTACAAAAAAAAACCAATAGATGCCGACATCCAGGAACAATATACTTGGTTAGAACATATAATCACATCCACTATTAAAGAGCAGAGCAACAGGGAAGAAAATTCAAAATCAAATAATTGGATGACGGAAAAACTACCAACCTCCTTGATCAAAGAGCAGCTCTAATAAGTGCGAAAAATACAGATAAAAATAGAAAAGAAATAGCAAAAATTAGCAAAGAAATAAAAGAAAACATAAGGAAAGACAGGAGACAACGACGGATGGAAACAATAGAGAGACATATTAAACAGACAGGAGGAATAAAGAAAGCATACAAAGAATTAACTAACAAAAAAGAATGAATTGTGAAGATGAAAAATAACAGTGGGATGGATAATTTTGGTAGAAAGGAAATACTCAGGATCGCTACAGACTACTACACCGAACTATACAAAAACAATACAAATGAAAGAGAAATAGACTTATCAGGGAACGAAACGGTACCATACATCATGCAGGAAGACAGAAAATGATAAAGCCCCAGGACCCGACGACATAAGCAATGAAATACTTAAGCAAACGAAAGTAACAATAACACCTATACTCACAGAAATTTTTAACAATGTGATCAACACAGAAAGAAGCCCAAAAAAATGGACTGAATCAATTATAATACTTCTATTCAAGAAAGGCAATCACTTCTATATTAGAAACTATCGACCTATCAGTCTAATGTCTAACATCTATAAAATATTTGCAAAGATTATTTTGAAGAGAATAGGAAGAAAATTAGATGAACAACAACCAATAGAACAGGCAGGATTCCGCAAGGACTTCTCGGTATTAGACCACATCCATACTGTAAGACAAATTATAGAAAAATACACTGAATACCAGCTTATATACTACATAGCCTTTATTGATTACAGTAAAGCTTTCGATTCCCTGATACACTCAAAAATCTGGGAAGCCTTAAAGTACCTGGGTATAGAGCACAAATATATTAGAATAATAAAAAATATTTATAATAATAATATATAAGAAAAGAAAGGAAAAATGTTTCAAATACAAAAAGGTGTGAGACAGGGCGACCCCCTTTCACCAATACTCTTTCTAGCGGTACTGAAAATAATTTTCAGGAAACTGGAATGGAGAGACATGGGCATAAATATTAACGGCTACATGCTAACACACCTAAGGTTCGCTGATGATATTGTGCTATTGGCAAAGACACCAGACGATCTATGCAAGATGATTAATGATCTAGCATCAGAAAGTGCAAAGGCCGGATTGAAGTTAAACCCAGAGACAACAAAGATCCTATAACAGTGGAGCAAACTCAAATCTCCTACGTTGACGAATATATTTACCTCGGCCAACTAATGTCTCCAGAAGACAACGAAAGCAAGGAAGTCGAAAGAAGAATTGCAAATAGCTGGAAAAAATACTGGGGCCTAAAAGAAACAATGAAAGACAAGAACCTACATTTCTCAACAAAAAGCAAAATATACAACACATGCATCCTGCCTGTATTGGCATATGGTAGCGAGACATGGGCTTTAAAAAACAACATAATAAACAAACTCTCCATATGCCAACATGCCATGGAAAGGAGTATGATAGGTACCCAAAAGAAAAGACAAAATAAGGAATAGCAGCATCAGAAGTAAGACTAAGGTACAGGACATAACTTTAATAATAAAGAGACAAAAGTGGAAATGGGCAGGCCACATGATCAGAGGAAAGGATAAATGGAGCAAAATAATCACACAATGGTACCCAAGGGAGGGGAAAAGAAAGAGAGGTAGACCACAAAGAAGGTGGGAAGATATTAGATATTAGAAAGACCAGAATGGAGAAGATTGGAGGAGGCCTTTGCAACCTGGCAAACGGACCCACAAAAGTGGAATAAAAGAAAACTATATGAATAACAAAGAGTCATAATTGCGTCCAAAAGAAGGCTTATAATAATAATAATTATATAATAAAAATCTTAAATATATGTATGTATAGTATAAAAGTATTAAATATATTTCCGTTGTCTGGTACCCGTAACACAAGTTTTTCGAGAACTTACCACAGGACCAGATTGACTTGGTGTGACAGCGTCCATAGATATTATCATAGTTATTCCATAGGATTCACATAACTCATGAACTGAAGTTGTAAGAGTAACAGCTGTTGCCAGCACTACACAATTCTGTATCCCAAGTGACGATGATTATTTTTAGAATATATGCCACTCAATGATTGAAACATACCATTGAAATAATTTTTAATCAAATCAATATTAAAGATTATTACCAACCCAAACTCAAAAACATTACCTCAATTATTTTAGGATAGGTATATTTAACCACTTAAAAACATGGTTAATCATATTTTCTCTACATAATTTACTAGTCTACCTATAGACCTTTACTCTTAAGTTCTCAACTCTAGATTTATTTACACAAACTAGATTTTTTAATTATATATATATATAGATTTAACAAACCAGATTTATTTAAACTAGATGTATTTAATTGTTACATACCGAAAAAAACAAAAAAAAAACACAACCTAAATCATTCTACTCAATGAATGCATTTCAGAGTATTCACCTTGTATATTTTAAAACAAAAACATTATTGAACTCATGCTTTTAGTAAGATATTGCAAAGAAGACAAAAATATGTAACAGTCGCTAAGCAAGGAGAAGAAGTGCATGCAATGTAATCAGTATTCAGTATTCTATCAGCGTAAAGAACACTTTAGTACTATATGAATCAGAATGGTTGATTTTTAATACAGGATAGGTTAATGTTTCATACATAAGCCTGTAATTTATACTAACATGAATACACAATTTTCGACACAGTTGTTGGCATCCACAAAAATTAAATGGTAGATGTTCTTATTCGCTGTATATATTATGTTAAATCATAGCTTTCGTTATGAAAACAAAATATGTCCACAATCATAATTTTCTCATAAACAAGATCAGATTCGATGTTTTTAATGTATATTGAATCGAAGTATTTGATCCATATCAAAAATTAGATTTATCGTTACATGTGAAATAAGAAAATTATAGACTATGCATTTAGTAAAGATTCAATAAACTTATCATAAAATAAAACTCCACTTCTAAGACTTTATACCTGCAAAAGTACTTTATGCGTATCACTTCTATTATATTAACATTTAAAAAGTTATTGTTCACTTTAAACCAACTAAAATACTGAATTGCAATGGCTTACCACGAAATTATAAACTAAATATTAATGCAAAATTAATAATTTACCCAACGTGACAGTGAATTAATAATTTATTTTGCAATGACGATTGACGAATGTTGGGAGTGTTGGGACCTCTCATGTCTGTACTCTATACTCTTTGCTGTACTCTGTAGTCTGTAGTCTCAACTTCTGCAACTTCCATAAAGATAATATATTTAATATATTTAACTACTATGACAACTTCTTAAGTCTGAGGCATAGATAATTCATCATATTTAATAAATACATCTTTATTAAGAATAAGTATCAAATGGAATAGGACATTGACGGACAAACGACGGACAATCGGATTGTTTAAATAAAAGTTTAAAAAAAATATTTTTTGGTGCCAAATTCAGGGAGGTTATAAACGTCCTCTTAATATGTATGATCTATATTACTTAGCCTTTTAGGATAGCAATAAATATATTTGTTTTTATTGAGTTAATTTCGAATATTCCAGTCACCCTTTTTATATAATACCTCATTCTTGGGTAATATTAAAAAGTAGAACAAAATGGCGGACATATTTGACAAACTGTTCGCGAGTGAGAATGTTTGTTTGTATGAAAAAAAAAGGTCGAACGTCAAACGCGTCGGTTGTCGTTTTGGTTTGAAAATTTAATTTTATTATTATTTTCCTAATTTAGATCAGCACTTTAGCTTATTTTATTTATCTGTCCTTTCCTTATTTACTTTGGTTTCTTGAATTTCTTAATATCCCTGTCCTGTATTAGCTGATGGACGGAATCCCCCCGCCCGGCAAGCCGGGCGGGGGTGCTTTCATTCTTCCTTCATCCCCGGCAGCCTATGTAAGCATAGGTAACGAGGATGAAATGGATATTGGGAGAGGCCGTTTTAAGGAGGGGAGCCGAGAGAAAAGATGCAAACGTAAAAAAAAAAACAATCATCCTATGAAAATAATTGCTCATGTAATAGTGAGCGCTCACGCTCTTCCTCTTGTTCGCAAAGCATTCCGGACACTGTCATCCTTGCTGGTCAGCGGACTCCGCCTAATAATTTTTCATCTTTGCCTTCGCAGATCCCAGCTGTTATTACAGCTCTTGCAGCCCCTCATGCAGCACTCATTATCGATGCCCCAGTTCCTCAAGCGTCCAAGTCCGTCAACTCACAATCCCAGGAGATATTTACCCCTATTGGCAGGCGAGTATATGATATAAACGATAAGGGCCCCTTCATTGAGCATGTCCAGCGTTCTGAAGAGTCTCTTAATTCTGGCACTACCTTACATCCAGTTAATTTTGGGAGATTTTTACATAGGAGAATCCGTGAATTTCCTGATGTAATCGAGGGCTCTTTGAAGAGCATCGGTAGGAACCGTATTTCAATAAATTTCTATTCAGTTTCTGACGCTAAAAAATTTATCGAATCCCCTACTCTATCTTCCCATAAATACAAGGCTTTCATCCCTACATTTAATGTTACAAGAATGGGTATAGTAAACGGTGTCCCAAACGATCTTACCCCCGAAGATCTAATAGAACTTATAAGGTCCCCGTAGGCTGTGGCAGACCATTAAAAGTTCGTAGGTTTAATTATAAAAAGCATACCTCCGATGGCTCCTTCCAGTGGGTCCCTTCTGAAACAGTTCTCATTACATTTGGTGGTCAGGTCCTCCCTGATAAGATATTCCTATGCTTCACGTCTCTCTCAGTTGAACAATATACATATCCTACTATTCAGTGATTTCATTGCTGTAGGTATGGCCATACTAAGGATAAATGTCGTTCAGGCCCCTGATGCTTTCGTTGTGGTAAGGGCCACGCAGGAGATAATTGCTCAGCCCCTGAAGATGTTCCTACTTGTATAATTTGCCCCCCTGGTCCATTTTATAACCATTTAGCGACCAGCAAGTCCTGCCCAGAATATAACAGACAATGTAATATTAAAAGTACTATGGCCACTGAAAACATTTCGTACGCTGAGGCCTCTAAACTCCACGCTCAGTCTAAATCATTGTACGCTAACGTTGAGCAGCAACGTTAGCGTACAATGATTTAGACTGATTTAGACTATTTCTCCAAATCACCCCAAACAATCAACTTCTTATACTAAAACTGTTTACTCATCACCTCGCCCGTGTCCCACTCTCCACCCCGGATATGATAAAAATGCCCACATCGCTATTACTCGATCCCCTCCCTCACTGCTCCCTAATGGCAATGCCCTACAAAACGCCCCCACTCTAGCTAACAATGAAAAATTAATCTTGGATCTAATTAATCTTTTAAAGTCAGTCATAAAAGTTTTCTCTTCTCCCCAATCTTCTTTGATGTCCTCCGCTGCTCCTCTTTTGAATTCTGTCCTATCTTTCCTTATACATAATGGATCAAGTAATACTTCAATGGAACTCTAGAAGTATTTTAAATAAAAAACATGATTTAATTTTCCTAATCAACAAATATAAACCTTTTTTAGTAGCCATATCTGAGACTTGGCTTAAATCAAACTCAATTTTTAACCTTAAAGGTTATTGTGCTATTTTAGACTCTAAACACGATGGTCATGATGGTTGTGCGTTATTTATAAAAGACCATATAAATTTCACCCCTTTGGCACTCCCAAAGGGTCCCTATTCTAATTTATATGCTGTGGCTGTCCGTACTCAGAACTTTACATTTCTATCTTTATGTATTCCTTACCCTTCTCGTGGTTTATTGAACAAACATCGGGAACTTATTGAACTCCTCCCCCCTCCTATTTTAATTATGGGTGACTTTAACTGTCATCACCCTGTATGGGGTTGTGGCAAATAGGATCGTGTTGGTGACCCAGCTTTTAAACATTATTGACTCATGCAACCTCTGCATTCTCAACACAGGCTCCCCACACGTCACCCCCGTCCGGACGAGGCGCCAAGCGCCGTTGATATCACTTTATGCTCCCCCGTTTTGGCTAGCTCCCTTTCCTGGAGCGTTCTTAGCAACTCCTTTGGCAGTCATCACTTCCCCTTAATTATAGACTTTCCCTTAATGTCATCCAGCAAACCTCCAGAATATATTTCAATAATGGTTTAGCAGCAGCTTTTTACGGATGGGCGACATTCCGTTCTACACTTGATACTGCTGGCATAAACTTGCCTTATATCTCTGTTAATAACATTTCCAACTGTGTAGCTTGCTTGAGTCAAGTGTTTTTATCTGCTGCTGATGCGCCCTTTCACACTAAAAATAGTGCTTGTGATAAAATTGCTTCTCCTCCATGGTGGGATAAAGAATGCTCGGAGGCTATTAAAAGTAGGAACAACGCGGTTTCCACCTACAACCGAAATTTAACGATTTCGAATTATATAGCTCAATTATATAACTCAATAAAGCAATTGCTAAGTCGAAATTATTGTTTCGCTCAAAAAAAAGAGGGTTGGAAATTGTTTTGTTCCTCTTTAAACCCGCATTCTCCTTCCTCCATGGTGTGGAGAAGTATTTAAAATTTCCGTAGGTCCCGTGTTTCCCAAGCCCGCTCTTGCCCGGCCTCCCACTCGTGGGCTATAAGCTACATGGATTTATTAGCCCCTCAATTTGTTCCAATTTTTTCCGAACTCCCGTCCCTCTCTTCTCCTCCATGTTCTCATCAGTTAGACCTCCCTTTTAGCATGATTGAATTAAAAAATGTCCTCTCCTCCGTTAAAGATTCGGCCCCAGGTCAAGACGGTATACCTATTCCTTCTTTTCTAATGCTGGTGACAGTATTCTAAATTACTATCTTAAACTAGTTAATGTTATATTTGATAAAGGTGAGGTTCCCTCTGCTTGGAAAACCCAACTGATAATCCCAATCCTCAAGCCTGGTAAGGATGCTGAAGACCCTAGATCATACCGTCCTATTGCTCTCTCATCAGTTTGCGCTAAAATCCTAGAGCATCTCATTAGAAATAGGATTGAATGGTTTTTGGAATCGAACAACCTCCTCTCAAAATCTCAATATGGCTTTCGTAAGGGTGATAGCACCATAGACAGCCTGTCTATAATCACTTCTGATATTCGTCTCTCGTTCACCCGTAATGATTCTATAGTTGCAGCATTCTTGGACGTTTTAGCTGCTTATGACAACTTTCAGCTCCCCCTCCTCAGGGTTAAGCTCTTTAAGCTGTCTCTTCCGGGTAAGTTGTGTAGTATCATTATTAATATGCTATCGGAAAGGCACATCATCTTTAGGTGCAATGATATTACAGTTTCCCCTTCTAGGCTTATCTGGAAGGGCTTACCTCAAGGTTGTGTACTCAGCCCCCTTCTTTATAACGTATATACTTCTGACTTAGATTCATCTGTGGGCTCTTGCCGTATCCTACAATATGCCGATAACATTGTTTTGTATTCTGCTAATACTAATATTGTCTCTGCAGCTAACACCATCTCTCACGGAGTTGATTGTCTTAACTCGTGGCTTAGTCATGGTTTAGACCTTTCACCTTCTAAGTATAAGGTTGTAATTTTCACTAGGAAAAGAAAAATTCCCGATATCTTTATAAATATTAACGGCTACAATCTTGAAATTTCCCCGTCTGTTAGGTTGGGTTAGGTGTTTGGTGGGGTGCCCATCCTTTCTCTCTAAGGTTACTTTACAATGCGATTATCCGCAGCAACCTTGATTATGGCACATTCTTATTGGTTCCGGGTAATCTATAATATGGTCTTAAAAGGCTGGACTTAATTCAATCCAAAGCCCTCCAAATTATTTGTGGAGCTATGAAATCTGGCCCCGTAAATGCTCTCCAAGTTGTATGCGTTGACCCCCCTCTACATCTAAGACGTCAATTCTTATCTGACCGGTTCCTGTTTCGCTGTGTTCAATTCTCCCTCCACCCTATTTTTTCGAAACTTCAACTTCTTCATAAATACTATAGCTCTTACCGTTTCTGGCGTAATAAACTTTCTCCATGTCTGGGTGTTAGCCATCAGCGTTTACGCTCCATTAAAGATCCCACCCATAAGTTCCCTAAACTTCCTCCATTCTCCTTCAACTACGACACAATCTTCTCCCATCCTCGTATTATCCTTGATTTCGACATCATTAAACGTGACCATCATGCTAATGAATATTTCCGTGGTCTCTTGAAAAGGGATTGGCAAAGTTGGCACTCAATCTTTAGCGATGCTTCTAAACTTTCTCCTGTGGGTTGCGTAGGAATGGGTGTTTATCACTCTCAATTTAACATCGTTCAAAAAATTAAAAGTCCTCCCGAAACAACAGTCTTTACTGGGGAATGCTTGGCCCTGTTGGAGGGAATCAGGTACTGTCTTATGTTCAAATTAAAACGTTGCCTTATTTTCCCGACTCCCGTAGCGCCCTCCAAGCTCTATCTGGCAATCCATTCCACTCCAAAAATCATCTCATTTTCGAAATTAAAGAAGCCCTACTAGAATGTTCTTCAAAGAGTCTTGAAGTTTGCTTGGTGTGGATTCCAGGACACTCTGGGATTGTGGGCAACGAACGGGCTGACCAAGCTGCTAAAGATGCGGTAGTGTGCGGTGACAAAGTTCCTTTTAAAAACTATCCTCATGATTTGGTTTCTCTTCCCTATTCTTCCCTCTATCATTCATGGTCTGCACATTGGAAAAAAACTAGTTTGTCTTGTGAAGCGGCTTTTGCTGCTCTCCAACCGAATATTCCTAGTAAACCATGGTTCTCGAAAATCCACCTTGATAAATTCCCTTCTTCGTCGATTATTCAGTTGAGGATCGGCCACTGCTGCTCTCCGGTTCACCTTGCTAAATTACGCATTAAAGACTCTTCCCTTTGTGAGTGTGGCCTTGAGGAAGGTAATTTAGATCACATTTTTTCCAATGTCCAAACTATGATCATTCTCTTTTTCTAAATTCTCTGTCTTCTTTCAACATCTCCTTCCCTTCCAAAATGTCCATCCTTTTGCAGTCTAGGGACCCTAAAATTTTTCAATGTTTGGCATCTTTTCTTAAATATAACAAAATTAAATTATAATATGTTCTCTGTCCTATTAGTAATTAATATTGATTATAAATACTTTAATGTCTTGGCTTTAGTCTTTATCTTTAAACTTATATAAGTAGGTATAATTATCTATTAGCACTAGTTTCTTTTTCCTAATTATTCTTTTATTTATTAGCTATTCTTCTGATCTTTCTATCTTCTCTTCTAAATTTATATCTTGTTCGCTTCACTTTTTGTTTTGCTAAAATTTGACGTGACACTGGCAGAAATATCCCAAACTGGGATGATTGCCATAAAAAAAAAAATGTTTGTATGGCATTCAAATTTAGTCGAAATTTTTTTAGCAAGAAAATTAGTATAGCAGATGTTTTAATTAGTAACTTAGGCTACAAAAATAATCATCATCAATCCGCCAACGGCTGTAAATCGAATTTAACGCGGGCGAAGCTGCGGGCAACAGCTAGTAAATAATAATCGTTATTCGTTGTGACTAGCAACTAGCAAGCCAAAGAGTATAAATATATTATTTATATACTATGGTCTAAAATCCATAAAATCTAAATACTCTTTCATCTTTGGTGAATTGTGTATTTTCAATTTTCATACGGTTTCGTTTATCGTTATTAATCAATAAAAAAGGAGAATTTACTATAGGTAAGTGTGATGTAATATTTTTAATTACTGCTCAACAAAATATGATGTAAGCTTAAAGCTAGGAATAATATATAAGTTGTCGATTCGTTGTTTAATGTTTGGTGTCACCTTTACAATGTAGGGAAAACCCAAATTGTCTGGCTCATATTTTTTATAATAATTGTTATTGTTTCAGAGAAAACACCAAAAGTATTTACCGATTTCACAATGCCTCTATCAAAAAGATTTAGATGTGATGATGAAACGGGAGAAATCATCACATACGAAGTCAACGAAGAAACTGGGGAACCTTTAGTTTTAAACAAAGTACCTCATATATATGATACTAAAAGACCATTAAATATAAATAAATGTGTCAAGTTTCCTGCTGGTCATGTTAGTCAAAGCAAACGATTCCGTAAACTCAAAGCTAATATTCTAGCTGGAGCCAATACTACCAGTCCCAGAATGTTATTAATCATAACAACACTCATGGTTTTTTCTAAACTGTGTTGTGTTTTCTTATCAATACTTGAAGTTTATTTGCATGTTAGGTGTCACAAGAAAAATAAGAATTTAACAGATCCAAATTTGTATTTCCGGAGTCCATTTCATGTTATAACTAGTATTTTCTGTGGTGTCTGTCGTGAAAATGACATGGCATCCAAGATTTCACAAATGCAAGATAAACGTCATGATAGGTATGATTATCTCAAAGGGATAGCTATTTGAGAAAGGAAATCAAAATATTAGGCTTTTATTAATTTTTTGTGGTGGAATGGTTTCTAATTAAGTCTTACCCTTATATCTCAGTAAATAGAACATGTTTTAAAATGGTCCAGGATATAAAATTTAAGTTTATTGTAATTATTGTAGATTTGCAATTAAGACATACTAAAGTTATAAATCATAATAATCACTGTCCCCAGGTGTTAGTGTGTTATTTAAGTGCCTAGCCATTTAAGTGTCCAAAGAAAACTGATTATATACTTTCCTTTTTAAACTCCATTTAACATACATGATATATTATGGAAAACCTCCACTGGTATTATAAATATTTGGATATTTTTTTACTAGTAATATTATTGTAATGTTAAAGCTAGTAAGGTAGTATAACTTGTAAATTATTTATTCATTTAATAATAAATTATAATATAATGCTAAAAGTTAATTCATTAATTCATCAAGAGTGTATTGGTGAGGGCAGTAATAATGCTATACTTGAATGTGTTAAATATATGTAAAATTTTATGTTATGAAACTATGTATATTATAATAAAAAAAATTAAATGGACTAATACTCTGATTGTCTCCATCTACAACAGATAGTTTCACATATAGCAGATGAAACCATGTTAATTGTCAATAGAGACTGGATATTTCCAATAAGACTACAGTTCCAATTGATAATTCCAATAGTGTTAAATACATATTTAATATCCCTGCCACACGCTCGACGAGTGGTATGGGAAATAGTGAGAAAAAGGGGCAGAGACCTCAACCCTTATTTCAAATATCTGTACCTCAACCTCACCCCATTGTACTGACAACCCCTCTGTGGAGGTGGCCCCTAGAGGGACTGACTAGCCGTCGAGGTGCCCTGTTTGTTTATTAGATCCGGGGCACCTCACCAAAGGCGGCAGTGGTGGCACTCGCTGGGTTTTAGTGGGTAGAGCTGCGTCCACTTACCAGCTTTCAGGCGCAGCGAGTCCCACATACCCGCTTGGGGAGACCCACTCTCCCGCGGTATGCCTCAGAGCATTTTCCGGCGTTAAAGAAATAAATTATAGTTTAAAAAACTAAAAAACCTCGCTTTTAAAACTGATTAAACTAAAAAATTAAAAATAAAACTATAGTAATCAATTGAAAAATTCATATTATTGTACAAAACACGTGGGGTTGCTTGTTATGATATCCACAGATATAGTAAATTATTGATAATATGGTTACCACAATCGAAATCAAGCCCCCACGCTTTTTGTATAATAATATGAATTTTTCAATTGATTACTATAGTTTTATTTTTAATTTTTTAGTTTAATCAGTTTTAAAAGCGTGGTTTTTTAGTTTTTTTAAACTATAATTTATTTTTCACTTTTTAGTTTGGTTTATTAGATTTGATTCCTTCTTTATCGACTGTAAGTCCAAAGCTATGCAGGAATCGTAATTGATACAAAAGTAATCGGGAGTAAGAACTCATTTTTAGGAGAGGGAGCCTGAGAAACGGCTACCACAGCCAAGGAAAGCAGCAGGCGCGCAAATTACTCACTCCCGTAATGAAAAGGAGGGAGTCCGAAACTACAGACATGCGCAGATCACGCGATAGCTCTATCTTTCTTACTCCCTTACAGAGGATCCACAAAATAATTTATTAATCCTGGCGGTCCTAATAAGGATATTGGGAAAATGTTATTAAATTATTGCATTGTCATCGGTCCTTGATACGTGTGCAAAGTTTCAAATTAATCAAACTTCTGGAAATCGGTCAAATTTATGCTCAAAGATTCCATTACATACATAGATACAATCCAAGCTAATAAAAGCGTGGTAAAAAAAGGGTATAGGTAATCTACTTTTAATTATTGATTATAAGTAGATTATACCCTTTTTTTCTTAGTCTAATAGTTTAATTATAAATCAAACATTATACGATGTCATCATCATCAGCCTCTATCCACTGCTGAATATAGGCCTCCTTCAATGAACGCCTCAACTCTTGCCACTCGCATCCAATACGGACCAGCCACCATACTCTTATATTAAGTATAATATTAGTCTGTACTGTATAAAAGTCTTTTATTCCGTTGTAAAGTCAAGAATATAGTAGTAGTATTGTGCGCAGAAAGAATTCTTTAGTTTCCGAACCCCATCAAGTATAACTGGCGCCCAAAGTGAGCCAGAACCTAAACTCTCATTCTTATGTACATAGTATACATACATATTTTTACAATAAGCTAGTGGATTGAATTTGAACAACCGTCCACTGAACAATTACAATAACTTTTTTTCTCCATTTTAACACAAAAAAGTTAACAGACGCCTCTCAATAGCGTCGTCATGTTGATTGATGCAAATTTATTTTAGAAAAGTTCGAAAGAGGAACTTCGCAAAACGTATCCTGCATTCTTGCAACTGACGAATCATGGATATAAAGCTACGATACTCTCACGAAGCGACAAGTGGGTAAACCATGGACTATTTGACAACTTCGATATTATGCGAGTGACAAGAGATCGGTCGTCTTGGCGTTCATTGAAGGAGGCCTATGCTCAGCAGTGGACGGATATAGGAGGATGATAATGATGAATATATTATAAAATATTACATATATGGAAGCCCAAGAAGAGCCACGGAGATGGAAGAGGGACAGGGTGTTACAACCGGTTCCAACCCTAGCCCCATCTTGAGAAGAACCGGCATGAAACTCAGTGGGCAGCGTCTCTATACTTGACACTTGTAGATGGTAAAGTATTTGCGCGTTGTATGGTGGTCACGCCGCTTAAGCAGGTGATTCTAGGCTCCTCTTATTTAGTCACCGTTAGTATATTAGTCCCTGTCATGGGGTGTGGACTGTGGATCCTAGTGATTCACTCCCCGTGCTCTTAGTCAGTTAGGGTAAGTATTTGTGTGGTTTTAATTATGGTCGGATTTGCTCATCGAGCATATTATACATAACTCACACTACAGTATAATATGCTCGATGAGTTTGCTTTAAGCATTTATTTATAAGTCGGTGAGGTTTAGAATATAATATACTTATTCTAAACCTGACCAAAAGTGGCAATTACAAGCAAAATAATTTTATTTTATTATTTTGTCGATCTACTTGATGTTGTTTCATAAATGCAGTTTAATGTGCTGATTACAATTAGGATTGAAGGGGGTTTCAAATAAAAGATCAATTTAGAAAATACAGATATTTGTATTGTGTATACATTTAAGCAGCCATTTAGATTATACTAAATACAAATGATGGTAAATGAATGACAGCACGCTTTCTATAAACCTTGTATATACAATGAATATACCAATTTCTTCTATGTATATCAACATAAAACCAAAAATCCTCTTTTGATTCGAAAGTGTTTAAAAACATGCGAGGTTTGGCTATTTAGCTATTTCATTATAATTGAGTGCATTGACCAATTCCGTACAAACCCAAACGTGTTACATGTTTACTAAGATATCGTTTATATATTTATAAAGCATGTTCTCAAATTATAGTAATTAAAGGTCGGGATTGACGTTCTTGCGAAACTACTAAATCAATAACTTTTGTAATAATAACTGCTAGCTGTTTCTGATCATTGAGCCTGAAATATGTAGAAATAATATAACATAATATGTACCTGAATCGCAGCGCGCAATATTATAACTTCGCTACTAAATAGTCGCTTCGCTAGTTCTATCCGAGCTGACCGTAAGCTAAAAGAACATCAATTTTATTATTTGAACATCACAATAATATTCAAGGGATAACCACCAAATGAATATATTTTTATAAAATAAATAAAGAATTAATTACCAAAACCCTAAAATAGTGCCCTTAACTTTTAAAATGCTGTACCAACATATATTTGTTATGTTTATTTCGATATTAATTTTCCTTCTATAATACGATTTTGAATTATTTGTTGAAATAATATATTGTTGTCTAATAGGGCAAAAAGCGTCAAGTGATCATTCAGCTTTCAAATACTTTACAATATTACGATAATATATGTTCCATAAATAAGTATTATAAAAGAAAATATTTAAAAATAAAAACCAGTCAAGCGCAAATCGAACGAATGCACTAAAGGTTTAATACAAAAAAAAAATACAAACATCCGAATTGAGAACCTCCTTCTTTTTTAGAAGTCGATTAAAAATCAGATACGTTTGCTACATGCGCGCACACCAACGAAATCTTGATAGAAAAGTACAGTGACAGTCGCCGAGACCGAAATCGATCAGGATGTCTACATAGAAACTTGTATAATATACAATCGCAAATGATATGTTTTTTAACTACAGTTGCTCATTCGTTCGCGAGAAAATGATAATAAGTTGCGTATTTTCATTTAGAGCAAGGAACCCTAAAATTGTTAAATGTGCAAATGTTGGTCCTTTTTAGTTGGCGCAAGAGCCTGGCGGACATAATACTTTCTAATAAACCTTTCAATTAGTCTAGAACGATCGATCCATCTATAGTCCAATTTTAGAAGTGTTCTATTTAGTAAACAAACCCTGTCAATACGTAATTCACGACTTTTCGGCATGCATCACTTTTATACAACCTTAATATAGACAATTTTTACTATTTTGCTGCAGTATAAACTACTAGCAGCGCCCCGCGGTATCACCCGCGTACTTCCCAATCCCGTGGGAGTACGGGGATAAATTATAGCCTACCTATATGTTATTAATGTAAAGCTATACTAAAATCCATTCAGTAGTTTTTATGTGAAAGAGTAACAACGTCTCAGAGATTAGCCGGAACAAACAGACAGACAGACAAAAGTTGTAAAAAATCTATTTTGGTATATGTACCGTCCATGTATCCACATGAATTTAGTAAAAAGCGGTTAAGTATTTTAATATTACAAACAGACACTAATTTTATTTATCTGTATAGATTAGAATAACTGCGACCATATTATTTAAATCAGTAACAGATCACCCGAGCTTTTGCGATTACAGTATAGAGTTATATCAGAATGGTTGAAACAATACAAAATTGATATACTTATCAAAATTTTCATGCTAGTCACACGATCATTGCATATTCCATATGCATAACTATAACATTCTTTCCTATATTTCGTTAAATTCGAATGATTTTGTCACTGATGTGAATATGCATGTTGATATAGTTAATACAAATATTTCTACTTATCAAGTTTTATATACCACCAATTTCACTACCATGACAAGCGTTGTAGAGCTTAGCACAATTATAATAATATATGGACTGAGTTTTAACAGGGACGGGATACATCCCGTGCAAAACATGCATGCCATGCAATAAACTTCACATATAGGCTATATTTTTTACAACTAGGACACATCCATAATATATTGTTGTTTAAAATATACCATTGATTTAGCGACAAGTTTGGCAAAACGATTTTGTTTACTAAATAACAAATTCGTTACCTCAAAACTAAACATAAAACTAGTAATAACAAATGGTTTTAAATCGTAGAATACAATATGCCATCATGGTATTTCAAGGTCGTAATGCAATCAAATAACATGTAATTTGAAAATAGCTTCAAAAATAGACCGCGTTTTATCACGTTAATAATTTGAGTTATAGTCAATACAAATGTTTTAATTTTCGGAAAAAATACCTCTAAGATATTCGTCACAATCTAGCACCTCTTATTAATAATAAAATTAATCAAAACATGTAATATGCTGAGTAATAATAACGCGCAAAATATTATAATCAGTCAACAGGAACTATAATGTGATCAGAGTCCACAGTTTTCAATATATCTCAATAAGAAACACATATACAGGTAATTTCAGCAAAATCAATTCATATTACAATTTCTATTATCTATTATTCTCTAACGCTATGTTGAAGTACAACAGAGCACTAGAAATACTATTACAACAACATTACTCGAAGCTTATTTTAATTGAAATGCATGTATTGTATCAATTATTTACAACATGAAATGCACAAAAGAATCTTACTTTGTCATTCAACATTTTAAACAGACTTGTGTTTTTGGAAAGAATTCAGTATTATTGGGTAAGTGGAAATTTTCACAAACAACATTAATTTATGTTTATCCAAGAAAAAAGGTACGCACCAGCTTAAAGATTTAATATAACATTTAACAGATTTACACATATAATAAAAATGGACTAGCCATTATGAACGCCATTCGCCAAAATACTAAGATATTAGTTTTGACTGATTAACCAAAGGATAAAGAGTGCTTGTGATTGTTTGTTATTAATTATTATAATTGAATATTAGTAGTTTCCATTTGATGGAACTTATGATCCGAATTTAAATTTTGTCGGTACTTGTGCGGGTACTGTGAATGAATAACCTGAAAAAGAAAATCCTTGTTCATATATTATGTAATGGTTATTTATTTTATAAGTAGCTAGTTGTGAATGTAGAACTTTCTAGACTACTTTTTGCAATTTCATAAAAAATGTGATGTAACTATTGTACCTCCACTCTGCTCAATGCGCTTGCTATCTTGCTGGGCTTTTCGTTGATCAGCCAAGACAAATACAGAATTTAATTGTTGTTGTTGATCCTCGTTAAGTACACTGGTCAGTGCATGATAGAGGACTGGTTCCCCAGTGGACAAACCTGCGAAGAATATTATGCTGTATATTTTGTGAGTACCCACTACCTACCTATATTATTAGTGTATAAGATATATTAGAATGTTAAAAATGTTACCCCAACATATTGATGTTGTTTATGCAAAATTGCCATTTCATTCTATTTAATTGAGGGTGAAAGAGATAAATAGAGATAAAATAATTTAAAAAATGGAATCAAAAATGTAGTACGTACCAGATAAGGTGTTTTTAAATCTTATGTATTCATCGACATCACAGTCTTTCTCATCAAGTGGTGTGGTGAAGCATTCAATAGCCGTCTCTTGAGGCTGATAGTCTGAATCCTGAAAATATAAGCAGCAATATTAAACAATTGACTTTATTATATGCACATGGCATAAGCAATAAGTAATTCGTGATTTTTATTTCAATACATCCAAAGTCGAGGTCTTCCAATAAAACAATAGCCCCAGCAGGACAATTAATTACATAAATGTATACTAACATCATCACTGTCATATTCTTCTATTTTTGCAGTTAAGTTTACCCCTTGGGCAGCACTATTCTTAGTGGCCAATCTGGCAAGGTTTTCTAAATAATCGCCGTTCATTTGATCGACGTCGTCATAGTCACTCGAAAGCACCTCTGTGGATTAAAATGTATAGGTAACTAACTTATGTAAAAGCTTAGCTGGAATAAATACTGGGGCCTAAAAGAAACAATGAAAGACAAGAACATTTCTCAACGAAAAGAAATATTCAACACATGCATCCTGCCTGTATTGGCATATGGGAGCGAGACATGGGCTTCAACAAACATAAGAAACAAACTCTTCATATGCCAACATGCCATGGAAAGGAGTATGACAGGTACCAAAAGGAAAGACAAAATAAGGAATAGCAGCATCCGGAGCAAAAGAATAAGGTACAGGACATACAACTTTGAAAATAAAGAGAGTGGAAATGGACAGGCCACATGATCAGAGGAAAGGATAAATGGAGCAAAATAATCATACAATTGTACCCATGGGAGGGAAAAAAAAAGTGGGCTAGACCACAAAGAAGGTGGGAAGATGATATTAGAAAAATCGCGGGAATAACACGGAGCAGAAGGGCCATAGAAAGACCAGAATGGAGAAGATTGTTCGTTTCCGAGGTGGCAAAGGAGGCCTACACAAAAGTGGAATAAAAGAATACTATATGAATAACAAAATCAGTTACGTCCGAATGAAGGCTTATTATAAATAATAATAGTAAATAACTTATATAAAGCACAAAAGATAAACCAAGAGCGTATAACATCCAAATATACAATAAATTATGAGTCAAGTGATAATCGTCCATTAACCAGATGGGAAGATGATATCCGTGTGGTGGCCAGTCCGTGTTGGATGCGAGTGGCAAGGGATTGGCTGTCTTGGCGTTGAGCACTGGACGGATAGAGGCTGATGATGATGATGAAAGTGATATATTGAAAATATATTACATAGTAGTTTAGTACATTATGAATAATAAGAATAGATATAGGACCTTCATCTTCTTCTTCATCATCATTTTCAGTAGATGTGTCTTCGTCGGCCTCAGCTCTATCTTCGTATGCACGTTTCAGGCCCTCAAATAACACCAAACATGAGGGAAGTAACTTTGGAAGTACTTTGTCAAGATTTGGTCTTTGTGGCCCCATTTCAAGTAATGTACAAATGCCAAGAACACATAGTTTTCTGTCATGCAATCTGAAACATATTATGTCAATCATAAATAGAAACTAGACTTTGAACAGTAAACATGTCAATTACTGACTGATAAAACTTTAACCTATACTATCACCCCTTCTATCACAAGAAATGCATTATTAGTCTAACTTAGAACAATGTTATTGTTAGGTTAAATGATTAACATACAGTAAAATGAATATGTAATATATTTGTATTAGTCATAACAATATGGAGTGTGCAACTATTAAAATTCAACTTCGTGTGTTGTTTAAAGGGCCATCATCTAACAGTGTAAGGAAAAAGGTTGATAATGATCATGAAATACTAATTTGCAGGAGAGTGTAGATGGACTTGACCAGATGTTATTCTATAATGAAATTATTATATAATGAAAAAAAAAACCATACAAATTCACTTACCCCATAAAGCAGTCAGTATCATGTATCCATTGTTCAATAAACTGCTGAGTAATGGAAGCATTTGGTACAGACTCTTGTAATTTGTTTAGGATTGTGAACAGTAGGTGTGGGTTGCAATATAAAATTGCAATTAGAACCTATGAAACAAAAACATTACCTTTCATCCATCGATTAATAAATCTAAATAATAACAATAACAGGTTATTTATTCTCTTATTACCTGTAATAGCATTGTTCTGAGTTCGGATGTGTTTACTTTTCTAGTAAGCCTACTAAGAACTAATTCTACAAATGATGGCAGGCAATTATCAATTTTTCCTGAGCATTGCAAGACCATTACTTCCAGTAATTTGGCTGCATATATTTCCGATTCATCTTCAGCCTCGGAATTCAAGACCTAGAGCAAAGAAAATAAAATTAGCAATCCATATATTTTATAATCTAATCATATAAAAAGACATGAAAAAAAAAAAGAATAATTGCGCATAAAATACTCACTGCTTTAGCCATGTTAAACATAGCCAGTATGTGATTCTCATTGGATAGGAATGCATTTGTGTCAACGGTTATATAATTATACAGAACTGGCATCATGTCTGTGAAATAATCAAATTCTTCCTTCTCAAATATCTGGTACAACATTTCTAGTACTTTCCACATATCTTCTGATATTGCTTTAGCAGTTAAGTTGCACAACAAAGTCATGGCTTCTTCATAATATTCTAAAATAATAAAAAAATAACGGAGTTTAGTTTACTATGTACATTGACATAATTATAAATTTCACTCAACAATTTACCATGTTTTCACTTTTATTTCACAGAACCCGATAATTTGACGTTCACAAGACATAACATGGTAAATATCCCGTTTTAAATAGTTTTTGTAAAGTTATGTTTATATTTTTGTATTAATAAAAAAAATACAATTAACATAATACACCCACATATTGTACAAATTGCCACAACCTACTTGTGACTGAATGATTAAGACACATGAATACAATAAGATGATTCAATTCTAAACATGTAGCATTTTATGTGACTCACCAATTATGTTGTGGTGAAGGATATGTCCGACAACACGCAACACAGTTTTCTCCAACTGTGCCATAATTTCTGGATTATCTTCCATGACATTTAAGACTGTTTGCATTGTATTTAGAAGTCCCATAGCTGTTATTGCCTTCTCATCTGTTCCAGAATCTGTTTCTATAACTTTACTGAATGTATTAGCTAAGTGCTCAGTGATTTCATATGCCATTGGTATCAATTGTTCTGCATATAGTGGCACAATCTTCTGAAGTACATTTGCTATGTTATCATTCTCTGTTTCTCTTATTACTTTCAATAACTCTGTAGTGACAGCTGCTACTTGTGGTTCCAGCATTTTCTGTACTTTTTCCTGATATGTGAGAAGTATTTGAATAGCAATAGCTGCTTCCACTTTAACGGGTAAATCTGCATCAGTTAGTAAGGCATTCACCGTAAGACGGACGGCCTCCACTAGCAAGGGTTCACTCTTGAAGCGTATGGCAGCAAAACATTGTAGAACCCAGCATGCTCTAGCTCTCATATAACCAAGTGGGTTACAAAATTCAGGGAAAACATATTGACTCAGAAGGGAGTCAATTTCATCTTTATAGAATTTTTTCTTTATTAATATATCATTAATTGTTCCGACCATATGTAGTGCACCGTCTCTTTGTCTAGGTCCATATTCACCTCCTTGATTTGTCAGCACCTGCATACATAGATGCATTGTGCGTTCTAACATATCTTTCCTCTTTTTGCAACAGGATATGAGTAATGTTTGTGCTGCGGTTACTGGAGACACAAAGTCTTCAAATATATCTACAAGAAAATGTTTTAGGTATGAGTTACAGTTCCACATTTAGAAACAAAACAGTTTGCATTGTCACACATTATTTTCTTACCAAATTTAATGCGGATATATTCATGAGGGTCAGTGAACCACAGTTCTTCATCTGCCTCTGAATAGGACATGAGTGGAAAGAGCACATCTTGAATTATGGCAAACATATGTGGTTTTAGTAATTTCCATGAGTGCGCATGACTTACACTAAAAGAAAATAAATGTATTATTGATATATAATCAAAAATTAATTGTAATAATTAAGGTCTACTTTTAGAGTATTGCATGAGTTTTTAGACTTAATTTTATATTTGTATAAAAATATAAAATTCAGTGTCGCAATTCAGAAAGAATATGTTTCTAAATAAACATCAATATTCATCATCATCATCCCTTATCCTACTAGGCATGGGCACCTTCAAAGACTTAGTCTCATAAGACATGCAGGTTTCCTCACAATGTTTTCCTTTGGAGAAATTTAGAAAAACCTATATTAGGATGTACCCTAATAGATCAGGATTGAACCCAGACCTCTCATTCAAGAGTATTGTTGCTCACTAATTTAACACAAAATAAAAGCTTTCAAACTATACAGAAATACTATTGTAAAATATTTTACAAATATATCTTGGTAAAATTAAAAGTGAAGACTATCAGTATCATTATGAGTCTTACTGACCATAGCAATGAAATAAAAATATTTAAATATAATTAAAAAAAAAAAAACTCTCTAAAATATGCTAAATATGTGACAAAATGTGAAAATATTTTTTAAATCTAACATATAACTATTGATATCTTCCAGACACATGAAGTAACAAAAACACTTCAAATTTATTATAGTATTGAAATACGACTGTATTGATTACAACCTTACATATTTTGAATCAAACATGCACTTACCATTGATCAATGTAACTAATTGTTTGCTGTAGCACTCGTGGCGACACATACATTTTATTTCTGTATTGATCTAGAACTCTCAGCAATACTTCTAGTATGCCACCTGTAAATGTTGTCAGATACCATTCGGCAAATTGAACATATTCATCGCGGGCATTCACTGGGCTTCCGTACCTAAACAAATAATAAATAAAGATATTAATTTTATCATTACTATAGTCTCCTACTATTTATACAATAGTTTTGAGTTTCATATATATTTTTTAAGACTTCCAGTGAGTTTGCCAAGCCCAAAGGTATATAATAAAATACCCTGATGGACAGAAAGGACACAGTAATGATAGTCTTGTAGCTGCTTTGTTATAAAGTATGAAGGTTTAAAAAACCCAACACCATAACAAAAGACCAAATGAATTTGTAAGGCCTGAACCAATTTGAACATTTAAGAACCACTGTTAAAAAACCTGATTTCAAAATATCCACCCAAATTGGTTCAGTCGTTGATTATGTTTGAAAATGCGCAGCACCAGTGTTTATGTTTGAAAATGAAGTATAATTTGTTGTGAACCTCACATTTTAATTAACTTAGTCCAATATCTTATTAGAATTGGCTATTTTAACACTAAATTATTTTTTAAAAATATCTTCCATTTAATTTGAATAGTAAATTAGTTTGTTACTTTTGAAACTCGATTTTTTTATCTAATTTATATATGTATTCCACATTCAACTCAACATCTATTCAACATTATCTAAATAAAGATTGCATCAATGCAATACCATTTTTGTATTTGTTTGTTGTTTATTATTTCTGGTTATGTACCATGTTTATTATGATTTTATTTTCATAATATAGAACAAGTGATAAAATAGAAAATAAATATGTAATAATATTAATTGGTTAGCACGTTGGTTTGCTATTGTATTATTTCATGAGTATATACTTACTATCATAGTATTTAACTGTGAAGGAAGTAATTTGTGTATAAAATACAATTAAGCTAGAAATAGATGTGCCTTGTTAAAAGTACAGCAGGTGCTTCAGTGCTATATCATCTAGAGCAATAATAATATATTACAGTGTAAACTCTTAATAATGTCGTTCGCTATAACGAAAAACTTTCTATAACATAGAAATTACTTCAATTTGGTTGGTTTACCACAAAACCCATACATAAATTCACTCTTTATAACGCAACTCCATTCTCTTATTACGAAGAAATATTTTCATATATAGACATCAAAAAATATTTCTATAATCTTTTGAGGTGCCGAAGTTCCTAAGAAAGATACCTGAGGTCAAACACTTTTGTGATTGTTAATTGCCTTAACTTGACGTATTGTTAGATTACATTGTCTGTAGGAAATTTTAGTTTCAGTTACTAAACGCACAATCGTCACCTATTGTGT
Source organism: Helleia helle (assembly GCA_963853865.1). Taxonomy (NCBI): domain Eukaryota; kingdom Metazoa; phylum Arthropoda; class Insecta; order Lepidoptera; family Lycaenidae; genus Helleia; species Helleia helle. Next base: position 14,452,200 of record OY971420.1, read on the forward strand.
ATTATCAGTCATAAGCCAACTTTGAAACTGTAAAGTTAGTCAGTAAAAGTAAAGCATTATGTGTTAACGAAAAAGTTATTAATATAATATAAGAAATTATTGTTATTAGTTAAGTTTGGTTTTTTTTTTAATCTTCCCTTCATATAACAAAAACTCTTTATAGCAATAAAAAATGCTCAGTCCTTTGGAATTAGTTATAAAGAGTTTACACTGTATAATATACAAAAGCAGCTAAAGGGTTTTAACACTATTCTTGTGAGTAACATTATGTTAAGCATATCCAGTTCCTATACATATCTTTATATCTTTATATTATTACAATGTAACTGCACATATTATACCACAACTTTCTTTAGTCAAAAAGTCGGTTTACTGACGATAGTTGAATGTGACAACGTCATAAGAAAATGAAATGCCTCACAACGAGGTAACGCCACATGTGTCATGTTTTTTCGTTCTTGCAGCCGACTCCATCGAATTATAAAAAAGATACTCACTGTAAAATTGTACTCTTTTAAAACATATCCTTATAATGATATTTTTATTTGGCAGCCAACATATACAACTGCATCAAATAAAATGAAATAATTGTCTTACCGTTCAAATAGACGGTACAAGGTATGGGCTGCCCACTTTTTGCACTTCCACCAAGGTAGTTCCATACGCTCATCTTCTTCTACTTGAAGAGTGTGCTCTGGGACAGGTTGTTCCATTACTGACCTCAGTATTTCCATCCACTTTGTGAATATCTCTTTTGTTATCAAGTCCAGAGGCAAGATATACTATAAATAGGAATTAGTAAATATCAACAAAGTTCACAACACTATATTCATAATGTTATATAAATTAATTACATTTATGCTCAAATTCCAGAAATCTATATAAATAAAACTAAATCGCCTAAATGTATGTACATAACTTCAAAACCACTGCACCAAATTATAAAATTATTTTTTTATTGTTTTGGTTGTCCTCAGGATAAGGTGTGTATAAAAATGATGATTAGGGGGCATGGGTGAGGGCAGGACAATGTTTGTCGGGTTTAGCTTATAGTTTATAAATAATTCGAAATTACCTTAATTAGACCATAGAAACACTTGAGAATTTGTTTCTGGATCAAAACAGACTCCATAGATTGGTCAGTTTGAAGATTAACAATTAAATTATACATCATTGGTAATAAAAGGTTCATCGCTTCTATCAGTGGAACCCTTTTCTCAGCAACATGATATTCAAAGTTTTTAATCAACTGATAAATACACAAAAGTGCACCCATCCAGCTATTAGGTTCATGATTTTGCAAATAGATGTGAATTTTATCAACCACCTGAGTCCAACGTGATGGAAAATCATGTTTTATAATTTTCTTTAGGCATACACAAAGCTGGACTCTAATAATATCAGGAGCCTGTACAATAGCCTCAACTATCATGTCTCTGATCATTGCTCGGTCTTGTTCGTGAATACTAGATGGTATCGGTTCTCCATCTTCCGGCTCTTTTCCTTGCCAACTAGACAGTACAAGATTCTTAAGGTATACAACACCAGCTTGCCTTACTGGTATGGGAATATCATTTTGCATAACCACTTGCAGTAGTGATGGAGCAAAACCAATAATCTTGTGAATCTGAAATATTTATTACTTATAAAGTGTGTTTCACAATGCTATGGAAAAAATGGAATACTAGGTAAAGTAAATAATTTAAGATGGATATTGTGAATAATAAATAATATGCATCTACCGCCATATAAAGAAAATCAATAATAAACTTAATCTTTCGCTGGAGCAAATTTTCAGTTTCTATATATAGATCTAAATAGGAATAAATAAGCCATACAAAAATCGCTGCAAGCATGTGGTATCGTTTTTTGTTGGTATCGTTTATTGTTATCCATATTATTGATATATAACACGAGTGAATATACAAATTGCCAAGTGTCTAGAAGTTTCCAGGTTATATTATACAATAAAACAAGTGATGTCAACAATTCCACCGATGAATCGCAGAAAAACACAACTTAAAACTAGATTCCAGCGCGGCATATTTTTATTCTATTGATTTTAAAATGGGTGGAGGCAATTACATATTATTGATAGTAATGGTGTGCGAATTTGTCGTATTGTCATATTGCCGAGCATGTGGATGGTGAAATGAATAATGTAATACCTGTGCTAATTGCTCTTCTGCTTGTTGCCTTTGATTAGGTTCTATAGTTGCACGCAATATTTCCGTCAGCTTTCGAGTATCCATATTTCCTAAATTATCATTAATTTCTAAATTAAAATAAATTATTACGGCGGGTATAAGCCGCCACCACCGGGCGTGGATAGAAAAGACAGATTGTCTTTGGTCAGAGAAAAAGACGGGTCACGTGACCTACTTTATAGGAATTTATGACAATTTGATTTTGATTCAGGGCCGTATTCCAAAAGGTAGCTCAAGTCATGATACTAGTTTTAAAACTAGTTTTGAGTAGAGAAGACGTTACTTGAGCATCGATTCAACAATCGGCAATCACCTGAGTGTGACCACATTCTAGAACCGTACTTAAGACGCGATTTCGTCTTGAGTTTATATTTGTACTTGAGATCTGTCAATTTTTTAAATTAGTTTTAACTTTTTAAATTTTTATACAGAATACAGATAGTGAATGGTGATATTGGCATCCATGTTTATTGTTTGTTAGTTTTGTTACTTTACTATTGACAAATTATTAAGTTGTAATATTATTATTGCCGAAGTTTTAATTTGTTAGGACATTTTCTAAGTTATTGATTATGTATTGTAAATAATTTATTTGAATTAAATTATTATTGATAATAACATATACATAGCAAGAGGGTTAAAACATATAATCACATAAATGATAGGGAGAAACGTCTAAAAAACCTGTGAAGTTTATTTTATTCGAAGGCATAATATTATAGGATTTACGACAAATAAACAATTTTCCCCAATGATGAAAACACCAAAACTAGATTATGTTCATGCCACTGCTAACAGGTGAGTAAATAGTAATTTAAGAAGACAAGTGCTTTTATAAATAAAATAATTCAATTCCTTAATTTAAAGTAAGCTATAGACCTGTACGAAGAAAATATTCCTAATTAAGATAAAAACAAGCATATTGGTTATCTTCTTGTGTCTGTTATATGTTTATTGCTAGTCTTCAATTGTTAAGTTATATTCAACGTGCATTGTGCCTATTCAATGAGGTTCTGATTTTTATAAGGCATTGCAACTAGTATAAAGTATATTATATAGGGAATATTGATGTACCCTGAGACTACACCTTTAATAAAATTATAACTGACCCAGAAGCTAACAAAGTAATGTAATAGGCACTAGGAAATCCTATTTGTCTAATCCAAGTGAGTAAACAATAATGTTAATAGTCAAGTTTATGATTAGAAAATAATGTAATATTACCAACTTTTAAATGTTTACAAACAATTGTAATTGGATATTACTGTTGTGTAGGTACCTAGTTGGCTTAATAATTTATAATACCTATAGTGCTTAAACAAAATAAATGTCATTAAAAATATAGGTACTTCATAAGTTCTTTTTTATTCCAAAAATATTTTTTATTTAATTTTTATTTATACTTGATATTATATTCATGGCTGTTGGAACTCTTTTTAAAGTTTATGCAGATATTGGCATGAAGTGGTGGCAGTATTCATTAGAATCAGGATTTAAAAGATGAGGTACTTGACCATGAATAAATACTCATGCAAAGATTTCACACGTTACAAGGAACATGTAGCAAAAATGTAATATCTGGTCATCATATATATTTTCATATTTTTGGCTGACAAACAGTCACCTGACCGTTGGTATCAGCTGAAGAAACAATGATACATATTGTGTTTACTAAATACACCATGTTAAAAAAATTAATACAGTCACAAATACAACAATAGGATCTGTAGTGATTTATTTTTTCGGAGGGATCTATGCTAATGGCCCGAAGGCCCTAATGCTTCATCGGATTAGAACTAGTGATTTATCTATAATGTATCTGGAAGAAAATAATTCCAGATAGGATTAAGTTTGGAATGTATATAAGTCCATATAGGCGAGATTTCTTTATTGGAATAAATCGGATTCTATTGTTATTTGTATTTATATGGGATCTTATCTGCACTTTACATGTTGGTTTGTATCAGTTCTTATCGTAGTTCTGTATATGGACATAAAAACCTATGTGGATTTCCAAATACGAAATAGATATATTTTGTAATGATTTTAAATGACAATTCCACATATGAAAATAATGTTTTCTATTATAGGCACACACCAATAACATGACATTGTGATGTATGTTATTTTATGAGCAAGTACGAACATAAATGAAATAATTATCCATCGGAATACCTTTGGAATTGGAGCGACAAAAGCACATGATTTTATTGGATTATCCAGCTTCATACTAAAAGTTTTTTATCTGTAAGTACATAAATATTAGAAGCTGCTTCAAAATTTAATGGAATCGAGCAGAATATCCAATAACATGACATTGTGAATTGTGATCAAATATGTAGTCTACTCACGCTACAGATATATACATGATGATGACGATGATATATCGTCATAATCCTCTTTCCGTCCACGGCTGAACATAGGCCTCCATCAATGAACACCAAGAAGGCCGATCCTTTTCCACGATATAGGTATATACATGATGATGATATATCATCATCATCAGCCCCTATATGTCCATCGCTGATCCCTCAATGAACGTGAAGACGACCAATCCTTTGCCGCGACATAAATGGCGATACATATAGACATGATGATGTCGATATATCATCATCCGCCCCTATCTGTCCACCGCTCCAGCATAGGCCTTCCTCAATGAACGCAAAGACGACCGATCCTTTGCCACGATATAGATGGCGATATATATTATATTATTATTTATGACTACCATATAGAACAGACACGGCAAACCAGAAGTTGGTTTCATTTTGGAATTTGGAGAGTTAGAAGTTAGAACTAAAGTTCACTGTAGCGCTAAAACAATAGTTATGCTAACCAAACTATTAAAACATGCAGCGCTAGATCGTTTGACGCATAAGCATCTCGGGGGCCGGGGTGCCTGCCGCCTGGCCGGTCGCTGGCGCCCGGCGCATTCTGCAATCCCCTGACCGGCGCTGGCAGCCGCGCCGCAGTGTTTCCACAACGAGAGGAACTTCCTCTTTTGAGAGGAAATTAGGGTCCAGAGGAGAAGAGAAAGGGAAAATCAGAGGTAAAGCCTAACCAAAAAAGAAAAAAAGACACACACCTCGCCATATTGCGTAAAATTTCTGTATGGACTATACTGTGTTACTGTATTAAAGATACAGTGGCGACACCAATGCAGGTCTTATAAATTTTTGGTCAGGCTATAAATAAGAATACGAATGTTGAGTTATACGTTATTCAAGCTTAATCTAGCTTAGATTCGCTTGCAGTTGCATTTTTAATTATATATACCGCAAAAATTGTCGATTTTTCACAATTTCGTGATTTTTTAAAAATTGAACTTAAAGAACTAAAAAAAGGCCGTGAGAAAAAACATATTAGAACGAAGTATAGTAAAATTTCACCGGCTGATCATTATGAACAACTTTTATCATGTAGGTACAGTTTTCGTAGGAGGGGCTTCGTTTTCTAGATATTCAATTTTTTCGGTTCTATTGTAGCCTTAGGGGCTCTAGGCTTCTGGGAGGCTTTTTTCCTCCTCAGTACAACCCCCTATTTTTATGTGTCCATCGGACAGGGCTGACCACATATAATTAAATTTTCTTTAAAAATAAGATTATTATATTGATGCAATGTTTTTTTTTGTTATCGCAGGGAAATGCTTTTTACGCATATGTTTTATGTTAGTTGGATAGGCAAACTGGCAGACGTGCCAAGGTAAGTGGTGGCCATGATCATAAACTAGTTTATTTGGAACTAGTCCAGGTAGTAAGAGATCCCACCATGGTTCAGGCCTTGACGTGGCAGTGGGGCTCAGGCTAGGGTGAGCCGCTGCACCTTGGGCGAAGCCTATTGAGCCGAGGTGGTTCTTTGTATCCCTCTTATAAAAAGAGGGGATAAAAGAGCAGAGGGCGAGGACGGGAACCTCACCCCATTGTACTGTCCCGACGTTGGGTTCTGTGTTGCAGGACAACCCCTCTGTGGAGGTGGCGTCGGTCCCTTGAGGAACTGACTAGCCGTCGAGGTGCCCTGTTTGCTCATTAGATCCGGAGTACCTCACCAAAAGGTAGCATTGGTGTCACCCGCCGGGTTTTAGTGGGTAGAGCTGCGTCAACTTACCAGCTTTCGGGCGCGTTTTACCCGCGTGGGGAGACCCAACTCCGCGGGATGCCTCAGAGCATTTCCCGGCATTTAAGAAAAAAAAAGTAGTAAGATGTAGCAGAGTACAGCCGACTCGGGCTGGCACGACCGGGATGATACCTCTCGCTCATGTAACACCAGCGTCAAGTGACAGTATATGCTGTCGCATTTCGTGCGGTTAGTGAGTTTCCGGTGGCCCATTGGTAGGATTAGGCAAAGGAGGGCAACACATCTACATAATCTCTGGTTGCGCAAATGTGTATGGGCGTCGGTAGTTTAAAGCTTCAATTGCTTGTTTGCCCCGCACTACAGAACAACCACCTCCCTACGTCGGAACAGTGTAATGGCAATGGGGTGAGGTTCCCATCCTCGCCCCTTATCCTTTCTGCTCTTTTGTCCTCTTTGGGTCCTCCGAGGTTCGAGAGGAGTTTGCCTTTGCCGCCTTCACTTCCTTCGGGTCCCCAACATTGGAAACCTCTGTCAAGAATGAGCCCCAGATGTTTGATATGGCTCATCCTGACCCCTCCGACCTGGAGGGCAGCCCCCAGTGGGAGTCATTTCCGCCCGGTCCCGCGGAGGGCTTCAATCTTCTCAGTCTGACCCGAACCTCTAACCTCTATACGGTTGATCATGAGGTTGAGCCCGATCTCGGCCAGCCGCGCTGCCTCCTTATAGCCTCGTTCCCGGGTGTACACGATCTCAAAATGAAATTATAAAATAATTTATATGAGAGAGCCTAAAATTTTATTACAAGTGATAACCATAGTATTAAAAAGTAAAATAACCATATTTGGAGCAATTCGTACTTTATTAAGTGTACTTAATCATTATAAACGTAATTTTTCAGATACATGGAAAGGGACACATGCGAAGATCACGTTAGAACAAAAATTTCAGATTTGCTCCGACCACCGAAAAATCTAAACCAAAAGGTATGAAAATGATATTCATAATTATAGATATAGAAGATTTATTGGAATGTTTAAATTATTTAATTTTTAACACCAAGAACAAAAAAAATAAATAAACGAATATTTAAACCGACTTCAAAAAAACTGAATAGTAATAATATAATCTCTTTTTTTTATTTTTGTGCCTACAACTTTTAATCAACTTGTTCTTCTACTAATGTACAATATTTGCGTTTACCACTTCATTATTTTTACTTTTGGAGTCGGTGTCGTCTTTGTACCTACCTATGTAACTTGGCTAACACCGACAAACCTTTAGCTGCTGTATATCATTATGGAAATCCCTCGACTGTCTAAGGTCTCCACTCTCCATCATCAGTGCAATCGCACTTATAACCCATATGGGTGCAAAGTTCTCCTTAATATAAATGAACTGTCCTTCGTCTTCATCATCAGACCTCTTTTTTTTGTTTAGGCCCGAAAATGACCCGAGGCATCTTGCTGGGGAAGGAGAGACTCCCCTGGCAGGTATGTAGGACTCGCTGCACCCGAAAGCTGGTAAGTAGACGCAGCTCTACCCAGTAAGCCCGACGAGTGCTACCAATGCTGCCTTTTGTGAAGTGCCCTGGATCTGTTGAGCAAACAGGGCACCTCGACGGCTATTCAGTCCCTCAACGGACCATCGCCACCTCCACAGAGGGGTTATCTCGCACCACAGTACAGCCCCTCCCAACGTCGGGACAGTGCAATGGCGTGAGGTTCCCATCCTCGCCCCACTTCTTAAATGAGGGGTTCAAAGAGCGGCTCCCTCGGTTCAATTTGCTTCGCACATGGTGCTGAGTTCACCTAAGCTACTGAGCCCCAGCGCCACGAAGGTTGAATATTTGTGGGTATCATCAGATCCTTAATGACACTTACAACCAATCTAGGTGTAAAATTCTCATCAATACAAATGAATCAATTCCAAACACAAGGTAACTGCTGTAAATCGTTGAGGAGTTTCAGTAACTGTCTATGGTCCCCATCATCAGGTCTCTAATGGCACCGCACCCACATGGGTGCAAAGCATACGTCAATATAAATGAATGAAGTTCAAACCCAAGTTAGCTACTGTAATGGCTCGAGGAGTTCCCTTAATAGTCTTTCGTCTTTATCATCAGACACCTTATGACAGCCAAAATCCATCTAGGTATAAAGTTCTCATAAACACAACCTTCACCGGTGGGAGGGAAGCGCTGTGCCGCGCTCCCGCCTGCATGGGTACCACCATCTTGCTTGTTTCTCCCGTGAAACAGCTTTGCTGCGTTTCGGAGAGAAGGGCAAGACAGGCAGTGTAATTACTGGCACCGAGACTTAACATCTTATGTCTCAGGATAGGCAACACATAAATGAGTTGCCTGGGCTCGTTCCAGGTAAACTAGTTTATGTTCATGGGCGACGTCGACCACTTACCATCAGGTGGCACGTTTGCCAGTTTGCCTATCCAACTAACATAAAAAAAAACCCACAAATTAATCAAGCCCAAACACAAGATATTAGATAACTGCTGTAAATCGTTAAAGAGTTCCCTTACCTGTTTTTCGACTCCATTATCAGATCGACTCTAGACCTTCATCAAAATGTAGTGCTTTAATATACTTAATGAAAAAAGAATTTTTCCAATCGGTTGTTAAATAACAGTAGTTATGCCCGAACAAACATAAAAAAACATACAAACATTCGAATTTATAACCTCCTCCTTTTTAGAAGTCTGTTAAAAATATAATACTACTAATATTATTAACGGATGGATGTTTGTTCCTCTTCCATGAATTGTTCAAAATTTAATCCTGCTCAGGCACAGTCGTGGGCATCAGCTAGTACACATCTAATTTGATTTTGTCTCTTGTAACAGTTCCTGAAGTACCACTGGAACCAAATCCATCGCGTCGGTAGCAGTAGCTCTACTGGAAGCTCAACTGACTCCGAGAACGAGGAAGATGAAAAAAACTGTTTTTAATTTTAAATAAATAATAATAGTATTTTGATGTTTTGACCAGGTCATTCACCAGGTGGGAAGACGATCTCTGTGCATTGGCCGGTCCGTGTTATTTTTATCTCATAAGGGTGCAAACGAGCAGACGAAACCTTATGATACCGACACCCATACACATCCGCACAACCAGAGTCTATGCCATCTGCATAGCCTCTGGTTGCCCTCCTTTTCCCTATACCCCCAATGGGCCACCGGAAACTCGCAAACCACACGAAACTCGACAGCCTAGCTGTCACTTGACGCCAGGGCCGGATCTACCTATGGGCTTTTAGGGCTTCAGCCCAGGGCCCCGCGGATACAAAGGGCTCCCATTGAAAATAATAGACGATCGATATTATAAAGTAAAAAAATATTAGTAATAAAACAAAAAAAATCTGATTGCAAAAATAACAAAAAAGGGAAAAACAAGACTTACAATTTGAATAGTAGATATATATACAGTATATTTATTCGATACTTGCATAAATAATAGATATATTTCAATGTATTAAAATGTTATTTGTCCGTTAAAACCCTTCATTTTGATACCCCAATCTATGGATTTGGTAAAAAGAAATTAACTTTACATTATGGCAACCAAAATCTGTAATTTTTTTTCTTTACCTAGTGTCACTTGCGCTATCAACATAATTCTAACAACACCTAATACGTTCAACTATTCAGGCTGTTCCAGGGAACATAGAAATCTACATAAATACACCTGAAAAACATTACTACCTATTATTATATATTGTTTTCCAAATCCTCAGCGCACGAGTCAGATTTCCTCTTATCTGGTTTTCTTTATTATATTCCTACAAAAGAACTCCTGCCAGTACAAATATGTCAATCCAAAGAACGTCGGAACTCCAAATGCCAACTTCCTCAACTCACTGTAGCGATCTTTAAGACTATTTCATGCGCCCAATATAAGTGCCTCAACTATGGCAGGGCATTACTTTTAATGCTGTCCTCTTTTGCTGCGTGACATGAATGCATTTATAATATCTCCGACTCTTCTTTTTAGTCACCGACTTCACATATCCAAGTGGCTAAGAGGTACATATGGTACCTACTCACTTTTACATCCATTGCACGTTTTTTAAGGTTTTCTTAATAAAAAATTAAATATGTGCGTATAGAACTAGAACCACAACTTCACATCGAAGGAGCGGCAGGTTGTTAACCCCTTTTTCTCGCCGGGAGATGCTTTTAGGTATCCCGCGGGGAGGGGGATTCCCCTGGCAGAAATGTGGGACTAGCTGCGCCTGAAAGATGGTAAGGTGGTCGCAGCTCTACCCACGAAACCCGGCGGTGTTCTCCTCGTCGTGCGGGAACTATGGTCATATGCACTAGCGACGGTGTGCCTGGATCCACTCTCCTCTGAAGGCAAAACAATCTATAATATATTTCTATGGACGCTTTCACACCACGTCAATCTGGTCCCGTGGTAAGTACCAGACAACGGATATATTTAATACTTTTATAATATGCATATATTTAAGATTTTTATTATATAGTACACATATTTATTACACATCCATAACCCAGGAACACAGAAAATATTTTTGTTCCCTGGCGGGATTTGAACCCGCAACCTCCGGCTTGAGCGCCAACGCACTTACCACTAAGCTACGGAGGTCGTTCTCTCTATTAATCTTAATTTCTGAAACGAAAGCTAGTAAAAGCTCAGAGGAAATACTTTAAGAATAAAAGTCAATGAAAATATTAAAAGAATAAATACGTGGCTTTCATATTTACCTTTTTAATAATTTAAAATCTTTTTAGTTAAACAAACATAATATTATTTAAATAGGTACAATACATTCATATTATGTAGACATTTAAAATAATTTTGTTTGTAAAGAAAGACGAAGAAGATCTAGACAATGACAGAGTTCAAAATCTCGTCTTGAAACTCGTTTCAGCTGATCACATCTTGAGATGCGTTCTGGAATACCAATGGATCTTGAGAACAGATTTGACCTTGAAGCTAGACTTGGGTGATACTTGATCCGAGTCACCTTTTGGAATACGGCCCTCAGTATCTAATCAATATGGTGCTTTCAATCGTTTTTTTTAAACTCATATTATAACATTATGTAATGTACAGAGAGTACCGTGGTACTTATATAAAAAATGTGATTCTCTAATTAATTTGCAACAAGCTAGAAATCCTGATGAAATACTAAAATTATATATTAATATTAGGTAGTAACATTTTTTTAGCCTTTTAATGATAATCCGTACTGGTATGTTTCTATTATAAAAAATAATAATGACAAAACTTTAATAAAAATATGTGCCTACAACTAGGCCTAGAACGTAGACTGAGAAGGATTCTCTGCGTCTGTCTACACTCTAGTCTCTACGGCCTAGAACTAGGATCAAGCATCAAATGGATATGAAGCTAATAAAAATATCGTATTGGAATGAGATAACATACAAAAACTCCAAAAGTGACAGAGACACTTTCTTTTATCTTTTTCAAAATATAACTTTTTTTGTTGGCTAAAATGCTAAACATTCTCACACGCAAAACAATTTGTCAAATATGTCCGCCATTTTGTAGGTACTACTTTTGGTAGGTACTAATTTGGTGGGTTTATAAAATCTGATGATAACAGTTTTGTTATTGGCAGATCACCCAAGAGTATGGTATTATAATATAAAAGGGTGACTGGAATCTTCGAAATAAAACATTACAAATATGTTTATTTCTATACTAAAAGGCTAATAATACTATAGGTCGTACATATAATAATAATAATATCTATGGACGCTTTTACACCACGTCAATCTGGTCCCGTGGTATGTTCTCGAAGATTTTGTGTTACGAGTACTAGACAACGGAAATATATTTAATACTTTTATATTATACATATTTAAAATGTTAATTTTATAAGTAGTATTGGGCCGAGGGGCTCTTAACCCATCTTTGACGTCTCCCTCAATTCAATTGACTTACTCTAGCCCTGAATTTCAAAACGACAAGAGGTTATATCGACTCCACAGATGATGTTGCACCATTTATTGTTCATGTCACTAAACCCGAGTCTGAAACCAATAGCGTAATGGTTCTTCGCCCTATACAGTTTGGCCACTTTTTATTTAAAAACGATATCAAAGTTAGTTATGGATGGTATAAAGGGAATTGGCAGAAACCGTATTTCTATTGAATTTAGAACAGCAGAGCATGCAAATTCTTTCTTCAATTATCCCGCTCTTGGAGCGGCTGGATTTATTGCACTAATACCATTTTATAGTGTATCTCATATGGGCATCGTTCAAAATGTACCAATAGATTGGTCTATCATTTTGGTTTTATCGCGATTGATCGCAAGTCCAAAATCAAACGCTGTGGTCTCCAGGTGGCGAAGAAGAGTCTCAATTTCGTCTTTGGTCGACGCTAGAAGGGTGGTATCATCCGCATATCTCAGATTTGATATCATCCGACCTCCTACAGATATTCCCTTGTCCCAGTCTTCGAGAACTATCCGCATTATGTACTCTGTGTATATGTTAAAGAGTAGAGGGGACAATATACAGCCCTGTCTAACGCCGGCTTCCGTTTTGAAGCGTTCGGAGTCAACACCGTCAACTCGGACCGTGGCAGTGCCATCTTCGTACAGGCGTCTGATGAGATGCACAAGGTGTTGTGGTACACCCATTTCCGTCAGGATCTGCCAGAGTTTCCCCACTTAACGGTGTCGAAAGCTTTTCTGAAGTCAACAAAGCAGACGTAGAGAGTGATGTTGAATTCTCTTGCCTTTTCCATAATTTGTCGCATTATGAGTAGTTGTTCTCTTGTGCCTCGTCCTTTTACAAAACCAGCTTGTTCAGAAGCTATTTCTTGGGACAAGACTTAAGGTTTTAAACTATGATATATTATATTTATATTATTACGGGTGCTTACCGCATTTAAAGATTTATTGAGTTCCCCATATTTCGGCAATGTTTAGGCCTTACGTCCAGCTTCTGCTGCAGGAACGCCAGCAATTCGTTCGCCACGAGTTGTTGGCTCATGGCGAAATATAATCACGAGCGACGGCTTGCGCCGCGCTACACGTTTACTTTATTTAAGTAATAGTCAGCAATACGTCCGCATCGAAACGCGGCCGAACGAAACTGATGTGTGTGTGTGATTAGTGGCATGCATAAACATATAATATGACAGTATATTCTAGTCTATGGTAGTATGGCCTCTGGTATAGCTGGTTCCAATATGGGTTCCAACAGGAACAGAGCTTACAAAAAAAAAAACACATTAGACAATAATTGTCATTTGCCAGGAGGAACTAAACCTCGGAACAATAACTAAAGCATTATTGTTCTGAGAACTAAACGTAGAATTACAATCTCTTGGGGAGGAACGGCGGGAGGCATCGGGGCACGCGGTTGTGTCTTTTGGTTTCCCGTTAATTTATTGTTGTTTTGTCTTTTGTTCGTTCGGAGTGGTTGGCTCTGGGTGGATAGAATGGGAAGTGATAGTTGATTGATGGGAACTAGAGGGGCGAAGCCACGCTCCTTGAGGTTTTCCGCCGTTTCTCCGTATTACAGACTAAATATTGTATTTTGTATGGCTAATAGCCTAGTAGCTAATGATTTTAAATGAAAATAGTATAATAATCATCTGCCAGTTTTGAGCATAGACATAATATAGAAGGATGGGATACCTACGAAAAAAAGGTGTAACCTACAACTCAAATCGGCACTTTACATGGCTACAATTGCTAGGGTTTTGACAGCAAAACCACAATCTATATAGAAAATACTACTATGAAAAGGGCACTCAAGATAGCGGATCAGGCACTCACTAACAGCTGTAAGTTTAAAGAAAGGGGCATCTCCTCTTATTTCCTAACTTCATGGTTTTGAGCTATCAAGACTTAAGTGTCAAGTCACAGTAGACAGGTGACAGTAGTCTTGGGGTCACTCAAATTTTCAGTTCTCACATTCTCACTGTTATTATATTATCAATACTATTTACAACCCTTTTCTATGTTTTAGGCCTTAATTATGTGACGTAGGGTGATTTAAAATCCATTTCATTATTCTATAATACTTAGTGGTAAAGAAAATAAAATGAGTTAGTTTTCCAATTTTAAAACTAATAATAACATAAAGGTGTGGTTTAGTATTTATATTTGAGTGAATGATAATGCTATATTTTAAATATGCGCTATAATAAGCAGGAGTTAGCCGCGTTAGCTTCTCAAACCACACAAAATTTTGACCGCGAAGGAGTAATGGTGATGAAGGAAAAGCAGGATGGATTCTTTCGACGCACTGAAGGTGAGTCTTTAAAATTAGAAGTTTGTGATGATTCTCAATAATGATTAATTATACGCCAGGCTGTTTTTATTTATACCATACTAGTTTTTGCCCTCGAAAATGTTTTAAAGTAGAAAATGGTTCTAATAGGATTTTTATTTGGTTTCTTACGTTATTAATTTTGTTATAACATAATATGAATTCCTATGTTCAAATGTTTGAAAATTTATAAAAATATAATAGGGCGTTTCTCTGTAAACTGGGCAACTATTTGTCTCAGACCAATATTGAATAAAAAAATGAAAGATAGCAAATATTTGGAAAATAACATAAAGAAATAAAAAGTTCATCTACTGGGCTTAATTTAATATTTAATAAAAAAAATAAACTTTATTATGTCCAAATCGTTTTTATACGCCTGAAAAACCAGTCCCCTGGCATGTCACCAAAGCAGAATATTTTGTATTGTGTGAGTGTTCTTCCTGTGAAGTCACATTGTAACCTACCAGCCAGCAGTCCTCTGGTAAGACTTATTTTTATTTCTATTAATGTATTTCAATGATACCTAGAAAAGTTTGAATTGTAACAGTACATACATATTTCAATATACAGCAAAATATCATATAACAATTACATTGCAATGAAATCAAATTAACAGTCCTCTGGCAAACAGTCCCCTGCCTCTCGACAGGACAGGGGACTGCCTAAATTATATTTTTTATTGTCTTAGGTGTGTTTTGAGAATGGTGCGAAAAAAGAAAAGCCATTAGGGAAGAGATTCTACAAAAATATGAATATAATAAAAAATAGCAGAACGTAAGAGATATGAAGCATATTAAAAACAACCCTCAGAAAAGAGAAGAACTTCGAGAAAAATAATGCCCTAACTATCTTAAGAAAAAAGAAAAGGGAACTAGGAAGATTGTCGAGAATATGATTCCACGAGAACACCGTGGTGCAAAGAAGAAGTGGAAATACCAAGTATCGCAAAAAAGACTAATAAATAAATAAATACGAAAAAATATATTGTTTTCTAATGTTTGCACAAATTTTACTTATTATAATGAAAAAATATGGATTTTATCGCGGTTTATTATTTTATTATTATTTATTTGCCCGACATTTCAGATACTTTTCAGCAACCATAGTCATGGTCCTCCCATGACCATGGTTGCTGTAAAGTATCAGAAATGGCTGATAAATCAACTTAAAATATTATATAGCCAAGTTGATTTTTTAATTCTTTATTGTTTAGTTACTTAATTCTTAAAAGTTTAATTATAGTAAACAGATATTTCATTTCGATACAAAAACAGTTTTTTTATTCAAGTTCACAGACCCTTGACATAGATAACAGTCCCCTGTATATAAATTTCAGAAAATACGCCTTTGATATGGTGAACAGAGGCGAATGGTTTTACAAAACTAAGTAAATATAATAATAATAATATCTATGGACGCTTTCACACCACGTCAATCTAGTCCCATGGTAAGCTCTCGCAGAACTTGTGTTACGGGTGCCAGACAACAGAAATATATTTAATACTTTTATACTATACAAATATTTAAGATTTTTATTATATAATACACATATTTAATACACATCCATGACTCAGGAACACAGAATATATTTTTTGTGCGCCAACGCGCTTACCACTGAGCTACAGTGGTCGTCATATAATACCCCCTCTATTATAATATTTTAACAACAAAATCGAAATACTATACACCTACTGCAGTAGTTTTTTGTAAGCAATATTTTTTGTTTCTCTTTCGGGAGTTAGAATAACCAGGCTACTCTGTGCCCCTACTCTGGAGCATGCCACCTACATCTGGCTGTGAGAAAAGCACCTTTCAAGTCTATTCCCGGTACCTTAAGAGCTTGAGCTTTTTGTTTTTAGTTATTGAAATTTCAATAAAATATGAAAAATATCTTCCATCAATTTTTTAATAAAGGTTTATGCAAAGTATAAAGTAGATTGAACCAATGAATCACGTTGTCACATACAAACATGGCCTCCCTATTTCACCGCCTTAAAGGTAGAATTTCAGACATTTCAATGCCTACATCATACAAAGAACACCCTCCACGTTTCAGGTCTTTACGATCAGCTGCTTAGTTTGTGTGTTGATCTTTCAGTCAGTCACTAAGATAATATTATATCTACACAAAAAAATGTGTAGATATATTATCTTAAGCAAATTTTCTGATTAAAAACAAACATTTAATAATACTTATGCTCTAGTGCAACAACTTTAAAATTTCATTAAATCCTATGTATAAATGTATAGTCTTTGTGTGTAAATATTCAACTTTGTAGCACACAGTCAGTGACAGTACCATGGTGGTCAGTTAAAATATCCCAAAGCGAGTCATGTCAGAAAGAATCATGCAAACAGTTTAGGTTCAGTTGAACAGGCTAATATTTCTCAATAAAAATTTACATATTTATTGATAATTGTTTTTTAAAACTCGTACAACCACACCAATTATGGTGTAGTTGTACAAGTAGTATTATGGCCTAACATATTAATGTTACAATTTGTGATGATGGAGCTGAAAGACAGTCGAGGGAACTCCTCAACGATTTACAGCAGTAACCTTGTGTTTGGGCTTGATTAATTTGTATTGAACTTTACACCTAGATGAATTGTGACTATCATTAGGGGTCTGATGATGAAGACGAAGGACAGTTAAAGGAACTCCTCAGCAGTTTACAGTAGCTATCTTGTGTTTGGACTTAATTCATTTATATTGACGAGAATTTTGCACCCATATGGGTTATAAGTGTCGTTACAGATCTGATGATGAAGACCATAGACAGTCGAGGGAACTCCTCAACAGTTTACAGTAGCTAACTTGTGCTTAGACACAATTCATTTATGTTGACCAGAAATTTGCACCCATATGGGTTATAAGTATCATTACAGGTCTGATGATGGAGATCATAGACAGTTGAGGGAACTCCTCTACGGTTGCTTGTGTACTTTGTGTTTGGACTTAATTTATTTATATTGACGAGTACTTTGCACCCATATGGGTTAGTACCTGGATGACCGAGCTTTGCGCGGTATTTTTTTTTTTTTTAATAAATTGACATTTTCTAAAAATGATTCCTAGCTAGATCGATTTATTGCCCCCGAAACCCCCTATATACTAAATTTCATGAAAATCGTTGGAGCCGATATATATATATATATATATACAAGAATTGCTCATTTAAAGATATAAGATAAGTGTCTGATGATGGAGACCATAGACAGTAGAAATGCGTTTAACAGTAATGTCCATATTTCAGACAAATAAAATCGGTTATCGAATTTCGGAATCACTAAAAACAAATATATTTTTTTTAAACAAAAATTGAAACCGACTTCAAAAAATAAACTAAAAAGTAATAAAAATAATTGCGTTTTCTTAATTTTTGTGCCTACAACTTGTAATCAACTTGTTATTTTACTAATTACAATCTTTGCATTTACCATGTCATTGTTGTTACTTTTGAACGCCGGCGTATAAACGTCTCGCCGTACCCCAGACGCCAAGCTACTTTTTCTGTAAAATTACCTTCATAGAATATAGGGATGTTGAAAACTTAATCGATATACAACTGATTTTTTATTTTCGTCTTCCATTTTCTAATAAACCGTACTCACAACAGGATTTTATTTACCCAGCAACTATATCCCAATATAGTTATAATATAGTAATCTTTACACCGCATTTAATAGAGTCTTTATCAATGTAAAAGCAGATATTAGAAAATTAAAATAATAACAAATTACGATATGGTTACAACATTATTCAACATATTTTGACTTGGTAAAGTGACAAAGGCGTGGCCAACCAGTCTTTTTTTTGACATCCTCGCATCTGAATTAGGGATGTAGCAGTGTACATGTTGTTAAACGATTGTATTAATTTTCTTTTATAAGGAGGCACTACCTTTTACTACAGAAGTATTCTTACTAATAAAATAACCATATTTAAAAATGCGCGTTTTTTTTTAAATTTTATAATGAAAAGATTAAATGGAAATCAGTATTTTAATAATTATTGTTTTTCTTAAGAATAATAAAAAATGAACAGTTACATACATCGAACATATAACCAGAATAGAGCGGTAATGTTATTTGTTTTGTATGGTCAATGGTTTCTTTGTGCTTTGATAGTCCAACTGATGGCCATTGATTGATTTCGGCAAATGGTATGTACATACACATCACTGGTTGGTGGAATTTCTATAAAGTCAGTGACAAATCACTGACCAGTTTCGGAAATTTATTGTTCACATTACTACTATATACGGTTATATGCTCGATGGTTACATAAAATATTAGAATTACGAATCAATCTTACACTATCACAGATCTTTGAAAAAAGGCTTATATTATACTAAGTACTACATTAGATAAATCACATATTAATATTTAAAATCACAAATTATATATTAAATGTAATAAGATGTGGTATTATCGTGAACCTGATATTGACTGGCCTGTTCGTTTAGTGTTTAGTGACCCTAACTGCTAAACCAGAAGGCTGTGGGTTCGATACCAACCCAGTACAAATGTTTGTGTGATGAGCATGATCGTTTGTACTGTCTGGGTGTAATTTATCTATAATATGTATGTATTTAGAAATATATAAATATAATAATAATAATCTATGGACGCTTTCACACCACGTCAATCTGGTCATGTGGTAAGTTCTCGAAGAACTTGTGTTACGGGTACCACACAACGGAAATATATTTAATACTTTTATGATAGTTAATAGAATCAGGCGTTACCTTGCGGAAATCCATTATATAAGATATTAAATTAATTATATTAATTAGCAATTATCCCGCGAAAAACGCAGTCTTTACAGCAAATGTGTGAGTGCACGCATATGCATGCATATAGCACCGCCCTCCTTTCCCACACTGCATATGCGTACACTCGCATGCACCACCACCCCACATGCACCACAACCACAGTAAAAGACCACCACCAAACAATCTACGTACGTTTCGATTACTAATCGTAGAGTCTACATCCTGAGGATGCCTCGGTGTCGGGGCAAAACATCTTAAGTTTTTATGGATATTATAATCATAATATGTCGCAACACTAGCTGTCACATATAGCAGACTATGGCGTGTGGGGTACTCCTTTTATACGCATTTAACATCTAATTTTAAAACATTGAATATCTCAATATTAATGGTATATTTTTATTAGTTTCATGTTATCAAATATAGACGGAAGCTTATACTTTTAAATTATATAAATAAAAACACTCAAAAGTAATAGTTAGATAGTTTATTTCATGATATGTTGCGACGTGTATTTTGTCACATATTGGTGTCATTGGCGGTCTGGGCCAGATTTCGTTTTGTCACATATAATCGACAATGGCGTTCAAAAGGTTAAGTCGAATCAAAAACCGCCTAAGTCGAAATTCTCTATAAGTCGAAAACTCTTTAACACGAATTTTTTGGCGTCTCCCTTGATATTCGACTTTAGAGGTTCTACTGTATAAAAATATATTGACTTTTATCAAATTATATTGTAAATATTTTTAGGCTGCTCCGTTAGATGGTTTCGGCTGCGCGGTAATCTTCTGTTTTATTTGAAAGGACCAGAACCTTGGTATGAGCCAATTGGTGTTATAATATTAGGACAACATCAAATAAAATTACATACTCAAGATGAAAATGGATATTGGCCCTTCCACATTGGTAAATATTTGTTAATAGTTTTTACAAAAATATTCTGATTGTTTATCTGATATCTATGCTAACATGGGTACAGATACTGGCAATATCTAGATCTTCTTATACATATTATCTTATAATAAACAAGTTTTTTCAAAATGTCAAATCTAAATTTGGTTTTTTGGTGTTTGTTGAAAGCACCCTATGTCCAGCAGGGAATGGATTTTTTTTTATAATGATGATTATGATGTATCAAATTTTATTTGTAAGATGTAGTGCCATTGCAAGGCTGCCGCGATTCATGCGGTTTGTGAGTTTCCGGTGGCCCATGGCTAGGGGTATTGGGTTAAAGAGGGCAACGCATCTGCATAACCCCTTGTGCAGATGTTTATTATCTAAGTTGTCCCGCGGGGGATTGGGGATTTCTCCGGCAGGTATGTGGAACTCGCTGCGCCCGAAAGATGGTAAGTGGACGCAACTCTACCCACTAAAACACGGCGAGTGCCACCAACGTCGCCTTTAGTGAGGTGACCCGGATCTATTGAGCAAACAGGGTACCTCGACGGCCAGTCAGTCCCTCAAGGGACCGACGCCACCTCCACAGAGGGATTGTCCCGCACCACAGAATAACCCAGCCCAACAGGAGCTCCTTCGGTTCAACTTGCTTCGCCTCAGGTGCTGGATTCACCTTAGGCTACTGAGCCCTACCGCCACGACAAGACTTGAACCATGGGAATGTTTATTATCCTGCTCATTTCAATTCAAATAACTTAATCAAGCAATGTTTAAACATAAGATAATCTTGGTTTAATTTTTAGTTTGGGAGAATGGGGTGTGCTACAGATTGGCCACATTTCATGAATCCGAGCGTACTTTATGGCTCAAAGCCATTCACCTGGCACCTTATGACGTACTTAATTCACAAGTAGCGGCACTGAGAGACAAATTAAATAGGAAAAGACCGGTACTAGATATTAATACATATAGAATGCAAAAGGGGATAGTAGTTGGTAAGTAGAAATTTAATATTTTGTGTATAGCTAAAAATATTAAAATATTAAGTGTATATATTTTTTATTAATATATATCTATTTTTTTTTTATATATATATTTATATCTATTTTATGTGAGCATTGAATAGAAGAGCTGAAGAGATATTTTTGTCTCATAGATTGTAACTGTAGTATAAATATTGTTATATATTGTTATAAAGTAACGAGATCACTATTCATATTTATATTTTTGTTACGGGTGCTTACCGCGTTTACAGCTTTATTGATGTCCCGACTGTCTCAGTTTCTCCGTGATCATGGCGATTGAAATATTGCCGAAATATTGGGACCTCAATAAATCTGTAACCGCGGTAAGCACGCGTAACTATTTTAATATAAATATGAACTTAAATTAAGAGTTATTGTTTTAGATATATATTAATGAGATATGTATTTTCAGATATGAATGAAGTACCTCTATGTGAATTAGCACTATCATGTGATAATCTTTTATGTGATACCCATGGACAACCTCCGTCACCATTAATAGTAGTGTACATAAGACATTCAAAAGGGTTGTGCATTAAATATGGCACAACTGAGATTTATGAAGTGAGTAACCATATAAATTAAAATATTACTTTATAATGTTAAGGTATACACCTTTTGTTATATTGTTTTCTAATGTTTACGCGAGTTTCACTTATTATAATGAAACAATTTTACGGATTTTATCACGGTTTATTAAGTTTTTTTACAAGCTCGACGGATACTTTACATTTTGACTTAATTATTTTAATAATGGGATTAGGATCCCAAGCACGTGGTAAAAGCCAGCCATCTTCTCTATTGTTTGGATATTCCCTGATGAAATCGGTGTTCTTTGCGAGCATCTGTGGTTTATCAAATCTAATATAATGGCGAGCTTTGTCTAGACTATGTTCAAAGATGGCTGACTTAGAGTTATATGTTCTTTAATCCGAGTACGATCAATTAAAACTCGCCTATCTTTGTAACGTTAGGACATCTGTCGCCTCAGTCCTCCCGTGACCATGGTTTCTGTGGCATGTAAAAAAACTTAATAAACTTATCAATTACCACGAGGTGAACTGACTTCGTTTGCCCCCTCTACTATAAAAAAAAAATCCACAGTAACATCAGTTATTGACTTGTAAACTGTAAACATTGCTTTAATTTAAAAATTTCTTCTGTTCTATTTATTCTTTTATTTACATACTCTAGGAGATTTATATGTATTAAATTCAATCATAATATAGATATTATATTTGTCGATTATTATTGAAGTTTGTTAATAAAATATTATTTTTAGAAATGCAGCAATCCATGTTTTTCTAAAACAATATTATTTCGGGCAAGCGATGGGTTGACCAAGGATGCCCTTGTGAGGATAGTTGTGTATGATGTCAAAGAGCGTGTCTCCGAAACAGCCGTGCCCATGGGCTTTACTTCTATGCTCTTGAGTACAATACAGGTAAAATATTATTTTATTTCTGTTGCTGTTATCTTGTTTGGGTTTTATTTCTGTTGATGTAAAATGAGGTATTGTAAGCTTGACCGCTATGTTTGTGATATGAAAAAATGAATGATATTAAAAATACGAATCGATTTTGATGATTTGGTTATTTAATTTTAAGCAGGTTTTCTAGCTGTTGTTCTAAATTATGTTTTATTCACTCGTGTTACGGCATGAGGTTTATTCAGAGATAATCTTTTAGATATATAAAATTGTCATTATCTAATATAATCTTTGCTAGGAAGTATCTTAAAGACAGTGTTTAAATTTCAAAACAAACTGCTCGAAAGGAGCCAAGCTTTTATAGTATAAAGGTCTTTGCACATTTTACCGACTCAACGACAACTCCACTCCAAGTCATCTCATAGTATGGCATTAAAATGTAATCTTTTGTGTTACTCAAGAGTGAATTTGTCATCTTGTAAGTTGAAAGTATATGACGCGTGTACGCTGACAAATTCACTCTTAAATAAAATAACATACAGCTTACACTTCAATTCCATTCAGTGAGTTGAGTTGGAGTGGATTTGGCCTTTAAGCGTAGGAACTAATCGTGAAAAATGCCGAGCGCAAGTTTAGTGTAACGGAAAACGGTAAAATCTGACGCTTAGCAGAGATTGAGTTGCCGCGCGATTTCGCTTCGAAAAAATCTCTTGATCTCATCTCAAATCTGAAATTATTATCTGCATTTTTCGCCATTAAAGATCGCGTATTTAAAGAAGTAAAATAGCCTCTATCGCCAGTAGCTACAAAACAATAGACTTTATTCAAATCAAATGTAAAACAAGTTGCTTCGCAGCTCTTTGAACTATTTATTCATCGAAATTTGTTAAGTAAATTCAAAGGATTTATGTCTTAGAACGTTTACATGAATACATATTCATCAC
Organism: Helleia helle; assembly: GCA_963853865.1. Lineage (NCBI taxonomy): Eukaryota > Metazoa > Arthropoda > Insecta > Lepidoptera > Lycaenidae > Helleia > Helleia helle. Next base: position 14,475,846 of record OY971420.1, read on the forward strand.
TGCCCTCAAAACGAATCTGACAAAACAACACGACTGCGCTAACGTTAAATATCGTTAGTTTTACGAGTACTTAGCTACCTAAGTGTAGGTATTAAGTTGATGAAAAACTGCCCAAGAGAATGACGTAATACCGTTAATCTGTAGAAATAAGAAAGCGAAATTTCATTAGTGTAATATTATTTAAAAGAAGATAGTACTTCAACGCTGCAACTTCGCAATCAATTATATTGTTACATGTTGCTCTTGTGATTACACATAAAATAGACATTTAAGAAAAGAACCACAATTTTACGCATTAATAATCGCTGATGTACTTTTACTGCAAATGCATAAATCAGAACGTTACGGAGGGCGATCATTTTTGACAAATCTCTTTTTTTCGATGGATTTGGAGACTAGATCGGCTTATTGAAATGCAGATTCAACATCATCGAGGGATCGGTTAAAATCTGGATCAATATAAATCTTAGATTCGTGATCGAATATTGAAAGCGGCTGTAAATCATACAAAGCATTATTTAAATTGCCGTTGGCCAATGGTCCGTGAAAACTAAGTTTAGTTTTTGTTTATTCAGTTGGCGTTCTATTAGAACACATTTTATTCAATATCCTTCTAGTAATGCAGATGTTAAGAAACACACGCATAGTAATACTAAACATATTTCAATTTAAGTACCATACAAGTGAAATTCGTCTAATTTGTGCAGTTTAATATGGAGTTACTACATGTAATTCTCCCTTCTATTGTCCACTTCTGACGGTTCATAGTTTACCTACCAAATTCACAAAACAAACGACTCAAGGACGTCAAAAAAAGGTCAACCTTAAAACCACTTTGTGAACTTTCGCAGCATTTTTGTAATAATGTTTTCTTTGTAGGAAGCGCAAAGGTTACGCGTGGCTTTAATGACGCGAGACAACAAAACCGTGGGGTTCGTGACCTTACATGGCTGGAGCTTGGAACCCTCGTATATAGGCACCAGTCCTGTACACACGAACGATAAAAACGCTATCGATATCCCACAGAAGGTACTATGCCACAGGAGGTCACAATCACTTCCACCAAGACTGGGCCTCAAATTGAAGTTCCCGTCGTATGGCACGCTTTTGAAACAGAACTTTGTTAACAGCCATCAGGTCACGTATAGGTTTCATTCTGGACTCGGGGGTGATGTTACGGTGCATGAAATCATGGCCGAACCAAAGTTATGTTATCAATTGCCAATACAATTGTTGTAAGTATGATTTTGACCATGAATGAATTTTTGTACGCTTAACACCTTAATCATAAATTAATATAGTTTTTTGGGCAAGCGATCTTCTCTCTTTCGAAAAACCGTAGAACTTAAACCTACCTCTTACTCCATCAGCTAATTCGGACATTAGAGTAATTAGTTCTAACAATAATTAAAAAAGTGTGTGCGTACAAAGTAGATAGTACACATGTCAGAAGTGATAATTTGTAAAATTAATTTTTAAAACTCGTTTATATATTTTATACTAATCTAAAGCTTTAAATTTCTGAGACTTGCGTTGCGACGTTCGCTCTATCTCACTCTCTCTCTCTCTCTCTCTCTCTCTCTCTCTCTCTCTCGATCTTTCTCACTCGCTTGCTCCCTACTCTCACTCCATGGCTATGTGTTTCATGCTACGTTCGCCCTTTCTCACTCTCTCTCAATCGGCCTCAATCACTCCTTCTTGGACAAAACGTTGCACATTTTCATGACGTTTCATCCGTAATAAATTTTACCGTCATGCCTTCAAGAAGTTTCCATTCAGTAATATAGTCCGCTGACTTAAAAAACGTATACTTCAATGACATTAAGTTAGTTTCATAGCTTCACCTTTCGACTCTTTGGTTATTCGGCTCGAAAGCTAAAATGATTTTAAAATAAACCGACAAAAAGAGTATTTGAAAGTAACTATTTATTTTCAGAGATATTTATATTCAAAGGGAGAAAGAATTGCTTGAGGAGCTGTTGTCAGTTGGTGAAATTTGTGGGCATTGGCAAAGCAGACAGTTGGAGTTAGCCAGTACTCATGTGTCACTTCTGAAGCACTACTGTCACTCAAAGAGATGCCTACACCAAGCCGAGAATGCATATTTCAAAGCGAGTTGTAAAAAAGGTTAGTTGAACAAAGGAATTTATTCAGCGTGAATATACTTTGTGTTTTCTAAGGCTCACGCGAATTATAATCATAAAGACAAACCACTTTTTATGTAAGCTTAAGGCTGTAAAGAATACGAAATATCGGGTTTAAAAATATAAAAATTAATCAAAGGCTATAAAATCGGAAAAAATAACAGTTTTTGTTCACATTGCGAGCACACACACACACGTATCTATAGTACCTAATACTCTACAGAGATTTATTGCTTAATTTAACTTCGATGAAAATTATCTAAACTTATGATTGTAAAATATTTTTTATATTAGATTTTAAGTTAACATGGTTATTTTCATTACTAAAATTATTTAAAACGCGATGTATACCATCTTTTCACTTGTGACTTGTGTTTCACAAATAAAAAAAACTACGGTAAATATCCCGTTTTAAATAATTTTAGTAAAAAAAATTCATGTCTGGACAGCTATCTAGAACTTATAATTACAGGCTATATTACGCACGTAACTTAAATGTTGTCTTTAATTGTTCTTTTCATTACTAGATGATTCAAGCCTCGAGTTTGCTCCAATAAATTTGCACCTTCAGCGTATGTGGGTATACAACGACACGCTAAACAAGACAGGGTTCCATGATGTAATCACTGCGGGCGCGTTTGCGTCGCACACGCACAAGTCCGAGCGTACTGGCGGGCTTATAAGGTAATCAAATCTTTATAAAGCATAGAAGTTATGGGGTTGTGACTTTAACTATCTATGTAAATACATAAATAGTTAAAATCATCAATATGTTTGTTTGTTTTACCTATGTTCCACTAGCGTTTTTTGTAGGATTAGATGTCAATCGATTCATTATTACGGTACGGGTGTCATACATAATTGTTGAGCCAACTTTACAATGAACGGTTTAAGTTTTACGTAGTCGCATAATCAAGTACATAATCAAGTTATTTGCTAACGAAAATTAGATACTTGGATTGGCAAGTTGAAATTTGTAATAATACATTTCTTTGTAGACTGGTGCAACAAGTAAAGGACATAAGCAGTCCGAAGTCGGCTCTCAATTTCGCCACAGCTAACAAGATACAAGCGGACTATGACAATGCCATCGCTCTGATACGATTGCGTGATGAAATTGTAACGGACATGGAGCGGATTGTTGTTCTGTTACAAGCTAATCAGCGGTGTGACGTCATGAACATCACTGAAGGTAATACTTGGATATAATTTAGAAAATTACATAAAATATACTTATTTTGTTGGTTTTTTATGTTAGATAGGTAAACTGGCGAAACTAAGATACACTTGACATGACAACGCTTAGATTTGGCTATTTTTCCTGTAAACGAATCATGTGTGTTATCTTAGTGTATATTTTGTTGATGGCACGTTATTAATATACGATATATTTAAAAAAAAATTGACACTACATTCATATAAAGTAAGAATTTGTTCGTAGAATTAGTTTTCACAATACTCTCTGGATTTACAGTTTAAAGTTATTACAAAAAGTTCGAAATTGAATTAATAAACTGAGGACATTAAATGATATAAAGATACGACGGATAAAATATATGCGGAGAATTCGAATAAATATACAATGATTCTTGTACTGATGGTCTTGTATTTTCTAGTGATTAAACGCAAAGCTAAAAGTATGCTTGCGTTATGGACGCCTGATATAGTAGAGGAATCGTTGGCGATGATTGGATGGCCGAAACATAATTGTAGTGACGATACTGAATCTCAGGTAAGTTGAATTTTGTCCCTTGTATTTTCTTTCATTCCGTAAGTTGTCAACACCACCTATGAATTTTACCTGGCAGAAATGATTTCTTCTGTTTTCTCTCTGTATTTTTATCACTTAACTCCTTGGCCGACCTAGAAGGAATTTGTTATTTGGGTAGAACGTGTTATTAACCATACGGTAAGCCATAAAAAATGTCATTAACCTTTTGTAGATCCCGTTATAAATCTAAGTTTACGCGGGCATCTATTTATGTAAATGACATCGTATTTTATGCTTTCATCGCAAAAATCAAGGTCGCAAGTTAAACTAACTACGTTTGATTGCTATGCCTTATCTAATGTCCTTCGGAATCAAAATCGATTAAGGTTGAACTAGTCGATGCCGCGAACTCTAACAAAATGATTGCTATCTCACCTGACATAAGGCGCGAACATGCGTGCTAGAATGAAATGCACAATGATTCATTCCGAAAATGTCCTTTTAGCAAAACAGTTATTATAGAAAAACTAATTAGTGTATCTTTTCAAAATAAATTTATTTTATCTTTTGAATAACTAAACTATATCTGTACGGGCTTTATTTTTGAGCTTTCGTGCTCGATATACTATTTATTTACGCCCGAAGTTGGGCTAAAATCAGTGTTCAAATACGAAAGTTTAGAAGCTTGTATTTTTTAAATGTATAATTTTTTTACGATTTTGGGATACACACATAGATAACGACGAGATCAATTTATATTATACTTAGTTTTTCGTGGTCAACGTCAAACATTGTAGTAATTACTGTTCTGCGTTTGTATGGAAAGATGAGCGACTTGTGTAACCTTAAGGGTTGATATTGGCCACGTTTGTGATTATTGCTATTATCATCAGCCTTTATCCGTCCATTGCTTGAATTGACCTTTTTCAATAACCGCCAAGACGGACCCGCCACTCGCATCCAACGAGGACGGGGTACTGCATGAAGATCGTCGTCCTATGATCTATCTAATTGAAGATCTGTCTACCCTCCGTCTTCGCGAACGTGGCCTCCCAAAACTATTAGCCCACCGATCCCGATGACCTTTGGAGTTCAAATCGTTTCTTAAAGGTGGATATTGGTCATGGAATCACAATACATTTTTTTCCAGACGATGTCATCAATCATCCGACTGACGGAACAACTGAATATGTTCGATACGAACTCCGACTGTGATACATTTGACGCTTCTTCGAGTTCGAGCTCCAAAGACACATCGCCTACCGTCGACTTACCAACATTATCGTCGAGCGCCCAGAACATATTCAACAAACGTACAGACTCGAACAGAAACACATTAGAGAGATCCGACTTGCAATTTTACAATGATTATTTCAATATCGAAGAGAGAAACAGATTTAATTATTCGTTCAGATCGGTGAGATCGCCTCTCAAAAGTAAAATGAACGAAGCGCAAAGTCTATCGTTCGATTCCAGTAGGACGAGGCGCGGCAGTTTGAAACATGATTACAAGTGTTCAGCGTCTTTGGAACAAGTGTCTTATAGGTGCCTTGTGGAAAGCTTGGGTGGAACTGAAAAGAGAAAGGTATAGTTTCATTGTTTCCTCTAACAGAGCAAGGAATGTATACTATAATCGGATATAAAAGGCCGGCAACGCAACTGCTAATTCTCTGGTGTAGGGGGTGTCTGTGGATGTCGCTTATCAGGTGAAACAGACAGTCTGTTTGCCCCCTCTTCTATAAAACACGGAAAAATGTATGTTTTGTTTTATTTATATACACAATTTCATATTCCTTAACTATAATATGTATTTTTAATTAATATTTTTTGTATATTTTATACAGGCATTTAAAAAGCGCTAGTAAAAATTACGCAAAATACAATGATGTATTTTGCGTAGTTATTACTAGTAGTAATTATATCAGCTCGATATAATTTTAAATATCAACTTCAACAAAATTGCCGATAATATAAGTGCTGCTGAGCAAGCGAATTTTTATGCATTAACTTATTATTTACCAAGAAGTAGAAATAATAATTACATACTTAGCAATAGTCTAGCTGCCTTTAATTTTTGGAACCATATCTTTGGTTAATCAAGACAAATTTTGTTTTCTAATGTTTACGCGAATTTTTATTCATTTTAATGGAACAATTTTACCGATTTTATCGCGGTTTATTAAGATTTTTAGAAGCCAAGATTCGGATAAAAGTTAGAATCCCTTAAAAGTAAAAAAATAAAATAGTATAATTAACGCCAAGAGATTTTTTTAGAGGCTTTTGCCCATTTCGAAGAAAACAGATTTTAAATTAGAAATATGCTTCTTTATTACATTTTTATTATAATTAAAAATAATTTTTTTGGCCTTGCGAAATAATTTGAAAAAATCATTGCTATGCAAATGTTCTTGTCATGTGATGCCAAGCGAAGGCGTGGAAGAGTGCGTACATAATGTCTATTGAATTTTACTTAAAATATTTAGCATGTGTACTTGAAATCTTTACATCTATACCGATAAATAAAATTGGAGTGTCTGTTTGTAATATTAAAATAACCGCTTTTTACTAAGTGCATATGGATGTATACACGGTACAAATACCGAAATAACATTTTTTTTTTACAATTTTTGTCTGTCTGTCTGTTTGTTCCAGCTAATCTCTTAAACGGCTGGGCCGATTTTGACGGGAACTTCACTGGCAGATAGCTGATGTTATAGGGAGCAACTTAGGCTATAAAAATAATCATCATCAATCCTAACATATAAATCTAAGTTAACGCGGGCGAAGCTGCGAGGAATAGCTAGTTTACAATATATCTTGTTAGCCTTGGTGATAATAATTATTCGTATAACTTACTAGAATTAGATGTTTTATATTACGATAATGTTTTTGGACTGAAATCTGAAGGCTGGCAAAAAGTGAGTGGAGTGCAGACCACGTTTGGGAAGACGTTTGTTTATTAAAAAAGGCCTGTGCCCAGCAGTGGAGGAAATGTTGATAATAATGATGATAAAGAAAAATGTTTTTCAATACCAAATGAATCACCACAAGTATAATATATGGCGCATGTTTAAATGTCAGATAAAATTGCATCTTATCTTATACATCGTAATAAAATCTTATGATAAATAAGTTGTCAATAAGTACCACAATATAAATATTTCACAAACCATTTGTAAGATTGTCTTTATGTAGCAGCCTGCGAATGTGTGACAGTAATCGGCCTTGTTAGTGTTGGAAACCCCGTTCCCTTGTTCATGGGTACCACCTTCCTGCCAAAGCAGGACAGGCAGTGTAATCACGGGTACCTACACTTATCTTACCTCTCAGGTAACACATTAAAGAGTTGCTTGCGCTATCTTCTGGGTTAAATTGTTTATGTCCATAGGCGGCGAGACCATTTACCACACATGGTGGTAAATGGTTTGCTATTTTGCCTATCCAAATAAAATATATGGTGTACTCCATTATTATATTTATTATTTAGTATCTTTTATTATGTACTATTGTTCTCGTGTTTGCCGTGTGTTTTGACAAACAAGGCGCTTAACTTTGTGCTGAAAGATGTTGCAGCAATTCATTAGATTAACATTTAATAATATGTTGTCAGTATAAAGAGGGTGCACATAGTGATTTTACGACGTTTTTATTCCTGGTTTTATTCGCGTTTTGTAAATATAGTGGAGAATGGTATAGGTACTTCAATATGTAAAACATTAAGATAATTATGTATGTGTATTTTTTTGAAAATTATTTATAGCTGATTTTTCATTGCTAAAATGATTTAAAACAGGATATTATTTACCATGTTTTTCACTTTTATTTCTCGGAGCTCGATTACATCTATACAAATATCGAGCTCCTAGAAATATAGGTGAAAAACATGGTAAATAATTTTATATAGGCATAGCTGTTTGCTAAGAATATGAACTTAACATATAAGTATAGGTTATATATGTAAAAATGTAAAACTAAAATATAATACATATAATAATACATCTATGGACGCTTTTTACACGACGTCAATGTGTATAAAAATGTGTAGGTATAAAGGTATTCTATTAAATGGTTCATGAAGTATATTTTTACTTTCTCTGCAAATATTCAAACATATTATATTATATTTATTTTGTACAAAAATGCCCATATTATATTATTATAATAATTAGTGTGTTAGTTAGAATCGTCATCATCAGCCTCTATCCGTCCACTGCTGAACGGAGGTTAGTTAGAATATTAGCTTATAATTATGTTAGAATAAATTATTTATTATATAATACCATTGACTACCCTTACCCAATGTTTTTATTATTATATTACTAGCTGTTGCCCGCAGCTTCACCCGCGTTAACTTACATTTACACCCGTACGCGGATTGATGATGATTATTTTTATAGCCTAAGTTACTCCCTATAACATCAGCTATCTGCCTGTGAAAGTTCCGTCAAAATTGGCCCAGCCATTTCAGAGATTAGCTGGAATAAACAGACAGACAGACACACAGACAAAAATTGTAAAAAAGGCTATTTTGGTATATGTATGTTTATACATCCATATGCATTTAGTAAAAAGCAGTTATTTTAATATTACAAACATACACTTTAATTTTATTTATCTGTATAGATTAATATATTTTTTTTACACTTTTCAGAGTTCTGACGTAAAGAGTGATACGTCATCGCTACCAGGTATAGGGCAAATAGATTCAAGTATGAGAGAAAGTAATCTGGTGTTCCTGAAGAATTTTGGACAGGATGTGGAGTCTTGCCTTAGTTCCTCAGTAGATGCGGCTATCAACGTAGCTCAACCTAATAAAGGTATGTTACAAATAGTAGGTTATTTGCTAAGAATATTATTTGTTATAATATTAATTATAAACTAAAATGATAAACCTGGGAAAGTTTCATCAGAATACGTTGAGCAGTTTTAGTGTATATGAGTAGCAAATATCTTGGCAAACATTCGTATTTAAAGTAAGTGAAAATATATTTGAAAAATTCAAGAAGTTAAACATCTAATAAAAATCTGCACCATTTTTTTTCGAATTCAGTAATGCTCTTTATTATCCTTATTAATATTTGATAAGTACGTCCAATAAGAGGGTTTTTGAGTGACAAGTCAGTTATAGAGACCATTATTAGAGTGTCTTTACATAGAAAATATCATTATATAGACAATATTAAATATAGCGTTCTTTGCACTTGTATATACGAAAAGACTATATGAAGATTTGTATGACGGCAACTTCTCGAACGGTCACGTTATTAGATAAGCATATAAACAGTCGATAATTTCAAGGCAAAATGTCTTACAATACAAATATACAAAACATAATACATAATCATAAAATGTATGTTTCAAATAAAAAAAAATTAAACAAAAATTAAAACCGACTTCGAAATTAAAAAAAAAAAAAACTAAAAAGTAATAAAATAATTTTCCGTAATCTTTGTGCCTACAATTTATAATCAACTTGTTCTTCTACTAATATACAATCTTTGCATTGACCACGTCATTATTGTTACTTTTGGAGTCGGTGTCAGCCAAGGTAGGTAGGGAGGTAGGTACATCAACAAATACGGTCTAGCCATCTTCGAGTAATCAGGTAACATACATAAAAAAAAAAGAAAACAAAAAAGATTCCGTCGAATTGATAACCTCCTCCTTTTTGAAGTCGGTTAATAACGATTTCACTAAATATATTTCGTATAAAATAAATAATCTTCTACAATTAGGCTATAATGTTGAGTTCTAGAAATTAGCGCATTTGAACAAACAAATTTCTGATTTCTTATTATTATATTTATATTAAGTTAGAGACAGTGCCATGCTGCTATGTAGCCTACATAAGCCGGCACGACCGGGGCAGTCCCTCTCGCTCACATAACACCGGCGTCAAGTGACAGCTATGATGGGGCGTTTCGTGAGGTTTGTGATTTTCCGGTGGCCCATTGTGGTGATAGGGAAAGGGCGGGCAACACATCTGCAAAATCTCTGGTTGTGCAGATGTGTGGGCGTCAGTAGTCTAAAGCTTCGACTGCTCGTTTGCCCTCATATGCTATTAAAAAAATGCCTACATAAAAATGATGTAACATTTTTGTAATGTGCAACAATGTTAAAAAATACGATTTTCTTTACAGATATAACAGATGACGACATAGAAACGCTAAGAAATCTGATAGACGCGTTCAAAGCGAGCAGCGACAAGTTAGTACGCTGGGTGCGTGTTTCGCACGCATCTCTGCGTCTACGTTGCGAGTTGCCCTCATGGTCACGTGACCACGCTGCCTTACAGACTCGACGGGATACGTGCTTCTCACAAGCTGTGAGTTTTGCAATGTTTACGCAAATGAATCATGATAACTACTTTTTACAGGTTTTACCGAGGTTATTAAGTTTTTGAAGCATTTTACGCCAATTAAGAGATTTAGGTTTTGCAAGAATATTTAGGTTTAAATAACTATTATAATGGTCTTATTTAAATTATATTTCGTAAAGAAGGACATTAAAGATAAGCAACTAGTAGACGACTTATATAGGTCTGCACAATTAGGCGTAATTCTTGGTAGACTGACGTCAACTTTTCTATGGTTTGTCCCGAGGGTTGTCGTTTTTATTTTAGTTTTATGTTGGACAGGCCTCTTTCAATGCTAAGACTTACATATTTTGTTTCAGCTTGCAACAGTAACATCTGGACTGCTTTGTTGGTTCTGCTCAACACCCTGTGACACTGTTGTGAAGGTGCTCACGTCTGAGCTCGGGCCGCTGTGCGGGTTCGAGGGACTGCTTAGTCTGTACTCCGCCGAGAAGGCCATGTGGGGGGATATGGTGGTAGCAGTGGAAGATCTACAGACGGTCGTGTTCACTCTCACTAAAGTTGGACATAGGTAAGGCTTTAGATTAATTAATTTTCAAGGTTATCACTATTCAAGTTGGACATATAAGACAGGCCGATGTTGAGAAACGAGAGAGACGACAGTATAGAAAATGTTTTTGGCGATTTTTGACATTTCTAGTACCTCAAATGGTCCCATAGAGTCTTTTCATCCCTATATGAAGGATGGATAGGCATAAAAATATATATTTTTCGATTTTAGCATTTTTTTCGCTGGCCGTACACTTTCTCAATAATCTGTAAATGCAGTTCAGAATATATTAAAAAGTTATAGATGGCATCTTAGGAACGTTTTCCTGTAACTATATCCGTTAAGGTGCTGCCTCTTTCAATCAAAATCGCGCATGCATTTAAAACAGGCCATCAATCCCATGCCCAGGATATAAGATTAATATAATTTATTTTTTATTTTAGCAACATGGCATTACCTCAAGTAACCGGCACAAGAGGAGATTTAACAGTTCATATTCCTGTTTCCGATTCGTTATATGGAAAATTTTCAGATAAAAAGGTAAATACAATCTAAATTTTATAAACTGGAAGTGTGGTCATACGTTTTTTATGTCATCAGGGGGCAAACGAGCAGTCAGAGCCTCACGACGCCGACGCCTGGAGGTTGTTATTTTAAAGACTTAATCACAAAAAATCTATTAATCTCATAATAATATTTCAGCATCTAAGTTTTACCATAACGGCGGTATTCTTCAACGTCGGTATCAATGAGAAGGCGACTCTCGCGGAGGCGCTCGGAGAGACGACGCCTCAGTACCACTCGAACAACGACAACTTGGACCGGCTCAATAAATACTACCACAAGTACAATAAAGTATTCCCCACCGACCACACCGCTGCTAATAGAGGTAAGGATTTAGGCCTGTTTCCAGTAATGACTAATCATTGAAATAATGCATTAATCTTATGAAATGGGATACGCAGATTCCGTAAAACATTTATCAAAATTAAAGTGATATTAATTATTTTTTGCTAAGTTAAAACCATAAAATACAGCAATCCTCCATGATAAATAGCAATCAGAGCGCTTTACGTCACGTCACTATTGGTCTGTGTAAGCCTTGGTGTAAACAAAATCTTACTAATATTATAAAGGCGAAAGTTTGTAAGTTTGGATGGAGGGATGAACTTATTTGGCTGAAAGTTGAAACAGTAATGGCTTGGACATATGCTATAAAAATAATCATCATCAATCCGGGTACGGTTGTAAATTTACCGGTGGGAGGGAAGCGCTGTGCTGCGCTCCCGGCTGCATGGGTACCACCATCTTGCTTGTTTCTCCCGTGAAACAGCTTTGCTGTGTTTCGGAGAGAAGGGCAAGACAGGCAGTGTAATTACTGGCACCGAGACCTAACATCTTATGTCTCAGGATAGGCAACACATAGATGAGTTGCCTGGGCTCGTTCCAGGTAAACTAGTTTATGTTCATTGGCGACGTTGACCACTTACCATCCGGTGGCACGTTTGCCAGTTTGCTTATCCAAGTAACATAAAAAAAAACTAAGTTAACGCAGGCGAAGCTGTGGGCACGAGCTGTGAATTTCATACAAATCGTCTGAACAATCTCTACACGTTTTACGCTTACACTACTTACACTGCCTGTACAAGCACAGGCAGTGTAATTGTTGGCATATAGCATCTTATGTCTCAGGATAGGTTAGTTTATGTTAACAGGCGACGCTGACAACTTACCATCGGGTAGCGCTTCTGCCCATTTGCCTATACGATATAATATAAAAAAGTCTACAATTCGTTCTAAATCAATCGCATGTTTTCTAGAGAATTTATATACATATATTTTGTATGTAATATCGAGTGTACAGTTGAGGATTGTGGTCGCGGGTTCGAATCCCGCCAAGTGCAGGTATTTTGTAGAAAAATATCGTCTGTCTACGCCGTTCGTCCCGCCTATTTCCTCGTAGCGTTTCCATGTTCCAAATTATAGTAAGAGAATAGTTATTCCTCATATAACCACAACCGACGCCAGGAGGCCGTGTGGTCGCAGACTGCACGGTTGGCGGGGGGCAACCCCCCACTTTTATAAACCAAAAGTGAGCCGAATGGGCTCACACTAATCCGATGTAGCACTAGGGCCTTCAGGCCGTTGGCATAGATCCATCCGAAAAAAAATATCCTCATATAATAAAATCGTTAACGTGCTACCTATGATCATGAATTTGTTACTGTATTTTCCATTATTATTATTATATGGGAGTTTTTTTTATCGTATTGTTCCTTATTTTTCGTGTTTTAATCACCCATAGTTGTAATCTTTATGTGTACTGCAGCTTGTTTCGCAAATAAAGTTATTATTACTATTCAATTAGTTTTAGTATGTTTGTTCTATAGCCTGTCCAGAAATATATAAAGCCTCGCCATATAGTGGAGAATTACGGAACTAATTTCTGTACGGACAATACTATGTGTTACCGTATAAAAGAAACAGTGGCGACACCAATGTAGGTGTTATATATTTCTGGCCAGGCTATAATTATTTTATAATTATTCTAGCATCTTCGAGAACGAAACCATTGGAAGATGTTATGGAGCACCTACGTATAGCTGTACATAAGAAGGTACCGAAGAATGTGGAAGTGTTACATTTGGCCGCGCTAGCTACCAGGCTCATGAACGGTATAAAACTTATTCATGTTTATTTTGTACATATACATATTAAAAATAACTAAAATAATATTTATCAAAAAACCCAACGCAATAACAAGACATTAAAATGGCTGAACCGGTTTTGACGAAATATGTCTAGAGCTATCGTTAAAAATCTGCTGTCAAATAAAGAAACAGTTTCAAAAATGGGTTTACCCGTGTAAGAGCTACAGCGCCACATACATACAAACATAGCGGTCAAACTTATAATACCCATTTTTAGTGTAGTCGGGTATAAACGAGACGGGTAAGAAAAACTTACGAAGCAATCAGTTGAACGGTAACACATGGTTTTTAGCTTGGCGTCTCCTGCTGGGCTAGCATGCGTACAACGAGATATCTCTTGACTAGAGAGAGAGAGAAAGAGATAATGTTTATATCGAGTATTTTATCGATTATTCGTTAGGGTAATACGAAGAGTGCTACTACGAGAACGCTCTTCGTATACCGAAATTATATGATTATAGCAGGGAAACGCCAAAAAAATAGGCACCCGTTTTTATTTATTTAAGTTTAAATTACTTTATATTGAAAACGCATATTAGCTACTGTAGACAGAGAGATAATTTTGTTGTGCGTATGTTATGCGTGCTAGGCCGGTTGCTCCTTGGAAGAAGAACCCACTAAGACGACGATATTTTTTATATAAAGATAAAGATATGCGTTCTTTTCCGATCTCGGCAATGAAAATCTTGTCGATTTTTAATGTCGATAAATCCTTACATAGCTTATTGACACATTATTATATATTTTATTCCCACATTATTTTATATATCCTCACTGAAGTCTGTATCTCTGAGTTCGTAGTAAGTATTTGTAATAGGTACATGCTGCTTTGCAGCCGAATTGGGCCGGCACGACCGGGGTACCACCACTCTTGCTCATATAACACCGGCGTGAACAGCTATACTTTAGCGTTTCGTGCTATTTGTGAGTTTCCTGTGGCCCATTGGGGGGATAGGGAAAAGAGGGCAACGCATCTGCATTATCTCTGGCTGTGCGGATATGTATGGGCGTCGATAGTTGCCGAAAGGTTTCGATTGCTCGTTTGCCCTATGCAATAAAAAAAGTTCGTCTACTAGTGACGTAAAGGTAATATTTAAAGATGATAATTAATCCTCAGGTATCCGCTTCACATCCTGTAAAAGCGCCAAAGACAGGACCGGTATGTCGGTTACGTACGAACAGTGTTCTATACTGGCGTCGGAGTACCACCTCGCTGAGACAGAAATGAAGAAAGCTTTGAACATTATGAGGAGGTACGTCATTTTATGAGCCCACTAGCTGTTACTGTCACACGCGTACACTTATTAAAAAAGGTCTCAAAACAATTGAAAGTTGGCATCCTACGTTCTTTCAGTCTCACATTTTATTATTAGTGAGTGAGATTTTTTGGTTAGTATAGCTTTATCTTTAAAGTGTGCACACAAAAATTGATTACCGTTTTAGCTTCTGTAATATAATATTTCCACATTATATATCATCATGTTATTAAATTGTATGTCTTTGCTCTTGTCTTGTACAAGCGTAGTGAGGGATACATCGTTTTTTTTTCATAAAATTGTGCTTCAGTTTCCAATTTTTTGTACAAATTCAGAAAGTCAGGAATACCGGAAAAAATATTTCTGGCAGGTTACTTAGACAGCTAAAATAATATCCATTTTACATTCACATCTACAAATATAATAATAATATAAAATTAAAATTAAATTTTACAGCGAAGGTTGCCGCCGCGAGAACACATACAAAAATATTGGGGTAAGAAAGTATGCGTTTACAAAGAAACAGGCTATGGCTCTACCGAAGGATTACAGACCGCCCACCGGAACATACGGCTCGTCACAGACTTAAATAATTACTTAGTGTCTTGTATAAGTTTTCTAGTCTTGCATTAGATCTAATTATCACGTACCTTACTTAAAATATTTACCACCGTTTTTTATATCTTCTATGTACTCACGAATTAGACAGTCATGATTTTGATTGAACTATACGTTTTTAATGTATTCAAGTTTTTTTCTATAACTGTACATAGGACAGTTATATTTTTTTATATTTACATGATGAAGTTTTTATTTTATAGATGATAATTTTATTTTTCCAACAGTAATAAGTATATTAGTACAGTTTACTGGAATTACTAATGAGAATCACAGATTAGCTGATAAAACAATTTAATGTCGTAACATCACATACCATCACATTACTAATTTAATTTGATTACAGGAAATATCACAGTATTTTTATGAACACAAGATATGTATTCGTAATATAATATCACACAATTACATTACTTTAACTTAAATTTGATAGCACAGATTTTTATATGATCTTTTTTATAATGTTGTTTATTATTATTGAAGTACCTAAGCTGTATAATTAAAGTATTGGGTTTTCAAATTTAGAACAATATACTCCAGATACAAGTAGTATTGGTAAATTTCCTAGTTGTCGTCTAGTGGCAAATGTGACGCAGACCCTTAAAACAGAAAAAAAATGTCATCAAATATTATCTTCTCATCGTAGATTATAGAAAGTAAGGAGAACCATCTCTGTGTATGAAAACTGTCCATTGAAAAGTGACAAATGAAGGTGTTGCGTGACAAATTAAGGACAAATTACATGTGGCGCCATAAGTAGCAAGTGAAAGGATTTTAAAAGGCTGTGGGCCGAGAAAGTACGCACACACACATTATATATACAAACTATCCTTCCACATGCTACACCAGCGCCATTGTGGACGGTTTTCGAAACTGGTGTTTGCGACCATGGAGTATAGTTTGCGGCAAATTTGCGTTTACAGGTAACTTTGAAAACTTGTCCCCATACTGTATTCAAGATGGTTCTCCTATATATGTTTCATCGTGTCATTGCGTTTTCAAATTCGAAACCACAAATATTAGATTTGTATCTATTTGTTCGACTGTAAATTTCCTAGGTGTCGTCGATAGCAAATTATACTAGTGGCAAAAGTACCAGAGACACAAATCAAAACATGTTATCATTCTTTTCTTAGTTCAATTACAATTGCCACATCTTTCTACGGTAAGTCTCTACATGAATTGTTCCTTTTCATAAAACAAGCAGTATTTATATTTGTGATTAACCTTTTGTGACATTCCAAAAATAATTAATTTTCACAATATTCACAACAACCATGTGCCAACAAAAAAATATATTTTTTAATATTTTTCTTCAGATGTATTTAAATTTAAAAAAAAATACCTTAATTAATACTATGTCAAATAAAATGTAATATTCGTAATAATAATAATTAAGATTGCGCGTGTATTGTATAAAAAATATATTTTTTTTAATTTGAAAAAATATCGTGTTCTAAAATGGCTGTGCCCATTGCTCTTAATACTGGAAATGAAAAAAAAATTAAGTCTCACACCAGGTACCCAGAGTGTTTCTTCTTTATAATAATTATCAAAGTTGATATAAAAATATCAATTATTAGGAATATGTAATATAATAATGATTTGTAAAATATTTTATGTGTATGGACACATACAAATCACGTTACTAGTAACGACTTAGAACATCTAGTCCTCAAAGGAACCAGATATAGGAAAATAGTTTTGACAAAATAACAAACACATTTTAAAGGCTAATTAGATAATACGGTATTTGAAATGTATTAAAAATGAGTTTGGTCAACATACAGGATTATATTAAAAAATTCCAGTAAGTATTCTATTTAAGTGATTAAATAAAATACTGGATTTTTTTAATACACACATTCCCATGTTGTGTCAGATTATGAAACTAACACTTGATTTAGTAATGGACTTAAATATCTAAGCTAGTAAATATCTAGCAAAATAAATCCTGTAATAAGCAAAAACATTTTTTGAAAATGGCGCACTTGTGCTAGTCATCTATTTCTTTCACTTAACATTATTTCAAATAATATTTGTTTGTAAAAATAGATGATATTAACTATGTAATATATTAAAGATAATTCTATACTGTTTGAATAGAATGTAGACCAAAATCTTCCAATGTAGTTGCCAATATTATATTATAAGAATATTTTATAACCCTTAATATGTATACAAATGTAACCAATGTAAAATAAATAAATAGGAAATGTATTCTTTTAAAGTTCAGTTTATGTGTTTCTCTTGCATGGTTCTTAGATAACTAAGATTGTTTTGAATTAGATGTAAGTTAGCTTGGTTTTCAAGTTTGATATCAATCAACAGAATCACTAAGTTGTTTTCGATGATACTTTTTTTTGCAAAATTTGCAAATCAGTTATATAGCACGTCTCATTTCAATTTTGATTAATAAAATATGTGTGAAAGTTTAGTTTTTGTCGTGACTAGTTTCATTCAACTAAAGTGATAATGATTGTTTCATTTTGATATTGGAGTAACTTTTAACATACTCCGTGATAGTAAAACATAATGTATATAATTCAAGTCAATATGAAGCGTATAAAACAGAATATACCTAACATAAGCGACATATAATATAAAAATGTTATAAAGTAATTTTATGTGTAGCTACTACATGTAGTCATCGCTTTTATCAATTCTTTTCAAACTACTACATTAGTGTTTGCTGAGATGTAGTAATATATGAAGACATTCGAGTATTTTGAGGATATCTCGTAGATTATAATGAAACAACTTTTAACGGATTTTATCGCGGTTTATAAAAAAAGTTACTTACATGCCAAATGTTTCGGATACTTTAAAAAACCATGGTCACGGGAGGTCTCGTACATACAGGATGTGTATAACGATATTAGTTTTATTTATACCACGTGACGGGAATAGTGTTATTAGAATATACACTAAATAATTATTTAGGGGGCAAGGGGCGAGGACGGAAACCTCACCCCATTGTACTGTCCCGACATTGGGAGGGGTTGATCTGTGGTGCGGGACAACCCCTCTGTGGAGGTGGCGTCGGTCCCTTGGGGGATTGACTAGCTGTCGAGGTGCCCTGTTTGCTCAGTAGATCCGGGGCATCTCATTAGCTCCGGGGCAGCGAGTCCCATATACCCGCGTGAGGCCTCAGAGCATTTCCCGGCGTTAAAGAAAATAAATATTTATTAATCAATAATACTTTAGGCATATTTTTTTCGAGTTGTACGCACGCTCTGCGCATCTATATATATATAGCCTAGTATGCATTATGCCAGTATTTTAGTCTTGTAGTGGATAATTAGTAGCTAATCGTGTCTGAACACCAAAATTTAGTCGAGTTGGTTAGTAAGTAATTGAGTCGAGTCGATGCATTTTATTCTATTTTTTCGGGTGAGTAGCAACTAGCACCTCCACGCGTCCACGCTCACTGGGCACGAAACGAGTCTGAACTCTGAACCTGTCGAATTAGTCGAGTTCATTAGTTGCCGTAAAAATGGCGTTCTGAAACTATCGAAGTATTCTTTGGGATTTTCCAATGAAACAATAAAATACTAGTGCGTACTAGGTTTTACGGTGTAGCGACATATTTTGTCAGTTATTGAATGATCAATTATTAATGATGTTCCATTTTTTAACGATTATTTTGCTATTTTTGTTTGAAAAATAAACTATTGTTTTTAATAATATTTAAATATTCTTTTGTACATATTTTATTTACACTATCCCTGACACGTGGTATAAAGAAAACTAATATCATCATATACACTCTGTGTAGCAAAGATCAAAATACTTGAATTCACTACATCACGGCGAATTGGCCTGTCGAGTTGCAAAAATATCAGGCGAGGAACGCAGGTGAAATAAGCATCGACGCACATCGCATATAGAATTCGTATTCGAATCCGATACGAGTAGACACAAACCCAGACCGCGCAAACAGCGCTAGCTCTACGCTACCGCTAGATTGCTTGGGCACCGCGCACGACCCGCCTCCCTCTCCAGAGGGAGGGACGAGGGCCGGCCGTCATGATGATAGGTTAAATTCAACCGTAAAAGATTCGTCGACCGTATCGGATTTGACTAGTCCAAATCCTGCTCTCCCGAGCAGCGCGCGCGATGAACCGCGCCCCCTGCGGGGCGCGGAGGGGGACGTCCCACTTTCGAATATTTCTTAAGTGAGCCATCTGCTCATTTACTGTACCGATTGAGCTTAAAGGTCATCAGGCCGAAAAGTCTAGCCCTTCCAAAAAAAAAAAACATCGCATATAGTATATGATATGGTAATATACCGGTCATACAATATTATATTGAGGTTAGAACCTAGGACATCTGTTAATGTTTCACAGGCTAATTAACTCGAAGCCTTTTCGAATTAACAATTAATTGTATACTTTTCGCTTTATAACGTTAACTTTAGTTCTCTGGAGGATATTTTCCTTTCGAATCCTATCTGCCAACGAAACACCCAGCATAGCATGCTCCTTTGCACGTTGAGCTGCGGCACACTTTCGGACCAATCGTAAATTTAGAGGCAACGTTTCGGCTCCGTAGGTCATCACGAGGAGTACGCATTGGTTGAAGACTTTTGTCTTAAAATTCTGCGGTATAGGAGACGTGAGAATATGGTTAAGCTTCCGGAATGCTGCCCATCTCAATTGAATGCTCCTATCGGCTTTCTTCTCGAAGTAATGTGGACGGATAGGGGCTGATGATGATGATGATGATGTATACTTTTTCATATAAATTGTATTGCTATTGATTATGTTGTTTTTTGTGTTTTCGTGTATAAAAATAATATATTTTTATTATGTGAGTTATAAATGCGGATATATTTTAAGAGAAATCTATTTGTATTTTATTATTTTATGTTTTAAGATAATATTATTGTTCGATGTATGTAATTCAAATTGTTTATTCTTATATCATATAACGTTATAACAGCAAAAAACATAGTGTTAAAATTGACACACAAAAACCTACGAAATATAAATATACAAACATATTTCCTTTTAATTTAAAAGTGTACTTAAATCAATGTATTGTACTTAAATGACTGCGACGTTAGCTACATTTAAAAACTAACTGCACATTAGTCATGTAGAAATTCTCTAGTATACTCGTTCCATCACAGCAGCTGTTGTTACTGTTTGTTTTGTGTATTTTAAGTATTTCTACGGAAAATAAATTTGTATAAAATACTTCCATTACTTTGTTAAAATTTATATGTATTTGATCTGATAAAAAATATATTTCTTAATTTATTTATATTTGCCAAAATTGTTTCTTTGGGAATTATTTTTTTTCTGATTAATATATTTTGTTAAGTACAATAATTTAATTAATATAATTATTTAGCTCCAGTATTGTGTATTTCCATGGTTTTTAATAGCTTGATAGCTTATTATACCTAGGTTATAATTATTTATGATTGTTAAAAAATAAAGTACAGTCTGCATGATATAAAAATATAAATTCTTTCTCATCTTTTTTTATAAATCATTTTATTATGTAGTTTTAAACTTAATGTTCTTCGAAATAGGTCAATTATAAATTACTTTTAATTAAGACATCGCACATTACACAATTTTTAATCAACTTAAAAAATAAGTAGCTTTAATTTTAATTATTTAGTTTCATTGGTCACGCGTTAAAAATACAACTTGTACAGGTCCCGGCACGTAACTGTAGCGCTGAGCGAAATGTGGAGGGGATAGATGCGCATGTATATAATCGCGCACTCATGTGCTATCTCTAACACAACCGACGCCAGGAGGCCGTGTGGTCGCAGACTGCACGGTAGGCGGGGGGCAACCCCCCAATCAAAAGTGAGCCGAATGGGCTCACACCAATCCGTTGAAGCATTAGGGCCTTCGGGCCATTAGCATAGATCCATCCGAAAAAAAAAAAGCTATCTCTAAAATATTAAACAGTATGATAGATCTGTAAAAATTGCCTATACTTATTTTATTATTTTTAATTCCACTTCCCTGCTAACTACTGAATCATATATTATTTTTAATTTTGTTTTATTCAATAAGAAATGACCCTTATGATGACTGGTACTTGATAAAATATAATTTATTATGCAATAAATTAAAACAAGTAAATAATATTCAATTTGCTTTTCGCCGTTTCGGTGCGTGAGGCAGGGCACGAATGATAAACCAATCACAGCTCCCGCCCGACATGCGTCATCGTCCCGCGGCCCGCCCTCGCCCTTCCGATACCGTATTTCGTACTTTTCGCGCAGTCAAGGTCAGCGCTATACTTTCGTGCCGGCACCTATACGAGTATCTATTTGTTAACCAATGTGTCATGTACGAATCATAAGTATTCCTATTTCTGCATGAAATGCATGCCATAAATGTGCTATATTGAAATATCTATTTAGTGCTGGCTAGGAAACGCACAAAAAGACACTGTTGTGCAAATAATCCCCCGCCACTGAGGGACATCCAGCCTTCTTACCACTGCACATTATGTGGCCGGATCTGTAAATCCCGGATGTCTGAAGCCACGATAAAATGACTCTTTCAAATATGTGACGCTGTTTTAACCACCTTTCATGGCCTATTACATCATGAATTATGTAATTTAAATATCTATGATACTTATGTTTTAAATGATTTTTAAATAATAGTAGGCCAATGTAGTCTTGTAATACGTTTTATATAGATTAATATCAATTTTAAACTTTTCAATTCAATAGAATGAAGTGATGGCATCACTATAAGTTAGTGAAAAATATTAATTTGATGTATTCTCATTTTAATAATTAGTCTTTTAAATTTTAAAAGTTTACAGATCATATATTCTGTACTTAATATTTACAATTGGACTAAGAGTGTAATTTTTTAAAAATCTGGAATGATAGTATAATTTTTAAGTTAACATACGTTCATACAATTTAATTATACCTTTTTGTGACCATATAAAGGAAAATAATCTGGCATTATGTACAATTATTCGCTGGTTATACAGAATGTGATAATTTTACTAGATTAGACACTAAAGAATTATTTAAAATTACAACCTGTATAATTGAGAAATGACAACAAACACACTTGTAATGTACTAGACTTTAGTAGGATAACTTGGACATACATAAAAAAATCAACTATATCAAACCACTACCATTCATACTCGCACAATTTCATTAATTGTATCTAACATAAATATATTATATGTGTCTATAATGTAGTAAAAACATTAGCAATGCAAGTCTTCCTTTATGTACTTCCAAGGTAACATAATTTGTGTGTATTGAGTTTAACGTTATCGAGAATCGTTTCTTTTCTGATATATTTTTTTCGGATGGATCTATGCTAACGGCCCGAAAGCTCTAATGCTACATCGGATTAGTGTGAGCCCATTTGGCTCACTTTTGGTTTGTAAAAGTGGGGGGTTGCCCCCCGCCAACCGTGCAGTCTGCGACCACACGGCCTCCTAGCGTCGGGTTGGATTTTCTGATATTAGGCTGTGAATAATGTATGTAACGATTGTTTTAATTAAATTATTATGTTGCTTTTTCTTATAACTCTTTTTATTTTTACTTACATTATCAGTTACCTTGAAATGGTATATTTAAAATTATTAAAATATGCTTCTCCTATGGTATATTTATTATAATATGCTTCTCGGTGATAATATCTGTATACAATTCGACTTATAATCAAAATGTTGGTTTATAGGTAAAGGGTAAATAGGGGTTTAGTATTACGCTGTGCGATCGTAGACTTGTTTCAGCTCGTCAATAAGTAAATGTATCATACGAATGCAATCAAACGAGGCAAAATGTTTCTGATTATATTTTGCTGTTGAGAACTCGAAGAGCATTGAATAATATTTTCTAATCCATAGGTATACAATATTATTATCTACAGTACACATTCATTATTACTGTAATACATAACTTCTTTTAATAAATCCGAAGATGAAAGATGTGTCTCACTCACATCCCGCCTAGAGTGGCCAGTGCACATACGCGAGATGAAACTTTTATTCGTTAAAAAGAACGAGCTAAGTCTTATTAAATAAGGCCTGGATGTATAAAAATAGCCGTAACGAGTCGCGTCGTAGATCAGAAACACCTATATTAATATTATAATTCATAATTAACAAAAATCTATAGCGAAAAATAGAATGAAATAAGCGCGCATGGCATGACGGAGTCATGGCGGCCGGATTTAATGTCAAGATCATACAGTGTTCATATTAATTACTTCAGCTCCGCAGTGTTTTAAAATTATGGGACAGTCCATTAAGGGTTGAAAGTTCATATTAATATACATAATATATGAATTGATGGATTGGTTGTCCTTCCTTGACTCGCTGCGCCCGACAGCTGGTAAGTGGACGCAGCTCTTCCCACTAAAACCCGGTGAGGTGCTTCGGATCTAGTCTAGTCTATCTAGATCTTAACAAACAGGGCACCTCGATGGCTAGTCAGTCCCGCAAGGGACCGACGCTACCTCCACAGAGGGGTTGTCTCGCACCACAGAGGGGTTGTCTCGCACCACAGAACAACCCCTCCCAACGTCGGGACAGTACAATGGGGTCAGGTTCTCATCCTCACCCCTTGCCTCCTGCTCTTTTGTCCCCTCTTCTTATAAGAGGGGTACAAAGAGCCCCCTCGGCTCAATTAGCTTCACCCAAGGTGGGCACTCAACCTAGGCTACTGAGCCCCACCGCCACGACAAGGCTTGAACCATGGTGGGGACTCATTTTTAATTTAATAGATTTTGGTAAGTTTCAGTTTTTAAGTATTTTCAATTAAAAAAACTGGAAACAATTTTACACCTGCGAAAATACACACACAAACTCGTTTTCAAAGATCATAATATTTGCTTGTTAAGCCCACCATTCACTACACGTACCGCGAGCCGAGCCGCAAGGCGTACCCATTCGTGGACAAATCCGTCATTGTCCACACACTACACAAGCACCGAGTTGAAGTCCAGTCGCTGGTGTACTTTGGTGAGCCTTGCATGTATCGTTGTTACCATTGCTTTAGTAGTATGTGCAATACTTTTAACGGAGAATAAAAAGAAGAAGCGCGTTTGGGCAAAGGAATGGCTGAAACAACGAACAAAATATTCCCATTTAAAATTGCTGCAATACATTCAGTCCTGTGAACCACCTGATTTTGTTAATTATTTAAGAATGAATTACCAAACCTTAGCGGAATTATTAAAATTAGTAAGGCCTTATATAGAAAGAGAAAACACTTTGATGAGAGATGCCGTTACGGTAACTCCAGTTGTGGACATATTTCCTTCATTTTTGCACAAGGCATTCGTACTCCGCTTGTTTAAATTGCTTATTGTGGTACCCTTTACTTTTTACTTCCCAGAAGCAAGTTTTCTCTTTAAACAGCAGGATACATTATTGCCAAAACTCTCTATGATCGTCGAACGACATATTATTATATTCGAGTTGATCAATCAACACAAAACTGCGTTTACGCACTTGGCGCGGTATGGCGAATGACTGACAAGTTCACCGATAAATCCGTGCAAGAACATACATGTACAGACTTGTCCGGCGCGGCTGGGGTGCGGCGCGGCGCTCGCGTCTCCAGGCGGCGTACGACGCGCCGAGCCGCGAGCCGCGCAGCCGAGAACCAATACATTCACACGCAGAATTGTCTGTAAACTTGTCGCCAGCGACAAATCCGGCGGACGGGTGCGCCTGTGAATGGTAGGTAGCCTTTAGACGACGAATTACCTTTAGGTAGTTACCACGATGTTTATAAACTTTTTGTACATTAGTGAAATATAATATTTGACTGTTGTTTGAAATAATTTCAAACAACAGTCAATTATTGACATAAGCCTGCATGTATAAGACATATCGAAAAGCAAATTTATTCATAAATTAATTCTCAAAAAATAACAAATATTACTATACATATTTAAAATGATTTTTAAATATATACCATACGGTAAATTTATAAGAATGTTAAAAATAATTTCCCATAACGGTGGTATTTTCAAATCTCTTGATAAACTATGGTTGACGGATACTTTAAAAGTAAGTGTTAATAATAATTATTATTATTGTTATGAAAATTATTTGAGCAATAGAGCCAGCCCTAGTTGGATACGAGTCGTGGGAGATCAGCTGTCTTGGCGTTCCTTGTTATAGTCCATGCCCAGTAAGCGGAAATGTTAAATGATGGTGCTGATGCTTTCTTGGTTGCTTGCTTATTTAAGGCTAGCTGTTGCCCGCAGCTTTGCTCGCATTAACTTAGATTTACAGCCGTATCCAGAGTAGTAAGTTACTCCTTATAACATCCGCTATCTGCCAGTGAAAGTCCCGTCAAAATCGGCCCAGCCGCTTTAGAGATTAGCCGAAACAAACAGACAGACAGACAAAAATGGTAATTTTTTTTATCTATACAGATAAATAAAATTAAAGTGTCTATTTGTTATCTAAAAATAACATTTTTTTACTAAATGCATATGAAATTATAAACGGTACCTACATCGAAAAAGCAATTTTTAAAGTTTTTGTCTGTGTGTCGGTCTGTCTGTTTGTTCCGGCTAATCTATAAAACGGCTGGACCGATTTTAACGGGACTTTCACTGACAGATAGCTGATAGCTGATAAAATTGTATTTTATTATCAATATTATCAATGCCGAGATCAGTTAAGCTTAGAATTAGTTTTCCCAATCCTGGTTCACTAGGATCCCGCCATGATGAACTCCTAGCTGTTATAGATCAGCACAACGTTGATATATTGGCAATAAACGAAATCTGGCTGCGAAATGGAGAAGAAGGCCGGGCTCCGCTTGTACATGGCTATCAGTTACGCCATATACCCCGCTCTAGCGAAACGCGGACACGCGGTGGTAGGGTTGGTTATTACATTCGCGACGGACTGTCAGCTCGTACGCACACCCACCCGATCACACCCATGGTTGAGCAGATGTGGCTAGGTATGAATTTTGGAAGAAAATCGTATTTTATTGGTACTGCCTACCGGCCACCCTGGCTATCAGTTCGGATTTTTTTGGATGGGCTCACTGAAACAATTAACACGCTGCCGGGGCATGATCACATTGTACTGATGGGTGATTTCAATATTAATTATTTAAACGTTAATCATCATCATTATAGAATGCTACAGGAATTTCTCGCTATTCATAATTTAAAGCAACTCACTTCTGAGCCGACTCACTACAAGAACGACAGTGAAACGCTGCTCGACCTTGTTTGTTGTAATGCAAACTTGGACCGAGTGTGCGTTGATTATATTCCAGATCTGAGTAATCACTCATTTAAATATTTTGACCTGAATGTATCTAAAGTTAAAATTCCACCTAAAAAAATAATGTGTAGGCCAATAAAAACCATTAATAAAGAACTATTACAAGAAGTGCTAGACATTATTGATTGGAGAAGTTTATTACAGATCGAGGATGTAGATAATTTGGTCGATCAATTCACGGATATCTTACTATGGGTGTTCGACTTACTTGCTCCTATTAAAACAACCACGATTAAACCTCATCAGTATCCGTGGATCACCTATAACATCAAATTGATGATGCGTGCCCGGGATCCCGCTGGTAGAAGAGCTCGCGTCTGTAAAACTGTCACGTCCGTTGATTTTTACAGGGAGCTAAAGCGCCAGGTTACTCATGCAATTGCTCGTGAGAAACGCGTTTATTTCAATACGTACATTATTGCCAATACCCACAAACCACGCGTACTATGGAAGAATTTAAAAAAAAATATTAATTTTATGAAAACTCCCGATCACCAGCTACCGGACCACCTCAAAGACCCGACAAAAATTAATAAACACTTTCTAGATCTGCCGGGCAGTAGTTGTGTGTCACCTGCAACTACTGGGTTCTACGTGTGTAGTCAATTTTCCACATCAGTTTTTTCGCTTAAGCCTACTGACGCACGTAACGTTTTGAGCATCCTAAAATCACTGAATTCAAATGCGATAGGTTCAGACGGTATTTCCTTGGATATGTTGCTGGCCACCTTGCCGACTAGCATAGAAATTATCAACAGAATAGTCAACCTGTCTATTATTACTAATAGGTTTCCCTTTAAGTGGAAAACAGCTGTGGTTAAACCCATACCGAAAAAAGATAATGTAACGGACATTAAGGACCTTCGACCGATTAGTATACTCCCTTGCACCTCGAAGATACTGTAGAGAGTAGTTTGTAATCAAATGACCGAATATATAAATTCTAATAACATACTCCCCACCACCCAGTCCGGGTTTCGCAGGCATCACAGCACTACTACGGCTCTAGCCGATGTAATTGATAATATTCTTTGCGCTCAAGATGCGGGAGAGGGCACTATATTAGTGCTCCTTGACTACTCGCGTGCTTTCGATACAATTAACCGTTCATTGTTGCTGTCGAAATTAAAGTATTATGGTTTTAGCCCCAATACAATATCGTGGTTCAATAGCTATCTCAGTGATCGCACACAGTTAGTTGAGGTAAGATATTACGATGGCTCTACTAGAAGATCTGACCACAGCCCTTCGAAGAGAGGTATTGCTCAGGGATCCATAATTGGTCCTTTGTTATTTGCACTGTACTGCGCCGACATTGTCAACCACATTAAACACTGCAAATATCATATTTATGCAGACGACATCTAACTGTATATATCATGTAAACCCACCGATATATGCACAACAATAGACAAACTAAATGAAGACCTCTCTCGAATTGCTATCTGGTCTGAGGCCAACACATTGGTACTTAACCCGAGTAAAACAAAATACATCTTGCTAGGTATACGAACTCAGATAAACCGAATGTCACAGAATTCTCCCGTTGTTAAAATATTAAATGTCCATATTGACCGAGTGGCCGAGGCTCGTAATCGATACCTTATGTAGCACATAGTATTATAAGTACAGAAACTATTCTATTATTTAATTAACTGTTTAAGTTTATTCAGGACTATCTATTTATTAATAATATATCTTTTATACATTTTATTTTAATCTTTAATTCACTATTTCTTTGAAGGATATTAATCTTGTTATTAATTTAGGTAGTTAACTTGTATCTATTTATCTAGGCTCTGCATTCCCTCCGTCTTTCCCTCTCAATCTGGATGTAACTGAAAATCGGTGCTGGTGTCCTCTGGGCTCCAACATATGCCGAGTTATATCCTTTCAGTTCTCCTCACATTGCACTGCTTTGCAGATGCTAACACCTTTGTTTTTTGCTTTCTTTTTTTATATAGGTCATTGGTCACTTTACATGCAAGTTCCATTTTCTCATTTCATAGTTTTTTGTGATTACTACAGATTCACACAGCTTTTTATGCTAGTTAATAGTTTTTGCCGTAGTGTTTATATACTCTTTGAGTTTTTGTGTATGTTTTCATTTAACAAGAGTTCTTCACCTTCTTGTATAACGGCTCCCTCAAGGATTTGCCAATGTCAGAGTGAATCTTTGGTAATCACAAAAGTTTCCGAAAGCTATTAATAATTGTGTATTGTGTTAATTTTATTAGGCGTAAGACATTGTATAATCATATACGTATAAGAAATATACCACTTGTATTAGTTTGTTAATTTAAAAAGAGAGAGGAAAGGTGAATAGGAAACAAAACTTTGGATTGTATGTCACTTGTGCAAGATTTATGATTTTATGTATTATTATTATTTTATTTTCCTTTTTGTATATAATATTTTTTTCTTTTTTCCTTTACTATTCTAATTGCTGGTTGTGATAATTAATGTTTATCTGTACTGCGGTGCCATGTATGGATTATTGAATAAAGTTTATTCTATTCTATTCTATTCTATATTATAGGGAGTAACTTAGGCTATAAAAATAATCATCATCAATCCGGATTGGTACGGCTGTAAATCTAAGTTGCGGGCGAAGCTGCGGGCAACAGCTAGTTTTGGTATATTATGTACCATAATATCTCCATCCATATATGCATTTAGTAAAAAGCGGTTATTTTATATAGAACATCTATATGCTGTTATAAAATCTTACCGATATTTAAAATTAAATAACCACTTTTCCTCTACAATAAATTAGGAGGGAAGGTATGTAGGCTGTGACGAATTCGGCAACAAGTATTACGAAAATTCATATTACATGCTGGGACGCAGTCGCTGGGTGGAGTATAATCCTGCCGTTAGATGGAATTACGATGCTTCACAGGTGAGAATATACTATGATACCTTTGTAAAGTAAAACATTAAAAATCAACATTGTCTCTAGGGACGATCAAAAGAAGCAAAGCTTTATAAAGCGTAGGAACTAAGGGTTAAAAGTGCCGCCCATTTAGTGCAATAGTAAAATTTGACGTTTATCACGCATGATGACCGTGCGGCGAGCGGCATTATTCGAACGTCCGTATAGTAGTTTTGCTTCAAAATATCAACCCCGACAGGAACTACAACTGGACGCGAATTACCTTCGCGAATTTTGGATGGTGAAAGGAATTACGCCTTAGTTCGCCTTTTTTTTTTCTACCCGGCGAGTGCCACCAATGCCGTCTTTGGTGAGGTGCCCCAGATCTAGTAAACAAACAGAGCACCTCGACGGCTAGTCAGTCCCGCAAGGGACCGACGCCACCTCCACAGAAGGGTTGTCCCGCACCACAGAACAACCCCTCCCAACGTCGGGACAGTACAATGGGGTGAGGTTCCCATCTTCGCCCCTTGTCCCCTCTTCTTATAAGAGGGGTACAAAGAGCCCCCTCGGCCCAATTCGCTTCGCCCAAGGTGCACCGGCTCACCCTAGGTTACTGAGCCCCACTGCCACGACAAGGCCTTAACCATGGTGGGGACGCCTTAGTTCGGCTACCCAGCGCATAGGCCAGCGTAACTCGCTGTGTTGGCAAACTTCACACACCCTTAACTTTTAGTCTCATTTATGCATGTTTCTCATTTCCTATGGGTTGACTGATAATGAACAGACGAGATAAAACTATAAAGTAAAAATGTAATGTTAGTTAAACCATCGCATGTCTGAGAACTCTTCGCTTAAATCTCTACAGTGTTAGTCTATATGAGATAGATAAGCTTCGAAGTCGTCTGACCACATAATTTGGCACATTTGTATTTTTTCTTTTACTTTGGCTATTATATTATGTATGGAGAACGTTTAATGTTACCGTATCTGTTGCAACTCA
Organism: Helleia helle; assembly: GCA_963853865.1. Taxonomy (NCBI): domain Eukaryota; kingdom Metazoa; phylum Arthropoda; class Insecta; order Lepidoptera; family Lycaenidae; genus Helleia; species Helleia helle. Next base: position 14,506,307 of record OY971420.1, read on the forward strand.
CCGCTAGATGGCGCTACAGATATAATTAAATCAGTAGATATAGAGCAAGATCCCTGCCGCCCCAAACGTTACTTACTTTGTCAGAAATAAAAAATAAAATAATGTTTGCATATACTATGAGTGTATGTATACCTGCTAGCTTGAGTCGACGGCCAATTTACAGGTACTGAGACTTTAAGAAATGTAAGTACTATTTTTACCTATCTTTAGCACCTGGTAGGGCTAGTATGCGCGCACGACAAAATTTTGTCTACGCCTTTTCTCGTATTATTTCATATAAGTAATGAGAGACAAGGGGTAGACAACATTTTGTCGTGTGCGCGTGCTACCAGGTGCTAAAGGTAGGTAAAACTAGCATTTACCTACATTTCTTAGCCTCCGTGCAGATTTTTATGTATGATTTAGATTTTAGAAAATATAATTAAACATTCATAATTGATACTGCTTTTATTTCTGACAATGTAAGTAACGTCTCGAGCCGGGACCTTGGACGATTACAGACAGCAGGAAACGCTGCTAAATGTTAAATGAGAGAAAACAAAAATTGAGAAACTCAGTATCATCTCACATAGCATTATAAACTTAATTCCTCGTATGCGAAGTCGCGGGAAACGCATAATAAACAAATGTATAATCATCACTATCTCTTCATATTAAGGGTTCTTTGACCATTTGGTGTGAGCCGCCTTCAAAGTCCTCTAAGTTCTATTTTGGGCCCATCTGTATCCAATTTTGATTATCTTTCCATTTCATCTGCGGTCTACATACTGGCCTTTTACCCTGCCTCGCAGTTCTCAAAGCTAGTGTATAGTATTGTTATTTTATTAAATATCTGTAGGTAACCGCGGAATGGTTCGGTTGGTTGCACTACAAAACTGATCGGCTGCCAAGTGAGGATTGTGCCAAGTTCGACCTGATGAATTGTTGCTGGGCGAAACAGTGGCTTCTGCCCTACCAGGAGAATATGACTGGGACTGATAAGTCCTATTTCCCCTACAGTACTACAAGACCACACATCGATGTTTGGGATGGTAAGAAATATAATTTTTGTAATATGATAGCTGCAACCTGCGGTTTCACTCGCTCATATTCATGAATTAATAGCCTATATTTTATAGGGATATCAAACATATAAAGAATTTTAGAAAATTCGAGTAAACTATCTATCCTTATTATCCTGATCAGGATATTGGTACAAACTTATTAAATTATTGTATTGTCATCGGTCCTTGAAAAGTGCGAAGTTTCAATTTAATCTGATGTCTTAAAGTGGGTAAAAATGTGCAGATATTCCGTTACCTAGATACATACAGGTCAAGCTAATAAAAGTGTTATAAAAATAGATATAAGAATATCCTATCACGTTGTTTATCCGAGACGAATTTCTAATATACTAAATCGTTTTTGCATTTAAAGCCCACTGTATAGTTTGGTCCAACTTGAGAGATGGTATTAACACCACAGGTGGCACTGTTGTCTGTGGTAAGAACTGCTCAGGCCACTAGTACTTTTTTACTTTGTTTTTCTCCCAACATATATTTTTAGTTATTTCTTGCACTAAAGGGCTGGTATCTACTAGAAACCCCTGTCTTACGATATAAAAGAGGTAATAGATGGACTCAAAATCAGAATATTTTTTTTTATTCAAAATAGCACCAATAGATACAGTATCTTTTTGAACGTCAATTAAATCTACCAGCGGTTCCAAGACAAGCTCACTGAGAGGAACCGGCGAAACAATCTCAGAGGAACTAATCTTTTCAAATAATATGTATTCTATAACAATTTTAAAATCTTATCATGAAATGCCTGGGAGGAACGCCTTCTTCCCAAGGTGTGGTATCTTCCATGAAATCTTTTACTTTTACTTTATAATATCTATGTGTACCATCCATATCATCAACATATCTGAGTATGTAACAGATGTATCGTTTTAGGCGCTATACGTTTAAGTAGTTGTTTAAAAAGGATAGCATCGTCTGCAACCACTGTGGGAGACGATGTCACCTATGTGAGTGGGAGGGAAGCGCTGTGCCGCGCTCCCGGCTGCATGAGTACCAACATCTTGCTTGTTTCTCCCGTAAAACAGCTTTGCTGTGTTTCGGAGAGAACGTCAAGACAGGCAGTGTAATTACTGGCACCCAGACAACATCTTATGGATAGGCAACAAATAAATGAGTTGCCTGGGCTGGTTCCAGGTAGGTATACTAGTTTATGTTCATGGGTGACGTGAACGCCTTATCATCAGTTGGCACATCTGCTAGTTTGCCTATCCAACTAACATAAAAAAGTATTGCTACACGTGGGCAATTATTTCAAAAACATTAAGTATAGTTCACTTTCATAGATAAAAAGGTTTTCTACTATCCTACTGTAGGTAGATGTCGTCTGGCAGATCTAGACGTCTGACATCTGACCCATGGTCTTTTGATAAAAAATAATTATATTTTTATATCGTGAACCCAAATTTGTATTTAATTTTATTATTTCACCGTATGATTGTAATCACATTTAGATTATTACCAATTTTTCGACAGTTTACAATCTGGCGAGATTTTTATGTTAATTTACATAGTACTTTATTTTTTTATGTGAATATAATAGACATTCCATACCAATTGGTGACTAATGATAGCGTTAACAATTTTTAGGTCGCAGCACATGTAAAAGACCCAACTGTCCTCCAAGAAGATCTGATGCATAAAAGTAATTAAATTACAAAAAAAATAAACCTTAGTACTGGAACTGGTACTTACATTTATACTGGAATAAAAAATGTTATTTTTGTATTTCCTACATGTTAAAGTTATGGAAATTTTATGCAAGAACATTAGACGAATGTATAACTATTAACTATGAAAAATTAAATAAAACATAATACCTAAGTTAAGGTTTTTTAATACAGGTTTTTACCGGTGGGAGGGATGTGCTGCGCCCCGCTCTCGTTAAATGGGTACCACTATCTTGCTTGTTTATCCCGTAAAACTTTTGCTATGTTGGAAAGAAGGGCAAGATAGTGTAATTACTGACACTAAGACTTACCATCTTATGTCTCTGCATAGGCAACACGTGAATGACTTGCCTGGCTCCTTGCAGATGAACTCGTTCATGTTCATGGGTGACGCTTACCACTTATCATCTGGTGGAATATTATGTCAGTTTGCCTATCCAACTTACACAAAAAAGGCATTCATATATTTGATCTTAATTAAAAAAAAATAAAGAAAAATAATCCACTCACATGTAGGTTGCCTTTGTCCAATTTAGTGGATGACTAATAGTCACAGGTTGTTAATGATAACACTATCTAGATATAAATTAATCTTATAAATATATGAATGTTACTCTAAACTAGGAAAGCGGACACTTATTTATATAAGTTAATTCACATTTTATAAGGGCAGCCTACCCTCTTTACACAGTTGTCTAAATTCTTGTCGTTTTTTATACCAACAAAAGATATGTCGTCATGACTACTGATATCCCTTTACACCTGCACCATTTTACAACAGGTGCGTTTTAAATATTGAGGATGAGGTGACAAGGTGCTATCCATACTAATATTATAAATGCCAAAGTAACTATGTCTGTGCGTTTTCTTTTTTATACCTTTTCACGCTCAAACCACTGAAAGGATTTTATATTTGGTATGAAGATAGCTCAAACATCGAGAGCGGACTTTTTTACTTTTTTTTTGTATTGGAAATTCTTTTTACGCATGTAGCCCGGTCTAGGCTCGGATAGACCCTGACCGTATGTGGCCTCCTGCTATCATGACCCAAACTAAAACCTGTGCCCTACCCGTAAACTAAAACCACTGGGAGCGCCTTCAGCCGCATTTTGACGGTCTCGGCGACAGGTTGGCCCCGGCGAAAGCCAGGCTACTTACTCCTCGTTAGAGAGGACTGTCCGATCGCTACTAAGCAGTTACCGCGACGACATGCCATACTAGGCCCAGATTCCCATCCTTAAGCTCGGCACGAGCACAGGGACGTTACTGGAGGTGCATCAAGTAGCACTTCCTACGCACCCCCATTCGTCGGCGGTCTCCTCTCTCGCTCGCTCGTCAGCCTCCTTCTGGGACATTACTGCCTCGCAGAAGGATACCATCGCCATCCAGGACTCATCGTCACGGCGCATTGCGGTGATGACGCTCAAGAGACAAGTCCCCTCCTATGACTGATGTCAGATCGTGACGCAGCGCCGCCCATCTTGGGCTGAGTCCACCGCCGCGTTACATCGCTGCCAATAAAACCGGTAATGTTCGCAAATATTAGTGGAGATAGATTCGCAGCTCTATGACGTTTTTATGTTAGTCAATGACAATTTATCACAGATGTGATCTATTAATTTGGTGGCACGTTTGCCGGTTTGCCTATCCAACTAACATAAAAAAAATAATAGATAGTGGATTGAATGGTTGTATTAAGAACCCTGCCTCGATCGATTTGAAGTTGTAGGTGCAGCAGGGATGAAAAAAGGTTGATAATAATAAAGATATAATACTCACTACAAACTCATAGGTCAATTTTAATGTTAATATATCCTTTTTTTTTCTTTAACGCCGGGAAAGGCTCTGAGGCATCTCGCGGGGGAGTGGGTCTCCCCAGGTGGGTATGTGGGACTCGCTGCGCCCGAAAGCTGGTAAGTGGACGCAGCTCTGCCCACTAAAACCCGGCGAGTGCCACCAATGCCGCCTTTGGTGAGGTACCCCGGATCGAATGAGCAAACAGGGCACCTCGATGACTAGTCAGTCAGTCAGTCAAGGGACCGACGCCACCTCCACAGAGGGGTTGTCCCGCACCATAAAACAACCCCTCACAACGTCGGGACAGTACAATGCGCGTGAGGTTCCCGTCCTCGCCCCTTGCCCCTGATCTTTTATCCCTTCTTCTAATAAGAGGGGTACAAAGAGCCCTCTCGGCTCAATAAGCTTCGCCCAAGGTGCTGGGCTCACCCTAGGCTACTGAGTGCCACCGCCACGTCAAGGCCTGAACCATGGTGGGGTTAATTATATAATATCCTGCGAATGGTCTTAGACATGTACAAATTAATAATAGGATGCCTTTTACATTTTATATAGATATAGTAATAAAATATCGACTGAAATCATTTTATAGAAGTAAAAGTTTTATACAAGTAAACCGACTCCCGGACTATAAAGATGAATCACTTGCATGATTGCATCTCATTTATCAAAATCGCAGAAATGGTTTAGGTGATACGATAGAACATCGAACAACATACGATAAATAAACACAACCGACGCCAGGAGGCCGTGTGGTCGCAGACTGCACGGTTGGCGGGGGGCAACCTCCCACTTTTATAAACCAAAAGTGAGCCGAATGGGCTCACACTAATCCGATGTAGCATTAGGGCCTTTGGGCCGTTAGCATAGATCTATCCGAAAAAAAAACGATAAATAAATACATACATAGATTTCTATAATCATAAACTTTCCGCTTAGCTGTGGTCGGGTAAAAAATTGCACGCTGGTAGATCGTCAACGCATATTGGGCGCAACAGTTTGAGCGTACCTTAAATATGAAAGTTTCAATCATCAAGCGATAGATGGCGCTGTTTATATCGTAGTACCGAATTGCCCCAAGTTTAGTAAATACTAAATATACGTTATTTGATAGGTACCTATTGTAAAGTTTCATTCAAATTCATTATGTAGTTGTTGTGTGAAAGAGTAAGAAACATCCACACTTTCGCGTTTGTAATATTATTAGTAGGATTTTACGCCAGTTTCAGGTTGATTGGTATTGAGTCGAATATGGCAGAACTTGTTAAGAACGAGCTAGATTGTAAGGAAAAAACCCAGACCAAAAAAAGTAACAGGAAGGTACCGGACAAAAAGTAAAAACGCAAAAATTTGTATTTACATTCCTTTTTTACAAATAATATGAAAAATAATATGGTTTCAATTCAATAAAGACTAACAATTAGCTTGATTTAATTATTATTAGAGTTAGATTAAATATTACATGTTTTCTTTACAAGGTCCTGAAATTATATATCATTTGTTTGTTTTTATTAAGTAAATTCTATGATATACGTAGGTAGGTAATTATTGTGCAAACCACACTGCGAATTAGACCATTTTTACATCAATTGAAAATAAGAAGTAAATACTAAGTAATTAGCATTTAATTATACTATAATATTACAATTGATATAGTAAAACAATTAATATTTTTTTATGTCATAAGGAAACAACCGAGCAGTCGGAGCCTTATGGTGACAACCGACGCACATCCGCACAACCAAAAGTTATGCCGATGCGTTGCCCTCTTTTACCCTATCCCCCCAATGCTCGAGCCATCGGAAACTCACAAACCGCACGAGACGCGACAGCTAGCTGTCACTAGACGCAGGAGCGAAAGGTCCCCCACGGTCGTGCAGGCCCAATTCGGGTGCAAAGCAGCATGATACTAAATCTTACTGTTTATTAATTTTTAGTTTACTAATTAGAATAAAATTGACCAATACTTAATTTTTTTAAATAAATGTGAACATAAATAACTACTATTCGGTCAAGCTAAGTGCGACCTCAGCTCGTTTGACATTCTATCTTGTACAGTGTGCAAAACATATCCTAAAGAAGAAATACAAGGGCCGTTTTTCCATACAATCCCGCTGGAAGGGTGGGACTCCCCAGGCGGATATTTGGGACTTGCTGCGCCCGAAAGGTTGTATGGTGGACGCAGCTCTACCCACTAAAAATCGATGAGTGCCACCAATGCCAACTTTGGTGAGCTGCCCCGGATCTTAATTGAGCAAACATGGCCCCTCGACGGCTGGTCAGTCCCTCAAGGGACCAACACCACCACAACAGAGGGGTCGTCCCGCATTACAGGACAACCACTCCAAACGTCGGGTCAGTGCAATGGGGTAAGGTTCCCATCCACGCCCTTTGTCCTCCCTGCACTTTTGTCCCCTCTTCTTATAAGAGCGGTACAAAGAGCAGCTCCCTCGGTTCAAATTGCTTCACCCAAGGTGCTGGGTTCAGCTTAAGCTACTGAGCTCCACCGCCACGACAACGCTTGAACCTTGGTGGGGAAGAGAGTACCTATGTACTTAATATTCTTAAATAAAAATAAAAATTATAAAGAGAAAAATAGAAGTGAATTTTATTCAAGCACAGGAAACTTATTTTTACCTCACTTGAAATGATATCATATTAGCTTTTATTTACATATTCTGACTTACCTTGAATAGAAAATAAAGTAAATGATTCATATTTGTTACTCCTGTAAATAAATGAAACTAAAAGCAATATTCAGTTCTCGCTAAAATAATTTATATTTCTAAGATTTATATTCTATTTCTTGAATCCAATTAGACGAGTCAGTCTTATTTTGATACAAATAGAGTAAATAATTTATTATCATCAACGGTCAACCCTTTTCCATCCACTGGTGTACGAAGGCCACATTCAATGAACGCAAAGGTCATTGATCTTTGGCCACTATATATACCTATCCAAGTAGGACCAATTAACAGATGGACGTGGCCCCCAGTCTAAAGTACTTCTTCCTCTGCCTAGCCTTTCCCCAACTATATTGGAGCCGGCGTCTGTCTAACAGCTGGATACATTGACTTATATTCTACCGATAGACACGAATGTTTGTGTTCATTCGCTGGCAGCGCTAAAACGTTAGTTATTTCGTTTAACCAAACCATATAAACATACAGCGCTAGATCGCTTGTTCAGTACCTATAGTTTTCTCGCGCTTAAAACGTCGTAAGCGCGCGTGAACTTTATAGCGCCTCTCTATAGATTTTGCGCTACAGGCAAAAGTGACATAACTTTTATACCTACAAAACTACATTAGAATTTGTTCGCTATTTTGAAATTTAAATTGTTAAATAAATAGTAAAGTAGAAACAAACAGGTTCACACTTTGGCTTAAATTTTCGTATTATTAGCGCTGGTCCGTCCCAGACGTGCTTCGGTGTCGACTGTCAAAATCACATTAAAGTCTTCTTCTTCAATATTAGCTTCCTCAAGGATTTGCCAATGTCAGAGTGGGTGGACACATTAAAGTCACTTTACTTTAATGTGATTTTGACAGTCGACTTTGAGTTTACAGTTCAGTCTAACAAAGTGAGTGTTCGGAACGCGAAATTTAGTACGTAGTACATATAATATATTTTAAATAGAGTGACTGCCTATCTGACCTTCTCAACCCACCCAGTAACTGGGTAATGCGATACCCCGTGGTAATACTGGTTATTAGACTTTCGGGCTTCTGACGACCCGTAACGACTGTCAAAGATCCATGAATAACAGCCGGGACCAACGGATTTACGTGTTTCTAAAGCACGAAGGTGTCTCGGTATGTAAAGATCACTCATCCACGGACCAACACCGAATGCTTGACATGAAGGATCAATCCGTGCGGCTGTTATTACTGAGCCACGAACAAGCTCCTCCTGCAGTCTAAAGTTGGTAGTAAAAAGGTCCGTGGTTGTATGATTCCTTTAGTCAATATCTACTACCACTATAATATCTACTATAGGCAGGTAGTGACCATGAACTTCTGTCTATTTTATATGCATGCAGTTTTAATATCAAAGAACGTCGTGTCGGGAGGGAGGGTAGACAATGTGATTACTACCATCTTCTTTCAAACCAGACCTGACGTTCATCTTCATGAAAGACTTCTTATCTTCAAGTGGCTCATTTTTAGTTTCGTCATCATCATCATCATCAGCCTCTATCCGTCCACTGCTGAACATAGGCCTCCTTCAATGAACGCCAAGATGACCGATCCCTAGTCACTCGCATCCAACACGGACCGACCACTGCACGGAGATTGTCTTTCTACCTCGCTAATGGCCGAACAACACTTGCTCTACCTAAACACGGCCTATTTTTAGTTAGCTTTTTAGTCCTTTTGCGCCGGGATATGTCTTTAGGCATTCAGCGAGGGAGAGGGGTCCCCCCAGGCGGGAGTGTGGGACTCGCTGCGCCCGAAAGATGATAAGATGGACGCAGGTCTACCCACTAAAACCCGGCGAGTGTCACCAATGCCGCCTAAGGTGAGGTGCCCCGGACGTGTTCTTATAAGAAGAGATCGGGGCACCACAACATACCTGTACAAAGAGTAACTCCCTCGGTTCAATTGGCTTCGCCCAAGGTGCTAGCCGTTGGGTTCACCTTAGACTACTGAGCCCCACCGCCACTACAAGGCATGAACTAGAAATAGGTATTTTTTACAATATCTACACTTTTACGAGCTGATTTGAGAAGACGTTTGACTATTTTATGAATTTAGATTGTATGTTTAATGCTCCATAAGATTTGTTTGAATTTATAAGTTATATTACTATTTAAAAGAATGTAAAATATATTTCAAATACTTCATTTTTACCCGTTACCGTAATATTCATCATTTATATATACAATAATATGAAATGTATTGAAAAACAATCAATACACCTCGAATTAATCGATGACACCCAAACTATTCTAGAGGCACTTGAGTGCAATTGGTCACAAAAAAGTTGCGTCAAAAAATTCAATAACAACATTTATGAAAAAAAGAAACTCGTGTTAGCATCGACCCGAAGGCGGCGCTGGGGGCGGGTCCGACCCACCTTCTGTCGGTTGCACGAAATTCGTCCACAGTTGGCCGTCCGCCGCGACGCACCGCGCACGTTGTCATGTTCCGAGTGTGAGTGCCAGTGTAGTGGGGCAAAAGCCCATACGTTCGAAAATAGAAAACGGAAAAATTGACCCCCAGATGGGAGTGTACGAAGAGAGGGGAGCGATGCACTGGGTAAGATTTTTATTTGACTTTCATGTTTTTGAGCTAACAAACTTTTTTGTTTGCATAAAACTTTTATTATTTACGTTGAAAGTTTGGCAGTAAAAGCTTTTTGCGTAGAATAAATACTATACCTAATTATGAGGCCGTGCCTCTTTGGTTGCTTAAAATTCTTTTTAGGTTATGATGGTTTTTCAGATAGTTAATACTTATAGTGGTACATCTGAAATTACTGACTTAAAGATACCTTTATATTAGGTACATTGTATTATATATAACATTGTAAACTATTACTTTACACAAGTACTACACAAAAAATATAAATTAACAAAAGAATTATTCATCATCATCATCATCAGAATTTATCCGTCTACTTCTGAGCATAGGCCTCCTTCAATAAACACCAAGACGACCGATCCCTTGCCACTCGCATCCAACACGGACAGGGCACTGTACGGAGATTGTCTTAAATGGGAAGACTATTAATTTATTATTTTCATAAACACATTTTTTTTTTAATGCTCGTGCTATTATAAATAAATAAAGTCAATCGATATATTATTATAATAATACTAGCGCTATTAAAATATTAGTGAGACATTTATCACGTTATTTTACTTTTTATGAACGCATGACAAATTATTTTTTATTTATTTTCTTTTAACTACCTAATTCGCAATAAGCTATAGTTAGCTTTTACGAGCACTGGCTGTAATTGAATTTATCTAGAAAGAAAATAGATTATACATTATTAGTAATATATATACAGAAATTTCTTATATGAGAATTTTATTAATATTTGATGTCGGAAAAAGATTATATATTTTTTCATAGATGTAATGGCAAGTCTTTTAATTAAATTACTATAAACAGTTAGTATTCATTAACGTATATGATTATAATATTTTAATAATAAATATTTATAAATCAACAGTTTTTTATAAACTTTATTTTAAAAATTTAATGGCGTACTGAATATTAAAATGTAATTTTAAGCTTTACTTTGTACGGCATCGTTGGAATCTTTTTAATGGTAGATAATAAAGATACACCGGGCGAGTGTTGATATTGTATTTTATTTTTAGGTAACTGTATATTTTTTATTCAACATTTTTACGTTTCACTATTATTTTCGTACACACGAAAATGTTAAATATAATAAAGTTAAGTAATTTTAGATGTTAGTTTTATCTTTCTATCTCGAAGGCAACATTGCGGTTTTACTGGTACCTACTTATATTTTATGTTATATGAAATATTAGACGGTTTGCGGTACATTGAATTTGCCCAGACTATCTTTTTGAAGTAAAACTTCCTTGGGGACGTCTACAGGGTAGCTCTGAGTTATAACGTAAGGTACCTTATATTAAAGTTAGTTTACTTATTATTTAAAAATTTGTATAGTATAAGTCTTAAAAACATGAAAAATAATTGATATGGGTACATCACAATGAAATTATAAACATTTATTACACAAAATCTTTATGAAAAAAAAATTAGCGACGGATTCAGAGTGTTGTTGCAACCGAGAAAATTGTTAAAGTAAAACTTAATAATAAAATCTATTAAAATGTAGCCAGCAATTAAAGATAATTGGATGCCAATAATATTTGTATGAAAGTAACCTGTACAGAATCAGATTTGGTGATAAATTGAAATCATTAAAATCTACATTCGATTTTAAATTTAAGTTAACGTGTGTAGGCACCCGTTTTTACAACCCTCGATTTATTTAATTAAATATGTATCATTAAACAATAAATCACCGTTAAATAAGTATTAATTTAAATAAGTGTTTAACGTAGCTAGGTATGCAATGGTGTCACGAGCTATATTTTGTTTAGCACTATATATTTTAATATAGGTATTAGGTAAGTTAAAAAAAAAACGGCAGGAACAGGGACTGCCGATAGAAGCGTAACTTCTTTAGTTTATGACATTATGACATTTCAAATTGTATTACAAAAATTTTGAAATTTTGGCATAATTTCACTGCGCGTCGGTGTCGCGAACCTTTAAGATTTTCCCTACCAAAAAATGCTCAATGCGGCTAAAGAAGTTATCAATTCAGTAAAAACGTTTTAAAAATTATTTGTTTTTTTTTATATTGTTATTATAATGTTTGACATTTTAAAATAAAATGTTTATAATTCTGGAATAATTGAGGGAGGCTACTAAAGTAGTTACTTATCATAATTAGGATGCGGCTGCTAATTTTAGTTAAATGGGGCGCGGGCGAAGTTGCGGGCAACAGCTAGTTTTTTTATACAGACTATATTAATAATACGTAAAATTGAGGGTATCAGAGGCAAATACCTCTCTTATACCTTTCATCCGGAAATAAACTAGGACTTACCGTGTCATATTATTCTTTGTAACCTAGTAGGTACTATTAAACGAGTATTTTAAGAAGGGATACTGGATTTAGGGCCGAAACAAATAGCCGCGTTGCGACGCCGCAACGCTAAAAACGGCAGTTTGCGTTGCGGCGTCGCGAAAAAGAGCGTTTTATTGTCCTACGGTAGGGTAACCAGTTCCTCGTGATTTTTGATTGTGGATAGACGTGTCTCTGCTCATGGATCGTAATAAACTTATTGCTTATGCTTATTTGTTTTTAAGAAGACATAACTCTGTTTTAAATGTACGACAAAGAAGATACTGGATACATTCATGTAATAAGGCTATGAATCCCGATGGAAAATACCCACAGTAATCCCACAAACAAGGGCGTTCCTGAACCAAAAATATAAATGAAAATTTAATTTTAAAACTGCTTCTAACTTTACGCGTGTTGTTTGCAAAAGTGATAGAAACAAACAATAGTAGTAGTAGTCTTTGAAATAAACTGAATCATTGTCAATAAGTATGACGCCGTGCCGGTGAAATTCGCGTCGCGGTGCGGCACCGCGCCGCTGAAAACGGCAGGGACGCCACTGCTGATTTAAGCGGCGCGGCGCCGCAACGCGGTTATGTGTTTCGGCCCTTAATGTCCTTATCCCTAATGTCCTTATCTTTTTAATAAATTTTCTTCTTTGTGCTAAAACCTTAGGTTTCATGAACTTGTATGTGCAACTTGCACCTGCATATCTTGTCTATACAGAAATTGCAGCTGTGGGAATGTATGGTGGTTTAAATTTCACCAGCATTTTGTGCAGTTTGTGAGTTTCCGGTGGCCCATTGGGGGGATAGGGAAAAGAGGGCATCGCATCTGCATAACCTCTAACCGTTTGCTTCCTTATACCCATGAAAAAAGCAAAAGGTCAGGAGGCGTACATGATATTTTCTAGGATTGTAGAGCTCATTTGAATAAGTTCCATTCAACTCTTTAAGTAACACCAATGATTGGTAATAAATATAAATACTTATATGTAAAAGAAACATCACACATTTACAGTTAGTCAATTGTTATAATATACCTAAACAGTATAAACAGAAATACATGGGACGACGAACACCTTGCGAAGGTCGGTCTTAGTTGGATGGCAGGCTATTAGCCTATTTTTTTTCCGCCGGGAAATGCTCTGAGACACCGCAGGGGAGGGTGGACTCTCTAGGCGGGTATGTGGGACTCGCTGCGCCCGAAAGATGGTAAGGTGGATGCAGCTCTACCCACTAAAACCCGGCGAGGTCCACCAATGCCGCCTTAAGTGAGGTGCCCCGGATCTGTTGAGCAAACAGTTGACAGATTCCCCTCGTCCCCTCCTACTCTTTTGTCCCCTCTTATTATAAGAGGAGTACAAATAGCAGCATCCTCGGTTCAATTGGTTTCGCCAGAGGTGCTGGGTTCACCTTAGGCTACTGAGCCCCACCGCCACGACAAGGCTTAAACCGTGGTGGGACAGGATATTAGCCGTCTTGACGTTCATTGAAAGAAAACGTCCAGCTGTGGACGGAAAAAGGTTGATAACGAGGATCAATTATAAAACAAATAAATTTAATCAATAGATAAATAAAACCATACCGATGTTTGAATGAATAAGCGATGCCTTTTTGGATATAATAATATTTCCATTAAAGGTTTTAGCAAGTAGCTCCACTAAATGTATTTATTAGGATAGATGTTGCTATAAATTTAAAAAGCGTAAGACATAAGAAATCAATTTGGTCCTTAGTTTTTATCGCTGCCCCGTAATTGACTTCTGCCGGCGGATCACTGATATTCCAAATTCTCATTGATTATTTTCATGTTTTTTATCAATAAATCACCGAAGACACTCGGACGATTAAAATTCTTAATTATGGCATTAGTGTTGTTTATTATTGGTTTGAATGATAAATAAATTTGTCGTTTAATATTCAATTACATTTTTTACGATGCTAACAATATGTTTTGCGATTTGCTAAAATTGTTTAAGTATTATGAATGGGTTATACATACTTAAAATATTTTCTTTTCTTTAAAACTGTAAAATCAATTCCATATTTGTAAATCGAGCGAACTATTAAATAAAAGAAACAAAAATTCACATTAAATATTTATAAGTCACAAAAATAATTAACAAAAGAATTAATAATTTATGAATAAAGGTATTCAAAGAAAAATATTAGTAAGTTTGACACAAGTAGAAAGCCCTCTAAAGAATAATGTGTTAACCTCGTGTCAACATGCTCGGTATGTCACCGTGGACCCGTGGTTATGACTCTCCTGAATGCATCGCCTGATGATCAGGTGACAGGTGATTTTTGAATAAAGAATACTGAGCGTTACTTCCGTCAGAAAAAAAATCTGAGATACTCCCTAGTCGCGTCTAAAGAAGTTTTAAGTACTTCAAAAAGATTAGACTCGAAGAAGAATAGAAGATAGAGAAAAGATAGAAGGATACCTTAGATACCTTTGCAAGACATGGGTTAGGTCATGGCCCGTGTGAAACGTGAAAACCCGGATCATATTATGATAAAATATCGTTTGAAAATCTCATTTTATACTTATTAACATATTAGGAAAGTTTCATGAATTATTATTCACGACAAGACCATGGTTCAGGAGCTTTCTCTCGTTACGGAACAATGTTGATGCTATCAGGGCTTTTGTTATACTCGACGAACAAAACATCTTGTTTTTTAATGTTCAATATTATTCTCTAATAAGTATTGAGATAAGATGACGTATCGATCTCATAGAAGCTTTGTGTATATCATTGAGCAAATAACCAGAATAGAGCGGTAATATTTTGTGTTTTGTATGAAAACAAATTCCTGCCTTGCGACGGTTCTGCGCTCTGATTGGCCGACTGATAGCAATTGATAGATGATTGGCCGATGGGACGTAAATACTAATAATTGGTTGGTCGAATTTATATTATATCAATGACAAATCACTGACCAGTTTCGGAATTTATAACTCACATTACTGCTCTATCCGGTTGATGGTGTATATTTACTTAAACATCATTCGATCTAAGTAGCTCTACTTATTAGTAGCTTGGCAGTAGTAATAGTAGTAGTAGCTTGATGTTAGTTTGTAAAAGCTACACTATTAACAAACAGAACTGGTGTTAGGCTCTTTTTAGGTTAGGTCTTTTTTTGTTACATTGGTTTATTCTTAGAGTGAATTATTGTATTCATATGTAGGTATCTGTAGAGACAGATATGTATTTCTCTTAGAGAAATACAAATATAAAAATATAATAGTAGCCATATTTACATAATCTAATGTTCATAAATTTCTTTGAGCAAATTAGGCTAGAAGTTAATGAATAAATATTTTCCAACAATTACACAACCTTAACCTAGCCACGTGGTAAGATCGTAAGAATTTGTTTTACCGGTAACTACTAGGAATGAAAAAAATAACAAATTTATAAACATACATAGAGATCCATGTAACGTCATCTATATTCGTCACATAAATTATCATTATTTGGCGAGATTCAAACCTGCCCCCAGTGTATGTAAAGTCCTGTCACCTGATCACGAGACCAGAAGTGCGTCACAAAAGGTGGTCTTATGAGGCCTACAGGCTATCTTTAAAAAATATTCCACTTCCACTTCTATCATTATTTATCAGTCTGACCTCTGTAGCTCAGTGGTAAGCGCGTTGGCGCTCAAGCCGGATGTTGCAGGTTCGAATCCCGCCAGGTAACAAAAATATTTTCTGTGTTCCTGGGTCATGTTTGTGTATTAAATATGTGTATTATATAACAAAAATCTTAAATATATGTATAGTATAAAAGTATTAAATATATTTCCGTTGTCTGGCACCCGTAACACAAATACTGCGAGAACTTACCACGGGAGCAGATTGACGTGGTGTGAAAGCGTCCATAGATATTATTATTACTATTATCAGTTGCTCACTAGTAAGATAAGATGACTATTGCCGTGGAATGGCTCATCCTATGCATACGTGCGACGGAGATCGATCGTGCCATTCAGTGAAAGAGACTTAGTGATGTTGAAAACCCTTCTGATATCAGAAAAAACGCATTTGTTACAGCAGCAGGATTTACCTTTCCTTTTCTGTTACAGCAACAGAGCGAGCGGTATTTATCTTCGGCTTATGAAGCGAGCTCGGAGCTCTCGCCAGTGGCCCCGGCTGCGTCTCCCGGCTCGCCCCGCGACTGCACTTCGTGCCGCAAGCGGGAGCCTCCAGATGAGCCCCCAGCGCCACCACCAGAGGACGCCTGCGCCGGCTGCGGGTCTCGCATCACCGACAGATACTACCTCCTAGCGCTGGAGCGCCGCTGGCACACGCCCTGCCTGAGGTGCTGCGAGTGCAAGATGCCGCTTGACTCAGAACAGAAGTGTTACGCTCGGGATAGCAATATATTCTGCAAGAACGACTATGTCAGGTAAGATTTAAAAATCCATTAGAACTTACCACCAGACCGTCTGTTTTTTTATAAAAGAGGGTGTAAATGGTCAGCGACATCCATAGACACCTGCTTGCTACACCGGGAGATTAGCAAATATAAGGTGCATTGGCGGTTTTTCAAATATGAGTTATACTATTTCCTTGAGCATTGATGGTCCCTAAGTCGTATCGTATGTTTACCCTCTTTTCAATGAACAAAATACGATTTGCCTCCCCGACATCAGCGCTATGTCGGACATAGCGCGCAGTGGGACTTGCGAAGTCTGCAACTACAATTCGTACAGAAGAGAATTTTAATTTAGGCTTAATTAATGAAACTTGTCCAGATGGTATACGGGTTGATGATGATGAACCATATCCTACATTATAGGATTGTATGCCAGATAAAAAGGTTATTACAGCCAACATTATAAAACTCTTTCCTTAGAGAAAATCAATGAATGGGAAAGCAAAAAAAGATCTTTATAATAATAACCAATTTTTATAAACTTTACAAGATGCTCTCGTATTTTAATCATGTATCTTTACAATCTCAACTTTTTTGCCATGTTTTTACAAGCATAAATACATAAAACTAAATGAGATCTATCTATACATACGAGACTCAAGTCATTTAACTGCCATTACCATATTTTACTTCGCTGTGTTATAACGTCTATATCTCACACGGCTGACATAATGATTTAAAGATTGGCTACATCTTGCTTTACAGTTCCCATACCGATATAAATCATATTAATCTGCATTGTACATCATATCATTCTTGTAATTTTGACAAATTTTATGTTGTCCGAAATGTTAACCAGTGTTTAAGATGCTGCATTAAATGTGACTGGCAGGTTTTTGTGTTTATGATACTTTTTATGAATATACGCGAAGTTTTTCTGCAATGGAAACCAACATACCGATTACAATTAGTCTACCTAATCTTGGCTATAATATTATATATTATATAATATTATATATCAAAAAAGATCTCATTTCAAGCAGCGCCTTTGTTGAAAGGAGATCTAGTAACCAACATTCTTCTCAGTGAAGTTTCTACCGCCGGGAATTACGACACAGAAGTTAGTTGTGAGATCGAAACTATTCCGTGTTTTTTTTTCTTTAATGCTGTAAAATGCTCTGAGGCATCCCGCGGGGAGTGGGTCTTCCCAGGTAGGTATGTGGGACTCGCTGCGCCCGAAAGCTGATAAGTCGACGCAGCTCTACCCACTAAAACCCGGCGAGTGCCACCAATGTTGTCTTTGGTGAGGTGCCCCGCATTTATTGAGCAAATAGGGCACCACGACGGCTAGTTAGTCCCTCAAGGGACCGACACCACCTACACAGAAGGATCGTCCCGCACCACAGGACAACCCCTCTCAACGTCGGGACAGTGCAATGGGATGAGGTTCCCATCCTCGTCCCTTGTGTCTTGCTCTTTTGTACCCCTCTTCTTATAAGAGGGGTACAAAGAGCAGCTCACTCGGTTCAATTTGCTTAGCCCAAGGTACTGGGCCCACCCTAGGCTACTGAACCCCACCGCCACGACAAGGCCTGAACCATGGTGGGGAGATGTAATACCTGGGAAATAGCATTGACAAACTTTGTGATATTTACAGTGACATTAATGATTAAAGTCATAATTTTTAAAAAATAATTAGCCCAAAATATTATCAAGACTTGCTTTGAGCCCACCATATTATTAAGATTAAATAGTGTTAAGTCCAATTAGCTTGTATTAACACATTTGCAGAAATTCAATCTAGGTCTAATCAGTGCAGCCTCATTGGTCTTTGATCAGCCAGTGACACGATAGGTTGTTAGCCTTAGCTCCCGAACTTTTACAGGTTAGTTTCGGTGCAATGTCACAATCCATCTAATGGAATATTGAACAAAGGATTTTCTATTTATATTACCTTTGCCCCGCGGTTTACTGGCCTGAAACAAAAAAAAAAACCTTTTTAAATAATAGCATAATATATAGAGCT
Organism: Helleia helle; assembly: GCA_963853865.1. Classification (NCBI taxonomy): domain Eukaryota; kingdom Metazoa; phylum Arthropoda; class Insecta; order Lepidoptera; family Lycaenidae; genus Helleia; species Helleia helle. Next base: position 14,524,873 of record OY971420.1, read on the forward strand.
ATATAATAAAAAATAACAACATTTTTCAACACAACGGTTCGTTTCAGATATAAGCGCTCTAAAATATCCTCTGCTTATTTACTTGGTACAGTCATCGAGAGTGTAGTCATAGCCAAAAAAAGTTTTCAAAAATCTGTCGTGTGATCTTAATATTCTTTTTAGTAAATGTAAAAGTTTGTAAATTTGGATATTTGTTATTCAAACAGCATAACAAATTTTGGTGAAAACTCACATACGAATAACCTGGATTAGCTCATATGATACTTTTTTTGAATGCAAAAGTTATCAGAAGCTAAAGTTTAATAATTCTGCACTAAATTGCAATTTATAATTTATTAACTAAAACTAGCTGTTGCCTGCAGCCTCGCCCGCGTTACTCAACTCCTATAAGTCAGAGCGCGATGTTTTATAGCCTATAGCCTTCCTCGATAAATAAGCTGTCTGACACTGAAAGAATTTTTCAAATCGGACCAGTAGTTCCTGAGATTAGCGCGTTCAAACAAACAAACAAACTCTTCAGCTTTATAATATTAGTATAGATTAAAATTAATATTAAAAATGATCCAAAAAAGTATCGTGAACTGAAAATGTGTCCCGGGAGTCTTATACATATAATAATTTGAAGGTATTTTAAAGTTTTGGCGCCGAAATCCATCACGCGCCCAGACATATCTGATGAACGTTTTACAGCTATCCCCGGTCACAACTCACTCCTATCACAGACGGACACATCTCAATGACATCTCCACGGGATAGCTCACGGGAATGGGTGACGAGAAACCGCGTTTATGTTAATTGTAATTTTACCCCTGGACAAACATTCGACATAAAATTTCTATAGATATTATGTGTCCGCGGTTAAACTAATGCTTTTTACATATTATATAAATTGACTAGGTAATTTATTATTTATTTTATGTGATTTATTTTTAATATACTAATCTCCATTAATACTTGACCGTTTTTATTTAGTTTTGCTAATAATGCTTTTCATAAAACGATGAGCTCTTGGCAAAGTGATAATAACCGCACGGATCGATCCATCAGGTTAGGCTACACTTGCCGGTGTTGGTTGCGGAGGTTGGGTAACCATCTTTACATACCAAGACTCCTCCAAGTCTCCAAGCACGTTATACCGTTGGTGCTGACTGTCATTGGTGGCGGTGGGGCTCAGTAGCCTAGGGTGAGCCGCTGCACCTTGGGCGAAGGTGCTAATTGAGCCAAGGAGCCTCTTTGTACCCCTCTTATAATAGATGGGACAAAAGAGCAGGGGGAAAGGACGGGAACCTCACACCATTATACTGTCCCGACGTTGTGAGGGGTTGGTCTGTGGTGCGGGACAACCTCTCTGTAGAGGTGGCGTTGGTAACTTGGTGGACTGACTAGCCGCCGAGGTGCTCTATTTGCTGATCCGGGGCACCTCACCAAAGGCGGCATTGGTGGCACTCGCCGGGTTTTAGTGGGTAGAGCTGCGTCCACTTACCAGCTTTCGGTCGCAGCGAGTCCCACATTCCCACGTGAAGAGACCCACCTACGGGATGCCTCAGAGCATTTCCCGGCGTTAAAGACAAAACAAGTGGTGGGTCTTCCACAGTCGTTACAGATCATCAGAAGCCCGAAAGTCTGACAACCAGTTACTGGGCTGTGGAGGTCAAAAAATTGCTTCATTTAAAATACTGCTAAGCAGAAGAAGATTGCTTTAAAAAAATTCAATTTTACGATGCATTTTTTCTATTGTTAAAAAATATTTTTGCTATATAACAGTTAATTAAGATTTAAGTTTTTTCTCTAACTAATTACAGCGAGTAAATAACGTTATAAAAATTTGGTAATTTAGATAACAGTAAACTACTGTTGCGTGTTATTATGAAGAAAAAATATGAGTATTCTTTTTCATAACCTAAAGTATTACAGTCACTGATGGCTGAAGTTAGTATATTAAGCTAATAGCTATATACATATTTTTTTAGCTTCGCCATTTCTCTGTTGTTTCGCAGTTTGTATTTTTTTATTACATGGCTCTGGTATATGAACGTACATTGTAACAATGTACTGAGGCGAAAACAATGTTCCTTTTAAGTGTAATCTGGCCACACATACAGTTGCAATAAAAAGAAAACAATATATTACATTTGAATTTGGAACATGTCATTCTCATATGAATATTAATTGCGTTAAATATTTTGGCGCGAAGCGTTGTTGAGTGTTCTTATAGTGGAATTAAAATGGAGTGTAGTAATAAGAATTATATTGCTGTCATAATATTATACAAAATAAGAACAGACAATTGTACACAAATGCTAGTTTTAAGACTCCTTTCTCTTGTTACGAGTCGAGTGTTTGTTTACCGGGCAATACCATGCAATGAGACTCCTTTCAATAAAGATAATCAAAAGCAGTGAAAGAGGGAATCCGAAGAAATATTGTCGGAAGTAAAAGATTTTCTAGAAAAATGAATGTAATATTCATTTTTGATTTTGAAGATTTTTGTAGTTAAGAGGAGTCTTCTAAATCTCGAAAAGAAAAGATTTTATACATATGACACATAAGTACATATAAAAAAAATTGGTCAGGTCTTCTGCTCAAAAAAATTGTGAGTAATGAAATAATGAATGGGGTATAATTAGGAAATAAAAACATTTTCTAGGAAACTAACTATATAACATACCCAGGTCGGTAGGTTATTTCACAAGTTATCGTGAAAGTTGGTTGAATTTTTTCGTTTCTTCATAGTTGGCTAATTTTATTGATGTTTTGTCTTGTTTACAATTCAAGTTTGAACTTGGATATTTACGGTGGGTTTACCTGCTCTTTTAAATAAAAAAAGTAAGCAAGCAAAGTTGATTTTGCTTTTTTATTGGCGCAGCTCTGGTGTCAATTCCATTATCCTGGAATATTTCTGGGCTAACTCGTTCATAATACTAGCGACGGTGACCATTTATATCAGTTTGCGTGTCTACTAACATAAAAATGATATTGTAGTATATCGATACTTGAAGGCCTTATACAACACTTTTTAAAGAGGGTTCTTTACGCGGCGCGGCAGTGTGTATGTGAACATTTTATGATTAGGTAAAGATTTTAATTTCGGCTTTTATTTACATTTTTTTAATAAAGCATACTTTTTTCTTTTGGGTTTGCTCTTTATTAATAGTGAATTCACTATTTAGAATATCTACCCTGATAAATGTAAAAAAAACGATTTTACGTGGCGATTCTACTATAAACCGGTTTTTAGTTACCTAACTAGAGCTATCCAAGCCATCTCTTGTAGTTTCGTAAGTGTGTGACACTTCTACGTTATTATAATATTTAATTATATAGGCAGATATAGATATTCTTGTAAGTACATATGTATACAGACCTCCAAATGGCCTATAGGTATGTTTCCTTTGAGAAAGTCATGGAAGAATTATTAACTAAAATATGTGGGTCTAACAAGCCCATATTAATAGGTTGGTGACTTTATTATTAATTTCCTAGAAAATAATTCCACCGCAGTTAGATTCACATCACTGTAAAAATCATATAATTTGACTAATCTATTTTCAGAACCAACAAGAATTTGTAGTTCCGCAGCTACATGTATTGATAATATTTTTAATAATTTAATTTCAGTCCACAAATAAATTATCAACAAGTTGAATTCTGATTACTGTGGTCAATTGGCCGGATTGCATATAAGTTCTAATAGTAAAAATTGTAAGAAAGAAATGTGTTTATTCTCGTGAATGTAAGATGTATTGAGAAATTTAGGAGTTGTATAATGGCCAATATATTTGAAAGATTACAAAAGTCCAGATTTAGCTTTTGGTAAATTGTTTAAATTAATTAATACACATTTTAAAGCCGTCAGTTCCACAAATTGTATGATATATGTGATTATTAAGTGTACGATCTTTTTTTATAAAAAATTGTCTACGTCGTACTGTTTGTTAGTGTTTTGTAATTTTATTTTTTAAATAATGTACACCCTATTGCTTAAATTATGGTTCTTCTTGTGCTGCATTAGGTCAGCTGGAAGAAATTTCACTGTGGCACAAGCTGCACCTTTGTACCTGTTTTTTTATAGTTTCATAGTTTTGTATTTAAGTTTCCTGTGTACATAAATAATTAAAAAAAATAATAAAAAGGGCTTTAATGATTGAGAAATATCAGGAATCCACAAAAGTAGACGTAAATTGTATGATCTTTATCAAGAACGGACATATAATCAAAATCAATCGTTTTAATTATTAAAAATATGTCAAAATTAAAAACGCACACAATATAATAAAAACAACTTGGAACTAAAGGATATAACTGGGACAGTCGGTAGTTGTAGCTCTGAATTAAGTTAAAATATTGAAAATAGAATAATTAAGTCTTTGTCGGGAAGAAGTTGCGACAGTATTTCAGAAATACTACTTTGCTGACATTCCAATTTCAACTACAAAAAAAATAATCTCATGTCCTGCCATTGCTGAATCATTGCTTAAGGCGAATGTCAAAGAATGTAAAGCTAACTGTAAGTTTAAAGGAGCAAAATATATTATAAATACTATGAAGTAATAAATATACTGCAGATTTATGGGGAATATATGTAAAAGTAGTAACTAATTTCTATAGTTGACGTAATGGCATCCCATTTAGCATTTTTTTTTTAATAAATGTATTGAATGTGGCATTTTTTCTGATTAAACGAAGCATAGTAGAGTCTTTCCTCTTTTTAAATCTGGCAGTACATCGGAAGTTACAAATTTTCGTCCAATATCAATACTCCCCTCCCCTCATTCAGTAAAATTTTTGAGAAAAATATGTTGTTGTAACTTTTTACTGAGTTTTCCGTGACTTATCCAAGGCGTTTGATTATGTACAACATGAGACATTGATCAGAAAATTATGCCATTTTGGGATAGACAGCAGCATATGCAGTGAGAAAAATAAGACAGTTTACTGATAAACATTCAGCGCCAATAGTATATTTGAGCTACTTTCATGCATTATGTCTTATGGCATCCTCTTATGGGGAAATTCTGTCAATATAAACAACGTTTATGTGCTGTCGAAGCGGGCTATTCGTGCAATTTACAAGTTTTCTCCCTCTTTTTTCCCCCTTTCTTCACATCATTGAGAGTTTTAGAGAAAAATTTAAATAACTAAAAAAAAAACGAGTTCTGACTGTCGCCTCTCAATACATCTTAGAAAATTTAATAGTAATAGACACAGGTTACATGCACCAGTGACGAGACTCTCTTTTTGAATCTCTTTTCAGATTTTAAATATCTTAAGTAGTTTTTGAGATATAAGCAAAAGAAAAAACCCCTTTTTCAGTTAATTGTTTGAAACTATGTATTGTAATCTTAATTTTTTTTCTAAAACTATCGCATGTAGTGACTAGCGACACCTCACGAAAATTTTTAGGAGAAGGCGTAGTTTTGACCTAAAAGGCACTTGATGACTAGACTAAAAGTTCATTTTGTGCTTTTTTTGTACAAATTATATAAATAAAATGTCTCTAATTTGTGATCCAGGGAGGCTCGAGGAAGAAAAGGTTAGGAAATCCTGCTAGACCCCAAAATTTCGCCTTCATAGGTTTTTTAGTTAATATAATTATGATCAAACGACGTAATTAATGATAACGAATATTGTAATAACAAATATGCGATGTACATAAAAAATAGTTGATACATGAATAGCGGGCATTCATCGATTCAGATAAAATGAATTGTGACACGACCGATCGTCATGTCCGATGAGAGTTGACGCCAGAGACGCTTTTGTGAAATCGTCGAAAAATATTAATGATCACCCGTGGTCATAGTTTTACGTTATCTATAAAAAAATCAACATGTACTCGATTAAGCTGGTTTATTTTGTGGAATAATTATTGTGTGTGAACAATATTAAATTGTGAGATGTTTGGTATTTAAAATACAACGCTTATCAAAGTACCACATTCCACTGTTGAACTTACGTCTAGTAATAGCCGGTTACATAACGAATTTAGTGAGTTGTAATAACAATAATTTACAACAAACTTCGTGAATTTTGGCTGATATCTAAAGTATCTATAGATATATATTAATATTCTTTTTGTTTAGTTGAACGCGCTTATGTCTGGAACTGAAAAATTCTTTGGTCCGAATTCAAAAATTCTTTTTTTGTTGAATAGTCCGTTCATTGGAAATAGTTATAGGCTATATAACACATCGTACTACGACCAAAAGGAGCGAAACCATAATGAAAAATTAAGCAAAAACGGGAAAAGCTCTATCTTTTGAGACCTTTTATTGCGTGCGCTGTGAAAACTGTTAAAGTAACGTAATAATTATGTATGACTTTAAAAGTATGTCTACCTTTTAAGATTAACTCAGTACATAGGTATGTATAATGTTTTGATTATCGAATTTATTCCAAAATAATGTATGATTCGGGAAGAAGTTTTTATAGACATGATATTAATCGTCAAATACTTCGCGCGAATTTATAACGTGCAAGCCGATCGCCATTAGCTCTGCGAGGTACCATTCGGCTCCTTTCGGAATGGTTGTCCTGTCGTTTGTCGGTTGGATGGGAGTAGCAAGGGTTTGGCCATCTAGGCGTTCATTGAGGGAAAGCTATGTTTAGCAGCGGCTGTATAGAGGCTGATGATAATGATGATATATCAATAACTACTTAATTAATATTATAAAGGAGAAGGGTTTAATTTTTTGTTTGCTTGTTACGAATTACTCAAAAACTAATCGACCGATTAAAAAAAATCTTTAATCATAAAAATGCTATGTTAACATTGACTGACATAGTCTATAGAAAAAATCGTCATCAATCACGATATGATTGTAAATCCAAGTTAACGCAGGTGAACCTGCGGGAAATAGTAAGTAATAAACGAAGACATATCATTTCACTGTTTTTGAGTTTATTTCGAGTTCAGAGAATAGAAATTATAGGCACAGAAACGAAAAGCCGAATGTAAGGCTAAATATTATTAGTAAAAAATTATAAATTACCTACTAGTTTTATCATGCGATTCAGCTCGCGTGGAGTGGTGAATTTCTCGGGATCAAATGTAGCTTATATGTTTTTCTGGTTTACAAGCTACAACACCGCCATGTTTCATCAACAACCGTTCAGTAGTTTGGTCGTGATTGAGTACCAAACATCCAAACTTTCATATTTGTAATAAATATAGATATATAATTTTCATATAAACATTACTCATTGATTACATATCAAAAAGGAGTAAAGAATATTATGACAAAAACTTTGATAAATCTCTATTAGCGGTTTCATAACGTAAGCCCAAAATATCATGTTCGAAAATTAAAAATACAAATATCTGTAATGTAAACATTTTTGTCTCATGTCAGTCATCCGTCGGGGCTTGACCAATCAAACGGCGATGCGTCCAGCGAGATGCCATAAAGTCATTCTAATATACGCGTATACGTTGCGTTGAAGACTTTTATGAGCAATTTAACAAGTGTCTCGTAGCCCGGTTGCATTTGATTTATGTCCACATAACACACGTTTACGATGCACCTTTATTATTTCTTGAATTTTTCCCGCTCTAAGAGTTGATAAAGCTATTTGAGAGACGCCGGGCAATCGCCGACATCAAATAGTATCGATAGATCGCGCGCTAGTCAAGGGTTTTATTGGTACTTTGCTTATGAACAGGACGATGGTAAGGTCCAAAACTGGTTGGTGATGAAAATAAAATAGCATCATCATAATAATCCACAGGTTCAAGACACAGTCCGTGAACATAGTAGAATGTGAAAATCTCACCGTACGCAAACTGATAAAAAATAGTTTTTATTATAATGATCAAAATTCGCAAAAACATGCGAACACAAATTATCAACTCGTATGCATCCTTTGCTAAAACTAATCCAATCAACCTAAACAAATAACATGATTTATCGCATCTTGGCGTTCATTGAGGGAGGCCTATGTTCAGCAGTGACCGAATAGAGGCTGATGATAATAAAGATGATGATGATGATTTATAAAGGCATAATGTTACGTAAAAATATTAACAAACCCCAACAAAACCGTAATAAAATCCGTAACAAAAGTTCAATTATTAAGAAATGCTAATATTATAATGTAAGGAATACGCGATATGAACTCTAGATTAGTTATCATACCCTGTAATTATGATAGCCTAGTTCTAAATCTAATAAGTTATATTTATTCATCCATAATATATGGATTTACATAGTCACTACACAAATAAACGTAAACAGAGCCTTGAACCAATTCGGATTTATGTAGCAACAATAATATCAATTTGACACTTACAGGAAAATAGTGAACTTATTAAATAATCTCTAACATTTGTACAAAATTGTTCAAAAGGAAAAATTATATGAATAAAGATGCCTATTAACATACATAGTCCATTAAATATTGTTATACAACTCACAGTTACAATAAATTAAAATAGATTAGGCATTTTTCTGAATTGAACATTTTACTCTAATAAAGAAACAATGTGGGACAGTCACTCTCATAAGCGAAGTGTTGAGAGTGCTCTACTCTTGACAATCGATATGTCAAAAAAAGCAGTTTTCTCTACGAATAAATAGACTTATTATTTATTCGTAGAGTTTTCTTGAATATGAAATTGATTTTTTATTATTTATATCGCACTTACAGGTTAATATGAGTGCACTTATATTAGGTCAAACAATTTGTTTAACATAGTAAAATAATAGCATCAAAAATAATCTTCTATCCGTCCGTGTTTTTTGTCTGTCATGACATGGAAATTGGTATAGTAAAAATATCTGTCGTTTAATTATTATTTATAAATACTATTATAATAAAATAATATATTATAAAATATTAATAGATTGTGTTGGACTGTCAGGGTGTAGGGTAATAACCCTATGGTTTTGCCGACCAGTGCAGGAGGCATTACTGTGTTGGTGGGGGAGGACCTTGCGTGGCAGCCGTATGGCAAAAGCCTAACGGTTGCTCTGCGTCCAGTCCTCGAGCGGTGGATGCGCCGTAAGCGCAAATCCCTCACCTTCCGTCTGACACAGGTGTTCACCGAGCATGGTTGCTTTGGTGAGTACCTCTGCCATACGGGCCAGAGGAAGCCGGTGACGGTATGTCACGCTTGTGGCTCTGTGTCGCGATCTGACGACGGTTATCGGAGGGGACTTGTCTCTGCTGAGCGACATCACCGCGATGCTCGGTGAGGACGAGTCTGATACGACGATGGTCTCCTCCTGCGAAGCAGGAATGTCCCAGAAAGAGAGGAGGCCACCAACGAGGCCTCCCACGCAAGCCACTAACGGGGGCTAACGGGGGTACGTAGGAGGTGTTACTTAATGCATCTTGTGCTCGTTTCGGGTCATGCTAGAAACCTGGCCCAGTTAGGTACGACGTACTATGCTTAGTGGCGGTCGGGCAGTTCCTCCCTTGCAAGGGGTAGTCTGGCCTTCCCCAGGGCCAGTTTGTCGTTTAGGTAATCCTGTTGCCTGCAGATCCGGGACCCTCGAAAAGCAGTTGAAGGCGTTCGCAAGTGTGAGTATATAGGTCCAGGAGCCTTACCCGAGGTAAACCTGGATCATGCGAAAGCATTAACCGGCGTCATCAAAAAAAGGAAACTTCACCATGACGTCTCTTTTTGACAGTCGTAGTGCGCGCGAAATGTAAAAAAAAATATTCTCGCAATATTTTCCAAACGCGCCAAGTTAGAAGATATTAAAGAAATTCAATCTTATGATTTAGTGGAATATATTGATGTTATTAATTTTATCATAAAGTAAAATTTAAAAAAAAACGTAAAAAAAGTAAAACGTTGGTCAAACACATATACAAATGAAGCAGGGCTGTTGATGACCCATAAAACAAATATTTGTTGGAACAAAACATTATTAATGAAGTATCAGTAGCACTAATTAAATAACAGTTCTCCCGTGTTCAACCTCTTTTGTTATCAATAGATTTATCTGCCATAACACAGTAAATGAAATTTTATAGGCGTGAAGAAGTTATTAATATGCAAACAATTCTAAAAATAATCCACTATATTCGGGTTCAATTCTATAGTTCCTCAGTGCGCCCGCTGCTTCAAGCGTACTTTTGTTTATGACCCCTCATTGTTGTTGGAAATGTATGCGAATTGTTATATTTTTACTGTATTATATATTACTTATTGTTTACGAAAATACGGTTACTATTGTTCTGTGGATGAGAATTAGGCAATAACTAATAACTACAATATCGTAGCGTTAATATAACTTATAAAAATGTTAAGGTCGAATTTGAGAGCACCTTATCTGACCTAGAGATTTTGAAAAATGTTGTATATATATAATATAAGCATATAATGAGTCTATAAGGTGCACAAGTCTGTCGCAACCTGGATGATTGCAACAAACCTCTTGGAACCATCTTACGCTCGGTATATTGTTGGCAGGGATTTGAAAACGTGAAGAACTAGCATAGCCTACACAGATAAAGAAAAAGTGCATTTAATGGCAGCTGATTGGTTGCTGCTACATATTCTAGGAAAACAGGGCCGTTGAGTTAATTGAAGTGGGCGATGGAAGCTTTTGGAAAGACCGTAATTTAGATGACATGAAAATCTGCATTGAGTTTCCGATTTAAATTGGATGTATGATGCGAATAGCAGAGGATCAATAAGCCTTTGAATTCATTGAAATTGCCTTCAGCAGTGGTTTATTTTGTATCTACGTATGTAATTTAAGCCGTATATTTTATTCAAATTCAATACTATATTATGCATAATAAATGTTTAAATTTAGTGAAATTAAAGAATTATATGTAGTAACAGTAGTCTGTTATTCTATGATATTAACATTTCCATCTATAGATAAAGTTTAATTACTTAACGTACCGTATCTTTATTGCTACTCCTGTGGCGTCTTATCTCATCTCGATCCAACATGTTCATGAACAATTTTTATACTTTCTCGACGGAATTTTGTTATTCACCATGGGCAGTCTGAGGCATTCCGTAAAATATTTATTATATTCGCTCCAGTTTGGGGAGCAATAGAACAAGTATTTCTTTTATAATAAACAAGGTATTTTATGTTACTTTTACGTTGAAGTCTGAGATCAGTCATTCTATCAGACCGTGTCGCCAATAAACCTTCTTGACAAACTTTATGCGGTTCGAAATTTATTCGCGGCGTCTTGTTTGTTTGTAATAAGTGCCAGTATTGCCCGTCGGCGTGTAACGAGGCGGAATTAAATTTGTTGCCAGCTAAAAATTATATTCCGTCGGAAGCTCGCGTGACGTCACGGGCAGTGCTCTTGCGCATTGCCTGACGGATTAGTACGATCAAACTCTCGAGAAACACGCGAACAGTTATTATAATTTTTTGTATAAGGTCAAGCAGTTTTAACGTTATATTTATATGCCCCCATGACAGACCACCCAGGAAATATATTTTATCATGTTTTTATTATTAATTAGTAACTAGACAGTAATAATTTTTTTACGTTTAAATTTCACAAAACTACAAATGTGATATAGATTTAATTATTGAATATTTTTTTCTATATTTCACTTAGTCTAGGTTAAAGAAGTCCTATGTAAGGATGTAAAATAATAATTTGAGTACTTATTAAAAAGATTTAATTTTATCCATCATTCGTTCAATATACATATGTTCATCATCAGTCTTTATCCATCCACTGCCTCCTTCAATGAACGCCAAGACGGCATATCCCTCGCCACCGCACGGAGATCATCTTCCCACCTGGTTATTGGCCGACCAACACTTCGTCTACTTAAATACGGCCTCCACTCTTAAACCTTATTGATCTCTTATTCGATGTTATTTCATCATAATAACTGTTACCATAATAATAGCTATATTTTTAAAATAAAATAAAACTTTCTTCAGCATCTATGTTTTTAATTACATCAATGGTGCAAATATTTTGTTTGCGTGATTATAAAGGAACCATTGAGTCGTTGATTGTAAGTTCTCGTTGGGATTGTTTGGGCTGCCGGCCGATCAAGGCTGCTGATAACGAATCAAATAAGATATGGTTATTTATGGATTGGATATTTATGACAGAGTACGATAATGAAGGGTAGCACCTTCCTGTACACTTTAGGATTAATAATTCATATTCAGTTCCACCAATTAATGAGTTAATGACTATGTAAAATATACTCAGGCTAGTAGGTACATTTTCATTCCGGCCCCAATCATACCAATATTTAAAGTACTCGTTTTTATGTCCATGAAATGCCACCTTAAAGTCTTAAACCATCGATATCAAATTTTGATTTATAGTTTCCTTTGAGACATTGCAATGCACTGAAGTTGTTCTCGTTTTAAATTATTAATTAATTCAGTGAATAATATATTTTCAATAATCAAAAATATTAATCTAAATACAAATAGGGAATCGCGTTAGCCCTATAAATGTAAACAGTGTTGTCACGCACTCCAAAGACGGAGTTATCGATATCGCGTCCGGGTCACCCGGGCCTAGTACTGTCAGATATGGGCCACAGAGCCCACATAATACCTATATTATCGCACTGCTCCCTCGAGTGCGCCGCTTTGGCGCCACACGTATGGCGCAATAACGATGCAGAATAATATAAAAAAAAGATAAAAAAACCAGGAATATTTATATCTTACCGAAAACAATGTATAAATAATTGAATAGATATTTTTTAAACTTAAAATTAAATTGAAGTAGAATGAGATCAGTTTAATTTAACAGGAAATAAATGCGATCTGATAATGTAAGATATTATGTTTAATTAAATATGTTTTATCGTTTATATAATTAATCGTTTTATTTTTTAATCAGTTTATTTAAATTGATAACGGACAAAAGAAATAACAAGTAGATTAGAAATTCTAAACGGCAATATTAGATTTTTTGTTTCTATTATATTATGTTTTTTTTTTAAATCTTTATTTAATTAAAAGGCTTTGTCACATAGTGAACATGTCAGCCCTTATATTATGTTTCTGTAGAAATGGCAATAGATAGACAATGAAATGGGTAAACTATGCATAAAATAAAAATTACCCAGAATTACTTTCAATCACGCCTCGATGGATTACCCATAGCCAAACAACAGTCTCGCAGTCGATCAAAGTCTAGATAAAATCAGTACTAACTGTTCCATAACAATATTCCCACAGATACACAGATGGGGAATCGCGTTAGTGTAAAGACAGACGATTTAAGATAGTAGAACATAGGAGTAAAATATCATTATGATTTATTTCACCAGTCCAATCACATTAGCATCATACTATTCGCAGATTGTCAACCCACACCCAAGGTCGACTGTCTACTCCACATACCATAGATATACTCCGTGGTCAACTCAAAGTTCAAACCCATATTGTAATTTATAGTAAATATTTACGTTATATAGTAGGCATTTAACATATAAATTATGAACCAAAAGAGGTTTCATTTTATTATAATATTATGCGATGTATAAATCGTAATAATGGGTTGAAGCCAAGGTCATTGATGTCTGAAATGTAAGTTGGCCTTTACACCCATTGCAGCACATGGTTAATGCAGAGTAACCTCTGGTCGAGATAGCTTATCAGTAGTGGTGGGCAGGCACAAAGTACACGCATCAGCTGCACGCATGCCACTTGTGGGTATAGAGTTTATGGAAATGTTACTTTATTATTCCTTATTTTACTTGTCTATGTGTGAACATCACTAAGAAAGTTTTTCAGACGTAGCTTAATTTTTGTTATTGAAAATTTTAATTTCTATATGTATTTCTACTTTTTTTATTTTGCACATTGTTACATTTAAATTATCTTTATTTGCAACACCTCATATTCGCTTAGACTGATGTTTAAGCATCTAGATTAAATGAAAAATATTAAACATTAAAAGTGATTGAAATTGATTGTGCTAATATGAAAACTCACCCCACCATGGTTCAGGCCTTGTCGTGGCGGTGGGTCTCAGTAGCCTAGGGTGAGCCGCTGCACCTTGGGCGAAGCTAATTGGGCCAAGAGGGCTTTTTGTACCCCTCTTATAAGAAGAGGGGATAAAAGAGCAGGGAAAAGGGGTGAGGATGGGAACCCCATTGTACTGTCCCGACGTTGGGAGGGGTTGTTCTGTGGTGTGGGACGAGCCCTCTGTGGGGGTGGCGTTGGTCTCTTGCGGGACTGACTAGCCGTCGAGGTGCCCTGTTTGTTTACTAGATCCGGGGCACCTCACCAAAGGCGGCATTGGTGGCACTCGCTGGGTTTTAGTGGGTAGAGCTGCGTCCACTTACCAGCTGTCGGGCGCAGCGAGTCCCACATACCTCAGATGCCTCAGAGCATTTCCCGGCGTTAAAGATAAAAAAAGAAAAAACTCAAAGTTGCAAGTACATATATTTTCGTAGAAATCTGAGGCGTATTAAAACTTTTGTCGTATCCAGTAAGTTTATATGTGTGTTCCGCGATGTCACCAAGAATATCATCTCTCATGTTAGTCACCTCTATGAGATAAACTTATGAACCCATTACACGTATAACAATAGTGTAGTATTGTGTACAATCAGATTGCCAGTTGAATCTTTGACTACATCATTTCGTTTTTTCTCTTGCTATTTGTGTGTTCTATAAACATTTTATTGCGTCTCCGATCATTATCTATTTTATTCACCTTACATTTTTTGAAAGTAAATAACGCAATTAACTTTGAGTTTCACTAGAACATTTTCAATTTATTTTATTTATTTATTTTTATTTTATTTATTTATTTTGCGCGAAAGATTATTTTTATCGATTCATATTTTATTAGAATACTTAGTAAAGGGTAAACACCCTTACCTTTTCTTTAATTTTAATAAACATTCTTATTAACTCTTGAAGAAATTTTGAATTATCTGAAAAAAGCAATGGATTAATGCTCACTAAAATAAAACTCAAAAGTGGTACAAAAATGTTATACAGTCATTGAGATATATAAAAAAATTCGGGAACTCAACCAGGCAACCAAATATCCAAGATACATGTCAATTTTTTTTTCTAGCTGAATAACAAAAGGAAATAATTTTTTGCTTCAATAAAATGGCTCAAAGATTAATACAGATTTAATTTTGTGTCATTCAAGTCCGCGTGGGCGATGCCGCGGGCTACAGCTAGTACATATTAAATACAAATTGAAACTGATATAATAAATTTGACAACGATATATCTGGCTAACGGTATGATTTCTTGAAATCGTTTAAGTCATTGTAAAAGTAACCCTCGGCAGTGTGTTTATAAAAACATTTGACCTATTTGTTGTTCGCGCAGATGCCCCCAGCGGAAGCGAAACTTTTTTTCGAATGAAAAGTAGGACTCTATGATCTTGTAATAAGAGCGATCGGGATCTTTTATATTTGCGGTCTAAGGATTTGTTGACAAATGAATGATGACAATTATATTGTGTGGTTGTTCCCTTTGTGCTATTGACGACTCTATTTTGTTGTTGGGCTAGCGGTTGTTGCACAGTATTTTTTTTGGGTTTATTTATCATGTTTCGCATTTGGAATGAAATAAGATTGAACTCTATGAAATTATTAAAATGAATATAAAATCATTAATAACTACAATTAAGCGGCGGCTCCACCGCGGCGCCCAGAGAAGTTAAAGCACCGTTGTCAAGTTTCGCTTTGCAAAAAAAAAAAAGTAATTGTTACCACTGCAACCCACGGACATTAGTAGAAGAACATGTTTATTATAGGTAAGTTGTAGGCACAAAAATTAAAGCAACGGAATTATTTTATTACTTTTCAGTTTTAATTTTTTTGAAGTCGAAGTGAATTAGTTAGAAGATGTTTATTTTTTTATAGTATTTATTACGATGTTATTGTTTATAATGTTACGCCTTCTTATCAATCCTGTGAATTCATATAATTAATGAAATTAATATACCATTTTTTTTTGCGTTTCATAGAGTCTTTATTGTTAAACCTTTTTAGCGGCAAAAGCGGGAAAATACGTGCATAATAATATGTTAAACAAATTCAATCGAAATAAAGTTAAAACACAGCAAAAAATATTATTCAAATTCACACACAAGAATGGTAAACTAAAAATTAATCACGTTCATATAAAAACAAGAATGTGTCTGAATTGTCAAAATGAAATAACAAAAAATAGAATACCGCAAAGCTTCCCCAAAAATTTTGAATTAGCAGATAATACGGTTTTATGCTTCGGCGGGTCAGAATGTGGACTTGCAATACATTAACAGCTTGTTCGTCGTGGCATGTAACGTTGAGCTTATTTCATTGTTTCAGAATGCCGTCAATACAATACTTATACTATTGTGTTAGAGCTTTGAATTGTGTGTTTAACTTTATAAGTTGTTTGTACGAGCTTTCGATGAAGGGTAGGACTCTTGACTGTTTACGCAAACAAATCACATAATAGATTATTTATTTTGATTTTTTGAGTACACGCGACTCAAGTGTAAGTTGGCATTTATGGTTTGTTGGTTTAATTGTTACGTGTTTACTTGGTTTTATAATGATTTGTTTTATAATTGTTTTATAATTATTTGTTTTATAATTGTTTTATAATTATTTGTTTTATAATTATTTGTTTTATAATTGTTTTATAATAATTTGATCTGAGACGGTTGAAGTATATATTCGTTTTTTAAGTACTTTTTATGATATACTTTTATATTTAATACATATCAATCTATTTTGTATTTGGAAGTAACTTCTGTTTATTAATAAAAACTGCCAGTTTGTGTAACAATAGTGGTAAGGTCACCCCATCATGGTTCAAGCCTAGTCGTGCGGTAGGGCTCAGTCAGCACCTTGGTCGAAGCAAATTGAACCGAGAGAGCTGCTCTTTGTACCCCTCTTACAAGAAGAGGGGACAAAAGAGCAGGGGGACAAGGGGCGAGGATGGGAACCTCATCCCATTGTACTGTCCCGACGTTGAGAGGGGTTGTCCTGTGGTGCGGGACTTTGTGTAGGTGGTGTCGGTCTCTTGAGGGACTGACTAGGCGTCGAGGTGCCCCGCATCTATTGAGCAAACGTAAGAGCTGCGTCCACCTTATCATCTTTTGGGCGCAGCGAGTCCCAGATACCCGCCTGGTGAGTCCTCCCCTCCCCAGCGGGATGCCTTCTGAGGCATGCTCTGGCATTTAACCAGCGTAAAAGAAAAAAAAGTGTTTAGGTTAGTTAGATAGCTAAATACTGAATATATTCTTTTACGTCTTTCCTTTTTAGGAAACTAGAAGCGCCCTGCGGTTTCACACGCGTACTTCTCATTCCCGAGGTTGTACAGGAATATATTATATCCCATATGCTATTGTGATGTGTAAGCTATGTTATTGTAAAGTTTCATCTAAATCCATTGCGTAGTTTTAGTGTGAAAGAGTAACAAACATACATCCTTACATACTTTAGGATAATTAAAACGGTTTACCTTGGAGTCAGCACGTCTATATATTTAGTGAACAATATAAATATTTTTCACTTTGTTGGTTTTATTTTGAGTATAATATAAAAATGTTTTTATTCTGGTTTTGTTATAATAATGGTATGTTTGTACCTAAAGTATTTACTCATGCACTGCTTGATAAGTGCATTATTTTAAAGTATTTTAAGTGTTTCTTCCTAAAAATCCGATAAAATTATGAAAGAAATCTAAAAACAATAAGGGTGCGGCACCACTGCGGCGCTCGGAGAAAGCTATGCTCGTTTGTCAAGTTACGCTTTGCATGAAGATGTATGTGATTGTTTCAACTGCAACCCATAGACACATTACGCATTAATTGACATTTTCTTGGAATTGACATTTTAAATTTACACTCTCGCGTAGCTTTTGCGTGCGCCGCAGTGTAGCCGTGTCTTAAGGGTAATAGTGTACCATGTTAATAATATGACGCAATATCATATAATTACAATAAGACGCAGTTAGATGCACACGCGTCGAGACTATAAAACGAAGGAAGATTAATAGCCATTAACCTATTGATACGGCCTTACTAAGTAAAGCTTACCCTCTCGTCTTTCTCGTGTAAAATTCTATATTAAATTAAAATGATATCTAATTTGCATTTTTGGATCATGAATATTTATTTCATCTTTCGTAATAGTTTTATTATTTTAATCTGTTCAAAATTACCTGTGCCATTGCCACACAGATTGTATTTATAAAATTGCTATTTCTAACATTATTCCTACTATGTTATTGATTTAGTTAATAATTTTCATAAAAATGTTTTTATTAACCAAACATTAAGGTTGATTTTTTTTCAGTTTTTCTTTTAATACGATTTTACCGGTGGGAGGGATGCGCTGTGCTACGCCCCCGGCTGCATGGGTACCACCATTTTGCTTATTTTTTCCGTCAAACAGCTTTGCTATATTTCGGAGAGTAGGTTAAGATAGGAAGTATAATTACTGGCACAGAGACTTAACATCTTATGTCTCAGGGCAACACATAAATGAATTTCCTGCGCCAGTTCCAGGTAAACTGGTTTATGTTCATGGGCAACGTCGACCACTTACCTACCATCTGGGGGCCAGTTTGACTATTCAACTAAAATAAAAAATAAGCTCGAGTAAAATATTTAGATTTTTTACAAGGTAATTAATAAATTGGACAATATTATATTGGATAAATGAATGTTAATGGGTAATTACTACATTATAATGATTCCTATAATTTTTAAAACCTAGACCACGTTTATTTTTTTATTTTTTTATGAGGCAGAGTTATACTTTATTATTTGTATCGGCCGATTTTGTGTGAAATATGGTTTTTTTAGAAACATTTTTCACGTCATTTTTGAAACAAAAGAAGAAGGGTATATTATAGTGATAACAGTGACATAAGGAGTATAAAAATTTCATAATCTTTAAATATTTAAAAATGATGAATTATAATGAATGTGGGTACAGGTAGTAGCTAGTTAATAATATCTATGGACGCTTTTACACCACGTCAATTTGGTCCCGTGGTAAGTTCTGGAACCTATAGATACGGGTACCAAATAACGGAAATATATTTAATACTTTATATACTATACATATATTTAAGATTTTTATTATATTATACACATATTTAATACACATACATGACTCAGGAACACAGAAAACTTTGTTCCCTGGCGGGATTCGAACCCGCTACCTCCGGCTTGAGCAAAAACACGCTAACCACTGAGCCACAGAGGTCGTCAAAAGTTACGCAATAATTTATAGGGAATAGGATAAAAGTGACCCTATGACCTACTAATATACTATAAAACGATAACACACCCGTTCAAGGCGATATATAGCGATTAATTATCCGCGATTATTATTATTTTTGTTTATATTAGCGATATATTATTATTTATGTTGATTGAACAAGTATTTTAACGTGCCTAATATGGTCCAAATATTAGTAACCATTCAAATTTAATGAAATCCCTTACAATGAACTATGAAGGAAGGTGGTCAGATTTTGAGAATAATGAGTTTAAGGAATGTAGAGATGTGGGGGTGTCCTATGTTAGTCAGTTCCGGGACACTCCCCTTCAAGCGGCTGAAGGCAATTCGTAGTAATTTTAGTGCAGCCCGGGGGTAGTGGGGAGCGCCGGGAGTCATATAGCCTCGGGGACGACCCATCCCCGGGTGAATGCACAGAGCATTTCCAATGCGACAAAAAAAGGTAAGGTGCTTAGACGTCTACCGCTTACCATCAGTCGTCAGGACGTCTGCCAGTTTGCCTAATAAGGTCCATCATCAGCGAGTAGCATAGGTTATAAAATATTTACACTTCCCCGGGTGAGTGTGCCAAGCATTTCCAAATTCCACTGCGAAAATGTAGAGATGACTAAGTTTCTTTTTGTCATTAATTGTACTATAAAATCATGTGACACATAGTTTGTGGTCAAATTAAAGAAAATTAAATATTAATTATTTTACTAATGATTGAAAAATTAAGATGCAGTGTAAGGTTAAAAATATTCTATGACTACAACGATCTTTTGTTTGAATTATTTATATATTCTCTTTCTTTATAGTCATTAATTTGGATTTGTCTACAACATACACAAATAACACTATAATTATGTATATATTTCTTTTTAATTATCATAATTAATATTTAATGCATATTTATTATTTTTTATTTAAATTTATTATATCGGTAGTTGACCTACTTCCGTGTTCGATTAATTGTTAATGACAGCATAGGTAAATAAAATATAATTTGTATATTAATTATTATTCAGCGTCGAGTTTGTCGCATACTAATCAAAACTTTTTGAAAGTTTTTAACATTAAAACGGGTCGCTAATTCAAATTTGTCGTGTTACCCAGTGGGCACTAAGTCATAGGCGTTTGAATCAACAAGATACGAGCAGCGGGTGTTCATACGTGTATGAATAATAATACGCCAAGGAGTTACGAATCGAATTCCCATAGAGGCGTATTTTCTATTTCGCGTGAGAATCGCGGACTCTGTGGGCTGTCGGGACCACGCTGGCGACTATTGTGCAACCCCGGCGCACAACCACCATTGTGTGCGGGGTTCCTGCCGGGTTTCCGCGGGGTTCCTGCCGGGTCGTCGCCGGGTGTTTATTTGCAAACACAGCGCGTGCCCCCCCGCCGAGACAGAGACCCCTCGCGAGTTGATATTGCAATTTGTTACAAATTCAGCAACATGATACGCGCCTCCTATCCTTGGTACCGGGACGGTTTTGCAATTATGGTGTCAAAGTGAAAATGAATGTTATTTTTTCAGTTACTAATAAAAAAATATTAGTAAATGGATTGAAATAAGTACCTACATACTGCTTTTTAAAAAACACAAAGATGTTGGATGCTCTGTTACTTAATGAAATAGTAGTATGTCTGTCTAGTGTCCCTGAAGGATTTGCCAATATCAGAGTAAAGCTCAGTTGAAGTTGAGACGGAAAACTTTGCTTAGTGTAAGGCTTTGGGGGAGTGCAAGTCGTAAGAGCAAAATTAAAAGCTAAGAGATAAATCCAAAAAATCGTCGGAATTGTTGCCAGTTTTAACAATTTGAAGTGACGGGTTAGATATCTGAAACAAAAGACAAACAAACATGTATAAACATAGGTTAGTAGAAGATGGAATTGATTTTTGACTTTCCAAAACTTAAAAGATTACTCAATTTTATTATTGTGAAAACATTAGAATCCATTAGCTGGAACTTCGTGTACTATAAAGGCTTTCAATGTTATCAATGTGACACTGTAATAAAATGTAAAACGGTAGGAAACAAACGGAGAAATAAAAAACACATTTAGATAATGTTAATAGGCTATGTAAATTTCAAATGACAAATGTGGCTCAAGAGAGGTTGATTCAAAAGATACCGGATTTTCATCAAAGAAACCAACATCTATATCATGACTATCATTTTTGTGTACCTTAAAATAAACATGTCAATACATTTCAATATAAATTATTCCCGTAATTAAAATATTTAAGTTCAATGTTTGAGTATAAAATTTGACTGAAGAGCTTTTTAAGATAATATAAATTTAAGCAATAAACTCACTAAATTCTTCTCATGGCTTCAATTAACACTCATAAATTTTTGTATTTATTCCATTTACAATCAATACAATAAAACAATAAAAAACGGAGAATGAGAAGTATAAAATTAAATCTTAGTAACTATAAATATGAGACCGGAAAGATATTTTGGAGTATGTACTTACAAATAAACTAAAGGAATCTGCTTTTTATATTATTTCATTATAATAGTACTCTCATATTTATTTTATGCTATTTTATATGATGAGTGAATGGCCTATGCCGGGTAGTGAATGGAAAAAGATTGATAAAAATAATGATAAGTGAAATTTTGAATTATTCATTAATTATTAAAATTTCTTAACTATAATGTAATTTTATAATTTCGACTACTAAAAAGTAGTTTAAGCTTTTTATGTGTTACTAATAAGAATAAATTAAGTTATATTATGTTTCAAATTTAGTCATTAAAATGTTGGTTTAGAATAACAATTATTATTAATTAATTGTTATTACAATGGGAATACTTACACTGGGCACTACATAAAATATTTAATATAATTTTTTATTAATAAAAATATTATGTTCTGATAGTTGATATTAACTGGCAAATTTGCCCATGAACGGAAATGATTTTTTCCAAGATTATCTTATATTATGCCATACCAGATATGAATACAAGTTGATATACCTCCGTACTAGTTAATTGCACATGTTTTTGCGATACACAGAAAATATGCTTTAAGATATCCCGGAAGATTTAAGAGACTCCAGCTTAACCATCAAAGGAATTTATAAAAAAAAGTAAGAAAGCATTTAATGACGGTACGTAAGTATCATATATATATATATATGATCACCATCACATGGCTTTTTTAAGAGATAAATAGAAATAGCAAACGTAAATGTAGTACAACGTGTCTTTATTCAAGAGAGTCCACAAAGTATATATATTCTACGTTTGAGAGATGAGATATATATTATACGTTCAGGCCTTGACGTGGCGGTGGGGCTCAGTAGCCTAAGGTGTGCCCAGCACCTTGGGCGAAGCTAATTGAGCCGAGGAGGCTCTTTGTACCCCTCTTATAAGAAGAGGGGACAAAGGAGTAGGGGGCAAGGGGCGAGGACGTGGACCTCAACTCATTGTACTGTCCCGACATTGGGAGGGGTTGTTCTGTGGTGCGGGACAACCTCTCTGTGGAGGTGGCGTCGGTCTCCTGAGGGGCTGACTGGCCGTCGAGGAACCCTATTTGCTCATTAGATCCGGAGCACCACACCCAAGGCGGCATTGGTGGCACTCGCCGGGTTTTAGTGGTGCATCCACTTACCAGCTTTCGGGCGCAGCGAGTCCCACATACCCGCTTGGGGAGACCTACTCCCCAGCGGGATGCCTCAGACGTTAAAGAAAAAAAGAGGTGAGGTTCTCAAGTTGCGATGTCGCAATTATAATGAAACATTTTTACGGATTTTATCGTAATTTTTTAAGATTTTTATAGGCCCGAGATTTTAACATGTTGACACGGGAGGACTGATGTGTCAGACGTTCTCACGTTACAAAGTTATTCGGAACTACCATAAGATCGATCAATATTTTGGTTAGTCCTGTCTATGCAGATAGTGCCGGAGTCTTTAATCTGTGACATAATTATGATTTCAATTTAATTATTTTAATAACGGGATCCCAAGTAAATGATAAGAGCCAGCCATCTTCTCAATTGACATTTGGATGTTTTTTAATTCAATAGCCTCATGGATCATCCTTGGTTGGAATTGTTGTTCTTTTGCGAGGATTTGTGGTTTGTCAAATAATAATAGCGAGCTTTGTCAAGATTATGTTCACAGATGACAGGCTAGTGTAGGCAGTGACGGTGTTTTAAATCAGCTTTAAATTCTTTAACGCTTGTTTTAGTAGATCTTTTAGTTGTCTTATAAAATTCGTAAAAGGTGTTTCATTATAAAAAATAAAAGCCACTAGACGCGTACGTCATACTAAAAAAAAAGAGAATATAAACTCTACTTTTTTAAAAAGACAATTGGCTAGGATTATTAATATATTATTGCGAACACGCCGTACAGTGAAATTCGCGTAAAAATTAGAAAACTATATGTCGTCGCTTAATTTTAGAATCGATAATCGGTAAACTAGATTTTTTTTTACAATAGTGGATGTCCATCGACTGAGACTACGATACGCCTATACATCAAACAAGTTGAGAGCTTTGTTAGTTCTAGCCATTGATGTGACTTTGAAGCTATGAACGTTGAAATATGTGTCAGACATACGGTCGAGTGCTAATAATGTAACGAACGCCTCGAATAATTCATGTACTCGAGACATCCCCACAACTGTCCCAAATAATCGAAGCTGTATTTTCTCGATACGTCAGTGATAGATAAGTACCTACGAGTACATATTTGATAACATGAATCACAATCACTTTTCGAAACAGGTAATATGTGTAAGCATACATCAAATGTTGTTAACCTACATTAAAGTACCGAAACTGGTTTTTTGATTTTGTTCAACTCGACAAAGACTGGATTAGAAATTATCATTGCCAGATACTGACCTGTAACTAAAGCTTAACGCTTTAATACTTAAAGAAGGTAAAATAAATATTTAATGTACAGAATCCTAATTCCTATAGAACTTTAGCCTATATCATATCTTTAGGCAAAACCTTAATTCCATTGTGTCTATGATTGTTAGGGCGTTCATTTAAACACACATACCACTTTTAAACGTTAAACATATCACCAATCAACATAAAACGTCTTAATTACATAAAAAGAGTTCGATAATTAAAACACCTAGACCACGTAATACCACGTAATTGTTGAGGGAGTCGAAAACGTATCTATTAAATCAATTAAGGCGGCAGATACATTGATTTTCCGAACCATTGGCTAACACCAGGAACGATTGCGCAAAAAAACGTAACACATTACACCGACTATCAAGTAAATCGCTCAAGTGTGTAAGTGGTTTTATGCGGTCCGCATTGTTTATAGTTGTCGTTACACATAATGACGTATCCTTTAATGACTAAAATACATGCCCAATTATGTTTTTACACTATGATGTAGTATTTAAATTGTATGGCGCAATGCATGTGGTCTCAAGTAATTTGCTCACTTGAAGTCTAAGGTTTTCTTCAATTACTGAAGTCATTACACTAACAGTCAGTCAGTATTTGTCCACAAATTGTTTTTTTAGTTCCTTAAATAAAACGATTCATATTTTTTAACTATGTATCGAGTTTTCAGAAGCTTTATTTACCCAGTTTTTAAGCTCATTAGATTAAAGTAATTAATTGAAATGAAACATAAAATATAAAGAGATCACATATTTTTTTTACTACCTACTTGGAATTTGGTAACAAACTTTTTTCAGAGATAATCTATAATTTGTAAATGGTGGAACCTGGTGGAACCATTTTAGGTTATTTGTATATAAATGTAACTATTTAACAAATTTCAAGATTTTTTGATCCCTTTTCACAACACATTTGTGAGACTCCCCCCTTCCTAGTGTGACGTCACATATTTTGCAATTTTAACATATTATTATAGAAATTAGAAAATGAAAACAATGGTTCTGAAGTTAGTTTTATGTCATTTTAAGTTGCGTATTTGATAATTTTGTTTCCTTTATTAGTTCAAAATGTGTGTTTTAATAACTTAGAAATGTTGATGTTCAAATATGACGTCACAAAATCTTGGAACCCTCGCGGCCCTTGTTGTCATTGTCACACTTGGTCGACCCTCTCCCTCCCCTTTAACGTGTGACATAATTTATGGACGGCCCGTAAATGTAGATATTGTCCAGACAAAGAACAAAAACATTAGTAGAGTTCCCTCCATGTGGCATAGCCGAAGAACGCTCTTGGTGGACCCAAACTATACGGGGCTTCGAAAAGACGTGGAAATACTCTTCGAAAGTTAAAAAGTATTTGAACTAAAGTTTAACGAGCAAGTCATATCACCAAATAACTTTTAACTTACAATTAATCCAGTTTTACCATAACAAGAAATTTAATATAGAGGGTAATAAAATAAATATAACGAAAATGAATTCATAGATATTTTGTTTAAGTTTGTGTTAAAATATTACGTTTGCGTTGTGATAAATCAAACTTGCCAACCAAAAAAAGAACGTTCTACTTCAAAATTTTCTCAAAACATATTACCCTAAAAAATATCAAATTCCTCACTTGTTCATAAAATATCCTATATCAAAATATAGTGCATAAATAAAGTCCTAAAATGCACGTGGTTTTATTTACTCAAAATCGATTTGCTATTCTCCTAGAGCTAAACCCTTTATGCTGATTTCAAATGAAACTTAAAATAGATGTACAATAATTATTAAGGTGCCTTTTTTTCTTTAACGCCGGGAAATGCTTTGAGGCATCCCGCTGGGGAGTGGGTCTCCCCACGCGGGTATGTAGGACTCGCTGCGCCCGAAAAGCTGGTAAGTGGACGCAGCTCTACCCACTAAAACCCGGCGAGTGCCACCAATGCCACCTTTGGTGAGGTGTCCCGGATCTGTTGAGCTAACAGGACACCTTGACGGCTAGTCAGTCAAGGATTGTCCTGCAGCACAGAACAACCTCTGCCAACGTCGTGACAGTACAATGGAGTGAGGTTGCCCCCTGCTCTTTTGTCCCCACTTCTTTTTTTTTCATAGAAGAGGGGGCAAACGGACAGTCGGTTCACCTGATGGTAAGTGAATAGCGACATCCACTGACACCCGCTACACTAGAGGATCAGCAGGTGCGTTGCCGGCCTTTTAGATATGAGTACGCTCTTTTCTCTTCTTACAAGAGGGGTACAAAGAGCCCCCTCGGCTCAATCAGCTTCGATTTTTCGCAATCAAGGTGCTGGGCACACCTTAGGCTACTGAGCCCCACCGCCACGGCAAGGCCTAAACCATAGTGGGGATTATTAAGGTGCCTAAAATATACATTTCAATATATTTTATGTACTATACTTAACAGATATCGGAGACATAAATTAACAGACACCAATAAATATCACTCATTTATTTTTTAATTCCATATTATAAAAATGTGTGGAAAACCTTGTGTTTAAACATAATTTCACACGTTGCTTTACATGGGGTATTATATAAGTATTATAATATAATTTAATACTTATTATTTCATTATAAATTCAAATTTAATAATAAATATACATTTTCTTTATACATAATTAAAATTCATTATATTTCAACTAGCTGGTGCCCGCGAATTCGTCTGCACGGAATAAGATTTTAGTTTTTTTCATAAAAAGTATCCTATGTTACTTTTAATACTTCCAAGAATATGCGTACAAAGTTTCATGATGATCGGTTAAGCAGTTTTCGCGTGAAATCGTAACATACAAACTTACTTTCACATTTATAATATTAGTAGGATGGAAGTAATTAAAATATCCTAAGTCGATACATTGACTTTTGTGATAGTATCATTAAGCGTTGCCTTTTCATAGTAACTATAAATAAAGTTTGTTTTTTTACATAAAATTATACTATATAAAAAAAAATTAAACAATAATTAAACCCGACTTCAAATTAAAAAAAAAAAACTAAAAAGTAAGTAATAAAATAATTTCCTTAATTTTTGTGCCTACAATTTATAATCAACTTGTTCTTCTACTAATATACAATCTTTGCGTTTACCACGTCATTATTGTTACTTTTGAAGCTGCCACCGTCTCCAAAAGTAACAATAATGACATGGTAAACGCAAAGATTGTATATTAGTAGAAGAACAAGTTGATTATAAATTGTAGGCACAAAAATTAAAGAAATTATTTTATTACTTTTTAGTTTTTTTTTTTATATGAAGTCGGTTTTAATTTTTGTTTAAAAATTTTTTATTTCTTAATTTTTAGTGATTTCAAAATTTGATAACTGATTTTATTTGTCTGAAATATGGGTAGAACTATTAAACGCGTTGCTCAGATTAAATAGCGCTGTATTAATGAGATGACCGTAGAAAGGGTTTAATTCATTACATAACAAATGAAAAAACCGAAATGGAATTGTGTAAAACTTTATATACATGTAATTGAAAGCAACACGGCAGATTTGCTGCTATTCGTTAAATAATTCCATTATATATAGGTATAGAACATCACCAATATATAGATATAGAATGGATATTATGATGACCTTGAAAAACTATGATGCGCTTACAAGCCACAGTTGTTTTTTGTTCATTTAACAACGACAAGTAATAAAATTACATGATTTTGGCATAATATTATTTACCGTATGAAGTAAGCCCAATTAAAGCTGTAAATCGTCGAGGATTCCCCTCGACTGGGTATGGTCTCCATCATCACACCTCTAATGGCGTTTATAACCCATATGGGTACAAAGTTCTCATCAATTTAAATTAATTAAGTCGAAACACAAGGTAGTTACTGTAAACTGTTGAGGGGTTCCCTTAATTGTCCTTTGTCTTCATCATCACACCCCTAATGACAGTCACAACCCATCTAGGTGTAAAGTTCTCATCATTACAAATTGATCAAGCCCAAACACAAGGTTACTGATGTAAATCGTTGAGGAGTTCCCTCGATTATCTTTCGGCTCCAGCATCAGATCGACTCCAGACCTTCATTAAATTGTAGTCCTTCAAAACACTTTATAAAAAAAATATCAAACGCACTAGTCGCCCCTACGATTTTCGAAAGTTCCCCTCGATTTCTCTGGGATGCCATCATCAGATCCTGGTTTCCTTATCATGGGACCATTTGGGAAGTATACCCTATAGAACAAAAAAAGAATTTTTCAAATCGGTCTAGCCATCTTCGAGTAATCAGGTAACATACATAAAAAAAAAGAAAAAAAAAAGATTCCGACGAATTGATAACTTCCTCCTTTTTGAAGTCGGTTAAAAAGACGGAAAGACATGCTCCTCCTCGGTAGATAACGCGTTAACGATGAAGATCGAATAAAACGTTGAATTTAATTGTTTAATATTGTATATAAGTATAAAAAAATATTCAAAGTTATTTTAAGCTAAAAACTTCCAACCTAAATTAATGTTTCGATGACGAAAGTATTTTTTTAATATATAACGCAAAAAGCTCCGATTGCTTTTACACTGAACCTTTAAAGTGTATTTGATTGTGGATATGTACGTGGGTAACACTGAAAATGTTTAGAACTGGCCAGTTAAAAAACATTGAAAAAGAAACCTTTTTTGAATTTCAATTTTAGAACTCTTTGGTAACCTAATGTAGTATATTGCATTCATTTGTCATTTGTTTTTGTGAATTGGCGGCAAATCTAAAACTCTTGTTACACGTGAAAATGAACATAACGCGAGAAAATTTTCGGTCAATGATTTGCATTAGCATTAGCATCAGGCTGCGATTAGCATTTTTTAATGAAGCCCCATCTCGTGCCACTATTTACAATTGGTTTAACGAGTTTAAGCGTGGACGTAGCAATCTCAGTGATGATCCGCGTGAGGGACGTCCTTTAACAGCGACTACTGAAGATAACATCAGTGCTGTGCGACGCATGATAGAGGAAGATAAGAGAGTGACCTATTAGCAGATACGGGCAAGCCTAGGCATTGGTATGAGTCAAGTTCAAAAAATATTACACGAACATTTAGGCGTCAGGAAGCTTGTACCAGATGGATTCCCCATACTTTAACCGACGACCAGAAACGCCTCCGCATGGACTGGTGTCGCCAAATGTTAGATAAGTTCAACGGCGGTAACTCAAATGCTGTATTTGACATCATCACAGGTGATGAAAGCTGGATATATTGCTACGAACCCGAAACCAAAAGACAATCAGCTCAGTGGGTGTTTCCTTTCGAGGATCGGCCAACTAAGGTAAAGAAACGAAGAAGTCAAGGAAAAAAGATGATTGCCTCATTCTTTGGTCGGAAAGGTCATTTCGCGACAGTTGTGCTAGAAGATGGAAGGACAGTTACTGCAGACTGGTATGTCAATCGCTGTTTGTCTGTTGTCTTGGAAAAAATTCGACAGCAGCGCCCTCGAAGCAGGATCCTCCTTCACCACGACAATGCTTCAGCGCACTCCGCAAAACGGACTGTTGAATATTTGACTATGGCAGGTGTCGAGATAATGAGTCATCCGCCTTACAGTCCTGACCTGGCGCCCTGCGACTTTCATTTATTCCCGAGAACTAAAGATAAAATTCGAGGTATTCGCTTTACGAGCCCTGAAGATGCGGTGAAAGCGTACGAAAATGCCATAGAAGAGACTCCTAAGGAAGAATGGGCCCACTGCTTTTCTCAGTGGTTCCATCGAATGCGACGGTGTGTAGAAAGAAACTGAGATTACTTCGAAAAACAATAAAAGTATTGGCAACTTTCTACATTAAGCCGTTTTTCATTTTCGAAACATTTTCAGTGTTACCTAGGTATCACTAATAATAAAGAAAGGTAAAGTGATAACCATAAGGTTCTAGAGTAGAGGCCACGTTTAGGTAGACGAAGTGTTGGTCGGTCATTAACTCGTGGGAAGACGATCTCCGTGCGGTGGCCGGTCCATGTTGGATGCGAGTAGCAAGGGGTCGCCTGTCTTGGCGTTCATTGAGGGAGGCCTGGTTCAGCAGTGAATAGAGGCTGATGATGATGATGATGATGGTGAAGTGATAATATGTTTATTGAATTTTATATAAAGATTTTTATCTTTCAGTTTTCTAACCATTATTTTGGCTTATTAAGAACACAACCAGATAACAGTCACTCAGAGTCAGACTCAGAGTAGAGTCTGTCAGAACAAGACTCAGGTTTGAATTATTTTTCTGGACCTTTAAATCCTCTTGCGCAATTTTTTTCGTTGTTCTTTAGTGTATGATGAAAAAAGATATTATCAAATGAGAAGTTGGCGGGAAAGCAGATAGCTTACGAAATATTTTGAAACGTCTCTAAAATTGGATACTTGTGGGCGACAGATATAAATCTACGCACGTGGTGTACCGTCATTCGTCTTGCTCAACGAATTTGCCTATCATATCATTGCCTTTGATACTTTGTATTTTTTTTGATTGTTTAGGCGAGATAAAAACGTACTTTATCCTTTTTATTATGGATTATGGAGGCAACTGGTTGAATATTCATACGAAAATATTATGCAAACAAATCAAATCAAAATATCTTTATTTCGTAGGTAACCACTCGTACACTTGAAATACGTCAAAAAAAGAAGTCAATAAAAAGGTGAAGTAAAAAAAAAAACTCGTTTGGAATGCAGACTCCCAAGAGAAACGAAAAAAAAAAAAAACTTAGGGGTTGCTCTTTTGTCATCAAAATACTTAAATTATTTAATCAGAACAAATAATAATGAAATGTAAAAAAATACTTAACGTACTAAGTAGTATATTATAAGGACGTTTTGATAAACAGTTGTCTGTATGTTATGCGGGGGCAAAAGTTCGAGTTTACGAGTTCCCAGAGATCGTGTACGTGTTGGGTTTATCTATTGTAGAAGCTTAGATAATAACTTGAATAAAATATCATGGATTTAATATGAAAATTTTAGTATTTTATACTCTTAGTTAAATGTATACTAAAATAGTTTTTATAGAATTCGAGCGAGTCGGAGCAGTAGATGAAATTTAAATTCAATAGTAATATGTCATCAGCTATGACAAATTACTATTGAATTTAAAGTTTAAAGTATAATCTTTACAAAAATCATTAAATATTTTGTCTTGATTTATTTTACTAATGTTTATGTATCAGGTTAAATATCAATACACTGTATAAAGCAAAGACAAGAACGCTATTCGAGGTTAGAATGAGCGCATTATTCCCACGTAAGTTGCATACAACTAAAGTTTACGGACAAGCTAATGTTTAGTAGCAATTTTATAGGGAATACGTGAAACCCAATGATAATGACAAAATAATCAGCGTTGCATTAATAAAGCACGTATGTGAAT
This sequence comes from Helleia helle, assembly GCA_963853865.1. Lineage (NCBI taxonomy): Eukaryota > Metazoa > Arthropoda > Insecta > Lepidoptera > Lycaenidae > Helleia > Helleia helle. The sequence goes on from OY971420.1 coordinate 14,556,288, forward strand.
AGTTCATTAGTCTTATTTTTTTTTATCAATCCTATTAATTTCAAAGTCTTGCATTTTTGTAATTAGCCATGTAATCTTGATGATGTACGGGAAATGGCTTCCTAATAACAAAATAAAAAAGTAAAGATAAAATTTTAGCGCTACATTTTTTTTCTAATGAGCTTCTGATTAACTTAACGTTTTTTACTTGTTTTTTGAGTTTTAATTATAAATAACGAGCTCAGGTGAAAATGTTCGTCAATTCATTCTTATTTAACTTTGCTGCGTCTAAAACGGTGCGTCTAAAAATAACTACACATAAGTGTCCCCTACTATGATATTCCAATATAAATTATTAGCTTCACAATTTACCACGACGTATTTATACTACTAGGAATTCCCATAAATATAATTTGACGGTTGCCTCAGGTAGGTGACGTAGGTCGCAAATATGAATTCCGCCAAGGACAGACATTCGTTTTATGAATATCTTTTATCTGTCTGTATTGAAATAGAGAAAATTAGATGCTTCAATGTATGGTTGGGCACTCCCTGGTGCGAGTCCCACATTGGGTAAGGATTTACCCAAATATCCTGGCTACATCTAGAAGGCTTTCCCTGCGATAAAAAATGCATCCAAAATAATGAGTAACGTTAAAGTCTAATTGGTAAATCTTATGTATTGAACTAATCATAATCTTTATTTGCTAGAATATGGTAGCAAAATTAGTGTCGGCTTAATTTAGTAAATTTTTAGAACACATATTCTTCTTATTTAGTAAAATAGTAAAAAAGAAGTATCTTATTTACCTGTACGGCAACATATTTCTTAGTACTTCATTGGTAAAAATTATAAAACGAGAATGTTTATTTCCCTCGTTACATGTGTAAGATGTCACAGATGTTTTCGCTCCCGTATTCGTCGATGAAATGTGGTAGGATATATTTTAAAACCGTACTACGTTTGTCTTATTTATGTTGGTACGACCGAATTCGTTCCGTACGATTGGCAGGCGACACCGTGACGAGCGAGGGTATAACCTCAAACGTTTGGTGCTAATTAATAGTAACACCGCCATCTATCGGTGACGCCCTATTAATCTTAGTGCCGCAACACTATTTGTCTCTGGGTCTAGGAGAACGGGAACTTCGTTCTATTAAAGGACATCTACAATATCATATTTAACGTGGACTAATATTCTTTCCGTTTCCATGTGTTGGGAAATGAAAACCGGCAATGGATCTGCTGGTTTCAGCAACAACTATCTCATAGTTATAAGATAAAGGCTTCTTATCTCATTGACGAGACGTTACTTCTGGTCTTATGGTCTCAATGCCGTTTATTTAAATATGAGATACTAGCTGTTGCCTGCAGCTTCGCCCGCGTTACTCATCTCCTATATGTCACAGCGTGATGTTATATAGCCTATAACCTTCCTCAATAAATGGGCTGTCTAACACTGAAAGAATTTTTAAAATCGGACCAGAAGTTCCTGAGATTAGCGCGTTCCAACAAACAAACAAACTCTTCAGCTTTATAATATTAGTATAGATTATTCCGGAATGATACTCGAAAATTCAGACAAAAATGTTTATTTGTTCGTCAGCAGTGATGCATATAGCCAGCAGACGATGACGTGGTGATGATGATTACATACATAAATTACAATACGCAATAATCGAACTGATGAAGTTTCGAAACCTGCTTCTATGCACAAAAAATTAAGTCTGAACTTAATTTTTTTGTGAACAAAAAATGTAATTATACGTCCTTAAAATATATTTTTTATGAAACATTTTATTTTCATATTAGAAATGATCGTACATATTTAACAACAACGAAGAGTCTTCAAGTTTTAAGTAGCTGGAACATTTTATTTCAATATTTAAAAAAAAGGTTTGGTAAAAAACGAGGCTTAAAACGGATTAACTCCCCGTTTACACACCTTTAGAAATGAACAACACTTATAATCTTTACTTACAGTTCTTTATAAAGAGTCCGAATAATGTAACTGTAAAATAAGAATACCATTTAGTTGAATTTTATTTATTCTAGCAGGTTCAAGTTTCACGTAGGCAGAGAAGGTCGTTTGGGCGTTCATTGATCCTATACAACGGTGATTGGACGCGGGCTGATGATGGTAATATTAAAGTGCCATGTACGAATATAAATAGCATTTTTGTAATGATATAAATCATATATCAACAACCATTATTGCTGAACACTGGTCTTCTCCTCGTAATCAGGCGAGGAGGGTTTTGGGCCATAGTTCACCGATGCGCTGGCCCAATGCGGGCTGGTAAACTTCATAGGCTTTTAATCTCATCTCATTCCTTCACCGGTGAGCAAGCGATGGTCTCATGATGCACGTAGAAATGTAGAAAAACCCATTTCTAGGCATCACAGGGGGTCATGATCGAACCTGAGCCTCCCCGTCTCTCACTCATGAGGCCGATCCCATACTCTACTGGGCCATCGTCCATATATTTAAAGTTATTTTAAACTTATTGTTTTCTAATGTTTACGCGAATTTCACTCATTATAATGAAACACTTTTTTACGGATTTTATCGCGGTTTATTAGTCCTCCCGTGACCATGGTTGCTGTAAAGTATCCGAAACGTCGGGCTTGTAAAAATCTTAATAAACCGCGATAAAATCCGTAAAAAAGTGTTTCATTATAATATTTTAAACTTTATTATAGTCTAGACTCTAGAGTCTAGAGCATTCAGTACATGTTTCATATGAATATGACGCGATGGATGTGCTCATAGTTTTTCTATGGTTTATAAAATTTAATGGTGGCATTGTATGGTCTTGTAAACAAGGTGTAGATATGTCTATAGTCTATACAATAATAATACTTGTATCAAAACACATGATTATTACAAAGAAATTTTTATAGTATGTTTTATGTAAGTACAACTGCTAATTTTGCTCATAAAAATTGATTCAACGTTTAAAATTAATTTAATTAATCACAATTAGTTAGTTGGCGTTCTTTGTACATTATTGTATTAATATGTTGTACTCTATCATTATTGACTTTACAGAAGATAATGTGTATTTATGAGAGCGTTTTATGTCGTTTTATATTCTTAAGACGTAATGTCTGTCTGTTTGATGATTGGTTCTTATATTGAATCGATATTTTATATAATTTTATTGGAGTTTTTGTGTCCATTGTAAGGTATTCAACAATGATAGCTATAAATTAACGAAGGATCATGTTGCATGTTGAACTGCTGAGAACTTGCGTTTGTGCGAAAGGTCACGATTTATTTATATGTTGTAACGGAGAAAAGCGAACCAGAACGGTTGAAGAATTTCACCGTAAATTTACGGAGCTAGTTGCGTATATCATTTTTGTTCCTTTTCGTTTCTGTTTCCTTCTCTCCTTTTAGAAATTCTATTATGATGGTATCAGGCACAAGGCTGATAAAAATCAGGAATGTTATTAAATCTTAATCCGTTAACCATAATTAATTAGCCAATATTATAAAACGGAATACACATTATTCTAGTCAGCTTTATTAAAATTATATTCTTCATTATTATCATGTTTTGGTACTGAACCCTAAGCATGTTATCTAATATATCCTCCGCATTGAAATTATCAAAGGGGACATGTAAACATGTGAGTAACTTGCTACTAAATGATTGATGAAATCTCCAGCGTGTACTTATAGCCAACAAGCTGTACAGGTACAAATTCGGTCAATTATTTCTTCTCAAAGGAAACTTGGTCATGAAAATTTGTCGCTGGCTCCCGGGCTACATTTGAAACATATTAGCTATTTTGTTAAGATATCAGAAAATTATAAATTAATCCATTGGAATATATTACAGATATTTAAAATACAGAAATAATAAAGATGGTACGTTTGCTAATTGAAAATAACTTATATAGTTAACAAGCGGATATAACTTTAAAATCGTTTCAAGTGGGCTATTTATTCGAACTGTGTTACATACAATTTCATGTACCAATTAGGGAGCTTAAATACGTAGAGCTTACAATTGCATATCACTTTTTAATAATATCGCAAATATATTGTACCTAGTATTATTGTTAATATTCAAATAAATCTAGTAATTAGCGAAAGGAGAGTCCATTTATTTTAGTTGCATAGGAAAAGGGGCAAGAGTGCCAAAGCGCGTAAAAAAATTACACTCATGCGCGCAAAGAAGTTACACTTCAAAAACAGTTAACCTTTATCTTTCAATGAGCTGCGTTTTAGAATATTCTTAATTTATAGAAACAATTCAAAGTATGTCAATGCCGATGGAATGTTTATCATTTCGTGTGTATATATATATATATGTGCAACGACTTGTTTGACGACTTTTTCGTTAAGATTTTGTATAGTTTGGGGAAATGTGTATTCTATGAGGAAAGTCCCAAACTATATCATATACCTAACGTATTGTTTGAGGAAAATTTATCAATACTTTGCACATACATACGTCAAAGAATATATATATATATATATATATATATATGGCTTTATTAATTTTAAGTATTTGCCTGTGTACTGTAACCACCTGCAGAATTAAAAATTCTACTTGCGTAGACGTGCAACATCCTGAGTGGAATGTCAGGTAAGGCTATATTACAGCCATTGAATTATGTGCGTCGATATCTAGCAGTTTTTGCCGCGTCTTAGAGCGGAGGATCTTTTTGCTTTTCAGTTATAGGAATGTGGATATATCGTATCTCCGTACGTCTATAATGGTCTATTACTTCGTTTACTTCAGTACATTAATTACTAACGTATAACTTGTATATGATATACCTCTACTAATTAACGAATTTTTTTATAGGTATTAACTAAGATGGGCAACGTGAATGAGATAATAAGTCTTTTTTCGTTTGTCAGAAGAAAACCCCATCAATACAATACTCTTGGTATTGACGGGGCTTTCTACATCCATATTTCCACAGATTAGGATCGGATACCGATCGATCCACTTTCACTGTCATTCTTTTTTAAAACATTTCGCTGATGGAGTATCTAGTTTGGTGTTATACAAACCATTTCGTTACAATAAAAATTGAAATAATACTTACGTAGTGCACACATATCAGACAGGCATATGTATAATGTTGTATTGTTGTGTATACCTTGATGGTCGTGACGAGGAGTCCTGAACGGCGATGGTCTCCTTCTGTGAGGCTGTAATGTCCCAGAAGGAGGTGGACGGGCGGTTGAGAGAAGAGGCTGCCGACGTGGCCTCCATCCATGGATCACGAACGGGGGTGCGTATGCGACTCCAGTAACGCCCCTTCTGCTCGTGTCGGGTCAGGATAGGAACCTGGTCCAGTTAGTCTCCCATTACGAAGAGCAGTTTGGCCTTTTCTAGGGCCAACCTGTCGCTTAGGTGATCCTGTTGCCTGCAGATCCGGGACTCTAAAAAAGCGACTGAAGGATCTCGCAGTAGTTTTAGTTTAGTGTAGGGCACTCCCAGATGCAAGTCCCACATAGGGTCAGGATCTACCCGAAGATCCTGGCTGCATCCATAAAGGATTTCCCTGCGATATAAAAAAATATTGTGTGGGAATTCTTCGTAATTTTGCGGAAAGCGGAAAGCGAATCGGTATATAACTTAGGATTGAATGGATATGCATAGTTTGAAAAGAATATTGGACAGTGAAGTCAGCGAAGGTTCAACAAACTTCATATATCAGTAACGCGCAACGTATTGCACGTTTATCGGCGGAGAATAGGCGTGTTACATTCGTTTACCGTGACATATTATTAACAAATAAAGCTTGCCGCCCGCCATTGTTGGTGGACGCGTGTCCAATCGGCTCGGCTCTTGCGTGAAACGTGCTAAATACGAACAACGAACACCGATATTTGAAATGGTATCGAATTCGGATACCAAAAGTAAAACCATGGATGTATTCATTCATATTTTAACTCATATTAGCCTCTGCGTGCACTGCTAGATGTTCCCCAAGAGCAATCAGAACCGGCACAACCGGCACCATATCCCTTTTCGCAGGCGATTGAAAAATATATAGAAATTTTTCATACCATAGAGACTCTACACTTCTTCAAAGTGATCTCGACAATTTGAGCACGTGGTGCATAACTAATAGAATTATATTGAACCCTGAAAAGTGCTTCCACATTAAGTTTACAAGAAAAAAAGTACAATACAAATTGTCTAGTTAGAAATTGGATGCCACAGCACTTAAGGAAGTTAACGTTAGACAACCCGCTATAGCTCTCATATTGACAACATCATAAAGAAATCTACGCAAACTTTAGGATTCATTAAGCGCAACAGCAAATGATTTCATAATATCACCAAAATACTACATTTGAACAGCATGCGAAGCCGTCTAGAATACGCTAGCTCAACTTGGTTTATTCGCAACGAATTCAGAATATCCCTCACTCAACATCTAGCGTATACTTGCAGCGGTATCTCCCACAGGAATCCTTACAACCACCGTCTAGCCATCTTTAAAATACCTGCACTTAAAACTAAAAGAATAGCCCACGATCTCCTCCTTTTCCACAAACTGGTTAAAGGGCGGACCTGCTGTTGGGACTTGCTGTTCCACTTTTCTGTCAGTGTTCTATTCAACTTGCCTCGTCATCCTATTGCTAAGCTTTTTCGTGGTCCCTTCTCCAGAACGACTTTGGGTACACAAACCTCGATTACAAGAATGTGTAATGAGTATAACGTAGTAGTAGCATCACCGAAATCGACGCATTTCACGACACATTTAACTGTTACAGAAATAAAATATTACAACATTATGACAATTATAAAACTTAAACTAATATTTTATCTCAAGGTCAATCAGTCTAATTAGTAATCCGAATTTATTAATGTTTTATTATTTTTATGATTGTTTATTTTATTTTTTTAATTGTATTGTATTTCTTTGAATTTATTCATTTATAATTAATTCATTGTAGAAATTATTAATTACTTTTAAATGTTGATTATTCATAATTATTCTCTAGCTTGCTTTTTTTATAGAAGAGGGGGCATCAGAATTAATTTTTGTTTTCTATTGCTAGTGTCATTTTAAATAAATAAATCATAATCAGCCTTTATCCGTCCACTGCTCCTTCAATGAACGCCAAGACGACCGATCCCTTGCCACTCGCATACAACACGGACCGGTTAATTAGACATAACTTCAAGAGGGAAGTCGACTGGAGGATGCAATTGGGATGGGCAGCATTCAGAAAACTTAACCATATTCTCACGTTGTCTATACCATAGAGTTTGAATATGAAAGTCTTTAACCAATGCGTTCTCCCCGTGATGACCTACGGGGCCGACACGTGGGCTCTAAATTTACGACTGGTCCCAAAGTTTGCCGTAGCTAAACGTGCTATGGAGATATAACTTAGCATAAGTACAAAAATTATAAAAGCAAGTATTTTTTATTAAGTGAAGCTTCGGCAACAAACAAAACAAACAAATAATACCAAAAATTTGTACGATACACCTTAGTGTCAAAATTTATAGTGTATATGTGTGTAATTTGTAGTGTCAAAATCAAAATAATTTAAGTTATTTCTCTTAGCAACTTTGAAGACTAATATTTATGTATGTATGTATATATTTATACATAATTCTTCTGTAAATGTGTATGTGACTGAACTTCTCCTGAACGACTGGACCAATTTTGATGATTTTTTTTGTGTTCAAGTGGATTAACAAATGGTTTACAGATGGACTGCCATAGAAGACGTTTTGTACAGAACAACTGCCGGGTCTGCTGGTATAATTCAAATTTGTGTATTTTATTTCATTACTAATGCAAATATTGTCAGGGGTATTTAAACCCCCCACTAACAGTTTACGACTGTTCTTGCCTCTAAAGTTTTATTGCATTCAGTGATTTGCAATACTCCATCGTTTTAGCACCTATATACTTATTTCACATGTCTATTCGCAGGCCCGTTCTATCTTTGCTTCGTTTTAATATGTACGTGTTATTTCTGTGCGTGTGTTTATCTGCGGCTGTCACTCGAACATTTATGATCTTATTAACATTTATCAACAACGAAACTTGTTAAAATTTGAATACTATATTCAATTTATTACCCCGTGTAGAATTAACAAACAGATTAGAGGAATCCTTTAACGTGTTGCCATTTCTGACTGTATATAAAATACTAGCTCATGCCCGCTGCTTCGCCAAAATTAAGTAATTTTATTTATTTAGGTACATCAACAATATAAGATATTAAATTATATTATATTAATTAGCAATTATCCCGCGAAACACGCAGTCTACGATTATACGATATACGATTACTAATCGTAGAGTCTACATCCTGAGGATGCCTCGGTGTCGGGGCGAAACGTGCGTAGATTGTTTGGTGGTGGTCTTTTACTGTGGTTGTGGTGCATGTGGGGTGGTGGTGCATGCGAGTGTACGCATATGCAGTGTGGGAAAGGAGGGCGGTGCTATATGCATGCATATGCGTGCACTCACACATTTGCTGTAAAGACTGCGTGTTTCGCGGGATAATTGCTAATTAATATAATATAATTTAATATCTTATATAATGGATTTCCGCAAAGTAACGCCTGATTCTATTAACTATCATCAACAATAGTTGATTATACGTGGAACAATTTTAGAAAAAATATGAATAAAGAAAAAATAAACGTATAACAATTACTTACAGATAAACTCATCATGTACATTTTACAGTCATAATCATTAAAATAATGTACTGCCGTCTTAATTAAAAAGGGCATAACTAATATTTTGTAAATATTGAGAAAATACAGATTAAAATATTTATTTGATTTTGTTGAATAAAACATCCCTATACAATGTTTTCCGAAATTCTGCGAATGGCAATACTTGCATTTATATAGTACATATACGACCGTAGCAATATATATATTTTTTTTATTTTTAATCCATATTATTGATAATTAGCTTAATTTTTTTCATCCTAACATAAAAAATAAGAAAAAAACAATAATGTTACGTATAAAAGGCACATGCAAAGAAATGTGCCTTTTGAATTTAAAAATTTGAGGAAAAATTTATAATATTACAATGAAAGAGCACTTTATTTCAATTGTGCCTTTTCACTGTATTATTATTAGTATATATTTACACAGTAAAATATTAGAAGTTACTTCTCTGTGAATAAAATAACGTAATTACGAGAAAATCAAACGTTTATTTCAAAAAGTTTACAGAGATAAAATAGAAAGGAACGATCAATTATGAATAGCAACAATAATGTACCAAATAATTAACATTTTAATGAAAATCACAAATTTAAATTGAATTTTTATTACTAAAAATGCTTTTAGCACAAAATCTCTTCAAATAAAAATCAGGTAACAAAACTAGTAAGAAATATAAACAATATTTATCAAAATAAAGAAAATATAGTTTCCACTTAGAATAATTACATAATAGAAGGTCAGTCTTCATACAAGCGCTCTGTCAAAAATGAAGCACTAAATCGATTATATGTTGCCAGTTATAGTGGTGAAGTTTTCCCGCAAATGGGAAATGATTCGGCCGCTGATAACAATTTTTATAGCAATTATATTTTATACATAAATAGCTAGGTGGGCATATCTATTTATTTATTAATTTATGAGAAGTAATTGAATAGCAATAATAAAATTTGGTGAGCCACAAAAAACACTATTTAAATAATTTGGTTGGCATACAAAGATTTAGTTTGCAATAAAAAAATCAGGCAGCAATCCCTGTTCCGCAAATAATTTTGATAATGGTCAAAAATTAAATCATAAATAAGCAGCTTACAATAACATAAGTTTTCATAATAAACATTCAGTCCGCAAAATAACTACTTGATCAGCAATATTTCATGATTGATCAGCAGAGAAAACATGTCTATAAGCAGTGAATTTGATTGGAATGCATATTTAAAACATGGAGAGCAAAATAACTAATTGGAATGTGTTTTTGTTAAAAAATCGGCAACGTAATGTAATCGGCGATTATTAGCAGTAAAATTGCAGTGGTAACAACGGGTTTTAAAGAGGTTTGTGTTCAGCAGTCGACGGATAGAGGCTGATGATGATGATGATGATTATGAAGAATAAACATTTTTTTTTTCTTTATTTAATAAGGGATTTTTGTACATAAAATGACAATGTCAATCCCATTGTACCTTATTCTAATTACATTTACATATACATATTTTTTTTATTATCTCTAATTCTAAATTTTGTTATTTAATTTCAAAACTCATTGCATAAGAATTTGCCTTTATAATTTCGATCTCGATTATAATTTTAATAAAAGAATAAAGATATAGCTTAATTGTTTTATTTTTTTTATTTATCTCAATTATATTTACAAAAATAAAATAAATATTTTATTAATTTACACTTCTATAATTAATATAATAAATTATAATAAACAAACACATCCACTCAGAGAGTAAATATGTAATTTAAATAATCTTCGTAAGAAATGCGCCCATTTTGCGCATGACAAGTAAAGTACCTATTTTTGCTACTTTTATATGCAGCACAAAATGTTTTTTTTTCTTACCCTCTAAGTGCTTACCATAATTTTATTAAACAGGAGCCGCTCATTGCAGCTTATATAATTAATTTACAAAAGCTTTTTAGCTTTACAAAAATAATTACAGCCATCCAGAATGTCATAAATTGCTGATTGATTTTGTAATGTTTGCTGGCCATGTTGCTGATCAATTAGCTATTTCTGCTCACAGATTATATTTTTCTGCTCACAAAAATACGAATACTGTGCTAACCATTTAAATAACACCCTTAATTTATAACAACTTTACCCATGTATACTTAAGCTATATTATTATTTATCATGTATAATTGTTATATTACAATAATGTTTATTTATATGAAACGAAGAAAATATAATAGTAATTAGTAAAATATACATTTTTATATTTATTTTTATTGGCTTGAAACAGTAGTAATGTAAAGTTGTTATAAGTTGTTGTTGTTATTTAAACCTGTAACTTGTAATATAAACGCGAAAGTTTGTATGTATGGACGTATGAATGTTTGTTACTGTTTCACTGTTTGTATTTGATATCGTTAAATCACACAAAGACATTAATTCAGGAACGTGTCACGTACCTACGTGAGCAACAGTAACAACTGTTTTAAATTTAATCAGTGGGGGAAAATAATCAGTAAAAATATTTTCACAATTGGGCAACACTGAGCATTGAAAAAAAAAATGTTTTATTTAAACCTAATTAATTACAAGATACTACGAAATATTGAAAGATTTCCTGTGAAAAGTGATGTTATTACATTTATTTTGTTATTCAGATGTATTGTGATACAACCAATCAAAAATGTCAGGCACAACTGAAGTAATCCCACGCATACCTAGCCCCCCCGATCTTCATCTCTCTTCATAGATGTTAAGTAATAAAGGCATAACCGCCAGTGTGCCTATTTTTATATAAAAATTTAAGGCGTAGGGTAAATAGTAAATACACAACTGTCAGTTGTGTCTTTTCTTCTATGTTTCTTGCTAAGGTATTGATATAAAAACTTAGCACAATTGCCACATAAGCCCTTTATATTTGATTTGCGCCAATTATGCCTTTTCAATTAAATATTTTTAAACAAAAATCGTGAAATAGAAGACATACATCACAATGTGACCTTTTTCTTTACAAAAACTTAAAAAAATGGTGCAGTTGTGCCCTTTAAGCCTGTGCTAACTCTGTTTATTTTTTTGCTAAAAACACACAAAAAATTAGGCAGATAGGCCTTTTTTCCTGATTCCGAATATGTATATAACTCAATTTCGTGAAAAATGTTAGTTGTGCCCTTTTTAATTAACACGGCAGTGTAAACTACAAACATTTAGTATAATTTAAGATTATTATTTTTACTTATTATTATTCACTTATTATTTATTATTATTATTACTTCTTATTTACTTCATAAGATTTCCATTCTATAGATTCAGTAACATAAGTACCTAAACTAAGAATGATGATATTAAAATAATAATTCAGATAAATTAGAATTATAGACGTATCCTGACTGATGATGATTATTTTTATAGCTCACTATCCGCAGTGATTACGCAACATTATACCGGTGAAAGAATTTTTTGAATAGGATTAGTGGTTTCGAAGATACATACATCTAAACTTACAAACATAACCTCTTTATTATACAAGTAAGTATAGATAGATTTTAACCGCTCGCTACGGTAAAAGAGCAGCCAAAGATTGTATCTGCATTTTTAGTAGGATGTCTCTACACATTATATATAATTACAATTACAGAACCTGAATTTACTTAAGGAATATTACGATAATTAGCCGTAAACTAAACTTACACATATTATTATAAAACCGTGACGGTATTATTATCAGGTTCACTCAGCACCTAATTAAAAAATACAAGCGATAGACATCGTTAGTATTTTTAATAATAACTTGGCTACTTTATACACGTTAAATTTATTTTATAATAAGCTGCCCGGAGCTTAGCCCGCGTTAATTTAGATTTACAGTCGTTCCCGGATTGATGCTGATTATTTTTATAACCTAAGTTACTCTTTATAATATCAGCTATCTGCCAGTGAAAGTCTCATTAAAATCAGCACAGCCACTTCAGAGGTTAGCCGGAACAGAAATAGAACGGAAAAGAAGATAGACGAAAATTGTAAAAAATGTTAATTTGTACCGTGTATGCATATTTAATAAAAAGCGGTTATTTTATTATTACAAACAGACACTCCAATTTTTTTATCTGTTTAGATTTCAGGAAAGCGTAAATGTAAGAAATTCGAAATGGTGATAGGTAGGTACCGAAGATTTAACTACCCTTGTCCATTGTGAGGAAATCCACTCATAATTATTTTCAATACAAAGGCCAAATTCTGACATAATTTACTACTGACTACTGTTTGTGATAGAGATAGCCCTTATTTAATTTAATCGTATACACCATTGACGTGTCGGCTATCTAAAAATCTGGCAAAATTTGTGTTTCCTCATTGCCAACTTTTTGATGTAGTACAACTATTGGATGTACGACTCTTTCAATAAATTCTAATATGGGCGATTCTCACCTCTTATCATCTTCTTACATACAACTAGGACCAACCGAGATTGTCGTGTTACTTTTAATTACACGCTTTTTATTAGCTTCATCTGTATGTTTTTTGTAACCGACTCCATTGGACTTGATTTTGACCTACGTAAAACGGTCAGATTTCAATTAAACTTAGTAGATTTTATTGAGGACCGATGACAATATAATAATTTGAGAAGATTATTCTATTATCCTAATTAGGATCGTCAAGATTATTTTTTACTACCCCTGTACCCCCGTGATTATTTTTTTTATTACTAGAGGATTTGTTTTTTGTAAGAATGACAACTTTAGCAGCTGTCGTAAAAAATGAACGTAGCCCGATGTAAGACATCAGTGCAAATTGAAATATTGCACACATTTTAAGAACCGATGACCATACAATAATTTAATAAGTTTGTTCCAATATCCTGATCAGGATAATCAGGATAGCACATGCTAGGAAGGCATAACGCGCGCAAGTTACCTACATTACTTTTTTGTTTTTTACACTCATTCTAAAGTGATTGGCATAAGTGAAATAGTGTAAATTAATAAAAAGAATCGAGACTAAAAAGTAAAAAATAAATTATAGTTAAAAAACAAAGAAAACACGATTTAATAACAAACAGAACTAAAAATTTAAAAACAATATTTATTACTTTATTTATTACAATTATTTAATACTTAAGAATTAAATGATTTTTCAAAAAATATTATATTACTTATCGTAAAGAAGCTTTTGTTGCTTTGTACTAAGTTTTTATATTCATTTCACTTTTAGAAATATATACCGATAACATATTTTTAACAATGAACATCGAGCACCTTACGCTTTTTTACAATAAGTTTCTTTTGTTAATTCATTTAATTCTTGTATTAAAAATTATTTAAAAAAATTTTTGTTCGGTTTGAAATTAAAACGTATTTTTTTAGTTTTTTTTAAACTATAATTTATTTATATATAAAGACACCTTTTGTTGTCAATGTTGGCGAAGTACCGTTCTTGTTCAACTTTTTTTGTGAAAAATGACTACTTTTATTTTTTAAGTACATAATAGTAACTACTTTTACTATACAGTTATCAAGGCGTCCGCGTCGTAATATTAATAAAATGCACTTACAATCTTTGAATTTTGTTCATTATTATTTTTACGACTACGGAATTTAAAACTTACTCCTATATAACATCTTATATTCAAATGTACCTACTCATCTCATTGGGATAAAGTGAAATCTAAATTAAATATAATCCAAACTGCTAAAAGGTGATGTCAGTGCCAAATAATCAACATAGTTTTTTCAAATATTGCCACCTTCTGAAGTCCGGCTCATTATAATCTTCTCTAAGTCGTATTCCTCGTGTTCTATCCTATTATCTCTTATTTAAAAAAAAAATACTATTGACATAAACAGGATTTCATTCGATACTAGCTAGTGCTTAAAGTATTTTAGCCGATGGTGTATTTTTTGTAAAAATCATCGAAGATCTAATCGGTTGACGCCTAGAGTTTGTACTAAGACCTAGGTCAACCTGTGCAAGCCTGGGCTGAGTCTAGATAGTATCGTTCGTGACCGGCGACCACGACTGTACCTGTATTTGAATGGCTTCATTTTAACTTGCAAGCCCACTATCATTATCATCGTCAGCCTGATATAGGCCCCTACCAATAAACATCAAGACGTTTTAGAGGTACCCCTATCAGAATCGATTAATTTTAACTTGCCAGCCCACTATCATCCACTATCGTCAATCTGGTAGATATATTATGCCATTACTAATAAACGTCAAGACGGTACCTCCCTCGCATATCTAACAGAGTCCAATATCGATCCAAGAGATCGTTATGCTATCTATACTACAGTTAAACTTAATGTAGAATGTCGTTTTTTAGGCTTTAACAGCTTGGTTAAAAATCATTTTTATTTAAAAAAAATTTTTTTTAATTCTAAAAAGATATTTTTTTCTTTCTTTTCTTTTAATTCTTAAGATACTTCAATAAAACATATGTGTAATATGTTTTATTGACAGTTTTATAATATAGGTATATGTGCTATACTTACATATATTCACTTAGAAGTCCACTAATATAGTGAGGCATATATTACACTATGTACTATAATAGTGGGCTATTATAGTGGTGTAAATAGTAGTAACATTGATGTGATGAACTCAGAGATACTCGGCTTTCAAGTCAATAGTAAATACTCCATGGTTAGTCTGTAGCTCCCGTGAGAATTCGGAGATATCACATATAAAACAATTATTCAGATAACCCCATAACTAAGCACTAAGTATTACCTATACAGAGATCTAATTATACGTTTATGTTTTTGTGATTTTTCATTCATTACCTCGTATCTAAATAATATTTTTTTAACTATTAAACGATACAATATACACATAATTAACGTTTAGCAATATAAAAATTTTATTCAAAGCTTTTAGGGTCTATGCACACCATGATTTTTAAGCGCGCCGTTGCCGCACGTTTTAGAAACGTGCGTCAGTTTGTTATCGTTTGTATCGATACACATGCGCGTTAGCACCACGTTTGTATCAATATAATATACGTTTGTATCGCGTCTGTTTCGCTATACACGCGCGTCTGTATCGATTCAAACTCGTGTTTGAATTTATACAGGTGTGCAAAAGTTTACACGTTGCGCCTGAGTCGCGTGCGTATCGCAACTCTATTGCTAGAAACGCGCGTCAACAAAGCGTTTATAAAAAGTTGTGTACTCAGGCCCTTAGCGCTGATATTTTATGTACAGAATATCTATTATAATTTATTTACTTGAAACATATAAAGGTTTTAGTTTCTCTAATTTACAATTAACATTCCAGGTGGATATTTCAACGGACGGATGGGGAATGCTCCATAAAATACAACCTTTCATTGAACTAATAAAAGACTGTAATACTCGTTTTTAATTTAAATCACCCGAGTACTCAGTTTAAGGTTACATACCAATGTCTTAATTTTGTTCAAAGATTTAGAAAATACAGTCGCTCCATCTCAGATAGGACTGAGTCGTGGAATCGAGACCACACGGACACGTCTCACTCGGGAGTCGAACATTATCTTCAATCTTGACCCCTTACTGGTTTTAATTATCTAACTAGAATTTGTTGAAGTTTGTCGCACGGACAGCTGGTCATTTTATTCCAGGATAAAATGTAATACCAGCTGTGTGATTATAAAATGTTAATTCTATTACGTTACAGCGACATCGTATGCGTTTTTTACTTTATAGTAATAAATGAAATAGTAACAAGTTGCGGAAAGCACTTAAACACTTCGGGTAACACAGATAAGAATAAGTTAAAGTAAGTTATATAAAATATGCCTTACATTTATTACACATTACCAAGATGAAAATGTGTGGCTCACTATGACACAAATTAATGTTCACATTTTTATAATGATGAATTTAAACTGTGATAGCATTTTAAAACCAACGGCTAGACCGTATGTTTTTAGCTAAAGATATAAGATCGAAGAATTTCGTGTTTGAAATTGTTGTGAATTGAGCGACACAGTATCTGAGAAGATGTACAAAATGATGATGATAGAAAATATGTTTTATTTAAAATTATATTAGTATATATTTATTATATTATTATGATTTTTTTTTAATTTTAGGAATTCGTCCATTTCTTGGGTATATTAGCTAAAGATGCGGGCTTTTAGCCAAGACATCTTTGGTTTAATATTACAAGTTGAAAGTTATTATGAAAAAAATTAAAAAAATATCATTCTTATTTTATAATTTTTTACAATAGGTAACCAAATTTTTGACTAATCTTTAATACGTGTATCTCAAAAACCTTCCTAACATTTTAATATGTTTCGAATAGTTAGCAATCGAAACTATATAGAAGTCTTTTGTTATTATAATAAAACAATTTTTACGGATTTTATCGCGGTTTATTAAGATATTTACGATATTTTTACGATTTTATGATAGGTCGGATTTTATAACACCTCAGTCCTCCCGTGACCATGGTTACTGTAAAGTATCCGAAACGTCGGGCTTGTAAAAATCTTAATAAACCGCGATAAAATCCGTAAAAATTGTTTTATTATAATGAGTGAAATTCGCGTAAACATTAGAAAACAATATGTCTTTTGTTATGTCATAAGGAGGCAACGGAGCAGTCGGAGCTTTATGGTGACTACCGATGCCCATAGACATCAGCATAACCAAAAGTTTTGCAGATGCGTTGCCGTCCTTTTCCTTATCCCCCAATGGACCACCGGAATTTCACAAACTGCACGAAGCGCGACAGCGCAGCTGTCACTTGACGCCGGTATTATGTATGCAAGAGTCGGTCCTACCACCCCTGTCGTGACGGCCTAATTCGGATGCAAAGCAGCATGGCACTACCTCTTACAAATACTCAGTGAAAAGTCTCAGTATAATATATATTAAGACAAGCGGGAGGCGATGTAACTGCAAATATTGTATAGGTAATATTCTCAGACTTTTGAAATATAAATTACTTGTAGCGCTCTCTTTGCCGACCGATAAATTACTGATAGCACTAAAGTGTTAGAGCAATTATCTTTATCAAAAGCTGTCCCTACTTCCTTCATTACAAATTCACAATCTATTTGATTCACTAAAACCCATTTACTTGATAAACTCGACTGGACGACATATGATATTCGATTTGCCATTCATTTATTAATAATACGAATATAACGATATAAATTGAATATATTATAATAAATTAGTAATTAAGATTAAGTACAATTTTGTTTACATATATTTTTATATAGTAATTTTAATTTACTGAGAAATTTCCATACGTAATCATTTGGTGGAACAATGTATTTCTTTGAAATGGTGAAAATAACTTCCTCCTTATAATGCTTCTTTATGATCGAGTCTAGAAAATAATAGATTTTAATGAAAATAGGTGACAATTTCAATTTTTGCGAACAAGGATTTAATATAAATAGTAAAACATATGCTTATGGCCCAATATAAAATAAAAAAATAATGGTATTTTTTTTGCCTTTGTCGGAATTTAATTTCCGACCTTAAACTCCTCAACATATAAGCGGTAGTAATACCTATATATTTACATAGAACACATAATGCGTTTATTTATCTTTAAAAGAAATAATTCGATTTCATCACAATCATCCAAGCGAGTGTTAATTTATAATTGAATTTAAATGAGGCGATTCCAATACATTTACATGCTCCATTTACCTTGTTTATGTTAATAAATTATTTTACAACCATAATTTTACTATGCCTATTTAAATGACAAAACACTGGTGAAGGAAACATCGTAAGGAAACCAGTTAGCTGATAAGAGTAAAAGTAAAGCTGTCGCTTTTTACTGACCATCAGGTGAATCGACTGTCCGTTTGCCCCCTCTTCTATAAAAAAAGTCTTTGAGAGCGTGAAGTTTATCCTAATACCCTTCTCGCCTAAATTAGAAAGGTTTGAGCCTCGTGGCCTGACGGCTGACGTGAACTTACCTATAGACAGATGAAGTTAGAGCTGACCTCAGTTTACTAGATTAGATCATTAAAAAAATCCACTCTCGCCTGTTTTCGAGGAAACCAGTGCCAGGGGAGTACAAGTCTATATGAACCGTTTATCATACAAATAAAGGTGTCTTTTAATGAACGTCATAACGGCCAATCCCTCTCCCGCATCCTATCATGATCGGCTACTGCACGGAGATCGTCATCCTATCTGTCGGAGGTTGACCTTCTATCTATCTATCAGTTCTTCATCTTATGTGACCGACTTAAAGCGTAAATGTTGCTTATGATAATAAAAATAAAATATATAGTAACTATAATATGGTTCTTATTGCAGATTGTATGGCTCAAAGCGGTGTGCACGGTGCAACACGCCCATCTCCGCTTCTGAGCTGGTGATGAGAGCGAGGGACCTGGTCTTCCATGTGCACTGCTTCTCCTGTGCCCTGTGCAGCACGAGGCTCACTAAAGGGGACACCTTCGGCATTCGAGATTCAGCTGTTTATTGCAGGTGCGAAAATGTATTTTTTTTATTAAGGAATACAGTGAAGGGTGTAATAATATGCGTACTTTATATCAAGAAAATTTATTATATTTCGTATAAAATTCATTAACCGATCCCGACGGTTACACCTGCTAAACCTTTGTTAAGAGGTAGTGCCATGCTGCTTAGCACCCGAATTGGGCCGGCACGATCGGGGTGGTACCTCTCGCTCACATAACACCGGCGTCAAGTGACAACTATTCTGTCGCGTTTCGTGTGGTTTGTGAGTTTCCGGTGGCCCATTGGGGAGGGGGGGGGGGGGTTAGGTAAAAGGAGGGCAACGCATCTGCATAATCTTTGGTTGTGCGTATGTGTTTGGGCGTCGGTAGTCGCCAAACGGCTTCGACTGCTCATTGCCCTACTATGCCATAAAAATCTCTTAAGCAAATAACTTTTCTCGTTAAAGGTTCTCATTGGAGCTCTCTAATGAAAAAAATATTTAAAAGTCCCTATTTTCGGAAATTAGTGCGCTAAAACAATCAACCCTCTTAGCATATTATATTCGTTTTTTACGTTAAATATTAACTGTAGAACCGTATTGACTAGAGTTAAAATGTCCTAAAGGATTGCTGACAAGTAGATTTTCAGATTAGAATTATCAAACATAACAGTCAAATCTCAATATCTAGTGAAACAAAGAATCCAGCTGGCGTATCATGCGTATTATCGTATTATCTCTCTGTTTACAGTAGCTAATATGCGTTTTTAATATTGAGGACAAGATAAAGTAATTTAAACTTAAATAAATAAAACCGGGTACCTATTTTTTGTATACCGTGGCGTTTCCCTACTATATAATTTCGGTATACGAAGAGTGTTCTCGTAGTAGAACTCTTCGTATTACCCTAACGAGACGAAAAAATACTCGATGTAGACATTATCTCTCTCTTTCTCTCTCTAGTCGAGAGATATCTCGTTGTACGCGTGCTAGCCCAGCAGGTATGCGTTGTAATAAAATAGACATGAGTACTAAAGTCGCCGAGTGCTCGAAACTCTGCTATAAGATTGAAAGTTAATTTATTAACTGAGACCAGCTTATGGTACACATTTTTTAAAATTTGATTTATATATTTAAATATTATTTATGAAATAAAAATACATTCACCGGTGGGAGGGAAGAGCTGTGCCGCGCTCCCGGCGGCGTGGGTACCACCATCTTGCTTGTGTCTCCCGTGAAATAGCTTCGCTGTGTTTCGGAAAGAAGGGCAAGACAAGTAGTATAATTACTGGCACCGAGACTTAACATCTTATGTCTCAGGTCAGGCAAAACATAAATGAATTTCCTGGGCTCGTTCCAGGTAAACTAGTTTATGTTCATGGACGACGTCGACCACTTACCATCGAGTGGCACGATTGCCAGTTTGCCTATTCAACTAACATATAAAAAAACATTAGTATTTAAATATATGTCGTAACCTGGTGAGCAAAAAGAATAAATTTATTCAGATCGAATAAGATTAGACTATTGATTTTTATTTTGGCACATTATCAAGTACAGCTCAGAATGTGTTGAGGCCGAAATTATAGGAGTCAATAAATAAATAAGAAAAAATGACGTGTGTTTTGTTGAAATAATATTCTTTTATTGACCAAAATTTTCTTCTTAGGCTACACTACGAGACGATGCCGGACTATGGACCACACATGGCCGTAACGGGACCTCCACAAATGTGCCCAGGACCTTATGGCGGTCCTCCCCAAGGCTCACACTACCCACCTTACCCCTCTCCCGAATTCGCACGAGTCGATCCAGATGTCCCCAAAGGGCCCTTCTTTAACGGTGCAGTAGCGCCACCACCACGACAGAAGGGGCGTCCAAGGAAAAAGAAACCTAAAGATCAAGATTTAATGACTGCAAACCTTGGTGAGTGAAGGATGTACTAAAAGTGCTTAAGCGAATGTAGTTAAGTACCGAAATAAATGTTTTATAATTTCGGTACATCGCAGACATTTACGTTTTCAAATAAAATACATAATAATATTATTGTCCTCGCATTTAGGTGCCACAAATGTTGGGATTCAAACTCCGTTTCGACAAAAAGGTTACAATTTTATTAACACATTAAAGTCAAAACTGCACTTACCTCAACAGATTATCGGCGGCAACTTTCCGTGTGTGCATTTTATAAAAAGAGCATTTTGCCCTTTTCGAGATATCGAAACCAGTCCGTTTATCAGGCCGACAGTACTTGTTCCACCGACAGGGCACAATGTTTCTTGACAAGAATTCCATCTTAATTTTGAAATTAGATTGTAACTGTTCGTATTCAAAAGTATTCGCGTTTCTAAAACGGACTCCGCTTCGCATTTAATGTTATTGTACAGAGTAATTCGTAAATCCACATTTAAATAATTGAGACATTTGACTAATAATTGCATTGATAGAAACATAAGAATTGCTCTCTATATGGAGAAACGACTTCTTTTACAAGATAACAAATTAATTTATTATCAATTCAATAAATTTTATGTCACAACTTACATTTAATATAGCTCTTTTACATTTATAACGTCGTACTCAAACAAGGTTATCACCTTTTTTAATTCATTTCAGCTACTTTTCACATAAATCAAATTATATTTTGTTTATTCACATAAAATGTTTTATGTTCAAACGAGGTTCTAGTGTAGAATATGTAGCAACCGTCGTCCGTCTACAAAAGAGATTTAAGTAGGTTGTGTAGAGTCTACACAACCTACTTAAATCTCTTTTAATACTTTGATGGAGACGTTTGTTTTTCATTTTATTTTAAAGATTTAAAGGGTTTCAAAGGAAGTTGGAAGCTATTTAACAAATTTTAAGGGTTATCATTATTTTGGAATGTATGAGGTACATAAATATTTAATGAATATTCTAGTATCATGAAATAAACAATGTAATAGTTCTACGAAAAGAATCTAAAAATTATTTTTCGTTGGTGTTACTTTTTGTTATCAATTATTATTATTGCTGTATAAATTGAGATACATTTGAACGAATTTCATTCAATGGCTCGAAATTCTCATTAAATGGATAGCTTATTTGACTTTAGATAGAGATGATAAGTAAGAGATTGGAGTTTGAATAAGAAAGCGATAGATTAGTTAATCGATTATATCTATCTAAGAAATATCTCTAGTAAATACTATATATATTTCTTTCTTTTATTTATATAACCCTTATATGTCCCACTATTGGACACGGGTCTCCTCCTCGAAATCAGGTGAGGAGGGTGTTTGGGCCATAGTTCCCAGATGCGCTTTTCCAATGCGGGTTTGTGAACTTCACTCACCTTCAAAGCCTTCTAATCTCATCAGCCATGCAGGTTTCTTCACGATGTATTCCTTCACCTGTATGTATTGCTCCCCGCAAGCGATGTTCTCATGTTCAGGTGCACGGAGAAATTTTAGAAACACCCATTTCATGGAAACACATGAGGTTAGGATCGAACCCGGACTTCTCACTCGAGAAGCCGATCCCATTCCCACTAGACCATCATCGCTCGCATTTGCATATTATTAATATTAAAAAGTGATAATTTTAATTAATTCCCAACTTGCCATGCCATTTGAAAAAAATATAGTATAAGTATAATATTTAGATCAATCATAATATTAATTATTTTATATGATCGATTAATTTATATTCAAATTGCGATAACGTCTTCGCACGATGGTAATTTTTTCAACGTAAAGATTTATAAGGTTTTTATTAATTATATTATACTAGCTGTTGCCTGCAGCTTCGCCCGCGTTACTTAACTCCTATAAGTCACAGCGTGATGTTTTATAGCCTATAGCCTTCCTCGATATATAAGCCGTCTAACACTGAAAGAATTTTTCAAATTGGACCAGTAGTTCCTGAGATTAGCGCTTTCAAACAAACAAACAAACTCTTCAGCTTTATAATATTAGTATAGATTTTTATTTTATTTTTTTATAATTTTTTACCTTCATACAACTTTGCTGTATTCTTATCACAAACTTACTTCTTTATATAAAAGGATTAGAAAAAGTTACTATTCCTTTAATATGTTAGCCATAAAATATAATTTTTCAATAATTTATACAGGCAATACAATAACATTCGGGAAAGAAGACGAATCTTCACAGAAAATTAAAAGGATTTTGTAATTTATCTCTGTGTCCCTAAATAAGAAGATAAATAAGAGAAAACAAAAACTCTTTAAGTCGAATATTTAGGCAAATTTAAAAATATATTGTCATTTGTTTTGCGATGATTTATACCAGAAAATAGATTAGAGTTTAGTTTGACTTTTAATATTTAAGTCTATACGTATGTATTGAATTATGTGAATAAATCATGCCGAAATAAGCCTAGGTTAGTTTTAAAATAGCTCAAACTGGTTCCTCACGTGTCGGGCCGTTCGCGTGTCGGAGGGTTCATCATACCCGCCGCATATCAATGAACCTAGCTCTTCATTTGCAAATATTTTAATAATCATAAATATATACGTATGCGCTCGTTTAGGTACCAAAATGGACTCGAATGTCGTGTCGGCGAACTGCGTGACGCTGTTGACATATAGGTAGGTTTTTATTAATTCAATTTTCAAATGGACCGGGCGTCCCGTGACGGCCAATTTTTTTAAACTTATGAGTCTTGACTTTTTATTGAGGGAGATCTATGTTCAGCAGTGGATGGATAGGGGCTGATGGTGATGATGTTCATGAGTACGCTTTTAAGCAAAAGTGATACACGACTTAGCTAAATGTTAAGTTTATGAGAATACTAAGCTCCCCGCATGATAAACACACAGACAGGCAAAACTTAAAAATAGGAGAATTGATGTCAGTGCGCATTTGACAATAATATTCATCACAAAACTTTGACAAGAATATGGCATATAATTATTAAGTTTTACTCTGTCTACGCATATAGGCAGTATAAATTAATTAGAGACGAGAGAGTATAGAGTAGGTATAGACTACAGCACGGTACGGCACACGGCTGTTATGTTCACAAACTTCTCCGTAATAGTCAAAGGAAAATGTCTGAAATACATAAAAGAATTTTCAAGTAAAACCTATTGTACACAATTATTTTGTTAAAATATATATAATACAGATAAATATAATTGTAGTGTCTGTTTGAAATATTAAAATAACCGCTTTTTACTAAATGCATATGGATTTTATACACGATGGTACCTACCTACATAATAATATACCAAAATATTTTTTTTTACAATTTTTGTCTGTCTGTCTGTCTGTTTGTTCTGGCTAATCTCCGAAACGGCTAGGCTGATTTTGATGGGACTATCACAGACAGATAGTAGAAGCAACAGCTAGTATACAAAATATTTTGTAACATTTTGTAAAGAACCACCATAAAAAAGTTAACGCAATTTAGATACCGTAATGACATTTTATTTTGTGTATTATGCAAAAACCTGTTCGGAATAGAAAATAAAACCTATAATTTTTTTGTATGTAACCAGAAATTATTTTCTACGAATTTTTAAATACATGATATCAGATTACACGTTACAAATAAAAAATAAAACAGTTGTGTATTATATTTCTACAATATTCAAGTTGTGATTTCTAAATATGTTTATTTCGATTTCAAATACATCCAAATCAAAAATTATATACTTTTATATTTACAACTAGCTGTTGCCCGCAGCTTCGCCCGCGTTGTTATCCTTCTGTTCTTGTTCTGTATCCGGAGACATGATAATTATTTTTTGTAGCCCAAGTTACTCCTTATAATATCAGCTATCTGTCAGTGAAAGTCATGTCAAAATTGGCCCAGCCGTTTTAGAGATTAGCCGGAACAAATAGACAGACAGACAAAAATTGTAAAAAAAATATTTTGGTATATGTGTATTGTGTTACATTACGAACAGACACTCCAATTTTATTTATCTGTATAGATTATATTTTGCTTACAGCTTGCTAGTTAAATTAGACTTACAACCGTATCCGGACTCATGATGATTGTTTTTATAAACTACGTTACTCAGTGGTAACGATACTAGTACGATACGAACTAAGATACTGGTTAAAGTTTTTTTAACCGGATGAGTAGTTTTGATGATTTCCTCTTACATCCAACCCCAGAAACACTGTTTTATAATATTATATTATTATTAGTATAGCTAAAAATTTATAACTTCCAGTTATATATTTTGAACAATATAGGTTTTGGATCGAACACCTATATTATGGTAATTTGGCAAAAAGGTCTTTCTTACCTTAAAGCACAATAAAAGGAATAATTAAAAAAAATAAGAAATATTGTTTTTTAATGTTTACGCGAATTTCACTCATTATAATGAAACAATTTTTACGGATTTTATCGCGATTTATTATGATGTAAAAATCTTAATAAACCGCGATAAAATCCGTAAAAATTTTTTCATTATAAAAATAAGAAAATTGAAAATTGAAAGTTCTCCCCAAACATAGGTACATAGACAATGCCAATTAAGCAATACCTGTAAGTTGTATGGGCGTTCATACAATGAAAATTATTTTATTATAGCTGTGAAATGGGTAGGTACGGAACCCTCGGCGCATGAGTTCGTCTCGCACTTGACTGGTTTTTAAATTATTCTAAAATCCAACGTTATTCAACAAGATATCATGTTTTATACTTGTTACTAATTTCAATGAAGGGTACGTCACCCCATGTAAAACGAAACCGAAATATGAATGCAGCTTAGGGATATGTACCTATAAATCTATTGACGGATGAAGGCGGGGTGCGCTATGTATCGTTTCTTGTGAGCAATAAGGCCAACAGGGGTAAGTTATTTATTTCTCGGTATTGACATGCTAGTGGCCTCTAAGGAAAAAGTATTTATAATATTTACAATTCAATAACGTATAAGTAAAAAATATGTAAGTATGTACTTATAAAACTTTTAAAGTTCTGATTATTATTATTAATAATTAGAAGTGACTGAGAAATATAAGCAAAAGTTTAGTAAAATGTTACTATTTAGTTATACGCTTTTTCAGTTCGCTAGTTGAAAGTACTTAAAGTCAGAACTGACAATCTTTGTAAAAAATATCAAAATATAGAGCAAAAATATAATATCGTAAATAAATTTCAATTTTCAATTCCCAAGCTTAACTTTTTATTGTCAATACAGCTAGTCAATTTATTGAATAAAATATTTTAAGTCGTTTATTGAACGATTATACAGTTTAATTAGAAAAGAATGGTGGGCGGTTGGTCGTTTCGGCGTTTATTGAAAGGAGCTTATGTAAGCAGTGGCTGGAAATACACTGAAACCTGGTTACTTGGGATCTCAAGGGACTAGAGGGAATAGAGGTTTCCCACTTATCCAGGCCCACTTAACCAGGTTTCACTGGATATAAATAATGATCATGATCTAATCTATACAGATAAATAAAATTGGAGTGTCTGTTTGTAATAATATTTAAAAAAAACTGATTTTTACTAAGTGCATATAGATGTATACACGGTACATAGACCAAAAAAGCATTTTTTACAATTTTGATCTGTCTGTTTGTTTGTTCCGGCTAATCTCAGAAACGGCTGGGCCGATTTCGACGGGATTTTCACTGACAGGTAGCTGATGTTGTAAGGACTAACTTAGGCTATAAAATAATCATCATCAATCCGTATACGGCTGTAAATCTAAGTTAACGCGGGCGAAACTGCGGGCAACAGCTAGTATGTAATATTTTAAATCAACAAAAGCAGCACGAGTCGAGGAATTAACTTTTTATTTTACATTTATTATACTAATTGTAATACCTAATAAATTCCTAAAGGGATATAATAACACCCTTTCATATTTGCAACATACATTTTTATAACGATTTTAAATATTTTACAAACTACAATAATTTTATAAAATTAGTCCAAAGTTGACAACCACAGCAACAGGTAATCTTCGGAACTAAATAAATAGTACAAATATTAAAGGAAAATTACGGAACTGCATAAATCACATGGTCTACATATATCCCACTGCTGGCCACGGCCTCCTCGAAATCGGGGATACGGGGCGGTGAACTTGACACAAACAATAAATTAATAAATAAAGTATGACAGTTTTGAGATTGTAGCTTTGTCCAGACACTTCATCTTTTATCTTTCGTCCAGGTCACATTCACGACGACATTGATCTGTTACTGTAGCTTCATTACATTGAATTGGAGACAAACTAAAAATAATACTGTCTGGGGAGAAGTAAACTTTTCGAACAATTAATATATTAGGTAAAAGGTAGTGCCATGCTGCCTTTCATCTGAATTGGACGGGCGCAACCGGGGTGGGACCTCTTACTCACATAATACCGGCAAAAAATGAAAGCTATGCTGTCACGTTTCGTGTGGTTTGTGAGTTTCTGTGGACCGTTGGGGGTATAGGGAAAAGGAGGGCAACTCATCTGTATAATCTCCAGTTATGCGGATATGTATGGGCGTCAATAGTCGCCAAAAGCATTCAAAGGCTCGTTTGCCCTCCTATTGTATGAAAAATATCATATCTTAATGTCCCGCAGTATACGGAAATCAGGCGAACAGGGTTGCTGGGCATTACACCGGGACATTACTTCACCGATGCGCGTTGACAATTTATGACAGTTCATCATTCATGTTAGATAAAGCTTCTAGCTTCTGTTATATAAAACAACTAGCTGGTGCCCGCGACTTCGTCTGCGCAGGATAAGATTATAGTTATTTTTATAAAAAGTATCCTATGTTACTTCTAATACCTCCAAGAATATGTATACAAAGTTTCATGAGTTTCATGAGTTTTCGCGTGAAAGCGTAACAAACATCCATGCTTTCACATTTATAATATTAGTAAGGATTAGTAGGAGAACTAGTACATGACTAGTAGGTACCTACTTTCGTAATTTATATTTGCCGAGTACAACATTTTAACCAAATCCTCATCTTTTAGATGTGCGACTAAAATAGATTGTTTGTGAAATATTAAGTCAAGATAACCCTTCATTATATTCATGAACGATTTATCTTGACTTAAAATATATTAAAATAAATATAATAAAGTCTATAGACTTTGCTTATTATGTGGTATTATGATAGTTTCAAAAATTAATGATATTTACCGAGCCTTAATGATTTTCGGTTTCGTTACACTCTACGCTAGAAGATATTATTAACCGACTTCCAAAAGATGGAGTTTATCAATTCGACTGTTTTTTTATGTTTGTTACCTCGAAACTCTCGACTGAGGGAACTGATTTTGA
This sequence comes from Helleia helle, assembly GCA_963853865.1. NCBI lineage: Eukaryota > Metazoa > Arthropoda > Insecta > Lepidoptera > Lycaenidae > Helleia > Helleia helle. The sequence continues at coordinate 14,584,601 of OY971420.1, forward strand.
TGATTATTTTTTTATTTGAAAGCTGGTGCTTTGCGTGTGGTCCCATCATAAGGAAACCGGGGTCTAATAATGGCATCCTAGAGAAATCGAGAGGAACTTTCGAAGATCGTAGGGGTGACTAAGTGCCTTTGTTAAGTTTTGCTTTAAGTATTTCAAAGCACCACAATTTTATGAAGTCGATCTAATGATGGAGTCAAAAGACAGTCGAGGGAACTCTTCAACGATTTATAGCAGTAACCTTGTGTTTGGGCTTAATTAATTTGTATTGATAAGAATTCTACGCTGTAACTGTAAAGACGTGGTTGTGTATTGATTTAACCCTTTCTTCGTTCGTCTCATTAATACGGCCCAGATAATATATGAAACGCATAATAAGTTTCATTTCAGACATAAAAATGAGTAATCGAATTTCGAAATCACAAAAAATTAGAAAAAAAAATAAACAAAAATTTAAACGGACTTCAAAAATGAAAAACTGAAAAGGAATAAAATTTCGTTTCTTTTATTTTTGTGCCTATTACTTATAATCAACTGATTCTTCTACTAATGTACAATCTTTACGTTTACCACATCATTATTGTTATTCTTGGAGTCGGTGTCAGCCAAGTTATATGGGTGCAGTGCAGCAATAAATACGACATCGACTCCATATATTTTTTTCGAATTCAAGGGCTCTTTATTTTTTTATTAGTTGTTGTCAAAGACTATCAAACCGAAGAAAAATAGCATATTTTAACACCCCTCAACGCTGCTAGAAAACGCCAGAAATCCCTATTTCGCATCCTATTAGCACAATAATGCAAAAATCTAAATTGAGGTTTTAAGATTATTCGCTCAGAAATTGGCAAAGTTTTAATAAAATATTACTCAACGTGTGTTTAATATGTTAAATAGAACAACCAAAATATACTTATATATAGTAAATATTTTATTGGGTGAAAAAAATTCAATATTTTGAAACTAACGGTAACTAATGCTTAATGTTGAATTAATGGATATGTATTATGCCTACAAGTACATTTCCAGTTAATAAAACTCTTAGTTAAAAATAAAATGTAAACAAGTTGTGTTTTTTTTAAATTTGAATAACCGGTACTGATAAAATAAATATGATGATAACTTAAAAGCAAGTCGGTTACTCCGGTAAAAAAATATGTTCATGAAACAAAATAATGTATATATGTACCTACATAATAAAGACATTAAAATAACTAAAAGTTTAAAGTTACATGTTAAATAACAACTTAAGGCGGTATATTGGCAAATATACAGTGAGAAGCGCTTGGAAAAAAAATCAGGAAAATTATTCCCGCGTAATTTATCGGCCTGGATAAAAGATATGTTATATTCAAGGATATTACCTAGAACCCTTGTAAGTTCATTACACGATTAGATTAACTTGACTCGATCATAAAACGTGCGTAGATTGTGTGGTGGTGGTCTTTAACTGTGGTTGTGGTGCATGTGGGGTGGTGGCGCATGCGAGTGTACGCATATGCAGTGTGGGAAAGGAGGGCGGTGCTATATGCATGCATATGCGTGCACTCACACATTTGCAGTAAAGACTGCGTGTTTTGCGGGATTATTGCTAATTAAATTATAATTTAATCTTAAATACGATGGTTGACGTAGTGTACCCTATGTATGTGATTGGGATAATTTAGAACTGCTGGAGTCTAAAACTCTGCGATCCAATGTATATGCTGCTCTCAACTCCCTTAAAATGAGGAAAACATCCGATTCTGATGCAATAACGGCAAAGTTTTCAAATTTCTCGGTGAATCTGGCATAGATGGGCGCCACGTAATTTGTAGCAAAGATGGCTTGTTAGTCTAGTGGTTAGTAATCCTGACTGCTAAACCAGAAGGTCGTGGATTCGATCCTCACACAGGACAAATGTTTGTGTAATGAACATGATAATTTGTTCTGTGTCTGGGTGTAATTTATCTATAATATGTATGTATTTAAAAATATATCAGTATTTATCATTTGTTCATCATTTTTTCATTGTATCATCAAGGCAGACCTAGTTTGGGATCAGATAGGCGTGTGTGAGTTGTCCCAGCATATTTTTATTATTATTATGGGCTACTGAAAAATGGCAAAAGGACTGGACAGACTCTATTTTACGACATCTACACAAAACGGGTTTCACAAATCAATGTGTTCCATCGCCACACAGCCACGTTATCCCAGAGTGTGACAATAAAGATGATGATGCAAACTTGATGGCATACGTACACGAAGGTGAAATTAAATTATTGACATCAAATAGGTTTTACAAAAACGTTCCACCAACTATTACACACATATTCATAAGTACTTTGTTTTTTAGTTTCATTTTCGTATCGTTTTCAGTAGCTGCCAATCAAACGAAAACTATTAAGTACTACTAACAAGTAAAAAAAGTGATATTAAAAGCAAATGAGGCAGACGTTACTTTTAATAAATTAATACAAATAACGTTGTGTTTTAACAATAATATACTTTTTAATAGCTTAGAGACTGAGTGGTTTAAGTATGAAAGCTATACACAATTAGAAAGTTCTTAAAATTATGTAATCAAAGCTAACCCTGAATTAATGTCTTGTTTCTACGCCTGTTGTTTTAAGATATTCAACATATTTTTAGTGGTAACAAAAGGGCGTACGGAAATTATATTAGATTTTAATAAAATAATTACAGCTCTGGAGTAAGTATCTTAATGTTTGTAAAATAGTTATAAATTGAATACAGTACTTTAATAAGAAATTACTTATTCATCACAATAAAACAATATTCTCTTTGTACGCCCCAAAATTAGTATCAATTTTTTTACTATATAGTAGATGTTGCCAAAATTGCGTTGAAAGAAAGAGGCGTACTTACCGTTTATCAAAAACTATGCGTGCTATAATCTGAAAAGTCTTACCAGACGGTAAGTTATGTCGAAAAAGAATGCCAAATATCAGCCTTATACAATCAACTAGTTTTGTTTTATTCATTATTTTGTCTTTCCTGTAAAACTGTACTTTTGTATCGCTCCGCTCCTTTGTTATGAAGCCCTTGATATATATCCATTCAATAAAAAGCGTTTATTTTAATATTACAATCAGGCACTCCAATTTTTTATCTGTATAGATAAATACCATAATCGGTATAAAATTAAATGATAGTAAGTATGAACAGCTCTATATAGTTTCGGCGAGTGACATACGTAATAAAATTCAAAATTCCCGCATTATCATAATGCGTAAAGTCTCGCGTCCACCACATACGCGGCGCCCCACACCTCATCACCTAGAGGGGTAAGTAGTGGTCTGCATCCTCGCCTTAAAGCCTATGCCATATAACATTAATCAGTTTAAAAATATTGACCATACGTAAAAAATAATTTTATAGTAATATGAGGTTGATGAGTTACGTTTGTGAATCATGTATTTTATCTCTTTAATGTTACAGTTAAATTAGGATAGCTCAAAAGTAGCACTTGAAAGCACTATATAAATGCGCTAGCCGCATCAATAAACTTAGCGTTCGTGAACTTACAATATGGAGTAAGTAAGAGTCAAGAGTTCCGAATATATAATGAGCTTGCGTGTCGTACAAAAAATTATTCACTACAAATATTCCGCCGCGTTCAACCACTTATGAAACTTCTCCTTAAATATATAACTTATATAAAGGCGATTCTTTATTTGCCTTCTTAAATTTTCCACATTACATCGGTTGGTCGTCGTATAAGGCCAGGTATGTTTCCAGGCCATCCGTTTTCGCAAATAGGGCCGGTTTTTTCGCGGGCCGTTTTCGGTAGCTTTATTATTTATATGGAGACTCGGTTGTGTAATTTCGTAAAGGCTGTATAGTACGATAGTCCCACGCCTTATCGTGGGAACGCCCATAAGAGGCCCAAAGACATTGTTGAGTAGACTAAAGCAATAGGTATTAGTTTAAATATTCAAGTATCATAATTTTTTCGAACGATTTTTGATCAGGACACCGTTTTTATTTACGCATTGATAATGTGAACACGAGTGGCAAAAACTCTTCATGTTTTACTTGTTATGGGCAATTTGCGAACAAGGTAATTGCATTTTTTAAATAACAGCCAGTATGTATTACGTAATTCATACATAAATGTTTTTTGCACTTGCGATAGCAAGAACTGGTCTAGGTGGATCCAGTTTCTCAATGAGGCCGGATTCGACCCTCCAGTCTACAATTTTCCTTGATGATTTTGACCTACATTTTTTATACTTCATTCTTTTGTATAATTAAATATTGGATAATCACACGAATTGAGTAATTTTGGCGTTAAATTTGGACCCAGTAAATCAGGTACCTACTAGATGGCTTATATTTTAAACTAAAAAAATAAGTTTATGCATATCTAAACATATGGTAAAATATAATTAATGAATTGCCGTAATAAAGTTTCTTAAAATAAATTCATAACCCAAATATTCTTAAGAGCAGATCTCAAGTATAAAGGGCCAAATATACTTAATAAAGTTTTGATGTAAAACGTTCTTCATGAATTTTAAATTATACTTTAAGTATATTTATATAAATTCTTACATCTTTAGCACTGTATTTCTATACAGTGCGATGCGGACTGTACAGTGTATAATAGTATACAGCGTTTTAGAAATTAGAATAAAACATACACGTCAATGACATTTTATAACAAAACAAAGTTCTCACGTGATGACCTCAAAGTTTTAATTTTATTAATTTTTTGTATCCACGGCATAAGTTTGACATTGAAGCGCCTTCGACTGGTATAAATGCTATTTTTTCTAACATAAACTCCAACGAAGGTTTCCCACACTAATTAGTAATTAAAAAAACGACCAGGCGTACGCCGGTCCTAGCATAGTGTAGAATTCTGTATTTAAAATTACAGAGATTGAAGTCTGGAATTAAAATTCTTCCTGGACGCTATTTATTGACAGAATAGTTAAAATAAATCCTATATAATACTATACATATTTGAGGTACTATTTCCTTTTGCATATCCTGTTCGTACATTAGTATTTCAAAGCTTTATTTTCAGGACGTTAGTTCTATTTTTCATCAGTTTTATATCATAGGATGAATTTCTTTTTCTAATATCGAGTGGTAAGGGATCGGCCGTCTTGACCTTCATTGAGCTCCCTCAATGAAGGTCAAGGCCTTGTCGGGTTGTCTATGTTCAGCAGTGGACGGATAGATGTTGCTGATAATGATGATGTATATCAAATAAAGAATTGTGTGACAAATAGTATGCATATAGAGTATACCAAAATTAGCGTTTCTAGAATAGATTTTCCATACAATAAATGAAGCTGACTCTTACCTCTCTATTACTATATCTCTCTATATAAGAGATATATAAATATCTGCTTATATTATGAGGGACTTCTTAGGAGAAATCAATGTGAGTCACACACAAAAGTTGAATTAAAGTTAATGTTACAACACAAAGATCCTGAAAATAGGGAAAATACAAAATAATAATAATAAGATTAGATATTTTGTAAAATAACAAAATGTTATGTAAATATAATAAAACCGTAAAAAATTAGCCATTAATGTAGAATACAAAATTGAGTAGAAAGAAAAGTAAATAATGAATGTAATTATATAAAATATTTTCGTGAAGTCGAAAAAAAATCTTTCGCAGTGCACTGAACTTAGCTCGGTAAGTACATATAGCTAAGTAATTATAATTACATTTTTCGTTCGACGACAAAAACTCGACCGAGGCGGCTTTTGGAACGCTGTGACCATAAATTACTCAGTAACGGGCGTACAAAAAATAACATTTCCTACTTCAATAACGGGAGCGGAGTAAATTATGCCCCGTAATGAAGTTGTCGCATCTGCTTTGGATCACGTGGTCTCACCTTTACCTTTTTTCCCCATTTATTTTAGTAGTTCCCCAAGTGCCACCATAACTTTTATAAGGCCACATCTACAGATCGTGATTTATTTCCCGCCAAAATATGTGGCTGGTACTTTTTTCTTTTCGACGGACGTTTCGAGTAGCGTCAGACGATTAAGCAGATATGGTGGTCGCGTTCCGTTGCCGACGGTAGTTGGTTCGGAAAAATAATGGCTTTTTATTTTTATTTACAAAAATGCTGGCCCGATACTTTTAAGTTTCTCTTTTGTTTTTTGTTTCGATAAAAGATAACGATGTCACGAAAGTTGTCAACAGAGAACGAGCGGTGTTATAAGTTTTTTTTCTGTAACTATAAGTTTTAGTGTGTGTAGTTTTTGTTATAAAAATATATTAGTGATATTATTTTTATTCACTATTATAGAAGTTATTCTAAAAATAATTGTAACCCGTACAAGTATAATTACTTTTAGGATGAGTGGGTGAATATTTGTCTGATATATAAATATCAGAGAGATATTATTGGACAAAAATTTATCCGCTCAATATAAACAAAATTGTATCTCTGAGATATCGTTTCGTTTCGTCATTATCGATAAGTGTTTCTCTTGGCAGTCTATCCCTTAATATTTAAGAAAATTCCTAATGCTGTGTTCTTAATTGTATATAAAGAATACGTCAATTCTTGATAGAATAGAACTCTTGAAGCAGCGATAATAACTAAAGTAGTACTTCACAACTGCAGAATCGGTATAATATGATTAACGCATCAACCGCTCAGTATATCAAAGAATTATGGCATGTCTATTGTTATAAAAATACTTCACCGCCATTTTCTGTAAAAGAACTTTATCTGTAATTTATTAGGTAGCCGTCATTGGAATAGATTACTTGTTAAATACCAGTTATCTTCAAAATAAATAACGAGTTTAAAACATTAATGAATAAAACGTAATTTATAATTTTCTTTTACTTATGGTCTTACTACACGTCAGTCGCTAATGTGATATCCATGTTACTTCGTTTTGTAACTGCCGCTATCTCGCGCAAGACATCTGTATCAGTGGCACAGCGACCCAATAGCTTTATATTAAAACCTTATTTATTACTCAAACCCCTTTGGGATTTAGAATAAAATGTTTTGTTTATGTATTTTTCATGCCACGTAACGGTAATATCTTTTGTTTGCACGGAAAATAGATGTTTTTCTTTTTTTTGTTCATTAAAAATGTGGTAACGGTTGTGCTCATGCACTGATAATTTTTTTGAACGAGGGAGAAATAGTGTTGCGATTGTGCTATTTAAGCCCATACCATTTCGCATCAACTTTTTCATGGTATTCACAGATTGCCATAAATAATATTTTACTGTTATATTTGGTCTAATAAGAAATTAGAAGCAACCTAAGGGTTGTACAAATGCCCCACCATGGTTCAGGCCTTGTCGTGGCGGTGGGGCTCAGTAACCCAGGGTGAGCGGCGCACCTTGGGCGAAGCTAATTGGGCCGAGGGGGCTCTTTCTACCCCTCTTATAATAAGAGGGGATAGAAGAGCAGGGGGCAAGGGGTGAGGATGGGAACCTCACCCCATTGTACTGTCCCGATGTTGGGAGGGGTTGATCTGTGGTGCGAGACAACTCCTCTGTGGAGGTGGCGTCGGTCCCTTGCGGGACTGACTACACTACACTCGCCGGGTTTTAGTGGGTAGAGCTGCGTCCATTTACCAGCTGCTGTCGGGCGCAGCGAGTCCTACATTCCCGCGTGGAGAGACCCACTCCCCCACGGGATGCCTCAGAGCATTTCCCGGCGTTAAAGAAAAAAAAGGGTTGTACAAATGTAACAGGAATTAGATACATATCTTGAAGTGAATTTTTGATTATTGGTCTTATGGTGTTTTGAACTTGTCCATTTCACTACATTTCTAAGCCTTGACCTAGAGAAGGTATATAAGTACTGTAGGCGAGTTGCGAGTACCCCGAATATGAATATATTTTTCGGTATTTCTTGTCGTTTGGCATTAATTGACGATTAAAATCGCTCAGAATGATAATTATTTTCTATAATTCATTGAATATTTACAAAAACAAATGCAATTTTGTTGTATTTTAATGTATGCAATAAAATATGACTGTCATGTCATGCTGGGACAACACTAGTTATTTCGTTGTGATGTCCGTTGATATCTATCAGCACAAGTCGACGGTTTTAAGTAATAATAAGTTGAAATATGAGCGGCGCTGCGCTTCGCACTCGACCGGCTCTGAGTTAGGACACCCGGTAGCGCCCCCTGCTGGCAGGCTATGCGATACAACACATACGCCGAATAAATTAATACACCGACATACAAACGCATGGCTTATCGACATTAATAATTTAATATTTTAATTCGATGTCCGTATCTTGGAACAACACTAGGTCTAAGCAGGTGGAGAAATTTTCTTGAATGTCAAAAGTGTATGCCTTGGGATTAAGACGTATAGTATATCTTGGAATATTAGTCAACGATTCGTGAGTATTTGTTTACATTTCAAATTTTAATTATTATTATCCGTCACGCTTGAAGTTGAAAGTCTATCTTATATAGGCTTATTATTATCATCATCAACATCATCTGTTTCTTGATGCGTATGCTCGTAGGTACTAGTTTTATAGACCAGCTGCTATCCGTAGCTTCGCCCGCGTTAACTTATCTGTCTTATAATTATCATTATCAACATCATCTGTTGCTTGACCTGACCATCCCATAAAAGCCAATCTTTGGCTTTGAAGTGACTGATATATTGTCATAACTTTTTAGTACCTACATAGATACTAGTTTTACAGACCACCTGCTATCCGTAGCTTCGCCCGCATTAACTTATCCGTTTTATTATTATCATTATCAACATCATCTGTTGCTTGACCTGACCATACCACAAAGGCCAATCTTCGGCTTTGAAGTGATTGATACATTGTCATAACTTTTAAGTACCTACGTAAGTACTAGTTTCACAGACCAGCTGCTATCCGTATCTTTGCCCGCGTTAACTTATATCTGTCTTATTATTATCATTTTCAATATCATCTGTTGCTTGACCTGACTATCCCACAAAGGCCAATCTTCGGCTTTGAAGTGACTGATATATTGTCATAACTTTTTAGTACCTACATAGATACTAGTTTTACAGACCAGCTGCTATCCGTGTCTTCGCCTGCGTTAACTTATGCGTCTTATTATTATGATTATCAACATCATCTGTTGCTTGACCTGACCATCCCACAAAGGCCAATCTTCTGCTTTGAAGTGATTGATATATTTTCATAACTGTTAAGTACCTACGTAGGTACTAGTTTTACAGACCAGCTGCTACCCGTAGCTTCACCCGCTTTAATATATCCGTCTTGATGATTATTATTTTTATAGCCTATGCCACTCAGTAATTTTTGAAGTCAAAACTTCTTTTCGCGCACCGCACAAATATTTTTGTAAGGTATAAATGAGGCTTAGCCGTCACGCTCGGAGGTGAAAGACTCGATTCAGGTGAACTCAGGACCGCCGAGTGTGCCCAAGCGAGACGGATACTGTCGCTGCGTAACTTTACATTAATTGAAACATCACTGCATTTGAAACTGATTCTGATTAAAATCCGACATTTATATTAATACTTTGAAGTACAACCGATTGCGCGATTTAATTACGTTACATCTATTGCCACAAATAGAAACCTTTTCTAAGAAACGCAATTATATAATTAATTTTGTTTTTATGTACTTCTACCGGCAGTCTCTATACTATATACAAATATATATAGACCGGTTAGGTTTTTTAAATAGGATAGTATTGAATAATACTTCATACGCCCAAACTTAAACATTACCTCTTTAGTATATTAGTATAGATGACACAGATAAAATGACCTTTTGGTATCCAAATCTATTAGGAATGACAGACTAGTTTTTCAAATTGCTTCTTAGCAGGTCCTTAATGATGGAGTACCGGCATGTGTTATACCGTATGACTGGGATGTTTTACCACTGTCATTTAAATTTCTCGTTTTTGCACCATCATCCGTAGGGACAATAATGACAGGTATAAAAAATTTAGTGGCCACCGGACGACGAGCTATCGTGTAGGAAATCTCGGTTTTTTTGCCGACCTTACATGAATGGTGCGTACGATTTATGGGATCGCAATGATCTTTTTATAGCCCACCCGTCTTTTTTATATATTTTTTTACCCATCCTGTGTGTTATCTGTGTACATTTTGTGTCTCAATCTATTAATAATGTCTTATTTAAGCGGACGCCTCGTCCTCCTGATGAAATGTGTCGATAAGTTGATAGGCACCGAAGTCACTTTTTTCGATCTACGTAAATGATTTCGTTACATCTTTTACACATTCCCATAGAAACGTTAATATTGAGTATTATTTAGGTATTCAGAAATTCTCTTGTATGCAAATACTTCTCTGTTTACCAAGAGACCGTATCACCTAGCCTTTGCACGAGCGCCCGGAGCGGTCGAGTGGCGGCCAGTTTAAAAAGAACTGCGGCTATACCTAGTTTCATTACTTAGGTTAGCTTTGTAGGACTTATTGTATAGCCACATGGGTCTTAATTGTTTTGTTGGACGCTTATCGCTGACAGTGGGTGCGTAAATCATGTCAAGCAAATACAAACGTTCCGTCAACGCGGCGAATCTCGCCAGCGATCGGTGTGGGACCACCTTTATTATGTTTTAGTCAAGTGGTCAAGGTATGGCAAATATGCAATTGATTTAGGCTTACGTAGCACAATTATTTATATAATACATCGTAGACACAAATGTACGAAATACGATTTTGTACGAATTTATGAATCATTGAAATAGTCAATATAAGAATAGGTTATTATTATTAGAATAGTTTATTTAAATTTCGATATAATAAATGAAATATTATATTGACTACTCAAACTTAGTCCGTCCAGTACATAAAAACATATTTTTATAGTTCATGTGACTCGAGGAAAACAGATACAGAATGAATTAAAAAATACGAAATCGTTTATAGTCCAGTCGGGGCAGACATTTAAATAGAAAAAATTCTGGGAAGCGATTTTTTTTTAACGTGGGGGGTGGTGGTTGGAAGTATAAATCTCAATTTTCTAACTAATCCCGGTAAACGATTCGCCGCCATCTTGTTTTAAAGTTAAAATCTTTCGTTTTTCTGAAATAACTCGTTAATTTTCAATTTAAGAGCAAAAATGACAGTTTCCAAAGTTGTTGGAAATTTAATTTCTCACAAGTTTGGTCATTATCATTTTTACGCTAGGATCAATATTCGCAGAGTTATACTATCAAGTTTATCAAAAAAATCGTAATGGGTGGAATTTTATTTTCTTCAACTTTGGTTCTCGCACTTTTTTTACTCCACGATCAATATTTACTTTTTTATTTTTTTATAAATAAACTAGATAATAAACAATATGAAAAATAAAAACAATTTCACCTCCGATTTGAGTCAAAAGTCAGTTAAATCCGAAAATATTGATTCATATCATATAAATTTTTTTATAAACTTGATAGTATAGATAACTCTGTAAATATTGATTCTAGCGTAAAAATGATAATGACCAAACTTGTGAGAAATTAAATTTCCAAAAACTTTGGATACTGCCATTTTTGGTCCAAAGTTGAAAATTAACGAGTTATTTCAGAAAAACATAAATATTGAACTTTAAAACAAGATGGCGGCGAATCCTTTACCGGGATTAGTTAGAAAATCGAGATTTATACGTCCAACCATCCCCCACGACGTTAAAAAGAAAAAAATCGCCCCCCGGATTTTTTTTCTATTCCAGGCTAGTTTTATGTCTGCCCCGACTGGACTATTACTATTCTCATCGAGCATAATATAACCGGAGTAGAGCGGTAATGTGTTTTGCGTGAAAACTAATTCCGCCAAATTTGTGCTGCAATGCTGCACCGATTCTGCGCTCTGATTAGCCGACTGATGACCATTGATGGATGATTCGCCGATGAGATGTACATACAGATCACCGGTTATTTGAATTTATATTACTTCAGTGACAAATCACTGATCAGTTTCGGAATTTTATGGCTCACATTGCTACTCTATCTGGCTATATGCTCGATGAATATGTAGAGCCTATGTAGAGAATATGTAGAGATTATGCATTTCGAAATATATTCAAAAATAATTAATGCATATGCAATAATGCAATGATAGACAGAGACAGACAGAGACATCTAGCATCTAAGGAAGGCAACGCATGGACGAATCACCTGGCACTAGTACAGTAAGAGTGTAATCTAGTTTCGGGTGAATTAGTGATTATAATAAATGTTTACCTATCTACGTTCATCCTTATCTTTTAATTTTCACTATCTATAATTTTTCTAGAAGAAACAAATAATATAATAAAATTTAAAAAATAATAATGGAAAATATATCGGTACATTCCTACATATGTAGAGAATTCTGCATTTGATCGGAAAACACTTAACAGGCTGCGTCGGTAAACGTTTCATTTTACGCAAATGCCCGTTCTGGTCGTTAAATGTGGAATAAATCCAACGGGCACATAATTACCAACAGGACTAATTGTTCGTATTCAGCTTATAGTACGACGAAACACATTTCAGTTCAGCTTCCAATGCTTAGACTCCTATTTTTAGTAGCTACAAATATTTTAGGTACCTTGGCTTACTTGAGCCTTTAGAGACAACATCATTAGCCGTTTTGATATAGGTATGTTTTATTAAACGCCAAGACAATTTTAACTTCGGATCAGCTTCGCTTAGATATTTATTTTATAACCCTTATTATAGGTTTTTACAAATATTAATTTACGCTTCATAATATTTATAAATTTACTAGCTGACCCGACAGACGTAGTCCTTTTTTTTCTTTTCTTTAACGCTGGGAAATGCTCTGAGGCATCCCGCGGGGGAGTAAGTCTCCCCACGCGGGTATGATGGACTCGCTGCGCCCGAAAGCTGGTAAGTGGACGCAGCTCTACCCACTAAAACCCGGCGAGTGCCACCAATGCCGCCTTTGGTGAGGTGCTCCGGATCTCCGGGCACCTCGATGACTAGTCAGTCCCGCAAGGAACCGACGCCACCTCCCCATAGAGGGGTCGTCCCGCACCATAGAACAACCCCTCCCAACGTCGGGACAGTACAATGGGGTGAGGTTCCCATCCTCGTCCCTCGCCCCCTGCTCCTTTGTCCCCTCTTCTTATAAGAAGAGTACAAAGAGCCCCCTCGGCTCAATTAGCTTCGCCCAAGGTGCTGGGCTAACCCTAGGCTACTGAGCCCCACCGCCACGACAAGGCCCGAACCATGGTGGGGCACAGACATAGTGCTGTCTTAATTATGAATATTGAATTCGAATTGGTATAATTACTAAAAAAATCTTTAAAAAAAGTGTTTATTATTCAAATGCTATACGACAATTATTTCTAATCTAGCCTTATATAAATTGTTATATGGTGGTTAAGTATTCTTAAATTTTCTTGTGTTCCGCGCAATATTCTAAACATTTTCTTCCATAAGGAGCTTCTCCTGACAATAACAAACAAAACAAAAAAAGGATTAGTGAAATCGGTCCAGCCGTTCATGCGTGATAGCGTGACCAAGGGAAATAGGGATTCATTTTTATATATTATATATATTCGATTGTGTCGATTAAAAAAATCGGATATATCTACTTCTTATGAATTGCAATGTAAGTCGTACATAAAATTAACCGTATACAATAAAAAATCTAACAGCCTAAATATTTTTATATTCAAAGTGAAATTAATAGTTTAGTCAAAATTATTCTTTATTATAAAATTATTTTTATTTGAATTGTTTTTAGGATACCAAAGTTGTTGATGTTTAAATTGAATATAAAAAATATAATAATTGTGTCCAGAATAAGTACTGGTTGCTGTATATTTATTGGTGGCAGTTTTATTGATCGTTAACCCGTCGGTGAGCCGGCTATTCCCGTCACACATACGTCACAATGTAAATGAGAAATTGTGACGGAAAACAATAGAGAACAGTTTACCAACAAGTTATATATATATATATATATATATATATATATATATATATATATATAGATAGATACTCGTCCAAATAGGGTCAAAATTAGCAAAGATTAGAAATATTGTTCTTCATCTGGTTTATTATTATTATATTTATACAAATTTCTTTAAAATAATAATTACATTTGTTGAGATATATTGTAAGGGCTAGATAAAATTGAATTATGTGTGCATTAATATAAAGTTTCCATTGTAAATAATAATGTTGTATTAGTCGCGACTTCGCAATGCGAATTTCTTTAACGTGTGCGTTTGAATTACTAATTAATATACATTTGTATTTATTATTCATGCTTATGCTTTACAAATTAATGCGTATGTTATAAAATGTAATACAAGTATATTGAAAAATATAATAGAGAGTATGCTTTGAAAATGGTTGATCTGTATCAACACTTTTCAAATTGATCCGTCAATTTAACAGATAATATAGCAATTAGCATGACTTCTGTTGATGTCAGATCTGAACCCGGAATACTTGGACATTGGTTTCCGTGGTGGTGGCGCTTTGGGGTCAACTTCGCGTACCAAACGGATGCGCACCAGCTTCAAACACCACCAGCTCCGCACCATGAAGTCGTATTTCGCGATCAACCACAACCCAGACGCAAAGGATCTCAAGCAGCTGAGCCAGAAGACTGGATTGCCGAAAAGAGTTTTACAGGTAAAAAAAATTGTGTATTATATCAAATTTTGAGATTAATATTGTAACAATAACCTTGGAATTGATAAATCTAAATTGATATTTATGTTGAAGTATGAAATTTCTAATTGAAATTGGTATAAGTTAAATATTATTCTCAATTAATCGTTAATTATAATATCTTTAAGTATAGTAATAAGTTTATACAGAATTGTTGTGTTGCAATTGCGACTGTGTTTGTTTTGATGTGTATTTGTTTGCGTTGCGATTGTTTTCACAAATGTAAGCAATTAAAAACAGGTTTCCAGTGACATGGCTCCGGATCAGACTCCACGGCCCAGGTACATAAATTCATTTATGATATTCAAAGTATTCAACTTATTTTTATAAGGTAAGTGATATAGGAATTACCTTACTAATATTAGTGTGGACTGTGGAAGCCAGTGTAACTTTAGAAGTTATTTTATTACAGTTTTCATCATTAGTTTTTTATATCAATAAAGATTTCGAAATATTAATGTGATCATAAGATATTCTCTGACGATTATCACGTTAGTGTTAGTTAGTTAGTGTATTGATTACTTTTAATAATTACTTTCTCTTAAATATAGGTAGTGTTTCAATATTTCTAAATACATAATTTAATTTTACAATTATTTGAATCATGTTGTATACTATTTATTAAATTCATTTAAAAACACAATATGTATATGTAGAAAAAAATACCAAAACATATTTAATTCAATACAGTGTTATAAACACGTAAAAATAGTACCTGTAGTGCTATTTTTAACAACTTAATTTAATTATGGTATAAATTACAAATTAAATTAGGCATATTGTAATAATTTTTAAAAATAATGAATCGAAATAAAATATTATTATAACCTGCAACACAGCTTTTAATTATAGTGTTTATGGTATTAAAGTTGAAAACAAATATCAAGTATGTTTCGGAAACAAACGATTTTCTTACATCACCGGTGGGTTCTAATAAGTTGGGAAGACTTCGGTATCTTTTACCTGTTAGAGCTTCATATTGCTTCTAATTTGTTTGCTCCCAGCGGCCCTTTAATGTGGATCTCGAAAGTTCCTTCAAAGAGACCTCCTTTGTTTTCGTAATTACAACGTTTTACATCAGCCTTTCGTAACACGTATATTAATGTTCCATATTTGTTAGTGTTCTTATTGTTCGTAAGTGCATTCAATACAACGACTCTGCTTACGTAAGATAAATCATCCTAGCTAACCCGGAAAACGTGGTTCTTCTGTTTATTTATTTCTTGATAGAGACACCCTAGCGATATGAAATTATAGACGACCTATTCTTATTTTAAAATCTTAAAAATCTGTTTCGGAGGAGTGCGACCACAAACACAGATACGAGAATTTTTATAATATAAAGATATTGTAAAGTCACTTCGAAATCAGTTACTTAATTACAGCAATTATGAATACATTTTATAAATTAACCATTTTCATCAATATATTTAATATCAATTCATTACACCCGCACGTTAATGATTTAATAATTTTCCTTTTATTGAATTACGTGGTAATGATGAAAATCTCGTTTTGCCTCGGAAAAAAATGATATTATTTTAAGTAAATTAGTTATTTGTTTCTAATTTAGCATGAATATATAAGTACAAAATCATCACCAATAATGTAATGTATAGAAACATTGGAAATTCACGGAGCTAAATAGCATCGATACTAAGAAGAATTTGTACAACAGTAAGAAGGCAGCCATTACTAACACCACTCGCGCGGTCACACTTTTATCGTTGCTTAAACTTATACCATCATTATCATCATTATTATCATCAGCTTCTATCCGTCCACTGTTGAACATAGGCCTCCCTCAACGAACTCTAAGACAGTCGATCCCTTACCACTCGTATCCAACGTGGATCGGCCACAGCACGAAGATCGTCTTCCCACCTGGTTAATGGCCGACTAAAAGTTCGTCTACCTAAGCGTGGCTTCCACTCTTGAACTTGGCCCATCGGCCATCCGTTCTCAAGTGTGTGACTGAAACTTATACGACATAACTCGAAATGAATTGTAACGTTTAACAAAATAAACAAGGCAAAAGGGAATATATAATGTACCGCGACATCTTGGTATACTATAGTCATATAAACGGTAGGCATCGTACCCGTACCCTTTTATCGACATACCGAGCCAAGCCGACTCGCTCCGAAAGGAGATAGCGCGCGCCGCATAAATTCTCCCTCAACCAATTATACGAAGGCAAAGAGAACCCCTCTCCTTCCGACCTTCAAATATTGATCGAGATTTTTTTCTGGCAAAAAGCTTACGAGTCGCACTCGCCTTTTAGTTCAGATAAGGGCTTTTTCGTTTTTCATTCGAAGTTTGGTTTAACGCTGCCGTGAAGAAGTATAGTTTTTGTTTTGCAGATTCCATCAGATCGCTGAGATTATTTTAAATACTATATTCAATGTACAGCTGTAAGTAAATTAAACTACATTTAAGCGTATTTTGTAAGGCTAAAAAAATGTTCATGACTTTGGTTTGCACAAAACTTCTCACTTCCTGCTTCCGAAATATTTGATAGACGGTATCGAACAGAAAGTAGTTGGACTGATTCGTTTCTAGAAATATCTACATTTGAGGAAGATTGTGAAGGCCTCTGAAATATTAAGATCATTTTGGACGCAATAATTAACTTAATATTAATTTTTTGGGTCCTGATTAACGGATTCTGGTGAAATATAATGTTTTGATTATAATATAAAATATAACATCCTACTCATCCTACTCATCCTTCACCGGTAATAATTAGTTATAGCGATTTGAATCTGCTCATTTTAAATCACAAGGTAGCATTTTATTTTTGTTTAATCACTTAAAGTCGTCCAAAGTAAGGCTCTCCTATCCGAGATATAAAAGTGCGTGTCGGCAAAAACCTTCGCCACGAGTTCCCAATGGGGGTCACCATTCAGAGCAGTAGCTGTCACCCACGATACCTTAGGATACCCCCATCGAATCACTCTCACCACCATGACCCGCTGCTTCGAGCGCAGCCGGGCCTTATTCCTCGCGGTAAGCTAACGCGCCCTAATGGGAGCACCATGCGTCGCTATACTCCGGCAGACTCCGGATATAGTTGCATGCAGGCGAGGCTGGGTCGGAAGAAGTCTGCCCAACAACGCACTTGCCGCCTTTACGACCCTCGGATCAACATTGAGAAAGACCTCGGAAGGTCCTTTCGGAAGAGAAGGGTTTCGGTCTTCTTAGGTCTGACCCGAAGCTCTGACCTCTCTATGCGGCTGATCACGAGGTTGAGCCCGTCCTCGGCCAGGCGCACTGCCTCCTCATAGCCTCATTAGTATACATTACTGGCTCAGGTAGAGTAGTAGAGTAGTCCTCCTCACCATGGTTTAAGCCTTGTCGTGGCGGTGGGGCTCAGTAGCCTAAGGTAAACCCAGCACCTTGGGCGAAGCAAATTGAGCTGAGGGAGCTGCTCTTTATACTCCTCTTATAAGAAGAGGGGCAAAAGAGCAGGCAAACAAGGGGCGGTCCGCCTGTGGTGCGGGACAACCCCTCTGTGGAGGTGACCTCGGTCCCCTGAGGGACTGACTAGCCTTCGGGGTGCCCTGTTTGCTAAATAGATCCGGGTCACCTCACCAAAGGTGGCATTGGTGGCACTCGTGGGTTTTAGAGGGTAGAGCTGCGTCCACCTTACCACCTTTAGGGCGCAGCGAGTCCTATATACCCGCCTGGGGAGACCACCCTCCCCAGCGGGATACCCCAGAGCATTTCTCGGCAAAAAAATGGTATACCACCTATCATAATCAAAACTTTATCCTACTAGAGATTCGGACAGAAGTTGTACAAAACATAATGTAGTGAACGAATTGTGAATGTAAACCGGTCTCGAATCCACTTGAACACACACAAAAAAAATCATCGCAATCCGTCCCGTTGTTTAGGAAGAGTTCAGTCACATACACACGCACATAATAATTATATATAGGTACTAGTGGCACCGACAGACGTTGTCCTGTACAAAATATATATTTTTTTGTGAATCTAAACCATCCTCGAATCCCCTTGAACTCACACAAAAATTTTCATCAAGATCGTTCCAGCCGTCTAGGAGTTCAGTGACATGAACACGCACACAAGAAATGTATATATAAATATATAAATATTGCGAGTGGCGAGGGATCGGACATCTTGGCGTTCATTGAGGGAGTCTTATGTTTAGCAGTGGACGGATAGATACTGATGATGATGTTATATATATTCTAAAACTAAAACATAAAAGCGACATGAATTTTAAATAAAAAGATCTAAAAAAGATATAAGTTGTTGGCTCTTAATCAGTGTCTTACTAGTTATCATATACAACACCATATACCAAGCAAATCGCTTGAGCTAGTCTTTATTTGTATACACGTGGCTTAATTGCCTTAGGGCGCTCTGAATTATACCTACAGGCGTCACCGTATTCTCGTCGCAGGCGCATTTAGAACATGCCGTGCCATATTTCTCTCTCCGTCCTCAATTACGTGATTTGTCACTCGCTTGGCTTGTACTTTTTCTGAACTGAAAAATGTCTTCGTTTCAAGTAGCTCTGTAATTAGTTGATTGAAATAGTACCTTTTCTTGTTAGTCCACTTTACTCGATCAATTATCGCACCTGAGCTAGGCTATTTTTTAAATTGCGTTCGGATTGTTGGATGAAATAACTTTTATTGAACAGATAATATTTGAAAATTATTATTCAATCTCATTTGGGATGAATTATTTTAATTACGGTAATAGATATCGTTGATGTTGTGACAATTAATTTGACAAAATTAATAATCTATGTCTGTTTTATATCCATATCCATATTGTTTAATCATTAGTGACGAACTTTAGTATATAGTACTTTAATTAAGACTGAAGTAACTTCAGTTTGAACATTTTCAAAGAAAATACAATATAGGCATCCAAAATATTAACGTTCTGTTTCTAATTTAAATTGTTGCTATATTTAAATCGCTTTCATGCTTCGATTTTGAATACTATAAAGATGCGTCTTGACAGCACACAAATAACGCGACAAACGTAGAAGGCGTTTCAACCCCCGCAATTAGTAGCGGATGGTCACACCTCTACATTAGGCCCGATATAATTTTACCGTCTAAGTACGTACGGCGACAATAATAAACAATATTGTCTCGGTTAAATATGGCCCCTGGTTGTTCGTATTAAAGTACAGTGTTGCCCGTAACACGTTTCGAGATCACAATCAAACGCTCTAGTAATTAGTGCGACCGCATCGTCCTGAGACGCTCGGTTGGGCAGATAATTTCCGCCGCGATTTCAAAAGGCAACCATTTGTCATTTGGTCGCGAGAACTCGCGCCAAGCGGACATGCCGCTCTTGACTCCTAATTTATTCATATATTTATTTAAGGAAAACGCGACGATTAATCACATCTCTTAAATTTTTATTTACACGTAGGTGGAATGCGTGCCTTTGATCGTGGTGGCCTTTAAGCTCTAAATTATTCTCATATTTGGTTCTAATTTATTGATCAAAACAAACTTAATAATTTTGCGATGTAATGATAAGATCACTCACGATAAATGAAGCCTTTTCCTTAAGATTTTAAGCGATTTTAGCAACGAATGTATGTTATCAGATTTTTGGTAGATTTTGGACTCAAAATATTTATATTTTTAACAATCTTAACATACCTAATATTTTTACTTTTAACGATTAACTGTTAACGATAATATTACAATTAATATTTATTAGTCTATTTTGCATTACAATTGGAACATCTTGGAAATATTATTTAAAATTGTTTTAAAATGATTGTTTAAAAAAATTAAAATATTTTTCAATAGTTTCAATGGCTCATTGATATAACAATGTTTATTAATGTTCGTACACAAGCGTCGGAGAGTGCTCCGTCAATGTCAGACAAACCAACTGAGATTTATATCTAGTATGAGAAATAGTTATATTACACTATTAAGCCTTATTTGTTCAAAATATTTGAACAAGTAGTAATAAATATCTCTGTTAAAATAATGCCGTAGAAAAACTGAAAATAAGTCGAGAAATTATAAGTAACTGATAAATATGATACGTATTTTGAGTGATATAAAAAATCTACGAAGTGAAGTCATAAAGATCTTTCATAACTTTATTATTCGTAAGTTAAAAAGAGTAATAAATTTAAATAATTACCGTTAAAGTTATTTAAACTGATTTTTAATGCAGTATTACACTATTTTAATGATCCATAGCTCGTAAGACACTTTCAAATTGATCCTTCGTCGCTTCTCAAAGTCGTTGAGGCGAGGACCACTTTTATAATGTAAATTGACCTAAATAAAGGAACCCGCATTAGGTCAGCGGATCGGTGAACTATGGCCCACTATCCTCCTCGCCCGATTTCGAGGAAGAGACCCGTGCCTAACAGAGACATACATATCAGAAATTTCCATCTCTATATTATATTGAGATAGAAATAGAAATATACAGAAATAAGATAATTATAAGTGCTGGTAATATTATAATGATTATAAAATTGTTTCTGCTCTGTGTATCTTTCAACGGCCTAATGTTAGAATTTCCGCCATAAATCAATTTTAAATCATTTCAAACATCAAAATCAATCACAAAAAAAATGATTATTTGATTAGACAAATTTTTGCCCAGACAACCTGATATTTCAAACAAAAAGACGTAGGTATCTTTTGACACGACGATATGTTATAGCCAATTGAAACGTAGCAAATGATGAGTAAAGCTATTTTCATTTGTCATGTACGTGTTGCCATAACAAATGACCAGTGGCAACTGGCAAATGGCTCGGTATCTTATTTGACAACCACGAGAATAGCACAAAGATCTAGACGACAAAATACTTTTAGTTTATTGTTTTGTGTTTAAAAATAGAATTTTATTTTATATTGTAAATTGAAGAAAAACGTCCTAGTAGAATGTGCTATTTTAGTATTTTTGAATAAAAATATTAATTTAAATACAATATGTCATTTTCAGTTTACTAAGCCTTATCTTTTATAGAATAAAATTAATTGATATTAAATCTTCTTCTCTAAAATCTTAAATTAAAAAATATATCAAATGAATATTTTTTTTACTACTATTGATACTAATCTGTAGTACTTATACACTACAGATTTTGTGTATCATTAGTATTTTGGATATGGGTCTAGCTTTATTGATAATTTTATTGACAAAGATAAACACCATGATCTGTATAAAGGATTAAAATTGGAAAATATCCCTCCTTTAAAAATATCATATTTTAAAAATTAAGCTTCGGATTAATGAAGACCCTAATTATTTTTTTAGATCATATATTGCACCGATTATTCATGGAAATTCAAAGAATTCATCCGTAATAATATATCGGTTTCATCCATGCAATTCACAGTTTTTAATCGACTTCAAAAATGGAAGGAGGTTCTATGTTCGACTGTATATTTTTTTATGTATGTTCACCGATTTCTCCGTCCATTGTGGACCGATTTTCAAAATTCTTTTTTGTAAAGTTACATACACGTATTCTGTGACAGTGGTTATAAGATTCATACAACTCCATATTTGAACTCGATTTGCATATTAATAAAATAAATGATTTTATAATTTAAGAACACTATTTCAAATTTATCCCGCTCGTGAAGCAAAAAATCTGAATGAGGCAATATACAAACTAGTCGCATCATTCATAAAGAATCATATTTTTTCTAAGAGACCACCATGCTCATTCTTATCTCAGTTTGACAGCGCGGGCATGTGCGGACGTGAGATCATCAATCCTTCTAGCGCATATGTCGTCTCCCGCGCTTTTCACTCATTTCTCATATGACTTTGACACTATCGGCTTACTTCTCATCTTTTATGAATGTGACAACACTAGTTCATCGACATTGAAAATGATGGTAAATGTTTGTCGATATAAACATTAGTGTTGCAGTTATGGGTTATGACTTTGTAATATGAGTTAATAAGTAGCGATAATCTAATTTTGGCACTAGGCAACATTTATAGCGGCCATGACGCGGGAGGCGGAGCCAATAGAACAGCTGCGCGCCATTGGCTATGATAATTTGCGCGCACAAGGAATTCGACGTATGAATATGTAAAATGTTGATTTTTTCCTATAAACTTTTGATTTACAAATTTGATTGTGGATTATAATATTACTCCATGTAAACTCTATAAAAGCCCTATCTCTTTGACACGAGAAAATAAATAATGTTTTTTCACACATATATTTTCTTTTCTAAAAGAATCACAACATATTTTGTACCTACTAACTAAACATAACTCCATCGTATCAAAAATTACGTTATCCTCATGTTTTGTATAAAGTTTAATATCTAATATAATCAACAGTTATAGAGTAGGCGAATATAAAAATACTTATACTGCGAAGAAAAACTTAAATTAAGACAGAACTTTTTGAATATAGTAAAAATAATTGTATACAATGTGCTATTTATAATTTAAGTAAAATTGATTCAGTAGGTAGGTTCGTAACCAGCAGGTAAAACATAAGATAAACACTATAAGCTCTTGAAATAACCACGCTACCTAGAGGCAAACAAATCTAGATTACTATACAATTGTAGATAATATATTACAACTGTTACCTACAGACAACTACTGGTGCTATCGATAAACTTAAAAAAAAAATTATTGCCTTAGGTACGGTAATTTATACCCTGTACATAACCCTTTGAACATTGTCATTAGAGCTAATTAATATTTCTTTAAAAAAAGACAATAATTACTAATGTCCAAAATATATATCTTTATGTATTTATATATATACAAATAAAACCTTGCGAGGCGAAAAAATAAATTATTCAAGGTATTGCAGTATCGCATTTCAACTATAGGCACTTGAATAATACACAAGCCAAAGGTTAAATATTTCTGGACATTATAACATTCTCTCGTATTAATTGACTTTTTACTTAAATTGCACTTAATGATAGCTTCTTCGCGAATAATTTTATAGCATTCATGCCTCATAATGGCAGTAGAAAAACAACGGGCAGGAATGTGGGATATGCACTTAGAACAGTCTCGCAAATAACAGCGGCAAATTGTTACCGCTCAACCGGCACGTTGGTAATCTAAATAATTTCAGATAAAATTTCTTCGACCGCAGAAAAACGACGAGATTCCCTCACGTGCGACGAAATCGCAGCACATTCAGGTAAGTGAAGCTTCCGCATCCAAATCGTTAACGGAAACTAATTAAACGGAATAAAGTATGGAGAAGACTATAACGTTGGAAGTTTTCGAGCTGAGCGCCTACACTTTTTTCCCTCGTGTGTTTCGCCGCGCGACTTGTTTCCTTTTTATGGAGAGGCGACTTTTCGTTTTGCTCACGACAGTTCAATGCGACCGTTCGCATTATTTTCTGTGACGACACCAACCGTGAGTTTTTTGTTCGCAGGTGTGGTTCCAGAATGCGCGGGCAAAGTGGCGGCGAATGGTGACGAAACAGGAAAACAAAATGGCCGAGAAATGCTCTCCGGACGCCTCCTTGGAACTGGATATGTACCACGGGCCCATGGGGTCGATCCAGTCTCTACCTCCGCACAGTCCGCCCTACAGTGTTATGGGAGGCCCTCCCAGTCCAAATTCCATGGATTGCCCATAGCCACAATTTTGCGCTTTATGAGCGCTATGCAGTTGAACATTTTAAGTGTTAAAGGCGGACTGAAGAAACGGCAGATAGTGAGTGTGTTGACTGTGCTTCGGACATTTTTAATATAAAAGTGATTCATCCGGACGTTGAATGTATATTAAACTTATCTCATTCTCAAAATTATTAAATTATTGTCGCAATAGCATTAAGTAATTATTAAAAATAATTCGACACTATAATGTTATTTAAAACGGGATATTTACCATATTTTTCACTTATATTTCTCGGAGCTCGATATTTCGACATTATCTACGAACATCCTGCTCGTGATCCCGTTTTAGTAATTAAAACAACCATGTCAACTTAAAATCATACTATGATAATGAGCAAATAACATATAACCTTAAGTGTTAAGCCTTCACGGCCAGTTTTAGCAGGCTCAGAACAATTGTTTATGTCCGTCCATTTCAAGATGCTTTTGTAATTCTTGGACTGGAATATGAACCATAAAGTGATAATTATTAAAATTGTAATTGGTGTGACTATTATATTTACAACTTAAAGGAACCTACTAGGTTTATGAAAATATTTTTTACTTACTTTCAAATTACATATAATATATGATCACTAAAATAGAAATAGCTTTGTAATTGTATTCGGTTTGAAATAAGCAAAATACAGCCGTTTTAAAGGTATCCAAACCATAATTTCAATAACTTAAAAAAAAGAATGAAAAAATTATTACCTTATCACGCTTGTTTTTCGCATGTCTTTAAAAATAAATTGTATCATTTTTTTATGAAAGCGATTGTGAAATAAACAATACCCATATTATGAAGTGAAAGAAAAGCTTTTGTGCTAAAATATTAATTATAATAATTTATTGCAATTTTCAGAACATGTAGATGCATGACATTAATTCAATGGCTTAACATGAACTGTAATATTTATTGTATTGAAACTGAGACTTATTTTATAATTCTTAGTTTAATAATTGATTACAATACCTTTTGTATATGTAAAAAGATAAGTTAATTCGCATTAATGCTACTTTAAAATGTACTTTTGATTCGGAAAATTCTCTTTAAGTCTCAATTGTAAAACTTAATAAGAAATTGTTTGACTGATGTGTCATTTCATCACGAATTTACAAGTGTTTAGTCTCATACTCAGTAGAACAGAGAACTACACAAGATTTTTTATTAATATATAACTATTTATTTATTCTCATAATATTTAATTTAGCATAAGATTAAGTAAGTATATGTAGATGAAAACAATATTCGTAGTACGGTAGGTAATAGATAATAAATTATAATGATTGGTGTAAGATATGGCAAAATTGTTGCTATTTTCTGCGAGCAAGAGCTTGACAGATGTGTATATATACTTCAATAATGAATACGTAGCTATTAGTTCACATTAGTAATTTGTAACAAGATTAATTCCAACCACTGTACCGTTTCTACATATTCAACGAGCAAACAAAATGTTAAATGTAAAAAAAAAATAGAAAATTTATATTCTCTCTGATGCGAAGATAAATTAATAGGTTTTTTTTGTATTCCACGTGATGTTACTGGTTTTGTTAAAATATAGTAGTAAATTAATGATTTGAGCTGAACATATATATAATATATATTATAATAATAATAATATATATGATAATGCTCAATCCTATATTTTCCGAATATTTCTAGATCCTTATTATTCATCCTTACAACGATTATAGAACATATTCATAGTTAGATAACTATGATTTTCATCGAGCATATACCCGCAATAGAGCGGTTATATGTTTTGTATGAAGACAAATACCTACAAATTTGTGCTGCGACGCTGCGCCGGTTCTGCGCACTGTTTGGCCGACTGATGGCCATTGATGTATGATTGGCCAATTGGACGTACACACAGATTCCCAGTTCGTTGAATTACTATTACGTAAGTGATAAATCACTGATAAGTTTCGTAATTTTATGGCTCACACCTGTTAATCCTACATACATGGGGCCGGGGTCTATGGATGTCGCTAATCACTTACCACCAAGTGAACTGACTGTCTGTTAGCCCTCGCTTCTATATAAATTTTTTTTTAGCAAAACCAATAACCGCACACACAAGTTTGAAAATACTTTAATATTAATTTAGCACGAAATCATTGTACCCCAATTTACTTTAAATAAACAGCAATGCTTCGCATACATTTCAGCATTTGTTAACTATAATTGAAGGTAGTAAACTATCCATTACCAGTTCTTGTTGTGAGTTAGGTACACATGTATATATTAAAACAAATAAAATTGGCAAAGTATTACTTAGAATTTCATAAGAATTTAACGTTCATAAGAATAGAACGAACGTATGATTGCGTAAGAATTATAATTAGTATATTAAACGAAGCACTACTAAAAAACTAATGTAATATATTTTGAAGAACATTACAATTGTATGAATTATTCATGATCACAACGAAACATTAAAATGAATTTAACTTCACTTGTACATATGAAGATTTTAAGTAATAAAACTAGGTATATGTGATACGAGTGCACAGACATCTATGTATAAAGTGAAAAATCACATAATCAGTGTGTATAGTTATAAGAATAGTATATTGTTATTCCAGTTAAGTAAGCGCACTGCTAGTTCCTTTTTTGTATATTAATATACTTTAATAATATATAATAATTTAAATGTATGGTTATAGTAACCGAAATAATCTTTCCTATTCATTCAGTAGCTGAATAGTGTAATTATTAATAGTAAATGGAAACTATATTAATAGTTTATAAACTAAACGTGAAATTCAGGTCTTTCGGTATAAAATTGTAGCGAAATGAAACATTTAATAATGTTCTTGATTTGGCTAAAAGCTACTAGGATCTGTTAATAAAATAATTCCAATTTAAGCTTTGTTTCATTTTAAGTCCAATAATATATATATTTGGACGCACTAATCCTATTTTATATGTTTTACATCTAATATAATA
This sequence comes from Helleia helle, assembly GCA_963853865.1. Taxonomy (NCBI): domain Eukaryota; kingdom Metazoa; phylum Arthropoda; class Insecta; order Lepidoptera; family Lycaenidae; genus Helleia; species Helleia helle. The sequence continues at coordinate 14,611,841 of OY971420.1, forward strand.
TGTTTCCATAAAATATATATTCATTTCTATAACAGCGTAGGTGGGTCATTATACGGAATGTGACTTTTAAAATCGCTTTATTAAAAGTCGGGATTTAAAGTATTTTTTGGCTTCATTTAAAAAAAAAAATATTTTAAATCATAACACCAAATACAACAAAATTTCAGTGACATTTAGTACCTAAAATTAAGAAAAACATTTTTATTGCGTTCACAGGATTGATGCATTTGTTCACTGAAATGACAGAAATTGTTATTTTGTCATAATTAAACAATAAAAACACAAGTTATTAATTTAGTAACATAATTTAATGCATGTTAAAAATAATGTCACAACAAAAAAACATAAAGTAATCTTTAATGAAATTATTTAAGTAAAAATAAACTTTGTTCACGGAAATGATAATGCCATACCATCATTTCTGTGAATTCAATCAAAAAACTGAACTGAATCACTGGAATCATTAACAACTAACCAAAACTTTTGTAAAGGTGCTTTATGTGTTGATTATTTATTTTGTTTTGGCGTAGTGTACCCTTAGTATTTCTTCATAATATTATCTTTTTAGTATCGCTTATTTGGTCCCATAGCTTTTAGAATTTTCTTTCCAATTTTTTATTATTTTGCTTTGTTGTCGAGGTATGTGGTCTTTATCGTTTTAACTAATTCCTTTTTTTATGGTATCTCTCTCTCTCTCTGTCTCTTCTACGCACTTTTTCTAGAGCAACAGCATCTTTTTTAAGTTTTTCACGGTTTCGACGCATATTAAGTTTCATTTGCTATCTTCTTTTTCCTTTTTTTCTTCATCAGACAATTTATTTCTCGTTTTTTCCATTTTTGTACGTACTTGATAAAGAAAATGATACCCATAACCAAAGTGTTACGTGTATTTTTCGTAAATGGAAAGCTTCTTATTAGTTTGCCATTAAATATACATACACACAGATAGCTAAAAAATTATTTCCGTGAAACTTGTCAATTCCGTGAACATGGCCTATTATCGAAATTAATTAAGTTTTATGTCTAATTTACACAATGAAACAGTTAATTTAAGCAGTTAATTATATTTTAAGTAGCAAATTAAGTCAAAAATATTGTTATAAATAATAAAAAGAGTCATTTCCGTGATATTAATCCTTTCCGTGAACAGTATGTTCACTGAAATGATGTTCACGGAATTGATAAAACCTAATTCAAGTCAACACAAGTCGTGGTTTTACAAGTATCCTAGCAAATTATACCCTTGCCCAATATTAGACCCCATGGCACGAGTTATGAGTTAAATTGGCAAAACCATAGATTACTATTTGCCAATATACTTTGTTAACCGAATTGACGCTACAAACTTGACAAAAACCGTAAATTACGTTTATTTTCAATATTTTACTCCACAGCACACGAAACTCCTGATTTTCTATTCTGATACCACTGTTTTTACAGATAACTGCAGTTGTAATCGGTTAAAAAAGTTTTTTTTAGTAACTTTTAGGATTTTTTCTGTAGAAATAATGGTTCACGGAAATGAGGTAAATTTTGATAACAGGCGTATAATAGCCACAAAAAATATTTATTATCAGCAAAAAGTATTCTTATGGATTTCAGTAACCCTATTATTTGCATAAATTGTTTTTAGAGTTTAATTTTGATAATTTTAATGATATGGTTTGTATTGGTGGTTTTTATAACTGCACATGTGATAATAACAGTTCACGGAGTATGACGTCGACAATTATTTTAATTTTTTTAGGGATTTATGATAAATTTAAGGACAGTTTTGTTAGATAAAGGATTAAATGAGACACAAATTAATTAGATAGACCGATTTTTTTCATTACCAAATTTATGAATTATTTATTATGGCTAAATAACACTTTTTCTGGTACTTGGTAAAATTACCCAGGTAGTTGAATGATCTACAAGCAAGACACAGGTAAGTTAGCTAAGCTGTACTTAGTTATTTAACATTTAGAGAATGAACCATACAAATTTCTTCATCAAATTTCCCGTCATCATATTTATGACATATAAGATTTTTTTTCATGAAAATGATATACAATATTATTTAATTTTTATTGGTAGATATCTAATAATAATATGGTATGGTTTAGGTATAATATTAACTTAACTAATATTAAAAAAGCGAATATAAGTTCGTTTGTAACGTTTGATTGCCTAAACACTAAACCGATTTTACAAAATTCTTTCCCCAATTTTAAGCTACATTAAAAGGGAGTCTGCCTACAGCTTATAGTATCAAACATATTATATACTGATACTAATAATATGAAAAGAAAAATAAGAATAAAATTCTTTATCCACTATCTATGCCATGAAGACTTAGATAGTGTTCAAGCTTTTAGTTACATAGAGGTTTGCCCCTTACTCACATAGACGATCGCTTCTTAGGCCTACGTAGTTTTTATAGGATTTTTTTAAAGCAGGAACTAGGCGGGAGAAGTTTTCATTCATCCTTAGCACCCTCACACGCGCCGTTTAACTTAAAGAACGTTTAGCCTTAGAAATACGAGCTGTCAGGTAAACGCGCTTAACGGACGAGGTTGAGTTATGTTGTTTTAATTAAAACTATAAATAAGGTGCGACGGCAGCTGAGCCGTTGGGTGGTCCCTTAATTCCTTAGAAATACCATCAGTATATCGAACTATTGGCTTAGTCAAATGTTATTTGCAAGATGGACATGTGTAGGTATTGCAGTCATATTATGAGGGGTTTTTATATTTATGGATTAATTATATTTCAGGTTCTAGGACACAATATTTTTTTGTAATAATACATATCGTCAAACCACTTTCGCCTTGGTCTTCCAGGTAGCTTTCTACCCGGTATCTTGCCCTCGAGGATCGTCCGTAGATATTCGAAGACAGGCCCTCCTTGAAAATGTCCAAAGAAGGCCACTGGACCGGATTAAGTTACCACTAGACCAAGAGAATATCCCATGATCGGACGGAGTACCGAAAGCTGACCTCCAAACTTTAATATGAAGATGGCACCCCATGATGATGATGAATAATACGTTTTCTTCATGCTGTCTAAGTACATAACGATGAATTTAAAAAACATATCCTGTTTATAATGCCATGCAATATAATATAATCTGAATATTAGCCTTATTAAGATAATACGTAAATTATAGTTGGCCTGTTGGTCTAGTGGTTAGTGACCCTAACTGTTAAACCAGAAGGTCGTGGGTTCGATCCCCACCCAGGGCAAATGTTTGTGTGATGAGCATGATCTGGGTGTAATTTATCTATAATATGTATGTATTTAGAAATATATAAGTATGTATCAGTTTAAGATTGTCATAAGAACTAGTTTGGGATCAGATGGCCATGTGTGAGTTGTCCGAACATATTATTATTTTTATTATTATAGTGGATTTCAAAATGGGCGAACGCGCTTGCAAATAGTACATCAATATAAAGAGTATAGTGAATAAAAAGCGACGTGGCAGATGCAGTATTTCCATAATTACATACAAACATACATACATATACCTGATCCGTTTAAATAGAATGACAGCCAAATGTATGTAAACATATTTATAAACCTTCTATAAGTCAGTATAGAATTCAATTACACAGAAATATAAAAATATATGATTATTATAAGTAGTAAATACGTAAAACCTACTTACTTCAGTCAACAGTGGCCTCGCCACTGACCTCCTCTCTCACCCGCTCGACGGCGACCTTCTGGGACATTAATGCCTCGCAGAAGAAGACCATTGCGTTCCAGGACTCGTCATTGCCGAGCATCGCGGTGATGATGCTAGGCAACATCATGAACATAGGCCTTAACAAAGGCAATAAATAATTTATATAAAATGCTAAAAATTATGTATAAATGTTTATACATAATTTTTAGCAGAGTTTTTTCGTCAACATCACATGCATATATCGGCGGGTGCCTGCGCTTAGAAGAACACTGTTTCTTAAAGAAATCTGCAGTCCTGAGAAGATAATAACATTTTGAAAAGCATGTTCAGTTAGCCTGCTTGTGGGTAAGAGAATAATTCTATTAGATTTTAGTATAATGTTTTGAGTTTACTAAAAATGTTTCTACATAGTCAAAGAAGTGTAAAACGTAGGTATATATACCTACTACATTTAACAATAATGTAATGCATAAAATTAATTTACTTTCTTTAAAGTTATAAATAACTTTAACCAAACTATTGTACAGCAGACTGCTTTTGAATATAAAAAAAATAGATATTTTGAGTCCGTTTGAGGAAAAGTCTATATTTGGGAGAAGTGGATCCTTATATATTTGTGGTGACTCCATCTTCGCAAATTTCCGAGGGCATGCCTACATTGTGGTTGGTGCATAAAAACTGGTCCTCGGTTCTTGCGCGGCTGCAATCCGGTAGTCACCATTCATGGGAGAGGGAGACGGGAGTATGCCCAGACGTCACAGGAGCAAAAGAGACAAAACTATAAAGTCACTTAACGGCACGACAACTTTTGGTTCAAGTTTGGCGCAGGCTTTTGTTTTACAGATATAAATCTTTGAATCGAATTGATACATTTCGTCGAATTGATATTAGTCAGGTTCTATGTAATTAGTCGGACATGTTTCAGTGATGAATTTCTTCCAGTTCTCTGTTTCCTGTTTTTTCACCGTCTTACTCACGAAGAGGACTAAAAATTATAATTAGTTATATGAATCATAAAGATACGAAAAATCACGATTTTTAAGTAAAGAAATTGGTAGACATTCTTATGTAAAACAAGATTTACGTGTACTTTATCTAATCCATGCATCGATTACCTTCCCTTTTTTGATGACGCAGGTTAATGCTTTCGCATGATCCAGGTTTTTAAATCGGCTACCCCACTAAACCACATGCGAGCGACTTCAGCCGCAGTCCAGAATCTGCAGGCAATAGGATAACCTTAGCGACAGGCTGGCCCCAGCAAAGGCCAGAGCTCCCTCGTAATTACGGGGAGTAGTCTTCGCGACATCGTGCTATAGTGCGCCTAGGCTCCCAACCCGAAACCTAAGCAGACCTGTGAGTCGTCCGCGGCTGGAGGCCTCGTCAGCGGCCTCCTCTCTCACCCGCTAGTCGGTCTCCTTTTGGGACATTACTGACTCGCAGAATGAGACCCCAGGACTCGTGATCCCCGAGCATCGCGGTGATTGCAGAGATAAGTCCCCTTTTTTTCGCTCATACAAATGCTCAGAGCTATCCTAAGGGGTAGTAGGTCTCCCCAGGCGGGTCTGTGGGATTCGCTGCGCCCGAAAGCCCAGTGGACGCAGCTCTACCTACTAAAACCACCGAGTGCCACCAAAGCCGCCTTTGGTGAGGTGCCCCGGATCTGTTGAGCAAACAGGGCACCTCGACGGCTAGTCAATCCCTCAGGGGACCGACGCCACCTCCATATAGGGGTTTTCCCGCATCACAGAACAACCCCTCCCAACGCCGGAATAGGGTGAGGTTCCGTCCTTACCCCCTGCACCCTGCTTTTTTGTCATATCTTTTTAATAGGATGTACAAAGAGCCCCCTCGGCTAAATTCGCTTCGCACAAGGTGCAGCGGCTCACCCTAGGCTACTGTGCCCCACCGCCACGACAAGGCCTGAACCCCTCCGATAACTGGCGTCAGATCGCGACGCAGCGCCACCCATCCTCTGAGACGCAAACTTCAAACGACACTTCGTTTTGAAGTTTTATAGAAAATACGATTCCTACCTCTATGTTAATAATATATTATATTATATGCATTAAATTTGACAAATAAGCAGACTATTGCAAAGTTATCACAAAAGCGCTTCCCTCTATAATAATTGTTCGCATAAATCTGAACAAATAACTAATAAATAAATTTGTTTCCTGAGAAAAGAGTTGTTGTGGTTTCAATAAACTTATATTATAATGTACATAGAGATTGCATACAGCTTCAAATATTACCAAGAGCTTCGTCCACAGAAATCGTCTGAAATACTACCGTATTTCAGAAGATTTCATTTTTCATGCCAGATACTGCCTGAGAAGCCTACACAACACACAGTAGTCAAGCATCCAAATATGAGAACGGCAATTTAGGTTCAAAGATAAGATTCTGAAGTAAAGTAAGATATTTCAATCTAATGAAATAAAATGTAGTAAGAATGCATTAAAAATTATTAAAACGTATAGGTACCTAAGTAAACGCAGATATAGATACATTTATAAATAAAATAAACATTTTAATGAAGACAAATCTCTAGCGTTACAAAATCAGAATAAAGCAAATATGAATAATATAATTTTTATCATAGTGTTACGTTTTTAAAGAACGACCTTTTTATTGTTACTTGTTACTTATGTTCGTGATCTAATAAATCATGACTCCGCGCAGGGATGTCAAAGGAAATCATCGATAGTTTTTTTATTATTTTATTTTTATAATTCCATGAATATTTAAAGGAGTTTTAACTTAGATTTAGACGAAAACTAAATTTATGGTACCTATAGTATACCACGTATAGTGACATCCAATATAAACCAATATAATAATAAATATTATGTATAGTATAAAAGTTTTAAATATATTTCCGTTGTCTGGTACCCGTAACACAAGTTCTTTGAGAACTTACCACGCGATTAGATAGACGTGGCGAGTAAGCGTCCATAGATATTATTATTATACCAAATACACATTAGAGTATTAACCAGAAATATGCGATTAAATAGCCTAAAGTTAACGGGATATAAACAATTATTACATCTAATGATATTTTTAATAAAAAAATACAACACTATGTCGTAAAAAAAATCATCATCATCATCATCATCATCATCAGCATCTATCCGTCCACTGCTGAACATAGGCCTCCCTCAATGAACGCCAAGATGGCGAATCCCTTGCCACTCGCATCCAACACGGACCGGCCACCGCACGGAGATCGTCTTCCCACCTGGTCAAGGGCCGACCAACACTTCGTCTACCTAAACGTGGCCTCCACTCTAGAACCTTATTGCCCCATCGGCCATCCGTTCTTCTGAGTGTGTGACCAGCCCACTGCCACTTCAACGAGCTGATTCTTTGCGTGATATCCGTTACCTTAGTTCTCTGACGGATGTCTTCCTTCCGAATCCTATCTGTCAAAGAAACACCCAGCATAGCACGCTCCATAGCACGTTGAGCTACGGCAAACTTGCGGACCAGTCCTATATTTAGAGGCCACGCTTCAGCCCCGTAGGTCATCACGGGGAGAACGCATTGGTCGAAGACTTTCGTCTTCAAACTCTGCGGTATAGACGACGTGAGAATATGGCTAAGCTTCCTGAATGCTGCCCATCCCAATTGAATCCTCCTATCGGCTTCTCTCTCGAAGTTATGTCGACCTAGCTGCAAAGTGTGCCCAAGATAGACATACTCTTGCACGACTTCGAGAGTTATGCCATCAACGTTAACCGGCCTAGGGAGAACGTGTTCGTTGAACATGACTTTCGTCTTGTCCAAGTTCATCCTAAGACCCACACGTCGGGAAGATTCATTTAGACTGTGCAGCATCTCCTGCAAGCCCTCTAACAACTCGGCTAGAATAACGATATCGTCGGCGAAACGAAGGTGTGAGAGATACTCGCCGTTAATGTTTATGCCACATTCTGTCCAGTTTAAAGTCTTAAAGACGTCCTCCAAAGCATTAGTGAATAGTTTCGGGGAAATGACATCCCCCTGTCTCACTCCTCGATGCAATTGGATTGGTCTTGTTTGACCGCCCGGAACCAGAACGGACATAAAGGCGGCGTCGTATAATCCTCTCAACACTTCGACGTATCGCCAATCGACTTGACATCGCTGCAGAGCTTCCAGAACAGCCCAGGTTTCAACCGAGTCAAAAGCTTTCTCATAGTCCACAAAGGCAAGGCACAGTGGCTGGTTGTACTCATGGGTCTTCTGTACAACTTGCCTTATAGTGTGAATGTGGTCTATGGTGCTAAATCCTCTTCGAAACCCAGCCTGCTCCGGTGGCTGGAATCCATCGAGCTTTTTAGTGAGGCGGTTCGTCATGACTCTCGAGAACAGCTTGTATATATGACTTAGAAGTGATATCGGTCTATAATTTTTAAGAAGGGAGTTATCACCCTTCTTAAAAAACAAAACGATTTCACTTCCATGCCACTCCTTGGGGGAAATGCCCCGTTGAAGGACGAAATTAAAAATCTTTTGTAACTCTCTTAAAACAGGTTCGCCACCTGCCTTAAGGAGTTCAGTCGTAATTCCGTCCCTCCCCGGAGCCCTCCCCCCTTTAAGCTGCTTAAGAGCCAGACTAACCTCATCTAGGCTGATGTTCGGAAGCTCGCCGGAGAGGTGTCGTGTTAGGCTAGCACGCGGATCGTTGTTTCGGGGATCAGGTTGAGGAGCATGGGACGCGTACAGTTTGCCATAGAAATCTTCGATCTCCGACAAGATCCCAGGCTTAGAAGAAACGGTCGCGCCAGTAGCGGTCCTAATCTTTGACAGGTGGCTTCTCCCGAGCTTTTCCACAAAAACCTTCGACCCTCTATTCTGCTCAATTGCTTCGGTAATCCGTTGCGTATTTGAGCAGCGAAGGTCTCGGCGTATTAGTTTGCGGATCTGCTTCGAGAGAAGCTTTACATCTGTAGAAGTGGCGTCTGTGTGTGCTCTGCGTTCCCTCATAAGACCGAGCGTCTCATCCGAGAGTTTGGATTTCCTGCCAGTACGCTTTCTCCTACAAAACCTTTCACCCACGACCCGCATGCAGTCCACCACGGCACCCAGTGCCTCGTCAACTGCCATTGTGGTTTCCGATCTGTTAAGGCTATCGAGTCGGTTCTTTAATTCCAATTGGAATTTTTTGGAACCTACGACAGTTTGCCGGAAGTCAGGTCGGAGTGTAGACTTTATTAGACGGTCTCGCTCTCGCTGAAAGCTTGCATTCATAGATCCTCTTACTAGTCGGTGATCACTTCCGGTTTTGAACCTGTTGATCACAGTGACATCCCTGAATGCATGTCTTCGGTCCGTCATAATAAAGTCTATCTCGTTTCTCGTCACAGTATCGGGGCTTTGCCAGGTCCACTTCCTGTGGGGCTTCTTTTTAAAATATGAATTCATTAAAAATAGCCCCTCTTTCTCGAGAAAGTTGACCAGCATTTGCATCCTGTGGTTACGACTCCCGACACCATGTGGCCCTAAACACGATTCGATACCTGTTCGTACTCCTACTTTGGCATTGAAGTCCCCCATAACAACATTGAAGTGAGCCTTGGAGGTGTTGTGTAAGGCCCTGGAGACATCCTCGTAAGTTGCCTCTACTTCGTCGTCGGAGTGTGTCGAGGTTGGCGCATATACTTGTATCACCTTGGTGAGTTTGAGTACAAGATACGCAACCCTACTCGACACACTCGAGACTTCGACGATGTTGTTGATAATTATATGACAATAATTTATATGACAAAGTTATGACAGAGATATTTGTAAACACTCAATAAATTATAATTCGGTTTAAATTATTATAAAATCGCAATCGAGCCGATAACGGAGAATTGTCTCTTAGAATAATAATGAATTGTATTCTTTAGGCTATTTAATTATGTGTTCTAAGACAATATATCTCAACCTGTGGTAAAAATTGCAATAAATAGATATTAATTAAGATTGCTACAAATATTCAAATATTAGTATTAGGTGGTTTAATGTAGACGACAATTATCAGCTGTTTTGAAAAACACTCGATATTTTATAAGATAACCGTGGCACATTATAAAACTCCGATGGTAAAAGTAATTTTAAAAGATAAGAAGATTACCATTAATTGAGATTTTAATTGATTTAATCAATGCATCTTTATACACCTTCCGCTGCGGTTTGGATTATATTAATATGTGATTTCGTCCGATTTTATCAAATATAATAAAAATATCTTAATATTTATAATTATTATTTCTCCATAAAAAGAAGAAAAAGTAGGGTAAGTTATGAGCCTCATGCTAAGGCAACTATTTACACTGTTGGTAAGTTATTCATATAGGTACTTTCCTTATATATATTTTTTTATAGAAGACGGGGCAAACGGACAGTCGGTTCACCTGATGGTAAGTGAATAGCGACATCCACAGACACCTACTATACCAGGAGATCAGCGGGTGCGTTGCCGGCCTTTTAGATGTGAGTATGCTCTTTTCTTGAAGGTCCCTAAGTCGTATCGGTTCGGGAACACCGTAGGTGGCAGCTGATTCCATATATTTGTGGTACGAGGCAGGAAATGCCGTAAAAATCTAGATGTTGTGGATTTCCGGACATCAAGATGGTGAAATTTGAAATTCTTACGCGATGTCCGGTGGTGGAATTCTGCCACAGGTATTAATCCGAACAATTCCTCAGAACACTCCCCGTGGTAGATGCGGTAGAAGATGCAGAGCGATCCGACATCTCTACACAGCGCCAAGGAATCAAGCCGATTGGAGATAACATTGTCATCGACGATTCGAACCGCCCGGCGTTGGACGCGGTCAAATGGAAGGAGCTGATATTGGGGCGCTCCAGCCCAGAGGTGAGAGCAGTATTCCATGTGAGGCCGGATCTGCGCCTTGTATAATTGAAGGCGGTGTGAAGGCATGAAATACTGCTTTGCCCTATTGAGCACGCCGAGTTTCTTAGAGGCTAGTTTAGCCTTTCCTTCCAAATGACCACGAAACTGCACATATCTCCATATGTCGACGCCAAGTATCCCAATGCTGGCTGAGGCAGTTAGGCGAGTGTCTTCAAATCGTAGAGGAACGACGAAGGGTGATTTTTTGGCGGTAAACGCGCAAACTTGTGTCTTGTTGGGTTTAAATTGGGCTCGGTTAAGTCGTCCCCATTCCGAGACTTTGGTCAACAGAGACTCGATTTCAGACACAAGTTTGTTCCGACATTCATCGACTTGTTCCCGAGAAATATTAGAGCGGCCAGTGTGTAAGGCATCTCCAGTGCTGTCATTCGCATAACAATGAACGCCGCTGGTTTGCAGTATATCATTGATATGCAGAAGAAACAAGGTTGGAGATAGTACACAGCCTTGCGGAACACCACCTACTACATAATTCATATATACTTCTCTACTACATATATTCACAAGATTTTTTTTTATATATCTGAACAATACACACATATTGAATTAACTATTATTTCGAGCAATCAAGCAATAAATCTTTGACATTAATAGAGAAAATTTTAGATTTTAATCTTATCTTATCTTATATCTTTAAATGAGCAATTCTTGTATATATGTATATATATAATTGGAATCTCGAAATCGGCTCCAACGATTTTCATGAAATTTAGTATGTAGGGGGTTCCGGGGGCGATAAATCGATCTAGCTAGGAATCATTTTTAGAAAATGTCATTTATTTAAAAAAAAAAAAAAAAAAAAATACCGAGCAAAGCTCGGTCATCCGGGTACTGTTAATCTTACACAATGAATATAGGTAAAAAAAAACAGGAATTTTAAAATAATTATTTTAAAACGTTATCGATATTCCTTAAATGTGCGCTGCCCTAGCGTAAGCAATGTTGCGTGCAGTCATCTACATTAGGGTGTCGGGCACACATTTGGTTGTCAAACAATTTGGATTTCAGCTCGTTCAGATACCAGATGAAATACATTACCTACCCGACCGTGAAATGTAACATATAATATGATATATACAGTTTCTTTGTAGACTTATTTATTTATTACTTTGTAGATTTTATTAGACTTATTAAACTCAGCAATAACACTTCTTCCATTTAGTCGGCGTTTTGTCAAAAAAAAAATTAATGTTCGATTAAGAAATATAAATGTTTCTGAAAGAACGAAACATTCTAATCATCCGATAGATGACTAAACTGAACTGAAGATTTTTTTATCGCCTAAGGAGGCAAACGAGCAGTCGAAGCCTTTTGGCGACTATCGACGCCCATCACACATCAGCACAACTAGAGATTACGCAGATTCGTTGCCCTCCTTTTCCTTATCCCCCACAATGGGCAACGGAAACTCACAAAACGCACGAATCATGACAGCATAGCTATCACTTGACGCCGGTGTTAGTGAGCGAGAGGTACCACCCCAGTCGTGCCGGCCCAATTCGGGTGCATAGTAGCGTGATACTGCCTCTTATAAAATGAAATGGTGAATACCGACGCCTATAGACATCCGCACAACCAGTGATTATGCAGATGTAAGATGCGTCTTTTTCTCTATCCCCCATCATATCATCCCAACGTCGGGACAGTGCAGTGCAAAGCTCCTCGCCCCTTGTCCCCCCAACACTTGTTTCCTATTCTTATAAGAGGGATAGGTACAAAGAGCAGCCAGGGGGGGGTTTACTTGGCTTCGTCCAAGGTGCTAGGTTCACCTTAGGCTACTGAGCTCCACCGCCACGACAAAGCTTGAATCATTGTGGGGAAATGAGTTCACCCCTAGACTAGCTGTTAGTAGTTCTGTGTACTTAATGTCAAACATAGAGCATTGCCCTTCCACGGCAGGAATATACGAGATGGTAGTACCCACCCTGTGAATTACTGTTGTACCACTCGATCTTCCACTGGTAAATAAAATATTAATATAAGAATTTCATATTTTATTGTTTGCATTTTAAAGCTTAATGTTAATTACCTTTGTGTCATGAAATAAAGAAAACAATGAAATGAATTAATTGTAAGTAAATTGAAAACGATCAAGCTACATAATATCGTGATCGTTTATTACATAATATGTAATACATTGAATGTTGTCAATAGGGTTCCAGAATTAAGGTCGAAGGTAAGACGCAATATTCACCAAACACACATGAAATGTAGCAATTAAAAGTTGGTATCTGGATACAGGAGTAATCAGAGATCGCTTGATTGGGCGTTCATTCAGGAAACATTGCTGTACTGACTGAAGAGATTATGATTTTCGTAATGATTTTAAATTAATTCATAAATATGAAATTCATTTTATAATTCTCATCATCATCATCAACCAAATGTACCCCTGCCTTCTGACCAAATGGGTCTCGTCAAAATCAGACGAGTATCTTGGGAATAGTTCACCAATGTGCTGGCCTAATGCGGTGTGGTAAACTTCACACACTCAAGACTTTTTATTTTCAACAGAATTCAAAAAGGAGGAGGTTATGTTGTCTGTTAAGTTCAGGTGCACTCTGTCCCTATCAAACCGAGACCTCACACCGTGGTCATGATCGTACCCACTGGAGTCTAGACAGTCGTCGCTCATTCTGTAAATACTTTTACACTAATTAACAATTAATTAAATTAATCTTGATTTATATAATGATGAACTTTGTGGCTTTTATATTGTTTTCTAATGTTTACGCGAATTTCACTCATTATAATAAAACAATTTTTTAAAAGTAAAGTAAATGTAAAGTATCCGAAACGTCGGGCTTGTAAAAATCTTAATAAACCGCGATAAAATCCGTAAAAAATTGTTTTATTATAATTTGTGGCTTTTAGTTAGCGCGTTGGTGCGGAAGCCGAAGGTTGCGGGTTCGAATCCCACCAGGGAACAAAAAAGTTTTCTGTTTTCCTGGGTCATGGATGTGTATGTGTATTATAATATTATAATAAAAATCTTAAATATATGTATAGTATAAAAGTATTAAATATATTTCCGTCGTCTGGTACCCGTAACACGAGTTCTTCGATAACTTACCACGGGACCAGATTGACGTGGTGTAAAAAGCGTCCATAGATATAATTATAAAAAAAACTATGTACGTATGCAATATGCATGTGACTGAAAGCCTCCTATACGGCTGGACCGATTTTAATGGATTTTTTGTGTGTGTTCAAGTGGATTCGAGAATGGCTAAGAATTAGTAGATTCATTATTCGATCCACTACACAATATTTTTGTACAGGACAACGTTTGTCTGGTCCGCTGGTATTTAACAAATAATATTAAATTTACTTAGCTATGCTATCTGAAACGGCTCTCTTGTTATTCAAGCTAAAACACCGACGTTAGCTTCCATATAATTTATAACCTTAGTTTACAGCTAGAATTCCTTTTTTTTTCTTTAACGCCGGGAAATGCTCTGAGGCATCCCGTAGGGGAGTGGGTCTCCTCACGCGGGTATTTGGGACTCGCTGCGCCCGAAAGATGGTAAGTGGACGCAGCTCTATCCACTAAAACCCGGCGAGAGCCACCAATGCCGCTTTTGGTGAGGTGGATCTAATGAGCAAACAGGGCACTTCAACGGCTAGTCAGTCGTCCAAGGGACCGACGCCAGCTCCACCTCTGTGGAGGTGGCGTCAGGATTTGTCCCGCACCACAGAACAACTCCTCCCAACGTCAGAACACTACCATGAGGTGAGGTTCCCGCCCTCGCGTCTTGCCCCCTGCTCTTTTGTCCCCTCTTCTTATAAGAAGGACACAAAGAGCCCCCTCGGCTCAATTAGCTTCGCCCAAGGTGCAGCAGCTCACCCTGGGCTACTGAGCCCCACCGCCACGTCAAGGCCTAACCATGGTGGGGCAGCTAGAATTCCTGGTAAGCTAGGTATAATATTTTATTCAATAAAATTTCAATAAAAGTCGATGTAAATGGATAGTAAAATAATATGGTTATTATACCTACTAATACAAAATCTTGATATTGGATTTTCATCTTGTCTATTGATTTTAATGCACATACTCATATATTTTCCCTTTTTATTCTCTGCGCAAAAGACGATGTGTTTTTATTTGTTTGATAGCTGGTTTTCAAGCGGTGCCTCTTAGCACTATTTATCAAAATCGATTCAGCCGTTTCAAAACCTTTTTTGTTATGGCGTTAGCATAGTACATTATTTTTGTCATAATAAGAATATCCGTGCAGTTGTTTTTGGTTTTTCTAACATATCGTGCTTTTTTAGGTATAACACGCGTACAACGAAGTACTACTTCAAACGACACTTAGTTTTGGAGTTTTACAAAAATGTGATATTTATTATTAATATATTTCCTAGGGTATAATTAATCATAACGGTAGCATCTAACAAATGTAAAGACGGAGCGCCGGCAAAAAACTCGGACAGAAATAGGTCGCGGCGTGTCTAAGGTTACCACATCCGGGACAAATGGCTTGTGACCGGGGCAAAAACTTATTCGTGCTTAATAAAGTCTGTCAAGCTTTGGATTACACAAAAATTGTAGAGACTATTTACTATGTATGTTTTAGATTTACTATTCATCATTATCATCCGTTTTTTACAGCTGGTCTCTCTTCATGAACGCCAAGATGGTTAATCCCCCGCCGCTCTCCGACTAGGACCGGCCACTGCACGGTCGTGGTCTCATCTACAAGGAGGTCTACCTATGAGACCTCCACTCAAGAACTTCATTAGCCGCCATCAATTTTTTGGCATCTCTTCACGGAATGAATGAAATGAAATAACTTTTATGGATTTTATCGCGGTTTATTAAGATATTTACAAGCCCCGACGTTTCGGATACTTTACAGCAACCATGGTTCAGTCCTCCCGTGACCATGACTGATGTAAAGTATCCGAAACAACTGCGATAAAATCCGTAAAAGTTGTTTCATTATAATGAGTGAAATTCGTGCAAACATTAGAAAACAATAAGCACACTGTGCAAGTGATCGTTTATTATGTAATTACTGTTTGCAGTTTCGATTTATTTAATTAGAATCTCAATGAACGCGTAGAACACAAACACCAATTACCAAATTATATCACACTGACTGTACCGCGCTTATTGGCCTGCAAACGTAATCTAAACGCATTGAAAAAAATAACATATTTGAAAGTGACAAAAACCCGTGTATAAGTTGACAGGGCCGACGTCATCGCACGATCAAGACGCCGTTCCATCAATTATATTTGATTCATTGAGTACACCTGACAGAAGGTATCGGCGTCTTCCCGCCTCCAAAATATTATGATTTAGATTTTATCTGCTCGGAGCCAAATTAACATTAGCTGGTGGGAACTCGGGCTTATTTATCAAGTTAGATAGGAATTTCCCATTCAATAATGTGAAAGTTTTCGCTGTCTACAGGTGTATCGTGAGCGACGGTGGTCTAGTGGGTATGGACTCGGTCTCTTGAGTGGAAGGTCCGGGTTCGATCCTGACTCCCCTGTGATGCCTAGAAATGGGTTTTCTTAATTTCGATGTGCACCTGAATATGAGACCATCGCTTGCTTACCGGTGAAGGAAACATCGTGAAGAGACCTGCATGCCTGTTAAGATTAAAAGTCTTTGAAGGTCTGAGAAATTTCCCCACCATGGTTCAGGCCTTGACGTGGCGGTGGGGCTCAGTAGCCTAAGGTGTGCCCAGCACCTTGGGCGAAGCTAATTGAGCCTAGGGGCTCTTTGTACCCCTTTTATAAGAAGAGGGGATAAAAGAGCAGGGGGCAAGGGGTGAGGACGGGAACCTCACCCCATTGTACTATCCCGACGTTGGCAGGGGTTGTTCAGTGGTGCGGGACAACCACTCTGTGGAGGTGGCGTCGGTCCCCTGAGAGATTAACAAGCCGTCGAGGTGCCCTGTTAGCTTAACAGATCCGGGGCACCTCACCAAAGGCGGTATTGGTGACACTCGCCGGATTTTAGTGGGTAGAGCTGCGCCCACTTACCAGCTTTTCGGGCGCAGCGAGCCCCACATACCCGCCGGGGGAGACCCACTCCCCAGCGGATTGCCTCAGAGCATTTCCCGGCGATAAAGAAAAAAAAAGTCTGAGAAGTTTACCACCCCAAAAAGTGACAACAACAGGTCATAATATAAGGGTTGATATTATTATATTATATTATATATATTCATGATGATGATAATGATCATGAGCGCGGAGGTTACTGGTTTAAATGACACCAACAATTTATCATCATTAACATCATCATCATCAGCCTTTATCCGTCCACTGCTGAATAAAGGCCTCCTTGAATGAACGGCAAGACGACACATATTATGTACCTTGCCACTCGTATCCAACACAGACCGGTTACTGTTTGTTACTAACAATTTATATTATATATAATTAACATATATGTAAGATGAGTAAATGTGCAGAAAGAAAGAAAGAAAAAGTTGTTGTGCTCGCTTCCGGCTGCATGGGTACCACCATCTTGCTTGTTTCTCCCGTGAAACAACTTTACTGTGTTTCGAGGAGAAGGGCAAGACAGGCAGTGTAATTACTGGCACCGAGACGTAACATCTTATGTCTCAGGATAGGCAACACATAAATAACATAAACTACTTTATATTAATGGGTGACGAGGACAACTTAGCTCCATCTAGTGGCACGTCTGCCAGTTTACCCAACTTACAAAAAAAAAAGTTTTTTTAAATTTTTTATTAATAAAAATTAAATCATGTTTTAATTTTATTTTGCTGAGCTCGATATTTTTATTTTGCTGAGCTCGATTATCTACGAACGCCTTGTTTACGAGTCCCTTGAAAATAACCATGACAATATAGTTTTATATATGTATTTATTAAATTAACTCAACATTATACAATTTCAAATAATCACTATGTGACTGTGATATATTAATTATGTAGAGGGCTTGTTGGAACTGATAGAGAATTGGAGAATCTATTAACACATGATTCTGTAAACCAAAAACCCTATCACTCAGATACAATGAATGATAAGCTGAAATTCAGGTCACATGTACGCAAATTCAAAATCTGTCAGTCGAGTTTCAACTTAGTATGTCAATCAAATTATTATTAATTGATCTCACTCAGCATAAAGCGTAAGGGTAGTAGTAGCTAACAGTGAATTTAGAGATTATGACATGTGAATCTAATATTCTATTATTATTATTATTATTATTAAATTTTGAACAAATTTGCCCTTTAAATTGTTTGATTTCAATGAATACCTTAGGAGATATCATTGTTTTAATCAAGTACCACGCGCACATTTGACGTACAAGCCGGTCGCCATCAGTTCTGCGAGGTACCATGACGCGTGGTCGGCACATTACGGAACGGTTGTCTCGCGTACTGCTTTCAAATATTGGTTTTTGCGATATTAAAAACAAATACATAAATACTTCACTCTTTACTCATATTTATACTTCTATACTAATAAAATATTATTGTAATGGGGATTTGGTTTTTTGTTTGTTTGTTACGAATTAACTCAAAAACTACTCAACCGATTTTTTAAAATCTTTGATCATTAAAATTTTAGGCTAACACTGATTAACATAAGCTATATAAATAAAAATCATCAATGAGGATACGCTTGTAAACGTAGGCGAAGCTGCGAGCAACAGCTACTTTTAACAATAAAGGCAATACAAAATATGTTATAAGTAACCTATCTTATGCCAGCCCGACTCACACTTGGCCGTTATTAATAAAAATAAATATCATTTCTTCATGGCGAACAGAATAAATACAATAATAATATCAACCCTTATACGTTTAGTTGTTGGGCACGGGTCTCCTCCTCGAAATAAGGCGAGGAGGGTGTTTGGCCATAGTTCACCAATACCTATAAATGTACTGTGCTGATACGCAGACAAATATATATTACATAATTTCAAAAAACCCTCAATGTAACGACTTGTTAAAATAATTTTTTTTATTAAACTCAATTTCCTGTTGAAGGAACGAAAATATATAAAAACACGTCTGTGGAAATTTATTTTGTGAGTGTCTCATAATTTGCGTCGAACACGTGTCATACCTAGAGCCCTTCGTATTGTAGGGTCAAAATGGAGCCCAAACTCACGTACCTTTCACCACGGGGTTGAACAAAACATCGAGTGGTCTTGGGAAAAAATAATGCTGTTTGGTATTATTCGAATACCATTGTATTGGTCGTGTGCCCGGTTCCAGTGTGAGAAAATATGTAAATGGCTTTTGAGGTTACGTCATATCAAATAAATGAGAACAATTGAAAATAGACAAATTTTCATATAAAAAAATCTATTGCATTAAAAAAAAAATTATTACATTTTATCGTCACGTTTTGTAACAACGCCAGGAATGGTTGTTGTTACCTGTTACAAAATTTTCATATAACTCTATTTCGTAATTAAAAATATGTTTTAAAAATTCAAATATACTGTGTTATTGTATACTATTTTCATTGTTTATAATGTTGATAAAATCTCGTCCTTGAATAAATCCTAATTAAACAAAATATGAATGTATTTATATATTTATCTTTCAAGTATAAATATATTTTGCATATTTTACCTAAAACTTTAAGAAAATTTATGAGTGTAAAATTACTAGGATACTTACACTTCTATAATATTATTACGCGAAGAGAAGGCTTTGCACACCTTTTCAAGGTATGCTCGGAGAAGTTAAGATTTAGTTACAGTATATTTGAAGTAGAAATGCTTATATTTATTACAGTGAAATAAAACATCGACTCTTTACGTTCATATTATAAATACATTTTCAAAATCCTAATATATACTTACATAAACCTGCAACAAAAATAGATAAAAAAAGACAGATTTTATCCTTGTATACAGTCTATCTTACAAGAAAGTAATAATAATTCGCCTTAATTCATCATCATCATCATTATCATCAGTCCCTATCCGTCCAACATAGGCCTCCCAAATCAACGCCAAGACGGCCGATCCAACACGGAACAGTCACCGCACGGAGATCATCTTCCTTCCTGGTTAAGGGCCGACCAACATTTTATCTACCTAATTATTCGCTTCTAAACCAGGTGAGTAAAATTTAAAAAAAATGTTGACAGGTCAGAATCGAACTAAGACCACTCATTTGAGTCCCGAATAACCTCTTAGCTGTCACTTTTCGTAAATGTTATCGTTAAAAAATAATATTTTATTACCAATAAAAATAATCTTTGTAGTTGGTTACTTTGCCTTTGTATTAAAGCAACTACAAAAGCATTTAAATCTTATGTCGAGCTTTATCAGATCCTATAATTACTATTTAATAGTATCATAAAACAATTCAGACTATAATATACATAAAAGTAACAAAGATTTAATCTGAATAAATTATATATTAAATGTGTCACGTTGAAAGGCGTATTGTGAGAATTTAGATTTTATTTTTAAAATTCGAAAATCTGATTGTATTCGCTTTAAATTAGATTAAATGGTCTTAAAAAACCTTATTTTATTTTAATCATAACCTTTACCATTTTAAATTAGACGTATAGTGTTAGAACATCGTTTTTATGCTAAATGATTTCGTTTAGATGTTCAAGTATATTGAATTTAATGCGTTGCGTGTTCGTCGACCCTCAAACTTTACACCTGCCCATGCGATGGGACGGTGACTCTCGATACCAGCTTGCTCACTGAACAGCAATAATCTTATTTGGATGTAGACTCATTAGCCGTAAATTTATTTGTCCCTAGCACGTGTCAAATTCAATGATAATTGTGTACTGACGACGTATTGTTATTTATATTTGAATACATATTCTGTGTATTTATTATCAATGTTATATTTCAACATCGTCCAAAGTCTAAAGAGTACTAAAGAACTCCAATATAGAATTTGGAATAAAAAATGATCTCTTGGATTATTTTTAAATGTGCGGATTAAAAAAATAATAATTTAAGAATTAATACGAATAGCTAATCATATTTCATATTGTTTACTAATGTTTACGCGAATGTCACTCATTATAATGAAATAAATTTTACTGATTTTATCGCGGCTTATTAATATTTTTACAAGCCTGATGTTTTAGATACTTTACAGCTACCATGGTCTACAAGTCCGAAGTCGCAAAAGAACACCGATTCCAATCAAGGATGATCCGTGACGTTATTGAAAAAAAAAACATCCTAATTTCTATAAACGTCTGGGACTTACTACCTGCTTGCATCCCATTATTAAAATGATTCAATTAAAATCTAAGCAGAGTTAATATTTCACAGAATAAAGACTTATATAATAGAGAAATAATTATCATAGGGAAGTTTCGAATAACTTAGTAACGTTAGGACGTATAACACCTCAATCATCCCGTGACCATGGTTGCTGTAAAATATCCGTCGGGCTTGTAAAAATCTTAGTTAACCTTAGAAAACTTGTTTTATTATTATCATATTTCATATTAAAAAACACACATTTGGTTAGCAAAAACCATACAAACATGTTAAATCGTGTAAAACAAATAAGCGAGCGTAGAATGGGTCACGCGTCTGGCACGCGTCTACAAATCCTACTTGATTTCAGGCGTATAAAATAGCGTGCGTGGGTCACAGTGAAAGGAGGAAAGCCGACAGGCCTCTCTAATGAGCGTGCGCTTTCCGGAGGGACTATGAAATCTCATCCGCTAAAGGACGCCCCACAGAGAGCACCCTCATCTCACAACCTCCGCGACGCACCCCACTCACAAATTCGTACGCTCTTGTACATCTCTAATTATTATAAAATAAAACTTATTATAAATTCCCCTAGATAAATATTTATATGATATTATTTACTTTTAAATGAATTAACGGACAAATAAAATTATCCTTCTGGCGTTTGATTTTATGTTATGTCTCCTTGGATGGGTATAAGAAACACAGATTTTTATATACGAGGGACAGATTCGTCGTATATAATCACAGCAGCAGCAGAAGAAAATATTAATTTATTAACCTTTTTTATGGCATCAACGAAAAACTACCAACAACAATTTTAAAATTGTTCCCTTATGAAATACAAATTAATAAATCAGAATTCATATAAGAGTTTTGAAACGCCAAATATAAAATGTCAGTTTTAATAATCAATTTAGTACCTAATAGTGACCGTGTGGCACTACAAGTGTGGCAGTAATAAAATGTACGTAAACGTTTGCTATCGTTTTTAGTGCTTATTGCATAATAATGCATTAGCATAAAATATTATAACTATACAAATATACAGATTTATGAAAAATATTTGTCTACAACAAAAAATATTTTTATTTTACAAAGGAGCAAAGCGAGATATATAAAATATGTATATTAATTTTAAAAAAAATTTTTCGTCGTAATAATAAGCAAGCCATACTAACTTAGTATATTATAGAAATACTTTTACACATGTAGCGTCTGTTTTTCACATTTACAGACACTTGCATTATGTAGTTAATTTACAATGTATGAATTATTTATTTATACATTGTACATTTATTTGTACTCAAGCATAATTAGTATTTTGTCCATGACTCTACCCACCAGGGTACCAAGTCAGCATAATTACCTTTTTGATTTATCTAAGAAGTAATTAGTAAAAAGGTTCCAACATATATTATTGAAATGTGTTAGTTAATTCGAAATTTCTTTGACTTTTTGTACGCTAATCACTTGATCACCGAGAGGCTCGCCTTGTTGATGATTGAAATCTTCGAAATAAAAATGTATTTTGAAGGTTTATATATTTAACTAGCAGCACCCCACGGTTTCTCCCCCGTAGGTACTTCCCATTCCCGTGTATTGACTATTGATGGGTTAAATTATAGTCTATATGTTATTCTCACGTGTAGTATATTATTGTAAGCCCAGTAAAAAT
This sequence comes from Helleia helle, assembly GCA_963853865.1. Lineage (NCBI taxonomy): Eukaryota > Metazoa > Arthropoda > Insecta > Lepidoptera > Lycaenidae > Helleia > Helleia helle. The sequence continues at coordinate 14,634,297 of OY971420.1, forward strand.
CTATTCAGTAGTTTTGCGTGAAAGAGTAACAATCATCCATACAAACTTTCACGTTTATAATATTAGTAGGATTAGCCCAGGCCCTTAAAATAAAAACGATATGAAGGCTTACAAAATTATAGTGATGTTATTTTAATTACCCAAATTGTTGTTCAGCCGTTAGTAGCTTAATCGAAGCGATAGATATTATATGCGAAAGTAAGAAAATCTCCAAAAGACAAGTTAGAAAGACAAAATGAATTATATTTTTCTCGCACTTATTTATTTATTATTACAGTACTACGTTCTAAGGTAATTTAAACTTCTTTTTATTATTTTATTTTACACGTATCTTCTAATATATAAAATTTCCATGTCACAATGTTAGTTACCGTACTCCTCCGAAACGGCTTTACCGATTTTTACCAAATTTTATATGCGTATTCAGTAGGTCTGAGAATCGGCTACTATCTATTTTTCATACCCCTAAGTGATAAGGGTGGTCAACCCCTCAAATTTTAAAAGTTAACGCGGGCGAAGCTGCGGGCAACAGCTAGTATAATTATAAAATTGTATATAATACGCTTATTCTTCGCGTGATATCGGTAGCTTTAGTTCTCTGGCGGATGTTTTCATTTCGAATCCTAATTGCCAAAGGAATACCCAGGTTTGGCCGTCTTGGCGTTCATTGAACGAGGCCTCTGTTCAGCAGTGGATGGATAAAGGCTAATGATGATGATGATATAATAAGTCATGCATAGCTTAGCATTTGTGCATGCTTTTTACAAACATTAACATATTCACATGAGAATGATTAATAGATTTTCTTGTCGATGGTAATTGCTGGTATTCTTTTTATTGTGGGAATCAAGATTGTCAATGTTTTGATAATATTATAATAAATTAATGTATATTTTATATTCGAATTTAATAATTGCCAATATCACGTCTACACCTCTACTTGACTATTTTAATAATCGTAATATTTTTATCATATCTTTAATTTATTATTATCATCGTCGTTGAAATAAAATAATTTTATTTTTCAAAATCAAAATCGAATAATTAATCACATAGTCACAAATCATTATTTTATTTAGCTATTTTAGATATATTTATTTTAAAGTTAGGTTTATTTTGTAGGTCTTATATTAAAACAATAAGTAGCATTATGATAACAAACTATAATGCGTTTACATTGATGGAAAATAAAAAACTAAATAAACGTTTAAAAAAACTAATTATTCCATCTAATTACCTCTACTATATTTAACACTCATCGCTCAATATACTAATATAATGACACATGAGGTCAAAAGCATTACATCCGATACCACTATTAACCTCTCAAGCCCTAAACGGCATGTTTATGTTGATCGAATCACATATCACTGCGATCGCGTCTATTCTATTACACGATAATCCCCTATTTGCAGCGGGGATCCGATTACACGCCCCGAATGGAATTTATGATAGAAAAAATAATAAAAACCACCATAATAGGCACGTGGCGAAAAATAATAAAGTTGGCAAAGAGGTTGGTAATGAAGAGCGGAGCGTGACTCGACGCGTGTGTGGGTCCTGTCGTAATGAGGGCGCGCGCCCCGACCGCAGCCCTAGGGCTCTGGGCCCGATAACTACTAACACACATTTGACATACATCATTATCTCAATCTCAGCCTAGAATAGAGTATGTATGCGGGATTTAAGAAAAAAACATCTATTATGAATTTGTTTTTTATAGAAGAGGGGGCAAACGGACAGTCGGTTCACCTGGTGGTAAGTGATAGCGACATGGATGTCGCTATCACTTACCACTGACACCCGCTACTTCAGAGGATTAGGAGGTGCGTTGCCGGTCTTTCAAATATGAGTATGCTATTTTCTTGAAGATACATACGATTTCTGAGATCTCAGTATCTCCTGTCACTATCATCATCATCATCATCATCATCATCATACGACAATATTATCATATAAAAACTCTTGCGGTTCCGAAGAATATGTTATTTAATTTAAAAATAAAAAGTGAGAGCAACGAGATAAACCAGCTAAAGAAAATGTACGCAAAATGAAAACATTTTTAAACTATATAATTGCGGAACGGAATGGTATATATAGAGAACTATAAAGTAAGAAAAACTTTTACTCCACTGAAAAGCGAGGCAAAGAAACTTAAGACGCAAGTCGATAGAACTTAGTTACAGCCTTAGCCAAGAAAAAAAATATATCAGGGACTTTGTTACACATATGTTTATGTATGTTTGTGAAACATATGTTTCATTAGACTGTTTTTTTGATTCTTACATTTTTATTACTTTCTTTTTTTCAATATTTTGTTTTTCATTTCATCACAGAAGAAAGGACAGGAAGCATAACAATCGCTCCTTCGTGTATTGATATTATGTTTAATATTGGATTGTTTCAGAGCCACCATTCGATTTTCGTCGACTAGAATAGGCGTTCTGCCACTCGCATCGTTTGGCCACTGCACGAAGATTTAGCAAGAGGTCAACCGACCCTGACTTGTTTGTTTTATCAATGTAATATGTTATGTAACAATTTTCATGATGTCTGAAATTAGAGCAAGTCTTCCTCGAACCCCATCATGGTTCAGGCCTTGACGTGGCGGTGGGGCTCATTAGCCTAGGGTGAGCCCAGCACCTTGAGCGAAGCTAATTGAACCGACGGGGCTCTTTGTACCCCTCTTATAAGAAGAGGGGAAAAAAAGAGCAGGGGGCAAGGGGCGAGGACGAGAACCTCATCCCATTGTTCTGTCCCGACGTTGGGAGGGGTTGTTCTGTGGTGCGGGACAACCCCTCTGTGGTGGTGTTGTCGGTCCCTTGAGGGACTGACTAGCCGTCGAGGGTGTTTGCTCATTACATCCGGGGCACCTTACCAAAGGCGCCATTGGTGGCACTCGCCGGGTTTTAGTGGGTAGAGCTGCGTCCACTTACCAGCTTTCGGGCGCAGCGAGTCCCACATACCCGCGTGAGGAGACCGACTCCCCCGCGGGATGACTCCGAGCATTTCCCGGCGTTAAAGAAAAAAAAAAGTCTTCCTCGAATGCATTAAATAATGGTTAAAATACGTCTTTAAGGGTAATATAATATTTTCCATTTGGTTCTTTTTGCGGGCACAATATTGGTAAAAATTGGTAATATATTTTCACGTACCTACAATTCCCGTAACCACGATTCACGAGTAAAATAATTAAATTAAAATAATAAATTAAAATCTAAAGTCTCAATATAATTTTACATTTGGGTCGACGTTTAAAACGGGTTCGCTTTTATCGACGAAATCCATCATTTCATTCAACGTATGGATATAAAAGTCCCTTTTAGTTTAAGTACAGGTAGATAAACAAACGGACATTTTGTTGCGTCCGATTTATCGCTTTTGGGACATCTACAAAAAAGAGCTATTGGGGTCATCACACATTTGTAACGTTATATTCATATAAAGCAGCCTCTTTTGCTGATGACAATCATTCTGGTTGTGAGTTGTGACTCTTTGGTGTAGTTGTAAGTAATATTAGCATGTGTTACTCGAGTACATGTCTCTTTTCTGTTTAATATCTTTACATTGACATGAATGAATCTGGCATGCTTTATATCTGGAAGTTATGTACTAAATGATAAAGATAGTAAAGAGATAAGGTGGATTGACGAGATCAAAAGTCTTTAAAGGTGTGTTAAGATCACCAACCCGCATCGGTGAACTATATCCCAACACCCTCCTCGTCTGATTGCAAGAAGGATACCCTTGGAGGGTGCCCAGGAGTGGGACATGGGTTGATATTATTATTATATTACTAGCTGGTGCCCACAGCTCTTTTTTTCTTTAACACCGGGAAATGCTCTGAGGCGTCCCGCGGGGGAGTGGGTATCCCCGCGCGGGTATGTGGGACTCGCTGCGCCCGACAGCTGGTAAATGGATGCAGCTCTACCCACTAAAACCCGGCGAGTGCCACCAATGCCGCCTTTGGTGAGGTGTCCCGGATCTAGAAAACAAACAGGGCACCTCGACGGCTAGTCAGTCCCGCAAGGGACCGACGCCACCTCCACAGAGGGGTTGTCCAGCACCACAGAACAACCCCTCCCGACGTCGGGACAGTACAATGGAGTGAGGTTCCCATCCTCACCCCTTGCCCCCTGCTCTTCTGAACCCTCTTCTTATAAGAGGGGTACAGAGAGCCCCCTCGGCCCAATTAGCTTCCAAGGTGCACCGCTCACCCTAGGTTACTGAGCCCCACCGCCACGACAAGGCCTGAACCATGGTGGGGGGTGCCCACAGCGCCTGCGTTAACTAAGATTTACAACCGTATCCAGATTGTTGATGATTATTTTATAGCCGATGTCCACCGACCACCTTATCGTACTATTATTTATAAAGGCTAAACTTTATAAATAATAGTATTATATATTATTATAGTATTATTTATAAATGCTAAACTTTATAAATAATAGTAAGATAAGGTGGTCGACTAAGATTTACGAATGTTAGCAATCAATTCACACGAGTGTTATTTTTTCTCTTAATCAGGATTTAGAAATGTAAAGTTTGCGTGTGGCAAACATATGCAGAAAATTTTACTGTAATTATTTTATTTTTAACCACGACAACATAAAACTATGTAATAATACACAACAAAATAAGTACCTACATTTATATTTAGGTACTTTATTTACATCAGGGTTGTGCGTTTATTGCGGTTTATTGACCAATCACTGTAAAATGTTACAGAACAAAATTAGTAATACGTAAAACTAGTAAACAGTAAAATTATTAGGTTACTGTGTAAAAAAAGTGCGAGCATACAAAGTACACATGTCAAAATGAAACTTATTTGGCAAACTAATTTTTAAATCTTGTTTATATTTATACTAATCTAAAGCTTTGAATTTTCGAGACTTGAGATGCGATGTTCGCTCTATATATATCTCTCTCTCTCGATCTTACTCACTCGCTTGTTCCCTACTCTCACTCCATGGCTATGTGCTCCATGCTAGGTTCGCCTTTCCCGCTCTCTTTCTCTCAATCGGCATCAATCACTCTCTCCCTTTTCTTGAAATAAAATGTTACAAATTTTCGTGACGTTTGATCCGTAAAAAAATTACCCTCATACGCGCAAAGAAGTATTTAAAGTATGTAGTTTGAATATAATATGTATTTTTTTTGTTAATACTTATATTTTTAATGAAACAAGCAAGCAATACATTAATTTATTCAAAATAATAAACAAAATTGATGTTTTTATTGACTACAATGTGTGGTGAGCTTAATGATTTATATATATAAGTGATGATGACAGTTAAACTCGAAATTCATTCACACGTGGTTGGATAGAGACGTCTATGAGCAAGATATCGTGATTATAGAAACAATGGACAGGTGACAAAGGCTTTACCCCTTTCATTATGAAACCATGATTTTGTAATTGATAGTATGTTAATTTTGACAAGATTCATTTCTAACACCAACTTAGTTAATCTACAATTTTTCTCTATATTTCAATATTGATAGAATTGACTATTAATGTTGCATAAATATTTATTCTGCTAGAACTAATGTATGCAAATATTATAAATGCGTAATTAACTCTGTCTGTATGTCTCTTCTTCAAGCCTAAACCACAAAACCAATTTGGATGAAATTTGGTACGAAGATAGTTTGAGACCCTAAAATGGACATAAAATAGTTTTTAACCCAGAAATCCCATGGGAACTTTGCGATGTAACACAAAATTAAGTATGGTGGAATTGCGTACCTTAAATAGGTTTACACTGCAGTCCTATTTAAGGTATCCCGAGCCTTGCTTCCGAAGGGGGCCTTGCTTCCGATTCATACACTACCTAAACTTTATGAACCCACAGAAGTTGTTTAGGTAGTGTTGATACACTACCTAAACAACTTCTGTGGATTAAGAAACACAATACCATACATTGATATGTATGGTGGAATTGTGTTTCTTAAATATGTCTACAGAGATGTAACCGATTTTCCCATAATTATCCCAGAGACATATCCTGTCTATGTGATAATTAGTAATGAAAAAGCTATTTATACAAATACGGTATTCATTTTTATCATCATTACTTAATATAAAACAAGTTCTCCGCCGCATCTGCCTGTCTGTCTGTACGCGATAAACTCAAAAACTACTAGATTGATTTTCAAGTGGTTTTCAACATACAAATACATTGATTTGTCAGGTTATCTTTATATATATATTTCTTGTGTGCGTGTGTATGTCACTGAACTCCTCCTAGACGCGGTCCAGCCGTCTAGGAGGAGTTCAGTGACATACACTTTGATGAAATTTTTTGTGTGAGTTCAAGGGGATTTGAGGATGGTTTAGATTCACAAAAAAAAAAAAATTGTACAGGACAACGTCTGTCGGTGCCACTAGTGTTATATAATTTACCAAGATTGGGTGTCAATTGGTAAGTAATTATTGGACTGTAAATGTGCATGCTAAGTTTATCTTTAAGTAATTATTATATAATATAATTATTATAATACGTTTATTTTTTACTGATTTTTTTTCCAAATTGTTTTACGTGTAATCAATTGTTGATGAACATAAATAAATAAAATAAAATAAAATAAATAAAATAATAAAGGTAAGTATAATTATTATTGTAAGAGTAGGAAAAAATGAAGTTTAAAAAGGCTGCCTTATTTCTTTAGAGATATAACAAAAAATAAAGTAGAAAAATGATCATCATCAGTCCGGACATGTCCGTAAATAAAAGTTAACGTGGGCGAAGCTGCGGACAACAGCTAGTCTACTATAAAGTTTAAGAGGTTTGGTCCTAAGCGCAATATATAGATACATATTATATCACTATAAAAAAATAAATGTAGATATTTCTAGATTGATTTAAAAAGGGCACCTGTACAAAAAAGCGATGATTTTATGCATTAAAAATGTTCTTACATCATTCAACTAAAACGATTGAATTTCATTTTAGTTAATTACCAAAAAGCCTAAATCCAGTTTATTCTACATATAATATAAAATGTTTTAACTAATCCTACTGATCGGACTTGACTAGTTTAGTTTAGTTAATTACCATAATAGTCTTACTCGTTTATAATACAAAAAATGTGTGATTTATCTGACGTTCTATTTGAATAGCACTAGTATTGTGAGATAGCCGGTTCATATTTGCCTACTTCAAATCTACAAATAGAGCTAATTCTTTCCACCCCACTCGTATATTATTTATAATAATCTCGGCATTATTTGTTATGGTAGGGTATAAGATAAAGGCAATCAACAAATATAAAAATAAACTGTAAAAATATAAATTCTGTTATACATTTTATACTTCCAATTATTGACACTAATTTAGAAAATGTATGCATAAAATGTATATGCATTAAATGTATGATTTCTCGAAGTAGTTATTTAACAGTATTGAATAAAAAAATATTGTAAAAAAAAACATTTGACGCTTATTGACTTATTATCATCATCATTATCATCATCACCAGCGTCTATCCGTCCACAGCTGCTCAATGAACTCCAAGACGGCCGATCCCTTGCCACTCGCATCCAACACGGACCGGCCACCACATTAACAGCGACTTTAAAACAAAGTGTGTTTTAATTCTTAGAGTGAAATTCATGAGAAATACCATATTCTAAATGGATTCAGTTATAGAAGACTAGTGATCCACTAGTCTATTCGTCTAATCATTCTAGATAACGATCAAAAACATTGCGTTGCACTATAGACATGCAAACGCTTCAGCTTATAACTTACTCTAATAAGCAGTAAAGTGTTGAGACGACGTTAAAATATGAATGGCAGGGGTTGATGTATTTGTCGATTGTTAAATTAGAGATGTTTGTTTTTTTTATTCTTTTTATTGTTTCCAATGTAAACGGTAAACATTACCGCTTTTGTAGCATTGTTCTGTTTTCGAGTACTCTATACTCAACAATTCCTACGAATTGCAACATTTGTTTTTATTTGTTATACAATAATACAAGTATGTTTCGTCAGTTTGTTTTTTGAACGTATATATACATATCTTTATATATAATTATTCTGTACGTGTGTATGTCACTTAACTCCTTCTAGGCGGCTGGACCGATCTTGATGATTTTTTGTGTATGTTCAAGTGGATTCGAGAATGGTTTTTAGATTCACAACTAAAAATTGTACAGGACAACGTCTTTAAAAATATTCACATACTTTGATCATCAATTGCTCAATAACTTTAAAAAATATATTATATTATTTGTTAATATCTGATATTTATTATCTATTTACTACTATATTATAAATAATAATATAATATATATACTTTACAAACAATTATATACCGTCTATAAAAAAATATATTCATTAAAGTGTATTTGACGTTTTTTTTTTTTTTTTTTTTCGGAGGGATCTATGCTAATGGCCCAAAGGCCCTAATGTTTCATCGGATTAGTGTGAGCCCATTCGGCTCACTTTTGATTTATAAAGTGGGGGGTTGCCCCCCGCCTACCGTGCAGTCTGCAACCACACGGCCTCCTGGCGTCGGTTGTGAACTGTATTTGACGTTAATTTATTTAAGTACTACCAAATCATTTTAATTGAAAGTTTTACCTTATTTGATACATCATAAATAAACATATTATGCTGTATGTCTGGCAACGAGGGGTTGCGGGTTCCTATCCCGCCAAGGGTACACATTACACAATCGCATAATGAATAACTAGGTATATAAATAGAAAACCGGCCATGAAGGCTGTTTTTAAAACATGTGAAAAAAATTAAGTATATAATATATAAGTACTTAAATTTTATATAATTTCTAAACATTTTTAAATTAAAAAACATAATATATTTCTTTAAAAAAAAAAATATTTTAAAAAAAGTTTGTAACATAAAACGAATTTCTTAGATAATAATAAAACACATAGATTTTTATAACTTTCGAAAATAATTAAAGAATATAGTACAATAGACTATAAAATAAGATATATAAAGAGTTATCAGTAAATAGGTAAATTATGTAACGTACATAATCAAATTATAATAGCGAGACAAATGTGAAAAGGAAATACTAAATTACGTACATTTTTAACTTAATACAATTATTTACCTTAAGATAAAATAAGGATAATATACAATTTATTTTCAAAATGATATCCCACTTTATTGGTTACAATTTCAAAATTAAATCTCCCAAATGATACCTCCACTTTCATATAAATAAAATACGCTCCAAATTGGTGACTACGAACAATATCATTAAACCTATAATTGAAATAAAAAAATTGCATCTTATTTTAAAATTAGTAGTAAATCGCAGACATTATTTTTTATAGAAGTCGGGGCGAACGGATAGTCGTTTCACCTGGTGGTAAGTGATAAGCGTCATCCACAGACACCCGCTACATCATTAGCAGGTGTTTTGCTGGCCTTACAAATATGAGTATGCTCTTTTCTTGATGGGTACCTTCGTCGTATGTCGTATGATACCTTCTTGCACTCAATACCGCGTCCTCTGAGAAAAGCAGTGTTTGTTTCTAGGGTAATTTCTATAACTGTGGTGAATGACTGGAAATTTATATTAGGCTCTATTTACATAGAGTTTTACCTACAAAAAGGCCCTCTCCTAGTAGTTTTATCAATATTTCATATCAGCAGCCGAATAAAAAGTGATGAACTACCCTGAATGTATTCATAATATGTAATCTGAATAAGCTACCTATAAAGAAGCATCTCTGATAACTTAAGCATTTAGTAATGAAATTAAGAGTACTTTGAAATAGGTATGTTTTCTTTAGTAGTTTTTTTGTTACTTAGATAGGCAAATTGGCAGATGTGCCACCTGATGGTAAGTGGTCGACGTAGCCCATGAACATAAACTAGTTTACCTGGAACGAGCCCAGGCAACTCATTTATAAGGCGACCCAAGCTGATGGGAGCGCGGCACAGCGCAACTCTTCCACAGGTAATATAACCGATAATTTTTTAAATACGTTATTCAAAACATATCAAAATTGATTCTTTTATTTAAAAAATGTACATAATTTTTTGGATAACGAATTTACAGACAGGATTAAGAATTGTTAAATAGCGGCTAAGAAAGGTTATTTTTCTTTTTATAAATTATTTTTTTTGGTTTCATAATATGTTTTTTTTTTATTATGAATTAATATTTTACACTGGTGCTAGTGGCCATGGCGGGAACTCTTTTATATTCAGATATAAAAAAAAAAAAAAAACGTTAAAATTATTATAAAATTTTACACATAGGTAATTAATTTTTATATGTATTTCTATACTGTAATATTATAAAGAGGTAAAGTTTGTGAGTTTATGAGTTTGTAGGGGTAATCTCTGCATCCACTGAAACGATTTTGATGTTCTTTTACCGATTGAAAGCCACATTTGTATGTGTGTATAAAAATAATATACATAAGTCCGGGTACGGCTGTACGTTAACGCAGGCGAAATTGCGGGCAACAACTAGTTGTATATATTGTTCTCTACTGCAACATAGTAAAAAATACGAAAGTGAGTCATGAGAAGCTAGTTCCGGATTTTTATATATATATTGAATAGGAATATTACTTGTTGTGTCACATGATGGTGACACAGTTCACTTGGACAAGTCATAGGCTCTTAGCGCGTCTCCCGCAGGAGAGCGTGGCGGCGACAGGTGGTCGAACTGCCGTGAGGGACCTATGCGCGGCGATTCGGGGAATCCGTCACGCGCGCAAAAGATTCGAGCTATAAGGTACTTTTATGTGTTCCTTAAGCGGCCCCCCCCTGCCTCCAGAGAAGAGTGCTATGGCACCCCGTCGATGCCCGTGAAGGTCAACAGCTCCCTCCCCGGGCCGGCCAGACACCGCTGGGGTTTACTGGGTAGGATCTGCATTTAACCATCTTCTCGGGTCCCAGAGAGTCCCACATAAACCCCGCTCCGGGTGGTATGCCCAAACTCATTCCCCATCAAAAACAAAAAGAAGCCTTAGCGTGCGTTGCTTATCGTTGAGACGCAAAATAAATCTTGGTGCCAGTAGTTATTAGTTTCTTTCCGAAACTGTGTGACAGTTTTTTTCAGTCAAATGAGAGTTGTGTCTTCGAGTGTATGTATGTTTGTCTATTTCCACGCTCTGCAGCTTGAACGGTTAGATGGATATTAGCTTGACAGGTGTTTCTATTTCCGTCTTAATCGAAAGATTGAGACAGGGTATATCAAAATTATGTAAAAATAGGCGGATTTTTGGCGCCAAATTATATTCTCGTTGTCTTTTTTTAACCAGTGATATGTTGGAAAGGATCATTATTTTTTATTATATTTCACTAAGCAATATACCAGCTAGGAGGAGCAAATCATTAATGATATCGGATCGGTTCAATAACCTCGTCCCTCGGTTGGCTCCTAATTGGCTAGGGGGCGCTTGGGGATGATCGCTGACATATGTCTCTGAACGTATCATTATGCGATGGGATGAAAGTCGCGCCCGTCGTTTATACGGATAACTTGCCATTAATATGCCATATTGACTTATTACTTATTTTTTATCTAATTGTTTATTTATTGATCATGAATGTGAAATCGAAATAGTGTATAAAATAAAATAAACATTTGGTGTTAAAGGTGTGGTGGCAGTAGGTGATGATGATGGTGATTATGGTTCCGATATCTAAAAAAACCTCATATTATATTACAATGCTAACACAATATGCAATATAAAGCTATGTATAGGGTATGAAGGTCATGTACATTTCAAAGCAATTGTTTTATTTTATTTTACAAATTTAAAACGCACACTACAGTAAATATCCGTGGTAAATATTTAAGAAAAAGTTTTCACCATGAGACTCCCACTGCTCAGTTACCTCCTTATGACATAAAAACCATTTTGTATCTCAAAAAGTACCTACTTTAAATCAGCTAATAAGAGGCATGCAGCCAGGTGAAGCCCAGCTGCTGGGCCTCAGAGATATTAATACTATTAAAGTAGTTCAAGTATAAATTTAGCATTATATAGTTTCAAATCTAATTTAAGTCAGAATTAATTAGCAAAGACTTCCTCAGTTGTATGAAAGTAATAAAACAATATGATTTATATTATATTTTTAATATTGTTATTTTATAATGATAACATTTCTAAACAAGAATAGCATTCTAATAATGACATGTTTGATAATGTAACTAAAAAAATGATTAATGTTTATATCATTAATATTTCAATTTTACACTAGGTATGTAGTTGAAATATTATTAATTCACTTCTAGGCCGTTATAAATACACATAAATCTTAGGTTGTAGATAATTTTTTCAAAACAACATTTACCGAGTGTGTTTATTTTTTATGCTTATTATAATACCGGTAATACAGCTCCATGTTGACAGCAATTGGTTCCACATCATATTTCGATTCGGCAATTAGTTCGTATTGAAAACAGTTCTGCCTTCTGTCCAAAACCATTCACTTAATCAATTTTACGCCCATCTATTTATTGGGGTAGTGTTGCCTCAGTAGACGGACTATGTGGCAATTCGTGACTTGAAGCAGCTATTCTCGTCGTCATCATCAAGGCAAAATTTCTTACGATCCCACGCCATATTTTGCATATTGGGATAGCTTAGCCCAGTCCATCCCTTTATGTCATCTAGCCATTTGCACCGTGGACGTCCATGACTTCTTTCTTTTTTTCTTTTCCGCCGGGAAATGCACTTAGGCATCCTGCGGGGGAGGGAGAACTCCCCAGGTGGGTACGTGGGACTCGTTGCGTCCGAAAGAGGACGCAGCTCTAAAAGCCGGCGAGTGAAGTGAGTTTGGTGAGGTGGTGAGGTGCCCCGGATCTGTTGTTCAACAGAGCATACCTTCATGACTCCTCTTTCATCATGATGTCATCAACCTTAATGAAAAACAAGGTTCAACAATGAAAAACATATTTCGTTCATATCTCTTGTGAACGCCTTATTTTCTAGTATACCAAAATCATCGTAATAAATATCAATTTACAGTTATAATTGAAACAGAAAAAATATTATCTATCACTATGATAGTTTTACGTTATTTTAAATGATACAAGACAATTTTATTTATTACATGAACATTGACAAAAAAATAATACAATATATTATGTATATTTACATAAAAAAAATAGGAACAATCTCTTTGTGCACAAATAAATATTTGCGGGTTCTAAAACATTGTCTAACAATATGTTTACAATAAACACAATTAACGTCACAAAAAAGGGAGTCAAGTGCCATAAGGTCTACTATTTGCCACTAATGAAGTTATTGTCACTGACACATGCACTTTACCGAGTAATTGTTCCATTCACTGAACTCAACCCTAGCGATTTAATATCCGCCCGATATGATAATCATCAAGTTTGAAATATCGCTTGTCAATTTGTGTGCTAGCGTGGTAATGATGTCGGTTGCTTTATTGTCGGCTTCCGAGACTCGTTACACTGCAAACATCGTTATCATTAGTATGATTGTGATTCCAACACTCCTTTTTTATAAATTGAATTATAGTGTTGCGGTCTCTTGGATTTACACGCGATATAAAACAATGGCGTTCTGTTCACAAAATGAGAGAAAATATCGTGGGGTTATTTTATGTCTCTTGTTGGATGATGTTAATTATGATTCTTTAGAATACGTTCAGATATTTTTTTATCTCCACCAAGGTTCAAGCCTCGTCGTGACGGTAGGGCTCAGTAGCTTAAGGTGAACCCAGCACCTTGCTGCTGCTCTTAGTACCCCTCTTATAAAAAGAGGGGACAAAAGAGCTGGGGGGACAAGATCATTGGTGGCACTCGCCGAGTTTTAGTGGCTAGAGCTGCCCATTATACCTTACCATCTTTCGGGCGCAGCGGGTCCCACACACCCGCCTGGGGAGTCCCCCAGCGGGATGTCTCAGAGCATTTCCCGGCGTAAAAGAAAAAAAAAAGATTATATTTTGTAAGGTGTCCTAATGTAGGTGGATGGTTTTATGATTAGGTACATTTTAAAATACGTTTAATTTTTCAAGAAATAATTATCTATAAATATTTGTCATATACATACATATTATAAAGTATATTAGTTTCTTAATTTTGACATTAATGAAAATAATAATATTAAAAAATTTAACAAAATTATATGAATACTTTTTATACTTGACTAATTAGCTTAACTTAGGAAACGGTTAATTGAATATGTTTATCTAAATGCTAAGACCGATTTCCAAATGCCCAAAAAACATTTAATTATAATATTAGCAACCCAAAATAGAGTGTTCTCTAACGTTTAAGATATTAGATAACGCCTATTCAGTCGGAATTACTTATCTATAACATACGTCAGTATCTGTTATTCATTATATGGATCTCTTATCTCAAACATTGTTAGGCAACAGGTGCGAGATCAAAAACGCGTATAATTCAACTTGGACATCCAAGTCAGGGGGTGAGAACGCCCCACACGAACCCCTAAACAACTCTCGATGCAGATTTAAGGGATTAACTGGTAACTATGGAGCTAGCACCTGATGACTATAAAATGTAACGCAGAAAATGATCGAGAAATCGTTTTGTTTGAATTTAGCATCAGTTAACGTTGGCGACGGGGGATTTAAGAATGGATTTGAGGGGTTCGATACCACTTGCAAATGTCATGTGTTTTATGTTTATCGTCAAGGGATCGAAATACGACCGTGGCTCGTTAAAATTTGAAGTAAATTTATTGATTCACAGCTTTATGCTATCAATAAAAAAATGTTTTTAATAAAAATATTTAATAAAAAAGCATATGAAGCGTGTTTTATGTGTTTTGATACATTTTTTTTTTACATATTAGAATACCCTAAAAGTACCTGATCTATCCTTTATATCGAAGCCTTTGAAGCCTCGAATACATTCAGTGCAAACAGTTAGTTTTATAAACTTACTAGGTGGTGCCCGCGGCTTCGTCTGCGCAGGATAAGATATTAGTTTTTCCGTGTTGGATGCGAGTAGCAAGGGATCGGCCATCTTGGCGTTCATTGAGGGAGGCCTATGTTCAGCAGTGGACGGATAGAGGCTGATGATGATGATGATAATAATACGATGTTACTTCTAATACCTTCAAGAATATGTGTACAAAGTTTCACGATGATCGGTTTAGTAGTTTTCACTTGAAAGCGTACCAAACACACTTACTTTCACATTTACAATATTAGTAGGATTACTTAAAAAGTATCAAGGACTGTACTAAAGACTAATATTTAATGAACCAGCAACAGATGCATCTCCTATGTAATTTACAGTATATAATTAATTTAATTTATGAGCGAAATATTAAAATAACAGAAGGCTCGAAAACGCACAGTCACCCACCGGCCTACAATCACGCTCCTCAAGATAATTCTACACATATAAAATTTGTGGCGAACAAAAAAAATCAAGACTCAATAATATAATTATGTATGTTTTCTACGGGTGTGAAATGACTAGTTCAATAGAGCTTTCCGGTGCCGCGTGAACAAAAGATACGTATCATCGTGAAAAAAAATAATTGCACCGTTGTTTTTGGCATTTCATGGCGAGAAGTGGGCGGTGCGGAGGTTTTACTATGAATTGGATTGGATTGGATGATACATTCAAATGACAAGCTATCTCTAAATATTACAAAAATGATTTCAAATTAATTCTTACTGATAATAAATATACAAACACTCCAAGCAATCAACTAATTTTAATAAATTTTGGTTTGACACCTCCATACATTTTTTGTGTAGGCATGTTCTTCGATGCGCAAATTCTTATTGAAGTGAAACTTCTTTGCGGGCATGAGGGTAATTTTTTTTTTACGGATGAAACGTCACGAAAATGTGCAACGTTTTTGTCCAAGAAGAAGGAGAGAGTGATTGAGACCGATTGAGAGAGATTGAGAAAGAGCGAACGTAGCGTGAAGCACATAGTCATGGTTTGAGAGTAGGGAGTGAGAAAAATCTAGAGAGAGAGTGAGATAGAGCGAACGTCGCAACGCAAGTCTCGGAAATTTAAGGTTTAGATATAAATATAAACGACATTTAAAAATTATTTCGCCAAATAAGTTTCACTTCTGACATGTTTACTTTGTACGCACACCCTTTTTTTGTTAGTTTTGACGACAAATAAAACTCTTCCTACTTAATAAACATTACACTGCTTACTTGTTATTAATAGCTTTATAGTCTCCAGTAAAATATCATCAATGATCATGCTATGTTCGAGAATTTAGAGACACGTTCTACCAATACATATCTTTTAGATATTAAGCTCAAAAAGACACAAAGAGAACCGAGCTCCTTTGTAAAATATTCGGTTTCTCTACCGCCGTAGACGTAATATGCAATTACATGTCTCCCAGACTAAATTTGACGTACTGAAGATTATGTTGTGCTATAATATCCTCAATATTAAATACGAAAGTGTATTTGATTTTAAGTAAACATGGTTATTTTCATTACTAAAATGATTTAAAACGGGATTTTACCATGTTTTACACTTTTATTTCGCGGAGCTCGATATTCCGACATTATCTACGAATGTCTTATTCACGAGACTGTCTCGTTTGTTTGTTAATAACACACACAAAACCTTGATTATGATAAATTGTGATAAAGATTATGTAATCTATATAATATTAAATATTATACATCTTATAGATGGGACTCTGAAGACAGTATATTATGCTACTTTAGACGTTAAAAACTTAAATTTACGTTTTTACTCCAAAAGATAAATGTTGTCAATAAGTAAAATTATCCTCTTTTATTTCAACTCATAATATTTTTCTAATAATTTTACATTTTTTTTATAAAAGTGGGGGCAAACGGACAGTTGGTTCACCTGATGGTAAGTGATAAGCGACAACTATGATAGTTGGATCATCATCATTATTATCATCAACCCGTTTCTCTTTACTGCTCGATAAAGGTTTCTTTTGAAGAACCCCAAATATTGAGTCCGATCAATTTTTGATTATTTTAATTTCTTGAATTCAATTGTTTTTTTTGTTGAAAATATGATATTAAGAGCGCGGCACCACCGCAGCGCACACAGAGGTGGAGGTACGCACGCATGTCAAAATGTCAATTCCAAGAAAATGTTCATTTAATTAATTAATGAGTATCACATTTTCTTGCAAAGCGAAACTTGACAAACATGCGTAGCCTCACCGTGCGCCGCTGTGGAACCGCGCCTTAAATGTAAAGATGCATATTATACGCATCATAAACATATAATATAAGTATATTCTAAGTCTATGATACGCATCATACGTATTATATTATATACATCAATTTAGTCTTAAATTTTTTCGTGAGCAATAAATATAGTTGGTTGTCATGTGAGATTGTCTCGCGTTTATTTGGTACATACCAGTCCGTAGCTCAATTATAACTATAATTACCCACAAATGTTTGTCACGGACCATAACGGATCATCGTAATTTATTACTGTTTTTTACATTTCATAACGCCACTTGCCTGCATCTAATACGTTTCAGTTCCTGATTTTATCTATCATTATATATTGTTTTGAAACTAATTTCTACTTATAGATTATTGTTTTAAAAAGTATGATTTTCCAAAATACACTACAATAGATTTTTTTTATGTTAGTTGGATAGGCAAATTGGCAGACATGCTCCCTGATAGTTCGACATCGCCCATGAATATAGGTAATCTAGTTTATTGGAACGAGCCCAGGCAATTCATGTATGTCCCCACCATGGTTCAAGCCTTGTCGTGGCGGTGAGGCTCAGTAGCCTATGGTGAGCCCAGCACCTTGGGCGAAGCGAATTGTGCCGAGGGAGCTGCTCTTTGTACCCCTTTTTTAAGAAGAGGGCACAAAAGAGCAGGGAGACAAGGGGCGAGGATGGGAACCTCACCACATTGTATTGTCCCGGAGTTGGGAGGGGTTGTTCTTTGGTGCGGAACAACCCCTCTGTGGAAGTGGCGTCGGTCCCTTGAGGGACTGACTAGCCGTCGAGGTGCCCTGTTTGCTGAACTGATCCGGGGCACCTCACCAAAGGCGAAATTGGTGGCACTCGCCGGGTCTACCTTACCACCTTCCGGGCGCAGCGAGACCCACATGCGCGCCTGGGTGACGGGCAACTGATTTATGTGCGTATCCTTAGACACAAGATGTTAAGTCTCGGTGCCAATAATTCGCACTGCAAATAAGCTTTGCTTTGTTTCGGAGAGGAAGCTCCAAAGCAAAACTGTTTCATGAGAGAAACAAGTAAGAGGCACCCATGGAGCGGAGAGTGCAGCACAGCGCATCCCTCCCACCGGTAAATAAAAATATTATTTTTATTTACCGGTGTACCTTTTGGATGTGAAAAATTTACTGTGGCGCCAGGCAATAAAATCGACTCCAATGTCGTGATGGCAAACGGCTGACGTATTTCTTGGTTTTCACCCATATTTCTTTATGCATTTTTATTAATGATAAATTTGAGCATGAACTTAGGTGATTCACATCTGCCGGAAATAAATCTGCCAAACTAATCACGATCAGTCTATAAACAGCTGTATGTCTAAATTAGCACTGGCGAAGTTACTGACAAAATCTAGTAAATATAATTAAATTACTATGCGATAACAGTATCCACGATATATTTGATGCAGACGGTGTGCGGCGAGATGGAAAACTAGTGTTTTACTTTTATCCCCCTAGATCGTATCATATGTTTAGATTTCTCGGGTCCGTTAGCCGTTTCTCGCTTAGGCTCGGCCCGCCATACCGTGAAATCTACCATCCATTTAGTACTGAGTACGTTACATAAACAAAATGTCTGATGATCTAGTCCAGTGGAGCTCAATGTTTTGTGAAAATTTAATTAAAATCGAAATACAGTCGCGTTTTACACAGCATGTGTGTGATAGATTTAACTCAGCCATAATACACGGCGAGCACGTGCCCCCGTCTATGGTTCCATTAAGCTGTGAGCCGCCGAGCGACGAGGCTTCGGAGTTGTCGGAGACGGAGTTAGACGTGGCGTTAGCGCGCATGAGGGCGTGAAATATCACCCCGGGTCCGGATGATGTTCCCAGGCCAAGGCCCACGCCTTGGTTCTGGCCCTTGGCTCCGGACACAGCAAAGTGCCTTTTTAGCGCTTGTCTAGCGCAGCGTCTAATTCTCACGGCGTGAAAAAAGGTGATGTTGATTCTGATCCGGAAGGAGGGACGACCGATTGACTCGCCGTGGGCATACCTATCGATCGTGCAGCTCGACAAAGCGGGCAATCTGCTGAAACGGATCGTAACTGCCCGTATCACCGACCACCTGGAGGAGACAGGCCTGAACCTTAGTGACTACCAGTCTGGCTTCCAGCGGGCAGGTCCATCCTGGACGCTCTGATCAGGGTAAGGGTCTTGGCCGATGAGGAAGTGTGGGTAAAATATCTCAAAATAATAGTCATGAGTATACGACTGTAAATTCATGTTGAGAATGGATATGATACGAACGATTGTAAAATTCTGGGCTACAACTACTATGTATATTTTTAAACGCATTTTCGACGCAAAAAAACTGTCAGTTGTACATTGTATCTCTTAAACGGGGGAACCGATTTGATAACGCTACTATTATTTAAAAGCTTTTCTAGTTGTGTTTCTTAGGCATGGTCAATCAGACAATGGCGACCTCCGCAGCTCAGTGGTAAGCGCGTTGGCGCTCAAGCCGGAGGTTGCGGGTTCAAATCCCGCCAGGGAACAAAAATATTTTCTGTGTTCCTGGGTCATGGAAGTGTGTTAAATATGTGTATTATATAATAAAAATCTTAAATGTATGTATAGTATACAAGTATTAAATATATTTCCGTTGTCTGGTAACCCGTAACACAAGTTCCTCGAGAACTTATCACGGGACCAGATTGACGTGGTGTGAAAGCGTCCATAGATATTATATTATATTATATTATTAATGGCAAATGACATGATGTCATGACGCTATCATGCCCCTACTACCCCGCCGCTATCGAAAATATTTATTTATACCCGCCTCCATTTCGTTAGATTTTTTTAAATTTAAACTACATGAACTACATCGATATTTATCATAATCACTTTATGTAAGTTTATTGTAAGAGGTAGTGCCATGCTGCATTGCAGCCGAAATGGGCCGGCACGACCGGGGTCACAGAACAATATTACCCTAGCGGGAAGAAGGTCAACTTCATACAAAAAAAATTAGGACAGGACACAGCTGCCATCTCTGTTAATCCCACAGAAACTGTTTGAGCGGCAATTTTAAATAACCCTGATTAGCATGGTTTTTTATTCAAAATAGAATATACCTATTTTGGCTTCAGAATTGATATCGACACTTCCATAAACAGATCTTATAAGTGCCCTGAATCAAATCAAAAGCTAAATTATTCATGATATCACATTAAATAAAACAAATAAAATTAAGTGCAAATTTTTTATTCACCTCAGTTTACATTTACTATTTCTAGAAACAATAATATACAATCCTAACAATTTTTATACGTTAAAATTTCCAACTGCTTCCTTCAAAATAATAGTTTTATTGATATTATCACTAATTAGTAAAATCACACGTAATTATTGTCTTTGTCACTAAAAGTCCTATAACACTTTCACTTCACATGATTACGGAGATGACTGGCTCAGCTCAACGCAAAAGCAGAAAAACTTCAACAAAACAGCAGTAATTACAATTATATTTCAAATTATGAAAACCTAAATGAAAACAAACAAAGCAGCCATTTTATAATTCCAAGTTAAAACTTCAACACAGACTAAACTTCAATTGTAGTAATGTTACCATTGCATAAAATTAATATAAAATTTTTCACTATAATTATATATTTTATTTTAAGTTTATTTACTTTTTAAACACAAAATGCTCAACAATTAATGTTTAAAAACTTATAATACTAGTTAAATATTTTTACTAATAATAACTCTTCAGCTTTGTGAAGTATTTTTATTATGAAAGACCCATTTTTATTTATAGGCTTGCAGCACTGAACAATCCCCAAATAGGTCTCAAATAATGTCGAAGTTGACCACCCCTGACCGCGGTGGTACCTCCCGCTCACATAGCACCGGCGTCAAGTGACAGCTATGCTGTCGCGTTTCGTGCGGTTTGTGAGTTTCTGGTGGCCCATTGGGGGGATAGGGAAAAGGAGGGCAACGCATCTGCATAGCCTCTGGTTGTGCGGATGTGTATGGGCGTCGGTATCATAAGGCACCGACTGCTCGTTTGCGGGTTATGACTTTAAAAAAAAGTTTTGTCGTATTTGACTTTTTTTATGTTAAAAAAATATATTCTTTATATATTTGAGGACAGCTGTACATTGAGCATCGCGTTGATTTACCGTCGGGCGCGTACAATCGCGTCATCACACCACACGTACCGATAACAGCGTACGTGCGACTTATATTTTGTGGGAACGCCATTGTTGAATTAGCATGCGGCTATGCAACCGTTGCAATTGTTTGTAATTACAAGTGACTTAGATATATAGTCATATGATCCCGCTGATATCAATGCTAGAAATGTTTCAGTTGTGCTTGTTTTCTCTTTATAAATTGGACAATGCATCGTGATGTTATTAAAAAGTTATGAAAAGTTTGTACATTCATTTTCATATAAATATGAAAAGTTTGGGACTTAGAATGTTCTTGTATATGATTTGAAATCAAGATTTTCAAAGGTATCTTAGCTTATACAGGATCTTATTTTATAGGGGCCACATATGGACATGTCAGTCACAATTATTGAATAGGATTCTGGCTAGTTTTAAGAATTATGCTTACACGCTTTGGAGCCTCTCTAGCCAGAGGGCTCCGTATCATTGAAACGGTTAATATAGTGGCATAACGGCAGCTACGCCTTTTCTTTTACAATTTACTTACTTAAAATACTGCCGCATGTTTTGAATTCGTAGTTTATATCGACTATTAAAACTGTTGTAAGATAAAACCATCGACCCTATAACCGGATAGAGTAGTAAGTAATGTAAGCCATAAAATTCCTAAACGAGTTAGTGATTTGTCACTGAAGTAATATAAATTCAACCAACCAGTGTATACGTCCCATCAGCCAATCGTCCATCAACGGCCAATCAGAGCGCAGAACCTGGCGGCGCAGCGTCGCAGTACAAATTTGGCGGAATTTGTTTTCATACGAAACGCATAACATCTCTATTCCAGTTATATGCTTGATTGATAAAAAAAGTCCAGCTTGTTTAGTTGTAACATCAAACCCTTTTACATTTCACATATATATATTCTACCACCACCCTTTACCGGCCACTGCTAGAGGCCTCTTTCAATACTGTTCCACCAGTTGAACATGGTCGTTTTGTCCTTGCCGTTAAATACAATAAGTAGCAACTAGCGATTAGGATCGTGGTGTTCCACAGATTCCTGGAATACAGCTACAGTTGGCGTGGGTCACAGGTCCCCGGTCGAAAGGTTATCGCCATCGGCTTAATATTTACGCTAACAATTGTTTTAATCTTCCCCGCGTTATCGTATTTTTATTTTCTTTTAATAAGCTTATTAACTCATAATCTGTACACGAAGGATATCATTAGCAACCTTTTCCCGTCCATTGTTGGACATACGTTTATTTCAATGAAATTTTGTAAAATTATCGTTGGTATTTCATGTCAGACTTTTTCTTTATTTACAATAGAATATGATGCAAATATAGGTTCTATATTTTTTAGACTTTGCCCAATTTCAACCAATGTCTCTATCCATCCACTGCTAAACATAGGCCTCCCTCAATGAACGCCTTAGGCGAAGATGGCCGATTCCTTGCTACTCGCTTCTAAGGGTGCAGTGTATTTATAAATTAAAGACGTGGAATAATGCTATTCATGTGAGCCATCAGATCATCTACAGATCCAATTATGAATGAAAACATGGCCAATTCGAAAAAAACATACACTTCATTAAAATAATATAAACATAATAATAATAATATCTATAGACACTGTTACACCACGTCAAACTTTTTTTTTTTTTTTTTTTAATGCAGCGGAAATTTGCAGACCAAACCATAACTAGGACCGGGGTGAGTTTTAAACCTAGCCGTGAGTGGGGTTCGCACTTGGAGATGCGTTACCCACTAAAACCGCTGCAAGTGCCCTCAGCCGCCTTTTATGAGAGTCCCGGATCATGCAGGCAACGCAGGACCCTTGGCGACAGGCTGGCCCCGGCGAAAAGGCCAGACTTCTCCTCTAAAGGGGGACTGCTCGGCTGTTCGTTTGATTCGATACTTTTAGCAGTCCCCGACGACGTCGTGTCTAGCTGGACCCAGGTTAAAACCCCATCCTGGGCCCGACACGAGCACAGGGGCGTTACTGGAGGCGCATTAGGTAGCGCCTCCTACGCACCCCCGTTCGTCGCCTGCGGTGGGAGGCCTCGTCGGCGGCCTCCTCTCTCACCCGCTCATCGGCCTCCTTCTGGGACATTACTGCCTCGCAGAAGGAGACCATCGCCGTCCAGGACTCGTCGTCGCCGAGCATCGCGGGGATGACACTCGGCAGAGACAAGTCCCCTCCGATGACCGATGTCAGATCATGACGCAGCGCCGCCCATCTCGGGCACACCTCGAGGGTGTGCTGGGCCGAGTCCACCGCCGCGCCACAATCGTGACACACTGCCAACGGCTCCCTGCGGGCCGTCCGGCACAGGTACTCACCAAAGCAACCATGCCCAGTGAGCACCTGTGTCAGACGGAAGGTAAGGGGTTTGCGCTTACGGCGCATCCACCGCTCTAGGACCGGACGCAGGGCAACCGTTAGGCGTTTGCCATACAGCTCCCGCGCCAGGTCCTCTCCCCACCTCAGCATTAACGCCTCTTGCCCTAGTCGGCGGACCCGAAGGATCCCGTCCAGCGTCAGGCTCTCGCCGAGAGACCTCCTATCCGAGACATAGGAGTGTACCTCAGCAAGAACTTCCGCCACGAGTTCCCACGGGGGGTCGCCGGCTAGGGCAGTTGCTGCTGCCCACGATATCGTACGATACCCCCGAATCACTCTTACCGCGATGACCCGCTGCGCTGAGCGCAACTGGGCCCTACTCCGCGCGGTAAGGTGACCAGCCCAAATGGGAGCACCGTATGTCGCCATACTCCGGCAGACACCGGAGTATAGCTGCCTGCAGGCGGCGCTGGATCCTCCGAGGTTGGGGAGGAGTCTGCCCAACGCACTCGCCGCCTTTACGAGCCTCGGACCCAACTGTGCGAAGTATGGGCCGAAGGTCCATCCTCCGTCAAGGATGAGCCCCAGATATTTAATATGGGGGCTCATCCTGATCCTCACCCCTCCGATCTGGAGGGCAGCCCCCGGTGGGGGTCCTTTCCGCCCGGTCCCGCGGAAGAGAAGGGCTTCGGTCTTAGATGGTCTGACCCGAAGCCCTAACCTCTCTATGCGGCTGATCACGAGGTCGAGCCCGACTTCGACCAGCCGCGCCGCCTCCTTGTAGTCTCGTCCGCGGGCGTATACGAGGGTGTCATCCGCATAGCAGATGACACCCATCCCGGGGAGGAGACGGCCTCGCAGGACTCAGTCATACCCGATGTCCCACAGGATCGGACCAAGAACCGATCCCTGCGGGACACCGCAGCTGACTCGCCACCACTCTACGGACCCACACCGGTTCTCGCAGCCCACCCTCCTGTCGGAGAGGTACGCCTCCAACAGCCTCCTGAGATAGGGAGGCACACCAAAGTAGTTCAGTGCCTCCCGTATCACACTGTGCGGGAGGCTGTTGAAGGCGTTCGCGATGTCCAGGGACACCGCGACCACCACCTCCCCTCTGCGTTCCGCCTCACCCGTCACCGCCCGCAGGCGTTTGAGGGCATCGATGGTCGACTGGCGTGCCCGGAACCCAAATTGGGACTCTGAGAGTCCCGGTCCCGGGCCCTCCTCCAGGTGCTGAACGAGCCGGGAAGCTACGACTCTCTCCAGAGCCTTCACAGCCTCGTTCAGCAGCACCACCGGTCGCATCGACGAAGCCGAGTCCGGGGGTCGCCCTGCCTTCGGAAGCAGACAGAGCCGACCCTCCTTCCATGCCCTCGGGAACTGTCCGGACCGCAGGCAGCGATCGAACAGCTCCCGAAGGCTGTCGCCGAGGTGCTCTAGGGAATGGGCCAGAACCTTCCCGTGCACCCCATCTGGACCCGGTGCCCTCTTCTTACTCTGGAGGCGGGTCAGAACTGCCTCCATTTCAGCCTCCGTCACGGGTGGCGGAACACCCTCCTCGTCCGGCGTCTGCCGAGCCATCCTGGGGGGCGTGAAGCCCCCAGGTGTGTCGGGGAACTTTTCCCCGACAATCCTCCTCAGTTGACCCGGCTGGAGCGTCTCGGTAATAGGGGCCGACTGGGCGCGGAGCTTTTCCCGCGCCCATTTGTACAGTCGGCCCCAGGGGTCCCTATAGAGACCATCAACGAGCTCCAGCCAGGCCTCCTCCTTGGCTCGGCAGATGGCCTGTTTCAGGGTCTTGACCTTGTTAGTGTAGACCCTGTACAGGCCGTCGTCTCTGTTGACATCCTGGGGGCGCCGCCGCCTGCTCCGGGTATATTGCCTCCTTGCCCGTTGGCAGGCGGCCCGGAGGTCGGCTAGTTCAGTCGACCACCAGTAGAGCACCCGCCGCGGGGGCGGACGTTTCACACGCGGCATGGCCGCTCCGCAGACCGCAGTGAACGCGTCGCAGAGCCGGTCAGCCGCCTCGTCCACCCCAAGCTCCGACAGCGGCGGGAGGCTCCACCGGCAGACGATTGCTGCCTCCTCTGCCAGTTCCCGGTCGAGCTTCGTGAGCGCCCAACGCGGAAACTGGCTTCGCCCCCTTGATGTCGACGACGACGACGACGCCGGATGGACGGGAGTCGGAGACACCTCGAACCTTATATAGCGGTGGTCCGAGAGAGTCTCCACTCCCGCCTCCACCCTCCAACCCTCCACTCTGCGTGCGATGGCCGGCGTGGCGAAAGTAACGTCCACCACGGAACCTCCTGACCAACGCACGCACGTCTGGACTGCCCCTCTGTTGAGCAGGGACAGTCCGGCAGCTAGCGCCCACTCCTCTACTTCCCTCCCTTTCGGGTTCGTGACCGGGTTACCCCAAGCCGTGGACTTGGCATTAAGATCCCCGGCCACGAACACCTGTAGGGGAGCTAGCTGTCCCACCAGCGGCCCTAGAACGTCGAGAAACCGTTCCAGGGCCGCCAAATCGCGGTTCGGTGAGAAGTATACTCCGACGAAAGCAACCTCTCCCCGAACCGCCGCCACGTACCCGCGGCCCCTCGCTTTCACAGCGAGGGGGGCGCTAGCTCCAGGCCTCACCACGATCGCTACCAATTCGTCGGTGTCCCCCGCCCAGTTTGGGCTAGAAGGCATAGCGTACGGCTCGGCAACGATCGGTACGTCAACACCCCACTCCGCCATGGACTGCAGGAAAAGGTCCTGAGCCCCGGCGCAGTGGTTGACGTTCGCCTGGAGAACGCTGAGATGCCTTGACATTACTCGGCCATCTCAGCGTCTGCCGAAAACACATTGTTCCCCTTCTCTTGGGAGGGGAACTTCCCGCGGGTAGATGGGGGCTTGCAAGCTATGCCCCCCATCATGTGGCCTGCCGGCCTTCCAGCATCCGCACACACCGCACAGCGTGCGGCGGCCGAACAGCCGGCAGCTTTGTGGCCAGGTTGACCGCAGTGGTAACAGAGGTTGCTGCGGTCAACCTCACACGCGCACACCCCAGCGACATGCCCCATTCCAAGGCACCGAAAACAGTGCCTCGGGCGCGCCTGCAGGAGGTGTACGCGCACACGGCACCACCCCACTGCAATACTGCTGGCTTCCAGTAACCTCTTGGCCGCCGCCACTGGAATTTCGATGTGGGCTGTACCGGAGCCCACTTGTCCCGTGCGGATGTTCCGCACGTGAATCTGGCCCGGGTTACAGCCTCCCTCCCTTGCGAGGGAGGTGCCCAGGCGCTCCGCATCGACGGCGTCGCTCAGGCCGGAGACCCTCATCTCCGCCTT
This sequence comes from Helleia helle, assembly GCA_963853865.1. Classification (NCBI taxonomy): domain Eukaryota; kingdom Metazoa; phylum Arthropoda; class Insecta; order Lepidoptera; family Lycaenidae; genus Helleia; species Helleia helle. The sequence continues at coordinate 14,661,306 of OY971420.1, forward strand.
TTTCTCCGGCCTGAGCACTTCCGCCTCCTCCGCGAGCACCTCCTTAAGACGGGTGGCGAGAGCGTCCGCCTTACCCCCGCTCGTCGAGCCAGGTACCTCAATGAGCCGCGCCCCGGTCGCTGATTGGCGAATCCGGAGCGGACCAATGCCCAGCTCCTCCATCTTAATTTGTTGCTCGGCCTTCAGGAAGACCGAGCCATATGTTGCCCCCTTTGCAGCTGCCTCCGGCCGTAACTTTAGAATTACGGCCCTGGAGCGCGGGAGCACCAGCCTAGGCTTCAAAGCCTCCTTCGATTTCGGCAGCTCAGAGGTCTCCGGTTTTTTGGCTGGCGGCACTGACGCCGCCGGTTTCTTTGCCGCCGGTTTCCGGCGGACAACCTCCGTCCAGGTATCCACCGGACGCGCCTCTTGTTGGGCCTTAGCCCCCTCTTCGGCCCTCTTTTCGAGGTATGCCTCTTTCGAGGTGGAGGGACCAAATGCAGTCCACTCCGGGGCACTTGTGGCCTTCCCCTTCCCTTTACCCTTGCCCTTACCCTTTGAAGCTTTGGGCAAGGCAGGGAAACCATGTCAATCTGGTCCAGTGGTAAGTAACTTGTGTTCCACCAGACAACTGAAATATTATATTTAATACTTTTATACTATACATATATTTAAGATTTTTATTACATAATACACATTTTTTCGCTATCACTTACCATCAGGTGAACCTCCTTTATAAAAATAAAATATAATAAATATTTTTTTAATACCCATCCAAGACTCCTTGGCTGGATTCGAACCCGCTACCTCCGGCTTGAGCGCCAACGCGCTAACCATTCTCTTGTGCTTTGCTTTATGTTGATCAACTTATGTTTTATTAGTTACGAGATGAATGATTTAATTAGGTATCTGATCTACCGTCAAATAATCAGTTGTGTCATCAGATACCATATTTCGGCATAGGATTTTGTGTGAAAATACTGAAAAATATTTCTAATAATGCCTTTAATATCTATGCTATGTTTTAGTGTAGATACACTAAATTGATGTATATACACGACTTCTACAACTGACTCAACTCTTAAAGAAATATAAAAAAGGACTGAAATAGAATATAAATATTATTAATAAAATAATTGCAGCAACCAGCCCTTTGTAGATAATAAATAATTTATTTTATTTCTCCGTTATAATGGGAATTCATCAGACAATGCAGCGCCTAGTCATCCGATAAATAGCCTTTACAGATATTTATAAAATGAAGCATTACATTTATTACTGTATTTCACAGTGAGAAAATATTAAATTATTAATAAGCTTATTAACCTTTCACGTATATAATAAAATATTGTATCTTTATTTCACGTTAATAAATTGTAATGGATAATTAGTACACCCCTTTGAATGTTGTTTGTGGTTGATGTATAATGCATGCATATTCGGCCAATATTTTACATTTCCAGATTTGGAATTATGCGTTACTTACTTTTTTATTTTCAGTGTTAGTTACATAGACAAACTGGCAGACCCCCACCATTTTTTTATGTTACTTGGATAAGCAGACTGGCAAACGTGCCACCTGATGGTAAGTGGTCGACGTCGCCCATGAACATAAACTAGTTTACCTGGAAGATGCCCAGGCAACTCATATTTGTCTCTATCCTGAGACATAAGATGTTAAGTCTCGGTGCCGGTAATTACACTGCCTGTCTTGCCCTTCTCTTCGAAACACAGCAAAGCTGTTTCACGGGAGAAACAAGCAAGATGGTGGTACCCATGCCGGGAGCGCGGCACAGCGCTTCCCTCCCACCAAGCCTTATCGTGGCGGTGGGGATCAGTAGCCTAATGTAAGTCCATCATCTTGAAAAAAAAAAGAAAGCTACTCTTTGTAGAGCTGGTGGGGAGGGGGGGGGGACAAAATGGCAGGTGCGGGGGGGGGACAAGGGGCGAGGATAAGAACCTCATCCCATTGCACTGTAAGAAACAAGTTTGCCTGGTACTAGCTCAGACAGCTCATTCATGCCTCACATGATACGTAAGATGTTGTTGCATTTCTAATTATGTACTTACCTATCCTTCCCTTCATCTTGAAACACGACAAGGCCGTCAAGAAATGTCAAAATCGGCATTTCAACTCTAAACGCCGTGTCATATTAGGATCAAAGTAAAAAAAAAACATACGTATTAGAATAATTAAACTTCCATAAAACAGATATCTTATTGATTTCTTAACCAAGTTAGAGCGGACCGAGATAGAGACGCCGTTCAAACGAGATGACTCGGCGTTCTTGGTGACGATTGAAATGTTACCGCTGTCCACTTGTTCGCGATGTGTTGCCATCAAAAAAACTTACTTACAAAGATAATTCATATTAAGTTTGTCTACAAAAAAATCATCCTTTTTTAAGTCCTCGTTGGAGTTACATTATATAAATATTATATCGATTTTTGACCAATGTTAGCTGTTATTTAAAAAAAATTTAAAACATACTATGTGTATATTTCCTAAATAACTATATTTGAATTGCTTTTTCTAAGGATGTAATAAAGACTGGCCTGTTAGTCTAGTGGTTAGTGACCCTGACTGCTGAACCAGAAGGTCGGTTCGATCCCCACCCAGGACAAATGTTTGTGTGATGAACATGATTATTTGTTCTGTGCCTGGGTGTAATTTATTTGTAATATTATGTATGTATTTAGAAATATAATATAAGTATGTATCAATTGTTTGGTTGTCATATTACAGGCTCTGCCTTGTGTGAGTTGTCCCAACATATTATTATTATTATAGTATATTATGATAACATTCGTCCAATTTTAAGTTGTATTTTTATAAAAAAAAAAAAAAAAAAACTTGTAAACATCACCTACAATTATTCTTAACACAAAATATCATAATATTTTGCATAGCCTCTTTATTTAGTTCAAAAAATGATCCTGTTTACACATAAAATATTCTGACACATTTAAAAGGTTTACAGAATTTTTACATATACTATAAAGCGTTTTGTAGCAAGTAACACTGAGATAAAGACATGCCAGTGAATAGAGCGTGTGTACTTCCCGTTGGAGTCTTCGCCAGATCTAATGATAATCGTTATTGATGATTACGGGTGGATGGTAACGTTTTTATTGCTCCCGTATTATGTGGTCCAAGAACCAAATTACTAATTTGAGATGAGATTTAGATTTTAAAAGTGAAAACGTATTGTTTTCTTATATTTATAATTGACATGAAACAACTTTTTGTGGAATTTATCGCGGTTTATGTAACAAGCCCTATCTGTCCACTGCTGAACATAGGCCTCCTTCAATGAACGCCATGACGACCGACTTCTTACCACTTTAACCTTAAACTAAAATATTATATTAAATCAAATCAATAGTTTGGGGCCGTCCATAAATTAAGTCACAGGTTAAGGGGGAGGGGGGGGTCCGACGAAGTGTGACATTATGTGACAAGGGGGTGGGAGAGCTCCCAGATTTTGTGACGTCACATAAGACTAGGTACTGTGCACTAATTAAAAAACGAACGTAAAAAATAATTTAAAGCAAAAATAAAACTAATTTCGGAACTGCTGTTTTGATTTATCAATTTATTTATGTAAAAATTGCAAAATATGTGACGTCACACTACGGGGGGGGGGGTCTTATAAATGTGACCATCCGTGACAAGGACGGGGGAGGGGTCCAAATATCATGATATTCGTGTGACGTAATTTATGGATGGCCCCTAATTCGAAGATTACCTTCTCCATCAAAACTTACAAACATTCATTTTATAATAATGAGAAGAGATGTCAGATGACAGCATTGTATGCTAACAGCTTTGCTGTGTTGCGAAAAGAAAAATTAAAATATCATTGTAATTACTGACATCGATATTTACCATCATAATATCATCATCATCATCAGCCCCTAAATACATAAGATCTAAGTTCTCCGTACCATCATATACATAGGTATAATTATTGTATAGTAACACTTTTACACCTTGCAGTTCTTCCCAATAAAACTTTGCGAAGTATCCCTCCTCTGTACTTGCATTGAGCTTAGATATAAAGAGCCAAAAACATTTCTCTACTCGCTGTAATAACGCATCTAATAAGTAAATACAAACTGAAAAGTACACACAAAAGTTAATAAAAATATTACCTATTATATATCCTTGTCCTTTTTTTTTTTTGTTATCGCAGGGAAATGCTTTTTACGCATGTAGCCAGGATCTCGGGTAGATCCTGACCCTATGACCTATCGGGACTCGCACCTGGAAGTGCCCTACCCGTAAACTAAAACCACTGCGAGCGCCTTCATCCTATATAATATCCTTCAAATGTGATATTCAGCGTTGAAAAATATCCGACTTGGAAGTGTTATTCATTAACGTGAATAAAAAACTAGAGATAATTTGTACCTCAGCAACATTACTTTTTGTAACGAACTAGCTTTTGTCCACGGCTTTTCTCGTAATATTTTGTTACCCTTGTCGTTTCACTTGATGTAATCTGTCTTCTTGCTAAAGTTAGTCCAAATCTGACTTTTTTAGGCCAATAAAGCTATTCAAAATTTCTTATTTAAAATAATTATATGAATTGTATGGATGCGTACACACGTATATTTTTATGGAAAAAGGCTGATCGAAGAAGAAGCGATTTCGCTTCTTCTTATAAATTCAACCGCTTGAGATTTCATAGCTTTATGCCATCTCATTGCAGTTTCGGTCGGTCGTTCCGTATGAGTCGCATTCTTAACTCAACAAAAGAGTTACCGTGTTAGTTTGTTGATTGAGTGATTCATTCTCGATGATGCCAGTCCCTTGTTACAATGGAAGTAGCTTCCATCTGAGGATGATTTCTAAACGCCTGAAGGCTTCGTTTCGTTGTATAATGATGAAGACGTTCAGAATTATATTGACCATACATCAATGGAATTCACTTTTATAAGCTGTGCTGCTTGAGTGATTCGAAATATGAAAAATTAAAATATGATGTATATTTTAATTTTTGAACTGTTTAGTATTTTATATTAAACAAAAAATAGTGTAGAACGTAATCTAACATTATACGTATAGATATAATAAAGCAAAAATAACAAATTTGGAACCTACATACAATCAGTTTAAATGGCGAAGTTCCATTCAATATCGCGGGCTGAGTTCAGTATCACTATATGTATACTGTACGGCGGGGTCTTGGCATTCGTTGAAATATACCTACCTATGTCCAGCAGTGGACTTTCGTCCACTTCTGGACATAGGTATTATAGATTAGACGGCGATGATGATGATGATGATGATGATGATGATAATATTTCTGAATGTTTATTTTCTGAAGATATTAGCAAATACAATTATTGTTATTATACTTTATACCTTAGATTATTATTTTTCTGGAGCATATAATATAATACAGCGGGTTTGTTTACTCGAGTATTGCCATACGTCACTAATTAATACCCTCTATATATTACCGTTTCCTGTGAATTATTTTCGTTTCTTAATTCATAATATTTCAATAGCGATTTTTCTACTAAATATCAGCTAATGAAGCTATGTAACTATTAAACAAAACAAAAACGTACAAAAAATTCCTTAATAAAAAAAAACAATGAATCCTTAAATAGTAGGTAGGTACAGAACCTTACAGAGTTGACACTTTTTTATGTCACAAGGAGGCAACCGAGCAGTCGGAGCCTTATGCAGATACGATGCACTCCTTTTCCCTATACCCCTCAATGGGCCACCGGAAACTCACAAACCGCACGAAACGCGACAGCATATCTGTCACTTGACGCCGGTGTTATGTGAGCGAGAGGTACCACCCCGGTCGTGCCGGCCCAATTCAGCTGCAAAACAACATGTCACTACCTCTTACAATTTATTTAGAATTATTATATTATCTTATACGTATTAGGCAAATTGAATAAAATCTAAATGAGCCTAACTGACTTCCCAATTCAATTTATCAAAAAGGAATGCGTGGTCCTCACACGACTTAATGAATTATTAACTACAAACTTTCAAAAGTAGCTCCAGAAACACATACAAAACCGTATGACGGGGGCATAAGGGTGCGAACTAAACGGTATTTGTTTCGTCGACGTTGGACGAAAACTAAATAAATATACAGTTTACCGTTTAGGTTAGTTAATGGCATATTTTTTCTAACAGCGAATGTATCATAAATTATGACACGTAACACCCACTGCGGTATGGTGAACGATACCAAGATCTCGGTTTTAGCTAGACTTTTTATTGACGTTACCACGGAAAGTCGAATTTTGTTTTGCTTCGGATTTTGGATGATTTAAATTATTTAATTTTGGATAGTGTATTTGAATTGTTCGAATTTCGTAGATTTTAATTAAATGCTTAGTGTGATGTACTGTAACTGTAACTTTTTTATTTTAGTTGAGATAAGAAAATTATGTCGGATCTTTCTGCATCTTCTGCACCTTCAAGAAAAGAGCATATGTACTCATATTTAAAAAGCCGGCAACGCACCTGCTGAACGGAATGCTTCAGATCATTTCCCGGTGTAAAAGAAAAGAAAGGCGCGAACGGCGAATAATTAGTAATTTAAAAATAACCTACTCATCAAAACTATAAATAACAATATAACGATATATAGTTATCGATACTTATAATTATAAATTGTGTTGTACATTAATTGTAACCCCATTTACAGTATCTTTAATTAAAATTATTATAAAGGTCGACATATATTGGCTCATAATTTGTACGATATTAGCATACGATACGTAAAAGGTTCTTTGAAGAAGTGATTATAATATGTACTTTCAAACTATGATACGATGGTAGGGGCAAGCGGTGTCTTTGTAATGTGACTCGGTCGCGAGGAGGCGCCGTCGCCGCGGCACCACTCATGCGCATCGGCAAAAACACGACACATCCTCAAAATAATCGTTCATATTTTTTCTGCCGTGTTATGCCTAGGCTTATGAACTTATGAACGATCATTTGACATCGCGATTTTGACGGGTCGAAAAGTTTTGCAATGACAAAGAACAAACGTTATACTTATTTCATTCTTATCAATTTCACATGAATTTTATTGTGATTTAGGAAGACGGTAGGAATAACATTAATAATAGGAATATCATATAGGAATCGCAATATAAAATCGCTAAATTGCTCAAATCTGCTACATCCAATTGGAGAAGCCGACCCAAACATAATTGGCTAGGCCGAAGAAGAAAAAACGTATGTATCTATAATTCCTTACATTATACAGTATTTTACTATATAATGTAAGTATATACAGTATTTTACTACACGGGTATAGATAACGATCACCACCTGTAGTCCTTTTTTTTCTTTAACGCCGAGAAATGCTCTGAGGCATCACGCGGGGGAGGGGGTCTCCCCCGGCGGGTACGTGGGACTCGTCGCACCTGAAAGCTGGTAAGTAGACGCAGCTTTACCCACTGAAAGCCGGCGAGTGCCACCAATGCCGCCTTTGATGTGGTGCCCCGGATCTAATGAGCAAAAAGGGCACCTCGACGGCTCGGCTTTCCGGCGGGAAATTATTGCTTGCGCCGTTTTGCGATTAAAGAGGTTTAGAGAAAATATTTTATATGACGTTACAGTGAGAATTTTGAGTTTTGACATCGAAGTTGGTTGCTTGTTTTTTAGTTTTATCCTATCGGAACAGGCAAAGGCTAGAGGCCATGCTGCCTATCGTTATCAATATACGGTGTTGTATTAAAAATTAAGTATTTCGTTTTTTTTATTGTATTCTCTATAACTTATTTTTATTTATTTTTTCTGTCATATTTTATATTTGATAAACGTCTTTCGTATGATATATTTTTTCTGTCGTATTTTTTATTTGATAAACGTCTTTTGTTTCATATATTCGTTTCTGTTAAAAGCTCAATCTTCTTGGTTTCTTCCCAGTTTCCCGTTAATTAATTGTTATTTTGTGTTTTGTTCATTCTGAGTGATTTACTAGTATTTGTTTTAAAAACTGTATATATTGTGATTGGTTGGCGAATATTGTGGAGAACTGTTCTGGAGTGGTTTTCTATTGTAGGACTGTTCTGATGGTTTTCTATAGTGTTTGTTTTTAAAACTTAATCTGTGTAATATGTAATGTGATTCGTTGGCGAATATTATGGTGAACTGTTCTGGGTGAATAGAATGGGAAGTGATAGTTGATTGATGGGTGCTAGAGGGGCAGAGCCACGCTTTTTGGCATTTTCCGCCGTTTCTTCAAAGCACAGACAAGATATTTTTGTTAACACAACAGATATGGCAGCATCGCCTCAGGTCTTAGCCGGTTCCAACAGAAAATGCCCATTGGAAAGAAAAATGAGAATACAGTCTAATTATTTTTCGAGAAATAACAAAACTATTTAACAAAGTGAGATGTACTATCTCTATCTATGTAATTGTTGTGCTTTAATGTATTATTTTATTTAGTTTCAACCGATTTTATTCGGTCAAAACTCTAAAAATTAGACATAACCGCATAATAAATGCGGCTGGAGTTTGTTTTTTGACTTCATCTCCTACCAATTAAATTGGTATTAAATTTTTGCTATACTCTACTATAGCCAATTGAGTGATTTACATTAGTCAACTTATCAAGAATGGAAACAATGTGGAGTTAACGGAGAAATGCTGTTATGTTTACAATAGAAAAAACAGTTCGGTGACTGTAGCAAACCAAGAAGATGGTGTTTATAAGTTGGTCATGGAACATAAACAATGTTTTTTTACTCCTACTTCAACAGTGATTAGTGAAGAGTGTCATAGGAGATTGGCCATTTGAATATAAATGACCAGAATAAAATGAAAGATGGAGCAGTTACGGGAATATCATACACAGACAGCAATCTGAAGAAGAAAATGAGGAACCAGTACTATTTACTTTTAGTAAAGGGGAACCCAAATTAAGTGAATAAAAAAGCTGCCAGAGCGTTATAGATTTCCAAATCTATGTACAACGTTGAGTCCAAATGTTACTAATGATCCAGTCTGTGTCCATGAAGCTCTGGAGAGCCGAGAAAGAGACAAGTATATTGAGGCAATAGAGGAAAAGCTGCATGCAAGCTTTTGAAGAAAATGATGCATGGGTTCCTGTGAGTGAATTACCTTTTGATTAAACTTTAGTACAGTGCAAGTGGGTATATAAAAGGAAATTAAATAGTGATAATAGTGTATGTTACAGAGCATGTTTAGTGGCTAAGGGCACAAGGTTACACAGAGGCCTGGTATTGATTATGAAAAGACTTACTCACCAGATGTCAGACATTCTACTTTGAAATTATTGTTTGCACTATCTGTTCAGTTAAATTTAGATGTCACTCATTTAGATGTTAAAACAGCATTCTTAAATGGTTTTCTTAAAGAGGACATTTATAAGGTTCAACTAGTTATTAATTGTGATTCAAATAAGAATAAAATTGTTAAACAAAGTAATTTATAATAATAAAAAAAATTAATAAAATGTAATAAACATTTCAGAAACTTACATATTAAGTACAATAAAATCTATAATTACAATGCAATGTTTCTTAGGTATTTACAATATATGTACTGACTGCCTGAACTAGGAAATCCTGTGTTTCAGGCTAAAAGGGCTCGCTTCACTAATCATATTTTATCATTTATATTAAACTATATATAACTTATAAGATAAAAGTATAAATAGGTAAAGTCTAATCTAACCTAATTAACGAATTATCTGTCTCTTCGTACGACCTACTTTGTAGCGACACCTGGACTTTTTTTATATTTTTATATAGAGAATCATATTGTATCATTTATATTAAACTACATATAAGTTATAATATAAATGTATAAATAGTTAAAGTCTACTCTATCCTAATTAAAAAATTATCTGTCTCTTCGTACGACATACTTTGTAGCGACAACTGGAGATTTTTTTTACATTTATGGTAAGTTAGTCGATAAATATCTAACAAAGCATTTAATCTGTTGTAGAGATCAAAGCATTTAATCTGTTGTAGAGATAAGGGCCTAGGTATATATAAAATTTAGTTATAAAGGTATGTTTTATTGCAATTTTTTGGGAGCAAACTATATCTTTTCTTCGTTTTTTAGTAAGTTCAGTACAGTAGGCAAGAGCTGCGTGCTGTTTTAGTACTATGTTTAGTATAAAAAGTTGTCTGACTGTTAGGACTTTACATGTTTTATCAAGAAGGTTAGTAGGGAATAGGAAAGGGCGAAATGTAGCCACCTTGAGAATTGCTCTCTGCGCTCTCTCGACGGATATCAGTAGCGTTTTCGCTGCACCACCCCATGTGCTGATACTTGATGATTTATGGTTTAAAGCAGTCATCTAGATCATGGTATTAGAGAGTGGAGCAATGTTTATGTGAGCTAGGTTTCAAAAGGAGTCGTATAGAGCCATGTGTTTTTACAAAAATGAATAATGATGTAAAAATTGTTATAGCATTATATGTTGATGACTTATATTTGTTCCAATAATCAAATAGAGACAGACAAGTTAATTTCAGTATTGATTATGATATTATGTAAGTAATTTTACTTCAAATTTCTGACTTGTCATACTTTTATTATTGTCAATACAATTTGTTTTCCCATTGTTACAGACCGTGCAATAAAAAAACTTTAAGTGGAAAAGAGCTGGTTGTAAACAAAAATTGCGAGACATTATGTGTGTAGTATTTCTTAATTTTAATTATTTTCATTTGAAGTTATTTCCTTACTGTTTTACATTTTTTTAGCTTCTGGAAAGGAGAATATTTAAAGGCCTTAAAGTACAATAAACATAATAATAAGTACATTGGTATCAAGTAAATTTATGACTTTCTTCGTATGGAGTTGGATTTGAATTATTCTTAAGAAAACAATAAAGAAAGTAATACATCTAAAGTTTTGAATTTTTTTTATTCTGAAGGCATGGTAGTGTGCAACTATAACTTAATAAATTTAGGGTAAATAATAATGAATCATATATTGGACAAGAACAAAAAATATAAAATTTTTTAATTACATATTTGAGCTTATTATTTCATGATTTACTAATAAGCAAATATAATATTTTACTTTAATTTAATTATTGATTTGAACTGCCGGTCAAGTTGCATGTTGCGCCATCTGGTATCTAACTTTCCCTTTTACACTCTAAATATTTAAACAGGAGGAATAACAGGAACCTGAGCAGCTACTGGGTACTTTACCTTAGATAATGTTTATTAAATTGTTTTTGAAAATTATAACATTAATGAATGCTTGAGGAACACAAACTTCTCGAACTGATAGTTGACATTAATAATTTATCTTAGTGATATTGTGAAGCTATTTACAATACATCGAAAATGACGCGCGCCAAGTACGTTTAAAAAATAGTTTTCAATTGTAAAATTTGCCACAAAAATTTTGCAATTATTGAAAATCACAATGATTACTTTTTTTAATTTATATTTTTTTGTAGATTGCAAATTTTTCTTTTTTTTTGTAAATATACTACACCAGTTGTTTTTTTCAATTTTCACAGTTTTTAATGAGTGTTTCTTTTAATCCGAGAGGTTTTGTGTACTTGGTTTTTTTATTTCATATTTTTTGTAAAGATTAGTTTATTTTTTTATTTTTGCTATACGTGTATATAGTTAGACGTGTACTTGGCGCGACATTTTACAGTGAAACTGTTTTTTGTGGGATTTCAACTTTCAGATTAACAAACATTTAAACTAAATAACTTTCGCCTTTATAATATTAGCACTATATATTTGGTTTGTATGTTTATTGGTGTATGTTTCCATTACTTATACTACACTTATACGACGGTAACACTAATATAATATTATATGTATGTATGTAAGTCATGACATTATTTTTCGAAATATCTAAGTAAAAGGCATCTTTCTCGACCCCACCGTGGTTCATGTCTTGTCGTGGCGGTGGGGCTCTGCAGCCTTAGGTGAACCCAGCACTTTCGGTGAAGCCACTTGAACCGAAGGCGCTGCTCTTTATACCCCTCTTATAAAAAAAGAACCTCACCCCGTTGCGTTGTCCTGACGTTGGGAGGTGGCGTCGGTCCCTTGGAGGAAGACTAGCCGTCGAGGTGCCCCGTTTCTCAATAAATCTGGGGCACCTCACCAAAGGCGACATTGATTGCACTCGCCGGGTTTTAGTGGGTAGAGCTGCGTCCACCTTTTCATATTTCGGGTGCAGCGGGTCCTACATAGGTACCCACCTGGAGTCCCCCCTCCCTTGCGGGATGCCTAAGAATATTTCTCGACGCAAAAGAAAGAGTATCGATAATATAAGAAAGGGTATAGAGTAAAGTAAAGATACCTGTCTTGACTTTTAATCGCTATTTTTTTACCGTTGTCCAACAGTTTCCCAGTTATAGAAGTTTTTGGTCCATTTCATCAAGAATACATTCACATCCTCACAATGTTCTATATCAATCTTTACTATATACAAACTTATTGATGTTTATTTACAAATATTTCTAAAAGAAGATAAATATTTTTGTAAATGACCGAAATATTTCAAAAGAAATATTTCTGTAATTTACACGTTACATAAAAATAAATGCCCTTACATAATATCAATTTTATTAATTATAATCTGATTATTATCGAAGAATAGGTGTATTTTAATCCCGATGATAACTAGAATCACGAATTTATTTTTCAAGGTTGGAAAAATGATATTTTATTTACTCGCCGAACTTATTATTAATAGTTATTACTCTTATTTATAAATAAAATACGTTTTTTTAGGATTGAAGGACGGCTAGACAGTACGACGATATTAATTCTTATAAATGAATTTCCTGACAAAACGATTTCAAGCGATCAAAACTGCTAACTTAGCTACAATATAATACAAACTAATAAGAACTAAGAACGTTGATACATTTCACATGCACAACAAGATTTAAAACGGTGGGTATTATTTTTGATAAAAATAATAAAATAAATGAGACGCCGAAAGTTAAATGTGGCGATTCGGAATGTGGCCCCATGTTTCCTCCATAAGCGAATTAACGAACCATAACCAAGAATCGGTTACCTTTGAAAACGAAACTTTCTAGCAGATTTAATATTTTTATGGAGTCTTTATTTTATGGAGGTGTGTCGAAATATAACATTTTAGAAGCGGCACGGCGATTAAATGACAAGTGTCCTTTATTTATGTAATAAATAATAATCGATAGTAATTATTGTACTCTCTCACCCGCTCGTCGGCCTCCTGCTAAGACATTACGGCCTCGCAGAAGGAGACCATCGCCGTCCAGTAGGGCTAGTATGCATGCACGAAAAAAAAAGTCTACCCATTTTCTCGTATTATTTCATATTTCATATACGAGAAAAGGAGTAGACAAAATTTTGTCGCGCGCGCATGTTCACAACCGAGGCCAGGAGGCCGTGTGGTCGCAGACTGCACGGTAGGCGGGGGGCAACCCCCCACTTTATAAATCAAAAGTGAGCCGAATGGGCTCACACTAATCCGATGTAGCATTAGGGCCTTCGGGCCGTTAGCATAGATCCATCCGAAAAAAAAAAGCGCGCATGTTGGCCCAATAGGACTCGTCGTCACCGAGCATCGCGTTGATGACGCTCGGCAGAGACAAGTCCCCTCCGATGACTGATGTCACCGTGACGCAGCGCCGCCCATCTTGGGCACACCTCGAGGGTGTGCTGGGCCGAGACCACCGCCGCACAATTGTGACACACTGTCAACGGCTTCCTGTGGGCCGTCCGGCAAAGATACTCACCAAAGCAGCCATGCCCGGTGAGCACTTGTGTCAGACGGTAGACAAGGGATTTGCGCTTACGGCGCATCTTCCGCTCGAGGACCGGACGAAGAGCAGCCGTTAGGATTTTTCCATACGACTGCCGCGCCAGGTCCTCCCCCACCTGCTGAACTTAAGTCTCCCTCAGTAAACGACTAGACGGTTGGCTGCTTCTTTGCCACTCGCATCTAACATGGACCGGCCCACTGCACGGAGATCGTCTCCCCACCTCGTTAATATGCTTATCTTCTTCTATTTGCAATATATTCGAAATTATAGCCTCAAACTAATATTACCATACTCAAAAATAAATATTAAGTATATATAAGTATTATATTATTTCATAAAACTTAACCAATTACAGATTACTTACACTTTTATTTAAAAATAATACAAAGAAATATAAATCAAAGAAATGTTCTATGAACATAATCTATAACAAAAAAATGGTTGCCTGTAAAGTCGGTTTTACGGGCGAAGATTTTACGTGACATCGTTTCGGTGACTCATCGTAACGTTACCGAGCGTTACACTTTTTCATAAGTGACTCCCAGCCGCAACCTAATTTAAGACGTTGTCACGTCAAAATACTTAAAAAGTGATGGTTGGCTACCAAAGAAAATACTAATAAGTCGAATAAAATTAATTAGTTGTTAAAAATAAAGACGGTTAGTTGTAGTAAACAAACATGTAATTTATAAACCATTTTTTTATTCTTAATATTATCATTTATATTCCGGGCCCTTCTTTTTCAATAAACGTAACAAAATTCTTTGCATTAGGTAATCCATTATGTAAAATTATAAGAAAAAATATTTGAATGTCAGCAGAAAACACAATATGAATATAATATTTTCCTTGTCTATTGTAAAATCATATACCGCATAACACACACATAATAGTACACTTCAGAAGGTACACGTACAGTATGAGATGTCTTGGATGAAGTTAGCTACAAGTGACAACGCAGAAGTATTATTCCATGCAAAACGCGTTATGCGCATACTCTCTCATTAAAACTAACTTCAGCGTGGACAAGATGATTTGATCGCTTTATTATAATTATGTTTGAGGGAAAGGCGAGGTTAATCTAAAGTATAGTTATATCAAACATCATTCCTTTAAAAACTATGTCTTAAGAAATAAAAAATTCAATTAGTACCTTAATATAGGTATATAAAACTCTCGATGCGCGAGTGACTCATGGTAGGCTCTTTTTCATTAATTATACAAATTTTTCTACAAGAACATAACTTTTTATGGCAAAATTTTTGATGAATTTATATTATACTTTTATACTTTATGTTTTGTCTGTCTGTGTGTGAATTAATTTTTCACTACAAGACTGTTTAAAATTAGATATTTACTATTTTCGCTTTTTCGCGGAGTTCGATATTTCGGCATTTCCTAATTTTAGTCAAAATGGTAGTAATTTTTGAAGTGATAACTTCTTTAGCCATGTTGGGCACTTTTTATTACGGGGAAAATCTTATAGGTTTGCTTCATAGTACAGGCGAAAAATGACAACTATATTGTTGCGCTTCATCTGGCTTGTGAGTTTCCTGCGGCCTATTAAGGGGGATTGGGAAACGGAGGGCAACGCATGATCTACATAATCTCTGGTTGTGCGAATGTGCGTCGCCAAAAGGCTACGACTGCTCGTTTGCCCTCATATGCTATAAAACATGCTAATGTGACAATATGGCTTTATAAAATTTAAATTTTATTGAAGTGATAACTTCTTTTGACGCATTGAGAGCTTATGGTAGAGAAAAATCTTATTATTATGGTTCACGTCATCGACATGTTAAGTTCGCGTCTTTATTACGACATTATGTAATTACAGATTTTATAGAAATGATAACTTCTTTAGCCGCTTTGAGCACTTTTTACGAAGGGAAATTCTTTTAAGTTCGCGCCACCCGCATGCTAATTTGACACGACGATGACACTATTACATTAAGAAATTTAAAACTTTATAAGTATTAACATTTGAAATAAATATAGTCTAAACTCTAAGTAATAAGTTTTTACCTCTATCGGTAGTTCTATTACTGCCACTTTTTTTTTTTATTTAGTACATTACCAGAGGTTTTTTACGCAAAGGATAGGATTACACATATGGAAAAGTAATGAATATAAGAACCATGATTTTGAATGTAATAATTGTTTAGCTCAAATGTTACTTAGAAACTGAAAGTTCTACTTCCTTAGCAGCACAGCTTCTATGCACAATCTAATGCTCATGTATCTACATATTTTTTTTTGCGATCGCAGCTGGGGCATAAGCTACTCATATATTATAATTTAAAATACAAATATTATAATCACTCTCTAAATTATGTTTAGCTTTCATGACGTATATACACAAAAACGCCCGAAGACAAGAGTCACGGTCATTAACTCATATAAGCTTCCGGCGTTTGTTGCTTCTAATTAAATATTAGGGCAACGTCGTGTTAAATAAATATCCAATTTTGAGGTGGGATTTTTATGCCACTCCTACTTAGAACCACCAGTAGCGGGTCTATCTAACAGATATACACATACAGATACACTGTATGTGTATATCTGTTAAAAAATTTGAAGTTCTTTTTTCACACATACTTTTTAAATCGATGCACATCCATAGAGGTTTCATTACATATTTTAGTACGCATAATATTAGAACATTATTGGAATTAATAGAATATTATTACCTTCTTTTTTTCTTTAACGCCGGGTGCTCTGAGACATCCCGCGGGGGAGCCCCCTCGGCTTAATTCGCTTCGCCCAAGGTGCTGGGCTCATCCTAGGCTATTGAGCCCCACCGCCACGACAAGGCCTGAACCATTGTGGGGATATTATTACCTTCATGAAATTTATCTGATTTGTAATATAAATGTTATAATCTAATTAAATATATTATTGACTCCTAGGTATTGCAATGCGTACGATGCGGACATGTGGACGCTTACCATAAGTCGTATTTTTGTGCGTTTTTAATAAACTTTTCAATGGGCTGACCATTGAAAAGTTTATTAATGAATTTCTGAGATTTTTAATGATGATTTGAAAATAAACTTCTTCTGATTGAAAATTTTAATAAGACCGCATCAATGTCAGATATAGGCTGACAATAAAATTTATTTAGACTATTATTTTACACGTGCAAGGTTTGGAAAGACAGCTCCAAAAGCACGGAGCCATTCTTGACGTATCCACCTCGATACCTCCGTCATACTTGAAACTGTAAATAAAATTTTGGCACCTGAGTACGATCGCGCCAGAATTCTTTTTCCCTCTATTATTCTATTTCAAATCTATAGTTGATTCCATCTTCAGCTTTTTCAATTGTGGTTGGCGAAGTGTGAACCTCTTGTAAGCTACTTACCTACTCGTTTACTATTTAAAACATCCAGAACATTTTTGCATAGCATTTGATATGGTTACATGAATATGAAAATCTTTATTTAGGCACTGATGATGATGATAGCTATTTTTACTATTTGCTCGATATTTCGACAATGTCTATGAACGCCTTGTTCATGTCGACTTATTCCAAAATATAGATGTACACAAATAAAATCTAATTCTAATAAATATAATTATTTTACGAATTATCAAACGACGGCTATTTAATGGAGATCGTTGAATATTGTGTAAAGACATTCTATCGAAAATAATATTTACAACCAATAGCCGAAAATACTGCAAAGGTAATTAAAACAGTTGTGTTTAGACCCTAATTAAAATATTCTGGTAATTTTATTATGTATTGGAATCAAAAATCCTCTTAGCCTTATTATAAATTCTTACAATCAGTTTGTTACAGCCTATGTTCAGCAATAGACGGATAAAGGCTGATGATGATGATGATGAAACAGTTTGTATCATAAAAAAAAGAATTATGAATTGAATTATTCTTTATTGTGCACACAAACAAAAGTACATAAAGATAGAATTACAAAATATTATGTCACACAAATTTGTGTACACAAAGGCGGTCTTATTGCTTGCATAGCAATTTCTTCCAGACAACCTTTGTGTATATAGCTTGGCAAAAAAGAGTATGGAAAAAATGAGGGCGCCACTTTCACTTAGGTCTCATCATAATATGGAAAATCAGCAAGATAATTTAATCAAATCGTTAAAAATAAATGTGAAACACTAAGCTTTACTCGAAATCTAGTATTTGTCGGCTAATTATTGTCAACATCATAGGTTTCCATTTAGTAAAATATTTAGTTCCACCTGTCACCACGTCATACTCTTTTTTGCCAAGCTGTACGATAGAAGAAAAAAAAAATACAAATATGGCAGTAAGCACAAAAATTACAAACTAACAAAAAACACATCACATTAAGATAATACACATAGACAATACTAGTGCATTATATTAATTATTAGTATATTTAAATAAACCTACTTACAAGTTAATACTTATAATATACTTACATAAACCTATCTACACATGATGCATAAATAAATACATTATAAATATATATAAAAATAATATATAGTTATCAGTATGAGTATTATACAGTCACTGACAGCACAAATCTAAATAGTGAGATTTGACTTGGCTTTTAAATGATGCTAGATTTTTTGAAATTTTTATATGTAACGGTAGAGCATTCCACAAAGTGATGGCCCTAACTGTAAATGACGATTGATAGTACTTACTGTGACATAAAGGTAAATGGAGGAGTAAATTCTGTGTAGAACGAAGTTCTTTGCACACTGGGGTACGATACTCGAATCTGTTTTTGAGATAAGCTGGTGTTTTAGGATCGTTCATGATACAGTAAACAGCAGAAAGAATTCGAGCATTCCGCCGATTTATGGAAGCCATTTCAGTTTTGAGCGAAATTGAGATACGCGGTCATATTTGCGCAAGCCAAATATGAACCTTATTGAGAGATTCTGAAGGCGCTCAAGCCTATTGAGCTGTTCCTCGGTTAGATTAGTGTAACAAATGTCAGCGTAATCAATAATTGAGAAAAATAGTGACTCTGCAATTGAAATTTTGGTAGGAATGGGAAGCAGATATTGCAGACGCCTAAGAGAGTGCCATGTTGCAAAGACTTTCCTACTTATCTGTTTGAGATGGTGTGACCAGGACAGATTTTCATCAATGTATACTCCCAGATTTTTTACTATTTTAATATAAGGTATAGTTGTACCTTTAACGTTTACAGGAGGCAAGCTTGCCCAGTCTATCCGTGACGTGAGTCCAGGACTCCCTACTGTAATGACCTGGGTTTTATGTGGATTTACACAAAGTCCGTGCCGCTCACTCCAAGACGATATTGCAGAGAGGTCATCATTTAATAAGTTAACAGCACTGGCCAGTTCTTCAAGGGATGCGAGCCTATAAACTTGAAGATCATCAGCATATAAGTGAAAAAAAGAAGATATTGATTGCGTGATGGAATTTATGAAGAGAGAAAAAAGAAGAGGGGACAAGACACCACCTTGGGGAACCCCGGCAGATATATCAGACCATGTGGAGAAACGTTTGTCAATCTGAACTCTCTGCCTACGGCCACACAAGTAGGAACGAAACCAGTCAACTGCTGTTGGCGATATGTTCAGAGATAACAGAGTGCGTAAAAGAATTTCATGATCCACTGAGTTGAAGGCATTGCTAAAGTCAAGTAGAGTCAGCACTGTTAATTGTTTACGATCCATACCTAATCTGATGTCGTCAGTAACTTTGGTAAGAGCGAAGGTGGTGCTATGACCAGGTCGAAAACCGGATTGTAAGGAGTTAAGAATTTTGTTTTTAGAGAGGAAGTGTGTTAACTGTTCGTGAACCAATCGCTCCAAGACTTTTGAAAGAAAAGTTAAAATGGAAATAGGGCGATAATCTGTTAAGGAGATAGGCTTTGACTTTTTAGGTAACGGTATAACATTTGCCTCTTTCCAAATGGCCGGGAAGTCACCAGATAAACAGGAGTAATTAAATATATGAACCAAAATTGGTGCAATCTTATCAATGATAGTGACTATCATCTTGCGACTAATGTTATCAGCACCTATGGCATTTGAAGGTATAGCCATGACATTCCTCTTAACATCCCCGACAGAGAATTCATTAAAAGAGAAAGATGTGAAGCTTGAAGTGGGAAGTCGGGAGATAAACTTAATAGTATCTGATCTAGTATCGGCATGGAGTGGAGATGAGGATGACGTGAAGTATTTATTTAAGGAATTCTCCTTCGGAGCGCCTTCAGCCGCTTCTTGAGGGTCCCGGATATGCAGGCAACAAACAGGATCACCTCAGCGACAGGCTGGCCTCGGCGAAGACCAGACTACTTCTCATAATGGGGGACTGCCCGGCCGCTACTAAGCAGTCCCGACGACGTCGTGCCATACAGACCCAGATTCCCATCCTGAGCCCGACACGAACATAGGGGCGTTACTGGAGGCGCATTAAATAACGCCTCCTACGCACCCCCGTTCGTCGCCCGCGGGAGGAGGCCTCGTCGGCGGCCTCCTCTCTCACCCACTCGTCGGCCTCCTTCTGGGACATTACTGTCTCTCAGAAGGAGACCATCGCCGTCCAGGACTCATCGTCACCGAGCATCGCGGTGATGACGCTCGGCAGAGACAAGTCCCCTCCGATGACTGATGTCAGACTGTGACGCAGCGCCGCCCATCTCGGGCACACCTCAAGAGTGTGCTGGGCCGAGTCCACCGCCGCGCCACAATCGTGACACACTGTCAACGGCTCCCTGCGGGCCATCCGGCACAGGTACTCACCAAAGCAACCATGCCCGGTGAGCACCTGTGTCAGACGGAAGGTGAGAGGTTTTCGCTTACGACGCATCCACCGCTCAAGGACCGGACGCAGAGCAACCGTCAGGTTTTTGCCATACGGCTGCTGTGCCAGGTCCTCCCCCCACCTCCGCATTAACGCCTCGTGCCCTAGTCGGCGAACCCGCAGGATCCCGTCCAGCGTAAGGCTCTCACCGAGACACCTCCTATCCGAGATATAGGAGTGCATCTCGGCAAGAACCTCTGCCACGAGCTCCCACGGGGGGTCACCGGCCAGGGCAGTGGCTGCTGCCCACGAAACCGTACGGTACCCCCGGATCACTCTTACCGCGATGACCCGCTACGCCGACCGCAGCCGGGCTTTATTCCTCCCAGTAAGGTGATCCGCCCAGATGATTGGTCTATAGCCTATCCGGGTATTGGCCAACAGCCTATCTCCACTGTCTTATGGATAATTTCACCATCAAATGATAACTGTAACTGTAACGTTATGTTAAGGCAACGTACGTAATAGAAACTATGATAGCTATTATAACGAAATATTTTTTACGGATTTTATTGTCTATTAAGACTTTTACATGGCGGATGTTTCGGGTACTTGTGAGCAACCATGGTCACTGTAGAGCTCATGATAAAATCCATAGAATTTGTTTCAACATAAGGTTGAAATTCGCGTCAACATCAATCAATACAAAAAATAAAAAGTTTTAAAACATTTTAGTTGTGAGCGACGATGGCCTAGTGGGCACGGGCTAGGTCTTGAGTGAGAGCCGAGAGGTCCGGGTTCGATCCTGACCCCTCCCCTTTGATGCCTAGAAATGGGTTTTTCTAAATTTCTACCTTGGTTGATAATATTATTATTATTTTAATTGTAAAAAAGAAAAATTGAGTCCTAAAGAAATGTTTCACCTAAGCGAATTAATAGAGTTTATGTATACAGATAAATAAAATTGGAGTGTCTGTTTGTAATATTAAAATAACCGCTTTTTATTCATTGAACTATATTACTGTGGGTCCGTAGTACCTGATAACTCAATGTGTTATTTGATATTGATGTATTCACGGTACGTACCTATACCAAAACAACATTTTTACAATTGTTGTCTGTCTGTCCGTCTGTCTGTCTATCTGTTTGTCTATTTATTCCGGCTAATCTCTGAAAAGGTTGAGCCGATTTTGATGGGACTTTTACTAGTAGATAGCTGAAGTTATAAGAAGTAACTTAGGTTATAAAATAATCATCATCTATCCGGGTACGGCTGTAAATCTAAGTTAACGCGGGCGAAGCTGCGAGCAACAGCTAGTGTAGCATAAAACAGATTGTAAAAAAAACACAATAAGATTTGCAGCTTATAAGCGTCGCAGTAATTTCTTGGCCGATAATTTAAAAATAACAGTGATATTTTAAAATTAAACTCTTTTATTTACAAAGAAATATGCTAATATATTATTACATGATTCTTACATTAATTAATTGTTTTTAATTTATAGTTTACGGGAGTATAATGTAAACCTTCTGGATATTAATGGTTAAGGTTTATTGTTTCATGGTCATAAAATATCTCATTAATTAGTATTTAATGTCTAAAATGCGGACATGTTTGATAATATTACGTTAATATTTAATTAAATTCGTTGGTTAAAAAGAGATGCGCTTTGTGTGGCTCATCAATTTTTCTTTAGCCTTCTTTCTAGAAGATTTTTCCGAAATCATCTAGAAATATCGGGAATTGCTGGCTTTCTGAAACAACATGGTTTTTTTTCTTTGATTTATTTTCTTGGCGAAATGGACAGTATGGTGCTGAGACCTAGGATAATTCTAAAAAAACTTATCATTTTTTTTATTAGTCATCCAGAAGTTTGTTAATGACCGCAAAGATTGTCAAAAGACAATCTTCAAAGTAGGCCGTCTTGACGTTCATTGAAAGGCTATGGCTCCTCTGATGACGGCTGATGATAATGATCACAGTTATAATACGTAAACATACCTACTTTCATTGAACCTTAACAAGAGTATACATAATAATATATAGAGTCCTACTGTCACGCCACTTGTGCCGATCGTAAGTAGATGCGTTATATAGATATTTATCTATAGTAAAGTGCTGCGAGAGAGACGTTTAATGCGTAATACATTAAATAAATATCTATACTTTAAATTAAGACATTCATCATCATCATCACCATCAGCCTCTATCCATCCACTGCTGAACTCAGGCACCCCTCAATGAACACCAAAACAGAAATGTTATTTTTTCTTTTATTTTGCTTCCAGGAAACATTCTTACAAATCGGCACTGCACATTAATTCACTATTTTAACATAAAAACAAATATGATGAAAATCGAATGTTGTTTTAACACTGATTGAACGTTTCCAAGACAATGGTTTTGTCTATGTTCATACCCGTGCTTACAGTTCATACTTAGTGACGCGCGCTCTATATATTATGTTTACCTACTCTATGCTTAAAACTTATTTAAATATATTTTCTCCTGTTACAAATGTGTTTCTTAGCCTACCTCAGGATATGAAATAATGGTGGCCTGAAGGAGGAATAAATGACTGGCATGTATCATGTGTGATTGACACACGTCTCGCGGGCACATGATAATATGAAATGAGCACGATAATGAGATAGACAGGACAGAAACACCGATCGAGCTTAGAGAGCATTTTTATCAATAATAGAAGATGGTATTATGGCAAAATTTTACGGATTTTATCGCGGTTTCGTCCGTCGTCCAATACGCCTCTACTTTAGAGTAGGTAATCATTCTATGAAGTAACCACCATTTAGAGAAACCAAGATCTTTATTGAACTACAGTCCTCCTAGGATCTGAATAAACCAAGAAAAAACCGTAAAAAGTTTTTTTATTATCGCTCGCGTTAACTTAGATTTACAGCCGTATCCAGAGCGATAATAATTGTTTTGTAGCCCAAGTTACTCCTTATAACATCAGGTATCTGCCAGTGAAAGTACCGTCAAAATCAGTCCAACTGTTTCAGAGATTAGCCAAAACAAACAGATAGACAGACAGGCAAAAAATTGATTTTACCATATACTTAAACTTTCATATCACTTTTGTGAATATGTGATAATTAAGACAAATAAATATATAATATAATGTGAGCTGTTAATTTGAAATTACCGACACTTCAATTTTATTTATTTGTATAGATAGATGTAATTCTTGCAAATATTAGGAAACAATATTATAAGCACAGTACATGACATTTAAAGTTATATTAAAGTGTGTAAAAATAGTGAGTGATAATTTTTTCAGTTTGTATTCAACGTCTTACTTATTTCTTATCTTATTTCGACCATTCAAACATGACGATTACCATTTATAAATCAATATGATAATAAAGCCAAAACTTTCAAACAACCTGCTCGAAATTGCTGACTATTGTAACTTATTTATCAGCAACCAGTTATTTAGCGATCAAATAATATTCTATCGACCAAAGATTTGCGATCGGGTATAAAAACAGCTGTAACATGTTACATTACAGTTATTTAGATATAGTTTATACTAGTTACCTGCGTCTAAGCTAGAAAGTACTAAAATTTATAATGAATGACTGTTATTAGATTTAGCAGGATACTTCCTATTCTAGATCATAAGTTACAACCACTGTAAAATTTCATCTCAATCCGTTCGGTACTGTCATATTTTCCGTGATTGAGAATATGTACCGTACTTTGGAATTTAGTTTGGTAGGGATATTTATTAAATTTTAAATATACTAGCTATTGCCCGCACTATTTATTTAATTTACATCCGTATCCGTATTGATGCTGATTATTTGGATATCTTATGTCACGTAGCAACATGCTGGTGTAACGAGTAGTTTCGAAGATTAAATCCTACATCTAAACTCACAAATATTTCATCTTCTCTTCTCGGCTGGTCGAGTGGTCAGGCTATTGAACACTTTACGAAGCGGTCGCGGGTTCGAATCCCACAAAGTGCAGATAAACTGTAAGATGAATATAGATGTCTGCATCGGGTCTTGGACGTATATATTTTTATACATTTCTTAAATGAATGGAACTTACTGGGCTGGGTTAATGTGGTGTGATTGTTGAACAATATTTATTTATATATTATTATTTATACTTACTAATATTATAAATGTGAAAGTAACTCTGTCTGTCTGTCTGTCTCTTCTTTACGCCTAAACCGCTGAACAGATTTGGATGAAATTCGGCACAAAGATAGCTTGAAACCCCAGAAAGGACATAGGATAGTTTTTATTCCGGCCATAAAAATAATCATCATCAATCCAATGCGAGCAACAGCTAGTTTATAAATAAAGATAAATTTATGTTAGTTTTAGTTTTATAAGAAAATACAATAAATAATACAGACAATAATATATTATGCTAAGTTTTTCGAATTAATGTTAATGTGTGAATATAAAATATATACACATTTAATTGAAAATCTACTGAACAACCTGGTGATAATTTAGTGATATAGAGTAGCATAAAGAGTTATATAGTTTATTACTATAATAATATAATATATGACTATAACTGTTTAAAACTATTATGTTTAATAATAATTTCCACGTCTTAGTGTAGTAGATTTTATTAACGTTGTTATTCAATAAATATTATGCGTCTTTATCCGTAGGCTTTGAGCTAATTTTTACTTCAATAAAAAAAACTGGTTGGTTGTCAGTAGATTCGGTTTACGGACGATAGTTTTACGTGATAACGTCATAAAGAAACATTGATGTAAAATTAATTACCTTTCCGGCGCTGTTTTGAGAAAAACAGTTACTTAATTGAAGTGAACAAAATGAAACTAGACTGAAAATTATGGTGGAAACCAATTACTTATTATTAAATTGTACAAATAAACATAAAAACACAAAACGCTTGGGCCTGTCTATCGTGTGACAGCGGAACGAGATGCTTTTTCGTGTGCGCTGCGCTGTGGTGGTCATCAATTTATAAGACGTTATCACGTCAAAAAAAAGCCGGCCAAGTGCTAGTCAGACTTGCGTACGAAGGGTTCCGTACCATTACATAGTTTGGTTGTTTTACATAACATATATTATTATTGTATACAACATTAGACACAACAAAAAATATGGTTTATGTTTATATGTAAAATGAAATGTTTTTTTATAGTTGAGTTGATTGAATGAAAGGTAAATTGCGGTTCACGATTTATGACGTATTAAAAAAACTACTTACTAGATCTCGTTCAAACCAATTTTCGGTGGAATTTTGCATGATAATGTACATCATATATTTTTTTTGGCAAGATATAGTTTTATCATTCTCTTATTTTAGAAGTTACAGGTGAGGGGACACACATTTTACCACTTGGAAGTGTCTCTCGCGCAAACTATTAAGTTTAGAAAAAAAATGGTATTAGAAACCTCAATATCATTTTTGAAGACCTATCCATAAATACCCCAGACGTAGGGTTTGATGAAAAAAAAATTGAATTTCAGTTCTAAGTATGGGGACCCCTATTTTTTCTTTTCTTCTTCTGTGTAAAAAACATCTTCATGCGGTTCACGGAATAAAAACAGTGGCTGTGACATACGGGCGGACAGACAGACAGACAGACATGACGAATCTATACAGGTTCCGTTTTTTGCCATTTGGCTACGGAACCCTAAAAACAGCACAATAAAATGTTATCTTTAGACCGGACATCGGTTATAAAAAATAATCATGAGTCTGGTACAGATGCAAATCTAAGATATACCCTGGACATTAACGTTACATTACATTTTATTCATTAAAATATTTTTGGATGTCATTAAGAAAATGCTTGCCAAAAATTTTACATTAATATATTTTTTGAAAGGGCTAGTCTTTTCAGCCTGTTGGCTTTAAGTTCAATCGGAACAGTAGGTGAGCGAATGGCTCAACCAAGAATCATACATTAACATTGTCATGTCATTCATAATTGTTGGAGTTTTATCATTTAGGTCTTATTTCTTTTTTTCTTTTCTTTAACGCCGTAAAATGCTCTGAGGCATCCCGCGGGGGAGTGGGTGTCCCCAGGCGGGTGTGTGGGACTCACTGCGCCCGAAAGCTGATAAGTGGACGCAGCTCTACCCACTTAAAACCGGCGAGTGCCACCAGTTCCGCCTTTGATGAGGTGCCGCTGATCTGTTAAGCTAACAGGGCACCTCGACAGCTAGTCAGTCCCACAAGGCACCGATGCCACCTCCACCGAGGGGTTGTCCCGCATCACAGAACAACCCCTCCCAACGTCGGGACAGTTCAATGGGGTGAGATTCCCAACCTCACCCTTGCCCTCTGCTCTTTTGTCTTCTCTTCTTATAAGAGGGATACAAAGAGCCCCCTCGGCTCAATTAGCTTCGCCCAAGGTACTGGGCTCACCCTAGGCTACTAAGCCCCACAGCCATGTCAAGCCCTGAACCACAGTGGGGATTATCGAGGTCTGAGTAAAGATGCGAACTGCATGGAATTTGAAGAATAGTCAAAATATAATACAGGCAAAACATATCAGTAATGGCATTAAAACACAAGAACATTAATACAATAACTGGGCGCCTTATAAAATTTGCCATTCAGATATCGCGATACAACAGAATAAATCAAGCGCTAGCAATAAATAAAATAAAATGGTATTCGTTCCGACGCTTACTGTCAGTCGTAAAAGTCTCCCCATAATCGACGAATGCCGTTTTGGAATCAAATCAACTTCGAAGTTTATTTAACCAGTGGTAATTAAACAATCAAACATTCTCCTCAAGTTGTCTCGTAAATCATAAATATTTTTTTCTCGAATTATACACACATACTATCTATACCTACTACCTATACCTTTTTATGTTAGATAGACAAACGGGTAGCCCTGATGGTATGGTCAGCGTCGCCCATGAGCAACAAGTTAATCTGAAACTAGCCCAGGCTACTCAAAATCAAAATCATTTTTTTCTTATTCAAAATAGTACTAATACAGTATCTTTTTGAACGTCAATTGAATCTACCACCGGTTCCAAGGTAAGCCCACTGAGAAGAACCAGCGAAACAAACTCAGTGGAACTAATCTTTTCAAATAATATATATTAATAACAATTTTAACATCTTATCTTGAAATGCCCGGGAGGAACACCTTATTCTCAGGGTGTGGTATCTTCCATGAAATCTTTTACTTTATAATATGCTTTACCACACAAACGCTCTTTAACAACTTTTTTGAATTTTTTTATGGAGAGCTTTCGAACGTTTTCTGGGATCCTATTGTAAAAGCGTATACAGTTGCCTTTAAAAGAATTGCTTACTTTCGAAAGTCTAATCATTGGTGCATGTAACCTGTGTCTATTACGTGTATTCCTACTATGAATATCACTTTTCTTACAAAATTCATTTATGTTTTTCCGGACATACAGTAAATTTTCTAAGATGTATTGAGAGGTGACAGTCAGAATTCCTATTTCTTTAATTTTTTCTCTCAAAGATGAATAGGGAGGCAACTTGTAAATTGCACGAATAGCCATCTTCTGCAGCACAAAAATGTTGTTTATGTCGGCTGCATTTCGCCATAAAAGTATGCCATAAGACATAATGCTATGAAAGTAGCTAAAATATACTATTCGCGCTGTAACTACATCAGTAAACTGTCTTATTTTTCTCACTGCATATGCTGCTGAACTGAGTCTATTCGCCAATTTAGCTATGTGGGGACCCCACTGCAACTTAAGATCTAGAGTTATTCCTAGGAAAACTGTGGAGTCCACCAATTCCAAGTTTTCACTGTCTAAGAGTACATTTGTTTGCAGTTGCTTAACATTTGGCAAGGAAAATTTTATGCATTTAGTTTTTTTACTATTTAAAAGCAAGTTATTAACGCTAAACCAATGTACCATTCTCGAAAGTGTGTTGTTTACCTCGTCATAATTAGTTTCTTGTCGTTTGATTTTAAAAATAAGTGAAGTATCATCAGCAAACAACACTACCTCTTGGACTCTCTTTAACTAGGTAAGGTAAATCGTTTACATAAACTAGAAAAAGAAATGGACCTAGAATGGACCCCTGTGGGACCCCCATCTCTATTTTAGTCCCGGATGATCTTTTACCATTTATCTCGACCTTTTGAGTCCTGTTTTTAAGATAGGAATTCAAAAGATCCAGTGCCGTACCGTCTATCTCATAGTGGCGTAATTTCCTGATCAAGGTCTCATGCTGTACACAATCAAACGCCTTGGATAAGTCACAGAAAACTCCCAAAGCATCACGTGACTCCTCCCAGGCCTCATAAATGTGGTCAATTAAGTTAACGCCAGCGTCTATTGTGGAGAGACCCTTTCTAAATCCGAATTGTTTTTTGTGCAGTAACATATTGGTTTCAAAGTAATATAGTAACTGATATAACATAATTTTTTTTAAAATTTACTAAATGAGGGGAGTATTAATATTGGTCGAAAATTTGTAACATCTGATGTACTGCCAGATTTAAAAAGAGGCAAGACTCGACTATGTTTCATTAAGTCAGGAAAAACGCCACTATCAATACATTTATTAAAAATTATTGCTAGATGGGGTGCAATTACATCAACTATGAGCTTAGTGACTTTTACAGATACCCCATAAATCTGGGGTATTTTTATTGTTTAATAAGTTAAATGCGTTTAAAATATCTTTGGGTCCTATCTCTTCAAACTTAAAGTCAGCTTCACATTGTTTGACATTGGTTTTAAGCAATGATTCGGCAATTGCAGGACATGAGATTAAATTTTTTGTAGTCGAAATCGGGATTTCAGAAAAGTATTTTTCAAATACTGTCGCAACTTCCTCGTCAGACTTAATTATTCTATTTTCAATATTTAAATTAAATTCAGAGCTACGACTACCTAATCTCCCAGTTTCATCCTTTATTATGTTCCAAGTAGTTTTTATTTTATTTTTTGCGTTTTTAATTTTTTCCTTAATATAAAGCGAATTAGCCGCGATACAAACTTGTTTGAATGTTTTTGAATATATTTTGACATACTGCTTAAATGATTGATTTTGATTGTATGTACGTTCTTGGTAAAGGTCATATAATTTGCGTCTACTATTGTGGATTCCTGCGGTTGCCCAATCATTAAAGCCCTTTTTATTTGTGGAACTGACTGTTTTAGAAGTAAAAATGGCTTTAAAATGTGTATTAATTAATTTAAACAATTCACCAAAAGCGAAATCTGGACTTTTGTTATCTTTCAAATATGTAATATTGGCCATTATACTACTCCTAAATTTCTCAATACATCTTACATTCACAGGAACAAACACATTATTTTTATTACAATTTTTACTATTAGAACTTATAAGGAAATCAGCTGAATTCTGACCACAGTGATCAGAATTCAACTTGTTGATAATTTCTTTGTGGACAGGAGTTAAATTACTAAAAATATTATCAATACATGTAGCTGTAGAACTACAAATTCTTGTTGGTTCTGAAAATAGATTAGTCAGATTATATGATACCAATGATGTGAATCTAACTGTGGTGGAATTATTTTCTAGTAAATTAATATTAAAGTCACCACAAATGTATGTTGTATGGTTGTATGTAAAAAGTATGGGCTTGTTAGACCCACATATTTTAATTAATAATTATTCCATGATTTTCTCAAAAGAATCATAAAATCCATTTGGAAGTCTGTATATACTTACTTATATAAGGCGCTCCATCTCTATACAGGCTATTTCAGTAGTACGCTCAGCAGAGGGGCCCACAATATCCGTACTTTCCTTAAATTTTATTTCATTTTTAATAATTATTAGTGAGCCACCTCTTATGGCTTTTTCTCTACTGAACGAACTTGCCACCTGGTGCTCACTGAAGCTGAACAAAATTTCATTTTTTTTAACTAATGTTCGGTAATACACAGTATGTCTATATTGTAGTTTTTTAAAAACAATTCAATTTCCAAGTCTTTGCCTACTCATTCAAGTGTTGCCTATCCTAAGAAGTACTAGTCTAATAACGGATTTGAAAGAAGTCTTCATGTTTCACATGAGTTTTAACTAGTAATTAACTATTGTTAGCGGCGGCGGATGCGTCGTCGGTGTTCACAGCTGATGCAGCTGGGCGGTCGGGCTTGGGCAGTTCCTCGGTATGTCGGTTGTACTGTAGCTCGCCGCTCCGCCTGGGACAATCTCGCACTATATTTTGACGTACGTCTTTCCTTACGTTCGCTGGTAACGTACGCCACCACGCACCCCTGAATGCGTAATTTGGCACTACGATTGTGAGGACCTCGGGAGAGGCGTGAATTGAAATAAGAGTCGGGGATCTTGAGAGTCAGTAATTAAAACCACTATACTTCCTTATCCTCGCTTCAAGGTCTTGGCTCTTCCTTATATTCGCCTCTTCTTATTCGGCTGTTCTCTTCGGATGACCGATCGCGACTGACTGCCGAGCCCACGGTGGGCCCGGTATTTATACTACCACGCCCCAAGGACGCGTCGTGACTGGCGTTGCGCTCGATTCGCGCGTCATTTTCACTTCGAGCCGAGACCTTTTTAGCTTTTCTTTATTATTTCTTTTTCCAGAATCTTTACATAACATATATTTTTAGAAATGTTACAACATTATCTATATCATGAAATATAAACCATAAACATATCTTTATACAATAAAAAGTTATTCAACAAAATAATGATAAAAACTGGACAATTTCACAGTTGTATCGCACATTCTCGCTAATATCTCAAAAACTACAAATTGTATCATTATGATTCTTTTACTATTTTAAACTACTAGTTGAGACCTTTCTTTTGATATAACTTTCATTTCAAAATTCTAATAAATAATTACTAAACTTTTCCTTTTTCGTGAACATGTAAAAACAAAGTAGTTTTCTGTACAAAAACCCTATCAAACTACTTATATCCATATGAATCTATGTAAAATACGTTAAAAACTTACTAAAACATACCTTTTAAAACAATCAATAAGTATTAGAAACTAATCTAATTAGTCGAATTAGTCACTTTCTTATTAGACTCAATTTTTATTTACCATAACTATTATACCAATATACTTAAATTATTGTTTACTATCGCATATTTACATAGACAAACCTAAATATTCACTTTATATTATCCTTATTATCATAAAAATATCAAAATCTAATTAAAATTAGTCTGATTAGAATAATATCATTCCATCTCTCTTACTCCTACACCTTACGAGCGAGAGGCAAATACTTCTAACTATTTATACACCTATATATAAACACATCATGCTTTCATAAAAACATACTAAAATTAACACTTTAAATTTCCATAAGGTATGTCATCGGTTCGGTCGGCCCACAACCGGTATGGGGCGAGTCCGATACATCGTGACAACTTTCATAACTTTCCTAACTTTTTGCGACTTGAAACTACGTCGCCGCTAGTCGGCTCACAACCCATATGGGGTCGGTCTGATATAAATGTACTACGTTTCTACATACTGGTTAGACTCGGGATCTCGTCGCCGACAACTATTATAGCAAAATTTTATTTGTATATAGCTTCCTATTCATTTAATTTGAAATAGTTTTGAAAACTGTCAACTGAATTATTAATTGAACAAAAGTTGAAGACATTGCCAAGCCAAAAACGACAATAAAAATGATGTAATACGGTGTTAAAAACTAATAATTTAAGTAGTTCTCAAGCGCGGAATGGTGAGAATATGGGCACTTAGATAACCTATCGGTTTGGCAACGACTTCAAATTTTGTCCTTTGAAATAAGTAATTCAGATTATTTTTATATTATAGTCCTTATATGTGATATGTTTTTGAAGCAGTTTTTTTTAGTTTGTCCGCATATTAAAACGCCTAAAACCTTTATAAAGTTTTTTAATATTTTTAACGACAGGCTCATTGGAGAAAGATTTTAATCATAATTCAATTTATTTCATAGTTCAATTAAAAGAGAATGAAATAAGCCACTTGACAAGAAAATATGAACATATTATAAGATTTGTTAGTTATAAATATTATTTATGGTTTTACCATTTATTGTGGTAGCGTAATGAAATATGACATTATAGGACCGTCATACTTTTACTAATTGGTGTAAGGGTGGTCCATTTTAGATAGGAAATCCAATTCAGGTATTGCAGGTTGTAAAATTCCACAGAAATAATTCTGGGATAACGATTGCAATTGATAGATTCTGTTATTTCTGGAAAATAATATTAAATGTCAAAATCAAATTCAATGCTCGAAGAGAAATGCATCGTCCCAATTGATACACCCCTGATTTGTTGTTGGACTTTTTATATAATAAATACCCTTTATTACTTTTATATAAAGACGAACTAAATAGAAAATATTGTGATTGTTATTTCTTGTTCCGAGATTCAATTGTGGACATAGAGAGACATTTTTTTATTATGGTGTAGTAATAAAATGAAATGTGATTTAAATTGTATTATTTCCAAGGATTATAGGACTTGTTGCGACAACCGCGCAATTTCAGAATCGCGTGGGAAACGCGCGAGTCTTATTTATATGTAAATATTTACTTAGGGCTTGTTCAAACACCCTAGAACCGCACGATTAGTACAATATGTAAAATTTGAATTTAGAGTTCTGAAACCGCAAGGCTTTCACCGTGTCTGAACAAGGCCACAATATCCACTTTGACATTGACAAATCCTCAAGAAGGGAAATTAAAGAAAAAGAAAAAAATTAATTGTGTAACGCAACAAGCGTTTAGATATTGTATTTCACGCGGCAATCTTCTCATTGCATTTAGGGCTAAGGTTTGCAGTGATTGGTCTCCTCAATACATAAATTAGGTATAAAGTTTTTTTTTAATTTGGTTTGCATTTATCCACACGATGATGATATAAAAACATGCGTTGAAATCAAAACACCGCACCAAAGTAAAGCAATTAAAAAGCGAACAATCAAAATTTACTGCGTAACAAAACCTGGACGGATCGCCACGTTACCAACCGACAATAAAGCTGGGCGAACAGTAAAAAACAATATAATCGTTTGGTCATAAACGACCGGTATTTCTACTGAGGCACTACCGCCCGGCTGCGGACAGCCTACCCCAACTTTGTGAATAGTTTATTTTCTTTTCATCGTGTAAATTGTAGTATTCGGAAAAAATCTAAAATCGTTCGAAAAATTGTTAGATTGAATATTTTGGTACAGGGAATTTGAGGACGAATTTCATTACTAGGTATACAAAATATCGCTAAACACTTTTACGAATACTTGTCGCCAGTTAGAAAAAAAATAATTGAATGGTTGTGTTTTTATTTTATTTATTTATTATTATTTTTACTTTATTTAAAAAAAAAAAATTCATTTTGTGTATTGTTGCTTGCTACTAACCCATGGATTATAAGAATACTGTTACTAACAAAGTTTTGGCTATGTGGCCTGAAATAGAATTATTATTATTATTATTATAAGAGTATAATTTTATTAAATTAATACATTTATAGATACATACACAAACAAATACATAATATTATATTGATCAATAGTATAAAAAGAAATAAGTTTGTGAGTTTCCGGTGGCCCATTGATTGGTTGAAAAAAGGAGGACAGCGCATCTGCATAATCTCTGGTTGCGCGGATGTGTATGGGCGTCGATAGTCATCAAAAGGCTTCGACTGCACATTTTTTATATAATATAGTATAATAATGCTATATGCAGCTAAGGCAAGTGGTCTTTTGAATTTGCGATTTCTGCACCGTTTCAGGTAGAGCATTCCACAGGTAGGAATAGCAGATACAGCAAAAATAGTATTCAAAGAAAGAAGTTTTATGGACGGGAAGAGAAAGGGTTAGTTTGTATGAAGAACGAAGGAAATATGAATTGTCTCCAATTTACCGCGGCTTTATTACATGTCCGACGTAAGCGTAACCACAAAATAAATGGCGTAGATAACGTAGCAACCACGATCACGGGAGAACTGATAAAACCTGTAAAAGTTTTTTTCATTGTAGTGAGTGAAATTCGCGTGAATATAAGAAAATAATAATAATGTATAGTATTTCAAAAACTTATTTATCTTGAGTTAAACTAAGATATACTCATAAAACTGTTCTGTTATAAATTATGATTTAAATATTTACTACATTTTTTAATTTTTCCCGAACTTGGCATATTATGTAACAAAATGGATATTGAGGTCCGCGAAATGCGGGACAAACACGGCGGGAATCTACATAAATAAGATCGACGCGGTTCCTTCTGTTTCTGAACTAGGGCTAAGTCATGATGATCATTGGATCATCATCCTTTATCCGTCCACTGATGAACTATTCCTCTTTCAACTTAGGTAACACCCAGTTTCTAACAGTTTTAATTGTGGAACTCTATAATTACATATCTATCAACTAATAAGACTTGTATGGGTGAGGCAAATGGGTGAGGCAGATGTAATTTCTCCTTGAAAACATGGACTGGATTGAACTAATACGAAATGCGAAGTCCCTATGAAAGCAAATCAGATACTATAGTCTCTGCTTACCTTACCTTTGATCGGATTATTATATACGATATTCATCATTAGTAAGTATTAGTATGGAACAGACTACCTTTGAGTCTTTGAAGGATTTTGATTAAGTAGGTAATCCGTCAAAGACAGTCTACTGAAATAATGGGTAGCAACTTGAACGTATGGTTATGTATACTACAGACGATAGATCAATATCTTAAATGTAGTATTAATACGAGGAATAGCACCAAAGCTTGATAGAGACAGTTAAAATAATAGCACCGAAGCCTGTTTCATTTTGTGACCCGGAAAAAAATTCGGCTCCACATCAACGACTGAAGCAAATGTAATTTATTTTCACCAAAAATTTTTTTTATTCTTAAATTTTTTGTACAACTATTAAAGTTATTTCAGTTATATAAATTTAAAAAATCACAATTAAATTTGTATTTTATTATTTGCTTATCGTGATATTATCTCTTAAAATATTGATAAACAACTTCAAAATGCTACAACGAAACTACTACTACGACGTTAAAATGTACTTCCAACTAAACCTGATATAGATTTTGTTCATTTATAAACAATCACTTCAATATTTTTGTATTTATAGCGATACAAAAATATAGTGTAGGGTTTTTAACTTTTTAATTTTCACTTACTGACAATATTATACTGACTGCAATAAACATTTAGCGGCT
This sequence comes from Helleia helle, assembly GCA_963853865.1. Classification (NCBI taxonomy): domain Eukaryota; kingdom Metazoa; phylum Arthropoda; class Insecta; order Lepidoptera; family Lycaenidae; genus Helleia; species Helleia helle. The sequence goes on from OY971420.1 coordinate 14,696,970, forward strand.
ATATTGTAAAGTATTGTATAAATTGCGATGCAGTTAATACGAAGTCGAAACAAAAAGATCAACATTGAAATGAAGTGTTAATTGTATGGAAACATTGAAAAATGATCAACATATGTTATATAAATAGTCATAAATAATGTCTCGAAATTCAGTTTAAATAATAATAAGCGCGAGAGAACAAAAATTAAAAATCAACATGTTATTAATTTTGTGTTCGACGGAGGTGTGAGATCAGCTGACAGGGGAATGCATGGAGCTTATTATTCGTTCAAGAAAGTACGTAGCCAATGTTTTGTATTATTAATATTAATTCAAAGTAAGTAAATAAAGGTATTTTTTCACTTTTTAAATTTATATATATTTTTTTACAAGCAATTGTCTTTTCCCTAAAACAAGTGATCAGACTATTTATCACCAAATAAAATGACCAATTTTGCCTTCACATTTTATTTATTATTTGTTTGTTATAATTATTATGTACCTATAGTTTCTTTTATTTTCAGATTTTTTACGGTAATTTTTTTAACGTAATATATGTCCTGTATACTTATTTTAGATATATGTATATTATTATGTCCAAGCAGTGGACCGGTTTTTTTTAACGATATTAATAGTAAATTAATATCGTTTAAAATAAACATTATATTATGATAGTTTACAACAAAATTAAAGACCTAAATAGTTTTTAATTTCAACCGACTTCTAAAAAAGGAGGAGGTTCTCAATTCGGATGTTTGTATGTTTTTTTAAGTATAATTTTATTTAACACGAGCGACTCTATACATTCCGCTAGTCCGAGTTCAATTTCAAAGCAGCGTTTGACTTACGAGCCGATTCTAAATAACTGCCGGCCACTCATTACATACTCGGTCGCTATTTGCATAACTATTGGAATCGAATCCCGACCCGATCGTGTGTGTTTAGCCTGATGTATGGTGTGTTGGTGCCAAATGAATTCGCTGTCAAACCCGATTGTTTTATTTAATGAGTCCTTCGTCATCAGTCCACTCTCCCCCATTGCTGAAATCAAAGCACAATCACCTATTTACAAACAATAGGTCCCGCGTACTTTACATTATTATAGTGACCTTTATGAGGAGTAGTCTGGTCTTCGCCGGGGCCAGCCTGTCGCTAAGGTGATCCTGTCTGTTGCCTGCAGATCCGGGACCCCCAAGAAGCGGCGGAGGCGCTCGCAGTAGTTTTAGTTAGGGTGGGCACTCCCAGGTGCGAGTCCCACATTGGGTCAGGATCTACCCGAAGATCCAGTCTGCATCCGTAAGAATTTCCCTGCGAAAAAAAATATATTAATTATTATAGTGACCTTATGTATATGAAACGTGCCTCGTACTTTGTTCGCAATGAATTCTGAAAATACATAAGCGATCATCATATTATGCATACTGTACAGTTTGATCCAAATTAATAGATATATGTAGTATTTTTTTGTGTCACAAGGAGAGAAGCGAGCAGTCGGAGCCTTATGGTGGCTACCGATGCCTATAGACATCCGCACAACCAAAGTTATGCAGATGCGTTGCTCTCCTTTTCCCTATAACCCGATTGGACCACCGGAAACTCATAAACCGCACTGAAACGCGACATTATAGCTGTCACTTGACGCCGGTGTTATGTGAGCGAGAGGTACCACCCCGGTCGTGCCCACCCAATTCACCTGCAAAGCAGCATGGCACTACCTCTTCCATTTGTCGCTAGTATATGTAATATTATGCAATCTATCTCTTCTTCTGTCTGCTTGATACAAAGGAATTAGTAATATTTATGATCAACCAAACCACGTTAGCCTAGTGTCGTAGTAAGATCGCAAGACTGTAAAGGTATCTAAAAAAGATAAATGATATTAAAAAGGATATACTTTAAAAAAACCCTATGCAATAATAAAATAGCTGACCCACCGTTAAGAAAACCTGCTTTTAAATTAAAATTACCTCATCATCATCATCATCAGCCCCTATCTATCCAAAATTACCTCACTTCATCTAAATTGGTTCTCCCGTTGTAGAACTACGGTGCTCAGAGAATCACACTACTCGAACTTGTACCCCTCTTTTCGCGCCAGGGATTATATATGTACATTATATACTTAGATAAGAGGTAGTGCCATGCTGCTTTACAACCGAATTGGTACCTCTCGCTCACATAACACCGGCATCAAGTGACAGCAATGCTGACTCGTTTTGTGCGGGTTGTGAGTTTCCGGTGGCCCATTGAGGGGGATAGGGAAAAGGAGGGCAACCGAGCAGTCGGAGCCTTATACTCATTACCGACGCCCATAGACATCCGCACAACCAAAAGTTATTCAGATGCGTTGCCCTCCCTTTCCTTTTCCCTCCAAGAAATACGACATTTTCCAAGCTATTCAGCATCTTTGCCAAACTGCAAACACACGACAAAACTGAAAATATGATCATGACAATAATAATGATGAATACATTAGGTACTAACCATCGAGCATAATAAAACCAGATAGATAGAACGTGAGCCATATAATTCCGAAACTGGTCAGTGATTTGTCACTGACATAACATCAGAGAATGATCTGTAGGTACGTTCCATCGTCTAATCATCCATCAACGGCCATCAGTCGGCCAATCAGAGCGAAGAACAAGCGCAGCGTTGCAGCACCATACAAAACATAACATTACCACTCATTCCGGTTATAATGCTCGATGGTTTTGACACGTTCAAGGTACAATAATTTAAAACCTAAACTATCAAAACATTTTCAAAATTAACCAAAACCAGAACCATCCGACCCTACAATAAATGAATCAACTGAAGTGTGATCGTAAAAGTATTTTTTATGTTTATTGTCAATAAAAACATTAAATGTTCGTTTTATAAAGCATGTTATTATGTCTATGGTTTTTGAGTTTAAATCATTTGAAATGTTCACTATTTGGACTTGTTCAGACACAATGATGATGATGATTTATTTTGGGATTGTTCAGACACGCGGGAACCACACGATTACAGAGATTATAAGAGTTGACCGCCTGATTGTCGCCGTGTCTTAATGAAGTCTTTGACGTAATTTGATAAACACATTTGCCGTATAGATATACTTTTTAAATAAACGCCAGACAGCCAAGACATACATCATCATCATCAGCCTCTATCCGTCTACTGCTGAGTACGGGCCTACTTCAATAAACGCCAAGACGACCGACCCCTTGGCACTCGCATTCAACACGGATCGACCACTGCACGGATATCGTCTTCCCACCTGGCTGACCAATAAACGCGGCCTCCACTCTTGAGCCTTAGACCTCTACATATTATTATTATTAAACTATGTGCATAATCGGTGTTATTAAACAAAAACGAATGTCATTGTTGCATCCTAACATAACATTATAGATGATCCTTTAAAGTATCCGCTACCAATTCACCTTTGTGCGGTACAGTTTAAAAAAAAGGCAGCGTTATTTTCGAGTGGCAAAAAAACTTAATACATCTTATAGTTCAATAAAACTGGTTAGAATTCTTTATTTCAAAATTAAAAGGAAACATTTCTGAGAACACACGGGTTAGTTTTCTCACGACAGTAAATAAAGACATACGTTCGAATTTGATAGAGTTAGCAGTTATAAATCGTTGATTACAGGGCAAGCGCCGTCGGGTTGTAAAGGTATATATGTTTTATGGCGAGAATAAATACTATTGTATATACGTATATTGTCTTACCCGAGTATGCTAATGCGGAATCTTCAATTTATGAGTTTTCTTTTTCTTATAGGAACATGTAATATTAATGGCTGTTGTTTTCACTGTTGTAAAATATGATGCGCATGTTATATACCGCTTCAAGAGAATTATGAAAGTCGAATTATAAATGTATGCAATTTTTTATGTTATTTAGTATCAATAAATGGTCAATATTGTATAGGAAATTGTTTTCCGTCTGGATTTATACTATCGTGATAATAAGTTTCCTTACAAGTAACTGTATGTTTTGTACTTCTTTCATATGGTACCCACGGAGAAGAGGGACTCGCCATGGTTTAGGCCTTGACGCGGCGATGGGGCTCAGTAGCCTAAGGTGAACCGCTACTGCTTGGGCGAAGTTAATTGAGCCGAGGGGGCTCTTTGTACCCCTCTTATAAGAAGATGGGACAAAATAGCAGGGAGCAAGGGGTGAGGACGGGAACCTCACCCCATTGTACTGTCCCGACGTTGAGAGGGGTTGTTCTGTGGTGCGGCACAACCCCTCTGTGGAGGTGGCGTCGGTCCCTTGGGGACTGACAAGCCGTCGAGGTGCCCTGTTTACTCATTAGACCCGGGGTACCTCACCAAAGACGACATTGGTGGCACTCGCCGGGTTTTAGTGGGTAGAGCTGCGACCACTTACCAGCTTTCGGGCGCAGCGACTCCCACGTACCCGCGGGATGCCACAGAGCATTTTAAAAAAGACTGATGTTATGAATAGTATAAGAGATTGTAAGCATTAAATTGCTGATTTCACTTTTTGTTTATTATTGTAAAAAATGTAATGATTAGAATTAAGTTTATAACTAGCTAGCTGCTTTTTATTTATTCACTACTAGACGACGAAAATAGGTATCATTTTTGTTAGATTTTGTAAAAAAGATCCTTTATGGAAACCAAATCACCGATCACATTTTCTTGTGATCCCATCATATATGCGCCGTATCTTAGTAAAAAAATAATATCGATCGATACTAAAATTATTAAAAGCGCTATATTTACCATGTTTTTCACTTTTATTTCGTCTCGTGAACAAGACATTCGTAGATAATGTCGAAATATCGAGCTCCGCGAAATAAAAGTAAAAAACATGGTAATTATCACGTTTTAAAAAATTCAAAAGTCGACTAGCAAAAAGTTTCAGGTTCTATTCAGGATTATATACACAAAAATAGCGCTTTAATACTAAGATCAAGTATCAATAGATTTGACAAGCTAATAATAATACCGTATTGAAACGAGATAACAACATACGAAAACTTCAAGAGTGACAGAGACATAGACACTTTCTTTTGTCTTTGTCAGAATATCACTCTTTGTTTGTTGGGCACAACAATGATGTGCCCAACAAAAAATTATCGACAAAATTTGAATGCCATACAAACATTCTCACTCGCGAACAGTTTGTCAAATATGCCGCCATTTTGTACTACTTTTTAATTTGGTCGGTTAATGTAGGTATGGTGATACCACTTTTGTTATAGGCAGATTACCCAAGAATGTGGTATTATATAAAAAGGATGACTGGATTTTTCGAAATAAACACAATAAAAACAAATATGTTTATTGCTATCCTAAAAGGCTATGTACTATAGATTATACATATTAAAACGTATATAGCCTTCTTTTTTATTATTTATGTTTTTAGCGGTTTGTTATTAGTCATTACATAATATTTTCGATAATCCGGAAAAATGCAGCTGTCTAAAATTATAAAAAATGTTTGGTTAGGGCTAATGCTTATAGTTATCTATCAACATTTTCCAGTTTTTTTATTATTTTAAATACACTTGTTTCAAGAAAATAAGCAGACTTGGTATTATGAATGTTGTATCCCTGTAATATGCCTGTCCCTTTCGGGTATACGCGAATGTCAATTCCATATGATACTTGTTCCTAGCTTTAATAAGTCGTAGATAATTGATGCTATTTAGATCTCAGAATACAAAAGGTAATTAATGAAGTTCGCGTAAACGAAAAGAATATTATTTAAGATTTCGCTTCACATGACACTTTCATCTAATAAGGGGACTTCTATTTATATTTATCGAAAATAAAGGTACCTAATAAAGGAATCATTATAAATAATATGCTCGTTGCTTTTTATGTTATAGGTATTCTTAAGCATGAAATTAGTGGCTAAGAATTGCTAATAAAGTCCCATTTATTCTTGTAATAATCTGTGATTACATCTTTTATTTTTTATGAACATAAAATGTATAGAAAATACCAATATGATGTCTAGCTGTGATTAGATTATAGATAAAAGTAATTAAGACTCGCCGCTGTGTTACACCTTGTAAGACAGCAGATGTATATTAAAAGAGATTTTATTATAAAACTATCATAATATTTAATCACGCGTACAGCTGACAAACTCTCGATGACAAGTCCATTTTCTTAAAAGGTATATAGGTACTCAATAATTGCTTTAACCTTTCACATCGAGAATATAACCGGATTGAGCCATATAATTCCGAAACTTGTCAGTTATTTGTCACTGTTGTGACGTAATAGCAATCAGTGATCTGCTGTACGCCCCATCGGCCAATTATTCATCAAAGGCCATCAGTCAGCCAATCAGAGCGTAGAACCGGCGAAGCGTCGCTGCACAAATTTGGCGGAATTTGTGTTCATACAAAACACATAACATTGTGGCTCTATTTCAGCTATATAATGCTCGGTGAATCTTCATTACAATTCCATCTAAATATTTTCCTCATTATCATTATTATTATCTGTTATTGCTCACTGTAGGGCATATACCTCCCTTTTTCTGCTAATTCTGTCCCTTGCCGGTCACACGTTTTGCCTACCTCCCTTCTCCCGTAGTCGGTCCATCTCGCCATAGGACGTCCTTGACATCTCCGACCCCGTCTAGGCCACCATTCGGTCCGTCTTGGACCACAATAACCGTAATAAGTGCAGTGGGGTAGTCTTGAGGAAGTCCATTTAATTTGTCAACTACAATTCCATGTCAATATTTTCTTCATCAAGGCAATTACAATTGACTTAATGACAATTGATAAGTCCATTTCATTCTAAAGACGGTAATACTTTTTATTAAAAGAGTACTGGTAATTTAATTAGTAAATTAAGCATGTTATTGAGTAAATTAATTTAATTATAAATACTAATTATAATTTTAAACCAATGTTTTCTTAATATATAACACAAAGAAAATTTAACAGCTGGTCTTTTCGTTTTCGTTGCGATTTTTGTATTAACTTATTTTTTTATATTACTCAGAGTTCAGAAATGACAAAAAAGTACAGACATTAGTTAAGTTTGGACTAACACCTAACTACAACTAACTAAAAAAGGGATATTGATCATTTTTCACTCTTATTTCGCAGAGCTCGCTATACTCGATAACTTAGTTCTAAATAGTTCCAACGGTGGAAATATCCACGGTAGTTCATACTTAATTTTATAAAGAGGAAAGATTTGATTGTTTGTTTGTTTGCTTTGAATAGGCTGCGAAACTACTGGACGGATTTGAAAAATTATTTTACATATACGAAGACAAATTATCAGCGAAAAATAATAGGTTATAAATTGTCCCTACCATGGTTCAATTCTTGTCGTGACGGTGGAGCTCGGTAGCCTAAGGTGAAAACAGTACCTACTTTAGGCGAAGCAAATTGAGCCGAGGGAGCTGCTCTTTGTACCCTTGTTATAAGAAGAGGGGACAAAAGAGCAGGGGGGATAAGGGGCGAGGATGGGAACCTCATCCCATTGTACTGTCCCGATGTTGGGAGGGGTTAATCTGTGGTGCGGGACAAACCCTCTGTGTGGGTGGCGTCAGTCTCTTGGGGACTCACTAGCCGTCGAGGTGTCAACTGATCACCTCACTAAAGGCGGTATTGGTGGCACTCGCTGGGTTTTAGAGGGTAAAGCTGCGTCCACCTTACCATCTTTCGGGTGCAGCGAGTCCTACATACCCGCCTGGGGAGTCCCCCTCCCCTTCCGAGGGATGCCTTAGACCATTTCGCGGCGTAAAATAAAAACGGCTATAAATTGTCAATCCGTGCGAAGCCAGGACGGGCTGCTAGTTTATTATATTTGCCATTATTTATTTGCGTTTTTTCAATCATGTTACGTAATTCAATCCAGAGTCAGGTATAAAACGTATCAGTAATTGGGAAGGTGTAATTAACTAAGGAAATCCTTTGGAATTGAAAAACAATTTTATGGTCCAGTTTTATTACATTTGGTTCTCTATAATCATGTCAACATAAAATTTAAATGAAGTTGTGTTGTTTGGTTAGTGGTAGTATAGACATTCGATTAGCATCGAATTTAATTGGTACGGCAGTTTCCTAAGCAAAGTCTATGTTATACAGTTCAACCGCAGACAGACTACTTGCATTTTGCCCTCCGGCAACGCTACGAATTACCTAGATAGTGCACAAATAGTGGTGAATAAGTAGTATCTAGTGGAATTCATAGTGTTGAATCTAATTTATCATAATAGTAGCTGCCCGCACAGACTTCATTCAGTCAAGGATGGGGGGGGGGGGGAGGAATTTCTTAAAATCCGTTCTTTACTGACCTCTAGCTGGGCTCAGTAGCCTAAGGTGTACCCAGCACCTTGGGTGAAGCCAAGTGAACCGAGGGGGCTCCTTGTACCCCTCTTATAAGAAGAGGGGACAAAAGAGCAGGGGACAAGGGGCGAGGACGGGAACCTCACCCCATTGGTGGCGTCAGTCCCATGAGGGGCTGACTAGCCGTCGAGTTGCCCTGTTTGCTCATTAGATCCGGGACACCTCACCAAAGGCGGCATTGGTGGCACTCACCGGGTCTTAGTGGGTAGAGCTACGTCCACTTACCAGCTTTCGGGCGCAGCAAGTCCCACATACCCGCCTGGGGAGACCCACTCCCCAGCGGGATGCCTCAGAGCATTTCCCGGCGTTAAAGAAAAAAAAAGTCTCTAGGTCTTATTGTTCCACAGATATCGTGATGAGTCAATCTATATCGTATAGAATAAATTATTATAATGCTACTGACAGATTTACGTAGTAAATAAGATGTACAATATAGTTGGTTCTCATGCCTGATTTACTCTGCTAACTGTCAAGAGATGAACCATAAGATTTCAATTTTTATTCCGATGAGTTATTTCCGATGATTTTTTTTTAATATAAATTTTGTTTAAATAATTAAAAAAGTAGACCTACTTTTGTCGCACCTCAAAACGGCCGTTTGCGCTACACCACAAAGAGGTAGGAACCATGAGATATGAAACATTGCCATCATAAAACAAATTATCAAACCTTGATCCAATATGACAGTTGTACTTCGTGATTGCCAGTACCACTTATATTTATAGTTTGATCAAGTAATAATAGTAAAAGTTATTCTAAAATAAATCATTACAAATTTAGATAGGACTCGTAATAACGTTTTATGTGATTTTTATAACCGAGGTACTTAAGCATGCAACCTGACTTTGAGTAATCACCGCTGCATTAAAAGAAAGAGTATCATTATCGTCATCGTCTGTTCATTTAAAAAAATGATCTGTATTATGGTAAAAGGACACACAAATTTACGTTTATAATACAAGAAACGTAACCCTTGACGGCCAACTGGACATTTAACGCAGTGGTCGCGGGTTCGAATCGCGCCAAGTGAAGGTAATTTGTATGGTGATATCTCCACCCAGTGGCATCTCCACCGGGTCATGGACGTGTATCTTAAATTTACTTCCGCTTCTAGTAGCTGTTAAACAAACGAACTAAGCACGGGGCTAGGTTAACGTGGTGTGATTGTTGGTAAATATATATTATAAATGCGAAAGTTTGTATAATGTATGGATGTTTGTTACTCTTTCATGCAATAACTACTGAATGGATTTTAATGAAACTTTACAATAACATAGCTAATATCTCAGAATAACACATATGATGTACTTCCCATTCCCGTGGATAAATTATATTTATTCACGGGAATGGGTAGTAACGCGGGCGAAACCGCGAGGCTCTGCTAGTTTATTTATAATCTTATACATTTGAGTAAAGGAAATTTCTCGACGGGACATTTATGAAAACAACTACAGTAAAAACAACACAGCTAGGAAAATTACAGCACTCGATAATTGAGGGAACCCTTAGTAATTTTATATTTTTAACTGTTTGATTCCTTGGACAAACTGGAGGTTTAAATATTTTTCATAGGAATAAGGTGATAATAAAAATATAGTATTTATATTATTTTTATATTATTGGATGCGAGCGGCGAGGGATCGATCGTCTTGTGGATGAATAGGGGGTGATAATGATGATGATGAAAGCAATAGTAGCTTTTTATTTTTATGTATAGTCTATAATATGGGAATTGACCATAAACTATGATGATCAACGTGACATGTTCAGACTTAGATATAATCAACCACAAGTAATTCAATGCGGTCTTGGAATACCTACTTACAATTAAAAAACTATATCAACAGACTGGAATTTTACATTGCAAATTTCTTCATAAATATATTATAAATATCCATTTTCAAAGCGTATTTTTCAATTATGAAAATTCGTATCATTTTTATTAAGGCATTTTTTCCAATACGAACATGGCCCAAACACTTTACAATTATCGTTGTGTTAACAGAGGACCGTGAGTTTGCACTTAGCACCTATTCTATTAACCAAAAACAGTATAAAACAAAAAAACGCTTTGTTCGCAGCAGGTGCACGTATTAAAACTGAAATTGTGATGTTCACACCTAAACCAAGCCCCCGACTTTGTGGCGAATGATTTTAATTACCTGCATATAGCGTAGGTAATTATATGCTGCTTTTATTATTCATAAAATGCCCTCTACAATGGGTTGATAAGAAGCTTGAAGGTGAGCTTCTAATCTTGTGTTAATACGTAGGTAAAACGAAATTTGTACATTGTTTGCTAGTTTTTCCATATCTTGAGTTTTAGTATTATTACATCCCAAATCCAAATGTGAACTATGAAGGATGAAGATAAAAAAATATATATTATGTTGGAGAGGTCATTAGTACCTACGAGAACGGATTTGACAGCGAGTGTTGGAGATTGGTGGCGCTGCTGTGTCTTTTCAGAAACTTGTCATAAGAATGGTATCAAAAAACATCGGTTTTTTTCGGAAGCGCTAGACTTTTCAGCCTGATGGCCTTTAAGCTCAATCGGTACAGTAAGTGAACAGATACTTAAGAAATATTCTAAAGGGGGATGCCCCTCTCCTTGAGCAGGATTTGGACTAGTCCCCATCATGGTTCAGGCCTTGTCGTGGCGGTGGGGCTTAGTAGCCTAAGGTGTGCCCAGCACCTTGGGCGAAGCTAATTGAACCAAGGGGGCTCTTTGTACCCAAGAGGGGACGGAAGAGCAGAGGGCAAGGGGTGAGGATGGGAACCTCACCCCATTGTACTGTCCCGACGTTGGGAGGGGTTGTTCTTCGGGGACTGACTAGCCGTCGAGGTGCCCTGTTTGTTTACTAGATCCGGGGCACCTCACCAAAGGCGGCATTGGTGGCACTCGCCGGGTTTTAGTGGGTAGAGCTGCGTCCACTTACCAGCTTAATCGGGCGTAGCGAGTCCCACATACCCGCGTGGGGAGACCCGCTTCCCCGCGGGATACCTCAGAGCATTTCCCGGCGTTAAAGAAAAAAAAAAAAAAAGGATTTGGACTAGTAAAATCGGATACGGTCGACGAATCTTTTACGGTTGAATGTAACCTATCATCATGAGGCCCGGCCCTCATCCCTCCCTCTGGAGAGGAAGGCGGGTCATGCGCGGTGCTCAAGTAATCTAGTGGTAGGGTAGTGCTACCGCTGTTAGCGCGGTCTGGGTTTGTGTCTACTCGTATCGGATTCGAACGTAAGCTTTCGCGATTGATCCGGATCGATGTTGTAAAATATGGACAGAACGGCCGGGGCGTAGAGATGTATTTCTTACGTGATCGACACACTCTCACAACTCTGTCTATAAAAGCGAGATTCTGCAAGTAGAGGCTGACTCGGTGACGCGGCACAGTCCCGCCACTGATACACAACCGACGCCAGGAGGCCGTGTGGTCGCAGACTGCACGGTAGGCGGGGGGCAACCCCCCAATCAAAAGTGAGCCGAATGGGCTCACACTAATCCGATGAAGCATTAGGGCCTTCGGGCCATTAGCATAGATCCATCCCAAAAAAAAAAAAAAAATAAAATAGAGGCTGATTGCATCTGTGAGCTCGAGGTAGTAGGAAGTCTGGCCGGAGCACTGTTGGTCAAGCTACGTTCAAAGTACAATGTAAGCCATCCTCTTTTTAATTGTGTAATTGTGTAAGAGTGCATGTGCAGTGTGGGTAAAGAGGGGGTACTTTATGCATGCATATGCGTGTTAACACCTACCTAAACATTACTTCTGATTCTGATCCTTATTATTATTGTTATATCCAATTGTTATATTAATATATATCAAATAATTGTTCATATTCTAAAAACGCATTTCATTTCTGATTCCCGTTATAAATTATATTCAGACAAAATATGAATCACATAGCGTTCAATGCACAACGTTATAATAAGCGATTTAATTTTATGAAATACTCTCATTTTAAAGCCCACTATTTCCTTAAATTTTTCAATGTAAATATTTTTATAGACGCAATAAACTGGAATTCCAAGCAATTTTTACTTATCATACGGAATATTTTTTTGTTTAAGCACGCAAATGTGCGGAACTATCAATTTTGGGGCAGATGAAACTGCTTGGAACTTAGACAGTTAGTCTGATAAAATATTCTACGTTTAAAATACACTTCTCATCAAAAACACCGAGACACCTTGGAAGTTTATATTTTGTAAGGATTATCAGAAAAAATCAGGAATGTATGAAAAAATCAAATGTCGTTTGTGAGTAATATAAGGTTTTCAAATCCTAATGTTATTGCATTGAATTCAAATTAAATTTTCATGTTTCGTATTTTGTTTAGCGAGTCATTTTATAACTTCTGCATAATATTCTCTCCCCGAGCTCTTATTACTGCGTCCATATGGTTTGGCACGCTGTGTGAGCCCTAGTATTGTCATGAAGCCGTTGCCAATAAACTGTGCATAGTGTGATATCTGGTGAATCCAAACGTATCATAATTTATTAATTCATTATCATCATCAGCTCATATCCGTCCACTGCTAAATATAGGCCTTCCTCAATGAACGCCAAGACGACCGATCCCACGCCACTTGCTTCCACCTCGGACCGGTCATATCACGGTGATCGTATCGATATATGACTTATGTGTCATATGGCTTATTATGAAAGTTTTTTTCTTTAACGCCGAGAAGGCATCCCGCAGGGGAGTGGGTCTCCCCACGCGGGTATGTGGGGCTCGCTGCGCCCGTAAGCTGGTGAGTTGACGCAACTCTACCCACTAAAACCCGGCGAGTGCCACCAATGGCGCCTTTATTGAGGAACCCCGGATCTAATGAGCAAACAGGGCACCTCGACGGCTAGTCAGTCGCCCAAAGGAGCAACACCATCTCCACAGAGGAGTTGTCCCGTACCACAGAATAACCTCCCAACGTTGGGACAGTACAATGGGGTGAGGTTCCCGTCCTTGCTCTGCTCTTTTGCCCCCTCTTCTAATAAGAGGGTTACAAAGAGCCCCCTCAGCTCAATTAGCTTCGCCCAAGGTGCTGGGCTTACCCTAGGCTACCGAGCCCCAAGGTTCACGTCAAGGTTTGAACCATATGGCGGTGGTGGGGCGATAAGGCCTGGCCATAGCATATTAAGTATTATCATGTTAGGTGGGGTTTTTTGATGTTGGTTGTTGTTTGATTCTTCACGTCAAATGGATAAACTGCTAGCTTTTCTCCGCCCAGACCAGTTCAAGAAATACGGCCATAGTCCTAGAATGATGACGACCTCTGTGGCTCAATGGTTAGCGCGTTGGCGCTCAAGCCGGAGGTAGCGCGTTCGAATCCCTCCAGGGAACAAAAAAAAGTTTTCTGTGTTCCTGGGTCATGGATGAGTATTAAATATGTATGTGTATGTATTATATAATAAAAATCTTAAATATACTAAAGTATTATATATATTTCCGTTGTCTGGTACCCGTAACACAAGTTCTTCATGAATTTACCACGGGACCAGATTGACGTGGTGTAAAAGCGTCCATAGATATTATTATTATTGTTTTAAATATTTTTCAGACATCAACAACTTTTTCTAATGCAATTCAGGAAAGACCTCTTTCAAGTTTTAACGCAAAAATGTCCGATTCTTCGCTACCATTACTACCATTGCAAGGAGGACGTCTCATCTAGGTGACGAAATGGACGGCAGGACAACACCATTTATTGTGAATTAATTGTGTAAAAATGGCAAATACCAATTACGTCACCCCTTCATAAGAAGCCGCATGTATCGCGTCAGGGTAACACGAAGCTGAGAATATCGCTCGGTGCTTTGATCTGCCGCCCCTTTGAAATCAGAGAGCGTGTATTTTCGGTGACACCCAAGGTACGGTAAAGACACGTTGACTGTCGTTACTGTTACATTTTGTGAAGTGGAAATGTGTTAAAAGCTAATTGCTAATTTAATATTGAAATTCATCAATTATGGTTCAATGGGACAGAGAGCGCTTGATGAAAATATTAAAAAAATATTTGGTCTTGTGTTATATGAAAACAATTTAGATTTAAAATTCCTAAATATACTTTTTATTTATTTCCATACATACATTTAGTTACTTATTTATATAAGTAACTAAATGTATGTATGGAAATATTTTTATCATTTCATAAAATGCCAGTTAACGATAACTAATACAACGAAAAAAGAATTATCTAATTTGGTGCAGTCGTTCTGAAGTCATATGACATATTATAACTTCAGAATAACTGACATATAACTTCAGAACGACTGCAAATTACATAATTCTTTTTGTACACATTGTGTACACATACATTTCTTATGTCAAGGATATCAAGCTTCCCTGGGTTGACATATTATAACTTGAGAACAACTGACATATAACTTCAGAACGACTGCACCAAATTAGATAATTCTTTTTGTACACATTGTGTACACATACATTTCTTATGTCAAGGATATCAAGCTTCCCAGTCCATGCCGGCCCGACAAAACTGCATGTACATATTGTATATGAATTGTAGCGGTAAGAGGACGCAGAGCGGAGAGACTCGTATTTGGTTGGTTTTGAGTGAATACAAAATTCGATAACTCTACGTTGGTATTTGCCTCTTAGTTGTAATAATCTTCATCATCATAATTAGCCTCTATCTATGCACTGCTGAATATCAGCCTCTTTCAATGAATGCCAAGATAATAGTGATAACAAATACAGTTGACGGCTTGACGACACCGCTGTTATACCTACACGTTGTACGTGTCGTGGTGCTGAAATCCGTGTAAATACTGTCATAAATGGGCACTGACACTGGCTCAGTGGAAGATCGAAGATTTGTCGCCGCCGGTGCCGGTCCAGGGCCTTGCCGGTGCCGGGCCGGCTAGTGGAAAAACCACAATTTCGGCTTGCGTATGTCAAATAGGCTAAGAACAATTTACAGTTAGCCATAATTAGCAAGTATTACGGACGGTTGCCGTGAAGGTCCAATCACGAAATCAAAATGCTTAGCCACCATTTTTTTTGGCTTTTATTTATTTATTTATTTAATTAATGACATATTAATAGATACAATTTTCCTTATTGTTACGGTGTAACAAAAACCCTCAGGGGTTTGTCCGTACCCCGGCATACATCGCCAACGCTCAGAATACTGAATATTACTAAATCATTGCATTGATATTGTTTGTGATATTTTAAAACAAAAATTGCCAATATACATAAATCCGTCACGACTGTAATATAACCAAAATTACCGACTGCTGTAATACAGTATAAGGATTTTAAAATTTCCTATTATCTAATTAATAGATAATATGAAATTTTTAAATCCTATTGAAGATATCTTGTATCGTAGATAATATAATCTAGCTATCTTCTTCTAATATATAAAATTTCCATGTCACAATGTTAGTTACCGTACTCCTCCGAAACGGCTTTACCGATTTTTACCGAAATTTTATATGCGTATTCAGTAGGTCTGAGAATCGGCTACTATATATTTTTCATACCCCTAAGTGATAAGGGTGGTCAACACCTCAAATTTTAAAAGTGAACGCGGGCGAAGCTGCGGGCAACAGCTAGTATAATATAATATTATTTATCAGTATTATTATAATGGGTTTTTCTTAATTTCTACGTGCATCTGAACATGAGACCATTTTTTTGTTTTTCTTTTACGCCGGGAAATGCTCTGAGGCATCCCGCCTGGGGAGTGGGTATGTAGGACTCGCTGTGGCCGAAAGATGGTAAATGGACGCAGCTCTACCCACTGAAACCCGGCGAGTGCCACCAGTGCCGCCTTGATGAGGTGCCCCGGATCTGTTAATCTAACAGGGCACCTCGACGGCTAGTCAGCCCCGCAAGGGACCGACGCCACCTCCACAGAGGGGTTGTCCCGCACCACAGAACAACCCCTCCCAACGTCGGGACAGTACAATGAGGTGAGGTTCCCATCCTCACCCCTTGCCCCCTGCTCTTTTGTCCCTTCTTCTTATAAGAGGGGTACAAAGAGCCCCCTTGGCTCAATTGGCTTCGCCCAATGTGCTGGGCTCACCCTAGGCTACTGAGCCCCACCGCCACGACAAGGCCTGAACCATGGTGGGGAACATAAGACCATCGCTTGCTCACCGTTGAAGGAAAAATCGTGAGGAAACCTGCATACTACATATATACATGCTGATGAGATTAAAAGTCTTTGAAGGTGTGTGAAGTTCACCAACCCGCATTGGACGTTTTTCCACTCACCGGCACGGCCACTGCACGGTCACGGCCCGGCACCGGTGCCGTGGCTTCGTTTTTCCACTGTGCCGTCGTCGATGACGGTTTACGCACGTTTTCGTAGTTCAGTACTGACACGGACTTCAGCAAGACGACACGTAGATCATAATATTATACATGTCATCATTGGCCTCTATCCGTCCACAGCTGAACATAGGTCTCCCTTAATTAACGCCAAGACGACCGATCCCATGCCACGACATTACATGATAATGATGATATTATATAAATCAGCATCAGAATTGATCCACCCACGGCTGGTGTTAGGTCTCCCTCACTGAACACCAAGACGGCCGATCTCATGCCACTACATTACATGATAATGACGATATTATATATATCTGTAGCAGAATTGATCCACCCATGGCTGGTGATAGGCCTCTCTCACTGAACACCAAGACGGCCAATCTCATGCCACTACATTACATGAAAATGATGATATTATATATTATATCAGCATCAGAATTGATCCACCTATGGCTGAAGATAGTTCTCCCTTAATGAACGCCAAGACGGCCGATCCCATGCCACGACATTACATGATTATTATGATGATATTTCATCATTAGCCTCTATCCGTCCATGGCTGAACATAAGCCTCCCTCACTGAACGCCAGGACGGCCAAATTTTTGCCACGACTATATCGTGATGGCGATATATTCTTGATGATGATAATAATAATAATTTATAATATGTTGGGAATGTGAGTTCACATACGGCCATCTGATACATACAGTTTATATATTTCTAAATACATACATATTATTGATAAATTACACCCGGACACAGAACAAATGATCATGCTCATCACACACACATTTGTCCTGGGTGGGAATCAAACCGACGACCTTCTGGATTAGCAGCCAGGGTCACTAACCACTAGACCAACATTCCAGTCAGTGATGATGATGATGATATATATTATCATCATAATAATATCTCATAATATCATAATATATAGATGATATTAACTACGAGTCTCTCAGCTGACCGCTCCGCGTCCTTCTACACGCCCCACGCACTCACACACGCACACGGCTACAATTCATATACAATACACATGCAGTTTTACCGGGACGGCACCGTGGGAAGCTTGCTAACTACGGCAACGGCATGGTACCGTTGCGAGGCAACGCCGTGCCGTCGCCGGTGAGTGGAAAAACGAGCCATATGTTTTCATACATTTTTGCTTCCACGGCAACGGCACGGTGCCGTCGCCGTCGCCGTTACCGTGGCCGTGCCGGTAAGTGGAAAAACGCCCATTGGGCCAGCGCAATGGTGAACTATGGCTCAAAACCCTCCTCGCCTAATTTCGAGGAGGAGACCCGTGCCCAGTAGTGGGACATAAAAGGGTTGTTATTATTATTATTTATTCTTATAATAACTACGCCGATTAATATTGAATAAATAATAACTATAAATATTAATAATATTATATAATTTGCCTTAAAATTGCGAATAAAACCTACAGATTTAATATAATATTATTAAATATTATTAAACATTTTATTAAATTAACATTTTCCTCAAAGTTTTGCTGTAGCTTCATTGAGAATGTTAAATCAATAATATGTTAGTATTGTAAACTGTACTTCTATTTTCCTGTTACTTTATTTGTAGGTATATTATTTTATTATCATAAGAGGTTAATTATCTATATACAATAGTATGTACCTATTCACAATTGGATATATCCATGATGATGATGACGATGTATCCATCAAGATAAGTAGACATTGACAGTTTCTTGAAATTTTTTCAGTATAAATGTTATGTATAAGTAAAGTGAAATATTATATTTTACTAGCTGTTGCCCGCAGCTTAGCCCGCGTTTACTTTTAAAATTTGAGGGATGGACCATCCTTAACAAAAAAAAAAGATGTTGACCGATTCTCAGACCTACCCGATATGCACACAAAATTTCATGAGAATCGGTCGAGCCGTTTCGGAGGAGTTCAATTACGCACACCGTGACACGAGAATTTTTATATATTAGATTTGTGGTTTCGTTTTTATTCTTTCTTGAATATTTTTATTATAAAAGTGGTAGTAGCATGAGTTCACATTGCATTTGAAAACTTGAACTATCGCATTATAGTGGAATGATGGGTTAGGCCGACCCGGCTCGTGGCTATATTCTACGACACGACGACGCATCTTTCTTAAATTCCTATGGACTATGGATTTTTTTACTTCAAGTACTTTTATTCTTAGAAGTAAGTACTATGGAGTTTCAATTTATTGTATTATTGTTAGAAATAAATTGCAAATTATAAATATGATTTTGAAAATATGAAAAAGAATATTTGAAAAGAATAAATATATATTAAAATAACTAGACTTTTCTGGGCTGAAATTTAAAATAATTTTAAAATCGCCGCGAATATTGGAACGTAATGACTTGAATTCATTTTTGTTATTACGTAGTATTCCCTAGTTTGTGTTTTTAATTATTCAATCTTGAATGTGCTCTAGTTGTTTTATTTTCTTATCCACTCATGTTTTAAAAAACCATTGTGAGTTGTGACTATGATAACGTAAGAAATTACATGAAGACAGTTTTCTATACGGAAATTAATACAATGCCAATTACATAAAAATAAAAATTGTGATTTCATATGCAATTTGGTTAGTAATTTTTTCACATACATTAGTGGTGCAAAGATATAAATAATATATTAAGTGGACGCAGAAAAGACACAGTGATAGTGAAAATTACGTAAACACAGTAAAAATTTACCTAGTCAATATTTTAATAATAGACGAAAAAATAAAATAATAATTAGTACCTACACATTGTTTTATTTAAAATCCTACATAATAACGTCACGTCAATTTTAGCTATAGGGATACTTATTTGTCTTGCAAATCATTGCAACGGAATAAAGTATTATTCCCATTTTTTTTTCATCATTAGCTAAAATTGTTTAAATATCTTATAATATTGCATATATAATGGTCGTGTGATTGACTTTTAGTGCTGTAATATCGTGTTAGATGGCGTTGGCGGCATTATTTTAAAATACGCTGTGTAATGTATTCCATTTCATTCTTTTACACGTTCAATCATACAGATTTATATGTTTGTCTCTTTCTACGTAACGCCTCAACTTTTGTGTTACACTTGATTTTACTCCTCATAAAATTTCCGTACCGGGCCGTATAACTCAAATCATTTCTTAAGGAGTAAACTCCAAAAATAAAAGAATCAGGTTTGAATAATTTGGCCTCTTGGTTCGATTTTTAAGGTTATCCCGCTCTACTGAGTGAGAAGTGGGAAAACCTAAAAGACCGACCGAAGTTTGTTTCGTTTAAATGTTACGTTGAAAAGGTGAAATACTTTTCAACGTAACGTTTAAACGAAACAACCATCTACTATAATCATAAAATGTTTTATCTAGATTATGTGTATATATCAATGGAAAATATTACGGTGAGCATTGTTTTTTGTTTTAATTTTTCACAGAATATGAACAACAGATGCAAATATACTAGTCCTTGCTTTTGTTGCATTCAAAAGAACCAATGAATAAAGAAGCTTATGTGCCGTGAACACGCTTTGATTATGATAAAGCCGAATCATGATGACGCACTTCTTGGATGTCACGTGCATCCACGTGACATCCATCATCGTCCCCCAAACGTGACATTTAAAATTGGTACACTTTTAATTACTCCAACATCCCAGGAAACATTTCCAAGTTTTCGCAATCACTTGACTTCAAAGATTTTTTTTAAAAAACTCAATGTTTTGTGCCCTATAACTTAATGGATTCTACGCCCACTCTGCAACGTGACATTATGTAAGTTCTCTTGATGTTTTGTCTACAAAAGAAAGCAATCGTGCAAAAGAAGGAATTATATTAAATAAAGATCCTTAAAATGTATAATAATTTACATTATGAGTACGCCTGTACTGGGGCTATGGATGTATATACATATTATATGTAATATATGTAGGTATTATAATTTCTTTCATTTTCCTTATCTTACTTACTGTTTTTTTTTCTTTTACGCCGGGAAATGCTCTGAGGCATCCCTGGGAAGTGGGTCTCCCCAGGTGGGTATGTGGGAATCTCTGCGCCCGACAGCTGGTAAATGGACGCAGCTTTACCCACTAAAACCCGGCGAGTGCCACCAATGCTGCCTTTGGTGAGGTGCCCCGGATCTAGAAAACAAACAGGGCACCTCGACGGCTAGTCAGTCCCGCAAGGGACCGACGCCACCTCCACAGAGGGGTTGTCCCGCACCACAGAACAACCCCTCCCAAAGTCGGGACAGTACAATGGGATGAGGTTCCCATACTCACCCCTTGCCCCCTGCTCTTTTGTCCCCTCTTATTATAAGAGGAGTACAAAGAGCCCCCTCGGCTCAATTATCTTCGCCCAAGGTGTTGGGCTCACCCTAGGCTACTGAGCCCCACCGCCATCAAGGCCTGAACCATGGTGGGGATTATCTTACTTACTTACCTTACCATACCTTAGCTTACCGTGTAACAAGATTAACTTAATTCCCCACCATGGTTCAGGCCTTGTCGTGGCGGTGGGGCTCAGTAACCTAGGGTGAGCGGTGCACCTTGGGCGAAGCTAATTAGGCCGAGGGGGCTCTTTGTACCCCTCATATAAGAAGAGGGGACAAAAGAGTATGGGGGAGGGTCAAGGGGCGAGGATTATAACCTCGCGTGCGGGACGACCCCTCTGTGGAGGTGGCGTCGGTCCCTCGAGGAACTGACTAGCCGTCGAGGTGCCCTGTTTGCTCAACAGATTCGGGGTACTTCACCAAAGAGACAAATACGGCATTAGTGGCACTCGCCGGGTTTTAGTTGGTAGAGCTGCGTCCACCTTACAAACTTTCGGGCGCAGCGAGTCAGAGAAAAATAAGGATTGATTTCGCAAATACGAAACTTTATACCATTCTGACCTAGTGGTCAGAATGGAACTACTGGAACCACTAGGTTATACTTTCATATAGTTACGAAAGTAAATAATAATTATCAGCGAAATTTATATTTTCGTCTATTGTCTTATTATTCATCATATTTTAATTGAATATATTGCTACCGTCTTTGTGCAGCGTGCCCATCTGCATACTCAATTCTTCTACTATCTGCGTGAACCTGACTAAAATATTATGCACAGCGGTTCTATAATATGATTCATTATCATCATCACCATAATCAGCCATTCCGTTCAGTATAAGATATGAGTCCACCACTACAAATTCCATTTAGGATCGGCCACTGGCCAATCGTCCTAAATTCCATTTAGGATCGGCCACTGGCCAATCGTCCTAAATTCCATTTAGGATCGGCCACTGGCCAATCGTCCCATTTAAATGGCGGTTGACTCTCCATCGATTCAATGTACATAATAATATTTATTATATATTGAAAGTGAGATATCTGATAAGCCAATAAACAAATCGAACAATAGTACCATGTCCTAACATAGAATACAGCACCTGCTGAATACACAAAAAGGCTACCGTTTTGGGATGCCGTTCGGGTCTTGTTTTTCTACCTCTGTAGAAGGCGGTCCTACAATTGATATTAATTTCATGAAGTGGTAGGAGATAAAAACGACTGGTTTGTAAGCGGTCCAACGATGACAAGATAGCCGTGCCGTTTTTGCCTCAATTCTGATCGATAACTGATTATAATTCAACATATATGGACGGTGCGTGAGTCGGTCGCGGTACTCTATATTCCTTGAATGTACCTCGTTAAACATAAGGCTTTATTAATATCAATCGGTAATGCAATTATATTTTGTTATTACCGTTAATTCTGTAATTATGAAGACATCTGCAATGACTTAATTAACTTTAAAGTAGTTCGAGAAGGTATAAATTTATATCATATATCATTATCGTTCCGTCCATTGCCAGACTCTCTTAATGAACATCAAGACTATCATCATCATCATCATCATCATCATCAGCCTCTATCCGTCTACTGCTGAACATAGGCCTCCCTCAATGAACGCCAAGATGGCCGATCCCTTGCCACTCGCATCCAACACGGACCGGCCACCGCACGGAGATCGTCTTCCCACCTGGTCAATGGCCGACCAACACTTTGTCTACACTAAGCGTGGCCTCACATATTATTAATTCTTTATTTCAAATAATATATGAACAATTTAATAACGTCTTATATTTAAATTCTAATATTTTCTTAAATGCCCGTTTGTCGTCTCTGTGTGTTTCGTGTAAACGAGGGCCTGACCGATCTTATTTTTGTTTATAAGATTGGTTTAAATAAACGATATATTATTATGATGTCAGTAAACTTAATGGTAATCGGTAAATTATATAAATTATACATATTCGAATTTGTTCAAAATCGCGAAAAAAGGCTACCCGTAAATTTTTTGCCAGTTTTGTCATAAATGTTCTAGAATGTTCGAATAATAAGAAGTTTTAAACGATTGCAGTATAAACATAATTTGGCGCTAACACGGTAAATATGCGTTTTCGCGTGATTTTCAATGTTTATTTTATCGTGCATATAAATTTTATTTTTAAAGCATTTATATAATTATATTTCTTTGGATATTATTATTTGAGTTAAGGAACGCGCGAGAACGTCAATCAGCAAACATATAATTGTCACGGTATAACGAGATGAAAGAGATGAAATCTATTTTCGGTTGTTGCCGAAAGGTAGTGAACGGGACATACGGAGCGGGCGTTCAGAACGTAAGCTGACAATCCAATTTTATGTGAAAGTTTCTAGGTTTTTTGGTTTGATAATTTCTTACTAATAATAAAATCCTAGAAGTTTATACAAATGTGATGTTATTTGAAGCTGATTAGTTTCGAGAGAATCCGAACTTAAAATTTATTTCATCATTTGACAGCTAAATTTTTGATTTATTTCAATAGTTTCTTTTTCTAATTTTAGGTCTGGAATTAATGGAAGAAAATGTGTTTGAAGTGAAAACTTATTTAGCATCGATTTGAAAGTCGATGAAACGAAAAAGCGACAGTAAAAAGAGACAGACACATAAATTCATAAGATTTAACGTGGGAGAAAATGAGATAGTAGTATTAGTAGTAGTAGTAGTAGTTATGTTCGTGATTTTTTAAGGTTTCACTTCTACCACGTGGGAATTGCACACGTTTTTGTGCCTATTGCTGGACAGGTCTATTCCAATGAACGCCCTGGCGCAGCTTGCCGTATTATAATCTTAATAAAATTATTTTTACAAATACAATCATTCATATTATTTTTGTTTTCATTAAAATTAATTAAAAAATATGGAAATGGTACTATGGCGTATGGTTTTATATAATAATAATAGCTATTCCGTTGTGGCCATAAAAAGATCATGATGAAAATAATAACGATTATTTTCATCATGATCTTAGGGATCACAGGGTTAGGTGAACGTGGTGTAATTGTGCCATACTATTTATATATAAAACAAACCGTTCGTTTTGTTATTTGTCGTAAATTTATAAAAAGGAACAAATGATATATATAAAATGTATTGGCCTGTTGTCCGTGTGTATTTCTCCTAATTATTATAAATCTGTCGACGCCGAGGAGAAGTGTCATTGTGTAGTTTTATTTGTATGATTCGAGTAAATTCACACGAGTAATGTTGATGTTAATTATATACGTGTTTTATATTCAATACAATTATTTATGTACAACTTACGGTATTAAAAAAAAGTGTCATGTGTTTACAAGGCAAATTCTTTTTTTAACGCTAGTTTGATGAATAAACTGGCAGATGTCATGTCACCTACCTATGAATATAAACTGTCGCTTTCTAATAATTACGCGATTTTTTTTATGTTAGTTGGATAGGCAAACTGGCAAACGTACCGCCTGATGTTAAGTGGTCGACGTCGCCCATGAACACAAACTAGTTTACCTGGAACGAGCACAGGCAACTCATTTATGTGTTGCCTATCCTGAGACATAAGATGTTTAGTCTCGGTGCCAGTAATTACACTGCCTGTCTTGCCCTTCTCTCCGAAACACAGCAAAGCTGTTTCACGGGAGAAACAAGCAAGATGGTGGTACCCATGGCAGCCGGGAGCGCGGCACAGCGCTTCCCTCCCACCGGATTTTCGCTCATTATAACAAAACAATCTAAGAATAATATATCAAAGATCAAAGATATAGTTAGCAGTTTCTGCGTAGATAGGTCTAAACAAAATAATTTAACTTTGTAATGATAGGACGTAAGACACCTCAGTCCTCCCGTGACCATGGTTGCTGTAAAGTATCAGAAACGTAGGGCTTGTAAAATCTTAATAAACCGCGATAAAATCCGTAAAACTGTTTCATTATAACTAGCCCAGGTATCATATTACATGTTATTTTCTTTAACGCTGGGAAATGCTTTGAGGCATCCCGCGGGGGAGTGGTTCCCCCGGGTGGGTATGTGGGACTCGCTGCGCCCGAAAGCTGGTAATTGGACGCAGCTCTATCCACTAAAACCCAGCGAGTGCCACCAATGCCGCCTTTGGTAGATATTAAAATTGCCATATTCTAAAAAGCCTTTTAAATTTATTTATGTTATTCTGTCTAATGTGGTAAATTTGGTTTAATCAAGAGTCACAATAACAAGACAATTACCTCTCAGACAAATGTCGATAAAACGTGTTTTGTGGTTTATAATGAAAATGATAGCTTCAATATTTATTGAGACAAGTCCATGCCAACAAAAAGAGGCTTATGATAGAAAACCTAGTAGGAATTGCATACCGTATTACCACAAAAGCTACTACCAATATTATCAATATTGGAATGAGCCGAGGCAGGTGCTCACTGTGTTATTTGTACCTACCATTATATGGACATGTTCAGATGCGAATTAATTTTAATGTTGGAATAAGCATTGAATATTCTGATTCGTTATAGGTATCTTAAAATCAAAACAAAGGATTATCGTTTAGGTGTTCACAAACTTTGGGGTGAGGGCCCCCTCGACTCAATTAGCTTCGCCCAAGGTGCTGCGCTCACCCTAGGCTACTGAGCCCCACCGCCACGTCAAGGCCTGAACCATAGTGGGAAAAACTTTGCTAGCCTAGCAAGTTAAAGAAGAAATTAAAAATATTTATAAATTATTTATTCATTATACATTAACAGTTGATTGGATATAACCTTGGTCGAGTACGTCTGGCCACAGTCTGGCAGACTCCAATTAATGATCTCAAGTAAAAGTGAGACTCCTGAATGGTTTACGACCACTGCTTAAAGAAAGAGCTTGTGTCCAAGTTTAAAAAACATCCGAAAATTATTAACTAAATTAATTTGATTGTTAGGTACATGTAGATAACACTTAAAACTACACAAACTACTAGTAGTTAAAGTAACTAAACAATGAGACCAGATCATCATCTATAACATTAAAAGGCCGTTAGTCAAGTAGACAACAGCAACTTTTTATGTACGTACCACGTACCTATTATAAATAAAAAGTTACTAATTTGCCCGATTGAGTACGTGGTCCTGTACAAAATATTCATACAAATATTCAGGAAGTTTGATATTAATCAAAGATTATTTATGTTACGATTATTTTAACTTCAAAACAACGGACAAAAATTTTGCTGAGTAAAAAGTATTTGGTAATTTACTTAAATAACTGTTAAAAGTTGGTAGCAATGAAAGTAATAATTTTAAAACTAATTATTATACGTAAGTTTATAATGATAAAGCATAATATTTGCATTTCCACAAGGGCGCATGATCGTTAAATAATTACTTACTAGCTGACATGTGCAAAAAAATTACACTTCATAATAATAATAAAGCGATTTTTCCATGGCCAGTAACATAAGCTACGACGCGTTGTTGCGACGTCCGCAACGGGTCACTGCCGTCAGTGCTGTCCGTCCATACTGCATGACCTCGCACGAGGCGGCGTGCGTACTGGGGGGCACTGCGCCGTGGGATCTGGAGGCAGGTGCCCTGACGCGCACTCTACGGAGGAGGAGAGGAGACGGCGAGGAGGAGATCTCGGATAGTGACGAGACCGAGGGAGGAGAGCTGGTGGAGGCGCGAATGCTCCCCGAGTGGAAGAAGCGGCTGGAAGAGTCTGCGGGTCATCGCACGGTGTCGGCCGTCGGTGCAATCCTGGAGCAGTGGCCTGACCGGCGGCACGGTATAAACACCTTCCATCTTGTGTAGGTCCTGACGGGGGACGGCTGCTTCGAAAGGTATCTGTGGAAGGTGGCAGGTGTGGAAACAGCAGTAAAGACACCGCATACTACACCCTAGCGGAGTGCCCTGCTTGCCACTTGTTGCCGAAGTGGACGCGGACCTGTCTCTCCCTACGGTAATCCGAGCGATGATCGTCAGTGAGACCGATCGGGGGATTCGCCGAGCGCGCGTAAGGGCTGGGATATAAGGCATCCTTATGTGTTCAGGATATCTTATCTTAGCGGAGTAGGATGAGGAGATGTCACCACCCAGTCTCCAGATAGAACACCGCGGGGTTTTAGTAGGTAGAGTTGCGTCCACCCTAACATCTTTCGGGTGCAGCGATTGCCACATACCCGCCTGGGGAAAACCCCCCCCCACCCCCGCGGGATGCCTAAGAGAATTTCCCGGTGGAAAAAAGGAACATAAGCTATAAAAGAGCTAGCGTTGCCATAAAAAATATCTTCGAGAAATAACGTATTGTGATACATTAATAGTATATATACTGTATTGTGATATGTATCACAATACATTATTATTATTAATGTTAATAGTATATACTATTAATGTATCATAATACGTTATTTCTATATTAAAACTATAAAGTTTTAAGAGCACATCGAGCCTTGGTCTTTAATAAAATAAAATAATGATTGATGTGAACGCAACGAAAATATATTATTTTCAAATGAATGTTATCTTTTTTATTTATACAAAGGAACTTCTAAAGAATGCGAAATACTCGTAAGACTTATAAATTACGCTATTATTCGAAATTAAATTAAAAAGAAGTCATATTATATTATTATATTTTTAATTACTCAAATATTTTGATGATTATCTTATCCTCGCCTTTTTATTTATAATTAAATGTGATGTTATCAGTGTAGCATCTTTAAATTTATAGATTCATAAGGTGAGGGTAAGTATACATTCTTAAGTAGGTACTAGTCTATAGCAACGGTTCTGCTCGAGGGGAATCACGTTTAATCAATAAAATTGTCGAATTTTCTAATGAAATAATTGGTCAAGGCAGCCTGAAAGATGTTGAACAGTCCGCACCATGGTTCAGAACTTGACGTGGCGGTGGGGCTTAGCTTAAGGTGTCCCCAGCACCTTGGGCGAAGCTAATTGAGCCGAGGGGGCTCTTCGTATACCTCTTTTAAGAAAAGGGGACAAAAGTGCAGGGGGCAAGGGGCGAGGACGGGAACCTCACCCCATTGTACTTTCCTAACTTTGGGAGGGGTTGTTCTGTGATGCGGGAGAACCCCTCTGTGGAGGTGGCGTCGGTCCCCTGAGGGGCTGACTAGCCGTCCAGATGTCCTGTTTGCTCATTAGATCCGGGGCACCTCACCAAGGGCGGTATTGGTGGCACTCGCCGGGTTTTGGTGGGTAGAGCTGCGCCTACAGGCTAGCTTTCGGGCGCAGCGAGTCCCACATACCCGCGTGGGGAGACCCACTCCCCAGCGGGAGTGTGGATTTCCCGGCGTTAAAGAAAAAAAAATATCAGAGACTTAATATATTGTCTAAAGGTGTGCTAATTGGTTACACGATAAGATGTACTTTATTCGATCATAAAAAAATCCTGAAAACAGGCTAAAATAAAAACTAAAACGAATAATTTACTAATATAAAAGTTTGCACATCATTTTTATAATATAGAAATAGACAATTTTCAATACCACGGAGAACGTGCTATTTTTTCTATCTCAAGTTCTATATTTCTCTTATTCAATTTTTTCCCAGGATTGATATACAAGGTTGATAAAAGCGAGAGGCAATAAATTAAACTACATATACTACACATATATATGCTTTATGGTTTATATGGTTAATCCGAAACTATAAAAAAATAGTTTGAGAGCAATAAAAAAAAGTTTTTCAAATAACTTAAATACGTGAATAGTCAAAGTAAAACGTAAAAACTCTTTGTAAACCTTTGTGAAATGTCCTTCGAATCTAAAAGGCAACGTCGCACAGCACGTTGCGTCTCACCGGGTCGAACAAAGCTGAGCGGCTTTAAAACTTTAAAAATATCCTGTGACTAAACTATTGATTCTATTGGTCTAAGTTTTGGTGTGTAGCCTGAAAATGGTACATAGTATACGTGGTTTAATTTAATGCCTCTCGCTTTTATCAACCTTGTATAACGTTTTCACAAGACACTACGATGCCCGCTACCCCGCCATCGCCAGTCTCGCCTTAATATTAACATCCAATTATTTTAAACACGATACGAAATAAAATAAACTAAGTAACGGAATTTACTATATGCGCATAATTTACTATACAAGGGAGCGGAGGCCTATTGAGGGCATTACGGTATCACACCATCATGCAATTTCCCATCACTGCATTCGAGTCGATTTTACTTCCAAAGGCGCAAAGGTGGTCAGAATAAAAAAAAGCTGCAGTTTCATGTGAGATTTTACGGAATTCCTATCCTAGCAATAAGGAAAATTGTATCTATTAATATGTCATTAATAAAATAAAAATAATAAATAAATAAGTACATATTATGTTTTAAGGTACTT
The DNA here is from genome assembly GCA_963853865.1 of Helleia helle. Lineage (NCBI taxonomy): Eukaryota > Metazoa > Arthropoda > Insecta > Lepidoptera > Lycaenidae > Helleia > Helleia helle. The sequence goes on from OY971420.1 coordinate 14,726,279, forward strand.
GGGGATGATTCAATTTAATGTATATGAAATGGTAATTGATTAAAAGTGGACCTTACTTTACAAAAGTATGGAAAAAAACTTCAACAAAATCCACTTAAATGTTTATACTGAACAAAAATAGCATGCTTAAACTTTACATTTTACAGAAAATATTTTTTTTTACTGACAGGAATAATCACTTTATTGCATCGTTAAGAAGGGCAAACAAACAAACTCACCTTCAAAATAAAAATATTAGTTTGAATTATATTACGAACTAAATAATATTAGCATTAATAGGGTTACCTTTAAAATATTTCGAGTCCTAATTAACCTCGTTTTAATTTAAAAAAGAAGCAAGTAAACTAGTTAATAAAATAAACAAAACAATATACTCATAAAATTTTTCTTCGTAGGTAGTTTACCTACTCGTTAAAAATGGTAGTAAAAGTAGAATTACTTCAATAATTCAGAACGAATTATTCTCTTTTAGTAGTAAAGGTAGACAGTATTATTATTATTATTGGTGTTATTTTAGACAGTCGTTGAATAAAAATTGACATTAAATGACAAAATCAAGCCTTATTGACCGTTTAAGGGAATTGAAATCCTACCTTAGTTATTTAAAACTAGCTGTTGCCTGCAGCTTCGCCCGCATTACTCAACTCCTACAAGTCACAGCGTGATGTTATATAGCCTATATCCTTCCTCGATAAATGGGCTATCTAACACTGAAATAATTTTTCAAATCGGACCAGTAGTTCCTGAGATTAGCGCGTTCAAACAAACAAACAAACAAACTCTTCAGCTTTATAATATTAGTATAGATTAAGAAAAAAATCTATAGATTTTAAGAAAAAAATCTATAGATTTTAAGAAAAAAATCTATAGTTTTTTTTTTCCTTGTATGTTTTGTTATCGATTTTCGTTTCTTAACTAAAGACATTAGGGATGTAAATAATTGTACTACATTGTTTTTCGAGTTATTTGATATTATGTTGGAAATTTCTACATGTAACGGTCATTATTTTATGAGTAAAACGAATTTTGTACAATCGCTGTTACTTTATCAGTGTAACATACTTATTTTTATCAGCTTAAAATACCACCTTGTACATAAAATTCGTTTTACTATAGTTTTAATTATCTTTTAAAAATGTTTTATTCAAATACATTATTATTAATATTTACACTGTACACTGTTTATAAAAAGATCCCTTTCTTCAATTAAGAAACCTAGGGAAAACAATACAATGGATAAAATCAAGATTCATATTAGTTTTTTTTTAATGGCTAAATATTTTTTTAACTATAATAATAATGATATTCTCTATAGACGCTTTTACACCACGTCCATTTGGTCCCGTGGTAAGTTCTCGAAGAACTTGTTTTACGGGTACCAAACAACGGAAATATATTATTTAATACTTTTCTATTTTTACTGTACCTATATTTAAGATTTTTATTATATAATGTACATATTTATATATATCCATGACCCAGGAACACAGAAAACTTTTTGTTCCCTAGGCAGGATTCCAACCCGCTACCTCCGGCTTGAGCGCCAACTACATGTCCTTATTTTTTATAATCTTCCTGGGATACTTCTAATACTTTATTTATTAAAAACATAATTATGTTTTTATCTATTTTTACGGTAGGGAAAAACGTTTTGAAAATAAATTGTCTGCGCTTGTAAAGATATAAGAAAAGTTCCTTGAAACGTTATATTTTGTCCTAGTTAATAATATGTTACATTCGTTAAAAGATTTGATCACTTATCATCAGGAATTCGCCTATTTGTCTTCTTTTATCTTTAAACTAGCTGTTGCCTGCAGCTTCGCCCACGGTACTCAACTCCTATATGTCACAGCGTGATGTTATATAGCCTATAGCCTTCCTCGATAAATGGGCTGTCTAACACTGAAATAATTTTTCAAATCAAATTGGCCTGTCGGCTTTTTAGCTGCATCGGTAGTTTGAAAAAGATGTTCGTCTATAATTCGTATAGACGTTTTTTTTTCAAATCGTTTTTCGTTTTTATTTTCTATTGTTTTTTTATTTATTCTTTTCTTGAACGAAATATTGTCATATAAACTTCACTCTAGTTCTTAATTACCTTTGCCATCTATTAATTATTTGTGACTAATTATAGAATTTTCATTAGGTGTAGCCTCTGATCACTAAGTATAGAGTCAGCACAAACATATTAGACGCGCACTAATAAGCTTAGTTAAGACTTAAAATGTCTGTATACTGTAATGATGAAACGGAAATTTACACTAACGAATTAATGCAGACGGCATTTATGTCCCCACCACGGTTCAAGCCTTGTCGTGGCGGTGGGGCTTAGTAGCCTAAGGTAAACCCAGCACCTTGACGAAGCAAATTGAACCCACGGAGCTGGTCTTTGTACCCCTCTTATAAGAAGAGGCGACAAAACAGCAGGAGGGCAAGGGGGCGAGGATGGGAAACTCACCCCATTGCACTGTCCTGACGTTGTGAGGGGTTGTTCTGTGGAGCAGGACTACCCCTCTGTGGAGGTGGTGCCGGTCCCTTGAGGGACTGACTAGCCGTCGAGGTGCATTGTTTGCTCAATAGATCCGGGGCACCTTACCAAAGGCGGCATTGGTGGCACTCGCCGGGTTTTAGTGAGTAGAGCTGCGTTCACCTTACCATCTTTTGGGCGCAGAGAGTCCCACATACCTGCTTGGGGATGCCTCAGAGCATTTCCCGGCGTAAAAGAAAAAGAAAAAAAAAGACGGCAATTGGGTAAGTAACCTTTAATTATTTCAAATCTAGTCTTTCTCTTTATGTACCTACTTGTATTTGCAAATTATCTGAATTATATAAAAGTTGTAACAGGGGAAGTTAGATGCTTGTTAAAGATAAAACAATTATTGAAACTTGTAAAGAAGAGGCATTTTTAATAATAATAAATGAAAACTATGTAACATGTAATTTTAATTGCTTACTCACTGCCACATATAATAAGTCAATGTTTATAAAACATCTTTAAATAAAAAAAAATGCAGTCACAGACTGCCGATAGAAGTAAAAGCTTATGACATTATGAAATTAGTTATTACGTCATTATGTCACATTAGTTATTACGTCATTATGTCACATTAGCATGTTGCTGACGCGAACTTAAAATATTTTTCCCTGTGAACCAAAAAGTGTTCAACGTGGCTAAAGACAAAACACAGGTAGGTCTAGATAATTTGTATGATGAATATAGATGGCTGTATCGGGTCATGGACGTGTATATATTATTATGTATGTATTTATAAAAAAATCTTAAACGTATTTATTTTCTAGTACCCGTAACACAAGTTCTTACGAACTTACCACAAGGCTAGGTTAACGTGTTGGATATTATTTTTGAAGTGAAAACTTATTTTGGCGGGTTGAGCACTTTTTGGGTCAACAAAAATCATGGAACTCGCGACATCGTCACCTGGCCTCGTGACCGAACGCTTCCATTGTGAATTTATGACGTCATTATTCTTAATTATAAGTTTTCACTTCTATCGGCAGTCCCTATGTCTGGCAGGCTTTATTTTTGTTTTCTCAACCCTCTTGAGGCTGGCAATTAAATGAGTAAAAACCAAGTAAATACCCAATGGTATTTACTTGGTTGGTTTGTGTCAAAGACTAGATTGGTTCTTCGTTTCCCTCATCTATATCAATGAATTTTCTGACGATGCGGAAAGTAGGTTTAAAAATTGCGGCTTTCGGTGGCAATAGTTATCGAGTAGCGGAAGGCTGTCTTGGCGTTCAATGAAAGTTCAAAATTGAAAAATTGAATCATTTGAATGTAATTAGTGTAACTTAAAACAGCTAAGGATATGAAGTTGAAAATCTGGGCGAAGCCAATTGAACCAAGGCAACTGTTTTGTACCCCTCTTATAAGAAGAGGAGACAAAGTAGCAGAGAGTTGACAAAGGGTGAAAATGGGAACCACACCCATTGCACTGTCCCGACGTTGGGAGGGGTTGTTCTGTGGTGCGGGACCCCCCTGTGGTAGTGTTGGTTCCTCGGGGGACTGACTAGCCGTTGAGGTCCCCTATTGCTCAACAGATCCGGGGCATCTCATCAAAGGCGACATTGGTGTCACTCACCGGATTTTAGTGGGTAGAGTAGCGTCTACCTTACCATCTACCGGGCATAGCGAGTCCCATTTACCCGTCTGAGGAGTCCTCCATCCCAGGTGGGATTCCTAACAGTATTTCCCGGTGGAAAAGAAAAAAAGCTATTGCAGATATCGAATATTTTACAATATCTAAGACAATTTATTCCTAGCTAAAATATGCAAATATTACATCGATGAGAGATGTTCAATCTAAGGTAGATGCTGAATTAAATGACAAATTAAATTAAACGAATTACTAATGATAATAATAATAATACCGGTGGGAGGGAAGCGCTGTGCCGCGCTCCCGGCTGAATGGGTACCACCATCTTGCTTGTTTCTCCCGTGAAACAGCTTTGCTGTGTTTCGGAGAGAAGGGCAAGACAGGCAGTGTAATTACTGGCACTGAGACTTAACATATTATGTCTCAGGATAGGCAACACATAGATGAGTTGCCTGGGCTCGTTCCAGGTATACTAGTTTATGTGCATGGGCGACGTCGACCACTTAACATCAGGTGGTACGTTTGCCAGTTTGCCTATCCAACTAACATAAAAAAACGAATAATAATATCTATATGGACGCTTTTACACCTTTATGTATTGCCTATCCTTATGTTGTTTTCTTCAACACCGGGAAATGCTCTAAGTCATCCCGCCGGGGAGTGGGTCTCCCCAGGCGGGTATGTGGGACTCGTTGCGCCCGAAAGCTGATATGTGGACGCAGCTCTATCCACTAAACCGCGGCGAGTGCCACCAATGTCGTCTTTGGTGAGGTGCCCCGGATCTAATGAGAAAACAGGGCACTCGACAGACGGTTGTCCCGCACCACAGAACAACCCCTCCCAACTTCGGGTCAGTACAATGGGGTGAGATTCCCGTACTCGCCCTTTGCCCGCAGCTCCTTTGTCCCATCTTCTTATAAAGAAAGATACAAAGAGCCCCCTCGGCTCAATTAGCTTCGCCCAAGGTACTGGGCTCTTCCTAGGCTACTGAGCCCTACCGCCACGTCAAAGCCTGAACCATGGTGGGGATGTGTTGCCTATCCTGAGACATAAGATGTTAAGACTCGTATTGCCAGTAATGACACTGCCTGTCTTGCCCTTCTCTTCGAAACACAGTGAAGCTGTTTCACGAGAGAAACAAGCAGGTTGGTGTTACCTATGAAGCTGGGAGCGTAGCACGATTTTATTTTTGTTTCGATCTAAAGCTGTAGGGGCTCAAAAAGATGAAAGAACGAATGATGACGTCACAAAATATTAAGTATAAAATAAGTATCGATATTTAATTCAAATTTAAATTCTGAATTATTTTAAACATTTGCTTACGTATTTATGATGTTTTTGTTTGTTCATCCGCAGAAGATTCAAGGAACATATTCTGAAATGTTTCGTGTTGTTATATATCGTACCATTTCCTAATAAAGAACAAACAAGCAAAAACGCTTTCACGTTTGTACGTTAAGGTTTTCATTTGCATTTCTCTGAGTCAACATTACTTGTTTGGGGGATAGATCGTCAGCGAAATGTGAGAACTGCATATCTGTTTAAAATTATTATATAATAATTTTAATTTTTTTTTATTGTTATATAATATATTATTAATATAATATATTTTAAGATATTACGAGAGTACCCCGCGGTTTCATTTGCGTAGTTCCCGTTTCCCGTCAAGTACCCGTGAGAATAAGGGAATAAAGGGTAGGGAATAAAGTACAGCCTACCTTTCGTTGATAATGTACAGGTTTTCATTTAAAAAAATTGCTTTGGTGGTTTAGTCGTGAAAGCGTAATAAACAAACAGACATTTGTATTTATAATATCTGTAAGGATCATTGTCTATTTCTAAATAATCTAGTATACATTAGAGGGCGAACTCAAATGGTATATTTAATTAACGATCTTAACATAATATTGAATCAGTGGTTAATATAATAAATACAGCTGATAATAATATAAATAACTAGCTTATATTTTGGTTAGCATTAATTATACTATAATTAAACGTATTATTTACTTCCGCGGAAAATTAATTAGTCATATTACATTTTGCTTAAAATTTTTACAAATCATCAAACTGATTTTCAGCATCAGTCGTGTTGCGCTCCCTAATCTCAAACTAATGTTGCTATCGTAATCTCAAAGTTCTATGATGATCAGCGAGCTTACTCTTGACACTCAATCCTATTGAAATTGAGGATCAAGAACTTGTCAACCGGTACAATAATTTTGACGTTGACGTATCAACTTTTCAATCGAGTTCGGGATCGAATGACGAATTTACACAGTTCAACGTCAAAATATTGTCAAGAGTGCCAAATATTTACGAGATTAAAATTAATTAATTAAGTAATCGAGTCAAATTGTGCGCTAGTGTAGCGTACATGAGTACCGATTTACAGGTTCTCGATACCAATCATAAATTTCAATAGGAACGCATTTTTCCAATGCCAAAACTATAGGCATGCACGCCAGACAAAAAAAGTCGTCGTTTTCTTTGAAGCCATCTATAAATTATTACGTTCAACGTTAAGGGGGATGACGATGTGTGACATTGTGTGACAAGTGATGGGAGTCTTAAGAGTGATGGCACCAACGAATATTTCTATCAAAACATGAATTTTAAACTATGAAACAAAATATTTCAATATTTTTTAATTTAATATGTTCTTTATTTGAAATTACAAATATTGTGACGGTACAATAGGGGAGAGGGAGTCATGTACCTATTGTCAAAATCATAAAATTCGTGCGACGTAATTTATGGATAGCCGCTTTGAACATCACAAACGGGCATTTTTGCCCAATTTAAAATTAAACCTACAACCACAATTATTGATCAATGATTCTTTTTATACATGTCATGTTAATATGATAGGTACAGCTTGGCAAGAAAGAGTGTAGAAAAAATGAGGGCGCCACTTTCACTTAGGTCTCATCATAATATGGAAAATCAGTAAGATAATGTAATCAAATCGTTAATAATAAATGTGAAATACTAAACTTTACTCAAAATCTAGTATTTGTCGGCCAAGTATCGTCAACACGTCTCTTTTATGCCAAGCTGTAGATACCTATCGAGTCTACCGCCCATGGCCTAATATAGATATTTTCACATGGATTGATTGACACAAAAAAGTTGAATCAATTTAAAGTCATTTTTTTAAATAAATCTTCTAACGCCCGAATGTTGTCTCATGTTGTCCCTCTTTTTTTCTTTGAATCTGACACGTCGTAGCATGAGTTTAAGTACGTTTTACATTTGAGATTCGTTTGAGTATTCGGGCGTTAGATTATATCTTTATATATATAATTCTTCTGTGCGTGTGTATGTCACTGAACTCCTCCTAAGCGGCTGGACCGATCTTGATGATTTTTTTTGTGTGTGTTCAAGTGGATTCGAGAATGGTTTAGATTCACAAAAAAATATATTTAGTACAGGACAACGTCTGTCGGGGCCACTAGTATATTTATAAAGGAACTGTTTTAAAGATTGACTCATCACGATATCTCTGGAACTATAAGACTTAGACATTGAAATTTGGTAGGAATATTACATACCTATGCCATGTTGAGGTCAGCTAAGAACGGATTTTAAAATTCCTCCCCCTCTCCCTTTGATAAAACGAAGTCTGTACGGGCAGCTAGTAAATAATAATATGTTGGGACAACTCACACACAGCCATTTGATCCCAAACTAGGCAGAGCCTGTTCTTATAGTAACCAGACAACTGATATATACTTATATATTTCTAAATACATAGGTACATAGTTAAACTACACCTAGACACAGAACAAATGATCTTGCTCATCACACAAACATTTGTTCTGGGTGGGAATCGAAACCACGACCTTCTGGTCAGGGTCACTAACTACTAGACCAACGGCCTGTTGGTCTAGTAGTTAGTCAGATTGTATATAATATTTTGCGGGTGGCGGGGGGTTAGCCTTCTTGGCCTTCATTGAAAGTGGCCTATATTCAGCAGTGCCATCCACTGCTGAATAAAGACGGATAATGATGAATGATAATAGTGATATATATTTTTTATGCATGAAATAATATATTTTATTTCGTAATATGAAATGCATCTGTTCTAATGACGATCACGGATGTGATTATGATAATTAATTAAACAAATGTATGAATAAATGAGACAAACGAAGAAATTTCCATATTTGTAGCTTTTATATTATAAGTTATCATTTCTCAAGTCTTCGGATATATTACAACATCAATGTAAAAAATAAACACGAAGCTTAAATCGTTCGACTTTGAATTAGTGTCAATTATTTTGGTTTTCATTTGCTTATACAGTGAAACCTGGTTAATTGGGATCTCAAGGGACCAAGGATTTTGTACCATTTAAAGAGGTTTTTCATTTATCCAGTTTTTCAATTAGACAGGTTTAAAATTTAGTTGTCTCATTTATAGAGGCCCCCGCCTATAGAGGTCAAAATGTACCGTTATTCTATTCAAATGTTTGTAAGCAATCGGGTGGAAACCTGTCCCAACCTGATAAATTGTCTCACTTATAAAGGGAATTGAGCTCCACAGTCCCAATTATAGAGGTAAACATCGAAAAAATCCTAGAAATCAAATCTCATTTAACCAGGTTCGAAAAGTCCCATTAACAGAGGTAATTCGATGAAAAAGTGCCGGGACCTCATTGTAGTTTCAAAAATAGAGGTTTCTCACTTATCCAGGTCCCAGTCAACCAGGTTTCACTGTAATATAATTGTATTTTTGGATATATCCGGAGACACGGACTAGTCTCGCGCCAAGTACCTACAAACGTAGAAGCCCATGTGTGTGTAAAACGTTACTTGTCTGCGTGAGTCGACCGTGTCTCTATATTCTCAGCTCACATGCCGGCTTAACCTCACTTACTTTATAAACTTAAAAAATATCAACTGGTTTTTTTTTTTTTATGTTAGTTGGATAGGCAAACTGGCAAACGTGCCACCTGATGGAAAGTGGTCGACGTCGCCCATGAACATAAACTAGTTTACCTGGAACGAGCCCAGGCAACTTAATGCCTATCCTGAGACATAAGATGTTAAGTCTCGGTGCCAGTAATTACACTGCCTGTCTTGCCTTTCTCTCCGAAACACAGCAAAGCTGTTTCACGGGAGGAACAAGCAAGATGGTGGTACCCATGCAGCCGGGAGCGCGGCACAGCACTTCCCTCCCACCGGTATGTTCTTAAAACCATAATAATACACCAAATTCCTAGTTCATACCGTCCATTGTATCTGATTTTATGTTTATATAGGTATATTAATTTATAAAGCTTTAAAATATTTCAAAGCAATTTAAATGAAATAAATATAAAAAACTCCATAGTATTATGGATCCTTATATGCCTTCCAGGGTTAAAAATACCGAAAGATTTTTTAAAACAATTCTTGTTTCAGAGATTAACGAATACAAACAAAAATAACTCTCCAGCTTTTTCATATAAGTCTCTACTCATATTATATTTATTACTGGCATCCATATAAATATCATTTAATTTAATTTATTTATGATTTGTAAGTATTAAAATTCGTCAATCGTTTTTTTTCACTTGTGCGGTATATTACACGCCAATTTTGGTATAGTTATACTAGGTATATTCTATTTCCAATAGATTTTTTTTAATCATTTAATTTATTTTATATCTTTGAAATATGTGAACAACAGCTATAGGTAATAGATAGAGAAAAACCTATCTACTGCAAATAATACTAAAAACAGAAATATTAATTATAAATACAGGGTGGCCCGCTTACAGTGGTCCAAAAAATTTTTTCAGCTTGAGAGCATCATGAGTAACCATTCTAAATATACTTTAGCTAAGCGAAAACTTATGGTTTAGAAATTATGATTTTTTTAAAAAGTAATCCGAAGTTTCAATATTTTTGACACAAAACCACTCTGTTATGAAAACTACTGGACCGAATTGGATGAAATTTGGTATAAGTGTAGCACAATGACCTACCTATTGCGGTATAGGCTCATCTAGTGTAAATAATTAGACTAATTTTTTTTATTTTAACTTTTACTGTAGTTTTTTTGAACTTTTCGGCAAAATATTGATTTTCGAAAAAATCTTGTGAAAAAAAAAATGTGCCGCCAAGGTTTTGCTGGCACTGCTAAAAAGTACCTTAACATAGGGTTATTCTTTACACAAAAAATCATAGTTGTCCTTCGATTGTAACATCTTCTAAAACAACATCATGTACATTAAACACATGAAAATTGAAAAATAAAGAAATTTACCAAAATTTTAATTTAAACCTATCGGTTCGCAATTCTTCAAAAATAACATGATTAGTGACCCCAAATGATCTTGTAACTCGTTTTCATAGCCCATTCAACAGTGATACATGTATTATGTGAATCATCATACAAGTATTCAAAACAGGGTCATAAAAAACAGGTAAAAAGGGCTGGTATTCGACTATTAATTCTCCAAACCTTTTATTAAGATTTAAACTTAAAAACTAAATAACAACAAAAAACTCAATAAATTGACATTAGAATAAAGTTAAGTCATCTTGGCTGGCAGGTTAAAATTTTATTTCATTCATTTTTTTAGTTAGTTTAGCCATGTGAATACTGAATTGTAGCGATTTTTATCGAAATGTATGATTCTTTAATCAAAACTAACGGCCAAAAGATTAAAATTAAAATTATGGTAAATTTCGTAATTTTTCGATTTTCATGTACATGATGTTGTTTTTGAAGATGTTACAATCGAAGGACAACTATGATTTTTTGTGTAAAGAATAACCCTATATTAAGGTACTTTTTAGCAGTGCCAGCAAAACCTTGGCGGTACATTTTTTTTCACAGGATTTTTTCGAAAATCAATATTTTGCCGAAAAGTTCAAAAAAACTACAGTAAAAGTTAAAATAAAAAAATGTAGTCTAATTATTTACACTAGATGAGCCTATACCGCGATAGGTAGGTCATTGTGCTATACTTATACCAAATTTCATTCAATTCGGTCCAGTAGTTTTCATAACAGAGTGGTTTTGTGTCAAAAATATTGAAACTTCGAATTATTTTTAAAAAAAATCATAATTTCTAAACCATAAGTTTTCGCTTGACTAAAGTATGTTTAGAATGGTTACTCATGATGCTCTCAAGCTGAAAAAATTTTTTGGACCACTGTAAACGGGCCACCCTGTATATATAAATGGACAATAACACCATGTACCTATCCATAATATGCATATGACGGGATTTGAACCCGTGGTACCAGAGTAGATACAGCTGAAACCTGACAAAAATCGGTACCTACATACTTTTCTTTTACAAAAACAACTTTCTTAATCACTTTTTCATAAAAGTTTGTTACCAAATAACTTCATAATATATTGTGATCAAGTAATTTATTTTATACGCTCTCATAAAAAATACATTCCGATTCATTTGTAAAATCCCTCAACCATCAGGGGTTTGCTATACTCGATACTCGACTTCGGCGCTGCTGTATTTACCTTAGCAAATTGTTACTGAAAATTTTGCTTACATGCGCCACACCACAAGCGATCATATTATACTCTATACTACACGAACAAGGTCGACAATCCGTGAACGTTATGATTTTCTAACAACCTTTCGCTAATTCAAGTGGTCGCAACATAAATTATGTCCGAGCTAACGTTATAAGGCCGTCTCCTTTTCTTAAAGCGTCATTTTATAGTATGAAAAGGGACGGAACCTATTAAACTCTTTCGAGTTGGAAACCGCAGCGAGTGGGGGCGCACGATTGGTTGGTGATGACATGAGGGCGTGGTCACGTCGCAGCATCGCTTCGCCCCCTCAGATGTCTGCCGGGCCCGAACAGTGCCGCTTTCCAATTTCGAACAGTTGAATGCGTATTGTAACTGTTTGGCGGCGAATTCTGTCGCGACACGCGACGTTGCCAATTCTCTCCGGTTCAGGAATCAAGAGGTAATTGAATTCATATTTTTCGCTCACTAGAAGGGGTGTATGGACTTGCTTAGTATATTGTGTATATGTATTCTTTAAAAGTAATTAGTATGCATATTATTAAAGGCTGTTAAGACCAAACTTGTTTTGCACGTATAATTTTATAAAGTTAATTTTAGTAGATTTGAAAATACTATAAAATTATCGTTTCCTGTAGTTGTGTTATAACAAAAACATTCTAAAACTCTAATAGCTGAATTCTGAAGTTCTAATAAGCAAAAAAAAGTTTTTATTTCTTATTCCATCGCCACATTTTATGTTAAATATAATAAATACTCGAAAGAGATTCCAGGAAAATTGTTATTAAATCACCTATAATAATTTCCTGCGAGAATTGCCGCTAATACCTAACACTTTAAGTAAGAAGTGCTTGTTTTAATACCTTCCTTATTAAATAATGATGAATAAGATTCTCGTGAGAAATATTGTAATTGAAATAGGTATATTTTACAGTTCAAAAATGTAACTAACACTTACGATTTAATAGTAGTACTTTTAGTAATAAATAAACATCACAAACCTCGCAGTCAAAAAACTAGTTTGTGAATAAAATTAAAACAATTTATAAAAATAATGCTGACAGTCATTGTCACGAAAAAAAAAAACAAGAATTGGATGTAAGTACGTAATGTATTTTTATAAGGCATTTTATTACTTAATTTCTTTATATGTTTTATTATGACTGGCCTGATGGTCTAGTGGTTAGTGACCCTGACTGTTAAACCAGAAGGTCGTGGGTTCGATTCCCACCCAGGACAAATGTTTGTGTGATGAGCACGATCATTTGTTCTGTGTCTGGGTGTAGTTTATCTATAATTATTATAATTATTATTAGTATTTTGATAAGAACAGGCTCTGCCTAGTCTGGGATCAGATGGCCGTATGTGAGTTGTCCCAACATATTATTATTATTATATTATGTGTCAATTCATTAAGTTAGGTTTTATCAATAAACAAATTAATATTATACATTCAATAGTATTTATAGGTTATCTTATTATACCTATTTATGTACCTCACTGAGGTCTCGGATCCGTCAACCGTAAACGACGACCAATGATGTCTGATATTTGTGTTACTAAATTTTAAATATAAACTTTAATATAGACACTTTTCTTCTTTTTTCCGCTGGGAAATGCTCTTAGGCATCCCACGGGGAGGGAGGACTCCTCAGGTGGGACTCGCTGCGCCCGAAATATGGTAAGGTGGACGCAGCTCTACCCACTAAAACCCGGCGAATGACACCAGTGCCGCCTTTGGTGAAGTGGCCCAAATCTGTTGAGCAAAAAGGCAGCTCGACGGCTAGTCAGTTCCTCAAAGGACTGACGCCCCTCCACAGGGGGGTTGTCCTGCACCACAGAATAAACCCTCCCAACGTCGGGACAGTGCAAAGGGGTGAGGTTCTATCTCATCTCTCTCATCCTCGCCCCTTTTCCCCTCCTACTCTTTCGTCCCCTCTTCTTATAAGGTACCCACCTTAGACCTCCTCCTCACCACAAAGAGCAGCCCCCCTCGGTTCACTTGGCTTCGCCCAAGGTGCTGTGTTCACTTTAGGCTACTGAGCCCCACCGCCACGACAAGGCTTTAATCATGGTGGGGTTTATTATAGACAGCTATTCTTACGTCCTAGTTTACATCAAAATGTTTCAAAGCTAAATTCATACAATAGCTATTTCTTATATTTGGCAATATGCTAGCTGCTCTGTTGCCCGTAGAAGCATTCGTGTCTATTTCCAAGCGTGGTGGTAGGTATGATAGTGAAAAACACAAGATGTTGATGTTCCATCCTAGTTCATAAGAGATCTGTGGAGAGGATTATTGCACCTTTGTATCTGATTAATTAAAAGAGTAAATGTATGATGATACATTTTGAGAAGGTAAATAAAGACAAAGGATCGGCCGTCTTGGCGTCCATTGAAGGAGGCCTATGTTCAGCAGTGGACCGATAGAGGATGATGATGATGATTAAATTTTTAGTATGTATAATTAAGAGATATTCAGACATAGGTATAGTGTATAAGATATTAGTTTTAATAAACCTAATATCCTACAAAAAATAGAAGCTATGAAATTCACTAGTGTCTATATTTGTGTAATATTAAATCAAAATATATTTATTTCGTAAGTAACTTGTACACTTAAAATACGTCAAAAAACTAACTATCTTTATATAATATAAATATTTCTTGTGTGCGTGTGTATGTCACTGAACTCTAGACGGCTGGACCGATTTTGATGAATTTTTTTGTGTGAGTTCAAGGGGATTCGAGGATGGTTTAGATTCACAAAAAAAAATGTACAGGACAACGTCTGTCGGTGCCACTAGTATATTATAAAAAACTTGTTTGAAATTGGAATGCAGGCTCACCTTAAGAAAATCGAGAAAAAAACTTTGGGGTTGTTTTGTCAACAAAAATCACATAGTTTATACAAACATTTCAGACCCTAAGAGTGAAGGTCTTATTCCCAAGGTCCAAGTATCTTTCATACAATCCTTTATTTTACCACACAAATGATCACAGTTTTCTTAAATTTATAAATGAAAAAATTTTGAACGTTTTCTGGGATCCTATTGTAACATGTAGGTACATATTGTACCATAAAAGTAGTCAAATTTTCAAACATATTACATGATGGAAAGTAGTAAATGTCTCAACATCCCAAGTATAGATTTCTCTTAATTCATTCTAAGATTACCATTATATTCTTCATCCAATAAATATCCAATAAAATGCCTTTAATACAAATATAATTTTATGTTTTTTCTTAGATTATCTTTTTCACAAATCAATAATACACATTCTTATATTTATAAATAGTTCTTGTTTCCTTTATAAATAGTTTTCTATTTGTGTTTATTTTATTTTAGGTGATATTAGTATTTATAAATATGTATATATAACTGCTTTAGAAGTAGGGTTATGTTAGTTTATATGTATGTATGTTTGCATGCTCAATAGCCTAACTAGCTTGATGCATTTGAGCTTGAGAGATTTTGTTAGATTTTACTTAATCGTGACAGTGACACTTAAATAGTTGTAGTATTATTAGTATGTTGCAGTCAAAACTCTTAACCAGTCAAAAGTACTATTGACTATCAAAATCAATAATACTTTTGACCGTATACTTTTGACCAAAATAACAGTAAAAAGTACTTTTGACTGATTTTGCTAGTCAATAGTACTTTTGACTGGTTAAGAGTTTTGACTGCAGCAATTATATCAAGAAAAGAAAACAAAATTTCGAATTTTTTGCGCCAAAT
Organism: Helleia helle; assembly: GCA_963853865.1. NCBI lineage: Eukaryota > Metazoa > Arthropoda > Insecta > Lepidoptera > Lycaenidae > Helleia > Helleia helle. The sequence goes on from OY971420.1 coordinate 14,741,637, forward strand.
TATAAAATATCGTTTTCATTAATCAAACTTTTTACTTATTTCTTATGCCATATAAGAAATAAGTACCAAGTTTGATTATAAAATATATAAAAAATATTATACTTCGACTTGTACGTTTTATCTCCATTCTAATTCTCAGGTAAACTTTACTTATTATGAGTATAAGCATGTAAATTATACATAGTAAGTAATTAAAAATATTTAAAGTGTTCATATTTTCTACTAATTGGTGTTACTTATTGATAAACTGTTAAGCCTTTCCTCTCCTCATTTTTAATCGAATCGTTGTATTATATTATTAATTATATGAGCACATGGCGATAAAACTAATTTCATCTGTGTACGGACATAAAGACATTAGTTTCAAGTTATTCGTACTAATATCCTGTGCATGTTTATTTACATTCTTTTAAAGGGATGTAATGGTTTGAGACTCGAAGAATACCTTGTAATTTGTTAGTTCCATTCATTCATTCCGATTGTGTTTGTTATAAATACTGAACGCTGGCGTGGACAAGCTAAATAAAACTTTACCTTACATATTGGTGGTTTTTTAATAAAATAAAAGTCATTTGATCGTCTCTTCGCCGTTTTGGCACTAATTAATGGTGTTGTGGGTTACATGAACGATAATGATGCATCAAATAAAAAAAAACTACATAGTAGGTATTGATTAATTACATAAAAATAAATAATTGTCTCCTAAAATAACTGTTATTCTTGAGCTATTTATCACTTCTGTTGATCACTTCTAATCACCTTAAATATATATCTAGAAGAACTCGATAAATATAATAATTTTAATAAAAGAGAGCTTCATATATTAGTAATTTAGTTATCCAAATCTAATCTGTGTGAATCAGGTTAGACTCGATGGTTCTGTATTAACCTCAGATCAATAGTTCAAATAGTGAAAATCGTACCTGTCAGAACAATTCATATAGATGTAAGAGCTGTGGTCGGTCTCGATCTCGGGAAACTACGTGCGTGTACTCGTGTGTCGGAAGATATTATGCTATCTACATACTCCGGAGTTGAGTATGTAGATAGCATAATATCTTCCGAGACCTACACGCACGTAGTTTGCCTCGGGCAAATTCCTTAAATTAAACTAATAAATTCAATTTCGGTAAAGCAAAATTGAGAAGTGCGATTAAATCAGTACCAGTAAAGAGTATTTCGATTTTGATATTTTATAACGCTAAATAAAAGGGAATGTGTAATTCATTAGTGACTAGAAAAACCTTAAAACGTAAACATTTACTTCATGGCATATATAGATAATTATATTATTGTCCTGCGGAATTTTATTTCTTTCATGAGTAGGTACACTAGCGTGACTTGTATTTTCAGTTAATTAATTATTGTTATCATTATTTTCCCGCAATTGAAAGAATTTTTCCACTGAGACAATTTCTATGACAAAAAAGCATTAAACTTGACAATTTTCTTTGTTCAAACAGTTAGGTAATATGCCTGGCCGGAATAAAGTTACTTTTTCTGAGTTTCGAACGTCTAAAAATACAGACACAATAATTTTTATCTAATGCTTAATGTCGAGCATTACCATTTGAATCAAATGATTGTGATTTTGGTTCCTCTTTTGTTTATTAGTTAACTACACATTCTCTTTGATGCCGCTGGAATCACGGCTTCTAAGAGTGCAGTATTCTATAACTAAGTAGTCACTATAAAATTAAATGAGATCGAATTTCAATTTTAATTTAAAAAAACAATTTATGTTGAAAAAATAACATGTATTTATATTGATAAATACACGAGTACTGACTCATAATATTATGAAATTGCTTTCTTTGACGCGAGTAGAGAGGGATCGGTCGTCTTGGCGTTCATTGAGGGAGGCATATGTTCAGCAGTGGACGGCTAGAGGCTAATGATGATGATGCTTTCTTGAGAAACAACCAAGTATCTATAGTACAGTATGAGTATGAGTATAGTAGAGTATGAGGTTTGTTAAACATTTTATTAGGTAGGTACAAGTTTTATCTATTTCTTTCTCGTGTCACGGTGTACGTAATTGAACTCCTCCGAAACGCCTCGACCGATTCTCATGAAATTTTGTATGCATATCAGGTAGGTCTGATAATCGGTTAACATCTATTTTTCATCCCCCTAAATGTTAAGGGTGGTCCACCCCTCAAATTTTAAAAGTTAACGCGGGCGAAGCTGCGGGCAACAGCTAGTATGTAGTGTGGAGTCGGTGTCGTATTTGTTGCTGTACCCTACCTACCTACCTACCTTGGCTGTCACCGACTCTAAAAGTAACTATAATGACGTGGTAAACGCAAAGTTTGTACATTAGTAAAATATTAAGTTGATTATAAGGTGTAAGCACAAAAATTAAAGAAACACAGTTATTTTGTTACTTTTTAGTTTAATATTTTTGAAGTCGGTTTTAATTTTTCTATTATTTTTTAGATAACATTTTTTGTTTTTAATTTTTATGATTATGCTTTTGTTAGCAGCTATATCATTACAGGTTAACGCGGGCGAAGCTGCTGAAAACAGCAAGTCTTTATATATCATAAGCATCATTATCCAGAACGCTAGGCATAAGTAGGTATAATAGGTATAGATGTATAGATTCACTATACCCTTTAAAATATCGTGCGTATTTCTTAGCAACAGCTCGCGGCTCGCATTACGAAGGGAGTGTCGAGGGTGACAGCGAGAGCGAGGCTGCGAGGGATTCCGCCCAAAGGGGTCGAGGGCGGTTTTTTATACTCACTACCAATATATGCGAGTTTCCCTCTGAAATATTGCGTATTCTTCCATGTTTGTAATACTCGACTGATTCGTATGGTAAAAAGCCAAAAATGTATTATAAAAGTGTAATAATATAACGGTGACGTGAAAAGATGACGTTGATGATTATTGGTTTATTTTGAGTATAGATATATTCAACAATAATTCCTTAAAGAGTCCTTGTACACTCTCAAGAAATGACACGTGAAATATTGCACGCACGTACTTATGATATTCACCTACGAATAAATATTATTTATTCGTTGATATTCACTAATTCGTTGGTTTGTAAAATACAAAAATTGATCACAGTGTAACGTTGGATAAAAATAGACGATATTGATAATTATCTTGATTTAATTTAAGTATACGTCAATGGTCGACTAACACTTCTAAACGAAGTGTTAGTCGACCATTAACAAGGTCGGAAGACCGTTCAGTGGCCGGTCCGTGTTGGATGCGAGTGGCAAGGGATCGGTCGTCGAAAGAGGCCTATGTTCAGTAGGGGACGGATTAAAGCTAGTCATGATGATGATGATGATGTTGATGATACGTAAATAAGTATAGTAGTATAATATGTAAAACTACTTGAAATTCAAAGGGGGAACGCTGCCAGTATCTTCGGAACCTTGCCTAAAGGGACTCCTTTTTAATATTATATTTTAGTTTTATTTTCAAGGCTTTTAGTTTTAAGTTCTTTGTACATTATTAAGTCTTTATATTAGTACAATCTCACTTTAGATTATTTATATGTATTTTAAATCAATTTAAAAAATTAACATAGAAATAATAACCAAAATGCCATTACTATGAAAACAAACTTAAAGTAAAAAAAAATCGTTCGTTTAAATTTATGTCTGGTCTGATAATGATCACTTCCGCAAACTTTTACTAGTGTTGATCTCATAAAAATCTTATCTAATCACAAACAAAATGACCCCTAAATATTTATCAGCGTTTATTAACCGTAACCATAAATAGTTTTATTACTATTGTTGCGTTTTAATAAAGCGGTTTCAATAGAAACGTTAAAAAAAGCTATAAAAACATTTACTACACCGATTGTATTCATAGCCAACGTATCGACCGGTTTTCAATAGTTTTTATGCGTTCCAATTTATAATTGGACTGTAGTAATTTTATGGAATTCCGACATTTTACTGTACTTCTGTTGGAAGCGGTCTTGATAGTTTTATATTTCGAATACTAGTCACGGGTGGATCACGATAAAGATTTTGAATTTAGAAATTGCAGCGGTACGGGGCACTATCTTTTAATTTTATTTGCCATGTAGATTTCCTCATGTTCTTACATTCGGTGTTGAAAAATTTAAGCGAAAATTTTGAAAGATTCATTTTTGCATCAGTCAAACTCAAACGAATAGTTGTGACCTCAAAAAGACAGAGAAATTTTCCAGACCCACGACAGAAGCTTATGGACTGATGATAGGTAAAAGTTTAATACCTACTTGAGTACAATCTAAATTTGTGTGTATTGTCATTATAGCTATTTAAAAAGTAAAAACTCTACTATAAAGAAGGAAAGAATACAAAAGGAATACGAATAAAAATAATATGATAATAATGAAATGAAAGAAATGCCTGGGAGATATGCCCTATTCCCAATATCTTCCATGAAATCATTTACTTTATAATATTATCCTTTAACACACAAACGCTCTTTAATAACTTTTGAAATTGTTTAATGGATAGATTTTGAAAGTTTTCTGGGATCCTACTGTAAAAGCGAATTCAGTTGAATTTAAAATAATTGTTTACTACTAATCACTACGTAGCTATTATCTAATCTGTGACTTTATCTAACTTTTTTTAAGGGGATCTTGCAAAAAGTGGGTGGAGGCTGATTGTGATGATAATCCTAAAAACAATAGAGTTAAAAAAAGTAATAATGTTTGCATATACGAAAAAACTAAAGCAAATGCGACTTCTTGCTACAGCTTATTTAATTTGTACACTTAAATATTTGGCACTTATGGTAATTAAAGCTTAAAGCGCGGAGTGCACTTATTTAGCTTAGATCGGTCGCACAAGAGCGTCTCAGGCCAAGCTAATAGAAGCGCGTTGAAAAGGAGGGAGATTTCTCGCCTTCTCAATCGTTCAAAACAAAAGCGAAATTACGGGGTTCAAAAATTCAATCTCTAATGAGCTTTATTTACTAGCTGTAGTTCGCGGTTTCACACAGTTCAAAGTTTAAGATAACAAGTCTTCGAAATAAATAGGCTGTCAAACGTAAATTGACTTATTCTTATTCATATTTGAATATAATTTTGGAGATAAGCACGTTTAATCAATCACACAAACTCAGCAGTATTAGTATAGATAATGTAGAGTTATTTTTTCTAGTTAGGAAAAATAAATATTACGTTCATACTATGCGAGCGATAAATAAAATACAACTCAAAGTACTATGTTTTGTGTGTGTAATATACAATTACTAAGTATTTTATTAGGGCTATAATAATTTTTGTAATGTTTTTCTGGATAATGTGATAAATTAGTGTTGTAACATTATTATGAGACGCCGAAAATACTTTAAAGAGTTTCTGCGTGTGCTCATGATTTATTTAATAGTTAATAGTTGATATATCGCTAACTCCTATATTACCTTTTCCAGGTTCAGTTAAATGATGATATAGATTTTTCGTTCTAAAGAGCATTATCGATGTCATCAAACGATTTCCGTCCACTGGAAAAGGGTTATTCCAATGAATGTCAACTAACCATCGCCACGTCCAATTAGTCGGTCACTGAACCTTTAGGATTTCTAGGACTCTATAAACTTAATATAAAGCTTTAGTATACTCTGATCAACACTCTGTCCGTCAATGTAGAGGATGGTGACTCCCATCTCGCATGTCCTTGTATGTTGTTGATGTCTATCCTAGGACTACATACTACTCCCACCATGGTTCAGACCTTGACGTGGCGGTGGGGCTCAGTAGCCTAAGGTGTGCCCAGCACCTTGGGCAAAGCTAATTGAGGTTAGGGGGCTCTTTGTACCCCTCTTATAAGAAGAGGGGACAAAAGAGCAGGGGGCAAGGGGCGAGAACGGGAACCCTCAGGTGCGGGACAACCCCTCTGTGGAGGTGGCGTCGGTCCCCTGAGGGGACAAACAGGGCACTCGACGGCAAGTCAGTAGCCATCGAGTGCCCTGTTTGCTCATTAGATCTGGGAAACCTCACCAAAGGCGGCTTTGGTGGCACTCGCCGGGTTTTAGTGGGTAGTCCCACATACCCGCCTGGGGAGACCCACTCCCTAGCGGGATACTTAGCTTATATAGCGCAGAGTATTTCCCGGCGATAAAGAAAAAAAAGTACTACATACTAGTAAAAGTAAATTACATGTAAAAGCTTTCCCTGAATTTATCAGCCTGTACAAAAAGCTCGTAAGTTTTCCCTGAATTCATCAGCCTGTAAAAAAGCTCGTAAGTTCAAATATTCGTAAAATATTCATGACGTAAACCGCTTTATCACTTGCGTCCTCAACTTGCGTCATCATAACTGTACATCCGGTCCTTTATTTTAATTTAAAATACACAAATTATTCTCATGCGTATTTCAACCTAATTAATTTATCTAAATCAATTATAATTACGGTATTTTTCTTGGAATAATTGAAAATATCTTCTACCTTCTAGTGGAATATCGATAAGTACATCGATCAAACTTATACAATCTTATATTAGGCGGTTTAATAGGAGAACCAACAAACGATAAGAATACCTAATAATAAAACAAATGGTTATAGCGAAAGAAGCCAGAAAGCTCTGAGGCTGATTGAGTTTTACTTTGAACACAAATTTGTAATTTTAAATTCTTTCTTCCATAAAAAAAAAACCAAAGATGGACGTGGCGCCCGCCAAATGGCAAAGAGAAAAGTGAAATAGATTTTATTTTCTCAAACCAACCTTCTTTTTTATGTCATAAGGAGGAAATCGAGCAGTCGGGGCCTTATGGTGACTACCGACGCCCATACACATCCGCACAACCAAAATTTATGCATATGCGTTGCGCCCTACTTTTCGTGGGACTGACTAGCCATCGAGATGCCCTGTTAGCTTAGGAGATCCGGGGCGCCACACCAAGGGCGGTATTGGTGGCACTCGCCGGGTTTTAGTGGGTAGAGCTGCATCCATCTTACCACCTTTCGGGTGCAGCGAGTCCCACATACCTGAGGAGACCCACTCCCCAGGAGGATGCCTCAGAGCATTTTCCGGCGAAAAAGAAAAAAAAGGCTATATACGAAAGCTTACAATCCGCTCGACTACCTAACGAAACATTAAACGGTAACCATAAAGAACGCACACTGGTAGATACTTTTCAAAAGAAGACTGGAGCTACAACATGTTAAGCGAAAACTCGCGCCACAAAAATGATGAATACTAAAAAAATACGAAAAATTCCGTCACATTATCATCAGAAAATATAATCATTTCACCAAAGCCAAATATGCCCTAAATTACGCTAAAAAACTAAAAATGAAGTGGGCAGGGCATGTAGCGAGGCTAGAGGACGATAGAATCAGATGGACAAGTAGGGTAACAGAGTGGAAGGGTCCATATGGCAAGCAGCTTAAAGGTACACCTCTCACGCGATGGGCAGACGATATTATAGCAAAAATAGCTGGCCCCTGCTGGATACAAATAGTTCAAGATAGTGGAATTCTTAGAGGAAGCCTTCATTCCACTTCTAGCAATAAGATATTTATATAACACTAGTGCGGTGCCACTACGGACAGATAGATGTTGTCCTGTATATATTTTTTGTGATTCTAAACCATTCTCGAATTCACTTGAACACTCACAAAAATAATCATCAAGATCGTTCCAGCCGCTTAGGAGGAGTTCAGTGACATACACACGTACAGAAGAAGTAGAATTATATATATATAAAGATTTTTTTTTCAATCAACTTTGTATATATCATAACAATAACTAATTTATATTTTAGTTTCAATCTCTGTAACATAGGTACTACCAACTGTAACAAAAGCTCCAGTTTTAATTTAAAAATAAATGCTTTAGAAGATGTGGTATTATACAATTTTTGCATATTGATTTAATAGTTATTAAGTTTTTAAGGTTAAACTGATCTGAATCTGAGTTTTTGGTTAAGTTCTTCAAATATAGCCGTCATATTATAAACATTATATAAAAATCTATTTATTTTTTATTTTTTTCTAGATGTACATATTTCTTGGGTTATTTTTATTAGTAGGTATTTTTGAATCAAGTGTTTGTTTTTTTAATGTATTGTTTGACGTGTTTACCTTTGATTAAATCACCTATGATAGAAATATTTAAGTAACATGTAACTTCACAAAGAAGTGTAATATTAAAAACTCAAAACAAAATGTATACATCAAAAACTTACTAAATTAACAATTATAGATAATTATTTAAAGCTATAAAGTATTAAAATAAAGACTTAATAACGTACAAAGAACCTAAAACTAAAAACCTTAAAAAATGTATTAAAAAAATATAACTAAAATATATTATTAAAAAGTAGTCCCTTTAGGCAAGGTTCCGAAGATACTGCAGCGTTCCCCCTTTGAATTGCTAGACTAATTATTAAAAAAGTTACTATTATTATATCCATTTTTCTCATAAAACTTCGTTAAAGTTTTGAAAACTATTTAATTAATGGTAATATTAATCGCGCAAATAACTTATTTCCAATTATTTTGAATAGTATTTTATAGTATGTCTTAAAGTATTTAAACATTGTTTATCCTATCAGCTCCTTTATACGTTTGTATAAATAAAAACAAAACGAATACGTTCCATATGATACATAATATAGAAGCGCTCACGACTCGAGCAAAACAAAAACAAAGAAAGCCTATTGTCTCTCCCAATAAAAGAGCTTAATATAAACCATTGAAGCCTATTGTATCCTGATGCTGATTTGTGCCCGTCCAAGAATAATGATAATTATAGTAACTCGCTGAGGTACCGGATACGTAATTTTTTTATTTATTTTTTCTCTCATTGTTTTTCATTTGTTTTACCTTGAATTTGAATGGCTATTTTTCTGTTATGTAGGTAGTAAATACGCAGACACTAAGTGATTTGTGGTGAAATTTCACTATGAATATAAACGGTCTCACTGTGGAATTCACAACCGACCCCAAGAGGCCGTGTGGTCGCAGACTGCACGGTTGGCGGGGGGCAACCCCCCACTTTTATAAACCAAAAGTGAGCCGAATGGGCTCACACTAATCCGATGTAGCATTAGGGCCTTCGGGCCGTTAGCATAGATTCATCCGAAACAAAAAAAACTTTGCAATAGTCCTATTCAGATCTATTTCAGAGTATAACTCGGTATTAGTAATATTACTACCTGTTACATTATAAAAAAGAAATATATATTTATAAAATTATCAAGGCAAGTTTTCATTCGCATTCGCAGTCGTATTAATTAAGACTTCATTACACAGGTTGTTGTAGTTACAACAGCGGTAGCTCCGACGCCAGGAGGCCGTATGGTCTAAGATTCATATAAAAATCAATAGGTGAGTTAGCTGGCTTACCACTAAACCATTGTGGTATCAGGGCCAATAGGTCATTAGCTTGGTCTATTTAAAAAAAATCGGTTGTCTGTAAAGTCGGATTACTGACGATAGTAGAACGTGACAACATCATAAGAAAATGGAACGCCTCAGAGCGAGGTAATGCCGCATACGTCATCTTTTTTCGTTCTTGCAGCCGGCTCCGTCAAATTATAAGACGTTGTCACGTCAAAAAACAGCAGCAGCTAGTGCTCGCAGCTTCACCCGCGTTAACGTTCATTAACAGCCGTATACGGATTGATGATAGTTATTTAACAGCCGAGGTATGTCACTCAGTGTTTACGTATTCTAACAGTGAATGAATTTTGAAATCGGGTCTGTAGTTTTAGTAGTTTAATTCGTAACCAACAAAAATACTGAATAACACTATAAAAATATACCTACTGAACACTAAAAACTTACATCTTCATGCTTAGAAATCTGTCCTACTTCATAACGAAGCTGACAGTGAAAACGTATCAAAATCCATTGAAGTGTTTAGAAAATATCGAAACAAAGCGACTTTAATAATCTGCTCTGAAGAATTCCGCGGGGGCGTGGATCTCCCCACGCGGGATGTGGGCCTCACTGCATCCAACAGCTGGTAAGTGGACGCAGCTCTACCCACTAAAACCCGGCGAGCCACCAATGCCGCGTTTAGTGAGGTGCGTCGGATCTAATAAACAAACAGGGCACCTCGACGGCTGATCAGTCCCCCAAGGGACCGACGCAACCGCCACAGAGGGATTTGTCCCGCACCACAGAATAACCCCTTCCAACGTCGGGACAGTACGATGGGGTTAGGTTCCCGTCGTCGCCCCTTGCCCCCTGCTCTTTTGTCCCCTCTTCTTATAAGAGGAATACAAAGAGCCCCCTCGGCTCAATTAGCTTCGCCCAAGTTGCATCGTGAGCCGATGCAACTTGGGTGGGGCTCCACCGCCATGTCAAGGCCTGAACCATGGTGGAGAATAATCGCACAGCCTATGAAACTAGTTGTTATGTATAAAACTTGTTCCTTACACTGTGAAAATACTATGTAAAGAATTAAACTACCATAATCCTATGTAAAGAATTACACTATATACCATAATGAAAAAAGTATTGCGTACCCACAAAGATGTTTTTTTTTACATTTAAACTCAATGGGTATCATTCTATCGTTGTTTTACACTTTCAATGTAAATAAAACAGCTATAATCAAAGATCTACTTGCAGCTTTCATTATTACCTACCTACTAATTAATTACCAATGATATAACTTCAATATCATTTAAAATTAATGGTAAAATTAAATATTTCCTTTAGCTTTAATAATATTATCTTTATTAATTTTTTAATGCGAATGTTTGTATAATGTTCGTCTGAATTAATTAATATTAATTTTTCATACAGACATTATAGTGCAGAATCCTACTTCCTACTAATATTATAAACGCGAAAGTTTGTATGGATGTATGTTGATTAGTGATGCAACGGAAGTGTTATAACGGATGCAGAAACGGAAACAGATTTAAAAGTAAATCTTAGCAGAAGCGGAAGCGGAAACGGAAGTGCAATGAAAAAAATCATAATTAATTTTTTTCAGAATTTTTACTTAATTTATACGTTAGTACTGAAAATTAAGTAAAGGCAAGCTATATTTAATTAAAAGTAATTTGGCCGCTTTTACACCTTTCAGTCTGTTTTGGTGTTCTAGGTATAATAAACCAGCTCCACTAAATAATTGCTCACCGGCTACACTGCTGGGGGGAGCTGATAAGTATTGGCAAACTATTGGCAAAAAATGGGGGTATTTGTGCGTATTTCCTTTCCACCACATAAGGGGATCCGCATGGAAAGATAGTATTTTCTCTTTCTCGTACTCCCGAAGGTGGGACTGTCTTAAAAAAGGAAATTGTCACCAACGACAGTAATTGTAGAAGAGTCCTCTATCGAGTCTTCATTTACACTTTGCATCAACTCCAATATTTGTAATGATGATACTTTGGAAGTAGAATGCAGCCGTACTTCACCTCTCTCCCCGCTTTAGACTTCTGTTTAGAGTTCTGTTATAAAGTTTACGGAACCAGAAACAGAAACGAAAGAGAAAAAGCATGCAGAACTTCCGCGGATGCGGAAGCAGAAGCAGAGTTCTGTTGCAACACTAATGTTGATATAAAGGGAAGGCAGAAAAGAAGGGAGGTCATAACCCTCAGCACTGAGGAACATGAAGCAAGGAGAAGGATATGGTATAAACTACTTTTATCCCGAAAAAATGATCAGTTCCTCTAGTGTGAGGTAGTACTGCCACGGGCAAAACAATACTAATTTATAAAATTGAAAGTAATTTATTGATTCATCAAATCTTTTGATGGCTACTGTTTATCACTCACGAATAAACTTGCCAACCAAGGACAAGGCATTATTATGCCAGATCGTCCATGCGTTTATCTTGAGAGTAATGCTGGCATGTAATTACAATGCTTATCCCGCCCTTTTATCCCGAGCATAACAAGCGTAATTGGCGTAAAAATTAAGCAGGATAGACCCCCGCAGACGGGTTGTACAAGGAGCATTCCTCCCGCCATTATGTTGTTAGGAAAAATCATTTCTATTCATCTTTAGTATATTATATTTTTCGCTTGCTTTCTAGTCAGAAGATAAATGTATTATGTGAATAATTAAATATAATTTATATTTTTATTGTCACGTAATTATAATAGGTATTTTAAAATTATTCTCAACCAAATTTAAAAAAAATAATTCAGATGACAATAATTGAACTATACTATACTATACTTCAATCAGCATCTATTTTTAAGAAAATTGATCAACGAATGTATGTTTTTATCTGCGAAAATACTATTTTAAATTAACCTTCGTTCTTGGTATCATACTGGCTGTATTTTGAGTTTCAAGTTACTTAAACAATTTGTCGTAAGATATAAATATATTAAAAATGAAGGGTAGTTTTATGTTTTTTTATTTTTGCAAACATCTCTCCCCTTATTTATCTTAAAAGCTTAGAACATCAAACTTGGAGTTGCATCACTAGCGTCATAACAAATGTAACTTTACTGGTTGAATTCCCACTATGTTGCTCGAAATTCCAGCTATTTGAGTTACAGACCGGGGAACAAATTGCACTGTTGCATAAACAATGTTCTATTGGATGGAATCCTTACTGTATTGAATTTAGCATGAAATATAATATATCTAACGACGAATCAAATTGAAAGATATTATTTTTTGGAAAAGGTTTTTTGTTTTCTAATGTTTACGCGAATTTCACTCATTCTATTAATGAATCGAACCGACCGAAACGTCGGGCTTGTAAAAATCTTAATAAACCGCGATAAAATCCGTAAAAATTGTTTCATAAATAGAAAGGTTTTTTTTATTTACGGGGTCATCGTTATATTTTATCGATTATCGTCCCTTGAGGGACTGACTAGCCGTCGAGGTACCCTGTTTGCTCATTAGATCCGGGGCATCTCACCAAAGGCGGCATTGGTGGCACTCGAAGGGTTTTAGCTGCTAGAGCTGTGTCCATTTATTTACCAGTCTTCGGGCGCAGCGAGACCGACGCCACCTCTACAAAAGGGTTGTCCCGCACCACAGAACAACCCTTCCCAACGTTGGGACATTACAATGGGGTGAGGTTCCCGTCGTCGCCCCTTGCCCCCTGCTCTTTTGTCCCCTCTTCTTATAAGAGGGGTACAAAGAGCCCCCTCGGCTCAATTAGCTTCGCCCAAGGTGCTGGGCTCACCCTAGGCTACTGAGTCCCACCGCCACGTCAAGGCCTGAACCATGGTGGGGAAGTCAAATTCGAGTAAAGGAGTCATTACTTTAATTGGTTCTATTAGTCGGTAATAAAAGCTTTTTATGGTGCAAGCTCTATCTGGTTTCCCTTCTTTGTAATACATAGTGATTGGATTAAATGGTATACATATTACGATTATTGCCCTAATCACAATCAAATAAGTCCTAGTGATACATGACAGGTAGAAATGGTACCTATATATAGTGACACTAGGTCTCCGTAGATAATTGTTAATTGGTGTGTGTTAGAATAAAGATAATATAGTAATTTCTGCATTTATAAACTTACTATTCTTGAAGATTCAGAGATTTCTATAGAAACTAGAGTCACAATTTGCTATTCACATGTTTATCAATATGTTGGCGGTCAACAACAAAAGTAGACCGAAATAGATGATGATCGAAAATCAAGTTTCAATAAATAGTTCTTATCGCAGGCGAAACGGGAAAAATGGTTTGCGAAACAAATTTGTGAGATACTTACTATCAGGGTTAAAGTATGAAAATACGTTTTTTTTTTTAATTTAACATATTTATTTAATCAAAATAATTACCATGCATATTAAAATTGTTACGGGTGCTTACCACGTTTACAGCTTTATTGAGGTCCCGATATTTCGACTATGTATCAATCGTCATGATCAGGGGGAGACTGATCAGTCTTTTTTAAATATAAATATGAATAATGATTGCGTTAGTTTAAAAGAATATATAAATGCCATTATTATCTATAAATTGTTGCTGTTCATTCTTCAAATCAAAGTTTCCATCACGAAAGCGTTTAAACTAAAATCGCACGGTGCGTTCATTAGCAAATAGCAATCCCTTCTTCAAACGCAACATTGATATTGCGAGCTGGTTCTGCCGTGTTAGTTCCACATCGGAACTCGTATTCAAAAACCACTCGAATTTTCGAAGTATCCATCTTTCTTGTCTAAGCTGAATAAAAAAACAACTGAAAGTCGATAATCGAATGTTGCACATTTTTAAAAGAAAAAATATATTGGTACCATGTGAAAAAAGTTTCACTCAAAAATCTCAAACCATGAATGTTCTATGACAATAATTCGAAGTGCCTATTACAATAAAACGGTATTTCATACTTTAACCCCGTATTATTAAATAACGGTCTCATAAAAATATCAGACACCTAAAGATATTGTCTAAATGATGTGCTAATAATTTACACGATAAGATGTACTTTACTTGATAATTTATATTAAATTTGCACATCATTTTTACATGGAAATATTTAATTTTCAATACTACAGAGAACGCACTATTTTTAATCTCAAGTCTTATATTTTATTTATTCAAATTTATCCTATAGCTATCCCGCTAGTCATATCCTTAATCATTTTATCCTTCTTAATGACTTACATAATATACAACAAAATAATAGTATGTTCAATAACTCTAATATCATCTGTTAACAGGCTTAGGGCCAGGAATCCTGCTCTGATCCTATCAAACAAAAAGCGATGTCTCTCCCGAATGGTAATGAAGAGACGGTGAATCAAAGCGAAACGAGCCTTGTCATTTGAGAAAAAGAGCCCAATCCGGAGGGCAGTACGGACAGGATGCTGAAAGAGCGAGAGAGCTCGGAGGGGTCGCCTGCTACCCCAGACGAGTGCGCGGGCTGCGGGGGCAGGATACAAGACAGGTGAGATTCTGTAGTCTGCTTTAGCTTTTGTTGAGAATAACATCTATACATATACAATTTACTATCATGTTGGTATTTATTTTTCTTAAAATACATTTCTATCCATCCAAAGATGCGGGCTTTTTCAAAGACGTCTTTTGTTTAATATTAAAATTTTATTATTAGAAATAAAAATGAAAAACATGGTAAATATCCCGTTTCAAATAATTTTAGTAAATCTATTCTTTTTCTGAATTCTGACAGAAATTTCCTGACGATTTCACAAGTGTTTTAAATTTGATGAATTGACGGGTTAACCTATTCTAACTAATAAAATAAATGGGAATATTAGTTTGTTTCTTTGTTACGTTTTCACGCCTAAATAACTAAACCGATTTTAAATGTAATTTCATCACTGGAAAACTACGTGAGTTACGTCATCTTATAGCCTATACGAGGGCGGCACTGAAAATTTCGGGAATCAAGGAAGTAACACAACATTACTATTTAAAAATGTATTTATTGGTTTTCGAAGTATTCTCCGCGAAATTTGACACATTTTTCCATACGATGGAACCAATCATTGAAGCAACCATTCCATTCGGAAGTTCGGGTCTCCAAAATGGCCGTTTTGTAGGCGTCCACAGCTTCTACAGGCGATGAAAATCTCTGACCTCGCAATTTATTCTTTATTTTAGGGAAAGTATAGAAATCATTAGGGCTTAGGTTGGGGCTGTTCGGCGGATGGTCTAATAATTCTATGTTTTCTTGCTCTAAAAACTCTTTTGTTCTGTGCGCGGTGTGAGAACTCGCATTGTCGTGATGGAGGATGATGCGGCGGTTTCAGTTCTTTTTAAGGAGTTCAGAAACGACCTGTGGCAAACAAATGCTAGCATACCATTCTGCAGTAACCGTTCTTTGTCCCTCAAGAGGAATAGTCGCAACATGGCCGGTTTTGGAGACAAACGTGGCCACCATTTTTTTTGCAACACTCCGTGAACGAACAATTTTTGTTGGCTTTAACTAATTTTCGAATACCCAAACTCGTGACTGGTTTTTTGTTTCGGGTTCGTACGCATATATCCAGGATTCGTCACCTGATACGATGTTGTATACAGCATTTGAGGATCCTGCGTGAAATCTTTCGAGAGTTCTGACGCACCAAGTAACGCGAGCCGCTTTTTGCTCTTCACAGAGCAAATGAGGTATCCATCGGGAAAACAACTTTTTTACACCTAATTGTTCATGTAAGATTATTTGTATTTGACTCATGCCAATGTCTAAAGTTGAATGAATTTCGCGGTATGTCACATGTCGATCTTCCTCAATCAGCTTACGCACAGCATCAACGTTTTCTTAGGTGACTGCAGTTTTTGGACGACCTTGACGGAGATCATCACTGAGCTTGACACGTCCATGTTGAAATTCAGCAAACCAGTGATAAATTGTGGTTTTGGATGGGACTTTATCACCAAATGCAGAAATCATCCGGTCAACATACTGTTTTTGTGTTAAACCGCTTCGAAAGTCATAATCCCACAAAAAACAGTTTCACTGTAAAATGTCGCGCCAAGTACACGTCTAACTATATACACGTATAGCAAAAATAAAAAAATAAACTAATCTTTACAAAAAATATGAAATAAAAAAACCAAGTACACAAAACCTCTCGGATTAAAAGAAACACTCATTAAAAACTGTGAAAATTGAAAAAACAATTGGTGTAGTATATTTACAAAAAAAAAAGAAAAATTTGCAATCTACAAAAAATATAAATTAAAAAAAAGTACTCATTGTGATTTTCAATAATTGCAAAATTTTTGTGGCAAATTCAACAATTGAAAACAATTTTTTAAACGTACTTGGCGCGCGTCATTTTCGATGTATTGTAAATGGCTTCACAATATCACTAAGATAAATTATTAATGTCAACTATCAGTTCGAGAAGTTTGTGTTTGTTGTGTGTTGTTGTGTTATTCCTCCTGTTTAAATATTTAGAGTGTAAAAGGGAAAGTTAGATACCAGATGGTGCAACATGCAAATTGACCGGCAGTTCAAATCAATAATTAAATTAAAGTAAATTATTATATTTGCTTATTAGTAAATCATGTAATAATAAGCTCAAATATGTAATTAAAAAATTTAATATTTTTTGTTCTTGTCCAATATATGATTCATTATTATTTACCCTAAATTTATTAAGTTATAGTTGCACACTACCATGACTTCAGAATAAAAAAAAATTCAAAACTTTAGATGTATTACTTTCTTTATTGTTTTCTTAAGAATAATTCAAATCCAACTCCATACAAAGAAAGTCATAAATTTACTTGATACCAATGTACTTATTATTATGTTTATTGTCCTTTAAGGCCTTTAAATATTCTCCTTTCCAGAAGCTAAAAAAATGTAAAACAGTAAGGAAATAACTTCAAATGAAAATAATTAAAATTAAGAAATACTACACACATAATGTCTCGCAATTTTTGTTTACAACCAGCTCTTTTCCGCTTAAAGTTTTTTTTATTGCACGGTCTGTGATAATGGGAAAACAAATTGTATTGACAATAATAAAAGTATGACAAGTCAGAAATTTTAAGTTAAATTACTTACATAATATCATAATCAATACTGAAATTAACTTGTCTGTCTCTATTTGATTATTGGAACAAATATAAGTCATCAACATATAATGCTTGACAATTTTTACATCATTATTCATTTTTGTAAAAACACATGGCTCTATACGACTCCTTTTGAAACCTAACTCACATCAACATTGCTCCACTCTCTAATACCATGATCTAGATGACTGCTTTAAACCATAAATCATCAAGTATCAGCACATGGGGTGGTGCAGCGAAAACGCTACTGATATCCGTCGAGAGAGCGCAGAGAGCAATTCTCAAGGTGGCTACATTTCGCCCTTTCCTATTCCCTACTAACCTTCTTTATAAAACATGTAAAGTCCTAACTGTCAGACAACTTTTTATACTAAACATAGAACTAAAACAGCACGCAGCTCTTGCCTACTGTACTGAACTTACTAAAAAACGAAAAAAAGATATAGTTTTCTCCCAAAAAATTGCAATAAAACATACCTTTATAACTAAATTTTATATATACCTAGGCCCTTATCTCTACAACAGATTAAATGCTTTGTCAGATATTTATCGACTAACTTACCATAAATGTAACAAAAATCTCCAGTTGTCGCTACAAAGTATGTCGTACGAAGAGACAGAGAATTTGTTAATTAGGATAGAGTAGACTTTAACTATTTATACATTTATATTATAAGTTATGTGTAGTTTAATATAAATGATACAATATGATTCTCTATATAAAAATATAAAAAAAATCCAGGTGTCGCTACAAAGTAGGTCGTACGAAGAGACAGATAATTCGTTAATTAGGTTAGATTAGACTTTACCTATTTATACTTTTATATTATAAGTTATATATAGTTTAATATAAATGATAAATTATGATTCGTGAAGCGAGTACACTAGCCCTTTTAGCCTGAAACACAGGATTTCCTAGTTCAGGCAGTCAGTACATATATTGTAAATACCTAAGAAACATTGCATTGTAATTATAGATTTTATTGTACTTAATATGTAAGTTTCTGAAATAAACATTTTATTAATTTTTTTTATTATTATAAATTACTTTGTTTAACAATCTTATTCTTATTTGAATCACAATTAATAACTAGTTGAACCTTATAAATGTCCTCTTTAAGAAAACCATTTAAGAATGCTGTTTTAACATCTAAATGAGTGACATCTAAATTTAACTGAACAGATAGTGCGAACAATAATTTCAAAGTAGAATGTCTGACATCTGGTGAGAAAGTCTATTCATAATCAATACCAGGCCTCTGTGTAACCTTGTGCCCTTAGCCACTAAACATGCTCTGTAACATACACTATTATCACTATTTAATTTCCTTTTATATACCCACTTGCACTGTACTAAAGTTTAATCAAAAGGTAATTCACTCACAGGAATCCATGCATCATTTTCTTCAAAAGATTGCATGCAGCTTTTCCTCTATTGCCTCAATCCACTTGTCTCTTTCTGGGCTCTCCAGAGCTACATGGACACAGACTGGATCATTAGTAACATTTGGACTCAACTAGTTGTACATAGATTTGGAAATCTATACCGCTCTGGCAGCTTTTTTATTCACTTAATTTGGGTCCCCCTTTACTAAAAGTAAATGGTACTGGTTCCTCATTTTCTTCTTCAGATTGCTGTCTGTGTATGATATTCCCGCAACTGCTCCATCTTTGATTTTATTCTGGTCATTTATATTCAAATGGCCAATCTCCTATGATACTCTTCACTAATTACTGTTGAAGTAGGAGTAAAAAAACATTGTTTATGTTCCATGACCAACTTATAAACACCATCTTCTTGGTTTGCTACAGCCACCAAACTGTTTTTTCTATTGTAAACATAACATCATTTCTCCTTTAACTCCACATTGTTTCCATTCTTGATAAGTTGACTAATGTAAATCAAGTAGAGTATAGCAAAAATTTAATACCAATTTAATTGGTAGGAGATGAAGTCAAGAAACAAACTCCAGCGGCATTTAATAAGCGGTTATGTCTAATTTTTAGAGTTTTGACCGAATAAAATCGGTTGAAACTAAATAAAAAAATACATTAAAATCACATTAAAGCACCACAATTACATAGATAGAGATAGTACATCTCACTTTGTTAAATAATTTTGTTATTTCTCGAAAAATAATTAGACTGTAATAACATTTTTCTTTCCAATTGACATTTTCTGTTGGAACCGGCTAAGACCTGAGGCCATGCTGCCATATCTGTTGTGTTAACAAAAATATCTTGTCTGTGCTTTGGAGAAACGGCGGAAAATGCCAAAAAGCGCGGCTCTGCCCCTCTAGCACTCATCAATCAACTATCACTTCCCATTCTATTCACCCAGAACAGTTGACCATAATATTCGCCAACGAATCACATTATATATTACACAGATTAAGTTTTAAAAACAAACACTACAGAAAACCATCAGAGCAGTCCTACAATAGAAAACCACTCCAGAACCGTTCTCCACATTATTCGCAAACCAATCACAATATATACAGTTTTTAAAACAAACACTAGTAAATCACTCAAAATGAACAAAACACAAAATAACAATTAATTAACGGGAAACTGGGAAGAAACGAAGAAGATTGAGCTCTTAACAGAAACGAATATATGAAACAAAAGACGTTTATCAAATAAAAAATACGACAGAAAAAATATATTATACGAAAGACGTTTATCAAATATAAAATATGACAGAAAAAAATAAATAAAAATAAGCTATAGAGAATACAAGAAAAAAAACGAAATACTTAATTTTTTAAACACCGTATATTGATAACGATAGGCAGCATGGCCTCTAGCCTTTGCCTGTTCCGATAGGATAAAACTAAAAAACAAGCAACCAACTTCGATGTCAAAACTCAAAATTCTCACTGTAACGTTATATAAAATATTTTCTCTAAACCTCTTTAATCGCAAAACGGCGCAAGCAATAATTTTCATGTTTGAAATGTATTAAATAATTGCTGAGACCCAATAATTTTTTGTAATATGTGTAAAATTCGTAAAAAGAAACTTATTAAAAATAGTGTGAAGTCTTAGTGTTTTGGCAATAATAATAAAATAAAGCCCCAAAAATTTTTTGTTATGTTTTGGAGGTTATGTTTACATATGTCTCGAGAATATATACTCAGTGCCTCACGCCAAACTACTTGGATGTGTTCTTGGCGCCAGACACTAACGTGTCTCCTGATAAATCATCGCTCTAGAATTTTCTCGAGTCAATTCCATTTTCTCAACGAATAAACAAGTTTCACAAGACCTTGTGACAAGACCGATAATCTTTTTTTAAATAAATGAATGGTATTAGATTTTGAAAACGAAGGAGTTTTCAATTAAAAAGATTTTAATATGACAGGAACAGTGGAAATATTCTATTCCCGATACTTTTAGTGCAGCCTATGTATATACCTCGTTTATCCCCGTTTCCCACGGAATAACGCGCGTGAAACCGCGGGGCGCTGCTAGCTCTAAATAATCTTACGCCTAAAAAGAAAAACCCACAGTATAATGATAATGAATGACAGAGGCTATAAAAATAATCATAGTTTTGTATGTTTTGATGGATTATCGATAAAATATGTGTTTATGTAGTCACAACTTACATATTGTAAGAATGAATTAACGAAATGTTTGCTGTATAATCTTTAACATTCACATCGGATCTTAATTAGCTTTAGTGCTATTATAGTAGTAAATTATTGTGAACTGAAATAGTACTTAAGTTCATAAATAAAGCCTAACACGTGTAGTGGCGAGAAACAGCTATTCAAGTAATGTTAATTCATATAATTATCATAGGAAGTATCTTATTTACATCACTATCATATTAAATACTGTTTCCCCGATGTTTGAAATATATTTGTAGCTGTATCCATTAAGAACAATTTATTGTTTTTTTGTTCTACTTTGATATACTCATTACGTATGTTAATTATCGGTTAAATTTAAGAATATATACTTAAAAATTAACAAATTTGTCTCATATGAACGGTATATTGATATAATTTTAATCATCATCATAATCATCAGCTTCTATCCGTCCACTGCTGAACATAGGCCTCACTCAATGAACGCCAAGATGGCCGATCCCTTGCCACTCGCATCCAACACTGTCCATCTTGGATGCGAGTGGCAAGATGCCACCGCACGGAGATCATCTTCCGACCTGGTTAATGGCCGACCAACACTTCGCCAATCAATAATTAATTATAATAATAAATAAATAATATCAACCCTTACACGTCGTCCTGCTGGGTAGGGTCTCCTCATCGAAATCAGGGAAGGAGGGTGTTGGGCCATAGTTCACCATGCGCTGGTCCAATGCGGGGTGGAGAACTTCACACACCTTCAAAGACTTTTAATCTCATAAGGCATGCAGGTTTCCTCACGATATTTCCTTCACCGATGAGCTATCGATAGACTCATGTTCCTGGTGCACGTATAAAAATATTTCCGTTGTCTGATACCCGTAACACAATTGTTCCTTGAGAACTTACCACGGGACCAGATTGACGTGGTGTAAAAGCGTCCATAGATAATTTAAAAAGCATCCATAGATATTATCCATAGATAATAAATTCAGGCCTTGACGTGGCGGTGGGGCTCAGTAGCCTAGGGTGAGCCCAACACCTTGGGCGAAGCTAATTGAGCCGAGGGGGCTCTTTGTACTCCTCTTATAAGAAGAGGGGACAAAAGAGCAGGGGGCAAGGGGTGAGGATGGGAGCCTCACCCCATTGTACTGTCCCGACGTTGGGAGGGGTTGTTTTGTGGTGCGGGACAACCCCTCTGTGGAGGTGGCGTCGGTCCCTTGCGGGACTGACTAGCCGTCGAGGTGCCCTGTTAGCTTAGCAGATCCGGGGCACCTCACCAAGGTGGCACTGGGGGCACTCGCCGGGTTTTAGTGGGTAGAGCTGCGTCCATTCACCATCTTTCGGGTGCAGCGAGTCCCACATACCCACCTGGGGAGCCCCATTCCCCAGGCGGGATGCATCAGAGCATTTCCCGCCGTAAAAAAAAAAAAGGCTAACACTGTGATAGTTTGTAAAGTACTTCCTTCATAGTGTGATATATTGTAAAATGTACAAATATTTATATTATGTTGATAAATAACAGGTATTATCTTCTTGCTGTGGACCGACAGTGGCACGGCTCCTGCCTCCGTTGCTGCGAATGCCGGTTGCCTCTGGATAGCGAACTGACCTGCTTCTCCAGAGATGGGAACATATACTGCAAAGAGGACTATTATAGGTGAGACAATAGATACCTATAACGGAACTTTAAGACGGAACATAGTTCAAGTATGTTATGTTGATATGTTATAGCCATTTTGCTGGGCAAAAATTGATGAATATTTCTCCATATTTAAATTAGATAGACATATTTTTTTATTCTACATCTACCACCCATTTGTATTGTCTTCCATAGATAAATAAATAGTTTTTTCACTCTCATATATATATTTATTTATTACAATTTTGAAAAAAAAAAAAAAAAAGGTAGGAAAAAAAATCTTCTGAAATTCGATATGATAAATCCATAAACAAAGAAAAAGGATCTCTTGGAGTTTTAGTCTAAATATAGCCCAATATGTAATAATATCATAAATGAGACTAGCTCGTTTCTATCCACAGTTGGACATATGCCCTTTTCTTTTCAGTTCCTCTCGCATCTAATTAGGACCGGCCACTGCACAGAAAGCATACCAACAAATAAATGACTAACAAAACGAAACTTCCAATCGAGTCGAGTCGAACAAGATATGTAAATAACTTCTTGAAATACCAAAAATACGATTGTTCAGAGATAATTCAACAGTTCGTTATTAGTAATTAAAGCAATGGTATGTGGTATGGTATTTAAGAATGTTGTCGACTTATAGGTGTAAATCTCAACTTCACTCACACCTTGTACATATTTATAGATACATTTGTTTTTTTCTATTATCAACATTGGGTTATTTTTTATATATATATATATATATATATATATAATATATATGTTTTTTTTTATCGGGCTAGGCCCACCGCCCGTTCCCGCCGCTACTCCTGTATAGCCAGAATCGAAAGCGGTACCACTAAATAACCCTTTGATACGATCTCAGAGAGCCCGAGGGATACGTTAAAACTGCCTTGGGACCCGCAACGAATTTAATCAGAAGAATTCAGGAGGAGTAGGAAAATTTCCAGTGTCCCTCCCCGGTTAAAGCGGGAGACAGTACAAGAATGCAATGACTAACAAAAGTCAAGAAAAGACAGCAGCCCAGCTGCAATGCACCACGGAGAATTTTTTATATCTACAAATATCTGCATAGTATGATTAATATACATGTATAATATCAACTATGAGTTATTATGTATAAGTAAGTGATTATCATGGTTGAAATAATAATTGTTGTTTGAAAGTTGGTTTGTATTTTTAAGTCAACTTATATCTACATAGTGAAGTAATATACTAGTGTATATAAACTATTTATGTATGACTTGGAGATATGTTATTTTTCCAGTAATAATTGTGGCAAAATCGCTTGAATGCGCGGAAGTTTTTCACAGAATTGGGCACGACCGGGGTGGTACCTCTCGCTTTTATAATCTCGGCGTAATGTGACAGCTATGCTGTCGCGTTTGCGTTTCGCGCGTAAACATGTTTACATACGTTATTTACGTCTCAACATGTCATTAAATTCAAATATAATGATTAAAGCAGGAAATTTCCTAATAAATGAAATACTGAGAAGTAAACCGTTTTAATTAATCATTTTTTAACCTAAAAATTCTGTATACTAATTAATGTCAAATCATCTGTTATGGTAAAACAACGAATTTTACGAATTTTCTTATAGAAAAGAAGGGATGTTTTGCGAGACCACTTTCCTTTCTTAATCCTGTTTTTCAATCAAGCAAGATTGAATATTATATAGATTTCAACAATAACACAAATACCCATATTATTTTTTACTTTTCTTTAACATAGTTAAATAGATATTGCGAAATTTTGAAGTGAAACTTCTATACGCGCATGAGGGTAATTTTTTTTCCCGATGAAACGTCACGAAAATGTGAAACGTTTTTGTCCAAGAACAGGGAGAGAGTGATTGAGACCGGTTGAGAGAGAGTGAGAAAGGGCGAACGTAGCATGAAGCACATAGCCATGGAGTGAGAGTAGAGAGCAAGCGAGTGAGAAAGAGTGAGAGAGAGAGAGAGAGAGAGAGAGAGATAGAGCGAACGTCGCATCGCAAGTCTCGGAAATTTAAAGCTTTACATTATATAGCCAAATAAGTTTCACTTCTGACATGTGTACTTTGTACGCACGCACTTTTATTTTTTATTTTTTATTTATATTTTTAAAAGCTGCTAAGCTGAAGTGGGACTAGGTAGGTCACGTCAGCCGAATGCACTCCGTTAGCAAATATCACCACATTTTGGGTGCCAGAAGATGGATGACGTCGCCGAGGCCGGCCCCGAAAAAGATGGTGTGACATGTTAGACTCATACCAGGCTGACTGCCGGCGGTGGCAAAAGATCGCGATGTATGGAAGAGCTTGGGGGAGGCCTTTGCCCAGCAGTGGGACAGCATAGGCTAGTTATAATAATATAATTTATAATAATAATAATTTATATTTTATGTAACTAAATTTTTTTAGGAGTATTACAGACTCTTATACTAAATACCATTCTTCCCATCTTATCCCTTTCATCAAATGGTCCTCATGGATGTGCGTGACGATGGTCTTGTGGGTATGGGCTCGGCCTCTTGAGAGAGAGGTCTGGGTTCGATCCTTGACCCCTGTGGTGCCGTAAGGGGTGGTGCCGTGAAGTGTTTTTTTTTTTATTTCTATGTGCACCTGAAGGAAACATCGCGAGGAAAACTGCATGCCTGATATGCTTAAAAGTCTTTGAAGGTGTGTGAAGTTCACCAGCCATTGGGCCAGCGCAGCGGTTAACTATGGCCCAACACTCTCCTGATTTCGAGGAGAAGACCCCAGCAGTGGGACGTAATATAAGGGTTGATATTATTATTATATTTCCACTTTTTTTTTGGGAAACATAGAGTACATTTACACATAATCAAAAATTCACAAATAGTTATACATAAACCAGCAAAGTTTCCACATGGTAAGTATATTACATAGTTAGTTTTTCTATAAATCATCAATTCATGATCGTATATTACATAGTTAGTTAACAATTTCAATATCGAAACACTTCTATATATTACAACTAGCTGTTGCCTGCAGCTTCGCCCGCGTTACTCAACTCCTATAAATCACAGCGTGATTTTATATAGCCTATGCCTTCCTCGATAAATAAGCTTTCTAACACTGAAATAATTTTTCAAATCGGACCAGCAGTTCCTGAGATTAGCGCGTTCAAACAAACAAACTCTTCAGCTTTATAATATTAGTATAGATAATTACCCAAGTTAAATGGCTATAACCTATGTTCTATTCTCGTTCCCGGAAAACGGAGTGTTAAAATACGGTAGGAAATATCGTGATCCGTCAAAATGTGAAGCCTCCTATTTCTCGTTTATTTTTTCCACAGAACTCTGACCGGTCAGAAAGCCTATAAATTACAAGCTTGCGTTGTTTTTTTGCTGTAGCGATATTGCTTGCGAAAGGAAAATTCGAATGCTAAGCGTAATTCCATTTTTCTGAAATATTTTCTATTTTATGAATTATATTATTTCCAGTAGATAATTGTTTATTTAGTATGTAAGCTACGAATAAATAATTATGTAAGTTATCGACGAGGACAAGTATGTAAGTTAACGAAAATTTAACTTCTTGTACAAGTGCCGTTATGTTTCTTTTTTTTTTAAATTATATATACAGTAGCCTGACCATAAAATATATAAACCCTGCATTTGTGTCGCCACTGTATCTTTTATACGGTATCACACAGAATAGTCCATACAGAAATTCGTTGAGGAATTTTCCGTGATATGGGTAGCGAGGATTTTAATGTTTCTGTAGGGCAAGCATGCACGCACGACAAAATTTTGTATACCCCTTTTCTCGTATTATTTCATACAGTTAATACGAGAAAAGGTGTAGACAAAATTTTGTCGTGCGCGCATGCTAGCCCTACTGGTCAGGCTATTTTTACATACTTACTAGGTGGTGAATTATAGGTACAACTAAATTACATCATGTTGTTTCGGAACTTTTATAGTGTTTTAAAATTACAAGATTGTATTTATAGTTTTTATATAATTTTGTGTTTCATCTTCGTCATCTAACCAATAAAAAAATCTATGTTTGGTCAGTAAGTTTAGTTTGAGAGATTAATAATATATAAATATATAATTTAATTATAAATTAATTTATATATTTATATATTATAATATTATAATAAATATTATAATATAATATAATAATAATATAATATAATATAATATAATATAATAATTAATAATTAAATAAAATAATATAAAATATAATATAATATAATAATAATAAATAAATAATATAATAATAAATTTAATTAATTAGACCTTAATATATAATATTTAATACTAATACAAATTCAAATTTCTTTATTTCAGACTACCATGGTCTATATGTTAGTATTAAATATTTTAAAAATTAAAAAGTGTCTATTAATTGCGTTAAATGAAATTATTCTCTAAGTAAATAATACTAGAATAAGACAGATTCTTATTGTTATCGTACAGTGAACTTACAAAATATACATTCTATATTAATGTTACTAGCCTAGAAAGCATTTTTTCGCCTTTGCAGATAAAATAATAAAATTAAAATTATGACGTGAACTGTGTCTATCATGTTAATATCTACCTATAGCCTGACCAGAAAATAAAAACCTTCGCCATATTGCTGAAAACGGAACTAATTTCTGGAAAATTAATGGACGATACTTTGTATTACTGTAAAAAAGATACAGTGGCCACACCGTATCAGGTTTTATATATTTCTGCTCAGGCTATACGTCATATTTTTAATTTTAAAAGACAACACCATCCAATAATTTAATTCTCACTTAATTAAACATTTATGAAAAAAAAAATGCATTCGCTGATCCAATTGATTGGTCTAATTCTTGAATATTTTTTTTATGTCATAGGAGGCAGCCTAGCAGTCGGAGCCATGGGGACTACCGACGCTCATAGACATCTGCACAACCAGAGGTTATGCAAATGCGTTGCCCTCCTTTCCCCGATCCCCCGAATGGGCCACCGGAAACTCACAAACCGTACGAAACGCGACAGCGTAGCTGTCACTTGACGCGGGTTTTATGCGAGCGAGAGGTACCCCGGTCGTGCCGGCCCAATTAGGCTGCAATGCAGCATGGCACTACCTCTTTCTGAATGTTAAACAAAAAAACATAATTCAGTTTGGCGGGCACAACATGTCACATGTCAAGTGTAGCAATTAAGGGGGCGTCTGGACGTCATTCATGACCAAGGCGCCCGTTCGCACACCTGTCGTGGAATATATTAAGCATCTGCCTTATGTTAACACTTCTGTCTTGTACATTACCACCAAATCTTCGGAGTTGTATTATGAAATAAACTTTTAAAAAAAAATTGTTAGGACTTTGTAAGTCATGTTATTACTTACCAAATTTCATCAGTATTGATCTAGCCATTCATCAGATTTAAAGGGAGAAAGATACATATACAAAAATATTGAGGTTAATTGAAAGAAATATGTGTGTCATCATCATTATCATCAACACATTCACGTCCATTCAACTTTTCCGGTTTCACTTTTAATTTGTACATAAACAATAATATAATAAAGATGATTTCGTTAATTAAATCTGAACAATATAGTCAACAATTAACACTATATTTCGTAATGTAGTAAAAATATAGATAGTAAATGCAATAGTAGGAGAATAATTAGTGTCAAACATCGTTATTTTATACCTTATCACTTTTGACGTTTGAGGGTCAAGTCTGACATATTTTCACGAGCTCTTCAACCCCCAACCCCTGTGGTTTTAACGTTTAACATATGGTATAATTGTACACGGAAATACCTGCAGCAGTGAAGGGGTGCTACGTCTATCACGATGATTAGTCGATTATCGACAATCTTAAAATTAGGACGTCCCTAAACCAACCAACATTATTTTATTGATGTAATTATTTTGTGAATTTTATTTTTAAAACGCGCATCGGGGTTTTTATCAATTTGAAATTATGTAATGGGTTTTAAAATATTTTTTCGATGAGCTAGAGACTTATAATTTGGAACAAAGCTCAGAAGTGAATGACAGTGCATGAGAATAAAAAATAAAGAAAAACAAAAGCTACAAAGTTTTTTGAGTCCGTTATAAAAACCTAGTCCATTTTTTTATGACTTGCTTTGATCTCTATTTCATCAAAAATTATAATAAAAAAGAATAGGGATGTTGACAGTATTCATATAAAAATATAATTTTGATGTTAATTGGTAGTTTCTAGGATAGAATTCTGAAAAAATAAATTTTTTTCCTTATTTTTTTTTATTAAATTTAAATTTTTTAATAAAATGTAACAAAATTTAAAATAGGTCACGTGATAACAAACGATAATGACGTCACTTGTTAGTGAAACTTATAGAATATTGAGGTACTTCTATAAACACCATTTTCCGTACGCAGTACATACAGTAAAAACTAATTTTCAGGCGTTTTGACAGTGTACACACACATAGGCACCGTACTAGACTTATAAAACTTAGAAGCCATTTTTTATTAACGACAACTAGAATCATTTTATCACTTTCATGATGTTTAACAACATATTATGACGTCACGTGACAAGTGTTAGCGTTTTGGAACGAAATTTAAAATGCATTATAAAATGCAAGATTTTATAGGCATTAGACGTATTTAAGCAAAAGTTAATAATAATTAGGCCTCCATTAGATATTAATAATAATATCAATAGATATTAATAAATGATTTAAAAACATTTCGGAAAAAATGTCAATATCCCTATTATGGGTTTTTAATAAAATAACGATAAAATTTCATATCCACTATCAGTTAATACTTAATAGCCTTATAGTCGATGTAATTGA
Organism: Helleia helle; assembly: GCA_963853865.1. NCBI lineage: Eukaryota > Metazoa > Arthropoda > Insecta > Lepidoptera > Lycaenidae > Helleia > Helleia helle. The sequence goes on from OY971420.1 coordinate 14,771,082, forward strand.
ATACTTGAATAAAAATAAAATATGCGAACACCATATGTATGTTTTGAATTAATATCAAATGGAATTATTTATACGTCTATAATGTTACACATAAATAAACAAGAACATATTCATATCATTCCTGTCAATTCATTTGGCTTATACTTTATTGGCACATAAAATTAGTGTTAGTGACAAAATAAAAAAATATATACTCGTCAATATAATCAAATCGATTCACATTTATTTTGACATTTATAAAGTAAATTGTAAAAACTTATTTGCCGTAAATAAGAGCAGAGTTTTGTAATTTTTTTAAAAAATCGTGAGGAAACCTGCATGCCTGATGAGATTCTTATTTAAAGATGCGTGAAGTTCTATGGCATAACACCCTCCTCGCCTGATTTCGAGGAGGAGACCCGTGCTGTTGGGCACATTATATAGGGGTTAATATTATTATATTATTATGCTATTATCTTAATATTATATATAATAAATAGTCTACTATCTACTGCTTTGTTTGTACTCTAGAGTATAGGACCGTACTATAATAATTATAGACTGACTAGTATTACAAAATGTTATATTAGAAAGATACATGATTATTATTTATACTTATCTAAAATTTTCATGAGTTGTATATACAAAAACCAGCCAAGTGCTAGTCGGACTCGCGCACAAAGGGTTCCGTACTATTACATAATATACAACATTAGACACTTTAACAAAAAATAAGGTTTATGTTTATGGAATTAAATGTTTTTTTATATATTTGAGTTGATTGCATGAAAGGTTAATTGCGGTTTTCGATTTATGACGTATAAAAAAAACTACTCAATAGATCTTGTTCAAATAAATTTTCGGTGAAAGTTTGCATAGTAATGTACGTCATATATATTTTTTTAGTTTTATCATTCTTTTATTTTAGAAGTTACAGGGGGGGGGACACACACATTTTTCCACTTTGGAAGTGTCTCTCGCACAAACTATTCAGTTTAGAATAAAATAGTATTAAAAACCTCAATATCATTTTTGAAGACCTATCCATAGATACCACACACGGATGGGTTTGATGAAAATAAAAATTGAGTTTTAGTTCTAAGTATGAGGACCCCCAAAATTTATTTGTTTTTCTACTTTTGGGTCAAAATCTTAATGCGGTTCACAGAATACATCTACTTACCAAGTTTCAACAGTATAGCTCTTATACTTTCGGAAGAAAGTGGTTGTGACATACGGACGGACAGACAGACAGACAGACATGACGAATCTATAAGGGTTCCGTTTTTTGCCATTTGGCTACGGAACCCTAAAAAGGAATTATCAACGACGCTGACCACTTACCATCAGATGGCACGTCTTCTAGTTAGCACAATATAACATAAAAATAAAATATATCACGTGCTCGCAAAATGATTTAAACTCAGCGTTGGCCTTCCGTTCTTCATACTATATCAAACGTAAGATTTGTTTCAGATTGTTTTGCGTAAAGCGTTGCGCAAGATGTGGTAACGGAATCACCGCCAATGAGCTGGTGATGAGGGCCCGGGAGATGGTCTACCACCTCACCTGTTTCACGTGTATAGCCTGCGGGACATTGCTCTCCAAGGGTGATGTGTTCGGGATGAAACACGGCTTGGTGTACTGCAGACCACATTACGACAACGCGTGTTTGGATGACTATTGCGACGACGACAATGTATACAGGTGCGTTGGATTTATCGATTTTATACTAAATTACATTAAAATATTATTTTATTTATTATTATTATTATTATATATTTTTGATAGCTTTATCTTCTGCAATTTTAATGTAGCAAGGGCCAGCATCAGGGATTCCGTCCAGATGGAAATTTCACGCATTCATTAAACGCCAAGACAAGTTATCTCTGCCAACAGGATATTTCTTTGGCCTATCAAAGTTAGAATATGAACATTTTGACAAGACTTACGAACGATTTATAAAAGCAGGGCTTATACTTCGATTTCATTTCATTTTTTTCTAAGTAAAAAGGATAGGTGAACTTATAAATATCTTCTAGTAAGTGGTCATAATCCCCTATGTTCACCGACGAGTTCACAAGAAACTATCCCAATCAACCCATTTAACACTGCCTGACCTCTTTTTGATATCGCAGGGAAATCCTTTATAGATGTAGCCAGTATCTTCAGGTATTTACCCCAATCAACCCATTCGATATTGCCTGACCTCTTTTTGATATCGCAGGGAAATCCTTTATAGATGTAGCCAGAATCTTCAGGTAGTTATCCCAATCAAACCATTAGACACTGCCTGACCTCTTTTTGATATCGCAGGGAAATCCTTTATAGATGTAGCCAGAATCTTCAGGTAGTTATCCCAATCAACCCATTCGACACTGCCTGACCTCTTTTTGATATCGCAGGGAAATCGTTTAAAGATGTAGCCAGAATCTTCAGGTAGTTATCCCAATCAACCCCATCGACATTGCCTATCCTGAGATGGTAATCTTGGTGTCAGAAACTAAACTGCCTGTAATGTCAATCTCTCCAAAATAAAAAAATATGTTTAACAAAAAAAAATAAGCAGGGTATTGGTGCTGCACAGACTGGCAGCATAAGCGCTTATTCCTCTCTTGTGTTTTTTTCATTGGTGGAGAATATTTAGAGCATCACAGCGGCTTTTTAATACAAGAAAAAACCTAAAAGAATCGAAATTACCGGGTTAATGTCACCCAGGTAACAGTTTCGACGCGCTCAATCCCAAAGCTGAATGGGTAAAGTGCCTAAGAATTATTGATTAAATCATCGGTCTATAATCGAGTAGCAGTCATTAACGAATTCTTTTACTTTTCGAATAATTTTACATAAAATGTGTTAGAGTTTAGCTAATGATCTTTTTTATCTTGTTCCGGATACCCTTACATGCCGCATCATTTTAAATTGCTCTATTAAGAGAATTTATATTGCAGTATCATTAAAAAAGATATTTATAATGTTTGTATTTTTTAAATATATGTATAAAAGGCTATTTGTTTATATACAGAGATAAGCTAATGACTTACATTACCCTTAAATAGAGGTTTTGATACGTTGTTAGGAACTGCGTTAGGAACAGTATTTACCTCTTAATACTGGTACGAAAGAAGGTTAGATGTGCTTTGCATCTGAATACCATAATCCTACTTTTGTGTTTCATGTACATGAAAAATGGCAAAACTATTATCTAAGATATAAAATGACAAGTATCTGCTAATATTATATCTAAAATATAGTCTAGGTAAACACCAATGAAAGACGTATGTGCATTTACGATCAGGTTTCTTATCTGCTAGTTGGTCCCCATAAAAAAAGTCAACCTAATCAATTGCGATATGTGTATTGTCACATTTAATATCAAGTCAAAACTTAAAGAACTGTTACTCGGAAAATTTGGTAATTATAAGTGACAAATCTTTAATCAGACACAGTCGTTTTTTTTTTTTTAATGATATGTTGGGACAACTCACACACGGCCATCTGATCCCAAACTAGGCAGAGCCTATTCTTATGGTAATCAGACATCTGATTTATACTTATATGTTTTTAAATACATACATAATATTATAGATAATTTACACACAGACATAGAACAAATGATCATTCTCATCACACAAACATTTGTCATGGGTTGGAATCGAACCCACTACCTTCTGGTTTACAAGTCAGGGTCACTAACCACTAGACCAAGAGGCCAGGCCAGTCTTAGATTTCTTAAACTTAAATTATGACAAACCTTTAAGTTCACGCGTCCATTTGACCCGTACTGGATGCACCGTACGCGCGATACGCAACGGATTTTAGTTTCCTTAGAAAGTCATACAATTGCGTCTACTGATTCCGGACCGATCGTCAAAGCTTAGGTTCGAATCAGATATGAGTAGACAAACCCAGACCGCGCTAACAGCGCTAGCACTACGCTACCGCTAGATTGCTTGGGCACCGCGCGTAACCCGCCTCTTTCTACAGAGGGAGGGATGAGGACCAGCCCTCATGATAATAGGTTAAATTCAACCGTAAAAGATTCGTCAACCGTATCGGATTTGACTAGTCCAAATCCGGCTCTCCCGAGCAGCGCGCGCGATGAATCGGGAGCGCTTTCTCCTTTCCCGCGCTTTCCCCTTTCGAATATTTCTTAAGTGAGCCATATGTTCACTTACTTACTGTCCAGATTGAGTTTAAAGGCTATCAGGCCGAAAAGTCTAGCCCTTCCGAAAAAAAAGGCGTCTACCTACTGATCCGCACCATACGGATCGCGTTAATGACACTTTCTGTACAAAGAAACTAAAATCGAAGTGCAGTACGTGCGGTGCGTACGATGCCTTTAGTGTCATTCCGATTCAAATAATAAATCTATTTGACAACCGACAGGTGCCAAGAACTACACAGCGAAGGTGATTCACCGAACCAATACTATTCGGGAAGCTCAAGTCAGAAGGGTCGGCCGAGAAAGAGAAAAGTACCGCAGGGCTCGCCCGACGACATGCAGGTCCAGACGATGAGAATGGCTAGCACAGCCCTAGGTGAGCCTTAATTACTAAGACTTTACTATGCTTTGCCGCGCTGCGACTGAACATTTTTTTCATAACTTAGCGAATTTTTTATTTTAAAATTTTTCTGTCAATGTAATTAAAACTGTCAGCCCTCTTAATTATTTTTCTCGTCCAACTCGAAAGGCGCTTATAAAAATTCTCATTTACATTATCGCTTTGACTCACAAAGAAATGGCCCCTGTTTTCCTCTTGACTGATTTCCCTTAAAGATTTGTTCGTGTACAAGTATATTAAATATAAGTCTGTGAATCAACTATTTAGCAATTATTCGCTTCTATGGATCCATTTTATATTATATCTTAGTTTTAATATCGAAGTTTATTTCTGTTCCATTAATAATAACTTTTGTTTGTGGGTTAAAAATACCTATTTATAAGATATTTAAAAAAAAAATAGTTTGAAACGTGAATTTTTCAAAATAGGTATTTCATACCGAAAAAACACAAAGGGTATTTCGACGTCATATTTCAACAATCGCTTAAAATTTAGCAGAAATCTCAGAAGGGAAAGCATGAGGACGGGTTGCCCGTGCGGGCGTCCCAGATGTCAATTCATCCCGGCTCTACCGTAATCACGACTAATGAATAGGCGACGACCTCTTAAAACTGTTTTTATCTCTGTTACGCTCGCTGTTTCGTCGTAAGGCAGAGCAGGAGGAATGTGGTTGGGTACGTTGGACCCGCTGTTGGGGTCGGCCGTCTGGATTATTCTTTATAGCGTCGAAATGCGAGGCACTCATTGAAGTGAATTCAGGTTGTGTGACTCCTCGACCCGATTAATCATGGCGCTAGACTGAATGGATCTCGGAATGACACTTCGTTATTTTTTTTCTTGAAACTGTTTAGTTTATCATCGATATATCAAGCAATAGACTCTAAATCGTTGGAAAACACTAGAAGTGAAGAAGTATTTATTAAAAATTGTATTTGATGTCAATTTACAATTAACACTTATTATTAATTAGATCATTAAAATCTTTGAGTGTTGACGAAGCTTAAAAAATGAAGTGTATTTAAATTTATTTTATCGAGAATTGTTGTTATTCCATATATTAGTTCCAACGCGAAATAATTGTCCTATTTAAAGAAAGATTTAGAGAAAGACTTTCCAATACGATTGCTTAATGAGTTATTTTAATCGTTCTTCTTTAAAAAAAATATGAAGTGATTTTTTGTTGAAATTAAAGTAAAAGCTCTTTTATCTTTTACTGTAGTAACGGAAAAAAGTCATTCTTACTTAAATACACTATAATATGACGATATCTTATTAACACATACTTATTTAATGCTTACGGCGAAATTTCTGTTTTCTACGGTTTTCTCGGCGTAAGATAAAAAATAAGCGTTTTCATCAGTAATGGACATTTAAAATGTATGCAATCGGGTTATCAAACGCGAATTTTAAATCCGGTTTATAGGACCAAATATGTTTGTTCCAACTCTCTATTAATGTGCAGTATGATCCAACTTGAGAGATAGTTTTTATCTCAATTTTTAATCGCAATCTTTTATTCATATATAATAATTTTACTGCATTGAATTGTTTACTATATATTTTAACGTATATCTTATCCACAGCAACGCGTGGTCGGGTCTGTGAGTACATTATATACTTGAATTACAGATACTTGATCGCCCTTACAGGTATACCTAAACGATATGTATCTAACTATATTGCATATCGAATAGCATCAATAGCCGTTGTTTACAGTAGCGGCTACGTGTATCGACTGTTAAGTAAGCGGTTCGCTTTCATGTCCAATGAAATAGGTTCCTGTCCCAGTAGTTAGTTACATTTGAATAGTTATGTTAAAATGGTCTCTAAGTTACTATTTTACTCACTAGATTTCTATTGGAATTGTTCAACTTCAAGCCATTGGCGATGAAGTTTGAAAGGAAAACTTTCATTGAAATCCCGTGTGATTTTTATTTTAAAATTGTTCGGAATTCGCAGTAGAAGCTTTTTTATCGAAGTTATTCTGAAATGTGGCACAGATAACTTTTTGTACAGTTTTCTCAAACTTGCATTTGGTTCATCATCATCATCACCAGCCCCTATCCGTTATATTCCGTACTGTAGAACATAGGCCTCCCTAAATGAACGCAAAGATGGCCAATCCCTCGCCACTCGCATCCAACACGGACCGGTCACTACATGGATATCGCCTTCCCACCTGGTTAATGGCCGACCAACACTAGCAACACTTGCATAATTATGTTTACAAGGTTTTTATTATCACTAAGCTACTAAAGTCAGCATATGCCACAGTACTAATTATTAAAGTATTTTATCGACGCCTGTAGTGTTATGTTTAGGTTACAAAAGTGCAAACGGTACCGTAATAGATAATAGATACATAACTTAGTTATTGATTTTTTATTTCTTTCAGTAACCGCGAAGTTTTAAAAAACAAAGCTTTTAAATAGCAGATTTTAAATAAGTCTATTATGTACCTACCTAGGACATTTCATCATTTTAACTCTGTTCGTGTCTTTTTTTACTTAGTAGAGCCCTTTTTTTTTTTTTCTTTAACGCCGGGAAATGCGCTGAGGCATCCCGCGGGGGAGTGGGTCTCCCCACGCGGGTATGTGGGACTCGCTGCGCCCGACAGCTGGTAAATGGACGCAGCTCTACCCACTAAAACCCGGCGAGTGCCACCAATGCCGCCTTTGGTGAGGTGCCCCGGATCTAGAAAACAAACAGGGCACCTCGACGGCCAGTCAGTCTCACAAGGGACCGACGCCACCTCCACAGAGGGGTTGTCCCACACCACAGAACAACCCCTCCCAACGTCGGGACAGTACAATGGGGTGAGGTTCCCATCCTCACCCCTTGCCCCCTGCTCTTCTGTCCCCTCTTCTTATAAGAGGGGTACAAAGAGCCCCCTCGGCCTAATTAGCTTCGCCCAAGGTGCACCGCTCACCCTAGGTTACTGAGCCCCACCGCCACGACAAGGCCTGAACCATGGTGGGGTACTTAGTAGAGCCCTTGTCCAAATATTCAGATATCATAATTGATAATGCTATTACTTGTTACAAATTCATTATTAAAATAACATACTAATATATTGGTATTATACTTACAATAATTACAGTGATGTTGTTCCAACAGATAAATCGTTATAATCTGTATCGTAACATGCAGGGATTGTTAAGTCGGATAAGAGGGCAACTGCAACCCTTCTATTAATTGTAGCATTTTTTCTCCCAATTTAAAATTGAATTGCCAATAATTAAATTATTATAAATACTTTAAATTAAATTAAAGTGTATTCTATCTATATATCTGTATATATCTGTCTAGCAATACGTTACGTTTATCCTTTTATGAAGTTAGCAAGATTACGTTACCCTAAGAAATCATTTAAATACTTCGTAATTTTATATTTTTTAGCTTAACTACAATTCTATCGATTTTCTTTTCAATTAATATTTTCCCGCGGTTTTGTCCGCCATGTTGGCACAACAGTGCTACTCGAGACACGCGCGTGACATCGATAATGGGAACTAGTGCCCATTGAGAGCGTTACGTGCCTTATCGATAATTGTCTATCGATTGTTTATGTGGCTCACTTAGCTATGAACCTTTATCTATAGCTGTGCTTTTGATTTTGGCTAGTACGCTAAGCACGCTAGAACAGATCCAGGGGCTTAAGTTGAGGAAAAAACTAAATTTGTGAATTAATCATTTTGTTGTAATGATTTTGTATCGATCATTCAAATATGTATTACAACTATCAATCTCTCCATCTCTCTCTCTTTTATGTCATAAGGGGGCAACCGAGCAGTCGGAGCCTTATGGTGTCTACCGACGCCCATTGACATCCGCACAACCAAAAGTAATGCAGATGGGTTGCCCTCCTATTCCCTATCCCCCCAATGGGCCACCGGAAACTCACAAACCGCACGAAACGCGACAACATAGCTGTCACTTGACGCCGGTGTTATGCTAGCAAGAGGTAGATACCACCCTGGTCGTGCCGCCCCAATTCGGCTGCAGCATGGCACTACCTCTTACAACTCTTTCTCTTTCGATTGACAGCAATCGAAAAGACATCTTTAAAAAAAATATCTTATGTGTTTCGACAGTCTTACAAGTTGTCATCATCATTCAGTCGTAATTTATTTCAACTGCTCACACCCCTTTCAATTGTGGCAACCGATTCTCGCCACAATCGATTTAATGATTTGTAAAAAATGACTCACAAATCGGATCATACATCTCATCAATCATCACCATGTCAAATATGAATAAATTGTATGTGTTAGAAAGAGACAACTAGCTAATATATCATTGGAAAATAACGAAACAAAATATGCCACGTTTATAATGGCAGCGATGTTAATAAATCAATGCTTAGCACGATATCAGTGAAAATCTACAGTACTCAAACGGTATAACATTTTCACGCCAATTATAAGGCTCGGAAAGTGCCACCGGCTAACAAGTGACAATTATTGGTGTTAAATCGATAATTGCCAGTCGTATTAGCATACGTAGCATAATAATAGCGCACACTTACGAATGTGTGCTGTGTGACTTAATGAGGAACAGTAACATCAGAAGTCATATTTTTGAATGGTTACATTATAACGAAACAACTTTTACGAATTTTATCGAGGTTTTCGAAGATTTTTACATATGCACCAGACCAGAAATATACAAACCCTACGTGGTGTCGCCACTGTATCTCTTTTACGTCAACACATAGTATCGTCCATATAGAAATGAGTTCCGAAATTTTCCGCAATATGGCGAGGGTTTTTATTTTTTTGGTCACGCTATAATTTCAATATTGTTAAAGTTACATACGTATACTATTAAAGTAAATTAACTGCAGAAGACTCAATTTGACATTCAATAAAATACATTTTATAGTCTGACAAAAAAAAACCCTTGCCATATTGCGAAAAATTTCGGAAGTAATTTCTGTATGGACGATATTATTATTTTTATGCCATCGGGGGACAAACAAGCAGTCGGAGCCTCACGGCGCCGTCGCCCGCACAACCAAGGCTACGCAGACGCACCGCCCTCCTTTCCCCTATCCCCCCAATGGGCCACCGGAAACTTACAAACCGCACGAAACGCGACAGCATAGCTGTCACTTGACGCCGGTGTTATGTGAGCGAGAGGTGCCACCCTGGTCGTGCCGGCCCGTTCGACTGCAATGCAGCATGGCACTATCTCTTACTACATACTATGTGTAGATTACTAGATACTAGATACTATGTGTAGACGTAAGAAAGATACATTGGCGATACCACGTAGGGTTTATATATTTCTGGTTAGGCTTTTTGTACAGCATTAAATAAAAACATCTTACTCATTTGCCAAAACGGTGGCTATGTTAAAAATTTCATATTTTGTTTTTAATAACAGCTAAAAAGATTACCGTTAAAGATGGAATCGTTTTAATTGAATTGAGATTGATATAAATTATGCTTTGTTTTTTGTGTTCTTATTACGAGATTATTATTAGATAAGCATTAGTGTCACTCAAAGAGCCACGCGATGGTTGTTTCATTAATTGTTTTTTTTCTAACAAATGTTATTATGAAATGAATTTCTACCGTAGTTTTGCAATCAGCATGTCTGTTACGCGTGACGAACTTTACATGCATAAGCTCTTTGAAATGGTAATTCGGTGGTAATTAATAAATTTTGGGATCTTAATAATTAGGCCTACTTTGTATTGTGTAGGAATTAAAATTGGGTTTTGTGAAAAATCATCAGTTCATATATCTTTTTAGTCTAGTACCATTTTATATACTTTTATATTTTACTATTGATATACATTGTCAAAAACGATTATTGATATTTTCTTAAGGAGGTAAGTGAGTATAGGGTAGAATGCCATAAATAGGTGGGTGTACAAATAGGTAGTTATCATAGCGGTAAAAATAAAAGATAACACATGCGAAAATAATTTAATGTGAAAAAAATCTCTATTTTATAGGATAACTTGATTATAATCTAGTGATCTCTATTCATAAAAATAATATAAGTACTCAGTATACAGTATACAGGTATATCCGTGACCACGGTTACAATTAATCCTAAACATAGAGAAAGTAAAAAAAACCTTAATAAACCACTTGAAAACCGCAAAAAGTATGTTCATGTTTATCTCTGTACACTTTAATATCTAGTATTTCAACTTGAGCAACACAAAAAACAGTTACAATCAATAATATGTTATAGAAACAAACAATTAATACTCAGTATAATTTGACATGCAATATCCGATCGGACATTTATCTTGAATCGATTGCTAACGAAATGCCGAAAACAGAATTACAATAACATAAACAAAAAGTGTTTTAACTAGATTGACCATTTAAAAAATAGATTGACCACAAATAAAAGTGGATCGTTTAACGTTAACTTGGCCCAAACATCACCTGCCCGTGATAAAAAATACCACATGAAAAAACCCGCACCGCTATCTGTCCAATAATGACTCCTTACAACGATTGATAGATTTATTATTTGATTTAAACTTGAGAATCACCTTGAAAATGCAACTAATTATAAAATAATTATCTTAAAATTAAAAAATAAAAACCCTTGAATATAATATTGCAGTTTAATAACAAAAAAAATACTTTTTTATGTCATAAGGAGGCAACACAGCAGTCGGAGCCTTATGGCGACTATACCGACGTCCATAGACATCAGCACAACCAAAAGTTATGCAGATGCGTGATGAGGAGGCCACCTTTACCCTTTCCCCTCAAAGTTCCACCGTATCCAGAACTATCAAACCACTAATTACAACCAGCATTATCAATGATTTTAACATCAGACCACAGTAAATTTACAAATAAATGAGACAAAATGTAGGTCCTATGCGCGCAAACCAACACAAGCATGTAATTAAAAATTGTTCCATTCCAAAATAATAATAATATAATAATAATATCTATGGACGCTTTCACACCACGTCAATCTGGTCCCGTGGTAAGTTCTAGAAGAACTTGTGTTACGGGTACCAGACAACAATATATTTAATACTTTTATACTATACATATATTTAAGATTTTTATTATATAATACATATATTTAATACACATCCATGACCCAGGAATATAGAAAATATTTTGTTCCCTGGCGGGATTCGAACCCGCAACCTCCGGCTTGAGCGCCAACGCGCTTACCACTGAGCTACAGAGGAAAATATAGTACTACTTCCCCGTACACAAAATTTTGTATAAAAAAATAAAAAAAAAGTTTTTAATAAAAAAAATTTCACAATTTTGGGATAAAACAAATCCAGTGGTTGGTATCGAGGTTTGTTATCAGGTTTTATTTATTAGTTAATATCGTATAACGACTTTATTGAACGGATGTCGTCTGATGCAGGCGGAGATAACGTGGATTCCAGCCCGCAGCCAAAAGGGTCGAGTCAGTGAACGCGGAAACCTTTGAACCCAGGAAATCATTACACGAGCTTTTTAATTTTTTACAATTAATATCCAAAAACATATTTAAAGGGATCGTTCGTATACCATTTTATAGATCAATGAACTTATTCGGTAATGAGAGGAACGTAAATTCTCTGCGTGGTCTGGGCGGTTTTCTTGTGATTTTTTTTAATAGGCTTGCGTTTGGCCACTGTCTCACCTGATGTAAAGTGATGGATGACATGGCCGAAGATGGAGCAAAATTTTTGAACAAAATCGATTTCCATCGGAAAATAAGAAAGTATAGGAAAATTGCTTGGTTTCTTGCTTTCAAGTATAAAAAGTTGTCAATGGCTGTCTTTTTACACGCTTTTTATTAGCTTCACCTGTATGTTTGTATGTTTGTATGTTTGTTTGTAACCGACTTCTTTGGACGCTATTTTGACCCACTTCTAACGACCAGATTTCGTTCAAACTTTGTAGATTTATCGAGGACCGATGACAATACAATAATTTGATAAAATTATTCCAATATCCTGATCAGGATAATCAGGATAGCACATGCTAGGAAGGCATACCGCGCAAGTTACCTACATCACATGTGTTGTTTTTTTATACTCTCACTCATTTCTAAAGTGATTGCCATTAGTTGAGTACTTTAAATTAATAAAATCTTTAATTAAAAAAATCGACACTAAAAAGTAAAAAATAAATTATAGTTTAAAAAAAACTAAAAAACACGCTTTAATAGCAAACCGAACTATAAATTTGAAAATAATTTTTAATAGAAGAATTAAATGGTTTAACATAATAAATAAATGATATTACTTATTGTAAAAAAGTGTGGTGCTTGTAACTAAGTTTTTATACTAACTTCACTTTTAGAAAATAGATACCGATGAAATATTTTTAACAAGAATATCGAGCACCTCGCGCTTTTTTACAATAAGTAATTAATGCATTTTTTTCGTTCCTATTCGAATTTACGTTTCATTCCTGCTATACCTAGAGCAAAAAACTCCCAATTTTTATTGGAAAGGTAAATCAAAACAAGTAGAAAGTTTACAAACTATGGTATACCCGATTGCGAAATAAGTAACCCTTTATTTTTGAATCGGTGATAATGTAGGTTGTGATAAGACTCCCACTATGATTAAGGTCTTGACGTGGCGGTGGGGCTCAGTAGCCTAGGGTGAGCCGTTGCACCTTGGGCAAAGCTAATTAAGCCAAGACGGCTCTTTGTACCCCTGTTATAAGAAGAGGGGACAGGGGTTAGGGGCGAGGATGGGAATTGGGAACCTCACCCCATTGTACTGTCCCCACGTTGGGAGGGGTTGTTCTGTGGTGCGGGACAATCCCTCTGTGGAGGTGACGTCGGTCCCTTGGGTGACTGACTAGCCGTCGAGGTGCCCTGTTTGTTTATTTAGTTCCGGGGCACCTCACCAAATGCGGCATTGGTGGCACTCGCCGGGTTTTAGTGGGTAGAGTTGCGTCCACTTACCAGCTTTCGGGCTTAGCGAGTCCCACTCCCCCGCGGGATGCCTCAGAGCATTTCCCGGCGTTAAAGAGAAAAAAAGGTTGTGATAAGACTATTTGTAAAATTACAAGTCATAGTTTCAAAAAATCTAAGTTGCAAAAAATTCCCGAAGCCACATCCGATCTCGACGGTGGTGACAGGAAATTATCAGATCCATGCTGAACTGATTACCGTTCCGGTTGTGGTTGAAAGAAAAACCAATTCGAAACCATTTTACAACTTTTTGCTAGAGAATACGAATGCAGGAGTTGAAGCTAGTAAAAGTTTGCGTCTTTATGTATAGAGAGTTCAACTCTATTGTATTCTTATATAAGATTTATTATCGTAGTTCTTACGATTCTGTAGAGAGTTTGAAATATTTTATCCTTTATGATGAACCGTCGTATGATTTGACGCTTTCCACTTTTCAATCATCTGACAGTTGTACAGTGGTAGATAAAACTGTAATAATGTGAATTAAGGGCCCCTTCTCCCAAAACTATAGGTATTTAACGCACCGAATCGCTTTGCGCTTGCGTTGCGCGGGAGATGTCTTTATATGAACTGCGGTGACCTACCACGGCCGGCAAGCACGCCACAGTATACGAATATGCAGTAGATTGACTATGCTCGAATTATTCTTAGATGTGATAATTAATAATTATGCATAACAAAATCTTGTTGTTGTTATAGTTATCTAGTTTTGGATTTATAGAAATACTAGCTGGTGCCAGCGACTTCGTCTGCGCAGGATAAGATAGTTTTATTTCTTCACTAATTAATCGAAAGGAACTTCGATCCATCCGGGTGTCCCTTGACACCTCTCTTGAGTTTTTTTATTTATAAAAAGTATCCTATGTTACTTCTAATACCTCCAAGAATATGTGTACAAAGTTTCATGATGATCGGTTAAGTAGTTTTCGCGTGAAAGCGTAACAAACATTTTTTTTTTTATGTTAGCTGGATAGGCAAACTGGCAAACGTACCACCTGATGGTAAGTGGTCGACGTCGCCCATGAACATAAACTAGTATACCGGGAACGAACCCAGGCAACTCATTTATGTGTTGCCTATCCTGAGACATTAGATGTTAAGTCTCGGTGCCAGTAATTACACTGCCTGTCTTGCCCTTCTCTCCGAAACACAGCAAAGCTGTTTCACGGGAGAAATAAGCAAGCATGCTAATGCAAACATCCATGCTTTCACATTTATAATATTAGTAAGGATTAGGAAGGATGAATTAGCTACATAGGTCTGAAAGGTAGTGCCATGCTGCTTGCAGCCGAAGTGACACCTATGCTGTCGCGTTTCTTGCGGTGTATGAGTTTCCGGTGTCCCATTGCAGGGGATGGGGTAAAGGAGGGTAATGCATCTGCATTATCTCTTGTGTGAATGTTTACGAGGACGACCTCTGTGGCTCATTGGTTAGCGCGTTAGCGTTCAAGCCGGAGGTTGCGGGTTCGAATCCCGCCAGGGAACAAAAAGTTTTCTGTGTTCCTGGTTCATGGATGTGTATTAAATATGTGTATTATAAATAAAAAACCTTAAATATGTGTATAGTATAAAATATTAAATATATTTCCATTGTCTGGTACTCGTAACACAAGTTCTTTGAGAACTTACCACGGGACCAGATTGACGTGGTGCAAAAAGCGTCCTTAGATATTATTATTATTATGGGAGTCGGTAGTCATCTAAGGCTCCGAATGCTCGTTTGTCCCCCTAAGGCCTAAGCTATAAAAAAAATCAATCATTCTAAGAATGCTTGTAGGAGATTAAAAAATTGTAGACAAACATATTCTTTTATACTATATTAATTGTTTTAATTGTTTTAAAATTCAACAAAATTTAGTTGTCGTATGCTAGGTCCAGGTTCATTTTCATCGACCCATACATCATCGATTAATGTTAGACACGGGTCTCCTCTGAGAAGAGGGTCAAGGCCATAGTCCTCACGACACTGCCCTGTGGGTAGGGGGCTAGGAAATGATTGCAAATCAGAAATATTTTGTGATGAAGATTCCTCATTTTCTTTATTGTCGGACAATTTGAATTCTTCAAGTGTTAACAATTTCTTGAAGGAGACATCACTACATAGTATAAACTATAAAGCAAAGTCGCTTCCCGCGTCTGACTGTATGTATGCTTACATCTTTAAAACTACACAACGGATTTTGATGCGGTTTTTTAATAGATAGAATGATTCAAGAGGAAGGTAATAGGTACATGCATAATATAGTAGATAAACACTCATAATTTTAGAAGTTTCTGATGTGATGTCATAAAGTTCCGAATTAATTATTATTGTATCAATGTATGGTAGAATTGTGTATTCTAAATATGCATACTGAAAAGTCCGCGATGGCATAATATGTCTACATTAGTTAAATATAACATACTACCTATATCCATTTTAATACTTTAAAAAATTGCCAATTATAAAGCGGTAATGTAAAAGCTATTCACAAAAATACGGTATTAATCACTACATATTATAAAATAAAGTCCTACGCCCGTCCATAGATAAATAATTATCATCAATGCGTATATGGTTGTATATCTAAGTTAACACGGGCGAAGCTGCGGGCAACAGCTAGTTTGTGATAAAACTGTATTAAGATTCTTTATTTTATTTTACTTTTTTTATTCGCCATTTCAATTAAATAACTAGGTACTACACAAACTCAAGTATCTATTTATTTACAATAATTAAAGGTTTTGTCTTGCAAACTAATTACAACTAAGAACAACAATTGTTAGTAAGTATTAAGTAGCTATATTATTTACACTGTGTCGTCTTATTTATTTAGACGTAATAATATAAAATGCGCGGTAACAACGTAGTCACGAGCAAAAGCGGCACAGGTCCTACTTCGATGACGGCTGGGTACTAGCGCGACGTGGTGCGATGCGCGAGAGCCATTTTTATCGTTTTTTATTTTTCAAAAAAATTTGAAGTGACAAAATAAAGATCTATCCAATCATTTCCACGTCATCCCCGTTTAGCAATTTAAACGTAAAAGTTTCATTAAAATTGAGTTACCCGAAGTCTCATACTACTCAATTTGCTTTTAAAATCGACGTTACTTTAGAATTTTTTTTGATCATGTAAAATGTTAAATATTGTATTTTTATCCAAAAAAATCCCTAGATCAAAGATGTATCTATACCCTATTTTATTATTATTATTTTAAAATGACGACTTCTATGAAAACACCTCGATCTAGAAACAACAATTTGGGATAAGGGGAATGAATAATGCATCTCTTGTGCCGAGAACAAAATGTCTTGAATATGAAATAACAGTGATTATCATTTATTGCGTTTTTTCTCCATACAAAATATGATTTTATAATGACTAATAGCAGTCAATGATCAATTTTGACTGCAAAATAGATTTTATAATACATATTGATTTTAAAATTTCATCTAATTCCAGCATCTTGCTTCTTCAGTTATAATAATAATAATATCTATGAACGCTTTTTACACTACTTCAATCTGGTCCTGTGGTAAGTACTTGAAAACTTGTGTTACGATTACCAGACAACGGAAATATGTTTAATACTTTTATACTAGGTAAACATACATTTAAGATTTTTATTATATAATACATATATTTTATACACATCCATGACCCAGGAACACAGAAAACTTTTTATTCCAGGCGGGATTCCAACCCTCTACGTCCGGCTTGAGCACCAACGCGCTAACCATTGAGCCACAAAGGTCGTGAATTCTAGATTGCGTATTTCTATGGCTTACAATAAAAATTGTTTCAGATATCCTTCATCGCGGTGACCTATCATCATCAATGGAGTCATTGGCTTACGACTCCTCGGTAGCATCTCCGGGGAGTGTGTCAAGTCATACTCAGCGCACCAAGCGTATGCGGACCAGTTTCAAACATCACCAGCTGAGAACTATGAAGTCGTACTTCGCCATCAATCAGAATCCAGATGCAAAGGATCTGAAACAGCTTGCGCAGAAGACTGGCCTCTCTAAGAGAGTGTTGCAGGTATGTTTTTTACACCCATCGTTTTTTTTATTTGTACGGCGGCCACAAAGAAAAAATACGATTTTTGATTTTGGTAAAATCAAACTAATTATTCTTATAAGGAATGGAATTACATTGTATCATCATCCTAAGACTAATAATATACTTTTTGAAGAAAAAAAGTGCGTAGGTAGGTACGTATAAAGTACACATGTCAGAAGTGAAACTTATTTGGCAAACTAATTTTTAAATCTTGTTTATATTTATACTAATCTAAAGCTTTAAATTTCCGAGACTTGCAATGCGACGTTCGCTCTATCTCACTTGCTCCCTACTCTCACTCCATGGCTATGTGCTTCATGATACGATCGCCTTTTCTCACTTTCTCTCAATCGGTCTCAATCACTCTCTCCCTCTTCTTGGACAAAAACGTTGCACATTTTCATGACGTTTCCGTCCGTAAAAAATCTACAAAAATGTTTCACTTCAAAATTACAGTGAAAATATGTTTGCTTACTGGCCCTTAATTATAAGTAATTAAAAAAAACGTATTTTTTTTTCAATTAGAATAATAAAGCGAGCGTCTTCCGCAGGTCTGGTTTCAAAATGCCAGGGCAAAATGGCGCCGCAACATCATGAGACAAGAGTCGGGACAACACGGACCCATGACGCCGAACGGTAACCACAATAGCAACGGTGGTCTGGTACCGGGGGGCCCTCCTCCCAACGTTGGCCCACCGTCGCTGATGATGTCAGACTCGTTGCAGCCGATAGAAGACCTTCGAGTGCACACCCCCCATCCCATGGCGTTTAATGAGATGTACTGACAGAGAGATATAGGGATGCAAGATTAATTAGTTTTACCTAGTGATGAGCCACCAAAGTCGAGGTTCTGGTCCAGGATCTTATTAATTATCTTGGTCTTTATTTTCTTAGCCGTAAGGACTTGTTCAGATCATCACTAGTTACCTCTTAAAACATCGATTTGATTTGGATTCTATTATGATGTATGTATTTTTATTTTATCATATTATGGTAACAATTTTGCTAGTTTTTTAAGTATAAATTAATGAGGAAAATATCCATTTTGTAGTGATACGCAAACATTCCTATATTTATTAAGTTTTTTTGTTAATTGAATTATTTTATTTGAATTTATTGTTCAAATTATACGGATTATCGCGTAAATAATACGGACTTATTATTGTAACGTATAAATATATCTATAGGATATTTTAAACGTTACAATTTTGTAGATATTTATTGTGATTACGCTAGTTTATAAATTGTATTTTTAGTGATTTATAAGAATAAAAAATATAATTAAAAAAATCGTAAGGATAAAGAAAAATGTGGAAAAAGGAAATTAAATAGAATCTCATACGAAATACATTTGAAGTTACCGTAAAAATCTTGTTATAGTTTTAGATTAGAAATTAGGCGGGTACCTACTATAATACCTTACATTCCTGCGTCAAAAAATATGTAAATACAGTGATACTAGTCAACGATATTTTTAATTGATGATATTTAAGTTACGTGTAGGTATAAATATTATTCACGTAGAGTAAATTAACATCTTTATATTGTGACTTCCTTACAGCGCTTTATTATGGATCGGGATTATTTCCCTTAGATATATTGGGTTCAAAAAACAATTAATGTAATTAGTTTATTCTTCAATCTTCATTAAATATTTCTACTCATTGGGTAAGCCTTTAGGGTGTGAACGGATTATAGGAATTACCTCATTTTTCACAAACTCAAATATGCGGGTTTTATGGAAAAATAAGTAATTAATAAAGAAACTGTTGTCTATAAAGTCAGTTAATTTTACGTGATAACGTCAGAATCCGTCATAAGCCGAAAGCATAGGCCGATGGTGCCTCTCTATTGCTTGTCCCATGCTCTCGCTTGCACGCTTCAGGCGAAACATGACAATGAGAAACTTTACCCACACGACGATTATGAGCGTTCAATTCACTGTTATGTGAAAAGACCGACACATACACACATTGAGTAACTTGGCACGTAATACTTTAGATGAAACAAATCTGGTACTTACGATAATTTATTCGACTAATTTTCCCTGCCACACAAACACAGACGTCTAAACGACGACGAAAAAAGAATATTATTATTTACTATATTAAACAAAATAATTGTTATTAAAATATATTTAATGTGCCGGACAGATTATTTGTGTTGATATAAGTATATGTTTCGAGAAACTGCTTTTCTGACGTGTCGAGAGTAGAGCACTCTCAACGCTTCGCTTATGAGGCGTGCAATAATGACGTGATTATTTTTTCAATAACTATAAGTATATATTGGTGGTAAATTTTCCGCAGAATATGTTCAACCTATAAGATTATGTCGTATGTTTAATCAAGCAGTGTAGCGTATCGATGGGTTTCCTGTTTGTTCCAAGAAACAGTATTGTATGTAATGTTTTACCATCTACGTCTACAGAATATTTTTATTTATGAAGTATTAGTAATGTTACTTCTTATATTTATTTATCATACTCGAATTTCCTATACTTGACCAACTTCACAGCATCATAGACTTTTAACACCGTATAATTTATTTTTTCAAAACATAGTTCTATAAGTTGTCGTATGTATAAAACTATCATTTGCTAGGATTCACCGACACCATGAGATTACTTACCTATTTAAATTGTATCTGTAAGCTAGTTACTTCATTTCGACAAATTGATCACTAAGGACAGAACAAAAATGTTTTAATAAAAATGACAATATCAAAAACATTAAAAGTTACAACCCTATTACTTCAATGAAGCGTAGGTATTTATTTCATCAACTAGGCTTAGTTTCCATACTGTCCCATACTTATACTGTGCTTTTAATGTACGAGCTATTTCACCATGATTTTCTTTGTCATATTTAGAACTGGCTGTTGTCCGCAGCTTCGCCCGCGTTAAATTACTCAATTCCTGTTAGTCACAGCGTGATGTGATTATAGCCTATAGCCATCCTCAATAAATGGGCTGTCTAACACTGAAAGAATTTTTCAAATCGGACCAGTAGTTCCTGAGATTAGCGCGTTCAAACAAACAAACAAACTCAGCTTTATTATCTAATATATAAAATTTCCATGTCACAATGTTAATTACCGTAGTCCTCCAAAACGGCTTTACCGATTTTTACCAAATTTTATATGCGTATTTAGTAGGTCTGAGAATCGGCTACTATCTATTTTTCATACCCCTAAGTGATAAGGGTGGTCAACCCCTCAAATTTTAAAAGTTAACGCGGTCGAAGCTGCGGGCAATAGCTAGTATTAGTATAGATATAGAAGAACCAATTTTCTCTCCCAAGAAAATCGAGCTTACACATATTGAACTATCATCGCTTTTATTATTTTGCATTTCAATTTATCTGTGCCAAAAGGGTAATAAAATTGATTAAAATTATATTTAAAAAAAAAAACCGTTAAAATGTCTTTGTCGCATTTACATAATCCACATATTACGTGCATCTAACCTACTTATATCTCACCCTGAACGCGGCTTAACATTGAATTTAATTTGAAATCACAATAGATACCACACTACAGATATAAGAAGCACAATGTAAATAAAGTAATATATATCTTAGTTCCTTAGATGTAAAAATTAGAAATAAATTTATCAAGAAATGTAATTATTTGAAGACGATTGAAGTGGAAATATGAAGAGTATTAATATTTAAGCTTTATTGAAATGAATAAATGCAATACAAATAAGTTGGCTCGAAGAACCCGTTTTATAGAAAGTACACAAAAAATAATAAATTGTTATGAAGCCCTTACGTGGGCCTACTTGAAAATAAATTTGAGACACAAAATCCAAGACCAGCACAGGCTTGTTGATACTAACTGCATTTATGTATAAACCCGCGACCACAGCGTAATCACTTGACCATAACAATTAGCTTAGAACATATTTTGACCTACAAGACTGGCTTTACTTATTAACTTTAATAAATTAACTCAAAGAAAACATAGCCTTTTAGATTTTGATAAGCTTGAGAGCTCTAATATTTCCATTTCAATGATCAAACCTGTTTGTAATGCTGTGTTCAAACTGATGCGGTTTTCACGATGTGGGACGATCTCCTAAGTTTCATATGATATTAATTACGTTTAAGTATCGTGTGAAGTTTCGCCTCAGTCGACCAGAGCTTAAAATTAATGTGGGTAGATACGAATTATCTTTAGTAACATATTTATACATGCAAATAAATTAATATATTGATATTACAATACTGAACCGTGGTATTATTTTAAACCTGTTTAGATTGGACTATAAGTAATTATTATTATGCCGGTGTATATTCAATTATCTATTGAAAGTGTAGTGGTATGGGAGTTAGAATTGGAAGTACACCTAATAAAGGGCACTCGGTCAACAATGATCATTTCGCCCAACTAGTACACCTGCGCTTGCGCTTTCAGCCGCTTTTTGAGGGTCCCGGATCTGCAGGCATCAGGACCAACTCAGCGACATGCTGGCCTCGGCAAAGGCCACACTACACCTTGTAAAGGCGACTGCCCGGCCACCATAAACAGTCCCCGCGACGATGTGTCTTAACTGGGCCAGGTTCCCATCCTGAACCTTACCAGAGGAAAGGGGCGTTACTGGAGGCTAATTAAGCAGCGCCTCCCCGTTTGTTACCCACGGCGGGAGGCCTCGTCGGTGCCCTCCTCTTTCACGCGCTCATCGGTCTCCTGTGTCAGATGGGAGGTGAGGGGTTTGCGCTTATGGCGCATCCTCCGCTAGAGGACCGGACGAAGAGCCATTAGGCTTTTGCCATACGGCTTCCGCGCCAGGTTTCTTCCCACCTCCGCATTAACGCCTCTTGCCCTAGTCTGCTAACCCGTACACCTAACCCAACATTGAGAAATGTGTGCTGTAGGTCCACCCGTCAACAAGGATGAGCCCCAGATATTTGATATGGGGGTGCATCCTGACCCTCGCCCCTCCGATCCGGAGGGCAGCTCCCGGTTCCACTCAGTTCCGTGGAAGAGAAGGGCTTCGGTCTTGTTGGCTCTGACCCGAAGCTCTAATCTCTCTTCAAAAAAAGTGAAGTGCCCCCCGTATTACACTGTAAAGGAGGCTATTGAAGGCTTTTGCGATATCCAATGACACCGGGACCACCAGCTCCCCTCTGTGTTCTGCCTCACCTGCTACCAGCCGAAGGCGCTTGAAGGCGTCGACGGTCATGGACGTCAACTTTGCTCAGGAACACCATCAGTCGTACCACCGAAGTTAAGTCCAGGCTCTGCCCTGCTTTTGGTAGCAGGCAGAGTCGACCCTCCTTCCAGGCAACAATCGAACAGCTCCCGAAGGCTATCACCGAGGTGCACGAGAGAGATTGCAAGGATCAATTTCCAACTTATCAAATAAAGGTTATTTTTTTTTAATGAAAACTACCGAGGTCTGATTTTTTTTATGAAAACTGCTTACTACCACTAGTACCTAGTACTTACTACCTACATTCCCTTGGTATATTTAATACGTGAATAATAAAGTATTCTACGCCTTGGGATTCGAACCTATGATTCTCGCCTGAGTTGCTAATATGGTCATCAAGTATCTATGCGAGTCTCAAATAATATTTTTAATTTCGTAGTCACTAGATAATGAGACTGTTCTAGATGTTCTGTACGATGAAGGGTAACAGTAGAAATCTTTAAAGCTGATAGTTGATTCTCTGACACCGTGTTATATCTAACGCACTTGCGTATCTATGTAACATCGTGAAGTATACGATTTATTGATTGTCTCGCGGCGTGTAAAATATCGCCTATCGGACTTGGTTATATTTAAAGCCAGGCTATATTTAAGGCTAGGCTATATTCCAACGGCTTCTATGTAAATTTTTCAATTTTTTATCACGTATTGATATTTTGAGCTTAGCATAGGTATTATAGGAATATTTTAGCAGGCGTAATAAAATTTTGTAAATATTTACACATAATCATCATCATCATCATCATCATCAGGGCCTATCCATCTACTGCTGAACATAGGCCTCCCCCAATGAACACCAAGACGGCCGATCCCTTGTCACTCACATCCAACGAGGGGAAATAATACGGAGAAATATTTACTAGGGTAAACCTACGTGCCCCAGTCGGTAATGTGTCCCACTCGCAAAACTCACAGATGCACTTTGAATTTGGCGTTAATTTGACCCTAACAGGTTAGCGTCACAAGCATGGCGGCGATGTAAACAACACAGTGCCGGTTATTATTTGTTTTAAGTGAGAAAAAGTGAATAAAAGTAAGTATGATAGTCTGATTTTGTTTCGTATTTCTTATAACACTAAGTCATAGTATTTGCTTCATATTCTTTTTAATTTTTTATTCTGAGGATGACCTCTTTGAACTTTTGTATGCCTACAATTACGTTCCGTTTTTGACAAAAAAAATGTCGATGTCAAGCGGGGCACGTTATCCCGATGATTTGGCTATCGTCCCCTGATTTATTCCAGGCAATATGCCCTATGGGTGTATTAATTTTTTTAAGTATTACTGTACCTCTACCATGAGTTTTGTTACAAGCGTAAATGACATAACTATAGTAGTTACGTAAAACGCAACACGAATAGAAAACTAATGTATGATATAGTTTTCTATTCGTGTTGCGTTTTTACGTTAACTACTTATATACGTAACGTAACGTTAACGTAAAAACGCAACACGAATAGAAAACTAAGGTAGGTATGTTAAAGATTTCTATTCGTGTTACGTTTTAAGTAACTACTATAGTTATGTGCATTTACGCTTGTAACAAAACTCATGGTAGAGGTACTGATCAATTATTATATTTCAGGAAATGCGAAAGGGAAAGACGGCAGATCCAATAAAATGGTCGAAAGAAAATATGATAAAAGTAATACAAGATGTCACAAGCAAGAAAATAGAAGTAAATGAGGCTAGCCGGTCATATGAATTGATACATAGGCTGCACTAAAAGTATCGGGAATGGAATATTTCCACTGTTCCTGTCATATTAAAATCTTTTTAATTGAAAACTCATTGGTTTTAAAAATCGAATACCATTTATTTATTTTAAAAAAGATTCTCGGTCTTGTCACAAGGTCTTGAAAAACTTGTTTAGTCGTTGGGAAAATGGAATTGACTCGAGAAAATTCTAGAGTGATGATTTATTATGACTTTCGAAGTGGTTTAACACAAAAACAGCGTGTTGAACGGATGATTTCTGCATTTGGTGATGAAGCCCTATCCAAAACCACAATTTATCGCTGGTTTGCTGAATTTCAACGTGGACGTGTCAAGCTCAGTGATGATCCCCGTCAAGGTCGTCCAAAAACTGCAGTCACCCAAGAAAACGTTGATGCTATGCGAAAGCTGATTGAGGAATATCGACATGTGACATACCGCGAAATTCAAGCAACTTTAGACATTGGCATGAGTTAAATACAAATAATCCTGCATGAACAATTAGGTGTAAAAAAGTTATGGTTGTGGCTGTGTGGTGTGGGTTGTGGTAGTCCTTCGTACCCATGACCCCGTCATCACGGTACAAAGGAATTACTTGGATTTGTATGGGTTTCAGTCACACATAACCAGCAGGCTCCCCCGGGCCTGGGGTATCGTGACGATTTCCTCCAGTAAGATTATTAAAAAAACAAAAACCCGACTGCAAATGAATTTGGTGCAAAAAATCCGTCATTTTGTTTTTTTTTTAAATATTTTCATATACTCAGTGTCACTCTCACAGTAAATATGAATCTAACGATACATCTCAAGCTAAAATCTACTAAGCCGTTCAGGCCACAGAGCGTGCCAAACAATTATACAATACATACTCTCCAAAAACATAACCCTCCCTCTAAGGTAAAAAAGGCCCATTCACAGTAGATGGAGAATGGTTGATAATAATTATGAAAAAAATAAAAAAATTGAGATACTTTATTCACAATATCCGATAACGTAAACACAGATCTCCAAAACCGAGTAGGTATATGATTTCTTTAACAGTAGTCATGGAATTCATTAAAATAGTGACAAATCATTATAAATCTAGTAGAGATATTTTAACGAGGCGTACCGTGAGATTTAGGCGGTTCATCACATCCTAATGACGTATCGATGTGTGTTCTGAGGTGGTATTTTAATAAGGTCCTTTACGATTCATATCACAATTTCGCACAAGTCCCGGTTCCTGAAAGTAGGGTAGTGGTGATTTATGGGATTGTGAGGTCAGTTTTGTGGTGATGGAGATTATGGCATGGCCACGGTATTATGTAAACATCAATTGACGCGTCTAGTCGACTCGATGTCATGTCGTGATGTCCCCACCACACCGCTTCCGACTCCCTTTTGTGTGTAAGTGCGTATACTATATTTTTTATTTAAGTTTCATCTTTCCTCATATATTTTGTTCTTTAAAACTAATTCTTATAGGCACTAAAAAGGTTTTTCACATCTAACGGACGTTTTGTGACGACCAACTTTATTTATTCACTGTGATGTGAAATTTCAGTTTAAATTTTACTAATTGATTTAAATGTTACCGTAAAAGTTCGAACTACGGTAAATCCTAAGATTTAAGAGTGAGTCTTAGGATTTACCAACATGAGTTGGTAAATATAAGGATTTATGAAAATGGGACGAATCTTTCGAACTTTTACCATTAGAATTTAGTACATTTATTTATTTTACAGAAAACTTACAGCTAGACAGTTTTATATGTTACTATATTATAATTAAATTACATGCTAGGTTTTACCACTGACAGCTGGTAAATGTTGATTTTGGGAATAAAACAATGGATAAGTAATCCTAAATCATTTGTTATTATTTTTTCATTCATTTATAATTTTGTAAGAGACTTCCTCTTGCCATGCTGCTTTGCAGCCAAATTAGGCCGGTACGATCGACTATCGAGGTGGTATCTCGATTTCATAACATCGGCGTAAAGTGACAGCTATGCTGGTCGCATTTCGTGTGGTTTGTGAGTTTCCGGTGGTCCTTAATTAGCGATGCCAGCTCATGCCATTCATCTTTAATTGTATCAGCATCTTTAGCTTCTTAAGCTCTTCTCTACGGACTGCAGAAAAGAAGAAAATTAAATGACTGTAGATTTTTATTAAAACCGACTTCAAAATTAAAAAAAAACTAAAATGTAATAAAATAATTTCCTTAATCTTTGTGCCTACAATTTATTATCAACTTGTTCTTCTACTAATATACAATATTTGCATTTACCACGTCATTTTTGTTACTTTTGGAGTCGGTGTCAGCCAAGGTAGGTAGGGAGGTAGGTACATCAACGAATACGACACCGGCTTCAAAAGTAACAATAATATAATAACAATAATAACAATAAAAATGATTTTGGTATATTATTTAGCCGTATGAACTAAGCCCAATAAAAGCTGTAAATCATCGAGGATTCCCCTCGACTGTGTAAGGTCTCCATCATCACACCTGTAATGGCGCTTATAACCCATATGGGTGCAAACTTCTCATCAATTTAAATTAATTAAGTCCAAACACAAGGTAGCTACTGTAAACTGTTGAGGAGTTCCCTTAACTGTCATTTGTCTTCATCATCAGACCCTTAATGACAGTCACAAAACATCTAGGTGTAAAGTTCTCATCATTACAAAGTAATCAAGCCGAAACACAATGTAAATCGTCGAGGAGTTCCCTCGACTGTCTTTCGGCTCCAGCATCAGATCGACTCTAGGACCTTCATTAAATTGTAGTCTTTCAAAACACTTTATAAAATAAATATCAGACGCACTAGTCGCCCCTATGATTTCTCTGGGATGCCATCATCAGATCCTGGTTTCCTTATCATGGGACCATTTGGGAAGTATACACTTTTGAAAAAAAAAACAAAAATAATAGATTCCGACGAATTGATAACCTCCTCCTTTTTAAAGTCGGTTAAAAACATCAATTCTGAAATAGAATGCTCGACTGCGTTTCAAACTATGTGTGAGTGATAATTGACCTTCGCCAATTACCCTAAAGTTTGTTAGATTTGGGTGTTGAAAATATTGTATTTTTGCGTAATATATATTAATTCAACAGATATAATAAGCCGCAACATTACATAGTACAATACTACATATTATAGTACGGTTGGCAACCCCAGCTGCATACCTACGAGTACGAGACGATGAGCCGAATACATAGTTTTCAACATTTACCGTACCTTTAATGTAAATTCTAAGATTTACAAAGTGAATGGTAGTAAAAGTTCGAATCGCAAAACTATTCGATTTATATATAGACTTGGTAAATCTTAGGGTTTACTGGAAAATCTTGGGTTTACCGTATTTCCAACTTTTACAGTAACATATACATTAATTGATGAAATAATGTTTGATAGGATGTTCTATGAGGCTTAAACCTTCTTAATTAGGCAAAAACAACGTCAAATTTAATTTAAAGCGCATATAAATACATATTTAAATTTAAAAAAGAAAAATATTCCCTTTTGTACAGCTTGTCAAAAAAGAATATGGAAAAAATGAGGGCGCTACTTTCACTTAGATCTTATCATAATATGGAAAATCAGCAAGATAATTTAATCAAATCGTTAAAAATAAATGTGAAACACTAAGTTTTACTCAAAATCTAGTATTTGTCGGCCAATTATTGTCAACATCATAGGTTTCCATTTAGTAAAATATTTAGGGCCGTATTAATAAATCGAACTCAGCTCTGAGAGCGATCTCAATCACGCTCTTGAGATACTGTTCTAATTAATAAACCGAACTTGAGTTCACATTGTAAGATCCCGTAATCACTTGAGTGACGCCGTATTAATAAATCAAACTCGGCACTTAAGACAGCTGTAGAGATCGCACTTAGGTGCGTGTTTTCTGAGAGCAGTCCGATGGTGACTTGAGTGCGTGCGTTGTCAAGGTTATTATTCAGTTTATGCTAACTATGCAAATATGGAAAATATTATAAACGAAATTAATTACTACAAAGCTATCGATCATTACGATGATATTAATTTATGGCCCAGCAGAATTCGTTTGCCAAAAATTTACATAAGGGACGCCCAAAATCCCTTTCAAACAGC
Source organism: Helleia helle (assembly GCA_963853865.1). NCBI lineage: Eukaryota > Metazoa > Arthropoda > Insecta > Lepidoptera > Lycaenidae > Helleia > Helleia helle. The sequence goes on from OY971420.1 coordinate 14,799,635, forward strand.
TACTGAAAATTTCAAGAAAAGGTACAGATTTAGTCAAGAATCTTTTTTATTTAAAATAAAATATGTAGGGATAACTGGCACACGGCCATCTGATCCCAAACTAGGCAGTGCATGTTCTTATGTCAACCATATATACTTACAACTGATATATACTTACATATTATTTCTAAATACATACATATTATAGAAAAATTACACCTAGACACAGAATAAATAATCATGCTCATCACACGAACATTTGTCCCGGGTGGGAATCGAACCCACGACCTTCTGGTTTAGCAGTCAGGGTCACTAACCACTAGACCAACAGGCCAGTCAAGAACATCTTTAATTAGAGGACTCCTGCAAAAAGTCAACAACAGAGGTCTTCCAATAGCACCAGAAATGGCAGTTCTCTTGACATTAAGGTTCTATGCATTGACTATAGATATAACCAATTAGTTATGAGCTCTCTGGTTTTATGCAACATGAGCTTTTCAGGTAAGGCTTAAATAGTTTTGAGATTCTTTGTTTTTCTTTACATGACTACAAAATTATTTAATCTACAATAATTACTTCTATATTTGTTATAAATAATGGTTTCCAAGCCAACGGTTGACAGCGGATCAATTTATAAGACGTAATCACGTCAAAATGACGCTTACTTGAGTGCAGAATCTCAAAATCTTGAGATGCTGAACTTGAAACCGATCTCAAATGATACGCGTTCAAAATCCGTCTATTAATTAGCCGCGAACTTGAGATGCTGTCCGAATCTTGAGTGTAACTCAGGTGAGGTCGATCTTGAGAGCAGTATTGAGTTCGATTTATTAATACGGTCCTTAGTTCCACCTGTCACCACGTCATACTCTTTTTTGCCAAGCTGTACATAAAAATATCTCATTGAACGTCAAACGTCGTAGTAGAGTTTTTACTATAAAAATACGACTCAAATAAACAAGAAATATGTAAATGTATACAGTAAGTGGTGAGAGATCGGTCGTCATGGCGTTCTTTGAGCCATGATGATTGTGATGAACAATAAAAATGATAGTGATGATCATGATGATTATTGCACGTGAATAAAAATTACACAAAAGAATGCGGTACATATGAATAAGGTAAACATAATTGCAATCCATTTATTCCAAAAAGGTTGTAACCAAAACAGAACTGTACATTGGTCATAAAAACTTCCCAAAAACTACGACGTCAAAACCCGTCAAAATCTCATTGTCATGCCGCAATCATCCTGTCTGGAATGACGTTATAAAAGAACTCACCTCTTGATTTATTTATAACGCTGTAGCGTTTCGAAGCATTGATTCATTATAGAATATAAGGTACGCGAGATGAAGCAAAAAGTCGCCCTACCAACTCACAGAATCGAAAATGAGAACGATCCGGAAGCGATGCCTCAGTGTTTTCAGGTTATGTAAAACTTGCTTTATAAATTATTTATTACGTACCCTTATTGGTGGTTGTCTTTTTGCACAATACAATGGATGCCCGCTGTCCTGGCGGGGACCGGAGAAGCCGATGTAAATTATGGTCTGTGCGGTTTTAATTGAACGTTTTTCATACGTGACATCCGCGGTTTGTAATGGCGCTTTTGAGTCGGAATATGGAATTCTGTGGTATCGTCAACAGATTTTGCAATCCTTCTTGCCTTGGTTTATATTATATTTTTTATTTATTTACTTTTATTTAAAAACTATCTATCTTTGATTCTCGTTATCATGTTTACGTCTAAAAGCTTATAGAAAATGACGATAATATATACGACCACCGACCTAACGTCGTTGCAATAGAAATACTAATTGATTAATTAGCTATGAAGCCATGCGATGTAATTAACAGCCATTAAAAATACAATTGCTTACTATATTGGTATAATGAGGAACCCAAAAAACTGTCAGCATCCACAAAAATATATTGATGATAAAAATAAATAGCTAAATATTAAATAACAAAAACATTTTTCACTGATTAGCTCTAGATAGTCAAGACTCAAGACAAGGATTGCATTGATAATTAATATACAACCTTGAACATATTTAAATATAAGAACTATTTGATTGTAATTTCAGGTGTTTGTTAATATTAGTGATTGTAAAGACATTGCTTGGGCCAACCTACAAACGACAAATTCACATGTGATCGTCGTTCTAGGAACGCAGAAACGAAGGACCAGTATAAAAAGGAACACGCTGGTCCCATATTACAGAGAAGTAATTGTTATTACTGAATTTATTTTGTGTTGTTTATTATTTGTGAATGTTTATAGTGGAGCTCCTTTTTTTTGGTTCGTCGTCATAATCATCAGCCTTTTGCTGACCACTGCTGGACATAGGCCTCTTTCAAATAACGCCAAAACGGCTGATCTCGCGCCACGCACCGGCTACTACCCGGAGGTCATCGTCCCGTTAAACATAGTTAAAAGTCGTCATTGTTTATGTGATGCAATTATTACAGTGCTCCTTTTTCACTAAAAAGCCTTTATGAAAAGGCAGGTTTTGAGCCACATAATAAGAATAAAACAAAAATAGTAAGACCATAGTTATAAGTGGAAACAAATACTATATAATATAATCGTTATACTGATTTGTTTTTCTCGAAGATTCTTTACTAATAAGTATTTTCATTGTTTGCCATGTCTCGCATCACGGAAACAGAATCGACTTTTCCACTGAGACAGTCTGGTAAACAAAGAAACAGCCTGTCATTCCTGGAAACGTCTCCTCTGGGAATAAAGAATTGTACTTTAGAAATAACAGCGTTGCAATTAAAACTATATGTCGTTATTTTCTTGACGTCGTCTGGAGATTTTTTATTCAACGTTTTCATGTACATAATAACGGTATATGAATAAATGTCGTAACGAACTATGATTTAATTTTATTACACTAGTACTAGTACTAGCTGTTACACGCGCCCCACCATGGTTCAGGCCTTGACGTGGCGGTGGGGCTCAGTAACCTAGGGTGAGCCCAGCACCTTGGGCGAAGCTATTTGAGCCGAGGGGGCTCTTTGTACACCTCTTATAAGAAGAGGGGACAAAAGAGCAGGGGGCAAGGGGCAAAGACGGGGACCGCAACTCATGGTACTGTCCCGACGTTGGGAGGGGTTGTTCTGTGGTGCGGGACAACCCCTCTGTGGAGGTGGCGTCGGGCCCTTGCGGGGCTGACTACCCGTCAAGGTGCCCTGTTAGCTTAACAGGGGATCCGGTGTACCTCTGCGGGGGGTGGCACTGGTGGCACTCGCCGGGTTTTAGTGGGTAGAGAGAGCTGCGTCAATTTACCATCTTTCAGGCGCAGCGAGTCCTGCTCTCCTGGGGAGACCCACTCCCCAGGCGGGATGCCTTAGAGCATTTTCCGGCGTAAAAGAAAAAAAAATGCTGTTACACGCGGCTTCGCGTGCATTAGATTTACGGACGTATCCAGATTGATGATGATTATTTTTGTACTTCATTTTTTTGTTATATCTCTAAAGGAAATAAGGCAGCGAAGAAAGAAGCTCCCAAGTGGTTTAAATTTTTCCTAATTTTACAATGATTATCGTTATATTATTTACCAATTGATACCTGCCTCAAACCTGCCTCAGGAATGTATGTCATGTTGTATCTTATCTTCATGAAAATCCATCTAGTAGTTTTTGTTTGAGTTTAACGCGTACAGACTGACATACAAGACAGGCGCGGCGAAGGACTTTGTTAAATATGTAGTGATGATGATGATTAATACCGTACTTGTGTAAATAGCTTTTCAATTATCTAATTAAGTTCCCCCTACAAAAAGGCAGGATCCGGGTGGAGGGGCTCGCTAGGGCTCGTGGAAGCATATAGCTTCACACTTCTCCAGGGCAACTTCGACCCAAAACGCCAGATCCTCGCCACCACCTGGGATACTCCAGCTACCGCCAGAATGCGTGCCTCCGAAAAGGTGCCTCCACGCGCGGTGGCGACTGTGCCCGGCAAGTTCGCGCCGCGGAGGACCCAATCGTAGCCGATGTTTCACATCACACAAACACTACTATATTATCTACAAGTTGGTACAAGATCTGATCCAGTTAGTTGATCAGGCTGGCATGATAATGTTGAAATAGCCAAATGTCCCATTGTGGGCGTGGACTGAAGAAGTACTGATACCGAAGTGATTATTTTACCGGTAGAAAGGAAGGTATCCTGTGCGCCCGTCTGTTTGATTCCGAAACAATTCGCTATCATAATGTTCATTAAGAAGCTTTTTCCGTGCACTGCTAAACATAGGATTTTTTCAATGAGCGTAAAGACGTCCAATCTCCGGCCACTCGGGTCCAACTGGGGTCACAGCACAGAGGTCGTGGTTCCGTCTAGTTTGAAGACTAGTCCGACAAAGTACCATAAATCTTGCTGTACGTGGCCTTCACTTTAGAACTCTATGTAGTATATAATATATAATATTAAATGTGTACATTTTATTCATAACTCTTACACAAATATACATATTTGTGTAAATAGCGGTACATTAATTATATTAAAGGTGCGAATAACGTCACGGCAATTAGGACTGGTTATATAATATGCACCTGTTTGAGGTTTCATGACTCGGCAAATATTCGTCTTAGAGTCCGCTGTCTGGTTGTGAATACCCCTTTGTTCGTGTTCAACTTGTCTGATATAAGCTTAGATTGAAAACAGAAAGGTTAGATTTATATTGACACGACATTTAAGACCGTGTTTTGGCAAATGAACAGTGAGAAGCGCTTGCCAAAAAATCATTCATTCATTCATTACACGATTAGATTGACTTGACTCGATCATAAATAATCCCAAACATAGCATAAATTGAAACAAAGCCATGAAAATTGTAGGAAAAATATTTCTTTTAAATTTGAAATTTATACCATAATTTTCTTCTTTTCAAACTACGTAGTTAATGTTTGTACAAATTTAATTTATTTCACTTTTTCGTACAAAACTGCAAAAACATAAAAATAACAACTGTTTCGGGCGGTCCGATGCAATGCCCCCTTTGTAATTGCTCCGTGCAATGCCCCACACCTTACCACCCATAGGAGCAACGGTGGATTTACACTGGGGGCAGTCGGTGCAAGTGCCCAGGGCGGCAAATGTTTTAGAGCGGAAAATTTTTGAAAGTGAAAACATTTTTTTTTAGACTTATCAAGATTCCTCAATATAATTAATTAATTTTATTAATTTATAATTTTTTGTTTAATTGATAACACAATAAATTCAATTCATCCATTATTTATGAATTATAATTTTGGCACTATTGGTAAAAAATTATAATCAAAATGTATCCTTGGAGATTTAAAATAAAAGATTTAAAAAAAATATAATTTTACATAAACCCTAATATTTGACAATATCTCGGACTAAATATATTAATTTGATTGTAATTTGACCATTTCAGTTGATTGTCTTCGATCTTAACACGAGTGTTCGTAGCATGGAGCAATTAAGTTTGTGGCTGGGTGTTGTGAATTCCAATAGTGTTGCACCTCAAGTGATCGGGGAGGCTCGGATCGATCTCCGTACTATCTGGGATCAGCCATGTAAATATAGATCTATAGCCTATGTTAACTAATAACTAGAAACAGTTTAGACAAATTCCTCTGTATCTTTCTATTTTAATCTTGTGTGTGTGTGTGTGTGTGTGTGTGTGACTAAACCTCTTCTAAGCGGCTGGACTGATTTTGATAAAAAATTTTTTGGGTGTTCAATTGGATTCAAGATTGGTTTGGATTCAAAATTGTTGTATAATTGTATAGTTAAAACCTTGTATTATATTATGTTTTATGCACAAAGTCTCTCCCTCCGCATTTACGTATAGTCCAATGCATTCGCATGCAAATGGGAAAGTTCGTCTAGAACGTCTTAATATTTTGATGTGTTTCTGCTGTTGAATACGTCAGTTGTCAGAATATTTAATGATCTGTAATTTATTTATTTTTTAACCAATTATTAAGTAAAATATTTTAGTTCATAGAATTCTACACAAGTGGGTACAACTATATTCTCTCTATGATTCCTCAAGCTCTGTCGGTTACCTGAAGGTAGATGTGTCTATCGTGCTGGGAGGAGAGAATCAAATGATGCCTGCAATGCTTAGAGATGACGATCTGGAGTAAGTTTCAATTTTGGTAACTTTTATAATTACCTAAATTTAATTAAAAATAAGCAAACGATTAATGTGCGTGGCGGAGGTCGGCAATATTGCCGTTCATTAAAAGATGCATATGTCAAGCGATGGACGGAAAAAAGCTTTTTTTACGCCGGGAAATGCTCTAAGGCATCCCGCGGAGGAGTGGGGACTCCCCGGGGACTATGTGGGACTCACTGCACCCGAAAGATGATTATGATAAGGATTGACCCTAGTGGGGGATGGAAAAAAGCTGAAAATAATGATGATGATGATGATGAAATGATTAGTGAGCACTAAATTTAGTTTCCCAATTTTAAAGACAAGAACGCTGATTCTTCTGAAGTTTCTTTATTTTAATATATTATGTTTTACTTGAATTGACGAGCAAGGTGTTAGGCTATTTTAAAGACTTTACATGAATCAACTTTGTTATCCATATTTGAGTTTAAAATTCATATTAGTTGAGTCTGAATTTCGCCGATGGATTAGTAAAGTCATACAATCCAGTAGCATAGATAAGACGAAAATGATGATCATATAAATAAAATAGCAGGAGAGCGACTGTCGAATTATGAAATCTACTGGTCGACGGACAGTCATGACAATGAAGATTGTGATAATGATATTGATTAAGATGACTCTACATGATGATATATATTTCCCAGAAACCTGTTCCTTCCTAGTGGCTCAGAGCAACAGCGCGCTAATTACATAATAACGATATACGGAGCGCTCGGTTTACCGAACGACATTTTTGGTACCGGCGGGAGAGGTGTAGGCAAGCCTCCCAACACATACGTTAACGTTTCTTTCTGTGGCCTTTTGGTAATAACTTTATTTTTTAATGTATGTCAAAAAAATCGAAAATCTCCTTGGACAGATGAATCGGTGGTTCAAACATTTAAAAGCCATGGTGCCACAGACACCGTGGTCTAACTTATAACAAGCCTTTTGCGTCGAAAAGTCATAAAATAGACTTTTACAAGTTTCATTACAAATCCTCAACGACCTTTTACTTTAAACTACTCGCAAACAACATATTTTATAGTCGTTTGTTTGAGGCATACACTGCATTGAGGCATCTCAGAAACAATCTGCAAGAACTACTGCTTCATAAATAGCGTATCTAGTCAGTCGTTTGTTGCAGGTATCGAGCATATAACTGAAATAGAGCGTTAATGTTATGTTTTTATAAAAACAAATTCCGTCAAATTTGTGCTGCGACCGCGACGCTGCGCTGGTTCGGCGCTCCGATTGGTCGAATGATGACTGACTAATGGTCCATGGGACGTGAATACAGATTACAGATCATTGGGGCTATTACATCAATGACAAACCACTGACCAGTTTCGGAATTTTATGGCTCACATTACTGCTCTATCCGGTTTTAAGATCGATGCTTCCAGGCGAAAACTGCAGTGTGGCATCGCAGTAACAATCTACAAAAACTATTGCTTTTTAAATATCGTATCTTATAGTTGTTTGTTCCAGGCTAAAACTGCAGTGAGACATCGCAGCAATAATCCCCTGTATTCCGAACAGATAACCCTAGTGGAAATGTTCCCCAATGTTAATCAATTTATACGTTTTGAATTATATTCTGTGGAAGGCACGCACAAGGTCGCAGCGGTCATTAATTTGTCCTTATCAGATATATCACATGATGGTGATAACGGTAAATAGGTTTACGATGCTAATTATAATTAATGGTTTTTTATAATTATGGCTTTTACTTTTTAATGAGCTTACCCCAATTCTATCCTGTTTAATGTACGGACTTTCGTGGGAATACCTTCTGTTGAAACAGAATAGTGTGAATAAACAATAATAAGATTAAATTTGAGACTCGCAATAGTAGGCAGATTACCTATTCATATAGAAATAATATTGTAAAGCCTGCAATACATGTTGGCCGAGTGTTGCCGAGTGACGGCCAATACCAACTTTAGACAGTATAATATTTGCATTGTTTTGCCATCGCTCGGTGTCGCTCGCCTAGTTGGCCGAGTTAAGGCAAGCACCAACGTGTATAGGACTCATTTGGCGTAGCTTGTCACAACTTGAAGCCGCTCGGGACCCCTCGCCACACTTCGGAGCGGTGTCGGTTTTTCGGCACAAATCAAAGGCGCTCGCGCGCGCTTGGCCAATGGTGTTCACATGTTTGTCCGCGCGCCATACAATTCAACAAAATTGCACCAAAAAAATGAAGATACTAGGTATTATCTAATATATTTTTTTTAATGACACATACTTGATACATAACTTGTTCTGTTTCTGTGAATACTCAACATCCACCACCTTCTTTTTAACTGACTTCAACAAAAAGGAGGAGGTTCTCAATTCGATCGGTATTTTTTATGTATGTACACCGATTTCTCCGTCAATAATTATGGACCGGTTTTTTTAAATTATTTTTTTGTTTAAAAGTATACTTGCCAAATGGTCCCACGATAAGAAAACCAGGGTCTGAGATGGCATCCTAGAAAAAACGAGAACTTTCAAAAATCGTAGGAGCGACTAATGCGGTTTTTTTTTTAAATTAAGCATTTTAAAGCACTACAATGTAATGAAGGTCTAGAGTCGATCTGATGCTGGAGTTGAAATACAGTCGAGGGAGCTCCTTGACGATTTACAGCTTTTGTTGGGCTTACTTCATACGGTTCAATATGCCAAAATGTCTTTATTTGTCTGTTTTCTTAAATGAATCACTAAAAATTAAGAAACGATAATCTTAAACAAAAATTAAAACCGACTTCAAAAATAAAATAACTAAAATGTAATAAAATAATCGCGTTTCTTTAATTTTTCTGTCTACAACTAATAATCATCTTGGATTTCTACTAATGTACAATTTTTCTCTCTTTTACAATAAATCTTGAAAAATTTTCATGTCCCACGTCATTATATTTCTCTCTAAACAGCAGCAGCTGCAATAACTTCTACGTCGTCCATATTATTTCAATGCATAATACAAACTGATAGCGTCCAACGTGTGGGCATCACTCAACACTTGACTCAAAACTTGTCTATATTGGCCATTTGCATTGGTTTGCCAAATATCTAGGCAGTAGCGCTTGCCTTATTAATTTGCCTACGCTCGCATTGGCCTAAGCTAAACCAACATGTATTGCAGGTATAAGAAGTAGTGCCATGCTGCTTTGCATCCGAATTGGACCGGCACGACCAGGGACCTCTTACTCACATAACACCAGCGTCAAGTGACAGCTATACGCTGTCGCATTTCGTGTGGTTTGTGAGTTTCCGGTGGCCCATTGGGGAAATAAGAAAAAGGAGGGTAATTTGCGGATATTTATAAGCGTCGATAGTCGCCAAAAGGCTTCGACTGCTCGTTTGCCCTCCTATGCTATAAAAAAAAAAATATTAGTAACAAGCTAAAACAGACAAGTAAATAGTGTGACTAAGAATTTCCTTTATTTTTGATGAAATACATAAGCACAATAATAATATCGATACAAATACATTATATTATGGTGGTTCTTTTAGATAAGATAAACTATGTTTAAGCTATTGAGTATTTCAGATCGTGGTTTGGTAGGTTGTAATTGGCGTGTTACCTACAATATGAATGATTTGTAAACTAGTCTATGAGAATCTTTATAAGTTACTAATTCAAATATATATAAATATATCTAAAGAAGAAAAAGAAAATAACATGTAATTATATAATATATTATCTATAACAATTTTGTTTGGAAGTAAAAAGAGAGAAGAAAATTTCAAAGAAACACATTTTATGTCGGATTTTGATAATTGGGATATGGTTAGGTGTTTATTTTAGACTATACTAGCTTTATAATATTAGTATAGATATATAATAAAGTGCTAACAATATCATCTTCAAAAATCATTCAAATCTATTTTGCCATTACTACTATTTTAGTTAGTGAAAAGGCGTTTAACCTGGAGTGTTTCTTTTCTAGGATATTTGCCAACCTTTGGTCCGACATTATTGCACATGTATGGCTCACCAAAACCTGGAGAAGATAGCAAAGATAGCCCGTATTATAAAGGAGCTTTGGTCATAGGTCTGACAACACTGGTACCTTATTATAAGCAAGACTTTAGAAGTATGAATATCAAACATGTAGAACCAATCAAACTGGTACTTATGAATGTTTTATCTTCTTTTCATGAGGCTATACACATTTATATATTTCGTCCATTGTTTCGATAAAATACAAAGTATTGTTTTCGTTCTTGATTACTTTCCACCGATAGATGGCACCGTTAAAATAGTAAAAAAATCTACATAGTACAAACCAGATTTAGGGCAAGAAGTCTGCCAAGGCGCTATTCGAATATTTACAAAAATAAGACATAATATATTTTTTTAAGTTATATTGTAAATAACTTTCAATATGAGACTAAAATATAATAATATTTAATTTCAAATGTTATACTCGCATATCATATACCATAAATATATATAAATTTTCTATATATAGGGAAGCCTTTGGAGTACCCAAGATTTTTTCATTTACTGTCCAATATTTGAAGTATCAATGCTTGATTGCGAAATAGTTGGAAAAATATGTGGCGTGGCTATAACTATAGGAGAATTTCCTTGTGGCGGAGAGAATGGAGGTAATTAAATAATTTTTAAAGCTAAGATGGAGGTGTAAGTGTGGGTACCCGCATTCGGGTAGACAAAGTGGAGGCCACGTTCGGGTAGACGAAGTATTGGTCGGTCATTAATCAGGGGGAAGACGATCTCCGTGCCGTGGTCGGTCCGTGTTGGGTGCGAGTAGCGATGGCATCGGCCGTCTTGGCGTTCATTGAGGGAGGCCTATGTTCAGCAGTGGACGGATAGAGGCTGATGATGATAATGAAAGTTAATATATGCTATTCAGATATTAACTCTAATGGTCAGTCAACGTCGCTCATGAACATGAAGGAGTACCCACACTCGAGATTTTTTACATTTCAGTCTCGGGGTGGTCGAACCATGCAAAGATTCGCAGGATTGTCTGATTGCCAGTAGATGGAATTGTTACAGTACAGAAGCTGAATCATTACAAGCAATGAAGCAAAACGTCTTTAAATCCGTCTTTAAATAAATTAAGTTATTAAAATAAATTTAATACGTAGAACGTAACTTTCCATATTTTTGTTTACTTTATGGGAAATCTCGCATACCTTCTTGCATTAGATCACACAAAACTTTGCCCTTGGCTTTGATTGGTTCGACGCGTTCGCACAAGTGTGCGTCCATCATAGCTTTTTAATTTTATCTTAGCATACTTTGGCGGGAGTAATAAGTTGTAGGTTTGGTACATAATATGTGGGATTTATGTGGAAGCCACAAAGGGAGATCTCCGACCGAGCGAGATGGTATGCTCGGCCAGGCCGAAGCCCACTTGCTATCAATTCAGCTGTTGTATGTATAGCAACGAGCTGTGGAACTTCGATAGAGTGATTCAGGAATGTGGCGCTGATTGGTCCGCCACATGGCGCTGATTGGTCTGCCACACATATTATGTAAAGTGCAATATTACCATCAACTTGAGCTAATAATTTATTTTTAAACTTATTTTTTCTTTTGCACCGGGAAATACTCTTAGTCATCCCGCGGGGAGGGGGGACTCCCCAGGCGGGTATGTGGAACTCGCTACGCCCGAAAGATGGTGAACGCAGCTCTACCCACTAAAACCCGACGATTGCCACCAATGCCGTCTTTGGTGAGGTGCCCCGGATCTGTTGAGCAACAGGGCACCTCAACGGCTAGGTCCATCAAGGGACCGACGCCACCTCCGCAGACCAACCCCTCCCAACGTCGGGACTGCGCAATGGGTGAGTTTTCCCTCCTCGCCTTGAGCTCCAACACCACGACAAGGCCTGAAACATAGTGGAGAATTTATTGTTAAACTGTAATAATATATTATCATATACTTTTATTTACGTAAAATATCAAAAGAAGGGGAATTGATTATTATAGATCCGCGTAGCCCTTTTCAGTTATTTATACTTCAGTGAACTACTGTACGAATTACGAATTATAAATCCCAAATACTAGGATTAAAACGTATTTCGGGCATCATCCTACTGTAGATCGTTCTTGGTATGCGATAGTATTAAAATATCTCTTCTTCTAAATCATTTCTTGATAAATTTTCCGAACTAGCTAGCTTAAACGATAAGCATGTCTAATATTTAAAAACATTGTATGTATTATTTGTTTCAGAGTTTCAAGAAATAATAGAGGGAATGAGTAAGTATAGAATAATTAGGAAGGCTTTACACGCTTCACAGGTCGCGCAACGTATCAAAACTCATTTCAACTTGCACCTTCTATTAGTAATAATATAACTATGTAAAAAAACAAAAAAAGCCTTTAGTAATAGCGGTTTTTTATGTTAGTTGGATAGGCAAACTGGCAAACGTGCCACCTGATGGTAAGTGGTCGACGTCACCCATGAACCTAAACTAGTTTACCAGGAACGAGCCCAGGCAACTCATTTATGTGTTGCCTATCCTGAGACATAAGATGTTAAGTCTCTGTGCCAGTAATTACACTGCCTGTCTTGCCCTTCTCTCCGAAACACAGCAAAGCTGTTTCACGGGAGAAACAAGCAAGATGGTGGTACCCATGCAGCCGGGAGCGCGGCACAGCGCTTCCCTCCCACCGGTAAACTATATACTTTAGAATAAAGTAATTTCCAGCTCTAGTTTCATTAATATATGTAAATATGAATCATTTGCTATCACCAGCGACCACAGTCCATTATGTGCGAATTCAATTAATGCACATTTGAGTTTCGAATATTATTCGAGATATTCGAAATTCATCACTCCACCACAATGAACCATATTTATACTAATTATTTACAGCATATGAAAGTAAAACAATTGATTCCATTGTTTTATGATTGTTACAAATTATTTAATTATTGAAGCTTACGATAAATACATAGCAATATTGGTTGCTAGTTTCATTTTTATCCACGCACCAAATGAGAATGGTATTGTTTGTTCATGTTCAATTTTTGTAGATGTGATTTTTAAATTAATTAAAATATGGTATCTAATACTGTTTGTAGACTGTGATTCGCATTCATTGAATGAGGTCTGTATTGTAAATCATTGACACAGGCTTATATTAACGATGATGATGGTTATGTTATGTGTTTATAATTCATGTAGTTACTGTCATGTTCGTGGGAAGAATATATTTAGTAACATCTCATACTGTAATGTTGTCTATAGGATCACGAAAACTGCATTACACAGGCTGTTTACCTGTTGTGAAGACTGAACCTTACGGATACTTGGATTTCAAAGGTTGCATATCTGTACTACAATTGGCTATTCGGCTACCAGATTTCAGGACTAAAATATATAGGAGGAATATGCTACACAGGATTATGAATGGCTTGGTAATTTTTTTTTCTTCAGCTAATACGAGTCTAATAAAATATATAACGTCCAGCAGCATTGGTATAAATTGGCAAACCAGTTCGCTAGCTAATTACCTACTAATAGATGATCGCAGTTTTGGTATACGAGGGTCTAAGGTCTTTATTAAAGTGTCTCTTGCTAAGGAAAGGGAAAAATAAGAATAGAGAATTCAAATTCAGACGCGATTCAAAATCATTTCAACGCGTGTCATTAAAAAAATTGTCAAAATTAAAATAAATATTCTGTGTGTAATATGATTTTAATTCCTATAGTAATTTATATATTTAACTTCGAATAATATCAATAACTTGATTTTAACTTGGTCATTTTGTATCAAAACTATTCCAAGTCGAATATTTATCATGTCTTACGGAAAACTCTTGGAATGCTTTGCTCACAGGCTCTGTGAAATAAAAATGAAAATATGAGAATAAAGTATGTTTTTGACAGTTTTAATAATAACTTGATTAAACAAAACGACTTTTGCCATATTTGTATTTTTTTTCTCTCGTATACAAAGGTTGTCTGGAAGAAATTGCTATGCAAACAATAAGACCGCCTTTGTGTACACAAATTTTTGTGACATAATATTTTGTAACTGTCTTTATGTACTTTTGTTTGTGTGCACAATAAAGAATAATTCATTCATTCATTCATTCTTTTTCTAAGGATGTTGAACTTAATGATTTGGAAAACAGCCTTATAAACATACACGCTAATGATTCTCAACTATCAGAGAAACTAAGAATTGCAATAGAAGATGCAGCTGCCAAGTTGATGCAGTATTTGGGAATTTTACATATTTCTGGTGAAGATTCACGTAAAGACCATGCCACCGAATTGGATCTAAAACAATGGACGTTACAGAAGGAGGAGATTGTAAGTGTTAACAAACTAATGAAGATGAAATCATATAGTATGATCATCATCATCATCTTCAATTTCCTAGCTAGAATTTCCATTAATGATTAAATTCATAAAAGGCACATTTTCAGTAAAGTTTATTAAAGGTGTATTAAGTTCAGCAACAGAGAGAAATAAAAAAAAGACAATTCTGATGAGAGTGATGATAACCACCATTTGAGAACCAACTTTAAGCTTAGATACAGTGTGGAGACAAAATCAATACCTAGTACGGTTCATGGTCATACAGATGAATTTAAATTTCAACGTTATTAATGTTACATTTTTTCGCTGAGCTAGTTCGATCCGTGTACATATATGATTCATGAGGGTTTATTTTTAACGTGGCTTCTGGTTTTTTGGCTTGGCTGTTTCCACCCCTAAGTGCTTATGGCACTAGACAAGTGACTAGTGTATGTGTTAATTGTAGCGTGAACCCGCGTTGGGTCCATCCACATTACTGACTTCATAGGTGCGGCGCTAGCTAGGTTCTTCTTTCACTTCGTTTTTAACACGCTTTTATTATGTGTCTACATAAGGGAATCTATGAATGTAATTTTCATCCAATTAATATCGGATTGGATTAAAAAATTGTTAATTAACATTTATTTACTATTAATTAAACTATTATTACATTCATTAAAATAAACAATGTAATATTTTACAAATGAAAATAATCTATTCGTAATACGTAAAGACACGCTTTATTCTTTAATACTAAATTCTCTGGAATATTTACGATAGAAATCGAGCACCCCATTTTTGCAATGGTCTCTTACCAGTTTTGTATTTAAGTGTGTTTTTTAATCCATTATTGCTTAAAATATATACGAAAAATATTGTACTTCTACATGAAATATCTGCGCATTCATTGTTTTCATCAAACGGACCTTACTGCTTGTTTTTGTAACTTTGCAGTCACAAAAAATTTTTATTAGTATACATTTTATATAAGTATCTATCGGCTATTTTAAATTCATTTATAAAACTAACAAATGATTGAAAGACTTCGCGAAGCATAAGACTTGCATATCAAGCCATTACATTATAGTTGTTTGTATAGCAGAATTGATATATTAACATTAATAATGTATTTTATTGTTTGTTAGGCAAATATATACAATTTGATGTTGGAGATGAAATCGCGGTGCTCCATAATTGAGGCGGATACCAAAGATATAAGGACGTTGAAGAAGGCGATTAAACTATTGGTAACAGATACTCGGTGCATCGTTTACAACTTGAGGAGCCTCTTGTTCAAAGTACGACATTTTATTTACCTTTCTGTAAATTAAAATTTCTCTCTCTCTCTATGTATATATACATATAAGAGCTTTGCTCTTATCGGTGGAGTAGTCGCCAATCCCTCTTTGTCCCCGCTAAAACCTTACCTGTACCTTCTCCTTTATGAAATGAAATTTAATGGATATAAAATAAGGTTTTATTGAAAAAAATTCCGAATGTAATACCAAAAAGAACTTAACCGACTTCGAAGAAGGCTCCACTTTATGTATGAATATCGATTTCAAATGATTTCTCTGTCAATTTTGAACCAATTCTTCAAAATTGTTTTTCATAAAATGTCAATAGCTTAATAATTATGTCTAAAGTTTTTGAAATACTTTTCAAAGCTAATATTTCATACTAAAAGAATTGATAGTACCGTGAATAAATATATTACTTATAGTTTTGAAATTCCTATTGTGTTTCAGATTTTAGACGGATGGCCAGACATAGTAGTTTGGTTGTTAAGTGGAGGATCAAGGATAGGATACACTACCATATCTCCAGCGGATATTGTATATTCCGTTTCGCCCGACGAGTGTGGTATATGCTGTGGTCGCATACAGACGGTCTTTATGAAGGTTAGGACTTGTACCAATATGATAAAGCTACAGAATTAGTTTGTTAAAATGAGATAATATGTATATAGATATGAAGAAATATTGCATTTCATAACTCAATTATTGAGGGAGTGTATAAAATATTTGTTTTGTACGAAAGACCTCCAAGAAAAGAGCATATTCATATTTGAAAGGCCGGCAACGCGGCTGCTAATGATATAGCGAGTGTCTATGGACGCGTTACATATCACCAGGTGAAATAAAAAAAGTATTAATTGTTTTTGGGGCGGGTGAAACCGCATTCAAATCGGGTTCGCTATTTTTTTAAGAACTTCTCTTAATAATGTCTTTTATTGTTGGCCACGCGTTAAACATAATATTAGCAAGACTCATATAATATGTCCGATACTCTCTATAAATAATTCAAGATTATCAATAACAGTATATTAGAAATGTCCCTTCGTGAGATCATTGGAACTTGGGGCAAGTTCTATCGCAGACAGACAATGGATGTACATTTTTTTTATATATAACCACCACCGACATAATATAATCGCACATCAATAAGACTATGACTCCAGTGCAAAGTTTCATATACGTATAATTTTTTAAATTGACCTGGCAAGTTTCACTTCTAAAACTATTATTATTTAAAACGAGATATTTACCATGATACTCACCTTGCCTTGCCTTGCCTTGGAGCTCAATATTTCGACACTATCAACGAATGTCTTGTTTACGAAACTCGACTTCGTTACGCTCTTACTGCGCTTAACTTTTTTATATTACGTTTAATAAATACCGGTGGGAGGGAAGCGCTGTGCCGCGCTCCCGGCTGCATGGATACCACCATCTTGCTTGTTTCTCCCGTGAAACAGCTTTGCTGTGTTTCGGAGAGAAGGGCAAGACAGGCAGTGTAATTACTGGCACCGAGATTTAACATCTTATGTCTCAGGATAGGCATTAAGTAGCCTGGGCTCGCTCCAGGTATACTAGTTTATTTTCATGGGCGACGTCGACCACTTATCATCAGGTGGTACGTTTGCCAGTTTGCCTAACCAACTAACATAAAAAAATAAAAATAAAGTTACATACATTTATAAAGATCCCGTTTGTTACATATAAATAATACTGTAGTAAAAAAATTGTAGTGATTTTGTATTACATTACTTTTTCGTTAGGTATATGAATAAACCTGTGACTTACGAAGGGGCTCCATACGTTATATCTTCTCATAAAAGCACTATACGATTCTTTAATTATTTCAGCCACTAAAATGTTTCCACGAAATGCATAAGAATTGCTACTGCGTAGTCGGTAAAGTGGAATTGCTCCTATGGATGGGATTGTCCGACCAACAATCTGACTTTAATAATTATTTACCTGCTGGCTTTACACTGAGAATGAAAGAAAATAAAGTATATTTAAAAGTTCAACCAATGGTACATAATTTAATAATTATTGTTTCATTATTATTAGTGTCATGACGAAAGTCTCTTACAATGAACACTGAGACGGCTGATCTTCCGCTACTCACATCCAACTAGGACCCGTGGACACCTTGGAGGGGACCTTTCGCTCTCGAGTATGGTGCGCTGCATGCTCGAGAGTGATGAGGCCTGGCAGGCGGCGGTCACCTTCTGCGAAAGCGTTATTTCGTAGAAGGAGGCCGCGGAGAGGGACAGAGAGGACGACGCCACGTCCATCCCGCTCCGTCGACGTAGGACAGGAGTGCGGAGGAGGCGCTACGCGCACCTCCTGCCTCCTGTCTAACGGGACTCGGGGTAAGGTTGGTTACCTGCCCCGGTAGAAAAGTTCCGGCGTCGGCGGGGGTGCTCCAGGTTGACCGTTGAAGACCGGTTAGCCCTTTTGAGGGAACCGGCCGGTCGCGGGGTCTGTTCTGTGTTAGATAGTCTTCTCATCTAATTGGTGGATCTACTATCATATCCTTCCAAAACTCTAACGAACTATCAGCCATCGGTTCCAAGTGTTAGCAAGAATAAAAATAATAATTAATTAATAAAAATTTTCTTCATTATTAAAATTTTACGCAAATGAGGCATAGAGTGGAAATATCTCTCGCTCTTTTTACGGAGACTAACAGACCAGCTTCCAGTAAGTGGGTCAAGTAGCACGTTTCGGAACCTTTATACGATAACTAATATACGATGGTCAACGTAGCACATCTAGTAGTTAGCAATCTCTCCAGACCTATCATGAGACACCACATTGGAAGTCTCTGTTAGTTAATTATTTCCTTTGTGAAACACCCGACGAAATAAGGACGATGTAGTTACCTATGCGAAAGCGCCTCCCAAGTCCCACCAAGCGCTTAAATATGCAGTGCATGTTGCATCTACGTGTAACACTTAATCGATTTTAATTACAATACGACTGCTCAAATTTTCTTATATACTTATTCTTCTAGTCTTAAAAATTGTTATTATAATATTATCAAACGTTTAAGAAAGTCGAGTGTCGAGCTTTTATCTGTAAGGCAAAACTAAATGACGCTTCGGCGTTATTTCAATATTTTGTGAGAATTAATGCGTTGAACAGTGTGGAAGATACGCAGGTAATCTTTATGTTAATATAATATAACCTGACCAAAAATATATTATAAACGTGGTGTCGCCACTGTCTCTCGCCACTCATCTCTTTTACGTCAACACATAGTATCGTCCATACAGAAATTAGTTCCGAAATTTTCCGCAATATGGCGAGGGTTTTTATTTTTCTGGTCTGGTTATACGTTATAATAGGTACCTTGTAACTTATAAATCTATTTTCATAAAAATGTATTCGTTCATGACTCCAGTACAAATTATTCGTCATATAAATGTCAGCCCTTGGCGGTTATTCCTATTACTGAAATATACCCTAGAAAATAATTTTGGCTGATAAAATATATTTTACTAGCAGCGCGTCGCGGTTTCCGCCCGATTGCTTCCCATTCCCGTGGGAGTATGGGGATAAATTATAGTCTATGTTATTTTGATGACATCAGATTATAAGCTATATTATAGTAAAGTTTCATTAAAATTCATTCATCATTTTTTTCGTGAAAGAGTAACAAACATCCATACAAACTTTCGCGTATAAAATAGAAGAAGTAGGATTCTACATTTCTGAGATGTCGAATACTATTACTCATGGAGAAGTCATGCCGTAACAATGGCTGCTATACAGCAACATTCGCGTGCTGTACTGTAACATAACTATGAATCTCTAGATTAAGTAAAACAAATATTTCTAGGTTCAAAATGGTCCCATTCTGTGCTGGAATCAATTCGTAAGAATCAGTACCATGATGTCAACTACCTTTAAGAAGCTGCTGATGTTCCCACCCACCGTTGTAGTGGAGGTATATGCTGTTTCAAAGGTAAACACAACGTATTGAATATTCTAATAAAAATAGCTAGGTACCTCTATAGGTCAATCAATTTTTAAAGGTCCCGAGCATAATTTTCTCCTATTTTTTTTTTGCTTCATTTTCAGCATTTTACTATTTCATTTAGAAGAGGATTTTTCGTAGATTAAGATTATATAAGCAGCAGTGATGTTGATTAAATACATTTGTGGATTTAACTTCACTAACCGATCTTTTCACGGGAAATAATGTCCTTTGGACAACTTACACAGTAGTGCTTTTTTAAATGTTAAATGCCCTTAAGAATTAAAACAAATTCTTCTAATATTAAATAATAAATAATATTTTGATATTTGTTCTATGTACACCCAAAATACGAAATATTTTTATTAAAATTGAAACGAATGATGTCTTTTGGACAACCAAATTATGTTTCGTATGTAAAAAAAATTAAGTAAAGCGGAAATTGTGATATTTTTTACAAAAAACTATTAAGGCGAGGTTGTTACGTATTGTATTATTGATTTTACTAAATTAAAATGAACTGATTCTCGATAAAACTGAATGAATGAAGTATATTGTGATTTTCATATGGGGACATCTTAGTTGTCCAGAAGACATATTTGGTTGTCCAAACGATAATGACCACCATCTAACCTTGAAATATTATATTATTAGAAGGTAATTATTGTGTTGTTTGAAAAACAATATAAAGATACCTAATTTACTTACATTTGATATGGTTTTCAGGGTCCACATTTAGAATTCAAAATAAAACAGCTTTTTCTAATCAGTCAAATAGTTTACTCTCTATATAGAGAGATTGTCTAAGACTGCAATATAATTATCTATTATATTGCAGTCTTAGACAATCTCTCTTAAGTTTTTCTTGAGATCCAAATGTTAACATTAATGTACTTTAAATCACAAAATTTGCTTTGAGCTTCATTAAATTACTAACTAGAATCACAATATTTTCAGTAGAACCTCTATTAACTTACTTGAGATTATATAAAAATTCTTACTTAAACCTAGGAAGACACTTTTTAACTCTTAAAAAACAATAATATAAAAAAATGCTATACTTCTAGATAAAACTGTTTAAATGAAAACGTAGTTAAAATCTAGCTTAAAAAGAAAGTCAACAAAATTTCTTAACGTAAGTTTATAGTAGGAGCAACTCGTACTGGGAAGCAAAAGGTTGAGTTTCGGCGTCCTGTTCCGTTAATTTTAGGTGCTGGTATTATAATATGGAATCATCTTGATTTCCTTCAATTCAACACTTGCGAGATCTGGCTCTAAAGGCATCCGGAACTTCATATTGGCTTTGTTCAGAAGCCGCATAAATGACACTCCATAACAGTCATTGCCCTCTATTTCAATGATCTTTCCGACGTAATAAATCTTGAGGTTTTTTGCATTAAACATGACTAAAACGTAATCATCTTCGGCCGGTCTTCTAGTCAGCTTTCCGAAATTTCCTCTTATTACTGAGAAGTCCTCATCATCTTCATACACTTCGTCCATAGCACTTTTGTCATTAGATGGTTCGGGCATAATTCCAGTCTCTTCTTCAGTCGTATATTCATTAATATTATTTTTATTGAAATTCCTTTTTATCTTCTTCTTGGGAACAATATTTTTTTCTTTGTTATCTAAAACCGCTTTACGTTTGACCTCCATAGCTTTCGCCTTATTTTCCTTGCCCTCTTTCTTATCATTCATATTTTCGGTCAGAAAAGTAGATGCATTTTTATCGACTGATGAATCTCCGATTCCAGGTAATTCACAATTTTGTCCTGAAACTGATGGCTGGGTGGTATTGGTTTCATCATCAGAATCCTCACCATATACTCTCTTGTAAATACTAGCGCGTCGAGTGTCATGCAGATTGGTGTATAAAAAATCACCTTGTTTTGAAGATTTCAAGTTGATAAGAGGTACGTCATCATCGCTAGAAACGTCTTCACAAAGATTTAAGTTTAAAGGTATCACAGGATCCAGTACCACGTTGTCGATTACAGGTATGTCTTCACAAGTATTGACAGAGGATGAAGCGTTTCTTGCAGCTTGTGAAGGTAAGTACATCTTTGAATGCAAGCATTCGCAGAATGCTCGTGAGCAGAAACAGTTCAAATTTCTGTGCACTACTTGACCACGAATCCTTGAAAAGATTTGGTGTACATCTTTGGTTCCAGGCAGAGGGATGAGATCATTCGGAATACATCTCTGGACGTTGTCAATATTTTCTTTGGTGATGTAAAACAACTTAATCTTACTTGATTCTTGAAGAATTGTGTAAAAGCCAAATGCGTCAATAATGTCATTTCCAGTAGCCACCTTTTTGTCGGCTTCTCGTTTTAAATATCCTCCAATCCCATCAGCTGGACCCTTGCCCATGGCCAGCTTCGAAAAATGACCAGCTGAAAGCTTGAAATCCATAATCAAATGTCTTTGTGCAAGCCAAATAAAAATTTGCCTTTTTTACGGCGATACTGTAAAAAAGGGGCCGTCAGAGAAATAATGAATGGTGTCGATGTCCCCGTAATTTTCAATTATATGTTTCAGTATCGGGTCTAAATGCGCCCATATTGTAGCCGGTTGATGTATATTACACGGTGATATAGTGCAAAATGGCAAAACTTTGTGCTTTTCATCACTGTCATATACATACACGACAACAGTGTGAAGAGTTATTTGGTTACGTGATCCACCAAAGTGATGCGCTTGAATTTCTTCACTACATTTAGCGGTGTAGTTTTCGCTAAAATCAACCAATATTACCGCTTCATTTGGTCGAATCTCGTCAACACTTTGCCGGAAGTTCTTGTTTGTTTTTTGTTTTCGTTTGTGTTTTCATATTAAAAATATGCTTTTTTAATGTTTTCAGATCCCCTTTAAAATTCCCAAGCATATCTTGTATCGTGTCTTCTATCAGTTTTTTTACATTCTTTATAGTTTTAATTCGTTTCCCTTCTTTTAAATAGATTTTCTCTTCTCGCACCCATTCCAACCATTGTATTTTGCCTTTAACATTTTCGCTGTTAGTTTTTATTTCTTTATCATGACACTGAACACAGACTCCATACATACAATCTTTTTGATTGCTGTTGCAAACTGTTTCCATTATCAGTGCGCCAGTATCTATTGCATTAATGACTCCTTTTCGTCTTAAAGCCTTGAACTTATGTTCGGCATTTGTGTGTGTTTTACAAAGACACATGTCTCTTCCATTTATTGTCGGTCGTATCGTCCGTTTCTAAGTTCTGAATATTCTCTGCGTCCTGTTATCTTTGCCTTGAAGTTTCCTTTTGCGAACCCCAAACTGTCCTTTATAATTGTTGTCTTTTGCCGTGCATTTGTAAAGTTGTCAAATATATTCTTCACCGTATTTTTTTCTTTTCTATTATTTATATTGCTGTATCTTTCTTTTATAGCGTTTGTTAGGGTTCTGTATTTAATTTCTTCTCTGGCTTGTTTTTCTTTTGCTTCAAGTGCTTCTTTAGCCTTACGATGAGCTCTTTTCTTATGTTTTTCATATTTTACCTTCCACTTATTTGCTTCATTTTTTAGTTTCAAGTTTTCTTTATATAACTTGGTTCTATCTCTTCGATATTTTTTCTTCCTCTCTTTTTATGTCTGGAGTTCAAAGACGCAGCAGGAGAAGAGGGAGGTGGAGTGGATTCATGTTGTTCTTGAGGTAAATTGATTTCCTGCAAAATGGATGGAGAACTGGGAGGTGTATCGTTAATGATATTGCGAACAGCTTTTGTTCGTCGTCTTTGTTGTTGTTTGCGCAATTTCCAAATTATTCTGCAGTTATTTTTTTCCTCCAGCTCCATATTCGCAACCAACTTTTTATTTTTGTGATAACTTTCTCTTTTTTTTTCTTTTCCGTTCAGCCAATTTATCTGGGTCTGCTTTAAGTCTTTCTCTATAGCGTCTTGACTTTTCCACGTCGACCAACGTCGCTCGGACGACTGTCGCCGTGATTTTATACAAATCAAAATGGCGTTTGAGCCCGACAGTTAACTATTGTGTTTTATTTGTTGTTTAGGAGTCTACCGCGCCACCTGTGTTTTGGTTCCATAACTAAATTACGGTTGTCCGTGAGACCTGTGCCTTGTAGGTGATTTATGGGGACAAAAGTAAAATGCCTGAAAATCGTATTATATCCAATAAAAAAAAATTGTTTGTATGTTTTGATGTCAATAATTATGAACTGAAACAAGAAGTGTATTTGGTATTTATGGTCCTGATAGTATGTTTTTCGTGATGCGAAGTTTGTTAATGCATTGTGGCTTGGGGACAAATGTGATAGTACTGGAAAATTGAATTTAGTATCTTGGACAACCATGAAACTACGCACAAATTAATAAAACAAGTAAAATATTGTTCACAATAATGCTAGAAAATATTAAAAGGAATATAATTAAAACCAATTTAACTCTTTATGATTTAATATTTATTAATTATCGTTCAGGGACATGATGCGTGTACCGTTGGACCAATAAAAGTTGATCGACCCCTATACATATTATACCTATACCAATAGCTGCCACCCCTATTTGTGACATTGCGAAAATTTATTCCATCCAAGAGTAAGTAAGCTTTGTAAGAGGTAATACCATATGCTGCTTTGCAGCCGAATTGGACCGGCACGACCAGGGTAGTACCTCTCGCTCACATCGTCAAGTGAAAGCTATGCTCTCGCGTAGGTATAGGGAAAAGGAGGGCAACACATATGCATAATCTATGGTTGTGCGGATGTTTTCTGATACCCACGGAAAATTCCAAAAAGTTGCAACGGCTTACAATCTTTCTCACTTAGAATATAATCTTTTGGACGGAATATAAATTATCGGTAACCAATTACAAGAATGAGGCTGTATTTTTTAAGTCATCAATCATCATCACTATCATCGTCTGTATCAAAATGAAAATCTCACGTAAGAAAACAAATTCCGCCAAATTTGTGCTGCGACGCGATGGTTCTGCGCTCTGATTGGCCATTGATAAATAATTGGCAGATGGGACGTACATACAGATCACTGGTTGGTTGAATAGATCGTCAATCGCTTTATAATTTGTCACCGACCGGTTTCGGTTTAAGGCTCACATTACTACTCGTTGACCGAACTCTATCAGTTCTTCCGATATGCATAAAAAAAACCCAAATTATTTATCTTTGTTTTATCTACAAGTCTTCAACAAGATCTTGATTTAGTCTGACATGATTCTCGCAGGAAATATCAAAACTTGTGGGTCGAGTCAACAAAGTACCCGTTGTGTTCGAAAAAGATGACATCGAAGCTCAGGCGGAATGGCACGATTTATGTAAAGACGAGGAAAACACGGGTCGTCTGCTAATGTCAGTGCAAATATTTCAGGCAAGTCAAATATATCACTTTTTATTAAAATATATTATTATTCTAAGAAGTATAATATAATATCGAAGAATTACTAGTATATTTATATTAATATTATTACGGGTGCTTACCGCGTTTAAAGATTTATTGAGTTCCCGATAAGCACCCGTAATAATATTAATATAAATATGAATAGTGATCGCATTAGTTTAAAACAATATATAAATTACTAGTAGACTAGTAGACCTGTCCCCACCGAGGTTCAAGCCTCGTCGTGGCGGTGGGACTCAGTTAAGGTGAAACCAGCACCGTGGGCGAAGCAAATTGAACCGAAGGAGTATTTTTATTTATAGAGTATTTTTATTTTTGTGTCCCTTTTATAGGCAGAGGGCACAAAAGAGCAGGGGCAATAAGGGGCGAGGATGTGGACCTCATCCTATTGCACTGTCCTGACGATAGAAGGGGTTGTTCTGTGGTGCGGGACGACCCCTCTGTGACCCCTTCACAGAAGGTGGAGGTCCCTTAAAGGACTGACTAGCCGTCGAGGTGCCCTGTTTGTTCAATAGATCCGGGGCACCTCTCTCCGGTGGCATTGGTAGCAGTCGCCGGGTTATAGTGAGTAGAGCTGCGTCCACCTTACCATCTTTCGGGCTCAGCGAGTCCCACTTACCCGCCTGGGGAGTCCCCCCTCCCCGTGGGATGGCTACGAGCATTTACCGGTGTGAAAAAAGACTAGTAGGCCTTTAAAATTAACGCTAATTTATCTAAACAAAAAGTGACATCTATACTATTATTTTAGTAACTCTTAGAGAATGATTTTTGTATTTAGTAACAGTGTGCTTTCATAGATGGCGCTCAGATTTAATGATCATTTTGTTTTAAGATTCCGGAGAGAATATTAAAAACAACAACCTACAATCCAGTTCAAGAAATATTTTATGCCAATTATGACGCTGAAGTTAATTGTGGCTGTGAGAACGATGCAAGATTAAGTTCTCCTATCGCAAATTCTTACAAGTAGGTAACAATTTGTTAAGTTACATATCTCAATTGGATTTGCAAGTAGAGAAAACAGTAAATTAGAACTTAGAAAAACATTTCCGAATATTAGTAAAACGCATTAAATGTATATTTACAATAATATACCTACTTAGCACATAATATCTTTGTGTCTCGATACAATATTATGTATAATTTATTATAAACGATCACAAACTCCTTCATTTTAAAATAGCTGTATCTTGGCAAATAATAATAACTCTGTCTTTTCTTTATATTATTTCAGCAAATTTTATGTAAAACCAAAATGAATTTATTCTTAATAATAACATTTAAAGTTTTTATTATAAGCGACATCTGCAGGAAGGTTATAAAACTATGTTTGCCAGTGGACTTCTTGTTTCGTAGTTGACACTGTAATTCCCGATATATACACGCAGGAGCGTGTCAGAGTAAATCTTCAACCCGACGCCAGGAGGCCGTGTGGTCGCAGAGTGCACGGTTGGCGGGTGGCAACCCCCCACTTTTATAAACCAAAAGTGAGCCAAATGGGCTCACACTAATCCGATGTAGCATTAGGGCCTTCGGGTCGTTAGCATAGATCCATTAGAAAAAAAAAAATTGTCCGAGTAATTTCTAACCAAGATTTTTTTTATAGGTACACGAACTTTTCGTACCAAATTTTGACCCCTTCCTATATAAAAAACTATTTACATAATAAAAACAGCTTTGTAGTTGTATAGTTAGGTTAGGCAAAAGCTCAGGCTTTCCAAACCTGCCTAACGTCAAGCTCCAGAAACCCCATATTTTGTAAAAACAATATCTAATGTGGTAAGACGTGTATTTTGTTTTAGAATCGATTTGAATTGGTGGGGACTACGCGAAGTAAATGTTCCAGGCAAGCCTTGCATTGTCCTGGAAATCGAAGATGTATCAATCAAATCAGAAGTTTTATGTAAGAAGAAAACAAACACAAACTTTCGAAGTCCCAGATGCTCCCGGACGTTTGAGGCACCCGCAGGCTCGATCTCTCCATTGAACATTAATCTGTACCAGAACCATACCTTTGGAAGGACTACATTTTTAGGTTCTATTATCAAGAATTCTACTAAATATATCGTAAATTGGTTACCTAAAACTGAATATGAGGCTTTAATAAATGGTGTGCCTATAATTTCTTCAGAATTTGTTGAAGGTATATTTTACTTACTTATTGAATATAATTAGTAGGTACTTAATACATATTATAAATGCGAAAGTCTGTAAGAATGTATGGATGTACGTTTGTTACTTTTTCACGTAAAACTACTGAATGGATTTTTATGAAACTTTACAGTAATATAGCTTACACATCAGAATAATATGTTGTATACATATAATTTATCCCAGTACTTCATCGGGAATAGGAAGTACGCGGGTGAAACCGCAGGGCGCTGCTAGTGTTTCTTATATATATATTTAGTACCTTACTACTCCTGTCCCCACAGCTAGAACCGTATCCTGACCGCTGACAAATATTCTTATACCATTCTCAGCAATCTCGCACCATTACACTGTAGAAATATACTATATTGAATGATTACTTGATAATATGTTTAAGGCAGAGCGGAGGCTCCTAATACAGTTATTCCTTTACTTAAAAGGAGGCTCCTGCCACTGTTATATTACATTGTATACTGATTATGAAATAAAGATTATTGTTATTATTACTTCAGAAGATAAAGAGGTAGTGCCATGCTGCATTGCAGCTGAACTGGGCCGGCACGACCGGGGTGGTAACCCCGGTCGTGCCTGTGTTATGTGTGCGAGAGGTACCCCTCTCGCACACATAACACCGGCGTCAAGTGACAGCTATGCTCTCGCGTTTCGTGTGGTTTGTGAGTTTCCGGTGGCCCATTGGGGGGATAGGGAAAAAAAGAGTGGCGCATCTGCGTGGCCTTGGTTGTGTGGATGTGTATGGGCGTCGGCGCCGTGAGGCTCTGAATGCGCGTTTGTCCCCTGATCACATAAAACAAAAAGATAACTTCTTACATTCAAACTCGCATTGCCTTTTATTATATTGATACAGACATTTATAATCGTACACATTATCGTCATGAAGTCGTAAATAATAGTGACGTCATATGTAAAATCCTTTTTATTATAACGTCATAAGTTCCTTAATATATGATATTAAATGACAAATTGTTAAATGTATCTAATGTATATACGTGGTATTTGACTGGTCCAAGCTGGAACTAACGGGGCACTATAGGTTTATTTGAAAGACGCATATTATATCCGGCATAGGAGTTTATAAACCGAATTTGACATTGTTACAAAACTTGATGATGATATTGATATGATGATATTTTATTATTTGAAGCCAACAAAACGTTATTTATCACGAAACGCTCTAAAGAATGGAGAGAAAATCACAATGGCTTATCTAAATCAGAAACATTTGGCAAAAGAGCGAATTGGAGACAGTTAATGTTCAAACGAAAGTTGTCAGATGAAGAGGAAGTCCTTATTCCAATGAAGGAAGGCACTTATAACGACGTGGGCAGAACAGAAATAGATTGGTGGTCGAGATATTTACGCTCTCAGGTAAAGCCGTGCAACCTTATGACACACTTTCACCTATCATCATGTTTCCCATGAAGATTTAAAGCCAGTACGCCCAAAGCACCCTTGGAGGAAAACCGTCATTATGGTTAAGGCGAGATATTTTTTTTATAGAAGAGGGGGCAAACGGACAGTCGTTTCACCTGGTGGTAAGAGATAAGCAACATCCATATACACTCGCTACATCTGTCATCATTAGCGGGTATGTTGCCGGTCTTTGATGATGGTAAGGTGGACGCAGCTCTACCCACTAAAACCTGGCGAGTGCCACCAATGCCACCGGGGTGAGGTGCACTGGATCTGTTGAGCAACAGGGCACCTTGACGGCTTGTCAGTCCCCCAAGGGACCGACGTCACCTACACGGAGGCGTTGTACGCATCACAGAACAAGCCTTCCCGACGTCAGGACAGTGTGATGGGGTGAGGTTCCCATCCTCGCCTCTTGTCCCCCCTTATTTTTCTCTCTTATAAGAGGGCTAAAAAGAGCAGCCCCTTCGATTCAATTTGCCTTGCTCAAGTTGCTGGGTTCACCTTAGGCTACTGAGCCCCACTGCTACGACAAGGCTTGAACCTTGGTGGGAACGTAGCGTGTACTTAACATATTATTAACTATTAACAAGATAAGAAGTCTAATATTTTTTGGTCCTAGCAATAGTCTATCTACTTAAAAAATCTAAATTTGTCTAACCTTGTGGATTGACATCTTAATTTTGTGGTCCTTTCTATAATGGTGTGCCTTTATCTTTTTGACTAGTTTTTAATTACATGCGTACATGTATAAGAAATCCGATACCTTACCACTCGCACCCCAAACGGACCGGCCACCGCACGGAGATCGTCTTCCCAACTGGTTTATCAACTTTATATCTATTAGCTTTGTGACGAAAATAAATAATTTCAGGAAAATACGTCCACAGATAACATGGATCTTATCGTTAGTATACATTTTAAATCGTATATAATAAAATTTAAGTTATGTCAATTTTATTTACACTGTAAATACGTGTAATGTGTACATATCATCATCATATGATCATCAGCATATCGAATAGGCTTACTTTCAAATCTGAACTGAAACATGTCCCAGGAAAATGAGTATTTTCAAAGGAAAAGTCCAAAATGAGAAGTTCTCATGAACAGTTGTGAGAAATATCGGGCGCCTGTAAGCAGTGGTAACTCGCTTATTGCTAACGCCAGTCAGTTTTACTGCGAAAGACGGATAAGGTGTAGTATACACAAGGTCTTACCACCTTGCGTCTAAGGATGGAATAGAATAGAAAAGAAAAGAAGAAAATTTCTTTAGGTATATTATTACACTGTTACACACTTTAAATAACGATTATTAACATTCTAACATATTGTCAATAGTTATAGTTCTGGTAAAATAAGCGTTGTAGAAACGGGCAGACGTACCACCTGATGGTAAGTGGTCAGCGTCGCCCATGAACATAACTAGTTTACCTGGAACTAGCCCAGGCAACTCATTTATGTGTTGCCCTGAGGCATAAGATCTTTAGTCTCGATGCCAGTAATTACACTGCCAGTCCAATCCTTTTCTCCGAAACACAGCGAAGCTGTTTGACTGGGGAAGCAAGCAAAATGGTGGTACCCAGCACAGCGCTTCCCTTACACCGGTGCGTTGTTTAAATGGATGTTCGACCCTAATCTATACTAATACTAGTGGCACCGACAGACGTTGTCCTGTACAAAATATTTTTTTTGTGAATCTAAACCATCCTCGAATCATCTTGAACTCACACAAAAAATTTCATCAAAATCGGTCCATCCGTCTAGGAGGAGTTCAGTGACATACACACGCACACAAGAAATATATATATAAAGATTATAAAGCTGAAGAGTTTGTTTGTTTGTTTGAACGCGCTAATCTCAGGAACTACTGGTCCTATTTGAAAAATTATTTCAGTGTTAGACAGCCCATTTATCGAGGAAGGCTATAGGCTATATAACATCACGCTGTGATATATACGAGTTGAGTAACGCGGGCGAAGCTGCAGGCAACAGCCAGTCACTTATAAATTATCTTGTCCATGGGTTCTTTTGTTTTTTTTCGACACCCATTAAAAATCTTGATATCAGGATCAGTCAGTGCTTTATATGAAAATTAAAAAAAATATACAAACGAACAATCCTCCTTCCTTTTTCAAAAATAGATTTATGAATCAGAACTCGAGTCGCAACCGGAGTTTTCCAAATTTAAAGACTGGTGCACGACCATAAAGCTGTATTGTGGGAAGAAGACTGGTATGAAAGAAATTGATGAGGCACTGCTTTGTTGCTATTTGAAAGTTGGAATAGCTATATATAAATGTCCACCATTGGATATGGAGGCGGTATCATCGGGTGGAGTAGATTTAAATCGAGGGTGAATATGCTTTCTATTTTACTACTGTTATTCTAACTGCTAAACCAGAAGGTCGTGTGTTCGATCCCCGCCCAGGACAAATGTTTGTGTGATAAGCATAATCATTTGTTCAGTGTCTGGGTGTAATTTATCTATAATATTATGTATTTAGAACTATATAAGTATATATCAGTTGTCTGGGTTGCCATAAGAAAAGGTTTTGCCTAGTTTGTTGCGTGAGTTGTCCCAACATAATAGTAAAATAAATAATATATTTAAAAAAACATTAATTATATGCACCTCGATGGCTAGTCAGTCTCCGAAGGGACTGTCGCCACCTTCACAGGGGTTGTCCAACACCACAGAGCATCCCCTCCCAACGTCCGGACAGTGCAATGGGGTGAGGTTCCCATCCTCGTCTCTTGTCCCCCTGCTCTTTTGTCTCCTTTTCTTATAAGAGGGTTACAAAGAGCAGCTCCCTCGGTTCAATTTGCTTCGCCCAAGGTGCTGGGTTCACCTCAGGCTACTGAGCCCCACAACCAGAACAAGGCTTGAACTATGGTGGGGACGTTATCGTAGGCTGATTTTTTCTAGAGACTATATTAATCTATATTTTTTAAATTAGCTGTACTTAACAGTAGCTGGTTGACGATTGAATTTACCATCGTCATTTACAGATACTTCAGTGAACATCCAAAAAATGATTCAGCCAAATTTCTTGTTCGTGTTTATATCGTACAAGGAGAGAATTTGGAAATTAGCGATTACTCAGATAACTCTGGTCTCCTTGTTGCTTTGTGTTGCGGCAATAAATACGTTGGTGAACGAAGTACATTCGTATCGAAAAGTTTGAATCCTATATTTGGAGAGTAAGTAATTTATTATACTTTGGCTAGTGAATGTTCCTTTTCTCAGTACTGTTTTAGTAGTGGCTATTATTTCTTCCAATTAACTAATTCTTAAAATAATCTAGCAGCTTCGCCTTTCTTGAACGCCTTTTGGGTAAAAATAATAGCTTCCTTGCTGAGAATATAGTTGAAATTAGTATGACACATATATTCTTAAATATTTATTAATGAATGCTAAGTCATCGGTCGGCCACGGTATTGACCTTACCTAATTTCTTAATTATCACTAAAACATTCCACCCGTAATCCTCAATCAACATCACCAAAGCCCAAAGTCATTCAAATTTACGTGCAGATGAAACATCGAGCATATAACCTGAATAGAGCGGTTATGTTATGTGTTTTGTATGATAACAAATTTGTGCTGCGACGCTGCGGTTCTGCGCTCTGGTTACACATATCACTGGTTGGTTGAGTTGCTATTACAGTGACAAACCACGGATCATTTTTATGGGTCACATAATTACTCTATCCGGTTATATGCTCGATGAGAATAAATTACTAATGACAATCCAAGCAAAAAGGATATTATTCTTCTTGGTGCACATACCCAGGTATATAAGCAGTGGTAGACAATGCTTATAATCAGTACCGTCTTTACCATAAGGGCACACAGGGCCTGTGTCCAGGGCCCCATCCTCAAGGGGGCCTCGAAATACGAAGATGTGGATACTGTTGTTCCCGTAGTATATTTAATACTAGTCCTGGACAAGTAGTAATTATAACGATTAAACAACAATTTATTTCTTATCTTTCCAAAAGGGCCCCATATTTTTGTGTGCAAACGGGCCTTAACAGCCTCCTCCTGCTTGTATTGATCTAAAGCAAGGTGATGTATAATGACAAATACATTTTCAGTATGTTTGAGTTTGGCTGCAGTTTGCCGGAACAGTATTTATTGACGATATCAATATACAGCTCCGACCCGATGTCACTAGATACATTAATTGGAAGCACATCCATTGATTTAGAGAATCGAGTTTATTCAAAACATCGAGCGACCGCCGGCCTGCCTGCGAAATACAGCTTGTATTATTCTCTTTAATACGCAAAATAATCGTTTTATATTCAATCAACAAAAGAGTTGATGTTTTTAAGTCAATAATATCCATGCATATACAGGATGGGTACCTTAACCGTTATAGTTACTGGAAAACGTTCCTAGGAGACCATCCATAACTTTTTAAGATATCCTGAACTGCATTCACAGATTTTTGAGAAAATTTACGTTCAGCAAAAAAATGCTAAATTCCAAAAAAAAAAAATGGCTATCGATCCTGCTTTATAAAGGTATCAAATGACTCTATGGGACCATGGCCGTACAAGGAAAGCCTTCCTAGGATACTGCTAGGATACCCCTAGCAGTTTAATAGCCTTTACTGACTCGTCTCATAAATCCAACCTGTATTAACGCAAAAATATGTAACCTTCATTATATTCCAAAAAAAAAACAAAATAAAATCAGTCGTTAATAAAAATAAAAACGTAGGCACGACAAAATCGCAGGCAACAGCTTTTCAGTAGATAATATAAATGCAATTTGACTAGTTGAATGGATAGTTTTATTCAAAAGCTTATGATTTTTTTTTATGTCATAAGGAGGTAGCCGAGCAGTCGGAGCTTTATGGTGACAACCGATGCCCTTAGACATACGCACAACTAAAAGTTAAGCCGATACGTTGCGCGCTTTTTCCCTATGACTCCTAATGAGCCACCAAAATAACTGTCACTTGACGCGCGCCGGTGGTATGTGAACGAGTCGGTCGTGTCGGCCCAATTCGGTTGCAAAGCAGCATGGCTCTACCTCTTATGAACGCGCTTTATTTGAATTTTTCATAATATGTAACGCATGGATTTAAATTATATTTCACATACCCATTGACGATAACAATCAGAATCTTTGTCCTCGATTCTAGATCGCTTGACCCTGCATGGGTATCACCATCCTGCTTATTACAACAAGCAGTATTGCTGTGTTCTGAAAAGGAGCATAGCTTTCCTATAGCATATAACCGGATATACTAGTAATGTGAGCTATGAAATTCCGAAATAGTTAGTGATTTGTCACTGACGTAATAACAGTTGAACCAATCAGTTATCTGTATGTATGTCCCATCGGCCTATCATCCATCAAATTCCATCAGTCAGCCAATCAAAGCGCAAAATCGGTGCAGCGTCGCAGCACATATTTAACGGTTTTTTTTCACACAAAACATAACATTACCGATCGTTAATAATATGCTCTATGGGGGAGGCATTGTACTAGTACCGATTCTTACCATCTTACGTTTCGGATGAAAGCATTTTTTTGGGCAACGCCGACCATTTACCATCAAGTGGCGCGTATGCCAGTTTCCCTGCCTAAAAAAATCTGTTACAGGAGCGAGCCAGGAAAATGGCGTAATATTGTACCTCCATCCACCATTCTGAAGGATATATGTCAACAGAATCATATCCCACCTCCAATGTATCCCGATTGTAGGACGGTTATTTTTAATCACATTGAGTACAGTGATTGCAATCACGGTGCGTATATAATGTGATAATAATAATATGATAGATATTATACATTTAACGGTGATGTGATAGAATATGTTTAAGGACCAAATGTTAGTACGACGAGTTGTTGGTATACACGGTGTTGGAGTGAAGTGTCTCGATTACAGCCTACTAGGCAATTGGCTATTAAAAGCCTTTTTTTACGCCGGGAAATGTTCTGAGGCATCCCGCGGGAGAGTAGGTCTCCACAGGCGGATATGTGGGACTCACTGCGCCCGAAAGGTGATAAGGTGGACGCAGTTCTACCAAGTAAAACCTGGCGAGTGCCACTAATGCCGCGCATTTGAGGTGCCCCGGATCTGTTGAGCAAACAGGGCACCCCAATTGCTATTCAGTCCCTTGAGGGACCGACGCCACCTCCACAGAAGGGTTGTTCCGCACCACAGATCAACTCTTCCCCATGTCGGGATAGTACAATGGGGTGAAGTTTCCATCCTCGCCCCTTGTCTCTTGTCCCTTGTCTCTGCTCTTTTATCCCCTTTTAGGCTACAGACTGAGCCCCACCGCAACGAAAAGACTTGAACTATGGTGGGGGGCTATTAATAAGCCTGGACCAGACTCAAGTAAACAGGTATATGTTCATAGTTGTAGCTGACCACTTACCATCTAGCGGCGCATTTGCCAGTTCGCCTATCATCATCATCATCATGGGGTGCCATCTTCATATTAAAGTTTGGCGGTCAGCATTCATTCGGTCCAGTCCTTTATATCGTCAAACCACTTTCGCCTTGGTCTTCCTGGTGGCCTTCCACCCGGTATCTTGCCCTCGAGGATTATAAGATATTTAATGGTATGGAATGTTGTGATAATGAAGTAAATATATAAATCCATCCAGATCCAGGTGAATCCGACGCCTACATATCTACGGAACGCAAAGAGAATCTATGTTTGAGCATCCTACGTAAATGGCAAACTTTGCCAATTTGCGGCTACCATTTGGTTCCGGAACATGTTGAAACGAGATCACTGTTCCATCCGGATAAAGCCGGAAATCAGGTAATTTTTTCAGTCAGTTCAGTTTCAGGCAGTTTCAATAGAAAGTTTGTCTGTGGTGCCCGGCAGATGTAAAACACTTACCCCCAAATACTCAAACAAATCTCTAATTTAAGACGTAATAAAACTCATGCTACGACGTGTCAGATTCAAAGAAAAAAGAGGGACAGCACGAGTTTAAGTACGCCTTAAATTTGAGATTAGTTTGAGTATTTGGGGGCTAGACGTATAACATATTACAATTCATAATTTGTAACAATCTATTAAGAAAGATGGAAACAATCTATTAAGAAAGGTAAAACGGAGTTGATGGAAAATTACAGGCCAATAGCGTTAGTGTCTATATTATCTAAAATCGTCAAACCTATCTATATCTGGAAAGTCATAAGATTCTTACTGAGGCACAAAAAGGTTTCAGAAAGAACAAAATAATAAAATAATATAAAGCATTAAAGTACCTACCTATCTATACACACAAACAAGCATTCGATCCGATTTTATTACAAAAGTGCGCGAATAAATGTATCAGATCATAAAATTCATGTCGCATCGTTTAGCTGCGATGAGTTCCTAAAGTACTAAACCAATTTTAATGAAATTTCGAACACAGGTGCTGTTTTTTCCACCTAGAGGTAGAATAGATGAGAACACGGTAGGAGGCCTTTCTGTGTGGGATGACCTGGGCCACCTGACTAGTGTGACACTAGTGTAATATGGAATAATTGATTGATCCCTTTTTCATATTTTTATGTCCAAGTTAATAGTTTTTTGGTGTTTTTGTGATAATGTTATTTATAAAAAAATTACATACTCTTTATATAATAAAAAATTTATATGAACGATGTTTTATGTAAAACAATCAAATTAAACATATCTAGAATTTAACAATAAATCATTGTGTAATATTTTTGTAGTATATATACGACTATCTGTTGCCTGCAGCTTCGCCCGCGTTACTCAACTCCTATAAGTCACAGCGTGATGGTATATAGCCTATAGCCTTCCTCGATAAATGGGCTATCTAATACTGAAATAATTTTTCAAATCGGACCAGTAGTTCCTGAGATTAGCGCGTTCAAACAAACAAACAAACAAACTCTTTAGCATTATAATATTAGTATAGATTACATTTTAGTGGCAGTGGGCTGGTCAGGCAGGAGAACCGATGGCTGACAGTCCAATAAGGTTTTGGAGTGGAGGCCACGTTCGGGTAGACGAAGTATTGGTCGGTCATTAATCAGGGGGGAAGACGATCTCCGTGCAGTGACCGGTCCATGTTTGATGCGAGTGGCAAGGGATCGGCCGTGTTGGCGTTCATTGGAGGAGGTCTACGTTCAGCACCGCCCGCGAGAAGGGCGCTTTACTGGTGGTCAAATGAGATAGCTGGTCTCCGGGCCGCCTGCAATCGGGCCAGACGGTTTTATACCCGGAGCAGGCGGCGGCTCCCCCAGGACGTCGACAGGGACGACAGGCTGCGCAGGGTCTACGCAGAAAAGCGAATGATCCTGCAGAAAGCCATTTGCCGAGCCAAGGAGGAGGTCTGGCTGGAGATGGTTGAGGGTCTCAACAGAGACCCCTGGGGACGACCATACATATGGGCGCGGAACAAGCTCCGCGCCCAGTCGGCCCCAATCAACGAGACGCTCCAGCGAGGCCAACTGGGGAGGATCGTCGGGGAACTTTTCCCCGACACACCCGTGGGCTATACGCCCCCCAGGATGGCTCGGCAGACGCCGGACGAGGAGGGTGTTCCGCCACCCGTCACGGAGGAAATGGAGGCGGTTCTGTTCCGCCTCCAGAGTAAGATAGCCTTCGGGAGCTGTTCGACCGCTGCCTGCTGTCTGGACAGTTCCCGAGGGCCTGGACGGAGGATCGGCTCTGCCTGCTACCAAAGGCAGGGCGGACCCCGGACTCGGCTTCGGCGGTGCGACCGGTGGTGTTGCTGAGCGAAGCTGGGAAGGCATTGGAGAGAATAGTGGCCTCCCGGCTCGTTCAGCACCTGGAGGAGGGCCCGGGACCGGGACTCTCAGAGTCCCAATTTGGGTTCCGGGCACGCCGGTCGACCGTCGACGCCCTCAAACGCCTTCGGGCGGTGACGGGTGAGGCGGAACACAGAAGGGAGGTGGTGGTCGCGGTGTCCTTGGACATCGCGAACGACTTCAACAGCCTCCCTCACAGTGTGATACGGGAGGCACTGAATTTCTTCGGAGTGCCCCCGTATCTAAGGAGGCTGTTGGAGGCGTACCTCTCCGAGAGAAGGGTAGCCTGCGAGAACCGGTGTGGGTCCGTAGAGTGGTGGCGAGTCGGGTGCGGTGTTCCACAGGGATCCGTTCTTGGTCCGATCCTGTGGAACATCGGCTACGACTGGGTCCTGCGAGGCCGCCTCCTCCCTGGGATGGGTGTCATATGCTACGCAGATGACACCCTCGTGTATGCACGGGGACGAGGCTATAAGGAGGCGGCGCGGCTGGCCGAGGTCGGGGTTGACCTCGTGATCAGCCGCATAGAGAGGTTAGGGCTTCGGGTCAGACCTGAGAAGACCGAAGCCCTTCTCTTCCGCGGGACCGGGCGGAAAGTACCCCCACCGGGGGCTGCACTCCAGGTCGGAGGGGTGAGGGTCAGGATGAGCCTCCATATATCTGGGGCTCATCCTTGACGGAGGGTGGACCTTCGGCCCACATTTCTCCATGTTGGGACCGAAGGTCGTGAAGGCGGCAAGTGCACTGGGCAGACTCCTCCCGAACCTCGGAGGACCCAGCACCGCCTGCAGGCAGCTATACTCCGGAGTCTGCCATAGTATGGCGACGTACGATGCACCCATCTGGGCGGATCACCTTACCGGGAGGAATAAGGCCCGGCTGCGGTCGGCGCAGCGGGTCATCGCGGTAAGAGTGATTCGGGGATACCGTACGGTTTCGTGGGCAGCAGCCACTGCCCTGGCCGGTGACCCCCCGTGGGAGCTCGTGGCGGAGATTCTTGCCGAGATGCACTCCTATGTCTCGGATAGGAGGTGTCTCGGTGATAGCCTTACGGATTATTGCGGATAGGGTGGGGGGAGGACCTGGCGCAGCAGCCGTATGGCAAAAATCTGACGGTTGCTCTGCGTCCGGTCCTTGAGCGGTGGATGCGCCGTAAGCGAAAACCCCTCACCTTCCGTCTGACACAAGTGCTCACCGGGCATGGTTGCTTTGGTGAGTACCTGTGCTGGACGGCCCGCAGGGAGTCACTATTGTGGCGCGGCGGTGGACTCGGCCCAGCACACACTCGAGGTGTGCCCGAGATGGGCGGCGCTGCGTCATAGTCTGACATCAGTCATCGGAGGGGACTTGTCTCTGCCGAGCGTCATCATCGCGATACTCGGTGATGACGAGTCCTGGACGGCGATGGTCTCCTTCTGCGAGGCAGTAATGTCCCAGAAGGAGGCCGACGAGCGGGTGAGAGAGGAGGCCGCCGACGAGGCCGCCGACGAGGCCGCCGACGAGGCCTCCTCCCGCAGGCGACGAACGGGGGTGCGTAGGAGGCGCTATTTAATGCGCTTTCATGCGCCCTGTGTTCGTGTCGGGCTCAGGATGGGAACCTGGGTCTGTATGGCACGACGTCGTGGGGACTGCTTAGTAGCGGCCGGGCAGTCCCCCCCTACGAGGAGTAGTCTGGCCTTCGCCGGGGCCAGCCTGTCGCTGAGGTGATCCTTTCTGTTGCCTGCATATCCGGGACCCTCAAAAAGCGGCTGAAGGCGCTCGCAGTGGTTTTAGTTAGGGTGGGCACTCCCAGGTGCGAGTCCCACATTGGGTCAGGATCTGCCCGAAGATCCTGGCTGCATCCATAAGGATTTCCCTGCGAGAAAAAAAAAAAAAAAAAAAGGTCTACGTTCACCAGTGGTCGGATAAAGGCTGATAATGATGACATACATTTATAAATTGAAGGGTTAATAAAATGAATAAGTATTCATTCCTGTACAACATCTTTTTCTTTCGGCAGTCGTGATATCTCCTACTTATAAGTTTTCTTCTAAAGAATTAAAATATCTTACTTCAGGGTAAAATCAAAATGTGGGTGGATATATTTCATGTGAGTCCAGAAACTGATGTACCTTCTGCGGTTAATATAACTCCAAGGAAGACAGAAAATTATGAACTTGGCCTCACAATTTTCAAAGTTCGAGCTGAAAAAAGTTGGCATGGCCTTCAATTTCGCAGACACAGAAGGGCGGTGTATTTTAAGGCGTAAGTAATTATAGTAAAAACGCTGTTAATCAATGTGAAAATTTTATATCCATTACTATCTATCAATTTTTTTTTCTTTAACGCCGGAAAATGCGTTGAAGCATCCCGCGGGGTTTGGGTCTCCCCAGGCGGGTATGTGGGACTCGCTGCGCCCGAAAGCTGGTAAGTGGACGCAGAGTCTACTCACTAAAACCCGGCAAGTGCCACCAATCCCGCCTTTGGTGAGGTGCCCCGGATCTGTTGAGCAAACAGGGCACCTCGACGGCTAGTCAGTCCCTCAAAGGACTGACGCCACCTCCACAGAGGGGATGTCTCGCACCACAGAACAACCCCTCTCAACGTCGAGACAGTACAATGGAGTTAGGTTCCTGTCCTCACCCGTTGCCTTCTGCTCTTTTTCCCCCCCTTATAAGAGGAGTATAAAGAGCCCCCTCAGTTCAATTTGCTTTGGTCAAGATGCTGGGCTCACTCTAGGCTACTGAGCCTCACCGCCACGACAAGGTCTGAACCATGGTGATGACTATCTATCAACCTAAACATCAACGATTATAATGATTGTATCATATATGCTACCTTTAACCGGTGGGCGGTAAGTGCCTATGCCGTATGCTGCGGGTACACCATCTCGCGTTTAGTTCAGCCGAACATCCTTGCAGTGTTTCTCATGTTTCAGGACAGGCAACGCATAATTACGTTGGCTGGATCTCGCTGACCTAGCTTATGTTCATAGGAGATTGACTTACCTTTAATAGTCAACTAACATATTTTACTGTAGTATAAAACTATAGCCTTAAAATCTAAACCTGTATTAGTAGTCGTCATACTGTATTGTGATTATGATACATTTTATTAAATCTAAGTTCATTTAGTTGAATAGTTACATACTTATTATTTTCTTTAAGTTGGATCGGGTCAGTAAGTCACGCTCAAAACACAGAAATATATTATGTAACTACCAGTTCTGATGTCAATATCAATTATCATATGGCTTTTCATTTTCAATATCAACCATCAATAAAAAAGGTAAAACAAGAAAATGTTATAATACAAATAATATCATATTCCTATTTCCTTATTGATTTAGTCTTAGTTTAGTTTAGTAGTAGTTTAGACTGATCTTGTTTCAATGTGATGTACGAGAAATCACTCCATATCAAACCCTGAATATACCTAAATAAACACTAGATAGAATCTATACCACAGAACTGAAATACGAATAATAATAAAAAATATGTACAAGAGTTTAGATAGATTAGTTGGGTTTTTCAGCTCATAAGAAAGCAAACTGGCGCATCCACGGGATTAACGGAGTATGCATCACCGACGCTTGTGATACAGTTAAAGGACGATACGTTATCATTCGAGGATTATATAGGTATATATATTATATTTTTTACTTTGAAAAGTCACACAAATTATTAATATCTTGCCGTATTAAAAATATGTTCTCGAGTAGGAGGGACTTTTGCACCTTTGAAACCTGCCGCCGATCCGTGAAATCGAAATTACCGTGAAATAGCGAAGCGAACTATTAGATGGATTAATTCGAAAGACTTTTTAAAATAGAACTTTATTACTACAAAAGAAATTGTACATAATTAGGATTAGCTTAGAATAAACTGATATGTAATTTGTACGCAACCGTCAGGTCTGATGTGGGGATAAAGTCTGACCGTCGAGCTAGGGTTTTTCTCAGGCTCTGAAGATGTAAAGCTGATATTTAATAATATAAGGTGTAATGAGCATTAAAACCTCCGATCTCTGGTATAACAATACGCTATGGTTCAGCAATGC
Source organism: Helleia helle (assembly GCA_963853865.1). Classification (NCBI taxonomy): domain Eukaryota; kingdom Metazoa; phylum Arthropoda; class Insecta; order Lepidoptera; family Lycaenidae; genus Helleia; species Helleia helle. The sequence goes on from OY971420.1 coordinate 14,841,107, forward strand.
CTATAGCCCTATTCCAGTCTAATAATCTTGTTTTATCTCTAAATTCAACCTTTCCATCCTTAATCCTCCACATTTAAGTTTCAGCACGCCAGCGCCATTCACCCTTTTCTATGTTAAATCATTACAAATGATTTAAAATCCATATCAACTAATATTTTTATAGCCTAGACTATAAAAATTATCATCATCAATCCGTATACGACTGTAAATCTAAGTTAACGCGGGCGAAGCTGCGGGCAACAGCTAGTACCAAAATAACATTTTTTACAATTTTTGTTTCTGTCTGTTTGTTCCTAATCTCTGAAACTGCTGGGCCTATTTTGATGAGACTTTTACTGGAAGAAAGCTGTTGTTATAAGGATTACTTTAGGCTATAAAATAATCATCTTTAATCCGGGTACGGCTGTAAATCTAAGTTGACGCGGGCGAAGCTGCGGGAAACAGGTAGTGGTATATAAAACATTTACAATTTATTGAGTTTCATAAAAGGCGTTAAAGTATGTGTTGTAGTCAAATTTAAATAAAACAATAAAATATATATGTTGGTATGTAATGCTTGGAATTGTTCAATTAAATTCAATTATAGTAATTACTTTTTTCATTTGTGTAATGAAAGTAATTTTTTAAATATTTTCTCTTGAATTCCGCAATACGTGATAGCAGAGTATAATCATCTGTTATTTATTAAGGTTACAAGTTCATTATAAAAATGCCATATAAATGATTTCCACATGTTCAACTCGCTTTTTGTTTTCAATTATCGTATATTCCTTACTAATATTATAAATGTGAAAGCGTGGATGTTTATTACGCTTTCACGCGAAAACTACTTAACCGATCATCATGAAACTTTGTCCACATATTCTTGGTATTAGAAGTAACATAGGATACTTTTTATATAAAATACTAAAATCTAATCCTGCGCAGACGAAGTCACGGGCACCAGCTAGTATTGTATTAACAATGAGAGCTTTTGTATAGGTTTTATCTCAAAATGAGAGGACGAAACAAAAGACTCCAGGGGTGTATAATGTGTGTCCTGAAATATTATAAGCCTTTTAAAAATTTCCCTCGCTCCTGACTTTGTCAACATCTTTTGCTTACCAGTAAAATATAATACAGTAAAGAAAGCAGCATGATGCGATTAAGTCTTTGCAGATTTGTGATCGTCAAAATACGGTGTGCGATGAGGTGTTGTCGTGGTGAAGGATCCTTTTTTTGTTTTCACGGGGAAAATGCTTTTGACGCATACCACCAGCCACCATCTGGTGGTTATGGGTTATGTGGGACTCGGCTTAAGACACTGACTGCCTTGTGCAGTCTGAAACCCATACCCACTAAAGACCCCGCGGATGACATCGACCACCATGTGCTCTTAGACACAGATACCCACTGAAGCAACCGTGTCCAGTGAGAATCTGGTGTCATGCGGAAGGTGATAGGTTTCATTCATTCTTCAAGGACCTGGTGCAATGCCTCCGCTCTACGGACTCCGTACGAAGGCTGCGCTAGGTCTTCTAGCAACCTCTGCATTAGCGTCTCCCGCCCTCGACTGCGTACGTTGGACTTGCTTCAACGTGGGGTTCTCGCCACGTGACCTTTTCTCTGACACGAAATGACATACCTCTGTGGGATGAAGGTGAAGGCCAAAGGGAGATCTTCGACCGACCGAGATAGTATGCTCGGCCAGGCCGAAGCCCACTTGCTATCAATTCGGCCGTTGTAGGTATAGCGACGAGCTATGGAACTTAGATAGCGCGATTCAGTATTGTGGCGCTGATTGGTCCGCTACACCTCTGTAAGTACCTCCACCTTTAGCTCCCATGGCGGATCACCTACGAACTGCTGCCAACTACACCATATGATACCCCCGTGTAGACCTCACCGCTAGAACCTGCGGTGACTTGCGCAATTGGGACTTATTGGCGGCGGTGAGGGTTTCAGCCCGAAGAGGGGCACGGTACGTCGCCATATTATGGTATACTCCAGCGTATAGCCTTCTGCAGGCATCTCTAGGTCCTTCTAAATTAGGCAGGAGTCAATCTAGTGCCGACGCCACCCTTACAACCTTCGGTCCCAGTTTCTTGAAGAGTAGACCGATGGAACTGGGTGAGTGAGTCCCAAGTACTTTATCCGGGTGAACCCTAGTGAAAAAGGATCCTACTGCGAGGTCGATTCTGCCGAACCTTTTCCAAGACAAGTGGCAAAAAATTATTAGTGGCCTGCTCTGCAGTAACTTTTTGTAATAAATAGTGCCATGCAGCAGAAATTTAGCACGAAAATTTTCTCGTCGTAAATGTCTGCTGACGTGTCACAGACATTTGTAAATTGCTGCCGAATTGTAAAACAAATAACAAATGAATGAAATAGATAAAAGTACATTTAACAATATTGGTAAAGAGTTCCATTTTCAAAACTTTAACTTACTATATTTGATTAAATCGTTTACAAGTGGCTAGTTCTTAGAATTTTCAGTGTCGCCCTCGTATGATTTCATCCTTCCCAGTGATGGAAGATATGAGACTGTCAACATCATGATCATCAACATTTTCATCATCATTATCATCATTAGCATTTATCAAATCACTGCAAGGAGATCGAAAAAAATCACAGTCCCATTGAAACTTTTTTTCCGATAGATCTATGCTAACGGCCAAAAGGCCCTAATGCTTCATAGGATTATTGTGAGCCGATTTGGTTCATTTATGGTTTATTGTTAGTGTGGGGTTACCCCCCGCCAACCGTGAAGTCTACCACCACACGGCCTCCTGGCGTCGGGTTGGGCCGACATTGAAACTACGTTTGCTTTTTGCTTTTAATAAGTTTATACTATATTTTAGTTATTCGTCATGTATTGAGGGTAACTATGAAATACTTGTCACATGTTTTTTTATTTTATTTCAGGTGTTTTAATGCTTGACTTGAATGACGTAACGGCAGGAACAAAACGAGTGGATGAATGTTCAAATGAAAATTTTAAGACACTCAAACGAGTTAATTTATTTTCGACTAGGACTATTCACGGTTGGTGGTCGCTACAGAGTTATAATTCTAAGAATGTAACGGTATGTTATCTTTATATCCATAATTTTTCTATGTGACTGAGATCCTCCTAAATGGCTGTACCGATTTTGATAAAATTTCGTGGATTCGAGAATGGCTTAGATTCACAATTCTGACCACACTAACAAAATGTTTTATATATGTTTCGGGTCCGTTCAGTTAATATATAAATTATAAATAACTAATAGATATACAGCTGATGCAATTATAAATTTTTAGGGTTCCGTAGCCAAATGGCAAAAAACGGAACCCTTAGATTAGATATTTTATTATTTATTTAGAGATTAGATTCGTCATATCTGTCTGTCTGTCTGTCTGTCTGTCCGTCCGAATGTCACAGCCACTTTCTTCCGAAACTATAAGATCTATACTGTTGAAACTTGGTAAGTAGATGTATTCTGTGAGGCGCATTCAATTTTTTATACAAAAATAGAGAAAAAAAACAAGAAATTTTGGGGGTCCCCATACTTAGAACTGAAATTCATTTTTTTTCATCAAACCCATTTTTTTTAATGTCAGTTGGATAGACAAACTGACAAACGTGCAACCTGATGGTGGATAGGCAACTCATTTATGTGTTGCCTATCCTGAGACATAGATATTAAGTCTCGGTGCCAGTAATTACACTGCCTGTCTTGCCCTTCTCTCCGAAACACAGCAAAGCTGTTTCACGGGAGAAACAAGCAAGATGGTGGTACCCATGCAGCCGGGAGCGCGGCACAGCGCATCCCTCCCACCGGTAAACATACATGTGGGGTATCTATGGATAGGTCTTCAAAAATGATATTGAGGTTTCTACTACCATTTTTTTCGAAACTAAATAGTTTGCGTGAGAGATACTTCCAAAGTGGTAAGATGTGCCTCCCCCCCCCTGTAACTCCTAAAATAAGAGAATGATAAAACTAAAAAAAATATATTATGATGTACATTACCATGCAAACTTCCACCGAAAATTGCTTTGAAATTGAAATTGATATTATAGTGAGTAGTTTTTACACGCTTTATATTAGCTTCACCTGTATGTATGTAACCGACTCCTTTAGACTTAATTTCGACCCACTATAAGACGTCAGATTAAATAGAAACTTTACAAACTTTTGAAGGACCGCTGATAGTACAATAATTTAATAAGTTTGTTCCAATATCCTGATCAGGATATACAGGACAGCACATGCTAGGAAGGCATAAGGCGCGCAAGTTACCTACATCTCTTGTGTTGTTTTTAGTTTCTCACTCATTTCTAAAGTGATTGCCATTAGTTGAGTACTTTAAATTAATAAAATCTTTAATTAAAAAATCGACACTAAAAAGTAAAAAAAAATATAGTTAAAAAAAACTAAAAAAACACGCTTTAATAGCAAACCGAACTAAAAATTTTAAAATATTTTTTAATTGAAGAATTAAATGGGTTAACAAAATAAATAAATGATAGGTATTACTTATTGTAAAAAGCGTGGTGCTTGTAACTTAGTTTTATACTAACTTCACTTTTTAGAAATAGATACCGATGAAATATTTTTAACAATGAATTTCGAGCACCTCACGCTTTTTTACAAGAAGTAATATCATTTATTTATTTTGTTAACCCATTTAATTCTTCTATAAAAAAATATTTTCAAATTTTTAGTACGGTTTGCTATTAAAGCGTGTTTTTTAGTTTTTTTTTTAAACTATATTTTAATACGTCATAAATCATAAACCGTAATGGTACGGAATCCTTCGTGCGCGAGTCCGTCTAGCACTTGGTCGGTTTTTCAATATATATATTTTTCAAACAATTGACTGCATAAACAAGAAATGGGCTTAGCATTGGACGCTAACACGATCAACTCTCCAAACAACTTAGATATTATAAAACATGAATTTCAGGGAAGAGTGAAACTGGAGTTAACGCTCTTGAAAAAGAACAAAGATATCGAATATACGGTTGGAATGCAGAAAGACGCTTCTATACTAGTGAAACAATCCGAGTACGTTTGTTGTATTAGCAAGTTACTTAGTTTGGAGGTAAATACTTATAGGTGATATTTTTACAGGCACTCACGAAGTTTGATTAATTCAATTTGCAATATGGCGAAAGGTAAAAATGAGAAAAATAGATACTTTTACGTAATTATAATGACTATATTTTGTATGTTTACGACTTCGTTACTAGTTTTAATTCTCCATTTTGGACACGCTATAATTTTACTATAGGCCTTGTATTTTAAGCATATATTATTAGGAAGCTAATATTTGAGAGCTAAATTCGATTTTGCCAATTTTTAAGCAAAGCAAAAGTCAATAATATACATTGTGACATTTTTTTAAACTGCTATCTATAATCTATATTATTAGCTGGTTTAAGGTTCATTGAATTTTATTTTATTGAATATACCTACTTAAGAAATAAGTATTTTATTGAGTTTTTATTTTTCCAATAATAATTATTGCCACATTATTATTTCACTAATAATTATTGTTATTTTCTAATAATAAATATTTATTTCATGTTTTTTTTATTATTTGCTTTTTATTGTAAATATACTCTTATTTATTAAATCTTATTATGAACCGGGTCATGAATGTGTACGTAAACATTTCTATAAATTTCTTAAAATATCCGTTCCTGGAAGGTACCCTTAACACAAGTTCTCACGAGCTTACCAGGGGGTGAGCATAACGTGGAGTAAATTATCATCATCATCGTCACCAGCCTCTATCCATTCTCTCAATGAACGCCAAGACGGCCGATCCCTTGCCACTCGCATCCAACACGGACCGGCCACCGCACGGAGAACGTCTTCCCACCTGGTTAATGGTCGACCAACACTTTGTCTACCTAAACGTGGCCTCCAATCTTGAACCTTATCGGCCTATCGGCCATCCATTCTCTTGAGTGTGTGACCAATCCACGGCCACTTCAACGAGCTTATTCTTTGGGTGATATCGGTAACCTTAGATCTGTTGGATGTCATGGTTTGGAATCCTATCAGCTACCTGTCAAACACCCAGGATAGCACAGACGCACGGTGTAAATTATAAAACAAAAAGAATATGTATTTAATATTAAAGTAATTGTTAACAGTAAGCTGGTAGGAGCGTTGTACTGCACCGGGCTCCCGACTGCATGGGTACCTCCAACCTGCTTGTTTCTCCTTTGAAAAAGCTTTGCCGTGTTTCGGTGACAAGGGCAGGAGGCAGTGTAATTACCGGCACCGAGATTTAACATCTTATGTCTCAGGACAGGCAATACATAAATGAATTGCCTGGGCTAGTAGCCAGGTAAACTAGTTTGTGTCCATGGGTAACGTTGACCACTTAATAACTGGTGGTTCGTCTGCCCGTTTGTCTATCCAACTATCATTAAAATATAATAAGTATTATATAAATTATAGGTATACCTATGTTTTTTTTATAGAAGAGGGGGCAAACGGACAGTCGGTTCGCCTGATGGTAAGTGAATAGCGACATCCACAGACACCCGCTATACCAGGAGATCAGCAGGTGCGTTGCCGGCCTTTTAGATGTGAGTATGCTCTTTTCTTGAAGGTCCCTAAGTCGTATCGGTTCGGAAACACCATAGGTGGCAGCTGGTTCCATATAGGTATTTGTATTGCGAGGCAGGAAATGCCGTTTTTTTTTTTTTTTTTTTTTGGTGGTAGTACTAAGCACACGAAAGTTAAGTCTTCCCAGTGAATAAAATAGAATAAAACCTAAATCGCTTCAGAATTCTCTCAGATGATAAAAAGTAACAAATCAACTTGCCAAAGAGAACGTTTTTAAGAAATAAGTTACAGTGTCTAGCTTAAAATATCAATTAATTTGGGTCGGCAGTTGACAATCAGCTGTTTGCAGTTTCGTTGACTTTGTGTTGTTATTGTGTATTTTTGTGCTGTGCTGGTGACTTTTCGTGAGTATTATTTGACTAAAGTTATTATTATACGCATTGTATTAGGACATTCTTCTAAATTTAGAGAAAAGGACAATTTTAAAACTATATAATTTCGTTGTGCTTAGATAGCGACATCTATTATTGAACTATCGAAACAGCTACAAAATCAATATGGCTAGCAAATGTAATAGTTGCGGTAAATTTACATCTACTGCAGATGGCGCTAAATGTAGGATGTGCGCTCATACCTTTCACCGCGGATGTTTGACTAACCTTAGCCCTAGTAATACATCTGCCCCAAAGTGGTTGTGTAAATCATGTAAAAATAATACTGGTAGCGCGGATACTTTTGTGGATGCATGCAGCTTGTTAAGTCTTGAGACCGTGATGAAGTCCATTGAATTACTACGAACAAAGCTTTTAGCTTGCACTAAAGAAATAACGTCATTCCGTCAAGAAATGAGTACTATTAGGTTATTACCTTAACTGACTTTAACGATCGCCTGGACGCTTTTGACGCGCGATTATTGAAAATAGAAAATAAAGTAAACCAGGACGATACGAACGGCGACACAATATCTCAACTACGGGCGGATCTGAACAACCGCGATCAAGAGCTGCTACAAAACGACATCGAGATCTCCGGGATAACAGAGCTCGATGGGGAGAACTTGTCGCATATAGTTAGCCTTGTTACAAAAAAATTGGGAATAAATATTGAAGAACGTGACGTGGTAAGCGTACAGCGTGCAGGTCCGCGCCGGGCCATGGCTTCTTCAGAGCGGCCTCGAACGCGTGCCATCTGTGTGCGGCTCGCGCGGCGCAGCCAGCGAGACGAGTTCCTGCAAACGACACGGGTACGACGTGGCGCTGATACAACCGGCTTCAACATCGACGCACAGCCGCGCCCTATTTTACGTGAACGAGCGGCTCACTCAGGTCAACCGCGCTTTGTTTTACGCTGCACGGGCTAAAGCAAAAGAAGCGGGATGGCGGGAAGCGTGTGGACGCGCGATGGACGGATATTCGCACGTCGTGCTGCCGGGGAGACTGTAAAACATCGAAGAATGTCCATGATATAAATAAGGTTTTTTGTACGTAATTGATTTGATCATTGTTATATTGCGTCGACTAGAGTCGACTCTCGTCCCTTCTACTCGTAATAGCATTATGTTACTAGTTCATAACTCTTTTATTTTTCTTGTGGAAGTTTTTAGTATATATTTTGTATTTTGCTATTCATGTACAGCACAAGTTAATGGTGGCGTCCCGTCTCACATAAAAGGTGTACCTTGCGATTTAGTTATCACATATCCTTTTTATGATAATACTATGTTATATTTTCAACACGATAGAAAACTGAAAAAAGTTGCAACCATAACAAAACATAACAGTAGTTTCTTAATATTATATTTATTGCCGATTAATGTTTATATTATGTCAATTATCGTATTGTATTTTACGCATCTAGTATGATGGTGCCAAAAAAGGTTAAAATTGGATTAATTAACCCGCGTTCATTAGGATCCGGCCATGAGGAGTTTATGGTTGCGTTATTGGAACACGAACTGGACATTCTTGCTTTGAACGAGACGTGGCTGAAACAGGGAGAGGAGGCAACTGCCCCTAATATACCCGGGTACCGACTTCGGCACATTCCTCGCAGTTCTGACATACGATCCCGTGGCGGTGGAGTAGGTTTCTACCTAAGGCGCGAACTGTCTGTTCGCACGCTCAATCATCCTATTACTTCAACAGTGGAACAAATGTGGGTGGAGATAAATATTAATGGTAAAAAAAGTTGCTAACGGTACTGCCTACCGACCGCCTTGGCTCAATGTGCAGACTTTTTTAGATGCTTTGAGTGAGTCTATCTGCTCCCTATCTTATCATGATCACATAATACTATTAGGTGATTTTAACATTAACTTTTTAAACGCCAATGAAGGTAACACTCAACTGCTTAGGGATCTCTTGTCCAGTTTCTACCTTCATCAGTACGTAACAGAACCTACACACTTTAGTTCTCACAGTGACACCCTGCTCGATCTCGTTTGTACTGATGCAAACGTGACGCGAGTGTGGGTCGATCATAGGCCTAGTTTGAGTGACCATGCCTTTGTCGTGTGTGAGCTGGATATACCGAAACCGAAACGCCGACCAAAAACTATATGCTTTAGGCCCCTTAAAGATATCGATCCAGTTCTTTTAAGCGCGCAAATGGCACTGGTAAGATGGGACGCAATGAGCGAGATGGGGAACGTCAATGAAACCGCCAAATGTCTTACTTCTAACCTGCTTGGAATTTTTGACAGCCTCACTCCGCTAAAACTAGTATCGATTAAAGATAACAGCCATCCCTGGATTACTTATAACATTCGTTTGCTAATGAAACGTCGTGATGAAGCCTATTACAAAGCTCGTAAGTGTAAAACGGCACCCAAAGTATCGTACTACAAAGAGCTCAAGAAGCTCGTAGCCCAAGCGATAAAAGACGAAAAAGACGCCTATTTTAAACAATATATATATGCACGAATATAAACAATCCAAAATTAATGTGGAAACATATAAAGAAAAATGTTAATTTAAAAAAATGAGATACTCCCCTCCCCAACCACCTGTGTGACCCTGATAAGTTAAATGAGCACTTTCTGGACGTTCCGGGAGATTTCATCGTAAAATCATCTTACTTGCACTACTACAATAGTAATAAATTCAGTCCTAAAACATTAGACTTAAAGATTGTGTCTGAGAGGGAGATAATTAGTGCTGTCCGAGAACTACAATCTAACGCCATCGGCTTAGACGGTATTTCTTTAGAAATGGTACTCCTATCATTTCCACATACATTGAGTGTTATTACCAATTTGGTAAATCATAGCATCTCTTCTTTCACTTTCCCTGACATGTGGCGTGAAGCCGAGGTACGGCCAATTCCAAAAAATGCTACCCCTGTATCATTTAAAGACTTACGTCCTATTAGCATATTACCATGTCTCTCTAAGATCTTGGAAAAAATTGTGTGCAAACAACTGACCGAATACATTGAGGGTTGCAACATACTGCCCGAAATGCAATCAGGTTTCAGAAAGCACCACAGCACCACTACTGCACATCGTCTAGTACAGTCATTAGACTGTACTAGACGATGTTCTCCAGGCTCAAGATGATGGGGACGTTACTATTATGGTACTTCTTGATTTTTCTAGAGCGTTTGATGCTATTAATATTGAATTACTATTGGCAAAACTACGATTTTATGGTTTAGAGGAGGCATCTGTCTTGTGGTTTGCAAGTTATCTGCAGAATCGATTTCAAGTTGTAGAGATTAAAAATGGAGTGGAAAATGTGATTTCGTCGCGGCGTAGTCAAATAAAAAGAGGTGTACCCCAAGGCTCTATACTGGGGCCAATATTATTTAACATCTATTCAGCCGATGTCACTAAGTGCATACAAAATTGCAGATTTCACATGTATGCAGATGACATTCAAATATATTTGTTCTTCAAACCCCAAGTTTTAGACCACGCAGTCAGTAGAATTAATGACGACCTCAGCCGTATTTTTAACTGGTCTAAATCGAATGCGTTGGTCTTAAATGCAGCCAAAACTAAATATATTATTCTTGGTACTCGTCAGCATGTACAATTCATAAAGATGAGAGATCCAGTTATCAATGTAAATGGTAGTAGAATAGAAGGTATATCAGAAGCACGTAACCTGGGTCTCATTTTGGATGAAAACTTGAGATTTGAGAAACACGTGTCGGTAATAATACGTAGTTGCTTTTATCGGTTAAAGGTTTTATATCGCTTAAGGAGTTCACTAAATGAAGAAACGCGTATCCGACTATGCGAAACTTTAGTACTCTCCAAGTTCAATTATGTTAATTCTGTGATAGGACCAAGGCTGCTTGAGCGAACAAAAAAATCCATACAGCGTGTACAGAATGCCTGTGCACGCTATTGTTTCGATATACCGCGGCGAGATCACGTCACTCCTTACTTAAATCGTGGGTCTATATTAAAAATGGAAAGTCGAATGAAGTTGCACTTCGCCACATTGCTCTTTGGCATTGTGAAGCATGGAGTGCCCGTCTATCTCACTAGCAAACTGGACTGGGCAAGGGATATCAACACCTCACACAACACTAGATTTAAAAACTATGCACTGTGCACGCCTATTCATCGAACGGCAGCATTTCGGGGTAGTTTTAAATATGCCGCAACGAAATGCTGGAACAATCTCCCGCCTCCGCTTCGGGACATTTGTATACAGCAGAATTTTAGCGCCGTTATAAAAACTATTTGTTAATGGCACAAAAGCAACTTCTATGATCTAAACTAACAAATGTGTGTATGTGTGCACGTAACGTTGCGTAAGAAACCTGTGTGCATTCTTTTCATTATTATTGTAATTATTATTTTTTTATGCTTGATATTGATACAGCCACGTCCGTTTTCAATGTTCTTCTATTAGCTTATGTTGTGGTTTATGTTTATAAGTTGTTCTATTCTTTTTTAAATTATAATATGTGCATGTACATATGTATGTGTGTGTTGTGCATATTTGTAGGTATATAAATTTTAATGGGTATGCAATGCCACATGATATGTTAAAATAGTAACTAACCGCCTTATTCCAAAACGAAGACTAAATATAGTACCGAGTTTAATACCAGCTATAAACCATGGTCTAATATAAATGTTATTACAAAAACTAGTTTAACGCTAGTACCAGGACTATCTATGGTACTAAAGTTAGACCACCGTGACCCCTAGTTTAACTTCGGTACTAACCTCAAAACTTTAAATTATCAGATGTCTTATGCGTTGAATTTGCGTTTTTTCGTATTAATTGTATTGAAAGGTAATTAAATGAACTCGATGTAGACAAAATTATGGAATTGGACTAACATTTAAAATAATTATTCTGACATCCTTATATAATTTAACATTCTATTTCTGTAATTTTGTTGTATTGTATTTTGTCATTGATATACATACCTTTTTTATATCATATGTAATAATTCTAATTAACTCTGATATTTTTCATGTATGTTTGAATTAAATAAACACTAACCTTTTCTTGAGAAGTCCAATTATCATCCCTTTTTTCTTTTGTTGATACATTTTACTACATAAGTAATGTTCGTGGCACACAAATTCACAACAAAAAATATTATACTATTCTTATGAACAACATACCGTCTATTTAGAATCAAAGAACAATAATGGCTGTATTGTAACTATTGGTAACTCGACTTACATTGCAATAACTAAACATTAAACAATAAACATTTCGATGACATTAGAACTACGCGCGCTTTGTATTTCATTCCCTTATACGCTAGCTATATAAACAACTTAACAGCGAAATATTACAATATTTGTGTGTAATAAACAAGAATTTAAATCACACTACCTCAAAGTACAAAGTAGTAAAGATTTCAGATATTTTATATAACACAATAAATTTTATTATCAAAATATTGATGTATTTTCCACATTATATTTAATTATAAATTAGCGAGCTTTGCATAAAAAGGATGATGCATGTTGCTCAATAATCTGTGGATACAATTAAACCAGGGACGATCTTTGGTACTACCTAGACCTCGGTTGGTCCTCGATTTGTAATAAGAATGAATTTTAGTCCATGGACTAACGTTAATACCGTAACAAACCTGGACTTTTCAGTCTTGGTTTAATCCTGGTATTAGATAAGTTTTTTGTAATACGCCAGGCGGTAAGTGTTTTAATTACATGTATTTTTAATTTTATTTTTTTATCCTTATTAATCATTGATGCCTTCCGCTACCGCCAAAATAAATGAATAAAGAATTGTTAATGGTGGTCTTGAAAATCGGTGTTGGGGTTAGAATATGTACTTGTACATACTATAACCCTAACTGAAGCTGAGGATTTACCTTTTTGTGAGACGCGCCGCTGCCCAAAACTTGCTCTTTCTTTTAATGTTTTTTTTTAGTTTTAACTGATTTTATTTTTGGGTTGTTATTATTAGTAGGTATTTTTGTAAGATGTGTTTTTTTTTAAATGTATTGTTTGACTTGTTTACCTAAGTTTAAATCATATAATATTATGATAGAAATATTTATGTGTAGCGCGGCATGTTTCACAAATAAAGTTATTATTATTATTAAAAATCTAGATGTTGTGGATTTCCGGACATCAAGATTGTGTGGGTGAAATTTGGAATTCTTACGCGATGCCCGGTGGTGTGATTCTGCCGCAGCTATTAATCCGAACAATTCCTCAGAACACTCCCCGTGGTAGATGCGGTAGAAAATGCAGAGCGATCCGACATCACTACGCAGCGCCAAGGAATCAAGCCGATTGGAGATCACATTATCATCGACGATTCGAGCCGCCCGGCGTTGGACGCCGGATCTGCGCCTTGTATAATTGAAGGCGGTGTGAAGGCATGAAATACTGCTTCGCCCTATTGAGCACGTCAAGTTCCTTAGAGGCTAGTTTCTTAGATGTTAATGAAGTATGATAAAAAAGTTATGAAGTTTAACCTACATCCTTATAATATAAAGGTTATAATTCTTGTATAACAGTTTGTAACACGGTTACAAAATAAGTCCCTGATAGTACAAACTTCACAACTTCAAAACTAGTGTCACATTAAATATTGATGAAACTACAATAATAAAATGGTTCATGAACAAACTTTTACTGAATATAAAGGTTTCTATTTTTACGATTGTTGAAGAAAAATAATTCTAATCTAATTGTCTTGTCTAAGAGATATTGAGAGTGCAAAAATAATCTGCTATCAGTTATTCGGCGTATATTTTTTTCGTTGACGCAGGGAAATGTTTTATGCATATAGCCAGGTACTTGATCCTATGTGGGACTCACACTTGGGCTGTGTATACCCAAATTAAAACCACTGCGAGCGCCTTCAGCCGCTCTTTCAGGGTCCCGAATCTGCAGGCAGCGATGTCGTTGAGGTAGACATCGCGTAGAACATAGCCGGTGCACTGTTATGTTATTGTAATACTGTTTCATCATTATCAACCTTTTCCCGCCTACTCGTGCCCACTACTACGTAGCCATCGCCCATTCAATTAGGCCCGGCCACGGGAGATTCTCGTCCAACATACGTCCAACAACGACAGATTATAAAAATAATCTGACCAGAAAAATAAAAACCCTCGCCATATTGCGGAAAATTTCAGAACTAATTTCTGTATGGACGGTATTATGTGTTAACGTAAAAAAGATGCAGTGGTGACACCACGCAGGGTTTATATATTTCTGGTCAGGCTAAACAAAGCAACATATTTTGACTAATTAAAAAATCAAACAAACCGTCTTGTAAAGAGGTTTATTTAACTGATAATAATAAAACAAATCAGTTGACTTGTAATTGGAATTTTAATTCACAAATCACAAATCTAAATTCTTGGCGCCCGGATTGCGGAATCCCATCTAATGGTTAAATAATAATTTTACGAACGTAAAAGTTATCTTACTCTGATTTCGCCCCAGAATTTAATCGATAATTCGACTATATAAACGCGAAAGTTTGTATATATAGTTGTTACTCAATTTACGCAATAACTATTGAATGGATTTTAATAAAACTTACAATAATATAGCTTATATATACATCGTAATATATAAGCTATATTATTGTAAGTTTTATTAATGTATATATATATTAATATATTATGATGTATATATAAGCTATATTATTGTAAGTTTTACTATATACACATCCATCCGAACAATATATAGGGGGAATATATCTCAGGGGAATGAGAAATACGCGGGAGAAGCTGCCACTGCTAGTCTCAATGTAAATTAAGTATCTATTTATGATATACCACAAACAGTAGTCGGAATTATGTATACTCTAAGGAATATACTGTTGGGGATTTTGGCAAGACAATCCTCATAAATATCAATCCCATTTTCAAAAGGTATAAAAAAGTTTAATAAATTCTTTGCCAAAAATTTAGAACTTAAAGCTATTAATACTCTACAACTTCTATATTATAGTATATCTCTATGCGAGCTTTTCTATTATAAAAATGGTGATTAATATCGCGTATTTCCTCCACGTGTTCTTATTAAAGTTTCTACCCGTCTAGGCGTACTAAGAATGATGTCATCGATGGACTCCTGGGATAGTTTCCGCCATTCCTCAACTACGGCGATTCGCAGTTCACTCACGTTGGCAGGAGCTGGAATTCTGGACTTAACTTTTCTTTTCAGCAAGTCACACACGTGCTCTATTGGGTTCATATCCGGTGATCTCGCCGGCCACTCCATAACAGTGATATGATAAGCTTGAGTTACCCGAGCCGTATGCAGCCGAGCATTATCCTGCATAAAAACAAAATCGGCACCGATATATGGGGCAAACGGTACGACATTTTCTTCTAAAACTTCTCTGATATAGCGGTCTGCAGTCAGACTGCCTCTGTCAATCACTACCAAGTCTGTGCGAGCTCCCAAACAAATGCCCACCCAAACCATTATTGATCCACCACCGTATGCAACTGTAGTTTCAAAATTTGTCTGAATGTATCGTTCTCCTTTGCGTCTGTATATTCTTTGCCTGCCGTCAATTTAATTTTAAGAGAATTCTGCACTCATCACTAAACAATACCTTACTCCATTGGTCCGCATTCCAAAGTCGATGTTCCTGAGCAAAAGTTAACCTGTTTCTACGATGATTTACCTCGAGCCTTGGAGCCTTGGCGGGCATAAATGAACCCAAACCAGCTTTAAATTAAATGACGTATAAACCAGCCAGCAACCTTATATGATACTGATATCAAACCTTTATTTTATGTTCCGCTAAATATGCCGGTGTGTGTATATATTATGTCATTATGCCATGTAATGTGTTTCTGATTCATTAAAGATAGAACGAAAAATTTGTCACAATTTTAGACATTTTATACTAAAAAAATGAGAGCTATCTTTGAAGCTCTAGCTACATGTATATTGTATACGCATAAAAAGCTCTGAATCTAATGAAATCGTAAAAGTGCGAGCGACGAGAGGAAAACAATCGTCAAAGTTCTCAGAAACGGTGCATAAATGAACAAGCCTCAACACGCATGTCTGTTGAAGAGGGCGCCATTGGTCATGGTACTTCACACTTATCGCGCGATGACCAAAGCTATCGCGGGCGCGTCCTCTCACATCAGAAAGATTTTCATATCGAAACAGTGAAATTTCATTCGCATGTTTTTGCGTTCGGTAAGTTTGTTTTATTGTTTTAGAATCGTAACATTTCATAAAATTGTTTTATTTTATTTGTTTGTGAAAAGTCTGCACGAGTTTTACGATGTATAAAAAGTTTCACATATTTTTACGTAAAGTTTTATGTACACTTTCACTTTGCGGATATTAGTTTAGTAGATGCTAAGACGTTGATTTGTAAAACGTGTTGTTAATATTTTAAAACTAACGTGATATAGGTAGCCAAGCTATTTAGCTTTAATTTATCGGAGTCCTATTTAATTAAATCCTTACTAATATTATAAATGTGGAAGCGTGGATGTTTGTTACGCTTTCACGCGAAAACTACTTAACCGATCATCACTCTTGGAGGTACTAGAAGTAACATAGGATACTTTTTATAAAAAATAACTAAAATCTTATCCTGCGCAGACGAAGTTGCGGGCACCAGCTAGTATTTTATAACTCAAAGTCTATTTGTACAATTGTTAAGATATTTAAAAATTTAGTTTAATTTTTTCCATAAACAAGGAAGCTATAAATATTTAAAGATCGTTTTAAATTTTCAGAAGCAAATAAATGCAATTTAATTATATTTCTACATAAACAAGTTGTAGGTACGTTGCTACTAGCAAAATATATAACATAATGTATAAATTATAGAGAAATCTAAATCTTTGCTCTAAGTGACTCTACAGCCTTGGTGCTTTAGCAGTAGCGAGGGTGTAATTTCACCATTGTATTGGCTTTGCCATCATCATTTGTTCATTTTTAAAAACAATGTCTAATTTTAGAAATGATAAGATAGTATTATACTACTTATTTAAATATGCATACGCATTAAACTGCATGTACGTTTGTTGATAAATATTTATTTTTAGCACATCATCATCAATCATCATCACCAGTTTTTAAAATATGATTTAAAATAACCCAATAGACATCCTACAAAATACCAAAATGAGCTACTAGACAAATATCAGGTTTCCCAACGGATTTCATTATATCAATTCTATCCTCACCGGTGGGAGGGAAGCGTGCCGTGCTCCTGGCTGTAGTGTAAAAAAAATAAAAAATGTTCCATCCAGTCGTAAGCCATCTAAATATACTCCATTTAACCTACCTTTTAGGGAAATTCGGCACTAATAAGTAGGAAAAGGAATAAGCAAAATTTCTTTCAACAAGCTGATAACTGCTTTAAAAAGTTTTGACACGGACTATAATTATTGAAAGTTAAATAAAAGCTTGAAAAATGATTCTCAAATCCATGAAACCTCATCCCATGTAACTCGTGAAAATTGTAACTATTATATTGGATAAAGGATTGCACGTTAATTGGATGAATATTTGCTAATTTGGGCACTTTGTGCAAGGCTAAACCCATTGCTAATGCTAAAGCCACTATATATATAGATAATATTAAGTGGTCGTGTTATTCACCGGCAATTAGGTGGGCTTTGATAAATAATTGTTATCAAGTTAGCCACACTACTTAGTGTTTTAGTTTAGCAGTCGTTCAACTTTATGAAAGTTGTGAAGGCAAATATTGCCATGTTTATATTTGACGACCTTTATGGCTCAATAGATAGCGCGTTGGCGCACAAGCCGGAGGTAGCAGGATTCAATTCCACCAGGAAACAAAAAGAGTTTTGTATTCCTGGGTCATAGATGTGTATTAATTATGTGTATTATATAAAAAAAATCATAAATATTTGTGTAGTATAAAAGTATTAAATATATTTCCGTTTTCTGGTATTTGTAATATAAATTCTTCGAGAACTTACGACGGGACCAGCTTGACGTGGTGTAAAAGCGTTTCATTGATTTTACTATATCGTTATAGGGCTCTACATAGCGCTCTTTCATTTTTTACCTAAATACCTATTTTTTATTTAGCAAAATAGCCCTGCTGTGTTCCTGAATAAATATGTAGAGTGTATAATACTGGATTAGAACCAAATTGATCAAAGCAGGCAATACAGAGACGGGTCACCCAGGCTTCTAATAAAACCCCACCATAGCCTTGTAGTGGCGGTGGGGCTCAGTAGTCTAAATTGAACCCAGCACCTTGGGCGAAGTAAATTGAGCCGAGGGAGCTGCTCTTTGTACCCTTCTTATAAGAAGAGGGGCCAAAGGGCAGGGGTTCTGACGTTGGGAGGGGTTGTTCTGTGGTGCGAGCAGTCCTCTGTGAAGGTAGCGTCGGTTCCTTCAGGAACTGACTAGCCGTTGAGGTGCCCTCTTTGCTCAACAGATCCAGGGCACCTCACCAATGGTGGCATTGGTGGCACTCGCCGGGTTTTAGTGGGTAGAGCTGCGTCCACTTACAAACTTTCAGGCGCAGCGAGTACCACATACCCGCCTGGGGAGACCCACTCCCCCGCGGGATGCCTCAGAGTGTTTCCCGGCGTTAAAGAAAAAAAAAGAAAACAGTTTTTCTACACTTATTTGGTCGGTAAGGTCCAGCAGTGAAAGCCGGCTGTTAGTAACGACAACTAAAGTGGTATAAATGTAGACCTATGAATGATTTCCAAAAAGGTGATCTTTTGCCATTGCATATTTTGTCGCGAACTCGATATTGAATACGAGTTTTGAACTAACTTATGGATTGTCTAAACAAATACTCTTTCTTGTATTTGGCGCCCTACTTTTATTCCGGATTTTATAGTGATATGCGTTTGGAATATCGATGTAATCGTCAATCGACTAACATCGAGATAATAGTTATATATTACTAGCTGTTGCCCGCAACTTCGCCCGTGTTAACTTGGGTCCAAAAAATAAAAATAAAACATTTCGGGTGAGCCACCTTAACACTTATGGGGGTGAAAAATAGATGTTGACCGATCCTCAGACCTACCCGATATGCACACAAAATTTCATGAGAATCGGTCGAGCCGTTTCGGAGGAGTTCAATTACGTACACCGTGGACACGAAAATTTTATATATTTGAGATAACCTGAATTAATATAAATATAAAACAATTTTGACTCTTATTTATTTAGGTCTTATGAAATTGCCGTTTTGTATGAAAAAATTTAAACGTTTTTTTTTCACGTATTTTTTATTTGTATTAATCGAAGTAATCACCCATGCAATCAATGCATCTTTGCCAACGCAGTGGCAGTTTATTTATGCCCTTGTTAAAGAAATCAGCTGGACGGGAGGCAAAAAATTCTTCAAAGGCATTTTTTACTGCCTCTCGGGTATTTAATTTTTTTCCCGCCAAGAAGTTATCCAAATTTTGGAAAAAGTAGTAGTCTGTAGGCGCAAGGTCTGGTGAGTAGGGCGGATGACGGAGAGCTTTCAACCCCAGTTCTTGCAACTTGGAGACCGTCTGCTGTGCAGTATGAGGTCGTGCTTTGTAATGCAGGAGCAGCGGAGACGAGCGATTAACCAATGCTGGTTGGAGATGTACCAGCTTCTCCATCATTGTGTTCAGTTCTTCACAGTACACATCTGCAGTAATGCTCACCCCATTTGATAAGAAGCTGTGATGAATCACACCGGCGCTAGACCACCAAACTGTGACCATCACTTTTCTAGGGATAAGTTTTCGTTTAGGGCATTGTTTAGGTGCTGAACCAGGATCCAACCAACTTGCTGAGCGCTTGAGGTTATCAAACAGAATCCATTTTTCATCGCAGGTAACAATGCGATTCAGAATTCCTTCATTTGTGTGTCTGTTGAGCAGTGCAAGGCACGTCTCGACGCGTACTTCACGCTGGCGTTCATTGAGTTCGTGGGGCACCCATTTGTCAAGCTTTTTTACCTTGCCAATTTGACGGAAATGGACCGATATTGTTTTGACGCTAACGTCGAAAGCTGCTGCTAATTCAGCCGTAGATTGTGTATCATCAGCTTTCACAATCACCTTTATTCGTCATTGTCGATTAAAGTCTTCGGACGACCGCGAGGTTAATTTTTCAGGTCGAAATTTCCAGAACGGAAGCAAGCAAACCAATAACAGGTGGTGCGTTGGTTTGTACTGTTAGCTCCGTAAACGTCATTGATGTTGCGTGCCGCTTATGCCGCGTTGCTGTCATGTTGGTACTCATATTCCATAATTAGGTACTTGAATTTTTAAAGTATCCATGACGAAAAAGATTTAAATGCGATGAAAATGTAACACTAATCAATAAACAAATGACTACTTTTGGAAAAAGAATTCCATGTTTTTTTTAAATAAAATTAATTTGTAAATTATTATTTACAAACAAAAATTATTATTTGCTGAAACTTTAAAAATACATAAATTTGCTGAAAACTAGTAAAAACATTTAATTGTACTATAATTAACAGCATTCGCTTATTACATGCATTCCGATAAACATAATATTAACATGATTTTATGTTTTAGCTTTTCCTGTGTGTATCGACGTAATGGAATCTTTTAAACTTATAGTTTACTCACTTA
Organism: Helleia helle; assembly: GCA_963853865.1. Lineage (NCBI taxonomy): Eukaryota > Metazoa > Arthropoda > Insecta > Lepidoptera > Lycaenidae > Helleia > Helleia helle. Next base: position 14,861,686 of record OY971420.1, read on the forward strand.
TCATTGACTTTTGATAATGTAAAATTCTACAAACAAAAAGTCTAGTAAAAAAATCAGAGCATTTCCCGGCGTAAAATAAAAAAACTAAAAAGTCAGAAAGATCTTGGTTTTTTTTGCTAAGCAGTCTCAATAGTGTGTTCCAGCTTCGGACGCCGTGATGAGTCAGTCAAAAAAATGTATTTCAATGGTAGATCAATTTGATTTGTTTCTGAGTAGGATGACGTCAATAAAAATCTTACGCTTTTATTTAACGACTAACTGTTGCCCGCAGCTTCGCCCGCGTTAACTTACTCAACTTAATTACTGTTAGTCACAGCGTAATGCTATATAGCCTGTAGCGTTCCTCGATGAATGGGCTATATAACACTGAAATAATTATTCAAATTGGACCAGTAGTTCCTGAGATTAGCGCGTTTAAACAAACAAACTGTTTAGCTTTATAATATTAGTATAGATATGGACGTATTTTGCCGGCTAGGCTCCGCAACGCCCCATAAGGATTTTCGTTCCAAAAATAATATATTTAAGAATAATAAAATTATGGTTCATCATCATCATCATTTTCATTATCATCAGCCTCTATCCGTCCACTGCTGAACATAGGCCTACCTCAATGAACGACTCAAAGAGCACCTCAGCGACAGGCTGTCCCCGGGCAAACACTACTCCTCGTAAGGGGAGACTTCCCGACCGCCACTAAGCAGTCCCATACTGGTTTCCATCCTGAACCCGACACTAGCACAATGGCGTTAATCGATGCGCATTTAAGTAGCGCCTCCTACGCACATCTATTACTACGGGTTTGCCTGTGCGTTGATAAATCAGTAAATCATTTTTGCCTTTATATAATATCAGATTTTATTTCAGATCAAAAAAAAACTACAAATCTTCTATGCCTCAACGTTGCCTATGCGCGATAACCGAGTTCATCCGGATTAGCCCTGTCAACTCATTGATGCCTTGCCTAGAGGTAGATGGGCAATGCAAATAAGAGGCATGCCTTATTTGCGTTGCGTTGATAGGCATCACAAATAATGTAAGGTGCCTTTATTGGGTTGCTTATCCTAAAGCGTAAGAAGGTAACTGCCGTTCTTCCTGAAACCCCGTTTCACGGGAGGAAAAAGTAGGATCGTGGTACCTACCGGTATTACTACCGGTCCTGTCATGATCACAAAAAAATAATATCATCCTTAATTTCCATTCATATTACATAAAATCGTAATAAACTAGGAAACAAATTAGTAAGACATTCTAATTGTTGTTCAACAACTCATCACGGGTAATGGATTAATCCCTCAAGTGCTAATACTGACGTAGCAACTCATTTCTATGGTGTCATTAAACATTTCATAACACGTTGTAATGGTATGTTGGACTGTGTTAAGTGGGTGATAGACGTACGACATACGAAATTAATCAGCTCTACGTTGGTGACACACGTGAAGCTAACTTACTCTGTATTGCGATGTCATCGACAGAAGTAGCTTTGTTATTAATGAATTATATCGTTAAAAATATTGATACTTTTTTTTTATCAAATTATTATTGATAAAATTATGAGCAAAATTACAAACTTGTCAGATCGCCAACGAACTGTCTCGACGGTTTTAAAGTATGCATACTTATACCACACCAGAGAAAAAGCCTTCTCATCGAGCCACAAATTTGGGAACTTACTCGCACGTCGATCACCCCCTTTAGTGAAACATGACTTAGTGACACATGATGTCAAATGCTTAACGTCAGTTGAATGTTTAAAAAATATGACCCAACTAAAACAACCCCTTTCTTTTGAAGTCGTGGGGAAAATGATGGGCATAACTGTATGATGAGAATGGTAGACAATGGAAAGAGGAGGCAGAAAAAAAGGAAAGCCTATGCTCAGGTGTGGGCAATGACAGACTGCTGATAAAGAAAATTTGAAGTTGGTTAAAACGTAATTTAAGTAGTAAAGATGTATAAATTGACACCTCAACAAATTAAACTGTTTAGCAGCGTATATATACATACAAAACATAATCCTGTTTCGGTTGTGCATTTAATTGTCTGACCAAAATCTGAAGTCGTCACAACCTTCTTGACTCTCAATTTAATTATATCGTAAATACAACTCGCTATTATGATAAAAAAGAGAGGTGTCAAGGGACACCCGGATGGAACGAAGTTCCTTTCGATTAGTTAGTGAAGGAATTGTAATAAAAAACAAAAAAAAATGTGTAAGGAAAATAATTATTCGGGTAGGTATAAATATTTTATGATTTTTATCGATAAAAATCAAAGCATCTCCCGGCGTAAAATAATAAAAAAAAAACAAAAAAAAAGTCGCCGGGATCGGTGGGATTTGGAATTTTAGAACTGGGGTTTTTCAGTAAGCAGCCTCAATAGTATAACAAAAACAGCTACCGACGCAGTGATGTGTCAATCAAAAAGCCGCACGGCTTACAACTATAGCAAAAAGTGTCGTTCCAACTTTTCATCTTATTTTTTTCCGTCTAGCCCCCTTTCATAACGCGCGACAAGGAACTACGTTCCAATTACGATAATTGCATGTCACATTATACTTATTAAATTAAATTGTAACGCAAAAAGACAATGTAATAAAATTTTATATGATTTATGCACATCACAGTGCGGTGGGCGGCCCAGCTAATTGGTCCAAACTATAAACAAAAGCCATAGTTGCGGCTCAACTGCCCGCGTATAAATCTTTAAGTATTCTTTGGACCTTTTACGTTTAAATTCATGTCACATACGCCGTTATACCATAATAACAAAACGTGTTTCTATGCAGTTATCTTTATTTTTTAATAGTTCCCATGATTAATTATATCGAAAAGATGCGATTACCATAAAAAAGTCAAAATGGCCAAATTGTTAGTTTGGCTCTTATACATAGGACTCATCGATTAGGTTTGTACTCCTCTTATAAGAAGAGAGGAGAAAAGAGCAGGGGGCAAGGGGTGAGGATGGGAACCTCACCCCATTGTACTGTCCCGACGTTGGGAGGGGTTGTTCTGTGGTGCTGGACAACCCCTCTGTGGAGGTGGCGTCGGTCTCTTGCGGGGCTGACTAGCCGTCGAGGTGCCCTGTTAGCTTAACAGATCCGGGGCACCTCACCAAGGCGGCACTGGTGGCACTCGCTGGGTTTTAGTGGGTAGAGCTGCGTCCATTTACCATATTTCGGGTGCAGCGTGTTCCACATACCCACCTGGGGAGACCCACTCCCCAGGCGGGATGCCTCAGAGCATTTCCCGGCGTAAAAGAAAAAAAAGGGCCCTATCGATTGCTTGAGTAAAAACCATATCTATTTTGGTCTTGCTATATTTTCTTAGAGGTTAACCTCCATCTAGATGAAACAACGATGCCTTTGGCGTGGCGTGGGATCGGCCGTCTTAGCGTTTATAGAAAGCCCGTGTAAAGCAGCGAAATAAGAAGCGCTATTTAATGATCATCATTAAATATAATTATATTTTTTTTATCTTATAAATGCAATCTGCTACCCAACCGATATATTATGTCCAAGATCTCTGATTTATGCAACGTATATGAATCTTAGAATCCATATTTAATTGTGTTTTGAATGCTATCGTATTGTTTTGTTTTTCGAATGTTTTGTAATATTGAAATAAGTGGGTCGAAGTTATTTTATTCATTATTATTATACTTAATTATTATTAATTTTTATTCAATATTATACGGAATTAGTAGATTGATTGGAAAATCAAGCCTACTACCGGTTTTGAAGTCCACTCAGAAGAACCGGCGAAACAAGGCCAAATTAATCAGTATGTAGATTACATTGTTTGATATAGTTAAGTTTATGGTTATAAAATGGAGCTAATGCATATTGTAATTAAATAAGCCACCAATGTGTCGTTGCTAAAAGCTTTTATTGATAAAATGTATAAAGGGAATGAAATTGTTGGTTTGCTTTCTACTTTGCTATTTTCAGCAAAATAATTTCTGTAAGCAACATTAAATGGACATATTTAATTGATGATAGACGAAATTGTATAAAAATGGTAAGTGTAATAGTGAAACGACTGCAATCAACTTAAAGGGTTGTAACAAATAATAATTATATGTGGGACACACACATTTATAACAACACATATTTTTCCAAACATATACTACACTATATTTTCATAATAATGTCACTATAAAATACATTATACTTACCTATAATAATACGTATCAATATATACTTGAAAATTAATTTCAAAGCGTAATATGCATAGTAGGAAGAAGCAACAACGTCAAAAGGAAACCAATGTTAACAAATGCTAAAATCTTTACGATCTAAATAAAACGGCACGAGTAAATATTCTTAAGTTATTCAGTGAGCAAATAAAATACAGTCTGTTATCTCTCGGCAGATGGTTTGTATTACATAAAGGAGGAATGTCTTACACTATTTTTAATTAGATACAAACACACCTTAGTAAGCGGCGGTCTGTGGTCTCGCACAGACCTCAATTTATAATATATACGATTAATAAGTGTTTGCCTGTATCTTTTTAAGAGTAAAAATGGGATTTAGTGAAAAACACACTCAATGCGAAAAAAGTAAAAATGTCGATGCTAATAGAGAAGAGACGGTCAGAGAAAGAGAAGTTGATTATGATGAGCTTTTATCATCTGCTGGCGAATTCGGACGCTACCAAATGTTACTATTCATCTCAACCTTTCCCTTCTACATGTATGGAGTGTTTTCTTACTTTGCTCAACTCTTTATAACTGAAGTGTCACCAAACCATTGGTGCTGGATACCCGAACTCGAAAATTTTACAGACATTGAAAGAAGACATTTGGCGATTCCTGCAGATGAAAATTCAAGATTTGGCTATTCACAATGCTCTGCCTATGTGGCTAATTGGACGGAAGTTATTAAAACAGGCCAGAAACCAAACAGTACATGGAGTACACAAGATTGTCAGTTTGGTTGGGAGTTCAATAAAACTGAAATACCATATGCAACGATTTCGAGCGAACTAGGATGGGTTTGCGAGAAAAGCAGCTATCAAGCAACTGCTCAATCATTATTTTTTGTTGGTTCGATGCTTGGAGGAGTTTTATTTGGGTGGATAGCTGACAGATATGGTAGGTTGCCAGCAGCAACTCTAAGCAACTTAATCGGCTGTGTCGCAGGGGTTGTTAGCATTTTTGCTAGAAACTTCACAGAATTTTCAATATGCCGGATCTTAATGGGAATGTCTTACGATAACTGTATGATGATGATGTTCTTGCTTGTTTTGGAATATGTAGCTCCGAAATACAGAACTTTAATAGCTAATTTGCCATTTGCTATATTTTTCACTCTCGGTGCCGTTTTATTGCCATGGATCGCTCTTGCATGTGATGATTGGAAAGTTATTAGTTTAGCCACAAGTATTCCAATGGCGCTTTCACTTATAGCTCCATTTGTTATTCCTGAAAGTCCAAGGTGGCTTTTATCAAAAGGTAGAGTTGATGAGACTATTAATAAAATTGTAACAATTGGAAAATTTAATAAAAAAGAAGTTCCACCAAAATTGATAGAACAATTTAAAACATCGCTTCAAAAAAAAGGTAAAGAGGAAAATTTGAGTTTTTTTAATATATTGAAGAGACCTTTACTACGAAAAATTTTCATATGTATGTGCTTGGAGTACATGTGTTGTATGATGATATTTGATGCCCTTGTGAGAAGTATCGGAGGTTTCGGGTTTGACTTTTTCTTATCTTTTACTTTCTTGTCAATGACTGAATTTCCTTCATTACTTTTAATTTCATTTATTTTAGACTTTACTGGTAGAAAGTGGATGTCAATTTTTTCCTTTATAATGTGTTGTATTTTTAGTATTTTAAGCGCATTTGTTAGTAAAGGTTTAGTGTCAGTATTATGTGCTGTTGTTGCAAGATTTTTTATCAACATGTGCTGTAATATTAGTATGCAATGGGCCACTGAAATGTTGCCCACCCCTGTAAGAGGATCTGGAATGTCTATTGTTCATATTAGTAGTTTTATAGGTACTATTATATCACCGTATATAGTATATTTAAACAACTTCCTAAGTTGGCTTCCTCTGGTTGTGATTGGGGGGGTTGCAGCTTTTGGTGCATCTCTGGCATTTGTATTACCTGAAACAGCCAGAAGAGATATGCCACAAACTTTTGATGAGGCAGAAGACTTAATTAAGAACCAAAGAATATTTGATATTCCATGTTTAAATAATCAAAGTGATGGCGATGTTATTGGGCAGGTAAATTCATCTTTTGAAATGAATTGAGAAATCAATCATTTATGGATTTGAATCTAATAAGATATTGACACAAATACTTTATCTTATATCTTTAAATGAGCAATTCTTGTATATATAATTGGAATCTCGGAATCGGCTCCAACGATTTTCATGAAATTTAGTATATGGGGGGTTTCAGGGGCGATAAATCGATCTAGCTAGGAATAATTTATAGAAAATGTCATTTTATTAAAAAAAAAAAAAAAAAAAAACCCAGCAAAGCTCGGTCATCCAGGTATTATTTATTAATGGCAATGCGAACTACAATTTAGTATGTATTGATGTTTTTAAACAATCTAGACGTAATTTTTGGTGCTCAACGTAAAGCGTGGTGTAAAATATTTGTTGTTACAGTTATAATAACTACTTATTTTAGGTTTTGTTATTAATAATAATTATCCAGATCTTTGTATTTTACTGCTGCTATAAAAGGAAAATATAAATACAGTTACAATATTATAAGTATGTAAATAGATAGTGAAACTTCAAAAATAAAAGATCACACAAAACATGATGCTGTTATATTTAAAATGAAAATTAAATAAAAAAATGTATTCTGTAATAGTATATTTATTTCAGACCTCTACTTTGTATTTTATGTACAATCAGTGTACAATTATTATTGTCACTTTACGCTTAGCGAAATAAATAGTGTAAAAATAATTATATTTTAAAATTAATAATAAAAATCTGAGATTGTTTAAGGTACAATCTCAGAGTTCATTCTCAAACATCATAATTTATTACATTTAACAGTATTATAAATTTACTAGCTTGCTAGCCCACAGCTTCGCCTGCGTTAACTTTACAACCGTATCCAGATTGATGATGATTATTTTAGCCTATGTATTATGCCTATGCCATTTCAACTTTCAGCCAAATTAGTTCAGCCGTTTTGTCGAGAAAGATCAACGAACATCCAAACTTACAAACTTTCGTCTCTAATAGTAAGTAAGATTAGTAAGATTATTGAGGAAATTGATTTTTTTAATGTTGGATAGGCAAACTAGCAAACGTACCACCTGATGGTAAGTGGTCGACATCGTCCATAAACATAAACTAGTTTACCTGGAACGAGCCCAGGCAACTCATCTATGTGTTGCCTATCCTGAGACAAGATGTTAAGTCTCGGTGCCAGTAATTACTCTGCCTGTCTTGCCCTTCTCTCCGAAACACAGCGAAGCTGTTTCACGGGAGAAACAAGCAAGATGGTTGTACCCATGCAGCCGGGAGCGCAGCACAGCGCTTCCCTCCCACCGGTAAATAATTTATATTAAATCTAAATGCGAAGACTGAGTAAGGAAAACCAATTTATCTTTGTCAGGTTTATGTTGCATAGGCACAATGAAATCCCATTCCAGCCATATCTAATACAATATCATCATCATCGTCGTCAACCTCTATCCGTCCACTGCTGAACATAGGCCTCCCTCAATGAACGCCAAGACGGCCGATCCCTTGCCACCCGCATCCAACACGGACATAGGCACAATACAATATACCTATATAATATCCAAGCCATAATGAATGAGCAGTTTACTAGAATAGGATGTGAAAATTTGGCGCGCCATGGTAGTGAAATCGACTCGAATGGCGTCATGGGGAATGATGTTGTGTAGATATACATAGACTTTTATTAATTACTAACCGTTGCCCGCAGCTTCGCCTGCGTTAACTTCGATTTATAGCCGTAGCCTAGATACACTTTATAACATTAGCTATGTGCCAGTGAAAGTCCCATCAAAATAGGCCTAGCCTTGACTTGGAGACAGACCTCAAAAGACCTTGTAAGGCACTTGGAGTGTCTGATTGTAATATTAAAATAACCCATTTTTATTGTATTTTATTTATCTGTATAGATTATGATCCGACTATATATATTATAGAGAATACTATTTATTCAGACGCACCACTCACCAACAACGATCGCAGACATCCCGCTGACAGGCAAAATAGAGTTTGAAGTTTATTTATCGTTCCTTCTTCTTCTTTTGGAACAGGCTAAGACCAAAGGCCATGCTGCCTGTTATTTTTTTTCCGAAATTGCTCTTTAATATTGATTATTTTATATTAATTTAGGATAGAAAATCGGGGCAAAAAAAACCTTTATTTTTTTAGGAACTTATTATTTATTTTTAATTAAATAAATTAATTTTCACAAACTAGTTTCTTCCCAATTTTTCATGTTTCTTTATCTTCTTTATACTTTCCTCGTCCTACTAGCCTATTGATCTTTTTTTTTGTAACTGCCAACCATCTGAAACAGAAAAAAGAATATTCAAAACATATCTACATATAGAAATAACTGGCCCTTTTTTTTCTTTAACGCCGGGAAACGCTCAGAGGCATCCCGCCTGGGGAGTGGGTCTCCACAGGCGGGTATGTGGGACTCGCTGCGCCCGAAAGATGGTACGTGGACGCAGCTCTACCCACTAAAACCCGGGAGTGCCACCAGTGCCGCCTTGGTGAGGTTCCCCCGGATTTGTTAAGCTAACAGGGCACTTCGACGGCTAGTCAGTCCCGCAAGTGACCGTCGCCACCTCCACAGAGGGGTTGTCCCGCACCACAGAACAACCCCTCCTAACGTCAGGACAGTACAATGGGTGAGGTTTCCATCCTCGCCCCTTGCTCTTATGTCCCCTCTTCTTATAAGAGGGGTACAAAGAGCCCCCTCGGCTCAATTAGCTTCGCTCGACGTGCTGGGCTCACCCTAGGCTATTGAGCCCCACCGCCACGTCAAGGCCTGAATCATGGTGGGGGAAGTGACTGGCCTGTTGGTCTAGTGGTAAGTGACCCTGACTGCTTAACCAGAAGGTCGTGGTTTCAATTCCCACCCAGGACAAATGATCAAATGAAATGTGATGAGCATGATCATATGTTCTGTGTCTAGGTGTAGTTTATCTATAATATGTATGTATTTAGAAATATATAAGTATGTATCAGTTGTCTGGTTACCATAAGAACAGGCTCTGCCTAGTTTGGGATGAGATGGCCCAACATATTTAAAAAAAAAAAAATATATATTGAAAGTTTTTCATAGATACTGGACTCTTATGTAAAAATATCATATTTGTATTAATAATATTATTCTAGTGCAGTGGACTACACTATGTTAGATAAAGAATCTCATTCACTTTCTAAATACAAATTCAGTAGAATTAGAAACCGTTGTATTGAAGCATTCACATATGAAAATGTGGTTCCAATTTCAGGTCAATTTCTCAGTTACATTTACGTTGGGGGCCATTTACTTAACTATAACTTATTTAAAATTCATGAAGTTGCATTCTATACAGAGAAAATAAATTATTATGAATATTCACTTAAATCCATTAATAACTTACCAATAAGACTGACACACTAAATGGTTTTTCCTCTGAGCATCTTTAATTTGTCTGTGTCAACATTAGATATTCTATATTTTAAGCATCAGGCGGTCGTTATATTATTAACAAAATGTTCTCCACTGTAACGGCAACTGAAACAATTGTACTCACAATTTATTCCAACACTAGTTTCGTGCCTCGTTGCACCAACTAATAAATAAGAGATCAAATATAATTTAGATAAATATAAATACCAATTTAATTAAATTCTAACAAAAACTAGGTAAATATTTTTCATATATTATGTGAACGGAGATTCCTAAACGCATAAGAGAAGCAAAAAGGCAAATGCTACAAATGATTTTCCAATGTTATGGAAGTAATAACACTACTAGTAGACGTCTGGCTACTAACAAACATGGGATATTAATAAATAATAAGGATTCCTTTTTAAATTTGCCAGTCAGAAAATAAATATATTATTAAAGTTAGTAAATTCTATAATGGATTCTCATAATAAATTAAAAATTTTGAAAAAGTTATGAAACCATAATTTTTCCTTTAATTTTATTGTACTGTATATTTACATATTATTATATTCATACTTACAGGATCAGTTAAATAGTTAAGAACTGTAGATACAACTTGGTCAAGCATTTGCTCCATCTGTTTGTGACAGTCTTCTCCAGCTGATAATTTATTATATTACATGTAGGATCCAACAATTTGCAATGATCATAGTACATAAGTATATAAATTCTCTTGCAATTTAAACATGATCAAAGAGTGGCACAGATTCTGTAACATGAAAATATATTTTTGGGTACATTAATATGTAAGGAAAGTTTATGGATTATTAGTAGATTATATAGGGACTGTATGATAAGCTTAAAAAATTGGGGGTTATATTGACATCAAAAATTTTCATAAATTTTCTAAGTCACCGCCCATAGCGCCCCTAAGGCTACACCTCAACCGATTATTGGTTCGTAATATAAAAATATAAGATTCATAACGAAAACAAGTTCATATTCACTCGCCAGAAGTCACAAGAAGAGAATTTGTTGGAGACTGGAGTCCCGGTATTTCTGATTGCAGGAACAAAGTGGGACAACCAGAACTCATACTACGTGTCTTTCCTGTGTTTGTGGTATAAACTCGCCATTTCCATTTTCGAAGTCTTTCTCACAATTGGGCATTTTGTGTAAGAAAATCCCCCCGCTTACTAAGACATTAGGTTAACAACTTAAAAGTTTTAGTTTTTTGTGATATATGGACCGAAAATATATGGAAATCACTTTCACATGTAAGTTCAACACAAAAATAGTAAACACAAACAAGTTTACTAAATACAAATATAACATTATTGTAATTTTGTAATACGACGTAATAATAAGACTAAAATATGGCGGCTATTTTTGACATATTATACTAATTGAATTTAGTTCCATAAATATTTAATAGAGGCGCTTCAATTTTGCTCTCAGCCGCCATTCCTGCGGGAAGTCTACTTGTCAATGTTAGGTAGTTTGTACCCCGTGAGCCTTTTTATAATATTATGTAGATTGTTTGATGGATGAAAACCAGTTTGCGGGGCTCAAACCGGGTCGATAATTATAATAATTCGTAAGAATACCTAATGATTTTATGATAATGTCTACTAAACTACTATAAAAGTACTACGTTAATTTCTTCAAAATAATAATAAATCCTCGAAGGCAAAATTTTTCAGTTTACAGAGCAAATAACTTGTGATTCATAAAAAATATTTTATAAATGACACTACTAATAATTTTTATATGAAGACAGATAAAATTATTTTTATTTATTTAATATTCCTTTAAATATGTATAGTTTTATTTTAATATATAATATATATTATATATAAAAATATATATATATATATATATATATATATATATATATATATATATATATATATATATATATATATATATATTAAATATCTTTATATATATTTCTTGTGTGCGTGTGTATGTCACTGAACTCCTCCTAGACGGCTGGACCGATTTTGATGAAATTTTTTGTGTGACTTCAAGGGGATTCGAGGATGGTTTAGATTTACATAAAACATATTTTGTACAGGACAACGTCTGTCGGTGCCACTAGTATAATATAAATATATATGTCTAGTAGTAGATAGTAGGGGTCAGTACAATCTAGAGTGAGCCCAGCATCTTGGGATAATTGAGCCGAGGGGCCACTTTGTACCCCTCTTATAAGAAGAGCGGTACATATACCCCATTGTACTGTCACGACGTTGGGAGGGGTTGTTCTGTGGTGCGGGACAACCCCTCGGCGGTGGTGGCGTCGGTCGCTTGGGATACTGACTAGCCATCGAGGTGCCCTGTTTATTTATTAGATCCGGGGCTTCTCAACAAAGGCGGCATTGGTGGCACTCGCCGGGTTTTAGTGGTTAGAGCTGCGTCCAATTACCAGCTTTCGGGCACAGCGAGTCCCACATACCCGCGTGGGAGACCCACTCCCCTACGGGATGCCTCAGAGCATTTCCCGGCGTTAAGATAAAAATAGTATCAAATACGTAATAGAGCCTTTACAAGCAAATGCATAAATATTTAAATGACGAAAGAGATAAAATATTAGGTAATTATAATGTAACAATTAAGGCGCTGTCTTACCTCAACATTCACAATACTGGGTTTCTTTGAAGTTCGCATACGAGGGAACTCAATGAAAATATCCCACACAAAAAATATACAGATCATAGAAAGAAAACTTTAAACCGATTAGAATATTAAATATTTGTCTAAGTCTAAGTCTTTATTGTGAAGCAAATTACGATTTTTATATACCACGTCATTATAGTTTATTTTGGAGTCGGTGTCAGCCAAGGTAGGTAGGTAGGGTACAGCAAAAAATACGACACCGACTCCAAAAGTAACTATAATTACGTGGTATACGCAAAGTTTGTACATTAGTAAAAGATTAAGTTGACTATAAATTGTAAGCACAACAATTAAAGAAACACAGTTATTTTATTACTAGTTTAGTTTAGTATTTTTGAAGTCGGTTTAAATTTTTTGTTAAACGTTTTTATTTCTTAATTTTTAGTGATTCCGAAATTAGTCGTCTTGGCGTTCATTGAAGGAGGCCGTGAACCAGTGGACGGATAAAGGACGATAATGATGATGATGATTACGATGACCGCCACATACTATGGTGTCCTACCAAAGCATCCTATACAATTGTTACATCGACAAGTAATAAAATGAACATATCAGCATATCGTCGAGGTAAAAGAAATCAACCAAATAGGCATTATTTGGAATAACTAAAAAACGGCTTGTCAGATCTTAATAAAATGGGACCAAATTGGAAGCACCAGCTTTCAAACAAAAAATAACCATCGAAATCCATTCAAAAACGGCGGAGTAATCCGTGTTTCATACATACAAAAAAAAACATACAGACGAATTGAGAACCTCCTCTTTTTTTAAAGTCGGTTAAAATTAAACTTTGTCGTCGAAATTGCCTGTATTTTCAGTGGTAACAACATTTTTTAAAAGAATAACATAGGAATATGGTTTTATTAAAACTTAAACCACACAAAATATTGAATCTAATGCGTATGCTCTAAGTTTTCTAAGGAAAACCCGCAAAAATGTTTATTTGCTGCCTAGTTACAACTTTAAAATAAAAATGTTCTTTGCAATTTTCAACCTTATTTAACTTCTCGTAAATGTAATATTTGTATGCGCGGTATCACATATCAAATCGACATTTTTAAATCGTAGTCATTCCGTGCCTTAATGGGTATTTGAGCGAAATAAACTATTATGAAGTTTAATGATTATAACTATATTCGCTAAAATTATAAGAATAATAATATAATCATTATTAAGTTTATATATGTGCGTCCTTTACTCGTTTTAATTCGTATCTAACAGTTTAAATTATATTTGGTAAATATCAAAGTACCTTATCTTTGAACAAACTCAAATAATATAAATGTTTTATTTTTATAACCACAATATATAGCTGGCATTTGGGTATTTTATGACATGTTTAAAGTTGTGTGATGAATGCCATCATCAATATCATCTCTATTTATACAGAGGCTTATTTCAGTGAATGCTAAGATTGTTGATATCCAGTTACTCGTCTTGAATCGGTCAGTGCTGGGAATTCAATTTCCTATCAATGCAGATATTGACCGTAGTCCGAACATATATACTATAACTAGCCAATACAGTGGCTAATAATAATATTATTATTTTGTTAGGCTATTTATAATATATTTAGTGTTCATCTTTAGAACAAAGTGACATGTGACCACGGCAATCCTCTAAAAAACACCGTGAAAGAAACCCTATGTATAAAACACATTCAAATACACTGCGTGAGCTATTTATATTATATAATATTATAAGTAGACGATAACAATAAAATACCTAGTTTGTAAGAACATAACAATTTCAGGTGCGAATATTTTCTAGTTTCATACTTTCTAGGGCGTCTTTTTAGTACTCGGGTTTTTGAACTTATCTTTTTATAAAATATCATTTAGTTTATGATTTAGAATACAAGGATGTATGAAAAAATTAATATAAAATTCGATCATCCAGATTCGTATAGGTAAAATAATTAAAAGTCTCTTTATAATTTATCATAACTAAAACCACTGCTGGGCTTAGAGCCTAAGGATTAATATATTATAACTATATCTCTTATCTATCTATATCTATTATAATAATAATATAATATAATAAGCGTAGGTATACCTACGCTTATTATTATTTAGTTAGGATATAGCCTGACAAGGAAAATAAAAAGCCTCGCCCTATTGAGGACAATTTTGGAAGTAATTTTAGTGTGGACTATAGTATGGGTTACCATAAAAAAGATGCAGTGGCGACATCAATGCAGGGATTATGTATTTCTGGTCGGGCTAGACTTATACCGATCATAATCGGTGTATGAGGTATAAAATATGATCAGTTTCATGACTTTAGCCATATTGTTCGACTCTCAATTCATTATTCAAGTTAAGGCGGGGCTGTCCGAGAACTGAATTTAGTATTGAGCTCGAAGCCGCGTCGAGCGCTTTGGCAGCGAGTGAAACCACATATTTATTTAATTGAAGGGAGGGATTTATAAAAAAATAATTTATGTCGACCGACAACGACGACGTTTCTACGAAGTTTATTATGGTGTAAGTTTTATTGTACAGAGCCTTATATTACTCAAATAAAATGGGTTTTTCATCTCAATTTTGACCTATCTTTGCATTTTTTTAATGCAGCAAAATATAAGTAATCGTGTATGGAATGATCGAAATATTATGATGAAGGAGTGTTAAATAACATATTTTTTCAATACCTAAATCGGTTTAGTTTCTAAATAAAACATAATTCAAAATGCCATTTATCGCGAAAGGCCCGCCTTAAGGCGAGTCACCGGGACTCTCGGGGTAGCGAGCATCGCAGTGTCTTGTGAAAACATTAGATAACATTTGACAGATAGCATTCAAGTTATGAGAAAAATTTGAATACAATAAATATAGGACTGGAGATTAAAAAATAGCACGTTCTCTGTAGTATTTAAAATTAAATATTAGTTATAGTTTTTATTTTAGCATGTTTCCCGGATTTTTTTATGATCAATTAAAGTATTTGTATATTGTATTATTAAATATGTATTGTAATAATCAATTTCAGTCTTATTGTGTAACTAATTAGACAATATCTTTAGGTGTCCTTTAGACAATATATTTAGGTGTCTCTGATATTTTTTGACTAGTACATCAGAATCAAATTGTATCTTAAAATTTTGTCAAAAGACGAAAAACTTTTTTTCCGTTTACCCTGCGGTGACTCGCCTTAATTCCTTATTTACATAATAATTACATACGTAAACAAACACATATCTTCAAGACTTATTTCCAGATAGAAAACATTATTGGAACGAAAATACTTGCCCTTGACGATCAATGGAATAATTGGGATATTTTCGTGCAAAACGTGGACGAGACAAGCACGTGTAAGCCTACGTAAGTTCACGGGCTTCTTTTCATTCTTATTCTTGACTGAGACCAATTTCGATAATATACAATATTTGATCAAATAATTTCCCTCGATAATTGATAATGTTGTTTTTTAATTTACTCGAATTACACTCATTATAATGAAACAAGTTTTATATAGATTTTTTTGCGGTTTAATAATTGTTTTATATGCCCGATGTATTATAGGCTTTACTATGGTCACAGGAATCATGTCAGGACAGGTGACAGAATGTCACATCATTTAGTAAAGTATCTATCCGTTTGCCCTTTTTATATTAAAAAAAAAAACACTTAATAAACCATGATAAAATCCGTAAAAATTATTTCACTGTACAGGTTTGATAACAATCTTATGAAAATCGATTTCATCATCAACTATAATTGTTATAATGCCTAAAAGCATACCAGTGAATGTAGAAATACCAAGGTACAAGCCTTGTCGTGGCGGTGGGGCTCAGTAACCTAGGATGAGCCGCAGGACCTTGGGTGAAGCGAATTGGGCCGAGGGGGCTCTTTGTACCCCTCTTATAAGAAGAGGGGACAAAAGAGCAGGGGGCAAGGGTCGAGGATGGGAACCTCACCCCATTGAAAAGTCCCGAAGTTGGGGAACACAGAACAACCCCAGTTCTGTGTTGCAGGACAACCCCTTTGTGGAGGTGGCGTCGGTCCCTTGCTGGTCTGACTAGCCGTCGAGGTGCCCTGTTTGTTTACTAGATCCGGGGCACCTCACTAAAGGTGGCATTGATGGCACTCGCCGGGTTTTAGTGGGTAGAGCTGCGTCCACTTACCAGCTGTCAGGCGCAGCGAGTTAAAGAAAAAAAAATCCGATAAATATATTTATAGAGAGTGTGGTTGATTCGGCATTCACTGGTATTTTTTTTTCTTTCACGCCGGGAAATCCTCTGAGGCATCCCGCGTCGGAGTGTGTCTCCTCAGGCGGGTATGTGGGACTCGCTGCACCCGAAAGCTGGTAAGTGGACGCGGCTCTACCCACCGGCGAGTGCCAATAATGCTACATTTGGTGAGGTGCCCCGGATCTGTTGAGCAAACAGGGCTCCTCGAGGCTAGTCAGTCCCTCAGGAGACCGACGCCACCTCCACAGAGGAGTTTTACCGCACTACGGAACAACCTCTCCCAATGTCGGGACAGTACAATGGGGTGAGGTTCCCGTCCTCGCCCCTTGCCCCCTGCTCTTTTGCCCCTCTTCTTATAAGAGGGGTACAAAGAGCCCCCTCAGCTTCGCCACTTCGCCCAATGTGTTGGGCACACCCTAGGGTAATGAGCACTGCCACCACGATAAGGCCTGAACCATGGTGGGAGATTTTGCTATACATACTTTTCAATGGATTTTAGATGTTTTTTATTTTATTTTAGATTAGGTGTTAAATATGATAAATTTAGATGGGATTATATTATTTTACTTGTTAATCAATTATATTCAAAAATCAAAATGTGCTATGGCTGTATAATATGTAATCTTGCTAATCTGGACAATTAATAAAATAAAGATAGATTTATTCCAACGAACCTTTATGGTCTGCAATAGCCAAGTATCCTTGCAACCAACTTAACTCTTTTGCAAATAAAAAAAAACGGACACTTGATTATTTGCTCTATATTAATGAATATTATTAAACCTGTTGTTTTATTAATATCACCAGATATTGGCATGTTATTTAAGCTATCCTGGCATAATGTTTTGCGTTCCAAATTTCAATTTTTAAGGGTGAAGAGGGAAATTTTGATATTTTTTTACGGCCTCCAGATATACTATGATATAAGTTCTTATAATTACTTTATATTATGTAAATTTAAATAAAATAAGCAATTACTGAAGATATTTTAATGACTTTATATTAAGAATTTCACAATAATAGTAACGCTCCGCAAAAATGCACCGCATTTTATAAGCAACTCTCCTCTCCTCTCCTCTCCTCTCCGCTCCTCCCCTCCTCTCCTCTCTCCACTCCTCTCCTCACCCCTGATCGCTCCTCATATCCGCTTAACGAATCTCACACCTCACCACTCCTTCCGTTACAGTTCTTTTCAAAATGTTCTTACTAAAGACACGGTTTGTTGAAACTATTTCTTTCTTATTACGAAAATTTTGAAACTATCTGGTGACTGTGGCGTTAAAAAATCGTAAGCCATCGTATGGACCTAAATATGACCCTTGAAGAAGTAAGAGGAGTAGAAATTAGTTTGTGGACGGCCAGGAAGAGGCTTTTGTCTGCCAATAGGAACTGCCCAGCCCAGGATTCTACCCCGTGAGCACCGTATTGCTTGAGTAATCGAGACTTGATGACCGGAAAAAAGGTATTTTTTCTGATGAAGCTAAAATCTCTTTATATGGAGAGGACAGACGGCAAGTGCTACGAATATCAGGGTAACACTATTTTTCGAATATATCACTCGTTATGAAAGGGGCTCCACTATTTTTCGATCAACTATTTATTCGAAGCAGCCAAAGGAGTTAGTTTTCATTGCAAAAAGAACATTAAATACACCCCGCTACATAACGACAATTCAAATTCTATATGCACAGCCCGCATTGCCTGCTCGTCTTGATTTAATTAATATTGCCAACAATGTTTGCGCTCACCATTCTAGATGACTGACCCCCAAATACTCAAACGAATCTCAAATTTAAGACGTACTAAACTCATGCTACGACGTGTCAGATTCAAAGAAAAAAAGAGGGACAACACGATTATAATAAAACAATTTTTACGGATTTTATCGCGGTTTATTAAGATTTTTACAAGCCAACAAAATCTTAATAAACCGCGATAAAATCCGTAAAAATTGTTTTATTATAATGAGTGAAATTCGCGTAAACATTAGAAAACAATAGGGACAACACGAGTTTAAGTACGTCTTAAATTTAATTTTGAGATTCGTTTGAGTATTCGGGCGAAGCAAATTTGAAAGATGTTGGGATCTGTCGTTGGGACCTGATCCTCTGACCTGGAGTCTGGGTTGTTCTAAAAAAACGGGTGAGATCATCACCATCAGTTTTGTGGAACAGGACAAGGGAGCTAAGAACATTGATTGCCAAAGAGTGCAACGTATATTCCCGTTTACGTATACAACCCGTTCAACGTATATTCAACGTTATAACCTTCCACTCTTCGGCAATCAATCTACCTTTTTATTCCAAAAGGAGGTAAACTAGTAGTCAGAGCCTTATGGTGACCTCCAGCACCCAAACACTTCCACACAACAAGAAGTCATGCAGATGCATCACCCTTCTTACCCCCATAGTTGTCACTTTACGCCGGTATTATTTGAGAGATACCACCCCGGTCATGCCGGCCCAGTTCGGCAATGACATAGTTTTTTTATATTTATATCTTAATTTAAATAGGAAAGTACAAAAATCTTTGTGTCTTTATTGCTGATCATTTCTTATCGTTTGGAAATGGTTTTATGAAAAGGATGCCAGAACTTATTCACGATTAGAAATCAACCTTATAATCGACCTATTAGATTATATAGATAGACCGTATATAACCTTGGGTGCCTGATTTTTTGCAAAGCAGTGTATATTAAAACAATACAAATTGACATTGTTATTTCCCCCATTAAAAATGTTTACAGCAACATTGAGTTTTACAAAGGGTTTATTAATAATGCCGAAATGTCAAGCTCCGCGAAATAAAAGTAAAAAAAATTGGCAAATATTTTAAACAGGTTTAATGTTAAAAATATTTGCCATTGTGATAATATTGTAGGTATCAAAGCTCGAATAATGTTCTATATTTATAGAATTTTGAACTGAGCTGCTCATCACGTCAGTTGCAGCAAAAAAAATTATAATACGATTTTACGATTTTTACGATAGTACAAAAGAAAAATATTTCTTCATGCTTTTATACATATCATTGATTTCATGACAGTTTGTTATACAACAAAAAACGGACATATAATTGGTTTTACTAAATTGAATAAGGTTAAGTCCCTTTTCCCACGTCACGTTGCCGGGTAGCCGGCGCCGCGTATCCGGTAGCGAAGTGATATAATATATTTCTACTCTTTGGCGAAGTGTATGGGCGTGTATGGCAGCACACGTACCGGCGTGATTTGTCCGGCAAGCCCACATACACTTCGCTACCGGGTAGCCGGCACCAGCTACCCAGCAACAGGGACGTGTGTAAAGCCACTTATTCTAGAATTAAATTACTGTCAAACTAACTTTTCACGAAACACTTCTTACCATAAACTACACAGAGTGTTTTTCGGTAGGTCACATTGTTATTTTAATTTGTATACTGAAAATATATATCTTTATCTTCTAATAGATATACTATTATTATCAAAAAAAAAATACAATATTATTGACGTGACAACGTCTTATAATTCAATGGAGCCGGCTGCATGAATCAAAAAAGATGACATATGCGATGACGTATGCGGCGTTACCTCACTCTGAGGCGTTCCATTTTCTTACGACGTTGTCACATACAACTATCGTCAGTAAACTTTACAGACAACCGATTTTTATATTTATAAAATATACCTTGATATTTATATTAATACTAGTGGCACCGACAGACGTTGTCCACAACAACAAAATATGTTTTTTTAATCTAAACCATCCCTGAATCTTGAAGAAAAGTATAAAGATATAAAGATTATTACGGGTGCTTACCGCGTTTAAATATTTATTGAGTTCCCGATATTTCGGCAATGTTTCAATCGCCATGATCTCGGGGAGACTGACGTACGCTGCTGGTAGATGGTGACAGATCAGAAAAATCTGTCTACCGTCTTTCTTCTTCGTTTCGGACGACTAGTTTCGGCACACGGACGCACTTGTTCACCATGACACACTATACTGACTGTGTCTTTTTTGGACTTTGAGCATCTATATCGTGACGGACCTTCACACAAACTAATCACGGGATTCCACATACTCAGTATTCTGAACCCGTCTTCCCTATTGAAATTCGGATATTTTTTTATTTCAATTGCCTCCTTTACTAATCGAGGGAAATGATGACGTTCGGATGACAAAACCTGTGGCTTATGTAACTCAATCCAGTGATTAGGACCCGCTTCTAGCAGATGTTGAACTATGACCGATTTTTGGGGGGCCATTCTTTGTGGCGGCTTTGATCTTTTATTTGATGCAACATGATATTGTCTTTATTGTCTGGCCTATATATGAACTGCCACAACTACAGTCTACTTTATAAACACCAGGATGTTCAAAGGGAAAATAATCCTTTGGTGAACGCAGTGTACCAGCGACCTTCTGAAGAGGAGTAAACACGGTTTTTATTGAATATTTTTCCAGGTGTCTACTAATCCTGTCGGTTACCCCTCTTACATACGGCAAATACGCGGTTTGACGTTCTACACTAGGCTTTTTTGTATTTTCCCTGTTTTTAAGTTTTTATTTTAGTGACGTCGATATTGTAACCATTACTTTTTAATACTTTCTGTACATGTATTAATTCTTGTAATAATATTAATATTAATATGAATAGTGATCGCGTTAGTTTAAAACAATATATACCTTGATATTAATAATGCGTAGGGTGGTATGAATAGTAACTACTTGATACTGTGCTTAACGATATTGCAATTACGAGTCAATATAAATAAATACAACTAACAACGCTACTAGTATAACTACTGAAGTATGAATTTTAAATATAAGACATCTCCTATAGAGGAAAGTTCAATCCTGATCCCTGTTTTTCTTAATTTCTATGTGCACTTGAACATGAGACTAGCGCTTGCTCACCGGTGAAGAAAACATCGTGATGAAACCGTATAAAAGTTTTTGAAGGTGTGTAAAATCCACCAACCTGCATTGGGCCAGTGCATTGGTGAATGCCCAACATCCTTCTTTTTGACGTGACAACGTCTTATAATTCGATGGAGCCGGCTGCAAGAACAAAAAAACATGACGCATGCGGCGTTGCCTCGCTCTGAGGCGTTCTATTTTCTTATGACGTTGTCACGTTCAACTATCGTCAGTAAACCGACTTTACAGACAACCGATTTTTTGACGTGACAACGTCTTATAATTCGATGGAGCCGGCTGCACGAACGAAAAAACATGACGCATGCGGCGTTACCTCGCTCTGAGACGTTCTATTTTCTTATGACGTTGTCACGTTCAACTATCGTCAGTAAACCGACTTTACAGACAACCGATTTTTTGACGTGACAACGTCTTATAATTCGATGGAGCCGGCTGCATGAACGAAAAAACATGACGCATGCGGCGTTACCCTCGATCTGAGGCGTTCTATTTTCTTATGACGTTGTCACGTTCAACTATCGTCAGTAAACCGACTTTACAGACAACCGATTTTTTGACGTGACAACGTCTTATAATTCGATGGAGCCGGCTGCACGACTGAAAAAACATGACGCATGCAGCGTTACCTCGCTCTGAGGCGTTCTATTTTCTTATGACGTTTTCACGTTCAACTATCGTCAGTAAACCAGACAACCGATTTTTATGATGACGCAGGTTATCGCTTTTGCATGATCCAGGTTTACCTCAGATAAGGCTCCTGGACCTACGTGGGGACTCGCACTTCGGAATGCACTACCCCATTAAACCACCTGCAAGCGCCTTCAGCCGCTTTTTGACTATCGCAGTGATGACACTCGGCAAAAACAAATCCCCTCCAATAACCGACGTCATATAGTGACGCAGGGCCACTCAGCTCGGGCACACCTCAATGGTTTGCTGGACCGAGTCCACCACCACGCCACGATCATGACATACGGATCCAGGATCCCTGTTGGCCATCCAGCACATATGTTCACCAAAGTTGCTATGCCCAGTGAGCACCTGTGTCAGACGGAAGGGGAGGAGTTTGAGCTTACGGCACATTCACCGTTTGAAGACGGAATGCAGAACAACCGTAAGGCATTTGCCATACGGCTGCCGCACCAGGTTCCCCCCGCTCCCACCTCCGCATGAACGCCTCCTGCCTTAGTCGGCGAACCCGTAGGATCCAACGTAAAATTCTAGCCGAGAGGGCTCTCGGAGGACTCCTATCCTATAGTTTCGGCGAGAACCTCCGCCACGAGTATCCACGGGGGTCATTAACTGATCTACTTACTTTTTTTTATTAAACTCTATGTTTACTGATAAATTTCAAAAATAATAGAAGCGTTATTTCCAGATTCACAACATTATCATAGATGATATATATGAAAAAAATCGAACTAGGTACTGACAAATTTGTTCATTCAATTTCTTTATCTTGTCGATTATTTTGGGCTTAATCTGTGCCAACCATCTATGTTACTTTGCGACAGCTAACTAATATTTATAAATAAACAAAAGTTAATCATTGATTTATTGCTTAAGAGTTGATTAACTAGGAGGTGGCTAAGTATTACTTAACGAGATTTTTAAAGGTAAGACCGTAAATTCTTAAAAAGTTAATATGTCTCCACCATGGTTCAGGCCGTGACGTGGCCGTGGGGCTCAGTAGCCCAGAGTGAGCCCAGTACCTTGGGTGAAGCTAATTGAGCCGAGGGGGCTCTTTGTACCCCTCTTATAAGAAGAGGACACAAAAGAACAGGGGCAAGGGGCGAGGACGGGAATCTCACTGTACTGTCTGTTGGGAGGGGTGGTTCTGTGGTGCAGGACAACCCCTCTGTGGAGGTGGCGTCAATCACCTGAGGGATTGACTAGCCGTCGAGGTGCCCTGTTTGCTTATTAGATCCGGGGCACCTCACTAAAGAAGGCATTCGTCGAGCTTTAGTGGGTAGAGCCGCGTCCACTTACCAGCTTTCGGGTGCAGTGAGTCCCACATACCCGCAGGGGGAGACCCACTCCCCCGCGGGATGCCTCAGAGCATTTCCCGGCGTTAAAGAAAAATAAAAGTTTCTTCATTTTCATCAATTTCAAACTTTCATCTAATATTTTAAAATTCTCGTGTCACGGTGTACGTAATTGAACTCCTCCGAAACGGCTCGACCGATTCTCATGAAATTTTGTGTGCATATCGGGTAGGTCTGAGGATCGGTCAACATTTTTTTTTTAAGGGTGGTCTATACCTCAAATTTTAAAAGTTAACGTGGGCAAAGCTGCGGGCAACAGCTAGTAAACCATAAACTTTATGTTTTCTACAACAAGTTCTCGGCTTTTTGTTCAAGCCTTGTACTAGAAACACGTAAACCGGATATTCATAAATATTATACGCGTTGAAGGAGCAATATTATCTTTTCAGAACAAGAAAAAGCTAGCACTAAGAAAGATCTCAAGTTCATCAATAAATTAGCCCGATTGTGATACTTGGGAGAGATACTTGTGCGAGAAGATGACCTTTGAGAAATCTCTAAGCTTATGGAAACTAAGCTCTAAAAAGCTGAACTGCAAGCTTATTATGTTATATTATCGTAAGCTTGAACGTAAGCGTGCAAAAGTATCAGAATTGATGATACGTAAATTAGTTGCTTGGGCTACTTCCAGGTAAACTTGTTTATGTTCATGGGTGACGCTGACCACTTACCGTCACGTGGCTCGTCTGCTCATTTGCCTATCCACCTAGCGTAAGAAAAAAATTACATAGAAAATGAACAAATGGAACAAATGGAAAAAAATATAAAAATATAGAAGATGGAACAAATGGAAAAAAATATAAAAATACTTTACTACAATAAAGTTAAATTGCTTTATAAACACTCGTCTAAGGCCTAATCTTCCATATCAGGGATTGGCATAGATAACACATGGCAACATTTATTGCAGGCTGTTAGCGCGTGGTTTTATGTTTTTTATGAATATATATATTATTTATAGGATACTGATAAGAAACATTATTTTATTCAACATTTACCGGTGGGAGGGAAGCGCTGTGCCGCGCTCCGGGTTGCATGGGTACCCTCTTGCTTGTTTCTCCTGTGAAACAGCTTTGCTGTGTTTCGGAGAGAAGGGCAAGACAGGCAGTGTAATTACTGACACCGAAACTTAACATCCTATGTCTCAGGATAGGCAACACATAACTGAGTTGCCTGGGCTCATTCCAGGTAAACTGGTTTATGTTCATGGGCGACGTCGACCAATTACCATCAGGTGGCACGTTTGCCAGTTTGCCTATCCAACTAACATAAAATAAAAATTCAACAATCGTATTGCTCCGTGAAAATATAATTATTGTAAATATTTTTTACCAATTATTGTGTTTTATTTATTTTTATTAAGGACATATTTTAATTATTATACTCAGGCATAGAAACAAAGTGTCAACAAAGTTTATCAAAACATCGGTTAATATTAGGGTACTGATGTAACCATAATATAAGCACAAGTCTAAGTCCCGTGCTGGGGGTTCTGAAAAATGTTTTTTTATGTGTTATAGCAACAAAAATTAATTAAGTTAAGCCTAGCTTCTCACCAAATTTCAAGATTCAATTTCAATGGGAAGTGCCTAGGTTTTTTTTTGACAGACCCACAGACAGACGGATAACGGAGTGATCATTTTCTTTTTTTTTTGTCGCAGCGGAAATGCTTTGCGCATTCACCCGGGGATAGGAGGTTTCTA
Organism: Helleia helle; assembly: GCA_963853865.1. Taxonomy (NCBI): domain Eukaryota; kingdom Metazoa; phylum Arthropoda; class Insecta; order Lepidoptera; family Lycaenidae; genus Helleia; species Helleia helle. Next base: position 14,886,863 of record OY971420.1, read on the forward strand.
TCCTTGCCCCTTGTCCCCTCTGATCTTTTGTACCGTCTTCTTATAAGGTAAAAAAAGCAGCTCCCTCGTCGACAAGGCTTAAAACTTGGTAGGGATTTAAGTTATCCTAAATACAGGAACTGATTTTTATGATGCACAACATAAAAAGGTAAAATTTTCAAGACTCAATAGTTATATATATATACTTAAATGACAGCAGGAAGGCTTACATCGTATCTTTATATTATTAACACACAATATCTACGAGAAAAAATAATCGTAGATGTTCATTACATATTATAAAAAAATATGGTATTCAGCAAGAAAGAAGGAAAATTTTACAATCCCCCTTTTAACATCCTTCGACCCCTATTCCTTATCAAAAGTCTTTATTGTCCTTAACCTAGAGATCTCAATATCAGAAATCGTAAAAAGCTCCTTTCCACATACATTTTAGAACGTGAATAAAATTCTAATAAAATGTGAATGTCTTATTAAGGTGATTGCACATTTGGCGGCGTTTTATATGTTGCTATGTAGTATGGAATAATCAAAATTAGGTACCTACATAAGTAAATATGTGATACAATTATTGTACTTATGCTGTGTTTTCAAATTGACAAATCCTATAGGCAATCTGATTTGGGTTTTGTAATTAGCCTTGCTTGAGTTATATTGTCTTTTAATGATTACGCGAATTTCACTTATCATAATAAAAGGAATTCCTCCCGTGACTATTGTAGCTACTTGCTGTAAAATCTGAAACTTTGGGCGTATTAAACTTTAATAAACCGTGATAAAATCCGTAAGATTTCCGTATCCGTAAAAAAACAGATAGTATTGTTGTAGAGATGTTAAAATAATATCACCATCATCATCATCAGCCTCTATCCCTCCACTGCTGAAAATAAGCCTCCCTCAATGAACGCCAAGACGACCGATCCCTTGTAACCCGCATCCCCGTGTTGGATTCGGGCTACAACCACCGCACGGTCGTCTTCCAACCTGGTTAATGGCCGACCAACATTCCGTCTACCTAAACGTGGCAAAAATAATAATATAATATAAATATATTTAATTCTAATACGATAAGGAATCTGACAAACGACCTGCCGGCCTACTCTTGACTGCAATTCCAATCTCACAACAATACGACTTCTATCCAGTTCCAGTTCCAATCTGGAGTATATTGCCAAGAGAATGTAATCACTACGTTTAGTCGATACGTCAACGTCAAAATGTAGTCAAGGGTACGAAATAAGGAAATTTGTATGAACAAAATTCAAAAATCCTAATTTCAATTAGTAACATAAAATTTCACTGTAATCGACTCAAATTGTGCGCTAGTGTAGCGTATTTTCGATCCTAATCCTAAATTTCGATAGGATCGAGTGTCAAGAGTAGACCGGCTGATGTTAAGGATAACCTTACACCTGTACAGGTGTCCAAATACAATCAATACAAGCTGGCGTTGCTATGTTAATCATCTTAATACCTAAGATTATAGGTTTCAGAACCAACATTAGATCAGTACTGACCCATTTTCCGTCATGACGTAGATCTTAGGAAAGATATTTTGTGTCCTTAATCCAAGTTTTAATCTTAATCGATTTTAAGATTTATCATTGCACATTTTGAACAGACAAAAATATGATCTATCATTAGGGGCTGATATTGTTGTGATTATTAATGATACTTTGCCCCCCTTTTCCCTATCCCCCTAATGGGCTACCGGAAACTCACAAACCGCATGAAACGCAACAGCATAGCTTTCACTTGACGCCGGTGTTATGTGAGCAAGGGTACCGACTTTTGTGTTTTTACAATTTGTCTATCTTATGATAGAAATAATCGTTCACAAGTAATATACCAAAATTATGAACTCAATTGACTCGATGTATCCGTGTCGGCGGATATTGTAATGTGAATCTTACCTATCTACAGCTTGGCAAAAAAGAGTATGACGTGGTGACAGGTGGAACTAAATATTTTACTAAATGGACACCTATGATGTTCACAATACTTGGCCGACAAATACTAGATTTTGAGTAAAGCTTAGTGTTTCACATTTATTTTTAATGATTTGATTAAATTATCTTGCTGATTTTCCATATTATGATGAGACCAAAGTGAAATTGGCGCCCTCATTTTTTCCGTACTCTTTTTTGTCAAGCTGTAAATATATTTAACCAATTTGTTGTTGTTACGCGTACGGTTACTAAACACGAACAGTAAATTTAAGTTGTATCAGTAAGGTAATAATTACACACATTAATGATTACGGTACAAACAAACGCACACACTTTGTTTAAAAATTAATCAAAATTAATTTAACGATAATTTGACTAATTGCGGCAACGTATCAAAACTCTTCAATCGATGCACAAATGAAATTGAACAAACTTGATTTGTCCTCCTAATAAAAAAACCTCTTGATCGTTTCAAATGTAACCAAAAAAAAACAGTGAAACGGCTAGTCCATTGAATACACATTTTTTATAGAAAAGGTGCAAACAGACAGAGGTTTCACCTGGTGGTAAGTGATAACCGACATCCATAGATATTTTATTTACTATACAAGGGATGTAGACGTGAATGAAAATAAGAATCATATCACGTATTTTCAGGCATTCCACTTCAAAAGCGAACAGAAGCACGCAGGACAAACATTCGTATGAATCTAGATTTATCTAGGTCGAATAATTTGTGGGAAATATATTTTTTAAGAAGATTTTATGTGCAATTCAACATCACTATAAGCCTATTACTATATTCGGTATTACGTCACAATTATAACCAGACAGTGTTGGATGCGAGTGGCAAGGGATCGGTCGTCCTGGCGTTCATTGAAAGAGGCTTATGTTCAGCAGTAGACGGATAAAGGCTGTTGATGATAATGATATTGATGATAAGCTTATTTTATCTGAGTAAACTTCACCCTCTTTGGTAAAGCCGAAAAGAAGTGTTATGATTTTATCTTGTATTGTGAGATTTCGATTTGATAAATTAGGTGTCAATCGGTTCGTTAATTTGATCCGAGTGACATTGATTCCATTTTAACGGACTTCATAAAGAATGGAATAGGTTATTCATAGTTGGGTTTTTGAACTTTTCAGTTCTTTGATTTTGTGTGGTTAGTATGAATAGTTTTTACTGTACAAGTTATTTAGCCTTTTGGTATCTTTATCTTGATCAATAATTAGACGATGATCCAAGTGGAACAAATTTTGATCGCAAGTGGAAAAATGATTGGGACGAAAATTTTTCAACCCCGTTCGTTACAGCGACTTCCTTTGTTTGCTTAAGGTTTTTTATTTGAAATCGGTGTTATCTGTCTAAAATTTAATTGGCTTCTGGTTTTATATACGTACAAATTTTAGAGTGACCGATGATATTTTTTAAATCGAATATTTTGTATGTAAAATAATAATATAAATTGAACTGACAAGTAAAATTGTATAGTGCGAATTATTAAACTTTACTATTAAAAAGCTTGACCTGCAATCATTACTTACTAATTATTGAGGATAGTTTTATAACGAGGAATTGGGATTCCCCTTCATTTGATGATGGATAAAAATGATTCCAAAAATAAATAGAATAAAAATTGATTACAAGATTTTACAATTGGAAATATTATTAGACCAATCCCTTCTCAAGGAATAATCGAAGTTTAATAATAAACCAGTGTAGTCAATTAATATTATTATAACCAAACTACGAGTTTAAGTAGTTGTTTATTTTTAATTTAGCATGTCTGAAGTATAATAATTTTAGTTATACATAAATACGTTTATTACACAACATTAACCGTAATAATATATTGTTTTAAACTAACGCGATCAACCTTGCTTACCGCGTAATAATCCTTACTTCCTTACTAATATTATAAATGCGAAAGTAACTCTGTCTGTCTGTCTGTCTATCTGTCTGTCTGTTTTTCAAGCCTAAACCACTGAACAGATTTGGATGAAATTTGGCACAAAGATAGTTTGAGACCCGAGAAAGGACTATCCGGGATTAAAACTATCATATAGTTTTAATCCCGGATATCCCACGGGAACGGGATTTATGCGGGTAAAACCCCTGGCCTGTCTATCTTCTAAGCCACGGAACAGATTTGGGTGAATAACCATAAAAATATAAATAACCGTAATAAGTTTGTAAGAACTTGGGTTGTGGGTACATATTATCTTAGCTATACTTGGCGATATTAGAACCCGCGACCGCTGCATAAAAACTCCCCAGTAGCCAGTTCATTCGACCAAGCACCTAAAGGATGTTTGGCCACTTTGTAAATACTATACTTACGGTGCTATGGTGCTCTTAAATTCTGGATTATTGCGCCCATCTTACAGTGTTATCATGCCGATTAGTTTTAGTTTCATCGAGAAATTTAGTACATATTTTTTTTTCATTCATATCGTGCTAAAAGGAACAGAAAAGAGGATTGGAAGACATCTAAAATCTATAGACTGTTAAAACTTGATTAACCTACATGTTAAAAGCGTATCGTATCGTCGTCTCATAGATGTTGTCATATTGGTTAAGTTGGTGAAGGACGAATCTTCTCAGCGCATCATACTTGAGAATAACATAATATTTGAAGATGAAGCGATGCTAATGTGAACAAAAATAAGTGCAGCAGCTATCGTGGGCGGCAGCCACTGCCCTAGCCGGTGACCCCCCGTGGGAACTCGTGGCGGAGGTTCTTGCCGAGACGCACTCCTATGTCTCGGATAGGAGGTCTCTTGGTGAAAGCCTTACGCTGGACGGGATCATTCAGGTTCGCCGACTAGGGCAAGAGGCGTTAATGCGAAGGTGGGGGGAGGACCTGGCGCGACAGCCGTACGGCAAAAGCCTAACGGTTGCTCTGCGTCCGGTCCTTGAGCGGTGGATGCGCCGTAAGCGCAAACCCCTCACCTTCCGTCTGACACAGGTGCTCACTGGGCATGGTTGCTTTGGTGAGTACCTGTGCCGGACGGCCCGCAGGGAGCCGTTGACAGTGTCACGATTGTGGCGCGGCGGTGGACTCAGCCCAGCACACCCTTGAGGTGTGCCCGAGATGGGCGGCGCTGCGTCATGATCTGACATCGGTCATCGGAGGGGACTTGCAATACCGAGTGTCATCATCGCGATGCTCGGTGACGACGAGTCCTGGACGGCGATGGTTTCCTTCTGCGAGGCAGTAATGTCCCAGAAGGAGGCCGACGAGGCCTCCCCCCGTGGGCGATGAACGGGGGTGCGCAGGAGGCGCTACTTAATGCGCCTCCAGTAACGTGCTCGTGTCGGGTTCAGGATGGGAACCTGGGCTCAGTATGACACGACGTCGCGGGGACTGCCCAAGCGGCCGGGCAGCCCCCCTTAAGAGGAGTAGTCTGGCCTTCGCCGGGCCCAGCCTGTCGCTGAGGTGATCCTGTTGACTGCCTATCCGGGACCCTCAAATTAAAGCGGCTGAAGGCGCTCGTAGTGGTTTTAGTTTACGGGTAGGGCACTCCCAGGTGCGAGTCCCACATAGGGTCAGGATCTACCCGCGATCCTGGCTACATGCTTAAAAAGCATTTCCCTGCGATAAAAAAAAAAATAAGTGCAGCAGCTGAGACAAACACTTCTTGAATTCAAAGACACGTTTGAAAAGACATTTCTAGTAGAGTTTCATCTGCGGTTCAATTGAATTACCTTCGTTTGGTTTACGTGGTTATGTGATATTGAGTTTTCCAGATTGACATAGGTAGTTAAAAGCTAAAAATATATCTGACCTAATAACTGTCTGTAATCGAAATTTTGCTATTTTACGAAAGCGAGACTATATTTTTACGTTTCGGATGATCCCCACCATGGTTCTGGCCTTGACGTGGCGGTGGGGCTCAGTAGCTTAGGATGAGCCCAGCATCTTGGGCGAAGCTAATTTAGCCGAGGCGGCTCTTTATGGGGTACATTATATATTTGTCTTATAAGAAGAAAGGACAAAAGAGAGAGTGGGCAAGGAGCGAGGATGGGAACCTCACCCCTGTACTGTCCTGGCGTTGGGAGTGGTGCGGGACAACCCCTCTGTGGAGGTGGCGTCGGTCCCTTGGAGGACTGACTAGCCGTCGAGGTACCCTGTTTATTTATTGGATCTGGAGCACCTCACCAAAGGCGGCATTCGTGGCACTCGCTGGTTTTTAGTGGGTAGAGCTGCGTCCACTTACCATCTTTCGGGCGCAGCGAGTCCCACATACCCGCCGGGGGAGACCCACTCCCCCGCGGGATGCCTTAGAGCATTTCCCGGCCTTAAAGAAAAAATAAGAAGTCTCGGATGATATTGTCCCGCACGAAAACCTTCTCCAAACATAATAATAATATTTTTTTATTTGCAAGACCCACATAACATTAGATTACACATAACTAGACAATTTCACACGATGAGGGACATTGCAAACCCGGTCTCAACCTCTGTATTAGCTGGCAGCGCTGTCAGCGTCGATCTTCCGCTTGAGTCGTCGGCTAATTTAACAAGGTCGCACTAGCATTACATATTGAACATTAGGCCTTAACCTAAGCATGTTTTAACAGATCCAGCTGACGAAATCTCTCAGCTACTAATGCGCGGCGCAAAAGCGCGACGCGAACGTCACAACATAATTTACAAAAGTACGACACACGGTGCTAGGTACACCTGCTCACCGCTTCAGCCTCGGGGTCGTAAGCGACTTCGACCCCTACACATGGAAACCACATCGATCCGGATCGATCGCGGAAGCTTAGGTTCGAATCCGATACGAGTAGACACAAACCCAGACCGCGCAAACAGCGCTAGCACTACGCTTCCGCTAGATTGCTTGGGCACCGCGTATGACCCGCCTCCCTCCCCAGAGGGAGGAATGAGGGCCGGCCCTCATGATGATTTTGGTTAAGGTTAAATTCAACCGTAAAAGATTCGTCAACCGCACCGGATTTGACTAGTCCAAATCCTGCTCTCCCGAGCAGCGCGCGCGATTACCCACGCCCCCTGCGGGGTGCGGATGGGGACGTCCCCCTTTCGAATATTTCTTAAGTAAGCCATCTGCTCATTTACTGTACCGATTGAGCTTAAAGTCTATCAGGCCGAAAAGTCTAGCCCTTCCGAAAAAAAATATATATTAGGCCTTAACATTTTAAAACGACTTATACTCCGAATATACCTATGTGGATGTTTAGATGTTTATTCATCTTTCACGGCAAAAAGGCTGAACTGATTTATCTGAAATTTTAAATGGCTTATACGTTTGGATTAGAATATATTATATAAAATAATCATCATCAATCTGGATACGGTTGTAAATCTAAGTTAACGCAGGCGAAGCTGTGGGCACCAACTTGAATGTAATGAAAATATAAAACAAAAACCTAAGATTTTTACTTGGCACTGGCAGAATGTCACAAAAAGTGACTATTGACCAGTCCAAAAGGAAGAAGAGGAACCCTCCATACTAGTACAATACCAATAATAATAAGTTTTCTTCATAAAAAGAAAAAAACTCTCTACAGATAACATTTTTTATAGATTATGATATAATTAAGCAGCACACATTTTTTTTAAAATATGAGATTATAAAATAGCAATGAAATTATTTAGCTAGTCTATATTGGCTTTTTTTCTTTAACGCCGGGAAATGCTCTGAGGCATCCTGCGGGGGAGTAAGTTTCCCCACACGGGTATGTGGGACTCGCTGTGCCCGAAAGCTGGTAAGTGGACGCAGCTCTACCCACTAAAACCCGGCGAGCCACCAGTGGCCTGGATCTTATGAGCAAACAGGGCACCTCGACGGCTAGTCAGCCCCTCAGGGGACCGACGCCACCTCCACAGAGGGCCCAACAGAACAACCCCTTCCAACTTCGAGACAGTACAATGCAGTGAGGTTCCCGTCCTTGCCCTTCGCCCCCTGCTCTTTTGTCCCCTCTTCTTATAAGGGGGGTAAAAAGAGCCCCTTTGGCTCAATTAGCTTCGCCCAAGGTGCTGGGCACATCTTAGGCTACTGAGCCCCACCGCCACGTCAAGGCCTGAACCATGGTTGGGAACTTCGTTCCTACCTGGTGTCCCATCACACTAAACTTTTTTTAAATAAATTCCATATCCCACCGTGAGACAGATGACCTCAAAACACGTGTACATACACAATGAAATTTTTTATTCTGAACCCATTTCCAGTTAACTTTGAAATGTTACTAATGTTGGATCTTATCATAAACTTTTTATGATGCGACGGTAAAATGCTCTCGTGTCGTTTGAAGAATGAACAATATTAAGGCGTCGAATGGTAACCATTTCTAAGGATCCGTACCCTAAGGGTATCGTAGCGACCCGTAAGTCAAAAGCTTTTGATCCGTATTTAAAATGTTCATAGTAAATATAAATATAGTAACGTGACTTCATCATCATCATCAGCCTCTATCCCTTTTTAAATAGTAAATAATTAAAATGACTATGCTAGTTTTCTTTACGCTACTCTATATTGCATAATGTGTGATACCTTGCAACGGATCGTGAGGTTCCAACTTGTGGTGGTTTTCTTTCCGTAATTTGTCGATCGTATCCTTGTAATCGTTCATCTAGTTAATGGTGGCCCAACCCTAAGCAAATTTGAAAAACACGTGACAATCATAAGCCACGTGTCCAATAAGCGAAGGCATGTGCTTAGATTAATTAATAGTTAATTGTAAGGCAATTTTGGGAAGTTGTATAAAATAATTCGTATTAATATAGGTCTAAATTTCTGCGAAATCTATAAGAACATGTGACTTATCTTAGTTGTCTATTCTTAAATGTGGGAAAGAGAGTAATATTTGCATATTTAATCAGATAGGTTAAGATGTAGGGTTTGCAAGATATGGAGCCATATCTTTACGTTACACAATATGATATGACTATTATCTAAGCGTTGTAAATCTGGTCGGTTTCAAATATCATAATATTGTACTACTTAATTACATTTTCGTTACGGGGGGGATACGGAAAAGGAAGGCATATGCATAAATTTTGGTTGTGCGGATGTTTATGGGCATCGGTAGTCACCATAAGTCTCCGACTATTGGGTTGCCTCCTTATAGCATAAAAAATGTATTAGTCTAGTTTGCGACCGTCTTGGCGTTCATTGAGGCCTATATTCAGTAGTGGACAGATAGACGCTTATGATGATGATGATGATTTATACATCTGAAATTAATTTGAGAATCACATTCTTCATCCATATATGTATTTAAATATTAGATTTTAATAAGTTGCAAGATATTTTTTATAAAAGAGGGGGCAAAAGGAGAATCGATTTCTCTAGTGGTAGATGATCAGGCATGCCTTACCTCTGGTATGCAATGCTAAGCATCTGCTAATCCTCTGATTAGTAGATCCGTTGGCGGCAGGAAAAGAGCATGCATAATAAAGTTATGCATGCTCTTTTTTATGAAATATTATGTAGCTTTAAGTATATTTAATTGTTATCCAATTACAATTTTATAATTGGAATTATACATCAAAACTCAAGGTGATTGAACATTTGTACGCGTTATTATTGAGTCTGTTTTTCAAAGGTAAACTCTAACCTCACATTTAAGATTTCTCTATAATTTCGTTCTGAAGGATTTAATTTATAGTAATTAGAATTTGATTTCTTGGTACATGATACAAAGATGAAATTCATCTACCAAGATATAAGTGGTTACCCGTGACTACGCTTACTGAAATCCTGTTACTATGTGGTGTTACGTAAGTTTACCATATAAGTGATATTATGAAGGTAATACTAATTCGAATTGGATCGATGGCCTCGATGATATAGGCGGTTGCTATCCAGAAGCGATAAAGTTTCTAGAAGTCGTTTCAAGATGCCACTGGGCTTGCTAGTGATCTTCAGTATTGGCATGCTAGCTATTGACATTGATGTTAGTTCAATTTGAGACTTCGGATTCCACTCGATATTGTTGGCGATCTTAAATTTGAAAAAAGAATTTTTGAAGGATTTTATGTTAGTCATATACTACCAAACATTAGTTTGGTAGTATATGACTAACATTAAACTATTTATGCAATAATTGTGTTTTTTTTTTATTGACCCATGAGTGTTGGTGACTTATAAAGAAAAAGAACTAATGACTCTGTATATATTTGCTGCTACACCGCCTACTAAAATAGATCCTTATTCAATAATGTTGAGTTAACAGTACCAATCCCCAGGGGTGCGGGAGGGGAAGGAAGCCAACAATGAGTCAAGAAGAAAATATAAAAAAAAATATTAAGGGATTTCGATAAAATTATAGTCACATATATTATAACTAAAAATATAACTAAAAGCCAATCCGACGCCAGGAGGCCGTGTGGTCGATGAATACCTGGTGGCCGGACGGATTGCAACCCCCCATTTATAACAAACCATAAGTGAGCTAAATCGGCTAACACTATGGAGAAGCATTTGGCCTTTGGGCCATTAGCATAGATCATTCAAAAAAAATCTTTCAATCTACTGACCAGAAGTGTAATTTGTTTATTACACAATATTAAATATTTTAATTTTTAAACAAATAATAACTTTAGGTACTTGTTTTTTCGAACTAAAGTCTGAAGTGCCAATAATTGGTGGAGTGCCAACGTTTGAGTGATTCACAAATGATTGGTTCGGTTTGTTGACCCAAAGAAACCTCACAGTCGTGAATCCATACAAAACAATCTTTTGATAGTCCACATTTAAATTGTCTTTTCCTTCTTCTTTTTGTTGAGACTATAATTTAGAATAAAAAGTCGATCGAGTTAGAAGTTTTAAGACTGTTAAATGCTTTTGGACATCATTTTATTTTTTTCAGTTCATCATTCCAAGAAAATATAACATGGTTTCAGTATCGAAAAAAATATCGGGAAAACCTTACACTAGAGAAACAAATATCAATAATGTAATATATTTTTTCTTTTGCGGCAGAAAATGCGCTTAGACATCCCGCGGGGAGGGAGGACTACCCAGGCGGATATGTGGAATTCGCTGTGCCCAGAAGATGGTAAGGTAGACGCAGCTCTACCCACTAAAACCCGGCGAGTGCCACCAATGCTGCCTTTCGTGAGGTGCCCCGGATCTATTGAGCAACAGAGCACCTCGACGGCTAGTCAGTCCCCCAAGGGACCAAGGTCACCTCCACAGAGGGGATGTCCTGCACCACAGAACAACCCCTCGCAACTACAAGACGAAATGGGGGGCGGTTCCCATCCTCGCCCCTTGTCCTTCCTGCTCTTTTATCCTTTCTTATAAGAGGCGTACAATAAAGAGCAACTTCCTCGGTTCAATTGGGTTCGCCCAAGGTAAGGTGCTGGGTTCACCTTAGGCTACTGAGTCCCTCCGCCTTGACAAGGATTGAACCACGGCGAGGATAATGAATAATGTTATCAACTGGTGAAAATACAAAACCATTTATATAAATAAACTTTTTAATTATTACATTCTAATCTGAATTACTAATTTGTGTTTAGACAATAGCAAGAGTATAGTGAATCTCCTTAGTTAAAAATTTAACAATGTAATCTTTAGTTATCATTTTATTTTTCTCAAGTTAAAAATCTTGAAACAGTCATTTAAAGAAAGGGACTATTAAGGGCGACGTGAGTGTCATTCTTTAAATGACTGAGCTGTATAATATGTTTTCATTATTATATCAGTCGGGGCAGACATAAAACTAGTCTGAAATAGAAAAAAATCCGGGGGGCGATTTTATTATTTTAACGTCTGGTTGGAGTATAAATCTCGTTTTTCTAACTAATCCCGGTAGAGGATTCGCCGCCATCTTGTTTATCAAAAAAAATTACGATTTTTTTTATAAACTTGATAGTAGAACTCTGCAAATATTGATCCTAGCGTAAAAATGATAATGACCAAACTTGTGAGAAATTAAATTTCCATCAAATTTGGATACTACCATTGTTGCTCTAAAGTTGAAAATTAACGAGTTATTTCAGAAAAACTAAAAAAATGATCTTTAAAACAAGATGGCGGCGAATGCTTTACCGGGATTAGTTAGAAAATCGAGATTTATACTTCCAACCACTACCCCCGACGTTTAAAAAAATCGCTTCCCGGAATTTTTTCTATTTAAATGTCTGCCCGACTGGACTATATATTATGACGTCTTATTGCCATATTTAATTTGTTCTGAGATTTCAGATCATTGCCAGACTTATAAAATACAAAATCAAACGTTGCAGTCGGTTACGACGTTAGCTTGTTTGGTTGTTGAAATTCAAGATTCGAGAACAAAGATGGCGTTTAAAATCCTTATTTTTAGAAAAGCATAGTGTTATATATATAGAAGAATTTACTTGCTCAATCTTGCTTGTCTTTTTTATAGTACAGAAAATGTACAAGTACTAAATTGAAAGTAATTCGGTTTAGCATAAAAATATACTTTTTAACCGACTTATAAAAAGGAGACGTTTTCAATTCGACTGTATACTACTCCACAAAAACAATTAGGGCGCATGACAGCGACCGCCCGAACCTCACGCATCCCCGCGCTATGGGATATAGTATATTTTGATGTTAATCTTTATATGTAAACATGCTAGAGATGAACGGCAAAATAGACATCAATATAAATCATGCCACTATCATTTCTTTGAATTGCCTATGTTCTAACAAACAAAATAATAGGAATGACTTTCTGAACCTTCAAGGATAAACACGTACTATTTATAGCCCCACCAGAAAAATAAAGGCCTTCGCCATATTGCGGAAAATGTCGGAACTAATTTCTGTATGGACTATATTACTTTGTTTATAAAAGATACAGTGGCGACACCAATGCAGGGTTTATATATTTCTGGTCAGGGTATACATCTAAGCACGTTTTTTTCTTTAACGCTGGGAAATGCTCTGAGGCGTCCCGCCTAGGGAATGGGTCTCCTTAGGCGGGTATGTGGGACTCGCTGCGCCCGAAAGATGGTAAGTGGACGCAGCTCTACCCACTAAAACCCGGCGAGTGCCACCTGTGCCGCCTTTGGTGAGGTGCCTCGGATCTTTTAAGCTAGCAGGGCACCTCGACGGCCAGCCAGTCCCGCAAGGGATTAACATCACCTCCACAGGAGAGTTGTCCCGTACCACAGAACAACCCCTCCCAACGTCAGGACAGTACAATGGGTGAGGTTTCCATCCTCGCCCCTTGCCCCTGCTCTTTTGTACACTCTTCTTATAAGAGGGTACAAAGAGCCCCCTCGGCTCAATTAGCTTCGCCCAAGGTGCTGGGCTCACCCTAGGCTGCTGAGCCCCATCACGACAAGGTCTGAACCATGGTGGGTATACTTACATCTAATCATCACTGAAATAATTACAACTTTAGTTATGTACAAATAATAAAAAATACAATATGATTTTAAACAGATAATTCCTATTATATAATTCGCTGCCACGTTGGTTTAGTGGTTAGGGGACTGGTCACACAGTGGTCGGTGTTTGTATCCCGCCATCTGCAGACAATTTTATGATGAAAATAGATAACTGAATTAAGTCATGGAGATGTGTGTATGTATTTGGTACTTATGTATTTATATCAATTTCTTTTTTCTGGTACTACTACTTTTTAAAAAAGTTCGTACGAATTTACCATTGAAATAGGATGATGTGGTAGGATTGTTAGTTAATATGAAAAATTATATGATACTAAATTTATTTTGACGACCTCTGTGGCTCAGTGGCAAGCGCGTTGGCGCTCAAGCTGGAGGTTGCGGGTTCGGATTCCGCCAGGGAACAAAAATATTTTCTGTGTTCCTGGGTCATGGATAAGTATTAAATATGTGTATTACATAATAAAAATCTTAAATATTTGTATAGTATAAAAGTATTAAATATATTTCCGTGGTCTGGTACTCGTAACACAAGTTCTTCTAGAACTTACCACAGGACCAAATTGACGTGGTGTGAAAGCGTCCATAGATATTATAGTATATTATTATAATATTTTAACAATTAATTAATTTGCTGGGTATGTAATCAATTAGAGCTTATTAACAATTCGACTGCGGATAGTGAATTCAATCGCCAAAACTACCCGGAATCAAAATCATAATTGAAAATCAATCACAATGGTGTGGTGTAGCCTATAGAAATTTTAGTATTTCGAACATGTTGGAATTATAATTACATGCCATAAACTATTTACTATACTATTGTAGTTAATTGTGTTCTTGCCCTAAGGTTTTTATAGTAATTCTAAAATATATCTACTATTTGAAGAATTTAATATCTTTTGGTGCGCATTAGTTGTAAAACCCACTCGAATGCTGTGACGTAAACCGGCCTCATGTCATGATGTAGCTACGCTACGTCTTTCTCCACTCCTTTGTGTGTGTGTGTGTGTGAGTGTCTGTGTGCGTAATTCATTCCATTTTTAAAATAATCAATAATTCATTAGATTAAATTAACATTGATGTTTTACATCTGCCAGGCGTTCCTTGGCAGATTTTTTTATCCGTATGACTATTATAATATATATCACCGAACTTAAGATCCACTCTGACACCGGCAATTCCCTTTGGAGGCTAAGGTCAGATTTTTTTTCATAAAAGAGAGGGCAATCGGACAGTCGTTCACCTCATGGTAAGTGAAAAGTGACACCCACAGACACCCGCTATTTTAATTAAATATTTTTTACCCCCAAAATTGCTTTGCGTGCCTGTTCGTTTTTGGTGTCGCCTATATAATTATATAACTCGTGTTTACTAATAAAATCTGAATAATATTGTCGGTGTTCATACCCTTAATATACTTATTACATGCTAAAATCACCCATTAATATACGGTAAATAATTTCGTTCCTAAATATTTTCATATACTATATTGAGATACTTTTTTTTTTCTTTTCTTTGACGCCGGGAAATGCTCAGAGGCATCCCGCGGGGGAGTGGGTCTCCCCGCGCGGGTATGTGGGACTCGCTGCGCCCGACAGCTGGTAAATGGACGCAGCTCTACCCACTAAAACCCGGCGAGTGCCACCAATGCCGCCTTTGGTGAGGTGCCCCGGATCTAGAAAACAAACAGGGCACCTCGACGGCTATTCAGTCCCGCAAGGGACCGACGCCACCTCCACAGAGGGGTCGTCCCGCACCACAGAACAACCCCTCCCAACGTCGGGACAGTACAATGGGGTAAGGTTCCCATCCTCACCCCTTGCCCCCTGCTCTTCTGTCCCTTCTTCTTATAAGAGGGGTACAAAGAGCCCCCTCGGTCCAATTAGCTTCGCCCAAGGTGCACCGCTCACCCTAGGTTACTGAGCCCCACCGCCACGACAAGGCCTGAACCATGGTGGGGACTATATTGAGATACGAACTTATTACATTTAACACTAAAATGTATCTAGTAAATAGATTCAGTCAGTAAATTTTATTAATACACATGACATAGTAGTAACCTCCTCCCACCATGGTTCAAGCCTTGTCGAGGCGGTGGGGCTCAGTAGCCTAAAGTGTGCACAGCACCTTGGGCGAAGCAAATTGAGCCGAGGGAGCTGCTCTTTTTACCCCTCTTATAAGAAGAGGGGATAAAAGAGCACAGAGACAAGGGACGAGGATGAGTACCTCACTACATTGCACTGTCCCGACGTTGTAAGGGGTTGTCCTGTGGTGCCGGATAACCCATCTGAGGAGATGGCGACGGTACCTTGGAGGACTAACCGTCGAGGTGCCCTGTTACTTAACAGATCTGGGGCACCTCACCAAAGGCGGCATAGTTGGCACTCACTGGGTTTTAGTGGGTAGAACTGCGTCCACCTTACCATCTTCTAAGCGCAGCGGGTTCCGTATATCCATCTGGGTAGTCCTCCCTCCCCCGCGGGTTGCTTCAGAGTATTTTCATTATATTTCACCCGCGTGATTCCCATTCCCGTGACAATACAGGAATAAATTACAGCCTATTTATGTTATTCGGATGTATAAGCAGCAGTAGTATAAGCAGAAATCCATGCTGTTTTCTAATGTTTGCGCGAATTTCACTCATTATAATGAAACAATTTCTTTTACGGATTTTATCGCGGTTTATGCGTAGAGAGGACTTATTAAAATAATGATGTATCATAGGGTAGTTTCGAATAACTTTGTAACATTAGGACATCTGTCACCTCAGTCCTCCCGTGACCATGGTTGCTGTAAAGTATCCGAAACGTCGGGCTTGTAAAAATCTTAATAAACCGCGATAAAATCCGTAAAAGAAATTGTTTCATTATAAAGAAATCCATGCATTCGTTTTAGCGTGAAAGAGTAACAAACTTAAATCCATACAATATTCTTACAAGCTTTCGCGATGATAATAATTAAAGTATTACAACGAGACAAACAATTACTAGAGTCGTAATATTAAGTAATGACCGACCTTTAAGTCTTGGCTTTTATTAAAATGCTTATATTAGTGGAAAAGGATGATATTGATAAAAGACGTTCTAATATCAAAAGTTTTGATTTGAGAATTCATGTATACTTATTTCATTTTAACTTAGTAATAAAATTACGTAAATCGGCCATCTTGGCGTTCATTGAGGGAGGCCTATGTTCAGCAGTAGACGGATAGAGGCTGATGACGATGATGATGATGAAGTGAATATCGACTTTGTAGCTAATGTAAGACCAGAGGTTTTTCGCGAGGTTCCCACCGATGGGAGGGATGCGGGAAACAGGTTTAAAATTAATAAACTAATAAATTCGCTAATTGACCAAAATGTATTGATTTAAATAAGAAAATTAATTTATTGACGTTAACATTTTAATCTTCGTGTTCGGAATATTGACGTCCCGAAATGTATTATATTGTCCGCCGCTAAATGGGGATAAATTGTATTGGGTTATAATATAGCATGGCGTGGAGTGCCACAAGCATATATTTTGTTTTATTAACGTTTCCAAATTGATGTAGACTGGACTTATAAGATTTTACATCATAATTTGCGTGTCACTAATTAATTAATTTTGTATTAAAATCTGGGGTAGGTATTGAAAAAAACTTAATATAAAAAGGTAAATGAGAAACAGGGACTTGATTGAATTGAAAATAATTTTTGTTTATCGAATATCGGGCCTAGTAATTGAATATTTTGGTTGAGTAAAGATTCATTTGGATACATAATTTGGTAATATTATGTAAAGAAAAAATAAGTTGCTGGAGAAACTGATGTATTTTCTTTCATAATTACTATTTGCGTTTCCTAATTTATATTTTTATAGAACAAATTGTAGATAGGTAATCTGTTACCAGCTGGCAAGGGATTATGTCAAGTAGTCGTAGGATGAAGGCTGATTATACTCCGGAGTCTGCCGTAGTATGGCGACGTACGGTGCACCCATCTGGGCGGATCACCTTACCGGGAGGAATAAGGCCCGGCTGCGGTCGGCGCAGCGGGTCATCGCGGTAAGAGTGATCCGGAGGTACCGTACGGTTTCGTGGGCAGCAGCCACTGCCCTGGCCGGTGACCTCCCGTGGGAGCTCGTGGCGGAGGTTCTTGCCGAGATGCACTCCTATGTCTCGGATAGGAGGTGTCTCGGTGAGAGCCTTACTATGGACGGGATACTGCGGGTTCGCCGACTAGGGTAAGAGGCGTTAATGCGGAGGTGGGGGGAGGACCTGGCGCAGCAGCCGTATGGCAAAAACCTGACGGTTGCTCTGCGTCGTTGACAGTGTGTCATGATTGTTGCGCGGCGGTTGACTCCGCCCAGCACACACTCGAGGTGTGCCCGAGATGGGCGGCGCTTCGTCACAATCTGACATCAGTCATCGGAGGAAACTTGTCTCTGCCAAGCGTCATCACCGCGGTGCTCGGTGACGACGAGTCCTGGACGGCGATTCGTTTTGCGAGGCAGTATTGTCCCAGAAGGAGGCTGCCTACGAGCCCTCCTCCCGCAGGCGACGAACGGGGGTGCGTAGGAGGCGCTATTTAATGCGCCTCCAGTAACGCCCCTGTGTTCGTGTCGGGCTCAGGATGGGAACCTGGGCCAGTATTGCACGACGTTGTGGGGACCGCTTAGTAGCATTTGGGCAGCCCCCCCTACGAGGAGTAGTCTGGCCTTCGCCGGGGCCAGCCTGTCGCTGTGGTGATTCTGTCTGTTGCCTGCATATTTGGGACCCTCAAAAAGCGGCTGAAGGCGCTCGCAGTGGTTTTAGTTAGGGTGGACATTCCAAGGTGCGAGTCCCACATTGGGTCAGGATCTACCCGAAGATCCTGACTGCATCCATAAGGATTTCCCTGCGATAAAAAAAAGGATGAAGGCTGATAGTGATATATAAAAATAATACAATAACATGAAATGTATGTCCCACTGCTGGGCACGGGTCTCCTCCTCACAATCTGATGAGGAGGGTGTTGGGTCATAGGTCACCGATGCGCTGGCCCCAATGCGGGTTGAAGGATGCACCTTCACCGGAGAGCAAGCAAATACCTCACCGGTGATAATGTTGATAAAATGATAACCGACACACATTGACACTTGCAGTACATATCCCTGCCTTTCTTTAATAAACGTACCTACTGTAAATCATGATAATCAAATTTTTTCGTCACTCATACAAAGTGCAACAGAATTCACACATACATACAAAATTTATAACATAAATATTTTTATAGAATCCGATGGATATAAATCTATGCGTACCATGCCAAAATAAACGTTCTATTCTAATCGTTTCATTCGCTTGCAGTGTGAGCATGTGGCTCTTTCGGAAGAGGAGTACTAGGGAGCCCACGGAGCCCCAGGGTCCAGCGATAGTGGCTACGGCGGACGGAGCCACTCCCACCGTCCAGTTCATGTCGCAGATGTACAATGCTATGCCGAGGAAAAGAGGTTTACTCGTAAGTGTTTATACTTTTTCAAGTCTAATTTAAAAAATATAGCTTTCTAAATATTAACCGGTGGGAGGGATGCGCTGTGCCGTGCTCCCCGCTGCATAGGTACAATTATCTGGCTTGTTTCACCAGTCACACAGCTTCTCTGTGTTTCGAAGAGAAGGGCAAGACTGACAGTATAATATAAAATTACTTTCACTGAGACTTAACATCTTATGTTTTAGGATATGCGACAATTAAACTAGTTGAAGGCTGGGCTAGGCTAGTTCCAGGTAAAATAGTTTATGTTCATTGGTGACCTCGGCCACTTACCTACCATCTGGTAGCACATTTGTCAGTTTGCCAATTTAAGAAACATAAAAACAAAAAAACTTCTCACTGACGACCTCTGTGGCTCAATGGTTAGCGCGTTGCCGCCCAAGCCGGAGGTTGCGGGTTCAAATCCCGCCAACAAAAAAGGTTTCTGTGTTCCTGGGATGACCCAGGAACAGGGTGTATATTATATAATAAAAATCTTAAATATATGTATAGTATAAAAGTATTAAATATATTTCCATTGTTGTATGGACGCTCCATAGATACATTTTATTATTATTATATTATGTGCATGTGACGTATGTGACTGGACTCCTTTTATACGACTGGACCGATTTAGATGAATTTTTGTATTTGTCGGATCCGTCAATATAATATCCTAGTCGGTCGGTGGTATTTTTATTATATAGGTAATAAACCTTTTTTTTACTTTTGTTGTGATACATTGAAGAAAAAAAGATAACTCTAAAAAGCTAATTTTGACAAAAGGTCATCAAGAAAGAGGGTGCTACTCGTTGAGAAGATGTGCCATCTCTCATATATAAATATAAAAAGTGTACGTAGAAAAGCGTTAAAATGTAACACACACACACACAACATTCACATGAAAATTGTCTAAAACTGCTACTTTCCTACCTCCTACCTCTTTATTAAAAATATACTCGTTTTTTAAACGAGCGCTAGTTGTTTACGCAAAAATTGATACCTTCTTATTTTCTTACAACGCTATTAATTCAAAACAAATGATGGTGAAATGAATTGTAAATCATATTCAGTCTTATCATAAGAATTCACAGCACGGCTTTCAAGTTTCCAATTGTAATGCATAATGGAACCTTAGAACAGAAAATAATTTCCACTTTAAAACGGGCACTAGGTTTATAGGAATATTGTGCCCTAGTTAGTTACGTACTTCACTTACCAACAACAACTAACTGACCATTGTTACTCGACCTTAACATTATTTTTTACTCTAAGTTTTATTTAACGCGTTTTAGAAATATCTAGAACAGAGTATCGAAAACTCTATTTTAATTGTACAAAACCTAAAAAAAAGTGAATCCAATACTTTTGTCATGACCTTTCGCAGGTTTTGAAATTCAATCACGTCTTGATCTTACAGAAAAATTATAAAACACATGATATTATACCTATAATATTTTTCTGGGCCCTCAAGAAACTAAAATAGGCAAACTGGTAAACACACACAAAAACACAAATCTCTGTGCCAGTAACTACACTGGCCGTAATATCCATCTTTCCGAAGCACAGCAAAGCTGTCTTATGGGAGTAACAAGCGGGATGGTGGTCCCAAGCAGACGGGAGCACGGCACAGCGCAACCGTCCCGTCGGTAAAATGTATGTTGTGTAAAGCTTTGTAAATAAATAAATATTGTAATATGAAAATTGTTATCTAAAAAGTCAATATAATATTATTGATTTAATAATCAACGGATTTAACGTAAATTTCTATAAATTGCAGCCATGTTAGTAAAGCAATGAAAAGCAGAATCATAATCTGAAATCACGGGTCTTACATATAATTTTTAATTAAAAAACTGCTTATGAATTACACAATGTTGTGTTTAAATAGTAGTACCATTTTAATAAGGACAACTGCATGACATTTATTTTTTTAGAAATAAGAGGCCGCGTATAGGTAGATGAGGTCGGCCATTTACCAGGTGTCGGTCGTCTTGACGTTCATTGAGGGAGGCCTGTGTTCAGCAGTAGACCGATAGAGGCTGATGATGATCATACCCTTCAAGTGGCAAGGTCATTTGGCGTGTTTTGGCGCATGTGGCAGACATATTGAAAAAAAATTCGCGAAATCTGCACGGGCCAACTAAAAGTCTAATATCTCTAAAGTTTTGTATCGTAGCTGTACATAAAACCTACATCAATCAAATCGTTATGAGTTTTTCTAACTTATTAAAAGATGATTGTTACAATTCAAAGTTTCCAAATATGGTCAAATTGTATCTAAAAATTGGGAAAACGATTTTTTCTGCTTCTTGACAAAATCGTAAACAACGATAAAACAACTCACCTGTCACTCAGTTTTCTATTGTATTTAAGTACCCTAATAAACACTTATTCACAATAACATAAACAATAACACTTTACCGATACCTTTTTTTACACTACAAGCGTTATTAAAACACGACCCAATTGAGCGGATCGCATTACCGACTAAAAATAGCCAATAATTTTTCTTACATTTCTCAAGCATGTTATGTCAAAATGGCATAGGCAACATTAACTATTCTAGAATTTACTGTTTTAATACGTTGAAATAAGCTATATAACTGTCTAAAAACTAAAGCGAAAAAAAAAAGATGACGTTATCGGCCAGATTCTGCCGTCTTGCCATAAATCAGCTTGCAATCACCAGCCAGAATCTGCATTCTAGCCTCTGGAAGGAGTAGACGGGTGTTCACCACGAAATCAGAAGAGAAAAGGGTTTAACTGTTCGAGGGCCCAGTATGGGTCAGAAAACTCTATAAGTTTAACAAGCATCTAGGTCATCTTAGAATTTCTGCGCTGGGCTGGTGTTTTTTTTTAAAGAGGAGGCAAACGGACAGTCAGTTTACTTGGTGGTAAGTTATCATTGATACCCAGGCACCTGCCACATGAATAAGTAAATGGAACAGAAGCTAAACTTCCATACAACGCGTAAAATTGTTACCTATTGTGGTAAGGTTGTCATAGGCGGAATTAAACGAATAAAAAATTTTATGGAGTAGTAATATGTATTTGTAAATATTTTTATTACTAAATTACTTTTTTTTTTATTTTGTGTTTATCTTATCTAATATATAAAATTTCCATGTCACAATGTTAGTTACCGTACTCCTCCGAATCGGCTTTACCGATTTTTACCAAATTTTATATGCGTATTAAGTAGGTCTGAGAATCGGCTACTATCTATTTTTCATACCCCTAAGTGATAAGGGTGGTCAACACCTCAAATTTTAAAAGTTAACGCGGGCGAAGCTGCGGGCAACAGCTAGTATGTATATACAATTTTTCCATGTCACAATGTTAGTTACCGTACTCCTCCGAAACGGCTTTACCGATTTTTACCAAATCTTATATACGTATTCAGTAGGTCTGAGAATCGGCTACTATCTATTTTTCATACCCCTAAGTGATAAGGGTGGTCAACCCCTCAAATTTTAAAAGTTAACGCGGGCGAAGCTGCGGGCAACAGCTAGTATTTTTATATGTTCAATAATCTGTTGTACTTTTAATTAATAGAGTAGTAAAATCTAATGGAATAATCTAATGGAAAGCACTCTCAGTTTTTATCATAACTAATATAATATTCTTTATCCCAAACAGGAGATTGTCTCCTAATAATAACGTAATCTGTATACTTTATTTATTTATAATAATAATAATATCTATGGACGCTTTCACACCACGTCAATCTGGCCCCGTACTAAGTACTCGAAGAACTTGTGTTATGGGTACCAGACAACGGAAACATATTTAATACTTTTATACTATACACATTTTTTTTTATTATATAATAGAATAGAATAACATTTATTTAGGTAAATTATTACACTGTTACACACCTATAGTATAATAATTAATATGTATTTACGTTGAATAAGATGGAAAAGAAAAAAAATATATATTTAATTATTCTAAGGTACATTTACCGGTGGGAGGGAAGCGCTGTGCCGCGCTCCCGGCTGCATGGGTACCACCATCTTGCTTATTTCTCCCGTGAAACAGCTTTGCTGTGTTTCGGAGAGAAGGGCAAGACAGGCAGTGTAATTACTGGCACCGAGACTTAACATCTTATGTCTCAGGATAGGCAACACATAAATGAGTTGCCTGGGCTCGTTCCAGGTATACTAATTTATGTTCATGGGCGACGTCGACCACTTAACATCAGGTGGTACGTTTGCCAGTTTGCCTATCCAACTAACATAAAAAAAAAAAAAAAAAAAACATATTATTATCAATCATATTATATTATAGTGAAGAAAATTATGAAATAACAAACACAATACCTACATAAAAACATATATCTACAAAAAAAATATATATATGTACATATGTGATTTAATTTTAATAATAATGAAAGCACTGTAAAAAACAAAAATTGAAACCGACTTCAAAAAGTAAAAAATAAACTAAAAAGTAATAAAATAATTGCGTTTCCTTTATGTTTCCTTATTGGAGTCGGTGTCAGCAAAGAAAGGTAGGTAAGTACAGCAAGAAATATGATACCGGTGACTGACGACGGTTTTGGTGCTGTACGGCCTATTTAACTTAGCTGACACCGACTCCAAAAGTAACAACAATGACATGGTAAACGCAAACATTGTAAATAGTAAAATAAAAAGTTGAAATTATAAGTTCTAGGCACAAAAATTAAGGAAACGCAATTATTACTTTTTAGTTTATTTTTTACTTTTTGAAGTCGGTTTCAATTGTTGTTTAAAAATGTTTTATTTCTTCATTTTTAGTGATTCCGAAATTCGATAACCGATTTTATTTGTTTGTAATATGGATATAACTGTTAAACGCATTTCCACTATCTATACTCCTGTCTATACTCCATCATCAGACCTTTAATGAGACTTATAACCCATATGGGTGCAAGGTACTCGTCAATATAAATGATTTAAGTCCAAACACAAGGTAGCTACAGTAAACTGCTGATAAGTTCCTTTAACTGTCCTTCGTCTTCATCATCAGACCCCTAATGATAGTTACAATTTATCTAGGTATAAAGTTCTCATCAATACAAATGAATCAAGCCTAAACACAATGTTACTGCTGTAAATCGTTGAGGAGTTCCCTCGATTGTCTTTCGGCTCCAGCATCAGATCGACTCCAGACCTTCATTAAATTGTAGTCCTTCAAAACACTTTATAAAAAAAAAATCAAACGCACTAGTCGCCCCTACGATTTTCGAAAGTTCCCCTCGATTCCTCTGGGATGCCATCATCAGATCCTGGTTTCCTTATCATGGGACCATTTGGGAAGTATACCCTTTAGAACAAAAAAATAAAGACAGTCTTTCAGCTCCATCGTCAGATCAACTCTAGACCTTCATGAAATTGTAGTGCTTTAAAATACTTAATTAAAAAAATATTAAACGCACTAGTTACTCTTACGATTTTCGAAAGTTCCCCTCGATTTCTCTGGGATGCCATCATCAGATCCTGGTTTCCTTATCATGGGACCACCTCAGAAGTGCAGTCTTTTGAATAAAAAAAAATTTTGAAAATCGGTCCACAATTGACAGAGAAATCGGTGAACATACATTAAAAAAATACACACGAACATAATATAACCTCCTCCTTTTCGAAGTCGTTTAAAAAGTTCCTTAAATGGAAACCACTCAGTTAAGTGACTGTGGGAGAAAACACAGTCCTGATTTTATGTGGCCCCAAAATACTCGACGGAAGCGTAGTTGGGACAGTTTAACAGCCAACATAATATTATTACTTATAAACAAAAAAAAAAAAAAAAAATATGTAGCCAACATTTTACTTGTAATATTTTCATATCATAATATTATGTTATTAATATATATATAAATTAAACATTGGTCATTGCTCACGTAGCTCGCACTATCACATTCAATAGATGTGTATTAATACACATATTTAATACTCATCTATGGCCCAGGAACACAGAAAATATTTTTGTTCCCTGTCGGAATTCGAACCTGCAACCTCCGGCTTGACCGACAACGCGCTTACCACTAAGCTACAGGAGTCGTATTTATTCTTTTGTTCACATCTTAACATAATAATAGTAATTGATAAATTGTAAACAAGGTGTACTCATCTCTATTAGAGAATTCTTTCAGCAAAACCTTAAGAGGTTTGTGAGAGACTCCGTCACGTAGTAATGGATTAATAACAATATAACCATTAAAATACGTACATCAGATGAATGAACAAATATATACATACATATATATTAAAACGAATAAAGCTTGGCAAAAAAGAGTATGGAAAAAACGAGGGCGCCACTCTCACTTAAGTTTCATCATAATATGGGAAATAAGTAAGATAATTTAATAAAATCCTTAAAAATAAATGCGAAACACTAAACTTTACTCAAAATCTAGTATTTGTCGTCCAAATATTGTCAACATCATAGGTTTCCATTTAGTAAAATATTTAGTTCCACTTGTCACCACGTCAAACTCTTTTTTGCCAAGCTGTACATATAAATACATATTATAAGTAACAAAAATATAACAATTAATTAATTATTGAATAAGTTTAGAAAGTGTTGCTTAAGACGATATTTGAAAGTAGTTATGATAGTACTGTGTATGGATAGATGTAGGAAGGTTATTCACATCCGAGCTGCGTTTACTGTAAAACTATTACCATAAAAGGCGCAATTATAATAAGGGATGGTTAAAGTAAAAAAAATGGTCTGTCACTAGTGGGACTGTATACAAAGCGGTTCTCTTAAGTATTGAAGAGTGGAAAATTTTAACAATTTATAGATATGAGATAATATTATGTGCGTACTCTGGCGAAGTTGAATTGGAAGCCACTTCAACTGAGACGGATATCCGGAAATATAATCGAATTTGCGCAAATCAAATATAAATCGGATGCACAGATTCTATAGACGTTCGAGTTTGTTCACAAATTCTTGTGTTGCATCCAAATAGCAGACGTCAGCGTAGTCCAGAATGGGGAGTAAAAGAGATTGTACTAACATGATCTTTGCTCCTTAATAGGTAGTATTGAAATTGGTCAAAAGTGGGAGTGAGAGGAGGGGGTAGGTTTTTTAGGTAAAGGTATTACGTAAGCCCTCTTCCCAGCAGTAGGAAATGTTTATTTTATTTTTACTTAAAGTTTGGTCAAGATTTAGGATTTAATTTCGGTTTTCTAATGTTTACGCGAATTTCACTCATTATAATAAAACAATTTTTACGGATTTTATCGCGGTTTATTAAGATTTTTACAAGCCCGACGTTTCGGATACTTTACAGCAACCATGGTCACAGGAGGACTGAGGTGTCATACGTCCTATCATTACAAAGTTATTCGAAACTACCCTATGATACATCAATATTTTGGTCAGTCCTATCTACGCAGAAAGTGCTAACTGTATCTTTAATCTGTGACATATTATGAGCACTTCTGGAACCGGTTTTGACAGGTTTCTACTAGTACGTGACGAGCCACAAGTGCTCACGCTCACACGCATCGAACGCTTGTAGCAGTGCAATCGATTCACGCGGTTGTATGAAGCTTAGCCTCTGTTCCGTTTATTTACTCATGTGCACCCGCTACCACGAAGAAATTTAAGATTCCGGCCTTTGCAATCGATGTTCTGAAGATCAGGTCGAATTTATGAATTCCTATTACGCAATGGATATATTTCGCAATTGACGGCCTAAATATCTAAACTCCTAAAATACCAGGGGGCAAACGAGCAGTCGGAGCGGAGCCTCACGGCGTCGACATCCATATATATCCGCACAACCAAGGTCACGCAGATGCGCTGCCCTCCTTTTCACTATACCCCTCCAATGGGCCACCGGAAACTCACAAGCCGCACTAAACGTAGCATAGCTGTCACTTGACGCCGGTGTTATTTGAGCGAGAGATACCACACCGGTCGTGCCGGCCCAGTTCGGCTGCTATGCAGCATAGCACTACCTCTTAATATTATATTATTTTACCTAAATACCTCTGATTACCACTTTTATAAATGATTTAGTGTTCGACTCGATGTCTATTAGGTTGTATAAGTAGTCTAGATAAATGCATTATATCAAATCTATCGGTCTCAAGTAGGTTTAATATTGAAACGTAACTAATTTTCATTCTGATTTCACCCTGCACTCGAGACTGGCAATAATCCATCAGTAAATTAATGAAATCACAATATTCGTGTTTGTAATTGCCGATTTATTAGCGTATTTGTACGTACGACCTTTTTGATGTGGATCGAAAAACCGACAAGCACACGTTAACCACCACTTACTATCAAGTGGTCTGCCACTTTGCCTATCCTAGTAACAAAAAAACTCAATAATGGTCAGTGATATTAAGTTATTAATGATGAGTTAGAGGACAAAATATTTATATACGTGGGTAACACAGAAAATGTTTAGAACTGGCCAGTTAGAAACATTGAAAATGAAAACTTTTTTTGAATTTTAATTTTAGAACTCTTTGGTAACCTATTGCGTTCATTTGTCATTTGTTTTTGTAAATTGGCGGCAAATCTAAAACTTTTGTTACACGTGAAAATGAACATAACGCGAGAAAAATTTCGGTCAATGATTTATTATGACTTTCGTTGTGGGCTTACTCAACAACAAAGCTATGATAGGCTGCGATTAGCATTTTTTAATGAAGCCCCATCTCGTGCCACTATTCACAATTGGTTTAACGAGTTTAAGCGTGGACGTAGCAATCTCAGTGATGATCCGCGTGAGGGACGTCCTTTAACAGCGACTACTGAAGATAACATCAGTGCTGTGCGACGCATGATAGAGGAAGATAAGAAAGTGACCTATCAGCAGATATGGGCAAGCCTAGGCATTGGTATGAGTCAAGTTCAAAAAATATTACACGAACATTTAGGCGTCAGGAAGCTTTGTACCAGATGGATTCCCCATACTTTAACCGACGACCAGAAACGCCTCCGCATGGACTGGTGTCGCCAAATATTAGATAAGTTCAACGGCGGTAACTCAAATGCTGTATTTGACATCATCACAAGTGATGAAAGCTGGATATATTGCTACGAACCCGAAACCAAAAGACAATCAGCTCAGTGGTTGTTTCCTTTCGAGGATCGGCCAACTAAGGTAAAGAAAGGAAGAAGTCAAGGAAAAAAGATGATTGCCTCATTCTTTGGTCGGAATGGTTATTTCGTGACAGTTGTGCTAGAAGATGGAAGGACAGTTACTGCAGACTGGTATGTCAATCGCTGTTTGTCTGTTGTCTTGGAAAAAATTCGACAGCAGCGCTCTCGAAGCAGGATCCTCCTTCACCACGACAATGCTTCAGCGCACTCCGCAAAACGGACTGTTGAATATTTGACTATGGCAGGTGTCGAGATAATGAGTCATCCGCCTTACAGTCCTGACCTGGCGCCCTGCGACTTTCATTTATTCCCAAGAACTAAAGATAAAATTCGAGGTATTCGCTTTACGAGCCCTGAAGATGCGGTGAAAGCGTACGAAAATGCCATAGAAGAGACTCCTAAGGAAGAATGGGCCCATTGCTTTTCTCAGTGGTTCCATCGAATGCGACGATGTGTAGAAAGAAACGGAGATTACTTCGAAAAACAATAAAAGTATTGGCAACTTTCTACATTAAGCCGTTTTTCATTTTCTAAACATTTTCAGTGTTACCTAGGTAACAAGACATTATTTACGAAGTATGTTACGTGTGTGTCCTCGTATTGACAAGGGGATCGTAAAATATGTATCACTAACGTTGATATAGTAATTAAGTTACGTCAACGAAATTTAATGTTTTTATGAAAATCACCTAGAACGAATAGTACTAAATATTCTCGGAATAAACAGGCATAAATTGCTTTCACATTCCAATTTATTTTATTATATTAAGTGCTTATTATGTGTATGTGCTATTAGCTCTAAGAAAAATTACGAGATTTGCTTTATTCTTAACGAGGTTATTTTCGAAAAATAAGGTTATTAAAAATAAAACTTTCTTTGGATGTAACAACTAGTTGTAACATTCATCCATCCATGAGACATAAGACTTGAGTCAGTGCCAGAAATTACACAGCACCTGCCTTTCTTTTCAAAACAGAGCGAAGCTGTTTGAGGGAAGAAATAAGGTGGTGGTTCCCATGCATACGGGCGCGCGGTACAGCGTATTCTAGCGGTAACCGTGTCTACGTTAGGAAATAATTATTAAATTAATTAGTTATAGCACGAACATCGCTGATCAGATTTCGTCAAAGAGGCACACTAATTAGACATGTACATTTCATTCACATATTTGCCAGTAGTATATTATCCATATCGCCATAGTCAATAATGTCTTACGGCATTTTACTATGAGGGAATCCTTCGAATATTAGATGATATTTGTGTTGCAGAAGCGAGCTATTTGAGCCATATACTGTTTAGCCTCTAAGGTTAAAAGAAAAGTTTTAGGAATCTTGACTGTAGCCTCTCAGTACATAGGTACTAGCAAATGTTATGTATGTTCCCAAAAATATTAACGAATTTGTAAAAAAATGCGACAATCACAACATATAAGGAACAAACATAAATTGGCTGTACCATATTTTAGACCTCACAAAGTTAGTAATTCTTTTTTAGTACAATGTATATGTTTTTGCAATATGATCGCAGAAAACGTTCAAAATTTTTTCATTGATAAATTTAAGAAAACTAGGAACGTTTTTGTGTTAAAGGCTATTTTGAACTACAAGATTTTAATGAAGATCCTTGCTAGTTCTTACTTAATATTATAAATGTGAAAGCGTGGATGTTTTTTACGCTTTCACGCAAAAGCTACTCGACGAATCATCATGAAACTTTTTACACATATTCTGGGAGGTACTAGAAGTAACATCGGTACTTTTTATGAAGAAAAAAAAACTTCTTCTTTTTACTCTGGTAAAGGTGAACCGACTGTCCGTTTGTATAAAAAAATATCACACTTTGGGAATAAGACTTTCACTCTTAATGTTTACAAGATGTATATTGTATAAACTAAATATTACGTGTTTTATTTTTATTGACAAAAGAACAACCCCTTTTTTCCTCGTTTTTCTTAAGGGCCTGCATTTGAAACGAGTTTTTTTTACCTACTTTTTATTCACTGCTTTCTTGACGTGTTAATTTACAATT
The DNA here is from genome assembly GCA_963853865.1 of Helleia helle. Taxonomy (NCBI): domain Eukaryota; kingdom Metazoa; phylum Arthropoda; class Insecta; order Lepidoptera; family Lycaenidae; genus Helleia; species Helleia helle. The sequence goes on from OY971420.1 coordinate 14,916,816, forward strand.
TCCTAAAGATTCCTTTTTTTATTTGATTTGAGTACAGCAAAGCAAATGTATTTTTTTATAATAGGTAGTTTAATATCTTACACGGCGATCAGGTGAATTTATAGATGTTTCAATAGCAATATCGCCATAGAAGTATATTATATTTCTGACATTGTAGATACTACAGTTCCCACCAGTGGGAGGGAAGCGCTGTGCCGCGCTCCCGGCTGCATGGGTACCAACTATCTTGCTTGTTTCTCCCGTGAAACAGCTTTGCTGTGTTTCGGAGAGAAGGGCAAGACAGGCAGTGTAATTACTGGCACCGAGACTTAACATCTTATGTCTCAGGATAGGCAACACATAAATAAGTTGCCTGGGCTCGTTCCAGGTAAACTAGTTTATGTTCATGGGCGACGTCGACCACTTTCCATCAGGTGGCACGTTTGCCAGTTTGCCTATCCAACTAACATTAAAAAAAAAACTTAAGACATACACGGTCTTAATAAGCCGTCTTAATAAAATCAGTAAACAGTGATGTTACGACTAAAATTTGTGTAAACAATACTTATAAATCGAATCCCAAATATCCCTATATAATAAATAATCCCTTTGTATGAAGTTACGATGAAACATAAATAAATTTCATTATTTGATAATATATCAGTATTTTTAATTACTTGATATTAAATATTTGCTCTTTTAATTAACTGAGAAATAATAGAAACAGGGAATGAGTCTAAGAGAACAAATAAAGGCTCCTTTTCTTTTCACCTGGACTTATACTTTATGAATTGGCGAGACAAATAATTCTCGAATCTCTGAGAGGTTTACGCAAAACATGCACTGTTAGAATTGATGAAATATATTAAAGCTTTTATTTAGGAATACTATATTAACATTTTTTAAAATATTACTAATTAAAATATTGCCACTTAACCTACAGATATAACACATATACATCTGTTTTGTTTGTAAGTGATATGAAATAAGATTATGATATTGAGGTTGATAGAAGATTTTTAAATAGTGGTTGTATAGATTAACTTATGATAAAAAAGTGAATTACAAGTAGCAGAGTATAGTGAAGGTAAGGGAGCTTCTCTCTGTACCTATATTATAAGAAAAGGTTATAAAATAATAGGGGGACAAGGATCGCACTGTCCCGACGTTGGGAGGGGTTGCTCTGTGGTGCGGGAGGACTGACTAGTCGAGGTGCCTTGTTGCTTAACAGATTCGGGGCATTGGCGTCACTCGCCGGGTTTTAGGGATAGAGCTGCGTCCACCTTGCTATCTTTTAGGGCGCAGCGTGTCCCCCCCCCCCCCGCGGGATGCCTCAAAGCATTTCCCGGCACAAAAGAAAAAAAGATATTGAAAGTAATAGGAATAGGTTGTATTGATGCTGCTGTAATTTGTGTGCGCTAAATAACCATCAACGTCCATGTTGTCAGCAACAGCTTGTCATTAAATACTCTATCAAAATATATAGACACGATAGCTTACAAATGCAAAATAAATCCACAATTTTACTTAAGTAAACAGGCATTTGGAAATAGGTTTCCTTACCTGAGAATATGATTTTGTTATACCAGAGTTACACGTAGAAGTCAGAACTCCGCGACTGACATCAACTGCGTCTGTCATGTGAATTCCACATTTGATATTTGATATAAAAATATTATAACGAAAAATATATACTTGTTAAAATGGCACAAATAGTGCTAACAAGCTTCTCGTATAACAAAAGGCGAACACGGTCTTAATGACCGACGTTGGTTTTATGTTAATAGTCTCATGAAAGTAAATATCGTGCGAATAGTGCCTCTATATGTGGTATAATTATACTGATCAGGAAATATACATAATACGTTCTTTATGCATATGCATGTACTTCAACCTAAGATCCAAAACAAAACTAATACTATTCAAAGGAAAGATTTGAATGTTTGTATGTTTGCACTAAATATGCTCCGAAACTACAGGACACATTTGAAAATTCTTTCACTCGGGGTACATTTCTGCCTGGGGTACAAATTCGACCACTTTTTTTGTGATTTTGCGCGTATGTAAGAGATAATGTCTGCTCTCGTTGCCTTGGCAGTCTTGAAAGCAGGTAGAAGTTACATCCTACCATCCTCTGGTCGCGCATAGACAGCGACGACTATCCCACATCTATGCCTGCCTATATAAGTCCCACAGCGGTAGTGATCGATCGACTCATGGATATGAGTGAGACAAATGGCTACAGATTCCGTACTACAACAGATCCCATCCGCAGAGATCGTGATACTTGGTGACTTCAACGCCCACCACACCGGGTGGCTCGGCTCACGTTTTTTTATACACAGCATAGGAGGGCAAACGAGGGAAAACGAAAAAATCGAAGCTTTTTTGCGACTATCGACACCCATACACATCCACACAAACAAAGATTATGCAGATGCGTTGCCCTCCTTTTCCCTATCCCTCCCAATTGGCCACCGGATTATGCGGGAGGATCTGTTTACGACTTTGCCTCCATATGATCTTACAAAATTGGTGGTATCACCAACTCGTATCCTTGATTTGGATGATCAAACGCCTTCCCTGTTGAACCTTCTGCTGACTAATTATACAGAAAGTGGTTTCCGTGGACGCTCCAATTAGCTATCGAGTAGAAAACTATTAAGCTTGGGCCAATGCATCATTAATATCTCAGGACGTAAAGACCAGCGCATTAAAAAAACAGTACAACTTTGCCTTAATGTCTTTCAAAAGTGTTATTGCTGAGGCAAAAGTGGAGTACGTGAACAGAATTGGCGAGAGATTGATTCGACTTCCTTCGGAAACTCGTGCATTCTGGTCGCTCGCCTAGGGAATTTTTGTAAGCATTTTCTACCATCACTGTACATGAGGGAAGACTCGTTGGGGAACACCGCGAAGGAGAATGCCCATCTTCAAGGCTTTCATTTTGCTTCCAACTCGACTTGGGATGACCGGGGAAAAATACCACCTACGATCTATCAGTGTCATACTTCAATGCTGAAAGTTATTTTTCAACAGAGTTGAAAAATCCTTCTTTTCTTTGGATTTGAGTCAGACATAAGTCGAGTAGGCCCGACAGTTTCCTCCGTTAGCACCTGAGCTCCTGAGCTGTTGGCATCCGTCCTTATGCATCTTTTCCGATACGCCTATTCGTAAGGTACCGTCACACGCTTATGGAAGATAACTTTAGTGCACCCGATCCCTCCGGATCCTTGATCCGATGAAGCGGATCGCTCAGAACCGTCCAACTTTATAGTTGGACATTATATATTGATCTATACCAATAGCACGAACTTCCTTGTTTTCCAAGATTATGGAATCCATAATTGAAATCGAGGCTCTTTTATCCAAAGTTTCGGAATAGGGGTAACTTAACCTAGTCTAATTTAAACCCAACAAGACAAACGTTTGCGCGTTTACCGCTAAAAAATAACCTTCGTTGTTCCTCTAAAATTGGAAGTCACTTCCCTAACCATCTTAGCCGGTATTTGGTATACTTGGCGTCGAGATATCGAATAATGTGCAAAATTAGCCTTTCAGAAAATCTGTGTGCTCAATAGGGCGAAGCAGTATTTCATGCCTTTTCATCGCCTACAGTTATACAAGGCGCAGGTCCAACCTGACATAGAATACTGCTCACATCTCTGGGCTATAGCACTTCCATTTGACTGCGTTCAACGCCTGATCGCTCGTCAATGACAAGGTTCTCTCTGATTGATTTGATTTTTAGCGCTGGGTAGAGATGTCGGATCACTCTGCATCTTCTACCGCATCTAGCACGGCGAGTGTTCTAAGGCATTGTTCGAACTTATTAATACCTGCAGCAGATTTCCCCCACTGGACATCATGTAAAAAATCCAAATTTCATTCACAACACCTGGATGTCCCGAAATCGGTATTTCATGCCTTGCACGACAACTACATGGAACCAGCTGCCAGCTACGGTATTTTCGAATCAATACAACTTAGGAACCTTCAAGAAAAGAGCGTACTCATATTTGAAAGGCCGGCAAAGCACCTGCAAATGATGTAGAGGATTTCATCTATAGGTGAAACGGCTGTCCGTAAAAAATATAAAAAAATGACTGACGTCAACATTTTGGTGTCGCAGTACACCTAAAGTAGCTTTGGAAGTTCGTCTTGTTTAATTATTATTTCTAAGATGACGAGACTAACTATTGTTAGTCTATCTTGACTCGTCGTCATCTTACTAGTGTCAATTAATCTTTTGGTCAGTACATTTAAAAGTTAATGTAATAGACAATCATTTGGGTGAATTCAATGCATTATTTCCCTGAAAGACAGTAGGAGGATTCCAAAAAAAAAATACCACATGGAAAAGTAATTTCTGATTTAATATAATATTAATTGTTCCTCAGAATTTATCTGGCGTCAAAAAATATTTCTTACAAAATAAACAACGTATACCTTTCTAAATAATTTATCCAATTATACATCAAGAGCAAAAAAGCACTTTACAAATCCGACAATTTCCAGGGATTTGCGCATTGACACAAACAGCTAAACTCTTTAATTTTATTTTAAATATGTAAAAAGATTCATTTTACATTCCTATTGGATATTTTCAGGGTTGGTTGTGGACGCTGACGGGCCACAACAGAGATCGCGTGAAGATACCTGATCCGGGAGGTGAGATGCAGGTCATGCTGCCCAATCAGGGACCTGATCAAATCAACTCCGGAGAGTTCTGTCTTTTGACAGAAAGCCCCTACAGAATATTAAGAGTAAGTACTACTTTGTTAAGATTTTAATGGTTATTTTATAACTATTTAAAACGTCCAGCTTCGTGAAGACATTCCTTATTAATGTCGGAATATCGAGCTTCGCGAAACATTAAGATTGGGTAAAGATTCAGTATTATATGTTATGTTGTAGTAAAACTTTAGAAAAAATCTTTTTAGGAATAAACGTTTTAGGTCAAATAGTGATTTAATTATTTAAAACTTTCTTTCTAGCAAAGTAAAAAAAAAAGTTAATTTATATAATAGCTGACAAAATTTTGTATGTTACTGAATACTGAATACAGTTATTCGCAGATTTCGAATACACAACATTATACTTGAATTGTTATAAAATTGCCTTGACGAGATAATATTTAACATACACATGTTGATCCAGGGAAGACGATGTCCGTGCAGTAACCGGTCCGTGTTGGATGCGAGTGGCGAGGGATCGCTCATCTTGGCGTTCATTGAAGGAGGTCTATGATTAGCAGTGGATGGATAGAGGCTGATGATGACGATTATGATGATGATGAAGATGATACACGTATCGTTCGTTTTATAGGTTTTTAATTTATACCGAATTATAGAACGAATTATTTATCCTAATATTCGTTTATTCTATACGATACAAACCTATCACTACAGAACAATTACATCATATTGAAAATGAAATATCTCTGGAAAGTTCAACTATATTCCTCATAGACACAATTTCGAGATCTAGTTGCAAGTAAACGCTATCTGTTCAATAAATCTGGGAATACATTCAGGGAGCGCTTCTAGAGACTTAACTAGAACTTTGTTCCTATATCAGCCTTTCCGATAAATTATTATCATATCCAGAAACATTATTTTTTCCAGTTCACTATGGCAATTATATTATATATACAGTACTATATAAATATAATCAATAAGAGAAAGGAGCGTTTAAAACTGTTAATAAAAAAATTTTACAAAAAATTTAAACCGACTTCAAAAATACTAAACTAAAAAGTAATAAAATAACTGTTTCTTTAATTTTTGTACTTACAACTTATAATCAACTTAATCTTCTACTAATGTACAATCTTTGCGTTTACCACGTCATTATTGTTTCTTTTGGAGTCGGTGTCAGCCAAGTTAGGTAGGTAGTCTTGGTACCCCTCTTATAAGAAGAGGGGGCAAAAGAGCAGGGGGCAAGGGGTGAGGATGGGAACCTCACCCCATTTTACTGTCCCGACGTTGTGAGGGGTTGTTCTGTGGTGCGCGGAAACCCCTCTGTGGAGGTGGCGTCGGTCCCTTGCGGGACTGACTAGCCGTCGAGGTGCCCTGTTAGCTTAACAGATCCGGGGCACCTCACCAAGGCGGCACTCGCTGGGTTTTAGTGGGTAGAGCTGCGTCCATTTACCATCTTTCGGGCGCAGTGAGTCCCACATACCCACCTGGGGAGACCCACTCCCCAGGCGGGATGCCTCAGAGCATTTCCCGGCGTAAAAAATAATAATAAAAAAAAAATTGCAATCTTTTCTCAATAGTAGCCGTGTTTATGTAAAATATAGCTTTTGACACATTACTCAAGCGGTATATGGCTCCGATGGAACTATTTTCAGCACAATAATTTTAATATCAGCAGCATTCTTATTTCTAAGTTTTCTGTTGCCTACTGTGGGAAGGTAAAAGGAGTGCAACGCATCTGCATAACCTGTGGGTGTGCGGATGTATATGAGCGTCGGTCGTCTTGTTTGCCGCCATATGCCATAAAAATGCTTTAAAAAAGTATAATATATCGTACGTTTTACGTTTGTTTTATATTTCTAGAAAATAAGGGACTACATAACAGCGCACTCCTAATGAAACAATTGTAGCAAATATAATGATACACACAATTAATGCAAATGCGTTCAACGGCTGGATTAATTTGCGTTGTATTAACGCTCTATCTAATCCACGGTTATTACACGTTACGCACGTACACTACAAATAAAAATACCCTACAGGACCTGTTTACATAAGCCTTTCCTGAGTGTATAGCTACAGCGGTATTTATCCATTCAGCTATGTATTAATATTCGTTAGAAATCCCATGACACGGTTTATCAACTCAATGTGTAAATCGTCATGTACATTTCGTATGCATTATAAGAGTTTTGTCTTGGCGTTCTTTGCGAGAGGCATATGAACTCAGCAGTAAACGGATAAGGGCTGATAACGATGATGAAGAAGAATTTTGTCATCAATAGCTTTAGCATTGTTTCATACTGTTTTATCACAATTTTTTGTCATTGATGTTGCCTTATCATTTTGTAGGCGTAGATTAATGTTGTGTCATGGTAAAGTAACCATATTACCAGATTGTTGATTTATGATATGATATCATAAAAAGTGTATGATATCATAAAATAATGATAAAAGCACTCGATTCCGAATGAGCTTTTGTACTGTCTATCAAAAAAGTCAACGCGTACTGTAGTGATGTGCTTCCTTAGTTTTGTAGTTATGATTTGTAAATAATGTTCTTATTTCGACGGGCTCATACATTACCAAGTATCCCCTTGACGGAGGTAAATTTAAAGGAGGTAAGTTATTTTATTAATAATTTATACAGTAAAAGTATTATTAGAAGTGTTGTTGACCATATTATACTTTCTGTATAAAGAATTTGAGTGAGTTTTTCTATATTAAATAAAAAGTATCGATGTTAATACGTGGGTTTTCCGACTAGCTCGAAATGAAATCACGTGTTTAATATAAGATGTCTCATCAGTGCCACCTCGGGTAACTTCCTCTCCTTGAGCCGTGTTTACTTTTCTCTTATCTTATAATACAAAATGCTATATTTTTGCATTTATATGTAAGGATAAATATAGCCTTTATTAACGATCTTAAAATTACATTTATTTTACTGTTATCTTAAACTATTCTATTTTGTGTACAACTTAATAATTAAAATATATTAGACGCCGGTTTGTTAATTGTCTTGCATTTCTGCATAGGCCTCCCCAAGTATACTCTATTTGTATGTAATGTATTACTAAAGAAAACTACTATGACTGCATTAAATAATGATATTCACGATTTTAAAAATCGAAATCTTCTTAAGTGTTTACTTATATTTTAAATTTTTTAAGTTAATATAGTTATTATTATTAAAATATATATGTTTTGAAAGCTCGCAATTTACATGATTTTTCTGATGATAAATTCATTTCTGTTAAATTGTGTATAAAGCCATCTGTTAATGTGCCAAGTTTTGTGATAATATTAATAGAGTGGTCGACAGTATAAATTCTATTTCACAAATAGCTTTTATTGAAAGACATTTATTAGATTTGGTTCCTTACGATCAGCCAATTTAATGCGTCTCTATCCGATGTACTGAAAGAGCTCTGAGGCGACCAAGTGTGAAGGTTTTATTTCGTGTAATGCAATAAATATATTTATTTTTGATTTACCGTACAGAACTGTTTTCTTAAGAAGTTATCAAGAGTAAATCATGATATTATTTCTGAATTATTAATTATAATTAGCTCTTTATTAAAGGAAAGCTTTTACATGGACATTCGGGGCTCGGATCGCTCGCTACGCGGGCACTCTATTCATGCTAAGCGTTAGATATTTTGTCGTCATTTACATGGCTTTCTGTCTCACCTTCACTCATGTCAGTGTACGTGTATTTAACCTCCGAGGCTAAAATAAGTGTTATTAGTTTGACCGCGAAGTGTCTATAGCACTAAAGTTCTTTAATGAGTGAACCGATTTGAATGCGGTTTTATTTGAAAACAGGTTCTCTAGCGATGGTTCTTAGACATTTCGAAATCGGTTCTAGAATTTCAAGGTTTTTTATTGCATCGGGTTCTTTTTAAAGTATAACCTTTTATTATTTTTAAGCTATTGCATAGCTTTTATCGCGGGCCTTGAGCGCGGCGACCGAATCAAGAAATTCCGTAACGAAAAAAACCTAACACCCGACGAGAGACGAGCTGCTCCGAAATCGGACGAATAAGTAAGCAGCTGTTTGTGAGAAAGTATATAGGTGTGGGATACGGTAAGTTCTCCTCTCAAATTAACGCATTTAAATAAATCTTTCGAATCGACAACATATATCCACAATATTCGGATAATGGCGTAGTTTAGATTAAAAAAATGTAAATAATGAAAAAGAATTGACATAATATTATAAGTATAATAGTTGTCAAATTTTTATGCGTGTGTCACGGAGCTTAAATAGAAAGGAGAGCGATCGACATAGGCGTTATATACTATAAATTGTCCATTGAAATATCATCACTGGCAACGATGTTACTATTTGCGGTTGTTGCTGGAAAATGTTCGTGGGTCAACATCATTTAAATCACTACGAACTATTAATGGTATAGTGTGCCCAACATTTCGTGTAGCATGTTAAGAGCTCCATTTTCCTTGAAAACGAAATTCACATGGACACGACAATCGCTGAATCTTTTGGTGTCATTATCTTAATAAAGTACTGAACTTCTTATTTATTTTGCAATCATTGTCTTACTTTCATAAACTCATAAAGTACATTCAGCTAATCTGTAACGTTATTGGCCCATCGGATATCTGTTCTCCTGAGTGTGTGACCAGCCCACTTTATCAGGCAAAGGCACAAAGTGGCAGTCCACTTTAGCAACGTGTCTATTATTTGAATGATATCGGTAACCTTAGTGCTCTGACGGAAGCTTAGGTTATATAAGGTTCAAGACGTTTAGGTCGACAAAGTGTTGGCCGGCCATTAACCAGGTGGGTATGGACGGATAGGGACTGGTGATATTGATGATGACGATGCTAATGATGAATCTAAAACACGACATTAATTATTAATTGTTAGGCGGTACGAAATTCGCCGGGTCAGCTAGTATTATAATATATTATTACCTAATTTTTTTTAATTTGAATAAACAAAGTGCATTTATTAATGAAGAAAGTGATATGATTTTGTTTGTATCTTATCTATACAGATAAATAAAATTGGAGTGTCTGTTTGTAATTATATAAAATTTGTAGTATTATATAAAATAGCTGTTGCCCGCAGCTTCGCCCGCGTTAATTTAGATTTACAGCCGTACGCGGATTGATGATGATTATTTTTATAGCCTAAGTTACTCCTTATAACCTCAGCTATCTGCCAGTGAAAGTCTCATCAAAATCGGCCCAGCCATTTCAGAGATTGGCCGGAACAAACAGACAGACAGACAGACAGACGGACAGACAGACAAAAATTGAAAAAAAATACTATTTTGGTATATGTACCGTGTATACATCCATATTATGCATTTAGTAAAAAGCGGTTATTTTAATATTACAAACAGACACTCCAATTTTATTTATCTGTATAGATGTATAGATTTGAAATGGTTCTTGAATTGAAGTTTGAAAATAATGAATTTTAGTCATAAGAAAATTATCTCTTTGTTGATTATTGGCCATTCGCATTAAATCATAGAATTTTTGATAATCCATTAAATATAAAATATAAAAATATAAAACAAAAGAAAGAAAAAAAACTGCATAAATAAAAAATAATTAAATTATTATAATTGCATAAGTTGATAAAAAATGCTATGCAATAGCTTTACCGCGGCAGTCCCCGAGTGCCACACGTTTTTTTTTTTGTTTTTATACATTATGGGCTATAGGACTGCACACATACCTAAGCGATAGATAGCCCAAAAGATTGAACTAAAATATTGTCGTTTGAGTAAAATCAAATACAAGCAAAAAGTAGCGTCGCGAAGGTACTTAGCTCAGCGTTTGACTTGCTTTCCCAGCGTCAGCTGTAGTGTATCTATTAAATGCTGAACATTTTACTTTTAAAATTTACTGAGTACCCATAAAATATACGAAAAAAGATACGGATTCTTTTATTATTATTATTATTCTCCTATAAACTCTTTTACACCACGTCAATCTGGTCAATATTATTCGTCAAAAGATATTATATTATTATGAGTGAATTTTATGTTGCATTATTTTTTCTTAATCCTATGCTTTCCTTGGATGTGCTATCCTGATGATCCAGGTCGATAAATTGGATTAAAATTATTAAATTTTTGTATTGTCATCGGTCCAAAGTGTGCAAAGTTTCAATTACGTAGTACATCGTCTGAAGCTAAATAATATTATAGTGTTAAGAAATCATATTGCATTTTAAAAGACCTCTTCAACCTTATAGTTTGAAAATACTATGAAACGGGAGGCGTTGTGTTCAATGGTTATATTTAAACATACAGTACTGGTTTAGTCTTGAGTACTTACAATCACATTTCGTAAAAAAATGCGTTACAGGTATTTTAAACGAAAGAGAGAAATGTATATGAATAAATTCGAGAGCAAAGAACCCGGGACATCTAAAGATACCTGAAAATCTCGGAAACTAATAATGTTAGCATAAAGAAATTAACTGTGTTCAATAGACAATTAAACAGTCCTAAAATATAGGTTTTAGAACTTCTTACTTATTGTTAAGTTAAGTTAAGAAAAGAAAAACAACTTTTAAAAAGGAAGCCTTTGAATATGTGACTACGACATTAAAACATTTTATTTTGCTTATAATCTGTCATTTGCGTATATAAACCATATTGACAGTGTTCAATATTTATTATTCAAGCTGTAATCTTGAACAATAAATACACCAATGAACAGTTGCATACACATGAAGAATGCACCAGAATTCTCAATGCTAGAAACATGCCGGATTCAGCATGATACAGCCAGGATTGTCGCTGTGTCGCTGTCAACAGTACCTACAAAGAGTTCTCCGACGTTATGAAGAAACTGAATCTAACCTACCGGTGGGAGGGACGCGCTGTGCTGCGCTCCCGGTTGCATGGGTACCAACATCTTGCTTGTTTCTCCCGTGAAAGAACTTCACTGTGTTTCGGACAGAAGGCCAAGACAGGCAGTGTAATTACTGGCACCGAGACTTAACATCTTATGTTACAGGATAGGAAACACATAAATGAGTTGCCGGGGCTCGTTCCAGGTAAACTAGTTTATGTTCATGGGCGACGTCGGCTACTTACCATCAAGTGGCATGTTGGCCAGTTTGCCTGTCCAACTAAAATAAAAAAAAAAACCTACGCTGAGCAGGGACGGAGGAAGTAACCCAAGCATATGGACATTAAGACGATGACTTGCTGAAGCTAATTTAAAACTCAGATTATAAAACAAAATTTGTTACAATAGACTTGCAAATGACCCTTAATAGCGAAAAAAATTTTTTCTTTCCCGCCGTGAAATGCTCTGAGGTATCCCACGGGGGAGTGGGTCTCCCCACGTGGGTATGTGGGACTCGCTGCGCCCGACAGCTGGTAGTGGACGCAGCTCTACCCACTAAAACCCGGCGAGTGCCACCAATGCTGCGATTGGTGAGGTGCCCCGGATCTAGTAAACAAACAGGGCACCTCAACGGCTAGTCAGTCCCGCAAGGGATCGACGCCACCTCCACAGAGGGGATGTCTCGCACCACAGTACAACCCCTCCCTACGTCGGGACAGTACAATGAGGTGAGGTTCCCATCCTCGCCCCTTGCCCCCTGCTCTTGTGTCCCCTCTTCTTATAAGAGAAGTACAAAGAACCCCCTCGGCCCAATTCGCTTCGCCCAAGGTGCAGCGGCTCACCCTAGGTTACTGAGCCCCACCACTACGACAAGGCCTGAACCATGGTGGAGAGAGCACAGGCATGGTATTTTCAGACCAAGTTATGCCCAAAACCACTTAAATTGAACTATTTTAGTCATAAATTATGTTCAGGAGAAAGATTCAAGCAAAGGTTAATCGAAGAAAAAGTAGTGTGGGCCGGAATTCCATCTGAGAGTCCCACAGAAGTGGTGTTCATAGAAAGCGGCTCTTTAGTAACTAGCGTAAGATATGTGGCGAGAAATCCTTAATGAGCACGTTGGTCCATTTATTTATAGTCAATTTGGATGAGGATACTATTTTTTTTTATCCATGAATGTTGTATTATGGTAAACCTTCAAGAGTATATAGTGGAGGCCACACGCAGTCGCGATATCAACCCGATGGAGCATGTTCGGGACGAGCTAGGGAGATGCATAAAATAACGAATCCCTCCCTCAATCACGCTTCGTGAGTTCAAAATTGGTCTCACAGAAGAATGGGCAAATACGAAATCGTATAAGGAATTTGGTGTACATTCCAAACCGAGTAAACGCAGTAATTAAAGCACGAGGAGGCCATATAAAGTATTAAAATTCAAGAAAATCGAAATGTTGTTCAAAAACGTCATGTTTCCTATTTTTGTTTAAAGTTGAGATCTGCAGTTTTTTTCTTCAAGTAATTTTTAGTAAATAAAATTTAGAGACCCATAAATTTTATTACTTACATTTAAGGGTTAAGTATTATAGTGTCTATGAAACACAATTTATTTCATTAAGCTAGCATTCTTTATTCCCGAGATTTATAGGTTTCTTTAAATGACCCGGATTCATTGCTCTCGAGTGAACAAATTGTACACCTCCATAAACCAGTATCATACACATCACATGTGTGCACTGGGCGGGATTCAAATCCGTGACTGCAGCATAAAGTTTCCTCTAAGTTGTCTGTCTATTACCAGGTCCGAGGCTAGAAATCTGTAAAAATATAAAAAAGTTAAAGAGTATGTTTTTTATTTGAACGCTCTAATCTCTTTACTTTACTTTTAATTACCAGTCAAATTTGCTTTTTTACGTATGACAGCATGTGCAATTATATAAGAAAATAATTATAAAATTTATTTAGCCCTAAACATCAAGTACACTATTAATATTATCATTAGTAAAAAGATTATAACAAAATTGATACGTAGATATAACATCTTTTTTTTTTTTTTTTTTTCGGAAGGGCTAGACTTTTCGGCCTAATGGCCTTTAAGCTCAATCGGTACAGTAAGTGAGCAGATGGCTCACTTAAGAAATATTCGAAAGGGGGACGCCCCCCTCCGCGCCCCGCAGGGGGCGCGGATCATCGCGCGCGCTGCTCGGGAGAGCATCATTTGGACTAGTCAAATCCGATACGGTCGACGAATCTTTTACGGTTGAATTTAACCTATCATCATGAGGGCCGGCCCTCATCCCTCCCTCTGGAGAGAGAGGCGGGTCATGCGCGGTGCCCAAGCAATCTAGCGGTAGCGTAGTGCTAGCGCTGTTTGCGCGGTCTGGGTTTGTGTCTACTCGTATCGGATTCGAACCTAAGCTTCCGCGATCGATCCGGATCGATGTGGTTTCCATGTGTAGGGTTCGACGTCGCTTACGACCCCGAGGCCCAAGCGGTGTGCAGGTGTACCTAGCACCGTGTGTGTGTCTGTGTATGCTGTGACGTTCGCGTCGCGCTTTTGCGTCGCGCATTAGTAGCTGAGAGATTTCGTAGGCTGGATCTGTTAAAACATGCTTAGGTAACCTATGTCTAATTGGAACTGAGCTATCTGGGGAATAGTTTGCCGCGCTCACGATGAGCGGGTTTGGGTGAAGGAGTGCCTTTTCAAAGTGACGTTCTAACGTCATTTTGAAGTGGCCCCTAATGGACTCTAATCTGAAGTCCCTGTGCAGGTCGATGTTTCTTACATACCACGGGCAACCGGTTGCCATGCGTAAAAATTTATTTTGGACTATTTGTAGTGCATTAAGTCGACTTTGTGGCACATGCGCGAATGCGACACAAGAGTATGACATAATGGGTCGGATACAAGTTTTATACAGGGTAAGCTTATGCCTGAGGGGCATTTTGCTGTTTTTGCTAATTAAGAAATATAAACTGCTCAAGACGAATTTGACCTTTTTGGTGACTGACTCTATGTGTGGTCTAAATGACATCGACCTGTCAAGGGTGACCCCCAGGTATTTTACCTGATCTACTCTGGGTATTTCTATATTGTTTAACCTTATCGGTTTCATGGTACGATAAGGTCATCTGTTTGTGACCCTCCTACGTGAGAATTTTATGGAGGCACTTTTTTCTGGGTTTATATCAATCCTCCATTTTGCGAACCATTCACCCAGCTCGGTGACGGCACGCTGGAGGATGGTGGAAGCCCTTGCGGCTGAGGGGTGGGTGATATACAGAGCGGTATCGTCTGCAAAGAGAGCCCGTTTAACCACCGGGTGTTCGGGGATGTCGGAGGTATACAAGTTGTCCGACCTTCGGAGACAGCACGGAGCCCTGTGGGACTCCGGCCCTCAGAGGTCTCCGAGAGGACAGAGTGCCCTCTACTCTATATCTAAAATGCCGGCCCGAAAGGTAGTCGCGGATGATGATGACTAATCTGTCCGGTATTCCTAACTTGAATAGTTTGAATATGAGGCCTTCGTGCCAGATTTTATCAAAGGCTTTTGCTACATCAAAGAATACAGCGCACGTATCGTGTTTGTTTTTCTTATGGAAACCTCTGATTATATCCTCCGTCATACGGTGGACTTGCCTCGGGCAGCAGTGGTTTTCGCGGAAGGCGAATTGCTCATCTATGAAAAGATTCTTTTCGCTAATGACGGTCTTCAACCGCCTAAGCAGAATTCTTTCGTAGATTTTTCCTAACGAGCTTATCAGGCTTATGGGACGATAGCTAGACGGTTCCGAGCGTGGTTTTCCGGGCTTCAGTATTCCTATGACCGTAGCTTCTTTCCATATATCAGGGAACCTACAACCCTTGAGGAGGGCGTTTATAATGTTAACCAGGAGGATAACTAGGGCGGGCGGTAGTATTTTTAATACCTTGTTGGAAATCCCGTCCGGCCCGGGGGCCTTCTTGGCGTGGAGGCATTTTATAATGTCTTGGACCTCTTCTGCGTCCGTCGGAAGGATTGGATCTCCCTCCAGCGGCGCAGAGGCCCTTCTCGCCACCTCCCTAGTTACCTCCTCTACGTGAGGGCCTACGGGGGGAGTTGCGACTATTTGGCTCGGAGTGCACTGACTCTCGAGTGTATCGGCTAAACATTCCGCTTTGTCGGCGTCCTCTAGTGCAGGCGCGCGATTTAATCTTTTTAACGGAGGCATATGTGCCTCCGTCTTTTTTTTCATTGAACGGGCGAGTGGCCAGTAGGCCACGTGCGAAGGTGAAATTTCACTCAGGAGGCGATCCCACCTTTCTGCTCTATTTTCTATAACCCGGGCTTTGACCTGTCGTTCGAGGTCACGGAGAGCTCGTCGATACTCGTCCGTCCAGTAGCGAGAGTATGTACGCTTTGCTGCATTTTTTGCGCGTATTAGGTCTTTAAGATCCTCCGGGAAGTCCCATCGGCCGTCATGGGCCTGTGAGATCTCCCTGGATGACTTTTCTATTGTTGCTACCAGATGGTCGGTGAAGTCAGAGCATGCTGATATAGCAGTTTGAGGACTGTCTATTATGTCGGGGATATTATCGAGATGACTCGATTGAAGGATTTTCAGATTATCGTTTAAAAGTTTATAGTCGATGATCTTTTTTTTATCTGTATTTCTATTGTTTGCCGGGTCGCCGAGTTGTATAAGCACCGGCCTATGGTCTGAGTTAAGCTCCTGAATGGTTTCTATGGAATGTACCTGAAGGGTGATATTTCGTAGAATGGCTATGTCTAGTATAGATGGCCGCACGTTCCTCTCGCTACTTGCGAAGTCGAAACGCGTGGGCTCATAGGGGGCGATAATAATACTGTTGTTTAAATCATCGACTGCTTTACAGAGAATCTTTCCATTGTTATTGTTATCTCTGCAGCCCCATGAATGATGTTTACTATTTAGGTCGCCGGCAATCAAGACAGCGTTGCCTAATTCTAATAGCGTATTTAAATCGCTAAATAATAGTTTCCTATTACCAGATTGGTATACTGAGGCGATTGTGATCGACTGATGGCCGGTCATGCTCACCTGTCAGACGGAGGCCTCTAGTGATTCTAGGGCCGGCGTGTCTATAGGTATGCAGTGGAGGGACCTCTTGTAGTAAATGAGGGTGCCTCCAAGTTGGGATCGCGTCCTATCATTCCTAACAATATTATAATTGACTATACGCGGGTCACTAATACTGGGTTTTAAGAACGTTTCCTGCACAAGGAGGACGTCTACGTCGTGTTTTTTGACGAATATACGAATTTCGTCGATGTTCGCTCTAATGCCGTTCGCATTGAACGACACCACTCGCAGAGAGCGCGGTTTTGTTCTGGCGGTGGTAGCCATTTATGGGCTTGGAGTGGAAAACTTGATCTGGTCGATCAAGGCCGCATGGTCTACTAACGCCTGTAGACGATCATGGGGGGAACCTCGCAGCTTCGCTGCTAGGATGCTAACTTCGTTGGTGTCAATGACGCTAAGGTACTGTGACACGAAAGCCAGGTCAGCTCCGTAGCCGGAAGAGGGGGTAGGGCGGGGGGCTGCGGGCATCGTGATGCCGGCAGGGGGTGCCGTTGGCCTACTGTATTCTGCTGGGGTGCTCTGTGGGACCTGGGTGGGAGACGCGGTGACTTGAGTCGGTCGGAGCCGGCTTAAGCCACGGGTTGGTCGTGGGAAGGGGGGCAGGGATGAATTTATCATTCCTAGGAGATGAGATGGAGGGGGGCTTTTTGTGAAGCCGCCTTTTTTGCCGGCTTAGAGACGCGGCGCGCCGATTTCGGCGCCTTGGGACAACCACGGTAATTCGCCGGGTGACCTTTGTCCCTACATAGGACGCAGCTGGGCGGCTCTGTGGCTGTGGCCCTGTCACGGGGACAGTCAGGTGTCCCGTGGTCTTCCAGGCACTTAACGCACCTGGGGTGGGCGGAACAGTTGCGGGCTGAGTGGCCGTAAAGCTGGCAACGATGACATTGCCCTATCATACCCCTTTTACGTGGAGCCTCGACACGAAAGCCAGTCATATTACAGACGGCTTTAATATTGTAGATGTTTTTGGCCGCTGGTGTGAGCGGCAGGATGACGAGCACAATTTTGTGCTTATGCTTTGTTCGGGGATGATACATCCTATGTACCTCCTCGACCGTGAAACCCTGATGGACCAGGTCGTCTTTTATTTCGGCCGGGTCCATGTCTCGGGGCACTCCTACGATAACGACCCGGAGGACGCGCTCATCCTCCAGGGCGTAAGTGTGATATCCTATCCTGTTCGTGGTCAGGAAGGCTGTGAACCTGCGGTGTTCATTAGAGTTCTCTAATTGTACTCTAATGCCTTCGGCGCACGTGCGGGCAGATTTTAATGAAATTTGTTTCGCATATATAGCTTGCGAAACTATGTTCCAGGACTTGGTGTCCTGGACGATTATCGGCGGTCTATGTACCTTCGAACTTCTAGCATAACAAAGCTTCTTAAGTTTTATACCTTCAGCGTTCATCTTGTAAATCAATGAACACTATTGTCCAACAAAAGCAATTTTATAAGCTTTACAAAGTAAAGTATCATCATATTTAAATGTAAATACAAAAGGGAGTTTGATGCTTCAATTGTTTTTGAGTTTCCGTGTTTCAGCAATTTACACCGTGATTATGGCAATTGAAATATTTAAACTCAAAAACTATACGACCAATGCTTTGGTATTGTAGTCTGTTTATTAAAAAAAGACCAAAAATCTTAACTGCATTGCTATAGTTCCATTTGTCTGGGGGTTGATTACATGCGTGTCTTACAAAATTTGTCGTAGATGAGATCGCTAAGTCCACAAATCGTCGCGTCATAACTCATTCGTTCGTCGCCATGTAACTGTGAGCTCAACCCAATTGAACATGTTTTGACTCAAGTGAAGGGCTACTAATATTGTTTTTTCATATAGATATTTTATAATATAAAGCGAACAGAAATGTTGTCATTCAAATATACTATAGACTACAGTATATTCGAATGACTATAGAATAAAGTTTAGAAGTATTCAATAATAACGGGCCTTGACAAACAAGAAAAAAAAGAAAAAAAAAATGTCGGGCCCTCCCCTAACCCTAACCTATCGAGGGACGTACTTAGTATTCGCAAACGAGCAGTAGTGGTCGACTTCTTCCATGAACATAAACTAGTTCAAATGGAACTAGCCCAGGCAATTCATTCATCCCCAACATGGTTCAAGCCTCGTTGTGGCGGTGGGGCTCAATAGTCTAAGGTGGACCCAGACCTACTTGGGCGAAAGGATGTTTTTTGTTTCTAAAATAATTTAAAAATGGAATATTTTTGCCATGTTTTTCACTCTTCGCGTAAAAAACCCACGCATTTATATAATTTTAAATAAATTATTCATCAGCTCTTAATTATATTCATGCGTAGTCTCTAGCCAAAGCTTGTCAAAACAGATACGTGAAGAAAAGGTGCACAATGTAACTTTAAATATATGCAGTTGATTGACTTCCAGAAAAACAACTTTGTTGTTTATCGTAAAGAAGGACAGTATTGGCAATGTAATTTTTGGCACCGAGACTTACCATCTCAAGTATCGGAATAGGCAATGCATGAATGAATTATCAACATTAGTCGCGTGTGAATTTGTGTATATTTGTGACTATTGTCGTAATAGTCACAAATATGTGTATATTTGTGACTATTACGACGCTGACTATCATCACCACCAATCATCGAGTATATAACCGGAATATAACGGTAATGTTATGTGTTTTGTATGAAAACAAATTCCGGCAAAGTGCTATGACGTTGTGCCGGTTATGCTCTCTGATTGGCCATTGATGGACGATTGGCTGATGGGACGTACGGGAATTGCTATTATGTCAGTGAGAAATCACTGACCCGTTTCGGAATTTTATGGTCCACATTACTACTCTATCGGGTATATGCTCGATGCCACCAATATACCAGTTTCAATCCAGCTAAAATAAACATCTACACTTTTGTCGCTTTTTTGGCAATATAACGATTTCCTTTGATGTTGGCTGCTGTTTGTGTTTATATTTCAAACACAGGTACACACTTTAATAAACTGTAAATGAATGACACTTTATTGGAACGTAACAGTCGGTACTGGCTTTGCACGGAAAAACAATTTAGCCTTTTTCACTCGCTAATAGTGTGGCTTCCTATATTATGTGAAATAATTTTTCAAATTTAGTCGTTTCAGAGTCTGTTCATTGCAAACAAACAATCAATTTTTTTATGTTAGTTGGATAGGCAAACTAGAAAACATGCCACCTGATGGTAAGTAGTCGACCTCGCCCATGAACAAAAACCTTTTTTACTTGGAACGAGCCCAGGCAACGCATTTATGTGTTGCCTATCCCAAGACATAAGATGTTAAGTCTCGGTGCCAGTAATTACACTGCCTGTCTTGCCCTTCTCTCCGAAACAAGGCGAAGTTGTTTCACGGGAAAAACAAGCAAGATGGCGGTACCCATGCAGCCGGGAGCGCGGCACAGCGCTTACCTCCCACAGGTGAAAAATCTTTCTTCTTTATAATATTACTATCCCAAGACATTTCATGTGATTCAGTCCAGGAAGCAAAGGTAAGGTTGATAGGTAGGTAGGTAGGTAGGTAACAGTATATTGATCTGCAATAATAATTCGCAACCAAAGTACTACGACATGAAAAACCCTTTAATTCATAATTTACACATTTTTTTTTTAATAATTTTGAAAACATTTTACATAAAATTAAAACCGACTTCAAAAATACTAAATTAAAAAGTAATAAAATAACAGTTTCTTTAATTTTTGTGCTTATAACTTATAATCAACTTAATCTTCTACTAATGTACAAACTTTGCGTTTACCACGTCACTATTGTTACATTTGGAGTCGATGTCAGCCAAGGTAGATAGGTAGGTAGGTCCCCACCATGGCTCAGGCCTTGTCGTGGCGGTGGGGCTCAGAAGCCCAGGGTGAGCCCAGCACCTTGGGCGAAGCCAATTGAGCCGAGGGGCTCTTTGTACCCCTTTTATAAGAAGAGGGGACAAAAGAGCATGGGGCAAGGGGTGAGGATGGGAACCTCACCCCATTGTACTGTCCCGACGTTGGGAGGGGTTATTCTGTGGTGCGGGACAACCCCTCTGTGGAGGTGGCGTCGGTCCCTTGCGGGACTGTCTAGCCGTCAAGCTGCCCTGTCAGCTTAACAGATCCGGGGCACCTCACCAAGGCGGCACTGGTGGCACTCGCCGGGATTTAGTGGGTAGAGTTGCGTCCATTTACCATCTTTCGGGTGCAGCGAGTCCCACATACCCACCTGGGCAGACCCAGTCCCCAGGCGGGATGCCTCAGAGCATTTCCCGGCGTAAAAGGAAAAAAAAAGATAGGTAGGTAGGTAGGTACAGCAACAAAGGTAACAATAATGACGTAGTAAACGCAATGTTTGTACATTAGTAGGAGATTAAGTTGATTATAAGTTGTAAGCACAAAAATTAAAGAAACTGTTATTTTATTACTTTTTAGTTTAGTATTTTTGAAGTCGGTTTTAATTTTTTGTAAAATATTTTTATTTCTTAATTTTTAGTGATTCCAAAATTCGTCGTCTTGGCGTTTATTGAAGGAGGCCTATGTTCAGCAATGATTACGATGACCGCGACATACTATGGTGTACTACCAAAGCATCCTATAAAATTGTTACATCGACAATTAGTAATAAAATGAGCATATCATCGAGGTAAACGAAACCAACCAAATAGGCATTATTGGAAATAACTAAAAAACGGCTTGTCAGATCTTAAAAAAAATAATATGAAATTAATATGGGACCAAATTGGAAACACCAGCTTTCAAACAAAAAAATACCCATCGTAATCCATGCACAAACGGCGGAGTAATCGTGTCACATACATACAAAAAAAAAACCATAAAGATGAATTGAGGACCTCCTCTTTTTTTGAAGTCAGTTAAAAAATTAGGCAACCTTATCTTTCATCATCGTCACCATCATCAGCCTCTATGCGTCCATTCCGTCCACCTTATCTTTAAGTAATGTTAATGTGAGTGAATGTTTGAACTGGAAAAAATAAAAAAATCTTCTATTGTCCTTTTTGAAATCAGAAATGTTTAACAGCGGAGTCCGGACAAAAGTACGTTAACTAACGTCTTACGGCGTTTTACTCCGGAGGAAAACGGTGGAAAATGTCTGCGATACTGAAATGATCTGCAGCGAGTGGATCTTTTTGAATCCCAAAGTATTATTTAAATGATCTAGAAAAATTTTATTCAATATGTATTGTATGTATGGATGTTTGTTACTCTTCTATACAAAATTTAATGAATAGATTTTGATGACACTTACAATTATATAGCTTGTATATCAAAATAACATAATATAATGCTAATATTTGTAAAGATATTGTGTGAATTGTCCAAAATCTATTCCTGCGCTGAAAAATTTGTGGGCACCAGCTATATAATATGTATAAATGAAAATAATATTATAATAACATTGTAAGATACACATTATTATCCTATTTAGACTGCGGAGTTTAGGTTATAAAAATGAAATTGTAAAAAATAATCAAGATCAAAAAGGTATTGGTATTACATTTATTTAACTTCCAGGAAGATTAACATTTCTTTTATTCTGAGCATTTCCTTGCATTCCGTAGAAAGACCAAGTCGTACATTTAAATAACCTTTTAAGAACCTAAAACAGAAAACTTTGCCTTAAAGCAAGTATATAATTTTTATTTAATGTTATTTCGTTAAAAGTTATGTTACGTTTATTAACTTTAATAAAAATATATCTTGATATTATATTTTTCATCTGATTTCGGGGAGAAGTCCCGTGCCCAGCAGTGGGACAGATTATGAAATAAGCCTAGACTTTGGTATTAAAACAAGCAACGGTTTCCTTCATGAATCGTCGTCTTCGATTTTTTTATGTATATTTATTCCTAATAACAGAAACTATAAGAATAAAATATCTTAATCGCGTTATTAAGATGTAGATAAATACTTTCTAAAAACATTAACAGTTTTGAAAAAGTACATAAAAATACTAAATAGGGACTTTAAGATGCAATGCTCAAGGTTTTTCTTTGTAGTAGAGAAAAATTCAAGCTTAAGGCCTTTTATTAATGCATCTTATATTATTATGTATGTATATGGCTAGATTAGCAGTTGATCGGACATGCTAGTGAAAATTAAACATTTTTATTGCTTACATAATATACGTCTACAAAAATTGTTACACGAAAACATATACCTAGAATATTCTCTATTCGTTCATTCTAGAAAGCTTTACCTAAGGTTTTTATTATGTAATATAGAGCGTTATTAAAAAGGAGGACTTTTGTCGCCTGTACCTGACAGCTTCGACGCATGATTCCTGCGAGAGATACATCGTATACCGCCCGCAGTAGAAGTTATGACGCGAGTCGGGATGCCCGCTTCTCATAACATCGTATTTGCGCCGATCAACAAACAATGAACGGCTCACAAACCATTCTACCTTTTTAAAAATAATTCTAGAATAAATTTTATTTAAAATTGGAATAAGAAATTTTCAAACTGGCGGGCGAAGGCAGTGCTTTAATCATGAGTACGTACAATCAGTTGCGGCGTTTGAAAAATTTGCAAAATTTAAAATCTGGCGCTGTTAAATTACCACGCCATTGGTCGAAAATGCTCGGGCTATCCAGTGTGAATAAAGTTTCAACGGAGGAATTGTTACAGGTAAGTTTGATGTTTTTTTCTCGAAGTTCTCCTTCGCTACAAGCAGATGATACAATTTGGCTGTACAAAAGGTAAGTATTTATTTTATTTCAGAACTGCAGCTCCAAAATTCTTCAAGAAACTATTTCAGTAACAGAGTAAGTCCGGTAAACAATATTTTAAGCTTCGTTGAATGTAAACGTATTTTTCCAAAATATTAAGTAAAATAGTAAGTAAGTAATTATAGTAAGTAACTAAAAATAATAAGTAATGTGCTTTTCAAGTGAATAAAATGCCAAAATGTTTCATAATATTACGTATTCGCGTAAATAAAAAATCATTTTTCAGAATTTTTAATCGTTTTTTTAATCCGTTAAAAATGCAATTAATAATTCTTATACCCCATCAAGACAGGTAGAGTAGGGGGAGGCCATGATTTTGCTCGTTATTTGCGAACTCATGTCCTCGAAGACAAATTTAAAAAGCTTCCATAGAAAATTTCGTAATTTTTATAAAAGATTAAAATTTTCTTAATATAAAGATTTTTTCGCATTCAACAGTTCGCCTAGGAACCGACAGCAGATCACATAGATATCACTAAAATCTCGCATTCGATTCAAAAATCACATTTGTTCATCGAAGTCGATTTCAATGTAACACGTATTAGGGAGAAATGTAGACTTAAATTGTCAATTGATTTTGAGGCACTTGACTGCCTAAAATTTTATTCATTGGGCTTTTGTGAATTGTCGTTGATTATAAGATATATAGGTAAACTTTCATTGTAAATTTTATTAATTAGCATAACCTGAAAATAGAAAATTCCTTCTGATTAAAGTGTTAACTTTTAAAATCTTTTATGCATTCAGATTTAACTTGAATAGTTTAATCCTTTCCATTTTCATCTTAAAATGACCGTCCATTGTTGAGTTTCTTAGGCTTTCCGTATTTCACTATTCTATATTATGATTAGACGAAGACGTGAGGCGAGGGATATGTCGTCTTGGCGTTCCGTTAGGGCGGCCTATGTTCAGCAGGATGGATAGGGGTTGATGGTCATGATGATGGTGATGATACGTTTATGAAAATATAGATTTTAAAAATCCCGTCCTAATTTTTCATTGGTCTTATGCTTCCCCGACGCACCGCCGCGCCGCCGGGCTTTTCTCACGACTAAGCTTGACTAATTCTAATCACGGACACTAAACTGCAACATGTATGAAACTACGAGCATATGAAATATTAGCATAGTCATTTTAATGACATTAATAAAGTCTTCTTTTTGATTAAAGCCTGCGATTTCAATCCGATTGGAAATTCATGAAACAATATCACGCACAGACCTTAGTAGTATCTGTGATATTTTATAATAATCTATTTTTTCTTTCTATATCAATAAATAAGAAAAATAAAAAAATGAAATTAAGTGCGAAGAGGTGTAATAAATACACATTTCATATCCAAGTACAAATATATCAATTAATTCATCTGCATCTAAGATGGATGTGATTCTATAAAAATTAAAAGTAAAAATAAATTTTAAAAAAATCTTTCATTTTTTTTAAATTTATTTATTTGTTCAAAACAAAAAAGTACAATATTTTTTTCACAAAAAACCCAGCCACGAAAACCTCACAGGGTTTAGCTGGGCAAGGTGAGTCATACAATATAAACTTATTTAGGATGTACACAATCACACAATAGTAAATGTTTTTACTTATTAATTATCAGTTTTAAAGTTGACAAAATAATGTTTTAGCCTGGTCTTATATTTTTCCCTTTTAACATACATCTGCACTAGCTCTCCGGGTAATTCATTTACTAATTTTGGAATGCGCTAAAAAAAATAAAAAATGCGCTAATAGAATAAAATAAAACTTTCCGTTATAACTTTTACTATAAACTTAATAACGTCATTACACAATAATTTATAATAACTTATAAAAACTTGTCGCCAGATTTAAGTAAGTAATCGTATATACTTAGGTTGAGGTATTAAGTTTAATATGTATATAATATGTCGTGGCCATATCGCAGATTTGCTCACTTCATGAAATACTTGAGAATTTCATGAAATGGTCGCATTTCATGATTTGGACAACTTAATTTGACCAGATCATTAAATCGTCATCATTTATTTTCACAATTTTATCATCCACATTTGGCCGAATCGTATAATTAGGGTATCCATAAAATATTTAATAAAAATCCAGAATATTTTAAGGACTTGTTGATTGTAATCTAAGTCCGACTGACACAAACAAAATGAATCAAATTTTTGTAACAAAATTAAACATTTTTTTTTTCAAAATTCATCAAAAATCAAACACGTTACGTTATACATTTATTTTTAGAAAACCAACAAATATTTAGAAATAAGTAGCTGGCATAGAGAATTTTATTTAAATAAGTGAACAATTATGTTGGTTATGGATTTCACGAAGAAGCCGCGCGTTTAGTTGCCCATATCGAGAAACGATTTCTTATCATTGATCTGCCCAAACTATATCATGATGTGGCAAATAGACAGTGAAACATTTCATGAAATGCGACCATTTCATGAAATTCTCGTGTATTTCATGAATAGAGCAAATCTATGATATGGCCACGACGTATAATATATAAGATGAAGTTATTTATTTTACTTGTTTATATTAAATCGTGCAACAAACTTTTATATCATATATCTGAATAAAATTGTATGATGACGCTATAATTTCATAGTAAAAGTTTTAAAGGAAAATTTTCTTTTTTTCTTTTAGCGCATTTAAATAAAAGCGTGTGTAAGTAAAAAATAATTTAAAAATCTTTTAATTTATTTTTGTTGGACATGTTTCTCAGATAGCTCAACCAACGACAGACTCGAACAATTCCACCTGCTGCAATATCATGATCGAGAACTCCAAAAACCCAAGAAGGTACACCAAAATATCAGATGGATTCGGACAACGGAGTTTATTTAACTCACATTCATATTCTCAACAAGTCCTTTCCTTTGATATCCGCCTATATCGTATGAAAGCAAAAAAAACAAGTTCGACATGTTTAGAAGTCCGCCATATTGGATTTAGAGCGACGTCACGTTATTTTTCGAGTTATTCTTAGCAAGCCCTTTCATTTTATACCCATATTGTAGAAGTGCATTAAAAATAAAAAAATAGTCAACTATCTTTAGAAGTTCGTAATATTAGATTTAAAGTGACAGCACTTTATTTTTCGACTTATTCTTAGCAAGCCCTTTCATTGGATATCCATATTGTAGAAGTGCATTAAAAATAATAATTATTTGAAAAAGTCCGCTATCTTTAGAAACTCTTTCATTTGATACCCATATAGGTAAAAAGGAGCGGAAAAAATGAGTTAATAGGAGTGCATTAAAAACAACTAGTCCGCCATCTTGGGTGTTTCCACCACATTGAATTTAGAATGATGTTACACAGTTAAGTCTTGCATTGTCATTCAAACTAAACTGTGTACAAAATTTCAGCTCAATCAGTTAAAGATATCTGCTTCAAAATAGAGTTGTAAGACCCGCACAAACATACATACATTGCAAGTTAAATAAAAAGCTTGTAATAAAAATCGTTGGTTCTTTTATTTGATAGCGTGTTTAATTAAAAACACGTCCTTTGTAGTACTTCATGATCCGGAAAATACAAACAGAACTTTTTACCTGGAATCATTTCGATATGCATTGGTGTGCATTTCCGATATGACCATTCAAGTGTCTTTTTTTAAACACGAATATGAACTTAATGAAATTTTAATATCAATTTTTACATCAGAACATACTATTAGATATAGACCAATGTCTATTATTGAAACAGAAAAAAAATAGTAGAATAAAACCCATTGGAAAAGGAAGACAATATAACAAACATGAAAGAAAAAATAATTTACGGGCGATTTGAGGGCGATATACGAGTAGTTGTAGTGTGAGGCAGGAAGTATATGAAAAGGATTTCTGGACATCGAGATGGTGTGGGTGAGATTTGGAATAAATGAAAAAAAAAATGTAATGAAGTCGTCATTTAATTAGTGGAAAACGAGATTATGAGGCGTGCACTTTTGGTTTTTCCCAAACTATTTTATATTACCACAAAATATATATTTTGTGTTTCAATTCACCCCTCGGTTCAACAATACTTGACAAAGCCTTACACTTCGTGTTTTCTCTAGTATTAACACTTTTTTGCCCTTTGACACCAACTCTTTGTAGAAAGCTTGTCTTGTCACCGTTTTAGAATCCTTTGCTTGTTTCGCTTTCTTAGTTGATTTTTTTAAAGTATAAGAAGTTATTTTTGGTATCGATATGTTTAATAATTTTAGTTTAAGGATTGTTTGAATTTTGATTTTTCTCGATTTTATGAAATATAATATATTAGGGGTTAAAGTATCCCTACCACGGTTCAAGCCTTGTCATGGAGGTGAAGCTCAGAGTAGCCTAAGGTGAACCCAGCACCTTGGTCGAAGCCAAGTAAACCAAAGAGGCTGCTCTTTGTACCCCTCTTATAAGAAGTGGGGAGAAAAGAGCAGGAGGGACAAGGGACAGTGTTTACGAAAGGAGGTAGTCCGTTTGACATTCGTAGATAATGTCGAAATATCGAGCTCCGCGACATAAAAGTGAAAGAAAATGCCGATTAATATCTCGTTTTAAATAATTTCACTTATATAATTATCACAATAGTAATATCAAGTCTACTAACTGTTATTAAGTTAACAACACAACCGATATAACCCATCAATACTGGAAGGGTAATTTATTTTTATAGACAAATTAATATTTTATAATTTTATTTGAACACGGACTCACGGAATGCCTAGGCTTAATGGAGCTATTGATTGTTTTCTCCAATAATTAAATGTCTCTCTCGGTGACTGAGTTTTATTTATCGCTCGCAGATTCAATTCAAAGTCACATTTGCTAAGTTGTAAACCTGCGGAATTCTGTTAACATTTTTCCGTAATATATTCCATTATAAAATTGTCTTTCTTATTGTTCAGTGGCGTAAGATGGACTTGAATAGCGGAGGCTAGAGCCGTGTTGGCGTTCATAGGTCTTTGTACAGTAGTAGACAGTATAATGACATAATATATATAAGTATGTGATGTAAAACACGTTTCATGGCGTCTCTAGCAAAAATTATAATACCATAGGTATATTTCTAAATAAAGTCGTTGGCTGACGTTGCAAAGCAAAGGTATCTTTTACATGAGCCAATGTTACTGTTTTTTCCATCATCTACTCTTGCGTCAGTAAGAGGATAATATTTATTATAATTAATTGGATAAGATCAAGCGGAGTTCATTTCACTTAAAAAACTTACTCACGATGTCAAGACAAGCTTTATCGTATTCGTCGTGGCTTGCCTAAAAATGAACCTAGCTGGTTTGTGTCACAAACCAGCTAGGTTCATTTTTCAGTGAGTTACGTAAGTTTACTGTATTTAGGTCTCATAGAAGTGTACATTTAAAGTCATCCCACGGCTTCTTTGTGTCCAATGAGGAAGAAGTACTTAAACTTTGGGCTGAGCATTTTAATCACTTAGCGTTGATCGAACACCAGATCAGATTTCATTAAATCTCTGCCAGAGAATCCTCGAGCCTCTGCATTAGACGAACTACTAACTCTAGAAGAAGTCATTAATGCCATTAAGGCCCACTAAAAGAAAAAAAGGTGTTCACAACTTTCCAGGTGAGTCAAACAAGTATGGCGCACAGGAGCTGACACAACCATTTGGCAGTTCTTCTCAAAGCATCTCCTTACTTTCAACTCCCGGTAAAATCTTTGCAAGAGTGCTTTTAAGCCGGCTCTTACCTTTATCAGAACCCCTTCTACGTGAGACTCCATTTTGGATTCAGACGAAATCGAGGCACGTGTGAAGCTATATTATGTGCGCTAGCTCCAAGAACAAAGCCAGTCCTTGTACCTTTGCGTTGTTGATTTATAAAAAGCCTTGGATAGCGTGCCTTGTGACGCATTGTGGGTAGTACTAGTGAAGTCTGGATGCACGTATAAGTTTATTTGGCTCCTAAGGTTCCTCTTAAACGATCAAATGTCATGTTGTGTAAAATCTAATGACGAATAATCAGAGTTTTTCATTGTGACTAATGGCATCAAACATGGCTGCGTTCTAGCGCCTACTCTGTTTGCTATTTATTTTTCAGTGGTTTTGAGGGAAACTAAGCGAAAACGTAGAAGGTATACGCATCAGATTTGCCGGATAGAAGGCACATACAAAAGTCTCCTACGATACCATTACAGAGATTATGTATGGCGATGATTATGTGTTTCGTAGCGGATACACCCAGTGGTCTGCAAGAGCTAATGAGTAAGCTTGACGCCGCATCCTGTAAGTTCAGCTTAAAAATTAGTATGACTAAGACGGAAGTCATGATGTCAGAGTAATCAGATCAGGTATCCCAAAACGTGCAGCTGGGCGGCACTACTTTGAAGCATTTATTTTGTTACACAGTGGTTCCGATAGGAACAGCTGCATCCACTATCAGAGTCACAGATTTTTTTGATCAGGTCTTGTTTACAATCGGGTTGCTACTTTAAAAAAAAACTATGATTTATTTTTAGGTTTATTGTATGTTTCAATGTTACATTTTTATTTGAGTATTAGAGTTAATTGGTTACTTGTTAAGATACATTTTCACATAGAATACAAGGTGGCATATTTTTATTAAATACATATTTATATGGTGGGCAATATTTCTTTTTTAATACCGAGTAATAATGTACAAAAGCTTTAAGCCTGCAAAAGACTTATCAGAATTTAATTAAAGTTCTTTGCATGTCTAACACTAAAAAGGCTAGGTTTTATTCAGTATCTTAAATTATTATGACTTACTAAAGCCGCACACTATCCTACATATTATGTAGGATCTAACGTTAATTTGAGTATAGATAGATTATAAGTGTAAGTAGCCTTTAATGTAATAAATTCCCAATCATTAAATTTACCGGTGGGAGGGAAGCGCTGTGCCACGCTCCCGGCTGCATGGGTACCACCATCTTGCTTGTTTCTCCCGTGAAACAGCTTTGCTGTGTTTCAGAGAGAGGGGCAAGACAGGCAGTGTAATTACTGGCACCGAGACTTAACATCTTATGTCTCAGGATAGACAACACATAAATGAGTTGCCTGAACTCGTTCCAAGTAAACTAGTTTATGTTCATGGGTGACGTCGACCACTTACCATCAGGTGGCATGTTTGACAGTTTGCCTATCCAACTAACATAAAAAAAATTACAGAAGACGTTTATTCAAAGTATTGTAATTGTAAAGAAATGTTGTGACTTCATGATGTACGTTCAGAAACTACATTTTATCTACGTAAATTCACAATCTTTTCACTGAAATCCGTACAATTCTGTACAAATTCAAAAGATATAACGTTCCCTGCGAACTAACGAACTCACGGAGTAAAAACGAGAACGCTAACAATTGTACGCGTCGCACCCCGCTTGTTGGCTAGAGTTACATTAATATTAAAGGTTATATTTAAAAAACCTATTTTATTATTATTATATATTTATTATTATTATATAATAGAAGAGGTGAAGAGGTGATGACCTTAAAAATACTTAACAGATTTTGATAAAACATTTCTAAGAACCTTTAAAATAAATCCTGCTTTCAAATAAAAAAAAATCGTTCCAAATCGGTTCAGTCGATTGAGAATTACACATCTCAAGACCTCACGTGGCGGATGCTGCTGTTTTCTCCAGTGGAGTGGGCTCCAGTATCGCTGGCGCCATCTGCCGGGCGACCTCAACGAGTACACCCGGTAGGGATGGTTCGCCTGTAATACCACTTCGCCTGCTGGTGACTCGACAAAGACCTGCGAACAGCAAGTTTTATTTTTATTTTTTATAATATAATAATATCTATAGACGCTTTTACACCACGTCAATCTGGTCCCATGGTAAGTTCTCGAAGGACTGAGCCACAGAGGTCGTCAAAATAAATTTAGTGTCATGTAATTTTATTATTAACTAACAATCCTACCACATCATCCTATTCCAATGTTAAATTCGTACGAACTCCAATTTACCAATTCCTAAATGGTTGAAATTAAGCATGAAACTAATATTTTTATTTTTAGTTTTCACGACTGCCAATAAATTAACTTTCAAACAGGCTGAAATGGCCGAAAAGAGAATCCACATTTTATTACATAAGCTTTGTAATGAAAATGTGGTCATGTTATAACTTAGTTCGTGTACTATACTAATATAGTAAGGGTTATATAATTAATCAAACTTTTAAACTTAATTGGAACAGTTTTATGGGTTTAATATTTTATGTATCTTTAAATTATTATTGCAAACAGACAAATATGCAAATATTTTAGTTAGGTTAGTGTAAGTACACATTTACCTAATTGATCGCTATTTTCTCATTTTCTCACAAAGGCAAGCAAATTATTGAAATCTATATAAAAATATCTACAATATGAAACGACTCCTGATTGGTTGATTAGTTTAAGCATTGGATCCTTTTTCTACCCATACGAACAGTACCAGGGTGGAAACTTGTCGTTTAGTGGAACTCAACTTTTACTCTGGCTGCGTTCTTGCAGCAGAAGCCCCTACCTCCAAAAAACTCCGCACATACCAATGGTCACCAAAAAATTCCGAACGTATGAGCATCAGGACACTTCGGCGACTAGCTGGCTGTTATTATTGAGCTTGGTTCCGGTAATTAGATCATTCGTCATATTATATATTATTACAGTAACAGTGGACGTGTGACTGAAAGACCAAAGACACGACTTTTCGCAGGATCCGGGGGAAAATAAAAAAAAAGTTTCTTAAATATACTACTCCATCACATTAATTAGACCTCGTTCAGACACGGTGAAGTGGAAGGATATAGCTTCGCACTTAGGCGAGCGCTAAGCAGGCCTTTTAAATTGATATCTAGTGTTTTAAGCCTCTGGTTCTAGAACATTTTGAAATTAAATAATATATTATTACAACTAGTATAGGATAACTCAATTTAAAACCCATGAGTTCTATTAGAATTTTCAACTATAACACTATGAAAGTGTCGTACATAATATTACGAATGCTTTCTGAAATGCTTGTTCAGAGGGGAAGTAAAATATGTTAGGGCTCGAAACTTATATTATATTGTTTTTTAATGTATACGAAAATTTCACTTATTATAATGAAATAAATTTTACGAATTTTATAGCAGTTTATTAACATTATTATAATCTGTTATACTTTACAAAAATAACGGTCACTTACAGTATCTCTCACGATAAAATTAGTGAAAATTTGTTTCATTATATTGATATATTTTATGATAATTCATGAAACGTCTACCTACGTGAAATCGGCGTCCTGTGATGTTAATTAATATACAGTAGACTACCTATTATTTAAAACCGATTTAGGTCTATTTTTAGACTAAATCAATATCGTCATAGAGCATTAAACTGGATAGCACAATGCTTGCTTATTACTATTTCGCTTAAGTTAGGCTTTTAGTTATTTTTGATTCAATTAAATCAGACTCTTAATAGTGGTGAACCAAATTGATTTCCGTACATAAATTATTTGTTTTCAGATAGTACGTAATAAGACATGAACTTAGGTTACTATTTTACGACTACTGTTTTTATTACTATTCTATTATAAATTTTATGTGATAAATGTGGATCCTCTAGGTGACTACCACCTTTAAATCTATAACAATGTTATAAAGAGGTAAAGACTCCTCCCAAACCTCGGAGGACCCAGCGCCGCCTGCAGGCAGCTATACTACGGAGTCTGCCGTAGTATGGCGACGTACAGTGCACCCATCTGGGCGGATTACCTTATCGGGAGGAATAAGGCCCGGCTGCGATCGACGCAGCGGGTCATCGCGGTAAGAGTGATCCGGGGGTACCGTACGGTTTCGTGGGCAGCAGCAACTGCCTTTGCCGGTTCGCCGACTAGGGCAAGAGGCGTTAATGCGGAGGTGGGGGGAGGACCTGGCGCAGCAGCCATATGGCAAGAACCTGACGGTTGCTCTGCGTCCGGTCCTTGAGCGGTGGATGCGCTAACCCCTCACCTTCCGTCTGACACAGGTGCTCACCAGGCATGGTTGCTTTGGTGAGTACCTATGCCGGACGGCCCGCAGGAAGCCGTTGATAGTGTGTCACGATTGTAGCGCGGCGGTGGACTCGGCCCAGCACACACTCAAGGTGTGCCCGAGATGGGCGGCGCTGCGTCACAGTCTGACATCATTCATCGGAGGGGACTTGTCTCTGCCGAGTGTCATAACCGCTATGCTCGGTGACGACGAGTCCTGGACGGCGATGGTCTCCTTCTGCAATGAGGCTGACGAGCGGGTGAGAGAGGAGGCCGCCGACGAGGCCTCCTCCCGCAGGCGACGAACGGGGGTGCGTAGGAGGCGCTATTTAATGCGCCTCCAGTAACGCCCCTGTGTTCGTGTCGGGCCCAGGATGGGAACCTGGGTCTGTATGGCACGACGTCGTGGGGATTGCTTAGTAGCGGCCGGTCAGTCCCCCCCCCCCCCTACGAGGAGTAGTCTGGCCTTCGCCGGGGCCAGCCTGTCGCTGAGGTGATCCTGTCCGTTGCCTGCATATCCGGGACCCTCAAAAGTGGCTGAAGGCGCTCGCAGTGGTATTAGTTAGGGTGGGCCCAGGTGCGAGTCCTACATTGGGTCAGGATCTACCCGAAGGTCCTGGCTGCATCCATAAGGATTTCCCTGCGAAAAAAAAAAGTTTGTGAGGTTGTAGGGAGTAAGCTCTGGATCCACTGAACCGATTTTGAAAGTTATTTTACTAATAGAAAGCCACATTATTGGTGAGTGTGATAGGCTATAAAAATAATAAATATTAGCCTGGGTACTGCTGTATTTCTACGTTAACGCAGACGAAGCTGCGGGCAACAGCTAATTTAGTTATAAATTTAATTTTCAAAATATTATAACATTAGAAATTTTAAATTAATTATGCTGCGGTTTCGTGCGTACGATTCGTGCGGTTTGTCGTGGCTGGAGGGGGGGGGGGGGATAGGGAAAAGAAGAGCAACGCATCTGCATAACTTTTGGTTGTGCGGATGTCTGGGTATCGGTAGTCACCATAAGGCTCCGACTGCTCGGCTGCCTCCTTATGACTGAAAAAAACTACTCATCATCTCGTATGGTGTTAAAAAAACGTTTGAGCTGCATTGTTACTGTGATCTCTTATAAAGACTTTCAAATACTCTAATCTTTTAGGTAGAATTATAAAGCAGTTTGTTTCGACAATTATATTTTAAGCTAGACCCCAGCATCATCCCCTATAAAATAGTGGACACATTACTTACATTAATGTAAGTAAATGACTATTAATCGTCAACTATTAGATATCCATTTGTGGTAGTTTCACTTAATAGCTTCAAATACAATTTAGTGAACTCAAAGGCACGTCACGAAACGTATGTTTCCATTAATTACTTAAATTGACGTGATCATAAATTGACGTTTAAACAAGATGATATCTATCGCCCATGTAACCTAAGTTGAAAGCTAAATTTAGTATCAATTTGCATGCTATAAGTTTTATTTATGAGAACAATTTATATAAGTTTTCTTTATGAGAAAAGTCTTCTTTAAGATCACCTCTTAATTAAAAGCTTGGGATATAATATGGAGATCGTTACTCACTAAACACCCCGGATTGTGTGGATGTGGCTCAGTGGTAAGCGCGTTAGTGCTCAAACCGGAGGTTGCGGGTTCGAATCCCGCCAGGGAACAAAAATATTTTGCTGTGTTCCTGGGTCATGGATGTGTATTATTAATTAAAAATCTTAAATATAAGTATAGTATTAAATATATTTCCGTTGACTGGTACCCGTAACACAAGTTCTTCGAGAACTTACCACAGGACCAGATTGACGTGGTGTGAAAGCGTCCATAGATTATTATTATTGTCCCGCACCACCGGTGGGAGGGAAGCGCTGTGCCGCGCTCCCGGCTGCATGGGTACCACCATCTTGCTTGTTTCTCCCGTGAAACAGCTTTGCTGTGTTTCGGAGAGAAGGGCAAGACAGGCAGTAATTACTGGCACCGAGACTTAACATCTTATGTCTCAGGATAGGCAACACATAAATGAGTTGCCTGGGCTCGTTCCAGGTTTATGTTCATGGGTGACGTCGACCACTTACCATCAGGTGGTACGTTTGCCAGTTTGCCTATCCAACTAACATAAAAAAACATAAACAAAAAAGCCTTCCAACGTCGGGACAATACAATGGAGTGAGGTTCCCATCCTGACCCCTTGTCCCTCTGTTCTTTTGTCCCCGCTTCTTATAAGAGGCGTACAAAGAGCAGCTCCCTCGGATTAATTTGCTTCGCCCGTGGTTCTGAGCATACCTTAGGCTACTGAGCTCCACCGCCATGACAAGGCCCATGACAAGGCCAAGAACCCAGGGGGGGGATGACTTAAAAAAACCCTAGTACCTAGTAGAAGGCAAAAAAGATATTTATTCTAAAGTATAATTTGAATGCATTTGTAGTAAAAGGCAGTGATAATGTAAGTAGTACAAAGACGTATGTGACTTTTAAACATTTTCTGTACTGTGTCGGAACATGATCAAATAAACGGTTACAAATTTGCTCTGCTCTTAGTCCTGGGTACTTTTCGCTTTATTTCGTCTCAAATAATTTCTTTGACATTCAATGACGTTGTGACAATTTTACAGTATAACTCCTTCCAAATTATTAATACTTATTATTATTTGTTAACTATTATAAAATATAATATAAGATTCAAGAGTGGAGGATGCGTTCAGGTAGACGAAGTATTGGTAGTCCATTACTCAGGTCTTTAACCAGGTGAGAAGACGCTCTCCGTGCGGTGGCCAAGAGATCGGTCGTCTTGGCGTTCATTTAGGGGGCCCATGTTCAACAGTAGACGGATAAAGGCTGATGATGATAATTGTGGTTACATAACATCGTAATATAAATTCAATAAAAATTATAAAAGCTTTGAATTCTAATCAGAAATCCATAAATGTTCTACTTTACAAATGTGAGGCTCTACACAACTTGTTTCCATTATAATATTATTATTCAATATTATAAATTTGATATGAGTATACAACATATTAAAAACTAGCTGTTGCCTGCAGCTTCGCCCGCGTTACTCAACTCGTATATATCATAGCGTGATGTTATGTAGCCTATAGCCTTCTTCGATAAATGGGCTGTCTAACACTGAATTTTTCAAATCGGACCAGTATAGTTCTTGAGATTAGTGCGTTCAAACAAACAAACAAACTCTTCAGATTTATAATATTAGTTTAGATTAACCTCCAACCTACATTTGAAATATTGTGCTAAAAATCATGGGCCGCTTTATGATATACTATAAGATATTAGTAGGAGATTTAACAAAATAATACCTAATTATTTTTAATTAATTATGTATTATTTTATTATTATTTTAATTAATTAGGTATTATTAGTCTTCAAAAGTTAGAAATTATTATTGAAGTAGTGTTTGTTACCTTTAACACTACATATACTTATTCGGTCTGGAGTAGACTTGATCTTAATATAGCCATAAATTAATGTCCCGAATAGCCTTAACGATGTCATTATAAGCGTCGTAAATAAAGGTAATTAGTTTACACAAGCTATTATTTATAACACCTAAAAACCGTAAGTAAATTAATTTAGGACATAGTTATATATTTATAAAATAATAATAATATCTATGGACGCATTTAAACCACCACGATCTGGTCCCGTTGTTCTCGAAGAACTTGTGTTACGGGTACCAGACAACGGAAATATATTTAATACTATACTTATATTTAAGATTTTTAATTAATAATACACATCCATGACCCAGGAACACAGCAAAATATTTTTGTTCCCTGGCGGGATTCGAACCCGCAACCTCCGGCTTGAGCGCTAACGCGTTAATCATTGAGCAGAGGTCGTAAGAGATTAGTATGTTAAGTTTTTTATCACTCCCAACAATAGTGTACAAAATTGACATAATTCAATCATATAGGCTGGCAACGCACTTGATTTAATCTCCAACCCGACGCCAGGAGGCCGTGTGGTCGCAGACTGCACGGTTGGCGGGGGGCAACCCCCCACTTTAATAAACCAAAAGTGAGCCAAATGGGCTCACACTAATCCGATGTAGCATTAGGGCCTTCGGGCCGTTAGCATAGATCCATCCGAAAAAAAAAACTTTATAATCCTCTGTGAGGGTCTATGATCTATGAATGTCGCTTATCACTTATCTCCAGGTGAACCGTCTGTCCGTCGGCTCCCTTGGAAAAAAAAACAAACAGTTCCGAAAACTTGACTATTTCTACCGAAGTAATACAAAATACACATAATATGTCATTCGCGAATTAAAATTTTAAGCTTTGGACTTCAGAAAGTTTAATCATCATCATCAACCTCTATCTGTCCACTACTGAACATAGGCCTCCCTCAATGAACGCTAAAACGGCCGATCCCTTGCCACCCGCATCCAACACGGACCAGCCACCACACGGACATCGTCCTCAAAAAGTTCGATAACAATTAATTCTGCAGCGATGTAAATAATTAATCCTATAATTATTGTGTATTATATATTTGATACTAGCAGCTCACCGCGCTTCCACCTGCGTATTCCCTATTCCTGTTGGAATACGGAAATATAATATAGCTGTAACTCGCTTATATTGCAGCATCAATTAATTATCAATCAAATAATTAATCAGTCTTACGGATTAATTTTTGTGAATGAATTAATCTTTATATATAAAAATCAATGCCACTTTTCGTTGTAATTTTATAACTCAAGAATGGGCTCACCAATCCTAACCAAATGTTTAGGCTTTGTTCGGACTATTTAGTAGATGGTTTATGTGAAGTTTGCACAAAATCGGTCGAGCGGTTCTTCATTTATCACATTTTTTTAATTCAATAAATGGCGGATCATTTTGTTAATTTGGAGATTTTGCTGTCAAATTGAAACTTTTTCAGTTGGGGTCATATTGAAACTTTTTTCTGTGTTGACAGTAGAACATTAAGTTTTAAAATAGCTAGCAATTAATAATATTTTTTTTTGTTTGAATAAATTAATTTGGTGTTCCAATTATTTTTTATTTCACTTTATACGTAGCGAAGCACGTACCGGGCCGCTAGTATACTATATAGTTTAGTGTAGAATATACACGAGAGTAATAACTTGCTATAGTAATAATGCAATATTGTGTTCTTTTGAGATTATCAACATTAATATAACAAAAGACTTCTTGGCTTACTATCAGATATCAATGAATTTATTTTCATTAAATTGCTTAACATAATATTAAATTATTATAGGGTATATAGTTTGTTTTGCAAATTGAAAAATATTATGTTCCATTATTCTATCGTACTATAATTATTTGTTGTCTGCCCGAAGCTAAACTTATTTTTATCGTTTATATCATTTTTTTTTTCCGCCAGGAAATGCTCTTAGGCATCCCGCGGGGGAGGGGGGACTCCACAAGCGGGTATGTGGGGCTCTCTGCGCCCGAAGGATGGTAAGGTGGACGCAGCTCTACCCACTAAAACCCGGCGGTGTTCTC
Organism: Helleia helle; assembly: GCA_963853865.1. Lineage (NCBI taxonomy): Eukaryota > Metazoa > Arthropoda > Insecta > Lepidoptera > Lycaenidae > Helleia > Helleia helle. Next base: position 14,955,660 of record OY971420.1, read on the forward strand.
CTAGTCGTGCTAGCCCGGTGCGGGAACTATGGTATGGTCCGCACCGGCGACGATGTGCCTGGAGGCACTCTCCTCAGGAGGCAGGGGATAGCGTTCCCTCCTCCTACTCCGCTTAAGGCACCCTGAACACTTAAGGGTGCCTTATAGCCTGGACCTTACGCGCGCGCGGCGGATCCCCCGATCGGCCGCGCACAGGTCCCTCACGGCGGTGCGACCGCCTGTCGCCGCCGCGCTCTTCTGCGAGAAGGGGCGCCAGTGCGCTCCCTCTCCCGCTCCGCCTCCTCCTTCTGCGGCATCACAACCTCGCAGAAGGAGAGGACCGCCTCCCATGCACTCTCACTGGCGATCATCGCGCGGATGACCGCAGGGAGTGAAAGGTCGACGCCGACCTCAGCGACGAGGTCCGCTCTTTCGGACGCCCACGCAGGGCACTCCGCCAGGGTGTGGTCAGCAGTGTCCTCGTCACTGCTACAGTGATGACACCCTGGCGAGTTCTCCGAGCCTGCCACCTTGAACAGATACCTCCCGAAGCATCCGTGCCCCGTCAGGATCTGCGCAAGGTGGAAGGTGATTGCGCCATACCGTCGGTCAACCCACTGCTCCAGGATTGGACCGACGGCCATCCCCACTCGTGGAGTATCTGCCTTTTTAGGCGACTCCGCCAGGTCTCTCCTTCGACCTCTTCCTCCACCTCCTCTCCTCGTCGTCTCCTCCACGTCTGCGCCAGGGCCCTTGCGACAAGGTCCCACGGCGCTGAGCCCGCCAGTACGCACGCAGCCTCATACTAGGTAGTACGGTACGCACGGACGGCCCTAACGGCCATGACCCGTTGCGGACGTCGCAACATGGCCACGTTGTGGGCGGCCGCCGTCAGGGCGGCCGCCCACAACGGTGCGCCGTACAGCCCCATGGACTGCAAGACGCCTGCATATAGGCGGCGGCAACCAACGCTCGGTCCTCCCACGTTGGGGAGGAGACGACTAAGCGCCCTTGCACTTCGGAGCATCCTCGGGACTAGGCGTCGGAAGTGCTCTCGGAAGTTCCATCGGCTATCGAGGACGAGGCCAAGGTACCTCATGGTCGACTCGACAGCGATGGAAGTTCCCCCCACGATCAGGTGGGATCCGGCTGGAGGGGCCCGCCGTGGTCCGTGGAAGCATATAGCTTCGCACTTCTCCAGGGCTACTTCGAGCCCAAGACGCCGGATCCTCGCAACAACCTGCGCAACACCTGCTACCGCCAATAGGCGGGCCTCCGAGAAGGAACCTCCGCGCGCGGTGACGACTGTGTCATCAGCGTAACAGGTAACGCTGACACCTGTCAAATTTGCGCCACGGAGGACCCAATCGTAGCCGATGCTCCACAGGAGTGGCCCAAGCACCGAGCCCTGTGGAACACCACACGCCACTCTTCGTCTCATCCAACCACCAGCCATGGGGTACCCGACGCACCTGCCAGACAGGTAATTTGCCACCAGCCTGCCCAGATACGCCGGCACGCCGTGGAACCTGAGCGCTTCCAGGATTGTGTCAAAGGGGAGGGTTTTGAATGCATTGGCGATGTCAATAGATACCGCCAAAAGCACCCCCCCCTTTCCCGACCGCCTCATCAGCAAGGGCCCTCACCCTGGTCAGAGCGTCCAGGGTGGATCTGCCCCGCAGGAAGCCGTACTGGTAGTCGCTCAGGTTCGGTCCCGTCTCCTCTAAGTGTTCAACGATGCGGGAAGCTGCGATCCACTCCAGCAACTTTCCCGCATCATCAAGCAACACGATCGGCCTGTATGCCGACGGCAACTCCATCGGTCGCCCCTCCTTCTTGATTAAGATCAGTTTCCCCCTCTTCCACGCCGAGGGAAACCGTCCTTGCGCCAGGCAAGCGCTAAGCAGGCGCTTGGCGTGTGACCGGAGCGGGCCCAAAGCCAGAATCAAAGCCCGCCCGGGAACGCCACCGGGGCCAGGGGCGGTGTTTCGCGCCTTCATTCACGCCAGCGCAGCGTCGAGTTCCACCTCCGAGATCTCTGGAGCCTCGCAGCTCGACGGTTCACCGCCCGATGGAGCCATAGGCGGTGGCGTGCTCTCTCCGGCCGGGGAAGAGGGCTGGAACTATGCGGGCCACGAGGTCGGGCTGGAGACTCTCCGTCAGGGGAGAGGCACAGGGGCGCAGTTTGTTGCGAACCATCCTGTACGGCCTCCCCCACGGGTCTCGGTCCAGAGACTCCAGCATCTCCTCGCGGGCAGCCTCCTTGGCTCGGCCTATGGCCACCTTCAGTTCGCCAGCGGCGGTGGTCTGTAGGTGTCATAGAGCCGCCCCTCCTCCGTCTCGTCACGGCGACTTCGCCTGCGACTTCTGGTATACTGGCGTCTCGCCGCAACGCATCTCCTGCGCAACTCGGCGGGCTCCTCCGTTATCGTTTATATCATGCATTATATCATTATATGTTGTTTTATGTTTTAATAAAAATATATCATATTATTTTAACATTACACAAGAAGTGTTTTATTGTAAAAGGTATATTTGGTTAAGCATAAAAAGTATTTTGTTAATATAATTAACACAATAATGTTTCTTTTTTTTTTTTCAATTTTTCAAGAATATTATTTGTAAATGAAAATTGTTCTAGAATATTATTTCGCTATCATTTTTTTATGTCAGTTGGATTGGCAGACGTACCACCAGATGGTCGACGTCGCCCATGAACATAATCTAGTTTATCTAGATCCTGAGACATAAGATGTTAAGTCTCTGTGTAATAACACTGCCTGTCTTGCCCGTCTCTCCGAAACACGGCAAAGCTGTTTGCAACCTATGCAGCCGGGAGGGAGGCACAGCGCATTCCTCCCACCGGTAATTCGACTCGATTCGAGTTGGTTATCATTCCATCTCATAAAAGGATTACAGCGGTATTACTCTACAATACACCTCTTTAGAATAAGATATTCACTCGGTCATAGTTCGCGAATCTGTAAGATAATATTGTTTAAGTTAGTACAGTGAATTGTAAGTAAAGTGTCACGTCGTCTTTTGTTATTTTAATAAGTTTGGATAAGGAGAAAGATAAGTGCTATATTTATGTAAGTAATTTAAAATTGAAATGCTTGAACATTATTGTATTCTTTATAAGTTTTACGGCACATACGGAGGGTGACGCATGGGGTCTAATTGCAGTTTCTGAAGAGTTAAAACGGTATGAGGTTTCGCGTTATCATGGAGCAATAATGGTGGAGATCAATTCATGAGTTGGGGCTATTTCATTGCTTGGCTTGCTTGCGTTGTTTGGAGTTCAGCACAGTAGCCATCTGCTGTTATTGCTTGACCAGATTGGAGAAAGCTATAGCGAATAACACCATGCTGAGACCACCAAACAATTACCTTTACCTTTTTTTTTGGTAAGTTTTGCTTTAGGACACTGTGCGGCGATTGACCTGGGGAAAATGCAATGCCTGACATTGCATTTTCCGCTTACGGTTGTCGTAAATAATTCACTTTTCATCACATGTCACAACTCGATACAATACTCCTTAATTTCTGTATCTATTTAACAAGGCAATACAAGTTTTAACACGCCTTTCTTTCTGCAGATCAGTCAAATCATGAGGCAACCATTTTTCATTTTTTTTTGATTTGACGCAAATGAGTAGATATTGTTGGCAAGGCTAACCATACCATTAATTCCTGGGTAGTTTCAAGTTTGGCTCGGATTGGCTTCCATCATCTTTTTCAATTCATTGTTTTTCCCCTGTGTGGCGTCTTCCATGTGGTTCGTTCTTAAAAACAAAGTTTTCATCACGAAACCGTTTTAACCAAAATCGGTGCGTTCATTAGCAGCCCCCTCTCCAAACGCAACATTGATATTGCGAGTTGTTTCAGCCGCGCTAGTTCCGTGTTGGAACTCGTATTCAAAAATCATTCGAATTTTCGAAGTATCCATCTTTATTGTCTAAGCAGAATAAAAAAAGACAATTGAAAGTCGATAATCAAATGTTGCACATTTTTTTACAAAGAAAAACTACTTAGGTACCATGTGAAAAAAGTTTCACTCAAAAATCTCTAACCACGAAGCTTCTATGTCAATTCGAAGTATCCATTACAATATTTTTTATTATAGTTCTTATTATAGGAGACGGTCTGATGATAGTCTTATATTGTATATATATTTGATTGGCTTTTATTATATATAATATAATAAAAGCCAATTACGACAAGTGTGTAGTTGGTTATACGATATTCCTAGAAAACTAGGAAAGCAATATATTTTTATAACTCAAGAAGGTTGACAAACAAGCAACTCATAAGGTGGTATATTACCGCTACCCACGAACAAGCCTCCTCCGTTTATGTTCTTAAGGTTGAATATGAAACATCATCATCACCATCATCATCATCAGCCTCTATACGTCCACTGCTGAACATAGGCCTCCCTCAATGAACGCGACGACGACCGATCTCTCGTCACTCGCATCCAACTCGGACCGGCCATCACACGGAGATCGTCTTCCCACCTGGTTAATGGTCGACCAACACTTCATCCACCTAAACGCGGTATCTACTCTTGAAGATTATTGGCTCATCGGCCATCGTAACTACTTAATATTATAATTAAATAAAATAACATAAATTTACACTGATATACCTAATACAGCTGAAGAATTTGCTTTTTTTTTTTGAACACACTTCGGAATTATAAGACAGATAAAAAAATGAATCTCCTAGCTTTTATTTCATAGAAAAGGGGGCAAATGGACAGTCGTTTCACCTGGTGGTAAGTGATAAGCGATGTCTATGGCACCCGCTACATCATTAGCAGGTGCGTTGCCGGCCTTTGAAATATGAGTATGCTCTTTTTTCGAAGAAAAGAGCTTAATTATTGAGGAAGGTTAACTTTGTTTTAAGTTAATTTTGGTGTCCACGTTTAACCGCTAGAAGAACATAAAAATAGGTTACAGGCATTTATTACCTGCTGGGCGTACTACAGAGGTTACTAAGAAAGCTAGGCTTTGTACTAGCTCCATGATATTCATTTAAGTATTATTAAGTAGATAGTGGAAGTATTCAGTTTATGTAAGGGGCTAAAGAGATCTAGAATTGCTGCTTCATGTGATAAAATTCTTAGCGACTTCATGACTATAACAAGTCTAGTCGTATCAAGAAATAATTTATTATAAAAGGTAAAAAATATATCTAGGTACTTAATGCTTCACACGTACTTACCTTTCAATTTTTCGATACAAATGTTGATGTGATGCTCATTATCGTCATAAGCGAACCATATATATCCCTCTGCTGGGCACGGGTCTTCTCCTCCAACTCAGGCGAGGAGGGTATAAATACCCTCCTCGCCTGAGTTGGCTAAAGCCATAGTTCACCGATGTGTTGATCTATGTCTATCTACTAAATATATCCTCAAAGATTTTTAATCTCATCAAATGTATGTAAATTTCCTCAATATATTTTCCTCCTCAAGTGAGCAAGCGATATTGTCATCTTTGCGCATGGGGAAATTTGGATAAAGCAATTTTACATGCAGTATCAGCTGGTCCGTGTTGAATGCGAGTGGCGAGGGATCGGTCTTTCATTGAAGGAAGCATATGTTCAGCAGTGGATGGTTAGGAGCTGATGACGCTGATGATTTTAAGTGCACCGGTCAGTTCGATTATTCCAGACTGTTTCTACTAGACGTAAGAATCACGAATGCTTTGTTTGCAATGTGAGTAATATTACCCAATATGTGCAGGCGGCGGAGAGCGGCAATGTAGAGGACTTTATGCGGCTGTACTTCAGCGAGCCGTCCCGCTTGTCTGTCCGTGATGCTCGCGGCCGTACAGCCGTACACCAGGCGGCTGCGAGGAACAACACCAACATACTACACTTCATTAGCAATTGCTCGGGCGGTGAGTGAGATTTTCATTAATGTACGTTTGCGATAGATATGTTCTAGATTTTTCGATATATCTAGATATCTTTGCAGAGGAACATTCAAGTTGGATGCAGTTGATTTGTTAGCAGAATCGTCTTTTTTATAATAAAAAGTGAACGGTTACGTTTTGGCAATAGATTGAATAGGGATAGTCAAAAAACCTACCTGGGCATATACTACTACCAGGATGGCCCACCGCATGTTATTTATTTATAAACGCTGAAAGCTTCTTATTATGACTAACATAACTTACCTTGGTAAATCTAATTTATGCAATATACCTCGGAAAATATTTTATACTAGCTGTTGCCTGCAGCTTCGCCCGCGTTACTCTACTCCTATATATCACAGCGTGATGTTATGTAGCCTATAGCCTTCCTCGATAAATGGGCTGTCTAACACTGAAATAATTTTTCAAATCGGACCAGTAGTTCCTGAGATTAGCGCGTTCAAACAAACAAACAAACTCTTCAGCTTTATAATTTTAGTATAGATTCTAATTAAAAAATATTATTAATAGCATATTCACACTTCTAAAGTAGGTAGCTATTAGTATTCTATGCACAACCTCATTTCATGTAACTTTTAATTAGCAATGCAATGTCAGTCTTTTGCTAAATTGCAAACCAGTGTAAGTTGGCACAAAACAACATTTATCGATTATGCATAACTTGGCAACAGTTGAAACTATCCGCGGTTGTTTCAAACTTATAATGACAGGGCTATGCGACTCAATAGCAAGGTGATTTCAGTTAACTCAGAAACCTGATGCCACTTTCAACCAGGTTAAAGTGTCCTTAATCAAATTTTTTAGACGGACATTATTGAAAATTTTGGATGACAAGTTCTGGTTTCAAAATGAAAACTTAAGATACAATGATGACGATGGGAAATTGATTGCTATACATTTCCAAGGAGGAGAGGAAGGAGGCGATTTACATATATGTATATATTTTTTTAATAACTTATACAAATTATAATTTAACACGTACAAAAAAGTTTTCTACAGAAAATATTTGAAAAGAAAGCCCGAAAAAAAAATATAGGCCAGTTTTTTTTTAAGTTATTGGTATCAGATTAAAATAAAGACATATATCCGTTAAAGTTAATGATATAACGCAAGTACCTACTAAGCCAAATAATATAATATTATGACAAATAATCATTTGTCCTTCTAGAATTTGTCTTCTCCTAATCCTTTAGAGATCTAAGTTCTTCTTCTTTTCTTCTTCCTATAAAATAATACATAGTACGATAGGAGATCGCAGGGAGAAGTAATAGGTAGTGCCATGATGTTTTGCAGCAAAGTTGGGCCGGCATGACCGTTTCGAGTGGTTTGTGAGTTTCTGGAGGCCCATTGGGGCGGGGGGGAGCAAGGGAAAAGAAGGGCAACACATCTGTATAACTTTTAGCTGTCACCATAAGGCTCCGGCTGCTCAGTTATGACATAAAAGTACGTACTTTTAATAAAATATAAAATATATTAGTAATAAATAATAAAAAAATAAATATGAGTTAATTGTACATTAATTATTTCAATTATGAAATAATTCATGTACAATTATCTAATATTTATTTTTTCGACGATATTGCGTAAATCAAATCTCAGTTCGTAATTTTTGAGCAGCCCGTATAATCTGTGATCGGTCATCTATGAAACTCATTAAGTAAAGAAAAAGTTGAGTTTCGGGTAGTGTGGATTTAATATGGGTTTTATGGATTTAAACCTACAGACCTTCAAAATGTAAAATTCTAATGATATACGAAGACGTAAAATTTATGGTATATAAAGAGACTGTATTAGCTATATAATATAATTAAGCTGAATTATTATTTTAACGTGCTAATCTCCGGACGTCTTGAGACTGATGATGACGATGAAATAATAATAAACTAATAATAATAATGTCCTCCCAGACGTATCCGTCGACGGCGACACCCTTAGCTTATGTTAGCCTGGGCCCTTGCATGGGCGCGAGCGTGACTAGCAAATCCAAATTTGGTTTTGAAAGTCCTATTGCAGGAAGCACAGTGAAGAGTCCCATCGGAGTTATATGTGTAGTTGTAGGATGGCTTGGTACGAGTTTTCCGGAGATGGCGTTTGGCATCAAGATCTTCGAGACGGGTGCGTTCAAAACTTTCTAAGCCCGATTTGATTGCGGTTCGCCATTCCGTCCTCTGAGTAGCAAGCTCCTCCCACAATTCACTTGGAGTGCCGACAGCAGTCAGGTGGCGTTTCAGAACATCCCTATACCGCAGATACTGTCCGCCAGGTTTGCGTTTACCTGAGCTAAGCTCAGAGTAAAATATTTGTTTTGGCAGCCTGGTAGACTCCATGCGGACAAGGTGCCCACACCAGCGGAGTTGGTCTTTCATTAAAAGACATTCCATTCCGGTCTGTTTGGTTCGACGTAGAACTTCCGAGTTCGGTACACGATCCTGCCAGCTCAGCCGAAGAATTGCTCGAAGACATTTTAAGTGAAAGACGTCAAGCCGTCTGATGTCACCTTTATACAGACACCAGGTCTCCGAGGAATATAGCAGTAAAGGTAGAATTATCGCTCTGTAGACAGCAAGCTTTGTATGGAGCTTCAGATCGTGTGACTTCCACACCCGTTGGTTTAGTCCACCGAAGGCTGCAGCGGCTTTAGCGATCCGTGCAGAAATTTCTGACTCTAGGCGATTATCACTGCGCACTAAACTCCCAAGGTAGCGGAAGGTGTTTACTTCGTCCAGAGGCTTTCCTTGTAGGTAAACAGCAGCATCTTCCACAGATTTCCCTTTAGCGGGTTGTTTAAGAATCTGGGTCTTAGAAGCACTGATTACTAAGCCAAATTTGCGACAGGATTCGTCTAAATTGTCAAGATAACTCTGCAGGTCGTCCAAACTATCAGCCATAAGGCAGACATCGTCGGCATACAGGATTTATGTTACCGGAACAGACTGAATTTTGCGTTTCGCTCTGAAGCGAGTCAGGTCGAAGACACTTTTGTCCATACGGACATTTATGGAAATCTGGTTATAACAGTTCTTAAGAGCGTCGTTCACTACTGCAGCAAAGTAGATAGCGAAAAGGGTCGGAGCCATAACGCATCCTTGCTTGACACCGCTGGTGACAAGGAACTGCTCTGTGAAGTTGTTCTCGTGACGTACGCGGGCTGTCATACCCTCGTGAATCTGACGCACTAAATTTACAAACTTCACAGGACAGCCACATTTTTCTAGAAATGCCCAGAGAGCAGTCCTAGGAACGCGGTCAAAGGCCTTTTCTAGGTCCACAAAACATAAGTACAGGTAACGGTGCTGTTCAAGACTTTTTTCTTGTATTTGCTTGACAATAAAGATGGCGTCAACCGTGCCTCTGTTGGGTCGAAACCCACATTGACTTTCTGGAAGAAAGCTTTCAGCCAAGGTGCTCAGGCGTCTATTGATGATGTGCGCCAATATTTTACCTGCCGTGGATAGCAAGGCAATGCCTCTAAAAGAGCTGCAATCAGAGAGGTCTCCTTTGCCCTTGTATAATTTACTAATAGAAGCATCCTTCCAGTCTTGCGGAACAGTCTCAACGTCCCAAATCATTTTTATAAGTTCAAACAGTCTAGACCTGATACTCGGCCCACCGTATTTGAAAACTTCAGATGGAAGACTCTCTGAACCTGGTGACTTACCATTTTTTAAACGGTTTACTGCACTATTGAACTCCGCGAACGACGGTGGGTCATCCAAGCTCGATGCGAAAGGCAAGTTCTCTAGCGAGTTTATGTAGGACAGATCTGCTCCTCCAGTACCGGGATTTAACACTTCATTGAAGTGTTCAGCCCATCGAAGGAGAACCTCATTCGGATCTGACAATCTCTTTGACTTATCTCGTGTGTAAACTGGGGCAGTCTTTTTTGCGCGAGTTCTATAAACAGACTTCAGCCCTTCGAAAAACTTTGCAGTTTGACCAGTATCTGCTAGGAACTGCAGTTCTTCGGTTTTTTGGCGCCACCAACTATCCTTCAGTTCTCGGATCTTAACTTTGAGATCTTGTTGTATAAAGTTGCGCTGCCCCGCACTGATGACACCTCTCAATGCAAGACGAGAGTTTTCAACAAGTCTCCGTATTTCCACATCAGAATCATCGAACCAGTCTTGGTTTTTCTTTTGTGGTTTACCTATAACTTGCTGAGAAACATCGAACGCGCGTAAGATCGCCATTTGGCATCTACGGAGGTGATTTCATCAGTGCTGGGCATCGCCCTATCAAATTCAACATCGAGCTTGCTCCGCATCTCTTTATCGCGGACCAGTTTCGTAAAAGCAAGCCGTGCCGGGACTTTATGTTCTGCTCTGCGCGGGGGCTTGTAGTTAAGCCTCATCCTGGATCTGATCAGGCGACGGTCAGTCCAGCCCTGGGCACCGCGCATCGCTCTTGTAATGAGTACATCTTTCAGATCTTGTCTGCGCACTATGATGTAGTCAAGGAGATGCCAGTGCCTGGACCGGGGATGCATCCAGGATGTTTTATATTTATCAGGCAGTCTGAAGAAAGTATTCGTAATGCTGAGGTCAAACTCGGAGCACAGAGTTAGCAGGTCTGTACCATTGGTATTGCACTTGCCAACTCCATGTCTCCCCAGCACGTTCTTCCAGGCTATATTCTCTGTGCCAACTCGTGCATTAAATTCACCGAGCAGAATCAATTTATCACATGCCGGTATTCGTTTGCAAAACATCACGCAGATTTTCATAAAATTGTTGTTTAGACTCATCAGATGTTGTCATAGTAGCTGCATACACGCTCACAAGATGCAAGTACTTTCCGGCCGCCATATGGAGTCGCAAGGACATGAGCCTATCATTAATGCCTTTCGGGGGCTCAACTAGTGATCCGGCGATGTTGTTCCGGATCGCAAATCCAACGCCACTCCCAGCTCGCTCACTTGCAGGCCTGCCTATCCAGTAATACGTGTATCCACCTAGTACCTCACAGAGCTCACCGCTATCCGCCAAATGAGTTTCACTGATTGCGGCTACGTCTATGTTATACCGGGAAAGTTCACGTGCTTTGAGTGCAGTCTTCCTTTCGGGACAAATGTTGTTGTCATTGTCCAATAATGTTCTGACATTCCATGCAGCTATATTAAGGAATTCATTTATATAACGTCTTTTTCGACCGCTTTTAGTTGGTGACCAGAGGGCCGCGGTTAGCCATCTGGGTTGCATTGAGGCAAGCTTTGTTTAGGCCACCTTTTCTAGGCCCCTCCCCGGATTAGGGAAAGCAGTGCGATCCCTAAATAGGGCTGCTCTGTCGTTGGGTGAGCTGCCGAGCCAGTCCTCTCGCCTCGAATGAGTTCTGAGGCGACCATCACCACCCAACCGCCATACGTGCAGAGAACCAGCTAAAGACCAAGCCCACCAGCTCAGTCCCCACCACCAGTCTCCATCGCCGCAGGACTTGCACTCATTGTCCAGGTACTTGCAAGGGGTCATCAGCGCGGGAATATATTAAAGTGGATGAGCATTTGCGCAGACACAAATCCACTCTCTCGTCTTGTAGTCCCATCACTAATGGAACGGGGGTCCGCTACGACTAGTTAGAACTACAAGATGCAGTAACTGGCCGCAAGTCACTCTTGGATCCCGACATGCGCCCTTTCAGGCACGTCACAGATGCCCTGCTGCAGCGCCACGGTTGCCGGGGTCGGTGCCATACTGGCGGTGCCCGTCTTCCGTACCGCTGCAGACTCAATGTATTAAAGGGAGGATCAGCCCATGTAGCTAGGAATAGGCAGGAGCAAGTGAGGTTAGTAGGAATAAATGGTAACAAGGTATATTACTGGCCCGGAAGACTAGGTATGGGGCAGTAATAGCTCGGGAAGCCGGGGTCACATACCCGTATATCATAGCAGAATCGCCGGACAGGCAAAACAGTATGAATATCCCTGGCTTAATGACGATGAAATATTAATGTACGGAACAATATCTTATTAGTATTAAACGTATTGAAATAAAAATATCTATATAATTTTTATTTAAAGGGATTTATGGTTGGAATTAGACGGAAAAGGTAGATAATGATGAAGCCATAAAATAAATTAATTAAAAAAAAAGTTTTTTCGTAATCAAATTTAAATGATAATTGCTAACATATTCCGAGAGCTGTGGAAAAATATTTTTATTTTTTCCCAGTGTTTCCAATGTTTCCAATTTTTTTCCAATGTTTCTCCCGTGAAACAGCTTTGCTGTGTTTCGGAGAGAAGGGCAAGATAGGCAGTAATTACTGGTAATGTCTCAGGATAGGCAACATATAAATGAGTTGCCTGGGCTCGTTCCAGGTAAACTAGTTTATGTTCACGGGCGACGTCGACCACTTACCATCAGGTGGCACGTTTGCCAGTTTGCCTATCCAACTAACATAAAAAAACCCTATTGGAATTAACTTTAGCCTTTCAAAAAATTTTTTCAGGCATTACTCCCAGTTTTGTCCGTTTTGACGATGAACTATTAGGTACATTAAATTATGATCTTTTCACGTTTAGCCCTGGCTTAAGGATTATTCAAATTGTTTTCTTTATCAAGCGTTTACGGCCTTACCTCGGATGTTGAGCTTAATAAATTTCTTTGGACTCTCCATTATCTATCACTTGTCTACACAGGTAACAAATGGGCGGACAGTAAATCTTAAGAGTGAATAGTCACTTGTGATTTTAAAAGGAGTTTCTTACAATTTTTAATAGTTAAGATAGGAAAAATATCGGCGTAACATACGATGGGGAAAATCTTATGAGTTAGCAATGTGTAGTGTGTAGTTTTTATTCTTTACTAATTGGGAAAAGAACTCGGGGATTTAATGTTTTACTTAAATTCTTTTAAACTTATATTGAAGACCTCTGTAGAACAATGGTTAGCGCGTTGGTGCTCGAGCAGGAGAAAGCGGGTTTGAATCCCGCAAGGAACAAAAAGTTTTTTGTATTCTTGGGTAACAGCTGATATTGTGTATTAAATATAATAATATGTATTATATAATAAAAATCTTAAATATGTGTATAGTATTAAGTATGATTCCGTTGTCTGGTACCCGTAACACAAGTTCTTCTAGAACTTACTACGAGACCAGATTGACGTGGTGTAAAAGCATCCTTAGATATTATTATTATTACTGTTTTCAATGAACACCAGTCTGTCTGGTGAGTTTCTAATAAAAATTTAGTACCATAGAAATACTCGAGACTTAACCAAAATTCTAGGAGCCCAAACAGTACAATAGCACACCAATATCCTGAATAAACCAATAAAACCTAGTATTCAGTTCTATACTACACGTTACACTCATTGATCATATAAACGGATAGAATAGTAATGAAATTCCGAAACTAGTCAGTGATTGGTCACTGACGTAATAGCAGTTCAACCAACCAATGATCTGTATGTACGTCCCATCGGCCAATCATCCGTCAATGGCCAGAATGCAGTACCGGCGTGGCGTTGCAGCACAATTTTGGCAGAATTAGTTTTCATACGAAACACTATAACATTACCGCTCTATTACGGTTTTATTCTCGATGGTTACACTATATGGATTATGTTTTAGATTTGAACTGCCGCGATAACGCTGGGAACACACCGTTGCATGTGGCTGTGGAAAACGAGTCACTGGATGCGATTGAATTTTTGCTTCAAGCGTAAGTATAATCCACAAATTATTATAAAAAGACTTTCACACAATTGTATACCAATCTTAAGTAATTTGTATCTGCAATATTTAAAAAGCGAATATAAATGTATGACTCGATCAATGTAAAAATATGGCCTAAAGGAAGTATTCGTTCTAGAATATAATATTAAGTTTTAACATTAGTCATTACTTTTTAAAAAAGCACTATAAAGAAACATTGTACATTAGGATATAATAAATTCTAGTAAATACTTTAAGTACTAGAATAATTTATGAATAAATTTGTTTCAGAGAAATCGACACTGGAATATTAAATGGAAAATCACAGGCGCCCATACATTTAGCCACTGAACTGAATAAGGTAAGTCGGTAACCATTTTAAATTTATGTCACCTTGGTTGTTATTAAAATATTAAGCCATTATAAAACGAATCGATTGAATTTGAATCAAAATCAACTTAGTTCAGAATTACGCGAATACAAAGTTTTAACACACTCTAGTGTACTAAAATGTCTAAATTAAGTAAATATTTAAAAAAAAGTTTAAACATACATACGTACATAGTCTGTTAAACTCATTACTCTCCTTTCGACAGTAGCGTAATCAGGTAAAACTAGCTTTTTAATACATGTATTACTGAAAAGCTAAAATTCCTCTGCTGCGCAAGTATTTTACATATTACAGTTTTAAATCATTCTATCATTACTAATAAAATTGGGCATTTTAAGGAAATAGTTGTATCTAAAAGTTTATTTGATATAATGTTACACTTTCATACTACATTTGACCCCAATAATTGAGGTTACTAGCAGTAACATAATATTTTAACTAGTTCCTAAGAAAAGGCACTCGATTAACTTTAACTGACAGAACTAGAAACCTTATGACTTCACGTTTCTACCGTGAACGGGTTATAAAATAATACTTATTTATATTAAACAGACTTAGTTTAGTCTAGAGCTGCTAAAGTAGGTTACAGTATTTACGATTAGACTTAGATTTTGAATAGACCTTCATTACTTATTTCATTTTAATTATAATACTAAACATATTTTGTACCGCACTTACCCTTATTCTTCTTTATCTCTGTTTTCTTGTACTAGTACGAAAGTATGATAAAATTTATTTGAATAATTATTAAAAATTGTTCTTTATGAAATAAAATAGTAAATTATATGGGTAACATTTATAACCCATGTGTGCATAACAATACATTATAAATAATTGAATACACATACGAGAACATAATATCTAAATATTTGTTTCCGAATGAAATTATGTATTACTATTTTAATATATAATAATTCGGGTGCTTACAGCGCTTATTATATTGAAGTCCCGTTACTTCGGTAATTTTTCAATCGCTGTTATCACGGGGTGACTTCAGACTGTACTCGAGTACAGTCTTCCCAGCTGAATCATATATTTAAATACAAGTGATTTAATACGACCTCTGAGGCTCAGTGGTTATCGCGTTGGCGCTCAAGCCGGAGGTTGCGGGTTCGAATCCCGTCAGGGAACAAAAAAAAAGTATTCTGTGTTCATTGGTCATGGATGTGTATTAAATATGTATATTATAAAATAAAAATGTTAAATATATGTATAGTATAAAAGTATTAAATATTATATTTCCGTTGTGTGGTACCCGTGACACAAGTTGTTCAAGAACTTACCACGATTGACGTGGTGTAAAAAGCGTCCATAGATATTATTATTATTATAATATACCACCAAACAAAATGTCATTATAATCAATCATGTCGTTTCAGAGATTAGTCCGTACAAACAGACAGACAAACAAACAAACAAGAATACTTAAGAAATCTAAATTAGTTCTATTTCACTTCTTACGTCCCATTGACTCGGTTTTTAGCATGTTTTTGTTCATTGTACAGAAATTCGACCAGTTTTATTAAATGTATCTATCTAGATGAATAGACAAGTAATCACGTTAGCAACAATATACGTACTACTTATATTGGCTTATTGATATTTAGTCAAAAACTGTTTATATTAAATTATGGTAAAATTTTTCAGCATCGATTAATTAATCCAGAATATGTGAAAATTTAATTAATGACTAATGAACATTGATGAAAATAAAACTTAACTTCATCCGCCACATTGTTAATCTTCACGTGTGTATATTAATTATTAAACTTATATTATATTCTATTATTTCGTTCATATATATGTTATATTATTATAATAATAATTTAATTATCATAATTTACTTTCATTCATATATATTTGTATATATAACTTAAACGCTTCATAACCACTAAAGGCAGAAATTAATACTAGTTCATACACAATGAATATACATGTATATATTTTTAATCAATTAGATTTTTGTAAATCATGAAACAGTAACGTTCATTTCATTATTGTAATGAATCCCATTTAATAGGATTCATACGTTTTCATAAATTGGAATTACAATTTTAATGCTGTAATCCTGAAGATGCCTCGGTGTCGGAGTGATATGGGCATTGATTGTGTGACTCCAGTTTTTTGTTGTGGAGCATGCAAGTGTACGCATAATATGCAATTTGGGATAGGAGGGAGGTGCTATGTGTATGCATATGCATGCACTCACACATTTTCTGTAAAGACTACGTAGTTCGTGGAATAATTGATAAGTAAAATATAATTTAATATTAATTCTCATAGGTATAAGGGATTTTCCGAAAAACAACCCCTGATTCTATTAACTGATTTGAGTAAAATCTGATGCATTGTAACGTTTCACTATTACCACGTTAAAAGTTTACAAGTTCGTCACATAATATCTACTGTAAAATAATTACTTTACTTATAACTATAATAACTATTTTACTGTAAAATACTTACATCAAGTTTACCAATATTAGGGCGCGGCTCCATCGCGGAGGCTAGGCACGTATGTAAGTTTCGCTTTGAAAGAAAACGCATGTGATTTCCACTGCAACACACGGACACGCTTTTGAGTATGTGGAGTTTGTGGATTAGCGCCTTAAGTCTCCTTATACTTCATCACTTACTATTAGAGTTCTACTTATTCATCATTTATGTACACTGCTTTTTGTGTGCAGTATTATTAGTAGTAACTAGATAATATGGTATCATCATCAAAGCATCATCTTATGCCGCACTGGAGTAAGTAAGTGTGATGATACTTTTGGGTAAGTTATTCCAATCAGAATGATTCGTGTCAGTTGTGAAATATTCCAATATTATCATCAAACATTAACAAAAAAGGTAATTTATGTAATGTAATAAAAAACGTTTATTTTATGTAATGTAATGTAATGGACAACATAGTCTAGCTAACCGTATGAATATATATTTTAGGCGGATTATTTACATACAAGGAAGTTTCTATTCACCCACCAAGCAGACGATTAATATTTTTGAAGTGTAAACTTCTTTTAGCGCAGTACGCATATTCTAGATGAGATAAAATCTTTGAACTCGCGACACCGCACACGGAACCCTGGAGATGCAGTTTGATGTTTATATGACGTGGACTCGCGACACCGCACGCGAAACGCTGGAAACGCAGTTTGTCGTTTATATGACGTGGACTCGCGACACCGCACCCAAGCCGGAGACGCAGTTTGACGTTTGATTTATTTATACATATAAGATTATGCAATTGATATTTGTTTTGCAAATTGTGTTGCTTCTAAATTATGTCATGCTGCCATTTTATGCCCCGTTTAAATTGTATAGGTTGTCATAATCTTTACAGCCTGTATTATAGGTATTTGAATTTAATTGTTTTGTTTTCATTTCTATCGGCAGTCCCTGTGACTGGTTGGGTTTTTTTATTATAGACACTTATTTCCCTAGGGATGTTGCTATTCATACGACTACTATCTGAATCGCGCTATATATATATACAAGTTGCACTGAAGTTTGTTAACATGCTTGTGTACAAGTAAAGTTCATCTGGGATCTGTTCTGTTCCAGGTATCCTCATTCCTAACTACTATTGAAATGTAAGAAAATATATTATTATTTTAATTTCGTTTTGGTTATTAAGTAAAACGTGTTTTTTAAATAAAAAATAGTGTTTATGTGGAAATATATACTTTTTGAGAAAGTCCGGAACAAAATTACAATTTAGTTTGGTTATTGTTCGAACATGACTATAGCGTGCCAGCCGAGTGAGCAGGCGAGCATGCTCCGGCAGCGGCTGGCGAAGCGGGAGATCCGACTTTACACATTATTGTTGAATAAAAACCATTTTTATACAATTATTTTTTTATTAAATTGGTCGGATGAGTAGCAACAGACCCAGGGAAGTATTATTCAGCATATGAATAAAAAAAATTAATCGTCCTCCTGTCCGAAAAATAGCAACGGCGTATTTACTTTTTTTTTTTATTTACTTTATTTAGTAGCCTGTAATGTTGCTCATTGCTCAATCCAAGAGAAATACGATAGGTTACTAAATCAACTAAAAACTGAAACAAAAAAGATAAATACAAACAATAAGTGGAAAATCTCACTTCAAGGTAGACAGTTAATACAAAAACGAAAAGAACTCTTGCGGGAAAAAATAAATAGCAAAGATAAGCGCCTAATGATTTCGGAAATCATCAAAAACATTTATGAACAACTTAGGAAAGATAGAAAGAAAAGTAGGTTTGATACGTTAAAAAACACATAAAAAGAACAGGAGAAATAAAAAAGACGAGAAAAGAATTAAACTGAAAAAAAGAATGGATACCAAATATGAAAAATAAAGATGGCAAAACCACAACTAAAAGGCCTGATATACTTAAAAGTGCAACTGATTATTATCGATATTTATACAAAAGTAATAATGTGAACCCAGAGTTAAAGGAACATACACTAGCAGAGACAGAAATGACACCAACAATACTACAGGAAGAAACAATAAAAGCAATTCACTCACAAAAATTAGACAAGGCACCTGGATCAGATCTCGTGACAAATGAACTATTAAAAAGTACTGTGCCTGTTCTCGCCCCAAAACTCTCGGAGTTATTCAACGACATTATAAAAACAGAAGTGATTCCTGAATACTGGACTAATTCAACAATCATACTACTACACAAAAAAGGTGACAAGGGAGACATAGCAAACTATAGACCCATTAGTCTAATGTCAAATATCTACACAATATTTTCTAAAATCATACTATCTAGAATCACTAACACACTCGAAGAAAACCAGCCGAAGGAACAAGCTGGATTTCGTAACAATTTCTCTACAATAGATCATATCCACACGCTACAACAAGCAATACAAAAATACAAAGAGTACAACAAAATATATTATCTAGCATTTGTTGATTTTAACAAAGCTTTTGATACGTTAGAACATGGATGTATATGGAACGCTTTAAAAATACAAGGGGTACCAAATAAATATATAACATTACTGAAAAATATATATACAAAGAGTACAGCGCATGTAAAGCTGGAATGTTCAGGACAGGAATTCCCAATCGAAAGAGGTGTACGCCAGGGAGATCCTATTTCACCTAAGCTATTTTCGGCAGTCCTGGAAATGATATTCAGGAGTCTAGAATGGACTCAGTTTGGGTTGAATATAAATGGGGAAACCCTCAATCACCTACACTTTGCTGATGAACTGATCCTATTCTCTGATTCCCCAAAAACTTTAGAATGAATGTTACAGCAATTAGCTAAGGAAAGTGCTAAGGCAGGCCATACAATAAAAGTGAATGAACCATGGTTCAGGTCTTGTCGTGGCGGTGGGGCTCAGTAACCTAGGGTGAGCGGTGCACCTTGGGCGAAGCTAATTGGGCCGAGGGGGCTCTTTGTACCCCTCTTATAAGAAGAGGGGACAGAAGAGCAGGGGGCAAGGGGTGAGGATGGGATGTACTGTCCCGACGTTGGGAGGGGTTGTTCTGTGGTGCGGGACAACCCCTCTGTGGAGGTGGCGTGGGTCCCTTGCGGGACTGACTAGCCGTCGATGTGCCCTGTTCGTTTTCTAGATCCGGGGCACCTCACCAAAGGCGGCATTGGTGGCACTCGCCGGGTTTTAGTGGGTAGAGCTGCGTCCATTTACCAGCTGTCGGGTGCAGCGAGTCCCACATACCCGCGTGGGGAGACCCACTCCCCCGCGGGATGCCTCAGAGCATTTCCCGGCGTTAAAGAAAAAAAAAATGCAATTACTTGCAATGAACTCCAATAAAACCAAGATACTGACTAACTCCTTGCAAACATACACTATAACAGTGAATAACGAAGAGATCGAATATGTACAAGAGTATATCTACTTAGGACAACTCATATCCACTGAAGATTGCATGCACAAAGAAATCACGAAAAGAATAAATAGCACTTGGAAAAGATTCTGGTCTCTTAGTGAGATAATCAAAAACAAAGACATTCCTATGAAAGAAAAAAGGAAGGTTTTCAATGTGTGCATTCTTCCGTGCTTACTATAGGGTTGCCAGACTTGGGCATTGACAGATCAGCTTGCACAAAAAATAAAGGTATGTCATGTATGTAAAAATATATGTAAGAAGTAAAAAGAAGAGATAGCGTAAAATTAGAGGAAATAAAAGGAAAAACAAAATTTAAAAACGCACACACAGTTTATAAACAACTAAAATGGCGTTGGACAGGACACATGATGAGAGAGAGGAAAGAAAAATGGACCGCACAGGTAACGGAATGGTATCCACGGGATGGGAAGAGGAAACGAGGTAGAGAACACAAGAGATGGGACGACGAAATTAAAACTGTAGCCTGTAGTAGGTCCACTATGGACTCGGACTGCAACAGATAGAATGAAATGGAAATCTTTGGAGGAGGCCTTTGTCAGAGGACAAGCTGTTACATGATATAAACTAATGCGCAAACCGTTTACCGATGTAACTATTAGATAATATAACTATTAATTTTTTTTAAATATAAAACTTTTAACATTAAATTTCAATCAATGTATTATGTAAAAATAAAAAAAGGTTTGTATGTTTTAAAAATTTAAAATGTTTAGTATTAGATTTTAACCAATGTACCTGCTTATGTAAGTTAACAGCAATAAAGGCTATTATTATTATAATGTTGCTCATTAGATTTCATTTTGGTTGAATTTTTAAAGTAATGAAATTTAAACTAATACCTAGATAACCTAATACCTACCGTTCTAAACTTGTAGCATAATATTCCGAAGTTCAATGTATATTCTTGTTACGTATTCAAAATTTTCCTTTGATGTCTGTACGGTATTCAGAGTATGATATTGCTACTAATATGATATTTACTTACATTCAATTCTATGAGTTCATAGTGGCTTCGAAGTTCCCCATGCTTTGAAGATTTTGCTGAGTGTCCCAAATTTGTTTCTATGCTTCGATTTTAAGACAAACTGCAAATTTCTAGGATTTGCTTTTACACTATTGTAATTAATGGCAATATGTGTTTCATCTTAAAGAAATACTACAATATCAGTGTTTTTAGTTTTTATTACATAATACATTAAAATTATGCTAGGTGTAGAATATTCACAATATGTTTTGACTTATATTGAGGTGAAACTTAAACATAATATACAACTTTTAGTTGTTACATACATAAATGTCCGGAAGAACATAATATGTGAATTCTGTTGAAAAAGTGACATCCATATTAAGGATATAACGGAAAAGACAAGTCTAGATGTCATCCTCCCGCGTACGTAGGAGGCACTGCGTTCCTCTTCTCCTGTCGGGTCAGTATGGAAACGTAGCCCAGTTAGGTACGACGTCGCGGGTACTGCTTAGTGGCAGCCGGGTAGTTCTCCCTTACGAGAAGTAGTCTGGATAGATGAGTCGAAATCTAATAAGTAGCTACAGAGCTTAGGTGTTCCTGTTGCCTGTCGAACCAGGACCCTCAAAAAGTGTCTGAAGGCATAAATAGGTAGTTTAGTTTGGGTAGTGCACTCCCAAGTGTTAGTCCGATATAGGGTTCCGTAGCATACCAAGGCAACCTGGAAGCATGCGAAATGCATTTGTATCATCAAAAAAAATGCCCGTAATTAGACTCACGAAAGTAGGAAATTCTTTAAAAGGCAATGATAGGTATATTATAATATATATTATTAGATTATAATATAATATATTTACAATAATATGATCCCAGAATTTTTTTTAAAACCCTTCCATTAATGAATTAAAAAGTTATTAAAGAGTGTTAATTTTATGCTAACGGATATTATAAAGTGAAATATTTTATGGGAGAGAGACCTTGGGAAGATGGCGTTCCTTCCAGGCATTTCAGGATAACAACATGTTTGTTATAGAAAAACGTAGCGCCTTTTTTCGCCTGAGTGACTACTAAAGTTATTACGTTAGTGTTTTTGTAATAGTTTCTAGTGTTTGTTTCCTTTTTAATAAGATTTTATTAGCTTTACCTCTATCTATCTATCGTTATATCTATCTATATATCTATCTATGCAACAGAGTCTTACATCATTTTTACCCACTTTAAGCCGTCAGATAAAATTTAACTTAGCACGCTTTTCATGAACTGATAAGAAAACAATAATTTAATAAGTTGTTCCAATATCCTGATCAGGATAATCAGGATAGCACATCCAAGGAAGGCATAAGACGCGCAAATTACCTACATCACTCGTGTGGTTTTTAGTCTCTCAGTGACAAAGTATTAAAATACGAAGAAAAATAATAAAAATGATAAATTATTATTTAATATAAGAATTAAATTGATAATAAAACCTGATATTAATGTCCTTAAATTTCCTTCACGTGTAGTGACCTCATATAGTAATAACCTAATTAGCTTATTACATTAATGAACATCTTGCGACATTCAGACGAGTCTCCGTCTCTTATGTCTCAAGATTGTTGATTCAACTTGGGTGCATAATATGAAGCTGTTTATTCTAAAATATATATTACGTTTATATTGGATATGAATGTTCTTTTCATGTTTTTTATGATTTGTTGTTTGAGGTTTTTTTTGTTTGAGTTTTACATTCGTTCAAGTTGATGAAATGGTTCGAACGCAATAACTGATATTTAATTAAATCAGTTATTCATTTGTTAAATTAACATATTCATATGATATTTTTGTGTAGAAATTAACATTTAAGTTAATAATTGATTTTCATAACATATTTTAACCTACTTCATATTGGATTTTAACTTTATTAGTATTACTTTTCTTGATAAAGGAATTATTTGTTAGAAGAGGTAGTGCCGTGCTACATTGCATCCGAACTGGGCCGGCACGACCGGGTGGTACCTCTCGCTCACATAAAACCGGCGTCAAGTGACAGCTACGCTGTCGCGTTTCGTGCGGCTTGTGAGTTTCCGGTAGCCCATTAGGGAGGTATAGGGAAAAGGAGGGCGGCGCATCTGCGTGGCCGTAGTTGTGCAGATGTGTGTGGGCGTCGGCGCCGTGAGGCTCCGACTGCTCGTTTCCGTTGACATAAAAAAAATGATTTACTTGGGAAAAGATAGTTAATAGAATCAGGTTAAGGTGTTAACCTATGCCTATGTAAGCCTATGAATAATTTTTCGAAAACCATTGTTTTTTTTTTTTTAATTATGTATGTATTAAACATAAAAATTAAACACATATCACATGAGATTTCTTTTAAGGTCACTGTCCTTCAAGTGTTTGCCAAATATAAGAACCAGTTCAACGTTGATCTGGGGGGCGAGCACGGTCGCACCGCTCTTCACTTCGCTGCCATACACGATCATGACGCTTGCGCCAGGATCCTGGTGAGTACCACATCCAGTAGATCTTGGACTAAGTAGTAGTAATGATAATGATGTGTAAAAAGTGATGATAATGATATAGTATTGCTGTATCCCGTTTAAAGGACAGGCAGTATTATTTCTGGAACTTACAGCTACTATTTTTTGCCTAAGATGGGATACGTATATTTGAGTTACTAGCAATAGTAGCCTAGTCTGAAGTAGACTAATAAATGGGACTAAATAGATAGATTATGGTGAAGGTGGTCAATGAACACTTACTATTAGCGTTATTACTATTGCTTCCTATTCCTTCTTCAGGTTTTGCTTCGAAAGGGGCTACGCCGGACTATGCCTTGAAGCTACATCGATACAGTAGGAATAGTTCTGCAGGAATAATTTTCTTTACGACACATACTGCCTGAAAAGGAATTGATATTTGAAATTCCGACAGATTTTTTTCCCATGATAGTAGTATTGCCATTAACATTACACAAATATAATTACAAATATTTATAGTTATATTCCTCACAAAGAAAGAACTTCAAAATAAGATCCTTTTGTTGTTCGTCTGCGGGAATACAAAAATCCCTCATCATCAAAATCTGCGCCCCTTACAATACAATCGCGGTAAAACACAATGGCCTAAGACCTGCGTACTCCAGACCTTCGTTATTTTATAAAATTGAAAGTTAGTCAGTACATACTCCCACTACAGGTATGAAAGATTATGATGCTTGGGTGACAGTGGCTTTGGCAAGTAAACGGTACTGAAGGTGTGTAATATACTGCAGCTCTACCATGAGTTTTGTTACAAGCGTAAATGACATAACTATAGTAGTTACGTAAAACGCAACACGAATAGAAAACTATATCTTACCTTAGTTTTCTATTCGTGTTGCGTTTTTACGTTAACTACTTATATACGTAACGTAAAGTTAACGTAAAAACGCAACACGAATATAAAAATATACAATACATTAGTTTTCTATTCATGTTGCGTTTTACGTAACTACTATAGTTATGTCATTTACGCTTGTAACAAAACTCGAGGTAGAGCTACTAATTAAAATTCATCAAATAGTAAAGTGTGGTTTTTAATATTACCTTCAGAATATTATTACAATTCACATCATTCATTGCCAGATATTTAACATCGTCGCAACCCCTTGCCAGACAGACAAGTATTCTAAGAAGATATTTGTGATAAGAATGACTTACCTTAGTTTTCTATTCGTGTTGCGTTTTTACGTTAACTACTTATATACGTAACGTAAAGTTAACGTAAAAACGCAAAACGAATATAAAAATATACAATACAGTTTTCTATTCATGTTGCGTTTTACGTAACTACTATAGTTATGTCATTTACGCTTGTAACAAAACTCGAGGTAGAGCTACTAATTAAAATTCATCAAATAGTAAAGTGTGGTTTTTAATATTACCTTCAGAATATTATTACAATTCACATCATTCATTGCCAGATATTTAACATCGTCGCAACCCCTTGTCAGACAGACAAGTATTCTAAGAAGATATTTGTGATAAGAATGACTTACCCCCAAATACTCAAACGAATCTCAAATTTAAGACGTACTTAAACTTTTTTAACTTTACGTACGACGTACTTTAAACTCGTGTTGTCCCTCTTTTTTCTTTGAATTGACACGTCGTAGCACGAGCTTAAGTACGTCTTAAATTTGAGATTCGTTTGAGTATTTGGGGGTCATACAAATATATTTTTATTGGTACAGATTTATATAAGTAAATAATGTATGTAGGTAAATATTAAAGGCATCTTGAGAAAAGACATTCTATTTTTTTAGACACCTGGTCACACATGGGTTCAGACATCAGGTAGACGAAGTGTTGTTCGCCACCACTCTTGAACCTTATTGGCCCATCGGCCAGCAATTTTCATTCGATAACTATTCGACGCTATAACTACCGAGCCATATACTACATATATATAATTGTTAAAAATTTAAATGTATACTGTCAGTAGCAGGTTATAAAAAAACACTCTAAAAGCCATGAGAACCCAAACATTATGGTCCAACGGTATTACATGTGGTGGGTGCATGCGCTAAGTTTCTGATTTTATAAAATAACGAAGGTCTGGGGGTTTACAGGCTCTGGCTCTATATAGAAGACGTCTAAAATCATTATTATTCCGCGTGTGTATGACAGCGGCGAAATTACAATATACTTACGCGTACATAGATAATTTTTATGATTCGCTTAGAACGGTTAGGCATTTACTTTAAGTGAAATTCGTTGCACATTTTCTTTATTAATATTATAATAAGTATAGAGGCTGACATTATGTATGTATATTTGTATTATTTGTTATTTGTCATAATAATATTTTAGTCATTGATAATATTATTTTTAATTTGTGTTGAACTGTACGTAGGTACAGTGTAATTTTACTTCGGCAGTAAGCTTCAGAAAATAACCACATAACTATTCTGTCTATTTTATCCGTGAAACTAATGATTTAAGAAGGAAGGGCTAGCATTGTGGTTAATCTCTTTAGCAGTGTCAATAATTTTACTTCCTGTCTACATGTCGTCGCATCGGAAGAAGTCAGTCTTCGCCAAGTTGATATAATTTAGCAGACCAATTAGATGAATCTCTAAAGAGATTAACGACAATGCAAATTCTTTCTTAAGCCGTTAGTTCTTCACGAATAAAATAGATAGAATAGTTATGTGATTATTTTCTGAAGCGATTAATTTTCGTATTATTTTATTTGTCAATGAAATTTATTTTGCTTTGCAGACCTGTTAAGTTAATTTATTCCTGTCAATTGCTCATAAAAACATTGCTTACATTTTTTATAGATATCGGATCTAGGCGCAGAATGGAAACTATCATGTAACAACGGTTACTATCCAATACATGAGGCTGCAAAGAACGCTTCATCTAGAACTATGGAGGTGTTTCTTCAATGGGGCGAGTCCAGAGGTTGCACTAGGGAACAAATGATCTCTCTATATGACAATGAAGGAAATGTTCCCCTACACTCTGCCGTTCACGGGGGAGATATAAAAGCGGTAGAACTATGCCTAAGATCAGGGGCGAAAATATCCACGCAACAGCATGATCTCTCAACACCAGTACATCTTGCTTGCGCTCAAGTAATTATAAAAACTAACAGAGTAATGATTTGTACCATAAAACAGGTTTCACACTGCATCCAATCTAAATACATGAAAATACGTTTCGATTTAGAACTATATTTAGTATGGTAGTTTATGCACTAAATCCGATTCCTGACATCCGATTAGGTATCTGTTGTTTGTTAACGTCCATTTCAGATATCTTTATTTATGAACAAAGAAGCCTAAGTAGCTATTTATATAAATTGAGTAGAACTGAGTAGAGGACTTTTTTAAATCCGCGTTTTACGGACTCGTAAAGGATGCAGTATGAAATTAATCTTAGTGTTGTGTTAACATTTATTGAAGAGGCTTTTTATAGTTTCAATATGATATTTGTAGTCATATTATATTGAAACAAATAAAAAAAAAGGTTACTAAATTTACAACTGCTGTTAAAGACTGCATTGAGGAATATTCTCAGTAAATGCTGACTTAAGTACTTACTCATAATGTCATTAGTACTTCATTCCAATCGCCCTAGGAGTGCGTTCCATTTTCCCAGTGTATGTACGTTTATTTTTGTCACACGATCTAATTAGAGCCACTTATATATTAGATTATACAATGATAATATTATGGTAAGCATAGTATTTTTTTTGTCATTTACATTTAAACGTTTCATAAATATTCAGTCGCATTTTAATTTTTTTGAGAATAGACATCTACAATTGAAAAAACAAATCGGCTGTCTGTAAAGTCGGTTTATTGAAGATAGTTGAACGTATCATAAGAAAATGGAACGCCTCACAGCGAGGTAACGCCGCATGCGTCATCTTTTTTCGTTCTTGCAGCCGGCTCCATCGAATTTTAAGACGTTGTCACGTCAAAAAAGATATATCAGAACCATTACCATATAATTATTTTATAAACGTTCACTCGTTTTTTTTGTTTTCTTTTGAGATTCCACTAGGTATAACATCCTTTCAATTTTAGGGAGCTTTAGACATTGTGAAATTGATGTTCGAAATGCAGCCGAAAGAAAAGATCGCTTGTCTGACGTCGTGTGACGTACAGAAGATGACTCCGATCCATTGCGCAGCTATGTTCGACCACCCGGATATTGTCAACTATCTTGCGATGGAAGGATCGGATATCAACCCTCTGGACAAAGAACGTAGATCGCCTTTGTTGCTCGCAGCTTTGAGAGGCGGTTGGCGGACGGTTCACACTTTGGTATGTAATTGTTTAGACTTACAATTTCAAATTATTTCTTTAGTGTTACATGTTTATAATTATTATCAAATTATAAAAACATTTCATCATGTAATGTATTTTTTACTATTTCTCCTTCGAACTTAGCACGTGGTTTTTTTTTTGGTTGAGGAATGCGTTTAGGCATACCACTGGGTCCGGGGGGGCGGTGGTTATGTGGGACTCTCTGCGCCCGAGAAGATGGTAAGGTGGACGCAGACTCTACCCAATAAACCTCGTCGTCTAGGTTATCCGGGGCGAGAGCTGTAGACATCCGCACCGGGCCACAACATTGTGCCCTCCGCCATTGTACTCTTTTCTGGAAGTTGGGAGTGTCGTCCCCTCCACCTCCTCCTCCTCCGCTTAAGGCACCCTGAACACATCAGAGTGCCTTAGAGTTCGGACATTACGCGCGCGCGGCAGATCTCCCGATCGGTTTTGATCGCCTGTCATCGCCGCACTCTCCTGCGGGAAGAGGCGCCAGTGCGCTCCCTCTCCCACTCTGCCTCCTCTTTCTGCAACATCACTACCTCGCATAAGTAGAGGACCACTTGCCACGTGCTCTTACTGACAGTCGTCGCTTGGATGACCAAAGGGAGCGACAGGTCCGCGCTAACTTCAATGATGAGGGGCGCCCTTGCCTCCGCCCACTCTGGGCACTCCGCCAGGGTGTGTCTGCAGTGTCTTCTCTGCTATTGTAGTGATGATATCCTGGCGAGTCCGCCGCCCCTGCCACTTTGTACAGATACCTTCCGAAGTAGCCGTGCCGCCGGTCAATCCACTGCTCCAGGATTGGACCGACGGCTGATATGATGCGGAGTCCCGCACTAGGCTCCTCCAGCCTCTCCTTTCACTGACTGAGCACTTGCTTTCGTAGTTGGCTCCGCCAGGACTCCTCTCTTCGGAGGTCTCCTCCTCCTATTCCTCCTTCTCTCCTCGTTGGCTCCTCCACGTCTGCGCCAGGGCCCTTGTAACCAAGTCCAACGGCGCAGAGCCCACCAGTACTCACGCAGCCTAGCATGAGGTCGTACGGTACGCACGGACGGCCCTAATGGCCATGACTCTCTGCGGACGTCGCAGAAGATCCATGTTCTCCATCGTCAGGGCGCTCGCCTATATTGGCGCACCGTACAGTCCCATGGACTGCAAGACGCCCGCATGTAGGCGGCGGCAGCCAACGCTCGGTCCACCCACGTTAGGGAGGAAACGACTTAGCGCTCGTGCAGTTCCGAGCATCCGAGTATCCAAGAGAATCACAATCACACTGCCTGTCTTGCCCTTCTCTCCGAAACACGGCAAGCGGCCTAACGGGAGAAATAAGAAGGATGGTGGTACCAATGAAGTCATGAGCGCGGCACAGCACATCCCTCGCATCAATAAATTATTACTAACATCTATAAATATTAAGTAATAAAATTTTGGACTCTGAGTCGCCCAGAGTCATCAATTTAAAATATTATGGTTTTACTCATATCAATACCAAGGTAAATTTCAATTGACAAATTGTATATCGCAATCCTATTAGCTGAAAGCGTTTTATTAAAATTAATACGACATTGTTGAAACATGGCAATAAAATGAAAAATAATTTTTATTATGGCTGTTTTTCTCAATCCGTTTGATCTTTTGCTCACGGTATTATAAATACTAAATACCAAGAAGGCGTTAGCTTATTAACTTAGTCTGCGA
This sequence comes from Helleia helle, assembly GCA_963853865.1. Taxonomy (NCBI): domain Eukaryota; kingdom Metazoa; phylum Arthropoda; class Insecta; order Lepidoptera; family Lycaenidae; genus Helleia; species Helleia helle. The sequence goes on from OY971420.1 coordinate 14,984,976, forward strand.
TAAATTACAGACTCCTACATCTAAAAATTATTAATAAAATATGCATTTTCTTTTTTATAAAACAACTCAAACAACATCAGCTTTCTTGAGTAACGATCGTATAATCGACGTGAAGTTGTGTACGCGGAGAAGTAAATTGCATTTCTATTGCTTAAAACTTTAATAAACCTTAAATAACATAATAATATAATAAAAATAATTTATATAAGTCATACATTCGAAATTCAGATCCGTCTTGGTGCTGACATTCAACTGAAAGACATCAATTCTCGCAACGTCTTACATCTCGTAGTCATAAATGGTGGAAGACTGGAAGACTTCGCTGCTAGTTGCAAAGTAAGTTACCTCTTTGTTAATAGAATTTATAGTAATTGCTAGAAACTAGTAAGCGTATAACCTAATTTGAATTGGAGTTAGTAAGCATCCCTTTTCGTAGTGCTCGTTCAAAAATGTAATACAACAAAAGATGTACAGTGGTGGAAAGATTTATACTAATTTAATGCTGGTGACAATTTTACGTCATAATATGTTTGGGTAGACGAAGTATATTGGTCGGTCATTCCCCAGGTGAGAATATGATCTCCGAACGGTGACCAGTCCGTGTTGGATGCGAGTGGCGACTGGCGAGGGATCGATCGTCTTGGCGTTTATTCAGGGAAGTCTATGTTCAGCAATTGACGGATAGGGGCTGATGATGATGATGATGATGATGTATCAATACAATACAATGTTGTATGTAATGTGTATGTATAAGCCTACTTAATGGTTACCTGTAAAACCTCCGGTTATTTACACTTTAAGAAGAAAAGAAAAATTAGTTGTCCGTAAAGTCGGTTTACGGACGATAGTTTTACGTGACAACGTCATAAAGAAACATCGATGAAAAATTAATTACCTTTGCCGCTATTTTAAGAAAAAAGTGAACAAAATGAAATGAGTCTGAAAATTATGGAGGAAATCGATTGCATCTTATTAAATTGTAGAAATAAACACAAAAATAAATAATGGTTTCCAAGCCAACGCTTGAACCTGACTATCGTTTGACAGCGGAACGGGATGCATTTTCGTGCGCGCTGCCGATGTTCATCAATTTATAAGACGTTATCACGTCAAAAAACCCCAAGGCAAAAACGAAAAACTTCCATACCAATTTTGACAATGTAAAACACGCAAAACCACAGCTAGAAAAATTGAAATACAAAAGAACCTTATTCAATTCGGTTCACCCGTTTAAGGACTACAGTGCCACAGACACATACTTGGCGGTCAAACTTAGTTCACCCGTCTTTTTTGATTGGGATTTAAAAATCAAAAGTATCCCTAAGCGCCATCGAACTAAACTGTTTGTTCTTTTTTTTCTTCAATGTTAGCTTTCTCAAGGATTTGTCAAAAGCTGTTTGTTAAACTCAAAGTATTGCGCCAATAAAATTAACTTAAAAACACAATGTAGCCAATCACACCCGAGCGACAGTGAAATTATCTTCTGCATGTGCATGACTCTTTAAAATTCTCACTATTCTCACCGAGTACCTTCCAACTAGAAGGTAATTAGTTAGGTAGAAATTTTAGTAGATTATAGCAGTAATAGTAACTAATTAGTAGATATTTTGTTCATGTCGTTGTAAGGGCGCGGCTACACCTCAGCGCACGCTGTGCACAGGTTAGCGGCGCATTTTTAGCTGTGCGGGTTAATTTGTTATACAACGTGGATCAGCGTATCCGTGTACTGCAGAAAACACGTGCGAAGCTTCTACGTGGGCCATGGTAGGCCGCGCTACTTACAGATTGACATAGACGTGGGTTAATACTATGGATAACGTGTGCCACAGTGGAAAAGTAGGATCCACGGGCCACGTTGTCAAACAATTAATGTATCCATGCATTTAAAATACGCTGCGCTGAGCTAAGTTAGCGCCTATTAGCCATATAGCGTGTCCGTGGGTTGCAGTGGACACAATCTCGGCGTCCGCCGCGGTTTAGCCGCACCTTAATTATTACTAAGATCAGAACTTCTATTAAAATTATGAACTAATTTTAACACCTGGATTAAATACTGGAATGTAAATTTAAAGGTTTTGTATAGATTTTGGAAATCGAATGATGAGAAATCCAAGCGAAAAATCGAAATCCTATAGAGTTTGAATCCCGCCGAGGGCGGACAATTTTTAAGGTAGGAGGAGACAAATTTTGATACGAATATCGTATCAAAATTTTGATACGAATATCGTATCAAAATTTGTCTGCCAGTAACGGAGCCATAAGAATAATGTAAATGAAAATAAATTTTCCCAACAACCCAGTCACACGAGTTCTTATGCTCTTACTTTAAAACTTTAATGTCATTATTCATTAATAATAAAAAAAAAAACAAAAAAAAAACGAATAGTCTGTAACATTTGTTGATGAAAAGTGTAATAACTTTAAATATTCAACAAAACCGAAGGCAAAATGCTTCAAAAATTACCCCGAAAGGCAGGGTTGAAAGATAAACTGCTCAAAGAATTCCATTAAAACTTTTGTAACTTCTAATGTGATTTGTCGAAACCGGTTCTAAATTACTCTCACGGCTTTTATACTAAATAAAGAGTAAAAATGTTTTTTTTACATCCCAAGTAAAAATACCTCCAATATTTTTATGGCATTTCTTTATATATAAAGTTTGTTAATAAAGTTTAGGGTTTGAATATTGATTATATCTTAAACATTATGCCAAATCTGGGACCCAGATTCATTTCCCCTCAAGGGCTCACAATCTACATATTACCACAGAATAAATATTAAGTACTACAAAAATCTGCTCAAAACAATAATTTAATAGTCGTGAACATTATGCATACACCTTTTTGTTCCTTATTATATTTATATGCTTCGGGGTAGAAAAGTAATCAAAAGCAATGATTATAAAGCCAACCGGCTTTGTCTTTGAAACCAGTGTAGTTTGTGAGCGCAGACAAAATGTTTCTTGTCTTAACTGAAACTCTTGTTCCCGTGCTCCTTTTTTTTTTCTTTAACGCCAAGAAATGCTCTGAGGCATCCCGCTGGGCAGTGGGTCTCCCCAGGCGGGTATGTGAGACTCGCTGCGCCTGACAGCTGGTGAGTGGACGCAGGTCTATCCACTAAAACCCTGCGAGAGCCACCAATTTCGCCTTTACTGAGGTGCCCGGATCTAATGAGCAAACAGGGCAGGTCGATTATATACCGAACTCTTAATTACACTTCTATTCTCAAATGTCTTTATTTCCAGGATCGTTGTGAACGAAGTCTTGCACAACTTTTGAATGAAAAAGACAGCACTGGTTGCTCGCCCCTTCATTACGCCAGCCGGGAAGGTCACATTCGATCTTTGGAAAACCTCATCAAACTTGGCGCGTGTATTAATCTTAAAAACAATAACAACGAAAGTCCTCTTCACTTTGCTGCAAGGTAAGCATAATAAAATATTTAGAGCTAAAGTTATAGATAACTAGGCAGAGGTCAAAGTGTCACGAAAAACTTCAGGAGTATAATCTCATGAAGTAATAAGTTGGATACATATCACATACTAGCTGGTGCCCGCGACTTCGTCTGCGCAGGATAAGATTTAAGTTTTTTTCATAAAAAGTATCCTATGTTACTTCTAATACCTGCAAAATTATGAATACAAAGTTTCGGTTCGGTTCGTCGGTTAAGTAGTTTTTGCGTAAAAGCGTAGCAAACAAACTTACTTTCACATTTATAATATTAGTATATATATGTGGTGATTCCTCTTAAATAGATTGTTTCTTTTATGTCAACGGAAGTTAACAACTATCGTAAAAAATCTTGACCGTTAGTTGGTGTCCCAAACGTCAAGGATACCTATAATTATTTTACCAACCTGTAAATCGATTGAACAGTTTTATTAAGAGAACTTTGATTTTCCGAATTCAATTTTTTATTAAGAATAAGGGGTTGGGACTTACAAAGTCTTACAATGCTACAATATAACAGTTGTGATGCATACCAGGATTATTACCTCCCCACGTAATGTGAATAGAGTGCTTTGAGGATTATTATACCTTTATATGGCCAAGCTTGAAGAGCTCTTTCATATTTGTATCACTTATGTCAACGCTTTATATTCTCTCTGATATGAAACATACCTTTCTTAATTCACTTTGTATCAGCTGCGCCATCACCTAATCATTTTAGGTCGAGCTATATTATTAGTATTATGAATAATAATAATAATATGTTGGGACAACTCACACACGGCCATCTGATCCTAAACTAGGCAGAGCCTGTTCTTATGGTAACCTGACAATTGATATATACTTGTATATTTCTAATTACATAATATTATAGATAAATTAAACCCAGACACAGAACAAATGATCATGCTCATCACACAAACATTAATTGTCCTGGGTGGGGATCGAACCCACGACAATCTGGTTTAGCAGTCAGGGGCACTAACCACTAGACTAACAGGCCAATTATTTTTACCTCAGACATAAAAAGTTAGGTGTATAAATAATTCTATATGACTTTCTTACACATTACCTCGAAACAAGTTTCGCAACTCTAACGATACTTTAGTACAAACAGGATGAAACTCTTGATTAGTTCATAAATATTTTTTATAGTACTAATAACATACTGCAAAATATGCGTTCAGATGAATGTACTTTCATACTTTTTATACATACATATCAGAAAGAAACAGAAACGCTATTGACCTGCTAATCATCTGGTGTAGCGGGTGTCTGTGGATATCACTTTTCACTTACCATCAGGTGAACCGACTGTCCATTTGCCCCCTCAATTAAAAAAAGACCTAGCATGATCTAAAAGGAATAAAGGTCTTTAAAAATACAAGTTATTTACTTTACATATACTTTTCTAATAAAACACGATGTTCTATTATTAAAAGTAGATTTTTTATTTTATTTCCACAATTTTACATTCAAAAGTTATTATCGTCAGCTTATATTTTCTCGACCGGTTCCAATTATTTCACTTATTGCTTCTTCGTGCCCTTTTTAGCTCCTATTATCGAATTTTAAACTGATTTTAAAGACGCTGGCAAAAGAAATTAATTCTAAATTTGATTTTTGTATTTATTCATTTTATTAGATTGTATCGTTATGAAATGGGTACTATTATAAACATTTATTGGAGCTTACAGTTAAACGAGTGATAATAGGGTACTGAAACCAAACATTTCAAGAAGTGGGATATGAAAGGTCACACCTACTAATTTTCAGGTACGGTCGCTATCATACAGCTTGCCAGCTACTCGACTCCGACAAAGGTACTTTTATCATCAACGAGAGCGACGGTGAAGGGTTGACTCCACTGCATATCGCTTCTCGGGAGGGTCACACCAGAGTCGTACAACTTCTACTAAACCGAGGCGCCCTCCTCCATAGGGACCACAATGGTCGTAACCCGTTACACTTGGCCGCTATGAGTGGGTACACGCAAACCATAGAACTACTGCATTCAGTCCACTCCCATCTTTTGGACCAAGCTGATAAAGACGGGGTAAGTTTTAATTTTTTTTTTTACGTATTAGTGTAATTCATAATGCAGTCATAATAGTGCCATGCTGCTTTGCAGCTAAATTAGGTCGGATCGACCGGGGTGGAACTTCTCGCTCATATAATACTGTCGTAAAGTGACAGCTATGCATGTTGTCACGTTTCGTGCGGTTTGTGAGTTTCCGGTGGCCCATGGGTGGGTTAAAGGAGGGTAACGCATCTACATAACCTCTTGTGCGGATGTTTATTGGCGCCGATAGTCACCTAAGGCTCCGACTGCTCACTTGGCCCCTATGATATAAAAAGTCAACGGTTTAATTGGTAACGACACAAATGAAAATTGGAGCCCGTGCACTTGGTCTGGTGAAGGAGAAACTTTCATATCTGAGAATATTATAAGTTTATAGGTATGTTAAATGCGCTTACCCGCATTGGGCACAAGGCTCCTGTGGGTCATAATAAGGTATTGGTGAAGTATGATCATATACCCTTGTTAAATTTCGAGAAGAAGATCGAAGCCTAACAGCGGGTCATGTAACAGCTCATTATGATTACATGCTATAAGTACCACGTTGCATCCTCTATCCAGTTTGTTTATATAATTTATATAAGTATACCATTTTTTAATTGAATATTTGTATAAGTAATCCATGTTGGATGCGATTGGCGAGGGATCGGTCGTCTTGGCGCTCATTGACGGATGCTTATATTCGGCAGTGGACGGATAAATCCAGATAATGATGATACCATTAGAAATAAATAAATGTTCGTATGTTTTGCAAATTTTAGAACACACCATTACACCTTGCCACCATGGAGAATAAGCCGAATTCCATCGCCCTCTTGTTGTCCATGGGATGCCGCCTGAGCTACAACAATTTAGATATGAGTGCCATAGACTACGCTATCTACTACAAGTTCCCTGAAGCAGCCCTTGCAATGGTCACTCATGAACAGCGGTACGATAAATATGTTATATTATAATAAAAAAGTAATGTTTCTAAGTTTGTTTTGGATAATATTTTTAAGTTTATTTGCTAAGTGATAAAAACGGGAATTATCAACCTAGGACGGCTGTATATCTAAGGTGACGCTAGCGAAGCTGCGGGAAACAACTAGTTTTATTAGAATCACGGTATAGGTATTACTTAATTATACTACACCGTACTTAATTATACTATATTGTCGCTTTCACTTACTATCGTGCGTGATAAAATTGATATTGACACCAAATTCAGTTTTTCAATCTAATTCAAAATTTTCTTTTTAGAGCTAAGGAAGTAATGTACTTACGCTCAGATCGCCACCCTTGTGTTACCCTCGCATTGATTGCATATATGCCTCGCGTGTTTGAGGCTGTGCAAGATAAATGTATAACTAAGGCAAACTGTAAAAAGGATTCCAAAAGTTTCTACGTAAGTTTTTCGATTATCTAAGTTTTTTAAAAAATATCAGTTGTGTAAATTGCTATTTGTTTTTCGTAAAGGTTCTCAAATTTTCTATTTTTGCTTGAAAACTTTCTAAGAAGCAAGTGTCAAGAAATCTAAACTATTGCTACCGTTTTATGGTAATGTAGTTGACTTTTATTTATGATTTAAAACTAATACATTAAATTATTTAGATCAAGTACAGCTTCTCTGCTCTGTGTCCTAAATTAAGAGATGAAGACTGTAGTCGAAAATCTGATAACGTGCCAAAATCTCAACAAATACCACTTCCAGCCCTGAACGTAAGTTTCCAATACCATCGCAGACGTAGTATAAAATGTATTTTTACTTCAATACAGATTAAATACACATTCAAATTCTACCAACGCTCCACCAGAGCTATGAGACAGGCTTTGAACGACCCAAAGTATCGTCCAGAACCGTTGCATGTTATCAACGTGAGTGGAGTGTCACTAAAATATGAAGCACTGTCTTATGTTATCAAAACATACTTGCACCATTGCACATTTCCAACTCAAGCAATATTAGCACGCTAGAACTAAACCTTCAATGTATTTCAGACTGTATTTTCTCAATAGTATACATACATACAATCACTTGTTAAGAATGCTTTACTCATGCACCAGTAAATGATAACCTATAAAGTTTAGTTTACACACTTACATTAAGTCTCAAGTTACATACCAATAAATAGGATTCTTTTCAGGCGATGGTCGCTCACGGTCGTGTAGAATTGCTAGCACACCCTTTGAGCCAGAAATATTTACAAATGAAATGGAACTCGTATGGAAAATACTTTCATTTGACAAACTTACTTTTTTATAGTATATTTTTGACGTTTGTAACTGTATACACTTATTTGCTGATGCTACAAACTTCTACCAAACCGCGTTCGAATGAGGACTTTGAAAAAGAAAACAAAACAAGGTCATCACCCCAAGTGACAGGTTAGTGCCAATTTCAAATGATTTTTGCGATCCTTATTTTAAAATTGACATTAACCATTATTTTTTAATAGAGAACCTTGTGTAAGTTAAATATGTAATCAAGTTTTCAACGTCGAGCCTTACCCCATATTTAATCAAGTCTGCTTCATCGTCTATTTTCTACACCTTATCATTTGCAAAATCACTATCTGTGTCGTTGTAATCTCCCAATAATTATAAAATGATTGGTTTCTCAAATTTTTTCTACTATCTGAATTGTATGAAATGTAGAAACGTATCGTAAGTATTAATCGTATAAATATTCATATGTCTTTAATGGGTACGTAATCGTCTAAATTCTATATAATATTATTTAAATTAAATACTTATGATATTTTCTATATTACTTAATATACCGGTGGGAGGAAAGCGCTGTGCCGCGCTCCCGGCTGCATGGGTACCACTATCTTGCTTGTTTCTCCCGTGAAACAGCTTTGCTGTGTTTCGGAGAGAAGGGCAAGATAGGCTGTGTAATTACTGGCACCGAGACTTAACATCTTATGTCTCAGGATAGGCAACACATAGATGAGTTGCCTGGGCTCGTTCCAGGTAAACTTGTTCATGTTCATGGGCGACGTCGACCACTTGCCATCAGGTGGTACGTTTGCCAGTTCGCCAATCCAACTAACATTAAAAATAAATAAATAAAAAATTACATACAAAAATAAATCCTAATTTAATACCTTTCAGATTTTGAAACTATGGTCGCCCTATATACCAGTACTATAGGAATAATTATATACAACGGCTGCTGTTTGTTACGGGAACTCTATAATATAAAACAACAGAAATGGCATTATATAGTAGACCCTTCGAACTTCGTCTCCTGGATGTTATACATCAGCTCAACCCTAATGGTGTTGCCATCGTTTTCAACACATTTTACCACTATCTACGACATTCAGGTGAATATATTGTGTTTTGCTAGACTTAAGAATAATACTATATAATGATAAAAATGGATTCATTATTTTAATTTTTATTATAATATATTTTTAAAGAGTGTTTTCGCGGATGCTCCTAAAACTATGATTTATAGGACTTTATAAATGTTCATAGTTTTTATGGCATGGACTTTGAATCATGTCTTTTTTTCAGTATTCTGCTGCGTCCATCACTGTATTCTTGTCATGGTTCGAACTACTCCGGCTTTTGCAACGGTTCGACCAAGTTGGCATCTACGTGGTTATGTTCCTTGAGATCCTGCAGACCCTCATTAAAGTCCTCATGGTGTTCTCCATATTGATTATTGCATTCGGACTATCTTTTTTCGTACTATTATCAAAAGTGCGTGGCAACATACCGGTATTTATATTGCATAGCGAAAATTTGTTATCTGAGCTCCTTGATTTGGTAAATGTTTTGTTTTTACTTTAGAATTAAAAAAAAAAACACAAATTAAATTAGAAACACAAAAATGTTGAAAATAGGTATGCTTTGCGTTCATGACGTCATGAAAAGTTTACTTATTTCTTTAGTAGAATTGTCATGCTCAGCGAAAATTTAGATATGCGATTGATTTTGCCTAATATAATTTGTTTGAGGATGATTACTAACATCTCTTTCTTCCAGGGTCATCACTTATCTTTCAGCACTATTCCAATGTCTTTGATGCGAACCTTTGCGATGATGTTAGGTGAAATCGATTTTGTTGGCACCTATGTACAACCCTACTACAAAACTGATTCTGAAGTCATGTTACCGTTCCCCATGCCAACGTTTCTCATGCTTGGAATATTTATGGTTCTGATGCCAATACTTCTGATGAACTTGCTAATCGGTCTGGCTGTTGGAGATATTGAAAGTGTGAGACGAAACGCTCAATTGAAACGATTGGCTATGCAAGTACGTTTACGTATTCAATATTTATAAGTTTTGTATCCAATTAAAATGTGTCATCGCTCGCTACCTAACCAACCTTTAACGATCTCTGTACGGTAACCGTATGCAAATGGCATGCGGCACTCATTTAGGCCTATGTTCAGCAGTGGACAGGAAAAGATAATAATGATAATAATTACGCAAAGATAAAAATAAGGTATGTCGTACTTACCCAAAATATTATGGGGAATCTTATTGAGATTGTCTAAGCTCTTAACTGTAAGGCACTTCACTTTATCGAACCTAGATGTCACTCCTCATCTACATCGCGCTATTGTTTAGTCGTGGAAATTTATTTATTTAGTTCGCTTACATGGAAACTCAACTATTATAACTAATTAGCAAATTTTGTAGACCACTAAAATTGCTAACGCGATTGATATTTGGTTAGTATAAATAATTTGTATGTATGTAATAATCATTACCTAACGATGAAGGTATTTATTTTATCTATTAAAAGTTTTAATATTTCTTATATTTATTTTTTTAATTTAAAACAATAAATATAAAATGATTATACAATAAACTAAAATATTTCTTGCACTTAATGTGAACAAAATACTAACATAGATAATAATAATATATTAACATTAACTACTTATCAGTAAATACGAAGTATTTTATGTACAATATTTATTTGCTCGCCTTGGTAGTAAAATCGGCTTAAATGCCGTAATAGCAAACGGCATGACGCTCTCATGTCGTGATGACCTCTTGAAGCCGCCGCTCGTGACGCTCGAACATTTTGTTCCATTTTTCGTTACAGATTTTTATTGATTATGAATTCTAATATTAACAAATATTTTACATCCGCCGGGCGTTCAGTTAAGACCAACTTTTATTACCTATTGTTGTGTCATTGCATTTTATGCCTTATTCAGGTTGTGCTACATACGGAGCTAGAACGAAAACTACCAGCGTTCTTATTAGAAAGGGTTGACAAGGATGAACTTATTGAATATCCGAATAATAAAAAATGTAAACTTGGCTTCCTTGATCTGATTTTACGCAAGTGGTTCTGTAATCCTTTCACCGATGATGGTAAGTTTGACTGTTACTCATTAAAACTGTATTGTAGGAAATACTTAAGCAATCTTGACCTTTTTGTTATTCACTGCTGATATGATCCTCTCATCATTGTAGTGATTAAGACTATATAATATGAAACATTCGGTCGATTTTAGTGTTGATATTCGTAATAAGGAAGTGTCCATTTTTTTAAATTTATGTTATAATAATAGCACTAAGCTCACAATTTTGATTGTGAGAAAATTGTGTGAAAAAAAATTAAAACATTGATTTATTTTTTCAATTATTTCCATAAATGACGAAGTTATGATACTTTTCCCGTCCGCTTTAAAACTTCTCGTCGAGTGGTCTCTGACGTCACAAGTCTCGCCCACGGAACGCGACTTACTCGCTCGAGTCGAAAGATGGGTAAGGCGGTAGTCTTATCCACACCGTTGCATTGGGCGTTGACTCGGCGAGACTTGTGACGTAAACAGATCAAATGCTCCGCGTGCGTTCGGGATTCAGTAAAAGTCTCGTTTTGTCATTTTTCAAGTTATTGAAATAAATTTTTCACCACAAAATATGATAATTCTTTTGTCTTGCAATTTTAGAAGAATTTAATATTTTTTTAACTTCCTTATTCTGTTACTCTTAATTTTTTCAGCTTATGTTTCATGCTTAGGCCTCGCATTTAAAAAAAAATCCACACGACCATGGCTGTCTATCATTTCAGTATTTCGATTCGTTTCAGCAGCTTTATCCGTCCACTGCCGAAATCCGTGCAGTGACCGGTTCGTGTCGGATGCGAGCGGCAAGGGATCGGTCGTCTTCACTTTCATTAAAGGAGGCCTATGTTTAACAGTGGACTTGAGTGGACGGAATTAAACAAATGCAACATAACATCTATTATATAGGTATCTCAAATTCATCTTCTTTATTACTATTTTGTGATCACAAACTCACTGGTTTTTTTTTTTTCGTGGCCTATTTCCAGTCGGTCTAGATCTAGTATTGGAGAGTAGCGAAGACTTCATCACCGGCGAACTTGACAAGCAGAAGCGTCGCCTGCGTGAAATGTCTCAGATGATCGAACAACAGCACACCCTTATTAGGCTGATCGTGCAGGTATGCTGCACACTTCTGTTTTTAGCACCCGTTGCAAAAACATGTTATAATATAAACAAAATGTTAGCATATATCACAACTTGTGTTACAATTTTGACAGATAGTGTGTTTGTCTGTTGGACCGTACCGCTTAAACGGGTGAACCGGTTTGGATATTTTTTTTATTTCTTTCATCCGTATTAAAATTATCAGCTCCTTTGTGATTATATTGGGATTAGATGGGGGGATACCAGGCTATGGCAAGCAGAAGTTTTAGGGGATCGTAATTGGGTGATCGGTGGTAGTTAAACGTATTCCAGTGTTTTAAGCAAAGAATACATGCTAAAAAGAAAGTAATTACTACTTATGTTACTAAAACATCTTATAGCGATAGTACAGTGTAGCAAATATGAGAGATCTAAGCAAACAATGCCACATTTGTTTGAGCTAAAATATAACTTCTCTTACACTTTAGAAAATGGAAATCAAGACCGAGGCAGATGATGTTGATGAGGGCGTGTCTCCAGCTGACACTCGAGTGATCCCACGTTGGAGCTCACCAAGGATTCGAAAGAAGCTACGTTCAGCATCTTCCTTCAATAAGGGTGGTTGACTAGCGATATCTAGAACCAAAATGTAATATATTTTTTTAGAAGTCATTATTTTTCGTATATTATCAGCTCACCTGATGCTACTGAAAGTGCAACTATAGTATTTATACATTTATAATAAAGATACATATCTGTGACTAAAATTCATTGATAAATGGGTTATAATTTAATACGCAGCTGTAACTAGATGGTACTTATATTTTAAATAAGAGGTTTTGAAATAGAATGTCTAATTTCGATGTATAGAAAAGTTCCCACAACCATATCTTAAGTTTAGACTAGATTAATGCACATAATTTTGATTGAACATCCTTGTAAAATATTAAATAGGTAGAAAGGCTGTGTTATTATATTAATATACATTTATCAGTTTAATTTAAAGATAATTATTAATTAAATCAGTGGTTCTAAATCTGTCACGTAAGTCCCAAGTAGTGGTGAGAGGTTCCCATTTAATTTAGCAGTTAATGTGTAAGGTTGAAAATATTAGGGAATTTTGCATAAAAAATATTATTATTAAAAAATGTGTGGATAAGAACTACTGGATTATTAATAAAAAATTTATGCTTAACACAAAAAAATATTATTTTTGTAAATAAGTGAAAAATAATAAAAAAACAAAAAGTAAAAAAAAATGGGCTTATTTAGAAGTCATGAAAATTCGAAATAGTAAATATTTATTATACATCAGTTGTGATAAGTCCAAAAAAATTAAGTATAAACTTAATACAAGGCACGGATCGAATATGACTGTGCCTTTGAGCTTGTACCTATTTTTTGAAAATCTAGTCATAATATCTAGTCATAAAAATTTTATTACCTTATGAAGGCTAAGTAATTAACGTAATATTTTCCCCGTTATTTTTGTATCCTTTTCTTAAGACTTGCTATTAGTTTTTAAAATAACATTTGTAAAGGCTCACGTAGGCTCAGTACTTCGTTCAAAATTGCATTGTACATATGCTTTTTATATAAAGACTAATGACTATATATGCCAAAAGACAAGTTTGTTGGCAAACATATTTTGTTTTATATTAGTCTAGTAATTATTATTATATTATTTTGACAAATCATATATTTCCTAGCTTTATAAATTTTCTTAACCCAACTACAAATATAGTTTAAGTAGTTTTCGGTTACGAATCCAGGTTTTAGTTCCTATTTATATTGTTTTGTTGCATTTTAATATGATTTAGTAATATTTTATATATTGCTTTTACATCAAATGTTAAATCATTTCTCATAAAACTTATGTTTTCTAAACTAAGTTTTATAAAAAAAAATATCTTTGTATATTAAGTAAGTAAGTATTTTACTATAGGATTGTATTGTTTTTAGGTAAGGATTACTATAAGAATGCTTAAAACACTAATTATGTGGAAGCAAACCCAAGTACTATTTTACTAAATTAGAATACGTTAGTAATTATAAAGAATATAAGTATTACAATATGTAAGAAATCATTATATACACGAGATACCTCGTTTACATTTAGTATATTATAATATAATATATCATAGGGATACGCTTAAAGTTGAATTTTTAATTTACACTTATATATTTTAAAAAAAATACCTCTATTGGTATAGTCTCCTTAATTTTTACCTACATATTATTTCTCGAAGACATTTTTAGTGGCAACGCCATAATTTTTGTAATTATTCTTCATTAAAACTAATGATTATGTTCCCAGCTATAATTGAAAAAGAGAATTATTATTATTATTATGTGCGAAATTTTGCATAGGTCAACTAGTTTAAGTTAACTTTAGTTATATCATACAGGTGGGAGGGAAGCGCTGTGCCGCGCTACCGGCTGCATGGGTACCACCATCCTGCCTGTTTCTCCCGTGAAACAGCTTTACTGTGTTTCGGAGAGAAGGGTAAGACAGGCAGTGTAATTACTGGCACTGAGACTTAATATCTCATGTCTTAGGATAGGCAACACATAAATGAGTTGCCTGGGCTCTTTCCAGGTAAACTAGTTTATGGTCATGGATGATGTGATCAATTTGCATTGGGAGGCACGTCTTTAAAGATTTTTTTTTATGTCCTAAGGAGGACAGGTAGCAGTCAGAGCCATGGTAACTACCGACGCTCATAGACATCTGCACAACCTGAGGTTATGCAGATGCGTTGCCCTCCTTTCCCCTATTTCCCCAATGGGCCACCGGAAACTCACAAACCGAACGAAACGCGACAGCATAGCTGTCACTTGACGCCGGTGTTATGTGAGCGAGAAGTACCACCCCGGTCGTGCCGGCCCATTTCGGCTGCAAAGCAGCATGGCACAACCTCTTCCAACTACGAAGTTCAATTATAAGCCGACCCTAGATATAAATTAAATAGGAGTAAAGTAAGCATATAATATATCTAAAATTATTATGTATTATAACAACACGCTGTTTTCATGCGTAGTTTGAAGGTCCCAGAATGTGTTCATGCTTTTGTAATATACGCAACACGCTATAGCGTCACAGCTCACGAGCTTTGTATTAAGAATTGTATTTTAATGTATTTACTTAGACATATCCATGGCTAACAGTAGGTTGATATGTGTCTACAATGTACAAAACTACTCGCTTAGGATGATTGTACAGGCATTAGATCTTCTCATACCTATGCTGTTTTCTCGTTTTGTTTTTTTTCCACAATACAATCAGTTTTGAATTCACTAGTACAGAAAAATATGACTTTACAACTTAACATCATTAAATTAATTTAAAAAAAAATGAAATTATTAATTTATTAGGGTTTATACATATAGTCGAATCACAATTTTGCTGTTTACATTATTTAATACCTCCCGTACATTATCCGCGACTAGTTTTATAGGTAGGTACGATGAATATTCCTTAATATATCAAATATTTTGTAAAATTGTATACGTTTTCTTATGATGGAATATTTAAAATAATACTTTCAGTACCGTAAACACATGTCAACTTACATGATATAATCGCTTGGTTAACCATCATTATTTAATCATAACATTATATTGCATATTGAAATGTGTTTGTTTAGATTTTAGCAAAAATATAACATAATACAAAATATTAATAAAATATAAGGTAAAATCATAATATTAACTTATAAGACCGAAATAACACGATTGTTTAAAAACATGGGTTTGTATTTCGGCTTTAATTTAAGGTAGGTAGTAATCATTAAAAGTATTTGTAATCGTTAGTACATCGCAACCTTTGTATTAAATGAATTATGATAGAAAAGTATAGAATATATTTTATTGAAGAGAAAATTTCTTTTTGGCGCACCACAGACAGATTTTTGTAGACTGTGAGTGAAGCTGATCCGTCACGCTCGGAGGTGAAAGGCTCGATCGGGTGAACTCGGGACCGCCGAGTGTGTACTGCTGCTCGTCACTGCTGAGTGCTGTGTCGCTGTGTTTACTTATACAAAAAGGAGACTTCTATGTAAAGGGACACGAAATGATGTAGCTTTTAGGCAGTTGCTTTTTACACGCTTATTATTAGCTTCAACTGTATGTATGTTCGTTTGTATGTTTGTTTGTAACCGACTTCTTTAAACACGATTTTTGACCCACTTCAAACGGCTAGATTTCGTTCAAACTTTATTTATCGAGGACCGATGACAATACAATAATTTGACAAGTTTGTTTCAATATCCTAATCAGGATAATCAAGATAGCACATGCAAGGAAAACATAAGGCGTGCAAGTTACCTACATCACTTGTGTGGTTTCACACTCATTACAAAGTGGTCGCCATAAATTGAGTAGGTACCTAGTTTAAATTAATTAAAAAAACGATACTTAATAAAAAGTAAAAAATAAATTAAAGTTTGAAAAAAAAAAACCGTTATAATAGCAAACCGAACTGAATATTTGAAATTAATTTTTAATACAAGAATTAAATGGAATAACAAAAAATAATTATATTACTTATTGCAAAAAAGCGTGAGGTGCTCGATATTCATTATTAAAAATATTTCAATATATTGCTTACGAATTGTATTTCAACATAATATACATGATAGTACTTCCTACTGATAAACTAAAATTCTAAGTTATAAGTTTTCACTTTTATCGGCAGTCCCTATGACTGGTTAGGTTATTTTTTGTAGCAATGACCAATACACAATGATCTCTAATTTTGGCATTTCCATTAGTACATACATAGAAATGACAGAATATTAATTTTAAACCGAAGCTTTTGTATACGTAAGAAAAAAAAACGGAAATTTTATGTATATGCTATAATAATAAGTACTTTTATAATCCTTGGTCCCAATGTCTTAGTTTTTTAAACAAATATTTTTATTCTTCAAAAGTTTGATATATTTTTTTTATTCTATATAGGTATGATTTTTTTTCATTACCACTTTGCGTCAATCAAACGATTTACACATTTTTGCAAGTAGAAAGCAAAATACGCACAGAATTACATATTAGCTATGTCTATATAATAACTTTTTACACTTATTTAAGGTTAATAATTCATAAGTCGACAATTATATATGTCAATAATATTACTATAAGGTGTTTATTAATCAAGTATTATTGATTATTATATAATAAGTATTTACAGAGCATGGTATCTTATAAGCTCCTTATCTTTTTAAATGTTCAGATTTATTCTGACGTATTTTCATATTTATTTAGTAATTTTCATAATATTCATTTGATACATACAATATATTGATTATTATATAATAAGTATTTACAGAGCATGGTATCTTATAAGCTCCTTATCTTTTTAAATGTTCAGATTTATTCTGACGTAATTTCATATTTATTTAGTAATTTTCATAATATTCATTTGATACATATAATATATTGATTATTATATAATAAGTATTTACAGAGCATGGTATCTTATAAGCTCCTTATCTTTTTAAATGTTCAGATTTATTCTGACGTATTTTCATATTTATTTATTAATTTTCATAATATTCATTTAATATATATAATATATTGATTATTATATAATAAGTATTTACAGAGCATGGTATCTTATAAGCTCCTTATCTTTTTAAATGTTCAGATTTATTCTGACGTATTTTCATATTTATTTAGTAATTTTCATAATATTCATTTGATACATATAATATATTGATTATTATATAATAAGTATTTACAGAGCATGGTATCTTATAAGCTCCTTATCTTTTTAAATGTTCAGATTTATTCTGACGTATTTTCATATTTATTTATTAATTTTCATAATATTCATTTGATACATATAATATATTGATTATTATATTATAATAAGTATTTACAGAGCATGGTATCTTATAAGCTCCTTATCTTTTTAAATGTTCAGATTTATTCTGACGTATTTTCATATTTATTTAGTAATTTTCATAATATTCATTTGATACATATAATATATTGATTATTATATTATAATAAGTATTTACAGAGCATGGTATCTTATAAGCTCCTTATCTTTTTAAATGTTCAGATTTATTCTGACATATTTTCATATTTATTTAGTAATTTTCATAATTTTCATTTGATACATAATATATTAAACCGAAAATATTGGACTTAAAATACTTTTCGAATTATCTTCAAATAATTAAAACAAATATACTTGGAAAATATATTTACCTACATTATCATCGCTTTAAAGTCTCTCCTCTTTCAACTATTCTTAAATATATAAAATAAATGTTATTAAAATATATCTATCTGTAAAATATTTTAGATAAAACTCAATGAAAAGCGCTGCCCGTACCTTGTAACAATAGTAGGTAATCAAGTATACCGTAAAATAATAAATCATATTGTGTATTAATTATGTGTAAAATTTGGTGTCTGTACATTATATAAGTCAATAGAAAATTTAAGTAACGGTGTAGGGTTTTATTGTTTTCGGTGATGGTTGCAAGTTAAGAAATATCCTTATTATAAATTGATGGTAATTAAGTATTGTAAATTCATTTGCATAGTCATTAATGATATACTGGTAATAGCAAGAATCTTCTTTTTTTTAAAGAATATATTTTGTTTCTGATCATTTGTGCCAAGAAGATTAGGTGACGATTGTAGCCTTGTAAAATGTTCAACTCTTTAGGCACTAGTTAGGCACTTATATTTCAGCATTTCAAAGTCAAATAAAAATATTGTACAATGAATAACTAACAGGGACACTCATAAACAAATTGTGTGTCAATTATTTGCTGTAAGTCAATTCGTGGTAAATCAAGTGATGTCAGAAAGTTAACCGAATTATTATTTTCCGCGATTTTTCGTGAAACTACTGGAATTATGTATTTTTGGAAAAAAAAATATCAAAAATAATATTGATATTTGCTATTACGTGTGCACACTAACCTTTAATATTAAAGTTTCTGATCGTCTCATATAAACAATTTACGAAATGAAGGAATAAAACAAATGAACCTAAAAAGTGTTTTTCGTTAATTTCCAGCCAAACTTTAGAACTGAAATTAATATTAATTTTATATACTTCAATCTACTTAAAAATTTTATATACTTCATCAACTAACGTGTTAGTTAGTAACAGGTGGCAGCTAGCAATAGCTGGTAACAGCTTCTTGAATTAAGCGTACATCTTGGCAAAAAAGAGTATGACGTGGCGACAAGTGGAACTAAATATTTTACTAAATGGAAACCTAGCAATGATCTTGACACTTGGCCAAAAAATACTAGATTTTGATCAACGTTCATTTCACATTTATTTTTAACGATTTGAATAATTTCTCTTACCTACTGATCCATGTTCTGATTAGATCTAAGCGAAAGTGGCGCCCTAATATTTTTCAAACTCTTTTTGTCAAGCTGCACAATATTTTTTCTAATTCAATATATTATGTTAATGTTAATCGCTGTTTATAATTATATTGTCAGAAGTTTCATAGAAATCCTCCCGCAGTAAAATCTATTTAGATTAAATTTGACTTGACCACATTTTTTTTTCTTTTTAATTTTGTTTATATTATCAGAAAATATAAAGTTATACCATAGTACTACTGTGTTAGATAACAATATTATATAATTGGTTCGACAAGATACAGGCTTAGCCTAGTTTGGGGACCTCTGTATGAAAGATTTAATACTGCATTCTGTAACTGCACAGTAACTTTGAATGTGTTTTTAATGTACATCTTAAATATTAACGTGTTTTTGTGCAATACACAAAGAATAATTGTTATTATTATTACAAATTTAGAAAATTTTAAGAGTATTGTATGTATAGGAAATATTTTTTGGAACAGCAACCATTTTAAACATTTTCCAGTATATTGCGTGTTTTTTATCCTATTACAATTAATAAACCGTATTTCAACCTTTATATTTATGAATAATTTAATATAATCCTTTAAATCTTTACAACTTTACATAACTAAAATGCGCCATCTTGAAAAAAAATAGTCTTGCCAGTATGTTCATTAATTTTGTATATCGACTCTAGCTTTGAACATTCCATAAAAATATTTAGTAAGTAATTACCTACAATTGCGATGTATTAGCATATATAATAATCAAATAAGTATGGTTTCATAATTAATGTGTGAAATGTGTGTTCTTATATTCAATAAAATTGTATCTCCATTGACTTGTTTTATTTCAATATTTAGCTATTCTGAGACGATTGTATATTATTTTTTCGATCTTTTAATTTTCTATTGTATTATTTATCTTCACGGATATGAACAAGTTGAAGTGTAGGTCATAGAGCAATTTTGTAATTGCTCCGTGGTGTAGGTATACTCATTATGAACAAAATGCTGTGTACTGTAAACGATTTTTTTAAAAGATGGCGCCACACAGACGACTTGAATCAAGTTAAGATGCTTTTTACAGGATTGTTTCTCGGATCTCTTGGGAAGCAGCTGGCAAAAGCTATTATATAATGATGATTGTATATTATTTTTTAATTCTTCTGATTTTATGATTATATTTCAATGAACTTCAATGTATTTCAACTTGTTCAGATTCGTGAAGATAATGATCTTCACGAATCTGAACAAGTTGAAGTGTACACTCATTATTAAAAAAAACTAAGAATTGTTTTCTAATGTTTACGCGAATTTCACTCATTATAATAAAACAATTTTTATCGCGGCAGACTAAGTCTGCTATCTGTGAATATAGTCTTGACAAAGCTCGCCATTATTTCAACTTCCATTTGAACTTCTTCAACTCGTCATTTGATCAACCACCAGTCCTCGCAAAAGAACAGAGATTCCAACAATGGATGATCCGTGAGGCTATTGAAATTAAAAAAAACATCCTAATTTCAATAGAGAAGATGGCTGGCTTTTACCACCTGCTTGGTGGTCCTATTATTAAAATTATCAAATCAAAATCCAAGCATAATATGTCACAGATTAAAGATACAGTTAGCAATTTCTGCGTAGATAGAACTGACCAAAATATTGATGTATCATAGGGTAGTTTCGAATAACTTTGTAACATTAGGATGTATGACACCTCAGTCCTCCCGTGACCATGGTTGCTGTATGCATGCTGTAAGTATCCGAAACGTCGGGCTTGTAAAAATCTTAATAAACCGCGATAAAATCCGTAAAAAGTGTTTTATTATAAAAACTAAGAATTACAAACTGACTATATTTATTTAATCCATAAAACTTTTACACCAAGATAGTAATTGTACAAAATGATGATGGCTTTTCATATAGTTTATTTCTTTGAAAGTGGATTGGTAAACGAATATTATAACAGATGCCACCACACAGACGACTTGAATTAAGTTTAGATGCTTTCTTCAGGATTATTTCTCGAATCTCTTGGGGAAACAGCTAGCAAAAGCTATTATATAATAACGATTGTAAATTATTTTTTCATTATTTTGATTACATTATTGTATTTCATTATCTTCACGGATCTGAACTAGTTGAAGTGTACAATCATTATTACAAAAACTAAAAATTACAGACTAGCTATGTCTATCTAATCCATAAAACTTTTAAACCAAGATGGTTAATGAACAAAATGCTTATTTATACGGTTTGATTCTTTGAAAGTGGATTGGTAAACGAATATTTTAAGAGATGGCGCCACACAGACGACTTTAATAATTAAAGTCAGTACCTAATAAAGTTTAGATGCTTTTTACAGGATTATTTCTCGAATCTCTTGGAAGCAGCAAAAGCTACTAAATAATAAACAAATATCGACCTAGTAATAACCGAAAAGATTCATATTAAATACTATTTTAATTACATTATGTAATTATAAAATATTATGTTAATTATGTGAAAACTAAAGTTTTACTGTAGGTATACTTATGTACACATGATTCATGTGTACATTAAATACCTAAAGCTTTAATATGAGGCGATCATCTGATTTCCCACATCTCTGATGGCTTATTAATAGACTCTGTCACATCTCATGGGAGGCTTAGGTGGTGGTATTAATTCAAATAACAAGCAAGTTTACTAAATAATTTAAAAATTAATAAATTTTATTGAAGTGTTTTAAAAGGCTCTAACATAAGGTATATCACACACACACAAGGAAAGTTACAAAAGGCAAATAAAATATGTATAGTCTGTTCTTACTTACACAACTTGCTCTTTTTGATTTTAAACAAACTAGATGGCGTTGCACGTATAACTTTCGCCTTAAATATCGTGTTTCTTTTGTCCCTTGAAAATCAACTCAAAATAAAAATAACAATTTTTAAGTAATTAAGAGCGCGCTCTACGCCAACAAAAATTCCGAATTCTCCGCTTTAGTTCTAAAAACGACCACGAGGCGCCACGCGCCAAGCGCCGGTTGCGTTGTAATGCAATCAACAGCCGTCCATGCTCCATTCATAAATCATAATACAACATGTCGCTCGCGACTCGCGTATCGCGCCGGCCGCGGCCGGCCCCGAAGCGCACTTCGCCCGGCGTAGGCCGCGGCCGGCGGCATACAATATTATGATGTATTATATTATTACATACGTCTTATGGGATGAAGTCAGAAAAATCTAATACTTACATTTATTTTTAATGAAATATTTATGTAGTTTTTTTTAGAAGAGTAAGTGTGTATGTAGATACAGTCAGATACAGTTGGTTGTGGTACAGAAATATTCAGTCATAGTAGTAGTACAGTGAATTGATAGAAGAGTAGATGTATTATTTTCAACAAAGTTACAATTATAATTCTTTAATTAAATAATTAAATATTAAACTTTTATCTATGAATAAGAGAGAGCTAAGACTTTAAAAATTACGAGAATTTTATCGTGATGTAAGACTGATACTAGCGTACGGCTAGCATTCTTTGAGACAAAAATATTTTAACCACTCCTGTGTTGACTAGCCACCTAGTGGCGATCTGTCAATGTCAATGTGATGCCATTTTGGTTATGTGACCGCATACTGGGGACTAACGGTTTAAGTTTATTTTTCCGATATATAAATCGTCAACCTCCATTGGTCTTGGTCAAACTCGCACAACGTGTAAAAAAAAACAAGGATGACATTTAATGACATGTCAAGTGTTTTATACTCCCGGGAATGGCGGGAGACATCGGGACGCGCGGTTGTGTTTTTTTTGGTTTCCCGTTAATTAATAGATATTTTGTGTTTTGTCCATTCAGAGTGGTTTTCTATAGTGTTTGTTTTAAAAACTTGATCTTTATATATTGTGATTGGTTGGCGAATATTGTGGTGGACTGCCTTGGGTGGATGGAATGGAGAATGATAGTTGATTGATGGGGGCTAGAGGGGCGAAGCCGCGCTCCTTGGGGTTTCCCGCCATTTCTCCGTATTATAGACCGAATATTGTATTTTGTATGGCTAATAGCGTAGTAGCTAATGCCTTTAAATGAAAATAATAATAAATAAAATTTTATACTCCCGCCTTAAGAATGACGCAATACTAAAAAAGTGTTCGACACTGCAGTTTTCGCGCGCGTATTGTTGTTTACTGTGGGTTATTTAACCGTGAATATATTGTTTAATAAGTGATAATTTACATATAACATCATGAATGGGTAAGTAATGAACAGTTTTAAATGCATAGATTGTGTATTTCATAAAGATTTTGGACAGAAATAATATTTCAAAAATGTCATTTGAAATTGCAAACGCCATGTTCGTACATTTTCACTTTTTACTGTTTCGTAAAATAATAAACACACAAATGACGACAACTTTACGTTATGTACTTACGTTATGTATCTCTTTATTATAACCAAGCATTAAATATAAAAACTTTGCAAGGAATTCGCGTAAATGTTTAAGTAAATGATCAACAGACAGGGATTTTGAATTTAGTGACAGTTAGCGACAGTAAGGCTGTCGATTTCTGAAATATATTTCTAAGGAAGCATGCCTTTTTATTGTGCTTATCACTTTGTAAAATCTTTCATATTGTAGAAAGTTTATTTGAATTTTAAATATATGCATCAGAATTTACCTTGTGAGGTTAAAGATTGAGAGGACTTTTTTTTGGCGCTAATTTCAAGTGCTTAGTTTATTGTAAGATTTATGAGAAACTAAACACTTTTAACAGCTGAAAATTCGTATGAAATAAGTTAAAAGACCATACTAAAGGGTAAGTTTATAACCGAAGCCACTTGACTTACGGTGTTCTCGGAATTGAAGAGTAAACATGACCTATTTTTTTTGTCGCGGCGTTCGGGTCGCGCTTAATGGTGGTATTTTTGTAAAGCTTGTGAAGTAAAAAAATGTATGGCATGGTGTGTTTTTATTTATTGTTAGTAATTTCATTAAATGTAAATTGTAAATGAAATAAAAACTTTTTAAAATAATTATTGATTTTCTTAAATATAACGACTTCTGTGCAATAAACTGGAAAAAACTCGCTCGTCCTGATTTCAAATTATAATTACTAGCACATTACAAACACAAAATTAACAAAACCCATACTTTGACGCTAGCTTGTTTCATTACGATTTTAAGTACATAAGTTTTATATACAGCTCCCATATAAAACTGTAAAGACATGGTCATTTTAAGTACACGCGTCGATATAGCGCGAGACCACCCAGAGATAGCGTCACAGTTGCGCCATAAAAAAAAATAGTCTCTAAAATAGCGATAGAGAAAACGAAATGTTTATTAATGGTGTTTGAAAAATATCATTTTTTTATTTATAAACTTATACATATTCGAATAAACTTCAATGAACGCCAAGACGGCTGATCCCTTGCCACTCGAATTCTAAACGGACCGGCCACTGCACGAAGATCGTCTCGACGTTCATTGAAGGAGGCCTATGTTCAGCAGTGGACGGATAAAGGCTGATGATAATGATGATTTAGAAACTTTATTATAAATTATAATATTAATAAGCAATGTGGAAAATTCAATGTGAAAATTAAATAATGAGTTTTTTCTATGAATAAGAGAGAAATTACGAAAGTTTAGGCGTGAATCGTAATGTACGTATTACGTATCGTAAGGTACGCAGGCACTCTGTCAGAAAAACAACTATAATACCAATATAAAACGAAATGTTCAATTTGACTGGTCTGTTCCCTTAGTAGTTCCTTTAATTGTCCTTCAACTTCATCTTCAGATCCCTAATTACAGTCACAATCCATTTAGGTATAAAGTTCTCATTACTACTTTGTTCACATTACCAGTTAAATTGTTCCGAAACTGATCAGTGATTTGTCACTGACGTAATTTGACAAACCACTGATCAGTTTCGGATTTTTATGGTTGACATTACCACTCAATCCGGTTATATGCTCGATCATCAATCATAATATTAGCAACATCGCCAAACTTATAGGACTGACTTCGACAACGACTACAATATAACGTAATAATACTATTATGTATTCTATGACAATTTATTATTTATATTATTTACACGACACTCCAAGTTCGTATCCAAGTAAAATATGTAAGTATTAAATCATCATCACCATCACCATCATCATCGTCGTCATCATCATCAGCCTTTATCCATCCATCGCTTATCCAAGTAAAATATGTAAGTATTTCATCATCATCATCATCATCATTATCACCATCATCATTGTCATCATCATCATTATCTTCATCAGCCTTTATCCGTCCTTCGCTTATCCAAGTAAAATAATATGTAAGTATTTCATCATCATCATCATCATTATCACCATCATCATTGTCATCATCATTATCATCTTCATCAGCCTTTATCCGTCCTTCGCTTATCCAAGTAAAATAATATGTAAGTATTTCATCATCATCATCATTATCAGTTATCACCATCATCATCGTCGTCATCATCATCTTCATTCTTCATTATCATCAGCCTTTATCCGTCCATCGCTTATCCAAGTAAAATATGTAAGTATTTCATCATCATCATTATCACCATCATCATCGTCGTCATCATCATCGTCATCGTCATTATCATCATCATCAGCCTTTATCCGTCCATCGCTGAATATAGATAGCTACTGTAAACCGTTGAGGAGTTCCCTCGACTGTCTATGGTCTCCATCATCAGACCTATAGTGGCACTTATAACCTGTATATGCGCAAAGTTTTCATAAATATAAATGAATTAACTTCAAACACGAGATAGCTACTGTAAACCGTTGAGGAGATCCCTCGACTGTCTATGGTCTCCATCATCAGACCTGTAGTGGCACTTATAAACCATATGTTTGCAAAGTTCTCATCAATATAAATGAATTAAGTTCAAACACAAGATAGCTACTGTAAACCGTTGAGGAGATCCCTCGACTGTCTATGGTCTCCATCATCAGACCTGTAGTGGCACTTATAAACCATATGTTTGCAAAGTTCTCATCAATATAAACGAATTAAGTTCAAACACGAGATAGCTATTGTAAACCGTTGAGGAGATCCCTCGACTGTCTATGGTCACCATCATCAGACCTGTAGTGGCACTTATAAACCATATGTTTGCAAAGTTCTCATCAATATAAATGAATTAAGTTCAAACACAAGATAGCTACTGTAAACCGTTGAGGAGATCCCTCGACTGTCTATGGTCTCCATCATCAGACCTATAGTGGCAAACAAACAAAACAAAAAAACAAACAAAAAAAGAATTTTTCAAATCGGTTGGTAAATGACGGAGTTATGTTCGAATATACTCGTCCTTTTTTAAAAGTCGGTTATATTACGTAGTAAATGATAACACAAATGAATAATCATAACGCCCCCCCGCGCGCCCGTTCGAATTCGTCCCGCGCTACTCCGTATTATATTAAAATCCATAAAACATATTTTACTATGAGAAGCGTTGAATGAAACCGGGGTTATAGAACTTGAGTGACCAAGTAGTTATGTTTATTATGTACCCTATACTAACGTCATACAGTCAAATTTACAATATTTATTTACACTAGAAACTTAAAAACATTCTAATTAAATAACGTCTATTTGGTCTGGAAAAGAGCGCGCGGGTCCGACCATTCTCATCGAGCGCTGCTCGATATCTGACTAGTTTCCGTGCATATTTTTTTCATCTATCCGCTTAGTTTAGAGTCGAAAATCGCATGATACTGTTAACGATAAGTTGGCTCTGAGTGACTCTGAGCTCCAGGTTATAATTTTAATTGATATTTTATTTAATTATTCAAAATATATGCATGAAATAAAAAAAGGGTTAGGTTACTTTATTAAAACATTAGTCTAGCTATTTAATTAGTAAAAAATAATGTGGTGTTGTCGCTGATAATTTTGAGAATTTAAATTAATACCGTTTTTTTTTCTATGCGAAGTTTATATTTTTTTTTACAAAAACCAGATATTTTTTCATAATTCTACTGGGTTAATCGACTTCTACAGAGTTTTTGCCTACCTACATATTTTTTTTAATCTGAATTATTTGGTTCTTTCCCATTAAACTATGGGCTAAAAATAGACCGTTTCTCTCAATTTTCGCGTTGGGCGCACTCTTAAGATGAACCTACAATCGTGATCCGTTGATGCGAATGAATCATGCAGTCATCGAAGCGGCTACGCAACCCGTACATTTTACTCATACGTCATAATACCACGTAATACTCACTGAGTATTACGACGTGGTATTACAGTGATGACTCATGACTGATGATTATTATGATTTTGTAAATTGGTATTACACAATATGTAAAACTCACAAAAACCAGATCAGGTCGTTGTGCTTATTCCATTTTTTATTATTTATTAGTTAGCTACATTATCATAATTAGTTTTTACAATGTTATTTTTCTAATTCAAAATTTATATTTTCAACTCTGATAATATAACCTATAATAAAAGGTTAGCAAGTGTCGCTAAATGCGTCCTTCGTGATATTAATTTGCCTCTTCCAAGAATGATTTAAAATTTTAATAAATAAAATTACTTACGCAATTTAAAGTATATTTTTGTAACTACTATTAATTAACAACCATCTAAATTATTAAAGGTAAACATAAAACATATTGTATTACCATATTTAATAAATTTCACACAGTAATTTTGGTATAAGTTTGCTAAGTTATTATTATGGGACTATAATTTTTTAAATATTATTAGTAGGTACCTACGATCGGTAACGTGAGATATAAGTATAGGTTTTATATTTTCTACCTTTCTTATATTTCTAGAATTCCTCTATGAGAAACACATCACAACAATCATTTCATATCATACACATTTACACCTTATTATTATTATTGAATCTTCCCGTTTTAACCACAATCCCAATTTTAAAAAATTAAAGCGTGTTACGTTATGATAGGAAGAGAAAAAAGAAGGTGCTAAATGTTCTGAATTACACCATCAAAATGTAACACGCCTTTATTTAAAAGTGGGATTGTGATTGATATAAACAGGAATGTTTAATAACTAAGGTGTAAAGTTTTAGTGTTAAAAGTATATAATTATGTACGATGTGCAATTATTTTCTCGTAGACAAAAAGGCTTAATTATCGGTAAAGGTTACAATGAGGAGGTAAAAAGAATTGTAAGAGGTAGTGCCATGTTGCATTGCAACCGAATTCGGCCGGCACGACCGGGGTGATACCTCTCGCTCACATAACACCGGCGTCAAGTGACAGAGTGCGGTTTGTGGGTTTCTGATGGTCCATTGGGGGCCTCTAGTTACCTCTAGTAGTAGTAACCTC
Organism: Helleia helle; assembly: GCA_963853865.1. Classification (NCBI taxonomy): domain Eukaryota; kingdom Metazoa; phylum Arthropoda; class Insecta; order Lepidoptera; family Lycaenidae; genus Helleia; species Helleia helle. Next base: position 15,013,575 of record OY971420.1, read on the forward strand.
TAGTTGTGCGGATGTGTATGGGCGTCAGTAGTCACCATAAGTCTCCGACTGCTCGGCTGCCTCCTTATGCCCTATAAAAAAACTTATAAGGTTTTATAATCTTTTTAGTTAATTTTATTAACCAATAATAAAATATTGCTTTTTCTAAAGGTTTTTTATGTTTTTTTCTTTAATTTTATTTTAAACTTTTTATTAAATTATTGATTCGAGATTTACTACGACGTAGTTCGTAGCGCGTAACAGCGCTTTTACGTACCGTATTCAGAGCGCTGTCGTTTGTGGACATCGCTTTCATTAGCAATTTTCTCCTCTCGCTTCAATTTCACCTTCTCTAAACGTAATTTTTTATGTAGTAGTTTCTTTTTTAACCGACTTCAAAAAGGAGGAGGTTATCAATTCGTCGGAATCTTTTTTTTTTTTTGTATGTTACCTGATTACTCGAAGATGGCTAAACCGATTTGAAAAATTATTTTTTTGTTCTAAAGGGTATACTTCCCAAATGGTCTCATGATAAGGAAACCAGGATCTGATGCTGGCATCCCAGAGAAATCGAGGGGAACTTTCGAAAATCGTAGGGACGACTAGTGCGTTTGATATTTTTTTTATAAAGTGTTTTGAAGGATTACAATTTAATGAAGGTCTGAAGTCGATCTGATGCTGGAGCCGAAAGATAATCGAGGGAACTCCTCAACGATTTACATCAGTAACCTTGTGTTTGGGCTTGATTAATTTGTAATGATGAGAACTTTACACCTAGATGGGTTGTGACTGTCATTAGGGGTCTGATGATGAAGACAAAGGACAGTTAAGGGAACTCCTCAACAGTTTGCAGTAGCTACCTTGTGTTTGGACTTAATTAATTTAAATTGATGAGAACTTTGTACCCATATGGGTTATAAGCGCCATTAGAGGTGTGATGATGGAGACCATACACAGTCGAGGGGAATCCTCGACGATTTACAGCTTTAATTGGGCTTACTTCATACGGTAAATAATATTATGCCAAAATCATGTAATTTTATTACTTGTCGTTGTTAAATGAACAAAAAACAACTGTGGCTTGGAAGCGCATCATAGTTTTTCAAGGTCATCATAATATCCATTCTATATCTATATATTGGTGATGTTCTATACCTATATAGGTATAATGGAATTATTTAACGAATAGCAGCAAATCTGCCGTGATTGCTTTCAATTACATGTATATAAAGTTTTACACAATTCCATTTCGGTTTTTTCATTTGTTATGTAATGAATTAAATCCTTTCTACGGTCATCTCATTAATACAGCGCTATTCAATCTGAGCAACGCATTTAATAGTTCTACCCATATTTCAGACAAATAAAATCAGTTATCAAATTTTGAAATCACTAAAAATTAAGAAATAAAAATTTTTTAAACAAAAATTAAAACCGACTTCAAATTAAAAAAAAAAACTATAAAGTAATAAAATAATTTCCTTAATTTTTGTGCCTACAATTAATAATCAACTTGTTCTTCTACTAATATACAATCTTTGCGTTTACACGTCATTATTGTTACTTTTGAAGCCGGTGTCCTATTTGTTGATGTACCTACCTCCTAACCTACCTACCTTGGCTGACACCGTCTCCAAAAGTAACAATAATGACGTGGTAAACGCAAAGATTGTATCTTTTTTATTGCGTTTCTTTAATGTTTGTGCCTACAACTTACAATCAACAGATCAATGAATCTGAATCAACCGAAGAATATGTTGATTATATTTTTTTACAGCATGTAAATCATACTTATCCTTGCAATGCTTGATTGATATTTGTCAATCTATTTATTCATTTCAAATCTTTTTTTATTGTTTAAATTACTCAGATTTTCTCTTCTTTTATTTCAGATTTAATCACTGTAGTATTATAATACATTACGTAATTTACTTTACGATCACTTACCTAATATTTTTACAACAAAACGACATTTATAGAATCAAAATAACAAAAATTTGTTAGATCACATAAAGTACTTACTAAAATCATCATAATATTATGTCGTCATTTTTATGAGTATAGGAAGTGTCATTTTAGCAAGAGTTTTTCCCGGTTCCAAGCCGTTGGCTGCACATGCGTGTTAAATGTAAAGAAATTACTGTAAATGCCCATTGTCACCACAATATAATAATAAGAGAAATTTAACAGCTTTGTTCCCCTTCCCAGCAAAATATTATATATAGAATGGACGCCATTTTATTATTCCAAACTCAAAATAAATTTATATGGACAGTAGGATGGAAACAAAATGGCTCATTCTTTGTATTTTTTTCTACCATTCCAAATGTGATTATGGGGCAAGTTTTATAAATGGTAGAGCTAGTTTAGCCGGTAGGGGCATACTCAATGGAATTTCATTACCTAAATTCAACAGAAGTATTTTGAATGGCAAAAAATATAAAGATTTACAAAAAGCAGACAGTCGTTTCTGGCCTCCGGTGCAGAAGGAAAACAGATGTAAGTTTATTTTATAAATTAACTAATTAAATAATAGCTGTCATATTTAAATTAATTTTAACTATGAAAATACTTATTTGTCTACATAATATTATTATATCTTTTTATGATTTTACATGGTTATTTTCGTTACTAAAATTATTTATTACGAGAAAAGAGGCAGTCCGATACACCTGACACCGATCCGATACACTGCCCTCAGACATTCGTAGATAATGTCGAAAAATCGTCGAAATAAAAGTGAAAAACATGGTAATGGTTTTAAATAATTTATCTATTTATTAGTTCAATGCGCATTGCAATTTAAATATTTTATAGAGCCCGCACTTTTACAGGTCTATATACCTAGTATGTATTATAAACGAATGCCGTTTTTGCAGTGCCATAGCTATTTCTATATTATATTATAAATTATATTTAGGACAAGTCAAAAATTTTTAATTGATTATTTTAAGCTAATATTTCTATATATAATTTTTCTGCGTGTATGTTCACTGAACTCCTCCTAAGCAGCTGGACCGGTTTTAATGAAACTTATTGTGGGTGTTCAAGTGGATTCAAGATTCAGGGTCAATTTAATATTATATTTTCAAATATTTATTATTCTACATTCTAAAATTTTATAACACTTTACTGCACACTTCTTCATATTATACTGATGATACAAAGTTCTATTCGCGTATACGCGATAATTTGCCTAATAAAGTATAAATATATTATCAGGCAAATTATGAATCTCATGAAATATTATTCGTACCAGTAAATCTAATGTGAATGTACTAGCTTCTGCTGAGCGTCACGTTTAGGTGTTACTGGAAATCTGTTCGTGCACAACAACATGTTTCAGAGATTGTGAATGTTGTCGGGATTGTTTTGTGTAATTTGAAATTACCAAGTTCTTACGTAGACAATTAAAATATGTTATTACTTATTACTACTACCTACTAAGCTGTTGCCCGCAACTTCGCCTGCGCTGACTTAGATTTACAAACGTATCCTGATGATTTTATTTATTTATTTATTGATGATGATTATTTCTATAGCCTTTTTTTTTTTTGGTTTCGCTGGGGAATGCGTTTAGGCATACCACCGGGTCCAGGGGGGCCCGGAGGTTATGTGGGACTCTCTGCGCCCGAGAAGATGGTAAGGTGGACGCAGACTCTACCCACTAAACCCCAGCGGTGTTCTCCTTCTCGTTTGGGTGACCCGGCGCGAGATCTGTGGACGTCCGTACCGGGCCACAACGGTGTGCCATACGGCACTCTTATATGGAGGCAGGGGGTGGCATCCCCTCCTCCTTCTCCGCTTAAGGCACACTGAACACACAAGGGTGCCTTATAGCTCAGACCTTACGCGCGCGCAGCGGATCCCCCGTTCAGCCGCGCATAGGTCTCTCACGGCAGCGCGACCGCCTGTCGCCGCCGTGCTCTACTGCGGGAAGAGGCGCCAGTACGCTCCCTCTCCCGCTCCGCCTCCTCCTTCTGGGACATCACGTCCTCGCAGAAGGAGAGAACAACCTGCCATGTGCTCTCACTGACGGTCATCGCTCGGATGACCGTAGGGAGCGACAGGTCCGCGCCAACCTCAGTAATGAGGTACGCCCTTGCCTCTGCCCAAGCTGGGCACTCCGCCAGGGTGAACTTTGCGCAGAGGCAATATCGTAACCAATGAGGTTAATCCGAGGTGCGATTATTGCTAGTTGAAAACTTTATTTCTATAGCCTATGTCAAGTCTGGCTTATTAGTCAGTCAAACAATGCCAAAGGCAATTTTGTTTAAAATTAAATCGTCGGAATATTAAATCGTTAAGATTAATAAAGTATTTGTTTGGATAACGATTGATATCATGCTTAATATAAAATATAACTCCTTCGCAATATTATTAAAAAGTTCCTTCGCAAATAATAATATAAAAATGTAATAAAACTCCTTCGAAAATCATTATTTTAGAACAAATTTAATAAGCATAAAAAATATTATAGTGAGTTAATCTACTAAAGGTGGGTCCACACTTTTAACAATTTACCGAACATTATCCCGTAACCGCATCAGACACACGTGTCACTGCCGATTAATGTGGATGTATTTTGTTACGCAAATAATTGTCACAAGCTGCTGTACGATTCAATCCATCCTAAATACTGAAAGAAACACAGAATAAACTGCAGGACAATGTACGGAGTTGCGATCTACTACTAGTAGGACCCAGTGTGGACGCTAGTCCGTGTAGTGTCACGCGTCTAAGTCACGTGTTACGAGCCGATCCATCGAGGGTCGGCTTTTTGAAGCATTTTCGCTATTGTTCGCGTGACCAGGAGACGCCCACACTTGCATTTATGACACGTGTTGGAGTACGCCAAAATATGGACACACGGGATAGGAGTAGATCACGTCGTGACGTGACTAACTTGTCCCGGTCGGTACGTCCCCCACCTGCCTGCCTTGTTGTTCCTGAGATTAGCGGGTTCAACCAAACAAACTCTTCAGCCTTATAATATTAGTATAGATAGCTGTTAGCTTCGCCTACGTTACCTAAGATTTACAACCGTATCCTGAATGATGATGATTATTTCTGTAGCCTATGTCACTCAATGTTGACGTAGCATTTTAATGATGAATATGTGATGGTGTAAAAATATACATTTCTATGGTAAATTTCCTCAGAAAACTGAAAAACACGAGTACGACAGGAAAGGGAGTTACCGTAGTACTCGTAGCACCATCAAAAGTAGAGATTTCAACGAATAAAAAGCCATTTTGTTGTGAGATTTTGCGATTGAAAATAAGGCTGCAAACCCCGATGTGCCCCGGATCTGTTAAGCTAACAGGGCATCTCGAAGGCTAGTCAGTCCCGCAAGGGACCGGCGCCACCTACACAGAGGGGTTGTCCCGCACCACAGAACAACCCCTGCCAACATCGGGACAGTACAATGGGGTGAGGTTCCCATCCTCACCCCTTGCCCCTTGCTCTTTTGTCCCCTTCTTATAAGAGGAGTAAAAAGAGCCCCCTCGGCTCAATTAGCTTCGCCCAAGGCGTTGGGCTCACCCTAGGCTACTGAGCCCCACCGCCACGTCAAGGCCTGAACCATGGTGGGGAAATGTATTTAATCTGTGCTAACAGTGACAGCTCCGTGACTTTTAATCTATGAACATTTATCACCGTAGACAGAGAATACTATAGACTGCTGCCAGCCGTGGCGACATGAGATAGATAGATATATTGAAGTGACGTCTGAAATGGGGGTTGCTATACAAAAACCTTTTGCCTACTTTAAGGCAAAACGCTAAATATAAAAAACATGACAAGCTAAAACATTACACATATTATTATGTTTTTATTGGTATTTTTTTGTTTTGACAAATTATTTTATACTGTGCCCGAATGTTTGAGATTCTTTATTGCGTATTTAATTTAAACTGATACGAGGGCATACTTTTAGCTCCGGTAGACCCTATGATCTTTTATAAAAATGTATATCAGAACTCTAATGTATTAGAACTGGATAGGATACATCGATACAGATAAATAAAATTGGAGTGTCTGTTTGTAATATTAAAATAACAGCTTTTCATTGAATACAAATGGATGTGTACACGGAACATATACCAAAATAGCCTTTTTTACAATATTTGTCTGTCTTTTTGTTCCGGATAATCTCTGAAACGGCTGAGCAGATTTTGATGGGACTTTCATTGGCAGATAGCTGATGTTATAAGGAGTAACGTAGGCTATAAAAATAATCATCACCAATCCGCGTACGGCTGTAAATCTAAGTTAACGCGGGCGAAGCTGCGGGCAACAGCTAGTAAATAATAAAATAAAGTCGATAAATATGAAACAAGAAAAAATATCATATTAGCATAAGCATCTGGACTTTTGACATAAAATTCTCAAAAGTCTTACTATAAAAATAAGAGTACTGGAAAGGAAAGGAGGAAAGGAAGAAAATAAGAGTATAGAAAATTAGGGATAAAAATAATTAAAATGCACATCCATTAAACTATTTTTATCACTAATTTTCTATATATAAAAATTTGCATAAAAAATTTAACAAAAACGATATTTATATGAACACGTATTTTTTTTTTTTTTTTTACACAGAAACGTACGTAACGGCACAGTTACTATATCAAATTTCACATGCGTTGGATGCTCTTCCACTGTTTTTGTGAATGGTATAACAGCAGATGGACATGGCATGGGTTTATTTATCTCTTCAGTAGCTCCAAGCTGAAATATGAAAAAAAAAACTATTTTGTTTCCTTAAAGTACGATTATTTTTTATAATAACATATCTTTTGTGGACAATAAAATATTTTTCTTTCTTTCTTTCTTTCTTTAAAGAATGGAAGTCAAAATGATTCAATTTAGCATGAATATAGACCTATCCCATCAACATAAGAGAAAGTAATAGTTAAATATTTATTTAGTTAATACTCACCTTAACAACTGGAAAAGCATCAGGGTGTATGTAAGTATACCTTTATTTTTTAAGATATGTTTTGTATCAAAGTGCAAACAGAAAATCTTTGAACACTTCTTTGGAATCCAGTCATTTCGACCAGAGGCTTTAATCCATTTCTTCCGAATGTCAGGATTAAACAGAATGAAACTGTGATGTAAGATTAAATTATGAGTAACAATTTATAATTGAGAAATTGGTAACTTACCTTAAGTTACCAATTAAATTAATAGTAGATACAAATGAATATTTACATTATTTTAACTTTGTTTAATTTGAAATAAAACCTGCATTTTTGTAATTAATGCAAATATTCCTTCCCCCTACCCCTTTTCTTCTTAAATATACTCCCTAGCGAGAAGGCAGGTGATGGGATAAATAAAGGAACATCTTTTTATCCCTTCCCACCCTCTGTTCCTCACTTTCCAGGTGTTAACTATTTTCAGGGATAATTTTTCTTCCTCCCCCCTTTTTCCTAAAATATGAGTTAGCGGCGAAGGGCAGTAGAGGGAAGAGGGATTGAAAGAGAGGGAACTCCATTCCTTTCCTACAACCTCTTTTTTACGTCACCTGTTGCGGAGTCCAGCCTCAATTTTGTAAAAATATTTAAACTTAATTAAATTGAATCCATAACCTATTCTAGAAAATTTAAAATGACGCAATTATTTTCTAAATACTATTATAATCATTTATATATTAAGTTAAGTAAGTAAGAATATTGTATAAAAAATAAACCTAATTTATATTTCTATAATATTTTTCTTATTTAAAAAAGCCTCCAAAAGTTCTTTAAAACTATTACGATTTAAATAAAAGTATCTCACTTTTAATTTAAGGATAGCTTTTGGAGATAAATTCAATCAAACAACACAATTCAAAATATTACTAACATACATTACTGGGAAAAGGGAAAACATGATACTTGCAATTTTAACATAAAAGACGTCACAAAATCGATATTAATTATTACCTTTTTTTCAATTTAACTTATGAATTATAAACCAATGAAAGTATACATACATAAAGATTGATCACACATATCGTTATTCAACCACTATTAACCACAATATGAAATAAAATATGAACTTACGAGTGAAAAGTCAATTTTGGAATTTTCCGGTCACTATCACTTTTACAATTTATAACACTGCACCGAACCATTGTTAGGGTATTCCAGAATGTTTTTATTACCTTCTGTTTTTTAATTACCAATGAATTCTTTTAAAATTACATTAGAAAATACTAAAATAGCACTTCACGACTCACTAGACGTTGTAAACAAATTACAAATGTCAAAATTTGTGAAGCAACAACATATGTTTGACCTTGAAAAAATCAGCACGCACTGAGAGATGCCAATAGTATAGTCTTGTCCTTGTTTTCCCTTAATTATTGTAATAAGCACATCTCTTTTATGTGGGAAAGAGTAAGCATTATCCAGCAGTCTATAGGATTCTCAGTCTACGTTTATCACTGTTGATGAAAGACTTATTAGCATATACTTAGAATATACTGTCTTGGATCTACCTATACAAATACCATAGACTTATAATAAACTGTCATAATATAGACCACTTGACAGCCCGAAAATTAACTACCTACTAATACAAATACCGTGCCTACTATTATGACGTCATTAAGGACTAAAAATGGCCGCCTCTTTAGTGATGTACCATTTAAGATTTTCTTTAATCAATATCATCGATTAATGAAAACTCGTAACAATTCACGTCTAGTTCTAAGTTTTTGACGTGACAACGTCTTATAATTCGATGGAGCCGGCTGCAAGAACGAAAAAACATGACGTATGCGGCGTTACCTCACTCTGAGGCGTTCCATTTTCTTATGACGTTGTCACGTTCAACTATCGTCAGTAAACCGACTTTACAGACAACCGATTTTTTAGAAATATAAATAATAATCGAGTTAAAAAAACTATACTTTTTTTATGTTAGTTGGATAGGCAAACTGGCAAACGTACCACCTGATGATAAGTGGTCGACGTCGTCCATGAACATAAACTAGTATACCTGGAGCGAGCCCAGGCTACTTAATGGCTATCCTGAGACATAAGATGTTAAATCTCGGTGCCAGTAATTACACTGCCTGTCTTGCCCTTCTATCCGAAACACAGCGAAGCTGTTTCACGGGAGAAACAAGCAAGATGGGACCCATGAAGCTGGTAGCACGGCACAGCTCTTCCCTCCCACCGATAAACCCACTTGTTGTTTAGTTTTTTAATTATTTAACCAATAAAAAAGTAGAAAATAATTACAAAAAAAAGAATAGACTAACGAACAAAAAATTGTTTGAATGTAAAAAGCGTGGGGTGGTAACTGGCAGTAGCCGTCACTGTTCGCCGGTTTTATGCGAACGAGAGGCATCTCACCGGCTGTATTGAGCTGATTCGGCTGCAATTCTTCAGCAATGGTGCTACCTCTTATTAAAATTCGTCATCATCAGCCCTCTATTGCCCACTGCTGAGTTTACCTTTTTTCTGCCAATCTCATTCATGTTTTGCCGTCCAGCCTTCTACGTCATCGGTCCATTCCAAGTGTTGAAATCACCTAGAGATGTAAGATTGGCTGTTACGAAAGAGTTACCCATTTCCAACCTTCTAAAATTTGTACGACCAAATTAGACGTACGTTTTAAGACAACTTATATTCATAGTTTGACGAGTAAGTTTACTCAATATTTTATCTTTTATTGTATAGTATTTACCTCATATTATCAATGATACATTTTATAAGTAGTATATATATGTAGCTTACATCTGCGCTGTCTAGCACATATTAAATATTGCCAGTTTCGTAATATTCCGTTAAAAACTTGAAAATATACAAGTAATATTTTTCAGTTTTAATTGGGTTTTTCATATTAGGATTGATTAATTTTTCAAATTTAGCTCCAAAGTAGATTCTGTATATTGAGTCTCCTGAAACAAAATAGTTAAATTAAGGTTTTTCAGGACTAATATAATCCCCATCATGGTTGAGGCCTTGTTGTGGCGGTAGGACTCAGAAGAGCAGAGGGCAAGGGGCGAGGACGGGAACCTCACCTCATTGTACTGTCCCGACGTTCAGAGGGGTTGTTCTGTGGTGCGGGTCCCTTTGGGGACTAGCCGTTGAGGTGCCTTGTTTGCTCACTAGATCCGGGGCACCTCACCAAAGGCGGCGTTGGTGGCACTCGCCGGGTTTTAGTGGGTAGAGCTGCGTCCACTTACCAGCTTTCGGGCGCAGCAGAGTCCCACATACCCGCGTTGAGAGACGCACTCCCCCGCGGGATACCTCAGAACATTTCGGCGTTAAAGAAAAAAAGGACTAAAATATAATGCATTATAGTAGCATAACATTACATAGCTATATAGTATTTTTTAAGTCTAAAGAAAGGTGTATTTTCGCCGTGTAAAACATTACGATGTACAATGTTTTTTTTCAATCGTTAAAATGAAAATATTGTTATCAGTTTTATCTTGTATACATCACTATTCAATCTTTATTATATTTTTTTTATATAACAAGCCACAAACCTAATGCAAAACATTAGCAAAAGCTTTCAATGTCTTCGAAAACGTTATTTTGTAACCGAAAACTGCATATTGACCAACAATAATGAAAAATATTGATATTAACCTGTCTACTTGATATTAAGTTTGCGACGACTGTTTTTGAAGTTTTCTGTCATGACGTGACAGAAGAATTTGATGTTCACGACAAAATCTATTAAAACTATAGGCCGCTGAGAACTTTATAACAAGCTGAGTATTAGGTTCGTTATCAATGGATTACGTGCAAACTGCAATCAGTCTGAGTATTAGGTTCGTTATCAATAGATTACGTGCAAACTGCAGTAATTAGTGCAGTATATTTAACGAAGCTACGTATAAAAATCCGTTCGCAAGGCTTAATTGCTCGATACAAGTTTTCTGTCTATAAATATATAGACTCCAACTAAATGGGGCGATGATTTCTGTGTGGCTAGTACTAAGTAGCATGTGGCAAGGATTCGTCTTCTTGGCGTTCAGTTTTTTTGAAGTGAAAACTTCTTTAGGCGCGGTACGCATATTTTTAATTGAGTTAAAATATCTGGATTCGCGACACCATTACCACATTTATGAGACGCAATTTGACGTTTATATGACTTTTGATTTATTTATATAAGATTACGCCAATATATTTAATATATTTTGTTTACATAACCAATCATCAAACACACTGAAATGTCAATGTTATGCGGTCATTTTGTGTGTGTTGTTCGGTTTTTGTGTTAGGTTTTCATAATATTTTACAGATTGTATAATAGGTATTTGAATTTAATTGTTTTGTTTTCACTTCTATCGGCAGTCCCTGTGACTGGATGGGTTAGTTTTAACCCATAGTTTTTTTAAAATTATTCAATTTTGTTCATAAAAATATTTCATTGAACGACAAATAAACTCTATTATTATTTATTCTATATAAATAGTCCACTGGAAAGAAACATTTTTTTATATATTTTACAATATACCATGGGTGGCCAAATATTTAAGGACAGTATTAAGATTTTTGTATTTTATAGATTAATAAGATTTCGGTAGCAAATGAATAGATTAAGGATATAGGATCACAAAAACGACAAAAACATTGTACAAAACATTTTCTATATTCTTTGTATGAATATGGTTGAAAAGTATTGAATAAATTTTAATATTTAGTGATGCCAACCTTTGCTGCAATAAGTGCCTCTATGCGTCGGGGCATGCTCTCAATACATGTTTTTGCATATCCCTGAAGTTTAGAGTTGCGATGCCATTCTCTGATGAAGTTTCAATCAACTGCCGTTTGGTTTGGTGAGTTCCCACATGTTTTCTATGTGATTTATGTCTGGTGAATTCCCTGGCCAATGACATTTTTTTTAGTCAAAAATACAGTAACACTTTTGACTTTGTGACACGGAACCGAGTCATGCATAAACATAATATATTCATCACCAGGGAACCATTCATTGACCTGAGGCAGTAATCGGGTTTCTAGTAGGTACTCGCTTGTATTTGTCTTGTTTCATTGTCCCTTCTACGATCCGATGCCTTTGATGAGATCACAGACCATGATACTATTCGGGTGTTTACCCCTCTCCGCAAGGTAATCAGCGTGGAATTTTTCTCCTTGTCAACAAGAATTTTAAAATGTTGATTCGTCGGAAAGCACACATGTAAATGAATATAATGAATAGTAGAAAATAGTTATTGACTAATTGCGTTATTCAAAAAATATTATAGTTGCTCGACTATAACAGTCTGCAAAAGTCATGTTTTGATGTTGCCTAGCCTATTCAAATCGTTTCTTATTCATAAGGTTGCCGTCCCATCAGATGCTAATCAAAAAACCGCCTCCGCATTGTCCACTCGGAAATCTTTACCACGGTAGATCGGATACGTTTATTTATCATGGTAGATTTTCCGATCAGTACAAACTACGGTGATCCTATTTTTATTTTTAATTAATTGACGACAGACTTTGAAACTCCAGCGATTGCTGCTATAAGTCTCTGGGAATATTATGTTAAATGCAGTAATAATGTTTGTATCTCTCTACATTTTCTGGAGACGTGTCCACATTCTTAAAAGTATAAAAGTTTACGTTATCGTATCAGCTCATTAATAAAATGTAAATTCATAAAGAAAACATAGCAAACGTATTTTTAAACGAAAAAACTGTAAAAACGAATTCAGACAATAATGAAAACCGGGAAAAAGCACGTAAAAATACACAAAAGGAATATTAACACATGTTAGAAATACATGTAAAGTTATGTTATACATTAAAGACAGTATTTGAAAACCTAAAATAATATTTTAAAAGTAAATTTATTTGTCTTAAATTAAAGACTATTAATTTAAAATGCATTATTTATCACCCATCATCACGTAACTGCCAACGCCAATTATAGGGCGATGACGTCACTGACCGGTAGGTAATCAAACTGTCATATCCAAATTTTATGTGTCACTTGCGAACTGCTAGGAGCATAATATTATTATATGCTATGTGTTTTGACAAAGCGTGAGTATGACGTGAATCGGTCTATGACGTAATCATTGTAACATCACAGCTTGGAGTGATTTAGCGGAAATTTTAACTGTTTTTATTTACGTCTATTTTTATTAAAATTTGACATATTTCTTCATAAAGGCATTTTTTTCGTGTTTATATAATATGTAGTATGTGTATCAAATAAAATGAATTAAAAAAATGGTCAACATCCCGTCCGCACATAATATACTGTGTTGCCATTTGACAAAAACAAAATCAGATTCTCATTGCTTCTGAGTACTTTCATGTGTTTGTATAAAAATGTATTTTACAAATGCAGAGTATTGGGATATGGTTCGTGTGTATGCACTTGCCAACGATAACCTGACAAATGCATATTGTTTTCTATTGTTTACGCGAATTTCACTCATTCTAACAAAACAATTTTTACGGATTTTATCGCGGTTTATTAATATTTTTACAAGCCCGACGTTTTGGATACTTTACAGCAACCATGGTCACGGGTCACAAAACACCGTCGCTACACTAAGTCTGCCATCTGTGAACATAGTCTTGACAAAGCTCGCCATTATAACAGATTTGATAAACCACAAGTCCTCGCAAAAGAACACAGATCCAACCAAGGATGATCCGTGAGGCTATTGAAATTAAAAAACATCCTAATTTCAATAGAGAAGATGGCTGGCTTGTACCACCTGCTTGGGATCCCATTATTAAAATTATCAAATCAAAATCCAAGCATAATATGTCACAGATTAAAGATACAGTTAGCACTTTCTGCGTAGATAGGACTGACTAAAAAATATTGATGTATCATAGGGTAGTTTCGAATAACTTTGAAATGATAGGACGTATGACACCTCAGTCCTCCCATAACCATGGTTGCTGTAAAGTATCAGAAACGTCGGGCTTGTAAAAATCTTAATAAACCGCGATAAAATCCGTAAAAATTGTTTTGTTATACTGACAAATGCAGTCAATTTGTACAGGGAGATGTTTCCCAATCGCCGAATACCTACAAGACACATAATAAATACTTCATACCTTCACGTCATGCTCAAGGACGAGGTGGGGTGTCATATCATATGTCATTACACGAGCAAATCTTAGAGCAATTCGATAAATATGCACAAGCAAGTACCCGCATAGCCGCAAAGGGAGGACGGATCATGCCTTTACTAAACGTAACCTGTTACCCATTAATACGTGGGGAGCTATCGTCATTGGTAAGACCCATCATGTCTACGTAGATAACGGTGCCCGCGCGTCACAACACGTTCGTCAGCACTACGCTGACCATAATATACCATTTTACGCCTTATTTCCAAGGTGTGGTATATTCAATAAATTCTTTTATTTTTTATTGTACTTTTGCCAAAAACGATATTTTTCAGTTTTATGTAACTTTATGTAGTCAAAAAACACGGCACAAAGTTTATGTTTAACTCTTGTATCGTGATTATTGCTTTTTTTAAAGTTAGCTGAATGCACTAAGTTCATTTTGTTACCACTTAATGTTACATTGGTTTGCACATATTTAACGTTCGGTAACTTGTGAATTTAATTTAGTTTTATTATTGTGAAATTAATTAAGTTTTATTATGCACAGTTTAGTTATAAATTGTATTTATTGCATTGTACCTTCTTTTAAAGAGCATTGTTTACTTCGTTAGAAACCATTTGTTGTCGCGTAATTTTAAATATTGAAGAAATATCATCGACAATAATAGTATTTTAATTTATAATAAAATTATCGGCCAACTATTTCATTCTTGTCCTAATTTTTTTATTTACTATTAGAAAATGACCTACCATTTATGTAAAAAAGGAAGAGAAATGGATCCAGAATGGAACCTTGAGGCACACCCATTTTATATTGGTACATTGATAGAGGTCTACATTCACCAATAGATAGTAAAAGTATGATAATGATTAGAAACATTTTAATGTCCCACCAAAAAATCAAAAGTTATACCATTGGGATGAGTGAAGAAATACAACAATCAAACATTGGCATATTAGTTTCCCTACTTGTTATATAAAAAAGCAACGCGTATTCTAAGTGCGCAATTTTTAAAGACACTCAAATTTCATACAATGCTTCTCCTGCCACTTGTATTTTCGTTTTAGAACGTGCTAATTTATATGCTGATTGGGTACGTGAAGGAGTGGGTGCAAAAATAAAAAAGCAACACGTATTGTAAATATCTACTAATTATGAAAAAATCATTTTGAATTTCAAACAACCATTCTGCCACCACATTTACACGCTGATTGGGATGCGTGGTAGATAGAGCACGAACTATCAATTGCCGCGCCATTGCAGATGCAAAACCACGAGCTGTGACATTCACGTCCCGCCGTCCTAATTGGCACTAATTGTTGGTCCTCATATCTCAGAACGAGCCATGTATGTGGCTATTTTGTAAAATTATCATGCGGCTATCTATTTCCAGATAAAATGTATTAAGAACATAATATGAAAAGACAAAATTGATTTATTTTTCTGAATAATGGTATATTTTAAATAAATACATGTCAAAAATTATGTTAGTCATGGTATTAAAAATATTTTCACTTTTTTGAGCACACATAAAGCTTTAAATACATAATATTATGGACTTGTAATGAGTAGCCGGTGATAATAATGTAAAATAACATATTTCACTAGCCTATCAATCGCGATTATTACCATATTATGTTTCCTTATTTACCTGTGGACTGTAATTGCCTATCTGCCAATATTTAAATATTACTACGTATTGATTATTTATATATTGTGATAAAATTGCAGTTCTATCCTTGTTCACCGTGGTGACGTTTCCGAATGGCGGATGTGCGGGTGCATCTGGCGACAACGGGACATGCATGACCGCTAGAGAGTGTTCTTCGAGAGGGGGCGCAGCTAACGGCTATTGCGCGAATGGATTTGGTCTCTGCTGCATATGTATGTACAAAATAATCCTAAGTCCTAACTTCATTATAAATACGAAAATGAGTATCTCTGTTACCGTTTCACACTTAAACTTCTGATTACGATATAATTTAACAGTTTATTATTTAAGGACGGGCATATACTATTAAATAATAATTAGCCTGAATACAGTTGTAAGTATAGGTGAACGTGAGCGAAGGAACGGACATCAGCTAGTCAGTATAAATATAAAAATATCTGTCTAAAAACTGACACTGTCAGGAATGTGCAGAAAGGCCGGGGGTTGATTATGAAATAGAACAGTAACTGGTATAAATAAAAAATAATTTCATATGACTGTCATCATCATCATCATCATTCCCTATCCTTCCACTGCTGAACGCCAAGACGGCCGATCCTTTGCCACTCGTATTCATCACGGACCGGCCACCGCACGGAGATTGTCTTTCCATCTGGTTAATGACCGACTAACACTTCATCTACCTAAACATGGCCTCTACTCTTGAACCTTATTGGCCCATCGACCGTCCATTCTTCTGAGTGACCAGCCCACTGTTATTTCAATGAAATTATTCTTTGCGTGATATCGGTAATCTTAGTTCTCCGGCGGATGTCTTCGTTTCGAATCTGTCAAAGAAACACCCAGCATAGCACTTTGAGCTACGGTAAACTTACGGATCAGTCGTAAATACGACTGTAACATCGATGAAATTATATCCAATGAATTCGTTTCTCCAAATTTGAAAAAAAATGATGAAC
Organism: Helleia helle; assembly: GCA_963853865.1. Classification (NCBI taxonomy): domain Eukaryota; kingdom Metazoa; phylum Arthropoda; class Insecta; order Lepidoptera; family Lycaenidae; genus Helleia; species Helleia helle. Next base: position 15,030,243 of record OY971420.1, read on the forward strand.
GCTTTAGAAATCTCTATGTCTCATGTACTACATGAGACTTACATGAAACATGAGACATTCTAATGTAATTCTAAAACTTAAAACGATATAAAATTATATTTTATCATAACATTGCAATTCACATCATTCTCTTTCATTCCACAACACAGAAGCACCATAGCAACGCAAAGTAGGATTAAAATAAATGTTTATCGGAGAACCTAAGTTTGTAGGAATACTGTTTTCCGGGAATGCATCATAGGAAACCTCACACTACGCTTTCAATATTATGACATGAAGAGAAAATCTTAGAAATACAGACTTAATACCACTGACGTTAAAAGAATGTCCCTGACATAATTTCGTATTCCAGTGAACGAGCTAATTTATCTTCAACGGGTATATATCTCTATAGCACTAAATTTGTTTCCCGACTCTTATAAATGCCTATGCTTTAATTTTGCCAGTGAGAGGGAAGGACTTGTGCCGCGCTCCTGTCTTCATGGGTACAAGGCAGAATAACTTTTGGCACGTAAACATCTTTTCTATGTTCATGGCTGACGCAGACCACTTACCATCCCCACCATAATTCAGGCCTTGTCATGGCGGTGGGGCTTAGTAGCCTAGGGTGAGCGAATTGAGCCGAGGGGGCTCTTTATACATTTGTATCTCTTCATCAGAGGACAAAAGAGCAGGTGGCAAGGGGCGAGGACGGGAACTACACCCCATTGTACTACCCGACGTCGATTCCCTGAGGGACTGACTAGCCGTCGAGGTGCCCTGTTTGCTCATTAGATCCGGGGCACCTCACCAAAGGCGTCATTGGTCGTACTCGCCGAGATTTAGTGGATAGAGCTGCGTACACTTACCAACTTTCGGGCGCAGGGAGTCCCACATACTCACGAGGGGAGTATGTGGGACTCTCCCCCGCGCCGCATCTCCCGGCGTTAAAGAAAAAAAAAGAAAAAGAAAGACCACTTACTATCTTGTGACTCTTGGTTGGTAAAACGATAATTATTGGTTTTACATAAAAACATCAAGTATGAAACCGGAATAGACCGGATATGTGGTATATTGTGTTGATTGTGTTAGTATGCAACCAAATTCCGCCAAATTTTTGCTGCTACGCTGCGCCGGTTCTGCGCTTTCATTGGCCGACTAATGACCATTGATAATAATTCGCCGATGGGACGTACGTCATATAGATCATTGATTGGCAAAAAATTGATATTACTTCAGTGACAAATCACTGATCAGTTTCGAAATGTTATGGCTCACATTATATAGGTACTACTCTATCCTCTCACTATGGTTCAAGCTTTGTCGTGACGATGGGGTTCAGTACCCCAAGGTGTACCCATCACCTTGAGCGAAGCCTATTGAACCGAGTGAGCTGCTCTTTGTACTCCTCTTATAAGAAAAGGGAATAAGGGGCGAGAGTGGGAACCTCACCCCATTGCATTGTCCCGACGCTAGGAGGGGTTGCTCTCTGGTGCGGGATAGCCCATCTGTAGATGTGGCTTCGGTCCCCTAGGAGACTGAGCGACGGCGAAATTGGTTTTAGTGGGTAGAGCTGTGTTCAGCTTGCCATCTTTCGGGCGTAGCAAGTCCTGCATATCTGCCTGGGGAGTCCCCCCTAGCCCTTGGGATGCCTAAGAGTATTTGCCGGTGCAAAAGTTATAGGTAGGTTCCACGCTTAAAAAACACGATGATGATAACTGGCATAATTAACACTTACATAACATAAAATATTCCAAAAGGGCACTGATACTATGCACTTTTTAAACTTTTTTGTTAATAAAATCTATTTCGAAACTCGGACCTTTATAAGCGTTTCGTAGCTTTTAATATAAGCGGCTAATCTTTCAATATTCCACAGAAACTTAGCTTGATTTTTATTACGTTGATGTTCATTAGAAAGGAATTAAGCCCGTAATTATCACGATGAGCAAGTATCACAAAAAAGAGACATTTTTTTGAAAGCTTTATTTTTATTTTATCCTTTACATATAAGGCTCATAAGTGTCACAGAGCCTTTTCCATAAAGTGATATTAGTATCGTTTTTAATATCGACCGTGGTCTATAAGAATGTCATATGAAATATTTTTGATTCCAGAGACATAATTAAATGATATTCATACATGCAAATATATATTTTATAACTTCAAGCTAATACGCTTGTGATTGAGCTCGTGCATACATTTCCAAGGACGTTTATCTAAGTTTGTTGACAGACATAAGGCCGATTCTAAGTAATCTGTTATGTAACATTTTTGATATTAATCCCGCATGGTCAAAAATCTATCAGAATGCATCCTTCTGCGACATCACGTTCTCGCCGAAGGAGAGGACCACCAGATGAAGAGGATCGCCATATGCTCTCACTGACGATCATCGCTCGGAGGACTGGAAGTGACAGGTCTGCGCCAACCTCAGCGATGAGGGGCGCCTTTTACTCCGCCCAAGCTGATCACTCCGCAGAGATGACACACTGGCTAGTCCTCCGCCCCAGCTACCTTAACCAGATACCTTCCGAAACCCGTGCCCCATTAGGATCTACGCAAGATAGAAAGTGATGATGCCGTTCTACCGGTCAATCCACTATTCCAGGATTAGACCAACGGCTACGTTGGATACGATGCAGGGTCCCAACACTAGGCTCCTCTAGCCTCTCATTCCATTGACGGAGCACTCGCTTTTGTAGGCGTCTCCTCCATGTCTGGCGCAGATGGCCCTCGCGACCAGGTCCCATGCCGCTGAGCCCGCCAGTACACACTCAGCCTCGTATAAGGTACGGTATGCACGGACGACCCTGAAGGCCATGACTCTTTCCCGGTCAACCACGTTTTCCGTCTTCAGAGTGCTCGCTCATATCGGCGTGCCCCTCGATTTGCCGATCGATTGTGTGTACTCCCGATTTTTCCAGATGAAAGTCATCTTTATGTGAACGCAACATTTGCCCCATTTTCTTCAAAGAACATGTGAAGAGTTTTCACCGCATTCTGCTGTTGCAGTGTCTTCTTATCCCTTTTGTAACTGTGCCCTCCGCTGTAGGATCTATCTAACGTGGGCAAGCTCAGATTTTATGTGGTCTTCATTACAAAGTTCATGTGCGCGATTGGCCAATGATAACTATAATAGCGTTCAAGTGTCGAAGATGGCTAGCTTACACCGAGTTAGCATGCACAAATAGGTCGGTGACTATGTTGGTTGCAGACCGTAGGGCTCATCGAGCTATCTATTAGTTTAATATTTTTTTATGTTACTTGGATAGGCAAACTGGCAAACGTGCCACCTGATGGTAAGTGGTCGACGTCACCCATGAACATGAACCAGGAACCTGAAACGAGCCTAGGTAACTCGTTTATGTGTTGCCTATCCTGAGACATAAGATGTTAGTCTTGGTGCCAGTAGTTACACTGCCTGTCTTACCCTTCTCTCCGAAACACAGCAAAGCTGTTTCACGGGAGATACAAGCAAGATGGTGGTACCCGTGCAGCCGGGAGCGCGGCACAGCGCTTACCTCCCACCAGTAACATGCCGTAACTCAAACAATTAATGATTTCATTGATTCATCATCATTAAATACGCTTTTATATTTTATGATGCAACGAATTCTAGTCATAATATTAGCAGCAACTAACAATTCTCGATAAACCACAAAAATAACAAGACTATAAGTGAAAAAACTTGAGTATGATTTCTACGGCGTTTAAGGTTTTAATGTAGATTGAAGCATGTGCTGATGATGATGATTGACAAGTTACGTTACAAGTTTTATTTGAACCAACGTGAAATACTACGTTACCAAAGATTAAATACTTCAAAATATAGCTTAAAATGTATAACGTATAATAATGTGCACATACCCTTACTTCATTTTCCAGTTATGACGTCCTGTGGGAGCAGTACATCAGAAAATGGCACGTACTTTGTTAACTCGGGATATCCTTCCACGTATGATGGAGCCGGCTCATGCGATCTCACTGTTGTAAAAGCTCATTCGGATGTATGCCAAATAAGGTAGTGTTTTATACTATACCCAACTAGGCTTGGTATTTTTATCAAAGGAAATTTATAAAGATGCTTAAGTAGCAAACAAGCTCAAAAGCTTTATAAAAAAAATAATTAATTAAAATATTTTGAAGAAAAAAAAATAGTTAGGAACATAATATGTTTATTTATGTCAAAATAATGTAACATGTTTATAGGATTAATGTTTGTTCCTCAATAAATATGTGTCATAATGTCAGCGTCAGGGTGTGAGGGTTTACTGGTCCGGTGAATTCCGTACTATAGGAAACAAGTTCGTCGCCTTTTTTATGTTAGTTGGATAGGCAAACTGGCAAACGTGGTAAGTGGTCGACGTCGCCTATGAACATAAACTAGTATACCTGGAACGATCCCATGTGTTGCCTATCTTGAGACATAAGATGTAAATGTGTCTTACCCTTCTCTCCGAAACACATCAAAGCTGTTTCAAGGGGGAAACAAGCAAGATGGTGGTACATATGAAGCCGGGAGCGCGACACAGCGCTTCCTTCTCACTGGTATCGCTTCCCTCCTACTGATACTAATTTGGCAAGGATAAGCTTACATTGGCGTTTAAATAAAACCCCAAACAGTTATTGTACTTAATGATATCCTCATCATCATCAACAACAACAACAACCTTTATTCGTTCACTGCTGAACTCCCTCAATGAACGCCAAGACAGCCGATCCCTTGCCACTCACAATAATGTTAAATTTGATGTATTTTTTTCAGGTTAGATTTTGATCGTTTCAACATCGCCGGGCCAGAAAGGATTAACAATGTTTGTAGTCGAGACCAGTTTATTGTGTCAGGTGGTAATCCGGTACCAGCCATATGTGGTGTTAACCAGGGAAGTCACAGTTGAGTACAGTTTTATTCTTAACCCGTGTCGCATAAAATTCATCAGATAAACCGATTTAAATGCGGTTTTTTTATTTTTCAAGAGGTAGTACCAGTTGACATATTGTTTGTGCGAATGTCTATGGGCGTCGGAAGTCACCATAAGGCTCCAACTGCTTGGTTGCCTACTTGTGACATAAAAAAAAATTAGGTGCTTCTAAGGCATAATAATATGTAATCAAAAACGATTCAGTCCATCAATTAAGGTTATCAGCTCTTTTGTTTCGTCAGATTTATAAGTGCATATTATATGGTCTGAATCATTATTGCCTCAAAAGTAACCTTAAAAAAAGTAAACATTCTGACCACAGATATCGAGCCTTTTCGATATCTGTGATTCTGATAGAGCCTATTGACAGTTTTGAGAGTTTTTCCTCGGAACAATAGGTTTTTTGATCTATAGAGTAGTGATCTATAGCATACTATATAGAGCTAATAAAAATGTTATTTATGAATAAAATTGCGACGGAAATATATAATAAAGTATAACATTGCAGTGTATATTGACGCCGGAATAGGCACAACAAATCCAGTTAAGTTGACGTTCGTTACGAGCGGATCTTTTGAGCGACTGTGGAAGGTTAAAGTTACGCAGATACCTTGTAACACTATTTACAAAGGTCAGTATTAAAATATAATTATAATAATAATTAAGGACTAGTGATACTGATAACATTATACTAAAATAAAACCGGCCAAGTGCTAGTCGGATTGCGCACGAAGGGTGCCGTACCATTACATAGACAACAATAGACTCTTTAACAAAATATATGGTTTATGTTTATGGTTTTTTTTTTTATAATTGAGTTGATTGAATGAAAGGTAAAATGCGGTTTAGGATTTATGACGTATTAAAAAAAACTACTTACTAGATCTCGTTCAAACCAATTTTCGGTGGAAGTTTGCAAGGTAATGTACATCATTTTTTTTTTTGTATCATTCTCCTATTTTAGAAGTTACAGAAGAGGGACACACATTTTTCCACTTTGGAAGTGTCTCTCGCACAAACTATTTAGTGTAGAAAAAAAAATGGTTTTGGAAACCTCAATATCATTTTCAAAGATCTATCCATAGATACCCCACACGTATGGGTTGATGAAAAAAAAATTGAATTTCAGTTCTAAGTATGGGGACCCCCAAATTTTCTTTCTACTTTTATGTAAAAATCTTAATGCGGTTCACTGAATAGATCTACTTCCAAGTTTCATCAGCATAGTTCTTATAGTTTCGGAAAAAAGTATAGTTCCGTAAGCTGTAACATACGGACGGACAGACAGACAGCCAGCGAGACAGACAGACATGACGAATCTATAAGTGTTCCGTTTTTTTTTTTTGCCATTTGGCTACGGAACCCTAATAAAGATGTGTGAATAAAAGTATATGGTGAAGTGGGTATTGATTTGACTTCAAAACTCTGTCCGACCTCAATCCTAACTGGGCAACCTTAAATTGGCCTTATCTAAACTTCCCTGTGCATCTGAACATGCGAATATAGTAATTAGATGGGATGACGATCGCCGAAGTCGATCCAAATCAGGCACGAGTGACATTTGTAAAAGGTAGTGCAATGCTGCTTTGCAGCCGAATTGGGCTGGCACAACCGGGTGGTACCTCTCGCTCATATAATACCGGCGTAAAGTAACAGCTATTCTGTCGTGTTTCGTGCATTTTCTAAATTTCCGGTGGCCCATTGGGGAGATAGGGAAAATGAGAGCAACGCATGTGCATATTTTCTGGTTGTGCGTATTTGTATAGGGGTCGATAGTTGCAAAAACTCAACTACTCGTTTTCCCTCTTATGCTATTAACAACCCAGATATTGGCCATCATTGCGAACACTTATAAAGGTCTATGTCCAGTGGACAGCAATTCTTTGATAATGATGATGGTGATAAATGTTATATGAATAATTTCGCAAATATATCTCTCATTAATCCAGGACTTGTTGATTTTATTCATATATAAAATTACAACTAATTTATAGAAAGTGAAACCACAGCCTTCACAAAAGTTTACAGCAAAGCAAAGTGCAAGATTATTTTCATTACAGCTCCACGTGATTCTATGTTGCGCAGTAAATTACAGTTTAAAACTTTACCGGTCTCTAAAGAGTTTATATAATTTAGAAGCTCGGATTGACATTTCAATACCAACAACCATTACGAATAGTAATTAAACATCACTTTAGCAAAATTATACTAAAGTTATTTAAAACGATAAATAGCATATTATGTACAATAGAAACATGTAAATGTTAAAATATTCTCTATTTCTTTTTGTTCTAAGCCTCTTGCAATATTTGATAAAATTTACAAAAAAACATATCTCGAGGATCTTTCCTCAAGATATATTTCTATATTATGCTATCAAAGTGTTGGTCAGCCATTAACCAGATGGGAAGACGATCTCCGTACGGTGGCCGGTCCGTATTGGATGCGAGTGGCGAGAGATCGGTCGTCTTGGCGTTATTTGAGGGAGGCCTACGTTCAGCAGAGGACGGATAGGGGCTGATCATGATGATGATGGTGCTATCAAAGATTATATACTAGACCAAATACGTATTGCGCATCTAAATAAATGCAAGTAAAGCCGTGGGTACACCTGATATAGAATATCAGCTGTACCCACGGCTTTACACGGCTTGTATAGATTACATATATTAATATGACAATTGAGACCCATCTAAAAACCATTTATCAGTATTAGATCCATATTAATTGAGAGCCAATTTCTTATCTACTGGAGTCAATAATAATAAATTTAAACTTAAACTATTAGCCTCCTACTTAAATACCACAATAGAAAAGGTAAATAATAAATGTTCCTCTAGTATTAGCCACAACCGACGCCAGAATGCCGTGTGGTCGCAGACAGCATGGTTGGTAGGGGGCAACCCCCCACTTTTATAAACCAAAAGTGAGCCGAATGGGCTCACACTAATCCGATGTAGCATTAGGGCCTCCGGCCCTAATTGATCTATGCTAACCATAGATCAATATTAAAAAAGAAATCTAGTACTAGCTAAAATATGGAAGTGCCTCAAGGTTCCATTCTGGGTCCATTTCTCTTCCTTGTATACATAAACGACCTACCTTTGAAGAAAATAATATAATAATCTCACATACCTGCGTAGGGAGATTCACTCCAACGTCAGTTGGTGCCACTCGTATATTATTGTATATTGTAAAATATTCAAAACATTACTTTTACTGAGTTTGTTTTGCCGGTTCATCTGGGTGGACTAGTTTTGGAACCGGTAGTAGAGTTAGTTGTCGTTCAATAAGAAACTCTTGTATTATATATATTATATACTTGCACAATATGTATTAAAAACTTTTTTCATCGTCATCATCATCATCAGCCTCCATCCGTCCACTGTTAAACATAGTTCTCCCTCAATTAACGCCAAGATGGCCGATACCTTGCCACCCGCACCTTTTTAAAAACTTTTTTTTTTACTTTTTACCTACCTTACTTTAATACTGGTCCTGTGTCTCATTTGAATGGTAGACCTTGATGTAGAAATGTCTTCAGTTTCTGGCAAAAAACTTACCATGGTATTGTGGTTCGCTTTTCTGCTTTTGGCAATCTCTTATATAAAAAAGGGTATATTTTTAGCCGACGAAGGATGTCTCCAATATTACACAGGTGTATCCGGCCAGCTGAAATCGTTTAATTATGATCCCTCATCGGGATTACAACTGAGCAATCAAGATTACGGAATTTGTGTCAGAATGGAGCGGAATTTTTGTGGAATACAATACTCTACATGTCCAGATTCAGGTAAAATATTTTATATGTCATTTATTCTTTCTTCCAATCAAACCATTTGCATGTGATTTGCATATTTTGACCACAAGAAAGTATATACTATACAGAAAAGTCTATAATAAACAAACATTAAAAAATTAATTGGCTTCGTTATATTGCACTATATTTTAATTTTATTAAACTAAGGCCGTCAGTATTGTTTACCTGTCTCCCCACCATGGTTCAGGCCTTGATGTGACGGTGGGGCTCATTAGCCTAGCGTGAGCCGCTGCACCTTGGGCGAAGCTAATTGAGCCGAGGGAGCTCTTTGTACCCCTCTTATAAGAAGAGAGGACAAAAGAAGAGAGGGCAAGGGGTGAGGACGGGAATCTCACCACATTGTACTGCCCCACGTTGGGAGGGGTTGCTCTGGGGTGTGGGACAACACTGTGGAGGTGGCATCGGTCCCTTAGGGACTGAGTAGTCGTCAAGGTGGCCTGTTTGCTCATTAGATTAGAGGCACCTCACCAAAGCGGCATTCGTGGCACTCGCCGGGTATTTGTGGGTAGAGCTGCATCCACTTACCAGCTTTCAGGCGCAGCGAGTCCCACATACCCGCGTGGGGAGACCCACTCCCCCGCGGGATGCCTCAGAGCATTTCCCGGGGTTAAAGAAAAAAAAGTGTTTACCTGTCTCATATAATTTAGTCTTGTGAGTATATTATTATGTACAGATTATATTTCTGTAGATCTGCAAAACCAATTCTCTTTTTTTTCCTAACCTAACTAAAAAAAATATGTAACCAACAATTAAATTTAACAATTCCTATGATAGCATAATATATTTCCCCCGAGAAGTCAATAAAGTTAAAATGTATGTAATTATGAATGACTAATAACTCCGCTTAATGTATGCCACATTTGAGTCATGTCAGATGAGGTGCATGATAATAAAAAACGCTACTCTTTTTTTTATTTTTATACTGTAACCGTGTGTCTCCATTCAAGTCCCGAAGCTTAGCATAGATATATTTATATGAAAATGAATTCTAAGATTTGGTTTCTAGGAACTACGAACTACCAATTTACGCAGAAATCAATAATTATTAACCTCAAGATTCCTCGTGAACTAAGACCCAACTTCTTATCATTCCAATCATATCCCGTAAACGAATGAGGGACAACTTTATCAACTTTTCAAGATTTTACTTATCTAGATATCGCTGTCATTTGTCTCATTAAAATAGAACGATTCTTATTCTTTAATATAATTTCATTTCTCATTTTTTCAAATGACCTCTGTCTACTATTCCCTGCAACATTTATATAATCAATTATAAAGGGCCAACTATGATGACAACGTATTTTTTTTTTATTGTATTTTATTAGGTCGCGGCTCCACCGCGGCGCACGGAGAAGCTACGCACGTTTGTCAAGTTTCGTTTTGTAAGAAAATCTGTGCGATTGATTTCACTGCAACCCACGAACACGCTACACACAATTTAAAACACGTGCATAGCATCTGCGTGGAGCCACGCCAAAATAGACATTTCTTATCAGGATTCTATAATCCTGGTAACAATGTTTATTTTTAAAACACATTATACGTTAGTTGTTTCAATATTAACACAGTCATTAATTAGACTTTCATCTAAAGACGCCACAGAATAGCAGCAGAAGCAAGTAGGTATATAAAATTTTCAATAGCATAGTAACTAGTCTGGCCATAAATACTGTTACGTAAAACCTTTTCTTATTTGTTTTTCTTCTGATTTTGCGCCATTTCACATATATTTTCGTGTTCATTATCAAATTACAATATGGAATGGGGTGTTAAAGAAAATAGGATTTGCATAAAGTGGGTATGGACCCGTCTGTCATATTCCAGATACTACAAAAGCTTCTTATCAGCCGTATGTTCGTATATCGTAGTATCAACAGATACAACAACACTTCGTCTGTCGAAGATCAGAAATGATCGGGGCGGCCGCGTGCTCTTAGAAATACAAAGGCTGTTAATGCAGCTAAAGCTAGAATTCGTCGAAACTCGAAACCCCATTAAGAAGCAAAAAATCTTATCGCAAGCAATGAAGATTCCCGCTAGGACTCGGGCACGTATATAATATTATATATATATATATATATAATACAAGACACGAAGCTCGGAACAAGACATGCCCTAAATCATTCTTTATAATTATTAAAGAGAGAGGATCGATCAAAATGCCTTCTGTCGCGATATACAGGTGAAAGACACGATTGAATAACACTGCAGTACGGTCATGGTCGGAACGGTACAACGCATCATCCTGCGTCAGTGATGGTTTGGTGGGGCGTGTCTTATCAAGGAATCACAAAACTTCATTAATGTGAAAAAAGGAGTGAAAACGTAAGGCAAAGTGTATCAATATACAGTCTTGGATCATGTTGTGAAACCTCTCAGCAATATACTTTTAAAAAATATACCGTGGACTTTCCAGCAGGACTCTGTACCTGGTCACAAGGCACGGACTACCCAAGCCTGGCTTGAAACGAACGTTTGCCTTCTTGGCCCTCATCTAGCCCAGACCTCAACCCTTTAAACTTCAAATTATGGTCACTTTTAGAGGACATGGCTTAGTCTAACCGTCACGGCGACATTGAGTCTTTTAAAAATTCTTTGGAGCAAGCAGTGGCGAAATTTCCATAATATGAAAACAGTGCGTAAATTCATAGATTCGTGGCCAAACAGATTAAAGGTCTGTATAAAATCCAAAGGTGTCCATTTTGAATATAATATTTTATTGTTTTTTGCTCAGAATTTAATAAATATGAAGGTGTAAATTTTTAAAATATTACTTCATTAAAAAAATATCATTTTCATTTGTAACATAATTTATGGCTGGACTAGGTATATAATATATTAAAAATAACATATAAAATAAGCCCTTATTATAATGAATATAGCAACAGTATCTACATAATGGATAAATATCATATGCCATATTATAATTATAGATATCGCATTACTTTTTACTCGTTAATTGTGGGTAACGTTGGCAGTAATTATTTCAATTTGTAGCAAGTATGAAGTAGTGGGGTGGTATCAGAAACTAATATAATATTATTAAGTTTTTTTGTTTTTTGCATATTAGGCTTTCTTTAAATTATAAGAATATTGAAATTGATATGAGATTTTATATTAAAGCAATAACTTTCATTTTCATTGTTTGTTATAACAAACATAAAAAAATATTGCTTCCAATATATAAAACTAGCTGTTTCCTGCAGCTTCGCCCGCGTTACTCAACTCCTATATGTCACAGCGTGATGTTATTTAGCCTATAGCCTTCCTCAATAAATGGACTATCTAACACTGAAAGATTTTTTCAAACCGGACCAGTAGTTCCTGAGATTAGCGCATTCAAAAAAACAAACAAACTCTTCAGCTTTATAATATTAGTATAGATTTTACCAGTAGCTTATAGCCTATCTTTGATTTATTCCACTTAGGTGCAGAATAATTAGCATTTTTTCATGCTCTAAAATATAATGACTCAACGAAAGCAATATAAAACGACAATCTACTAGGCATTCAGCTATATCTACTATTTTTCAGTGAATAATCGCTCTCGCGCTTTCACAATCAGTGGTAACAGCAACACCCCAGTAAACTCCATGATTGGGTCCGGCGCCGGCCCTACCAACTGTGCCAACGACTGGCTTCTAGTGCCATGTGCTAGTAATGTGGGAAGGATTCAACCAGCGCAAGCTCTCTGTACAGACCGAATTTGTGGAGGCACATTTTCGGCTGATTTATCGATGCAAGCTTCTTCAGTGATGAGTAAGTGAATCATCGTCATAACTTGATATAGATTGTATTATTAATTATTATGCTAAATAATACAGATGATAATATATCCACTTTGACGACCTCTGTGGCTCAGTGGGTCAAGCTCAAGCCGGAGGTAGCGGGTTCAAATCCCGTCAGGGAACAAAAAGTTTTCTGTGTTCCTGAGCCATGAATGTGTATTAAATATTAAAATATGTGTATAATATCATAGAAATCTTAAATATATGTATATTATAAAAGTATTAAATATATTTCCGTTGTCTGTTGCCCGTAACACAAGTTCTTCGAGAACTTACCACGGGACCAGATTGACGTGGTGTAAAAGTGTCCATAGATATAATTATAATTATTATCCATTAGTTTATGAGTTTATTCGTATATTCCTATGTTATTGAATATAGGATCCTATGTCCACTAGATGGGGATGGACCAAATTCACAGTGACTCTCCGTGCAGATTGATCTTTCATTTCTCCAAACTAAACCTGTAAAACTTGTAACCTCAGTGACAACCCTACACGATCTACGTAGTTCTTCTTAGTATTTCGATTTTACGTCTGAACGTTTTAATTATATACTCTTTGCTCACGGCGCCCTGCTTGCGTAAGTCGCTCACGTTTTAGTAGGGTCGAGACACAGATTTTAGATAAAGAATAAAAAATCAGTTATTTCTTTTGCAACCAATAATATTTTTTTTATTATTTCAATACTTAACTAAACAAATATTCGCAAGAGTGTGATTGACCTGAAAATAATCATGCTGGCCAGTCCCTTGAGAAAAGTACACGTCAATGGGCCATTTATATAATTAGATTGTGTTAATAAAATTATACTTTGCCAAGCCCTACAATATTCCAATTAGTTTCTATTTTAATCATCCTGAAATAAACATTACATGCGTATTACTAAATGTATAAACTGTTAGGTAATTTATGTTCTTAGTGTCTCAGTTTCGTTGGTGTCACTTAAATTTAAAAACAGCTAGCCGACACCAAACACTCAGCAGAATTAATTAAATCTGAAACGAAAGGTAAAATAAAATAATGAAGTGAGAGCGTTGTACATTTCGCCCTAACGTTAGATGTTTCACATAAAAAGACGGCCGTCACGCTTGGCAGATGTGAAACATTTAAAAATATATGGAATAAAATATATGACACGTCATGCGGTTTACCGTCACGGCATTCAAGTCGATTGTACTGTCAATACTACTATCATAACATGCTTGCTGTAGTAAAATGACCGCATTTTTTTTTTCAGGTACAGTTAAGCCATTTCGCCTCTGGTTCCATACAGATAGCGTCGAGTCCCCCGTTGACGCTGACAACAGAGGATTTTGTCTTAATTTCGTACAGCAGCCATGTACCAACAATGTTTTGTAAATGTCATTCTTATTATTTAAATAAAAATATATGAAAACGTCTTCTATGTTTTATTCGAATCTTATAAACCAACATAGTTTAGAATACTAAAGAGGTGCCCCGGATCTAATGAGCAAACAGGGCACCTCAACGGGTAGTCAGTCCCTCGTGGGACCGACGCCATCTGTCCCGAACCACAGAACAACCCCTCCCAATGTCAGGACAGTACAATTCTTATAAGAGGCCCTACCGCCACATCAAGGCCTGAACCATGGTGGGGTAAGTATGTACCCTAATACACGATACATTAATACAACTAATATTACAAATGTGAAAGTAAATTTGTTTGTTACACTTTCACGCCGAAACTACTAAACCGATCATCATGAAACTTTGTGCACATATTTTTCTAAGTATTAGAAATAACATTTTATGAAAAAAAGAAAATAACTAAAATTTTATCTTGCGCAGACGAAGTCGCGGTCACCAGCTAGTATTATATATAGCTAGTAGCTAGTATAACTTAAATACATATATACTGTAATTGTCACATCAAATAAACTCTTCGAAGATTGATGACGGCCTTAATGTTATCACGTGACGCCTCTAGAGTCTAGATCCATCTTAACTAGATACCCTTACTATATTTTTATACTCTACTGAAAAGAGAGACACTGTAATAATCAAATATCGTTTTTCGTGACTGGAGGTATTAATTATAAAAAGTAGAACTTTATTCCAATATAGAACAATTAACTCCTCTTTAAATCAATTTGTAGATAGCAAATGTGTAGCTAAATGGTATAAAATGTACATGTGCTTTAGAAGGGATGCCCCAGACGTTAAAACACGTCACACACTCAGGAGAAAGGATGGCCGTTGGGCCAATAAGGTTCCAGAGTGGAGGCCACGTTTAGGTAGGCGAAGTGTTGGTCGACCTAATCCAGGTGGGAAGACGATCTCCGTGCGGTGGCCGGTCCGTGTTGGATGCGGATGGCAAGGGATTGGCCGTCTTAGCGTTCATTTAGGGAGGCCTATATTCAGCAGTGGACGGATAGAGGCTGATGATAATGATGATGATGACGATGACGATGATGATGATACATCCGTATATTCAATAATTACTACATAGTATAAAACAAAGTTGCTTTCTCTGTCCCTATGTCTCTATGTCCCTCTGTATGCTTAAATCTTTAAAATTACGCAACGGATTTTGATGCAGTTTTTTTTATTAGATAGAGTGATTCAAGAGGAAGGTTTATATGTATAATAACATCCATTAAATAGTGGACAAATACTGTTATTTTTGAGGTTTCTAATGTGATGTCGTAAATAAACACATTTTTTGCACTTACATTGCAAACGCTGGATGAACACTAACAGATAGATCAAAATTATGTACTACATTATTGTACACCTTAGAAATATCTACAAAAAAATCCGCGATGGCATATGTGTATCTCTTAAGGTAAATCTTATACTGTATCCGTTTTAATACTTAAAAAATGGGCAATTATAAAATGGTAGTTGGAAAGCTATTTACACAAATGTGGTATTAATCCTTATCGTTTTAAATATGTTACTTAGCTTGAGCGTTTCATGAAGTATGTTTTCCCGTTTGCACCATGCAAATGAAATGCATATCTTAGAAGATATAGCAAAATCAAAATAATGCGACACCGTGATTTTGACCGAGCCGCGCGAGCCGGGCGCTCCGTGATGCCGCGCCTCGCGCCCGAGCCAGACCGAGCCCCGGTTCCGAAAGTTAGGATAATAATAATTATTATTGCATCAATGTAATATGGTAGAATTGTGTATCCTCAATATGCCTACTGAAAAGTCCGCGATGGCATAATATGTCTATATTATGTTAAATATAACATACTACCTAATCCATTTTAATACTTTAAAAATTGGCAATCTTAAAGCGGTAATGTAAAAGATATTTACAAAAATACGGTATTAATCACTTCATATTATAAAATAAAGTCCTACGCCCGTCCATAGATAAATAATCATCATCAATCCGTGTACGGCTGTACATCTAAGTTAACGCGGGCGAAGCTGCGGGCAACAGCTAGTATAATAATAATATAATCATTTTATTTATTTTGTTTTGCTTGATGAACAGGCGCGTTAAAACCAGATAACCCCGGTTTGATCCCGCCAACCATAGACATATTATATAGATAACTAGCGGACCAAACATTTCTCCCAAATAGGCACAAAATTTCCATACTTTATAAACATTATTGTAACTATGCCTGTTAAATGGATTTTTTTTTCTAACATACCTTTTAGTAGGTTATGTCAAATGTCACAATGTTTTATAATGATTCTAATAAAAGTTGTCAATTGGGCAGGTTTTTTTCATGAAAACGCGAACAACACAACGCTATATACCGGTTGTATCTTCATATCATTCATGAACGAAGTCAAAAATATACTCAAAATAATTTATTTATAAATATAATATTTTGAGGTATGTATATTGATTTCAGTGTCGACATCATGAATTTATCATATGTGGGTACATATAATTATATTTTGAATAATAGCTTGAATGTATAGATTTCTTCAATTTATTTATTCCTGGTAAATATAGTATAATGTATTTCACTTCATTGTCGCCTCCCAACATACCCCTCTTATAAAAAGAGGAGACAAAAGAGGGAGACAAGGGACGAGGATGGGAACCTCATCCCACTGTACTGTTCCGAACGTTGGGAGTTACACAACAGAACAACCTTTCTGTGGAGGTGGCGTCGTCCTTTGAAGGAATAACTAACTGAGGTCCGGGGCACCTCACCAAAGACGGCATTGGTGGCACTCGCCGGGTTTTAGTGTGTAGAGCTGCGTCAACCTTATCACCTTTCGGGCGCAGCGAGTCCCTCATACCCGCCAGGGGAGACCCCGGCGGGATTCCTCAGAGCATTTCCGGCGTAAAAGAAACAGGAATGTGATTGTTGAAAAAATATTTATAATCTTAAGTAATTTAATTACAATATTTTTAAAGTACATAACAATAACCCAAAATTAAGTATAATTCCACTAACTTATTAACAAACTACTTGCAGCATATGGTCGTCTCAAGACTGTGAAAACAAACATACATAACTCAAACTTATCCCAGGGCATAATGAAGTTATCGAACAAGCGAGTTTAAGTGGCGGAAGATAGTTCGATTGCAATGAACATATTTGAGTAGTAATATTCTCGGCTCAACGATGGCTTAATGTAAAACGCTCTTGACTCGTCTAATATTGAAGTTCATGATTGCTATTTTACAACATTTAACTATAATAAATGTAGGTTTGTAAGTTTGGATGTGTGTTGGTCTTTCACGGCAAAGCGGTTGAACCGATTTGGCTGAAAGTTGAAATGATGGTGGTATATATAATGTATAACGTAGGCTACAATTTATCCTGAAAAATTCAAAATTCCTACGGAAATTATATTTGCCTTATTATTATTAGTAATTGATAATCACATCAATTCGTATGCCAAAAAACTATGTAATTGTCAAACCCACAACTTTTGTATGTACTGGCTGGACGCAACATAAGTTATTCAATGTAGTTTATAGAAATGTTTTACTCATTGTAGACACAAATTTTATAATAATCGAGATTTATAGTAATTCAATAATAAAATTTATTAAAAATCGAGTGTAAGTAATATTTATAGATACTAATATTATTAGTGCCTATAAATATTACTTACTCTCGAGCTCAAAGAATCCGGGTCACTTAGAAACCTATTAATCTCGGAAACTAAGAATGCTAGCTAGCTAAATGAAATAAATTGTGTTCAAGGAAAGTTATAAAATTTATGAGTCACTACATTTTATTTATTAAAAATTACATGTAGAAAAAACTGCTGATCTCGCCCTAAAATAAAAAAATCGGTTGTCTGTAAATTTGGTTTACTGACGATAGTTGAACGTGACAACGTCATAAGAAAATGGAACGCCTCAGAGCGAGGTAACGCCGCATGAGTTATGTTTTTTCGTGCGTGCAGCCAGCTCCATCGAATTATAAGACGTTGTCACGTCAAAAATCGGTTGTCTGTAAAGTCGGTTTACTGACGATAGTTGAACGTGACAACGTCATAAGAAAATGGAACGCCTCAGAGCGAGGTAACGCCGCATACGTCATGTTTTTTCGTTCTTGCAGCCGGCTCCATCGAATTATAAGACGTTGTCACGTCAAAAATCGGTTGTCTGTAAAGTCGGTTTACTGACGATAGTTGAACGTGACAACGTCATAAGAAAATGGAACGCCTCAAATTCAAATTCAAATTCAAATTCAAAATTCTTTATTGTTAGATGTAGTACATACAATAGATAGATCTTACAAGTATAAACAGTCCTTACATCTTACCATAACTATGGTGTACAATAATTTTTAACATTATGATGTAAATATTTTTTACATTTTTGACATTACGATTTTCTTTAATTTTTATACATCGTATTGCTTACTCGTGCTTCCATTACAGCGTTTACACGGTTTGGCAAGTTCCATAAACGATTTTGGGAAATATTCTCCCATTCTTCTGTGAGAGTAATTTTGAAACGTGATTAGTTTTACTGGTTTCGTTGCTTTACGCATTTCCCTAGCTCGTCCTAAGCATGCTCGGGTTGATATCCGGGCTGCGTACTGGCCACTCCATACGAGTAATGTTTATCTCTTGAAAGTAGTCATTTACAATCTAGTCTTTATGATATCGGGCATTGTCATGCGTCAGACAGCCGGTTTCTAGCATTGTGAGAAAGCAGTTCAATTTTTATTTTTTCGTTTCAAATCTTTGCAATTGGTTGAAACTTTTCAAGGCCAAAAGTGTCATCGTCATCATCAAAAACAACCTTTATCTGTCAACTACTGATCATAGGCCTTCTTCAATGCACGCCAAGATGGCCGATCCCGATGGCAAACGTGCCACCTGATGGTAAGTGCTCAACGTCGCCCATGAATATAAACTAGATTAATTGGAACTAGCCTACTGCTACTATTTAAACTGTTACATAATATTAGGATGTTAAGTCTCGATGCCTGTCTTGCCCTTCTCTCCGAAGCACAGCAAAGCTGTTTCAAAGGAGAAACAAGCAAGATGGTGGGTATCAATGCAGCCGGGAACGTGGCATAGAGCATCCCTCACATTGGTTTAATTCCTTACCAATCGGATCCAACACGGACCAGTCACAAAAGCTTAACCTGAAATATTTCAGACATAACGCCTGTGCCTTTAAAGTCACACGAGCCGGTTGCCGGGTAGCCGGCGCCGGGTATCCGGTAGCGAAATGTATGGGCATGTATGGCAGCTTTCACACGTACTGGCGTGATTAATAAATAAATAAATAAAAAATAAAAATCTTTTATTTCTCAAGCATAAACAGTATAGTAGGTACATTGTAGAGAACAACCTTTTAAGCATAACAATGCTTGTGCCAGGTTATCCCGCTCTTCCTTTCACTATTAGGATTACTGTATAATAATAATAAATTAACAGTTATTAAATCTTAAAAAACAAAACAAAAGATAAAAATTCTAACAAATAGGTAATTGAAAATGTTAAAAATAATGATAAGGATATGAATGCCGCCTGTGTGTGTGTGTGTGTGTGTGTGTGTGAACGTGTGTGTGTGTGTATGTGTGTGTGTGAGCATGTGCGTGAACGTGTGTGTGTGTGTGTGTGCGTGTGTGTATGTGTGTGTGTGTGTGTGTGTGTGTGTGTGTTTGTGTTTGTGTGTGTGTGTGTGTGTGTGTGTGTGTGTGTGTGTGTGTGTGTGTGTGTGTGTGTGTGTGTGTGTGTGTGTGTGTGTGAAGTTATTAAGTATGAATGAATATAGATAAATAAATAAATATATGTATGTTTCATAGTGATATAATTTTAGTTAAGTTTTCGGTATCTTCATAACTTAGCATCATCAACCAGTTAGTGAGGGTATTTTTGAGATCTCTCGTTTTTATTGAGTGTATGTCTAATATATTATTTGTTTTATTATAAAGGTAGCCCGATTGATAGTAAAATTGGCGACTAGCAAAACATGTTTGAATAACTTCATGAGGTATTATTACTAATTGCTTTCTTCTTTTATTCTGTTCTAGAGGTTTATACGGTAAGTATTTATGAACTCTGAGTAGGATATTTAGAATATATAACTTTCTAGCTGAAAGAAGCGCACAATCAGTATATAGTTTCGCAGTTGGATATCTGAAAGGTTTATAGTAAATAAATTTTAATAGTGATCTTTGGGCTCTCTCCAGTACTAAAAATTTTGATTTTTGTGCTGCTCCCCAAATAGGGATACAGTAACAGAGTATTGATTGGGCTAGTGCAATATAAATTCGTTTTCTTAGTAGTTCTGATGTTATTTCTCTCAGTTTTCTGAAAATCCAGATAAGTTTTCTAATCCTGCCAGCAATCAATTCGATATGCGGGTGCCATGATAACCTCTGATCGAGCATCACTCCTAAGTATTTAGTTGAGCATGATCTTTTAATTGTCGGACAGGAACATACAGATTTCATGTAACCACTAGTACATTTATGTATTTTAATATCAAATTCGCTGGCAGGTTGAGTACTATTTAGAATCGAAAAACAAATGTAATTCGTCTTGGCTACGTTTATTGTTAGTAGGTTGTCTTCGAGCCAGCATGCAACTTTCTTTAAACCATTTTCTGCATTTTGATGTACCATGTCCCAATACTCTCCACCAAAGAGCAATGCGGTGTCATCAGCATACGAGTATATTTGGGCTCCATGGATCTTAGAAGAACACAGTTCATTGATGTAGACTAAAAATAGTGTGGGGCCCAAAACACTGCCTTGAGGGACGCCATACGTGACATCAGAATCATCACTAACAGTCTGATTAATTTTTACAGTTTGCTTTCTGTCACTTAGGTAACTGCAAATAAGTTTAAGACTAACATCTCTTATGCCCACATCTTGTAATTTATTTATTAGAATTGGAATAGAGACTGTGTCGAATGCTTTGCGAAGGTCTAAAAATACTGCAAGACATTTATGTCCTTTATCAAGGAACTTAACGATAGATGTAGTTAAAGCTAATACTGCATCTTCGGTGGATTTGCCTCGTCTAAACCCATATTGAGAGTCGGATATAATATGGAACTTTTCAAGATAATTTAAGAGCCTTTTATTGATCAGTTTTTCTAAAATCTTTGCTATTGCAGGGAGAACTGAGATGGGTCTATAGTTGCTGACATCATCTCTAGTTCCGTTCTTATATATTGGGGTTATAATAGCTTTTTTCAGAGAAGATGGAAATACACCCTGTCTAAAGCACAAGTTTGTTATGTGACTAATTATTGGTACTATAATAGGTTTTATTTGCTTTAAGAATATAGTAGGAATCTCATCCGGCAAGTCCATATACTTCGCTACCGGATACCCGGCGCCGGCTACCATGCAACCGGCACGTGTGGAGAGGCACTAACAGTTTAAAGAAGACTCATTTCATATATAAATCCATGAATTATTTTTTCCCACTCATAAAAAGTGTTATTTCAAAATGTTCTATCAAAGTAAGAAGACCTGTTAATTTTCCATTTAATTTAATGGAAATAATCATTTATTTTATTCTGTTACTTCAAGTATGTGTAATTTAAATCGAAAATGTTAATTGCATATATACAAAACGCGTAAAAGTTCAAAACAAAACATATATAATTGTTCAGGCATAAAATTGAAGTTCGTAACAGCCAATTAAACATGGCGTTAGATCAATGATTATGTCATTAAAGCTAGCAACAGGCGTGATAATTGCCACAAACCGCTGAGATGACGCAGATTTCATGATAGATGAACTACGCAAGCGCCAATTGAATAGAACCTTACGTAATCTTTGTAGTATTTTTTATTACAGGCTAAGCCCACTACTTGTTCCTACTTCATCTCTTGTGTAAACAGGTACCACCGAATGACCCTTTGATACTATCTTAGGGATTCCGAAGTATACGTTAAACGTTCCGAAGTAAAACTGAGTTGGAATACGTAATGCTAAATTCATAGGAAAAAGTCACGAGAGTAAGAAAAATTTTCCAGTTTCCCTCCCCAATCAAAGTGTACACTTAGTACAGTTTTTCTATGTCATAAGGAGACAACTAAGCAGTTGGACAGTTTTTAACGCCTGCTCTGAGCACTGCTCTGAGGTATCCCGCGGAGGAGTGAGTCTCCCAGGCGGGTGTGTGGGACCCGCTGCATCCGGAAGCTGGTAAGTAGACGCAGCTCGACCTTTCCGAGTTCCGCCTTTGATGAGGTGCCTTGGATCTATTGAGCAAACTGAGCACCTCGACGGCTATAGTCAGTCCTTCAGGGGACCGACGCCACCTCCACAGAGGGATTATCCCACACCACAGAACAACCCCTTCCAACGTTAGAACAGTACAATTGGGTGAGGTTCCCGTCCCGTCACCCCTTGCTCCCTGCTCTTTTGTCCGCTCTTCATATAAGACGGGTAAAAAGAGCCCTCTCGGCTCAATTCGCTTCGCCCAAGGTGCTGGGCTCACCCTAGGCTACTGAGCCCCACCGCCACGTCAAGGCCAGAGCCATGGTGATAGTAGATAATTTCCCTTAACCATTATCGAGTTCTAGTCGAACGTACGCAGGCCACATCTATTGTACAATATTTACAGATCATTAAACGCTATCCACTCCCTGCTTAGCTGTAAAAGTCAAGTTTCAGTGTGGAGCATTTGACCAATTACCCATTTTTAAGCCAATTTACTGCGTCTCAGATGTGCATTCAGATATATTTTCCAGTAATTTGCAATTCATGTAATGGGATTCCCTACAACGACATATCGAGTTTAATATATAAACACATATATAACGCATATAAGGCCTGAACTATGGTGGGGATGTAGTGAAAATAATGGTACCATCAGGATAAACAATGCTGTTAAAGTTGCCTGGGCTGGTCCCGAGGGTTCAGCTCAATTTTTACGGCATTTCCTGGCACGCACGACCTCTACATGGAACTAGCTGCAACCTATGCTATTTTTGAACCGATATTCATATTTGAAAAGCCGGCATCGCACCTGCTAATCCTCTGGTGTAACGGGTGATCTATGGATATCTTTTATCACTTACCACCAAGCGAAACGAATGTCCGTTTGTTTTAAATAAGTTCAAAATAATTAACTAGCTTACTACGTAATGTAATGGGAGTAGTGACGATAACAAAAAAACTGACGTAATAACAATTCAACCAACCAGCGATCTGTGTGTACGTCCCATAGGCCAATCATCCATCAATGGTCATCAGTCGGCTAATCAGTGCGCAGAACCAGCACAGGACACATTTGGCGAAATTTGTTTTCATACAAAACACATAGCATTACCGCACACACATATATTACACATATTTAATACAAACCCATGACCCAGGAACACAGAAAACTTTTTGTTACCTGGCGGGATTCGAACCCACTACCTCCGTCTTGAGGGCAACACCCTAACCATTGAGCCACAGATGTCGTCAATAGTATAAGATATAAGATATAAATAGTAATATTCGTAAGTAGACCCAAACACTGCCACTCCCATAGCATGCAGATTCTTGACATCCTTCCAACTACCACCCGGGCTGCTACGGTCACGGCTTTTTTTTCTTTAACGTCGGGAAATGCTCTGAGGCATCCCGCGGGTACGTGGGACTCGCTGCGCCTGAAAGCTGGTAAGTGGACAGCAGCTCTACCCACTAAAACCCAGCGAGTGCCACCAATGCCACCTTGGGTGAGGTGCCCCGGATCTAATAAGCAAACAGGGCACTTCAACGGCTAGTCATTCCCCCAAGGGACCGACGCCACCTCCACAGAGGGATTGTCCCGCACGACAGAACAACCCCTCCTAACTTCGGTACAGTACATTGGGGTGAGGTTCCCGTTCTCGCCTCTTGCCCCCTGCTCTTTTGTCCCCTCTTCTTATAAGAGGGGTACAAAGAGCTCACTCGGCTCAATTAGCCGCTGCCCAAGGTGCAGCGGCTCACTCTAGGCTACTGAGTACTCAAGGCCTGAACCATTGTGGGGACAATCACAGCTAATATAACCTGGAACAAGGAGACGTTTTCTCTTACTGCCGTCCATAATTTTGCTCCTAATGATCTTGCTAAGCAGGGTGTGTAGCCAAACGGTGGACGTATCGGGGCCTGTAGACAAAGTGACATCGCTTTGTAGCCGAAATTCGTTATTGTCTTTGAGATAACGATAATAATTTTAAGCCAATGATCAATCAAAGATCGTGACAGTGCAACGACAACAACTATCAAGTGTCAACAAAGTCCGACCAGAAGTGTCAAATCGGACCAAAAAATGAAAATTAATATCTATGTAAATAGACCTCATACAAATACAACATAACTCATAAAAATTGTGAAAATGTTGCCCTCCATGGCCCACGCCCACGGATAACGAATCAATAATAAAATAACATAAGTGTTCGATAACCAATTGACAGTTTATGATTTTGTTACGAATTTTAACATTGTCTACCAACTTGCGATAACGATAACGAGTGACATAATTGACGACGGCTTATGTCAATCCCATACATTTTATTCTTTTCGAACTTCGTTATCGTTTTTTTAATGTTACTTTGTCTAAGGCCTCTGTAGTACTGCTATCGGTCGTGAATACATGCCACCATTCCTCTGCCATCATGCGGTGAAACCGATTTCTTATATAAAATTTATCATAAAGTATTATTATTATTATTCGGAGCCCGTGAGCCCATTTTAATTTTCTTTTTTTATTTGGAGCTTCTTAACGAAGTTGGAAGATCAAACAATTTGTGACCTACAAATGATAGTTTAAGGGTCTCAAGTCTCTTATAATTTAATATTCTTAGATCGTTTACACAAAGGTATAATAAAATAGAGCTGAACACAATACGCTTAGGTAATATAAAAAATTTCATCATAATACAAACTATTAATAAACTAAAATTATGAGTTATCTGTTCCATTACAAGAACTTTAGAAGAGGCCTTACTCCCATTTCAGAGCTATTAATTATATCTAATAAACACTTGTCACCTAAGTTAAGCCGATAAAATAAACTTGTAAGATCATATCGTTCTAAAAACGAGATGCTTATACTGTCTAGTGATATCGAATATACGACGAAAGTTTAATTTTTTTATTTAAAGATAAATTTTCGGCCTGCTTATAATGAATTTCACATGATGTATTTATAATCACTATTCAGTGGAGAAATCATCAATCCTTCATTCTCCTTGTATATACATTCGCCTCCTGATACGATACGACCACCCTGATCTACTCCACGTGTATGCCTATGCTCTCGGTCTTTCTGTTTTCCTCAATCCTACCTTCCATAATATTTATTGATGATTTAAACGGGTCATGTCGTAAAATAATAATAATATGTTGAGACAACTCACATACGGCCATCTGATCCCAATATAAGCCCAGCATTTTCTTATGGTAACCAGACAACTGATATATACTTCTAAATACATAATATATATTATAGATAAACTACACCCAGACATAGAACAAATGATCATGCTCATCACACAAACATTTGTCCTGGGTGGAAATTGAACCCAAGACCTTCTGGTTTAGCAATCAGGGTCAATAGCCACTAGACCAACAGGCCAGTAGGTGGCTAATCAAATTTCTAGCCAGGACTTTTATAGTATTCATATTATATTACAGTATTTATATTAGAAGAAATTTGTATGTATAATAAAACAGAAAACTGTAAAAGGTTAAAAAGGAAATAAAAATACTTCAATTATAATAATTATCATATCGGATAGACAGTATGGCTACGATCATTAGCTTCTTTCGCTTATATTAAGTTCATAGGCCTACGCAGCTACGCATCCGCTACGATCACGGCTACGAGTAATACCAAGTAACTGCGAGATGCTCAGAATTGATAAATTAATTCCAGATATTTTTTTCTAATGTCTACGCGAATTTTACTTTTTATAATGAAACAATTTTACGGATTTTATCGCGGTTTATTTAGATTTTTACAAGCCCGACAGTTTGGATACTTTACAGCAACCATGGTCACGGGAGAACTGAGGTGACAGATGTCCTAACGTTACAAAGTTATTCGAAACGACCGTATGATATATCAATATTTTAATTACTCCTCTCTAGTTTCGATTGGATTGTAATCTTAATGAACCGTGATAAAATCCGTAAAAAATGTTTCATTATAATGAATTAATTTCAGAATATTCCTTTATTATGTTTTCTTGCTATTAACATCATCATTGGTCTTCTTACTAGGTAATGTTAAAAAATACTACCACTTACTTAAAAAAAGTTAAAAAATAATAAGTTACATTTTTATATACTATTTTATATAGTTAAATATTTTATTTATATACAGTTTTAAATAATTATACAGTTAAATAAACACACAGGCCCTTAGGGATACAAACTAAAATTTCGCACTCGTATTTTTCGTATGGCGTTACTGGGCGTTGGCATTCACGAAGGAAAGATTTTAATAAATTCATTGGGGATGTAAGTCGATATGGAACTTTATATTCCGTAAAAAGGCTCACTTAAAATATTTTTAAAGAATTCTTATTTTCGTGAGTTTTTTTTTAAATTAAATCTCAGGCGTTTTAAGTATTTTGTTTTGTGTTTGCTGATAATATAAACGTTTATACTATATAGTCATAAGGTTTAGGATTCTTTAAAATATATTATAATATATTTTATTAATACTTTATTTGAAAAAAAAAAAACATTTTAGAAACTTTTTTAAGAAGAGGACTCAGCAGTAGACGAATGGAGGAGATTGATGATGATGATAATATTTATTAATTGTCAGATTCATTTATTCGTTAGACATATTTCAATTTAATTTTTTCATTATTATTTTTTTGGGATGTGCTAATTTTTGGTTTTGAAAACAATTTTTAATTTAGATTATACTTAGTTGTGGGGTTCATTTATTTACCTTTGGGATTCGGAAGACAAATACATATACCAACCGTCGACATCACGACCACCGAAGCAGAAGATAGACACAAAATATATTGCAGAGGAAATCCAGAGCCAACTTTGACGGCGTTTACCCCCGTGTTAGCTCAGAAGCCCATAGCTATATATATTATGGCGGCTGCCATAATAGATTTTGTGAGCAAAAAACCAACACCAAAACGACAACAACAACAACCACATAAAAATGAGACCACAACAAAAGGGCAAATAATAATATAATGTCTATGGACGCATGAAGCAAATGGGCATAGTCCAGGAGCCTCATCACAAGAAAGTCGTTAAGTTAGAGGACTATCTTACCAATGCCTTTACCGAATACGCGTCGCTAATATCTGCCACCAAAGTTGTGAAGATCAGGGAATGCAGGCGAATACTGGAGGCAAGACATCGCTTGACGTCCCGACGTTGGGAGGGGTTGTTCTGTGGTGCCGGACAATCCCTTTGCGGAGGTCGCGTCGGTCCTTTGCGGGACTGGCTAGCCGTCGAGGTGGCCTGTTTGTTTACTAGATCCGGGGCACCTCACCAAAGGCGGCATTAGTGGCACTCGCCGGGTTTTAGTGGGTAGAGCTGCGTCTGCGTTTAGGGGGAGATCCACTCCCCCGCGGGATTCCTCAGAGCATTTCCCGGCGTAAAAAAAAAAGTCATGCCATCGCTAAAAAACGGGCTATCAGGTAGAGGTAACTATCTATAATAACATGAACTCAAAAACGATAATGGGGAACCAGATCAGACAACACATGACCGCATACAACACCACAGCGGGCATCGTTCCCCTCGACAAAGAGGCCACGCCCAAGAAAGGTGTACCAATATTCAAGACACCGAGAAAAATCCCTATTGTAGTCACCACCACAAAGGCACGGAGATCTGGTTGGATAACAGGATCCTACAACAAGCCAAAAAAAACACCTAGATTATTGCCAATTTTGACAAAATAAAGAATACCGTCGTGACAGCCACGGTAGATACGAGGAAGGAATTAAGGGAAGAGATTGCAAGCCACGCAGGAGCAGACGCTAGGAACAGGGTCCACACACTGGCTTCAGTATTCGCTAATGGGCCAAGGAATTCGAGAAAGTCGAGTGCAAACGACTTATTGTGGATGAAGCACTCATAAATCACTTCGATTCCAGTGTGATGGTACTTAAGATCTTTAAAGCCGAAGAGTTGCTCCTAATTGGAGATATCAAGCAACTACCATACATAAAGCGTGAAAATCTTTTACCGGTCCACTTCTATCTATCTTCTCTATACTATCTAAATTGATAACACCGATTACAAAATAACTACTGTTATAGTTACCCATCGATGCCCGCAAGACGTAAGATATGCCCTCAGAGATTATCCACAAAGACATATTATATTCTTCCAGTAAGGTAGTGACATCACTCACCGTCCAGCCCCTGCTGGAGGTTAACATCATTAAAAACAATCCAAAAACGCTTTTCCTAACATAAACTCAAGTAGAACAGCAGACCCTAAAAGACCGAGGGTTCCGGGTGGGAGAAGAGATCAAAGTCCTGACAATGCACTAGGCACAGGGACTCTGCTACAAAACGGTTTATATAGTAAAGAGTAAAATCCGGAAAATAAAACTATATGACGCGCAGCGTCTCACGCAGTTGTACTGCGTCATAATATAGTTTTATTATTATATCCCTCTCGCGTCACACCAAGAATTTCGCGTACTACACCTTTTTTTTTCTTTTACGCAGGAGCTCGCAATTACATCTGGCGCAGCTCAACAGGAAGACAAATAAAAAAAATATTTTTACCCTAACGAGTTTACGAGTGAATCACTAGGATCCATTCCCCGCGACAAAAATAATAATAAACTATGAGTACGGGGAGTCGATCCTAGAATCCACACCCCGTGACAGGGACTAATATACTAACGGTGACTAAATAAGAGGAGCCTAGAATCACCTACTTGAGCGCGCGTGACCACCATCCACTGCTCATATAATTTACCACCCACAAGTGTCAAGTATAGAGACGGTGCCCACTGAGTTTCTTGCCGGTTCTTCACTAGAGGGGACTAGGATTTAAACCAGTGGTAACATCCTCTCTCCCTCTTCCACGTCGGTGGCTCCTCATAGGCTCAAAATTATTCATCATCAAACCAAAAATTAAGTCATCACTCATCAAAACTTAATCTAACAATGGAGCGGTCCAGTAGCCTGCAGAGAATTTCGCGGGCCGGGCCAATTAAGCGCCCGGACAAATAAAACCTTTGGGTATTATATTATCTCTTTTTTAAGTGAGTCAAAATATCATACTTAGACAGGTAGTAATAAATTATTTAAAAGATAATGTTTTTTATGTTAGTTGGATAGGCAAACTGGCAAACGTGCCACCTGATGGTAAGTGGTTGACGTCGCAATCCAACACGGTGACCCTTTAATGGATAAAGGGGCACAGTGGCTCAAGGTGTAATGATGCAGCGGACGAGCTGGCCAAACGTGGAGCTAATATGGAGGTCAAAGGCAATGAACCAATGACCCCGCTACGCCCTGGGTTAAAATGCACACAAATACACAGCACAAGGAACTCTGGACGAGCAGAGACGATTGTAGACAAGCAAGGAAAGCGATGCCAATAGGCAACCCACGTGTCTCTCGTCAATCAATGCTCCTAAAACGATCAGAACTGCGCCTGTTAACAGGCTCCTTAACAGGACATGGACATTACAACAAACATCTTTTCACTGTAGGTGTTACGGAAGGTCCGCTATGCAGAGCCTGCGTATCAGAGGAAGAAACAGCAGCCCATGTACTACTGGAGTGCACAGGAGTAGCACTGTTACGGGCTGCCCATCTCGGGTGCCCGAGAACACTCCCAGAGATCTGCGCTGAAGTCAAGAGACTGCTGGCATTCTTGCGGGAGCTTAACTGGCAGTAGGGAGTGCTTCAGGCTCACAGCACGCAAAATAGGCGCACAAGCGTCGAGTTGCGGATACCAGCCTGACCTCAAGTATCAAGTATCAAGTAAGTGGTTGACGTCGCCCATGAACAGAAACTAGTTTACCTAGAGCGAGCCCAGGCAACTCATCTATGTGTTGTCTATCCTGAGACATAAGATGTTAAGTCTCGGTGCCAGTAATTACACTGCCGGTCTTGCCCTTCTCTCCGAAACACAGCAAAGCTGTTTCACGGGAGAAACAATCAAGATGGTGGTACCCATGCAGCCGGGAGCGCGGCACAGCGCTTCCCTCTCACCGGTAATGTGTTTAATTACAATAAAGCTATAGTTGCTCTGATCTGAGGAGCAGACTCAAGTCCGTCAGTTTGTAGATTCTGAACCAATCTAATGAAGGGTATTAATACAACAGTGTCTTGAAAATGACTAGCGAACAGACATTATCTATTTATTCATCTACATTGACGCGTGCGAAGCCGCGGGCAAAAGCTATTATAAGAATAAATTGATTATAAGTTGTAAGCACGAAAAATTAAAAAAACCCAATTACTTTATTACTTTGTAGGTTTCTTTAATTTTTGAAGTCGGGTTTTTATTTATTTTTTAATTTCCAATTTCTTATATTTTTGTGATTCCGAAATTCGATAACTGATTTTATTTGTCTGGAATATGGGTAGAAATGCTAAAAGAGTTCCTATATTCGACAGCGCCGTTATTATGAGACGAACAAAGAAAGAGTTTAAACTAATAAGAAAAAACCAATTTCGAATTGTGTTAACAATATATTATATTATACATGTAATTTAAAGAATTCGCGGTGGAATTGCTGCCATATATTAAATCTTCATCAGAATATCATTAAATTAGAATGGATATTATGAGGCCGCGTTTTGGTAGACGAAATGTTGTTCGGCCTTTAACTAGGTGGGAAGACTACACGGACGACACGGACAAGCCACAGCACGGCTCTCCGTGCTGTGGCTTGTCCGTGTCGTGGCAAGCGATCGGTCATCTTGGCGTTCATTGAAAGAGGCTTATGTTCAGCAGTGGACGGATAAAGGACGATGATGATGAGCACGACGACCTCGACATACTATGATGTGCAACCAAAGTATATACAATCATCATTATCATCAGCCTCTATCCGTCCACTGCTGAATATAGGCCTCCTTCAATGAACGCCAAGACGGCCGATGCCTTGGCACTCGGATCCAACACGGACCGGCCACCGCACGGAGATCGTCTTCCCACCTGGTTAATGGTTGACTAGCACTTCGTCTATCTAAACGTAGCCTCCACTCTGTAACCTTATTGACCCATCAGCCATCTCAGTAATTCTCCTGAGTGTATGACCAGCCCACTGCCACTTCAACGAGCTTATTCTGTGTGTGATATCGGTAACCTTAGTTCTCTCCCTGATGTCTTCGTTTCGAATCCTTTTTGTTAAAGAAACACCCAGCTTATCACGCTCCATTAGCACTCTGAGCTACGGTAAACTTTCGGACCAGTTGTAAATTTAGAGGCCATGTTTCAGCCCCGTAGGTTATCACGGGGTGAACACATTGGTCGAAGATTTTCAACTACACTTTGTATTTAGTATAAACAATTGTTTTTTGTTCATTTTACATCGACAAGTAATAAAATGAGCACATCATCTAGGTAAACTAAATCAATCAAATAAGTATTATTGGGAATAACTCAAAAACGGCTTGTTAAATTAAATTAATATGGGATGAACTTTAAACACTAACTTTCAAACAAAAAATAATTATCGAAATCCATTCACAATCAGCGCAGTAATTATGTCACATGACACATACATATATAAAACATACGAATTGTGAATCTACTCATATTATTGATGTCGGTTAAAAATGTAGAGCGCATTTACTGCAATATAGATTCATACAAATACTTGAATGCAAATACACTGTATGCATATTTATAAAATATTCGTAATATCTTTTAAAATATTGTGAAAAAAACGTTACCTTAAAATGTTATGAATATATTATACATTGTATATTTTGTGCAACACAAAATATACGCATCTATCGCCTACAAAACTTCACATTAACATAGAAATGAAAAATATATTGTATAAAGGTCCATGTATTTAAATGCGCGGAGAGATAGAGCGCATCTAGGTCCTTTATACATTTTATAACATAAGTTCTCGCATAAACGATAAAAGCGAGCCACTACAGCGATTCCACTCACTACGCTCGCAGTCTCCTACCAGTCGACTCCAATCTCTCGCAGTGGTCGGACGCAAGCGGCAACCCTGGCGCGTTACTCTGATTCCACGACTATGGTAGTCGCTGAGTCGACTGGTACGTATTTCCATCGGACACTCCGATCGCGTTTCTGTCACGTTCGATTCGACATATTTTTCTTTCCCATGTGAATTTTTAATCACATCCATAGAGTAGCGGTCAGTCGGTAAATTACCCTGAGTGTTACGCACGGCCGTTTATCGGCTTCCAATTGTATACATGTCGATGATAGAAATGTCCAGCCGACAACAACTGTACCCTACGATAGCAACATGTAATATATTTTTTGGCTTTCTCAAAATATAGAATGTGAAAAACTAATATTTTTTTTCTTTTTTAGCCAATGAAGATGTAGACAGTGAATCGAAGACATGCGGTAAGATCCTGGTGGTGCTTTCCTGGATCCTGGTGATCGTCACCATGCCATTCTCGCTGTTCATCTGCTTCAAGGTAGGTCGTAAATTAAGTACCTGGCGGTCAAAATAAATAGGAAATCTTTGAAATAGTTATTTAAAGTTTTACAATTTATTTATGCTCTGCGTTCGAAATTATGGAGATTTTAAGTAACTTTTGGAATACTTTAATTATTTAAATTATTTGCTTGCGTAACATTCCATTGTTAATATTATAAAACTTGATAATTGCGAAATTAAAGTAAACGTTTGTTATAAACTTGAATGTCATTAATGTTCCGGAATAGCTTCTGGCTATGTAGTCATACGTTGTTTATTGAAATCTGTTTGCTTTAGGCAAAGCTTGCTATGGCGCTTTATTTTGAAAACATTTTCAATGAAATAAGCGAAGTGCGCTCGCTTAGATATTCTTTCATTTTTTTTCAAATTAGTTAACACAGCATCTATCAATTATATTTTATGGTTTCAAAATAAGCTCGAAATATTCTAAATGCAACAAGCACTTACAACATAATATATAACATAACATAATATATAACATATATAATTGTTATTTAATATAATTAAGCATTCGTTAAAAAAATAGCCAATGATTAACTCAAGTAAAGGCTATATGAAAACGTAAGTTTTTATTATATAAACGAAACTATACAACAACCCGATACTTTTTATGTCTAACAGTATCATTATTTATAAGGTATTATTATTATACTGCTATGGGTCTTAAAGACTTGAAGACAAAGCGAACGACGTGGGAATTTTGGTGGCTGCGTGAACTATAAAATGGAGTAGGTATATGGGCCTATAAAGGCTGATGATGATTACGATTGTATATTCTACCTCAAAGAATCGTATACAATCAATTGGCAGCCTATTAGAAGCACCCCACCATGGTTCAGGCCTTGTCGTGGCGGTGGGGCTCAGTAGCCTAAGGTAATCCGCTGCACCTGGGCGAAGCGAATTGAGCCGAGGGGGCTCTTTGTACCCCTCTTATAAGAAGAGGGGATAAAAAAGCAGGTGGCAAGGGGTGAGGACAGGAACCTCACCCCATTGTACTGTCCCGATGTTGGGAGGGGTTGTTCTGTGGTGCGAGACAACCCCTCTGTAGAGGTGGTGTCGGTCCCCTGAGGGACTGACTAGCCGTCGAGGTGCCCTGTTTGCTCAACAGATCAAGATCCGGGGCACCTCACCAAAGGTGGAATTGGTGGCAGTCGCCGGGTTTTAGTGGGTTAGGCTACGTCCACTTCCCAGCTTTCGAGTCCCACATATCCGCCGGGGGAGACCTACTCCCTCGCCGGATGCCTCAGAGCATTTCCCGGCGTTAAAGAAAAGAAAAAATAAAGACTATTAGAAGCAGCCGTGGAATTAACTTGCATATAATAAATACCGTTTATTATTTTAAACCCAACTGTTTCTTATACGTGGCTTTATTATAAACCAAGAATATTGGATTATATACTTTTTAATAGATATTAAAAATATAAAACCTTTATATTATTTTTTTGATTTGAATATAATAATAAAAAATACCTTTAGAAAAGGGTATCTGTGTATGTTAAACTTGTTTTATTTTTACCTAATTCACAAACTCATATCACAAATATAAAAAAAACTGAAACATAAATACAAAACATCTAAACACAATTCTAATATACAATTGATGAACTGTGGTGGACGAAATTGGTAATCCGATTTCTGTATTTAGGTTTAAACTTTAATAAATAAAATAAAAAATAAATAAAAAAAAAATAAAAAAATAAAAAATTATTTCCTACAAATTAATTTTACATATAATTTTTACATTAACTTATCTTTAAACGCTTAACTAATTAAAATTAATACCTACTTATTTTGTTTATGTCCTATATTATGTAGCTTTACTGTTTTATTTACTAGTATTATTATACTTGTTTGACACTATATACTATTTAAACGCTTAACTAATTGATCTTAATACCTACTTATTCTTATTTATTTTCTATATTATTTACCTATAATTATTTTATTTACTATTATTAATATACTATATAATATTTGCTACTATATAATATTTACTACTAGATAATATTTACTATTATTGTTAGCTAGCTTGGTTAGATTTTAGATACCTAAATAATATAATTTGTAGGAACCCCATTATTGGGTGAAGGCCTCCTCCAAAGATGCCCATTTGTCTCTGTCCTGTGCAGTCTGTTTCCAGTTTGGGCTGGCTACTTTTTTGATCTCGTCGTCCCAGCGAGTCTGTGGTCTTCCTCGATTTCTTTTACCTGGAGGTCCATTCCAAAAAGTCACTTTTATGGTCCATCTTCGGTCTTTAAGCCTCGCGACATGGCCAGCCCATCTCCATTTAAGTTTTTGTGCGTATTTCAATGCATTTGTTGCTTTGGTTTTTGATCTTATTATTGTGTGTCGTATTTTGTCTGATTTCTTTAGTTTAAGCATGCTGCGCTCCAGTCCTCTTTGACAGTTGGTGATTAGATTTTTTACTTTTGAAGTGAATTTCCAGGTCTGGCAGCCATAAGTCAAACGTGGAAGAAGGCTGGAATTCATAATTTTTGTTTTTATGGTAATAGGCAGGCCACTTTTAAAGATTTCCTTTAAACTCCAATATTTATTCCACGTTTGTTGTATTCTTCTTTTCACTTCTAGTTCGTTATTTTTCGGATCAAAACTAATTTGCTTACCTAGATAGATGTATGAATCTGTATATTTGAGTGGCACTTTATCTATTGTTAATATTCTTCTCCGCCAATTTGTCATTGCCATAGTCTTAGAGAAATTCATTTTCAGACCCACCTTGATACTAGCCGAATGTAAAGTTTCCATCATTTGTTGTAACTGGGTGCTGGATTCTGATAACAGCACTAGGTCATCTGCGAATCTTAAGTGACTTATGTATTCGTCCTTTATATATAGGCCTGACTTACTCCAATCTATCTTCCTGAAGATAGCCTCCAGAATGGCTATGAATATTATTGGAGATAAGCCTTGCCGTACGCCTCTTTCTATAGCAAAACTTGGTCCTAGAGTTTCTAGCTTAATTTTGCCCATGTTGTTTTTATATACGCTCTTTATGACTTGTATGTATACGTCTTCAACTCCCTGCTATTTTAGGCTTTCCCATATACTTACATGTGTTACTGTATCGAATGCTTTTTGATAGTCAATAAACGCTATGTATAGCGGTCTTTGTTGTTCTTGGTACTTTTCAATGATTTGTTCAAGTGTGTGGATATGGTCCACTGTTGAGATACCTTTCCTGAAGCCTGCTTGCTCTATTGGTTGTTTTAATTCCAATGTGCTACTGATTCTTTTATTTATAATGGCTGAGAAGAGTTTGTAGAGGCTCGGGAGTAAGCTTATTGGTCTGTAGTTGCCAATATATTACGGATCACCCTTTTTATTTTCCCTTTATCACCCTTTTTTTATATAATATAAATTGA
This sequence comes from Helleia helle, assembly GCA_963853865.1. Lineage (NCBI taxonomy): Eukaryota > Metazoa > Arthropoda > Insecta > Lepidoptera > Lycaenidae > Helleia > Helleia helle. The sequence goes on from OY971420.1 coordinate 15,066,172, forward strand.
AGTATTGATATCAAAGAAATAAACATTTTTTTCGATTTAATTACTATGATACCGTGATAATTAAATGCAAAAAGTCAGGTTCCCATCGTTGCTCCTTTCCCCTCCCGCTCCTTTGTCCCCTCCCCTCACAAGGGGTTGTCAAGCCATGTAACAGGCTTGACAACCCTCGGGTTGGACAAGCTTAGCTTGAATCGTAACTGGGGAGGATCCTCGGGGTACTTTTCCCCGACACACCCGTGGGTTTCGTGCCGCCCAAGATGGCTCGGCAGGCGCGGGACGAGGAGGGTGTTCCGCCACCCGTCCCGGATGCCGAAATGGAGGCGGTTCTGTTCCGTCTCCAAAGTAAGAAGTGGGAGCCAGGTCCAGGTGGGATGTGCACGCGATCTCTCTCATGCACCTCAGCGATAGCCTTCGGAAGCTGTTCAATCGCTGTCTGCAATCCGGACAGTTTTCGAAGGCCTGGAAGGAGGGTTGGCTCTGCCTTCTACCAAAAGCAGGGTGGACCCCGGACTTGGCTTCAGCGGTGCCACCAGTGATGCTGCTGAGCAAATCTGGGAAGACATTGGAGAGATTAGTGGCCTCCCGGCTCGAAAAGCACCTAGAGAAGGGCCCGGGACCGGTACTCTCACAGTCCTAATTTGGTTTTAGGGCACGCCGGTCTACCGTTGAAGCCCTCAAACACCTTCGGGCGGTAACGGGTGAGGTGGAGCGGAGAGGGGAGATAATGGTCGCGGTGTCTTTGAACATCGCAAACGCCTTCAACAGCCCCTCCCAAAGTGTGATACGGGAGGCACTGAATTTCTTTGTAATACCCCCGTAACTAAATAGGCTGTTAGAGGCGTGCCTTTCCGAGAGGAGGGTAGCCTGGAATTGGTGTTAACTCCTCCCGAACCTTGGAGCCCAGCGCCACCTGCACGCAGCTATACTCCGAAATCTGCCGGAGTATGGCGACATACGGTGTGTATATCTGGGCGCGTCACCTTACCGCGAGAAATAAGGCTCATATGCGCTCGGTGCAGTGGTTCATCGCTATAAGAGTGATCCGGAGGTACCGTACAGTATCGTGGGTGTCAGCCACTGCCCTGGCCAGTGACCCCCTGTGGGAGCTCGTGGTGGAGTTTTTGCCGTGATGCATTCCTATGTCTATGTCGGATAGGAGGTCTCTCAGTGAGAGCCTTACGCTGGACGGGATTCTGTGGATTCACCGACTAGGGCGTTAATGCGGAGGTAGGGGGAGGACCTGGCGCGTCAGCCGTATGGTAAACGCCTAACGCTTGCTCTGCGTCCGTGCGTCTGGTCCTCGAGCGGTGTATGCGCCGTAAGCGCAAATCCCTCACCTTACGTCTGACACAGGTGCTCACTCGGCATATTTTCTTTGGTGAGTACCTGTGCCGGAAGGCCCACAGAGAGTCACTGGCTCGATCCAGCACACCCTTTAGGTGTGCCCGAAATGAGCGGCGCTGCGTCCCGGTCATAAGAGGGGACTTGTCTCTGCTGAGCGTCATCACCGCGGTGAACGGTGTCAAAGTCAAAGTCTCCTTCTGCAGGCAGTAATGTCCCAGAAGGCCAACAAGTGGGTGAAAGAGGAGCCCCCCCCCCTAAGGGTGATGAATGGGGGTGCGTAGGAGGCGCTACTTAATGCGCCTCCAGTAACGCCCCTGTGTTCGAGTCGAGTTCAGGATGGGAGCCTGGGTCTGTCTGGCACCTTCGCTGGAGCCAACATGTGTTGCTTGCATATCCGAGAACCTGAAAAAGCGGCTGAAGGCGCTTGCAGTGGTTTTAGTATAGGGCGGGCACTTCTAGGTGCGAGTCCCACATTGGGTCAGAATCTACCCGAAGGAAGCCCGCAAGGAGCCACAATTGTGGCACGGTAGTGGATTCAGCTCAGCACACCCTGGAGGTGTGCCCGAGATGGGCGGCGCTGCTGAATGATCTAACATCGGAGGGGACTTGTCTCTGCCAAGCGTCATCACCGGTGCTGCTCAGTGATGACGAGTCTTAGACGGCGATTTTTTCCTTCTGTGAAGCAGTAATATTCCAGGAGGAGGCCAACGAGCGGGTGAGAGAGGAGGCCACTTTCGAAGCCTCCCCCCGCGGGCGACAAACGGGGGTGCGTAGGAGGCGCTACTTAATGCGCCTCCAGCAACGCCCGTGTTCGTGTCGTGTTCAGGATGGGAACATTGGCCTGTATGGCACGACGTCATGGGGGACTGCTTAGCGGCCGGGCAGTTCCCCCTTACGAATAATAAATAGTCTGGCCTTCCCCGGGGCCAGCTTGTCGCTGGAGTGATCCTGTTGCCTGCAGATCCAGGACCCTCAAAAAGCGGCTGAAGGTGCTCGCAGTGGTTTTAGTTGGGATGGGAACTCACAGGTACGAGACTCAGGATGGAGGTCAGAATCTACCCGAAGATTCTGCCTGCACCAATTAGTAGGTAGTAGGTTCCCCATCGCCTTACAGGACTTGTTGTCACGAGCCGTCTGGTACAGATACTCACCATGCCTGATGAGCACCTATGTCAGACGAAACGTGAGCTTTGCGCTTACGGTGCATCCACCGCTCGTGGACCGGACGTAAAGCAGCCGTTAGACTTTTTCGAAACGGCTATTGAGCCAGATGCTAGCATCTGGCTCAATAGCCGTTTTCAATAGGGCAAGTGGCGCTAATGTGGGGGACATTAGCTCTCGACGAGAGACCATCTATTAGAGACATACACAGTGGTCACCGACTGAATTTCGCCATACTTCGGTACACTCGGGTAGCGCTGGGTCATCCGAAGTTCGGGAGGCGTCTGCCCAGCGCACTTGTCGCCGTCACCGCTGACCTTCAGTCGATACATTAAGGAATGTGGGCTGAAGTTCCACCCTCTATCAAGGATGAGCCCCAGATAGTTGACATGAAGGCTCATCCTGACGCTCACCTCTCCGATCTGGAGGTCAGATCCCGGTTGAGGGTCATTTCTGCCTGCAGAATAGAAGGGTTTCGGTTCGGCTGATCACGAGGTCGAGCCCGACCTCGGCTAGTCGCTTCGCCTCCTTATAGCCTCGTCCCCAGGCATATACGAAGGTGTCATCCGCGTTGCCTCACGGATCATCATTGATTGGTATCGGTGTTCTTTAGCGAGAATGTGTGGTTTATCAAATCTATTAGAATGGTGAGCTTTGTCTAGACTCGAGACTATGTTCACAGATTGCAGACTTAGCACGTAGCGACGTGATTTTGACGTGACTTTTTTTATTTTAGTATACGCCAGGAAATGCTCAAATTTTTATCGAAAAAAAATATAATAATAAAAAATATATATATACTCACCCAAATAATTATTTTATTTATACCTCAAATAGAACTTAAAATTAATATTTTTGTTATAAGGAACATCGTTCCTAGCCGGTGTCCCACGACGCCACATTTTTTTTGTATATAATGATATGGAGTCTAAAAACACTAACAATTTAAATCATATTTATCATTAATTTTCACAAAAACTTTTCAATACCATTCAACCATTTTGCGTAATTTACATAAAGATTTCACTCACTGAGACTAAATTAACAATGTAGTTGTTTGTATACAATTATTTGACACAAACTTGGTTTAAGGAAAATAAAAAAAATCACCCGAGATACATAATGTCCATGCATCATTCCTTGAGATAAGCTTCCTTATGCCGCAGTAATTTTTCATGTTTTCCCACTAGCTTCTTAAACCGACTTAAAAAAAGAGAAGGTTCTCAATTCGTCTGTATGTTTTTTTTTCTTTTTTGTATGTATGTGACACGTTTACTCCGCCGTTTTTTAATGGATTTCGATGGTAATTTTTTGTTTGAAAGCTGGTGCTTCCAATTTGGTCCCATATTAATTTTATTAGGATCTGACAAGCCGTTTTTTAGTTATTCCTCAATATTATTTTTAAAGATCTATCCATAGATACCCACGCGTATGGGTTTGATGAAAAAATTTTTTTTGAGTTTCAGTTATAAGTATGGGGACCCCCAAAATTAATTGTCTTTTTTCTACTTTTGTGTAAAAATCTTAATGCGGTTCACAGAATACATCTACTTACCAAGTTTAAACAGTATAGGTCTTATAGTTTCGGAGAAAAGTGGCTGTGACATACGGACGGACAGACAGACAGACATGACGAATCTATAGGGGTTCCGTTTTTGCCATTTGGCTACGGAACCCTAAAACACACGAAATTCACAAACGTCAGGCGAGATCAAACGGAATAATCTTTATTGTACTTCAGCGGGCCGCGATCTGTGGACATTTGAGTTATAACTAATAATTAATCAAATTAATATTCTTTCAACATAAATAACGCTTGCCTTTTTTTTCTTTAACGCCGGTAAATGCTCTAAGGCAAAATCTCCAGTTGTCGCTACAAAGTATGTCGTACGAAGAGACAGAGAATTTGTTAATTAGGATAGAGTAGACTTTAACTATTTATACATTTATATTATAAGTTATGTGTAGTTTAATATAAATGATACAATATGATTCTCTATATAAAAATATTTAAAAAATCCAGGTGTCGCTACAAAGTAGGTCGTACGAAGAGACAGATAATTCGTTAATTAGGTTAGATTAGACTTTACCTATTTATACTTTTGTCTTATAAGTTATATATAGTTTAATATAAATGTATGTAATATATAGTTTAATATAAATGTATAATGAATGAAATGAAATGGAAGAATTTGGAAATCTATAACGCTCTGGCAGCTTTTTTATTCACTTAATTTGGGTCCCCCTTTACTAAAAGTAAATGGTACTGGTTCCTCATTTTCTTATTCAGACTGCTGTCTGTGTATGATATTCTTCCATTTCATTTCATTCATCCATGCTTGATAAGTTGACTAATGTAAATCAATCAATTGGCTATAGTAGAGTATAGCAAAAATTTAATACCAATTTAATTGGTAGGAGATGAAGTCAAGAAACAAACTCCAGCGGCATTTATTATGCGGTTATGTCTAATTTTTAGAGTTTTGTCCGAATAAAATCGGTTGAAACTAAACAATGTTTTTTTACTCCTACTTCAACAGTAATTAGTGAAGAGTGTCATACTAGATTGGCCATTTGAATATAAATGACCAGAATAAAATGAAAGATGGAGCAGTTACGAGAATATCATACACAGACATCAGTCTGAAGAAGAAAATGAGGAACCAGTACCATTTACTTTTAGTAAAGGGGGACCCAAATTAAGTGAATAAAAAAGCTGCCAGAGCGTTATAGATTTCCAAATCTATGTACAACGTTGAGTCCAAATGTTACTAATGATCCAGTCTGTGTCCATGAAGCTCTGGAGAGCCCAGAAAGAGACAAGTGGATTGAGGCAATAGAGGAAAAGCTGCATGCAAGCTTTTGAAAAAAATGATGCATGGGTTCCTGTGAGTGAATAACCTTTTGATTAAACTTTAGTACAGTGCAAGTGGGTATATAAAAGAAAATTAAATAGTGATTTATGTTCCTCAAGCATTCATTAATGTTATAATTTTCAAAAACAATTTAATAAACATTATCTAAGGTAAAGTACCCAGTAGCTGCTCAGGAACCAGTACCTGCCCACTTTCTGCATTTGTATATCTATATTCAAAAATGCAGATATACAAATAAAAAGAGTGGAAAGGTGGTTCTGAGCTAGTTACTGGGTACTTTACCTTACTAGTAATAAAATCATTTCCTTATTTCTTGATTCAATTAAAAGGCAAGAAAGCGTCATATTCATATGAGTATAAATGTAATAGGAATAAGAAATATATAAAGAAATGGGTACGAGCTTGAATTTTAATTCTAATAGATTTGATTGAAGACATCAAAATAATCATTAGTGAGGCCAACTACATGGCGTAGAAGGGTTGCAACAATTGTTGTGTTTATACTCCTTTTCCATACCAATTTCCTGGCTGTAGATCACAGAATAATATTACCCTAGCTCTAGATTAGCCATGAAAAAATTTGGGGTAATCAATGACGCGCGCCAAGTACGTTTAAAAAATTGTTTTCAATTGTAAAATTTGCCACAAAAAATTTGCAATTAATGAAAATTACAATGATTACTTTTTTTTAGTTTATATTTTTTTGTAGATTGCAAATTTTTCTTTTTTTTTTGTAAATATACGACACCAATTGTTTTTTCAATTTTCACAGTTTTTAAAAAGTGTTTCTTTTAATCCGAGAGGATTTGTGTACTTGGTTTTTTTATTTCATATTTTTTGTAAAGATTAGTTTATTTTTTTATTTTTGCTATACGTGTATATAGTTAGACGTGTACTTGGCGCGACATTTTACAGTGAAACTGTTTTTGTGGGATATAATATACCGTATATATATCAGATATATCTATAATAGATCATATATGTTGAGTGTTTGAAATAATATGACAACGAAGTATTTTCGGTCGATGTAAAGTTATGGTGAAGTCAACTTTGGTCGCGTCAACTTTCTGAAGGAACACTTTTTGTGTCTCATGAATTAGATTTTTTTTGTTTTGTAAGTTGGCTCATGGCTGGCTGCCAAGAAAGATAAGAGGAGACGCCGAAGGGGAGGAAGTCTCGGAACATGACGAGGCCGAAAGAGATGAGAGCTGGCGCAGGCGCCTGAGAAAGTGGGTGCTCCGTGAGTGGAAGAAGCGGATCGGAGGGTCGGCCGCCCGCGCGTTAGGTTCGGGCTATAAGGCTTATGTGTTCAGGGTGCCTTAAGTGGAATAGAAGGAGGGGAAGCCACCCCTCTGACATCAGAGGAGAGTGCCTCTAAGCACAGCGTCGCTGGTGCGGACGACCATAGTTCCCGCATGACGAGGAGAACACCGCCGGGTTTTACTGGGTAGAGCTGCGCCACCTTACCATCTTTCGGGCGCAGTGATTCCCACATACCCGCCAGGGGATCCCCCTCCCTAGCGTTATGCCTAAGAGTATCTCCCGGCGAGAAAAAAAAATGGCTGGCTGCCAAATAATGTAGTAATGTAATTTATTAGAGGACTCTAATAAATATTAACTGACTGACTACTATTGTGGCTTAACCTACGTGGAATAATTATTGTATGCATAACTGGTATGTATTGATTGTAATATAAAAAATTAAACTATTAAAATATGTTTGCCTGTTTTTTTTTTCAATTTTTTTTTGTTTAAAATATTTGAGAAATAAAAGTAATATAAGAATAAATAAATATTAACGATAAATATTAATGACAAACACCCGTGATTGAATAAAATATTATTTAAATAATAATAATATTTAAATAATTCAATCAATCATGATCATGTTGTTCATTAAGAGATGCCAATCTAAGAGTAAGTTTGTTTTTGATCATCACAGCAGCTGATAATTTAAATTTATATTCATATTATAATAAAACTCAGTATAGATTTTTATACATCATACAAATCCAAAGGGATTTCATACTTCTATAACACGATCAAACAATCCGTGTGAAGTGCCACTTTACAACTACATTGCATCACGTGATGCATTTCATAGTGACATCATTACTCTAAGCTCTCTGATATCAAAGGTTTCTTTTGTCTTTTGTATATCAGATTTACGACGAACCTGATCCTAGAGACCCAGAATAGTTGCTTTTCTGATCAAAAGGTGTTATAATATTGTTGTTGTAACAAAAACCTATTATTTTATATATTTAACGATTTTTAATATAACTATAGAACAAATAAGTAATAAGTAAGTAATAATAATAATAATATCTAAACTCTGCAACATAATTTAAATCAATAGCGACTCTTAATACGATGCAATAAAGTTCTAATAATGGCGGCTAATCACCTACTCAGATTTACCTACAAAGTCTCTTTCTATCGCGTATCTCACTTTTTCTTACTAAGCTAGAGCTGTCATCATTTAAAGTATCAAATCATCATCATCACTCATTATCATATTATTATATTTTACCAGGCAAGCGTTATTTCCCCACCACGGTTCAGGCCTTGACGTGGCGGTGGGGTTCAGTAGCCTATTGTGAGCCCAGCATCTTGGGCGAAGCTAATTCATCCGAGGGGGCTCTTGGTACCCCTCTTATAAGAAGAGGGGGCAAGGGGCGAGGCCGGGAACCTCACCCCATTGTACTGTCCCAACGTTGGGAGGGGTTATTCTGTGGTGCGGGACAACCCCTTTGTGGAGATGGCGTCCGCCCTTGCGGGACTGACTAGCCATCGAGGTGCCCTGTTAGCTAAACAGATCCGGGGCAACTCACCAAGGCAGCACTGATGGCACTCGCCGGATTTTAGTGGGTAGAGCTGCGTTCACTTACTATCGCACAACCGACGCCAGGAGGCCGTGTGGTCACAGACTGCACGGTAGGCGGGGGGCAACCCCCCAATCTAAAGTGAGCCGAATGGGCTCACACAAATCCGTTGAAGCATTAGGGCCTTCGGGCCATTAGCATAGATCCATCCGAAAAAAAAAAAAAAAAAAAAAACTTACTATCTTTCGGGCACAGCAAGTCCCAGTACCCGCCTGGGGAGACCCACTCCCCAGGCGGTATGCCTTAGAGCATTTACCGGCGTTAAAGAAAAAAAAGGCAAGCGTTATTTATGTTGAAAGAATATTAATTTGATTAATTATTAGTTATAACTCAAATGTCCACAACCCATACGCGTGGGTATCTATGGATAGATCTTTAAAAATAATATTGAGGAATTACTAAAAAACGGCTTGTCAGATCCTAATAAAATTAATATGGGACCAAATTGGAAGTACCAGCTTTCAAACAAAAAATTACCATTGAAATCCATTAAAAAACGGCGGAGTAAACGTGTCACATACATACAAAAAAGAAAAAAAAAACATACAGACGAATTGAGAACCTCCTCTTTTTTTAAGTCGGTTTAAGAAGCTAGTGGGAAAACATGAAAAATTACTGCGGCATAAGGAAGCTTATCTCAAGGAATGATGCATGGACATTATGTATCTCGGGTGATTTTTTTTTATTTTCCTTAAACCAAGTTTGTGTCAAATAATTGTATACAAACAACTACATTGTTAATTTAGTCTCAGTGAGTGAAATCTTTATGTAAATTACGCAAAATGGTTGAATGGTATTGAAAAGTTGTTGCTAAAATTAATGATAAATATGATTTAAATTGTTATCAGAACAGTCCTACAATAGAAAACCACACCAGAACAGTTCTCCACAATATTCGCCAACCAATCACAATATATACAGTTTTTAAACAAACACTCAGTAGTAAATCACTCAGAATGAACAAAACACAAAATAACAATTAATTAACGGGAAACTGGGAAGAAACCAAGAAGATTGAGCTCTTAACAGAAACGAATATATGAAACAAAAGACGTTTATCAAATAAAAAATACGACAGAAAAAATATATTATACGAAAGACGTTTATCAAATATAAAATATGACAGAAAAAATAAATAAAAATAAGCTATAGATAATACAAGAAAAAAACGAAATACTTAATTTTTAATACAACACCGTATATTGATAACGATAGGCAGCATGGCCTCTAGCCTTTGCCTGTTCCGATAGGATAAAACTAAAAAACAAGCAACCAACTTCGATGTCAAAACTCAAAATTCTTACTGTAACGTCATATAAAATATTTTCTCTAAACCTCTTTAATCGCAAAACGGCGCAAGCAATAATTTTCATGTTTGAAATGTATTAAATAATTGCTGAGACCCAATATGTTTTTGTAATATGTGTAAAATTCGTAAAAAGAAACTTATTAAAAATAGTGTGAAGTCTTAGTGTTTTGGCAATAATAACAAAATAAAGCCCCAACAATTTTTTGTTATGTTTTGGAGGTTATGTTTACATATGTCTCGAGAATATATACACAGTGCCTCACGCCAAACTACTTGGATGTGTTCTTGGCGCTAGACACTAACGTGTCTCCTGATGACAGATATGATAGTATTCATTAATATTGATTAGTAAGAGGTACTTAGTGCCATGCTGCTGTGCAGCCGAATTGAGCCGGCACGACCGGGGTGGTACCTCTCGCTCACATAGCACCGACGTCAAGTGACAGCTATGCTGTCACGTTTTGTGTGATTTGTAAGTTTCTGGGGGCCCATTGGGGTGATAAGGAAAAGAAGGGCAACGCATCTGCATAACTTTTGGTTGTCTATGGGCATCGGTTTATAGATTATAAGGCGCCGACTGCTCGGTTGCCTCCTTGTGACGTAAAAATAATAATAGTATAAATGATGATCGCTTAATTATTCTATTATAAAGACTATTTCTAAGAGAAGTTACTTGTATAACCATCTTGCTAATTTCTTTAGTCAAGCAGCTTACAAAGCTTTTTGACTAAAGAAATTGTCTACTATGTTTCTGAAATAATTAGGTTAGTAAAATATGCGGACTAGCTCTAGATTTTATATCCAACTGACATAAATTATAATATTTTCAACTGTTTGATCTGATTTGAATGAAATGTTGGCCTTAACTCAAGAAATAGGATAATTTTTATTAAATAGAAATTTAATTGAAGAGGATAGAAACGTTCTTATCGACCTCAAAGTAAAGTGAACAAGTGAAGGAAAGGCTTTTGCAAAAGACTTTACTTCAACAAACTTTCGCTTTTTTCGGCGTTTACTTTTCAAAAGGTAAAAACTTAAATTCTGAAGAGGAAGTGAAGAAGGTTTAAGAGCTCGTAGACTCTAGAGCGTCCGACTTTTAGTAATATTTAAATGTATTTTACTATAATATTTTATAGCATCAGCAAACTGAGTTAAATGGAAAGTTTCTGTAAATGCTTTAGATAAATATTTCAATCTTTGCTATTTAAAATATTTGATTCATTTTATTACTTTTTAGTTTAGTATTTTTGAAGCCGGTTTTAATTTTTTGTAAAATGATTTTTTACATAGACAAATTCTTTTTTCTCTTTTTTATCTTTCATCATCCTCATCAGCTCTTATTCGTCCACTGCTAAACATAGTATAAATTAAGGTTGCATTTAGTGTTGATACTTGTGTATCGGCATTATTGAAACCACTATAACCGTGGAAGATTCCTTTCCTAGATATGAGAATCAATATTTTATCATAGAGTGTAGAGTTTATTTGTTTGTTGGTGGTTAAGATACTTATATATAGCTGTTTATCTTATTTTAATTGATTTACAAAAGTACAGTTCTCTATTTTCCGTGTACAATAATATTTGAAGGGTCCTAAAATGTCTAAAATCTGAACTGGGTCAAGCGGGAGCCAAATATTTGAGACTTAACTTCTCTCGTTTAACTAACTTATCGACCCACTTTTTTAAATGCGAACCACTGTACTCAAATAAAAATTTATTACATTTAAAATATCACTATTTATGTAATGGAAATCACTATTTATCTTTTTCACTTTTAATATTAAATTGTATTGTTCCATGTATACAATTAATAACAAATTTTATTTGATATATTATCACACACGCTTCCCAAAAAGAATTGCCACAAGTTGTTGTCGTACATAACGACCGACTAAAACGTATATATAAAAAGATAATTTACATCAAGATTTCGCATACCGAGACTATAATATTATTTATATTGTCTGATAGCTTAAACAAATCCAAACATAATTTCTAAATATTTAATCTAAAAAAAAAAAAAAAAAAAACATACAGACGAATTGAGAACCTCCTTTTTTTTTTGAAGTCGGTTAAAAACTAGAATGTATCACATTTCGGTGTAGTTCATTGTAATAATTAATATCAGTAGTTTATTAATGTTATGATAGTGTTTTCTTACAGTTAAATGTTACGGTGTCATTTGTGCATGCTGCATCCACCTCTAAGGCCACATTTAGCTGTACTCATAAATATTATGAATATCCATAATAATGTGTCAATGTATATCCTTGTTGGTGGATCCAATAAATAAACTTCAAATACTTGGCTTTATTCGATGGCTATATGCAGGATTTTATATAGTTACAAACACGGGTTACAAATATAGAATTTTTTGGACAATAATCTTATACATTTTATGTTACTTGAAAATAATAAAAAAAAAAGATAAAAGTCTCAAAAGATAGTTGTCAACGTTATGTTCATACACGAAAATGAACATAAATTTTCTCGTTAATTTTTCCTTTAACACTTTACTTTTTTTACCTTTTCACCAATGCACTTAAAACTTATGATGTGAAATTGCAATGGACGGTATAACGCTATACATTAAACTCACGTTAGTGTTAATTTCATTGTCGCACGTTGGTGTGGCAAGTAAAATCATAAGCCTTCAATCTGGTGCGGCGGCGGGTCGAAATACCGCCAATACCAAAGATATTTCCGCTAGTGCGTCGCAGGTCTTTCTCAACCCACTAGCATAGCTTTGCGAAAATATGATGTATACATTTTTTTTTACTGAATAACATTGAACCCAACTGCTTTGGGTTTGATTTGCACCGGCATTTACCAAACAGGAAACAAGAAAAAAGCCAGGCGAAGCGACAGGCCAATATGAATCTGAACCACACTAGAAAGTATTTTATGTAGTGAGGGGATGGGAAAAAAAAGCGACATCGATAGTAAAACAGAATTTATCGTAAAAGAAATGAAAATAGTTTTATACTAGCAGACTTTTTTTTTTAACGCCGGGAAATGCTCTGAGGCATCCACGCGGGTATGTGGGACTCGCTGCGCCCGACAGCTGGTAAATGGACGCAGCTCTACCCACCAAAACCCGGCGAGTGCCACAAATGCCGCCTTTGGTGAGGTGCCCCGGATCTAGAAAACAAACAGGGCACCTCGACGGCTAGTCAGTCCCGCAAGGGACCGACGCCACCTCCACAGAGGGGTTGTCCCGCACCATAGAACAACCCCTCCCAACGTCGGGACAGTACAATGGTGTGAGGTTCCCATCCTCACCCCTTGCCTCCTGCTCTTCTGTCCCCTCTTCTTATAAGAGGGGTACAAATAGCCCCCTCGGCCCAATTAGCTTCGCCCAGGGTGCACCGCTCACCCTAGGTTACTGAGCCCCACCGCCACGACAAGGCCTGAACCATGGTGGGGATACTAGCAGACCTGGCCACGCGTTGCAGTGGCTAAGGTACTTATATAAAGTGTGTAAGGGATTCGGGATTCGAAAACGCAACCCCCCCCCCCCCGGCTTGAGGGTCAACGCGCTTACCATTGAGCTACATAGGTCGTCAATTAATAATGAAAGTCTAATACATAGATTATACACGTGTCTAATACGTCATCTTTCTGTCCAAATGAGTTTTGGATTTGACATCATCTTGACAATTTGACATCTGCATACAGTAACAAAATATAAACATTTAATTGGCAATAACAAATACATATTGAGATCAATAATTGAGATAAAACTAACCTATCTCCCAAGTTGGAACAAATTACAAATGCTTACAAAATTTGATAAAAATTGGTTCAGTAGTTTCGGAGTTTATCGCGAACATACACCGTGACACGAATTTTTTATATATAAAGACTAGTTGTTGCCCGCAGCTTCGCCCGCGTTAACTTTCAAAATTTGAGGGGTGGACCACCCTTAACAAAAAAAATAGATGTTGACCGATTCTCAGACCTACCCGATATGCACACAAAATTTCATGAGAATCTGTCGAGCCGTTTCAGAGGAGTAAGGTAAGTAACATTGTGACACTAGAATTTTATATATTAGAGAAGATTTACCTTACCTTGCCTTAAAACATGTCACGCAAAGGTTTTGGTTACATACCCTGCAAAATTTTGCCGCAGTCTCTCGTAGCAATAATTACTATTATATTTTTATTAGGGGAAAACATTTCTGCACTGCTGTCACTATTAAGGCGAATTACTCTATTTTGCAAAATATTTATTTTTCTTTTATTGCTTGCCATCGTTGATTGAACTAACGCTACGTAAGATCAGCTAGATAGCATAACCCTAATAGGCGGGGCGAACACTCTGTGCGTACGGCATCGGGTCGCTGTTGGGCCGCCGGCCCAAAAAAGGCCCACTGTCGCAATGAGTGGATGTATTAAACCTTCAGTGAATGGTAATAATATTATTATATTAATAATTTTGACTACAAGCTGAAATATATTGTTTGTTTATTTGTACCTATGTTACGATTTCACGTAGAAATTACATAACCGAACATCATGAAAATGTGAACACAATATATTCTCGAAAATATTGCAAAGGATTTTTAATAAAAAAATTTTAAATTAGTAACTGTTTCTAGTAAATTATTATATCATTCATACCGTCGCTAGGGTAAATTCGGGTCTCCATTGTCACCAGCTGCCATTGTTGGGCACAAGACAGTTAAAAAGTTTATGAGTAATTTACATTATATAAAAAATAGACAAATAATACACAAAGTTATTAAACGTTCTGTAGTAATATAGAATATATTTTTACAAAGTTTACAAAACCTTAGTTACTCGACAGCTAAAGGAAAATAGGAGCGAAGTTACCGCAAACGAAACTGCATCTCACGTTGCGCCATTAAAGTAAATGTCGAAGTCTCGAAGTAGTTTGGTAAATTGGGACTAAAGTTTAAGATAAGATGAGGAAATATACTATTGAAATCCCAATGTGCTTTATCTTGAGGCACTGTTTTGGAAAGCAGTGAGAGCAGTTATTTCTATCACCTATCAATGCTCGAATAAAAAACTATTTAATTAACCTTAATCCTAGAAAATCTTTGAAAAAAAAAGAGATGAGTATCACTGAGTTTGTTTGACCGGTTCTTGTTAGTTGGCTCGCTTAAGAACCGGTGGTGGATTCAGTTGACGTTTAATGAGTAACTTTGTTGGTACTATCTCGAATTTCTTAAAATCCCGCGAAAAAACGTCTCAGAAACACTTAGATCCGCTTCAATTATATTTATTAAAGGTTTATATGACGACCTCTGTGGCTCAGTGGTAAGCGCGTTGGCGCTCAAGCCGGAGGTTGCGGGTTCGAATCCCGCCAGGGAACAAAAATATTTTCTGTGTTCCTCGGTCATGGATGTGTATTAAATATGTGTATATAATAAAAATCTTAAATATATGTATAGTATAAAAGTATTAAATATATTTCCGTTGTCTGGTACCCGTAACACAAGTTCTTCGAAAACTTACCACGGGACCAGATTGACGTGGTGTGAAAGCGTCCATAGATATTATTATTATATTATTATATATTAAAGGTTTAAGATCTACCTAGGTTTAAGACCAATTGACAGACAGTCGGCTGCGATGTCATATTAGGATTCCGTTGATATCTTTGGATACATAAATCCCTATAAATCTGCTGCAATTGGGATTTGACAATAGGCTAAGATTAAGCTTCAACAAACGCCAAAACCCCAAAAGCGCTCGCTTCAATGTTGGCGTTGATGCAGGAGGGATTTGCACGTAACCTTTGTGCGCTTTGTGGATTATACTGGCGCTAGTGTCCGGTATTGATTCTCTGTGCTAGGTCTCAGATATAAACATCATACAATGTTCTCTAAGCGGATTACGATTCTCACTCAGCAAACTCGATGGTGTTGAAGTGTATTTATAAAATATATTTTTTAATCTTCCTTTGCTATCAAGCAAAGATGCTTTGTTATCAATTTAAATCCCTGGAATTTTTTTGTATTAAAACAATCTCTAGTACTTATAATAAATTTAATGTTAATAAAATATTGTTTCTATATTGATTCTATCCAAATCAATAAAATTTCTAGATTCATACTTCATTATATATATAGAGATTGATTGAATATCAAACTATTTCGGTATAATATAATACTAGCGAGTAGTGGAACCGACAGACGCTGTACAAAACTTTTTAAATCACTAATCCATTTGAACACACACGAGTGAGTAAACTGCTCAACAGTTTAGAAAAAATCGATGCACAAATAGATCAACACATAAAACTACTTAATTTACACCATCTATGTAAAGATAAAGATTATAATTTATTTTAAATTGAGAAATAAAAATGTTAAATAATATAATACTATGCTCGTTAATATTTCGTAGGCGGCAACAGAGATTATTCCAGAAACATTTCTTCCACGTGTCACGTTTCAAGTAAAAAACAAACGCCATTATTTCGTAGCTTTATGTTTTCCTTTATGTCGTCTTCGGTTAATTGTACCTATGTCGAGCAGTGCACGGATAAGGGCTGTTGTTGATGATAATGATGATGATGATTTCCTAAGCACGTTGAAAGAAATAATTATTAGCCGATGCTTCGGTCACGTGCGCTGAGAACGTGGTCAACTTCACTGAAAATTATTAATTTCTACGAGTCTTTTAAGATTTTTTTAATCACGTTTTCACAATACACCGTCACGTGGCTTTGATGTAAACTTTTTAATTTCACGATAAAAAGGTTTCCATTACAGTGAGCAATTTCGGGAATACATAAAAATGAGTAAAAAATCGTTTGATGTTTCAATATTATTTCAAAGCACCTTTCAAAATGTTAATTTCAAAAGAAATGATTGTGAAATTTAAATGTCAAGTATTTTTACACGAAACACTTCATCGTCATTAGTTCGTTTGCTTTTGCTGGTTTATGAAAGTCATCACTAAGTCATAATATAAGGATGTATAGTATGTTTATTTTTTCATTTATGCCGGTAAACACTCCGAGGCATCCCGCGGAGAATGGGGTACTCCCCAGGTGAGTTTGTGGGACTCGCTGCGCCCGAAAGTTGGTAAGCTCTACCCACTAAAACCCGGAGAGTGCCACCAATGCCACCTTTAGTGAGGTGCCCCGGATCTATTGAGCAAACAGGGCACCTCGACGGCTAGTCAGTCCCACAAGGGACCGACACTATATCCACAGAGGGGTCGTCCTGCACTACAGAACAACTCCTCGCAACTTTGGGATAGTGTAATGGGGTGAAGTTCCCATCCTAGGCCCTTGTCCCTCCTGGTCTTCTGTCCCCTTTTCTTATAAGAGGGATACAAAAAGCACCTACCCTCGGTCCAATTTGCTTCGCCCAAGGTGCTGGGTTCACCATAAGCTACTGAGCCCCACCGCCACGACAATACCTTGGTGGGAATATATAGTAAGTCTCGATTAAATAAATTAAGTAAATTTATATAATTCAAAGGGCAGATTTTGGAGGAAAACATACTCGGGAATAAGAATCTTGGAGAACCGATTCCCGTGATTGATGTACTAATTACATACATGTTTGTACGGAACCCTCAGGACGCAATTCGGACTCGCACTAGTCTGGATTTACTGATGGTAGATCTACAATTACTGATGTGGGAGTTGATCTATTAAAATACATACACATACATAGGTGTATTTCGCGATTAGTCTAAAGCCTTCAACTGTCTTGAAAAACTTTGATCAGGAAATACAGAACTTAAACTATTATTATCTTATTTGTATAATCGAATTCAAAGAATGATGTTAATGGTAAAATTTTCTCTGATACCAAAATAAAAATGGGGGTACCTCAAGGTTCCATTTTTGTTCCATTTCTTTTTCCTGCTTAAGACGTTCGTCTTCAAACTCTGCGGTATATCCGACGAGAGAATATGGCTAAGCTACCTAAATGTATATGTATTTTTTATACTAACAACTTTTTTCCTTGTTGTGAAAAATGCAACTTTATTATTCAGCATAATATTCTCCTTGCACGATTGTACTAAGCATACGGTGTATTGAAATCGATAATTGTAAATTATTCACCACCTTAGCTGCCACAAAAGAACGATATAATATTCTTGACAAATCCATTTCTGTTTTTAACCGACTTACAAAACAGACTTGTTCGTCTGTATGAATATTTTTATATGCTATATACATGATCATTTGTGTCGTTCGGCTACGAATAGTTATCTTATTTTGACAAGTTGCAAACATTAATATGAATTTTAAAAAGAGTTCCTTACAGTGGAGCTCTAGGTGCGTTTTACACTTGAATTTGTCTTAAATAGCACTCGGTGGCCGAACGAATATTTTCAAATATACTACAGATTTAAAATGCAAGGACATAGCGGCTGCGGTGGAACCGTCAAACTTTCAACGTTGTCGCAGGCTTAGATTTGAGCGTTGAGTGTTTTTCACATGGCCAATTATATATTATATCACTCTTTCAAGATTAACCTCTAAATAAAACATGTTTTTATTGTAAAAAAAAAGCTGTGAACTTTGTATATATCTAAAGACATTTATTACCTATTTAGGATCAGCATTGCAACCATGCGACAACTGGTTTTTGATTTGGGGATAAAGCCTTTAAAATTAACCCATAATACTTGAATCTAAAGTAAACTCTTTATTTATAATTCTAATTGCAATGACCACATTGTTTAGGACGTACATTGTCACTAGGTATAATGTTGTATCAAAAAATCTTCGTTTCAAAAAAATTTACGCTCGCAATATTCCTGGTGCAATCAATATTTATTCATTTTTTCGTATTTGCATTCGAATGCGCTTTGAATGACCGCCACGCTTACGATTCGTATTCTAGATTTTCAGTTTTGTTTTTTTTTTTTTTGAAGAGGGGGCAAACGGGCAGTTGTTTCACCCAGTAGTAAGTGATAAGCAACACCCATAGACACCCTACCCACCACACCCACTACATCATTACAAGTGCGTTGCCAGCCTTTCAAATGAAAAATGAGGTGGGAGGGTGGTAGATGAAAAATACCGTAGGTGGCAATTAGTTCCTTATTATAGTTGTCGTGTGAGGCAGGTAATGCCGTAAAAATCGAGTTGTTTGTATCGACATTTCCGGACATCGAGATGATGTGGGTGAAATTTGGAATTTTGACGCGATGTCCGTAAGTGTATTTCTGCTGCACGTATTCCGAACAATTCCTCAAAACACTCCCCGTGCTAGATGCGGTAGAAGATGCAGACTGATCCGACATCTCAACGCAGCACTAAATAATTAAGCCGATCGGAGAGAACCTTGTTATCAACGATTTGAGCTGCTGCGGTTTTTTGATTGAACGATTGGAGGGTGCTCCAGCCCAGAAGTGAGGGCGGTATTCCATGTGGGGCTGAACCTGCGCCTTCTATAATTGTAGGCGGTGGAAAGGCATGAAATACTGCTTCGTTCTACTGAGAACACCGAGATTCTTAGAGACGGCTAGGGAAGTGCTTTCAAATTGTAGAGGAACGATGAAGGGTGATCTTTTAGCGGTAAACGGGCAAACTACTAGCGAAAGCAAATATTTAAAAAAAAAAATTGAATCTAGCGGTGGGAGCGAAGCGCTGTTCCGTGCTCCCGACTGCATGGATACTTGTTTCTACTGTGTACTATCTTGCTTGTTTCTCCCGTGAAACAGCTTTGCTGTATTTCGAAGAAAAGGGCAAAACAGGCAGTGTAATTACTGGCTGGAGACTTAACATCTTATGTCTCAGGATAGGCAACACATAACTGAGTTGCCTGGGCTCGTTCAGGTGTACCTACACCTGATTTTTAATCTACCTATATTAAAAATTAAAATATAAACATCATTATCAAACAACAAAAAGATGTTTATATTTTAATTTTTAATCTACCTACACCTGATGATGACTTTGTCGAAACTGGTTTATGTTTATGGGTGACGTCCACCACTTACCATCAGGTGGCACGTTTGCCAGTTTGCCTATCCAACTAATATAAAAAAAACAATACAAATTGCAAAAAGATGCCTTTTTTGGCTGTATTTTAAGTGATTCTGAAATACATAGTTAAGAATCCCCTTCATGAAGAACCCATTTTGGGCACTTATTTCCCCAAAATCAGACGAGGAGAGTATTAAGCCATAGCCCACATACGCGGGCCCAATGCTGGTAATTCTCCTTTTATTTCTATTCGTCATATTTCAAAATAGCTTTTACTCACAGTTTTGCCCGACTAATATTTACGGACATATCCGGAATGATGATGAAAATTATTTTAATTTTATTTTTTTGTTATATCTCAAAAGGAAATAAGGCATCGTTTTCAATGTAAGCTCCTAAGCGGCTTCATTTTTATCGACTCTTACAATAATAATTATCCTTATATTATTTACAAATTTACACAAAATCTTGGGAAATTTTATACTATAAGCTAAATCCTGCCTCGGGAATTACTGTAGGTAGGTATCTCATGTTGAAAACATGAAAATCCATCCAGTAGTTTTTGAGTTTATCGCGTACAGACAGACGTGAGGGAGGATTTTGTTTTATAATAATACTAGCGGCTTCGCTACGTATAAAGTGATATAAAAAAATTGGAACATGAAATTAATTTATTCAAACAAAAAAATATATTATTAATAGCTAGCTATTTTAAAACTTAATGTTGTATTGTCAACACTGAAAAAAGTTTCAATATGACCCCAACTGAAAAAGTTTCAATTTGACAGCAAAATCTCCATTAACAAAATGATCCGCCATTTATTGAATTAAAAAAATGTGATAAATGAAGAACCGCTCGACCGATTTTGTGCAAACTTCACATAAACCATCTACTAAATAGTCCGAACAAAGCCTAAACATTTGGTTGGGATTGGTGAGCCCGTTCTTGAGTTATAAAATTACAACGAAAAGTGGCATTGATTTTTATATATAAAGATTATGTTATGCTATCGCGGACTTTTCTGTAGGCTTAGAATAATTACAATATAGAAACCTAGTCCGCGCGGCCATTTTGAAGCAACTCACATGGAGCCATTTTTGCACCAAGCGCCGGGAAGTTCCGCAGTATTCTATGTCAAACCGCACCAAACGTGTCTCCGTAAAATAAATAATTATGACGATTTGTGCAGTTAAATTGTATGACAATACATCTGAATAACAAAATAAATGTAATAACATCACTTTTCACTGGAAATCTTTCAATATTTCGTAGTATCTTGTAATTAATTAGGTTTAAATAAATACAATTTTTTTCAATGCTCAGTATTGCCCGATTGTGAAAATATTTTCACTGATTATTTCCCCCCACTGAATAAATATAAAACAGTTGCTACTGATATTTACGTAGGTACGTGACACGTTCTCGAATTAATGTGTATGTGTGATTTAACGATATCAAATACAAACAGTAAAACAGTAACAAATATTCATACTTCCATACATACAAACTTTCGCGTTTATATTACAAGTTACAAGTTTAAACAGTAATATGTATAACAAGTTTACATTACAACTGTGTTTCATGCCAATAAAAAATAATTATAAAAATGTATATTTTACTAATTACCTACTGTTATATTTTCTTCGTTTCATATAAATAAACATTCTTGTAATATAACAATTATACATAATAAATAATAATATAGCTTGTGTATACATGGTTAAGTAAAGTTGTTATAAATTAATACATAAATAGATATGCCCACTTAGCTATTTATGTATTAAATATTATTGCTATAACAAATTGTTATCAGCGGCCGAATCATTTCCCGTTTTCGGGAAAACTTCACCACTACTGGCAACATTGAATCAATTGAGTGCTTCATTTTTGACAGCGCGCTTGTATGAAGACTGACCTTCTATAGTGTAATTATTCTAAGTCTGTAGGCGTATTTAGGATACACAATTCCACCATACCTACATACTGTTATATCTAGAAGGGTTTAGGCAGCGTTTTTGTTGAAGGCACCCAGACGGCTTACTTTTTTCCGAAAGGCCCGAGGTTCCCGCATAGTTCCCGTTCCTGTGGGATTTACAGGATAAAAACTATCTTATGTCCTTTCTCGGGTCTTTTTTGTACCTTTCATTCAAATTGGTTTAGTGGTTTAGGCGTGAAGAAAGGATAGCTACTTTCGCATTTATAATATCAGTAAAGATTACACCATTCGTTATTTAAAATAGCAACAATAAAATTACGATATTTTGTTTGTATTGTCTCGTACTTAAAATATTATAGGGGTTTGTTAAACAAAAGGTTGTAGATTTTTTTAATAACGTTATATAATATAACGTACCTATTTTTTCTTTTAGGTTTCGTTTTCATTCGGAAATATGAATTTTTTTCTTTTTGTTGCTTTTCGTTTTGCATTAAAAATAAATACCTTTGATAAAATAAAAAAATGTTGCCATGAAAGTCACAAAAAACCTCATGATCAAATTACTGTAACCTTTTTTTTTCTTTGCGTGGTGGTATGCGTTTAGGCATACCACCGGGTCCGGGACTCGGGGGTTATGTGGGACCCTCTTCGAAGGTGGTAGGATGGATGCAGACTCAACCCACTAAACCACGAACTAAAGGCACCCGGAACAGAAAGGGTGCCTTATAGCCCGGACCTTAAGCGTGCGCGGCGTGACCATCATCGTCATTATATTATCATCTTATTTTAGCCTTCCACTGATGTATACAACACACAATACCTATTTATATCTTTGTATTTTATACAAAAAAAACCTAAAAACATAGTCGGTGAGATATCTTATCGCTTACGAGTGATCTTTACGGCTTTCGGGAAATAGGAAATTTTGCATGAACGCATATTGATTGACCAACTGTACTTTTAAGCTTCCCAGGTCGTTGTTGGAGACCCCAATTTAACGAGTCCAATATTTTGACATGTAGGAACAGTTAATTTTCCGTTTTTTTTTAAAGTCATTATCCTTCGCAACATCTTGGAGAACGATTTACAAATATTATGTACAAAATTTCATGATGATCGTGTAAGTAGTTTCTGCGTGAAAGCGTAACATACAAACAAACAAACTTCCATTCACATTTATAAAATAAGTAAGGATAAAGTCGTTCGACCAGTGATCTGTCTAAGAATTCTTAATTTCACTTAACCGATATTGAAAAAAAAAAGACTCCACAACACTTTTCATTCAAATTTATTGAAATTTTGTTGCCTACTTTTATATGCCGCTGGCGATATTTAATACCCTAGAGTTTATTCGCTTTTTGCCTTTGTTTTGCAAGGGTACACTATCCAGTTTATTTCGTCAACAGTGTGGGACATGCGCTGTAATTACTTTACTGTTATTACCTTGCATATACCGGCACCTATATTATCTTACTAGTTTTCCCAGGCCAGGAAATACAATACAATACTAATATACTATAGATGGATGAGCAGTCGTTGCAGCCTGGTTTTCTGTATATTAGGCTTAGCTGTAAGTGAACTAGTATATCGTCATCCCCCCACCATTGTTCAGGCCTTGACGTGGCGGTGGGGCTCAGTAGCCTAGGGTAAGCCGCTGCACCTTGGGCGAATCTAATTGAGCCGAGGGGGCTCTTTGTACCCCTCTTATAAGAAGCGGGGACAAAAGAAGAGAGGGCAAGGGGCGAGGACGGGAACCTCACCACATTGTACTGACCCACGTTGGGTGGGGTTCTTCTGTGGTGCGGGACAACCCCCCTGTGGAGGTGGCGTCGGTCCCTTAGGGGACTCACTAGCCGTCGAGATGCCCTGTTTGCTTATTAGATCCGGGGCACCTCACCAAAGGCGGCATTGGTGGCACTCGCCGTGTTTTAGTGGGAAGAACTGAGTCCACTTACCAGCTGTCGGGCGCAGCGAGTCCCACATATCCGCGTGGGGAGACCCACTCCCCCGCAGGATGCCTCAGAGCATTTCTCGGCGTTAAAGAAAAAAAAAGTATATCCTCATCCCCACTATGGTTCAAGCCTAGTGGTGGCGATGGGGCTCGGCACCCTAAGGTGAACTCTCTTTGTAGTTTTAACTCTTTTGTCCCCTCTTATAAGGAACAACAAGGGGCGAGGATGGGAACCTCACAACATTGCACTATCCCGACATTGGGTGGGATTGCTCTGTGGTGCGGACTAACCCCTATGTGGGGGTTGCGTCGGTCTCTTAGGGAACTGACTACTCGTCGAGGTAACAGGGCTCATCAGATTCGAGGCACCTCAACAAAGGTGGTATCTGTGGCCTATGGCCTATATAAAAGGTTTTCCATAAATGATATATACTTTCGCCTATGTGTACATTGATTAGTTTAACAAGGGGTCGATAGGATGACGAAATGCAACTTTAAATAGCTCGCATAGCGTCAGTTTTCAAAGAGCCAGTTTTCAGAATCTGATCTCGTCCTAGCTCACCAGTAAGTGGCCCATCTCGGGGTCAAGTGGCAGCATATCGTCACTTGCGGACAATGCAAGTATCGGCGCCTGCTACAGATCTATATCACATCATTTTCATAGAAATTTCTTGCTGACATGTTTTAGAGTGACTACTATGACTACATTAAAAACTAATAGAAAAAAAAACATATTTTTAGCTAGTTATTTTTGTTACTATAAACGTTTATAAAAGTACCTTTTATGCTTTTATACGATTGACATAATTTATGAAATTTAATAATTAAAAATCGGCCAAGTGCTAGTCGGACTCGCGCACGAAGGTTTCCGTACCATTACATAGTATACAACATTATTAAAAAATATGGTTTATGTAAAGGTAAATTGCGGTTTACGATTTATGACGTATTAATAAAAACTACTTACTAGATCTCGCTCAAACCAATTTTCGGTGGAAGTTTTTATGGTAATGTACATCATATATTTTTTTTAATTTTATCATTCTCTTATTTTAGAAGTTACAGGGTGGGGGGGACACACATTTTTCCACTTTGGAAGTGTCTCTCCCGCAAACTATTCAGTTTAGAACAAAATGGTACTAAAAACCTCAATATAATTTTTAAAGACCTATCCATAGATATCCCACACGTATTGGTTTGATGAAAAAAATATTTTGAGTTTCAGTTCTAAGTATGGGGGGGGACCCCCAAAATTAATTGTTTTTTTTTTCTACTTTTGTGTCAAAATCTTAATGCGGTTTACAGAATATATCTACTTACCAAGTTTCAACAGTATAGTTATTATAGTTTCGGAAAAAAGTGGCTATGACATACGGACGGACAGACAGACAGAGAGACATGACGAATCTATAAGGGGAAACCTAAAAATGCGACTGATTTAATATGTATAATATACGAATTTACATAATAATATTATTAAGTTTCGTTAAGTTAGTCTAGCGTTAATTTAATGTTAAATGTATATTTTCGTTTTTTGCTTATGAATTCAAATAATAGTTCTTAACCTATTTAATTGTTGTCCTAGGTGGTCCAGGAATACGAACGCGCTGTTATATTCCGTTTGGGGAGATTACTCTCCGGAGGGGCTAAAGGACCTGGTAAGTACCAATATAAAATGTTTTTTTAGAAACGAAGGCTGTAAGACGTATGGCATTACGCTTACGCCGATCGCCCATTAGTATGAGTATCATAAACCAGCTTGTTTCTTCTGTCAGATGTGTTTTGGAGAAAAGAGCAGGATGGGCAGCGTAATAACTGGCACTAAGACCATTTTATATCTCTAGATAGGCAACACATTAATGTTCATAGGCGACGCTAGACCATCCCGTGACACGTCTACCAGTTTATTTATCTAACATAAAAATGTTAGTAAACGTGCAGTTCTTAAGTCAGTAACTAGATTTTTTTAAACATGATCTCATGTTTGTATGAACCTTAATAAAAATATATTTCAACAGAAAACAACTACAATTATAACTGTGCCACACAAAATATATATAATGGCATATCATGATAAATAATAATATCACCCCTTGTATTATGTTCCACTACTGGGCATGGGACATGGGTTTTTGGGCCATAGTTAACCGATGCGCTGGTCCAATACGGGTTGGTAAAATTCACACACCTTCAAAGACTTATATATATATATATATATATATATATATAACTTAAATATATATATATATATATATATATATATATATATATATATATTATATATACTTATATATATAATCTCATCGGGTATGCAGGTTTCCTCGCGGTGTTTCCTTCACCGGTAAGCAAGCGATGTTCTCATGGCCAGGTGCACGTACAAATTTATTAAAACTCATTTCTACATCACCGCGGTCAGGATCGAACCCGGACCTGTCGGCTCTCATTCAACAGGCTCTTACCCAGGCCATCGTCGCTAACATTGCATAATATTAAGTGGCATAGTAGATATATATTTTTTTTCTTTTTTTTTTCTTTAACGCCTAGAGTGGGTCTCCCCACGCACGTATATGTGGCTCGATGCACCCGAAAGCTAATAAGTGAACGCAGCTCTACCCACTAAAATCCGGCGAGTGCCACCAAAGCTGCCTTTGGTGAGGTACCGCAGATCTAATGAGCAAACGGGGCACCTCGACGGCTAGTCAGTCCCCGAAGAGACCGACTCCACCTCCACAGAGGGTTTGTCCCGCACCACAGAACAAAACATCCCAACGTCGGGACAGTACAATGTTGTGAAGTTCCCGTCCTCGCCTCTTGCCCCCTGCTCTTTTGTCCCCTCATCTTATAAGAGGGGTAATTAGCTTCGCCTAAGGTCCTGGGCTCACCCTAGGCTACTGAGCCCCACCGCCAAGGCCAGAGCCATGGTGATAGTAGATAATTTCCCTTAACCATTATCGAGTTCTAGTCGAACATACGCAGGCCACATCTATTGTACAATATTTACAGATCATTAAACGCCATCCACTCCCTGCTTAGCTGTAAAAGTCAAGTTTCAGTGTGGAGCATTTGACCAATTACCCATTTTTAAGCCAATTTACTGCGTCTTAGATGTGCGTTGAGATATATTTTCCAGTAATTTGCAATTCATGTAATGGGATTCCCTACATCGACATATCGAGTTTGATATATAAACGCATACTTATACGCATATAAGGAACTTCTATTTCCCTCTACAGGACTGAAATTGCATGCATTGAAGCTTATAAAGAACTTTTATTTCCTACTACAATACTGAAATTGCAGGTTTTCACGTTTATCAGGAGTCCAATTTCCTCCATCTCCACTTGTTATTGGAGCTTACTTTCTTTAGCTACCTATTGCAGCCGAATAGTATTAATAATATTAAGGTTTATTCATGTTATTTCCGTGCATTTTCAGATCTTCCTCTTATCCTTTCATCTATCAGAGATTGGGATTTGAATAACTATATCTGTCAAAATAATTTTCAAAAATATTATAATCGTTTATCTTTCATCTCTGGTAAATAATAATCTCTAAGTAAAGAAATATTGAATTAAATATTGTGAGTGACGATGGCCTAGTGGGTACGGGCTCGGCCTCTTGAGTGAGAGCCGAGAGGTCCGGGTTCGATGTTGACCCCTTCCCTATAATGCCTAGGAATGGGTTTTTCCTAATTTTTACGTGCATCTGAACATCGCTTGCACACCGGTGAAGGAAACATCGTGAGGAAACCTGCATGCCTGATGAGATTAAAAGTCTTTGAAGGTGTGTGAAGTTGGGCCAGCGCCTTGGTGAACTATGGCCCAAAACCCTCCTCGCCTGATTTCGAGGTGGAGAACCCATACCCAGCAGTGGGACATAAAAGGGTTGATATTATTATTATATTATTATAAAGAAATATTATGTAATAATGATCATCATCATCACGACGACCTCTGTGGCTCAGTGGTAAGCGCGTTGGCGCTCAAGCCGGAGGTTGCGGGTTCGAATCCCGCTAGGCAACAAAAATATTTTCTGTGTTCCTGGGTCATGGCTGTGTATTAAATATGTGTATTATATAATAAAAATCTTAAATATATGTATAGTATAAAAGTATTAAATATATTTCCGTTGTCTGGTACCCGTAACACAAGTTCTTCGAAAACTTACCACGGGACCAGATTGACGTGGTGTGAAAGCGTCCATAGATATAAGTAGTTTCGTCAAGTTACTATTTCAACCGGTATAAATGTTATGGTGAATGGTTTCAATTAAGCATTATATCAATACATGAATGTTACATTCATGTAATTGTTTCAGGCATTTTCTTCATACTGCCCTGCATTGATACGTATGCTCGTGTCGATCTTCGCACCCGCACTTACGACGTCCCTCCCCAGGAAGTAAGCATATGCATTAAATAAAGTAATAAGATATTTTTAACGAATATTTTCGTCATTACTATTTGAAACTTTATATTTTTCTATTTGCGGACAGAACTGAAATGCCCTAGCTTTACGAAATAATGACAATATGCTAAGCTTCTCAATACTTATATATAGTATAAAAAACTACGAACTAATTACTGAGTAATGCGTCTAGCATAATATTATATAAGATTTTAAATCATCAGTTTAAAGTTAGTTATAATGCGACAAATGGATTCCGACATAATCCTAATATTGGCTTCCCTGCTTACGAAAATTAAGTAAACAATAAATGAAATCAATCAATCAATTATGTAGTCGAATTAGTCTTATGTGATATAGATGATATGAAAGTAATTATTACTTATACATATTAAGTGATAGAATTTACAATCTATGATAGTTTTGTTAATGCCAAAGACAAACTTAGTGATGATGTCTTTACTTATCAAGATAATCTTGATAATTAATTAAGGTAGTAGTAGTCCTTATATAAACTCTCTGTATATAAGTTATTCTATAGGTCCGTTTCACCTAAAAACGATGCTATTATACAAAACATACTGCGCTAACATTAAAAAATAATATAAATGTAAGTTTGTTTGTTAAGCTTTCACGCCACTACATTATCAGCTAGAAACGTTGGCTAAGAAACAATCATCATCAATCTGGTCGCGGTAAATCTAAGTTAATGCAGGCAAAGCTGCGGGCAACAGCTAATAATTTATAAAATTTTCATTTTAATTTATATGTTCTTTTATAAGGATTATTTTTATTAAAATTTTATTTAAGCGTATCAAATATTTTTCAATGACTTCTAAAGACTGTTAGAAGTTATTGCACAAAATTATCCCACGAAGCAACACAAACTTCAAAAAAACTTTTATATATATCGCGCTCACATTTGTAACTCTTAAGAGTTCGCGTGACCACTAACTATCCAAGTTTGCGAAGTTCTTAAATACTTGGAGGTTATAATAAAGATTAAATAGGGTGAAACAATATACCATTGCTGTAGGATGAATCAAGTTTCATCATCATTATCAACTATTTACAATATACCTCTTTAAAAAGCTTTTATTTAGTTTAACCTGTCCCGATGTTTGTCTGTCTGTAATCAAATCTTGCAAGCAAAGTTTCACCCAGTAACCGGTGTCCGTTTGAGCTGAAGTTGGAAATATACCTTTACCCACGCAATATGGGTATCAAATGAAAGGATTTTGTAGAATACTATAAAAAAATCAAATCCAAGATGGCCGCCAACACAAAATCGCGGATTAGGCACATATTTTTGTACAACCCACCCAATATGGGGATCAAATGAAAGGAAGACGTATTTTATTTGATCGAGTACTTTGGTGCTGGATGGGAAATAGGATCTGATGATGCAGGTTGAAGATGGCCACAAAAACTCGGTTATTAAACGACAAAGCCGGCCATCGAGCTTGGGTTCGTATGAGTCGTCTTGACGAGCACTTTGGTGCTAGATGATAGCCAGAGTCTGATGATGGAGCTGGACGATGCCCATAGGAGCTCGGCAATTAAACGACACAATCCCATGGTTAACCAAGGTCTGATGATGGAGCTGAAAGGCGCCTAAAGAAAATCGGTAATTAAACGATACAATCGCATCGAGTTTGGGCTAGTATGATTCGTTTTGGCAAGTATTTTGGTACCAGGGTCTGATGATGGAGCTGGAACATAACCATAGAAAAACGGTAATCAAGCGTCGAATTTCATTCGTCTTTGGTGGACGCGTGAATATGCGACTCCATCTTTGGGAAAATAAGTTCGTGCGTATGTTTGTTGTTATTGTTTTTGTTTGTACGTGTTGTTCGTAATGTTTGGTTTGCTATAAATGTAGATTCTGTCTTTGATAAGATGGATTAGATGGATGACCCAATGCCAAGGTAAGTACGTGCCGACGGCTTAATCGTATGAAGGTGTTTAAACATGTCATATCGCTAACGTTTCGCATTGCTATGCGCTACGAACTAGGTACATCATAATTTATCTCGCATCAAAAATTTGAAAAAAGTTAAAAATAAAATTGAAAGATTTTTTAAACCATATTTTATTGTTTGTTATATATAATATAGGTAATATAAAAGAACAAAAGTTACCTAGCGTATACCTAGTTATAACATTTTATTAAGCCCTAAAACTTTGTACCTTGTAGGTATTATAAGTAAATATCAATTCTAACTAGCTAGTCAATCATATGTAAATATCAATTAATAATATTCAGTGGATTTAATTTTGCTTTTGACGTTACACACTACACTATAGAAATAATCATCAGAAATCAGGATAGCTAACTTGCGTTTTCAATATTAAGGACGAGATAAAGTAATTTAAACTTTTAAACAAAAAAAATAAAACCGGTTGCCTATTTATTATATACTGTGGCGTTTTCCTACTATAATTATATAATTTCGGTATACGAAGTGTGTTCTCGTAGTAGCACTCTTCGTTTTAGATCGAGAAAATATTCGATGTAGACATTATCTCACTCTCTCTCGTCGAGATATATCTCATTATCTCACTCTCTCTCGTCGAGATATATCTCATTATCTCACTCTCTCTCGTCAAGATATATCTCATTATACGCATGCTATCCCGGCTGCTTAAGATGATAGATATGAAAAGATAACAATTAAATTCACATACCTATAATACAGGCTGTAAACGATTAAGACAACCTATACAATTTAAACGGCTTGCATGCGGTGTCGCGAGTCAACGTCATATAAACGTCAAACTGCGTCTGCAGCGTTTCGTGTGCGGTGTCGCAAGTTCAGAGATTTTATCTCATCTACTGACAGACTTCAAATATATATTTTTAGGCTGTGCTCGTAATCAGGCTTGCATCTCTCCTTTCCTATTCTCCAAACCTATACCAACTAAGCCATCGTCTTTCACGCTTTGTCGAACCTAAGAGTATGTGAAAAGGATTACAAATATTTATTTTCTCTTCTAGTAAAAGTTAGTTATTATATTCACGTAAACGTGTCTCTATCAACATTATCGTCAACAGGTACTGACCAAGGATTCCGTGACCGTATCCGTCGATGCAGTGGTCTATTACCGCGTCCACAACGCTACCATTTCGATTGCCAACGTTGAAAACGCTCATCATTCCACCCGTCTCCTGGCCCAGACCACCCTGCGCAACACCATGGGCACCCGACCCCTGCATGAGATCCTAAGCGAGCGTGAGACCATCTCTGGAAACATGCAGATCTCCTTGGATGAAGCTACCGAGGCCTGGGGGATTAAAGTCGAACGCGTTGAAATGTGAGTACCCTCTTTATATTTCTTTAGTCAAGTTCTTACATTTTAATAACGATTTTATTGTAAATCAACGTGGAAGGTGTGAGGATTGTAGTTAAAACTTTTTTGAATAACCATCATGATCGGTGCATAATAGTGAGCATTGAAGGATTATTGTATTTCTAACCGACTTCAAAAAAGAGGAGGTTATCAATTCGTCTGTGTTTCTTGTATTTATGTTCATGTAAAAATTTAGAAAAACCCACTTCAAGGTATGACAGGGATCAGGATCGAACCCGAACCTCTCACTCAAGAGGCCGAGCCCATACGCACTAAACCATCGTCCCTTACATAGATAGTAGATACATTCTATGTAATGGATTATTTCTTGAAACATTGTTGAGAGCTTGTGGTATGTTAAACAGTTTTGAATACGTACACACCTAGTTGGAACCTTAATCGATAGCTCTACTAGACTAGGTGAACTATCGGGGCATTTATTCGCTACTTTACTCCCCACAAAGTTGCGAATGGTACTATAAGCATAAGGTCATTCTGGATTAAGGTATTACATTAGTTCCAACGCCTGGCTACTTTACCTTTTTGTTTCCATCATCATCAGCCCCCATCCATCCACTGCTGAACATAGAGCCTCAAAGAACGCCAAGACGACCATACCCTCGCCACTCCCATTCAACCAAGCCACTGTACAGAGATCGTCTTTGTTTCCACACAAAACGTTAATAAGATTTACTGCATAATTTAAATATATGATATATATTTTTTATATTTTTAGCTTCATTTAATAATTCTAATGGTTTTTTAGGCTCTTATAATTATAAAATTACGGTACAAAAATCCTTAGGTACATTTCCTACAATCACCATAACAAGGTTTCATCCTTAGTCATGAGCTTACATCATGCCAAGCTAATTGTTGTATGATGAATATAAGAGCTTTTAGAAACTTTGAAAAATCTTAAATTTATTTACGTTATGAGACTCAACGCGTCCAAATAAGCTTACCATTAATGTAAGCAATTGTACATCTTCATAAATGAACGTGAAATATTTTCTAGATAAATATTATTTTCCATAATAAAGATGAAAATGAGATAAAAAATTGCGTACGTACTTGTCTTAAGTGACTTTTCTGCTTAAGTAAATATTTGATGAGAGTTTCTAAATTCGTTTACAATTTACTTACTCGACGGGCACTTACGGAATGTGTCATGGAAAAATATGGAAATATTATATTTTAATATCTAATGAGCACTTTCAACGAAAATTGCTTAGAACAAGATAATATTATCTTCGAAATATTAGCATAAATAAAAATATTTTTGATAGTTTTTTCACTGTGCTCAATTTTTTTTTTTTATTCCAACATAATACAATTAGAATAAATGCAATATAAAAAAGTAAAACACTACCTATGTATGTATTTAAAACAATAAAATTGAAACTTTAAACAATTATTCAAAATAAATATCTGTTATATCATTAACATAATATTATTCCCAATATATTCTATAAAAATTTGAAAGACATTTTTTTTACTCAAGATAAGTATTAATAATTGACTAGGTGGGAAGATGATCTCCGTGCAGTGGCCGGTCAGTGTTGGATGCGAGTGGCGAAGGATCAGTCGTCTTGGCATTCATTAAATGCCTATGTTTAGCAATGGATGGATATATGCTACTGATGATGATGATAATGATTATGATGATGATGATGATGATTATGATGACGATATTGATGATGATGATGTTAATGATGATCATGATCATGATTATGCAAAAGATAAAGATAAGCAACTCTTTGTATTACGCTTATTTTAAGACATTTATAAAATTAGGATATCGTTAAACAAGGATAAAGTAAACAGATTAAGAAAATAATCTACATGTTGCTTTGAATCAGTATTAGAACTATTCTAGTTCGATCAATTCATAAGACTCGATCATAATGCAAAAGCACGATCGGAACTGACGTTGAATAATTTCATGGTATGTACGGGTATAGGACCTCATCTGAAATGGAACCTATCGTTTTGTATTCCTAAGCCAAATAATTTCTTGTATTTGCTTACCAACAGGACTCGAATGAAAACTTTTGTTTATTCAGTTTTAAATAAATTTGCTATATAGAAAATTTGGGTACAAAGTAACCTAATGAGTAGCGCCATTGCTTATCAATCACTAAGCTTGTGACAGTATGCGGACTGTCAAATTTAATAGCATAATATTATGTCCTTGGAATCTTTCTAATACTTTAAAAATATTATATTATCCATACTAATATTATAAGGCTAAAGAGTTTGTTTGTTTGAACGCGCTAATCTCAGGAACTACTGGATTTGAAAAATTCTTTCAGTGTTATATAGCCCATTTATCGAGGAAGGCTATAGGCTAATAACATCACGCAGTAACTAGCAGTAATTAAGTTGAGTAAGTTAACGCGGGCGAAGCTGCGGACAACAGCTAGTTTGACATATTAGAGTAAAACACCAATGAGTTGTTGTATATAGGTTTGTCTACCCTAATTTAAAAAGTTAGAAGACAAATATCAAAAGGTAATATTTAAAAAGGACCCTTGAAATGGCTAAATCGATGTCAACATTTAATCAATTAAACTTGTACAAAAACTACCACTAGAGCCCCTTTCCAGACTAAATAGGTTGAAGACCAAACAGACACATCCAGCGATCAAATACTTATTTTGCAGCGGGGGTTAAAAACTTCTGGAAGAAAAGAGCATACTCATCAGACTCGTATTTGAAAGACCGACAACGCTAGGTGCGTTATAATGTAGCGGGTGTCTATGGATGTCTATCACTTACCTCTAGGTAAACTGACTGTCCATTTACCCCCTCTTCTATAAAAAATTGTGATTTTCTCAAATCTACATAATACACACTATATAGCTTTTTTTCAAGTACCTACGTATTTTTCTGGTTGTAAATTCCTATTAGAATGCGATGGCAATAAATTGCACTCATGGATGAATGTTTTGGCCGCGGTTATCACTTAGTACTGGGCGTGTTTCATACCTTGGTGCCAGAAGGTATAAAAACAGAATATACGGCATGATAAAAATTGGTAAATAAATTAATAAGAAGTTGCCTCGTTTGTTAGCTTTAGTTCAAATCAAATCAAATTCTTTTGGAACGTAGTTCCTTTACGCGCGTTACGAAAGGGGGCTAGACGGAAAAAATTCTTACGAAAAGTTGACACGACACTTTTTGCGAGTATATCGCATACGTAGGTATGTATAGTGTCGCGCGAGCGGCCGCTTCGCGTATTGCCTTTTTGCTATAGTTGTAAGACGTGCGGCTTTTTGATTGACACATTACCGCGTTGGTAGTTGTTTTTGTTACACTATTGGGGCTGCTTAGTAAAAAACCCCAGTTCAAATCCCACCGATCTCGGTGACATTTTTTTTTATTATTATTATTTCTAATTATAGATTGTTAATACGTAGTATATCTAGTAGTACCTGTGTATATATCTAGTCCAGCCATAAGTCATGTTACAAATGAAAATGCATTTTTTAATGAAGTAATGTAATATAATTATAATTTATACCTACATATTATTTATTAAAATCTCAGGAAAAAAATATTCTATTGGAAATGGCGACCTTTGGCTTTTATACAGGCCTTTAATATGTTTGGCCACAAATCTATGGATTTACGCACTATTTCAAGGGAAATTTCACCACTGTCATCAGCGTAAAATTTTTCGGTTTAGGTAGTTATTGAGTGATTGTACGTGGGTAACACTGAAAATGTTTAGAACTGGCCAGTTAGAAACATTGAAAATGAAAACTTTTTTTGAATTTCAATTTTAGAACTCTTTGGTAACCTAATGTAGTATATTGCATTCATTTGTCATTCGTTTTTGTGAATTGGCGGCAAAACTAAAACTCTTGTTACACGTGAAAATGAACATAACGCGAGAAAATTTTCGGTCAATGATTTATTATGACTTTCGTTGTGGGCTTACTGAACAACAAAGCTATGATAGGCTGCGATTAGCATTTTTTAATGAAGCCCCATCTCGTGACACTATTTACAATTAGTTTAACGAGTTTAAGCGTGGACGTAGCAATATCAGTGATGATCCGCGTGAGGGACGTCCTTTAACAGCGACTACTGAAGATAACATCAGTGTTGTGCGACGCATAATAGAGGAAGATAAGAGAGTGACCTATCAGCAGATACGGGCAAGCCTAGGCATTGGTATGAGTCAAGTTCAAAAAATATTAAACGAACATTTAGGCGTCAGTTTAAAAGCACCAGTATAATAATTTATTAATGTTTTTACGTAATTATACAGTCAAATACAAAAATTACTTTTCAAGTCCATTTGTATTTTATGACATTAGAGTACTTAAACCCTACAAAAATAAGACAAGCATCAAACCCCCGACCTACATAACGAACATACATTAATGCACATTATTATATAATGCATATTCTCTGGTCAAATATACTATGGTATACCATAGTATATCTAGGTCGATCAATGGCATAATTTTTTGCGTTGTGTAACCACCAATTACTATGAAAATCAATACTAGTATGAAAATTGATACGATGGTCCTCAGTTAAACTTTTTACATGATTAAATTGTGAAAAAACTCACTCCATATTTTTCACTATACAACCTTTAATACAAAGCTGTGAATTTTGCGAAGTTGGTAGTCAAAGAGATCTCTTGCTTTATTCGAGCATAGAGAAAAGGTTTTTCGTTGTGTGATATTTGAAATATAGAAAAATCTTATACCAATATT
The DNA here is from genome assembly GCA_963853865.1 of Helleia helle. Lineage (NCBI taxonomy): Eukaryota > Metazoa > Arthropoda > Insecta > Lepidoptera > Lycaenidae > Helleia > Helleia helle. The sequence continues at coordinate 15,102,062 of OY971420.1, forward strand.
GCTTTAAAATAAAAATAAAATCTAACAACCGTACTAACAGCCCGAAGGCCCTAAAGTTACATCGGATTAGTGTGAGCCCATTTGGCTCACTTTTGGTTTGTAAAAGTGGGGGGTTGCCTCCTGCCAACCGTGCAGTCAGACCACACGGCCTCCTGGCGTCGGGTTGGACGGTTATTTATAGTTACAGCCACAATCTTTTACAGTAACTGAACTACAAATAATAAAACCAATTACAAATCCAAACGGTAGTTTTAGAGATGAATGCGTTCAAATGAAAAAACTCGTAAAATACCTAAATAGAAAAAAATCTTGATTGGAAAAAAAATTGTATCTTATCCTATAGCTAAATTCCAGTTTACATTTTTCGCAACTATATTAAGCAGCCATACTCCAAACAAATTTCGTCAGGCTCAGAAACCAATTGCGAAGTAATATTTGCATCTCAAACGGAAGAAGCTCTATTTATCTTGGTTTATAATAGAAATCACGATTATATAATATTTTGATTTTCATTGACAATTTACGACCAGCTAGCTCTTCACTCCTTCTTTTAACCTGTATGTATGTGGAATTGTAATTGTTTTTTCGTCTAGATGTATTTATTTTTATATATGTATCTATCTTCCTATCTACCTATATATCTAGCTGACATAATATTCCTAAGGTAGTCGTGAAATGGTCGATACTTTAAAAAAATGTTTTAGAAAATTATATAATAAAGTTATTATTTTTCCAAAACACATTATTAAAATAGTAGATATCACTTAAAGTACTCTATTAAAAATGATTAACTATTAAAAAGTCCACACTTTGACCATGTTTAATTCTTACGTGAATGTGCATCGAGCTCCTTCTAAACTTAATAAAAATGTTTGTGTGTATTCAAGTGGATTCAGGAAAGGTGTAGATTTATAATTCGGTCTACTACAAAATGTTGTGTACAGAACACCGTCTCTCAGATCCGCAAGTTTATTTTTAAATTACATATTGTAATGATATGTATTATATTTAAAATAGTTTTGGCCTAAAAGCGAATATTCTATACGGGACACGATGCCATCCCGTGTGTAAACATAAATCGTCCGTATGACGGGTAATTTAAAGCCAGTGCGCATAAACCTAATGGTCTTTATAAATAACGAGCTGCTGCAAAAACTATGGGTTTGGCATGTAATGTTATTGAGGGAGTACTAGTGTTGAGATGAAAATATGGTTTTAAATATAATCTTTATAAATAACAAGCTGTTAGAAAAACTGTAGGTGTGGCATGTAATGTCATTAAGGGACATATTTTCATTTAAACACAGTAAGTGTTTAAATGAAAATATGGTTTAAAATATGGTCTTTATAAATAAAAAGCTGTTAGAAAAACTGTGGGATCGGCATGTAATGTTATTGTAGATTATGGTCTTTATAAATAACAAGCTGTTAGAAAAAATTGTGGGTACCGCATGTAATGTCCCCCTCTATGGAGGTGGCATCGGTCCCTTGAGGGACTGACTAGCCGTCGAGGTGCCCTGTTTGCTAAACAGATCCGGGGTACCTCACCAAAGGTGGCATTGGTGGCATTGATCGGGTTTTAGTGGATAGAGCTGCGTCCGCCTTACCATCTTTCGGGCTTAGCGAGTTCCACATACCCGCCTGGGGAGTCTCCCGTCCCCTCGGGATGCCTAAAAGCAGTTCCCAACGGAAAAGAAAACAAAAGCATTGAGATGAAAATAAGGTTTTCAATGTGGTATTTATAAATAACAAGCTATTACAAAATATGTGGGTGCGGCATGTAATGTTACTATGGGGGTACCAGTATTGAGACGAAAACATACCTACTATTAAAGTAGCACGGTGATGTTAAACATCAGTTTTAATAAAAGGTTTAAAAATATATTGCGGGATACCGACAAAAATAATAAAATCCACGCATTTAGGATGTGTAAAGAAAACTTTCAAAAGAAATTACGGTTTTCTTACACGTGTTTTTGTATTCCACTAAGTTGCTTAAGGTTCAACTAGTCGATGGCGCGAACTCCAACAAAATGATTGCTATCTCACCTGACGTAGTGCGCGAATATGCGTGCTAGAATGAAATGCACAATGATTCATTCCGAAAATGTCCTTTTAGCATAACAGTTATTATAGAAAAACTAATTAGTGTATCTTATCAAAATAAATTTATTTTATCTTTTGAATAACTAAACTATATCTGTACGGGCTTTATTTTGAGCTTTCATGCTCGGTATACTATTTATTTACGCCCAAAGTTAGGCTAAAATCAGTGTTGAAATACGAAAGTTTAGAAGCTTGTATTTTTTAAATGTATATTTTTTACGATTTTGGGTACATACACACATAGATAACGACGAGATCAATTTATATTATACTTAGTTTTCCATGGCCAACGTCAAACATTGCAGTAATTACTGTTCTGCGTTTGTATGGAAAGATGAGCGACTTGTGTAACCTTAAAAGTACAAATTTAACTCTAATACTAAGACAGTTTTGAAGTAAATGTTACAGGAAATTTACCGTTAAAACTTGATGACTATTTATCACCCATAATATTCCAAAACTGTAAAAAAATATTCAAATAAACTTAAATGCTAAATAAACTTTTAATGAAAAATTAATTTATGAAGTACTGATGCCAACATTACAAAAAATATTGAATATGGAATATACTTTATTATCTGTTGAATTTTATAGTCTAGATGGCCACGACGTCAAACACAATTAATGTAAACAATGTTCGATGCAATCGTACCAAATAAGTTTTTGTGTCGATATTCACTGAGTCTTGGGGCGTTCATAAGTGGAATTATTTTTATCATTATAACAGTGGCATATATAATTGTACTTCTTATACAGGTATTGACTGTAGAGAGAGAAAATATCGCACCTAAATTATGGAACAAATACTTCAGCTATTGTATCACGAAAATTGTGTATGACTTAATGATGCTGAACCTGCATATGAGCCTGTTATGGGGAGTGATGTATAAGGTTTCATCAATGATTTTAGCATGGGTTTTGATAACAGCTGTTTGGGTGGTAGAGACAACCTGCCGATTGTTGATTCTGCTCATTTTGCACGGGTGTGAAGTAAACGTGGCCAGTCTAGTTATGTCTGTTATCTTTGGTCTGATAGCAGTATGTATTCTAATATATCTCATATTAGTTGTATACGGCTTGCGGCTGGAAATAAAACGAGAAGCTCAAGTCAATACTGAGGTGGAAGAAACAAATGATTAAAGTTGATTTAAATGTATTGAACAAATTAAACTATTTTTAATGATGAACGTATTCAATAAATCATTGAATAAAAACGTGTTTTTCAATGTATTTGAATTAGACCTTATTTTTACATAACTAAAGCTGTATATTAAATTATTGTTATCATTGATCAAGATAGTGGCAAAAATATACAAGACAAACAAAGAAATAAAGTAAATTATTTTAAGTAAACAAAATGTAAAATATAGAGCAAATATACGAGATCTCTCTCCTTGTTCGACCTCGTTTGGAAAATGTAAGCTTTATTCACTACCGCAAATGCTTAAGCGTTGGAAAATTCATCTCCTATTTTCTAAATTTACTTTTCTTTATGCAATGTTATCGTCATTGTAATTCCTTTTATTCAGCGGTGCAATTTGCTATTGTTAATTTATTTTTTAAATTAACATCAGCATCCATCCACTATTGGCTATGCCTATGTTTGCTATCGTAGTGGAAATGCTTTGCGCATTAACTTCGGGTATGTGTGGGACTCCCCCGTCCCCCTAGTCTCAGTGCCAGTATACTGCATTGAAACCACTGCGAGCTACCTTAGCCGCTTGACAGGGAGTGTCCCGGATCTGACTAACACAGGATGCTCTCTAACCTAACTTAACCAGGCTTCCTCCTATTATAGGAGAACTCCGACAACTTTCTACCGAGGCAGGTATCAACATTACTCCGAACCTTGGTAGACGCGAGGCAATAAGTGCGCTTAGCGCCTCCTCCTACATCCTCCTCCTCCTCCTACATAAAACAGAAAATAAATATTATCGTGTGATAGTCGGTCTAGATAAGATGTGAAAGACGGAGAGTCGGCCATCTTGACCCTATCCAGCAATATACGTGCTTAATGCTTATGATGGTCTTAAAGGCCAATTTATGTACATTGGAATTCCAAATTATTTCTATTGAAATATATAATGCCGCGCCTTGGAAGTAACACCTGCTATATTCGAGGATTAGCAGGTGCGTTGCCGGCCTTTCAAATATGAGTACTCTTTTCTTGACGGTCATGCTTTGCTTATTTATCGTGAATTCTAATATGAACCTATAATATGTTTCAGCTTTTATGTAACCCAATATTTCATTTTGGTTTTGAATTAAAAAAATTGCATGGTATGTGGAAAATAATACTAAGAAAATGACCCGAGTACGATTCAATCTAATAAGATTATAGTATATTTAAAACCAGAAAGACAGTCTTGTATTTAATAGTCGAAACGTAAAACAACACGAACGTCCACATTGTCATTAGTTAATCAATATGGCTGACGTTATGGAATATGGAAAATTCGTAGCAGGTCGCCATGACCTAAATTACGTGTATAGTTCTGATTATATACAATTAAACAAATAGTTTCATTAATTAAACAAATCCATTGATGTTTTTTCTAATCTAAACTACAGCTTGGCAAAAAAGAGTATGGAAAAAATGAGGGCGCCACTTTCATTAATGTCTCATCATAATATGGAAAATCAGCAAGATAATTTAATCAAATCGTTAAAAATAAATGTGAAACACTAAGCTTTACTCAAAATCTAGTATTTGTCGGCCAAGTATTGTCAACATCATAGGTTTCCATTTAGTAAAATATGTAGTTCCACCTGTCACCACGTCATACTCTTTTTTGCCAAGCTGTAAATACGGATCATCTTGGCAGATACGGTAAAAAATTTAATAATTTGTTCGATTTTTCTAATTAAAAAAAAAACAGAATTAGGCAAGGATACAATTAGATTATTTTATAGGAAAGTCTTATTTTTCTTTGAGCGGAGAACGGCAGAGAGAACTAACTATATAATAATTATTATTGTTGAAAAAAATTTATAGAGTTTATTAGAAATATTTGAATGTAAAAATGTTATATAATGCCTGCAATACAAATCATGATACAGCATTAAGAAAACGGGAAGTTGCTACAGTTGGCGTATCTCTAATTTATGATAATGTATATAATGCGAATAAAATTTTATGCAATTTCAATATGTTATTTTATACATTTATTTTGTTTTATACATGTTGAAGACAAGAAAGTATAAAATATAAAAATATTTCTAGCATATGTAAGTTTATTTTCTTACTCAAAGAAAGCGTTGAAAGCTTTAGACCCTCCTGAAATACCTATATAGTCTTTTCTCGACAGGATCAAATTTTAAAACTGCTCTCTTGAGAAATTCTGATAAAATTCTTGCATAGGTTTGAAGTAAAATCCAAAAAAGATAATCCAATAAGATCCAAAAAAAAAGAAAAAAAAAAGATATAATTGATGATGATTGTGTATTTATATAATACTAGTGGCACCGACAGACGTTGTCGTGTAAAAAATATTTTGTTTTGTGAATCTAAACCATCCTCGAATCCCCTTGAACTCACACAAACAATTTCATCAAAATCGGTCCAGCCGCCTAGGAGGAGTTCAGTGACATACACACGCACACAAGAAATATATATATATATATATATATATATATATATATATATATATATATATATATGGGTATTTCTCATCAAATTTCGAAATTTAGTTCCCGAACCATTAGTGCCGAGTCCTATGCATTGACTGAATAAGTCTTTTTGATATTTTAATGCTCGCTGTCCACACCTTGTCCCCTAGTTCAAAAATACTACTAAAATGCCTACTCATCTCAAACATATCAATATTTTTTATAATAAAATTATACTAATATATTAGAAAGATGTTTGTTTTTGACTTTATAAGCTTCTACCTTATAACGAGGAATTTATAAAAAAGATAATTCGATTTAAAATATGTCTCGCCAAAAAAAATCATTCCCTCACCCTATTACGAATATTCGATTACTGAACGTATCGAACGATATTTAGGAACGCAACCATTACTGTTAAGTACCTGGCAACACTCTGAAAAGATTCAAAATGGCGATTTATTTTCTATAATATAACCGTAGGTGAGTTTGTGCAAAAACATAATATGTAAAAAAAAAAAAAAGTGTTACATTTATGGCGGTCATTACCTCACGTAACATGTATGAATTAAGCATTTTAGTATATGTGTATATCATTTATTGTTTTTATGCGTTTTTGGGGGTAAAATACATATTCAAAATGTAGCAACCAATTTGAGGTTATGTGCCGGTGTTTTTGTAGCTTTAGTTAAAATTCGTCATTCCCTCACAGTCATTCCCTCACTGTATTTAGGAGTGAGGGAATGACGACTCATACAGATGAGGGAATGATTTATATAGTATTCTACATTTCTTTTAGATGTTTTATTGATTTCTTGCAACTTGTATTTCATGGTATCTATTTTAAAATAGGTATATGAATGTTGAAGAAAAATGACACGACCAAAGAAGTTGAGTGAGGCAGAAAAAAAAATTAAAAAAGAAAGAGTATGATAGAAAAAGTATGATAGAGAAAATGAAAAATAATACTGAGAAAAACTGCGGGAGCAAGAAAGATTAAAATATTTAAAGAAAAAAGAGAAGGGTCAGGTAAAATCAGTTATTAAAATGAATGCTAGAGAACTTAGACAAAAACGAAAACAATGGAAAGAAAATAGTAAAGTTTATAGAAATAAAAAAGCTATAGCGCAACAAAATTTACAAAGAATAATTGACGACACACCTGGGGGTGTGTCGTCAATTATTCCAAGTCCAGTATCAGTTGTGCAGCAAATTAGAGAAGATGTGACTGCTCGAAATAGACGACAGATGAACAGATGCGAAGGCGACGAGCTATATTGTATATGTATGCAAAGATTGTGAATTTGGAAAAAGAATGAAGAATGCAGTGAGATTAAGCGAAAAAAACAAAAACAGGTATTTGAGACTGAAAACAAAAAAAAACTGACCCAGAATCGCCTGCAACTAAAGTAAATGCACTTCTAAAGAATGTTAACGTTCCTGAGAGTGTGAAGAAGAAATTACTTTTCGGAGAAGCGTTAACAAGATATTTACAGATTAGTTACAAAGATCTAGGAAAGAAACATGAAAAAAAGTTTAGTTTATTTTCTTTAAAATATGATTTTTCATTGTTTAATATAATTAAAATGACATAATTTCCTTTATATTTACATGTTTTTTTATTTTAATATAATAATAAATCATTCCCTCACATATATATTTTTTAAATCCTCATTTTTATAGATAATATACAAAAATATGGAAGACCAATACTCCTAAATAGATCTCTTAATGCAACTCTTTTGATCTCTGCAAAAAAATATCAAAGTTTATAAAAAAAAAAAGTTTCAATAATATCAAGAATTTTGGAATTTCATAAGAAATACCCATATAGGTATATAATATATATATATATATATATATATATATATATATATATATATTATCTACTTATTTATTTAGATGTTTAATTCCATTAATAAGCTATGTAAAATTTTTCATTCCTTGATGCTGGCAATAAGCTGAAAAAAGAGGTGAAAATATTTATTTAGTTGTTTAGTTACACAAATAACACAAACGTAATTCCAACTTATTTAACTTGCATTATGTTCTCATCAAACAAAACCTTGTTGCACGCTAGAGTAGGTATGAAAGTTCTTTTGTTTTCAAAATGTAAAATAAGTCAGTTTTGCTCAAGGTTTGCCAACGCACGATGGAGCGCAGTATTTTAGGCATCAGTTTTTTTTTATGTTAGTTGAATAGGCAAACTGGCAAACGTACAACCTGATGTTAAGTGGTCGACGTCGCCCATGGACATGGACATGGAAACTAGTATACCTGGAACGAGCCCAGGCAACTCATTTATGTGTTGCCTATCCTGAGACATAAGATATTAAGTCTTGGTGCCAGTAATTACATTGCCTGTCTTGCCCTTCTCTCCGAAATACAGCAAAGCTGTTTCACGAGAGAAATAAGCAAGATGGTGGTACCCATGCAGCCGGGAGCGCATTAAGAACTGCATCTTGCGCGCCAAAACTAAAGTACCCGTCGTAGCCCTTTTTTTGTCACAGGGAAATCCTTATGGATACAGCCAGGATCTTTGGGTAAATCCTGACCCAATGTAGGACTAGCACCTGGGAGTGCCCACCCTAACTAAAACCACTGCGAGCGCCTTCAGCCGCTTTTTGGCGGTCTCGGATTATGGCAGGCAACAGACAGGATCACCTCAGCGACAGACTGGCATTAAACAGGGTTCGGTGACGCGGTAGACCTCGACGGATATGGTGGGATGACCTCGGCGCCTATCAAAAAGACTGGCATCGTGCAGGTCACTATAGAGACGCGTGGAAAAGAGCGAGGGAGACCTTTGCCCAGCAGTGGAATAGTATAGGCTAGAAAAAAAACTTTGTAACGAGAAACTCTACACTATTTTCCATAATTTCTGTTTTCTTTTCCAGGTCGATCAGTCAGTTCTTTGAGTAAAATTTAAAACTCGGTTTTGTTAAAAATATTTAATGAACTAACATTGTAATTTTAATAGCTTTTCCTTACAATTATATGGACTAGTAAACACTTCAGTCTGGAACAGATTTTACAATTATCGTTATTTGCCCTTCATCATAAACAATACATATAATATATCCGTGCCCACTGCTAGAAACGGGTCTTCTCCTCGAAATCAGGCGAGGAGGGCATATGGACACAGTTTACCTATTTGCTGCCCCAACGGGTAGCCTAACGAGTGGATGAGATCTTGTAATTTCACACATCCTCAAAATCTCATCAGCGTTGCAGGATCATAGACTTTTAATCTTCTCAGAGATGCAGGTTTCATGCACACGGATAAATTTATAAAAGACCGTTTTCAGCACACCGGTCAAGATCGAATCTAGAACCCTCACTTTTGATAGCATATACCATTCTCGTCCTTTGAAGAAAATTGCCACGTGTCATGCTTTAATGAATGAAATGAAATGAATCGGATAACAAATTTTGCAATTTAAAACATCTTTATGAGAAACTGCACAGGGATCTTTTAATATGGAAATTCTCTTCATTTATTTATACATGGCTGTAATAAACATTGACAAATTTATTATTATGTATGTATAAATATTAAAAATCCTTATATGCACAATAACAATGAGTTGTTATTGTGCTAAGGATTTTCAATGCACTATGTATAAATTACTTTTTTTTATAAGCACATTAATTGATTGTGTGTGTATTAAGACCATTATATATTTATTAGGTCTTCCTTAATGACCACCAAGACTGCCGATCTCTTACCACTCGCATCCAATACCTTTTACCGGTGGGAGGAATGCGCTGTGCCGCGCTCCGGGCTGCATCGGTAGCACCATCTTGTTTCTCCCGTCAAACAACTTCACTGCATTTCGGAGAGAAGGGCAAGAAAGACATCGAGAATTAATATTTTATGTCCCAGGATAGGATGTTCATGGGCGACGTCGAGCATTTACCATCAGGTGGCACGTCTGTCAATTTGCCTATCCTACATAGACCGACCACTGCATGGAAATTGTCTTTCTACCTAGGCATATGTTCAGCAGTGGACGGATAAATGCTTATGATGATGATGATTATGATAAATTTATTTATGCCAGTATAATTCTTTTGGTCCGGCGTAATTGGCCCGACCCTAGTTTTAATATTATAACAAAATGATTATAATCATAAACTAAAAGGTTCACTTATGTTCTGATAATAATTAATATAAGAATTTTACAAACTTCAATCATCTACGAACCAGAATCTTAAGAAGATATTTTAGAAATAATACACAAAGAAAATTTCTCATGAAGCCACAAAAATTAAACAGACCTTTGTGGTATACAAAATATTCATGATTATAATTCTTTTGATGCGTACTTTCATACTTTCATGAATCCTAAAAGTCCATGGCCGGCTTATTTACACGAGTTCGCAAAAAACACTAATGAAGTATATGCACTTGCACTTTATTGAACGCAAGCTACGTGCAATGAATAATTTCCCGATGTACTAATTGTCCCGGAATATAACGTGGCAAACAGAAATTTCTATTAAAATTATATTAATTATTTTTCCTCAATTGGCTCTAATAGCCTCTTGGAATGATATTTTTACAGACCGTTTAAAGTTGTTGCACATCTGAATGTTATGTTTCTTATTAAAGGGTACATGTAAAAATGATTTAAAAAATAAAAAAGCGTCACTTTCGTCACAAATCAGCCAAGACGTATTATAAAATATTATAATACATCTTGGCTGATTCAACTCAATTACACTATCCTGGGTTGATATTTATTTACTTCTAACTAATCTGAATGTTATGTTTCTTATAAAAGGGTATAAAAGTCAGTAGATATTCTCAATATTTTATTAAATCAACATTTATCTTTGATAATTTTAATTCCGAAATCAAAATGAAATAAATTATTATATATAAATAGATGTAAAAGTCCCGCTGTACCACCCTGATGTACATAAGTTATTTTACTTAAAACAACGTAGGTATATTAATTTAATATCGATGAAACTTTCTGATACATCTGGTTGGTGATAAAGTCACACTGAAAGATATACAAACCTGAAATTGTAAGTGCTAGCAGTATAGTTTTCTAACGTTTACACGAGTGATACTTACACATAATAAAATAACTTTCACGGATTTTATCGCAGTTTTTTTTTTTATGCGTCAAAGGTCTACTAGTAGAAGAGGTAATAGATAGACGAGATGATACTTCTACAATTTTGATGTAGGTATTCTGGACTTATCTTTACCTATAAGTCATTTAATAACTACGAAAATACTACACATACATATAAAACACTCATGTACAAAGCCACGAATAAATTTTAGTGTTTTTTAAATTAGATATGCCGGTCGTATAGTACCACTGGACAGCTTGTAATATCGATCAGGTGAATCTGGCTGCAAAATGTAACGAACGAATCGATTCAACTCCTATCACTCGTATTCAATACGTAGAACTTATGTTTTTCTACTGGAATCGATTCCTCGAAATAAGGCGAGGAGTATTTGGTTTGGCGAAAGAATTTTGACAATAGTGCCACTGATTTGCAGCCGAATTGGGCTGGCAAGACTGGGTTGGTACCTCTCGCTCACATACCACCGACGTCAAGTGACTATGTTGTCGCGATTCGTGGGGTTTGTGAGTTTCCGGTGGCCGATTGGGGGGGATAAGGAAAAGAAGGGTAACGCATCTTCATAAATTTTGTCGTTTAGGCCTCGTTAGTCACCATAAGGCTCCGACTGCTCGGTTGCCTCCTCATGACATAAAAATACGTTTCGCGACATTTTCCTTCAGCAACGTTGAAAATAGCAGTTACACGGAGAAACACCCCTTACCAATACAACATTAATTGGGAATGATTGTAAACCTGTATATAAACTAGACTTGCTTACTTTTAACAAAGGTATTACAAGATTATTTTTTATTAACAGCAAGGACGTGCGTCTCCCGGTACAGTTGCAACGCGCCATGGCCGCCGAAGCCGAGGCAGCTCGCGAAGCCAGGGCTAAGGTGATTGCTGCTGAGGGAGAGCAAAAGGCTTCCCGCGCCTTGCGTGAGGCCTCCGAAGTGATCGGTGACAGCCCTGCAGCCCTACAACTCCGCTACTTGCAGGTACTTTTGATGCACATCTACTAACTTGATAAAATCGACCACGAACAGGGGTCCCGTCAAGTTCACTTTTTTTACTAATTTTTTCACAACGACGTTATTAGGTACAATTACTCAAAATCTATATAACTTTTTTGTTGCCTATAAGATAACAACAAATTTGACTGTCACGGGTAAACAACTTTATAAAGATTTAAAAATGTAAATAAAAGTCGACAAATTAAGTAGGTTTAACATATATTTTTTTTACAATTTATTGACTGTATCTACCTTTCAGACCCTCAACACGATCTCGGCTGAAAAGAACTCCACCATCGTATTCCCTCTTCCGATCGATCTGCTCACTTACTTTATAAAGGCTAAAGAAGAATCTTAAATCAATTAAAATAATGTATTTGACTCGTAGATAGTGAAATTTTTCTTAGGTATTAAAATCTTATTAGTTGAGTACTGTACTATGTGTACTTGTAAAAACATTTACCATAGAAATAAGTGAAAGTAAGTGTCGCATCAAAAAAATAAATTGAACAAAAAATAAAAAAACGACACTTATATTTTACAATACTTGACTAATTCAACTCAAATACCTAAAAATTACACTATCTTACGGGTTGATATTAATTACTTCTAACTAAAATTTTAAAAAAGTCATACATTTTAAAATCTGTTGAGTACTTCGCTATGTTAATTTGTCACATCATTTACCATAGTAACAAGTGTCGCATCAAAAAAATAAATTGACCAAAAAATAATTCAACTCAAATACCTAAAAATTACACTATCTTACGGGTTGATATTAATTACTTCTAACTAAAATTTTTAAAAAATCATACATTTTAAAATCTGTTGAGTACTTCGCTATGTTAATTTGTCACATCATTTACCATAGTAACAAGTGTCGCATCAAAAAAATAAATTGACCAAAAAATAAAAAAGCGACACTTAAATTTTACAATACTTGACTAATTCAGCTAAAATACCTAAAAATTACACTATCCTGGGTTGATTTTTTTACTTCTAACTAAAAATAATAATTGTCGCATCAAAAAAATAAATTGACCAAAAAATAAAAAAGCGACAATTATATTTTACAATACTTGACTAAATCAACTCAAATACATAAAAATAACACTATCCTGGGTTGATATTTATTTACTTCTAACTAAAATTAATAAGTGTCGCATCAAAAAAATAAATTGAACAAAAAATAAAAACGCGACACTTATTTAATTACTTCTAACTAAAATCTATATTGTATAGAACGGTAATTTATAAAGAGATTGTAAGGATTGTAGTACAAAAAAGTGAATGGGCCAATAAGGTAAGCTAATTTAAAATTCAAAATGCATAATAGTTCAAAACTAAAAATAAACCTGACATTCGTATCTGAACCAATTAGAATAATCTTTATTTACAAAGACATCTACATACCCATGTATTATTTTGATTTCTGTAAACATTAAACATCGGTGAATCTGTCATTAACAGCACGTGTCGTCAGTTATAGCACTGATCTACTAAGAGCTGGCCAGGTTTCATTGTTTTTTTACCTCCCCACTATCTTCCACTCCGTTCATTACATCTGTATGATTACAGTCGGCAGATTTGGCGATATATATCCAATCAAAACAAATAACTTTGATTTGGAACTTTACGTGTCAAAGCGGTTCCCATAGAAACTATGGTATATCATCACAATATCATCATCACATATCATCACAATATCGTTTTGGTACCCATAATTATTGTACCAACTATGAAGGATCAAATTAACTGAATTATACACTAACTCAATTCAGGTAACCATATTTTCTCAACAATATTTAATGAAACGCTGAATCGGTTAGGTATCATTAAAAGTAAAGCAAACTGTGTACAGATTTATTTGTGTATACATGCAATAAATAATAACAATTTATAGTGGGAGGGGTTCAATTACATATTATTTTTACATTAAGTTTCATTCTAAAGAATGTTTTAAACTTTAATCCTGAACTTGAAATACGACCAACTATAAGATCCAATTTTATTTGATTGGTTTTGCAATTGCATTTTGGACATATTTGACATTCCGTACTTAGAAATTCGTTGCAATAGAGCTTAAGTGTGTTACTATCGGCTATAAGCGAAAAGAAAGGATCTGATTGATTTTAAGCAGAAAGATAAAAATAATTTACTTTAGGTATAGATTTTGTGTGTAGCAAGTTATATACCTGTCGCTATATAGGCAGGTCTAAATGTCATAGTTGTTACTTAATTTATTTATAATATGAAGTAACGTAGTAAGAAATTAAAAGGTAATGCGAGAATATTCTAATACATTAATTATATTCAATCATATTTTGAACAGAATGGGTATGAATACATGTTTGTCAACTGACAGAAATGTACAAAATACTCTGTTCAATTATGATATTAGTATTTAAACGAATTAAAAAATATTTACTTAGGCTTGATAGTACAAGCATATGTTAAATATGTTATTCATTATATTAGATTATATTGAATGTTGTAACCAGTTGAATATTGGTCCGTTTTTTGATAGTTCAACGATGATTTGTTGGACAAGCTTCGTGTAAAATGGAAAGCTTTTGTTATAGGCCCAACCGAATGGAATAACGGTGCGAAGTCGATTCATAGGAAAAACTAACAAAAAGCAGATTAATATCGTATAGAGTTTAGACATTTGTTGTTGTATTGTAAACTTAATGAAAAATTTTCATAATTATTTAAATGGTTTTTTGACTATGGTTAATGTATGTTACGTGAAGCTCACTAGGTCTCGTAATGAGCCATGACACCTAGTGGTGCTACGATATGAATAAGTCACATAAAAATTAGCATTTAATGAAAGGCTTTAATGTCATTTATATTTAATATAGTATAGAAGTATAAATTTATTCCGCTGGTATTTTTTTAATGTAAAAATAAGTATGTACATCGGTAGGCACATATGTTTCTACTTTATTCTTATAGTTGTTGAATGTTTTCCAAATATTTAATAAAGATTATATTGATGTGTACAATCGTTTATTATTTCCCAACCCTTCCTTCTTTTGCCAAACCCCGGCCACAAGACGGAGTTAGGATTGCGCTGTACCACGCTCCCATCTGCAGGGTACCACCATCCTGCTTGTTTCTTACGCGAAACAGCTTTGCTGTATTTCAGAGAGAAGGGCAAGACAGTGCAATTATTGTCACCGATACTAATATTTTATGCCTGAGGATAGACAACACATGAATGTGGGCTATTCTCAGGTTAACTTGGTAGCTTCGCTAATGCACATAGAATAAGCGATGGTGACCATTTACCATCTTGTGACTCGTCTGCCTTTTTACCTGTCTAGCTAAAAAAAAACTAGCATCTTATTTTGAAATGGCTATCGATACGGAGTTGTTTATCCTATCTTTTTCGAGGTGTGATGCTGGAGCTGAAAGACAGTCGAGGGAACTCCTCAATGATTAACTTCAGTAACCTTGTGTTTGGGCTTGATTAATTTGTATTGATGAGAACTTTACATCTAGATATGTTGTGACTATGATTGGGGGTCTGATGATGAAGACGAAGGATAGTTAAGAGAACTCCTAAATAGTTTACAGTTGCTACCTTGTGATTGAACTTAATTAATTTATACTGATGAGAACTTTGCACCCGGCTATATAGGTGATACGTACCATTACAGTGATGATGGAGACCATAGACAGTCGAGGGAATTCCTCGGTGATTTACATATTTTGTTAGGCTTACTTCATTTGGTTCAATACGCCAAAATGTCTATCTCTGTCTGTCTTTCTTTAATAAATCACTAAAATTTTAAACAAAAATTATAACCGACTTCAAAAAATAAAATAATAATAATCACCTTGTACTTCTTTGCTGTACCTATTTAACTTAGCTGACACCGACTCCAAAAGTAACAATAATGACGTGGTAAACGCAAAAATTATACATTAGTAGAAGTACAAGATGATTATTAGTTGTAGACACAAAAATTAAGGAAACGCGATTATTTTATTACTTATTTTATTTTTTGAATTTGGTTATAATTTTTGTGTAATTTTTTTTTCAAAGAGTAACATGCCAAAATTATGTCGAAAATTTGAGTCCAGTTGACTGAAGGTTCGGGTTCAGCGATGAGTGACACCCTTGCCTCCGCCCAAGCTGGGCACTCCACCAGGGTGTGGTTTGCATTGTCTTTACTGCTGTCACAGTGATGACATCCTGGTGAGTCCTTCGCCGTTGCCACCTTCCGAAGCAGCCATGACCCATCCAGCCAGGATCTGCGCAAGGTGGAAGGTGATGATGCCGTACCGCCGGTCAATCCATTGTGTGGTGTCCCGCTCTAGACTCTTCCAACCACTCCTTCCACTGACGGAGCACTCTCCTTCGCAGGCAGCTCCGCACGAACTCTATTTCTCCTTCTCCTCCTCCTCTCTTCATTTTCTCTTCCACGTCTGCGTCAGAGCCCTAACCAGAGCACGGATGGCCCTGACGGTGTGCGTGCGTACGTCTGTAGGACGTTTTCAGGGCGCTTGCCCATATTCAGCGTACCGTACAGCCCCATGGACTGCAAGACACCCCCCGCACATCGTCGGCGGCAACCAACTTAAAATAAATTCCTTTCTTTAATTTTTGTGCTTACAACTTATAATCAATTAATTCTTCTGCTAATGCACAATTTTTGCGTTTACCACGTCATTATAGTTATTTTTTGAGTCGGTGTCGTATTTGTTGCTATAAATAGGTATAGGTATAGGTACAGGTAGGTACCTAACCTACCTTCGCTGATGCGTAACTCATATTAGACAGCGCCGATTTAATGAGACGAACAAAGAAAGAGTTTAAACTAATAAGAAAAATACAATTTTGAATTGTGAAAACCATATTACACATAGGTATAATTGATAGCATTCACGGCAAAATATATTAAAGAATTCCGTTATAAGATCACCAATGATCTAAATCAGAACATCACCAAATTAAAATGGATATGATGAGGCCACGTTTAGGTAGACGAAATGTTGGGCGGCCACCAACCACGTGGTCGGTCCGTGTTATGACAAGGGTAGGCTTGTGTATAGCTATGGACGGATAAAGACTATGATGATGATGATGATTACGGTGACCTCGACATACTATGGTGTTATGTTATGGTTTGCTACCAAAGCATCATTTTTTTTATATAGAAGAGGGGTTGGTTGGAAACGGACAGCTGGTTCACCTGATGGTAAGTGATAGTGACATCCACTGACACCCGCTACACCAGAGGGTTAGCAGGTGCGTTGCCGGCCTTTCAAATGGCAATAAAATGAGCATATCATCTAGGTATTGATCTAGGTACTATAACAACCCAATAAGCATATTTGAGAATAACTGAAAAACGGGTTGTCAGATCTTAATCAAATGTAATATCCCATATATTGGAAACATTGGCTTTCAAACGAAAAAAGAACGTGTGGAACGAAACGGTGGAGTAATCGTGTCACATACATACAAAAAAAACATACAGACGAGTTGAGAACCTCCTCTTTTTTTTTAAGTCGGTTTGAAAGATGACATGGTATGGTATAGTTTTCTTTCTATACGTGTTGCGTTTTTACGTTAACGTTACGTTACGTTTCGGTTTGAAAGATGATAACAGTACATACAGAATAGAAAACTATACCAACCTTAGTTTTCTATTCGTGTTGCGTTTTACGTAACTACTATAGTTATATCATTTACGCTTGTAACAATACTCATGGTAGAGGTACTGATATATATGCAACACCTAACTTTTAAATGAAAATAAAATAAAAAGTGTAAATAGCAGAAAACTTTCATAGTTGCAAAGATAGTCAGCACACGAATCCTATTTTGTAGATCTTTTTTTTTTAAACGCAACGATTATAAAACTATTGTTTGGTTAGTCGCCCGTCGTAATGGTAGTTTTCGTTTAATAAATAATCACGTATTAATGTTAAAATGTTGTATCGAAGGCCGATGATTGATGTTGTGGGACGAAAATATAATTAATTGTTTTAAGGTGTTACAAACAAATGACGCAGGTCAAGTTATTTACCCCACCATGGTTCAGGCCTTGACGTGGTGATGGGGCTCAATGGCACATTGGTCGAAGCTAATTGAGCCGAGGGGGCTCTTTGTACCCCTCTTATAAGAAGAGCGGGAACCTCACCCCATTGTAATGTCCCGACGTTGGGAGGAGTTATACTGTGGTGCGGGACAACCCCTTTGTGGAGGTGGCGTCGGTCCCCTGAGGGGCTGATGACTAGCCGTCGAGGTGCCCTGTTTGCTCATTAGATCCGGGGCACCTCACCAAAGGCGGCATTGGTGGCACTCGCCGGGTTTTAGTGGGTAGAGCACTTACCAACTTTGGGGCGCAGCGAGCCCCACATACCCGCCTGGGGAGACTTACTCCCCAGCGGGATGCCTCAGAGCATTTTACTGCGTTAAAAAAAAAGGCCAAGTTGGTTGGAGATGTGCCAGCTTCTCCATCATTGTATTCAGTTCTTCACAGTACACATGTACAGTAATGCTCACCCAGTTTGGTAAAAAGCTGTGATGAATCACACCGGCGCTAAACCACCAAACAGTTACCATCACTTTTCTAAGGGTAAGTTTTCGTTTAGGGCATTGTTTAGGTGCTGAACCAGGATCCAACCAACTTGCTGAGCACTTACGGTTATCAAAGAGAATCCATTTTTCAACGCAGGTAACAATGCGATTCAAAATTCCTTCATTTGTGTGTCAGTCTGTTGAGCAGTGCAAGGTACGTCCCGACGCGTACTTCGCGCGATCATTGTGTTCGTGGGGCACCCATTTGTCAAGCTTTCTTACCTTGCCAATTTCACGCAAATGGACCAATATTGTTTTGACGCTAACGTCGAAAGTTGCTGCTAATTCAGCCGTAGATTGTGTATCATCAGCTTCCCCAATCGCCTTCAATTCGTCATTGTCGACCAAATTCTTCGGAAGACCGCGAAGTTCATTTTTCAGGTCGAAATTTCCAGAACGGAAGCGAGCAAACCAATAACAGGTGGTGCGTTGGTTTGTAGTGTTAGCTCCGTAAACGTCGTTGATGTTGCGTGCCGCTTGTGCCGCGTTGCTGCCACGACGGTACTCATATTTCATAATTACTCGAATTTTTAACATATCCATGATGACGAAAAAAATTTAAATGCGATGAAAATGTTACACTAAACAATAAACAAATGACTACTTTTGGAAAAATAATTCCATGTTTTTAAAATAAAATTAATTTGAAATGAGAATTCTCAGCCAAACATTATTTTGATTTGAAATAGCCAGTACTGCAGAACGGCAATTTCATAGATAAAGACCTATTATAATTTTTTTATGTAAGCCTGACAATCCTGAGTTGTGTCTTGTTTGAACTAGCAAAACTTAATAAACAGAAATATGTCGTCCGTAAAGGGCACTTACATCTTGTCGTAACTATTACGTAGTGGTATTAAAATTTGCATTGTCTTGCCATCACTCGGTGTTGCTCGCCTTACGTCTATTTGGCCGAGTAAAGGCAAGCGCCAACAGTGCATAGGACTCATTTGGCGTAGCTTGTCACAACTTGAAGCCGCTCGTGACATAATATATAATAGATATGATAATTCTAAGTATTTTGAATAGGCAAAATTATCCATGTTTATCTATTTATGTTTATTTTTTATTTTACTTAAATAAATAAAATAAAATAAAAAAGCCTTTATTTGCTCCTGCTACATTGCTTCATAATTTAAGTACTGTTATTGTTTCAATGACATTGTGTTTGATTGTTAGCAAGGTCCCCAGGTTGGGTAAAGGCCTCCTCCAACGATGCCCACTTTTCTCTATCCTGAGCTGTTTGCCACCACTTGGGACCAGCGACTTTTTTTAGTTCGTCCTCCCAGCGTGTTGAGGGCCTTCCTCTCTTTCTTTTTCCTTGAGGTCCTCTCCATATGGTGGTGATATAGGTCCATCTTTTGTCTTTTAGCCTCGCTATGTGACCAGCCCACTTCCACTTTACCCTTTGTGCGTGGTTTAAGGCATTAGTGGCTTTTGTTATTTCTCTTATCTTTACGTGTCTAATCTTATCTAGTTTTTTTTATTTTTAGCATGCTTCTCTCAATTCCTCGCTGACAGGATGTTATTTTTTGCTTAACTTTTGATGTAAATTTCCATGTTTGACATCCATATTTCAGGCATGGTAAGAGGTTTGAGTTCATTGTCTTAGTTTTCAGTTTAATTGGCATGTTACTTTTGAAAATTTCTTTCATACTCCAGAATTTGTTCCATGTACGCTGTACTCTTCTTTCGATCTCTAGTTCATTGTTTTCTTTTTCAAAGCTGATTGTTTTTCCTAGGTAAGTATATTTGTCTGTATAATCTAGTGGATATCCATTGACTTTTATCTGTTTTTTGAGGCTATTACCATGTTTCAGCGAGATTGATTTGAAGTCTTACCTCTGCGCTAGCTGATTGTAAGTCATTGATCATGAGCTGTAGTTCTGAGAAAGTCTCGGATAATATCACTATGTCATCGGCGAAACGCAAGTGACTCAGAAAGGTTCCTTGTATGTAGATTCCTCGTTTGCTCCAGTTTAGTTTGTTGATGATGCTTTCGAGTATGGCTATAAATATTTTTGGCGACAAGGGGACGCCCTGCCTTACACCTCTCTTTATTGCATAGCTCGGGCCCAGTATGTCTAGCTTTATTCTGCTCATGTTGTTGTTATATATGTTCCGGATCACTTTTATATATACTTCGCTTACCCTCTGTTCTTTCAAGCTTTGCCAAATGTTAACGTTCTTTAATTTTAACTTTAATTAAGTTAAGTTCTTTGAATCAGCGCCCCAAAAAACGCCTGCTAGATATCTCAATATATTAATTCTTTTATACGCTCTTTTACAAATGCAATCAATATGACTATTAAATTTAAGTTTATTATCTATAATTACACCAAGGAATTTTTGTTCCTTTACAATAGGGATGTTTTCATAGTTATAAGTAATTTGTACATTACAGTTTGATTTTCCAAATAACATTACAGAACTTTTGGATGAATTAATATTTAATTTGAGTTTATTATGGTAAAAAGATTGCAATTGATTAAGACCTTGGTTTATTCTACATTTAGCTATATTTACATTTTGATTAATAGAATACATGACCAAATCATCTGCATATTGTAGGATATTTACATCATTTTCTTTTACATTTTGCTGGATCTGGGAGGTGTAAAGATTGTATAGAATTGGTGATAAGATAGCACCTTGCATTAATCCTTTATGTGCATACTTAGGCCCATGTATAATATTATTAAATTTAACATATACTGTGCGATTATACAAAAAATTGAATGTCCATCTTAATAACTTTCCAGGTATATTTAATTCACTTAAAACTGTGATCAATTGGAATAGGTTTACATTATCATATGCCTCCTCAACATCCAGAAATACACAAATTGCATTAGAGTGAGCAAAAATAGAATTTTTAATGTCAGCAATGAGTGAAACGAAGCCTTCAACTGCACTTTTACCTTTTCTGAAACCTAGCTGATAATCAGGTAATAAAGAATTTATTTCTATAAAATAATCCAACCTTACTTTAATCATGTGTTCAAAAATTTTTCCTATACAAGAAGTGAGAGAGATAGGTCGATAGGAGTTATGATCTTGAATTGGTTTGTTATTTTTTAAAATGGGAAGAATACATTGTGTTTTCCACGATTCAGGAACAATTTCAAAAGACCATAAAAGATTGTATATATTTAGAAGAACTAATTGTGCTACTTTATGTAACTTTTTAATCAATAAATATGGAAAGTCATCCAAACCCGGTGTAGAATCATTTCTTGACAGTAATGCACTATTAAATTCATCCCAACTAAAATGTTTTACAAGAAATTCATTATTTTTATCTATATTTGTTTTATCAAATAATTTTTCTAAACAAGTTTCATTTTCTACTTCAGTCTTTGTATATTTATCAAAAAATTCTGGTATAAAACTATCATTTCTATTGTTCGAGCCTATTTTTATGCGATTAAATCTTTTTATAAAATTCCATATATTACTAATGGGAGTGTATCTATTAAATGAAGCGCATAAATTTTTCCAACTTTTAAGTTTTTCTTCTTTGATAGTCATTTTTTTCTTAGCTTCTAATTTTTTATATTTAATATAATTTTCCATATTCATATTCCGACGGTAAATACATAAAGCTAATTTACAATCCTTTACAGCCTTATCACAAATTTCATTCCACCAAGGAGAAGGGGCTTTACGTCTATTTTTTGTTCTATATTTCGATTTGGGAACACACTCCTCTTTTAGATTATTCAGAATATTACAAAATTTGTTGTAAGATCCTACAGGATCATACTTATCTATCTTAAAATTATTGAAAAGACTTTCCGAAAGAAAATAGTATTTTTCCCAGTTTGCTTTCTTATACATATATTTGTTTACATTTTTATTAATTTCATAAGTATTTGGAGATGTATTTATATTAGTAAATGTTGGGTAATGATAACTGCCTAGTGGATCCTCACCAACATACCAGTCACATATGGGTGCTAACTCTGGACTAACTAGAGTGACATCAATGGCAGATATGTTATCATTTGGCCTACGTACAGTAGTGGCACTACCAGTATTCAGAATACACAAATCTACATCATCTATCAAGTCATATAGATTTTTACCCCTTGTGTTAGTTATTGTGCATCCAAATGCCACATGATGTGCATTAAAATTACCTGATATTATATATGGTTTAGGTAGACTGGTTATTATATTTTTTTAATCTAGAAATATTTATTTTATTTTTAGGTGGACAATATACACACAGAATAGTTAGAGGGCCTACTTTTGTATCAACAGAAATGGCAATTGTTTGAATATCTTGTAAGTTTGGAGTTGAAAGTTGGACATATTTTATAGAACTTTTTATTAAAAAGGCTACACCACCATGTTTATTTTCAGCATTTTTAAAAATAATATTGTATGCATATTAAAGTGTGATTGGGAATTTTTTAACCATGTTTCATTTAATAAACATATATCTATTTCATTTTCAAATAAAAGTGTTTGTAACAAAGGTTTTTTATTATTAATACTTTGTATATTATGTTGTACTAATTTTAATATATCCATTATTCAGATAAGTTTTTTATAAAAATTTCCTTAATATGAGATGTGGTCTTAATAGATTCAGAATTTCCTAATGCTACTAATGTTTTTACTATTGAGTTCATGAGTTTTGTATTATTTAAAATATCTGAAATATTAAAGTTGTCTATTTTTGATGGAGCATGAGCAAATTCTTTGTTTTTATTATTATTGTCAAATTTTCCTGCGTATTTCTGAATGTTGATCTTAGGAAGAGCTGGAAAGTTAACATTATCTTTATTAATAGTAGCCATTGCATAAGATTGTTTATTTTTCATTATTCTAGCTGACTTTATTGGACAATCTTTTGAAATAGCTAGATGATTTCCAGAGCATTTCATACATTTCAACGTTTCAGAATTACACTCTTTATAGGAGTGATTTTCAGAGCATTTAGAGCAAACTTGTTCACTACGTCATATTTTAGCTGAATGATTGAATTTAAAACATTTAAAACATTGTAAAACCGGAGGAATATAAGTGTGTACTTTATATCTCCATCCGTCTAATAAAATATATTCAGGTAAAGAAGTACCCGAAAATGTAATAGATATGGTAGTCAATGGGTTTAAATTGTCTTTTTCACGTTTCATAAATTTCGTATTCCTATAATATCTCTATCGCAGCATATTTTTTCAAAAAGTTCCTTATTACCTATTTCTTTAGGAATGTACCTAACAACTCCCACCCTTTCCACAGAGGATGCAGGTATATACGCTCTTAAATTATGATCTATCAAGCATTGGGCTTTTAGAAAGTCGTTGGCTAAAGCTGCTTGTTTAAATGATATTTTAATTTTATTGAAGTTAATTCTTGCTCGCTCATGAACTCCCTTGATATTTTTAAAATATTTTGATAAATTCAATGGATTTATATTCCCAAGTTTTATATCTTTATCCAGATGTTCAACATAAACTAAAAAGTCTCCATTTGAATTATTATCTGGATATTGTCTAGTATATCCGTTCTTAGTGAATATCTTATACTTATCTACAGTTGGTGTCGACATTTTTCTTTTTTTGTTGGAAATGGACTTAACCACTCTCTCCTCTTCATCTCCGTCGCTTTCTCCTTGCATTAGTATTATTTAATAACTAAATTTACTATTAAGAAACTATTTAAATAAATTTTATTTAGAGGACAATTTTAAAAAAGGCGCGTTTCTCTTCCCGCCAAAAGAGCTATTTTCAAGTATGTGTAAGTGAATCCATTTAGTTTGACAATCAGAAGTGTGGCCATATGAAGAATTCGAAATAAATCGCGTCCCACGACTCGCTTGTCAGACTATAAAATATTGTTAACACTGCAGACTTGGCAGCATGGCCTCTGGTCTTAGCCGGTTCCAACAGTAACAAAACTAACAAAAAAAGGGGATGGCCGGAAGTGTCATTGAGTGCGATTGTGTTATTTGGTTTCCCATCAATTAATTGTTATTTAGTGTTTTGTTTAGTCGGAGCGGTTTCCGTGTTTGTTTTAAAAATTTATATGTACCTATAATATAATATTGTGCTTGGTTGGAAAATATTGTGGAGAATTACTGTTCTGGACCGGTTTTTATAGTAGGACTGTTCTGGTGGTTTTCTATAGTATTTGTTTTAAAAACTTAATCTGTGTAATAAATAATATGATTGGTTGGGGAATATTGTGGTGGACTGTTCTGTGTGGATAAAATGGGAAGTGAATAATGAAGTTGATAAATGGGAGCTAGAGGGACAAAACCGCTCTAGTCCTTGAGATATCCCACTGTATCACCAAAGCACAGACAAAATATTAATAACGCGACAGACTTGGCAGCATAGCCTCTGGTCTTAGCCGGTTCAAACAAGAGGAAAAAAAAATGTCTGGCTCTCTGAGGAATGGCGGGAAGCATCGGGACGCGCAGTAATTGTGTTTTTTTGGTTTCCCGTTAATTAATTGTTATTTTGTGTTTTGTCCATTCAGAGTGGTTTTCTATAGTGTTTGTTTTAAAAACTTGATCTTTATATATTGTGATTGGTTGGCGAATCTTATGGAGTACCGTTCTGGAGTGGTTTTCGTAGTAGGGCTGTTCTGGCAGTTTTCTATAGTGTTTGTTTTAAAAACTTAATCTGTGTAATATATAATGTGATTGTTTGCCGAATATTGTGGTGGACTGCCTTGTGTGGATGGAATGGGGAATGATAGTTGATTGATAGGGGCTAGAGGGGCGAAGCCGCGCTCCTTGGCGTTTCCCGCCATTTCTCCGTATTACAAACCGAATAATTGTATTTTGTATGGCTAATAGCCTAGTAGCTAATGCCTTTAAATGAAAATAATAATAAAATAACTGGCTCTCTGACTCGGATGATCGGATCACGGATGTCATTCCATGTGTCATTACTCATTATCTCATTGTACTCTTTATTTAAAAAAAATTATAATAAAAACAATGCTAAGCAATAGGAAATAATCAAAATAAAGCAATAAAATGTCTGTCCTTAAAATAGTGGCCTCTTCCAATTTTTTTGTAAAAACGAACCGTTGTTGTGCATTGTCAACATTTAATTTTCAACATAGCTTTAATAACAACAGGTAAATAAAAATATTGTAGTGTTGTGAATTTTTTCTTTCTTTGTGTCCTACCGCTAGCTTAGTTCTAGAGCTAGTCTTATTTAAATTTATTTTCTACGAGAATGATAATAAGAGCAAACACTACCTAACCTAACTTACCAATGTTGTTATATGATTTCAGCTTACGCACATTTGAACGCATGAAGCATACGAACACGTACAAAAAAGAAAAAGAAAAATTCCGAACCTATGTAATTCACAGATATGTAGAATATGTTAAAAAAAACACTGAAGTACTGGAAAATAGGTTCCCGGCTGCAATGAAAATGTACCGAGTATTTAGTGTAGGTATAAAAGATTTTTTGAGAGATTTAAAATCTTATATTTCATTGAGAATAAAATTTAGTAAAGACCGAGGTTTTAAAAATATGACTAGACAAGATATAGAACTTTATCACAAAATGCCTTCTGATATGTGGAGGATAGCACCAGTTTTAATTCTATCTGCGATACCTTTTGGAAATTACATAATATTTCCTTTAGCGTAAGTATATGGACCACTTGTCAAGTAATTTCTTTTCTATAGAATACCCCATGTAATGCAGAATAATAAGGGTTATATTTTATTTTAAATTTACTTTATTTGTACACCTAAACCAAACCACTGCTTTTTATTTACCTTCCTTATATTATGTTTATCAACTTTTTTAACGGGTAAATATTTCTAACCTAACCTAACCTTTATAGCACTTGGTGTCTTGT
Organism: Helleia helle; assembly: GCA_963853865.1. Classification (NCBI taxonomy): domain Eukaryota; kingdom Metazoa; phylum Arthropoda; class Insecta; order Lepidoptera; family Lycaenidae; genus Helleia; species Helleia helle. The sequence continues at coordinate 15,128,324 of OY971420.1, forward strand.
CATTGCATTTACTTCTTTTAAACACTTAGTAGTAGTAGCTTTCAGTGAATATAATTTTATGAATGGTCTTTTTAATATATATAATTTATAGATAAATCTGGAAACTTGATTTACAATTTCATGGGTTTTTTATATTTAGAGAGAAAACCTGACTTTAAGGTCTTAACAAGTACAAAGAGGAGTCTGAATTGATATCCTGTAGAATATCCTATAAATTTGTGAGTTATTTTCCAAAACTTACGTAATTATGAGATGCAAAGTCAGCTCATTTTACAAATTAAGGAAGTGCTTCAATAAAATATGGATCACCTGTGATTTTTAGTTACTTTATTACAATAATATCTTAATGCTATTACGGATGATTTTTTCATATTTATGTATGTTGGTGTAGTTATTTTAAATCATTGTCAAATGTAACAATAATTTTATCTATATTTAGATCGTCTACACTTACTTTTCTAGGTATTATGTATAAATTTGTAATTTTTTAACAGTGCGATAAGTATGCAATATTGCTTAGTCATAATAGAAGTTCATTTATTTTACTACAATGTTAGGTTATAATTTATATTAAGTGACTGCTTATGTCCTTGAGTGGGAAGTTACGAATGAATATGAAAACCCACAGATTTTATTCATGTACCAATTCTTGAAAACCTTCACTTGTATATCTAATAATGTTAATAAAATACATTTCAGGTTTCTGAAACCACGTAAGTTATTGTGTTCTCATTTTTGGTCGATACAACAAAAAGCTGAATTTACAATGCAGGACCTGAAAGAGAGATTAAGAAATAACCGTGCTGTGTTTAGAGGCCTTCAGGCAAAAACAGATAGTATACCTGACAGTGACATTAAAAAAAAATGGCAAAGAGTTATCGCCTTACTAGGATCTGGTGTTCATCCATCAGCTCAAGATGTACTAGCTTGTAAAGAATTATTTCATAAAGAACCATATAGTTTGGCTAATTTATCTTACAATCATATGGTAAGTTCTTATTGTTTTTGGATTTTCTCATAAAGACAAAACAAAATGATAATAATAATATCTATGGACGCTTTCACAAGTCAATCTGGTCCCGTAGTAAGTTCTCAAAGAACTTGTGTTACGGGTACCAGACAATGGAAATATATTTAATACTTTTATACTATACATATTATATTTAAGATTTGTATTATATAATACACATATTTAATACACATTCATGACCCAGGAACACAGAAAATATTTTTATTCCCTGGCGGGATTCGAACCCCCGACTTCCGGCTTGAGCGCCACCGCGCTTACCACTGAGCCACAGAAAAAGAAAAAAAAAGAAGCCTCGAGGGATTATTGTGTTGTCTGTCTGTGAAATAAAAACATATATGGTAATGGGCAAAAAGTAAGCAATGGCTGAAAATCAACAATTTCTTGTTTTATTACACCAGAAAAACAGTTAACTTCTGTATGCCGAATGTGGCCTTTACAGATGGAGGGTAGGTCAACCTCCAACTTGATGATACAATACTCTCCATTTGGACACAAGTGGCTGGGGATCAGTCTTTGTGCTCACTGAAAGATGCCTACCAAATCAAACAAATCAAATCAATTTCTTTTATTTAAAATCGTAACAACAAAGTATCTTTTTGAACATCAATTGAATTCTCCACCAGTTCAAAGGAGAGTTCACTGAGAAGAACCGATGACAAACTCTGAGCTACAACTACCAACTACCAGTTTCATCATTTATTATATTCCAAGTCGTTTTTTTATTGCTTGCGTTTTTATTTTTAACCGACATAAAAAAGGAGGTTCTCAATTCGACTGTTTCTTTTATGTAAAGTGATTTGGCTGCAATGCAAACTTGTTTAAATGTTTTAGGATATGAGTTTAAAGTGACATACTTTAAACTCAAACTCATTAAATGAATGATTTTGATAGTCTAATCTATTCATTTGTGCATGAAAAAAGGTCAACAATATTGGTTATCAAGTGTTCTTAAAGAAATAATTATTTCAGGGATATTTGCTCAAAATATATGGAATAAAGAAAAGCTTTTTTAGAAGAAAGAAACTAAGGTACAAAGCATTCATATTACAGGAGATGGATAAAGCCATTATTAGAGAAGGTGGGGTGGAAAACTTATCAACTGAAGCTCTGCGTAACGCATGTCATATGAGGGGGCTTAATGGTAGCCACCTTAGTAATCAAGATATGAGGGAATGGCTTCAAGAATGGTTAAATGTGTCGCAATTGACAGATCATCATACATTTTCGTTGATTTTGCACTGTCCTATTTTCTTCGCATACAATCACCCCCAGAACTGGGTTCTAATTTATTGATAGTTACTTTATTATGTATTGGCAGTATTTTTGTTTTTACGAAATAATTTATTTCTGTTTCAAAGTTATTACTGTTCCTATTCGTCTTATTGATTGTTACCCTTTATATAATCTAATAAAATAAATTTCACATACTATTTTTCTTTAATTAGTACCTAAACTCATTTTTACTTTATTTTCTGGAAGGAAAATGCACATTTTATTATTTGCTTTGCATTTTTCTATTGCTTTACTGAAACTACATAAAACACCGAAAGGTTGTTGATTTAGGTAGGTACTATTTTCAAGTTTATTGCTTTACAAATGATGAAAATATTATGGTTAAATGGTGAGTGAGGGAAAGGCTAGCGTTTTTTGGGAGACCGACAATTAGGTAACTATGTAAAAATACAATAAATCTCTATGATTTCACAGGGACCAAACCAAAACGCGTCATAAGCGTATTATCAGAGACTATAGGGACAATTAAACTTTTTAACAAAAAAAAATATTTACTCATTCCGAGTTGGTAATGAATAATATATTTAAATAGTAGTTAAAAAGCAATTACGTATATAATAATGTACATTATAGTGTATTTACAATAACGTAACTTAAAATAATCACTTATTTTTGTTTCACTAAAGGATTTTGTATATTCGATCTCCATACAGTTGCCGGTCCGTGTTGGATGCGTGTGGAGAGGGATCTGTCGTCCTGGCGTTCTTTGAGAGAGGCCTAGGTTCAGCAGTGGATGGATAGGGGCTGATGAAGATGAAAGGATTTTGATGCATACAAGATTGTCTAGTTTTACTTTTGCAGTACATTTTCACTTTCACTAGGTTTTCATTTTCGCCTTATCTATCAGTAGCAACCCTAATTTTTCCGATATATCGGAATTAGAACATGTCATTGCAATCAATCAATTGCACTTTACTTGCTTTGCCGCCATGGCCCAAGAGAATGTAATCACTACGTTGTACTACGGGCCATGGCAAGTTTTTCTCTTAAAAACATAGGATTCGTCTGGCATCATTTGGTTCATAATTTTCTATGTATCGACATCTTGTGCGACTGTCTGATACCCCACTAATTTGGCGGTACACAATGCCGTGGCTATCAGGTAAATATCGTGTATTAAACGGGATGACAAATCGTATTAAGCTTTTAAAATTGAATGAAAACATGCCTCAAGCAGGGACTGATGTGAACTCCACCAAGGTGTTGTACCTTGTGGCGGTAGGGCTCAGTAGCCTAGGGTGAGCCGAGCACCGTGGGACAAAAGAGCAAGGGGCGAGGATGGGAACCTCACCCAATTGTACTATCCCGATGTGGAGCTGGCGTCGGTCCCTTGTGGGGCTGACTAGTCGTCGAGGTGCCCTGTTAGCTTAACAAATCCGAGGCACCTCACCAAAGGCGGCACTGATGGCACTCGCCGGGTTTTAGTGGGTAGAGCTGCGTCCACTTACCATCTTTCGGGCGCAGCGAGTCCCACATATGGGGAGTGGGTGTCCCCAGGCGGGATGCCTCAGAGCATTTCCCGGCGTTAAATAAAAAAAAAGGGACTGATTTGAAATGGCCTATCGAGAGATCGTATTAAGTGGGTTATACTGTAACTATTGCTTTTTTGTTAAAATATAAATAAAAAAAATAGCTGTCACCTTACTGTCATACAAACTAAATAATACATCGTAGATAATACGTAAATAATCTTTAAAGGCATATTCATAAATTCAATACATTTCAAGATATTAAAAACAATCTAAGTCATTAAAAAGACAAATGATAAAAATATTGCTACAGTGCATAAATAAATTATAAACAATAAAATAATTATTGTTATAACATCTTTAAAATGTTGCTTTACAATATTTACTTTCTTCTGATTTGTTTGTCAGAAACTAGAAAGCCGTACAGTAAGAGAAGACAGGCGACTTGGAGACTAGAATGTGAATTAGGTTTAATTACGGATTTAGATTGCCCCGTGGATGGAGGTTGGTCGCCCTGGGCCCCGTGGTCTGTTTGTCATGGGGCTTGCGATGACGTCGGATATCGAAGAAGAGTAAGAGAATGTAATAACCCGACAGCTTCTATAGATGGATTACCTTGCACTGGCTCCGACGAAGAAATCGAGCCCTGTCATTTAACCAATTGTTCGGTAGACGACTTTCGTAAACTGGTGAGAGGCGACGCAGCTAGAAGTGAAGCTTTGCACCAACTGGAAGCTGTACCCAAAATAATGGAGAGATGTTTGAAAACCGATTGCACTTTTAAAGATATAGCAACAGACCTGGGTACAGATAATACCTGGCAAATAAATTCTGAAATACTATGGAACGCTTTACAGTGTGTAAGACACGATTCGGGGTGTCATGTGATGGGAGAATGGGGTGTCTGGGGAACTTGGTCTGAATGTGGAGCCCGTTGTGGAAAAGGGTTACGTTGGAGGCATAGACGATGCGATACACCCCCACCTTCCGCGAGTCATTTGATTTGTGTCGGCATACCTTTGCAATATGAAGAATGCGAGGGCGATCAATGTGCGATAGACAAGCGTTATACCGATCACGACACAAGCGGTTCTTGGAGCGAGTGGAGCGTTTGGTCGGAATGTTCGGAGAAATGTGGCACGGGTATAAGGCAGAGAAAAAGAACATGTATCGAGAAGCAAGCCCTACCGGCGGCGATTCCTTGGGGAACCCACTGTCGAGGTCAGTACTATCAAATGGAAATTTGTAATAATAGAAAGTGCTTCCTGAATGGTGGATGGTCAGGTTGGAGCGCTTGGGGATCTTGCTCTGAAACGTGTGGCGCGGGCAAACGGTACAGGCGCAGATCGTGTACCAGACCGATGCCCGCTGGTGGAGGCGCAACATGTTCGGGACCTAAAACTGAAATCGGCACTTGTTACTTGACGCCTTGTGATGTACTGTCTCATGCAATCGCATTGTTTAATGGCGATTCGTATATACAATACAATTTTACTAAGAAGAGATCGACATTTTTTCACTTCTTCATTAGATTCTTACCATTATTCCCACACGGAACTCTAGTACGACGTGGTTTGTTCCAAAATCCTTATGTTCGACTAAGTATACATAAATGGCACATCTGTTTGGATGCGAGTGGAGAGTCGAAGCATTGTAGTCTACCACGTACTTGTTTATCTGCCGCTATTGAGCCGGCAGCTTGGCATTCCTTACTAGTAACCGTCACTAACGAAGTTGCAATTATTAGAATCAACGATGACCTAACGCCGGTTCGTATCAAATTCCCGTGCGATCCAGAGTTATTAGATGAACCTGTAAATATTTTTGTTGGAGAAAAATTTCATGGTGAAATCCAGGATTTAATCCTAAACTTTATTCCTCTAAGTATGCATATGGCACACGAGCATAAAACTTCTGACTTTGTACCAACCTCCACATCCAATGTAGCTTACGATAAAGGTAATATAGAAGAGGCTTTTTTAAATCTTGAAAATGATCAATATATACGGTTGCCGTGTTTCGAGCAACAGGAAGAATGGAATTTACAATTAACAGCTAAGCCTAAAAGGGAACAAGGAATCCTGATTTATTTAGAAGGTGATAGTGATAATTCTTGTTTTATCATTTTACAAAACATGAGATTGAAGATAAAAGTAGAAATAGGTGAATACAGATCTGAAGTCATCGGCTCTGCTGAATACCTACCTCACAAGTGGCTTGATATATCTATATCTAAGAGGCAAGAGTCAAATGCTTTAGAAGTAATTGTAAATAATGGAGAACGACTACATATTTTACTTTACGATGATACAGAAAGAAAACGTCGCTACTCCCAAAAAGGCATTAAATCCAACAAACTATTTAAAAATAACTGTTCTATATTCGACGTTTTTAATAAAAAATATGAAGTGAAACCTATAACTAACAAAACAGTAGCTCAAAATGTTATTTGCCGTAGTGAATTTTTCATTGCTGGTCTTCCAATGGATATTATGAAGAAGGTTAGCAATGAGACGAAAAGTGAAATAACTCCGTTCTTAGGAGTCATTGCCTCTTTAAGAATCAACGACAAATTTTTAGATCTTCATGAGCATGCAATTGAAAGCGAAAGAGACGGAAAAATGCAAGTCTCATCAAGGACTGCAAGCATATCTGGTTCGTATCACGAAGTTGGTTGGGGGGAATCAAAAAAGTTAAACTTGTCATGTCTCTATACCAGAACTAGAGTATCACCTAAAATAGCCTATTGGTTGCACTTAGACGCTGCACTTTTTACAGTCGATAATAAAGCATTTCGTATTTATGATGACGGTAAGATTCTAAAATTAAGTGTTACAGCAGATGATAGTGTTCGTGGATTTTATTCCTGCAGAGCTGATCATAATAATCGAAAAAGAAACATTGTTACTTACGGTGTAATAGGTGAAATCCGTTACAAGTTGTCTGGGCCCGACATAACCACTATCATAGCAATATTTACCACTGTATCCTTAGTTGCTTTTACACTTTGTTGGCTACTTGTTGAAGTTTATTATGATATCAAAGATGGTTATGGCTTTTTTCGAGATGGCAATTTATCATCAGATAACAGTAATAGTAAGTTTGAATCTAGTGACGATTCAGAAGATTTATCTAAGAGAATTAGACCAAGAAAGAGACAAAAAAAAATTGTGGAAGGTAGGGCCAGTTTTGCGACGCCGAATGAAGGGTTTATGGATATTTTGAAAGAAGTTACTAACACGCAAGAGGAATGTACGTCTAACGAGCCTGAGACACTGCCAGCGTTGCCGGACATTAATGGTTTGTCCCTACAAGTCTCTCACGAAGTGTACAAATGTGAACCGTCCTATATTAGTTCACCTCGACACGGCTCTAATATCACCACCGCTCCTAAATTGACATCATCATCATCTATCGAACACTCACCTAGAGTGCTTTGCTCACGTCTTCTTATGACCAAATACAGACATTCGTCCAGGGAAAGCTTGTCGGCTAGGAGAAAGATACATTCAAGTAATGAATTCCGAAAGTCTAACTTGCTAACCATTAAATCATCTACTTTTGTCAATACCATAGCCCAAAGAATTTTACAGAAGTTCAAAGACCTTAAAAGTGATGAATAACTATAGTTTTATTACTTTTATATTATGTTATAAGCCTAAGACATAAGCTTGCTATAAGCAGTCGTGTAGCTTTTAATTGTTGTCTGGAGTCTAGACGGTTATTAACAATAAAAATATAGATACTTATTGATTATTTATATATGATGTACCTCCCTGAGTATTTATAGTAAAACATTATAACTAAGTAGAAACACATACGCAACACTTTTTTTTTCTTTAGCTTCTTTGCTCTGAGGCATCCCTCGGCGGGTCTCCCCAGGCGGGTATGTGGGACTCGCTGCGCCCGAAAGCTGGTAAGTGGACGCAACTCTAGCTACTAAAACCCGGCGAGAGCCACCAATCACCAATATTATACCATCGCGGAATTTTCAGTAGGCATATTTAGGATACACAATTCTACCATATTGCATTGATACAATAATAATTATTATCCTAACTTTCAGAACCGGGGCCGGGCCCTGCTCGGGCTCGAGGCGCGGCATCACGGAGCGCCCGGCTCGCGCGGCTCGGTCCAAATCACGGTGTCGCATTATTTTGATTTTGCTATATCTTCTAAGATATGCATTTCATTTGCACGGTGTAGACGGGAAAAACATACTTCATGAATTAATGCTCAAGCTAACTAACATAATATTTAAAATGATAAGGATTAATACCGCATTTGTGTAAATAGCTTTCCAACTACCGTTTTATAATTGCCCATTTTTTAAGTATTAAAATGGATATACTTAGTATGTTATCCTGAAGAGATACACATATGACATCGCGGACTTTTTTGTAGATCTTTCTAAGGTGTACAATAATGTAGTACATTATTTTGATCTATCTGTTAGTGTTCATCCAGCGTTTGCAATGTAAGTGCAAAAAATATGTTTATTTACGACGTCACATTAGAAACCTCAAAAATAATAGTATTTCTCCACTATTTAATAGATGTTATTATACATATAAACCTTCCTCTTGATTCACTCTATCTATTAAAAAAACGCATCAAAATCCGTTGCGTAGTTTTAAAACATACAAAGGGACATAGGGACAGAGAAAGCTACTTTGTTTTATACTATGTAGTGATTAAACCTTCATTAATGAACCATCCTAATCACTTTCTTTGTAACACAATGGCCGGTCCGTGTTGAATGCGAGTAGCCGAGAGATTGGTCGTCCTAGATGTACCTAGGTATATATCGGATATAGCCGAATCGGTCGGATGATGATGATAATGAATCACATTCTTTGTATCACAATCTTTTATCTTTAAACTGACATAATATAAACCAGTTTATACCAGTTAGAGAAGGTGGTAATGACTAATGTGGTCCCTGCATGGAATTCGGCCCCTTTATAATTTAATATTTGTGTTAATTGTAAACAGCGTCATCTAATGAAAAGTAGACAAACTAGTAGATAATATGACTAACGTAATTAATACATGCTCAAATAATGGGCGTCGCTAATGGGCTTTTCATATTTCGTAATTCATACAAGTCAGCCTAGTACCTACTGGCAAATTTTGCGCGCGCGTTTCAGAGATGGCGTTTGTACATTGATTTCTGAATTATGGGAAAGTTTGTAAGATGACGCGTTGCGTGGGTGTACAAGTTGGAGCGCGCCATCTTACAACAAGCTTTTTCATTATTTGTAGTTTGGATTATTTTTTTGTAAATTTACTTACTTATCTAAACTTACATTATTCTACCTCGACTAACGTGGATCTCACAGAAACTATTGTGACATGTCCAAACGACACTAGATCACTATCTGATAAAATTCTTAATATAAAGCCTTTCCCAAAATCTCAGACAAAAAGATCCACTAATAGAAAACGTATGAAATCTGAAATAACAAGCATAATTATATAAATACCAATTGGAGGCAGCAAGTACCTAAGCAGAAAACTGAACCAAAGCCCAAAATACCTAAAAAATCTTAGAAAGTGTCGAATAAATAATTATATTTAATAGAAAAGATTTATACTTGTTCTGGGTGTCAAGAATTAAATATGGAACTTCTCAAAGAAGACTGGGTCGAATGCTCAGTTTGTAAGGAATGGTGGCATGACAAGTGCACGGGGTATACCTTCAACCTTGGATTTGGCGTATTTAAATGCGACATTTGTCTTCAATAAATGGTGGAAAAATACCTTTGGATAACGTGCGCCATCTTACAAACGTGCAGCAACGTTTGTAAGATGGCGCGCCAATTTACACGATGCCTCGCGACGGGTCGTGTAACAGGGCGCTTTTTTTATAATTATCCCAAATATTTGATTTAGATTTTTTTTTTATTATGATACTGCTATTTAGATTTATTTTTTATTATTACCAATAAGTCAAAGATTTAAAATACATACATTTGATTTCAAAACGTTAGCTTTTAGTTTTTTTTTATGACTGCTTATTTCAATAGTGCATCATCTAACATCTTACACCAACCTACCTAACAGCCTGGACGGCTGCGGAAAGAGGTTCACTTAGACTATAGTATGTTGCAAAAGTGGTTCGGGTATTTTTATTCCTTCTTGAATGATTTTTACACGAAAAGTCCACCCGTCAGGATGCATTCAAAGTATTCACGGATTGGTTTATGCGCTTTATTAGAGATATAAGACGAAGCCATCTGAAGCCAATCCGGTAATGCTTATTTTAGATGGACATTACAGCCATACACTCAACGTAGACGTCATATAACTGGCTCGCGAGGAAAACGTGATGATCATCAGCTGTCTCCCATCTCACAAAACTCATAAGCTTACTCAAAAGTCCATCCCATTGTATATCAAATATGTTTTCTGAGTGGACATAGTCAGGTTCTTAAAATGACGATTATGGCGTCTCAAAGATGAATTGTAAAATTAGCAAAAAAAAAAAAAAAAGTGTAGGTACTTATAAATTTTATTATTATTTAATCGTACATTCAAGATTTCAATGTTCTAAGAACTTTTTAATATATCAATAATACAACAGTAAACTGTACCTCTACCATGAGTTCGCACAAGACGTAACTATATAGTAGAGCAATACGAATCGAAAACTATACCATACCTTAGTTTTTGTTCGTGTTGCGTTTTACGTAACTACTATAGTTATGTCATTTACGCTTGTAACAAAACTCGTGGTAGAGGTACTGAAGTACCTAATTGCAAGGTGGACTTGTGGAATAGACTAGCACATTTTAATATTTGCTTGCTTGTATTGTCTTACAATATTTTTAGCAGCACGGTTTGACTGGATTTTAAATTAATAGGGTTAAATATTTAAAACTGGATTTTTCCATGATTTTTTATTTTGCGCTTGATGTTTTTGAGCACTGTCTACGTATGCCTTGTTCACGAGATAGTCTGGTCAGAGTCAGAAAAATATGGTAAATAGTTATCAATAGTTTCATTCACATCACTGGGTTTATTATTACAGTTATTGCTAAAGTTTCATCATTAATTTTCATTTTATTGCATTATAATAATTAGGCTATAAAAAAAGGTGAGCATCTTGTACAATGCAAGTATTTTGCATAGGTTTATATTATGCATTCTCTTGTTATAAAATATACATGGAATTATTTTTTATAATAATACATAGTGTTGAGATTATAATGAGATGAATATGGACGATAATTAAACTGACTAGATATAACATACAGTAAAAGTTTTAAACAGGTAGAGAATTCTGCAAAATTGCAAATACAATAAATTTTCATTTAATCACAGTGTCATGAAGCTTAGGGATGTTGACAGTATTCATATAAAAATATAATTTTGATGTTAATTGGTAGTTTCTATGATAGAATTCTGAAAAAATACAATGTTTTCCCTTATTTTTATTTGATTAAATTAATATTTAATAAATAAAATTTAACATAATTTAAAATAGGTCACGTGATAATAAACTGAAATGACGTCACCTGTTCCTATTTAGCGGAAGCGGAAGAATATTGACGTACTTTTATACACCATTTTCCGTACGCAGTACATATTGTAAAAAACTAATTTTCAGGCGTTTTGACAGTGTACACACACGTAGGCACCGTACAACAATTATAAAACTTAGAAGCCATTTTTAGTAACGACAACTAGAATCATTTTATCATTTTTACGATGTTTAACAACATATGACGTCACGTGACAAGTGTTAGCGTTTTGGAGCGAATTTAAAATGCATTATAAAATGCAAGATTTTATAGGCATTAGACGTATTTAAGCAAAAGTTAATAAGATTTAGGCCTCTATAAGTTATTTATAAATGATCTATAAACATTTATGAAAAATGTCAACATCCCTATTGCAAAATGCATAATAATTTTAATCTCTCAGAACAATAAATATATAATTTAAAATATTATATGGATTATAAATTAAAAAATCATATTTTTTAACTAAAAAGATAGTGAGTTGATATAAATATAATAGATTCAACAATATAAAAATTAATATTGAATATCATCACTACAACTGGAGTGACGTTTGAGTTTTGAGCGCATATGAGTATCTTGAAAAGTATATACTATCTTAAAATATATATTATGGTAAGGATAAAGGAGGTATATTATAGGTCATTTGTTTCTAATTAACATTCCATGCCAACAAACCAGTAAAACATATTTGCTTTGGTTTTCAACACCAGAATTTTTCAATTCCTTACAATATTTTCTTAAAAATTGCTGTCAATTTTTTAAATAAACTTTATCAATATGTATAATATAGTTTAAAAATATGCTTTATTTCCTTATATATATTATTTATTTATTTAAATACTCTTTGAAAGTTTTTACTTATGTTGCATATCTTATGGAAAGTTTGTCTAGAAACTTCTAATATTATTGCTTTTACAAGGCACAAGCTAAAATTATTGGCTTAATACCTATCGACTTATTATCTTACAATTACAATTCTTATTTAGAAATGTTAGGGATAAAAATAATGGAATTTATTTAATTTTCCAAAATTGCTCGTTGTTAAAAATTATATTCGAGCAATTGGCAAGTTATGTATGACTAAAAATATCACATAATATGTTAAACATTTCACAATAGAGTTACTCAAGTAATATTAATAATGCGAATCCTATGTCAAAGTGGAATGGTAAATGATATGGAGAAGGTAATTATTATTACTTGCTAATTGTACTCAGAATAACTTGTAGTAGGTACTTATAGCAAAATATAATTTTCTAAGACTAATAAATCTACTGATATTATTTTGAACATTCCTACATTTGGAAATCAAATTAAAGTGTAATTTAAGCAAAAATTGTGCTAAATATAATATACTATATAGTAACTTTCCGATTTTACAATACGCGTGTTTTAAATTGACTGAACTGAAGTTATCTAAGTCACTCGACAATTCTAGCATACAAAATGCTTCACGCATGGAGTATAGAAGTAAGAAAACCTCTCTCATATGGGCCAACATTTTTAAGTGTCCATTTTTAGCTGTAAACAACTGGCGCTGGTGTAGAATACGAGAATAGTATGAGTTAGCATTTTTTGTACATTGTTGTTACAAATTCATGTAAAGTTATGTTTTACACAATAAAGTTAGTATTTTAAATCTCAAATAACATTTTTAAAAGTTTATTTATTTGTCTTGAATTAAAGAAAATCTGTCATATCGAAGTTGAAAGTACCACCAGCGTGCTACAAGGAGCTCTGTAGTCTGTGCTTTGACAGAACGCAAGTATGTTTATTGGATTGTGAAGTAATCATGGTCACATGGAAGCTTGGATCGTTTTAGCGGGAATTTTTAAAAATATTTTACTTAAATCTTTTTTATTCAAATTGGACATATCTCTTCATATAGGGTATCAAATAAAATCATTAAAAAAAATCTTCAACATCATAATGTGTGTGCGCGCTCATTTTCTCGTACATTTAAACCATAAAACATTTACCGGACGGACACTTTTCATATAGAGCGGCAGTCTTTATTTCTATACTCCATGCCTTGGAGCCCATATTCGAAACTGTAAGCTTCAAATTCAAGTTTAGCATACTGTACTTATTTTTCATTCCAAATTGTGTCTTGTTACAACCGTAACAAGATATTCTTTATAATTATATCATTGTAAAACGTGTGCGTTATCGCACCGATATCCTATTTTATTATTTACCCCATCCCAATAATGTTTTGAGAACAAAATTCTAATCTTCATGATAGTGTTGTCTGCGAGGCGTACTTTTCTTAGATTTTGTAGATGAACCAATTTGATAATATATCGCTGTGAGTAGCACTCCACTGCTCAGTAGAGTGGACACCAAAAAGTTGATCATCAATTTAGCATCAGCTGAATCCACATATACGGTGAAAAGCCTAGCTGGAATTTACAATAATTCAATATAATACACATATGGCATGAGCGTATATAATTGGTATATAGACGTTTTATACTTTGTAGGGCGACGATGGCCTAGTGGGTATGGGCTCGGCCTCTTGAGTGATGCTCTCACTCACAGGGTTCGATCCTGACCCCCCAGCGATGCTTAGAAATGGGGTTTTCTTAATTTCTACGTGCATCTGAACATGAGACTATCGCTTGCTCACTGGTGAAGGAAAACATCGTGAGGAAACATGCATTCCCGATGAGATTAAAAGTCTTTGAAAGTGTGTGAAGTTCACCCACCCGCATTGGGCCAGCGCATTGGTGAAGTATGGCCCAAAAACCCTCCTCGCCTGATTTCGAGGAGACCCGTGCCCAGCAGTGGGACATAAAAGGGTTGATATTATTATATAACTATATAATAATATCAACCCTTTTATGTCCCACTGCTGGGCACGGGTTGCCTATCCAACCAACTGGTTGGATAGGCAACCTGGAAGTGGCGAAGAGTCTTCCTTAGTCCAGACAACCCAATCACGCGTTTCTTTTTTTCTTTTTATTTAAATCACAGCAAATCGGGAAAAATGAACATTAATTACAAAATTTTCACTGCATTATTATATTATACTATAGTATAGTAGTAGTATATATAGTATAATATAATAGTGCAGTGAATACATTCTATACATTCTCACAATTTAACTTTTTAGTGACATCAGGATACGAAAAAGCAAGCGCTCACAATATACAGATAATGATTTAGGTGTCCAATGAAGCCCGCATCTTTAAATAAATCTTAAAAGGTTTAGAGCACCTCACCAATATTTAAAATTGACAAATAGGAAGAAACATGAAAAAAATTGGATGTGCAATAGTTATGAAATAATATAAGGTAAATAATTTATGAACTGTGTAAAATGCTCAAATATAGCAACGATTTCACGGCAGTTCCAAGATACATCGTAGGTACGGACCAATCTAATCCCCAAAAACTCTATTATGGAAGGAGAAAATCAGGGAAAAGTAATACTTACATAAGTTGGTAAGTACAGAAATAATCCATGTCGTCAAAGACACTGCATCTGCATTACCGGCCTTGATAATACCGTAAATATATGTGACTTTCGCGAAACCACTTAGGGGTGTACAGAATGGCTGAAAAAAAATCATATAATTTACTTATTAAAAAAGAAGAGAATAAATCCACTATTAAGCCACGTACTTTAATATTTTAATACAAATTTTCTCTTATATCTTTAGAGAGAAAGAGAGAATATTTATATACTATGTATACTTCAGTTACCTTTGTATAGTGCAGTCATTTAAAGAAAAGTATTACAAATGACAGCATTAGCGAACAGCGAACATTAGCGACATCTACGTGGTCGGCATTTATGTTACTTGTTGCAATTTTTGCCCTACATTACTTTTTATCAGTGCAAGTTTGTTTAAATAGTATTCGGAGGTATTTAAATAAAATAAATTAAACATCAAACTTTTGGCTAGAATCCATAATGCACACGTACGACATCGTGCCAAACAATAAGTACAAATAACAAAAAAAGAAAATTCAACAATTAAATGTAACAACAGCAAAAATAATAGCCGCGGATCTAAAATTTGTGCGCGCACAAGACTATTTATATTTATTGCATGCCCTTTGCCTCTGTAATTGGGTTGCGTAAATGCGTCGGTACTATCGACAAAAATCTAAATAAAGAACTAAGTTTTCTGCTGTCTGAAAAAGCGTGTGCGTATTGGCTTAACGATCTCTGTCACTCAATGCTTAGCGCGTTGGCTCAAGCGGGTTCGAATTCCACCAGGGAGCAAAGAGTTTTCTGTGTTCCTGGGTCATGAATGTGTATTATATAAAGAAAATCTTAAATATATGTATAGTATAAAAGTATGAAATATGTTTACGTTGTCCGGTACCGTAACACAAGTTCATCGAGAACTTACCACGGGACCAGATTGACGTGGTGTAAAAAGCGCCCATAGATTAATTTATTACTATCGGCAATATTATGCGAGCGACTGTAATATAGAAGCGCCGCCATAAGCGGTCCATTTCTTTAAATGAAACAATTTCCTTATATTATATTTTGAATAAAAGAATTTATGTCAAGAATTCTATAGGTATATTATAACTAAACTTATTACAACGGCAGTTAAAATGTAAAACTTAAATACACAGACCAGTTTTCTAACACTTTATAATATTATATAGAACCACCCAGCACAAAAAGTATTCAAATTATACACACGGAAATGACATCAAGTTGAAAAAAGAAACATAACTGGTTCAATGATGATAGAAAAAAAACAAAAATGATGTCATGTTCCTAATTGAGGAAAATTAAGTTTAAGGAGACCTTGATGTACAAAAATACCAAGATTACGTCATCACACCAAGACTATTAAATGTTAACTTAACATAGGTAACTATTTAAACTTTATACTACAACTGTATGAGCGACGGTGGTCTAGAATCTAGTGGGCATGGATTTCGGCCTCTTGAGTGAGACAAACTAGGCCTCCGACCTCCCGGCCTAGTTTTGGATCAGTACCTCTACCATGAGTCCGCCCATGACATAACTATAGTAGCGCAACACGAATCGAAAACTATACCATACCTTAGTTTTTACTTGTGTTGCGTTTTTACGTAACTACTATAGTTGTCATTTACGCTTGCAACAAAAACTCATGGTAGTGGTACAGACCGTGTGTGAGTTGTCCCAACATATTATTATCTTATTATTATGATGTTATCCTGATTATCCCGATCAAGACATTGAAACAAACTTATTAAATCATTGTATGGACATCGGTCTTTGAAAAGTGTACAAAGTTTCAATTTAATCTGACATCTTAAAGTAGGTAAAAATAACTTTTAAAATTTTCGTTACATATATAGATAGGTACAGCTAATAAAGGTGTGTTAAAAATACTTAATTTTTGCTTTAAAGTGGTATTTAAAGATATTTTGAAGTTAGATAGATATAAGAAAGTGTAAAATAGTCCAAAAATAATACTTACCATAATAAAAAAAAAAACGGATTTTATCGCAGTTTATTAAGATTTTTACAAGCCGACGTTTCGGATACTTTACAGCAACCATGGTCACCGTCATTGTCATGGTCATTAAAACACCGTCGCTACACTAAGTCTGCCATCTGTGAACATAGTCTTGACAAAGCTCGCCATTATATCAGATTTGATAAACCACAAGTCCTCGCAAAAGAACACAGATTCCAACCAAGGATGATCCGTGAGGCTATTGAAATTAAAAAACATCCTAATTTCAATAGAGAAGATAGCTGGCTTTTACCACCTGCTTGGGATCCCATTATTAAAATTATCAAATCAAAATCCAAGCATAATATGTCACAGATTAAAGATACAGTTAGCACTTTCTGCGTAGATAGGACTGACCAAAATATTGATGTATCATAGGGTAGTTTCGAAAGACTTTTTAATGAGAGGACGTATGACACCTCAGTCCTCCCGTGACCATGGTTGCTGTAAAGTATCCGAAACGTCGGGCTTGTAAAAATCTTAATAAACCACGATAAAATCTGTAAAAATTGTTTTATTATAACGAGTGAAATTCACGTAAACATTAGAAAACAATATAGTACTTACCACTAAAAATGACAAAATATCTTTTGGCAACAGGCTCAAAGCAAATGCTATAACTGTGCCTATATAAGTCAAAGTACCAAAAGTCACAATAGGTGATTCCAAAATTCCCTTATATTTCAATACATAGTAGAGCAGGATATATATTTGCAATAATATGATAGGGTATTCCAAATAAGTCATCATATTATAATCATTAGTGTAATTGTATAATGTGGTAATAGAAAACCTGAAATATAAAAAAAAATATTTAGTCTATTGTAGACATATAAATAATAATAATAAAATATTTATAATGTATTTATTATATTAGTTCATTAGGCAAGATATGACCTGATGGTAAATAGTCAGGGTTGCCCATGAATATAAACAAGTTCCCTAAGGAATAAGCCAGACAATTCATTGATGCATTATTATCTACCCGGAGACATGAGATAGTAAGTCTAAGTGCCAGTAATTGCACTGCTTGTGTTGTCATTCCTTGAAAAAAACAGTATAATCCATCTAGACCAGCGTTTCCCAAAATTTGTTCTGGCCTGGTTATTTTCGTGCAATTCCCTTCGTGACCCACTCAAGTTTTTAAACCCCTGAAATATTAGGTAAAAGAAAATACATTTATTGCAAATGGAAGCATGCTTATGTGTATACATATAATAATTAGTGCTAATTATAAAACTACTTATTTTTTACTTGTTTGTCTCGTCAGTCAAGCCCTCCTAGTATTTGTTGAAAACAAGGAGGCAATGGTGCAAGTCGGTTCCTATTTTTTTCGTGGCCCAGTACCAGGTTGCCCACCCACCTGACCTGACCCACCAAATGGGAAACACAGATCTAGATACTATAAGTAATTCTTAGCATCTTCTATGTCTCTATGGAAGAGATGTTTTCATATATGCCTAAAATATTACTTTAATAACGATATACTTATTACCATAATATCAATATTTAGTAGTGATCATAAAAATAAAAATCCTGCTCAATCAACATATAAATGAATAAAATTTTATTTGTGCCTAATGCTAAATTTCATACAATATAATTCTACCATATTTGATTGTCATTTAAGAATTTGTATGTAAGTATACATTATTTTTAGGCAGATTGAATATTTTTTTTTTTAAACTTAGTATGAAATTTTCTGTAATGTTCTAGTAATTTATTGAATGTAATAAGCCATACAAAATGCATGTTTTTGAATAAATAGAAAGTTTTTAATTGGAACACAATATAATCAATTTTTTCTATGTGACCTACAACTGGATGGGTAGGTGTACCAGTAACAAGTCATTTAAGCAACATTATGAAAGTAATTTGGATCTTGACTTAATTATTATAATAATCTTCTCAAATAAAGAATAAATACTCCTTGTCTATCACAGTATCATGTAGCTTATTCTAATTTTATTAATTGCAGTTAGATTTCTTTTTATTTAAAAATGAATGTGGAAAGTCATAATGTTTCTAATAGTGAACCAGTAAATAGAACTATTGCTTTTAAGGAAAGATTGAAATAAATTAATTTAATTCTGAATTCTTAAGGAGCTTCCTTCTGCGCATTATGGGTCTATTGCTAGGTAAATATATTTTATATCATACATACCACACTTGTTATATAATATATATAATAATTTTATAAACATAATTATAAAAAAAAAATACAATACTAACCCTGTCACTTCCATAATCATAGCTTGTATGTAAATTCCCTGGGCCGATTTCTTCTTTCTTACGTGCATAATTTGGGGTACTTTTAGAAAAAGGCATGATAATATTGTTATTAAACTAAGAAAATTTGCAAATATTTGTACTAGTTGTTCACTCACTTCGAACATTTTGAACCTGAAAATAGCAAAATTCTATTTTAAAGTCTAAAGTACGGATAGCTTTGCGAAAATTGTTAAATAATAGTTGGCAGGGATCGTCACTCTACATTAAATCAATTGTCCCGCCACATGGTTACCAAGGTCAATTCTAATCCAACTGTACGGATATGACGAATGACGATTCTAAACGAGATATTAGGGGTTTAAAGTTTACTTTACTAATTTCGGTATGTATTGTACTTACGGCCAAACTATAACTTTTTTGATTCTTCTTTAGTATTATTATTGTAGTAGTTATAAATAACTTTCCATAATATGATGTTATGGTTTATATTATTATGTTAGTCACATTTTGCATTGAAAATAAGTAAGTTATTTAAGAATTTAAATTTCAAAACTTGTATCGTAAAATTCATGGCCAAATTAGCGTTTGTCATTTGTAACTTGACATATTTTGTCAAATTAACGTTTTTTAAATGGGCTCCACTTAGTACATTGCCAATGACGAGTTAATATTTAGTCTGTAATCGTCGTATCGAGAATGCCTGGAAGAGCTTCTACTCGGAGCTGGCACAGGACCGTGATAGGTGGAGCAAAGCAGGGAGGCCATTGCCCAGCAGTGGAATCCAATAGGCTATTAAAAAAATATGGAGAAACGGCGGAAACCCTAAGGAGCGCGGCTTCGACCCTCTAGATCCCGTCAATCA
This sequence comes from Helleia helle, assembly GCA_963853865.1. Classification (NCBI taxonomy): domain Eukaryota; kingdom Metazoa; phylum Arthropoda; class Insecta; order Lepidoptera; family Lycaenidae; genus Helleia; species Helleia helle. The sequence continues at coordinate 15,148,219 of OY971420.1, forward strand.
ACTTTCACTTGCCAATCCACATACCCCGAACAGTCAACCACAATATTCGCCAACCAATCTCATTAATTTTACAGATTAAGTTTTTAATAAACACTATAGAAAACCGGAAGAACAGTCCTACTACAGAAAATCGCTCTAGAACAGTCCTCCATAATATTCGCCAACCAATTACAATGATTACCGATCAAGTTTTTAAAACAAACATTATAAATCTTGCAACCTACGAGCGCGCGGCGCCCTTAGTTGTGTTAGTGACCATATCTGTACACCCGTCAATGTAGGCGTGAAAGTGACCGTGCGTACGGTTAGCAAACATAAATTCATTAATTTAAGTTATGAATTTCACCCATTTTTATATTTTAAATATGTTGATGTGGTCAAAATGAAAAAAAAATCGGTAAAGAAACTATTTATTATATATAAAATAATTTACGGGTAAAAACTTAAAATTAACACAAAATAAAAGTATGTAATTCTACCCGACACAAAATAAAAAGCTAGTAATAAATAATACCTTATTAATTTAAATCACTATCTTCATCGTATATTTCTACACTGTCACTGTCATCATGACTGTCATCATATTCATTTTCATCGACATTTATACTACATTGGAAATCATGGTTGAAATATTTCATGTATTCTTCTTCAATTTTTTCGACGTGCTTGCATGTATTTTGCCAGGTGGTTTGGTCTATATTATGTATGCACTCATCGATCAAACTTTGAACAACGGTCATGTTTTGGCCTATGTTTCTTAAGGAAATTCGATTTTTTAGAATACCCCATATATTTTCGATCGGATTGAGCTCTGGGTGATACGTAGGAAGTCTTAAGATTTCAAAACCTTTTCTTCTTATAAATTCATCTATTTTAAATGTTATAAAACGGTCCATATTTTTTTTATCAAATAATATAGTTCAATTTTTTTTAAACTATTACCATACGAAATGCCGTTCTCTGTCAGCCACAGTTGCATTTCACCTTTAGTGGAATTAGAGGTCGGTATTTTGCTGCTTCGAGTATTATGATAAGAAGCGTTGTCCATAACAATAACTGACTTCTCGGGTAAGTTTGGCAATAACTTTTCATTAAGCCATTTTGCATAGTTATCGTAATTCATATTAGAGTGATAATCTCCTGCTGTAGATGCCGCTTTGTAGACCAGCGAAGCATTAGGCACGAAACCATCGCTGCTACCTGCATGTACTATTATAAATCGGCTTCCTGTGCTCAGTTTCTTTGAAAACTTAGGGCCTTTTTTTGACACAACCAGGTATTTTGCCGCACGTGGGAAGTCAAAACATATGTTTCGTCTGTATACACAATCGGACGACCTTCGGAACGGTATTGAAATACCTTTTTAAAAAAATTGTAACGCCAAAGTTGAATTTCATGTCTTTCTTGTAATTGTTCTCTGTTGTTCCCAATTTTTCTCCATTTGTAGCCTAATTTCTGTAATACCGAACGTAATGTGTTTAAGCATCCATCAAACCCAATATTTTCTCTCAAAACAGATTGCAATTTTGCTAATGTTGGTATTTGCTTTTCCACAATATGGAAATTTTGCACAGTGGTACGAATAATTTCAAGATTCATGTTGTCTAAATCAAAATTGTTATTTCTCTTACGTCGTTTTTTCATAGGAGAAGTAAAACTTGATGAAGAAGATGGCAGTTCTTTCTCTTCTTTTAAAATTATTGTTACAGTGCGTTTACTGATCCCTTTAACCTCAGCGGTACGTTTTCGTATATTAGCCAAAGGACTCAAATCACAATTATCCATATTGTTCGCTTTCATAAAATTATACTCTTCTTGAAGAAAGTGATACACGCGGGCAATAATGCCGCGTCCCTGAAAACAATATTGAGACTGTTAGACTAATAAACTACATAACATCTTTAGTACCATCATTAGGTGACCGAGCTCATGACATGTCATGACAAGAAAAATATATTGAGTTGATTTTAATAAATAAAAAAAATCTTACCTCGCTATGAATTACTTTGCGTCTTCTTTCACTTTTGAGATTAGATATGCTGACCGTACTTCGTAAACAATAGCGACGTGAAAACAATAAGCACAAGTGACTCGAACGATGGCTCGCTCGCTACTGACCGCTCCGTCAGGTACGCACACTAACGAAAATGTATATTTACGATTATAACTACAAATAAAGACTACGCGCGTTCGTGGATTGCAAGATCTATACCTATAATAAACCACTCCGAATGAACAAAACACAAAATAACAATTATTTATGTAACGGGAAACCAAAAATATACAACCGCACGCCATGACACTTCCCGCCGTTCCCCCAAATCATGAAGATGGAATAATATCGCACTATGAACCAACCCGACGCCAGGAGGCCGTGTGGTCGTAGACTGCACAGTTGGCGGGGTCAACCTCCCACTTTAACAAACCAATAGTGAGCCAAATGGGCTCAGACTAATCCGACGAAGTATCAGGGCCTTCGGGCCATTAACATAGATCCATCCGAAAAAAAAAACGCACTACGAAACAAAAGTTGAAAAAGTGCTATAAATATCTAGTTCAAAATCGTCCACAATGGCGCTGGTGAACTAACAGGGTTTAGCAGGATATTATGTTGTTTGTATACATAAATGTGGGTGTGCATAATTCCTAGGCGCATTATACACCTACGAATAAATAATACGATTAAAATTTTACTACCTGATGGAAATGTGGCGCCAACCTTATTTAACGCTTTTTGACAGACACGTCTTTTCAAACACTTAAATTGTACAGCTTGGCAAAAAAGAGTTAGTAAAAACTGATGGCGCCCTATACTTGACACTTCTAGATGGTAAAGTGTTTGCACGGTGTTTAGTGGTCACGCGCGCTCAAGTTGGTGGTTAAGGGCTCCTCTTATTTTGTCACCATTATTAGTATGTTAGTTGTGTCACGGGGTGTGTGGATCCTAGTGATTCACTCCCCGCGCTCATAGTTGGTCCGAGTGTTATTTCGGTTTGGCTGCACTAGATGGTGTGGTGCGCCCCATTGTCCTCAAGTCCTGGTCAGTTGCTTGGCTCGGCTGCGCTGGGTGCTGTGGTGCGCCCCTTTGTCTTCATTTTCTGGTTAAAAATTTTCAGATGGCGTGGTTTCTGTTCTTAATAGCCATTTTTAAGTTGTAGTTGTTTATTTCTTGGTCAGGGATTGCTGCGGCTTTTATCAGTTTCCCTAATGCGTCATCGCTGTCACAGGTGTAGTATGTGAAATTTTTGGTATGACGCTAGAGGGCTACATCTGCGTGAGACGCGCTGTCGTGTAGTTTTATCCATGATTTAGTCTTTACTATATGTACACCGTTTCGTAGCAGAGTCCCTGGGCCTCATGGATAGTCAAGACTTTGGACTCTTCCCCCTTCCCATACCCTTGGTCTATTAGGGTCTGCTTTTCTTCTTGGGTGCATGTCAAGAAAAGCGTTTTGGGCTCGTCTTTCTTGATATTGGCCTCCAGTATGGATTGGATGTGTAGTGATTTGATTACCTGACTGGAGGAATATATGCCCCTTTGAGTGCATATGCTACGTCTTGTGGGCAGCGGTAGGTACATAGTAAGTCCTTTGTAATTGGTGTTAGTATGTTGGGACGGTGGTAATGGATCGGGAATAGATTTTCGCGCTCGATACATGGTAGTTGATTAATATCTCATATTAGGAGCAGTTCTCTGGCTTTAACAATATTAAGTATCATCACAATGGAGCCGAGGTGATTCATGAGTGCTTCAACCACGATGAGCCGCTCGCACTCGATTTTTTCGAATCCTCTCGGCCCATTGGCAAGTACTGAGGCCAGTGTCCGCTCCTACGCGGTGTGCGATCCTTTCCCTTAACTCCTTCCTCGCGCACGGTCGCGGTACGGTCGCAGTCACGACGACGTCCTTAGTTTTGTCAAAATTGGCTATAATCCAGGTGGTCTTGCCGCATCCTGGCACCCCGTTGACCCATCTTGTGTTCGGCAGTTCCCATGTATCAGGAGGATCATTTTCCGCCAGGATCTTGGCTTGTTCTAAGATCCTGTCATCCAACCAGATCTCCGTACCTTTGGTGGTTACTACAATAGGGTCGCTTGCCGGTGCCTTGAATATTGGAACACCTTTCCTCTTAGTTTCTTCGTCTAGGGGAACGATGCCCGCTGTGGCGTTGTATGCGGCCATGTGTTGCTTTATCTGTTTCCCCTTTATCTTTTCCTGGTCAAGTTATTGTATATCGTTGCCTCTGCCTTCTCCATTCTTGTGTTTAGCAGGCCCTCTTTTTGGCTTTGCTAGGCCTCTAGTATTCGTCTGCATTCTCTGATCTTGACGATTTTGGTGGCAGATGTTAGAGCCACGTATTCCGTGAAGGCATTGACAAGATGGTCCTCTAACCTGACTAATTTCTTTAGAAGAGGTTCCTGGACTATACCCATTTGTGCTTTAGTCTTCGTCTCACTTCGTTGTTGTTGCTGTTGTTGTTTTGTTGTTACTTTTTTCCTCACATTTTTTTCTATGGCAGCCGCTTAGGCCTCTGGATAACCTTGGGGGATTAACGCCGTTGATATTGGTTCGGGAGTTTCCTCAGCGGCGTTGCAACTGATGTCTACACTCTTCTTGGGTGGTCGTTTTGTCAAGGTTAGGTGTATTTGTCTATCGACCACCTTCAGTGTTTGGTTGACATCTATAGCCCTTTGGTGCTGTCTGACGGCTTGCTCTTCTTCTCCCCTTCTGGTTTCCGCTTGAATGGTAGCCCATTGTTCCGCGCTCGATGTCTGTTGCTGCGTTAGTTTTTCCCTTTCCGTATGTGGTGATGTCGACAACCATCGACGGGCGGTTGTTAAAGTTGTCCGCAACGGGTTATAGCCGTCAGGGCCGTCCGCGCGAACTCACGACCTCGTACGAGGCGGCGTGCGTACTGGCGGGCACTGCACCGTGGGATCTCGTGGCAGATGTCCTGGCACTCGCCTGGCGGATGAGGAGAGGAGATGCGGAGGAGGAGGTCTCGGATGATGACGAGGCCGAAGGAGAGGGGGATAGATGGCGGAGGAGCCCGAGACAGCGAATGCTCCGCGAGAGGAAGAAGCGGCCTTGAGGAGCCGAGTGCGGGTCATCGCACGGCGTCGGCCGTCGTTTCAATCCTGGAGCAGTGGGTTGTCCGGCGGCAAGGGATAATAACCTTCCACCATGCGCAGATGTTGACAGGGCACGGCTGCTTCTGAAGGTATCTGTGGAAGGTGGCAGGGGCGGAGGACTCGCCAGGGTCATCACTGCGACAGCAGTGAAGACACTGCAGACCACACCCTGGCGGAGTGCCCTGCCTATCCATAATTTTTTTTCATAACATCACACACAAGTTTATATATATTACATTTTAACAGTTTATCATAATAAAATTATTTATAATAAACTTATACCAAAAAATAACTTCAAATAGCTCTCTTATAAAGTAAGCACTTTAACTTTCAATACTTTACGTAGGGACTGTCGATACATCAGAACTGTACTTCAGAATATTATACACAGATCTTATATGATATTATGTAAATAAAATAATAATTAATAATTGTGAAACAATATAATACTATACTATTATTTACGTAGGAAAATCCTATGTGTCACTTTGATTAATTTACTTTGCTATTAACAATTCATCAGTTAAAGAATTTAAACAGATAAACGGATTTATTTAATTAGTAAAACTTCTCTTAGCGAGACTAGAGGGTAACTCAGGTGTTTTTTTTAGAAGGAAGATTTTTTTTTTATTTTTTTTTTTTTCGGAGGGATCTGTGCTAATGGCCCGAAGGCCCTAATGCTTCATTCATAGTGTGAGCCCATTCGGCTCACTTTTGATTTATAAAGTGGGGGGTTGCCCCCCGCCTACCGTGCAGTCTGCGACCACACGGCCTCCTGGAGTCGGTTGTGGAGACGGAAGTAAGGCTCTTTCTATTTTCAAAAATTGTGAGTTTAAGTCATATACTCATACTAGCTGTTGCCCGCTGCTTCGCCCGCGTTAAATTTTGTCAAAAAAAAAGAAGGGGTGAACCACCTCGTTATTTAGAGGGGATGAAAAATAGATGTTGACCGATTCTCAGACCTACCCGATATGCACAAAAAATTTCATGAGAATCGGTCGAGCTACTTCGGAGGAGTTTAATTACGATATTTTTCAATTACAAGGATATTCAATAACAAGGTTTTATTGACACCTATATTGCTTTTTTTTCGCCGGAAGTAACGCTCAGTATTTTTTATTCAAAAAAAGTTACTTGAATTGGTCATGAGTTTATGTCAATATACTCTACGCTTCTTGACTTATACGCATGGAGCTCCATGCTTATACCACAGCGTAAATATATTTTTTGCTTATAGGTACTGTGCTTAAACGCTGTAATTAGTCTTGATATGAGCACTATGGGTATATACTGTGTAACCAAGTTAGCGCGGACGAAGCTGCGTGCAACAGCTAGTTACATAATAAAGGCAAATGATTTTAATTCTGTAAAATGTAAATGTAATTTGTGTAATATTTGTATGTAAAATGTATGTACCTATATTTTTCTAATAGTTCAAGATTTATAAATTTAATTGATATAAATATTATGAATAAAATACTAAACTAAAAAGTAATAAAATAACTGTGTTTCTTTAATTTTTGTGCTTACAACTTATAATCAACTTAACCTTCTACTAATGTACAAACTTTGCGTTTACCACGTCATTATAGTTACTTTTGGAGTCGGTGTCAGCCAAGGTAGGTAGGTAGGTAGGTAGGTACAGCAACAAATACGACACCGACTCCAAAAGTAGCTATAATGACGTGGTAAACGCAAAGTTTGTACATTAATAGAATAAAATGGATTATAAGTTCTAAGCACAAAAATTAAAGAAACACAGTTATTTTATTACTTTTTAGTTAAAGCTTAAATAATATTTATATTATGTAACTATCTTGGAGGAATGAACATAATATTGTTCATTTCTTTGGGAGGGTTTGCTCTGTGGTGCGACACAATCCCTCTGTGGAGTGGCGTCGGTCCCTTGAGGGACTGACTAGCCGTCGAGGTGGCCTGTTTGCTCAACAGATCCGGGGCGCCTCACCAAAAGCGGCACTGGTGGCACTCGCCGGTTTTTAGTGGGTAGAGCTGCGTCCACATTACCACCCTTCAGGCAACGCATCTTATTAACTTTTGGTTGTGTGGATGTCTATGGGCGTCGGTTGTCACCATAAGGCTACGACTGCCCAGTTGCCTCCTTATGACATAAAATAATTTAAATAATGTAACTATTTGCATGGCAATCACTTTTTCTGGGTACCCAAATCTTTTGCCCGTCTCTGTTTTATTATTTATTATTATAATATTACATAAATGTAATTTAAACTTTTGCCAGAATCTTCTTAATTTAAGCGAGTATTATGTATTACTTGAATAAGTAAAGTAATCCATAATAATTAATAAATATCAATATTTCCTACCTAGTAGTGTAAACTCGGTAGGTAATATTGATTTTATGTACTTTCTATAAATAAAATAGCGCATGCAAAGAGGTGGCAGCCGGGGTCTGAACTAGACGAAATAAATGTGGGCGTATGGGCGGAGCTACAGATTCCAGCTCGCAGATTTTACATAAAGGTCACCGGTCACCTAGGTAACCAAGAATAATTATGAAGAAGAAGTTCAGCAACCTTACAATTTACAATCCTTTTATATGCTTAGTTATACACCCCTATTTATTTTCTCGTTCAATATATATATTTTTTGTTTTGAATTCGTCTAATGGCGCTAATGGCTTTTAATGTATTTTACTTTAATTTTTTTCATCTTAGTATCTTTATAAGAATTTACTTATAATAAATAAAGAAGAAAAAGCAAACAAAATTAAAAAGGAAAGATACGACTCTTATACAAATTTAATTCTTGAAATGAATGCCTTTATTATCACCTTTTGACTACAATACATGTTACTACAATACATACTGCCCTTTACTATCCAAATCACGTAAAATTCACCTCTCCGTAATAGGTATCCTTTTGTTATCTGTTTGTTAGATAAAAGGTCCTCAAAGGAAAGAAAAAAAAGCTATATTTTTATGATTACGAGAGTTATGTCGGCACTTCACTTGGCTTATCGTGTTCGCGTATAATAATGAGTATAATAATGAGTAGACGGCCTATTTGACTATATTTGCACGAATATTGCAAACAAAACAAATAGTGAATAATATACCTATCCATCCACTTGTAGGTTTTTTTGATTACACAATATGAGAATCAAATAAGGCAAATGTTCACCTCGACTTTGAAGTTTGTACTTCTGTAGATACAACAGGTGTTGGTAAGCAGCATTCAGATAACTATAATGAACTGGTGCTACTACCACGTCCATCACTGTTGGTTTCAATTTGTATGTAAATATTAATTGCTATATTGATTTTTTTATGTTAGTGGCATTTTTTCAGTTATTTGCCTGTACAGTCAATGTGTAGATGACCTGCTTGTAATATTTTCTCGTACGCTATTTGACGTTTATGTGACGTTTGATTTTATAAAAGAATTAAGCAATATTTGTTTACATAACCAATTGTCAAACACACTGAAATGTCAACGTCATGCGGTCATTTTGCGCGCCGTTTAAATTGTATAGGTTGTCATAATCTATTGCAACCTATTATATATATATATATATATATATATATATATATATATATATATATATAATAGGTATATATATATATATAACCTATATATATTATAGTTATTTTAATTTAATTTTTTTTTCAGTTATATCAGCAGTCCCTGTGACAGTTTTTTTACTATTGCTAGAAGCTCCTAACTCCCAACGTTAGTTAATAGCGCCTGTAGTTTAATATATTATTGACTAGCTGTTGCCTGCAGCTTCGCCCGCATTAGTCAACTCCTATATGTCACAGCGTGATGTTATATAGCCTTCCTCAATAAATGGGCTGTCTAACACTGAAATAATTTTTCAAATCGGACCAGTAGTTCCTGAGTTTAGCGCGTTCAAACAAACAAACAAACTCTTCAGCTTTATAATATTAGTATAGATGTTGACTATGATGATCATGATAAGCTATGTGGGAATGCCCTATATGCTTAGTGAGAAATGAAAACAACAGAAGTACATGTGTTTGTTGTGAGGCACACAAACCTGGTTCAAAGAAGGAGTCCGAAAATAAATTTAGTTTCAAAGACAATCCAGGTGCCGTTTTTAAATTTGGCATAAATCCAAAAGAATCCACTATAGCCAAAAGTATTGAAAACCAATCAACGGCGGGAGAAACTCCATTAAAGGAATCGGAGGCTAATAATAACGTTCTGCCGAAAGCATCAACATTCACGTTTGGTATCCCGAAAACGACCCTAGAAAACCAAGAAAATAAACTAAATAATGAAAATGGTAAGAAAGAAGAACCTGCCAAAGTAAACTTTAATTTTGGCATAAAGACACCACTCCTCACAAGCCAAAGTGGACAAACGGCAAAGCCTGCCTTTACATTGCAGTTTAAAAAACCAAATGAAAGTGAGACAAATGCAAAAAGTGTTCCTGAGAAAACAGTAGATACTTCGAAAGTAGAAACTCCGTTATCTGTATTGTCATCTGCTCCTAAAATTTCCATATCCAGCAATTTATTTGCATCATCACCAAGTACAACACAAAGTACAAGTAAAATATCAATCTCATCAGGTATATTGTCAAATGTAAATGAATCGGCCCCCACTGTAAGCAAAGAAAGCTTAAGTACTGTTACACCAACTAGTTTGACTATTCTGCCAACTACTTGTTTAACAACTTCTGAAATCAAGGTTCCACAGAGCACATTTACATTTTCTGCAGCTCCTATAAAGCCTAGCGTCAATCTATTTGCTGCATCAGTGTCCCAAGTATCTACGGCTAGTTCATCCTTTGGAAGTTTACAGCCAACAACGGTCACTTCAAATGTTTCATGAGGCTGGCTCGGCAAACGCTGGACGAGGAGGGTGTTCCGCTACCCGTCACGGAGGCTAAAATGGAGGCGGTTCTGTCCCGCCTCCAGAGTAAGAAGAGGGCGCCGGGTCCAGACGGGGTGCACGGGAGTCATACCTCACGATCTCTCTCGGGTACCTCGGTGATAGTCTTGGAGAACTGTTCAACCGCTGCATGCGGTCCGGACGGTTCCCGAGGGCCTGGAAGGAGGGTCGGCTCTTCCTACTACCAAAAGCAGGGCGGACCCCGGACTCGGCTTCGGCGATGCGACCGATGGTGCTGCTGAGCGAAGCTGGGAAGGCCTTGGAGAGAATAGTGGCCTCCCGTCTCGTTCAGCACCTGGAGGAAGGCCCGGGACCGGGACTCTCACAGTCCCAATTTGGGTTCCGGGCACGCCGGTCGACCATCAACGCCCTCAAACGCCTTCGGGCGGTGACGGATGAGGCGGAACGCAGAGGGGAGGTGGTGGTCGCGGTGTCGTTGGACATCGCGAACGCCTTCAACAGCCTCCCCACAGTGTGATACGGGAGGCACTGTATTTATTCGGTGTGCTCCCGTATCTGAGGAGGCTGTTGGAGGCGTACCTCTACGAGAGAAGGGTGGCCTACGAGAATCGATCGGGGTCCATTGAGTGGCGGCGAGACGGCTCCGGTGTCCCACAGGGATCGGTTTTGGGTGCGATCCTGTGGGACATCGGGTATGGCTGGGTCCTGCGAGGCCGCCTCCTCTCCGGGATGAGTGTCATATGCAATGCAGATGACACCCTCGTGTATGCCCGGGCACGAGGATATAAGGAGGCGGCGTGGCTGGCCGAGGTCGGGCTCGACCTTGTGATCAGCCGCATAGAGAGGTTAGGGCTTTGGGTCAGACCTGAGAAGACCGAAGCCCTTCTCTTCCGCGGGACCGGGTGGAAAGGACCCCCACCGGGGTCTGCCATCCAGGTCGGAGGGGTGAGGGTCAGGATGAGCCCCCATATCAAATATCTGGGGCTCATCCTTGACGGTTGGTGGACCTTCGGCCCACATTTCTCAATGTTGGGACCGAAGGTCGTGAAGGCGGCAAGTGCGCTGGGCAGATTCCTCCCGAACCTCAGAGGACCCAGCGCCGCCTGCAGGCAGCTATACTCCGGAGTCTGCCGGAGTATGGCAACCTACGGTGCGCCTATCTGGGCGGGTCACGTTACCACGAGGAATAAGGCGCAGCTGTGCCCGGCACAGCGGGTCATCGCGGTAAGAGTGATCCGGGGGTACCGTACAGTATCGTGGGCGGCAGCCACTGCCCTGGCCGTGGGAACTCGTGGCTGAGGTTCTTGCCGAGACGCACTCCTATGTCTCGGATAGGAGGTTTCTTGGCGAGAGCCTTACGCTAGACGGGATCCTTCAGGTTCGCCGACTAGGGTAAGAGGCGTTAATGCTAAGGTGGAGGGAGGACCTGGCTCAACAGCCGTACGGCAAAAGCCTAACGGTTGCTCTGCGTCCGGTCCTTTAGCGATGGATGCGCCGTAAGCGCAAACCCCTCACCTTCCGTCTGACACAGGTGCTCACCGGGCATGGTTGCTTTGGTGAGTACCTGTGCCGAACGGCCCGCAGGGAGCCGTTGACTGTGTGTCATGATTGTGGCGCGTCGGTGGACTCGGCCCAACACACCCTCGAGGTGTGTCCGAGATGGGCGGCGCTGCGTCATGATCTGACATCAGTCATCGGAGGGGACTTGTCTCTAACGAGTGTCATCACCGCGATGCTCGTGACGACGAGTCCTGGACGACGATGGTTTCCTTCTGCGTTAATTATAATGATTTTCTCTACGTGCAAGTTAGCGTATAAGCTACTTATATAACTAGCTAGTATGTTTACTTGCATTGAAAGGAAACTGCAATATCTACAAGACATTGAATGGACATGAGTGCTCTATGTTATATGGAGTTCTGTCGATTCAAAAGCGTAGAACTTCCTAAAGCGTAGAATTTACTCGGCATTTGATGATTGAGCTTGCTTTTCATAAAATGATTCACACTATATTTTTACATTACACTCATTCTCAATAACGACAATAATTAAATATTAACTACTTTCTTTTGTTGCTTTATTATCCTTTTTGTATAGCGCAGGGAAATCCTTTATGGATGTAGCCAGGATCTTCGGGTAGATCCTGACCCTATGTGGGATTTGCACCTGGTAGCACCTATCCTAAAGTAAAACGAATGCGAGTGCCTTCAGCCGCGTTTTCTAAGGGTCCCGGATCTGAAGGAAACAGGAGCACCTCAACAACAGGTTGGCACCACGATGCCAGACTACTCTTCTGCCTGGACTGCCTGGCCATCACTAAGCAGTCCCCGTCGCTTTATGATCCTAGTCCTAGTCCATAAAAAGCCCGACTGTTGGTATCATTAACATACCGACTGTCTGCTTATAACAAATTCTAATTATTTCTAGTTGTATTTTTCTAATTCCTTTTTCAATAAGGTAAATTTTAATCGACGTGGATTTTTCTAAATTAAGAATTATGCTTTTTATATTTGTGCTGAAATTTAAAATAGTGCCACCGACGGATTTTCTTGGGTTTTTAATTGAGTTCACAGGAAGTTTAATGTAGGTACATATATGATATTGCCACACCAACATCTTCTAAAACCAAATACATATCGGTACATAGGGATGTGCTATGAAAAGTGTTACTCTGTTTTTTTTTTATATTATGTCTGAATCTGTTAGAGATTAAAATTAAATCTACTGATAATAACTTTTAACGCTTATAATTGTCTTTAGTCATTTATAAATTACTAGCTGTTGCCTGCAGCTTCGCCCGCGTTACTCAACTCCTTTAAGTCACAGCGTGATGTTATAATATAGCCTATAGCCTTCCTCGATAAATGGACTGTCTAACACTGAAAGAATTTTTTAAATCGGACCAGTATTTCCTGAGATTAGCGCGTTCAAACAAACAAACAAACTCTTCAGCTTTATAAAATTAGTATAGATTACATTTTAATCGTCGGGTGGTTTGTAATTTTTTTTAATTTTGCTTTTTATTCGAAACTTAAAGTGCATAGGTACTCAATATCATTACATGTATATTGTTTTCTAATGTTTGCGCGAATTTCACTCATTATAATGAAACAATTTTTTTACGGATTTTATCGCGGTTTATTAAGATTTTTACAAGCCCGACGTTTCGGATACTTTACAGCAACCATGGTCACGGGAGGACTGAGGTGACAGATGTCCTAATGTTACAAAGTTATTCGAAACTACCTTATGATACATCATTATTTTAATAAGTCCTCTCTACGCAGAAAGTGCTAACTGCATCTTTAATCTGTGGCATATTATGCTTGGTTTTTGATTTAATTATTTTAATAATGGGATCCCAAGCAGGTGGTAAGAGCCAGCCATCTTCTCTATTGAAATTTGGATGTTTTTTAATTTCAATAGCCTCGCGGATCATCCTTGGTTGGAATCGGTGTTCTTTTGCGAGTATCTGTGGTTTATCAAATCTAATATAATGGCGAGCTTTGTCTAGACTATGTTCACAGATTGCAGACTTAGTGTAGCGACGGTGTTTTAAGTCAGCTATATGTTCTTTAACGCGAGTTTTAATTGATCTTTTGGTTTGGCCTATATAAGAGAGGCCACAATCACAATCAAGCTTGTATACTCCTGCATCTTGTAAGGGTATATGACACTTGACAGATGGTAAGAATTGACCTATCTTTTTAGGCGGCTTGAAATAAGTTTTTATTGAAGCTCGCTTTAGGATGAAGCCAATCTTGTCAGTGACGCCTTTCATAAACGGTAGCACAGCAGGTACTCGCTCGACGGTGGCTGGTTTCACACGTTCACTGTGACGGAGACGCGGTACCCGAAGCTTGTTGTCACGCAGTACTTGCTTGACATGTTGAAGTTCGGTCTCCAGGTGCTGCTCATCACAGATCCCTTGTGCTCTCTGTAACAAAGATTTACCCACGGTAGCTAACTGTGTTGGATGGTGGTGTGATTCGCCGTTTAAATACCTATCCGTATGGGTATGTTTCCTATACACTGTGTGGCTTAAGGTGTTATTGGGATTACGGATAACTAATACATCTAAGAAAGCTAAAGAATTATTTGCCTCCAATTCCATTGTGAATTGAATTTTAGTATTGATGGAATTGAGATGGTTTAAGAATATGGTTACTTTATCAGATGGCAATATTGTGAAAGTATCATCTACATACCGCTTGTAGAACCTGGGTGTTATTGGTGAGGTATGCAGAGCAGTCTCCTCGAAGTCCTCCATGAATATGTCGGCAACAACGGGGGATACTGGTGAGCCCATAGCAACCAACCTACAGACTGGCTAAACATGTTGCCCATGTACTTTCGCCGCTGCGTGGACAAACCAGAGCACATACACGGGATTCATACCACTTTGTTAATGAGATCAAACACCTACATCTCAGCAACAATGAAACTATGGTTAGTTTTGATGTGCAATCACTCTTTACATGCTTACCGGTGGAAGATTGCATTAATATTGTATCAAGAAAGCTAAGAGAGAATGACATGCCAATAGAATATGCTGAACTTCTAAAACATTGCCTGACATCTGGCTACATGTTGTGGAATAACCAGTTCTACCAGCAAGTAGATGGCGTAGCTATGGGCTCACCAGTATCCCCCGTTGTTGCCGACATATTCATGGAGGACTTCGAGGAGACTGCTCTGCATACCTCACCAATAACACCCAGGTTCTACAAGCGGTATGTAGATGATACTTTCACAATATTGCCATCTGATAAAGTAACCATATTCTTAAACCATCTCAATTCCATCAATACTAAAATTCAATTCACAATGGAATTGGAGGCAAATAATTCTTTAGCTTTCTTAGATGTATTAGTTATCCGTAATCCCAATAACACCTTAAGCCACACAGTGTATAGGAAACATACCCATACGGATAGGTATTTAAACGGCGAATCACACCACCATCCAACACAGTTAGCTACCGTGGGTAAATCTTTGTTACAGAGAGCACAAGGGATCTGTGATGAGCAGCACCTGGAGACCGAACTTCAACATGTCAAGCAAGTACTGCGTGACAACAAGCTTCGGGTACCGCGTCTCCGTCACAGTGAACGTGTGAAACCAGCCACCGTCGAGCGAGTACCTGCTGTGCTACCGTTTATGAAAGGCGTCACTGACAAGATTGGCTTCATCCTAAAGCGAGCTTCAATAAAAACTTATTTCAAGCCGCCTAAAAAGATAGGTCAATTCTTACCATCTGTCAAGTGTCATATACCCTTACAAGATGCAGGAGTATACAAGCTTGATTGTGATTGTGGCCTCTCTTATATAGGCCAAACCAAAAGATCAATTAAAACTCGCGTTAAAGAACATATAGCTGACTTAAAACACCGTCGCTACACTAAGTCTGCAATCTGTGAACATAGTCTAGACAAAGCTCGCCATTATATTAGATTTGATAAACCACAGATACTCGCAAAAGAACACCGATTCCAACCAAGGATGATCCGCGAGGCTATTGAAATTAAAAAACATCCAAATTTCAATAGAGAAGATGGCTGGCTCTTACCACCTGCTTGGGATCCCATTATTAAAATAATTAAATCAAAAACCAAGCATAATATGCCACAGATTAAAGATGCAGTTAGCACTTTCTGCGTAGAGAGGACTTATTAAAATAATGATGTATCATAGGGTAGTTTCGAATAACTTTGTAACATTAGGACATCTGTCACCTCAGTCCTCCCGTGACCATGGTTGCTGTAAAGTATCCGAAACGTCGGGCTTGTAAAAATCTTAATAAACCGCGATAAAATCCGTAAAAAAATTGTTTCATTATAATCATTACATGTATTTTATCATTATTTTTATGGCCTCCTTCGGCATAATAACGCAGAAGGTAACCGCTGCCTGCCAGGTCTCATCGCTCTCGAGCATGCATAATATGTGAACCATGCTTGTGACTGCTGAACATAGGCCTCCCTTAATTAACGCCAAGACGGCCGATTCCTTGCCACTTGCATCCGTACAGTTCAATGGAACCTAGTGAGTGAATCTGGTCGTAGTACATATTATATATCGCGATGTTTACGAGCCTTTTCTAATCAAACACAAATACTATATTGGAAACCGCATCAAAATCGGACTAGATATTACTGCAGCGCCACCTATGGACTTCCTACACCGTAACAGCTTTTGAAGAATCGTCACTAATCAACCACAAAACCCATTATTGAAAACCGAATCCAAATCGGACTGGCAATTTGTATTAGTTTAACAAATGTATACTGCAGCGCCCCCTGGTGAATTTCTATTATAACACATATAAAAACATGCACAAATCAAACTAGAACTCTGAATGAAAATGACATCAAAATTTTTCAATTTAGTTTGTTAAAATATAGTAGTTTGGACATAAATGACAACATTGATTTGCACCAGCAAATATTTACTGCAGCGCCTCCTGGTAAGTTATCACCGTTATCCCTATCTAATAGCAAGCATCAATCAAATTCATACCATCACTGAAAACCACATCATAATCGGATTAGAAGTAACCTTACTGAACAGATTTTAATGAAATTTGGCACAAAGATTAGTTTAAAATCCTAGAAAGGACATAGGATAGTTTTATCCCGGATATCCCACGGGAACGGGTTTTATGCAGGTAAAACCCCGGGACTGTCTATCTTCTGAACCACGGAACAGATTTGGGTGAAATTTGATATAAAGATACTTTGAAACTTAACGCAAGATTTAAAATAGTTCTTATCCTGAAATTCCTACGAGAACGGAAACTATGTGGGTAAAACACCAGGACTGTCTATCTTCTAAACCACGGAATTTGAGTGAAATTTGATATAAAAATACTTTGGAAATTAACTTAGGACTTAAAATAGTTTTTATCCTGAAAATCCCACAGGAACGGGACCTATACTTGTAAAATATAAACGGCCTAAATATCTTCTAAACCACGGAACAGATTTGGGTGATATTTGATATGAAAATGCTTTGAAACCTAAAGTAGGACTTAAAATAGTTCTTATTCTGAAATTCTCACGGGAACGGGAACTATGTGGGTAAAACCCCAGGACTGTCTATTTTCTAAACCACGGAACTGATACGGGTGAAATTTGATATGAAGATACCCTGGAACTTAACTTAGGACTTAAAATAGTTTTTATCCTGAAAACCCTGCGAGAACGGGACCTATGCGGATAAAACCCAGACTGACTATCTTCTAAACCGCGGAACAGATTTGGGTGAAATTTGATATGAAGATGCTTTGAAACCTAAAGTAGGATATTAAATAGTTGATATCCTGAAAATCTCACGGGAACGGAAACTGTGCGGTTAATACCCCGGGACTGTCTATTTTCTAAACCATGGAACAGATTTGGGTAAAATTTGATATGAAGATACTTTGAAACTTAACGTGGGGTATATAAAAGTTGTTATCCATATTTCTGACAATCCCACAGGAACGGGAAACGTGCTGGTAAAACCCCAGGACTGTCTATCTTCTGAACCACGTAACAGATTTGGATGCAATTTGATATAAATATACTTTGAAACATAACGTAGGACTTAAAATAGTTCCTATCCTGAAAACCCCACGGGAACGGGACCTATGCGGGTAAAACCCGGACTGACTATTTTCTAAACCGCGGAACAGATTTGAGTGTAATTTGATATGAAGATGCTTTGAAACCTAACGTAGGACATTACATAGTTGATATCCTGAAAATCTCACGGGAACGGAAACTGTGCGGTTAATACCCCGGGACTGTCTATTTTCTAAACCATGGAACAGATTTGGGTAAAATTTGATATGAAGATACTTTGAAACTTAACGTAGGGTATATAAAAGTTGTTATCCAGATTTCTGACAATCCCACAGGAACGGGAAACGTGCTGGTAAAACCCCAGGACTGTCTATCTTCTGAACCACGTAACAGATTTGGATGCAATTTGATATAAATATACTTTGAAACATAACGTAGGACTTAAAATAGTTCTTATCCTGAAAACCCCACGGGAACGGGACCTATGCGGGTAAAACCCGGACTGACTATTTTCTAAACCGCGGAACAGATTTGAGTGAAATTTGATATGAAGATGCTTTGAAACCTAACGTAGGACATTACATAGTTGATATTCTGTAAATGTCACGGGAACGGGAACTGTGCGGGTAAAACCCCGGGACTGTCTATCTTCAAAACCACGGAACAGATTTGGGTGAAATTTGATATGAAGATACCCTGGAACTTAACTTAGGACTTAAAATAGTTCTTATTCAGAAATTGCCACGGAAACGGGAAATATGCGGCTAAAACCCCAGAACTATCTATCTTGTGAACCACGGAGCAGATTGGAGTGTTTGGTATAAAGATATTTTGAAACATAACGTAGGACTTATAACAGTTCTTATCCTGAAAATCCCACGGGAACGGGAACTATTTGGGTAAAACCCCAGGACTGTCTAAACCACGGAACGGATTTGGGTAAAATTTGATATGAAGATACTTTCAAACATAAAGTAGGATATAAAATAGTTGTTATCCTGATTCCTGAAAATCCCACAGGAACGGGAAATATGGGGGTAAAACCCCAGGACTGTCTATCTTCTGAACCACGGAACAGATTTGGGTAAAATTTGATATGAAGATACTTTGAAACTTAACGTAGGGTATATAAAAGTTGTTATCCAGATTTCTGACAATCCCACAGGAACGGGAAACGTGCTGGTAAAACCCCAGGACTGTCTATCTTCTGAACCACGTAACAGATTTGGATGCAATTTGATATAAATATACTTTGAAACATAACGTAGGACTTAAAATAGTTCTTATTCTGAAATTCTCATGGGAACGGGAACTATGTGGGTAAAACCCCAGGACTGTCTATCTTCTAAACCACGGAACTGATATATGGGTGAAATTTGATATGAAGATACCCTGGAACTTAACTTAGGACTTAAAATAGTTTTTATCCTGATAATCCGACGGGAACAGGACCTATGCGGGTAAAACCCGGACTGACTATCTTCTAAACCACGGAACAGATTTGAGTGAAATTTTCATATAAAGATACTTTTAAACATAACGTAGGACTTAAAATATTTCTTATTCAGAAATTCCCACGGAACGGGAATTATGGTGGGTAGAACCACAGGACAGTCTATCTTCTAAACCATGGAACTGATTTGGGTGAAATTTGATTTGAAGATACTTTGTAACTTATCGTAGGACTTAAAAAAGTTGTTATCCTGAAAATCCCACGGGAACGGGAGTTGTGCAGCTAAAACGCCGGGGCTGTGTATTTGTTAAACCACTGAACCGATTTGAGTGAAATTTGATATGGAGACAGTTTGAGACCCAGGTAAGATTTATATATTATGTATAAGTGTAACAAGAAGTTTTTCAGATGTGTCAATAGATGGCGTTAACACAAAATGTAGATCACGCTACCTATTACAAGATGCGAATCCTTAATAGTATAGCACCTTTGTATTTCGCGTATGCACGCGCGTTTTTAATGAATACTGTTTTCATAATATATTAGTAATTTATCCAAAATGATTTATTAATAGAATTCATGGTATTATAAAAAAGGTATACCTAGATTATACATGATAATAAAATATATGAATAAAAAATATAACATTTCTTTTTCGCTGTTTTTTTTTTTGCTGGTAGTAGGTACTAATTTGAATTAAAATATTGATGTATAGGATAGTTTCGAATAACTTTGTAACGTTAGGACGTCTATTGGTGTAAAGTATCCGAAACGTCAGGCATGTAAAAATTTTAATAAACGGGGATAAAATCAGTAAAAGTTGTTTAAATATAATAAAAATGTACTTCTTAATTAAATAAATATATTTTATAAAAACGTACTATCGGGCCTTACAGTGGAGGTTAATAGTATTCTTTAAATTATAATATTTGTAAATTGGAACCATACCTATTATTTAAAAAAATACTTCTTACATGCGGACGAAGTCACGGGTAAATGCTATGAAATATAAAAATCCATTTTTGTCTGTCTGTTTGTTCCGGTTAATCTCTGAAACGGTTAAGCCGATTTTGACGAGGCTTTCACTAGCAGCTATGGCTGATGTTCTATGGCGTAACTTTGGCTTGAAATCCGAACGGCTGTAAATCTAAGTAAACGCGGGCGAAGCTGCGGGCAACAGCTAGTACCTATATTATAATATTACATTACTTCATTAAAAAAAGCATTTTCATTTTTATAGCCATAAGTTCTTTATGGCTGGACTAGGTATAATATACATATTAAACACCAGGAACACAGAAAGTTCCCTCTGGCAGGATTCGAACCCGCTACCTCCGGATTTAGCGCCAACGCGCTAACCACTGAGCCACAGAGGTCGCATTGCTACTTAAATTTTCATAATATAATGTTTTTGACACGTTTAAAGCTAGATTGCTCAATAGCCTGCATCACAAGCCTTAAGTTTCCATTTAGAGAATGGGTAAGAGAGTGCAGTTGCTTGCCATGCCCAATTGACCTACCCAGTTTCGCCTGGACAAAGCACAGCAATTAACGTTTGTACGTGGGTATCTCAGGTAAATTATTACTTACCTAAATACTTGTATACTCGGTCTTACATATTTCTTAAATTAAGTATAAGCCGTGCTTACGCAGCAGCTTTAGTTTAAAAATATTCAAAACTTTTTGACAGTCGTCAAAGTGTAAACTTTTCATGAGTAAAATTATATTTCAATTATAAAATTTACTGTATTGCATGTCACATAAATTTCTTTACATGCCAGTTGTGTTATGTTAAGAACCTCCCGCATGTATTGTGTAAAAGTATGGTGATAAATAATAAGACAAAATCAATGAGAGTGTCTCATTTGGCGGTTTCGTTGATCATGCATCTGACGTCACTGGCAGAGTCCGACTGGCGGACGCCGGCTGTGACGTGAAGCCAGTTCGTATCATTGCGCAAACAACCGTTTTGGTTAAGGGCGCAGCTTCTCCACAAGATACATTCACACAGTTTTCCTCGCTTTTTTTAATGTGCAATCTGTCATTCTTGATTGGTTTACGTACTAGAAAAGCTCGCAGGTTATTAAAAATATAAACCTTATATTCAATACGCGCTTTTTTCACGTTTTTGCACATATCCAAACCGTAGTGCTAGCCGATCTTAAATTCTATACGCCCTATTGACTAAACTCTTGTTATTGTCAGTTTAAATATTTATTTACTTATTAAATTGAGTGACGGTAGATGAATAATGAATTTTTGTTTACTTTTGAAAGTTTTCGGATTTTAAGATTTTTATGACAAATTGGTGTCTTACTGGACATTTTAAGACGCTAGACATATTTTCCGTAAATTATCGCTGTTTAAGTGAGAAACTGTTATCAATTTGGACTACATTACCGGCATTATAAGGTAAGAAATATATGAGTACGTTATTCCTAAAAAAAACCCAATACGTTGTTCTGCACTTTTTAATTTCAAATACTAATTATTATTTTATAATGTCAATTAGTAAGCACACCTTAGTAAACTTATGTTAATTTTTTAAAATCATTTATATATTTTACTTACAATGAATTCATATTTATTTTATATAAATAATAAACTTATCTATAAATATATTTTTTTTGTTTCAAATTTTCTTTGTATTGTATTTATTGTATACCTATTACATATTATTATTTTCAATGGCGAATCTATTTTAAATTATCTCTTAATATTATCTTTAGTGCATTTCATACTTAAGATTATTTATTACCTTAAGTATGAAATGCACTAAAGAGTATAGCGTAAATAGCGTGTTGGCGTGTCACTTTATTAAGGTATTGGTGAGCCCCAAGTCAATTGAATACATTCAAATTAAATTATCATGTTTTCTGTACCGGATATAAAACTTAATTAATACGGAAAAGTCACATGAAAATAAAAAATAAAAAAGACGAGTTTAGTACATAATTGTATTTATTTTATTTCACTTTTAATGGTCCGGTAACTACAGCCGTAAAACAACAACAAGAAACTTTTAAATTCATAGCCGTCTGTCCGCGTCTGTAACAGCTATTTTATAAACTATAAGCCGTAATTTCATCATCACCATCATCAGCCTTTGTCGCTGCTGAAAGCCTGCTTCAATGAAGTCCAAGACGACAGATCTTTTACTACCAACAACCAGAACGGACCGTAGTCTAGAATTATTGAAAAAAAAAACACATAAATAAAGACGCAAAATATAGCAAAAAATATACAACGGTATTTATTTATTATTTCGAAGTGCGACCGACGGCGACATATTATAATAGGTATGTGATGGGTAGGTTGTAAGTAAGCTAGTCGCTACTTGTGCCTTGTACTTTTCTGAGCTAGCTAGTTCGTCCTAACTATACGATCATTATTTGATCTTTTTCTGCCTTAGATTTCTTTTCAAATGTGATTTTTTTCATGAAATCTAATTTTGGGAGGCCATAAATCGATCTAAATAGGTTTAATTTTTAGATTACGTCGTTTTATTCGTGTTTTAAGACAATGAAAAACTGCTACAATATCATTAGCATACGAAGATAAATTTCGCCGCCATTTACTATGTTATTAGCTCAGGTGGTAAATCGGACGGTTTCGACACCAGACGAGTCTGGTTAGAGTCTCCAGTACGATCATTTTACTCCCTCTTTTTCAAGTTTATTCTTTTGTGAGAAAAACTATTATTGGGAGCTCTAAATATATTTTCTAAATAAAAAACACGAAATGAGTGTTTAGTTTGAGGTTATACCAGGAAAATCAACTGAATTTACCCGAAAAAAATACCCAGCAAAATCAGTCTTCCAGGTACTTCATTATCCGTCTAGAGACTGCAGCCTCCAGTCAAGTGTTCGACAAAGATAGCCGAGACTGTCGATTCCTAATGACTCACATATTCATCTTATTGCTATAATAATTTGGTTACATCTTTTTATCATCTAATTATCCATGTACGTTGAAGGATTCATCGGATAAAAGGTTAGGAGGAACCTCACAAAAGAGTCCTCTCACTTGATTCCAATTTTAAGATTTTCGAGTTTAAAGTAATAAAAAGCGAATACGTACAAACAAATAGCCATTTTTATGATATAAAGAAAATACGAAGATTAATTTAAAATTCAGAGACTATAAATTTCATCAAATTTCGTGCCATATGTGTAAAAATAGTTTTAGTCATTATATTTTAATTATTCAAATTCAATCATTCACTAGTGTAATTTTATTCTAGAATAGTCTTTCTTCTAGTCTCTCTAACCGAGTTACGTCTTTCCAGAGACTTTCTACTTTGACTAGTTTTCGATGAATGGCAGCAGCCAGCGGCGGTCTGCGTAGGCTCAAATCAAGAACACTTTAAATGTAACCTTTTATTATCATATTAATGTTAATAAAATATGAAAGTGATAAATTTTGGCAAATTCAATGAAATTGTCTTTGTCTTTTGCGCCAAAGAATGATCGTATAAAAACATTACGGGGTCACCGTTGTATATAAATCGACTGTTTTTTAAATCGATTTAAATCTAAAAATAATTTATTTAAATCGAGTTTCGATTATCTAGTCAATGAAGTACTTATTCTTCGGATTTGTCATTTGTCAGTTTTTTTTAAAGAAGTAGTGCCATGCTGCTTTGCAGCCTAATTGGGCCGGCGCGACCGGGGTAGTATATAGTTATATGTTATTCTGATGTTTTCGCTATGTTATTGTAAAGTTTCATTAAAATTTATTGAGATGTTTTTGCGTGAAAGAGTAACAAACTTATATCCTTACAAACTTTCGCGTTTATAATATTAGTAGGTCTAGTAAGATTCTAAGTTTCAATCGTCACTGGAGTACCCTGATTTGTAAGGAGTCTATATTTTGGAATTTGCTTCATCACAGCGAACTTAGACTATATATTGGTGTTATAGAATATCAAATCCGGAGTTACAAAAGCAGGCTAATACGTAAAATTACATAGAAAAAACTTATTCATGGTAGCAATTTTTTTTTGTAAAGTTTTAAATACATAAAATAATTAATAATATCATCTTGCTTGTTTCTTTCGTGAAACAATTTATGTTCATGAGTGAGGCTGCCCACTTACCGTTATGTGGCTCATCGACATATGCAACTAAAATAAAAGAAAAAGATTTTTTGCAAGTTACGGATGCAGAAAAACTTGATTTTGGGCCGATTATTTGTATTGAAGATATACAAAAATTATTGTTCATATAAAAAGTGGAGCCAATTTTACTTTATACTAAAATATATATTTTACAAAATAATAAATTTATAAATTTTTATTTCAATAAATTTAAGTAAAATTGATGTGACTAAGGGTGGCATTCCACTAGTCAAAATATCTTTGTCCAATTTCGATGTCCAATATTTGATCAAATTTCTTTGATGAGTGCCCATTCCACTTGTCTTTGCCTTTGTCCAAGATTTCTTTGTAATTTGTATAACTTGAAAAAACGGAGGAGCGCGGGGCGAGTTTGTGCTGCTATTAATATTAGATTAATATTAAAAAAGAATAAATCAAAACAAAATAAGCTTTTGGATAAAGCCATGGATTCAAAGACGAAAAAAGCATTAAAGATAATATGCTTTTTGCAGTCACAAGTGAGGGAGAATCATTTTATTATCGTTTTCTACGTATCAATGATTAACAATTCAATTAAATAGTGATTAATCACCGTATATAGAAAGCCTAAATACAAACTTCGGGAAGC
Source organism: Helleia helle (assembly GCA_963853865.1). Classification (NCBI taxonomy): domain Eukaryota; kingdom Metazoa; phylum Arthropoda; class Insecta; order Lepidoptera; family Lycaenidae; genus Helleia; species Helleia helle. The sequence goes on from OY971420.1 coordinate 15,172,952, forward strand.
TATTAGTGTCTTTTTTATTTATATTGGCTATTGTTAATTAAATCGATATAATTTCTTTAATCAAAGTCACAATGGACAAAGAGAGTTGACTACGAATACGGGTGGTCGGTATATAAGGACGTTCATAATATTTTAATTAAGGATTGCTCAACAGCTGCAGAACTCTAGAAATATATAAAAAAATATATAATAAGTGCGATATAATAAGTAGAGATACAGCGCCGCGCTGGTAGTGCTGACTTCTTAAGACCACAAGACCAACAAAAGATTACCAAATTTTTTGAACCTATAGAAATATCCACTCAAAGTTTAATCAAAGAATGGCAATCTCGATAGGATAATACAACTTTAGGTCACGTCACCTTTACAAAAGAGTTTGTATATATATAACATTTTTTATTTTATTTATTTACTAGCTGTTGCCCGCAAGTTTACGCGGGCGAACCGCGTAAACTTTTATTTACGGACGTATCCGGACCGATGATGATCATTTTGCAACTTTTTTGTTATATCACTAAAGGGGATAAGGCTGTGTTTTTAATGTAAGCTCCCAAGCGGCTTAAATTTTTCCGACTCTCACAATAATTATACAACTATTTATCAATTTATAGAGTCTTGGTAAATTATATACTATAACCTGCCTCGGGAATTACTCTATCTCATGTTGACAACAGCATGAAAATCCATTTAGATAGTTTGTAAAGATAGACAGACGCGAGGAAAGATTTTGTTTTATATTATATTTGTTGTTTTTATATTATTTATATTTTGTTGTATATTCTCAATCGGCGTTGCTTTCTCGTGCTCTTGTTTCAGTAATGCTCTCTCGCATGCGGTTTAACCGGCACTCTCGCTAATAACTAACAAACTTTACCTATTACCTTTATTGAATTATATTAATAATTAACTAATACCTTTATCAAAGATTATTTTTAAAAACTACATCATTTTATTTAGTTTTTAAAAATAATAATGCCTACGTACGGTCTACGTAAAACAAATATGTATTAAAACATAATACACGAATGAAAAATCCTATCCTTTTTTCTTTCGCTGGGGAGTGCGTCTATGCATACCACTGGGCTCGAGCGGTCCCGGGGGTTATGTGGGATTCTTTGCGCCCGAAAAGGTGGTAAGGTGGTCTACCCACTAAACCCCAGCAGTGTTCTCCTCATCGTCTGGGTGATCCGGCGCGAGAGCTGTGGACGTCCGCACCGGGCCACAACGGTGTGCCATCCGGCACTCTCCTCTGGAGGCAGGGGGGTGACCTCCCCTCCTCCTATTCCGCTTAAGGCACCCTGAACACATAAGGGTGCCTTATAGCCCGGACCCAGCGGATCCCTCGATAGGCCACGCACAGGTTCCTCACGACGGTGCAACCACCTGTCGCCGCCATGCTCTCTTGCGGGAAGAGGAGCAAGTGCGCTCTCTCTCCCGCTCCGATTCCCCTTCTGCGACATCACTACCTTGCAGAAGGAGAGTAGGCGGTACTCTCCTTCTGCAAGGTAGTCATGCGCTCTCACTGTCCGACATCGCTCGGATGACCGCAGGAAGCGACAGGTCCGCGCCCACTTCAGCTAAACAGTCTTAAATAACCTATACTTTGTTTTTTCAACTTTAAAATCAATTCCTATACCTTATAATAAATCTAATAAGTAACTACTCTGAACTGTAGTTACTAAAAAATAAAGGAAATGCAAAAGTGCGCGCTGAAAAGCACGGTTGCAAGCATATAATTTCTAAAATGAATAATTATTAGGAAGGAACACTCCCCGCTCGACACATCCGTCCACAATAAGAGTCAAAAATGTATGACGATACGCGCGGCCTGAGGCTCTAACATTAGCTAGGTGCTCGCTGGCAGGTCCCCGGCCCCCACCCGTCGTTTTAAGCCAAGTTGGACCTTCGGCCCTATTGTTATAGCATAAACTCCACTGCGGTTGACGTAACGTACGACAAACTTAGTATATGTATAATATATATGTTGGTACAGTAACCATGTCTAGGGATCGAACCGCAAAAATAAGTTTGTTTTTAATGTGTATACTTTTCCGGGATAAAAAGTACCCAGTGTGGTGCCCTGGATAGTAAAGTATAATTATACCAAGTTCCATTTTAATCGAACCGGTAGTTTTTGCGTGATGCTTGAACAAACACAATTTTTTTTCTAAAAACATTTTTGGGTTGGGTATCGATCTAGTAACACCTGCTATGTATTTTTTAATTATTTTCAATGTACAAAATTTACACTTCTACAGATTTATTATAAGTATAGATAGATTTTCTATCTCTAAAGTAAGTAGAAAATATTTTAATTATAATGTTACCTATACAGATAAATAAAATTGTAGTGTCTGTTTATAATATTAAAATAAGCGTTTTTTACTAAATGCATATGGATTTATACACGGTACATATACCAAAATAATATTATATTATAAATAAATTTATTTTACAATTTTTGTCGGTCTTTTCGTCTGTTCCTTTGTTCCGGCTAATCTTTGAAAAAGCTAGACCGATTTTGACAGTACTTTCACTGGCAGATAGCTGATATTATAAGAAGTAAGGCTATAAATAAAATAATCATCGAAAATATTAATAAACATTGACGTGTTAATAGTCTTCAAACAAAGCTTCTACCCTACCATGACCTATGTGATCTAGTCAAACTCTGCTTAAGGATCTTCTCCATTCGAGATTTGAATAAGATTGGCTGGGAAATAAGTCATTAACTTGGTACTGGTCGATGGAAGAATCATAAAAAAAGTCAAGAAAGACTTGTTTCTATAATAAATTTTTAGCTCGAGTCATTTTTCTTAGCCACATTGAATTTAGTTTAACAAAGTTGTTGGCTAGCTGTTGGTCTAGTGGTTAGTGTGATCCTGACTGCTAAACCAAAAGGTCGTGGGTTCGATCTCCACCCAGGACAAATGTTTGGTGATGAATATGATCATTTGTTCTGTGTCTGGGTGTAATTTATCTATAATATGTATGTATTTAGTAATACATAAGTAATATATTAGTGGTCTGGTTGCCATAAGAACAGACTCTGTCTAGTTTGGGATCAGATGGCCGTATGTGAGTTGTCCCAACATACGAGGGCGGCACTGAAAATTTCGGGAATCAAGGAAGTGACACAACATTACTATTTAAAAATGTATTTATTGCTTTTCGAAGTATTCTCCGCGAAATTTGACACATTTTTCCATACGATGGAACCAATCATTGAAGCAACCATTCCATTCGGAAGTTGGGGTCTCCAAAATGGCCGTTTTGTAGGCGTCCATAGCTTCTTCAGGCGATAAAAATCACAGACCACGCGATTTATTCTTTATTTTAGGGAAAGTATAGAAATCATTAGGGCTTAGGTCGGGGCTATACGCCGGATGGTCTAATAATTCTATGTTTTCTTGCTCTAAAAACTCTTATGTTCTGTGCGCGGTGTGCAAACTCGCATTGTCGTGATAGAGGATGAGTTCAGAAACGACCTGTGGCAAACAAATGCTAGCATACCATTCTGCATTAACCGTTCTTTGTCCCTCAAGAGGAATAGTCGCAACATTGCCGGTTTCGGAGACAAACATGGCCACCATTTTTCTGCAACACTCCGTGAACGAACAATTTTTGTTGGCTTTAACTCATTTTCGAACACCCAAACTCGTGACTGGTTTTTTGTTTCGGGTTCGTACGCGTATATCCAGGATTCGTCACCTGATACGATGTTGTATACAGCATTTGAGGATCCTGCGTGGAATCTTTCGAGAGTTCTGACGCACCAAGTAACGCGAGCCGCTTTTTGCTCTTCACAGAGGAAATGCGGTATCCATCGGGAAAACAGCTTTTTTACACCTAATTGTTCATGCAAGATTATTTATATTTGACTCATGCCAATGTCTAAAGTTGCCTAAATTTCGCGGTCGATGAGGTCGAACATGTCGATCTTCCTCAATCAGCTTACGCTGATTATACGCTTATCAATGTTTTCTTGGGTGACTGCAGTTTTTGGACGACCTTGGCGGGGATCATCACTAAGCTTGACACGTCCACGTCGAAATTCAGCAAACCAGCGATAAATTGTGGTTTTAGATGGGGCTTCATCACCAAATACAGAAATCATCCGGTCAACACACTGTTTTTGTGTTAAACCACTTCGAAAGTCAAATAAATCATCGCTCTAGAATTTTCTCGATTCAATTCCATTTTCTCAACGACTACCAAGACCTTGTGACAAGACCAAGAATCTTTTTTTAAATAAATAAATGGTATTCGATTTTTAAAACCAATGAGTTTTCAATTAAAAAGATTTTAATATGACAGGAACAGTAGAAATATTCCATTCCAGATACTTTTAGTGCAGCCTATGTATTATTATTAAACTTCACACTCTCGAAGTTAAATCCTTATTAGGTGAAATTTTGAAGTTTATTTGTCACCCCAAGATATTTTGGAGGTGTCTAGAATTGGTCCGGTAACCTTTACCAGAGAAATAATATGACGTCATGCTAGGGATGAGGTAATTCATTCCTTTAATTAGATTTTTTATGGCCTATTCGCAGACCTTCTAAATGTAGATCATTTAATGACTTGAAGACAAACCAATGTACATATAACATTTGTGTAAATAAATGGAAGGACTAGTTGAGTGCATAAATAATTACGGGAACTATTTCTAATCATACATTTGCTCCCCTCAAAAGTGGTACAGGATTATTTTTGTTAATTAATTATTGGTTAAAATTGAGATTATTCAGTATTACCTTGGATAGACTGACGTGGTTTAGTATCTATATTCATACATACCTAGATAATCTCATTTTCTTTCGGATAAAACAAAATATATACTATGTACAGTCTCTATGTTACATACATATTATGTGTAGTGGGTCTCCCTAGGCGGGTATGTGGGACTCGCTGCGCAATGCCATTGGTGAGGTGCCCCGGATTTAATGAACAAACAGGGCACCACGACGGCTAGTCAGTCCCTCAGGGGACCGACGCCACCTCTACAGAGGGATTGTCCCGCACCACAAGACAACCCCTCCCAACGTCGGGACACTACAATGGGGTGAGGTTCCCATCCTCGCCCCTTGGCCCCTGCTCTTTTGTCCTCTCTTCTTACAAGAGGTTTACAAAGAGCCTCCTCGGCTCAATTCGCTTCGCCCAAGGTGCTGGGCTCACCCTAGGCTACTGAGCCGCACCGCCACGAAAAGACCTGAACCATAGTAGGGTAAATAAGTACACCTGATATATGCAAAAAATACAGTTCGCATTACAAGATCACGTGAGCATCGACTTTATATTTATCCAATACAAATAACAATTCCAATTATACGTTAGTTCTCCCAAGCGACACCGCAGACAACAGTTAGTTATTAAATGTATTAAAATCTTTATACATATCTTTTTCTGATTTTTCTTGAGGTTTTAATGCGATTTTGTTTTTTTATTCAACCCATAAACACCTCGAAGATGAGGTTAACATCTGGCAGTTAACCGGCTATTTACGTGCCAGTACCATAAAACGGATAATAAACGTTACAACAAATATAATTTGCCGAATGTTTTCGTCTTGTATTTGGATTTTGAACTCAATGTTTTATATCATAAGATGCAAGGATATTACTTTGGAGACTATTGTTTTTCGGTTCCGTTGTATGCTTTTCTTCTTCAGTTACACGTTAAATATTAGTACTTGATTAGCAGTTCGTATACAAACTATTTGGTAAGTGAAGTAAATTCTTGTTTTCCAATGAATGATTAATGAAGACTTTTTATGAGAACCAAAATTCATTAAAGCAAATAATTAGATTTTAAAATATTATAAGACTATGTAAGACGTTTGCACACACACCTACATTTTTTTTATTGTTTTCATTTAAAGGCTTTAGCTACTGCTATATTATTTTTATTTTATACTACTTTTAAGGTCTGTAATACGGAGAAATGGCGGGAAACCCCTAGGAACGCGGCTTCGCCCCTCTAGCCCCCATCAATCAACTATCATTCCCCATTCCATCCACACAAGGCAGTCCACCACAATATTCGCCAAACAATCACATTATATATTACACAGATTAAGTTTTTAAAACAAACACTATAGAAAACCGCCAGAACAGCCCTACTAAGAAAACCACTCCAGAACGGTACTCCATAAGATTCGCCAATCAATCACAATATATAAATATCAAGTTTTTAAAACAAACTCTATACAAAACCACTCTGAATGGACAAAACACAAAATAACAATTAATTAACGGGAAACCAAAAAAACACAACCGCGCGTCCCGATGCTTCCCGCCATTTTTCCATACCTACATTATGTGCCTTTCAGAAAACACAGCATCGCTTATGAAGAAGCAGTGTGTAACTCACCTTATCTTTATACATACCATCGTGCTTTTTCGTCTTTGTTTATGCTTAACCAATATCTCTGGATTCTAGTTGTCTATGAATTGTCACTGCTAGGCGAGAATCGCACTGTCTCTCGTCATTGCGTGTGTTACTCCCCAACGGTTAAGTTCGATTTTGAAATTTCGTTAAGTATTTAATACATAGAGCTAATTTGTGCTTAAAATATATTTTATTAAGATGAGCTATAACGCAGAGAACTCTCCGCACTCGGAGGAAAATAACTTAAATAGTATTCAAAATACAAATGAAGACGAAGAGAATCCATCCTCATCTAAGTCATCCTCTCAATCGGAGAGTGGAAAGCTGGTTTTTAAGAGACGAGGTGTAAAAGATGTAGAATGAATCAGGTAGGCTTTTTATCAAACATATATATGCAGAGTGTCGGTAGTTAACAAATTAACAAAGACGTTACTAATAATACCGTTTTGAGTGATAACTTTCTTACTATACCGGGGAAGACTCCTGCATTACTAGATTTAGGTGAAATAGGCATCAATATTGTTGGTACTAAAATAATAGAACCAGCCCTCGCAGAGAGGGTAGTTAAATAAAATTATTACAACATTTTGGCTTATCCACATGGCAAAATGTTAGATATACTAAGACTTTACAGTCATATATAGCTACTCCAGGCTTTACTGATCTTAAAATTAATGACGAACACGTCATTTAAGTAAATCAAAAGATTATTTAGTGGGTACTGAATGTATTATGACAGTATTGTCAAATGCTGTTTTTGAGAGTAATGAATTACTTAAATGGGGTTTACATGCAGTGGTTGATTGGGCTGCGTAATGCCCAGAGGAATTAAATGTGACCACACTGGTACAAACAATTTGTTCATTTATTGGAGAAGGCAGTGGTTTTAATAAAAATTCTAGACACTTTACAAATTTAGGTGGAAAAAGGGCTGAGTGTATAGAAACTAGGAGACAGATTAATTAAAGAAATACCAAACAAATGTATTAGTAGTAGCATTAGTTAGCATTAAGAAATATTCCCCCTTCTGAAAGTGCTTTACTTAACCAACTTAAACTTAATGCCCTCATTCAAAATTTTGGTGGCCCTACAAAGTGAATGAGATCTTTCTTTTAAACAAAATAAGTCTCACAATTTTGCGGCTAAAAGAAAGGGATCGGATCCCACTGCCTTTCCTCCCACTAGTACCGACCGACCCTAAGAGGGCGAGATTAGATGTTTCTCGGAGAAACTATAATAATAATAGTAGTAATTTTAATTTTAATCATTCTCACTCTCGTTTTCAAAATGCTCAAACTAAGTCGTAAGGCACAGGAAAGAGATCTTCCTTTCGTGCATTCGACAATTCAAGGGGGGCAATTAAAGAACTTCATAGATCGATGGGGGAAGCTTGGAGCAACACCCTTTCTCCCTGAAAGCCTTATCAGGGTCTCGAATACCCTTTATTCAAAAACCCACATTAGTATACTCCTCAACAAGTGTAGTTCGGAGCTACGGAACAAAGGAGTCAAAAATAATGGCAGAACAAATAGAGGAATTAAAACAAATTAGAGTGTTAGAAAAACCTGCTACTTTGACACCCGGTTTCTTCTCCCGGATGTTTTTGATTAAAAAGAGCGATGGTGGCCTTAGACCAATATTCGACTAGAGAATTAAACAAGTTTGTAGGAACCAAACATTTTCACCTCATAAATCACACCAAAGTACCAGACTTTCTACAACCCGGAGATTGCCTGGTAAAACTGGACATATCGCAGGTATATTTCCACTTACCTATAGAATAGTCACAGCGATCTTTTCTGCGACTGTTTTACGAGCAAGCGAGACACTTTGCTTCCGTAACTTGCTGGATCGCGGAGATCCTTCGCAAGAAAGGAATGCGGATCCTTGTGCATCTAGAATATTTTTGCTAGCACATCAGGACTGCTCCAAACTAGCAACACAGGCCTCGGAGGCTGTGAAGCTTTTTGAAGTTTTTGTGTTGACAAGTGACAAAAAAAAAAAATCGGCCGGCCGATAGAGGCCTCTAGTATCTGGGCATACAGTGGAATTTAGGCAAGAACCTAATAAGTTTACTAATCAAAAAACAAAATTCAATTCTAAAATCTCTAGAACAAAATCTGATTCACGGAGACTGTCGTCTCCGTCAACTTCAATGCCTTTTCGGCCAACTAAATTTTGCTTGCTAGGTCGTTCCACGAGGTCGACTTCACTGCCGCCGATTACAAATTCTGCTCAGGCAGTTTTTGAAAGATGTGTTGAGTATGACAGTCCCTCGGAGGGAATTACTGTACATACAGTGGTGGCACGGAGCCCTATCTTTGACAACACCAATACATGCTGCATGTATGTCCCACTTTCTTACTACAGACGCCTCCGACATCGGATGGGGCTCAGTTTTAGACCAAAAGGTCTTTTCCGGAGCCTGGAGCCCCATCAAAGAAATTATGGCATTGCAACAAAAAAGAAATGTTTGCAGTACTAGCAGTTATAAGGAGAAACGCCGAGAGGCTCGAAGACTCCCATGTACTCTTACAAACATACAACAAAACTGTGATGGCATACATCCGCAAAGAGGGCGGGACATATTCCATAGGCCTGTTATCATTGACATTCCAGCTTCTAAAGATCATAGACAGATGGAACATAGCACTGTCAGGTCAATATCTCCCCGGCAGGTACAATACCATAGCGGATCGGTTATCTCGGAGACGACCCATCCCGGAATGGCACTTAAAACCTCGGGCAACCAAGGAGATATTCAAACGCTGGAGCGTACCGAACATAGATATATCTTTGCGACGGAAAGGTCGCAAAGATATATCTATGTATGTTGTCGTACCAGTTTATGTCACGTTAGATCCACGGGACAAGTCATCTCTCTTAATAGACGCTTTCTCGAGGTAGTGGAACTGTCAACTGAGTTGGATATTTCCCCCTCCAAATTTAATACCACGGATACTCGCCCACCTCAACAGACCGAGGGGCACCTTCGTTTTGGTAGCCCCAGACTGGGAACAACCATTTTGGAGAGCGGATCTCCAAACACGAGCACTGTACAAACCAATGAAAGTGAACCATTTACAGGAGAGGATTAGTGGACCTCACGACCGGGCTCTCACCCCCACAGGTGGAGAAATTGACACGGAAGGTTTGGAAAATTGGGGGTGGGGCGACAAGTTGACATCATGGTCCCAAGCATAACAAGCAAGTTGGCTTAAATCGACCTTAAGCCAGCATTGAAGAGATGGATTACTTGGAGCAGAATTAAACGGATTAATTCAAAGCCTTCTGGCACAATTTCTAGCCGACACTTTTATAAAGAAAGGTCTAGCGTATATTACAATGTCAGTCCATAGATCTGCCATTGCTACCTTCTGTGGAATTGGTGATACTATTTCATAAAAAATTGATAAGTACTAAAAGCAATACATAATTCTTAACCTCCAAGCTTTAAATCTGTAGTTTGGGATGTAAAAAAAAAGCCATAGAATGGTTAAGACAAAATCCAGGTGGTAATCCATTATTTGAAATTGCAAGAAAAACGGCTGCAATTTTGCTTTTAGTTTCTGGTCGTAGACTTCACGACCTTACACTCCTTAGAACGAAAGAACCCCATTTTCTGGACAACGGTTATGAAATTTGCTTATGGCCTGTATTCGGTGCCAAGACCGACACTGGTACCAGACGACAATCTGGCTGGAAACTTTTTTCTAACGACAATAAAAATCTATGTCCTTTTAAATGGACAAGGCGCTTAATACAGTCCTTAAGCGACCGCCAAACTGATATAACAGGTGGTCATTTATTCATTACCATAAAAGGTCGCCAAAGATCAGCAACTAGGACTATAATTGGTGGATGGGTACGATCAGTATTAAAAGATGCTGGTATAAATGCTACACCTCGCTCTTGTAGATCTGCAGTAGCATCACTTTCCTGGCTAGAAGATAGACCAATATAAGAGATTTTATCGAGAGATAATTGGGCATCTGTACAGACATGGAGAAACCACTATTGCCGAGAGATTAATACACAGGAACGCGACAGAAATAATACATTTTTGGAAAGTTTTAAACCTCTTTAAAATTTACTTTATAATAACTAGAACCAAATAATAATAATTAATTAGTGTATAACACTGTTACGAAGTTGTAGTGTTATCATGATTTTTAATATTGATTAATTTGGATTTATCAACTCTAAGAGGTAATTTTTTAAATTACTCAAAATTACACTTAGGAGCATTATTTATTATGTTTCAATGTTTAAATGAAGTGGATATTGCGAGAATATATATGATACCGATTTCATAACAAAAAGAGTTAAATAATAAGTTAATTAAATGTTTTACTTTACTTAATATCTTGACATAGAATAAAATCATAAAGGATTATAATGGAAATATTGTATCACTTTAAGTCGGGAGTTATTTTAAGTACTTTAACATTCCTTTCAACATTGCGTGTGTTTTTTATTCTTCTTGTCACCAGCAGATATCAAACACGTCTTCATATGCGATGCTGTGTTTTCTGAAAGGCACATAATATAGACGTTTTACACAACAATAAAACGTTTATTATGTGCCGAAAGAAAACACAGCATCGCAGGAATGATCTTCCTGGTGAAGACAGCAATGACGAGAGACAGTGCGATTCTCGCCTAGCAGTGACAATCCATAGACAACTAGAATCCAGAGACATTGGTTAAGCATAGACAAAGACGAAAAACCACGATGGTATGTATAAAGATAAGGTGAGTTACACACTGCTTCTTCATAAGCGATGCTATGTTTTCTGAAAGGCACATAATGTAGGTATGGAAAAATGACGGGAAGCATCGGGACGCGCGGTTGTGTTTTTTTGGTTTCCCGTTAATTAATTGTTATTTTGTGTTTTGTCCATTCAGAGTGGTTTTGTATAGAGTTTGTTTTAAAAACTTGATATTTATATATTGTGATTGATTGGCGAATCTTATGGAGTACCGTTCTGGAGTGGTTTTCTTAGTAGGGCTGTTCTGGCGGTTTTCTATAGTGTTTGTTTTAAAAACTTAATCTGTGTAATATATAATGTGATTGTTTGGCGAATATTGTGGTGGACTGCCTTGTGTGGATGGAATGGGGAATGATAGTTGATTGATGGGGGCTAGAGGGGCGAAGCCGCGTTCCTAGGGGTTTCCCGCCATTTCTCTGTATTACAGACCTTAAAAGTAGTATAAAATAAAAATAATATAGCAGTAGCTAAAGCCTTTAAATGATGTGTGCAAACGTCTTAAATAGTCTTATAATATTTTAAAATCTAATTATTTGCTTTAATGAATTTTGGTTAGGTTAGGTTAGTGTGGATGCGTCGCCGGAAGAAACCCCTCACATTCCGCCTGACGCAGGTGCTCACCGGACACGGTTGTTTTGGTGCGTACCTGTGTCAGGTGGCCAGGAGGGAGCCGACGCCAGCCTGCCACGAGTGTGGCGCTGTGGAGGACACAGCCCAGCACACCCTAGAGGTGTGCGCTAGATGGGCCAGACAGCGTCATGATCTTGTGTCAGTGCTTGGAGGGGACCTTTCGCTCTCGAGTGTGGTGCGCTGCATGTTCGAGAGCGATGAGGCCTGGCAGGCGGCGGTCACCTTCTGCGAAATCATCATTTCGCAGAAGGAGGCCGCGGAGCGGGACAGAGAGGATGACGCCGCATCCATCCCGCTCCGTCGACGTAGGACGGGTGTGCGGAGGAGGCGCTATGCGCACCTTCTGCCTCCCATCTAACGGGACTCGGGGTAAGGTTGGGTACCTGCCCCGGTAGAGAAGTTCCGGCGTCGGCGGGGGTGCTCTAGGTTGTCGGAGTGCCCCCATAATAGGAGGAAGCCCGGTTAGCCCTTTTGAGGGAACCGGCCGGTCGTGGGGGGTGTCCCGTGTTAGTCAGATCCGGGACACTCCCCTTCAAGCGGCTGAAGGCTACTCGCAGTGGTTTTAGTGCGGTATACCGGCGCTGGGTGAGCGTCGGGAGTCCCACATATCCCCGGGGACAACCCATCCCCGGGTGAATGCGCAAAGCATTTCCACTGCGTCAAAAAAAAAAAAAAAAAAAGGTTAGGTTAGTGTTACAGCCAGCGGTTCGCTGGCTGTAACTGTAATTTTTTTTTATTTATGAGTACTGATAGTTTTAAAAACATTATTTTGTAAATCGTTAATGGTTTTCGCAGCGCACGCGGATTAATTACTTTTATCGCTAAAATTTGTATACCTTGGATTAGGTTGTTCCAATTTAGGTTAGGATTTCTATTTTTTTGAAAATATGATAACTCATGCTACTCAGAAATGAGGTCTCTAATGATGTTTTTTTTAAAATTGGTCAACAAAACATACAAAAATACAAAGCTGTCTTTATAATATTAGTATCTACCTATAGATATAGATACCTGGATCATACAAAGTGGATAGATATTTATCTTTTTACAACTTATTTTTATATAGACCTTACGTCTTACTTAAGGTCTTTCGTGCGAGTTGTTTCCACGTCCTTGCAAATAAACGTTTGGTGTGTTTGATACTGGATTTTTTTTAAGGTCTAATAAAACAATACGTTCTGAGTGTTCTCATTAATAATGAATCTTTTTTTTATTAGAATCTATCCTGATGTATCAAGAGGTAGCAGGACGCGGGAAAGGACACACGACGGACATAAGAGCCTACTCCCCAGTGACGCTGAGCAATGATTGGCCGAAGATTGCTAGATTATCGTTCGTTTTATTTTGCTCATGTTTTGGTACCACCATGAACGGTTTCTTCGTGGCTGCATTTTTTGTTGAAAAGGTTCTCAAGAAGATAGGTATGTTATCTTTTTACACGCTTTTTATGACTATATTATAACTTCATTTCCACTGGACGGGAACAATAAATGCGTTTATTACGATTATGATAACTTCAACCCTTCCAACTTAAATAATTTGTTTAATAAGTAAAAGTAGTAAGTAATTTTGTTTGCAGTTAATGTAATCATAGACATATAATCATCATACGTCAGTGGCAGCAGGAATGCACTTTTCATAGAGACTTTGTATGACAAATCCGGCGAAGTTTTTTTCGATGATGGATTAAATTTTTTCCTATCTCGACTTAACAAATTAGAGCTGTGTTTTCTGCTTTAAAATAAAGTTCATAATAGTCTTTTTTATTTCCATGAGCTTGCAAACTTTAAACTGTATTTTTTTTTTCATTTCATCCATTTCCATTGTCACAGGAAATGTGTTTTTATGCTGCCTGGGACTCACCGACCTTATCATAACGACGGCCGTGATGCCAACATGCGCAGTGATCCTGCTGTCAGGCCAGTGGGACACCGTAGAGGTTTGCAGTTTCCTCCAGCTCTTAACAGAAATATCCACCTACAGCTACAGCCTGCTGGCTATGGTAAGTAGTTTGAATATGTGACCACATTTTCTTATAGTGAAAATGCAAACAATATATGTTTATTTTTTCAACAGTTGGTGGCTGCAGAAAGCTATTTCCGACTTTGTCGCACCATGGGCACTTATGAAACATTCATGTCTATGCGAGTTGGCGTCGTCATTCCACTTATTTTCGTGATCAGCGCTGTACTTGGGACCATCGGCGTATATTATAAACTAGACTACGATTACTGCGAGAGGGAACATCACGGCAATTTGTACTTTAGATTGTCTACGGACGTCATATTTCATTGTATTCCATGCGCTTTGACATTGTTCGCACTAATATCTGCATCCATGCAGGTCCGTCAGCGTGCACGGAATCAAGTGCAATATAAAAGGTCATTGCAATATAAGAGAGACTACTCTATAACTAACTTAAACATAACTAGCTATGTCCTCTTCATCATATCGTGGATTCCTTATCTTGTCATCATTTATAAAAATCCTAATACTAGTAATGCTCTGTATTACCACTTGATATGGCTGGCTCTCTTGCGATCCGTAATCACTACATTTTTATACGGAACAATGAATAGATATTTTCGACGTGCTTTTGCGCACATTTTCAATTATTGCTGCTGCAAGAGTAATCTCTCTAGCTCGCTGAATACTCGCCATAGGCGTGCGTTGGAATATAACCGCACTACCGGCGAAGTAAGAGTTCATATAATGCATCAGGTGATATCCGGAAGCCCCCAGCATGGAACTTCATGTGAGACACAGGAATTGTAAATCCTGTATAAATGTATAAGACCCTGTAAAGACTTACAGGTTCTACTAATATCAAATTATTCCAATTTTAAATATTAAAATGTAGTGTTTGAGATAAAAGTTTTAACGCGTGTCTTTTATCATGCGTTCCTGACTGAATATGTCTTTATTTATATTAAAAGTATGTAAAGTGTGAGCCTAAAGGTCATTTACGCATAATTTATAATATAGTCTATTTCCCATTTTTTATGTATTATTATTTAATTAATTAATTTAATTTTTTTATGAATTGAAGTATCTTAGCCGTGAGCGCTTTATTTAAGGTTTTAGTATACTCGAGAAAAAAATACATTTGTCTATTATGTGTCTATATAGATGTTAGGATATTTATATTTATTTACGAGTCTAATATAATATAATACGTGTCTAATATTTGCTGTCTCGTCTTGTCACTTACTTTAACATATTATATTATATCGACATATGACATTGTAAGTAGAAACTGAGTTTTGTACCTATGTCTCAAATAATGGACATTATCAAATAGAATCAAAGCATTTTTGTCTCATACATTTTTATTTTTCTTTTCAGTAGAATGTAATTTACAATTTCGTACAGTTTATATAAGTATCTGTTTATTTTTTGGAAGGTAGCGCTACTCACGTCGTTTTTCGTATTTTTGTCGTATCGCATCGCGGTCATACAAACAAGAATAAGACTAAAATCGCATATCGCATGAATTTCGAATAGTAATTATTTTAAAACAACAAAATTAACGATCTTTTCTAATGTATTGTAACATTTGAATTTTATAATTAAAAAAATATATATTTCTTAGCTGCTTTAATCTGGATTAGATTAACTAATATTTTTAACTTTGTTTTTGTCCTTGCGCACTCCGGAGTCCGGCCGTCCTGCATCCTTTGTCGTGATTATTTATCTATACACCGTCCGCGTTGTTATTATCGTCGCGTTACACATATTTATCTCTCTATTGAATTTATTTTCATCATTTATTACATAATACCTAATATATATCAGTAAGTGTTAATTCAAGGTAGTTCAGAAAGTAGTTCATCCTTTAATGGTACATCATATTTTTATATGAGTATATGTAATATATGAATTAGTTTTATAAATTTTATCAAAAATGTTAAAAACAATTTTATATTATCGTGATCCCATATCGATATAAACTGTTTGATATTAAATATTTTATAAGCGTCGGTATGTTCTGATAAGTTTGTGCGGTTCTGAAGCATTGTCAAACATTTTCAGGTTTTGTAGGAATTAGGGAAAATTTTATAAATTCTCACAATTGATTGTTCTGTCTGGTCTTGATAAGTAAATCTTACAAAAGTTTATGGTGACGTCACTCTTATCTTGTCTCAATAATATCCAGCAATTCTATCATAAGTTATAATTAAATGTTATTCTTAAATGTTAGTGTAATGTTTAATCTAGAATAAATCATGTAAAGTGTGATTATAATATGAGCTTTGCGAATCGATGTTAGTGTATATTATATATGTGTAAGTATTTAACTTTGAATCTATCTAAATGTTAAATGTCCCCTTTTATTACAAACATATTAACACAGCAAACACGCACAAGCAATTAGTTCGATAGTTGTGTGAAAACGATCGAGTGGTCCCAGTAGTACGTTAAAGTTATATATTATAAGTTTCTTAAAAAGCATCAATATATAATTAAATTCTGATCCTTAAAAAATCTTCCGTCCACACCAAGTTTCATACGAATAGGTGTATGCAAAACTTTGGCAAGTGTTTATTTCTATTTTCTATACTTTTTTAATGTTAAATATTTTTTACAGCTTCCTCAAAAAGATATATATAATAATTATATTTTATATAAAATATGATGATTGAATATATTTTTAGTATAATTTGTATGTATAAGAAAGTGATAAAAACTAAAGTGAGAGTAAAGAGCTTGTAAGTAAGACTAAATCATTCAAAATTAAAATAAATTACTTTTCATGTCCCTTATTCCTAGCTTTATGATTTATTGTTTTTTTTTAATACTTTAATTAAAGATTTTTCATGCCTTTGTTTTAATAAAACCTTTAAATATCCTTTTTGATAATGTATATACCTACCTATAATGATTTTTCAGAAAGTACTAATCACTTCCACCAAATTGGTAGAAGTGATTAGTATCGCACACGAATTCCTCTAATGCCGTAGACATTTAAGGCAAATTTATATTCCGGCTTTTAAAATATTTTATAATAATTGTAATGTTTATTGTTTTTCTTAATAAGCCTCGTTTTGAGTATTTTGTTTTGTGTTTGGAGATAAACTAAACGATTATTATTAGTTGTAAGGATTTGGATTCGTTAAAATGGATTTTTAAATTATTTTAGTTTGGAATATAATTATATTACTTA
This sequence comes from Helleia helle, assembly GCA_963853865.1. Lineage (NCBI taxonomy): Eukaryota > Metazoa > Arthropoda > Insecta > Lepidoptera > Lycaenidae > Helleia > Helleia helle. Next base: position 15,189,908 of record OY971420.1, read on the forward strand.
CATATAATTAATTGTTGGATTTATTTATTATGCATATTTTAAAAATTTTTATGACCTATTATTAAGATAAGTTTGTATTAAGATTTAGAAAGAAGTATATTGTTTTCAATTACTTAGCCGTAGAGTTTATTTATTAATCTTTGGGATAGGTTTACATCTCTTTTTCATAAATTTAATATTAAATGAGGTGATATCATACTTAGGCGAGTAGTATTTTATCAAAAGGAAAAAAGACTCGCGGGAATAATTCCAATAAAGCTAAGTTTGCTGGAATCCAAAACTCTGTGGAGCAGACTCAAGTAGTCCGTCAGGTTTTGGATGTTGAAACAATTCAATGAAGGGCGTAATTTATATAACAGTGACAGAACAGCGAACAGACTTGACTTATTTAATAATCTACAGTAACGCAAGCGGAGCTGTGGTCAAAAGCTAGTTATAATATATACACGTAACACTGTGAACATTTTAGCTTGGCTGAAGTATGTTTTGCAGACAGTTGTCGGAAAAAAAGTTTATTACCAGTGACGTTGCTGCATTACTCGTCGGTTGATTCAAGGTGTGGTAGCCAAGATGCCATTCTACAATCGCAAACGCTAGTAGAAAACTAATAAATGTATGGAAATGACATTTTAGATCGATAAATCACGTGGTCTTAAATGTCATTTCATACATTTATTAGTTTTCTACTAGCGGTTGCGATTGTAGAATGGCATCTTGGCTAACCTACCCGACAAGTTACTTTGGGCGTACTGGAAATCTTTTAGAAACTATAGAGTAGGTACACTAAGATATTCTAGTCTTAAAACTTTATGGAAAGGGAAAATAAGTATAATGCTGGATGTATTTTGTCTAGCGTCATACTCGACCATGTTATGATTAACTAGAGTCTTGTAGATACGGGTGAAATAAACGTTACGCATTTGTGTCAAAAATTACAAACAGCCTGATCTTGCCTAACCCACCTAAACTTTTTTTTTTTTTTTTTTTTTTTTCGGATGGATCTATGCTAATGGCCCGAATGCCCTAATGCTTCAACGGATTAGTGTGAGCCCATTCGGCTCACTTTTGATTGGGGGGTTGCCCCCCGCCTACCGTGCAGTCTGTGACCACACGGCCTCCTGGCGTCGGTTGTGTATCAGTGGCGGGACTGTGCCGCGTCACCGTCGGGTGGAGTGGAGCCCCAGGCGGTCTACCCCTACCGGGTGGGCTCATTGGCGTGAGGACCCGGCAGATGGCGCCAGCGATACTGGGGCCCACTCCGCCGGTCGGAGTTGCAGCGTCCGCCACAGGAGGTCTTGATGAGGGTTGTTGGGCGGGGCCCCCCTCGACACCCCGCGGTGGGCATCGCCTATCTGACGCGTTAATGTTTATTAACTTTTTATTAGAACTAAACGAACCCAATACGGTCGACGAGTTGAACTCGGTTCTATTAATGTGAGGGCCGGCCCTCTCCTCACCCTCAAGGGGGGGAGGTGGGTCGCGCACGATACCCATATAATCAGACGGTAGCGAAGTGCTACCGTTGTTATCGCGGTCTGGGTTGATGTCGACTCGTGTTGGGTTCGAGCCTAAATTATCGCGATCGATCCGGATCGATTGGATATCGATGTGTAGGGAACGACGTCGCTCCGGGCCCCGGGGTCCAGGCGGTGTGCGTGTGTGTCTAACCCCGGATGTTGTATTGCGGAGTGAGTGTTGTAGTTCGCGTCGCGCTTTTGCGTCGCGCATTAGCAGCTGCGAAATTTCGTCAGCTGGATCAGTTATTATGTTACCCACCTAAACGACTTGAGTTGTTGGATATAAGTTGTAAATCAATCCTTATATTTGTTTTGTATTGTATTTATTTAGAAATATATATATATATATTTATTTTTTAAATTCGTACTTTTTGAGGTCTGGATAAAATTTATACAAATGGTCTGCACAGTGGAAGATCGGCTGTCATGAAGGACCTTCGGTGCCACTTTTCTTGGATCCTTAAGAGTTAGCTTCTTAATCAGGTCCATGCTGGTATAGCTGCGCACAATGTTTATAACTATTTAATAACAATAAAAAACTTATTTAACTTAATTTATGTATATTCATCACATATATGTAGGCACATGATTGAAATGTGTTATCAAAACATGTCTTTGCTATAATATGTGTATTTTTGTGAAACATTTACTAATTTAAATTTTAATTTGTATCTACATTGTATTTAGTACTAAGACTTTTGTATTCGTTATACATAATAGCTATACGTGTACTGTAATTAAGTGGCTGTTAGGGTGACGACACGGGGTGCGGTGTTGAATTACAATAATTTAATGGGATTGGAAGTCGCAAAAAAATAGATGTCACAGAATGTCCGCCAGATGTGAAAAATCTGTTAATACATATTAGTATTCATAAATAATAATCTATAACGAAATATCGTATATAACAAAGAGCGGCGGCGTATTGGCATCACGGCGTGACCGTGTCATGCCAGTAGTGCGTCTCGGCGTTCGAGTGATTTTACTGCCAAGAGTCGCCAATAGATATTTCACATCAAAATTACTGGCATAACCACATAACATAAATATTATCAGTATAGTATACTACTTTTCACTTTAAGGCTCTGCATCATGTACGTCACACCCTTACAACCTGTAATAAAATGTATATAACCTGAAGCATATTATATTATGTCCCCATATATATATATATATATATATATATATATCAATATATGTGTGGTTTCATTGACCTTTTCAGGAATAATATATATATATATATATATATATATATATATATATATATATATATATACACTCATCGCGTCAAATCACTGGATTGGTACTAGTAAGTTTTTTTTAAATATTAGTGGATTATGCAAACTACCAGACGTGCCACCTAATGGTAAGTAGTCAACGTTGCCCATGAACATGAACTGGAAGCCCAGGCAACTCATTTATGTGTTGCCTTCCCTGAGACATAAGATGGTAAGTCTCTGTGCCAATACACTGACAGTCAAAAACACAGCAAAGCTGTTTCACGAGAGATATAAGCAAAAATTCAAGTACAAAAACGACCTCTGTGGCTTAGTGGTAAGCGCGTTGGCGCTCAAGCCGATGGTTGCGGGTTCGAATCCCACCAGGGAACAAAAGTATTTTCTGTGTTCCTGGGTCATGGATGTGTATTAAATATGTGTATTATAGAATAAAAATCTTAAATATATGTATAGTATAAAAGTATTAAATATATTTCCCTTGTCTGGTACCCGTAACACAAGTTCTTCGAGAACTTACCACGGGACCAGATTGACGTGGTGTGAAAGCGTCCAGAGATATTATTATTATAAAAAAAAGAATCACATCGTATTTTGATTGAAAATGACATCAAGCAAAAATTGCTTGATGACTTTTGCCACACATTTTCCACACAAAACCAACGGCATCGTTGGTTTTGTGATCTTCTGGTTGCGTGACATCACCTGGTTTTAGGTACTTTCGTCTATTTCATGCTCGTGATCTATTGGAATCTCTTTTGAAATAAATGAATAAAATTACCAGTAATATGAATAAATAGTAATAATTATCGATATACCACTTCACCTATTTATTAGACCACAAAGAAAAAACGTTTAATCTAGAAACGAAATTGGGCATTGTGGAACAGTCAGCATCAGTAATATTTAAGAATTTTATTGATTTTTTTAAAGAATGCGTAGACAATGAATTCTGATTATTTTATATAGGCATCATCATCACTATCAGCCACTACCAACCAATATCAGCCCTTCACTGAGGGTCCGAGGCTTTCAATAAACTCTAAGATAATTTTCCCTTACTATCCATACATGCATGTTCCTTGCATGTAAGACAAGGGAACATTTTATAGCTTTTTGTGGCTGTCTCAATAATTGGGATATGAAATGTATTTTTTACAATTTGATTTGCTACATTCTTTATAACTTGACGATGAAAGACAGTAAAACACAAAACACAAATCCGATGATCGACGCAGCTGAATTTTTTTCAAGACATGACTGTTCCTTGGCTTGCAATCGTGTCGTATGATGATTATTTATAACTGCGTTGAAGGTGTGGGGTCATGCAAGATACAACAACAAAAGGCCTATCAAAAAAAGTAAGCTTTGTTTAAAACAAAACAGGTAATACAATTATTTTGAAGGTTCGATAGAGATGGAGAACGGCGTTTATTAAAGTTCATACATTAATATACACTGTTTAAGTACCTATTATATATCTCTATGATTGAAATTACGTCTGAATGGAATGGTTCTATGGTAAAATCGGTAAGGAAAGCATCGTAAGGAAATCAGTATGATTTACTTGAGTTTACCAATGGTAGAATCAGTGCTTTGTTGACCTAATGACTATTAGGCTCTAATTTTAAGAATGAAACTCACTATCAGCAGCTAGAAGCAGCAGTTTTGTTTTGTGTTTGTTGGGTAGGCAAACTGGCAGACATGCCACCTGCCAAGTGGTCGACGTCACCTTTGAACATAAACTAGTTTATATATAAGCTGTCTATATATATGTAATCTGGAACTAGCTCAATCAATTCATTGTGTTTCTTATCCTGAGGCATAAGATGTTAAGTCTCGGTGTCAGTAATTACACTGCTTGTCCTACCCTTCTCTCCGAAACACGGCAAAGCTGTTTCAAGGAGAAACAAGCGAGATGGTGGTACCCGTGCAGGGAGCGCGGCACAGCGCATCCCTTCTACCGGTAAACTATAAATATAACGGTACTTCATCGTATGTCTGTATTCTTAATGTTTACTTCATCATCATGATCATCATCAGCCTCTATCCATCCACTACTTACTTTATTACTAGTACCTGGATGACCGAGCTTTGCTCGGTATTTTTTTTTTTTTTTTTAATAAAATGACATTTTCTATAAATGATTGCTAGCTAGATCGAGTTATCGCCCCCGGAACCCCCATATACTAAATTTCATGAAAATCGTTGGAGCCGATTCCGAGATTCCAATTATATATATATATATACAAGAATTGCTCATTTAAAGATATAAGATTACTATTCATAATTGTACAGCTAATAGCGCTAATAGTAAACAAATATGAAAGATCCGTTAAAAGATACATCATTCTTTTATTTCATTATCCTGGCTGGGGGAAGTTCAACGTTACACATACGTAAATAGTAAAGGGTCAAATAAAAAATCATTTTTTTCAATACAATTTCAAACAATACATGCAACTAGGTCAAACTTATATGACAAAAACGTTCTGAAAAATATATGACTAAATTAATTACTTATTAAATAGACAAAAAAAATATAATTATATAGGTCTACTCATCTATTGAAAATATCTTATTAGATAAATAAACTGATTAAATAAATATTTAATTAGTTAATTTATCACTTAATTGTTAAAAATACATAATTACATTCATAAATAAATATAATAAATTAAAAATAATAAGTAAAAACATTAAAAATATTTTTTTTACTAGCAATATGTATTCAGGATGTACTAGGGGTTTCGCCCATAGATTCGTCCTTGTACGCAAGCCCGTCGGCCTGATTTTGCTGAATACAACGAACTCCCATCAGTCTGTCGCTTAGGTTGAAGGCTGCTCGACGGAAATAAACTACTACTGCCCACTAAAGTAAATACGCTTCCCGCTTGGGGTAGGTTCAGATATAATATAAAGTTTGCATATATACGAAATAGAATATACGGCATGGAATAGAAAAATTGTAAGTAGTAATATTTAATATTTTATAATTATTATGGAATTATTTTTGGAATATAAAATAAAAATCATAATTGAGCTATTTTTTTAATTATTATAAACTCATGATCATTTTCCTCAATTTAATTAAATTGTTAAATTAAAGAAATATTGATCAGTTTCAGCAATGCTGAAACTGATCAATATTTATTTAGTACCTTTTTAATGACGGTTTGTCTCAAATTAATATGTAATAGCTAGAGGTGTCGAGTTGAACGAATGTAACTGATGATGATGATGATGATGATGATGCTGATGTTGATGATGATAGTTTTTACCAGTAGATATTATCTGGGTGGGCGTATTATTAAAAAGAGTGTAGTTAAATTACTAACTTTTATTTTTTTAATATTTTTTATTCTATTAATTTAATTTTTTTATATCTTAATATATTTGTAATTACTATAATATAATAATAATAATATTGTAACAAAAACATAAATGTAAGCTCTACAAGAAAGAGAAAGACGTAATGGACAAAGGATTTGCGAAATTATTATTATATTTCAACAATCCCTTATCTTAGAAATAATGGAAAGTTAAAAGACATAGGTATAAGACATGTTTTAATTATAGTAATAAATAAAGTAAATACTTATGACACTAGGATGAGAGCATAATCTAGCCATAACAAAAAATATCTTAATAATGATTAAGGAAGTGGTATAATTTTTTTTTTTAATTCCAGGTGGAATATTTTTAGCTGTTAACAATGTAAGTTACTGTTATTTAATTTTAAAATAGTTTTAAAAACTGATAATTCAGTTTATTTATTTAATTATAATTTCTAAAATTAAAATTTTCTAGGGCACTGATCTTTTTGGCAATTTGTGGTAAGACGTAATTGCCACGCTGAGTAGTGTGTCTCGGCAGCCACACTTAGATTACTTGATCACACGCATACCCTATGAATCACCTGAGCCTGACGTGCTTTTTTCCCTACTTAACTTTGTATTTTTATCATGGGTTATAAACCAAGTATAATTTCATTCTAGTGATATTAAAAGTATGAGAAATATAAAGGCTTTTGAAAGTTGGTTTTTTTGCGACGGTAAAGATTTCTCGTCAATAAAACTATTTTTTTTGTTATAAACTATTGTTACCTAAATAATATGGACAGTAATAACAACCAATTATTTATTTATGTAAGTTTTTATCGCCAAAATATTGTATTAAAACAAACTAAACCAAAAAAAAACTAAAAGAGAAAAAACAAACAAAAACTAAACATAAACTCATTTTATTAATAGAAAAAGGTTAATAATAAAAAAAAGTGTAAATTTGATCAAAAATCGCCAATTTTAGTTTTTCTTTGTTTTTTATATGCGTTTGAGAGTTATATCAAGATGAATAATTTGGAGAAAGGATACTCTAGTCGATTCGAAAAAAGGAGCAGTGGTCTATTAGGATGTACTGTGTGATATACACATTATGTAATGAGCAAGCATTTCAGATTAAGAAGATGCGTTCAGGTCATTGGAAATTCTTTGTCAGGATTATTAAATACTTTTATTATCTTGTAGAAAGTAATAAATTTACACTGAATAAATAATAAAATTGCTGTACGTATGTACTCTTTCGCATTAAACTAATTTAAACTGTATTTCCATTGTATTTCTAACAGTATTTGTTTAACAAATACTGCTACTGCTACTATAAAAAAATATCTATAATGTCTGTATGTAATACATACAGACATTATAGATATTTTTTTTTACTTTTAATTTAATTTAAATCTCGGTAAAATTAATAAATGTAAACGTGCAACGTATTTTTTATTGTTTTTAAAATAAACCCTCACTAAGAAAATTTAAAATCTTTTTAAAAAGTTAATAGAAGATAAAGGAAATACATCTAGAAAAATTAAGTAAAAAAATAAAAATATTTAAAAAATAGAAAAAATTGCTAGTATGTATTGTTCGTGCACTAAGTGTTCTAAAAGCATCCATGAAATTGACGATTCTATTTCCCTACTTGGAATAAGGAGAAAAATTTTGTTAAGTTGACGGACTCACTAATGCTGGAAATTTGTGTCCCAAGTTTGTCTCTGGTAGGAATTACCCTCACAAGAGATGACATTCGAGTAATTCTTAATATGCTCTAAGTCAGTTTTAACGAGAAGTTGTCCTTTGGTGATGTAGGTTTTATATTAGATATTTAATTACCTTTAGATAATTAATTCAGATTTTAAATTGACATTTCTGAAACACTAGTAACACTACGAATTAGACTTTTACTATCGGCTGTTATTTTTTTCTTTTTACTCTTTTTTATTATTGTAATTTGTATAAAGCCTTGGCGTTACCTTATGTATACTTTATTGTTTTTTACGACTTTTCTTAACCGCGACGGTACGGAGACGGTATAAGAGTTTGGCGTGAGAGGCAGTTTGTGTGTGCAAATCAATTTTGCCATTTATCTCCAAAACTGACAGTCCGATTTTGATGCGGTTTTCAGAGGTGGGTTTGTATTTGATTGGTGCATGTTCTTAGATAGGTGTTACGTTGATAACTCACCAGAGGGCGCTGCAGTAAAATCAATGATGCCATTTTTATTCTAAACTACTAGTTTTCAGAGGTGGGTTTGTATTTGATTGGTGCATGTTCTTAGATAGGTGTTACGTTGATAACTCACCAGAGGGCGCTGCAGTAAAATCAATGATGCCATTTTTATTCTAAACTACTAGTTTGATTTTGATGCGGTTTTCAATGATGGGTTTGGATTTGTTTGGTGCATACTATTATATAGGTTTTACAAAAACGATTTACCAGGGGGCGCTGCAGTAAGCGTTTGTTTGTGCAAAACCAAAACTACTATCCGTTTTGGATGCGATTTTCGGTGGTAGGTTCGGGTTTACTTGTGGTTCGTGTTCTTAATTGTGTTACGGTAACGACTCAACATGGTGCGCTGCAGTAAGCATTTTTTGTAAAAACCAATATTGCCAATTTTCTCCAAAACAACTACTCCGATTTTGATGCGGTTTTCAATGATGAGTTTCCATTTGATTGATGCATATTCTTAGATGTGTGTTACGGTTACGACTTACCAGGAGGTGCTGCAGTAAACATTTATTTGGATGAGTTTTTCATTCAGTGGTGGGTTCTGGTATAATGGGTGCATGTTCATATATGTGTTACGATGAAAAATTACCAGGGGGCGCTGAAGTAAACATATTTTGTTTGTGCAAAACCAAAACTACTAGTCCGTTTTGGATGTGGTTTCTTCAGGTTATAGGTTCAGTTTAAATTGTGTAGGATGTTCCTAAATATGTGTTATGGTGACAACTCACCAGGGGGCGCTGCAGTAAATTTTGTTTTTACAAAACCAAAACTAGTAGTGCGATTTGGATGCGGGTTTGTGGTTGATTAGTGAGGATTTTTAAATAGGTGTTACGGTATTAACTCACTAGGTGGTTCTGCAGTAATATCTAGTCCAATTTTGATGCGGTATTCAGTATAGGGTTGATTAGTCAAGGTTCTGTTACGGTAGGGCCCTGGGCCTGGACTGTCGGAGTATAAGTTTGGGTTTCGGGTCTGTGTCGTGGAGGCTGTGTCGTTGGACATAGCCAACGCCTTCAATAGCCTTCCCCACAGCATAATACGGTAGGCACTGAGGTATTTCGGCGTGCCTCCGTATCTCGGAAGGCTGTTGAGGGCGTATCTCTCCGATAAAGAGGTCGTGTATGAGGACCGGTTGGGGTCCTTAGTGAGGCGGAGAGTCGAGTGCGGCGTCCCGCAAGGGTCGGTTCTATGTTCTACCCTATGGGACGTCGGCTACGACTCTGTCCTGCGGAGCGGCGTTCTCTCCGGAATGGAAGGCATCTGCTATGCAGATGACACTCTAGTCTTATCCCGGGGACGAACGTACATGGAGGCTGCTAGGCTGGCCGAGGCGGGAGTAGCCCTCGTTGTCAGCCGCATAGAGCGACTGGGGCCGTTTTGATAAGACCGAAGCCCTGCTCTTCCGCAGACCTTGGAGGAAAGGGCCCCCATCGGGAGCACGACTTCTCATTGGAGAGACGGAGGTCAGGGTGAGCCCCACGATGAAGTATCTGGGACTCACCCTCGACGGGAGGTGGACCTTTGGCCCCCATTTCCAACAACTGGGGCCGAAGGTCACAAGAGTGGCATCAGCGCTGAGCCGACTCCTGCCAAACATAGGAGGGCCCAGCGAAGCCTTCAAGCGGCTGTACTCCGGAGCCTGTCGGAGTATGGCTACGTATGGTGCCCCTATCTGGGCAGATTCCCTCACCACTCGCAATAAAGCCCTGCTGCGGAGAATGCAGCGGGTAATAGTGGTGAGGGTACTCAAGGGTTACCGTACGGTCTCCTGGGTGGCAGCTACTGCCCTCGCTGGACATCCGCCGTGGGAGCTCGTGGTGTTGGTGCTTGCCGAGGTGCGCCTCCTCATTTTTCAGAGGAGATCAGAATTCGGTGAGTCACCTAGCTGGGAGGAGCTCTCACGTGTGCGGAGGTTGGGGCAACAGTGACTGTTGCGAGGGTGGGGGGAGGTCCTGGCGCAGTCGCCGTACGGCCAACGTACGGCCGAGGCATTGCGTCCGGTCCTGGCAGCGTGGATGCGTCGCCAGAAGAAACCCCTTACCTTCCGCTTGACACAGGTGCTTACCGGACATGGATGTTTCGGTGCGTACCTGTGTCGGGTTACCAGGAGGGAGCCGACGCCTGCCTGCCACGAGTGCGGTGCTGTGGAGGACTCGGCCCAGCACACCCTAGAGGTATGCGATAGATGGGCCGCACAGCGTCAAAATCTCGTGGATGTGATTGGAGGGGACCTTTCGCTCTCGAGTATGGTGCGCTGCATGCTCGAGAGTGATGAGGTCTGGCAGGCGGCGGTCACCTTCTGCGAAAGCGATATTTCGCAGAAGGAGGCCGCGGAGCGGGACAGAGAGGACGACGCCACGTCCATCCCGCTCCGTCGACGTAGGACAGGAGTGCGGAGGAGGCGCTACGCGCACCTCCTGCCTCCTGTCTAACGGGACTCAGGGTAAGGTTGGGAACCTGCCCCGGTAGAAAAGTTCCGGCGTCGGCGGGGGTGCTCCAGGTTTTCGGAGCTCCCCCATACTACGAAGAAGACCGGTTAGCCCTTTTGAGGGAACCGGCCGGTCGCGGGGTGTGTTCTGTGTTAGAAAGATCCGGGATACTCCCCTTCAAGCGGCTGAAGGCAACTTGAAATGATAAAAAAAGTCTAGAAAATATAAGGTTCTGTGACGGTGGTAAATCACTTGAAGGCACTGCAGTAAATAATATATTTAATTTTAGCCTCTACATATTTAATATTATTTAATTTTAAAGAGCAGCGGTACTTATGCTCTTTAAAAATTTGAAATAAAAAGCAAAATTAAAAATTTTGAAAAAACTCACGACGGTTAAAGGATAATTGAAAAAGGATAAAATAAATAAAAAATCCTGACTTAGAGAATTTACGAAACTAGAGATAATAAACGTGAAAAGCTTTTATAAGTAGATTTGATCTCTCGCAGTATCAGACATTTAAAATTTAATTTTTGAGAGAAAAATTTAAAGAAATAGGAATTCTGACTGTCGCCTCTCAATACATCTTAGAAAATTTACTGTATGTCCGGAAAAACATAAATGAATTTTGTAAGAAAAGTGATATTCATAGTAGGAATACACGTAATAGACACAGGTTACATGCACCAATGATTAGACTTTCGAAAGTAAGCAATTCTTTTAAAGACAACTGTATAGCGTATACAATAGGATCCCAGAAAACGTTCAAAAGCTCTCCTTAAAAAAAATCAAAAAAGTTGTTAAAGAGCGTTTGTGTGGTAAAGGATATTATAAAGTAAAAGATTTTATAGAAGATACCATACCTTGGGAATAGGGTGTTCCTCCCAGGCATTTCAGAATAATAACATGTAAAAGGAGACGGGCGAAAGTTCATAGAAAGTTGGGCCCGACGTTACAGTAACAATTACTTCATTATTTTATTTATATGTTCATACTTGTTCGAAAAAACTAAAATTTTCATGACTGATCCATGGGAGAAACAGTAGTAGGGTGTTTTTGATTGAACAAAAAATGATATTCATGAATGATGTTTATAAATTATTCATAGTCCATATTTTACTGTTACTTTAGGAAAATAATTATAAGACCTCGTTGTAGATTAGATTTACCAATAATAATAATAATAATAATAATTTATTTCCTTAAGCATGGTTAATTGTACAGATTATCTTAACTGGTTGGCCGCATGCTTTGCCATTACAAATGACGTGGAAATATATTTACCTACTTACATTTATTACATTACATACCTATATATTTTACATTATTAATTGTATACATTATAAATAGATTATGAAGTGGTAATCAAAAATATTTTAGTTTTTTTTTTTGTTGAAAGAATATACAAAGAATATACCAGATATTATTGTAGGGAAACTATTAATTACGCCATCCAACCAACATCCAACTAGATCTAAGATGTTTCATACGGTTATTATTCAAGAAGACGAGTTTGAATTAAAAACATTTAATTTTTTATTGATTAATTATCAACTTCATCGTAAACAATTAAATGAGCTTACATGTCACGGTTGTTGTTTGTTTTAAACGTTTGACAGTTCACAGTTATTGCCTGTATAAAAAATACTATTGATTGTGAAATCGATTTTATATAATATGAATATTTTAAGTATGTATTTTGGGAGGTAAATATTTCATAAAAGAAGTTTTGTCCAAAAACTTGTCTTTAGAATAAACATCACAATAGTGTTCAAAGTAGGCACGGCACGTCGATAATACTACTTTTTGAAGAAACTTAAAAAAGAAATATTTACGACTCGAAATACATACTTAAAATATTTCTAAAAAAATTGTTGTATCGACAAAGTGTATTAATATGAATTTGATAAATCGATTACCTTTTTCTTACTCTGGCAACATAGAATATCACCAAAATAAACATGAAGGATTTCAGTCATCTTATGAATATTTTTTTAATTTGTTATCCCATGATAAAACTGCTTCATATTTCACTGTTTAATTTAAAAAAAAAAGATAAAAAATATTGATTTTTTTTATTTGTGTAACGTTTAGGCCCAGATTCGCCGTCTCCTTTGTTATAAATTATTTGAAAAGATTAGTTTCACTGAGTTTGTTTCGCCGGTTCTTCTCAGTGGGCTTGCCTTGGAACCGGTGGTAGAGTCAATTGACGTTCAAAAAGATACTTAGTTGGTACTATTTTGAATAAAATTTTTGATTTTCATTTTGATTTTTTAAACAACAGCGAGTATCAGTTTTACTACATAGCACTTCCCCGCGCCTTTTTTTTTTGGATTTGGATCCCATCCCGACGCCAGGAGGCCGTGTGGTCGAAGGCTGCACGGTTGGCGGGTGGCAACCCCGCCAAATTCTTCCCCGACATAACACAAGCGTACAAAATTGTTAAAGCCCACAAATGTTCTGGCTCAAGTTCTGACGGATCACGGTGGGTTCTCTAGTTACTTGTATCGCTTTAAGCGAAAGAGTACCCCATCGTGTATCTGCGAACCTGATGTCGAGGAAACAGTAGAACATATTCTTTATGAATGCCCATCAACAGCGGGAGTGCGATTTAACTATGAACAACTACTTAACCTAGATATAACAGCAGACAACGCTCAGAGGCTTATCTCGAGCAGCAAATTAAGAAAAGATTTTGTAAAATACATGGAAATGACTGCAAGTCAAAGTATAGTTAGGAACAGGCAGCCTTAAACGCGTACTTGTCAAGTACGCGCGCAAGGCTGCAAGATTGGATTAGGAATGCACTTGTAGTTAATTAGAAAACAAAATGATTGTAATAGTAATATAATTAGTAAAGAATAACAAACAATACGTTGCATATATATATATATATATATATATATATATATATATATATATATATATATATATATACATATGTTATAAGAAATGTAAGTTAAACTAGGTTAAGGAGTGAAATAAGACACCAACATGTAAATTAAAAATTTCACGACACAAAAATGTATTAATGTAGGAACCCGCGCCCGGACAAAAAAAAACTACACTAATCCGATGTAGCATTAGGGCCTTCGGGCCGTTAGCATAGATCCATCCGAAAAAACAACTATTTGGATCTCGTAGATGTAAATGTGGCAATAACATATTTTAATAAACTCCCTATGAACTTAATAAAAAACCCAATAAAATCCGTCGGGAGCTGCCATCACTATATTAACTTGAACATAAATATAAAAAAGCAAAATTAAACGTTAAAAACCCACGTTGGTTTTGTACGTAGTTGAAAGAGGACAAAATAAATAAAAAATCCTCGAATTAAATAATTTATTTTAATAACATATTTTAATAAACTCCCTATGAACTTAATAAAAAACCCAATAAAATCCGTCGGGAGCTGCCATCACTATTTTAACTTGAACATAAATATAAAAAAGCAAAATTAAACGTTAAAAACCCACGTTGGTTTTGTACGTAGTTGAAAGAGGACAAAATAAATAAAAAATCCTCGAATTAAATAATTTATTTTACTAGGGATAATAAACGTAATACCTTTGTATAGGTACCTTATTGTTTTTTTATAAATTTTCTTACCCGCGAGACGGTATAAGCGTTTGGCGTGAGAGGCAGTTTGGGTGTGCAAACCAATTTTGCCATTTATCTCCAAAAATATTAGTCTGATTTTGATGCGGTTTTCAGAGATGGGTTTGGATTTGATTTGTGCATGTTCTTAGATAGGCATTACGTTGATAACTCACCAGAGGGCGCTGCAGTAAACATGAGATTGTACAAACCAATGTTGCTATTTTAATCTAAAATTACTTGTCTAATTTTGATGCGGTTTTCAATGATGAGTTTGGATTTGATTGGTGCATGTTCAATTATATGTGCTATGATGAAAAGTCACCGCTGCAGTAAACATATTTTGTTTGTGCAAAACCAAAACTACTAGTCCGTTTTGGATGTGGTTTCTTCAGGTTATAGGTTCAGTTTAAATTGTGTAGCATGTTCGGTTATATGCTCGGTTTTATTGTGTTGCATGTTCTTAAATACATGTTACAGTGACAACTCACCTGGGGGCGCTGTAGCAAAACCTTGGTTTATACAAAAACAAAACTATACGATTCCGATGTGGCTTTCAATAATAGGTTTGTGGTTGATTAGTGAGGATTTTTAAATAGGTACGGTGTAAACTCTACTAGGTGGCGCTGCAGTAATTAATATACTGATTTAATGTTTGCTTCTACATATTTAACATTAATTAATTTTAAAGAGTATATTACCTAATTTGCTTTATAAGAATTTGAAATAAAAAGCAAAATTAAAAATTTTGAAAAAAACCCTTTTTTTTTCGGAAGGGCTAAACTTTTCGGCCTAATGACCTTTAAACTCAATCGGTACAGTAAAAGAGCAGATGGCTCACTTAAGAAATATTCGAAAGGGGGATGCCCCCCTCCGCGCCACGCAGGGGTCGCGCTTCATCGCGCGCGCTGCTCGGGAGAGCAGGATTTGGACTAGTCAAATCCGATACGGTCGACGAATCTTTTACGGTTGAATTTAACCTATCATCATGAGGGCCGGCCCTCATCCCTCCCTATGGAGAGAGAGGCGGGTCGTGCGCGGTGCCCAAGCAATCTAGCGGTAGCGTAGTGCTAGTGCTGTTTGCTCGGTCTGGGTTTGTGTCTACTCGTATCGGATTCGCCAAAAAAAACCCACGACGGTAATTAACCCACAAAAGGTAATTGAAAAAGGATAAAATAATTTAAAAAAACCCAACTTAAATAAAAGGACCTGGATGACCGGAGCTTTGCTGGGTATTTTTTTTTTTATAAAATGAAATTTTCTAAAAATGATTCCTAGCTAGATCGATTTATCGCCCCCGAAACCCCCTATATACTAAATTTCATGAAAATCGTTGGAGCCGATTCCGAGATTCCAATTATATATATATATATATATATATATATACAAGAATTGCTCATTTAAAGATATAAAATTTATGTAACTAGAGATAATAAATGTCAAATGCTCTTTACCTATGACGGTACGGATGGACGGAGATAATGTTTATGTATGCAAACCAATCTTGCCAGTTATTTCCAAAACTACTAATCCAATTTTAATGCGGTTTTCATCACTATTTTAAATTTAAACAAATAGAAATAATGATATCAATAAAATATCTTCAAATTATTCAAGTTACTATAAAACTACAACACTAGTTAGTAAACTAATGGTATTTGTGCTACTAAATGGTGGCCCCCGACGGATTTTCTAGGGTTTTTATTAAGTTCATGGGGAGTGGAATAATAAATAAAATCATTTATTTCGGGATTAACAAATACCCATAGAGTGTTAGTAACAAGATAATCTTTAAAACTATATTAATAATAATGATAATAAGATTAATTATTTTCTCACCTCAATATTGTAACAAGACATTTGTAGGTACATAATAATAGGAGCACTAGGCTCAAGGCTTGTGTTTAAGGACACCTGGTGACAGTTCGTGTGTGTGTGTGTGTGTGTGTGTGTGTGTGTGTGTGTGTGTGTGTGTGTTTGTTTGTGAGCGAGAAAGACATAGAAAGAAAAGTGAGAGGAGCGTGTGTGTGTGTTTGAAGTACTCTAAGTCTGTACAGAGAGAATCGCCTCAGTGTCATCATAGTTCAAACTCAGACTAATGTAACTAGTCAGTTATTTTCAGTTTACATATATTTTTAGTGAGGTTGAATATATGTAGAAATCGATTGATTTTGTTGTACAAGAAGTCACCTAAGTTGCAAAAGAATCACTCAGAGAACTTTGTATCGCTTTTTGTCGTTTGTCAATGACGGGTGGTTTTCAATTAGTTTTGCTGTTTTAGTAGTGTGTTGAGTATAAACAATTGGCGCACTGTTAGGACCCGTCAATCTTTGTAAAAAAATACAGTGGGGTAACGGTAAGGCATACATGACGACACCTTTAGTATAGCTTTTTGTGCTCTCCCCAAGTCAATCAGTGTAGTTTTCGGCGTTCACCCCAAGACATGATACAATATGTTATGCACTAAGTTAGTAGGTACGTTATTTAAATCAAAATTATTGAATGATCTGATGTCTTTGGCCAAATGTACACGAGTCCAATGCTGCATTTACACACTTAGAACACTGTTTACGTCCACTCTGGCCGCTATTGTCTTCACCACTCTTGGGGCTGCGCCATTGCGGTGAAACAGCGATGCTGTGCGCTTTCATATAATACCTGACAGACAGTCGACGCCAGCTTGGGCAAACATCCCCGACGCACTGCAGGGGCATTGAATGTCCAGGGCTCCGTATGCGGCTTGAGTGAAAAGCATCCAAAGACTGCATTTTCTAACACTATGTACACGACAGCGTTACAAAATACTTTGAAAAGCGTAACATTTACTTGTTTGGTACAACGAGCAAACCTTCTAGCTATCATATTAGCTCTCACACACAAGGCCCTGCACTCTCGCTCAATATCCAGGACATCCCTGGCGACTCGGTCACCCAATGTTCCAGGCACTTAAATTTCTGCACTTGGTTCAAAGATGCTTTGGTTGATGAACGCTTGGTTTACAAATGAAACTGTGTAATTTCTATTTTTTCAGTTAAAGAAACTGCTTGTCTTTCACTTTTAGCAGTTGTACCTAAGACTGTGGGAAGCCGTATATCGGACACAGATAACAAGCAGCTTATTGAGAACTTTGGTTGATGAGCACATGGGCAGCACCATATCGTAGGCGTAGCTTATGTTGTCTACAAACGTGCCATCTATGGAACATCTGACGCGGGCGCTGCTAATCTTAGCGACTAATTTGTTTGTATATAGATTGACCAGCACTAGTTACCTGATCCCCCGCCTCGCTATATGCTTGAAAGCTCTCCTGACCATTTCACTTGGTTCTGCTGATGGGAATACCAGTGTTTTAGCAACGATATTTACTGAT
The DNA here is from genome assembly GCA_963853865.1 of Helleia helle. Classification (NCBI taxonomy): domain Eukaryota; kingdom Metazoa; phylum Arthropoda; class Insecta; order Lepidoptera; family Lycaenidae; genus Helleia; species Helleia helle. Next base: position 15,207,624 of record OY971420.1, read on the forward strand.
AAGTCCAAAAATACAGCATACACAGGTGTATCCCTCGCAGTATAGTACTGCAGTCTGCTTGAGGCACATAACAGTCATTTCAGTGGAAAGCTTGATCTGAAACCAAAATGTGCGTCGTTTAGTTTAATATTTGCACAAAGCCGTTGCTTAAGCAGTCTGTCGAGTACTTTAGCGATTATAGTTGCCAGAGATATTGACCTGTAATAATTAGAGCTGTCACCAACATTCCCTGTTTCGTTTTTCACAATACGAGGGCGGCACTGAAAATTTCGGGAATCAAGGAAGTGACACAATATTACTATTTAAAAATGTATTTATTGCTTTTCGAAGTATTCTCCGCGAAATTTGACACATTTTTCCATACAATGGAACCAATCATTGAAGCAACCATTCCATTCGGAAGTTGGGTTCTCCAAAATGGCCGTTTTGTAGGCGTCCACAGCTTCTTCAGGCGATGAAAATCTCTGACCACGCAATTTATTCTTTATGTTAGGGAAAGTATAAAAATCATTAGGGCTATAAAAATCACTAGGTCGGGGCTGTACGGCGGATGGTCTAATAATTCTATGTTTTCTTGCTCTAAAAACTCTTTTGTTCCGTGCGCGGTGTGAGAACTCGCATTGTCGTGATGGAGGATGATGCGGCGGTTGAAGTTCTCTTTACGGAGTTTAGAAACGACCTGTGGCAAACAAATGCTAGCATACCATTCTGCATTAACCATTATTTGTCCCTTAAGAGGAATATTCGCAACATGGCCGGTTTTGGAGACAAGCGTGGCCACCATTTTTTTTCAACACTCCGTGAACGAACAATTTTTGTTGGCTTTAACTCATTTTCGAACACCCAAACTCGTGACTGGTTTTTTGTTTCGGGTTCGTACGTGTATATCCAGGTTTATATAAAAACAACTTTTTTTTTTCTTCTTCTTATTTCCGACACGGCGAGAGATCAAATCTACTTATAAAAGCCTTCTATATTTATTATCTCTAGTTACATAAATTATTAAAGTCGGGGGTTTTTAATTATTTTATCCTTTTTTTAATTCCTTTTAAGCATCGTGGGATTTAAAAAAAATGATTTTGCTTTTTATTTTAAAATACCTAGTCCAGCCATAAGTTCTGTTACAAATGAAAATCCATTTTTTAAAATGAAGTAATGTAATATTATTAATTAAATGTATATCTGCAAAAGTATTAAAGTCTCAGCAAAAATAAAAAATATTCTATTCGAAATGGCCCATTTTGACTTTTAAACAGGCATTTAACCTGTTTGGCCACGAATCTATGGATTTACGCACCGTTTCCAAGGGAAAATTCGCCACTGCTTGCTCCAAAGATTTTTTAAGAGTGTGTGAGTGTCGTATAGAGCAGGCCGTGTCCTCTAAAATTGACCACAAATTGAAGTTAAAGGATTGAGGTTGGGGCTAGATGAGAGCTAGCCTTCAGCTCTTCTGAAATCCGGAACGTTGGTTTCAAGTCAGGCTTGGGTAGTTCGTGCCTTGTGGCGTCTCTTAAGTGAGCCATCTGCTCATTTACTGTACCGATTGAGCTTAAAGGCCATCAGGGCGAAAAGTCTAGCCCGCCCGAAAAAAAGGGCATGTCCTGTATATCGACGATAAGCACTGAGCTTCAGGTCTTGTTTTATATTACGCGACAGAGTCCTAGCGGGATTCTTCATTTCTCGAGACAAGATTTTTTGCTTCCTAATAGGGTTTCAACGAATTCTAGCTTTACACTAACAACCTTCGTAGTTCTAACAGCACTCAGCTGCCCCGACAACGACAACAGACGAAATGTTGTTGTATATAATATATTGATAGTACGATATACAAACATACCAAGCAAGCTTTTGAAGTGTCTGGGATATGACCGATGGTTCCATACCCACTTTGTACAAGGCGATCACTGCAATACTATTTTCTTTAACACCTCATTCCATATTGTAATTTGATAATGAACACGAAAAAATATGTGACATGGCGCAAAATCAAAAGAAGTCTAAATTCAAAATAATTAAAAAGTTGAATAAAAGTAAAGTTTTTATGTAACAGTATTTATGGCCAGACTAGTTATATTTTACTTGATATAAATATTAAGTACAATATATTTTCCACATTGTATAATACTTTTTTCCAAGTTTAATATAACTTTACTTTAATTATTTTAGCCGTTCCATTTTATCTATAAAACTTTCTAGTGCCCGCAGCTTCACCCGCGTTAACTTACATTTACAGCAGCCCATGGATTGATGATAATTCGTAACCAACAAACAAACAAAAACCTTTTATGTACTTTATATTAACGAAACTGTCCTTATTATTATTTCAACTACGATAATATAATCACTAACCTTGCTGCCATCTTTTCCTGACTTTTGTTAGTCATTGTACTGTCTCCCGCTTTAACCAGGGAGGGAAACTTTAAGTATTTCCTACTCCTCGTGAATTCTTCCTAAGGCAGTAAGAGAGGTAGTGCCATGTTGCATTGCAGTCGAATTGGGCCGGCACGACCGGATGGTACCTCTCGCTCACATAACACCGGCGTCAAGTGACAGCTATGCTATCGCGTTTCGTGCGGTTTGTGAGTTTTCGGTGGCCCATTGGGGGATATAGGGAAAATGAGGGCGTCGCATCTGCGTGGCCTTGGTTGTGGGGATGTGTATGGGCGTCGGCACCGTGAGGCTCCGGCTGCTCGTTTGACCCCTGATGACATGTCATTAAACGACTTCAAAAAAGGAGGAGGTAATATTATGTTCGTGTGTATATATATTTTTTTAATGTATATTACCGATTTCTCCGTCAATTTTGGACCGATTTTCAATATTCTTTTTTTATTCGAAAGAGTGCACTTCTGAACTGGTCGCACGAGAAACCAGGATCTGATGATGCCATCCCAGAGAAATCGAGGGGAACTTTCGAAATTTGTAGTAGTAACTAGTGCGTTTAATATTTTTTTAATTAAGTATTTTAAAGCACTACAATTTCATGAAGGTCTAGAGTTGATCTGACGATGGAGCTGAAAGACAGTCGAGGGAACTCCTCAATTATTTACAGCAGTAGCATTGTGTTTAGGCTTGATTAATTTCTATTGATGAGAACTTTACACCTAGATGGATTTTGACTATCATTAGGGGTCTGATGATGAAGACGAAGGACGGTTAAGGGAACTCCTCAGCATTTTACAGTAGAAGGTAGCTACTGTTGGCTTTAATTAATTTATATTGGCGAGAACTTTGCAGCCATATGGGTTATAAATGTCATTATAGGTCTGATGATGGAGACCATACTTGTCCATAGACAGTCGAGGAAACTCCTCGACGATTTATAGCTTAATTTGTTGGATTTACCTCGTACGGTTCAATATGCTAAAATTCAGCTTGTACAAAAATAGTAGTAGTCAATGATGTATCATTTTATTACTTGTCGATGTAAAATGAACAAAAAAACAACTGTATAGGATGCTTTGGAGGCGCATCCATAGTATTTCGAGGTCATCGTAATATCTATTCTAATTTGATGATATTATATACCTATAAACGGAATTATTTAATTAATTGCAGTAAATCTGCCGTGATTGCTTTCAATTACATATATAATATTTTTTATATAATTCCAAATTTGTTTTTTTATTGGTTGTGTATTGATTTAAATTCTTTCTCATTCAAACGGTCCTGACTAATATAAGCAATGCGTTTAACAGTTCTATCCATATTTCAGACAAATAAATTTCGAAAATAAAAAAATTTTGAATTTCGGAATCACTAAAAATTAAGAAATAAAAATGTTTTAAACAAAAATTGAAACCGACTTCAAAAAATAAAAAATAAACTAAAAAGTAATAAAACAATCATTGTTGTTACTTTTGGAGTCGGTGTCAGCTAAGTTTAATTTTATTACTTTTTAGTTTATTTTTCAATTTTGTTTGTGTTGGTTTCAATTTTTTTTATTTGGTTACCGCTGTTGATTCTGGCTATACAGGAGTAGCAGCCGGGGGAATCAAAATCTGTTGAATAATTTAGAAAATATCGATGCACAAACAGACCAACACAAAAAGTGACTTTAATTATTATTATTTATACTATGTAAAGATATGATATATTTACATAGTATAAATACTAATAATAAATTCAGTCCTAGTTATTATAATCATTATTTCATTTTATAATTATTGTTTTATGGAACCCACTTACCATAAAATTGTGACAAACTATGTAATAGCAGAGTTTAGGTCAATATGAATTATCTAAACCTAGAAACATCTTTATGACAGGTGCAATTACACATTTTTCATAGTTACTCCTTAATTATTTTTATCATTATTATTTTTAGAAGCACCCTTTGAAAAAACGGCTTTTGCCAAGTCCAGAAAATATATAACGCAGCTCATATTTATTAATGATCTTGCTAAGTATTTGTTAAATACTTATTATTCTTTTCTATCCACAGTAAAAAATTATAAAGATCCATGATGAAATAGACGAAAAACACCAGACAAGACAAATAACATTTTCCGGAAAAGTTTCCATCCATTTGGTAAATAATTCATTAATATTTTGTAGTTCTTTAAGCTAATATTAATTTTAATGATTACTTTAGAGAATACGTCGCTGCATCACTACTTATACTCCATATATAATATATCATTCAGTATATTATACTTTTCAGATTTCTGTCAATTGGCTATATAAATCTTAGCCGTAAACGTACGTGCCAAAATGTGTGATTACAATATAACCACTCAATTTATCGTGCGCATGCAGATGATTGTTTTCGTCGAAGAGAACGAAGAAGAACGTGGTTATGAATTTGAACGTATCACCCACTCGAATCACTTCCCGTCGCGGCCTAATCTGAACCAGCGGGAATGGCGGCGAAAGAGCGTTAGGGTAGGAGGGCGTGGCCGATTCACAATCGTAATATGTAGCGTATACATAGGCCTCAGCATGCAATTACAAGAACGCGGATCTCCTGATATGCGTATTTGCGACTACGAAAGTTTGCTCATGTGTGTGTGGTCGAACGACCGAGGACGCGTATCGTTCTTGGATAATTATTAAACCACGATACAGTACCCGTTTTTTTTTAATTGACGTTCAAAATGTTTAAATTTAAATGAACGTATTATTTATTAAACTTTAGTTAAAACATATTATATCCTATTATAAAAATTTGGGAGTGATGACTGAACAAGCTTTAACTCAAAATTCGGTGGTTAAAGATCTTATTGTCTTGTGACATTTTAACCAGAAATGTTTTGTTCTGTAAATCTTGGTCTAATAAAATGAACACTTTACCAGCAAGAAATCTCAAAATATCATCTAACATCATGTAAACGGTTACCTACTCTTAATATCGTGAATGTTCATAGAACCTAATGAAAACAAATATTGGTAACTCCATCCCGACGCCAGAAGGCCGTGGAGTCGCAGACTTCAAGGTTGGCGGGGGCAACCCCCCAATAATAATCAATCTCAAGTGAGCCAAATCGGCTCACAATTGTCATACGAAGCATTAGGGCCTCTACGTTACTTAACGTTAGCATAAATCGTTCCGATAATAAAATATTGATAACTATTTATTTATTTGAAATTAACTGTTTTACTTGCCGGTTGTTTAAATATTACACATCATATTATTTAATTGACATGTTATATAAATAATTTAATCATCACGGATCGATTTTGAGTACCTTTTTTTAAACGTTTATCGTTTTGTATACGTTTTGCTTTTGTCATTTTCTTTTCCATTAAGAAACATATTTTAGATTAAAAACTACATTACAAGTTATTTTATTAGTAGGAACTATAAAGTAATCATAACAAATAACAGCTTAGAGTACCATTCGGAAAATGAGCTACTAAATATAGAAAAATATACTAGTAATAAGAAATAATAAACTTAAAAATACATTTTAATTTCATTTTAAATATTAGCTCTATATAATATAATACTATCATTTATAAGACTAAGGTCTAAGGTTGTGTAATCGTTCTAAAATATGTTATATTTATTACTATTATTTTATGTATGTAGTTTCCGAAAATCCATTTTATATATTCTATAGCCTGCGATTGTGTGTATGTGGGGTTTAATCTACCTACCTTTCTTTCTATCTTTGCATGGGACGGGCCCAAAAGTTTCTCTAGAGAGGGCAGGGGGGAAATGTGAAGTCTATTACCAACAGTAAGATAATATTTTATCTCAATATTTCAGATTATTAAAGGTATAATAATCTATTTTAAAATAATTTATTTTAAATCTAAATAAGTAATCTATTTTAAAACTTATCTTAGCGTGGATTGCACCATCTTACTTTAAGAATAACTGTTCTGTCAAAGTAACGGTTAGTGTAAAAATGTGTTGCACTATTTAACTACCTATGGTCAAAATAATGTCATAAATTAATACTAACTTTAACCGCTCACAATTGGCCGGTTAAAGCTATTATTAACGTCGAGTATCAACTTTAAAAAAATCCATTTATTCTATTAAAATTTAAAATACAGAATAAGCTATATATATTGTACTAAAATTTAAACTTAATTATAAAGTAAACAGTATATTGTTTTCAATCGCGTGAATGTCAGAATGACTAATATCTGCGATTTTATAAAATATAACACGAATACTGAAAATCTTGGGTTTTGAAAAAATAAGACTACATACAGATATTTTATTTACTGTATATGAGAGAGAGATGTATTTATATACATGTTGGGATTAATTTAAAAACTAAACTCTTAACTATGTCAAACGTCATGTCAAAACAACTGTCATGGCTGCCCTGAAAGTAGGGTTATAACATTAAAAAAACGTTTCAAATAATCATTTTTGTACACATGTACCCTTCTTCAAATTATTTTTTTAGTATTTTTATGAAATTCCCATATTTTTTCCTATTTACCTGTGTGGAGTACATAGTGCTGGCCCAAAATGAAACATTTCCTTTAACTTTGACTTCTACTTTATATGGTGTAATCCACCCTTAATGTCACCGAGTAATATCCGTTATCATTTCAATGTTATCGAGGTCTCCCACCACCCACTGTCCACTCATGAGTGATTTTTTTATTAAATTTGATATAAATTCCATTTCCTAATAGAATAAACCTAAAAAACTGTATTTTCTATTGAACTTTTAAATACTTTACTACATTTTTATATAATAAATGATTGTATTCCAAAAATTCTACATACACCTAAATCAATTTGGCTTTCAATATATACTGTGGGATGTGATGTGATGAGAAGATGCTTTAATTTAAAAATGGAATTTAAATGCAGATATTTATTTAGTAGAAAAAATATTTTGCAATCGCTACGCTAACTAAAATTATGATAGTTGTATATTTTTCTATCTGCCTCTATAAATAACTTATTTTGATCAAAATATATTTACACCATACAATAATTTATATTTTATATAAAATATAGAAAACACAATTCTAAAGATACTATATTATGAAACTAAATAATAACTTAGAATTTTTTTTAACTGACAATCAGTTAAAGTATTTTTCTAAGTTATTATTAAATAAACACTAATGATTGTCCATGCTATGTCGTTATATAGAAATAAAAGGCCAAAAACATATTATGTTTTGACCTCAGAAATAGAAAAAAGTTTAATAGCTTTTTAAAAAAAATACAAAGTTGTTAAGTTAATTTAAAGACTGTGCTGATCTTGTGATAAGACTCCCGTTGAAATCTTTTTAACTATTGAAATATTTCCTATAAAGATTTTGTAATAAGTTTATCGCCCAAATATGATATTTGTTTTAAATTGTTAGGTACTTACAATATTACAGAAAATAATATATGAAGTTCTGGATAAATTATGAAATGATGAAATTATAAAAAGTTTAATTAGAAAAAACAAATTTCAATGTTAAAAATGATATATTGATGTATGTGATACCTAATATTATATGTGTAAAAATGTATTCATTTATTTTTTCAAAAATCATTTTCATAATGATATCTATTGCATTTATAGTTTAGTTCTGAGTGAAAGCAGTCTGCTATCTTGAATATATTTTATTGTTTAGCCATAGAAATTAATTTAGAAAAAGAGGTAGGGGAAGGCCACAATACTAAATGGGGATTTATATACTCGAGCATCGTGAACACGCTATTATATTTCGAAGATTACATGATAAGAATGAATGCATATAGAACGTTCATCGGTGGACGAGCGCCTTTAGATTTTCAAAAATGTAAAAATAACTGTTACATGAAAAATATATCCGAGCGCGTCAGACATTTATATTTTTTATTGCTAACGTATCTTTAATAATGGAAGTTGATTAATCTGACCGTTTGCATGAGGGGGTGGAACGAAAGGGTAGAAAATATAAAAAATAAATATCGAAAAAAACTGAAGAATAAGAAAAGTTCTCAATGTTCTGATGATTTGGACGTAACTAAAACTCTCGGTGATGAAAATCGTTTAGAAAAAAGAAAAAGAAGCCGGGGAGAAGTCTCACTGTGAGTATTAACTTTTTTAATAATATATTATATTAAATAGTAAATATATAAAAGTATAATATACAATTAATACTATTAACTTAACAAAATATGAAATTAGATTTATGTAAAGCTTGACGTTGGTCGTCAAGATTATCTAATATATAATAATGAAATAATTATTTTTATATTTATTAACGTATTTTTTTTAATTTCGATTTAGTTCAGGTACTTGGTTATTTTTTCAGAATACAGTTATATTACTATTAATTTAACAAAATATAAAATTAGATTTATAATCTTGACGACCAACATCACATAAATCTGGTCGACCATTAACCAGGTGGGAAGACGATCTCCGTGCGGTGGCTGGTGCGCGTTGGATGCGAGTGGCAAGGGATTGGCCGTCTTGACGTTCATTGAGGGTGGCCTTTATCAGTGGACAGATATAGGTTGATGATGATAATTATGATGAAATCTTGTCGAATTTGTATATTTGTGGAGCTCCCAGCGGTTGCACCTGCGTAGTTCACCTCCCGTGAATACTGGGATAGAATACAGCCTACGCGGTTAAGGGAATCGGAAAAAACCTACCTGTTGTCTATAAAGTGGTAAGTTGGGAACGTGTCACTTTATCGTTCGTGCAGCTGGCGTTCATTGATTTATAAGACTATCGCATCAAAAAAAACTAGTATTCTCCTCCATAATAATAGTTAGAATGAGTTAACAGTACATAATAATATGTAATAATATTGCTATATTTTAATAAAAAAAGGTTGTACTACTACTTGTAATAATACTTTTACAGATTTTATCAAAATAATAAAATATACGTCTCTTATTTTCTCCGTCGGGACAATGACCGAAAAGTATTGTAAACAATGTTAAACATGAAACAATAAAAATAGTATCGCTGTAATTTAATATAATTAATTAAATAATTTATTTATATTAATCATTTATTAATTCGTAATAATTATTTATTTCAGATCATCATTCATAATTTGGAAAAATCTATATTTCAGCTATCGTCATTATTTTAAATTTGGAGTGGAGACGTTGCTGGTCACTGAACGTTCTTCCAAATGTTTATAAGTAGTAGAACGAAGAAGGTATTTTTTGGAGCGAAAAACATACAACAATCTCAAAAGGAGTACAATCTCAAGCAAAATAAAATGGTAAATAAAATATAATATTATTATAGTTAAACATATAGCATAAAAAAATATTTACTCTCGTTATGTAACTTTTTAGTATGATCGCCGTGATGACCATCGGAAAATTTATAATGACACGAGACGTAATACGCAAACTCGCTCGCTCTCATGCCCAGAGGCTGGGAGACAACGCCAGTGTGTTCGGGACGCTCTTTGAAGTTGAACGAGTGCATGACCAACCCCTTAACTATAACACGATAATTGACTAGTAAGTATTTGGCTTTCGACATCAACACATTCACGGCGCACGTCGTTTGTAAACAAATATATATTTTTTAAAGAAGTAATTGCAAAATCTTCTTTCGCTCTAAAGCTGTTTTAGGATATTTGTAAAAAATCAGAAAAATAATTAAATTATAATTTGATTAAAAAATAAATATTTAAATTGAACGTCAATTAATCTTTTAAGAAGTGAGGTATTTAATTATTAATCAGTAATTTTAAAAATAATATATTATTAAAGTTTATTTGTACGATAACCATTGATTTTATGTCCAACAGCTGAGTGGGAGTTAAAAGTTAATTTCGAGAAAGGCACCGAGTGTCTCAATCTGCCAATATGACCAATTGGTTAGAGGTTTTCGAGTTGACGATTGTATTAACATGTACATTTTATGGATCAATAATGAACGCCGGCTTTATTGGCGCCTTTAAAGTCAATCGGAACCTTAATAGAAAAGGTATGAATTTTACATACTAACAATTATAATTACATTAAAATTAAATTATGTTTTTATATGTAATTTTTCTGTACGTGTGTATGTCACTGAACTCATCCTAAGCGGCTGGACCGATCTTAATGATTTTTTTAAGTGGATTCGAGAATGGTTTAGATTCACAAATAATAAATATTATGTACAGAACAATGCGTGTCGGTGCCACTGTAATTTATAATTATGTGCGATCGGCTGATTTCTAGATCATAATGGAAAAAAATATTTGCTAATTATACATACACGATATAGTGTTATATCCATTGGAATGTAGTAATTTTAGATTAAACTTTTATTATTTATTTATTAGAACATAATATTGTATGTAACATAATTAGTATTTCCAGCAATTTTTCATATATGTAAGAATAATATTGTAGGCATTGTTGACCAGACGGAGGCTAACGATGATTCTCAAAAATTTACGCCTTGTAGCAGAGCAATGTTTATACCATTGCAGCTCATTTAAATAAATCCTTAATAATACCATAAAAAACATGCCATAAAATGTTTTTTTTTTTTGTATTTTCGCTGTGCTCTATGTTTTGCTTTGAAAATTAGTAAAAATAATTTATTGATAGAGCGTATGAAGCAAAGTACATATTTTGTGAAAGCTGTGTTTTTTAAATTATATACTTTATGAGGATATGCGATATTCTTTTAAGTTTTCCTAGCTGTTGCGAATTTATTAGGTCCGTTGTATATAAAAAGCAATTAGAAAATTTTTGCGAATTTATTTATATACATAAAAAGCAATTACTACATTTCTGGGTTTCTATTGCTTAAATACTTGCGTTTTTTGTTTGTTTATGAAACTTTAGTGATATTACACGCATAATTTTTTAAATATTTTAAAGTTGAGCGTAGTAACTAGAAAATTTGGTAAGGCCTATCTTGAGTTTTTGTATTGTTTTAATCGCACCAAAAAATATAAATGGGAAAATGGGAGCCAAGCTATTTTGGTTGTGGCCTTCACCTACAAAAGACTTGAGACCTAAATGGGTGCCGAAATTTATATATAACGTTTAACATTCTTAAGTAAATAATAACAATATAAAAATGGCAATTGGTTAATGAAAAAGTTAAGTTTGTGTTAAAATTAAGGCAATATAGAACGATTTGTTTTCCTAATTAAAGTAAAATAAAATAAATTACTAAGGGGTACCAGGTGGCTTAGACAAAGTAAGATTTAAAAAACGATGACAAAGTTGGAAAAGCATAAATTGTATGGTATTGACATTGACCGCGCTAAATCACGTGGTCAATCGTTATATTATCGCAAGTTGGTAAATAATGTTAAAATTCGTAACAAAATCATAAACTGTCTTTTGGCTATTTATCGAACGCTAATGTCTTATATCTCATACATAGGTCTCGATATTATGTAAACCAGAATTGTTATGTTTGTATAAAATAATATTTGAGATTAACATAAAACTCCAAATGGATGGTGCTTAGCCTGTCATGCCCTATAATATAGCGACTCGCCCCGGCTTTGCACGGGTGCAATGCTGATACTAATACTACATAATGTCTTTATACTCAACATTTACGTTGGATAAGGATTAATGCTGTATTGCTTCATAAATAAGCCATTGTTTCTCGTAAAAATTAAAGAATAAGTAATGGTTATTGTGGGCTATCCGTAAGAGATAGACATAGCAGACTTTTTTGTAGACCTTTTTATGGTGTACAATATTGGTGTATAATATATTATTTTGATTTATCTGGTAGGGTTCAGCCAGCGAAAATGGAAATAAAAGAAAATAAATAAAAAATGTAAGCGCAAAAAAAAAGTTTATATTATGCATGTATGTATATATATATATATATATATATATATATATATATATATATATATATATATATAGACCCTTCCTCTTGTCACTCTAGCTATTAAAAAAAACCGCATCAAAATTTAAAGATCTAAGCAAAAATATAGAGACAGACAGACAGGAAGCGGCTTTGCTATATACTATGTAATAATGATGTAGTAATATATAAAAACTAGGTAATTTTTATCCTAGCCAATGTCACACTTTGTTAATTTAACCATGTTTGTTAACTCACCAGACTTTCTTTTCACGTGGAATTTTATATATTATGAATTTAAGATAACTTATCGATGAGCTAAAATCTTGAAATTTGGGGCATAGCCTAGGAATGGATGATTACAATGAACAAAAAAGTATAGAAGAAAAAAACCAAAATTTCTTATTTTTTAACCGACTTCAAAAAGGAGGAGGTTATCAATTCGTCGGAATCTTTTTTTTTTTTTATGTATGCTACCTGATTACTCGAAGATGGCTAGACCGATTTGAAAAATTCTTTTTTTGTTTTAAAGGGTATACTTTCCAAATAGTCCCATGATAAGGAAATCAGGATCTGATGATGGCATCCCAGAGGAATCAAGGGGAACTTTGGAAAATCGTAGGAGCGTCTAGTGCGTTTGATATTTTTTTTTTTATAAATGTTTTGAAGGACTACAATTTAATGAAGGTCTGGAGTCGATCTGATGCTGGAGCCGAAAGACAATCGAGGGAACTCCTCAACGATTTACATCAGTAACCTTGTGTTTGGGCTTGATTAATTTGTAATGATGAGAACTTTACACCTAGATGGGTTGTGACTGTCATTAGGGGTCTGATGATGAAGACAAAGGACAGTTAAGGGAACTCCTCAATAGTTTACAGTAGCTACCTTGTGTTTGGACTTAATTAATTTAAATTGATGAGAACTTTGTACCCATTTGGGTTATTACCAACTGTGGCTTGGAAGCGCATCATAGTTTTTCAAGGTCATCATAATATCCATTCTATATCTATAATATATTGGTGATGTTATATACCTATATATAATGGAATTATTTAACGAATAGCAGCAAACCTGCCGTGATTGCTTTTACATGTATATACTAATATACAATTTTTGCGTTTACCACGTCATTATTGTTACTTTTGAAGCCGGTGTCCTATTTGTTGATGTACCTACCTCCTAACCTACCTACCTTGGCTGACACCGTCTCCAAAAGTAACAATAATGACGTGGTAAACGTAAAGATTGTATATTAGTAGAAGAACAAGTTGATTATAAATTGTAGGCACAAAAATTAAGAAAATTATTTTATTACTTTTTAGTTTTTTTTTTTTTTTAATTTGAAGTCGGTTTTAATTTTTGTTTTAGCCTATTACAAAACATGGCATTTTAATGAGTCATACTTAAGATACATAATATATACATATATTTAAGATTTCGTGTATAATATTTGAATTTCTTACAGATTATACATACCTTATTGCCCTGGGTTTCACCGATATTAGCATTACTTCATTTGTGATGCCCTTTAATGCTATACTTATGATAAATAACCTAGCTCTGAGGCAAGATATGTGCAACATAATGCAATTGATAACTTCAATTTCGACAAGCAGCCACAGTCTGCTGACAATGGTAAGTCTTTTATAAGGCCTTATTCTTTTTTTTTTTCGGAGGGATCTATGCTAATGGCCCGAAGGCCCTAATGCTTCATCGGATTAGTGTGAGCCCATTCGGCTCACTTTTGATTAATAAAGTGGGGGGTTGCCCCCCGCCTACCGGCCCTATTCTACTATTATATTGTGAGCAACGATGGCTTAGTGGGTATGGCTTCGGCCTCTTGAGAGCCGAGAGGTCAGGGTTCGATCCTGACCCCCCTGTGATGCCTAGAAATGGGGTTTTCTAATTTCTACGTGCATCCGAACATGAGACCATCACTCACATTTAAATTAATGTGTCTGGTTTATCCGTTATGGGGCCCGAAGTGTACAGCACTTAAACTTGTCGACATCGACTTTTCACTATCAAGGAAATAATCGATAAAAATGTCTTGTATGAATAATTAAAGAATAAGAAATGTGGCCCTCGTAAAATCATTCGAATATCAGACCCATATTTAGGAGTAGAATTTTTACATAGAATTGTTTGTTACAGTTTGTCGCTGCTGATTCCTACTTCTACGCCCACCCTGACTGCCCAATGAAATCCGTATTGCGAGCTATCCCCGCAAGTATCGCCATTCCATTCATCGTCCTAATAAGCACTGTTATAGAGATCGTTGGCACGTACTTAAATCTCGGTTATGATTTTTGCGACATTGATCAGGAAGGCAACCTCCTCTACAGAATTGCTACCAACATTTTCGTCCACGTTTTACCTGCTGTTATCTCGATGAGAGCCTTTATAAACGTCGCTAACATAGCTCCCGTGACGATCACCGTTCGCGGCCCCATGGATCCAGAAGAACGTCTAAATTACACGATTCCTGAGTTGAATATAATAACCTATTCAATTTACTTATGTTGCTGGGCACCATGTCTGATGACAATTTACATAAAACCAGATATGAGTGGTTTCCTATATTATTATGTCATTTGGATTGGTTTAATACGAGCGGCAATTGGGAATAGCCTTTACATTATTTTTAACAAGTATTGTAGACGAGGATTTACACTGATTTTCAAATACTTCTGCTGTCCTACCGCCATCGGATTTATTGACCATCCCCCTGTGGAAACGCAATCTGATTCTGAAGAGTTTCATGAAATGCAGCCACCTCGGATTGCAGAACACAGTGTTTAAAGCTACCCAGCCAGCACTGTGCCGCTAAGATTGCTCGCGTTTTTATTATTTATTTTTTCTATCTATCTATACGCACATGTACTTTTAAACAATTTTTTTTTTCAAAATATTATATACTTTACCTTAAAGGCAAATATATATGACAACAATACGTACTATAATTACAAAGAAAAAGTGTCGTAAATACGGATAAATGTAACAGTAACAGTATGCCTGTTACGGGGAAATGCTGCTGATATTAACAATATTTTTGCTTCTGGAAATAAACATTAATAAACATGCAGTGATTACTACAGATCTAGAAAAAAATATTACAAAAATGTTTCAAATGTAAAAATAAATTATTTAAAATGTATTTATATAAAAGAAAGTCCCTACTCTCCTAGGACTAGATATTATAAAAATACTAACTAAAATTATGTTTACTTTTGATATTTTCAAACTATTTATAAAATGTTAAATTATATATATATATATATATATATATATATATATATATATATATATATATATATATATATATCATATTCGGTTGCTTCGGGCGAAGAAAGACGAGTTAAGCTTTACAGGGTACATGTTCAGGGTGCGATGAGCTTTAAGAAAGTTTCAAGTAAAAGTAGATTTCCTATAGTGGATTTGCTATTATGAAAGAAGGCATTAATATTATTATTTTTTATATTTCATATATTGAGTTAATATATTATATTCTATCTACATATTACATAATGTGTGATCATATCTGTAATGAAAAATGTTAATCAAAAAAGATATCTAATACCTATAAAAGTTTGAGAAAAAGTAGAATGTTTAAATTCTATTAATACATTTTTAAAATCTTTATGTGAAAAAATAATATAATGACTTGTATTCTTGATATTCGTATATTTTCCCTTAGCCCCTGTGAAATTTATAGAATACCTATAGAAGTTCTCGTAGTTTAAGAAAAAGTAGAATGTTTAAATTCAGTATATTATATATTTTGAAAATCTTGATGTGAAAAAATAATATTCGTATATCGTCCCTTAGCCCCTGTGAAATTTATAGAATACCTATAGAAGTTCTCGTAGTTTAAAAAAAGTAGAATGTTTAAATTCAGTACATATATTAGGTATATATTTTGAAAATCTTGATGTGAAAAAATAATAAAATGACTTGGTCGCAATATTCGTATATTTTCCCTTAGCCCATGTGAAATTTATAGAATACCTATAGAAGTTCTCGTAGTTTAAGAAAAAGTAGAATGTTTAAATTCAATATATTATATATTTTGAAAATCTTCATGTGAAAAAATAATAAAATGACTTGGTCTGGTCGCAATATTCGTATATTTTCCCTTAACCGCTGTGAAATATTGTTTCTGTCTTTCTGAGTTCTTTTTTTTTCTTTAACGCCGGAAAATGCTCTGAGGCATCCCGCGGGGGAGTGGGTCTCCCCACGCGGGTATGTGGGACTCGCTGCGCCCGAAAGCTGGTAAGTGGACTTGCGTAGTTCTCGTACTCTCTCTCTGCGTACGCCGCGCCGCGGTAAAACTGCCCGCGCCTTTAGTGCCTTTTCACCTATGCTTTTCATACGTCCCGGTTGCCGGGTCGCCGGCGCCGGCTACCCGGCAACCGGGACGCCGGGAAATGCTCTGAGGCATCCCGTGGGGGAGTGGGTCTCCCCACGCGGGTATGTGGGACTCGCTGCGCCCGACAGATGGTAAGTGGACGCAGCTCTACCCACTAAACCCAGCGAGTGCCACCAATGCCGCCTTTGGTGAGGTGCCCTGGATCTAATAAACAAATAGGGCACATCGACGGCTAGTCAGTCCCGCCACTGAGGGACCGACGCCACCTCCACAGAGGGGTTGTCCCGCACCACAGAACAACCCCTCCCAACGTCAGGACAGTACAATGGGGTGAGGTTCCCATCCTCGCCCCTTGCCCCCTGCTCTTTTGTCCCCTCTTCTTAAAAGAGCCCATTCGGCTCAATTAGCTTCACCCAAGGTGATAGTTCAAGTGTATCTATAGATTATGCTAACTAGTAAATCCCAAAGTAACGAAGTATTAAGATCGTGATTCTACCTAATATTTATTAGATTCTTTTTCTTGCTTAGAATTAAGCGAAGAATACGTTGAAACTAGAGTTATTATCAACGATTGTTAATTCATACCGTTATTTTAGATAATGTTATATTTTCTCCAGAATTTCCAAAGTAAAACGTTAAGCTAGCCTTAATGTGTTCAGGGTGCCTTAAGTGGAGTAGGAGGAGGGGACGCCACCACTCTGTCTCCAGAGGAGAGTGCCTCCAGGCACACCGTCGCTGGTGCGGACGACCATAGTTCCCGCATGACGAGGAGAACACCGCCGGGTTTTAGTGGGTAGAGCTGCGTCCACCTTACCATCTCTCGGGCGCAGCGAGTCCCACATACCCGCCAGGGGAATCCTCCCCCCCCCAGCGGGAGGCCTAAGAGCATCTCCCGGCGAAAAAAAAAAAGCCTTAAATGGAGAAGGAGGAGGGGACACCACCCCCTGTCTCTAGAGAAGTGTGCCGCATAGCACATTGTTGTGGCCTGGTGCGGACGTCCACAGCTTCCTCGCCGGGTCACCCAGACGATGAGGAGAACACCGCTGGGGCTTAGTTGGTTAGAGTCTGTGTCCATCTTATCATCTTCTTGCACGCAGAGAGTCCCATGTAACCCCGCCCCCCGAACCCTGTGGTATATGTAGTGTAGCCTAAGCGCATTCTCCAGCGAAGTAAAAAAAAGATTATATATAACACTCGGCGTATAAGAAAATATTATGTATATAATATCTCATCATCTTTATCATCCTTTTCCCACTGCTGAACATATGCCTCCTTCAAACATATAATCTGGGGTTAATATTTCATTCTAATTTGATTCTTAGCTGACATACATCTCATAGTCAGATAATGGACTACGCTTAAAAATTATCATGATGGTAGGAAGCCCCACCATGGTTCAGGCCTTGACGTGGCGGTAGGGCTCAGTAGCATAGGGTGAGCGGTGCACCTTGGGTTAAGCTAATTGGGCCGAGGGGGCTCTTTATACCCCTCTTATAAGAAGAGGGGACAGAAGATGCAGATTGATCCTACACCTCTACGCAGCCCCAAGGAATCAAGTCAATCGGAGAGAACCTTCTTATCGTCGATTCGAGCCGCCCTGCGTTGAACGCGGTCAAATGGAAGTGTTTATATTTTATTTCATCCGGAAAAGTATTTTTTTTTCCACATAAATATTTTTTTCTCTATAACTCAATATTTCCATGATTTTTTGTTATTTGTTATTTCTTTTAATAGATACTCCTCTTATAACCTATGTTGTATTTTTTTCGGGACTCACGCACCCACAACGGGACTATCTATTTAATTATTTATAAATTTAAAGATTTACCATTTAATAAATTTTAAAAAAATGTAACTGCTTGGCTTGCAGAGAAATGTTTTTATAATTTAAATGTTTTTTTTTTATTATTATTATAGAAAACGACAATATTATGTATTTAATTTAAATTGTATATTGATAAAATGTGACTTTTTCTAATTTCCATTATAATAAATTATTTTGAAACTGTTATTCCTTGACAATGATTTTAATGAATTATATTGTATTTATCAAGTTTATTTAATTGTAACTATTTTTTCCTGTTAATTTATATTAATTGTTTATTTATGTAAAGTTTTATTTTCACACACCATGTTATTGTAGAATGTATAGAACTTGTTTTAATATTTTTTTAATATCACCTATGTATACACACTACATTTATGGGAATAAATAAAACAATTGTCTCAATAGATATCTATTGAGATAATTTATAAAGTGATCCTACACGCCTCCGAACTTATTAACATTACGAATATTGTATTTTATAAAAGTATTCACTGTCGCATTCACTTATTACCTATTTTTATAAATATGCAATTTTAAGGGATATTTAAAACAACATTTCATTCACTCACACATACTTAAAAAAGTGGCTTCACTTTCATGTTCCAAGTGAATCGCTATCTACCTTTTTTTACTTGATCTGAGATCGATTTTTTTTGAGTATAGTAGGAAACGCCACGGTATACAAAAAATAGGCACCCGGTTTTATTTATTTAAGTAAATTACTTTATCTTGTCATTGAAACTTGACATTGTTTATTGAAAACGCAAGTTAGCTACTGTAGACAGAGACAATACAAGAAAAAAGGGGTAGACAAAAGTATGTCGTGTCGCGTGCGTGCATGCTCGCCCAGCAGGTCTAAACGGGCCAAGAATTGGCTACTTTTATGTCGAATTGTAAACCTTCTTTTCCCTCTGATTATCAGCCTAGACATAGGTCATAACATTGTAACAGCGCAAAGGCGGACTATTTCCTTGTTAACTTGCCGTTTTTGTTGAATGTCAATCGGCGTGTGGCTGGCCTTGCTTAACGCAGTCTTTTTACGGGTTACGAATTGTAACGGTGAAAGGCGGACGCGAAGTGGGGGCAACGCAGGCGCGGCAGCCATGACAGTTCGGCGCGGGCGCATGTAGTACGCTGTTCTGCCACTGACAAGCCTCGCGCGAGATTCAAAAAATCAAATGGGAAACTTTTACTTTCGCGCGAAATATTAAAAATCCGAATAATCCGTGTGTGTGTGTGCTCGTGTCTGTGTCTAACATGTATTAGTGATAGTTCATAAAAGTATAATATTTTTATACGATTTAAAGAGACAATTGCAAAATGTTTCTGTGTAAATGGCTTGTTATTTGGAGCGCTGCCCTCTTGCCGGCATTGGCCCAAGGTAAGTTGGACAAAGCACGTTCGAGTTTTAGCTCTTCCCTTTCATGTAAGTCTTTGAGGCGGACAACCCTATTTGCCTTTAACTTGTAAAGGATGTTCACTTCATAGAGCTTCTCCGTGTATCTATGTTATATGTATATTCCAGTACTTTTACTTATTAAATCTAATGAAACATGAGTACATTGTGCTTTTCAGTTGTAATTTATGTAATGAATTTTAATGAGTTTTCAAATTAGTTTTGTTGCCTTTTGTGCAAAAAATCCAGTCATGCCCTTAAAAATATTTTTTATTTTCATCACCTAATTTGTTTCAATAATTTAATCCTTTACAAATACATATTTACCTTTTATCATAATCTTAAATAGGTAACACATTTTTTTTACGGAGGGCGAGCTTAATTCGAAATTTCATAAAAAATTGTTGGCCAATGACGCAGCCAATGTTTTTAATAAAGATTATCCAAATATTACATGTTTATGATCCAAACACCACAAATGTCACAACTTTAATGTCAATTCTCAGATATTGAATTTTTTTGCATAAACACAGGTGTTAGACGCTCGAATGGCCGCGAATTTTACCAAAACGTTTTTAGCAACATTAAAAACGAAATCTTGTTTTTAATTTATTCATTTCGACACTTGATTCGAATATTTATAGTTCGTATTAAACGAAACTACATCAAAGTATTCAATGTCATTTTATCATTCAATGACAAATTTTATAAAATGGAAAGTTCGGTTTTTTTTTTGGGATTTTGGTTTTTCATGAAATTTTGGTACTCAATTAATTAAAACTACCTACTCAGAAATATGTACCTTCATATCATTATGGTATTTATTTTTTCAATATTAAAAATTATATCAATCAATTTTTTTTATGTAAAACCCTATTACCAACTGTGATAAGAGTATAATATTCTATTTGACACCAATTAAGTCTACCACCGTTCCAAGACAAGCCCACTGAGAAGGAATAGCGCAACAAACTCAGTTGAACTAATCTTTTCAAATATTTTCTGACAAATTTTACATGTTATCCTGAAATTCCTGGGAGAAACACCCTATTCCCATTGTGTGGTATCTTCCATATATATCTTTATTCTTATTTAAAATCCTTTTTTAAACATAATTCGTATTTCTTGAAATGCTACAAATAAATATATAACACGCAATTATATTATTTAATTTATTTTTTTCTTTTATTGAATAGTTAAAGTTAAAAATATGCCAATTTCACATGACCCAAGCACAGTGAAAGTGTATACGCATTATGAATCGATATTTTCTCTATATGGTTTAACGCAACAAACAATACTAAGAAAAAATGGGGATGTATTATTGTCATCTTCATCAGGCGTGTTTGTTTTAATTGATACTAATAGTATAACTAGCACCAAGAAAAGCTACTCAAAGCTTATTTCAAATACATAATATATAAATATTATTTTATGTGTTATGTCAACTTGCTTTAATTTCTATTAAAGTTCATATTATAATGGTTATTTGATTTAATTCAGTGGCTTTGACGTTTTTTATTGACACAATTCAAACGAAATAGAAACAGCTGTCTTAAAAAGTGTTTCATTGAAACACTTCTCGATGACCAGTTTTGGTATTGTGAATCGGATACTACAATCGAATGATTACTTGTGAAATCTCGATGAGATTTGAAAGCTTTATATCGTAATTATGTTAAAGTATCAAAATTGGTACAAGCTATAGCCCAAAAAGAATCTTACCACCGATACAAAACCGCATACCTGATTATAATATGAATGTCTAAGTTAATCGGTGCATTTTGCAGCCCATGTATCAGCTATGACCTTTTTTTTCTTTGCTCTTGCATTTTGGAAAATGCTCTGAGGAATCCCGCGGGGAAGTGGGTCTCCCCAGGCTGGTATGTGGGACTCACTGCACCCGAAAGCTGGTAAGTGGACGCAGCTCTACCCACTAAACCCCGGCGAGTGCCACCTATGCCGCCCCTTTTTTTTTTTTTTTTTTCTTTTACGCCGGGAAATGCTCTGAGGCATCCCGCCTGGGGAGTGGGTCTCCCCAGGTGGGTATGTGGGACTCGCTGCGCCCGAAAGATGGTAAATGGACGCAGCTCTACCCACTAAAACCCGGCGAGTGCCAGCAGTGCCGCCTTGGTGAGGTGCCCCGGATCTGTTAAGCTAACAGGGCACCTCGACGGCTAGTCAGTCCCGCAAGGGACCGACGCCACCTCCACAGAGGGGTTGCCCCGCACCACAGAACAAACCCTCCCAACGTCGGGACAGTACAATGGGGTGAGGTTCCCATCCTCACCCCTTGCCCCCTGCTCTTTTGTCCCCTCTTCTTATAAGAGGGGTACAAAGAGCCCCCTCGGCTCAATTAGCTTCGCCCAAGGTGCTGGGCTCACCCTAGGGTACTGAGCCCCACCGCCACGACAAAGCTTGAACCGTGGTGGGGACCTATGCCGCCCCTGGTGAGTTGCCCCGGATCTGTTGAGTAAACAGTCCCTGGGGTGACCGATGCCACCTCCACAGAAGGGTTGTCCCGCACCACAGAACAACCCCTCCCAACGTTGGAACAGTACACCTCGGCTCAATTCGCTTCGCCGAAGGTGCTGGGCTCACCCTTGGCTACTAAGCCCCACCGCTAGGACAAGATCTGAACCATAGTGGACATGTATCATCCATGACCTAATATTTTTTTAAACCAGCTTCCAAAAAATGTATTTGAAGCAGCAGCAACATATAAAGAGAAGTGACTTTTAACGTATAGTATAGTTATTTTATATTTTAGCATAACCTAAGATCGTTGTAAAATAATAATAATGATACGTCTTAATGTAATCAGTTTCTAAAAGCTAGATCATGACTATTTTATCTATGATATAATTATATATTAAATAATAATAATAAATACTTTAATTCAGACCAAAGATCCATAATTGACGTTAGTAATACACACTACTTAAACTATTACCTATTTATTTAAGTAGGATTATTTTAATTTTTCACGATAAACATGTAAAACCGATTTTGCTAGCCCATAGATAGATAAAAAGTCCTACAAACATGAGACACCCAATTATAAATGTACAAACAAATAAACATATTACAAACAAATGTGGCGCTAGGTTTTTTTTATTAATTAAAACCAAAGTAATAAATGAACAAACTAGGAACAAGTTACTTTAGCAGCCAGAAATTAGTTGTTACGAAGTTCATAGCGACAGGAATTCAGCAGTGAATGGATACGGTGAAAATGATGACAACTTTTGTGTTAGAGGGAGAATTTCTGTATCATAAACAATATCACATATTGCATTGTTCAACATCATCAAAATCATGCATGATTTGCAATTGATGATTGTCAACCCTCTAAAATATTATCATCATTATTATCAAACCTTTTCCGACCACTGCTAGATATATGCCCTTCTCAATGAACTCCAAAATGGCGAGATCGTCTTCTTATCTAGTACATTCTCCCTCCTTTCCTCCCTACCCTCCGTCTTTCCGAATGTTGCCTCCACTCCAGAACGCAATTCTGCGCCATATACAATATACCTACTATTTAATATAATCGAAGAAATTATGGGGCTAACTTAGCACGGCTAGATTAACGTTATTTCATCACCATCATCATCAGCCCCTATCCGTCCAGTGTTGAACATAGGCCTCCCTCAATGAACGCCAGGACGACCGATCCCTTGCCAACACGGACCGCATGCAAAGCAGCATGACACTACCTCTTACTGGACGTTGTTTGTTAGTAAATTTATTAACAGACTCAAAAAGGAGGAGGTTCTCCATTCGTCGGAATCTTTTTTTTTCAATCATGTTTACTTTTTTCACCAATGAAACTTTCTATAAAATACAGAAACCAGGGAACCTTAAACTTTTGGTGAGCAAAGTAATTTGCACAAAACATTTAGTAACAGCGTGCTAACGATATCTTTCTCAAAATTGATTTGTGATACAATCATAAATCAAGTTCGGGAAGAAGTTGGGTTAAGTTCATACCTTCATTTTTACTCTTTTTATTGTGTTTTATGTGAAATGTGAAATCGTGAATAAAGTTTTTATCTATCTATCTATTTCTAAAATAACATAAAATCTATCTCTAAAAAAATATTTTAATTCTGAATATACTTACCGAAGCACGCTTGAGCCCGAGAATATTTTACAAAACTTTTCAATACTTTATTATTACCTTACATTATTATATCTCCATTGATAAATTACCAAATCCTCGATACTCTGGATATCAAACCCTTTTTCAATATTAAGAAATTAAAGAATGTTAATATTTCTCTAATATTTATCATTTCTAAGTTTACAAATTTTGCCGCGTTAAAAATTTACATGCGCCTTCATGTTGCCTTTTATAATTCGTTGGTTGTAGGTCGATTGGAGTCAAGTTTAAATATAAAATATTAGAATCTTTATGACTTTATGATACAACATTGTTTATTCTCAAATTTAGTACCGTTATACCCGTAGTACGTAAGTTCTTACCTTAACACTAGGTTAACGTCGGACACGACCCACGGAACTAGGTTAACGTGGTTTGTTTGTTCATTATTTAAATGCGTGACAATTCATTATATTCATAGGTGAGAAACTACGTGTGATCGAAGACTCCACAGTTGGCGGGGGGCAATCCCCCTCATATAAAATCAATAGGTGAGCCAGCTGTAGTATTAGGGCCAATACGGCATTAGCTTAGTGCATTCGAAAAAAACTATTAAGATGAAACAGTTTTTTTTTTCTTTTTTTTCGTAAGGGCTAGAGACTTTTCGGTGTGATGGCCTTTAAGCTCAATCGGTAGAGTGAGAGATGAGAACAGATGGCTCACCTAAGAAATATTCGAAAGGATACACCTCACTACACGCCCCGCAGGGGGCGCGGTTCATCGCGCGCGCTGCTCGGGAGAGCAGGATTTGGACTAGTCAAGTCCGATACGGTCGACGAATCTTTTACGGTTGAATTTAAACTATCATCCTGAGGGCCGGCCCTTGTCCCTCCCTCTGGAGAGAAGCGGATCATGCGCGGTGCCCAAGCTATCTAGCAGTAGCGTAGAGTATTCGTATCGGATTCGAACCTAAGCTATCGTGATTGATCCGGAACGATGTGTATTCTATGTGTAGGGGTCGACGTTGCTTACGACCCCGAGTCCCAAGCAGTGTGCAGGTGTATCTGTGTTGTAATTCTGTGTATGTTGTGTCGATCACGTCGCGCTTTTGCGTCGTGTAGAAGCTGAGACATTTCGTCAGCTGGATCTGTTAAAACATGCTTAGGTAACCTGTGTCTAATTGGAACTGAGCTATCCTGGGAATTCTTTACCGCGCTCATGATGACTGGTTTGGGTTGATGAAACAGTTACGTTATGGTTTACATTTTTATTAATCATATAATGTTATAGAATAAACAAGATCTCAATTTGAGTATTCATTTTCATTTTCCAGTGATAATTCTATCACGCGGACTTATATAACTTTTTTATAAGTTGTATATAAGTCCACGTGCACCCTCTCCCTAAATGATTACATTATACAGTGAAGACTATTAAGTCTTCACTGTCAGTACTTATAAAAGTGTTACCTTACTTAATAATCATTGAAGTTCCACCTGTATTTATTGTATAAAATAATTTCTTCCAGCTTTATTAATTTGCCATATCAAAGGCGTTTTGTTGGTTTCGCTCGCACAGTAGCCGTGGACGCTGGCTTTGATCTTTACATTATCGTCAGACCATTGTTCGAGAACATTGTGGTACATGGTATTGTCTATACAGTGTATTAGGTAATAAAATTGAATGAAAATACCTAAAATGATGGTCCCTGTGACTCGAAGGAATTTTGTTCGATTTGCCCCATTCTGTGAGGATTTATTTCGTAAGCTTTGTTTTCTGGAAAGAAAATCACAAAAAATTTTTAAACAAAAATTAAAACCGACTTCAAAAAAAAAAAAAAAAAAACTAAAATGTAATAAAATAATTTCCGTAATCTTTGTGCCTACAATTTATATTCAACTTGTTCTTCTACTAATATACAATCTTTGCATTTACCACGTCATTATTGTTACTTTTGGAGTCGGTGTCAGCCAAGGTAAGTAAGGAGGTAGGTACATCAAAGAATACGACACCGGCTTCAAAAGTAACAATAATGACGTGGTAAACGCAAAGATTGTATATTAGTAGAAGAACAAGTTGATTATATATTGTAGGCACAAAGATTACGGAAATTATTTTATTACATTTTAGTTTTTTTTTTTAATTTTGAAGTCGGTTTTAATTTTTGTATAAAAAATTTTTATTTCTTATTTTTTAGTGATTGCAAAATTCGATAACTGATTTTATTTGTCTGTAATATGGGTAGAACTATTAAACGCGTTGCTCAGATTAGATAGCGCTGTATTAATGAGATGAACGTAGAAAGGGTTTAAATCATTACATAACAAATGCAAAAACCGAAATGGAATTGTGTAAAACTTTATATATACATGTAATTGAAAGCAATCACGGCAGATTTGCTGCTATTCATTAAATAATTCTGTTATATATAGGTATAGAACATCACCATCACCAATATATAGGTATAGAATGGATATTATGATGACCTTGAAATACTATGATGCGCTTCCAAGGCACAGTTGTTTTTTGTTCATTTAACAACGACAAGTAAAATTAAATTAATTAAACAAAATTACATGATTTTGGTATATTATTTAGCCGTATGAACTAAGCCCAATAAAAGCTGTAAATCGTCGAGGATTCCCCTCGACTGTGTAAGGTCTCCATCATCACACATGTAATGGCGCTTATACCCAATATGGGTGCAAAGTTCTCATCAATTTAAATTAATTAAGTCCAAACACAAGGTAGCTACTGTAAACTGTTGAGGAGTTCCCTTAATTGTCATTTGTCTTCATCATCAGACCCTTAATGACAGCCATAACACATCTAAGTGTAAAGTTCTCATCATTACAAATTAATCAAGCCCAATCACAAGGTTACTGATGTAAATCGTCGAGGAGTTCCCTCGACTGTCTTTCGGCTCCAGCATCAGATCGACTCTAGACCTTCATTAAATTGTAGTCCTTCAAAACACTTTATAGAAAATATATCAAACGCACTAGTCGCTCCTATGATTTTCGAAAGTTCCCCTCGATTTCTCTGGGATTCCATCATCAGATCCTGGTTTCCTTATCATGGGACCATTTGGGAAGTATACCCTTTAGAACCAAAAAAATAATTTTTCAAATCGGTCTAGCCATCTTCGAGTAATCAGGTAACATACATAAAAAAAAAAAAGATTCTGACGAATTGATAACCTCCTCCTTTTTGAAGTCGGTTAAAAAGAACGGCAAATGACTCACAACGCGAAACAGCTTTGTTGTGTTTCGGAAAGAAGACAATATGACAGTATTATTACTCACACCGCAGACGAAAGTTACCATGTTACTTCTATAAAGATCTACAAGGTAGTAAATGGATGAGTTAGTATCGAGTAAACTCACTCATGTCATGGGCGAAGCTGACCACTTACACAGTTGGCCTATAACTAAAACAAAAATGCAGAATTAAAGTCAGCGGGTGAAGACGCAGTAGCAGCTAGTGAACTATAAAATGATTGTAGCGTGGACGCTTAGAAAGAACCGCTTTCGCGTGCGGTTTGGCGACTCAGACCTGTATATTATACGCGGAGAAAGTTTGAGCATGGCTTAATCAGTCTCACAAATAGGCCTGCCATATTATCAGCTGCGTAGATATGTCAGGAAAAACATTTCTATAAATATTATTTATATAAAGTTAATTTGTTTATAAATATTATTAATCCAAAGTAAAAATTACATCATCATTATCATCATCGTATAGTTTTCTATTTTCTAATAACGATGAACAAATTCTATATTTCATACTAATTAATTAAATTACAATATAATACTGTTCAACTATTAAATTACAAGTCTGAAGTTAACAAAATGATAGGCGAACAATGAAAGCTGTAAGATAATAGTCTAAAATAATTAAATGCGAGTAGAAACTAGAACGTGACGGCTACATTGAGGGCCGTATTAATAAATCGAACTCAGCTCAGCAACAAGTGAATAAGCCTTATTTCTTTTTTTTTATCCCAAAGAAATGCTTTTTATGTTTGCAGCCAGGATCTTTGGTAAATCCTGACCTTATGTGGTTCAGGTAGGTAGCACCTGGGAGTGCCCTACCCGTAAACTATAACAACTGCAAGCGCCATTAGCCGCATTTTGAGGGTCCCGGATTTACAGGCAACAACCTCAGCGGCAGGCTATCCCCGGCGAAGGCCAGCTACTCCTCATATATGAATAAGCCTTTTTTTCTTTTCTTTTTCTTTAACACCGGGAAATGCTTTGAGGCATCCCGCGGGGGAGTGGGTCTCCCCACGCGGGTATGTGGGACTCGCTGCGCCCGACAGTTGCTAAATGGACCTCTACCCGCTAAAACCCGGCGAGTGCCACCAATGCCGCCTTTGGTGAGGTGCCCCGGATCTATTAAGCTAACAGGGCACATCGACGGCTAGTCAGTCCCGCAAGATACCACCACTACGCCACCTCCACAGAGGAGTTGTCCCGTACCACAGAACAACCCCTCCCATCGTCGGGACAGTACAATTGGGTGAGGTTCCCATCCTCACCCCTTGCCCCCTGCTCTTCCCCCTTCTTATAAGAGGGGTACAAAGAGCCCAATTAGCTTCGCCCAAGGTGCACCGCTCACCCTAGGTTACTGAGCCCCACCGCCACGACAAGGCCTGAACCATGGTAGGGATATATGAATAAGCCTAGGTTAGTCTCAGGTAATAAATACATATATAAGAAATGTTAAAATTGTTAAAAAATATTTGACTATCACTCGACTCTCTCAATAGAGGTAAGTTATAACATGTTATATAAGATATGAAACTCTTCAGTGATCATTCATCTTTAATGCATCTTTAAATTAACATTAAGTATATTAAAGTCGTATGTACAAATTCATAACTTCAGCACGAACTAAACTTGAACATACGACGTACTCTAGTCTTAACTCAATTACACTAATTAATATATTTTAAACTTCTGACGTCCTAAAAAAATGCCTTTTATTTCGAATATTTTATGAATTAATAAATTATCTTAAATTGTTTTATTTATTCGACTTCTTTTGCTTTTAACTCCCTATATATATAAAGGGCAGGACATGAGAAAAACGTTGAGGTCGTCCAATTTGAGTCATAGCACAAAGAGTTTAATATTGAAATGATATTAAAATATTAACCAATAGAAAGAGTTAGCGCTCTGAGAAAGAAATGTGAAAGTCAATTTAATTATTATGCAACAGTTACTAAGACGTTTAAACTTTAAACGCTTCACTAACCGCAAATATTCAACAAAATTTCATGTTTCTAACTGTTATGACGTAATGATTTTAATTAAAAAATTGCTAGAAATTAAATTAAATCATGTTATCCATTATTTTTTTTGACCAAAATGAATTTTGTGCTATTATCATCAAACTTTTCTAGTCATGGGTCTCTTTCAATAAACGCCAAGACGGCTAAATGGGGACATGCTTTGAGCTTACGTCAAATATCCACAACATCTAGATTTTTACGGCATTTTCTGCCTCGCACTACAAATATATGGAATCAGCTGCCACCTATGGTGTTTCCGAACCGATACGACTTAGGGACCTTCAAGAAAAGAGCATACTCACATCTAAAAGGCCGGCAACGCACCTGCTGATCTCCTGGTATAGCGGGTGTCTGTGGATGTCGCTATTCACTTACCATCAGGTGAACCGACTGTCCGTTTGCCCCCTCTTCTATAAAAAAAAAATAGCTTTCATATAAGTGAACGAAGATTTTTTATAGAAGAGGGGGCAAACGGACAGTCGATTCACCTGATGGTAAGTGAAAAGGGACGTCCACAGATACCTGCTACACCAGAGGATCAGCAGAGGTGCGTTGCAGGCCTCTCAAATATGATTATGCTCTTTTCTTGAAGGTATTTAAGTCGTATCGGTTCGAAAACACTCGTAGGTGATAGCTGATTATATTCGTCGTGCGAGGCAGGAAATGTCGTAAAAATCGAGTTATTGGGGATTTTCAGACATCGAGATGGTGTGGTTGAAATTTGGAATTCTATGCGATGTCCAGTGGTGGAATTCTGCTGCAGGTATTAGGTAGTCCGAACAATGCCTCAAAACACTCCCCGTGGTAGATGCTGTAGAAGATGCAGAGCGATCCGACATAAAAAAAAATGCGAAGATAAAAAATTGTCAACAAAACATGTCTCAGGGAATCAGATCCTAGCTGGGCGCTATATTTTAGGCTATTGGAAGAGGTACACCACGCACTAGCTGTATTTCTTTAACATTATATAAAACACCATTGTTGTGTTAATCATGACCTGCACGCATTTCTCGAACCTCCTTCAATAAATGCCTAACATTTTTGCAAGGTAAATTAAAGAAACTAATATTTTTTATATTGATATAAATTTGAAGAATTTAAATCTAATGTCAAACCTCGTTGGAAACCGTAAAAAGTTGTTTTATTATAATATTTATAGTGACTATAAATTAAACTATTAATATTTTGTAATATATTATATGACTTGCACACTGTACCTTTTAGTTTCGCCGACGCGCCATAGATTTAATCACTTTTACGATATTTAGAAAAATCTAAAGTAATAAAGTAGATAAAAAAAAGTAGTAAAGTATGTAATATAATAAGTAAAATAACGTTTTTTTACTACTAACACTACTTACATATATATCAATGTAAAAAAATAGCTAAAAAAGTACAGCTGTTACTTTTTAACCGTCTAGTCTTAAAGTATATTCTAAAATTCTTATAAGTAAAAAGATTAGACACAAAAATATATTATACCAAGATTTTTTTAAAGAGAACTCGATATAAGTTCTCCTTATATTTATCTTTCTGCACATTTCAATTGATTTTGTGCTTTACCCATTTCAAAATTCACAGAACTTGCCCAAAAAAATCAGATCTGAAATAACAATACCCTAAACTACCCTAGAAACAATACCTCTATTAGCACATGTGTCGGCAATGCAACTTATATTTTTTCTAAAAATTTCACCATACAGACAATGACCAATACGTAAAAACTATTTCTTCACATGTGTCCGTCCATTTATCTTGGGTTAAGAATTGAAAATCGCAAGCATCTTAATCTATACATCTATATAGATACATAAAATTGGAGTGTCTGTTTGTAATATTAAAATAACCGCTTTTTATTGAATGCATATGTATACACGGTACATATACCAAGATAACATTTTTTCTGTCCGTCTGTCTGTTTGTTCCGGTTAATCTCTGAAACGGCTGGGCCGATTTTGATGGGACTTTCACTGGGAGATATTTGATGTTATAAGGAGTAACTAAGACTATAAAATAATCATCATCAATCCGGTTATGGCTGTAAATCTAAGTTAACGCGGACTAAGTACGGACAGCAGCTAGTTTAAAATTTTAATTTAATTCAATTCTTAATTCCTCTCTTAATTCCTTTGTTGTATACGCGCGAATATTATATTTAATTTATTTTATTCGGCCTTATGTTAATAAGTTTTATTAATTATGAATATGTAGTGTAGCTATCGATAGATACGCGTGGTAAAGAGAGGGAGCCCTTTGCCCAGCAGTGGGACAGTATAGGCTAGAAAATAAAATGATTAAATATAGATGTATCACATCTGCCTTGCGTCCCATGACATCCACCTTTTTTTCTTTTAGTTTTTTTCTAATACTTGTGGCCACTCGGCTTGGGTTTGGTTATTTTACGTTTGCACACAGATCACCGATTCTAATCTCACAATCCCAAAAATCTTTTTTATTATTTGTAAGAATATAATATATGTCCTGAATTTACTCGTTACATATGATACGAGCTATTGCGTATTTACCACGTAGGTTACTAAATGTTATGAAAATGTATTCATTTATCAAAAAATATTATTATACCGTATCAAATGTAATAAGGGATGTGTAATAAATTTATAGCGATCGATACTTTGCTTGAAAACATTATTGGTAACATAGCTTGAAGGAACATAATAGGAATCTAATCAAGGGCCTAACAAAGTTACGCCTAGGGCTTACTTACATCCTGTGACATTTACTTCCTCTTCGACTCTAATACTGGACTAAATGTAGTAACATTTAGTCCAGTATTATATTAATTGCATGTAAGATGAGAATGAAGTAACTTAATTAATTGTAATGTAATGAATTAGTTACTCCATGATATTTAACGAACTAGTACAACCGTAGCCAGTCAATGGATATAACTGCATCTATATATATAACTAGCGGTTGACCGCAGCTTCACTCGCGTTAACTTAAATTTACGGACGTATTGATGATGACTAAAAATAGTCATCATCAATACGGCCTAAGTGACTCCTTATAGCTATCTGCCAGTGCAAGTCCCATCAAAATCGGCCCAGCCGTTTCAGAGATTAGCCGGAATAAACAGACAGACAGACAAACAGACAGACGGACAGACAGACAAAAATTTAAAAAGGCTATTTTGGTATATGTACCGTGTATAACATCCATATGCATTGATTAAAAAGCGGTTATTTTAATATTACAAACAGACACTACAATTTTATTTATCTGTATAGATTCTTCTGTACGTGTGTATGTCACTGAACTCCTCCTAAGCGGCTGGACCGATCTTGATGAATTTTTTGTTTGTCTCCAATGGATTCAAGAACGGTCGAGATACACAAAAAAAATATATAGGTATAAGTTTCACTTTTCAAACACTACCTATGTTTCACTTCAAACGATTATGGAAAACCAGTTTCAATAAACCTTATATACAACTTTTAGAGAGTAGAAAACCTCTTCTGCTTATATTATGTCAAAAATGTCTTTTTATAATATTTTTTAAAATAAAATCGTACCCGAAACGTAGGATATATTTATATAAATAACATATACCTATCCATATAAATACCATTCATGATTTTTGTATGGGAGCCCCCCTTGAATATTAAACCCTTGAATACTAAAAACAGAATAAAATCTGTTTTTAGTATTTAGTATAGCGGCAACAGAGATACATCTTCTGTAAAATTTTCAATTCTCTAACTATTGCCGTTTATAAGATACAGCCTGGTGACAAACGGACGCACAGACGGACGTACGGACAGTGAAGTTTAAGTTCCCCTTTTACCCTTTGAGTACGAAATTTTTAAAACATGATATTAATATAGCTGCATATTATTAATCAAACTGTTAATTGTGTGTTAGGTACTTATATTTGGTGTTACAGAGCCCATACTGAATAATATAATATAATCACAATTTATAATATCGCGTCTCTCAGCGCTGGTCAATGTGACGTAGACCAAGTGAGTGGGTGGAACCTTTTACTTCTTACTGGTAATTAAATTGCATTCGAACCGGCCTTGAATAGCTTTACATTTCACCGAACATTCTAGTTCATAAAGCATTTTCGAAATCAATTTTATTAAATTCAGGTGCAATATGATATACATATTTCTTTTCATTTCTTCTAGGCTTACTGATTTAGTTTTCTCGATTTTATTAATAGGAAAAAGTTGTTGAACAATGGCCTTACTTTAGTTTTTACGGAACGGCATTTCGAACGAAAAGTCAAGGATTTAAAAGACGAGAGTACAATGTACTAGTTCGCCTACTCAACATTTGCGAGTTCCTATACACATGTGGGCCTTTAAAACGCCGCCTATATAAGTCTGCTAATGATATGATAACAAAAGTATACTTTGTTGATACATCTTTGAAGGAACATATTTGGGCAGTCACTCATTTTAAAAATGGGAAAAATTTGGGTGTATTCTAATCATTATAATATTAACTTGTCATCTCGTTAAGGCGATTCACCGGTACTGGCGGAGTAGCTTGAAAACGCTAGATAGCATTCAAGTGTTGGGAAAAAATTGAATAAAAGTGATATAGGACTGTGTAGATTTGAAAAAAATTCACGTTCTCTGTACTATCGAAAATTAAACATTTCCATATAAACATTTTATTAGTAAATTATTTGTTTTAGTTTTTTTTTAGCATTTTGTCAGGGTTTTGTATGATCTAGTAAAGCACATGTTATCGTGTAACCAATTAGCACATCCTTTAAAAAATATCTTTGTGTCT
Organism: Helleia helle; assembly: GCA_963853865.1. Taxonomy (NCBI): domain Eukaryota; kingdom Metazoa; phylum Arthropoda; class Insecta; order Lepidoptera; family Lycaenidae; genus Helleia; species Helleia helle. Next base: position 15,241,594 of record OY971420.1, read on the forward strand.
GACATTTTTTGTGAGACCATTATTTAATAATAAGTATCTGAAAAATTTGATTTGGCAAAAACTTTTTCCCGTTTCGGCTGCGGTAACTCGCCTTAAGTAGAATCATGTAAAGGTGGGCAAAATTTTGAAGAATATATTTTATGATATCCTCCATCATTGTCCACATCTCTTTGAATACTTAATATTATATTAAAGTATATTTTATCATCATCAGCCTTCCACTGCTAAACATAGGCCTCCTTCAATGAACGCTAAGACGACTGATCCCTAGCCACTCGCATCCAACACAGAACGGCTGCTGCAACTACTTCATCGCAATCAAGTAAGTACATATTATGTTACAAATTTAAGAAAAAAAATATCTAAACACAGTTTAAGCACACACTACTGAGTTTGTAAAATAAACAAACTCAATAGTGGTACCTACATAACGAATTGTGGTTAAATGAAGCCTTGACCGGTACCAGAATGTATAATAAGTATAGCAATGCCAACACAAGATAGGTGCTAACTATCAAACGGTATTTCACCTATTCATATTTAGTGGCATTCAAGTAGTCATTTTTGATGACGGACAAATAACAAAATATACATTCAAATGTTTCAATAAAAGGTATGAATTGTATCTTTTTTGTATTTATTTTCTGCTTGATTCTTATTTTATAGCACTGATAAAACATAAATAAATTTAAATATAAATTCGCCATCACTTACCCTTAGCTGAACATTTATGACTATAGGTCAAAGGAACATACTTTCAGCATAACATATTTAGAACGACATTCAAGTACTTTATACCTAGACATATTCGGATGAGTGTGGTTTGTACAACACTTCGAACATATAACCGGACAGAGTAGTGATATTCCGAAACTGGTCAGTGGTTTATATAATCAGGTGTGTATCAATAGCAGTTCAACCAACCAGTGATCTGTATGTACGTTCCATCGGCCAATCATCCATCAGTCGGCCAATCAAAGCGCAGAACCGGTGCAACATCGAATTATAAATTTGGCGAAATTTGTTTTCATACAAAACGCCTAACATTACTGCTTTATTCCGGTTATCTGCTCAATAGTACAACAAAATACTTAAGTTGCAGCCTACGCAAATACATGAATAAGCATTGTATTATTATCTTAATGTTTTATTTATCTCTCTCTATCTCTGGTCGCTCCCTCATGACTGAGGATCGTGGTCATCGGTGGATGTATGTGTTTTATTCATAAAACTGCTAAAAATGCTTGTATTGGACATCATTCACCCATAGCCAAAAGTTTATGACCCTAGGTCAAAAGAATCCGGTTTTAAAAAGAACATGTTAGTCTGAATTGATATTTTAAACATTACCCAAAAGCAAACGAAATTTGATTCGATATATTTTGATATTGGCTTTTGAAGACAATAAAATTATTATTAGCTTCATAAATTTCCCCAAAAACATAATTACAAAACCTTAGCTTTTTTTATAAATTAAATGTTATCACAACATTGAAATGCTAATTATTATTTTCAAATATCAAAAACTTTCAACACGCTAAGTAATTACGCAAAAACTTTTATGTGGCCATCACTTACAAATAATGCTTTAATATCCAATGAGTAGGAAACCACAGAATCAACGTGTCGGAGATTCCGCACCTAAAGAAAAATCCGGTCAGTTATTCCGTAACATGAAATGTATTTTTTGGGATATCCTTGATTTGACCTGACGTTTCAATACACGTGCAACTGATAGGAATAAATAATCTTTTGTAAATTTCAAAATGTTTTGTATATTTTTATTAAAGAAATACTATCAGAATATTTATTAAAATTTCTTTTGCGTTCAAAGGCGTAGGATACGCCTTTGAACACAAAAGGCTTGCAATTGTCGTATTTCATGTCATGATGTCATTTGAGTCATTGTACAATTGAGTGGACAAGGGTCGCGAATTCGGTACTATTATTATAGACAAAAGGTTTAAACAAATACCTGAACTTTATACAGAATATTTGCTGCGTAACAAAAGTGCTAATTTCTAATTAAAGTCTCATTGTTATGATATCAGAGCATATTGTCTAGTACATATAGTAATAAGTTTCTAGAAAGTTAATACAAAACATAACACCTTTTTCCCGCATATTCCATTGTGTTCATGACACCTGTAGGACATAGGAGAGTTACTAAAGCGAAAGCTTTAAGAAAATAAAAGTTTTCTTAGAACTGAGGTTTACATTTATCGGTGTACCTCTTGCCTGTGGTCTTGTAAGTTGTAACGGAGATTCTGCGAATTATTATGATAGGTTATTTTATAATTTTACATAAGATGTTAGTATTGAGACATAAAAAATCTTCAAGAGAGGTGTGTGTATGTGTACCATCCTTAATATTAAGCAATCCACAAAATATTTATTCAAACAAAAAAGCAATATCTTTATACCTAAGCTATTTAAAGCTACTATTTTTTAGGTTAGGTTTATTTTTTTAAATATACATGAGAAAGAGTTTTTTTTTATTTAACGAAATAGATAGCTTATAAATACATTTAAGTAGTCCGGTGGGAGGGAAGCGCTGTGCCGCGCTCCCGGCTGCATGGGTACCACCATCTTGCTTATTTCTCCCGTGAAATAGCTTTGCTGTGTTTCGGAGAGAAGGGCAAGACAGGCAGTGTAATTACTGGCACCGAGACTTAACATCTTATGTCTCAGGATAGGCAACACATAAATGAGTTGCCTGGGCTCGTTCCAGGTCTACTAGTTTATGTTCATGGGCGACGTCAACCACTTAATATCAGGTGGTACGTTTGCCAGTTTGCCTATCCAACTAACATAAAAAAAAGACATTAAAAATCTACGACTGACATCTGCCAGCAACTTTCCTAGGTACACCAACTTAAGCTTTATATACTGTTCAATTGAATTTCCATTAATACCAAGAATGTATGAACATTCTATTATTTTCTGCTCAGATACATTTGGGGAATATGTTGCACAGATATATTGACTACTTTGGATGCTAACAACATGATAACTATGAATGCTATATATATATATTATTGAATTTATGTCCACCAAATACTGACTGACGCTGACTGTACACGACGTGGATTTTGTCAGTCCACTGACCAACGCTGCTGGGAATTTGTTTGTGTTACCTTTAAAGAAGTATATTTATCGTAATGTTTCAACACATGACTCATATATAAGAAATGAAATCAGGTAGAAAATTAGTCTGTCGAAAACTATTATGTTCGAACTTAGATATACATTTTTGTCTCTTAGTAGGAAGTGATCAACAGCACACGTGAAGAGAGAGTGGCATGCCGCGTAAGCACTACTATAATCCCCGCAAATTGCTAATGCGCTGGAACCTTGTCGAAATGACATCCGCGTGACGTCATCCGTAACTAAAACGTACAGCTAACAAAAACATTAAGTTTTATAATTTAAATAATAATTATTGAATTAATGTTGTCCTGGAAATAGTAACCCTATTGATTGATACCCTTATGATAATTGTATAAATAGCTCTAAAATAAAACCAAATAAGTATTTGAATTATTTCCAACTAGTCCATTGAAAAGTTAAAGGAGTCAGTCCATTTCTGGTCTGGTCTTGTACAGTATACCATAAATAGAGAAAAAATACATAGATTTCAATAAAAATAAAATAAATTAGTATAAGAAACTAATTTACATGCAAAAAATAAAAATTTATTTCAAGTTTTTTAACTTGTTGGCAATTCCTAATGAATATGGCGCCCTTCAGACGGATGATTATTACTTACTAAATGTCATTTCTGACAAATGACAAACCAAATGATGACAGATGCCTATCGAACAATGACATAATTCCTTACATTTGACAGATAACGCCAAAGAATATACGTCATACGCCATTGTTTTATACACGTAGTGTTGCAAATCTTGGAAACATTAAATTATTCTACCGCTGAAATTGAGTTGAATTCATGGATATGAAAAAAAAAACAAAAACTGTTTGAATATTTTCTCACCTTCATCTCATTACCTGTACAAAAGTAGATCAACATCCCATACAATTTTGGACCGTCTCCTTTAGGGTTGCATTTCTCAGACGACGCGATTTTATTTTTTGGTGTGTAGGAGGAGTAATTATAAGCTTAAATTCAATTTTGTAGGGTCGCCAACATTGTCCTCTGGCCACCATCTCGGAAAAACGGGTTCAAAGGGTTTTTGCGTGGGTCTCGTAAACTAGCAACCCTAAAAAAAAATATGTGACATTATCTGTAGCCAACTGTCTGCAACTTTATTTTCATCACAAATTTTCTTTGGGATATACCACTTTTTTCCTGATCATTATTAAAATAAATTGACATCAGAGCAATCTTTTAGATGGTAAAACTTAACAATGGCAGCTATTGATGCTAACAGTACTAAGTGTTCGCGTTCGTTTTAGAGTAGAATATGTTTCAGCCAGTCCAAGTTAACATTATATGATTTTAAGTTAACATGGTTATTTCCATTACTAAAATCATTTAAAAATATTTCGACGAACATTTATTTCTCGGAGCTCTATATTTCGACTTTATCTACCGAATATATAAAAGTGAAAAACATGGTAAATATCCCGTATTAAATAATTCTAGCAAGTTAACCTTATCTTACAAAGTTAATAAGCGACTACCGGTGGTATAGTATTCCTTGTCCTGATATATTATGTATTGATTTTGAAACAACTGTTGACAAAACGGACGTGAGTGGAAGCCGTTAATGTTACGTCACTTCGGTAGTCAAAAAATCACTCAGGTAGTATTACAGCATACATATTACATACTCATAACAAAATAATAATGCAATTCAAGTGACAATGTACTTACATAAGAAATCTGTTCGGAAAAAAACTACATTACAGTGCTGTGACTATGTGCAGCATAGAAAAGACAAACATACATATATCTACCGGTGGGAGAGATGCTCTGTGCCGCGCTGCTGCCGGGTACCACTATCCTGATTTTTTATCTTGTGAAACAACTTTGTTGTGTTTGAGAGAAAAGAAAGACAGTGCAATTACTGGTACCGAGACTTAACACATAAATGAGTTGCCTTTTTTTTTTCTTTTACGCCGGGAAATGCTCTGAGGCATCCCGCCTGGAGAGTGGGTCTCACCAGGTGGGTATGTGGGACTCGCTGCGCCCGAAAGAAGGTAAGTGGACGCAGCTCTACCCACTAATATCCGGCGAGTGCCACCAGTGCCGCCTTTGGTGAGGCGCCCCGGATCTGTTAAACTAAGAGGGCACCTCGACGGCTAGTCAGTCCCGCAAGGGACCGACGCCACCTCCAAAAAGGGGTTGTCCCGCACCACAGAACAACCCCTCCCAACGCCGAGACAGTACAATGGGGTGAGGTTCCCATCCTCACCCCTTGCCCCCTGCTATTTTGTCCCCCCTTCTTAAAAGGGGGGTACAAAGAGCCCCCTTGGCTCAATTAGCTTCGCCCAAGGTTACTAGGTAGTACTATCCCAGGTAGGGTAGGCCACCCTGGTCTACTAAGCCCCACCGCCACGTCAAGGCCTGAACCATGATGGGGATAAATGAGTTGCCTGGGCTAATTCCAGATAAAATAGTTTACCCACCGAGGATCAAGTCTTGCCGTGGCGGTGGAGCTCTTCAATAGCTTAAGGTGAACCCGGCACCTGGGGCAAAGCAAATGAATCGAGGAAGCTGCTCCTTGTACCTCTCTTATATACATAGGGATAAGGGGCGAGGATCAAAACCTCACCCCAATGTACTGTCCCGACGCTGGGAGGGGTTGTTCTGTGGTCCCGCACCACAAAAGGTAGAGATGGTGTCGGCCAACTTGGGCCGGCACGACCGGGCTGGTATCTCTCGCTTACATAACACCAGCGTCAAGTGACAGCTATGCTGTCGCATTTTGTGCGGTTTGTGAGTTTCCGGTGGCCCATTGGGGGGAAAACGAAATACATCTACATAATCTCTGGCTGTGCAGATGTTTGGGCGTCGGTAGTAAAGTCGTAGCTAAAGCTTCGACTGTTCGTTTGCCCTCCTATGCTATGAAAAATAATGCAACCTGTTCAGACACCCTGGCCCCTTCCCATCTACATGGAACCATCAACAGAGCTGGTGCGGCTTGTGAAGCGGCTGAAAAAGCTAAAGTATACAAATACAGGGGTCTAGGCTCCGAATATGATTTTGTCCCATTCGGTGTTGAGACCCTTGGTCCGTGGGGTCCTAGCAGTATAAGGCCTTTAAGGAAATAGCAAAAAGTTTAGTCGACATCACAGGAGACCGAAGAGCTGGCAGCTACCTCGGACAAAGAATTAGTCTAGCAATTCAAAGGTGGAACCTTGCCTTAAGGGACTCCTTTTTAGTTTTTTTCCTTTTTTAGTTTTTTTTGTATATTTTAAGGTTTTTAGTTTTAGGTTCTTTGCACTTTATTGAGTCTTTATATTAGTATAATCTCGCTTTAACATATTTATAAATGAATTTAAACTTATATTGTAAAATAGTAAGTCGTAGTTAATTAATACGCCTAAGGCAATAATTACGAGACTAACGAATAACTACTTTCAAGATAATTAAAATCCTTTTCACAAAGTACTCACTTTATTTTACATGTATCCGGTACAAACCATTACTCTCATATATTATATTTAACATAATACATAATCCTTGTTTTTATATAATTTCCTTATACTTGCATAATATTAAATATTACATCGTACTGCCTGAGGCAGTACTATCCCCACCGACAATCGGTCACTCAAGAGCCCTTCATCATTCCCTACCACAGATTTTATAATATTTCGCCCCGCCAGGCGCCACAAACGAACTTACAACTACCTACTACTACCTACACTAACAAAACTATTAAAATATTTACTTTCATATAACGGAAATCATGACACTACTAAGTAGATTCTGAAAATAGGAATACTTGCTAAATGAATTTTAAGATAGTTAATAGAATCAGGCGTTACTTTGCGGAAATCCATTATATAAGATTAAATTATAATTTAATTAGCAATAATCCCGCAAAACACGCAGTCTTTACTGCAAATGTGTGAGTGCACGCATATGCATGCATATAGCACCGCCCTCCTTTCCCACACTGCATATGCGTACACTCGCATGCACCACCACCCCACATGCACCACAACCACAGTAAAAGACTACCACCACACAATCTACGCACGTTTCGCCCCGACACCGAGGCATCCTCAGGATGTAGACTCTACGACTAGCAAAGTGCATGCGAGTGTACGCATATGCAGTGTGGGAAAGGAGGGCGGTGCTATATGCATGCATATGCGTGCACTCACACAATTGCAGTAAAGACTGCGTGTTTTGCGGGATTATTGCTAATTAAATTATAATTTAATCTTATAAAATGAATTTTATTTTCTAAAAGGCTTTACTTTAAATAAGAAAAAACTGACAAACTCGATAGCGCAGGGACACAATATTTGGAATCTCTTTGAAACGGGGCAAGTATTGAAGGACTTCTAACAGACGAAAATGCCTACCATCGAGGCATTTTCGTCTGTTAGAACCGAACTCAGGCAGATATGATGAACCACGTAGTCGTCATGAATGTGTAGTGCGTTCTAACCGGTGGGAGGGATGCGCTTGCATACTGCTTTTTTTCTGGTAAACAACTTTACTATGTGTCGAAAAGAAAATCAGGACAGTCTTTTCAGAAAACGAGTGAAGAGTGAGGTTTTCCATTCTAGCCAGTTGTCCCGTCCTAACCTTTTATCAACTTCTTCTTATAAGAGTGGTACAAAGAGCAGCCCCTCTGCTGGGTGCTGGGTTCACCTTAGGCTACTGAGCTCCACCGCCACGACAAGGCTTGAACCATGGTGGGGATGGATGACTGATTTGCCTGAGCTAGTCTCAGGTTAACTTGTTTGTGTTCATGGGCGACGCTAACTAATGCCATCACCCCAGCAAGCCTTGTCGTGGCGCTGAGGCTCAGTAGCCTAGGGTGAGCCCAGCACCTTGGGCGAAGCAAATGAAACCAAGGGGCTCTTTGTGCCTCTCTTATAAGAAGAGGGGACAAAAGAGCAGGAGACAAGGGACGAAAAATGGGAACCTCACCCCATTGTACTGTCCCAACGTTAGGAGGGGTTGTTCTGTGGTGCGGGAAAACCCCTGTGTGGAAGTGGCGTCGGTCTCTTGAAGGACTGACTAGCCGTCCAGGTACCCTGTTTGCTTACCAAATCCAGGGCACCACACCAAAGGTGGCATTGGTGGCACTGCCCGGGTTTTAGTGGGTAGAGCTGCGCCCACTTACCACCTTTCGGGCACAGCGCCACATATCTCAGAGCATTTCCCGGCGTAAAATTATAAAAGCTGCTACCATCAGGTGGTGTATCTACCCGTTTGCCTATTCAAGTAAAATAAAAAATAATATGCAATATCCTTAACTAGTTTTACGATCATAACACATTCCCCAGCGAAAACACCAAAAAGGTTTTTTGACCATTTTCCGAGGAATAAAAACATAAGCGAATACTTGTGATACAATTGGCTAATTTTAGTGAAATTCCTTATAAATGGAGTCCACCGACGTATCCAGGGGTAGAACAAATAGAAGAGAAGAAAGATGCAAAATTACTTGTGTATTCAAAGCGTATCTACGAATTTTAATTCCAATTTAATCAACTCAACAAAATCTCTCAGCCTCACGAATCTTACAACCCGTTTGAAATGGCTTTCATTGTTTACCCGTTACATGTCACATGCATGACAGCCAACGTCATTGTTGGCGCCACCTTTTATCTCAAGGTGGGCAACAACAAGTCTCAGCAATAATAAAGGATAGGCCAGACTTATCAATACATAGGTGACGTCACGTTATCAAATTGCATGTCCGTCGATCTCTAAAAATATAAACCTAACAAGCGTATATAAGCTTATGTAAAAAGAGACTGGCATTCAGACTGCCAATAGAAGTTAAAACTTATAATTAAGAATTATGACGTCATAAATGGACGACCTTTGTGGCTCGATAGTTAGCGCGTTGGCGCTCAAGCCGGAGGTAGCGGGTTCGAATCCTGCCAGGGAACACAAAGTTTTCTGTGTTCCTGGGTCATGGATGTGTATAAAATATAGGTAATATGTATATAAAAAATCTTAAATATAATATGTATAGTATCATTAAAAGTATTAGATATATTTCCGTTGTCTGGTACCTGTAACACAAGTTCTTCGAAAACTTACCACGGAAACAGATTGACGTGGTGTAAAAAGCGTCCATAGATGTTATTATAAATTTTATATTGGAAGCGTTCGGTGACGATGTCGCGAGTTCCATGTTTTTTGTTCATACAAAAAGTGCTCAACGCGCTTAAGGAAGTGTTCACTGGAACAACAAATATAACAACACTATATAGGTTTTCAGATTGCTTCATTTACTTATGTTGCGAGACCTAGCTTCTCGCGAAATTTCATTATATGTCAATGGGAAGTATATCCTATAGGTATTTTCTACCCGACGGTGACGCCAGGAGGACGTGTGTTCGAAGACTTCACAGTTGGCGGGGGGCGACCCCCCTCATATGAAAATCAACAGGTGAACCAGGTGGCACACCACCAAACCGATGTAGCATTAAGGCCAATAGGCCATTGCCTTAGACAATTCGAAAAAAACCTATAGGTTTTGACAGAAGGACGGATAGAAGCGGTGGATGCTACCACATTATCATTATTTTTATATAATGAAGTTATAGGTAATATGCAAAATTTCAATCAAACATAACCACAGAACACGATTAATAATTTAATAATTAATAATATAATTTGTGTTTTCAACGGTAAGTTCAACTGCCAACATTTTGACAGGTTGAATTCTGCTATTGGAACATGTATGAAGTAAATTACTAACTCTCCATTAAAACACTGCACTTTTGATCTAATTGTAGTACAGTTTACAACAATTGGAGAGTGAAACTGATAGGAGGATTTAATTGGGATGGGCAACATTCAGGAAGTATAGTCATATATTCTCACGTCATATAAACCACAGAATTTGAAAACGAAAGTCTTCAATGCGTTCTTCCCGTGATGACTCACGCTGCTGACAACTAAATTTACGACTGGTACGAAAGTTTTCCATAACTCAACGTGTAATGAAGCGTGCTATGCTGGGTATTTCCTTGGCAGATAGAGAACGATACCGATGTCACGCAAAAATAAGCTCGTTGAAGTGACAGTGTCACACACTCAGGAGTATGGATGGCCGATGGGTCAATAAGGTTCAAGAGTGGAGGCCGCGTTTAGGTAGACGAAGTGTAGGATGACCTCCGTACAGTGGCCGGTTCGTGTTGAATGCGAGTGGATGGATAAAGGCCGATGATGAGGCCATAATACAAGTAACAAAGAAAATCCACATAATAAGAAAATTATACTAAATGTTTGCTTACTTTAATATGACTTTTCCAGGATTTATTTGCGTATTCTAATGACGAACTTTTCTATTATTATGAGTTGTTTATCCATTTTAATTAGACGTAAAAAAGTTTTAAACATTAATTATTTACTCTCAAATTAAGAAAAAAATCTGAAGAAAAATCCCGATTTTAATTATTCATTTCGATGTAAAGCAAAAAATAAACGTAGGAGTCTATTTATTCCGAGAAATGTTTTTCTGGTGTTAATTAAGATTAACTAAGGACATATTTTTTGTTTTTCTAGTTGTTGTTCTTATCACAATTTCTACTAAGACCTTGTATCGGTCGATTCAAGAACGATTCGACAATAATATAATAACAAATAAAATATAATAACATTTTTGCTGTAAATTAAGATAGAGTAGTAGGGGGAGAGTTTACTATTTTGTATCCATTTGTTTGTGTCATTCTGTATTTCTGTACTTGTAATTCATTCTACAGTAAGCATACTGTTTTTCTCCCGTGAAACGGCTTAGCTGTGTTTCGGAGAGAAGGGCAAGACAGGCAGTGTAATTACTGGCACCGAGACTTAACATCTTATGTCTCAGGATAGGCAATACATAGATGTGTTGCCTGGACTCGTTCCAGGTATACTAGTTTATGTTTATGGACGACGTCGATCACTTACCATCACGTGACTCATCTGCTGGTTTGCCTATCCAACTACCTAACATAAAAATAGTCAAGGTACTACAGAATATGAAAAGGTTTACTACGTATTTATAAACCGTATATTCTGATTAATATACTTTGATTGACATCCACCTCCTTTCAATCAATATTAATACAAATATTTTACATCAAACATATTTTTATTGGATTTCTATGCAATAAATATAATTTTTTGAAGCTGTGTTTGTCAATCACGATGTTATTAAAATGACCTGTAGTCATTCAACATGAGTTACATAAAATTCACAAGTTTCAAACGAGAAAATTGGATTTTTGACCGTTGTAGCGTAATACGCAATATATTCAGATTTAAACCCTTTTAAAAATAATATTTGCCCTATGTTCATCATCAACAGTCTTTATCCGTCCACTGGTGAACATACCAAGATCTTGACCCCTTATCACTTACATTCAACACAGAACGGCCCCTGCATGGAGATCGCCTTTCTACTTGGTTAATGGCCGACCAACACTTCCTAAATTATTATAAGTATGACTGTCATGTTGGTCTAGCAGTTAGTGACCCTGACTGTTATACAAGGTCGTGGGTTCGATCCCCATCCAAGACAAATGTTTGTGTGATGAGCATGATCATTTGATCTGTGTCTGGGTGTAATTTATCTGTACTTAATAATTTATATGTATTAAGAAATATATAAGTATTTATCGGTTGTCTGGTTGCCTTATGAACAGACTCTGTCTAGTTTGGGATCAGATGGCCTTGTGTGAGTTGTCTCGACATATTATCATTATTATAAATATGCCCTGTGTTAGGATGTTATAATTAATATAAGTTTTTTCATTCAAAAATTCGGTAGTAATAAGTAAGTTATCCGGTAACAATAATGTTATATAACCTCGTTCTTTAGCGACTTAGAATGAACGCAGTAGATAGGGACTTCAAATTTTTCGAAAAATAAATCTCACCACGGGTCTGTTTAATGTGCGATCGATAAATTTTAGTTCTACCTATTACTAATCATCATCATCAGCTTTCCCACCATGGTTCAGGCCTCGACGTGGCGGTGGGGCTCAGCAGCCTAGGGTGAGCCCAGCACCTTAGACAAAGCTAATTGAGCCGAGGGGGCTCTTTGTACCTCTCTTATAAGAAGAGGGGACTAAAGAGCAGGGAGCAAGGGGCGATGTCTCAGAGCATTTCCCAGCGTTAAAGAAAAAAATAATCATCATCAGCTTCTATCATTCCACAGCTCAACATAGGCGTCAGTAAACGCCAAGACGACCGATCCCTCGCCACTCGTATCCAACACGGACCGGTTACTACACGGTGATCTATACATCTATACTAATAATATAAAGCTGAAGAGTTTGTTTGTTTGAATGCGCTAATCTCAGGAACGCTATTTTAACCAGCTCTTACCGGTGGGAGGGAAGCGCTGTGCCGCGCTCCCGGCTGCATGGGTACCACCATCTTGCTTATTTCTCCCGTGAAACAGCTTTGCTCTGTTTCGGAGAGAAGGGCAAGACAGGCAGTGTAATTACTGGCACCGAGACTTAACATCTTATGTCTCAGGATAGGCAACACATAAATGAGTTGCCTGGACTAGTTCCAGGTATACTAGTTTATGTTCATGGGCGACTTCGACCACTTAACATCAAGTGGTACGTTTTCCAGTTTGCCTATCCAACTAACATTAAAAAAATAGCTATAGCCTTTATTTCTCAATAAATGGGCTATCTAACACTGAATTTTTTTTAAAAATCGGATTATCAAATCCTCCCACCGGTGATAGCTGGTTATATAACATCACGCTGTGACCAATATAGGTAATAGTTACTACTTACTAGTAAATAATAATAATAATTGTTGTTTGTCTTACAAATCACACTGCTATGGTAAACTTATATCGATCGTGACCTATGCCAGATAACGGAAATAACTCTGTGTACAAAACACACTTCCATGACCTCGGTACAGATATTTTTTGTCATAACGTAATTGTATAAACCTTAACGGGATTCAAACCCGCGACCTCCGTGGGTCAGGCACACTATTTATAATTTATAATTTTAAATAAGTTCTTAAATTAAGTGAATTTTTATCAATGTAAGGGCGCGGCTCCACCTCGGCGCACGGAGAGGCTAGGCGAGTTTCTCAAGTTTCATTTTGCATGTAATTTTTTACACTGCAACGCACGAACACGCTACGCATTAATTGATTAATTTATATTTTATTGCAATTATTGACATTTTAACACACTTGCGTAGTTCTCGTACTCTCTCTCTGCGTTCGCCGCGCCGCGGTAAAACTGCCCGCGCCTTTAGTGCCTTTTCACCTATGCTTTTCATACGTCCCGGTTGCCGGGTTGCCGGCGCCGGCTACCCGGCAACCGGGACGCCGGGAAATGCTCTGAGGCATCCCGTGGGGGAGTGGGTCTCCCCACGCGGGTATGTGGGACTCGCTGCGCCCGACAGATGGTAAGTGGACGCAGCTCTACCCACGTGGCGAGTGCCACCAATGCCGCCTTTGGTGAGGTGCCCCGGATCTAGTAAATAAACAGGGCACCTCGACGGCTAGTCAGACCTGCAAGGGACCGACGCCAGCTCCAACGTCGGGACAGTACAATTTGTAGTACCCCTCTTCTTATAAGAGGGGTACAAAGAGTCCTCTCGGCTCAATTAGCTTCGCCCAAGGTGCTGGGCTCACCCTAGGCTACTAAGCCCCACCGCCACGTCAAAGCCTGAACCATGGTGGGACGAAATACCCTAGCCCTAATTAACGATAGTCAACATCAACATTTATAATTAATTAAAAACAACCTGATAATATTTGTGAAAACAATACAAAAATCCGAAGTGGCATCAGAAAATCACAAAACAACTCCCACACAACAAAGGTTTAATTCCATCAATTTTTGTTTCTGTTACCTGCCTCCGTGAAAAACGGCAAAAACAAAGCAAACGTACACGGAACTGTTAATAAAGTTTAACGAAATTCATGTTTCGTGGACTACCAATTAAATCCGACCTTTATGCATCGATATTCCGCGCCCTTTGATCTCGATCACGCCTGCACCAAATACGAAATTTCTTTGGGTCACGTTGAAATGGACATATGTTAAACAAGGCGGACTGGTTGACCTTCGTTCACTCGGTGTAGCCGAGCGGGTTTTTATGTATCATAATTGTCTTTTATACAATATTTTATAAGAATTTATTATGAAACTAGCTGTTGCAGCCGCAGCTTCGCCCGCGTTAACTTTTATTTATCATATGATAATGATAATTTTTCTATTTTTCTATTTTTGGTAATATATCTACAGGGGGTATAAGGCTGTGTTTTTAATGTAAGCTCCTAAGCGGCTTAAATTTTTCCGACTGTCACAATAATTATCCAACTATTTATCAATTTATACAGTCTTAGTAATTTATATACTATAACCTGCCTCAGGAATTACTCTATCTCATGTTGACAACAGCATAAAAATCCATTTAGATAGTTAGTATGTATGATATTGAAAGGATTGGTTTCACTGAGTTTGTTTCGCCGGTTCTTCTCAGTGGACTAGTTTTGGAACCGGTAGTAGAGTCATTTGACGTTCAATAAGCTACTTTGACGTACAACATTGAATAAAATTATTTTTATTTTATTTTATTTTTTATTATAGTAGGCACCTATTTTTTTATTAAATCGCATACAGACAGACAGACGCAAGGAAGGACTTTGTTTTATATTATATTTTTTGTTTTTATATTATATTTTGTTTTATATTCTCGATCGGCGTTGCTTTCGCGTGCTCTTGTTTCAGTCATTCTCTCTCGCATGCGGTTTAACCGGGACTCTCGCTCCTCAGCAGATTCTTGTGATCTAACTAATCTCATTCGCTTAGCGTATTTCATTGTAGCAGAAAGAGAAGTTTTATTTCTGGAAGGCATCGTCTTCCGGATTATAACTACGGTTATACTGTATTAAAAATATAGAAATCTTTAAAACTACCCTTATTGAAAAATAATCACCTAGCGCCTAATGACCTAGGCGCCTAGAGAATGAAAATTAATAACTAACCAACTTTACCTATTACCTTTATTGAATTATATATTAATAATTAACTAATACCTATACCAAAGATTATTTTTAAAAACTAAATAAATAAGTGGAAAAGATAGAGGGAGGCATTTGCCCAGCAGTGGGACAGTATAAGCTAGGGGAAAAAAATGCCTACGTACGGTATATATGAATGAATAATCCTACCTTTTTGACGTGACAGCGTCTTATAATTCGATGGAGCCGGCGGCACCCTGAACATATAAGGGTGCCTTATAACCCGGACCCGGCAGATCCCCCGATCGGCCGCGCACAGGTCCCTCACAGCGGTGCAACCGCCTGTTGCCCCCGTGCACTCCTACGGGAAGAGGCGCCAGTGTGCTCTCTCTCCCACTCAGCCTCCTCCTTCTGCGACATCACTACCTTGCAGACTTAAGGAGAGGACCGCCTGCCATGCGCTCTCACTGTCAATCATCGCTCGGAGGACCGCAGGGAGCGACAGGTCCGCGCCCACTTCAGCTAAACAGTCTTAAATATACTACCTTTACTTTATTTTGTTAACTTTAAAATCTATTCCTACACCATATATAACAATGATCCCGTTTAACTTACGTGGAAATCTTTACTAGCTACCTTTCCAACATTTTTGAATCTCCGTTTCCATTTAAGTATTTCAAAAGTTTTATTTGCGCCTGATCTTCGACTACTTTACTTTACTATTTTAATGTACACGGTATGTTAATAATGATACATAATAAATTGTTGTATTGATTTATTCTAGTTGAAATTTTGTTGATCAGGCACGAACCAAATTTATATTTATTATTGGAAGCACCCTGTGGTTTTACCCGCACTCTTCCCATTCCCGTGGGAATATGGGATATAGCCTATATGTTATACTGATGTATAAGCTATTTTATTGTAGATTCATAAAAATCATTTCGTAGTTTTTGCGTTTAAGAGTAACAAACATGAATACAAACTTTCACGTTTATAATATTAGTGGGAAGTAGGATGAATATTCATCCTACTTCCCACTAATATTACTAGAACAGAACAGCTAGTATTCATATATGTAAATACTAGCTGTTCAACACAGTCTCGCATATATCGCAGGATACAGTGTGTCCTGTAAGGTAATACCAATACCCTATATATACCAGTGTCGATAATTTTTAACAGAAAAAAATATGGTAGGACGAAATCCATAGGTAAAGGAAGAGAATATAACAAAAATTAAAAGAAAAATAATTTACACGCGATTTGAGGTCGGGAAAGTGGAAAGGAGTACTTGTTTTTTTGTATTTTCCAAGAAAATGTATAGTAGGTGCTAATGTATATTTTTACATCATCAAAAAGTAGACATTTAAAATATCTGACTTTAAAAAAAGTCAGATATTTGAATTGAGATTATTACAGGAAACTATTTAATCGTGTAGTTTAGATTATGTCAGCTCTGATAAATGTTCCCCTATTGAACCAACAAAAAAAGTATGTTTTTGATGATTTTTGCTATTTGGATAGACAAATAGACAGACGTGCCGACTGATGGTGAGTGGTCAGCGTCACGCATGAACATAAACGAATACAGCCACCTGCCACATAATCTTCAATTAAAGTAAGATCGGGAGTCTTAATGTTGCGAAATATTAACCAACCTCGTCTTTGTAACGACTCACGGCTAGAAGTGAAAACATTGCTGAACAATATGACGTACCATTTCAATTTAAACGATCTTAATTTCCAGTGCGGCTTGCTTTCGCTAAGACCAAAACCTAAGCTTCACTTATGGACAATTATATTATTCTTTTTATTGTATGCCTGCTCCTGCGTTGGAAGAACGCCGGCTCAATCAAATCAAACAAAAAATATCATGTACCATAAATCATTCAAATGATTACATTATTATTAAAATCTCCCAGTGTACGAAAAAGAAAACTCATGTTTCTAAGTAATCGTATGATTGACATCAAAACAATAAATAAAGTTCTCTGAATTACTTTCTATTTTCCTCAAACAACTTTTGACAGAACGAAGTCTGTCGGGACAGCTAGTAAATAATCCCCAAAAAGGTCACGGTTTATCGTGGCGGTGGGGATAAGGTGAACCCAGCATCTTGCACCTTGGGCGAAGCCAAGTGAACTGACGGGGCTGCTCTTTGTATCGCTTTTATTAGAAAAGGGGATGAGGGCCAAGGATGGGAACCTCACCCCATTGCATTAGGTCCCGAGTCTGAGAGAGGTCGTTATGTGTTGCGGGACAACCCCTCTGTGGAGGTGGTGTCGGTTCCTTGAGGGACTGACTAGCCGTCGAGGTGCCCTGGGGTTCTTTGTACCCCTCTAAAGAGCAGGGGGCAAGGGGCGAGGATGGGAACCTCACCAAATTGTACTGTCCCGACGTTAGGAGGGGTTGTTCTGTGGTGCGGGACAACCCCTCTGTGGAGCTGGCGTCAGTCCCTTGCAGGACTGACTAGCCGTCGAGGTGCCCTGTTTGTTTACATGATCCGGGGCACCTCACCAAAGGCGGCATTGGTGGCACTCGCCGGGTTTTAGCGGGTAGAGCTGCGTCCACCTTACCATATTTCGGGCGCAGCGAGTCCTACATACCTACCCGCCTGGGTGTCACCTCTCCCCGCGGGATACCTCAGAGCATTTCGCGATGGAGAAGATCAAAAAGTGATTTATGTCAGTACGTAAATCAATACAAAACCAGCCGTTAAATTGTTCGCATTACAATATAAACCGTTATTGGCCCGAAACGGTCATTAACAACTCAATTTTATTTTTCATCAACTGATTATGCACGGCTATCGTTTAAAATAAAAGTCTCTCCGCTGTTCGTCTACATGACATCAGCAAGGGTAAATTGTTATCTTGTGAACATGGTATTGTATACATAATTTTAAGCTAAAATATGACGTCAAATTAAGGTTGAAGCACGTGCCATACTTACCGAGCCAAGTGTGATTTTGACTAAGCTCGTATCATAGAACGATAACAGGATGTAAGTTATTGTCGTTTACATTTTACAATTTGTTGAGATACATAAATATACAATAGCAATACTACTGAAATTATACATGAAATTTTTGGGACGCCCAGGGCCGTCTTTCCCACTGGGCACTTTGGGCACGTGCCCAGGGCCCCGAAATCAATGGGGCCCCATTATTACTACCAGAATATGATTGAGCGATATTACAAAAATGATTGCTGATAAGAATACCTAGTACTGCCCTTATTACTTGGTTTATTCTTCTCTAGTCCAAAAATCAGGATCACCGATCTTAAAATTGTTGTTTTCGTCGGGGCCCCATTATCCTACTGCCCAGGGCCCCCAACAGGTTAAAGGGGGTATAGGGCACGCCTGTTTTTAAATAGACCCGTGTCTAGCAGCGGATGTGACGAGATGATGATGAAGATGTTAACGTGAAACATACCTAATTTTAATTGATTGAAATTTCATGAACCAATTACGTTTTAAGATAATTATTTTGCAAATCGGCTAGCCACCACAAATGCCGCCTTTGGCGTTTGGCATTTGTGGTGGCTAGCCGTATTAATAAATCGAACTCAGCTCTGAGAGCGATCTCAATCACGCTCTTGAGATTGTGTTCTAATTAATAAACCGAATCTGAGTTCACATTGTAAGATCCCGTAATCACTTGAGTGACGTCGTATTAATAAATCAAACTCTTATATAGTCGTATTAATAAATAAGCACTTAAGAGAACTCTTGAGATCGCGCTCAGGTGCGTCTTTGCTGAGTGCAGTCCGATGGTGACTTGAGTGCATGCATTGTCAAGGTTCTTGTTCAATTTATGCTAACTATGCAAATATGGAAAATATTATAAACGAAATTAATTACTACGAAGCTATCGAGCACTACGATGATATTAATTTATGGCCCAGCAGAATTCGTTTGCCAAAAATTTACATAAGGAACGCCCAAAATCCCTTTCAAACACCTACTGAAAATTTCAAGAAAAGGTACAGATTCAGTCAAGAATCTGTTTTATATATAATAATAATATGTAGGGATAACTCGCACACGGCCATCTGATCCCAAGCTAGGCAGAGCCTGTTCTTATGTCAACCAGGCAACTGATATATATACTTACATATTTCTAAATATTTCTAAATATGTAAGTACATATTATAGAAAAATTACACCCAGACACAGAACAAATAATCATGCTCATCACACAAACATTTGTCCCGGATGGGAATCGTACTCACGACCTTCTGGTATAGCAGTCAGGGTCACTAACCACTAGACCAACAGGCCAGTCAATAACATCTTTAATTAGAGGACACGTACAAAAATTCGACATCAGAGCTCTTCCAATAGCACCAGAAATGGCAGTGCTCTTGACATTAAGGTTCTATGCATTGACTATAGAGTATAAATATAGCCATAGTTATATTTAGACCATAGTTTTGAGATTCTTTTTTTCCTTTTACACGACTACAAAATTATTTAATCTACAATAATTACTTCTATATTTGTTATAAATAATGGTTTCCAAGCCAACGTTTGACAGCGGATCAATTTATAAGATCATTATCTTTTTATCTTTTTTATTTCACGTCAAAGTGACGCTTAGTTGAGTGCAGAATCGCAAAATCTGAAGATGCTGAACTTGAAACCGATCTCAAGTGATACGCGCTCAAAATCCGTCTATTAATTAGCCACGAACTTGAGATGCTGTCCGAATCTTGAGTGTAACTCAGGTGAGATCGATCTTGAGACCAGTATTGAGATCGAACTATTAATACGTACGTACGGCCCTTAGAGTTGAGACATAGCATTTAGTGTCTCAAGTTGGACAAGGCAAGGATAAGTTGTCAGAATGTTGCAAATGAGAGCTAGGCCCGCGTGAAAAATTCTAAAATCATGGGTGAAGGTTATTATAATAATTAATAATATCACTTCATCTGACTTTATGGGTAGATCTATTTAGACGCTATCATATAAAGTTGAAACGATACAAATATTTAATTAATAATAATTTAATTAGGTGTCTTAGGGGAGAGACAAAACAAATAATTGCCTGTTTGTATAGTCTATCGTTAAAAGAAATCCATATCTCACAATAGCCGGACGCAATACCTATATATCATTGACAATGTATTTCAAAGGGTAAACTCACAGCGTAGTACAAGTTCGAAAAATCCAATGTCTTTTGTGATTTTGTTGGAAAAAATATAATCACTGTTTGATTTATAAATAGCCTTAACAAATGATATTAAATTTGAACAGAACTGTACTTCTCAGAGAATATTTTCTATAGTAATCGCTGCATCATGAAAACAATCGGGTGCGGTGATCGATCCATTGATTGTGAGGCTATTCAACGATGTTCCCTATTTAAGACTATCTATGTGGTAAATGTTGGATATGCATGCGTGCATCTCTTTTAACACGCAGCATATTATTCATACCCTACACAAAAATAAAGAACGCATAATCCATAAATGAAATGGTTGTCTATTGTATATATTACATTAATTACTACGTCTCACTGTAAGTGTGTGAGACCTACACATAGAAATATTAAGAACAGTGGTCTCACATAAAATAAATATTCTTTCATATCCGATCTATTTCCTGTATACCTTATTAAGAAGTGTCCTTTGGCTGAGTATATAATACCGGTATTATTAAATCAAAAAGCATTTTATCAAGAAATGCCGAGAAAAGACGTCCATTTATATATGAATATTTCAGTTTATTTGATTTGATTGCATTTAATTAAAATCGGATCTAGTATTTATGCTATATTAATTAAAGCTCAAACGTCGCGGTGCACTGAAGTCAAAGAGATAATAAGACCGATATTATTGATATCTGTTCTTTTATGTCATCATCATCATCATCGTGATACATTGAATTAACTACGTCCCAATCATATATCGCCGCCGCCAATTGTACCGTAAAACACCACCTCCCTTGTTAGAGGCGATAGCCTTGTTTCCATTCTCACCATCCACACAATATGGCGGGTTGTGTTTATTGAAAATTTGGTAGTGACTTCCCGCTTTCCACTTACACAAATAAAATCGATTAAATAAGAAAAAAGCCTATTAATATGCTATGTCTATTATTTTTTTTATTCATTTAATTTTTAAGAGGCCTTAGTATACAAATTAGTAACTATGCCGGCCTCATAGTTACATACGGAAAAAACAACAAACAATTAAAAAACACCTACTTAAAGTAACAAAAAGTTATGATGTTATATGTAATTTACAAAAATTCACTTACATACCTATAAAATTTAAGAGTCTTATTTGAACATGGCTGACCTAAATACACATTTAATGTGCCCATATTACAACCCTCAAATAAGGTAATGCGATCTCTTAGCCTGGCTGTTCTGGCATGCTATGTCTATTTAAAAACCAGTAAAAGACATTAAATTTCCAATTTGTCAGTTTTGTATTGAATGTTCTAGACAAATCATTATACGTTCCATTCCTAAACGTAATGCTACAGGATGCAATTTAATCCAGGGTGATGGGAAGCCCCTATTAATACAATTGCCTTAGATTCTTCGCTCAAATACTATTTCAAGTAATGATACTTTGAGGTTTGTGTTTACTCAGGTACTGAAGTGCTCAGCGTCCTGAAATTGTTGAGATTGTATTTACCAATCTCTTATTTGAGTAAAAGTCATCAATATAATGGGACATACATTTTATTATTATCTTTATTATGCGATTGTTTGTATATGTGTAATTTTTATTTTACGATAGTTGGAATTTTAATAGCTTATTTCAAATTTTCCCCTACCCATATTTATAATGAATTGTATGTATATAGTAAGTAAACTTTGGAATAAATTTTTAACATTTAAAAAAAAAATCATTGTAAATATCGAGTCAAATTATAAAACTTATTTGAACGTTACATGAAAAGGAAAGGTATATAATATTATCACCATCATCACCAGCCTCTATCCGTCCACTGCTGAACATGGGCCGCCCTCAAAAAACACCAAGGCGGCCGATCCCTATAGCGTATGTGTGTGTATATATATATATATATATATATATATATATATATATATATATATATAATGTATAATATCTAATATTACCTTGAAGTGGCTGAAACGAATTGATAAAACATGTCTAATAACTGACACTAAAAAAACCTGCTTTTTTTGCAACCGGATTTTTAAACCGCTACTAAATCGGTTGACCCGTTGAAGGGCTACGGTGACACACGCGCCGGCTTCAGGTTGGAAACCTGGGCCAACTATGGCATGACGTCCGGGGATTGCTAAGTGGCTGTCGTGTCCCCCCCTTACGAGGGGTAGTCTGACCTTCGTCGGGGTCAGCCTGTCGCTGAGATGATCCTGTTGCCTGATCCGGGACCCACAAAAAGCAGCTGAAGGCGCTCGCAGATGGTTTAGTGGAGTAGTGCATTCCCAAGTGCGAGTTCCCACATCGGTCCAGAAGCCTTACTCGAGGTAAAATACCTGGACCATGCGAAATCATTAACCTGCGTCATCAAAAAAAAAACAAAAAAAAACACAGACTCTTAGTAGTCAAACTTAGAACTTCGTGTCCTTTCGTGATGGGAATCATAGAAGAGAAAAATAAAATTATTTGATGTTTATATTTTTAAGTCAGTGCCTCGCATCACAATGAAACCAACAGCGAAGATATTTCCAATACCTTCGCAGAGAAGTGCACGAAGCACATCATTATTTTTATTTCTCAACGCTTCGATGTTTTTTCCATATCGGTGGATACACATTTTTTGCAATATTTTTTGTAAAAAAAGCAAGAATAGCGAGAAAATAGAACTATAAACTCTCCCATCAACTAGAATCTAGTATAATATAATTTAAATTAAAAAATAATAGGTATTGAACTAATTACTTCAACGGCCCATCCAATGTTTGCACGAACAAAAACAGGAAAAACATTGATAAAAGTATAGTAAGAAAAAAAAAGTAAAACAGCTGGCTATCACCTCTTTGTTAATACAGTGGAATACCGATAGCTTAAATGCCAAGGGAAATGCTAAAAAAGTGAGATGAATTTTCAACTTAACAAAACTTATGAGATACCTGCTTAAATTTCGCCTTAGGTGTGTAGAGTCAATTTGAACAACAATTTGACTTCAGTTTCATTGTATATATTTATTTATTGAAACAATTTATGGAAGTAAATAATATTAGTGATGTGTCCAAATATTTTTAAAAAATCTGATTTCGAGGAAGTTTAAGGTAGACGTTTTTAATTTTATTTTAGTTACTACGAATTACCGAGGTTCTTTTTTGAAATTCGAGTTATAGAGTATAAATATGTTTTATCAATACCGCGTATTTTGGGGCTGTGCGGAAAGGATTGGCTTTTTTCTAGTTATAGATTTCTGTCCGAGTTTTAGAGATTACTCTTTGAGATTATGCCGTTTGGAGTCACGCCATTCAAGTCGATTTTACGGCCAAAGTGCATAAATAGCTGATGATGTTGAATCAAAAAACGTTTTGAAAGATTTTAGTATTTTTTTTTTATAAAAAGTATCCTATGTTACTTGTTATACCTCTAATATGTGTACAGGTTTCATGATGATCAGTTAAGTAATTTTTGCGTGAAAGCATAATAAACTTACGTTTATAATATTAGTCTAGGATATAGGGTATAGCCTTTTAAATTAGTATTCACACTTCCGTAAGCCGAACTCTACGAGGGACGGGAAATTCCAAAGCATTTCAATGGAATGTATTCGCAACAGAGGACTTAAATTCAATAATTTTACTTTAAATATGATGCAAACGATTCTTGGCTCCCAGATTTTTAGAAGCCATCCATGTGCAAGTAAAGGACTAGAGGAATTTCTAACAAATATAGACAGGGCTGGCACAACCTTTTAAACAGTAGAGAGGTTTTTTTCTTTAACGCCGGGATAAGCTCTGAGGCCTCCCGCTGGGGAGTGGGGCTCCCCAGGCGGGTATGTGGGACTCGCTGCGTCCGAAAGCTGCTAAGTGGACGCAGCTCTAACCACTAAAACCCGGTGAGTGCCACCAATGCCGCCTTTGGTGAGGTATCCGGATATATTTACCGGTGGGAGGGAAGCTCTGCGCCGCGCTCCCGGCTGCATGGGTACCACCATCTTGCTTGTTTCTCCCGTGAAACAGCTTTGCTGTATTTCGGAGAGAAGGGCAAGACAGGCAGTGTAATTACTGGCACCGAGACTTAACATCTTATGTCTCAGGATAGGCAACACATAAATGAACCTGGAACGACCCCAGACAACCTAGGGTCGTTCCAGGTATACTAGTTTATGTTCATGGGCGACGTCGACCACTTACCATCAGGTGGTACGTTTGCCAGTTGCCTATCCAACTAACATAAAAAAGACCCGGATCTAATGAGCAAATAAGGCACCTCAACGGCCAGTCTGCCCCTCAGGGGACTGACGCCAACTTCACAGAGAGGTTGTCCCGCACCACAGAACAACCCCTCTCAACGTCGGGACAGTACAATGAGGTGAGGTTCCCGTCCTCGCCCCTTGCCTCCTGCTCTTTTGTCCACTCTTCTTATAAGAGTGGTACAAAGAGCCCCCTTGGCTCAATCAGCTTCGCCTAAGGTGCTTGGCATACCTTAGATTACTAAGCACCACCGCCACGTTAAGGCCTGAACCATTCGTTTATAGGTTTGTTGTATTAAAAATTATTTATTTTACGTTACACTTTTACTCTTTTATCAGAATACATTATGTTTAAATACTATCATCGTACTCTTTCACAATTCTGCAAGTAAAACATATTCCCATATTAAGTTCTATTTTCTCACTATCACCCAATTCTGCAAGTAATACATATTCCCATATTAAGTTCTATTTTCTCACTATCATCACAATTCGCGCTTATTATCAAACAAACATTGTTACGGTTCAACGAAAGCATGAAATAATTACTTAGCTAATTAATACAAAAAAATATTGAGTATTTAGACTCAATATTTTTATGGATTTTCATCGTAGGTTATATTATTATCCAAACTATCACAATAGTCTGATATTCATATTCAGACATACACGTTTTGTTTTAATGTATGTATGCATTGAACGCTTTCAAACAACACGAAGGATAACAAAAAATGGCCCGACACGTTATGACCGCGGGTACATGCAACGCTTCGCTAACTTACATAATAGCTGTATGAACATATCTTGTGATGGACAATTATATCAGTCGGGGCCGTGGCTAGGACACGTTTCGTCATACCGCTGTTGAAATAATGGTCCCTAACATTCTAAATAAACTAACCCAAACGATGATTGGAGCGGCAGTCTTTACATTGCGTGCTGGGCCAGCACGACGAGAACAACACCGCTGGGGTTTTAGTAAGGATGAGAGTCCCACATAGCCACAAGCCCCCTCCCCTGGCCCGGTGGTATCCATTAGGATTTCAAAAATCCCAACTAATGATAACTATAAATGCATTGACACAATTGGAAACATATGACGGATTTAACTTGGCCGGACTGTAATAAGCTAAGAGTGGCGTCACATATTATATGTACTAATAATGTATTTAATTCAAATAATATCTCTGAAACTAGTTTTACAGAACTAGCTTCAGTTCATCAAAGTTAAAGAACGCGGACTGTAATGAGATTTTGACACTTGAACTAAATCTACAGATCATAATTTGACACCATCCATTTGTGTTTTCTGATTCTAGGCTCGCTACTAACAGCTTATTGATATTGGTCTGGTAGTTTAAGCTCGTCTGAAAAATCTTTGATGCAATTTAAATAAAAAAGAAATAATTAAAAGAAAGATTTACATATTTAAAATTCTAATTACATCAAATGTTATATAGTTTGTCTGGTAGTTCTCGATTCTAGCATGATTGGGTTTTAGCCTACCTGTTGATTTTATATTCAATACTACATCACGTTTAATTTTAAATATCTACACTTGTGGAAAAAATTAAAGGGTCAAAATATCAAAAATTTTGCCGAATTTTAAAATGGTCGTATAGAAGTCAAAATTTGGTAAAATATTTTTTTTTCAGTCTGTACATCTACACCAAAAATATGATCGATTTTTTTGTTTTGGTCGTGACATTTATTAGGATTTTGCGATAATTGTTCCTTAGACTATTTTTTCTTTATTGCAACATCCACAAACTAAACATTTCAAGCTTCTTAATGCTTTTTATTTGACTCAAATACGACCACTTTTATCAAATTTACAGCCATTTGAAAATTCGCCAAACATTTAGATATTTTTTTGATCCTTTATTTTTTTCCACTAGTTTATATTAAATAATGGGTATTATAAACGGAGGGGACTTGTCTTTGCCGAGTGTCATCACCGCGATGCTCTGTGACGACGAGTCCTGGACGGCAATGGTCTCCTTCTGTGAGGTAGTAATGTCCCAGAAGGAGGCCGATGAGCGGGTGAGAGAGGAACCAACCGACGAGGTCTCTTATATAGATTTTCCGACGTTTCATCAGGCTAGTTTTAATATGTGAAATGAAACAGACGAAAAACAAAAAGACTCGAAACGATCAGAGCATGTCCAAAATCCGTTTGTATTCCGATCCGTTAACATTTCAAAGCATTGATGGAGTGATCGGAATGGTTTGATTTACATTTCACGGGGATGATTGTTTTAGAACTTAAAACTATGAATTCGCTGGCATTTTTTAACTACATGTACTACACTTATATAATAAGCTACAATTAAACATTATTAGCCAATTTCACATAGTACACAATCTATTAAATGTAAAAAAATTGTTTTAAAAAATGTACCGGCCCTTCCTACCACTAGTTGATAATATGCTTGTTGTTACATCATAACCCATGTAAGATTTTTTTTTCAAAAAACCATTGTATTTTACCAAGAATTTAAAATCCCACAAAAAACAGTTTCACTGTAAAATGTCGCGCCAAGTACAGCTTGGCAAAAAAGAGTATGGAAAAAATGAGGGCGCCACTTTCACTTAGGTCTCATCATAATATGGAAAATCAGCAAGATAATTTAATCAAATCGTTATAAATAAATATTAAATACTAAGCTTTACTCAAAATCTAGTATTTGTCGGCCAAGTATTGTCAACATCATAGGTTTCCATTTAGTAAAATATTTAGTTCCACCTGTCACCACGTCATACTCTTTTTTGCCAAGCTATACACGTCTAACTATTGTAACAGAGAGAATGATAACATTACTTTTGCAAAAATAAAAAATAAACTAATCTTTACAAAAAATATGAAATAAAAAAACCAAGTACACAAAACCTCTCGGATGCCAAAACCTCATGCAGAGAGTGGGCAGGTACTGGTTCTTGAGCAGCTACTGGGTACTTTACCTTAGATAATGTTTATTAAATTGTTTTTGAAAATTATAACATTAATGAATGCTTGAGGAACACAAACTTCTCGAACTGATAGTTGACATTAATCAGGAGACACGTTAGTGTCTAGCGCCAAGAACACATCCAAGTAGTTTGGCGTGAGAGGCACTGTGTATATATTCTCGAGACATATGTAAACATAACCTCCAAAACAAAAAAAAAATTTTGGGGCTTTATTTTGTTATTATTGCCAAAACACTAAGACTTCACACTATTTTTAATAAGTTTCTTTTTACGAATTTTACACATATTACAAAAAAATATTGGGTCTCAGCAATTATTTAATACATTTCAAACATGAAAATTATTGCTTGCGCCGTTTTGCGATTAAAGAGGTTCAGAGAAAATATTTTATATGACGTTACAGTGAGAATTTTGAGTTTTGACATCGAAGTTGGTTGCTTGTTTTTTAGTATTATCCTATCGAAACAGGCAAAGGCTAGAGGCCATGCTGCCTATCGTTATAAATATACGGTGTTGTATTAAAAATTAAGTATTTCGTTTTTTTTCTTGTATTCTCTATAGCTTATTTTTATTTATTTTTTCTGTCATATTTTATATTTGATAAACGCCTTTCTATAATATATTTTTTCTGTCGTATTTTTTATTTGATAAACGTCTTTTGTTTCATATATTCGTTTCTGTTAAGAGCTCAATCTTCTTCGTTTCTTCCCAGTTTCCCGTTAATTAATTGTTATTTTGTGTTTTGTTCATTCTGAGTGATTTACTAGTGTTTGTTTTAAAAACTGTATATATTGGCATTGGTTGGCGAATATTGTGGAGAACTGTTCTGGAGTGGTTTTCTATTGTAGGACTGTTCTGATGGTTTTCTGTAGTGTTTGTTTTTAAAACTTAATCTGTGTAATATATAATGTGATTCGTTGGCGAATATTATGGTGAACTGTTCTGGGTGAATAGAATGGAAAGTGATAGTTGATTGATGGGTGCTAGAGGGGCAGAGCCGCGCTTTTTGGCATTTTCCGCCGTTTCTCCAAAGCACAGACAAGATATTTTTGTTAAAACAACAGATATGGCAGCATGGCCTCAGGTCTTAGCCGGTTCCAACAGAAAATGCCAATTGGAAAGAAAAATGTTATTACAGTCTAATTATTTTTCGAGAAATAACAAAATTATTTAACAAAGTGAGATGTACTATCTCTATCTATGTAATTGTGGTGCTTTAATGTGATTTTAATGTATTTTTTATTTAGTTTCAACCGATTTTATTCGGTCAAAACTCTAAAAATTAGACATAACCGCTTATTAAATGCCGCTGGAGTTTGTTTCTTGACTTCATCTCCTACCAATTAAATTGGTATTAAATTTTTGCTATACTCTACTTGATTTACATTAGTCAACTTATCAAGAATGGAAACAATGTGGAGTTAAAAGAGAAATGCTGTTATGTTTACAATAGAAAAAACAGTTTGGTGGCTGTAGCAAACCAAGAAGATGGTGTTTATAAGTTGGTCATGGAACATAAACAATGTTTTTTTACTCCTACTTCAACAGTAATTAGTGAAGAGTGTCATAGGAGATTGGCCATTTGAATATAAATGACTAGAATAAAATCAAAGATGGAGCAGTTACGAGAATATCATACACAGACAGCAATCTGAAGAAGAAAATGAGGAACCAGTACCATTTAATTTTAGTAAAGGGGGACCCAAATTAAGTGAAAAAAAAAGCTGCCAGAGCGGTATAGATTTCCAAATCTTTGTACAATGTTGAGTCCAAATGTTACTAATGATCTAGTCTGTGTCAATGAAGCTCTGGAGAGCCCAGAAAGAGACAAGTGGATTGAGGCAATAAAGGAAAAGCTGCATGCAAGCTTTTGAAAAAAATGATGCATGGGTTCCTGTGAGTGAATTACCTTTTGAATAAACTTTAGTACAGTGCAAGTGGGTATATAAAAGGAAATTAAATAGTGAGAATAGTGTATGTTACAGAGCATGTTTAGTGGCTAAGGGCACAAGGTTACACAGAGGCCTGGTATTGATTATGAATAGACTTTCTCACCAGATGTCAGACATTCTACTTTGAAATTATTGTTCGCACTATCTGTTCAGTTAAATTTAGATGTCACTCATTTAGATGTTAAAACAGCATTCTTAAATGGTTTTCTTAAAAAGGACATCATAAGGTTCAACTAGTTATTAATTGTGATTCAAATAAGAATAAGATTGTTAAACAAAGTAATTTATAATAAAAAATAAAAATAAAATGTTTATTTCAGAAACTTACATATTAAGTACAATAAAATCTATAATTACAATGCAATGTTTCTTAGGTATTTACAATATATTATGTACTGACTGCCTGAACTAGGAAATCCTGTGTTTCAGGCTAAAAGGGCTAGTGTACTCGCTTCACGAATCATATTTTATCATTTATATTAAACTATATATAACTTATAAGATAAAAGTATAAATAGGTAAAGTCTAATCTAACCTAATTAACGAATTATCTGTCTCTTCGTACGACCTACTTTGTAGCGACAACTAGATTTTTTTTATATAGAGAATCATATTGTATCATTTATATTAAACTACATATAACTTATAATATAAATGTATAAATAGTTAAAGTCTACTCTATCTTAATTAACAAATTCTCTGTCTCTTCGTACGACATACTTTGTAGCGACAACTGGAGATTTTTTTTACATTTATGGTAAGTTAGTCGATAAATATCTGACAAAGCATTTAATCTGTTGTAGAGATAAGGGCCTAGGTATATAAAATTTAGTTATAAAGGTATGTTTTATTGCAATTTTTTGGGAGCAAACTATATCTTTTCTTCGTTTTTTAGTAAGTTCAGTACAGTAGGCAAGAGCTGCGTGCTGTTTTAGTACTATGTTTAGTATAAAAAGTTGTCTGACTGTTAGGACTCTACATGTTTTATAAAGAAGGTTAGTAGGGAATAGGAAAGGGCGAAATGTAGCCACCTTGAGAATTGCTCTCTGCGCTCTCTCGACGGATATCAGTAGCGTTTTCGCTGCACCACCCCATGTGCTGATACTTGATGATTTATGGTTTAAAGCAGTCATCTAGATCATGGTATTAGAGAGTGGAGCAATATTTATGTGAGCTAGGTTTCAAAAGGAGTCGTATAGAGCCATGTGTTTTTACAAAAATGAATAATGATGTAAAAATTGTTATAGCATTATATGTTGATGACTTATATTTGTTCCAATAATCAAATAGAGACAGACAAGTTAATTTCAGTATTGAGCTCTAAGTTTAAGATTAAGAATTTGGGTCAGGTTCAACAATGTTTAGGTATGAGAGTTAAAATTGATAATCTTACTCAAATATTATGGAATAATATAATTTATGAAAAACTCGCAGTTTATTTATTCGAATATTTATTGCAAATATTTTACACAAATAAATAAGTGTAGTGTCCTAGGTATATAAATAAAAATTATTGTTAAGTAAATTTGTCTATTTTGGAGTCTGTAATCTGTAACTATCCAAAACTTTACAAAAAGTAATGAAATCCAACAAAAAAAAGTTTCACTGTAAATCATCGCACCAAATACACATTTAAAATTTATTAAAAATAATCTGTACAGATAAATAAAATTGGAGTGTCTGTTTGTAATATTAAAATACCCGCTTTTTATTTAATGCATATGGATGTATATGTATATATGGGACATAATATACCAAAATAGCCTTTTTTACCATTTTTGTCCGTCTGTCTGTCTGTTTGTTCCGGCTAATCTCTGAAACGACTGGGCCGATTTTGATGGGACTTTCACTGGCAGATAGCTGATGCTATTGGGAGTAACTTAGGCTATAAAAATAATCATCATCAATACGGGTACGGCTGTAAATCCAAGTTAACGCGGGCGAAGCTGCGGGCAACAGCTAGTTAAAAATAATTTAAAATAATAATAATAATAAAGATAAATAAAATTGGAGTGTCTGTTTGTAATATTAAAATAACCGCGTTTTATTTAATGCATATGGATGCATACACGGTACATATACCAAAATAGCCTTTTTTACTATTTTTGTCTGTCTGTCTGTCTGTCTGTCCGTCTGTCTGTCTGTTTGTTCCGGCTAATCTCTGAAACGGCTGGGCCGATTTTGTTGGGACTTTCACTGGCAGATAACTGATGTTATAAGGAGTAACTAAGGCTACAAAAATAATCATCATCAGACCGCGTACGGCTGTAAATCTAAACAAACGCAGGCGAAGCTGCGGGATACAGCTAGTTAAAAACAATTTTGATTATTTACAAAAAAATAATGAAATCCTGAAAAAAGAACTAAGTAACTGATTTAAATCGAATTTAAAA
Organism: Helleia helle; assembly: GCA_963853865.1. Lineage (NCBI taxonomy): Eukaryota > Metazoa > Arthropoda > Insecta > Lepidoptera > Lycaenidae > Helleia > Helleia helle. The sequence goes on from OY971420.1 coordinate 15,273,402, forward strand.
AAAAATATGTTCAAAATATTTTTAAAAACTGTGAAAATTGAAAAAACAATTGGTGTAGTATATTTACAAAAAAAAAAGAAAAATTTGCAATCTACAAAAAAATATAAATTAAAAAAAAGTAATCATTGTGATTTTCAATAATTGCAAAAATTTTTGTGGCAAATTTTACAATTGAAAACAATTTTTTAAACGTACTTGGCGCGCGTCATTTTCGATGTATTGTAAATGACTTCACAATATCACTAAGATAAATTATTAATGTCAACTATCAGTTCTAGAAGTTTGTGTTCCTCAAGCATTCATTAATGTTATAATTTTCAAAAACAATTTAATAAACATTATCTAAGGTAAAGTACCCAGTAGCTGCTCAGGAACCAGTACCTGCCCACTCTCTGCATTTGTATATCTATATTCAAAAATGCAGATATACAAATAAAAAGAATGGAAAGGTGGTTCTGAGCAGTTACTGTGTACCTTACTAGTAACCTTACTAGTAATAAAATCATTTCCTTATTTCTTGATTCAATTAAAAGGCAAGAAAGCGTCATATTCATATGAATATAAATGTAATAGGAATAAGAAATATATAAAGAAATGGGTACGAGCTTGAATTTTAATTCTAATAGATTTGATTGAAGACATCAAAATAATCATTAGTGAGGCCAACTACATGGCGTAGAAGGGTTGCAACAATTGTTGTTTTTATATTCCTTTTCCATACCAATTTCCTGGCTGTAGATCACAGAATATTATTAACCTAGCTCTAGATTAGCCATGAAAAAATTTGGGGTACTCAATGACGCGCGCCAAGTACGTTTAAAAAATTGTTTTCAATTGTAAAATTTGCCACAAAAATTTTGCAATTATAGAAAATCACAATGATTACTTTTTTTTTAATTTATATTTTTTGTAAATTGCAAATTTTTCTTTTTTTTTTGTAAATATACTACACCAATTGTTTTTTCAATTTTCACAGTTTTTAATGAGTGTTTCTTTTAATCCGAGAGGTTTTGTGTACTTGGTTTTTTTATTTCATATTTTTTGTAAAGATTAGTTTATTTTTTTATTTTTGCAAAAGTAATGTTTTCATTCTCTCTGTTACAATAGTTAGACGTGTACTTGGCGCGACATTTTACAGTGAAACTGTTTTTTGTGGGATTTCATTATTTTTTGTAAATAATCAAAATCATTTTTTATTTTTAACTAGCTGTTTCCCGCAGCTTCGCCTGCGTTTGTTTAGATTTACAGCCGTACGCGGTCTGATGATGATTATTTTTGTAGCCTAAGTTACCTACTCCTTATAACATCAGTTATCTGCCAGTGAAAGTCCCATCAAAATCGGCCCAGCCGTTTCAGAGATTAGCCGGAACAAACAGATAGACAGACGGACAGACAGACAGACAAACAAAAATGGTAAAAAAGGCTATTTTGGTATAAGTCCCATGTATCCATATGTATTAAATAAAAAATCCATAATTATGCATTAAATAAAAAGCGGGTATTTTAATATTACAAACAGACACTCCAATTTTATTTATCTGTATAGATTATTTTTAATAAATTTTGAATGTGTATTTGGTGCGATGATTTACAGTGAAACTTTTTTTTGTTGGATTTCATTACTTTCTGTAAAGTTTTGGATAGTTACAGATTACAGACTCTAAGAACACTTAGAAAATAGACAAATTTACTCAACAATAATTTTTATTTATATACCTAGGAGACTACATTTATTTATTTGTTTAAAATATTTGCAATAAATATTCGAATAAATAAACTGCGAGTTTTTCATAAATTATATTATTCCATAATATTTGAGTAAGATTATCAATTTTAACTCTCATACCTAAACATTGTTGAACCTGACCCAAATTCTTAATCTTAAACTTAGAGCTCAATACTGAAATTAACTTGTCTGTCTCTATTTGATTATTGGAACAAATATAAGTCATCAACATATAATGCTATAACAATTTTTACATCATTATTCATTTTTGTAAAAACACATGGCTCTATACGACTACTTTTGAAACCTAACTCACATAAACATTGCTCCACTCTCTAATACCATGATCTAGATGACTGCTTTAAACCATAAATTACTTTGTAATAATACATAAATTGATTTAAAACACCGTCGCTACACTAAGTCTGCCATCTGTGAACATAGTCTTGACAAAGCTCGCCATTATATCAGATTTGATAAACCACAAGTCCTCGCAAAAGAACACAGATTCCAACCAAGGATGATCCGTGAGGCTATTGAAATTAAAAAACATCCTAATTTCAATAGAGAAGATGGCTGGCTTCTACCACCTGCTTGGGATCCCATTATTAAAATTATCAAATCAAAATCCAAGCATAATATGTCACAGATTAAAGATACAGTTAGCACTTTCTGCGTAGATAGGACTGACCAAAATATTGATGTATCATAGGGTAGTTTCAAATAACTTTGTAATAATAGGACGTATGACACCTCAGTCCTCCCGTGACCATGGTTGCTGTAAAGTATCCGAAACGTCGGGCTTGTAAAAATCTTAATAAACCGCGATAAAATCCGTAAAAAATTGTTTTATTATAATGAGTGAAATTCGCGTAAACATTAGAAAACAATACACTATTATCACAATTTAATTTCCTTTTATATACCCACTTGCACTGTTCTAAAGTTTAATCAAAAGGTAATTCACTCACAGGAACCCATGCATCATTTTCTTCAAAAGCTTGCATGCAGCTCTTCCTCTGTTACCTCAATCCACTTGTCTCTGTCTGGGCTCTCCAGAGCTTCATGGACACAGACTGGATCATTAGTAACATTTGGACTCAACGTTATACATAGATTTGAAAATCTATAACGCTCTGGCAGCTTTTTTATTCACTTAATTTAGGTCCCCCTTTACTAAAAGTAAATGGTACTGGTTCCTCATTTTCTTCTTCAGATTGCTGTCTGTGTATGATATTCTCGTAACTGCTCCATCTTTCATTTTATTCTGGTCATTCATATTCAAATGGCCAATCTCCTATGACACTCTTCACTACTAACTGTTGAAGTAGGAGTAAAAAAACATTGTTTATGTTCCATGACCAACTTATAAACACCATCTTCTTGGTTGGCTACAGCCACCAAACTGTTTTTTCTATTGTAAACATAACAGCATTTCTCCTTTAACTCCACATTGTTTCCATTCTTGATAAGTTGACTAATGTAAATCAAGGGTTGGCTATAGTAGAGTATAGAAAAAATTTAATACCAATTTAATTGGTAGGAGATGAAGTCAAGAAACAAACTCCAGCGGCATTTTATGCGGAAATGTATAGTTTTCGAGAAATTTTTTTTTAAAGTTTGTATAGGTTCGGTTGAAACTAAATAAAAAAATACATTAAAATCACATTAAAGCACCACACTTAGATAGTACATCTCACTTTGTTAAATAATTTTGTTATTTCACGAAAAATAATTAGACTGTATTATCATTTAGCATGTTTCTTTCCAATTGGCATTTTCTGTTGGAACCGGCTAAGACCTGAGGCCATGCTGCCATATCTGTTGTGTTAACAAAAATATCTTGTCTGTGTTTTGGAGAAATGGTGGAAAATGCCAAAAAGCGCGGCTCTGCTCCTCTAGCCCCCATCAATCAACTATCACTTCCCATTCTATTCACCCAGAACAGTTCACCATAATATTCGCCAACGAATCACATTATATATTACACAGATTAAGTTTTAAAAACAAACACAATATAAAACCACCAGAACAGTCCTACAATAGAAAACCACTCCAGAACAGTTCTCCACAATATTCGCCAACCAATGCCAATATATACAGTTTTTAAAACAAACACTAGTTAATCACTCAGAATGAACAAAACACAAAATAACAATTAATTAACGGGAAACTGGGAAGACACGAAGAAGATTGAGCTCTTAACAGAAACGAATATATGAAACATAAGACGTTTATCAAATAAAAAATACGACAGAAAAAATATATTATACGAAAGACGTTTATCAAATATAAAATATGACAGAAAAAATAAGCTATAGAGAATACAAGAAAAAAAACAAAATACTTAATTTTTAATACAACACCGTATATTGATAACGATAGGCAGCATGGCCTCTAGCCTTTGCCTGTTCCGATAGGATAAAACTAAAAAACAAGCAACCAACTTCGATGTCAAAACTCTAAATTCTCACTGTAACGTCATAAAATCTTTTTTTTCTCTAATCGCAAAACGGCGCAAGCAATAATTTTCATGTTTGAAATGTATTCAATAATTGCTGAGACCCAATATTTTTTTGTAATATGTGTAAAATTCATAAAAAGAAACTAATTAAAAATAGTGTGAAGTCTTAGTGTTTTGGCAATAATAACAAAATAAAGCCTCAAAAATAATAGGAGGTTATGTTTACATATGTCTCGAGAATATATACACAGTGCCTCACGCCAAAATACTTAGATGTGTTCTTGGCGCTAGACACTAACGTGTCTCCTGATTTCAATATACACATATTTCTCTGATACAAAATTAGCAAACGAGATGTAATTGAAATATATTGTAGGTTCGAAGCAATTTAAAAGTCATCAAAAGGTATTGGAAAATTTTGTCTATTTTAGGTCGGACACATATTATAAGATTTTTTCTGAGATCAGAATTCTGCCGTCCGATCGATATCATCCGAGATATTCTGACGTGTAGGACGTCCGCTTCTATGAGAAGCGGACGTCCTACACGTCAGAATTATTGTGATAGTATGTAGGATCTACAAAAACATATGAGAAGAGTGCGTTCGGCGGCTGTCACAAATTTTCTGATCCGAAAAATTCTTATGATATGTGGCCGGCCTTATACCCAATGAATGGTGTTTAACCAGAATTCGACAAACCGCAACTACGTAAAATCTGTACCCTTCAAAGTTTCCTGTCGTAAAAAATATCGGCAAAAAATATGTAAACCCACATGACCGAGCCAAGTGATCAATAAATCAGTCGGCAGAATACACACATCTGCATAACGCACCGTCGTCGTGTAGGGTCACCAACCAAACTGACAATTTTTCTATATGGATATTATTCCTATGTTGGAGATACATTCAAACTTAGAATAATGGTAATTGCTTATAATATGCTGCTTAGCTAAGCACTTAAACAAATACTATAATAAACATCTAATACCTCAATTACCTACTCTGTATGTCGGAAACAGCTCCATAGCTCAATTTTTCTTAATGTATAATTTCCAAATAAATTAATATATTTTTTTGAATATGTATTTTTCTTCTTTCTCATGAACAAGAGCTGATATGAAAAATGTGACTAGTTTTGTTGTATCAGCTCACAAGATATACCCAAAATCAGGTCTTAAATCTTAGGCACCAAAATGAGTGTAGGCCAGTGTTATGTACGTACGTGTTCTTGGAAAACTGCTGCAATATCATTTGAATACAAAGGTAAATTTTGCCACTATCTAGTATCTACAGGGTCATGATAGCTCAGTTGGGAAATTGAGAAGCCAGAAGACCCAAGTTCGATCCTAGTAGTCTTCCGTTTAACTTTATTCCCTTTTTTCAAGTTCAAAATTGACCGAGCTTTTAAAAACCTTGCGGACGTAGTTACCTATATTAGTCAATAACACTCAATATGGTGCAACACTTAAATATTTTTAACTAAATTAAATAGATAGCGCTGTTAAACAACACGCTCGGTCATCCAAGTACTTAGTACTATAAATGCATAAATCATTGCAATGTTTTAAGAAAAACATAAAATCTAAATAATCGATCGATCGATCTTTATAAAGGCTCCCAGAACTCAGAGCGAATTAATTTAAAATTAATAACTTTAATTTTACCAAAATTATTTATTCATCCATATTTTCGGAACTCATATTTAAAATTTGAATATTGAAAATCACAAAGTAATGAATAGAGAAGACTGTAGAGGTGTTATTTTTTTTTTCAATCGTTCAGTTGGAGCTTTAAGTCTAGTTATGCAGATGCGTTGCCTTGTCCCTATCCCCCTCCCAATGGGTCACCGGAAACTCACAAACCGCACGAAACGCGACATCACAGCTGTCACTTGACACTGGTGTTATGTGAGCGAGAGGTACCATTCCAGTCGTGCCCAACTCAACAACAACCAATATGTATCAAAACTTTTAATGGGCTTGTAATTTAAGTATGTTCAATAGATAATGATCAATTGTTTTTGTTCTTTGTCTTAATTAAAGTCTTCTTGGTAATTCATTGTTAGATGACCTAGTTTTCCTTACTAATTGATGTGCAACTATTAAGCCGACCGACATTGGCTTAAGTGTTGCCCTTAATAGATTTTAAAAACATATATGACAATTCTAAATGTAGATCTAGTAAAAATTTCTTCGTTACAAAGAAAGAAGTTAGTGAGCGTATGAACTTTAGCATTTTCATCCTTTTCAAACTGTTTTTAGAGTCTTATTGTATCACATTCACATTGTACCATTTTCTCTAAAACACGACAGTTGGTCCACACAGCATAGTCCAATAAAAACACTTTACATTACAAGTCGTGGCTAAGATTATATTATGTCCAAGGGTAACCGGCAGTTGCGCAACATCGGCTATTGTGCTGATTTTCCCACAGTTAACTCTTACATAGATATTAGACACGAAAAAGCGGACCATTACATTAACAATCCTAAGAATACATATCTTGATGAAATACATTGAAACATTGAATATTTTAGACCTAAAATTGATTTTAAAAGCTCTCACGGCAAGTCCGACAAATTTACCGTATCTAAAAATTCCATAGAACGTATGGTGGGTGGGCTCACCGGTGGGAGGGAAGCGCTGTGCCGCAGGATAGGCAACACATAGATGAGTTGCTTGGGCTCGTTCCAGGTATACTAGTTTTTGTTCATGGGCGACGTCGACCACTTACCATCAGGTGGTACGTTTGCCAGTTTGCCTATCCAACTAACATAAAAAAAAATGTATTGAGGCAAATCAAAACGAAATAACCCATAAAGAATTGAAGTTGCCGAATATTCGTTGCAATGTGGCTAAATACATCCAAAAAAGCAAGCAAAGCAAATAGTCGACGGCAAACTGGTTTTCGAAAATATGCCCAAGATCAATGATCATCTGCCAAGAATTATCTAGATAATATAGATATAGATTGTCAATTTTGCATACCAGAAGGCATGTAATTTCCATCCTTGTCAATGGAGAAATTTACATTGGCAGATGAATTAATAGGTACGATACGATACAATTTCGACAACAATAATTGCTGTACAATTGATCCACGTATGTGTTTGACATTATAAGCACTTACCGGTTACAACCAGTTTGAGTGGAATTCTGGGATTAGTGCTATAATATTGACCTCCAGTTTTTAATGACCCTTGACCTTTTATATCTTGATTCGCGAAGAGATCTGAGATAAAACATGAGACAGGCTTTAAGGACCAAGGCTTAAAACCACGAAGATTATAAATTTGAATTGATGTTTTGAGAATAAATATTATTAGTTTTTCTTATTTTGGATTAAATTATCCTAATCAAACTTTGCTTACTTTACTTTTAGTGCAGCTAAATCAGCACTTACTTTATGCCTTTTTATTCAAATAATAAAATACTGATTTAATTTTGGTTAATTAAATCTACTTTTGATGACATAATAGATTTTACAATGCGGAACACCCTTTAATGTTTGAAAAGTGTAGTGAAGGGCGCACCAAAAAACGATAGGAATTTTAACAATTGTAATCCATATAATTAATCACCGGCGGTATTTTTTGTGAATATCCTATTTATATTGACTACAATATTATAATATGCGTGGATGTAAACATTCAATAGGATATGTTAAAATGTTACCTCAATGCCTAAATGATAACATCGACCTTATTGTAAAGGCCGTTCTAATGTTGGCATTATTGAAATGGTAAAAAAAAATCTTTCACTTCATCCAATGCTTAATGTTCTCAAGGCAATCCTTTAAATATCCGCGTTAACTTTAGTATAAGCAAAGTCGAATACAATTAATATAAAATGAACTGACATAAAAACTAATTTTAGATTTTTAGTTTTTACTAGTATCTTTTGATGATAGTTATCAAGAAAAAAATATATAGGTTATCATGTTATTAATGTTATCATTAGATATACTAGTGACAATTAACATAACTAGTGACCACTAGTGACCACTTGCAAGTTCATACATACATCACTAATCATTTTCAATATACTTTAACTTCATTTTATACACTTTAGAAGCCCACCTTGATATGATTTACATACGTCATCTAAACTGACTCTTGAGTCGATGTTTTAATTATGGGTGCCGTCATAACAAGTATTATTTTACATGAATTTGCATATGACGTGGAGCTCCTGATTATACTGAAAGACTGTACGTGTCTCGACTCACATTTGAACTCTCACACTATAATAATTATAGTACAATGCACTTAAGTTGTGCGAAGAAATTTAGTATAATAATAATAATAACCCTCATATGTCCCACTGCTGGGCATGGGTCTCCACCTCGAAATCAGGGAAGGAGGGTTTTGGAGAAATTTAGTACTTTTAAATTTATGTCATTAGGGGGCAAACGAGCAGTCAGAGTCTCACGGCGCCAACGTCCATACACATCCGCACAACCAAGGCTACGCAGATGCGCCACCCTCCTCTTCCACATCCCCCCCCCCCCCAATGGGCCACCGGAAACTCACAAACCGCACGAAACGCGACAGCTCAGCTGTCACTTGACGCCGGTGTTATGTGAGCGAGAGATACCACCCCCGTCGTGCCGGCTGCAATGCAGCATTGCACTTCAAAGCAAAAGTTAATGTATAACGTAAGTTAATTATTTTTAGCATAATAGTAGCTGAGTTTATAATATATCTGTACATATTATATTGTATTATATAATATATATGTATATATTAATTAAATTAAATAAATTTCCATAACATTTTACTTTATATTTTATTTTAGAATTAAACAAAATCTTAAGTTACAACTTCATTCTAATTTTTAAGAGGCCCTAAGTTACAACTTTATTAATTATTAGTACTTATTTGTAATAATTAAAGTAATTTGTAAATATGATTACTTATTTCGTTAGATTTGGCTTTGGATGTTGGATTTGGAAAAATTAAGTATTCATCCATTTTAAACCTGGAATTAAAAAATAGGCGAGAATATAACTAAGTTTTTTTTTAAATAAAAAAAAACCACTTTTCAAGTGTGTTGCTAATGTCTTTGACCTTAACTTGGCTACAGCCAAGCCATTGAGGTTAAGCTTACAATAAATCAGTCATGGTCAAAGGATTTTTTATAGTCTATTAGTCGAGTATCAATGATCCATTTGTTAAAGATATATTAAAAAGGCAAGTGGGTGGCGCCTAAACAAAGACAGCTTCCACAATCTCTTAATGAAGGGGAACATGTTTAAACAGTGCTTCTGAAAGGCACTTTCAGTCTATTTACTTTGTATAGTGACATGGGCACTGCTAACCAAAAATGTTGTTTGTTTTCGACATTTATATAACTGTAAAAACAGTGATGAACATTACAAAATTATTAAATACACTCGTCCAGATATTTCATATTTAGGTCATTATATAAATAGTATATTATTCATCAATGTATATACAAATAAATAAAATTGAAGTGTCTGTTTGTAATTTTAAATAAACAACTTATCACTAAATGGATATGAATGTATATAGGGTACTTGCATTAAAAAGTATATATTTTTAATTATTTGTCCCCCTGTCTGTCTGTTAGTTTCAGCTAATCTCTGAAACGGCTGGTCTGATTTTGAGGGAACTTTCAATGAAAGATAGCTGATGTTATAGGAGCTTAAGCTATAAAAAAATATACACACGAATATATAACCTCCTCCTACTTTGTAGTCGTTTAAAAACTAATCACTACCGATCCGGACACAACTGTAAATCTAAGCTGGTGAAGCTGCAGGCAACAGCTAGTCCTGACATTAAGCGACAGAGTTAACAATCATATTACTATATTTAGTCCTATATTAAAAGTTACCACATAAACCACATTTAGAAATGCAGAAGAACATCATGATACGGTCTCAAATACCCTCAAATAATCGCTGCAGAAATACTGCCCTGTAACGTAACGCCATTATTGCAACTATCGAAATCAATGATAATGTAGCAAAATATAAAAAATGACAATAAAGTCGTAAAAATGCGATTAAGATACGAAAAATTTACAATATATCAAAATTATGAAGTCGCTAATACATAATATAATAAAAAGCAAAATTAAAAAATTTGAAAAAAACCCACAACGGTTAAAACATAATTGAAAAATGATAAAATAATTAAAAAACCCCGACATTTAAACAACAGAGTATCAGTTTTCATAGCACTTCCCTACGCACCTATTTAGTTCTTGAAGACGTAGATGTGGCAATAACATATTATTCAAGTCCCTATGAACATAATATAAAACCCAATAAAATCCGTCGGGGGCTGCCATTGAATGGACTGGATTTGTAGTTTTATAGTAACGTCAATAATTTGGAGATATTTTATTGCTATACTTCTATTTTTTTAAATTTAAAACAGTGATGAAACCGCATCAAAATTAGACTAGTAGTTTTGGAGAGAAATGGGAACATTTTTTTACGTTTATTATCTCCAGTTGCATAAATTCTTTAAATCGAGGAATTTTTAATTATTTTATTCTTTTTCAATTACCTGCATTTTAACCATCGTGGGTTTTTTTATGTTTAATTAAGCTTCTTTATATTTATGTTGAAGATTAAAATAGTGATGGCAGCCCCCGACGGATTATATTGGGTTTTATATTAAGTTCATAGGGACTTGAATAATATGTTATTGCCACATCTACGTCTTCAAGAACTAAATAGGTGCGTAGGGAAGTGCTATGAAAACTGATACTCTGTTGTTTAAATGTCGGGGTTTTTAATTATTTTATCATTTTTCAATTATGTTTTAACCATCGTGGGTTTTTTCAAATTTTTTAATTTTGCTTTTTATTTCAAACTTTTTATAGAGTATGCTCTATAAAATTAATTAATATTAAATATGTAGAAGCTAAAATTAAATATATTAATGACTGCAGCGCCTTCAAGTGATTTACTACCGTAATATCTGTTTAAGAACCTTTACTGATCAACCACAAAACCTATAATGAATACCGTATGAAAATCGGACTAGATATTACTGCAGCGTCACCTATTGAGTTGATACCGTAACACCTATTAAAAAATCTTCACTAATCAACCACAAACCCATTATTAAAAGCCGCATCCAAATCGGACCAGTAGTTTTGGTTTTGTAAAAACAATTTTTACTGCAGCTCCCCCTAGTGAGGTGTCACCGTAACACATTTTTAAGAACATGCAACACAATTTAAATCGAACCTATAAGCGGAAACCACATCCAAAACGGACTTAGTAGTAGTTGCACAAACAAAATATTATGTTTTCTGCAGCGCCCCCTGTAGGGCTAGCATACGCGCACGACAAAATTGTATCTACCCCTTTTCTCGTATTACTTATATGAAATAATACAAGAAAAGGCATAGACAAAATTGTGTCGTGCGCACTTGCTAGCCCTACTGGTGAATTTTCATCGTCATAAAAAATATATGAATATCCACCAATCAAACCAGAACCCACCACTGAATGAAAACCGCATCAAAACAAATATTTACTGCGGCTCCCCCTGGCAAGTCGTAATTGTAACACCTATCTGATAACATGCACCAATTAAACCAGACCCCTAATTGAAAACTGCATCAAAATCAGACTAGTAGTTTTGGAGAAAAATTGCAGCATTAATTTGTACAAATAAATGTTTACTGCAGCGCCCCCTGGTGAGTCGTCACCGTAACACATTTAAGAACACGTACCACAATTAAACCCGAACCTATCACCGAAAATCGCATCTAAAGCGGACTAGTAGTTTTGGTTTTCCACAAACAAAAATTTAGTTTAACTTACTTAACTTCAGCGTCCCCTGGTGAGTTTTCATCGTAACACATAATACAAGAACATGCACCGATCAAACCAGAACCTATCACTGAATTAAAACCGCATCAAAACAAATGTTTACTGCAGCGCCCCCTGGTGGGTTGTAATTGTAACACCTATCTGATAACATGCACCAATTAAATCCAAACCCATAATTGAAAACTACATCAAAATCAGACTAGTAGTTTTGGAGAAAAATTGCAGCATTAATTTGTACAAATAAATGTTTACTGCAGCGCCCCCTGGCGAGTCGTCACCCTAACACATTTAAGAACACGTACCAAAATTAAACCCGAACCTATCACCGAAAATCGCATCTAAAGCGGACTAGTAGTTTTGGTTTTCCACAACAAACATTTACTTCAGCGCCCCCTGGTGAGTTTTCATCGTAACACATAATACAAGAACATGCACCGATCAAACCAGAACCCATGACTGAATTAAAACCGCATCAAAACTAATGTTTACTGCAGCGCCCCCTGGTGTGTTGTAATTGTTACACCTATCTAAGAACATGCACCAATCAAACCCAAACCCATCATTGAAATTCTTATCAAAATTAAAATAGTAGTTTTGGAGAAAAATGGCAACATTGGATTGTACATAAAACGTTTACTGCAGTGCCCTTTAGTGAGTTATCAACTTAATATCTATCTAATAATATGCACCAATCTAATCCGAACCCATCTCTGAAAACCGCATCAAAATCGGACAAGTAGTATTGGAGATAAGCGGCAAAATAGGTTTACACACTGCCTCTCACCCCAAACGCATATACAGTCTCCGTTCCGTCGCGGGTAAAAATGTAATTTCTTTAATTTTCAATCCTGTCATTCTTTAAAATAACCCCTCTCTGAATTGTTTATTTGTGACAGAATATTCTCAAAGCCCGACTATTCAGCGATATTACTCTATTTATTATATAATTGACATCTGGATTTATTTGATATTTCGCAATAAAATTAATCGCAATAAACAATATACATCAATGAAGGATCCTAAGTACATATGTATAATACTTGATTTGATAGATGACACATGCTTTTTTGTGATTCATAAATGACGTCAAGTGTCACTTATATCTATTTAGAATAGGAAGAATTTCGAAAGTTAAAATAAATAAAATGAATGAATCTCCAGAAAATAAAAAATCGGTTATCCAATCTTTCAATCTAGATTCAGTTAAAATATAATATGCGTGTTATATAAGTGTTAAAAAAAAATCAATTATTATGCTATAAGTATGTATTTTTAATAATGCTGTAAAACGCTATAACTTGTGTATAAACAGAAGTGTTCCAGAACTCATTCGATACAAAAAATTGTTCACTTATAGTTAACATTCCCTTATAATACTTTAATCGTACATAGAATTCACGCGTAAATCACATGTCGCTTATATTATGCGCCTCAATATAAGTGGCACGCGCACGACCAGTATAGGTTTTTGTGTTTAGAACAATCGAGTCCGTTAGCGGATGGCATCTTGGACGCGTCAGGAATCACTCAACCCACTCAACTGTTCTGAATACCTTCAACTTAAGTACAAAGAAATGAGTTGCACGTATATAGGCATGACATATGTCGAGAATACGGGCCATCGAATGGATTCGTTCATTCAAATCTCTACTTATGTAAATTCATTATTTTACCTACCTAAGCAAAATTAAGAATTTTACATTAATAAAGATTATTTTTTCAATTACGAATAACATAAGAGGAGAAAAAATATATTGCAAATTGTTAAAATTTTAATATTATAATTACTATAATTTATACATAATTTTCGTCTAGTTTTAAAGTTAATGAACACTGACTGATAGACAATTACTTTTTCAACCAGGCACCTAAATCTAGAATAACAATATAGAATACCTAATAATTCTTAAATTTGAATTTATACTTATGTTTAACAATTAACGAAATTTCATTTCATTTCAGTGAGTGATCATTGAAATGAAATTAAATGTAAAAATATACAATTTATTTGTTATATTAATATATAATAAGAGTATCAGATATTTTACAGGAATTTAATTGATACGTTCTACAAAAAAATATATATTATAATCAGAAATTACTATTTGAATCGATATTATTAATCAGTTTACATCAAGTTTTTGTTAAAAGTATTATTTACTAAACTAAACTTTCAATATTAAATTATTTTTAATATAGGAGGAAAATATATTTAAAAATATAATTATATTGGGAGCAAAAAATCAAACTTATTTTCATAAATAAGATTGTTTTTTTCTTTATGAAATATCATTTCGATAGAATTATATAAAATTAATTAAAAAATTGGGGTGGGTAAAAAGGCAGAATCTTTTTGTACTAATATTATATAGGTATTTAATTTTTGATACTAATTTGATATTATCAGGCACTCTAATGGAGATACAGTAATTAAATGAACTATTAAACTTTACTTTCACAGAAGCCAAACAGAATAATGATCTAATCAAATTTTAATATGTTTGCTGTGACCAGCTATTGACGCGCCTTGACAATAAAATCGAATCGAATGCCATGACGGGTAACAGCATGACCGTGCACGACGCTGTCGTTTCTTTATTTCACTCATCTTTCTTTGTAGATTTTTATTAATTATCAATTGAAATGTATTAATTATCTTACTCATCTGCCAGGCGTCGCAACTTTTTTTAAGTGAAACTTCTTTTTGCGAAAAAAGTTTCTCAAAGGCGCGCAAAGGCTTTTAAGGGTAAAACTTTTACGGATGAAACGTCACGAAAATGTGCAACGTTTTTGTTCAAGAAGAACGAGAGAGTGATTGAGACCGATTGAGGGAGAGTGAGAAAGGGCGAAAGTAGCATGAAGCACCATAGCCATGGAGTGAGAGTAGGGAGCAAGCAAGTGAGAAAAATCGAGATAGAGAGAATGTCGCAGCGCAAGTCTCGAAATAGTTTAAATATAAACGAGATTTAAAAATTAGTTTGCTAAATAAGTTTTCACTTCTGACATGTGTACTTTGTACGCATACACTTTTTTTTGGTTAATTAGGACTTCGCGACACTAAAGAATAATCATGTTATAATAAATAGATTCAAAGGCTGTTGTGTGTACGTTTGTGTAATGTAATTCAAGGTCTTGCTCCATTTCTTGTGTGAAGGCTTCGTTTGCGATCGACTTCAAATCCGTCACGCATCACCATTGGTTAGTACGTGAGCAGATCGTCCTAGATTTTTTTAGACGTTGGTCTAAGTTAAGAGTTTTAAAGTTCGATGTTAAAAGTATTATGCAATGTGCAAAAATACTAATGCGGATATAATTCAAGTTTGAAAAGTCTCCGTAATTGCATTTAATTGTTACTCGTATAAGTGATGTACAGTAACACAAAAAAAACAAGTTTTAGTTACTATATCTTCTTCTTCTTTTACTTCGGCTGCCTGAAGGATTATCAGAGTAAAGCTCAGTTTACTTTATAATTATTATAATTTGAGGCAGAAAACTTTACTTTGTGTAAGGCTTTGTTATAGTGCACGCCCTGAGAGCAAAAATAAAGACTAAGAGATTATTATACCTCGACGACTGCCTTGTATGAAGCATGTTACTTACAAGGACGCCATGGCTTCCAAGAAGGGTAATATGAAATAATGATCAGTGAATGAATGAATGAATGTAAGTATGTTCTTTATTTCGACGACCTCTGTGGCTCAGTGGTTAGCGCGTTGGCGATCAAGCCGGAGGTTGCGGGTTCGAATCCCGCCAGGGAACAAAAATATTTTCTGTGTTCCTGGGTCATGGATGTGTATTAAATATGTGTATTTATATAATAAAAATCTTAAATATGTGTATAGTATAAAAGTATTAAATATATTTCCGTTGTCTGGTACCCGTAACACAAGTTCTTCGAGAACTTACCACGGGACCAGATTGACGTGGTGTGAAAGCGTCCATAGATATTTATTTATTTATTTATTTATTATACCCACACCAAATCATAAAAATATTATGATCTAAAAAATAAATAATATGTAATTTGGTGAGAGGTTTATGATCAAAACATAGAAATAATGGACACTACGCAATAAATAAGTCTGCAAAATAGCCGATATATTTTCGTGGAACTTATGTGGGCGAGCACAGTACGCTTAAATGACTTCTAGTTCCAGCCTCCATAGTTCAGTTTCATTTTATTCGAAATAGTAACATATGTACCTATTTTAATATTATTTCAATGATTTTATTACATAGTGTAAATAATTCAATATACATTTTTGAAGCGCAGCCGTTGAGCAGCAATTAGCCCCCTCTTTATCATTAAGCTCTTTGGACAGGTGTCCAGGGCCCCCGATAGGTTAAAGAGGACGTAAGCAGTAATTAGATATTTTAACAGCAAATACGCACTACTTAAAACATTACGTATGTAACTATTACGTGTACATTTCACGACAATGTCTGTGTGTTCCGTAACAACACGTTGTTGTTCAAATTTGGTCTGCATTTAAATTGCACTCGCGTTTAATTGGTCTTGTGAAATACCCAAACGTTATCCAACTTAATGTCTTTCACTTTCAACACCTATTTGTTTATATATTTAAAATATATACGCGAATTTCACTAATTATATTCAAACAAGTTTTGGCGAATCTTATCGTCGATAATTAAGGGTGGCCGAGCTTTGCTCGGTATATTTAGTGTTTTATTTTTATATCAAAGGGAAGCAACCGAGCAGTTGGAGCCTTATGGTGATTACCGACGCCCATCATCACAACAGTTGCCCTCCTTTTCCCTATCCCTCCCCATGGGCTACCGGAAACTCACAAACCGCACGAAACCCGTATTATGTGAGTAAGACGTACTACCCCGGTCGTGCCGGCCCAATTCGGCTGCAAAGCAGCATGGCACTACCTTTCACTAGTTTTGTTTAACAACGTCATCTACTAAAGTAGATTTAGGGTTGCTGTCTCAGTAAAGCAGTTAGTAATTGCTCCCATTAAAAAAAAAATACTACTACGTAGGTATACGTAATACGCCAATACATGTCAGGAATAATCATATTTTTTGATTAAGTATCTATAAAGTATTATCGATTGGACTTCTTAAAAATTATACTTCGTATTGGTATACACTTCGTATACCTTATACGAAGTAGATGTGTTGATAAAGGGCTCCCAATAATAGTTTTTCTCACAAAAGAAATAATTAGAAAAAAGGAAAAAATAATCGGATTGGAGACTCGAACCGGTATGTCTTCCGGTTATGTCTATGGCAAAATTAACCTTCGTATTATAATGACATTAGACATAATATTGCATAGTATAAAATGTATGTAATGTCGTGAATGCAAACAGTATTGCATTCCCGACGACATAAAGCATCTGAAATGCTTTACAGCTATCATAGTCGCGGTAGAACTTCGTATATTTAATAAAAGTTAAAATAAATTAAAAAAATTAAAAAACTCTATTGTACTATGCTCTAATAGGAAGGGCTATGCAAGCGCGGAGGCTTCTATCACCTTTTAATTTATCTAATTGTAATCCAGGAGATCTGAGAAAACGATTTGCATTTAATATGTAAGCGATATACCTTGAAGTCGGATACGCCTTTTTTAAATATATACAATATTTAGGATCACTTGATTCAAGGCGTTTGTTGATCTTCTATATCATTGAGATTATAAAATATACTTCAGTATAAAGTATTTTATAGGCTATATAACTGGCTATATACATAATTACATAAATCCAGAAGTTTGATTTACCCATAACCAGTTGGGAAGACGATCTCAGTACAGTGGCCAAGCAATGGCCGTGTCTCGATCTCTTGTCACTCGCTAGATGCGAGTGATCGCTAGAGATCGGTTATCTAGGTGTTCATTGATAGAGGTCTATGGTCAGCAGTGGACGGATAAAAACTGATGATGATGATGATGAGATATAACCTATTTATTTTTTCAGTACCTAAAACAGCTTTGATGTGTTTCTGCGAAAAACTTTCACTTTTTGCTGGCACCGAGACTTACCATCTTGTCTCAGGATAGGCAACATAATATAAATGAGTTGCCCGGCTTAGTCCCAGATAAACTTGCTTATGTGTGACGTCGACTACTTACCATCAGGAGGTTCGTTTGCCCGTTTGCCTACCTAATATAAAAAGGCCAGCCTCAACGTTTATTTAGACTCATATAAAAAATACTATACGTATAAACAAGAAAGTAGAGCCTTTGTCTAAACCAGCCAAGTAACGTGTATCAAATTTGGACCAGCTTTAAATCAATTACCAGCGCGTGCCTCCGATGTAGGATATAACCTACTAATGGTTATAGCGCTAACTGTAAATGTTACTTTTACAAGATATTGAATAACGCAAGCCCATTATTATATATATTATTCACTTTATACAGACAGAATAAAGTTATTGCTATATTATATTAGTATTATTATTATATAATATAACAGTAATAATTATACTATTACTTTTACATATTTATAAATTGTAATTATTTCACTTATCTAAAGATCATTTGATATTTTATTAGCTTAGTATGAAATTAGTAAGTATGTAAAGAAATATATTTTAATCTCCTTCTAACTGACCTAGCTATCACTGGTCCAGAAAAGGGATTGTGAAACTACGTATAGCTATTTGTCTTGATAAGTGTAAAAAAAAATTGCGTTGATCATAGATCATCCCAGAATAGAGCGGTTATATGTTTTTGGTGTTTTATATGAAAACAAATGCCGCCAAAATTGTGCTGCGACGCTGCACTGGTTCTGCGCTCTGATTGGCTGACTGATAGCCATTGATGGATGATTGGCCGGTGGGACTTACATACAGATTACTGGTTGGTTGAATTGCTATTACGTCAATGACAAATACTAATTAATTTCGGAATTTTATGGCTCATTTTACTACTATATCGCGGTTATGTGCTCGATGGCGGTGATTCACATTTTTCAAGCTTTACAGATTGATCGGGGGTTGTGAGAATAACATGTTTTTTACCACCACAAGTAACGTTATAGACTAAAGATAGTGAGGAAAGTACGTTTATAATAAAACAAAATCAAGTCTTAAGGAGTTGGTTACATACATACATTCAGGTGAAACTAATAAAAGCGTGTTAAAAAAAACAATTGGCATAATTACCATGTTTTCGCTTTTATTTCGCGGAGCTCGTGATTCCGGCACTATTTAGGAATGCCTTGTTCACGAGAAAAAAGGACATAGTTATATTTGTTTCAGATAGTAATAAAAAGTTAATAAAAAGAAGTTAATAGAAAAATATTAAAAGGCACCATAAATAATTATTATAGTTAAAATTGATCATGATAAATAAAAAAATAAAACATAATTAAGAGATCACTGCACAGGTTTATAATACAATGGAAATCAGCAACGTCAATAATTTAATTATTGGACTATTGTTTGTAAACGTTAACACAATCAGTGGCAGGAATTCATGGAACGGCTAATCCTGTGTTGGCATACCCTTTGACAAAACAATCAATACATCAATGCAAGGTAATATTATATAGAGAGAATTCGTTTATCCTACTCCATGTTGACCAATAATTTAATCTATACAAGGTTGATAAAAGCGAGAGGCATTAAATTAAACCATATATACTACACATGCTTACGGTTAATCCGAAACTATTAAAACAGTTTATGAGATAAATAAAAAAAACTTTTTCAAAGAACTTAAATACGAGAATAGCCAAAGTAAAGCGTAAACATCCTTTGTAAAATGTCCACTGACCTTCGAATCTAAAAGGCAGTGCGACGCACGTTGCGTCTAATCGGGTCGAATAAAGCGGAGTGGCTTTAAAACTTTAAAAATATCCTGTGACTAAACTATTGATTCTATTGGTCCAATTTTTTGTGTGTAGCCTGAAAATGGTACATAGTATATGTGGTTTAATTTAATGCCTCCCGCTTTTATCAACCTTGTATATTATAATATATATAGTGAAGCAAATAACTTTGCACCCCTTTTTATGAGGTTTGCGCAAACGGAGGCGTTCGAAATTTGCGATTCATACATTGCCGAAATATGTAATATCTTAATAAAACCATAAACAATATCTATTTAATTGTGAATAGTGATTGCGTTAGTTTAAAATAATATAATTAGTATAGAACAATATTATATATATAATAATAACAATATTTAAAAAAAATAGTTAAAGATTGAGTGTCCGACATACCGGCCTGGGGAGACCCACTCCCCCGCGGGATCATCAGAGCATTTCCCGGCGTTAAAGAAAACAAAAGCCTACTGTGCCCCACCGCCAAGACAAGGTTTAAACAATTGTGGGGTTCCAACCGTGTGCTAGAAGATTAGGCGATGATTTCTAACTCCTACACTATTATTGTTTTCTAATGTTTACGCGAATTTCACTCATTATAATGAAACACTTTTTTACGGATTTTATCGCGGTTTATTAAGATTTTTACAAGCCCGACGTTTCGGATACTTTACATTAAAATTAGGACGTATGACACCTCAGTCCTCCCGTGACCATGGTTGCTGTAAAGTATCCGAAACGTCGGGCTTGTAAAAATCTTAATAAACCGCGATAAAATCCGTAAAAAAGTGTTTCCTACACTATTAATTTAAAATAATAAAAGCAAAATCTAAAATATCGTAATACCTATATCATTTCAAAAAGCTATTGCAATTGAGCCTATATTTATTAATTATTACAGATATTATATTAAAACGTGAAATTCCACTGTTCAATTAAAATTAATGTTATATTGGACACATCAGAATATACGCTTGAAATGAAATATTTTATTTCTTCATGAATAGCTATTTTCCAATTACCCGTAGAATTTAGGGCCGTCTGATGACTTGTAGTGGTCAGGGATTAAATCCCCGCAAAATGCAAATTTGTATCAATGTCTTGACCTGTGGTCAAGTCATGGATTCGTACAGCTAATGTTTATTTTTATGTTAGTAAGTGCTTGCGGGAGAAACATTATTAATTTATACTTGTAAACTACAAAGAAATGAGCATCGTAAGTGATTTTTTAACAACATATTGATTGTTGATTGGCACTTGAATGTTGATGACGTAAAAACAGAGTGCATCAATTATATTAACAGCATTTTAAACTGCCCATCTTTTTTAACATAATACATAATATTATATCCTTTTTCACTTTTACATACAATATTAAAATCTCCTAAGTTATTAATGATTTTAGGGTGAAAGAAATAAAAAAAAAGACTTTCTAAAAAATCGAAAGAATTACCCCCAAATACTCAAACGAATCTCAAATTTAAAACGTACTCATGCTACGACGTGTCAGATTCAAAGAAAAAAGAGGGACAACACGAGTTTAAGTTCCTACGTCTTAAATTTGAGATTCGTTTGAGTATTTGGGAGTTAGGAACACTAATAAACTAGTACAGTAGAAGAACAATGCGTTTAATTACTGTAACCAAACAATTACAGTTGAACAATGTGGTGTACAGGATATTTTATTGATCAACAAGTTACTCTAAGTTGATTCGTTTGGCAGTTCACGCGTCGAGGGATAACCGGGCGAAGCGTCAATAATGTAATGAGACGGTGAGGTAATTCAGTTTTAAGGTTCCGCAGCAATTTATACCAAAATGTATGTGTTTAATACTTGCCGTGTCTAATATTTTTAGTAAGTCTATGGTTAACAGATATGTCCAAATCAAGTTATATTTTTGATGCGAGAAATTATCAGCGCCTTCAATATTTCGCTATAGATTTTTTGATTATTTCGTGTTTTAATATTAACGTTGTTATATGCCGGGCGTCCCGAGACCATATGTAGATTTTAACTCATATGTACATAATATTATGTACATATTCGTAGGTTAATAATAATTGGTTTTAAAAAACATATACCTATTTGCCTTCGTTGCAGTCATATGATTGTCAATTTCGCAAGGTATCAAAAATCTATTCTAAGAATTTTGTGTGCTCAAATTTTATAGCAGAAAGTGATAACCCTTCATCGAAAGTTTACCGGTACGAGAGGTGCTCTTTGTATGAAGCGCTCAGTCGAGCTCATAATATTATCCACTTATTTCTTCCGCCTAGGAACTTTTCTGGGTAGTCTTTTATAATGATGATAACAAGCTTTTGCACTTAAACCGTTTCTCAAGTACAAATGTATACGACTTGTTTAGTATGTAAAGTATGTACTTTCAATCTAAAAAATATATTTGACCAATTAAGCGGCTCGTTATTTTTCATATCCGGATCCGGATCCGGATTATTGATTTACATATTAACCTATCGACTATGTCTGATAGGTATGGACTCAGCCTCCAAGTGAAGTCTGGATTTAATCTCGACCGGTGCACGGAAAATGGGTTTTAATTTCCCCGTGCACCTGATCATGATGGCATTGCTTGCTCATCTGTGAACGATAATGTTTTGAGGGAACCTGCATGCCAGACGATATGGCTGAAAACTTTTAAGGGTGTGTGAAGTTTACCATCCCGCATTGGACTAGCGCCTTGGTAAACTATGGCCCAACACCCTCCTCGCCTGATTTCGAGGAGTCCCGTGCCCTGTAGTGAGACAAATTAGGATCATTTTCGATGATTATCATAATAACAGACTACCACCGGTAAGCCGTCTTTCGGTTTATCTAAATTATTATGTATAACCAGTCTGTCTAATGACAATATTAGGTTAACTTAAGAAGAAGATATGTAAGAGGTAGTGCCATGCTGCTTTGCAGCCGAATTGGGCTGGCACGACCGGGGTGGTACCTCTCGCTCACATAACATCGGCGTCAAGTGTCAGCTATGCTGTCGCGTTTCGTGCTGTTTGTGAGTTTCCGGTGGCCCATTGGGGGGATAGGGAAAAGGGGGGCAACACAGCCGCATAACTTTTGGTTGTGCGGATGTCTACGGGTGTCGGTAATCACCTAAGGCTCCGACTGCTCGATTGCCTCCCTATGACATTAAAAAAGACTAGAATTTTTTACTAGAAGTATGTGTAGTTTTAGTTATAAAACGAAATTCAACATGTTGAATACGAACTTCCCAACTCTAATTTTTCAATAAGAAATATAAGAAAACTAGCTGTTGCCCGCAGCTTCGCCCGCGTTTACTTTTAAAATTTGAGGGGTTGACCACCCTTATCACTTAGGGGTATGAAAAATAGATAGTAGCCGATTCTCAGACCTACTGAATACGCATATAAAATTTGGTAAAAATCGGTAAAGCCGTTTCGGAAGAGTACGGTAACTAACATTGTGACATGGAAATTTTATATATAAGAAGATTATTTTTCAATGAGTTCAGATTACTACATAATGTTTTTGACGTGATAACGTCTTATAAATCGATAAACGTCATGCCGGCTGCACGCACGAAAAACCATGACTCATTGTCACGTTCTACTTGAGCCGAGCAAGAAAGCGAGAGCGCGGTACAAGCGATAGAGAGGCACAATCGGCCTCGGCTTAAATGACGTTATGACGTAAAGTTATTGTCCGTAAACCGACTTTACAGACAACAGATAGGTTTTGAATGTTAGTTGGATTGGCAAAAGAACAGTTGAGCCACCTGATGGTAAGTGGTCAGCGTTCCCGATGAATATAACAGCTGCGACAGCTCAGGCAACCTTCCCGAAAGCTGGTATGTCTACCCACTAATACCCGGTGAGGGCCACCAATGCTGCCTTTGGTGAGGTACCCAGATCTGTTGAGAAAACAGGGCACCTCGACGGCTGGTCAGTCCCCCAAGGGTCTGACGCTATCTCCATATAAAGGTTGTCCCACACCACAGAACAACTCCTCCCAAAGTCGACGTCGAGACAGTACAATAGGGTGAGGTTCCCAACCTCACCTCTTGCTATTTTGTCCTATCTTCTTATAAGAAGGGTACAAAGAGCGCCCTCGGTTCAATTCGTTTCGTCCAAGGTGCAGCGGCTTACCCTAGGCTACTGAGCCCCCCGCCACTACAAGGCTTGAACCATGGTGGGGCAGCTCAAGCGACCTATTCAGAGTGTCTTGAGACCGGGTGGGATTCGAAGCCGTCTAAAAGCTTTCTAACAGTAACATTTTTACTTTTTTTTTAAAACTTAATTACAACATTTTGTTTATGTTAAATTATTTCGTAACTGCAACACAAAAAGTATGTAACATTAATCATTTATTATTTATGAAATGCCTACTCGACATTGTTAAATATGAACTACTTCCATTCATGAAACCGCCCACTGGGCTCAATGAATTTGAACATATTTTTAGGAGTACACCTATAACAAATATAATATTATTAATTATTACGTGGGTAACACTGAAAATGTTTAGAACTTTGGTAACCTAATGTAGTATATTGCATTAATTTGTCATTTGTTTTTGTGCATTGGCGGCAAATCTAAAACTCTTGTTACACGTGAAAATGAACATAACGTGAGAAAAATTTCTGTCAATGATTTATTATGACTTTCGTTGTGGGCTTACTCAACAACAAAGCTATAATAGGCTGCGATTAGCATTTTTTAATGAAGCCCCATCTCGTGCTACTATTTACAAAATTGGTTCAACGAGTTTAAGCGTGGACGTAGCAATCTCAGTGATGATTCGCGTGAGGGACGTCCTTTAACAGCGACTACTGAAGATAACATCAGTGCTGTGCGACGCATGATAGAGGAAGATGAGAGAGTGACCTATCAGCAGATACGGGCAAGCCTAGACATTGGTATGAGTCAAGTTCAAAAAATATTATACGAATATTTAGGCGTCAGGAAGCTTTGTACCAGATGGATTCCCCATACTTTAACCGACGACCAGAAACGCCTCCGCATGGACTGGTGTCGCCAAATGTTAGATAAGTTAAACGGCGGTAACTCAAATGCTGTATTTGACATCATCACAGGTGATGAAAGCTGGATATATTGCTACGAACCCGAAACCAAAAGACAATTAGGTCAGTGGGTGTTTCCTTTCGAGGGTCGGCCAACTAAGGTAAAGAAAGGAAGAAGTCAAGGAAAAAAGATGATTGCCTCATTATTTGGTCGGAACGGTCAGTTCGCGACAGTTGTGCTAGAAGATGGAAGGACAGTTACTGCAGACTGGTATGTCAATCGCTGTTTGTCTGTTGTCTTGGAAAAAATTCGACAGCAGCGCCCTCGAAGCAGGATCCTCCTTCACCACGACAATGCTTTAGCGCACTCCGCAAAACGGACTGTTGAATATTTGACTATGGCAGGTGTCAAGATAATGAGTCATCCGCCTTACAGTCCTGACCTGGCGCCCTGCGACTTTCATTTATTCCCAAGAACTAAAGATAAAATTCGAGGTATTCGCTTTACGAGGATATAGTCTTCCCACCTGGTTAATGGCCGACCAGCACTTCAACTACCTAAACGTGGCCTCCACTCTTGAACCTCTGTGACCAGCCTACTGCTACTTCAACGAGCTTATTCTTTGCGTGATATCGGTAACCTTAGTGCTCTGACGGATGTCTTCGTTTCGCCCTGAAGATGCGGTGAAAGCATACGAAAATGCAATAGAAGAGACTCCTAAGGAAGAATGGGCCCACTGCTTTTCTCAGTGGTTCCATCGAATGCGACGATGTGTAGAAAGTAACGAAAAACAATAAAAGTATTGGCAACTTTCTACATTAAGCCGTTTTTCATTTTCTAAACATTTTCAGTGTTACCTAGGTATTCGTACACGAGTGATATATTTTATTGGAATACATTTTTACTTCATAAATATTTTATATTCATTTTATTGGTTATTCATTTTTAGGCTCAAATAAAATCTACCTAATATTAATTTTATTATGTACTGCCCGTCCCAGCTTTGCACGTGTACCCGTGCAAAATATGTAATGAAAAATAATGTCATAACATATTGAAGAAATACAAAAGAAGAAAAATAACAACTGGTCATTACAGAGCATGCCACACGTGGTGTGAAAAGGATACAAGGGGATACATTGTGTTTATTTAGTCTACATACTTGGAAATTTAAATTGCACTTTTTCAACAAACGCTTCGATCGGCAAATATGGATTCGATTACATGCGATTATTATGACGGAGGAAGGAAAATAGTAGATATAATATTTTAAGTCCAGGAACGTTTTATCTATGCTAATATCATAAAGAGGAAATATTTAAATTAATTGTTTGTTTCTTTGCATTTTTTCTGAAATTAAATCAATGAAAAATTCTTTCATGTATAAGAAACCACCTCATCAAGGCGGCACTGGTGGCACTTGCCGGGTTTTAGTGGGTAGAGCTGCGTCCATTTACCATCTTTTGGGCGCAGCGAGTCTGACATACCCACCTGGGGAGACCCACTCCCCAGGTGGGATGCCTCAGTGCATTTCCCGGCGTAAAAAAAAGGATATATATTATAACCCCACCAACGTTCAAGCCTTGTCGTGGCAGTGGGGCTCAGTAGCCTAAGGTAGACCCAGCACCTAGGGCGAAGCAAATTGAACCGAGGGAGCTGCTCTATGTACCCCTCTTATAAGAAGAGGGAACAAAAGAGCATGGGGGACAAAGGGTGAGTATGGGAACCTCGTCCCATTTTACTGTTCCGACGATGGGATGGGTTATTCTGTGATGCGAGACGACCCCTTTGTGGAGGTGGCGTCGATCCCTTGAGGGACTGACTAGCCGTCGAGGTGCCCTATTTGCTCAATAGATCCGATGCACCTCACCAAAGCTGGTATTGGTGGCACTCGCCAGGTTTTAGTGCGTAGAGATGCGTCCACTTACTATCTTTCGGGTGCAACGAGTCCCACATACCCGCCGGGGGACACCCCACTCCCCCGCGGGATGCCTAGAGCATTCCCGGCGTAAAATTAAAAAAGGCTAAAAATTATTTACTTGTGCGAACCAGAAGTTCATATATAAAAATGTAGCAATAAATGATAAAATTGAAATATTTGATTGAAATTGACTTTACAGTTCAATATCAAAGTAAACATAAAATATATTCCGCATTTCATTCAATTGGCAAGCCGTAGAAGTTATATTTTAATAACTATGAGCAAATTACACTGACGGACTCATATACTGCTTGTTCAAGACGCCTTTGAAATAAACATTCAAGTATTCAAACGTTTTAAACAAATTTAATTAAAACCAATGGTTTGGTTTGTTAAAGTCTTAACTGATTCACGCCCTTAAGTGTATTCAATTTTGTTGAATAAAAACGATGAATGTAATAAAAATAATTCGGTTTGGTTAGTTTTTTAAAAATCGGTTTGTACAATAAAAAAATTGAAGAACATGTTTTGTCCGTCATTTAAAAATGTCATCTCATCGGTGAACAATATGGAGCCCAATTGGTGTTCACTCCAATTAAGATGTTCACGCGCAAATCTTAAGTGAACTTGTCTGTGAGCTGCAGACTCGTGCTTCTCATTGTTTGTGCGCTCACGTTCACTCCACGCACTTTATTCAGCTTTTTGTGATGTTTACTAACGCGACGAAACGATTTCGTAGGGAAGTTGAAAAGCATCAACAAGCTAGAAGGAATTAAATATATAGGTAATAGATATCACCATCATTATTATTATAAGCTTTTTCCGTCCACTGATGGATATAATGTCCCTTTAAATGAACGCCAAGGCGACCGATCCGCCACCCGCATACGATCAGGTCCAGCACGGAGATTGTCTTCCTATCTACATAGTTGGAGGTCAACTTCTCCGTCTTCCCAAACAAGGCCTCCACTTAAGAAATAAATTATCCCACTGGCAGTACAATATTATAATAGATTCAGATATTTTAATCAATAATTAATTTTTCAACAGGAGATCGCAGATGCGGTCACCCGGCGGTCCCTCCTAACGCGAGGGTGTCTCTGCCCAGCGAGACAGACATCGTACCTGGGACCATAGCCAACTACGAGTGCGACGACGGGTACGAACTTTTTGGTGCCCACCAAAGAGAATGCACGCTGAGGGGGGACTGGACAGCCGAGCCTCCATTTTGTGGTGAGGATTTTCAACTAATTAATTCAATTAAGTGGCACTTAGTGATGTTGCACTCAAATATGTATGGAATATTATTAAATAGTTTTAATGTTAATACA
The DNA here is from genome assembly GCA_963853865.1 of Helleia helle. NCBI lineage: Eukaryota > Metazoa > Arthropoda > Insecta > Lepidoptera > Lycaenidae > Helleia > Helleia helle. The sequence goes on from OY971420.1 coordinate 15,301,470, forward strand.
ATATACAGTACAGATATAATGATATGACAATGAAAAATAATTCATTAATAATTGAACTGTCAGTTCCACTATATTGAAATAGCCATGAGTGAAGTTCTAAAATCTAAGCACCACAGAAATCAAATCAGCAATGTGCATAATTTGAAAATAATTTTCACATTAAATTGAACTGTTGCTAGTGCTTATCCATACAAATAAATAAAATAACTAAAGTGTCTGTTGTTTTCTAATGTTTGCGCGAATTTCACTCATTATAATGAAACAATTTTTTACGGATTTTATCGCGAAATTTATACCCGAAACGTCGGGCTTGTAAAAATCTTAATAAACCGCGATAAAATCCGTAAAAAATTGTTTCATTATAAAGTGTCTGTTTGCAATTTTGTTAAAGTTTGAAAGTACAAAGGTTTGTCTGTCTGTCTGTATATTCCGGCTAATCACTGAAATAGCTGAACCGATTTTGAAAAGACTTTTACTGACAGATAGCTGATATTGCAAGGAGTATCTAACTTACGTTTAGTGATGATAAAAGGCGAACAAATGTGTTTTTATTATTATATTTAACTTGTACGTGAAGATATCACAGGTAAAGATGTAAAGTACGAAAAAGGTCTTTCTAAACATCTATTCTAGGTAATCATCCACATGTCCGCATCGTACGCATCGAACGCATCGCACGCATCGCATCCAAAGGATTAAATGTTCATGTATCGGCCGGCAGTGATCCGATTTGCCGACGCAACTACCAGCAATCTGATTGCCGATGTCACTGCACTCAGATTTTGGCAGTTTATATGCATTTTTGTACAAAATTGGCAATTGGGATTTTATTATATAGAAAGATATTTCTATACAAAAATGGCTGCGATACGTACGATGCGATCATGTGGACGTTTACCTTAAAGACGCAGTAAAGCTCTACTTTATGAATGTTCTTTGCACTTATATAATATTACTTCTAGCTTATAGGGAACCTGTACGATTGAAGTAAAGATACAATAAACTTAGATATTGTTGTTAAAATAAAATTACTGCAATAAATATCCTTCTTCGTCATCACCATTAGCCTTTATCCGTCCACTGCTGGACATAGACCTCTTTCAATGGTCGTCAAGACGACCAAGCCCACGCCACGCGCGTTTTATCAGCACCGGCCACTGTACTGAGATCGTTCCATCTATATTCTTCATCATCATCATCAGCCTCTATTCGACGACTGCTGAACATAGGCCTCCTTCAATGAACGCCAAGACGGCCAATCCCTTGCCACTTGCATCCAACACGGTCCGGCCTCCATTCTTTAACTTTATTATCCATCGGCCACCCATTATCGTGCGTATGTGACCAGCCCACTGCCATATATTTTATGTATAATCTCAGGCCTATTAATTAAATAGTTAATTTTTCAACTAACTATATACCGAATGTACGTATATTATACTTCAAAGTTATATTAAAGCAATACACGTATTACACGGTACATTAGCATTAGATCCACGGATTTCTGAATATCTTGACAAGAACCGAATAATCAGACCTTATTGTGTTGAACCGAATCTGAATTTAATGCTCAAATGATTAGATTGTAAACGTAAGGTTCTGAGCAGACATTCATAAATTATAGAGTCTAGAAAAAATCAATACTATTTAAATCCTGACAAGTAAAAAAGCCCTCGCCATATTGTGGACTATATGGACTTTACTATGCGTTGTCGTATAAAAGATACAGTGGCGACACCAATGCAGGGTTTATATATTTATGGTCAGGTTATACTTTTTTTCTTTAACGCCGGGAAATTATGACATCCCGCGGGGGAGTGGGTCTCCCCAGGCGGGTATGTGGGACTCGCTGCGACCGAAAGGCGGTAAGGTGGACGCAGCTCTACCCACTAAAACTTAGCAAGTGCCACCAATGCCGCCTTTGGTGAGGTGCCCCGTATCTGTTGGGCAAACAGGGCACCTTGACGGCTAGTCAGTCCCTCTAAGGACCGATGCCACCTCCACAGAGAGGTTGCCCCGCACCACAGAACAACCCTTTCTAACGTCAGGACAGTACAATGGAGTGAGGTTACCATCCTCGCCTCTTGTCCCCCTGTTCTTTTGTCCTGGTTGCAACCTCTTGGTATTTTGCCTTCTGTTTTGCCCATTACGATTACATCATATTATATACCTTTCCATGATAAAGTGATATATAAGACTTTATTATCCCAATAGGTACGAACGTCGCCCTGAGAAAGCCTGCCAATCAATCGACGACAGTACGCGGTGGCATCGCTGGCAATGGCAATGATGGTGAGAAGACCACGGAACATGATGGCAAACGGTGCACCGAGACGCAGCGAGAGGCCTCACCTTGGTGGCAAGTGGATCTATTACGCCACTACGCTGTCAAAGTGGTCAGGGTCACCACTAGAGGTTGTTGCGGTGAGTCCATATTTATTTATATTCAGTTTATTAAATGTAGAATATTTTCATTAAATTCATGATTCAATTATATTCGTGATTTGAGTAAAAATGTGAGCGATGATGGTTGGTGAGTATGGGGCATGGGCTCGGCCTCTTGAGTGACAGCCGAGAGGTCCGGGTTCGATCCTGACGCTTCGCTTGCTCATCGCTCGTGAGGAAACCTGCATGCCTGATGAGAAAGTCTTTGAGGGAGTATGAAGTTCACCAACCCGCATTGGGCCAGCGCATCGATGATCTCTGACCCAAAACTATCCTCGCCTGATTTCGATCAGGAGACCCGCGCCCAGCAGTGGGACATAGGGTTGATATTATTACTTCTTATTTTATAATATTATTATTGTATTAACGTGAATCCCTAATTTAAGTTCCTTCAATGTAACGTGTAGGTATATCTTTCAGTTAAATAAACTATTTTGTTGTTTTTTTAAGGCCTAGTATGTCCATAAAGAGTGAACAGATTTTACCTTTTCTCTACTTTTTTATGTTAGTTGGATAGGCAAACTGGCAAAAGTGCCACCTGATGGTAAGTGATTGACGTCGCCCATGAACGTAAACTAGTTTACCTGAAACGAGCCCAGGCAACTCATTTATGTAGTGCCTATCCTGAGACATAAGATGTTTAGATGGATGGTAGAAATGAAGACAGATTGCACTGGCAGTAAAAAAAATCATAAGTCAGCGTATCAATTTAATCTACGTCTCTGCGATAAATAAATTCACAGAACTCATTCAATAAAGAAAATATAGAAAAATTAAAACCTGTGTATAAAGGTCTATCTCTAAAAATATCTGTTTAAGCCAACTCGAGAAAGCGGTTTCAGCAAATATTATCTAGAATAAAGCTTTTCAATGAAATTATAAACATCCATTTAATAATGTGCTTTAATATAAAAGCGTCCTTAGACATTATTTTATTACTAATAATATTATTATAAGTCTACAAGTGTGATATTTGTCGAATTAACAAAATCAATTCTTGATCGAAAATCGTTTTAACTCAACAAAGATTTCGATATTGACCTCTAGCCAGCTTCTAGCCCTATTTTATTGCTTGCGAAGTATTTAAGTCTATAGTAATTTCAACTATTATAAGCCCGTTTGGTTTAGTAATTTCAAAACAATTTTATTATTCGTCACGCTCTGTAGGCGTGACGCAAGCGAGAGTGACCACGGTATACTTGTCATGTATGGGTTACATTCACATGCGAATGTCATTTGGTTACAAAATATGTAATTGTATACTGGGTGCTTATTGGGTTTTGTTAGGTATTAGGATAGACTGTCGGAAACAAACGAACAAAATAAAGCCGACGTTACGACAATAATTTGATCTAAATAGATTATGACGATCACAATCCGTATACGAAATTCAAATGAAATATCAAATTTTTCAGATTTCGTTTAAGGCATATCATTTTTTCTTTTTTTTTCTTTTACGCCGGGAAATGATATCCCGCGGGGGAGTGGGTCTCCTCAGGCGGGTATGTGGGACTCGCTGCATCCGAAAGGTGGTAAGGTGGAGTCAGCTCTATCCACTAAAACCCGGCGAGTGCCACCAATGCCGCCTTTGGTGAGGTGCCCCGGCACCTTGACGGCTAGTCAATCCCTTAAGGTACCAACGCCACCTCCTAACGTCGGGACAGTACAAAAGGGTGAGGTTCCCACCTTCACCCCGTGTCCCCCCTGTTCTTTTGTCCCCTCTTCTTATAAGCGGGGTACAAAGAGCTGATCGCTCGGTTCAATTTGCTTCACCCAAGGTGCTGGGCTCACCCTAGGTTTCTGAGCCCCACGCCACGACAAGATTTGAACCATGATGGGTATATAATAATAGTGACTTTTTGTATAACTTATCTTTACTTTTTCATACATTTTATATTATGTTTAATAAAAAAGTACACATAATTTGTATGATACATTGTTATTTAACATAATTATCTCTCTACAGGTCATCAACCTCTACAGGACTTGGAGGTACGAGTGGGAAACAGCAGCAGCGATTTGCAGAGGAATCCTTTGTGTGCCTGGTTTCCAGGAACTATAGGTATGTATTTTTTTTACGTGAAGGGGCGAACCGACAATCGGTTTGTCTGGGGATCAAGGACAAAGATAGACGCCTGCTACACCGGATGTGTAGTCGGCTTTTTAAATTGGTTTTGCTCTTTTATACAATGCAATATGCGATGAACAAAATTGTATTCCGATTTTTTTATTTATTTCTCCTATCATTTGTGGAATACATTTTTATTTGGGTTCCGTAATGAAAAGTTGTAAGATTTAATAACTAGGTACAATAAACTCCGACACAACATGGACTTGTATCAACTTGGTTGGTTAACTAATGGTTAAACTTGCCTATGATCTATCTGTATTAAAAAAACATTATATGATTTTAAATTGTGTAAGTTGGTTTCGTATCACGCTTACTACGTTTTACCGTAAGCCTTTTCGAAATCAATGTGCAACGTATCATTAAATAAATCTATTTTAAGCTCTTAATGTTCTCGTTCAAATACTCCGCGTGTTAAAACAATAGCCTAGTTTTCATCATCTTACGCGTTTCCTATTATATCGACTCAAAAAGAGAGCGGTGTTGTAACTGAGATACCGTGTCCTAAATTACGTGATCGTTGTACAAATATATGGTTTACTTCAATCAAAATGTTTTACTCTTGAGAAATTATTACTGACGCGATAGGATGGCCATTGCTGTACAATGGTCAGTCCAATTTGGATGTCGTAAGTCTTGGCGTTCATTTAAACACATATTATATCCACAACGGACGTAGGCTTTTAATAAAAATCGTATTTACTACAGCTCTACTGTTTCCGATGTCCGTTCTTATTAACAAATCGTATTTTTACTCTAAGAATTCTGGGTTAGACAGCCCATTTATTGCGAAGGCTATAGGCTATATAACATCACGCTGTGGCTAATAGTAATAAAGTTGAGTACGTTAACGCGGGCGAAACTGCGGGCAAAAGCTAGTCCTTATATAATAATAATATCTATGGATAATTTTTACACCACGTCAATCTGGTCCCATGGTTCTAGAAGAACTTGTGTTAGGTACGGGTACCAGGCAACGGAAATATATTTAATACTTTTATACTATATATATTTAAGAATTTTACTATATAATACATATATTTAATACACATCCATAAGCCATGAACACAGAAAACATTTTGTTCCCTGGCGGGATTCGAACCCGCTACCTCCAGCTTGAGCGCCAATGCGATAACCACTGAGCCACAGAGGTCGACAAATCGTATATAAAGTACAAAATATGCCTTTATATTAATCCAAGCTTCTGAAAATGTTACGCCACTATTATAGACGTCATGCTGACGATGGATTATAATAAAACCCTTCAATTGCAAGTTAATAGACAATAGTCTACAAAAGGGATTATGGGTCTGATTATGTTACGCCTTTACAAATGACTAATAATAATAAACCTACAAATACTTTATATGACTATTTCGATTGATAATGGAATATTTTCTTCTTCTTTTACTTCGGCTGCCTGAAGGATTTTCCAATATCAGAGTAAAGCTCAGTTTACGTTATAATAATTATTGAGTTAGAGTGGATTTTTTTTCCCCACCACCAGTGGGGCTCAGTAGCCTTGGGTGAGCCCAGCACCTTAGGCGAAGCGAATAGAACCAAGGGGGCTCTTAGTACCCCTCTTATAAGAAGAGGGGACAAAACAGCAGAGGACAAGGGGCGAGAAACCTCGCTCCATTTTACTGTCCCGACATTCGGAGGGGTGGTTCTGTGGTGAGGGACAACCCCTCTGTGGAGGTTGCGTCGGTCCCCTGAGGGACTGACTAGCCGTCGAGGTGTCCTGTTTACTCAACAGATCCGGGTCACCTCACCAAAGGCGGCATTGGTGGTACTCGCCGGGTTTTAGTGAGTAGAACTGCGTCCACTTACAAGTTTAAGAAAAAAAGGGCATAAATTGCTTTGTCTGAGGCTTTGTGAGAGTACTATTAATTAAAGCATAAACCTTGAGATAAAAACTAAGAGATAAATCCGAAAAAGGCGGTATTGTGCGTTTTCCATAATTTTAGTCCTATAAAGTGATTAGTCCTATCTGAAACAAAAGACTAACAAACATATATAAACCGCCGGAACCGGCGGAACACCCTCCACGTCCGGCGTCTGCCGAGCCATCCTTGGGGGGTATAGCCCATGGATGTGTCGGGGTAGAGTTCCCCGACGATCCTCCCCAGACCGCTGCTCTCTTATTTTCTGCTAATCTCATATGCCCCTTGGTTGACTCATCCATGTTTTGCCCACCCAGCTTTCCCACGTCATCGGTCCATCTCGCCATAGGATGCCCTGGATATTTCCGACACAGTCAGTCTTATTAAAAGTTATTACTAAGCCTAAAACAGATTTACATTTAAAATTCGCTCTACATAATAACAGTGATAAATTTTACAGATATAAAATTCTAATATTATTTTCGTATTTCCAAATCCAATAAATAATATTCTGTTTTAAAATGTATGTACATTGTATTATTGTCCCACGGTCTGAAGGAAGTATATAATATGTATATCTTGTATGTATGTATAATCTTTAAAAAAATATACACATGTAGGTTAATTATATAACAAAAGATTCGTGGGACATCTCAAGTAATTCGTACAGATAAAATACCTGATTCATACAAAATTATACATTTGAATAGCCAGGAAGCTCATTAGTTATTCTATTATATTATATCTTGTATTTTGATTTAAAATGATCATCTTTTATAAAGTTTTATTAAGAGATTTGATTCTTATTAAAATACGCCAACCCCTTTGTAGGGTTTACCTTATCTAGTCTCAAAGAGTCACTGCGAGGGCTTCTTCATCTTCTTGATCAACCGACAAAATCTAGCTACCTCTATTGTTGTTAATATGGTCATGATACTTAACATTTCGGAATACATTTTGTTAGGAATATTGTGAATATTGCAAATATCCAATGTAATGTGTGTATCAGTGATGTGGTCAGATGGAATATGGAGTCGTATAATATTTTAATCTGTAACGATGTACGGAGAATTGCGTCATGTACATGTACAGTCAGATAAATGAGTGTCTAAGACTAGTGAAACAACTTTTAGGAATATTATCGTTCATTAAGATCTTGAAAATCTCGACGTGTCGGATATTTTACAGAAGCGATTATCTCTTTGAGTCCAGTTATTATTAATGTGTAAAATTTGCATAAATATAAGAAAATAATAAGTATCTAAAGTAATCAAAATAACATCTTTAAAGACATATCCATTTTATTATTATGAGTGGTGCATGTATCGAAATTCTTTATTGTGTTAACGAATATCAAAGTGAATTACGTAATTGAATGAAAGAGACAATTAAAAGTGTCTTATAAAGAGTGAAAAGGTCCAGATGTGTTAATTAATTGAAAATAATTATGAAAATAATAAAATGAAATTTCGAAAAAGGTTGCTTTAAGGTAGCGAACATGCGTTGCCTACGCCAGAACTTTAGAGCTAGTTCAGACATGGCGGAAACCACGCGGTTTCAGAATCGCGTGAGAATCGTGCGGGTGTTATTTATGAAGATATTTATTACATATTATATTTATTTATTGCTCGTTTAGACAGGCGGGAAGTCGGCAATTACAATTCATGAGATTCTGAAACCGCGTGGTCCTCGTGATGTTTTAACTAGGGCTTAGAGACCATACGCACTAGAGTCTAGACGAGTGCCATCAATGCCGCCTTTGGTGAGGTGGCCCGGATCTAGTAAACAAACAGGGCACCTCGACGGCTAATCAGTCCCGCAAGTGGACCGACGCCACCTCCACAGAGGGGTTGTCCCGCACCACAGAACAACCCCTCCCAACGTCGGGACAGTACAATGGGGTGGGGTTCCCATCCTCACCCCTTGCCCTTTTATCCCCTCTTCTCATAAGAGGGGTACAAAGAGTCCCCTCAGCCCAAGTAAAACCCGCGCGGTTCATATGCAATTTTGAAGCCGCGTGTTTTCCGCCGTATATGAACTAGCTTTTAATCTTAAAGTCCGTGTCGTATCTTAAAAACGATATGACATATATTTCGAAAGCTCTTACTTTATGAATGAACTTTTATATGTGACCTTTATGAAACTTGCAAAAGGCTCTGCTTGCAAGTAAATTACTTGGTAGTAATATTCTTACTTAGTAGTACTACTCTAAGAGATTAAAATACATACATAATAGTACAAAAGCTACCGGCAGCTTTATCATCTTAACGATATCAAATAAAGTATCCGACAAAGTTTAATCACTCAACTCATGCGTACAAAAAATTGATTACTGCATTTGATTAAATAAATATAGACAAGATTTTTCATAGAAATATTATTCTGTACCTAATCTTTACATTAATATCACGACTTACGCAAACAAACCCCAAACACACACATTAAATTAAAAAAGGGTTTGTCTTCTAATCATATTTAAGCCTGTAATAATTTGAGCAAACGTGAACCCCATTTGTACTTACGACGTTTTGTGAGTGTGAACGTGTGAACTTGTCTCAATCAAAGTGAAGAAAGTGGAAATCGTGTCACCAATGTTCACAGACTCTCTCGGGCTCAGTCATTGGAAGCAGGCTAATCATGTGTGCTGTGCTTTAATCATGATTATTGTAATGATTGCTGATCGTGATTTGAATAAATACGTTTCATTATCATTATCTCCTCAGATTTCTCTTTACGAGGTTCACATTTATTTATCATTTGTGTCCCCTCTTCTATCATCGTCATCATTATGATAAGCATAGCCCTCCCTTTTTTCTTCCAACCTCCTTTGTCTCTCCCATCAGCCTTCCCACGTCGTCGGTCCATCGGGCCATACTTGCTTGATTTTACCGGTAGGAGGGAAGCGATGTGCCGCGCTCCCGGCTGCATGGGTACCACCATCTTTCTTGTTTCTCCCGTGAAACAGCTTTGCTGTGTTTCGGAGAGAAGGGCAAGACAGGCAGTGTAATTACTGGCACCGAGACTTAACATATTATCTCTCAGGATAGCCAACACATAAATGAGTTGCCTGCGCTCGTTCCAGGTATACTAGTTTATGTTCATGGGCGACGTCAACCACTTACCATAGATCCGAAATGGTAGATTTTTTTTTGTGCGACGAATAGTTAACACGGTTAAGCTCAGACAACTATTTGCACCCCTTTCCGAAAATGGCATCCGGGGCAAAGGGTTGTGACGTCACAAACTTGACATCCAATAAATAATAACACTGCCTCAGATTCAAAGCCTAAAAAAACTGTAACATTTCAATGAACTAATTCTAAAATAAAACAAACAATCGTTTTTAAACGTAACTGGCGTAATTATCTTATCCGAGCTCAAATCTCGCTTCCACGTTACGAAATATTTACATATAATAATCCGATTACCTGCGATGCGTTTACATTCTCAGCCGGTTATCATTTATAATAAAAAGGCCTTAAAACATACATACATTAATGCATTGATTATATATTGAAATGCAGCCAGCGTGAAATGCGTGTTAGTGAGGTAATCACAAAAATATACTGAACAACTTTACGTAAGAATCTACGTTACGTGTTTTGAGTAATTAGACCAAGTACTCTCAAGAACTTTGAAATAGAAGTATTTATATTATGTGATTGAAATGTATATACATCCTGGCTTATATATTTTATATGAAAATGGTTACGAAATTTCCTCCAAAATATTTTTTTATTTGGCCTCTAAGGTTAATTCCTGTATATTATATTAATGAGTGTCCTTACCCGATTTCCAGTGACTTTGAAATCGTTTTCACTGACCAATACGTGTTTCCGTGTGGCATTAAAATACATGAAAATTTTCCGAAATTTAATACTCTTAAATTAATTTATTACAACACATTAAAGCGCCACTACCAAAGAGAAGACGATCCGTGCGGTGGCCGGTCCGTGTTGGATGCGAGTGGCGAGGGATCGACCATCTTGGCGTTAATTGAAGCAGGCCTATATTCAGCAGTAGACGGATAGAGGCTGATGATGATGATTATGAAAACAACACAATGAAATACCAAAGTATTGAATTAAGAAAATATTTTATTGATTCATTATAATGAAACACTTTTTTACGGATTTTATCGCGGTTTATTAAGATTTTTACAAGCCCGACGTTTCGGATACTTTACATTAGGACGTATGACACCTCAGTCCTCCCGTGACCATGGTTGCTGTAAAGTATCCGAAACGTCGGGCTTGTAAAAATCTTAATAAACCGCGATAAAATCCGTAAAAAAGTGTTTCATTATAATGAGTGAAATTCGCGTAAACATTAGAAAACAATATTTTATTGATTGACAAAAAACACGTCAATTCAAATCAAAAAACATCAATAGGCTTATTCTAAGATTGACCTCTGCCAATGAACCCTTTAATAAAAGGACAACTTAATATCATATAATAATTCGTATTTTGTTGAAACGTGGAGCTTTACCAGCTGCACTGAAAGATAACATCAACTTTTACTTTCTAAGCTATCAGCCCCGCAATTAATGAATGAGACGATTCCCACAATTAATAAAAGCGACAGCGGCTTCGTCTCATAACAATGTAGATATATGTATATGCGATGCAATGAACAACAATTAAGTTGTGGAAAATTCTACGCCAATTTTCAAAACCTATGTGCAGTTTTATTTCAGCTCGACTTTAAAAAAGAACTTTAAGGAATAAAATAGATAAAGGCGTATTTTGTTATTAATTAACTTTTATTTGTAATGTAAACTGTATTTTTATGTTTATTGTATTATATATTTAGATTTTCTTTTCATTCCAATATATATTTTTTTATTTGTTTCCAAAAAGGAAAAAAACGAATAGGTTTAAAATAACCAAATGCGAATAAAATTAATATAATTATTTACGATAAAATTGAGTATTTTTGCTGTCATATAATAATTATTATTTGTTTTACGTAGATTGCTCCATAAGCTCATTTGGTCTCCGAATCGACAATTATATTAAAAGCTGCTCTTTGTACGATAGCTTATGTAACGTCGATGACTGTCATTATAATAATTAAAATTAATTTATCAATTATTACTACGTTCATTTGTTTCGCTTCTTTATATTTTTGAAAATGTTAAATTTTAATGAAAAAGTACTGTGTATTACATAACGACTTTGCTGTTTTTATTAGACCTATCTTTTGTTGCCATGCTGATAAAACAAAATACAAAAATTTGACAAGTTCCATAATTTCATAAATTACTTTCAATCAGATTATCATCATTTCAATCAGATTTAGTAAGAGGTAGTGCCATGCTCTATTGCAGCCGAACTGGGCCGGCACGACGGGGGTGGTACCTCTCGCTAACATGACACGGGCGTCAAGTAACAGCTATGCTGTCGCCTTTCGTACAGTTTGTGAGTTTTTGGTGACCCATTGAGAGGATATGTGACCCTGGTTGTGCGGATGTGTATGGGCATCGGCGCCGTGAGGCTCCGACTGCTCGATAGTACCCTGATGACATAAAAAGAAAAAATAAATCGTGTTAAAGTACTGAAAAAGCCAGTACATTTTCTGGTCTAAGAAAACAAGCTCTTCTAGAAACGAGTGTTCCAAAATAAAGTCACAATGGAATAACGACCCGCGTCTGAGTCAACTTCAATGTCACAATCCAGTTGTCGTTAGCACACTTATGTGACAATTGTGGGTGTTTTTAGACATAATAAAAGATACTAGAATGCTAGAGAGGACATAAGTGGCGCCTAATGTGAAGTATTAAAATAGTTCACCGTCACGGGACGCCCTTCACATGAAATATCTATAGGAATATGCCCCCTCGGCACAATTAGCTTCGCCCAAGGTGTTGGGCTCAACCTAGGCTACTGAGCCCCACCGCCACGTCAAGGCCTGAACCATGATGAGGAAAATAAATATATAATAAATAATAGGGAATATTAAAATAAATAATAAAAGGGATAAAAAAACGTGGGGTGTTTTGTACCAAATTTTTATACTAACTTTACTTTTAGAAATAGCCATCGATAAAATATTTATAACAGTGAATATCGAGCACCTCACGTCTTACAATAATATCATTTTTTTATCATTCCATTCAATTCTTAATATGTATTTTTTTTTTTTTTTTTTTTTAGTTCGGTTTGCTATTAAAACGTATTTTTTTAGTTCAAAAGTCAAAAAGCCAACTTGTATTATGAACTATATTCCACAAAAATATTCTATTGAAAAAAATTATAATATAATATTCTTTGATATTCTAACATTTGATCAACATAATATTGCGTAAAAACTTTTCAAATGCTTGTGACTATTGCGGCTATTTTCTCATTAAAATTGTGTATACATCACAGGGACGTCATAAGTAGGTAAGTGAGTTTTTAATATCATATAATTGCCTTTTGCATTGAACACATACGAACATCCGAATTGGGAACCTGCTTTTTTAGAAGTCGGTTGACAACTTAATAAGTTTTCAAAGCATTAATGCAGCGGTAGTAGTGATAGAAGACTGCTTTCTCTGGCCTTCTGATCTAGCGTTTGCTCTTAAGAAGATACATCACACGAAAATGAATCACATATTAAACCCATGGTATAGATCATTACAATACGAGCCACCCCCTAGTCATAGAATTATGTCCGTCATACGCAAATACATCGACTCGTAACCTATATGGCGATATTTTTCCAATGAGAAGCACATTAGTATGCATATATCACACTATAATAATCTACTAGCATTTTTAATTTAAAGGGCTATTTTAATTATTTCAAGTTCTAAGAAACAAATGTCTGGTATGGTCGGCATGTATCCTCTTAATCCGCCATAATAATTATCTTTAATTGTCGTGTAGGAAGTGCGAACCCATTGTTACACGGCCTCGACTACAGAGAACGGCACTTAAATTCTTTATATGCGATAGATATTTAGCGTGTAGATAATGCTAATTTTATTTAATTAGAGGCTACATTATTTTAATGCTATCATATTATGTTGTGCTAAATCATTTTTATTGTATTATATTATATTATAATATGTACGATCTGTAATAACGAAATATTTAAAAAAAACATATTGAGACCGACGCGTCGGTCGCCACGCCCTGATCCGGATGATCGAGTGGACACTTTACGCAGGAGTCGCGCGTTCGACTCCCGCCAATTGTAGATAATTTTTATAATGAATATTATAGATATTTTAGTAAGAAGTAGTGCCATGCTGCTATGCAGCCGACTTAGACTGGCACGATGCTGTCGGTTTCGTGCGTTTTGTGAGTTTCCGGTGGTCCATTGGGGGCATAGGGAAATGGAATTTTTCATCTGTATAATCTCTGGTTGTGCAGATGTGTGGGCGTCGGTAGTCTAAAGCTTCGACTGCTCGTTTGCCCTCATATGATATTAAAAAAAATCTCTGTATCGGGTCATGACCAGATGACCATGACCAGGTCATGGTCGGCATAAATTTCTTTTTATATATTACAGACGACCTCTGTGGCTCAGTGGTAAGCGCGTTGGCGCTCAAGCTGGAGGTTGCGGGTTCGAATCCTGCCAGGGAACAAAAATATTTTCTGTGTTCCTGGGTCATGGATGTGTATTAAATATTTGTAATATATAATAAAAATCTTAAATATATGTATAGTATAAATGTATTATATATATATTTCCGTTGTCTGGTACCCGTAACACAAGTGCTTCGAGAGCTTACCACGGGACCAATTTGACGTGGTATGAAAGCGTCTATAGATATTATATTATACATATATAAATTTCTTATAATTATTTCTTATATATTAATCGTACGAACTCAACACGAGACTTAACGTAGTGTGACTGTCGGTTAATATTTATTAAAACAGTAATTTAAACAAATTTAAAAAATCGTAACACCAATAATCCTAAGCAAATTTTATTTACCTTCTCAATGGAAATTTCTGTGAGCTAAAATTGGAAAACCCGACGTAACTAATTCGACAATTCTTATGTGAATCCAATCCTTTTTCATGTACATTTTCCACCGAAGGTTACACGTGTAACTCACACAGACGTCATGTACCTAACGCATCCAGCATTAATGTATTTAGGCTTTAGCCTAAATACATTAATGCTGGATGCGACTAATGCAATATAGGACTAAAGTCCTAATGCAATATAGGACTAAAGTCCTATATTGCATTAGTCGGCTAGGTCCAGATAAAGATAAATACGATACGCGTGCGAAGAAATAATGGACGATGTAAATGCGTTAGACAACATAAACTGGTTTTTGTCCTCGGCTTTGCCATTTAATGATCTAAGCTTAGTTTTTAAGCGCGTTATAAACATTATCTCAATTGAACTGGGAAAGTATCCTATGTACTGATCCCAACCAGAGTATATTGAAATACTTTTTATGTCCTCTTATATTTACATATATAAGTACATTGGAGTAGCTGAAGGAACTCTTCCGGTACTGTAGCTGTGGACGTCCCCACAGCTCTCGCGCCGGGTCACCCAGACGACGAGGAGAACACCGCTGGAGTTTAGTGGGTAGAATCTTCTAGGGCATAGAGTCCCACATAACCCCCTACCCCCCTGGTGGTATGCATAAACGCATTCCCTAGCGAAACCAAAATAAAACCAAAGCAACTCATTCCCGTCTCGGTGTCGGTAATTACATTGCCTGTTCTGCGCTTTATCCGAAACAAAGTAAAGCTGTTTGATGGAAGAAATAAGTAGGATGGTAGTACCCAAGCAAAAGGGCGCGCGGCACAGCGCAACCCTCCCACCGATAAAACTACTCACTCGGTGAAACTTAATTATGATCGAGCGCACACGCATCGAATAATGACATTTATAATAACAGGATAAGAAACTTTACAATTACATAAATATGCATAAACCTTGCATTTGGGTTATTTTATATCAATGTTAAAGTGTTGTATAATCGCCAAAATTTGATCTCCCCTTGTTAATAAACTACCTGAACGGGCTAGTAGACGTGAAAATTACTGTTTTAACTGTTTTAATATTAATCATGTTCAAGACAAACGTTGATATTATTTCTATTTTGTTTCTGTTTCACATCAAGTTATAATTAACGAGCTCATTAATTGAACAATGAGTCGAAAACAATTAAACAATGGGTAGCCAGGAGCAGCCGCGGACGGTGAATTTGAGGAGCCCTGGGCTTTATTTAAATTCATACTAGAACTTTTATTTATATTGGCTACAACTTGCACTGCAAATTAGATATACTTAACAAGACATGTACATATATAACTTACATACACATATATTACATCATGCAGACCCGTACAGCCTCGGCCGGTCAGACTGAAAAACAACAGACTGGCCCTTTTTTTAACGCTGGGAAATGCTCTACCGCGGGGGCACTCCCCCAGTGGGCAGACCCACTGGTCTCCCCAGTCAAATCATACTCAACCAAAACCGGCAACTAGAATGTATTGTAAATGATTTTTATGAATGCAGACACGAATTTTATGACACAGCTCTGAATTATATATCTAAATTACAGTTAGAAAAAGAACAATGATAAGCCTCCCAATCTAGGCATCTTTTCCATGAATTAATTGGAAAGTCAACAGATCACCAACAACTTATGTCATTGGTCTCAATTTTATTATTATTATATAACGAATTACAATTATTGTTATTTGTTTCTTAATCATAATTGTATTTCGTTATCTTTTTTTTCTTTTAACTAGCTACATTATCTTATTTCAATAAAATTTATAAACTGCAAATACTGCAAAAATCAAAATAATTTCTGTAACCTTTGTCGTAGTCTAACTAAAAATGTCATCATTAATTACTAACAGATTAAAATGAATCGAAAACTAATATTCCTCTTTCTGTAGGTTAGCACTCTTTTTAGAAAGTATACATTAGTAATTTAAAATTAGTTCGCTGATACTTAAATAAATATCACTCAAGGTGGGCGCTATTTTGTTTGTAGAGTTTATAATATTATAGAGATACCGTATTTACTCGATGGACGGGTTCTTTGTTCAAAACAATGGGAGCTCTTAGTCAAAGAAATTGTAAAGCGAAGTGTCCTGTTTCAGCCGGTGAAGCCTTGTTTACTTTATGGAATTATTATGATATTTATAAATTCGATAATATACATACATAATATGAAATGAGTGACGACAGTATAGTGGGTATGGGCTCGGCCTCTTGAGTGATAGGTCTGGGTTCGATCCTGATCCAGATGGGTACACCGTACGTCACCGCCATACTCATACGGTAGACTCCAGAGTATAGCTGCCTGCAGGTGGCCCTGGTTCATCCGAGGTGCTAAACGTAGGCCTCATTCAATAAACGCCAAGACGACCGATTCCAATTACTGTCCAATGCTGGACACTAATACAGCAGTGGTCAAATACAGGTGGATGATGCAACTGATATATGTTATATTAATATAATAATAATATCAGCCCTTATACATATAAGGCTTGATATGTCCCACTGTTGGGCATGGATTTTTCACGGACGGTCTTGGCGTTCATTGAGAGAGGCCTACGTTTAGCAGTGGACGGATAGGGGTTGATAATGATGATGATGATTATCTAAACGTGCAAAACAAAACAAAACAAAGACAAAGTTTTGCGTGGGACTCGTAACAGCATGTTAAATAATATTCTATACCCGGAATGTATCATCGCCTTGTCGCTATTCATTTAATTTAAATTAACAGCCAGACACATGCACGTGGAATACTCGAGTCGCGACCCTTATAGGGTGGGGACTATGCAATTAAAATAGGATTACTACTAGTGAATATTATGTGATAATTAAATCGGGTTTTACATCCACAAACAAAAAACGACATTTCCAAATTCCGAAAATAATTTTAATTAATCTTAGAACATTCCTTAATCACCCACTCACTCCGCCGCGCGTCCGTGAATTGGCATATTATGTTTATTTTTAAACACTGTAGGTAGATATTTATATATATATATATGATATTTCTTATCGCTGAGTACACTATTCACGTAAATTCATAATTAATCACCATGTAGTCATTAATTTTTGAACAATAAAATTGGTTATATGTAAAAGCCTGTCAGTTGCTTAGCAACGAATAAACAGTCTGATATAAGATATCAAATTTACAACGTCTTTTTTTTTCTTTAACGCCGGGAAATGCTCTGAGGTATCCCGCTGGGGAGTGGGTCTCCCCAGGCGGGTATGTGGGACTCGCTGCGCCCGAAATGTGGTAAGGTAGACGCAGCTCTACCAACTAAAACCAGGCGAGTGCCACCAACGCCGCCTTTGGAGAGGGGCCCCGGATCTATTGAGCAAACAGGACACCTCGACGGCTAGTCAGTCCTTCAAGGGACCGACGCCACGTCCACAGAGGGATTGACCCGCATCAAGGAACAACCCCTCCCAACATTAGGACAGTGCAATGGGGTGAGGTTCCCATCCTCGCCCCTTGTCCCCGTGCTTATTTGTCCCCTCTTCTTATAAGAGAGGTACAAAGGGCACCCACGGCTCAATTTGCTTCGCCCAAGGTGCTGGACACACCCTAGGCTACTGAGCCTCACTGCCACGACAAGGCTTGAACCATGGTGGGGAAATTTACCACGTCTAGGTGAAAAACCCAATAAACGAAACTCGCGAAATCCTAATGTATTTGCAGCATGTGTTAAAATTATAAAAGTGAAAATTATGCTCCGCGGCTATACCGGTCAATGTAATTTGATAAAAGTTGGTGTACGAACTATTTTGTCATACCCAATATGTGGTTTAAATTAATATCGCCATATTATCGTGATACCCAATATGTGGTTTAAAATAGTTAAAATTAATTTCGTTATGCCGTAACCTATCACTCTGTATAGTCCACATCTGGGAAAAGTATCCTCGTCGAAATCAGGCGAGGTTTATAATAGTCCTATGTGCTTATTGTTGGCCCAATGTTAGTTGACAGTTTTCACACAGCCTTAAAGGCTTTTAAACTTCTTAACTTTTTAAATTTAAAAAAAAATGGTTTGTGTAAAGTTGGCTTACGGACAATAGTTTAACGTGACAACTTCATAACAAAATGAGCGTCACGGGACAACGAGCGTAACTGGACAATGAGTATTACTTTTTCGTGCATGTAGCCGCTCATTACGATTTATTAGACGTCGTCACGTCAAAAATAATAACAATAATATCTATAGAAGCTTCTTACACCACGTCAATCTGGTCCCATAGTAAGTTCTTGAAATACTTGTGTTAACGGTACCAGACACGGAAATATATTTAATACTTTTATACTATTAGATTTTATTGTATAATACACATATTTAATATACATCCATGACTCAGGAACACAGAAAAATCAGCCATTCATGACACATGAACATAACTTCACAAAACACATATATTATTTCGTTATCTTCCACAATTTTAGCTCCTGACAAATTTAAGTAAAACAGCATCTTCAACAAGCGCAGATTTTTTGTCAAAAATCCCATTCACTTTAAGTTGACAAGTCACAAGACTGCCTGCAATACATCTGTCGCTTGTGCACTGTCGCCATGTAGTTTGCCCATGAAAACAGCACGTCTTGAGTTACAAAAAACACATTATTTTGTTTTATAAAAAATACGAATCACCCGGTTTCCAATCCGGTATTCGGTTAACACGAAAAGGCCATTTAAGTTAACAAATATTTAATGAAATCGAAATAAAATGTAACATAACATATTTTGTTTATTTAATCTGCAGGCTTTTTATTTGCATATTATGTTTTAATATTTTATTTTTGCATACATTTGTACATACTATTTGTTTTGTAAAATGTATTTAAAATGTGATGGTAAGTTGCCAACGTCGTTATGAAAAAATACGACTTCATTCGGACCCATAGACTTTTATTATATTGTCATATTAGGACCTTTTAAAGTTATAGTGCTATGAGTAACTCGTTTATTTCCTGTCGTGAGATGTAACCTCGATGCCAATAATTACATTGCCGTACCTGGCCTTCCTTCCAAAACATAGCTAACATGTTTGCTATTTACATAAATCTATTTACTAGTTTTATATACTTTATTTATACTAATTATATTGAGGAAACATTGGATCAATATTGTGAAAAATACTGCTAGTGCCCACTGCTAGTGCCTCAATTTTTATCTGCCAATATCCTCAATCCCTTGTCTGTCTCATCCATGTTTTACCTATCAGCGTTCTCACGACATCGGTCCATCGAGCCATAGGACGTCCTGGGCATCTCCGACCCAGTCAAGGCAACCATTCGGTTACCGCCGGGGACCACCGGCCATCTATCGTCTAGCCAAGTGTCCTGCCCAACTCCACTTCAATTCCGCTAGCATATCTCCGACGTCTTTGACCTTCGTACGACGTCGGATCTCGGTATTGCGGATACGGTCACGCAATACTAAACTAATAAAATAATTTTACACTTAATAGATTCTTACTAATATTATAAAGGCGAGAGTTTGTAAGTTTAGATGTTTGTTGATCTGTCACAGCAAAATGGCTGAACTGTTTTTGCTGAAAATTGTAATGGTGAGGGCATATACCTTGGATTAGGACATAGGTGAAGCTATGATTGCATTATAATATTTACTAAATATATTTATTCTTTTCAGATGAAGGCGTTACGAAAACATTTACTTGCGCCCGACCTTTAACAGGCCAATACGTATTTCTGCAACTAGTTGGAGTAGAAGGCTCACTATCACTGTGCGAAGTCGAGGTCTTCACAACGGAAGGTCAGTATTACTAAACACCGAGAATGTACACTATTGTACGTATTAATTAACTAAACTTTAACCAACAAATAAATGCATAAAGCATTTAAATTATGAACGATTGGAAGGATATTCGAATACAGCAAAATGTACAAGCCGTGAATTAATATTGTATCGAAGTTTCTGGAAATGACGACTGACAGACGGGCAGCCTTCACGAGGTGGATAGGCAAATTAAATGTTCGGAAAGCTCGCTAGAGATAGCCTTCAATAATATTAAAGGGAACTGATTGGGAACGTAAATTATAAACAATGGACACGTTTTAAATTGTCCTGTAGCTAAAATAAAATTAACTTTATAAGCATTTTTTGTGCATAAAATTCACAATGAATTACATTCTCAATGTTTCATACAATGTTCTTACTCTTTGAACAAGGTTCTGTGTACCTTGGAGTCATAATCATCAGCTACTATAAATTAATAAATATTTCGGTCAGACCAAATCGAACCCAGTGAGAACAAAGAACTTCTATCAATTATTATTATTAGTAGAGTTAAAAGTAATACTTGATGAGAGATTCATGAATGTTATATACATTATATGATATCAAAGACCCGCTACGGATAACTTTTATGCACTTGACTGGATTAAATCCTACGACCTCTAGTTACGTGACTCCTACATTGCACGCTATTGTAGACATCTATTTATCCACGATCCTTTTAGAAAAATTAAGCTATTTCATACATATGATGTGTCAGACGTAATCTCATTATTTTATTTCAGAATTCTCGAATGATCGATGCGCACCGATCGGATCTTCGAATGACATTGAACTTGCTGCCTTTTCTAGAAATTGCTATGAGTTTAATGTTGCTAAGGGTGCATCATTTGATGACGCCCGCAAACAGTGCCAACAACACGGGGGAGATTTGATTCACGGATTTTTGGTAATATTATATATTATGTATTTTTAAATAAATTATTATTTTTGTTATATTATTTTTAATTCTTTTTGACGTGACAACGTCTTATAATTCGATGGAGCCGGCTGCACGAACGAAAAAAGATGACGCATGCGGCGTTACCTCGCTGTGAGGCGTTCCATTTTTTTATAACGTTGTCACGTTCAACTATCGTCAGTAAACCGACTTTACAGACAACCGATTTTTTATTTACGGATGGCCGATGGGCGAATAAGGTTTAGGTAAGAGTGGAGGCCGCGTTAGGTAGACGAAGTGTTGGTTGGCCATTAACGAGGTGGGAAGACGATACAAAGGCCGTTCCGTGTTGGACAGGAGTGGCAAGGAATCGGCTGTCTTGGCTTGCATTGAGGGAGGTCGATATTCAGTCGCGAGGATTAAGGCCCAGCTGCGCTCGGCGCAGCGGGTCATTGCGGTAAGAGTGACCCGGGGGTACCGTACAGTATCGTGGGCCACTGCCCTAGCCGGTGACCCCCCGTGGAAACTCGTGGTGGAGGTTCTTGCCAAGACGCACTCCTATGTCTCGGATAGGAGATCTTTTGGTGAGAGCCTTACGCTGGACGGAATTCTTTGGGTTTGCCGACTAGGGTAAGAGGCGTTAATGAGAAGGTGGGAGGAGGACCTGGCGCGACAGCCGTACGGCAAAAGCCTAACGGTTGCTCTGCGTCCGGTCCTTGAGCGGTGGATGCGCCGTAAGCGCAAACCCCTTCCGTCTGACACAGGTGCTCACTGGGCATGGTTGCTTTGGTGAGTATCTGTGCCGGACGGCCCGCAGGGAGCCGTTGTTAATGTGTATTATAATTGTGGCGCGGCGGTGAACTCGGCCCAGCACACCCTCGAGGTGTGCCTGAGATGGGCGGCGCTGCGTCATAATCTGACATCGGTCATCGGTGAGGACTTGTCTCTGCCGAGTGAGTGCCTTCACCGCGATGCTCGGTAATGACGAGTCCTGGACGGCAATCGTTTCCTTCTGCGAGGCAGTAATGTCCCAGTAGGAGGCCGACGTGCGGGTGAGAGAGGAGGCCGCCGACGAGGCCTCCCCCCGTGGGCGACGAACGTGGGTGCGTAGGAGGCGCTACTTAATGCGCCTCCAGTAACGCCCCTTTGCTCGTGTCGGCTTCAGGATGGGAACCTGGGCCCAGTATGACACGACGTCGCGGGGAATGCCTAAGCAGCCGGGCAGTCCCCCCTTAAGAGAAGTAGTCTGGCCTTCGCCGGGGCCAGCCTGTCGCAGAGGTGATCCTGTTGAATGCCTATTCGGGACCCTCAAAATGCGACTGAAGGTGCTCGCAGTGGTTTTAGTTTACGGGTAGGGCACTCCCAGGTGCGAATCCCACATAGGGTCAGGATCTACCTAAGATCCCTGCTACATGCGAAAAAGCATTTCCCTGCGATAAAAAAAGAACAAAAAAAAAGGCTGATATTCAGTGGATGGATCGAGGCCGATGATGATAATTTATTAATAAAAAATATAGAACTTTATTTCACGTATTATATTTTATTTTTACTTGAAAGACTTTAGCGTATAAAACCTCTTTGCGACGATAACATCGCCTATTTTTCTCACAATGGTATGTTCTATTGTTATTGCATTGTAAGCCTATTGGTTATTGGATACCATAAATGCTTTTGAACTCCCGTCAGATATCTGAATCGTATTGAAGTATTAGAAGTAGTACAAGGTAAATTATGAAACAATCGATCAAATAATAACAATTTCTAACTTTGCATTGCGAAACCATTTTTTGTTACGAAAACTAAAACATTCTACCTGCAGTCTGTTTCCACTCTCCGCTGTACGGAAAAAGAACAAAACAGATATGCAAAGTAAATTCAATATGAATGTTTTTGTC
This sequence comes from Helleia helle, assembly GCA_963853865.1. NCBI lineage: Eukaryota > Metazoa > Arthropoda > Insecta > Lepidoptera > Lycaenidae > Helleia > Helleia helle. The sequence goes on from OY971420.1 coordinate 15,324,500, forward strand.
TTTCATCTTACTATTCCCTCATAGACATAGTAATGGAAGTATTCTAATTGGTTTAGAGTTTTGAAAACCATTACTTAATGAAATGAATTAAGATCATAAATAGACTTTTAATCGTGCTGCATTAATATTATGTTTTGTTGATAATATTTTTGGATTGGAATATGCCAAAGTTATGAGTCATTTTCGAGTTAATTAATTTAAAATATTTTTGTTTGAAGTAAGCTCTTTAGGCGCGATTAGAGTGTAACTCAGATTTTTAAGCCGCATTACTTCAATCGCGCGTAAGTATTACACGCACACACATTTCCTTTAATTTTTAAATTTTTCCTTAAATTTAATTTTAATGTACATCGCTCTTTTTTGTCGTACGTACGGACAATTGCAAAGACAGAAGATATATATATAAAGGACTAGGTTTTTCGGTTCAGCTGTATCTAAGTGCATGCACGAGCATGAGTGACCTCATTTATCAAAATGAACTAAATTAATTAATACAATTTATTTACAACAGGGAGCCACGTCTAGTTACTTGATCCAAGAACTAGACAGACGAAAGCCACAGTTAAAAACGCAACTGGTATGGATCGGAGCCCAGAAGGAACCTGGACTCACATCGAGGACCTGGAAGTGGGTTGATGGTAAGTCTCCATTGTTGCCATCATTATTATCATCATGGTGTTCTCACATGCGCTGGCTGCTCACGTACCATCCGAGCCAAGATATGCTATACTAGCCATGTGAGAGGCCATCAACGTAAAGACACTTGACTCTATTATATTTATTTATCAGAGGTTTTGTCGCCGTAGCCGAAATCGGCTTGGAATGCATCATCATCATCATCATCATTATCAGCCAACTATTATAACTATTAGTGTTCTTTTCATACGTTTAAGTGTAAATCCCGTTCTTTTCCTAAATTTTAGTGTAAATCTTGTTCTTATTTAGTGTAATTTCTGTTCTTTTTCCTAAATTTTAGTGTCAGTAATTGAGCTCGATGAGATAAATTTATATTAATGAAAAATATATCCAGGAGGCAGTAAAAACGTATTTTATAATAATTATCATACATATTATCTGCACTAGGCGAATTTAAACTAGCAACCAAGTATAGTGTCCAGTCTCCTGTACTCTGATTTTTTATTTCGATTTTTTAATTTAGAATTCTGACATTAATAAGTGTTGCTATTAATAAAGCTCTTCACTGAAAAAAGGAAAAAAATGTACCATTTTGAGGGCATTAAAATGCTAGATATTTTTAATGTTTTACATAGAAAAAGTTAAATCTAAATATTTACTTACTCAAGTGAACTAATACAAAAATAACAAATATTTTAATATCACCAACGATATATCGAATTAATTGTAATTAAGTACTTTATTTTATTATTTAGCCTGGCATCACTCCCTACTAATTTTAGTTTATTGTGTGTCAGATAGCTGTCAGAGTTCTGCAGAATAAAAAATCAAAGTTGTATTTTAGTATAAAAATAATTTGAGAATAATCGTAATATATAAAAAAATCAACCTCGGCCTGGGAGCAAAAATCATCTTTTAAGTAAAATACTCTTATGCAGATTTGGATTAGGAGCATACTCATATTTGAATGGTCGGCAACGCACCTGCTAATGATGTAGCGGGTGTCTGTGGATGACGCTTATCACTTACCACCAGGTGAAACGACTGTCCGTTTTCCCAATCTTCCATAAAAAAAAACAAAAAAAATAGTTATTAGTGACCGTTATCTACGGTTTACTCGTATGGACTTAATATCAGATCTCGTTTTGTTAGGTCATTACCGACTCTTAATAAGCTGAAGTGTAAGTTATGGATTAGATGCAGTCATCGTTAAATAAGACTTGTAGTTTTCTTGTGATGACATACAAGAGTATAAAAGAGTACCTACTATATATATATATATGGATCGAGCGAACTTCATCATAAAATATACAACAAATCTATTGTACAGATAAAGCCAACAGATTTATTTTAATTTGTAAATTATAGTGATCTGATCATTAACATAACTAGTTCAGCAAGGCCGCCAACGAACTATTATTAATTAAGCGACGATCTTTGAAAAATACATCGTTCGTAACGGTCAAACACAAAACATTGAATATTCCTAAAGAGGTGATAATTTCAATAAACATTTTAGACAAACTAAATTATGTATGTGGTCAATGTAGCTCATGACCAGTAATGTAAACCTAGTTCACGAAACTAGTACTTTTTTGCTAGATAACTCATGCGTGATAATACGATAGGCATTATAGGTAAGTTAAACTTATTATGCCTATCGTGATACCTATAAGATACCTATCCTATATTGGCGCGGAAATTATCCTCTCGATAATAGTTCGTTCCCCTACCGCTCTGTATTTTCTATTCGAAGTAGGAAATAAGCACTACGGGTAACTTTCTAACTCTACATTCGTATCCTCCCAGATGGAAAATCAAAAACATACTGTCAATTTGATTGATAACCCCGGACGTACAGACAGGTGCTAAGTTTGAAGGCTGAGTCTGCCTGTCTGTGGCACCGTAGGTCTCATATGGGTAAAAAAAATTGATGAGGTTTTATTTTAAAGTAGGTCTTCTATTGGTGGATGTTTTATAAAAATCGGTTCAGCCATTTCAATTTCTTATATTATTGCGAGTTTTTTTTAGTAAAACCGTTACTCAACCAATTATAATTTCAGGTGAAGTTGTTGTAAAGCCAACATGGGCGAAGGATCAACCGAACAACTACAACGGGGAGCAGAACTGCGTGATGCTGGACGGAGGCAGAGCCTGGCTGTGGAACGATGTGGGGTGCAACCTCGACTACCTCCACTGGATATGCCAGTACCGTGAGTGTCCGATTCATAGGTACATATCTATAATTTCCGTAGCTACGCGAAGCGAATGTGAAATCGAAAATTCTAGACCTTATATGCAGACAGACATCTATAAAAATGGTAATTTTTGTGAGTTTGGTCACCAGTAGAGTACTGTTATCACCGAGTAGCATTTGGAATAGCCATCACCAAACGGAGACGGCTGTAAATCTAGTTAGCGTAGGATGAAATGTGAACCAGTACCTACGTAATAAAAAACAATCGCGTTTTTCTTTTAATATCCCAGATTTTGGTTTATAATAGGATCATGTGTGTGTTGTTTTTTTATGTTAATTGGATATGCAAACTGGCAAACGTGCCACCTGATGGTAAGTGGTCGACGTCGCCCATGAACATAAACTAGTTTACCTGGAAAGAGCCCAGGCAAATCATCTATGTGTTGCCTATCCTGAGACATAAGATGTTAAGTCTCGGTGCCAGTAATTACACTGCCTGTCTTGCCCTTCTCTCCGAAACACAGCAAAGCTGTTTCACGGGAGAAACAAGCAAGATGGTGGTAGCCATGCAGCCGGGAGCGCGGCACAGCGCTTCCCTCCCACCGGTAAACTTCCCTCCCACCGGTAAACTTCGCTCCCACCGGTAAAGTTGTTGTTGTTTTATCTGTCCGAATCGTTTTGTAAATCTGCATCTCCCTAATCATAATTTTGTTCGAAGTTACTAATTACATTTTTATGTTTCTATGTATAATATTTAAATATGTAATTATAAAATTCAATAAAGGATTTGATAGTTGTTGATACCGATACAATATAATATGTATAATGTGAAATACATATCTGAATAATATTGCAATGTAAATTCGATCTGCATGCAGATATGCCAGCCAAATCATAAACTTAAATCTAATCAAATATTCCCAAATCTATGTTAAAGTAGTGTATTGGCATGTAACTTTAATTTAATATGAATTTTTAATGTAAAAATGTAAATTTTTAATGTAAAATGTAAATTGAAGACATGTAATAATCTTGCGGGATTTGGGGACTTGCACGGAGATCGTGTTGGGTGCGAGTGGCGAGAAATCGGCGTTCATTGAGGGAGGCCTATGTTCAGCAGTGGTCGGATAGAGGCTGATGATGATGATGATCCATTCTTCACTAAATAAAGTACTTTATTAATAGCTGTGTTTTCACGTAGTGAATCCTACTAATATTATAAAAGCGAAATTTTGTAAGGATTTATGTTTGTCGCTCTTTCACGCAAAAACTACTGAATGGATTTTAATAAAACTTTACAATAACATAGCTTATTCATCAGAATAACATAGGCTATTTATCCCTGTTTTCCCACGTGTGCGCGAAGTACTCGGGTGAAACCGCGGGCGCTGCTAATAAAAGAGAGATCCTATGCATGGAATAGTTGGCCTCGATAATAACAGCGCATTGACAGCGTTAGTGAAATCGACCCTTGTCATCTACTTTTGTCATAGTAGTCTAGACGTTCGCTGTCACTAGCTGTGCTATTTATGGTGCTGCCACACTGATGTTTAAAAATTTCCCCTAACATTTTTAAACATTTTGTTAATAATCAACACGCATAGTAAATGGTTGTTAAAAATTTTAGACATAACTTTAAGGAAAAGTCAAAGATAACCAAGATACAATAACGAGGTCTTGTATTGATTTGTGTTCTTTTAAATGTACTGAATAATTAATGTATAAAAAATATTTTGATTTTAAAATATGGCGAATTGCGAAAAAAATATACTTTTAAGTAGAGTTGCAAGCATGCATTCATTGATCACACAGCGAACACCAGACTATATATTTAATTAATTGCGAAGATAAGTCTATACTGCACTGCATTTTTTCGATTTCTATACATAATATGTATTGCCAGCGCAATGCTAACCTAACCTAACCTACCTTTTTCGCCAGCTTTTATCACTAAAAAGTATGTTTATGCATTATGTGGAGCTTAAATCTATACAGATAAATAAAATTAAAGTGTCTGTTTGTAATATTAAAATAACCACTTCTTATTGAATGCATAAGGATATATTATACACGGTACCAAAATAGCATTTTTTACATTTTTTGTCTGTCTGTCTGTCCCTGTTTGTTCCGGCTAATCTCTGAAACGGCTGGGCCGATTTTGACGGGACTTTCACTGATAGATAGCTGATGTTATAAGGAGTAACTTAGGCTACAAAAATAATCATCATCAATCCGTATACGGCAAAGTAAACGCGGGTGAAGCTGCGGGCAACAGCTAGTACGTAATAAAGATCAACCAAGATCTAACTGTATAGAAATTATACTCATATAGTTGCTCACATAAATTGGGCCAGCGCATGAACTATGGCCCAAAACCCTCATATATGGGTTGATTAATTTATTGTTATATTATATTATTATGTATTTATATTATATTTTATTAAAAGCAAAGCGATTTCATGGTGAAGACCCATGCCATGATGATGACGATTAAAGCGAATTTATTGTACTAATATGCACGGCAAAATATTTATTTTATGTATGTTATATATGCTAGCTAATGTTATCGTTGTTTTTTGTTTGTTTTTATTGATCTTTGTTGATTTTTTCTTTTTCTTTTTTTATGTTACTTGGATAAGCAAACTGGCAAACGTGCCACCTGATGGTAAGTTGTCGACGTCGCTCATGAACATAAACTAGTATACCTGGAACGAGCCCAGGCAACTCATCTATGTGTTGCCTATCCTGAGACATACGATGTATTCTGATTCTAACGTTAGTTGTGGAATCCGGCGCTGTCGTTTGAATGTATAATATTTCTTGATTCAGTTCCACCTACCTGCGGCAGTCCGGATAAGCTTCTAAACACCACGATCGAGGGAGACAATTACCTCGTGGGGTCTACAATCACATATAAATGCCCTGAAGGTCACATGCTACTTGGGGACAAGACGAGAGAATGTAAAGACGATGGCTTCTGGTCGGGTGCCGCACCAAGCTGTAAATGTAAGTATTTGAATGTCATCATAATTTATTGGACTATTTATAATGAAACAACTTTTTTCGAATTTTATCGCGGCTTATAGGATTTTTACACGAAATTTCGGATACTTTAGAGCAATGGCCACGATAATTACTGTATGTCCTGCTGTTATTAGCAATATCAATAAAATCCGTTAAAAGTTGTTTCATTATTATAAGTTAAGTTCGCGTAAATATTAAATTGTTGTCATTGGTTGGTAAAAATTTCTAGAGAAACCTAATTACCTTATGAGTAAGTATAAATGTGCAAACACAAAACAAAAATTAAAAAAAAATACAAAAATTAGAATTCTAATTATTTGATAAGCCTTTGAACGGTATATAAAGTTCCATTTAACATTTTTTATGTTAGTTGGATATGCAAACTGGTATACGTGCCACCTGATGGTAAGTGGTTGACGTCACCCATGAACATAATCTAGTTTATCTAGAATTTGCCTAGGCAACTCTTTTATGTGTTGCTTATCCTGAGACAGAGGATGTTAAGTCTCGGTGCCAGTAATTACACTGCCTGTGTTGCCCTTCTCTCAGGAACACAGCAATCGTCGAGGACTTCCCTCGACTGTCTATAGTCTCCATCATCATAACAGTAATGGCACGTATCACCCATAAGGGTGCAAAGTTCTCATCAGTATAAATTAATTAAGTCCAATCACAAGGTAGCTACTTTAAACTATTTAGGATTTCCCTTAACTGAGCTTCGTCTTCATCATCAGACCCCCAATCACAGTTACAACCCATCTAGGTGTAAAGTTCTCATCAATACAAATTAATCAAGCCCAAACACAAGGTTACTGAAGTAAATCGTCGAGGAGTTCCCTCGACTGTCTTCCAGCTCCAGCATCAGATCGACTCTAGACCTTCATTAAATTGTAGTACTTTAAAATGCTTATTTAAAAAAATATTAAGCACACTAGTCATTCCTACAAATTTCGAAAGTTTCCCTCGATTTCTCTAGGATGCCATCATCAGATCCTGGTTTTCTTATCATGGGACCAAATGGCAAGTATACCCTTTCAAACAAAAAAAGAATTTTGAAAATCGGTCCACAATTGACGGAGAAATCGGTGTACATACATTTAAAAAAAAATACCGGCCGAGTTGAGAACCTCCTCCTTTTTGTTGAAGTCGGTTAAAAATAATCTTTAGTGGATGTCAGTGTGACACAGAAGTGTCTGTAATGGCAGGGAAATTGGTCGAAAAAAATATCGTACCGGAATAATATATTTTTTATCATCTAAAATAAATGCGGACTTTCTCAAATATTATGAGCGTTCAATTTACTGTCGTATAATTATTATTTATAAAAAACTAAGACACGACTGTGTGTCTAACAAAAATATTAGACTGTTTATTCGTTGCTAAATTGTTGAAGCTGAAATTATGAGGCGTGCACTTTTGGATTTTCCAAACTATTTGTATATTTTGTGTAACTTTTTAATGACGATCCAACACAAATTCAGCAACTGACTTTACGGCAGCTTTAATTAGCTGAAGAGATTAAGTAGTTTAGCTTTACAATTTTTTATACTGTGTTTACTGCTTATTTATATAAGCGATATAAAAAATAATATGTAAACAATTTTTTATTATTATATTAATATAATATACAATATTATATTAAATTGTATTAGTGAATGTAATGTACTATATTCATAGCACGCTAGCCTAGCCCCGTAGTAAGCTCATAAGAAGTTGTGTTGTAGGTAATACACATAATATATACGTTCATGACCCGATGCACGCATATTCACCATACAAATTATCTGTACTTGGCGGAATTCGAACCTTCAGCCATACATACATACATACATACATATTCTCCAGACCTCTCCACCAGCCGGCCGTCAAAATACACGACAGCAAACAAAGCACTAACTTCAAGTTACCTTGTATTAGAATTAACATACAATCTCACACAATGGTTATTTTCCCAGACGTAAATTGTGGTGGATTAACACCGATACAAGATGGCGACGTCAGCCTTGTAGACGATAGAACTACCCACGGTGCCAAGGCTATATACTCCTGTCGGGAGAATTACACGCTAGTTGGCAACCCTGAGAGAGTCTGCGGAGACGAAGGAATATGGAATGGGGAATCACCGAAATGTCTGTTCGACTGGTGTCCGGAACCGCCGCCTGTGACGGGAGCAACTGTGGTGGTGAGCGGACATACAGCCGACTCGAAAGCAACCTATACGTGTCAAAACGGCTTCATACTCTTTGGACAGTCGGTAAGTGATGAAACCTCAATGGTATAAAATTATTATTTATAGCCTGACCAGAAAAATAAAAACCCTCGCCATATTGCGGAAAATTTCGGAACTAATTTCTCTATGGACGATACTATGTGTTGACGTAAAAAATTAAAGCCGACTTCAAAATTAAAAAAAAAACTAAAAAGTAATAAAATTATTTCCTTAATCTTTGTGCCTACTTTGTGTGTAATCAACTTGTTCTTCTACTAATATACAATCTTTGCATTTACCACGTCATTATTGTTACTTTTGGAGTCGGTGTCAGCCAAGGTAGGTAGGGAGGTAGGTAGGGAGGTAGGTAGGGAGGTAGGTAGATCAACGAATACGACAGACTGAGTCTGAAATGGGTAGAACTATTAAAGGCGTTGCTCAGATTAGATAGCGCTGTATTAATGAGATAAACGTAGAAAGGGTTTAAATCATTACATATCAAATGAAAAAACCGAAATGGAATTATGTAAAACTTTATATACATGTAATTGAAAGCAATCACGGCAGATTTGCTGCTATTCATTAAATAATTCAGTTATATATATAGGTATAGAACATCACCATCACCAATATATAGGTATAGAATGGATATTATGATGACCTTGAAATACTATGATGCGCTTCCAAGGCACAGTTGTTTTTTGTTCATTTAACAACGACAAGTAAAATTCAATTAAATTAATTAAACAAAATTACATGATTTTGGTATATTATTTAGCCGTATGAACTAAGCCCTGCTAAGCTGTAAATCGTCGAGGATTCCCCTCGACTGTGTAAGGTCTCCATCATCACACCTGTAATGGCGCTTGTAACCCATATGGTTGCAAAGTTCTCATCAATTTAAATTAATTAAGTCCAAACACAAGGTAGCTACTGTAAACTGTTGAGGAGTTCCCTTAACTGTCATTTGTCTTCATCATCAGACCCTTAATGACAGTCACAACCTATCTAGGTGTAAAGTTCTCATCATTACAAATTAATCAAGCCCAAACACAAGGTTACTGATGTAAATCGTCGAGGAGTTCCCTCGACTGTCTGTCGGCTCCAGCATCAGATCGACTCTAGACCTTCATTAAATTGTAGTCCTTCAAAACACTTTATAAAAAAATATGAAACGCACTAGTCGCCCCTATGATTTTCGAAAGTTCCCCTCGATTTCTCTGGGATGCCATCATCAGATCCTGGTTTCCTTATCATGGGACCATTTGGGAAGTATACCCTTTAGAACAAAAAAATAATTTTTCAAATCGGTTTAGCCATCTTCGAGTATTCAGGTAACATACATAAAAAAAAAAAAAAAAAAAAAAACAAAGATTCCGTCGAATTGATAACCTCCTCCTTTTTGAAGTCGGTTAAAAAGATACAGTGGTGACACCACGCACGGTTTATATATTTCTGGTCAGGCTATACATAATATTATTCTCCTAAAAAGGTTAATTGAGTCGCAATTAATTCAATGATTCCGATAAAGTCATGAAAAAACAATTTATATAGGTAGGTACTGTTGATTTGGCATAACAAGAAAACCAAGATAATCTGAAATCGTGGTTAGCTTTTAAATATTATATTTTTAATAGTACTTAGTAGTTTTGTCTATTTTATATGATACCTATATATAATTAAAAAAATAATTAAGTACCTATGTAAAAGAAAAGTAACAAATACTCTTCTTTAAAAATTGGTGGAAAGAATGGTTATGATATTTTTTCTTACAGAGCGTGACTTGCAACCTCGGTGGAATATGGACGGGCACCCCTCCGTCATGTAAATATGTGGACTGCGGAACCCCAGCTCAAGTACATAAAGGATCATTCACACTGCTCAACGGCACCACCACATATGGTTCCGTAGCTCAGTTCACCTGCGAGAACGACTATTGGTTATCTGGTGCCAATACCCTCACTTGCAATCGTGATGGAAAGTGGTCCCACGATATACCAACATGCGATTGTAAGTCCATTTATATGAATTATTTTATCTATCGTCACATAAAAAATTGAGTCTAATCCGTATGTGTTTTTTTATTATTTATTTCAAGGAACACAAACGGTTAAAATTTATCTTAAAATAGGTTTTAAAAAAATTTTAAATTATACAAAAACCAGTGAAATGTCCACTAAAAATAACAAAAAATAAAAGGGTAGCCAAAACAATAAACTAATAAAAAAATAAAGAACAAAATAAAACTAAGCATCGTATAAATCATGAGAATACAAAAATTAAATTACAAAAAAGAAAATTATAATTTAAATGAAAGTCCAGAAATTTTAGTTTTTAAGGCACCGGGTCAGGCTTCAGAGGAAAAAATGTTATAACATCTTGTCTGACGAAGAACAAAAGTGTTAATCGCATAGTGAGTTCTGCACAGCGCCATGTCAAATAAGCTGTTTACATTGCGTGATTACGATCTGGGGCATCTAAAAGATACAACTTAAAAAATCCACTCTGGATAGCTTATACCTATATTATCTATATGAATTTGGTACTGCGGGTTTACGACAACGGACGCATATTCCAAAATAGGCCGGACAAATGAGAAATTATTATCGGCGATTACTGAAAATAAGATCCAGTGTTCTATCACACAGTAGCGCCTTTAGGGTGGGGCGCAGTTGGGCGCTGGATATAAAGGGGCGCCGCAGGCATCCTTTTATATGCCTTCATTCTTTGAGCGAGGCCTATTACCCCTCATCTCGCGCTGATCCTGACGGGGCATGGATGCTTCGGAAGGTTTCTGTGCAAGCTGCCAGGGGCAGAAGACTCGCCAGGGTGTAATTACTGCGGATGCAGTGACGACACTGCAGGCCACACCCTGGCGGAGTGTCCAGCTTGGGAGGAAGCAAATGCGCCCCATATCGCTGAGGTTGGCGTGTACCTGTCGCTCCCGGCGGTCATTCAAGCGATGGCCGTCAGTGAGAGCGCATGGTAGGTGGTCCCTTCTTCTGCGAGGTAGTGATGTCGCACATCTTTTGATGCGACTCGCATGATAAAATCTATATCCGTTGATTGATCTTTCTGTTCTTTAAGGTCAGCCTTCTTAGTGCATTGATTAAAAATCTCATACAACTTTTGGTTTTTCTAAATATATTATTTTCTATATCGATATTGGAACGTCTGTCCCATATTATTGATCACGTCATTAGCCACTTGTAATTTGTCTATAGAGTCTTCAAGAGCATGTAATTCTTGGTTTACTGTTGGTGTTTGTTTTTTTTTATTGCATAGGCAAACTGGCAAACGTACCACCTGATGGTAAGTGGTCGACGTCGCCCATGAACATAAACTAGTATACCTGGAACGACCCCAGGCAACTCATTTATGTGTTGCCTATCCTGAGACATAAGATGTTAAGTCTCGGTGCCAGTAATTACACTGCCTGTCTTGCCCTTCTCTCCGAAACACAGCAAAGCTGTTTCACGGGAGAAACAAGCAAGATGGTTGTACCCATGCAGCCGGGAGCGCGGCACAGCGCTTGCCTCCCACCGGTCCGTTTTTTACCGGTTTGTTTTGTATTAGCATTAAAAAAGAATAAACAGTCCTTCAGATTAATAATCTCATCCCTTAGATACATTATTACATTCGATAAAAGAAATTAGTTCAACTTAAATTCTCTGAAATTGCTCGAATATTATGTGAGAACCCTTTTTTTCTTTAACGCCGGGAAATGTTCTGAGGCATTCTGTGGGGGAGTAGGTCTCCCCGCAGGCGGGTATATGGGATTCGCTGCGCCCGAAAGCTGTTAAGTGGACGCAGCTCTACCCACTAAAACCCGCCGAGTGGCGAGTGCCACCAAAGCCGCCTTCGGTGAGGTGCCCTGATCTGTTGAGCAAACGGCAACTCGACGGCTAGTCAGTCCCTCAGGGGACCGACGCCACCTCCACAGAGGGGTTGTCCCGCACTACAGAACAACCCCTCTCAACGTCGGGATAGTACAATAGGGTGAGGTTTCCGTCTTCGCCCCTTGTGAGGTGTGTGCGACAACGGCAATGCCAATTCTGCTGTGACCAAGGCTGTGACGCATCAGGCAAATTATGAAGTAATTTAGACATTGTGTAGTTTGTAATTTGAAATTCGTAATTGAATTTATTTATAATCACCAACATGGATCACCAAAGTTCATAATTAATGCAAATCATAATTTAAAACCACTTTACTTTTTTACGTGTAGATGAAATTTAAAGTCACTATCGCACTTTAGTAGTTCATAGTTTTATCGATGTTTACAGAACAAGCACCAACCAATTGTTAGGATAACGATCACATCGAATACGCAATGCAATAAATAATTTAGATAACTTTATGGTCATTTGGATATATATTACCTACTATTTTTAAAACACAAATTTACACAGAGCTGATGTTTACTTGGGGCAACGACGCCATCTATGTCTTGTACCTGTAAATTCGAAAATAGATTTTTTATGCTTTTTTTAAACGATAAATGCTTAAAATGTGCTCAAACGTATATATTACTAGCCTTCACCTCGACCCTTTGTCAAAGCAGATGTCAAATTGGAGTCCATTTAATCACCACCGTCATCCGATATGTATGTACCCTTTGCTTTGTAATTGCTTCATGTATCTACCTATATTATGTATACTCATAGGTCTATCAAATCAATTATTGCTAACCGAAAAATGACCGGTCTTTACTTTAGGCTTTAGCGCCAGATTAAAACGTTCACGGCTCAATTTATTCCGTTCACTTAGAAATTAGAATAATATTTGAATGCTCATCTATATATACAAATAAATAAAATTAAAGTGTCAGTTTGTAATTTCAAATCAACAGTTGTTCACTAAACGCATATGAAAGTATACAGTGTGTTTTTTTTTAAGTGGGACAGTATGGGGAAATCCTAAAGTATAAGAGATACAGGGAAACTGTCTTAGGAAACATTAGGTTCTTTTTTGTGAAAAAAAAATTGGTATGTCAAAATTTTGGTCAAGTGTCAGTTGTCCCTAAAAATGATTAATTTTGATGAAATTTTTTTTTGACGCACATCTACTCAGTTTCATGAGGGGATCATTTTATTGTATGGGAAGAAAAAAATCGGGACAGCAGAAGTTAGTAAAATTTAAGAAAATCGTTTTCATTATTACAACCCGTGTAAATTGCCTACCACTGCCCACTGCAAGGTTTTTATTAAAAAAAATATTGTCTATTCCAGTTTTACATTTGAATTTGGAACACTTTATTTGGTTTAAAAGGATTAAAATACTTTAAGGTATTCTTACGCGAGCACCTTACCTTACAAATCTAATTTAAAAAAAAAAAACAAATTTTAAATTTGGAACTTCTTGAAACAAACAGTATTTTACTTTCATCATCATTGTTTAAAGTGTTAACATTATGTTAAGTTTTCGTCATGGAATTATCAAACTCGCATAAAGTAGATTTAATTGAAGCGTATTTTGTAAATTATCGTAGCTCTGTGAATGCGTTACAGTGGTATCGGGAACGTTATCCGGACCGCGATCAACCGAACCGCAAAATTTTTGACAAACTGGTGAAAAATTTAAGAAAGGGAGGCTGTTTTACACTAAAACGGAAGAGACGAGCCACAATAATAAATGAATTTACAACTATCGCAATCTTAGGATATTTTGAAGCCTACCCAAAAGCCTCATTGGGGGAAGCTGGTAACAATATCGGTGTGCATAGATCTACAGTACGAAAGGTATTGAAGGCTTACAAGTACAAGTGTTACATAGAAGGTCATCTTGTATAAGCATTGCTTCCAGGAGACACTGACCGGAGATTAGCATTTTGCCAGTGGTTTGTAGCATGCTCGATTAGAAACCCCTCTTTTCCAAGCCGGATTATTTGGACAGATGAATGCAATTTTTCAAACAATGGCATGTACAGTAGAAAAAATAATCATTTTTGGGCACGTACAAACCCCTTCCGAACTACGGCAACCCATAACCAGGTCCGCTTTTCCTTTAATTGTTGGTGTGCAATATTAGATAATAAAATATTTGCCTATAAATTTAACATGGAACATTGAATAGTCAAAAATATCAGGAAATATTAAACATGGCTGTGGATTTAGTAGATATGGCAATTCCATTAAATAATTTGAATAATATCATCTACCAACAAGACTATTGTGGGCAGGGGCCACAATAGTATCGCTACTAAACAGTTTTTAAATGAACATTTTCTTGATCGCTGGATGGGCACAAATGGCCCTATTAAATGGCCACCACGTTCACCCGATTTAACACCGTTGGATTTTTTCATTTGGGGGTACCTTAAAGGTCGAATTTATGCAGATACTTACAACTCGGTACAAGAGTTAAAAGACGCAGTGCATTATCATTTGAACAACATACATCACAACGCCTTGTCTAAAGCTACCAGAGGTGTTCTGAAACGCGCTCGTGCCTGCATTCGACAAGAGGGAGGCCACTTTGAACATTTACTTTAATGTAAAATTATTTTATTAAATTTACCTAACTTCTGCTGTCTCGATTTTTTTCTTCCGATACAATAAAATGATCCCCTCATGAAACTGAGTAGATGTGCGTCAAAAAAAAATTCATCAAAATTAATCATTTTTAGGGACAACTCACACTTGACCAAAATTTTTACTATACCAATTTTTTTTCACAAAAAAGTACCTAATGTTTCCTAAGACCGTTTCCCTGTATCTCTTATACTTTAGGATTTCCCCATACTGTCCCACTTATAAAAAACACACTGTATACGATACTCACATAAAAAATCAAATGTTAAATTTTTTGTGTTTGTCTATCTGTTTGTTCCGGCTAAAGAAAGAGCTGGGCCGATTTTGACGGGATTTTCACTGGCAGATAGTTAGATATTGAATATACTTATAATAACTTAGGCTGTAAAAATAATTGTTTGAATATTGAATATATAATAACTTAGGCTATTAAAATAATTGTCATTAATCCGGATACGGCTGTAAATATAGGTAAGCGCGGGCGAAGCTGCGAGCAACAGCTAGTATATAATAAATCTGAAGACTCTTACAACCAGTTTCAAAATTTCCGCATTTGTTAGCCGAGCAATTTTTGTGGCTAAATTTGAGAGAAAAGTTTTCTTACTAATTAAAAGTGAGTGAATCCGCGGAGCATAGATAGTTACCATTATATTCCACATTCAACGTGCATGTAAATCCTGAAGCTTCGTGAAGGTGACGTTTCTTGCACAGATTATATTATGCATGTATTGTGCTGTAAAATTCGCATCGACAACCATTCCGTTTGATTGAACTTGTAACGTAAATGCGTTGGTAAATAGTTGACATTTGCACTAGGAGTAAACAGAATACGTGTAGGGTGCTTATACCAGTGCCAGTATATCAAATAAATACAATATTATGCCCATCTTATAATTGCACTTCAAACAGTTTAAATTCTTCATATTTTTTGTTTATGTCGTAGGGAGGCAACCGAGCAGGCGGAGCCTTATGGTGACGACAAACCCTAGACATATAGACATCCGCACAACTAAAAGTTATGCACATGCGTTGCCCTCCTTTTCCCTATCCCCCCCAATGGGCCACCGGAAACTCACAAACCGCACGAAACGCGACAGCATAGATGCCACTTGACGCCGGTTTTATGTGAGCGAGAGGTACCACCCCAGTTGTGCCGGCCCAATTCGGTTGCAAAGCAGCATGGCACTACCTATCCTTACTACTAGTTTTACGTAATAACGTCATAAAGAAACATTGATGAAAAATTAATTACCTTTTTTGCCGCTGTTTTCAGAAAAACAGTTAATTGAAGTCAACGAAATGAAATTAGCCAGAAAATTTTGGAGGAAATCATCTTATTAAATTGTAGAAATAAACACAAAAAATAAAACACGTTGGCGCGTATTAACATTTGTTATAAATAATGGTTTCTAAGCCAACGCTTGAATCTGTCAATCGTTTGACAGCGGAACGGGATGCATTTTCGTGCGCGCTGCCGGTGTTCATCAATTTATAAGACGTTATCGCGACAAAAATATATACGTTTTTTATACCGTCATAAAAGAGAAAGAAAATAAGAAAGTAGACGCGAGTACATAAGGCCATTTCTTACATTTTAATTCCATTTCATCCTTTGTCGTATTCTTACACTTGTCACTTTTAAACTAGACAATGAATATGTTCATGAAAGATGTAAGAATCCTAACAAATGCAACTAGTGACAAAATATGTTACGAAGGAACTTAGCAGAAGTTAGTTCAACTTATAATGCAACTTTACGGTTAGCAAATAGCACCAATATAAATAGACATATCGACCATCGATAATGCTGTCGAAGCTTCCATCATTTAATATTCTAAAGCAATCACCATCATCAATAATGCTAAATTACTAGATAATGTCATCAAGCAAATGGCCGTCAAGACAGATGTGAATCTTAAAATTGATTATTAATATAAATCTTTAACGAAATATGGAATAAATGATGCCATTAGATATAATATGTTTCGCATCAATATATATATATATATATATATATATATGCAACGTATTGTTTGAGGTTTTCTTTGACGTATGTATGTGCAATGTATTGATTAATTTTCCTCAAACAATACTTTAGGTATATGATATAGTTTGGGACTTGCCTCATAGAATACACATTTCTCCAAACTATACAAAATCTTAACGAAAAAGTCGTCAAACAAGTCGTTGCACATATATATATATATATATATTGTATTCATCATCAATATCAGCCTTATCCGTCCACTGCTGAACATAGGCCCCCTTCAATGAACGCCAAGACAAGCGATGCTTCTAATGAAATATATTAAATCTTTATCCATATAATCTTTGTTTTATCAAGATCCATCGATAATCATGTTCAAGGTTGTAGACTATACCGCACGGCTCTGGCAGTATAGTCGTTTATTTATTTTACTATTTCACTATAACTTGGCCGCTGGTTCAGACTGAATGAAAGACTATTTAGTGAATAAGCCTCCCAAGAGCACTACTATTAGTTCTTGACCCGTCGGATGCGTAGAGCGAAGTGATTTTTGTGGCCGACGGGCCGTATATTTAACGCACTCGAGCGGCTCGCAACCGAGTGGGGGTGCGTAGGATGTGCTCCTGGTCGGTCATCTATATTTAAATAAATCATATTTTACATGTATGTTTTTTCTTACAATATTACCTTATATTCTAATACAATTTTAATATATATTGAACATTTAAACATAACGAAATTAAAACGAAATTAAATAAACACGAAAATAATCAACACTTAAGACACAAGTTATATGGGTTGTGAGTCTTTATATCACTTTCTATTGTTTAACGAATCACAGATTGTTTTTATTTACACTGATTTAGTCATTATCGCGAACATACACTCCCGCCGCAGCTCTCGTAGCTGAAGTCACTCGGTGTTCGCGTCGTCTGTAGACACCATGGGCAGGATCACGAGCTTCTTGGTCGGCCTCCGTAGCACGCCTTTCCTGGTCCGCACATCCACTGCTCGTACTTCGCCGTCAGGACCGGGATAGGTGGCGATGACCATTCCTCGTGGCCAGGAGTTCCGGGGTAGTGTCCCGTCGGCGATGAGCACCAGATCGTGGAGCTTGATAGCTCCTCTCGCACGGGGCTCCCGCCGGTATTGAAGCTCGGGAAGGTATTCCTTCACCCAGCGGCACCAGAATGCGTCAGCCAGTCGTTGACTGGCGCGCCATTCTTTGCGCCCGGCAGCATCTCCCTCGGTGAAGGCACCCGGCACCGGCACGCGCGACGGCCCACCCAACAAGAAATGGTTGGGCGTGAGCGCGCACTCGTCGTCCGCTGAGGTTGACACGTGGGTGAGTGGGCGGCTGTTCACGGTGTGTTCCACTTCTATCAGGAGAGTCGCGAGCACCTCTTCCTTGGGTGCACGCTCTTGTAGTGTTATGGTGATGGTGGTCATTACGCTCCGCACCAGGCGCTCCCAGGCACCTCCCATGAAGGGTGCGCTGGGTGGTATGAAGCGCCAGGTGATGAAGCGGACCGAAGCTTCTGTCTTCATGGCTTCTTGCGCCGCATGCTGCATCTCGTGGTCGGCGCCCTTCAGGTTGGTCCCTTGGTCGGACCACAGTTCGGTGGGGCACCCGCGTCGACCGATGAAACGGCGGATCACCATCACCGCGGAGTCGGTGCTGAGACTGTGGGCGAGCTCAAGGTGTACAGCTCGTGTAGTAAGGCAGGTGAAGAGTACTCCATATCTCTTCTGCGTTGCTCTGCCCACTGTGACGTTCATCGGCCCGAAGTAGTCAAGGCCGGTGAATGTGAACGGTCGGTGATGATGTGCAAGTCGGCTTCTCGGGTGATTGCCCGTCGATGGTTGTGCCGGCCTTGCGCTTCTTATGCAGCACGTGATGCATTTCTTGATTTCGTTGCGTACGGAGTGACGTAGGCGTATAACCCACATGCTTTGCCGTACCTCGTTCGCTGTGGTTTCGAATCCCCCGTGGTGTAGCTTCCGGGTCCGAGTCCAGGCGATGTAGAGTCTCACCCAGGGATGATTGCCGTCGACTACCGGTGGCTCCCTCTGTTCACTCGTAATATCCGTGGTGACGGCGATGCGGGAACGTAGTCGTATTATGTTCTCACTGTCGAGTATTAACGATAAGTGTATCAAGCGACTTGATGTGGGTATGTTCTTGCTATTTCGCAGCGATACTATTTCATCTCGGAAGGATTCTTCTTGTACCGATCGTATCCATAGCTGGCGGGCACGGTGCATGTGGTGTGTCTCGATGGGTAAGTATGTGACGTGGTTTTTCTCTATTAATGTAATTCTCGGCTTTGCTTTACTAATGTTCTTAATTTGTTTCCAGGTCGGGTCAGCTTCTTCGTTTTTCTTATACCTCTTGCGTATGGCTGTACAACGTGTTTTTTGTCTCGAACGGAGTTCGTCGATGAACTGTAGAACTCTTGCAGTAACTCTCATCAATCTCAACCAACTCGAAAAACGCGTCGGGTCAGGCAGACTCGATGACAGGCAGGTGGTGGCCGCGGTGACGTTGACCTTCTCTTCTATGGTGACTTCTTCTGTATGATCGTCTGTGGTGTCAGCTGACCTCTCGTTCGGCCATTGATCTTCAGGTAAGTACAGGAAGTCGGGTCCGCGGTACCATCTGTGTTGCTCGTCGAAGTGTCTCGGTGTGTCGAGCGTGGCATCGTCGGCGACGTTCTCGCTGGTGGGCACATGTTGTCTCTTTTCCACAGTAGTCCCGTTTCATATCCCCCCGACGGCAGGCGATGAGTTTTTTCTTCTAATATATTCATGGCTCGTTTCTCAAGATCGTTGTATGACCTCCTGGGTTCTATTCCGAGCGCGTCCAGAGAGAAGTGTTCCTTCATTAATTTTTCTATGGGTTCTTCATCTTCATATGTAGCGGTGGCATGGCTGACGGTGTATACCGGTATCTTCTTTGTTGCCACCTCTGTTCCGTGTAACACCCACCCCAGATCGGTGAGTGATGCGATAGGTTGCGATTTTTCCCCTCTTCGAACTGCATGTGTCAGGAGTAGATGCCAGTTGTCTTGACCGACCAGCACTGTAGGTTGTCCTCGGCTATACGTTATTTCTTCTTCAATGTCCCGCAGGTGTATGCAGGTCTCGATAACTTCTTGTGATACTGTCTGCGACGAGAGTTTCAGTTTATCGACGGTTCTTGCCGATATTTCGTGTGTTTCACTGTTGCGCCCTTTGATTTTGATGGTGACCCGCCTCGATTGATTCGCGTCAACACGTGCGCCAGCCACGCCCTCTATAAAGAACGGTTCGGTAGGTCCGCGAGCTCCGATGCGTTCTGCCAATCCTGCTTCGATCAATGTGCACGTCGAGCCATCATCCAGGAGAGCATAGGTCTGGTAGGTACCTTTGGGACCATCGAGCTGCACCGGTAGTATCTTCAGGTAGGCAGTCTTCTGTGTTTCCCTCGTAGATGTGACGGTCGCGACAGGTATCTGTTCGGCGGTGTACGTGGTGGCTTCGTTATGTTGCGTCGGCGTCGGCGTCGGTGGTGTCACATGTAGCAGCGGGTGATGTAGGTGACTACATCCGTTGACTTCACAGCGTTTTGGCTTGCAGGTGTGTTTGTACTTGCGGACGTTCAGGCAGCGGAAGCATAGGCGGTGTTTCTTAGCTAATTCCCATCTCGTCGGGACGTCAGCATTCTTCATTGTATAACAGGCGGACAAACGATGACCTTCTCTTCGACACAATACACATACTTGCGGTGCGAGGTTGACGTGTTGTTGTTGCTCTTGGGCGGCGTAGCTTCGCATTCTTCTATTGGGCGGCTCCCGCCGGTCTTCAGCTGCGATTATCTCGGCCGGTGCGAAACTACCGCATCTCTCTGCCGTGCGTTCCAGAAACTTCGATAGTGTGATGAGATCAGGCTGGTCTTCAGGTTGTTCCGCTGCGAAGTCGTAGTATCGATATCGCAGTGCTGACGGCAGCTTCTCTACCACACCTCGTACCACTTCAGCGTTGTATAGGTAATGGTGCTTGTTGAGGGCTTTGACTGTAGCGGTGATGTTCGATACTCGTGATGCGAAGATACAGATGTCCTTAGGGTTTTCAGTTAGCCTCGGCAGTGTGCGTAGCTTGTTCATTTCGGCCATAACTAGGGCGTCCGGTCTTCCGAACCTGGTGGTCAGGAGCTTCATTACTTCTTTGGATGTTGTAGACCCCACGAATAAGCAGTGCGCCGCGTCTCTTGCCGCACCCCGTAGACTTCTTCGGAGTCTTGCTAAGTTTTCTTGTTCCGTTAGCAGGTTCTCTGTTTCTTCGTATGCAGTCTTGAATGGTAGCCACTCGCTTGACGATCCGTTGAACGCTGGTAGTTCAATGTTTCTGTTCGTATTGTTTGGTATTGAACGCGCAGCATGTGTTATAGCTGTGGCAAGTTCTTGATAATCGAAGGCTGTTGCTGTCTCTTTCGCACAGTATGGTTCAGTGTATGTTGCCTTCTCTGTCGCACGCTGTTGTTCGAAGTTGTATGTTGCCCTCTCTTTCGCACACTCTTTTATACTTGGTGCCTCTGGTTCTGGTGGTGGCATCGCTTGTTCTTCATTATTCACATATGGTTCCATTGTTAATGCAGGTGTGTTTTTGCGCACCCAGTCTTCCGTCCGCTCGTTGCGTATTGTCTCGTTGTCATCTTCTTCTTCGTAATCGATTTCTTCTATTAGACGCGTGACTTTAGCGGCTGCCAACTCTACTTCTTTTTGTAGAAGCTCTTCCCGGGCCTTTGCCAGTTCCCTTCTTCGTATACTCGATGCCTTTGAGCGAGAGACGCTCGGAGCTGGGAGGGCTTTCGGCTGAGGATCAGTCGTCGTTGTTTGTTCCGTACTGGTGGTTGCTTCTGTGGTGCCGCTGTTGTCGGTCGTCGTGGCGTCAGTCGTCGTGGCGTCGGTCGTTGTGGTGATGTTATCTGACGTCCCGGCTGTGGCGTCGGTCAATGAGTTTGACGTGTTGGGCGTGGCTGGCGAGGCGGACGGTCGGATTGCGTATGACTTCCTGCTTCTGGTTATAGGCATCTTGATTAATTCGTTCTGAATTCGGGCAGCGATTCGTCTCTGGGAGACACTTTTTTAATTTTTCGGGCAGCGATTCGTCTCTGGGAGACACACTTTTTTCTTTTTTCAGGCAGAGATTCGTCTCTGGGTTCTTGACTTCGCTCTAGATTCGCTTGAGGTTCGTTTCTTCCGACGGGTTCAATTTTTCAGGATTTCTTCTAGGGGCTTCAGGTTTCACTTTCTTCAGCTATCCGGCACACTCGAAGGACCACGATGTGGTCTTCACTATTTTCTTCAGTATCCGGCACACTCGAAGGACCACGATGTGGTCTTCACTATTTTCTTCAGTATCCGGCACACTCGAAGGACCACGATGTGGTCTTCACTATTTTCTTCAGTATCCGGCACACTCGAAGGACCACGATGTAGACTATACCGCACGGCTCTGGCAGTATAGTCGTTTATTTATTTTACTATTTCACTATAACTTGGCCGCTGGTTCAGACTGAATGAAAGACTATTTAGTGAATAAGCCTCCCAAGAGCACTACTATTAGTTCTTGACCCGTCGGATGCGTAGAGCGAAGTGATTTTTGTGGCCGACGGGCCGTATATTTAACGCACTCGAGCGGCTCGCAACCGAGTGGGGGTGCGTAGGATGTGCTCCTGGTCGGTCATCTATATTTAAATAAATCATATTTTACATGTATGTTTTTTCTTACAATATTACCTTATATTCTAATACAATTTAATATATATTGAACATTTAAACATAACGAAATTAAAACGAAATTAAATAAACACGAAAATAATCAACACTTAAGACACAAGTTATATGGGTTGTGAGTCTTTATATCACTTTCTATTGTTTAACGAATCACAGATTGTTTTTATTTACACTGATTTAGTCATTATCGCGAACAAAGGTATTCAAAACTTCGGTTACAATATTGATAATATTGAGTTTAGAGACAAGGTAACCTGCGGGTAAAAACTGATGTTATAAAATTATTTCCTATAATTTTAAACAATACAAGTAATTATAACAGTGCAGTATTAACTATTTCAACATAACTACATATTATACTACTAATTATAGTAATTAACCAAAATAGACCAGTTCATGCTTAACACTATAAATATTAGACTTACGTTCGCATCAACAATTTCTTGAGAGAAATATCGATCTACTTGACGTGTTGAGAAATTCCTGTATTTATCTGTGGATAACTTGGGATAGATGATTCTCCACCATGGTTCAGACCTTGACGTGGCGGCGGGGCTCAGTAGCCTAGGGTGAGCCCAACACCTTGGGCGAAGCTAATTGAGCCGAGGGGGCTCTTTGTACTCCTCTTATAAGAAGAGGGGACCAAAGAGCAGGGGGCAAGGGGTGATGATGGGAACCTCACCCCATTGTACTGTCCCGACGTTGGGAAGGGTTGTTCTGTCGTGCGGGACAACCCCTCTGTGGAGGTGGCGTCAGTCCCTTGCGGGACTGACTAGCCGTCGAGGTGCGCTGTCAGCTTAACAGATCTGGGGCACCTCACCAAGGCGGCACTGGTGGCACTCGCCGAGTTTTAGTGGGTAAGCTGCGTCCATTTACCATCTTTCGGGCGCAGCGAGTCCCACATACCCACCTGGGGAGACCCACTCCCCATTTTCTCAGAGCATTTTCCGGCGTAAAAAAAAAGGGATAGATGAATAGAAATGATGTAGATCAGGGATACGAAATACCGACACCATGATTCGGATGATTGCTCGTTTAAATGTGACTCTGAGACAGATGAAGAATACGGAATTAATTATCACTACATAGTATAAAACAAAGTCGCTTTCTCTGTCCCTATGTCCCTTTGTATGCTTAAATCTTTAAAACTACGCAACGGATTTTGATGCGGTTTTTTTTTATTAGATGGAGTGATTCGAGGGGAAGGTTTATATGTATAATAATATCCATTAAATAGTGGAGAAATACTGTCATTTTTGAGGTTTCTAATGTGATGTCGTAAATAAACACATTTTGTTTGCCTATCCAACTAACATAAAAAAGTAAAACAATATTTAAAATATGTAACGTATGTACTATGTACCAATGTTTATATAATGGACTAAAAATATAAAACCTCTCCTTCTTTTGGTCATTCAACTCCGAGCTATGATCTGTAGGTAGGTACTAGGTAACTCGAACGGGAAACTAATTTAAAATGAATTACAAAATTCCACCCGCACAGACAAAATCCAAAGCGAATCAAAATCATGTTAAAAAGGAAAAAGAAAAACCTACATTTCGACCAAAACTGAGGTGTACCGAACAAACATTAATAGTATATTTGTTGCAGTGATCTCGTGCCCCGATCCAGAAGTCCCAGCTGGTGGTTACATGGAGGCGTACGATTACAATGTCCACTCGAACATCGACTTCCACTGTGAGAAGGGACACAGGCTTATTGGTGAACAAGTTCTGACGTGCCAGTCGGATGGTGAATGGTCCGGGGAGTCCCCGAAATGCGAATGTAAGAAATACTTTAGAGTTTTGTTCTTTTAAATGACGAAACAGAACCTCTATAAGATCATTTTGTTGTCTGTCTGTTAGTCTGTGAAACCAAACCTTATAGGGTATTCCCTATTGACATAAAATCCTGAAATGTTGTTGTGAATACAACATAATTAAAGAAAAGAACCTGAAATTTGTTATGATATCAAATAAGTGTCGTATGTGTTATAATAACACCCTTTTTTTTGTGAACTCTCAGAACGTGAGTGAGACCTTCATTTGTACGGGTTCTTTTAATATAATAAGAAGCACTTATATAATACGATCGTATTCATAAAAATATAGCTTTTTTTATAGTTTATTAAACTGAGAGATTTAATTATATTTTTAATTTATACAGTTTCAGAATAGTTTATAGAATCAAGCGTTACTTAGGGTCTACAAAGACATCCATGTTATAGGATATTGATTACATTTGCTTTGTTACATTTGATATTTGGTTTACGGAATATATTCCGAAATATACAAATATATCAAATATCGTAAATACAGTTTAATTAAAGCCATTTGTCATTCAGGTATACAAAATATACATGATAATAATTTATATTTCTTTCAGATGTCGATTGTGGTAAACTGCCGCCTCTGCCGTATGGCACTGCTGAACTCTTGAATGAAACTACTCATTTGGGTAGCATAATCCAATACTCGTGCACGACCAACTATCGACTCGTTGGTCCAGTGAGAAGGATATGTACGCAGGACTACCAGTGGAGTGACTCGTCACCACGGTGTGAAGGTAGATATCACCATATCATACTAGCCTTTGACCACAACTTCGCCCACGCCCCGCTGGTGAAATTTATTTTTATCGCCTAGTGCTTATGTGACGGAACGATATAATATTATTGTTGTATTCATCATCATCATCAACAGCCTCTATCCGTTACTGCTGATTATAGGCCTCCTTCAATGAACGCCAAGACGACCGATTCCTTGCTAATGTCTTATGGTACTGGAGTGGAAACTATATTGGGAATAATGGAGAGTCGGTCGACCTCCAGCTGCAGGAAGGTTATCTATAAGCAGTGGCCGAATGTAGATGTTAGTTGATCGGTTGTCGTGTTGTCCATTGAAAGAGGTTTAATCCACAACATGATGACGCATACTCGGCCATTTTTGGTTGTTATGACACGTCGTTGTCTATATGTGTCTATTACTAAAAATATTCATGACGTCATCAAGATATGCTGAAACGCAATGATGATATAAATTTGACTTTAGACAGAATGTACTAAGATGTTATTTTTAATTATGTTATGTAACGGATTTTAAAATGCGTGTAATATCTTGCTTTTATATGAAGTTTGACTTCAGAAAACTTATGAAATGCAGCATGAATATGTTATTGGAAAGACTTAATTTTCTTCCTTTATTATGCGTATTATATACCAATTCTTTTTTAGAAATAAGGTGTCCAGAGCCGATCGTGGCAGAAAATAGTATAGTGTCAGTGACAGGAAATGACAGAATGCACGGTCGTACGTTGATACGTACCTCAATCAACACGAATGGTGGGAACACATACCGGATCGGTGCGTTAGTGAAGTACCGATGCGAGCGAGGTTACAAAGTAATCGGCGAGAGTATTTCTACCTGTGAGGATAATGGGCAGTGGAGCGGAGTCACGCCGAAATGCCAATGTAAGTCTAAATATACACACAATAGTATCAAATCTTGTGTACGAAATTCCAAATATCACCCACACCATCTCGACGTTCGGAAATCCACAACAACTCGATTTTTATGGCATTGACCTCGCATGACGACTACATGGAACCAACTGCCACATATGGTATTTCCGAACCGATACGTCTTAGAAACCTATAAGAAAAGGGCATACTCATATTTGAAAGGCCGGCAACACACCAGCTAATCCTCTGGTGTAGCCGGTTCTCACTTACTATCAGGTTAACCGACTATCCGTTTGCCCCCACTTCTATTTAAAAAACTAAGATGTACGTTTCTATGACACTCATGATTGAAACGGCTTTACTGCGCCTACAACTTTTTCGATGTAGTGGGAGCATTTAAGAATATCGGTGTTCACTTCCCAAATGAACCGGCTGTCCATTTGCTTTTAAAAAATATCGGTCTGCTGTTCTAGTTTTAACTTTGACGCTTCACGAAAAGTCACGAGTTCAAAGTCCGCCCTGATAAGTGGTATTAATGAAATATACTTAGTGGGGTCGGGTATGTACATATATTTGAAAATTTTCCAATCCTATTTGTCAATAACCAGTTTTTACTGGCCATGGGACAAGTCCCAGTTGACGTGGTGTAATTAAAAGAAAACGTTAATATACTTTGGACTACAAATTAGCCTGCAAGATGATTTAAAATGATTATCACCGCTCCATCCAAGACATCGAAAAGTGTTTTTTTTTTTTAATATTACACTGACATTAATAAAAATTAATCAGCACGTAAATATGAGTCAACAGATTTTAAGTAAATCTCAATCGAAAAAAACATTAATAGATACACGACTACACGTTCCTTAAATAATTTTGGTTTTTTTTTACATATTCCATGTTGATTAATTATGCCTTTTTTCATAAAGTAAAAAAACACAAATTTTCGATGTATTTGACGGACAGGTTATAATGTAAACCTCTGGTATTTCTTTTCATCCGTCCTGTATCTAATTATATAAAGAGAAAAGCACGATTTCTCGAAATAGCTTTAATTAGCAACTGCGTCGAGTTAATGAAAAGGTGGGAGCAAACAGAATAGGTGGGAGCTGTTTAAAAATGTTAGACAACGCAGTAATTGCGACCGCCACGGGGCGGTAAAACAATAAAATATGTTTACACAACGTACTTATGCGACTTCGGTCACGTTTTTTGCCGTTTTGCAAGTTGTTTGATAAACTTATTTATGTAAGCAACTATATTTGTGATTTGTAGTAAGGGATTTTATTTTTTATTTCCTTTATAACCATTAACATAAAATACAGAGTAGATTTTCATGACGGGTCAGTAAAGGACAGTAAGTAAAATATTTTTGGCGATTTCTGACATTTCTAGTACTCACACTTAAATGATCCCGTAGAGTATTTTGATCCCCATACGAAGTAGGATCGATAGGCATTTTTTTTTGTACATCGTACATATTTATACATCGAATCGAAAGGGATATCCTGAGGAATTCGGACCTTTTAGAATAGCCGTACCTTGAGAAGAAAATGCAATATTTACCCTTGCAGTACTTAGTATGTTTTTTTATGTTAGTTAGATAGGCAATCTGGCAGACTGCTGGTGGTAAGGTCGACGTCACCCATGAACATGAACTACTTTACCTTTTTTTTTCCTTTCACGCTGGGAAATGCTCTGAGGCATCCCGCCTGGGGAGTGGGTCTCCCCAGGTGGGTATGTGGGACTCGCTGCGCCCGAAAGGTCGAAGGTCTAAATGGACGAAGCTCTACCCACTAAAACCCGGCGAGTGCCACCAATGCCGCCTTGGTGAGGTGCCCCGGATCTGTTAAGCTAACAGGGTACCTCGACGGCTAGTCAGTCCCGCAAGGAACGGACGCCACCTCCACAGAGGGGTTGTCCCGCACCACAGAACAACCCCTCCCAACGTCGGGACAGTACAATGGGGTGAGGTTCCTATCCTCACCCCTTGCCCCCTGCTCTTTTGTCCCCTCTTCTTATAAGAGGAGTACAAAGAGTCCCCTCGGCTCAATTAGCTTCGCCCAAGGTGTTGGGCTCACCCTAGGCTACTGAGCCCCACCGCCACCTCAAGGCCTAAACCATGGTGGGGATGAACTAGTTTACCTGGAACTAGCTGAGATATAAGATGTTAAGAATCGATGCCAGTAATCACACTTCTTGCCCTTCTCTCCGAAACAGTGAAGTTGTTTCACAGGAGAAACAAGCAGGATGGTGGTACCCTTGGAGCCGTGGGCGCAGCACAGCGCATCCCTCCGACCGTTATAGGTGATGTAATTATATCGCTAACTATCACTCAGATGTCGACTGCGGCAACCCGGGTCGTCTTCAAAACGGTGTTGTGACGCTGGCCACTAACGCCACGTACTACGGAGCAGCGGCGCTGTACGAGTGTGACGAGCACTGGCAACTGGATGGCGTGTCCAGACGACTGTGCCAGGACAACGGCACGTGGAGCTCGGAGCCCCCTGTTTGTAAAGGTTTGTTATATATTTGTGTGTTACAGAAAATGTATAAAGCCTAGGAGATGTACACCTAGGAAATGCATATATTCCCTAGGAATTGTATGCATTTCCGAGATGATGCAAGGAAATACATGAAAAACGTAGTGAAATTTCTGTAATTCGGTACATTGTTGATATCCAACAGATGTCTTGGACAAATATTGAGCTGAAATCTGGAATACAATCTGGAATAATATTACGGAATAGTAGATAATAAATTGTAAAACAATCATACATTTCATGTAAAGGAATTTAATTAAAATTGAACATAATTAATTATACAAATTTCCTAGGAATTGTATGCAATGCTGGATTGTATAATATAAAATATTTTACTTGTACACATTTAGGGCATATAACAGTAAATAAAAGGTTATAGGTAACTAAAAACCAACGCAATAATAAAAGATCTGATGAATATAAAACGGCTGAAACGAATTTGATATTCCTATCTAAGGATCACCACTAGAAAGTGTGCTTTCAAATATATAAAAAAACGCAGCCATATTGGTTCACCCGTATGAAAACTACAGACATAACTTATAACAATAATATAATAGTAATAGTGGTAATTCAATGCATAAGCTAAGGATTCAATAAAATAAGATAATGATGTTTAAATATGTAAAGATGCCTGCTTTACACTCCCGGAATAGTCCCTCAGAATGTCAAATGATTAAGAACTGAAACTTTTCCAAATTATCAGTTTTCATTATAATAATATTATTAACCTAATTAGTATTATTTTACTATTTCTTTGTATAGTTCTGTGTATTATTACACTATTATTACAGTACTAGCTGTTGCCCGCAGTTTCGCCCGCGTTAACTTAGATTTATAGCCGTACCCGGATTGATAATGATTATTTTTATAGCCTAAGTTACTCCCTATAACATAAGCTATCTTCCAGTGAAAGTCCCGTCAAAATCGCCCCAGCCGTTTCCAAGATTAGCCGGAACAAACAGACAGATAGACAGACAGACAGACAGACAAAAATTGTAAAAAATGCTATTTTGGTATATGTACCATGTATCCATATCCGATCCATCCATTAAGGGCCCTTGGTAGGTGAAAACGGCAAAATTAGCTGTTTTCTATTAGCTACTATTTAACAACTTGAAGATTTATGGCACTGAAATTTCTAATTAGAATTTATGTATTACAGAACGTATGTATGAGGTGATGACAGTTTTCAAAACACGATTGGAAAAATTTTGTTCGATAGAAAAAAAATCTGAAGTAACCTCTAAAATTTCATATAAATGAATATTACGACCGTGTTTTACAATAATCATTCTTATAAAATCACAAACACATAGGTTTTTACCCTGACGATGTGTTAACAGTTTTAGATTTCCAAAAACTAAAAAAAATATTAACTTTTTGATAAAAATTCGAAGTTTCCATACTAACCACGGACCTCGGGCCACACATCACCCGTGAGACCCAGTACCGCTTCGGCATTCGCATGCGGGGGTTGTGTCGCTCGTCACGCGGAACCCGCGAAAGTTACGAGTCCAAAGCAAGAGTAAACAAACTAATATTACCTTGGGAAATAAAAGAAAGTCGCTATCGATATTGACTACCTACTTGTCTGTCTTTACAAAATAATGTTTAGCTAAATATCACAATATATGGTATGGTAATGGATTTTAGTAATCTTTAAATTGTAAATACTTACATGTGCCGGACCGTATGGCAATGTATCAGCCGTCTTTGCGTTCATTGAAGGAGGCCTATATTCAGCGGTGGACGGATAAGGGCTGATGATGATGATGAAATACTTACATAATTTACTTAGATACGAACGTGAAGAGCGGTGTGTGGAGTAAATACTATAAATTGTTATAGAATACATACTATTTGAATAGATTAGTTCTAGTTTTTTTTTAATTTGAAAAAAAATAATAAAACTATACAAATATATTATTTTATTATAAATAAAATTGAAGTGTCTGTATCGTATTATACGAGTAAATTCAAACTTTTCACTAAATATGACGACCTCTGTGGCTCAATAGTTAGCACGTTGGCGCTCAAGCCCGAGGTAGTGGGTTCAAATCCCGCCAGGGAACAAAAAAATGTCTGTGTTCCTGGGTCATGGATGTGTATTATACATATAATAAAAAACTTATATATACATGTATAGTATAAAAGTATTAAATATAATATTTCCGTTGTCTGGTATCCGTAATACAAGTTCTTCGAGGATTTACCACGTGACCAGATTGACGTGGTGTAAAAAGAGTCCATAGATTTTATTTGTTCGGTACTTACATCGACAACCATTTTTAAAATCTGTCTGTTTATCTTACTTAGCCGGAAGTTTGGCTAATCTCAGAAACGGCTGGACCGATTTTGACAGGATTTTCACTGGCAGATAACTGATATTACAAGGAGGAACTTAGGCTACAAAACTAATCATCATCAATTCAAATACTGCTGTACCGACTACCGATGATATATCATCATCATCATCATGTATATTATAATATTAGGATATATTATGATGATATTTATCATCATCATCATCATGTGTAATATCATCTATATTATATTAGGAGATATTATGATGATATTTATCATCATCATCATCATGTAATGTCGTGATATGGGATCGGCCGTATTGAAGTTCATTGTGGGAGGCCTATGTTCAGCCATGGGCGGATAGAGGCTAATGATGATATATTATATCATCATCATCATCATAATGTTCATCACACAACACAACACAACAATCACAGCAAAGCTGTTTCACGGGAGAAACAAGCAAGATTGGGCGTTTTTCCATTCACCGGCACGGCCACGGCACGGTCACGGCACGGCGGTGGCACGGCGGTGGCACGGTCACGGCCCGGCACCGGTGCCGCGGCTTCGTTTCCACTGTGCCGTTGTCGATGACGGTTTACGCACGTTTTCATAGTTCAGTACTGACACGGACTTCAGCAAGACGACACGTAGATCATAATATTATTATAATTTATACATGATGATGATGATAATGATCACATGTATCATCATCGGCCTCTATCCGTCCACAGCTGAACATAGGTCTCCCTTAATTAACGCCAAGACGACCGATCCCATGCCACGACATTACATGATAATGATGATATTATATAAATCAGCATCAGAATTGATCCACCCACGGCTGGTGTTAGGTCTCCCTCACTGAACACCAAGACGGCCGATCTCATGCCACTACATTACATGATAATGACGATATTATATATATCAGCATCAGAATTGATCCACCCATGGCTGGTGATAGGTCTCCCTCACTGAACACCAAGACGGCCGATCTCATGCCACTACATTACATGATAATGATGATATATATATATATATATATATATATATATATATATATATATATATATATATATATATCAGTAGCAGAATTGATCCACCCATGGCTGGTGATAGGCCTCTCTCACTGAACACCAAGACGGCCGATCTCATGCCACTACATTACATGATGATATTATATATATCAGTAGCAGATTTGATCCACATATGGCTGGTGATAGGCCTCTCTCATTGAACACCAATTTTTAGCCTAAGTTACTCCTTATATCAAACAACATACCTAACATCAAGTATCTGTCAGTGAAAGTCCCGTCAAAATCGGGCCAGCCGTTTCAGAGATTAGCCGGAACAAACAGACAGACAGACAAAGAAAAAGTGTAAAAAACACTATTTGTGTATAATATGTCCCGTGTAAACATCCTTATGCATTCAATAAAAAGCGGTTATTTTGATATTACAAACAGACACTCCAATTTTATTTATCTGTATAGATTACACAAACAACATAGCTATTTAAATAATAATTATATATAATAATATACATTTTAATAAATAAAAAAAATTGGTTTCGGTATACATAGCGAAAGGGCTAAACATTATGTAATGATCATCATTCAAAATACAACGAAATAGGATCGCTTGATATTATTAAGTTCGGTGACCTACACAGTACACTCATTACCCCTCGCGCGGGGATCGCGCGCGGCTGGCGCGGGGCTCGTGCGTGTCCCCCGCGCACACGGACCGCTCCCCACACCTCACGGTACGAAATCTGAATTTTCGCTGACCGCCTAAGCCCCCTTAAGTAAAAAGCGGTTATTTTAATATTACAAACAGACACTCCAATTTTATTTATCTGTATAGATATAGATTATTTCATAGTGTTTGTGATACTTTAAATTCATATATTTTATTCTTTTATTTTTGGTATATTCTTACTTCGTAACACACACGTCATTTCGGCTCGTGGTGAAGCTCTGAAGGCAACAGTTCTATTACAATATTATATTGTATTCATTCATACATTCGTATCCCAGAGGCGAACAAAATCCAATGAATACAAATATCGGTTCCAGGACAATAGACGTGGATATATTATAATAGGTAATTATTCGCGTTATAAGTACAATTATTAATTTCGTGTATCAGTGCTTCGTCACTGCCAACAACGGCCGGATGTGACGCCGTTTACCTATCTAAACGGATCAATTAGAGTAATGAAATTATAGACATCCGGTGACGCCAAACGTATGTACTATTCATAAAGATAATGTTGACTAATAATTGGAGTATAACATTGATAAATCTAGATAATATGCGTGATAAAGGGAACGCATTGTTAAACAATAATTATTATAATACCGGACACGCGCCAGAGGGGACTGAGCGTCCTGAGCGGGTCGAGGCTCTCCATACGCGCGCGAGCTTATAATTAAAGGACGTAACCTAAAAGATGGTTATTGTTAATTTATTGCGTTAAAAACGATAATTGGATAAATTACTTCTATTATTTTAAAGAGCATGTATAGACTCATCTACAAAGAAAGTTAAGAAGCTTAAACCGGTCCCGTTTGCCCATAAGATGTAAATCTCTTTTTAAAAAGAGGTATGTTTGATATTTTTTCTCTGTTACAAAAGTAACCTAATCATGTATTGAAAACTAAAAAATAATGTTTTCATCATGAACCATTAAGTCAACAACTTATATTTTCATTCGTTTTGGAATTACTGAAATAAAATAATTATTGACCAATATTTCCAATGCGTGCTCTAATAAGGCTAATGATTAATTATGTATGTGCAGTAATTATTTATTAAATAATGGCGATATCTATAATAATTATATATTGGTAAAAAAATAGTTGTATAATGACTGCATCAGTTTGCTATAAAGTATAATTGGACGCCAATGATGGTCTTGTATTCTACCAGTATACTTTGTGAAGGGCGTTATTCTGCTGAATTATATTGTGATCGGGAAGCTTCAATTGTGTTAATCGGACAGTCCTGCTGCAAGTTGTTACACATTCACACATTTACACACATTGGCTTTACCAAAATTACTGACATCATCATCATCAGCCTCTATCCGTCCACTGCTTAACATAGGCCTCCCTCAATGAACGCCAAGACGGCCGATCCCTTGCTACTCGCATCCAACATGGACCGGCCACCACACGGAGATCGTCTTCCCACCTGGTTAATGGCCGACCAACACTTCGTCTACCTAAATGTGGCCTCCACTCTAGAACCTTATTGCCCCATCGGCCATCCGTTCTCCTGAGTTTGTGACCAGCCCACTGCCAACGAGCTCATTCTTTGCGTGATATCGGTAACCTTAGTTATCTGGCGGATGTCTTCGTTTCGTATCCTATCTGCCAAAGAAACACCCAGCATAGCACGCTCCATAGCACGTTGAGCTACGGCAAACTTACGGACCAGTCGTAAATTTAGAGGCCACGTTTCAGCCAAGTAGGTCGTCACAGGGAGAACGCATTCGTCGAAGACTTTCGTCTTCAAACTCTGCAGTATAGACGACGTGAGAATATGGCTAAGCTTCCTGAATGCTGCCCATCCCAATTGAATCCTTCTATCGGCTTCCCTCTCGAAGTTATGTCGACCTAGCTGCAAAGTATACTCTAGATAGACATAATCTTGCACGACTTCGAGAGTTATGCCATCAACGTTAACCGGCCTAGGGAGAATGTGTTCGTTGAACATGACTTTCGTCTTGTCCAAGTTCATCCGAAGGCCCACACGTCGGGAGGATTCATTTAGACTGTGCAGCATCTCCTGCAAGCCCTCCAGCGACTCGGCCAATATAACGATATCGTCGGCGAACGAAGGTGTGAGAGATACTCGCCGTTAACGTTTATGCCACATTCTATCCAGTTTAAAGTCTTAAAGACGTCCTCCAACGCATTAGTGAACAGGTTCGGGGAAACAACATCCCCCTGTCGCACTCCTCGATGCAATTGGATTGGTCTTGTTTGACCTCCGGGAACCAGAACGGACATAAAAGCAGCGTCGTATAATCCTCTCAACACTTCAACGTATTGCCAATCGATCTGACATCGCTGCAGAGCTTCCAGAACTGGTTCAGGTTGAGGAGCGTGGGACGCGTACAGTTTGCCATAGAAATCTTCGATCTAGGATAAGATCCCAGACTTACACGAAACGGTTGCGCCAGATACAATCCTAATCTTCGACAGATGGCTTCTCTCGAGCTTCTCCACAAAACCCTTCGACTCTCTATTCTGCTCAATTGCTTCGGTAATCCGTTGCGGATTTGAGCAGCGAAGGTCTCTGCGTATAAGTTTGCGGATCTGCTTCGAGAGAAGCTGTATATCTGTAGAAGTGGCGTCTGTGTCTGCTCAGCGTTCCCTCATAAGACCGAGCGTCTCATCCGAGAGTTTGGATTTCCTGTCAGCACGCTTTCTCCTACAAAACCTTTCACCCACAACCCGCATGCAGTCCATCACGGCACCCAGTGCCTTGTCAACTGCCACTGTAGTTTCCGATATGTTAAGGCTATCGAATCGTTTTTTTAATTCCAATTGGAATTTTTCGGAACCTACCACAGTTTGCCGGAAGTCAGGTCGGAGTGTAGACTTTATTAGATGGACTCACTCTCGCTGGAAGCCTATATTCATAGATTCTCTTACTAATCGGTGATCACTTCCGGTTTTGAACCTGCTGAAATCACAGAGACATCCCTGAATGCATGCCTTCGATCCGTCATAATAAAGTTCCGTCCTGCTGTGTGGGGCGGCTTAAGAATGGCCCTACCCCAACACCAGCCCAGGGTGACGTAGGAGTCGTCAAAGGGCACTTAGCCTTTAACCATCTAAGGAGGTTAACCCTGCAAATCGATGACTTGGTGTCAGTCTGTCTCATCGTGACAGTGAGATAGACTGGATCACTAAGCATCGATCGCACCAAGTGATGGCGGGACCATCAATCGGATCAGCGGCAGGTAGCAGTACCGCCGATTCGAATACATCATCCTCTGCGATTGCCAATCCGCCTGCTCAGCGTGGCAATTACGAGCATATCCCCTTGATGAATTACAGGCACAAAAAACGACCCCTAGTTCCCGGCCGTCCCACTATTCCTTGCTACGGTAGCAGCCTAGGTCGCGGTGGGACATGGGGTGCTAAGAATCCCCGGGCTACGGATCGCTACCACCAAATTGACCTGGCTACGTATAACGGACGAACGCTGAGACTTGATGACCACCTGGCTGAACTGGAGGTGGAACTGAAAAATATCCGATGGCACGTCTTGGAGTTATGTGAAGTCCGAAGACAAGGAGAGGATACCATAACTCTGCCCTCGGGTCACCTGTTCTACTTCAGGGAAGGCGACACTCCATCACAAGGTGGCGTGGGTGTCCTCGTCCACAAGTACCTTGTCAACAACATTGTCGAAGTCTCGAGTGTGTCGAGTAGAGTTGCGTATCTTTTACTCAAACTCACTAAGAGATACAGCCTCAAGGTGATACAAGTATATGCGCCAACCTCGACACAATCCGACGACGAAGTAGAGGCAACTTAAGAGGATGTCTCCAGGGCCTTACACAACACCTCCAAGGCCCACTTCAATGTTGTTATGGGGTCCCCCATAACAAATGGCATAAATTCAATGCCAAAGTAGGAGTACGAACAGGTATCGAATCGTGTTTAGGGCCACATGGTGTCGGCAGTCGTAACCACAGGGGGCAAATGCTGGTCAACTTTCTCGAGAAAGAGGGGCTCTTTTTAATGAACTCTTATTTTAAAAATTAAAACCGACTTCAAATTAAAAAAAAAACAATTAAAAGGTAATAAAATAATTTCCTTAATTTTTGTGCCTACAATTAATCAACTTGTTCTTCTACTAATATACAATCTTTGCGTTTACCACGTCATTATTGTTTCTTTTGGAGTCGGTGTCAGCCAAGGTAGGTAGGTTAGGAGGTAGGTACATCAACAAATAGGACACCGGCTTCAAAAGTAACAATAATGACGTGGTAAACGCAAAGATTGTATATTAGTAGAAGAACAAGTTGATTATTTGTAGGCACAAAAATTAAGGATATTATTTTATTACTTTTTAGTTTTTTTTTTTTTTTTTTAATTTGAAGTCGGTTTTAATTTTTGTTTATTTTTTTTTTATTTCTTCATTTTTAGTGATTTCAAAATTTGATAACTATTTTTATTTGTCAGAAATATGGGTAGAACTATTAAACGCGTTGCTCAGATTAAATAGCGCTGTATTAATGAGATGACTGTAGAAAGGGTTTAATTCATTACATAACAAATGAAAAAACCGAAATGGAATTGTGTAAAACTTTATATACATGTAATTGAAAGCAATCACGGCAGATTTGCTGCTATTCGTTAAATAATTCCATTATACCTATATGGGTATAGAACATCACCAATATATAGATATAGAATGGATATTATGATGACCTTGAAAAACTATGATGCGCTTCCAAGCCACAGTTGTTTTTTGTTCATTTAACAACGACAAGTAATAAAATTACATGATTTTGGCATAATATTATTTACCGTATGAAGTAAGCCCAATAAAAGCTGTAAATCGTCGAGGATTCCCCTCGACTGTGTGTGGTCTCCATCATCACACCTGTAATGGCGCTTATAACCCATATGGGTATAAAGTTCTCATTAATTTAAATTAATTAAGTCCAAACACAAGGTAGCTACTGTAAACTGTTGAGGAGTTCCTTTAACTGTCCTTTGTCTTCATCATCAGACCCATAATGACAGTCACAACCCATCTAGGTGTAAAGTTCTCATCATTACAAATTAATCAAGCCCAAACACAAGGTTACTGATGTAAATCGTTGAGGAGTTCCCTCGATTGTCTTTTCGATCGTGTCGATTGGCTCCAGCATCAGATCGACTCCAGACCTTCATTAAATTGTAGTCCTTCAAAACACTTTATAAAAAAAATATCAAACGCACTAGTCGCCCCTACGATTTTCGAAAGTTCCCCTCGATTTCTCTGGGATGCCATCATCAGGTCCTGGTTTCCTTGTCATGGGACCATTTGGGAAGTATACCTTTAGAACAAAAAAAGAATTTTTCAAATCGGTCTAGCCATCTTCAAGTAATCAGGTAACATACATAAAAAAAAAAAAAAAGATTCCGACGAATTGATAACCTCCTCCTTTTTGAAGTCGGTTAAAAAGAAGCCCCACAGGAAGTGGACCTGGCAAAGCCCCGACACTGTGACGAGGAAGGAGATAGACTTTACTGGCATAGTTAGATATTATTATTATGATTATTATTATTATAACGATTAAGTCTGAGGGTTTAAAAATCATGACCAGTAATAAGGAGACTCGGGCACAACAGTAGAACGCGTATACAATAAAATGTTTTGATGATGATTATTTGTAAAGAGAAGAAGAGAAATCTTTTTTACATAATTTTAAATTTAATAAAAACTAACTAACATTATAAAACCAGACAAACTTCGCGATAAAATATATCCCTTTCTACCTCATCTCATCGTTTTATGATGAAAGCAAAAAAATTTACTTCAACAAAATTTAATAGCTAATAAATAAATAATAAAATAAAAGTTATAGTAAAAAATTGTTGTGTAATACTGGAGCATGAATAAAAATGTTAGTTAAAAAAAGTACACATTGAATTTTCATGTGCAAATAGCGTAGTTAATAAATTGATACAATAATAAACATTATGTAGTAATAGTTTTTTAAATAACAAACATAAACAAAGGAATGTTAAATATATTGTTGAATAGAATATAAAGTAAACAAAACGTATCGTTTAATTCCCGGTACACGTTATCTAAAGTCGGGAACAATTCAACAGGTCGATGAGTGTCGGAAGAAACTTGTGCCTGAAATCGAGTCGCTTTTAACCAAAGACTCGAAATGGGGGCGACTTAACCTAGACCAATTTACAATAAGTCACAAGTTTGCGCGTTTACAGCAAAAAACAGTCTTTGTCGTTCTTCTACAATTTGAAGGCACTTTCGTTAATTATTGCAATTTCGTGGTCATTTGTGGTGGAAGGAAAGGCTAAACTAGCCTGAAACTCAGTTTAAACAGTTATTTTATGCCTTTCCACCGCCTATAATTATACAAGGCACAGGTGCGAACTCACATAGTAATAGTCCCGATATCAGCCTCCTTCCATTTGACCGCGTTCAACGCCGGGCGACTCGAATCTTCGATAACAAGGTTCCTTCCGATTGGCTTGATTTTTTGGCGCTGCGTAGAGATGTCACTCTGCATTTTCTACCGCATCTACCATGAAGAGTGTTCTGAGGAATTGTTCCACACATCGCAGTTCAATGTCCGGAAATCTACAATAACGCGATTTTACGGCATTTCCTGTCTCGCATAACCACTATATAGAACCAGCCTACGTTATTTCCGAACCAATACGACTTAGGGATCTCAAAGAAAAGAGCATAGTCATATTTAAAAGGCCGGCAACGAACCTGCTAATCGTATATGTAGCGTGTTTCTATGGATATAGCATTATCACTTACCACTAGTCTAGGTGATCCGACTGCCCCACCGAGCACATATTTTGCCCCCTCTTCTACAACAATAAAGTTTTGTAAAACATAAAAGCTTAAGTACTGTCTCGCTAAGTCTGAAAATTTTGTAGTGGTCACAATAAATTATTGCAGAGTACAACAAAGCTTTACAGGACAATCTCGGTGGGAGCTTACATATGTCAGCCCTAGCTGACACGCTTCGCAGTTTAAAATATATGTTTACTGAAAACAGCTGTTTACAATTTTAAAGCACTTACAAAAGATTTAGCTGTAATTTTATTTCATTTTAAATTGTTATTCAATTATATTTTAAGTTACGATATTTTCGGTATTTTTACGGTATAAAATTTAATTATAATATAAAATTTATCTAGCGCCTCAGACCGCGTGCATTAGTCTTTATTCCACTATTCAAAAGAGGTATTTAGTACATAGATTAATTTTGCGTTTATAATTTGTTTATCTAAAACTTGATCCAATTACAAGTTCTTACTTTTTTAGTGAGTAATTACGCTAATGATAACATTATATGATAATATTATAATATGTTATTCCATATAATTAATTTAAAAAAAAACTTTATCGAACTTCTTAGAACTTCACTACATGTTAAAACACGTTGTAAACTACTTTTTTTTTTTTCAGAAATAACATGTACCGATCCTTCATTGCACATAAAGGGTAACGTGGGTATGGTAGTGGTGACATCTACACTCAGTATTGGCGGTGAAGCCCATTACCGATGTGAACGTGGTTACAGCTTGAAGGGCAATCAAACCAGGACCTGTATGCCTAAGGGGCAGTGGAGCGGATCTCCTCCAGTGTGCTTCCGTAAGTTTATACTTTAATATACTATGGATATTATGATGAAGAATTGGTTACTACTGTATTGGGATGATAGACAGATCGAACTTAGGTTCGATGCGAGTGATAGGCGATCGGGATAGGTCACGTGCCATTATATATTGACTGTTGCGCCTTTATGAATAAAAGTGAAATTGAACTGGAAAAAATACTAATAAAAAAAATCACTTTTGTTTTGCGAAGCTCAATATTTCGATATTATCTACAAATGTTTCGTTCACGATATTTGTAAACAGTTTGTAAACAACGATTGTTGTAAACAGTTGCTCTTGTCTTATTGTGATCGAGATAATTAAACAAGCCTCGTCGAGCAATCCAATAATACTCTTCGTTGTCATCTTGAGATATCAATTAGCGCAGCATCAATATTATCCTCCAACTGGAGGCTGCAATTAAGATTCTAGTTTTTGTTTTTGGAGTTTACTTCAGGCTAGGCTTCAGGCAACTGTTTACAACAAAACTATTTTTGGAGTTTACTCCTTATTGGAGTTTACTCCTTAAGAAATGATTTGAGTTATAAGGCCCGGTACGGAAATTATATGAGGAGTAAAATCAATTGTAACACTAAAAGTTGAGGCGTAACGTAGAAAGAGACAAACATATATATCTGTAGGATTGAACGTGTAAAAGAATGAGATGGAATACATTACACAGCGTATCTTAAAATAATGCCGCCAACGCCATCTAACGCAATATTACAGCACTAAAAGTCAATCACACGACCAGTATATAAGCAATATTTTTTAAATATTTAAACAATTTTAGCTAATGCTGAAAAAATGGGGATAATACTTTATTCCGTTGCAATGATTTGCAAGACAAATAAGTATCCCCCATTTGGTCAGCATTAGCTAAAATTGATGTGACGTTATTATGTAGGATTTTAAATAAAACAATATGTAGGTACTAATTATTATTTTATTTTTTCGTCTATTATTAAAATATTGACTAGGTAAATTTTTACTGTATCAATATCACTGTGTCTTTTCTGCGTCCACTTAATATATTATTTATATCTTTGTACCACTAATGTATGTGAAAAAATTACAAACCAAATTGCATATGAAATCACAATTTTTATTTTTATGTAATTGGCATTGTATTAATTTCCGTATAGAAAACTGTCTTCATGTAGTTTCTTATGTTATCATAGTCACAACTCACAATGGTTTTTTAAAACATACACTGCAATGTCTTACATTTTGGAAAACGTTTTGATAAAACTTTTTGCTGGATAATGCAAAAGAGAGAGTCGTCAGGGTCCGGGAAATTACAAAATTGAGTGGAAATAAGAAAATAAAACAACTAGAGCACATTCAAGATTGAATAATCAAAAACAAACTAGGGAATACTACGTAATCAAAAATGAATTCAAAATTGAGAAATGTTAGCACAGACTAAAAAAAGTCATTACGTTCCAATATTCGCGGCGATTTTAAAATTTCAGCCCAGAAAAGTCTAGTGATTTTAATATTATATATTTATTCTTTTCAAATATTCTTTATCATATTTTGAAAATCATATTTATAATTTTCTATTTCTATTTTGCAATTTCTTTCTAACAATAATACAATAACTTGCACAAATTTCTGAGTAAATTGAAACTTTTCAATTTGATAATTAACCAATCAGAAACTTTAAAATATTAATGTTGCCTCCCTAAATATATTTGGTGTGACCATTGAACACTTGGTTCAAGTTTAATTGTACAAACTTGTCAAGTAAAGAATTTAATTTCGTTTAAGTATTAAATATGTACCTATAATTGTAAAAAAAAATCACATATATTTTATATAAGAATAACTAGTCTTCAACATAAAACATATTGTAAAAATTTCACAGACATAAAAAACCCAAAATAGAGCCATCTAACGCAATATAACGACTTTCCAATCTCATATAAAAAACCAAATGTACTAAGTGAAATGCCCCTGATCCTCCCTGATCTTATTCTCGGGGCCTCCTCTTTGTTATTATTATTATTATTTTGTAATATACTTTATGTAATACGCTTTATTGAAGTAATATAAATAATCCGAATAATTACAGATATATGTTTGTTTCTCATATCATTTTAGCAGATGCGTTCATTTACCCTTTTTTCTACTCGATATATTATATCATAATTATTATCGTTCGTAAGGAGTAAACTCCAATCGTGCGTCGGAGCTGACACACACGCACTTTTTTTTGTCTCAACCTTTTAGGAATCTCGCAAGGATTGCAAGTATTATTGATAATAAATAAGAGAATCCATTTAATATATTATGTAATAGTGCATGTGAATGAAGATGGTCTAATATGGACACAGCCTAGAATTGCGATGTCTAAAATCGATACCTTTTTTTTTCTTTAACGCCGGGAAATGCTCTGAGGAATCCCGCGGGGGAGTGGGTCTCCCCAGGTGAGTATGTGGGACTTGCTGCGCTCGAAAGCTGGTAAGTGGACGCAGTTCTACCCACTAAAACCCGCCGAGTGCCACCAATGCCGCCTTTGGTGAGGTGTCCCGGATCTCAAGAGCAAACAGGGCACCTCGACGGCTAGTAAGTCCCAAGTCCAAGGGACCGACGCCACACAGAGGGGTACGCACCCCAGAACAACCCCTACCAATGTCGGGATAGTACAATGGGGTGAGGTTCCCATCCTCACCCCTTGCCCCCTGTTTTTTTGTCCCCTCTTCTTCTTTTGTCTTATAAGAGGGGTACAAAGAGCCCCCTCGGCTCAATTAGCTTCGCCCAAGGTGCTGGGCTCACCCTAGGCTACTGAGCCCCACCGCTACGTCAAGGCCTGAACCATGGTGGGGGTCTAGAATCGATCCTGACCGATGCACCTAAAATAAGTTTAAATTTCCTCGTACACCAGTATATGATAAAATCTCTTGTTCACCGGTGAAAGAAAACAACGTGAGGAAACTTGTGTGATTGATGAGAATAAAAGTATTTAAGAGTTTCTAAAATTCACCACCAAGATTTAGACCCTTTCTAATTGGAATCAATCTATCATATATTCAAATGGAATCAATTCTAAGTGATTCACTTAGAATTCAGTGTGTATTCTTAGAGTATATATAATATATAGAGCGCGCGTCACTAAGTATGAACAGGTATGAACATAGACAAGACCAATGTCTTGGAAAAGTTCAATGTCAAATCAAACAATCATGAAAAGCATGATATTTGTTTTTTATATTAAAATAATGAAATATGAAGTGCCAATTTGTAAGAATTATTCCTAGAAGCAAAATAAAAGAAAGCAATAACATTCAAAGTCTTGGCGTTCATTGAGGGGTGCCTGTGTTCAGCAGTGGATGGATATAGGCTGATGGAGATGATGATGATAATGATGAATTCCCTAATTTAAAATGTAGATATTTTTTAATTCATTACGCATATAGCGTCACTCTCACAGCGGTTTACTATAGATAAATATCTATATAACGCATCTGCTTACGATCGGCACAATGAAGCGGCGTTATAGTAGCACTCTATATAATATTATGTATACTCTAAGG
Organism: Helleia helle; assembly: GCA_963853865.1. Taxonomy (NCBI): domain Eukaryota; kingdom Metazoa; phylum Arthropoda; class Insecta; order Lepidoptera; family Lycaenidae; genus Helleia; species Helleia helle. The sequence continues at coordinate 15,368,099 of OY971420.1, forward strand.
GTAGTATCGGCAATGAGGATGAATATGTTACCATGGGCTTATCCAGAAATCCCCACTAGTTAACTTTAACTAGGTAGGGGGGATTTCGGGAAAAAATAGTTACTCCAAATATATAAATAAACTTACTCCAATAATCCCCACCAGTGGGGATTATTGGAGTAAGCCTTACCATGTTACAGGCATTAATGTGAAAAATACAAATTACGTATGATACAAAACCGGGGGCGGCATTTAAGTATTACGTAAGCAATATAGGGGGTTGGGGGTTCTTTGTTTTGTTTATTTTTGATCACATGATGGTTGGGAGTCTAGATAATGATTGCGTCGGCAGTAGTTATTTATTTTTACACACATTGCCTATGCTTGAAAACGAAACGTATTTTCGGGGATTCCCAGAAATAATAAATCTATACTAATATTATAAAGCTGAAGAGTTTGTTTGTTTGTTTGAACGCGCTAATCTCAGAAACTACTGGTCTGATTTGAAAAATAATTTCAGTGTTAGACAGCCCATTTATCGAGGAAGGCTGTAGGCTATATAACATCACGCCGTGACATATAGGAGTTGAGTAACGCGGGCGAAGCTGCAGACAACAGCTAGTATTATATATACGTTTTGGTATTTCCTTAGAACCGTATAGTTCTGTAGTTCTGTGAAACCGAGTAGGGAAATACTGCGCATTATTTATCTGTCTATCTATCTTTTCGTTGCAAAGAGGTAGGAATATTTCGTTGCGGAACGATTGACGATTTGACGTGTTTGTAATTTAATATATTATGTTTAATCGTTGATCGACTTTCACCAAAGTCGAATTTTTTGAGTTTACTGATTATAATATTTGTACCTTATAATCATAATAATATACATGTCAATAAAGTTTGATTAAATAAATATTATGCGCGTTTCACCCCCAAATACTCAAACGAATCTCAAATTTAAGACGTACTTAAACCCGTGTTGTCCCTCTTTTTTCTTTGAATCTGACACGTCGTAGCATGAGTTTAAGTACGTCTTAAATTTGAGATTCATTTGAGTATTTGGGGGTAAGTCCTCTATCCTAAGCCTATCTTTCTTATTTCTATAATTATAACTGCTGCTCATGAAGTAATAAAAAACCAGAATACATAAATGGAAAAATGCATATACCAATAGTTAATAGAATCAGGCGTTACTTTGCGGAAATCCATTATATAAGATTAAATTATAATTTAATTAGCAATAATCCCGCATAACACGCAGTCTTTACTGCAAATGTGTGAGTGCACGCATATGCATGCATATAGCACCGCCCTCCTTTCCCACACTGCATATGCGTACACTCGCATGCGTATACCCCACATGCACCACAACCACAGTTAAAGACCACCACCAAACAATCTACGTACGTTTCGCCCCGACACCGAGGCATCCTCAGGATGTAGACTCTACGATTGCTAATCGTAGAGTCTACATATACGGTGCTATATGCATGCATATGCGTGCACTCACACATTTGCAGTAAAGACTGCGTGTTATGCGGGATTATTGCTAATTAAATTATAATTTAATCTTGCATATACCAATGTTTACGTAAGCAGAGGTGGGGGGGAGGAAAGAGCTTTACTTACTTTTGCTTACAAGGGGGAGGAGGGGCTAAAATATTGTAATAAAACAGCTCACCTACGTACTAGTTGAACGGCCCCAACCGTCGACCACTACTTTTACTATGACTACCTAATTGTCTCTGAAATAGACTGATAATTATTAGTCATGAAATATGTAGTTATCAAAATATAATCTCATATTTTATTTACAGCTATCGACTGCAAGTCACCGGGAACGATTGAAAATGGCCGAATCATTATATCGAACAGTTCAACATTGTTCGGAAGTTCTATTGAATACCACTGCCTGCCGCAGTTCCAACGTGTAGGACCCTTCCTCCGCAAGTGTATGGACGACGGGAAGTGGTCTGGAGAGGATCCCAGGTGTGAGCTGGCAATGAACGAAGCTGCTGAGAGCGGGGCCCTGCCGTTGAGCGTCGGGGTTGGATGCGGTGTCGTTTTATTCCTACTCATGTTATTAGGAGTTATTTACTTGAGATTGTAAGTATTTAATTTTAGTAAGTTCAAAAAATTTTGATCAATAAATTTCAAGAGGCCTAAATTCAGCCAGGGACGGAAAAAAGCTGATGATGATGATTGCAACTTTGACTTGACAAAATAAATGTGCGTAGCTCTACTCCGTGCGCCGCGGTGGAGCCGCGCTCGTAATATCGAGCACCCCACGCTTTTATTACAATAAATAATATCATTTTTTGTTAATCCATTTTATTCTTGTATTAAAAACTATTTTGAAATTTTTGGTTCGGTTTGCTATTAAAGCGAGTTTCTTAGTTTTTAAACTATAATTTATTTTTCTATTTATAGTACAGTAGAACCTCTATAAGTCGAATATCAAGTGAGACGCCAAAAAATTCGAGTTATAGAGTTTTCGACTTAGATGGATTTTGATTCGACATAAAGAGATTGAGTTATTCGTACTGAGTTGCAGAGGTGACACACATATTTTCTTTTATTATTAATCAACATTATTTCAAAACATCCTTTAAAACACGGCATTAAAAAAGTCAGTTCTTTTTTACTTTAGATAAATTGGTTATTCTCTATTTAAGGTATAAATTGCTTTTTAATAAACAATGGTGTAGTAACACTGTCGGCGAAATCTTAAAGTCGGTAACTTATTTGTCTTCGAACTATAAATGAAATAAGTCACAAATAATCGAGTTGTAAATGTTGTAAAATAAAACATTGCTATGTTCGAAATACAGAGGTAAAATTTAATTTTTCGAGTTATGGAGGGAAAATATGTACCAAAATAGCTTGGAGGGACTCACTGATTATTTCGACTAATAGAGGGTTCATATTTCGAGTAAAGGAGGTTTTGGTGTTTGAAGGGAAGGGAACAAAACATTTTTCGAGATATGGAGGTTTTCAACTTATCGAGGTTCGACTTAACGTGGTTCTACTGTATCAATTTATTTTACTAATTATAATATTACAACTCATGGCAGCTGCCGCTCTGGATGAGTTTGTATATCATGAGACACGTTAGTGTCTAGCGCCAAGAACACATCCAAGTAGTTTGGCGTGAGGCACTGTGTATATATTCTCGAGACATATGTAAACATAACCTCCAAAACAAAAAAAAATTTTGGGGCTTTATTTTGTTATTTTTGCCAAAACACTAAGACTTCACACTATTTTTAATAAGTTTCTTTTTACGAATTTTACACATATTACAAAAAATTATTGGGTCTCAGCAATTATTGAATACATTTCAAACATAAAAATTATTGCTTGCGCCGTTTTGCGATTAAAGAGGTTCAGAGAAAATATTTTATATGACGTTACAGTGAGAATTTTGAGTTTTGACATCGAAGTTGGTTGCTTGTTTTTTAGTTTTATCCTATCGGAACAGGCAAAGGCTAGAGGCCATGCTGCCTATCGTTATCAATATACGGTGTTGTATTAAAAATTCGTATTTCGTTTTTTTTTCTTGTATTCTCTATAGTTTATTTTTATTTATTTTTTCTGTCATATTTTATATTTGATAAACGTCTTTCGTATAATATATTTTTTCTGTCGTATTTTTTATTTGATAAACGTCTTTTGTTTCATATATTCGTTTCTGTTAAGAGCTCAATCTTCTTCGTTTCTTCCCAGTTTCCCGTTAATTAATTGTTATTTTGTGTTTTGTTCATTCTGAGTGATTTACTAGTGTTTGTTTTAAAAACTGTATATATTGTGATTGGTAGCTGAATATTGTGGAGAACTGTTCTGGATTGGTTTTCTATTGTAGAACTGTTCTGATGGTTTTCTGTAGTGTTTGTTTTTAAAACTTAATCTGTGCAATATATAATGTGATTCGTTGGCGAATATTATGGTGAACTGTTCTGGGTGAATAGAATGGGAAGTGATAGTTGATTGATGGGTGCTAGAGGGGCAGAGCCGCGCTTTATGGCATTTTCCGCCGTTTCTCCAAAGCACAGACAAGATATTTTTGTTAACACAACAGATATGGCAGCATGGCCTCAGGTCTTAGCCGGTTCCAACAGAAAATGCCAATTGGAAAGAAAAATGACAATACAGTCTAATTATTTTTCGAGAAATAACAAAATTATTTAACAAAGTGAGATGTACTATCTCTATCTATGTAATTGTGGTGCTTTAATGTGATTTTAATGTATTTTTTTATTTAGTTTCAACCGATTTTATTCGGTCAAAACTCTAAAAATTAGACATAACCGCATAATAAATGCCGCTGGAGTTTGTTTCTTGACTTCATCTCCTACCAATTAAATTGGTATTAAATTTTTGCTATACTCTATATTAGTATAATATTAGTCAACTTATCAAGAATGGTAACAATGTGGGGTTAAAGGAGAAATGCTGTTATGTTTACAATAGAAAAAACAGTTTGGTGGCTGTAGCAAACCAAGAAGATGGTGTTTATAAGTTGGTCATGGAACATATACAATGTTTTTTTACTCCTACTTCAACAGTAATTAGTGAAGAGTGTCATAGGAGATTGGCCATTTGAATATAAATGACCAGAATAAAATGAAAGATGGAGCAGTTACGGGAACATCATACACAGATAGCAATCTGAAGAAGAAAATGAGGAACCAGTACCATTTACTTTTATTAAAGGGGGACCCAAATTAAGTGAATAAAAAAGCTGCCAGAGCGTTATAGATTTCCAAATCTATGTACAACGTTGAGTCCAAATGTTACTAATGATCCAGTCTGTGTCCATGAAGCTCTGGAGAGCCCAGAAGGAGACAAGTGGATTGAGGCAATAGAGGAAAAGCTGCATGCAAGCTTTTGAAGAAAATGATGTATGGGTTCCTGTGAGTGAATTACCTTTTAATTAAACTTTAGTACAGTGCAAGTGGGTATATAAAAGGAAATTAAATAGTGATAATTATGTTACAGAGCATGTTTAGTGGCTAAGGGCACAAGGTTACACAGAGGCCTGGTATTGATTATGAATAGACTTTCTCACCAGATGTCAGACTTTCTACTTTGAAATTATTGTTCGCACTATCTGTTCAGTTAAATTTAGATGTCACTCATTTAGATGTTAAAACAGCATTCTTAAATGGTTTTCTAAAAGAGGACATTTATAAGGTTCAACTAGTTATTAATTGTGATTCTAATAAGAATAAGATTGTTAAACAAAGTAATTTATGGTTTAAAGCAGTCATCTAGATCATGGTATTAGAGAGTGGAGCAATGTTTATGTGAGTTATGTTTCAAAAGGAGTGTATAGAGCCATGTGTTTTTACAAAAATGAATATTGATGTAAAAATTGTTATAGCATTATATGTTGATGACTTATATTTGTTCCAATAATCAAATAGAGATAGACAAGTTAATTTCAGTATTGATTATGATATTATGTAAGTAATTTTACTTCAAATTTCTTACTTGTCGTACTTTTATTATTGTCAATACAATTTGTTTTCCCATTGTAACAGACCGTGCAATAAAAAAAAACTTTAAGCGGAAAAGAGCTGGTTGTAAACAAAAATTGCGAGACATTATGTGTGTAGTATTTCTTAATTTTAATTATTTTCATTTGAAGTTATTTCCTTACTGTTTTACATTTTTTTAGCTTCTGGAAAGGAAAATATTTAAAGGCCTTATAGGACAATAAACATAATAATAAGTACATTGGTATCAAGTAAATTTATGACTTTCTTCGTATGGAGTTGGATTTGAATTATTCTTAAGAAAACAATAAAGAAAGTAATACATCTAAAGTTTTGATTTTTTTTATTCTGAAGGCATGGCAGTGTGCAACTATAACTTAATAAATTCAGGGTAAATAATAATGAATCATATATTGGACAAGAACAAAAAATATTAAATTTTTTAATTACATATTTGAGCTTATTATTACATGATTTACTAATAAGCAAATATAATAATTTACTTTAATTTAATTATTGATTTGAACAGCCGGTCAAGTTGCATGTTGCGCCATCTGGTATCTAACTTTCCCTTTTACACTCTAAATATTTAAACAGGAGGAATAACAGGAACGCATGCTCTATGTTAATTTTGAAAATCAAAATAACATTTAAAAAAATATGACGATGTTGCATTGGTCACTGGTCAGACACAAGCGTCATTTAAAGTAAAAGTATTGTAATATTACTTAACCTCTTTTATTATTAAATTATTTGAGAAAATTTAAGAACAAAAATTTTGATGAATTACTTAAGAAGTTTAAGTTTAAAATTTTAAAGTAGTTGAAATGAATTACTCAAGAAGTATAAATATTTAAAATATCTAAATATTTGAAATGTAATTATGTTAATTAATATATGCTTTACAAAAAAAAGAGATATCCCACAAAAAACAGTTTCACTGTAAAATGTCGCGCCAAGTACACGTCTAACTATATACACGTATAGCAAAAATAAAAAATAAAACTAATCTTTACAAAAAATATGAAATAAAAAAACCAAGTACACAAAACCTCTCGGATTAAAAGAAACACTCATTAAAAACTGTGAAAATTGAAAAAACAATGTGGTGTAGTATATTTACAAAAAAAGAAAAATTTGCAATCTACAAATAAATATAAATTTTAAAAAAGTAATCATTGTGATTTTCAAAAATTGCAAAATTTTTGTGGCAAATTTTACAATTGAAAACATTTTTTTAAACGTACTTGGCGCCCCCCCCCCCCCAAAATAGGGAAAAGGAGGGCAACTCATTTGCATAATCTGTGGTTGTGGTCGATGGTCGCAAAAAGGGTTCGACTGCTCGTTTTCCCTCCTATGCTATAAAAAGAGAACTAGGCAATGAAAATAATCTCCATTAGCATCATAAGATTGAATTAGATTTGCGCGAGTTGCGACGCAAGAAACTATGTATCTCTCATTCCTCAAGTCTTTATAAATTGCAACTAAAAGTTTTGAAAACTCTGGCATGACATAAAGTCCAAAACTCCTTATGTGCTTCGACGTCAGTCCTAACTTTATTACTTAGTTTATAAGTAAGTCACAAAGCTTTCATGGAGATTATTTTGAGCACATTGTCAAGCTTTATAGAATGTACTCGTAGTTGTGACGGGGCTTCGCTAGTTCCATCCAATTTGTACATTGAAATTACGAATTGAAGTACACCTTTTATCTTTTCAAGTATGTAGTGGAACTTCCTAAATTTTACGTCACATTTCACGTCTAGAATGTTTGTACAAATATTTTTTGTGTAAAAAATATTTATTTTTTTCTTAATGTTTATGCTAATTTCACTCATCATAATGAAACTATTTTACGATCGATATGAGGACGGTCCGTCCTCCCGTGACCATGCTTGCTGTAAAATCCGAAACGTCGGGTATGTAATAATCTCAATAAACGACGAAAAAATCGTAAAACTAATTGCACTAAAAATAATATTATCAGACCGAGATATCTTTCTCAGTCACAAAAATGATTTTATTTCAAGTTTTTACCAAAATTAAGTGTTAAAAATATTTCAAACTGTTGTATTACTTAAAACGTTGTTGCTTTGGCTTTCGTCATAATCGTTCGGTATCCGGTTACTACATAGCCAACTTTCGATGAACGACGAAACTAGAAGGCTCAGCTGAGATTGTCGTTTCATATTAACCTCACTTTTACTTCCCAAATATTCTCTCTATTTTAGATATTTGTTAAACATCAGTAGTAAAATTTAAAACGGAAATAAAAGTAGAAAGCGAAGGAAGCTTTGACTGTCATAAGGAAACATAAAAATGTTATAATTAAATTAATTTATGCAACAGTAATATAAGTTACATAATAGGCTCGATAGTGGCTAAATTGAATCACGTATTGCCGAATGATTTACCGGTGGGGGAAAGTGCTGTGCCGCGCTCCCGTCTGCTTTGATACCACTATCCTGCTTGTTTCTCGCGTATAACAGCTTTGCTGTGTTTCGGAGAGAAGGGCAGGATAGGCAGTGTAATTAGTAGCTCAGAGACTTAATATCTCTTAATGTCTCAGGTGACCCATGAATGAGTAGCCTTTTTTTTCTTTAACGCTGGGAAATGTTCCGAGGCATCCGGAAATGTGGGGGAATTAATCAATTCATTAAATTGCTTCTCAAATACTTGTTTTATAAAAATGCAATATTTTTTTTTTAATGTTAATAATGAAATGAAATACACTTTCCGGATAGGTTACCGAAAAAAGGGACAGTCCCGTGCAAACTAGGACGTCTGGTCACGCGCGTGTTATGAAGTGCATGCTTGCGTAGGCACAGGGTAGCGTCACCCTGCTTATTTTTATTAACAGATTATTGGCTGAATGTCGATGTTTATAACATTTATTACTCCCACCCTTCCCTTCCTTATAGTGATGTAATGAAAATTCGCATTCGCATCCGCGAATATTCGCATATTTTTGGATATTCGTATTCGCATAATTTCTGCAAATATGAATATCAGAAAAAACAATGTGAATATAATAATGGGTAATAATATTAAAAATCCAGTAATTTCTTATTGTTCGCGATAGCAACTAGTGATGGCAATAACGTCTGTTTTACAATAATAAATTATCCTGTTGTGTTGTTTTGTAACAACTATTCTTACCATTGTGTCACCGTTTTTTTACTTTACGACATTGGATTTTTTATATTTGTTTTGTACACATGGGATCAATGGAAACTTCTCAGGACTTCATTACGGTGTTGTCTCTGACGTCTCTGTAAATTTTCAGCTTGTTGAGAATTAGTATGAGGTTCAATGTCTTTTTTGACCGGGCTGAGTTCGAACGCATAATTACGTCTTTATGCCCCATAAATTACATACCCCGGGCTTAAATGACTAAATGAAACTATATGAAAAACGATTCGGAGTAACCGCCATAACAGAATATTCGCATTTTCGAACGTCGTTAGCAGATATTCGCATTCGCATTCACGAATGTTCAAAAAATGACTTTCGTTACATCACTGATACTTATTGGACAAGGAAACAAAAGGGTGATGCTCATTTTTCGAACTAATAATATATCAGAAATAGGTATCATCATCATTAGCCTTTATCCGTCCACTGCTAAACGTAGACCTCCTTCAATGAACGCCAAGACGACCGACCCTTACCAGAAGTCTTGGTCGATCATTAACTAGGTGTAAAGACGATCTCCGTCAGTAACAGTTCTGTGTTGGATGCGAGGGGCAAATATACATAGATCAGTAAATATTAGACGTTGGATCAATCGTATTATTTGTCATTTAATACAACTATTATGGTCTAGTGCTCCATCTAATTACAGGTTCAGACAAGTTATAACTTCATATTAATACATTACCTTACATTTCAGACGCAAAGCGACACCCGTTAAAAACACAGAGAACATAGAAGGCGCCGAGAGGAAGGAAGACCAGAACGCCGCTGTCATGAGCTACGCGACCCTTCACGATACAAACGGACGACATATTTACGATCACGTGACGGACAACCTCTACGATTCACCGTATGGAGAGAGTCTAGCCGAGAACACAGCGTACGGTAGGAGAAGCGATACAGACTCCGCGTACGAACCTGAACCTTCTGGACCCAATGCTGTAGTCACCATCAATGGAGTGGCCGTTCGTTGATTCAACAAGACTTTTCAAATATATAATAGGTACTTAATAAAATTGATTGGACTCAATCACTAAGTGATCATTAAACTAATATTAGGTTATGTACAAGTTAATACTATTAGGTAACCAATGTAATTTATTACAATGAAGGAAAAACGCGATAGTGATAGTTCATTGCGATATTATATACAGAGGAACTTGAACGAACGCATGTAAAGAATAGATTAGAAGGTCTGCTCGAGTGAGTGATATCAAACATTTATCTAACCCAGCAATACATAAATATACTAATGCCCTGCCTCATTATTTACAATACAATAAAGTTGTTACCTTATTTCTATTTTATTTGTTAAAAAATTCTGTAATGTTACCATTGTTCAAGAGTGTTCAATTTGATACTATTTACTAAGAGGTTATAAATATATAAATAAGTTATAAGTAATGTTGAGAACACGAAGACGTATCAGCGTTAAAAATGATCACCAACCCTTATTAGGTATTTGACCAAAGATGTAAAAAGAGTTGGAAATTGTATGAAATATATTTTATTTATGCTAGATTATGATATCTTTTTACTTCATGTATCCTTCGGCTTCTTGAAAATAACATTTAAAATTTTGGTAGCCTACCATAATATTCTCTTGATTTTAATTTCTCATCGTATAACAGACAATTTATATTTCAACATCGAGTGACATCGAAAAATGTAAGATTTTCTTTGCTACCTAATTTTAAAAAGGCCCTAATTATTTAGGATTTTATGCTCTTAAGATTAATTTTATACTATATTACAACCTATACTTACAGTTATATACATTGATGCCAAAATACGGATAGAATCCAATATACTACACTAATAACAAATTACAACTTAATCCCCTGAGGTATTTGTTAAGAATCTCATTGAAATCTGTTTAGAAGAACTTTGTATTTTGATCAGTATGTAAATAATCATTTAAAAGTATTAATCATTTTAAATAGTAATAATATCTTTTGTAACGATATGTTAGTCATACTTATTACTATGTAATATTTACGATTTTTTAATCAATTCATTATTTAATTCCTTATTTTATTATTTGTGACAAATAAATTAATGTCTCGAATTCTACGTACAAACATGTGCATAATTCTAGTAAAAAATAATAATGTAAGTTTGTCATAATATTTGATAATAAAATAAAAATTTAGATATTTTATTCTTTCTTAGTTCTCTTTAAATCAAGTTAAGTATGCGAAAAGAAAATTTCTTGACCATATTTCCGACTAAATTAAAAATGTTAAAATCTATTAGAGATTAAAATAATCATTTCATTTGTATAGGCAAACGTAAAAATAAATTTTGGCAAAATATATCGATAAGAATAATAATTATAACACTGCCTTATCTTGTCCCTTAAGTGCTTTCAAGTTTTTTACATTTCTTACATGTAGTAGTTATAAGTAATTTTAAGATTTTTGAAACAAATGTTCCCTTTACAATTATAATTACAAAGAAATGTACCTAGTTGTTATATTTTTTTTATTCTACATGTAAGGCCATCTGTTCTAAGCGTGTTCGTTAAATAAATATATTATAAATAATACGTGGTTTTAATTAAAGAGTAAAAAAAAATTGAGTCTGAGATACGAGAATTAAGCCTGTATGGGAGTGAAAAGTGGTCTTATTGAAAAAAAAAGCATTTTGGAGCTCAAAGATTCTAGTTTTTGAATGTCCTGGTTCTAAAAATTTTAAAAGTTACAGTCATCAACACTGCAAAGCTATTTCACAGGAGAAATAAGCAAGATGGTGGTACCCATGCAGTCGGAAGCGCGGCACAGTGCATCCCTCCCACCGGGATGCTCAAAGATGTGCAGCGGTTCTTCAAAATATGTTATTGTCCAAAATGATGCGTCGGAAAACTAAAATACAAGATCAATACTTGACAGTCTTGATCTTGTATTTTAGTTGTCATGTCATGTCATTGGTCAGTGCTGACCAATGCATTATGGCAGCGAATAGTGGACACTGAGAGAACGAGCTTCCTGTGGCTGAGCGAAAATTAATTGGAAATATGATGCAGTAGTTATCAGGGAAGTGGACTAAAGGTGCCAAACAAAATACCAAATTGTAAATTCTTGCAACGTTTCGATCCTATATTGAACCTTCATCAGGCAATCTATAACATTATATATTTATTTTACATTCACATAAGGCTGAACAGATTAACTATAAATACAATAAAGACTAAACAAAAATTAATTGGAAAAAAATCTGGGGCCAGTGCAGAGGGAAAATGGCAGCTACCTAATAAAGAAAAACCAAGAGCTTGAAGATATGGCTACTGGAGTAGTGGTTTGTGCATCTCGAGAGAATGCCTGAGAGGGGTGGCCGACAAAAATACGCGGCATAGCATAACCCTCCCACCATTAAAAAGGATAGGATTTTTACAAGCAATCGAGCTGGACCAACATCTAGCATTCACTACATAGAAAAAAGAATTTTAAAACCTAATAAAAGTGTTCGCGTGAAATTTGATATTTTGGGCCTCTGATGAGATGATGAAATTCTAAAGTTAATTTCTAAGTAAGTAGCTTTAATTTTAAATACCTTAATTACACAAATATGAAATAACACCACATTTTAATTACTTATTAACTTCGACATTAATTAATTTAGGACTACTACTTGCTTACATAAAAAATAAAAAACTTGCGTTTGTATTAACAGTAATAAAATATCTTATCATATAAGGTAAATAATGCAGTGCTTTTGAGTTTTGATTCCCAACTATAGTTGTTTGATTTAATGTTACACACACTAAAAATATAAAAGATATATTAAAAAAATAGCTACAATCTGCTAATCCCGTAGACATTTCCCATTGCATATACAGAAGAGTATACACGTATAGAACCGGAAGTCGTATTTTGACTTTAGATCCTTACAAAACTATAGCCAGGATGTTTGTGGTATTCCACAAACATCCTAGGTATAGTTTTTGGTCTAGGTATAACTTGAAAATTCTACGGTGCGGAGGTGAAGCATTCATACTGGGATCTCGCATACACTCTTGAATTAATGATATCATCTATACAGATAAAAATATTAGAAAATAAATTGTATGCTCCTAAGTTTTTCTGTAAAGGATAATTTATATTTGTAATAAGTATTATGTTTCCCGAGTATCGTAGTACATTCTGAACTACTGAATATATACTTTCCCATAGACTGTGCGATTATCAAGTGTGAAATTCAGAATAACAAAAGACAATACACAGACATTTAACACGTTTTATTATAAAAATTGACAAAACAACAAGACAAGATTATTTGCGTATATATTATCTACATTTTATTAAATACAAAACAATGGTCCACATCGAAAACATATTCTAAAACTATTTAGTGACAATAAACACGAGAAGTACCTATCTATGTTCTGATTCCACGTTCACAGCGTAGATACGAAGCTTCAACGACTAGCTAACCGTAAGTAGCGTTTATATAAACATGATTTTAAACAATTTAATATTGGTATAAAAATTTTCTAATATCCCATACTTAAAATGAGGGTTATCTCTATTCTGCTAAAAACTAACACACGAATATTTCAGACATTTTTCTTTGCTTCTATAGTCTAGTCAACAAGTTTAAAATGGTCTAAAATAAAGATACTGCTCTTAAAATTATGTGCGATAGCTCATTGGATCCGGAATGACGCCTAGAAAAATGTGCTAAAAGCGTGTATTAGCACATAAAAAATTGCAAAATTTATAAACAATTAAAGATGAAAAAAATGGCATTTCGTTTTCTGCCACTATTTCATAAATTATTAATATTTAAGAAATTTCAAAATTTCCAATAGAAAACTTCTAGCTCCTAGAACTCTATCTCCATTATTTATAATTTTAATTTAACGCTGAAAATAGGTCTAATACACGCTTTTAGCACATTTTTCTAGGCGTCATTCCGGATCTAATGAGCTATCGCACATAACTTTAAGAGCAGTATCTCTATTTTAGACCATTTTCAACTTGTTGACTAGACTACTACATTATCAGTCAGAATAATTTGAGTTTTGCTCCAATCTATGATGTAACGGATTTCGGCGGGAAATTTTTGGGCGCGCGGTTTTGTTTTTTTGGTTTCCCGATAATTAATTATTACTATGTATTTTGTTCATTTGGAGTGGTTTTCTATAGTGTTTGTTTTAAAAACTTAATCTGTATATATTTTCATTAGTTGGCGAATACTGTGGACGATTGTTCTGGGTGATAGGAGACTGGAGGAGCGAAGCCGCGCGCCTCGGGGTTTCCCGCCGTTTTCCCATAGTAGTGACTAAATATTAACTCGTTGGCAATGCACTAATGTGCAGTCCATTATAATAAAGTAAATAAATATTATGTAATCGGTACCTACTAAATACTAACCCACATGTCACGTGGTTTTGACACCCAAAATAAAATGCTAAAGAACATTTGAATAGTTTTGTGTAAAATCATTTTAAACGTACGAAGAATATCTCATTATATACAATGGGTATATAATTATTTTATCGCTTTAATATTATCGCTTATAACCAAAATACATAAGACAAGACAAGCTACACATATACAGAATACATACTAATGAATATCCATTACATGTAGACATACATAAACATTTTATGGGTGATATGTAAAAAATCTAGGAATATATAATATAGATATGATTTCTTTTCTATACGCAACCGACTACTTTTTTATATATTACACACCATAAGAAATAAAGCATGATTGTTAACTTAGCACTTCATATTATTGAAATATTTTGCTTTTAAACATATTTTGTTTTATTAAAAGTTCTTAATAAAACAGCTTCCTTCAGCATTATTTTCAGCTCCAAAATATTTTTTATTTATTAATTTACATTTACCTGTAAATCATTTTCAGTGGGTTTTTTGTTAAATAATTGAAACAGACATGATGACACACAAAAGAAACGTTACAATGTTTTCGAAACTTAATACTTTTGAGAATATTTTGGGACCATCATACATGTAACACTGACATCAACAATCAGCTCAAAATATATACTAGATAGAGTAGTAAGGTGCAGAGTCATAAAATTCAGAAATTGGTCGGTGCTTTGTCACTGACGTAATAGCAATTCAACCAACCAGTGATCTGTATGTACGTCCCATCGGCCAATTATTCATCAATGGTCATCAGGCGGCCAATCAGAGCGCAGAACGGCGCTACGTCGCAGCACAAATATGGCGGAATTTGTTTCATACTGTTTCGGTTATATGCTCGATGACTAGGTATAATGTTGTTTTGTTTTTAATGTTTTAGCGAATTTCATTCATTATAATGAAACAAATTTCACGGATTTTATATGATATAAACCGTTTGCTGGTGGAGTTTGCTTTGGGATTCAATGAAGGAGTTCTTCCACATAACCCGTAGAGAGCAGCCTGTTTGAGCTAAACATGATTATATTTATTATTTGTATATTTGCGTATAAGGCCTTTGTTTTGCAAACTTTTAATTTAATAGGGATTTAGTTTAATATTTTTTTTCAAATTAAACCTTCCTTAAGTATATTTTCTTAAAATATATTTTGGGCGAATTTCTCTTTTAGTAAAAATAAACTGTAAAAGAACAAATAATTTTAATAAAAAATAAATGCTTGGGGATTTTAATTCTTCATGGATGATGACCATGAACATGGAAGTCTCTTATACTAATGTTTATTCATTATTTGAAATTATTAAATTTGTTTATCACACCAGTTTTAACCACTACTGCATTTGAGAGCAATTTACTAAAAATAAGCAGTATCAATTCGCGTTATCGAGTATAAAAACTAGGAACAAGCTATGTTTTAATGGTGTTTATTACTAATTTATGTGAAAAAACTAAATTGCGTGTGTAAAGAAAGTTATGAACATTTTACAAAGGCCTTAAAAAGGTGCTATATGTACGGCAATGTATATTTTATTATTATAGAAACTAGTTATTATAAAAATCTTTTATAAAGTCAGTGTTGTCAAAAAGTTATTTTGTATCGATATATTTTGGCACTGATAAAACGCGTGTTTAGCTCGTAAATATTTTTAAGACAAAGTGCTAATTTATCTATAAATAATATAAAGTGCAAACAAATCGAATAAAAGCAAATTTATAAATATCGTACTCTATGCGTATATTTAAGTTCTAGCATGACTTGACTCTTGTGTACTATTGTGAATGCGTGTGCGTGATCAAATGATCAAAATAGATTTGTATGGAAAAAGTTTCGTCTATCGAGTACTCGATGGCGTTGTTTGTAATTCCATACTAATCATCACATCACATACTATAGTAAACTATAGATTCACTCTAGGTGTATTCAATGGAAGCCCAAATACCAAAACTATTTATTCAACTCGACTGACCCTTACAGGTTATAGAACACAAAATTTAAGGCACTTCATGGAATGCCATACGAGCAAAAGCTTCGCCGATAACGCAGCAAAAAAGGATAAAATAAATAGAGCAAAAAAATCAATGAAGATATTTATTTTAACTCTTATCTCTCGAAATAAATAAAAACTTTAATGAACAAATATTTTAGAATCACTAAGTTAATGACGGATATGGTTCTATACATACAGCATTACAAGTTCATGCAACTAACGAGTTTAGCCATAGCTTTAATATATTATGTCTGCAACATTCAATGCGCGTTGCAAGTAAAAATACTTTTGTCTAAATTACTTGAATTTGGCTAGTTATAAACAATATCTGATTAATTTCGATGAATTTGCACGTCACACATTTTACAAGGACTTACAAAAAAAAACATTTTTTTACCGGCATACTTTTCATCTTCAGCCAATAATTGTCAAATCTTCGTACAAACTAAAACGTACCAAAACAAAGCAGGAAAAAATTAAATTGGACTTTTACAACAGACTTTTTGATATTTATATTAATATTATTTCACAACTCTTAGTAACGACTAACGTATATGAAATTTAGTTAAATAATTAAAATTGTTTTTTTTTTTATTATGGCCACTTAGATACGAAAAAATCATTATGCTTCTAAAATCATACAAAGATTGCAAATACAATTTTAATACTTCATTGTATGTTAACAAACTGTCGCATGATAATTCATAAAATATATAAGACAGAAATACAAAGAATACGAATAACATTTAAATCGATTTAAAATACTCTTTCACATAATTATTTAACAAATAATAATAATCGTCTTTCGCTGTAACGAGCGAAATTTCGTATATTTGTTAAGATTAGTATAATACAAATAAACAATATGCGATACAACACATCGAATTTTCATGTGTTTAGAACGTTAAAACACTTTTAATATGTTTATAATAATGAAAATAGATACATAATTTTCACCAACAACACATTTTAGATTTTCGTTTCTGATACTTTATATAACATCTGATCTTAACATCTATTATTTCACTAAGGAATTTAGATATAATTAGCTGATGCTTATTTTGATATAAATTATGTTTGCATTAGCGTTCCTTTCGTTGACATAGCTAGACACATGCGTTATTACGTTTAAAAAGGTGAAAACATTAATATACATAATAATTATAGTGTATCGATAAAAACATTTCTATTACAACACTAAAACAATAATGCGACCTTCATGGTCGCCAATATACGAATCGAACGACAAAATAAACAATGGCAAAGTGAAAAGTTGTCATTCGTTAGTAATTATATAAAACAATCTACACTAATAAAAAAACTAATATTTCATACACTTGTTCAAGATTTAGTAAGAAATCGATATATCACATTTCCAATCGTGACTGTTGCTTACATAACAATCTATACATATTATATAAAATATATCATTCGAGATACATATACATATATAAATATGTAACTAAATAATAAAGGGTATCATGACCTCTAATATAGTTTTAAACTAACCTATCTTACAGTTTACGTTTAGGAATACATTAAAATATCAACACGGAGGACCTGCTGGGAACAGTGCAATAATCATACCTCATTATAAGTGCTTTGTGAACGCATTCATGGCTTCACATCTACTCTCTGATTCTAAGTACAATCGTATGACAACATAAGTACATATTACTGTAAGATAAAAATAAAATAATAAATAAAGTGTATACGCCATTAAATTGTCATATCAAAATACTAATAGGCCTTTGAATTGCATTAAAATCAGACATGAAATAAATTACATCTTTAAAACGTCATTTATTAAAAAAAAATTGCACAAAATGTGAATATATAGTGGTTTGTATATATTATGTTTAACACTAGCTATTGCCGGCGGCTTTGCCCAAGTTGAGTATAAAATAGAGACGTTTATATTTATTGGTTTGGAGAATAGCATACATTTTCTATTACTTCTTCATGTTTTATTTCCTCAGATTTATGTTTACAATCTCACCAGTCGCGTCTGTTTGTCATAAGATGACCAATCAGACGGAGGAATATAAATCATACCACTGAAACTAGCAACTGGCATAATAATACATACATACATCTATAAAAAACCTTCCATTATAATTATGTTAAACATATGACAAGATAGGATTGGATCAGATAATTGGCATTCGAATCTAATATGCAGAAAGAATTGTTCGTTATACTTTAAGCTTATCCTAATCATAATCATCATTATAAGCCTTTATTCGTCCATTGATGGATAGAGGCTAATTAGTATGAGCGTCACAACTGTCGACCCCACTGTCCTCCAACCAAGCTTTTCAAAACTCTATAAGCCGTTAATAGCCCATAAAACATCATTGCCAGTATTTTTGCTGCCTCTCCAGCCATTGGCTATATTGTTGTACATAGAAAATCTAGCACTGAGTGTTCATAATTACATAAGATTTTAGTTTGGTCTTCCTTTAAGTTTATATTTTCTTGTCCATAAATATATAATAAGTATGATACCTTTTTCATCTGATAATTTAAAGTAAATAAAGACTAGTAGACCATTTAATATCAATTACGCTGGCTACCGCCATATATGTTATGTTATATCAATGTTTAATCTGTAGTATAACAGTTACATATACTTAATACATTGCGCATATATATAACCAAAGTAGAGCGGTAACATTGTTTTTATGAAAAGAAATTCCGCCATATTTGTGCTGCGACGTAGCGCCGGTTCTGTGCTCTGATTGACCGACGGGTGACCATTGATGGATGATTGGCCGATGCGACGTAAATACGGATTACTAGTTGCTTAAATTGCTATTACGTCAGTGACAAATCACTAACCCGTTTCGGAATTTTATGGCTCTCATTACTACTCTATCCTGTGCTCGATGACTTAATCACTCCTCTAGCTCAACGAACCGAAGTGTATCTTGGCCTCCAACACGAGATGGGGCCACCACACCCTGTCGTGTATCTCTCAGTCTTGATCTCGTATTTATAGTTTTCCGACGCAACATTTTAGACATAATATTTTTTTAAAGAACCGCTGCACATCTTAGAGCATCCCGGTGGGAGGGATACGCTGTGCCGCGCTCCCGGCTGCATGGGTACCACCATCTTGCGTTTCTCCCGTGAAACAGCTTTGCCGTGTTTCGGAGAGAGGGGCAGGACAGGTATATAATTACTGACAGAGACAATATTATCTTGTCTCAGGATGAGCAACACATGAATGGGTTGCCTGGGCTAGTTCCAGGTAAACTAGTTTATGTTCATGGGCGACGTCGACCACTTTCTATCAGGTGGCACGTCTGCCAGTTTACCTATCCAACTAACATGTAAACGTGATTTCCTCCTCTGCTATTGGTGTATTACCATTCAATACCTATTCGATATTTTCTATTCCTTTAAATAAAAAACCGTCGACGGCCCGGTTTTCCCTCGGCTCTGAGAAAGTAGTTCTTCCACTCACTTTTGATTTTAACGATATACGACCTGAGGTTACCGTCATCATGTTCAAGTAATTGTTTGGAGGGTTGGTATCCTTTGCGAAAGGTTTTCACTTCCTAGTTAAACTTGCAAGTAGGTACCACTACTTCGATCAGTCTTCATACCTCGCAAGTTTCCTCTAGATGATTCCGTTTGGTTTGTCTGAGCATCCTACGGCACTTGCACCTAATACTGTAAGTACTGCCAATATTCTGTTCTAACTACGGGATATGCCTTTTGTTCACACTCAACGGTCCGGCATTTTCTACGTCTTTGCGGTTTGCGCTTTCTCGGAATATTCTTACTTACGTCTTCGAACTTACCCTTTATCCTTTATCTTGCTCCGTTTGGCATAAACATCTTTATTTTTATTTTAGTCTGAGCTACAGCCTGAACTTAGATTTTATATGTAATTCTTGAGGCGCATTGAACTTTGTGGGTGAACAAAAATCGTGGAACTCGTGACATCGTCACCTCTTCACTCGCTGTCTTGCTCTTCGCTTCCAATGTGCATTTATGACATTATAATTCTGAGTTATAAGTTTTCATTTCTATCAGCAGTCCATATGACTGGCAGTCTTTTTTTAACAACATTAATATGTCAGAGCGTGCGCGAGGATGGCCTAGTGGGTACGGTCTCGGCCTCTTGAGTGAGAGGCGAGAGGTCCGGGTTCGATCCTGACCCCCCTCCCCTGCAATGCCTAGAAATAGGTTTTTCTAAATTTCTATGTGCACCTGGACATAAGACCATCGCTTGCTTACCGGTGAAGGAAACATCGTGAGGAAATTTGCATGCCTGATGAGATTAAAAGTTTTTGAACGTGTGTGAAGTTCACCAACCCGCATTGGGCCAGTGCATCGGTGAACTATGGCCCAACGACCCGTGCCCAGCAGTGGGACATATAAGAGTTGGTATTATTATTATTATATATTTAAATATGTCTGAATGGTCCCATAGTAACACAAAATATTCTCGCGACACGCACATTAGCCCGTTTCTGTAGAGATATTATACTATGTACAATAGGAACGTTCATATATCAACAAGGGATATATTATAATTTAAATAATTCAAGTGAATATTACCGAGAATGTTCTTATAAACAATTTCACATTATTTACTGCCCTAGAGGTTCATGTTCCAGGTACTTACCCAAAAAGGTTAATTCAATAAAATACGGGCAGATAATACATAGTGAGATAACCTAAACAAACTCCTTAGTAAAAAATACAAAGTTCTTATAAATATAAAGTTATTTTTCAGTTCATATTAAAAAAGGTATCAAACATTTTATTATGGGCAGCTGCAGTTTCAGAGGATTTCAAATCAGTGATATAGCTGACAAGCCGACAGAATTAAAAAAAATCTCCTACTACATGTCATAATTTCATTTCTATTTTATTATATGTTATACTAACTATGATATAATTTATAAGGTATGACATCAACATTCCGTATAGTTCCCAATTGTTATATACAGACTACAGTGTAGGAAAATACACGGCCTCACTGGTGGGCCGTCCTTCACTTTGACAGTTTGCTGATTACTCTTATTAACGCTCCATTCTCGTCTCTCAACCGCTGGTTTTCCACTTGAAGAGCTTGTTGATGCTGAAATTTGCAAATACAATACCATAGAGTTTTACATTAGATAATATTCAAGGTAAATTGTAATGTAAGTTTTTAGTAATCATCGCATGATATTAAAGTCAGACCGACAAAATGGGTAATATTTACAAGGATTGGTGATGAGGGATATTCCATATCAATAAGAACGGACAAGGGAAAATATTCGACTCGCTATATCTATAATACGAAGCTATCGTCTTCTAAGTAAAAAAAGGATTTGTCAACATATTTTTTTTAGGAAAATAACTTATGTATTTTGTACGATAATTCATATTAACAGTTAGATGATGGGCTAAAATTAATACATGAGATGATCATGTGCTATATATGCACCTATATTTATCCATATATCATGATTATATTATTATGGAAATTGTCTAGTGTATATGGTTCCAGTTTTCATGCGATGTAAACTATATACATATATAGTATAATAACTATATGAACAAACGGCTTTATGATATTAGTCCATATGACATTTTATAACTGCGTAGGAATGTAACAATTATTTAACAGCCAAACAATAAAATGTATATTTACTTTTAAATTCGTTAATCAGTATTCTTAAAAACAGAAATGATTGGTGAAAAAAAGAGTGAGAGCTTGCCTTTTGCCTTTCCTAGTGTTTTTTTCTCTAATTCTATCTTATTATATTCTATATCTATCACTAACACAGCTACACACTAGTACAGCCGACAATCTTATAGGTGGCCATCATTTAATCAAACGCCATCGAACTACTAACATCTAATGATAGCTTTGACTTGGATTTTTCTTTGACGTTGTTGATTGCAATGAGACTTCTAATTATTCATTTATTTCTTACTTTTTCTTTAAATGTAGCTTTTTTCGCAGTGGTTTACGCATTCACCCGGGGAGCATGAATGTAACCTACCGCGATTCGGTATGTCCTTGATCAATCGTACTGTACAAGTTTCTGTTATGTTCAACTCAAGCTGATGATCTTAGGTCACGTAATTGTTAGACACGTATCAAAACATGCTCGCAGTAGCACACTGTTAATTATTATTACAATTGCTTTCATAGACTCGCGGTACAAACATTACACTGTGGCGTTATCAATGTCTTAGCTCGGCTGACTTACGATTAAGAATGTGAACAATAATATTGAAATATAAGAAAAATATAAATAAATATTTTATCTATCGTATTAGTTACATAATATATGATAAAAAGGTATCATACTGAATTAGTAAATAGCAATTTGCAATTGTTGCAATTCCTTGAGCTGTTCAAGAGAAAATGAAAAAAGAGCTTTAATAATAATAGATAATATATTTTTAATGTTAAGTCAACAATACGTAGACGTACAGACAACGCCACAGTGCTGAGCGGACGCTCGTTCCAACACATTTACCTATTTGGCGGCAGAGTTGGTCAGTTTGCTGACGACCCGTGTTAGGGCACGGTTCTCTGCCCTCAGCCTTTCGTTCTCGGCTTTTAACTTTTGCAATTGCTACAAAACGAACACCAACATTACAACTCATATATGAGGCGACATTGGCTCGTTGATATCAAGCTAATAAATCCCACATTCATAATTCACTGTGTACTGTTGTGTAGTGTCGTGACCTAATCTAGTACAAAATCTAGTGTTACCTTCAATTCCTCCTCCATTTCAGATAATTTCCTCTCCATGGCTCTCTTTTCTCGTTTCTCTATTTCAGACAGAGAATTTTGATTCTGTAAAGAGACGGACTTTGTAAGCATGATATATTTTTAGACAAGGATTTAATACAAGACCTACATATATACAGGAAAAAGAAGGAACATAAACGAAGTTGGGTAAAATCATCATGATTATCATAACTAATTTTATTCCGGGCTTCGTCCAGGATTTAGTCCTCACAATCTTACACTCTTGACAAGTGTTTGTAACATACATAAATAACATTTTAATAAAAATATTATTATCTAAACAGTCGCATAGCATATTATTTTTAAAAGACAAAATATTTTTTAATTTTAATAGTTTATTACAACGAAGAATCGTAATAAAATTAAAGTACAATATCGCCAGCAATATGTCTTGGCTTATATTTTAATGCTTAATAATATTGTAAGCGAAGATCGAGCGACGATTTATTAATATAAGTAAGTATATACTATATACGTTACAGTGGATGTACATAGACTGGTGATAATGAAAACCATTTATAGAAGGATTTTATTCAAAAACAGTAGCTGTTGCCGACAACTTCATCTGCGTTAACTAAGATTTATAGCGGTATTCGGATTAAATTATTGATGATATTTTAGTCTATATCACGCAATGTTAGCCTATCATTCTAATTGTAAAATAACCGTTTATGAGCTGAATCATGACAAAGAAACAAACAAAAAAATTATCTTTATGTAATAACGTTTATTATAGTAATATAGATTTACTGCAAAATACATAGACCAAATCAATCAATCTTATGCACTTTTATTAAACACAAATCTTCACAAGGTGAATTGTACATAATTCTACGTGGCTATTAATTAAATAAATGATAAACGAATTAACATGTTATATGTGGCCAATTGCACGCGCGAGTAATTAGCGGTAACCGGTGGGCGGTAGTAGTAGGTATTAGTAACGCGCTTTTAAAATAGGGCCGCGAATAAATGGAAACGCACTAGTGTCATGGCCACGGTACACGCGCCAACATTACGTCAGCTAGCGGACCTGACAGACTAAACCATGCTCGAGTTCACTTGAACACACACACAAAATGCTAAATTGGGTTCAGTCGTTTAGAAGGTGTGTAGTGACGTATACATGCACAGAAAAATGTATATATATACTAATATTATAAAGCTGAAGAGTTTGTTTGTTTGTTTGAACGCGCTAATCTTAGGAACTACTGGTCCGATTTGAAAAATTATTTCAGTGTTAGACAGCCCATTTATCGAGGAAGGCTTATATGCTTTAAAACATCACGATGTAACTAACAGGAGTGAAGTTAAGCAAGTTAACGCGGGTGAAGCTGCGGGCAACAACTAGTAATATATAGTATAATATGTAGGGACACCTCACACACGGCCATCTAATCCCAAACTAGACAGCATGATCTTATGGCAACCAGACAACTGACACGTATATATTTTTAAATAAATACATAATAATATAGATAAATTACACCCAGGCACAGTTCAATTAATGATCGTGCTCATCACATAAAGATATTTTCCTGTGTGGGGATTGAACCCACAACCTTCTAGTTTAGCAGTCAGGGTCACTAACCACTAGACCCACAAACCAGCCATAATAAAGCCTGAACGAAACAAAACCACTTTAAAAATCATAAAAACACGCAACATTTTTTATTTGTCTAAACAACACGAGATAATATAGATGGAAAAAGATCGTATAAGAGAAAGTAACGCAGAACTACAGAAAGTAACGTGTTACAAGACTCAATACTGAGTAATGCGACGCAAGGGTTAAGAAACTTAACAATAAATATTATTAATACAATCTTTCGCAAGTAGCAATTACACTATATGATTATCATTGAATGCTAGAGGTAGGCCTGTCCGGGGTAAGCCTGACTGCAGTAAGAGCAGATTCTTCAATGAATGCCACGCTAAGAAACAGAGTCATAATTACAATATACTCGTATCAACAACTTCGATCTCTTAAAAGCTTAGCTTATATCAGTAAACATCACCATTATTAGTATAGGACTGCTCTATAGTAAGCAATATCTATTCATGTCTAGGTCTTGTTTGTATATACCAGAGAATAGCAAACTTAAGGCCTACTAAAAATTGACACGAAATCTATACAGATAAATAAAATTAGATATTAAAATAACTGCTTTTTATTAAATGCATATGGATGCATACACGATACATATACCAAAACAGCCTTTTTTACAATTTTTGTCTGTCTGTCTGTCTGTCTGTTTGTTCCGGCTAATCTTAGGAACGACTGGGCCGATTTTGACGGGACTCTCACTAACAGATAGCTGATGTATTAAGGAGTAACTTAGGCTATAAAAGTAATCATTATCAATCCGTCTACGGCTGTAAATATAAGTTAACGCGGGCAAAGCTGCGGGCAACAGCTAGTTGTTACTAAATTTTTATTGGCATTACTTATTCCCTACAGAAAATAATTCTCCAGTCCGTCCGTCTAGGCCAAGATCCAGGGGTCATATGTACTTCAACTCGCACGCAAGGCCACATTGGTTATTCTTCGCTCTAAGATTTACTTGTATTACGGGTAACGTGGTTTTTAAAGATTGTTTTTAGCTCATACGAATACGAGCAAGACGTCATTAAAACATTTTCGGGCTAGATGTGTACTAATGTCGACAAAATACATACTCGCTTATGAATACAAAAATCTTACAAATTAGAATGATTTTAATTCGCTGAAGCTTTATTTTTATAGCATTTTTTATTTATTTATAGAACCAATGAAAATTATAATTTATACAACGAATAAAAAGTGGTGAGAATGTAAACTATGAATTTCTATAAAAACAATTCGCTTAGCAAAAGCTGTGTCATTATGATCATCTATCGAAAAATAAAATAAACGAATCCATTAAATTTACCTTAAATGCTAGGTGTACGTCGCATAGCATATAAAACATACAAAATATAATACATGTTTTATCAATACCTACTAAATAATAATATTGTTGTTTTCTCTTTTAGCTCAAAGTGTACAATTCACACATAATATAATAAGTACCATAGGTTAAGACAAAACAGATCAGTACCTCTACCATGAGTATAGTTACAAGCGTAAATGACATAACTATAGTAGTTACGTAAAACGCAACACGGATAGAAAACTATACCAACCTTAGTTTTCTATTCGTGTTGCGTTTTACGTAACTACTATAGTTATGTCATTTACGCTTGTAACAAAACTCATGGTAGAGGTACAGGAAGTTTATTCTTTAGTGTTGGCATCACAAAAAATTGGAACTAGTTTTCTTTGTACCTTAGACATTTTATGATCGAAATATATTTATTTTCTTTCTTTTTATTACTTTATAGAAGAGGGCGCAAACGGACAGTCGGTTCACCTGATGGTAAGTGATAGCGATATCCACTGACACCCGCTACACTAGAGGGTTAGCAGGTGCGTTGCTGGCCTATCAAATAGGAGTATGCTCTTTTCTTTAAGGTCCCTAAGTCTTAACGGTTCGGAAACACCGTAAGTGGCAGCTGATTCCATATATTCATTGTGCTAGGCAGGAAATGCCGTAAAAGCTTTTTCCGCGATGTCCGGTGGCGGAATTCTGCTTCAGGTATTAGTCCGAACAATTCCTCAGAACACTCCGTGGTAGATGCGGTAGAAGATGCAGAGCGCTCCGACATCTCTACGCAGCGCCAAAGAATCAAGCTGATTGGAGATAACCTTGCTATCGACGATTCGAGCCGCTCGGCGTTGAACGCGGTCAAATGGAAGGAGCTGATATTGGGGCGGTCCAGCCCATATATGTCGCAGGGAAATGAGATTTCACGAAATCTCTAGGGATACCACGAAATCCCGGAAGATGTTGAATATTCTTATTTCCGACGTCTTCTTACTAAAAAAATCTATAGTCTAGTGAAATGTATATGAAGTGGATACTGCCGAATAAACAAACACATTTTACATTTCACTATACTGAGTTTAGCGAAATGACACATCAATGATTTTATATTAGTATTTTGTCATATCATTAGATTTGTTATTAAAGAAGACGTCGGAAATAAGAATATTCAATATGATTTCGTTGTATCCCTAGGTATTTCGTGAAATCTCGGGTTTCCTCATCACACATAATATATTTCCAAGATGAGATTTCGTTGTACCCCTAAGTATTTCGTGAAATCTCGGGTTTCCTCATCACACATAATATATTTCCAAGATGAGATTTCGTTGTATCCCTAGGTATTTCGTGAAATCTCGGGTTTCCTCATTACACATAATATATTTCCAAGATGACCCACTAAGTGACCAGAAGCAGTGCTTAATATTTTATATAAAATGTTTAAAATACAAATATGTTCCACCCCAAGACACGTATAATATTTAAATGTTTCATCCTAGCCACTAATAATACAAAATGTTCCATCCTAAGCCACTAATAATACAAAACGTTCCATCCTAAGCCACTAATAATACAAGACGTTCCATCCTAAGTCACTAATAACCCAAAACGTTCCATCCTATCTGCTAATAATACAAAATGTTCCATCCTAAGCCACTAATAATACAAAACGTTCCATCCTAAGCCACTAATAATACAAGACGTTCCATCCTAAGTCACTAATAACCCAAAACGTTCCATCCTACCCGCTAATAATACAAAATGTTCCATCCTACGCCACTAATATTACAAAATGTTCCATTATAACCACTAATAATACAATATCCCATACCACTTGCGTGAGCCTCGTGATAGTAGCGCGCGCGTCGCGTAGCTGCTGCTCTGACGTCGTGAGCAGCGCGCGTAGACGCCGCACCTCACTCTGGGACGCTTCATATAAGGCCTTATAGTCGCGGTCGTCGCCGTCTTCTGTGCGCTCGCTGCCAGACTGAAATATATGAGAAATACAATTGAAATGTTGTATTTAACAAATATATGAGAAATATAATTGAAATATTACTATTTATAATATTATTATTTAACAAGTACATAAGAAAAACAATAATTGAAATATTAGGTATATTTAACAAATATATGTTACATGAAAAAAAATGTAATAATAATAATTGTTTTTCTTTTCTTAATTTAACAAATAGTTGTCTTGATTATTCGTATTATCGGAATGTACTAATAAATATAACATAGTACAAATAGTTCCGAGATTAGTGATATTCTTTTTTTAACATAGCGATTCCAGATATGAGTTGATTAAAATAGGAAACTAACATAATATTATACCACTTCAGTAACACTAAGTAACAACGTTTCTTTTTAACTATCCGTCGAATAGATATAATTTAGTTATTTCTTTGTTTTGTGTACCTCTATTAGTCTACTAAGATAATATAATATATGTATAGTATTTATTATAATATTATTCAATACAAACAATTATTATATGTATTCATAATCTATTATAGTGATATACAGTACAGCAATTAGGCATCCCTATTTATTATAAGTAATATTTTCAATTTCCCACCGCCTTCGCCCCCCGCTTCCCTTAGCGCGTGGATGTGCGGAGCGAAGACGGGGTTCAGGTGGCTGTCATACGCCTAACTGTCTGGGTACAGTAGTACTATACTATTAAATTCAAACCTGAGTACTTTTTACGTGTATGTATATGGTAATGATGTTCTATAGATGAAGTAGATAGTGTTTTTTATAAATTTAAGAAACAATACGACCATTAACCTTAAAGACGTTTAAAGAGTAGGTTAAGCCGTGTGTTTCTTGTTTTTCAGCAGCACTGTTTAACACTGGATTTATTGACACGAACCAGCTATTTACGATGTAATAAATCTTGAGCGAAAGTGGAAAATATAGGTCGGAGAATGTTGAAAACGCTTTTGAAACAATTAATCTAAATATAGGCAAAATATATTTAAAAAACAATCTCATAAATCCTAACTTTGTTAAGTACAGAAATTTTCAAGTATAGATGGGTAAATAAAAAACTAAGTGATAATAACTAAAAAATACAAATTTCAGTTTATTGTAAAATAATAAGCGGTATTTGCTGAGCTGGGACCACAATTCTTTGAAACAATTATGTGACAAATTTAATTAGCCCATAGCAAGTCCTATCTCACGGTTGGACCAAAAGGAAAAAGCACGTTTGGCAATACGGAGTTCAAACTATGAGTTCACTCATGGCTGATGTTCGTTTGTCATTTATAATTTACTCCTTATTTGCCGATGTGTAAACAGAATAAATAGTTTTATAACAAATACATTTTCTAATAAAATTGTGTATACGTGTTGTGAAAAATATTTCCAAAAAGCAAAATAAATATATAAAATAATTAAATCAGAATTCTTTAAAAAAAGATAATATTTCGTTCGATAATCTTAACAATCATCTCGTCTCGTCGTTTAAAGGTGCTAGATATTATTAGAGTTTAATAATAAAATATGTATACTAATATTATAAGACGGAAGAGTTTGTTTGTTTGAACGCACTAATCTCAGGAACTAATGGTCCGATTTGAAAAATTAATTCAGTGTCAGATAGCCCATTTATCGAGGAAGGCTATAAGCTATATAATATCACCATATGAATAATGGGAGTTAAATTAAGTAAGTTAACGCGGGCGAAGCTGCGGGCAACAACTTGTAAATAGATGTGTAGTTATTTCCTAGCTACGATTATTATTATTATTCTTAAGTTAAAAAATAAATTTGTACCACTCAATCTAACTTTTATATACCTAAGGCTCATCAAATTAAACTACAGAGAAATATTTGTATCCCAATGTTTTGAGGTGTTAGGTGTGAAATTTAGTATGCACATAAATATATTTAAACAAAACAGATTTTGATTTTAAACAGTACGTAAAAAGTTTATATTTTATACAACCTCAAGTCAAGAACGATCTAATCCCTATTTAAAGACGTTAGTAATCCAATGCAAAATCAAATATGTATTATCATGTCCAACCTCAGACTAATGTTTATATAGCGTTACCGTATTTTATTTACTGTAATATGCGGACATGACGTTGATTTTAATTTATCGCCGAAAATATATGATGTAGGTATTCGGAGTCGACTACCGCTTTTCATTCGCAAAAACATTTTCTAAATACTGAAGTATCGGCTTAATCCATCTACAGATTAAGAAAAAAGTCAAAAATCTGTCAAGATATAAGTCTGTTTATATCTCTGCCACTTAAAACCTTAAATGGTGGGCAAATTATTTAACAGACTGTACAAATTTGCATAATATTCGTCAACACTCAAGCGTCAAAACTGAAAACCTTAACATGTGCAAAGGATTATTTACGTGTGACCTCACATAGGTAATGTGTGCTGTCTAAAGTTTTACTATACCTATGGAGTTTTTATAAATAAAAATCTTAAAATAGTACGTACACAATATCCATCCGAGGCAAGGGAATTAAGACTTAAGGAGCGTTGACTTAAAGGGTCCAAAGAGTCCAAAGCGGTGAGCGACCGCGAGCGCTCTTTATCGAGATCGTTACTCCTACTCTTCGACCTAGACTTCCTCTCTGGTCTTACAGGAGGAACGTCCTCTTCAACGGGCGGCGCCTCCACAACTTTCGCTGGTGGAACTGGCTTCGGTTTGAAGTTCTTTTGACTTTGTAACAGTTTTTTATCTAACTTTTTTAACACTGGCGTCATGAGATTCAAAGATCCCAGCGACGCCCCACTTAAGTACACCCCACCATAGCCCGAACTCGTTCCTCCGTATATTCCCAAATTCGACGAAGGTCGTGCTAGGCCGACTGTGTAGGGGTTGTAGTTTCTGTATGTGCTAGGACTGTAGGAGTTGGTGTAGTTATTAGAATATGAGTTGTACTGTCCGCCGAGCATCGAGCCCAGCACGGTCGGTGAGGAGCCATAGTGAGAGGTGAGACTGCGCGGTCTAGAAAAATATCTGTCCTGCTTCCGACTCATCTTCGATCACATCCCACAACCACGAACAATTGCGATAGGCACGAGTGTTCGTTGCGCTTCTTGAAAACACACTGTTTCAATCTTATAAATCTACCGAGTGAAAATATTGTCGACGCCTACGCGAACACGACTTCATAGATTTGTGCGAGCGAGACGGGAAACTTGTGACGTACTGATACAATCAGACGAGAGGGCGATACGAGCACGTGAGGGAATCATCACCTGTAAATATACCGTGTAGTTGTCGTCAGCGGTGGACGAGAACTGTCTAAGACCGAGCTGGAGACGCGATATGTATTACGCCTATTAATATCGGCACCTCGTTGTCTTTCATTAATTGTTTCCTTCAGTATTGGCATGGTACTGAAGGCCGTCCTTAGTCGTTAATGCGTGCGGCCGCCTCACACATGCAGGTACGCATCTGCTAAAAATACAGCGGCGCACTTCGAACAGACGAAAGTCATATATTATGCCATATCTAAATAACATTTTATCATAAATAAATATAGCAGAAATAAATATAATCCATACGTGTGTTGTTGTTAATAAAATTCATTCAATGGGTTACTGTCTCCTTTTTTACACTGTGACCCCCTTTTGTTTATTTTTGTTACTAATTATAACTGATATTTTCAAGTTTAAAATGTTCGAATTTAGAATTCCGTTGACCCAAATACTGACTTAGCTCTAATGTCTGGAATTTACAACGAATCCGAAACCCACAGAAATAGTTGTGCAACCACGTTACAAAAGAGTTTATTTTAGTGTACACATCTTAAAGACATTATCACAGACTTTATTGATGTCGCATAAAATAATTTACTTTCACTTCATAATTTAGGTTTTTAAGGCTTTTCAAAAGCTACTTATTAAAAATAAAAAATCTACAAGAAATTATTTTTTCCCGAAAACCGTCGTATTTTTCTAGATAATAATTAAATTTCAAATAAGTGTCCATTATCTTTAGATAATAATTTTTCAAATTATATTAAAACTCCTATTATACCTAATAACGCTATCGAATTAGAATATGTAAACGAATATACATATCTTAGCCAAATAATATCTGCCACATATCTTACGACAAAAGAAATAAAAAACAGAATATATATAATCAATAGGGTGGAAGAAGTATTGGGCTCTTAAGGGTGTTATTTAAAACACGGCTGTACCAATTAAAGATAAAAAGAAGATATTTGACACATGTATTCTACCAAGCATGACCTATGGATGTCTAACATGGAGCGGCACTAACAAAAATATTAAATCTCTAGCCACTTGCCAATACAGAGAAATATACTCAATATAAAACAGATTAACATCTATTCGGAAAGAAACCAATATTATGAATATAAAATACCGAATCAAACAATTAAAATGGAAATGGACTGGACATCTAATAAGAAGTAAAACAGAAAAATGGGCCAAACAAGTGATTGAATGGTGCCCAAGATATAAAAAGAGAAAAAAGGCAGACAACGTCGTCGATGGGACGATGACATTAAAAATAAAATATATATAAAAGATAGCAAGAACAACTTGGATGAGGAAAGCAGCAGACAGATCTTTGTGGATTAATTTATAAGAAATTATAATATTATTTATAAGAAAACAAGTTCTTCAGCAATAAAGCTGAAGAAAGAATATAAGCTGCCTTGTATAGCATATTTATAAATACGATATTATATTTGTAATAGTACAGATAAATAAAATTGGAGTGTCTGCTTGTAATATTAAAATATCCGCTTTTTATTGTATACACGGTACATACACAAAAATAGTCTTTTTTACAATTGTTGTCTGTCTATCTGTTTGTTCCGGCTAATCTCTGAAATGGATGGACCGATTTTGATGGGACTTTCACAGGCAGATAGCTGATATTATAAGGAGTAACTTAGGTTATAAAAATAATCATCATCAATCCGCTTACGACTATAAAGATAAGTGAAACCCCACAGCTAGTATGTATATACGATAGATAATAAATTACGCAAGTCGCAACATATATCACATGTAATGAATATCCCGGATCGGCAAGTGATATGTTCGATCCGATGCGTTTTATCTTACACATATCAATCAAAGTGGGTTGCGGTTTTTGGAACACTACGTACCGACACTCGAGTGGAAGATAGCAAGAATTATCTGACTTGATCCTATCAGTCAAATCTTATTGGAGCAAAATAAATTAATTTGGAGCAACGGAGGACGTAAATAGAATTCTAATTGGCATTGTTTCGATTGTTGGGCAAACTAAAAAGTTTATGAGCATAAACTTTTTAGTTTGCCCAACAATCGAAAACAGCTTAATATTGCCAGTAGGTACTGTCACCGTCTTATTTCTAGGAAAGATCATAATCATTTTTCTTCATTCGAATTGAATAATTAAAAGAAAATTTTCGGACTCCAAAACAGGATTGTACATATTAGCAATGAATGTCTATAAATATGTGAAAAACAGTTCTGTACCTTTTGCGTATCTGTTTTTCAAACATTTTTTTTGTTTAACCATCTTTATCAATAAAAATATAGTGAATATCAATCTTTGGCGAGTATTAGTAGTAAAACGGGATATCAATTTGTATGCGCGTATGTTTCATTTAGTCATCGTTCTTAAAGTTTTGCAGCTCCAAGTCATTCGTCGGTTGATGAATCATTTTCCAATCCAAAATACCGCTAAATATAGCTAGCTGTATTTTTTTGTTACTCTTATGATGAACAAAGACCAATTTGTAATAATGAGATCAATTCATATTTACACATGTAACAATAAAGATTTCTTATTATATTCATAATTAGCATGTGTTAATGTGTAAAGTGGCTGGCAACAGTGTTGTCGAATCATTTTGCTGATAAGTTGAAGCGCTTACAGGTGTCTGCAACTACCGCCATACATAAACAAGGAACAAAATGGTTGCAATAAAGATGGAGCGTGCTATGCTGGGTGTTTCTTTAGCAGATAGGATTCATAACGAAGACATTCGCCAGAGAACTAAGGTTACCGATATCACGCAAAGAATAAGCTCGTTTAAATGGCAGTGGGTTGGTCACACACCCAGGAGAACGGATGGCCAATGGGCCAACAAGTTTCAAAGCCGAAGTTTGAAGGCTGCGTTCGGGTAGACGAAGTGTTGGTCGGCCATTAACCAGGTGGAAAGACGATCTTCGTGCAATAGCCGATCCGTGTTGGATGCGAGTGGCGACGGATCGGTCGTCTTGGTGTTCTTTGAGATGACCCATGTCTCCACCTATGTTCAGCAGTGGTCGGATAGGGGCTGATAATTCATAATGATGATGATGATGGTGATGACAAAAGATCTCGAAAAAGGATACAACCAATAAAAATAAAAATTATCACTAGAAAGTGTGTATGAACGCCAACACTTTTATATAGCCCTCATTCAACCGTTCTAAGTTTCATGATGTCTTTTCATTTTCATTATGTAGTAGCTATGTCCTAGCGTCATTTTCATGTTTATAAGTACGGCTGAAATAAGAATAAAATCACCATTTCCGAGTCACAAAGGGAATAAACGTAATACAAATTTAATAAGCTATGGGACATGTGCACAGAATAAATAAGCAGGCGCCTCGTGAAAACTTCGTACCTAATCAATTAGTTGCAGCCATATATTTGTGCATTTGCGTCATTAACTCCCAATAAACATTTCTTCGGATTGTCCCTGCGTTTTCTAGAAACACATTATTGCACATATATTTACGTCAATAACAAACGTTACATTATCTACTTTATTTAGTAATTAGTTTGCTGTTGGATAAATAACTAAAAATCAACTATATAAAGTTCATGTGCATTGTCTGAAGTCCGACCAACAAGAAATTCAAACCCCCTTATATTTTTATAAGTGTATGTTTCATAGATAAAACCATGTAAAAATATATGGAAACTATTGTAAGACAAAATTTTTACTACATTTACCGATACTTTTATACTTTATAGTTGCCTAATACTTTTGCGCTAAATATTTAAATTGCAATTTGCAATGTAAAGCTCTGTCTATTAAATCAAACTGATTTTGTTTCTTTAATAGTAGATAAAGGATAGATACAAGATTTCACGCACTCTAAAATAATTCAGAATGCACATATTGTATATTATGTAACACCTACACATGACAATTATTTCGTCTGGCGATGAGCTATCGAATGTAAATGAACTCATGAAAGTCAGACAGACGAATGAAAATATTAAACACACAATAAGTACATAGTACAATATCTTCCTTCTCAATGACTTTATTCAACCTATAATGATAATATGAAGCTTCAGAAATATAACATTTCACCCGAGCACATTTTCACTAATTGAACGGTTATTTACATATCGTTAAAATAAGCTTAATTACCCATAAAACTTAAAATTAAATTGAAAAGATTTAAATGCGGTATTCAAAGTAATTACAACAACTAATAACAATAAAAAGAGGATTGAATCATTTTGGATTACATCCAAACGCTGAATATGTTAGACTAGAATTTAAATTTTATTTACAACGCATACAAATTTTATTTTTTTATAAATTATTAGTTGCGACCTAACGATATTTGTCGCGTTTAATTTTGAATATCCATTACCTTCCTCAATAAACAAACTGAGGAACTTGGTCGTAAATTCTAAAGTTTCGTGATAATAAGTATCTGAGTAAATACTAACAAAATTAATTGATGAAGACAGGTGTCGCCTAACCAGAAAAATAAAATCCCTCGTCATATTGCGGAAAATTTCGGAACTAATTTTTGTATGGACTATACTAAGGATTACCATTAAAAAGGTACAGTAGCGATACCAATGCAGGGTTTAAATATTTATGGTGAGGCTTTTCAACAAAAACAACTCGTATGCATCCGACGATTGGCAAAATATTTAAAAAAAAACAACTAATCACCGCCTCTTTTTTTTCGGAAGGGCTACTTTTCGGCCTGATGGCCTTTAAACTCAATCGGTACAGTAAGTGAGCAGAGAGCTCACTTAAGAAATCACCGCCTCTAAGATCCGGCTTGGGCATACACGGAAAAGATACTCTCATATAAATTATTGATAATTCGTTAAATAAATAACAAAGTTTTAAATATCAACAAATTTAATGTAAAAATATCTAATACATTTTTTTTTGAACTTTGTATGATTTTATGATTATGTAAATACATAATGTTAATAAAACACGGACCTGTATGAGCCGGATAATTTACTTTATATGTTTAATAATAGTAAAAAAAAGAGTTTACCAGTGGGAGCGAAGCGCTGTGCCGCGCTCCCGGCTGCATGGGTACCACCATCTTGCTTGTTTCTCCCGTGAAACAGCTTTGCTGTGTTTCGAAGAGAAGGGCAAGACAGGCAGTGTAATTACTGGCACCGAGACTTAACATCTTATGTCTCAGGATAGGCAACACATAAATGAGTTGCCTGGGCTCGTTCCAGGTAAACTAGTTTATGTTCATGGGCGACGTCGACCACTTACCATCAGGTGGCACGTTTGCTAGTTTGCCTATCCAACTAACATAACCAAAAAAGTTATAGATTTAAAAAAAAACACCCAGTACACTACGTTCTAGGACGAGAATGTAATGGGACAATTTTTTCTCTGTTACCACGTCGTATTTCCGTTTCTGATCATCAATATTAAAAATGAGAAGTATAGATAAGACTATTGTCATTTAAATCGAATACATATTTTTAAGTACCATACAGAAATGTTTTATAACATCTTTGATGCTTTTGTAGAAATCATTACTCTGGATTTTAATATACATTACTGAAACTAAAAGTTAATAATACTAAAATAAATACAAGTATAAATTATTATGACTGACATGTCTGAAAACACTAATGTTTTCTAATTATATTCTAGTTTATTGATCTTTTTATATCAGTATAGTTCGTAGTGTAACTCAAAAGTATGATTCGCTTTTATGTAGTCATGGTAGCGGCCGAAAATACATCTGTTTCTGGTCGGCTTACGTCAATACGCGTACACAAGCGGCTAAAACGGTACGTTAAATTTTAATATAAGAAAGTTTATGTCTATTTT
The DNA here is from genome assembly GCA_963853865.1 of Helleia helle. Taxonomy (NCBI): domain Eukaryota; kingdom Metazoa; phylum Arthropoda; class Insecta; order Lepidoptera; family Lycaenidae; genus Helleia; species Helleia helle. The sequence continues at coordinate 15,404,904 of OY971420.1, forward strand.
TATTACAATAGACTAAACTGCTGATAATAAAATTACTGCACTAATAATAAGTATGTATAAATATGTGAATATAAATATTTAGAGATGTATAAAATTTTATTATTTATTATTTAAACCACAAGTTCATTTTTCGGTTTTTTTTTCTTATCCGTACATTTAAAACCTCTTAATGATGGGCAATGACAGCGCGTTAAGAATAACACCATATTTGTAATACATACTACCTTTGATATCTAAGGATATAAGTTCCTAGGATTTGTATTTACTCTAAACTCTTACGGGTAAATTTCACAGATTACATTTATAAGTATTTTTTTAAGTTTGTTCATATAATTAACTTTTTAACGGTTTATCAGTGAACTGATATTACCGACATAGATACCCCGCACCGTCGGTTTATAACTTTATATTCTTAAATTTCACAGTAGTAAAGTGTCTCAAGTGTAATATGTGTATGTAATCGTACCTGAACGTTGTCCGCGACTTCGTCTAGGCTAATACGTATGCCATGTTAGCCTACATAGCTAATGCTAAAGGCTAATATATAATCGTACCTAACCGTTGTACGCCTTTCCATCTAGGCAAATACGTAGGCACGCCATACTATGTATGTTAATGTGTAATACGTATGTGTTGTTCTAAAGGCTAATGTAGTCGTAATAATATGTGTAGTGCAAAGGGCTAATATGTATGTATAGTGCTAAAGGTTTATAGGTATGTGAACTGCTAAAAACTAATACGTAACGTACCTGAACGTTGTCCGCTTCTCCGTCCCCCTCGCCGCCCCCGCCGCGGTCATTAACGATGTCCTACAACAACGTATAATTAGCGCGTGTGAGTGATTCATTTACCTTTCCCAGAAATTCTTTAAGTATACATGTGAGCCAATTTCTTTTTGAGCCTCAGGTAAAAACATTATTCATGTCTTCGTTTAGCATGTCAAAATATACTCAAAATAAAATCATTATTTGCTTAAAACAGAATTTCTATTTGTACGGTTTATATTTTAACAAGTGTAAATCGATTTAACAAAAACAATCAAATACATAAAAGCAATGGTTTTGTTATTTGAATTTATCAAAAAGTTATGCAGAATTTTTTCTTTATTTCTGACTATTTCTTGGCATATTATATGTGTTTTTGAAACTGATGCTCATTTTATAAAAGATAATATCTAAATGACTTCGACTTTCAATTTTATATCAAGTTCATATACTTTATGAAGATGCTTTCTTATACATACTTGACATTATCGTATGATGACATTCCATTATACTTTTTAAACTATATGTTTAACCTTATTTTGCCGTGAAGTGATGTCATCACATGTTGTTTCTTTTTTTTTCATTTAAAATATACAGGGTGTCCCAAAACTCAACGATAATCTGGAACCGGATGAATGGCCAAAAACTCCATATCACTCAGTTCAGCGATAATAGACAATTTTGTAAAAAAGTCGAAATTCGACATCCTTGGTCGCATTTTCAAGTCCTGTGATCACCAATGTCACAATTTCGCTGTGATTTTTTTAATTTGGTGATCTTCATTAACGATGCTTTAAATCGCAACTACGAATTAATGCAAAAAACATTGTTAATTTAATAAAATAAGTTAAGTTTTAGTGAGTCATGGTTCACAAAAATATTGTTAGTTAACTTTGACACTTCATTTTGAAAAAAAATTGTACTACACTACCCTTGGCAAATTATTTCAAAAGATGGCGCATTTAATCAAGATTAAAAAATGGTTCAACACTAGCCACTTTTCTTACCATAAAAAAAATATTTCAAATTTTTTTCAAATTGAGCTCATTTCAAAAATAATAATTGATACTTTTTTGTATTAACAGATCGGGGTCTCGAGTGTGTGTAATGAACAAAAGTGATAGAATGATATAGATAGTGACGCTGACAGTCTGTCTCACTCTAGAGCGAGACAGATTGACATTCGACTTTTAGAATGAGCGAGACGGATAGTGACGCTTGAGGGGTCGTCCGTTCACAACATTTAGTACGCATCGTTTCTTCGTCTACTACGCATCTCTCGTATTCGTATAACCATCGTACTAACGACTTTGGCTTGTGTTACTTTGGACTTGATACTGTATCCGTACTGACGCTTGATACTGTATCCGTACTGACGACTTTGGCTTGTGTTACTTTAGACTTGATACTGTATTCGTACTGACGACTTTGGCTTGTGTTACTTTGGACTTGATACTGCATCCGTACTGACGCTTGATACTGTATACGTACTGTCGACTTTGGCTTGTGTTACTTTAGACTTGATACTGTATTCGTACTGACGACTTTGGCTTGTGTTACTTTGGACTTGATACTGCATCCGTACTGACGACATTGGCTTTGCTTTTCTGGACTTTGTGTTGTGAAAATAGTGTGTGAACAACATGCCGGATCTGTACACAGTACGAGAATATACAAATATGCATCTTATCTACGGTGAATGTCGTTGTAATGCCTCTGCCGCAGCCAGATTGTATCGCGAGAGATACCCCAATTTGCAGCGTCACCCAGATTATCGCGTATTCCAAAATGTGCACGCGTCATACTCGGAAGGACGATTGTCCAAAGATACTATGAAGACGTAGTTTTGAATGAAATTCAAAATGACCCCAGCACTTGAGTACGTGCGATAGAACTAGCAACGGGAGTACCGAAAAGTAACGCTCATCGAATTTTAAAACGATACGAATTTCATCCGTATCATGTGCAACGCGTCCAGACTTTGTTACCACGAGATTACGCACCTAGAATTGATTTCTGCAGGACAATGTTAGCGAAAATTCGTGAAGATCCTGAATTCCTAAACAAAATTTTATGGACCGACGAATCTACATTTAAAAGAGACGGTTATTTAAACTTACACAACCTTCATGAATGGCACGTCGAAAATCCGCATTTAATGCGTGAAGACCGATCCCAATACCAATTCAAAGTAAACATGTGGACTGGAATTTTAAACGGACGAGTAATTGGACCATTTGAGCTAACTCAAAATTTAGATGGCGTCACCTATTTGCATTTTCTTCAAAACGATTTGCCAAATTTGTTAGAAGACGCACCGCTCAGTATTCGCAGAGAAATGTGGCAAGATGGTTATCCGGCGCACTATGCTCGGGCTGTAAGGGATTATTTGAACGCTGATTATCCTGACAAATGGATCGGACGCGGTGGCTCAATTTTATGGCCTCCTCGTTCCCCCGATCTAAATCCAGTTTATTCTTTTTATTGGGGATGCATAAAAGAAAAAGTCTATTCGAAACCAATACAAAATCTATCAGAACTTCACCAAAAAATTGATGCAGCGTCAGAAGAAATAAATTCAAGGAATTTGGCACGACTGGTGCAAAGGTCTTCTGTAAGGCGTTGCAGAGCCGGTATTCGTGCCGGAGGCAAACAATTCGAACATTTACTGTAGTTTAAGGAGAATAATTAAATAATAAGTTTTACGATGGTTCGTTCATTGTTTTATTAATTATTATTATGTTACAATTATTAACTGACTCAATTACCTCTTTACTAAAAATAATAATTTTATTTTAGACCAGAAATAAAAAAAAAACAAATTTTAGTAACAAAAATTACTAATGTTGAGTTTTTCAAATGGAGCTCAATTTGGAAAAATTAGAAATAAATTTTTAATGGTAAGAAAAGTGGCTAGTGTTGCACCATTTTTTAATCTTGAATAAATGCGCCATCTTTTGAAATAACTTGCCAAGGGTAGTGTAGTACAATTTTTTTTCAAAATGAAGTGTCAAAGTTAACTAACAATATTTTTGTGAACCATGACTCACTAAAACTTAACTTATTTTATTAAATTAACAATGTTTTTTGCATTAATTCGTAGTTGCGATTAAAAGCATCGTTAATGAAGATCACCAAATTAAAAAAATCACAGCGAAATTGTGACATTGGTGATCACAGGAGTTGAAAATGCGACCAAGGATGTCGAATTTCGACTTTTTTACAAAATGTCTATTATCGCTGAACTGAGTGATATGGAATTTTTATTTTATTTTTCCCGGAACTGGTGTAACTCGGCCATTCATCCGGTCCCAGATTTATCGTTGAGTTTTGGGACATCCTGTATATTACTAATGGGAATTGAAAAAAAAATGGCATTTTTATTTTAGCGACTTCATATTTTTTTTAATGTTGAGAATAATTTGGATATTAGCGTTTTTTTGCATTCTTGCTCTATTATAGATACAATTTTGCATTCTCGTTCTTGATGTCCCTCGGAGATAAAAGTACTTACGTCCATATCAACATGTCCGACGCCGGTGGAGCGCCGCTTCGGTCGTCGCCTGCGTTGTATGACGTTGAGAGCGGCTTGCGTACTCGACGGAGACGCGTTACTCGACGATTTGCTCTCCGAACTGCTTTCCCGCTCTTTTTCATCTTCTGCTCGACAATAAATACATTTTAAATAAAAATATGTTTAGTAACCATAATGGATTATTAATTTATATATTATATATTTACTTATACTTTGCTTTAAGAAAATGGTCAACAAAATAAAAACTTTGAAAGTGTGATCTGAATCAGATCCTGACTTGATCAGGATCTAATTCAGGACAGCCTGTTTTTTTTTTCAATTTGCTCGCCGGTAAAAGGAAACAACGTGACGAAACCTGCATGCCTGGTGAGATTAAAAGACTTTAAGGGTTTGTAACATTCACTATCTCGGATCGGGCCGGCAAGTAGGTGAACTATGGGTCACCAGCACCCTCCTCGCCTGATTTGAAGCAGGAAACCCGTGCCCAGCAATAAGATATATAAGGATTGATGATGACGATATATATATGCATGTTACCGGCATTTATATGCATCACACCTGTCCAATGACAAATCTTGGTGGGCTTATAAGATTAGCCTGACCCGATGCACATGCATCGGTCAGTAAATTTTAGTAAGCACTAATAACAAACCTGTACGACTCTCCTCCTTCGTCGGCGATGAGTTGGTGGTGTTAGAAGTGGTGTTGACTGCCGCGGTGGGCGGACGACGGAGTGGTAGCGTGACGGTCGTTTCTGCAGCGGGCGCGGTGGTTCTGGGAGAAGATCTATCCGCGTCTTCCAACTCAAACTGTGAGGATAAAACAATGTGATGTGAATCAACAAACGCCATATTCTGTAGGATTTTAGAAAAGTAGTTAGATATGATCATTCAATGTTGTTGTTGACTATGACAGTTTTAAATAAGTATAAAGCAAAATTTATATAATTTAAAAATAATATGACCAGAAATCAAAAATTACTTTAAAAGATATGATATAGAAAAAAAATGTACCTATATAATTTTTGGTCATTACAAATTTTCAAGATATTTTTTTAATTTATGTACTATAGTTTTACATTTGTATAGATTTTACTAATGGATAACATTTACATACGTACACAAACATTAGTACACACAAACATGCTGACAACACAAACATAAATTTGTGAACACGCAAATCAATTGTTAAGACGAGGCATTCGATTGTTTGGCAGTGGACCTTTGAATATTGTAAGTAAAGTAAGTTAACTACGTGAATGAAATTAAGTATGTTACCTATTTATGTTCTAACGAACTGGGATAGGACAACACGATTAGTAAAAATTTTCTCGATAGATTAGAATGTTTTTTTTTTTGCTAATTATTCCGGCACTATATGTATTCATATTCCAAAATTTTCAAAAACGATAGAAGGTACCTAATGCAACTTATCGAGCGAATTGGGCAAAAAAAACATGTTATTTACTTGCGTAGTTTATTTTATACTTTCGGGGCTTATGCCGCATACCCCTTTGTGTTCATTAGCGGCGCCACTGAAGTAAGTCTCTTTTTTGCGCCTGGAAGTAAATTAATCTATCTATAGTATGATACTAATGTAGCGAATTGGGAAAAGTCATGTTATTTACTTCCTTAGTTTATTTTATACTTTCGGGGTTTATGCCGCATACGCCTTTGTGTTCATTAGCGGCGCCACTGAAGTAAGTCTCTTTTTTGCGCATGGAAGTAAATTAATCTATCTATAGTATGATACTAATGTAGCGAATTGGGAAAAGTCATGTTATTAACTTCCGTAGTTTATTTTAAACTTTCGGGGCTTATGCCGCATACGCCTTTGTGTTCATTAGAGGCGTCACTTTCGTAAGTCTTTTTTTGCACACGGAAGTAACTGACAACTGTGAATTCAACTATGAAAGGGGCGCATAGCGAGCATGGGAATTATTTTCGAGTGCCTCGTCATAACACAAAGGATTCCGAAATTAATGATTTAAGTTTCAATCAATGCACTCTCATTGGTTAGTGTGAAGTATTAGGACGTGTGTAAAGGCTACGATTTTTTAGACGTTATTTAATTTGAAGATTTCTTTTCATGTATGTAGACTTACTAAAAAGATAAAAATGAAAGTTATTTAATTATCATGTGCATTGCATTTTGTATTGTTATATCCATACCCGCTTTATATACTCCTAAAAACATACACATACGACATATATTTAGCTTGTATCAACACACATTAAAAGCATATATACGAATACGTTTAATTATTTTGTATGTACTTTCGATTTTATAGAAAGAAATAAAAAGCGACAGAACTTTGGCGGCATAGTATCAACATAAACAATAGATAGATAGATATTATGTAATATAAATAGAATACTAACACATGGCCACTAAGATTGAACAAAATAATATGTTTCAACGTTAAATATTAAATTAAAAATTAACTTATGCTAATACATGATATTTGACTTTTCTTAATTGTATCATCGAAACATATTAAATTATTGCTTATCGTTAGACACCGGACATAAAAACATCAAATTTCGAAACAAATTTCTCCGGGAAACCGTGTACACTTTCACACCATGCGCAAGTGCTTAAAAAATTTTAAACATCTCTGACGTCAGAACGACTATTAATTGGTTTATTTTTTATAATTCACTATAGAACATGTTTTTGGTTATAATATAAGATTTATACGTGTGACTTCCTCAAATAAACATATGGGTTTGGACTTAAGCCATTTTACTACTGACGTCACAGTGATAATTTTAACAACGTGGGAACAGTTTTTAGCATTAAAACATATTATGACAAAATATGAACCAAATAAAAGTAATTAATAGTCGTCGTTCGTTAGTTGTGGTGGTTTCAAGGACCTTATTAGTGGGGTCGAGTCTTAGCCGCCAAGAAGGTCGGCGCTCGCTGTTAGCGGCGATGGTAGCGGTCGCGGTTGCGGTCGCCGAGGCCAATGCCAACGTGACAGCGATCTCCCCACCAGCTAGAGCACCACGAGCCTACGCGATAGCCATACCGTCATATACTCAATAAAATATTTTAATAAGCTTTCTACTAACTTGCAATGTATGTTTGTTCGAAAGGAATCCTGCATTTCGAATTTAAAGCAGACATCTTCAACCGATAGAGCTGATTTTATAGATTTAATTAGATAGGAAAACGGGCAGATGAGTCACCTAAGTGGTCATTCTCACCCATCAACATAAACAAATTCATCTAGAACTAGCCGAGACAACTAGTTCGTGTCTTGCTTATTCCGGGACGTATTATGGTGAGTCTCGGTTCCAATAAACTCACTGTCACTCTTACGCTTCCTTCCAAAACATATCAATAAACAGGATACTCATCAGGTAGAAACCTTCTAATCATAAATGAGGACTTGACTAATTACAATTTTATTGGTAAGGTTAACAGTAAACTAATACGAAATCAGCTATATGCCACCTAGACCTAACTACTCCCCACCATGGTTCAGGCCTTGGCGTGGCGGTGGGGCTCAGTAGCCTAGGGTGAGCCCAGCACCTTGGGCGAAGCTAATTGAGCCGAGGGGCTCTTTGTACCACTCTTATAAGAAAAGGGGACAAAAGAGCAGGGGGCAATGGGCGAGGACGGGAACCTCACCCCATTGTACTGTCCCGACGTTGGGAGGGGTTGTTCTGTTGTGCGGGACAACCCCTCTGTGAAGGTGGTTGTCGGGCGCAGCGAGTCCCACATATCAGTGTGGGCAGAACCACGCCCCGCGGGATGCCTCAGAGCAATTCCCGGCGTTAAAGAAAAAAAAAGACATAACTACTCAAAATCTCTAAATCTTAAAAAATAAACGATGATAATAAAATAATGTTAGTAAACGCGTATAGTTAGGTTATCTTGGTTATCGTATCCAAAACCTAAGCATAGTGTATATATTGCACCCCATTATTTTTTAAGATAACGAATGATTAAAAAAAATCTAACTCGCATTGTGTACGCAACACTTGTGTACTAACGTAGCACTTGATTCTGAAACCAAAACCACGTTAGTTTTATTTCGATACAACACAACTCTTAAATATTCTCAAACGTAGATTAAAATGAGTTTTATTATTAATTGTCGAAATGGCTATACGAAAAATATGTTTATCTTAATTAGTTTATTTAACACATACATATAAATAATAAGATAAGGGCATTCCTAGAAAATGTGTGAGATATATCTAATGTATGAAGATATTTTAGAAACAATGACTAAATAGTAGAATCAACTACCCTCTCAATCAGAGCATTAGATATAGATAAAATTGACTTGCTAATTATTCACAGTAGAAAGATTCCATTAATGTATTATTTAATAGTATAAAATATAAGCATGCTCCTTTCAAGAGAGGATAATTCTATAATACATATATATCACTGCAAAAATTATATGAAAAACAAATTATATATACAGGAGTCAGGTGTACTTAGGACACAATAAAAATTATGATATATAAAAATAGTAATAAAGAATTGATAAAGGGATCTGTATATAACATAATATGCCCTACGATAAATTAAATTTTTGTTCAATCAATTTGGATTTTTTTCTATGAACCAAAGAAAATCAATTTTTAAATGATATTTTTTATATTTATTTCTATTTTTGTAATTTTGGTTTCATAGAACTGAACCATAAGAATATGCTGTCTTTTTCTTATTTCCACACGATTTTCCATGTACAGTCTACTGATTAAACTGTTAAATCGAAGGCATACAAAATATACGTACAGCGTTCTCTGAGTTGGCAGTAGCGGGTACGTCTTCCGTCTTTTTCAAACTGGCAGGAGACGGAGTTTCCACCGTCCCATTGCCAGTTTTCTTCTTCACCAACTGCTCGGCAGATTTGATCTCATCAAGCGTGACACCTTGTGTGGACCTTCTCGTCTCACGGACGCGTTTAGCGTGCGCTTTCCTTTGCGTCTCACTCTCTTCATCACGAACAGGAGGTACGAAGGACCTACAAATATATTTTAAATTAAAAACTTACGACATATAAGATTTAAATAACATGTATAGCACATTAAAAAAATATTGTACCATGTTTTTATAAATGACTACAAAGTATCATTATTATTTTTTTGACATTTTCATGCATTGTCATTTATGAGCAATGTTCCTAATTTTAGGTCTCTGGATCATCGACAAGTTAGTTTAATAACCTAAATTAAGTACCTAAATTTCCACCCAGACAGACACAGCTCAAAGCGGATTAATAAAAACATGGTAACATGGTCAAAACAAAATAAACATGCAAAACATACAAAAACGTCTTAGCTGACATGCTATATACAAACAAACTATCTATACACATAATACTGCAAATAAAACGTCCGAGCAAAACGACAGACGAAGCTTTGTTAAAAACACACTACTAAGTCTATTGGGATACGAATATTATATGTATTTTTATTTCTTCTGCATACAAATTTAAAGAGACTATTTTTTACCGAAAACGATGCTTTATTCATTTCTTTTGAAGTCCTAATTTCTATAAACTAAAACACATAATTTAGAACATGTTTTTTTTATCATCCGGTCGACTAAAAGATGTTGTTTGACATCGACTAAAGACAAGATGGTTATCTCCGAGTGCTATCTCGATTTAAAACAATATTTACATGACCAAAAGGGTTTATAACAAGGGGTACGGATAAGTAAGGATAAAAATGTTTGCAGTTGTGTTCATAATGACAGTACAACCATCAATATTTTTATGAAGAAGAAATAAATAAATAGAAAAAAAGATCAGATCGAAACAAGCATCTATCAAAACACAAGAGCGTGGGTACTTGAAGAAATTCTTGAATATGTTGCCGGGCGACAGTTTCGTGGGCGTTGTTGAACTCGGTGTTGAATTGCTACTGTTCGATTCTACGCTCTCCGAAGAGCTGCCATACACAACCATACATATAATACCGACATTCACAACAAAAATTCTGTAGTATACATGAAGACATATAAAAAAAACTAAAGGAACAAATTTTTTGGTCATGATGTTATCCAGTCCTATATATTTAGTTTTTTTACACATGACCCTGTATAAATTTTGTAACGAAATATATACTTGTACGAAAGAAGATGTTACACTCAATCAATGGATAAATCTCAATGCGAGCTAGGATTACATAGCCTGTCCTATACAGCATCGTCTAGTACATTTTACGTGACGTAATATAATTTTATGTAAGTTTCTTTAACTATTATTATTAGCTCCTCACTTTCTCATCATAAAAATACTAATAAGATTGGTTAACAAATGTATGATAAATTTATGAGCGCACATATATAATAGTTGAAGTTTAAGAATTAATTTTTTAGAAAAATATGTTTGGTATAAAAATTAAATTTCTAAAATAAGCACGATTTTTCTTTTTGATTTGATGAATTTTTAAAACTAATAATTATCTTGTTTTACGTTAAACCTATCCTATCTATCCTATCTGTACAACCTACCACCACCATAGTAACTACCAATCACCATAGTCTAATACCAATATAAACTATGTAATACCAACGTGTCAATGAGTGTGCATGAAATGAGCAAAATGTAAATCGGATCGTATGAATTCGAAATGACGTCATACAATAAAAAGCGACCAATCAGGATCGTTCGATTATTTGACGTCATTTATGATGATACGATACAATCGACTTTTTGTACATTTCATCTTCTGAGATTGACGTTCGTGCGGTCGTCATACATTTTATAGTTCTACAACTATCAATTAATGTAATATGTATATCTATATAACTTATGTGTACATACCTCCGCACTGTAGTTTGTGTGTTGGATGAAGGAGAACTCCACGTGTTTATCCTATTAATAAAAACATAATTAAATCTCCATGTTAATGAAAGGACGAAAAAATCGCAAGCATCTATTGATCTGAATTTTATTAAAGAGAAACAATTTTGTGAATGAAATTGACTAGTGAAAATTATGTAATTTTGTTTATTGTAATAATTCAATCTAGCCTAGCATTAATCCAGCAGACCGTCCACCAATAGACATAGGCCCCCTCAATGAACGCCTTTAGTGGACTACTCACTTTAGGGAATTTGATGTTTTGTCTTCATAATAATTTCTACAAATTATAATTATCAGATTTATGAATCAACGTAATCTTTATATTTATCTGTGAATGTAAATGAAATATAGCATTGTAAGTGTTTGCTAGTTTAGCAAACACTTACAATGCTATATTATAATATAAGTAGCATAAATGTCTCATCTCTGAACAAAATTATCTAAAAACAACAATCAAGTATAATACAATATTTACAAAATCTGAAACTAAACTAGATGAAGCATACCGAGCAAAAATTAATAAGATGTAAGTAAAATAATTAACATTGAATGAAATTATAGTAAACTTTGGTTTTGGTTGATCGATTTTTAATATTTATCAAAATACATTTAGAATTTACTATGGGGTACTAGGTTTTAAAGAAATTAAAGTAACTTAATTTGATATTAAATCTTATTTTTAATATCATACTGTGAAAATTTTGCTACACAGAATCCAAAGCACAGGTACACCAATTCTTAGATATTTTTATTTCATTTTCTCATAGTAAAATATATTTCCTTTTTTATCCTATATTTACAAGAAAGTAACTATAATGCGTAGCCACGAGGCAGGTAATATACCGCTTTTGAATTTAATTTTCCCACCAGCACCAATGATACCAATGAAACCAAAACCAGAGTTCACAGAGCGTTCGCAGCACCTGGTCTTAATATCCTCGTTAGTATTGTCTGTCGTGGCATTGTTAGTCTCTTGGTTCTTTTTCCTTAGCTCGATGGCCGCCAACGTGGACTGAGACAGTGGTTGTATAACGGGGCAAGACGTCGCCTTAATACGCGCCGTCACATCGCGATATCGCTGATAGAAACTGTTCACAAATACACACAACCATGCTAAAGAACACAGATAATAATGCGGTAATGATAAACACGATTGATATTAAACACTTCTCAAACATGGAAGCTCAAATGCTTGATGCAAATGTTTTAGGAAGATCGCGGTAATATAGTATTATTTCTTGCTTTACTTGAATCTTTCCCTTTTTCTGTGTAAAGATAATATATAATTTTTAATACTTATTTTATGTATTATCTTTAAAAGAACTAGTAAAAAAAATAAAGAAAAATATATCTAAAGAAGACGCCTTTTTACAGCATCGAGAAATTCCAAACCATCTTTGTATTCTGGATTCTTCTAGAAATTATCTGTTATATATGATGTATGAATTTTTTTCATGAAACTGTTAGAACAATATTATTTTTGAGTTACATTGTTTGAAAAGGTTATTTGTATAATGACTTTAATGTAACTAATAATTATTATGATAGGCAACGATAATTTTAAAATAATTGTATGAGTGAAAGCAAATTAAAGGCAATAATCATTAAAATAAAGGAGGGAATCAAGTCCAAAAACTATTTTAACTATAAAGAATCTTAGTTATAAAGACTTGGAAAAATGTATTTTAACATTCTTTATGTAATATGTTTGTATACCAAGATAATTAGGCTGATTAAAAATCAGGCTAAAAATAAACTATTGATCAATCAAACTGCTTACAATTTCTTCAGTTTCGAACCGATATTTGACACTAATCACTTGCTTTCACTATACAATATTAAAAAGTTCTGATGTCATTTTAGTACATCTTGTAGTTGCATGCTGAGAAAAATATTTTGAAGATGTTGATAGTAAAAATGAGTATCAAGATCAATTTCATATTCTTGGTAAAACTTACGTCTTGTCGTTTTCAAAGCTATGCGTCCTTCTCAATATTGTATCGCTGTCTATATTGTTGTTCGCGGGATTTGGATCACCTGATATATGAAATAAATTATTAGCTTTGTTTTGATAAAATTATATAGTCAATATTATGTGATAACTGCAATAGCACATACCTAGTAAATCAGTTACTAACTGATAATTTGATTATCTATTCTCGTCTAAACCTCTAATACAACAAAAATCTGATATAAAAGGCTATACTATCAACGAAGCCCAACGCAATTTCAAAAGAGCTGATAATCTAGAAAGCGCTGAAACGATGTGACTTATGTTCTAATTGCTAAATGGATGCGCTGTTAAGCGTTCCCGCGTCAGTGCCCACCACCATCCTTATTATTTCCGTAAATGCTATGCTTTGTTGCGAAAACAATAAACAAGAGAGGCAGTGTAATTACTTGCACCGAGACTTACCATCTTATGTCTCAGGATTAACATACAATTTCCCATGAAAGTATATGGAAGGCTTTGTATGAATGTAGAATACCACTTGAAACAATAGAGCTGATACAAGATATATACAAAAAAAGTGTTAGCCAAGTGAAACTGGACAAAACCGGCCCTGAAATAGACATTTGTAGAGGTGTAAGGCAAGGAGACCCCTTATCTCCAACACTATTCATAAGTGTTTTGCAAAACATCATGATGCAACTTGACTGGTCAAAGAAAGGCATAAATATTAAAGGAAGTTACCTTAGCAACCTACGTTTTGCAGACGACATTGTACTATTTTCAGAAACCCCATCACAATTTGAGGAAATGATCAACGAACTTAACCACAGTAGTCGGAATATTGGTTTAGAATTAAACATCGAAAAAACTAAAATCATGTCCAATAAAGCTCAAAGGCCCATATTTGTGGAAAATCGACAGTTAGAGTATGTCCAGAAGTACATATATTTGGGTAAACAAATATCCTTCTCGAAGTCAAGACACCGTGACGAATTAAAGAGACGCGTTAACATGACCTGGAATAAGTTCTGGGGCCACAAAGAGGTCTTAAAATCTGACCTACCCATGAGACTGAAAAAGAAAGTCCTTGACTCATGCCTCTTACCATGCCTTTCGTACGGAAGCCAAACGTGGATCTATAACACTTACACAAAAAGTAGAATTGAAACATGCCAGAAAGCCATGGAGAGAAGTATTCTTAATTTGAAACTAAAAGATAAAAAAAGACATTGCGAAATAAGAGAAAAAACAAAAGTCATAGATGCGTTAACCCACTGCAAAAAACTTAAGTGGAAATGGGCTGGTCATGTTGCACGTCAGGACAAAGAAAGATGGGCTAGAAAAATTACTACATGGGTGGGCCCTCCCGGGAAAAGACAGAGAGGCAGGCCAATGGAAAGATGGGAAGATGAACTCAACAAGATTGCAAATAACGAATGGATCAAAATAGCCCAAGACAGGGAAAAATGGAGAGAGATGGAGGAGGCCTATACTCGTAGAGAGGTCCTTAATAAAAAATAGAAAAATTACTATTAATGATAACTTTTTAGCAAATACTTTATTATAATAAGCACTTAAAACTATACCTACTAACCTTTCTTAAATTTGTTACTCGCTTTTTACTTTATTTCTTTTATATGGTGTATTCTAAACTAAATTAAATTAAGTTATATTAAGTTAGTTTTAACGAAGTGTGTATTATTATTAAGGAAATAAAAGGCTTTATTATTATTATTATTATTATATGTCCCACTGCTGGGCACGGGTCTCCTCCACGAAATAAGGCGAGAAGGGTTTTAGGCCATAGTTCACCGATGCGCTGGCCCAATGCGGATGTTTCCTTCCCATTCCTGTGATGCCTAGAAAAACCCATTTCTAGACATCACAGGAGGGGGGGGGGGGTGGTCAGGATCGAACCCGGACCTCTCGGCTCTCACTTAAGAGGCCGAGCCCGTGCCCCTAGGCCATAGTCTCTCACATATTTTTTTTTAAATAATATATTGGGACAACTCACACACGGCCATCTTATCCCAAACTAGGCAGAGCCTGTTCTTATGCCAACCAGACAACTAGATAAATTACACCCAGACACATAACAAATGATCATGCTCATCACACAAACATTTGTCCTGGGTGGGGATCGAACCCACGACCATTTGGTTTAGCAGTCAGGGTCACTAACCACTATACCCACAGGCCAGTCAATGATGACTGAGTTGTTATCAATACTCACGATTGTTATCCTGTTGTCTATTTCTGAAGGAAGCCGATCTTCGCCAAGACGGTGCCTCATCGTTGTTGACACTCGGGTTTTCAGTCGCCGGCTCGGTAACCTCCGGAGAAGGAGCCCTAGCCTTCGGTGGTTTTCCATCAGAAATTTTAGGTATAATTTCGGGCGCCGGTGGTTTATCTGTTCATACAAAGTATTATATTAAACATGTTCATATCATTTTCTAATTCTTACGCGAATTTCACTCATTATAATAAAACATCTTTTACGCATTTTATCGCGGTCTGTCAAGTGTCGTATGCCCTTACAAGATGCAGGAATATACAAGCTCGATTGCGACTGTGCTCTCTAAGGCTCGGACCATCGACCACAGCGGGCTATGGCCACATTTGTAAGTACCTATCAGAATTCAGTCACCGGTGTTTGAGAGCCGCCACATTTTATAACCCGCTCTCTGCTGCGCCGACTTATTTTACTTTAATCGCAAATAGCGGGACGTGAATGAATTTCCGATATGAATATATCAATATCCATTGAAGCGTAGAACGTAAAAAAAGGGGGTGGAGCAGCAGCATCGTATCGTGCATCGCATTCGGTGAATTTCACACATCCTCAAAAAGTTAAATTTCACGAGGCATATATTATGCTATCTTACAATGTTTTCCTACATGTTTTCATTCAAATAATTAGATGCTCGGAGATTTACCTGGAACTAGCCTACGCTAGTCTCTGTTCTAGTAATTACACTGCCTATTCTGCCCTTTTCTCCGAAACACAGCAAAGCTGTTTGACCAAACAGATAAGCATGCTATGCTATGCTGCATGCCTATGCTGACGAGTGACGAGCGCCCGGCACAACGCATCCCACCGATAGCTGTTCCATCCAATCCAAAAGTATACAAAATACATACCATTAACAATATTTTCATCCTTGCCAGTAATTTGTAGTTCCACTCTCTTGACGTCGTGTTTGGGCGGGCTGTGTTTGCGTTTGTTGTTATTGTTGTTGTTGTTATTGTTGACGCGGCGTGGTGCCTTCAGGGACGCTTCTGCTAGCCAAGTCGATATGCTCGGGTCCACTAGATCCATACAAGTTTGACCCTGAAATATAAAATTCTTGTTAATACTTATTATTTATCAATGAAAAACCTTCATTTCTTATTTACTCCCTTTCATGACTAAGAATTCATGTGTTCTCCCCATCAAAATAATTGGCCCTTTAGACATTTTCGTGTCACAAAATTACTCAAAAAATGTGTAAAATATAGGTACTGTGACGCAAAGAAAACCTCTATCGATGCACAAAGCATCAAATTGCTATTCAACGCGAGATTACTAGAGACTTTTAAGCGTCTAAATCCTACTAATATTACAAACGCGAAAGTTTGTATGTACGTATGTTTGTTACTCTTTCACACAAAAATTACTGAATGGATTTGAATGAAACATTATAACAATATAACTTATACAATATTACACATAGTATAATGCTGCGCAGACAAAGCTAAATTGATAAAGGCAAATTAAAAAATATTAATAAAGAAAAGGCAAATTGATAAAATGGATTCGTGAAGTAGTCAAAAGTAGAATTGTATTGGTCCATATTCTTATGGGTTCTTGTGTTCGGAGATATGTTTGTCTATATTATATAGTTTGCTTTTTTCAACAGACGAGTACCGAAAATTTTGACTGCGTTGCTATTGGTCCACGTAATCAAACAATCTGCGTTGCTCAATCGAAAATCACGGGATCGTCATTGGCGGTTGACAATCTCATCTCATGACATGACATCTCATATCGGAAATGAGCGAGACATACTCGGTACACGTTTGTGAAAGAAAATAGACTATAGCATAGTCTCAGAACGCAGAAGTGTTACTCGTTTAGTTGACATAAAAATTATGTAGGTATCTAGGCACAAAATGTACTAAAAAATTGCAACGTATATGACCACTGTATTATCATAACAAGACATTGTCATCACAATGACGATCGTATGGTTACTATCATGACGCAATTGTTTTAACACATCATGTAGGTGTAGATTATCCTTATGTTGGACGTGAGTTGTAAAAAAAAACATAGGATTATCGTTGTTATAGTTATCTATGTACAATTGTTCTCTTTTAGCCACTATTGTGCCAATATGTCGTTCATATATCTGACTATAAAACATTACCGAGTAGTTCTTTAAGTTAGGATCGGCGCCATATTTGAGTAACAAGGCCGCGGCGTCCTTCTGACCCCATAGCGCCGCAGCGTGCAACGGCGTCCAACCTTCGTAGTCCACACAATCTGGCTCCACGTTACATTCCTCTAGAAGAGTTCTGGCAACCTGTGTAGAAACGAAAAGTCTTTAGCATAAAGCATTTCTAGTTGAATCATCATCATCATCTTCAACCATTTCAGTCCACGGCTGGGCATGCATAGACCCCTTTAAATGGACGCCAAATGGCCGATCCCCACGCGTATCCAACGAGGACCGGCCATATATCGTCCTATCTATTTTTATTTTATTTTTTTATTTGACTTGGTTAAACAAACGAGCAGACGAGCCACGTGATGGTAATTGGTCAGCGTCGCCCATGAACACAAACACGTTCACCTGGAAGTGATGGAACTAGCCCAGGCAACTCCTTTATGTGAGACATAAGATGTTAAGTCTCAGTGCGGATAATTACACTGCATGTCCTGTCCTTCACGCTTGTTTCGCGGGAGAAACAAGCGGGATGGTGGTACCTATGCAGCCGGGAGCGCGGCACAGCAGGGTGCGCTCCCACCTGAACGTGTCTCACAGGTGTCACTGTCATTCTCTGTTTGATTATGGACGAAACTATAACATTACAAATATAGTGTCCTCGAATATAGCTACTTATATTCGAAAGTGCTACACTCGCTTACAAAACAGGTGTGCCTCATGACAATGACATCCCAAATCCACATGACAGGCAACAAGTTGAATTTTGTGGCTTTGCCAACTGTATTACGGGATGAATTTTGTCACAATACAAATTCCTGTTACACATGAATTTCAACGAACTTTGAAACACTATCTGATGATGAAAGTGATTAAATTAGCATGTTTTGAAACTGCTCACGTTTATTAAACATTCATATTTTCCTCATATTTACATACATCTTGTTCTATGTTGGGGGTATCAATCCTAATTAGATGTTTAATATATTTCATGAATCATCATGATCATCACCGAAGTTTATGACAAGTTTGTGTTGAGGGTATGTTATATGTGATGACTTAATCGATAGAAAAATATTTGACGTAAATTTATATCTAGAATTTCTATTAGCTTTTCCCTATGATTTTATAATCCCCAAAATTGAAAAATTATTACGCTTAAATAATAACAGCAATCCAAAGTTATTTTTTTTTATTGACTACTAGCTGTTGCCCGCAGCTTCGCCCGCGTTAAGTTAACTCCTATTAGTCACAGCGTGATGTTATATAGCCTTCCTCGATAAATGGGCTATCTAACACTGAAATATATTTTTAAATCGGAGCAGTAGTTCCTGAGATTAGCGCATTCAGACAAACAAACTCTCCAGCTTTATATTATTAGTACAGATTGAAATAAACTATCAAGGGCGGGTCGGGCAATCTAATTAATTACTGGCACTGAGACTAAACTTCCTACATTTCAGGATAGGTAACACATACATGGGTTCCTTGGACTAGGTCCGGGTAAACTCTTTTGAGGGCGATATTGACCACTTTACATCAGGTCCCTTACTAGATTGCCTATCCGACTATATGCACTGACAGACGTAGTAGACCGGATTGTGAATCTGAACCATTCCCGGATTCACTTGTTTCAGGGGCTATAAATCGATCGATTTTCTAAAAATGAAACCTAGCTAGGTTTCATTTTTAGAAAATATCGCTTTATTCATGTTTTCAGGCAATGAAAAACTACTGCAATATCATTAGAATACGATTACATAATATACGAGTTACATTTCGCCACTAATTACGATGTTATACAAGCTAAGGTGGGAAAATCGGGCGGGTTCGAAACTAGAAGACCGGGTTCAAGTCTCCAGTCGGAATATATTTTTTATTTTCTTTCCAAGCTCTTTCTTTTGTGAGAAAAACTATTAATGGGAGCCATTTATCAACGCATCTAATTCGTATATCTAAGTATATTTTTTAAGATAAAAGTCATATCACTAACTCTTTATCGATAGTCAAGAAAAATATTACTCTTCCTGAGATCTATTGACGAGTAACTACCTTTTTTTTTATTGGGAGCAACTAACTCTTCTACCGACACAGCAACACTAAGGTACTTCAGTAGATGGCGTTCTTAATCAACACTAAAATACCGGGCAAAGCTTGGTCACCAGGTACATACATACATACAGTATAATTATATTCATGTATTTACTCACATCGATGTAACCTTTAGCGGCGGCCACGTGCAATGGCGTCCCACCAGTCTTCAGATCTCTAACCTCCATATAGCCATTCGCAGCCCAGTACTTGGCGTCTCTCATTAAGGCGTCCACTTCGGCATTACGGGATTTTTCACAGTCTATGCCTGTAACAGAAAACATTATTGAAATATTGTCATCATCGTCATAAGCTAGTCTCATGTATCCCACTGCTGAGCATGGGTCTCATTGAAATCTGAAGTGGAGAGTGTTGGGACACATATTTTGTTATATATTGTTTTAAATAACGCGATCACTATTCATATTAATATTATTACGGGTGCTTACCGCGTTTAAACATTTATTGAGTTCTCGATATTACGAGTCTCCCCGTGATCATGGCGATTGAAACATTGCCGAAATATCGGGAACTCAATAAATCTTTAAACGCGGCAAGCACCCGAAATAATATTAATATAAATATGACATATTTTGTTTTTGTGTAAGAGGTAGTGCTATGCTGCTTTGCAGCCGAATTGGGCCGACAAGACCGGGGTGGTACTTCTCGCCCACATAATACCGACGTAAAGTGGCAGCTATGCTGTCGCATTTCGTACGGTTTGTGAGTTTCCGGTGGTTCATTGGGGAAATAGGGAAAAGGAGTGCAACGCATCTGCATAATATCTGGCTGTGCTAAAGTGTATGGGCGTTGAAAGACGTCAAAAGGCTTCGACTGTTCGTTTACCCTCCTATGTTTAAAAAAATACAAATCTAAGCGCACGTGAGACAATAGTCTAGATAAAATTTCAAGTAAATAGGGTATTTTCTTGAAATTTTATCTAGACTATATTGTTAGTACAGTGAAACCTGGTTGACTGGGACCTGGATAAGTGAGAAACCTCTATTATTAAAACTACAATGAGGTCCCGGCACTTTTTCATTGAATTACCTCTGTTAATGGGACTTTTCGAACCTGGTTAAATGAGATTTGATTTCTAGGATTTTTTCGATGTTTACCTCTATAATTGGGACTGTGGAGCTCAATTCCCTTTATAAGTGAGACAATTTATCAGGTTGGGACAGGTTTCGACCCGATTGCTTACAAACATTTGAATAGAATAACGGTACATTTTGACCTCTATAGGCGGGAGCCTCTGTAAATGAGACAACTAAATTTTAAACCTGTCTAATTGAAAAACTGGATAAATGAAAAACCTCTTTAAATGGTACAAAATCCTTGGTCCCTTGAGATCCCAATTAACCAGGTTTCACTGTAATAGTTCCAACCTGAGCGAGCTACAATAGCAGAGTAAAGATTGCCAACACTTGCCAACTGAGAAACTATTTCTTTGTTTTGGTAAGAAGTTCAACACTACAGTGTAAATACGGGCACTTATACCTTGCGGGATAGGCAAATCAGATGAATTGCCGAGCACCACACGGGCCAGTCCGAAGAAGCTTTATAATGTTCATGGGCAACGTTGACCACTTACCGCCCGATATCTCATCTGGTAATATTGTACATCAAAATCCGCGGTCAGGGTCAACCGTCGAGCATATATCCGGATATCTAGTTAAGTAAAGTGAGCCATAAAATTACGAAACTGGTCAGTGATTTGTCACAGTGACGGCACAGAGACTTAACATCTTATGTCTCTGGATAGGCAACACATAGATGAGATGCCTGGACTCGTTCCAGGTAAACTAGTTTATGTTCATGGGCGACGTCGACCACTTACCATCAGGTGGTACGTTTGCCAGTTTGCCTATCCAACTAACATAAAAAAAGAAAAAAGAATTCAACGGGATTTGTGTGTACGTCCTATCGGCCAATCAACTATCAACGGCCATCAGTCGGCCAATCAGAGCGCAGAACCGGCGCAGCGTCGCAGCACAAATATGGTGGAATTTGTTTTCGTACAAAACACAACATTACCTCTTTATTCCGTTATATGCTCGATGGTATCAACTAATTGCAAATTTTCCAAACGTTGGTCAACCTTAGTGGATCCTAGTTTTAGACCAAAGATATCCTTTTGTTACATTCCTCGATTCGAGTAGATTCAACTTACGACCATTTTATGTCAATCAATTTACGATTTAGATTGATAGACAACCTATTTCTTCAAACCTAACTCTTAATGTAATGTAATGACAGATGGTGAAAAGTAAAAGAGAGACAGAGAGGCCATTTAATCTACCAAATTGGGAACTAGCTCTATCTGTTTCCACTGTTCCGTCCCTTCAAGTTTATACGATCACGCTTTGCACATATCATCGACTAGAAGGGTCGGTGTAAAAATTAGTGATAACAATTCAATGACCTTGCTCGTTGATCGCGTTCTGTAAAAGCTCCTCCATTTTCGCGCCCATAGCCCTGTCAATGGGCAGCTCTCCATCTGAATTGACTGCAGCAACATCAGCTCCATTTTCAAGGAGATACCTAAATATACATTGCTTGTAAATAAACATAATGGAAAACAAAGAAAAAACAATGTTACAAAAATATGATTTCCCATTCTATATACTATAAAATAACCCGGGAAGTACTGATATAATTCGTATGTTGCATATAAGGGATTGTACATAATATATTACTATCCTAGTATTAGGATACTTCCTTAAAATGAGTCCTTACTAGCTTTTCACAGGCTAGTATTATGCGTGTTTGACAGAAAGGGTTTTGGGATTCCATATTCAAAAGGACTGATTTACAAGGTACAGGTTTTTACCTAGATCGGAAGCATGGTTTTTTTTTCAAGAATTGTAAAAATATACAAAAAATATTTTCTTTTATCCTTTCTGATCCAATAAATCCTATGTTATTCCGTGTTTCAAGGAAAACTTATTTTCCAAAGTACTTTAATTGCTTCATATCATAAACATTAAGTCACAATGAACAATTCCGATTGCAGGAACTCCCTCCTAACAGGGTCAAATGAGTCACCTTGTTTACAATAATCATTATCAATATTGTTATACATATTACATTTATTTTCGCTACACATGTGTCATAATTTTTTTTTTTGTAATGCCAATGACAGCGATTAGTAACGGTCGTAATGTTCTATAATGTTCAATAATGTGAGCGCTATTATAGCCTGACCTGAGCTGATAGTATAAAAGATACAGTAGCGACACCAATGCAGGGTTTATATATTTCTGGTCAGGCTATAATAGTAATTAACAAATTTGTCACACTAGGCTCGCATAATACGCATTATATGAAATACTATTAAAATATCTATTTCATATTTCTAGCAAGGGTAGCGGGATAAATTACCAAGGGAATATATATATATATATATATATATATATATATATATATATATATATATATATATGTGTGTGTGTAAATAAATATCGACCAACAACACCTAGCTCCGTGCTAGGTTTTTAAAACGTTCTTTACGGGTACTAGGAACGATATAATATACCTACACTCCCATGATCCGGTGCAGACATCTATAGCCATCCTACAAATTGTCCGCACTTGGCGTAATTAGAACCCGCGACCGCTGCTTAAAGCGTCCAATAACCTGACCACTCGACCAACCGTCCGCCAAGAAGAAGCTGTCTTTAGATTTTATATTTCGGAGAAACCTTTTAGAATGTCTTTTTAGTCAAAGCTATAAAACTCTGCTTCAAACCAATGCGGCCCGCCTTGAAAACTAAAATGGTCGACATATCCCGAAAATTAAATGGCAGTAGCCCGCTCACAACGAAAAACAGATGGCCAATGACATTCTGTGTTCGAGGCCGATCTTCACTAGATGTCCGTTAAACTACCACTAGTGTAAGGATTTTAATTAATATGCTCTACAATCCTACTGTTTTAGCTGTATAGTATTACATTAAAAGAACTATTAATAATGGAACTAAAACCTAAAATCATCATAAGAGTTAAATGTTTTGAAACATGAATTTGCAAACATAATATTTTCTACGTTGTTCTTGCTATATCTATAATTTGATAGAAAGGTATTAAAAATAATTTAAATTGTATAACAATTGTATAATTATTTAAATTACGTATAATATTTTCACGGAGTATTTATAAGCAAATAGGTACTTCACATTTTAGAACGTTACGGACACACAATCCACAGGAAAAAATTATAAAGAAGGAACTAGTAAAACGCCTATATATACAAAGTACAATATGATAGCATGTTCTTTCAATTCAAAATTACGATTTTCCGAGTCAATATACATGTTTCTAAGGCAGCATTGTTTAAAGTACAAATATAAATTTAAAAGGACATAATTACCGAGCTATACTGAGAAATCCACACGACGCAGTTGCATGTAAAGGGGTCCAGCCCTCGTTATCACCACGGTTCACGTCTGCACCATTCTCCACCAAGAACTCTACCATTTCCAAATTGTCATCTATGCAGGCCTGAAATCACCCGTTTAAAAGGAGATTAATCATTATTATCAAACGATAGCACAATAAAGCATTATCATACGAGGAATTATATTCAGAATAATGAATTAAGTTAGGTTAGTAGGTTAGTAAGTTGCTTGTTTCTCCGAGTGTTTCGGAGAGAAGGGCCAAGACATGCAGTGTAATTACTGGCACCGAGACTTAACATCTTATGTCTCAGGATATACACATAGATGAGTTGCCTGGGCTCGTTACAGGTATACTAGTTTATGTTCATGGGCGACGTCGACCACTTAACATCAGGTGGTACGTTTGCCAGTTTGCTCATCAACTAACATAAAAAAAGACTTTTACATCCTAAATGATTTTGTGATTATACGTTCATAATTAAAAATAAGCAAACTTATAGTTTTATTTTTATATATGTCACGACGAGGGCAATTGACCTCCAAAATGATTTAGGAATAAAAATAAAGTAAGGGAATAAGTGTTTAAATAAATATGAAGAATATCTGTCCTCCCGTGACCATGGTTGCTGTAAAGTATCCGAAACGTCGAGCTTGTAAAAATCTAAATAAACCGCGATAAAATCCGTAAAAATAGGTTCATTAATTATAATGAAAAATATTACACCAAACACTCGTTTTTTATTTATTCTATACTTATTATGTAAGATAATAAGTATAGAATGTCGGAACGATTCCAATTGAATACAACTAAAATCACTAGTTTTATGCACGAAATAGAATATGTTAGACTCGTGTAGAATAGGATCAGCCGTCTTGTCTTGTAAGACGCAGCAAGTCGAGCAGTGGACGGACGGTACATAATGACGATGGTGATATACAATCCGTCCTTTACAACAACAACAAAAATTACATTTTTGACATACATGTACTTGACACATTATCTTATTAAAGGAGGCGGATAGAGTCTGATGATTATGATGATGATGATTCATTATTTATCTTCGTTGAGCTATAGAGCTCTTTCGCACCTCACTGCTTATATAGGCCTCGCTCAATGAACGACACCCAAGCAATAAATATGACAAAATAATTAGTCAGTAATTAAAATATATATTATAAATGTCAACTAACAATCGCATCACATTAACATAGTCACGTGGTAAGCATATTCTGGCTTCTGCACAAGTTTCTTAAACTTTTACCGGTGGGAGAATTGCGCTCTGCCTGCCTCTCGTGTGCCTGTGCTAACAGACGAGAGCTGCCTGGATCTGTATGATACGCATAACGATCTTGTTTACTTCCTCCGTGAAACATCTTTGCTGTGTTTCAGGGAAAAGGGCAAGACAGACGGTGTAATTACTAGAACTGAGACTTAACATTTTAGGTCTCAGTATAGGAAACACATGATTTGCCTGGGCTACTTCCGGGTAAACTCGTTTATGTTCATAAGCGACACTGATCACTTACCAAAACAGTAATAAAAAATATGCTACGGGTACTAGGAACGGAAATAAATTTTAGAATTAAATTTCTAATACAATCATTAATTATAGAAAATACTGGCTGCTAAAATATCCAAAGGCCAAATATCAGATTTTCATAATATAATTATTTTTCAGATTGAGGAACTTCTGGCTGTAATACCAGCTTTAGCATTGGTCACCTGTGTTCCATCCATTATTAATTAAACGGGAAAATATAGCCGCTAGTTACTCGTATTCAAATTAACGGACGTGCCTTGTATCATTTCGGTGATCAGTTACCAATCTCTGGAACTTCCCAGGTACTTTAGGATAAGTGATGGTAGCCTAGTAACACGTTGTGTGATGTGATGGTACACTTTGTAATACTTCAAATTATATCAGCCTTTTAGTTCTTTAACAGGACAAATAAAAATGTCCGATTCAGATTTGGGATGTTCAAATCTAATAGCCCAACATCGCAAAATCCTTCGTAAAAGCGTAATGACAACAAGAAATTCGCCAATAATGATATCGCATCGCATATTTATCCAACATAATCATAGCACAGCATCTTAAGTGTAATATGAACGATCTGTATCGAATAACAGTCGTATCTACGAACCGTTACATAAGCTGGTTATAATAAAAACATGTTCAGCATAAGCTAAGTAATGCACTACAATAGTAAACAGTCTAGTGCATTAAAACATTGTGCAACAGTACGGAACCACCACAGGGTCAGTGCCACAGTCGCCAGCGCGTGTCGTGAGTGGTGCTACAAACTGTACTTTACATTTTGCTATATTTTTAAAGCTCGCATATCGCACAGCAATGAAGACCAAATAGGCCCAAAATGTTTACAATGATTAAACACAAAAAACCAAAAGGCATAAAACAGTTGCAAACGTCTACTTTATAAAAATCAAAATTTTGGAATGAAATCTGCTTACGCCGCTCATTGGACAGTTTTGTTATTTGGATATTATAATCTTGTTAATTAATTTAAATGAAAATTGAACCTTTTATATAAGCGATTTTAAGATAATATTTCTCTAACGGTACTAATGGTTTGGCATTCAACCAAGCGTTCACATGTTCAAAATGTCTTGCATTTTTTTAATTTGACATTAACAATGTTTAGTCCAAATAATTATTACATAACGTTTATATTTAGATAATTGTTATAAATATGCTATTTTTAAATTCACCTTACAAAAACATCTTAAAAGGTAAAGGTATCTTGTAAGAAAAAAAATTGCACAACTTTGGCAGTAGAAATATGGCGAGGCTAGCTAAAGTTAGACATTAGTAACGATCAGCTTCAAACATTCTGCAACATTTCGCTTGACTATAAATAACTATAACAGTTCCGACATACTATATAATAGCACATAAATCGCTCAGCAGTGTTTCGTGTGTAACATTTTATTTCCATGGCATTATATGGGATACCACAACGTATAATAACGTAAGGTACAATACAACTAAAAAAAAAAGTTTTTAGAATTGTTCCCACTTAAAAAGTGATAATATATCTACCGTGGTGAATCTGTGTGTAATCATTGACATTTATTTCAGACTATGTAGGTAAGAATTCTCCTGAGTAGGTATGTGACCAGCCCACTGCCACTTCAACGAGCATATTCTTCGCGTGATATACAGATGGCCAATGGGATAATAAGGTTCAAGATTGGAGCCCACGTTTAGGTAGACGAAGTGTTTTGGTCAGCCATTAACCAGGTGGGAAGACAATCTCCGTGCATTGGACGGTTCGTGTTGGAGGGTATGGTCGTCTTTGCGTTCATTGAAGGAGGCCTATGTTCAGCATTTGATGGACAGAGGCTGATAACGATGATGTCAGAATAAGACCTTAAACATATTGAATGTAAGGTCTAGGTTATAATATTTAAAATGATCATAAAAGAAAGGATGAGAAGAAATAAAGAGTAGAGATCTTTTAAAAACGATAGTTTAGTCATATAAATGTAAAGACCTAAAAATGACCGGTGGGAGGTATGTGCTGAGCCGCGCTCCCGGCTGCATGGGTACAACCAACCTGCTTGTTTCCCCCGTGAAACAGTTTTGCCGTGTTTCAGGGAGAATGGCAGGACATGCAGTGTAATTACTTGCACAGAGACTTAACATCTTATGTCTTAGGATATGCAATACATAAATGAGTTGACTGGGCTAGTTCAAGGTAAACTAATTCATGTTCATGGGCAACCTCGAGCACTTACCTACCATCTGATGACACGACTGCCAGTTTGCCTATCGAACTTACATCATCATCATAACAGAAAAATCAATAATAATAAGGCACATTATGGATTGAACAAGACAAAAGTTTTTCTTGATTAAAAATATATGTCAATATAACAAGCAAACATAGCTTAAAGTAAAACTTAAATAATATATTTTTGAACATTTCGAAAGCTGTAACATACTGAGACTAATATAGATATACTTAGGTATATATTAAGATATGATATATATTATATATAAATATCTTGTGCATTGTTATTAAGGACTTAAATGTAATTTGACTCCACATGACGGTATACATATCCACGCTTCATTACACAAAGTAACAATATCGTATGAGCAATACCTGGTACAATAGAATTCTGTAACATAATTATCACTGGAAGAAATTTCAAAATCTCACAAACAATACAAAAAGAATGGAATTGAGAAATATTTAATCCATATAAAAGGCGCATATAAGATAGTAGATAATGATGATGAAAAGTATTATATTCGTAGAACTTGTGTTCTTGTATATATATATTTATGGTAATAAATAAGATATGGAATACATTTCATACGCTCTGTACCATACAAACATGGCCCCTATACTTGGCAACTCCGAACTGACTTGCCGTCCGTCAGCTCCGTTCCTACATCCACAATTAACATTAAAATAAAACGCTCATAGCGCGTGTGTAGCCTATGACGTAACTAATATCAACGGATCTCTCTTCGCTGTCTCTAACCTGACCTCGAAAAAATTCTCGTTCGATTCTAAATTTACACGACGCTCCGTCATTCAGCAATACATCATTCCAGTACAAAATATGTAGGTCGGTCGATGACAGTATCAAAGTTTTCGTTCAAAAAATACTATTATCTAAGAAATAATGACTTTATGCTGCACTTGTTTTGTAGATAAGAAAGTTTTTAGATTTTTAGATAAGAATTCTGTGACTACGAAATTCTAATATCTAAATTGCGTAGAAAAACTTGTAAATGCCTAAATAACATACAGTTATACACTCGTAAAGTATAAAATAATACATACATTACTTACAATAAATCGTAATAAGTACACATTATTTGTAATTAAAATTAGGGCAAAACGCGGTTGCTATCGGTAAAGAAATTAGTAAAAGCCGCTGTCAATTATATTGAAATCGCAATTGTATAATAATTGATTTACTTAAAGTTGATAGTAACCAGTCCATTGGAATTATATTTCCACAATTCAATGCACCATACGCTCTTTTCTGTTATATTAATGAAAAAACAACGATCAAAATTATAAGTTCACGAAGTCATCGACCCAATTTTCCGGACTATCTAATGAGATGAGTATCGTGCACTATAAATACTAATATAAAACAAGACGCGGCATACAGAGAAGACAAAACGCATCCGTGATCAAACGCTGCCAAAATATTAATTTACACTGTGAAGGTAAAGGCAGATATTAGACTGTTTACAATTATAATAAATAACCTAGATTACGCTACACACGCTATTCATTTTATAATCAAACAATTGATTATTCGTGGATAATGCAATATTTTTATAGCTTTGTTACCATAACACCGAACGAGATCACTCATTGAAAGTAAACGATTAAAAATAATATTTTATATAGGACAGATAACAAGCAGGCTAATCCGTCCACATTTAATGCAGTAGCGAGAAGTAATTACAGAGATCGATGAGGACATACGATTAGCACTTGATTCTAGCTATTAATATTCAAAAAATTAAGTTGAAACTGACGGGTGAATATGGAGATTAAGTAATCAATCTATAAACAATCTGAGACTAGATTTATTTCTAGGACAAAAATTGCAACTGAGCTGTGCAATACATTTTAAAGGATATACCTATTTCAGTTGGACTTCTGACATGCCACACAACATTTCAGAAGCTAAACAGCATTATTACGTCACTAGTAACGTAATACATACTCATAATTATCTACAAAGCCCTAAAATGTATTTTAACCTGGCACACGTTGTCTTTCTGTGAACAAAATTCATAGTACGAAAATAGGCCGTGTGGTCGCTGACCGCACGGTAGGCGGGGGGCAACCCCCCACTTTTTAAATCAAAACTTATCCGATGATGCATTAGGGCCTTCGGGCCATTAGCATAGATCCCTCCGAAAAAAAAATATAAAAAAAATTATAACCGACTTCAAAAAATAAAATAACTAAAAAGTAATAAAATAATTACGTTTCTTTAATTTTTGTATCTACAACTAATAATCATCTTGTACTTTTACTAATGTACAATTTTTGCGTTTACCACGTCATGATTGTTACTTTTGGAGACTATCAATCCTGGTTTCCTTATCATGGGACCATTTGGCAAGTATACCCTTTCAAACAAAAAAAGAATTTTGAAAATCGGTCGGTTAAAAAAGTAGACTACCACCACCTAGTGACGTCTCACAACAAATCAAAATATAAAACACATTTCTTTTAACAGCAATCGAATATATGAAAATAAACGTTCGTAAAATATTATTGTTATCCATAGCGTCCATTATTAATATATGATGTAGTTATCAGGGAAGTGGCCTTAAGGTGCCAAACGAAATACCAAATTGTAAATTCTTGCAACGTTTCGATCCTATATTGGACCTTCATCAGGCAATCTATAACATTATATATTTATTTTACATTCACATAAGGCTGAACAGATTCGTAAAATAATTTGCAGAGACCTAGCAAAATTTGTGCATTCTCCGATCATGTCTATACCAATCATACTGATCTACGGTACTTTGATACTTACAAGCATTTTATAAATAGGACACATACGGCGTTCCAGATGCGGCTTACATACGAAACCTAAATACAGAAATATATAGGGACTGATAAAACGATCGGCTCGACCCCGTTACAAATGATGGTGATACATAGAAATTTAAGAAGAAATCAAAAACCGTAACACTGTGAAATGAGAAAACGGCATCACCTTGTTACACAATTAATTAATGTAAATAAGAATCACACACAACTAGCAGATGAAAACACCAATGGAGTCCTTTAGGGGACATCCATAAATTACGTGAGGTGAATTTGACGATTTTTCGACCCCCCCTCTCCCATTGGTGAGATATCGTGAGATTTGACTCGACCCCCCCCCCCCCCCGTTCTAATCTCACGTGAGATATTTCTAAACACGTATTTTAATGTAAATGTTGTGGACCAATTTTACAAAAAACAATTTATTTCATTATTTTTATTTAATTAAGTTAATAAAGACATATGTGATATGAGTCTTAAGTTCGCCGAATGTAATCTAAAATCAAAGTGATATAGTTGAACAATATAATAAATACTATCAAAATTATTAAAGAACACTTATTCTAAATCAGTGCACTATCCGTGGAGAGAATATTATTATAATCAAGAAATATGTTTTACCATAATACTGTTTCTTACGAAAAAAAAAATACGTGATATTTCTGGAGACCCCCCCTCTCCCCCACGTGAGTTTGGGTGAGATTCTGCTCGACCCCCTCCCCCCTAAAAAACCTCACGTAATTAATAGACGCCCCCTTATTAATAACTCCAAATATTAGACGACTCTTAGGTAGCGCCAATCTTCAGGGGGTTTTAATAAAAAAATATAGAGTTACAATTTTCTATCAGATTGTATTAACCAATATTTTAAAATAATACACACTTAGAACCTACGCTCTCGTAAGCGAATCCACAAACAATAATAATAATATAAAAAGCTATTTGAAATGTTTTTTGAATAATTATTATATATTGTAATATTTGGTCTAGGGTCTAGAGTCTAGACCAATATAAAACGTTTATTTCTAAAATTATTTAAAACGGGATCTTTCCCAAGTTTTTCGATTTTGTTTTGTAAAAAAGATTTTTAGTGAGAATTAGTAGATAATGCCGATATAATATAGAGCTCAGCGAAGCAAAAGTTAAAAACAGTTGACACATTCCGTTTTGGATAGATTTAGAAATGAAAATAACCATGTTAATTTAAAATCTTATGGTAAAAAGTATGTGTCAAGATATAAATTTAAAAAAATAGGATTTCATACAAAAATCAATACTTTTTACGTACGAGTGTTTCACAAAATATTATACTTTCTCGTTATTAATCTTTGAGACGTATCACTACTCAGCCCTCTATGACAAGTTAGTCGTTGACCAATCAGGGGTCATATTAATTAAGACTCGTATATACTTTCCTGTCGACAATAAGATCTTGTTAAAAATGTCTTGGGAACATAATTTTTAAATTAGACATTAGACTGAAGACTGAAGAAGATAAGTCAAGATAAACCTGATATATTTTACTAATTGGATGTTTATAACCGGCTTCGTATCACTTCATCTTACTATTTGTCGGTAATATACCTAATTATTTTATAAATCATTAAAAAGAAAATTCATACTGAAAGCTCCCTACAGGAATGAAAGAATAGGACTGCATTATATCAGTTTACTTAATAATGTTTCACTCGAAAAGTACGATTGTCGTTCATACTTTGTAAAAAATGTATAACTTAATCCATATAAATAAAAATACAATACATTTCCCCATTGAGACGAAAAAATATATTGTATTATGTATATTATACATTATAAAAAATTCAAGAAATAAACTATTGAAATCGTCCAATTTTTTTTAGTTTGTTATTTAAAAATAATTCCTTGTATGTATGTATGATACGAAATGCTACATTGATGTATTATAATAAAAGCTACATTGATAAAATATTTAACAAACTTTTTAGTAGTTGTAAATTGTTTTCCAGTGTTTATAAATATAATAAATATATAGGTATTTTAAAATGTTTTATGTCATCAAGTATGGGCGGAAGTTAAAAATATATCTACGTTATCCAGTTTGACCATATGACGTTTTTGTACTACGGCAATATAAGTTTCACTATTCGGATAGCACCGTGGACACTGTCAGATTCTAATTCTGGACTGCTGACGTTTAGTGGTCGGTCGGAACAATCGAAAGTTATTCCGAGTGCTAAACTCAACACACGTGATATGCAGTAGCACATTCTTGATGATACAACTATTCAAGGAAGTTCATACGAATCTATATTGAAATCAATACATAAATATCAGAGCCGCCGAACAGTTTAAGTTAAGAAAAGCCACCACAAATTTATTTATCATACAAACATGTATCGAATTATGTAATGTTAGGTCAGTATTAATGTTAGATTTATGGATGGCTTAAAATAAATGTATTCTCTAATCTCTATGATTTGGGTCAAGGTTAACAGTTTCTACAATAATAAATTATAACAAGAAAACAAACTTGACGCAGAAATAAAATACTAAAGCCTTAAAAATTTTTAACTTTATTTCTCAAAAATGTTAATCAATATAAACACAAACTTTGAGAAAGCAAAATAAACATCAAATGGGTAATTCTACGACAACAGGAAAATTTTACGGAAACTGTGTAGTTTAAAATAGATTTTTTATTCTAGAAATAAATCACATCATCTTATTGTACTTTATCTAATAACATCACCATTAAATGACCAATTAAAACATATTTTTCTAAAATTTCTTAGTCTAAAAAAGTCTCGACCCTGGCCTGTCCCCATTTATAGTTTCCGTTTAACTTGCAAACAATGCATCTCTACCTTCTTTGCATCATTCGCTATAATAAAGTACGTTTAACACAAATTGTAACAAATATGCTTTAGTATTATTGAGAAAAAATACAATGATATTTTTTTTATTGTTTAATACTTTTTAACCGACTTCAAAAAGGAGGAGGTTATCAATTCGTCGGAATCTTTGTTTTTTTTTTAATGTATGTTACCTGATTACTCGAAGATGGCTAGACCGATTTGAAAAATTCTTTTTTTGTTCTAAAGGGTATACTTTCCAAATGGTCCCAAGATAAGGAAACCAGGATCTGATGATGGCATCCCAGAGAAATCGAGGGGAACTTTCGAAAATCGTAGGGGCGACTAGTGCGTTTGATATATTTTATATAAAGTGTTTTGAAGGACTACAATTTAATGAAGGTCTGGAGTCGATCTGATGCTGGAGCCGAAAGACAATCGAGGGAACTCCTCAACGATTTACATCAGTAACCTTGTGTTTGGGCTTGATTAATTTGTAATGATGAGAACTTTACACCTAGATGGGTTGTGACTGTCATTAGGGGTCTGATGATGAAGACAAAGGACAGTTAAGGGAACACCTCAACAGTTTACAGTAGCTACCTTGTGTTTGGACTTAATTAATTAAAATTGATGAGAACTTTGTACCCATATGGGTTATAAGCGCCATTACAGGTGTGATGATGGAGACCATACACAGTCGAGTTGAATCCTCGACGATTTACAGCTTTTATTGGGCTTACTTCATACGGTAAATAATATTATGCCAAAAATCATGTAATTTTATTACTTGTCGTTGTTAAATGAACAAAAAACAACTGTGGCTTGGAAGCGCATCATAGTTTTTCAAGGTCATCATAATATCCATTCTATATCTATATATTGGTGATGTTCTATACCTATATATAACGAAATTATTTAGCGAATAGCAGCAAATCTGCCGTGATTGCTTTCAATTACATGTATATAAAGTTTTACACAATTCCATTTCGGTTTTTTCATTTGTTATGTAATGAATTAAACCCTTTCTACGGTCATATCATTAATACAGCTCTATTTAATCTGAGCAACGCGTTTAATAGTTCTACCCATATTTGAGAAAAATAAAATCAGTTATCAAATTTTGAAATCACTAAAAATAAAGAAATAAAAAAAATTTAAACAAAAATTAAAACCGACTTCAAATTAAAAAAAAAACTAAAAAGTAATAAAATAATTTCCTTAATTTTTGTGTCTACAATTTATAATCAACTTGTTCTTCTACTAATATACAATCTTTGCGTTTACCACATCATTATATATAATTGGAATCTCGGAATCGGCTCCAACGATTTTCATGAAATTTAGTGTATGGGGTTTTTCATTTTATTAAAAAAAAAAAAAAAAAAGAAAAAAAAAAAAACGAGCGTAGCTCGGTCATCCAGGTACTATGTCAAATGTAAGGAATTATGTCATTTTTCGATATGCATCTGTCATCATTTGGTTTGTCATTTGTCAGAAATGACATTTACTAAGTAATAATCATCCATGAAGTTAGGAAATAAGAGGAGATGCCCCTTTCTTTAAACTTACAGCTGTAAGTGAGTGCCTGATCCGCCATCTTGAGTGCCCTTTTCATAGTAGTATTCTCTATATAGTTTGTGGTTTTGCTCTCAAAACCCTAGCAATGGTAGCCATGTTAAGTGCCGATTTGAGTTGTAGGTTACACCTTTTTGTCGTAGGTATGCCCAGTCCTTCTACATATATTAAGTCTATGTAATCATCCGTCTGAAGGACGCCATCTTCATTAAGAATTGCAAACAAGTTAATAAACTTGAAATTTATTTTTATTTTTTGCATGTAAATTAGTTTCTTATACTAATTTATTTTATTTTTAATGAAATCTATGTATTTTTTCTCTATTTATGGTATACTGTACAAGATCAGACCAGAAATGGACCGTCACCTTTATTTGGAGAAATGTAACTACTAGCTTGTGCCCACAGCCTTCGCCTGCGTTAACTTAGATTCACAACTGCATCCATTGATAAATGATGATGATTAAATTTATAACCCATTTTTTTTTCTTTAACGCCGAGAAATAGACGCAGCTCTACCCACTAAAACCCGGAGAGTGCCACCAATGCCGCCTTTGGTGAGGTGCCCCGGATCTAGAAAACAAACATGGCACCTCGACGGCTAGTCAGTCCCGCAAGGGACCGACGCCACCTCCACAGAGGGTTGTTCCGCACCACAGAACAACCCCTCCCAACGTCAGGACAGTACAATGGAGTGAGGTTCCCATTCTCACCCCTTGCCCCCTACTCTTCGGTCCCCTCTTCTTAAAAGAGGGGTACAAAGAGCCCCCTCGGCCAAATTAGCTTCGCCCAAGGTGCACTGCTTACCCTAGGTTACTGAGCCCCACCGCCACGACAAGGCCTGAACCATGTTGGGGAGATTTATAACCTATGTCCTAATCTAAGGTATATGCCATCACCATTTAAACTTTCAGCCAAATCAGTTCAGCTGTTTACCATGAAAAACCAACAAAGATTCAAAAAACTAACACACTTTCGCCTTAATAATATCAGTAAGATAGTATGACCATTTTCATTCATATTGGATCGGTAATACTAGAACCACATACACACATGCATACATTACATAGTTTTGTTGTATCATTTTATTTTGTATAGTTATTTTTACTAACATATTATTAGTTTATAGTAGTAAAATCTTTGATATAAAACATTCTTCATAGCATTTACTCAGTGAACAGGTAGGTTTAAAAAAGTTTATGAATTTTTGAAACTGGGTTAAAGTTATTCAATTATTTATTGTGGTCATACATAAGTTAATCTTGGACATTAAAAATTGAACGTACGCCAAATTATGTCGTAGATTTAGGACATTAATATATGGGACAATTAATAAGCTGCCTAGTCATGAGATAGTGTGTAACTTTACAAAAATAATATACACCTCCTTAATTTACTGTTCTGATGTCACATAAAGATTGAGAGATCAGAAGACAGGGGCGTCCGAAAACAAGAGGGAGTGATGATGAGCTTAACCCTAGAAACTGGATCAAAGTAGCAGAAGAACGAGCTAGTGACTCTGTATAGAATTCTCTTTTCTTTAATACAAGGCAATAATTTTTATTTCATGCATTATTTTTATTTGAATGAGGCATTTTTATTTGAATGAGACGGTTAGGTGTCCTGAGTGGCCGCCATGGCCGAAACCGGTCGGATAGTATTATTATTATATGAGATTCTTATTATTTTTAGGTAGAAGAGGTGTTGGTCGACCATTAATCAAGTGGGAAGCCAATCTCCATACAGTAACAGGTCCTTGTTGGATGCGAGTAGCAAGAGATCAGTCGTCTTGGCGTTCATTGAAGGAGCCCTATGTTCAGCAGTGGACTGATAAAGGTAAAATGATGCGGCACTGAAGGCCCTCAGTAAGAGGGAGATTACCTCAGCACTGGTCAAAGAATGCAAAAACACCCTGCAAGATCTAGCAGACCAGACTGAGTTAGAAATTGCCTGGGTACCCGGACATGAGGGAAATGCGGGCAATGAAGAAGCTGATAGATTGGCGAGAGAAGGTGCCGATGAGACGTTTATAGGCCCTGAGCCAAGACTGCCAATAGCACACAGGATAACAAAAAATGTTATAACCTTGAGAATAAACAAAGAAACGAACCAAAGATGGAATAACATGAAGAGCTGCAGACAGTCGAAATTCTTCATCTCGACGCTTGACAGCAAGAAGACTAAAGAGTTGCTTAAACTAAATAGGAACAACATCAGAACAGTTGTAGGAATATTGACGGGACACTGCCCACTCAACAGACACCTGTCAATAATGAAGCCATCAGAGGACCCTCTATGCCCTAAGTGCAAAGAGAAAGAAGAAACCAGTCTGCACTTCATAACGGAATGCCCTGCATTTGCATACGCAAGATGGGAGCTGTTTGGAGCGGACGAGCTGAAGAAGGAATATTTAGCATATCTAATAGTCAGCTAAGTAGTTTTTGTAGATCAACACGTAGGTTTGAGGGGGTGACACCAGAGGGGCAATTGGTAACCCGTCCCCGCATCTAATCCCAGAGGCGAGCCTGGGGAATTGGGTGAAATGGTCCTGCTGATGAGGACTGATCGCCCGTCTGGCCTTGCTGGTGTCCCCACCCTTAAATAATAATAATAAGGTAAAATGATGATGATATATATGGGATTCAATTTAGAGAAAAGACCTCTTGAGTTTACGGCCTTGAGGTCCGGTTTTTATCCTGCCCTCCCCCCCCCTCCCTGTGCATGCATAGAAATGTGTTTTTCAAAACTTCTATGTGCACCTGAACATGAGACCATCGCTTGCTCACTGGTGAAGAAAACTTAGTGAGGAAACCTGCATGCCTGATGAGATTAAAAGTCTTTGAAGGTGTGTAAAGTTCACCAACCCGCATTGGGCCAGCTCATCGGTGAACTGTGACCATAGATAGACATTACAAAATAAACTTAAGATGTTATGATAGAAAAGCATTTCTGGAGGATTTGATAAAAAAGGCAAAAAGTTTGTCATGATCATTGTCCATATTGTAAACAGCATGTATTTCAAAATAAGGCCATCATCAACATCGTCATCATCATCAGCCCCTATCAGTCAACTGCTGAACATAGGCTTGCCTCAAATAATGCTAAGACGATCAATCTCTCGCCACTTGCATCTTTCACTGATGGCAAGCCCATACGAAGAGTTACCAGGAGGGTCACACAACTACTTAATTGAGAAAATCTGGAGGAAGTATATCTGAGTATGTCATAAATTTCACGAAAAATGTATGCATATCATGCTTTGTAACTATATCTTGGCTGGTGGTAAGATAACTCCCATATTTGAATTCAGCTTGACAAATATTTTAAAGCAAAGACTAAAATTTATTAAGAAATTGTGAAATTTTAATTCCATTTTACCAAAAGTTGGTACAAATTGCAATCAATTTTTCAACGGTGAATTAAAACTGACATCAAAAATGTATATCTGCTAAAGAACATAGACATTGTCAATAGAGTTGCCGCGAATACTCGCTATTATTCGGTATTCGGCATTACTCAACATTTTTTTGATATTCGTCGAATACCGAATAATAGCTAGTATTATTCGGCATTCGGCGAATAGTCGTCTAAAATAAACTTTTAACGAACAAAAAAACTAATGACTCAAAAATAATCATTTTTTATTATTTTCCCTAATGAAACAATATACAATATCAATTATTATCTGTAATATGTGCCTGTGCCTATCATATTCATGAAATTAAATTAGTTAGGCTTTTTAATTAATATTTAAAATCCAATAGAGGCAGATTGTGGTGCAAAAAAAAACAATTTTTTCTGCACTTAGGGAGCAAGTCGGTTTCGTTTTTCCTCGTAAATTAAACCTGCCTCGTAAAATAGTCTTTCTAAATAAAATAGGAAATCTATTCTTATTGGTACTCAAAGTCCACCATTATTATTTTATTATTATTTAAGGGTGGGGACACCAGCGAGGCCAGACGGGTGATCAGTCCTCATTAACGGGACCATTTCACCCAACATTCCACAAGTCCACCATTCATATGGGTTTATTTTTCTGTCAGCCTTTGCTAATGCGATGTAGTGGGCGATTTCTTCAGCAGTGGCATTCTTGGATTGCTCTTCAGTAGGTTGCTCTAATATAGATGATTCTTCAAAACATGCCCAAAATAGTTTATGAGTTTCCGAATCGACATGCTCACTTTCATTGTCTAAATGAGACCTTTTGGATGCTTTTTGATTAAAAGAATAAGAGGAAGACGTCAACTGTCAAATAAATTGGCCCGATTTCCCTTTGAAATTGGCCTTCCGATACAGCCACCCCATTATACAAAACGAGGTATTCCCCGTAAACTATGTACAAGAAAAGGGTCGCCAACATTTAAAAATGGAAAATTAAATTTACTACATACTTATATGTAGGTATGTATAACATGAAACAGATTTCTGTAACTTTATTGTTTTCTTTGCTCACAACCTTATAAGAAATTAGAAATATTTGTTTAATGTTTTTTTTATGTTGAATAGTAATGTCGAGTTATTCGACTATTCGCCAAAGTGAATGGCGATTAATCGGTATTAGACTATTCACTATAACCACTATTCGCGGCAACTCTAATTGTCAACCTATGTTTGTTTAGAAATTTAATTTCAATTCTGGTTTCTCCCTATTTTAAAACTTAAGCATTATGAATATAGATCTTTCAGCGGAATTAAATGGTTTATGGAACTGTTTTAGAAAACATTATTGTGCAATTATAATAGGCTCGAGTACTTGCTTTTAAAGTAGCATTTTTTTTTTCCAATAGTGTTAAAACATATTAAAAACTACTTTTATGTTTTCAATACTGTTGTTTAGTATTTTAAATTTAGGAACAAAAATGTTAGCCAAATGTTATTTTATAATTTTCAATGTCTATTTTGGCTACAAGTAATCATAACTAACATATGATACTTTAGCTTGATGTAGTATATATTTCTTTAGAAGTAGAAAACCATTTTCCCTGAGAATGCAAAAAAGGGGGGTAGATAAAAAAGGAAAATTTATTAGGGTTTTATATAATTTAGCCCTCCTAATAAGTAGGTATAATAAAGTTTTTGTAAATTTACCTGATGAAGTGCTGTTAGTCCATCCACATTTGCCGTGTTTATATCAGCGCCCAATTTCAACAACCTCTGCACCTCATCTTTATCTCCCGCTGTTGATGCCGCCAAAAATACGACCCCAGAAGAAAATTGGATCCTCGAAGCCCGCTTTGGTGTCGGTGATTGTTTATTGGTGTCGGATTCCTCCCATCTTTTAAGCTGCTCGGCTCTCTTGAACAAAGCTGACGACGATCTTAAATCCGTCATTTTAAATATTTTTATTCACTTGTCACTCAATATGGTCCCAAACCACACTTTTCACGTAGCATAGATTATGTTTTTATTACATAAAGTACACAAATGCCGAGTCCATAACTTAATACCCAAAAAAGGAAACATGAAAGAAGAAACGTTCCAGGGAGATTGATACATAAACTGCTTTCATACGATCATGGTTCAAAACACTTAGATTGATCATGACATAACCAATAAGCTACACTTTTAGCGTGGCAGCCATTACGAGAATAAATTTTACAGCTAACTATACTACCTACTAAACGTAAAAAGAAAAACTAGGGTGAGAATGACGGAAAGAAGAAAACACCTAGCGTCATCTAGCGATTACTTCAGATGAATGTTGCCATTTTTAGTTTAAACATTTTAAAAAAATTATGGCATTGAAAACATACTTCTTAATACAGATAAATAAAGAATAGGAAAATTGCACAGACATCTAAGAGAATTCTTCCCTTATGTCTGTGGGATATTGTCATTTTTTAGGGATGTTTTTAAATCGTTTTTATATATCTAATGTATAGCTTGGCAAAAAAGAGTATGACGTGGTGACTGTCACTAGCAGCAACACTGTGTGATAAAGACAGATGCGTGCTGCGACGTAACAGAACCGTTTATGCAACTGTTCGACATTTCTCGGCATATTGCGCCACGCTGAGAATTTCTGCTTTGTGAATTTTTGTGATATTATATGAAATCGTGCATATTTTTTAGAAATAGTGCTTCAGAAACAGGGTGACTTGTTCAGTGATTGATTTATTGTTTTCTAATGTTTGCGCGAATTTCACTCATTATAATGAAACCATTTTACGGATTTTATCGCTGTTTAATAAGAACATATAGCTGACTTAAAACACCGTCGCTACACTAAGTCTGCAATCTGTGAACATAGTCTACACAAAGCTCGCCATTGTATTAGATTAGATAGACCACAGATACTCGCAAAGAACACCGATTCCAACCAAAGATGATCCGCGAGGCTATTGAAATTAAAAACAACCAAATTTCAATAGTGAATATGGCTGGCTCATACCACCTGCTGGGGATCCTATTATTAAAATAATTAAATCAAAAACCAAGCATAATATGCCACAGATTAAAGATGCAGTTAGCACTTTCTGCATAGAGAGGACTTTTAAAATAATGATGTATCATAGGGTAGTTTTGAATAACTTTGTAACGTTAGGACATCTATCACCTCAGTCCTCTCGTGACCATGGTTGCTGTAAATTATCCGAAACGTCGGGCTTGTAAAAATCTTAATAAACCGCGATAAAATCCGTAAAATTGTTTCATTATAATCAGTGATTGATTGCTATACAACACAGCGAAATAACCCCGAAAAATGTTCATTTCACAGGGTAATTATTCCAAATCGACACCTTCAAACATAGTATTTATTTTTGCTAATACGCTTCGAATTGTAATTAGTAAATATAATAATTCTCTTCTAAAATCATTTATTTATTTAAGAAACAAAGATTGAATATACATAATGCAGAATTTACGAATATTTTGTGTAAAAGAAATAATTTTCGTTTTACACTAGGGCTGTATCAAGTTATCGATATTTCGTGTTCTGTGTCTATAAGGCGGCAAGCGAATATGTATTACTGTTGTTAAAATACTTATATGTGGTAGAGATATGAATCACCTGGGAATGCGGTTTATTAAACCGGTGGGAGGGAAGCGCTGTGCCGCGCTCCCGGCTGCATGGGTACCACCATCTTGCTTGTTTCTCCCGTGAAACAGTTTTGCTGTGTTTCGGAGAGAAGGGCAAGACAGGCAGTGTAATTACTGGCACCGAGACTTAACATCTTATGTCTCAGGATAGGCAACACATAAATGAGTTGCCCGGGCTCGCTCCAGGTAAACTGGTTTATGTTCATGGCTGACGTAAACCACTTACCATCAGGTGGCACGTTAGCCAGTTCGCCTATCCAAGTAACATAAAAAAATGTGAACCTATGCAAACACGCACTCATAAGCAATTTTGACGCACACAAATGTAATTCCATTTCAGTTTCGTTTGAAAGCTCGTGTCTGTTCCTCTATTCCGCTAGGTTTATTAACTTTATGACCTAAACATTATTAACTTTTGTTCAAATACGTCTAATTCATATAAAATCTGCCATTTTATAATGCATTATAAATTTCGCATCAAAACGCTAACATTTGTCAGGGGACGTCATATTATGTTGATAAACATCGTAAAAGTGATGAATGATTCTAGTTTTCGTTAGTAAAAAATGGCTTCTAGGTTTTTTTAAGTGTTATGCGGTGCCTATGAGTGTCTGGTGTCTACATTCTCAATATACCTGAAAACTTATTAGATACGTCATTTACCGCGTACGGAAAATGCACGAAAAAGTGGCTACAGCTTGCCCGCAGGGATTTAGCACTGTGTTTAGCACTTACGTCTACGCAATATCATACAAATATACAATATTTTTATAATGAATGTCTGTTGTTTCCTAATAAATAATTAAATAAAAAGCCATATATAAATTCTGATGTTTGTTTTATGGTGTATAGAAGTCCTTCTATATTCTATGGTTTAAGTATGAACAAGTGACGTCAGTGGTGTTTGTTGCCACGTGACCTATTTTTAATTTTATTACATTTTATTTATTAAATATTATTTAAATAAAATAAGGGAAAATATTGTGTTTTTCTAGAATTCTATCATAGAAACTACCAATTAACATCAAAATTATATTTTTATATAAATACTCTCAACATCCCTATTGGCAGCCATAGGGACCACATAGACTTAGAATATACTGTCATATTATATGTTTATGATAGGGACTGCCGATAGAAGTAAATATTAATAATTATGATATTATAAAATTTCAATTTTTAAAACTAAAATCTCCTAATAATGTTACTGCGTGTTCGGTTCGGTACGTCAACATAAAGTTGAGATCGATATATTAGAACGTAATTTATATCGGAAATGTGTATAATAATATAATACCACATCGATATCTAAATCTACATAATATCCAATATCACAAAAACTTTTGTAGAGTATAATATGTTATATTATAACGGCAACAATGGGAACGGAACAAAACGAAAACTTATCGAAACTGACTGTTATGGTTATTCGCTTTGTGTCTGCTAGCTTATAAATTTTAATTGAAAATAAAATATTCTTGTGACTCGTTAGAGTAGTATGTGAGCAAAAAAAAATTGTATAAATCAACATTATATATTGTACATCATCTGTAAATTCCTTTAGTGGTGGTAGTTAATATCATATTGGGTACTTCTTACTTATTTACTTGTGAAAACTTATTCTGTCTTACAGTGTAATAAACACGTTTTACCTAAGTTTTCCGAAGAAAAAAAAAGATATTATACATATTTTTAAATGTCGTTCAATATACCCACGTATAGCCTGACCAGAAATATATAAACTCTGCGTGGTATAGCCACTGTATCTTTTTTTACGTCAACGCATTATATACGGTTAGGTTATGTAGGGGTTGTATCGACATATTTTAACGAATATGTACTTAATCGTTAAAGATGGCGGTAACAAACGTCAGTGACCGTTGATTCACCAGATGTGACTCTTAACGATTGTTAAAATGTTACGTTAACATTGACAGCCGGTCAAGCCACTGATTAATGTTAAATATTCAAATATGGAGAGATTAGTTATACGTTTATTACTATTTTTCTAAATGGATTCAGTACTATTTAACAAATTTTTAAACAAAAGTTACACGGCAGAGGAAACCGATCCTTGTCGTGGCGGTGGGGCTCAGTAGCCTAGCACCTTGAACGAAGCGGATTGAGCCAAGGGGGCTCTTTGTAGCCCTCTTATAAGAAAAGGGGACAAAAGAGCAGGAGGCAAGGGGTGCGGATGGGAACCTCACACCATTGTACTGTCCCGACTTTTGGAGGCGTTTTTCTGTGGCGCGGGACAACCCATCTATAATAATAATAATAATTTGGGGCACCTCACCAAAGGTGGCATTGGTGCCACTCGCCGGATTTTAGTGGGTAGAGCTGCGTCTACTTACCAGCTTTCGGGCGCAGCGATCACATACCCGTCTGGCGAGACCCACTCCACCGCGGGATACCTAACAGCATTTCCCGGCGATAAAGAAAAAAAAAAGAGGAAAAAGATTTTAAGGAGAAAAAAAATCAAGTGTTTCATAAGCGTTTTTATAGTCATAACCTATTCGATGAGGAGGAATTCAGTGATAGATTCCGTGTATCTAAAGAAGTTTTAATTAATAAAAAAGCGTTTTTAATTACGAACTTAATAGAAACTGATATAAAATTTAATACACAAGAGTACAGCTTGGCAAAAAAACGTATGGAAAAAATGAGGGCGCCACTTTTACTTAGGTCTCATCGTAATATGAAAAATCAGTAAGATAATTTAATCAAATCTTTTTAAAAATAAATGTGAAACACTAAGCTTTACTCAAAATCTAGTATTTCTCGGCCAAGTATTGTCAACATCATAAGTTTTCATTTAGTAAAATATTTAGTTCCACCTGTCACCACGTCATACTCTTTTTTGCCAAGCTGTAAGTAATAAAACCTTGGAATGAGTAGTACTAGTAAAA
Source organism: Helleia helle (assembly GCA_963853865.1). Classification (NCBI taxonomy): domain Eukaryota; kingdom Metazoa; phylum Arthropoda; class Insecta; order Lepidoptera; family Lycaenidae; genus Helleia; species Helleia helle. The sequence goes on from OY971420.1 coordinate 15,449,844, forward strand.
AAGACTTACCCCAAAATTATTAAGCAAATTTGACTTATTTAAAACGGCAAACCGAACAACAATAACAGATCGTTTTTTTATGATGAAACAACGCTTCCATGTTAACAGGCGTTAAATTAGACATGTAACTATTCCCTGGTGAAGTGCCCTGCGTGGGCGCTAAAAAGAGTGAACCTCGTATCTGAGGTTGGCGCCGACCTTTCACTCCCTGCGGTCATCCGCGCGATCACCGGCAGTGAGAGTGCATGGGAGGCGGTCCTCTCCTTCTGAGAAGTCGTGATGCCGCAGAAGGAGGAGGTGGAGCGGGTGAGGGAGCGCACTGGCGCCCCTTCTCGTAGGAGGCGCGGCGACGATCGGCGGTCGCACCGCCATGAGGGACCTGTGCGTGGCCGATCGAGAGATTTGCCGCGCTCGCGTAATGTCCGTGCTATAAGGCATCCTTAAGTGTTCCCTCCTTCTACTACACTTAAGGCACCCCGCCTTAAGCGGAGTAGGAGGAGGGGACGCCACCCCCTGCCTTCAGAGGAGAGTGCCTCCAGGCACACCGTCACCGGTGTGGACCATACCATAGTTCCCGCACCAGGCCAGTACGACTAGGAGAACACCGCTGGGGTTTAGTGGGTAGAATATGCGCCCACTTTACCATCTTTTCGGGCGCAGAGAGTTCCACATAACCCTCGGGCCTGGTGGTATGCATAAGAACATTTCCCAGTGGGAATAAAAAAAATGGAGTATAGAAATTATGGAGCACCAACTGTACAAATTAAAGAGTTACCGTGACAAACCACAGGTAGCAAGTGGAAAGATTTTTGAACGTGTAAACGTCAAGAAATTACGTACAATTATTTTATATAGATAGAAACAATCCTTTCACTTGCTACCTCAGCGCCATTATGGACGGTTTTTGTTGTTTGCGAAATTTGCATTTACAGGTGGACCCTTTTCAACTTGTCTCTTAAGCAAAATAGCTCTCCTTACTTTCTGCACTCTATGCAATTTTTTTCAACGAGATTATGAAAACCATTTCCAATTGCAGTATGGGCGAGATTAATTAGAATAAATAAAATAATAGCACGAAGATATTTTTTACTTTAAATTGTTTACAATATAATAAAACTTTTAAAATAAATAGTGCAAAGTTTTTGTGTTGCTAATATCTTTTACAGATATTAGTTTTTGGGTTGCCATATGTAATTTGTAATAGAAAACTAACTGCTGTTATTCAATAGCGACCTCTAGCGTTGTTAATGGCGAATAAATCAGTTCGTAGTTGGAGTCGGTCAGAAAATATCCAAAATTCAAGATGGCCAGGTGTTGCTATGATGTTTTAGACTTTTGTCGTTAATTATATTTGTTTTGTGTGAAAATAGTGTTTTTTTCACAATGGCTGACTTAAGTGTTGATGTATCAAAGCTGCCAGATGAAATAAGAGATAAGTTAGCGGAGTTGGATTTGGAGTTGTCCGAAGGTAAAAAATGCACTTAAAGCTAGAACCGAGGGATCGATAATTGTAATTTTTTGTATTTTGAACAATTAAGTTGTAACTCATTATATTAAATATACTTTATGTGCTCTTCTTGTCACAATTTTATGACTAATACTTTTTAAAATAAGTTAGTGATCACAGCGTAATCAGTGACAGCTGATATAACGTTTGCTGTAAATAATAACTTAGTAGTAAGTAGAAGTGTGGAATCGGATTTCAATGATTATCTTATTGATATAGAAGTAAGCAGCTCACGCTTGAATTGTTATGCACTGTGTCACAGTCGGGCTCCCAAGGAATTTAATACTCTCTGTATGATGTATTTTTTACATTTTACGCAAACGAATATGTACGAAATAAATCTTAAACTTAAGAATATGTACATACATAAAATATTATATGGGGTATAAAATTTTAATCAATAATTAAACCTTTATCATTATTACTTATTTGCTATTCTTATTTAAAATAACAGATAAATAAAAAAATATTAAACTGATTGCATATATTTAACATAATTAATATTCAAATTACAAAATATTATAAGATATTAATCTAAGTCAAGTGTGATCATTACAGTAAAAATTTGTCTTATAATTATTTTTATATATTATTATGTAGAATGTATATACATCCTAAATAATCCTATTCCTTCGATTAAATTCACAGTATTTGAATGCTTGTGCTAAATAATTTATTATTTGTATTTAGAGTTCAATGTGTTACTTATTTTAATTTTATTTATATAAATACATATTCCATTATGATTTTAGTGATCATAAATTTTTTCAAGACATAGGTTTCTTCTTGACCAATTCCACTAGAGTTTTGAGTTTTTATACATTTTATGTATATATTTCTTTGTCTTCACTTATTGAGGATAATTGTCTTCATACAATATCTGGCTTACTATGTGGAATTGGTTGAAACAGGTTTATGTACTGCAATGAACAGGGAGATGTTGATGATGTGTGTTTTTATTTGTTGTTCTTATAAAGTTGGCATTGCGAATCATATTCATTATTTCATAATTTTATAATGCCTTTGCGACTTAATTCTTTGTGTTGTTTTATTTCATCCTAATATTTTTTGCTTCTTATCGTATGTGCCAAATGTTGAATGTAATTTTTCATTTTCCACTTAACAGTTTAGTCTAGTCCATTTTAAGCAGCAAGTCATAATTTTGTCTCTCATGTGTAAAAATGTGTGTTACTTTATCATACTCTTAAGAATAATTTAAAAATCAAGTCCAGGAGTGCTTATGGATATTTTTGGCTTTTTTAAACAATAAATATATCTTTAAATTAGTTACAAAAAATATACTTTTATGTAATCAAAATGCCACCTTACTTGATAGTTGATTTTTGTATGTGCTTTTCTTTATGGGTGACTGCTATCCTCCTTATTTCAAATCTCTTGAGAGAAGAAAGAGGCAGTGTGATTTATAGCACCAATACTTATCTTTTAGCGAAACTAATGAGATAGATAATTGGATCTTACGGTACATCTTCTTCTTCATTCTTACACACACATATTATGATCTTCCACTGAACACGGTCTTGGGTCAAGTGGACTGTCCAGTGCAAATAACTTTTTTACTATACTAAATTTACATTAAAATAATCTGCATCATCAATAGGTACTTGTGAACATTACATTTTTATCAATACACATAGAAACATGTTAAGAAAAATCTGTATCTGTGTCTTTAATTTAGTAACAAAAATAATCTTAATTGCAAAATTGGGAAGTGTTATAGTTATTATTATTATTTAAGGATGGGGACACCAGCGAGGCCAGACGGGTGATCAGTCCTCATTACCGGGACCATTTCACCCAAAACTGTTATAGTTAGAAGTTTGTTTATTTGTATACACATTACACTGTTTGTTCAAGTTTAATAATATATTTGGCTTTAACAATTTTTTTTGACATGTAAACAAATGATTACAAGCAGTGTTTTGATTTACAATAAATGATAAAAAAACAAGTAGCTACCTACCTATTCAAAAACTATGTATCTTCAAAAGATTGTTAGAAATATTTATCAGTATTACCACAGTTTGTGTACAGCAGGTCAATACGTTATATTATAGCTAAACGAAATTTTATGGCGAAGACACGTTTCATTAGTTAGAACTATTACCTGGGTATTTAAAACCGGTATATGTGAAGCCCAATTCACACGGTGCTCATTTTCGTGCGTATATTTTGGGTTATAAAGAAGCGCGACTCGATTATTTTGCTTGCGATGTACACTATACCAGCGATAATATACTATTCTATGTGGAAAGCATGACGCATCGACACAAACCCGTTCAACGTCGTGACGCAGTTTGACTAAGACCACGTTGTAAAACTGCGGCCTCAATCCTGTTTCTCCGTAATTGATTCCAAGCCCACTTTTTCAGTGAAAATACAATAGCAAAATCTTCATGAACAAGTTGGTAGACAATCATTGAAATTAAAATAGCACTCGATACGATTCTACTGTGTCAATGTAATAAAATTTTGGTTCAATGAGTTGATTTCAACCAACCGTCGTGCACTTTACTGATGGCACTTGTTCTGTGATAAACAAACGTCTAAAAGCATTTTTAAATAGCTCCCGATTGCGCCAGATTTTAGATGAAATATGGATTGAAGTTTCACAATGTCAGTAGTGGTTAAAAACGTTATGAATTACTGAACTCAATTGCAATTTAAACGCTTTGTTTCAATAAAACTTGTGCTTTTTTTCTGTCGCGTCTCATTACGAAAAGGATGTCGTTATTAGAACCAGCCGTACTTTTGTAGATGCAATTAAAGCCTTTGTTCGTATTAATATAACGTATGTGCTTATCACACATAAAAAGGCTAGGCACATTTATGTACATATTCTGATATGTATATAGCTATACTATTAAAAATGGAGGATGTGTTAAAACACTTCTGTTTTATGTATATAGCACATATTATAAAATTAAGTCTCTTCTGCTGTCTGATTGCTTCATCGAGCATATAACCGCATAGAGTAGTAATGTGAGCCATAAAAATCCGAAAGTGATCAGTGATTTGTCTCTGATGTAATAGCAATTCAACCAATCAGTGTTTGTATGTACGTCCCATCGGCCTATCATCCATCAATGGACATCGCCCATCAGTCGGTCAATCAGAGTGCAGACCCGGCGCAGCGTTGCAGCACAAATTTAATTAAATTTGTCGTAATTTTTTTTCATACAAAACACATAACTACCGCTATATGCTATTTCGGTTATATGAGCGAAAATAAATTCAAGTGCGTAGGTATTCCTATGAAACCATTTTTTTTTCTTTTACGCCAGGAAATGCTCTGAGGCATCCCGCCAGGCGGGTATGTGGAATGTGTCGGACTCGCTGCGCCCGAAAGATGGTAAGTGGACGCAGCTCTACCCACTAAAACCCGGCGAGTGCCACCAGTGCCGCCTTGGTGAGGCGCCCCGGATCTGTTAAGCTAACAGGGCACCTTGACGGCTAGTCAGTCCCACAAGGGACCGACGCCACCTCCACAGAGGGGTTGTCCCGCACCAGAGCACAACCCCTCCCAACGTCGGGACAGTACAATGGGGTGAGGTTCCCATCCTCACCCCTTGCCCCCTGTTCATTTGTCCCCTCTTCTTATAAGAGGGGTACAAAGAGCCCCCTCGGCTCAATTAGCTTCGCCCAAGGTGCTGGGCTCACCCTAGGCTACTGAGACCCATCTCCACGTCAAGGCCTGAACCATGGTGGGGATGCCTATGAATCCCGCCTTGGGACTCACTCCCCCTCGGGATGCCTCAGAGCATTTCCCGGCGTAAAAGAGAAATAATAATAATAATAACATTTACTAGTGAAAGACCACTTAACAAATATTATAGCAAGTGGAATAAATTTTGTTTCAAAGAAATAGCTAACAGATTAATTAGTAAAATTCACTCTCTTAGCTCTATAAGAACAGCACTTTGTGGGCTTATCAAATACAAAAAATAGTCCGTTAAAAATACAGCTTGGGTTAAAATATTTTTTTTTGTGTCTACCTGAGCGAGCCCGTGACAACCATAAAATTTTAATTTCTCGAGAAACCCTTTAATACGTTTGCGGTTTACGGACGGAAGTAGCACAGGAACCGTTCTTAAACATGTGTAGGGTTAAAAAATATTACTAGCAGACCCGGCCACGCGTTGCTGAGGCTAAGATATACGTTAAAATATTAGGTCTTTACCTATGAAATTGCCGTTTTGTATGAAAAAATTTAAACGAATTTTTGTCATGTATTTTTTATTTGTATTAATCGAAGTAATCACCCATGCAATCAATGCATCTTTGCCAACGCAGTGGCAGTTTATTGATGCCCTTCTTAAAGAAATCAGCTCGACGGGAGGCAACGAATTCTTCATGATGAATTCAATCATTCTGTGATGAATTACACCGGCGCTAGACCACCAAAAAGTGACCATCAATTTCCTAGGGGTAAGTTTTCGTTTAGGGCATTGTTTAGGTGCTGAACCAGAATCCAACCAACTTGCTGAGCGCTTGCGGTTATCAAACAGAATCCATTTTTCATCGCAGGTAACAACAATGCGGTTCAAAATTCCTTCATTTGTGCGTCTGTTGAGCAGTGCAAGGCACGTCTCGACGCGTAGGTACTTCGCGCTCGCGATCATTGAGTTCGTGGGGCACCCATTTGTCAAGCTTTTTTACGTTGCCTATTTGACGCAAATGGACCAATATTGTTTTAACGCGAACGTCGAAAGCTGCTGATAATTCAGCCGTAGATTGTGTATCATCAGCTTCCACAATCGCCTTTAATTCGTCATTGTCGACCAAAGTCTTCGGATGACCGCGAGGTTCATTTTTCAGGTCGAAATTTCATTTTTTGCATTTCAAATTGCATTGGTTTGTAGTGTTAGCTCCGTAAACGTCGTTGATGTTGCGTGCCGCTTGTGCCGCGTTGCTGCCACGACGGTCCTCATATTCCATTATTACTCGAATTTTTATCGTATTCATGATGACGGAAAAGATTGAAATGCGATGAAAATGTAACACTAATCAATAAACAAATGACTACATTTTGAAAAAGCATTCCATGTTTTTAAAATAAAATTAATTTGAAATTAGAATTCTTAGCCAATCAAAAATTATTTTGATTTGAAATGGCCAGTACTGCAGAACGGCAATTTCATAGGTAAAGACCTATTATATTGTAGTAAACTATTCAATGCGGTAAAATTATTATATTTTTAATTGAGAGATATATCTCTCAAATTAGATCAAACTGCACACAGTGTGCAAAATTTGGTTAAAATCGGTTCAGTAGTTGAAGAGTTCATCGCGGACAAACAACGTGACACGTAATTTTTATATATAAAGATATTCACAGTAGCGGTGGAAGAAATACACTATGTATTGTGTACTTGTTCCACTGCTACTCCGAACACTGCTATCGTGTCTACCCTGGCGCAATACGAGTCAGGCAAATTCTAGTTGTTCGATGAACTCGGATCTTTACATGACTACATGAAATCCGGAACTGTTAAACCTAATGAAAACACGGAGGAAAAACAGTATATAAAACAAGAGGTGGAAACTTAGTCATTCCGAACCACATATCTAAGATAGAAACGACGTTTGCCTTATGCTCCTTAAAGGGCGAGGGGTCCATAAGGGATGAATGGGTACAAAATTAAATGACTTATAGGGAGCGGAGAAAACGGAATTACCGTAGAACAGTAGGTGCTTTGTAGTTTTAATCCCGTATGTCTTGTTTGCTTTTTGATCTTTCTGATTAGCAAATCTGTCTAGCTGTATTTTTTTAAACGCTTATTTTAAGGGTTCCCTACACTACAACCAACTTGTAATCTATTATGGTATTCAGTAATACAGAGTTTCAGTTCTAAGTATGGGGACCCCCAAAATTTATTGTTTTTTTTCTACTTTTGTGTCAAAATCTTAATGCGGTTCACAGAATACATCTGTATACACTTACCAAGTATCAACAGTATAGTTCTTATAGTTTCGGAAAAAAGTGGCTGTGACATACGGACGGACAGACAGACAGACAGACTTGACGAATCTATAAGGGTTTTTTTTTGCCATTTGGCTACGGAACCCTAAAAAAACATCAAAATAGTGTATAATGGAAGATGAAATATATTTTATCGTGGTATTATTTCTATCTTCTTTCTTTACTTTCAAAATGTTTGGTTTCTTCAAAAGATTATGTAATCAATTTTCAAACTAAGTAAATACAGTTTTAGTTACATTTGGAAGTGCTAAGTGAACGGCGTGCGCACGATGTAAATGTTTGTCCTAAAAATTTATACATCGCTTTCGTTTTATCGTATTACGAAAATAAATAACTTCTCTTGTCGAACAATAACGGTTATTTTCATATTTGACCATCTCCTAACAGTGGCTGGTGACCAGATGTTGATATCTGTCTAGTGACTTTGTATCTTAGTTAAATAGGTAAACTTCCACCCAAAGGTCACCTTATAGTAAGTGGTCAATGTCTTATGGTTGAATGCGATTAGTTACAATTTATTATGGCAGGTGAGGCAAATAGCTAAAGGGATTTTTGTTGCACTTTGCCCACAAAGATTAGGTTCGTTTGGTTAGAGACAAGTTGAGACGCAATAGTTATATTGTGGGTAGAATATAAGTACTTGGAATATTATTGCATTGGTATATAGACTTAATATAGCATTGGCAAGACAAAGCATATTTCACTGCTGGGAATAATAATTATTATCCTTAAGGTTTTTTAAATTGAGATGTATTTTGTCAATTTTTTTTTATGTTTCGAGTTATATATGTGGAATGTATGTATGTAATACTGGATAGGCGTAACCATAAATAAACAAAAATTAAATCGGATTATTTATAATAGTCCCTTTTGTATTACAAATCTTAAATTCAGGAAAGTCCCACAAAGTGACGCATGGGACTATATATCATGTTTGTTCGACGTTCGAGGGCGTTAGGCATATATTTTCACCTTTGCCCTGGCTCAAAGGCCGTGTGCAGACAAAAAGCATAAAACCTCCGACAAAGAACAAATTCCGATGATGTTCCCCGTAGTGTTTTATTTATCTGCCCTTTGACATTTTAATATTGATCCCCTCTTCAAAGAAACTTTTAAATGCTATTTTGTATGCATGCGTATCTATATTTTTATGACATTGCGATTTCTAACTAAGCTGTGCTGCTGTTCTGCGAAGTGTTGTAATTTTTACCCAGCTTATGATTGCTTTTAATAATCATCATCATCTATCATATTATTATATTTTCTAAGTTATGATTGTTTTTAATGATCATCACCACCGAACCACTGGTTCCCAGCTGGATATGGGCCTGTAGATTAACCATTGACACTTCCACATAGTTAATGTCCAATATTATGTTCCATACTCTATTTATTCCAGTCCCCCGCGCTGAGCTATTACGTCAATAGGTTAATATCCAATTAGGATGAACGGCAACAAGCACACTTATTGCAGATGTTCATTGCCGGCAGTTATATATTGAATATCAAATAATACTCTTACCCGTACAATCCTGAAGATTGACCTCTTTCAGTGAACGACAATATTCTATTATTCTCCAAGTTAGATCTGTACACAGATTTTCTTATCATGTTAGAGGTTCATTCACAGCTCTAGTGCTGAAGTCTATTCCGCCGACCATGAGTTTTTGCCGTGTTTTGCTAGATTTTCATTCAACGTTTCTCTTTACGTAATTTTTATTATTTGTAATGTAAATACTGTTAAGAATAAACAGCACAATAAAAAAGAGTGCAATGCAAATATGGGAGAATTTTTTAAAATTTGATAGTTGTTTGCTTTCATTCCATAAAATTCATAATTATTACTTTAACTATTGAATTCACTTTTCTACACATTTTTGTTTCGCTCTCCTACCACTTGCGTAATCAGATCAGATGTTCCTTCGAAGAAAGAGATAGAAAATTCTTTTACATTGCTCAATTAAATCCTCTATCTAGTATATATGTTCCCTTTATGGGTTTTTATATGCCTTGACAGTAATAGAAAAGCCTTCTAGAAGTTATTTTTAAAGGATATGCATGATTGCATATCTTAGGTTGATTTACAAATTAATCATGCATTTTATTTTTTGAACATGAATTATACGTAGAGATGACTCGTTACTTCGCCTGTTGTTTGTAATGTTCTATTTTTAGCATGGACGTAATCCTATTCTACATTTCATATTAATGCATTCATATTTTATACAAGCAATGTATAAAAGTAATCAAACAATATTTTCAAAAACATTATTTACACAAAGTTTTTGAAAAGATTGAACATTTTTATTTCTTGTATTTCAAGTTATAGTTTTGTCAATTTTAGTTTAGGTATGGGACTGGTCGTTACGTCTTGCTTCATCTTTATTAATTTTAATAGCATTTATTACTATTTAAGTTTTCCTTCAATTGATCCGGCTGTCTAATTTTAATATCAATATTTGTATATCATGTGTATTTTTTCATTCACACGGGTTATATTAAGGGGATAGGATGTAACATTGATACTTTTTAATTTCTATAGCTGTACGTCGTTGTATTCATAGAACACCCTTTGTTAAAAGGTAAAACGTGTAATACATTTCATTTCAAACTCAATATACGTTTGGAGTTGACGAACCGACTCTAAGAACTATTTACTAATTACTGTATACACTATACAGTAAGTAATAAAAATAAAGTAATTATAAAGTTACTGTATGCTCAGTATTGCGTGCAGTTCCATTCAAGTGGATTTTGTTATTTTATAATTGGTTTTAGTTCTTATTTCGTTTACTTTAACAATAAAAAAACGAAATAACAAATTTATCGCATAATTGTATTGAAATCATAATGATAGAAATAGATAAAAAAATTCAACAGAAAAATTTAAAGTAAGGGTACCTGTTTTATACTGTTGTCGTCTTGGACACGAGTCTCTATTTAAAATTGACTATAAATTTAAATAACGTATAATTTCTACAGAATCATGTCATTTAGAGATGATTGAAATCCCAAGAGTTACATGTGACAGGTCATCTATCTCACCAGCGATCTACTACATACTTAATGCAATAGAACTCTCTAATAAAGCTATGAAATAATGAAATATAGGAATATAAACGCATATCTGCCTGACCAAATCTAAATGAAGCTTCTTAATTTTTTGTTTGAGTGTCATATTTAGCGAATAACGAACTGTGCTCTCATATAATAGGTCTTTACCTATGAAATTGCCGTTATATATATATATATATATATATATATATATATATATATATATATATATATAAAATAAATGTAAACCAATATGTAAAGAATTTAATATCTTAATCGGTTTATAGGTCACAATAAAAACATACATCCAAAACTAATGGTAAAAATACTTTCGTCTAACTACTCGTTACTTTCGGTTGTTGTTTATAACGATGAAATATGTCACCAGGGCATGCTATGAATAGTATTGCCGCATAACTCTAAAAATAAAGTTACGGAACCCTACACTACGTGTTGCAACACGAACTGACTAGTTTTGCTTGAGTTCTCTTTTGCAGTCTTTGGCTCCTACTTGTCTGTATAATGCAAGATATTTTATGGTTCGACCACAGAAAAAATAATAGTAGTACATAGTTCGATACCAAAAAAGTTCTTGTAGTCGGTGACCTTAAAATGAGCATTTAGTTTTAAATAGTCTGGTGATATAATTACCTACATATTGTCTGTCACAGAAATGTGTTATTGAATCCGTAATTTTTCATACACTTATACAATACACGCAGGATGATAATTATTAATTAATATTCAAAATAGTATAAAATAAGTATTCTGTGATTATTCTGCACTAATACGCGGCGTAATGACTGTTTGATGCGCTATCATTAGACGAACGTGATTGTTACATTAAATAGACCTATGTAATATGTATATATGAAGTGTTGGTCGGCCATTAACTAGGTGAGAAGACGATCTCCGTGCGGTGTCCGATCCGTGTTGGATGCGAGTTGCAAGTGTCACAAGTCGTGACTCGTGTTGGCGTTCATTGAGCAGCGTTACGTTCAACAGTGGACGGATAGATGATGCATATATTATGTCTTACCTTGCCTGAGTATTGAACTACATATATAACCAGTTTTTGTTTATTTGTATGAAGTTAAACGCGACCTTTAAAATTAAATGAACATCGTGGGATAATAATAATGACAAGAATTTACTTACTTAAAATCAAATAAGATAAAAAAAAACTTGCTTATTTCTCCTGTGAAACAGCTTTGCTGTATTTCGGAGAGAAGGGCAAGACAGGCAGTGTAATAACTGGCACCGAGACTTAACATCTTATGTCTCAGGATAGGCAACACATAAATGAGTTGCCTGGGCTCGTTCCAGGTATACTATTTTATGTTCATGGGCGACGTTGACCACTTACCATCAGGTGGTACGTTTGCCAGTTTGCCTATCCAACTAACATAAAAAAAGAAGCAAAACTAACCCTCTGATAGTCTTGTAAGAATTTGTTATTTTTTTTGTTAACAAATCAAAAGCTACAGATGAATTTATAAATTGAAAATGTTCCATTTATACCTAATTATAGTAAAGACATTATTTATTTAAAAAAATTGGTTGTCTTCTAAAGTTGGTTTACGGGCGATAGTTTAACGTGCTAAAATGATAGCATAACAAAACGAAGGCGTACAATGAGCGTAACGGGACAATGAGCGTTACGCGACAATCACGCGACATTTCACGAAAATGCAGTCGACGTTCATCGATTTATTAATTATTAGACGTTGTCACGTCAAAAGTTTCCTACCCTCGGATTCGATTCGATACCAGCCAGCATCTAACAGGTCTAATATTCACGAAATCTATTTTATTATTTTACTAATTTTTGGCTCCATAACATAATGAGATTTGGCGAGATTCTTGTTTTAACTTTCCTTTTGCACTGACCATCTGTTCTTTGGTCTAGATACTGACAATTTATAAGTAAAAACCATAAACTCGATGGTCACGTCACAAACAAGATAGCAACGAGAATATGTTTGCTATGATATCCTTTACGCTATCTTATCTTTTTGTACGACACGATTAGCTAGTACCAGTACCTACATGTAACCTATATTCACAAAAATCAATATTCTAATTAATACTAGCGCAATAGGTTTGTAACAGTACTATACTATGTATATAGATATATACTCTGCTTTGTACCTTTTGAAAAGGATGTAATGTATGCAAGCGTAATAAACCACGATGGTATTCGATCTCACATATTTTCGATTACTTTCATCTTTTGACATGTAATTCTGGGTCTGGGATTTGGGTTGGCCTGGGTCTGATGGCAATGAGTCATAATATGACAGGTACAGATCAGATGTAAGTAATTGCATTTGTTTAAATTATACAATTTTATACAGATATTCTAGTTCAAATGGCAAAATAGAACTTAGCTACATTTAGAGTATTGACCATACATGTTCAAGGATTTTGTATAATAATAATATCTATACACCACTATACGCTAATAATATCTATACGCGTTCACACCACGTCAATCTGGTCCCGTGGTATGTTTTCAAAGAATTAGTGTTACGGGTACCAGACAACGGAAATGTTTTAATACTTTTATACTATACATATAATATTTAAGATTTTTATTATACAATGCACATCCATAACCCACCAACATGGAACACAGAAACTTTTTGTTGCCTGGCGAGATTCGAATCCGCTACCTCTGGTTTGAGCGCCAACGCGTAAACCATTGAGCCAAAGAAGTATAAGTCACTATTTTATCATTTGCGTCAGTTGCTTTAAGTGTCTTCAGTTTATTCAGCTTAATAATAAGCAAGTTAAATCGAATGTAGGTCACACATTGATGACCACAACTATTGCGAGGATTCAAAATGTATAGGTTTTTACGCTCAGTGTCACTTATTTGGTTTATTAACAATTTTACAAAATTTTACTTCATAATATAAAACATATTTTTAATGTCAAAGTTCTTTTGCTTTCAACTTTATTTAATTTTGAACGAATGAAACAGATTTTTCTCGTAAAATACGCTGCGTTCGTTAGTTTCAGTTCGTTGAATAAACCTTTATGTTTCGCAGGTATCAATATATAAATAACACTGCTTGACTTTCATATCACTCGCGTAATTTAGTTTTTTCCCCTGCTTCATACAGTTTCATTGCAAATTCTTTAAATTGGAATTATTTAATAAAAAAATGTTTAATAATTACAATAATTGTCAGTGCATCAGCAAATAAAAATGGCTAACATTATATCCAAGTGGATTTGAGACCTAAAGTGGTGACTAAAATAAAAACATTTTACAAAAAATTAAAACCGACTTCAAAAATACTAAACTAAAAAGTAATAAAATAACTGTTTCTTGAATTTTTGTGCTTACAACTTATAATCAACTTAATTTTCTACTAATGTACAAACTTTGCGTTTACCACGTCATTATAGTTTCTTTTGGAGTCGGTGTTAAAGAAAAAAAAGGCCTATGTTCAGCAGTGAACGGATAAAGGACTATGATGGTGATGATGATGATTACGATGATGATGATGATGATGATTACGATGGTGATGATGGTGATAATGATGATGATGATGATTATGATTACAATGACCGCGACATACTATGGTGTGCTACCAAAGCATCTTATAAAATTGTTACATCGACAAGTAATAAAATGAGCATATCGTCGAGGTAAAAGAAACCATCCAAATGGGCGTTATTGGAAATAACTAAAAAACGGCTTGTCAGATCTTGATAAAATTAATATGGCACCAAATTGGAAGCACCAGCTTTCAAACAAAAAAAAACAACCATCGAAATCCATTCACAAACGGCGGAGTAATCGTGTCACATACATACAAAAAAAAAAGAAAAACATACAGACGAATTGATAACCTCCTCTTTTTTTGAAGTCGGTTAATAATGTTTCTTAAGTGGAGGGCAAGGGATCGGCCGTCTTGGCGTTCATTGAGGGAGGTCTATGTTCAGCAGTGGAAGGATAGAGGCTGATCATGATGATGGTGAAGTGGAGGGTACACGTACTCCGGAACCGATCTGGTAGATCTGGTAGATTGGCCTGGATGATCACCCACCTAGTTGCAACTGCACTAGCAGTTTCCATGAGCTTGTTTACTAAACTTGTATTGTTAAGACGTAAGAAATACTAATATAATGAAACCAGCTTGGAGACATGGGGATATTTGTTATATTTAATTGTGTGTTTTGCTAAAAATAGGAAGTTTATTATTCATTTAGTAATTCCAACAGTGTTTGATGGGAATAATTCGTTTAAGAAGATGATCTATGTTTTAATACAAATACAAATGATATAGGCTGCTTAGAGATTTCACAGCTCCCGACTAGCGATAAGTCGAAATAATCTTAGAATTCTCTGTGTGTTATTTAAAATGGAATGCTTTCAAGCTTGGCCGATAACGAATAAATACTGATCTTATATTTAGCCATGGGATGTGATCAATCTAGGGTTTTTAATTTTTATACTGTTTTAATTCCTTGTCGTTTTTGGATAGGTGTAAATATTATGGAAGATAATACTTTAACATTACTTAAACATATTTTAATAATAATCTATCTACCAATGACATCGTTTTGTATGTCAAATATACAATCAAATATATCAAACATACAGACAGCGCTTGCATATAATCAGGCTATAAAAATCGGAAGTCAGTTTTAAAATTCAGGTCGACTGCCATTGAACAATGCTGCTACACATGGCAGAGCTACAAAACCTCTATGTACTCTAAATCACTCCGTAATACGAAGACGCTAGATATCATTTTTATACGCCATGCTTTGAGATGTAAATCTTGAAATACATGATGGCGCAATAGAACGTGTATATAAAAAATAGATGAAAAACATCATTACAATCGGCATAGGTAAATAAAAATAAGGAATTGTAAAGTAATGACTGAAGTTTATTTTGTGAAAATAACATCCTCCAAATGATGATCCTCTCTTCGGCGGCACTCCTCTAAATGCGAACGAGAATTATTAAAAACTTTCCTCACTAACGCTGGGTGGGGTATGTAGTTGCTGCCATTTCACCACAGATATTCTTCTTGATCTGAATAATGTTTTTCCGATTATTACTATAGACTTTGTGTTTGAAGTATCCCTATAAAAATCAAGGAGACGTCAATATTGGACCACGGGGGCCATGGGATTAGATATTACCCTTTTGAATTCAGTCTGTCTGGGAACATCTGTCCACCATCACAACCACCATGGAGTCATTTGACGTTTGACTCCGTCTTGTTGAAACCGAAAGTCCTAGAATTCACTATTCTTGAAGTTTCATGTTCTGGAGACAAAAACCCTTTAAATATCGCAACATAGCGTTCGGTGTTAACAGTGACGTTTCGTCCCACATATTTTCCGAGAAAACCGGTCAAGTGCGAGTCGGACTCGCGCATTATATATACAACATTAGACGCGTCATATGTGAACCCCCCTTAAATATTGACTTTATTCTGTTTTATTTGTTGTTATAGCGGCAATACAAAAATATCATCTGTGGAAATTTCAACTGTCTAACTATCACGGTGCATTAGATACAACTTGGTGACAGACGAACGGACGGACAGCGAAGTCTTAGTAATAGAGTTCCGTACCCAATGAGTAAACATTGGGTACGGAACCCTAGAAAAGGACCGATTATTCCTCTGCCTGAGATTTCTTTCCATACCGTTAGTTTATGACTATACTAGCTGTTGCCCGCAGCCTCGCCCGCGTTAAATTAAATTCACAGCCGTATACGGATTGATGATGATTATTTTTATAGCCTAAGTTACTCCTTGGAACTTTAGCTATCTGTCAGTGAAAGTCCCGTCAAAATCGGCCCAGCAGTTTCCGAGATTAGACCGAACAAACAGACATACAAAAATGGTAAAAAATGCTATTTTGGTATATACGTACCGTTTTTCATTTTTATTTAGTAAAAAGCGGTTATTTTAATATTACAAACAGACACTCTAATTTTATTATATGTATAGATTGTGGTTACTGGTGTTTGAGTTTAGAATTCTCACTGTTCCAGTAAATAGTAGGTAATGATAATTTTGAGGTATACGAACGCATTGATATGGAAATGGGTTTCATCAGAGAAAATTATTGTTAAAATTGAAAAAGCGTTTAAGCATTTCATTTAAAAAAAATACTTTAATTTATTCTCAAAACAAATATGTTTAGAGATACGGCTGATAAGGTGAACTTTTATAGATAGCATTTGATGTGGTTTGACTGACCGATTGACTTGACTCGACCCTATAAATGTTATCAGTGTACAATTTAAATACAGCTTTGGTGTCCATGATTTGCTTCACACTTCCTCGCTTGGATATTTTGTTTCTAGTCCACGGTGAACGTTGAATCGTCTTAAAAGAGGATATGAATTGTTACGTCGTAAACAAATTGTGAGTGAGCGACGATGGCCTAGTGGGTATGGCCGAGAGGTCCGGGTTCGATCCTGACCCCCTGAGATCTAGAAATAGGTTTTTCTAAACTTCTACGTGCACCTGAACATGAGACCATCGCTTGCTCGCCTACATGCCTCACGACGTTGAAAGTCTTTGAAGTGGTGTACCATTCACCAACCCGCATTGGGCCAGCGCATCGGTGAACTATGGCCTTAAACCCTTCTCGCCTGATGACCTATATTAATTTGATTTACAAAATTTAATGACGTCTTACTGGATATCAGTAAGGATATATATATATATATATATATATATATATATATATATATATATATATATATATAGGTATTACATATTTTTATAATGAAGATGTTTGCTTAGTTAAATTTAGATAAATAAAAAAAAATCGGTTTCTATACAAATGTCTCAGCTGAACTTCAGAATAAACTTAGATATACCCGCGGCATTGCTAACTGTACATACTGAAAACAACTACTAGAAATATTTAGAAAAATTATATTTTAGAATTCTATTATCGTTTGATAGCGAGAAAATGTAAAACATTTTAACACAGTTTTTTTCTGTCATTACCTATTATTATATATTTTAGTGAATACTTGCGGTTACTGCCAAAACCTACAGTTTAATGATGCCCATTGAACAAAACTCTAGAGTCTTTCCCTGGAATGTTAATTAACACAATTAAAAAATCTGTAAACAGTATTTACAGATTAACATATTTTTAAATTACCGTTAATGTTTATTTATTGATTTAATATTATAATGATTTTATTCATCCTTATTCATAATATATGACATTATATTATACAGTCTAATTACATTGCTGTTTATATCGATATATATTAAAGTGCACTGAATATTAAAATTCGCAACGACACTAGAACGTACACACTTTCCCTGATCCATAATATAGAGGGTGTACTGGTACTGGTAACACTAGCATCGACCCACTTATTGTAGTAGCTATAGATTTCCTGCAGTGACTAATTATCTTCAAGCATATAAGTGTTTTCGTCCTGTAGAAATCTGTCTTAATTTTGCATTTAATCAGTGAATTATTCAAATAATGGCTATTTGATTTGACTATCGGTCGGTTATTGAAGATATTTGTTTGCTGTTTGTTCTCTGTAGCGTTTTGATGTGTTAGATCTTGTGCGTAGAAAATATTATGTATGTAAAATATTGTGATACGTAAAATAGAAAATTTATGGTATGTATACATTAAGCAATAAAATCACTTTATAAAAGGCCAATAAAATTGATTGATACTTTCAAAATAAAGTAGATGTAATTAATTTTAAGCAATATTTTAAGAAATATATGCATTTCAGATTTTTTATAATTGTTTTATTTATTAAAAATTAAAATACATATAGACAACAATTATTTATTATATATTTGTCAGCTGTCTAAGTAAACAGGAAAACCAATTGTTTATTTATTTTAAAATCGAAATTCATAATATTATATTCTATACAAATTCCTATCTCAAAGATTCTATACGTATTATTTATGCTAAAACCGTATGAGTATTTTTTTTACCATAGACAGCTTTTCATCTTTGACTAAACAAAAAACAGGCAGAAAACCTCTAAAAGCATTGAAAATAAATAACTAGAGAAATTAGGATAAAAGAAATTAATAAGAGCGTTAAAATGAAATAAGAGTCATGGCTCACGGATGGTGTTCTACGAAGTGAATCGACGATAGCCGCAAATTGCTCAGCTTCATTTCTATTCATGGCCTTTCAGGGAATTAAACCTTTTTAAGGAAAAAATAAGCAAAAGATAAATATGCAAGGTTTGTAGGAGTAATGAAGTTAAATCTGGTTATACTATCGAACTAGTAGACTGAGTAAACCCCCACCATGGTTCATGCCTTGTCGTGGCCGTGGGGCTCAGTAGCCTAAGGTGAAGCTAGCGCCTTGAGCGAAGCAAATTATTTATACCCGGCGAGTGCCACCAATGCCGCCTTTGGCGAGGTGCCCCGGATATAATAAACAAACAAGGCACCTCGACGGCTAGTCAGTCCCTCAAGGGACCGACACTACCTCTACCGAGGGGTTGTCCCGCACCACAGAACAACCCCTCCCAACGTCGGGATAGTACGATGGGGTGAGGTTCCCACCCTCGCCTCTTGCCCCCTGCTATTTTGTCGCCTCTTATGAGAGGGGTACAAAGAGCCCCCTCGGCTCAATTAGCTTCGCCCAAGGTGCAGCGGCCAAGCCAGCAGGTCAAGGCCTGAACCATGGTGGGGTTATAGCCAATGTCCTAATCCAAGGTATAAGCCATTTAAGCTTTCAGCCGATTCAGTTCAGCAGTTTTGCCGTGAAAGATTAACATCCAAACAACCAAAAACAACAACTTACAAACTTTCGCCTTTATAAATATTGATAAGATATAATAAATAATAAGGTTTATGATTTTTTTGTTTCTATGTTTGTCAAATGTGTTAATTGCAATATTTCAATTGGTGGCCTGTTAAAACCACGGGATGTTTCCCGTAAATTATTATAATATCCTATAATTAGGATTATACCTTATTATCCCCTATTATTATATCTTAAGATTGAAGTAGGTATATTTTTAATTTGTCCAAATAAGAAATCACTCCTAATAAGGGGGATAACGCGTTCGAATTTCAGCTTACGCGAATGTTTGATCAGGTGTTACGAACGCTGATAAGTAGGAATGAGATTTTTGAGGATTCATTTTTTTTCCTATGACGAGTTTGTTAGTTTGTCATGATTTAACTCAGACTAGTAGAGCGATTTGAGGGGTTCATTCACCACTTGAAAGCTAAATTATCCCCGAGTAACATAGGCTTTATTATATGTTCTTTCGTCATATTCATAAAATCCACGATAGTATGCACCTAGCTATTATAGTTAAGTCACAATAACAGTTATCGGTGGGAGGGAATCGCTGTCCCGCGCTCCCGGCTGCATGGGTACCACCATCTTGCTTGTTTCTCCCGTGAAACAGCTTTGCTGTGTTTCGGAGAGAAGGGCAAGACAGGCAGTGTAATTACTGAAACCGAGATAGATATATAGATGAGTTGCCTGTGCTCGTCCCAGGTAAACTAGTTTATGTTCATGGGCGACGTCGACCACTTACCATCAGGTGACACGTTTGCCAGTTAGCCTATCCAACTAACATTAAAAAACAAGTTACTGTAAGAGGTAGTGCCATGCTGCCTTTCAGCTGAATTGGGCCGGCACGACCGGGGTGGTACCTCTCGCTCACATAACACCGGCGTCAAGTGACAGCTATGCTGTCGCGTTTCATGTTGTTTGTGACTTTCCGGCGGCTATGCATCTGCATAATCTATGGTATTGCGGATGTCTATGGGCGTCGATTATCGCCAAAAGGCTTAGACTGCTCGTTTGCTCTGCTATGCTATGTAAAAATAAAAGATTTTGTGTTTTTAAAAGAAACGACCTCTGTGGCTCAGTGGTAAGCGCGTTGGCGCTCAAGCCGGAGGTTGCGGGTTCGAATCCCGCCAGGGAACAAAAATATTTTCTGTGTTCCTGGGTCATGGATGTGTATTAAATATGTGTATTATATAATAAAAATCTTAAATATATTTCCGTTGTCTGGTACCCGTAACACAAGTTCTTCGAGAACTTACCACGGGACCAGATTGACGTGGTGTGAAAGCGTCCATAGATATTATTATATTATTATTGTTATATTTTTAAGTTTAAATATAAGCGGAATTTAATACCTATTGGTGATATTGGTATCAGGATAAATCCTTATCCATTTCAATTTTTTTGATAAATAAGGATGATTATTTACGTGCAAGTTCCACTTTAATTTATTGGGATCGGACTTTTTAATCGACTTCTAAAAAAGAAGGAGATTTGTATGTTTTTTTTAAGTTTGTTCGGGCATAACTCGGTCATTTTTTTTAGAAATTATATAAAAATTCTCTAAGTAAGAAAAATGTAACGATTTAGTCACCCTGAAAAAAATTGGTAAGTTAGGTTGTATGAGATAATCTTCGAAACATCTCATCTGATTGAAAATAATCTTTAATCAATATAACGCTTCATTATCACTGAGTGACGTAGGCAATAAAAATTATGATCAACCTCCGAATACCGCTGTAAATATAAATATATAATTTATATAGGTATGTACACTGGCTGTTTTATCGATCCATTTAGTAAATTAGACAAAATCCTTTTCATATTTTATGGTCATAAGTATATAATTATGCACATAACTAATATCCAACAGCTACAGTGTCAAATACATATGAAAATGTATAAAATAAAAGGAATAAATTATAGTTTATTTATTTATTTTCCAATATCCTACTAATATTAGGCGAAAGTTTAAATGTACGTTTGTTACTCTTTCGCACAAAAACTACTAAATGGATTTTAATGAAACTGCTATAATGTGGCTTATATATCAGAGTAACACATATGCTATAATTTATAAAGATGTTATCTGAATTTCCCTAAATCTAATCCTGCGTAGACGAAGTCATGGGCACCAGCTAGTAGGTTCATAGTTCTGCGACGCTATCCCCCTGTTTCGCACAGCACCGTTCAATATATAACAGTGTGAAGTGTCTCATATTAAACTCATCGGTATTATTAGTCAGCAAATATATTATGCATTCATTTTTTGCAGGTGACATCACACAAAAGGGATATGAGAAGAAACGCACTCGGCTTCTGGCGCCGTTCCTCGTTCAACAACAGCCCCAGGGTAAATATACAATCAATTTTCATATAGAATATAGCCGACAGCCGCTTCTAACCCTGTTGTCTGAACTAATTACAAAGTGTTATAATAAGACCCGCGAGTACTGGCTTCGCTTCTAAATTCTAATTACTCATACATACTTGGTGACGTCACATGTTCGAACAATCCCCAGTACTTACGAGTCCAAGGTCGTAGCAGAGGCGTCGCCGGGGTCAAGTGTCAATTAGTTGCAGTCGATGAATGCTGGACACTCGCGAAGCCATCGAGATCTAAGCTCATGTATGTCCCGATTCTCCAACAAGAGTCAAACGGGAGGTCATTTGCAATCTGGACTCAATCACAAATTTAGAATGCCGAACTATATTTAGACACATAATTGTAATTAAAATTCTCTGCCGGTACATGAAAACAACATTCTGGCTATAAATTGTTTTCTGTATAATGCTTATATCGGCCCTGAATATAGAGTTGTTAAAATAATTTGTTTGACCTCCCACTATTATAAAAACACATGATGATTAAGTGAGAAGTCGACCGTAACAACTTTACCTGCCAGAATTGCTATAATCTAACTTACAATATAAATTAATATATGTTACCCTAAATAAATTAAGATTTTTTCCATACTATGTCCTTGTTACCTTGCATGTATAATCCTCGAGGTACATTCATAAAGTTATTATGTGATTTTTTAATATCATGAAGGTTTTGCATATAATGCATCCTTTGTAAATAAATTAATATGTGTGTTAATTTTGCACTTATCGCTACAAAATGTCCAGCATTTATCGACTATTTTTTATTTTATGTTTTTAATTTTTATTAATTTGCTAAACGTGTATTATTTATGGTTTAGTTAGCCGGTGACACGCACACGTCAACCACATTTTATCTCACAGGTACCTCATGATAGCACGTTACCACGTTACCGCACTTAATGATTGGCACTCTCAAATACAACCGCTTCATGCTTGATGCAACACCGGATCAATACCTAGTGTTTAAAACCATGGTCCTATCTAGACGAGTATAGTTTGTATTTTATATCTTGGGTATTGGGAGAAATAATTTTTAGATTTCAAAAAATCATGAAAATATCTGTTTATCGATTTTAAATAGTAAGTATACAAATCTAGGTTTTAGGATTCTATTAATACAATGTATGCTTCTAACAATGTAGAAAATTAATTAGGTGTGGTCGCATAATGCACATGCAAAGGTATAAAAATAATAACAAACCCCTGAAACATACTGACTAATAACTGATCTCATAGAGCGTTCCGCTTATGTAATTAGAAGAGGAGATCTTGTGGTTAGTTGGAGGCAGGCAGATGACCGTGTGTATTCATGGCCGTAATATAACAAACGAAGATTATATTTTGCCGTAACATTTTTTCTAAAAAAATATAGGATGTAATTATTTTTTATAATATGAAGGCATATGCTGTTCACAACCTTGTCTTGCACAATCATCTCGGAACGATTCATAAGAACTTTTTATGTAATCAATATTAAGCATAATTAAATCTTGTTAGATCTTGCATGAGATACCTAAGAATTGTCTATGCCGAGTATTTCAATCATAAAACTTTCTTCACGAAGTAAGAGTTTTCTTTTTTTAAATGATATTAATCATTTCACAAAGATGTAGTAAAATTGTGCATAGAAAACGAAATCTTATTCATTTAGACATCTATCCAAATAAAGTGCTCTATTTGTGTTTCTAAAGGTGGTTGTTGCACCACATAAGGTCGTATAAATTATATATGTAAGTACAGTAATAGTCACAAAAAGTTGGTCTATTCCGCTTTAATCATAATACGAATTGTCTATTGACTACAGGCATATAGGAACTATTTAACGGTATGGTTTCTATTTAACTGAAACCCTAATTAAAAAAACCTAATAATACCTTTATTTTAGTGTCATTTAATTACCTAGGCCCTAGGTGATAATATTGTCAGGTGCTCAAAGGACACTAAAGAGGTGATATCATCTGGATGACTAAAGCGGAATAGACCAAAAGTTACGTATACGTTGTAATGCAATGTAAATTAAAGACATAACGGATTTACATTTCTTATTAGTTCCAATGAAATACAGTGAGTAAAATTCAATGTTAGAATATGTCTCATGTTTGTATAAATATAGCGTCTTCGGTAGTCCTTTCACGTGCCGTTTAATTTTTTGTACGTGATACCTTATCCATGCACGCGTGCAATGAGGCTTTTCCATACGATATTTCATCGATCGATACAGGAAGTGTTGCTTAAAATAGCGTTGCCAAGTTTTAATAAGTCTTGATTTAGCGCTCTTCTCTCTTGAATGTCAGGTCAACAATTATGCAACTGCAGTGCTAACATGTTGTATTCATTGTCATAGAAACGTCGCTATTTATTATCCAAGCAAGAAGTAAAGTTATAATAGTTAATTTGTATCTAAATATAATTTTGTTCTAATAAATATACTACAGTGAATCTTATTCATCTAAGTAACATAAAGCATATATTAGAATGATATTGTAACTGTATAAATTCAATATAAATGTATTCAACTAATTTATTTTGGGTGAAACGTCCTCTTACTAATGGAATTGCCGTCTACTGCAACCAGACTAAGCTTTGCGGCTTTGCTTGGACGGGTTACTCACCTTTGACACATGAGTTTGTAACTCTTGAATCTTGATTTGTGCAGATTTTATTATTTGAGCATAAAATAAAGTGAATTCACTTATAGAAATGTTCATTGTTAAAAAATAACTAAAGTGCATACCTATATGTCACACGGGATTATTAAATAATACAATTCACATAATACATTAATAATACATAATATAATAATAATAATAAATATAATCATAATAATAATTAATATACATAATCTTGCCTATTAATTATATGTAATACAATATTTGTTATATTAAATAGTTTCGATTTTCGAGTGCACGGGACGAGTGTTCCATTATAAACGGCGGGTATTGATCGCTTACGTCTCGAAGCGCCAGGCCTTAGGTCGAACATTTTCGGGCCTGCATTGCGCCACCTGATAACGTTCTCACCTCGGCCCTTATCAGCCACAGGGGTCATTGATTCCCTCTGATAGTAGGTACACTGCGCAACAAATACAAGGACTGCGGGGTGTGAAAAGCAATTAAGTGCGATTTCACCAATTTTTATACATAAGTTGATTTTTTTAGTAGATAGAAGTTTTATTTATTTTGTTTGAATATTATTTTCTTTACATAATATGACATTTGACCCGACTCCACCTAGGTGTATCATTATAAGAATTAGCTTTTAGGGTAAGGATGCGTTTAAATAAACAATCTATTGGTGAATACGTGTTGCCAATTATTACCATATAGGATGTATTAACAGCAGGCAATCAGCCGCTCCGCGGACCACGCGGCGATGGTGGTAGCAGCCGACAACATACGAGAAACCGACGGACACACCGACGAGTGACGCACAATGAGAAGAGATACCATTCAGGTATCTTAGGGCACAATGGGATTGGTAGTTGCCACTTACACAACACAATGCATTTTACTATAACATTATTACTTTATATTTAACAACCAAGTTCGTCAGTCAAGTCCAATATATTTTCCTTTTCAATGTCACCACTTACCACAATATATCTTTAAGAGAAAAAATGTCTTAGTCAGACCTCACATAATGCGTACACAGTCGCCAATCGCATGTGTTTTCTGTATGTGTGCGTTGCATGTATAATTCTGTTTGAGACAGTGAGTAAGAAGATGGGTAGTGAGTGAATTAACTCTACAACTACAACAATGAATTTATTACATTCTTAATACAAGGTAGACAGACAATGTTATAGTAAATCTTTTTAATTTATATTAAATGGTAAGGTCATCAGTTTTAGTTTCAATTTCAAAATTGGTTATTCACGTATTTGGATAGAGGGAATTAGCACATTTAATCTTGAATATTTTCGATAGGCACGCTAGCAGCAAACAATGCTATTTTGAATTTATCGTTTGCAAGGCCGTAATTTAAATGATCCTACAGCCAGGCTCGCTTTATGTCGAAGTGACGGACAATTCCAACAATTCATACCTCCCACTGGCGAATATAGTTTATTAATCCTGTCTTATTTCAACGCTATAGTAATTACTAATTAGCTAATACAAATTACTATTAGACTACGTGGACGAGATGGTGGATTGAAGATTTATCATCAACATCCCATGAGAGAGCCTCATACACATAGCATGATATATATAATTCAATTATATATAGGGATGAAGGGGGATCAGTCGTCTTGGTGGTTATTAATAGAGGGTAGTGTCCAGCAGTGGAAAGTGGGTGATGATAATGATTAATATATTACGCTTAAATTAAAATTTCAGTTGTGCTAGTTACTTCATTTTATGTGTATCCTAGCCAATAATTTTGAATTTCATTTAAATTCTCCGAATACACGATTTCAATGTTTGTATATATATCGAAAAACAAAATTTATTAAAAGCGTTATGAGAATTTCAAATCAAATTTAATATTTTGTTTGAATAGTTTGTATGCTACATACGATCCATAATAATATTTACGCCACGATAAGCTTGTAAGCATAAGGAAGCAAAGGTCAATACCGAAGTCAGGTAATACTGATTAGATGGCATCATGAGACAATCATTAATAAGCCAGATCATATTATTTATTCTAAGACGATGGTTTGTGAGCGACGTTGGTCTAGTCACTAGTGGCCAGTGGGTATTGTCTCGGCCTCTTGAGTGAGAGGTCCGGGTTCGATTCTGACCCCTGTGATGCCTTGAAACGGGTTTTTCTAAATTTCTACGCGCACCTGAACAAGAGAACATATGCTTACCATTGCTCACCGGTGAAGAAAACATTATGAGGAAACCTCCATACCTGATGAGATTAATAATCTTCGAAGGTGTGTGAAGTACACCAACCCGCATTGGGCCAGCGCATCGGTGAACCCTATAGGGTTGACATTATTATTATTATAGACTTATAAGATAAGTGAAGCGCATCAGAAAGAATTACAGTAGAAGCTAGTTCAAGAAAGTCTAATTATTATTGTTTTCATATAAAGTATATTATATCAAATAGAGTTTTAAAGAGCGCTAATCTAATGTTTGATGGGTTCGTGTTAATAGCCGTCACTTAGATGATAAATGGCAATTAATTAAAAAAATTTTGGCAACACCAGTGTCGGATTTCTCCAATAAAGTAATTGATCATGGCTAATGGACGAGACAAATAAACGACCGCTTCTACGCTCATATTACTGGCCCATCCACCTCGTGTTGTTTTTGTTTAACATTTTGTGTGTCAGTGGACCACGCCAGTACGCACTCGACATAAAACGCAAAAGAGCAAATAACGAAACTCAACCTCATTTGTCATTTTTTGAATACTCTCAGAAATACGCGCTGAATAGATTTTTTTGGAACGTAACATTTGTAGAGGTTAAACAGTTTGGTATATTTTTAAATATGCCGAAAAGCAAAGGTCGCACGTATTTCTTACCGTGCTAATCGTAAGTTTTGATTTGTAAAGTGATGTTAAGATCGATATTCAGCTTAACATACAAGAAATTTGCAAATTATACTGTATATACACAGTGGTATTATATGTTAGTTTAAATGTACCTAAATTGTCTATAATTTGATGTGTATGAGAGAGAGGTTTCAACGGAGGGCAACTAATGGCTTTAATTATAGTGACACCCATTAATGGCATGCAGGTATCATACTCATATTATTAAATAATTTATTACATATTTACCTATACAATATAAACCCTATTCGTCTAATGTTGCACATAGGCCTTTGGTCATGAAACCCAAAACGGCCGAAACTAATAGAAAAAATGTGTATCATTACAGATTTTAAAGTATTTTTATAAGTAAACACATCTCAATTTTGTGAATATGCAGCACTAGCAGCGCCCTGCGAATTCCCGCGTACTTCCCATTCCCGTGGGAGTACAAGGCTAAATTATAGCCTATATATATATATATATATATATATGTTATTCTTATGTATAAGCTATGTTGTTGTAAATTTTCATTAAAATCCATTCAGTAGTTTTTGCGTGAAAGAGTAACAAAAATACATGCGCACATTCTTACAAACTTTCGCGTTCATAATATTAGTAGGATTTTTAAGTGACCGTTAAAATGCATAGTTGGTTAAACTAACGTATGCAAGTGTCTAAACTGTAATCACTAATGGATGGATATACAGGGAACCTATGCGGGCACTTAATACAACAATGTGCTTTTAAACATCTTTTGTACTAGGGCTCTATCGTTCATAGTTATAGAATATTGAAAATATGCAGGGCTAGGTAATATAATATTATAATGTAGGAGTTTGTATACAGTTATAAACATTTGCCTATAAATAAATAACACTATTTATTATTAGACTTTACAGACATCAGACAAGGATTTAATCTATTTATTTATTTTAACTGATGAAGGTTGCGCTTTGATAACTAACCCGGGACTAATCATTTGCAGAGCTTAGAAATTTATACATATATATGGATACGTTGCTTTTTCTGAAATGATAGGTCTTGGTAGAGGACTAAGGCGCCTACGCTTTAATACATTTGTGGCATAATGTAGCGCCTAAAAGCGATATAAATCCAATGATGTAATAATTTTAGTCTAAGCTAATTGCTGAATGCCGTTCAAATGCTTAAGGTGTAAGTACGTCTGCTCAGGTTCGTTGAATGTCACGACTTAGTTTAATGAAAAGCCCTTGCCTCAACCGCAGCTTAGAATGTTACTAACAAATTAATTTGTGCAACAATCTGTACCTAATTACTAGTAGCATTATGCGTCTGTGTTGAATGGTGATTTGCACTTGAAAGCATTTCGATTGGTTTGGATACAACGTTGATGTTATTATATACATTTTTTTATCAATTATTAATTACCATTGCCCAAAAAATACTTAAATAATTTTCAAGGACAAAGCTGAATGAAGATGAAGGATAATGTAAATGTCATTTTTTAATTCTTTGGTAATATTTCTTTCGGTCTTTTATGTTATCGCGATGCAACCTCGTAAATATTTTCATGAGGCTTGTTGCATTGTTCTCTAATGATCCACCTTGTGTATGTTTATGTAGAGTACGTACAGTAGTTGTATTACGGAATCCTTTTTCTTTAAATCGAAATGAAAGAATGGAACTCTATACAATGGCAAGATAAAAGGACCGAAAGCGGACATGTTATATTTTATATAACGTCTTGTGTTGACTGCAACGTTGCACGTGAGGTTCCGCGATTTATAATGCCTTTAAATAACAATAATTGTTTCGAAATCAACAGACTGTAGCGTTGTGCTATTAAATGGATTATAAATAAGGTTGGCATAATTTCTGGAAAGATTGATTTAGTATGTGTTTTTAAATATGGTTCTTAAAAACCTTTGTATGCAGAAGTGATTTACTTAGGTATTTTTTTAGCATTAAAAGAGTCTAGAAGTAACAGGAAGTGTACGTTTAATATACTGCATTACACATTGATGCAGTATATAACGCTGACTGCTGACATAAAATTTTAAACAGTGAACCTCATGCAGAAAAAACTCAGTTAACGGTTTACTGTAATTATTTCCGTTGATCTGTAACAAGTAATTGATGGATAACTAGCATCTTGAGCAATGATGATTAAAAGCATTCGCTTTCAAAAAAGCACGCCTTTGTGTATCACGCGAACTTTATTATATGTTATGGTCTATAGAAAAACCAATTATCTATTACTTATCTATAGTTTATAGAGAGTACAATAATTCTAGAAGGAAGTAGATACACATGGTACATATTTTTTGATACTAAAAAACTTTTATAATTACTATTTTGTATGCTTTAAATTTTAGAGATGTTTTTTCCAGTGTACTAAAATGATGTGTTAAATGTGGAAGTGTTGGTCATGAACTTATTTGTAATAAGACACTCTTTTCTAACATACGCTCGGTCTCCAGGGTAATAGCAACTTCCATTTACCGATAATCTAAAACGACATTAGGTGTATTTTTAATTCTTGCAGTATCTGCATCACAGATTCTTTTCTGCTTATTTACTTGTCTTCTGATTAAGCAAATTAAAAACGGGTGGCCGTCACGATATGAACGACATATGTCAATAATAATAAAAAACTAACTCAACCAGTCACAGGGACTGCCGATAGAAGTGAAAACAAAACAATTAAATTCAAATACCTATAATACAGAGTGAAAAAAATATGACAACCTATATAATTTAAACGGTGCACAAAATGAACGCATGGCATTGACATTTCAGTGTGTTTGAAGATGTTTATGTAGAATATTGCATAATCTTATTTAAATAAATCATATAAACGTCAAATAGCGTCTCATAACGGTGGTAACGGTGTCGCGAATCCAGAGATTTTATCTCATCTGAAAATATGCGGACCGCGTGTAAAGAAGTTTTCGCTTAAAAATATGAAAATTCACGCTGAATAAAAATTTATAACGATAGATTCGATAAAATGAGGAAATGAAAGCGTCATGCCGTTTGCCGTCCCAGCATCCGAGTCGATTTTATTGTCAAGGCAAGTCAATCAATGTTTCTTATCAAAAGAGTCTGCTATTATATGAGATAAGAAATATCAGTATCATCGTCATCATAATCATCATCATCGTCATCAGCCCCTATCAGTCCACTGCTGAACATAGGCCTCCCTCAATGAACGCCAAGACGGCCGATCCCTCGCCACCCGCATCCAACAAGGACCGGCCACCGCACGGAGATCGTCTTGCCATCTTCTACCAATATCAGTATAGTAATTATCAATTCGTGGATATCGTCTATTGAGCTACGTTTAAAACGTTGCACCCATAGGTACTATTGAACGTTGGAATGGTAGTGACATATTATTAAAACGGAAATTTGCTTGTCAGGTACAATAACATCAATATTGAGGTTGGATTTTACCCGGGTCGAATGTTATTTTTAGAGATTTCGTGAAAAAATAAAATTTTTAATTGGTATTTCTCCAATAATTATCCTTTATAAAATAACAATCTAGAATAAAAAATAATACATACGTAACTCATTAGGATTATTTTATCCATGACATAGTTATTCTCAAATAATGAGAGCGTTAGTAAAGTATATTATCATGCATTGATATTAAATTAGTATTCTTTATGTCGTTCTTAATATTCTATGTTTCGCTTTCGGAACTGTTTACTATCTTAACATCTTCACACTATATTATACCAAGTATTACTCAAATTTAGAATCCTTAAGAACGATGATCCCAATATATGCTTTATTTGAAATATTATTGACCATTCATTATTCTTCCGCGGATCAGAATTAATGGTTGTTCATTTAGCCCTCATAACTTACTAACGATGCGAATCCGAATAGTTAAGACATATTAATTTTAAAATGCTTGTATTGTATGGTTCTAAATCGTTCACAAACTGTTTACTTTTACTATTTTATATACTACAAGCGGTACAAGAAACTTTTAACTATAATAAGTATTTCAATATACCGTTTTAAGTACCAACTAGAGAGAAATATGAATTGTACAATTAAACAAGTTTAAGAAATACGACAATTAAGACAAACTTAGAAGCCACATGGATCCATTAAACTATATAATATTCTAATTTTATGCAACTTTAAAAAAGTCTTTATTTAAAATTAAAGAGATTATTGATATTAGAAAATCTGTCCGTCTGCCGAATAGGAAAAAAAAACTAGTCAAATCATGTCACGGTCAATATAATGCAATTTGATGAAGTTGGACTGGAATTTGTAAGAGCCGGTTTAGTCTTCGGTACGAGGAATATTAGAAAATAAACAGAAGGAATAGATAAGAATCGATATATTAATTATATAACTGAGTGATAGAAGCGATGGTTCAGTAGTCTGGGAGAAATTTTAAATCGTACCGAATCGGAGTAAAGCTCTAATTATATTTTACTTTTACACGTCAATATCAACTATCTTGGAATTTATCAAATATTCCTATATTTGATATATTTTTTATTGACTATAGATTATACTACAGAGGCTAGGGATCTGCAAATTACGTTGTACAATGTTCATCTCAAATGATCCTATTTCCATTATAATTTTATCTATAGGTAAATATATTTTATCAGAAAATCTGTGAAATTTAATACGATCTATTTTTGTTATTTGGTATATATAATAAGCACAATGAATTATTATTAACCTTGCGCATTTCATATGCGACTATAATATGCTTGCTACTTCATAGTATGATACATTATCAGATTATATTATTATATTGATCGATGATAAAATAAATTGAAGTGCAAGCGATGTCTTATCGGTCATTATATTTTAGCCATAATAATTCAACTGCCAGAATCTTGTCGATTTTGGGTTTTGCGAAAAGGTTTATCAATGCTCTGATAAAGGATACAAGATGACTAATATGAAATACAATGGAGAGTTATGACAAAAATGTTGGTCGCTGCGGATACTCTTTTTTTATTTTCACTTATTTATAAATCCACGTGTAAACGACGAGCTGGCAACACTGCCGAATATTCGTTTAAATAGTTTGTAAGGTTACACAGTAACGATCACGTACACGCATCACATTGTGCTCGCAAAAAGTGAATACTACCAATCCGATGTGTCCCTTTAACCTTGTATGTGATAAAAGCACGTAGACTAGATTTTTTACACTTTCATTATGTAGTACTGTAGTTAGTCGAGTTGTTGTGACACTTGGTCACTGTGGCATTACATGTTTGTATTATTTTTTATTCTATCGAATATTTATTCTCAGATCTAATTTATGAGGTATGGTAATATAGGGGATATTTTAGTAGTGCCTAATACCTATATATATAGTGATATAAATTGTGAGGTGCGGGTTTTTGTAGATGTTTGCAAGCTGTAAAACTTTTTTATATTATGTAATTTTATGTAAGTGCTGAGACGTAATGAATTAGAGATATGAAACATCCTTATATTTATTTATAAATGTTAAAGTGTTTTTGATTGATCTTATAATATGTTTATGTATGATACGTCAGGCTTTCCGTTGGTAACCCATTCGTGTCCAAACGAGCTACATGTTGTTTCATATCCAAAATATTAGTTTTTATAGATGCATGTGTGTATTGAATATTCAATATTTTTTATTAAATATCCATTTCATCGATCAAAACTATCCTAGTTATATTGATTGTTCCACTTAAATAATTAGTGTCGTTTAAAATGAAACACATATTGGAATCAGTATAGTTTAGCAGATCGTAAAATCTTCATTGCACTCACATATGTCCTTCTGTTCTGTGTAGACGAACGAACTTTTCTACTCTTAATATATCATCCGCGGGGTCAGTGGGCTATCTAACTAAACATCCCTCTTAATGTACTGTTTATGGATATATAAACTAGTTATACACATGTACATTCATTTCTTCGATTTAATTGTAAAGTTACTATAGATGTATTCCTTAATTATTTACGAATTCATTATTTAATTTGAAATTATATTGTATTAATTTCACCATAAACATTATCGTCGTTATTTTGATCATCATGGACATATTATATGTTCTTGATGCACTGAACGCTAAACCTATCAGGCTAAAGATCCAGCTAACAACGCGTTCTGACTTTTGACATTCGTATTATGATTTATGAATATGAAAAAAATGCGTTGTGGCAAATGTAGAGTTGACCACAACGGCTTGAGGCAATGAAGAAAATCCATGGTGCATTCTGACGAGCTTTAAAATATACATAGTAATAATTCCACTACATATAAATAAATTAATTAAAAGTAATGATAACTTTTTTTTAATCAAGGTTTTATTTAAATGCGCTAAAATAATAAAATAAACTTTTCCTTTAAAACTTTTTCTATCAATTATAACATCATTACACAATTCATATAGATATAAAAATTACCTACTACTACTAAGTACTAAGCCTACTTCTCTAAATCTTGCGGCAAAAACACAAAATAATTTTGTGTTTTTGTCAATTATTTACAAATTATTTGTCTCGAGATTTAAGTAAGTATTCAATATCAATAATCAGTAATATCAATCAGATCAAGTCATTTACATTACAAGTATACATTTTTATATACATTATACAGTTAAATCACGTGATAAGCTTTTTTCTTGATTATTTTTGATAATTCACACGACATACATATAAATTAATGTATTATTGCCTATGCGATATTCTGATAAGGTATATTCTTGTAAAGTTTCATTAAAATCCATTCAAAATATTTTGTGTTAAAGAGTAACGAACATCCATACATACAAAGTTTCGCGTTTATGACATTTTAAGTAGAACTGGTAGGATATGTCAACATACATTCAAATAAAACGTCAAACAACCGCCGCCGCCACTTCTCTTTCCATTTCTATTTACTCTCATT
Organism: Helleia helle; assembly: GCA_963853865.1. Lineage (NCBI taxonomy): Eukaryota > Metazoa > Arthropoda > Insecta > Lepidoptera > Lycaenidae > Helleia > Helleia helle. Next base: position 15,483,987 of record OY971420.1, read on the forward strand.
TTATATCGAACCATTTCAGTCCACTTACAATTCCTTTTAAATTTACTGTCTGCATCGTACGGTATCAGGTTGGCATTACATGTCAATTGCTTGGAAATTTAAATCCCCTTTCGTCTAACTTTCCAACTAAATTTAGGGTTTTATAAAATGGAGGGGTTATTATACGTGTACATTTTAAGGATCAGCCGTGTTCTAAATGCGGATAAATCAATAGCGTAGACAATTTAGAACTTGCCGACTTGGTAGACGAGAACCTCTTTTAATATTTTATACAAATAAGCTCAATTATTTGTCGAGCAAAATAAACTCATTTATTTGTCAATAAATGAGCTTATTTTGCTCATTTATTGACAAATAAATGAGCAAAATAAATGAGCTAATTAATAATAACTAGCTCATTTATTTGTCAATAAATGAGCTTAATATTATTAATAAATGCTTAATATTTGTTAAGTGTTTGAAATGTTAATATTTGTTACTTAAAACTTGTTGTAAAAATATTTTTGTTTTAAGGGCATTTATTTATTGTGTATGAAATGAATTAAAAACGAATAATTGGATATTCATCGTAATGCAATAATAACAGTAATATTGGAAATGATAAATATTTTAACCGTTTATGCCTACATTAGTAACGTATTAAAATATTATCAAGCTATCGATAAAGGAAGCGAACTTGATGCTAAGCTGACTAATACCTTGTAAACATTATTATACATACATGTTACCGGGCAAAAATTTTCATCCTGTCAAAAAGGCCTCCGATTAACATCGAGTCGGAAGGGTATACATGTCTTTACGGCGCCACCTAAGTCCTCTGATGGATTGCATAAATTAAAATTCGATGAAAATAATTTAAATCAGGGAAATTATTCGCCTTTTTAAAACCAGTTTTCGTTATTACTCGTCGGTTAAGATTAAGTTAAGGTTTAAGAGTAAGTTACGACTGCCGACACTGTTGTGTTAGCTTGATCTGCGCCATCATTATTATGATCTTTTATGACCGTCTTAGCGTTCATAGATGAAATGTTTGCTTAATTATAGTCCTATTAATTATTTATAGTTTGGATTGGAATTTAATGCGTGCTTTCATTAATTAGTATTTGTCACATGTCGACGTGATAACAGTTTTTACGCTACTTTACTCGGCTCGCAGGAGACAGGCACAGGTGTAACATGATAACGTTCATCCGACGCTAGCAACGAGTTGACCTCGTATTAACTGCTTTTATCATACGTAAGTAATCGCATTTCACCCATTAACTTGATGAAGTTACGCTACTATAGTTGGATATATAATTAATATTCCAAGTAGTACAAAATTTTTCAACTATATTTACCTACATAAAATATTTAATAATAGACACTGCATCAGTCGACGTTATTTACTGATGGATATCAATCTTAATGATTTCGAATACGTTCTTTTTAATAGTTGAAACTATATCAGAGTTTTTATTATAGGTTCGATTTATTTTATGGATGAAATCGAAAGTGAACAAGGCCACTTACAGACATTTCCTATTCAAGCTATTTGAGTGAAGGTTCCATGTTGTCTGCTGACGTAAGCCAAATGAATGCCGCGTCAGCCTAGGGTCGTTGTCCCTAAAATTAAAATTTCTTAAACGAAACTGCCAGCCCTTTGTCTGTTTATAACTAAAGGTGGCTTCATCCCAGCTCCTTAGCCTTTTTACTATTCTACACTACTGCTTTACTAAGCTGTTGCATATTTGTATACTAAACGGCCTTGACGTATAAGTTTGCGGATCGTTTCAACAAAAGGTTCAAGTGGTGTCTGCATTTTCTCTATGCTCCTTCACATATTGGAGGATCTCGTCTTCCTGGCTGTACGCTTTGTCATGCAAAACCTTTTTCCACAACCCGACTAAAATTAAAACTTGAAACAAAGAGTATCAGGTGGTGGGGGAGTTACTATTGATGATGATGATTGTGATAAATTTGAGTGTTTATTTAATTAAAATAAATTATCTATATTGTAAACTCTTATTAAACTTTAACGATTTCCATACATGAAATGTATAAAATTACATAATACCACAACACAACAAAGGTTGAGCGGGATTTTATTTATATCATCTAGCGCAAAGCCGCAGACATGAATGACACTGGAATATATTGAATACAATTTGGTCGTGTTCAGTGTACGTACAAACATACCACTAGAAACTAATTACATGAAAGGCGGTATATAGATAGACTAAATATTTAACAAGTCCCGGGAGTTCATGGAACGAATACGGACGCATACCTGAAAATATTATTGAATTTCTAAAAAAGCTATTTATTTTTCAACAGAAGAGTGTCTTATATTTTTTGTATCCTGAAATTCCACCGGGAGCGGTATATTTCCAGATTGTGTATGATGTTTATTCAGATGAATAAGTAGATGAATAATCAACACAAAGTACACATATGGCGATGAATTACTTGCATTCCATCTTTAAATTTAAAAAAAAATATAGGTGTGTATAAAATTTTCTTAGTGATCGGTAGAAATCTTTTGCACTTTCCTGTCTGAGCCACAACTAACAGTGAGCGAGCTAAGCAAGACTTATATTATGATTCATGTCCCAATATTATCATCTCATAGTGTTGATACCGGTGTGGATAATTTTTGAAATATAATAAAATATAGTAGGATGAAACCCATTGGAAAAGGAAGAGAATATAACAAAAATGAAAGAAAAAATAATTTACGGGCGATCTGAGGGCGGGAAAGTGGAAACGGTTCATCTCGATTTTCGGAAAAACTGCGAGTCCCATAGAAAAAAGTTGAATGATAAAGTTGTAGGTAATAAAAAGATCTACAACTTTTGTATTTACACTTTTTTAGCACAGTAAATTTTTTGATTTAAAATGTCACATAAGCTCAAAACTAATGTGAAAAATTCAAACAACTAAGTTTTTGATTTTTATATTTAAAAAAATACGCACTAAATTTGGTGATAACTTTCCTTTTTGTGTCCCAAATATGAAAAATTTTAGCCCATCAAAAGGTATTTCATAGAGAAGTGAGGAAGGGGGCAAGAGGGTCTGGGCCTTATTCTGTCTCGTATCCTACTCGTTTTATTGCATTTTCTGAAAAAACTTACCGTAGTAATGTATATTTTTTACACCATCAGAAAGTAGAGATTTCAACGAAAAGAAAGCACACCAAGTTTTTTTTAAAAAGCTGATGTTTTGACGGGAGAATTTTCCATTGAAAATAAGGTTGCTTTTAAGTCGAAATAAGGTTAAAAAATAAACATTTTAAATAAAAAAAGTGTAAATACTTACTTTGCGAAAAAAGTGTAAATACAAATGCTGTAGATCTTTTTATTACCTACAACTTTGCCATTCAACATTTTTCCCTAGGACTTGTAGTTTTGCCGGAATTGAGATAAACCGTTTCTTACCCTTAGACCCCCCCCCCCCTTCCACTTTCCCGCTTTTTAATTTCATTCTTGTTATATTCTCTTCCTTTACCAATGGGTTTCATTCTACTATAATTTGCACTTTTTGCCATTTTTAAAGGCTTCAGCACTGGCCCGTTAATATTTAAACTTCGTAAGATTCTATATTTAATCTCCATAGTCTTTAGTTCACTTAGGAGCATATTTTTGAGAAAGATGGAAAGAAAGAAGGCTGTTTACTAAAAGGTAAAACTTTAAAGGTTACTTAATCATATGGAATTGTATATATTTAATTAAGAATACATTTCTTCTTGCTGGAAGCTGGAATATTCGATAATTTTTTACGTAAAGTTTTCCAGCTTTTACTTATTAACGCATGAAATACAAATAACGAAACTAAACTAGGTACTAATGAATGTAGTTACAAATAATATATATAAAAAAAATATAGTAGTCAGACATTTTTAATCCGATTTCAACACTTCGTAACAACCCTCCTATGCCTCCCCGTCAGGAATTATGGGGTCGAGCGTTGTAAATTAATGCGAAACCGAAATATACGTATACACGGGAAATAGGAAGCTGAAACTTAACAGTATAGGGTCGTCTACGTACTGAGTACATCATTTACTCATTACGTATCTCTAAAGCTATACAGAAATTAACATCATCGTTTTATAATTGTCCATGTATTGACTGACATTTTGTGTTCTATCGTTGCTCCTTTTTTGAACTTACAGCCATAAAAAACCAGCATACTTGTAGGACTTGAGCAATAAAAGTAACGTAATACCTATATAAGTTCAAAAAAAGTTTCTTCTAATCAGTTTAATTATCTTAAACAAACCGAGTTTGCAATGCTTTTCGCAATTGAAAAAAGCTTTTTCTTTTCTTTCTCAAATAACTTTTCCATTTTTTATATTATTGCTTCCTATAGACGATTATATCACATTGATTTTCATTAGCTTTTTTACATTAAATTTTGTATCTGAGGAAATAATTCGCAAATCAGTTAAACTACAAAGCCGCAAATCACGTGTCATGCTTTTTAGTAGCTTTCATAGGTCAGTAATTATATCATTTATAATACATATTTTATTAACAAGGCCATACATCATCGTATAAAAACGAATTGAAATTAGAAGTATGTACAAATGCATTGTTTAAATATGTAATTATGAAACTAATATTTGTACGTGAAAATAGGCAGCACAAACGTGTGACACGCAGTGATGTAAAAAAAGGATCATACAGAGAGTTCAGGTCTCGCCGGACTAAACAAATAGGTTGTGATAGGATGTGTAACGTACATGTCGAGTGTGCAACTGCGCCAACACAAGCGACAGTTTTACAAGTGCTGAATTTGTAAAGTGTTCCTCACACCAAATGCTTTATGAATTCAAAACCCAACTCACTTCTCTATGATTGTATTGCGTATCTATACATAGCATGAAATAATGTACACTCAAAAGTATAAATCAAAGTTTTATGTGTAATCATTTCAAATCAAAATATTTATTAACATCTTGGAGCTATAAAAGTTGATATTGATATAGTGGAAACATTGATTCAACGACCCTACTCGACAACTTGAGTCAATACACGCTTACGTATACCATACGTACACTGCCTATAAGCTGTGTAGTTAGGTAGCGTGCAGTACTAGGGTTGAGCCCTGGGCATCGTAAAACCAGTATTTTATTTTATCTTTTTGCTATTTCATCGGGATTATATAATGCAATAAAATTTATCTATTACATTGGTTGATTTAATTAATTTATACTATTGCTCAAGGTGAATAATGAACATCGTTTCAAACTTATTGCAATCTTATTCTTTACTTAATTTTTCCAATTTAAGTATTTCCAATAAATAAAAATATAATCTAATAACTTCTATAACTATTTGAAACGTGATATTAACCAAGTTTTTTACTTTTGAGAAGACGAGACTCGCGAGCAAGACATTCGCAGATAATGTCGAAATAACGAACTCCGCGAGAAAAGTAAATAACCCCTTTTTAAATAATTATAGAAATAGCCAAAAATCTTAGCTAATGTAACATAATTAAACAAAATACTTATGCATAAATGCATTGTTTTATTGCTAGTAGTTATTATAGGTATTGGTAAGATTTGCGTGAATATTAATCAAAACAAGTAAATTGAGCTTAGCGCAAGAATTCCCAATTTCCTGTCCGGCCTGTTGGAGCCCGCCAATTATCTGCTATCTCTTTCTACCAGGGGTGTTCTGACAGTATATAAGCGTACATATCAAAGGCCTGTTAACAAAATCCCCATGTTATCGAAGTTTGGATCCTAATTGATTCCTATACGCTACAAATTTTACACATCATATGTTTGTATTTTACCGCAAGCACCTTACGTAATTTTTGTGTTTGGATAATTCCTTTTTCTGATTGCTAGTAATTACCATTCGATTTAGTCATTGAGGCACCACTTATGTTATCAATGGTAAAGGCCCAAATTAATACTAATAAGTAAGCAAACGGGCATATAAGATAAAGCTGTTCCCCGCAGCTTCGCCCGCGTTAACTAACTCAACTTAACTACTGTTATTCACAGCGTGTTAACAGTATGTTATATAGCCTTCCTCTATAAATGGGCTATCATCTAATACTGAAAGAACTTTTCAAATCAGATCAGTAGTTCCTGAGATTAGCGCGTTCAAACAAACAAACAAACTCTCCAGCTTTATAATTTTAATAAGTATAAGTATAGATAAGGAAAAATTCAAACATCAAGTTTCATACCAATCCAAAAAATCCATACCATCTATATACAAATGTATGTCATATGTATCATATTTGACAATATTTTACATGTTATTTTTCTATTCTCTAAGGTTATTTTGATAAAATTTTAAAGCAATAAGTATTATATTTATATTTGTACGAGTTTATTACTCAATATTTTGATTGCATACGTAGACATTCGACGACATATCAATCTGACGATGGTCTGATTTTGGTAAACAGCGTCATTAAATGGAGATCGCGGGTTCGAATCACCCCAAAGAACATTTATTTGTATGGTGAATATACAAACGAGTTCATAGTTCATACTCATACTCAGAATATAGCTACTGAAACTAAACTGTTCACTTTTGTATACGTTATGTGTTTATATGTTTTTTCTTTGCACATGTAATACAATATATTATGATATTGTTTTATGTCAGTCCCCCGATGATAGTGTGTTCGTATTGACTTTGTATCTTATATACGATATGCGTTATCCTACCTACACGGTCGCTGGTCGTATCCTGTTATACTATACCCACGAAAGGTAGCGAGCGAGCGATGCGACCACAATTTGATCCGGCCACAACACCGATGACGTTGAATCGACAAAAGTGTTTCTGCTCATTTAAAATAGAACATGTTTAAAAAAAATAGGTAAATGTTATTAAGTTTTATCATTAGCCTTTTTTAGTCCATTGTTGGACCGATTTTGCAAACCGATCCCTCGCCACTCGCATCCAACTAAGGAAAACGGCTACTGTATGAATTATTACAGTTGACATAACATACTTTGAAAATATAATAATGAAGGACAATGCTATCAATACAATCGTCTTTTCTGCCAGCAAATATTTTGAGAACCAAGTACTGTTCTTATCGGAAAATAACAGAATACGGATTTGTATTTGTTTAAAAAACTAAACATAATGGTCAATATATTTACATGAAGCTATTTTAGCAAACATGAAAAAATAATATTTATGAAATTAGTTACTTTGGAATAACAGAACGATTATCTGTTAACATTAATACATTCCTAAATTGTTCGGAAACGAAGCGAGAAATTGTTCCCGAGGATTTTGCGAGTTCATACGCTTGCCCTATAAATGGAGTATCCTCTTTCGTTTGTAAATTGTACATTTTTATTAAAGCAGATGAAGCGATTGGAAGTCGAGCTTTTCAATTGCATATGCAATAAAAAAAAAAACATGTTCTGTTGTGGCTCTGCTTTATCTGGAGAAAATGTTTCGCCGTTTACTCTTGACCGGTTTTTTCTTACTTAATAATACTTTTTCTAGATTGGTGTGTGTGTGTGGATTATGAATATACTTCTAATGTGAAACACATTAGAAGTATATTATATTCATAATCCAGGAACAGTTATTTATACTCCTTATGTCTCTACCATTGGCGAAAGTCTAAACCTTTTAAGATATCTCTTTTTATACTTGACTGGAGAGCCTTAAGAAGGTATTTCACATTTGTTCCCCGTTTTTAATATAAATAGAGAGAGAGAGAGAGAGAGAGGCAAGAAGCAGGTACACAATCTAAAGTCTACCCATCTCTTTGATTTAAACTAAAGTTGTTTTACGAAATAAATAAGCATGGTGGTGGTAACCCCTATACGTGAAATATAATTTATTTTAAAAGTTAATAGATGCTTATATCTTATATCTTTAAATGAGCAATTCTTGTATATATATATATATAATTGGAATCTCGGAATCGGCTCTAACGATTTTCATGAAATTTAGTATATAGGGGATTTCGGGGGCGATAAATCGATCTAGCTAGGAATCATTTTTAGAAAATGTCGTTTTATTAAAAAAAAAAAAAAATACCGAGCAAAGCTCGGTCATCCAACTAGTGTTAATTATATAACATTACCTAGAAGTTAATTTGATTAAAAGAATACTAAATACCGTTTAGGTATGTATTATTTAGGTGTGTTTTTGTTTGTAGCAAGTCCAGGTTTGTATTAAATGTGGGATTGCCTTGCTTGTGAACTGTTCCGCTCTGGCAGTGCAACATCGACATGTGGTTAGACAAACTCTGCTCTTGTACGTTTCAATGTATACCGACCGCTTTAAATGATCGTTAATTGTATTGTTACATACTTGAAAGCAATCATTTGGCAATTCACAAGCAGTAATAATATCATCATCATCAACGTTTTTTCTCTCCACTGCTGCACACGCCTTTTCGCCGCCGCAATAACCGCTGACACCGGTTTTCCTGCCATTCGACGTTTTACCGGCACGATGCAGATGGGAGGGAAGCGATGTGCCTCGCTCAGATGGTGGTACCATGGCCGCATGGTACCACCATATTGCTTGTTTCTCCCGTCAAACAACTTCGCTGTTTTAGCGACAGGGCAAGACAGGCAGTGTAATTACTGGCACCGAGACTTAACATCTTTAAGTCTCAACTCTCAGGGTAGGCAACACATAACTGAGTTGCCTGGGCCAGGTTTTTTTTAATAGAAGTAGGGGCAAACGGACAGTCGGTTCACCTGATGGTAAGTGATAGCGACATCCACTGACACAGTGGATACAGTAGTTTACAGTTCCAGGTAAACTGGTTTAATTTCAGCCAGCGTCTGTCATTTTGCCTATACAGATAATATAAAAAAAATCGAAACCAGAGAAAACGCCATCGTCAACGAAGACCAGCTACAGCAGGAACAAACGTATTATATTAATAATTATATTTAAATTATATTAATTACGTGTCGTGTTAACGTTATTAGCGAGATGACGTTATTATTATTGATTCGAGATGTGGTACTGACATATATGTATGCTAACAAAATTACATCTAGCTACCTACCCACCTACCTATAATTTCCAACATATATATTTTTAGAACACTTGGATCTAGTATCATATCACCCACCCTTTTTTTTCTGTAACGCCGGGAAATGCTCTGAGGCATCACGCCAGGGGAGTGGGTCTCCCCTCCTAACAGGGCACCTCGACGGCTAGTCAGTCCCGCAAGGGACCGATGACACCTCCACAGTCGGGACCGTACAATGGTCAATGGGGTGAGGTTCCCATCCCCGCCCCTTGCCACCTGCTCTTTTGTCCCCTCTTCTTATAAGAGGGGTAGAAAGAGCCCCATCGGCTCAATTAGCTTTGCCCAAGGTGCTCGGCTCACCCTAGGCTACTGAACCCCACCGCCAAGGCCTGAACCATGGTGGGGATATCACCCACCCTGGGTAATCCAATGGATTATAATTACCTAGTTATTAATCAGAGTAAAATTTAGGGTTCTAAAATATTGGGACAGTCTTAATAAGTGTTTGTAGATTGTAAATTATATTCTAGGAGTATCTTCCTTTTAAATATTAATTAGTTAATTGAAATTTTAAATAATTTACAAAAAAAAATATATTAAAACAAAAATATATTTTTCCTATTTCTACAAATTAAACCCATCTATTGATCGATCTGTTGAGATTTATGGTAGAACCTAGGCCTACCGATAAACACAATAATATAAAGCAAACAATTAATGTTTTGTGGTTTGACGAGTGAAGTGTGAACACATTTGAACCATTATAACATCAATTAATAAGCACAAATGAAACGTCTACCCGTGAATATTTTATTTGACCTATTTAAATTTTAATCAAACATTTGTACAATTTTAATATACTTTTATTTACTTAAAAATCATAAATCTAATGAAAGAGTTAAAATAAAATATATTATTTATATTAATATTTTTGTTAACCGATCTCGGACTCGGTCGCACCGACGAAGTTTTAAAAGGTTATATATAATTATAGATATTCAGAATTATTCATGCCGATGTGATGCAGATGATTTTGGTCCCGTTGCTGGCTTATGTGGTTTTAGATTTTGTTCCCGAAACCTTCTCACAGTATTCTTACTTAGTCACTTCACGACTTTCTCTCAGTCTACCCCAAACGTCAACAGCAGAATGATTCCGATTTCGCAGAGAAGTCAAGGCAATAAAACGGTTATCAGTCGGGTTTGTGACACGTCCTCTTCCTGATCCTGCTCTCCTCACTGCTGATCGGTTCAATTTTAATCTTCTGACCATATTTCGCTGACTTAACCCCTCACGAATGAGAACTACAACTTGAGCAGCGTATATTCAGTAGTATCGATATATTAATGTAAAATGTTATAAAAAAGAATTGTTCAAATGGTTAAATCAATACGACGAACAAAACAGATGATTGATGATGAGAGAACGCGTTAAAATTTCGAATTAAACTAACCATTATTTTATGCACAAATGAACATTTTCTTACGTATGCTAAGCTAGCAGTGCAAAGTGAGCAGAATTGCTTAAAAAATTTTAAACAAAAATTAAAACCGACTTCAAATTAAAAAAAAAAAAAACTAAAAAGTAATAAAATAATTTCCTTAATTTTTGTGCCTACAATTTATAATCAACTTGTTCTTCTACTAATATACAATCTTTGCGTTTACCACGTCATTATTGTTACTTTTGGAGACGGTGTCAGCCAAGGTAGGTAGGTTAGGAGGTAGGTACATCAACAAATAGGACACCGGCTTCAAAAGTAACAATAATGACGTGTAAACGCAAAGATTGTATATTAGTAGAAGAACAAGTTGATTATAAATTGTAGGCATAAATATAGATATAGAATGGATCTGAATTATGATGACCTTGAAAAACTATGATGCGCTTCCAAGCCACAGTTGTTTTTTGTTCATTTAACAACGACAAGTAATAAAATTTACATGATTTTGACATAATATTATTTAACGTATGAAGTAAGCCCAATTAAAGCTGTAAATCGTCGAGGATTCCCCTCGACTGTGTATGGTCTCCATCATTACACCTCTAATGGCGCTTATAACCCATATGGGTACAAAGTTCTCATCAATTTAAATTAATTAAGTCCAAACACAAGGTAGCTACTGTAAACTGTTGAGGAGTTCCCTTAACTGTCCTTTGTCTTCATCATCAGACCCCTAATGACAGTCACAACCCATCTAGGTGTAAAGTTCTCATCATTACAAATTAATCAAGCACAAACACAAGGTTACTGATGTAAATCGTTGAGGAGTTCCCTCGATTATCTTTCGGCTCCAGCATCAGATCGACTCCAGACCTTCATTAAATTGTAGTCCTTCAAAACACTTTATAAAAAAAATATCAAACGCACTAGTCGCCCCTACAATTTTCGAAAGTTCCCCTCGATTTCTCTGGGATGCCATCATCAGATCCTGGTTTCCTTATCATGGGACCATTTGGAAAGTATACCCTTTAGAACAAAAAAAGAATTTTTCAAATCGGTCTAGCCATCTTCGAGTAATCAGGTAACATACATAAAAAAAAATTAAAAAAAAAGATTCCGACGAATTGATAACCTCCTCCTTTTTGAAGTCGGTTAAAAAAGCGCAATATTTCAGATTTTGACATTAAATTAGAACTAAATAAGTACTAATTTTTGCGCTTTTTAAGCGATTTTGCTCACTTTGGCGGCCAGTGTATATTACGATGTGTCCGAGACTCGCTAACTTAACAATGACTCATACATTCATTCGTCAGGAATGTTATACAATACGTTTTTTATCTACACAATGATTGTGTTTTCCTACAGTTTTCATATTAAAAAAAGATCGGGCTGTGTAGCATTTTGGAAACGGCACATTAAAAAGTAAGTGTCTATGATAGGCAAAATATAAACGAACTACTCATAGTAAGTGGTCAACGGGGCCAACGAACATAGACGAGTACAAGCAATTCATCAATTGTTTGCCTACGCTGAACTCAAGATAGTATACTTGCTAGTTGCCAGTACTACACCATCTTGTGTAATTCTATCCTGCCCCCTATCTGAAAGATAGCAAAGCCGCTTTGCTAAAAAATGTAGTACAGTTATACCCATTTATTAAAAAAAAAACCATTTGTAAAATTTTAATAAGAAAAAGTTAAATAAATAATATCTTTGTCATTTACTGATAGTTTACTTATTTCGTTAAGTGGGCAACACTTTATCTGTAACTTTCTCTCAAACATGACGTCATTTAAATTGTAAATTCATTATCTTTTTTAAATATCAACAACATTAACTGTTTAACGAGGATTTTAATCTGAATCAGGAATTGGTATCGATTTTTAAAAGACAATATGAATTCATTGGACAGAATGAGACTGATATAAAAATGTCGCGTAACAAATGTACAGTGAATATCAGAACGAGCTCTACTTTGTACCTAAAGATAAACTGTGGTTGTGTACGCCTGTGAATAATACAGTACTGTAATTTGTATATTGAGGTATTTTTATAATTAAAGATGATAATGACAAGTTTAAACACTAATTTGGCTTATAACTTTGACGAACAAAGATGTAATATTTGATCAACAAATGCAGTGATTAAGCTTGTTAAACTTATTTGGAATCGGCGATCAATGTTCAACATTAGCTCCTGCCGCTAGAGTATCGGTCGTGGATTTTTTTTATAAATTACTATATATATTATACATTTGCTCAGATTAATTATGGAATTACAAAAAGAATCTTATGCGACTTGACACGATTCCAAATTTGAAATTGGTTTCTTTTTGTGGCGTCTCATTCGTGTGTGTGGTTACGTGTACGTGTGGTTGTTTATCGCGTCGCAGTGAGATCGGCGGCGGCGCTTCGATCACCGCCCGGGAGGACCAACCGACGACTCACGCGGAACGAGAGTCGCTACCACTCAGGTGAGTCATCTAGAAGATCGGCAATGGAAGTGGTCTATGTTACGCTCACCGGTCTAATTTTTATTTGATGCTAACTCATTTTAACGAGAACTTGACCTAAAACTCTTCGGTAATTATTATGACGTCAGGATGAATTATTATAGCTATTTTAGATTTGCATATTTTTTTAAATTTCGAGTTGATGTCAAATTTAAAAATAATTCTGGTTAAACGTCTCGTTGGCAAAGATTTCGTCTCTAGGGGACTCTTTATTGCGTTTAATGGTTGGTAATGGTCACTTTCATTAATATATTATACTGCTAACAAAACGGGTTTGCTTACGCTTTAATAACATTAATAACATTCGTTTTATCGGATCTAGTTTAACACAGTCTGCTTAAATGTACTACTCACTGGGCTTATTTAATTTCAAATTAATCATCAACTTTTTTATACAAATAATTAAAATGAATTTAATGAGCATTTTGTATTTTTTCCATTTATTAGTAATCTGCGATCAGTCAGTAGACTATAATCAGATCCGCTGTAGTAGGAGGAACTTTTAGTGAGTTAGGGTCACCACCAGGGTTAATTGGGTTCCGCATTAGAAGTGTATTTGTCAGTGGGTTAGGGTGATGTTTTAATCGGTCTTCGTCATTTCACAGTCGTTTTGTATATGTACAAGTATTTTGTATATCTGTAACTATCTGGTAACTAGTCGATCACCTTGTTCATTGCATAATTTTGAAAATGATGATAAATAGAATTCGCGCGCATAAATACCACAAATGACTTTGATATGTTCATTTGAATTAATATCCATTACGAATGTTTATGTTTTGTACCTAAAATACAATTTATGTCTAGTTTCAAAGGTATTAAGCCCAAGGGCTGTATATTTGATATTGTACTAAAGGTATGCTATTGTGCATAGCCAGATAGCTCGGTAGTTAACATTTATTTCTTGTTTTCTGCGAAGGATTATAATAGAAAATTATTTTCAATAAACATCTACGGAAAGTCCCTTTAAAGTTTAAACAATAAGTTGGTTGCATAATTACGAAGAATCCGGCAACGTGTGTTGAGGCCCACGCGCTGTTAATGGTTCCGTAACTTCGAAGTAACATGCATTGTGCTTGTAGGCCATAAAATTACACCAGCTCCGTAAGTTTCCTAATAGTGGACATAAGTCACATCGAACCGAAGGCACCAATAAATGTAGTAATACTACGTCATAGTTACGATAAACCTAAGATAGTAAATTAATAAAAATGTATAGGCTGTATCACATATCTCAATAGGGATTCCTTTTTTTTATTTCCATAATATACTTCACCAAATATGCTTTGAATTTAGTCAAAACCAGTAAATACTAAAATAATTTAAGTTGTCGTATGTTTTCGTTTGCAGCCCATTACAGAGAACTTGTACCTACATGAAGTGTCCGGTTGTCGTATTGAAATCATGTTTCCAATAAGTGATTGCATAAAACAATATTAAACAAATGTATTTGTATGATAAAACAAGCAATTTTATTTATTTTGTAGCTAAGTGACGTCTTTATAGCTATAATCTATGTTTTTAGGTCGAGGTCTTTTAACATCTTTTTTTAATTCGAAAGTGAAATTACGGCCAAACTAAGTCCCGTAACTGGTCATTCGCTTGTAATCACTGGTAAGTGTTAACAGGTGCAAACCCATCGGATTTAGTGGCCATAGTCGCATCATTCGCAATTGTGATACACTGCAAATAGCAATGTTACAATTCCACGTTACACCGCGATTATACTTGCAAAGCTCTAAATTTATTGTGTAAACTGGGCATAAGTTATAGGTACAGGACCAAAAATATCTACTGATTATTCAGACCATGAGCAACCGTTGAAATGTGAACCTTAAGTCTAATGGACAAGGTGAGAAACGTGTTCTTTTGGGTATGCTTGCAAATATATGATTGGTGTTGGGCTGTGACAGTGCGTGGAAGTGGAAAGCCAGTTCTCGGCGAGTCGGCTCGTCTCGACCCCAATACTGTTCAAAAGCGGGGCCTAATTAAAACATCAAGAAATAAGACATGCAAAAAATACATTTCATAAGAATAGCTTCGCTGGCGGAAATGTTTGTTTACATTACACCCGGCTCGCTTGTCTAAAATAAAATATTCAGGAAAGTTTTTGTATGTTCTTAGTGAGTTGATTGAGCATTTAACACAAGGTTATAAAAATAAATTTAGATCATATATAAGTATAATAATTAATAAACCTATGTAGAATTCAGTCTGTGGTTTGTCCACTCGAATGTATCTTATATCTTTAAATGAGCAATTCTTGTATATATATAATTGGAATCTCGGAATCGGCTCCAACGATTTTCATGAAATTTAGTATATCGGGGGTTTCGGGGGCGATAAATCGATCTAGCTAGGAATCATTTTTAGAAAATGTCATTTTATTTAAAAAAAAAAAAAAACCGAGCAAAGCTCGGTCATCCGGGTACTATAATATTATATTTCATCATTATCATCGTCAGCCCCTATCCGTCCACGAGTGGCGAAGGATAGTCTTGGCATTCTTTGCGGGAGGCCTATGTTCAGACCCCACCATGGTTCAGGCCTTGACGTGGCGGTGGGGCTCAGTAGCCTAGGGTGAGCCCAACACCTTGAGCGAAGCTAATTAAACCGAGGGGGCTCTTTGTACTCCTCTTATAAGAAGAGGGGATAAAAGAGCAGGGGGCAAGGGGTGAGGATGGGAACCTCACCCCATTGTACTGTCCCGACGTTGGGAGGGGTTCTTCTGTGGTGCGGGACAACCCCTCTGTGGAGGTGCCCTGTCAGCTTAAAAGATCCCTTGGTGAGGTGCCCCACCTCACCAAGGCGGCACTGGTGGCACTCGCCTAGTTTTAGTAGGTAGAATTGCGTCCTTTTACCATCTTTCGGACGCAGCGAGTCCCACATACCCACCTGGAAGACCCACTCCCCAGGCGGGATGCCTCAGAGCATTTCCCGGCGTAAAAGAAAAAAAAAGAAAAAAAATAAAAGCCCTATGTTCAGAAGTGGACGGATAGATGATTGAATGAAAAAACATTACATTGCTATTAAATTATTACATTGAATATGTAAGAACACGCATACCTTTTTTTCGTACATTTACACTTCTAGTTCTTAGAGTCGCTATGAATTATCGCTGATCGAAAAGTACGTAATTATTTAATTATTATCAAACCATTCACTTCATCAATAGTGATATATTCGTACTATTTATTTCAAGGTCTCACATGTTTGTCTTCAACATGCACACCTGCTTAAATTTAATGTATGTGTTGGTCTGATATTATGCATAACTTGCCTATTAAATAGACTTTTAATGCGCACTGAGTATTATGTAATAATATTACTATAGCATTTAGAACAATACGACCCAAGTTAGCTTTGGTAAATAAGATTTAGAATTCATACGATGATCTTTAATCTAAAGCAAGGATGGCCAACCCGCGGCATGCGGCCCGCCGACTGTAAAAAAAACCGCAGAGCTGAATAATTTTTTTTTCGAAAGCTGGGAGATGGCCCCTTAGCTACATAAAATTTGCTAGTGCGGCCCAGTATGAAATTCCATTTCTGAATTTTGGACCGGCTGCCGAAAAGGCCACCCTTGATGTAAAGTATATAAAATAAATTTTAATAACATTTTACAGACTACTATACTTACTATTCTTCCATAGATATTATTATATAGATATGATTTTTTTTCTCGTAGCCTGGACGGACCGCTAGTATGATATAAAAGTAGAAAAAGTTTCGAACAAGGAGATTTCACTTTGAATTACTGAGTCCTTAAAACAAGGAATATCTTTTTTAAATTGTATAGCGTCTAAATAATCTTCGTCTTTTACTTACTACGTACTATTGTATGTAGAATGTTATAAATTCATATTTCTTCTCACTTCTGTAGTCTGTGGTGATAGAAAATGCGACTATCGCTTACTTACTTGCCGTTCGGTTTTATTAATCAGCTCCATTGTTTCTATGTGCAACACAAAATACGTATATGGGTGGCCATTGTGTTATTGTTTATAATGTTATTGGCGACGCGTTTTGTATCATTTCTGAATACCGCAGTAAATTTCACGCTATAACAACTCAACATTTTCGTAAGTTTTGATCAGGTAATAGTAGTTTTCTACAATACTTTATTATACTAGAGGCGCTTCTGTAACTTTGGTCCTAAAGTATATAAATCTTGGTAATATAAAATATGAATAAACCGCAGGAAGTAATGAGTGAAATTCGCGTAAACATTAGAAAACCATATTTAACTTTGTTTATCACTAGGTGCCGGTGTGGACATAAATCTATGATTTACAATCGTTTACGTCAGCGCGGATTGAGATATTAACGTTATGTCTTGGATAAACGTGTTTTTTAATATTCTGATGACCTCTGTGGCTCCGTGGTAAACGCGTTGGCGTTTAAGCCGGAGGTTGCGGGTTCGAATCCCGCCAGGGAACAAAAATATTTTCTGTGTTCCTGGGTCATGGATGTGTATTAAATATGTGTATTATATAATCAAAATCTTAAATATATGTATAGTATAAATAGTATTAAATATATTTCCGTTGTCTGGTACCCGTAACACAAGTTCTTCGAGAACTTACCACGGGACCAGATTAACGTGGTGTGAAAGCGTTAGCATAGATATTATATTATTATAATATTTGTCATTATTATCACCCCCCTTGTATTATTTTTAGCACTAATTACATAATAAAAGGAAATTTTTGAGTTTTAATAATATTTCTCAAATGAATACATGTGAATTACAATAATAATTTTAGTTGGATTCGATGAGGGATTTACACATAATCACTCTTAATATGTTTATTAATTTAATTAATTGTTAAATTATTTTTTTACTGCTCCATCGGCGAATAAATACATTATGTTCAAAGAGCCATTCATTCAAAACGTAAATACATTTTGTTATCTTAGCATTGAAAATTTTGATGAAGTCAATAGGTAGGCTCAAATGGTTTACATCTACCGCTGTATTTTTCGTGGGACTATTGGTACCCTGACGAGACTCAGGAAGTTGTGGCCGTACTAACTTATACGTAGCGGTAAATAAGACAATAGGTATTTTTTGCTGTAACACAGCAGTAATGCTGAATCTTAATTAATCTATCAAGACAACTAACATAAACGCATAACAATATCAATAATAATGCTTTGACGTATAAGAACCGAGTAAGGAATATTACTCTCCTGACGGCTAGTTATTAACCGACTTCAAAAAAGAACTTAGCTACGACTTAGGGACCTTCAAGAAAAGAGCATACCTACTCATATCTATCTGAAAGGCCGGCAAAGGCACCTAGCACCTAAGGCTAAGCCTCTGGTGTAGCGGGTGTCTGTGGATGTTGCTTTTCACTTACCTTCAGGTGAACCGACTATCCGTTTGCTTCTATAAAAAAAAAGAAGTAGGTTCTGTATTCGACTGTATTTTTTTTTTGGAGATGTAAAATAAACAAAATTAACAAAAGCTATTGGTAGCCTTACATCAAGAAGTTAACTAAAGTAATCTCATTCAATCGGGTTGTTTCAGCCTTATAATGACGATGAAGAAGATGTAAGTTTTAAATTGAAAGCCAGTCGCACTGAAATTATCAAAAAATATATAATTAATTGTGAGGATGCCAACCAGTTTTCGACCGTTCGCCATACGATAACCTTTTTAGCGTTCGTTCCTGAAAAGTTGTGGATTTCAACCAGAGTACAAAAACATTAATATAATATTGTTTCATAATATATGATAAAACGTAGATAATGTATAATAAAACCAACCGGTTTCATTTTTTACTTAAGATTTATATCAAGATATTGTGAGACCATTGAAAAATGTACATTTCATCTTGAACCCATTATCGTCCGCTGCTGGTAATAGGCCTCTTTCATAAAATGCCAAGGCGACCGATGTATAGAATACATTGTATGACTTATGAAACCTCATTTTATATAACGATTCAGATTTAAAGCGAAACTTGCAACTTGATATGTTTTGTCGCTTATTACAATGAGGGAATGGGTGAGAAACTGTAATTTTAATTTACTCTATTGAAAAGCCCGCAAGTCTCGACTTCGTCAGAGTAACGCATATGTGAACATTAGGCCCCTGCGAGCTTTTACTTGCGTATTGCATCAACTCCCAGGAAAGACGTAGCGGAATCTATCGACTTACTAAGTTACCCGCTAAACAACAATTTGAATTGAGCTTCGCAAGGCGTCGGCGTTGCTCATCTTGTCAAGAGATTATGACATTTTGGTAATTAATATAATTTCTGTTTGTTAAACAAAATATTGAGAAGCAGATTATTTTAAACTAATGACAGTTTTTTCATTATTGTTTTTCAATTATTATTATTTATATTTCGTATTGACATCCAATTTACTATGTCGTTAGTGTCCACTTCTTGATTAGAATGTATTATATTAACAATTAAGTGACAAATTAAATCGAGGGCTTTATAAGCATCATTTGTTACCGTGTAATTAAACCTTGGAGGTCGATTTAAACCTACTTCTGGTAAGTCCACTTACTGCCTATCGATTTGTTTATTAAATATTAATATTGTTCTATCAATTTTAAACTTGGCACGCATGTGTGATTCGGATAATGTTATACATATAGTTGTTATATAATAATGATCTCTAGTTGTTATAATGACGGAGCCAGAAGGTGGATTGTGGGACTCTTCAAATTTTTTGGCAATGCGGAGTACAAAATCCCAGGACAAACTAATAATAAACAAATCTTGTTAATGATGCTTGATTTTACGAGTTCGGTGGCTCAGTGGTAAGCGCATTGGCGCTCAAGCCGGAGGTTGCGGGTTCGAATCCCGCCAGGGAACAAAAATATTTTGCTGTGTTCCTGGGTCATGGATGTGTATTATATAATAAAAATCTTAAATATATGTATAGTATGAAAGTATTAAATATATTTCCGTAGTCTGGTACCCGTAACACAAGTTCTTCGAGAATTTACCATGGGACCAGATTGACGTGGTGTGAACACTTTCACATAGATAGATTTTCCATAGATATTATATTATTATTATTCTGCTAATAAACTCGAATGTCCAATATTTAACACATAATATTTGGAGTCATGGTGATTTTAGATGTACAATAATTACCACTTATTCATCATCATCATCGTCATCATTTGCCTCTATCCGTCCACTGCTGAACATATGCCTCTCTCAATGAACGCCAAGACGGCCAATCCCTTGCCACTCGCATCCAACTGGGACCGGCCGCACGGAGATCGTCTTTCCACCTGGTTAATGGCCGGCCACTTCATATATACATAGGTGTAACAATCACGTACGTTTAATGATCGCGCATCATTACGCCTCCACTCTTGAACCTTTTTGGCCCATCGACCAGCCGTTCTGAGTGTATGTATTACTTATTTAAATACTAAAATTTAGTATATTTTTCAATCTAATAAATGTCTAAGTATTTGCTGTTAATGCATTCTGTATGAAAATGAATTATTTTATCCAGAAATTATTAATGAGCTTTAGTGGCTTTTTTTCTTTAAATCTGTTTTTATGTATACGCATGTATGTTGCCAACAAATAATATTGCTGTAGGTAGTTTTCGTGATTTTTTTTTTGTATTTCATAGTTTTGGGTATTTTTTTTAACTGTCATATTCAAAAAACGACCAAAATGTTACCGTTTTTCATATACATATTCTTAAAGTATACCAAGTTATATTTAAGCGTATAACATTATAAATATTTTACACTGATGAATTTTCTTTCCGTCAGATACTTAAACAATAATTTTAATGTGCCAAAAAAATTTTTTTTTGTTATTCAAATCATCAACTTTTTTATTATTCGTACTCCACTTAGACACGCGGGATTTGAGCATTGCGACATTTTTATTGACTTTCCAGGTTATGCAATTTATAGGATAGGTATTGGGTATTCTGTATCAAGATATAAAATATGATACAGTATCTATAAACCTTTGTACCTCTTACTATTACAATACTCTATTGCGCTAACGGAGGAATTTGAAATTTGGTATAGTTAATTAATGAGGTTAAGGTGTTGAGAAAGCTATTATTTTTGTGTATTAAGCATTATGAATACATTACATTAAAATATTATAGTTAAAAAAACCTGAAAAACACGCTTTAATAGCATACCTAAACCTTTAATAGAAAAACTGAAAAATTCAAGTAATGTTTTCAAGTAAGTACATAAAATTATTATAAACTATTAGTATTTTTTAAATTTTATGGCATGATCTTATTAATTATGTATACATATAAGAAAGGCTCTACGAAGCGAAAAATTTTTGCTAGAATTATTTAAACATTTTTTTTTTATTTACAATTGAGACGGAAGTTCGAGAAAATTTTGTTAGTTAACAATCGTTTAACTTGTTGAAAAATTAACTTTAAGTAAAATTTCCAACAGGAATAAATTATTTCTAGTGTTCAGAACACACCACACACCTTTAGTTTTTTCATAAAGAAGTTTTGAAGCTTTCGTTTTTCCGTAAGTCAAACTGTATTTGAAGTTGAATGATTTTTTAAAAATTGAGATCGAATTTCGGTCGCCGGGCGACCTCTAGTATTTTTTTTTTTTTCAATTAGTCAACTTTTTTATGACTTTGATTGCCTTTGTTATATCTGCCATTTGGAATCCTTGTTACCTATATATGCCTAGTAGTATAAATTTTATGACCCATTACTGATCTTTAATATATATTTGTCTACATTACCGACCTGTAATATAGCAGGTCTTTAATAAAATAATGTATTCATATTTAGCAAGTACATCTTTCAAGGTACATCTTGCTATAGAAATTGAAAATTTAATAATTCTTTCCAGACGTCATTCTATAATTTATAAATAATAATCTAGCTATGAAATACGTGCACTTAACTTCTTCAACTTCCTTAACTTCAAACGTATCTGTTCACGGCTAGACGTAGAAGTCTGTCAATGAAAGATGTTTTTACCACCTAGGCTTATAAAAGATGGCAGTGTCCTGCGTGGGTTAGAATTTTCTAATCAAATCATTTATTGAAAACCTCGTTTTGTATATTTCTATTAATTCATATTTAGATTACCTACATATTAAGTATCTTTTTCTCCATCTCAAATCTTGAGACGACCTCTGTGGCTCAATGGTTAGCGCGTTGGCGCTCAAGCCGGAGGTCGCGGGTTCGAATCACGCCAGGGAACAAAAAAGTTTTCTGGTTCCTGGGTCATGCAATTGTGTATTAAATATGCGTATTATATAATAAAAATCTTAAATATATGTATCTTATATAGTATAAAAGTATTAAATATATTTCCGTTGTCTGGTACCCGTAACACAAGTTCTTCGAGAAATTGAATAAAATAAAGTACTTACATAAAACGCCCTAGTAAACTAAGTATCACAATTTTAATTAGTCTCTAGTTGAAATGATCAGGTAACAATCAAATAAAAATCGCTTGTCTGTAAAGTCGGTTTACTGACGATAGTTGAACGTGACAACTTCATAAGAAAATGGAACACCTCAGAGCGAGGTAACGCCGCATACGTCATGTTTTTTCGTTCTTGCAGCCGGCTCCATCGAATTATAAGACGTTGTCACGTCAAAAAACTTACCTAGGCCTAATAATAAAAATAACAGTTTCTTCCTTTATGTGTACCTCATATGAGTTGCTCAGCTGAACAACTTATTTATTTTTGTAGGGTAAGTTGGAGGAGCATTAGAAGTACAAAATACTTTATTTTTGTTACACACATATACTTCTTACACACACACACACACACACACAGTCTTAAGTCTTAGTTAGTCTTAGTCCCCTAGGCCTATCCAACTAACATTAAAAATACTTTAAATTTGATGTCTCAGATAAGCGATCACTCTCACGATTTTCGTCCGGGATAAACTCCGAACTATATGATGTGATCCAACTTAAAAAGTTTTATATTTTTGGACACTAGGTCGTACCCTGTTTCTGACTTAACGGCATCTGCCTATTAGTTTTACTATGTGTACTTACAGACTATATATTCACAGTAAGAAAGAGACGGCACTAGGATGAGAATTTCTAGCAATTGACACACTTTCTTAAACGCTGAATTGAGACAAGTGGACGTGATTGTAGCGTGTGTACGCGCCAATGTTCGGTTGATTATGTCGCTGTATCTATGTGGCGGTCCTTTTTAAGGACTCCACAACTTACACAATTTAAAGCATTTCAAATTCTACCAACATATTATAGTAAAATTTGTTAATAAAACTATTTGGAAGGAGGGTTTCATGTTTTTCACTTTTATTTCGCGGAGCGATGTCTAAAACTACCTTGTTCATGAGCATCGTAAATAAGGCAATTGTTGCCGAAATATTAACAGTAAAAAAAATAAAAACTTGGTAGCACTTGGTCGCACTAAATGTCCGATCCATTTTTTTCTTTATAACGTCCATGTGGAACTTACGCGCCATCTTGAAATAGTTTTTGACCGATATTTCGGAAACTTCACTTTAGGGCCAAAGTTATTGAGACAGGTAGAGAATAAAAATTCACATATTTATTTCAGTAAACTTAAGTGTATGTAAAACTTGCAGTGTACGATTTATGGCTTATTTAATGAACCGGTTTTTCTATATCGCCGATAACTCTTTAAAATATTGGATCAATCAATAAAATGCATCTATCTAATTTTACAGATCATTTTATATCAATTCCAATATTAAGAAATTTAACTTTAGTGAATACCGATTACGATTGGAAATGAACAGTCGTTTTGGTGTTCATTGAAGGGGGCCGATGTTCAGCAGTGAACGGATAGAGGATGATGATGAAGATAAATACCCATATCTTCTACTACTAGAGTAAATTCTTCCCAGTGTACAGCTATAATCATTACAGGGCGTGTCCTATTTTACATTTTTTTCTTTAACATAAGGTTTTTTTGTATATTGTATTGTTACATCAAGATTCATCAAATTATCAAAGCCCATTGCGTATTTTTTGCGTTATGTAAAGTCCATGCAGTCTATATTCTTTATAAATTATAATGTTAGTAGGATTAATATTTCGTTAGATCATAAATATTGTTTATTGCTGGTATTTTAAATAGATACAGAGTACAAAAGATATTTCTGACAAAATTCATTTAATAGCTCGATTCGTTTGGTATTAAAACAGGGGCCACTCTAATACTAAATACCTATTCAATATTTGATCTAGTACTTGCATTGATAGCACATTCTAACCAGATTTCAATGTCCTTATCTCTTGGTAGAGCGACATTCGAATGTCCAGTTAACGGTAAATTTAGAACTACTTAATTGATATAAATTTTATGTATATGTACGTTGGATTATAGCGTGTTTTATAGAATCTTATTATAATATTCAATTGGTATTAGGTACCTACATGTACGAGTGCACATAAGTTGCTTAATTTAACGTTTATAGAAAACTTTAAAGTAGTGCATAACTACTTATTTTCGTTCCAGAAGCCTTAAATATACTGCTGATTTATTTACTACTAGCTGTTGCCCGCAGCTTCGCCCGCGTAAACTTAGATTTACAGCCGTACGCGGATTGATGATTATTATTTTATAGCCTAAATTACTCCTTATAACATCAGCTATCGGTCAGTGAAAGTCCCATCAAAATCGGCCCAGCCGTTTCAGAGATTAGCCGGAACAAACAGACAGACGGACAGACAAAAATTTAAAAGAAGGCTATTTTGGTATATGTACATCCATATGCATTCAATTAAAAGCGGTTATTTTAATATTACAAACAGACACTCCAATTTTATTTATCTGTATAGATGTAATTCTTATTAGTTATTTTACTACTAAAGATGTTCATTAAATAAAATCCAATGAAACTAATATCTATGTAACGTTAAATCCAAAACAGTTAAGCGGTTCCATAATATTCAATTTACGTCCATAGTGTAAGTAATTTAAATAGGTTAGAGCTTAGACGCAGGATACAGAAATATAATATGTCGAAGTGAGTTTAAGCTCATGGATATTGCACGGATTTAGCGCCACACATCGAGCTCTGTGGGTGATTTAAAATAAAGCTATTTTAATTGCGATATAGAGCAGATCAATTTTTTACATAAAAAATCGGGTACGGATAATGTATGTAGGCTGCCGTTATAAATGGCAGGTCGGACAACCTTTGCCCTCGCCTAACTGGCCATATAGGTATCGGTTTGAGTAATGCTACAGTAACTTCTCGGTGCGATTAAGTGTTGTATAATAGCGGATTATTTATTGCCGGGCGAAAAAAGACGGGTCATCCGATAAGAAACAAATTTTCCAAAGATGATTTTTAAAAGAACAATAGTTGTACTTTGAATAAAATAAAAATAAAAAGAACACAATAGTATAAACAGGGCCCCCGAATAGTTATTATTGAATTTTTTATCACCCAATTTAATGATAGTTGTATGATACATAATAAAATTAAATTTAACTTACCTATAAATTTTAACTACACTTAAATAAAGCTTTCACTAGTGTTGGCGTTATACGCCTAGAATTAAATGCCCTTGTAGATAACATCGGTGTGGCCTAGACAAACACTACCGTGTTAGGTAAAATATCTTTCAATATTCCCATAGGTATGTAGTATAAACTTACACACTTACATCATTAGGTACTGCCGGTTTGTATTTACAATTATAGGGATGTTGACAATTTTTTTATATTGACTTTATTTGATAGATATGCAGCATATAAACACGAAAAAAATACTTTTATGAAGGAATATGTCCAATTTTAATAAAAAAGACGTAAATAAAAACAGTTTTTATAATTCCCGCTAAAACGCTCCAAGCTGTCATGTGACCATGATTACGTCACAAACCAATAAACATACTCGTGCATTGTCAAACTTGCACTTCGCCGGTGGTAGATAAAACATGTTTATGACTGCTATGACAGTTTGTTTACTGATCAGTGACGTCTTCGGGCGTTCGCAGTCACGTGATAATGGGTGATAAATAACGCATTTTTTATTAATTACTTTAAGACCAAAAACGTAAGTATACATGAATTTGTTATATATGTGTGTTGCATCCCTATTAACTTATACAAGTAAAAAGTTTTAAAGCCATAACACGACCACGAAAACCATGTTAAACATTTATTTGTGCACCTTGACAGTAATATCTACTCGAATGCCGTGACGGCAAACGGCCGGACGCTGAAATTTCTTTATTTCATTCCATATTACGTAAATTTGATTAGTTATTAATTATTATATTAACTTAGATAGTTTACATCTGCTGGGCGTTCTTTGACGGTCAATTTTTTCTTTAAAATAAATTACCAGAGAAAGTCGACGGTCGACCCCTAAAGTACCTCTATTAAAACACATAAATTTGTGAGTAGAAACGCAAAAAACGTATACATGAAGTATAGAATTATCCCAGACACCGCGTTGTGACAGCATGTCTGACACACACGTCCAATAACAGATGGGAAGGGTGTTAGCGAGCTTCCGAGTATCCGGAGAAAAAAAGCTACAACTACCACTACTTTAATGTGAACATATTAAAGAAGGTCACACAAAAGTAACTATTTTTTTAAATGGTTGTGATTATTATTTTACCTTTGCATTGTGTGAAGTCGACAATCACATGATTATGATATTTTATTCCAATCTCACATTGATGTCTTTGGTATTGGAGTCTGACTCTGGAAAGTTTTCTCGACTTTTATGCATTTTAAAATTTATCCGAGTCGAGTGACTGTATATTTCCAAAAATTAAAAATATCTGTGTTTACGAGTTGGATCTAAACTTAGACTCCTTTAACCAGCAAGCACGGCTATATAAAAAAACAATAATTTAATGATGTTGATCCATATGTAGCAATAGTATTGAGAGATTTTGTCTTTGTATGTACATTTGATGAATGAATTTGATATTTCATCATTTCATTGGATTATTAAACTTTTAGCTTAATTGTAGTACATGAAGTGTGGATAACAATTTAAAAGCCATAAATGTTTAAAACTCGTGCATGCCTCAAAGGGCTTGTATTATTAATAATTTTATGCAACAAATGTTCCCCACATGTCGTGCGTTGGCAGGAGAAATTCTATTTTACTTTCGCGCGAATATCCACTATTGAAATAGTAACCTTTTTGCATAATGCAGTTTAATACGAAATTAACGGTAGGACTAGTCATGCGTGAATCAAATTTGAGCCTAGCTATTCGTGTGACCTACTGTAAACTTTGATTATTTTATATTAGATTTTTGTTAATTATTATATACTTTTCAGTTGAACTACGTATTCATAATTCATAATTCATAAGACTCGATATCATCCCACATTCCAGTATCACTCTTTTGAATTTAAATCGTAGATGTGTTATTTCAATTTTATAATTTCAGCTATCAATATTAATAAGACTACTTTTTATGTTCCTAAATTAAAGTTTTAAATGTATGGACATAAGTTATATCAGATAACAAACTTCGTTACAAATTTTAAAAAATCGTCATGCACAGTCTTGGTGTTCATTGAAAGAGGCTTATGTTCGGGAGTGGATGGAAGGTTATTAATGATGATGATGTTTGATTATAATGCGTACGATTGACAGGTAGGCGATCTTATTCGATGATGATTAAAAAAATATGCATTACCTTATCCGTTACGTGGGAAAAATGTTTTACCATCTTATTGAGTCACATGTTATAATGAAGCCTGGTTGTACATAAAAACTCATGCATTTTGTCGTACCTATATATGTATCACACTTGTGTCTAAACTTTGTTAGAGGTGGAAGTCGATCATATCGATATTAAAATACATGATAGTTCTACTCTAGGAATAATAACTAAAATTTCATGTCACCATAATTAACATTTAGGTACACATTTGACATATTGATGGTCACAGCGATGACAAGAAAATTGACATGTTTCTATCTGGCTCTCCTTATAAAGATCACCATCGTCATCAACATAAAAGAGCCCAATTTCTGGCCGCTGCCATAGTCTTCAAACAAATTACCAAACAGATGAGTATTGAATGCCGAGTACCCGTCTTGGCGTTCATTGAGAGAGGTATATGTCCAGCAGAAACTGTAACAGGCTGATAATGATGACCATAGATATGATTTATTAACTTTGTTACTTCTTACTAATATAAAGCAAAAGTTTGTAAGTTTGGATGTTTGTTGATCTTTCACGGGAAAACGTGAAAAAAACGGCTTATACTTTAGATCAGGATAAAGGCTATAAAAATAATCATCATCAATCCGGATATGATTGTCAGTGAAGTGTCAGTGTCAGGTGAAGCTGTGGGCACCAGCTTGTTAATATATAAATATTTTTATAGAGTCACATCTTATTCATAAGCTTTAGTGCGGATATAACCAATGCCTGAACAGAAATTCAGTTCTTAACACGGTTTGATGAATGTACTCACGAAATAAATTTTTTTTTTTTTGGAATACGAATTCAGGTTAAAATTTTATCTCACAATGTTTATTGTAAGATAAAATTCGTGTTCCGCATTCAACAAACAATATTTTATTTTAGTGTTGCGTGGTTTTTAGTAATAATGAGCTTTTATTTGGACCAATTGAGTTACTTTTTACAAGCTTTATACGAAGTAATGTTCGAGTGTTTAAAGTTTGTCGTGTAAATACGAAATAAAATGGAAAGAGCGATCATTATAATTGACCTCTTTATAATCGAGCTTACTTGGGCTAAGGAGAGAGAAGAAGTTTATGCATTGATATAGATTAAATTACCTTGACAAACTTGTATAATATTTAAATTTAGCTTTTTGTCAAAACACGTTCAGAAGCTTAAATTAGTGTTCGTTGTCCTGTCTTATTATCACAGATTAATAATAATGTCATAATTGGTTGTACAGTTGTTGTCACTCTGTTTAATAATAAAAAAGTACTTCATAAAAATCTGAGTTAACTCTAGTTGCGCCTAAAGAAGTTTTACTTCTAAACTAAACAAATCAGCAAGTTATTAGTTCTATTTTACCTTTACTAAATAGTGTCCATTCACATCAATATATCGCTGCATCCGGTGGAACCACTGAGACAAGCACTTTGCCCACTCGTCTTTAGGGGTATCTTCGGCAGCCTTTGGGAACACCTCCTCCTGGTTCATAAAACGTTTTCCTCGAATTCCTTTTTTTATTTTCAGAAATAAATAAAAATGGCGTGGTGCAAAGTCAGGGCTATAAGGCGGGTAATCCAGTAATTACACACAGTTCAGTGAGGTCTTTACTTTTGTTAGCAACTTCCCTGAAGGAAACACTCACTCAGTACTGTCTTTTAGATTCAGGATCATTAAAGTAAGTCCAGCTTTGAGTATGTCAAACACAGCATTTGAGTCACCTCCGTTAAATCTGTTAACCATTTCTCGGCACTGAACAATATGAAGGCGTTTTGGCTTCCTGACCGCTAAATGTTCACGGAGGATTTTGTGCACTTGACTAATGCCGATGCCTAAGCGGACTAAGCTTGCCTTACTCTGCTGATAGGTTACTCTTTACTGAATATTATCTTCAGTCGTCGCCTTAGAGGGCCGTCGGTCACGCAGATCATCGGTGATATTAGTGCAACCACGTCTAAAATCACTAAAATAGTGAACATTGGCCTTGATTGAAAGGCCAATCAAAGTCTATCATAACTTTCAATCGCAACAATATTGGCAAAGATTTCCATTTTCAAAATGTTACTTTTATGTTCTGTTTCTTACATAACCTTTTTTTTCTTTAACGCCGGGAAATGCTCTGAGGCATCCCGCGGGGGAGTGGGTCTCACCACGCGGGTATGTGGGACTCGCTGCGCCTGAAAGCTGGTAAGTGGACGCAGCTCTACCCACAATACATACTAGATTTCTTTGGAAAATAATTTGCCCGATGTATTTGAAACTGAGATCGATATCTCTGTCGAACTATAGTCGTTGATCAGTGATGTACTATCACAGGTCTAGTTTACTTGCCCTCTTCCAGTGCAGCAATTTTGAGCAAACCTTCAAATCTAATAACGGGACGGGATTCAATGAAAAATATGTAAAGTTTCTTCCATGTCGTAACCGATAATTATTTTTTGTTTGAAAAGGGTTATCCTAATAGTTGCCTATATCTTATATTCATACTCAGGCTGAGAGCCAATGACAATATTAGACTTTTTTATTAGACTCTCAAAAGCTTGACTTAGAGCTTTCTAAGAAACTTGTTAACTTCCTTTTGAATATGTATTAAACTTTTACTAAAATTATTTAACAGAAACCATTCATCATTATGAATAGATCTTCGCTCGCCATTGAAAAAGCCTGTTTTAATATTTACACAATATAAAACTAAGGCCCTTCTAGTCAACTGTACTTCTGTATATTTTTATATATTTTAAACTAACAATGAATTTGGAAAGAAATGCGGAAATATTATTGGTCCTTATTAAATTAAATATTTTACAAATAAGGTACTTTGCGCCCGTGTAAAATTGGGGTGGAAACTTAAATAAAGTGTCTGACATCTCATCAGTTATACCATAGTCTTGCGTATAAAATACGAGTGGCAATTAAGGCCGTTTTGCCGTTTAATTTAAGAAACCTATCTCCAGCAATAGGTGAAAATAGATTAATGATGATAAAATTAGTACCTAGTACTCAAATGTAAATCGAGTAGCCGTATCACTCTACATGACCACTAGATACATATTTATTACCTGCTCACATTAATGTAATAACAAAGCAATAAAAAGGACGAGCAACGTCATTAAAGCAAAATTCGCCATGACGTCCTTGTAGTGATATATAATTAGCGTGTTTGTATGTGTGTCTATTGTTATCGCATTTATACGTGGGTAACACTAAAAATGTTTAGAACTGGCCAGTTAGAAACATTGAAAATGAAAACTTTTTTTGAATTTCAATTTTAGAACTCTTTGGTAGTATATTGCATTCATTTGTCATTTGTTTTTGTGAATTGGCGGCAAATCTAAAACCCTTGTTACACGTGAAAATAAACATAACGCGAGAAAATTTTCGGTCAATGATTTATTATGACTTTCGTTGTGGGCTTACTCAACAACAAAGCTATGATAGGCTGCGATTAGCATTTTTTAATGAAACCCCATCTCGTGCCACTATTTACAATTGGTTTAACGAGTTTAAGCGTGGACATAGCAATCTCAGTGATGATCCGCGTGAGGGACGTCCTTAAACAGCGACTACTGAAGACGCATGATAGAGGAAGATAAGAGAGTGACCTATCAGCAGATACGGGCAAGCCTAGGCATTGGTATGAGTCAAGTTCAAAAAATATTACACGAACATTTAGGCGTCAGGAAGATTTGTACCAGATGGATTCCCCATACTTTAACCGACGACCAGAAACGCCTCCGCATGGACTGGTGTCGCCAAATGTTAGATAAGTTCAACGGCGGTAACTCAAATGCTGTATTTGACATCATCACAGGTGATGAAAGCTGGATATATTGCTACGAACCCAAAACCAAAAGACAATCAGCTCAGTGGGTGTTTCCTTTCGAGGATCGGCCAACTAAAGAAAGGAAGAAGTCAAGGAAAAAAGATGATTGCCTCATTCTTTGGTCGGAAAGGTTATTTCGCGACAGTTGTGCTAGAAGATGGAAGGACAGTTACTGCAGACTGGTATGTCAATCGTTGTTTGTCTGTTGTCTTGGAAAAAATTCGACAGCAGCGCCCACGAAGCAGGATCCTCCTTCACCACGACAATGCTTCAGCGCACCCCGCAAAACGGACTGTTGAATATTTGACTATGGCAGTTGTCGAGATAATGAGTCATCCGCCTTACAGTCCTGACCTGGCGCCCTGTGACTTTCATTTATTCCCAAGAACTAAAGATAAAATTCGAGGTATTCGCTTTACGAGCCCTGAAGATGCGGTGAAAGCGTACGAAAATGCCATAGAAGAGACTCCTAAGGAAGAATGGGCCCACTGCTTTTCTCAGTGGTTCCATCGAATGCGACGATGTGTAGAAAGAAACGGAGATTACTTCGAAAAACAATAAAAGTATTGGCAACTTTCTACATTAACACCCGTTTTCACAAACGTTACTATGCAGTCTCACAGTGCGCGCGAGCGCACAGGGCCCGAAAAACTTATTCATAGACAATACTTGAGTGGCGGCTAGCACTATGCGTCCCTTAGAATGAACGCACAGCTAAGGTAGCCTGCTAGCTGTTTTAAGCAACGCATAGCTATTGTCTCTCGATTCTCTGCGTCTCTTTGTGTTACGAGAAATATTTTTCTGGGTTGGATTTTACTGTTGGTGATAATTTTCCATTTTAATAGCGTGCCTATACAATAGATTATAGTAGTGAAAAAGAATTTGATAATTTTATCAATGAGAGAAGCACAATAATTACCACAAAAGTGATACGGGATTTCCTAAATCCTTTTGATTATTATAGTTTGCATGAATTCAGACGACCCTACAGGTTTTCCAAAGATGTGGTACTTTTTATACTCTTGCCACTCCACAAATCCACAAATACCTACACAATAAAATCAGCTCGAAGACGAACGAAATAGTTTTCGAACACCGGTCAGCATTTATGTTTTGATTATGATTTATGACAAATGAAATGACCGTCAAGCAGCGAGCGAAGTGAACTAAGCAACACAAACGAACCAATCACAGAGCTCTATTCAAAGCTGTGCGTTTGCTTAGTCAAGGGTCGCTTGAGTATTGTTTATGAATTAAAAGGCTTGCCATTTGCAACGCAGTGAGAAATGCCTTACTTCGCATAGCGTTGCTACTTTACTGAGATAAGTATTGTTTGTGAATACGGGTGTAAGCCGTTTTTCATTTTCTAAAAATTTTCACCTGTGTTACCTAGGTATAATGCTAGGTGAGCATCCGCTAAACGAGAGGGTTAATATTAAGCATGAAACTAACATTAACTTTTAGATGTATACTTATAATACTAGCCAATTGGCCATTAGAAACGTTACATAAAATATAATATTAAATACCTTAGGAGCAGTTTATTTAAATAAACCCATAAAATCTTATGTCTCTCCCAAAGTTCTACAACGA
The DNA here is from genome assembly GCA_963853865.1 of Helleia helle. NCBI lineage: Eukaryota > Metazoa > Arthropoda > Insecta > Lepidoptera > Lycaenidae > Helleia > Helleia helle. The sequence continues at coordinate 15,516,967 of OY971420.1, forward strand.
TTACAGCTAAGAAATGGAATGGCTAAAACACTCCACTCTGTGTCTCCACTCTTCAGCTATTTCTTTCCTCTGTTACAGATATTAAATAATAGGCGGAATTCAGAATGATTTAAATATATACTAATGTTTTTACCATGAATGTTTATTACAATTTTATTGTGAAAGAACGGCTTTAGCGTCAGTTTATCTTCTATACTAATATAAAGAGAAAAATCTTATTTCTTGTTTGTTAATCTGTCATGATTTATCTCAAAGACAACTTGACCGATTTGAAAAATTCTTTCATCATGAGAAAGCTAAACTATACCTGTGTCCTGGATGACGATGGTCTCCTCCAAGGCAGTAATGTCCCAGAAGGAGACTGACGAGCGGGCTTAAGAGGAGGCCGTCGAAGAGACCTTCCCCTGCGGGAGACGAACAGGGCTGCGTAGGAGGTGCGCCTCCACGTCCAGTAGCGCCTCTGTGCTCGTGTCGTCCTTCAGGATGGCAAAATGCGCCCAGTATGCTACAAGCGACGTTGCGGGGACTGCTTAGTAGCGGCCGCGCAATCCCCCCTTGCGAGGAGGGGATTGCCCGACCTGGCCTTCGCCGGGGCCAGCCCATCGCTGAGGTGATCCTGTTGCCTGCAGATTCGGGACTCTTAAAAAGGCTAAAAATGTTTATCCGTGCGAAGCCGGGACGAACCGCCAGTGTAGAAATAAATACCACACGAATGTAAAAAAATTACTACCGTTTAGTGTAACATGGTCGTATTTTATCCAATCGTACATAATATTGATGTTTAAAACGTAATCGAGCTGTTAGAACTCGCACGAACGTTAATTAATAAAGTCCAGCGCTGTAACGCCCACTTTATTAATTTGACACTGTTTTTTATTCACGTGAAGCGTGCTATTTATACTATGCATGTTTTATCTTTCGCATGTTTTCGCACTTTATATTATTCGATGTTCCAACAAAAAGAGGTTTATTCACGGTTCTTATACATAATCATTATTACATTAATTAGTATTATCGAAATTATCGAGTAAATGTTATTTTACAACTTACAGCAACTACATACATAGTTTTATTGTCGGAAAAATTCTTTCATATATGAAGATTTATGAAAGAGGTTATATATTATCGATACTACGTGAGACTTTAGAGAAATACTTGCATGAATCCTTTTACGATGTGATTTGACAGAAAAGGATTTTTTTTACTTAAAGTAGCGCGTAGCGTCCGTCTATAGGCCAGAACTGTCTATCGTGTATATTTATTTTATCATTTTTAAATTTATATTTTTGTGAGAGGAATGGTTCTTTTTTTTTTCACTATGAATGCATGAAGCATGTTTACGTTTATCATATTTAAATAGTTAGCATTGATAATTTTATATTATAGATTAATATTTATAATAGCTATTGAATTAAACTTATTAAATAATATGAATTACATTTCATCAAAACATAAGATGCTCGTTAAAATATATTTTTGTGTTTGTTTCTATTTATAATATTAGTATGTGTCCTCAAAGGATTTTGAATATTTCAGAGGTGAGGCAGGAGGCAGTGCAACAAGCTCTCGCTGAGATGCAAAACCGCCCTAAGCCGTCTCTGCCGATGCCATCCAAGCGAACATCTATGATGGCGAAAAGTCCAGATAGAGAAAGACACGATGTCTGTGAGTATATTCACGTTTCTCGGTAGTTGTAGAGTATTTTATTCAGTTGTCGTAAATGTGGAATATGTTTAATATGAAAGGAAATTATTATCACTTTATAATATTGATAAAACTTTGCCACTTTTTAAAATGTTTTATTTAGCTTTTTTTTAAATGTTAGTTGGATAGGCAAACTGGCAAACGTACCACCTGATGTTAAGTGGTCGACGCCGCCCATGAACATAAACAAGTAGACCTGGAACGAGCCCAGCCAACTCATTTATGTGTTGCCTATCCTGAGACATAAGATGTTAAGTCTCGGTGCCAGTAATTACACTGCCTGTCTTGCCCTTCTCTCCGAAACACAGCAAAGCTGTTTCACGGGAGAAAATAAGCAAGATGGTGGTACCCATGCAGCCGGGAGCGCGGCACAGCGCTTCCCTCCCATCGGTAAGCTTACTCTTGTTTGGGTTAAGAATACTTTTTTTTTAATCTTACGATCGTCGTTAGTGGCAGTATGAAAGACACGTGACTACAATATGTAATAAAGTTTGATGATAAATCCATAATAACAAGAATCTATCTTGTATTATGATTACCGTTTATCGGTCACACCGAATGATGGGGATTTTAGGTCACTTCCTTTCCTAAATTGACTTTATACGATAGAGTTGTGACGGGCAGCTGCGTAGCTGTTGTAATCTACTTATCTCTCCCAATTGTAAATGCTTCCACAAGTTGGTAACGACATAAAATTCGGAGTTTCATGTCTTAACCTCCTTTCGTAAGAGGTAGTGGAATGCTGCTTTGTAGCCGAATTGGGCCGGCACGACCGGGGTGGTATCTCTCGCTCACATAATACCGGCGTAAAGAGATAGCTATGCTGTCGCGTTTCGTACGGTTTGTTAGTTGCCGGTGGTCCAATAGGGGGGATTGCATTATTATAATGAATTATTGTACACCATAGTGATGGTAAGATGTAAGGACTATATATTCTTGTAAGACCTATAATTTGTTACTACATCTAACAATAAACAAATTTGAATTTGAGGGAAAAGGAGGGCAACGCATCTGCAAAACTTGGTTATGCGGGTCTATAGGCGTAGGTAATCACGATAAGGCTCCGACTGCTCGGTTGCCTCCCTATGACATAAAAAAAACGTTAACGTTTAGGTAGACGAAGTGTTGATCGACCATTAACCAGGTGGGGTGACGATCTCCGTGCGGTGGCCGGTCCGTGTTGGATGCGGGTGGCAAGGGATCGGTCGTCCTGGCGTTCATTGATGGAGGCCTATGTTCAACACTGGACGGATAGGGGCTGATGATGATAATGATGATGGCGGAAACTCACAAACCGTAGAAATTGGATAGGGAAAAGGAGGGCAACACATCTGCATAATCTCTGGTTGTGCGGATGTGTATGGGCGTCGATAGTCGCCAAGGCTTCGACTGCTCGTTTGCCCTCATATGCTATATAAAAAAAATTTAAACACCACCACTTGAACATCAATGATATAAAAAAAAAATAACAAACGGACGGAATAGCAACTGTTTTGGCTTTCTTATGAAGTTCATGAGAGGGCATTTACAATTGTGTCAAGTATATACTGGCAATATAGTGATGTTGTTATTTTGTTCTTTACTCTGATGTAGAACAGTTCATTGATTCACAGGAAATCAGATGAATTAATGTATTAGTCATCGTCATAGTTGTCGTCAGCGTGTTTATATGGGCGTGATAGTTCGCTGTGCAATATTTTATTGGCTCGCCGCGCTCCCCGCGACTAAATTACCGCGGTAGTTAAATTAAAAATAATATATAGTCCAAGGCTTATAAACTTGGAGTGCGAATGAAAGTTTTCATTTACTAATTGTGACAGTGCATATTTTGTTTTGAGGTGCAGGTACCTATTTGATTCCGGTATATTAGTGTTTAGTTACAACTGTTACCATTTTGAAGAAATTCTTTTGTGTGTTCAAGTGGATTCGGTAATGGTTTAGATTCACTACAAAATGTTTTGTACAGGATGTCTGTCGGGTGTCGGCCTTGGTTTTTTATATAGATACAGATATTCTTTTCTATATATGTATACGTACGTTTGTCCAACAGCATCCAGTTCCGATGAAGATTCGTGCGCAGGGGACGCGGACTTACCTCCTCCGCCGGAACTGGGCTCTCCCCCCGCGCGCAGGCCCGCCGCACCCCACCCTCGCGCACATCCACTGCCTCTGCCCCAGCCGCACCACCAAAGAGACAAGAAACACGCGCCGCGGGAAAAGACAGAAATCGATCTATCAGACATCACACATTTACCAGCTTGTAAGTTGCAATTTTATTTCGCTAATGTTTTTAAGGCTTTCGTTCCTCAAAATGAAAAACTCAGTTTGCTATCCGTCTTTCAAAACGTATCAAAACTTGCGATCGACATAGAATATTGATATTTGCCAGGAAGCCAGGACACAAGTGAAATAAAAAACCTTAAAACCGTTAATGTAACATACATGAAAGAGAGATGTGGAAAGAACACTTTGACGTGAGGTCATTAACAAAGGGCATATGGTACAAAACCATCCAACCCTCTGAACCGACTGTCATGGTTTGATGGTGCGTCCGTCTCAAGGTCCGATATCGTGATTGCCCTGCGTTTACGATCCGGACATATTCCGCTTAACAGTTTCGCTTTTTTAATGGGTAAAACTAATACACCAAACTGCACTGAATGTGATGTCGCAGAAGACGTATATCACATCATCGTGGAGTGTGTCCGGATTGAGGCTGAGAATATAATTATGATCTCCATGAGGTAGGTAGATGTAATAGCATTTTGGCTTTCCCACTGTCAGAGGAGGCCAAAAGCCTATATAAATTAGTTAAGTTAGCACTAAATCGTAGAGATTAAGAAATTATGTTGTCCTGGAATTATGAGGGTGGCATGGTCGCTAGCGACAAAACCCTCTATAAATAAATAAAGAAAAAAAAAAAACATACATGAAAAGTATTTTTAAATACCATATTATTGTGCGTTCTCTGGCACCTATAATAGTAGTAAAGATATTTCGTTCGTAGACGTCCTGGACATACGCATTTTGTTGGGGAAAAAAAAATGTGTTCGTAGTGTTTCAACGACTGCGACACGTATCTATCTCATACCGGACGCTGATCATGCTCCTAAGATAGCAGAGGGATTAAAGAAAGTGATGCGACTTGTGTTCTACCATATTTGTATTTTTGTTATTAGTATAAACTTTTGCCAAATATGAAATTATTACGTTGTTTTGGTGATTCGTTAATATTTTAGATCTTAAAATAATGAAAAGATATGCAATTTAAGTACTACATAATACGCAACCTGTACAATATGTCGTATATGTACGGCTATACACATCTTTGTTAATATTTGCAAATACGTTTAGAAGTTGTTACCTTGGCTATGACATAGTTTTTACGGGCTAGGCTCAATACTCGTTCCTGCTGCTACTTCTGTATAATCAGGATCACCAACGGTAGCCAAATGTACCGATCTCAGGGAGCCCGAGGGATACGTTAAACTGTCTTGGGACTCGCAACAAATTTTATCAGCTGGATTCATGAGGAGTAGGAAATTCACATGGTTTATATAAATCCCGGGATTATTAATAAACTTTAGGTGTTATTAAAAAAATAAAGTTTTTCCAAATTCTGTCCCGTGCCCACTTCGATTTTTTATGAATGTATTACTAACTCCTTTGGGCGTATTTTAGGTATAGGTATAGTTTTCTATTCTAACTTATCACAAACGAACAAAACTTAAAGAACTTAACCGATCCTTACGCTGAAACTTTTCTTTCGCTATTACAAAGTTGTAGACACAATCTAAAGGGATTTATATGCCATTTTAAACTTTTTTAAATAAAAAGCACTCACAGGATTTTTCTCCAGTTTGATGTACAAACGAAGAACGGATTTATCTATACGATGTGATATTTGTAAGTCTAGATGTAGGAAGTATTTAATATCCGAAACTACTCATGCTATTTCTTAGCTTCTTCTTAGAAAAAATCTTTCACCAGTATCATCACCAACCCTTAAGACCCGCGATATGCCCCTATATCTATATTTTATATGTTAGCCATTATTGCCTATTTTGCCACCATAAATACTTATTTCTAAATATGCACATTTGGACACAAATATTGACTCTACATTCATTCAAGATCTAAAGTTAACCTCTTAGTGGACATATTTATGGTAATTGAATATACGCGCCCATCGCAAGATAAGAACCCATTTGCTCAATCTTTTTTACTAAGTGAATATTTGTACCAGATGTTATATAAACAGAATAAAAAAGATTCTAATCTCGTGTATATGTATCTGTTTGCTTTAAAGTATTTTTGATATTGCATATAAGAAATCATAAACCCTGTATCTATGTAAGAAGCTAAGTAAACACAAAAAATATATAGGATTTGAAATTTAAAAAAAATGCACTTTCTCTCTAGTATTGAAAATTAAATATTTCCATAGAAAAATGATGTGCAAACTTATATGACGTGCAAACGTAAATTATTTGTTTTAGTTTTAATTTTAGCATCGAGTAAAGTTACACTTATCGTGTAACCAATTAACACATCCTTTAGACAATATATTTAGGTGTCTCTGATATTTTTTGTGAGAGCGTTATTTAATAGTAAGTATCTCAAAAATTTGATTTGGAAAACCCTTTGTCCCGTTTCATGATTTGTTAACATCTGTAGATCGAATCGAGTATTAACATCTAATATATAAAATTTCCATGTCACAATGTTAGTTACCGTACTTCTCCGAAACGGCTGTACCGATTTCTACCAAATTTTATATGCGTATTCAGTAGGTCTGAGAATCGGCTACTATCTATTTTTCATACCCCTAAGTGATAAGGGTGGTCAACCCCTCAAATTTTTAAAGTTAACGCGGGCGAAGCTGCGGGCAACAGCTAGTACTAAATATAATTCTCATAATATTAATATATTATGTTAAAGATTAAAACAATGTAAAAATCGGTTGTCTGTAAAGTCGGTTTACTGACGATAGTTGAACGTGACAAAGTCATAAGATTATGGAACGCCTCAGAGCGAAGTAACGCCGCATACGTCATGTTTTTTCATTCTTGCAGCCGGCTCCATCGAATTATAAGACGTTATCACGTCAAAAATTATCATAGTGATGCAATTTGATGGGCGGCTGCTGTAGTGGTCAGGTCAGGTCAACCTACACGCAGTGGTTGCGGACTTGGATCGCGACAAGTGGAAACTATTCGTATGATACTAATCCGTAACACAATTTATTGCGAAACGTTAAAAATATTGTTGCTTATGTATGTACACGCATATAATATATATTATGTACAATGTGCCAACTCTGCAATTTCAGGTATTGCATGTTTGATTCGCTTTTTGAAACTGTTCAAAAAGCTTCAACATGAAGTAACTTTTGCCGACTGAATGGATTGTTTCTTAAACAGATGAATGATGAAATGAAATCAGCTGTTAAGCACAATATATGTCGATCTCTATTTTCGATCTATGTTCTTGTTTACTTTACATACTTTTCTTCTTATATTTTGTCTTAAATTGCAGCGAATGAAAACTGTTAAAACATTATTTGGAACAGAAGAGGCCATATATTAGGCCAGCCATGCTCGCACTTGGACGAATTTGAAAAAAAATGGAAGTTCGCATTGGCATTGTTAAAGCAATAGAGTTATAAATATTTCATTACCCTAAGTATCGACTAATACTATGTTAGATTGCATGCGTAGACTCATTGGAAATAATTGCTTTACTAGAAAAACGAACATGATTAAATATTACTGTAATTACATATACGACCTTGTTGGCTGAAATCACATTAAGTATCTGATGTAATGTTGTAGGTATGAAACTGAAAAGAAAGAACGAACGAACCGATACGACTTTTTCATAAAAAAATTGGTTAAAATGAGCCACCCGAAAATAAATAAAACGCTCGTCCGTCCATTTTACACAGCTTCGATGAGATAGCATAATTTACTTCCGTGTGCAAAAAAAGAGACGTACGATAGTGGCGCCGCTAATGAACACAAATGCGTATGCGGCATAGGCCTGAAAGTATAAAATAAACTACGATTTTTCTCGATTAACTACATTAGTATCATACTATAGATAGATTAATTTACTTCCATGCTCAAAAAAAGAGACTTACGACATTGGCGCCGCTAATGAGCACAAAGGCGTATGCGGCATAGGCCCCGAAAGTATTAAAAAAATAAATTGGTTGTCTGTAAAGTCGGTTTACTGACGATAGTTGAACGATGGTTGAACGTGACAACGTCTTAAGAAAATGGAACGCCTTAGAGCGAGGTAACGCCGCATGCATCATGTTTTTTCGTGCGTGCAGATCGGCTCCATCGAATCGGCTCCATCGAATTATAAGACGTTGTTCACGTCAAAAACTACGGAAGTAAATAACATGATTTTTCCCAATTCACTACATTAGTATCATACTATAGATAGATTAATTGACTTCCATGCTCAAAAAAGAGACTTACGCCATTGGCGCCGCTAATGAAAACAAAGGCGTATGCGGCATAGGCCCCGAAAGTATAAAATAAATCAGATAAAATAAACTACCCGAGTAAATAAGATGATTTTTTCCAATACGCTATATAAGTAGCATACTTATAGTTTCTGTTTTTTTTAATATTATTTACTTATTTATAATTCAGATAACAAACTAAGCTTATCTATAACTATGACCATAGAAATATTAATAACAGGAGAAGTGGTATGGAGGCGTGTCCGCGTATATACTGCTTGAGCAAATCGGGCATACATTTCAAAAATGACCGGCAGCGCAAATCAGTATGATGTCGCCCGCAAACGAGAAAACATATACCAATTCCGTCGTGTTCAGTGGTGTTTTGTAAGAACAGAAGTGAAATCAAACATTTAACAAGTTATGGAATCTGTTATCATATGTTAATATTACATTTTTACAATATTTTACTTTAAAATCGTTAAATCGTTTGGCGACGAGACAGTGATGTAAGCTATCGATAAAACGTCGATTATCGAATGATTCATTTCTTTGCAGTTTATTAAATATTTTGTGTGTATGTACTCGTATGATTTTATTTATATATCATATATTTTTATAAGTTCAGCGTATATTATGAATTAAGCGTTCTTGTACATATGCTATTTTATTGTATAATATGTGAATTATTGCCAAATTTGAATATTTATCAATCATATTGCGAATAGTTTTTTTTACTAATTTCTACCATTTTACAGTGTACCTAGTTAAAGGGTGTGTAATCAGAAATCGGGAAGTACACAATTTTAATATATAGAATATATTTGTTCCGCTGTTACTAAGATTGAGCACTTTGAGTGATAAATAAGGTTTAAATTTGATTGTTTAGAAAGAGACCGAGCGATCCATTTCTACGGTGCATGTTGAATGAGCGTTGTGTATGATAACATAAGGTTTATTTTTTATCCTTTAGAACGTTATGAGTGGTTATGATTTATGAATAGCTATGTGTGTTGCAAAGCGTGGTGGGGACAAACTGACGACACGTGAACCTCCTTTGTTTTCAATGAAACGCCATATCTCCTTACTTTTAATATCTGTGACTATGACAATAACAAATAGTCGTTATTATATCATTATTCAATATTAATAGAAAAATTAAAAATTATATTCTACTGTTATACCGCTATTGTACGAACATATCAGTACTGATCCACATGACGTCCATGGCACTACCGTAACGTTCATAGAACCTAAATAGACCTTCGTAGAGAACTCATGCTACCTCCTGTAAAAAACTGCACGAACATCGTCATACCATCCCCACTCGTCGTCGGCCTAAAAACTCACCACAGAACCCTATTAGCCCGCTACAATTTTTTTTTTCATATGTGACCAGTAATGTTAGTGAGAAATCATTTCATCAGATATTCAGCCAGACGTGACACACACAACTTCGGGGGCTAGGCGGGGCGGAGCCCTGATCGCTGATAGAGTGCAGTGCTACGCTCAACCAGAGGACACCGGCACTGGAACCGGCAGATGGAAGGTAAGACGACGTCATTGTTATATTCGACATTGAAAGCGGTAGGACATGAGTAGTGAAAGATACAAAAGGTTGTTACGCTAGTAGCCCATCAAAATTTGTATGCTTGTATAGAATTCATAATATACATAAAAACTATGCTAAACACAAATAATTTTACAGATTATAATGAAATTTTTAATAAATTAGGCACACTCGGGAAATAATTAAAACGCTTTTTAGTACTAATAATTAAGCACTGAAAAGTAAAGAAAGTATATATGTCTACAATAATTATAGATACAAAAAAAATATAATTACATTACATATTTGTACGTGTAGGTATCCGCTAAGATTCAGCAACTCTTAAATACATTGAAGCGTCCGAAACGTCGGCCTCTACCGGAATTTTATGAAGACGACGACATAGAGTTGGAGATAGCCGCCAATCCAAAAGATCCAAACGCACCCAAACCAGAAGGTGGCACCATGACTCCAGCGGTTGGAGAGCAGCTGGTGGTCCCGGCTGGCTTGCCCAGGAATCTAGAGGCAGCCCTTCAGAGATACGGAACGGCGTCGTTCAAAGCTAACGTCGCGACTGTGTTGGATCCGAACGGAAAACTTAGTAGCTCACTGACATACGGTAAGTGTCTTGAAAACAACTTAGATTTATTAACATGTATGTGGTGTGCATCAGTTTCAAAATATACCTATAACCTATAATTCTTACTTACTTATACTTATAATATTATAAATGTGAAAGCGTGGATGTTTGTTACGCTTTCACGCGAAAACTACGTAACCGATCATCATGAAACTTTGTACACATATTCTTGGAGGTATTAGAAGTAACATAGGATACTTTTAATAAAAAAACTAAAATCTTACCCTGCGCAGACGAAGTCGCGGGCACCAGCTAGTATTGCATAAAGTGTATGCCATATTGAAAGAAATAATATCTGGTTAGTAAATCATAGGCGTAAATGTAGAGATTTTAGATAATGAACCTGATATAAATATGTATTAAGTTCAGTTAAGTTTTTTTTTAATGTAAGTTCGATAGGCAAACAGGCAGACGTGCCACCTGATAGTAAGGTCGAGGTCGCCCAAGTAACTCATTTATGTGTTGCCTATACTGAGACATAATATGTTAAGTCTCGGTGCCAGTAATTACACTGCCTGTTTTATCCTTCTCTCTGAACCACACACATACGGAATATCGTTAAATATAACAGTCATCTAATTAATAGTTTTTGTCTCAGGTAAACTGTTGAGCCGCTCATTAAAAATAGCTTACGCGATCCTGAACAAAACGTTCACATCGAAAGCAAGTAGTGGTGGCCCTTTAACGGGGGACAGCTCAATAAAGCCTGGAGATAGAGTCGCCTTGGTGTACCCGAACAATGATCCGATCAACTTCGTATGCGCCTTCTACGGTTGCTTGCAAGCAGGAATAGTACCGGTGCCCATAGAGGTACCTTTGACTAGGCGAGACGCTGGCCTCCAACAAGTGGGGTTCCTCCTTGGGTCGTGTGGAATACAGTACGCGCTAACGTCTGACGCCTGCATGAAAGGTGAGAACACAACGAATAATGCTAATTAGGCGTTACCTGACCGTAATCAGAGTGACAAAACGGAACCCTTATAGGAAAACTCCGCTATTATATCAAATTAAAACCTAAAGATTACTGTATTGTTTTATACTAACGCGATCACTGTTCATATTTAAATATATATCTGTTCGAGTGCTTACCGCGTTTATAGTTTTATTGATATGATTTGATAAAGATTACTTTCCTTTGACATGGGAGAATGAAATTTGACAAAAAGCTAGGCCTTACTACAGCTTGTGATTTTTTGTAATTAATAAAATCATTTTAACGGAACCCGCAGCGCGCATGTCAGGTTTTCACTTGTTTGGTTTTCTACTCAACCGTTGGACACACCTCAAAACTAATTTTAATTACGCAATTGGATTTTTGTAAATACAAACCATTTGTACAAAAAATTATATTCGAATGAATGGAACATTTATATTATTGTGAACGAGTAAAAAACGATAACAGAAAAGGATTTATTTCATCGAAAGGATTTTCAGCTTATATTCCTGTTTATTTAACAGTTACATTTTTATTGCATACCGTGTATTTGTGCTAACTGATATGTAAATTGATTTTTAAATAAAGTAGGCTGTCGTGTTTCAAAACAATTAAAACCAGTAGTGGTATTTAAATGCTTGAACTACTTGACGGACAGCCCTCTCTGGTGAAGATAAAATTAAAACCGACTTCAAAAATACTAAACTAAAAAGTAATAAAATAACTGTGTTTCTTTAATTTTTGTGCTTACAACTATAATAACTTAATCTTCTACTAATGTACAAACTTTACGTTTACCACGTCATTATAGTTTCTTTTGGAGTCGGTGTCAGCCAAGGTAGATGGTGGGGTACAGCAACAAATACGACACCGACTCCGACACCGACAAAAGTAACTATAATGTTGTAAGCACAAAAATTAAAGTAACACAGCTGTTATTTTATTTATGCTATTTTGTAAAATGATTTTATTTCTTAATTTTTTGTGATTCCGAAATTCGTCGTCTTGGCGTTCATTGAAGGAGGCCTATGTTCAGCAGTGGACGGATAAAGGACGATGATGATGATGATTACGATGACCGCGACATACTATGGTGTGCTACCAAAGCATCCTATACAATTGTTACATCGACAAGTAATAAAATGAGCATATCAGCTTATCATCGAGGTAAAAGAAACCAACCAAATAGGCATATTATTGGAAATAACTAAAAAACGGCTTGTCAGATCTTAATAAAATAAAATAAATTAATATAGTACCAAATTGGAAGCACCAGCTTTCAAACAAAAAAATAACCATCAAAATCCATTCACAAACGGCGGAGTAATCGTGTCACATACATACATACAAAAAAAACATACAGACGAATTGAGAACCTCCTCTTTTTTTGAAGTCGGTTAAAAAGATAACATAAAATATTAGTGTTGTGACATATGATAAAGACTGAAAAAGAGTAACCTATCAGCAGATTCAGAGAAGCTTAGGTACCGGTATGAGTCTAGTGCACAAAATCCTCCGTGAACATTTAGCGGTCAGGAAGCTTTGTGCCCGGTGGTTACTTCATGATTTAACTAAAAACTCCATCGTGCTGATTGTTACCGGGAAATAGTTATAAGATTTAAGGGAGCTGGATTTGCTGTTATAATACTACTTTGCCACTTGTCTTGTAAAAAGTTCAGCAGAAATGACCTTTTTTTTTACGGATGGATCTATGCTAACGGCCCGAAAGCCCTAATGCTACATCGGATTAGTGTGAGCCCATTCGGCTCACTTTTGGTTTATAAAAGTGGGGGGTTGCCCCCCGCCAACCGTGCAGTCTGCGACGCCACGGCCTCCTGGCGTCGGTTGTGAAGAAATGACCTCGTAGTAGGATCCTCCATTATCACAACGCCTCATCGCACACCACCAAGCAAACGATCGACTATTTGGCGACGTCAGGCGTGGAATTAGTGGGTCACCCGCCGTATATTTTATTTAAAATAAAATAAAAAACCGGCCGAGTGCTAGTCGGACTCGCGCACAAAGGGTTCCTTACCATTACATAATATACAACATTAGACACTTTAACAAAAAATAAGGTTAATGTTTATGGAATTAAATGTTTTTTTTATACATTTGAGTTGATTTATGACGTATAAAAAAAACTACTCACTAGATCTTGTTCAAACCAATTTTCGGTGGAAGTATGCATGGTAATGTACATCATATATTTTTTTTTAGTTTTATCATTCCCATATTTTAGAAGTTACAGGGGGGGGGGCACACATTTTTCGACTTTGGAAGTGTCTTTCGCGCAAACTATTCAGTTTAGAATAAAATTGTATTAGAAACCTCAATATCATTTTTGAAGACCTATCCATAGATACTCCACACGGATGGGTTTGATGAAAAATTTTTTTTTTAGTTTTAGTTCCAAGTATGGCCCCAAAATTTATTGTTTTTTTTTCTACTTTTGTGTCAAAATCTTAATGCGGTTCACAGAATACATCTCAATATCAGAATACGTTTCAAGAGTATAGCTCTTATAGTTTCGGAAGAAAGTGGCTGTGACATACGGACAGACAGACATACAGACAGACATGATGAATCTATAAGGGTTCCGTTTTTTGCCATTTGGCTACGGAACCCTAAAAACTTAGAGAGAAAAGTTTTATATACGCCGGGGAAGCAGTGGCTGTAGACCTCTAAAGAGTAAAGACGAGTGGACAAAGTGCTTTTTTCAGTAGTTCCATCGGATGCAGCGATATATTGATGTGAATGGACACTATTTAGTAAAGGTATAATAGAACTAATAACTTGCTTATTTGTTCAGTTTTTTATTTTCTAAGAAATTTTAGTGTCTCCCACGTACCAAGATATTAATTGATACTATTTTTTTTTCTTTAACGCCGGGAAATGCTCTGAGGCATCCCGCGGGGGAGTGGGGGTCTCCCCGCAGGGGAGTGGGAATCCCCACGCGGGTATGTGGGACTCGCTGCGCCCGAAAGCTGGTAAGTGGACAGAGCTCTACTCCCTAAAACCCGGCGAGTGCCACCAATGCCGCCTTTGGTGAGGTGCCCCGGATCTAATAAACAAACAGGCCACCACGACGGCTAGTTAGTCCCCCAAGGGACTGACGCCACCTCCACAGAGGGGTTGTCCCGCACCAAAGAACAACCTCGCCCAAAGTCGGGACAGTACAATGGGGTGAGGTTCCCATCCTCGCCCCTTGCCCCCAACTCTTTTGTCCCCTCTTCTTATAAGAGGGGTATAAAGAGCCCCCTCGGTTAAATTAGCTTCGCCCAAGGTGCCGGGCTCACCCTAGGCTACTGAGTCCCACCGCCACGTCAAGGCCTGAACCATGTTGGGGATACTAAATATATTGATGTTGTCGCTTCGTAATATTATTTATTATCTACAATATGTAATTGCAACCACTTCAACTTTTCTTTTCTATCCTACTATTTCGCGAAGACAATAAAATATCGTTTTAAAGCCTTTAAAGCTAATCTTATAAATGTCAATTGCAGGACAATAGATTCTCTACTTGAGTCTCATTCCAGTCTGTCTTTACATCGCTCTTCTATCCTTCCACTTAAACCAATTCCATACTCATTACAAATATATAATAATTTGGGAAATTTTGGTACCATTATGATATTAAGCACATTCGAATCTAGCAGATTTCTTGTATTTAATCAAAATATAGTACCCGCTTTGTCCAAAACACAACAATATAGTATATGTCAATAACTTTATACTATTAAATAATAATATAAAGTAGCATAACATTGACTTTGTAATAAAATCTCATTTCCGTGTGTTTATGAATGCTGTCTACGCGATTCTAGTAAGTTCAAACGACGGAGTTGGCTTTAATAACTTTGTAAATAAAATGCAAGGGTTAAAGTATATTTATAGTTAATTAACTGTGCAGTTGAGGGATAGACTAACAAAGAAATCATTTGCAGTCTTTTCGCGTGAGGTGCCTTTGACATTTCCCGGTTTACGCTTTTGTGCCTGTAATTATGAGATCAGTGTGCGGTTGCTGGGTTATATATAGAATTCATATAAATGAGCGGTTACAAGTGGAAATAACACTACGGTTTTTAGCGTTTATTATCGTACAAGCGCACAAGTGAAAGACGTAGTAGATAGGGTCGGAAACGTAAATGAAGTTGGGCAGGGCACAGGGTTAGACGTGGTGATGGCAGGTGGTTCACGGCCCCACCATGGTTGTCGTGGCGGTGGGGCTCAGGAGCCTAGGGTAGCCTCTTTGTACCTACTCGTCTTATAAGAAGAGGGGACAAAAGAACAGGGGGATAAGGGGCGAAGACAGGAACCTCACCCCATTGTATTGTCTCGACGTTAAGAGGGATTGTTCTGTGGTGCGGGATCAAAGGCGGCATTAGTGGCACTCGCCGGGTTTTAGTGGGTAGAGCTGCGGCCACTTTCCAGCTTTCGGGCGCAGCGGGATGCCTCAGAGCATTTGCCGGCGCTAAAGAAAAAAAAGGTGGTTCACGGCGGTAACCAACATCATATTATAGCGATATGGACGTTATTTCTAAAGATTATTAGATGTTCATCAGTAATTTTCAATTAAATCTTTGATTTTTACAAAAACTATACAATTTCGCAGCTTTAACAATATTTTCGGAAGGTATCTGTGGACGGTGGCAGGGGCGGAGGACTCGCCAGGGTGTCATCACTGCGACAGCAGGGAAGACACTGCAGACCACACCCTGGCGGAGTGTCCTGCTTGGACGGATCAAAGGGCGCCCCTCATCGTTGAGGTTGGCGCGGACCTGTCGCTCCCTGCGGTCATCCGAGCGATGACTGCCAGTGAGAGCATGTGGCAGGTGGTCCTCTCCTTTTGCGAGGATGTGATGTCGCAGAAGGAGGAGGCAGAGCGGGAGAGGGAGCGCACTGCTGCTCCTACCCGCAGGAGGGCGCGGCGGCGACAGGTGGTCGCACCGCCGTGAGGGACCTGTGCGCGGCCGATCGGGGGATTTGCCGCGCGCGTGTAAGTCCCGAGCTATAAGGCACCCTTATGTGTTCGGGTGCCTTAAGCGGAGAAGGAGGAGGGGACGCCATCCCCCACGTCCAGAGAAGAGTGCCAGATGGCACACCGTTGTGGCCCGGTGAGGACGTCCACAGCTCCCTCGCCGGGTCACCCAGACGAAGAGGAGAACACCGCTGGGGTTTAGTGGGTAGAGTCTGCGCTCACTTTACCATATTTTCGGGCGCAGAGAGTCCCACATAACCCCCGGGCTCCCCCGGGCCCGGTGGTATGCTTAAGAGCATTCCCCAGCGGAAAAAAAGGCTTTAACAATATTATTGAGTTTTATTGACAATTTTTTTTTTTAATTTCACAAAAGAAAAGAAGTTTGTTCAGAGAAGGGACTGTCGTCTATCGATTGCAAATCTTTTCTGAATTAAATTCATGGCTCACGATATGAAAACCAACCAAATATTCCTAATCATATTATTATTAACTATGGATAGACAGGTTCATGAAGTCATCCATCAAATTATAAAAAACACAAAAGAAAATAACAATATCAAATTTAATGTTACCGTATCGTCATTTTATATTTTCTTTTGTGTCCAAGCTCACCTATCACCTACGCTTGGCCACCGTTTGAATAAGCCAACACCGACTATATCATCTATTGTATTAGCAACAGCTCGTTTAATATTGTTTTATTTGTACAATATACACTTTTGACTTCACTGTACGTGATTTTAAATATTTCTGTACGAGATTTTCTGGTATGAGACTAACAAGACTGTGTGATTTGGCTCTTACACCACGACGAGAGTTCAAGAAAAGTAAGCATGTGGGTCAGCCGTCTCGACGTTCACTAAAACATTATAAAATATATGTACATATATAATTAATACGCTGAAGATAACTATCAAATAAAGATACTATATTTACAGTTACCAGGATAGAATGTCGGTGTTTTTTCGACATTCTAGTCTAGACTGTTTTAGACATAGTGAAAAAAATAATCTTATCTGTATAAATATATGTAGTAGTAAAAGTGTATTTATTACTCAGGACTTCCCAAAACATCGTCCGGCGATGTGGTATCGTTTCGTGGGTGGCCTTCGCTTCAGTGGGTCTCAACTGAGAAGCTGCCGCGTCCACCTCGCGACTGGATCCCACCACCGCGCCCGGCCGAAGACAGTCCAGCTCACATAGAACACACCTCCGCCGCAGATGGCTCCGCTATGGGCGTCATTGTTACAAGGTACTTTCATACCTGACCTTTGTTTTATTTTAGGCTTGCGGATCGATCGCATGTAAACTTTGTCAAAATTAATAACATAATAAGGATGGATAAAATATTAAATCTTTTCGTGTCTTCTTGGGAGTTAATGTGTTGCACGTTCCATTGAAGTTTTGTGTATCTTCTTATCATGAAGATTTCTCATCAGCTTCTGTTGATCGTGGTGTAAGGATACATTGTCATATTATGTATGGATACATATCTTGTAGTTTTATGTTCCTAATTTTGTATCAATTTTTCAAGAGATCATATTTTGTTTAAAAAAAATTATAACTCTTTTTAAAATGAAATATTTCCTAATCCATATTATCGTACCTATGCCAATAAACACTTGACACAATAATTAAATATACACTTGAGTAAAATTGTAGTTCGCATAATATTTCACATTAATAGGAATAATATTATGTAAATGAAAGCTCGATCATGAGCTGTTTCCATACACATGTGTTAAGATAATTATCCATATTGAATAAATTTAAATTGATACACGTAATTTCATGTATTTTCCAGTAACATTCAAGATGGGCACAATGGAAGTGTTTTCCAGATCCATTTAATGTTTTATCTCAATTCAGGATGCACGGTGGAGTGCAATTTCATGTAATTGACATATGAGGCTGTTCTCTCGACGGTCTGCTTAGGGATTCCTGATAAATATACCGTTTACAGGCCACAAATTGTTCTGTAATATGTTGGCTGTTTATAATCTAGACTCGTATCACTTGGTGCGTATGCTTTTGGATCAGTGATCCGCAAATCAGTGGAAGCCAATTGAATACGATACTATTGCATTGTTCACGTTTAACATTTCTTTGTACTTTCCATAGGTAATTGATAACAAAACAACGATTTGTGGAATCGCAAAATATTTCAATGACAATTGTTCGATTGTATATTTTAATCATATTTTTCATGGAAAGGTTTTGTTATGTTATTTTCCAAGCTTTTACCTTGTCCTGTTTCTTTATTTAATTTCGACGGGAGCTATTTTTGACGGCTATATAGTAGGTGTAGTAGCTGTCCCCACCATGGTTCAGGCCATGTCGTGGAGGTGGGGCTCAGTAGCCTAGGGTGTGCCCAGCACCTTGGGCGAGGTGAATTGAGCCGAGGGGACAAAAGAACGGGGGGTAAGGGGCGAGGACGGGAACCTAACCTCATTGTGCCGTCCCGACGTTGAGAGGGGTTGTTCTGTGATGTGGGACGGCCGCTCTGTGGAGGTGGCGTCGGTCCCCTGAGGGACTGACTAGCCATCGAGGTGCGGTTTGGCAGGTTTTAGTGCGTAGAGCTGCATCCACTTACGAGTGTTAAAGACTAAAAAGGTGTAGTAGCTGTAGACACGAATAACTACAACTCATTGAGGCACCCACCCTAAATGTAATTATAACGTCAGTCTATTCAGGTAATATGAAGTTATACTGGGAGATACAATGTTCTATATCGGGTAGCCTCCTACCCCGGATCGATCCAAGTTTATATCTGGCCTTGATATCGGTACTGAATTAGTACATAATACGTAGGTACACGCGATTTTTTTTCCTTTAGTATGAGTCACTGTACGTTTGCTTTCATTCTTAATTCTACTATGCGACTACTATGTTCCATTGGATGTGTTTTATATTTGTCACACACATTAAAACAAGAGAATTTAGCGTGGCTAATAACACACATTAAACATTTAGTTTTAAATAACTAATGTTACAAATTGAAATCATAATATTATGCATATGTTAAAACTAACATAAACTCTAATTAACATCAAATTCAATGCTCCATTAGTCGTGTAATGTGCAAATGTTGCTAGCATCGTAATTTTATGCTATTTCACAGGACTTACAATGACATTTGCATTGCATTTAAATTACAAATAATCCGGCCAGTATGCGTGCCGGCTAAACACAGATAAATCTTATTTTAACAAGCATCACAAACGGCCTGCTACATCTTTATTTTAGCATAATTTTATTGGATAAATGCTGCGCAGTTCAGTTTTCCGACGGTTCATATACCAAATATTGTTGTTAACGTTTTCGACTGAACCAAGTTTGAAGATTTTTTTGTGTGTACGAGGGCAGCACTGAAACAAAATGAAACATTACTATTTAATAATGTATTTTTGCTTTTCGAAGTATTCTCCGCGAAATTTGACACATTTTTTCATACGATGGAACCAATCATTGAAGCAACCATTTCCTTCGGAAGTTGGGGTCTCAGCACAGCTTCGTCAGGCGATGAAAATCTCTGACCACGCATTAATTCTTTATTTTAGGGAAAGTATAGAAATCATTAGAACTTAGGTAGGGGCTGTACGGCGGAGAGTCTAATAATTCTATGTTTTCTTGCTCTAAAAACTCTTTTGTTCTGTGCGCGGTGTGAGAACTCGCATTGTCGTGATGGAGGATGATGCGGCGGTTGCAGTTCTCTTTACGGAGTTCAGAAACGACCTGTGGCAAACAAATGCTAGCATACCATTCTGCATTAACCGTTCTTTGTTCCTCAAGAGGAATAGTCGCAACATGGCTGGTTTTGGAGACAAACGTGGCCACCATTTTTTTTACAACACTCCGTGAACGAACAATTTTTGTTGACTTTAACTCATTTTCGAACACCCAAACTCGTGACTGGTTTTTTATTTCGGGTTCGTACGCGTACATCCAGGATTCGTCACCTAATACGATGTTGTATACAGCATTTGAGGATCCTCCGTGGAATCTTTCGAGAGTTCTGACGCACCAAGTAACGCGAGCCGCTTTTTGCTTCACAGAGCAAATGCGGTATCCATCGGGAAAACAACTTTTTTACACCTAATTGTTCATGCAAGATTATTTGTATTTGAATCATGCCAATGTCTAAAGTTGCCTGAATTTCGCGGTATGTCACATGTCGATATTCCTCAATCAGCTTACGCACAGCATCAACGTTTTCGTGGGTGACTGCAGTTTTTGGACGACCTTGACGGGGATCATCACTGAGCTTGACACGTCCACGTTGAAATTCAGCAAACCAGCGATAAATTGTGGTTTTGGATGGGGATTCATCACCAAATGCAGAAATCATCCGGTGAACACACTGTTTTTGTGTTAAACCACTTCGAAAGTCATAATAAATCATCGCTCTAGAATTTTCTCGAGTCAATTCCATTTTCTCAACGACTAAACAAGTTTGACAAGACCTTGTGACAAGACCGAGAATCCTTTTTTAAATAAATAAATGGTATTCGATTTTTAAAACCAAGGAGTGTTCAATTAAAAAGATTTTAATATGACAGGAACAGGAAATATTCCATTCCCGATACTTTTAGTGCAGCCTATGTATTCAAGTGGTTTCGAGAATGGTTTATTTAGACTTTAGATTTCACAATTCGATCAACTATAAAATGTTTTGAACCGGAAAACGTCTGTCAAATCTGCTAGAGTTATGTATATAAGCATAAATATTTAATAAAAAGAATAAAATAAATTATTCGTTTCATTATTTACCAATGAAAATGAAACCTGTATGAAATACGAGAAACATTCAAATGATAATATTGATATTTCACTGGAAATATTAATTTGCTTTGACTTTGATTCGCTTCTACGTAACATCAAAGCTTCAATAACGTTTTGCTTGCATTCTCAATTTCAGATTTATAGGAATACAAATAAGCCGTTTCACGTATTGATATTCTACAACCTGTTGATCTGTTTACGACTTTGCCTCAGCATATGATCTGACACAATTGGTGGTATCACCAACTCGTATCCCTGATGTGGAAGATCATACGCCTTCCCTGTTGGACCTTCTGCTGACCTCTCACCCGGACAATTACGTGGTCTCCGTGGACGCTCCACTTGGCTCATCGGACCACTGTCTGATCCGGAGTTCTGTACAAGTTG
This sequence comes from Helleia helle, assembly GCA_963853865.1. Lineage (NCBI taxonomy): Eukaryota > Metazoa > Arthropoda > Insecta > Lepidoptera > Lycaenidae > Helleia > Helleia helle. Next base: position 15,538,422 of record OY971420.1, read on the forward strand.
CCCGCCCATCATGGCCACGTTTTGCCAGCTGCCGCCATGTTTGGCACTATAGGTCAGCTGATTGGGATGGAATGCGGTCCTTCTTCGCATCCTACCCATGGGGGCGAATTTGCTTCTCGCTGGATGATCAGACATCGTTGCCGATTCTGTCGCCGAGGTGGTGCTGCAAGCCATGGAGCTTTTTATTCCAAGCTCTTCAGTGCCTATAGGCGGCAAATCCCAGCCCTGGTTTGGTCAAACTTGTAAGATGGCTGCACGCCACAAGCGGTTAAGCTACCGAGCCTGGGCCAATGCATCGATGTCACAGGATGTAAAGACCAGCGCATTAAAAAGGAGTATAACTTTGCCTCCAGGTCCTTCAAAAGAGCTATTGCTGAGGCAAAAGCGGAGTACGTGAACAGAATTGGCGAGAGATTGGTTCGACTTCCTTCGGGAACTCGTGCATTCTGGTCACTCGCCAAGGCTGTTCAAGGGAATTTCTGTAAGCCATCCCTACCATCTTTGCACATGAGGAACGACTCGTTGGCCCACACCGCGAAGGAGAAGGCCGATCTTCTAGGCTCTCTTTTTGCTTCCAACTCGACTTTGGATGACCAGGGAAAAATACCACCGACGATCCCTCGGTGTGATACCTCAATGCCGGAAATAATTTTTCGACAGAGCTCCGTACGTAAAGCGCTTTTTTCGCTGGACATCCATAAGTCGAGTGGGCCTGACGGCATCCCTCCGTTAGTGCTACGTACTTGTGCTCCTGAGTTGGCACCCGTCCTTTCGCGTCTTTTTCGGCACTCATACTCATTAGGCGTCGTCCCATGCTCGTGGAAGACAGCTTTGGTACACCCGATCCCTAAGAAAGGGGACCGCTCAGACCCGTCCAACTACAGACCAATAGTCATAACTTCCTTGTTCTCAAAGATTATGGAATCCATAATTAACTGCCAGCTCCGGCGGTATTTGGAGGAGCACCAGCTGATTAGCGATCGCCAATATGGCTTTCAACGGAATCGTTCAGCTGGTGATCTTCTAATATTCCTAACGCATCGATGGGCGGAGGCAGTTGAGAGCAAGGGGGAAGCACTGGCGGTTAGTTTGGACATAGCGAAGGCCTTTGATCGGGTGTGGCATAAAGCACTTCTAGCGAAGCTACCATCATATGGGCTTCCCGAGAAATTATGTATGTTGATCACCAGTTTTTTAGCAGACAGGAGCATCAAGGTCGTTGTCGACGGTACATGCTCGGACCTCAAGTCTGTTAATGCTGGTGTTCCGCAAAGCTGTGTACTATGGAGATAGTACACAGCCTTGCGGAACAACCCTGTTTCTTCTGCATATCAATGATATGCTGCAAACCAGCGGCATTCATTGCTATGCGGATGACAGCACTCGAGATGCCTTATACACTGGCCGCTCTAATATTTCTCGGGAACAAGTCGATAAGTGTCGGAACAAACTTGTGTCTGAAATCGAGAAACAAGTTTGCGCGTTTACCGCCAAAAAATCACCCTTCGTCGTTCCTCTACGATTTGAAGGCACTCCCCTAACAGCCAGCATTGGGATACTTGGCGTCGACATATCGAGAGATGTGCAGTTTCGTGGTCATTTGGAAGGAAAGGCTAAACTAGCCTCTAAGAAACTTGGCGTGCTCAATAGGGCGAAGCAGTATTTCATGCCTTCACACCGCCTTCAATTATACAAGGCGCAGATCCGGCCTCATATGGAATACTGCTCTCACCTCTGGGCTGGAGCGCCCCAATATCAGCTCCTTCCATTTGACCGCGTCCAACGCCGCTGGCTCGAATCGTCGATGATAATGTGATCTCCAATCGGCTTGATCCCTTGGCGCTGCGTAGAGATGTCGGATCGCTCTGCATCTTCTACCGCATCTACCACGGGGAGTGTTCTGAGGAATTGTTCGGATTATTACCTGCGGCAGAATTCCACCACCGGACATCGCGTAAGAATTCCAAATTTCACCCACACCATCTTGATGTCCGGAAATCCACAACATCTAGATTTTTACGGCATTTCCTGCCTCGCACTACAAATATATGGAATCAGCTGCCACCTATGGTGTTTCCGAACCGATACGACTTAGGGACCTTCAAGAAAAGAGCATACTCACATCTAAAAGGCCGGCAACGCACCTGCTGATCTCCTGGTATAGCGGGTGTCTGTGGATGTCGCTATTCACTTACCATCAGGTGAACCGACTGTCCGTTTGCCCCCTCTTCTATAAAAAAAAAACCTAAGTAAAACATTTCTGAGAATCCTTCTTACTCCTTTTTTATAACCTATATGGGACTCGCATTTGGGAGTGCACTACCCTAACTAAACCACCTATGAGCGCAGCAATCAGCCACTTTTTTAAATACGAGGGTCCTGAGTCCTGGATCTGTATGCAATAGAAACACCTCAAGCGATAGCTGGCCCCGGCGAAATGCCAGACTACTTCTCGTAAGGCGGGACTGCTCGGCCGCCACAAGACAGTCCCGAGTCCCGAAGACGTCGTGCCTAGGTTCCTTTCCTAGTCCGGCACAAGCACAAGGGCTAAACTTGAGGCACCTTAAGTAGAGCCTCCTACGCACCCCTGTTCTTCGCGGGGGGAGGCCTCGTTGGCGGCCTCCTGCGACAATACTACTACCTCGCAGAAGGAAACCAACGGCGTCCAGGACTCGTCGTTACCGCGCGTCGCGGTCATAACGCTCGGCAGAGACAAATCTCCTCCGATGACCGATGCCAGATCGTGACGCAGCGCCGCCCGTCTCAGGCACACCTTTAGGGTGTGCTGGGCCGAGTCCATTATCGCGCCACAATAGTGACATCTATGTTCTCCTTTTACTGTAACCCTACCACATCCTAGAAAATGTATATAGAAGAGTTAGAACGCAACGAATATTTAATTTAACAAGAATATATCATATGTTAATATTGTAGATATACTTAAAACTATGTAGTTGTTTCTCGTGGTTAGTCGTATAAAGACTCATTATGATTATTTAGATTATCTTTCTTATGATCCATTATAATAGTCCATGCTAATTGTCCAAAAGTCCATTCATTTAAATTTGATCTTCGCCCTGCGGTTTGCCCGTGAAATGGCACAGATTTTGTAATAATTATGGATCATACCTTGTTAAATGGCGTCGAAGTTAGCTCCGCGCGGAATAATCTATGTATATATCAGTGATCAGCGGTTTACACGTGAAAATATATTAACAAACATACTTTCGACATATCTAATATGAAATGGGATTATAATGTTTACCTTGTTACAGGGCGTCGATGCTAGCTCACTGCAGGATGCTCTCTGTGGCGTGCAACTACACGGAGGGAGAGCATATGGTGTGTGTGTTGGATTTCAAACGGGAGACGGGACTGTGGCACGCGGTGCTAGCGAGTGTTCTGAATGGGATGCACGTCATATTCATACCGTATGCTCTCATGAAGGTCAGCCCTGCGTCGTGGATGCATATGATCACTAAGTACAGGTTAGTCGAAGGAATGGTATATGTAATTATCTCATTAATATGTATAGGTACTAAGGCTTCTTCAAAAATTATAATTAGAAAAAGAGCATGAGCGAAATGAGGACACTCTCCGTTCACTATAAGGATCGCTCGTAGGTTTGAACTGTGCACGAAAGAAGTTTAGGTTTTTAAGGTTAATTTGAATCCTATCCTATAATTTTTGTGCTCATATACTAACATTAGTTCTTTAGAAAATGTTACTAGGTATATGTATGTACTTGTTTTCTGTCTTTGTAAAGTGCGGTTGTTAAGAGGTTCAGCGAAATTAAAAATTATGAAGAATTAAAACACAGGAACCTTCCCCTAACATAAAACGGTATCCAATGGTTTATCGCGCGTCCGATAGGGCACGCCCATCGCGGGGCGTGGAGGGGGGCCCGCCACCCTACAACAGCAACATTCAAGATAAGGTTTTGGTGGTGGCGTCTGCCACTGCTCACGCCGGCGGAGTGGGCCCCAGTATCGCTGGCGCCATCTGCTGGGTCCTCACCTCGATGAGTCCACCCGACAGTGACCCGGCACAGACCCGCCACTGAAACAAACCCGACGCCAGGAGGCCGTGTGGTCGAAGACTTCGCGGTTGGCGGGGGGCGACCCCCCTCATATGAAAATCAATAGGTGAGCCAGCTGGCTCACCACCAAACCGATGTAGCATTAGGGCCAATAGGCCATTAGTTTAGATAATTGAAAAAAAATGTTTATCTTGGTATATATATAAAAGATGAATGAAGACAAAAACCATTTGATGAAACAATCCGTTGGTTCATTATAATACCTTTCACCATGAAACAAAAAGAGTGTGAAACAAAGAAATGTTAAAAATAGGACAACCTCACAGTTTCAAAGCCAAGAAGTTTTCTTCGTCTAACTTTGTGCGAAGTTTATTGTTCGAGTGAGTGACTTAAAAGAATGTTCGTTTCGTTTCAACAGGGCGTCGGTGGCTATTGTTAAGTCCCGCGACCTCCACTGGGGTTTGCTGGCTACGCGCGACCATAAGGAGATATCTCTGAGCTCGCTTCGGATGCTTTTGGTCGCGGATGGTGCCAATCCCTGGTCGCTATCCTCCTGTGATCAATTTCTATCCGTATTTCAAAGCAAAGGTGAAAATAAAATACGATATTAGGGATTATTATTTTTCTGTATGTTCTAGTAGAATGTTTTACTTTGGGGCCATAAGTTTACAGATAAACTCTAAGCTTTTTTACCATCCTCGCTCCTACATGTTTTTAATATTACATCAGACAAGCAACGCGATGGTTAGTGGTCAACGGCCGCAATTGACATAAATGTCACTGACTAGGCCTCATTGTGCTAGACTATACGTTGTATTGTTAACAATACAAATGGGATTAATCTCAATTCCAAGATTTCTTTCTGTAGCAAGCTTACGAAAGCCACAAGCAGGATGGTGGTACTTATGCAAACTTCCCTTCCCATCTTTGAAAGGAGCTAGGCTTGCGACAAAGGGTCTTCTTCATCGATGATGTAGGAATAGTAATAAGTAGGCAAAGTATGTTCTTTTTCACCGATGGCTCAAAGAACATTCATTCCCACCAGTATGACGACCTCTGTGGCTCAGTGCCTGTGCCAGTCTGTGTTACCGCGTTGGCGTTTAAGCCGGAGGTTGTGGGTTCGAATCCCGCCAGAGAACAAAAAGTTTTCTGTGTTCCTGGGTCATGGATGGGTATTAAATGTGTGTATTATATAATAAAAATCTTAAATATATGTATAGTATAAAAGTATTAAAGTTCTTCAAGAACTTACCAGATTGACGTGGTGTAAAAGCGTCCATAGATATTATATAAATATATCATAGTATACTGATGTTCTACACAGGTGTACGCGGCGACGCCATATGCCCGTGCGCGTGTAGTAGCGAGTCCATGACGGTGTGCGTGCGTCGCGCCGGTAGAGGCGGTTCCTCGGCGGGCAGGGGTGTCCTGTCCATGTCTGGCCTGTCGTACGGCGTGGTTCGTGTCGACGCTGAGAACTCGCTCACGTCCCTCACACTACAGGACTGCGGACAGGTCATGCCTTCGTGTAAGTATTACTTTATGCCCCCTTTAACCAGTTGGAGCCCTGAGCAGTAGGATAATGGGGTCCCGACGAAACAACAATTTTAAGATCTGTGAGCCAGATTTTTGGACTAGAGAAGAATAAACCAAGGCAGTAACTAGGTATTCTAATCAGCAATCATTTTTATAATATCACTCAATCATATTCTGATAGAAATAATGGGGCCCCATAGATTGTGGGACACTGGGCACGTGCCGAGAGTGCCCAGATGGAAAGACGGAACATAGGTATTTTAAGTAATTTTAAGATTATTGCTTGCAATGTGTGATTTGGCAAAATCGTAAGGGAGGAGTTTGTGATAATTAATAATTATCATTGTAACCTTTTTCGTCCATGAACTATAAACTATCATTATCGACTTTCGATAATGATAGTTTATAGTGTAAGTAACAGTAAGTTTATGGAATAAAAAAACCATGTCTGCAATTCACACGTGGTAGAATACCTTCAAAAATTACGAATATAAGAACCACTGTATAATGCTTCCTATCTCATTTGCTCCCACGTTAAATCTTATGAATTTATGTGTCTGTCTCTTTTTACTGTCGCTTTTTCGTTTCATCTACCTTCAAATCACAACGATGCTACAGAAGTTTTTAATTCAAAAACTTAACTAATATTATTCGACGGTCGTCTTCTATTTTGTGTGGTAGTCGCGGATTTGAAACTCGCCAAGAGCAATCGTTTGTATTGTGAAATATTCTGTAACGAGGTCAACGTTACAGAAATTTCACAACCTATCTACTTATATAGATTTCTATTATCTGGTATCCGACGGTCATGCTCACTACAGGATGGGGTTAATGACGTGTTTCAAAAGGTTTATTACTCTTAATGTTTGTAGATAAAAAAACAGTATATTATACACATCAAAATATGATCCTTTCCGAATAATATTTGGACATACAGTAGAACCTCGTTAAGTCGAACCTCGATAAGTCGAAAACCTCCATAACTCCAAAAAAGGTTTGGTTCCCTTCCCTTCAAACACCAAAACCTCCATTACTGGAAATATGAACCCTCTATTAGTCGAAATAATCATTGAGTCCCTCCAAGCCATTTTGGTACTCGAAAAATTAAATTTAACCTCTGTATCTCGAACAAAGCAACGTTTTATTTTACAACCTCTACAACTCGATTATTTGAGATTTATTACCTCTATAGTTCGAACAAAACTAAGTTACCGACTTAAAGAATTCGCCGACAGTGTAAGTACACGATTGTTTTTTAAGAAAGCAATTAAGGAGTAGGGTAATTTCGCCTTTTTGCGTCCACTTAGTGGAGTTGTCAAGTTTGAAGGAGAAAATAAAAATGTTTCAGCACTAGTTTTGAATGAAAAATCAGTTTAATGTAATAATTGTATAGTCTTTTTACGTTTAACTCAAAGTGTTGGTCAAAACATCTGGTTATTTTCTGTAAAAATTGAAAATGACCAGAATTAGGCGATTTACCCAGTTTGCGTCCACAAAATCCAAATTGCGTCCACCCTTGGACCAATTCGCGTCCACCGATTTAAAAAAACGAATGTAAGAGAGATTTTTATGAATAATTATAAAGAAAGATTGGATTTTAACAATTTCTTTATTCAAGAATATAGAAAAACCACCTTTGGACATATCAAGAAGCCATTGAACTACTTTTTTCACCATTTATTCCCAACGCTGGCTCCGGTCCCAGCTTCTTTGCTCTATCTGGTCCGCGTATATTTATTTTGTCCTATATAAATAGTAATCTTGGGAATGCCATACTCGTTGCATATTTTGTCTTTTGGATTTGTTCTTGTCACGAATATCATTTAACCCTTTTTTAAATTTTCTTCTGCATATGATATATATTTTTAATTATTTGTAGTCTCCAAGTGACTCGTCTTAAACGAAAAAAAAATAATTAAAAATGCAGCACATTTAAATTTTATTATTAATCGTAATAAGATCTTTACTACTATTATGATATTTACATTATTATTTGTATTACATTAAAAGATGGACGCAATTTGCTGCATAGTATCCACTATAGGAATAGTTTGCGTTCAACTTCCAAGTGTAATTATCGACATCTGTATCTTTTTGTACAATCATAATAATGTGGACGCAAATTGGCCATTATAATATACATAATAATAACGTTAAAATAAACATAAACCCAATATTTCTTTCATATTTCAGCACATAAAAATAAACAACCAACAGGAACATAGATAGACTAGTTCGCGTTCATTGCGGACGCAAAGTGGAATATTTATAAATTTGGTGTAGTAATTCGCGTCCACCATATTTTAACCGTTAAAAATTAAAAATCAAACAAATTCATGATTATTTTTATTTCTTGTTTTATTATTAAGGTCTAAGAATAGCTATGTATCTAAATTTCAGATGAAACAATGAAAAACTTACCGTGAAACGCGCTGCTGCTCCCTATTTTTTAACTATTATTTCACACTTCCGCTCTCTTTTTTTACACAACAGATACTAATATATTTTTTTATTAGGAAAAATTGCACATAGGGAAACTTTGCCTATGTGTGTGTGCTTCTTATATATTGGGGTCTTGGCAGAAATGACTTTTAGTTTTATTTTTGTGTTAATATACTTATTTTCAAGTTTTTTTTTCAAAGTATGCCCGTCAAATGGACGCGAACTGGGCGATGGACGCGAACAGGCGAAATAACCCTATACGAATAGAATTACCACGAATTTATGACACACATTAACACGTGTTTGCTTGCTTGGCGTCAGTTGTTTAATTTTATTATTTTTGATTTTATTTGAACTTTAGCGAAGCAAGTCATTTGTTGTCGAGTGAAATATTGTCAGAAGTAGTTTAGTTCTACTGCAATGCACGTCAATTTGTACAACAGTTTACAAAAAAAGTCTTTGAAACATGAATGCTGTGAAACATAAACGTAATGAATCTTAACCTCTTTAAGTCGAATCAAAATTCGCCTAAGTCGAAATCCTCCATAAGTCGAAACCTCTATAACTCGAATTTTTTGGCGTCTCTTTTGATATTCGACTTATAGAGATTCTACTATATAACTATAATGTAATTATTACTTTCTTATTAGCTATCACTCGGTCAAAGGATATAATTATGGCATAAGCATGATTGTATAATTACTTCTGTAACCTGTTATCTTTTAAAACTTTGATTTGAACGATGCTCGGTCTCGTTAAAACAAGAACAACATACTTATAATTTCGAACGTTTCTAGGCGTGATAGTAGTAGTCAAAATGGAGGGGCCATCATACCTGTGCAAGACCGACGAGGTTGGCGAGATCTGTGTGCTGTCCGGTGCCACCGGATCAGGGTACTGGGGGCTGCCGGGACTGACCAACACGGTGTTCAGGGTACAGCCACTCGACTCTGATGGGGAGCCAATAGGCGAGGAGCATTATGTACGCAGTGGGCTGTTGGGGTTCCTCGGGCCTGGTGGTAAGTTTACTTTTGTGTATAGAGCATATCGTAGTTGTGTTGGTAGCGTTCGATGATAATGTAGGTTTTCAGCGTCCCTACCACCTACCATCAACCCCAAGAATAATCATCGTTAAGGCTACTTTTGCATGAATTATCATTACACATGCTCGTGCTAGCTTCGGAATTCAGAAATAGGGTATACTGGTAAAATACTGGTATAATAACTAACTATACTTGGTATTTATTGATGCCATATACCTCTATCGATCAACAAATCGAGTAACCGGAATTCGTTGACGCAATAAATAACTTTACCATAAAGTTTAATAATAATGTAGGAGATCACCATAATTCGTAATTAGTCATCACTATAGCACTATGAGTTCGTAGAGTCAGTAGTAATTTCTCTTGAACATGAGTAGTAATAGGTATGCTGCTTTTCATCCGAATTGGGCCGGCACAACTGGGTGTTACCTCTCGCTCACACAACACCGGCGTCAAATGATATGCTATGCTGTCGCGTTTCGTGCGGTTTGTGAGTTTCCGGTGGCCCATTGGGGGGGATGGGGAAAAGAAGGGCAACGCATCTGCATAACTTTTGGTTGTGCGGATGTCTATGGGCGTCGGCAGTCACCATAAGGCCCCGAATGCTCAGGCTCTGCCTCCTTATGACATAAAAAATATGATATATTTCGCATCACACTTTATATAACTAAATAACTGTATATGACCACATGTTAGGAAACAGTTAGTGAATGTGTTGTTTATTATGTGCAACGATAGGGAATATTCTCGTTATGAGCTACAAATTAAATAAAACAGTTACAATGGTGAGAGTAGTAGGTACATTTAACGAAGCTAGTTAAGAGTGGGCATTTATATGACAAATACGAATGTTTTATATTTTTAAGTTTCTGTGGTAAAGATTATATGAAATAACAAATTTTATTGAAGATTTTTTTCTAGCAAAATAGTTACCCCTAAGGTTTTTTTTTGTTTTTCTTAAGTTAAAAAATAATAACTTGCTTCGTTATTACGCAAGAACGCTCAGTATTCTATATTCAAAAATAGTAACTTCCATTGGTTGTGAGTATATTATGTCATATTATACTATATATGACAACAAGTGGTAAAGATCAAAATAAATTACGATTATTTATTTCTACTTGTTTCAAACGGACGAATAGTAAAGTAAATAAAAACTCAATGGTTTAAAAAAAATAAACTGCACATTAATATTTTCTGAAAACATCCAAGTGAATTGATTTCTTTATTACTTTTGTCATAAATAAATAAATTATTTATAAATTTTCTGACGTTCAGATCAGTTTTCATTTTTTTAAGTTAAACTTCTGTGGACGCTACTAGAGGATAATTCAGATTTTTATAAAGTTTTACTTAAATCGCGTGTGAAGATCACACCACACACTACACTCTTCTTTTTATTTCGACGTGTTTGAAACACGTGTGTACAAGTTGTTACCTACGATATAAAGATATATTTTCTAATGCTTTATATAAGACTAGCCTTAGATATTTTTGTCGATTGGGTGAATTTAGATTTACAGTTGTGTGCAGATTGAAAGTTTGGAAAAAGTTATCAAATGTATAAGATCTCTCATTACTCAAGGAGCCTCATCATTAAAATAATAGCTCGTGTAAATCTTTATCGAAAAAGAAATAAAGCGCTTTAGAAGTGAATAAATACGTCATAAAAAAGTTGCTTTTTAAGTTTTTACATTATTGCCAGCGGCCGTGTGAACGAGTAATTCCTATTAAGATATTGCTTATGGCAGGTGTCGCGCCATCTATTCTTTTGTCAAATGTTATCTAAATCTGGTTTGGGCGTAATAGTAATTGACAGCTACTTTTCTATTTGTAAAACATTACACAAACTGCGGCTTCATAAGGCTTTTATATGTCGACAAATTCTCAACCTACGAATAAATAATAAGTCAGGAAGTCTAACTCAGAACAAATGACACATAAAAAGTGGGCCTACTTCAAACCAAAACGACGTATGATTTAAAATACCAATCACTTTCGAGGTTACAAATAGACGTCATTGGTGATTTGTTTAATTTCTGAATAAATGCAGGTATTGGTCGGCGCGCATGCTGCAATGTCACCTATGACAGTCGAGTGATAGCTGCGTTGACGATGTCATGCAATAAGTGAACCAAGTCAATAATAAAACAATATTATTTAATACTTTTTTTCAATGATTTCTTTAGGCCGAGTCCACCGATGCGCCACAAAGGTGACATACTGTTACTGGCTCCCTGTGGGCCGTCCGGCACAGGTACTCATCAAAGCAACCATTATTATTATTTTTATCCTGACCCTATGTGGGACTCGCACCTGGGAGTGCCCTACCCGTAAACTAAAACCACTGCGAGTGCCTTCAGCCGCATTATGAGGGTCCCGGATAGGCATTCAACAGGATCACCTCAGCGACAGGCTGGCCCCGGCGAAGGCCAGACTACTCCTCTTAAGGGGGGGACTACCCGGCTGCTTAGGCAGTCCCTGCGACGTCGTGTCATACTGGGCCTAGGTTCCCATCCTGAACCCGACACGAGCACAGGGGCGTTACTGGAGGCGCATTAAGTAGCGCCTCTAGCGCACCCCCGTTCGTCGCCCTCGGGAGGAAGCCTCGTCGGCGGCCTCCTCTCTCACCCGTTCGTCGGCCTCCTTCTAGGACATTACTGCCTCGCAGAAGGAAACCATCGCCGTCCAGGACTCGTCGTCACCGAGCATCGAGGTGATGACACTCGGCAGAGACAAGTCCCCTCCGATGACCGATGTCAAATCATGACGCAGCGCCGCCCACCTCGGGCACACCTCGAGGGTGTGCTGGGCCGAGTCCACCGCCGGGCCACAATCGCGACACACTGTCAACGGCTCCCTGCGGGCCGTCCGGCACAGGTACTCACCAAAGCAACCATGCCCAGTGAGCACCTGTGTCAGACGGAAGGTGAGGGTTTGCGCTTACGCCGCATCCACCGCTCGAGGACTGGATGCAAAGCAGCCGTTAGGCTTTTGTCACACGACTGCCGTGCCGGGTCCTCCTCCCACCTCCGTATCGATGCTCCTGTCCTAGTCGACGAACCCGTAGATCTCGTACAACGTAATGTTCTCGCCGGGAGCCCTCCTAACCGAGACATATGAATGCGTTTCGGCAAGAACCTCCGCCACAAATTCCCATGGGGGGTCGCCGGCTAGGTCAGTCTGTCCCCCACTGTGTGGCTGTCACCCACGATACTGTACGGTACCAGCTGGGCCTTATTCCTCGCGGTAAAGTGACCACCCTCCGTCAAGGATGGGCCACAGATACTTGATCTGGGGGCTCATCCTGACCCTCCCACCTCGGATCTGGAGGGTAGCTACCGGAAAGTGTCCTTTACGGCCGGTCCCGCGGAAGAGAAGGACTTTGGTCTTCTCAACTCTGACCCGAAGCCCTAACTTCTCTATGCGGCTGATCACGAGGTCGAGCCCGACTTTGGCCAGCCGCACCGCCTCCTTATAGGCTCTTCCCCGGGATACTCTTGTCTTTCAAGCTTAACTGCAGCTAACTACTTATTTTGCCGAATTGGATCGGCTAGGATACTAAAAGAAAACAAAGCAAGCAAAATGCAAAATCATTTTTAAAATACCTCAATTATATCGATATACATTTAAATAATGATAAAAATATAAACATATTAGGTATATTATACATTTCATGAAGAATAAATAAAATATCTTCTACATTGGTTCAAAAATTGACTGACTTCATTTTGCATAGTATTGACCATCTCGGTTTGCTTATTACATGAACGTATTTGAATAAAATATAATTTTACTACTATTTACTAGTTAAAAGTAATCCCTGGAGGTTTTAATTTTTTATGGCTCTTGCACCACTTCATTACACATGATGGCATGATGATTAACAACTATAATTCATAATGAAAAAACGAAAACGTATGCGTAAGTTTGACGTGTGTTCGCTTGCAAGAAAAATGTCCGACTGATGACGCGCTGGACACGACCTTTAAGCCCCGCCTACTTGGACACTACTTTTGTTGGGTCATTTTTATAACACAGTTACATTTCCTGATTTATTATTTATTCGTAGATCTCAACATATAAATGGAAGGGAGTAGAATTTTTCAGAATTAATAATACAAAGTTTAATCTCTTTCTGCTATAGGTCTGGTGTTCGTGTGCGGATCTCGCGACGGTCTGATGACTGTGACTGGCCGGAAACACAATATGGACGACATCATAGCGACCGTATTGGCGGTCGAACCGATGAAGTTCATATACCGCGGCCGGATAGCCGTGTTCTCGGTGCGCGTACTTAGAGACGAGCGCATATGCATAGTGGCTGAACAGAGACCGGATTGCGGTGAGGAAGAGGTGAGTGTTTTTGGTTTCTGATGTCAAAACATGTATTGGCGCGTCTTGGCAAAATCGACCCGAATGACGAGACTTCGAACGGCACGATGCACTATGGAAAATCGAGGTCTGTTTCATATAAAAAATCGATAACTTTTTTAATTGTCAAGACAGACGATTCAATTTTTGCACACGCATAGGGTATTAAATAAGGCTTCAAATAAAGCTCAGATGTTTTATTTTTATTAGAGTATACAGGGTGTCCCGTAAGTAGTGGACCAACGGGGTGTGGGTGATAGGGGGAACTATTATCTACCAAAACCACTAAAAATTATTGTTCTAGGTCTTATAGCTTTGAAGTTATGATTTTTTTCGTCGTCGACGTCCTATTTACAAACATTTTATAATTTTACGAAATCTATCACTTATTTTTTTGTTTTTTTTATTCTAGGCGGTTAATAATACATAGTTCTTTCTAATTAAAATATATTATACGAAAATATATTATATAACGTATTTAGGTGTAATTATCGTAAGCATGAAAATTAAAAAATAAAACTAGTGCAATTTTTACATTTTAAGATGCTCTATGTGGTGTTTGAGCTAAGCTGGTGTAAAAAAAATGTATTATAGCCTAGTGAAACTTTATTTTAAAAACATCTACATGTCATACCAATTACAAAAAAGTATAACACTGTGGTTTAAAGTATTTAAAAAATGTTAAATTAGCTTACGGATTTTAAATCTAAGAAATCGTCAGGTAGACAATGTGCAAAATAAGTCTCGGAATCACATAAATTCCGAGAAATATTTTGCACGTGCACTCTGGAATTCTTTTGTATTTTTAATTTAATTTAATTTTAATTAGAAAGACCTATGTATTATTAACCGCCTAGAATAAAAATAACAAAAAAATAAGTGATAGATTTCGTAAAATTATAAAATGTTTGTACATAGGACGATAATTTCACCTACATAATAATATCTACACTACAAAACGAAATCAAATGTAAAGCACCGGGAGACGTCGGCAACTGTCAAAAGTCTCGACGAATTTAAATAACTGTCTTTTTTCCCCTCACTTACTGTAAATCTTTTTAAAATATAAATATAATCATAAAACCTACTATTTTATATTTGCGTTAAAATCTACATACCATGGGCTTTCTAAAAATGTATTACACTTTATAACTATTGCCACAAATTTTTGAAAGAAATTCATTTAAAAAATTGAAGCGAACAGATCTGAAATAGACATTCTTTAACATACTTACTTTGCGGAATTAAAAAAAACATGTTCCAAATGAAAATCATGCAAACTTAATACATTATATTAAAGTTCCACTCTTATACTATTCAATAAACTTTTAAAAGTTCGTCAATAACAACATTAGTAAAAACGATTTTTGATATGCGGGTTGTTCTACCATTTTCCATTGTGCGATGCTGTCATGTCGTGACGATCCCACTCCGCCTCCGAGCCTTTGGTGTGCGCGGGTGTAATTTTATTACCTACTTATCCATCATTTGTTATAGCTTTTTATGACTTACTAATATTAACATAGATTTTTCAAATCTACCGCGTGTCCCGTGAACTTCTTTTGTATAAGTTAGATAGATCTAACATAAACCAGTTCAATCAGGCCTACCTCAGGCAATTAATTCGTTGCATATCCTGTGACATGAGTTGGTAAGTCTCGATGAATAAATGACTAACATACTACGTGACTTTTTTTCCTTAACGAAGGGAAATGCTCTGAGACATCCCGCCGGGGAGTGGGTCTCCCCAAGCTTGCCTGAGTCTGCAGATAGGCTACTCTTTTGTCAGTCTCTATCATACGCCGCACAACACTGAATGTTATCTTCAGTCGTCGCCGTAGAGGGCCGTCGGTCACGCAGATCATCGGTGATATTAGTGCAACCACGTCTAAACTCACTAAAATAGTGAACATTGGCATTGATTGAAAGGCTAATCGAAGTATATCATAATAATATATAACATAACTTTCAATCGCAAAGAGTTCCATTTTCAAAATGTTATTTTTTGTTCTGTTTCTTACATAACCTCTTTTTCTTTAACGCCGGGAAATGCTCTGAGGCATCACGCGGGGGAGTGGGTCTCCCCACACGGGTATGTGGGGCTCGCTGCGCCCGAAAGGTGGAAGGTGAACGCAGCTCTACCCACTAAAACCCGGCAAGTGCCACCAATGCCGCCTTTGGTGTGGTGCCCTCTGTTGAGCAAATAGGGCACCTTGATGTCTAGTCAGTCCCTCAAGGGACCGACGCCACCTCCATAGAGGGGTTGGCCCGCACCACAGAACAACCCCTCCCAACGTTGTGACAGTACAATGGGGTGAGGTTCCCATCCTCGCCCCCTGTCCCCCTCTTTTGTCCCCTCTTCTTATAAGAGGGGTACAAAAAGCTGCTCCCTCGGCTCAATTTTCTTCGCCCAAGGTGCTGGGCTCACCTTTGGCTACTGAACCCCACCGCCACGACAAGGCTTGAACCTTGGTTGGGATACTAGGGGAGACTAGCTAAACGTTGAGCGATTGTTTATGAATCATCATAAGCCTCTATCCGTCCACTGCTGAACATAGACCCCCCTCAATGACGCCAAGACGACAGATCTATCGCCACTCGCATCAAACACGGACCGGCCGAATGAATATCCGCTTTTTATTCCATGTAAAGTTAAATAGAAACGTTAATACTTGGTTATTAATTATAATTGAGATAAATAAGGAAGTTTCTATTTTTACAAAAACATAAAATTCCTTTATTGCTTTCAATAACTTGAAAAAAATTACAAAACGAATCAACTTTTACTGAACCCCGGACGCGCAAAGCAAATGCTCCGTTTGCCCTGTGATGTCACAAATCTCCCGGGTCAACGGTGTGGGTAAGGCGGTAGTTCGACTCTAGCGAGCGAGTCGCGGTCCGTGGGTGAGACTTGTGATGTCAGAGGCCGCGTGCCAAGAAGTTTTAAAGCAGGCGGGAAAAGTATCATAACTTCGTAATTTATGGGAAAAAAAAATTCAATAGGCTTTATTGTGAATTGAGTGCTATTTTTATATCATAAATAAAAAAAATGGAAACTTCCTTATTTATTATAGGCAGTGCTGTGTCCCAGTATGTCACATGTTTTTAAGGGATGACTACGACGACTAAGGCGTATAGCCTTTTTGTCTACTAGCATCATTCTGCTCGTATCTACTTTTGTTACTCTTAGATACTATATATTCATATATTTGATAATAACTATGTTTAATAGAACATTTCTATTAAACATAGTTATTATCAAATATTATATTAATATCAGTAATATTTAACTATTAATATTCTAAATGTAGTAAATACCACAATTAAATTACTATGCGCGTTACAACCGCAGGACACCAATTCAAATTGAATGTGTTATTTGTGCACAAATTTACCCGATATATGACGCTTATTAATGTAATTAATTGTAATGCTTATAGCATTATAATTTATATTTAATCGAAACAAGCTTTAAAGCGACATTCATTGACATCCACAAAATCTATGCTTTTCAATCAAATCAAGTGTATTAATACTATAGAACTAATTTAAAATATATATTTATACTATAGTCTATAATTAAAATGATATATAAACTGCTTTTCGCGTTATTAATTACACAAGATAGTCTTAAATTATTAAAAACAAAAAAGAGCAATAAACAAAATAAATATTAACATATTATAATGCAAAAAACCATACATTTAGTAATACATATTAAAATATAATATAATACGTCTAGGGCTAGTAAAAAACCTAAGTATTTTATTACTCCCATGTTCACGTAAAATTCAATTGCATTGTATGTGTTTACTAGTAGAGCTTCATATACCGATAAATAGATCCAAACAAAATTGGACACTGACACATCGATATATGGTTTAAAATTACAATGTTATACTTATTACTCTTATGGTATAACTGAACTCAAGATATTTTTGGCGTGGAGTTTCTTTGAGACCCGATGTCCATTTGGTATTATGTCAATGGTTGAGCAGAATATATTATAGTATTGTTTATTGTTTTAGTCGTTCCAGTGGATGTCGCGTGTTTTGCAAGCGGTGGACTCGATCCATCAAGTCGGTATATACTGTCTCGCGCTGGTACAACCTAACTATCTACCAAAGACGCCGTTAGGTGGGATACACCTCAGCGAATGTAAACGACGCTTCCTCGAAGGGACCCTTCATCCCGCTAATGTACTCATGTGTCCCCATACTTGCGTCACCAATTTGCCGAAACCGAGAGAAATACATTCAGGTAACCAAAAATAATTAAAATTTTATATAGTAAAAAATAACACTAATTATCCTTCTGGAATTCTATATATGTGTATGTGTTAAATTGTTACAGATGTCGGCCCTGCCTCTGTCATAGTTGGCAATTTAGTACAAGGGAATAGACTGGCTTCAGCCCAGGGTCGCGATATGGGATACTCTGATGATTCTGATGCCGCACGAAAGGTAATTTAATAGAGAAGATTTTTTCAAAATTATTGTAGGTATTTTTGCCTGTGATTTGAGGGGAAATAATGTTTTTTATTGTTTCAGTATCAATTTATATCCCAAATATTAAGATGGCGCGCGCAAAGCACGTCCGATCATGTGATATTTACATTGCTCAACTCCAAGGGTGCCGTAGCCAAAGTCCTCACTTGCGCTGAACTACACAAAAAGGCCGAGAGAATCGGCAATTTGCTTCTAGAAAAGGGTCGCGTCAACACGGGAGACCATGTGGCCCTCATCTTCCCGCCAGGACTCGATCTCATTTGTGCGTTCTATGGATGCTTGTACGTGGGGGCTGTACCAGTGACGATCCGACCGCCGCACCCACAAAATCTCCACACCACGTTACCCACGGTCCGCATGATAGTCGACGTGAGTAAGGCGACGCTAGTCCTCTCGAACCAATCTGTGATAAAACTACTCAGGTCTAAGGAGGCCAGTAACGTCCTCGATAGCAAAGCCTGGCCGATTACACTCGACACCGATGATATGCCCAAGAAGAAATTACCCATTCTCTATAGGGCTCCTACCGCTGAAATGCTCGCATACTTGGACTTCAGCGTGTCCACTACTGGCATGTTAGCTGGAATCAAAATGTCTCACGCGGCTGTCACATCTCTCTGCCGATCTATGAAAATCGCATGCGAGTTGTATCCCTCCCGTCATATAGCGCTCTGCTTAGACCCGTACTGTGGACTCGGATTCGCACTCTGGTGTCTCAGCAGTATCTACTCTGGACACCATTCAATTCTCATTCCGCCTTCCGAAGTAGAAATAAACCCAGCCCTTTGGTTAAGCGCTGTCTCTCAGTACAAAGTCCGCGATACATTCTGCTCCTACGGAGTGATGGAACTATGCACTAAAGGTCTCGGCAGCTCAGTGAATCAGCTCAAAGCTAAAGGAATCAACCTAGCGTGTGTCAGAACATGTGTTGTAGTCGCAGAGGAAAGACCAAGGATTAACTTGACGAATTCCTTCTCCAAACTATTCTCGGCACTCGGTCTAAGTCCGAGGGCTGTTTCGACGTCATTCGGATGTCGCGTCAACATAGCTATATGTTTACAAGGAGCCTCTAGTCCCGAACCGTCTACCGTTTACGTAGATCTTCGCGCTCTACGTAACGACAGAGTATCATTAGTTGAACGCGGCAGTCCCCACTCCCTCTGCCTCATGGAGTCCGGCAAACTTTTGCCCGGCGTAAAAGTCATCACTGCGAACCCTGAAACAAAAGGGCAATGCGGTGATTCGCATCTAGGCGAAATATGGGTTCAGTCGCCGCACAATGCGAGTGGATATTTCACTATATACGGTGATGAGAGCGACTACGCTGACCACTTTAGCGCTCAGCTCGTTACTGGCAACACCGGTGAGGTTTACGCGAGGACGGGATATTTGGGTTTCCTGAGGCGGACTGAGATTAGCACAACGACTACCAGTGGAGATGACATTTCGCTGGGACTTAGGGACAGTGACACGGAGTCGCTGGCGAGCGCTTGTGGCAGCGTTACACTGGGGTCAGATCTTCACGACACACATGACGCGGTGTTCGTGGTGGGCGCCCTGGATGAGACGATAATGCTGCGCGGTATGAGATACCATCCCATCGACATTGAGAACTCTGTTATGAGGTGTCACAAGAAGATCGCTGAATGGTACGTACTACTTAAACATGTTCTTAATCTTAGTTTTATTTTAATATTTTCTATAGCATACTAGTGGCACCGACAGACGTTGTCCTGTACAATTTTTTTTTTGTGAATCTAAACCATCTTCGAATCCCCTTGAACTCGCACAAAAAAATTCATCAAAATCGGTCCAGCCGTCTAGGAGGAGTTCAGTGACATACACACGCACACAATAAATATATATATATATATATATATATATATATACTAGTGGCCCTGACAGACGTTGTCCTGTTCAAAATATTTTTTTTGTGAATCTAAACCATTCTCGAATCCACTTGAACACACACAAAAAAAATCATCAAGATCGGTCCAGCCGCTTAGGAGGAGTTCAGTGACATACACACGCACAGAAGAATTATATATATAAAGATATATATATATATATATATATAAAGATTAATGTGTTACTTTGTCTAACGTTACTTACTCGGTTTATCAAAAATCTACATTGCTGTTTTTTAACAGAAAATAATGTAAATCATCATCTAAATCTAAATTTTCTGCGATCCCATGCTTCCTTCTTCAGTCTTTAATGTCGTCTAGCCACTTTCTTCTCTGATGGCTTGGGCTAAAATGTAAATAGCAATAACAAGAATTAATTGTAAAAGTAGTTGGTCCATTGCTTACCGATTATTTAACTGTAAGAAAACTAAAATTGTGAATGTTGTATATTTACAGCGCCGTATTCACGTGGACGAATCTACTGGTGGTGGTTGTTGAGCTGGACGGCAATGACAGTGAGGCTCTTAATCTGGTACCGTTGGTCACCAACACTGTCCTAGAGGAACACCACTTGATCGTTGGCGTCGTAGTCGTGGTAGACCCAGGAGTGGTACCGATCAACTCACGTGGCGAGAAACAAAGGATGCACCTCAGGGATGGCTTCTTATCCGACCAAATTGACGCCATATATATCGCATATAACATGTAAATTAATCTTACCAAGTACGCATATATAGCATTTAAACAAGAGTTGTCTTAAAATCAAGTCAAATTAAATTTCTCCCATCGTTATTTATAAGATTATCATGCAGCTCTTATAGTTGATTTATTAACATTGGTGCTTTTTATATATAGTTTTCAGTGTTTGATATTTTTGAGATTTTTTCTTTTATTTTGATTGACAACAGCTTAAAGCAAAGCTTTAACTTCGACGGCTCAATATTTACAGGTGTACTGAAATAACATTTTGACATTTATTATAAGACTGTGACATTATATGTAGCTTAGAATGTCACTGGAACATCTAAGTTGTTCGGTATTTGTGAAATATCGACGGAAGACTGATATAAGTCTGAAATTACCTTCATTTAACATTAGAGAGGTTAAGCCGTATCCTTATACATTTTTTTTGAAATTATTTATCAATGATTTGTAAGCGTAATGTATGTAGCTTCAATTTTGAAATTTAACGGAGTTTTGTGTATGGGTTGTAAAAAAAATGTTGACCCGGTGACGATAAAATTTATTCAATGTAAGCAGCTTCGACTTAATGATAAATTGTTGTGATTAATGATGAAACAAGTAACTTTTATGCTAGGGTAGCCAATAGCCATGTACATGTAATTGTACTACCAATATATTAGTAGATTTAGTGATTGATTTAATTAAATTAAGCGAAAAATCAATGCATTTAATGGATTTCTTTTTTTTATTGTGACAATAATTTTATCTGGTGAGGATTTGAAATTTCTTAACAGTTAGTGAAATGTTAGGAATAGAACTCCTTGTGAGCTTACCATAATATATTGTGTGGCATTCCAGTTGCCTGCTAACAGTAGTTGTACACTAATCTATTGATGTTGTATCAATGTATTATCATAATATTAATGTACTGTTTAATTAAACAATTATTCTACTCTGTTTATTAGAAAAGTCCTATCAGGCAATGTAGTTTTAAGATATAATGTCATATATTACACTATTGAATTCATTACAGTTATAAATATATCTAATAGGAATGCTAAGTTGATCTTTATTGATAATATATTACTAAAATTACGTACGCACCTTTGTGAGGTTAAATTGTGTTATTTGTTGTTTTAAATTGATAATCTGTATTTTTCTTGCGGCCGTTTATGCTGCATTTAAAAAATTGCATGGTATATCTGTGTCAATATTAAAACAACTAGTTTATAAATTGAATTCAAATATAATTTCATAATGTGGCAATAATTCATGTCACGTTTAGTACACATCACTCGTATTTGTTAATTAGAGAATAACTTAGGTGTTTAGCCAAAATAAGTGTGAACCCAATAATAGTCATAAATGCGTGTAATCGAAGCAATCCCAATATTTTTATCTCTAATATTAAGGAAGGTAATTAAAATAGTCATTTAAAATGGTCTTAAACATTGGTATTTAAAAGTGGATCTATTCTTGTTCCACTTGTCATGATGTAGAAAAATCGATGTAGTATCATTGTAAGCATAGTATAATGTAATGTTAACATTGCTCTATTTCATTCCAATATATTTTACGTTTTAAAGGACAAGTTAAAAATTTACTGATTCACCTACACATAAAATATTATTTACTATTTTTTGTAATTATTTATTTATAAATTGTACATATAATTTGTTATTTAATTTTATGTTCATATAATTTCTTCATAGTTTTAAATTTTATTTGACATGACGTCTATGATGTTATTATAAGAATTCAAATTGCTTTATAATTTAGTATATCATATATTTTGTAGGGTTTGATCTAATCCCTAGATAAAAATGCATAATTTGTTTACTTTTAAAGGCATAATGTATCGTATTTCAAATGTAGTCATATTATAAGTATACAAGTAGATAAATAACTTTACGAACAATGTCTTATTTGTAATCTTTCTTATGGTAATACATAATATTTGGTACGAGTCCTACAGGTAGTATCCTCCTTGTATGTTAATGTTGTACACTGCTGTCTAAAATTCATATTTACGGCTATTTATCATCGTAGAAACAACAAATGCATAAATATTTGTATCATATAAGTAAAGCCAACGCACAAAATTAAGGTTTGGCAACATTTTGGGATCAAATTTTGTTGAATAAACACCTTTCCAAATTATTGTTATCAAAGTGTAGGTATCTGTTAGGACTTTGTTACCGCTTTTACAATGTGATTTTCTGATAAATTAATAAATAAATGTGCATAAAGTATTAATAACTTTTATTTACGTTATTATTATAATACTGTTTTCCATACAAATATCATTTTCATATTAACCCATTACCGTCCGCCGTACTCAAGCGGGTACACCAGAAAAAACCGCGATAATTTTTGTGATTGCCAATAAAAATGTAAAAAAATATTTTTACAGTATAAAATATATAAGTGTAATATATTAATCTAGACGAAAAATTATCCAGTTGTTATTCTTAATTTGTAAGGGTTGAAGGTGATTTGTTTAGTGTTCAACTGTGAGCGCGCACGGTAAAATAATTGATTAATATTCAATTGTTATAAACTATAATTTATTGAAAATTGTTTCTAAGAAACATGTTCACATTCTATTATTTCCAATAAATTATCAAAAACTAAAATCAAGTAATTTGGTTCGTCAAAAAATTCGTGCTTCTCCTACTGTACCTGAGCAGGTACAATGGGCAGATGTACTTATATTTTATTTTGATTTTTTAGAGATAATTATTAATAGAAACTGGTTCAAAAGCGAATATTTTCATTGCAATACCACTATTTGTAGTTAGAAAAGGCAGTCCATTCTATCATTGCTGAAGGAGATTATGAGTACGACTTTCTCACAGTTCCATCTAAATCTGGAGCTATAACTGACGAAGGGGAGTGCCCAGAAGATGATCTTGTGACACAAGCATTGCCAAGAGATGTCCCAGGGACCGTCACATAGAAATGTTGAAGTACTTCTTATTTTGACGTAGAAGAGTATCCTCGGACGATAACAGCAGTGATGATGAGCTGCTTTCGACGTATGCCTCAACTTCCTCAAAATGCTCTCGTATGGCTGGGTCTACTGATACACTCATAGATGGGTTATCTATTTGGCGGAAAACCTTACCAACTACTTACTTTATTCTTCTTTACTCTTATACCTATATTCTTTCTTTACTCAACTGCATAAGAAGTAAATAACGCCATTGAAGAACGATTGAACCATGTATGTAATGATATAAACGACTGTACTCCAGTGATGCTCTTTGAGAAGTATTTTGACGATCAAATGTGTGATTTGATAGACGAACAGAGTCTTTTGTGTGCAGGTTAAAGTAATAGGCATAACTTTCAAATCTAAATAGACAGAAAAACTTTCTGGACATACTTTTGTGAGGCGATAACCTGAACCAATTACCTACGGAGCGTGCTTATTAGTCTTTGGATGAAGATCTATGTGAGCCACTAGTTGCAAACGGTATGTCTACAAATCGCTACTTGGAGATAAAACAAAATCAACATTTTGTTGATCATACATGATGGCTTCATCTAACGACCCGATGTCTAAGGTAAAGCCCTTGTGCGATATTTAACAGAGGAGCTCTAGCCAGTGGGGAGTATTTTACGAGAATTTGTCTATCGACGGATCTATGATAAAATATTATGAGCATCATACAGCCAAGCAGTTTACTATGGGGAATGGGAAAACCAGTGCGCTTCGGACACCGAAACTGGACCTACCTAGACGAAATATCGCACGGGCTTATTTGCGTCGATCAAAACCTTAAAGAAACCGTCCTTCATCAAATGTGGCAGTGCATGTAGATCGTCAAAATAATGGCCATACACCTGAATTGATCACAAATCAATTAAGATGTGTAAATTGCCAGATCAGAGTACGTTGGAGAAGTTCAAAGTGCTCAAAACACTTTGTCTGGAGAAACCATGTTTCGGTATTTTTAACACTTGATCTGCCCATTGTACTCGCTTGGGTGTACAGGGGTGTACCCCTGTAACTTTTGAAAAAAAAGACTTTTTTTATTTTCTTTACCTGACCTTTATAATAAAAAAAAATGTTTCTTAATATAAAATTAAAGCCAAACCATTAAAAATGTAATTGGGTTCATTTTGGGTGTTAATGGGTTAATATGAATGGAGTATGTCAGGGGTGGAGTATGTTTACGAAGTAGCGCTATGCTGCCTTGCAGCTGAATGGGCCGGCGCATCCGGGGAAGTACTTCTCTCTCACATAATATCGACGTGAAATGGCGGCAAATGTCGTCGTGTTTCGTACGGTTTGTGAGAGATCCGGTGGCCCATCCCCTCCCCCCCCTCCCCCCGACATACATGACAGACCTCCATGACCCTCTAGGCTTCCGGGCTCAGGACAGGTACCTAAACCCGAAAACCTGGGCAGGCCCGCGGAATCCGTTGTATCTGTGCTCAAGATAAAAACTGCCCGGGGTAAACGGAGCAGACGGAACATTAAGGGGACTTCATAGCAATCTCAAATAGATATCCTCTCCGGCTGATACTTCTTATCTCTCTTGTCCGGGGTACAATTTTTTATACCGCGGGCTGGAGTTTGCGCGTACGTCAGAGAGGATGACTGCTCTCGTCGCCTTGGCAGTCTTGATGGTAGGGACCTACTCCATCCTCTGGTTGCGCATAGACAGCGATAGTCTATGCCTGCCTATATAGGTCCCACAGCGGTAATGACGAAACAGATCGACTCATAGAGCACATCCAAATGGCTACAGATTCCGTGCTACAACAGATCCCATCCGCAGAGATCGTGATACTTGGTGATTTCAACGCCCATCACGCCGAGTGGCTCGGCTCACGTACAACCGATCATGCAGGAAGATCTGTTTACGACTTTGCCTCGGCATATGATCTGACACAATTGGTGATATCACCAATTCGTATCCCTGATGTGGAAGATCATACGCCTTCCTTGTTGGACCTTCTGCTGACCTCTCACTCGGACAGTTACGTGGTTTCCGTGGACGCTCCACTTGGCTCATCGGACCACTGTCTGATCCGAAGTTCTGTGCAAGCTGCACGCCCATCATGGCCACGTTTTGCCAGCTGCCGCCGTGTTTGGCACTATAGGTCAGCTGATTGGGATGGAATGCGATCCTTCATTGCATCCTACCCATGTAAAGACCAGCGCATTAAAAAGGAGTATAACTTTGCCTCCAGGTCCTTCAAAATTAATATATATTAATTATGGATTCCATAATCTTTGAACAAGAAAGTTGGGTTAGTTGGACGGGTCTGAGCGGTCCCCTTTCTTAGGGATCGGGTGTACCAAAGCTGTCTTCCACGAGCATGGGACGACGCCTAATGAGTAAGAGTGCCGGAAAAGACCAGAATGCACGAGTTCCCGAAGGAAGTCGAACCGATCTCACGCCAATTCTGTTCACGTACTTACTCCGCTTTTGCCTCAGCAATAGCTCTTTTGAAGGACCTGGAGGCAAAGTTATACTCCTTTTTAATGCGCTGGTCTTTACATGGGTAGGATGCAATGAAGGATCGCATTCCATACCAATCAGCTGACCTATAGTGCCAAACACGGCGGCAGCTGGCAAAACGTGGCCATGATGGGCGTGCAGCTTGCACAGAACTTCGGATCAGACAGTGGTCCGATGAGCCAAGTGGAGCGTCCACGGAAACCACGTAACTGTCCGAGTGAGAGGTCAGCAGAAGGTCCAACAAGGAAGGCGTATGATCTTCCACATCAGGGATACGAATTGGTGATATCACCAATTGTGTCAGATCATATGCCGAGGCAAAGTCGTAAACAGATCTTCCTGCATGATCGGTTGTACGTGAGCCGAGCCACTCGGCGTGATGGGCGTTGAAATCACCAAGTATCACGATCTCTGCGGATGGGATCTGTTGTAGCACGGAATCTGTAGCCATTTGGATGTGCTCTATGAGTCGATCTGTTTCGTCATTACCGCTGTGGGACCTATATAGGCAGGCATAGACTATCGCTGTCTATGCGCAACCAGAGGATGGAGTAGGTCCCTACCATCAAGACTGCCAAGGCGACGAGAGCAGTCATCCTCTCTGACGTACGCGCAAACTCCAGCCCGCGGTATAAAAAATTGTACCCCGGACAAGAGAGATAAGAAGTATCAGCCGGAGAGGATATCTATTTGAGATTGCTATGAAGTCCCCTTAATGTTCCGTCTGCTCCGTTTACCCCGGGCAGTTTTTATCTTGAGCACAGATACAACGGATTCCGCGGGCCTGCCCAGGTTTTCGGGTTTAGGTACCTGTCCTGAGCCCGGAAGCCTAGAGGGTCATGGAGGTCTGTCATGTATGTCGGGGGGAGGGGGGAGGGGATGGGCCACCGGATCTCTCACAAACCGTACGAAACACGACGACATTTGCCGCCATTTCACGTCGATATTATGTGAGAGAGAAGTACTTCCCCGGATGCGCCGGCCCATTCAGCTGCAAGGCAGCATAGCGCTACTTCGTAAACATACTCCACCCCTGACATACTCCATTCATATTAACCCATTAACACCCAAAATGAACCCAATTACATTTTTAATGGTTTGGCTTTAATTTTATATTAAGAAACATTTTTTTTTATTATAAAGGTCAGGTAAAGAAAATAAAAAAAGTCTTTTTTTTCAAAAGTTACAGGGGTACACCCCTGTACACCCAAGCGAGTACAATGGGCAGATCAAGTGTTAAAAATACCGAAACATGGTTTCTCCAGACAAAGTGTTTTGAGCACTTTGAACTTCTCCAACGTACTCTGATCTGGCAATTTACACATCTTAATTGATTTGTGATCAATTCAGGTGTATGGCCATTATTTTGACGATCTACATGCACTGCCACATTTGATGAAGGACGGTTTCTTTAAGGTTTTGATCGACGCAAATAAGCCCGTGCGATATTTCGTCTAGGTAGGTCCAGTTTCGGTGTCCGAAGCGCACTGGTTTTCCCATTCCCCATAGTAAACTGCTTGGCTGTATGATGCTCATAATATTTTATCATAGATCCGTCGATAGACAAATTCTCGTAAAATACTCCCCACTGGCTAGAGCTCCTCTGTTAAATATCGCACAAGGGCTTTACCTTAGACATCGGGTCGTTAGATGAAGCCATCATGTATGATCAACAAAATGTTGATTTTGTTTTATCTCCAAGTAGCGATTTGTAGACATACCGTTTGCAACTAGTGGCTCACATAGATCTTCATCCAAAGACTAATAAGCACGCTCCGTAGGTAATTGGTTCAGGTTATCGCCTCACAAAAGTATGTCCAGAAAGTTTTTCTGTCTATTTAGATTTGAAAGTTATGCCTATTACTTTAACCTGCACACAAAAGACTCTGTTCGTCTATCAAATCACACATTTGATCGTCAAAATACTTCTCAAAGAGCATCACTGGAGTACAGTCGTTTATATCATTACATACATGGTTCAATCGTTCTTCAATGGCGTTATTTACTTCTTATGCAGTTGAGTAAAGAAAGAATATAGGTATAAGAGTAAAGAAGAATAAAGTAAGTAGTTGGTAAGGTTTTCCGCCAAATAGATAACCCATCTATGAGTGTATCAGTAGACCCAGCCATACGAGAGCATTTTGAGGAAGTTGAGGCATACGTCGAAAGCAGCTCATCATCACTGCTGTTATCGTCCGAGGATACTCTTCTACGTCAAAATAAGAAGTACTTCAACATTTCTATGTGACGGTCCCTGGGACATCTCTTGGCAATGCTTGTGTCACAAGATCATCTTCTGGGCACTCCCCTTCGTCAGTTATAGCTCCAGATTTAGATGGAACTGTGAGAAAGTCGTACTCATAATCTCCTTCAGCAATGATAGAATGGACTGCCTTTTCTAACTACAAATAGTGGTATTGCAATGAAAATATTCGCTTTTGAACCAGTTTCTATTAATAATTATCTCTAAAAAATCAAAATAAAATATAAGTACATCTGCCCATTGTACCTGCTCAGGTACAGTAGGAGAAGCACGAATTTTTTGACGAACCAAATTACTTGATTTTAGTTTTTGATAATTTATTGGAAATAATAGAATGTGAACATGTTTCTTAGAAACAATTTTCAATAAATTATAGTTTATAACAATTGAATATTAATCAATTATTTTACCGTGCG
Organism: Helleia helle; assembly: GCA_963853865.1. Taxonomy (NCBI): domain Eukaryota; kingdom Metazoa; phylum Arthropoda; class Insecta; order Lepidoptera; family Lycaenidae; genus Helleia; species Helleia helle. The sequence goes on from OY971420.1 coordinate 15,567,114, forward strand.
CGCTCACAGTTGAACACTAAACAAATCACCTTCAACCCTTACAAATTAAGAATAACAACTGGATAATTTTTCGTCTAGATTAATATATTACACTTATATATTTTATACTGTAAAAATATTTTTTTACATTTTTATTGGCAATCACAAAAATTATCGCGGTTTTTTCTGGTGTACCCGCTTGAGTACGGCGGACGGTAATGGGTTAATATGAAAATGATATTTGACAAGACAGCTTTGGTACACCCGATCCCTAAGAAAGGGGACCGCTCAGACCCGTCCAACTAACCCAACTTTCTTGTTCAAAGATTATGGAATCCATAATTAATATATATTAATATATTAATATATATTAATATATATTAATATATATATATATATATATATATATATATATATATATATATATATATATATTTATATATATTATAATAAATAACTTGGCAAATCCTCCAAATACCGCCGGAGCTGGCGTTCCGGCGGTATTTGGAGGAGCACCAGCTGATAAGCGATCGCCAATATGGCTTTCAAAGGAATCGTTCAGCTGGTGATCTTATAATCCTAACGCAGTGATGGGCGGAGGTAGTAGAGAGCAAGGGGGAAGCGCTGGCGGTTAGTTTAGACATAGCGAAGGCCTTTGATTGGGTGTGGCATAATGTACTTCTAGCGAAGCTACCATCATATGGGCTTCCCGAGAAATTATGTAAGTGGGTCACCAATTTTTTAGCAGACAGAAGCATCAAGGTCGTTGTCGACGGTACATGCTCGGACCTCAAGTCTGTTAATGCTGGTGTTCCGCAAGGCTGTGTACTATCTCCAACCCTGTTTCTTCTGCATATCAATGATATGCTGCAAACCAGCGGCATTCATTGTTATGGGGATGACAGCACTAGAGATGCCTTATAAATAGTGGCCGCTCTAATATTTCTCGGGAACAAGTCGATGAGTGTCGGAACAAACTTGTGTCTGAAATCAAGTCTCTGTTGACCAAAGTCTCGGAATGGGAACGACTTAACCTGGTCTAATTAAACCCCAACAAGACACAAGTTTGCGCGTTTACCGCCAAAAAATCGAGAGATGTGCAGTTTCGTGGTCATTTGGAAGGAAAGGCTAAACTAGCCTCTAAGAAACTCGGCGTGCTCAGTAGAGCGAAGCAGTTTTTTAGACACACAGTCCAGGCTAGGTGGATTATAGTAATTCTTTGCCTTTGAGGATAATTTGTAAAAAAAAAAAAAACTATTTGATAAGTGACATAAATTAGGGGAATGACGGGAGGCATCGGACCCGTGGTTGTGTTTTTTTGGTTTCCCGTTAATTAATTGTTATTTTGTGGTTTGTCCATTCAGAGTGGTTTTCTATAGTGTTTGTTTTAAGAACTTGATCTTTATATATTGTGATTGGTTGGCGAATCTTGTGGAGTACCGTTCTGGAGTGGTTTTCTTAGTAGGGCTATTCTGGCGGTTTTCTATAGTGTTTGTTTTAAAAACTTAATCTGTGTAATATATAATGTGATTGTTTGGCGAATATTGTGGTGGACTGCCTTGGGTGGATGGAATGGGGAATGATAGTTGATTGATGGGGGCTAGAGAGGCGAAGCCGCGCTCCTTCGGGTTTCCCGCCATTTCTGCGTATTACAGACCGAATATTGTATTTTGTATGGCTAATAGCCTAGTAGCTAATGCCTTTAAATGAAAATAATAAAAAATAAAGTGACATAAATTACTTGACACTTGACAGTTGTACATATTACTTTCAAATAATATTGCTTTCAATTTATTTAGTTTCTTTACGTTTGATTTTTATTTCTTAATTCTTTTACTTTATATTTATTTAACTGAGTATTGATAACATAATATATTGATTTTTAATCTATTTTTGTATCAACATTTTGATTTTATAATAAAAATTATTTTATATATAACAAAACGTAACACTGGCCAGTATTTTTTAATGACTCATACTAAGGATCGCAGCTTATTTTGCTTGTAAAGTGTGTTAGTAAATCAATCATGGCATTGTTGATAAAATAGATACGTTTTTTTAAACATCAATTGTTTCCTCATGGATACGCCGCCGATTCCGAAACCTAGAACCATAGTTTTGCCACAGGATGATGTTACAAAACAGCCAATACCTCTGCCACGGACAAAAGCACCAGTTAATAACGAGAAAGTCACAGCCACCGACATACTGCGATCTATAAGTTCTGTTTCTAAACAAATCTCTGAAGACGTAGCACACAAAGTAACTAACTCTGCCAAAACTGCCAACGAAAAAATCGAAAAAACTATAAATGATGGATCGAGATTTGCTAAAGGCACGTTTGAAAGGACTTTGTCGACATCAAGAGCAGTTAGAGATTCTGTCACGAAATCTGTCATAAAAGGCACAAAAAATGCGAGCTTAATGTTAGGCTTAACAAATAAACCAAATGAAAATGATTGTGAACCCACTGAGGAACAGAGACCCACTTCCATGCCAGCAGTAGATGTAAGCTTCTTTGATAACATACAATTTCATTCTCCTCTTTTAGAACAGAAACGATTGAAGAGTGAGGGTCAGATGCAAACAGAAAATCTTCCTTCGCTTCAATTAAATGCAAGCCACCTTGATGATATATCATTATTTTCGAATAATTCAGATTCTAATATGGACTCTGTTAGCAACTTTTCATATGACAGTCGAGAGAATGACCACTCTGAAATTGGTTCTAACATAGAGACTGACCTCACATATGATACACCAAAAACATCTAGAACCAATAGCATGACTAGTGATAGATCCCTTCCAGAAGTACCAAGACGCAAGAAAAGGGCTAGCAGTTTCATTGTAACCAGACAAAATTCTTTATATGAAAACTGGACTTTGCCTGGTGCTTCTTCGGACACTTCAGAGCTAAGTCCTAGACCAAGTAAAAGTACAATATATGAATTTGATCCTTTAAATAGTGCTTCTTCAACAAAAAAGTATGATGGAGTCAGCAATGAGATACTACTGTTGGAATCTTTTTTAGTTGGTGACACGTATGGAACAATAATATCCAATGATAGTGGGAACGACGATTTAAATTATGAATTTGATGAAAGAGATTATTTCAATCCACCGACTCCACCTGAAAGGTTTGACAGCCTATTGCCCAATGAAACTGATACCGAGGCCAAAAAAACTTGTAACTGGTATGATTATGATAATTTTGCATCAGAAAATTCAGAAGAAACAAAACCTTCAGGGTCAATGATGCAAAGATTCTCCACAATGCTGAAACTGGATGGTGTTTTAAATAAGCCCAATAAACAGAATCAACAGAAAGTAGAGACAGTTGAAAGACCAGCTATCAACAATTTACCAGTGCAGTACTACAGTGGTATGATAAGTAAGGTGGTATCTGGTGTAGTTGAGGATTTGTTTAAAAATTCCCAAAATCGTTATTGCATTTTATCAGATCAAAAACTAATGTGCTATACAGATCCAACAAATTCAGTTTTGAAGGAATCATACCCACTCAATAGTTTTACTTCATTGCAGGTTGTCTTGCCTCTCTCATCAAGGTATGTACAGCGCTTATAGTGTATAATGTATAATAAATATTCACTAACAAAAATAAGTTAAGAAACTAAAACCCGATTACTAATAATGCACCCAAAAAAGTATGAAACAAGAAAATATTCACACCTTAAATTGTTACGTGACTGGCCCGTTGGTTTAGTGGTTTGAGACCCTGACTGCTAAATCAGAAGCTCGTGGGTTCGATCCCTACCCAGGACAAATATTTGTGTGATGGTTTTACAAACTAGGTATTTAATTTTAACCATCTATTTTTCACATTACATTTTTTTTTTTACATGAATGTGCTACTTAACTCTGACCGGGGCGGTACCTCTCACTCACATAATACCTCCATCAAGTGGCAGCTATTCTGTCGCTTTTCATGTGTTTTGTGAGTTTCCAGTGGCCTGTTAGGGAAAATAGGGAAAAGGACGGCAACACATCTTTTGTTTGTGTGGATGTCTATGTTATGGTAGTCACCAAAACGCTCTGACTGCTTGGTTGTCTCCTTATGACATAAAAAAGCTTTAGTTTTCTACCCCACACTGTATCATTACAAAACATTTTTTAGTTCATGGCTTAATGCTCTAGAGGGCGCCATGTTCAAATTTCATTATTTTACATAGCTTTAAAAATTAAGAGGCATTTAAAGATATCTCGATTGTCAAATTCTTATAAGTAGTTTGTCTAAAGTCATTGCTCATCTATCAGATGATATGAGTGAACAGATGAGCATTTATATATGAAAACATACATACTGGTCAAAATCATAACCCTCCTTTTTGCCATAGACGGGTAGTTATAAAATAAAATAAATGGAAATCGAAGTATTAGTGTTTATGTTTTTATGGCATAGGATTCTTGGTCAATTCACACATTACTTGACATTACTTACTTACCACCAAATACTCAAACGAATCTCAAATTTAAGATGCACTTAAACTCATGCTAAGAAGTGTCAGATTCAAAGAAAAAAAGAGGGACAACACAAGTTTAAGTACGTCTTAAATTTGAGATTCGTTTGTTTATTCGGGCGTTAAAGGAAAAAAATGTGAGGAGACCCATGTGCATTTTGCGATTGACAGTATTTCATTAGAGACTGAAATAGACGGGGATTATAGCTATAGTCCCCGTCTATTTCAGTCTTTCAGACTTGCATTGTATTTACATAGCTATGTACATACAATGAGAGTAATTTTAAACATTCCTTATCACAACATTGTGCTATACTATCAATGTCATTAAACACAAGGCTATAATATTGTGATTGTATCAACTATGATTAATTCAGAACTTTTTTTAAATACACATATTTCAGACATATTTTGGATAAACTATTTTATTTACATAACAATATACTATCAAAATAATTATCTTCAATACATTGACAGCTGAGCTATCTTTAGTAGCTTGCCTTTAGTTTTGTTTACTTAGTTCCCTTATCATACTCGATAAATATTTTTACAGCACAACTAACAATTCATATTGCTTTGAACTCATGGTGTCTACTGGAGTGAAAAGTACTCCACGCAAGGTGCTCTTTAGTTGTGCAAGTGCGTCTGAAAGAAGGAATTGGGCACAGAAAATAGCTGAACATCTTACAAGTGGCTTCCCTGCTAAATATATATCGGAATTCACAAGATGTGGCTGGTGTTATTTGAAGGTAACTTGATTTTGTAATTCAACTATTTTATTTATGACCTTTAACAAAATATGTATTAACCAATTATATTCTTTTTTCAAGCTAGCACATTTTATAGCAGTATTAATATTTATAATGTATATGAAATCATTGCTTTCGAATTGATAATAACTAATCATCATTAATATGTATTTATACAAAATATATTAAAAAATAATATAAAATAGAAAGGTGTTAATAATTTAGTTACTCAAATATTATTATCAACTTATGTATTTGCTATAATAAACATGTATTTGCCTTTATGATTCATTGTAATTTAATATATAAGATATTTTTAATTAATGATTTAAGTAAATATCGACTCTCGAGTAAAAACTACCAGCTATATTTGTACCGTGTCGCGATCATTTGACAAAAATAAAAATTTCAAACTAAACAGCATATGAGAAAGCAATTTTTTTATTACTGTACTTATGTGTACCATTGTGTTGATTTCATGAAATGCATAGCAGCTGTGCGATTAGTTTTTTTGTATGTTTTACCTATAAGGATAAACATGGCCCAGATAAACAGCAGGTAAGTATTTTTGTGTTTCATAGGCAAAAGGACTTAATAATTATCAAGCATAGGAGGCATATACTTATGATTTATAAACATTAACTGTCGGATAACTTATTTGATATATAAAATTAAACGATCGGTATGACGAACTACGTATAAAGAGCAGGGCAATGTATTGCGCATGCTTGTACATCACAAAAAATGTCGATCCACCTGCCATCAGCCGTGGTCGGGAAGCGCGAATCTCTCATACCATACCGATTACATTACGTTACTTCTTTTCAATTCTTTTCACGCGTGAGATGGGGGGTTTAGAGAATACTTCGACTACATGATGAAATAAAAAAAAAAAATATTTTTTCATTAACATTTAATGTCTTCGCCTTTGTTGTAAAGTGGAACTTTCTATATCAAATTTAATGGACAGAAAACTTTTTGGTAAATGTTATTATTTCAGTTGATCAAGAAATTTAATTATTTTGAGTACTTTTTGCTACGGGTGCTTACTGCGTTTATACCTAGGTTTAGTGAGGTTCTGATATTTCGGCGACGTCTCCCCGTGATCATGGGGATTGAATTTTGACCTCAATAATACGGTAAGCACCCGAAACAATATTTATTTAAATATTATATGAATAACTTTAGTTTAATTATAATAAATAAATATGGCTTTTTGTTGTTTATAAATTGTTTCTGTGTCTCATATTGTAATTTAAAATAATCATTAATATGATGTATTCATATATTTTCTATTTATTTTGTATTGTTAAATCCGCTGTGTGGCGATTAGTGACATACATACTAGGTACATAATATATTATTTTCTTAGTTAAATTTAACGTATGTATTCCATATTCTATACAGATAAATAAAATTGGATTGTCTGCTTGTAGCATTAAAATAACCGCTTTTTATTAAATGCATATATATGGATGTATGGTTTATATATCAAAATAACATTTTTTTTTTTTTTTGTCTGTCTGTCTATCTGCCTATCTGTTTGTACTGGCTAATATTTGAAACAGCTGGGCCGATTTTGATGGTACTTTCACTGGCAGATATCTGGTGGCATAAGGAGTTAATTAATCTATAAAAATAATCATCATCAATCTGGGTACGGCTTCAAATCTAAGTTAACGCGGTCGAAGCTGCGGGCAACAGCGAGCTTAATCTATTTGTTTTTAAAAGACCTTCTTTGTTTTGTTCAAACAAAAAAATAATTTCTACATTTATAATTATAAACATTAATTTAAAAATATTAATATTGAATATTTTAAGGCGCGATCTTTATTTACATAATGTGCTTGCGATATATTATAAATACCTCTAGAAAAGCGATCTTAATTTGCGATTGTTCTTCCATTGAATTTATATGCCAAATAAAATATAATGTAAATAGAAAAAAGTTCGGAAAGAAATTAAGTTTCAAAAGACTTGAATGAATTGAATTCAGAAAGACGAGTTGGACTCGTCCAAAATACCTAGTAAGTAGTAACACTATCATGAGCTACTATGCATGAGCATTAGAACTATGACATAATATTATGTGATACTTTAATATAATTTATTGATAAATTTGTGATGTGATGTTATCTTTATCTAAAATAATCATATCTTTACAATTATCATTGTCACGTAATGCAATTGTTATCTAGACGGCATCGCACTGCTATTGTATTAATTTTATTTTACAAAATAATTTTACTAAATTATGTTTGAGCTGCCTTAATCGATTTAGAAAACATTGATAATACGTTGATACTATATTGTTTTCAAATTTTCAAGAATTCAAATCCATACACGTCTAGAAATATTATCCCATTATTTTAAGATATAAAAGAATTTGTTTTGCGAAAATGTTATTAGTTATATCGATAGAATCTTTCAACTGTAAGGAAATTTTCACTGAAAGCTTCGAGATGTTACTCATATATTTTTATTTACCCCGAAAATTATATAAAATATACCTATTCAGCCCATGTAGTGTATGATAAAAACCTGTGAGCCCAAGTTAACCTTACCTGTAAGCCTCTGGTGAAGGCTTTGAAGGTCAGAAGCCAGTTGCTCCATAAAAGTAAAAATTGCCATTCTAATATGGTAAGGTCTACAAAGAACAAAAGGGCATGCATGAGCCTCGCCGGACCTCTGTATCAAGTGGTAAGGGCTGCCGTGTAAAGGGTGGACACGGTTAAAGAGATTAGCCCCAATCCCGGTTAGGAAACTCCGCATCGCATCATAGAATATTGATACATTAACCGGACGCTCGAGAAAGCTGGCTGATGTGCTCTTCACGCCAAAACGCCAAAAACCCAAATCGTTTCTTATTGACAAGGAGACACCAAATTCGTAAGGTAGCCTGTAACTGTTAAGTCATACCCGGCGAGAGCCTCTCTGCACAGCACCCTCTAGTTATGGATATCTGCATAAAACCAACTGACAAGTCTGTCGATCGCTGCCGATGCCAAATCAGACAGCGGCGGCTTGATGATACCACATCCCAGAAGTTCGCGTCAGCGGTCGGCGACAAATGTGCTGACACTGATGGTGAACCAGTCCAGCCATTGGTACAGGATGCAGTCTGCCATCACTAATGCGACAAGAGCGGTGCTTGGCACGTCTAATGTTGGTCGCAAATGTGACAAATAACTAGGTAGCTAGCTAGGAACGACACGATGCAGAGGGAGACGAGGGGGAAGACAGCTTTCTTTAAAAAGTGGCATTTGTTCTGGATCTCCTGAAGACAACGACGCATACAGGATTGCAAAACGTGCCACCAAGAAATTTGTTGCCAGGGCCAGGCGAAACTACTTGCAGCCATTATATGATAAGTTAGAATTCGTTTGAGGGGCAGAAGCTTATCTATAAGTTGGCATGGTCTAGAGTCAACGCTGCACAGGATATCTCCAAGTGTCGCTCCGTCATAGACCCTAGTTGCAACCAGTTGTGCGAGGACCTCGAGGTGAAGATGAGATGGCGCTCTTATTTTCACGAGCTGCTGAAGCAGCAGCATAGAGAGATGTAGATAGGTCATGTCCCACACCATGAAGCTTTTTGAGCGGATTATAGACTCTCGTATCCGTCAGAACAATAGTCCAAGATCGTAATCTTGGAATGTCAATATGGGTCTCCGCCCCGGTCAAGGGACGATATATCCTGTTTTCGCCCTAAGAGTCGACATGAAAAAATACAGCATGAAAAATACGGCTGTGTATATGCTCCCGACACGCAGAAGGCCTTCGACTGCATTCCGTGCAAGATGATGTGGTGGACGCTGAGGTCCAAAAGGGGACCAGAAACCTATATTGACATTATCCGTGACATGTACTGTGACTTCGAATCTGTAGTTATGATCACCGCCGGTGACACTAAACCCATTGCAGTCGGAGTTCACCAAGGCACATTCCTCAGTACCTTCTTGTTCAGCGCGATATTAGACGAAGTATCGAGCAGCATTAGAGACACACATGAACAAGATGATGTCGCTCTGGCGGATGCGGACAGGGGAAGACTGGTGCAATGGGTATAGAAGGAATCACTTGAGAGCTTGAGAGCACTTGGGTTAAAGCTAAATGTGGCGAAGACCGAGTACCTGCATGGCCTGCAACACGACGGCTACCCGTACGGCATAGGCGGAGACATGGTCAAGCGTACGGACCGTTTTGGGGTCTATACTCCACGCCTCAGACGCGTCGACATCAATTACGAAATCAAGGTCTCGGTCGGAGGGGTAGACCCGAAAAATGCTAGCTTGATGTCGTCAGGTAAGACATAAGGCTCCGATGCAGTAGCTGAGTATGAGGGAACGCTCAGATGAGGGAGCTAGAGAGAGCAATGTATGATATAAACGAGTAGTTATAAAAAGAGGAATTTTAATATGTTCGTGCGTCTCAAGTATAATCAACTCAAAAGGCATAGCATAGTTGAAATATAATTACGGGGCCCATATGAAGGAGTTAAATACAATTGTTTTCTGCCTCCGACTGTGACTTAGGTTCCGATATAACCACTTTCGTCACATCTTGTTCCCTTTAAGTATACGACGACGAGCATTGGCTGTCCCGATCTTCTTTCCAACAGTAAAGTTATTAGTATGAACCTTTAAATATATGTTTTATTTCAGGAAGGTGTGAGCGGCGAGTGGCGCGGGGCGTGGGTCATGTTGATACGTCGAGTTCTCGTTTACTCCGTCAACTCGGAAACTACACGGAGTGTCGACTTGAGGAAGACCAGATGCGTCGGTGAGTCTATGTTTCTTAATATATGTAGATACATTGAGCATGAATTAGTATTTATGGGAAATCGAAAATTATATTAAATATACTTTTTACATGTATTTGTATGTATGTATGTTTTAACTGTGCGTGTACTACTTATTCGTGTTATATTATTTGATTATTGAGGTATCTTGATCGAGATGTGGTCATATATTAGTTACCATAGTTAGGTTACAGTGTTTAAAATGTTTTCTCTTCAACCTTCAGTGGATAGCCGGTGAAATACCATATTTTGTATTCAACACAGTACCATATTATGTAGTACAACACAGCGCACGTAGATATACGTACGTAGTTACGTAGACGGTACACATGTCTAGATACTCAACTGTGGAAAACGTATATTATTTAACTAGTCGGCGTACTTGTTTATCGACGTCTTGTATATTAGCTATTATTGATATAAATAAAAATAAATAAATAAATAAAAATAAAAATAAAAAAGCCTTTTTATTTCATGCATAGCTTAAATTTCAATTACACTTATGTAGTTAATATGTACATACATTTTTGGTGATACAAAAAAGATATATTTATGATGTACACATTATAATAATTTTTACTGTACTATACATTCACTTTTTTTTTCTTATTTATTTAATTACTATTTGTTTGTTTATAATTGAATTACAAATATTCAAGTATATTCAGTTGATTAAATTTATATAAGTAGGTAGGTATCTTTTTTTTTTCAATTTTAATTTAATCATAATAAATCCGATTACGTAGTTTAAAAACATTTTGCTGGCATGAACCCCTCATCCGGTGAGGGTGAAGGCCTCCTCCAGATATATACTCCTTACGTTGTAGGTCGCGATATAGAGCAGGTATTTTTTATTTTTTATTTATTTATTTTTATCGGACTCTGGTACCATGGTTATTTTTTGAAGGTTTTGTCTCTGAAGGGTTATGGTCATTTTCTCCCACAGTGACCGGCCGGGTTGGGAGAGCGGGAGGGGCCATCTGTGGTTGCTATTCTGACTCGTAAGACTCTGCTTGTTCAATAAATGTAGTATCTGTGTTGTAAATAAGTTTTGGTTTTGGTAGAGAGGTCTTCATAGTATTAGCAGTATTAGTCTTACTTTTCTTTGTTGGTTGATTTTTCTTTTTTGTAGTTTTTTGGCTATTAATTTCTATTGTTTCGGGTGACTCAGATAAAGTTCTCTTGCTTTTTTTGTATTGTGAGTTTGTTCCCTTATTATTGGGTAATACAATGAGCTTATCATATTTAATAAAAGCTTTTTTGCCTAGTTCTTTCTCCTTTTTCAATTGTACTTGTAATTCTCTACGTTTGTTTAACACTTCTAGTGGAAAATCTTCTTTGATGTAATATGGTGAATTTTTCAAGCATTTTTGGTTTTGCTGGATTTTTATTTTGAGTCCTATCGTAGTAAAAGTTACAATTACGGGTCTAATTTTTTCGCCATTTTTCCCCAGCCTTCTTACAGCTTCAATAGCATTTTCATATTGCATGTTAAAATATTTGCTTATTATATTTAATATAATTCGTTCTAATTCATGATATGATTTTTCTTTTTCTTCGACTCCAAATATGACTAAGTTTTTTCGTCTTATGTGCCTTTCTAAATTAAAAATAGCTGATGACTGACCTTCTCTTTCTTTTCTAAATAATCATTTTTAATTAATAGGCTCCTAAACTTTTCATCTATGTTATTGTTTATTGTTGTTTTTATCTCTACTTTTATCGCGATCATGTCCGTTTTTGTTGTTTTAGTTCCTTTTGGATGTTTTCCAACATTATTTTTAAATCCTCCATGATTTTATAATCTTTAATTGTTTAGTTTCGTCGTATAAAATTTTCGTAGCAGGTGTTTTCAATCTTAATTATTAACAGCGCCCTTCAATTTTAAAATCATTTTAAAATTGTCAACATAAGACATTGGATAATAGTTAATACCTGGGACCACAAACAACACCATCTATGAGTAAAATCGGAAACTAGAATAACTGAGGTTTACGATATAATTTATAATTTACACAGTTATCGATCACGATCTAGTTCCACGTCATTATTGATATAAGCACATTCTTAATATAATAAATTTCTGTCCTACGTCTAGGAGACTGTTTGAAAATGGTAAAAAAATAAAAATTAGTTTTCCGCCAAATCTACAAGTCCAATGGAAAAAAGTTAATAAAAAGGTAGGTAATAAAAAGATCTACTATATTTCACCACTTTGTTGTTTGTATGTATGTCTGTCAAGACCCCTTTTCTCAGGAACGGGTGTAGCAAGTTGAAATTTATACCAGATTATAAGGTCTATAGTCCCTATTAGGTGTATAAAAACTTATAACTTGTACCAAAATGTACTTTAATTTTAATTTTTTATTTTTCGGAGTTTTCCTTTACTTGTAAGACCTTACTTTTGACCAAAATTGATCTAAAAATCACGGAATTTGGGAATAAGCAAGGCATCTAAAGGAAAAATTCAAAAAAATAAAAAATTAGAAAATTAAAGTGGACATACATATGACATACATACATAGACATACATGGACATACATAATTGACGCTGATTAAGATAGTCCTCTGAGTTGTATGAGCGCTTATACAATATACAGGACCAACTTAATAGGCACCAACCTATAATAAGGTAAATAAATAAAATTTGCTTGAAGGAAAATAACTAAAGCAATCTTTACACTATGCACTTCTCAATTGTTGAGTCCCCTTTTATTTTAAGTGGCTAATATATATTATAATGGTACCGAGTCTGATTCGCACTTGCCCGGTTTTTCGTCTTCGAATGTGTATGAAACACACCTAGTACCTACATTTAGAAATACGCCTACTATTATTTTTTCGATTAAAAAATTATCGACCCTGGTCTATAACCGATACGATAAGAAGACAGAAGACAACCTCAACGCATTTTCCATAGGGATTATGCGCAATATGGGGAATATTATATTCTACAGCTTCAATCCATGCGTCTGAATTCTGGTACATGCTGTAAAATTAACCGCATTTATGAAATAATGATACGAATATGACGCCTCGATGAGTGTATCATGGGGTCACCTACATTGATCCTAGTCCATATATGTAAAATCGTGTGTAATCTAAGTGAATATGAGTCATGGAGTGTTGAATGAATTAATGAATGAATGAATGTGTACGCTTTATTGGGCACAGATAAAATTACAAAATTAATACTTAACAATATATCCTTCGAATACGGACATAAAAGTGACCCTATCGTGATTTCTTCCAAGTAACATTAGGGCTTTTGGATCTTGTTGTTGTCACGGACGGATCTTGTTGTTGTCACGGACGGATCTTGTTGTTGTCACGGACGGATCTTGTTGTTGTCACGGACGGATCTTGTTGTTGTCACGGACGGATCTTGTTGTTGTCACGGACGGATCTTGTTGTTGTCACGGACAACATTTAAAATTGAAAATATACTGTTTTTTGTTAAGAGGTAGTGCCATGCTGCTTAGCAGCCGAATTGGGCCGGCACGACCGGGGTGGTACCTCTCGCTCACATAACACCGGCGTCAAGTGACAGCTATGCTGTCGCGTTTCGTGCGGTTTGTGAGTTTCCGGTGGCCCATTGGGGGGGTTAGGGAAAAGGAGGGCAACGCATCTGCATAATCTTTGGTTGTGCGGATGTGTTTGGGCGTCGGCAGTCGCCAAACGGCTTCGACTGCTCATTGCCCTACTATGCCATTAAAAAAAAAAAAAAATATACGACGGCCCCTTTACAAATTTGCTGACTGAAGGACATCACATATTTTTATGCTTATATATTATATTTTATGCATATTTAGGGAACCACTAGGGACTATCCGTTTGCCCCTTCTTCTATAAAACACAAACACCAAACATATCACAACACAACAACGAAACATGTATGTTATAAATATTTACTATTAATTTATTTTTCTCCCATATTACGGACCCCGAACACCTCTTTCGCGGACCCCTTATGCTACCTGGACCATAGTTTAAGAAACAATTCGACTCAAGAGTAATGAGCATCGTTATCAAGTCGTATTGACATATGATCTATTCTCTACGTGTAAGTACAACCGCGGGAAACGATTGTATAAAAGCGGACGACCCAATTATCTCGATATGGACCTGTGGGAGCTGATTCATACGTTCTAAGTCCTCTGTAATTGTTTGCTCGCATACAATGACAATGAGGCAATGTAATGTAAACTGATAATATTTGTACTACACTTATTACTCATTATATTCATATTTCATACGTATGTATGTATACTCTCGTCCTGTCCCACACAGACCTTACCGTTAAATAGATTATTTGATTGTGCTGTGATGCAATTTAGTTCCCTTATACAATCACACAGGGAATATGAATGAATAAATGAATTTATTGCGCACACAATTACATACAAAAATATACTTAATAATAATAATAATAATAAAGAAAAATGCGGACACAAAGGCTACTTTATCGCTAAAAAACGATTTCTTCAAAGTAACCTTTGGATAATGAAATAAATTAGATAATTAACTAAATATCAATAATAAAATAAATATAAAGATTACAAATAGCACTATGTTACAGTCCCGTGGCGATATTATAAGTGTATTACGTGCTAACAATGGAAATATATCCAAGAAAATTAATGTCCACAATTACTATGTTAAAATATTCGCCATAGAAATTATATATTTATTATTTAAATGGGATTCGATCTTGCGACCAATACGTGTAGTAGAATCACCTGACCACTAAACCAGCAGTGATTCTTCATTATTTCTCAAATCTTAATCACATTATACCTATCCAATTCAATATTATTGAACAGGGCCTGGTTCCTTTTTTAATATGGGATGTTAAATAACTGTTACAAACCACTGCTAGCACCGGGATGTGACGCCGTTTACCTATCTAAATGAATCAATGAAAGTAAGTAATTGAAATTATAGACTTCCGGTAGCACCAAACGGATGCGCTATTCATGAAGATAATGTTGATTAATAATAATTGGAATATAACATTGGTAAATCTAGATATGTAGGATTAATGAAACTAATAATTAAATATGTGTTTGCAGTAATTGTTTATAACATTATGTCGATATTTATAATTATTGGTAAGCAAATAGTTGTCTATTGACTGTATCAGTTTGGTAAAAATATACTTTGTGAATTGAAAATATTTAATTTTTTAAAACCCCTATATCATATTTTTAACTGAAACTAGATTGAAAATTAATGATATCTCCGTATTTTTATTTTCTCGAAATTTATTTATTTTATTATTTGTTTTAACTTCTGTTTTTTTTTTTTAATTCTTAACAGACGTACAGCTTGGCAAAAAAGAGTCTGGAAAAAATGAGGGCGCCACTTTCACTTAGGTCTTATAATAATATGGAAAATCAGTAAGAGAATTTAATCAAATCGTTAATAATAAATGTGAAACACTAAAATTTATTTAAAATCTAGTATTTGACGGCCCAGTATTGTCAACATCATAGGTTTCCATTTAGTAAAATATTTAGTTCCACCTGTCACCGCGTCATACTCTTTTTTGCCAAGCTGTATGTGCCAAATGATGTGAATAATACGGTGTTAGTTGTTACGCTTTTGCTTTTTTGTGACTCGACAAAAGAGCATTTGTCATCTATGACATCTATTAAATCAACAATAATACATATATACAACAATCTTCAATGATCTTGTTTATTGGGATTCAGTTTATTGCGAAATATCAAATAAATCCAGGTGTCGATTACACATAGAGCAGAGTGAAGTCGCTGAAGCCGGTATTTGTAAATATAAAAAAATATAATATCTATAATTTGTCACAAATAAACAATACGGAGACAGGTTATGTGAAAGAATGACATATTTTAAATTCTTTGATTATATATACGTCTAGATACCGTGTCGCCTTGAGAGGGATGTCATTTGAACGGCGTAACTTTTATAACCTTGTGTGCATGAAGACATGTTGTACACTCGCGTCAGCTGTATTTGTGTGCGTGTACGGGGATACCCAGTTACAACTTTTTACTTTTAAAATAGGGAAATTTGTATGCACAAATTGAGATGAAAGAAACGAATTGAATTGTATTGTTTTAATGTTAATGAAGACGAGAGATAACTTATTAAAATGCAGGATACTTAATAAAAAAAATAAGCGTCACTCGCACGACTTAGACGTAGTCCCGTGGTAAGTTCGAGAGAATTTGTGTTATGGAATAGATAACTGAAAGAAATTCATATAAATACATATCCATGACTCCGGTTACATTTATTTAAATATATCTCATACATAAAATTCTTGTGTGGCGGTGTTTATTGTCAAACTCCTCCGAAACAGCTGGACCTATTTTTATAAAATTTCGTGCGCATGGGTATGAAAAATAGATGTTGGCCGATTCTCAGACCTACCCGATATGCACACAACTTTTTATCAAAATCCGTCTAGTCGTTTACTCGTGATTGAGTCAAAAACATTTAAATATCCCCACAAACTTTCTCGTTTATAATTTTAGTAGAATAGGTTTGTACAAATTGGCTACCTTTGGTGGGATTTGAAACCGCTCGTGAACCACTGCGTAAAGTGACCAGTTCCGCCAGACGACACCAGACGGTCATGGCGCAGAGGTCTGGTGGTGAATAAAATAAAATATAGTTATGGTATGAATGGTTTATTCAAAAACCGGCAGTCTGTAAATTCGGTTTACGGATGATAAGTTTTTCGTGATAACATTATATAAAGAAGGAATGAAATGAAATCTACAATTTATTTGCACTCATTAATTCAAATATATTTATTAC
Source organism: Helleia helle (assembly GCA_963853865.1). Taxonomy (NCBI): domain Eukaryota; kingdom Metazoa; phylum Arthropoda; class Insecta; order Lepidoptera; family Lycaenidae; genus Helleia; species Helleia helle. The sequence goes on from OY971420.1 coordinate 15,583,924, forward strand.
TTTAACGAACAGATTTATGGACATTCTACATAGATTACTCTTATACTGAACAGCATTAACAGATTAGTCCCAGCCAAACTCTCCAACGATCGACGAGTACTGGATCTTTAGGAAATATTAATAATTAACAAATATCCTTAAAACCCTTGAATTATAAAAAATAATCTACGCCCCGTTATTTTGAGTTTTGGATATTCAATCCTACTGTTCCAAGTCACAATTTACTTTAATAGATTACTGACCATGGCTAATGCTTTAAAATATAAATATTCGTCCGAGTAATTCCTAAGGATTTCGAACCATTTAGAATCTACTGCATACCTTATTTAATCAAAATGGGACAAGCGCTATATTTATAAAAGGACACATACAATATTTGGTCAGATTGGGAAAAAAATCGACCAAGAGCAAGTCAGACTAGTTTTTTATACTACAGAGCCTAATATTCAAATTATAAGACTTATTAAAATTTATATAATATTTAACACAACCGACACAGGGAAATATAATACAATTATAATGGCAACACTGACAAAAACAACGGTCATGACGCTCTTATGAAAACTATATTTTGTTAAATTGAAAATAAGTGACTTGCACATATAGAAACAAAATACTTAGTGATGAAATGTAATCTTCTTATCCTTATTCTTTTTTTTGACATAGTTTTTGCAAGATTTCACAGCACAAAACGTCATAATAATTAAAAATCCGGGAGCAATAAATACGTCTGCACACGATAGCGCGCTAAAGGCACTGGCAAGTAGAGTTGGTGATCTGAAATCGATTAATCGAAGAATCGATTCCACGGACCAAATAAATCGATTTTTTAAATCGATATGTTGTACTGAATCGATTCAGTGAATCGATATTTTACCCTTGAAAATTGACATTCGATTTTTTCTATTCCGGAGAAGTGTAAAATCGACTTATACAATTCATGCGTGTTACCTATAGCGTCGACGTCTGTTAGCTAACAGTAACAACTAAATAAGACAGTCTATAATAGTCTATATAATATCATAAATAACAGACAGCAGACAACACAACAGGATAATTTATTGTAGTAAAACAATATTATTATTATTGTCGTTATTTGCCATCACTACTAATTATGATTTAATCCCAGTAGACTTGACAGATTGTTGTTTTTAAAAAGCTTAGATAATATGAAGCATTGAGAACTATTAAGCTATAATATTATCTATTTTTTTAACTTTTTAATGTAACAAATACATTTAGAAAATAAATGTCTTCTTTTATACCTGATCTGATATTTTGATATGGTAATAAAAATAAATATAATTTTTATTATCGATTTCCCTGGACTGAAAAATCCCTCATTTTACGGATAAAAGATACCAGAGATTGTTTATTATGGTATCATTCTTGTTTTTCATAAAATGAATTTATATTTACATTGTAAATACAATTTGAAAAAAAAAACGATTTTTTCGAAATCGATCTTTTAGACCTCGATTTTTTATGAATCGATTCATCATGTTACGATTCGAATCGATTCAAAAATCGATCTTTTTTGGAAAGAATCGCCATCCCTACTGTCAAGTGGCAGCGGTTCGCTGCGAATACTATAAATTTATAGTATTTGAAACAGAGCCGTGCTAAGGTGTAGGACTAGCAATCTAGACGTATATGTAATCAAAGTTTAAATTATTATTTACTACTAATCAGTATTGAAAAATAAAAAAAATGTCATTTTTATTTTAGAGAAAATTCAATTGTGTTTATCGGGCAATTCTGCTGCGAGTTTTTACATAACATATAATTACAGCCAGTCAAATACCTTACTAGATTTTTGTACATACATCAATATACGTATAAGTATACATACATACACGCAAATGATACATCATTACATGTAGATATAATTTACGCGGCTGTCCTTTTTTCCACGCTTTATATGATAGTCTATGTATCATATGCGTATTTATATATACAATACATGTATATTATATATAGTATATATAAGTAGTATAAAAATACCATATTCATTAGTATAAGGCATTAGGTATAAATGAATGTCTCATTTATTACGTGAACTCAAACGTAGAACTTGGAAGGGGCTAGGATTTAATAAATCTCTTATAAAAATCTCGATAAGTGAGAGTGAGAAGTTTGTGAAGGTGTCTTAATTGGAATAAAAGCGTCACACGCCATGAGCGGATTATATACTAAATAATTTATTTTTGTAGTAGAAAGTAAAAAATATACAACATAATATACCTTTGTATCTCATTGAACATCAAATTGAGTCTTCCAGTTATAAAGCTAGCCTACAGAGAAAAATGGAAGTAATTAACTTTGTAAAACTAATCTTTAAGTATTTTACTATTTATGGTAATATAAGTTAAGCCAAGTAGCGCACGCCTTATTCCGAATCTTCAAGAAATTCCTTAATTTTATACTATGTATTACAATATATTCGTACATAATACAATTATGTATATATAATTAATAATTAACCCTGTTTTTATTATTTCTATTCTACAGTGACCCGGGATCCTGACGAGAACACTAAAATCTCTTGTCCTTCTGATGGCAGTCCTAATCTTCTGTTAGACTGTCCGGACGTTACTCTCTACTTGAGATTTCAACATGAGAGAGACTTAAAAGTAAGTACTGAGGTTAGTTTTTATGAGATTAGCAACTATCTCCGTGCAGTGGTTGGATGCGAGGTTGGATCTGTTGTCTTGGCGTCCATTGATAGAGACCTATATCCAGCAGTGGACGGAAGGTTGACAATGATGATGATGAAGCGCAATATAGCACAGACAAGCCGTCTTGTTTGGTAGCAGGTTAACTTTGCAAAATGTAGGTTCGTGTTTTCCAAATATCGTCATAATTTGAATGTATTTGCTAAGTAAGTACATTCAAATCAAATTTTTTTTTTCAAGTGCTCGGAATCAATTTTATCATCATGACATGAGTAGTTTACAATAATATGACAATCGTAGAAATTCTACGTGACTATCATACGTTGCACTGAATGCAGAACTAAAATTATAAACATTTTTAGGGATGGATGTACATGACCAAGTTGGCTGCCCACAACAACGGCGCAAAAATTCATCATCAACAGTTAACTAAAGACGACGTGCCCACTATTGTGGATAAATGCATCAACTTCATATACTCTCATGGTAAGTATTTCATCTCTAAAACTTCTAACATAATTAATTACCAAATTGTCATAAGCCGGCAGTCTATACTGAATATACTTCATGAGAACTAGTCAAGACTAGATCATTAAATGGGATATCGAGTAGTGAAGTCGCTATTAATTTGTTAAAGGAGAATGACCTATATTGAATTGAAATTATTGATTAATTGCTGAATTGAACTAGCTATTTCCCGCAGCTTCGCCCGCATTAACTTAGACTTACAACCGTATACGGACTAATGATAATATTTATTTTACGGATGGGCGGAGACTTTGTTTTATATAGTGAATAAGCAAAACAATATGTACTCAACAGAAAAATACCATACAACATAGAAATTAAAGAAAAAAAAAATGTTAGATTTAAGTAGTATTAACGAACAAATTTACGATGATTCATATCGAAACGCATTCAAAAATCAATTCGCTGACCACAACCGTTTCGTAACGAGCCACCACTCACCACCACGCGTCTATTCCGCGCGGCATTGCACCTCGCCAGCTATCGGCAATGTCGCCCATTGCCCTTCATCTATTTTGATGTGTGTAGCAGAGTTTATTTAATTAGATTTAAAGTTATAAGTGAAATTCTGTAACATAATGATTATCATGAGATTTTTATATTTCTTTTGATGAGGTAGGTACAATTTAGGCACATTTCTTAATTCAATGGGGTTAAAGTATGAAATTGCCGATTTGTACTTAAACATTGAAATTCATTTTTATTTACATAATTATTTAATCAAAATAATTACCATTATCTATACTAATATTATAAAGCTAAAGAGTTTGTTTGTTTGTTTGTTTGAACGCGCTAATCTCAGGAACTACTTATCCGATTTGAAAAAATCTTTCAGTGTTAGATAGCCCATTTATCGAGGAAGGCTATAGGCTATATAACATCACGCTTTGACTAACAGTAACTAAGTTGAGTAAGTTAACGCGGGCGAAGCTGCGGGTAACAGCTATCTTTACATTGCTGCCATCTAATAGAAAGGTCATTTATGCCTTTGCGATAGAACTCTGGTGATCGAGATTCGACAAACTGTGTGAACTGCTCCTGAGAAGAAAACTTTTTATCACGTAGAAAATTGTCCAAATTACGAAAAAAATGGTAGTCCTTTGGAGCAAGGTCTGGCGAATACGGAGGGTGACGAATGATTTCTAATTGTAGTTCCTGTAGAATTAAAATGGTTTCTCGTACTTTATGAGGTCTTGCGTTATCATGGAGAAATAATGGTGAAGATCGATTCATGAGTCGGGGCTGTTTCATTGCTAGTTTTGCTACCATTGTTTAGAATTCAGCACAGTAGACATCTGCCGTTATTGCTTGACCAGATCGGAGAAAGCTATAGTGAATAAAACCATGGCGAGACCACCAAACAGTTCCCATTATCTTTTTATTGGTAAGCTTTGATTTAGGATACTATTGCGGGGTTTGACCTGGGGTCAGCCATTGCATTTTTCGCTTACGATTATCGTCCACTTTTTATCGCATGACACAATTCAATCCATAATTCCTTCATTTCTGTATCGATTCAACAAGGCAACAAGTATCAAAACGCGTTTCTTTCTGCAGCTCAGTCAATAAATGAGGCACCCATTATTCATTTTTTTTTATTGATTTGACGCAAATGAGTCAATTGTTGATAAGGCAACGTTATACCATGCCGCTAATTCCTGGCCTGTTTATGCCGCGTTAGTTCTGCGTCAGAACTCGTATTCAAAAATCACTCGGATTTTCGAAGTATCCATCTTTTTTGTCCAAGTCGATAATCGAATGTTGCACGTTTTTTAAAAGAAGGTATAGATAGATAGATAGAAGATATAGAAGATAGGTACCATGTGAAAAAAGTTTCACTAAAAAATCTCAAACCATGAAAGTTCTATGTCCTATTACATATACATTAATCGTACGAAGGTCAAAGACGTCAGAGCTAGGGTAGTGGAAATTGAAATTGAGTTGAAATTGGAATAGAGTGGTGATGACAGGTGGTCCCCAAATGGTGGTTTAGACTGGGTCGGAGAAGTCCAGGACGTCCTATGGCGAGACGAACCGATGACGTGGGAAAGCTGGTGGGCAAAGCATGGATGAGACAGTCAAGAGACAGAGGGCTTTAGCAGGGAAAAGGGATACCTATGCCCAGCAGTGGGCAATAACAGGCTGATGATGATGATGATGTCGTCTAAGAACTAAACTAAAAATAAAAGGCACGGTAGAGGCAGCTTTGCCGTGTTCCAATAAGACGTTACCCGTTCGTTACTGCAGACGTCGACTACTTACCATTGTATGGTTTGTTTATCTATATTAATTAATTTTAAAAATACTTATTGCTGTAAATGTTTGAATGTATTTCAATAATACAACAGTTTAGTACATAAGTACGATATGTTTTTGGGTTAGTGCCTTTTATAGTTCGTTTGTAGAGCTAGTTATTATGCATACAATAACAATTTATTAAAGTTATCTTGTACTTTAAACCCAGGCAGTCTATCGGATGGTATATACCGTCGTGCGGGCAGTAACCTCGTCCTGTCAGATTTGCTGGCGAAGTTCCGTCGCGATGCGTGGTCTGTGCAGCTCATACCAGGGCAGCACTCGGAGCACGACGTAGCCGGGGTACTCAAGAGATTCTTCAGGGACCTGCCCGAGTCGCTCATACCGCAGGACAAACGTAACGAGTTTATATCTGCAATGGGTGAGTTGGTAAAGATTAGTTTGATTGTATGGTCATTTTTTTATAGAAGAGGGGGTAAATGTATGGACATATTGTCCCTACCATAAATTTAGGATGTACAAGGTACACAATGACGGCTAGGGGATGTGACCAAAAAAATATATACGAATTGGGTGTAGTGTATTTTTTTGGTTATTACCTACGTCTTGTAACGTCACATTCACTCACAGTATGACACCATAGTTGCACATTTCATGTTTTCAATTAATATCACATGAATAATGGAAAAATTTACAAAATTCACCGCGACGTATAACAAACTGGGACGCTATGGCTTCTTACTTACTCGCAAAAACAGTGTCATTCAATCAACTCAAATATATAAAAAAAACATTTGATTTCATAAATATAAACCTTAATTTTTGTTAAAGTGTCTAATGTTGTATATTATGTAATGGTACGGAACCCTTCGTGCGAGAGTCCGACTAGCACTTAGCCGGTTTTTTCTCTCGGATGGTTTGTACGCGATTAGGATTGGATCCAAACATCGGATACATACAATATGTATTACACAAGTTACTGCGACGATTTCCTTAACACTTGTAAAAGGTGGACCTATTAGGTGCTCAAAGCCTACTACTACACAAATATATTGTTTCAGACATAGACAACGAATCGGAACGGCACGCGGAGTTCAAACGTCTGGTATCATCACTCCCGCCGGTGGTCCTCAACACGACCAAGAAGTTGTTCGCCCACCTACACTTCTTACACACCATGTCGCACGCCAACAGGATGGGCGCACACAACCTCGCCTCTATTTGGGCCCCCACTATCATGCCCGCTGCCTTGGTAATTGACTAGAACTCATATAAAACTATTAAATAATAATATCTATGGACGCTTTTACACCACGTCAATCTAGTCCCGTGTTATGTTCTCGAAGAACTTGTGCTACTTGTACCAGACAACGGAAATATATTTAATACTTTTTATACTATACATATATTTAAGATTTTAAGCTATTGCATAGCTTTTATCGCGGGCCTTTAGCGCGGCGACCGAATCAAGAAATTCCGTAACGAAAAAAACCTAACACCCGACGAGAGACGAGCTGCTCCGAAATCGGACGAATAAGTAAGCAGCTGTTTGTGAGTAAGTATATAGGTGACTAACTAGATGACGCTTTACATTTTCACATCGTCTCCGTGTTAAATAAAGTATTAAAAATAGAAATAAGTAATAATTTAATAAGTGTACGTGTTATTAGTGTTGAACATTAAAGTGACAATAACTAAGTGAAAGTTTTATCCGTGAGAATATTTCACTGCCTGAGAATATATCGTTCAGCTAAAATATTAACCATCGATTTGGAATAAAAGCGATATAAAGATAAGAGATAGTGTTTAAAAGTGAGTGTAAGATCTGTATTTGTGCAAATCAAAGAATTTATTAACTATTTAAAAGCATAAAAGTGGACAAAATGCATTTTAGTGTTCAGTACTAAGAACAAAGAACTATACAAGTATAGAAAACATTAACGGCTGTTCGTAGTTGTTTTAGTCGTCAACACTATCTACTACAAACCACATAGTTAGTACATCGCTGGACACAGAAGATACAAAGTTCTGGGATAATAACTGGAAATAACAGCTCATAAAGCGCAGATGACGAAAATTAAAAACATCTTATCTATAACATTGAAATTAGAAACACAAAATTTGACATTTGACAAATAGAATATACTATCAGTTTGTAAAGCTGACAGATAATTTATTAAGAGCTGGACACATACTTTTGCCCGTTAAGTTAGTTTCAGTGTTGCTAGTGCTTGAAAATAATATCAAACATTAATAAATAAATAAAAGTAGTAAAATTTGTGTATAAGTGTTTTAAATATGAATAAACAACTTGTGCATTTATTAATAAAGAAAGTGATATGATTTTGTTGATTATAATATATAAAATTTGAAATGGTTCTTAAATTGAAGTTTGTAAATATAATTCATCATTTACACATAAGAATATTATCTCTTTGTTGATCATTGGCCATTCGCATTAAATCATAGAATTGTTGGTAATCCATTAAATATAAAACAAAAGAAAGAAAAAAATACTGCATAAATAAAAAATAAATAAATAATTATAATTGCATAAGTTGATTAAAAAATGCTATGCAATAGCTTTACCGCGGCAGTCCCCGAGTGCCACACGTCTTTTTTTTAGTATATAATACACATTTAATACACATCCATGACCCATCCATCAACAGTGAAAACTTTTTTGTTCCCTGGCGAGATTCGAGCCCGCAACCTCCGGCTTGAGCGTCAACACGATAGCCATTGAGCCACAGAGGTCGTCAAAATTGTTATATGTATTTAAAACGGAATATTTGTTGGTCACTTTTATTACAAATCTCATGATGAAGACATTTGTGTTGTCGAAATATCGAGCTAAATATAAGTGTTAAGTGAAGTTACTAAAGAATAAAATTCTTTAGTGCATTTCGTTAGCGCATCAACAACAAAAATCGCTGAGTGATGTTTTTGATGTCCTTAAAACTAATTTCAGTCTGGACGATTTAAATCGCATGTACTGTAAAAAAGTAGATAGGCTACTTAATATGATATATAGATCATGCAAATAAATCAATTGAAAAACACATAATAGGTCTTTACCTATGAAATTGCCGTTCTGCAGTACTGGCCATTTCTAATAAAAATAATTTTTGTTTGGCTAAGAATTCTAATTTCAAATTAATTTTATTTTAAAAACATGAAATTCTTTTTCCAAAAGTAGTCATTTGTTTATTGATTAGTGTTACATTTTCATCGCATTTCAATATTTTTCGTCATCATGGATACGTTAAAAATTCGAGTAATTATGGAATATGAGTATGTCGGGGCAGCAACGCGGCACAAGCGGCACGCAACATCAACCACGTTTACGGAGCTAACACTACAAACCAACGCACCACCTGTTATTGGTTTTCTCGCTTCCGTTCTGGAAATTTCGACCTGAAAAATGAACCTCGCGGTCGTCCAAAGACTGGTCGAGAATGATGAATTAAAGGCGATTGTTGAAGCTGATGATACACAATCTACGGCTGAATTAGCAGCAGCTTTCGACGTTAGCGTCAAAACAATATTGGTCCATTTGCGTCAAATTGACAAGGTAAAAAAGCTTGACAAATGGGTGCCCCACGAACTCAATGATCTCCAAAGCGAAGTACGCGTCGAGACGTGCCTTGCACTGCTCAACAGACTGACACACAAATGAAGGAATTTTGAACCGCATTGTTACCTGCGATGAAAAATGGATTCTGTTTGATAACCGCAAGCGCTCAGCAAGTTGGTTGGATCCTGGTTCAGCACCTAAACAATGCCCTTAACGGAAACTTACCCCTAGAAAAGTTGTGGTCACTGTTTGGTCGTCTAGCGCCGGTGGGACACAGCTCATAGTTTCTTACCAAACGGGGTGAGCATTACTGCAGATGTGTACTGTGAAGAACTGAACACAATGATGGAGAAGCTGTCATCTCCAACCAACATTGGTCAATCGCTCGTCTCCGCTGCTCCTGCACGCCAACGCGCGACCTCATACTTCACAGCAGACGGTCTCCAAGTTGCAAGAACTGGGTTTGGAAGCTCTTCGTCATTCACCCTACTCACTAGACTACTACTTTTTCCAGAATTTGTATAACTTTTTTGCGGGAAAATATTCAATACCCGAGAGGCAGTACAAAATGCCTTTGAAGAATTAAGAATTTGTTGCCTCCCGTCCAGCTGATTTCTTTAAAAAGGGCATCAATAAACTGCCAGTACGTTTGGAAAAGATGCACTGATGGCATGGGTGATTACTTAGATTAATACAAATAAAAAATACATGACAAAAATCGTTTAAAATTTTTCATACAAAACGGCAATTTCATAGGTAAAGGACCTAATATATTATATGTAACCGTAAAATATAAAAAAACCGGCTAAGTGCTAGTCGGACTCTCGCACGAAGGGTTCCGTACCATTACATAATATACAAAATTAGACACTTTAACAAAAAATATAACCATATTTATGAAATTAAATGTCTTTTTATGTTTGAGTTGATTGAACGAAAGGTAAATTGCGGTTTACGATTTATGACGTTTAAAAAAAACGACTTACTATAGATCACGCGTCCTAAGAAGGTATGCGTGACAGTTCTCATATTCCTCGCTACGCAAATTTCTTACTAGTAAACAATAAAAAAGCAAACGAAATAATTTATTTTCTATCAATTGAAAAATGTATTTTCTATGATTATCAATGAAACTGCTATTATTTTTATTATTTAATGTAGTATATTATAATAACTGTGAATTTTAATTATGAAATTAAAAAAAAAAAATGTCATTAAAATGTCAGATGCATGGAACTGAATTTTTGCCAATAGAGATTGACACTATTGAATCGACATCAAATCGATGAATAGGAGCGGCCATCATATGATCGTATCTTAACTGTAAAAATCAGTCATTGAAAAAATAGTAATTGATTAAACATAAAAAAATTTAAACAATAAAATTTTTTAAATAAAAATTATAACCGACTTCAAAAAATAAAGTAACTAAAATGTTATAAAATAATCGCGTGTACAATCTTTGCGTTTACCACGTCATTATTGTTACTTTTGGAGTCGGTGTCAGCCAAGGTACTTACTGTGGTACCTACAGCAGCAAATACGACGTCGGTGACGGACGACGGAGACGTATTTGTTGATGTACCTGATCTACTACGTATTTAACTTAGCTGACACCGCAGAATGGTATGCTAGCATTTGTTTGCCACAGGTCGTTTCTGAACTCTGTAAAGGGAAATGCAACCGCCGCATCATCCTCCATCACGACAATGCGAGTTCTGACACCGCGCACAGAACAAAAGAGTTTTTAGAGCAAGAAAACATAGAATTATTAGACCATCCGCCGTACAGCCCCGACCCTGCCCTAATGATTTCTATACTTTCCCTAAAATAAAGAATAAATTGCGAGGTCAGTGATTTTCATCGCCTGAAGAAACTGTGGACGCCTACAAAACGGTCATTTTGGATACCCCAACTTCCGAATGGAATGTTTGCTTCAATGATTGGTTCCATCGTATGGAAAATTGTGTCAAATTTCGCGGAGAATACTTCGAAAAGCAATAAATACATTTTTAGGATTCCGTAGCCAAATGGCAAAAAACTGAACCCTTATAGATTCGTCATGTCTGTCTGTCTGTCTGTCCGTATGTCACAGCCACTTTCTTCCGAAACTATAAGAGCTATACTGTTGAAACTTGGTAAGTAGATGTATTCTGTGAACCGCATTAAGATTTTGATACAAAAGTAGAAAAAAAAAACAAAAAAAAAATAAAAAATAAAAAAAATACTTAGAACTAAAACTCCAAAAAATTTTTTTTTAATGTAATTATGTAATGGTACGGAAGCCTTTGTGCGCGAGTCCGACTAGCACTTGGCCGGTTTTATTAAATAGTAATGTTGTGTCACTTCCTTGATTCCCGAAATTTTCAGTGCCGCCCTCGTAGAGTTCTGGAGAGTTCCAGATTGAACGTGTACTTAGTTGGAGGCATGTACCGGGACTGGCCATTTTAGCATTTATTGAAAAGGGCCTATGTGTAACATTCGACAAGAAGGTTGATAATGATGATGATGATGTTAATGTATCGATTCCTACCTAACGTATATTTCATACTTGTTTCACACTTAACTTACCAGTTACATCAACTACTCTTTTAGACGAGCGCAAACTTACAAACTGCCTGGTCGACCAAGGAGTTGTATGTTGTGCGAGACCTTATAATCAACTACGAGGCGGTGTGGGAGCCGTCCGAAGCGGAGATAAGGAGGGAGGCTGCGGTGAGACGAATCCTCATGAGGGTGTTGACTACCACCGCGCCCGCGCCGCCGAAAGCCGCGGGGGACTTGCGTGTCTGGGTGTACATCAATGATAGGTCGAATTGTTATCAAATCGCGGTGAGTATTCATTTACAAATATTAAAACATTTTATAGTATTTAGTATGTAACGAATTAAGGTACTCGTTAAAACTGCCTTGGGATGTGCAACTAATTTAGTCAGAACAGTTCAAGAGGAGCAATATTGTACATATTTGTGAATTCTATTACAAACAACTAAAAGAGCTTATACTAGATTATACTACTTAATGAAGATAGGATGGACCGACTGTCCGTCGATAAACTTAAAAAAAAAACTTAGATAAAAAAAGTTTAGTAGAAGATCATATTTCGAAATTTTACACAAGTAGTATGCTTTATTAAATAGTTAATTTAATTTAGTTGCTGTAGTTGTTGATAAGTTTAATTAAAAAAGGGATGTCACATTTTCTTACATTAAGACTTGTGATATAATTTTCTATTATCATAAATTTATTTTAGCTCACTCCCAACAAAACGTGTTCTGACATTTGCATAGAGTTGTGTGAAAAAGCAAAAACCGAATCACATTTGCTGATGCTCGAAGAAGTAATATGCAACGAATCTATGCGTAGAGCAGTGCATATAGACGAAGTAGTATTAGACGTGGTACTAAGGTGGGGTTACTGGGATGAAGAGGACAGAAAGGACAATTACTTGTTGCTGAAAGAGAATAAGATACTGCACGAATTGGAGGCGCTGAGACATGGGACGTCGTTAGTCTGTGGCGAGCTACGACTAGCAAATGAGACCAGCAAGGTGTTCAAACAGTACATATTCGAGTTCAAAAATGGGAAGTTACGCTATTTTAAGGACAAACAGGTATGTTTTATTATTGTTAGGTGAGTTGCGGGATATCACGCGAAGATTAAGTGGTAGTGGGATGGTCACACACTCAGGAGAACGAATTCAAGAGTGGAGGTCGCGTTTGGGTAGATGAAGTATTGGCCAGCCATTAACCAGATGGGAAGACGATCTCCGTTGGTCCGCGTTGGATGCGAGCAGCGAGGGATCGGTCGTCTTGGCGTTCTTTGAGGGAAGCCTACGTTCAGCAGTGGACGGATAGAGGCTGATGATGATGAGTTGCGGGATATCGGTCGCCTTGGCGTTCATTAACAAAAGGTGATTTCAATCAGTGGATTGTTTTTATTACATAATTATTTTTATCCTATAAATTCCCACGGCCGAGATGAAAATGAATTGAATGTTGCCGATACATAGTCACAGATAAATGATAACCATAGTTAACGATTTTAACCGTTGCATTTGTTCACAAGAAATCTGTATTCTTCGAATGTATATTTATTATTAACTAACTGTTCCTCGCAGTTTTGCCTGCATTGACATAGAAACATAACTGTAAACTTATGTTTATTATTTTTATAGCCTGACACTCACAAACAATGTGGCTTTCTATTGGTAAAAAAACTTTCAAAATCGTTTCAACTTTACCTCTATAACATTAGTATAGATTTGGCTCGCTCTGTAACATGAACGGGATAGTGAATATCATCTTGAGTGCCATTAGATTCATCTTATTGTGACAAAGACACTGGGTATATGGGTTCCCCGTTGTTTCACAAAAAAGTACAAATTTATCATAATTATTAAACCTTCCTCAATAATAGGGCTGTCAAACTACTACGAATAAATAATAAGTCAGGAAATGTAACTGTGTTATAAAAATGACCCAACAAAAGTAGTGTCCAGCGCGTCATCAGTCGGACATTTTTCTTGCAAGCGAACACACGTCAAACTTACGCATACGTTTTCGTTTTTTCATTATGAATTGCAGCTGCTAATCATCATGCCATCATTTGTAGTGAAGTTGTGCAGGAGCCATACAAAATTAAAACCTCCAGGGATCACTTCTCACTAGTAAATAGTAGTAAAATTATATTATATTCAAATAAGTTAATGTAATAAGCAAACCGAGATGGTCAATACTATGCAAAATGAAGTCAGTCAATTTTTGAACCAATGTAGAAGGTATTTTATATATTCTTCATGAAATGTATAATATACCTAATATGTTTTTGTTTATTATTATGTTTTGTATATTTTTATCATTATTTAAATGTATATCGATATAATTGAGGTATTTAAAATATGATTTTGCATTTTGCTTGCTTTGTTTTCTTTTAGTATCCCAGCCGATCCAATTCGGCAAAATAAGTAGTTAGCTGCAGTTAAGCTTGAAAGACAAGAGTATCCCGGGGAAGAGCCTATAAGGAGGCGGTGCGGCTGGCCAAAGTCGGGCTCGACCTCGTGATCAGCCGCAAAGAGAGGTTAGGGCTTCGGGTCAGAGTTCAGCAAACCAAAGTCCTTCTCTTCCGCGGGACCGGCCGTAAAGGACACCCTCCGGTAGCTACCCTCCAGATCCGAGGGGGGAGGGGGAGGATGAGCCCCCAGATCAAGGATCTGTGGCCCATCCTTGACGGAGAGTGGACCTTCGACCCACATTTATCAATATTGGGATCGAAGGTCGTGAAGGCAGCAAGTGCGCTAGGCAGACTTCTCAAGAACCTCGAAGGAACCAGCGCCGCCTGCAGGCAGCTATACTCCGGAGTATGGCGATTTATGGTGCATCCATTTGGACGGGTCACCTTACCGCGAGGAATAAGGCCTAGCTGGTACCGTACAGTATCGTGGGTGACAGACTGATCTAGCCGGTGACCCCCCGTGGGAATTTGTGGCGGAGGTTCTTGCCGAGACGCAATTATATGTCTCCGTTAGGAGGGCTCCCGGCGAGAACCTTACGTTGTACGAGATCCTACGTGTTCGACGACTAGGACAGGAGCGTTAATACGGAGGTGGGGGGAGGACCCGGCACGGCAGTCGTATGACAAAAGCCTAACGGCTGCTTTGCATCCAGTCCTCGAGCGGTGGATGCGGCGTAAGCACAAACCCTTCCGTCTGACATAGGTGCTCACTAGGCATAGTTGCTTTGATGAGTACCTGTGCCGTACGGCCCACAGAGAGCCAGTAATAGTATGTTACGATTGTGGCGCGTCGGTGGACTCGGCCTAAAGAAATCATTGTAAATTTTTTATTAAATAATATTGTTTTATTATTGACTTGGTTCACTTATTGCATGACATCGTCAACGCAGCTATCACTCGACTGTCATAGGTGACATTGCAGCATGCGCGCCGACCAATACCTGCATTTATTCTGAAATTAAACAAATCACCAATGACGTCTATTTGTAACATCGAAGGTGATTGGTATTTTAAATCATACGTCGTTTTGGTTTGAAGTAGGCCCACTTTTTATGTGTTATTTGTTGTCAAAATACCAATCACTTTCGAGGTTACAAATATACGTCATTGGTGATTTGTATAATTTCAGAATAAATGCAGGTAGTGGTCGGTGCACTCGACTGTCACCTATGACAGTCGAGTGATAGCTTCGTAGCCGATGTCATGCAATAAGTGAACCAAGTCAATAATAAAGCAATATTATTTAATAAATTTTTTTACAATGATTTCCTTAGGCCGAGTTCCACCGACGCGCCACAATCGTAACATACTGTTACTGGCTCCCTGTGGGCCGTCCGGCACAGGTACTCATCAAAGCAACCATGCCTAGTGAGCACCTGTGTCAGACGGAAGGTGAGGGGGTTTGTGCTTACGCCGCATCCACCGCTCGAGGACTGGATGGAAAGCAGCCGTTAGGCTTTTGTCACAGGACTGCCGTGCCGGGTCTTCCCCCCACCTACGTATTAATGCTCCTGTCCTAGTCGACGAACCCGTAGATCTCGTACAACGTAAGGTTCTCGCAGGGAGCCCTCCTAACCGAGACATATGAATGCGTCCCGGCAAGAACCTCCGCCACAAATTCCCACGGGGGGTCACCGGCTAGGTCAGTCTGTCCCCCACTGTGTGGCTGTCACCCACGATACTGTACGGTACCAGCTGGGCTTTATTCCTCGCGGTAAGGTGACCCGCCCAAATGGATGCACCATACATCGCCATACTCCGGAGTATAGCTGCCTGCAGGCGGCGCTGGTTCCTTCGAGGTTCAGGAGATGTCTGCCCAGCGCACTTGCTGCCTTCACGACCTTCGATCCCAATATTGACAATTGTGGGTCGAAGGTCCACCCTCCGTCAAGGATGGGCCACAGATACTTGATCTGGGGGCTCATCCTGATCCTCCCCCCTCGGATCTGGAGGGTAGCTACCGGAGGGTGTCCTTTACGGCCGGTCCCGCGGACGAGAAGTACTTTGGTCTTCTCAACTCTGACCCGAAGCCCTAACTTCTCTATGCGGCTGATCACGAGGTCGAGCCCGACTTTAGCCAGCCGCACCGCCTCCTTATAGGATTTTCCCCGGGATACTCTTGTCTTTCAAGCTTAACTGCAGCTAACTACTTATTTGGATCGGCTGGGATAATAAAAGAAAACAAAGCAAGCAAAATGCAAAATCATTTTTAAAATACCTTAATTATAACGATATACATTTAAATAATGATAAAAATATAAACATATTAGGTATATTATACATTTCATGAAGAATAAATAAAATACCTTCTACATCGGTTCAAAAATTGACTGACTTCATTTTGCATAGTATTGACCATCTCGGTTTGCTTATTACATTAACTTATTTGAATATAATATAATTTTACTACTATTTACTAGTGAGAAGTAATCCCTGGAGGTTTTGATTTTGTATGGCTCCTGCACCACTTCACTACAAATGATGGCATGATGATTAGCAGCTGCAATTCATAATGAAAAACGAAAACGTATGCGTAAGTTTGACGTGTGTTCGCTTGCAAGAAAAATGTCCGACTGATGACGCGCTGGAGACGACTTTTAAGCCCCGCCTACTTGGACACTACTTTTGTTGGGTCATTTTTATAACACAGTGACATTTCCTGACTTATTATTTATTCGTACCTGTCAAATGCAAAAAGAAAATGAAATACGGCTGATAGCCCCGGAGGTTGACGTTCAAACAAACAAGCCCTTTTGCTTTTTATAAAGTACATAATATTCCAAATGCAGTTAGTTTTTTTGAAACGAAGTTCCTTATGGGGCGTTGCGGAGGGGAGCCGGCAAAAAACGTTCGTAACGTTAAATAATAAAAGCGTAAGATTTTTATTATATCATTCGATAATTACACAATTTGGTGGTCAAAAGTGGTAAACGCATACATTCCCCACCATGGTTCAGGCTTTGACGTGGCGGTGGGGCTCAGTAGCCTAGTGTGAGCCCAACACCTTGGGCGAAGCTAATTGAGCCGAGGGGGCTCTTTGTACCCATCTTATAAGAAGAGGGGACAAAAGAGCAGGGGCGAGGACGGGAACCTCACCCCATTGTACTGTCCCGAAATTGTGAGGGGGTTGTTCTGGGGTGCGGGACAACCCCTCTGTGGAGGTGGCGTCGGTCCCCTGAGGGACTGACTAGCCGTAGAGGTGCCCTGTTAGCTCATTAGATCCGGGGCACCCCACCAAAGTAGCATCGGTGGCACTCGCCGGGTTTTAGTAGGTAGAGCTGCGTCCACTTACCAGTTTTCGGATGTAGCAAGTCCTGAGGCATACCCTCCGCGGGATGCCTCAGAGCATTTCCAGGCGTTAAAGAAAAAAATAATGCAAGCTATACACTGTGTATAGCTTTGTTTAAGGAACTTCATTCCTATCTGGTGTCCCACGACACCACACGATTTTTTTTCAATAATTACCTGTTATACAAGTAAATTTACTATTTATTGTATGTGTAAATTGTAGGGTTCCCACAAGGTGGAGGAGTGGGACGTGAGGAATATCCTCTGGTATGTTGGACACGAGCCGAAGAGGAACCCGCAGTCGCGCTGGGCCATCACCTTCATACCGAGAGACAATAAACCAAAGAGGTAAGGCGAGCATACTAAACAAAAAATTTATTATATGTTCGAGTCGCCCTCCATGTCTGATTTTCTAGCAATATTTATAATTTAAAAAGGGTGTATCAATTCATCTAAATGAAATTAGTTCAACATATTAGTGAACTACACTTAATATCCGAGTCTGGTTTCAACGAAAAGTTTTGAACTGTGGGACTTTATGAACGTAAAGTCTAGATTTTATCCAGATTCAATGAACCTAGAAAAATATACCCTCATTACAGAAGTAAAGATCGTCCGTGGTTTGGCACGACTATAGCCGGAGCCCTGACAGAAGACCAGCTCAAGTGGATGACTGCCATGACATTCGCCGAACACACCGACATACTGCCGACACCAAGACTTGTTGTCACTTAGTTACTAATAACACCCAATGGTTTAAACTGTCGTATTATGAATAAGAGGTAGAACCTTGGTAGAACTAATGAACTGATTTTGATAATCAATTTGTTACCATTTTAAAAACTGACAAACTTGCTTTACTTAGCTCAGATTATCGAAAATCGATCGATATCGTTTATATATGCATCAAGTTACAGTTAGTGGAGTTATTATTGCCCGAAGTGAAGATAGTAATAATAATATTTAGAAAATTTGTGTAGTTTTAATGTTTTATTAGATTTATAATCCTTCTTTTATTTTTAAGTTATAAATATTTGTATGTAAACATGTTAAATATTAATAATACGCACATAATACATATACACTGTATATCATACTATTATTTGAAGGTATACCTTAATTCCCTACATTATAAATATGTACCAGTAATGTCAAAATCTACAACATTGAAAGATTATGTTACGCAAATTTTGAAATATTTTTATAAAAAAAGTTAATTTATCTCGAATCCGATATTTTAATAAAAAAATTCGAATTTTGCTTATAACAAGCTTGTAAAGTTGTTAGGGGCGAAGCCAAAGAATTTATGAAATGGGTTGTTAAACATATGGATAGTCAACTGACTTAAAGGTAGGTAATAATGAAAAGAGAATAGGAAAATATGGACAGGACTGATGGAAATGAAATGTGTTGTAATCAGAATTAGTTAAGTAACATGTATGTATGTATTAATATAAAAAAGAAAGACAATACCAGCTAACTTGACTGGTCTAAAGTTAGCTGAGGGTAACTGTCTCAAAACTGTCATACTAATTTTGTATTGTACAATTTTATTATCTTTGATAATATGTTTAATGTTTATGCAAATTTTATACAATGTAGTGCATATTATATACAAAAATACCTTTATATTTAAAGTTTATAATTAAAATTGTGTAAAACATCTTTAGTTCTATTTAGTGTATAAATATTATGTATTTTTATGTAGTAAATGCATTTCTTAACAAACAGGACATTTGTTTGTTAAATTATTGCATTTGGTTTATATTTGGACAAAGTGAAGTCGGAATTCATAATAATAAGTACATTTAAGTTGTCGGGTAGGTATACATATTCGATAGACTCTATGTTGAAAAATAAATTAAATAAATCTTGTCATTAACATTCTAAAACATAACGAAAAAAATTCTATTATTATAGATAAAATTAGATTAAATATCTGACGTAAATATACTAAAGTTGTATTTTACTTATATATCTGTTCCGTCTCTTCTCTATGTCCAAATACTTTGGTATAAATTATCTACTAGGAATATTGTAGTTAGTAAACTAAAAAAAATGTCAAATAACAAATACTACCAGTACGTTTTAAGTTTTAACAGAAAATGAAAATAGCTTAAGATCTAATCGTTTTATTATATTTTTATTATTGTGATTATTATATTTCTCAACTCAATCTAATGTGAGTGTACTGAAAACAATACGAAGACCTACAAGTTACCTTTAAGTAATAATTAATTTTAAATGTTTATATTGACTTTGTTATTTTTTATGAAAAATCCTTTTAAAAGGTTCCTTAATTTACGTTAAACCTATTTGATTGTAAGTTTGGTTTAGAAAACATTTAAATTTTGGCGCTCAAATTTTATATTTTTGATATAGAAATTACTCACACTTTGACTGGTTATTTTAAGTGACAATAACGTTTATGATTTTTCCAAAAATCTTTTAAATATGTTTTTACGTTTAGGAAAACTCGTGTTTTTTTAAATTAATCTATTAACTTATCGATCGAATTAAAACGATTTCTTTTTTAATTTTTTATACATACCGTACTAAAAATCTCTTACAATATTAATTTTATTTTCATAGTGTGACTTATTGTATATTTTTTGGAATTTACTTTTTGCATTATTAACAACTATATTATAGCTTTTTATTTCATAATTATGCTCTTCAGTATGTGACTATGGGAATTAAATTAACCTATTGATTTAGTAAATCAAAATTTCATTGACTGTTCAATTATTAACGTTGGAAAATTGTGAATCGTAACTGATTATTGAATTGAAATTAATAAAGGGAATAAAAAAATATTATTCGCTTCTAATAAGATTATAGCTTCTAACATTTAATCAGAATGTTAATGTAGTGTTATTTACATATTTTATACAATATTAGCTAGCTTATTATTGATAAAAGGATTACATAGAGCCGAATTTCTTTTTCGCAATTTCGTGTTCGACGTTCGTGTCGACGACGCCTCTATATTTCCAAGGGTAAACAATTTTTATGATATCAGATTTTTTTTGTTATTTTTTTACGTTAGTTGGATAGGCAAACTGGCAAACGTACCACCTGATGGTAAGTGATTGACGTCGCCCATGAACACAAAGTCGTCGCCCAGTATACCTGGAACGAGCCCAGGTAACTCATTTATGTGTTGCCTATCCTGAGACATAAGATGTTAAGTCTCGGTTCCAGTAATTACACTGCCTGTCTTGCCCTTCTCTCCGAAATACAGCAAAGCTGTTTCACGGGAGAAACAAGCAAGATGGTGGTACCCATGCAGCCGGAAGCACGGCACAGCGCTTCCCTCCCACCAGATATATCTGTTTTAGTGTCATCGATTTATGTATATCGTTATATAATGCACTTATATTAAATTTACGCATTTCTATGTTCGTTCTAACGAAATTGAAAGAGGTTTCAAAGAAAGGTCTTATTAGGTACCTACTATCATGGACTGGTGTCCGTAACGAAAATTATTATATGTATACTTGTTTTACTGTACTTATTGACCCTAGTGCGATTTAATATTTACTGTGACATATCATTTCTATATATAACAGATTTTTTCGTATTTTCTATTAACATTGAGTAATTTAGAGATGATGGCGCGGCGTCGTGCATACGATTCTTAGTAAATTTTGTAACATTATTTCTTCCTGATTCTCAGATAAAATAAATTATTAATGACATTAATTAGTTTATACCAAAAATATTTCTTGATATGTATACCTTATAAACTTGCCATAAGTCCTAAAAACTGTTTAATTTTATATTCCTAAGGCTTAATTGTATGAGTGTTTATAACAAGACGTTGTTAAGCATTATAATTATATAACATTTGTAGAGGTGTGAGAAATTATGTGTTATTCCCAAAGATGAAATATATATACTGTATGTACCATTTAAAAAAAATTAAAACCTGTAACGCAAAAAGGGAACATTTAAAAAGTCTAAAACCTTGCCTGGATCTCCCAAATTCTATTGAGTAACCCCTATAATATTTATATGTGTATTATATTGATTAGAAAAATTAATGGGTGGTTCGATAAGTTTTGCTTGTTGAAATGGCGCTATAATGTCTCAGCGGGGTACCGCTCGAGTACATAAGGCCTTTTATATGATTGACTATCTTGTAATTTAGTAGCATTTCCGACCAACTAGCTTCCATGGGGTAAATTTTTTCTGGCATATATAGTTACCAAGCCATGGACAAACACACTAAACGGTCAAACTTATGACACCACTATTTGCGTCGGGGGTTAACAACTGGTAGCTTTGACTTATATTAGAAAATGATTACTTTCCCTTTTTAGTATTTAAGAATTTCTCTCTCAAAATTTTAAATTGTGAGTGTGTATATCAACGTCTTGTATAAACCAATTAAAATGAAGGAAATATTATTGTACAAATATATACAGATTATATACACTTTAATTTTATTATACAATTTTATATGAATATACAATATACAATTATAGTATAAATCAATTTAAGACATAATTATTAGTATAAGTATAATATAAAACTTAGTATAATTAGTTATAAGGGTTCGGTGAAGAAGGCTTTAACCTTTTTCTCGATGTAAGCACAAAAGAGACGCAAGTTGCGACGTGCATTTACTCCCGAAAACATTAAGTCAATTTAATAAAGTATATTCGGTGTAATTAATATATTATTTAATCCCTATTCTTAGAAATATGCCTTCACTATAATAAATTGTAGGTTTAAAGGAATTAAGAACGAAAAAAAGAAAGGAATTAGGATTGCGATTTTCCTTCAAAATTAAAGAAAAAAGAAAGAAATTGTCAACAGTACCTAATACTATCTTACTGTTATGTAAGATATCTGTGATCTATTTTTTTAATGCAATACAATGGTCAAGTAATCGAAGATACGATAACCGATATCTTAGTTGAATACTAGTGGCTGGGGATCGGTCATCTTGGCGTTCGTTGATAGAGATTTATGTCTTCTTGGATGGCAAAAGTTTGATAATGATGATGACGTAAGTAATAAAGCATTAAAAACTTAGTTTTGTTAGAATTATGGAATAATTGATTATAGATTGTTCCATAAAATATGAATCATAATCATCCTAAAACTGAATATGATTGAGTTCATAAATGTCTATAAACAAACAAACAATGGATTGTGTCTCGCAACGCTAGAAAATTACAACACGAACATTGGTTAAGTACCTATAACTTATATACAGCTATTTGCGGATTTTTGACTTAGTACCACAATTTAATCAAAGTCATGGTTTGCTCTTTTCCAAGTGCTCTTAGATTCAATACATCGGCCAGGTGCGAGTGGGTCTCTCGCCAGAAGGGTTCCGTATCCTACCATTTTTAAACGATTTCTCCGTAAATTGTGGACCGATTTTCAAAATTCTTTTTTTATTCAAAAGAGTGCACTTCGAAAATCGTAGGAGTAACTAGTGCGTTTAAATTTTTTTTAATTAAGTATTTTAAAGCACTACAATTTCATGAAGGTCTAGAGTTGATCTGATGATGGAGCTGAAAGACAGTCGAGGGAACTCCTCAACGATTTACAGCAGTAACCTTGTGTTTGGGCTCGATCAATTTGTATTGATGAGAACTTTATACCTAGATAAATTGTAACTATCATTAGGGGTCTGATGATGAAACCGAAGGACAGTTAAAGGAACTCCTCAACGGTTTACAGTAGCTACCTTGTGTTTAGACACATTTCATTTATGTTGACTAGAACTTTGCACCCATATGGGTTATAAGTATCATTACAGGTCTGATGATGGAGACCATAGGACAGTTGAGGGAACTTCTCTACGGTTTACAGTAGCTACCTTGAGTTTGGACTTAATTCATTATATTATATTATATTATATATTAAACGCAAAGGTTGTAATTAGTAAAATAATTAAGAATTAGATTCAATTCTTTAAATCCTATAAACACCCCTGTATCAGACTTACCTACCATAACTGAATTACTATTAATCGTTGATTCACTACAAATTAAAAAATCAGCTGGCGAAGACAAAATATCGAATAACATGATTAAACACGCATGCATAGCGGCGGGCCACTCTGTCTTAGCTGTTCTGAACCGGTGTATTTCCGAGGGCATTTTCCCTAGAATCTGGCGAAACGGCACAATCAAATTAATTTCTAAACCTGGTTTAATAAACCACCAGACGACCCAAAATCTTACCGTCCCATAACGCTGCTACCATCGTTGGGTAAACTGCTTGAACGACTTATCGTACCGCGATTGACTCCAGGTGGCCCTAAATTTCATAGTCAACAATTTGGATTTACAGCCGGTCGTTCAACGGTGGATGCGGTCATGGTAGTGAAAAAAAGAAAAACAGTGGACCTGTCAGAATTTAAATATGTAGTAGGAATATCTCTCGATATTACAGGTGCCTTTGACAACGCTTGGTGGCCGATGTTGCTTTTAAAACTGAAAAATAGAGGATGTTACTCCAACATCTACTCCTTGATACATTCCTACTTCACAAATGGCTCAACGAAACTCCGTTTTGGCCAATACACCCAATCTAAAAATCTAACGCGCGGGTGCCCTCAGGGTTAGGTTTTATCACCCTTTTTGTGGAATATAGGCTTCGATGACCTGTTTTCTTTACCTCTACCAGCTTCATGTGAATTAGTCGGTTATGCGGATGATGCACTACTTATTATACAAGCCAACACGCGATCTGAAATCGAGATTAAATCAAATAGATGTCTCAGTTTAATATATAAGTGGGGACAACGAAATCGGCTAGAATTTGCTCCCCACAAAACTTATCAAATCCTCTTAAAGGGCTCTTTACAATCAACTCCTTGTATCAAATTTAACAATATATCGGTTAAACGGAAGGAAACTCTTTGCTACCTAGGACTAATACTTGAAAATAAATTCTCCTTTTTAGAACATATAATTCAGACAGGAGAAAGAGCAAAACGAAATTTTTATGCATTTTCTAAAATATCATTTTCAACATGGGGTCTTTCTTTTAAAACATTAAAATTAATTATTCCGCAACATATTTAGGCAGTATATGCTACGGAGCACCCGTGTGGGCTGATAGGTCCACCATTGGAGCAGCCCGTCGTAAATTATTACAAAGCCAACGTCTGTCACTAATATTCTTATGTAAAGCCTATCGGACAGTTAGTACAGAGGCGTTACCAGTTCTTGCCGGAGTACTACCAGTTGACTTAGAGATACAGCGCCGCGCTGCCTTGTATTATCATTCGCGAAATATTTCTAGTGCTGACTTCTTAAGACCACAAGACCGACAAAAAATTACCAAATTTTTGACCCTATAGAAATAACCACTCAAAATTTAATTAAAGAATGGCAATCCCGATGGGATAATACAACTAAAGGACGTCACCTTTATAACTTCTTTCCATCTGTATTCGATCGTTTATCAAAGGATTGGTTACAGGTTGACCACTGTGTCGCCCAGTTCCTTACCGGCCACGGAAACTTTAGAAGTAAACTATTTGGCTTTAATCTCGTACCGTCTCCCTTATGCGGCTGTTCAACGGAAGGCAATGAACAGGAACATACCGCACATCACATTCTTTGGGAGTGCAGTCTTTGGCAAAATGAACGAACATTAATGCTCGACAACATCCGTAGCAAATCGGGAGTAACTTATTACAGCGATCTCGTGGACGACGTGAAAAACTTCCGTGCATTCAAGCGATTTTGCCACAACTATTTCTGGAAACATAACATATCCCCAAGTTATACATAAATAGCTCATAGTTAATATACACTAGTATATTACTTCACTATGTAGATATTAGTTGACTTAAAAATACAAACCAACTTTCAAACAACAATTATTATTTCAAGTTTCAACCATGATAATCACTAAGTTATACATAATAACTCATAGTTGATATACAATATGTATATTAATCATACTATGCAGATATTTGTAGACATAAAAGTTTCTCCGTGGTGCATTGCAGCTGGGCTTCCCCTGGCTGCTGTCTTTTCTTGACCTTTGTTAGTCATTGCATTCTTGGACTGTCTCCCGCTTTAACCGGGGAGGGAAACTGGAAATTTTTCCTACTCCTCCTGAATACTTCTGATTAAATTCGTTGCGGGTCCCAAGGCAGTTTTAACGTATCCCTCGGGCTCCCTGAGATCGTATCAAAGGGTCATTTAGTGGTTACCGCTGTCGATCCTGGCTATACAGGAGTAGCAGTGGTGGGAACGAGTGGTGGGCCTAGCCCGAATTTAGTAAAATAACAAGTTGATTATTAGTTCTAGGCACAAAAATTAAGGAAACGCAATTATTTTATTACTTTTTAGTTTATTTTTTACTTTTTGAAGTCGTTTCATTGACTACCTTTTAGTAAATACAATAATGTATTTATTTTTTATTTAATAGGTACACCAACAGCACATGTTACAACATTCGTATATAAAATTAATAAGGTATGTAGAACGTCTGATATGTATGCTATATAAATATACTATCTGCTACTTTTTATATGAAGATAAAAACATATTTTATTGTATAGAAACTTCCTTTATTGTTAAACTTAACTTTTTATTGTTATCTATAGCAGTCATAGTAATACGCATTGAACATTTCAAATATCTCAATTACAGTTCAATTAAGACACCACCCTCTATCTTTCTCTATAAATTATCTTTTCTAGACTCTAAGAAAAGATAAGACTTGGCGAACGTCAGTAGTGAGGAGCCTGCGCAGGTACTTTCGTGTACGAAATAGTTAACCATAATTTGATTTGTATCAATTCAGGGATTTTTCAATGAAATTTGACATTAGATAAATAGCCATCATAGTACTCGTACGTCCCCACCATGGTTCAGGCCTTGACGTGGCGGTGGGATTCAATAGCCTAAGGTGTGCCCAGCACCTTGGGCAAAGCTAATTGAGCCGAGGGGGCTCTTTGTACCCTTCTTATAAGAAGAGGGGACAAAAGAGCATGGGGCAAGAGGCGAGGACGGGAACCTTACCCCATTGTACCGTCTCGACGTTGGGAGGGGTTGTTCTGTGGTGCGGGACTATCCCTCTGTAGAGGTGGCGTCGGTTCGGCGCCACTCTCCTTTTCCCAATCCCCCCCAAATGGGCCACCGGAAACTAACAAACCGTACGAAACGCGACAGCATAGCTGTCACTTGACGCCGGTGTTATGTGAGCGAGAGGTACCAACCGGGTCGTGCCGGCCCAGTTCGGCAGCAATGCAGCATGGCGCTACCTCTTACAAAAATTTTTTTAAGAGCGGTCGGCTGGTAAAGGATATCATAAAGTACAAGATATCATGGAAGATAACACACTTTGGGAATAGGGCGTTCCTCTCATGCATTTCAGGATAAGATGTAAACATTGTTATAGAATACATATTACTATTTAAAAAGATTAGTTCCACTGAGTTTGTTTCGCCGGTTCTTCTCAGCGTACTTGCCTCGGAACCGGTGGTAGATTCAATTGTCGTTCATACATATACTTTACTGGTACTATTTTGAATATATTTTTTTATATTTTGATTTGATTTTTTGATTTTGATTAGATATCATTATTATTACCTACCTGGCTCGGCAGTCGGCACTAGATGAAAATTAAAATCTTTCACTTCAAAGCTGTCGCCTATGGCCTATGGCCTATCTAAAGACCCATAAAGCCCAGCAGCCATTGTCATGACTTAAAAATAAATATAGGACGGAGGGTAATTTTAAAATCGCGTGTAATGGATGTCACCGTACCACCGCGTACCCGCCCGCAATCGTGACCGCACGCCACTCCGCAAGACCAATATTACTCGCAACATTAATATACCATATTATTGTAATTTACTTTTACTTTTCTACTTCTTTTGATAAACATTTGAAAATGTAATATGTACCAGTTGTTTTTTAACGCCGCGGCCGCCTCACATCTGTTGACATTTTTTAAATTTTCCCATTATGTAACGTTGGATTTTTAAATTTTTTGTTAATGTGTTTAAAATAGACATGGGGGATACGGAGACGCCAAGGTCAAAGATGTTGACAGAGGATGAGATCAACAGGGTACGTATGAATTTAACAAGATAGTATCTATGTCATGTAAACGTCGCCATATTTTGTCATCATCAGCTGGCGCTACTTGGTCGTTCGTTATTGGATTACAAGTCCCCCACCATGGTTCAGGCTTTGTCGTGGCGGCTCACCAAAGGCGGCATTGGTGGCACTCGCCGGATTTTAGTGGGTAGAGCTGCGTCCACTTAACAGCTTTCGGGCGCAGCGAGTCCCACATACCCGCCTAGGGAGACCCATCTACCCTGCGGGATGCCTCAGAGCATTTCCCGGCGTTAAAGTGAAAAAAGGATTACAATTCTATTTTATGAACGTGACTGTTTTGTTTTTACCACTTGGGTTAAATAGGGGGCTATTGCTTATTGTTTTTAGGTATATTTACTAGGGGTTTTGCACATAATGGTGGGGCTCAGTAGCCTAAGGTGAACCCAGCACCTTGGGCGAAGCCAATTGAACCGAGAGAGCTGCTCTTTGTACTTCTCTTATAAGAAAAGGGGACAAATTTATCCCTAAATAACAAAGGAAACAAAGGAAGGAGATGGAAACCTTGCCCCTTTGCACTGTCTCGACGTTCGGAGGTGTTGTTCTGTGGTGCGGGACAACCCCTCTACGGAGGTCCCATCGGTCCCTAGAGGGACTGACTAGTCGTCGAGGTACCCTGTTGCTCAACAGATCCTGGTCACCTCACCAAAGGTGACATTGGTGGGTAGAGCTGCGTCCACCTTACCATATTTTGGGCGCAGCGAGTTCCACATCCCCGTCAGGGGAGTCCCCCGCGGGATAATAATAAGTATAATTATCCTTAACATTTGGCAGATTATCCGATACATGTCAAATGATTAAATAAATATTATATGTATACATAGGCTGCACTAAAAGTATCGGGAATGGAATATTTCCACTGTTCCTGTCATATTTAAATCTTTTTAATTGAAAACTCTTTGGTTTAAAAAATCGAATACCATTTATTTATTTAAAAAAAGATTCTCGGTCTTGTCACAAGGTCTTGGTAGTCGTTGAGAAAATGGAATTGACTCGAGAAAATTCTAGAGTGATGATTTATTATGACTTTCGAAGTGGTTTAACACTTTGTGTAGACCGGATGATTTCTGCATTTGGTGATGAAGCCCCATCCAAAACCACAATTTATCGCTGGTTTGCTGAATTTCAACGTGGACGTGTCAAGCTCAGTGATGATCCCCGTCAAGGTCGTCCAAAAACTGCAGTCACCCAAGAAAACGTTGATGCTGTGCGTAAGCTGATTGAGGAAGATCGACATGTGACATACCGCGGTTTATTAAGATTTTTACAAGCCCGACGTTTCGGATACTTTACAGCAATCCATACAAGGATCTTCTCTTCGATATCAAGTTAGGAAAGATATAATATTATGCATAATCTAAATCAATTCAATTTACGAACTTTACATACAATCAAAGACTTTTAAACTTAACAGTTTAATTGCAACTTGAATATACAACTTTGTTTTAATAAATATTCATGATGCTCAAGAGTTAAACTTGTACGCCGTGGATCGGTTATTATTATTATTATTTAAGGGCGGGGACACCAGCGAGGCCAGACGGGACACCAGGGGTCAGTCCTCATTACTGGGACCATTTCACCCAATTCCCCAGGCTCGCCTCTGGGATTAGATGCGGGGATGGGTTACCATTTGCCCCTCCGGTGTCACCCCCTCAAACCTACGTGTTGACCTACAAAAACTACTTAGCTGACTTATAGTTAGGTATGCTAAATCTTCTTTGTTCAGCTCGTCCGCTCCAAACAGCTCCCATCTTGTGTATGCAAATGCTGGGCATTCCGTTATGAAGTGCAGACTGGTTTCTTCTTTCTCTTTGCACTTAGGGCATAGAGGATCCTCTGTTAGCTTCATTATTGACAGGTGTCTGTTGAGTGGGCAGTGTCTTGTCAATATTCCTACAACTGTTCTGATGCTGTTCCTATTGAGTTTAATCAACTCTTTAGTCTTCTTGCTATCAAGAGTCGAGATGAAGAATTTCGACTGTCTGCAGCTATTCATGTCATTCCATCCCTGGTTTGTTTCTTTGTTTATCCTCAAGGTTATACCATTTTTTGTTATCCTGTGTGCTATTGGAAGTCTCGGCTCAGGGCCTATGAACGTCTCATCGGCACTTTCTCTCGCCAATCTATCTGTTCATCCTATCTATTCATTCATATCCTATCTATTCATTGCCTGCATTTCCCTCATGTCCAGGTACCCAGGCAATTTCTAACTCAGTCTGGTTTGCTAGATCTTGCAGGGTGTTTTTGCATTCTTTGACCAGTGCTGAGGTAGTCTCCCTCGTACTGAGGGCCTTCAGTGCCGCTTGACTGTCACTGTATATGACT
Organism: Helleia helle; assembly: GCA_963853865.1. Lineage (NCBI taxonomy): Eukaryota > Metazoa > Arthropoda > Insecta > Lepidoptera > Lycaenidae > Helleia > Helleia helle. The sequence goes on from OY971420.1 coordinate 15,613,698, forward strand.
GCTCTCCCAATCATATGTGCGCTATTGATGTTTTGTTTAATCATATTGGCACATTCTCGTATTGCGAATATCTCCGCTTGGAATACGCTGGAGTATTTGCCTAGATTAAACGATGCTTTCATTTCAGTTGGATGACTGATATATACGCCAGCCCCTGACAGCTTTGTCGATTCCTTCCTGGATCCATCTGCGTAGCAGACCATCGTTGTTTTGAGGTGGTCGATGTCAATGTTCCAGCTATCTCTGGAGCGGTGGATCGGTTAGTCACAAGCCTCAGGCCACATAAATAGTTGTATTTGTCTAATGAAAAACATACACAATCGTAGACAATTGTTATCTTACTAAATTGTCATCGTAGACTTTAACTTAAATTGATAAAATTTCATACCCTTTAACTACCTTACTTACCTTACTTACCTTAACCCTATCGTCGTGTTTGCTATAGTCATGACCATTTTCAAAACTTCACATGTAAAAGCGGCATAAGAAATATCTAAGTTAACATTTCTAATTTAATGATTATATATTATCATATATTATATATAAGATTGCGACGAATTATGAACCTCCTTCTTTTTGAAGACGGTTATAAAATTATAATAAGGTGACGGGTCTGTTCGTAGGAGTAATAAAAATATTGCGCGAATTTATAAGGAAGTCACCTCATCATAAAACCAAGGCATTCTTCTAGTCGGCATCAGTACAGAAAAAATGTTGTACAATTGTCAAGTAATAGACATAGGTACTTATGGCAAAAATCTATAAAGTATATCCGTATTGCGTAATCTTAAGTAGGTATACAGAATGAATTTTTGAGACGGGTCAGTAAAGGCAGGTACCTTAACCGTTATATTTACAGGAAAACGTTCCTAGGAGACCATCCATAACTTTTTTTTAATTTTAATTAATATTCTAAAGTGCATTCACAGATTTCTGAGAAAATGTACAATAATGCACAAAAGAAAACATTTTTATGCCTATCGATCCTACTTCGTATGGGGATCAAAATACCTACTCTATGGGACTGTTTAAGGTACTATAAAGAACATATTATATAGTACATATAGTATATATATGTAAGTTATCAGAAATATCAGAAAACGACAAAAACATTTTCCACACATTTTGTACTGAAAAACGATAAATTGACTCTTAATATTCTTTTCTAGAATGAATGAAGTACCTAAGTAAGTATATTCATAAACGAATATTTTTTAGCAATAAAGACTTTAATCTTTATTCCTAAAGAATATCCGTTTATGAATGAAACTTTTCATAATATGGATTCATTCCGGAAATCTGGACAGGACAGTATTGAAATGTAAAACTCATGCGTTAGTTCATCGATTGTAGGTAATAACATGCTAACACGGCCTTTACGTGTTCGGCGCCACTTTTGAGGCGGGAAACAAGTCCGATTTGTTTTATCAATACTTTTCACACCTACAGTCCATCAATGCATTCTGTTGTAAGTAGTTTACATCGATACCCAGTAACAATATCAGCAAAATGTTAAAAACCTATAAATTTGTTGTTAAGATACAAAAATAAGTGATAATGTCTGACCAAGAAAAGCTTGAAGCTAGAGAGCATTTTGAAAACCAATTGCGCTATGCATTCGTTAAATATGAATACGAAGAAGAAGAGGATTGTACAGAGGTAACCATAACTGTTTAAATGCATTATTTTTAATATATTTGAACCTTTAAACGAGAATGTTGTTTGTAAAGTTTAATATCATTAACAACAAAAGTAATTAAAGAACAAAGTTACTGAGTACATAAAGGGTTTACGAGTACATGGATAGTGTTATGTTACACAGTACATGGATAGTGTTATGTAACACAGTACATGGATAGTGTTATGTAACACAGTATAAGTAGTGATCTGGTTAAACTTTTGTAGATGTAACACAAAGCCCATATGTAGCATTTTTAAGACGAGCGTGATCTTCTTCTTCTCACTACTGCACTTCCTGTGTAGCCAAGATCATTTTTTAAGCGTTGGGACTTGTAAGTTGACCAATTGAATTTAAAAAAAACCATAAGTATGAAGGATAATATTCGAAATTGGAAAGTTAAATGCACGATTTTGTTATCATAATCAACCATAACTATTATTTACAACATAACTTTGTTTCATGAAATCAATTCAATTGATTAGGCACTGAAATGCATTTCCAGATAACTATACTTACTTAATAATTAATATTATAAATGTGAAAGTAAGTTTGTTTACTACTCTTTCACGCGAAAACTACTTAACCGATCATCATGAAACTTTGTACACAATATTATATTCTTGGAGGTATTAGAAGTAACATACACTTTTATGAAGAAAAAAAAACTAAAATCTTATCCTGCGCAGACGAAGTCACGGGCACCAGCAAATAATATATAATGTTCTAATTATTCAAATAACTGATAGATGTATGTATCTTGACTGGGTTCCTCATAATAGATAATATAAAAACCATATTTTTATGCAATATTTCATGTAAAGCAGTCTCTCTTATCTACTCGCAAGGCATACGTTTCATGGTAATAAAAAGTGATATCGACCGAGATAGGGGTAGTATTTAATAAATCAACGTATGTATTGCATGTACTGACATTTTGTATAGCGAAAGTCTCATTCAAGCACTCAGTACCGGAAATAAAGACGTGCTTCGTTGCGACTGTTCTTCAAAGAAAATCGAATTATCTGGACAATGGTTGATGAGGTTGTGTTTCTGGTAATTACGTATTTTTAAAAGTTGTGAACACTTAAACCCCCCAAAAAAAGTAAAGTGAAGGAGAATTTGTAAAAGAACAAAAAGAAAACGGAAACGACTAAATATAAATTTCATGGTTTAATACTTATTTAAAATAATGAACATACAAACTTATATCTCTCATAAAACAAACATTTTGTTATAATATATTCTATGCGAGTGCATACATTTTAATTAAAACATGTAGATACCTAATGAAACCAGGAGGGTGAGGACAGCAGTAGAAAATATGTATACTCTTGTATGTTAACACTTATAATGTGAGCGATTACAAACGGAATGTTCTTTAGACATTAAACTTAAATAGTTCTTACCCAATTCACACATTTAATTATTTAATCAATTGAATGTCTTTAGACAAACGATGAACTTAAATATCATTTATATAAAAATTTATATTGTTGTACTGACTAATTACCGTTGATAATTACCAATCATAACAAAGCAGAAATATATTATGTAATGTAAGGGGAGTGTATTAACTGTTAATTTATCAGTAAATCTGATGTAACACTATGTTTAACTTTTAAGCATTGTTTTTTATATTTTCGTGAAAAATAAATTTAGTAAAGTGAAATAGGTGATATTTTCAATTTATATCGACTATCGTCTAATTTATTGGTGTGTTAAAGTGAAACAATAATGGAATACAAATTTCTTATTTGAAATCTTTTCAAATCCAGAATAATTTCTCATAAACATAAATTAAATATAAAAACCTTTTGGCCCGTATATTAATTCAGTTTCAGCTGTTTTGACTATCTGATAATTAACTAATGAGAACAAAATATCATTGCGCTTATTATAAAACTCAACAAATGTGACAGAATGCTAAATTATTTCAAGTTTCACTACCATTTTGTGAGATCTAACTCGTTATTTACTATTTCAATATAGCGCATGTAGACCAGTGCCGAAGCCTTTGACAATGGCAAAAAGTGAAACAAAATTATAGTAGAATGAAACCCATTGGAAAAGGAAGAGAATATAACAGAAATGAAAGGAAAAATAATTTACGGGCGATCTGACGGCGGGAAAGTGGAGGGGGGGGGGGTCTAAGGGTAAAAAACGGTTTATCTCGATTTCCGGCAAATCTACAAGTCTCATGGAAAAAAGTTGAATAGCAAAGTTGTAGGTAATAAGAAGATCTACAACTTTTGTATTTACAATTTTTTCACATAACCTCAAAATGTATGTGAAAAATTCAAATAACCAAGTTTTTGGTTTTTTATTTTTATCTTTTACAAAAAAAAATGTTTGCTCACGAAATTTGGTGTAAACTTACCTCCTTATGTTCCAAATACACTGTATTTTTTTAAATTTAAAATATTTATTTTTTCACCTTATATCGATTTAATATCGAAAAAACAGCCTTATTTTCACTTTAAAATTCTCCTGTCAAAATATCAGCTTTCTTCAAAAAGTTGGTGTGTATTCTGTTGGGTGAAATCTCTACTTTCTAATGGTGTAAAAAAAATATACATTACTATGGTAAATTTTCTCAGAAAATGCAATAAAATGACTACGATACCAGAGACAATAAGGTCCAGACCGCCCTAGACCCTACGAAACAATATGCGTAGATGCCTATTTATTGCTATTTTGAGATAACTTATATACCTGAGTGACCTACGGAACATTTTAGCCCATCAAAACGTATTTCATAGAGAAGTGGGGAAGGGGCTAGGAGGGTCTGGGCCTTACTCTCTCTCGTTTCGTACTCGTGTTTTTGCATTTTCTGATAAAATTGACCACAGTAATGTATATTTTTTTTACACCATTAGAAAGTAGAGATTTCACCCAACAGAATACACACCAACTTTTTGAAGAAAGCTGATATTTTGACAGGAGAATTTTAAAGTGAAAATAAGGCTGTTTTTTCGATATTAAATCGATATAAGGTGAAAAAATAAATATTTTAAATTTAAAAAAATACAGTGTGTTTGGAACATAAGGAGGTAAGTTTACACCAAATTTCGTGAGCAAACATTTTTTTTTGTAAAAGATAAAAATAAAAAACCAAAAACTTGGTTATTTGAATTTTTCACATACATTTTGAGGTTATGTGAAAAAATTGTAAATACAAAAGTTGTAGATCTTCTTATTACCTACAACTTTGCTATTCAACTTTTTTCCATGAGACTTGTAGATTTGCCGGAAATCGAGATAAACCGTTTTTTACCCTTAGACCCCCCCCCCTCCACTTTCCCGCCGTCAGATCGCCCGTAAATTATTTTTCCTTTTATTTTTGTTATATTCTCCTCCTTTTCCAATGGGTTTCAATCTACTATTATTTTTTTTGGTTTCTAAAATTATCGACCCTGGTCTAATGGGCAAGTTTCTACACACACCAAGATGTATCTTTGAGTCTGAGCTTTATCTTAGCAATAAGCATAAGCATGTCGAAGTTAAAGTATTAACAAATTAAAGATGTTATCAATTCGTAAAATTGAAATTCAGTTCAACCAAGTGTAGACATTTTAATAAGTAAAAAGTTAGCCGTCACGATACGCCCGGCCTATGTATGTACTAACATCATGTTTATTTTAGAATTCTTAAATAAAAACTTATCCGTATATGAAGTCATTACGTTGGCCGTCATAGTGTAAGTTGATTTTACTGCCGAGGCGCTAATCAAAAACATTACAAATCGTGTAAAGCAATTAAAATAGGGCTTAAACACATCACGTGATAGACAAAAGTGCGACGCCGACGAAGGCGCGTCAACAGCGCGTCGACAGCGCGCGAAAATTTTGTCGTTAGCATACTACAACTTTATGAACATGAAAATAGGTAAATCGCTCCCAATAGCATCGCGTATGTAGCGCGTGCCACGTCTAGCCCTTCCGAAAAAAAAAGCGCGCGCCACGCGCGTCTACGGCGCGTGAATAAAACCGGTGGCCTCTTGTATGAACACGTTTTTCGGCGTGAAAATGTACGGTTAATCGCCAGGTGTAGACAGGGTTGAGTGTTGATAGTGTTGTATGGATCACTATGGTAGCAACGCCATGGTATTTGCCGTGCCTACCATCGGCGCGTCGCTTCTACGCACGACGTGATTTTCGTCATTGTTGTATCACTGTCCATGCGGACCGTGTCGACGGCACCGGACTTTTTCACGGTTTCGTGACTGATTATATAGAAATATCTCAATTGAGCGGCAACTGGACGTTTGTCTTGACTGTTAGCTTTACCGCGTCGTGTACAACCTTGCGCGTTTTGTTAACCGCCCGGCTAACTCGCCTTACGTAAAGAGATCTTAGTATTCCTGTAATCTGCATGGTGATTTACATCAACCTTGAAAATTTAAAGCCTACCCAGGCAAAATGAGAAATACTTTTATTTTAATTCAATAAGTTATTAGCCGTTACTCTCAAGAATTATTTAAGAAACTAGCCCGCGCATGATAATGACACATTTTATTCTTTTCTTCTATTGTTCTTAAAATACACTAATATTCATAATATCATATACATTTCTGCATACATACCTATTTCTGCTTACCTTCATCGCATGATGTGATATAGGTCGATATTGCTAATATGCAAATACTCGTATTTACGTAGGAATCACTCCTATGTTGTGTAACCATTGCGTCTTGAACATGTCATAAAAGTAGTGTAGTTGTATATGAGCCGTTGGCACAATAACCATCTTTGATCCATTTCGAGTAACTAATGTGGGTCTCGAATTGTGTTCATTTATAACCATGGAGGTGATAGAGGTAACTGTCTATATGATATTGCGACCTAGAATAATATTAAACTTTTTTATTGCTTTCGTGATAAATGCCACTATTTCTAGCGACACGAAAGATCTTCTTATCTTTTGACATGTGGGCATAAAATTGGAACATTAGTTCGTGAGGTATCGCTCGGAAAATTTATTTTTTAACGTAGATTTTCTTTTTGCCAACACAATGGCACACTCGAAGTATTGTTTCGTGGGAGCTATAGCAGATTGTAACTTAGAAATCGTGTAAAAGGAGTGGTATAAAACTTGCAAGATGGATATGTCACTTCTTGGTCGAGTATTCACAAATTTTGTAAGTACTTAGTATTGGTTATTTCATGTAAATCAGTAGCACACGTGAATAGTAAGAGAAGTCCACATCCATATTTATTTGCATAATCAGTACCTAAAGATGTTCGCCGTGTTAAATTAATTAACATCTACATCTTGTCATGTCATGGGATATAATTGGGAAAAATATTATTGAAATTTTATGTCGGTTCAGAACAAAATAATCTGCATTGAAAAGCTAAATCTAAATTAAAAGCAGCACTCTACCATATAAGAGCGGTAACTCGGTTGAGAATTGGAAACCCTGAGCACCAGCTGTGAGTAGAAACTGCTATAAATTTTTAACTTACTTAAAAAAATAATGATTGTTGTCAACATTATCAGAGTTCCTCAAAGAAAAGGCGAGGTTTCTCTTGAGGAAGTTGGGGAAAGCCCGAAATGGTTACAACACTATTTAATATTTTTGTCTTCGTATTGTGACAATGGCATGGCCTGCCAGTCAATTTTGACAGTCTCGAACCTGAATTACGGATGTAGCCGTCTACACGTTGGTTAATGATTCTATTAAGTTTCTTAACTAATTTTATTATAAAACTTTACGCCGGTATTATGTGAACGAACTGACTGGAATTTTCGAAATAAACACAATAAAAACAAATATGTTTATTGCTATACTAAAAGGCTATGTACTATAGATCATACATGTTAAGACGTATATAACCTTCTTTTTTATTATTTATGTTTTTAGCGGTTTATTATTTGTCATTACATAATATTTTCGATAATCCGGAAAAATGCAGCTGTCTAAAATTACAATAAATGTTTGGTTAGGGCTAATGCTTATAGTTATCTATCAACCTAGTAACAGTGTAATATTTTACCTAAATAAATGTTCTTCTATTAAAATAAAAAAAAACCTTTACCAGTTTTTTTATTATTTTTAATTCACTTGTTTCAAGAAAATAAGTAGACTTGTTATTATGAATGTGGTATCCCTGTAAAATATGCCTGTCCCTTTCGGGTATACGCGAATGTCAATTCCATATGATACTTGTTCCTAGAATTTTTGTTATTACGTAGTATTTCCTAGTTTGTGTTTTTTTTGATTATTCAATCTTGAATGTACTCTAGTTGTTTTATTTTCTTATTTCCACTCAATTTTGTAATTTCCCGGACCCTGACGACTCTCGCTTTTGCATTATCCAGCAAAAAGTTTTATCAAAACGTTTTCCAAAATGTAAGACATTGCAGTGTATGTTTTAAAATTTAAAAACCATTGTGAGTTGTGACTATGATAACGTAAGAAACTACATGAAGACATGTTTCTATACGGAAATTAATACAATGCCAATTACATAAAAATCAAAATTGTGATTTCATATGTATGCAATTTGGTAAGTAATTTTTTCACATACATTATGGTGCAAATATATAAATAATATATTAAGTGGACTCAGAAAAGACACAGTGACAGTGATACAGTAAAAATTTACCTAGTCAATATTTTAAAAATAGACGAAATAATAAAATAATAATTAGTATGTACCTACACATTGTTTTATTTAAAATCCTACATAATAACGTCACGTCAATTTTAGCTAATGCTGACCAAATGGGGGATACTTATTTGTCTTGCAAATCATTGCAACGGAATAAAGTATTATCCCCATTTTTTCAGCATTAGCAAAAATTGTTTAAATATCTTATAATATTGCATATATACTGGTCTTGTGATTGACTTTTAGTGTTGTAATATTGCGTTAGATGGCGTTGGCGGCATTATTTTAAGATACGCTGTGTAATGTATTCCATCTCATTCTTTTACACGTTCAATCCTACAGATATATAGGTATGTTTGTCTCTTTCTACGTAACGCCTCAACTTTTATGTTACACTTGATTTTACTCCTCATAAAATTTCCGTACCAGGCCTTATAACTCAAATCGTTTCTTAAGGAGTAAACTCCAAAAACGTTTATAAGTTTATAAATATTTTTATGGATATTTCAATAATAAGTTACAACCCTAGCTGTCATATATAGAAGACTATGGCGTGTGAGACACTCCTTTTATACGCAAGTAACAGCCACTTTCAAAACATCAAATTTCTCGTATTTGATGGTTTATTTATAATAATTTAATGATATCAAATATACACGGAAGCTTATATTATCAAATTATATAAATAAAAACACTCAAAAGTAATGGTTAAATTGTTTATTTCATGATATGGTGCAACGTATTTTGTCGTATATTTATGACGTTGGCGTACGGGGCAAGATTTTTTTTGTTATAATATAAGTGACAATGGCGTTCAAAAGGTTAATAGACCGCACTATTAACTTAAGTCAATTAGCTATAGTTAATGTATACTATATAATATTATAAAGCTGAACTGTTTGTTCGTTTGAGCACGCTAATCTCAGGAACTACTGGTCCGATTTAAAAAAAATATTTCAGTTTTTATTTAGTATTGACTAATAGGAGTTTAGTTAAGTAAGTTAACCCCCCCCCCCCATGGTTCAGGCATTGACGTGGCGGTGGGGCTCAGTAGCCTAGGGTGAGCCGCTGCACCTTGGGCGAAGCTAATTGAGCCGAGGGGGTTCCTTGTACCCCTCTTATAAGAAGAGGGGATAAAAGAGCAGGGGGCAAGGGGTGAGGGTGGGAACCTCACCCCATTGTACTTTCACGACGTTGGGAGGGGTTGTTCTGTAGTGCGGGACAACCCCTTTGTGGGGGTGGCGTCGGTCTCTTGCGGGACTGACCAGCCGTCGAGGTGCCCTGTTAGCTTAACAGTTCCGGGGCACCTCACCAAGGCGGCACTGGTGGCACTCGCCGGGTTTTAGTGGGTAGAGCTGCGTCCATTTACCATCTTTCGGGCGCAGCGAGTCCCACATACCCACCTGGGGAGGCGGGATGCTTCGGAGCATTTCCCGGCGTAAAAGAAAAGAAAAAAATAGAGAAAAAAATAGTAAGTTAACACGGGCGAAGCTGCGGCCAACAGCTAGTAATGGATATGCGAAGCCCGATTAGCAAATATCAATAAGCCGTTGTACCAACACATAACAATATTCCAAATTAGCAGATTTTTGAGACTGACTGAAGACTATTTTATACATAATTTGTTCGCTATTTATTTCGATCTTGTAATTATTTTTCTAATAAAGTAATGTTCTCCATCTATTATACTTAATTACTGAGAAAATACCAAATTTTTACGTGATAAACCTTTGGTATGGATTTCTATAATATAGATACGGTACGAAAATTCAAGAATTCAAACTGTCCATTGTTCACCAGTCAGATTATTAAGTTCAATAATAATAAAAATAAAATTGATTTTATTATTATTGATTATATATGATATATATGATTGTCGGACGCAGGAAAAACAAAAAACCTTACTGCAAACTTTAAACAAAACGCTACAACACTTTGTTGGAGCTTTATAATCTTCCTTATAAGCGATGCTGTATGCAACTACAATTTCCACGTGCCTCGGAGGGAAAATTTTACTGAATACTAAAAGTTATAAATTATTAAGCCTTTATATCAGAGCAAGTTAAATAAATTAAACTATAAGCAGCTATTCATTACTAAAAACGCTCTTGCCAGAACAGAATGATAAATGACAGAAACTTGTAAAAAACAAAAACTTAGACGATCAAAGATAGACTGTTTATTAATGGCGACTAATTTGAGACATTGCGTGTGTTAATATTAGTAAGTGAAATGCCGTACCACCCCCCACCCTTTTAATAACACTTTCTCATCAATTTAATTTGCATGAAACAATAGTAGTTTCAGTTGAGGCAACTAGTATTTTAAAGTATTTAGTTAGAATCAAAACGTTTGCAAAGTCAGTCATTTAAAATCTAAAACTAAAATTTGAATCAGTTTTAGAATTAGTTCTGGAATAGAATAAAAACTCTTTAAATTCAATGAATTAAGTAAGGAATTAATACTTTAAATGTTCGTGTATAGTATTAAACCTGGGTCTAGCGAAGAAGAGGAAGAAGAAGATGTTCATGATATACTCCTGGTCAGTCTACTTCCACATTCCTGAGCAGAAAAAAGAACAGAAAGTAGACATTTTGATAAACTCACATCTCATGATACTTACAGTTCGGCTGACAATTTTTTTTTTACTAGATCTTTAACCTAGAGTTCCTAAAATTTAATAATTAATTAATAATTTAGTCAAATAGTTCGCTTTTGGCTGAAAAATCCATGAAATGACAAAATTTTAATATTATATCTAACTTAAAGTCGAAAGTCGAAACAAAAAGTTTTCTGTGTTGGCTCATGGATGTGTATTATGAATAATAATAATTTTAAAAATATGTATAGTATAAATACATATATTTCTGTTGTCTGATTATATAATTATGAATATATATACATATAGGGTTTTACTGAACATACCTAATATAAAAACATTGTTGATATATTTATGATTAACAAAATAAATATTTCACCATAGAAAAGACGGGAAGAATGCGAGCGCAAAGCCAGGAGAGGGGAGATGGATCCCCGGCTGGAGTTCACCTTCCAGCTTTTGTTGGATGGGACGGGCTTGCCAAGACATGCCATCATGGATCACGTCTTCGAAGGAAATATGGTACTATTTTCTAAATCTACGAGCAAAATAAGATTGAGTAGAACCACAACCACTTACACCAATATTAGCCTACTGTCAATTTGCCCCCTCTTCTATAAAATACTTTATTCTTAGTATTGATGATATTGAATTATAATCATATTCTTCTTCTACCGTTCTTCTTATTTTTAAATATCGTCTAAATTTTAGCTTGATGACATCAACCAATTATTCTTACCCCATATGAGAAACAAGTTGCTCTGGTATTACCAAGATGTTGAGGAAGTGGAACAACGACCACAACCAGAAGGCAGCAAGCAAAGGCAAGCACAAGCTAAACAACCCGCTTCTCAAGTAATACTCAAGAAAAAACTCTTTTTATCAGACGGTTGGGATGTAAAATTCACAGGAATATGCATTTATATGTTTCGTATAAATGTAAGCAAACAATTACCAGAAGAAGGATTTCATAAAGACCTGTAAGTATGTTCATAACAATTGAATTATTACGTTGTGTGAATGACGTTATGATATTTTAAGATAATTCTTCTTGTTGTAGATTTTGCGGTATTCTGAATGCTGATAAAGTTGGGCTAGTAACAGCAATTGAAAGAGTCATGGAACATGTGTATATGAATGCACTAGCACATCCTAGTAGCGACGGCGACGAAGATGAGACTCGTTTTCCAATAGTTAAGAACCAGTTACTACCAGGACTCAGATCATTTTGTAGTGCATTAAAAGGTAGCATTAAAAATTCCTTATGAGTTGTGACATATTTTATTTAAGCAGAATGTATATATATTTTGTTATTATTTAGTTTGCGAAGACGTATGCAATCAAATCAATCTTTTTCACGATGGACAATCTCTTATGGCCAACGTACAAAATCAAACAGAACTAAAAGATATGGCGAAAGTTCCAAGCACAATAACATTATTAGAAGAGCGTGTTAATGAATGGATTAAAAAGATTATGGAGGTAAAGTGCTTATATTTAACCTAAATATGGCATTTCTGTTGCGAGTCGAGTTGCGTTAAAATTAAATTCACATAGAGCTGTACGATCTTATTTAGCTACAGGTAGATTGAAGCGTATAAGCCTACGTATACGTTTTAAGATAGGTATTCTTTAAATTTTAATGACCTTACATTATTTCACAGATCCTTAGCGAAAGTGAACAATTACGAAGAGAAGTAGATTCTAGTGGTCCTCAAGACGAATTGGAGTATTGGAAAAAGCGAGGTGCTCAGTTTTCACAACTCGCTTCATATTTACAGGTATCTTTATAAGTAAAGAAAAATACAATTAGTAAAACACTGACCTTTGTAAGTTAAAAGTTACACGTTAAATGATTTTTTTAAGGATAATGAGGTGCAACTAACATTGACTTGTCTGCAATTGGCTTGTTCAAAAGTAATAAAGCTATGGAGGGAGACAGATCACAAAATAACGTTTTGCTACAACGAAGCTAAAGATAATGCAAAATTCATACAGGCGATGGAGAAGTGCTGTCACTCATTATACTTAGACGACCCTGTAAAAATTAAGGATTCTATATTGAGTTTGTTACAGACCGTTCGATTGATTCATAGTGTATCTCAGTTTTATAATACATCTGAAAGGATATCATCGCTAATGGTGAAAGTGAGTAAACGGAAAACGATAGAAAGTTTGATTCATATTCGTTAATTTATTAGATTAATCAAAATTGGTTGTCTGTAAAGTTGGTTTTACGGACGATAGTTTAACGTGGCAACGTCATAACAAAACGCAAGCGTACAATGAGCGTAACGGGACATTGAGCGATATGGGACATTTTCGTGTATCCAGGCGGTTCTTCGATTTATTCAATAATTACAATATAATTTCTTTAAATTTTTAACAATAATAATTTCGATATAGTCAAAAATAGATAAAATTAGTGGACGTCAAATAAGAGAGTAAAACTTAAAACAACAATATTTATAAAATCTGTAATATAGTTCAAAGATAAAATTAGTGGACGTCAAATAAGAGAATATAACTTAAAACAACAATATTTATAAAATCTGTAATATAGTTCAAAGATAAAATTAGTGGACGTCAAATAAGAGAATATAACTTAAAACAACAATATTTATAAAATCTGTAATATAGTTCAAAGCAGTAAAACGTATTTAAATTTTAGATAACAAACCAAATGATTGAAACTTGTAAACAATACATTACCTGCCGCTTTAAGGAGACAATTTGGTCTCAAAACCGAGACTTAGTGAGAAACAAACTGGTACATTGCATAAACTTAAATAAAACGTACAGAGACACGTACATTTTTGTAAAGAACCAACCATTTCTTCCTAACACGGAGCAGTTTAGCTTTTCTGAAAATTACGTTTTCGGAAAGTTTGATACTTTTTGCAAGCGGCTGAATAAAATTATATCTATGTTTGATTTGATGGACGATTATAACCATTTGTTCGAAAAAAGGATGGAGGGACTCCTCCTAGGAGAAGGTAAGGTTTCTTTATGTTAGTTGGGTAGACAAACTGACAGACGTGCCACAGGTAGGTAAGTGGTCGACGTCGCCCATGAACATAAACTAGTTTACCTGGAACTAGCCCAGACAACTCATTTATGTGTAGCCTATCCTGAGATAAGATGTAAGTCTCTGTGTCAGTAATTACACCGCCTGTCTTGCCCCCTCTCTCTGCGAAACACAGCAACGCTGTTTGACGGGAGAAACAAGCAAGCAAGTACCCTGTAAATAAATATAATAAATTAATTTTGAAAAAATGTCTAGTTTGTCCAGCACCTTGGGCTAAGAGAATTGAGTCGAGGGCTCAATGCGATGCCTTTCTCTTGTATTCTTTTTTTTTTCGGATGGATCTCAGCTAACGGCCCGAAGGCCCTAATGCTACATTGGATTAGTGTGAGCCCATTCGGCTCTCTTTTGGTTTATAAAAGTGGGGGGTTGCGCCCTGCCAACCGTGCAGTCTGCGACCACACGGCCTCCTGGCGTCGGTTGTGAATGTCTCTTGTAATTGCTCTTTGTAATCCTCTTATAAGAAGAGGGGACAAAAGAGCATGGGGACAAGGGACGAGGGTGGGAACCTTACCCCATTGCACTGTCCCGACGTTGGGAGGGGTTGTTCTGTGATGCGGGACAACCCCTCTGTGAAGATGGCATCGGTCCCTTGAGGGACTGACTAGCCGTCGAGGTGACTAATAGATCCGGGGCTCCTCACCAAATAAGGCGACATTGGTGGCACTCGCCGGATTGTAGTGGGTAGAGCTGCGTCCACCTTACCAACTTCCGGGCGCAGCGAGTTCCACATACCCGCCTGTGGAGACCCACAGCGGGATGCCTCAGAGTATTTCCCGGCATAAAAGAAAAAAAAATTGCTTGAGTACGTGCTTGCTATGATTTAAAAATCAATAATATTAATAATCTACTGTCAAATTCATAATTTTATGTAACGATCCAGATCTAGAAGAAGCTATGCATACTTTCGGAGAAGCTAAAAAGGCAGTGACTACATGTCAATATGATTACCTCGACTATCGTAACAATGAATTTGATAAAGACTATCAGGCTTTCGAGGATAAAACGAACGCCTTGAAGCAATCTATAGGGAACACCATCGAAATGAACTTTGCGAGTGTTTGGGAAACGCCACAAGGAATAAAATTTTTGACTAGATTTGAAAAGGTAAATAATTAATGTTTGGTAAAATAAAAATAAATAATAGACGCCTACCCGTACCGTAATGTCCCATGGCTTTGATTACAATATTTACTTTTAGGTGAGTCAAAAAATAGAAATAACCAAGCTCTCCGAAAAATATAACAGAGTTTTAAAATATAGTGAAAAAGAAGTTGATAAAATAATGAAGATGTTCAAAAGACAAAAAGATGATCCTCCATTGCCAAGAAACTATTCGCCGGTTGCAGGTATTTTTTTTTTGTAATATTAATTTTCATGAGGTATAAAATCTATAAAAAAGCAAATGGTATATAATATATACCAATATTACATATTATGTAATATTTCTTTATAATGAAACAATTTTTTACGGATTTTATCGCGGTTTATTAAGATTTTTACAAGCCCGACGTTTCGGATACTTTACAGCAACCATGGTCACGGGAGGACTGAGGTGACAGATGTCCTAATGTTACAAAGTTATTCGAAACTACCCTATGATACATCATTATTTTAATTAGTCCTCTCTACGCAGAAAGTGCTAACTGCATCTTTAATCTGTGGCATATTATGCTTGGTTTTTGATTTAATTATTTTAATAATGGGATCCCAAGCAGGTGGTAAGAGCCAGCCATCTTCTCTATTGAAATTTGGATGTTTTTTAATTTCAATAGCCTCGCGGATCATCCTTGGTTGGAATCGGTGTTCTTTTGCGAGTATCTGTGGTTTATCAAATCTAATATAATGGCGAGCTTTGTCTAGACTATGTTCACAGATTGCAGACTTAGTGTAGCGACGGTGTTTTAAGTCAGCTATATGTTCTCTAACGCGAGTTTTAATTGATCTTTTGGTTTGGCCTATATAAGAGAGGCCACAATCACAATCAAGCTTGTATACTCCTGCATCTTGTAAGGGTATATGACACTTGACAGATGGTAAGAATTGACCTATCTTTTTAGGCGGCTTGAAATAAGTTTTTATAGAAGCTCGCTTTAGGATGAAGCCAATCTTGTCAGTGACGCCTTTCATAAACGGTAGCACAGCAGGTACTCGCTCGACGGTGGCTGGTTTCACACGTTCACTGTGACGGAGACGCGGTACCCGAAGCTTGTTGTCACGCAGTACTTGCTTGACATGTTGAAGTTCGGTCTCCAGGTGCTGCTCATCACAGATCCCTTGTGCTCTCTGTAACAAAGATTTACCCACGGTAGCTAACTGTGTTGGATTAGCATGTCAAGCAAGTACTGCGTGACAACAAGCTTCGGGTACCGCGTCTCCGTCACAGTGAACGTGTGAAACCAGCCACCGTCGAGCGAGTACCTGCTGTGCTACCGTTTATGAAAGGCGTCACTGACAAGATTGGCTTCATCCTAAAGCGAGCTTCTATAAAAACTTATTTCAAGCCGCCTAAAAAGATAGGTCAATTCTTACCATCTGTCAAGTGTCATATACCCTTACAAGATGCAGGAGTATACAAGCTTGATTGTGATTGTGGCCTCTCTTATATAGGCCAAACCAAAAGATCAATTAAAACTCGCGTTAGAGAACATATAGCTGACTTAAAACACCGTCGCTACACTAAGTCTGCAATCTGTGAACATAGTCTAGACAAAGCTCGCCATTATATTAGATTTGATAAACCACAGATACTCGCAAAAGAACACCGATTCCAACCAAGGATGATCCGCGAGGCTATTGAAATTAAAAAACATCCAAATTTCAATAGAGAAGATGGCTGGCTCTTACCACCTGCTTGGGATCCCATTATTAAAATAATTAAATCAAAAACCAAGCATAATATGCCACAGATTAAAGATGCAGTTAGCACTTTCTGCGTAGAGAGGACTAATTAAAATAATGATGTATCATAGGGTAGTTTCGAATAACTTTGTAACATTAGGACATCTGTCACCTCAGTCCTCCCGTGACCATGGTTGCTGTAAAGTATCCGAAACGTCGGGCTTGTAAAAATCTTAATAAACCGCGATAAAATCCGTAAAAAATTGTTTCATTATAATGAGTGAAATTCGCGCAAACATTAGAAAACAATATGTAATATTTCCTTTTTTTTATTGACTTGAAATATGCCTATGCCCAGAAGTGCACAGAAAAAGGTTGATAATGATGATGATGGTTGATAATGGCGATGAAGAAGGAAATTATAGTGATTATAAAGTGAAATGCAACTTTCATTGATTATAATTGTTAGGGTTCTGTACCCAATATTTAAAACAGAAACCCTATTACAAAGACTCCGCAGTCCGTTTGTCTGTCCGTCTGTCCGTCTGTCGCCAGGCTGTATCTCATGAACCGTGATAGTTAGACAGTTGAAAATTTCACAGATGATGTATTTTTCTGTTGCCGCTATAACAACAAACATAATATGGTGACTCCCATACGTCAAAGGTAATTTTTTGCTGTTTTTAACTCCATATTTTTTTATTAAAATATCAATACGAGGGCGGCACTGAAAATTTCGGGAATCAAGGAAGTGACACAACATTACTATTTAAAAATGTATTTATTGCTTTTCGAAGTATTCTCCGCGAAATTTAACACATTTTTCCATACGATGGAACCAATCATTGAAGCACCTAATTCCATTCGGATGTTGGGGTCTCCAAAATGGCCGTTTTGTAGGCACACAGCTTCTTCAGGCGATGAAAATCTCTGACCACGCAATTTATTCTTTATTTTAGGGAAAGTATAGAAATCATAAGGGCTTAGGTCGGGGCTGCACGGCGGATGGTCTAATAATTCTATGTGTTCTTGCTCTAAAAACTCTTTTGTTCTGTGCGCGGTGTGAGAACTCGCATTGTCGTGATGGAGGATGATGCGGCGGTTGCAGTTCTCTTTACGGAGTTCAGAAACGACCTGTGGCAAACAAATGCTAGCATACCATTCTGCATTAACCGTTATTGGTCCCTCAAGAGGAATAGTCGCAACATAGCCGGTTTTGGAGACAAACGTGGCCACCATTTTTTTGCAACACTCCGTGAACGAACAATTTTTGTTGGCTATAACTCATTTTCGAACATCCAAACTCGTGACTGGTTTTTTGTTTCAGGTTCGTACGCGTATATCCAGGATTCGTCACCTGATACGATGTATACAACATCGTATCAGGTGACGCATTTGAGGATCCTGCGTGGAATCTTTCGCGCACTTCTGACGCACCAAGTAACGCGAGCCGCTTTTTGCTCTTCACAGAGCAAATGCGGTATCCATCGGGAAAACAACTTTTTTACACCGAATTGTTCATGCAAGATTATTTGTATTTGACTCATGTCAATGTCTAAAGCTGCCTGAATTTCGCGGTATGTCACATGTCGATCTTCCTCAATCAGCTTACGCACAGCATCAACGTTTTCTTGGGTGACTGCAGTGTTTGGATGACCTTGACGGGGATCATCACTGAGCTTGACACGTCCATGTTGAAATTCAGCAAACCAGCGATAAATTGTGGTTTTGGATGGGGCTACATCACCAAATGCAGAAATCGTCCGGTCAACACACTGTTTTGTGTTAAACCACTTCGAAAGTCATAATAAATCATCGCTCTAGAATTTTCTCGAGTCAATTCCATTTTCTCAACGACTAAACAAGTTTGACAAGACGTTGTGACAAAACCGAGAATCTTTTTTTAAATAAATAAATGGTATTCGATTTTTAAAACCGAGGAGTTTTCAATTAAAAAGATTTTAATATGACAGGAACAGTGGAAACATTCCATTCCCGATACTTTTAGTGCAGCCTATGTACTTAGTCGTATATCACTTTTCTACAACAAAACAAATGTGATAAAAGCCCTTATACTTTTTTTTTTCGGATGGATCTATGCTAACGGCCCGAAGGCCCTAATGCTACATCGGATTAGTGTGAGCCCATTCGGCTCACTTTTGGTTTATAAAAGTGGGGGGTTGCCCCCTCCAATCTTGCAGTCTGCGACCACACGGCCTTCTAAACGTCGGTTGTGAGACTTATACTTTGTACCTATATAATGCTACGGAACTCTCGTTGCGCAAGGCCGACTTGCACTTGGCTGGTTTTTATCTTCTAATGCTCATCGTCTCAGGTCGCATCAAATGGGCACGCTGCTTAATGTATAACATGACAGAGACTGTGGAGAGTGTGTGTGCCCATCCCGTACTCCACGCTCTGCCTGCAGCCACTGATATGATGAAGAAGTACTCGGCCACGCGCACGCTTATCACCAATTATGAAGACACGATGAGAGCTATTTGGATGAATCAAAATGTAGGTACACGGCCGAAGAATAAACTTTAAATCAATATTTCCTCATCAGATGGGCTTCGCAATACATTCGATACAAATTCGAGAATATATTATATGAATCTAGAAAATTCTCTTACCCTGTTGCTGCTTACAGAATTAATACTAAGTATGGCTAATATGGTCCGCCAATAATAATCATCTCCGAAATAATGATTCGCGGATGCTTGGATGTTACCATACTAATAGGTTTACGGCTACTTCGTGGGAATTAATATTCTTAACTTTACCATTATGTCTATGTTTGATACATTTATTTCTCATTATAGCTTTGGGATGTTGACGACAGTCTTACAAACACGTTGTTGAAGATAGACGACTCTGGTCGTCTGAGAGTTAATTTAGACCATACCATCAAGCTGCTTATACGAGAATCGGATTGTTTGGTCAAAATGGGAATTGACCTACCAATAGTCTGTCACTCGCTGTATTCAAAAAAAGATTTTTTCACTCTTGTTAACGATTCTTTACAGGTAACATTTCAAATTATGATTTAAATAATTCCTTTTTTAAATTGTTGTGTTCCACTTTTGAATCAAATTATTCAACTACAATTTATATTCTGTTTTTACTTTTGCAGTTTTTGCTGGAGGATTATCTACGGACTGTACGTCAAGTAAAGTTAGAAGTTCGCCCTTTACTCCTACCACAAGTAGTCAGGTTATCTTCCCTCCTGCTACCAGGACTCCGTACTGTTTCGTGGACAAGTGAAGATTGGAAAGAGTTCATTGACCGTGCTAATGCTGCTATCAACAGTTTCGATGTCCTAGTAACCAGAGTACATGATATTTACACAAATAGAATTATTTATGTTCTCTCTGGCATGCAAGACGTTTCGCTTATTACGTTGCCAGGTATATTTACTATGGATATTATAATTGCTGTTTAGATGTATGTATTTTGATTTTTTTAAATAAAATATATATTAAGATTTTATTTGATATTTTTTATCATTTTACAGAAGAAAATCCTTGGTCGATTGAGGAATTTTTGGAACATGTAGAGAGTGGTTGTCGGTAATTACAATTTTATATATTTTTTTAATATTTCTCTTATCAGTTGAATTCCCAGAGAGTATTAAAAGCCTATATGTTTTATAAAAAATAAAAAGGAAAATACCTACTACAAAATTAAGTGTAATATTATGTTAAATTAAATTAATACCTTGTTTCCTATTCTAGGCATTTAAATTCATTCCTAGATATTATATAGAATAGGTTAGAATAGAATATAGATGCATATTATGTTAATAATCAATATCTTCATTTGGTTAAACATATTTATTAGATTTTAGGTTGCTTATGACTTTGTATTTTGTCTACTAAGTATTTGTACTGGTTCCTACGTTTTTATTCGCTTTACTAAAAACGAATAGTATCACGTGTAACAGATATATTTCTATTTTTTTATATGCTTAATAGGAATGCTAGTGTGGAATTGAACAGAAAGAGCTTAATGGTTGAAGAGGCAGTAGAAGAAGTATTGGAACTTGTGAAGAAGGCAGCGCAACAAGTCAAGCCCACAGAAATCAACCCGGACTTCGAATTTCTTATCGCTGAAGGTTTCTAGTTCTTAGACTACCAAATTAGTAATTATTTATTCTAATTCGATCCTGCGGAAACTTCCGCGTATTTATTTTACCATAATGATGGCGTACTCCATTTAGCATAATATTCTATCTAATTATGTAATATATTACAGAGCTGTTGCCCGCAGCTTCCCCCGCGTTAACTTAGATTTATAGCCTTACCCGGATTGAAATTGATTATTTTTATAGCCTAAATTACTCCTTATAGCACTAGATGTCTGTAAAAGTCCCATCATAATCGGCCCAGCCGTTTCAGAGATTAGCCGCAACAAACAGACAGACAAAAATAAAAAAAGGATATTTTGGTAAGTATATGTAGCGTGTATTTATACACGATGTACATCCATATACATTGAATAAAAAGCATATTACAAACAGACACTCCAATTTTATTTATCTCTCTCTATATATAGTATATGTATAGATTAACTAAGTTTATAAATTAATTTGACATATGTAAGAGTTTCTTCTCTCAAGAATCTTCAAGAATCTTGGCGATAATTTTTTTTAAATTTTTAGTGAGAAAGTAAACCACTTCTGAGTAAACAAAATCACTATTCAATAATTTCACTTTTAAAAGAAGAACTACAGAAAAAAAAATCTACTCATATTATTTGTTCGGAGAGATACGAGTTTTACTTCCACCAGTGGAAGGAAAAACGTTAATAATGATCATGAGTCATCTACCACCGATCTATGTCTTACCCAGATGATGCAAATTCCGTGAGTGGCGCGGCTTCCACCATGAACGAGTCTACCACCAGCGGACAACAGGATTGGTCAGCAGTATGGGAATGCTTCGAGAACCCACATAGACTAATATCTGTACCTGCAGGAGGGCTGTCTAAGAGCATGCAGGTAAAGAAGATCCCATACGTATGTTGTTTGCAGCCGCATGCGGCATGGCGCGTAACCGCTAGGCGGATAAGTAGTAGTGCGTATGGGCTCTTATTCATATGAAGTACGTTTGTTAAATTTGATGTTGTACTCGTATTTTACAATAATTATTTCTTTAATTTCGATAATATACTGAATTCTAATATACTAAAACGATTTAAGCTATTACTATTAAAAAGAAAAAACCAAGCAGATGTAATTGTCATGCACCAATGATCACCATCAGGCGGTATTACGCGGATACATAAAAAGTGTAATAGTACAATTCTACGAAGAATTATTTCGTTTATAGAAGAGGGGGCAAACGGACAGTCGTTTCACCTGGTGGTAAGTGATAAGCGACATCTATGGACACCCGCTACATCATTAGCGTAGCCGGCCTTTCAAATATGAGTATGCTCTTTACTTGAAAGCCCCTAATATGTGCCTGTATGCCTAAATATTGTCTATTTTACTTTGATAGGAGATGGTGAAGAATGCTGTTAGCGAAATGAGACGTTACTACAGTCGTAAAGTAATCGATGTACTCATTAAAGTAACGAGACGAGCCCTGGACATGATAATCAAACAGTTCAACCAAGAGTACTCAGGTATGGTCTTAATAAAACTTAACAGTCCCAATTTTTACGTAACAGTAAAATTATATTATTATAGAAGAGGGGACAAACGGACAGTCCGTTCGTCTGGTGGTACACATCGAGGATATAACCAGAATTAAGAAGGGTAATATTATGTGTTTTGTTTTTGAATTCTGCAGTAAATATAAAATAATAAGAAGTGAACAATATGGCTTTCAAAAAGGTAAGTCAACCACATTAGCGACTTTCGAACTTCTAAAAAATATACTTACCAATATTAATAATAATTATATGACAACAGGGCTGTTTTTTGACTTAACTAAAGCATTTGATCTAGTTTCACATGACCTCATGTTAGAAAAATTTGAAAAAGTCGGAATTAGGGGCCTGACACTACAATGGATATCTTCATACTTAAAATATAGAAAACAATGTGTAAATATTACCAAAAATAAATAAATAAAATGAATTAATAAATAAATAAAATGAATAAATAAAATAAATAAATAAAATGAAATTTTTATTCAATGTTGTACGTCAAAGTAGCTTATTGCCGTCAAATGACTCTACTACCGGTTCCAAAACTAGTCCACTGAGAAGAACTGGCGAAACAAACTCAGTGAAACTAATCATATACAATAATACATAGAAGCCTCGTAGGAAACGCCTTATTCCCAAGGTGTGGTATCTTCAATAAAATCTTTTATTTTGTAGTATCCTTTACCACACAAACGTTCTTTAACAGTTTTTTTAAATTTATTTATTGATAGGTTTTGAACGTTTTCTGGGATCCTATTGTAGAAACGTATACATTGACCCATAAAAGAATTACTGACCTTATGTAGCCTAAAATATGGCACAGCAAGTTTATGTTTGTTCCTTGTATTTTTATTGTAATTATCGCATTTTTTTAAAAATTCGTTTATATTTTTGCGAACATACATCACGTTCACAAAAATGTATTGAGATGCTACAGTCAAAATGTCTATTTCTTTAAATTTCTCTCTTAATGATATTCTGGGACCCAGACAGCCCGTATAGCCCGCTTCTGCAGTATAAAAATTGTATTGACATCAGCGGCACGTCCCTAAAGCAAAATGCCGTAGGACATAAGACTGTGGAAATACGCATAATATACTAGTCTAGCCGTATTAACATCCGTAATTGATCTGATTTTTCTAATCGCAAAAACTGCAGAACTGAGTCTACTCGATATGGGGCGCCCATTGGAGATTGGCATCTAAGGTAATGCCAAGAAAGGTAGTTGAATCCACCAAGTCCATTATCTCATCATACTTCTCTGAATACAAATACAATAGACTTGGAGTGCCACAGGGAAGTGTCCTCGGACCTATCCTATTTCTATTATACATAAATGACATAACATATATTACTAATCATAAATGTATATTATATGATGATGATATTTCAATCATTGTGATATCCAATAAAAATATTAATACAAACAATGACCACGAGAGTGACATTAATAATACAATTGACAATTTAATTATATGGCTAAATATGAACAAATAGGAAATCAATTTAAATAAATCAATATATATACAATTTAACAGAAGTAATAGTAGTAAAAATAAACTGAAAATTAACATACAAAAATTAACAGAAGTGGCATATACAAAATTTTTAGGGCTAAAATTAGACGAAAACTTAGACTGGAAATTACATATAGGTGAAATAACTTCAAAAATAAATAAATTTGTATATGCACTTAAGCCAATCCAAAATGTGACTTATACAAAAACGGCGATCGTGTTATATCGTGCTTATGTTGAATCCATATTGCGCTACGGACTTATAATATGGGGCAATAGTACAGATTTTGTCAGAGCATTTGATGCACAAAAGAAATGTATAAGAGCATTATGTGGACTTAAGAGGACGCCTCGGTAATTTTGTCGTCAATAATTTCAATTTATTTCAGTAATTCCAAAACGCATGAAAATATAAATTGGTGACCTGGATAGTTCATGATATAAGCCTTATTTTACTAATTTTCGAAACACGATTAGGTAACTTTTGTAACAGAGAAAAAAATATCATACATACCTCTTATTAAAAACAGATTCACATCTTATGGGCAAACGGGTCCGATTTAAGCCTCTTAATTTTCTTTGTAGATGAGTTTATACATGTTATTTAAAATTGTCATATGAATTTATCCAATTATCGTTTTTAACGCAATAATATAACAAAAACCATTTTGCCATTTACGTCTTTTAGTTTTAAGCAGCGTATGTATGAATAGTGGTGGTTAATATAACGCATAGCGCCATAACGTAGCGCGCTATTCATACTCAACGTATAGCGTACGCTATATAAATTCCTATTCGGCGCTATAACGTAGCGCCTCGCTACATTAGGTATGTAGCGAGGCGGCTAGCGTAGGCCGTAGTTATAACTTTATAACATTCTAACTACGCCAACGTGCTAGATCGTAGACGCTAGACGTTATAATTTATAGTTTATACGTCAGTCAGCGTCGAGCGCGCGCTCGCGCTAGATGTGTCGTGCGCTATCCCGGCCGGCTCACGCGAGTTAAGTAATTCTAGTCTTGCGACTACACGTTATAATATAGTCTATAAAATAGCGCGCTAGAAAAATATAGTTTATAGTCCACAGCACGTTATCATAAAATAGTTTATTTGCACACCACTATGTATGAAGGCCTTGTCCCGCTCAAGCCGCGCAGTCCCCTCGTGACTATTGTCAGCGACGGGTCTGTGCCAGTTCCTCGCTAGTTCATTTCACGAATTTATTTAATGGTTTTATTAAATTTCTAAATTGTTTGTTAGCAAAATGCCAAAATATGACACAAAATAGGTTTAAAGTTTACATCATAATATTTATTTATAATTTATAAATATAGGTACTTTTAACTTCACTTTCTTTTTGTGTCAAAATATATTCTGGTAAGTATTAAGTGGTCCCCACCACGGTTCAAGCCTTGTCGTGGCGGTGGGGCTCAGTAGCCTAGGGTGAGCCCAGCACCTTAGGCGAAGCTAATTGAGCCGAGGGGGCTCTTTGTACCCCTCTTATAAGAAGAGGGGACAAAAGAGCAGGGGGCAAGGGGTGAGGATGGGAACCTCACCCCATTGTACTGTCCCGACGTTGGGAGGGGTTGTTCTGTGGTGCGGAGCAACCCCTCTGTGGAGGTGGCGTCAGTCCCTTGCGGGACTGACTAGCCGTCGAGGTGCCCTGTTAGCTTAAAAGATCCGGGGCACCTCACCAAGGCGGCATTGGTGGCACTCGCCGGGTTTTAGTGGGTAGAGCTGCGTCCATTTACCATCTTTCGGGAGCAGCGAGTCCCACATACCCACCTGGGGAGACCCACTCCCCTGGCGGGATGCCTCAGAGCATTTCCCGGCGTAAAAGAAAAAAAAAAAAAATATTAAGTGGTATTATTTTAAATATTTATTATATTTTAGAAAATAATAGTTGAAACAATGTTAGGAGAATAAAACAATGGAGTCGTCATCTGATTGCAATAGAAATAAAGAAATGTCGGCTAACTTTTTAAAAGGGCACGTATGAAAAATTCCTTTTTTTTTGCGGATGGATCTATGCTAACGGCCCTAATGCTACATCGGATTAGTGTGAGCCAATTTTGGTTTCTTAAAGTTGGGGGTTGCCCCCCGCCAACCGTGCAGTCTGCGACCACACGGCCTCCTGGCGTCGGGTTGTCGAAAAATTCCTAAGCCTATTTTAATAATATTATGGCTTTTTATAAAAGTTATATTTTTTATATCACCGAAACACTAATTTATTTTGTATCAATCTAGAAATCAAGACACCTTACCGAATTACGCAGAGTTACTCAATTTCTTGCCCGCATAAGTTTTTGTTACTATGTATTTATAAATATTGATTATAGATAGAAGAGGGGGCAAACGGACAGTCGGTTCTCCTGGTGGTAAGTGAAAAGCGATACCCACAGACACCCGCTACATCAGATGATTAGCAGGTGCGTTGCCGGCATTTCGTATCGGTTCAGAAATATGTAGGTGGCAGCAGATTCCATTTATTTTAATCGTCGTGCGAGTCAGGAAATGCCGTAAAATCGAGTTGTTGTGGGTTTTCGGACATCGAGATGGTGTGGGTGAAATTTGGTAAATATCCGCTAGAGGAATTCTGCTCCAGGTATATTAGTCCGAACAATTCCTCAGAAAACTCCCCGTGGTAGATGCGGTAGATTTTTTTTATAGAAAAGGGGGCAACCGGATAGTTGGTGTTCGATAAAATGCAGAGCGATCCGACATCTCTACGCAGCGCTAAATAATCAAATTGATTGAACCTTACTATCGGCGACTATTCGAGCCGCACGGCGTAGAACGCAGTCAAATTGAAGAAACTGATATTGGGGCGGTCCAGCCTAGAGGTGAGAGCAGTATTCCATGTGCGGCCGGATCTGTGCCTTGTATAATTGTGGGCGGTGTGAAGGCATGAAATACTGCTGAAGGAAAGGCTAGTTTAGCCTTTCCTTCAGCGCGGTAAACGCGCAAACTTGTGTCTTGTTGGGGTTAAATTGGACAAGGTCAAGTCGTCACCATTCCGAGACTTTGGTCAACAGAGACTCGATTTCAGACACAAGTTTGTTCCGACACTCATCGACTTGTTCCCGAGAAATATTAGAGCGGCCAGTGTATAAGGTATCTCCAGTGCTGTCATCCGCATAACAATGAATGCCGCTGGTTTGCAGCATATCATTGATATGCAGAAGAAACAAGGTTGGAGATAGTACTCAGCCTTGCGGAACACCAGCATTAACAGACTTGAGGTCCGAGCATGTACCGTCGACAACGACCTTGATGCTCCTGTCTGCCAAAAAACTGGTGATTCACTTACATAATTTCTCGGGAAGCCCATATGATGGTAGCTTCGCTAGAAGTGCTTTATGCCACACCCGATCAAATTTGCTATGCCCAAACTAACCGCCAGCGGTTCCCCCTTGCTCTCAACTGCCTCCGCCCATCGCTGCGTTAGGAATATTAGAAGATCACCAGCTGAACGATTCCGTTGAAAGCCATATTGGCGATCGCTAATCAGCTGGTGCTCCTCCAAATACCGCCGGAGCTGGCAGTTAATTATGGTTTCCATAATCTTTGAGAACAAGGAAGCTATAGGTATTGGTCTGTAGTTGGACGGGTCAGAGCGGTCCCCTTTCTTAGGGATCGGGTGCATCAAAGCGGTCTTCTACGAGCATCAGACAACGCCTAATGAATAAGAGTATCGGAAAAGACGGGTAAGGACGGGTGCCAACTCAGGAGCACAAGTTTGTAGCACTAGCCGAGGGATGCCGTCAGGCCCACTCGACTTATGAATTTCCACCGAAAAGAGAGCTTTACGCACGGAGATCGGCCTGAAAATTATTTCCGACATTAAGGTGTGGTACCAGTCACCGAGGGACCGTCGGTGGTATTTTTTCCTGGTCATCCAAAGTCGAGTTGGAAGCCAAAAGGGAGCCTAGAAGATCGGATATCTCCTTAACGTTGTGGGCTAACGAGTCATGTGATGTGATGGTGGGGATGGCTTACAAAAATTCCCTTGAACAGCCTTGGCGAGCGATCAAAATGCACGAGCTCCCGAAGGAAGTCGAACCAATCTCTCACCAATTCTGTTTACATGCTCCGCTTTTGCCTCAGGAATAGCCCTTTTGAAGGACCTGGAGGCAAAGTTATACTCCTTTTTTAATGCGCTGGTTTTACATCCTGGAACATCGATCCATTGGCCCACGCTTGGTTACTTACCCGCTAATGGCGTGTAGCAATCTTACACAGTTGACCAAACCAAGGCTGGGATTTGCCGCCTATAGGCACTGCAGAGCTTGAAATGAAAAGCTCCATGGCTTATAGCGCCATCTCGGCAACAAAATCGGCAACGATGTCTGGGTCATCCAGCGAGAAGCAAATTCGCCCCCATGGGTAGGATGCAAAAAAGGATCGCATCCCATCCCAATAAGCTGATCGTTTTTCGGGCTGCCGCTGTGTTTGGCACTATAGCTAAACACAGCGGCAGCCCGAAAAACGAGGCCGTGATGGGCTTGCAACTGGCACTGAACTTCGGATCAGACAATGGTCCAACGAGCCAAGTCGAGTCGAGCCACTTGGTGTGATGGACGTTGAAATCACCAAGTATCATGATCTCTATGGATGGGATCTGTTGTAGCACTGAATCTGTAGCCATTGGATGTACTCCATTAGTCGATCGGTTTTATCATTACCGCTGTGGGACCTATATAGGGAGGTATAGACGCGGGGATGGTCATGCACGATGCACAACCAGAGGATGGAGAGGTCCCTTCAAGACTTTCAAGACTACCAAGGCGATGAGAGCAGACATCCTCTCTGACGTACGCGCAAACTCCAGCCCGTGGTACAAAAAAGTGTTCTCATTTGTACCCCGAACAGGAGAGATAAGAAGTATCAGCTGGAGAGGATATCTGAGTCTCGGTCAAAAATAGGAGGGCCAGCTTCGCCATCTGGAGGTGGTAATAGACGATGTTAAGAAGTCCCCTGAGGTTACAGAAATCCACGGTCATTGTGGTAGGGAACTTCTGTCGACTGCTCCGTTTGACCCCGGGCAGTTTTTGTCTGGAGCACAGATTCCCCAAGAATTCGCGGAGCTGCCCAGGTTTCCGGGTTCAAGTACCTGTCCTGAACCCGGAAGCCTAGAGATGGATTCTCCGGTGCTTTCGCGACCGGTACCCTACTGGGGAGTCTTTGCATAGTCTGTGCTGCCATGTGTGGAGGGAGGGACGGGCAACCGGATCTCTCACATAACACCATCGTCATTCGACGTCGGGCTTATGTAAGAGCGAAGCACTTATAAGCGCCAGCCCATTCAGCTGCAAAGCAGCATGGCGCTACTTCGTAAAAAGAAGTAATTTATGTAAGAAATTGTATAATATTAAACAATATAAACTTAATAATAATTATATAAAGTGTTTCACTGTACATTGTACATCATAATATCAATGTAAAATGAAAATATGTTAAATGTAGAAGTAAATGATAAAGAACTAGAATCATCGTATATTATCTTCTAATCTAATCTAATATATAAAATTTCCATGTCACAATGTTAGTTACCGTACTCCTCCGAAACGGCTTTAGCGATTTTTACCAAATTTTATATGCGTATTCAGTAGGTCTGAGAATCGACTACTATCTATTTTTCATACCCCTAAGTGATAAGGGTGGTCAACCCCTCAAATTTTAAAAGGTAACGCGGGCGAAGCTGCGGGCAACAGCTAGTGAAAATATAAAATGAAATATATACGAAATACAAAATGACGTTTATATGACAAAAAAACAAAATTAATAATATGAAAATAAAAATTCCAAGACGTCTACGATGTTACACATGGCGCGCGATAGTTCGCAAATTGCAATATTTACGTTACTTATCGGGGTGCTATGTGTGCGGGGTGCGGGGCGCGCCTGCCCGGTTTTAGAATTATTGTTTACCGAGGCGTCACCTTAAGCCGGATCAATCCTGTGAACTATTCTTTAAGAAATTTGGCTTATTACCGTTACCAACACTTTATTTATTTGAAGTTTGCAAGTTTGTATGCAGGCATAAAGATCTCTTCATGACGGCATGACAAATAAATACTCGCAGCCGGTGTGACCCCATAGGCTAGTAATTGACATAAAACCTAGTCTAAGTAAATACAATAAAAGTTGCCTAAATATGTGTGTGGAACTATACACCTAATGAAATACCTAAGGAGTTTAAGAAACTAGGAGTTAAAATGATTAAATCTAAAAAACATGAATGGATTGTCCAAAATAATTTCGATAGCATCAAAAATATTTATAACATAAAATAATAATGTGACATAAATTATATTGTAATTCGTATTAGTGTATTGTAATTTATATGTAACTGAAATGGATAGTTTATTGTTTATTAAATTCTTTGCATGCTATTATTTAGTGTAGCGAAACATGCGGACTTCATGTACTGTAGAATCTTACTACCGTGTTTGATGCAAATAAATCATTTATTATTATTGTATGAAAACAAATTCCCCAAATTTGTGCTGCGACACTGTGCCGGTTATGCTCTCTGATTGGCCGACTGATGGTCATTGATGTATGATTGACCGATGGGACGTACATACAGATCACTGGTTGGTTGAATTGCTATTATGTCAGTGTCAAATCACTGAACAGTTTGGAACATTGGAATTTTATGGCTCACGTAGCTCTATCCGGTTATATGTTCGATAGTGGTAAATGATCACCGACTACCATATACACCGCTACACCAAAAGATTTACAGGTCTATCCGGCCTTACGTACCTATTCTAAAATACACATTATTGATAGTAATATACTTAGTACAATAGTATATTTTTTTATAATAGGAGCGCCAAACCAATAATTAAAACTACGTTATAGATACCGTTGGAACTTTCTTATTTGCCTGTGCACAAAGAAAAGGTATCAGCTAGCCATACACGCACAGATCTGCCCGCCGGATCTGTCCGACAGGCAGATCCGTGATTCGCCACACACGAGTACGGGCAGCAGTCCAGATCGTAATTCCAGCAAATACGGTCGTCTGTAAAAATGTCTATTTCAAAGCATAAATTAGCAATAATATGTGGTGGTTTTATTTGTCTCGAAGAAAGAAAACGAAGAAGAGTTTGGGTAAAGCAATGGCTAGAAAAACGGCCGCGATATAGCCATATGAATCTACTCAGAGATTTGTCAATCCATGAGCCTGCTGATTTGTTCAATTTTTTAAGAATGGATATATCAGCTTTTGAATACCTACTAAGTAAAGTGAAACGCTTAATTGAGAAAGAAAATACAGTAATGAGATATGCAGTTAGTCCAAGAGAACGTCTCACAATAACATTACGTTATCTGGCAAGTGGAAACTCGTATGAAGATTTAAAATTTTTAAGCGCTGTTTCACCTCAACTTCTTGGAAAAATCATACCAGAGACATGTTGGGCTATTTTCAAAACAATGAAACAAGAATTTCTTAAGGTGAGACTAACATTTATTGAAATTCCAGAAAATTACTTAAATTTAATATAGTTATACAAAGAGTCATCATCTGCATTTTCCTCTTCTGTGTTTGTATCACTAACAATTCGTGGGTGTAATATAATTTTCGACGCTGTAGGATGTTGACGTACACTTCGAGGTGTATCTTGTTGAACAATTTGTGTTTGCGGTGCTGTTTGAAATGAAGTTCCAGCATATTGAAGCATGCTTGGAGATACTATATTTTGTTGATTATTTGCACTTGCAAGTAAAAAAGAACTTTGATATGCCGATGTAGGACATGATATTTGTGTTGGTGGTGCTGCTTGAAACGAAGTTCCAGCATACTGAAGTATGCTTTGAGTTGTATCTTGTTGATTTATCATACTTGCAGGCACAAATGAACAGTTTTCGTTTAATTTACTTAACTTACCATAGTATAATATATCACTAATTAATTTTTGTGCTATGGTACTTTGCATGCTATTCAAATCTTTAGCGACCGTTTCACCAAATGCTTGAAATCCAGTCCTTGGAGGTGCTGATGTTAAAGCAGAAGTTGCAATCTCAAGAAATTTGGCTTTGCGTTAAAGGATAATGATTTTTTAATCGATTTTTTGGAGATGCTACTACTAGCGGTGCTTAATGTAGAATCTGGTGTCTTAGGTGGCTCGGGCGTATGTGGAGATCCGGCCTGGAAAGAATGACGCGTATAATTTTGTATTTTGTTTCAGTTTCCAAATACACAGGAAGAATGGCTCGGGATTTCGAAAGATTTTGGAGAGCTCTGGCATTTTCCATTCTGTGTTGGAGCTATGGATGGGAAACATAGCTATCAAGGAACCTCCGAATACTGGTGCATACTTCTATAATTATAAAGAATTTTATAGTATCGTCTTATTTGGTATATCAAATGCAAACTATGAGTTTATCTACATACACGTAGGTACTAATGGTAGAATTTCAGATGGAGGAATATTAAAGGAAACCGACTTTCATGATATGTTGGAAAATGAAACATTAAATTTGCCAGAACCTCAGAGAATAATAGGATATGACATGCCTTACGTATTTGTGGGTGATTCTGCATTTGAATTAAATGCGCATATTATGAAGCCATACCCATACAGTACTAGAAATCAAGACGAACGTATTTTTAATTATCGTTTAACAAGAGCAAGGAGAGTTATAGAAAACACATTTGGCCACATGTCTGCAAAATTCAGAGTGCTGCTAACTACAATATCATTGACTAATTTGAAAAATATTCATGGTGTGGTTTTTGCTTGCTGCACACTTCATAATTTTTTGAAAAAATCTTGTAATAGCTACTGCACAGCGAGAAACGTTGATCACGAAGATGTAAATCTTCGTTCTGTTCGTGGTGATTGGCGTGAAAATAGTCATCAATTACTGTATTTACAAGTAAATCGCACATATAGCAATTCTACTGGAAGAGAAGTTCGCGATAAACTTAAAAATTATTTTAACTCGTCTGGTGCTATTCCTCATCAAAATTACATTACTTTATGAATTATCATTATTAGTTTTTGCTTGTGAGTTCGTCTACGTGGATTTCAGAAAATAAATAAATAAATGTATTTTATACTTATATCCTCTGTATCTTCTTCACTTTTATCTTCACCGATACTAGAAGTTCCCGACCGAAGCTCTTCTTGATCTAATAAAAATAGCATTAAATCATAATACCACAGAGTTGGTATATATATGCTCTCGGAATCAGAACCGGTTCGTTTCGATTTTCTAATTAGTCGAAGTTCACGCCGAAATCCATTTTTCAGTGATTCAATTTTAGCTTTAACGTACTTTGTATCTGCAGCGGGATTGATTGCGTTGCATTTTTCGACCCATTTTTCGTATGATTGTGCCTTTAAATCTTTATTAAGATACAATTGCTTATCTTTGATTTTCCACAAACAAGGCATAGACTTATAAAGCTCTATAAAACTTGTCCAAAATTCTTTATTTTCACTAAACGCCATTTCTGTGATCAAACTCATGTATTCGTACTTCGAGTGTTAGTGCGCGACTGACGTCAAATCTGGCGGGTACATCCGTCGCTACGCACACACGCACAGTTGGGAGCTCGGATCTACCCGCCCCGTGCCCGATCCGCTCGATTTGACCACGGGCAGCGGGCAGGCACCCGGCGTGCAAATCCGTGTCCGTTCTCACCATACATGCACGGATCTGTCCGCCAGGCACGTCTGTCGGACAGTTCCGTCGGGCAGATCTGTGAATGTATGGCCAGCTATAAACTATTATACGTTATCAGAATATTAGAATAAATCGTGTCTTTTCCGAATTATTATATTCGTATAAAACAAAAACAGATAACTTTAAGTGATTGCTGCGATCCTAGTAAACGTTTAGATGAGAAATACACCACGTGTGTCTCGCGTCATTTTCATGGTACGAAAACAAGCAACCTCTTCTCATTGCTGTTGTCCTAGTAAATAAAATGGAATAACGCCATGCGAGGTTTCAAACGAATCACATCAATAAAGTAAAACAACCAACGTCCTTCCATTGTTGCAATCCTAATAAATCTCTTCATCTACTTATGCCAATTCAATTAATATTAATTTAATTCAATCTGACCAATGATGGCTATGATTGACTAACAGGCTTCTGTAAATGCTGCGCTCCCATTACATTTCTAGACATGTCACAGCAGTATGCCACTAATGTAGATTATATTAGTTATTTAATTATAAATTAAAATCCATACAAGCGCTGAACAATTTCTATTGAAATTGTCAAAGCCATGCACGAACTAACTCGAGCGAACGATTCATTTATTTGTCTAATTAAAATATTAGAAATAAAATTTATAAAAAAAAAACATTTTACAAAAAATTAAAACCGACTTCAAAAAAAAAATATCTTCTCTAATATATAAATTTGCATGTCCACAATGTTAGCTACCGTACTCCTCCGAAACGGCTTTACCGATTTTTACCAAATTTTATATGCGTATTCCTACTGAATATATGTCTGAGAATCAGCTACTATCTTTTTTTCATACCCCTAAGTGATAAGGGTGGTCAACCCCTCAAATTTTAAAAGTTAACGCGGGCGAAGCTGCGGGCAACCTAACCTAACCTAACCTTGGCTGACACCGACTCCAAAAGTAACTATAATGTCGTGGTAAATTTACGCAAAGTTTGTACATTAGTAGAAGATTAAGTTAATTATAAGTTGTAAGCACAAAAATTTAAGAAACACAGTTATTTTATTACTTTTTAACCGACTTCAAAAAGGAGGAGGTTATCAATTCGTCGGAATCTTTTTTTTTTTTAAATGTATGTTACCTGATTACTCGAAGATGGCTAGGCCGATTTGAAAAATTCTTTTTTTGTTCTAAAGGGTATACTTCCCAAATGGTCCCATGATAAGGAAACCAGGATCTGATGATGGCATCCCAGAGAAATCAAGGGGAACTTTCGAAAATCGTAGGGGCGACTAGTGCGTTTGTTTTTTTTTTTTTATAAAGTGTTTTGAAGGACTACAATTGATGAAGGTCTGGAGTCGATTTGATGCTGGAGCCGAAAGACAAGCGAGAGAACTCCTCAACTATTTACATCAGTAACCTTGTGTTTGGGCTTGATTAATTTGTAATGATGAGAACTTTACACCTAGATGGGTTGTGACTGTCATTAGGGGTCTGATGATGAAGACAAAGGACAGTTAAGGGAACTCCTCAACAGTTTACAGTAGCTACACCACAGAACAACCCCTCCCAACGTCGGGACAGTACAATGGGGTGAGGTTCCCATCCTCACCCCTTGTCCCCTGCTCTTTTGTCCCCTCTTCTTATAAGAGGGGTACAAAGAGCCCCCTCGGCTCAATTAGCTTCGCCCAAGGTGCTGGGCTCACCCTAGGCTACTGAGCCCCACCGCCACGACAAGGCTTGAACCGTGGTGGGGAACCTCCCTACCTACCTTGGCTGACACCGACTCCAAAAGTAACAATCATGACGTGGTTAATGCATATTAGTAGAAAAACAAGTTGATTATAAATTGTAGGCACAAAGATTAAGGAAATTATTTTATTACTTTTTAGTTTTTTTTTTAATTTTGAAGTCGGTCATTTTACAAAAAAAATTAACCGATTTTTTAAATCGGTTAATTTTTTTTGTAAAATGATTTTATTTCTTATTTTTAGTGATTCCGAAATTCGTCGTCTTGGCGTTCATTGAATTTGGCCTATGTTCAGCATATGGACGGATAAAGGACGATGATGATGATGATTACGATGACCGCGACATACAATGGTGTGCTACCAAAGCATCCTATACAATTGTTACATCGACAAGTAATAAAATGAGCACATCAGCGATATATCGTCGAGGTAAAAGGAACCAACCAAATAGGCATTATTGGGAATAACTAAAAAACGGCTTGTCAGATCTTAATAAAATTAATATGGGACCAAATTGGAAGCAATAGCTTTCAAACAAAAAAATAACCATCGAAATACCATTCACAAACGGCATACATACAAAAAAAACATACAGACGAATTGAAAACCTCCCCTTTTTTTGAAGTCGGTTAATAAAATAAAAAGAAATTATGGTCGTCATCGTATTTATTTCACAAATTCTCAGTTTAGAACTATCTTGCAAATATGACTTTTAGCGACTATGGTTTCTAAGCTCGGCCTCTTGAGTTCGGTTTTAAATTTTGACCGGGGCGGTGCCATTAAATGGTTTTTTTCTAAATTTCTCCGTGGCTCTGACCATGGACCATCGTTTGCTCGCCGGTGAAAGAAAACATCGTGAGGAAACCTGCATGCCTGATGAGATTAAAAATTAAAGGAAGGTGTGTGAAGTTCACCAACTCGCATTGGGCCAATGCATCGGTGAACTATTATGGCCTAAACACCCTTCTCGTCTGATTTCGAGGAAGAGACCCGTGCTCAACAGTGGAATAATAGGGGTTGATATTTCTACTAGATGCTCTTCACCTAATCACGAACCTATAAATGGATATTTTTTTTTATTGAAGAAAGGGCAAACGGTTAGTCTTTTCACCTGGTGGTAAGTGATAACGACATCCATGGACACTCGCTACAGCAAAGGATTAGCAGCATTTCGAATATGAATATGCTCTTTTCTTGAAGGTCCTTAAATCGTATCGGTAGAATATTATTATTTAGATAATTTTAGATTTTTTACAGGTGGCCAGAAACGTCCAATATTTCTAATGCACGCTACATTAATGATTCCAAACGTATCAGTTAATCCCACATTGGATGAAATTCAAGAGGTACTGATCTCAGCCGGCAAATACATTACGGGCTTATCAAAAGGTGTATCTCAATGGAGTGGAGGCAAACCAACACGGGTAATCTATCAGGATACTTATACTTTATTGTTTAAAAACACTACCTTACTGTGAAATTAATTTTAGCTCTCAGCTTACGGTCTACGTAGAGATTCAACTCAGGTTTGTTAGAATCACGCGTATTTATTGTACAGGCACCATGTTCCGAATTATTAAACTTAATTTAATTAAATTTCATGCCGAAGAAATATTTCATTTGTTTTTTGAATAAGGACGGCTTTCCTTAATAAACGCCAAAACGAATCAACTACATAGGCTGCACTAAAAGTATCGGGAATGGAATATTTCCACTGTTCCTGTCATATTAAAATCTTTTTAATTGAAAACTCCTTGGTTTTAAAAATCGAATACCATTTATTTATTTTCTTGTCACAAGGTCTTGTCAAACTTGTTTAGTCGTTGAGAAAATGGAATTGACTCGAGAAAATTCTAGAGCGATGATTTATTATGACTTTCGAAGTGGTTTAACACAAAAACAGTGTGTTGACGGGATGATTTCT
This sequence comes from Helleia helle, assembly GCA_963853865.1. NCBI lineage: Eukaryota > Metazoa > Arthropoda > Insecta > Lepidoptera > Lycaenidae > Helleia > Helleia helle. Next base: position 15,651,026 of record OY971420.1, read on the forward strand.
GCATTTGGTGATGAAGCCCCATCCAAAACCACAATTTATCGCTGGTTTGCTGAATTTCAACGTGGACGTGTCAAGCTCATTGATGATCCCCGTCAAGGTCGTCCAAAAACTGCAGTCACCCAAGAAAACGTTTATGCTGTGCGTAAGCTGATTGAGGAAGATCGACATGTGACATACCGCGAAATTCAGGCAACTTTAGACATTGGCATGAGTCAAATACAAATAATCTTGCATGAACAATTAGGTGTAAAAAAGTTGTTTTCCCGATGGATACCGCATTTGCTCTGTGAAGAGCAAAAAGTGGCTCGCGTTACTTGGTGCGTCAGAACTCTCGAAAGATTCCACGGAGGATCCTCAAATGCTGTATACAACATCGTATCAGGTGACGAATCCTGGATATATGCGTACGAACCCGAAACAAAAAACCAGTCACGAGTTTGGGTGTTCGAAAATGAGTTAAAGCCAACAAAAATTGTTCGTTCACGGAGTGTTGCAAAAAAAATGGTGGCCACGTTTGTCCGGCCATGTTGCAACTATTCCTCTTAAAGGACAAAGAACGGTTAATGCAGAATGGTACGCTAGCATTTGTTTGCCACAGGTCGTTTCTGAGCTCCGTAAAGAGAACTGCAACCGCCGCATCATCCTCCATCACAACAATGCGAGTTCTCACACCGCGCACAGAACAAAAGAGTTTTTAGAGCAAGAAAACATAGAATTTAGACCATCCGCCGTACAGCCCCGACCCTGCCCTAATGATTTCTATACTTTCCCTAAAATAAAGAATAAATTGCGTGGTCAGAGATTTTCATCGCCTGAAGAAGCTGTGGACAGCCTACAAAACGGCCATTTTGGAAACCCTAACTTCCGAATGGAATGGTTGCTATGATTGGTTCCATCGTATGGAAAAATGTGTCAAATTTCGCGGAGAATACTTCGGAAAAGAAATAAATACATTTTTAAATGGTGTCCTTGATTCCCGAAATTTTCAGTGCCGCCCGTACCAAGGCTTGACCCGTTTTTAATTTTAATAAAAAACAAAGTAACTAGGGTCTCATAAGTCGACAGAGTTGAGCGTCGCTCATACAAAATTTAAAAGTTACACCAGTTGTGACTATAAATATTTAGTTAGATTTATTAAGTTTATTTTAATTAATAAGTATTTGCAAACTAATTGAGTCCTTATTTTTTTCTGGTCTCTTCCAATTTGTGTCGTTAATTGTTGTGTCTTGTCTATACATGCACATTTCACCTGTGTACTTGAATGGTGTTATTGTCTGCAAATACACAAACGCTGTATATACTACGCTTCACTATTAAATCCTATATTAACACTTTGTGTAACTTTTTCGTTAACATACCAATTGTAAATATTATCCCGTTTCACCCGATTCTATTTTGCGATCCCCTCCTTGCAACGCTTTGCCAAATCCTATAGGTAAATTGGAAAAAGCTGGCAGGTCAACACAAGAATCAACTTGAGCAAGTTATTACGAAACTTGATGAACAGGTTCAAACTGTCACGGCTTCAACAAATGTAACACAAAAATCAATAAAAGGATTGGAAGCAGCAAAGAATAGAAGAAAGAAATATTACAGATTAGAAACGGAAGAGAAACCAATATTTCCACTTCAGCAAAAGAATTTCTATAACTATATAATGGATAATAAAGAGACGATAAAAACTATGACCCTATTGTCCATGTGCACTCAGAATATTAAGACGGTACTTATGAATAAGATTATTGAATTTTGATTTTTTAAATGTGTTAGGTTGGGTATATTAACAGTGTAAATTTATTATTTAGGATTTAAATGCATTAGTCAAGCGGTGGCGACCATATCATTATTTATGGAAGTGTGAAAAAACATTACGGCAACTATTGGCTTGGAATCTTAATGACTTTGAGATTTCCTTGAAACGACACAGTGAATTGGATGCAAAGTTAGCTACGGAACCAGATGTGTTGATTATTGGAAACTGTCTGGCTGTTTCTACTGAAAAACTGAAATTAGGTCTCTCCACAGAACTTAAGAGTAAGGATTTTTATAATATCTTTGATATGTATATAAAATATAAGTGAACATAATTTGATTGTATTCTGTAAAATGTTATAGATGGAACGTTTAGAATAAGCCAGGCTATGAGAAAGAAATATAAACGTGAAATGGACTATGTTTACGCGATAATGAATGATTTGGAGCGAAAATTGGAGAGGCCTATTCGAGATTTGGATGATGTTAGAACTGTTATGGAAACATTAAAGAAGATTAGAGAACAAGAAGTTGATATGGAGTTAAAAATTGATCCCGTTGAGGTGAGTTGCGAAACTAGAAACTGCTAGTCAATTTTTTAACAACACCAACAATTTAATTATTAAATTTAACTCTTAGGAAGCTTTCAATGTAATTACCCGGTACGACTTACCTGTGAACAAGCAGGATTTAGAGCAAGTTGACAATCTTAGATACACTTGGCAACAACTACAAGCTACTGCGCTAGCATCTCATGTGCAGTTGCTCAAGATGCAACCACAGTTTGAAAACGATTTGAAGAATAATTTAAACAAGTTCAGAGAAGACAACGCAGATTACTGTCATGAATATCGGCATGCTGGTCCGATGCAGGCTGGTCTCAGTCCCAGAGAAGCATCAGATCGTTTAATTTTATTCCAGGTAAAATATAAATAAATTATTTTATGAGGTTTTTCTTGCCATATCATTACAAATTATACATTCCTTATAATTTTCATCTATTTTTATAGAACCGATTTGATGGTATGTGGCGTAAATTGCAAACATATCAAAATGGTGAGGAGTTGTTTGGCCTACCTCATACTGAATATCCAGAACTTGCTCAGATAAGGAAAGAGTTGAATCTTCTGCAAAAACTTTATAAATTATATAACGATGTAATTGATCGTGTCAGTAGCTATTATGATATACCGTGGGGCGACGTCAATATAGAGGAGATAAACAATGAACTAATGGAATTCCAAAATAGATGTAGGAAACTTCCAAAAGGGTAAGTTGCGATGCTTAGTATAATTAATAATGATAATAATAATAATAATAAAATGTTTACATTTTATTCTTACCTTATTTAGAGAAGCTAATTGGCAAATGCCAACTGGTGCTAGGTGGTCAGTGTCGAACATAAAAGTCCAAGCAACTTATTCTTACTTTTTCTATCCTGAGTACAAGTACAAGTACAAGGGAAGCCTCAGTGCCGATAGTACATTGCCTGTGCTTCTTATCACACCGTTATATGAAAATATATATTTGTAAATACAGTTGGAGCAAGAAATTTAAACTGATTAATATCATATTTGTAGACTCAAAGAATGGCCGGCATTTTACGCTTTAAAGAAAACAATTGATGACTTTAATGATATGTGTCCTCTTCTTGAGCTGATGGCAAACAAAGCAATGAAACCTCGCCACTGGCAGAGAATAATGGAAGTTACCAAGTACATTTTTGAACTAGACAACGAGGACTTTTGTTTGAAAAATATTTTAGAGGCACCGTTACTTCAAAATAAAGAAGATATTGAGGTAAGTTTTGTAATTTTTTATGGTTTTGGCACAAAATCGGCCGGAATCGGAATGTCGGTGTCGTATTTGTTGCTGTACCTTAGCTACCTACCTTGGCTGATACAGACTCCAAAAAAAACTATAATGACGTGGTAAACGCAAAGTTTGTTAGTAGAAGATTCAGTTGACTATAAATTGTAAGCACAAAAAATTAAAGAAACACAAGTTAATTAAATTAAAGAAAGAATCGGAATGTCGGTGTCGTATTTGTTGCTGTACCTTAGCTACCTACCTTGGCTGATACAGACTCCAAAAAAAACTATAATGACGTGGTAAACGCAAAGTTTGTTAGTAGAAAGATTCAGTTGACTATAAATAATTGTAAGCACAAAAAATTAAAGAAACACAAGTAAACTAAAAAGTAAGTTGAATTCATAATCTAAAAATCTTACGTCTTAATCAGTTTGCAGCCTTGACAATAATTGTTTGCAAATAAATAAAGAAGAAAAGCTATCTAGATGACAGTTTTAATTTTTGAAGTCGGTTAATTTTTTTTATAAATTTTTTAAAAATCAAAAATTGATTTTGCTGAAAACACGCATCTTGAATACTAGGAGAGGATAAAATAGAGAGTATGTGTTAATAAAAATCAATAGTCGTTACGCATGCTCATTTCCGATCCTGCGTATTACAACTAATAATTATTGAGGAAATTTTAAATCTGGGCAAACTGTCCCATAATTATAAAAGCTTCATGACTTCATAATTATGATTTTGATGATAAAACTGTTCCAGTTCAGTAGTGTCAATTTGTGAAGACATTTTTGTTACGACAACGCTATCTGCGGTTATAAAGCGAATTCCGAAAGTTTGACATAATATTATGTCTAATTTTCGAATTTCACATTACCCCGGATGTCCATTTCGAGTTGCATAAATGATAGCGCTCCTACAAAAGCACAAACAGAAGTCCACGCTACCGGAACTCCTGCAAGGGCGACATTGAACATTCTTAGAGATGGCCACATGTAAACGAAAACAACAAAATAAAAAAGGACTGACAAAAGAGTTAGAGAGTAGATTCCGTTCCGTTCACAAAATCCTCCATGAATATTTAGCGGTCTTATGCCTGGTTCCTATATTTAAGAAACGATCCGCTTTAGTTATGAATAGTAGTTTAATATACGAGGCGTACGCTAAAATCGTTCCTATAAAAACGTCTTGTCAGAAAACTTACTGACAGCTTGTTAGTGATGGATTGGAGGTACGGAGATGACAGTCTAGGCGTTCCTATAAATTTTTGAAACGTCAAAGACTACTATTGGTAATGTCACTTGGTTATCCCCCGATTTCGGTCGGAATCGGTAAGGAGCAGTTGTATATTTCACCGTTTTCGCTGGAATTTTGAAATATCGAGTTCAGATAGTGATAGAGAAGTGATATTGTATCGAGTTCCAGTGATTCAGAAGAAGATAATAAGCGTGATATAATATATAATACCCGCGGGGGAGTGGGTCTTTTCTTTAACGCCGGGAAATGCTCTGAGGCATCCCGCGGGAGAGTGGGTCTCCCCACGCGGGTATGTGGGACTCGCTGCGCCCGACAGCTGGTAAATGGACGCAGCTCTACCCACTAAAACCCGGCGAGTGCCACCAATGCCGCCTTTGGTGAGGTGCCCCGGATCTAGAAAACAAACAGGGCACCTCGACGGCTAGTCAGTCCCGTAAGGGACCGACGCCACCTCCACAGAGGTTGTCCCGCACCACAGAACAACCCCTTCCAACGTCGGGACAGTACAATGGGGTGAGGTTCCCATCCTCACCCCTTGCCTCCTGCTCTTCTGTCCCCTCTTCTTATAAGAAGGGTACAAAGAGCCCCCTCGGCCCAATTAGCTTCGCCCAAGGTGCACCGCTCACCCTAGGTTACTGAGCCCCACCGCCACGACAAGGCCTGAACTAAAGGACAATGTTGTGTTGAATTTATTGATTTTGTTGACGTCACAAAATCAACCCGTTGCAGAATTCTGTTCTCCTGGTATGATGCAGATTGGCGGGAACGAACTTACTTCGTACCAGAACGTTCCGTAAACGTAGGTACGTTGTGGTGTTCAAATTTGTATCGTAAACAGAAGTAAGGCTGCGTTTCCTCCACCAGAGATGTGCGAGGATGCGTAGCGAGGAATGTGTTTTTGAAGAACCAATAGAATTGCTTCATTTACCTCTAGCCTCGCTTAGCACAGCTCTGGTTCAAACGGCTTAGTGGAGCGAGGTTTTTTTACGTACAAAACAAGCGAAAGAGTGTGCGAGAAATGTTTTACGAGAGATGTGTTGCGACTTGCGAGGAATGTGTTGCGAGGTTTGAGACATAGACGGTGTTTGATGGAAGTAGACGTGCGCATTTTTTTATGGATAATTGGAAAAAGAAGGTACAGTATTTAACAATTTGCAATGAAGAAATAGAAGACGGTTAACGGCGGAAGATAGACGACTGGGCCGATTTTAACGGGACTTTCACTGACAGATAGCTGATGTTATAAGGAGTAACTTAGGCTATAATAATAATCAGCATAGATCAGTAACCGGCTGTAAATCTAAGTTAATGCGGGCGAAACTGCGGGCAACAGCTATTTTAACTGACTTCAAAAAAAGAGGAGGTTCTCAATTCATCTGTATGTTTTTTTTGTATGTATGTGACACGATTACTCCGCCGTTTGTGCATGGATTTCGATGGTTATTTTTTTGTTTGAAAGCTGGTGGTGTTTCCAATTTGGTCCCATATTCATTTTATTAAGATCTGACAAGCCGTTTTTTAGTTATTCCCAATAATGCCTGTTTGGTTGGTTCCTTTTACCTCGACGATATCTCGATGATATGCTCATTTTATTACATGTCGATGTAACAATTATATAGGATGCTTTGGCACGAGGGCGGCACTAAAAATTTCGGGAATCAAGGAAGTGACACAACATTACTATTGCTTTATACTAAAAATGTATTTATTGCTTTTCGAAGTATTCTCCGCGAAATTTGACACATTTTTCCATACGATGGAACCAATCATTGAAGCAACCATTCCATTCGGAAGTTGGGGTCTCCAAAATGGCCGTTTTGTAGGCGTCCACAGCTTCTTCAGGCGATGAATATCTCTGACCACGCAATTTATTCTTTATTTTAGGGAAAGTATAGAAATCATTAGGGCTTAGGTCGGGGCTGTACGGCGGATGGTCTAATAATTCTTTGTTTTCTTGCTCTAAACACTCTTTTATTCTGTGCGCGGTGTGAGAACTCGCATTGTCGTAGTGGAGGATGATGCGGCGGTTGCAGTTCTCTTTACAGAGTTCAGAAACGACCTGTGGCAAACAAATGCTAGCATACCATTCTGCATTAACCGTTATTTGTCCCTCAAGAGGAATAGTCGCAACGTGGCCGGTTTTGGAGACAAACGTGGCCACCATTTTTTTTGCAACACTCCGTGAACGAACAATTTTTGTTGTCTTTAACTCATTTTCGAACACCCAAACTCGTGACTGGTTTTTTGTTTTTTTTTTGTTTCGGGTTCGTACGCGTATATCCAGAATTCGTCACCTGATACGATGTTGTATACAGCATTTGAGGATCTTGCGTGGAATCTTTCGAGAGTTCTGACGCACCAAGTAACGCGAGCCGCTTTTTGCTCTTCACAGAGCAAATGCGGTATCCATCGGGAAAACAACTTTTTTACACCTAATTGTTCATGCAAGATTATTTGTATTTGACTCATGCCAATGTCTAAAGTTGCCTGAATTTCGCGGTATGTCACATGTCGATCTTCCTCAATCAGCTTACGCACAGCATCAACGTTTTCTTCGGTGACTGCAGTTTTTGGACGACCTTGACGAAGATCATCACTGAGCTTGACACGTCCACGTTGAAATTCAGCAAACCAGCGATAAATTATGTACAAACTTTGCGTTTACCACGTCCGCGTCATTATAGTTACTTTTAGAGTCGGTGTCGTCTTTCTTGCTGTACACTACCTACCTACCTACCTTGGCTGACAGTTGACACCGACTCTAAAAGTAACTATAATGACGTGGAAAACGCAAAGTTTGTACATTAGTAGAAGATTAAGTTGATTATAAGTTGTAAGCACAAAAATTAAAGAAACTGTTATTTTATTACTTTTTAGTTTAGTATTTTTGAAGTCGGTTTTAATTTATTGTAAAATGTTTTTGTAATAATTTTATCAATGAGAAAAATGCTACAAATTATTGGCTAATCATAATTTAGAGCTTGGCTTGTAAATCAGCTAACTCATTTTTTAACCGACTTCAACAAAAAGGAGGAGGTTCTCAACTCGGCCGGTATTTTTTTTTAATGTATGTACACCGATTTCGCCGTCAATTGTGGACCGATTTTCAAAATTCTTTTTTTGTTTGAAAGGTATACTTGTCAAATGATCCCATGATAAGGAAACCAGGATCTGATGATGGCATCCCAGAGAAATCAAGGGAAACTTTCGAAATTCGTAGAAACAACAAGTGCACTTAATATATTTTTAAATAAGCATTTTAAAGCACTTCAATTTAATGAAGGTCTAGAGTCGATCTAATGCTGGAGCTGGAAGACAGTCGAGCTTTACAGCTTTTGTTGGGCAAACTTCATACGGTTAAATATGCCAAAATGTCTATCTCTGTATGTATTTATTTAATGAATCATTAAAAATTAATAAATAAAAATTTTTAAACAAAAATTATAACCGACTTCAAAAAATATAATAACTAAAAAGTTATAAAATAATTGCGTTTCTTTAATTTTTGTGTCTACAACTAATGATCATCTTGTACTTCTACTAATGTACAATTTTTGCGTTTACCACGTCATTATTGTTACTTTTGGAGTCGGTGTCTGCTAAGTTAAATAGGTAGTAGATCAGGTACACGGTCATCCGTCACCGGTGTCGTATTTGCTGCTGTAGGTACCTAACTACCTTGGCTGACACCGACTCCAATAGTAACAACAATGACGTGGTAAACGCATTAATTGTACATTAGTAGAAGTACAAGATGATTATTAGCTGTAGACACAAAAATTAAAGAAACGCAATAGTTTATAACTTTTTAGTTATTTTATTTTTTGAAGTCGGTTATAATTTTTGTTTAAAATTTTTATTTGTCAGGTTATGTTATTGACACTTAAAAGAAAATAATACTCTATATTCTATCTAATAATAATATCTCTATATCTAATAATAATATAATCTAATAATAATAAATAATACAAAAGAAAATTAATTTTAAATTGTATTGTACCAAAGTATATTTATATATACTTTTATCTTTATAATATATAAAAATCAATGCCACTTTTCGTTGTAATTTTATAACTCAAGAACGGGCTCACTAATCCCAACCAAATGTTTAGGCTTTGTTCGGACTATTTAGTAGATGGTTTATGTGAAGTTTGCACAAAATCGGTCGAGCGGTTCTTCATTTAACACATTTTTTTATTTTTTTTATTTCACTTTATACGTAGCGAAGCACGTACCGGGCCGCTAGTGTTGTATAATAAATAATAAAATTTTCTCGGTCTACATCTTGTTTTGACATTTGAAAATTCTCGCCAATTCTTTCAACGCTCACTGCGACCCACCTCTTGGGTCGTCGTGAGCTCCGCGCGTAATTCATGACGTCATTGATGACGTTTTCGCTGCGATCACAACGACCGTAGTCGCCACGTGGACACTTCCCCTTCTGAGGGGAAAGTAGGGTCCAGAGGGGAAGAGAAAGGGAAATCAAGAAACAATAATTTCGTTTCGTTGAAATTATCTTTTAATTTGAACTTAAATAACTAAAAAAAATTTAAACAAAAATTAAAACCGACTTCAAAATTAAAAAAAAAGTAATAAAATAATTTCCGTAATCTTTGTGCCTACAATTTATATTCAACTTGTTCTTCTACTAATATACAATCTTTGCATTTACCACGTCATTATTGTTACTTTTGGAGTCGGTGTCAGCCAAGGTAAGTAAGGAGGTAGGTACATCAACGAATACGACACCGGCTTCAAAAGTAACAATAATGACGTGGTAAATGCAAAGATTGTATATTAGTAGAAGAACAAGTTGATTATAAATTGTAGGCACAAAGATTACGGAAATTATTTTATTACTTTTTAGTTTTTTTTTAATTTTGAAGTCGGTTTTAATTTTTGTTTAAAAAATTTTTATTTCTTAATTTTTAGTGATTGCAAAATTCGATAACTGATTTTATTTGTCTGAAATATGGGTAGAACTATTAAACGCGTTGCTCAGATTAGATAGCGCTGTATTAATGAGATGAACGTAGAAAGGGTTTAAATCATTACATAACAAATGCAAAAACCGAAATGGAATTGTGTAAAACTTTATATACACATAATTGAAAGCAATCACGGCAGATTTGCTGCTATTCATTAAATAATTCTGTTATATATAGGTATAGAACATCACCATCACCAATATGTAGGTATAGAATGGATATTATGATGACCTTGAAATACTATGATGCGCTTCCAAGGCAGTTGTTTTTTGTTCATTTAACAACGACAAGTAATAAAATTACATGATTTTGGCATAATATTATTTACCGTATGAAGTAAGCCCAATTAAAGCTGTAAATCGTCGAGGATTCCCCTCGACTGTGTATGGTCTCCATCATCACACCTGTAATGGCGCTTATACCCAATATGGGTGCAAAGTTCTCATCAATTTAAATTAATTAAGTCCAAACACAAGGTAGCTACTGTAAACTGTTGAGGAGTTCCCTTAATTGTCATTTGTCTTCATCATCAGACCCTTAATGACAGTCACAACACATCTAAGTGTAAAGTTCTCATCATTACAAATTAATCAAGCCCAAACACAAGGTTACTGATGTAAATCGTCGAGGAGTTCCCTCGACTGTCTTTCGGCTCCAGCATCAGATCGACTCTAGACCTTCATTAAATTGTAGTCCTTTAAAACACTTTACAGAAAATATATCAAACGCACTAGTCGCCCCTATGATTTTCGAAAGTTCCCCTCGATTTCTCTGGGATTCCATCATCAGATCCTGGTTTCCTTATCATGGGACCATTTGGGAAGTATACCCTTTAGAACAAAAAAATAATTTTTCAAATCGGTCTAGCCATCTTCGAGTAATCAGGTAACATACATAAAAAAAAATATAAAAAAAAAAGATTCCGACAAATTGATAACCTCCTCCTTTTTGAAGTCGGTTAAAAAAAGGTTTATAGAAAAAACGAACTTTCTTATTAGTCTTATTAAAAGTGAAGGTGTGCAATCGTAAAAATATTGGGTAGGCTGACAAACGAAAGACAGTTTCTACATTGATGATTTATTATTGAGTTACAACAGAACGTTGCATAAATATCATGCAGCAAAAAAAACTGACGTAAAATAAAATTTTCTAGTGAGGTTAGAACGCTACATCGATACGGTTTTAAACCGGGAAAACAGGAGTTTTAAAGAAATATTTTCAAAGTGACGTCATATTAAGTCATATATTTAAATACTAGCAATAACCGCTTTTTACATATATTCCTCTAGTGTTGTCACAATATTATATACATTTATTATATTTATTTTTTATTCCTCTAGGGTTGTCACAATATTATATATATCAGTTTTTTGTAGCTCTGAGTATTTTTTTTCTTTCCTTTTTTTCTTTAAATGAAAAGCATCTAGAAAAAATATAAGTAACGAAACACTTAAACAATCAAAATAAAAAGAGACAGTGTATGGCAGTTCGGGAGATGCCCGCCCCACCCTCATCACGCAAGCCCCGCACGATTGTTCTGTCTAGACGCGTCCGTTGGCCTACTGTATCACTTTGCTTATACTGTGCTATAATATTAAAATAAATGTTAATACTTACCAGTTAGTTTATCTTGGCGATGTAAATCGTTGGCTGGGAGCAGAAAAAAGTCACAAGGTGCCAGGTCGGGACTGATGGCTCATAAGTTCTACGTTTATCACCTTCAAAAATTCGTTTGTCTGTCTGGCCGTATGGGAACTAGCATTGTCGTGATGCAAGATGATACAGCATTTACGGTTATTGTAACGCAGTTCGTCAATAACTTCTGGCAAATGAAATTGATACGACCGCGCTTAAATTCCGCAAACCATGGTGCTTCATCGCCAAAAGCAGATTGAAGCCGAAGTGAGGCTCTGCTGAACTGTCAAATTACCTTTTAATTATTAATTAAGTAAAAAAATTCCCGTGTTAAATCCGTTTTAATAATAAATTGTTTAGATTGTAGGATTCACTTTGTTTCAATTTCATTTTTTGCCGTGACAACGTCTTATAATTCGATGGAGCCGACTGCAAGAACGAAAAAACATGACGCATGCGGCGTTACCTCGCTCTGATTCGTTCCATTTTCTTATGACGTTGTCACGTTCAACTATCGTCAGTAAACCGACTTTAAACAAAACCGATTTTTTGACGTGACAACGTCTTATAAATCGATGGAGCCGGCTGCAAGAACGAAAAAACATGACGCATGCGGCGTTACCTCGCTCTGATTCGTTCCATTTTCTTATGACGTTGTCACGTTCAACTATTGTCAGTAAACCGACTTTACACAAAACCGTTTTTTTGACGTGACAACGTCTTATATTTCGATGGAGCCGGCTGCAAGAACGAAAAAACATGACGCATGCGGCGTTACCTCGCTCTTATTTGTTCCATTTTCTTATGACGTTGTCACGTTCAACTATCGTCAGTAAACCGACTTTACACAAAACCGATTTTTTGACGTGACAGCGTCTTATAATTCGATGGAGCCGGCTACAAGAACAAAAAAACATGACGTATACGGCGTTACCTCGCTCTGAGGCGTTCCATTTTTCTTATGACGTTGTCACGTTCAACTATCGTCAGTAAACTAACTTTACAGACAACCGATTTTTTTGTTTTGCTTTTTTCCTCTACGTTGTCCCGGAGAAATCGCTTGCGTTGCGATAATCTTTCCTTCCTTTGTGCCTATAAGTTTTTATATTGAAGGTTATTATGTGACTTATATGCACGATAAAGTATATTTCTTCTTCTATTTTATTTGTCATATCAAATTTTCGCACTTCCTATACCCCAACGAATCAAGTGGAACGAAGACGCTTTCACTTTTCTGATGCCCTAGTACATTGTTTCACGACCCGGATGTATTGTCGCGTAGTGAACGATCCGGATTTGCAACCGGACAAAAATATGTTTAGTAAGTCCCTGTCTGATACGACAACGATATATCGTAGCGATTTGACGTAAATGACTTCTTAAAAGGAAGTAATTTAGTAATCATATAAATTAATTTAACGATTTGAAATTTTCCCTAAAAGATTAGGATCTTATCGTAGGTAGCATTTTACTTGTTGTTCTTTACTTTTCTTATTCCACTTAAGCAAACTTCATTTTTATAACTCTGTCTCTTCCACCTCACGGATCATTATTAATTACCATCTTGCGATACTTGCACGTACAGCAAGCGTTGTGAACGAACGATTGCTCCAACTTATCCATCCAGACACTACGACTAAACTGTGCGAACGCGATCGACAACAATTTATCGAATAGATTTTAAACTGCCTCGATCGTTTGCGCCAACCAGAAAAATATGAGACAATTTTCGTACACGTTCTCTATAATGTTTACGCGAATTTCATTCATTATAATGAAACAATTTTTAACTTAACAAACCGCGATAAATCCGTAAAAATTGTTTTTTTAGTTTTATAATATTATCATTTTAATTTTATAAGTTTAATAGTAGAAGTTAATCAAATATTGTTAATGATCTTTTGTTATCGACATGATTATGACCAGTTTTTACTTTTCAATATATAGTTAAAAATGTACTATCCAATGATCTGACCGAATAACTAAATTACTTAATTACCGCATATTTCGGTTACCGAATACCTGTTATGTGATAGGGATGGCTTTCGGCTACATCATGAAAATTCTTATTTAGTAAGGTTATTTATTTCAAGTATTTGATTATTTAGGATATATGTATATCAGCTATGAAGGAGAAGGATATTGAAGCGAAATTGCGACAAGTCACAAATGAATGGTCGGTCCATGAGCTCACATTCCAAACTTTCAACAATCGCGGAGAACTACTGCTGAGAGGCGATACCACTGCCGAAACTATCGGACAACTGGAGGACAGTTTAATGATCTTAGGTTCCCTGTTATCCAACAGGTAACTTAAAACTATATGTAATAATGTAACTTAAAAATATATATATACTCTGTAATGCTGGCAATTTAAGCGATTTTTTTTTTTCGCCGGGAAATGCTCCATCATGAGGCATCCCGCCTGGGGAGTGAAGACCCACTGGTCTTCCCAGGTGGGTATGTGGGACTCGCTGCGCCCGAAAGATGGTAAGTGAACATAGCTCTACCCACTAAAACCCGGCGAGTGCCACCAGTGCCGCCTTGGTGAGGTGCCCCGGATCTGTTAAGCTAATAGGGCACCTTGACGGCTAGTCAACCCCGCAAGGGATCGACGCCACCTCCACAGAGGGGTTGTCCAGCACCACAGAACAACCCCTCCCTACGTCGGGACAGTACAATGGGGTGAGGTTCCCATCCTCACCCCTTGCCCCCTGCTCTTTTGTCCCCTCTTCTTATAAGAGGGGTACAAAGAGCCCCCTCGGCTCAATTGGCTTCGCCCAAGGTGCTGGGCTCACCCTAGGTTACTGAGCCCCACCGCCACGACAAGGCCTGAACCATGGTGGGGCTTATTTGCGAATTTAATACAAATAAATGAATGCAAATTCTTTATTATCAAATAAAGCACAGTTGTACAAAGACAGCAGAGATGGAGAATTCGTCACATTACGTTTTGCTACCAAATGTTCGTGTATTTGTCATTTAGCTGACACATGTAATTGGTCGTATTTGCCTGTATCTGCATATTTGCCTCTACCTCATATATTTGTCCAAATACAATAACCGACCACAAACTAATAAACACAAAAAATAAGCGAACACAAATACCCATGTGAAGTGCCAGCATAATTATTCGTCTTCTCAGTCAACATAATAAATAACACAATATTGTACTATGTCTGCTATTTACCACAAATAAAAAATAAGTGTCTGTGTAATTCGAGACCGTATCAAAAATCTATCTCTATCAACTAATTATTGTAAGTGATATTTTGCTTATCTGTGCACTTTTTCGACTTTATAAACAATATTTTTCCAGGTACAATGCACCATTTAGGAAACAAATACAACAATGGCTTTACGATTTACAAAGCACCAATGAAATCCTTGAACGATGGCTTCTCGTTCAGAACATGTGGGTATATCTCGAAGCAGTATTCGTAGGAGGAGACATTGCCAAGCAATTGCCAAAAGAGGCGAAGCGTTTCTCAAAAATAGACAAATCCTGGCAAAAAATCATGCAAAGAGCCCACGAAACGCCGGGTGTAGTGTCTTGTTGTGTGGGCGATGATCTTCTTAGACAACTTTTGCCGCATCTACAAGAACAATTAGAACTTTGTCAGAAGAGTTTGAGTGGATATTTAGAAAAGAAGAGAACTATGTTTCCCCGCTTCTTCTTTGTGTCAGATCCAGCGCTACTGGAGATTCTCGGACAAGCTTCTGACTCCCATACCATACAAAATCATTTATTGTCCATATTTGATAATATCCGCTATGTGAAGTTTCACGACATAGGTGAGTTATATTTATAACAGATTTATAGTTATCTATACACATTTTCACCTATCTCTTCTCACCGTCTTTTCTTAAACTTGTATAATGAAATAAGAAAAGAGAACAACATAATATATACATACTAGTAACTACTAACTACAATCAACCAACCAGATGGGGCGACAGTCTCCGTGCGGGGCTTGGGGTGGCAGTGCGGGGGAATCGACCGTCTTAGCGTTCATTTAAAGATACATATATCTATAGCAGTGGAAGGAAAATGGTTGATAAGGATTATCATATACAAGCTGTTGCCTGCAGCTTCGCCCGCGTTACTCAACTCCTGTTAGTCACAGCGTGATGTTATATAGCCTATAGCCTTCCTCGATAAATAAGCTATCTAACACTGAATTTTTCCAATCGGACCAGTAGTTCCTGGGATTAGCGCGTTCAAACAAACAGACAAACTCTCTCAGCTTTATAATATTAGTATAGATTTCGAATTTCAGAATATAATAAGATGATTGCGATCGTTTCATCTGAAGGAGAAGAAATTAAATTGGAAAGACCGGTCCGCGCAGAGGGCTCCGTAGAGACGTGGTTGACCTCGTTACTCCAATCAGCTCAAGGCAGCTTGCACTCGATCATACGTAACGCTGTAGCGGTTATCAACGATCCCACTTTCAATCTATTACTGTTCCTAGACAAAATGCCAGCGCAGGTATGTCTTTTTTTACGCCGGGAAATGCTCTGAGGCATCCCGCGGGTATGCGGGACTCGCTGCGCCCGAAAGTTGGTAAGTGGACGCAGCTCTACCCACTAAAACCCAACGAGTGCCACCAATGCCGCCCCTGGTGATGTGCCCCGGATCTGTTGAGCAAACAGTCCCTCGGGAGACCGACGCCACCTCCACAGAAGGGTTGTCCCGCACCACAGAACAACTCCTCCCAACGTCGGAACAGTACAATGGGGTGAGGTTCCCGTCCTCGGCCCTTGCCCCCTGCTCTTTTGTAAGAGCCCCCTTCTCTTCTTATAAGAGAGTAAAAAGAGCCCCTCGGCTCAATTTGCTTCGCCCAAGGTGCTCGGCTCACCCTAGGCTACTGAGCCCCACCGCCACGACAAGGCCTGAACCATGGTGGGGAGCGCAGGTATGTCTATTATGAACTTATTTTCGGAGAAAAGCAAAATCTGTTTGGCAAAAACAATAAGTATTAACGGTACTCATATAGACAGATGCAACATATTAATATTAAGTGGATTCAGAATGCTAAAATATATGTAATGAAACGAATGGTACAACGAAAATGAATCTGTATTCATTCATTTATCATCCATTCATTAGCTTTGCATACTTACCACTGTAGGTATTGACAGGTTTACTTTTTTAACAGGTTGGCCTATTAGGCATTCAGATAATTTGGACAAGGGATTCCGAGTTGGCTTTGATGCAAGCTCGACAGGATAAAAAGATTATGATGGAAACCAATAATAAATTCTTGGAACTCCTCAATACGTTGATAGACCAAACTACGAGGGATCTGTTGAAGATAGACCGTATCAAGTTTGAAACGCTCATTACGATACATGTACATCAAAGGGACATTTTTGATATGCTGGTAAGATTTACTTTTAGAATTATGTAGAGCAAGAATATTTGTTGAGTTAGTTATAATGGAATATGTAAATTTTTTTTATCACAGGGTGATATGACCCGGAGAACGGTATGAATGCTGCTGCGCCGATTTTAATGAATTTTTCCAAACTGTGTGCAATTTGGTACCACTGATGATGAGCATGAGGGAGATATGATAGTTTTGTCTACGGTAGGCGCTAGGGCCTATAGTGTTTGATAGTGATTTTAATATACTATTATAATAAAAAAATACTATGTAATATACCTAACATTTTTAACTAATACCTGCAGAAAAATTCCACCAACACCATCTCGATTTTCAGAAATCCACAACAACTCTATTTTTACAGCATTTCCTGCCTCGCACGACGAATATATCAACTGCCATCTATGGTGTTTCCGAACCGATACGACTTAGGGACCTTCAAGAAAAGAGCATACTCATATTTGAAAGGTCGGCAACGCATCTGCTAACCCTCTGGTGTAGCGGTGGATGTCGCTTTCACTTACAATCAGGTGAACCGACTGTCCGTTTGCTCCCTCTCCTATAAAAAACTATTATACCACATCATACGCGAGGGGAAAAAAATAAGACAAAGCTCTTTCTACCTGTATCACATTTACATCCTTCTTTTCGATATGCTATAGCCTATAACATATCTATATTCGTTATTTTAGTGTCGTTTAAATGTTCGATCTGCAAACGACTTCGAGTGGCTAAAACAGTGCCGTTTTTACTTCAAAGAGGACGCGGACAAAACGTGGATATCCGTAACTGACGTCACGTTCACGTATCAAAATGAATACTTAGGCTGTACTGAGAGGCTCGTCATCACACCGTTAACTGACAGGTGAGATATAGATACAAATATGATGAATCAGCTAAAGAGTATTTTATAATTAGGATCTTACACATTCCTTTGATATTTCATACACATTTCATTAATTTATAAAGGTAATTTTAGTGCAGATGAACTTCGGGATGAACAACTTAAATGATTTCTTCTTATTATTTTACGTTGGCTCGCTGAAGGATTTGACAATAGACTAAAATTGTTTAAAATACCATTTGTCAATAACAAATATAGGTCCTTTATAAACTGCTTGGAAACTAGATATACGTAATTGTATTTGAGTGCGCAATATTTTTTTTCTCAATTGCATGCTGACTTTTCATCCAAAGCTCATACCAATTTTTATCGGATCAATTTTCATCATTAGATGTTAATTAAAATTCTGGACACTTACACAATTTGTACATATCATAAACAGGTGCTACATAACTCTGGCCCAAGCTTTAGCGATGAGTATGGGTGGAGCTCCTTGTGGACCTGCAGGTACAGGCAAGACTGAGACAGTGAAGGACATGGGTAAAACCCTCGCTAAATACGTCGTAGTGTTCAATTGTTCCGATCAGATGGATTATAGGTATGTTCTTAGAGACCTTGTAAACGTGGCGCTCTTAAAAGTCCGTCCGCTGCTGGACTCTCTTTAAATAAACGCCACTACAGCGAATCCCATAGGTTTTATTATAGTTTTATTTTATTTTGAAATCCATCTATATAACTGATAAAAGTTAGAAAAAAAATACACATACTTAGGAATATTTTCATTATACCTTCTCATTTCAACTAACACTATTTATTATTCGTTATTCCACTAACATTTATTTTTTCACCAGAGGCCTAGGTCGAATCTACAAAGGCTTGGCTCAGTCAGGTTCCTGGGGATGTTTCGATGAGTTCAATCGTATCGAACTTCCCGTCCTATCAGTCGCTGCACAGCAAGTGGCTGTCGTTCTGGGTGCAAAGAAGGAGAAGAAAAAGTCGTTCCTTTTCACGGACGGAGACATGTCCGATATGTGTCCAGAGTTTGGAATATTTATTACAATGGTAAAGTCAATATGGAACCTATTAAATTTAAAGTATATAAATCTTTTGATACATTACAGTTTCATTTAATATTGATAACAAATGATAATATTATCATCCATATTTTTATAATATTTGTATAAACTTGCTTCGCTTATTTAAATCTCTACATGTAAAAACTTTCGTTGGTATATTATTCTTCATTTACAGAATCCGGGGTACGCTGGTCGTAAAGAACTACCTGAAAACTTGAAGATACAATTTCGCACGGTCGCAATGATGGTGCCCGATCGACAGATAATTATAAGAGTGAAGCTAGCCTCGTGCGGCTTCCTCGAAAACATTACTTTGGCTCGAAAATTTTATACTCTTTATAAATTGTGCGAGGAACAGCTTACCAAACAAGTAAACATAATATATTTCTTAATATATAGCACGAGATTCCAGCCATATATTCATTCAAACATTTAACAACACTTATATTTCTTTTACATTAATATTAATTAAAAAGCGTACCTGAAGAACTCTTAAAATTACAATATACAAATATATTTTAGGTCCACTACGATTTCGGTCTTCGTAACATACTTTCAGTTCTCCGAACTCTTGGTGCAGTGAAGCGAGTGAATTCGAAGGACAACGAGAGCACTATAGTGATGAGGGTTTTGAGAGATATGAATCTTTCCAAATTAATTGACGAAGATGAACCACTGTTCATTTCACTGGTGGCGGATTTATTTCCAAATCAAGTTTTGGAGAAGACGACGTATCCGGAATTGGAAGAGGCGATAAAGAAACAAGTAGATCAGAATGGATTGATATACCATCCACCATGGGTGTTAAAAATAATACAAGTAAGCACTAAATAAGATTTGAATGCCTTCATTTTGTTTACTAACTATTTGTATTTGAACTGAAATCAATTCTTAGTATAAAGGTACAAGTTCGTAGCTGACTACACGCAGCAACAGCAGACGACGTGTTGCTGCGAGACTATATATTGGTTTATATGTATTTTTATGAAATTCCTCCGTAGTTAGCGACGCGAAGCTAGCAACGCGATATCGAGTGACCGACGAGACTTTAGTCCGTCTGCAGACCAGTAATGCCACTGGCGAACAAGTCAGACATCTTGTTCCACGGAACACTCGGAACTAAATGGTAACTGGATGCCATCTGCGATTGCCGCCTGCAGTCGGGTTCGAAATCATGTCTGCCGCGACAGAACGCAATGACGTGTCGTCGTGACATGAAGCGACGATACGTCATCTGCTGTTACTACTGCGTGTAGTTGGATACCAAATTGTACCTGAATGCACAAAATATTTTCGTGTCTACTTTTTTAAAACCTGGACTTGAAATGGACCTTTGAAAATCAATTAAAATAGCACTCAAGTCATTTTCGTCACATTTAAGACTAGATTAAGTCAGTGGAACAACTGTCCAGTACGTGAAAACCGTGTCGTACGATAAATGAGATAATTAGGTATATTAGGTTGAGCTTAAAGAGTCTAATTTTAATTCAGTTAAGGATCGGTTGATAATTGCGAAATCACTTGAAAGCCGGAAATTTTCAACCTATTCAATATAAAATTATTATATATTTCAGTTGTACGAAACACAACGAGTGCGACACGGTATCATGACCCTCGGTCCACCCGGCGCTGGTAAGACTACCTGTATTCACACTATAATGAATGCTCTCTCTGAAACAGAAAACCCTCACAGGTTGGTAATTTATATTCTTAAATCCATACAAGTAATTTCATTTGAGGGAAATCTCACCTTTTACCTAAGCTGTTGGTCAGAATATTATCTGACAGTGTTTGCCAATGTGTGTTGTTGTTTATATAAAAAAAGGTAATGATAATTATAACAAACATACGTTCGGAATATTCTAAACCCAAGTTTACACGAGGGAAACTTTCTTTAATTTGTATCGATGCAATGTAAGTAATTAAATCTTTCAAAATGTATGCTTTTCATTCTTGTTTTTATCAATAGGGAAATGCGAATGAATCCAAAAGCAATAACAGCAGCGCAAATGTTCGGGAGACTCGATGTTGCAACAAACGACTGGACCGACGGCATCTTCTCGGCTCTATGGAGGAAAACTCTCAAAATCAAAACCGGAGAACATATATGGTTGGTCCTAGATGGACCGGTAGATAGTATTTGGATTGAAAATTTGAATTCCGTACTAGATGATAATAAAACGCTTACCTTAGCTAACGGAGATCGTCTCACTATGTCACCAACATCAAAGATTATATTTGAGCCCGAAAATATCGATAATGCATCTCCTGCTACTGTTTCGAGAAACGGTATGGTGTATATGAGTTCTTCGGGCTTAGACTGGGGACCAGGTAATAATTCAAAATTAGAATTAACTATTATTTACCAGCAAACTCAACTTATTAGCTATAAATTTTATGAGCTTTTTTATAATTAGTTACTAACTTACGTAATTGCATGCGTTACTGTAGTGGTCCATAACGCTCTAATAGTGAAATTAGTATCGCTAATATATAGCTCTAAAATTAGAATGGTAAATTGACATAATTTTAAAAAAGCTCTAGAAAATTTATGATTTAGATTACGATTGCATTGGTTTTAAATTAAGCAATTTTTATCATTATCAATTAAATAATTTAAATCTTTTTCAGTCCTTGGTTCATGGCTAAAAACAAGATCACAAAGAGAAATAGAGGTGTTTAGTGATTTATTTGAGAAAACATTTCCACCAATATACACTTGGTGCACACAAAACTTAATTTTCAGTATGCGCGTGCTTCAGAGTAATATTATTCTGCAAATGCTCAACATTCTGGAAGGATTGGTGCCTCCACAAGTCGTCGAAACTGAAGACCAAACAGCAAGTAAATCAGTCAATGGTGATATGGATGATGATGAGGAAAAAGAGAAAGTAGAAGAGATTGTACTCTTTACTCATGAACAATTACACAAAGTTTATATATTTAGTTTAGTTTGGGGCTTTGGATCTCTTCTAGAAAGTGAAGATAGAATACGATTTGATAAATATATCAAAACTACTTTCAGTGAAGAACTTAGCCTTCCTAAGCACCCTAACAATAAACCTAGTCTACTTTTTGATTTCTATGTTAAACATCCAGGAAAATGGGAGCTATGGGATGATTTAATAACAAATTATCAATATCCCGATTCGTCTACGCCTGATTATTCAAATATTTTGGTCCCTATTGTAGACAATGTCCGTATAAACTATCTAATTCATTGCATAGCTAAGCAAGATAAAGCGGTATTACTATTAGGTGAACAAGGCTCAGCAAAAACGGTAATGATGAAGGCATATATGAAAAATGCTAATCCCGAACAATTTATGGGACGTTCTTTTAATTTTTCATCTGCTACTAGTCCATATCAATTTCAAAAAACTATAGAATCTTACGTAGAAAAAAGAAGCGGCATGACGTTTGGACCACCCGGAGGGAAGAAAATGCTTGTTTTTATAGATGACATTAATTTACCTCAGATAAATGAGTGGGGAGATCAAGTTACGAATGAAATTGTACGTCAAACCATGAGCATGGGTGGGTTTTACAGCTTAGAAAAGCCTGGTGATTTTACGACCATTATTGACATTCAATTTTTAGGAGCAATGGGACAGCCAGGTAAATTTGAAATCCATGTTAGATTTGGGTTTGTAAACAAAAATAATTAACTTAACTTTATACTTTTTAGGGGGTGGTAGAAATGATATTCCTGCTAGATTGAAAAGACAGTTTGCAATATTTAACTGTCCTTTGCCAAACAATGATTCCATTGATAAAATCTTCAAAGTTATTGGAGAAGGACATTACAATGCTAAAAGAGGTTTTACTATTGAAGTAAGGACACTTATTAAAAAAATAATTCCACTTACGCGAGAACTATGGTCCAGAACAAGAATAAAATTACTACCGACACCAGCCAAATTCCATTATGTATTTTCTTTACGAGATTTGTCTAGAGTGTGGCAAGGAATGGTTGGAACATTACCAACAGTAATTGAATCAGAAAAATGCTTGATGCTTCTATGGAAACACGAATGCTCGAGAGTTTTCTCTGATCGTTTCACACATCAAATGGATAAAGACTGGTTCAATAAGGAATTATTTGACATAGCAGGTGAATTATTAGGACCAGAATACAAAAAGATGATGGAAAAAGATCCTGTGTTCGTAGATTTTATGAGGTATTCACTAATTCATACTAATATTATAAATGCTAAAGTAACTCGGTCTGTTAACTTTCAAGTCCCGAATTCTGAAAAATAATGCTTTAAGATAATCATATATCCGGAGACGACTGTAAGTCTAAATTAACGCGTACTGAGTTGAGGGCAAAACCTGTTATAACATAATATTTTTGTAAGTTTTATTTCAGTATATACTTTATTTGATTTATATTTACATGTACCATCAGAGATGCTCCAGAACCAACTGGCGAAGAGGGTGAGGATGCAGATATGGAGTTGCCAAAAGTTTATGAACCTGTATTTGACTACAGTGAATTACGTGATCGCTTAGACATGTTCCTCTCACAATTTAATGAAATGGTTCGCGGTTCTGGAATGGATTTGGTTTTCTTTCCTGATGCCATGCTCCATCTAGTGAAAATATCAAGGGTGATAAGACACCCCCGAGGAAATGTGATGCTTGTTGGAGTAGGGGGATCTGGAAAACAGTCTTTAACAAAACTTTCCACTTTTATTGCGGGTTACCGTTCATTTCAAATTGCTTTGACTCGATCATATAATGTAGGAAATTTCCTAGAGGATTTAAAGTTGCTGTACAGGTCTTGTGGAGTTCAGGGAAAAGGAACAACGTTCATTTTTACGGATTTAGATATAAAAGAAGAAGGTTTTCTTGAATATCTAAATAATATATTATCATCTGGAGTAATTTCTAATTTATTTACCAAAGATGAACAGCAGGAAATAATTTCGGAACTAACACCGATCATGAAACGTGAAAATCAAAAACGGACTTTGACCAATGAACTAGTAATGGAGTATTTCCTAAACAGAACATGTCAAAATCTACATGTCGTCTTATGTTTTTCACCCGTAAGTATTTTTACAAAATATGTATTAAGATCGGTCGTTTATTTCAAAATATAGATTTATTTCATTTGTTGCCAGCAATTCATTTTTATTTTATCGAAATTTATTCCTTTAGTAATTTCTATGTCATTTAATATCTTAAGTTGTTTTTTAACTCTAGGTAAGTGAAGCCTTTAGATATCGAGCATTACGCTTTCCCGCGCTAATATCAGGATGTACCATAGATTGGTTTCAACCTTGGCCAAAAGACGCTCTAGTTTCTGTTGCTGATCATTTTTTGGCTGGTTTTGAAATTGAGTGTACGAAAGAAGTGAAAAAAGAACTCGTAACAGTGCTAGGAACAATCCAAGATGTGGTTTCAACTGTATCGACAGAATATTTCCAAAGATTCCGACGGTCATCACATGTGACCCCAAAATCTTATCTAAGTTTTATAGGTGGTTACAAAACGATATATCAAATGAAACAAAAAGAACTTGGTGATGGTGCTCTAAGAATGGACACAGGTTTGGAAAAACTACGAGAAGCTTCTATATCAGTAGAAGTATTGAAGAAAGATTTGGCTATTATGGAGCAAGATTTAGCATTAGCCTCTGAAAAAGCAGATCGAGTATTATCAGAAGTAACTGAAAGAGCAATGCAAGCTGAAATAGTAAAAAATCAAGTACAAATCGTGAAGGAAAAAGCTGAAGCATTAGTTGCTTTTATAGCAGAAGAAAAAGAAAAAGCTGAAATAAAATTAGAAGCAGCTAAGCCTGCGTTGGAAGAAGCAGAAGCTGCTCTTAATACTATTAAGCCAGCACATATTGCTACTGTAAGAAAGCTAGGTCGACCACCTCACCTTATCATGAGAATAATGGATTGCGTTTTAATACTTTTTCAACGTAGATTACATCCTCTTATATCAGATACCGCAGCACCATGTCCAAAACCTTCGTGGGCGGAGTCTTTAAAGGTAAACTTTGGAATAGAATTTCTAACATAACGATATTTGTAATGACAAAAGGGTAAACTTATATTTATTATTTGGCCGACTTACTATGTTAAATATGAATATAATTGGTAAGTACTTTTCAATCAATTTTAAAAACAGACATATTAGGTATGTAAATTTTGGGTACCAGATATAATTTTTAAGCTCAAACATTAAATATTACTTCATTTTTTAGATGATGGCAAGCACAACATTCTTACTTCAATTGCAAAACTATCCAAAAGACATTATAAACAATGAGATGGTGGAACATTTAAATCCGTACTTTGAAATGGAAGATTACAACATGGATACAGCAAAAAGAGTGTGTGGAGACGTTGCGGGCTTACTTTCATGGACAAAAGCAATGGCTTTCTTCCACAGCGTTAATAAGGAAGTTTTACCCCTTAAAGCATCGCTAATGCTGCAAGAGGCGAGACTTAAAGTAAATCATATTCCTAATTTGTTCTTTTCTTACATGTACTTACCCACACATCATTCGATTATTAATTATTAATATTTTGATTGTAGGTAGCTATGGAAGACTTAGCTTCAGCAGAGAGACAATTGGAAGAAAGGGAAATGTCTTTGCGGAAGGTCAAGGAACAATATGAAACTGCAGTTTCAGAAAAACAACAACTGACAGATGCTGCTAATGTTTGCTTGCGGAAGATGACAGCTGCTACTCAATTGATAAATGGTTTAGGAGGAGAAAAAATCAGATGGACTCAGCAGAGTAAAGATTTCAAAGAACAACTTGGGAGATTAGTTGGTGACGTAGTATTAGCAACTGGATTTCTGTCTTACTGTGGCCCTTATAATCAAGAGTTTCGGTATAATTTATTTCTAACATGGATGGGTATTCTTAAAAGCAAACACATTCCTGTAACCGATAATTTAAACATAACAAACATGCTTGTTGAAAATGCTACCATATCAGAATGGACCTTACAGGGACTTCCAAATGATGAATTGTCGGTACAAAATGCTCTTATTGTTACAAAATCAAGTTCCTATCCACTTTTAGTCGATCCTCAAAGCCAAGGAAAAAATTGGATTAAAAACAAAGAGAGTACAAATGAGCTTCAAATTACTTCGTTAAATCATAAATATTTTAGAACACATTTGGAAGATAGTTTGTCACTTGGAAGGCCATTGCTTATTGAAGATGTAGGTGTAGAACTTGATCCTGTAATTGACAATGTATTAGAGAAAAATTTCATTAAATCTGGTTCAATTGAGAAGGTGATTGTTGGTGATAAAGAATGCGACGTGATGCCTGGTTTTATGCTTTATATAACAACAAAACTTCCAAATCCAGCATACTCGCCAGAAATAAGTGCTAAAACATCTATCATAGATTTCACCGTTACAATGCAAGGCTTAGAGGATCAGTTATTGGGTCGTGTAATTTTAATGGAAAAATCTGATCTGGAAGAAGAACGGGTAGCTCTCTTCGAATCAGTTATGAAAAATCAAAGAAGTATGAAGGAGTTAGAAAGCAATTTACTTTGCCGCTTAACGTCATCAGAAGGGTCTCTTGTAGACGATGAAGCGTTAATTCAAGTTTTACAAATTACCAAAACTACCGCTGAAGAAGTAAATGAAAAATTAAAGGTGGCAGAAGTCACAGAAAAGAAAATCATAAAAGCCAGAGAAGAATTTAGAGCTGTTGCAGCAAGAGGGTCCATTTTATACTTTTTGATTGTAGAAATGAGCAACGTGAATATTATGTACCAAAACTCACTTAAACAATTTCTTACTATATTTGATAATTCTATTACAAAGTCCACGAAAAGTAATATCACTGAAGAACGCATAAACATAATTCTAAAGTATTTGACTCATGAAGTATGGGCCTTTACATTACGAAGTTTATATGAACGGCACAAAGCTCTGTTCACTCTAATGTTAGCGATGAAAATTGATTGCCAAAGAGGGTTAATATCACACGATGAATTTATGGCTTTTGTAAAAGGCGGAGCGTCATTGGATTTGAATGCAGTTGCTCCTAAGCCCTTTAAGTGGATTTTAGATATAACATGGCTAAATTTAGTAGAGATAAGTAAACTTCAAACATTTTCGGAAGTCCTTTCCAGGGTATGTATTAAGTTCTTCTTTTTTTTCTATAAACGATTTATTATATTAAAATAATCGATTATGGGAAATCAAAGAATATCATTAAAATCGGTATATGTCCGTCCCCTGCTAGAAATAGTCCTCTTCCACTGTACTACTTTTAGATTACATAGTGTGGCTTAATCAAATATCAGAAATCAAAAAAGTTTTACTTAAAATGGTTTCAGAACTGGAGAAATGCAAATCCAATTCTAAAATTATCAATTCCAATTCTAAAGAGTCTATTTTTATTAACTAACTTAGTGCTGTATGTACTATGTGAACAGAACTAAATATAGTTTTGGCGATTAATTTTAGATTTCTGAAAACGAGAAAGAGTGGCGTGTATGGTATGAAAAAGCAAAACCAGAAGAAGAAACAATCCCAAGTGGATATCAAGAGAGTTTAGATGTTTTTCGGAAACTCCTTTTAATAAGATCTTGGAGTCCTGACAGGACGCTTTCTCAAGCTAGAAAATATGTAGTAGGTGAGATAAAGTGTTTGTATGTGTCAGTCATTAATACTTAAGTTGTTGGAGAAAAAAATCTTCTAAATTATTTACAGATTCTCTTGGACCGGAGTATGGAGAAGGTCGTATACTTAACCTTGAAGCTACATGGGAAGAATCGGAACCGCGAACGCCACTTATATGTATACTTTCTATTGGTTCCGATCCATCAGCACAAATTGCTAGTTTAGCGAAATCCAAAGATATCGGTTAGTACCTATATTTCAGCAATACTATAGCTTAAAGCTTTGTCATCTAATCGGTGAAATTGTTTGTCCCGAGGGTTATTACAATAATAATGTGTAAAGATGTAGTATAAAAATCATCATAACTTCTTTCCTGTATTATCATCGAACTACAGCTGATAATATCCGTAAACTTTTTACAGCATTAAAGGCGGTGTCAATGGGTCAAGGACAAGAGGTAGTCGCACGAAAAATGATATCAGACTCAATGAATGAAGGAGGATGGGTACTACTTCAAAACATTCATCTTTCGCTACCTTTTTGTGTAGAGGCTATGGACGCTCTTATTGAAACTGAACACATGCAAGAATCTTTTCGACTTTGGCTGACAACTGAAGTGCATACAGATTTCCCTATCGGGCTCTTACAAATGGCGATCAAATTTACTAATGAACCACCCCAAGGAATCAGAGCTAGTATGAAAAGAACATATCAAAATATAACACAAGACACTCTCGATTATTCATCTTTATCCCAGTGGCCACCTCTGTTATACGCAGTAGCGTTTTTACATACGATTGTGCAGGAAAGGCGAAAATTCGGTCCTTTAGGATGGAACATTCCTTATGAATTTAATCAGGCTGACTATGCTGCAAGCGTTCAGTTTATCCAAAATCATTTGGATGAAATCGATCCAAAAAAAGGCATTTCTTGGCCCACGATATGTTACATGTTAGGTGAAGTGCAATATGGTGGCAGAGTCACTGATGACTTCGATAAAAGGTTATTAACTACATTTACAAATGTTTGGTTTTGTGATGTTCTGTTGAGACCAGGTTTTGAATTTTACAAAGGCTACAAAGTACCAATTACGAGAAACCTTCAAGGCTATGTTGATTATATAAACCAGTTGCCCTTAACTGATACACCAGAAGTTTTTGGCTTGCACGGAAACGCTGACATAACATATCAAATAAACAGTGCTAAAGATATTTTAGATACTATTCTTAGTGTACAGCCAAAAGAAGGAGGAAGTCAAGGAGGCGAAACCAGAGAAAGTATTGTATATCGCCTTGCTGAAGACATGCTGGAAAAACTACCAAAACAATATGTCTCTTTTGAAGTTAGGGAAGCGCTCCAGAAGATGGGAGCTTTTCTTCCTATGAACATTTTCCTTAGGTAATAATAATCAAATAATCACTTGATTTACATAATTTTAAGGACGCCATGAAATATTTCTAAACTCAAGTATTTTTATAGGCAAGAAATCGATAGAATACAATGCGTGATAAAAACTGTGCACACCACACTTTGCGACCTTAAATTAGCAATAGATGGAACAATAGTTATGAGTCAAGGATTGAGAGAATCACTTGATGCTATGTACGATGCACGAATTCCACAGCAATGGTCAAAGGTAACTCGTATGTTTTTATGTTATATATGTGTACGTTACATATTGTTACAGTAAATACTTTTCTTGGGGGAAATATTTTTCAGGTATCTTGGGAGTCAGCTACATTAGGTTTCTGGTACACAGAACTCTTAGAACGTGAGCAACAATATCGAATTTGGCTACGAAATGGACGACCCAATGCATTCTGGATGACAGGATTTTTCAATCCACAAGGATTTCTAACAGCCATGCGACAGGTACGTCATATTTAAAAAAATGTAAGGTACGGGAAGTATATATATATACAAAAATATCAACCCTTATATGTCCCACCGCTGGGCACGGGTCTCCTCCTGTAAATCAGGCGAGCAGGGTTTTGGGCCATAGTTTACCGATGCGCTGGCCCAATGCTGATTGGTCAACTTCACACACCTTCAAAGACTTTTAATCTCATCAGGTATGCAGGTCACCTCACGATGTTTCCTACACCACGTCATCCTTCACAACGTATATATACTTATATTATAATGGACTAAATATATTGTCATTGGTCCTAATCACTAAAAATTATAATACTTGTCGATTTAGGAAAAATAAAAATAAAATAAAAAATGCAGAGGCAGTGGAAAAAGTACAAACAGCCATTAATAAATTTTATGAATGGACGAAGAAATGGCGAATCAAATTGAATGAATCTAAGTCGATTCACATAGACTTCACCACAAAAAATGAAAACTACCATCCGATGTTTATAAACAACCAAGCAATACCATCCGAGAATATAGCCTAGGCATGACTCTAGACGCAAAGCTTCGCTGGAGAGCACATGTCAAAAAAAAACGCGACGAGTTGGAGCTTCGTTACAACAAGATGTACTGGCTACTTGGTAAAAACTCATCGTCGTTGTCAGTACAAAATAAATTGTTGTTATATAAACAAGTCCTGATGCCAGTATGGACATATGGTATACAGCTCTGGGGCTGTACCAAACAAAGCAACAACCAATACAGCGGTTCCAAAATAAAGTGCTCAGGGGAATAGTAAATGCGCCCTGGTACATAAGAAATGACGACCTCCATCGGGACCTCAAAGTGGATACCGTCGCTAATGTTATAAAACATTATGCCGAAGCTCATGAGCGTAGACATCATCGCCATGTAAATGTAGAGGCCATCCAGCTCCTCGACAACACGGACCTAGTGAGAAGACTGAAAAGGACAAAACCTTTTGAGTTAGTTTTATAAAAGTGACAGTGTTGCATAGTGCAGTGTAGTGAGTGCTACAGAAAAAACACAATATCAGAGTGTCTTCCTCTTAACTAGAGACAATAAGAAAAAGTGCCAAAGGACACATTCTTACAAGAACTCTAACATTAGCAATTTAGGTTAAATTAAAATTACTTATTAGCTTATATCTAGGCTAGATTGTAATGTTATGAAGTACCTTTATTTCATAGGTATTTCATAAGAAAAAAAATATATACATACTTGTCTATTTAGGAAAAATAAAAAATACAACAACTGTAATAATTACAACTACTATACCTATCGATTCGATTTAACAAACCAAAGGAATAAAAATATATAAAATGTAATTTTCCACTTATTTAAATATTTTCCAGGAACATCATTTTAATTAAATAAATGTATACCTCACAGGAAGTGACACGCAGTCATAAAGGATGGGCATTGGACTCCGTGGTGTTACAAAATCTCATCACCAAATTCAACCGAGAGGACTTACACGAAGGGCCGGCAGAAGGAGTTTACGTGTACGGATTGTTTCTAGAAGGTTCGAACATGAGATTATTATAAGATATTATAATTATCTTGTTCATACAGTTATGACCCGGTTTGTTTTATGTTGACTTTTATGTCTGATACAAAAATGTCTAAGGGTGAGGTCACAACATTGCGTTGCGGCATCGCAAAAACAATAAATAAGGAATAAAATATATTAGTAAAAATAATTTTACCTTATTATTTTTGATTACGTAATTAATGTTTTCATTATTTTCAGGGGCATCTTTGGACAGAAAATCGGGAAAGCTTATTGAATCCAAACCAAAAGTATTGTACGAGCAAATGCCTGTAATATATATTTTTGCTATTAACACTACTGCCGGAAAAGATCCACGCCTATATGAATGTCCTATATATAGAAAGCCTCAAAGAACCGACGCGAAATATGTAGGTTCAATAGATTTTGAAACAGATAGCAACCCAAGGCACTGGACATTGCGTGGCGTAGCCCTCTTATGTGATATAAAATAGATCGAGTTCGATATTATCAGTCCCTTGTACAGTCGACGCCACCTTGAGTTTTACACTTTGTGTACTATTAAAAGTTAAGCGCAGCGAAACGTGCGGAAGGGTGTATATATTATTCTTATTATTTCATCTCACATTCGCGATACATCGTCGAGCAGCGAGCAACATGCGCTGTGGTGCATGAAAAAAATATGAATCCATCACTAATATTAGGTTTAGCTTCGAGATCGCGCGAGACATTTATTATTTTTTGGCGCGAGACACGTAATGACGTCATCTCGGTATAAGAAATTAAGTAAATTGTCCGTTTACATTTTATTTAGTATAATACATTTTCTTTATGTATAGAACTTTAATATAACGCCGTGTCCTTTGGCTAAGAGAGTCTGGGCTTTCTTCTTCTGTATAAAAAAAAAAGGTTTCACAAAATTTCGTGAGTATTTTTTTTTATTGTAAAAGATAAAAATTTCCATTTTTGTTATATTCTCTTCCTTTTCCAATGAGTTTCATGCTACTATAATTTTCTTCTTCTTATCGCTCTAGTAATTCCCGTAGGAACTTTAATTTTTTGGCATAAAATGTAGCTTAATTGTTTTTCTGGTAACATAAGTTACAACTGGCAAGTTTCATCAATATCTAAACTTTCGCATTTATAATATTAGTAAGATTATGATAACGTTTCATTTAGATAAATAAGAAACTGCGATCATAAGTCTAATGACTACCGAAGAACTTCATGGAATATTTTTTATACTTGTAAAACAAACAATTATTAAAATATTGGTTTCAATTTGATATTTTTATTACAACATTAAAAACGATCACGAATTTTTATTAGATATGGTTATTATTTATGGTAAGAATACTTTTAATAGAATCGTTAACTTGTAGGTACACTGATACATCCCTAATTCAGATACGAGAATGTCATAAAATTGCTTTGAGGTAGGAAATATTGTAAAATTGAGTGACAAGCCACGCCATTGTAATACCATCACGACAAAACACGTTGAATAGTGTTGTAACAATAATGTTGTAAAAATAAAAATAATAAAAAATAAATTTGTCTTGAAGTAAATATTTTTTTACGCACGCTTGACTTGGGAAGTAAGCTGATGATTTATTGATGAGTGGGTAAGCTATCGAGCTTGGGCCAATGCATCGATGTCCCAGGATGTAAAGACCAGCGCATTAAATAAGGAGTAAGTAGTAAGGAGTAATTTTGCCTCCAGGTCCTTCAAAAGAGCAAAAGTTGGGTACGTGAACAGAATTGGCGAGAGGTTGATTCGATTTCCTCCGGGAACTCGTGCATTCTGGTCGCTCGCCAAGGCTGTTCGAAATATTTTTTGTAAGCCATCACTGCACATGAAGGACGACTCGTAGGCCCACACCGCGAAGGAAGAAGCCGATCTTAAAGGCTCTTTTTGCTTCCAACTCGACTTTGGATGACCGGGGAAAAATACCACCGACGATCCTTCGCTTTGACACCACTATGCCCGAAATAATTTTCCGACGGAGCTCAGCATCCATATGTAGAGTGGGTCTGACGGCATTCCTCCGTTTGTACTACGAACATGTGCTCCTGAGTTGACACCCGTCCTTCCGAGTTTTACGGCACTCTTATTTATTAGGCTTCGTCCCATGCTCGTGGACAGCTTTGGTACACCCGATTCCTAAGAAAGGGGAATGCTCAGACCCGTCCAACTATAGACCAATAGCTATATCTTACTTGTTCTCAAAGATTATGGAATCCACAATTAACTGCCAGCTCCGGCGATATTTGGAGGAGCACCAGCTAAATTGCGATTTCCATTGACTTTCAACGGAATCGTTCAGCTGGTGATCTTCTATTATACTTAACACAACGATGGGTGGAGGGAGTTGAGAGCAAGGGGAAACGCTGGCGGTTAGTTTGGACATAGTGAAGGCCATTGGTCTTGTTTGGTGAAGGATCGGGTGTGGCATAAAGCACTTCTAGCAAAGCTACCATCTAATGGGCTTCCTGAGAAATTATGTATGTGGCTCACCAATTTTTTGGCAGACATGAACATCAAGGTCGTTGTCGACGGTGCATGCTCGGACCTAAAGTCTGTTAATGCTGGTGTTCCGCAAGGATATGGACTATCTCCAACCTTGTTTCTTCTGCATATCAATTATATACTGCAAACTAGTGGCGTTCATTGTTATGCAGACCAGACACAGCACCAGAGATGCTTTATACACTGGCCACTCTAATATTTCTCGGAAACAAAGTTAATGAGTGTCGGAACTGTCTGGAACTTGTGTCTGAAATCGAGTATGTTGACCAAAGTCTCGTAAAGAATGCGATTTAACCTAGTCCAATTTAACTCCATCAAGACACTAGTTTGCGCGTTTACTCCAAAAAAATCACGTTCGTCACGTCGTTCCTCTACAATTTGAAGGCATTTTTTAATTCATCGATGGAAAAAAAATTTTGGTCTTTCATACTAAAAGTTATAAGGTCAGAACAAACAGTCAGGGTATCCTATATTAACACGTTCGTTTCGTGGCCGGTAATTTAACTGATAGTTTCGTAAAAAATCACTAAAATTTTCTATACATTTTAGGGACACTGTTATAACCGTACTGTCGTAACACATGATAAAATAGGTATTCCTGAAGGCAGTACGGTTATAATCGTCGAATTGGCACGCATACAAACACAACGGCAACAGCCGTAGTGTAGCTGTGTGCGCACACACACATGTCCTTAACCGACTAACAATACAATTTGCTATTGTGCATTACATTTTGACAGTACAATCGTATATTCCTCTCACAGAGTGCCAGTGGAAATGTGTTGTATATATAACTCCCAGTCGTTTAGCTGCTTATACCGGACTGGCAATACGGAGAATTTGAAAGTTTACGGCAATAACCGTACTGGCGATATTTCCAATACAAAAAAACGGCCATAGCCGTTACCGCGCGTGAACGTGTTAATATTCTCTTGCTTAGGTACGTTTGTTACTGAATGTAGGAATTCTATTAGGTCTTTACCTATGAAATTGCCGTTTTGTATGAAAAAATTGAAACGATTTTTTTCATGTATTTTTTTAATGTATTGATCGAAGTAATCACCCATGCAATCAATGCATCTTTGCCAACGCAGTGGAAGTTTATTGATGACCTTCTTAAAGAAATCAGCTGGACGGGAGGCAACAAATTCTTAATTCTTCAAAGGCATTTTGTACTGCCTCTCGGGTATTGAATATTTTCCCGCAAAAAAGTTATCCAAATTCTGGAAAAAGTAGTAGTCTGTAGGCGCAAGGTCTAGTGAGTAGGGTGAATGACGGAGAGCTTCCAACCCCAGTTCTTGCAATTTGGAGACCGTCTGCTGTGCAGTATGAGGTCGCGCGTTGTCGTGCAGGAGCAGCGGAGAAGAGCGATTGACCAATGCTGGTTGGAAATGTGCCAGCTTCTCCATCATTGTGTTCAGTTCTTCACAGTACACATCTGCAGTAATGCTCACCCCGTTTGGTAGCTGTGATAAATCTTACCGGCGCTAGTACCACCAAACAGTGACCATCACTTTTCTAGGGGTAAGTTTTCGTTTAGGTCATTGTTTCGGTGCTGAACCAGGATCCAGCCAACTTGCTGAGCGCTTGCGGTTATCTTACAGAATCCATTTTTCATCGCAGATAACAATGTGGTTTAAAATTCCTTCATTTGTGTGTCTTTTGAGCAGTGCAAGGCACGTCTCGACGCGTACTTCGTGCTGGCGATCATTGAGTTCGGGGGGCACCCATTTGTCAAGCTTTTTTACCTTGCCAATTTGACGTAAATGGACCAATATTGTTTTGACGCTAACGTCGAAAGCTGCTACTAATTCAGCCGTAGATTGTGTTTCATCAGCTTCCACAATCGCCTTTAATTCGTCATTGTCGACCAAAGTCTTCGGACTACCGCGTGGTTCATTTTTCAGGTCGAAATTTCCAGAACGGAAGCGAGCAAAACAGGTGGTGCGTTGGTTTGTAGTGTTAGCTCCGTAAACGTCGTTGATGTTGCGTGCCGCTTGTGCCGCGTTACTTACTCGAATTTTTAACGTATCCATGATGACGAAAAAGATTGAAATGCGATGAAAATGTAATACTAATCAATAAACAAATGACTACATTTGGAAAAAGAAGTCTATGTTTTTAAAATAAAATTGGCCAGAAATGGCCAGTACTGCAGAACGGCAATTTCATCGGTAAAGACCTATTATTTTTATAAGTAACCTATATGACTGCTGAACATAATAGGCCTCTCCCAATGAGCGCCGAGACGAAGAAGGTTCAGCAGTGGACGAATAGAGGCTGGATGATGATGACGATGATGAACCTATATGACGATCATATTATGTATGTTCATTTAGTAAGGCCTGACCAGCAGCGCACGGATATAATATGACGACAGGAAGTGGTAGTATAGTAGCTTGTGAGAAATTAAACATATTAATGCAAAATCAAATTTATTCACACATCTAAATCTGAAAAGATCACACTAAAATAAATTATGTTGTACAAATGAGAAATAATACGAAATTATTACGTAATAACATAAACGCGATATTAGAGAAGCTTTTTAACTTCGTCATAAAGCACTAAGACGAAGGCCGCTCCTGCGCCCCTCAATATGTTAGAGAAAGCACCCTTGAAGAAAGCTCTAGGTCCTTCTTTACGGAGGATAGTAACCCAGCAATGGGCAGTGCTTTTGTACTGACGTTCATTAATGGGTAGTCCGGATTGCATCATCATACGCCGTCTTACTGTGTCCAAGGGATACGACGTTATGCCGGCTATGGTTGTTACAGTCTGTAAACATTATAATATATTAATATCTATGGACGCTTTTTTTACACCACGTCAATCTGGTCCCGTGGTAAGTTCTCGAAGAACTTGTGCTACGGGTACCAGACAACGGAAATATATTTAATACTATACTTATATTTAAGATCTTTAACCTTTATTATATAATACACATCCATGACTCAGGAACACCGAAAACTATTTTTGTTCCATGGCGGGATTCGAACCCGCTACCTCCGGCTGAGGGCCAACGCGTTAACCATTGAGCCACAGAGGTCGTCAATATGTAATGCGCTGTTCCGTGCTGCCGGCTGTATAGTATCACGTCGGTC
The DNA here is from genome assembly GCA_963853865.1 of Helleia helle. NCBI lineage: Eukaryota > Metazoa > Arthropoda > Insecta > Lepidoptera > Lycaenidae > Helleia > Helleia helle. The sequence goes on from OY971420.1 coordinate 15,687,424, forward strand.
CTGGTCGGTTATGAGTGGCAGGGATCGGACATCTTCGCGTTCTTTTAAAATTGAATGCCAAGGTCCAGCAAACAGAAAAGGATTGTTAATGATGACGATGATGACGAAAAATACCATTTTGGCGATGAATTAAAGAATTACTAAAACTAATTAAGACGGGATATTTACCATGTTTTTCACTTTTATTTTGCGGAGCTCGATATTTCGACATTATCTATCTACGAATGTCTTGTTCACGAGACTGAAGTATGCTGGTAAATATCCCGTTTTAAATAATTTTAGTAATGAAAATAACCATGTTAACTTAAAGTCAATTATAGAATTGTTAGTTGAATCGTCTCACCCAGTACTACAATATCAAGCTCACCAAAAATCATACATTGCCAAAATGACGCATGGGTCGTTTTAGCACATAAAAAACTTTCACCACTACTTGTTCAGTTCATCAAATTGCGCAGAGTACATTTCGAAATGGCCGACGTACAAAATGAAACATTCACCTGAGCTATAACCCACGACAAAATAATCGGTGTATTCTTGGGATCTGGAAGCATGCCACGGGCCGTATCATACAGCCCGAAGTACGTGGCTCGGTATATTATGATGCCCTGTACTGACACTACGAAACCCCGGTACCATCCCAACGGACCGTCCGTTTTTAATGTCTTCGCTAAACAATCGACGAGTCCATTGTACTGTTTAGTTTTCCCCTTCCCAACGTCGGTAGCTAGCCTGGGAATTGAAAAGTTAATAATTTTATATCCGCAAAAGGTAGAGAACGGAAATTTTTAATTTCCATGTGCCTTTTTTAATAGTGGAGTTCGGAAGATTTATTTAGTGCGCTGCTACACTATTGCATAGTGTATTTTTTCCATTCTGACTAGAATCATCACTGCTACTCTAGTGTAACCAGAATCAACATCATGATCGACAAATAAGCCTTTCATACGATCTCCACATCCACTGAGTTATTTCGCCGGTTCTTCTCAGTGGGCTTGGCTTGGAACCGGTGGAAGTTTTTTTATGTTAGTTAGGCAAACTGCCAAACGTACCACCTGATGGTAAGTGGTCGACGTCGCCCATGAACATAAACTAGTTTATCTGAAACGAGCCCTTATTTATGTGTTGCCTATCCTGAGACATAAGATGTTAAGTCTCGGTGCCAGTAATTACACTGCCTGTCTTGCCCTTCTCTCCGAAACACAGCAAAGCTGTTCAACTGACGTTCAAAAAAATACTTTATGGGTACTATTTTGAACAAAACTTTTTTGATTTTTTTGATCTCAACTCACTTTTATTATATGACAACTCTAAGTCACTATCACTATGCATCATTTATTTTGAAAATTGTCTTAAAAAGTCATTATTCCTACTTAATAATTGAAAAAAATCTTTTAACTAATTTAAACTACAGTTTCAGGAATTTCTCATATAGGTATAGATTAACTTATTAGATTAACCAAATATACCTATAGGCTATATGACGTGTATGACGCATATAGCTTAGCCTGATTAGTTTGTAAGTTTTGAAAGTCACTGACGTCACAAACGTCACTTTTAGCTAGCTTTAGTCCGGTTTAGATAAATTGCGCGTACTGATAAAAGGTTTACTTGCCTAGTTCGAGCAAAATCCAAGGGATAGACAAAACATAATGACGTGGCACCCGCAGCTCCGCCCGATGCCAAGTTGCCGGCGAAATACTTCCAAAACTGTGTATTTTTATCGACGCCATCGAGAAACATTTTTTTATATTCATCTTTGAATGCAAAATTAAGTGCTTGTGTGGGAAAATAACGTATTACATTAGCTAAATTTCCCCTCCAAAGAGAAGCTACACCCTGCTCCTTAGGAATGCGGACGAATGCATCTATAATTCCTGTTCATAAGAAAACATGGCATTATTATTAGAACAAATTAAAAAATTTACTACTGAAACAAAAGAATTAACCAAAAAAAACCTTTATATCTCTTATCTTCAGGTATCTGTTTCGATATATGTTGAACCTGTAATATAAGCTTTACTCGCTCGATTGGCGCCATTGCAGTTTTCGCAATAGCAGCAGAGATTCCTCCCGCGAGAAAATCTTTGATGAACACACTATAGTCGCGAGATATATTATCATTCTTTTTTTCGTCCTTTTTAGACATGCTGTGGTGTTAATAACAACGATATGATGTTTTCTCAAATATATATTAAATAAATAAAATCCACTATTTGCATTTTATTATTATTTTATTCAACTTGATACATATTACACAAAAACTTTTGACAGATATGGCGACAACGGAGCACATATACTTTTTATTATTTAAATTTCGAACAATATATCAGACAAAATGGCTAGTTATGCCCTATTTTTTTAATTATATACACTACATATCATATTATCTAATAAATCTGATATATTATTCGTGTTTTAAATATAAATTAAAAATAGTATTTTTTTAAATCCTAGGGTACAACTCTGCTTAATAGTTATTTAAGTATTTTAAAGAAAGAGCTTATAAATTTCGGTGCATGATGTTTTTATTTCTCTTGCCCAAAAATATTTCCGTTTACGATTTTTTTAAGCATCCTATAAATAATGAAAATGTGTAAAAATTCCGTCTTTCAATAGTAGATCTATCAAGTAATGCTCACGTCACCGTTGTCATGACACCATAGTACCAGCTCATATGCACTCTCGAATATGGTTTATCGAAGATCTTTTCTCCTTACTCGTTACTTTTACTTTTTTTGTTTGTATTGAATGTGCACCCTATGTCCTACAAACAAAAACAAAACTTATAAGCTTCTAAACCAACAATGTATTGTTAAGCATTCATTTTGATTACCTACTTTATATTATATGAAGCTCTAAAAGACTATCAAAATAACTCTATGCAGGTAAATAACACAACGCTATTGTACTAAGAATTTTTTTTAAATAATATAAATAAAAAACTACATGCCGACCGTACCATTTATTTATACCACTGACTCCATTGAGATAGAATAACTTATAAATATGAACTTAGTCTGTTGACAAATGTTTATGTACTTTGTACAATATCACCTTTTTTGATATTTGAACTTAACCGTTAAAGGAATATTCTTCAAAAAATCAAATAAAATATAGAATTTCGTAGATATTGAATTTAAAAACATGAGATATGTCAAATAAATCCTTATTTCATTAAAAAAATGTCAAACATGGCAATGAAAAAATCATATTAAAACCTCATTTGAAACGAATGCTATTCTCAAGAAAAACGAGAAAAAACTAAAGGTTTCTCTTTTGTCAATTGGAATAATTTATACTATTATCAAAGAGGTAATACTTTATGGTATTCTCACTATGTTTTCTAACTATAAAATAACTTTTGAAATAAAGGGTCCTTCACAATTTTCTTAAATTTATCCATTAAAAGAATGTGAACGAGATTTGGAATTAAATTTTAAAAACGCATATGTACCTATGTTGGCCCATAAAATAATTACTAATTTTACGAAGTTTATAAAATGCTTGGTACATACAGTAAAAGATAAAAGTAGGAAATAAGTGAATGACTACGATCCAATGTAGGTAACACCGTGTATGATGTCACATAATTGACATCAACCATCGATTTATATAACGTATTGTACATCGATAGAATTAAGTCGATGACATTCCCATAAAATAGCTCATTAACTCGTATCAGGCAAAGATTTCAGCTCATTAAGAGTTCCGTTTCACAAAATGACAAAATGGAACCTTTATAGAATCAGTGACACAGATCGTTTCAGAAAAAAAAAATACTTTAATTAGTAGGATAAATAAAACAAAAAGTAACTTTTGTATAATTTATTGAATAGATTAAGTTATCTAAGCAAAAATAATATAAATAAACGTTACACGAATGTCTACTTAGTTTTCAGAAGTTTAGTAATATGAATCCCGAATACATTTGCCCAACGATAAGAATTGGAGTAGTTTTAATAACGCTATTTGCAGCATAATCGATAAAATGCTGCATATGCGTTGAGTTGGTCTATTCGCCTAAAGAGTCTAATATATATAGAATAAGATTTTTTAACTAAAACCATTAGTGGCCTGAATTAATATTTGAAGTGACATTCAATAGATTAAGATGCGCTTCAAATGTTTTGTCTCCTACGCAAAACCGTGAATTTTCTATACTAAAAATTGACTGGGCGCTATTTAATTTAGATTTTCTTATGCGTTAACGTTTCATTCTCGTATGCCGCAGCTATGTATGAAAATGATAATATAATTTCACAAAAGTTAAGATATGCGATCTTAAGTATAACTATATTCACAATCCCATGGGTTTATACTATTGTGTACATGTTGTATGTTAGCACAGGTACAAAAATTCATAAATTTTGATAAGTTGGTAATTTAACATTGGCCTTATTCAAGTCGGGTTAGCGTAGAAGGAAACGTATCAAAGTTCTACATTGATATTTCGAAACGATATCGAAACGCAGTACCTATGCACCTCGCCTAGTCCCTCTGAGGCCTTGCACAGGGACTTCAGATTAGAGTCCGTTAGGGGCCACTTCAAAATGACGTCAGAACGTCACTTTGAAAAGGCACTCCTCCACCCAAACCCGCTCATCGTGAGCGCGGCAAACTAGGCCCCAGATAGCTCAGTTCCAATTAGACATAGCATGTTTTAACAGATCCAGCTGACGAAATCTCTCAGCTACTAATGCGCGACGCAAAAGCGCGACGCGGACGTCACAGCATATACAGACACACACACGGTGCTAGGTACAACTGCACACCGCTTGGGCCTCGGGGTCGTAAGCGACGTCGAACCCTACACATGGAAGTGGATCGATCCGGATCGATCGCGGAAGCTTAGGTTCGAATCCGATACGAGTAGACACAAACCCAGACCGCGCAAACAGCGCTAGCACTACGCTACCGCTAGATTGCTTGGGCACCGCGCATGACCCGCCTCCCTCTCCAGAGGGAGGGATGAGGGCCGGCCCTCATGATGATAGGTTAAATTCAACCGTAAAAGATTCGTCGACCGTATCGGATTTGACTAGTCCAAATCCTGCTCTCCCGAGCAGCGCGCGCGAAGAAACGCGCCCCCTGCGGGGCGCGGAGGGGGGCGTCCCCCTTTCGAATATTTCTTAAGTGAGCCATCTGCTCACTGACTGTACCGATTGAGCTTAAATGCCATCAGGCCGAAAAGTCTAGGCCTTCCGAAAAAAAAAAAAAAATCTGAGGCCTTATTCACGAAGCGCCCATGTTGAGATGTAATAATTTTTCAGTTCTATGAAACACTAACGAATAATATCTATTAATGTCATCTAAAATATTATATTAACAAAATCTCACATTTGGTGTATGAAGCCATTTGTTTAGTTATACAATTTTATCATCTAATAATGTAACAAGCTTTCATAAATTTTTCTAAAACCTCGTATTGCTACATATTAGTAATCACTGACTGTAAGTGTGGTTTATATTAAAATCTACACAAGTTAGTATAAGTAAATTTAAGACTATTTTAACATACACAGATACATGTAGGTTATTCTAAATATTGCTTTTATTGGCCATTGGTTTATATATTATTGTTGAGCTGTTTGCTGATTGCTCTAATTCGACTAATATCTGTTTTTATACTCAATATAATTAGATAGGTATATTAGACTGTGCAACAAAATAGCATAGTTAATAAATTTCAACATTGGAGTACTCACTATATTAGCGTACACGCAATAGCGTGGTTTGACTCAATGTGGTTACATAATGCATTCTTGGAATATAAAATCTGTTGTCTTTGATCTGATCTGTTGATTTGAAAAACCTAGTATTATAATCCCGCAAATGTCTAATGCGCTTGGCCGCCATTTTGATGGCGTAACCGAACCGATGTTTATAACTGTTTTATTTTCCATTTTACGATAAAAAGTAATAAGAATAAAGTTGTAGACAATTTATTTTTCTACAAATAATTGTCTTACAACATTTTCTGTAGGGTTGCTAGTTTACGAGATACAGCCAAAACCCCTTTAAACTAGGCATGGCACATTTCACGCATCACTGATTATATCACTCGTTATAACATAAGAGTCTTCTCACACATACCAAAACACGTGGTCGGGCGCATATTTTGTATTGACAATAAATAGTATAATTTACATCTACCACATTTTGACGTCATTATTGACCGCGTGGGTGAGACCGACCATATCGCAACCACAACGAAACCACCAGCGACCCCTTCCTTCATTCATTCTGCGTTGTACTGTGGTTGTTGCCTTTGGGATTAGGTATAGGAGAAAGGAGTATTCCAATCTCATACTAAAGAATTTAGTATGGCAAATTGTTTGCAAGAAGTTTTTTGAAGATTTAACACTGATCGTCGCCTTCTTCTTTTTTAAAAGTCATAACAAGGATAACAACATTGTTTCCTGTTAGAATTCCATGACTTCGTTCAGTCATGGCGTGTTGTTTGCTCTATAAAAGCCGAAGTCGAACTGTGCCTGCACACGACGTACACAATCGCAACTACTAGCGACAACACAACCATATCGACATTTTGTCTGTACCACAGTGCAACTCCAATAAACTACAGCGACACTATTCACACGTAACCACTTCTTAACACTTTTTGTCGCTATTATGTTTTGTGGTTGTGGTACGTGTGAGGACATCCTAATTCACGTGCCACACCACTTACATTTATAGAAACCGTCTGTAAAGGTGTGTACACACTTGTGACAATTTACCAATAATGTGACCGTACCTATTTTGTACGCGAATAATTGTCTGCAAGTCCTGTACTGTACTTTTAGTTACGGATAACGTCACGCGGATCTTCTTCGATAAGATTCCAGCGCATTAGCAATTTGCGGGGATTATACCACACTAGGTCACCTAACTAAAGCTGACGCGTTCAACACATTCACACGTTGTGCTTGTGTAGTGTCTGTGGTTTTTGACGTGACAACGTCTTATAATTCGATGGAGCCGGCTGCACGCACGAAAAAACATGACTCTTGCGGCGTTACCTCGCTCTGAGGCGTTCCATTTTCTTATGACGTCACGTTCAACTATCGTCAGTAAACCGACTTTACAAACAACCGATTTTTTTAATACATAGTTTACCTACTATTCATATAAGTATATTAAATTTATTATTAATATACATTTCGTTGATGTGCACTTTTTACCATTATAAAAATTGTAATGAGTTGACGGTGCTGGTGTTACAATTAATAATATTTGTATTGCCTGTATTTTGATGTAAAATTTTACTGTTCATTGTCAATTTAAATAAATAAAAAATGTCTCATGAAATATTGGATAGAAACAGTGATGGTGAAGACCGTTTAGTGAAACATCTGTACGGATTGACATCAGATGCGACTGGTGTTTCTCAACGAGTTGATTGTGAAGTAAGAAGTCAAGTTGCGACGGCGGTTAAAGCGTTATTAGTGGAGTTTTAATTAGAATCAATAATTAATTATTGATTCTGATTAATGTACTTAATTAAAAATAACACTTACAAGTATGTACTTAAAACATATTTGTGTTTACGTACCTTCCTAAAAGCAGAGTAGACAGTTGGTTGCTATAGTTACTATAGCTTGACAAAATAGTCTTATTTTTAAACATACTTTATAGTGTATAGTGAAATTATACTAGTGTGAGTACTGTGCCCGCTTTAGTTAACTGGCCATACTACATTATACTACATGCCACGCTTCTAGTGACTGTTATTGACAATTTATTATACTTTACATTTATTAACTTTATATAAATTACCTTACAATTATTAAATTACCTTTGGGGTAAAATTATATCTTTAAACGTCCAGTTGGTGTTATTTGCTAAGTATTAATTTTTCTGAGACATTTATAGAGCTAAGTGTAATCAAGTGATTTTGTGTGTGTACCAATTTAAAAAAATGTGGATAAAAGATCTTTTAGAGACTCGTCGACATTTTTTCGCGTTAAAATAGCGTTTGAAGATACATATTACAAGTATTACATATTACAGCCACATTTTTCTCGGGAACATTTATAATATCATTATAAATTGTGTCACAATATACTCCACCAGTGTATACTTAAGATATTTTTTTCTTGAATATGTCCTTTATCATTGTTATTCCAGATACCACTTTTTCTACTTTTTAACTAAGTATTCACTTTTATAGCAAATTCAGCTAATTTGTTAAAATTTAAGAATCCTTTTATCCTTAATAAGGATAGGCCAAAAGTCATAAAGCCTATTTTATTTTTCTTGTTGCACGATTCTTGGAAGATTCTTCTTAGATTTTAACATCATCACCATCATTATACAAGTTCCATTGCTCTTTTTTATACTTACTAATATTTTTTTCTAGTCTGTCGATGACCTATATGTAGCATTTCTTAGCAAACCTTTTTAGGTACTCCTGTTTTATGCAACATTCAAGAACATTCCAAAACATCATTACCACCACCCAAAGAAAAATTACATCATTAATCGCATATGTTAGCTAAATCCAACCAGAAGTTCCTATACCAATGTATCACTAAATAATACTTCTACATACATTTATGGTACCTATAATATTTTTTTTTTTTAAGTTAATAAAATTATTTACCAATCGTAATCAAATAAAGGCAATATTCTTGTCTTTTGTTAAAATATTGGTGTTAATAACCTGCTTAAGCTATACCAGGAAAATACATTTTAAGCTACTATTGTTAATATTTTTATACAAACCACACCTTCACTATATTATGATAAATGTATGTAAATCATAAGATATTACGCTCTACAACAGTCTCGTTCAGAAACATCTGATTATTTTGAGATGATAAAAGAAATGGATTTATTGCATTTGTTATTTTTTACTTGGTTTGTACGAGCTTAGTATTAGATGCTAGTAATATAATATATATATATATATATATATATATATATATATATATATATATATATATATATATATATATATATATATATATATATATAATATATATATATATATATATATATAATATATATATATATATATATATATATATATATATATAGTTGTTATCCTTTAGTGACATGCGTTAATAAATATTTGTATATAACAAGCATTAGTCGCTTGATATAGGCATGTGCAGAATTTTTTACGTCATTGACTTTATAAACCAATTTTTTTTTTTTTTTAATAATTGTTTGGGCTATTATAAATGCTATAAATAATAGAACTGTGTATTCACTCAAAACAATTTACATTAATCGTGATATGTGTATAGATTTTTTATGTTATTTTGAAAAAGAACCCACATTATTTAATTAAATAATTATTTGGGCTATTGTAAATGCTATAAATTATATAATTTTGTGTATCCACTCAAAACAATTTCCATAAATTCATAATACCACTAGGCACTAGTCTAAACCAAGCATATGCCAGAAAAATATTAATCTCGAACAAAATATTATCTGTATGATGTTTCTGAAACACACTGTATATTCAAAATTCAAATAATCACATAATGAATACTATTCAATGTCACGTAGGCAGCTTGATAATCACGATTGATCACATATTGGTGTATGGGGTACACAACTACCTCTATTCACACCCGATCCATTCACTACCAACTAATAATATTCATATTCGTAATAATCATTAAATTGAAGATCATTGAACTTGAAACATTGAACTATTAAAATAAAAAGACTCCATTCACTACCAACTAATAATATTCATATACGTAATAATCATTAAATTGAAGATCATTTATTGAACTATTAATATAAAAAGACTATTAGCTAGCTTGGATTACCTTAGCGTATTTTATATAATACCCTACCGGGTTTTAATTCAATGCACCATTTTAGTAAAGGATCTTAACATATTAGTAATTTAGTTGGAATCCCAAATTAATTTAGATTAAAGTACTACTTGGGCTTTAGAGTATATTTTTTGTTACTTTAGAAAATCAGAAATATTCTTAATATAGGTGCTGAGAAACAAACAAACCCAGAAACGTTTTAAGTACTAAACACACACACGTTTCATTTTATATATAATATATTATTCATTATTTTAAAAAAATCATACTTCAGTATGTACATATATTTTTAAAGTTAAAAACATAATTACTACATTTTTTGTTAGTATTAAAGTGTACCAATTGTCTATTAAATTTCCAATAATATAAAATTAAATTAAAGCACCATATACAATAAAATGCATGCATCTTAAGTTCTAAGTATATTAAATAATTGATGAGAGAGCTTTGTATTGAAGGGTGATTAAAATGATAGTAATTATGTGAAATATTGTTTTAATTATGTTATGTAGGAATGATTTTGTATTAATTTGGTTTAGCATATCTTTTAATAAACAGAAAAAATGTATATTATAAAGTAATACATAGATTATGGATGTTTAACTAAAAAAAGTTGTTTATATAAATACTTTATTGTGTGCAAAAGTTGGTTGTGACATAACTCAGGTGAAATAGAGATAGTCGTTCATATAAATATCTAAACAACCGTATCCTAAACATTTAACTATTTACGAATCTTAGCCGCGTTGTCCGCGTTCTCCTTCATGATCTTTGATTTAAGGTGATCCTTGTACTTCAAGATTCCTCCCTGCCATTTGGTTACAGTTCCATTTTCACAAATCCAAATTTCCTCTGCTACCTGGAATACCATTGTTGGTTTTTTAGCAAATAATCACTATGCCAGTCATATAGCAAATTTTAAACTCACTGGCAAATTTGCTTCACAGTTATAAAAATTACTCAAAAGTAGTTACATGCCCAAGAAATGTATGTTCATCACTTTACCTTACTATTCTCACAAGACATAGCTAAATATATAAATCCTAATATAAAAAATTAAAAAATCACACAGTACATGATATTGTCTATTAATGTATCTAATATTTTTTAATCCTAACTTAATGGACATCAAACCAGTATACAGATATCTAAGGTTAAGACTTATTCATTTGCCTATCATCATCGTCCTATCATATTTGCAGAGACCTGCAAAGTACATTTCTTTCTTGCCTCCAATTCCTGCCATCTATTTTGTAACCTTTTGAGTATATAAAACTAATGTTAAAAACCCACTAAACATCCAATCATTTATAAACAAAATCAAATTTATTTTCATCAAAATATTTATGGCATTGAGTAGTTCCAATGAGTTTTAATATATTTTTAACATATTGTAGATATTTTTACATTTATTTTACAGGTACAATATTATTAAACTTACCTGGTTGATAAGTCTGAAATCGTGACTAACTAGCACCATGCCCCCATCAAAGTCATTTATAGCATCAGCTAAAGCATCTATGGTCTCCATATCCAAATGGTTAGTAGGTTCGTCAAGTAGCAACAAGTGGGGCGTTTGCCAAGCTAGCCATGCAAACACAACCCTGCAACGTTGGCCATCTGACAGCTGGCGCATTGGACAGACCTGCAAACATTTCACAGTAAGTTTCACAGTAATTAATATTATATAATAACGTAATACTCAAACTACTGTATTGGAGGAAAACCTGCACGATTGTCGATCATGAAATGATTGTGTAAGTGTTAATCCAGCATAATCAAGTCCATTACTTTAAAATTTACACAGGTTTACATGTATAAATGTTAACGTAAGTAAAGGTACGTAATTGTTATGATTTCCAAATAATAAACATGTTACACATTTAAATCTAACATTTTAATGGGGACATTTAGGGTAATAAAAAATATTAAAACTAAAAATAAATAGACCAGACATTACCAAGAAACATAATGACCTTAAAACAGCTGAACTGATTTTAATAAAACATATCTATGAACCGCCGAATAAATCAGCATCTAAATTGATTCAGTGATCAAACTGGTAACACCACTAGTTTTGCGTGGGGGGGGGGGGGTTAAAAATGTAACTAATTATATTATAATGTAGGTAGTGTGGCTGATGATGGTGATAAGGGCCAATTTTTGGCAATTTTATTAAATATGTTTCTATTGTAACTACTACAAGGATTAAAATTGCGTACCTGTTGTCTTCCAGTTAATCCATATCGGCCAATAATCTTCCTCATCTCTTCCCGTTCGCGCACCTCGGGGAACTCCTTGAGCATGTAGTCCAGAGGAGACAAGTCAAGGTCCAACAGCTCGTGCAAGTGTTGGTGGTAGCGACCGATACGTAAATGTGAGTTCTTACGGATCATCCCAGTACTTGGGACTAACTACAATTTAAAAAAATGTATTTATTTAATGGAATATTTTTTTATTTAATGTATAATGATTTCTATACATCCACATATCATAGAGTAGCCCCACCATGGTTCAGGCCTTGACGTGGCGGTGGGGCTCAGTAGCCTAGGGTGAGCCCAGCACCTTGGGCGAAGTCAATTTGTACTTTTTTACAACTTTTTACAATTTGTACTTTGTACCCTTCTTATAAGAAGAGGGGACAAAAGAGCAGGGGGCAAGGGGTGAGAATGGGAACCTCACCCCATTGTACAGTCCCGACGTTGGGAGGGGTTGTTCTGTGGTGCGGGACAACCCCTCTGTGGAGGTGGCGTCGGTACCTTGCGGGACTGACTGGTCCGTCGAGGTGCCCTGTTAGCTTAACAGATCCGGGGCACCTCACCAAGGCGGCACTAGTGGCACTCGCCGGGTTTTAGTGGGTAGAGCTGCGTCCATTTACCATCTTTCGGGCGCAGCGAGTCCCACATACCCACCTGGGGAGACCCACTCCCCAGGCGGGATGCCTCAGAGCATTTCCCGGCGTAAAAGGAAAAAAAATAAAAAAAAAATTATAAGAGTAGTTTTCGTCTTAAGAGATATTTAACATGAGTGATTTATTATTACATTTTACAAAAAGCTGATATGGCGATTAGACAAAATAGACTACTTAATAAAAAAAAATCTATGGTACACATATCTGTTATGAATACTGTATAGTTGGAGGAATTAATTGAAGTAAAAACAAGAGTATATTAGGAGCACTTACATCTCCATAAAGTAATTTCAATAAAGTGGACTTGCCAGCACCGTTAGGTCCCACAAGAGCCAGCCGAGTGTCTAGGTCAATACCAAACTCTAGATTCTTATAGATCCACGGCCCACTATCTGTATATCTGAAGGAAACATTCTGAAAATAATATTTTTATTAGATACCAAACATGATTTTCCTTTTATTTACAACTAGCTGATGCCCGCGACCTCGTCTACGCAGGATTTTAGTTTTTTTTTTCATAAAAAGTATCCTATGTTACTTCTAGTACCTCCCAGAATATGTGTACAAAGTTTCATGATGATTCGTCGAGTAGTTTTCGCGTGAACGCATAACAAACATCCACGCTTTCACATTTATAATATTAGTAAGGATTGATTGAAATGTGATTTCATTTATTATATTTACCAAACTAGCTGTTGTCCGCAGCTTCTCCCGCGTCAGCTTAAGATTTTCCACCATATGCAGACTGATGATGACAACTACTACAAATTTTTATAGTCTACGTCACTCAGTGATTTTATTGATTATCTCATACATACAAACATTATCTTTAATAATATTACTAGGTATAGACAAAATAAAAAAAAACTTCATACCTGGACCATGATCACTGGAGGTGGGACCTTTCCACATGATGGGAAGTAAAAGTTAAGGATCTTGTCATCCACTACTTTTTCAGTAAGGCCTTGTGCTACCATCTTAGCGAGAGTCTTTTCTTTGGATTGTGCTTGACGAGCCAACTTGGCTGAACCGTGACCGAATCGCGCTATGTAGTTCTGGAAAAAGTATATATATATATGTAAATAAACTAAGCATAAATGCTTAACAAAATTATTCATGTTTTTTTTATTATTTGCCTTGTGTGTATTCTCTAGATTTGTTTTAGTGTCTGAAGCAGAAATCAAGAACAACAAATATAGCAAACTGTAGATGGATAAAAACTTTATTCAGAAGTCTACATCATCATCATCCGCCTCTATCCGTCCACTGCTGAACATAAGCCTCCCTCAATGAACACCAAGACTGCCGATCCCTTGCCACTCGCATCCAACACGGACCAACAGCACAGAGATTGTCTTCCCTCCTTTCTTTTTTCCTTTTACGCCGGGAAATGCTCTGAGTAATCCCGCCTGGAGAGTGGGTCTCCCCAGGTGGGTATGTGGGACTCGCTGGGCAATCCTATAAAAGGGCATCCTATTCTAATAACTTCAACATTATTGGATGCAAGATTTAAAAGTACATATCGGATATCTAATAAAGTTGACATAGCTACTTTGGAAAGAAAAAACTATTTCAATATGTACAAGGACGACGATAGATACAATATGTGAAAGCTGTAATTCTGGAGAACCACAGCCATCTTATACATCTAGAATATCGTTTTCATAATAAACAGGCTTTGGGGCCCCCATGATAAATCTCCTAGTCACTTTAGTTTCTATTAAGACTGTTGCTGCAATTCGGTTTCGGTCATAAAAACCAATTTCGGTCGGACTCTAAATCAAAACTTTGTCAGCATTTATTTCCATTATTTTAATAAATATACATGAGCAATGTAAGTTAATCAATTTGGTATTATATTTACACAATGCAAGTCTGACTTCTGCACTGATGGTTTAAATAAAAAGTGTTTTTTTTGTAATATAACAAGAAATTAACGGTTTTCAGATATTTTCCTTTATTTATGTTGTAAGACCTAGCTTCTTGCACAGTTTCATGAATCATGTCAATGGAAAGTACATTATAGGTTTTTAGGTTTGATAGTGACAGACAGACAGATAGACGAACAATGGAGTGGATATCATATTATGGATTTTGTTTTACTATTTCGAGGAACATAACCCTAAAAAGGCTAATAATGCAAGCTATTACTATATATAGATGTAGCTAACGAGATATTTTAAAACGTTCTTAAAAGTTACCTTCATGTTTTTTTTTTCGGAGGGATCTATACTAACGGCCCGAAGGCCCTAATGCTACACCAGATTAGTGTGAGCCCAATCGGCTCACTTTTGATTTATAAAGTGGCGGGTTGCCCCCCGCCTACCGTGCAGTCTGCGACCACACAGCCTCCTGGCGTCGGTTGTGGAAGTTACCTTCATGTGTGCGATTTGATCTTGCTCCCAGTTGTACTGTTTCATTTGATTCTCAAGTAGCTCCATGCGAGTCCGTACAAACGCTTCATAGTTACCCGTGTAATACTTGAGCCGTCGTTTGTTCATGTGAACTATGTTTGTGCACACTCCGTTTAGGAAATCTTGTGAGTGTGACACAAGTACCAAAATACGTTTGTATCTAAAAATATTTTTATACTTTAATATAAGCATATTATCTATCATAAGGGTGATTCTCTGTAAGGACGTCTTAAAACTGTACAAAAGTGTCCGGCCAAATTATATTTGATTTAAAAAAAAAAATAACAAGGGCTACTAAATTATCAGCTTAATGATAATAAATACACAGCCAACTGAATTTTTTGTTTTTCGATATTTGTATACATTTTGCCATATAAAATGACAGATGACTGTTTGCCAGGGGACTGTTTTTTTATCAAATTGAGAAAAATCAAGCGAACTATTTTCATGCATTCAACTTTTCAAGTTCTCAATGAATATTTACATTAATTAGAATAATATTAAGACTTATGGATCCAATTTTATTAATAAATTATAAATAAAAATAGCTGCCAGGGGACTGAGTTTCTCGTGGCCCAGGCACATGTTTCCAGCACAAACGGTGTTTTGACACTAAATAAAATGGCGATAAAGCGCAAACAGCCCTATGGTTATTAACTCATGGCTAGTTAGGTCCTTATAAACCTTACAGAACGTAAAATAACACGCTGGATTTTTTTTTTCTGGGCTTTGGACTACTGGCAGGGGACTGTTCTTAAAACGCCTGGAACAAACTTTGGTTTAATGAATTTAATGAAACAAATTAACTTTAGGTACTTTTTATTAAAGAAGATTGTTAGTTAACTAATTAAGTTTATAAACATTATGGACCAAATTATGTATTATGGACGAATAACTTCGAAATTAATCTTAAAGTTTTAATTTTTGGAAAGGGACAGCCCAGGGACTGTTATTTCGGTGGGTTACGAATTTATAGCAAAAAAACCAAAAATTATTTCATTTTAGTTTTCAATGCTCCAAATAGAAAAGTTTTTTTACTTTCGTAATAATTTTTTTTTAGTTACAATATAACAATTTTTCTATTAAAAATATGTCCGGGACAGCAAAAAACATGCTTACAGAGAATCGGCCATAAATAATTTCAGATAATCTCTATTTAAATATGTCTAAAGATACCCCGACTGACGGCAATGGTGTTTATTTAAAATTATTTAATGAATAAACATTGAACACCAAAATATTTTTTTGCAAAATATCTTTGATTGTAAAAAGAAAAAGAAGTAACAAATAAAAAGTACATAATTATTAAGATTGTAAATTTATACAAACTGTTTGAGTTCTTCTTCCAACCATACGCAAGCATCTAAATCAAGATGGTTGGTCGGCTCGTCAAGTAGAAGTAAATGCGGTTTGACATACAGGGCACGGGCAAGCGCGATACGCATACGCCATCCTAAAATATTCATTATTACCTAATTATTAATTCACAACAAATGAAGAAAGAAATAAAATCTTCATAAATTTATTTTATATATAATTACGAATTACCATTGAAAATATTGTGTATAGTCTGAAAACAGAATGATACAGAAATAGAAAATATATTGGACATATTTTTCTTTTAGTGGCAATACATTAATGCTGATAAAAAATCATCAACTGCAGACAATTCAAAACCAAAAGTGTTTTTGTTAACATGATGGATGATGAATTTACTAACTTTACTGATTTGTAAATCTTATTGTCAAGTTCTATGTAAACTGTAAATGTTTACTTTGTTACTTTGTACTTGTAAATGTTTGTAAATGTTTACTTTGTTACTTTGTACTTGTGTACTTTGATATTCTCACCTCCCGAAAAGTCCTTAGTAGCTTTCTGTTGCATTTCCTTAGTAAAACCTAGACCATGCAAAATATTAGCAGCTCGTGCCTCAGCCGTGTCGGCGCTTAGGTCGTCCAACCGATCGTACACGTCCAAGAGTTGCTCTTGCGACTCTATAATTAAAAAATATAATTGAGACACCTGGCAGATGTAAACCACGTGTGTTAGTATGAGAATGATTAATAATAATTTGCAACAAATAATGGCTAAATTAGAGAAATATAGTATACGGACGCGCACACGCAAAAAGGAATAGAGGACGGCAGAGTAATAGGGTCATCACGACATAGGGGCGGCAGCGTCATGTCGTTCCCATTTGCATCTCAAAAGCAGCGGCCATATTTATATTTGCTATATGTGTAATTTCGACTCATTCAGACTAGTACTTTTAGAACAAATTAGTCGAGACAGACAGACACACGAGTCCAAAAATGTTTCATAGCAACAGGAATCCTACTATAATTTTTTTGTAATATAAATGAAACAGACATACAAATACGTGAGTGATTTTCTGTTAACATAATCTAAATATTGTACAATTTTTACCATCATCTTCACAATGGGCTAATTCTTCAGCGAGTTTCTCCAACTGGATTCGCTCTTCGTCTACCTCCATTACACACTGCAGTGCAGTTTTATCAGAGGCGGGCATCTCTCGGGACAAGTGAAAAATATCGATGTGCTGAGGAATTGGCACCTCGCGGCGACCCAACGCCGATAGTAACGACGACTTGCCTGAACACATCATAAGTTTGTTAAATTCAACCGAGATATCTCATTAAATACCGCCTCATTTGGATGGAAACTGATAATTTAAAAAAAAAAAGTAGTAAACATAAAAATTTCACTTAAGCAAGACATTATTAATAGTGTATACAGCTAGAGATATGACATACTTTTTTAAAGATCATCAGGATGCATGCTCAGGATGTGAAATATTCTAGAATCAATATCCTTCAAATAATTGTAATTTGATACATTTGCTCAAAACTATTTTAAGATTAAGTACATATGTAGGGACTGATAAATAACGTTAACATCTGGTATTATATTTACATAATAAAAGCAATTGATTATGCATTCCTAAACACACTATCGACCCGTATTACAAAGTGTTAAAATATTTGTGCAGACATACATTGTTGCATATTTCATGGTCCTATCATAAATACATGGATATCTCATTAATGTTAATCCTGTTCTATAGATCGAATATATGAAATATTTAATACATATATTTAATCTCTAAACTAATATATATTATTATCAACAGCCTGACAGTTTTTATAAACAAAACAGCTTTCGCAAGCAGGTATAAGCTTCTTATTCTTTATAGAAATAATGATCACAACTAAAAGAATGATAGGAACCCAGCAGAGTTTCTTGTAG
This sequence comes from Helleia helle, assembly GCA_963853865.1. Classification (NCBI taxonomy): domain Eukaryota; kingdom Metazoa; phylum Arthropoda; class Insecta; order Lepidoptera; family Lycaenidae; genus Helleia; species Helleia helle. The sequence continues at coordinate 15,705,819 of OY971420.1, forward strand.
GTATCTTTTCTGACATGGGCGCGTTGCGAACCCTCATTATAAAGATCCTATAAGTATAACAATAAACAATATTACTTTAAAAATAAATAAATATGATTGCTTCGTCGCCACCCATGTTAAAATCCGTAAAAAGTAATTTTATGACAAGAGAAATTCGCGTCAATATTAAAAACCTGAGAGCTAAGCCAAAACAAAGTGCAATATTAAATATATTGGCATCTCTCCACAATTTAACTGGAATCAGTCACACAAATCTTCAAACTTAGTGTTGTTAAATATCGAGAGGAATTTTCTCACAATAATATTATTATAACTACTACAAATATTCTTAAAATAATTCATGGCCAACCAAAAGAAAACAGACTTTATTTACATCATGGTATATTCATTTGTTTGGTCTGCCATTAACCAAGTGGGTAGACAATCTCCATGCAGTGGCTGGTCCGTGTTGGATGCGAGTGGCAAGGGATCGGATCTCGTCGTTCATTGAGAATGGCCTATGTTCAGCAATGGACAGAAAGAGGCTGATGATAATGATATTATGTCTTTAAAGTACAAAGCTTTTCTGTTTAAATGTTGAAAATGTATTTATAAAATTGCATGTATAATGTTATAGTGTTTTGAAATGTTATATAAATCTTATACCCTCATGACTATAATATGTAAATAAAAATTTGTAAAAGAAGTAGGTAGTTCCCTAACATGAGAGAGAATAAATCATGTTGAATATACTTATGTAAATGATGAATATCAGAGTCCCTTGATTTTCATGGTATATCAAGCTCTATATATAGTTGCAAAACTCCAACATTAAACAACGGAGTAATTATGTCTTTTGTTATAAATCACCACCATGTGAAACAGTTCAATATTCTTTGGGTTTTGAAAGAGCTTATGAACTTATTTTACTAAAACTTCCAGAATTTGTAATAACATCATATGAATAACTAGCTGTTGCCTGCAGCTTCGCTCGTGTTACTAAATTCCTATAAGTCAAAGCCTTTTCCTCGATTAATAAGCTGTCTAATACTGAAATATTTTTCAAATCGGACCAGTAGTTCCTGAAGTTAGCATGTTCAAACAAACAAACAAACTCTTCAGCTTTATAATCTTAGTATAGATTTTTGTAAGAAAACATCAATATATTATATATTCAACATAGAAATTGCATCATCATCAGTCCATGCCAGCCAATAATGGATATAGGCATCCCTTTATGATCCCTTGTATCCCACCTGAATCTAGATTATTTTATCTAGAACAACACTTAACATATCTATTAAGATGTATTTAGGATATCAATAATAACATCTTTTCTATTTGTAGTTCTACACAAGTATATTAATTGCACAGCATGATATGGTAATAAATAATACAAAATCCATAAATAACCAAGCAACCATTTCAGTCCAAAAAGTGACTGATGTGCTGAAGTTAAAGTGGAATTATAAATTTACTATAAAAAAAATTAAAACTGAAACTTCTTAAGTATTGTTTCATTTTTTAGGATTAAATCTAAAACTTTTCAAATTCGTGTCACCATGGGCATATTAACATGAAATTACGAACTACTAGATTCGCAATGCAAAAAATATATATCGCAAACACAGTACACATAATAACCTTCTACACTGCAGGTTATTTAGCTTTTATTAACCAAGCTAACTAAAACTAAGTCAACTTCATGAGCAATTATACAGTCATTTTGTACTCATACTTACAAATATGAAAAAAAATAGTAGCGCCCAGCGGTTGCACCTAAGTACATCCCTTCGGGTGGGAGTACAGGGAAAAATTATAGCCTATATGTTATTCTAATGTGAAAGCTACGTTTCTTTAACATTCATTCAGTAGTTTTTGAGTGAAAGAGTAACAAACATACATCCATACAATATATAAAAAGCAAGAAGTTATTTTTTTATATACATAAATAGTTACTGTAATACTTAGACTATTTATAAATAAGTATGAAATAATTTCTGAAATAATTTTTCTTAACACATACCACATCCATTTAAGCCAACTAAGCCATATCTTCTCCCACAGTTGAGCTCCAAAAGAGTATCTTGAAGAAGTTCGCTACCATAGAAGGTAATAGAAAAGTTTGCAATCTTGACATCCCTAGAGCGAGGATGAACAGCTAAGGAGCCTGTACACGATCTAGCCTCAGAATTCATCTTGGCCTCCTCTTCCAATTTTAAGCATAATGCCTCTGAAAATATTGTGTACTTGAATTTATTGGCAATAAAAAAAAACATGCTTTATGAACACCTAATTTTTTACTGTTACTTTTAATGTATGTATAAATTTTTGTATTAACAAACTACAAGAAACGAATGATTCATGAATAGAAACACCAGTCATTCTAAATTAGAAATTACCTTCTGCGGTAAGTTCACGGTCTTCCTTCGCAATACCGTTGGTTGAGCCATTTTCTTCCGCATTAGATACCCTCGGTACAGGCTTTTTGTTCCTATTACTCGCTTGCTCTTTTTTCTTTTGTTGCGCTCGTTTTTTTGCGTCAGAAGGCATTGTGTTGAATATAACCTAAGCTGCAAATGAAATGAAACAGAATCAGCACGTGAACTTATCATGTAAATATTCTATGCTATAAAATCACTACGTAAGAAAATTTTCCTTTAACACTACACCGCATTGCTTTTGTAATAACCACCAGATATTTACACTTGAAAATTTACGTCCTTAATTAAGCAGACATCATTAGAATTTTAAATACAAAACACATAATTAGTATAATGTACTAAATTCATTTGTACCTATTTAATTCTTAAGATGATATAGCAAGTCGACAGCGTCTACACGTGCTGCTATGAATAAAAGGACAAGTTTTAGAAGGTCTGTGATGTTTCAATTTGACTTTTGACATTCAGCAAAGTAAGAAGTGCAGTTTGCCATTAAGTCTGTATTAGAGCTATCTACTATTTTTTACTATACTATTTTTCACAATCTATTGTATTTGCAATGTATTTGGTTTACATTAATAAAATAGGGATGTTGACATTTTTCATTAATGTTTATAGATCATTCATCTAATAGAGGCCTAAATATTATTAACTTTTGCTTAAATACGTCTAATTCCTATAAAATCTTGCATTTTATATTGCATTTTAAATTTCGCTCCAAAACGCTAACACTTGTCAAGTGACGTCATATGTTGTTAAACATCGTAAAAATGATAATATGATTCTAGTTGTCGTTAATAAAAAATGACTTCTAAGTTTTATAATTGTTGTACGGTGCCTATGTGTGTGTACACTGACAAAACGCCTGAAAATTAGTTTTTACAATATGTACTGCGTACGGAAAATGGTGTATAAAAGTACGTCAATATTCTTCCGCTTCCTAGGAACAGGTGACGTCATTTCCGTTCATTATCACGTGACCTATTGCAAATTTTGTTACATTTTATTTATTAAATATTAATTTAATCAAATGAAAATAAGGGAAAATATTGTATTTTTTTCAGAATTCTATCATAGCCTCTACCAATTAACATCAAAATTATATATTTATATGAATACTGTCAACATCCCTATTATAGGGATGTTGACAGTATTCATATGGTAATACGACAGATTGAGTCATGGAGCCCGTGAACGGAGCTTAGGTAGAAGTATTCAGTTCTATCTGCGTTTTCACAACAATCTTCGTAATCTGTTGCCTTTGCATTGCATTTAGTTTTTTTTTTTTTTTTGTAAATTAAAATATTTATTTTACACCGCATTTACACATTCGTGTTCGCCATTCGCCTCCTCATTCGCGGAAACGTTCGCGGAAACATTCGTATACGAATGCCGTCGCGAACTCGGAACTACTGTTCACACATTCGCGAGGTGAATCATTCTCAAAGACTAAAGAGTATAATATTATAAATTATAAACACTAGTGTCTAGTGACTATTCAATACGTTACCTGTGATCATTCTGACCATTCTATACGTAGTATTCTCTATATAGTTTGTGATTCTGACATTCGTACGCGAACATGGAAGACGTGGAAATATTGGTGGTTTGCGCGCTATTTCTATTGAGCATAAACAATAATTTAGATATTCTGCGTAATTCCCCTACAAACATACATGTACAAACAAAATTATAAACTTGATTAGTTTATAATATTAGTATAGTGTAGATATTCTTTATTCATGTACTTATATAATAGTTCATAATATATATTTTATATTCATAATCATCATCATCAGCCTCTATCCGTCCACAGCTAAACATAGGCCAACCTCAATGAACGCCTAGACTTTTTATATTATATTATTTTATGTTATAAGTAGACAAAGATTAAAGCCGTGTCTTCGCTCGCGTTTACTTAGATTTACGGATGTATAGGTACGGACGGAGAAAATTATTTTATTATTAATAATCGTTGTACTGTATGTATGATAATACTAGAAAAAATAAAATTATCCCATATATAACTATCCCAATGAATACAATAGGCATCCAGCATTTATCCAGATAGAGTAGTAATGTAAACCATACAATTCCGCAACCGGTCAGTGATTTGTCACTGAAGATTATTTCTATAGTCAATGTCGCTCCGTGTTAACGTATAATTTTAAAAGTGAAAGAGATTTCTAAAAAAAGAAAATCAAGCGAAGAATTAAAATATCTTTTCAGGGTATGGTAGACTGCGTTATTTAACTATTAACTGTCTTAATTACGTGAATTAGTCTTAGTAGGGACTAAACTTTACTTTGAGAATGCTTTTATCCATCACCGCCGTTTCACTCGCGTTTTCAGGATAAAACTATACTGTCACCGTATCTGCGTCTCTATATATTTTTTTATAGCATAGGAGGGCAAACGAGCAGTCGAAGCTTTAGACTACCGACGCCCATACACATCTGCACAAACAGAGATGTTGCACGGGTGCAATGCTGATACTAAAAATACTACAGAATGTCTTTATATTATGTATACAACTAGTTAGCTCAAAAAATGTGTTTATTTACAACATCACATTAGAAACCTCTAAAATTATCAGTGTTTATCTACTATATTATGCATGTATATACATATTATCATAAACCTTCCTCTTGAATCACTATCTATAAAAAAACTGCATGAAAATCTGTTGCGCAGTTTTAAAGAACTAAGCATATAATATAGTGACAGACAGACGGGAAGCGACTTTGTTTTATACTATGTAATAATAATAGTATACTTTTTATATTATTTAAAACTATAAGTACCCTTGTTAACTTAGATTTACAGACTTATGCGGACTGATGGTGATAATTTTTCAACTCTTTGTAGATCTCTAAAAGAGGTATATACCATCATAAATATATTTTTGTTAATCAAATTATTTAAAAAAATTGTCTTAATATACGTAAAAAGGTTTGTTAGTGATTGATGGATTGTTGATAAAACGATATTTAGTCAACTAAACTTGAACTTCCATCCATTCCATTTTGTCTATACGTCCTGTTGGGTCGGGCGCTAGCGATTCACTGAAGGCAGGCGAATGTGTAAACAGTAAGTTCGTGTTCGCCATTCGCGCCCTTTGATCGCGGCCGAAAATCCGCTCCCAACGCGAACTCACGAGGCGAACAACGAACTGACTGTTTACACATGCGTGTTCGTCATTCGCCTCGTGGTTCAAGCGAATGTGTGAACGCGGCACTAACTCACGAACCCGCAGGCGAATGACGAGGCGAATGACGAGGCGAATGACGAACACGAATGTGTAAACAGTCAGTTCGTAGTTCACCTCGTGATTCGCGTCGCGGTTCGTGCGAATGTGTAAATGCGGCATTATAAGTAAGTAGGTATAGACCATAAAGTACCTAGCGGAAAGGTATATTAACTTTATGGTATAGACTTATCTGAAATACACTAGGAACAATTATCATATGGAATTGACATTCGCGTATACCCGAAAGGGACTGGCATATTTTACAGGGATACCACATTCATAATAACAAGTCTACTTATTTTCTTGAAACAAGTGTATTTAAAATAATAAAAAAACTGGAAAAGGCTGATAGATAACAGATAAGCATTAGCCCTACCCAAACAATGATTGTAATTTTAGACAGCTGCATTTTTCCGGATTATCGAAAATATTCAATGACTAATAACAAACCGCTAAAAACATAAATAATAAAAAAGAAGGCTATAAACATCCTCTTAATATGTATGATCTATATAGTTTCGAAGATTCCAGTCACCCTTTTTATATAATACCACATTCTTGGGTAATCTGCCTATAAAAAAATGGTATCACCATATTTTTATAAACCGACCAAATTAAAAAGTAGAACAAAATGGCGGACATATTTGACAAACTGTTCGCGAGTGAGAATGTTTGTATGGCATTAAAATTTAGTCGATAATTTTTTGTTGGGCACATCATTGTTGTGCCCAACAAACGAAGAGTGATATTCTGACAAAGACAAAAGAAAGTGTCTATGTCTCTGTCACTCTTGGAGTTTTTCGTATGTTGTTATCTCGTTCCCATACGGTATTATTATCTTCTTGTCAAATCTATTAATACTTGATCTTAGGAAATACATATATTAATATTCAACGTACAACTTTTTAAAATATATTAATTGTAAATAGATAACCGAATTTATGCTTGTTAGATAGATAAACGATAGATAACCACATGTGTTGACAAATTCCTACGCAATCTTCAATTTGTCTACGTCAAACACAAAATGTTAAACAATTTTTTTATTTTTTATACAAAATATTTTTAATTGTTTGTGATTTTGAATAATAAAAATGAAGTGTATTATTAAGAATATGTTATTGCACATTGTACAAGATCGAAAATCAAATGGCCGGATACGCAGTTAGCTTGACCGAGTAGTATAATTGACATACGCGGTCTCCAGTATTCTTCTAAATCCTCCATGTATTTTTAAAATCTTTATTTTACGTAGACAGAAAATCCTTTTGCTTTGTCTACGTTATTTAAATAGGTAGGACCTGTGGGTAAGACTTTTTGTTCAACTAAGCATGTCAACTCCATTGTGGCTACTCCAAAAAATACACAAACTATGTATTAAATATTATAATATTTAGAAAGGGGATATCTTCTGACCAAAGAGAATGTAATATATCATCCTCTTTACTTCTGAGTTCTGACATTTTATCTCCTCTCCGGTCTCCCATGGGTCTCCCTCTCCATCACTCTCTATCAATAAACTGCCACCTCAAAGTTTTATCTCTGAGAACTATATTATATCAAATACTTTATACTATAATATAACAAATACAAAGAGGTAGTATAGTAGGTATTTGAATAAATTCGTAGAACAGCGTTTCCGAAACTTTGTTATGCTATGGCCTAGTAAATTTCGTACAATCTCATTCATGGCTAACTCTAGTTTTTAAGCCCACTGAAATATTAGGCAAAATAATTCACATTTATTGCAAACTAGCAGTGCCCTACGGTTTCACCCGCGTACTTCCCATTCCCATGGGAGTACATGAATATAATATATTGATGTATAAAGTATGTTTCATTAATCTCCATTCAGTTGTTTTTGCGTATAAAAGTAGGTAATAAAAATATCCATACACCCTTGTCAACTTTCGCAATGTCTACTATAAATACCTAGGATTACAGAGTAGGATAGAAGTATAGGTATAAATTATTTTATACCTATTACTTTTCGTGGCTCAGTCGCCCAGGTCGCGACCCTCCAGATGGGAAATACTGAAGTAGAGCGTAAGAACTCTTTAATTATTTTTTAAAAATACTTCCCCACACATTCGAATTCAACCCTTATTGTCCTGCCTGGTTTTAGCTCCCCAGTTGAAAGTAGACGTTTATATTATCACCTCATAAATAACCTCTCGATATTAAGCTACCTTATACTTATCAAAAGGAATTTATTAAATAAAACATATACGATGGCAATTTTTAATATGACAGTTAAGTCAACAAGAGTCAACAACAAAAGTAGTTAAGACAATAGTAGGTAAATAATGTATCGAAATAGTTTAACAAAATGTTTTAGCGTTTTTTCTAGTAAAGGTAGGTACGTGTCCATTAGCCCGCGCCGGACGCATCGCGCGCACAGTTCGCAAAGGATTTTAGTTTGCTTTGTAATTTATATAGAAATTCATACAATTATGCTTCAACTGATCCGCACCGTAGGTACTACTACCGATCGGCATTAAAGTAATTAAGTGTCACATAACACATTCTACGCATAGCAAACTAAAATCCGTTGCGTGTCGTGCGTGCGGTACGTTCGGCGCGTGCCAGTGGACGCGTACTTTAATCGTAGGTACATATTAATTTTCAATTCATACGGTACTTAGACTTACGACTTATACATAAAAACGAACTGATGTATAAAGTTTATACGCACTCATTTGAACAATTACTTTGAATTAATTAAAATTATATATAAATAGATTAATTATAAAACTGTTTAGAGTTTAATGGTTGTGAAAGCTACAACCTACGTAAAATTGTTTCTTTACAGGTAGTATCGATATAACTATTAGTAAAATCAATAGTAATTTACTACTTTAATAACCAACCAACCAAAGAAAAGGAGAATACGTATATATTATCCGTAAATAATTATATAAGGAAATGGCTCAATCGTGTAGTGCTACATATACGTCTTAACTTATAAAAACCAAAATTATTGAGCAATAATTTTGATTTTAATAAGTTAAGATAGTACATACCCATTTAATGATATAACATAAAACGTAAGAACGATTTCTTACGTTTTAGGTTGATGAAACAACTGTTTTATTTGCCATTTCTGAATAGATTTATTTTTAGCAGGCATTGTTTTTAGTAATTAGCATAAAAATTACAAATCATTTTTATATATTTAATTGGCATTGAGCTATAGCAATAACTAGTTTAATTTTATAGAAGATTAAATAATTTGTTATCTACCTAACTACTTACATAAATACATTGTACGATGAGTAGGTAGGTATATTTAGGTTTTATATAAATTTACGAAGCATACTTTTATTATGTAACAATATTTTTAATTGCCTACAAGAGCTGATAGCAATATATAATCAAAATTTGTATTAGTTAGTGAAATTTATTTAAATATTAGGTGATAATTATTTAAGCGAAAGGAAGCAAGTTGAATAGATAAGAGTGCGTAATACAAATGAGAAATCAATAGTTACAAGTAGATGTAATTTATTTTTGCTTAGGATACAAGACAGGATGTAATGATGATGATGATACTTAGGCTAATTTTTTCTAATGGCTAAAACAGGTACTAAATTTCGTTTAATAGTGAATTATTACGACGATCATTAAACGCGCGTAACTTTTTGAGCTGTGAGTTGCGTAAAATGAGTCTCAGTGAGCAAACTTACGTCTTGTCTGTATGTGCACGAAGTCGAGTGGCACAAACAGGAGTTTAGTAAGAAACCACGAACTATATAGTGAATACTACGTTTAAGAAACCGAATGCAGCCTGACTCATTTAACACGACACCCAGCTCAAAAAATTACGCTCATTTGGCCTCGTCCTAAACGACTTCCTATTTGTATTCGTTATACAAATAACAATAAAGTATTTTTTATAATAATGATAAAAAAATTAATCGAAGACTCGATTTCTAACTTAATTAGCATTAGTAAATTTTATTAAAATCAGTATATCGTTATAATGTATAATGATATATGAATGAATTTTAAGTTTATAATGTAAGGCTAACTCTAGATTATTTTGACTCTAGATCAAAAAGTGCTCAAAATATTTTTCAATCACATTTACTATTGCTTCCAGTTTTTGTAATATAATATAAATTTCAATGTTCAGCAACGTTAATATCAAGTAATTAAAAGATGGGTCTGTTACTGCCTATTCTATTTTGTTATTGCCACGGATAAATAAAAACAAGAAAGTTAAATACTTTTAGACCATTTTCTTGTTTTTATGGCCCAACGTGCCTATAGTAGGTACGAAATTTTCGTGTATTGTCCTCCCATACCTTTGTTTTTGATTTCTCTGCGATAAAATATGTAAAAAGTGATTTCATTATAATGAGCGAAACTTTAGAATACCATCTGTTTTATAGCTTAGTTTGAGTATCACTCCTATAATCAGATGGAAACCGCATCGATCCGGATCGATCGCGGAGGCTTAGGTTCGAATCCGATACGAGTAGACACAAACCCAGACCGCGCAAACAGCGCTAGCACTACGCTACCGCTAGATTGCTTGGGCACCGCGCATGACCCGCCTCCCTCTCCAGAGGGAGGGATAAGGGCCGGCCCTTATGATGATAGGTTAAATTCAACCGCAAAAGATTCGTCGACCGTATCGGATTTGACAAGTCCAAATCCTGATCTCCCGAGAAGCGCGCGCGATGAACCGCGTATTGCGCTGAAGGGGACGTCCCCCATTCGAATATTTCTTAAGTGAGCCATCTGCTCATTTACTGTACCGATTGAGCTTAAAGGCCATCAGGCCGAAAAGTCAAGCCCTACCGAAAAAAAAACTCCCTATATTTTTCGTCACGAGCAGACAGACACATAAAATTATAATTATTGATTTTATGAATTGGACTGTGTTAGTGGAGTCTAGCCGTCTAGTCTTTAGCAGTGATGTCGGACAATTCTTTTCAACATCATCATCATGCCTATAAAGACATGATGATGATGTTGAAAAGAGTTAAGCAGTGGATGGATAATCAATCCACTGTTTAACATCGGTCAAGACGACCGATCCCTTGCTTAAATAAATTAAGCCTTCGCCCCACGCATTCCCACGCTATGGGAAGCTCGGGGCGAAGGCGGGGTAAGGGGTTCGGGCAGTCGAGTGTCATGTGGCTTGTCATTTTAGTGAGTAATACACATTACATTATTCCATATGGCATTCCTATAACTGAATAATAAAAAGCACGACCTGTTCTAATACTATTCCAATTACATCAACTTACTATTGGCACGGATTGTATAATCCCTTTTTCTATGATCTGCCTATAATGTAAACTCAAACTCTAAAATTTTCCTGATTCCTAGCGCAATCAAATCTCAACTTTAAACCATTTTCTACATAACTGGTTTTTTTTAGTAGACAATTTACCAACAAGTTATCGCCACTTAAATCTAATCTTCGTCCACCTTATGGATCGGGGAAAAAAATAAAAAGTAAAAAAAAATAATTTATTGTAATCACAGATGTTTCAGCACAGAGCTGGCACGTCACATGGATAGACCAATTAAATACAGTGTTCATAACAAATAATGGTGCAACAATATCCATACATTCATTATCTGGGCTTCAGTAGCCGCTCCATATAAATAATTAAATGGAATCGTTCACAGTTAAATAAATAATAGACTTAAACGAGAGCTTATTTACAATCAAATGCAAAATTTGCTAATATGCTTAAATTAGAATGTGATGCACTCGAACGGTGTCACCTGTGAGGACCAGTGGAATAAGGGGGGGGGGGGGGGGTCCGTCAAGTCGAAATCAAATCGCGTGAGCGGCCTATTCTACTGACGCAATGTAAGCTTGAGGCTCATAATTTAATCTCGACAGTTCAATCCAACTTCCTTTCAACGATAATGCAAATGACAATACGATTGAATAGCGCAATGCGTCAACGAAAACCAAAGTTACAAGGCGATACATATTCATTAGTTATTTTGGTTTGTTGCCGTAAATAAGTAGAACTGCAGGCCCGAAGTAGGTGTTCAGTGATCACGTCATGTTGACGCCCAGCGAGCGACTGGCGTACTCGTACACCACGTAGGAGATGGACACGGCCGGTATGACTTTGATGAAGTTGGGCGTAATGCCCCGATACAGGCCGCACAGCCCCTCGCGTTGGACTATCTCGCGGAACGCTCCTCGCATCGTCCCCTCCGCCACTTTTGCAGCTTTTTCTGTAAAAATGGAAACAAAATTTACTATTAGGAAAGACAGAAAAATCGACTCGAATGCCGGGACGATTAACGGCAAGACCGTCATCGTAAATATGTATAGATTAATTATGAATTTCAATATTAACGTAGACGGTTTACTTCATATTCTAATATCATTTTTTTTACCCGGCGGCAAGGAAAGGGTTGTTTTTGCGACTATCTTTGTTTGTAATATTGTTGTTCATGGATTTATTTAATGAAGGTATCATTAGTTTCGTCTCATTAGCCCAAGTGTTCTTAGATAGGTGAAAAATGGGGGCTGCTAGATTTCATTGTTTAAGGTCAAATCTGTTTAATTATTTTTTTTCCTTAAAGTAAAGTTGATACTTTATCAACAAGAATAGTTATCAACTTGGATCATACAATAGAAAATATATAAAACTATTTTTTTACTTAATACTAAGTTACTAATTTCTTACCTTGAGCCTGCAATCTCGTCCTCACAAGCGCCAGAGGGTAAGAACAAACTTGTCCAAGAGTACAAGAAGTACTACCGCAAGCGAGTAGCAACAGCATTCCCGGTTGTTCGTTGTTGGTCTGATATTTATTTATGTATTTCTTCTTTAGGGTTTCATAAACTGCAAGATCGATTCCAGCATAAGGCACTATCCCCAGGATGTTTGGAATGTATCCTTTGTAGAAACATTTAAGACCCTCTCTAGCGTATATTTTCTTTGCTGCATCCATAATGCCAGTATATTGCCCGGTTTTCCTTAAAGCTAATCTTGTCTTTAGCACCTCTAATGGGTAGATCACAGTTTGACTGATCGCACCAGCACTGGCGCCGGCGACGAATCTTTCGTATATCTCTAACGGCTGATTCCTTTTCTCTCCCTTGATCAATCTCTTCACTTGTTCGTAGGCGGCGAACTTGATCGCCGACTCTGGAGCTATCTTAATTACATTAATACCATTTCCTCGCCACAACCCTCTAATACCTCCCTCGCTTATCATTCTTGCTAAACACTTAGTCATATTTTCTCTAGTCGGATTCACCTATAAGTAAAAAAATTAATCAAAGGTTAATTAACGACAGTAAAACCACAACTATTAATATTACACAATTAAAATTACTAGCTAGACTGATATAGGTACTGCAATTAGAATAGATTTAAAAGTGAAATTACATGGGCTTCATTAAAACGTGTATTATTAATAGTAGTTACTTAGCACGTATGCCTTCATTTTACTGAATAAATTACATTATGCGTCATTTAACAAATTATAGTGCATAATTTAGTAATGATAAAACTATATATCATAGATAATTACCTGCAAAAATACTTTAAGTCTATCTAGAGGGGCTGTACAAGTTCTACTGACGGCGCCCGCTATGCCCCCGGCTAGCAGATGTCTCCACCATTTGCCCGACTGCAACTCACTCTGTGTGAAGTCATCGGGGACATTCATGTCCTCTCCTATGTCCAGGTACTGAAAATAACAGAAAATACAATCAATAAAGCAAAGCTAAAGCTAAACTATATTAAGAATAATAAGTAAATCATCAAAAAATACATTACGACGAATAAATGTAGTATATTTGTAAATTATATGCATGTTCTACGATAAATACACATAAATGTATTTTTTATGTTCTATCACAAGAAAATACTATCCCGACTATTACTTTGTAATCCAATCTACAATTACAGTTCATATAATTTCTAACGTCAGAGCATTTAGTCTTCATCGTGTTTTTTACTGTCTTTAATAATAAACTTTTTCACATCTATTTCCACATTTTAATGTTTTTCTAAGACTCATAAAACAAAGACTAGTTATTAATCTGAAAAAGACAACATTAACTATTGTGAGACAGTACAAGAAAAAATAAATTACAAACATTTTAAATCATCCAATACCGTTATTATATAAAATTCTTTTGGATCCAAATTGATCATCGTAGTTGAAGGAGTGGCCAAATTTTTCCAATAAATTGTGTTAGTTTTATACAAGCCTGCATAAACAAAGAATTGTATTAATATCTTTGATGTGGCTTCTACACAGATCGGTGAAATTATTATGCAAATCATCATCGGGGGTCTAATTATAAAATGAAAAATATATTTTAGTAAAATATCACATGGTTTTTGACAGTGCTGAGAATTTTCCGTTATTGACAACTGTGGCCAACTTGTCACTAACAATGAAGTGATGTGCAAAGAGTCATAACTTTTTGTCTAAGGAAACCGAAATTCAATATTATCTAAACCTTCTAAAAATATCTTTTTTTTTTTGCTTAAACTATTTGCACAATCTATCCATATCTGTTACTATTTTGACTACCACATCGAACCGCAATCATGATATTCCCATCTTCGTTATTACCCTATTTATCTCACGGTAAGGACATTTGAATAGAAAATTATTTTTATTATCTTATTGTCTTCTTTTATCGCGGGAGAGTGACAACTTAGAATATTTTATATAGCAACGAAATAAAATTAGAGCGTCTATTTGCAATATAAATAAGCGCTTTAAGTTTATATTTTATGAAATGCATATGGACGTATACACGGTACATATTAAATAATTATAGTAATATAATATATTCATTATATTCATTTCATAATAATACTTTGACCAGATACAATTTTTTAATTAATTAAGTAGGTATGTTTATACATTATACGCATATAATATGTAGATAAACTTATCGATATTAACAAAACCTATATGTTATAATCTAAAGTGAATAACTTCGAACTTTGGTTTGCGGAGCTCGTGTGGAGTGTTCAAAGTACAAACTATTATATTATTTACTTCCCTGTTACATATATAGCAATAACATACAAGTTAAAATAATGTTAAACAGAATGCCAATGACGTCTTCACGAGCATTCCACCGGACATCTAACTTATATAAATTAGCAGTATGAGAAATAAGCTACAAAAACCGTTGTTCTAAATATATAATAGATGTAATTACTATCAACCGAATGGTGTCAAGGGTGAGCAGTAATACCTATTTCAACAGCCCACGAATTGCGATACCACGCATGCTATCAAGGCTAACATTAATTAACCTTTCCAATTATTTCCTTTCTTTATCGAAATCATCGTTCGTTCATTTTGTGAAAGGAAAGACGTATAGGTCTTTCACAAGTCAACAGTGTAGAAGTGAATATTAAAATCGATATGCAGTCGATAATTTTTTCACCGGTAACTCGCTTTATAGACAAAGAAAAAATAACAGATTTTATAATATATTATTAGAATATTTAATGTTAACATTGCCAGGATTTCTTTCATGTTAATATTACATAATATATGAATATACGACAATCTTAAATATTTGAATAATAAAAAATAAAGTGATATACTTATTACTTATTATTTAGTTGATAGTAAAAGGTAAAGGTCGATAAAGTAATGAATAACCGTTTCAATACGAAATAGTCATTGACCTTCTCGGTTTTAAACATAGCGGTCAAAGTCATAAGTTAAAGTTATTTTAAGGGTATAATTATTCACGGGGAATATAACAAAAACTAAGACCATTTTAATGCACAATTAATTCCTTACAACATTTTTATGTTTAGTCATCATCATCATCAACCTTTATCCGTCCACTGCTGGACATAGGGCTCCTTCAACACTTCATCTACCTAAACGCGGCATCCACTCTTGAACCTTATTGGCCCATCTGCCATTCGTTTTCCAGAGAACTGAAGTTACCGATATCACGCGAAGAATAAGCTCGTTGAAGTGGCAGTCGGTGACTAAAGCAGCCGAAGCGAAATTTTAACACATAGTCAAGACTTCGTACATGTGGTGGTGACTTTTGCGTTGATTACAATCATTTGATGACTTTTACATTATTTTAATAAGATTATATATATATATATATATATATATATATATATATATATATATATATATATTAAATAATCTTATTAAAATTAAAATATATAAAGTATGCTTAGAGGTAATTAAATATTATCTCCAAAGCAATTCTAATATTCAACTTTGGCTCCTAGAGCGACCACTGACAAATAGTAATTATTCTTATATCAAGAGGAAAGGACACCGGTTCGCTCCCCATACAACTTTCGTATGGAGAGCGAGCCGGTGTCCTTTCGACAGTTTCCTCCCTCGATTTTTTTTCTGGTGGAGCTTTGCTAATGGCCTATTGGCCTTTATGCTTCATCGGTAATCGGTAATCTAAAAGTAATTTAGAATATACTTTTACGACTTAGACAGATTTACTCAAAGTGCTAGGATTAATGTTGTCTTTCGTATATCCGTATCTTCTAGTACACATGTTTGTTAATCTAATACATGGAATAATAAAACGTAATTTTCATAAACATTCTTTCGTATCTGCTTATTACTGTCAATGAGAATTAATATAAACATGACATTACGTTACGTTACTGTTACGTTATGTTTGCGTTAGTAGAGTACACAAACTACGTCACGAACTACGATTTTATAACAAACATATGATAGACAAGCATGAGTTATACATATTAGACATCCAAACGTTACAAAGTTATTGGCAACCTTCGATGTACTTTGTGCATTTCTTTTTATTATTGTCCATACAATACCTACCCACCTCAGTTCAACCTGATAATTCATTGCTTTGCCTTTTTAAGGTTTATTAGTTGTTTGCCCGCGAGTTAAGCTCGTGGAAAAAAATATACATAATTTGTTTTAGAAAAATATGGCGCTTTGTATGTATTTGCAATAATTGTTGACTTTTCTCTTCCTCGGATAATGTATAAAAAGTAGACAGATTGCTCTATTTCTCAGTCCTTTAATCATTTTAACGCCATTATCGTATAAATACCTGGCTCGCCTTTGACATTAAAGAACGTAAAACAGATGTCTATACAACTCCCACTTTTATAAAATTAGTTATGATGTTGTATTATATGTATTATGAAGATGATACAAGTTTAAATTTTCCACAGAGTAATTTAATATTGAATACGTTCTCTAATATCTTAAAGAGGTAACGATGTAAATTACTCTTATCTCTTCAAATATTCAACAAGTCCATGAGAATGAGTCCATGAAAATTAAATACAAAGATGTTGTTTCTAAAATATTATCTTTTCTTTGTTGCATTTAAGGTACAGCTTGGCAAAAAAAGAGTATGGAAAAAATGAGGGCGCCACTTTCACTTAGGTCTCATCATAATATGGAAAATCAGTAAGATAATGTAATCAAATCGTTAAAAATAAATGTGAAACACTAAGCTTTACTCAAAATCTAGTGTTTGCCGGTCAAGTATTGTCAACATCATAGGTTTCCATTTAGTAAAATATTTAGTTCCACCTGTCACCACCTCATACTCTTTTTTGCCAAGCTGTAAGCGGGTAAATGCCTAGCTGTCATAAAGTTTTCAATGTGTCAACAATAAGACGTACATATTTTTCTACTACTACACTATAACACCTACAATCTATAAAATTTGTCATTCCACGGAATACAAACATTTTGTATTCCGTGGAATGACAAATTTTCGACATTATCTTTAAAATTAATAAATGTAAGTAGGTATATAGTATGTTTATTTCTAGTTAAGAGTTTTTAATTGAAATAGTATTAAAATTGAAATAAACATCCGATGTTTTTCATAGTATTCAATAGAAATTATAAGTCGCCCATCTATCGAAATTCGATCTCAATTTTAAAAAATCATTCAACTTCATATACAGTTTGGCAGTACCAAAAGACGAATGCTTCAAAACTTCTTTGTAAAAAAACTAAACGTCATCTATTGTTTGACACTGTCATTATTAAACTTTAAATGAGGCTGTATGGACTCTTGTCCTTTGCCTTTCCTCATTGGGGATAAATATTAAAAAAAAAAATAACTTTAAATGTGTGTGTATCGTAGTTTGTAGCATTTTACTTAATTAACTGCGTCGCATCGTTAATTGATAATTGTAATATTGGACACGCGCCAGACGGGACTGAGTGTCCTGAGCGGGACGAGGCTCTACATACGCGCGCGAACTTATAACTAAAGGAAGTAAACGACAAAATGGTTTTTGTTATTTTATTGCGTTGAAAACGATAATTGGAGAAATTCCTTCTAAATTTTAAAGAACATGACGTATATACTCGTCTATGGTTTGCCCATAAGATGTGAATCTCTTTTTATAAAGAGGTATTTTTGATATTTCTATAAAGAGGTATGTTTGATATTTTTATAAAGAGGTATGTTTGATATTTTTATAAAGAGGTATGTTTGATATTTTTATAAAGAGGTATGTTTGATATTTTTTTCTCTTTTACAAAAGTTACCTAATCATGTTTTGAAAACTAACAAAGTAAGGGTTTTATCATAAACTATCAGGTCACCAAGTTATATTTCCATTCGTTTTAGAATTACTGAAATAAATTTAAATTATTGACGCCAAAGCTTCAAATGCGTCCTCTTAATGTATTTATAATACACAAAAAACTAATAGCTTTCCACTCAATCATTAACAGTACCAAATTTCAAATGCATCAATTTGCGCAATCCATTTTAAAAGAGGTACAAGTTTTTGCTTTACGTATTAATGTATAGATGCTGAATAGATCTAACGTTTCGGTTACATTGTATCAGTCGCAAACATCCACCCGACCAAGACAATTATCATGGTAATAACTTACGCCTTCTTTGTCTGTGAGAAATTTCAACAAGGGTGATCGTCAACCCGGTTTACTCATTACTAAATATTATTGTGATATTATATAGAAGCGAGATGGTCTAGTGGGCATGGGCTCGGCCTCTTGAGTGAGAGGTCCCGGTTCGATACTGATTCCTGACCTCCGCGGTGCCTAGAAATGGATTTTTCTAAATTTCTCCGTGCACCTGAACATGAAACCATCGCTTGCTCACCGCTGAAGGAAAACATCGTGAAGAAACCTGCCTGATGATATTAAAAGTCTTGAAGGTGTGTGAAGTTTACTAGCCCGCATTGGGCCAGCGCATCGGTGAACTATGGCCCAAAACCTTCTTCGTCTGATTTCAAGAAGGAGACCAGTGCCCGACAGTGGGACATATAAGGGTTTATAATATTATACTGAATGCATTAGTTAAAGAGCATATTACACATGCCACACGATTGTAAATTATATAAGACGCTGCGTTTCACAAATACAAAATTAGATCAAAACGTGTATCGCGAGGAGACTTTGTACAACGCGACGCTTTTAGTGAAGCCAATTTCTTAGTAGCAATTAAATATATGCATATAATTGCAATGGAAAATAACTTAGATGTGTTTTTACGTCCCATTTCTTCTGTATATTATCTTTATGTACGGCCGTAAATCTAAGTTACCACGGGCGAAGCTGCGGGCAACAGCTAGTGTATGTATAATTCTTGTGTGAGTGTGCAAGTCAGTAGTCTTCCTAAACGACTGGACGATTTAGACATTTTTTTTTGCTGTGTGCAAGTGAATTCGAGTTTAGATTCACAATTCACCCACTACAAAATGTTTTGTGAAGGACAAAGTTTGTCGGTTCCGCTAGCTTTTATATAATTATATATGTATAATCTATACTAATATTATAAAGCTGAAGAGTTTGTTTGTTTGTTGGAATACGCTAATCTCAGGAACTACTGGTCCGATTTGAAAAAAAATTTCAGTGTTAGACAGCTCACTTATTGAGGAAGGCTATAGGCTATATAACATCACGCTGTGACATATAGGAGTTGAGTAACGCGGGCAAAGCTGCAGGCAACAGCTAGTAAATAATATATCTAGGTTTTTTCATCTAGTATCTTAGCGTTCATTGACTTATTATAGATAGAGACAGTCTTATGAACACATCTACATGTACCATATTTTAAAGTAGCTATTGATAAATTGTAAAATGACGAAACAAGCATTTTTGTTCCGGAATTAATCCTTAATAAATGGACGATGTACACTTATTAGGCACAGATCATTGTTTGTTTCTTTAGTTTGCCTCGAAAATCGGTACATTCGATAGGTATGATTTAAAAAAACGATAGCCTTATGACTTATGAGCTCCCGTTTCAAGATATCTGAAGTATTGAGCTGCTACGAGATATTTTCTAGCCACTTGTTTTTAAATGCCTTTTCTTTTTCTACATACGAACACTAAATATATTTTAGGGTTTCTAATATAGTTATTAACTTATTCAAATTATTTCACGAATGCATTCTTCTATGAAAACAATCAATTACCTATATAAGTAACCCACGTAATTTTATTATTACCAGACACCAGTGTTCTATATCGGTGTAGCATTTAGAACGGAGACACTTCAGAGCGCCTGATAAGTTATTTCATTTCGCTTTTAAAATATATAACACTAGCTGTTGCCTGCAGCATCGCCCGCGTTACTCAACTCCTATAAGTGACAGCGTGATGTTTTATAGCATATAGCCTTCCTCGATAAATAAGCTGTCTAACACTGAAAGAATTTTTCAAATCGGACCAGTAGTTCCTAAGATTAGCGCGTTCAAACAAACAAACAAACTCTTCAGCTTTATAATATTAGTATAGATTAGTACATTTTGATTTGTTGCGATAAGATGTGATTAAATATAAACTATTACCTTGCATACCTACAATTTTAAATTGTTACACGTTATAGAAAAAATGGACTATAGCCAATTTACAGATATTATTACGTTTTGTTCAAATTTACTGCACCCGTAATATTCTGAAGGTGAAATGAGATGCAGGCCACAATTCATGGGTGTACTACTCCACCATAACAATAGAGGCGCGGCTCCACAGCGGTTTCGCTTTGCAAGAGGAATTGGGCCGAGGGGGCTCTTTGTACCCCTCTTATAAGATGAGGGGACAATAGAGCAGGGGGCAAGGGGTGAGGATGGGAACCTCACCCCATGGGACTGTCCCGACGTTGGGAGTGGTTGTTCTGTGGTGCGGGACAACCCCTCTATGGAGGTGGCGACGGTCCCATGCGGGACTGACTAGTCGTCGAGGTGCCCTGTTTGTTTAATAGATCCGGGGCACCTCACCAAAGGCGGCATTGGAGGCACTCGCCGTATTTTAGTGGGTAGAGCTGGGTCCATTTACCAGCTGTCGCGCGCAGCGAATCCCACATACCCGCGTGGGGAGACCCACTCCCACACGGGATGACTCAGAGCATTTCCCGGCGATAAAGAAAAAAAAAGCCATGCCTCTCCACTCGCGAACACCTTAAAATTTGATGAAACAAACTAAATCTTAAAATTTTCTTTTTACCAAAAAAGGAATACAGACGCTTGTTTTTATATCTACAATACAAATCCTATCATACAATTTATTTAAATATAACAGAATACTCTTGAGTGGTATCAGTAAAACACAACCACAATTCTCATAATTAAATTATCAAACTATAACGTATATTATATATTATAACAGTTTTCCAAACTAGGTTTTCCCCGTCATAATGTGGTCATACAGGATATCGTGTGTGACTCAAGAGAGAACTACGTCATCGCCTCACACGTCATACTACATCGCTAGCTATACCTATAACTGTAAATTATATTACTATAAATACTCAGTTTAGCCTAAAATGTAAAGCAGCGCAGCCATTGTTGCTGCATTCACGTGGCCAGCAATAATTGACCGTATTGTACTCCGAATGTATCAATACTTGTCAAAGTGTAAAGGAACATTTTATAATTAAACTAGCTCTTGTGCTATCTTCACACGGCGTATATTGCAGTTATAAATAAGTGTTCGCAGTAGACGGTACAAGTTATTTAAGGTTACACAAGTCGCTCATCTTTCCATACAAATGTTCTACTTTTGTATGACGTTGACCATGAAAAACTTAGTATAATATAAATTGATCTCGTCGTTATCTATGTCTGTATGTACCCAAAATCGTAAAAAATATACAAGGTCCTAAACTTTCGTATTTCAACACTGATTTTAGCCCAATTTTGGGCGAAAATAAATGGTATATGGAGCACGAAAGCTCAAAAATAAAGCCCGTACAGACATAGTTTACTTATTCAAAAGTTGAAATAAATTTATTTTAAAAAGATACACTTAATAGGTTTGATATAATAACTGTTTTGATAAAAGGACATTTTCGAAATAAATCATTGTGCATTTCATTCTAGCAACGCATGTTCGCGTACTATGTCAGGTGAGATAGCAATCATTTTGTTAGACTTCGCGCCGTCGATTAGTTCAACTTAAACGTACGTTTATAAAAATTGCTCTTTGTGCACAAAATTTCATAAATGAGTCTAAGTTTAAATATAGTAAACTGATTGATATTTAATTTAAACGAGATTTATTAAATTATCCAATCTGAATTTTAAAAAGACATTCAAATACATATACCCATAACCCATCGAAGATTGACCCATTATATTACCATATGTAACTTATATACTTGAGATATTTCATAGTAAGTAATAACGCAATCATCTTTCGTTTTTTCGTCTAAATTTGATGACATAGTGAGTGCGATAGCATCGGTAATGTTCTTTGTATAGCCTAATTGATAAACATAATATATGCCGTTCGCAACATTCCTTGAGTGTCATATGAACATTAATTCGACGTTCGTTTAGTGTTCAACGACTGTCACGGATAAATGACAGTGATGATGATTGACATAAAAACATCTTTATTTCATTTATTTAAAATAAAATGATAACTGAAATAATAAATTTCAAATCTAAGTTTACTAAAAAGCGTTAAGTCATAGTGAGCACTTTCTGCGTAAACTTCGGTTTACGTTAGTAGTACCTACGGTTAGGTAAATTATTGACGTATGTACGGGTACTTTGAATCAATTCTGACATTAGGACGTCAGACACATCAGTCCTTACGGCGGCGCCTGTCGTAAAGTATCCACAGCATGAAAATAGTAAACGCTTCTTGTTTAATTAAAGTCAAAATCCAGTACCGTAAACGTTTAAAAAACTATTTAAGTATATGTATTATGTTGACGTAGTGGCCAACGCATCTGCATAAACTCTGATTGTGCGGATGTGTATGGGCGTCGGTACCTTCAAGCTCCGACTGCTCGTTTGCCCCTTATGACATACAAAAAAAAATGTTATCATCAACAACCAATGCCCATTCACATTTGGCAGGTATGATTTTTTTATTTTTATTACAACAAATACGAGAACGTGTAAATTTTAGAAAGATACATAGCACGTCAAAGATGAAAATGAAATTCGCAAAGCAGACGTATCGAAAATAGCAATTAGAACAATATGCAAATTAGTGAAACTAAATAACATCTTACAAATGAGGATCTCAAAAGAAGGTGAAAGTTTCGATAGAATCAGACACGGAATGTTAAATATTTAAATTCGCGCAGCGTAAGATTGCCATGTGTGTAGAAGAACTTCGCAGCAAAAGTGAGGTTAACTTTCATAATGTAATTTGAAAGGAGATCATATAGTGCTTTTACTTAAAAATAAACAGGAGAATCAATGTGAAAACTATCATTTTAACATATTATGACTTATTCAGTAACCAACCTTACGTCATTAAACGATACAATATGGGAGACAGTGACGTTCTATTGACCTAAATCTAATTATCTTAGTACCATACCACCAAAAAGTCCCCACGCCGCGCCGCAGCAAATTGGCGGCGGGAAAAAACGCGTAGAGATAGCATATTAAAAATACAACAGATGGCAACTGACTTAACCAAATAAATTTTCAAATTGTTTAGGGTTTTTCAAAGACTTATACAAAGAATTAAGTATAATTTTATTCAGAATAATATATATTTTAGGCGGAAGCATTTCTTTTTTAATTTGAGGATTATCTAATAATTCCAAGGATCCCATTTTACATTCATGTTTTAAAGTCAAGGTTAACATGATACGAAATTATTTAATATTATAAAACGCTTATACATATAATTTATTATAGACGCATCCAGATACATCGAGAGTATGTATCAGGTGTATCCTACCTTTGCCAAACACCGTCGGAACACGAACAGGAAATCCTCGAAGATATCGCCAGTGGAGACCGTCGCCTCTTCTAATTCCAGAGACATTTTACTACTTTCTAACTACGCGTATATAAATTATTATATAAGATCACAGACGTATTTCTTCTTTGGAACTATAAAATCAGATCGCAATTAATACTTTATCTAGATGAGTGTGTAGTTTGCAGCGCAACATGAAGAACGCGTGTCGTTTCACCTATGAGCACGCTCACACTGGCTATCTGGACAGTGGACTGAACTGTGTCGTCAGCGAGCACGCCGATCATAGAACCGCTTAGCGACGGTTGTAAGTGGCGAACGGCGGACACCTAAGCCACTACTATCGTACCTCTCGAGAATATTTCACACAGACACACAGCATTATTAACATAATATCGCGAACAGAATCCGATAATTTTGTTACATACTAAGCGAGACGTCTATGCGATAATACAGTAGTAGGAGTTTTGGACGATATCAGCGTATTGGGGTCAAATCTCAAGTTCAATGAGGCAGGGGCTCGTCACATGAAAATTTTGATAATTTGCCAGTGTCTACTTAACAGCATTTGTAAATAATGCTACGTTATAAAATGTTATCTAATGTATGATTACTTCATACCACTTACATTATATATACGAAATTGCTGCGGGCACGTTTAAAAACTAATAATGCTTTTTAATAGCATACGGGATATTATTTCGTTACGTTGTTGTGCGGTACAGAGAGTGTCATAAATTGGAGAGCCTTAAAACTTTGCATTATACCTGTAATAGCCCTAGAGTTAGCTTCATCAGAAATAATCTACATTACTGGAACAGCGGAGTAGGCTTGTTAGTGGATAGGATTCGAAAAGAATTAATTAGATAAAGTCAATTTATAGGGAAGAGTTAGGTTACGTTACGTTAAGAGACAGTATCTCATAATGAACGATAGGCTTTAATATGAAGGAGTAGTATTAATTTATAATAATCATATAGAATATATTATTTTTATAGAAGAGGGCTCAAACGGACTGTCAGTTTACCCATTGGTAAGTGATCATTATTCTAGTTAATTAATACAATATTTAGTCTTCACATAAAATCAATTTTTAAAAACACTATAAGGCTTAACACTTTATTATTTCTTCGTAATGGATAATAACTTCGTCTTGTGAATATAAAATAAAACCTGACAATAAACTTGGGCAGTTATTAAGACCATTTCTAATACTAGGTAAGTCACCGGAACGGAACTGGAGGCGTAGCGATCGTCGCGGTGTCTTATGAAAACGCTACATAGCATTCAAGTTTTGGGATAAATTTGAATAAAAAATAGGACTTCAGAATTAAAAAACAATAGCACGTTCTCTGTTGTATTGAAAATTAAATATTTCCATATTAAATGATGTGCAAACTTATATACTTTATTAGTAAATTATTCGTTTGTCTTTATTTTAGCCTGTTATCAGGATGTATTAAGATCGAGTAAAGTAAAACTTATCGTGTAACCAATTAGCACATTTGGCAAAAATTTGATTTGGCAATCCATTTTTCCCGTTTCGCCCGCGGTGATTCGCTTTAAAAATGATAAATTTCAAGGAACTGCAAATAAAGGTACAAAAAATATTCCTTAGAAGCTAGCAATGGCCATGCGCGGAAGTAATGATGACATTGACGAACCTAAAGAAACATCAATCTTCCACATCTAGTTATAATGGAACAATGCTTCTTTGTTCGAAGATCAAAACTACTTGTGTTTACATCCAACCAACTAGGGTTGATAATTTCCGCAAAACTATTACATTAAAAGTAGGTACCCACTACGGTACAACAACCACATAAATCTAAATAATAAGGCAAAAAAGGCCTTATATTGATGTGGTAACAACGAAAGAAGTCTGTTCAAAAATCTTTAAGTATATAATCCATCGTCACGTGTTACTGAACTGCTCAACATCTGGACTGATTTTGGTCAAAATTTTAAGTGGATCCGAGTATTGTTTAGTTTCAAAATTCGATCCATTACAAACTGTTCTCCTGTTCCTGATAGACGTTGTTCTCTATAGGTCAACGTCTATCAGGTCCGCTACTTGTATTCTACATTAAAAAATCCTGCCTTGAACAGCCGATAATGATAATAATATGTATAACTATAATATAGTTCTTGCGTAAACGCAGTCTACATTAATCGTACAAACATTTAGCTAGCAGATAATTGTATGTACAATTAAAATAATTAACACGTGCATGTAGTTTGGTACTTTTAGTACGAGCACGTGTTTAAGTTATCAATCAATATTTCGAAATTTTAGTACAATATTTATATATCCAAGATATGAAAACAAACGAGTTTTTGGGGCTCAAAAAATAATTATAAAATACTGATGCCCACACCTTCCCCTACTCTAACTTAGATTTACAACCATATCCGGATGGATGATGATTATTTTTATAGCATATGCCTTAATCCAAGCTACAAGCTATCAAAATTTTAACTTTCAGCCGTTAAAGACCAAAAAACGTCCAAACTTACAAACTTTCGCCTTTAGTAGGTAAGATATTTTTTTTTGTATAACCTCAATGATAAAAAAAATTAGGATGAAATAAGAAAAATACTAAAATCCTATATTAGCAATGTCATTTCATCACCCACACATTCGTTGACTTCTGAAAATTGGT
The DNA here is from genome assembly GCA_963853865.1 of Helleia helle. NCBI lineage: Eukaryota > Metazoa > Arthropoda > Insecta > Lepidoptera > Lycaenidae > Helleia > Helleia helle. The sequence continues at coordinate 15,732,323 of OY971420.1, forward strand.
ACTTCCTCCCAATTGCCATTCTAGTAGTTAGCTGATGACTATGGAAATGCACAATATATGTCCATCACCATCAGACGACAAAACAATTGATCTCTGAGTTCTAGAATTTTCATCTAGGCGTTATTCTCCAATCATCAAGTGATTACACGATGACGTTGATAACAAATATAACAATCAATGAGAACGGATAAGTTAAACAAATGACGTGAATATACATACAAGAACATCTGCTATGATTTGTATTACGAAGGTTTTGCGCCATTATTCTATTTCTGAATATTGTCATAGGATTTAGCATAAATATAGTTGTCGTCAGCGGTATTCTATTATTAACACTATTAGGATAAATAAAATACACAGCTATGGTATAAAATGCACAGATACATAATATGGCGAATGTAGACATTACGATTAGTAGATTTCAAGAATGGTTTGTCTTCGATAATTTTATCTAGGTCTAGGTAGGTACTATTAGTTATATATAATTTTACTGGCAAAACTTGGTAGTTCCAGATCTTGGATCAGGTATAATGACCATTGGCTTGTTTCCGTTCTATGCTGAAGTCAAATTTTTTATAACATACGAGGGCAAACGAGCAGTGGAAGGCTTTTGGCGACTATCGAAGCCCATAGACATCCGCACAACTAGAGATTATGCAGATGTGTTGTCCTCCTTTTCCCTAACACCCCTTCCCCCTAATTGGCCACCGGATACCGGATGCCGGTGGCCAATTCGGCTACAAAGCAGCATGGCTTTTTTATCACTTTTATCACTTAAGAGAATCTATCAAGTAAGACTACCTCTTACTTGATAGATTCTCTTAAGTGATAATAATTTAATACAAGACAGTAATACGCAATACTTCATACACCCAGGAACGTGAATAATGGCTCACTAGGAAGTGGAAGTCAGAAACTAGTTTTCAGTTCCGTATTAGAATGACTATGTTCAGTACAAACAGTTCCAGAAACGGTGGAAAAACTCTCAAGGTGAACCTACAGAAGTGTCGATCGCCAAAACGTTTAATGTAGATTGGGGAAATGGTGTCATTTATGAAAGGGGAATTTCACAATAGTTAGAGAATTAACTAGAAGTAAGGATTAAAAACATGTAGGCCATTAGAAAACAGTAAAAGTAAGTAACGAAACTTTTCTTGGTTAATCCTTCTTCCATTTAAATTATATTATATCCATCGTCAATCGTCATGATAGTTTACAGATGTTACTTTGTGGATGTTAAATTCAACTATCTATTGAATTGATATATTTCTAAGACGACTACTATTTAGGTAGTTTCTGCAACTTTCTAGAAAGACAATATGGATGATTTATGCTTATGAACTTTTAAGTAGAAAAATTTGATCAATTAAGTATTTATTAATTCCAATTCTAGTTATTCCTTATAAATAGATTTGTAGATAAGTTTTAATTAAGTCTTTTATAAAACAGCAATATAATCATTAAAAACATTACTACATTTTTATTTGAAATGAGAAATGTTACTATAAAAAATTATATACATACTTATTTTCAAAATTTCATTTAAATTTTAAACCATTTTCCTTCTGTACATGTATGTACAATAAATAAATTAAGTTTCTCTAGTTTATACTTGAATTTTAATTTAGCTTTTATTATTTCTCGAAATAAATATACTTAATATTTATTTCGAGTTAAGCAGAACAACTGTTACAGTTTAACAAATATTTGATGTATCAGTTGGAGGGATGTTCTGTGCCGCGCTATCGTTTGCACGGGTTCCAACTTCCACTATACTGCTTATGTCTCCCGTGAAACAGCCTTGTTTCGGAGAGAAGGCAGTGTACCTAAGGCTGTACTATTTTGGCACAGAGACTTAACAACTCGTGTCTTGGGATATAACTCATTCATGTGTTACATGCATTGATTTACAAAAGGTTTTTTGTAAATCAATGGTTACATGTTACAATTCATCGGCGATGCTGACCTCTTAAAATCAGATGGCACATCTTCCAGATATAATATAGTACATAGTAGAGAGATAAAAAACATTTGAAGTTAAAGCTTAGAGTGATAAAATAATGAACCATACACGTGTAAATACGATAGCTTTATAACGAGTTTACGTCGTGTGCAAACAGAATATTCCTCTGTAAATAAACGCAGTTTGAACTACGCAGCTAGCACGCCCTCCACTTATCTATTGCATTATCACCGTTTTATCAATCTATGAAATAAAGTCCACGGAACGGTTCCCTTAATATTGAGGTTGAAATAGGTATAATTAATGATCAATATAGCTAATATTGATGAAGTGGCGAGGGATCGGCCTTCTTTGGAGGTGGCCTATGATCAACATTGGACGGATAAGGGCTGATGATGGTGATGATGGTGATAGCTAAGATAGCTTTTGTCATCGCAGTTCCGTAAGCAACAACTAGGTTGTTAAACAAAGCCGAAAGTTGCCTTGGGATACTTACTACTCATACATAGAGAACCAATTATATTTAGTAGCAGGTCTGAATTCTGATAATAGTGACCATGAGATATACCTAAATTCGAAGCAAGACTACATAAAATAACTGTTTCACGGTGATACAGAACATATTTATCAAAAAGAATTCAACATACAAGCAAATTTTTCAGTTTCATTATTATTTTATTATTAGTCCATTGAAATGTTACATGAGCCGCCCTTGTCCCCTAGTCGCCATCTTGGAAAACACCTTTTTCGCGATATCTTGGAAACTATGCGTAACAAAAAAGTCTTTAGGACATAATTTGTAGCAAATCGCTTTGCCTTTTGCTTTGCTTTGCAAATTTTTAATACATTTTACAAATAAATTCCCTCAGACCGATCTTGTAGATGGTCTTTTGAGGAAAAATTTTCTCTATATGTTTTTTTTTAATTTCATTCATTTAAAACGCTATTACAGCGCTCCAAAGTTGACTGGGTTTGTCAATGCTCATGAGAACCCGATCCCAAAGGACCTTGGGGACTCCCAGCAAGTCTATGTCATCTAGATTGTGTCGTCGTAGGCGTTACATAACGATAACATGTCAGTAATATCTTGCGTGGACGGCTTTTACAAATGTGCGGTCACCGAGACGCGGACTTCACCCAACAATTTGAATTATATTGTCTATAATGCAAATAACATTTTCTTGACATTTCGTTGCGCTCACAAATCATCAAGAAGTTGCTGTACCTATTTGAGTTATGTATTTTTTTTTATTTATCTCACAAGAAGACAACTGAGCAGTCGAAGCCTTATGGGTACCATACCGACGCCCATAGACATCCGCACAACCAAAAGTTATGCAAATGCGTTGCCCTCCTTTTCCGTATCCTCCCAATGGGCCACCTGAAACTCAAAAACCACACGAAACGCGACAGCATAGGTGTCAATTGACGCCAATGTTATGTGAGCGAGAGCTATACCACTCCGGTAGTGCCGGCCCAATTGTATTATTTACAATTACAATTCTATAATTAGTTTTCTCTATAGCATAGAATATTATATCCATATAAAAACTGGTATATATTTAAATTTATATACAATTTAAGTGTTACAAAAATAATCAATTAATTAAGCTTTGCTATCAGAATCGTCTAAACTGGCAAACTTTAAAAATTAATAATTATGATTCCAATTTAATTTCTTTTTTGCATTTGACATTTGCTTCATTGAGGAAGGTCATCCTACTAATTTTAGGTGGAAATAACGGTAATATTTATACGTTTGATTGTTTGTTGATACGGATTTTGAATTACCTGAATTAACACATAGGATATTGTTTATTCCAGAAAAAGAAAAATGTGTTGACACGAAAAGTTGAAACTACGCCTCTTCATCATATACATAATATAATACTTCAGAGCAAAAATATAATTGGACCTAGTCTCTTGGTCAAAATACCAACCAGGCGGGTGGGTATCTGCCTTTTTCCTTCCTTAATTCAATAGGCTATTGCCGTAACTCTCTTGTTAGTTTGTTACAGATTTTTTTTCTCTATAACCCAAATATCATGGATTCTTTTTTAGTTGCTAAACGGGACCCAATCCTAAAGTCAAAATTCAAAGCGAGTCAAACCGCGAAACTCAACAGCTAATAATAGCAAAAATAGATGGATATAAAATAGTTTTTATAGTTCACCTCGTACTTGACATTACGAGAAACAGGTTCTTTGTTACTATGCCAACGCTGACTTAATGATAATAATATGAATACATGCATAATCAACTACAAACGATTCGAATAAGACACTATCATTTAAATGTTAAGGTAAGTGTCCACATGTCCGCATCGTACGTATTGAATCAAACGGATCGTAGTTACTTTGTATAGAACTACCGACCCGCCCCGGCTTCGCACGGGTGCAATGCTGATACTAAACATACTACAGGATGTCTTTATATAAAAGGTTCACAGCTTTTTTTGTCATTAGACAATAAAAACATGTTTTCTTTAGAGATTACTCTTGAAAGAGCGACAATAATAGGTCCTGTGAAAAACACTTAACGCTCAAATCTAAGCCTGTAACGTTGAAAGTAGGACCCTGCGATTTATTAATGGTCATTGATGATTATTGAATGGCCCTTCTCTCCGAAACACAGCAAAGCTGTTTCACGGGAGAAATAAGGAAGATGGTGGTACCCATGCAGCCGGGAGCGCGGCACAGCGCTTCCCTCCCACCGGTAATAATATAATATATATCTTCGAAAATATTCATTTAAATTACATGCTGTAAAGGGCCATATCGATCTTTATTAAATGCACAATGTATTTCAGGTAGGTACTTAATTGGATAAGGATTAAAGCTGTATTCCTTAAAATAGCTTCATAAATAAGTCATTATTTGTCGTAAAAAGTAAAGAATAATTTTTTTATGGACTATCCCTATGAGATAGATATATACCATCACGGACCACGGACACGGATTTTATTGACCGTTTTTTAAGGTGTACATTATTTTGATCTACCAGTTCAGTACAGGGTTCAGCCAGCGTTTGCAGCGTAAGAGCAAAAAATGAGATTATTTACGAAATAGCATTAGAAACCTTAAAATTATCAGTATTTATCTACTATATTATGCATGTATTATACCTATAAACCTTTAAATAAAACTCTTGAACCACTGTATGTATTAAAAAAACCGCATCAAAATCCGTTGCGTAGTTTCAAAGATCTAAGCATATAAGGACGGACAGACGGGAGGCGACTTTGTTATAAACTATGTATTGAGTAACTTACACACGTAAGTGAGACATATTTTGTGACTTGAGTGCGATCCTTACGGTCCGATCACTGGACGTACTGTATGACTTTCTATACAAAGAATAATAAATGTGATGTGTGCGATGCTTACAATGCGGAGATGTGAACACTTACCTTAAATGAGGCTTGATTAAACTTTTAGATAAATTTAAACTTATGGTCGTTAGAATGTTCTAGTCTCTTTTATGTTGAGTTGGTACACGGTAATTTTGATTCCTAAAAAAAGAATCTGCTCCTTTATTAGGAATATAATAACGGGTGTCTATGAATATCAGTAATCACAAACATGAGGTTTTCCTTCAAGGTTAATAGGTCGTGTTGTGACTGCTGAAAACCATAAAATTAAGTAACCACATACGGCAGCCTGTTTTTACTCAGGAGTCATGAGCAAATATGCCATAACGTTCTATACTCGGATTTTCTCTCTATCCCACAGGACGGTGGCACAAAGCCATCTTAGGATAAAACTAAGTATTTTTAATGAACACTTTTATTTATTAGACTTATTCTTACAACACAAATTATATTAATAAACATATTTATTTGGTACTTACATATATATTTTTTTAAATAGGTTTTTTTGCAATATGAAGGCTTACATCGAACCACGTGACTGAGGGATACCCAAACAATTTCTTTACTTCTAAACTTAACATGGTGTATGTTAAGTTACAGTCAATAATTTAACATAAATATTCCTTATTTTAACAATCTTACTCTCTGATATTTACAATCCTGAAATACACGGTCCATTTATTTATACAAGTAAATCTTTTATTAAGATGTACAATACACATCATATAATTATTAGCATGATTGCGGCCAGGCCAGACAGTCCGTACCTGTATTAGGCACTGCCGCAATTTACATACAGTAACGGCACATAAGTAAGTAAACGGACAGAGACAAAGCTTCCATAAAACGCGTAAAATTGTTACCTATTATGGTAGGGTTGTCATTTAGGGTTTTTTATTGTGTAGTGTATGTATGTAAATATTCTATCTTTATTACAAAATATTTTTTCTAAATATTTTGTGTTTATATTTTTTAATTGCAATAATCTGTTGTACCTTTTAATAGAGTGGTAAATTCTAATGGAAAGCACTCTCATTGCATATCAGTTTTTATCATAACTATTATAATATTTTTTATTCCGAACAGGAATCGTCTCCTAATTACGTATTCTGTACCTATAGGCTATACTTATTGTATTTTTACTGTAAAGTTTAGCTAAGATTTAAGATTTAATGTCGGGTCAAATGTTTCCCTAACAAGAGTTTAGGCACATCCATAAAAACTTAGTGAACAAAAGTAATAATAATTATTAATAATTAGTAGAAATTAATTAATAAGATACAACTTACCTATTGAAATCTTTGGGATAGCTAAAATATGATTTGTTTTATTTGCTCTATTATAGTTCATACATACAGTACAGTATACAATATTGAGACTTTTTACTTTTAATAATCAACAAAAATTTAAGAACAATGTTATAAAATATGATTCTTTTTTATTTGCTCTATTATTGTTCATACACACAGTACAGTATACTTACAATATTGACACTTTTAATTAACAAAAAATTTAAGAACGATGATAATAATTCGAAATACCCGCCAAGCGAAAGAAAAATCAAATATACAACGCAACTTAACACGTGCACTCACATCCCTGTGTTCGAGCACTCGTCGAACCGGTTTCAACCGGTTTCTACTCATACGTGACAAGCCACGAGTGCTAACGCACACATGTGTAAGGACGCTTGTAGTAGTGCAATCGATTCGCGCGGTTGTATGAAGCTTTGCCTCTGTCCGTTTATTTACTCATGTGATAACGGTGCCAAGGCCGGGGTGCAAGTTATAAGAATAATATGCTCCTTATAAATTCCTTATATTTATCAATTATTAAGAAATTATAAAATATATTTTTTTATTTGTAATTCTTTTCGATATTAATTGGTAGGTATTTGATTTTAGTGTTATTATTTTTGTCATTTAAATTTTAATATTTATATTGTACTGATATGGGTGAAAACTAAAACAAATGCAAATTATACTTTATTTTTAAAATAAAGTATATCATCGTAAATTTGACTATATTCCAATTCTATTTAATTGTATCCATTCCTTTTCCTAAGTCTTATTCCCAATAATAATTCCCGCATCATTCGTAGAATGATCTTGACCATACACAACAAACGCTCAAACTGCAAGGCCAATTAATGTCAATAGCATACCTCACAATGTCGTGGACGTGTGCTTGGTCAAGTTTAATATGATATAGCGAGGGGGAAAGCTAATAGAAGCTTATAATTCGGCGTGTTTTAGGGTTCCCGGTTCTGTTCCTCAAGGTAACAAACGTATACTATTGGATCACTCCGTTGTTCGTCTGTCAGTCTGTCAAACCGAAACCTGGGAAACCCATTGACAGAAATAATTACAAGAATCAATAATCTTGTTAATGTGAAATTTGGTGGAAAGCTTTATACCTAGCAGCGCAAGTAAAGGAAAAAGTCTGAAAATCGATAATTTGTTTTTATATAACTTAAAAAAAGACGTTGTTGCAACCCTCAGGGCGCGGGTCAGACTGGCGCTTTTCTAGATTCTTTAAAAATATCTGTAACCTTGCCGCCATCTTGTTTGACAATACCTTATCTGTGATTTGTGAACCGGATCCCCAATGAGAGATGACATCTAAACTAGATTTTTAATGTTTTTCTGATGAAACATACAGTCAATTGTTTATTTAAAATTGATAGCACTAGATGATAAATGTTTTTATCTGTTATTTACTACAATGTGTTATGTAAAATTCGCTTGTAAGTGATGTCTTATTATTTTAACGTCACGAAATAATTCAATATCTAATTTCCTTAAAGAGATAAGAACTTTTGCCTAGGCACAAAGTGAAGTCTATTGTTTTCGGAAAACATACGCTATCACATATAGTATTGGGACTTTATAAAATTAATTTGTTTTATGCAAAAATGCAATCAACAAAAACAAAAATTAAAACCGACTTCAAATTAAAACAAAAAAACTAAAAAGTAATAAAATAATTTCATTAATTTTTGTGCCTACAATTTATAATCAACTTGTTCTTCTACTAATATAGGTACAATCTTTGCGTTTACCACGTCATTATTGTTACTTTTGGAGTCGGTGTCAGTCAAGGAGGTAGATACATCAGCAAATAGGACACCGGCTTCAAAAGTAACAATAATGACGTGGTAAACGCAAAGATTGTATATTAGTAGAAGAACAAGTTAATTATAAATTGTAGGCAAAAAAATTAAGGAAATTATTTTATTAATTTTTAGTTTTTTTGTTTTAATTTGAAGTCGGTTTTAATTTTTGTTTAAAATTTTTTTATTTCTTAATTTTTAGTGATTTCAAAATTTGATAACTGATTTTATTTGTCTGAAATATGGGTAGAACTATTAAACGCGTTGCTCAGATTAAATAGCTCTGTATTAATGAGATGAACGTAGAAAGGGTTTAATTCATTACATAACAAATGAAAAAACCGAAATGGAATTGTTTAAAACTTTATATACATGTAATTGAAAGCAATCACGGCAGATTTGCTGCTATTCGTTAAATAATTCCATTATATATAGCTATAGAACATCACCAATATATCGATATAGAATGGATATTATGATGACCTTGAAAAACTATGATGCGCTTCCAAGGCACAGTTGTTTTTTGTTCATTTAACAACGACAAGTAATAAAATTACATGATTTTAGCATAATATTATTTACCGTATGAAGTAAGCCCAATAAAAGCTGTAAATCGCCTAAATTTCCCCTCGACTGTAATGGCGCTTATAACCCATATTGGTACAAAGTTCTCTTCAATTTAAATTAATTAAGTCCAAACACAAGGTAGCTACTGTAAACTGTTGAGGAGTTCCCTTAACTGTCCTTTGTCTTCATCATCAGACCCCTAATGATAGTCATAACCCATCTAGGTGTAAAGTTCTCATCATCACAAATTAATCAAGCCCAAACACAAGGTTACTGATGTAAATCGTTGAAGAGTTCCCTCGATTGTCTTTCGACTCCAGCATCAGATCGACTCCAGACCTTCATTAAATTGTAGTCCTTCAAAACACTTAATAAAAAAAATACCAAACGCACTAGTCGCCCCTACGATTTTCGAAAGTTTCCCTCGATTTCTCTGGGATGCCATCATCAGATCCTGGTTTCCTTATCATGGGACCATTTGGGAAGTATACCCTTTAGAACAAAAAAAGAATTTTTCAAATCGGTCTAGCCATCTTCGAGTAATCAGGTAACATACATAAAAAAAAACCGACGAATTGATAACCTCCTCCTTTTTGAAGTCGGTTAAAAAACACTACAAACGTTTCAAATGAAACTTGTTGACTTCACTGTCTTCACCTGACAACGATGACCTTTAAGTCATATCCAAAGTACGTCAACTTTTTATTATAATATACTTACTTCGTTTCAAAAAAATTAAGTTTTATACTGGAACAAATTTAAATTAAATATAACATTTTTAGCTTTGAAAATACATCAAATTATGGCGATTTTTTTAACTGAACTCTTTAACTAAGTCTAGTCTTAAACTAAGTACTTAGTGCCATGCTGCATTTCAGCCGAACTGGGCCGGCAAGACCGGGGTGGTACCTCTTGCTCACATAACACCGGCGTCAAGTTACAGCTATGCTGTCGCGTTTCGTGTGGTTTGTGAGTTTCCGGTGGCCCATTGGGAGGGATAGGGCAAAGGAGGGCGGCGCATCCGCATACACATACACATCCGCACAACCAAGGCCATGCAGATGCATGGCTTTGGTTGAGCGGATGTGTATGGGCGTCGGCGCCATAAGGCTCCGACTGCTCGTTTGCCCATTGATGACATAAAAAAAACATTTCAAACTCTATTCTTCTTCTTCTCTCTTGTTTTCTAATGTTTACGCGAATATCACTCATTAAATGAAACAACTTTAACTGATTTTATCGCGACCCATGGTCACACTCATACGTCCTAGATACCGATCTTAGGTCTTTCTAGAATTTAGCAACGTCAACATCTCATGGCGAAGTTTTAAAACTTCACTGAAATCTAAAAATCTTTAATATTTCCAAATCCCATCCCTTTCATTGGATTCAACTCTAGCAATAAGTACCTATGTAGACGAGTGTCTGTAACGGATTTTCTAAAAGTACCCAACTTAAACATTGTTAATCGTCGTCTACGAGGTAAACTGATTATATAACAAATTCAAGGAGTTATACATATCAAAAGTCATAACAACTCCGTACTTGAGGAAAAATTAACAAGAGTGGGAAAATACAGAGAGTGTGATTATTATTTAAAATAGCTTTAGTAAACTGAAATGATAAATATTGATAATTGATTTACCTCTCTTTACTATTCGAGTTAAAGCTTTTGTTTTTGTTTATGCATTTTGTTTTTCGATACAACTACATACAAAAAATGACCTTTGTTTTGTTACAGAAAATTTAATAAATTCGCTGCCATGACACGTCTTCACTGCTTGAATATCACGGCACAATGGCTTGTTGGCAACCGTGTTGTTGAAACAGACGTTTTGGTAGGTAATGTAGAAATATAGGACAATATATCAAAACTACATTTATAGTTTCCATCGCATATTTTTAGATATATAAACGCCTTATTCAAAATTCAAAGGTACAACAAAAGTAAACTACTCATTTGTAAAAACTATCATCAATCCATCCATATAAAAAGGCGGACAGAGACAAATGTTAGGTCATCGTCGAAATCCAATCTGAACCGATCACTAGACAAACGTTAGGTCGACTAACATCGAGTCGAAACTCGAACTGATATTAGCGTCTTTATCAAATCTGATTATACTAATTTGTTATCACCGGCACTATACGTGGCGTAGTACCACGTAATACGTAGTATACGTATTGTCAACAGGGGAATTCCGTTTCAGGTTTACATAGGCAAGGAGCCACCGATGTGTATAAATCTTTTTAATACTGGTTTCTCGACTTCATTAGCGGATCTTTATAAATTCTTTGAATGTGTAGTGTGTTCTCCTGTTCTTTAAGAGTACAAAGGCTTTCTACTTTACGTTTTGTAACGAACATATGAACATCCCAACCTACGCACAATGCTAACTGTGTTTCATAAATAATATATATTTTCCTTCCTTTTCATTATCATCATCATATCTTAGCAAAAATGATTATCGAACTTTGAAAAAGTACCAAATATAATACCGAAAGAAACAAACGTTATGTTGTTTGAAGGCCTATTATGTGATGAAGCTCAAATTGTTTACATATGTTACGCTGTATACTAACTGCGTCGGTATATATCGCGTGATCCACCACGACTACTTCTAAGGTCAGGCGTAAACAAAACAATCAACACTGAAATTGACAGTCCCATCTATAGTACACTAGAAATCTTTATGCGCAGATTAGAAGACTGTAATCCATGGAGATACTTTTGAGTTAAAACAGTACTTAGCAAAAAAACCAAATGAAAACATATTACTAAAAACAGAAAAGAAAATGATTCGTTGTTATACATCTGGATGTAGTCAAATCAGTATCTAATGTTACTTACATTAGATACTGATTTGACTACATCCAGAATCCAGTCGATTACTTGAAACTCCTTTACGTAAACTTTCTTCATTTTTTTATATTATAAGGTTAGCTTACTGTAATATTGTATTCTCAGCGTAAATACAGGGTATCCCAAGAAATAGTGTCAAGCGGTTGTCAACTAGAACACCACTAGGGCTACCTGAATCACCTCCCATGTATGTTCCGCGATTTTGCGTAGTTTTTGAGTTATGATTATTTTTCGTATATTTTTTACTAATCCCGACTTGCAAGAGATTATTCGTCACAGATGCCTCAATTATTGAGATGTTTGCTAGATTTTTTTATCACCTAGGTGTCATGCCTTGCATACAAAAAACCACTGTGGTCAGATTTGATACCGTCAAGTCATAAAAAAGTTAAATCTCATAGTTGGTAAAAATTCAAAACCTACCATAAGTTTTTCGAAGGCGATAAAAAAAGTCATTAAAAAATTCGGAACATACATGGAGGTGATTCAGGTAGCCCTACTGGTGTTCTACCTCTGGACAACCGGTTGACACTATTTCTTGGGATACCCTGTATTTAAATATACAGAGTAGGGCAATCATCGTAAAGCAAAAAAATAGGAAATATAGAAAATACATTTCGACCTTACATATCAACAATGACCGCTAAAGTACAGCAAGAAGAAAAGGTTAATATTATATAGAAAATGCATTTCGACCTTACACATGAAAATGACGTCACATGACCACTATACAATTGGAATAAACATTCGGCTTTGTGCCGCGCGATTTGCACTTCCCTTGTATATGCAAGCCCAATTGTCATACAATCCGGTGCGCACTCGTCAGAGTTGGATCTTGTGACGTAGCGGTCGGTAAACGTACAGACACCGCCCACTACCGTGCCCGCCAGTTGATTGATAGCTCAATCATTGTATTACCCACTTTAAATAGGGTTATCGACGTCGGGGGTTTTGTTAGTGATACCATCAGATGTTTTAATGACGCAATGCTTATTTTAATGATTTTTGGTTTTTGCAGTTGACGGTGCTAATGGGAACTCGCACGCTAGGGCGTAGGAGTGTATCAAATTATCAGAAGTTTTTACTTCTATCGGATAGTCACAAGCACACACCCATTTTATTATACATTGAGAGTAGGTACAACGTCAAATAGGGATGTTGACTAATTTTCTATATTGATTTTATTTGATAGATACACCCTATATAAACACGATATATAACTTTTATGAAGAAATATGTCCAATATTAATAATAAAAAAAACAGTTTTTAAATTTCCCGCTAAAACGCTCTAAGCTGTCTCTAAGCATGTGACCATGATTACGTCATAAACCAATAAACATACTCGCACTCTGTCAAACTTGCAGTTAGGCGGTGCTACCTACATAAAACTTGGTTATGACAGATTTGACAGTTTCACTACCATGGTTCAGGCCTTGACGTGGCGGTGGGGCTCAGTAGCTTAAGGTGTGCCCAGTACCTTGGGCGAGGCTAATTGAGCCGAGGGGGCTCTTTGTACTCTTCTTATAAGAGGGGACAAAAGAGCAGGGGGAAATGGGCGAGGACGGGAACCTCACCCCATTGTTCTGTCTCGACGTTGGGAGGGGTTGTTCTGTGGCGTCGGTCCCCTGAGAGGCTGACTAGCAGCTGCGGTGCCCTGTTTGCTCATTAGATCCGGGTTTTAGTGGGTAAAGCTGCGTCCACTTACCAGCTTTCGGGCGCAGCGAGTCCAACATACCTCAGAGCATTTCCCGGCGTTAAAGAAAAAAATATATCAATGGGAAGGGTATGCTGTGCCGCGCTTCCATGCATTGAAAGGAATCATTGCAGTTCATATTGTTGCGGCCTGCGTAGCATGTAGATTATCTGGCAAGTTGTTTTCATTTAGATTAATAATTTTAAGAACTCCGGACAAAACAGAGGGGGCAATAATTCCTGTTATATTTTTGGTCAATATTCAAGAACGATTACAATATGTCAACAAACATGACACATTGGATAACATGTATCTACATACAATCATCAAGCTCATACGATATTAGATACAGATAATGACGATTGATCTATGATATAATAAAACATTAAGGAAATGTAAACATTCGATAAGATTTTGCCATATTGCTGTACTCCGTAATCTTAGTGTAGGTATAAGATGATACACATATGCGAGGACAATATTCAAAATTATGCCAATATGCTTATAAGGAAGTACCTAAAAAGCATTTTCTACCTAATAGAGTGGCAACAGCCTGGAATAGACTCCCTGAAAATATCCATATTGATATTCTTCACTAATTCTACACCGTCATTGAACTCTTTAAGATTAGACTGGACAAACTAGATATCTTCAAACTATTGTCCACACCACAACCACAGACGACCTCTGTGGCTCAATGGTTAGCGCGTTGGCACTCAAGCTGGATGTAGTGGGTTCGAATTCCGCCAGGGAACAAAAAGTTTTCTGTGTTCCTGAGTTATAGATGTGTATTAAATATGTGTATAATATAATAATAAAGACCTTAAATATATGTATAGTATAAGAGTATTAAATATATTCCCGTTGTCTGGTACCCGCAACAAAAGTTCTTCGAGAATTTACCACGGTACCAGATTGACGTGGTGTAATAGCGTCCATATAGATATTAATATTATTATATTATTTAACACATACGCATAAGCTTATTCATCTGCTAGTGTGGTTTCCATACAATAATAATAATAGACATTGACCGGTGAGAGGGTTGTGCTGTGCCGCGCTCCGGTTTGCTTATATTGCTTATTTATTGCTTATAGTATCTATTATTATTTCTCCGTGAAACAGCTTCGCTTTGTTTCGGAGAGCAAGTCAAGATATGCAGAGCAATTACTGGCACCGAGACTTAATCTATCCTAATAATATTATAAAGCTGAAGAGTTTGTTTGTTTGTTTGAACGCGCTAATCTCAGGAACTACTGGTCCGATTTGAAAAATTATTTCAGTGTTAGATAGCCCATTTATCGAGGAAGGCTATAGGCTATATAACATCACGCTGTGACTTATAGGAGTTGAGTAACGCGGGCGAAGCTGCAGCCAACAGCTAGTATCTTATGTCTCAGGATAGGCAACACATGAATGAGTTGACTGTGCTAGTTTTAGGTGAACTTCTTTATGTCCATGAGCGACGCTGACCACTTACCATCACGTCTATCCTTTGCCTATTCAACTATCATAAAAACCATGTTGTCAACCCTGAGAAAAATAACAGACTAACGCGATGGAATCGTCGCTTCACTAAGTTCATACAAGGATAACCTATCGCATTGAAGCTATAGCGTTTCATGACAAGAGAAATCGCTGCCCATCACATTAACAGGCAACAACTGATATAGGATCGACCGCGACTCCCAACACTTCTATAACGAATAACGAATAGTTCAACCGACTGTCTCTAGTAAATAATAGTTATAAACATAGGTTATGTTATTATCAATGGGACCCTACGTGTTGGTGAGGTCGGTCGCTTGAGGAACTGACTTCCGTCGAGGTGCCCTGTTTGCTCATTAGATCCGGTGCAACTCACGAAAGGCGGCATTGGCGGCACTCGCCGGGAGCTGCGTCCACCTTACTACCTTTCGGCCGCAGTATCAATGGGAGGGGTATGCTGTGCCGCGCATCCATTCATTGCAAGGAAATAGACGTCAACCGAATTTTTATTAAGCCAAAGTATGCTCATGAGCGGGAAATAGCTAACAAGTACAGACAGATTCTGTACCTACTAAATAATATTGAAAGACACCAAGTCAATTGAAATGGCTCAAAAATCTGATGGCACTCACACAAGCTCCTGAGTTGTGTGAGTGCCATCAGATTTTTGAGCTTGAATCGACCCTGGCCCTGGAACATTACTGCGAGGTCAATAGTTTTTTTTTTATGTTAGTTGGATAGGCAAACTGGCAAACGTACCACCTGGTAGTAAGCGGTCGACGTCGCCACTGAACATAAACTAGTATACCTGTAACGAGCCCAGGCAACTCATTTATGTGTTGCCTATCCTGAGACATAAGATGTTAAGTCTCGGTGCCAGTAATTACACTGCCTGTCTTGCCCTTCTTTCCGAAACACAGCGAAGCTGTTTCACGGGAGAAATAAGCGAGATGGTGGTACCCATGCAGCCGCGAGCGCGGCACAGCGCTTCCCTCCCACCGGTAAAGCTGTCCGGTTCTCTCAATATGTTTCATACGCGTAAACAAACAAGTAAAAAAAACTAAACAAGATAAGTATCGATTGTCATTAGTCGGACGAGAGGGTTTCCACTGCGTATTCACTGGCAATATCAACTGATGTCTCATGTCACGCGGATAATCCTTTACAAAAGATTAGTGTTTGACCTCAATATGGTAATTGAATAAAGCCTGGTTTCGTAACAGAAGAACATTATACATTGAACCGCAGCTTTGAGGAAATAACAATGGAAAATATAAAGTTTGCGACCGCGCGGTAAAACTTTCACGCAGTCTCTCAACGTAGTTTAAGAATTTTAAGATTTTCGCATTTCGCGAAAAAAACACCAAATTCAATGTAAATTTGTTTTTTGTGTAATATCTTCGTCTATTTCTGGAATATTAAATTCTTATTATGAAAGATGCCTGCTGTAAATGGCGAACCTGGTTATCGAACGTAAAAACACGTAATTATCGTGTTTGTTGTTTATGGATCACCAAAAGGGACGAATCTTTTTTAGTGTAATTGAAGTAATATTTAGTATCATCATCATCAGCCTTTATCTGTCCACTGCTGAACTTTGATGGATAACAGCCACAATAATGTCATATATAAGCCACGGTACTTCCGCGGGCGAGCACTAGTACATTTACACAATTTATTTTCTTCAAAGAATGTAGACAGTCGATTGATAAGGAATATGATTGATGAGCACACGAAAGTGTGAATACTTTTAAAATTATCGATTCTTATTCAATACAATATGGTTATATAATAATGAATGTCATGAGTAAATAAGATAATGTAATCAGTCAAATATGTCTCAGCGCTTAAAAAGATTTTATGCTCGAACTATATAGTAAAACAAGGCTTCTAACACCGCAGTTCGAAAACGAAAGTCTTTAACGTTCTCTCCAATATAAACTACAGGGCCAAAACGTAGCCTCTAACGGTAGGGGCGGGCCACGCCCATCGGGGCCTTTTTGAATGTAAAGAATCGTAACGTCACCCAAGATCGAAAGTAACCAATGCGAAGGATAAGCACATGAATCGGCCGTATGACTAAGAATAGGCGTTAGGCTGATAAGGTTTAAAGGTCACATACGAAAAGATGGGGGTGTCAAACTCCCAAACGGGTTGACGATCTCTCAATCCATGTTTTCTTATATTGAGAAGGCTCAAAGGTCAACAGTGACTTATTTTCAGTATAAAAAAAATATTATATTCCTATAAAATAATCTTTTGTGATTACTGCTTGTGATACAATCCAGGTTAATCGACCATTTACCCGTTTATGTAGGTATTTATGTAGGTAGGTATGTCTTTTTAAGTAATTTTTAATTTATTATTTAATCATATAATATCTAATATATAAAATAATAATATACAAAAACTAAATTGAATATATTCACTGTTTATCATAAATAAAAGTGAATTGTATATTCTGGAATTTAAATAGTAATTTTAATAAAATTAATATTTCATATTTTTGAATAATGACGTCGCACCATAACATAATATAAACATTTCTAAGAAATATGTACATTCTTCGTACTCTAACCAACATTATATGAGTAATTTATTATTTCTTCATTATGTAAACGAGTTCTAACTTAATATTAATTCAAATCTAGGACGAGTATGTATGTTGGTGAGCAATAGATTATCAGCAAAAACAAATTCGAATTTATCTGGCAAAGGTTCGCGTAACTTCAGCACATTGTTTATCAACTGTCAATAAATTTATCAGTGCTATAGAATAAAGTGTTCATACCTCAAATGAGTCTATATACATTATTTAAAAAAATAATACATACTGTAGAATGCCTCCAAAATTGTATGAGAGCATGGATATCCGTCGCCGGCGCCAGGAGTAGGTAGTCCCTCCATTCATCATAACTTATGTTCAAGCTCCCGTCCTGGTCCATCCTGTAGACAAACTTTTATGCTTGAAAAAAAAAATATATTATTTATAGGACAGGACGAACATATATGCGGCTGTAATTAAATCCCTTTTGTTTTGGGGTTAAATGAAATGAAAATAAAGCTGGTGAACCTACATGGATTTTTACGAATTCACATTTGTACATTAATACACCGATCCTGTTCTTTAAGAATATAATGTTCAGAACAATGAACTCAGAGTATAAGTGAGAATAACATTGAATTGGTTGTCACTAAAACAGATATTATCCTTTTGTACAGGTATAGGTTTTTCGTTTAGAATCGTTTTCTAATGATTACGCGAATTTCACTAATTATAATGAATGCAATTTTTACGGATTTTATCGCGGTTTATTTAGATTTTTACAAGCCCGACGTTTTGGATACTTTACAGCAACCATGGTCACGGGAGAACTGAGGTGACAGATGTCAGATTACAAAGTTATTTGAAACTACCCTATGATACAACAATATTTTAATTAGTCCTCTCTACGCAGAAGGAGCTAACTGCATCTTTAATCTGCGGTGTATTAAGCTTGGTTTTTTATTTAATTATTTTAATAATGGAATCCCAATCACATCACACACACATCAACCTGCAGTGTACTTATAGTTTGGTTAGTCTGTACAGCCAGCGTCAGATTGATCTCAGCACTCAAACTACTCAAAAAGATATGCTGGACACAAATTCAATAATATCTAAGCATTCAGAGTGGTCATACATGTCTGAGCAGCTACTGTTCAGCAGTAGTACAAACTGTTCAATAGTATATATTATTTAGGCATCCACAGGCATATTTAATTTTAATTGGATTACAATTAATGTGATAGGGTTAATATAAAAAAGATATTCTTCGAGTTTTTGTTATTACCATTTATATTAATAATGTTTTACACCGGCTACAAAACAATAAAATTTGCCTATAAAATATACTACACATTCTAAACGCAATTATTCAAAATTTTTCAATGGAAAATACGAAATTTTATCTTATTATGTTGCCATAATATAAAAATGCAAATTGAACGAAGTGAAGATAGGGTTAAAACGATGTGGTCTCAATATTTAACGATGATGACAGAGTGTAAGAGAATTTGAAAAACTTTAAAGAGATGTTTATTTTTGTTGCGATGCAGTCAGATTATTATTGCATTGATGTTAGTAAATATACATATCTATAATTTTATTCTTATATTGATTGATTCAATAAGAACATGCAGTTCATATCTATACTAATATTATAAAGCTGAAGAGTTTGTTTGTTTGACCGCGCTAATCTCAGGAACTACTTACTGGTCCGATTTGAAAAATTCTTTCAATCTTAGATATATCGAGGAAGGCTATATGCTATATAACATCACGCTGTGACTAACTGTAGTTATATTGAGTAAGTTAACGCGGGCGAAGCTGCGGGCAACAGCTAGTTATCCATATAAATATTTTAAGAAATAAAATGATCCTCTAATACATATTTTAAAGACTGATGAATTACAAGGCCGTACTATCCACAGGGTTAGTCCACAAGTTAGCAGTTGCTCAGTGTGATATGGTCTAGCTAAATTTTACAACGAAACTTTACGCTAGAGAGCTGAAGTAGTCGCACAAAAATCTCGCGAAGTACACGCACGTTGCAGTAGCAGTGCATCTATTACAGTCTAAGATATTTTGGTAATGACTGAAGTTGGTCAACCAACTTCAGTCAAACACTTGATTGACGATTTCCGTGCTGATCCAGATTGGATGCAAATAGCAGAAAATCGGTCGTCGGAAAAACGTCACTATGAAAGATGATTTCATCCTAAGTAAAAGTAACGGATATAATGTGTTGATGATAATGATGGATAGGAAAAATAGTTTTCAATAATATAAGCTGTCAAAATGTAAATTATTAAGTACGTTCCACATTCCCGACAGGAGAGTGCGTCACACGCAAGCACTTTAATACCTGAATATATTATTAGTTTTAAATAAATACTCAAGAGCACAAATGATTTGGGCACCAAAACTGTTACGAAATAGAGACAAAACATAGGTGCGACTCGCAGAATAGACCGAACCCTCGAGTTCGCATAGTAGATAAAGTTAGAATATATTAACGAAATATCAGCGACTGACGTCTGCTAGCTATATAAGTCACATACACTTTAAGAACTTTTTTTTTATGTCATAAGGGGGCAAACGAGCAGTCGGAGACTTATGATACGCCCATACACATCCGCACAACCAGAGGCTATGCAGATGCGTTGCCCTCCTTTTCCCTATCTCCCCCAATAGGCCACCGGAAACTCACAAACCACACGAAACGCGACAGTACAGCACTTGACGCCGGTGTTATGTGAGCGAGAGGTACTCCCGGTCGTGCCGGCCCAGTTCAGCTGTAATGCAGCATGGCACTACCTCTTACTTGTAATAATATTGATTTTCCTTATATGCCAAGATATTTTTGGCTACTTTGGATGCTTGCACTTTGGACCTTGTCCAATCTCTAGACTTTAGCTGCTCCGATAAATTTTGAAAGTGTGTTTTTTTTTCTTAGATGTGAATGATGTGTTTGAATTTGGGTCCTTCAAATCTTTGTGAGCAGTTTTTGTGCTAAGATCAATCTAACGCTGACTGTACCGCAACTTATATGTTTACTCATTTTTAACATTTTGCGTCTTTTGTTTAACGAAAACTATAATTGTTATGGTATGGAGAATTATGATAAAAATTTTGTGAATAAGATGTACTCACTTTTTATATTGAAGTTTCATTACACTACATACATATATTTTATTTATTTATTCGTAACTCAGATATCAAAGATCCATATACAAAAAAAAATAAAAGAAAGAAAAGCTTATAAACAACGTATAACTATGATAATTACAAAACATCAATTAGAATTTATCATTAAATCATTTTCAAAAAATTAATTTACAATCTGAAATAACAAAACATTTAATAATTATTTAATTTAGATATTATTAAAAAGATATTAATTAATTTTATAAACGGACTCAATTTGTGGATGTGACAGGTCGGTTACCCAATGCCTTTGTAAGACACTGTCAGGTCTGCCAGCGAGCGAACTTATTATGCCGTTAGGGCTGTCCAGCATTCTATTTCTGACAGATGTTATTCTGTTACGAATTACAGCGAAGAAGTCTTTAGTATGTGCATCCGCAAACATGCCGGATGCACTGCAAAGCCTGGGCCAATCCCAACAGCATCCTGAATAGGTTGTTATATAGAACCCGTAGGGTACTGAATTTCTTTTGAGTGTAGCTGGACCACAGGTAATAATAACATTTATTCTAATATTTAATAACGCTAACACTACACTGTGTCGACAACAGACGAACTTGAATTTAGGGAAAAAAGTATGTGCATATCACAATAAAAATATCCATGTGAAAGTGAATAAAATAACTTTTGTGAAATTTAACATTACCTTTACTTCACATCATTTATGTGAAAATTATAAATTGAAGTCATGTTCTGTACCTCTACCATGAGTTTTTTTACAAGCGCAAATGACTGGTGCCAGCAACTTCGTCTGCGCAGGATAAGATAGTTTTATTTCTTCACTAATTAATCGAAAGGAACTTCGATCCATCCGGGTGTCCCTTGACACCTCTCTTTCGTTTTTTTTAATAAAAAGTATCCTATGTTACTTCTAATACCTCCAAGAATATGTGTACAAAGTTTCATGATGATCGGTTAAACGGTCGGTAGTTTTCGCGTGAAAGCGTAACAAGCTTTCACATTTATAATATTAGTAAGGATTAGGAAGGATGAATTAGCTACATAGGTCTAAAAGGTAGTGCGATGCTGCTTGCAGCCGAATTGGGCCGGCACGACCGTAGAGGTACCTCTCGTTCACATGATAATGGCGTCAAGTGACACCTATGCTTTCGCGTTTCTTGCGGTGTATGAGTTTCCGGTGTCCCATTGCAGGGGATGGGGTAAAGGAGGGTAATGCATCTGCATAATCTCTTGTGTGGATGTTTACGAGGACGACCTCTGTGGCTCAATGGTTAGCGCGTTAGCGTTCAAGCCGGAGGTTGCGGGTTCGAATCCCGCCAGGGAACAAAAAGTTTTCTGTGTTCCTGGTTCATGGATGTGTATTAAATATGTGTATTATAAATAAAAAACCTTAAATATGTGTATAGTATAAAATATTAAATATATTTCCATTGTCTGGTACTCGTAACACAAGTTCTTCGAGAACTTACCACGGGACCAGATTGACGTGGTGCAAAAAGCGTCCTTAGATATTATTATTATTATGGGAGTCGGTAGTCATCTAAGGCTCGGAATGCTCGTTTGTCCCCCTAAGGCCTTAGCTATAAAAAAAATCAATCATTCTAAGAATGCTTGTAGGAGATTAAAAAATTGTAGACCCATACATCATCGATTAATGTTAGACACGGGTCTCCTCTGAGAAGAGGGTCAAGGCCATAGTCCTCACGACACTGCCCTGTGGGTAGGGGGCTAGGAAATGATTGCAAATCAGAAATATTTTGTGATGAAGGTTCCTGATTTTCTTTATTGTCGGACAATTTAAATTCTTCAAGTGTTAACAATTTCTGGAAGAAGACATCACTACATAGTATAAACTATAAAGCAAAGTCGCTTCCCGCGTCTGACTGTATGTATGCTTACATCTTTAAAACTACACAACGGATTTTGATGCGGTTTTTTTAATAGATAGAATGATTCAAGAGGAAGGTAATAGGTACATGCATAATATAGTAGATCAACACTCATAATTTTAGAAGTTTCTGATGTGATGTCATAAATAAGCACATTTTTTGCACTTACATTGCAAACGCTGGATGAACCCTAACAGATCAAAATAATGTACTACATTATTATACATCTTAGCCGGGCCCGGTTCCGAAAGTTAGGATAATTAATTATTATTGTATCAATGTATGGTAGAATTTGTATCCTAAATATGCATACTGAAAAGTCCGCGATGGCATAATGTGTATACATTAGTTAAATATAACATACTACCTATATCCATTTTAATACTTTAAAAAGTTGACAATTATAAAGCGGTAATGTAAAAGCTATTCACAAAAATACGGTATTAATCACTACATATTATAAAATAAAGTCCTACGCCCGTCCATAGATAAATAATTATCATCAATGCGTATATGGTTGTATATCTAAGTTAACGCGGGCGAAGCTGCGGGCAACAGCTAGTGTGTGATAAAACTGTATTAAGATTCTTTTTCCTTATTTTACTTTTTTTATTCGCCATTTCAATTAAATAACTAGGTACTACACAAACTCAAGTATCTATTTATTTACACTAATTAAAGGTTTTGTATTGCAAACTAATTACAACTAAGAACAACAATTGTTAGTAAGTATTAAGTAGCTATATTATTTACACTGTGTCGTCTTATTTCATCATCATCATCATCATCAGCCTCTATCCGTCCACTGCTGAACATAGGCCTCCCTCAATGAACGCCAAGATGGCCGATCCCTTGCCACTCGCATCCAACACGGACCGGCCACCGCACGGAGATCGTCTTCCCACCTGGTCAATGGCCGACCAACACTTCGTCTACCTAAACGTGGCCTCCACTCTAGAACCTTATTGCCCCATCGGCCATCCGTTCTTCTGAGTGTGTGACCAGCCCACTGCCACTTCAACGAGCTGATTCTTTGCGTGATATCGGTTACCTTAGTTCTCTGACGGATGTCTTCCTTCCGAATCCTATCTGTCAAAGAAACACCCAGCATAGCACGCTCCATAGCACGTTGAGCTACGGCAAACTTGCGGACCAGTCCTATATTTAGAGGCCACGCTTCAGCCCCGTAGGTCATCACGGGGAGAACGCATTGGTCGAAGACTTTCGTCTTCAAACTCTGCGGTATAGACGACGTGAGAATATGGCTAAGCTTCCTGAATGCTGCCCATCCCAATTGAATCCTCCTATCGGTTTCTCTCTCGAAGTTATGTCGACCTAGCTGCAAAGTGTGCCCAAGATAGACATACTCTTGCACGACTTCGAGAGTTATGCCATCAACGTTAACCGGCCTAGGGAGAACGTGTTCGTTGAACATGACTTTCGTCTTGTCCAAGTTCATCCTAAGACCCACACGTCGGGAAGATTCATTTAGACTGTGCAGCATCTCCTGCAAGCCCTCCAACGACTTGCAGGAGATGCTGCACAGTCTTATTTATTTAGACGTAATAATATAAAATGCGCGGTAAAAACGTAGTCACGAGCAAAAGCGGCACAGATCCTACTTCGATGACGCCCGGCTGGGTACTGGCGCGACGTGGTGCGATGCGCGAGAGCCATTTTTATCGTTTATATTTTTCAAAAATTTTTGAAGTGACATAATAAAGATCTATCCAATCATTTCCACGTCATCCCCGTTTAGCAATTTAAACGTAAAAGTTTCATTAAAATTGAGTTATCCGAAGTCTCATACTAATCAATTTGCTTTTAAAATCGACGTTACTTTAGAATTTTTTTTGATCATGTAAAATGTTAAATATTGTATTTTTATCCAAAAAAATCCCTAGATCAAAGATGTATCTATACCCTATTTTTTTATTATTTTTTTTAAATGACGACTTCTATGAAAATACCTCGATCTAGAAACAACAATTTGGGATAACGGGCCCTTAACCAGTGAGCAATTGATGTTGATATGTTAAGGTGGTGGGAAAACTCAAACAATATTTCTTCTAATAAATGCAATATTTATGTGTGTATTCGTTCGTGCTCGTAATACAAAATATCGATTTACACAGCATCCACTGTTGTTTCTTATATCTTATATTAATATTAATAAAAATAAATTTTATTCAAGACAAAATTCCATAAGCAAATTTTTGGTGGAATGTCATACATATTTTAATATGGGTTATAAAATATATTCATAAATTAATCAGTTGCAAAATTTTCTCTATTATTCAAAGATGTCTTAGTATGCTGTTGAATATTTAAATTAAAATACTAAAAAGAACCAGAAAAAAATCAATATAAAACTAGGACAAATCTTGGCATGTACAAAATGTCTTGAAGATGGAATAATATAATATAATGCTGTAAGGTATATTAATTATACTTAATTACAGTTGAGCTAATTTAAAAAAATAAAAGATTTTTTTTTGGAAAATTCGGCATACGCCACATAAGAGTATTAAAAAAAACTCATACGACTGAATTATCGCTACAGCTGATATAATCTATCTAAGATAAACAAAAAATTTCATCTGCTATCTAAAAAAGGCTGACACTTTTTTGTATCTTCTGGCTATATATAAATGCACATAAACGAGATTTATTAAAAAAATTACCAGTATGAATAGATTGGTGCTTAAATAACATTTTTGAGTGCTTATTGTGTTAAATGCGTGTAAGAAACAAATATCGCAATAATTCTTTACAAAGTTTCTATAACTTTGAAGAAGAAAAGGAAAGATAGGTTATGCTTTATATTTTGTTTGTTTAAGAATACCGTATTTTTTTAAAAGATACGTTAAGACCAATTATTACAAAAACCATGCATAATATATACATCAGTGTAGGATGAAATGATCTACCGTTCCTGGAAGAAAGCTGTTTTTTCAAGGCAAATCTTACGCATCGCAAGCATGCTGTCATTTTTACATATTAATAACTGTTATCAGATTTTTTTCATCGCTCGAACAATAAAAATTACAATAGCTACTGCTATAAATTTTCTATCGATACATTCAATGTTTATTTTGTAGTTTAAGTCTCTGTGATTGAAAATAAAGATTTATTATTATTATTGATATATTTCGATATCACATGATGATCATGTGATTTCCTCGAAATGGAAGTTCAAATAAATTAATAACATACCTGAGTATGCCTGAGCATAGCCGGACTAAAATACTTAATATAAATAAGAAATGCATTCGTAAAAATGAGTTTACTTATTGTTTTTTTTTCGAAAGGGCTAGACTTTATGACCTGTTGGCCTTTAAACTCAATCGGAATCGGCTTGTTACAAGCAAAAATAATCTTCATGATAAATTTAAATTACTGGTAATAATGTCATGAGAGCAAAAAAACCAATAAGTTATAGCCTGACCACAAATATATTATAAACCCTGCATTGGTGTCGACACTATCTTTTTTACGTCAACACATAGTCCATACAGAAATTAGTTCGAAGGCGAAGGAAATTATGGCGAAGATTTTTATTTTTCTGGCCAGGCTATAGAAAGTTGCAAAAAAAAAAAAACTATCGCTTAGTAATTAGTATTTAAACGTTTCAGAAGAGAAGCGAGGGGCATTACATTAAACCGCATATACTATACGTGCTTTAAGGGTTAATCCGAAACTATTAAAAATGAGAAAAATAAGAAGAAACTTTTCTCAAAGAACTTAAATACGTGAATAGTCAATCTAAATAAAAATCTAAAAGGCAACGTCGCACTGTTCTTGCGTCTCACCGGGTCGAACAAAGCGGAGCGGCCCGTTTAATGTAGGCTCGTTCGATCGTCTTGGCGTTCATTGAAGGAGGCCTATGTTCAGCAGTGGACGGATAGAGGCTGATGATGATGATGAAGTAATAGTATCCCTAAATAACGTCACAGGAATTTCATGATATTTCGACCCCCTGGGCTTCCCCTATTTGTCAGGCTCCCTCCTCCCTAATGTAATCCACATTAGGGAGGAGGCTACCTAATTATACTAATCTATACAAAAACATGAATGCTACGGCTAAACAACTATGTTACTTAAAGACCACGAAAATTAATCCTAAACTTTCCCGCAGGGATAAAAATATTGAAAATGTTGAAAACCACTATACCGTAATAGCACAGGCGACTCCGCAGCATATTGAAATGTCTTTAATACATACATCATCACGTATATACACAAGAAAGTTACGAATTTGATGGAACACACATGTTACATTGAAAATGTTCACGATACAAATAATATTAGTCGGATATCACCGTCAAACCAAAAGCCTGTCATCATCACTCCACCAATACACATATTGTTTTATCGAAGTTTATGGTCGCATTGTTATTAAACAATTATTAGTGAACAAGGACATAGGTACAAATTCGGTTATATTTGACGACACGTTCAGTTTATGTACATTTTCTATTAGCGAAGCCAACACTACATAATAACTTACCACCAATATTTTGCCCAACCGGCTTTTCTGAAACATTTTAGTATTTCTGCTTTAATCGCCCTTTCATAATGCACTAGTGAGAAATAAATAAACGTTTGCCCCAGGCGTTACTTTGCATAAATAAAAATTGATTATGAAATAAATGAAATATCATAGATAGGTACATATTAAACATGCAACGCATGCACTCAAAGATAACTATGTCTAATTCAATTTATATCAATAATTTATCTATCAAAATCTTGTTAGTTGTTGTTACAGATATCAATGCATGTAGCATATAAATCTGTAACTAAAATATAAAAAAATATCCATAATTGGAGTAGGTATTATAAGAATGCACAATTAAATCTTCATACCTACCTATGACGTCAAACATGAGTAATAAATTTAATATAATTTCAATGCAAATCCAAATTTCAATTAATCTAACAAGTTCCCATTTACATTTTAAGTAAATTTGTAGTATATAATATATACTAGTTTAATATAAAACAGTAGATAATTTGAAAGATTGGTGTCTTAAGACAGTAATTGATGTAGTACCTATCCTATAGTAATTATGTACTGTAATATAAAATTTAATTTAGTTTATAATACGCCATACGTAATATATAATTAACAATACGCACATCCCTCTTTATAAAATGAGTCATTACGTGGTGACGTCATTCTAGCCAGCCAATTACCTTATTCATGAAAACAGGGAAGACAGCATATTGTATTATGCAAAATTTATACCAACTGAGTATTACTTCGAATCTCTTGTTTTTTAACACATTTCACAGTAGTATTCTCATATATACCAAACATTTTACATATAAATTTAAGGTATATCGCAAAGCAAATTCGCAAGGCATACGAAAATCATCTTACCTCTTCAACAAGTTGGTAGCTTCGTTTCTACCAATCGCGATGCCCAAATCAGCGAACGCCGATATGAGTTCTTCCAGATCAACTTTTCCTGAAAATATAATACGATTCATACTTAAATGTTTGAATTATTTTATAATTTACAGTATAAGGCAAAAAGTGTTAACTTGTAGCCGGTGCTTATAGAGGTACGGAAACAAGTCAAAGACACAAGACCCCTATTTTTAACAGCATAGACCACAACCATCGAGCATAATATAACCGGAATAGCCCGGTAATGTTGTTTTGTATGAACACAAATTCTGCCAAATTTTTGCTACGACGCTGCGCCGATACTGCGCTCTGATTGTGCCACTGATGGCCATTGATGGATGATTGGCCGATGGGACGTACATACAGCCCACTGATTGGTTGAATTACTATTACGTCAGTGACAAATCACTGACCAGTTTCAGAATTTGATGGCTCGCATTACTACTCTATCCGGTTATATGCTCGATGTCCACAACTAAGCCCAGGTAATGAAGAAATAGGAAATGAGACAAGATTAGACAGTTGACAGAGATTGAACATTAAAAATATTAATACAATATCATAGTCAGGCATTAGAATGAATCCTATTAAACATTCGCGATATGTATTAAAATTTTAATAAGGTGATAAAAAACTGGAAAAAAAGTAAATAAAAAAAGTAAAAACATTAAACTTACCATCCTTATTTTTATCAAGATGAGAGAACTGCAACTTAAGATTTTTCTCATGTTCCCTTACATAATGTATGAATTCCGAAAGAGTAACATCACCAGGATCTTTTCCAGTTTTCGCGAGAAACTTCTGCAAATAATTCAGACTTTTAAATCTGTTTACTATACCTAAAGCGAAACATACATAAACAACTTTTATACATACTGTATCATTTATGAATTACGAACATTCTTCCATTACCATATTCCGTGGTAAACATCCTATTATCTTACTAATATTATAAACGCGAAAGTTTGTAAGAATGTACGGATGTATGTTTGTTACTCGTTCACGCAAAAACTACTGAATGGATTTTGATGACACCTGACAATAATATAGCTTACACATAAAAATAGCACATGGACTATAATTTATCTGCCTGACACGGGAATTGAAAGTACGCGGGCGAAACCGCGGGACGCTGCTAGTGTTTTATAAATAAATATGATTTAAGTTAACTATTATACTATAAATTTAGTTAACACACCTTTTCAATTTTGTCGTGATTTTATTTATAAAATATAATTTAATCAAATAATGCTACAAAAGTTTAAAATATGTACTTTACTTAGTTGTTCTGTAACTACCTACGTAGTTTTCCTCAACAAAATAAGATGTAGTTAAAAGAGGAACATGTATATCTGTTGTTACTGTGAAGAAATCTAATTACATCAGAGACTTTTTTTTTAACTAAACCAGGTAGTAAAAAAAATCATCACCGATATAATAAGATTTCTTCACAGTAATTCAACCTAGTTTTAGTTTAATTAACCTTTGCTGAGGTCAGTGCCGTCAGAAACAATTAGACGAAACCATAAAAGTATATATGTTTATATTAAATTTAAACCTGTATAATCTGCCTCGGTGTTTTTTTACACCAGCTTCATACTAAGCACCTACCAGTCATCATAAAATGTTATATAAAAAATCTAAGAAACACAGACTTTATATCTTTTTACCAGAATATGGTGAAGCAAAAAGGAGGGTTATGATTTTGACCAATATGTTTGTATGTATATTTATCGCTTTGCTCATAATGTCTGAATTACTTATCAGAATCTGAAAATTGAGCTATCTTCAGAAGCAGCCTGATCGTCTGCTGATTATAGGCTATGTAAAGCCCTGGAAAATTGAATGTCAAAGTACATTAAGTCATGAAATAAAAAGCTTAATTAGCACATCCAAAAATTATATAATATTAGCTGTTGCTCGCGCTTTCGCTTTTACAATCAAAAATGTTAGTAAACAAAATAAATTCATAATATGAAGAAAATCCATTTCTTTTTTTAAGAATTAAATCATTATTATTAAAAACCCCAAAACATATAAAATTAAAAAATAAGTTCATAAACTAAAACCCGACTATAAATAACACGCCCTAAAAAGTATGCCATAATATGCCACTTTGTTTTAGAGATTAACACTACAGATTGTAAGTATTGTTTTGTTACGGTAAAAGCTATACAACCAGAGCAATACTTTGAAAAAACCACAAATGTGAAGACCTATGTATATAAAATACATTAAAATGTACTGTATAAATTGTTCATTAAATAAGTAGACGATAACAATAAAATACCTAGTTTGTAAGAACATAACAATTTCAGGTGCAAATATTTTCTTGTTTCATACTTTTTAAGGTTTTTGTACTTCTTTTTGTTATTGTTGGTCACTTTGGTTTGTTCGTTAGTGGTTACTTGGGTATTTATAAGAGAACTTATGACTTTAATAATAAATAGCTACATATCTCGAAATACTTGATAAGTCGAAAACTCATTATCTCGAATATTTTAGTATTTCCCCTGACATTCAATCTATCGGTATTCTACCATGTACCAGTAATTATGATTGTCAACTAATCTAATCATGTCACAAAATTGAATATCCACCAAAATGTAAATACCACTTTTTTTATTTGAGGGTGTTACATAAAGTATGCATTTGATGGATGGTAATCTAACTTATTTCCTCTAACTGTTTTCCTGTATTAAGTATATAGAACAGAGAGCACATTAATTTACTAGTTTTAGGGTGACCCATTTACTTACCTACTCAATTAACATATTTAGAAAAATGTTTCTGTGGATGATGCCACAAGTCTGCTTTAACTATTTTATAGAAAGAGGGTTATATAAGCTTGATTGCATATATGTTTCCGATTTCTTTGTACCAACTACATATATTTTATTAGGCACATCAGAAAATCAGTTTTATTAGTTATGATTAGCTATAGTGGATAAAACTATTAGTCTCATTCAAGCTATACTTACATAATAATAGAATAAATACCATACTATATTTAAATTCCTCAACATGTCATGTCTAAAAATATTTTAAAATGTTGTCTAAAGGAAGAGGTAGGTAGCTATACATTAGAAGAATGTATGGAAAGAAATTAAGTATGTAATGAAATTATAATAAAATAGTTATTAGCTTATATATGATTTCCCTGAATTATAATGTAGGTACCTATGTTGCAGCACAAAAATGGCTTATTTATAATATTACAATGAGCATAAAGTTATTCTAATTTTTACATTATTATTGTTCTATTACAACGCTGTTGGTTTATTTAATAAATAAATATTAATGTCTTTATAAGACATAATATATTCTACATTATTTTAGTATTTTACAAATTTTGGAGCAGCTTTCTTTTAAAGTTACATTGTACAAGAAAGATTATCAATAAATCAATTACTATGATATTTAAATAAAGCATGGAGTATTCCATTTCAAACAAAAAAAAATGGTTATAATGATTCATATAATTGCTGCTGACGTACTGAGAAAAGAAAGGTGAAAATACCGTTAGTTTTAACTACATGGATATACTCAAAATTCTAACCTCTGCATAGCTTCTATTGATGTGCGGTGCTAGCTCCTTGAGGGCAACAGACAAATCGTGGATATCAATTTTACCATTTCCATCAGCATCTAATTTAGAAAAGAGTTTTTCTAGCCTTTCTTCGTCTTCTTTTGGCAATTCCTCTATTTCCAACGGTGGATGACACTGCACCATGGTGTCTATCGTTTGCATAAGTACTACTGTTTATTCGAATCAATTCAACCGCAGAAAGTCTCGTATTGGCATACATAACTTCAACCTAATTTATATAATTGTCCAATATCATTTTTATGGATTCCCAGCGACTCTCCATTAAAATGAATTAGAAGACTTTGACAGATCTCTTCTACTCGAATAACGTCTCGTGTGTGAGTAGATTTTATGTCTCGTGCTTAAAGACTCACTATTCACACAAACACAATAAACAGCACTGCGCTGTAATTTCTAGGCCAATAAGGCGTAGTGACATCTGTTGACAACTCTGAGAAATGCATTTGTGAACGATGTCTATTGATTTTCAACGCCACAGAAAAACCTTGTGTTTAATTTGATTTTATTGGCTATTTATTTGAATAATGACAATTTATACAAAATAAAAGTATTCTCATACCTACATAATATATTTAAAACGATAGTTATAAATTTAATAAAATATGTGACATGAAAGGATTAATTTATTAATTGCCATATTAAAGATTATATTAGAAATTTATTTTCAAGGACTTTTAAATCATTGTTTATTCTCTGGACTGTTTGATTGTATCAAAATTTGGAAATATTATTTAATCTAGCTATATTTTTAGTAATTTACTTGTGTTCTCCGTGATTAATCTAACTTGTTTTTATCTGTCATCCTAGATGGCGCTGCATATCATTATAACATAAACATATTATAATCTTCATCTGAGATTATATATAAAAAAAAAAAAATTCTAGCCACAGAGTACTTTGTATATATAAGGTCTATGCCTTGGAACAAGTATCATATGGAATTGACATTCGCGTAATACCTCATATTACCTAACTTCATGAAAAGGGACAGGCATATTTTACAGGGATACCACATTCATAATAACAAGTCTACTTATTTTCTTGAAACAAGTGTATTTAAAATAATAAAAAACTGGAAAAGTTGATAGATAACTATAAGCATTAGCCCTACCCAAACATTTATTGTAATTTAAGTCAGATGCATTTTTCCGGATTATAGAAAATATGTAATGACTAATAACAAAACGCTAAAGACATGGATAACAAAAAAGAAGGCTATCAATGTCCTTTTAATATGTATGATCTATAGTCTTAGCCTTTTAGGATAGCAATAAACATATTTGTTTTTATTGTGTTTATTTCGAAGATTCCAGTCACCCTTTTATATAATACCACATTCTTGGGTAATCTGCCTATAACAAAACTGGTATCACCATATTCTATAAACCGACCAAATTAAAAAGTAGTACAAAATGGCGAACATATTTGACAAACTGTTCGTGAGTGAGAATGTTTGTATGGCATTCAAATTTAGTCGATAATTTTTTGCTGGGCACATCATTGTTGTGCCCACAGAGCAATTACAAAGAAGAGATGTCATAAGACACTTTCTTCATATAATGTAGTGTCGCAACTGCGCGGGGGTACGGGGGGCTTCAAATAGCAGCAAACCATCTAGCGACCAGTAGCCAAAACAAGTAATTGATTATATTGGCAGACATATTATAATAGTTCTACTATATTTCACTAGGTGTTGCTATCGCAAATGCCAGGGCCGTACTCAGATTTTTTTGTTAAGCATAGATGTAATTTGAAGTTGGATGGTACACACGGCTACATAATATTTTCATAATTTACTTAATTTCAATACAAGCTGATTTAGCATTGTACGATTTTCGTACAATAAGAGGTCGTCATCTTATGCTGGACAATTAAAGCTTGATATTATGTAGCCATGTGTACTATCGACTTAATAAAAAGGATAATTGCGTACTAAAAGTCAGTTTGCTTTTGCATATATGCCATAAAGATTTTATCATTGGAGTGATGGATTTTAAAAAAACGGAAAGGACACCAAAACTTGTAAATCTTTTCCCAAGCCAGACGTGGTGTAAATAAAATGGATTAATGCTGCGTAATATGATACGTAACATGCTTTTATTTTCATAAACAATAGTTATAAATTGTAGATAAGTACTAATAGTTTTCTTATTATAGCAAGAAAGAAAATATTTTTATTACATCAGCTTATTCAAATTCAAATATTGAACGTCAATACCAACTACTACCAGTTCGAACCTTAGTGAACACACGGTGCTAGGTACACCTGCACACCGCTTGGGCCTCGGGGTCGTAAGCGACGTCGAACCCTACACATGGAAACCACATCGATCCGGATTGATCGCGGAAGCTTAGGTTCGAATCCGATACGAATAGACACAAACCCAGACCGCGCAAACAGCGCTAGCACTACGCTACCGCTAGATTGCTTGGGCACCGCGCATGACCCGCCTCTCTCTCCAGAGGGAGGGATGAGGGCCGGCCCTCATGATGATAGGTTAAATTCAACCGTAAAAGATTCGTCGACCGTATCGGATTTGACTAGTCCAAATGATGCTCTCCCGAGCAGCGCGCGCGATGAACCGCGCCCCCTGCGGGGCGCGGAGGGGGGCGTCCCCCTTACGAATATTTCTTAAGTGAGCCATCTGCTCACTTACTGTACCGATTGAGCTTAAAGGCCATCAGGCCGAAAAGTCTAGCCCTTCCGAAAAAAAAAATCGAACCTTAGCCCAGAATATAAAATTACATAATTAGAATTTTCACTACAATAATTCGACTGAAATTGCCTCGGAAAAACACCTTATTCGTTGAGTGAGTGAGCATCACACATACGCTCATTGAGATTTTTTTTAAACTTTGTTAATTGAAAGTTTTGAACATTATCTGGGATCGTATCGTATTGTAGAGTGATACATTTCACCTTTAAACTATTACCTAGTTTATAAAGTCTGATCACTGGTACATCCAACTTATGCTTAACCAAGTATTTAGGCTATGCTCGTCGCTTTTTTTTTTTACAAATTCATTAATATTTTTACGAATGTACATAACTTTTTCTAAAATATACTAAGAGGAAACAGTTAAATTTCACTGAATTTAACAATTTAGAATATCATTTTTCTTAAATTTGTCTCATAGTTGTGTGTTGGGTGCTAGCTAGCTTGTAAATTAATCGAATAGCTCGCTTCTGCAGCACAAAAATAGTATTTACATCGGCGGAATTCCCCCACAGAAGTATGCCGTATGACATATAACACTGCAGTGAAAGTAATTAAAATAAATTAAGTAATAGTTCCGTATGTCCAACGTTGGATCGACACGGGCTGATGATGATGACGAATCGTGCCGTAATTTTATATATAAATATATAGTATATGCAATATAGCCTCACTCTTCTTCAGGGCCACTTCGACCCCAAGACGTCGGATCCTAGCGACGACCTGTAGGGCTAGCATGCACGCACGCCAAAATTTTGTCTACACCTTTTCTCGTATTAACTGTATGAAATAATAATACTAACTAGCCCTACTGGGCGAGTCCGGTAACCGCACGTATGCGGTCCTCCGAAAAGGTATGTCCACGCGCGGTGACGATGGTGTTCGCACCGTGGAGGACCCAGTCGTACTAGATGTCCCACAGGGGTGGGCCCAGGACAGAACCCTGAGGAACACCGCACTCCACTCTCCTCCTCACCCAGCCACCAGCCGTGCGATACCGACGAACCTATCAAACATGTTATCCCCTACCAGTCTGCGCACATACGCCGGCACACCAAGATTGTGTCAAAGGGTAATAATTCCACCACCGGACATCATGTCAAAAATCTAAATTCCACCCACGCCATCTCGACATCCGGAAATCCACAACAGCTCGATTTTTACATTTCCTGCCTCGCACGACCATTATATGGAAACAACTGCCACCTACGGAATTTACTAATCGATACGAATTTATAGGAACCTTCAAGAAAAGAGCTTAGAGCAATATTCGTAATTGAAAGGCTGGCAATGCGCCTTTTTTTGCTGATGCAGGTTTATGATTTCGCATGATCCCCGGTTAAATCGGGTAAGGCTTCTGGACCTATTTGGGGACATATGCTGGCAACACGATCACCACAGCGACAGGCTGGCCCCGGCGAAGGCTAGACTACTCCTCGTAAGAGGAGACCGCCCGATCGCCACTAACACTCCGTTTCTCCCCACTTCTATAAAAATCTGTAGAAGATAATTTTTTGCTGTTTTTTTTTCATGAAGGTTTGATTCAATTCCTATTTATTTGACAGATGTACGAGATTTTAGTAAGAGGTAGTGCTATGCGGTTTGCAGCCGAATTGGGCTGGTACGACGGGGGTGGTACCTCTCGTACACTCTCGGTTTGTGAGTTTCCGGTAGCCCATTGGGGGAGGATAGGAAAAATGAGGGCAACGCATCTGCATAACTTTTGGTTTGAGGATGTCTATAAACGTGTGTAGTGACTATAAAGCTCCGACTGCTCGGTTGCCTCTATAAGACATTGAAAAAGTCAGTGATTTTTTGTAATTCCATCACTATTTTCTGATGAAGACTGGTCCCGTTGTTGCCTAAGCACAGACTGGTGTCATACTACATACACCCTCAAAGGCTAATTTTCGTAGGCATGCAATTTTAGTGATAATATTTTCTTCATCTTGCCAGTCATGATAGGAAAAATGTTTTAGGTGTGATGTAACACAACTACCGAACATAATCAATACTACAGGCAGGCAGGTACTATTTACTAGGTATAAACAAATATACTAAAGTCTTTAATGGTAATATGTCTTTAATGGTAATAGATAGATATCTATACGTTTGTATGTTATAGGTATTTTAACATTCGTAACAATGTCTTTAGTAATAATATTTTTGTTAACAGTTAATAACGGGGAATGGGGATCGTTTTAATGCGACAGCTACAAAGTCACATTGAATAATATTGTCACGTAGTCAAACCCTACAATATGTCAGATATAAAGAACTCCGCTCTATTATACATCATTTTATTCACTCAATAATCGGACCATATTTCGCTAAGTATGTCTTTCATATTCACATTTTTTTCGCTGTCTCTTTTCCTCATCAGGATTTCATGTGTGAAAAAGGGACGAGAGAGTCATTTGTCAAAAATTCGTGGTAACTTTCATCAGCCTTCAACCAATAAATCCGCAGGGATGGCATCGCTATTATGTCAATATGACAATACACAAATTGACTGACGTGACCGAAAGACTATACTAAAAGTTAATGCGGGCAGTCGTCACTATTATATTGGGCATAGTAATATCAAACCTATGCCTAATATCATAAGGAACGTAATATAAAATCCTTTATAAGAACACATCACGATACAAAAACACAGCTAACGCAATGGTCTAAAGTGTATTTCAACTTGGCTTCCCTTTAGCATTGTTGATTCCGGGCTTAGTAAAAAAAACGTTGAAAGGGAGTTAACAAAAGCTCATAAAAGTTGGAGATTAATCGGGGATTTGGACACAATATAGACGAAGCGCACACATGTCATGACAACGGTTTTGGGTTATTTGGCAATGACATTATTGCACGGGAGAGTAGGCTGCTGCTATCACATGGCGCATTTAATCGGGCAAAAGCAAATAATAATTCTCCAAACAGACGGAAATTATTGTGTAACATATCCTAGATGGACATGAGTATTGAGTAGAATCTGCCGGCGGTGTTTATTGAATAAGGTCCAGCCATAGAGCAATTACAAAGTGCACGGAGCACCGTGGGACCAGCACTCAGCAGTGGATGAATTAATATAATATTAATATAATATTACCTTTTTTTTCTTTAACGCCGGGAAATGCTCTGAGGCATTCCGCGGGGGAGTGGGTCTCCCCACGCATGTATGAGCGACTCGTTGCGCCCGACAGCTGGTAAATGGACGCAGCTCTACCCACTAAAACCCGGCGAGTGCCACCAATGCCGCCTTTGGTGAGGTGCCCCGGATCTAGTAAACAAACAGGGCACCTCGACGGCTAGTCAGTCCCGCATGGGACCGTCGCCACCTCCATAGAGAGGTTGTCCCGCATCACAGAACAACCCCTCCCAACGTCGGAACAGTCCAATGGGGTGAGGTTCCCATCCTCACACCTTGCCCCCTTCTCTTATGTCCCCTCTTCTTATAAGAGGGGTACAAAGAGCTCCCTCGGCCCAATTCGCTTCGCCCAAGGTGCAGCGGCTCACCCTAGGTTACTGAGCCCCACCACCACGACAAGGCCCGAACCATGGTGGGGGATATAATATTACCTATATTATTTTTATCAAGTACATAAGTATAATATTGTTTTCTAATGTTTACTTGATGTAACAATTTTAAATGTCCAATTTTTTTATATTTTTTTAAGTGTGTTCTTGTTGATGGTTCAATACCAAATGACGATCAATGAAATATGTCCACTAGAGACTCAATTTGATAATGATGATGATATTGATGTTGCAGAAGTGTTGTGTTACTCTTATTCTTATCCGTACTGACATTATAAAACAAACGTGAGTCTGTCTGATTGAGTTATGGTGGTTTAGGGATTCGCTAAATTTCTAGTGTCGCTTTACCAGCCTTCCTATCTTCTGTCCATAGTTCAGCAAATCTCATAAGTAAAATTTTAAGGGCATCCCCTTCAAACTTTGAGATTGCTGGCTTGGAAGAAGCTAGAAACGCTTTCTTAATTGCATGCCCAGGTCAAAATTTTCCATTTTCTCCAAATTCACAGAGGAGCTGGGACGACATAAATTGCAAATTGACTTTTGAGAATCTTTTGAGCTGTAGTACAGGTTCGGCGCGTGCTAGGCTTTTGGCCGTAGGTACGCATGAGGCCGGCTACTGGCTTCACGCGTACCCTTCGTCAAATACGGGAACTTTTCTTGAGCCTGACACGCTCCGAATCGCAACCTGTCTACGGCTTGGGGTTCCGGTCTGCGCTCCCCATAAATGTCCCTGTGGCAGTGATGTCGACAAGCTAGGACATCACGGACTGTCATGCCAAAAAAGTGCAGGCCGCTTCTCGAGACATGCTGCACTCAACGATATCATACGCCGGTCCCTTGCCACCGTCAACGTGCCAAGTCTACTTGAGCCGACTGGTATTGCAAGAGACGATGGCAAGAGACCGGACGGTATGAGTTTGATTCCATGGAAGATGGGCCGGGTGCTGGTGTGGGATGCAACCTGTTCAGACACGCTGGCCCCTTCCCATCTACATGGAACCAACAACAGAGCTGGTGCGGCTTGTGAAGCGGCTGAAAAAGCTAAAATTTGCAAATACAGGGGTCTAGGCTCCGAATATGATTTTGTCCCATTCGGCGTCGAGACCCTTGGTCCGTGGGGTCCTAGCGCTTTAAGGCTCTTTAAGGAAATAACAAAAAGTTTAGTCGACATCACAGGAGACCGAAGAGCTGGCAGCTACCTCGGACAAAGAATAAGTCTAGCAATTCAAAGGGGGAACGCTGCCAGTATCTTCGGGACCTTGCCTAAAGGGACTCCTTTTTATTAATATACCTACTTAAGTTATTTTATTTTATTTTTTAAGGTTTTTAGTTTTAGGTTCTTTACAATCAATTAACGAGAGCAATATAATCACATGTCAAAAAAAATAAGTCTGTCTGATAATGGTCTGATACCAAACCACACAAACAATTTTGACGAATTTTAGTAAAGACTAAAGAGCTGTATTGGACCTTGAAAAGAACACAATTACCTATATGCTACTTTTGTCACAAAAAGCAACATGTCTCAAAAAGCACAAAGTGAATTTATTTATAACGAATATTTATACACTTCTATTTCCAGTCTTAAGTAATCACATCTTTCAGCAGTCGTTTTTTCGTATGGTATACACTACGCGCGTAAATTGAGCGCACAAATTCAAAACTCGTACCACACAGCTATTACCCAGAATCCAGATCTTGTAGCTTAGAGCCCTCCACATGGAGACAATACCGGGTGTATTTGGAACGCTTGCGAAAACGAAGAGGTACATGAGAGTGTTGGCATAGCCTGACATGATACAAGTGAAAAAACGCGTTTTCTTTTTTTTTTTTGGTTGCCTTTTTTAGTTTTATTTTTTGTATAATCCAGATTAGTAAACATAATGTTACAGGAATTTGATGATAATGCTTTAAAATAATGGTTTTTTGAAAAAAAAACAGCAATGTAATAAACTTAACTTAAATAAACGGCTAGCGGACTGAATCAGCTGATAGCGTTCGCCGCATGCACGAGGTGATCGAACTCCCGCACCGCGCGCGTCTTCAGCGCGATTGATCGCTTTAGTCGTTTATCGTTTTAGTTTTTACTAATACATTGCGGGTTTGCAAAATACATAAGTCCTAAAATTTTCTTTAAAAAAGGTTTCTGAGATTAATGGTTATATGCATTATATAGTAGGACCAGGATGACCGAGCTTTGCTCGGTATTTTTTTTTTTCATAAAATGACATTTTCTAAAAATAATTCCTAGCTAGATCGATTTATCGCCCCCGAAACCCCCCATATACTAAATTTCATGAAAATCGTTGGAGCCGATTCCGAGATTCCAATTATATATATACATATACAGGAATTGCTCATTTAAAGATATAAGATATAAATAGTATATTATTAGGGTTTAATCTTCTCAAGCGGTATATTGGCTATTTTGAGAAACTCCCTATACCTTGAAAAAAAATGTGTCTATAATGAACGCTAAGATCCAATTCTACGCCAACTAGAAGGGGCCGTAACATGAAGATTTTGTTGTTGAACAACAAGAAGTTGGAGGTCGCTCAACCCTCGGCTTTCCCATCTTTGGCTTTTACTCCAGAACCCTAATGTCTATTAATAAAATTGAATATATACTTTTTCTTTTTAATTCCACAATAATAGGTTATCAGGAATCTTGACCAGAAACCTATTGAACACTAGATTGAACATAAATAAATTCATAGATAATTTTGGAGCATTGATAATTTAGTATTCTATGTTATATTAGTACATAGTAATTAGCACATAGGTACAGTACAGCATTCCTATAGATATCATAACACTTGACAGACAACAAAAGCTAGCAATTGTGTATCGTTTATTTTAAGAAGGGTATTTATTTTAGGTATAATTTATAAATAAATTATGATTTACATGGTAGGTATTACATTTTATTTACAATCACTTTATACACATATTAAGTCCATATATTTGTACATATTTGTAAAATAAATATAATTCTATTAGGTACGTACACTAACATATAATACTTCTCTACTCAATTAATATAAAATGTAAACGTGTGTGTATAACAAACTTATAAATCAACCGAACCAGCCGACCGTTCGAATAATCAGACAAAAAATCTATAAAATCTGCCCAGCCGTTTAGCAGTTCAGTACCTACTTATTGTACAAACGCACAGAAGAATTATATATATATATATATATATATATATATATATATATTAATATTATTATATAAATATATTAATTTAAAATGGACCCTAGTGTATAATCAGTACAATACACATCTTTATATATATATATATATATATATATATATATATATATATAAAGATGTGTATTGTACTGATTATACACTAGGGTCCATTTTAAATTGTCATTTTTGCTCCCAGGGTGTGTCACCTGTCACCACTAAGGCGTGACTCCACCGCGCCACACGCAGAGGCTACGCAATTGCAAGAAAATGTCTCAGCTAGTTTTTATAAACTAACGTTTATAAATACATAATATAGTTAATTCTAGTGTAGAACCATTATCACCAAACCAACGAATTAAAATAATGCTAAGGCTTTTCATTGGAAAGTTATTGTTTTTACACAGAATTATTTTTTACAGAATGTCCATATACAATATAATGCTTTTATCTTAATATCTAATCATATACAAATCATAATATAAAATTTTATACACCTACTAGATTACATATTTTATAATTTAATATCTATAAATATCTAAATTGTTTTCAAATAAATATGTTAACAAATATTTTCGAACATAATCCTGAAGTTTATAACATCGTAAGTTGGAATGTCATTGTTCTGTATAGTATAGTAGTGGACAGTCTTATTTTACTGATATTATTATATAATACTGATATAAAAAAGAATTATTTACATCTTCTATAGCACACTAAAATGTCCGCGATGGATATTATGTATGCAATGTAGCCTTTTTAGACCTACAATAATTGTCATATTATCATGAAAAAAAGTAAAATGTGTACGGGATCAGAAATTTTACGATCTTTAGAGCTCACATCTTACAAATATTCGAAATAAATGAAGATGATGTTAGGAACGCTTTCTTTTTATTTCTTGACCTACGATCCCGTCGTCTTGGATCAAAAATTAATAAAAGATCACCTAGGAGTTCATTTCTAAGTGCTGTAGCTGCTTCAATTTTTGCAGGTCTCTTCAAATCGTGTCCTTTCCAGATCTGTACATGTCACTTATGATTCTTTCTATTGGTATGTCTCCAATTGTAGCACGGAAGAACAGCTCCACTATGGTGTCACTGTGAACTCTTCGTATCGTAGATAGTACGTGCAGTAGTCGGCTGCAGCGAGTAGGGTCGGTTGGGTACATGCGAGTAGTATACTGTAACAAAAAGGTTTTATGTTATTGAATGTTTGTGGCAAAAGTGTGAAGTGATTTTTTTTTAATTAGGTACATTTTCATCTTAAAATAGATTTAACCCTTTAGATTTTACCAATTATTTTCTATTGTTAGAAGACTCTTAAAACTATATTAATGAAACAGAGCTAATCAAAATGTTCGTTTCATTTTATGGA
Source organism: Helleia helle (assembly GCA_963853865.1). Lineage (NCBI taxonomy): Eukaryota > Metazoa > Arthropoda > Insecta > Lepidoptera > Lycaenidae > Helleia > Helleia helle. The sequence continues at coordinate 15,774,819 of OY971420.1, forward strand.
GGCTATTTCCCTAAAATAGGTCAGTGCGTAGGACGCAGTAATGAATACCTATTACAAAAGTCTAGACGTAATTCGTCTGCTATTTTCGGTTAATTGAATATAGGTCTGATATAAATCTATCTTATTTAAATAATTGCGACTATATACATGCTTTATGGATGAAAAACGTTTCGAAATATAGGCCATTCCTAAGCTAGAGATTGAATACTGATAAAGACATTGAAAATTTCATAGAGCAATTTTGAAGTTTTATGAAAAAGCAATGAAAAACTTTGATATAATACGATCTATATAGTTAATGAGTTTTTCTGGAAATAGCAAACTTCATCGTAACCGCTTCGCTATTAAAGGTACTAAGAGAAGCATGTTTATATTATTTGTATATCAATAACTTACCTCGTTTAATACGACTTGGGAGTGATCTTGCAAAGCGGCAATAGCTGGAAGATCCTGAAGCCTTTTAATTTCTCCAGATTGAGTTGGGCTGTCAGAATTATTTTTCTCAACGAAACTAGTCCTAAATAACGATATTGCTCGTAAACATGCATATTCGTTTGTATCTGGATGGATTTTATTCAACTCCTTGAGAACATTTTGAAATTCTTCTACATCTCGGGCATCTATTCTAGGATTCTTTGCGTTGAGGATATTCAAATCGAGCGGATAAAGGAATTGCGCCGAGCCGATTACAAAAAGATCTCGCCACGCTTCTTCTAGTAATAGAAGTCTATCAGAAAGGGACAATGAACCAAAGGCTGGGACATTCTTTGTCCACTTAACATTCATGAACAAAAGTCGCGCGGCCGCTTCGCACATCGATTCTGGATCACTTGGACTGAGAAGGGAGGCTGTTATCGGTGGAGGAGATGGTGCTTTTAAAGAACATGGCGTGATCGGTGACGTTATCAGACTCAACCTGCTATACGCATGGTAAGGATTATGAAAAAGTGACAATGGGGGCGGTGGTGGTAATATCGTGTGCTTAGGTACGGCTAGGTCTAAAACTGGCGGTCCTGGTACAGAAATATCTGAAGCTGGTAATGGGTCTTTCAGGAATAACGCCATTTGACGTCGTATTGTTGAGTTTCTTGGGCCGCGTTCGTGCTGAACAGCTAAAACAATAAAAAGCTTATTAGTGTTGTGTTATTACTTATTATTATTACTTTTCATATTAATTATAGTTTCAGAATAAAATAAAAAACAAGCAATTCCTATTATATTCAAAACCCCTTGTACATTTTAATTTGCAGGTTGAAACAATGTACCTCCACTCGCTGTCAATAATCTAATATATAAAATTTCCATGTCACAATGTTAGTTACCATACTCCTCCGAAACGGCTTTACCGATTTTTACCAAATTTTATATGCGTATTCAGTAGGTCTGAGAATCGGCTACTATCTATATTTCATACCCCTAAGTGATAAGGGTGGTCAACCCTTCAAATTTTAAAAGTTAACGCGGGCGAAGCTGCGGGCAACAGCTTGTCTTATATATAAAATTTCCATGTCACAATGTTAGTTACCGTACTCCTCCGAAACGGCTTTACCGATTTTTAACGCGGGCGAAGCTGCGGGCAACAGCTAGTATAATATAATATAGACTCGATGATCTATATACTCTTTATAGATAAATAAAATTGGAGTGTGTGTTTGTAATATTAAAATAACTTTTTATTGAAAGCATATAGATGTATACACGTCACATATACCAAAATAGCATTTATTTTTTATTTTTGTCTGTCTGTCTGTCTGTTTGTTCCAGCTAATCTCAGAAACGGCTGGGCCGATTTTGATAGGACTTTCACTGACAGTTAGATGGTATTTTAAGGACTCAACATTAACACGGGTGAAGCTGCGTACAACAGCTAGTATATTATATAAAAACTAGCTGTTGCCCGCAGCTTCGCCCGCGTTAATGTTAGATTTACAACCGTACCCGGATTGATGATGATTATTTTTATAGCCTAAGTTATTCCGTATAATATCAGCTATCTGACAGTGAAAGCCCCGTCAAAATCGTTCCAGTCGTTTCAGAGATTAGCCGGAACAACAGACAGACAGATAAAATTTTAATAATTGCTTTTTTGATGTAGGTACCGTTAATTTATACTTTCATATGCATTTAGTAAAAAGATGTTAATTTGAAATTACAAACAGACACTCCAATTTTATTTATCTGTAGTATAGATCAACACCAACTTCAAATCTAAACATATTCCACAAACTTTAATTGAAAAATGTGATTAAAACTATGTCCTAGCCATATTTCATCAACATCATCTTTATCTGTCCACTACTGAACATAGGCCTCCCTCACTGAACGCCAAGACGACCGATCCCTCGCCACTCGCATCCAACACGGACCGATTACTGCACGAGCCTAATTTACGAGCTTACAAAATCTAGAAGGTCAGCTAGTCTACTGACTTTACTAGTTTAGTCTTTTTTTCTTTGAAACATCCCGCGGGGGAGTGGGTCTCCCCAGGCCGTATGTGGGACTCGCTGCGCCCGAAAGGTGGTAAGGTGGACGTAGCTCTACCCACTAAAACCTGGCGAGTGCCACCAATGCCGTCTTTGGTGAGGTGCTCCGGATCTCTTGAGCTAATAGGGCAACTCGAAGGCTAGCCAGTCCCGCAAGGGACCAACGCCACCTCCACAGAGGGGATGTGTCGCACCACAGATCTCATAAGAGGGGTACAAAGAGCAGCTCCCTCGGCTCAATTTGCTTCGCTCAAGGTGTTGGGTTCACCTTAGGGTACTGAGCCCTAGCGCCATGACATGGCTTGAACCATTAGCTTGAATTGGTGGGGTAGTTTAGTCTACTTTAACCAGAGATAGAGTTTGAACATACAACTATTTGCATTGTACACTTACCGTCTTTATTCATGCCCACATCGATACATTTGGCTAGTCGACATGCTCGACATTGGTTCCGATGAGCCTTGTCCACCAAGCACACTCCAGGATTCCTGGCCTTGCAGGCGTAGCGCCTGTCTCGTCGGACAGACCGTTTGAAGAAACCAGCGCAGCCGTCGCAAGCAAAAACACCGTAATGTTTCCCAGAAGAGTGATCGCGGCAGACCGCACAGGGTACGTCATACAGTATGCGACCTATAATAGAAGTCAGTGATATAGTTAATAGTACAAGTCAAATATTATTAATAACGACGATGGAAATTAATGCACATTTAGAAGTCACAAGTAAAGTAATAATAAAACACTATATATCATGATGATGAAAGTTGAACTAACATAAAAAGTCATCAGTTTTCACCACAATCTGAAAACACTTATACTTCATAATTCATATAATATCATTTATTTTTAGCTTAACAATTTCTTTGCAATAATTTTTAGTTTTTCATGTTAATTAATACGACCTCTGTGGCTCAATGTTTAGCGCGTTGGCGCTCAAGCCAGAGGTAGGGTTTGAATCCCGCCAGGGAACAAAAATCAACTCTTCTGTGTTTTTGGGTCATGGATGTGTATACATACTATAACAATATTAAATATATTTCCGTTGTCTGGTACCCGTAACACAAGTTCTTCGAGAACTTACCACAGGACTAGATTGACATAGTGTAAAAGCGTCCGTAGATATTATTATTATTATTAATCCGGTTGATTTTACGACTTACCCGGCAACTTAACTTCCGGTACGTCATAAAAAAATACGATTCTATAACTAACGTTATAACGACACTGAAACTTGACATTGTTATTATAATTTAGAGGAGCCAAAATGTAATCGACTTTTTACTCCTTTTGCTGTATAATAATTATTTATATATAGATTTAAAACAATATGGAACATATTGTTGAAAGTAAAACATGATTGCCATTTTTACCAAATTTTATATCACATTGTTTGACCGCGATCAACTCTTGTGAGCAATTTGTTTGCGAGACATTACTTTTGGACTCAATAGGAAGCGCTTTGTACGTGCCAGGACGACGTCTATGGTATATAATAATTATTACACAACAATAGCTATGTAACTTTACTATAATAATTTAAGGTTATTTATACAACTACAATAGTTTCTATGGTTTTGGGGGACAATATTTTAGTAGATAGTGGGGGATCTTTCGAGGCACCTCTTCCCTGAAGGCTTCAGGGCAGGGCCATGGAACGTACCAGCTGAGAACGGCTGAGGTAAACAAAAATTTCACCTTTATTTATTGTTACTTACGTATATTTTTGTCCTTGAGACGCGACTAGGGGGTAACTTGGATTTTTTTTTAGGGAAGTAACGCTTAGTTTAACGGCCGCCCTTTTTTTCTTTAACGCCGGGAAATGCTCTGAGGCATCCCGCGGGGGAGTGGGTCTCCCCACGCGGGTATGTGGGACTCGCTGTGCCCGAAAGCTGGTGAGCCCACTAAAACCCGGCGAGTGCCACCAAGGCCGCCTTTGGTGAAGTACCCAGGATCTAATAAGCAAACAGGGCACCTCGACAGCAAGTCACTCCCCCAAGGGACCGAAGCCACCTCAACAGTGGGGTTGTCCCGCACCACAGAATAATCCCTCCCAACGTCGGGACAGTACAATGGGGTAAGGTTTCCGTCCTCGCCCATTGCCCCTGCTCTTTGTCCCTTCTTCTTATAAGAGGGGTACAAAGAGCCCTATCGGCTCAATTAGCTTCGCTAAAGGTGCAGCGGCTTACCCTAGGCTACTAAGCCCCACCGCCACGTCAAGGCCTGAACCATGGTGCGGAAGCTAAACAATTATTATGCTATGTTTAAAAATATATTCTTATTAATAATATTACGTACCTACAAGTAAGACGTAGGTATGCCATGTTGAAATGTGACAAATAATGTTATGCGCTCAGATTATACATTTGTTTTATAATCTGAGGTTATGCTAAATAATATAGGTACCAAGTAAGACGGAAAATAATTCGCTTTGTAAGGGATGCACCTTTTTTTGACATCACAAGTATATTATTTTAGGCTTATATTAGCGGCACAAAATTAAATTATTTGCTTGCTCTCTACTCAGAGAGCAAGCACTCGGTAAGCAAGCATTTGGTAAGCGCTCGCTTACCAAAATTTGATTAAATATGGGTCACTCACTGCTTATTTTATATAATTATATTTGGCTGTACAAAAAAATACTGATGTTCGGATTGATATAAATTGCAGACTGATTTAGAAATATTTGCTGACTATAATTTTCTGCCCAACCAGCTACATTACATTTTTTGCTAACAAAGATACGAATATTTTGCTTACCGTATAAATCTCGTATATATACAAGTCTCTTTAGTAGATATAATGCATATGATGCAATAAATCATTGCCACTGATATTAAAGCAGTGTCAATTGCGGTTGAGTGGGGTCTTTTAAGCCACGCCCTGCGACTGACTCCTCCCGGTCATTTATCACTGCGCTGGCTTCAAACCTTTTTTCTGATAATTGTTAGAATATATGTATTATATTAGGATGTTTATGGCGAGTATAGTAAAATAACGTTTTATAAAAGTAATTTATAGATAACTAATTAGAGTAAGTTATTGATGCTATAAAAGTTGTAAGTGGAACTGATGTAGTTGTTTATTTTTGAAAAAAATATATAATTATTTTTATAAATTAATAGCTATATGCTAATTTAAATTAATTCTTATAACTGTGAACCACATTTGGAAGATTTGTGCGTTACATATTTAATAACTTATTACCAAAAGTTGCAAATTCAATTAAATAAACTGTGAACTGCGAAGCGAAGTCGCAATCAAAAAAAGCGCCAAAAAAAGCGCAATCAAAAAAAGGATCCCACGGCACAACAAACTCCAGTAAAAGCCAGCAAGATAATACGTCTGTATTAATACACATCCAAACAGGGCCTCAGTCGAAAAGGCACAAAGGCACTTCCATTGAATAAGACATTCCGAATTAAACGGTGCACATGAATGGGTACACTTGCGGCAGGAAACGCGGTGTCGAATGTAATATGAAAAAAACATTCTTGAAACTACCATATAGACAATGGGATAAAAGCCAAGAAGTGGAAGCGAACAATTGGACGTTTTAATAAAATCGCTCTGGAGAATCCAGATAATCTACATTTTTGTACCTACACAATACTTATACCATAATTATGGAAATATTGATGTCATAAGATTAATTTATAAAAGAACTTTAGAACAGTATATTTCTTCGTCCTATCGATCGTTGTCTTACGTTACCCAATTAATAAAAACAATCAAAGAATAGGATATACTTAAAATTATTACTTATTGAGATTTTGACTTTAGTAATAATTATTAGGCTACAGCTAAAAATAAAACACATAACATCGTATTATAAATTTCAACGTCATAGTCATCATCAGCCCCTATCCGTCCGCTGCTGCACATAGGCATAGGCTGCACCTTAAAGAACGCCAAGACGACAGATACTTCGCCACCCGCATCCAACTACAATTTTTTAAAGACGTAAATACTAAAAAGCAACAGTTTGTTTGTTTGATTCTGTGTTCACAATAATTAAATGTATCACACATTTAATAATTTGTGGTGATGAATCATTACACAACGGCTCGTATCATTAACATCATTCGTCTAACGATAGCCATCAACCCTACCGTGCGAGCGGTCACCTGTACCGACCCCGGTTGCGTGACAGTTAATACAAATATTAATTGCCACTGATAGGGGATGAGATGCTCTTGTATTTATTAGCACATCACGCATCCGTTGGCATTGTTCCCACGTTTAATTCGTCTAACTAGCTCTCGCTTATGGGTCGTAATTCGTCTTACGTCAAAGTGGCAAAAATACTTTTTTTTTATTGTTAACACTAAAGCGCGTTAGCTTAATAACAAGACATGCCTAAGTTATACTAACTCCAAATAGAATTTTTTTTGTTGTTTCTAATGTGTTATGTAAAATGTTGTTAAAATGACTACTGAGATATAATTAATTTATTCATCTTGTCTGATCTTGTCATCCTGATTTGTTTTAACATATTCCTATTCTTGATAGAACCACAGAATAAATAATGTACTATAGAACATAAAACACGAAATAAATAACGCAAATATAGCGTCATTATTCAGTGGAGGTAAGTATTTTTTAATTAAATAAACCGGCAGGGTCACCTGAACATAATTTCAGACCCCACCTATCAAAATCTACAAATCTATCATAGACGTTATAGTAACTAAAGCTCAAAAAGGAACATCTTTGTTGACCAATACACCGTAACCTAGTTATTAAACTATTTTAAAAGAGCAGACAATACAAAACTTTTTATGACTTTAAGAATAGTTTTTAATCATTTTAAAAGTCCGTCCACTACTGAATATAGGCCACCCTCCATGAACGCCAAGACGACCGATTCCTAGCTTTTCATATACTTTGAATAAACAAATACTTTATTTTGGGATATTCAGAAAACTAAATAATGGTAATAAGAGATGATAATTGTGAACGAATAGCCGGTATCGTCATCACGCCGGAGGGTGAGAGCGGAGGCAGATGCACTAATGCCCTCGTGGGAATAACCCTCCCGCCAAATTGGCCCTACCGTCATCTCGTTAACATGACGCGCATTATCGCATAATGTGATATTATCATCTAAACAATAGGACAATAAACAGCTTATTATTGTTTTACTCACAGTAGAAAGAAAATCTTTTATCGTAATACTGCCATCTAAATATGATAACAAAAAAAATCATCGTCGAAAAATGGTCGTAGTGTGATATTTTGATCTAAATGTAATATAAATTTAGATCATATATTTAATAATATAAGGAAAAAACAGCACATTATGGTTAGTAGTAGTAATAATAAATAGTAAACTTATTCTAAAATTAACTTATTCTAAACCTACTATTTAAATTTGAATGAGTTTTAATAAAGTGTCTAATTAATTTTCGTGTTGCATGCGAGTGGAAAGGAATAGGCCGTCTTGTCGTTCATTAAAAGTAGTGTTCATAGGCCGTACAGCAGCGGACGGATAGAGGCTGATGATGATGATGTCTATTTAAATACTTACTGGAAGAGGCTGGAATCGATTGCATCTCCATTCTAGCAGCTTAATAACCCCATAACTTCTGTAAACAAATTGTAAAATTAACATTCTTATTTAATGTATTTTTTTTAATATTAAAAACAGGGCATTCATTTCAAACTGTACAGTTTAAATTAAAATATGTCGATACATACGTTGATATCACAATAAAGTGGTGTTTGTTATTATTATTATTAGATAACGCGGGCGAAGCTGCAAGCAACAGCTAGTATATAATAATTGATTTTCTAAAAACCATTTGATTATGTCCAACAATTTCACACAGCATCGTGCGAATATGTCTCAAGAGTCTTATTATCACTTGTGGTTTGTAAGAACCCTACAAAATACTCACAAAAGGGAAAAGAATAAGAAAAGAAACAGCAATAATCGCAACAAATGTATGAAATAAAGCACTATTGTTCGGGTGCTGACATCTTTTCGCCATACATCTGAGTGCTACTTGTAATTTTGTTCATTATTCATATTGTTCTAGTGGCACTTGTTGAACTAAATGGCTTTTACATCACGACCTCTTGAGTGGTTAACGTTAAATTACTTTCAAAGACTCGCCAATTTCATAATACGGTTTTTAAATTATGTGTGAGAAAAATATTTTTGTCTGTGTGTATCAATGTGCATGTATTTTTTTCTATTTTACTCTATTATTTCAAGAATGAACTTAGTTTTTTAAGGACGTTTGGATATAATACATAAAATTTTCTTTTTCTGTGAGCCAAATGAAAATCGATTTAAGAATAGATTCAAATATAGAGCATATATAACGGACAATGGCGTGTTACTAATGGTTGCCAAGTGCTTATACGTGTAAACGAATATTAGCATTTTAAATTCGGGAACATTTTTTCAGATGAATAACGACAAAATCAACGTAAACTAAAACTAGTTCCTTGCTGGTCCATCGATATCTTTTTTTTTTTTTTTTCTTTAACGCCGGGAAATGCTCTGAGGCATCCCGCGGGGGAGTGGGTCTCCCCACGCGGGTATGTGGGACTCGCTGCGCCCGACAGCTGGTAAATGGACGCAGCTCTACCCACTAAAACCCGGCGAGTGCCACCAATGCCGCCTTTGGTGAGTTGCCCCGGATCTAGAAAACAAACAGGGCACCTCGACGGCTAGTCAGTCCCGCAAGGGACCGACGCCACCTCCACAGAGGGGTTGTCCCGCACCACAGAACAGAGGTTACTGAGCCCCACCGCCACGACAAGGCCTGAACCATGGTGGGGGACCATCGATATCTAACTCTATCTTACTCTACCATCGATAGCTTGGCTATCGTTAATCATTGGTTTTTAATTGTTATATCAAATGTACAAAAAAGTACCTACCTACTTATTTTATGTTTTATAACAGATAAAATATATAAAAAAAATATATATATTGACTATATAAAAACTTATGATGGTGATATTTTTATTTTATTATCATTTAATAATAAACTTATTAACTTGCCAGCGTTTTACTTTAGGAATGAATTTCTACATTAATTTATTTTTGATAGGAGTGTTTCTTATTTAAAGATGTCTTTTCTCTTAATCCACTTCAATATACGGATTAGTAAAAAAGATAATTCGTAGAAGTTTCCAATTATAAGAAATTTGTTTTGGATCTCCTTTCTATCTGAATCTTCATCCGCCTGTGTACAGTAGCCATACATTTCACACTCTATTGTTTGGTTGTCGGACATTTTGTTGTAAAAGTTGTTTTTTCTGACCATAATTATAGTTTCGCAAAACAGGTAATTATGTTGGGATAATCCGGATAAGTACACGACACAATGGGATGGGATCAACTGGGAAGGTAGAAAGAGCCCGGTGCGTAAACGAGGGATACTAACAAAAGCAGACTCAATAATAACGTCGGAAAGTCGGTAGCTTCTTGCTTTTAGAATTGCGATGGGCAAAAAATACTGGCATATTAAATTTCGTTGATTTGACTTTCAGTGAATTCAAAATATTTTAGAAGCCGATCTTATCTGTGTGTAATCCCAAAAACTGTTGTGTTTTTTGAATGAATGCGACTTATTTGTAATATTAAAACTTAGTTCTCATTGCAGACGGCGTTTGATATGTAATATTATCAAATATTAGGTCTTTACCTATGAAATTGCCGTTTTGTATGAAAAAAATTAAACTATTTTTTATCATGTATTTTTTATTTCTATTAAGCGAAGTAATCACCCATGCAATCAATGAATCTTGGCCAACGCAGTGGCAGTTTATTGATGCCCTTATTAAGGAAATCAGCTGGACAGGAGGCAACAAATTCTTTTTACTGCCTCTCGGGTATTGAATCATTTTCCCGCCAAGAAGTTATCCAAATTCTGAAAAAAGTAGTAGTCTGTAGGCGCAAGGTTTGGTAAGTAGGGCGGATGACGGAGAGCTTCCAACCCCAGTTCTTGCAACTTGGAGACCGTCAACTCACAATCACTTGTTGCGTTCAGCCAGTAGGTTATAAAAAACACGCAGAATAATTTATATTTTTAACCGACTTCAAAAAAAAAAAAGGTTCTCAATTCGTCTGTTTTTTTTTTTTATTAAAACCTCTTACTATAGTTTATAATATCCAAATGAATCGAAATTTAACAAAAATGCTCCTATTATTATACTAATATTAGATACAATACTTTGAATTTAGAAGTAACAGCAAAAAAAAACTTAAAATATTAGTCGTAATTGAAAAAAGTAAACAATGAAATAGTAATAATTTAATGAGACGACACATTTATAGGACAACTACTATATTTTTGAAGTGAAACTTCTTTGCGCGCATGAGGGTGTTTTTTTTTTTTTTATGGATGAAACGTCACGAAAATGTGCAACGTTTTTGTCCAAGAAGAGGAAGAGAGTAATTGAGACTGATTGAGAGAGAGATAGTGAGATAGAGCGAACGTCGCATCGGAAGTCTCAGAGATTTAAAGCTTTAAATTAGTATAAATATAAACGAGATTTAAAAATTTGTTTGCCAAATAAGTTTCACTTCTGTGTCATGTCAGTACGCACGCACTTTTTTGATGGATTATAATCAAATAAATTAATAAACTAGAAAATAGTCACTAACACGAAATCCCCTAATACCTACATGAGTAATAGAGAAAACTGATCGCGGACGTTTTATGTAAATTTGCTTTGTACAGAGATCGTTGCTCATTCTAATCTAGATAAATCCGTCTAGTCATAAGTCTATTCTTTGACAGATGACTCCATTAACAATCTTATCCGCTGAATCTCAAGCGTGTATTATTCAATAGAAACACCGAACCGAGTGAGCAAGGCCACTTTTTGGCCCCTAGGCCATCACTTAGGTATTGTGGCACACGAAAGTTGATAAAATTTACACCAAAGATCGTAGATAAATTACATAGACCCAAAAATCTGCGCATAAGAGCTGATGACCTTGTAATGGCTGAATCAATTTTGATAAACACGTCTATGCTGATTGCTGACAGAAAGCATGCTTTCAATTAAAATCGCATCCGAATTCCACCCGCCCAGACATACACCGACTTGGAGTGGAGATTAATAAAGTGACTTAAGATGAAAAATATAGTGTTAAAAATACTTACGCAATCAGCGTGAAAAGCCATATCCAAAGAACATAGTACAGCATTAACAAGTTGACAAGTGAGTGAAAATTAATTTGGAACATTAACACCGACGGCCGTTATCGTTTTCAATTTTAAATTAATTTAACGCAAGCAATCATGAGAGAAATTATATTTTAATCGGGTAATAACTTTTATCGTGAACCAAGCTATATTCTTATAATTAATTCTATTCCTATTCTTTCATTTTCATTTAAAACGTAATTTATTTTATGTATATGGCACGGTATAGTTTATAATGTAGTGTATTAAAAAAAGTGTATTAGTTCTATTAATTTTTTTTAATTCAAAAATTTTTATGAGCGTCGCGCTTGAATTTTTGTCAGACTTCTTGTTTCACCTATTTTCATATATAGAACTATTTATTACCAATGATAAGCCGGCATGTGATTACATAATTAATTAGACCAGAAAAATACTAGCCCTAGAAGAAAAAAAAATACATAGAAACGGATACATGACGAATATAAAATGAAAATACAAACCTTATTAACATTTTTCATCCCGTCGGTCAAATCATAAATATTTTACTTAACAACATGACTTAAAAAATAAGTTTTTGATTTAATAATTGAAAATTTTTAAAAATTGAAATTTTATTTATCTAAGCCTTTTCAGCGGTTTCAGTTTTATTCGAACCCTGAAGCCAGGCTAAGGACCCACGGAGCCTCCACTATCTATTAAAACCTTATCTACTTGTATGATATTAACCTCATTGCCATGACCTAATAATCTATACAGATAAATAAAATTGAAGTGTCTGTTTGTAATTTCGAATTAACTTCCTTTTACTATATGCAATGATGAAATAATAAAGGGTTCCTATATCTAAAAAGCAATTTTTAAAATTTTGGCCTGACTCTCTTGAATCTCTAAAATCTCTATCTTTCAGATAGCTATGGGATATAGGGAGTGACTTAGGCTATAAAAATAATCATCATCAATCCGTATACGGCTGTAAATATAACGTTAACGCGGGCGAAGCTGCGGGCAACAGCTAGTATTATTTATAAACATAAGATATTTGAAAAAATGTTTAAGCATATTTCATCATTGGACTCAATGCGTACATTTAATTGTACTGCGTGGGGTACAGTAAAAAATAATTGTGTCAGGACACTCCTCTACTCAATATAAAACATAGCACCCGCATACTTCGGATAAACATTGACGTACACGTTTTTATCTGCATCGACCTACCGCAGCATCAGAAATCTGACACCAAGGGTTTCTGATCATGTGGTAGCTATTGCATCTATATGCTACCTTCTTATCATCAGGACAGTCCTAGACGAGCTCCTAGATATATTGAGCTACTAGCTATATCATTTTTCCCCTTGTTTGCTTTCTCATTACTATAATAATAACAGTACAACAAAACCATCTTATTTACATTCGTTAATTGTTTTATGTATTCATTATTTTATATATTGCATCTTTATACATTAGGTATATATGAAGAATTAATTATATATTACAATATATCTGTACATTTTAATATGTGTGTATGTATGTATATGTATATAATATATGTATGTGTATATATTTATATATTACATTTTTCTATTACAACTATGCACCTACTCTACTCCGCCTTCGTACTTGTTTCTACGACACTCCTTTGCCCAAAGGTCGAGGTCTAGAAGAGATCACTTTAGCGATAAGACCGCCTATTGTACTCTTATTTCTAGGTTTTAATATTTGTTTATTGTGTTATGTTTTTTTGGTGTGCAATAAAGTGTGATTTATTATTATTATATATTCCTAATTTCGAGATCAGTGCCTATCAATTAGATGAATGAATATCGGTTATGTTTATGGCCATAAATACATTAATTACTTCGGCGCCGTGGTTTCAGCCGCCCCCAAAAAGGAACATTTCTTTCAAAATATGTTTCTTATATAGTCAGGATTTTAAATGCAGAAAGATTTTTTGAATCCGACTGGTAGTTTCAGGTATTGGCGCGTTCAAACAAACAAACTCTTCTGCTTTGTTATATTAGTATACACATTTTATTAAAGCGAAATATTAAACTGAAATTTACTGGCGGGACAGTAAAAAACAAAAAAAAAACAAACTAAAGAATATAAGAATTGTTTTCTAATGTTTGCGCGAATTTCACTCATTATAATGAAACAATTTTTTACGGATTTTATCGTGGTTTATTAAGATTTTTACAAGCCCGACGTTTCGGATACTTTACAGCAACCATGGTCACGGGAGGACTGAGGTGACAGATGTCAAGCATAATATGCCACAGATTAAAGATGCAGTTAGCACTTTCTGCGTAGAGAGGACTAATTAAAATAATGATGTATCATAGGGTAGTTTCGAATAACTTTGTAACATTAGGACATCTGTCACCTCAGTCCTCCCGTGACCATGGTTGCTGTAAAGTATCCGAAACGTCGGGCTTGTAAAAATCTTAATAAACCGCGATAAAATCCGTAAAAAATTGTTTCATTATAATGAATATAAGAATTTAAAAGACTGCGAAATAAAATAATCTCTACCTACATCTTCACTTTTATTAATTACATATTATTGTGTTTCAAAACAGAACTTTTTTATCATAAAATATTATTAAGCTCAGCATTATTATTTTTAACGATAAAAAAAGTGATAAATACTAATCAGTTACATATTAAAACGTCTGTTAAAAGATTTTTATTCTCAATTTATAACTGGCCGCAGTTGTATATGTTGTGTATGTAAGATGTATCCTACTAATTTTATAAACGCGAAATTTTGTATGTGTGGATGTTTGTTAGTTTTTCACAGATTTTAATGAAACTTTAGACAAGCAATAATTTTTCCCCGTGCTGTTTATTTAAAGCATTTGTTAGTAGATCAACCATAATATAAGTATGTACCTATTTTTACCATTTGGGTGTGTTTATGAGCCTATCCCTAAGCACGTAAAGGAAGATATTCAAATGACGCAGTCAAAGGCATGCACAATATTTAACGTAATAATATTAATAATACTTCCACTTGTTTATAATAATTTCACTTATTTTTATAATAATTCAATATGACACAACAGTAAAAATTAGTTCATAAAACAATAAATATATCATACACATTCGCCGGCGCGCGATAGAAATATTCGCAATGCTTATAATATGTCACTCACTAAAAATACACGCATCCAAAATAATCACGTTATAAAAATATAACTCACCAAAATTCACTAATCACATAAAAGTCACCGGTTGTATATAGGCCGACGGTGTTTATGTCAGTGCGACGCGCGCGCAGCCCCAGCTACCAAGTAAGGGATGAAGGGACGGGGCGACTCCGCCCCAGTGAGGCGATAATGATATTATCTCTTTGATGATTGAGGTCGCAGTAAAATCGCCTAAAGACGTGACGGTATACGGCATGACGATGGCAATCTTTTGTTATGGATAGATATTTTAATATTAATTTTGATGATGATGTCGGGTGTCCCTGAAGGACAAATTTTAATGTAAAACTTCTATGCACGTTTTGGCAGTAAAATGGACTCAATTGCCGTGATGCGGTCGTTCCATCTTCGTTATAGACTTTAATTAATAATGACATAGATAAATACATAAAACATAGATGATTCACATCCGCCGAACGTGACGGTCAACTTTTTACTTTGAGTAATATTTTAAATATTTTTACGGACTTAGGATCAAATTCATCCCGTGGCTGTAAAAAGGGATTGGATTCTGTAAAGAAATCAAAATGTAAATATATTCATGACTTAATTCGTAATAAACAGATTTGTAACACAATCTCGAAAACTGATAAAATCTGTAGAAGTGTAAATGTGTTTATAGAATAATTGATTTATTCCTAAAATGTTACTTGCTCTTTTGAAGGGACTTGGTAGGCATTATTGAAAAAAACTGCCGAATACCTTGTCTGGACTAAATACATTATATTTACTAGTTAATTAATCGTGTTTTTAATCGTAATTTTTAAGTAAATTCAATTAGCATTTTTAAAAACTTTCTTAATTTTTTTTGATATGATGTGAGGAAGAACGTATGAACACCATCCGCTTGTACCGGTGGGAGGTATGCGCTGTGCCACGTTCCTACTTTTTTTGCTACAACAGCGAAAACAGCTGTGCTGTGTTTCGAAGAGAAGAGCAAGACAGGAAGTGTAATTGCTGGCACCGAGACTTAACACCTTATGTCTCAGGATAGGCAACACATCAATGAGTCGCCTGGGCTAATCTCAGCCCTCGGGTTAACTTATTTATGTTCATGCGACGCTAACCACTTACCATGATGTGGCACGTCGGCACGTTTACCTATTCAACTAACATAAAAAAGTATTGCCAGTTTGCTTTTTCCAAAAAATTTGATATAGTTTTGCTAGCTGCTATTTTTACAAATTCAGCGCATGCATGAATAATGAGTGGCTGTGATGGTTTTGGCGGGACTTGCGTGAGGGCAAACATGACCCTCAGGGGGGGTTGTCTAGAGTTAAGATGATCATCCTTTATCTGATATTTTATCTCAACTTTTCAGTTCTAAACTTACTCAAACAGCACAAAACAAAAGCAGCAACAAATTAGTAATAATTATATAATTAAAGAGAGTTACATAGATCCTCATTTTTTATAATTATTCAGAAAAATACGTTTCTTACTGAAAAAAATATACATAATTATAAAAAATTATATACACGGGAAAAATAGACCAAAAATAATTCTTTATTTTTATCACTCTACGTATGGTATCTACTCCAAGATTTAATTTTCGATAATAAAATCACTACTATAGTAGTGTGTATGTGACAAGTTTGACACTTGTTTGAAATTTGTGAGAAAAAACACAGGCAACGTAAATTCTGCTTTTTAGAAAACATATTTTTAACATACCTTAACAAAAAGGAGGAGGTTCTCAATTCGATCGGTAATTTATTTATGTATGTACACCGATTTCTCCGTTAATTGTGGGCCGATTTTCAAAATCCTTTTTTTGTTTGAAAGGGTATACTTGCCAAATGGTTCCATGATAAGGAAACCAGGGTCTGATGATGGTATCCCCGAGAAATCGAGGGGAACTTTCGAAAATTGTAGGAGCGACTAGTGCGTTTAATATCTTTTGAATTAAGCATTTTAAAGCACTACCATTTAATTAAAGTCTACAGTCGATCTGATGCTGGAGCTGAAAGACAGTCGAGGGAACTCCTCGCCGATCTACTTCAGTAACCTTGTGTTAGGGCTTGATTAATTTGTATTGATGCGAACTTTACACCGAGATGGGTTGTGACTGTGATTGGGGATCTGATGATGAAGACGAAGAACAGTTAAGGGAACTCCTCAACAATTTACAGTAGTTACCTTGTGATTGACTTAATTAATTTATACTGATGAGAACTTTGCACCTATATGGGTGATACGTGTCATTACAGGTCTGATGATGAAGACAGAAAATTTTTAAACAAAAATTAATAATAATAATAATAATATCTATGGACGCTTTTACACCACGTCAATCTGGTCCCGTGGTAAGTTCTCGAAGAACTTGTGTTACGGGTACCAGACAACGGAAATATATTTAATACTTTTATACTATACATATATTTAAGATTTTTATTATATAATACATATATTTAATACACATCCATGACCCAGGAACATAGAAAACTTTTTTGTTCCCGGGCGGGATTCGAACCCGCAACCTCCGGCTTGAGCGCCAACGCGCTAACCACTGAGCCACAGAGGTCGTCAATTCGTTCAAAAAAAGTCGGTTATAACGGACTTGAAAAATAAAATAACTAAAAAGTAATAAAATAATCACGTTTCCTTAATTTTTGTGTCTACAAATAATAATCATCTTGTACTTCTACAAATGTTAAATTTTTGCGTTTACCACGTCATTATTGCTACTTTTGGAGTCGGTATCAGCCAAGGTAGGTAGGTACCTATAGCAACATACGACACAGGTGTCGGACGATGGTGACGTATTTGTTGCTGTACCTATTTAACTTAGCTGACACCGACTCCAAAAGTAACAATAATGACTATAATATTAGTAGAAGTACAAGATGATTATTAGTGATAGACACAAAAATTAAAGAAACGTGATTATTTTATTACTTTGTAGTTATTTTATTTTTTGAAGTCAGTTATAACTTTTCTTTAAAAAAAATTATATAAAATATTTATAACAAAGGTTACTTTGCAGAGAATTTTGTAAAATACTTTTGTTGTATTTCATTCACTTAAGAATTCCTTTCTTGTTCTCAGATATTATCATTGTCATCTCAAAATTCGAAGTTAATTAATGGAAAAAAATAATTTATTATGACGTAGCCCGTAACTATAGTGGGTATAGACAAGGATCTGTGTATGAAAATTTTCCGTAAAAAGCTACTCATTCAACAACTAGTTATTACAACAACTATGCTCATGTCGTAGTTTTTCCGTTATTCGGACGCCAGCGCTCTATGCAGTACGCTATTGTGGTAGGTACCTACTGGAAATAAATACACAATCAAATCACTTTCTGTCAGCAGTATTTTGATTATTTTATTTATTAACACATTTTAGTCTACGTTTTAGTCATTACAACCACTATATTTATATCGTTGTTTTTATTCGGAGCAAGACACTTTTTCAACTTTCGCCTAATATGGAATGGTTCTCCCTGTATCTATAATATAATAAACATTGAAATTTGAATTGCCGACTTAAATTATTATTTTATTATGATATGTCCTCTACATAAAATATTCGTCGTCCAATATTTCGGCATTTTAAAACTTTCAGTTGAGATTTGATTTGATTATCACCTTAAATACTTCTGAAGAAAAGTATGTCTTTAATAAATATAATTTGAGGTATATAATAAATATAAGACTAGCTAAAGTGTATATAACTTTTGCAGCTTCGACCCCGTTAACTTAGATAAAGAGCCGTATACGGACTGAAGACTAATCTTACTTAACAAAAACGTACTGTCTTGGTGATTTTTTAATTGTAGAACCTTTCTTACTATATAATATTATACTATGCACATATTTAATACAGATCCATGACCCAGGAACACAGAATTGTTTTTGTTCCCTGACAGGATTCGAACCTGCTACCTCCGGCTTGAGCGCCAACGCGCTATCCATTGAGCCACAGGGGTCGTCAATTAGAGATTAGCATAATATAATACTAGGTATTAGTAAAGAACATAGGTACTAAAACAATCTCGATAAAACGATAACAGATCATTGTAGAGACATAAAAGATGGCATGATTATGTCATCATAAATTTCGATGGTAGAGCGAACAATAGGTACGCGTAACAGATATATTCATGAAGGGAAACGCAGTAATAATACTGACAATAGCATCGCGGTGCCATCTTTGAATCTGTCTGATAACTGTCAAACGCAAATCAGAACCAAACGCCATTGGACGGCGCGTGAGTGCACCCTACTGCGTAGGGAGGCGCTGTATTAATTTAGGGCCACTTTGCACAGATTACCCTTTGTATATATGACTCTGGGGTTGCCTTTGTGACGGCTAGTCATTTTTTAATCGCAGCTCATTATTTTCATTGTTGAATCGAAATCTTTTTCATTAATTTTTTTATTGATAGAACCTATCATTGACAAACAATAGGGCTGTCAGCGTGATATAATAAAATCTCTAATATATAAAATTTCCATGTCAAAATGTTAGTTACCGTACTCCTCCGAAACGGCTTTACTGATTTTTACCAAATTTTATATGCGTATTCAGTAGGTCTGAGAATCGGCTACTATCTATTTTTCATACCTCTAAGTGATAAGGGTGGTCAACCCCTCAAATTTTAAAAGTTAACGCGGGCGAAGCTGCGGGCAACAGCTAGTAATTTATATATTTTCAATATGTTATTCAATTTCATTATGGTTATAATTTATTAATATACCAACTTTTTTATTATTTATTCTGTTTGAAATATAATTTTTGATTACTAGTAGACGAGAATAATTTACGCGAACCAATATTGCTACCGAATGACAATTAAGCGATTTACACAGGATTTACATAAAACGTGTGAATTGTAGTTTGTATTAGGAACTACTAACTAGTGTATCAAATTTTCAACGATCCTGTAAACTATATCATTTCCTACATCTACAATGAAAGTAAAACACATTAGCTATATTTTTGGAATTTTAATTACATCTATTTAAAATACATTCACAAAAATAGCACGACCTCTTTATTCTACAATATTTCACACACTCTCGTTACAACTTACAAGTGATCTAAGCGCATTATATCTTCTTTGCGTATTCATACCTCATGTATAATAAACAACATTCTGTATAATAAATAAATTATCATTGCTGATATATACAATTGAAGTTTTATGAACCACTACTATAATAGGTATTATATTTTTACTTATTGAATGATGTATTTGATAATATTTTGCAGTACTGCATTGCTGTTGCTGAAAATTTATTTGGAATTTTATAATTTATAAGAAATAAGCTATTTACAGTAACCGAATGCAGTCGTTTCATGTATTTCTAATTCCAATGTCCAAATAATTAATTGACATAATATACAGCTATATACTTGGCAAAAAAGAGTCTGGAAAAAGAGGGCGACACTTTCACTTAGGTCTCATCATAATATGGAAAATCAGTAAGATAATTTAATCAAATCATTATTAATAAATGTGAAATACTAAACTTTACTCAAAATCTAGTATTTGTCGGCCAAGTATTGTCAACATCATAGGTTTCCATTTAGTAAAATATTTAGTTGTCACCACGTCATACTCTTTTTTGCCAAGCTATACATGATAATGTAGAAAAAAATTATAAAGAGTAAAGATAAAACAAAATAGAAAATATCCATACGATTTAAGGTTTTAACGGTTCATTTGATCCTAAAACACGTATATTTATTTCTTCTATTATGTATAAAGATTTCTTCGAATTTATAATTTTTTATTGTAGCATCGAAAAGTTCACATAATATTATGTAGATATGAATTCAGTTGAATATTCTTAAAACTCCTATCTGATAATTCTTACAACCTTCTTATGTCTCTCTTTATACATATCTCTAAAAGAGTAATTTTCACATATGAAGTATTTCATGTGTAGGAAGTTTGGTTGCATGTTCTAGATGTAGGTACAACAAACTCGAAGTACTGTCCACTTTACACAGTTAGTCTTTAGGTAAAGCGCTATCACTTTTTCCCCTCGAATACACTCTATACGCTGTCTTCGACCCCAACATCCTATCCAACAGACTGTGCTTCGCGCGTCTTCTATGCGTGAGAACTTCACGGCAGAGTTCATGAAACACTTCACCAACTTGGTTGACTTGTTCCGCTGCCGCAACTTCTGCGAAACTGCATTCAAAGTCCTTGGCTAATATTTCACCTTCATCCAGACTCACCTACAAAAATACTCGGATTAAAACATTTGTCGCAACAAAACGAATTTGATACATAGCACATTGATATACATATTTAATAAAAATACCGGTTTTATAAGTTTAACCGTATTGTGTATTGTACCCTAAAACGGATGATCCGATTGCTTTTTTATTTAAATTTTCTAGCGATGTATCCGAGTTAAGTTTTATCAAAATCGGTTCAGCCATTTTATCAGCTGTTTACTTTTTATTCATTACAATGAAACAATTTTTACGGATTTTATCGCGGTTTATTAAGATTTTTACAAGCCCGACGTTTCAGATACTTTACAGCAATCATGGTCACGGGAGGACTTAGGTGTCATACGTCCTAATGTTACAAAGTTATTCGAAACTACCCTATATATACATTAATATTTTGGTTAGTCCTATCTACGCAGAAAGTGCTAACTGTATCTTTAATCTGTGACATATTATGCTTGGATTTTGATTTGATAATATTAATAATAGGATCCCAAGCAGGTGGTAAAAATCTTAATAAACCGCGATAAAATCGGTAAAAATTGTTTCATTATGATGAGTGAAATTCGCGTAAACATTAGAAAACAATAACTTTTTATTATTCCAATACATATATTAGTCATCAATTAACAATTTTTAATATACCAGTAAATTCGCGCGCAAGCCGAATTCGCACACATCTTTTATTAAAAATAATAAGTATAACATAATAATCAAAATCGCTCAACAAACATATGCACATCAAAATTTTAAATAAAAAGACAAATAGGCTATTGTGAAATTAGATACACCAGTTTTATAGATGATACATAATACTATTCTCGTTACTCATATAAATGAGTATCAGAAAAAACAATTTAATAAGCCAATTCTATAAAAATAAAAACATTTGAATTCCATTCTCACTATATCCGTATTTAAGTGTGCCAAGAACGTGCTTTCGCGTGCCAATAAATGATAAGACGCCAGCTATTGTAATAGACCTTCAAGTAGTTTAATCATTAAACTCTTACCTGACGCAAATGTACCATGTCAGCCTTGTTCCCGACTAGTGTGAGAGGCACCTCGGGCTGCAAACTCTGCTTCGCCCTTCTCACATAGTTGAATGACTCCCTGTCCGTTATTGAATAGACGAGGAACAATCCATCTGCCCACTGCGCTATATCATTGCCAGGGAGTTCATCTATGCTCTGAAATTGAATGATTTTAAAATCATTTTATTGTACCATCATTAAAGTTGGACTTATTAGAAATCCAATTAAGACATTGAATGTTGTCAGAATCTTGGAACCGAAGTCCGATTTGTCTATGTAGAGTACAAATCGGACTCTTATATATTTTTTCGATTGTACCTATGTATATGTTCCATATAATATTGTATGTCAATTCCGTGTACTCGTGTCGTAGTTTATGTAACTAAGATAACCATATGAAGTGCTAGATTATATTAATAATCCATTAGAATTAATTCATTTAAAATCAATAGTCGCATATAATATCACCTTTAAAGTATTTGGTTTATGGGCAAAGGTCAAAAGTAAATACTTAAATTTACAATTTACCTTGGGACATGTGTCTAGGATTTCAAATAGTATCGGTTCACCGTCTAAGAGCGCTTCGTGCTTGTACTTGCTTTCTGTTGGATAAAAAAGTATTTTAGTAATATAAGAAATTGGTAATACTGGTCGATTGACTTCCTTACTGATGGGTCGAAGATTTCCGTACAGTAATCAGTCGAGGTTGGCATGGCAAGGCATCTCCGATATGACAGCGTCATATCATGACGTAGCGTTTGCCGCTATGGCGTTTTATTGCCAGTAGTGCCAAGAGATATTTCAGATCAAAAGCAGCATTCATTTACAAGCAGGTGAATATGATAATAATGATGACATTGAAAATACGGATAATTTTTTTTGCCATAGACAAGGATTTCAATGCGATCATGCTAAGCAGTTGGCTCTTTTGATTTTGATGTGATATTTGGTGGCCTGACCAAAGCTAGTTCGGACTAGCTAGCGGATAAAGCGATACAAACACTCACCTTGTTGATGATCGTACTCCCCGATGTAGCGTTTTGTAAGAAAACGAACAGTCAGTGCTGCGAATAAAATGTTTGATTAGTATTCCTGATTATTTAATCAAATTGATAATATTAAAAAAAAAAAAATTGTTATAAATGGCACAACTAACGGGACTGTCCCGAGAAAGGTGTAATGAGTGATGGAAAAGGAATTGAGAGATTATATTTTATTTTTTTATAGAAGAGGGGGCAAACGGACAGTCGTTTCACCTGGTGGTAGTTTACTTGGTAGGTGACAAACTTTTACAGCGAACACCTGATGCCTGTCCTCAAAGTCTTACTCAAACTCCAAACGAATGCCATGAAATAGTTCTTCGGAAAAATACTCACAGAGAGAGAAAAAACACAATTTTGATTGAAACGAGACGATTATTCCATCATCATATCAAAATGTACGAACTAGGTCCTCTTTTTTCTATGCTGCCTTCTAGTCTCACAAAAAGATGTTATGGCCAACTAACACAGAACCCCACTTGCTTCGAACAAATTTTAATAACAGTTAATTTACGTTATACATAAGTGTCAGCGTTAGTAATACTAGTGGACATTTCTCAACATTCTCTAGTATATATAATACTAACGATGTTGACGCAATAGAAATGAACATGTCAATCAACAAACCGTTGTGTCCATGAATCTAAATACTTTGTCACGAGTGATCTGATGAAGAAAAGTGAAGGAGCCACGGGGTTTGTTTGCTACTGTTTGTATCAGCTTACCGGTTTGTTTATGACAACATTAACAACTGTCACTTACTTATTCTTGTTTATCAAAGCTTGTCTCTACATTTTCTTGGCATGTTTATTCATTTTTCCCAACATTAACATGTCATCGGAGGATCAAAAGATATAAGAGTAAATAATTGGATTTCTATAGCAAAACATAATCGATAACATATTTCATCCAACCCGATGTCAGGA
Organism: Helleia helle; assembly: GCA_963853865.1. Lineage (NCBI taxonomy): Eukaryota > Metazoa > Arthropoda > Insecta > Lepidoptera > Lycaenidae > Helleia > Helleia helle. The sequence continues at coordinate 15,798,855 of OY971420.1, forward strand.
GGCAGGTTGGCGGGGGGCAACCTCCCACTTTTACAAACCAAAAGTGAGTCAAATAGGCTCACACTAATAGGATGTAGCATTAGGGCCTTTGGACCGTTAGCATAGATCATTGCGAAAAAAAAAACATATTTCAAATGAAGCCTGCGAAAATAGATTTTAAATTACTGGCAGAACTGCTTTGAGCAAACATTTAAAAGTTTTTATACATTACAATATATGTATATAAATAGCAATAAATTCACTTTAGATTATTACCAATAATTTCTAATATACCTATAAATTTTGGTGTATTGTAAACATATTAGAAGTAGAAAATGTTTATAGAAAGAATAGAATACGTTTTAAGTTATTTGTAGGTAGGCCGTAACATATTATTATCTTTTGTTAGAAAAGGAATTCACTTATATCAGAAACTAGCTATTGCCCGCATCTTCGAGTAGAAATACAGCCGTATACGAACTAATTTTTATACCCCATTACACTCATAAATAAAGTGGCTTTCTAATGGTAAAATAAATTTCAAAATCGGTTCAGTGACTCCAGGGATTAAAACCTCACAAACCTTATAATATTAGTATAGATTACACTGCAAAAAAATTGATTTTTCTAAACAAACAAAAGAGTTAGTTTAAGTTAAATAAATCTTATTAATATTTTTTAAGTTTTCAATTACGTATATAATAAATGAAACATGTGTTATGTTTTAATCAGAGCTTTCTCAATAAGGTCGCATAAATGTCATGGACTTTTTGTCGTAAATCTTAACCTTAAAACTGTTAGCCAAAACAGCCATTACAATTCAATTGAAATAAAGTCTGTAAACTTACTTTGCCAATAAACTAAACACTTCTTAAGTGTAAGAAACAGTTTAATATACGGACTTTTTATGTCATAAGGAAGCAAACGAGCAGTCGGAGCCTTATGATACCAACGCCTATACACACCCGCACAACCAGAGGCTATGCAGATGCGTTGCCCTCCTTTTTCGCTCGCAACTCGCACAACGCACGAAACGTGACAGCATAGCTGTCACTTGACGCCGGTGTTATGTGAGTGAGAGGTACCTACCACCCCGGTCGTGCCGGCCCAGTTTGGCTACAATGTAGCATAGCTCTACCTCTTACTACTATATTGTCTGCAATATTGTCTATGAGAGCGACGATAGTCTATTGAGTAAGTTTTTTTAAAAATGTTAGTTGGATAGGCAAACTGGCAAACGTGCCACCTGATGGTAAGTGGTCAACGTCGCCCATGAACATAAACTAGTTTACCTGGAACCAGCCCAGGCAACTCATATATGTGTTGCCTATCCTGAGACATAAGATGTTAAGTCTCGGCCTCTTGAGTGAGAGGTCTGGGTTAGATCTTGCCCCTGTGATATAGTCGTTTTATTTCACGAAAACGGGTGGGCCATATTTGTAGTTGTGATGCGTACAGACGTGCGTTCTTGTGTGCGTAACTACAAGCAGCCTATCAGCGTACTGAACTGAACGCTCCCGAGTCCAGAGAACTGAACGCGTGCAAAGACAATGTGCATGTTCATTTACAAATACAAGGATAGCTCACCCGCAGTCGTGAAATAAAACATGTATACCTTGAAATGGGGTTTTCTTCATTTCTACGTGCACCTGAATACGAGACCATCGTTTGCTCACCGGTGAAGGAAACATCGTGAGGAAACCTGCATGCCTGATGAAATTAAAATTCTTTGGAGGTGTGTGTTTGTGTGTGTAGTTTTTGGATTGGACTAGCGCATTGGTGAACTATGGCCCAACACGCTCCTCGCCTATTTCGAGGAGTGCCAACCGTGCCCAGCAGTGGGACGTATAAGGGTTAATATTATATTATTCTTAGACACACTTGGCAGTGTTCATTGACAGTAACTGTAGTCATGCCTCAGGTATACAAAATAAAAATCAAAGGTGCTAACATAGAGCCCTGTGGTACCCGGATGTGAGCCTTAAAGTCTATAAAACTAGGTATAGATACTACTGTATCACATTTTATTTAAGAAAACTATTTGTTAGTAGGCACATACATTACTTATTAATTTAAAACATAATAAGGAACATTCCTATTATAATTCGTCACAAATCTTAATAGCTTCACACTTTTTGACTAAAACGTTGCAATTAGTCAGAGCCATTAACGAATCGTAAATGACATAATGAACTTCATTTATGAAACTCAAGATATTTACAGTTTTTAATAGTTGTTTGTCTAACAAATATTTAGGTTTACAGTATTAATGAGTAGTTGTTTTGGAGCGTTTCCAGACCAGATTAAAGCAGGTGGGGAACGGAATATAATGACATAATAATGGCTATTGCTGGCGTGGGTGTGTTGTTTGTCACGTTTGTCGCCTTTAAAAAAAATCGTTCCAGGTGTGATCACCTGGTTCATCACAATGATTTGTGAAAAAAATTAAAATTGAGCATTTTACTTTACAATGTTAGTCTGTATTATCTGCAGGTACAGATAAACTTGAAAATTGTAAAATAAAATTTAATTCTGTTATAATGGTTATCGTATTAAATTGATTTTACATAATAATCATACCAATGAAATTCAAGATATGAGACAAAGGTTTTCGCAGTATTTCATAAATTGCAAATAGAATCTATAATAAGTATAACATTTTCTCGTATAAAATAGACTTCTATATTAATGATAGCTAACACCATTATTAAAGTATATTTAAAGTTAGAATATGTGGCTGAGCCCCGAGCTTCAATGATGATGAGGTGTATGTGCGATGAAGTATAATAACCTTATAAAAATTAAAAACCCTCTAGTCGCGCCTAAAGAAGCTTTATTTAGAAAAATGAACACACGTTTTTTACATTTTAAATAATTATCAGGTTCTTGATTTTTTCTTTTATTTTAAAGTCTTTGATTTCTTATTTACTCTGCTATTCACAATCCGTTTGAAAAAATAGGAATAAATGATTAATCCTTTATTATGATCTTTGCCACTAGTTGGCGTCAAGAATCGTGGAGGAAGTATATGACATAAACTCACGAAGTCACGACCAATGCCGGTTACAATTTTGAATATAGAATATTCAGCGTTACTTGTGTCAGAATGTCAGCCTCCTTTCTCACCCGCTCGCCGGCCTCCTTCTGGGACATTACTTCCTCACAGAAGGAGACCATCGCCGTCCAGGACTCCTCACGCCGAGCATTGCGATGATGATGCTCGCAGAGACAAGTCCACTCCGTGACGCAGTGCCTACCATCTCGGGCACAGCCCGAAGGTGTGCTTGGCTGAGTCCGCCCTATTATCGTGTGTAATCGTGACCTATTGTCACCGGTTTCCAGTACAGGTACTCACCATGCCCGGTGAGCACCTGTGCCAGACGGAAAATGAGGGGTTTGACAGCTCGAGGACCAGACGCAGAACAGCCTTCAGACTTTTGCCATTCGTCTGCCACGCCAAGTCCTCCCCCCAATTCCCCAACCCCCTTTGAATTAACGCCTCTTACCCTAGTCTACGAACCCGAAGGATCCCGTCCAACGCAAGTCCTATCCGAGACATATTGATGCGTCTGAGCAAGAACCTCCACCATGAGTTTCCATGCGGGGTCACCGGCTTGGGCAGTGGCCGCCGCCCGCAATACTGTAAGGTACCTTCGAATCACTCATAATTTGTGCGCCAAGCACAACTGGGCCTTATTTTTCGCGGTAAGGTAAACCACCCAAATGAGTGCACCATACGTCGCCATACTCCAGCAGACTCTGGATTATAGCTGGCTGCAGGCGTCGCTGGTTTCTCAGAGGTTCAGGAAGATTCTGCCCAGCGCACTTGCCACTTTCACAACCTTCGTTCCCAGCATTTAAAAATGGGGGCTGAAGGTCCAACCTCCGTCAAGGATGAGCCCCAGATACTTAATATGGAGGTATACTTAATATGGAGAAGGAATTTGTTGACTACACTAAAAGTTTTTTTTTTACATTTTGTGCTTCTTTTTGCACAAATTACATAAAAATAAATATCGTTAAAATAATGCTAGTTTTGTTGTAGGTACTAAATGAAACATTTATTGAGGGGACATGAAAATATTATTTGTACTCCGAGGAGGCGCGATGAAAAAATTTTTGGAAAACACTGCGAGAGTTGCATGTTGCATGTTGCTGCGCATGTTTTACTCTAAAAAGGTTGTATGATACAACCACTTTTAATCAATCAAATTTTGAACTTTTATAACAATCCTACCTCTTTTTTTAAAACAATGGAGTTCTGAAATTGTGGTCGATAAGTATGATCCTTAAATTATAGTATATTTTTACAACGGCTATCGATTTTCGTAAAATATGTGACATAAACGAGTTGATACATACGTGGATTATACTGTTATTAATTAGTTGGCTGTGAGCCATCTTTGTATAAAACAGTCGCGATTGCCAGCTGTCTACTAGCGTGCCCCTTTGTCGACATGACCTGATAATGAACTACGTACTATTTTGAGACTTGTCTTTTGAATATATTTTTGAAACACGTATGTGCAAATTATTTATTAAGTAATATAAATAATTTTCAGACTGTTAAAGTAATTTTTATGTAACAAATTAAAATATTGTAAATATTATGTCGAATTAAGAACACGCTATTGTAGAGTACGTATACTTTAGGTAAGTCTCCATTGTAAGTTGAAGTTTATGATCCACCATATTGAAATAAAATTGACGTCACGTAGCATTATGAATTGTCCATCCATTGTCATCCAAAATAAGCGCGTATACCAAATTTCAGCTCAGCTTGAGCTATAGATAACTGATTAAAAATTGAGTTGCAAGATTCCACCCGGACAAACATGCATAGTTTGCAAATTAGATAATTTGCAATTTAGGTGAGTCAATAAAATTAAATTTGGAAAATCACGTAAAAACAAACATGAAAATTATGTGAAAATTTCGCACAATTCGCGAAGAATCTGTTCTAAATTAGATCTCAAAGGGAATACGCGCCTGCAGGTCGCTGTTGAAATAGTTGCCATTCTTAAACGAATATTCCTTCGTATAGTGTTTTTGAAATATTATTGAAAACCCTACTCTAGATTTTCCTGTATAAAATCCGGCAGCGACAGATCAGAGCTTCGTGATGACCATTTAATGTAATCCAGTCTTTTCGATACCACTATTGCGAGGCAAATTTATCGTACGACTTCTATCTTCACATTGGACGTATGTCAGGTACTCAGGTAGTTCTATCATGTTGAAACCACGACCACGTCATTAAGGAGTATTTATCAAGTTCTTAAAGCTCTGGCCCTAAAAACTCTCTCGGATTTCAAACAACGTTGCGAATTAAGCGTGACATCTTGATTGCTATAATTTTCAAAGTAAATGGGTCTGATCGAATTCCTATCTGATATCGCTGCTCAAACTATATTTTTGACAGTGAAAAAATGGTGAAAAAGCTTCCGACAAATAATGGTTGCTCCACAGTCCAGTATCGACAATATCGTTTGTTGAGAAAACCATGCGTATGAAAGTGGGTTTCGTTTAAAAAGAGAGTGTTCAAATCTACGGGACCACTCAAATTTAAAGTTGAAAATTCAAATAATTTAATAAGGTCAGCCTTTAATTCTGGTACGAGTTGGATCTTATAAGGATGAAGTTTTAAATTAAATGTCAAAATTTTCCACAACGTCCTACGGGCAATCCGCTGATCGCCTACGAGTTCTTGTGTTCGTTATATGTGTATATTATAATACTTGTATTATGATTAGCTAGCAGCACCCCGCTCCTATTCTCGCGTGAGTACGGGGATAAATTATAGCCTATATTTTATTCTGATGGATTGATTGATGATTTAATTGTAAAGTTTCATTAAAATCCATTCAGTATTCTTTGCGTGAAGGAGTAACAAACATACATCATATCATCATTTAATTTAATTTCCTTAACGTTGTAATCTTAAAATAAGAGAAAAACCGAGTAGGTACACGGGACGGCTTAGTGGGTGCATTATAACATGACAGCGTCACGGCATTTACAACCAAGGCCACACCATTTTACACCATTTACTAGTTACTACTAATAAATGTTTCACATAATAAAAATAAAAAAAAAATAGAAAACGATGACCGAAATTCAAATGCACATTTCGCTATGCGTAACATAACAAACAAACGCGAAAATTAAAATTGACTTTCGACAAGCAATTAACTTTACAATCTGCTATTGATTCATAGAATCTAAAATAAATTATACCTATGTTGCTACAAATACAATATGAACCACAATGTTTCTATAATTTTAGAATTATTATACCGGGGCCATGTGCTGATGTAAATATAACACGAGTTATATCTCTTCTTATATGATAAGAGCGATATGAATTATTCAGCGTTTCATTCATTTCTCTTAGATAATTTCTAGACAAGTGACCTTATGTATCTTTCTATACTAATATTATAAAGAGGAAAGATTGGATTGTTCGTTTGTTTGCATTGAATATGCTCTGAAACTACTGGGCCGTTTTTAAGAATTATTTCACGTATAGAAAGCCGTATTATCTGCGAGTTAAATATAAATCGTTTACCCTAGCTATAAATTGTTTTCCCATGCCATAGAGCATATATAACTGGAATAGAGCGGTAATATTATGTGTTTTGTATGAAAACTAATTCCGTGAGCCGCCCTTGTACTGTGACGCTGCGCCGGTTCTGCGCTCTAATTACCCGACTGATGACCATTGATGCATGATTGGCCGCTGGGACGTACATACAGATTACCTGTTGGTTGAATTGCTATTATGTCAGTGACAAGTTTCAGAATTGTATGGTTCACATTACTACTCTATCCGGTTATATGCTCGATGACCCGTGCGGAGCCGGGACGGACCGCTAGCAAATATTAAACGATTTAAATCTTTGACCGCTAGTAATGAATAATTATAGTAATGAATAATATTAAAATGATTGAATGCACTCGATTTTCTTCTATTGTAAAAATAACGAGATTAAAATGGCAAAAGGATACAAAATTGAATTGTTAAAAATGTGTTTTATGAAATGAAACTCGAATGCGTGACGGTAGATGACATGCCGCGGTCATGCCTAGCTAATTTTTGTTGCAAGAGAAATATGTTGTCTTTTTTAGTGTTAGTATTATTTTCAAAGATCATTTTATTCTTTTCTGAGTAATAAAGTAGAAAGTGACAAAACATTTAATTCTAGGCTATATTCTGCTCTATCCTCTTGCGCGACTTAAAATTATAGTTAAAACTAGCTGGTGGCCACGACTTCGTCTGCGCAAGATCGGATTATAGTTTTTTACTTTCACATGTATAATATTAGCAGGATAAACCAAGCTAATACCTAATCAACATTTTTTTTTCTTTAACGCCGGGAAATGCTCTGAGGAATCCCGCGGGGGAGTGGGTCTTCCCACGCGGGTATGTGGGACTCACTGCGCCCTACAGCTGGTAAGTGGACGCAGCTCTACCCATTAAAATCCGGCGAGTGCCACCAATGCCGCCTTTGGTAGGTGCCCCGGATCTAGTAAACAAACAGGGCACCTCGACGGCTAGTCAGTCCTGCAAGGGACCGACGCCACTTCCACAGAGGGGTTGTCCCGCACCACAGAACAACCCCTCCCAACGTCGGGACAGTACAATGGGGTGAGATTCCCGTCCTCACCCCTTGCGCCCTGCTCTTATGTCCCCTCTTCTTATAAGAGGGGTACAAAGAGCCCCCTTGGCCCAATTAGCTTCGCCCAAGGTGCAGCGGCTCACCCTAGGTTACTGAGCCCCACCGCCATGACAAGGCCTGAACCATGGTGGGTGGCGAAATAACCCTACAAGAGTTTCTAAAAATAATAACACACGACCAACCCGTTAAAAGAGTATTAATTATAATAAAACAATTTTTACGGATTTTATCGCGGTTTATTAAGATTTTTACAATAATGAGTGAAATTCGCGTAAACATTAGAAAAATAAAAGAGTATTAATTATTAAATATATTTTATAAAATTTAAAATGACAATTCAGAAAAATTACATTGTGGGATTTATTTGAATGAGTCTTTAATTTTATAAAATGCTAGATATAATAAAAATAACACAATGTATGACGTACATAATCAATGTCAACATAATATTATCGATGAAAGTCGAGGTGTTCGTGCTAAGCTATTAAGGGCTTGAAGAAGCCATACTAAATATATCTGTAATATAAAAGTAGCTGGATCAACTTATGTATGAAACCCCATATCTATTATCGAAATCTTTATTGAATTATTTATATTGCGAAAACTAAACGTCAGCGTGCGTAATAAACATTCATGGAATAGGTGAAAATAATCCAGTAAACATAAATGAAAGTAATCGAACTAAATTAGATACGTATATATATATCGCGTATTGTGGATATATTCGTGCAAATAATAATAATAATATATGAACGCTTTCACACCACGTAAATCTGGTCCCGTGGTAAGTTCTCGAAGAACTTGTGTTACGGGTACTAGACAACGGAAATATATTTAATACTTTTATACTATACACATATTTAAGATTTTTATTATATAATACACATATTTAATACACATCCATGACCCAGGAACACAGAAAATATTTTTGTTCCCTGGCGGCATTCGAACCCGCAACCTCCGGCTTGAGCGCCAACGCGCTTACCACTGAGCCACAGAGGTCGTCATCGAAATATTATATGTATACGGCAATATGTGCCAGGGTTCGAAAGATATAGAGTTGCATTACGAAGACCTTCGGTAGACGATTCGAGATTTCATTCGTGGAAATACCAGCAATGTATCATCTGCATCTTCCACATTAGCAGCCATCCATAAATTACGTCATACGAATTTCATGACTTTTCTACCCCTCTACGTCCTTGCCAAAGCTGGTCACATATTTGCTGTCCCCTCTCTAATGTGGCGTCACATATTTTGAAAATACGGCGTTCATTGTAGGAGGTTAAGTTTAGCACTGGACGGATGATGATGATGAAATTAAAACAGCAACATTCCCGATTTATGTAGTTTTATTTCCATTGGTTTTTTTATTTCTTTATTTTTACTACAAAACTAGTGTTATGTACAACATTTTGTGTTGAATTGTGACGTCATGAAATTTAGGGCATGTTTTAGCTTGCCACACAATGTCTCATTTCGTCCACACCCGGCTCTTTCTACTTCCTGCGACGTTATATTTTATGGATGCCTCTTATCAGCGTATCCGTAACCTATCCATCCACTGCTGGCGACAGGCTCTCTATGAATAAATACATTGCATCTTTCTTACAGAGGCTACTGCACGAAGATATTCACCGCACTTCGGAAGTCTACTGATCGTTTGCCTGATTAATCTATCCATACTAAATAAATTTGAAGTTTGTTTGTTTGTTTGGACGCGATAATCTCCGGATCTTCTGGTCTAATTTGGAAAAATCTGTATGCATTTGACACCCAAATTATTGGGATTTCTTTTTATTTTGTGGCGAGTCCGGTCTGCGGTCCGCGTTTTATTACTTTATAATTAATTTTATAACCAAATATTAGATGATCACACGAGTTTTGCTCTGTATAATATAACATTTTTATTTCCCTTTACATTATTTCCGTGAGCTTGTAAAAAATGTAAACCAATCTTAATAAACAGCAATAAAGTCCGTACATAGCCGCAATTAAAATAACTCGATGATAAAATCATTAATGAATACATTACAAGTTCGTTTATTTGACAGCCCCCGTAAATTTTTCTTGACTAAGCATGTGATGTGAGAATCGTTGACGCAATGATTGTACGCATTGTATTTAGAAATAGTTAACATACTTTTGTGGATAATTATAGCCTTAGTAGATGTCATGGCATACACTATTATGTCAGTTGGATTTAAATAATACTTTACATTGCGAGGTGTTTTATAACCCACTTAAATAAAGGATGACAGCAATAAACTTGAAGATATATATCTGTATCATCTTCTACAGAAATTATCTTAATGTCGCGCCTAATATTTACAACTTTTACTTTTCCTTGTGATTTGTAGGACTAAAAAAGTAGCCAATAAATAATCATTATATTACCTACTTCATTTTATACACTGATTGCTGATCTAGCAATTTTTCGATAGATCTAATAAAGTAAATAAAATAAAACGTATGTGCGAGTGATACTTTTACGAGCTTTTATTTTTCTTTTACGCCGGGAAATAATCTGAAACATCCCGCCGGGAAGTGGGTCTTCCCAGGCGGTATGTGGGACTCGCTGCGCCCGAAAGGTGGTAAGGTGGACACAGCTCTACCCACTAAAACCCGGCGAGTGTCACCAATGCCGTCTTTGGTGAGGTGCCCCGGATCTCTTTAGCAAACAGGGCACCTCAACGGTTAGTCAGTACCTCAAGGGACCGATGCCACCTCCACAGAGGGGTTGTCCCGCCCCACAGAACAACCTCTCGGGACAGTAAAAGGGGGTGAGTTTCCCATCCTCGCCCCCGGTTCCCCCGCTCCTTGTCCCTTCCTCCTATAAGAGGGACACAAAGAGCAGTCCTCTCGGCCCAATCTGCCTCGTCCAAGGTGCTGGGTCCACCTTAGGCTACTTAAAGTGCTGTTTTAATGGTGTTCCGTTTTATAACAAAATTATTGCTCGTGAATTTTGGGATATTATATGTAAAATATTACGTTTCATTGTTATTATTGCTGTATACGAATGAGAAATGTAACATCACCTAAAAATACATTTATGACGCCGATCGCCATGTTGCTATGATAAAATAAATTCCACTTCATCGAATCTCATTGTCATAAATTACATAAAAATGAAATATTATTTTAATATTAAACAGCCATGAGAATTTTACAAATCTTCAGCTGGGTCAGTTTGATTTGGCTTCCAGTCTAATTTTGGCTCTAACATTGTTATTGGAACGTAAACTTCGATATGAATGTGGGTCAATGAGTGTGAATTCCTTTTCACTTACTATACCATGGCTTTTGACTCAACTCTTGCTTTATCAAATCACGAACTTATATATTATGTTGACATTTACACTGGCACTAATTAAATAATTAAAGTTAGTTCTATTGCTCATTGTTTTATGTGGCTTCTGTAAGGAGTACCTACCTTCTATATTCTTCATATTTTCTGAATCTTAGTTGCAAAAGACTTATGTCCAGAAGTAAGTAGAAGAAGACTGACCTGTTGGTCTAGTGGTTAGTGGTCGTGGGTTCGATCCCCACCCAGGGCAAATGTTTGTGTGATGAGCATGATCATTTGTTCTGTGTCTGGGTGTAATTTATCTATAATATGTATATATTTAGAAAATTATGAGTTTGTGTCAGTTTTTTGGTTGCCATAAGAACAGGCTCTGCCGAGTTTAGGATCAGATGGCCGTGTGTGAGTTGTCGCGACATTATTATTATTATAAAACGGCCTGCTGATCATTATAAGATTTATAAGGACGGATATATATCCGTGTATATGGAATCCTTAGCTCGATATACTAAGCTACAAAATTTTAAAAAATATGACAATTGTTTGAGGAAGAATTTAGTAACTTCTTATGTTCACCAGCTATTAGTAACCTGATTTACTCTTGGGTCAGTTGAAAATCAGCGTCAAGAAACATTTTCCTGACAAAATGCTGAACTGGACCATTTTGACCCACACGTGAGACACACACTTTTTATTTAAAAAAAAATGTTTGCAATCATTGTCTTTAATTTTTTTTTGTCTTATTTTTGTTTGTGCCTTTCTGCCTATCCTGTCCTTCTTTCCAGAACACAGAAAAGCTGTTCGACGGAAGATATTAGCAGTATGGTGGTATCCAAGCAGACAGGAGCGCGGCACAGGACATATCTCCCAACCATAAGATGAATTAATTAATAATAAAAAAAGTTTTTTTTAAATTTCTAACGAACTAGGCAGGTACTTGAAAGTGTTTGTTCGAAATCTATGCCAAGTTTTTCAACAATCAATCAAGTAGAATCAAGAATAAAAAGTAACAAAAATACTCTAAAATGCGTTATAATCTTTTATATTTTTTTACTGTCAAAACCTTGAGGCAAAACCTATGTTCATTAGCTTTATTTTCGGATTTCAACGTCGATGTCGTCGAATGCGTAGGAATGACATGGTACAGCTGTGCTCCTTTCTATTTATTATGAACTTCGTCATTGCACTTGAATAGGAATTTCCATGGCATATTTTTATATTATCAGTGCCAATAACTACTTTTTCGAGTGCTTAAATGTTTCGGTGTAACGTCATTTTCGTTACGTTATCATATAAATTCTGTCGTTTAAATTTCGAACAATTTGTTTTTTTTTCTACGATCTTGCCCTAAATAAAAAAATGTCTGACTAGTGACCATGTTATTAGATTTTTCTGTATGTTATTCGTTGTTGATTGATGTTGATTTTTATAACCATCAGGATGTTGAGAAAATTGTATAAGAAATATATTCAGAATAATTGGAAGTTGAGGTTATTCTAAAAAAACTTACAAATAATGAAAAATACAAATAATCAAATTACTCAAATTTAATGTAGAAAGGAAAAAATATGTTTTGCATTCACAAAAGCGACCTAGAACAAAAATAAAATACTTATGGACTTTATATAATCATGACATCCGAAATGATAAACCTTGATATTATATTCGTTGGAATATTAAACAATTAGAAAGAAGAAACTAAAGCGACGAAATTTTATAACTTCCATTTTAAACGAAATGCGCAAACGCATGAATACCTACATTGTTTTAGAACTTGACACTGACATACCTACCTTAGCAAAATATTTAGAGAATATTAATTTGACGTAGATGAAGCATGTCTGCAGCAAGCATCTTTCAATCACAAAAAAATAATAAAAAAATCAAACTGAAAAAACAGAATAACAATCTAAGGGCGCATACCGAATCACTTTATATGCAGTACACGAAATTCCTACATGTATACATTTTGGCGGGTTAATAAACACAGTTGCACAGACTAGCACTTGCACAGTTCCTCACGTACCGCTTTTGCCGACCGACGGTGCGCCGATCACGGCCACTTTCACTTCAGAAAGCGACGACTTCTTCCGCCTTATCCCTCGGGTTGTCATTTTCCAGCGCGCATGGTACGCTCCTGTTTAATGCACCTCGTGCGTTTGCGCAGAGCCCAACGACTCGACAAAACCCCGCTCCCGCCAGCTAAAAATACGTAAAGCGACAGCTCTGACATCGCTTCCCATGTTAATGGGTCAAGATCTGGCCAAGATCAGCCGTGCAAATAGCCATGTTTACGTGTTGTCAGGCTTCCTGACACCACGTGCACGTGGCGACAAGCCAAACACGATGTCAAATAAAGTCATATTTTACGTATCGTACGGCGCACTGGAACTATAGCCATATTTAATTTATATTTCCTAATGAGTCCGACATACTATTGTATGACAGTAGTGTTTTTATATAATTTTAATATCGAAAATATCTTAGTATAAATATTTAAATATATTTTTACTGCCCGAAACGACCTAAATAGAAGTAATTTAAAGTAAGCTTCCGAAAGCCAAATGCTGAAATAGATTTTGATCCCGGGGAAACCGGTGAGTCTTTTGTACGCGGTATTCAGCCCCAGGTCACCAAATATATCTGTTCTCGTCTTAAAAATATTCTCAAGCTGTCACCTTAAAAATCCAAACAGAACTACATAGTCCAGATGGAATGTCTCTCTTACCAGTTGATATGAAAAAGCTTGCGCTGAGACCAGAGCAATCAGGCCACTTGATTCCAAATAATCTTTACTTTGAGTTTTTTCTTCTTCCAAACATTGCCGTGAACATCTTCTCCGCCTGTCTCGTCGTATCCCTTATCCCCATATACGTGTAAACGGAAATAGACAAAACGGTTGAATTACTGAAACATAGATTACCTAATTACCTACATTGCTTTTTGACACAATAATACTAATGCCTCTTTTTTATATCGCAGATAAACCTTTATGGATCTGTGGGACTTGTGGGTGTACCCTACTCTAATTTCAAACCACTACGAGCGCCTTTAACCGCTTTTTGAGGGTCTCGGTCAGGCAACAGGGTCACCTCAGCGAAAGGCTGGCCCCGGCGGTGGTAATATTACCGTCCCCATGACGACGTGCCAGTAGGGTTCCCGGTTCAGTATCCCATCCTGAAGCCGACACGAACACAGAGGCCACCACCAACGGGGAGAGGTCTAATCGGCGACCTCCTCTCTCACCCACTCGTCGAACTCCTTCTGGGATATTATACTGTCTAGCAGAAGGAGACCATCGCCGTCCAGGACTCGTTGTCATCGAGCATCGCGGTGATGACGCTCGGTAGTCGGTAGAGATAAGTCCCCTTCCATGACTGTTGTCAGATCGTGACGTAGCGCCGCCCATCTCCGTCAAACCTCAAGGGTGTGCTGGACCGAGTCCACCACCGTGCCACAATCATGACAAACTGTCACCGGCTCTCTGTTGGCCGTCCAGCACAGGTACACTCCCAGTGAACCATGCCCGGTGAGCACCTGTGTCAGACGGAAGATTAGTTGGCGTTATTAGACAAAGGACAGGAAAGGAAAGGACAAAGGGCTGCTCGCTGCGCCGAGCGCAGCTGGGTCTTATTCCCACGATGACCCACCCAGATGGGTGCATCGTACGTTGCCAGACTCCGGCAGACTCCAGAGTATAGCTGCGCTGCGCGCAGCGGCGCTGGTTCCTTCAAGGTATACTAATATATGTAAAAGGTATGTACCTACATATTATAATAATATTAGCTGGTGGCCACAGCTTCGCCTGCGTTAACTTAGATTTACTTACAACCATATCCGGATTGATGATGATTATTGTATAGCCTATGACCTAATCCAAGGTATAAGCCATCATCATTTCAACTTTCAGCCAAATCAGTTCAGCCGTTTTGCCGTGAAAGACCAACAAACATCCAAACTTTCACCTTATTGTTATAATTTGTCTGTTAGTCAGTATATTATATTATAGTAATTAAAACCCTTACTAATAAAAAGTACGTGCAGCTGAAAGTTTCTGGAAAAAAATTGAAGGCGTCTCGACTGTTTGCTGTTTTCGATCCTAATCTTACTTGTTCCTGGTTAACGTCGTCAAAGAAACCAACTGTCTAAGATACATGTAACGTGACCTACATCCCATCTTCTCATCTTGCTCCACAGTGTTTTATTCGTTGATCACGGAGTGTTTACATACTCTTTGAAATAAATTAAAGGACTAACGATTTCAGATGTCAAGACATTTGAGACTGAGTAAAGAGTAATTATGTATTAAAAATAAAAAGCTTTAAATATCCTACTGAATATAATACAATAAAATATAATACTGCACTTATATTAATATAAAGAATTATAACGAGAAAGGAATTTACCAGAAACCCGATGCTACTAAGTTTGTACACCTTCATGTAATCTTTAAACATGCAGAGAGGAATGTCTGGCCAGATGCCAGCGTCCGCTTGTACAATTAAAACCGCTGTAAGTGCTAAATGAATGGTATTATCATGGTAATATAAGATAAACTACACCACAGGACTTCCGTCTTCTTATATTAGATCACACAAAAAAAGTCGAGGTCGACGAAAATGTTCTTCGTAACTTTTGACGGTCACTCACACACTAGGTACACGTACCTAAATTATTATACTAATAATACGTGTCGCTACATGTATTTAATTAATTAAGTCTAAGAATGTATTATTTTCTCCTGCGGAATAAGTTCTTAGATTTGATTTAAACTTTACTGAAACGGGTGTCCTCCTCGGCTGATTTCGAGGAGGAGACCCAGAGACATATAATAAATAATAATAATATCAACCCTTATATGTGTCACGGTTGGGCACAAAGTCTCCTCGAAATCAGGCAAAGAGGGTGTTGGACCATAGTTCACCGATGCGCTGGCCCAATGCGGGTTGGTGAACTTCACACACCTTCAAAGACTTTTAATCCCATCGGGCATGCAGGTTTCCTCACGATGTTTCCTTCACCGGTGAGCAAGTGATGGTTTCATGTTCAGGTGCATATAGAAATGAAGAAAAGCCCATTTCGAGGCATCATAGGATCGAACCCAGAGTCACGAGACATATAGGGGTTTATATTATTATATACATGAATCCTAATCAATATTAAAATGTAAATCTGTTTGATTCTTCTTAGCGTAGGGGAGACACATTCCGAGTGTGTACTTCCTTTCAGGAAACATCTAATTCCAGCTAAATTAACGATTATAATAATTAATAAATAATAAAATAAACGTGATGCGACATATGTAGATCATTCGTTTCAAATTTCT
Organism: Helleia helle; assembly: GCA_963853865.1. Taxonomy (NCBI): domain Eukaryota; kingdom Metazoa; phylum Arthropoda; class Insecta; order Lepidoptera; family Lycaenidae; genus Helleia; species Helleia helle. The sequence continues at coordinate 15,815,143 of OY971420.1, forward strand.
ATCTTCTAGTTCTAAATTTCGGAACTGCAATTTTTTTAATAATAAAGAAAAACAACATATTGTCTGATAATATTGTTTTATTCTTACAATCAATTACTATTACGAACATTAAGAACCCATTGTATCCGCAAAAGATAAGTCGGAGTTATTGCTTTACAAACTACATTTTATAATAACAAATGATAAAAAAGTATTATACAATTATTATACTATAGTGGTAAAATGTCGTAGAATTAAGTAACTTTAAAGTTATTTAAGAAGATAAATTAAAGAAATAATTATCACACTAAGAATTTTATTGAATATAATATGTAACAAAATTTAAAATATTTCTTGCCTAATACTATAACACACAAAATTCATACCTATTTATTTGCGTATATAGGTACCAATATATCTTTCAGCGCTACTTGGAAATGCATATAATCTACTGGTAATGTTTAATGCAAAAAGTATGTACTTATATTACATAACCACTAAGAAAAAATCTTTCTATTTTACATAATATATTCACACAATATAAAAAAAACTATAGGGTAGTTATTACATACACGTTTAAAACAAATGCTAACGGGCGATAATAACTATAATTATTAAAAAATAAACTAAAAGGAATAAAATCTTAAAAATATAAAAATCACCTTTACATCGGAACAATGAGAATAACATTAACTACCGCTTTTTATACTACAAATAAAGAAAAATATGACAAACTTTAAAAAAAAAATTAAATAAACTATTAAGTAAGTCATTAACTTACGTAATGAATATATTATTAAAACACAATTAGTTATATTAAAACAAATATGATTAATTTCTAAAGTATCATGAAGACGAATATTATATTTCTATAAATGTAAAACAATACGAAATTATGATTCAATAAATATTATATTTATTTAACATTTTGGAGCGGACATATTGCTAACTTACTTAGGAATTTCGAGAACCTTACATGAAGATTGTGGATTATAGTTATAAAATTTAAAGGATATTTATAATTATTCGATACCCAACGTTTAATAAATTTCATTATTAATCTAAGTCACTTTCAACTCTTATTATTAATTGATCATATTATTTGACACTGATGAATTTCTAAAAATATACATATTTTCTGTGTATAGTGATGGTATAACTAATATTATCTCAAATGGTTTTTATGTATGAAACCATCTTTTGACCACCCTTGAATGTCTACTGGGCACCTGAATTACTTCTGATACATTCTAGAAGTCGTTAGATATGGAATATGGATACCCCATAATGTTTGTTATAAACTATATTCATTAGTTAATGTATAACAACTAATTGCCTGAATGGTGTGTTATATTTTTCACAAAGAATTCACTTTTATATTTTTACTAGCGGTGAGACTTTGTCGTACCAAAAATCTCATTGTAGGTATGGACCGTTTTTATATTGGCATAAAATATCCACATAATATATTATTATAGGCGTTATTCCACAATAACGCCACCTATCGGTACTGGAGCTAACTGTATACATTAACAAAGTTATATTAAAATGAGTTGAGCATTTCGGAGGATTATCGTGAATAAACAATTAGATAAATTTATTATAATTTCGATTTTTTTCTAAATTTGTTAATTCATCATCATCATCATCAGCCTCTATCCGTCCACTGCTGAACATAGGCCTCCCTAAATGAACGCCAAGATGGCCGATCCCTTGCCACTCGCATCCAACACGGACCGGCCACCGCACGGAGATCGTCTTCCCACCTGGTCAATGGCCGCCCAACACTTCGTCTACCTAAACGTGGCCTCCACTCTAGAACCTTATTGCCCCATCGGCCATCCGTTCTTCTGAGTGTGTGACCAGCCCACTTGTTAATTAATTGGACATATTTGATTATTGATATATTGATTTGCTTTTTAGAATTGCCTCAGTGTAAATATGAATCAAATATTTAAGGTTAACTGTTTTTATGTAATCATACCTTTTTCCAGATTTGATTTGTTCTTACATAATATACTGATATGTTTACAAAGTAAAGTTCCTTTTTGTACATTAATTATTATATGATCGAATCCATTAAAATTATATTTGATAAGTAACACATATGGAATTTTGTGGACGTTCTTATATTAATATCTTAATATATAAAATTCAAGCTTAGGTATTTGGCAATGATTTAATATACAGGGCTTTCACAACATAACTACACACTACACAAAATTCGTAATTCATTTTAATGTACAAGTAACCACAATATGAAATACATATTTTAAAATAATTGAGGGGAGTCAATATTCGAAATTTTATTTTACAGATCATTTATTTAACATTCCTGTTAAGTGTGTGGTTTAAGTAAATTTTCGGTAATTTTAAAAAATAATTAATGTTTCACCAAAATATTGTTAAATGTTTATTTGGGTCCTAAAAGTTGTTTACCAGATATACGCCTCGCACATAACGTAGGACCATCGAACATCTGGATAGAGTAGTAATGTGAACAATAAAATTCCGAAACTGGTCAGTGATTTGTCACTGACATAATAGCAATTCAACCAATCAGTGATGTGTATGTACGTCCCATCGGCCAATCATCCATCAATGGCCATCAGACGGCCAATCAGAGCGTAGAGCCGGCGCTACGTCGCAGCACAAATATGGCGGAATTTGTTTCCATACAAAACACATAACATTATCGCTCTATCACGGATATAAGTAGGACTAACAAAGGATACGCCTTTGCCAAAATTGTTACAAGTCGTGACATAATCACTATGAGATAGATCCGATACCAGTTCACTCTATTGGTAGGTAATGTATGGTATGGTAATGATACAATTACGAATATATATTAGGTCCTTACATATGAAATTGGCGTTTTGCATGGTCGGAATATAAAGTCGATTTTTTATATTTAACTAGTAGACCCTGCCACGCGTTGGTGTGGCTAAGATAAATGTTAAAAAATATTTATTTATTAAGTTGCACCAACAAGATAAACACCTACAAAAAAAGAAATAGCTTAAACATAAAATGTTAATTCTTAAGTGTCACCTCAATTACAGGTGCAAACCATAATGCGAATTAAACAATTTTTCATTACAATTTCATATCAATTGAAAATAACAAGTAAATACTAAGTAACTAACATTGAATTATACTATAATTATTAGAATGTATATAATAAGATGATTAATTAGATTAATATTGATTAATACTCTTACTAAATGATAACATAAAAATTAAGAAACGGTATAAACTAAAAATCGAGTAATATAAAAAGATTTATTTCATTAATAAAAGTATTTACCATTGCTATACGCACTTTTTCCATTTCATAGGTAGTTCATTGATACCTTTACTATAAAAACCATTCGGACGGGAATCAATAAAATGTTTGAAGGAGGTTTGGACTACCCCATCGGAGTTGAATTTTTCCCTTGCAAGAAGTTATATAATACTACCATATTTCAAGTTTTCCATTTTGTAAACTGAGTACGCAAAGATGAAAAACAAAAGAGGAAGAAACAAATGATTTACGGTTTTCGACACGCAAATGCTGAGTAAGTAGCTGTATAAATTTGAATTTGGAATACCTAACCAAAGAGGAAATATTTGAGATCAAAGTGGCCAGTACGACAAAACACCAATTTCGTAAGGACCTAATATATTTTATTTTGTAACGCATCTGTCTCATTGAAATGAGATAAAGCGCCAAATACAAGTAAATACGGATTAGTGTCTGAACGATACATAGACGTATGGCACAATACGTTAAATTGTGTATACATCTAGTTAATCACCCAAACATGATACGGTACGTGAATATGTATCAATAGCATCATTTCAGCTGACAAACTGTAAAGTAGACCGATGTTATGGCGATGATTGTGAGCCCAAATATTGATTTCACAAATATTGATTTCACAAATATTGATTTCACAAATATTGATTCTCAAATATTAGTTTCTCATTATTATCGATTTCATGGCACTTTTCGCAAACAATTTTCATTTCTAACTATCCTTGTTCTACATAAAATTTTAAATTAACAAGATTATTTTTACTTTTAAAACTGTTTGAAACGGGATTATTATCATGTTACTAAGGATTTCTTAGATAATGGCCAAATATCAAGCTCAGCTGAGTAAGAGTAAAAAACATGATAAGAATACATTTTAAAGAGTTTTAATTTATCTCTTTATTTTTTATAATCTAGAACATGTGAATAAGAAAACGGATTGCAAGTTCATAACTAGCAACGAAACAGCACCACACCCAATTTCTATGACTACCTACATGCATCTAGGTCCCGTTATAATCACCATACAACCGCAAGAAGTAATCGTGAAAAGGTGTCAGTCACTAATATCAATAGCAGTAAAATAATGGAAAATATATATCAAAAATAACTTTTCTTCGAGAGAGATATTTCTTACTAAGTAATCGGAGGAATGAATTCGAAAAACTTTTGATTATGTACGTCACACTTCTACAATTTTTCCAAAGTAAATCAATAAGTCTAACATACTACCGTCTGTCGGTAGACTTAAGACGTACAAAAATATGTTTTCTTAACGGAGCAGTAAGACATAATATAATATCGATAATTTTTATTGTTTCTATATATATATACTTCCATGTTTAGAAAAAAATTCAAAAGAGAAATTTCATATCAAACATAATTTTATTATCTTACTTTTAGATTCAATTTAATTTTAAAACAAAAAATATACAAAAGAATTTTTCAAAGGAAATTGGGAAAATATTTTAGTTGCAATAGTTTTGATCATACAAATGTATAAATTTCTCTTAGCAGAAAATAACAATAAGACATGACTCCTTGCAGCTGTATTTACATTCTCAAGCCACCCACTCAAGCACATATTCAGTCAATATCATATCATTGACAATATCACAAACAAGGTAAGTATATAAAACGATATACCAATATAAAACACTGCCTACTTATACTAGAGCTAATCCGAATTATTATCTTGCATCAGCGGTTGCATATCTTCTCTCTTCTTTTCCCTGTTGGTCACACCGTCCAAAACTCCAATCTCTGAAAGTCTAAAATTGAATCAAAATTATTTATTTATAGTTTATGGATTTTATCACGGTTTATAAAGAGGCCTGTACATACGTGATCATACTTTCTAAAGTAAGTTAAGTCGACTGAAACGTCGAGAATGTAATCAAATAAACCACCATAAAATTCGTAAAAAATTGATGAAAGGTAAACGTAATCGCATATCATGGAACGGGCTCAACCACTAAAGCAGGGAATTACAATTTTTCCTTATTGCTTATAGTAAAAATATGTTTGTTCTTTTAAGAATTTTGAGATATGATAATTTTACCCGCACAAAGATAAAACTTAAATAAAACTCCTTCTCACACACAAACCTATAAAATAAGATTATCAAATGCAAAAATTCCCGAACCAACTATTAGTGGATGTCCAAATAAACAAATTCTTAAGCGCCTATAAATGTTAGAGTAGTTGAAACTTAAACTGTGCTTTATACTATGTATTAGTATTACATCTTTGACGGCCCGGCCGGCCAGTGAGTGGTTAGGTTACTGGACATTTTACGCAGCGGTCGCCGGGTTCGATTCTCGCTAAGCGCTGATAATTTGTATGATGAATATATATGTATATGCCCATAAGAGGTAGTGCCATGCTGCTTTGCGGCCGAATTGGGCCGGCACGACCGGGGTGGTACCTCTCGCTCACAATACTGGCATAATGTGACAGCTATGCTGTCGCGTTTCGCGACTTGCGAGTTTTCGGTGATCCATTGGGGGAGAATAGGGAAAAGGAGAGCAACGCATCTGCATAACTTTTGGTTGTGCGGATGTCTATAGACGTTGGTAGTCACCATAAGACTCCGACTGCTCGGTTGCACTCGTATGCTATAAAAAATATGCCTAAATAGTCATAGATGTGTACATATAATATGTATTTATATTAATTTCTTAATTTGTTTTCTGTCCTAGTACCCGTAACAGAAGTTCTTACGAACTTACCACGGGGCTAGGTTAACGTGGTGTGATTGTTGAATAATATTTATTTATTTATCTGTCTATAGTAGTATCATCTACTCACACTTTCGGCTCTATGTCGTCCAAGAGCGTGGGCGTGAAGTACGGGTTGGCGGCGGCGGGGCGGAACTTGTAGCCGGTGGTCACGAAGAACGCGAACGTCGCTAGCTCGCGGAACATCTCGTCTATCCACGAGTATTGGAACGGTACCGTGTTCTGTGTCATGACAAGTTCGATTTAAAAAAAAGGGTTTCAGCGGGAAATTTCTGAGCGCGCGGTTGTTATTTTTTGGTTTTCCGTTATTTAATTATTATTCCATATTTTGTTCATTCGGAGCGGTGGTCTAGTGTTTGTTTTAAAAAGTTAATCTGTATATATTGTGATTGGTTGGCGAATAATGTGGACTACTTTTCTGGTGTTTGTCTTAAAAACTTTGTCTGTATATATTGTGATTGGTTGGCGAATACTGTGGAGGACTGTTCTGGGTAGGTGAGGTGGTAGAGTGATGGAGGACTGGAAGTACGAAGCCTCGTGCCTTGGAGTTTCCAGCCATTTTCCCATATTTCAGACTTGGCTTCGGCCTTACCAAATAAATACAGACTATCTCTTATGGGATAAGTTATTAAACAACAACTCAATTTAAAAAAACCAACGACGACACAAAGTTTGTCGCCAAAAATCCGTCATTTTGTTTTTTTTTTTTTGCTATCTTGATATTCCCAGTGTGACTGTCACAATTAAAACTAATCTAACGACAACTCTACAATTAAAATACGTCAAACCCTTGGTGCTTTAGAACGTGTCTAAGACATGTCTAATACATGATACATAGAAATATACATACACTCAAAAAACATAACGCTCCATCTGACGTAGTCGGGTAAAACTTTTATAATTTGAGATTATTTTTATATTATGGTGATCATCATTATCAGCCTATATTATGACTTATGTACAGAGGCCTCATTAAATAACTAACTTGAATCCAAGTAAGACTAGCTATAGCATGGTAATAATCACGTAGGCAACCAAAGAATGTTATACATACGACTGTACCATGGATAAATAAAAAATCAAAATATTTTATTTCATTACGTAGGCTTAGATGGGCACTTGTAAAACGTCAAAAAGCAAAGCATTAAGAGGACGCATTGGAAATTTTAGGATTAGGTAACATTTTAACAGAATAAAAATATCAAACATACCTCTTTTTAAAAAGAGATACACATGTTATGGGCAAACGGGACCGGTTTAAGCCTCTTAACTTTCTTCGTCTATGAGTCTATATAATATGTTCTTTATTTCTATCTTATCTTGCAATTGACATGTTAAGACACGCGGTGGAGCCGCGTATTTACCCTTCGCATTGTAATCAAAATAGGTGTTGAATTCTAAAACTTCCACTCTAGTTCTATATTACAGCATGTTATGTTATTTTCTCGTGTTCAGTAACTTGCATTGTGTCGCATTTAACTTAAACAGCAAATATGGATTCAACAATCTTATTCATAATGATCGGTGCGTAGATACATGAATGAGGAGATTGATAAATACTCTAGTACGTGTACTCACCTCCAAAATACTTATTATAAACCTCGTGAAGTATATGTAGACGACGATCATAACGTAGAAGTGCCTGAACAGTTTCAGCTTACGGAGATTCACTGCCGCTTTGCCGTCCGTCGTCGACGAATCTTCCAAGTGATGGATCGACCTACAACATTATTTTATTAGTAGCCTGCTGTATTAAATATTTAAAATAATTATTTGATTATCAAATTAATTTTGTGACTGACGTTTAAAAAAAGATTTAATATATATTTGTAACAATTTTCCAGAATTAAAAACTTAAGAAAGGAATGCGGTCGGCTGGTCGAGTGGAGCGGTCGAGTGGACACTTTATGGAGCGGTCGCGGGTTCGAATCCCGCCAGGTGATAATTGCTATGTTAAATATCGTTGTCTCATCGGGTCATGGACGTGTATATATGTATATACATTTCTTAAATTTATTTACGTTCCTAGTACTACGGGGCTATGTTAACGTGTGATTGTTGAATAATATATATGTATTTATTTATTTATTCAAGATGTTACTCGCTATTAAGCTATGCCTATATTTTTCCAAAATATAATATAATAAATTTCTAAGTAAATTGAAGGATTAAACAATGTATTATTTAGCGAGAATATGATCACTTTAATATTAAATTTATATTTTTACCAATGTAATCGTTAAGAAAACAAGTATCTAAACTCATGATTTGTTTTATTAAAAAGGGGTTATATGGTTTTATTAGCAGTGTAGTGTACATAAAACAAGTTTACACCTCGTTCTTTGTCCGAACTATGACAAAACCGAAATGTTGCATTGCAACTGTTGCACTTCAAATAGGCATATACATATTTTTGTTCCGTATTAGTACTAGTCGTTTACTAGTACTAAAAGACAGTAGTATACGAAGTCATAGAACTAACATTGTTGTTAATGATGTTAGCTTTCTGGTCCTTCGAGCTTGCAGGTGTTTTACATCTATGTATAATACCAGCAGCAAGACTGTACCTCATTCATGTTAATGTATACTAACCAGACGACAGGGAACATGATGGCGCCGCAGCACACCATATCGACCACTATGAACAGGATGCGCCACGCATTGTGTTCCACCGCGCCCTCCTCGCTCTCCGCTATTATGATCTCCGCCACGTTCGCTACCACCTGAAAATTGTGTACTAGCTGTCACACCTTATTTTTACTCAACATTAAAAAAAAATATCCTCTAAAATAAATAACCATAAAAGTGAAAAAAGAAACTAAATATAAGCTTCATAAAGTGCGTTATTTATAAATTATAATATTTATTTATAATTTAAACAACATTATGCACACTTATAAATATTGATGTAGGAGCTATGTATACAAATATTAATTATATTAAATAAATTTATAAATAGATTAATATAAATACACTTTATTTTTAATGACTTTCACATCTAGAAATACACTTAAGAATACCGTAAATTAATGTAATTTAAGTAATGCACCTAAAATATATTATATGATATAACATAGAGTACTGCCTACTAACAATGAATATAATTTATCACAATTGCAACTCAGATATTGTTAATTTTAAATATCTTGTTGCCCTAAATGTAATGTTATTTATAAATACATAGTTATATATTGAATAGTTTATAATAACTTACTTGTAAGGGTATAACAATCATGAATATTTTCTTGTCTCTGTCAGCTAATATATGCTTTATGAAATTCCAGCCAGTACCAACCAGTACTATAGTCACAAATAACACTGCACCTTTTAACCTGTCAATTAAAATATTTTTATTTGTATTTTATATACTTGTTTGTTAGGCAAATATAACATGCCAGAGCTGACAAAAAAGTCAAACCTCTGGGTTTATACTTAAAAGGTTAAAGTAATTGGATAGAAATTAATCTGCTTTAGTAACCTTACTAATAGAATTATAGATCTGTCTATTTAGCTGGCGAGCCTGACAGTAAATGGTCAACGTCACGCATGAAAAAACAAATTCACCCGAAACATGTGAATCTTGCGACGCAACTTAAAAGAAGACATTTAAGTAATTTATAAAGATATTCAAAATTGTTGTTTCATTCTAACTATTATACACCCACACAACATACTCTTTCAATGCTAGAACCACATTTTATAAAGAGATAAGATGAGACATACAGAAATAAGAGTGTTATGATATTTCTAAGATTAAATATTTTTCATATTACAAATGTTATAACTCTCTTACTATTTGTGTGTATGTAATAGATTTTATTTAGAATAGGTTATTTATATCAACTCAGGGCAATAAGCTATATTGACATCAACTCAAGGCAGTATAATGTGTAGAAAGAATACTTACAAATGCGTGATATAATACAGTATCGCCCACGCGGTGACATGCTCGCCCTTCGTCTGTATGAAATGATAGTTGATTCCATGGAATGCCAACGACAGAGCCTTCAAGTACACTAACACACACATTATGATGTGTATCCTGTACACCTTGTGCCGGCTCGTCTTCAATATGAACGTCCAGAAACCGGCGCTGAGCAGGAATATCAACGACATCATACTGTATAACGCGGGAAGAGGCATCTCGCCGGCGGATAGAAAGTTACCGTCGTTACTTTCATATATTTCGATCTGGAATGTGAAATATTAATATGGCTATGGGAACTAGCTAACTGGTCTAACAGTGGAATTAAAAAAATTGTAAATGATGCTAAACATAGGCCCCTCTCAATTGGACACCAGGTTGAATATTTTTAGCTGCCACTAGCATACTACTAATGATGTAAAAAAGCGCCGTCGCATGTTTTTGTATGAAAACTGTAATAAGTAGCCTGTATATTTGTTGCATTTTTATATAAAACTCTCCACTATAATTTTTATCCTGAAGAACTCACGGGAAGCGAACCAAAGAGGAGCGTAGTTGAGCTAAGGTAATAAATAATACATATTTACAAATCAATGAATCATTTAAAAATCATAGTGATTTTTAAACGGTGTTGATGTTCAACGTTTTCAAATATACAGAGATTTTATGTCAATATCATCATCATTATCATTTCGTCTACCGCTGACAAAAGCCGATATATTATGTTACCGGCAATCTGTATAATTGAGATATTATGTAAATACAATTAATTTTATTAAATACCAAATCGGTTCGACTGTTTTGCCGTGAAAGACCAAAAAAGAAACTCACATTCACATATTTTATAATAGTAAGGATATTGCCGGTGGACCAGCAGGTACTATATACAATCCCTAGGAATTGTATTCATTATCTAGGTAGAGTATGTAATGGATAATATTGTTCGTAACATGTCCTAGGATGGACCTAGGTATTTTATACATTGCCTAGATATTGCATAGAATACCGGATTACACAGATTGCCGGACATATAAACACTAAAATAAAAATCCATGGATAAAAATATTTGCAAATAATGCAGTAGGTTATTCCATATGACTTACCATAACATTGATAGGTGGCGCTGTGTTCGAGTTCTCCTGAGGGCAGTTATGGAAGTACAGATTATATAAACCCTCCTCCTTGTCTGAAGCCACGTACATAGCAAACTACAATTCAACCAAACATTTTAATTACACACTTTAATATATTGACGAAATAATTAGGGCATACGAGTCAAAACAATACTGTGCAGCTGCATTCTTAGATATTTCCCAAGCATTCAACCGGTTATGGCACGAAGGCCTGTTTTTAAAAATCAAAACAATTATCTGTTTCGCATTACCAAATCCTTCCTAACTGATCGTCATTTTATGGTTCAGTGTGGAGATAAGGTAACCGTTTACCTAATCACAAAGGGCGTTCCGCAAGGAAGCGTAATTGGTCCTATACTCTATCTGGTTTACACATCAGACCTACCCACCAGCCCAGAAATCACAACAGGCACTTTTGCAGATGATACAGCTATTCTAGTCACCCACAACCAGCTAGAAGTGGCACCTAAACTATTACAGGAGGGCCTAGACAACATAGCCATTTGATTGCAAAAGTGGGGAATCAAGGCAAATGAAACCAAGTCGGTCAACGTCACATTCACACTGAGAAGAGAACACTGTCCGCCAATCAAGCTGAATGATGTTGTAATCCCTACGGCTGACCATGTAAGGTATCTGGGCCTGAACCTTGACAAACGTCTGACCTGGAAGAAACACATCTTGACCAAGAGAAAACAACTCTGCCTACGGCTAACGGAGAAATCGGTGTACATACATATAAAAAAAACCGATCGAATTGAGAACCTCCTCCTTTTTGTTGAAGTCGGTTAACAACCTACTACTGTACAAAGCTACCCTCAAACCAATTTGGACCTATGGTATACAGTTACGGGGAACTGCCTCACACTCTAACATCGAAATCATTGAACGCGTTCAAAACAAAATACTATGCATAATTATTAATTACTGATGCCCTATGATCTATTGCAAATCAAGAACTGCACAATGACTTAAAAATTCCTACAGTTAGAGAGGAAATAATTCTTAACACCAAAACCTACAATTCAAGAATATTAAACCACCCGGACATTTTACCCAACCACTTGTGGATGAAATTCCCACTCGGCGACTCAAATGAATATTATCATTTTGTTATAGAACAGGGGGCAAACGGACAGTCGGTTCACCTGATGGTAAGTGAAAGCGACATCCACAGACACCCGCTATATATTTATATATACAATATATATTTCATTGATCCCACAAGATATGGTATGAAATTAGCATACAAAATTTTAATTAGGATGTGACACACAGGCCGCATACCTAAACACGAACCTACATTTGTCCAACATTCTGCTCAATGTTCTGCTGTGAAGTGACAGATTGTAGGAAAAAAAAATACTTTTATATATTTAGATAGACTAACTGACCGACGAACCAGCAACCGTCACCTCTAAATATAAACCAGATCATCTGGGGTTAGCTTTTATTTAATTAAACTAGGCATGAGCCTCATGAGTGAATCATATTATATTATGGAATCAACTGCCACCTACGGTGTTTCCGGTTACGATACGACTTAGTGACCTTTAAGAAAAGAGCATACTCATATTTGAAAGGCCGGCAACGCACTTGCTAATCCTCTGGGGTAGCGGATGTCAGTGGATGTCGCTTTTCACTTACCATCAGATGAACCGACTGTCCGTTTCCCCCTATTCTATAAAAAAATGCTCATATACCCTGACACCCATTGATTTACAAAAACCTTGTTTGGGTTTTTTGTAAATCAATGCTGACACCTAAGATGATATCCGTAACTTTCTTTAGACCTTTACAGAAAAATCTTGTTGGAAAAATATAAGAGCGATGTACGGAGTATATCAGAGACCTTAGACAAAGTAACATTAGGAAAACGATAACGAAGTTCGAAAAGAATAAAATGTATGGGATTGACATCGTCGTCAATTATGTCACTCGTTATCGTTATCGCAAGTTGGTAGACAATGTTAAAATTCGTAACAAATTCATAAACTGTCAATTGGTTATCGAACACTTATGTCAAACTTATGTTATTTTATTATTGATATTGATTCGTTATCCGTGGGCGTGGGCCATGGAGGGCAACATTTTCACAATTTTTATGAGTTATAGTGTGTATGAGGTCTATTTACATAGAAATTAATTTTAATATTTTGGTCCGATTTGACACTTCTTGTCGAACTTTGTTGACACTTGACAGTTGTTGTCGTTGCACTGTCACGATCTTTGTTGATCATTGGGACTTTTGCTTTTTGGTAAGTGTCAGTTACAAGCGGTTTTTAAGTTAGTGTTTTTTCTTTTTATTTTACGGCTATTTCAACTTCAATTGAATTATTTAAATTTCTGTTTGTGCTGTTTACTGTTTAGTGTTCGTTGTAAGTAGTTTTTATAGTTAATTTTTAAAATGGATACCGACCCGCCGGACCCTGGTGGGGGTAACAAAACTCATTATAGAAAGAGACCCATGAATGATCCTTCCGATTCCGATCATACTAAAAGGTTAGTGGTTAACCCATCTTTGGCAACTCCCTCAATTCAACTGACCTACACTAGCCCTGACTTCCAAAACGACAAGAGGTTATACTCCACAGATGATGTTGCACCATTTGTTGTTCATGTCACCAAACCCGAGTCTGAAACCAATAGCGGAACGGTTCTTCGTCCTATACAGTTTGGCCACTTTTTATTTAAAAACAATATCAAAAACATAGTTATGGATGGCATAAAGCGAATTGGCAGAAACCGTGTTTCTATTGAGTTTAGAACAGCAGAACATGCAAATTCTTTCCTGGATCATCCCGCCCTTGGAACGGCTGGATTTATTGCACTGATACCATCTTATAGTTTATCTCGTATGGGCATTGTTCGAGATGTCCCAGTAGATTGGTCGATGGAAGAATTTGTATCTAACCTCGAGGTTCCCCCTGGATATGGTAAGGTAGTTAAAGCTAGGAGACTGAGCCGGAAAGCGGTTAATGATGGTTCCCCTACCTGGATTCCCACTCAATCTGTTGTACTCACTTTTACTGGTCAAAAGCTCCCATCTCGTATTTTCTGTTTCTTCTCTTCCCTTCCAGTTGAGACTTATTTATTACCAACAATCCAATGTAATAAGTGTTGCAGATTTGGACATGTTAAAGCACAGTGTAGGTCGAAACCCAGATGTTATAAATGCTCCCAAATGCATGAAGGGGAAACATGTACGGTAACTTCTCCCACATGTCTTTACTGTTCCGGTTTACATTCAGCAAATGATACTTCTTGCCCGGAATACTCTAGGCAGAAGTCCATTAAACTAATTATGTCTCAAGAAAGCATTTCCTACCTCGAAGCCTCTGCCAGATTTCCCCATGTAAGGCGATCATTTGCTGACTCTACAAGAATCTCTTACTCATTTCCTTCTTCTTCGACTAATAAACAGAACACTCCTCCAACCACAGTTTCCTATAAAAAAAACAGTTTTTACTCCTCGTCGCACCCCTCCCCCTATCACTCCTGGCTATGACCATCGTGCTCACAGGGAGATTGTAGAGACACCTGTTTCTGAATCTCCTAATGGGTGTGCCTTCCCAAGTGATTCCATCTCTCCTAATGATAATGTTCTCGAACTTCTCACTTCTCTTCTTATTAACATGCTTTCCCGGTTCAGCGACTCCGGGCTACCGAACAATATTCTGAAAAACTTGACTCAGCTGGTAAACCTCATCCCCAACAATGGAGCACATCATCCTACAGTGGAACTGTCGTAGCGTGAAAAACAAAATACATGACATACTATATTTAATTAAAAAACATGCTCCATTAATTCTTGTTGTTCAGGAGACATGGTTAAGACCTGGTTCTCGCTTTAGAGTCCCGGGCTATGTATGCCTCCGGGACGACATGAGTGATGGTAAAGCTGGAGCAGCCATATTGGTCTCCAGTAATTGTAAATATTCTTCTGTTTCCCTTCCCTCACACAGTGATTCTATCAATATTGTAGCTGTCCGTATTTTATGCATTACATTTTTCTCTGTGTACATTCCTGAACCTAATGTTAATGTCTTATCTGAATTCTCATCTATCCTTTCCTCGATTTCTTCCCCTATTGTTGTGTTAGGTGATTTTAACACTCACCACACATCTTGGGGTTCACATTATTGTGATTATTTGTCCTCATATTTTTTAGATATTTTAGATGACTATAACCTTGTGATTCTGAATGATGGGTCCCCCACTCGCCGGGTCTCCCCTCTACAGAACCCAAAAAGTGCTGTGGACTTATCATTTTGCTCCGCATCTCTCTCTTCGCTCTCCTCATGGTCTATTCTCCCCCATTCTTTTGGTAGCGATCATTACCCAATTGTTATTTCTCTATCATTTTCTACCCGACCTACTTTTATCCCTACTCCCCCTAGATTAAAATTTAATGTGATCAAAGCAGATTGGCCACAGTTTGAAATAACCACAGATAGTGAAATAAGCCATATCCCTTCTGTTCAGCCAAATAATGTACATCTCGTATATAGCCTTTTTAAAAATGCCCTCTTGCAAAGTGCACAAAAGATAATTCCTCTAAAAAGCTCTAGCACTTATAGAAGGACGTCCCCTCCCTGGTGGGATGCTGATTGCTCAAATGCATGTAAGCGTCGCAAAGATGCTGAGCGACAATACTCCCTATCCATGAGTCTAAATAATTACCTGAACTATAAAAGAGTGGCAGCTGAAGTAAATAGACTGCTCTCTAAAAAGAAGAAGAGTGGTTGGTACCACTTTTGCGAAAGTTTATCCCCTTCATCTCACCCTTCTGTTGTTTGGAAAAATATCAGGAGATATAGAGGATCTATTTCTATAAGTGATAACCGGCAGTCCAATGACGCATCTACCTGGATCAATGCCTTCTCCCAAAAGCTGGCACCACTGTCAGTCCCCTCGTGGGAAGAGTGTTCAATGTACATATCTTCTAACCCTTCCCAATTAAATCAATTTGATGCTTCCTTTTCTATGGAGGAATTTCAACTGGTCCTAAAATCCTTGAATGACTCCTCTCCTGGTGAGGATGGTGTACCTTACTCTTTTATAGTTAACAGTGGCCCAGTTACTCAAAAGCTATGCCTAGATATTTTAAATGCAATATACCAGTCAGAGGTCCCTCCAGATGAATGGCGAAGACAAATAATTTTGCCTATCTTGAAGCCGGGAAAGCTTAGTTCAGACCCTTCTGGTTATAGACCAATTGCTCTATCATCCACTATTGCCAAAATTCTCGAACACCTTATTAAAAACCGTTTGGAATGGATTTTGGAAAATGGAGGTGTTCTTTCCAAAAGCCAATTCGGTTTTCGAAAAGGCTTTAGCACAATGGACAGCCTTGGGATTTTTATGACTGACATACGTATTGCATTTTCTAAAAAAGAAACAGTTGTAGGAGTATTTCTTGATGTGTCATCCGCATATGATAATGTTCTTCTTCCAGTACTCAGGCAGAAAATGCTAAATCTGAGTATCCCTGTGAGGATGACTAATTTTATCTGCAATTTCCTTTCTTCCCGCTCTATTATTATATCCACAAAATATTCTTCTTTCCCTCCAAGAATGGTGTGGAAAGGTCTTCCGCAAGGATCTGTTCTGAGCCCTATTCTTTATAGTTTATATACATATGACTTAGAACTGTGTGTTAATTGTTTTTGTGATGTCCTTCAATATGCGGATGATTTGTCACTATATATTTCCTCTCAAGATATAAATGAATGCACAACCCGACTTAACTCTGCCATTTCCTATTTAAATAATTGGCTAGATACCCATGGGCTGTCCATCTCTACTGAAAAAAGTGCTGTAGTGGTTTTTTCTCGCTCCAGGCTTGCTTCTGATGTTATTATTACTAGTAACCATCAAGTTTTCCCGGTTAAAGATAGTGTGAAGTTTTTGGGTGTTTATCTAGACTCCAGGTTGACAGGTATTCATCATATTAGCCACATAAATAAAAAATGTGAAAAAAATATAAATATTCTGCGGTCCCTTTCTGGAGTATGGTGGGGCTCTCATCCATACACCCAGAAGCTACTTTATAACTCACTTGTCCGTAGTCATTTAGACTATGGATCTTTCCTCCTAGAACCCTGTAACAAATTACCTTTAAAGTCATTAGATAAAATCCAGTCCAAATCTTTAAGAATCATCATAGGCGCTATGAAATCATCCCCAGTTAATGCTCTCCAAATTGAATGTGTTGATCCTCCTCTTCAATTCCGAAGACAATACCTATCTGATAGATTCCTTTTTAAAGTATTTCAATCTCGCTATCACCCACTTATTAGTAAACTTCATTCTCTTACCCAACTCCTCTCTTCCTCTAACTATTGGTTGCACAAAGATCCCCCTTGTCTCGTAATCAGCTACCAAAAACTAACTAGTCTCCCTTGCCCTATCTTCCAATGCCGTCTTAATCCCCTTTTTGAGACTCCTTTTGAATCTCTCATATTCTCTCCACACATTATCCTTAACTTTTCCATTGATAAAGGCTCACCTATAGCTGACACTCATTTTAATCAAATAATAAATGAACACTTTAGGGACTGGCTGCTTATTTTTACGGATGCATCAAAATTTTCTGTTAATAGCTGTGTTGGAGTGTCTGTCTGGATTCCTAAAGTAAATGTGATTTTAAACTTTAAACTACCCCCTATATCTTCAGTTTTTACAGGGGAATCAATAGCTATTTTAGAGGCACTTTCTTTTATAGAATCACATAGTTTAGATAAATCCATTATACTTTCAGACTCCAGAAGTGCTCTTGAGGCTATTTTGTCTAACCCATTTCGGTCCAAGAACAAATTCTCTTTCATCCTGAAAATAAGGCAGCTACTTTTTAAATGCTACTCACAGAACATTCGGGTTATACTTGCATGGATCCCTGGGCACAGTGGTATTTCAGGTAATGAAAGTGCGGATGCGTATGCTAAAGAAGCTACAACATCTGGTAGTCTCAGCCAATTCAAAATTTACTGCCAAGATCTTATCCCATTTGCAAAGTCTGACATGATAACTAATTGGAATAACCATTGGTCTCAGTCAAGCAGAACTTGTGGCAGACATTATGCAGATATCCAAGACTCTATCCCTTTAAGACCTTGGTTTTTCAAATATCGCCAAGCTTACAAACCTGTATGCTCTACAATTTGTCGCCTTAGACTTGGACATTCATGTACACCTGTCTTTCTTGCAAAAATTAGAATCAGGGACAACTCTCTTTGTGAGTGTGGGATTGACGAAGGCACCCCAGATCATATCTTTTTCTGTTGCCCAAGGATCCATTCCTATTTATTCCATACCATTCCTTGTAATTTCAAATCAATTTTATCATATGTACATACTCCTTTTATTGATATTCTATGTTCGTATATATTAACTAATAACATTAAATTGTAATGTGATGTCTTTCTAACAAATTAACAATTTTGTGTATGTGTTTGTTTTAGGTAATTCAACAGTGAAAACCTATCATCATAAACAAATAAATATTTAACCCTTGTACTCTCATACACCAATATTCTTAGCAGAGCATTTACCCTCTAGTAAACATAAAACCAAAGACTCACTCTGACATTGCAGAGTCAGATAAGTCAACAATGCCGCAATACTGAACATGGGCTTTAGTCACCGAACATTTTATCACGCACTCTGATACTGGCAAATCCATTTGGGAGCCAAGACTAAAGAAGAAGAAGAAGTTGATCATTGGATAGAAAATTATTAAATAAATTTCGGCTACAAAGCGATGTCACTTTGTCTACAGGCCCAGGTTACTTAGTTGTTTAATAGATCCGGGGCACCTCACCAAAGGCGGCATTGGTGGCACTCGCCGGGTTTTAATGGGTAGAGTTGCGTCCACGTTACCATCTTAATCGAAACTTATTAATCGATGAAATGCATAAAAGTTGTTTCATTATTTCATAAAAATTTCATTCATATGAAATACGCGTAAAAACTTTAGAAAACAACTGTTAACTATATTAAATAGAAGTCAGAAGGATATGAATTTTCAAACAGATTATAATTTCATATGAGGCAACGCAGTTAAGGCAGCTGTGCTATTATCATATGCAAATGCTTATCATATGCAAGATATCATACGCAAGAGCTTGACGCGTAAGCGGGTGAGCCGATTTGCGTAAATCGGCTCACCCGTTTACGCGTGACTAAGTAATTTATAATTCAACTTTCTATATTTATTGTTTTAAAAAGATTTCTGAATAATTCGTTTGAATAGATTATATACTGCTATGAGAATTTATTAAATAATCTAACCATCATACAGAGAGATCATCCCGTATTGGAGAAGTTTTACTAATATACCATACCATGCATACCAATTACTCTAGTCGTTACTTATTAAGTACAAATGCATTATTTTATGGTTGCGCCGATCTCTCCCGTGAAACAGTTTTGCTGTGTTTCGGGGATATGGGCAGAGTAATTAATCGTATCAAGACCTACCATCATACATTTTAGGATAAGCAACACATAAATGAGTTGCCAAAGCTAGACGCAGGTGAACGTGTTTGTGTTCATGGGCAATCATGGGAGACGCCGACAACTTACCATCTCGTGGCTCGTCTATCCGCTTGCCTACCCAACTAATATCAATAAAAACCTAACAGTAGTCAGCAGTAATAGTTTTCCTGACATCATGAATTATATCAATAACATAACAAGTACAAGTATATACTTACGCTGGTGTTGTAATAATCGAAACCATTTCGCGTTTCCTTAGTAATTGGAAGAACGGCGTGTGAACACTGTGGTCCAAGACTGTTGGCAGCTTTGGCGTCATCTGTAGAAAAAATCTCCATATGAATAGAAATATTTTTATTTTATTTTTAGAAATGTATAAAACTACAACAATAATAATAATAATAATGAATCGAGGTCGACTTCCTATTAATATCCTACTAATTTTATAAACGCGATAGTTTGTCAGAACGTATGTATGGATTTACAGAAGAACATATAGACTATAATATATTCCTGCACTCCCACGTGAATGGGAAGTACGCGGGTGAAATAGCGGGGCGCTGTTAATATTTAATATTTGATCATCATCATCATCATGCTTAACTTTTCCACTCACTGCTAGACAGAGGTCTCTTTCAATAATCGCCAAGACAAGGGCGGGCAACCATTTAAAAACAAGGAAAAAAAACATTACATGTCTTATATTATAGAAGTTTCAGATTCTACAATTAAGATTGCAAACAATTACAACCCACTTACCTTCAGCGGCGCGCCTCAGTCTATTAATGAACATGTATTGAGAGTGGCGTTTTATTCTACCATTTGGTGTCAGCGTCCGGTTCTGATACAAGTGTAGAGCTGTCACCTCACCTTCGCATGTTATGTTCAACCTGAAATATAAGATATTATCAATTGTCACGTATAATACAATACGTAAACAATATTAGAAAAAGGTTACTTTTTGTTTGTTTTTCTGAAACTAAAATAACACTGTTAAGTAAATAAATATACTAAGTCCAACAAAACTTATCACAATAAATAATATTGTTCGCACAAGCTATGTAAACAAAATCGAGCATATAACCAGAATAGAGTGGAAATGTTGTGTTTTGTATGAAAAAAAAATCCGCCAAATTTGTGCTGCGACGCTGCGCAGGATATGCGCTCTAATGATCATTGATGGGACGTACATCCAGATCACTGCTTTGTTGATTTGCTTTTCTTCTTGATTTATTATGTAAATGACAAATTACTGACCAGTTTTGGAATTTTATGATTCATATTACAACTCTATCAAGTTATTATCATAAGGAAAATAATTTTAAGGAAATTATTTATAAAAATTATTTATAAGTATTTATCAAAAATGTATATAGTCTGTCGTAACAAGAATAATTTAGACGTCAGATGAATTTAAAATGCACCACCAGCAATCGTGTACCTAAAATGCAGAGCAAAAAGTAATAAGAATAAAATGGGAACATAACATTTTTGCAATACATATAAAAATTAAAATAAGTGGTATCGCTCACATAAATATATAATAAAATAATATGATGCTTATTATTAATTGTTGGTTTCATATATTTTTTTATTCACGTAATAATACATTTATCAGCAAAAAGCCTTATAACATAGCATAGCACTATAGGTAAGATATAAAATACCAAAACAAGATTGAATAAATTTCGAGTAAGTAGGGCCAAATTAGGTCCAAAGCCATTAATATTACTGAAGTGTAGTTAGTTAGTGTAGTAGCCATATGAAATTCTAAAATACATTTTATGCATTTTCAAGGCAGTTTTAAATAGAAGGATATCAAAATCAATATTGGTTTCAACTTCCATGAAAAAAGCTAAAGCATTGCATAATTCAATGAAACATGATGTGTGTTTATAGAAGTTTGTCAATAAGATGGATAATGTGAATTTGATATGTATTAATTCTTTACATTAGTTAATTTAGAATTTGCGGAAATAATCAAATCGCTAGCAATGCCTTGATTATGTAATTTCCTGTCAAAGAAATCTGCTTTCTAGACAAACTGGCAAGCTTCTTACTTAAAACACTGTTTTACAAAACAAATTTCAAGGTAGCAAACAAAATCATTCATTCAAAAAAATCATTCCTTTGATGACTGCATTGCATAAAATCAATGTTGTATTATCACTTATCAGTAACGGATATTGTAAAGAACTTAAAATCATAGTTGGTACCTATTGTATTAAAATAAAAAAATAAGTAAGTAGTAGATTGACTATTGTCTTATTTTATAAATAAGCAATTTTTACACACTTTTAGGTAATCTAAAGCAAAATATGGACTATATTTTCAAAATAATTAAAAATACTATAAGATCATTTCACCTGAGATTAACGAAATCCATTTTCAAGAACACAATAGCCGGATGATGTGGTGAAAGCAAACTGCTGCTCTTCTCAACGCCTTTTAAAATGCATGTATCTGAGTGTACTTCTAGATATGGACTGATTGCATCATTTAAGGTGCGATCCAAGGTAAATCCATACTACAAAATGCATCAAAAATAAATTATCTAATACTTAATTATTGTGATTATAGAGAAATATGCATGCATAGTAATTTCAATGTAATATCTTCAGATTTTGAGTTCAGAGAATAAGTATTTCGAAAAATAACCAATTTGAAACATATTAAAATACAGTGTTTAAAGGGTTGGCCATCTTGGCGTTCATTGAGAGAGGCCTATGTACCGCAGTGGACGTATAGAGGATGATGATGTAATTAAAGCTCTTCATTACTATTTTCTTCAGAACTTGTTCTGTATAAAATGACTACAATTATATAGTACTTAAGATAAAAACATTTATAAATAAAAAAGTCAACAAACAATTTTATTATTTTACTCTTTATATTATTGGATATCCTTTATTTGTTACATAATCATCATCAGCTCTCATCCATCCAATGATGAACAATAATCTATTTGAATGATGAAGTATATTTTACCTCTCCTGTCACTGGGCCCGATGGTAATTTAAAATTAATCATATGTACATCAAGAACTCCTCCTTGATAGAAACCAAATGTTGTGAGATCTATGTAATGGCGTTCATCATCCTGAAAACAAAGTATTCAATAAAGTCTCACTCTTCTTCCTTATTTAAGAGCCTTGCGCTTGTGGTGGAGTAATCACCAATTCTTCATTCACACTGCCAATTCCATCACCTCCTAATATGATACGACCTGTACTCTATATAAGTTATCTTCAATAAAGTTGGGGAAGAAAAAAAAAATAGATAACATTTGTGAGTTTGGAGGAGGTACTCTTTATAATAAAAAAATTGTGCCCATATGTACCAATGCCATACCAAATGCTCTTGTTTTTTTAATATAGATATAATATATCTATATAGAAAAACACAAGAGAATATAATATATAAAATTACTATAGTTTATTACTTTTACTTTGCTAACATCTGGTTGTTGGTTATTATTTTAGCATTCAGTTTGATAGTTCGATAGGTTATATAAATATATATATGTAAGATAATATTTATTAATGTATCAAAACTTCCTTCGCCATCCACACATGGTGGTAATTATAATAAATTATTCATATTCAATTCCTACGTCTATGTTATTGAACCGATAAGAAACAGACGTAATACTATCAATATGTTATAAAAAATATATTGAAACTTTGTATATAAAATTACAATTATAATGGGATTATAAACGTTACATTTACATTATTTTCCATATACACAAAATATTATTATTATACTAAACAATAAACTTAAGAATATATAAGTTATTTTTATAGTACCCATAGTGGAAGTTTGTGTATTCTGCATGATACAGACGTTGCAATCAGCAGGACGGTTAACACTTTTTCTTTTATAAGCATCATATTTCATGACTACTCTCTTCAATTTTAACACAAGTAATGATAACTATTATAAAATAATAATAGCTAAAAAATATTTTAGATACATACAACTTCATAAAAATTGACAAATGTGAAATTTTGACCATTGGGAGTTGTGAGTTGTGTGTGACACCACAGATGACAAAAAGAGTATTTTTTTTATTATTTTCATTTAAAGGCATTAGCTACTAGGCTATTAGCCATACAAAATAAAATATTCGGTCGGTAATACGGAGAAATGGCGGGAAACCCCAAGGAGCGCGGCTTCGCCCCTCTAGCCCCGATCAATCAACTATAACTCCCCATTCCATCCACCAAGAGTAGTCCACCACAATATTCGCCAACCAATCACAATATATAAAGATCAAGTTGTAAAACAAACACTATAGAAAACAACTCTGAATGGACAAAACGTAAAATAACAATTAATTAACGGGAAACCCAAGAAAACACAACCGCGCGCGCCGTGCTCCCGCCATTGGAAAGAGTAAAGACTAAAGACCATAAAGTTATTCCAGTATAATAACCAATATTAACTTTATGGTAAAGACACAAAGGTCTATTTTTTTTTTTCGAATCTGGCTACGAGACCTTTAAGCCAAGGGTCTGTGTTGTCAGACAGTCGTGTACTATGTCGCTATTAATCAACTAGTTAAGAAAAGCCCAGAGAGTTTTAAGACAGACAGTTTAATGCATGAAAATCTACTGTATGTCCTTAAAAACATGAATGAATTATGTAAGAAAAATTGATAGCAGGGATATACGCAATAAACACAAGCTAGATGTACCAGTGATTAGACTTACAAAAGTTAACTGTAAGCAATTCTTTTAAAGGCAACTGTATACGCTTTTACAATAGGATCCCATAAAACGTTCAAAAGCTAGCCATTAAAAATTCAAAAAGTTATTAATGAGTGTTTGTGTGGTAAAGGATATTATAAAATAAAATAGGATTGGGAATAGGGCGTTCCTCTCAGGCATTTCAGGATAAGATGTAAAAATTGTCATACAATAGGTACATATTATTTTAAAAGATTAGTTACACTGAGTTTGTTTCGCCGGTTCTTTGGGCTTGCCTTGGAACCGGTGGTAGATTCAAATTACGTTCAAAAAGATAGTGGGTGTTTTCCAATTACAGGGCATAATGTGACTCAGTGCCGCACAATGCTGAATTGTGCTAATGTTTAATTGGAACGTGAAAGTTTTCAAGTGCACCAGCAGAGTGCGCTAAGTTCAATTTTGAAAAACAATCTTTTCATATTTTTAAAACTACAACTAGACGAAAGCTTTAATTTTTTTTTCAATAATAAACAATAATTACTAACGCTAATATAAATAAAACTTTGATACGAGAAAAAACATGTGTTTTAATTTTCTACTACCGCATCACGCGAAAGCACTACTTTTGAGAGTATTGGATTGTGCTAAGTGATGCTGTAATTGGAACATCAACATTGAGCATTATGCCGCATAATGCGCGTTAATGCTGTAATTGGAAAACACACACTTTATTGGTACCATTCTAAGTCTATGATTGGTACTATTTTGAATAAAAAAAAATATTTTGATTTTGATATGACTAAACAAACAGCATTTTTTTAGTACAAACCTCATTGAGACATGCTATTTCTCTCTAATGGTGATCATGTAGATTTTAAGATAGATTTTTCTATCAAGCTTGTATTCATCCATTTTATAATAATTAAATTAATCAATACTCTCTCATAGAGATTTGATTATCGTCCATTCAATGATTTTAGTCCAAAGACAAAGTAGGCACTAGCTAGCTGCTAGGCAGTAGGCCGGCGCCGTATCATCATAGACATAACATTTACCTTTTTCGGCTGTGTGTGGGATGTGTGGTCAAATATTAAAATTTATTCTAATAAACTCATTAACCTTACAAAATTTTAAAAGATAGACTTGATATTAATTTTTTTTTTTATAAATAAGTTTTATTACAAAGAGATTACCTTTTGTATACAAAAATGTTGAAATTAACGTTACAGTGTTTATTTTCACCTCGTTTATATAAAGTATATGGTTCAACAGAAGTGAGTATTATTTTTTGCAGTTATTTCCTTAATTCTTATCATTTTAAAGAGACGTTCATAAAATTTTCATCATTATAATAAAATATTTACATTTTAGCCATACGCTCCACTAAGCATGGAAAAAGTAGCTAATCAAGTAATCACAACAGTAAGTATTTTAATGTTATTTATATGAGTTTTTTAAGATTTCAAAGGTTAAACTTCGGATCGACTGCGTAGTTTGCAGAAGTTGGAAGTAAGAAGTGACTAGGTACTGTTGTCTCCTTAGATGTGTAACAAATCTGTATATCATAATGCTATATATGAATTTATATTGTCTATATAGCTTGTTCTCTAACTATATACTTTAGTGGCCTTATTAATAAACATAGATTAAATTTACTCCAAGGATTAACTCCGTAGTAAAGATTTTGCATAGGAAATTCGTATGAAAAATCCTTATTACTAAGTCAATGCTCGGAGTAAATTTAATCTATGTTTATTAATAAGGCCATAGAAATATATGCATAAACATAGATGATCACTAATTAGTGTCAGAGTAACTGCCATCAAGAAGAACCACAGTTCATATTATGTTATTATATTACCAAAGGAAATAAAAATGAACCTCAAATGGCCATGTGAAAGGCGCTTAAGAGTAGCAAGCTTTTGTTTAAATAAACTAGCTGTTGCCCGCAGCTTCGCCCGCGTTAACTTAGATTTATAGCCGTACCCGGATTGATGATGATTATTTTTATAGCCTAAGTTACTCCCTATAACATAAGCTATCTTCCAGTGAAAGTCCCATCAAAATCGGCCCAGCCGTTTCCAAGATTAGCCGGAACAAACAGACAGACAGACAAAAATAGTAAAAAATGCTATTTTGGGATATGTACCGTGTATACATCCATATGCACTTAGTAAATAGCGGTTATTTTAATATTATACAAACAGACACTCCAATTTTATTTATCTGTATAGATGATACTGACAGCCATTCTTATGGTTATTTAGGTCCCTTTAAGGCTTATAGAAAACAGCATATGTTTACAACATGGTAGAATCTTTATTGATTATTACAATATGAAGTTGCTTCTGCTGCCAATTTGCTTAATCATCATCATCAGCCCCTATCAGTCCACTGCTGAACATAGGCCTCCCTCAAAGAATGCTAAACCGACCAATCCCTCGCCACTTGCATCCAACAGGGACCGGCTACTGTACGGAGATTGTCTTCCCACCTAGATCTATTAAACTACTCAGTGGATTTTAATGCCGTTTTTAGCAATAAATAGTGATTCCAGAAGAAGGTAGTATATAAAATATGGTATATTTATAAAATATTGTGAAGGTTTTGCATTTAAAATTGGTTGAAATAAGGATTATTATTTAAGGGTGGGGACACCAGCGAGGCCAGACGGGTGATCAGTCCTCATTAACGGGACCATTTCACCCAATTGACCAGGCTCGCCTCTGGGATTAGATGCGGGGATGGGTTATCAATTGCCCGTCCGGTGTCACCCCCTCAAACCTACGTGTTGATCTACAAAAACTACTTAGCTGCCTTATGGTTAGATATGCTAAATCTTCCTTCTTCAGCTCGTCCGCACCAAACAGCTCCCATCTTGCGTATGCATATGCTGGGCATTCCGTTATGAAGTGCAGACTGGTCTCTTCTTTCTCTTTGCACTTAGGACATAGAGGGTCCTCTGTTAGCTTCATTATTGACAGGTGTCTGTTGAGTGGGCAGTGTCCCGTCAATATTCCTACAAGTGTTCTAATGTTGTTCCTATTGAGTTTAAGCAACTCTTTAGTCTTCTTGCTGTCAAGCGTCGAGATGAAGAATTTCGACTGTCTGCAGCTCTTCATGTCATTCCATCTCTGGTTTGTTTCTTTGTTCATTCTCAGGGTTATAACATTTTTTTTTATCCTGTGTGCTATTGGCAGTCTCGGCTCAGGGCCTATGAACGTCTCATCGGCACCTTCTCTCGCCAATCTATCTGCTTCTTCATTGCCCGCATTTCCCTCATGTCCGGGTACCCAGGCAATTTCTAACTCAGTCTGGTCTGCTAGATCCTGCAGGGTGTTTTTGCATTCTTTGACCAGTGCTGAGGTAGTCTCCCTCTTACTGAGGGCCTTCAGTGCCGCTTGACTGTCACTGTATATGACTGCCTTTTCAATCCTATGTGCGCTAATGATTTTTTGTTTGATCATGTTGGCGCATTCTCGTATTGCGAATATCTCCGCTTGGAATACGCTGGAGAATCTGCCTAGATTAAACGATGCTTTCTATATTTGGATGGCTGATATATACGCCAGCCCCTGACAGCTTTGTCGATTCCTTCCTGGATCCATCTGTGTAGCCGACCATCGTTGTTTTGGGTGGTCGATGTCAATGTTCCAGTTATCTCTCGAGCCTATGCTTATCCTATATTTCTTGTCGAAGATTCTATCCTTCTTTATCAAATCATTGTTTGATATAATCGTGGATAGATTTTCTTCGTACTGTTTTGCTATCTCGGCGTGACCTTTGTCATAGTGCCCTCCTTTCCATAATTTGTTGCTCTTGAACCATTGTTCAGTCTCTTCTTGATCGTGAGATCAACTGGGTTGAGGCCGAGTATCATCTCTAGAGCCGCCGTTGGTGTTGTTTTCATGACACTCGATATCATGATGCTGGCTAGTCTCTGTACTTCTGTAAGTTCTTTCCTGTTCGTTCCTAATTGTGCCTTGTGCCACCACACTAAGGCTCCATGTAGAATTCTTGGTAGTACTTATGGCCTTGTAGATCCAATGAACCACATTTGGTTTCATGCCCCAGGTTTTTCCTACCGCTCTCCTGCATTGCACAAGGGCACATTTGGATTTTGTGCAGATCTCTTTAACGTGGGCTTTGTAGTTCAGATTTCTATCTAGGATTACCCCCAGATATTTTATTTCATTGACTACCTCTAGATTTTCGTTATCGATTCTCAGTAGAATCATGCTGTCAATCTTTCTCTTGTTTGTGAATAACACTAGCTTGGTTTTTCCTGGGTTTAGCCCTTTATGCACCTGCACCATCGTAGCGCTGTGTCGATTCCTCGCTTCATGATGTCTCTGGTCACGCTCAGTACTTTACCTGTGACCAGAATTAGACCATCGTCTGAGTACGCCTGTATGTAAATGTGCATGGCGTTTATCTTTGATACTAATTCGTCTATGAGAATGCACCAAAGGAGCGGAGACAGGCATCCTCCTTGCGGAAATCCTCTTCTTGCTCGAATGGTGCATGTTGTTCCCGATAAGTCAGCTTGTATCGAGCTATGTTTTAACATATTAGTTATCCATCCCGTTATCTGTCCAGATATCCCCTCTCTGTTAAGTGCTTCCACGATGGATTGAGGGGTGGCCTTGTCAAAGGCTCCCTCTACATCGAAGAAGCAGCCAAGGGCATATTCTTTGTTCTCTATAGCTCTTTCAATTCTTATTACCGCATTGTGTAATGCCGTGTCAATGGATTTTCCTTCCATGTAGGCGTGTTGGTTGGCGTGTAGCGGCATTGAACTCTTTTCTATCCCTGCTCTCATGTGTCTGTCTAGTATCTTCTCGAGTGTCTTCAGTACAAACGATGAAAGGCTTATACATCTGAAGGATTTCGCCTCGTGATATGTAACCTTCCCTGGCTTAGGTATGAAGACGGCTTTGACTCTTCTCCAGCTACTGGGGATGTAGTTTGTTACTAAACTACTCCGGTATATGGTGAGGAGGTCATCTTTGATATACCTAAGGGCAACTTGTAGCATCTTGGGAAAGACGCCATCGGGTCCCGCCGCTTTATACGGTAGGAATGATGAAATGCTCCATGTTAATGCTTCTTCGGTGATAATCAGTTCCGCTTCCGCTTTCGCTTCTGCTAGATTCTCACCGGATGTGACAACCATGTCTTCTTCTGAATAGCTTTGCTATCCGGGAAGTGTATGGCCATCATTTCTGCAAGTATTTCTTTGGGTTCCACTACTAGGGTGTTACCTTTCCTTAGGCTTCCTGATTTGCAGGTTTTGTCTTTTTCTAGCGTTTTTTTCCAGCCTGGCCGCTTCTGTTTGTTTTGTAACGCTTTCGCAGTATGTACTCCACCCGTTTCTGTCTTCTTTGCGGCTCTGGTACTTAAAATTGTTACTTTCTTCTCTGTATTTCCTCCAGCTTTTGTCGTCGTCCCTGTTCAAGGCGACTCTAAGTGCCCTTCTGGTCCTTTTCCTTGCTTTGTTCAGGGATTTGTTCCACCAGGGTTGTACCTTCCCAGGTCTTATCTCTTTTTGGGGGCAGGCTTTGAGGTAGGAATCGTTAAGAGCTTTCTCAAGCCTACATGCTTCTTGCTCTATTTCTTCCTTTTCTCCTAATTCTCTTTTACCGGGAATCCACTCTCTCAACGCTAGATCGAACGGGATACGTTCGATCTAGCGTTGAGTTTGTTTGTTTTCCTATTGTTCCTAAATTTTACTACTTCCAGCTGGCAGTCCAGATGGAATTTTATTCTGCGGTGATCTGAGAAAGCATAAGAGGTGTCAACCTTCCAGTCCTTCAACAGATGGGAGGCATCGCTTGACATTAATGTAATATCAAGAACCTCTTTCCTTGTTCTAGTTACAAACGTGGGTGTATTGCCTAAATTAATTATTTCTAGGTCAGTGCTAAGAATATATTCAAGTAATAAATCTCCCTTCCTATTGCAATCCGTGCTGCCCCACACCTTGTGGTGGGAGTTGGCATCACAGCCCGTAACAAGCGGGATACCCATACCTCTATATTTTATCATTGTCTCTTCTATGAGTTGTCCTGGTGGTTCGTAGTCCGTCTCGCTCGGGATGTAGACCGACATGAAGACCATTTTCTTTGTTTTCCCATCTGCCATACATAGTGTGCCTAGTACAGCCGTGAGATCTCTGTAACATTCAACTTCCATTAGTCCTAGCGCCCTAGCTCTGTTGCTAACATAGATGCATGTTCTGGGGGCGGACTCACCAACACGATGGTAGATAGTTTCACCGCCCAGGCAGCCGATGCCAACAACACGGCCATAAATAGCATATGGCTCTTGTAGCAGGGCGATATCTATGTTATTTGATACCACAAATCTAAAAAGCTCTGTCATGGCTTCGCGACAATGGTGCAAATTTAACTGAAGTATCTTTATTTTACTTTGTGTTGTGTTTGTATGTGTGTGTGCGTGTGTAGTGTTATTGTGAAGAGTCATTGTGTGTGTGTAATGGTGTGTGTGCCGCCCGGGACCTAATGCTTCGGGCTCCGCTTCTGATCACCGTCAGTCACACTATGGTGAGCTTCAGGTGTCTTGAGCGGGGCGGTCTGCACAGGTCCCAGGTCTGGGTCTGTTAATGTGCTTGGGCCGCTGACGGGCAGGGCTGATCGCAGGAGCTGTGGGGCGCATCTTTTTGCTCCCGAACAGACACAACCGCAATGTTTGCCCTTACCCCCCAGCGACTCCTCTGTGGAGTTCTGTGGGTCTGTCTGTGTACTTGTGTTTTTAGCAGAGTGCCCGATGTGTGTTCCAGGGCACTCTGTTTGTGACGTCTAGTCCGTCACATTGGACCCGCTACCATGTCCGGCATCGGCCACATCAGGTTTCGCCTGCTGCTTGCTCGTGCGCAGCAATCGGGCCTGAACCTGGGTGGCCTGGTAATTGAGCCAGACATGTCCTATGTCCTCCTTAAAGATGTCATTGGGGACCCCCATCTCTCCCCAGCAGGGAGTTTCTCCCTAGAGATAAGGGTCCACTCCGACATCTTCAATTCGGTCTTATAAGCGTTCTGCCCCTGCAGAAACTTTGGTGCTCTTAGGTCCACTTTACCGGGCAGCCAGACTGCTACTCTGCTCCGGTTCAGTGGCTTTACCTTTAGTGGGATCCCATTGTACACGCCAAAATCGCATGTCAAGATCCACTCCCTCGCCTCCATCGTGAGCGGTGTCACAAGGAAGAAACCTTCCGACACCAGTCCCGACGTCGCAAAAGCAGTGGATCTCCCCATGTCGTCCTGGGTATCCTCCATCTTGGCGAATATGAGGTCCGCCAGCTTATCCCTGATGAGGTCCGCCGCAGCCTCGTCCACCCTAGCGCCATCCTCCCGGTGTACAATGACCGCGAGATCGCTCTGCTCCTTTGCAGCGCAGCGCGGTCCCTCGGTCAGAGCCTCACCTCGGTTTTGTCGCTTGGCCGGGCGCTGCTGCGACAGGCCCTCTTCAGGGTCCGTCCCCTGCCTTTTGACTTTCGGCGGCCTCCTCGACTCCCCCGCCCCAGCGCTCATCGAGGCTTTCGCCAGAGAGCCCTGCGACGCGGGAGCCAAGCTGGCCTCCTGGATCTGTCTTTTTAGCTTCTGCTTCTCCCGCTTCCACTTACTGCGGCTCATCTGCCAAGTGTTTGGGTCTTTGTTGCTACTACTACCTGCACTACCGGAACCTTGGGCCTCATCCTTTTAGGGGACGGGGTAGGCGACTCCAGCAGTGCTTCCTCTGAGAACTTCAATGACGCGACTCGCTTTCGACACGTCTGCGCGAACTTGGAAGTTCAACGCCTTCCGTTGAAGGGGTTGGGTTTTTTACTGTTGTAGAATTTTTCTCCATCTTATCCCACGAGTAGCAGGGGAACTAAAAGGTCAGCCCGAGCAGAGCCCCGCTTGCTCGGGTAAGGCCACTTACTACTCCAAGATTGCCATCTCATTGGAGAGACACCGTTTGGAACCAAGCATCCCCTTGGCCACGCATCCCTCGGTACGGTCCGTCTTACACCTTGGATTGGGGGAAAGGAAAGGATGGGTGAGGGATCTAGAGGAAGTGGGTGTAGAGGATATTTGTGATGTAGGAGCACGGATTATGGTATAGGGATTCTCCCGCCGTGTTGGAGTGCACTAGCGAGATAGCGTCATTTCATTTAGCTACCCGAATCCCAGGGTAGTTGGTGGTGTGCAATGCCTGTTAGTAGATCCGGATTTTACCAGGGTGAACGACGGGGACGTAGAAATGACGCTTGGCGGCCAGACATATCTTGCTCAACATTGCACACTTGAGCATATATCAGCCGCACATCACCCCTGAAATAAGGATACTTGTTGTAAAAGTTGAAAAAACTCAAGTCACTCGGTAGCTTCCATTGAAAACGCTGCCAAACCATTGAGTTTTGAGATATGTATGATAAAAAAAATCATGGTGGGATATATTTCTCTTTTAGAGATCTCAAGTCTCCAATGGCATATATTTATCTTTTAAGGCTGTGTATATGCAATATAATTTTAAATTAAAATTATAATAGCTCACTATACGCAATTATCTTCTAAAAAAATAGTCACATACATTGCGGTAATTGAAAGGCTAAAACTGATCAATTACTTTATGCATTTCATGCACCTTATTAAATTCATATTATTATTATATTTCAGGAGTTATTGCGAAATACAACACACTATAGGTTTTATTAGAATAGTAATCTTTTGGTTTTCCAAGTAAGCATAACTAATTTTAAGGTTCCATTCTTCAAAATGACAAAACAACTCTTACAGGATCCTACAAGATCCGATGTAGCATTAGGGCCTTTGGGCCGTTAGCATATATCCATTCGAAAAAAAAATTGGTAAGGAGCTAGGTTTTACAATATAAGTAAAGGAAAAATACTGGAAAACTTTATTACATGACAAATACACGTTTTTGGGACCCTTAGTGAGAGATTCAGACTCATATAAATTAAGATAGTTTTTTTTTATGTTAGTTGGATAGGCAAACTAGCAAACGTGCCACCTGATGGTAAGTGGTCGACGTCGCCCATGAACATAAACTAGTTTACCTGGAACGAGCCCAGCAACTCATCTATGTATTGCCTATCCTGAGACATAAGATGTTAAGTCTCGGTGCCAGTAATTACACTGCCTGTCTTGCCCTTCTCTCCGAAACACAGCAAAGCTGTTTCACGGGAGAAACAAGCAAGATGGTGGTACCCATGCAGCCGGGAGCGCGGCACAGCGCTTCCCTCCCACCGGTAATGAACAATGGTTCATTTTGCAAAGACAACCAACTACTAATAACATAAAAAGTAAATGGCTTATGTTGTGTGTACTAGACTGTGATTTCACAAAGCTTAAACCTCAGCTCATTGGTAGACATGTAGAAACATTGTTATATTCAATGAAATTGTGTATTATATTATTTATTAATGTAGCTTAGCCCCAAATGCTCTGTAGATCAATAATTAGTTTTTTTTAATTCTCATTCTTGCTTTTAAACCAAGATCACCACATTTACATATACAAATATTTAAATACTATTCTCTGTACATATATGTATATTATTTAACAAAGTGGAAGGCATTATGCTAGCTTTCACCAGTACACACATTGTAGGAAAACCTTTAAATGACAAAACTCATACTCCCATGTTCATATTTTTAATCTTCTTGATAGGTATTTATACGTTTACCAGTGGCACCTACAGACGTCTTGTACAAAATATTTAAATTTTTTTTGTGAATCTAAACCATTCTCGAATCCATACACACAAAAATTCATCAAGATCAGTCCAGCCGCTTAGGAGGAGTTCTGTGACTTACACACATACAGAGGAATTATATTTATATTATATGGAATTTTAAATATATATATAATATGTTGGATGATATGGGAGCAAATAACGCACAATTTGATTTATATAAAAATAGAAATATTTAATGTTATTATCAAAATAACATTACTCAAATTAATTGAGATCAAATTGTTACACACACAATATACTAACCTAAAAATAGAAAAATCGACAAATAAAGGTTTTTACTTCAAATATTTTAGTAGATCGACACTATTACTAAACTTAACGAATTTATGAAATTTACTTCTAATCAAATAAATCACTTCCCGAGCAGTTTTATATTGAATCTATTGTCCATATTGCAACGTCATACTTTAAGGCGGCGTTCACATAGTATAAGTATTAAGCTGCGTACCCAACATAGAGTATACAAAGCTTACATATATATGTGTATATATATATATATACACATATATATATATATATATATATATATATATATATATATATATATATATATATACTAGTGGCACCGACAGACGTTGTCCTGTACATTTTTTTTTCGAATCCCCTTATTATTATGCCATTTGTTTTACATTCTTTTCAATAACAAATAAATAGTATTAGTCTTAGCTACTTCAATATAAAGCTAGCTATTACTCACATCTTTGCGTGCATTAACTTAGATTTACAGCTATATTCTGACTGAAAATGATATATTTTTTAGCCTATGTCACTTTTTATTTTTATTACAATTACTGCTGAAAGTAATTTTAAATTGGAATCTTTATGTCTAAATAATATTACTATAATTTTAAGTAAATAAGATATAAACTAAAAATAGCTGTATGTTAAGAATAAACAAAAAATATACAATTTTGTTTTTTATTACAGGCTCAAACTTTATTCAACATAACACTATATTGTTCACCTTTCATCTGTATGTATATCTCTAAAAGGGGGTTTCTTTCTTACGATGAAACATCGTTTTTTATGAAAGCCTTTAGTGGTATAGGATGTATGCTAGTTCTGTCATTTGTTATAAGGGGATTTGGCAGAGCTTGCAATCCTCAGTATGTTCAGTTTCTAAATGACTACATGAAACCAATATCTGAACATAAAGTTTATTTGGATAATATCAGGAAATATGACTTCGACTTTGATGCCTGGCCTATTACATTTACTATGCCTCAAGTAGCAAGGTAAGCCAAACATGTTATAAAGAATATTTATGTAAGATAAGTAACTCATTTTCTTTTTACTAGACTTCCAGAAAAGATTTCTTACAATCAGTACTGTATTGTACACAACATTGTAGTAGATAATATTCATATGCAAATTGAGGACTAATGTCTATCTTTTTCACCTAGGGTTATCTAGAAATAATTTGCATAAATTTATTTCTTCAGTCATTTTATTTTTCCACATGGTATAAGCAAACAGCGTCACAATACATAAAAAAGAAATCAAGTAGGCATCTAACAGATTGGATAATATTATGTATTTTTAATTTAATTTAGGTTAAAGTTATAAGGGATACTAAACTTAAAATTTTCTGAATTGGCATGATATGTCTATAATATAATAAATGAAAATTCAGTGTAATAAATCCTTTATTAGTAAATAAAAGTACAGTGCATGCTCTATTTTCCTACTTTTCACTATTAATTGTTCACTTATTAAAACTTTTCTTAATTTGTATTATTTTAACTTTCATCGGTTAACAATACTAATAAAAATTGTGAATGCTCTAAATAATATATATGTTTTAGCTCATCATGGCTCGAGAACAGACCATTTGGTAAATGTGCTCACCCCGACTTAACATTTCACAAACGGATAACAGTGCAATTACTGGCCTATATCGCTACTCACACCTTCGCTCTACGTCTTATTTATCCGGGTACTCTTGGCCTTGTTCACAGTATGCTGTGTAAGTTGACCAAATTATTTGTATTCATACAAGATGTTGAGATTTAGTTTATGGACACCTAAATTTTATAATAAACTTACACTCAAGTGTATGTTACAATTTTTTCTATGCATAAAAATCTATTTTTTCTGTATTATTAATCTGTTTTAATAAATTATTGTGTTTCAATTTTGGAATAAAAAGGAACTTTTTTCTGCATAAAGTTTTTAAGACATTGATTGATTTTCAGGGCCACATCTATTCGAAGGAAGGAATCAGCTTGTAGAAGTACATGATGGTAAACGGGCCAAAATAATCACAGCTGATGGAAATACTATAGACACAATGTTTGTTGACCAGAGATACAGCAAAACACAGCGGAGTAAGATCCTTGTTATATGTTCAGAAGGAAATTCTGGCTTCTATGAAATTGGTATTATGTCAACGCCAGTAAAAACCGGTTATTCTGCTTTGGGCTGGAACCATCCTGGATTTGGAGGGAGTACTGTAAGTATTAGTTGAATAATTTGTTAAGTTCATTCATTCATATTTCAATTGCTAATGATAATTGACCATCAAAAATTTTAATTAGTTACATTGTATTCTAATTAACATGTTACACCTAGAGACAGTTTAAATACTTGTAAAATCTTTAAAAATATATATTTTAAACAAACGTGTTTATGTATGTCCAAAAAGGATTTACATTAAACTCGGATGTTTTATGAAAGAAAAATAAAAGTGACTTAATGGTAGGGAAGGCCCCAATACTAAATGGGGATTTACTATTTTAAAGATTAGATTAGACAATGTAAGTAGGTATATCCGTTCATCGGTGGGGGAGAGTCTATCGAATTTCAAAAATTAAAAAACATGGTCACATGGAAATATTCGAGCGCGTTCGACATTGATATTAAGTATTGCCATTGTATCTTTACTAATGGAGGTAAATCGAACGCGTCAGATATTTTAACATAACAAGAAATCATAATACATAAAGATATTGTGCTTTTTAAAGAATATGAAGTAATGGAGAGAAGATATACCTGATTCTGGAGTATTCCGTGTAATGTTAGGTGTTATAAACACATCCTCATAGGCTTTAGGCCATTACCAACAAATCATTTCCAATTTCTCATCAACATGTTTTGTTCAAATTTTATCACAAAAAATTTAAATTTCCCCCGTATTTAATTTATTTTTTGCTTCATTTCATTGGTTAAGGTGATTTTTTTTCATATTGATTAAATACTCAATAAATAATTCGCTGATATAAATTATACCGAATGATGTTTACCTATTGTTTTGTAAATAAAAATTAAAACTACTTCAGAAGTACTAGTGTGATGGATTCGAATGTATGTACCTACATAATAAGAATTTCTGTAACTCATTACGTATTTCTAGTATCCGTGTTCTTACGAGCTCGCTAGATTCGTAAATTGTAATATTTCAGGGTCTGCCATACCCGCGTCAAGAGGAACGCGCCATTGATGCGGTAATACAATATGCTATACACGAGCTTGGCTTCGACGTCGAGAATATCGTCATGTTCGGCTGGAGCATTGGAGGGTATTGCTCCACCTGGGCCGCTGTTAACTACCCCAGTATCAAGGGCTTGGTAGGAATATATCACAATTCTTTTTCGGTTTTCGTTCTTCAAAGTGACAAAATGGAACCCTTCTAGGTTCACTCTGTTGTCCGCATGTATGTCTGTTAAGCCAAAACGTAAAGGCTACCTGAATGCAAAGCCGCAGTCAAAATTAGTAGTTTTATTAAACACGTTGCTTCTAAAAAAATTGTATAGTTAAAATATAAGGCATATTTTAACAATAGTAAGTCCTTTATAATGTTTATTTTTACTAAAAATACATATTCATATATACAGATAATGGATGCTTCTTTCGATGACTTGTTGCCTCTGGCCAAAAACCAAATGCCGAGGTCTTGGGCGGTGCTTGTTGAGGAGGTGGTACGTGCCTTCGTTGACTTGAACATTGCTGATCTCCTCGAAAAGTACCATGGACCGGTGCAACTGGTGCGACGAACTGAAGACGAAATTATTTCCTTGAGGTAAAACGTTTTTTACTCCCGATGGAAAATAGCAGAAAAGGAAGAGAAGGATGTTATAAGTTTGACCGCTAGTGTTCCAATCTGTCTGCCTCCGAAGTTCCCAAACCGACGCGATGGATCGATTTGGATGCGGTTTTTTTATTTTGAATCAGTTTTATATAAGTGGTTCTTGGACCTGTCAAAATCGGTTCACTTGTTTAAGGGCAAAACTGCACAATAATGAAGGGCTAATATTATATTATTGATCATCCTTGTGTAAATATTTTTTGTTTGTATTTGTGTTTTTTTTTTAATTTAAATTGTTTTAGACCTGCGCAATTAGCTTCAAATCGATGCAACAATTTGCTTTTGAAAATAATTGAATCTCGCCACCCGGAAATGACGGAAGCCACAGGAAATGGCGCCATATTCGAACTTTTCAAGAGATACGTCATACTCTCAGACCAACAGCGTATTGTGATGATGAGAGTGGGAGAGCTGCAAGAGGAAGATAGGAATGTCATGAGAATGGTATTTTTTTTGTTAACATATGTAACTCAATCGATAATAATAATTGATTGCTTCATAAACATGTGAAGAGAATTTTTACAATTTCAACTTATTGCATATTAAATATTTGGTAACACTTGAGTTTATACGGAGAAGGACTTTTTTGTTGAGTAATATATTTCCAATAAAAAAAATACACTTCAACTTAAAATAAATGACATTTTTTTATCAAATATTAAATTTTTGTTGCAGATTTCAAGGTACATGCGAGATTATCGATCAACCCACTGCACACCATTACCTGATGAACATTTTGCAGCGATCATGGAGGATATGCAATGAATTACTAGAAAATAAGTTGATAATACATATTACTATTATAAATGTTACTATACTATACAATTCACATTCAACATATTTAATCCCACACATAACCAATATTATATATGTCATGATGCTGTTGTGATCAATATTTGATGTATTTCCAATAATGCATTTACTTGATGTTAAACTTTTTTGTGCAATCGGTTTATAATAAGAATAGTATAGCTATGTATCTTGATGTATTTATAATATGTATTTATTGTAAGTGTGTACTTCCAGTTGGAAACAAAATATTTATGATATCAATATCATCCTAACGTTTTCAATTAGATATTATTGTCACTCTGAATAAGATTGGAGATGTATACTTGAGGATTGAAGTACCAAATATTTTTGGTTTATATTTTTTATATTTACCATTGAAAATTATAAAAGTGGGTGGTAATATTTATTTTGAATTAATGTGATTGTTTCATTATTTGTATTAATTTATTATAATTGTATTTAGTTACTAGATAATTTATAGATGACGTATTGAGGTAATAGGTGTATTTTTGTCTTCAATTTCGATATAATTAAATAAATAAAATAAAAATGATATTACTTTTATTTACCATTCAAATACCCAAAAGTAATTGCGTTGTCAGCTGGCAAAATTTTCGAGCGTTTATTCCATTTCTTAATACACCATAAACTCTTTTTCTTCATATATCTCTTCTTCCCATTATTGGCAGTGAAGTCATCTTCGCGGAGGAGGAGGTCTCGGGTGGTGACGAGGCCGAAGGAGAGGGGAAAAGCTGGTGGAGGCAGCTGAGACGGCGAATGTTCCGCGAGTAGAAGAAGCGGCTAGAGGAGCCGAGTGCGGGTCATCGCACGGTGTCGGCCGTCGGTCCAATCCTGGAGCAGTGGGTTGACCGGCGGCACGGGATAACCTTCCACCTTGCGCAGATCCTGAGAAAGCCACTGTTTCTGCCCATAAAATGTTAACAAATATAGTGTACGATTCTCACTGGAACACTCGGCTCTAGCATTTTTTGCTCTGAGCGCCTGATTATTGACACAATCATAATCAGCAGTAGAAATATCTAAAAAGCATCCCACAAGGTGTTCTTTTTTAGAAAGACGTATATCAGTTGTAAGTATATACTTCAAGCTATCCATAGTGCTTTTGCCTTTACGAAAACCAAATTGACTTTTTGCTGGAGACTCGTTATTTTCCAAATACCATTCTAGGCGATTTTCAATTAAATGTTCAAGAATTTTACCTTAGGTTGATGAAAGAGCGATTGGTCTATATGAGCTAGTTACCTAGCTTAATTTGGTAATAAAACTGTATGGGATACCATCTTCTCTTAAAGAGGTATCTCTAAACTCTGTAAGTGCCGTAGGTATTTAATTAAAAAGGATACAGAAAAAATATACTTCGATGAATTGATTACCTCCTTTTTGAAGTCTGTTAAAAAGGGAAATCACAAGGAACAGAGGGAGGGGCTAGGCTATCCGCGAGGTCCTCCAGCCAAACCGAAGAATCATAAGAGTGAAGAGAGTCAGGCTTCAATGAACCTGTAAACCATTTCATATTTCTTCATACCAGTGATGGGGAGTTCTGGGGGAAAAGCTCTCACAAAACTCCCTCGATAACTACCTAACCTACCCTAACCTAACCTAACCTAACTCTTAGTAAATTTTGAAAATCATCAAAGTTTTAAATAACTGTTATGCGATAAGATGTCCTTTGAGGAGTAGATCCAGAAATTGAATAAACAGAAGACGGTAAGTTCTGTAGTGGCTGAAGCGGAGTTTGCGCAATCATGGTTTTTGCGACGTCATTTTACGTCCGTTTTCCTGGTAGCCTGTCCGTCCGTCCGTCTCCCTAGTTCCTGGCAGGCTTTGATTATTTACCTGTCTAGGTAGAGCGTTGCGGTGCAATTGCCACGCAAAACAACAGGCCAGATTTAAAATACTTGTTACTTGTTACTATTGTTTTACAAGCGCGGTACATCACTGCAGGCCATACCAGCTCCCAGAATATTTCCCGTAAAAGTGGGTAAAAATGTTTCGACTTTGAGGAATCCTTATTATGTTTTAATTTTAATTAGGCAATTTAATTATTATATTTTTGTACATAAATACAGTGAAATATACATTACAAGTATACATTCATAAAATTATTATTTCACTCATGAAATTTTGCGTCGGAAGCTCTACGAATACGTAGTATTCTCTATATAGTTTGTGGCTATACGGTCTCACTCACTCGGTTCTGGCAGAATACCAGTGTTGTAATTATTTTAATAATAATCACAGCATTATGCTGAGTCCAAACTCTTTTGCTAACATGATACATACACTTGTTATTATGTATGTCTTAATGTCTATTTTTGTATTTTATTTATTAATGTCCTCTTATTATCTCTGTCTTATTATCTGTCACAATTTTTATAATTTTATAGGTAAACAAAGTAATTTTATTGTAATTTTATTCAATACTAGCCCTAACAAAGTAAAATTGCCTATGTTAAACTTGAAGGTCCATACTAAATAATGGTAAAAGATTTTTTCAAATCCGAGTGGTAATTCCAGAGAAAAGTTTTCCCATGGGAATTCTGATATAAAAAGTGGCCTATATCCACCATGAAAGTCCATTCTAAATATTGCTGGAAGATTTTTTCTAATCCGACTGGTAGTTTTAGAGAAAAGTTTTCCCATGGGAATTCCGGGATAAAACGTGTCCTGTATCCACCCTCAAGGTCCATTCTAAATATTGGTGAAAGAATTATTCTGATCCGACTGGTAGTTCCAGAGAAAAAAAACCCATGTCAATTCCGGGTACAAAAGTGGCCTATGTCCTCCCTGAAGGTCAATTCTAAATATTGGTGAAAGAATTTTCATACAGACAAACTTTCTCATTTATAATATTAGTGTACATCTAATATACTTTTAGATCATGATTAATCCTATTCAAAATTAACTAACGCTCTAGTGGGAAATTTTAATTCATAAAACAGGCAACCCTGGTAAGATGGCATAAAATGGCGTTCTGTTTTATGTCAAAATTACACATACATAATTTAATTGTTTCTTTATCTAAATTGCTACTTAAAGTTTACTTACTGATGATTGGTAACGTTTTTAGATGTTTTCAATCGTCCTTTGTAATTCCTGCACACTGTTATAGCGCAAACCGTCATTTTTAAATGCCATTCAATAAAACCGAACACGTGTTTACCGCATAACGACAGTATAGCCACTGAACGGGCGGGACGAGCTTCTCAGCCAACAGCTGGCTGAGTTTTTTTTTTTTGGCGTTTATGCGCTTGAACTATCTATCTAGACAGGTAAATAATCAAAGCTGGCAGGTTCCTGAGCAGAAGCATCCATGTACGAAATACTGTGCACTGACATAATTTTCCTCTGTCAAATTCGGGACATGTCGGGTCAGTAGCAAAGTGTCTACTTGTACACAGAAGACACCTGCCATGGTTAGCGGGAACGTTACAGCTATTTCCAGAGTGTGACTGTCCACATATTTTGTAACAGCGAACGTTTGACCGGCAATCATTCTGTACATGGCCAAATGGTAGAAATCTAGTAAACCTCAACTACCAAAGAAGTGTAATAAGCTAAAATCTTCTTTGGGAGGGATTGGCCCTCAAATATCAGTACGACTGACTGTTTAGATAACCAAGCAGATCCATGATCTTTTTTGATCATACGATTTAGTCGGCGAGCTTTCTCGATCTTCCCATAGCTTTCTATGTATACAGTGGCATTTATAAAGTCCTCCATCGTCCACTCTGTAGGAACATCACGAACTAAACCCAATCGGGAAACATTATAGGATGATGAGATGAAATTTCAGCCTTTAGTTTTTGTTTGTTCGTGTCTAGAAACTCGTAATCTGTCTTAGCAGAGCCAAACACTACCGACAACCTATTACCTACGAATAAATAATAAGTCTATTACGACCAATTTGACATGTTGGACACAACCTTCAAACAAAAACAACCCCAATCTTATTAGTTCTAAGCTCTCACCAAAATTCTGAGAGTCAATGGGTGTTTATAAATATGCGATTCTAATCTAAGACCACTCACTGGGTCAGTAATGGTTCGTTTGGACAATCGTTCAGTGTTCAAATTGTCAGCTGTCTTTTTCCAGGAAGAAGTTTGTGCATTTGCAGAAGCCCGAAAACCTTCAGTCTCCATCACATGTTTGTACTCACCACCCCCCCTTATCATTCGGCTTCAATTCTCATCAGCTCCATCCATGGCCCCGCACTGGGCAACAATAGACCAAGATTCACTCACCTACTCGAAGTTAAAAATGACCACCATCGCACAGAAATATAAGGGCATAACTAGATTCAAAGAAAAATAACCCAAAAACGAACAAATCCACACGGCACCTCAAACGTCATTCCTCAATTTGATCTGTAACACGTAAATCTAAGGTTGTTATTGCAATGACTTATACAAACGGGCCGAACGAGAGAACTGTCGAACGGAGTGTATCCTTCTATCCTTATCTAACAATCCGCCAGTGTAAAAAAATGCTTGAGTTTGGTAGAATTATAAAAACAACGTCTCTAATGTCGTGAAAACTGTGATGTACTGTTTCGCTAGACTGTTTAAACAGGCTTAAAATTAGCTTCATCCGTAGTAATTGATAATTTACGTACAATATTTGCGAGTGGTAAATAACTGTTTCCTTAGTAATATCCATTTAGAGGTCTGTAATACCTATTCTGATTGAGCAATACTAAGTACAGCGTAATGGTTAGGTACCACAATAGAAAGGGACAAACACCGTGTAATTTGCCCTCTCATTAAGACCGTTTTTGCGCTAAAGTGCACATTCTTGTTATAGGTTTAACGTCCTTGGCATTAGAACAATTTGGCATTGTGCGGCACTGAGTCGCATTATGCTCTGTTACAAACTAAAATAGGGATGTTGACAGTGTTCATAAAAAAATATAATTTTGATGTTAATTGGTAGTTTATATGATAGAATAGGGATGTTGACAGTTTTCATATAAAAATATAATTTTGATGTTAATTGGTAGTTTATATGATAGAATTCTGAAAAAATATAATTTTTCCCCTTATTTTTACATGATTAAATTAATATTTTATAAATAAAATGTAACAAAATTTAAAATAGGTCACGTGATAATAAACGGAAATGACGTCACCAGTTCCTATTTAGCGGAAGCGGAAGAATGTTGACGTACTTTTATACACCATTTTCCGTACGCAGTACATATTGTAAAAAC
The DNA here is from genome assembly GCA_963853865.1 of Helleia helle. Taxonomy (NCBI): domain Eukaryota; kingdom Metazoa; phylum Arthropoda; class Insecta; order Lepidoptera; family Lycaenidae; genus Helleia; species Helleia helle. Next base: position 15,859,299 of record OY971420.1, read on the forward strand.
TATTTTTCAGGCGTTTTGACAGTGTACACACTCACAAGCACCGTATAACACTTATAAAACTTAGAAGCCATTTTTTATTAACGACAACTAGAATCATTTTTTCACTTTTACGATGTTTAACAACATATGACGTCACGTGACAAGTGTTAGCGTTTTTGAACGAAATTTAAAATGCATTATAAAATGCAAGATTTTATAGGCATTAGACGTATTTAAGCAAAAGTTGATAATATTTAGGCCTCCATTAGATATTTATAAATGATTTAAACACATTTCTGAAAAATGTCAACATCCCTATTCTGAAAAAATACAATATTTTCCCTTATTTTTATATGATTAAATTAATATTTTATAAATAAAATGTAACAAAATTTAAAATAGGTCACGTGATAATAAACGGAAATTATGTCGCCTGTTCCTATTTAGCGCAAGCGGAAGAATGTTGACGTACTTTTATACACCATTTTCCGTACGCAGTACATATTGTAAAAACCATAGACTCAGAATATACATAAAAACTATTTTTCAGGCGTTTTGACAGTGTACACACACATAGGCACCGTACAACACTTATAAAACTTAGAAGCCATTTTTTACTAACGACAACTAGAATCATTTTTTCACTTTTACGATGTTTAACAACATATGACGTCACGTGACAAGTGTTAGCGTTTTGGAACGAAATTTAAAATGCATTATAAAATGCAAGATTTTATAGGCATTAGACGTATTTAGGCAAAAGTTGATAATATTTAGGCCTCCATTAGATATTTATAAATGATTTAAAAACATTTCTGAAAAATGTCAACATCCCTATTCATTAAGAAAGGGAGGATTTTTTTGGTTTCCCGTTAATTAATTGTTATTTTGTTCACACGGAGCGCGGTTTTCTATTGTTTTAAAAACTTAATCTGTATTGTGATTGATTGTTGATTCATATTGTGGAGGTTCTGTTCTGGTGTTTTCTATAGTGTTTGTTTTAACAACTTAACCAGTATATTATAATGTGATTGGTTGACGAATATTGTGGCGGACTGTTTTGGAGGGTGGAGTGGGAAGTGATAGTTGATTGATGGGTAATAAAGCGGCGAAGCTGCACTACTTGGGGTTTCCCACAGTTTCTCCGTATTACAGACTAAATATAATATTTATTATATTTAGTCTTTTTTATTTATTTATAATTTATTTATTATATATATATATATATATATATATATATATATATATATATATATATATATATATATATATAATTTATTTTGAATAAGGATCGTCATTAGCAATGCTCTAAGTGCAGTCCATAAAAATTAAAATTCAGTGACATTCAAAACCCAAGAGAATGTAATCACTACGTTTATTTCATAAAGTTAATATACCTCGCTAGGTATATTAACTTTATGGTTTATTCGCAACGAGGATGGTGGCGAAAGTATTATGGCGTGCGGTTGTGTTTTTTTGGTTATTGTTATTTTGTTTTATGTTCATTCGGAGTGGTTTTAAGAACTTAATCTGTATATATTGTGATTGGTTGGCAAATATTGTGGTCAACTGTACCGGGTGGATGGAATGGTAAGTGGTTGATGGGGACTAGACGTCCGAAGCTGCGCTCCTTGGGGTTTCCCACCGTTTGTCCATATTACAGACTAAATATTGTATTTTGTATGGCTAATAGCCTAGTAGCTAATGCCTTTTGAGTGAAAAAAAAACCAGTGGCTACTGACAGTGACAGATAGGTTAAGTGACAAGTACAATAGGTTAGAATTCCTGTATTTATCGAAAAATATTTTATTTATTCTATTTTTCTGTCTATTTCTAATAAGGTCGCAGTTGGGATTGATAATTTTAAAGCAAAGTTAGCAAATAAAATATTCTGTAAGTCTATATTCATTAATAAAGTAAATTTTTTAAGCAGACAAAGTTCATATTTATTTCAGCGCAATTGAAATAATAAACATAACATATATAATTAACAATACATTCAATAAATTAACTAGTTCGTTAAATATTATTTACCTACCTAACCTGCATTTAGTTTCCTCCTATTTATGTAATACAGGTCGTTATATGTAAATGTTATGCAATTAAAAAATAAGAAAGACCTTGAGCTAACATCCTTTTACATTCTGCTTTATTTCTGACATATAACATATTTCTTAATATTTTAATATTGTTATTGAAATAACAATTTTTATAAATCCATTAATATATTATTTTCTATAGAAAATATTGACTAATTATTAAGTATTTATATATCTTTAATAATATAACTGTATCTATATGCTTTACTTTCACTCATCTTCCAGGCCATGTCACATATTAATGATCTAATAGGTATATTAAAAGGGTTTCGTCTGGTGGTTGAAGCTGGCATTAAGTTGCAACAAGAAAATTCTAGACTAATCTGGAATAACAGTAGCATCAAGCCTTTACTTCAAAGTTGTCCAACTAACCCTATTTCAAATTTTAAACCAAATCCTGATCTGGCTAAAGATCTATTTGAAAGAGCTTTAGTTGTTGCTCATGGATTCCGACAATATACCGTAATGTGTACTCCAAATTTTGATGCCAGCAAAATGAAAACTCCAATGGATACAAAATTGCAAGAGGAACTAGATCAGTTGAATAAGGAATTTGACAAAACATTTGAGAGTTTGAAAAAAACTCAAAGGTACATCACTTCTACAATGGCTGCCCCATCTTTGGATAACATTGAGGTACCACTGGACAAACTTAAGCAACAAGCTGAGAAACTCAAGTCAAAACATGTAACAGGCATAGAAACTGAAGATGTTAGTATTGATAAACCAGAGATACCTGATGATTATATACAAAATGTTACTAACATGGGTCTAAAACCAAAATATACAGAGTACACAGTTACCACAGATGTAAAATCTTCCCAAAGTAAAGCAGTAAATGTTGAAGTATTTAGTACGAAACCTGCAGGCCCAAGTAATAGTTTGGGTGTCGAAAAACCAGTTGTAAAGAAGAAGATTAGAGTTTCGGTAAATTAAAAACTTATTTGCTATTGCATGTTTACAAATGTGAATATATTTTGCCTATGGAATCGAAATAGATTTGCTCCCATGGACACATACTTTTTATATTCATATTTTTAAAACCTAGTTAGTCATCGCAGTGGTTTTAAGTTAAAATAAAGTAACCTCTAAAATTTTCATTGACTTCTATGGCAAAATTATGGAGCTTTTTTGAGACAAAATTTAAAACAAAGGGAAATAAAATAATAGTAATTTTTATATATTGGTTTTGATATTGATAAAAATGTTGACATTTCTACATGGAATTTTAGCTTAGCGAAAATTCAAAAGCTCGTGTGGTTCCTTCATCGCGCATCGGTCGGATGATATCTTTTGGATCTCTGGCCGCCGGACTGGGTGTTGGCACAGTGGCACAATATGCCAGGAACACCATACAGTCTGTAACAGGCCACGTTGAAGATACCAATGCGTTTTTGTCACCAGCAAATGCCGAAAGAATAGTCGATACACTATGTAAAGTGAGAGGTAAGAAATATTGTACCATTAAATATATAATAATTAAAACCATTTGGTAAAAAGTGTGTTGTGTTAGTGTAATAGCTACTTTTAACAGCATTCGTGATTTCTAGGTTTTGTATTATTTGTGTGTTCATTACATAGTGTGTAAGGTACTTTTACATTTTTCGGTTTATTTTTAGGTGCTGCATTAAAATTGGGCCAGTTGTTGAGTATTCAAGATGAATCGGTCATCCCGTCTGACTTACAACGGATATTCGATCGCGTTCGCCAGTCAGCGGATTTCATGCCAACCTGGCAAGTAGAGAAAGTCATGAGCTCTCAACTCGGTTCAGAATGGCGAAGCAAGCTGCAGCATTTTGAAGAGCAACCATTTGCAGCCGCCTCCATTGGCAAGTTTTCAGTCATAAAAATCCCCAATTCAGTAACAAAACAGCTCTCGAACTTAACGACTTAACCGATTTTAATAAAACATGTTTAAGGACCTAGTCTAGAAGATTGGCTTTGAAACTTGTACTCGTTTGAGAACTACGACGAGACAGACAGACACACTTAGCGGTCACAACTTATAACACCCCTCTTTTTGCGTCGGGAGTTAAGAAATATTGTTCTTTCTGTTTCCAAATTATTATTGTCTATTTTCTCTTATCTTATATAGTATGAACATAATCGTTTTACAGGGCAAGTGCACTTAGCCGTTCTCCCGAGTGGTCAAGAAGTGGCTATAAAAGTTCAGTATCCAGGTGTCGCGAAGGGAATTAACAGTGACATAGATAATCTTGTCGGGGTTCTTAAGGTGACTATTTCTATGAACCTCATTTCACACAAAAATATCAAACATACCTCTTTTTAAAAAGAGATTCACATCTAAAAACAGACAGGCAAACAGGACCGGTTTAAGCCTCTTAACTTTCGTCGTAGATGAGTATACATTTTCTTTAAAATGATAGAATGAATTATGAAGAATCTCCAATTATCGGTTTTAACGCAATCAAATAATAAAAACCATTTTGTCGTTTACTTCCTTTAGTTAAAAGCTCGCGCGTATTTTTCAAATCGTAAATCGATTTGAAAAATAAATACTAAATAAATCAAAATCAGGCCCTTATACAAGAGAAATAGAAATATTTTATTATCCGTAAATGAAATGGATTAATATTATACCATTTTAAAATCTGCGTTAAATGAGTAACTTTTTAAAATAGTTTGCTATCACAGTTCAGAACTTAAATATATTGTTTCTAACTTTCTCATTCAAATGGTGAAAAATATCATGTACATTGGGTAATGGTACCTATCAAAAATAATTTAGTGTATTTTATTCATTTGCATGTGTTATGTTAACTAGTAGTTAATAATCCGACACAAGGTAGTAAATTAACGGATTTTTAAAAAAGCCCAAATATCTCGAAAATGGTGAGGTTATTACTAAGTTCAATTTTGGATATTCTGACAGGTAAGACCCAAGCTTTTTTATTCTTATACATACCACCGGGCCCGGGGGAGCCCGGGGCTTATGTCGGACTCTGCGCCCGAAAAGGTGATAAAGTGGGCGCAGACTCTACCCACTAAACCCCAGCGGTGTTCTCCACGTCGTCTGGGTGACCCGGCGAGGGAGCTGTGGACGTCCTCACCAGGCCACAACGGTGTGCCATCCGGCACTCTTCTCTTGAGGCGGGGGATGGCGTCCCCTCCTCCTTCTCCGCTTAAGGCACCCTGAACACATAAGGGTGCCTTAAAGCTCGGACCTTATACGCGCGCGGCAGATCCCCCGATCGGCCGCGCACAGGTCCCTCACGGCGGTGCGACCACCTGTCGCCGCCATGCTCTCCTGCGGGTAGGGGCAGCTGTACGATCCCTCTCCCGCTCTGCCTCCTCCTTCTGCGACATCACGTTCTCGCAAAAGGAGAGGACCACCTGCCACATGCTCTCACTGACAGTCATCGCTCGGATGACCGCAGGGAGCGACAGGTCCGCGCCAACCTCAACGATGAGGGGCGCCCTTTCCTCAGCCCAAGCAGGGCACTCCGCCAGGGTGTGGTCTGCGGTGTCTTCGCTGCTGTTGCAGTGATGACACCCTGGCGAGTCCTCCGCCCAGGTAAGACCCAAGCTATCACCCCCGTAAGTTGGTCGTACTAGTCCTTGGACAACCTGTAGAATAGGCTTGTTATTTTCTTATTTATTTATAATTTGATTTGAGACAAGTAAAACATAAGAAAAATTTCGTACAATATGTGTACGAAACTGACTACTACACTATACTGATAAATTAAATTGTATATTATTTCCAATATTTTCTATTGTTTACGTTCATATTACAAGCAAAATTTAAAACTTTTAATAGACACAAACATTTATTATATTTAATATTATTTTATAACGAGTCTACGCAAAGCAAATGATGAAAAATATGTACCTACAGCAAAAATATGTTTCACAATCACTCAATAAAACTTCCATCTAGTGCACAAGTATATCGAAATAGTTGTTCATCGAATTTACATTTTCCCCAGGTGTGGAATGTTTTCCCCAAAGGAATGTTTATCGATAACATAGTGGAAGTAGCGAAGAAAGAGTTGGCATGGGAGGTGGACTACATTCGTGAAGCTGAATGTACAAAGAAATTCAAACGGCTCTTGTCTCCATATCCAGAGTACTTCGTGCCAGCTGTCGTAGGTAAGATTTTCTAGGAGAGCTTATCTAAATATTTTTTTTCGAAGCAGTTATCTAAGTGATCAAATGTTTGTAGCGTTTAAATACTTAACTTTATATTTTCATTGTGTTTGTCTAATTGTATTATAGACAACAAAGGAGACGTGTTAAAAAATTTACTCATAGACCAAATTGATATGATATACAATCTCAGATTATGTTTTTTAGACGAGTTGTGCGCATCAGAAGTGATGACTACCGAGTTGATAGACGCGACGCCCATAGACAAGTTGTTCGACGCGGATTACGAGGTGCGGTACGATATCGCGTACAAGATCATGCAGCTGTGTCTGCGCGAGATGTTCGTGTTGCGCTGCATGCAGACGGATCCAAACTGGGCTAACTTCTTTTACAACACCAACACTAAACAAGTAAGAGACTCTGCTAGATAAAAAAAACCTGTCGTCTGTAAAGTCGGTCAGTGAAACAAAAAACCTTAAGTGTAAGTTTTAAAAAACTAAGAGTAAGTTCCAAACAACCTTAAGTGTAAGTTCCAAAAAACCTTAACTGTAAGTTCTAAACAACCTTAAGTGTAAGTTCCAAAAAACTAAGTGTAAGTTCAATTATCATCAGCATCCGTATCATGCTGAACATAGGCCTCCTTTAATAAAGGCCAAGACGGCCGTTCCCTTGCCCCTCGGTTAATGGTCCACCAGCACTATCGTGACCTCCACTCTTGAACCTTATTGGCCCATCGGCCATCTGAATTGCAAACAAATTCAATTTAAATTTTTTCATCTACTTTCATATGTTATGCTTCTATGAGATTAAGGAAATTGCCCGACACTAATAAGTTGTTTACAGGTATACAGCACCTGGATATATATAATACTTTCTTGTTACATTCTTTTCTTTTTAATTTATAAAGCACTAAAATAATTGCACAGTATTGTTTAACATGCAACTAGATGAGACTATGCTCTCCGTGGTGTTGTGTGAGTGGCGAAGGGCCGTCTTAGCGTTCATTTAACGAGGCCTATATCCAGCTGAATGGATTCTGATAATGAATTTAAAATTATTTATAGTTTGTTTAGTTATCATATCGAATGTATACCATCAGGTGGTGTTGTTAGATTTCGGAGCTACCCGCGAATACTCGAAGGAGTTTATGGATCAATACATCGAGATCATCAAGGCGGCGTCGGATGGGAACCGCGACGCTATCTTACGGATGTCGCGCGAAATGAAATTCCTCACAGGATACGAGACCAAAGTAAATATATATTTTTATATGAAATACTTTTACTAACAAGAATAACAATATTTTTTATACAACCGGAATATATTATTCAATTGTGATGTTTAAAAGTACAGATATTCTGTCTTTCTTATTTTAAATGAAAATTATTTAATCTAATTAGTAATTTAGTTTATGTAAAACTCGAAATAAGTTTATTCATCACAAACAATGGTAATATTTTTTAATGTTAGTTGGATAGGCAAACTGGCAAACGAGCCACCAGATGATAAGTGGTCGACGTCGCCCATGAACATTAACTACTTAACCTGGAACTAGTTCAGGTAACTCATTTATGTGTAGCTATCCTGAGACATAAGATGTAAGTCTCTGTGTCAGTAATTACACTGCCTGTCTTGCCCTCTCTCTCCGAAATACAACAAAGCTATTTCACGGGAGAAACAAGCAATTATAAAAATGTATGTAAATCATACTATACACATTTAGACAGAAATATGTTTGAAAACCTTGCAGTACGTAATACGTTCATATTTACACAGATAATGGAAGAAACTCACGTAGATACGGTCATGATAATGGGAGAGGTGTTCACCATGGAAGGTTCTGGAGAATTTGACTTCAGTACTCAGAAGACGACCAGACGAATACAGTCGCTAGTGCCGACAATCCTAACCCACAGGCTGTGTCCACCACCAGAAGAAATATATTCCTTACATAGGAAACTCTCTGGCGTATTCCTACTCTGTTCCAAGTTGAAAGTTAAGATGAACTGCAGAAATATGTTCCAAGAGATTTACGAGCAATACAAAATAAATAGTCGATAGAATATACGAAATATTGTTATGTCAGTACTAAAGTATATGTATTTCATATTTTTGTCTCAGTACTGATAAAGAAAATCATTTATATAAATAACAAAGCGTCCATAGATATTATTATTATTATTAATAATAATAACAAAGTATCATCATAGTTCACATAAAAGAAGAACCATTGATTAATTTATTATCTTTATAAGGAAATCACATGAACTTGCCAGCTAAAATTATCAATATTTAACGAATTTCAACTCAGCATTTAATTTATCAATAACTACTTCTTAAAACAAACACCTACAAAGATTCTGAATACAGATAATTAAACCTACCTCATTAAAATTTTGTAATACGTATTAGTATTTTCGTAATAAAAATGTACAAATGTGTATAAATAGAATTACTATAATAAAATTTACTAATTATGTATCTCTTTTATTTTTACCCAAAATCGCTAAATGAAGGAGATTCATAAATATTATATTTTGAATTTGGTGGCAAATAAGTATTTATATTAAGGACCTTAAGTTTTACAGTTACAGTCGACTACACCTAGTTATTAAGATTTTCTCAAAAAAATAGTAGTATTTTGCTTGTATGAGGTAAAAAACCGGCCAAGTGCTAGTCGGACTCTCGCACGAAGGGTTCCGTACCATTACATAATATACAACATTAGACACTTTAACAAAAATTAAGGTTTATATATTTTATGAAATCAAATGTTTTTTTTTTATATTTGAGTTGATTGAAAGAATGGTAAATTGCGGTTTAAGAATTATGACGTATTAAAAAAAAACTACTCACTAGATCTCGTACAAACCAATTTTTGGTGGAAGTTTGCATGGTAATGAACATCATATTTTTTTAGTTTTATCATTCTCTTATTTTAGAAGTTACAGGTGTTACATTTTACCACTTTAGAAGTGTCTCGTGCAAACTATTCAGTTTTGAAAAAAATATATTAGAAACCTCAATATCATTTTTAAAAACCTATTCATAACCCCACACGTATGTGTTTGATGAAAAAAAAATTGTAGTTTCAGTTCTAAGTATGGGGACCCCCAAAATTTATTGTTTTTTTTTCTACTTATGTGTAAAAAACTTAATGCGGTTCACAGAATACATCTACTCACCAAGTTTCAACAGTATAGTTCTTATAGTTTCGGAAAAAAGTGGCTGTGACATACGGACGGACAGACAGACAGACAGACTTGACGAATCTATAAGGGTTCCGTTTTTTGCTACGGAACCCTAATAAACGAGTAGCTATATGAAACCGAATCAGCTTCGCGATGGCTATGGAAAGTAGAAAGAACTTCGACAAAAAAATGGCTATCACGGGACGCCCACCTGATCATCTATGTCGATATTAGAATTCATAATAAAATCGATAAAGAAAGAAGGCACAACATAAACAAGACAGCGTCATGCGATTTGCCGTCACGGCATTCGAGCCGATTTTACTGCAAAGGGGTATTGCTTATTCTTTGTATAATATACAGGAGTTAAATTTGGGTGTATTAATAGAAAATATATAAATTAATAAGAATTATTTGTTTCATACTAGAGTACCCACGGTTCTCACATTTCTTGAGTAGGTAAGTAAAAGAAATAAATGAAGAACTGCTTGATTCAACGCGTAGGTACCTACCTACTTTTGTAAAACTTGATTATAATACATATATTATAATACAATCAGATATATACTATAGTTTTTGTAATAATTGATTTGCATTGCTGTTCTTAGCTTTTTAGAACTAGAAGTCTAAATGTAATATTTATTAAATTAAATATTCAAATCGAATATAATATCTAATATCGTGAAGTACCTAGGGTAGATATAAGTGGTTTATTGGTGTTAAAATAAAACAAAATCTCCGAGTGAGTATTTAAATATATTTAAATTCATTCAGCATAATCCAGCACGTAGGCTAACGTGAACTAACATCCATCATATGATTGTCCTAAAGGAAAAGCAACAGTAAATATCTACAAGTTTTTTGTAGTCACAAAACATCTTATTGAATGTATTACAACAGTCAAACTCGTGTGCTTTTTGATACAATAATAGTATAATATCTACAGAGTGCTACATCCTCTCTATGTAATGGTCGTCGGCGTGGACATATCCAAGCTATGAGATTCGACTGGTCTTTATAACATCCCGAGCTATTTCTAACGGTTAAACTTCTATTATTTATTTTCTTATTGAATATATTCACATTTTTCCGAAAAATGCTCTAAGGTATATGTTTTTATATAACATGCTGCTTAGATTGTGTTGTTTTGTTTTTGTAACAAAATTAATGCTTAACAATAATATATGAGACGAAAGTTGATATGATACGCGATGACAGTGTATCCAATGTACTAAAGTTGACCTAACAGTGGCGTATCTAGAATCAATGAAATCAGTGCTGTAAAAGATTCTTATATTTTTTCACACCACGCTAACCTAGCCCCATGGTAAGTTCGTAAAAACTTGTATTACTGCTACTAGGTACGGAAATAAATATAAGAAATTTATATAAATACATAGTAGGTATACACGTCCATGACCCGGTGCAGACAACGATATTTAACATAGAAATTATCACCTGGCGGGATTGGAACCCGCGACCGCTGCGTGAAGTGTCCAGTAGCCTGACCACTCGACAAGCCGGTCGATTAAACATATTTCCTATAAAAATCCAATCACTCAGGTTTGTACTTATAAATTATAATATTCAGAATATCTTTTAAGTATTATTTTATAAAAGACTAGCGGTGACCCGCAGCTTCGCATGCGTTAACTTTGATTTACAGCCGTACCCGGATTAATGATTACTTTTATAGCCTAAGTTACTCCTTATAATATCAGCTTAGTGAAAGCCCCATCAAATTCAGCCCAGCTGTTTCGGAGATTAGCCGGAACAAATAGACAGACAGACGGACAGACACACAAAAATTGTAAAAAATGCTGTTTTGGTATATGTACAGTGTATACATCCATATGCATTCAATAAAAAGTTGTTATTTTAATATTACAAACAGACACTCCAATTTTATTTATCTCTATATTGACATAGATTAATTTTGCCAAATAAACATTTCTCTACGCCACTGCTATGTCTGGATAGATCAAAAAATTATATTACATTTATAAAACTTAAAACAATGTGAGTATGTATCGAAGTTGTGTGTATTCATTGAACGTTTGTTTCTTTACATTTTATATTAGTTTGCGTTGTATATGGATACCAAGATAACACTTGCTTTTAGTTTTGAAATTAAAACATGTGATGAGAATTGCTGTTTTGTCAAAGCCAATGCAGAAATTATATTTTTGGGACCATTCCAGTTCTCATTGCTCTTAAGTTTATTGTTGTCTTCAATTGTTTACTAACAATAACATAATTGTTTTAGGTATTATTATGTTACTAATATAAAAAGAACAGTAAAAATGTTTATTTAAACGACCGCTTCATAATAAATAGAATCATATAAATTATAGTACATAATATATTTAATATAAAACCTAAAAAAATATTTTATGAAATTATCTAAAGTTTGGGACTCTAAGCCCGTCGTTTAATATTGGAAGAAAACTAATAAAGTTTTTAGTGGTAAAGGAATTTAATAGAATGGTTCACTCACGAGTTTCTAAAATCAACATCACTAAAAAGCAAATATTATATTGTTCTTAGGAAATGCACATCGATCATAAATGTGTTTATTTTTCTGACCATCTTATTCCACTATTCTAATGATTTTGAACCTAATTTTTTAAGACATTTGTGTTAAAATCTTGAAAGAAAAGCTTCGTTACCGAAATACTGAATATTGCTACAAATAACATTATCGCAACATACAAAGAAAAACAAGTACACAAACAATTTAAATTTAAAAGCTATTTTGTACATAAATATTTGAGATAGGTATCCTGACATTTATGTTACATTCATTAACAATATTTTAATAACAATCTATAATTTTAAAACAGATGTTATTGTTTTTTTTAAGTAACCGATACACCTGGCCTGGCCCTAAAACTTTAACCAAGAATATAGTATTATGTTTTAATAGAGCACATTTATTTCATACTTTCAAACCAATACAAATAAATATGAGTATCATCGACGGAAATGATTCGGTCAAAAAAGAGTATGGAAAAAATGAGGGCTCCACTCTCACTTAAGTTTCATCATATGGGAAATAAGTAAGATAATTTAATAAAATCCTTATAAATAAATGTGAAACACTAAAATTTATTTAAAATCTAGTATTTGTCGGCCAAGTATTGTCAAGATCATAGGTTTCCATTTAGTAAAATATTTAGTTCCACTTGTCACCACGTCATACTCTTTTTTGCCAAGCTGTAACTTATCTATTTGAAAACCATAATTATTTTATATTATTAATAAAAAATGTTCTAACATACATTGCAGCTACACAACAACTAACAATTACCTACTTTAATAATACTGTATATTTTGAATATACTTATTGCTTATAAAGAACGTATCGACTATCGAGAACATCGGCAGACTAACGTTTAATAAAATAATAATACAATTATAATAACTTCTTGATAGCGTTCCAAATAAACACTTAAATTAATCACAAACCCGTTTTTAATTTAACATTTTGACATTTTAAATTGTTGGCAAATACAATTAGAATAATTGGATATGAAGTTATATCAGTGGTGTAGCTGATAGATAAGTTCCCAGGAGAGGTCTGACTTTAGAGCGTAATACCTACTTCGAGAACTGGCGTCCTCTACCGTTTTTTAAGTTAGAAGCTACACCACTTTTTTTTACATCCGTCATTAGTTCAAATGACTTTGAAATGTGAGAAGGTAGTAACACCCTGTATTTCCTAAATCTAATTCCGTCATCGAACATGCAAATGCTAACATCAAGTTTCTTTTGTTAATCGTATATTGAAATATGTTGAAATATGATTAATTTATATGTAGTGGTCTTGTGTTACTCCCTGATAATGTTTTCTATAGGTGAAAGAATTCGTTTAGATCAAAAAAATTACTTAAATTATTATGGTTAATGTAATTGGTGGTTAATAAACTCATGTTAACTTTGAAATGGTGTTAATTGTGACATAACTGTAATAGTTAGATAATATATGGTATCGCGGATCGGGTTTTTGTAGACTTTGATGTCCTCTAAACTGTAATATACTACATATATACTACATAGTATGTACTACCACTTTGCTCTATTGTTAATAGTTTTCAGTTTAGATTTTTTGGTATTTTTTTCGCACAATGGATTACATTATCTAATTTTCATACGGATCCCTAATAGTTTGAAAATATTCTATAGCCTTTTTAACCTGTTTTCATCAGGGATAATGTAGGATGCTAACGGAGGCTTGAACCAACGTTCAAGCCTTGTCGTGGCGGTGGGGCTCAGTAGCCTAAGGGGAACCCAGCACCTTGGGCGAAGCATATTGAACCGAGGGAGCTTCTCTTTGTACCCCTCTTGTAAGAAGAGGGACAGGAAGGCTGGTGCGGGTCGACCGCTCTGTGGAGATAGTGTCGGTCCCTTGAGGGACTGATTAGCCGTCGAGGCGCCCTGTTTGCTCAATAGATCCGGGGCACCTCACCAATGGCGACATTGGTGGTACTTGCCGGGTTTTAGTGGGTAGAGCTGCGTCCACCTTACCATCTTTCGGGTGCTGCGAGTCCCATATACCTTGGGAGTCCCCCTCTCCCCAGCCGGATGCCTCAGAGCATTTCCCGGCGTAAAAGAAAAAAAAGGATTATAATGGTGAAAGTTTTTTTTAATAGGTCATATTATATTCAGTTTCGGAGGCTATTTAATGCAAACAAACAAACAAGCAAACAATCGAATCTTTCCTCTTTATAATACTAGTATACCTAAATAACATTGCAGTTATTTTAATTGTTAATTTTTTTTTGTTAATATGTAGAGTATTATTTAAGTAGATTAAATAGTTAAATTTTGATTTCGCTTTAATTTTCAGAAGTAAATAATACCTCAAATTATTGTGATAACTTACAATTGAGAATATAATAAAAAAATATATATTTCAATTGACGATTAACATATAAAATCACATACAAATACTTCTCTATTCAGAGGGGGCTAGAACGTGCTTTAGCAATTATCTAATCATAATATTTTATTAGCTAAGTATATACATCACTTCTACATTTAAACGACCGCTTCTCACTGTATAAAAAGGTTTCAAGTCTTTAGCTATTGTCCATGAAACAGAAATTTGGTACTATTTAAACCGAAACGGTGTACGTAATTTTTAAGACCATCAACTTTGACTTTGGCTTTGGCTTTACCAATGTTTTATTGACAATAGTAAACAGCAGTGCAGTGATTTTTTTTGCTGTATGTAGGTAACTATATGAGTATGCTTTTTTATATTTTATTAATCAATCAAATGTAACCACACAAGTCATGTTAATTGATTAACAACGTTTAAATTAACGCCAAATAATATTACTAGTTTAAATACCACTTTGTGCAAATGACATTTTGTAAAATATCTAAGTGGTTCTTACTATGTTATATTATATATTATGTTTTCAATAAACACTTTAATATTAAATGAAGGTAGTCGCACATTCTATATTCATATTGTAGACTGTGTCATGTAATTCGCGTCATGTTATATTATTCCTCCGTATAATTAGTTGCCCCATCGAGCATATAAACGGATACACGGAGCTATAAAATTCCGAAACTGGTCAGTGATTTGTCACTGACGTAATAGCAATTCAACCAACCAGTGATCTATATGTACGCCCCATCAGCCAATCATCCATTAATTGCCATCAGTCAGCCAACCAGAGCGCTGAACTGGCGCAGTGTCACAGCACAAATTTGGCGAAATATGTTTTCATACAAAACACATAACTATGCCGCTCCATTCCGGTTTTATGCTCGATATGCCCTAAATCAAATGATATTAATGACGTCATTAAGTGCGACACGGTTCTTGCTCTGTCATTAAACGCGCTGCAACACACGATCAAGATATGCTATGATTTGCACAAACTCTAGTTTGCACAAGTTGATAATCGAAACTCTTTTAAAACTTATACAAATCGCAAATTTGCGCAAGCTTTATCCAACACACGTTATAGTATAGCTTACACTTGCTCACAAGTTTAGATTTGCGCAAGTATACTGGAACTTGTGTGGCTACCATGAAGATTATAATTTGTGACATTTATGTTTAAAAAACGCACCTCATACTACATTACCAGTATAGCTTTTTAGTAACAGACTATCCCAGTATCCTTATTTTATAGTGCATTCCAATTTATCATCTTCATTTAACAATTGTATGTCATCAGTAAATACAGCGCGTTATGTGCATTTGTCGTGGTGGCCCTTGTTGATAATGTGCGACATCCTTAAGACACCAATTTGTACTTATGTTAAAAGAGTAGGTAATAATTATGTTTTTTTCTTATGTATAGTTTCAAAAGTCTTATTGTAATCGTACGTGAGAAACGGTCAACATTTGAGGATAAAGATAAATTATCGCCTCAGTATAAAATAGTAACAAATGTAGATAGATACATCTATCAGGGTATTTGCCAACGAAACAACAGACGTTCATATATGCCGTCGCAGCAAGACTGTTGGTAATTTAGTAACAGTTGTTTTATAAAGTTTTGAAAATTACAAATCGAGTCAAACAATATATATGCAAGCTTTAGGCCTAAGCGTTCGACTCTTTGAGATCTGTGAGCCTCGCTAGTTGAGCCGGTTCTAGTTCGTCAGGGATTGAGGCGCGACCGGCTTGAGGGGCTGAGGGTGGTGACTGAGGAGCCGTAGG
Source organism: Helleia helle (assembly GCA_963853865.1). NCBI lineage: Eukaryota > Metazoa > Arthropoda > Insecta > Lepidoptera > Lycaenidae > Helleia > Helleia helle. Next base: position 15,875,366 of record OY971420.1, read on the forward strand.
CGGTCCCGAGGCAACTGAGGCACCCGTTGACTCTCCTTCAGACGCAGTGGAACTTGATGCAGGATGAGGGGCTGAATCGGCATGACCTTCTTCAGTATCGCGTAAGCAAACAGCTGTTTGTTCTGAGAGTGACGACTCCTCGTCATCGTTGTCATCAGCGCGTTCGGTCTCTTCTGGTTGTGATTCAGGTTCAGGTTCGGTTTCTACAGGGGGGAAAGGTTGCTCCGGCTCCTCCATCATAGGAGTGGCTGCAGTGATTACAATCTGAGCCACCCCCAAACCACATTCTTCGGTAGTTATTTCAACTTTTGGCGGCACAGGCTTCGCTACGGGTGGTATTTCCTCCACTTCCTAGGGAAAATAAAAATAAATTTAAAAAGGAATATGACTACATGTGGTTTATTAAATTTTAATATCATTCGAATTTGGGTTAACGTTTCCTAGGATTTTTGGATTTTTGGTGTTTTTTTTTAATGTTTAAATAATTTTGATTTTAAATTTTCTTACAAATGCCAAATGTTAACGATAAATGTGTATGCCAATATTTTTAATGTACTTTACATGCAGTAAAAGCTCCATGCTAGTGATGATGTGGTTTCTAAGTGTCTATTTTGATTTCAACCTATATAATAATATTTTAAATTAACAAAATATTAAATAGGTACTGTCCAAGTCAAAATACTAATCTAAATTCTAATCATACACTGCAATATTTGCGCCATTTGAATAAATCATGTTTATTTAAATATGACTTTTAAATAGCTTTAAAATAATTTCATACTAAGGAACTAAGGAAAATTTCATGTCATTTAAAATAAAATATTGTTTTTTGGAATCGTCAAATCGTATATATGAATAATTAGTAAAAATTAGCTATTTTGTATAATACAAAAATATAATACATTATATTATGTGTTATTAAATACAGCACGATCTACCTTCAGCATTAAAGCGTTAAAGCCACGAATAAATATAATTAGCTTAGCTTATGGTGAGCGTATGTGTCAAGAGATCAATCTCTTAAAGTACATTAAAAAATCTGTTACCATTGTTAAATTTAGCTCTAAGGCTGTGTGTAGCGTAAGCTTTATAAATGTGATTCATAGCGTCCTATACATAATATATAAAATATATCTTGTAATTAAATGGCAAACCTCTTCTTCAATATTTTCACCGACAACCTCATCGACTGAAGCATGGAAAAGATTTAATTATCGATTAAAGTGTGTAGTTTTGTCATTATATACATTCAAAGTACATTTCTGTACCAATTGGCAGACAAATAAAAAACAAGTGTGTAAGTATGTAAAATATATCTATGTATATTTTCTAGTATAGTTTTGCAAAATATTTTTGTCTTTTCAATATTTTTGTTTGAATTGAAAGTAAATGGTTCACTACAATAGTATGTATTAATCCAATAATAGTACCTATATACAATAAGTATTCGTAATATGAAAGTAGATATTTTTCAAAACGCATTCAGAGAACCGGATATTTTTTACAGTTGAATGGATATTTTCCTTTACCTCATATTTTTTGTAAAAATAAATTTGGTTTCTAATGTTTACGCGAATTTCACTCGTTATAATAAAACATTTTTTTACGGATTTTATCGTGGCTTATTAAAATTTTTACAAACCCGACGTTTCGAATACTTTACAGCAACCATGGTCACGGGTGAGGTGACAACGTTACAAACACGTCCTGACGTTACAAAGTTATTCGAAACCAATATATGATTTTTATTTATATGATACATCAATATTTTGGTTAGTCCTATCTACGTAGAAAGTGCTTACTGACTACTGTATCTTTAATCTGTGACATATTATGCTTGGATTTTGAAGTGATAATTTTAATAATGGGATCCCAATCAGGCGGTAAGGGCCAGCCATCTTCTCTATTGAAATTAGGATGTTTTTTTTTTAATTTAAATAGCTTCACGGATCATCCTTGGTTGGAATCGGTGTTCTTTTCCGAGGACTTGTGGACTGTGGTTTATCAAATCTAATATAATGGCGAGCTTTATCAAGACTATGTTCTTTGACGCGAGTTTTAATAGATCTTTTAGTTTGGCCTGTATAAGTGATACAATCAAGCTTGTATACTCCTGTATCTTGTAAGGGTACATGACACTTGACAGATGGTAAGAATTGACCTATCTTTTTTTAGGGATCGGGCGTGTATAAATAATATACCGCGATAAAATCCGTAAAAATTGTTTAATTATAAAAATATATTTTGTAATTATTATTCTTCTAAAGACATTTGTGACTTACCGACTATAGTGACCGCTGTCGAGAACGCTTGCTCTTGGGCAGAGAATTGGGCGTCGTATAGTTCATGTTGATTCCTACTAAGCTCTAGGTTAAAGCTAAAATCTGGCTGACTGTCCATTGAGTCGCCCATATCTGGAGGAGGTGGTGGGGGCGGGTCCGACGGCGGTGCAGTCTTATTGTTGTTGTCGCTGACGATCACTAGCAGCGTCCATGGAGAGGCAAACAATTCAACGAACGATCGGGAATTTAAGCATGCCGTTCTGCACAATTTACCAGTTTTTACAAAAAGTCGGCATGTTTACCAACTTATACATAATGTCGGCATATTTTACCAACCTTTAAATAAGTTAAGGGGTTCGTTTATAATTAATAGATAGATTTAATATTCCTTTACGTGTGCATTTAATCTTGTACTTTGTCAAACGTTAAAATGTGTGCACTATTTTGTTAAAAAATGTATGTTGAAATTTAATTAGATATTTAAACTAATGTATAATGTACAATACGTTTTATTTCTATAAATATATTACAGATGAAGTCGTATAAAATCACATTCTCGTCAAAAATTAGTGCAACGGCTATATACGTGTGTATGTGATATTTATTTACAATTAAACCTTACATTGCTTGAAATAAAAACTACATAATATAATAAACTAGTTTTTAGTATAATAATCTAAAAATCTATGTGTATAAATATCTTTTTAAATATTTAAACTTTATCTGTAATATCACACTCATTTATTATTATAATTACTTAACACATAACACAAAGTTTGGCAAGAAATAAGTACTCTTAGACAAGAATTTTGAGGTTGTAGATAGAAATAATGTAAGAGATAACGTTAATAGATAGTTTGTGTTTAGGATGAGTTAAAGTAACCTAATTAACATTAAGGAACTATCTATAGTATAATCGTGCAATCATGCATATACGTGAGATGGACCCATGTAATGTAGCATTTGATAATGTATGTTACCTAACAAACACTATCGACAGTTTGTAATCGTGCTGTTTAAAGATTGTAAGAAAACAAATAATTAATATCATGCCAATTGGGAATGAAAACGACAACCAATAACCCAATCAGCCAAGAAGCCAACGCAATATAAGCCGCAGAAGATGAGGCCACATATAAATATACGTATTATTGCGCTGTAGAACACCAATTTGTGAAATTCGCAAATAAACAACTTCACACAAAATTATGAACAGAAGAAAAGTTGAGTATTTCAGAAAAAAATTCAATAATAGAATTATTGTCAAACGTAGGAAGTTGTCGAAGTGCGAAATACTTAGTGCAAGGAAATCATAAAGTGAAGTAGTGACAAAATCTTACTTTCGTCGCTAAAGCCATTTGGTGATCCTGGTGGGGAAGCGAATACTGGGGCAGTGGAGTCAGGTGGAGTCCAATCATCTTCACCCCCGCTTAATGGTTCACCATTCTGTATAAAACAGTACATAATACATATATCATATGGTGATTTTTACAACAATGAGGACGTAACTCCACCGCGGCGCACGGAGAGGCTACGCTCGTTTGTCAAGCTTAGCTTTGTAAGAAAAAGTATGTAATAGTTTCCCCTGCAACCCACATACACGCTACGCATTAATTGAAATTTTCTTGCAATCGACATTTTAACACGTGCCTAGCGCCGCCGTGGAGCCGCGCCTTCAATGTAATCTAAGCCAAAAGTCGACATCGATAATTTTTAACCGACTTCAACAAAAAGGAGGAGGTTCTCAACTCACCGATTTCTCCGTCAATTGTGGACCGATTTTCAAAATTCTTTTTTTGTTTGAAAGGGTATACTTGCCAAATGGTCCCATGATAAGGAAACCAGGATCTGATGATGGTATCCCAGAGAAATCAGGGAAACTTTCGAAAATCGTAGGAACGACTAGTGCATTTAATATTTTTTTTAATAAGCATTTTAAAGCACTACAATTTAATGAAGGTCTAGAGTCGATCTGAAGCTGGAGCTGGAAGACAGTCGAGGGAACTCCTCGACGATTTACTTCAGTAACCTTGTGTTTGGGCTTGATTAATTTGTATTGATGAGAACTTTACACCTAGATGGGTTGTGACTGTGATTGGGGGTCTGATGATGAAGACGAAGCTCAGTTAAGGGAACTCCTAAATAGTTTAAAGTAGCTACCTTGTGATTGGACTTAATTAATTTATACTGATGAGAACTTTGCACCCTTATGGGTCATACGTGCCATTACAGGTCTGATGATGGAGACCATAGACAGTCGAGGGAACTCCTCGACGATTTACAGCTTTTGTTGGGCTAAGTTCATACGGTTAAATATGCCAAAATGTCTATCTCTGTATGTCTTTCTTTAATGAATTACTAAAAATTAAGAAATAAAAATTTTTAAACAAATATTATAACCGAATTCAAAAAGTAAAATAACTTAAAAGTAATAAAATAATCGCGTTTCTTTAATTATTGTGTCTACAACTAATAATCATCTTGTACTTCTACTAATGCACAATTTTTGCGTTTACCACGTCATTATTGTTACTTTTGGAGTCAGTGTCAGCCAAGGTAGTTAGGTGCCTACAGCAGCAAATACGACACCGGTGACGGACGATGGTGACGTATTCTTTGCTGTTCCTGGTCTACTACCTATTTAACTTATTTAGTTAGTTAACTGAAGTACAAGATGATTATTAGTTGTAGACACAATAATTAAAGAAACGCGATTATTTTATTACTTTTAAGTTATTTTACTTTTTGAAGTCGGTTATAATTTTTTTTTATTTTTTTTTATCTTCTATAAACACTGCTGAACATAGAACTCCCTCAATGAACTATGTTCGGGTTAAATTTTACAAATTAATTTAAAAGCACTTATCCCCAACCAATTCAAATATAATTTTATCAGAAACACTTAAATACCTCATCGCATTCTTCGATTATCAGAGATGGGAAATTTCCAACCACTCCATTAACTTCACCGCGCCACCAGCCGTCATCGACTCCATGAGCATCCCGAGACACGATACGAATGATCTAGAGTTCATATTTTTAAAATCATGTAATGAAAACACAAACAATAAAAGCAGTTAGAAAATTAAGATATTATTTTATATCTTACATAATTTGTTGAAGACTTTATTTAATATTTACTTACTTGTCCTTCTTCAAGATTAAGTTCATCAGACCCTTCAGCATCGTAATCATATAAGGAGAAACAATATCCAAGAGTTGGCAGTTCTTCAGGCTTTTGTGTTATTTTTGCTGGTTCCTCAGACTTTGGTTCTTCTGGTTTAGCCACAGGTGCAGATATTACTGATATTTGATCCGGAGACTGAACGACATCTGCGTCCTCTCCCTCTACTGTGTAATCCACAGAGGAAAATGAAATCTGCGATACAAGTCCCGGCGCGCTTGATGCCTAAAATTGTACCGTTAAAGATAATACAAAATAATAAATTCATATTGTAACTATATATTATATATAAACTATCGCTAGGAAACCTGCTTTTAATCGGTTCACCTTCTTAAACGACACTGTGCCATATACACACGTAGCTGTCAAACTTATTTCCTTCTTTTTGTCTCGAGGGTTAGATATGTATCTATAAGTTATATAGTATCTACCTGTTCTCTTTCTACGTCAAGGTAATTGTGAGGTACATATCCTTCTTCCCCACGATAGTTTCGAGCGCGAAGCCAGCCGTCACCATCACCTTCTCCCACCACCTCCAGTTGTTCATTCTCAATAATCGACAGCTCGTCTGGGTTTTGAGCCTAAAAACATTATGTTTATAATTCCAGGTAAGATTGAAGTAATAATGTTTGGTTGGTATTGCAACCTACCGTGTAAGAATACAGCGCTGTGCATTTGTATAATGGAGCAGCCGGTGGTTCTGTAGTTTCCACTTCTACAGTGGGCTCCGATTCAGGTTCTCCCCAATTCACTTGAGTTGGATCTTCCCAACCGACTGCTAATTGTTCAATACGCATACGTTCCTCCTCCAGTTCAGCTAAAGTGAAAAAGATACATTGATATATTTTATTTAATACCAAATAATATTTAAGTATGAAATTTACCATCAACATCCTCGTCATGATCGTCCTCGTGTTGAGAACCAGAAGTGGTCCGTTGATGACCAGAAGTCGTAGCCACACCTGAGGTAGCCGCCTCTCCTTCGGTATTGTCGCTGTCATAGAAAGAATCTGAACTAGGTTGATCCTAAAAGCCGAATACAATATAATTATCATTAGCAATAAACAGCTCATAAATATGTTGTTATGAAAGATTTTTTCATACTTACAGCTGCTCCCGAAGCATCAGTTCGAACACTGAGCAAGCTACTACTGCGAGGCAAAGTATCTTGGACTGCTAATAAGTCAACTTCTTTGAGCCATTCATCTACTGGTGCTCCACTGTTCCTTAAGCATTCCAATCTTGCTTCATATTTCGCTTTCGATGTTTCAGACCGACGAATATTTGAACGAAGTTCATCCATGCGTGTTTCTAGGTCGGGCCCATTAGGATCACTTGAATCAACCTTCAAGAAGATTACAAATGTGAATATATAATAATATTGAGTACATATATTATATCTAATTTTGTTTTAAATACCTTCTGCCCTGCTTCTCGCATTGCCTGATACACCTGTAGCTTACGTGTGGCGTCTCTAACGAGTGCAGTCTCGCGGACAACTCGTGTAGCCCATCGACGAGCCTCTTGTGCTAATGTCTGAGTCACCGATTCATGCTCCATAGTTACAGTATCGACAGGATCATTGTCGCACGGTTCATATTCGTACTATATACAACGCATGAAATATTTTTTTTATAAATTAGTATGAAATTAAGTTGTAAGAGGATTATAGTTTTATGTTACTGACCTGTATATGTTGCTTGAGCACTGGGTAATATAAATATAAGCATTGCAAATTATATTCGCGAGTGAGCTGCTGTGCCTGATCTCTTATTTTGCCAAAAGAATGTTGGGTGGCGGAACATGTTAGTAATTCAGTACGGCCCATGAGTGTGAGAAATTCGGATACTTTTTCGTAAACGGCCGCTTCCATGCTTTGCATGCAAGTTTGCAACTCGACAAGAAAATAACGATTCTGAAAATAAATTATATACCTATGTAATGTTTTTTAATATGTATATATATATATATATATATATATATATATATATATATTAATTTAATTATTTTATTTAATTAATTTAGTTATTTTATGATTTGATAAAAACCTATATCACAATACCTGGTGTGCGTTAGCGGCAGCAATACTCAACAGGTAATCATTTCTTGCTCCGGTAGATTTCTCTTCAAGTTGGTCTCGACGAGATGAAACTTTTGCACTATTTTTTTGTAGTGAAGTAATCGATTGAAAAAATGATCCTTTTTTCTTTTTTAACCTGATGAAATATAAAATTTATATGAATAAATCCCTTCTAGTAATATAGGATGTATATAAATCAAAATCACCGAAACTTATTTGTGCATATGTATTTACGGTAGCAGTAGCAGTTATACCTATTCATAGCATTACATGATACATATTATGCAATCAATGTTAAATGTCACAAAATAGAAACGATTTTACGCTGATACAAATAAACAGACATACATCTAAATTCATTTGATAGAGGAGTTAATATTCAATAAACTATTTGTTATTCATTACATTACTCGATGTCATTCCTGGTTCGGATATAATTTATACAACATCCAAACCACAACATAATCATGTTGTGGTTTGGATGTTGTATAAATTTAATGCTAGTCACCTGAATTGCATAGATTAGAATAAAATACAATGTATTACGATCTTTAATTGACTACGACACTGAAATAAAATTGTTTTAAAAGTAAGTTCATTATATAAAATTAAGTCATATACCTAATGATACATATTTTGAAAAAAAAATAACTCCCTTTTTTTTTCAAGAACCAAAACTCGCTACTTCGAAACGTCACCGTTTGCAGCAATGGTTAAGGAAAGTTTTCATCAAAGCAAACTTTATTTAAAATCCATTTTCTATTATTAGAAATCTTTGAAATAAAATTATAACAAACTAAGTTTTTGTTAGATTTAATATTGAATCTACATTTCAGGCTCATAATATCTGAAAAAACTTTGAAAGTGGATAAGTTAACGAAGGCAGACAGTTAATTAAGAAAATTGACAAGTATTAACTTACTTTTCCTCGATATCCTTAGCCTTGTCTCTGACGTCATGAGCTGTGTGTTCTTCATCAAAGTATAGCTTTTTGGTCTTATCTATATCCATGACGGTTAGTTGTAGTTCTTTGTGGGCTTGAGAGAGACCGTCGGTGCACTGTATATGAAAAATATACAAAAATATTAATGAGCCTATTGATATAACAATATATTGTGTACTTTGTTGACATTAATATTTTAGAAAAAACTTATTTAGTTTTTTTGAAGTGATACTGCGCGCATGAGGGTAATTTTTTTACGGATGAAACGTCACGAAAATTTGGAACATTTTTGTCCAAGAAGAGGGAAAGAGTGATTGAGACCGATTGAGAGAGAGAGAGAGAGAGAGCGGGAAAGGGAGAACGTAGCATGAAGCACATAGTCATGGAGTGAGAATAGGGAGCAAGCGAGTGTGAAAGATCGAGAGAGAGAGTGTGATAGAGCGAACGTCGCATCGCAAGTCTCGGAATTTTAAAGCTTTAGATTAGTATAAATATAAATGAGATTTAAAAATTTGTGTGCCAAATAAGTTTAATTTATGACATTGTGTACTTTGTACGCACGCACTTTTTCTTACCTAATTTTTGATTTAAAAGATACCAATATTAGTTTTCATTAAGCGTTTAATTTGAAGTGAAAGTGAAAAAAAGTGAAAAAATAAGATTGTGAAAGTTCCGGAAGGAGATTATTGATTAAACTGTTAGTGTCAGATTGGGCTTGCAGCTGGTTTAGGTAATTTATAAAGCACCTACGCTCAGACTCCTATGTTCGAAAGTATATGCCACCGATGACGTCACAACACGGAGCGTAGCTTCAGTTTTAGTATAGAGAAAACCCACGCAATTAACTTTTCTTACGTCACGAGCGCTGCGTGAATGTTACGTAAACGAAGTTTCTATCCAGCCACATAATTTATCTCAATTTTTTTCACACAAGTACTTTGATTCGTAATAGTAATAAGATTAATTCAGCTTGTCGTGGTGGTGGGGTTCAGTAGCCTAAGGTAAGCCCAGCACCTTGGGCGAAGCTAATGGAGCCGAGGGGGCTCTTTGTACCCCTCTTATAAGAAGAGGGGACAAAAGAGCGGGGGCAAGGAGCGAGGATGGGAACCTCACCCCATTGTACTCTCTCGACGTTAGGAGGGGTTGATCTGTGGTGTGGGCAACCTCTCTGCAGAGGTGGCGTCGGTCCCTGAGGGACTGACTGACTAGCCGTCCGTGTCACAAAAACCGACAGCAAACGGGAACGGAATGGTTGATTACATATTATGACGGAAGAGCAAATCACCCCATCACACGTCAGCGGACGCGTCTGCCGATGACATCTGCCGGTGCATCTCTCTAGGCTATTAAAAAAATATTTTAAACGTTTTACTTTGTTTAAAAGTTATATTTTTTTTAAACTAAACATTTTAGGTTGATAAACAAAATAAAATAAATAAAAATCATTTGGTATTTTACGATTTATATTTCATATAATTATAATTTAGTCAAATCACAACCAACAAAGACCTACTAACATGTTACGTATTGTATTTCATCAGCAGCGGATAGATACCGGTTGATGATATCCAAATACATGTGTATTTCAAATTTTTATTTACACAGTTGAGGCTGTCAGTAAAAAGGCTACGCCGTAGCGTGATTTTCGAATGCAGTGGAGGCTAATTATTTCTGAACATCATCTAGGTTTTGAAAGTGATCGGTCTTGGTTGCGGGTGGCGGGTGATCGGGCGTCTTGGCATTCGTTAAAAGGGACCTAGATATCAAATGAATGAAATATAATAATGATAATTATGAATGTGGCTTTGTTATAGTGCTAATAGTATCTCAAACTCAGGTCAAGTCTTTAGTGACATTCCACTCCATATCCTGTTGCATTGTATATTGGTTAATAAATGAAACAATGTCATACCGTAGGCATTGATGCTTTCGGGTAGCGAGGTAATATTAATAGGATTGCAATCCGGCCCTCAGGGCGCAAATTGGTGAATACATAGTATACTTGCAAATAAACTCAAGCCGGTTTTCGACGAATAATGTTAGTCCATATTTCGTTATTGGAACAAAGCCAATTCGTATTTTAGAAAAAGTGGCCTGCGAGTAAATACTTCCATAGTGTTAAAAAATACCTATGTATAAACGATATGCATACTTTTTACTCCGAATGGCTTTTACGTGATTACGATTTAAAACAAATATTTTTAAAAGTAACGCTATAAATCTATACTAATATTATAAAGCTGAAGAGTTTGTTTGTTTGTTTGAACGCGCTAATCTCAGGAACTACTGGTCCGATTTGAAAAAATCTTTCAGTGTTAGACAGCTTATTTATCGAGGAAGGCTATAGCCTATATAACATCACGCTGTGACTTATAGGAGTTGAGTATCGTGGGCGAAGCTTCAGGCAACAACTATATTAAATATTACGTATTTCGAATAACTTTATTCACTTATAGGTAGTTTGGTACAACTGAGAATAGGATTTTAGACAGCTATTAGCTGATACTTTGCATATTGTTTAGGTTAAAAGTTGCTACATATTTATGAAGTGAAAACTTTTTTAGGCGAGTTCATGTACAATTTTTGGGTGAAGATGAATCATGAAACTCAAGTCATGGTCACAGAACACTTCTTTATAAATAAAAAATAATCCGAAAATAATAATCTTATTAGATAAAAATAAGTTTTATCCTATAAGATTCTTTATTATTATTTAAAACACGCAGGCAAACGGACTCGGTAATTTCAAAACCAAAAATGAGTTTTTATATTCACTCGGTAATTCCAAACGATGGCATATTGTGTGTAATAAGTAAGTAAGTGTGTAAGTAAGTGTAAGTAATACACATTACAGTAGAAACAAATCTATCAAATAGTACCTACTTGTTTGTTTATTTATATAATTTTCTTTAGAAGAGTTTAATTATCAATTTTTAATATTAGACTAGAAAGTCCTGGATAATTTTATAGTTTAATTATTATTTTTTATTCCTTTTTTAATATATAGAATAGGGGGCAAACGGATAGTCGGTTCACCTGAAGGTAATATAATAATGATATACATTTAAAATAACATAGATAATAATATAACCTTGCGGGTACATTAAAAAACCTTATATCATAGCTTTTAATTTCACAATATTTTATTTTATATTTATTTTTTTAAAGAGCATTTAAAAAAAATTATAGTTTAAAAAAAACTAAAAAACATGCTTTAATAGCAAACCCAACAAAAAATTGAAAAAATTTTTTAATAGATGAATTAAATGGGATAACAAAATTACTTATTGTAAAAAAGCGTGGTGCTTGTAACTAAGTTTTTATATTAACTTCACTTTTTAGAAATAGATAACGATGAAATATTTTTAATAATGAATATTGAGCACCTCAAGCTTTTTTACAATAAGTAATTTTGTTAACCCATTTAATTCATCTATTAAAAATGATTTTCAATTTTTTTGTTGGGTTTGCTATTAAAGCGTATTTTTTAGTTTTTTTAAACTATAATTTATTTTTTACTTTTTAGTGTCGATTTTTTTAATTAAAGATTTTATTAATTTAAAGTACTCAACTATTAACAATCACTTTAGAAATGAGTGAGAGACTAAAAACAACACAAGTGATGTAGGTGACTTGCGCGCCTTACGCCTTCCTAGCATGTGCTATCCTGATTATCCTTATCAAGATATTGGAATAATTTTATCAAATTATTGTATTGTCATCGGTCCTCGATAAATCTACAAAGTTTGAACAAAATCTGGTCGTTAGAAGTGGGCCAAAATCATGTTCAAAGATTCCATTACATACATAGATACATAGATACAACTCAAGCTAATAAAAGCGTGGTAAAAAGCGTGGTAAAAAGAGGAATAACGTACGATATAAAAAGTGCCAAGTAAAATTGCTTTAGCATATTATGTTGTACTAACATGTTACTTATCAGCGCATCAGAATTATCAAACTAGGAAAACCTTCGTCCACCATGAACTTGATACGTTATACGGAGACGGATATGATAGATGGTGAAAGAACCATAAAAATAAAACCTTATTTCGGAAGGACCTAAGGCAATACCAGATAATAATAATAATAATAATAATAATATCTATGGACGCTTTCACACCACGTCAATCTGGTCCCGTGGTAAGTTCTCGAAGAACTTGTGTTACGGGTACCAGACAACGGAAATATATTTAATACTTTTATACTATACATATATTTAAGATTTTTATTATATAATACACATCCATGACCCAGGAACACAGAAAATATTTTTGTTCCCTGGCGGGATTCGAACACGCAACCTCAACCGCAACCGGGGTTGACCACCCTTATCACTTAGGGGTATGAAAAATAGATAGTAGCCGATTCTCAGACCTACTGAATACGCATATAAAATTTGGTAAAAATCGGTAAAGCCGTTTAGGAGGAGTACGGTAACTAACATTGTGACATGGAAATTTTATATATTAGACTAGTGGCCCCGACAGACGTTGTCCTGTACAATTTTTATTTTTTTTGTGAATCTAAACCATTCTCGAATCCCCTTGAACTCACACAAAAAAAATCATCAAGATCGGTCCAGCCGCTTAGGAGGAGTTACACGCACAGAAGAATTATATATATAAAGATAAAGATTGGCAAACCTATTACGTTATAAGTATTGTAAGAGATTTGCGAAAAACTTGTAATTAATCGAAATGCCGGTCACCGAACGGCGGTCATAACCTAGGCGGTTCCTTTCAAGGAGGCGTCGATCGTACGTGTGTAAAAACTTGTAATTAATCGAAATGCCGGTCACCGAACGGCGGTCATAAGCTAGGCGGTTCCTTTCAAGGAGGCGTCGATCGTACGTGTGTAAAAACAAAAGTCAAAACGTTTATTTTATACTAGACTCAATAGATGTCACCTGATGCATGAACCTTTTAAAAAAAATAATCATAGAAGCTTCCTTCTTTTTGATTGAGGGAAAGAAAGGGAAAGGTTGACCGAGGAGAAATTAATAAAGTAGATGATCAAGGAGAAGGTGTTGGCGGAGATAAGGAGGGATTGGCGAGAAGACCAAGGCTGTTAAGGCGAGTCACCGCAGGCGAAACGGGAAAAATGGTTTGCCAAATCTAATTTTAGAGATATGTACTACTAGCTGTTGCCTGCAGCTTCACTCGCGTTACTCAACTCCTATTAGTCACAGCGTGATGTTATATAGCCTATGGCCTTCCTCAATAAATGAGCTGTCTAACACTGAAAGAATTTTACAAATCGGACCAGTAGTTCCTGAGATTAGTGCGTTTAAACAAACTAACTCTTCATCTTTATAATATTAGTATAGATTAAATAACAGTCTTACAAAAAATATGAGAGACACCTAAAGATATTGTCTCAAGTATATGCTGATTGGTTCGATGATAAGATGTAATTGACTCGATCATAAAAAATCCTGAAAACACGGTAAAATAAAAACTAAAATGAATAATTTACTAATAAAATAGTTAAGTTTGCTCATCATTTTATTATGGAAATATTTAATTTTCAATACTTATATAATAAGGAGAACGTGCTATTTTTTTTTAAATCTTAAGTCCTATATTCTTCTTATTCAAATTTATCCCAAAACTTGAATGCTATCTAGGCGTTTTCACAAGATGCCGCGACGCTCGTTACCCCGCCAGTCCCCGTGACTCGCCTTAAGAGAGAAAGTAATCGACTAATCGTAGCTGACAGAGTGCATACACTGACTTAACCCATTTACATACATTATGCTAATACATTAAGACAATATTGTAATAACTAAATTATCATATAAGAAACTATGCGGCGTTCAGATGGTTTATCCTACAATAATAAAACATTTTGTGCATCAGCGGCATCAGCATTTTTCTTCCACCCAGTAATGGTGTGGCAAATGCTGAGTGACTACCGCTATCGTTCGCAAATAATTAATCTCTGAAATTACTTTGTGATTATGGTTTGTTTTTTTTTGTGGACGGGTAATGTTTTTCGGAAGTCGTCCTCGATAGCAGATAGTCTCCGATGTACAAACATGCTTGATCAATAATGTCAATTAAAGTAAAATAAAGGGGGAAGGGACTATTGGAACACTCATCATCATCATCATTAGCCTCTATCCATCCACTGATGAACATAGGCCTCCCTCAGTAAACGCCAAGACGGCCGATCCCTTGCCACTCGCATTCAACACGGACCGGCCACCGCACGGTCGTCTTCCTACCTGGTTAATGGCTGACCAACATTTCGTCTACTTAAATTGAAACAGTCATAAATTTAGAATTTAATATTTCGATCTTAAAGAGGACGAACGTAGGGATGAAGCGTTGAGTATTTAAACCCTCTTCAATATTTTTAAAGGGGACGTTGTGGAAGCTATATTCTATATTATGATGATGCAGTTGTCTGAGTAAGAGCGGAGTTTTAAATTAAATTTCCTCCGAAGCATGTTTGAATGTTGCGATTTATATTTTATCTTATATCAGGACACCTATCTATATATTTAATAGCTTACATAAAAGTTTATGTAAGCTATTAAATGTACCTATGCGTCATTAATTAAATAAAAGTAAAGTGAAAAACTAAGTTAAAGTGACAGTGGATTGGTCGCACACTCAGAAAAACGGACGGCCGATGGACCAAGGTTCAAGAGTGGAGGCCACGTTTAGGTAGACGAAGTGTTGGTCGGCCATTAACCAGGTGGGAAGACGATCTCCGTGTTGTGTCTGGTCCGTGTTGGATGCGAGTGGTGAGGGATGGGCCGTCTTTGCATTCATTAAGGGAGGCTAGGGGGCTCTTTGTACCCCTCTTATAAGAAGAGGGGTACAAAGAGCAGGGGGCAAGGGGCGAGGATGAGAATCTCTCCCCATTGTACTGTCCCGACGTTGGGAGGGGTTGTTCTGTGGTGCGGGACATCCCCTCTGTGGAGATGGCATCGGTCCTTTGCGGGACTGACTAGCCGTCGAGGTGCCCTGTTAGCTTAACAGATCCGGGGCACCTCACCAAAGGCGGCACTGGTGGCACTCGCCGGGTTTTAGTGGGTAGAGCTGCGTCCACTTACCATCTTTCGGGCGCAGCGAGTCCCACATACCCGCCTGGGGAGACCCACTCCCCCAGCGGGATGCCTCAGAGCATTTCTCGGCGTTAAAAAAAGGTCTATGTTCAGCAGTGGACGGATAGAGGCTGATGACGATAATGAAAGTGAAAAACGACCTGATAATTATTCAGCGAGCAGTAAGATTCATTGGAAATATTCGGGAATAACTTTGTTGCGTATAAAATCCCTCTCGTGCAACAAATTTATCCTGTATTTAAGTTTTTTGAAATGTTTTTTTCACAAACTTAGCGTAATCGATGACTTTGTTTCATCACCACCACCATCATTAGCCTCTATCCGTCTGTTAATAAAAATATTTAATGTACCATGATTTTATTCACGGACATTTTTTCCTTTTCATATTTTTATGAATTATCCACTTCTGAGCTATGGTCAACTATTCTAACTTATCAGGAATTTATTTTATGATTAATTATAAAATTCCACCCGAACCGAAGATAACACCCAAAGCGACGGTAACATTCGCCTTTGGTGGCACCATTAATGGTACAAAACTGTATTAACTGTTACGTCGTTTGAGAGGTTCTTATAATGTAATATTGCAAAATTCTCTATAACTGAAAATGCTTTATAATTAAAATATTACAGCCCAAAACCCAGTATCTCTATACAGTTTGCTCATATTTAACGTATTTTAATTCGTCTGTGCTGTGTTACACACCCTACTGATTTTGCAGCAAATTTTATGAAGTAATATTTTCGGCAGCTTACGGTGAGGCACATATTATAATCCCCCGTAATTGATACATAATATACCTTTATCCGTAGTGCACAATAAAATCATTCATAATATACCTTTTTGGATTACTTTATCCTATTTTATATATTTTTATGTTGTTTCTCTATATTCTTTAATTGACTATATCAAACTTAATCTTAATGATTGTTATACAAGTCATATCTATGCACATTAGGATTTAGCAATGACCAGAAAATATTGTATAACATATTACGATTACTGGAATATGTAGCCCCGAATTAAAAAAAAAACAGACCAACAAATCCAATACTTTTGAAATCGATTATTTAAGTCGTGTAACAAAATACAGATTAATAATAATAAATCACTTGAATATGAAATGAGAACCTTATTAATGTTTGTCTGCAACTCTTAAGAACGGATCAGACGTCCGTCATTTGGAATGGGCGAGTGGAGACTCTATCAATATCAATAAGTACGTAACGTAACTTTTAAATTAAAAACATGTTGTAACGAAAAACATTTATATTATAGTAATATCGCCGTTATATACTATACTAGCTCACGGCTTATCACCTTAATATCACCCTTATATACTATAATAGCCATATTAATTAATTATTAAAATATTATCTTATCTTATATCTTTAAATGAGCAATTCTTGTATAATTGGAATCTCGGAATCGGCTCCAACGATTTTCATGAAATTTAGTATATAGGGGGTTTCGGTGGCGATAAATCGATCTAGCTAGGAATCATTTTTAGAAAATGTCATTTTATTAAAAAAAAAAAAAAACCGAGCTAAGCTCGGTCATCCAGGTACTGAAATATTAATTTACGTAAATGCTGACATCAGACGCCTTGTAGAATATTTTATTTAATATATAATTGTGATTCCAAAAATCTGTTACGTTTGATTATGGTCTATAATCTATAATAGTCCAGAAGCAATCGGCAATATTTTTATGCGATCCTCTTTAAATTGCCCTACTGATGATATATAAGTGCATGTTGCTATGAGGCAACCCAATGCCATATTCCTTAAACGGATTTTTTGTTTTCCACCCGGACATTATTAATATTTTTTTCAAATACAAATAAAAAAGGTCCCCATAACTATTTACGAAAAAGCTAATATTTTTAGAGATGTAGATTATTCAAGTTTAAAAAAATCGCAAATTTGGGTGCCTACCCATAAAAAATATCATATAAAAATGAAATATATAAATAGGCGCATGAATACCAAAAAATTGCTCTTGGTGACAGTAACTGTCTTCATTTGCGAATGGAAATTATGTGAAAGGAGTCAGCTGTTCAGGTGACAACGTGTCTTTTATGGGAGTGTCAAGTGTTCCTCATCATTTATTCTCATTTATTTACCGCGCCAGGCGTCTTCATTAACGGAAAATGCAAACTATCCTATTAGGACTAAGCAAAAGAAACATAAATTTGCAAACTTTGATCAACGATGAATCCATTTTGATATTATTTAATCGGCTAAAATTTGTCTAGGATATAGATTAAAAACTGTCAAAGGACATTGGCTGTCTGAATATAATATGGCACGTCTGCCAATTAGCCTATCCTACTAGCATAAAAAGAATTTAATGAAGAAACTTAAATTCCTTCAAATTTCCAGAGCTTAGAACACCGCAGGAAAGTTGCTGGTCTTTCGATATTTTATCGGATTCATTTCGGAGAGTGTGCTTTTGAATTACACCACCTCATCCCACCATCACCTTTCTATCAGCGGACAACCAGATGCTTCGAGACCCGATACCGTTACATGGTTGATATTCCACCAGTACGTACTAAAAGATTCGATTCCACATTTATCATACGTACTGCGAAATTATGGAATTCGTTACCAGCATTTATGTTTCTGGATACTTACAACTTGGGGATATTCAAGATAAGAGTGAATAGGTATTATACCTTCTAGGCAGGCGTGCTTCACCGTCGGCCACGTCGTCACATTCCATCAGGTGAGACAGTGGCCAAACGCAAGCCTATCAATGATTTTAAAAAAAACTTGTACGGATTAGATTCTATCACTGTAACAACCATGATCACGAGAGAACTTGCTGTAAGTATCCGAAAATTCGGGAATGTAAAAATCTAAATAAACCAAGATAAAATCTTGAGTAAAATTCGCGTTTGGAAAACAATATGTAAAATACTGTATAGGTAAACCGCGATAAAATCCGTAAAATAGTTTCATTATAATATTATGTAAAATGTAAATATTAATTACATTTTACAACAACATTTTATATTGAATAGCCATTAATAACTTACCTTTTTAGCAACGTTCAGTTTGTGCTGCCGCAGAAACTTAGCCTCATCAGCGATTTGCTGCTGGAACACCTCGACAGCCGCCAGCCTGGCGCGAGCAAGTTTCTCGTTCTCTTCCAGCACAGTACGCCAGACGTTCCACATATTCCTGTGTAATAGACAATTTTATTTCTACCGTGTTCTAATATATATGTTTAGTTTATGTTTTAGATATTATGGGTCTAGATGGTACATACATCGATGGTACGTACATGGTAGACGTAATAACTAAAACATTAAAAATGATATCGACAACAGCGCAAAACTACTGCATACCAGAGTTGTAGCAAACAATACACTGTTACAAAATTTCATTTAGTTCAACAGTTTTAGAGTTTACTTATACTCACGAGGCTATACGGGTGTTTCAATATTATTATTTTTTAACTCCCGACACAAAGAGGTAGTATAGGTTTGACTGTATCGCTGAGGTGCTGTAGTTATTCAAGCAGTGAACGGATTTGGAATCTGGATGCCTTTTTAAGTAGATTTTGTTCGAAATCTTGTTTTATGAAAATCGGTTCAACCATTTCAAGATTCAGCTCTTTTTGACGTGACAACGTCTTATAATTCGATGGAGCCGGCTGCACGCACGAAAAAACATGACTCATGCGGCGTTACTTCGCTATGAGGCGTTCCATTTTCTTATGACGTTGTCACGTTCAACTATCGTCAGTAAACCGACTTTACAGACAACCGATTTTTCTTGTTATTAAGTTAATGGCAATCAATAACATAGACTTATTGTAATTTTTGACGAATCTAGGTAGTCACGTAAATATATCTTCACATGAAAGCGCTGACATATGTATCACAAGTTTTAAAAAACCACGTCACCTTGAAAAGTTCATAAGTGAAACATCTTAACGGCGATGCTTGAGTAGCGATAGGAAAATATATTGATGAGCCATTTTTAAAGTGACTACGAAAATATCAAATATCGTGAATCTTCTCACATTTCAGGCAAACTTCTTTTCTTATATAAATATTAGAATAAGTATCTTTTGATCCATACTAATCATATCAATATTAGAAAGAGGGAAATAGGATAAGAATTGAGCTTGATTCATGTCACGTATTTTAAAAGATGATTTAGAACTTGCAGCCTATAAGAGATGCGTCTCTTATTAACTGGTATTTTAAAAAAAGAATAGGGAGGTAAGAAAATTATTTAATGATGAATTCTAATCGATGTTTTGTTATTATCATTGTTATAAGCTTTTCTTTTTCTTTATATATGATATACAGGTGGCAATTGAAATTATGGGCATCCTTTCAAATTTAGACACTACTAATGATACTATTTGCATTACGGATAATAATAAGGTAATTTATAAAAAAAAAATGCAAGCAAGGGATTTATTTATTTATTTATTTACACGCTATTTATTTCTAACTTGACGGATACCTATATATGGTATCCGTCACGTACATAACTGACGCGAAGTCTACGTATTCTACACGGCGCGGGCGGCATTTTCGTAAACCAAACTGCGCCGAACCGAACTTGATACTTTTTATGACAGGATTTTAAATTATAAGGGTTTTCAATAACATGCTTTAATTTTATTTTTAGTATTCGTAACATTAGTAGTTACATGGGCAGTGTCTAAATTTAAAAGGATGCTCATGATTTCAATTGCACTCTGTATATTTTTACCCGCGACGGAACGGAGTGTATATATATGCGTTTGGGGTGAGAGGCAGTTTGTGTGTGTAAACCTATTTTGTCGCTTATCTCCAAGACTACTTGTCCGATTTTGATGCGGTTTTCAGAGATGGGTTTGGATTAGATTGGTGCATATTATTAGATAGATATTAAGTTGATAACTCACTAGAGGGCACTGCAGTAAACGTTTTTTGTACATTCCAATGTTGCCATTTTTCTCCAAAACTACTATTTTAATTTTGATACGAATTTCAATGATGGGTTTGGGTTTAATTGGTGCATGTTCTTAGATAGGTGTTACAATTACAACCCACCAGGGGGCGCTGCAGTAAACATTTGTTTTGATGCGGTTTTAATTCAGTTATGGGTTCTGGTTTGATCGGTGCATGTTCTTGTATTGTGTGTTACGATGAAAACTCACCAGGGGGCGCTGAAGTAAATGTTTGTTTGTGGAAAACCAAAACTACTAGTCCGCTTTAGATGCGATTTTCGGTGATAGGTTCGGGTTTATTTGTGGTACGTGTTCTTAAATGTGTTACGGTGACGACTCACCAGGGGCGCTGAAGTAAACATTTATTTGTACAAACTAATGCTGCAATTTTTTTCCAAAAGTACTAGTCTGATTTTGATGCGGTTTTCAATTATGGGTTTGAATTTAATTGGTGCATGTTATCAGATAGGTGTTACAATTACGACTTACCAGAAAGCGCTGTAGTATTTTTTTTTTTTTTTATGTAGTTGGATAGACAAACTGGCAAACGTACCACCTGATGATAAGTGGTCGACGTCGCCCATGAACATAAACTAGTATACCTGGAAGGATCCCAGGCAACTCATTTATGTGTTGCCTATCCTGAGACATAAGATGTTAAGTCTCGGTGCCAGTAATTACACTGCCTGTCTTGCCCTTCTCTCCGAAACACACGGGAGAAACAAGCAAGATGGTGGTACCCATGCAGCCAGGAGCGCGGCACAGCGCTTCCCTCCCACCGGTAAAATGTTTTGATGCGGTTTACATTCAGTGGGTGGTTTGATTGGTGGATATTCATATATTTTTTATGACGATGAAAATTCACCAATAGCGGCCCCTGTAGGGCTAGCATGCGCGCACGACAAAATTTTGTGTACGCCTTTTCTCGTATTATTTCATATAAGTAATACGAGAAAAGGTGTAGATACAATTTTGTCGTGCGCGTATGCTAGCCCTACAGGGGGCTACAGCCCTGCAGCGCCCCCTGTAGGGCTACCTACAGGGGGCGCTGCAGAAAACATAATATTTTGTTTGTGCAACTACTATTAAGTCCGTTTTGGATGTGGTTTCCGGTTATAGGTTCGGTTTAAATTGTGTTGCATGTTCTTAAAAATGTGTTACGGTGACACCTCACTAGGGGGACGGATTATATTGGGTTTTATATTAAGTTCATAGGGACTTGAATAATATGTTATTGCCACATCTACGCCTTCGAGAACCAAATAGGTGCGTAGGGAAGCGCTATGAAAACTGATACTCTGTTGTTTAAATGTCGGGGTTTTTAAATTATTTTATCATTTTTCAATTATGTTTTAACCGTCGTGGGTTTTTTCAAAATTTTTAATTTTGCTTTTTATGATATCTGAGTTACGAATAAATAAATTAAAAAAATTCAAAACAACTACGTAAGCAAAGGGAGGTCATAGAACAAAAATTGTTCACGGATGAGATTATTTTTTTAGCAATGTTTTAAGAAACGAAATGACCATATTTATGCTTAGAGCTCTAAGGAAGCTACCCAATTAGTCATCTGAGTACAACGTGGGCATTATACGAGTTCCGACTTCAGTGATGGTTTGGTAGAGCGTTAGCTAAGAAGGAGTGACTGAGCCATGTTTTTGTGAAAAAGGTCAAAACATAACAAAAGGCCCCTTAATAACACCATGTCCAATAACCAAAAATGGTCCTCTCAGCAAAACTCAGCGCCGGGTCATAAAGCTCGACCCACCCAATCTTGGTTAGAAAACAACGTTCCGGGCTTCATCAGAGCTGAAGACTGGCCGTCATCTAGTCCCGATCTTAATCCGCTGAATTATGATTTATGGTCAGTTTTATAGACTATGGTTTGCTCTAAATGCCATAATAATTTGGCGTCCCTAAAACGGATGGTTTAGGGACGCTATACGATTGACAGTGAAGAATTTTCGCATGGTAAGAGGGCGTGCTTCTATTGATAACTGGCTTCAACTTTTGATGGACTGTATTGCAATAGATATAAGGACTGTAGGGCAAGATTACAAAAATGGCTGTAATGTTACAAATTGTTTTTTTTTTTTTGGGTTAAGAAATGTTAAGTCATAATTTAATCTTATTTCAAATTCACAACTAATATGATTTTTTTAAGCTTTTTTAGGCTTGAGACTTAATAAATACAAAATGGCATGCTCATATCGATCACTTAAAAGCTAAACTTTCATGACTAATTAGCATTTCATTCATTCATCGTATTCCACGCATACTTTACACTATTTAGGTACAACTCCATAGTAAAACAGCGCATAACATATTTATTCGAAATTTGAGGCATCGCCCTGAAAACAAAGCTAGAAGAATTACAAATCCTTATCCTTACTTCCTTACTAATATTATAAATGCGAAAGTAACTCTGTCTGTCTGTCTTTTCTTCACGCCTAAACTGCTGAACAGATTTGGATGAAATTTGGCACAAAGATAGCTTGAAACCCGAGAAAGGACATAGGATAGTTTTTATCCCGGAAATCCTACGGGAACGGGATTTATGCGGGTAAAACCCCGGGACTATCTATCTTCTGAACCACGGAACAGATTTGGGTGAAGTTTGATATGAAGATTTTGAAAATTAACATAGGACATTAAAAAGTTTTATCCTGAAAATCCCACGGGAATGGGACCTATGCGGGACAGACTATCTTCTAAACCACGGAACAGATTTGGGTGAAATTTAATATGAAGGTACTTCGAAACTTAACGTAAGACTTAAAATAATTCTTATCCTGAAAATCCCACGAAAACGGGACCTATGCGGGTAAAACCCCGGGATTGACTATCTTCTAAACCATGGAACAGATTTGAGTGAAATTTGACATAAAGATACTATGTACATTATATATGTTATTATAGTTGTTATCATGAAAATCCCACGGGAACTGGAGCTGTGCAGCTAAAACGCCGGAACTGTGTATTTGTTAAACCACTGGACCGATTTGAGTGAAATTAGATATGGAGATAGTTTGAGACTCTAGGTAAAATATAAGATGTATAATAATTAGTGTAACAAGAAGTTTTTTAGATGTGTCAATAGATAGCGTTAACACAAAATGTAGATCACGCTATCCATTACAAGATGCGAATCCTTATGAGGATCGCACCTTTGTGCGCACGCGTTTTTAATTAATACTGTTTCCATATATTAGGTATTTATCCAAAATGATTTATTAATAGAATTCATGATATTATATAAAAGGAATACTTATAGTATATAATAATAAAATATATGAATAAAAAATATTACATTTCTTTTTCGTAGTTTTTTTTTTGCTGGTACCTACTGTACTAATTTGAATTAAAATATTGATGTATCATATGATAGGGTAGTTTCAAATAACTTTGTAACGTTAGGACGTCTGACACCTCAATCTTCCCATGACCATGGTTGCTGTAAAGTATCTTAAACGTCGGACATGTAAAAATCTTAATAAATGGCGATAAAATCCGTAAAAGTTATTTAAATATAATAAAAATGTACTTCTAAATTAAATAAATATATTTTTTCAAAACGTACTATCGTGCCTATAAGGGAAGTTATCAGGAAGTTAATAGTATTCTTTAAATTATAATATAATGTGATAAATTGGAACCATGTTATTTGAAAAATAAGTTTAAAAAAAATACTTCTTACATGCGGACGAAGTCGCGGGTAAAAGCTATGAAATAATATACGGTACTAACATAAAAAAATCAATTTTTTTTGTCTCTTTGTTCCGGTTGATCTCTAAAACGGCTAAGTCGATTTTGACGAGGTTTAACTGGTAGATAGCTGATGTTATAAGGCGTAACGTTGGCCATAAAAATAATCATCATCAATCCGAACGGCTGTAAATCTAAATAAACGCGGGCGAAGCTGCGGGCAACAGCTAGTTATACAATAAAATTTCCGATCAACATTAAAAATGTGAACATTTTTTACTAACTGTCTTTCAACTAACATTCAGAACAAAAATATGTGAATATATAGTGCAGCGTTACAAGGGTACATAAAAGAGGAAGTGTGGAATGACGAATACTATTTAAAAAAATTGAATTGTTCTCAAATAAGTGACATGTAATGTCTGTTTTGAGAAATAAAGTTCCTTAAATCCAAATTATCAAGAACTTATAAACTTATAAAATAGTCGCAATTTCTTCACGAGCTATGTATAATTAAATGTCAAAACACCTTGGAAGTGAACTGCACTAAGTAGTTGTAATTACTAATACGGTACTAATAATTATACATAAAGTTTCGCTACGCAATTACATAATACATTGTGACTCGTAATGATGGATAATTATCAATATAATTACATAGGTACATAGAAAAAGAAGAATTGAAATATAATATTCGCAAGCCGCAAAGTATTTCTTCTATTGAAAAATTGAATGACATATAATTTCATTTTCTATAGAAAAAGTTTTAATTGCCTGATGTAACATTCAACTATCAATTTCTTATGTAATTATACATAGACAACAGAATATAAATGGGACACATACAACATTATTTCATTAAAATAATTTACAAGTTTCATGAAAATTAAAAGCAGAAAGTATAGGCTAATAGTAAATAATTATATAATGCGAAATTCTATTTCCTTTTATGAATAATTACCATATAAGTTGCCATTTCACACAATTTTTTAAATGTACTATCAAGTTTGTGTTATCCAACAATATTTTTAAACAGAACTGTTGCGAACAATAACAACTTAACTGAACAATTGAATTCCTACCTCTTTGGAACAATTATAGAAATATGACAAGCAGCCTGACTTTAATGCAATAACTGGAAATAGTAGACAGATAATCCTTACTCTGTCTACGTAAAAATTCCTGACTTTAGTACAAATCATTAAAATATATAAAAATTCCTTTGACACGTTTCTGCTACTCAAAGTGACAACCAAAGGTGATTTTGGTTTGCTCGCGGTCTTCCAATTTCGTTTAAAAGATTTAAAAGCATTGAGTATTTTTATAAAATTAATACTCGCTTAAAACATAACTGTTTTGAAAATAAAATAACTTGCACTTCTTTGTTCTTACAAAGAAAAAAAAAAAGAAATGGCTTGTCACTAAAGAAAGCTAAATGACTTTCTTTTTTTAACCGAATTCCAAAGAGGAGGAAGTTCGTCTGTATGTATATTTTCTATTTTTAATTCAATAATATGTATAGGAATTTACTTTAGGGTTTTTAAAAGTTACTTTAGGGAGTCGGACGTAACCCTACTTTAAAAAATGTCAGTGAAGTCAAATGTAGGTCGAATCCTGCTACTGACATCCCAATTGTAGCAGCCGCATTGAGATCAACCTCTCATTGTCTTGATAGACACTAAGCGTAATCTTAATATAGTATTATGTATGAATTAAAAGACAATGTAACATTTAACAACATTTAAAACTATTAAAACGATCTTTGTTCACAAGACACGAACTAAACAATGTTAAAATATCGACCCCCGCAAAACTAAGAAAAATCCGTATAAGTTTCTTAAAATGAGAAAATAACCGTGTTAATTTAAAATCGTATAACTTCATAACTTGAAAAGCACCACACGTCTCAGTAAAACTATAAGTAGGGAACAATGTAAAAACCAAAGACTACTATTGTTTAACTAGAGAAAAACTTGGTAAAAACTTACATAAGTACTTACATACGTTCTTACATTGTTATATATTTGTTAAGGTGTGAAATGCCGCGAAACTTACATTTCAATGACTTGATTCAATTCATGTAACATGTTTCACGTTTTCGCATGACTGCACACGGAGTATATTTAAACATAAATGATAATACTTACCATTTTTCCTCAGCGCCATCTACCTTGATATCGGGAATGGTCGGTATTTTCTTATTCAGGTATGCCGATGATATTTTCAGCAACGCCTAGGGAAAAACGCCTTTTATTATTAACACGTTAATATATTTTCAAGCATTTTTAGGTACCTGACCTAAAAATGCTTTCGGAAATGTATACCTACACATGTGTGGTTATTTGCACAAATTATTAGCAAAAATGTACTTTTTTGAACCTACGAAAAAAACGGTGGAGACTTTCAAGTCGACGCGTATATCTTTTTTATGTATGGCCACGCATAACTTTATTACAGAGTAGTCCGATTTTGATATTTTTTTATTGTTGGAAAGGATATCTTCCCAAAGGTAGTCAAATAATAAGGACACTAGGATCTGATTGATGATCGAATCCCAGAGAAATCGAGGGGAAATTTCGATTATCGTAGGGGCGACTAGTGCGTTTGTTAATTATTTAATTAAGTATTTTATAGCACTACAATTTAATTAAGGCCTGGTATCTATCTGATGATGGAGCTGAAAGACAGCCGAGGGAACTCGTCAACGATTTACATCTCTTGCCTTGTGTTTGGGCTTCATTTATTTGTATTGAAGAGAACTTTACATTTAGGTGGGTTGTAACTGTCATAAAAGGTCTGATGATGAAGAAAAAGGACAATTAAGAGAACTCCACAGCACGTACTTGTATTTGAACTTAATTCATTTACATTTTTTATGTTAGTTGGATAGCCAAACGGTCCCACGAGCCACAGGATGGTAAGTGGTCAGCGTCGGCCATGTACATAAAGAAGTTAACCTAAAACTAGCCCAGGCAACTCATTTATGTGTTGCCTATCCTGAGACATAAGATGTTAAGTCTCGGTGCTAGTAATTATTAATAATTGCCAGTCTGTGTCAGTTTCTATTATATACCTACACAACAATCGACTTTGAAATAATAAGCTTTATGAAACTCAAATGCAACGTAATAATTCTCCTACTAACTTTAAGCAAAGATTAAGTTTCAGTAAGAACATCTTAAGTGAACTAGTTAGTTTAAATTGAGCTGGTAATATTATTAAGCTTTAAAGTCGTTTTAAGTTAAGAACAAAATCATTTATAGCACAACAATTATACCACGAGCATTGAAAATGGTATCTATCTATATGCTAAGAAGAATATAATACATATTTGCGCAATAATAATCAGGTATAAAACAAATATAATATTTTTATATCTCAAAAGCGGAACGAATAAATCTTCTTCAGCTTTCATGTGACTGACCAGTAACTCATTGTTAATTCTTGTCAAATACAACTAAAATACACATTCGGGACTATAAATTAAAAAATGGGAAAAAATATGTTAAATTTATTTATATTATTAATTAAAATGCATTTGTCTCAACGTTTTTCACTGATATGGCTTTGTATGTCCTTGAAATAGATTAATTCATGAATTTCAATTTATAGCACAATAGAATTCCTATGCATTTTTAAAGCACGCTTTGCTTTGCCCTTTGTGCCGTTGTAAAAGCTTTCTTCATCGTTGTTCAGGTTTTAATACATAAAAATCGCGTTTATTGAATGTTATTTTTTTTATCTCTCTACTATTTTATAGAATTTTGATACATATCTGAATCTGTATTTAATACTATTTCATATTTATACGTGTTTATACTTTATTACTGTTAAATACGTTCCTTATTATAAATGACTCTATATAATAAAAGTATATAAAATTCTGTGTTACGAATGCAAATAAAAATAGTTACAGAAAATATTGAATATATTATAGACATCAACAATTCGAAAATAAGTGTTTTTATTCATCACATAAATTTCTACGGTATCTATTTGTCCAGATCCAAACCTTACCTTTTGTAAAAAGTAATTGCGGGACATGTCAGAAAATTATTTTTCCCTTTGATTTTTCCTGAGTCAATATATTATGTAACATATTTCCCACTTCAAAGTAATAATTTGTAAATTGGTTTGTAGTAAATCTTGTGTGGCACTTAATATATAATGTATCTCCTTATATTGAGTAAATGACTTCTTTATCAATTTTAATTATGTAAATATGGCAAATTATTATTATTTGCATACACCATTTAAACTATAAATAATTTACGATATACGTCTTGAATTTGGGTGAATGTGGTGGTTATGAATATAATTGTAATGCTTGATAAAATAAAAAATGTACTATTGGACATACAAGTTATATACAAGTCATCCATGTTGATGATCTTGATCAACAATATTGGTCAATGTGCTTCTCACGGAATTCATGTTTTGGCACACGTTACATTTATATTTATTGCCCGGTTGTTCTCATTCTATTTTTTTAGGTGGTTAGAGTCGCCCATGAACAAGTTAGCCTGAGACTAGCCCAGGCAACTCATCATGTGTTGCTCCTGACATAAGATGTTAAGTCTCGGTGCCAGTAATTGCACAGGTAGTGGGAGGAGCGCGGCACAGCGCAACCCTCCCACCACCACTCATCAATAATCTGAACTGAAGATTATTACTTTTATAGCCTGTCACTCAGTCATAACGCCGCATTATACTGATTAAAGATTTTTTCTTGCCACGTCCAAGCTTTTAATCGTTAGCTTCATCATATTAGTAAAAATGGTATAAATAGTGTAGTTAATTATAGGTCCTTACCTCGGAGTACGACTTTTCGATAGCTGAGCGCTTGATAGTGTAAGTGCGAAGATCTTCCAACAAATCACATTCATGCTGATTTTTTGCATGAAGCTTGGCTATTTGTTCCGTGTGTAGATTCTTCAGAAACTTTGTGTAGTTGCTCTGTTAAATAAAAATATGTATTAATATCGTATTATCATACACATTCACGGTAGCAAATGCGTTTTGTACATCACAGCTATTAAAACTCTAATAAATAATTGGATTATTTATTTAATTTTAGATTTTTTTTAATGTGTATATTTAGTATTGTAGATCATATAGCAATTTTCTTAGCTGTAGCGGTCTACTTTTCTAATCGACAAGCCTTTATTTAACTTGCAATATTTTTTTAGCAATGTTTTTTTGTTCGGTTTAAATCTTGCAAGTGAATTTTACAGCAGTTATTCTCAGCCGGTTGAGATAAAAATAAATTTAAGTTTGTTCTTTAGGTGTTTGAGCAATGTTTGATAAATTGTGTGACATTACGTAGCATAGTATTTGCTTTGTGAGTGGCACCATACATTTAAAACTACTATAGACAGCACAACACATATCGGATTGGGTACAAGCGACGGAAATTTGCAGTGGCATGTTGTGTTGATATTGTCTAGCGTCTACATCTATACTCACAGTAGAAATCCTTTTAGAAGACTAAAAGAAATAAATATGATTTTGTAAATAAAAATTGCATTCATGAATTGAAAGTTCAAATTCATTTAAACACGTTATCAATAATATACAGTAAGACATTTTTTTTAATTATTGAAATGTATTAATTTAATACATTCCAATATTATTATTTTTTAATATTTAATCACAAATAGGTACTAGAGACACTAGGGAGTGCAGTAATATCGTCCCCTTGTGTATGTTAAATATTTAACATTTAAATAAGCAATTGATATATTGTTTTCTAATGTTTACGCGAATTTCACTCATTATAATGAAACACTTTTTTACGGATTTTACAGCAACCATGGTCACGGGAGGACTCAGTCCTCCCGTGACCATGGTTTCTGTAAAGTATCCGAAACGTCGGGCTTGTAAAAATCTTAATAAACCGCGATAAAATCCGTAAAAAAGTGTTTCATTATAATAAGCAATTGATAGTTTTAAAGAACTCTCAGCCACGAGAACTGAAGAATTTTAGTAAAAACCTAGGCAAAGACAACGTCATCATCATAATTTTGTAGTGTTCATTAATTTCTGGGTACACAGTTAACCTCTACGGGTGACGAGAGGTCTACGAGAGTATGTATGTATGTATAATTGTTTGACACGCTCTGCGGCCTGAACGGCTCGATGGATTTTAGCTTGAGAGGTGTCGTTAAATTGTTTTTTTTTTCTTTAACGCCGGGAAATGCTCTGAGGCATCCCGCGGGGGAGCGGCTCTCACCAGACGGGTATGTGACACTCGCTACGCCCGAAAACTGGTATGTGTACCCACTAAAACCCGGAGAGTGCCACCAATGCCGCCTTTAGTGAGGTGCCCCCGGATCTGTTCAACAAACAGGGAACCTCGACGGCTAGTTAGTCTTTCAGGGGACCGACGCCACCTCCATAGAGGGGTTGTCCCGCACCACAGAACAACCCCTCCCATCTTCACGTCGGGACAGTACAATGGGGTGAGGTTCCCATCCTCACCCCTTGCCCCCTGCTCTTCTGTCTCCTCATATTATAAGAGGGTTACAAAGAGCCCCTTCGGCCCAATTAGCTTCGCCCAAGATGCACCGCTCACCCTAGGTTACTGAGCCCCACCGCCTAGTCGTTCCACTTATGCCACCGTAACGTAATCAATCGGTAATCATTTATCGCCATTTGGAAGGTAAAGCTTTTAACTTAGATTCTGTAGAGGTAGCGAAGAACTTATAAACTATCTGTTCCCAGCAAAACAAAACTATCATGACATCAAGAAAATATTCTCATTATATCAAAAATGTGTAAACTTTGCTTTAATGTACTCGCGCTAAACGCCAATTAAGTTAAGAAACGTCGCTGGTATAGAAATGTACATAGGACCTCAAACAAAGCAGGCATCAGAGAAAAGACTCAAAAGGTAATAGCCATTGTTTCCTTACTTACGTTTAGCGTCCACCCTCGAGACAAAGGCTGTTTACACCGAACCCGACATCCAAATCTCAAATTTCAGGTGAAACCTTCGTCATATTCAAGTTAAACGGTTCTTGATGTAGTAGAAATGCGTTGTAGTACCTAAGTGGTTTTTTTTAGGAATTATTAAAGCATCACTGAGAACTTCTTTGTCATTCAGAATTAAAAACCACCAGCGGGCTCTAAATATCTTTAATATATGTCTATAATATATGTCTATCCAGGGTCTATCCTATCAATCTAAAAATTTATGCGTTTTACGGATCAATAATTTTTATCAATTGAACATTTTACGAATATATTTTTTTTCTGTTGATCCTGTCAAAAAATTCTTTATTTTTTTGGCTACAATAAAAGTAAAATGTCATAGGACATACAATTATTTTACCAGGATATTTTGAAAGTCATTAAGGAGTAATAACTCTGCACTGTTTTTGTAAATCCATGTTGAAATGAAGGCGTATGTATCTTAAAATCAACAAAACAGCTATATCAAATACTTCGTAACTTTTCAAAGTACTAATCTCAACGTTTGTACCATTCATTTATTCTTTAGGAGAAAGCAGTCTTTGCAGACATTATTTATATTACTCTCGAAATGGAAAATGTCGCTTTTGAGTGTCCAGGATGAAATTAATTATCTTTGAATTCATTCAAAATCATGAAGGATTTATGAGTAGAGCGAAAGAAGCTTGTACATATTATAATATCTGAAATAACTATTGAGATGCATAATATTAATGAGTCAAAAGCAGAAATTGCAATACCTAATTTTGGGAATTTTGGGCCGATTCTATTTTTTATTCCATTTCTATTCTATTCTTTTTTTATATTTTCGAATTTATAGGATGACCATGATTTTCATCTTCACTAGAGGTCGCGGATTGACATTCGACCTATATTCGTTAAACTTTGATCTTATCTACTTTTTATAGATAATTCATATGTTTTCTGCTCAGTTTGAAATCACAGATCTTAACAGTTTAATTTATTGGTATATGCTAGATAATATATTATGTTATTATTGTTTGACATTTTGTTACACGAACAATAGCTATAAAAACTAATTAAGAAAAATTTGGATTTTTATTTAGTATTTTGTTATATATCTTTATATACCAAAAATAATTATAAATATTACGTATCACGTTGTTTGTCCGCGGTGAACTCCTTAACTACTGAATCGATTGTAACCACACACGCAGTGTGCAGTTAGATCCATCTTGAGAGATAAGATAGTTTATATCATTATTTTTTATAATCGCAATTTTTTATATAGCAAATCTCTCTCTCTGTTTACAATAAAAAGCTTTAAAAATATTAATTTCATGACTGTTTGACTAAACTCATTTACTTAATCTTATAGATTTAGATTTGAATAATAATAAAAAAAAAAACAATCCCAAACAAGGAGGAATAGCGGGAAGCATCGGGACACGCGGTTGTGTTTTTTTGGTTTCCCGTTAATTAATTGTTATTTTGTGTTTTGTCCATTCAGAGTGGTTTTCTGTAGTGTTTGTTTTAAAACAAGTTTTTAATATCAAAATCTTTATATATTGTGATTGGTTGGCGAATCTTATGGAGTACCGTTCTGGAGTGGTTTTCTTAGTAGGGCTGTTCTGGCGGTTTTCTATAGTGTTTGTTTTAAAAACTTAATCTGCGATATATAATATATTGTGATTGTATTACGAATATTGTTGTGGACTGCCTTGTGTGGATGGAATGGGGAATGATAATTGATTGATGGGGGCTAGAGGGGCGAAGCTCCTTGGGGTTTCCCGCCATTTCTCCGTGTTACAGACCGAATATTGTATTTTGTATGGCTAATAGCCTAGTAGCTAATGCCTTTAAATGAAAATCTAATATATAAAATTTCCATGTCACAATGTTAGTTACCGTACTCCTCCGAAACGTATTACCGATTTTTACCTAATTTTATATGCGTATTCAGTAGGTCTGAGAATCGGCTACTATCTATTTTTCATACCTCTAAGTGATAAGGGTGGTCAACCCCTCAAATTCTAAAAGTTAACGCGGGCGAAGCTGCGGGCAACAGCTAGTAATATATAATAATCAATCCCAAACAAAAAATAAAAAAATATTATAATATTTTGGTCAATTCATGTAACCTCAACAATGAATTGAATACCGACTATAGTTTGATAGCATGTAGTTTTATGACATAAAAGATAATTAAAAGTCTTAATCCCGAGCCATATCGTCAAGCAATGTTTGCTTCTAAAATCTAACACATAAGTATCTTTATTGTCTAGCAGATTCTACCGAGTAACAATCCTCATTGTGCCTAATACATCCTGTAATAACAAAAATGGGGTCACCTTCTACGCTTTGTAAATTGAAGCTCTCGCAACGCTTCAGTAGCGTTCAGTTTAAACACCCTGAATTATGAACATGGTGTCCTGTTCAGAACATAGGGTGCATCATCATTAGCCTCTATCCGTCCAATGCTTCCAGCATAGGCCTCCCTCAATGAACGCCAAGACGGCCTATCCCCCGACACCGCATCCAACACGGACTGGCCACTGTAAGGAGATCGTCTTCCAACCTGGTTAATGGCCGACCAACACTTCGTCTACCTAAACGTGGCCTCCATTACAATAAATAAAAAGACATGCAATATAACAAACATATCACGACTTCATGATGTAAAACGAACGGCATTTGGCGGTGTGTATAAGAGGATTAGCAAAATATAAATGCGATGAGAAAGCGTACTAATAAAAAATCGTGTCTCACCTTCTTGGGACTCCCTGCCGTCATTATACTTTGTAGTAAACTTTATATACTATGAGAAAATGATTAAGTAAATTATAATTATGAGATTTAATATACAAATCAGTCATAAATAGAATAGATATCTTACCAAAATCAAACCAAAAAAATGTCCATATTAAAACTAAAAAATATTATATAAATGTAATATGAAATAAATAATGAAAGAACTGATAAATTCGTCACAATTTTTTAACATCCTTTATTAGATTCACCGGTAATGGAATATTAAGTCATTATTTTTACCCTGTACCCGCGTACTTTTAGACGTTAGATTAAATTGAAACTCTGCACACTTTTTAAGAAGCGATGACAATATAATAATTTAATAAGTTTGTTCCAATATCCTGATCAGGATAATCAGGATAGCTCATCCAAGTAAGGTTTTAGGCGCCTAAATTACCTATATATTAGGTCTTTACCTATAAAATTGCCGTTTTGTATAAAAAAAATTAAACGATTTTTTTGATGTATTTTTTATTTGTATGTATTATTTATATGCAATCAATGCATCTTTGACAACGCAGTGGCAGTTTATTGATGCCCTTCTTAAAGAAATCAGCTGGACGGGAGGCAACAAATTCTTCAAAGGCATTTTGTACTGCCTCTCGGATATTGAATTTTTTTCCCGCCAAGAATTTATCCAAATTCTGGAAATAGTAGTTTTTTTTATGTTAGTTGGATAGGCAAACTGGCAAACGTGCCACCTGATGGTAAGTGGTCGTCGTCGCCCATGAACATAAACCAGTTTAACTGGAACGAGCCCAGACAACTCATTTATGTGTTGCCTATCCCGTTTGGTAAGAAGCTGTGATAAATCACACCGGCGCTAGACCACCAAACAGTGACCATCACTTTTCTAGGGTAAGTATTCGTTTAGGGCGTTGTTTAGGTGCTGAACCAGGATCCAACAAACTTACTGAGCGCTTGCGGGTATCAAACAGAATCCATTTCTCATTATAGGTAACAATGCGGTTCAAAATTCCTTCATTTGTGTGTCTGTTGAGCAGTGCAAGGCACGTCTCAACGCGTACTTCGCGCTGGCAATCATTCAGTTCGTGGGGCACCCATTTGTCAAGCTTTTGTACCTTGCCTATTTGACGCAAATGGACCAATATTGTTTTGACGCTAACGTCAAAATCTGTTGCTAATTCAGCCGTAGATTGTGTATGATCAGCTTCAACAATCGCCTTTAATTCGTCATTGTCGACCAAAATCTTCGGACGATCGCGAGGTTCATTTTCAGGTCGAAATTTCCAGAACGGAAACCATCAAACCAATAACAGGTGGTGCGTTGGTTTGTAGTGTTAGCTCCGTAAACGTCGTTGATGTTGCGTGCCGCTTGTGCCGCGTTGCTGCCACGACGGTACTCATATTCCATAATTACTCGAATTTTTAACGTATCCATGATGACGAAAAGGATTGAAATGCGATGAAAATATTGTAACACTAATCATAATCAATAAACACATGACTACTTTTGGAAAAAGAATTCCATGTTTTTAAAATAAAATTAATTTGAAATTAGAATTCTTTTGATTTATTTTGATTTGAAATGGCCAGTACTGCAGAACGGCAATTTCATAGGTAAAGACCTATTATATCACGTGGTTTTTAGTCTCTCACATATTCTCGAGTGATTGCGATAAGTTGTCTAAATTATAATAGCATTTATTTTAAAAGTTTGATACAAAAATATAATATAAATTATAGTTTAAGAAACTAATTTTTAATATACGAATTAAATGGATTAACCAAAAATTTATACTATTAAAAAAAGCGTGGAGTGATATGTATTATATTTTCGAATTAACTTCACTTTTATATTTATTACTGTACTTTTTACAATAATATCATTTCTTTCTTAATCAATTTAATTCTTATGTTAAAAAATTATTTTCTAATTTTTAGTTGGCTTTATTATTAAAGCGTGTTTTTTTTTTGTTTTTTAACTGTAAATTATTCATAAGCTACATATTTTTATGAACGATTTATTCTTTATAATCTATTCGTCGACCAATAAAGCGTATATTTATTCTATTGGAATGTTTTATTTCATTACTTCAACATTTGCTTCACAAAGCTCATTCGTATAACACACAACACACAACTACGCGGACCGGCCACTGTACGGAGATCGTCTTCCCACCTGGTTAAAAGCCGAAATCTATATAGCCGTATAAAATACGTTACTCAACGATTTGACTGTCGAATGCAAAAAGAATTTTCAAATCCGACATTCAATTTATCAGCTTCGTAGATACCATACAAAAAAAGCATGAAAGCTTTAGTGCTACGAATCGTCACGTCATGTTCTACGGAATTTGTATTTACGTAGCACGTCGTTATATCCGTAGCGTTAGTTGAGAACATGTTGATAAATACTATACTTATACAATAATACTGTACGCAAAAAATGATTTCCAATAAAAATAGTTAGAGTATAAATCCTATTTCATAATATTCTCGCTTCACGTAACTTTTAGAACTTATGTAAATACACACAACAAAGTTTACATCACCTCTGCCACTTTATGCACATAGTGCAGCAATCTGTATTTAAAATTGTCTTCGTATTTAAATAAATATTATTTGGGGTGCTTACCACATTTATGGTTTCATTGAGGTCCCGATATTTTCGCAATGTTTCAATCGCCATGGTCACGGGGAGACTCAATATCATGTCTCCCTAATAAACCTATAAACGCGGTAAGCACCCGAAACAGTTTTTATTTAAATATGAATAGTGATCGCAATAGTTTAAAACAATTCATTAAAATTGCCTTATTCATGCATAGAAATTGGGTTAATCTTGAGAGGGAAATTAAGATTCGTAATTGTAAGAATTTATAAAAAATTAATAAAAAAGAAAGATTTGGCGCATTTTTCACGCGGTCGGTATTTTTCTTTGATCAATAATAATAAACTAGTTAATTTACGATTAATCACAGATATGATATAGAGTTGTAGTACATTTAGACATATGCACCTAAATCACTAATCTATTCTAGGCCCACCAATCGTTCTCTATATGTAAAAACTAACCTGGGACCACTGCGAATTAAAACAGACGAATTCAGGAGGAGTAGAAAAAAATACTAATCTGAGGTCAGACAAAAGTATTCAAAAGTGTATATCTTCCGATTACTCCCTCACATTCCACTTACCTGTTTCGTCTCTAGCGTCATTAGCCGTCTATTACCACTTATCTATACTAATATTATAAAGCTGAAGAGTTTGTTTGTTTCAACGCGCTAATCTCAGGAACTACTGGTCCATTTTGAAAAATTCTTTCAGTGTTAATTAAACAATATCAACAATTAGCTTACTTCCGGCAAGTACCTACGATATGTTTAAACATCTAGACAGAGCTAAACCTTACACTCTTAATCTTAATTATTAACTATTTTCAATCTGTCGCTGTAATTTGCGAATGTCTTGTTCACAAATCTACTCGTGTTAGGAAGACGAGCGTCGCTCTACAAAAATTGGTAGATTTTGCGTCAATTTAGTGAGGTATAACATGATATTATAATACAATGGCGGTATTGTATAAAAATCGAATAGTATTTTATTGGTTTTATAATTTAGCTAAACGAGATTTTATCTTGTTTTGAGTTTCTTAATCGGCCTATTTATTATCACTAGACACGACTGACAAACAATAAAAGTTATAAAATCTCATTCATGAGTCCCTATCTATGTCTTTATTATATTTCTTTTTTCACGTAGAAAGTTTTTATAAGAGGCCGGCGACGGAAAATCCTTTAGTGTAGCGTGTACCAATGGACTTCGGAGTTCACCCACCACCAGGTAATCCGATGTTCGTTTGCCCGCCTCTCCTATAAATGTTTTCTTCTCTGTTGATATTCACCACTATAGTATATATGAGGCCGGTAATAAATACGAAAACTTTAGCGATTTTTTTATACATTCTAAACTTGTAGAGACAGGTACCTAAACCATATAGGTAATTTAAGTTTTATAGCTTGACTAGATGTATAAAAACCCTGCGTGGTGTCGCCATTGTATCTTTTTTATGTCAACACATAGTATGGTCCATACAGAAATTAGTTCCGAAATTTTTCGCAATATGGCGAGGGTTTTTATTTTTTGGTCAGGTTATACATAACCCAATTGATATACATAGTCTGGTCATAAATACATAGATACTCATTTATCGAGGAAGGCTGTAGGATATATAACATCACACTGTAACCAACAGTAGTTAAGTTGAGTAAGTTTACGCGGGCGAAGCTGTGGGCAACAGCTAGTTACAAAATAATAAATATCCGTCCCCTGGACATTTCCGTCAATTCCATTTAAACATTTTATTTCTAAGATACATTATTCTAGAAACCCTTAGGTTGAATATATTGCGTATTTATCCCCCGTGCACCGAAGACAAATTTGAATGAGAAACGTTATTTTGCGTGTAATGTAATAAATATGTCTCGTGTATCAACCAGTCGTACTAGCCACTGAATGGACGTTTTAATTAAATTCAAGATTGCATTGCATGATGCCTCTGATTCAATATATTATTATTGAAAATAAACTAAAGTAGAACGAGAGCTAACGAAATGAAGCTTACGTTTGTACATGTTTAATAAAAAAGTTTAAATGAAAGATCCAATAAAACATTATTCCTCTATTTTCTGTGATTCTAGACTTTCTCAGGTAAAAAAAAACTAGCTCACCAAAGGTTCCGTACATGTTGGCTTCAAAATCACTTGACTCTTTGTAAAATTATATTTTTTAGATTAATTGGTTTGTTCGATTGCTCGAGTTTTTAATTTCGAGCGCACGTTTAATATTATATTTTTCCAAATGTAAGCTCATTGAAATGCCATTATTTTGTACAAAACTCAGCGGCTTAATTTAAGTACTATGTAAACTTTTGTTAAAAAATATTTACCCGTTACATAATAAACAAAATAAAAAGCTTCATTTTATTTTTCGTTTAAAATATACTTATCCAATCCATTACTTTTGTTTATTTAATAAACTGCACGTTTTTTGACTGGTGATTTTTTTATAGATTAAAGACTTATATTACACAACTTTATTTTATATTAAATATTTTTTTAACTGACACAAAAATATTGTGGTTAAGTATTTTGGATATTAAAAAATCAAAAATAATAATAAATCATTAATCGCCACACTACAATGGATGTGAGCAAATTAAGCCTTTTATTAACTTGAAATAAACTACACGACAAAGGTTTTATATGGTATAAATTGATAAGCTAATTTATAGATTTTATGGTGCCTAAAATCATTGAACTATACTAAACGTACTAGCGTACGTTAGTAATAATAGTTCTATGCCTAAAATAGATTAGTTAGTCAGTGTGGTCAAAATTCGTCCTTTTAGTTATTGAATGTTTATTGTATTTATTTTAGATTTTTTACTCATTCATCTTTTTTTTCTTTAACGCCGGGAAATGCTCTGAGGCATTCCGCGGGGGGAGTGGGTCTCCCCATGTGGGTCTTGCTGCGCTCGAAAGCTGGCAAGTGGACACAGCTCTACCCACTAAAACCCGGCGAGTGGCACCAATGCCTAAATATTAGTTAGTCAGTGTGGTCAAAATCCGTCCTTAACTTATTGAATGTTTATTGTATTTATTTTTTATTTTTTACTCTTTTATGGTTTTTTTTATTTAACGCCGGGAAATGCACTGAAGCATCCCACGGCGGAGTGGGACTCACTGCGCCCGAAATCAAGCAAGTGGACGCAGCTCTACCCACTAAAACCCGGCGAGTGCCACCAATGCCGCCTTTGGACGTCGTACAATGGGGTGAGGTTTCCGTCCTCGCCCCTTGCCCCTGCTCTTTTGTCCCCTCTTCATAAGAGGGGTACAAAGAGCCCCCTCGGCGCGATTCGCTTCGCCCAAGGTGTAGCGACTAGCGGCTCACCCTAGGCTACTGAGCCCCTCCGCCACGACAAAGCCTGAACCATGGTGGGGTTACTCATTCATCTATTGCTAAATAAATAAAATAAAAATGAAAATTAATTTTGCTAATGTTTCTTAACAAAAATAATTAGTAGGTATATTAATTATACACAGGCTGTTTCATGTTCGTTAATGAGACTTACTATAACCATTGCCACTCAGTGATAACGAAGTATGAAATAATATTAAGTGGTTGGATAAGTGGTTTTAAGGATGACTTCCTATACCCAAATTCACAGTCTCCATATTAAATTAATTATTAATTATTTATTATCACTGTAGAAATATTCCAAACATATAATACTTGTAAACTTATTTAAATGTTTCTATTATGTGGCGATTTGTTTTTTTCGATACAGACATACACAATGGATTTTTTTCATAGAAGAGAGGGCAAACGGACAGTCGGCCCACCTGATGGTAAGTGAAAAGCGACATCTTCAGACACCCGCTACCCCAGAGGATTAGCAGGTGCGTTGCCGGTCTTTCAGATTACATTGCTGCATTGAGTGCAAACAATATGTACGGACCTGTGGTAGGGACAGCATACGACTGAATATCTTGTACCTCGGCTTATAAACCATCTACCTCCTGAACTACGACACAAATTAACACCGATAAATATTAAAAAACCCTATATAGAAAATAGTCACCTAGCTCCAACGTTT
Organism: Helleia helle; assembly: GCA_963853865.1. Classification (NCBI taxonomy): domain Eukaryota; kingdom Metazoa; phylum Arthropoda; class Insecta; order Lepidoptera; family Lycaenidae; genus Helleia; species Helleia helle. Next base: position 15,915,964 of record OY971420.1, read on the forward strand.
AACCTTTAGCGTGTACCTATCGAAACATATGTTGTTATTAATTATTTAGGTTTAAAATGGTGTAGACACTAAAGTTTAGCACTTGTTTAAACCCTATGTGGTTTTTTGCTGCTAAAATCTTTGATCTCTTCTGTATTGTGTTTTTTATTTGGTAAATAAAAAATAAGATATATGAGTATGCTTTATTCTTGAAGGTCCCTAAGTCGTATCGGTTCAGAAACACCGTAGGTGGCAGCTGATTCCACATATTTGTCGTGGGAGGCAGGGAATGTCGTAAAAATTGAGTTATTGTGGATTTCCGGACATCGAGATGGTGTGGGTGAAATTGGGAATTTTTACGCGATGTCCGGTGGTGGTGGTGGATAATTATGAGAAATAATTTAATTTGTAATTTATTATTTTACATACAAATTTGCTATATACACCTCACCGCCGTATAAATTCTTATAATAATGACGACAATACTCATAAAGGCGGTTACAAGCTACAAGGATTTATCTTCGCGTGTTATTATAATATCCTAGATATTTGTCACCAAACTAAAAATATCGTAATAACATGACAGGGATTTATACGAATTATCATCACTTTACTGGAGTAGGTATATTTTGGCTGTTTGTTGTCAAACCGCGCCTTTTTTTAAAGATATAGGTATACATATACATAAATTCTACAATAGATTATAACAATAAATATTTTACCATTGTTATAAAAATACAGTAAATTCTACATAATCATCATCAGCGTGTTAGGTTAAATAGACATGACTTCCCCGAGTAGAAATATAAACAGAATACCATATTTATAACTCTACGTACAAATCTGATATATAATTGTTTATATTTCATAACTGATATAATATACAAAATTTGAATCATGGGGCGTAAATATAAACACAATAATTTTGTATGTATGTATAAGGAAATATACAACATGTACAATGGCATCACTAAAGTGAATACCAAAACCATGGTAAAGGCGTTCTTACTGGATACAGACATTTGAGAGAATGCGAATGAAGCACAGGTATATCCCCAAGTGAAAATGTCACAAAATATCGATTTTACAGGGCCAAAAAAATCACTACAGCTCCTCACATTCTGTTACATTGCATTTAGCTGTTGGGCCGTTCGACTGACTTGTCGTTGAGTCCACACGCCAATTACTCAATGATCAGATCAACGATTTAACACTTAACGTTGCACATTCATGTCTGAATAGAACTATTGTATAAATGACAACCGTGCGCGTTATATAATAATTAATAACACACGAAGTTAATTCCATAACATTGTATATCTCCAATTATTGCAATGCAATGTCACGGCAGCACATTCTCAATATCGAGTATGCCGTTAAAATGGCTATGGTTCGAACCTTAGTCCGATGCACTGCCCTGACATGGCCTTGCTGTACTTACTTTTCTAGGTGGAGGTTGCATGTTGAGGCGGAACGCCGCGGCTACGGCGGGCCACTGGTTCTATCGTGAATCACGTAACTTGGATCGATGGCGACACACGCAAGCGTGACTGTGTTCTGCCGCGTTAGTCCGTTGCACGCCCGAGGCGGGCTTCGCGCATGCGTCCATACTCCAAACCTATCGTCCGAAAGCAATCAGCTCTGTAGATGAAAAGTCTATGGTAGCATAGACTTCCACAGAATACAGAAAATCCAATAATGAAACTCACGTACGCTGCCATTGTGACAAGAAATGTAATTCCTAGTAAAATTACAAAGAAGATTCGACAGAGTTGTTTAGAATTTTGTATACCCTCCAAAAACTAAACCAGGTGCTATGAGCGTCTTCGCTGCGTCAAATCCAAATACGTAAATGATTCGATTATATGTATATATATTATATATATCGGTTCACAAATACCTAAAAGTCGCTTTTGGCATATTTTAATAAATATAGGCACTTAAATTATTTAATTCTAAATACAATGTAACCATTTTCCATGTGAAGGGAGCGTAAGAATTTTCTCATTCTAAAACCTTCATTGGGAGATGTAGTCGAAAACTCATAAAAATTAATGAAACCAATATATTATGGTATTATTAAAAACACCAAGTGGATAATCCTACGGTAAGTATGGCTGAAGGCTGGTTGATCTGATTGCTGTTCCATAATACCTTTCAAAATTTTTTTTTTCGTTAACGCCGGGAAATGCTCTGAGGCATCCCGCGGGGGAGTGGGTCTCCCCACGCGGGTATGTGGGACTCGTTGCGCCCGAAAGCTGGTAAGTGGACGCAGCTCTACCCACTAAAGCCCGGCGAGTGCCATCAATGCCTCCTCTGGTGAGGTGCCTCGGATCTTATAAACAAACAGGGCACCTCGACGGCTAGTCAGTCCCGCAAGGGACCGACGCCACCTCCAGAGAGAAGAAGAAGAATAACCCCTCCCAACGTCGGGACATTACAATGGGGTGAGGTTCCCATCCTCGCCCCATGCCCCCTGCTCTTTTGTCCCCTCTTCTTATAAGAGGGGTATAAAGAGCCCCCTCGGCTTAATTAGCTTCGCCCAAGGTGCTGGGCTCACCCTAGACTACTGAGCCCCATCGCCACGTCAAGGCCTGAACCATGGTGGGGACCTTTCAAAATCTATACGGGTATAGCGTAGGTTACTACGCTATACCCGCAGTAGGTACACGACGGATTCTGTTGTCATAATTTTATGGTAAAACAAGAATAAACTTAGATTACTTAGGTAAACTAACCTAACAACCTTTTTTTATGACGCGGGGGAACATTTCACGTGATAGGTAGGTTACCCGGGTAGGCATTTGGACTCGCACTTGGTAGTGCACTACTCTAAACAAACCACCTGCGACCGCCTTCAGCCGCTGAAGGTCCTGGATCTGCAGGAACAACTCAGCGACAGTCTGACCCCGGCGGAGGCCAGACTACTGCTCATAAGGAGGGACTGCCCTGCCGCCGCTAAGCAGTCCCTGCAACGTGCAGTGCCTAGCTGGTCCAGGTTCCCATCCTGTCCTGGCACGAGCACAGAGGCGTTACTGGAGGCGCGTTAAGTAGCATCTCCTATCTACCCTCGTACATCGCCCGCGGAAGGGAAAGCCTCGTCAGTGACCTCCTTTCTCACCCGTTTGACGGCGTCCTTCTGAGACATTACTGCCTCGCAGAAGGAAACCATCGCCGTCCACACAATGACGTAATGACGCTCGGCAGAGACAAGTCCCCTCCGATGACTGATGTCAGATCATGACGCAGCGCCGCCCAACTCGGGCACACTTCGAGGGTGTGCTGGGCCGAGTCCACCACCGAGCCACAATTGCGTCATATACTGTCATTCACTCCCTGTGGGCCGTCTGGCACAGGTACTCACCAAAGAAACCATGCCCAGTGATACCTGTGTCAGATGTGAGCTTTGCGCTTACGGAAAATCCACTGATAGAAGATCGAACGCAGAGCAGCTGTTAGGCTTTTCACATACGGGTGCCTCACCAATGCACATTAACGCCTCTTGCCCTAGTCGGCGAACTCGCAGGATCCCGTCCAACGTAAGGCTCTCGCCGAGAAGATACCTCCTATCCGATACATAGGTGTGTGAGACTGTAATTACTCTTCCTATTCCTCCCTTCTTTCCGAAACATAGCGAAACAAGCAGGGTGATGGTACCCATGTAGACAAGGGCGCGGCATTCGGCACCCACCGGTAAATTATTATTCATACCTATATGATTGTCCTTCATCGCCCACCCACGATCCCTGAATATATTGGTCCATAAATTGACTCAGAAAGAGGCCGGGAAATAGTATTATACTGTTGACTTTTGATGAATGAATTGATTGATATATATATATTCAATAAAAAGAGAATTTTATTGTAGACAGTCTCTTTATTACCTCTTTTTTCTTTTACGCCGGGAAATGCTCTGAGGCATCCCGCTGGTGAGTGGGTCTCCCCAGGCGGGTACGTGGGACTCGCTGCGCCCGAAAGCTGGTTAGTTCACGCAGCTCTACCCACTAAAACCCGGCGAGTGCCACCAATGCCGTCTTTGGTGAGGTGCCCCAGATCCATTGAGCAAACAGGGCACCTCGACGGCCAGTCAGTCCCGTAGGGGACCAACGCCACCCCTACAGAGGGGCCGCCCGCACCACAGAACAACCCCTTCCAACGTCGGGACAGTACAATGGGGTGAGATACCGGTCCTCGCCACCCCCGCTCTTCTATCCCCCCTTCCCACAAGAGGGGTACAAAGAGCCCCCTCGGCCCAATCCGCTTCGCCCAAGGTGCAGCGGCTCACCCTAGGCTACTGAGCCCCACCGCCACGACAAGGCCTGAACCATGGTGGGGAGTCTTTAATATCTAACACAACACTTTATCTAACACATACTTCCAATAAAAAATACATAGAAATAACCGTGAGGTGCACTGAGAGTTCCGTATCTATTAACTTATAGATAAAAAAAACCTTTCATACTCTGATTTTCCAAAGTACAAATACGGGAAGTATTAAGTAAAGTTATGTTTTACAGTTATCACTTATCCCAAAACCTTATAGGTTTTGATATAAATCTTATCAAACAAACTAATAACGAAATGATTCATAAAGATTCGATTTTATGCTTTTGAGTATGGAAAGTATGGAAAAAGTAAAAATGAAGAAAAGAGGTACTTACTAATACGATAGTTTTTTTTCTTGCAGCACCATATTTCTGTTCATAATAACTTAGTCTTTTTGAATCCATGTCGTTACCACAAATAAGAATTTAAACATTTTAATTGAAAACACTTAAAACAAGTAAAATGTAATATGTACAATTACAATCTATAATAATCTGAATACCTGTTGAATTAGATAAACAACATGTCAAATGGTTCAAATCAATTGGTATCTATCAATAATATCAAACTCTAGATATCCTTATAACAGCGATAAGCAATACAATTACGTATACACATATCATTTTGTAATTATCTCGTATGACTGAAATAGCTCGTCTAGTCTCAAGGAGTTCAAAATAAATATTTTATTTTACACAAGTTATTAAAACCGACTTCGACCAACCGAAAAAGGAGAAAGTTCTCAATTCGGATGTTTGTATGTTTTGATGTATATTTGTTCGGGCATAACTGCCATTATTTACCAATCAATTTGAAAAATTTCAATTTCAGGATCTGATGATGGCATCCCAGAGAAATGCCGTGTGTGAAATGAACCTATCTAACTTGGCTGACACCGACTCCAAAAGTAACAATAATGACGTGGTAAACGCAAAGATTGTATCTACATAAGTAGAAGACAAGTTGATGATAAGTTATAGGTACAAAAATTAAAGAAACGCGATTATTAATAAAATAAACTTTTGAGTTTTCTGTTTTTAACCGACTTCAAAAAAAGAGGAGGTTCTCAATTCGTCTATGTTTTTTTTTGTATGTATGTGACACGATTACTCCGCCGTCTGTGAATGGATTTCGATGGTTATATTTTTGTTTGAAAGCTGGTGCTTCCAATTTGGTCCCATATTAATTTTATTAAGATCTGACAAACCGTTTTTTAGTTATTACCAGTAATGCCCATTTGGTTGGTTACTTTTACCTTGAACACAAACAACAATTGTATAGTGTAGTTATTAATTACTTTGGTAGCACACCATAGTATGTTGCGGTCATCGTAATCATCATCGTCGTCCTTTATCGGTCCACTGCTGAACATAGGCCACCTTCAATGAACGCCAAGACGACGAATTTCGGAATCACAAAAAATTAAGAAATAACATTTTACAAAAAATTAAAACCGACTTCAAAAATACTAAACTAAGAAGTATTTATAACTGTGGAGTCGGTGTCGTATTTGTTGGTGTACCCTACCTACCTAACTTAGCTGACACCGACTCCAAATGTAACTATAATGATGTGGTAAACGCAAGGTTTGTACATTAGTAGAAGATTAAGTTCAAGACTATAAATTGCAAGCACAAAAATTAAAGAAACACAGTTATTTGATTACTTTTTAGTTTAGTATTTTTGAAGTCGGTTTTAATTTTTTGTAAAATGTTTTTTTTTTAAGTCTGATTTAATTTTTGTTTAAAAATATACAGCTTGGCAAAAAAGAGTATGGAAAAAATGAGGGCGCCACTTTCACTTAGCTCTCATTATAATATGGAAAATCGGCAAGTTAATTCAATCAAATCGTTAAAAATAAATGTGAAACATTAAGCTTTACTCAAAATCTAGTATTTGTCGGCCAAGTATTGTCAACATCATAGGTTTCCTTTCATTTAGTAAAATATTTAGTTCCACCTGTCACCACGTCATACTCTTTTTTGCCAAGCTGTACCTATAAGCGAGAAAACTACGTTCGGTTGCCTATGTTACGATATTGAGTGCCATAGTTTTTATTGTAAATCACTTTTTAATTTTAATTATGAAGATAACGTACATGACCTCGGTGCTGGTCCACCATTAACCATTAGACGGTCGTGATAGATGCGAGTGGCAAGGGATCGGTCGTCTTGGCATTCATTGAAGGAGGACTATGTTCAGCAGTGTACGGATAAATGCTGATAAACATGATGATGATGATATGAACTCGGACAATTTTGAAATAGAAATCTCGTCCAACATATAATAGCAACATCTGTAATATAGATATTATAAAGCTAAAGAGTTTGTTTGTTTGTTTGAACGCGCTAATCTCAGTAACTACTGGTCCGATTTAAAAAATTCTTTCAGTGTTAGACAGCTTATTTATCGAGGAAGGCTATAGGCTATATCATAACATCACGCTGTGACTTATAGGAGTTGAGTAACGCGGGCGAAGCTGCAGGCAACAGCTAGTATGTAATATAGAAGTTAAATCCCTTATACCAACTTCAGATAGGCAAAAAAATGGCTTGTTACATTTCTTATTACATGTCTACTATAGAAACGTCGTCTGTGCCGGACGGCCCATAGGGAGCCGGGCTCAGTAGCCCTGGGTGAGGGGGCTCTTTGTACCCCTCTTATAAGAGGGGACAAAAAAGCAGGGGGGCAAAGGGCGAGGATGGGAACGTCACCCCATTGTACTGTCCCGACGTTGGGAGGGGTTTTCTGTGGAGCGGGACGACCCCTCGGTGGAGGTCGAGTTGCCTTATTTGCTTAACAGATCCGATCACCTCACCAAAGGCGGCGTTGGTGGCACTCGCCGGGTTTTAGTGGGTAGAGCTGCGTGCACTTACCATCTTTCGGACGCAGCGAGTCCCACACACGCCTGGGAAGACCCACTCCTCAGCGCGAAATTAATTGAGCCGAGGGGGCTCTTTGTACCCCTCTTATAAGAAGAGGGGACAAGGGGCGAGGACGGGAACCTCAAACCATAGTAGTGTTCCGGAGTTGTTCTGTGGTGAGAAGCAACCCCTCTGTGGACGTAGCGTCGGTCCCTTGAGGGGCTGACTAGCCGTCGAGGTGCCCTATTTGCTCATTAGATCCGACGCACCTCACCAAAGACGACATTGGTGGCACTCTCCGGGTTTTAGTGGGTAGAGCTGCGTGCACTTACCATCTTTCGGACGCAGCGAGTCCCACACACGCCTGGGAAGACCCACTCCTCAGCGGGATGTCTCGGAGCATTTCCCGGCGTTAAAGAAAAAAGGTTACCTGAAAGTTTATTATTTGAATTGACGTTCTCTTAAAGTCAAGTGTTTAACCTACAGTGACCAAACATGAACATTTATTCTTATTGAGGACATCAAGAACATATCAGAGTGATGTTAGGGGTATTACTACCGTTCATCCGGATCATCTAAAATATTTTCTCCTAGGATCATTAGTTATATTATATATTTTCTCCTTAGATCATTACTACCGTGCATCCGGATCATCTAAAATATTTTCTCCTAGGATCATTAGGAGGTAGGAGTTTTTCTAACGACTTTGTCTCAAGTCTTTGCAACGCCATTACATAGTGATGTTTGTGGCTGGCATTCCTGAAACTGGTATAAAATATGTGCACTCTAACTAGTGTGACAGACTAAAGTAAGGTTAAAACATTATTTACTACGGAATATAAAAAATAGATAGTTTATTATAAATATTTATTTTCAATAAGTTCCTAAGAGATTATAAAGTAAGAACATGAACTCAAATAAAAAATAGAGTTTAATTGATCTAAAAAATTTATTACTGAAGGAGGCGACTATGTGCACATTAAAACACTTGATATTTTACAAGACCACTTGTACAATATTTACAACACCCGCTTCCCGGTTCTCCTCTGCACCTCATCATAGCATCGTTCACTTAGTATACAGACTGTACATACGTAGTTTGTACAAATTACATTTATTAAACACTAACATTTCTAAATAATTAAAACAATGGAAATATTATTGATCATAATACTTATACAGATAGTGGTATAAGACGTTAATCTCTTAAGTTAATACTTATATTATATTATATAAATATGTTTATTGAATTCACTTACCTAATGACTGGAACGAATCATTCAGCCATGACATTACAACTAACACTGATAACTTTGCGTATGTGGCACATAAAGTTATGTCTACATTTAACGTACCTAGTTCTATGTACTCCCAACCACGAAACACAGAACACTGACAGATACCAGAACATTTCATGACTTGACTATAATTACATCTACTGTAGAACGATCGGCCCTCGTACTCGATGGTACAGAGACGGGACAATGAGAGATCCGGTTCGCCTATAGCGAAACTTTGTAAGCTAACATACATCCCTACGTAGTCATAACACAAACATATCAACAACACCCTAACGCCAGTCACGAATAAAGTAAATTACATTTTCATACAACACTTACAATAATCAACACCCAGTAAATTAAAATACTCAATAAAAATCATGCGCTCAAAGCACGGAATCTAAACAACACGATCCTAATATAGTACCAAATCATTACATCCATATCAAAGTGTTTAAAAAAATTACATACATCAATATACTTAAAAATATTCTACGAATTCATCAAGTTCATTATTCATCAAGTTATTTACATTATATATACTTTTTTTATTTCCACGTGATGGAATCTCGATTACAAAATCATTATAAAATATCATTAAAATTTAATGTCTAAGCTAAAACAAATCACAGTAACAAGGTAATGATCGACGAATTAAATAATGTGATGTTAGCTCATGCGAAATTTGTGCGTAAAAAAAATATATAGAAAAAGCGTGAACACTGTAACCAGAAGTTCAATGATACGGCAAAGACATCTAAGTTATTTTCTTCAATTTCAATACACACGCGTCGGAAGACAGTGAAGTGTGATTTTGTTGCTTTTAATTTTTCCTTCATTTAAGACAATGTTCATAATTTATTATTCGAATCGAAACATAATGTAAACACTTCGTAAGATTTATACATCGAGCACATAACCAGTTAGAGTAATAATGTGAACCATAAAATTCCGAAACTGGTCAGTGATTTGTCACTGAAGTAATAGCAGTTCGACCAACCAGTGGTCTGTATGTCCCATCGGCCAATCATCCACCAAGGGCCATCAGTGGGCCAATCAGAGCTCAGAACCGGGGCGCAGCGACGCAGCACAAATTTGGTGGAATTTGTTTTGCTACAAATCACAACATTACCACTCTATTCCGGTTATATGGTCGATAGATTTATATTACGTTCCATTATTACATATAACTACCACTAAAAGCTGTCATGGTTCCCGGAGAGGGGATATTGCTTTACAAATAATGCTACGAATATCAATATAGAAATTACACTAACGATGAATTATAACAGGTATCCTGTCCTTATATTTTCGTTTCCAATCTCTTGGGTGCATCGCTTATGATTTAATAAAATAACTGCAAACTGTGGCAATGACGTGAAGTTTTACTGTAATTTTAATGGTAATATATTTTTACAATGTGATGTTAACTCGCGATCACAACTGAACTGTCGTCAAAGCTTACAGTTGGTACATAATGTCGCAACCATGTTTAACATTTAACATTTATCATGACTATTATTAATATTAAGCTCTAATACGGGGTTTATAGTTTATTTATAATTACAGGATACTCAGCAAAGTCAGTAAGCATATACAGCGAGAGGATGTGATATTTCACATAATATACGATACGGTATGTAGAAATAATTCAAGAGAATGTCAAGTAAAAAAACTTATAAAAATGTAAAAGCAATAAATTGATAAATAATTAATGATTGAAAATGTTTAAATCAGACCGAATAAAAAAATATATTTTAAAATGGTAACGAGACGTATTTATGCCTCGTGCAAGGGCTTGAGCGTTGAAACAAAAGTAAATAGACTAGATATATCTCCTAAGAAAGTTGATTTTCTTAAGATTGTGTCATCAATATGCATAATATTATTTTAGGACCATCAAATATATGTACAATAGGCGCAATAGCGCATACACATGTACCATATTATTATCAGATTCTTAAATATCCTAATTTATAATTTGATTATAATTTTATCGTGATTATTTAATTACATCGTGAGATATTTTAAACGACAATTCATTAAATATTTATTATTTACCTGATCTATAATAATTAATTATTGGATTTGACATTATTCCTAACGTTTAATATAGAGCTTATAGATAATATTTTACTGTAGGATGGTAATGTTATATTAAATTAGCAAATATATGATTTATAAATATAAGACCTACTGTCTTCTATAATATGTACTCATTTGTAGGCGGTTGCAGTATAACTAATTCGACTACGTTAATAATATTTATGTTCAAAAAAATTATTGCTATAGATAAATGCATGTAAACGCTATCAAATTAATTGTTGTCGAACAATATCGTGGAGTAATGGAACACATATTAGTTAAAAACTGTTACTGGCACAGGTAAGCGTCCACATGTCCGTATCGTACGTATCCCATCAAACGAATCCTAGTATTCTTTGTATGGAAGTTATACAAGTGTGTCCACTGATCCCCATCGTACGGATCGCACCAAGTGTATACAAAGAAACTATGATCCGTTTGATGCGATACGTGCTATGCGTAAGATGCGGATATATGGACGCTTACCTTACATACCTAGTCGATAGTCTCGATGTTGTTCAGTTGGCCAAGTCTTTTGTACTGAAATGCCTAACGTTCGTATGAAACACATTATTACTCAATCAGTAATATTACTTTTAAAAGCGGTGAAGAAATTAATTTTTAAATTAATATACGTTTTAAAATATGTAATACAAATAGTAGAGTAACACCACCGCATTATTAAACAAGAATAATGCAAATAATAATCCCTCAGGGCTTCAAACGTTTTCTGCGAAATTAAATACGTATTTAAAAAATATGTTTTCGGCCAAGAAATTTGTGTGGAATTATTTTTGCAAATCGGTAACTGTTTATATATATATAAGATTTGTACACAAATGCAGAGGTATTAGACAAAAATACATAATTATTCTAAAGTTTTTTTTTTCTTTTTCCAAGTGTATTTGACATTTTCTCTATTTTTGTACTTTTATTTTTCAATCTTTTTGAATTGTACATATAAATAATTACATTTTGACTTGATTTGTATAGTTTTAAGAGCATAAGGGGTCAAATTATGTCAAACGTTAAGGGAGAGGGAAGGAGGGGATCGACGAATTGTGACTATCTGACAAGGGGTCGTAGAGGGTCAAGATTATGTGACGTCCCATAAGACTACTGTGAACTAATAAAAAAACGAAATCAAAAAACAATTTAAACCATAATAACACTAATTTCGGAACAGCTGTTTTAATATACCAATTTATTTATGTAAAAATTGAAAAATATGTGACGTCACACTAGGGAGAGGCGGGTCTGATACATGTGACCATGTGTGACAAGGACGAGGGATGGTCCAAATATCATGAACTTCGTGTGACGTAATTTATTGATGGCCCATAACTACAATTTTCCGTCACTTAAAACATATGGCTATTTTAACAATTTAAACAGTACATTATGTGCACGCCTTTGGAATGCAAGCCCTTTGTAAGAATAACTCTATTAGTTACACTTTTTATTAATCGTACAAACTCAAATGCGAATTATTGTCTCGCGCGGATTATCAAGCCTATTCTAAACAAATTTCTCTAGTATGTGCTCCAGTACTTATCAATTTCAATTCATTATAATAAATTGTGTCATTTACGACATTCATTACAACAAACAATATAAAATATACCAAAAGTATTTAATAATCATAAGTCAAAGTAGACAAATTCAAGATGCACTTCCAATCATTCTAATATCCTTAAAACAATTACTTATTGCTTTTTTGTACACATCCTTTTATTTATAACACATTTACATAAAACTAATTATCAATATGTATTTGAATTTGAATGTAAAACGTACAGGCAGTTTTCACGCAAGTATTTTTTTTTTGTTTCAAGCATTTAATAACCTTAAATATTAAGAAATACAGTACACTAGTAGTGTACAATTAATATTATGCCACTCTTGGAAACTTCATTGCGAAAATGCCTTTTTAGCAAAACAGTTATTATAGAAATACTATTAAGTGTATATTTTTTTAATAAATTTATTTCAACTTTTGAATAACTAAAGTATGTCTGTACGGTCCTTACTTTTGAACTTTCGTGCTCCGAATACAATTAATTTTCGCCCAAAGTTGGACTTGTATCAGTGTTGAAATACGAAAGTTTAGACGCTTGTATTTTTTTAATGTATAATTTTTTTACGATTTTGGGTACATACAGAGACATAACGACGAGATCAATTTACATTATCCTTAGTTTTTCATGGTCAACGACAAACATTGAAGTATGGAAAGATGAGCGACTTGTGTAACCTTAAGTAATGAAATTTACTCGAGTGTACCAAGAGTGACATATAAATAATTTATGTTATTCACTAACCGCCTTAACACAAAGACAAAAAGCTAAACTCAATCGTACAAAAGCAACGTGAAGCTTTTCATTCGAATTATCTGAACAACACAAAGTATCTCAAATAAATACTTTATAAGAGATTTCGCGTATCGCGTACTATGTATATTTTCTTTTCAAATATTGCAAAAATACCAAGCCATGGATTGCCTGATTTATACGAAAAAGTAAGATATGTAATTAAAGACACAAAGTACATTTTGTACTACTTATACGTTCACATTATTGCAGATTAATATATATCTAAGAGGTGTGCAGATTTTGCTAATGTAAATATATGACATTGCAGCATTTTAATAAAATTTATTAAAAAACATACGCGGCGCATAGCTAAACCACGCACTTAAATTTATGTACCGCCTGTAGTTCTACACTGTTTTTTGTTTTCATTTAAATTAATAATTTTTAATATTAATTTCGTTTAAATAACTCGTGATACAGCTATTTTAATAATATGCAACCGCCTCCATATTGTTAAAACTCTAAAAGAATAACTTCCTCTTACAAACAATTATATTTACAGTTGTATATAATATTTTACACAAAGTTTAACATTAAGGAATATACACTTAAAGCTAGCACACTCCAATTAGGTCGTCCGACCTTGACTACCCGATGAGTATTGCCAAATATTGCACATAACATGTGGAAACATATTGTTTTAATGAATAAATTTGCCTGACAACATTTATTTATTCTAAAATTCGCAAAAAATATTTTTTATCCTTAAAAAATATTTTTTTTTCAAAAATGATATGCAAATACAGATGAAGAAAAGCTACATCGTTTCAAAATTTTCTTTTTCGAAAAATTGCTTTGTTACATTACACTTAGATTTGTTCAAATACATACGGTTAAGCCAGCATATGCAGTGTATGGTGCATTGTAATTAAAGGAACAGTCTGTAAAAATGAGATTACGAATACTTATGAAACAAAAATCATGCAATCGTGTTACATCACTTTTGTTGTGTTTTAGATACATTTTTTTTTTGTAATTACCACACTAATGCCCATACAGCTATAAAATCAGACGCCCGGTATGTAATAAAAACAATAGATAAAAATATTTGTTCAATAAATTAAATAAATAATGGCTGGCATCGTATTGGTAGTTGTGGTTCAAAATAAAGTTTCAGTTCTCAATATATTGAAATTTAGATCAAAATCAGCATAAAAGAAATTACTTAATTAATTAATTATTATTGTAAGTGAATAATGAAAAAATGTTGTGTATTAATTGTTTCATATTGCCAATTGTAGTAGAAATTATAGTGTAAACCAGAGGCATGGCTTATATTTTTTTTCTAGTCCAGCTAAAAATATAACAAAATAGCAATGACAACTGTTGTTACAAATAAAAATCAATAAAATATTTAAAGCTCCTTTGTGCCATTGGCATATCATGATGTGAATTGCAGTGGAATCAAGTCAGTATTAATTAAAAAATACGAATTATAATATTAAATTAAATACATACATATCCATGAATTAAATTAGTTAAATAAATCTAGCATACAATATGTGTAAAAAATTGTGATTATATATTTCCTTGCAAAATTGAGATTATAGCTAATTTATTGTGACAGTTTTCAAAAAAAGTTATGTGATTATTTAATTTTTTAATCTCGTTTATTGTCCCTGATGATCTTTGTATTGAAAACAATTAAATGTTAATAAATTAATTAACATTTAATTGTACTGAAAAATACATAAGCGTCAAGAATATTAATTAAATTATGTTTCATTTCAATCTAAATCTCAAAGTTCTGCTTTAAACTTTAGCTTTTTTTGTACCAATACCTTACCAACCTGTGATGTCTACTGTGATAGAGCAGTATAAAAACAAGTCACTTAATATTTTTGTTATAATGAGATTCCATGTGAGGCACCAAGTAAAACAGTAACATTAACAAAAATATAAAATTTTATGTTATATTAATATTCACTTGTGCATAATTAATGCACAAACTTAAAATTTATGTCTAAGAATAACTTTAAGTTAATCATTGAGCTTTCCATTTATACAAATAAATAATATGATCAAATACATTAATAATAATGGGTAATTGTTAAATTAAAATATATGTACAAATATTGTTAAATTAATTGCTGTACATTAGAGATTTGCGATTGCCTTAAAATATTACAGAGTCCAAATTTACCTCCTAGAACGTGGTTTATATCACCTCACTTCACAATGTTTATTAACGGTAACGGGCAAGGTAGAGGCTGACGGTTTTGTCGTCGCAGAAGCGTCTGCTGAAGTTCCATCCACCGACACGTTTCCCGTGCCAGCCTCTTTCATCACGTACCCAGAACCTTGCGAGCTTCGCGCAAGTTTTAACCGAATAGGAGTCACTTTATCAGTCCGGACCTTACGCAAAGCGGAGGCGGCGTCAGAACTGAAGGGAGGGTCGATGGCTAGGGGGTCACGCGCGGTGGGGTCGTAATGAAACGGGTCGATCGCACTCCCACCTTCACCCCCTTGCTCCTTCCCTTCCTCGTCCTTCGTGCGCTTTATTTTTATCACCAACCTGGTAGCACTTTCACTTTCACTATTTATCACTTGAAGTTTTTCTTTTTCAGTCTTTTTATCTTTCTTCTTTTTCTTCCTTTCACTTTTATCGGGCTTATGCTTGCTAGTCTTGCCAGATTCTTCCTCTTCAAAATCGGCCATAACCATCCGCCTAAACTTCATACTCTCGCGCTTTATAACATCAAACCTAGGCGCGGGTACGGCCTGAAGACGTTTCTTAGGAGGACGAATTTGGGATTTTTTATTTGAAGAAGTTGATGTATCTTCGTTGACTGGTTGAAATATATTCGAACCAAACTTAATTTTCAATTTCGGTGCAACTGGACTCGACCGACCGGGTTTTGTTGAGACGCGGCCCCGGCGCTTATGTGCTTGATTTGAGCTAGTAGTAAAAGTAGGTATTTTAATATCTTCAGGTGGATCAGTTTCGTCGTTCATACTAACTTCCAAGTGCCGCAGCTCGCGAGATAAACCACTAGTAGTTTTTCGCTTTTTCTTTTCAATCGGTGTATCACATATTTTGTAATCTTCTCTTGTCGGTATGCTGGTCATAGATGCTACTGCTTTTGGAATTGTGATAACCGCGCGCGCTAAAGGCTGAGGTGCGGCAGGAGGCGGTATGGCTCCTATCGTGGAGGTGTTTCCTGGATCATCCATGTTCATGTCTTGAGTACAATACTGACGTAATAATTCTTTTTTACGCATTCGCATCTTATTAGCAGTGTTACACGATGCATTTAATATACTCGTCGTCGGCTCATGAATTGGCGCTGGAGGCTGAGGAACTACGGGTTGAACAGAGCTTGTAGAATAATTTGCATCCAAAAATGGCCCCTTGATTTTTACTTTTAATTGGTTCCTTGAATCACTTAATGAAACTTTTGGTAGTTGTGGTGTAAATATCTCTTTAGCCGGCTCGACACATTCGTGTGTCGTCGCTGTTGATGGAGAACCCGTTCTCGGCTTACTCGCCATTAGAGCACTGTGTAGCTGTTTCTCTGCATCTTCGTCTATATCTATCAATTGTTGGTCAGCTGTACCACTCGCAAACGCAAGCAAACTGAAAGCATCGCTGGCAACTGGTGCAGGGTTGTCGAAGGGATTATAGGTTCGCATGTCAACCGGTCCAGGTAAAACCGGTTGCACCTGGGAAAATCCAGCGCCACGATCAGGATTCGCCTTATTTGCAGTAGATTCTGTTGAATCTGAGTTTTCAGGACTATTTAATTTTTGGTCTTTCGGGTCATTAGTTGATCTCTTGCTTGGTGGTGGAGGACTTACTACTCGTGGAGATTGCGATGAATCCTTGTAGGAATGTTCTGATTTTCTGTCATCTCTAGTATCACTGGATTTTCTTCTTTCTCTAAGTGCTTTTATACCAACACCATCATTTGCCATTTCTTCTTCAAAATCGTAAACCGATCCCGCCAGTTTACTTTGTATTGAATTCTCCATAAAATCGACAGGAGGATAAGAATGCACTCCTTGCCCTCGGCTTTTAGACCGACCGCGACCTCGTTGATTCCGATTATTTCTGTTAGTTGAGCGTTTAGTACCCTTTGGAGGGTCAGATTGCTTGGGCGAAATTCCGGGGCTTTTGCCTGGCGATTTACTAGAAAATTTACTGATAGGTTTTGTTGGCTTAGTAGGCGATTTAGAATCTTGAGGATGTAAGTTTAGCACCGCCTCGCTACTATCAGTGGAGATTTTAGTGGGGGCTCTTGTATTACTTGAATCGTTAAATGAATCAACACTAGGGCTTGATACTACATGTATTGATAGCTTATCGCTTCCAGTAACATCAATGTCATCTCTTGGAGAATCTAAGATTTTCGGAGTTGGTGATGCTATCATTGCTGTTGTCAATGCAATATTTTGGGATGAAGATGTAAAGGCTGCAGCGCATAATGGAAACGCTGGTTTGGATAATGGCTGCATTAAAGGGGTTGTAAATGGTAAGCCTGATCCATATATACTCGGGCCTGGAGATGGAAGTGGTAGTTGAGACGAAGCGCAAGCTCCTGGTGCAAAAAATTGCAATGAAGTAATTGGATTCGAAAACGGAGAAGCATCAGGTGGACAGCTTGTATATTGATTTAAAGACATAGTTGGTTCAACACGGCATGAATACGCTGGTATTGGTGGGTATGGATCAATTTCTGGCAATACAGGCCCTTGTCGTGATTCTACGTCAATGTGGGATTTCGTGTCAGTTTTCTGAGAATATATAGACATGTCAGAGTTAGTGCTTGAAGCAGACGACCGACGTGTTGTTATTTTGCTCTCCCTCCATTTAGAATCATTACTAACATATGGAGACGATATTGTTGCACAGTCTGAATGTATTACAGAGTTATTGTTGTCATAAGTTTGATTATCTTGTGTTAAATCTTGCTCGTTACTTATAATAGAATTATCAACGACTGATAGAGATTGAGAGTCATCGCTTTGTTTTGATAGTGATATCGTGTCTCCAATTTCTGAAGCAGAATTTATTGATAACACTGTTTTTGGTTCTTTTACTTCATCAGTGTATGAGAGGTCGTATTTTTCTTCGTGAATATTTTCTAGGCGCGATTCAGTGGCTGGCATGGATATATCTACCCATTTTTCACTAAGGCCCGCTGAAAGTGGTTGTTTTTCTTTGTTTTCGAAACTATTATTGGATGGCAAAACGTTGGTAGACTCGTCTGGATCGGGGGCAGTACTTGTAGAATTTTCCTCCTTCATATGTGATTGATTATCACCTACTAATTCGGATTCATTGTCTTTTTTGTCAATTACATTTTCCTGATCAATTTTAGGTACACTTTGAGCGACTGTACTATCATTTTCTACTAATGTCTTCTCTGCATTTGCTGTTACATCATCTGAAGTGGGTGTTTCTGCTGGCGCTTTTTTATTAATTAGTTGAACTCTAAGCCTATCCACGAGATTAAATGTTTCCTGTACACCTTGTTCCTTAGAATCTTCCTTAAAGAAAATCTCCGAGTAAGACGTAAATGGTTTCAACATTTCGTCATGATTAAATCCATCATCTACTGCCAACATGTCAAATTCGAATAACTCATTATCTTTTGATTGAGGTGAAAACATAGCTCGATTAGGAAACGGATTGACAGCTGATGGTATTTTAGCACTTTTGGAAATCTCTACACCTTGAACGTTACTGGCGTCTTGGGTAATAAATTTCTTATCGGGATCGATTATAGAACGCTTTCTTATATTTCGAGCTACTGGATTATCCACTTCCATAGGATCCATAGTTCTCGCGTCCATTGGAGTTTTTGGCGATTTAATCATAGTGTTTTCGTTAAGATTAGCTTGTATTTTTGCTATCATCTTTAAACTGCTTTTATCAGCGAAATCACAGTCTAATGATTTATCTTCGGTCATATATTTTTCATGGTCTCCAGGTTTCTCAACAGGTGGAGGATGAACTTTAGGACTAGGAGCTTTCGGTAGCCAATTTTTACCAGAATCTGTAAATTCTTCGGCTATAGTAGGTGGTGTTATTCTATCCTCCAATAAATCGAGAGCAACAGGTGGCTCTTTATCAGAAACGTTTTTCACTGGCGGTGATACTATTTTAGCATCGACTATTTGAGAGTCACGTCTGCTTCGGCGCCTTACATTCACCGGAATAGGGTCACGTATTTCCTTTACAGGAGAAAATAATTTCTTCTCAGATGTGTCTCTAATACTCATTCTTCTATTAGCTACAGCTTTTTGTTTTAAGTCTGTACTTTTTCTGGGACTAGTTCTAATAATTGCAGCAATTTCAGAATCACTGTTTTTAATTTTTTCTTTGTCCTCAATAGTTTTTATAGGTTTTGTGACTTTCTCTTCAATTTTTGGTACTTCAATTTCTTCTTTTACCTCTTTCTTTACCTCCTCGTCCGTTTTCCGTTTCGTAGCTGCAGATTCAATGGACTGGCTGCTCTCTTTGGAAGTCTTAGTTGGTGTAGAGGTGTTTCCGGAGTCGTCTTTAGACGATTTTCTCTGTCGGGTATCAGACTTATTAAGCATATTTCCGCTTGAAGCAGTGCTTCTGGTCCGAGCACGTGTGGCAGCACGCGTGTCATTGGATCTGATTGGTTCCTCTCTTTCAACAGCCGATGGTGGTACCCCAGGCTCGGGTCCCCGTTCGGAAGTTTTAAGCTTCTTGTCTGGGGCCTTGCGAGGGGAGGCATCACTTGAGATGCTTTTGCCTTTTCGGCGTCTTCGTGGACGCTTTGGTGAGGGACTTCCAGATCCAGACCTTGTTCCTTTAGAGCTCTCTGAATCACTTGAGGCACTAGTTGAAGACAGTGGTCTTGACACCTTGTCAAGAAAGGGCAAGTCCACTGTAGGTCTAGAGCCGGGTGGAGAAAACATGGATGGTGGCCTTGGAGCTGGTTTTATCTCACGAGCTTTTGCAGTAGGTTTCATACTAGGTTTTTCTTGTTCTTCATCAGAACTTGAGGATGAAGAGTAACTGCTGCTACTTGAGTTTGATGATGAGCTTGAACTTTCCTTCTGGGGTGATTTTTTAGGTTTAGCGTCATCCATTTTAGGAGGTGTTTTAGTCACGTCTATCTTTTCAGCTTCCTTCTTCTTGTCTGTATCAGCATTTTCTCCAACTGGTACTTTAGAACCTAATCCACTTTTAATGTGTGCAGCAGCCTTTTTAGCTGCTTGTCTTTGTGGTACATAAGCTATGGGTTCTTTCTCGAGTTCTTTGGATGTTTTCTTCTTTCCAGTTTTCTCCGGGCTTTCTTTTACCTCCTTGCCTTTAGACTTTATCTTTGGCTTAGTTTTAAGATCATCACCACTTACTTGCTTCTCCACATCGTCCTTCTTAACGGATGTTGTGGACCTCATATTCTCAGATGCTTTCTTTGCAGCTTGTCTTTGTGGAACAATTAAATCTGTAGGATCTTTCTTCTTAGCAAATTTAATATTCTCTTTATTCTTGGCCTCGTCATCAGATCTTTTAGCTTTGATGGGAGGCTTTTTCTCTTTGTTAGATGGTTTTCTACCCCTTTTCTTAGGGCCAGGTTTTTCTTCAGTTGCAGGTGTTTTCTTCTCTGGTTGAGTTGGTATAAATTCTTTCATGGCTGCCTTTGTTCTTGGCAATGACTGTTGAGAATCATTTTCATGTGGTGACTTTTCAATTTTAGATTTCTCTGATTTAATTTTGTCGGACTTGAGTTTATCACACTTATTATGATTCGACTCTAGTTTATCAGTAGCACCTTCACTACTATCGGAATATATATCAACGGGAAACTTATTGTTTCTTGTTGTTCTTATTGTTATTAGATCATCACTGTCAGTTCCAGAATGGCCTGTTTTACCAGCTGCAGCCATTTCTTTCTCCATTTGTTGTAGAGTTTTACTACGCGTTCTATCTTTCTTTGCTCTTAATTTAATTCCTTCTTCTTCACTGCTACTCTCTACGACAGCTTTAGATTGAGGTACCTTCTTTTTCTTCCTCTCAGCCTTAGTAGGGGATTTTTTACCTCTTCCTTTAGGCGAAACCTTTTTCTTGGGTGATGAAACTGGTTTCTTAACGTCTTCATCAGTGCTAGACCCAATAGTACGCCCACGATATTTTGTAGAACGACTTATTTCGCCCGCACTTTCTTCACTTGAGAGGCCACTATACATACTACCACTTCGCCGGGAACCATTGACATAATGCTTTTTATAAGGATTTGCAGATTTACAACCTCTAACGAGACCATTACGATCTTTCTTTTTCTCATCACTGGACTCTTGTGGTGCTATGCGAGCTAATAGATCATCAAAATCGTTTTTATGATCTGGAGCATCTGGATGCGAGTACAACCGATCATATATTGAAGGGCCATGATTAGCCTCAATTATTGCAGACAGGTCAGGACCAGAAATTGATGGATCAGAAGAAAGCACTGCCACTTGTTTATGAAAAGTCTGTTCTCTCATGCGAAAGAATGAACGGGATAGTTTTTCTCTCCTACTGACCATATAGCATAAGTTACGAACTCTTTCTAAATCTTGCCTTAACTGGACAAACATTTTCATTTTATCCAAGTCTGCTTGCTCTTGACGATGTGTTAAAAGTTCACTATCATCAGATTTGGGGGGTAGCAAGGGACGATTATGACCAGCTCGCCTCTTTAGTTTCCAATAGTTATAAATATAGTTTATAGCTTCTTGATCAACGTCTAGTAAATGTGAACTAATATCTTTTACACTGACATGTC
This sequence comes from Helleia helle, assembly GCA_963853865.1. Taxonomy (NCBI): domain Eukaryota; kingdom Metazoa; phylum Arthropoda; class Insecta; order Lepidoptera; family Lycaenidae; genus Helleia; species Helleia helle. Next base: position 15,937,617 of record OY971420.1, read on the forward strand.
GATCAAATTCTCCTTCAATTTCTTGAAGCCGTGCTGCTCGAGCCTGTGTTTTTTCTTCTGAAGTCATATCCTTACGACGCTTTCTCTTTACTTCTTCTTCTTCAGAACCAGATCCAGCACACTTTTCTTTTTTGGAATTGACACTATGTTTTTGACAATATGAACGCAATTTTACACCATCATCAGCATTTTCATCTTCAATTATTGCACGCATTTCGAGTCCATGTTTAAATGCACATGTTACATGATATGCAGTTTTGCAAGTCTTTACTGAACACTGTATACAGGCACCCTTACGTTCACGACAAAGTATACACACTAAGGACCAACGTGATGGTGGTATAGATGTTATTTTAGTTATAGGTTCCATCTTTTCTGCACAACCAATGGATACTTCTGGGATCCATAAAACACAGCTGACATGTGCCCATTTATGTCCTGAAGGAGTGCATTTCATGGCTCCACCAAGATTAGGACACAGCACACATGTAGGCCTCACACCAGCTCCACATGGTCTGCATAACCATTGACCTGTAAAATAATACAATAAATAAAGATAATATGAAATTAAAATAAATATATAAAAATTATTTAAAATGGCATATTTGCCATGTTTATAAACATAAATAATTAAGTAATGAAAATAACCATGTTAACTTAAAATCATATATAAATATGTTTAAAAAAAATAAGGATTTCTCACATTATGAATACATACATATAATATAATACATATTATTAATAAAATATGATAAATATGACAATTATTAATATAGTATTAACCAAAATTTTTATAAACATATTAAAGTAAACTAAGTAAGTGCTATTTCTGCAATTTTTTATTATTTTATGGAACAAAGTATAACATTGTATTACTTATTAATCATTAAAAAAAAATTAATCTAAAGAATATGCATCAGAAATTATCATGCAACTTACCATCTGGAATGACAGTAATTCCATAGCAGGCTTGATGCACGCAAATGTTACAGGAATCACAAAACACCATTTCATTTCCATCTTCAGAATCTGGTGATCGGCAAACATCACAAATAACATTTTCATCATATTCTATACCGAGACCTTCTTCTGACTTCATTATTGCTTGAATTTTGTCCCATGTTCGAACCTGAGAAATGCAGATTATTTTAACAAACGGAGACTGACATTGTTAGTAGTAGTACATATAAATCATTTATACAATACTAAATGAAAAGAGACAAATTATTTGATAATTAATATAATTGAATAGTCACAGTTGGTAAGGTCTGAAAGAAATCTCTTTAAGACTACATATCAAAATCAATTAGAATTCATATTTAAGCGGACTCGATATTCCATATATTAGCAAGGCACCTGCTGTCCAAACCACAAATACAAAACTTGTCTTGTAAACTCTTTTCTATTTACCTCATACAGAACATTTTAATTTTATTTTACTTTATATATATGGGATATACTATAATGTACAATTTGAAAGTCCCAGCAGTATACGTGTAATGATAGTTGATACATCATATAACTAGCTGTTGCCCGCAGCTTCGCCCGCGTTATCTTAGATTTACAACCATATTAGGCATATTTAGAATATACTATTCCACCATACATTGTCTGGCGGAAACTCCGTCCGGCCCCCCGCGCGGCTTGGTCGAATCACGGCGACGCATTATTTTGATTCTGCTATATCTCCTAAGGTATTCATTTAATTTCCATGGTGTAAAGGGAAAAAATAATCTTCATGAAATTCTCAATCTACATAGGCTGCACTAAAAGTATCGGGAATGGAATATTTCCACTGTTCCTGTCATATTAAAATCTTTTTAACTCCTTGGTATTAAAAATCGAATACCATTTATTTATTTAAAAAAAGATTCTCGGTCTTGTCACAAGGTTTTGTCAAACTTGTTTAGTCGTTGAGAAAATGGAATTGACTCGAGAAAATTCTAGAGCGATGATTTATTATGACTTTAGAAGTGGTTTAACAAAAAAACAGTGTGTTGACCGGATGATTTCTGCATTTGGTGATGAAGCCCCATCCAAAACCACAATTTATCGCTGGTTTACTGAATTTCAACGTGTACGTGTCAAGCTCAGTGATGATCCCCGTCAAGGTCGTCCAAAAACTGCAGTCACCCAAGAAAACGTTGATGCTGTGCGTAAGCTGATTGAGGAAGATCGACATGTGACATACCGCGAAATTCAGGCAACTTTAGACATTGGCATGAGTCAAATACAAATAATCTTGCATGAACAATTAGGTGTAAAAAAGTTGTTTTCCCGATGGACACCGCATTTGCTCTGTGAAGAGTATCCAAAAAAAGCGGCTCGCGTTACTTGGTGCGTCAGAACTCTCGAAAGATTCCACGCAGGATCCTCAAATGCTGTATACAACATCGTATCAGGTGACGAATCCTGGATATACGCGTACGAACCCGAAACAAAAAAACCAGTCACGAGTTTGGGTGTTCGAAAATGAGTTAAAGCCAATAAAAATTGTTCGCTCACGGAGTGTTGCAAAAAAAATGGTGGCCACGTTTGTCTCCGAAACCGGCCATGTTGCGACTATTCCTCTTCAGGGACAAATAACGGTTAATGTAGAATGGTATGATACCATTTGTTTGCCACAGGTCGTTTCTGAACTCCGTAAAGAGAACTGCAACCGCCGCATCATCCTCCATCACGACAATGAGAGTTCTCACACCGCGCACAGAACAAAAGAGTTTTTAGAGCAAGAAAACATAGAATTATTAGACCATCCGCCGTACAGCCCCGACCTAAGCCCTAATGATTTCTATACTTTCCCTAAAATAAAGAATAAATTGCGGTGTCAGAGATTTTCATCGCCTGAAGAAGCTGTGGACGCCTACAAAACGGCCATTTTGGAGACCCCAACTTCCGAATGGAATGGTTGCTTCAATTATTGATTCCATCGTATGGAAAAATGTGTCAAATTTCGCGGAGAATACTTCGAAAAGCAATAAATATATTTTTAAATAGTAATGTTGTGTCACTTCCTTGATTCCCGAAATTTTCAGTGCCGCCCTCGTAACTGACGCATTTAAAATGATAGGGATTTATACCGCATTTGTGTAAATACCTTTCCAATTACCGCTTTATAATTGCCATTTTTTTCAATATTAAAATGGATATAGTAGGTATGTTACCCTAATCCGATGAAGCATTAGGGCCTTCGGGCCATTAGCATAGATCCCTCCGAAAAAGGTATGGTATCCTTAAGAGATAGACATATGCCATAGCGGACTTTTTTGTAGACCTTTTTAAGTTGTACCATAATGTAAACCTAAACCATTATTTTGATCTATCCGATAGGGTTCAGCCAGCGTTTGCAATGTAAGCGCAAAAAAATGTGTTTATTTACGACTTCACATTAGAAACCTCTAAAATTATCAGTGTTTATCTACTTTATTATGCATGTATATATAAACAATATATATGAACTTTCCCTCTGAATCACTCTATCTATTAAAAAAATTGCATCAAAATCCGTTGCGTGGTTTTAAAGATCTAAGCATACATACATACAGACAGACAGACGCGGGAAGCGACTTTGTTTTATACTATGTAGTGATATATTCAATAATTTGTCTGTACCTATTCAAATAGTTACTTGAAACTTATGTCATTAGATAAAGTGTCTTACTTACCTCCAAATACTCAAACGAATCTCAAATTTAAGACGTACTTAAACTCATGCTACGACGTGTCAGATTCAAAGAAAAAAAGAGGGACAACACGAGTTTAAGTACGTCTTAAATTTGAGATTCGTTTGAGTATTTGGGGGTTAAGCCCATAAAATAAGTCCAAATGATCATGCCTTGTGGAACAGTTTTATTCATCATCATCATCAGCCTCTATCCGTCCACTGCTGAACATAGGCCTACCTCAATGAACGCCAAAACAGTTTATTATAAACACATAATTAGTGATAGTGTAATCAAACTAAATAGATCAATGATTGTATCAAATCGAAAATAATAATGTCTTAGTGAATAATAATTAATAGTGATGTAGAAAATAATAATGTGTCAGTGTACGCAACTTACTAATTGTACCGTAACTAAATAATAGTTGCAAAAAAGTAAAAGGAACAGGAACATAAAGGAAGATTTATATGAACTAAGTATGCAGAAGTCTATGCATTAAAAATGAAAAGTTAATTTTTGATTGGTACTTGTTTATCAATGCAATATGAGCCCATTGACATAATACCAAATGAGCATCAAGTCTCAAACAAAATTCACGTCAAAAATAATATAACACTGTAATTTTAAATTATGTTGGTTTATTACATTATCCAATTTTGTTTGCATCTATTAATCAGTGTTTGGAGCTTCGTATAAAAACAGCTTATGAATTTGCTATTGAATTTTATGTGGACATGGGAGCAATGGAATAGATTTATTTTTTATTTATTTTACTAGAGCATATATAAATATGTATACTAAATGTTTCTAAATGTTATTTCTAAAGTATATATATATAGAAACCGTATCACGAAACCAAGCTAGGTTTCGTGAGAGGTAGGACCGTGCTGCTATGCAGCGGAATTGGCCCATATTGCTCATATAACACCGGCGTGACAAGTGACAGCTATGCTGTCGCGTTTCGTGCGGTCTACTGGCCCATTAAGGGGGATAGGGAAAGGAGGGCCACGCATCTGCATAATGTATGGTCGTCGATAGACGCCAAACCACTTCGACTGCTCGTTTGCCCTCCTATGCTATAAAAAAAGCTAGGTTGAAAATTCCTTGATCAGATTGACAGAGTCTTAGTAATGTGTGTGTGTTACTAAATGTATGGTTTTTTGAATTATAATATGTATCTGTTAATATTTATATTGCTGATTGCTCTCCCCTTTTGTTTTTACTAATTAAATACTATCTTGTGATATTACGTTAAAAGCAGTTTATACATAATTGAAATCTAATACTCAAATTATAGTATATTTTTAATTAGTTCTAAATTATTAATACATTTGATTTGATATAATACATACAGTAAAAATATTTTGTATGGGGATGTGTGTAGTGTATAAAATGAAATTAAAAAAACCATTTTATAGAGTGAAGCATTCGTAGTGACAATGTTTCAATAGCCAGATAAGACTTATTTGACGAATAACCCCGATATCTGTGAAATAAATCTATCTGCCGCTTCATTTGCCAGTTAACTGTACGATTGATAGCTTGACATTGATGACGTATCTTATTAAAAATTGATAACGTTTGAAGTTATTTCTTGTGTTTTATCGAAGTATTATTAATTATTATAAACAAATTATTATGGATATTTTTGATAGTATTAATGATCTCGCTATTGAAGAAGACGCCATAATAAATGAATATATAAATTGGTCTGAAAGAAAAGACAAAATCGTCAGACCAAGGCTTAATCACTTTACGAATTTGAACAATTGTTCAAATTCGTTTGAAATTTCTACAAGTGTAGAAATTTCAAAGGAGTTGAAACAATCTTCTTCCATGTGGTCTCTTCATCCATATTGGTAACCGCATCAGTCTTTTTGTTTTCAACTATTTGTTTGTACTTAGCGACTAAAATTATGTTTTTAAGTTAACATGGTTATTTTCATTACTAAAATTATTTCAACATCATCCTCTATCCGTCCCCTGCTGAACATAGGTCTCCTGCAATGAATGCCATGACAACCAATTCCTTACCACTCGCATCCAACACAGACCGGCCATCGCACGGAGATCGTCTTCCCATCTGGTTAATGGCCGACCAACGCTTCGTCTACCTAAACGTGGCCTCCACTTTTGAACTTTATTGGCCCATCGGCCATTCCTTGTCCTGAGTGACCATCCCACTGCCACTTCAACGATAAGCTCGTTCGTTCTTTGCGCTATATCGGTAACCTTAGTTCACTGGGTTGTCTTCGTTTCGAATCCAATCCGTCAGAGAAACACCCTGTAGCACGCTCCATAGCACTCTGAGCTACGGCAAACTTATGGACCAGTCGTAAATTTAGAGGCCACATTTCAGAACCGTCCGTTCACGGGTATAACGCATTGGTTGAAGACTTTCGTCTTCAAACTCTGCGTTAGTCTCATGAACAACTCTTACAACATTAAAATTTTAAAACAACTTTAATATCAGACAGAGCATGGAACTAAAAAGCTAACAAAAAGTTATTCCTTATATATCCTTAAAATAGTTTTTATATCTGAGTCTAAAAAAATAAACTTGACGCTGTTGACAGAAATAGAATAGAGAAGTCTGTCTTGCTCTATCGCTTGTCTAAGCAATATATTATATTTGTTTCACTTCTCTGAAGCTTAAGTTGCCAAAGTAGAAATATTCAGTTTGAAATATCGGCAAACAATTATTCGTCTGATAAACAGACATATAACTTTATTCATTAGATAGTTATTGAACCATTTATTTGACAATTGAAATATCAACCCTTAGAGATATAACTTTACTATTATAATCAAATTACAAATATAATTTACCATGAATGAAATGTATAATTGATCTCAAGTAAAATTATAATTGAAAACGATAAAACAAATTATTATACATAATGATTTTTTAAGATGGGTCAGTAAGGGCAGGTACTTACCTTAACCGTTATAGTTACAGGAAAAGACGAAAACGTTCCTAGGAGACCATCCATAACTTTTTAAGATATCCTAGATTGCATTCACAGATTTTTGAGAAAATGCAGTTAACGAGCAAAATGCTAAAATCCACAAAAAATATTTTAATGACTATCCCATAGAGTATTTTGATCCCCATACGAAAAACACCAAAAACATTTTGCATACATTTTGTACTGAAAAACGATAAATGGACTAATATTCTTTATCGCCAAACAATCCTATTTCTTTATTATTAATCCTATTAATTAGATATTCTAACACTTACAACGAGGCGGTAGTCTTTGACTGTACCACCTCCCGCCACTGGCTGCAGATCTGCTAGTTTTCCGACCTCGTACCTTTGTGCTTCCAGATACGCACCTGTAAGCACTCTAAGCTTCGAATGGTAGGAACACAGCCAATCTGGATCCTCCGGCGTTCGGCGTGGTCTCGAAAGGAAACAGTCACGCAATGCACGCAACGCAGGTCAATTTCCTTTATTCTTAGATTAATTTTCGCTATTTCTGCCATTATTGTGGTTACTTCTAGGCTGGTCGAAGACTGTGACTGACGTTGGGCTACCTCGCTGACTTGCACGGGCTGGTGAGTATCCATTACCCTGTCAGCTATGAGTGCTAACTCTTCCAAATTACTCGTGGATGTCACGGTGAGCACAGCCTAGACCGACGATGGTAGGTTTCCTTGCCACAATATGTTTAAAGTCTCGTCTTCTATCTTCCCTCTGGCCAGTTCTTTCATTCTTCTTAGCAATTGCCTAGGCTTCTGATCGCTTTTGATTCTTCCAAACATGTTTGGAGAAGGCGTTTTTTTAGGGTTTCGTACTTGTTAACTTCCGGCGGACTACATATGATATCTGCTACCTGCTGTATTACTTCCTTGCTGAGCTTGGCTACGACCATAAAATACCGTGTCTGACGTTTTCTGCGGCGTCAAAATAACCTCAACCTGGTAAAACCAGTCGTGGATTGTCTTGCCAACATTCTGGAATTTTATTAGCCACCGACAGTGTCACTATATTTGAATTATGATCTTCTATCTTCACAGGAGCTGACGCGGATGATGAAGAATTTTGCTGCGCTTGCGAGTACATGATGTCCGCATGTATATTTCACTAGCGCGTCGGTTTGTCGCTTCGGGTCGGTCAGGGTCACCACTGTAGTGTACTGATTATTACTAGCCTCTTCACAGATAGCAGGAGTTAGGACACAAGTGAAACGCTTGGATGTTAGATGCCAACTGTTTATTGTACTTAACTTAAAACTATATCACACATACGTCACACACACAAATACATCTTGCTCGCGTCATCATTCGCACACCTATGTAAGACACACACTGTGATTAAAAGATTCTTCAAGGCCAACTGAAATTTAAATATAAAAACTACGGTAAGACACGTCACAAAAACTCAAAAATAGGTAATCTACGAAATAAATTGCTCAAAATCAACTTTTTCAAAAATTACTTTCTAACTTCTCTTTGCTTATTTTTTTAGGAACAAATAAGGTTGTTGAGCGATAAAGAATATTACGAGATACTCCATATACTTTGTACTAAAAAACGATAATAAACTATAATAAATCATCGTTTTTAGTACAAAGTGTATGGAAAATGTTTTTTGCTATTTCTGACATTTCTAGTACCTACTCATACCTTAAATGGTCCCTGGATAGTCTTTTGATCCCCATACAAAGTAGAATCGATACGATAGGCATAAAAATATTTTTTGTGGATTTCAGCATTTTTTTCGTTGACCGTACATTTTCTTAAAAATCTGTGAATGTAGTTCAGAATATCTTAAAAAGTTATGGATGGTCTCCTAGGAACGTTTTCCTGTTACTATAACGGTTAAGGTACCTCCCCTTACTGACCCGTCTCAAAAATGCAGACTTTATGTTATGATATAATTTTTTTTTTATGTTATAAAAACCCTATTGGAGAAAATTTCGGAACTATTTTCTGTATGGACTATACTGACTAACACAGTAGAAAAGATACAGTAGTGACACCGATCCAGGGTTTATATATATATGCTTAGTTTTTTCAAACACATTTTTTTGTAAAATAGTTGCAGTACATTTTCTATACTCCAAGCAGGTACCATGCTTACTCTTATGCAGAAGGCCCCTGATTATCCCATTTTTAATGAGTTTTAGATTTCACCAAAATATTATGTACATATGTAATTGTACATGCAGTTTCAGGTTTATAAGACATAATATACTGATAAAATTATGAAATGATCAAACTTTATACCATGAAATTGTTTATTTATATTTTTTTTTATGACAACCAAGCAGTCGAAGCCTTATGGTGACTACCAACGAAGATAGACATCCTTACAAACAAAGGTTATGTAAGTGCGCCGCCATCCTTTCACTTACCTCTAATTCTTCAATTACTTTTTCAAGTTGATCTTCAGAGACAGACGGTGCCCCAGCTCTTGCACGTTCTGCATTTAATAATTTCAACCAAGCTGTATCCGTTGCATCTAAGTCGTAGCTGCAGGCAGCTTCAGCTTTAGCTGGCGTTGTGCTTATTACATGCTTGTCTGCTTGGTAGTGGACATCTCTTGTCAAGTGTATGTATTTGTCTTTAGGTCTGAGGTAAAAAAACATAACCTTAGATATGATATATACTTTTATATAAATTAATAAATGAAATTAAATATATAACTTACAACTTGAATTCTTGAAAATCTGGAGGTAGTGGATTTTCGATAATTTTAACTTTGGGTGCTGGCAAGGAATCAGGGTTAACAGGTACTTGAACACCTCTCTCCCAATCCTGTTTCCATGTGTCGGTTATAATCCAATACTCACTTGAAGTAAGTGGCTCCGAGTCAGGCAATTTCATTGCGCTGATGAGATCTTTTCTGAAATTTTGATGTGTTTCCAAATTAGTACCTGCGGTGTATTTGTAAAAGAGTACTCTCCATGCAGCACTTATAATATACGGTAACAATAGGCAAAGAGTAAACTCTTATGTATAGATCAAAATAGGCATATTAACTATGTAGAACTATATTCTAATAAAAATCTAACAATGGTTTAAATGAACTGCAAATTAATCTCTTTTTGTTAAGAAAAGAAGACATTCAATATTTCTAGTTTCATGATTCACTTGTCACTTATATTTTTTCCAACATGATGCCCTCATTTCACTGTAATTTTATGAACTTAAATCCGTTTCGAGGTTTCAAAGGACTGTTTAAATACCTCTTATTGTAAAAAATATAAATCTTATGAAAATGAAAATCTCAATGAAAGTAATAAAAATACTAATGTGAAAAGGGGCTTTAACATTATATGTATGTATGTATGTATATATATATATATATATATATATATATATATATATATATATATATATATATATATATATATATATATAACATACACTTAAACTCATCTTATGAACTAAGCTTAGAAATATTATTTTAAGTATATAAATATATATTTTTGCTATAATATAAAAATATTTTGTTAATGTCCACCGACTGTAATGGTAAGACGTTATTCTATTGAAGTGTAAAAATATCAGACAATATAATACAGAGATGTTCCCCGAGATAGCTTAATCACACTAATGCTTTAAATAAATAGTATACAGAAAAGAATATGTTAATTAATTAGAGTATTTTTTAGTTGGGACAAAAGTGAGTATGCACACTCTACTAATTGTAAATGTATACTAGGTAATAATTATTATTATCAACCTCTTTCTATCCATTGTCAGATATAGGCCTAAAGTATTAATACATAATATATTACATAACCATTAAATAATTTAACACATTACTTACTATAATATACTGCACATAAATATAATTATTTTAATAATGCAAACATTCGCTTTTGAGTTATAACTTAATATTATATTATTAATAAATAATAGCTGCACCTTTGAATGCACAAACAATGCTTAGAATTATATGATTTCTTTTTACAAAAATAGCAAGTATCATTTTTTATCATGTTTATTTAATAAAACATGTAACATATCAATGTGCCCTTGCCTTTCTAAATCATCATCATTACCCTGTATCTATCCACTGACAAAGAATAATTTTATCAAGATAACTAATACAAGTTTACATAAGCTAATAATAATGAAATAATCAGGCACAGATATCAATTGCTAAGATGAAGACCACGGGATGAGAGCAAAACAAGAAATGTGCAAAAAAAAATCATGTGGCAAGACTAAGATAAATATAAACAATCTTTAAAATATTTGTTAGCATGATTCCATGGACCATACGCATATGCGGTATATAAAAGGAGTGTGGTGCATTATGCATGCACTCACAACTACTACTACCAAACTATGTGGATTGCGGCATAGTGCCAACAAAATATTCTTAAAATTGGGTTTCCTTAAAGTAATGCTATATTTATTCAATTGATCAATTTAAACAAGTGTAAGACTTACAATTAAAACACTCATAAAAAATTGCACAGCGTAATTATGTAATATAAACATTTATGATTTTATTTCTTTGTTTTTATTTTAGTTTGATAACAAATTACATACTTTTTTTGTATTCATATTTTATTAGTCTCATTTCATCTAAGATAGAGAAGTCTAAGAAAGCAGGTTGATAATTCCTCTATACCAACTCAAAAATTTTTGTTTATCGCACAGCAAGGGACAATTAATAGATCTTAATATTGAAGATTAATATAACTTTGCTACAAAGTTGAACAATTGAGCAGCACTACATACTACTAGACAATAAATATAACATTTATCATCTGGACCTAATCAACAAATTAACCCTGATGAAAGATTTATTGCAATCTACTTAGTGGAATAATTCTATGAATTGTGCACTTATACACTCTCAAACTAAACAAATGAAATTATTTTCGCAGGGCTATTATTTAAGCTTGCTACAAGGGTAATTCTATAATGGTAATTATAAATTAATAGTATCACATGTATCTTTACATGAATTATTACAGCAAAGGTTTTGGAGTTGTTTAACTCTTTATTATATTGAAAATATTGTATATTTAAGATATAATCTTTAAAGAGTATTAATATATGTTCAAGCACAATCGCAAAGTCAAAACTATATCATATAAATTGTTTACACATCTTAACAACTATTTAATATATACATATAAGCTTATAATAACAAATATATTAACACTAACATCACTGCATTAAAATATTTCACAAGTTATGTGTAAATTTGGGATAATTTTCAAAATGTGTATACACACAGCATCCATATATAATAAGCACACAAACCTGAATAGTTCTGCTGGTGCCTCAGAGGCACTTCTGTTATATATGGATGACATCTTAAGGTCACTGACAGGCCTAAGCTGCCAGAGTGCGTCCTCGGGCTCCGTTCGGCGCCTTTTGGATGAACCCGCTTCATCCCCACGCACCCCAGTCGCTCGTTTAGTGCCTCGCAGCGACATTTTATTTGATTTGTTTCACAACCTACATGTTCACGAACCCTTTAAAGATTTACTCTTGGACCGTGGTAATAGCATTGTGTAAAATGTCACATCATTTACTACATGGTGAAGTTTTAGTTTAAACCCACTGAACAGCAACAGGTTATACCTGAAATTAAGTGATTAAAAAAGATAAGTTACGATTTAAACATAATATTCATCTTTCCATTGAAGAATGCAAAAATATTCGTATAAACAACAGCGCGTAGAGTAATTCAGAGAAATGATGAAAATGTATATATTCGATATCTAAACAGTATGGTCTACATTTTGATGCACATAAATCAACAAAGTAGATGTTTTCTTATCACAGAAAAGAGAATCAAAATGTAAAAAGTATTTTGACGTATAGAACAAATATGTCAACGCATCAAACATAGGCATTGCTTTCATATAATCATAAAGCAATACATTTTTACCTAATCATTAATGGAATGATATACGGAAAATTGCGTTATAAATGAGAAATCACGAGCAGAGGAATATTAGTAAAAATATGATTTGACGTTTCACTATTGCACGGGTAAAATGTATGGCGGGCCTAAGTATTACTCTTTCGACGGTTCTATGGTACTCGGTGCTTAAACAGTATAAACTAACTATTCCCGTATTAATTGAAAAGGCAATCCCCTAATATTTCAAATAAACTCACTTAAAACACAAATAAACTGTAATATTTCCATAACTAAAACCCTTTTCCGTGAATATTTATCACACGAATAGTCTCCATTGAACTACATAACAAAATTGACAACATAGATAGCAGCACTGTTTTGTTGAGACTGACGTGAGCCCTACGCATCATTTTCTTTCTCTACATTTCGACATGAATTATAGATTGATGTATAAATACATACATTATACTATAACACAACTTGATTTCACATATCTATATTGACAAAATATCGTTGCGATGTGTATTAATTTACGTACATTTTCTGTAACAGTCATTTGGCGCCATTGATCCGAAAATCACTTTGGTCACGTGACTATATACGAATCACCAACGCAAGCCAAATAAAATGGCTAAAACGCACATCGAGTTCATATAATGTCATTAGTTTAGAAAAGAACTTTCCACTTAACATATACATTGAGGCCAGACAGTTCGTTAGTTAAAACCTGGTTAAGCTAAACACAAACACAAATTTAATAAACATCTGGGCGGTTAGAAATAACACAAATTATCGGAATACAATACAACATGAATTCCAGAGAGATATCAATAACAAGCTACAAAATTTTGTCACTAGTTGGCGCTTTCACAAAAAAAAATCATCAATATGTTGCCCTTATAAAATATTACAAAGTATATAATAATAACTACTTATTAATTATATTTTAATAAATAATGTGAATATTACATAAATAGAAAAGAATAGAATAGAATTTTAATCATTTGCTTGTTTTTTTGATAGAACGATTTTTTTTTTTTTTTATATAATATTTTATGGCCTGGTTACGAGACCTTTAAGCCAATGATAGAACGATGGATGCATAGTTTTTTTTTTTTTTTCGATTCCAACCTCAATAACGTTTGTGATTTTATCAAATACATAAAGTTAATATACCTAGCGGAATAGAGGAACAAAACGCTGAGCGAGTGAGATGTCACTAGAAGCAACACCGTATGATAAAAAGAGATAAGTGCTGCGATGTAACAGAACCATTTTTGCGACTTTTGACATTTCTCGGCATAATCTGTCACGCTGACAATTTAAGCTTTGTGATTTTTTGTGATATTACGTGAAATCGTGCATATTTTTAAGAAATAGTGCTTCAGAAACATGGTGACTTGTTCAGTGATTGATTTCTGTACAACACAGCGACAAAACCCCAAAAAATTTTCATTTCACAGATAAATTATTCCAAATCGACACCTCCAAACATAGTATTTATTTTTGCTAATACGCTTCGAATTGTAATGAGTAAATATGATAATTCTCTTCTATAAACATTTATCTATGTAAGAAACAAAGATAATGTAGAATTTACGAATATTTTGTGTAAAAGAAATAATTTTCGTTTTACACTAGGGCTGCATCAAGTTATCGATATTTCGTGTCCACTGTCTATAACGCGGTAAACGAATATCTATGACTGATGTCAAAATACTTATATGAGGTAGAGATAGGAATCACCTGGGAATGTGAACCTATTTAAGATACTTGACTGATCCATAGGTACTTATCAGTTTTTGACTGTTATTATAATTAATACATATATAATTTATGTATCTTTCAGATTTTCTCCTAACCTGGATACTAGAAATGCATGGCTTAGATTAATTGATCGTCCAAACTGGAATATCACGAAAACTTATTCATGTGTATGCAGTAAGCATTTTGGAGAAACATTTACAGAAGCGAGGACCGAAACGAATTTTGATGAAACCTGCTTTTCAAGCAATTAAATGCAAGCTCTTTGTTTTTTTATTGGATTTTGAATAGGATGAGGATTTATAAAATTCGTATTAGGTTTATTTTGTATTAAGAATCTAATAGAACTCAGATTAGGTCAAATCTAGACAAGTTATAAAGAAAACTTGATAGTAGGTAAGAGTTTTATATGAAAAATTGAAAATTTAATTAATTACATTATCAATTTAAAACAAGTTTTGTGACGATAGCTTAAAACTATTATACGTTTAAAGTTATTGATGAATACGTAAAAAAGTGAATCTATTCAAAGTTCACAGGTTTTTGATCTGTAATATTTTATTGTGCAAAGATATGTATGTAATTAATGTTTTATCTTATAACTGATGTCAGTAGGTTTATTCAAATATATATAATATAAGGGTTTTATAGAAAACATAATAAATAAACATTTCAGATCTCGGCTCACAGTAAAATTATAAGGAAAATAACTGATAATGCCAACCCTTATAAATATCGAGTCAATTTTGGGCTTACTTGTGAGTTGTAGCATACCCATCGAAGAGGCTACACGAAGAGCAGTAAGAAGTGAAATAGTCAAGACCCGAGAACTAGGAGCAAAGTGAAAGTTATATTTTGTTTCATTCAGTCTACTCTCCCGAGGGCCCACTATATTGTTGCATATCGACCTACGTCTCCTTGGGTCTTCTAGACAGTAGTACCATTTATAATTAATTCAGGGATGCGTGGTGGCGTACGTGACCAGCGCAAGGCAAAAGGGCGTACGTCAAATAAAAGTAGGAGATTTTCCCAGGCACGACAGCGCGGACACTGTACCTGTGATCTGTCCCTGCCATCTCAAATAGATACACCACTTAACTTATCGAACACGTCGAACAAGCCTAATGGTTCGTATTTATCCTATCCTTACGAGTATTCAAGAAGCCGGTCCACTTCGGAACGCTATAAAACCCAATTCTATTTAAGTTCTATTAATACTATGATTACTTACTTAACTAATAAATATTATTCACATCAATATTATAGTATAACATCGAGCATATAATCGGATAGAGTAGTAATGTGATAATCATAAAATTTCGAAGCTGGTCAGTGATTCGTCACAGACGTAATAGCAATTCAACCCACCAGTTATCTCTATTTACGTCGCATCGGCCAATCGTCAATGGCCATCAGTCGTCTAATCAGAGCTCAGAACCGGTGTAGCGTCGCAGCACAAATTTGGAGGAATTTGATTTCATACAAAACATATAACATTACCACTATATTCCTCCACAACCGACGCCAGGAAGCCGTGTGGTCGCTGACCGCACGGTAGGCGGGGGGCAACCCCCCACTTTTTAAATCAAAAGTGAGCCGAATGGGCTCACACTAATCCGATGAAGCATTAGGGCCTTCGGGCCATTAGCATAGATCCCTCCGAAAAAAAAAAAAAAAACTATATTCTGGTTAGGTACATGCTCGATGAAGCGACATGATATACATCACTACACGCACTCATAAGCAATTTTGACGCACACAAATGTCAAATCATTTCGGTTTCGTTTGACAGCTCGTGTCTTTTCCTCTATTGCGCTAGGTTATAGGTATATAAACTTTATGATTCAATCGTACAGCTTGGCAAAAAAGAGTATGACGTGGTGACAGGTGGAACTAAATATTTTACTAAATGAAAACCTATGATGTTGACAATACTTGGCCGACCAATACTAGATTTTGAGTAAAGCTTAGTGTTTCACATTTATTATTAACGATTTGATTAAATTATCTTACTGATTTTCCATATTACGATGAGACCTAAGTAAAAGTGGCGCCCTCATTTTTTCCATACTCTTTTTTGCCAAGCTGTACATGATGTGATTAATCATAGTTTTTTTTTCGGATGGATCTATGCTAACGGCCCGTAGGCCCTAATGATACATCGTATTAGTGTGAGCCCATTTCTCTCACTTTTGGTTTGTAAAAGTGGGGGGTTGCCCCCCGCCGGCCGTGTGGTCGCAGACTGCACGGTTGGCGTCCTGGCGTCGGGTTGGATTAATCATAGTGTGATGATATACTTAAAAGCCGAAATATCTTGGACGTGTACTTGGCGCTAGACACTCATGATAATAAAAGTTTTCAATTTCTTTATTTTTGGAGGGTAGAGTCACGTAGAGGTACTCCCTTATTTCTAGGTATGAAAAAACAACCTTTAGGTATGAAAAAATGTCCGTATAAACGCTTTCAATATGATATAATAGGATAAAATATGAACGTTTTTATCTATCACCACAGTAAAATTATTATTTTAAATATTCACACTAATAAAATTACCTACGCTTTTCCTCTACAGTGTTTTGTTTATATTTACTAAAACATTTTAGACTACATAAATAGTGAGGTTTTGTATCCGAGAATTTTATAAACTACTCTATTCACTACAACAGCTATGTTGAAATCATAGTTTTTCGGACGCCAGTGCTCTTGTGGCAGGCACATATGGCCTAAGATCCCGATATAAAACGACCTTCACCGAGCTGGTTATTGGATGATGTATATTCTAAGTCTATGTATGAATCTTATTTTATATTCAATTGAATATGTCAATAAATATATTGCTTAAGGGTTGTCTAAAAAAATTCAGTCCAGGATATGATTAATTAATGCAGTTAAATGTCTATGGTTTACTCCCATATAAATGGGAAGGCTCTCCTCACCGAACAGTAAAACCGTAGATAGAGTAAAACTAAACCGATTCTCTTTTCCTCTACCCTCAATAGTTTTTTTACCACCAGGACGGCGTTAATCTCACTTCGAGGCCCGTGACGTCACTAAATAATATACATAATATATCAAACAAATAATACAAACGTTGACTTCGTGAAAACTTTTGTTTGCTCCGTAATGGGACCACAGAACACTATTACTCCTAGCGGGACGGGACCACAGAATAATATTACCGCTAGAATAATATTGTTTTTGTTTTGCAACACACACACACACACAGGCACACACAAGCACACTCACACAAACACACACACTATAAGTTAGGGATGATTGATATTAGAAAAACATCGATGTTGACATCGATTCTAAAGTAATCGATGAACGATAAACATCGATGTTTTCGGCAGTAAATAAAACTGTTATTGTGTTCAATAAATGGGTTTATTATTATTGAAAATCAATTCTACGAAAAAATAAATTAAAAGCGCCAGTTTTTTTTTTTTTATTACACTCTGTAAAAAAATTACTTACCAATATCAGACGAGCTCCTTCTCTATCATTATTGGAATATTGGATTACTACCAGGAACCTAATATGATAAGATTACGACACGATGTGACTGACATGTTATTTATACAAAAGTTCTATAGGTAAGCTAAATACAATTAGAATTTAAAAAATATATAATACAAATAGGTATTCGTATGGCATACTCCTGTTACGTTGATCAGTGTCAAGTAAGTGTTACACCGCATTTACAAATTCGTGTTCGCCATTCGCCTCCTCATTCGCGGAAACGTTCGCGGAAACATTCGTATTTGAATGCCGTCGCGAACTCGGAACTACTGTTCACACATTCGCGAGGTGAATCATTCTCAAAGACTAAAGAGTATTTAAATTATAAACACTAGTGTCTAGTCAGTTAGTCACTACTACACTAGTTCACTACGTTACCTGTGATCATTCTGACATTCGTACGCGAACATGGAAGACGTGGAAATAATGGTGGTTTGCGCGCTATATCTATTGAGCTTATACAATAATTTAAATATTCTGCGTAATTCCCCTACAAACATACATGTACAAACAAAATTATAAACTTTATTTGTTTATAATATTAGTATAGTGTAGTGTAGATATTTTTTATTCATGTATATAATAGTTCATAATATATATTTTATATTCATAATCATCATCATCAGCCTCTATCCGTCCACAGCTAAACAAAGGCCAACCTCAATGAACGCCTAGACTTTTTATATTATATTATTTTATACTACAAGCAGACAAAGCCCGTGGCTTCGCTCGCGTTTACTTAGATTTACGGATGTATAGGTTGGACTGAGAAAATTATTTTATTATTAATAATGGTTGTTTATTGTACTGTATGTATGATAATACTAGAAAAAATAAAATTATCCCATATACATATAACTATCCCAATAAATATAATAGGCATCGAGCATTTATCCAGATAGAGTAGTAATGTGAACCATACAATTCCGAAACTGGTCAGTGATTTGTCACTGAAGATTATTTCTATAGTCAATGTCGCTCCGTGGTAACGTATAATTTTAAAAGGGAAAGAGATTTCTAAAAAAAAAAAATCAAGCGAAGAATTAAAATATCTTTTCAGGGTATGGTAGACTGCGTTATTTAACTATTAACTGTCTTAATTACGTGAATTAGTCTTAGTAGGGACTAAACTTTACTTTGAGAATGCTTTTATCCGTCACCGCCGTTTCACTCGCGTTTTCAGGATAAAACTATACTGTCACCGTAACTGCGTCTCTATATATATTTTTTATAGCATAGAACGGCAAACGAGCAGTCGAAGCTTTAGACTACCGACGCCCATACACATCTGCACAAACAGAGATGTTGCACGGGTGCAACATAAAATACTACAGAATTTTTATTATCTATACAACTAGTTAGCTCAAAAAAATGAGTTTATTTACAACATCACATTAGAAACCTCTAAAATTATCAGTGTTTATCTACTATATTATGCATGTATATACATATTATTATAAACCTTCCTCTTGAATCACTCTATCTATTAAAAAGCTGCATGAAAATCTGTTGCGTAGTTTTAAAGAACTAAGCATATTATATAGGGACAGACAGACGGGAAGCGACTTTGTTTTATACTATACTATGTAATAATAACACTATACTTTTTATATTATTTAATACTATAAGTACCCTTGTTAACTTCGATTTACAGACTTATACGGACTGATGATAATAATTTTTCAACTTTTTGTAGATCTCTTAAAGAGGTATACTTATACCATCATTAATATATTTTTGTTAATCAAATTATTTCAAAAAAATTGTCTTAATATACGTAAAAACGTTTGTTAGTGATTGATGGATTGTTGATAAAACGATATTTAGTGAAACTAAACTTGAACTTCCATCCATTCCATTTTGTCCATACGTCCTGTTGGGTCGGGCGCTAGCTGTTCACTGAAGGCAGGCGAATGTGTAAACAGTAAGTTCGTGTTCGCCATTCGTGCCCTTTGATCGCGGCCGAAAAACCGCTCCCAACGCGAACTCACGAATCACGAGGCGAACAACGAACTGACTGTTTACACATGCGTGTTCGTCATTCGCCTCGTGGTTCGCGCGAATGTGTAAACGCGGCACTAACTCACGAACCCGCAGGCGAATGACGAACACGCATGTGTAAACAGTCAGTTCGTTGTTCGCCTCGTGATTCGCCTCGCGGTTCGCGCGAATGTTTAAATGCGGCATTTTAAAGGTTTGAACTAGTCGACGGCGCGAACTCGAACTAAATGAATGCTATTTCACCTGACATAGTGCGCGAACATGTGTGCGAGAACAAAATCCACAATGATTTACTCCTAAAACCACCTTTTAGCAAAACAGTTTTTATAGAAAAACTATTAAGTGTATCTTTTCAAATAAGTTTATTTCAACTTTTGAATAACTGAACTATGTACGGACATACCTAGTTCAGTTCAGTTCAGTCGGGCTTCATTTTAGAGCTTTTGTTCTCCGTATACTTTTTTTTAAGTTGGGCTAAAATCAGTGTTGTAATACGAAAGTTTAGAAGCTTGTATTCCTTATTAGTAGTCTGTGGTCCTGATTCTATCTCCTCGAGTATATAATACAATGGGAACTATCTCTTTGTCTAAATCTGTGCCCTCGGAGTTCGGACGTCATAACTCAAAACACTCATTGTTTGAGTTGTGTGTTGAGTGTTTTGAGTTATGACGTCCAAACTCCGAGGGGGGTCCTAGTTTGAGTTGACGACTGAGTAGACGGCTGGGCCGACTTTGACGGGAATTTCACTGACGGATATCTGATGTTATAAGTAGTAACTTAGGCTATAATAATAATCATCATCAATCCGCGTACGGCTGTAAATCTAAGTTAACGCGGGCGAAGCTACGGGTAACATCTAGTTATTTATAAACTTAAATAAGATTAACTAAGCCAAGGAGCTACTATGCTACTAATAAATTAGGATGGATGAAATTTATAAAATTAAAAAATATAATCTATACATAGCATATAGTAGGCCGTAGGACAACAATATCCGTGCAGTGGCCATTTTTTTTTATAGAAGAGGGGGGCAAACGGACAGTCGGTTCGCCTGATTGTGCGCCTGATGGTACGCGATGATATGACATGAAGGCTTTTCTAAACTCTAGACCACCTGTTGTGTTAAAATAAAATATGGATTAATTACAGAAAATATTTTCCTCTGAGCTCTTCAACGGTTTTATTGTTTGAATGATTGATGAATAGTTGTGAAACTTACCATAGGTACTATTTATGAATTAAGATAATAATTGAAAAATACATAACATCATATTATAGCTATCTCAAGTAGTAGAGGAAGTTATGAAAGAATAAATAAAAAATACTTGGCTTAAAAAAAATATTAGGATCTTTTTATTTCTGTTAACAACATAAACAAATGTTAAAACATTTTATAGGTAATAAATTGTTTTTGTCCGAAATAAAATTATGGTACAGTAATTGTTAATAAAGATATATAATGAAAATATACAAAGTGTGATTCAGTATCATTTAGTATTTTTTTGGAATGCTTAGAAATTCTAATGAGATTCCGTCGTTTATACAAGATGTGTATGACGGTATCAGTTTTCTTAAATACCACATGTCAGGGATAATGATAGTGTTACTAGAATATACATAGAAGAATTATTTAAAAATATTTGATACTTTAGGTTTTATTTTTTATTTTCTCCAGTTTCATCACACTGTAGATGCACATAGATGTGGGGCAAACAACAGGTCAGCCTGACATCAGTCATCGGAGGGGACTTGTCTATTGCCGAGCGGCATCACCGCGATGCTCGGTACGACAAGTCCTGGGCGGCGATGATCTCCTTCTGCGAGGCAGTAAAGTCCCAGAAGGAGACTGACGACGCTGAAATGATCCTGGCTGCATCCATAAGGATTTCCCTGCGCGTCTCCATTACTAGTATTAAAATTACGGCTTTAACCTATAATATAGGAGCAAGTAATTTAGTAGCTAAACGTGTCTGAATTCTGAAAACCAAAAAATTGGTCAAATAGGTTATTAAGTAATTGATTCGAGTAGATCTATTTTATTCTATTTTTTTTTGGGTGAGTAGCACCTTTCACCACGGAACGCGACTCTGCTGGTGAACCAGTCACCAGCAGAGTCCGAACCAGTAGTAGAGTTGGTACGAATTAGTGGAGTTCTTTAATTGCCGCAAAAAGGCGTTCTTGAAAAATACTAGCATAGTGATACGCGCAATAGGCGTTACGGCGTAGTGACATTTGTTAGTTTAGCGAATGATAAATCTTACTAAATGGTGTTACATTTTATTACATACAAAGTTAATAGCAACATAAAGATTTTTTTGCTATTAACTTTGTTTGAAATGACGTTTTTGTTTTTAAAATAACATTTAAATATATTTTTGTTTATATTCTAGTACAGTATTTTTTATTTCAGAAAAGTGGGTGGGCCATATTTATAGTTGTGATGCGACAGACGTGACGTTCTTGTGTAGGTAATTACTATCAGCGTCCTGAACTGAGCGCTTCCGAGCTTACGCACGCAAAGATGTGTATGTACATTTACAAACAAGATTGGCTTATCAGTTTTCGTGGAAATAAGTAAAACATCCTTTTGGTAGACTCCGGTAAGAATAGGTATAAACATCTATACCACTTGTGGTAGGTCTACCGGTGGTATATTCAATTGACGTTCAAAAAGATACTGTATTGGTACTATGTATTTTGAATGAAAAAAAATTGATTTTGCACTATCACTGAAACGTCGTATAAAGAAAACAGACACCGTCATACACATTATGTATATATATTGGTTTATATCTACATATAACAATCTGTAAAATATTTCAACTTCCAATATAGGCTTTAGACAAAACATTTCTAAGTCACAAATAATAATTACTGTTTTACGATTAGGCAACTACAATAACTTTTCAATATCACTTACAGCAGAAAAATGGTTTTTATGGAATATCAGAATCACCAATGAAAATTTGAAATCAGTGTACATACGGTCTTCTCAAACAAAAATCATTATTAAACTAATCTGTTTCAAATTTATTTATTGTTAAATCACTATTAATATTGTTATTGCTTTAAGAAATTGACAAAAAAAATAAAAAAAAGATTGAGTTTAAGTCACTAAATAAAACATTTAAGTTAGTATAACAGATTTGAGGTGCCCTTTGAAACATGTTATATATTGTAGGTGTTATAACAGTGAATAAACTAGTTAGCATTGTTAAGTAATAGGTACATAAACTTTATAATTAAAATATATATTACATTATTACAGCCGTAAGTATTACCTATATTAGTAAATTGTAAAACTTGTACAATAAAAAAACGTGGTATGTGTAACTCCTAAAATAAAAAATCAGATAAGATTACTAATATTTAGAATTTGGTGGTTGATAAAAAATGACATAACCTAAATAAAGTAACTATGTAATTTAAAGCTAAAATCATATTCGTTGTAGTGTGACTCGTAAATGCGTCACTCCTAAAATAGAAAACCACAATACATTTACTGATCTCATCACCGAGTAATACAATGTTTTATTTCATTTACAATACATATAAACATAAAAAAATAATCATAATTTGGAATGGAATACTTCTGTGAATGCATACTAAGTATATTATACTTTATTATTTTTTAATAAAAGGAAAGGAAAATGTAATCACGCATAGATATAGTTTTTTTAATAATTTGAAATGCAGGAATTGGAATGATATAATACAAAGGGTGTTTGTTATAGAGCATAATTATCATAAGTATGAGTTGTACGTATGGATGGATGTTTGTTTGTTACTTGATCACTTAAAATTGAACCGATTTATTTCTACATACCACGAAGAGGACATTTGCTACCGTTTTATCGAGGTACAAAACGCAGTATTATATATAACAGTAGAGTTATAAAAATGTTATCCTTAGTAGTTGTGACATTTATTGAAATTCATGTGAAAATTAATCTTTACATGTATGATGTATATTGTATATTAAAGTTAAATATTTTTAATTGCACCTACTATAATTTTAATTGACAAAGAAATGTAAATAAACAATGAATTACTATGGCCTTTATCATATGTTAAACTTATAAGAACTATTTAATTAACTAGTGAAGTATTCTATACTTAAAATTAAACATCTAGAAATGACACCACACCTGCTTAATTCATTACATAATTACATATTGATTCTAAATCGTGCATTCATTGAATCTACAACATCAATTAGTTTTATTCTATATTATCTGTGGTTATAAAGTTGAGGCATAAGAAAAAGCATAGGTAAGGCGTAAGGTTATTAGGTATCATTTTTAAATCAGTTTAATCTAAATTGATTATAATATTTGGTATAAGTTACATAATTAGATAAATGGAAACTCCACTTTTGCACACATACATGCATACTATGTACGCAAGTATGTATATATGGAAATATGATACATATAAAATTTATAATAAAGTCAGAAACTCTTATATTAATTTTAATAGTATAAACATCTTTAAAAATAAAACAAACACATGCTTCTTGTATTACATACTTAATGATATTTAAAAATTCGTCATATTCTCGTTTATCTTAATATTTAATAATATTCAAAACGAATCACTGCAAATAAAATTGTGTATATATATATATATATATATATATATATATATATATATGCAACGTATTGTTTGAGGTATTCTTTGACGTATGTATGTGCAATGTATTGATAAATTTTCCTCATAGAATACACATTTCCCCAAACTATACAAAATCTTACGAAAAAGTCGTCAAACAAGTCGTTGCACATATATATATATGTGCAACATTTTATTATACTTCTAACGAACATGTAACATATTTTATTAATTCGATTGGATGAACATTCAATTCTATGACAAATTCGTTATAATATTATTTGTTAGAAACAAAAAAAATATTTATCAAAAATCTGAGTTTTCATTTTATGCAAAGTATGCATCAAAAACACGAAATGAATAATAATAAAATAACCTAGTAAGATCTAAATAACGCAAATAAATTATAATACATTCTTTGCAAATTGTGCGAACTATTTATGTATACAGGTACTTCCCTATTAATATATTAATGCTTAAATAATGGCTTTGTATTAAAAAAAAGCCCCTTAATTAAGCCTACTTCATTCACTTATTTTTAAACGGAGTATCTTTTAAACCGTGAAAGGTAGCCCAGTTTTTACATACATATTTTCAATCGGAGAAAAGACACTTAAGAAGGCGACGATATTTTCTATCTGTTGTATTTTTTGTTTCATCTTATCATGGAAGGAAATTAAATGGCTAAAAATAAGTTAAAAAACCGTCCACAATGGCGCTGGTGTAGTAAAGGGTGTTTATACTTTAATGTGGGTGAGTAATTTCTAGGCGCACACACCCCAGATGAATCTTCTTAGCTCTACCACTCATACATCTTATACCTACAGGAAGTAGGAATACCTAAACGTCATATGCTATGATTTTGAGTGTTACGGTAAAATAACAAAAAAAAAATCTGACAAGTGGTAGTTGACCACACTTTGTCAGTCGTTCTGTAACTGGTACCTAAACAATTTAATAGTGGAACATTCAAATAGCTTAGAAATATATAGCACATGTTAATTCTAAACACTTATTATTAGGTTTGATACATATCCATTATTCATATTTGCACTACGAAACAGGTATTTAATTCTTCTATTAGATTTATTTGGCATTTTATGATAGCCAGACGTGGCGTCTTGTAAGTTTCATTACGCATTCTATACAAATCGTAACAATTAAGTTATTATTGATAGTTTCATACATAATGTTAAAATATTATGCTGCATATTTAAAGGTGATCTAGATAGGAACATTCGCATAAACGTTACCGAATTTACTAGAAAAATATAAAAGAGACGTGTCAGAGCTCAAAATAGGTGAGCGATTATTGAGGGTCGTATAAAAATTTGGTGTAGATATAAGATTGTAGAAAATTTGGAATACCTACCTCATAGCAGGTTTTCTTTATATTTGACTAAGTATATTGTTTTTCTTCTTCTTCTTGTGCAATGGATTTTTAGGAAATTTGCCAATGTCAGAGTGTAATTTAGAATAGGATTGGTTAAGACTTAACGTTGCAAGAAGGCGAATTACCCCGATCACATTAAAACACCGAATTGTCTTTAATAGTTGACACTTGGCAAACTATTTCAGAGATTTTGTTGATTATATTTACTTGTTTATGTTGAACACAATACAAAGAAATTTAGATTATAAATATAGATTCTTGGTTTTCGAGTAAATAGTCAGTGAAGGCGTTAATAGGCGCAATGGCTTGTAGTGACATCAATCCGTTGGGCGGCCATGACAGATTCGGGCCAAACACGACTGCTAGGTTGGTACTTGTCATTTTATTGAGACAGCTCATGTCTTGAACCTGAAACGATAATGGGTTTCTTAAAATGGGACATTTCAAATATATATTAATGACCTCTGTGGCTCAATGGTTAGCGCGTTGGCGTTCAATCCGGAGGTTTCGAATCCCGCCAGGGAAAAAAAAGTTTTCTGTGTTCCTGGGTCATGGATGTGTATTAAATATTATGTGTATTATATCATAAAAATCTTAAATATATAATGCATACTGTATAGTATAAAAGTATTAAATATATTTCCGTTGTCTGGTACCCGTAATACAAGTTATTTGAAAACCACAGGACCAGATTGACATAATAGTAGGAAAAGAGTAATAAAATTAGAACTTGTAAAAGCATTAAAATTGTATATGTATGTTCTTAATATACATACATATGTATATATTAATTTATCATAGAAATCGTACGATTTTCTGGCAAATAAATAATTATTCTATTCTATTTTTTTGGCGGGTTTATCATTCTTTTATTCTGCGTGAAAGCCTAGTCACCTGCCCACTACATCAAATGGAATTGTTTGTCGTACGATATGTGAATGTAAATATTATGCTTATCCATAATATGCGGCAACTATAAAGTTCCACGTAGCAACCGCTACCGGAAAGACCATTCTTGCCTCTTCGTTTCTAGTTTTATACGAAGTGGTAACATAGGCAAATGTTTGTTACTGAGAACATTATTTTTTCTTCAATAAGGGAAAAATTAATTGTAAACCTTTTTATGTATTTTTCAGTACCTGAAATTTAGCTAGCTTTTCTTTTGACAATTTTAAATTTATAAAGGCCACAAATAAATTAATATTTAACAATAATCACACCACGTTAACCTCGTGGTAAGTTTGTAAGAATTTGAGTTACTGCTACTAGGAACGGAAATAATTTAAGAAATTTAAGAAACTTATATAAATACATATATACACATCCATGACCCGGTGCAGACATCTATATTCATCATAAAAATTATCTGCATGTGGCAGGATTCGAACCCGCGACCGCTGCGTAGTGTCCAGTAGCCTGACCACTCGACCAGTCAGCCGTCAAATAAAATTATTATTGTTTAATTATATTTTTGACTTACGAAAAAACCTAGAAAATCTATGGTACAGTTATTTAAAGTATTACATACAGAGTACTAAACAACAGAAGCAAACAAAACTTACCTCCCACAAAAATTGTATTATGTACTTAAGAAGTTTGTAGTTATCCAGCGGCAGCCTTTCAAGAATCAATATTTTCACTTGACGTGGCTTGTCTCTATTGGACCAAGCTAAAAATAATACAATCCACATATTAATATTTAGTATACGATTCATTTTAGGATAGGTAATTTAAAAATAGTAACCTCTTATATAACATCGAAAATGCCATAAATTTTGAACGACTAAATCAAAATGGCGAACAATAATAAAAATCAAATAAGAACCACAGACGTCAGACTGGTGTATGTACATTGCAAGCCATTGGCTCAGTCTGTACCAACTTAAAGCGGTCTTAACAAGGGGTCTCACAGTACAATCTGACAAACCATTACAAAGTTGCCCAACCAATATCGATTGACTCACCACAAGTGTCAACTTACTTTGGAATTTCAATATTTCCTCGTAAAGATCAAAGGTCATCAGTGGTTCCTCCAAATCCCTAAGGAACGTTTTCAACAGCACAGCGGCGATGTGGGGATCGTTCCTAAACGATATCGGCTCGCCCCTATTACACGCTCTTTGCAATTCCTTTATAACCGATATGTTTGCTGAACGACGAAATATACCCTCCGTTCCTAATGCTAAAACAGTATGTAATATATTTATTATATTATATAGTATTGTTGATATAATAGACTAATTATTTTAACTATACTTTGCGAAAGAATGTCCTCGTCGAATAAAGTATGTTTGAGGCATAGAAAGAATATTAACATCTCAGCATTTACAATATAAAACTTTATAGGCATACACATTTTATATTGATTTTTATTGACTCAGAGCTATCAATATTTAAAATATTAATGTTACATCATGTACGGATTAGAGATTTCCCAAAAACGTGATAAGAAAAAAAAAAATTAATTTCAGTTACGATTTGAGAACACAATATCTACAAATTTATAAACTAAAAACTTTGAAAAAGCACCAAGTCTTACATTAAGATCTTTCGTGTGTTACATAAGATGATAAAAAAAATATTTGTAAAAATACGCGTGTAAGTAATTAATTTTCAATAACTTAGCAACGAATAAACAGCCTGATATTTTTGTAAAATACGTTATTTTTTTATAAACAATAATTAATTAAACGAGAGTGATATATATCCCGTCCAGCTGATTTCTTTAAGAAGGGCATCAAAAAACTGCCACTGCGTTGGCAAAGATGCGTTGATTGCATGGGTGATTACTTCGATTAATACAAATAAAAAATACGTGAAAAAAAATCGTTTAAATTTTTTCATACAAAATGGCAATTTCATAGGTAAAGACCTAATATTTACTCTTTATAATATTAGTATAGATTATATTTTTCAATCTAGTTTCAGTTAAAAATTATTATATTTAGGGGTGTTAAAAAATTAAATATTGTCAATTACGGTTTTCGAAACGCAAATGCGTGAGTAAATAGCTGTATAAATTTGAATTTGGAATTCTTAACCAAAGAGGAAATATTTGAAATCAAAGTGGACAGTACGACGCCAATTTCATATGTAAGGCCCTAATATTTAAAAAAACACTCAATGCATTGGGGCTTGCGTAGATGATTGTAAAAAGTAATGAAACAACTCACACAAATCGAGCAAGCAGGATGTTAGCGTCGGTGCTCATTACGTAAAGCGGCCTCAAATCACTGAATGTTTATAAAGAGATTGACACAAACATATAAAAAAAAAATTTTTTGGCAAGAGTGTACGTCTTGCATCTCAAGTCTTGGAGCAGATTGCAATAATTGATTAAGTATAAATTAGTAATTATTTCAAATTTTCGATTGTAAATTTTAATTTGACTATAGTTTGATTTGATTCATCCTCGTCATTTATCAAATTAGATATTTCTTAGAAACTTAACTGAAGGTTCCCATTTCTCCGTTTTATATTGTGTCTTAATTAAGGTCAGTTCTAAGTTGTACAGGAGTTTATGCAATAACCCACAACGGCATATTATTTTGATGAATCAGATCAAATGCTACCTTTTATCTGGTAGGTATAATTCGATTGTTATATTGTTACTTTTTCATTATAAATAAGGGGCCGTCCATAAATTACGTCACAGGTTAAGGGGGGGGTCCGACGAAGTGTGACATTATGTGACAAGGGGGTGGGAGGGCTCCCAGATTTTGTGACGTCACATAAGACTAGGTACTATGAACTAATTAAAAAACGAACGTAAAAAATAATTTAAAGCAAAAATAAAACTAATTTCGGAACAGCTATTTTGATTTATCAATTTATTTATGTAAAAATTGCAAAATATGTGACGTCACACTAGGGGGGGGGTTCTTATAAATGTGACCATCCGTGACAAGGACGGGGGAGGGATCCAAATATCATGATATTCGTGTGACGTAATTTATGGATGGCCCCTAACTTACCTTCAGGTTGGGATAGAAACTCCACGCACTGTCTAACGACAGGCGGTATTGAATCTATCATGTTTGAATTGTTTTCTTTTATAAACTGTAGGGACACGCCAAATTGCTGTGTAGGCGGTGGCAACATGCTTTCTTTGGGAACTTCTTTAGCACCTTCTTCACGTAAACTATTCATTTGCTCTGTTTGCAGACGAGCCGCCTCTGCGGCCCGAGGATTCTTGGACAATAGTAGCCTATTATATCTAAAAATAAGATATATTTATTATATAGAAGAGGCATGTCTGTTACAAAACAGAGTACCTATATTATATTATGTGTTTGGCATTTTAATTATAATGCAAACGAAAACCATTGATGTTTAATATTGTGGGGAGATATGTATTTGAATGTATCTAATATAATATATCTTACTAATATTACGAAGGCGAAAGTTTGTAAGAATGTATGAATTTATATGTTTGTCGCTCTTTCACGCGAAAACTACTGAATAGATTTTAATGAAACTTTACAATAACATAGCTTATACATCAGAATAGCATATAGGTAGGCTATAATTTATCCCTGTTACTCCCACGGGAATGGGAAGTCCGCGGGACTGTCGGGAAAAAATAAGCCATCTGGCCCGGCCTAGACGCGTGGAACCTCCCGAGTCCCTACGTAGCAGTCGCATGTGATATCGAATAATTTTCACTCGGAAATATTCAGATACGTTGTTTAAAATACAAAAGATATTTTCAGAACTATACAATAGTTACTTTCAATGCTAAAGTATAAGTTATTTTTAGAACTACACCAATTTATTGAAAGTTCTTCTCAGGACTAAACCCCTTTTTTATTTTAATTTTTCTATTTCTACCTATTTACTTAACGTTTATCCACAACATCTCGATTTTTACGGCATTTCCTGCCTCGCATCACAAATATATGGAATCAGCTGCCACCTATGGTGTTTCCGAACCGATACGACTTAGGGACCTTCAAGAAAAGAGCATACTCATATCTAAAAGGCCGGCGACGCACCTGCTGATCCTCTGGTATAGCGGGTGTCTGTGGATGTCGCTTTTCACTTACCATCAGGTGCACCGACTGTCCGTTTGCCCCCTCTTCTATAAAAAAAAACTTATTCGCCTTAATGTAAGCTTACGACCATTTTAAACATAGTATAAAAGTCCTTTTCAGATCTCATTAATATTGTAACAAACAAACAGTTTACGCGTTTGTATAGTATACTAGCTGTTGCCCGCAGCTTCGTCCGCAGCTTCGCCCGCGTTAACTTAGATTTACAGGCGCACGCGGATTGATGATGATTACTTTTATAGCCTAAGTTACTTCCTATAACATCAGCTATCTGTCAGTGAAAGTCCCATCAAAGTCGGCCCAGCCATTTCAGAGATTAGCCGGAACAAACAGACAGACAGACATACAGGCAAAAATCGTAAAAAAGGCTATTTTGGTATATGTCCCGTGTATACATCCATAATCCATATGCATTCAATAAAAAGCGGTTATTTTGATATTACAAACAGACACTCCAATTTCATTTATCTGTATAGATGTATAGATAGAGATGTGTTACATTAACACACGTTTGCATTTTATAATATTCGTACGGATAAACACTAAATATTATTTCTTTGTTGTTTTTTATCTCATTCTAGCAAGAAAATACATAAGCTATTTTTTCGAACTGCTCCTCTTCGATAAATATTGTATTACAAACTGTTAATATATACTTACTCAAGCACCGGCTCAGGAATACAAAGTTTGTCAACGTCTAGATACGGTTGTAGTTCGTGTAGGTAATTAACATACATCATTTTCCGTCCAAACTTTACACTGATTGCTGGCCTTAGCATTTGCCATACTATTCGTATGAAATTCGTCGGATGCACTAAATACAACGCTTTGAGATTCTTTTTATATTTTCTATCAAACGCCTTATACGCCTTCCACAACCAAGACAGCGGTGGTTTGTTCTTGCTGGTCAGGTTATAGTGGAAATATACAACACTGTAGTCCTGCTCTACATATTTGTCTAATGTGAACATAAGATAGCTGCAAGAAAAATATTAAGAGATATATTTTCGTAACACTATAACATTTGCAGCAACAACAATATCATTGAATATTGCTACAAAAATCGCTGCAAATATTTTGAAGAAAAAAAAAGCTAAGATCAGCCAAAAAAGGGCAAAGTGTGTTAGACTCGTGTATCAAGATTTCTGAACAAAATAGAACCAGGTATATTGTATACTTATTGTTTTTAATGTTTTATTTTTCATCTGTATTTTTCAATTTAATGTTTCATCTGTAATAATATATTATTAAAGGAAATAAATCTCCTAGTTGTAGATACGCATTATGTAGTAAACTATATTAAATAAATTTACTCTGTGCCATTAAACATAAATCCATTTCATGCTAACTAATCATTGTATGTTCTAGGATTAAAAACCAACCAAATTTCAAATACAAAACATTAAAAATTCTTTAATAGCAAACCGAACTATAAATTTGAAAATAATTTTTATTAGAAGATTTAAATGGATTAACAAAATAAATAAATGATATTACTTATTGTAAAAAAGCGTGAGGCGCTCGATATTCATTGTTAAAAATATTTCATCGGTATCTATTTTTAAAAAGTGAAGTTAGTATAAAAACTTAGTTACAAGCACCACGCTTTTTTACAATTCTTCTTCTTCTTCATCGTTCCCTCACTGCTGAGGATCGTGACAACATTTTCAAAATTTTTATGAGTTATAGTGTGTATGAGGTCTATTTACATAGATATTAATTTTAATTTTTTGGTCCGATTTGACACTTCTTGTCGAACTTTGTTGACATTTGACAGTTGTTGTCGTTGCACTATCACGATCTTTGATTGATCATTGGCTAGAAAATTATTATCGTTATCTCAAAGACGATAACGAATTTCGCCTACAAAGCGATGTCACTTTGTCTACAGGCCCAGGTCTCCGAACCGCAAAGGAAGATTGAGAAAACCAGCGCCCGCACCAGACGCAGTTTTGTCTTCCGTTGAATACCGCGGTTTCTCCCGATTTTCTTGAGGTCAGTCATTGCGCTTTTGGCCATTCCAGCTCTCCGGCTTATTTTCTCGTTACAGCTGCCCTCAGTCGTAATGAGCGATCCCAGGTAAGCAATCTGTTTGATTTTGTCAAATTTAATGAGTGCTCCTGTAGTGGGAAGCACTTGGGCTCGGTCCACTACCATTACTTTAGTTTTGGAGTGGTTAATCTTGAGACCAAGTTTGGCGCTTTCTGCTTCAACTCTCTTTAGCAGGGTCGCCATTTCTGTTTCATCCGTCTACTAGTGTCGTGTCATCAGCGTACCTGAGATTGGTGATTTTCCGGCCGCTCACTGTAACGCCGCCACTCCAGTCCTCCAGCGCCTTCCTCATAATATATTCGGCATATAAATTAAAAAGCTTTGGTGACAAGATGCAACCTTGACGCACGCCTCGTTCTGTGTGGAATGGTCTCGAGTGATGTTCTTTCAATTTCACAAAGCATATGCCATCAAGGTACAAATTCTGGATTAGGAAGGTGAGGTGTGAGGGGACTCCCATAATCACTAGCACATCCAACATGTCACTCCATAGCACGCAATCAAACGCTTTGGCATAGTCTACAAAGCACAAGACTAGCGGTTTGTTAAATTCGCGACATTTTTCAATTAGCAAGCGCACATTCAATATCTGTTCACGAGTTTATAATAAGTAATATAATTTATTTATTTTGGTAACCCATTTAATTCTTATATTAAAAATAATTTTCAAATTTATAGTTCGGTTTTCTATTAAAGCGTGTTTTTTAGTTTTTTTTTAAACTATAATTTATTTTTTACTTTTTGGTGTCGATTTTTTTAATTAAAGATTTTATAAATTTAAAGTACTCAACTAATGGCAATCACTTTAGAAATGAGTGAGAGACTAAAAACAACACAAGTGATGTAGGTAACTTGCGTACCTTATGCGATATGCCTTCCTAGCATGTGCTAGCCTGATTATCCTTGTTATTTAAGTTATTTTGAAATTATTGTATTGTCAAGTTTGAACGAAATCTGGTCGTGTAAAGTGGGTCAAAATCGCGCCCAAAGAAGTCGGTTACAAACATACAAACATACATACAGGTGAAGCTAATAAAAAGCGTGTAAAAAAACAAGAAAAGATGAAGAGAGCAAGCACATATTTTTGTCGAAATATACATTAGGTTATATAATATACACAAATATATAATATACACCTGTGAACCCCACCATGGTTCAGGCCTTGTCGTGGCGGTGGGGCTCAGTAACCTAGGGTGAGCGGTGCACCTTGGGCGAAGCTAATTGGGCCGAGGGGGCTCTTTGTACCCCTTTTATAAGAAGAGGGGACAGAAGAGCAGGGGATGGGAACCTCACTCCATTGTACTGCCCCACGTTGGGAGGGGTTGTTCTGTGGTGCGGGACAACCCCTCGGTGGGGTGCCCTGTTTGTTTTCTAGATCCGGGGCACCTCACCAAAGGCGGCATTGGTGGCACTCGTCGGGTTTTAGTGGGTAGAGCTGCGACCATTTACCAGCTGTCGGGCGTGGGGAGACCCACTCCCCCCGGGGGATGCCTCAGAGCATTTCCCGGCGTTAAAGAAAAAAAGAGAAAAAAAAGGTCTTTACCTATGAAATTGCCGTTTTGTATGAAAGAATTTAAACGAATTTTTTTCATGTATTTTTTATTTGTATTAATCGAAATAATCACCCATGCAATCAATGCATCTTTGCCAACGGAGTGGCAGTTTATTGATGCCCTTCTTAAAGAACTCAGCTGGACGGGAGGCAACAAATTCTTCAAAGGCATTTTGTACTGCCTCTCGGGTATTAAACTTTTTTCCCGCCAAGAATTTCTCCAAATTCTGGAAAAAGTAGTAGTCTGTAGGCGCAAGGTCTGGTGAGTAGGGCGGATGACGGAGAGCTTCCAATCCCAGGTCTTGCAACTTTGAGACCGTCTGCCGTGCAGTATGAGGTCGCGCGTTGTCGTGCAGGAGCAGCGGAGACGAGCGATTGACCAATGCTGGAGATGCATGCACATCTCCAACCAGCATTGGTCAATCGCAGCTTCAGTTCAGTTCTTCATAGTACACATCTGCAGTAATGCTCACCCCGTTTGGTAAGAAGCTGTTATGAATCACACCGGCGCTAGACCACCAAACAGTGACCGTGATGTTTGGTGTTCTAGGGGTAAGTTTTCGTTTAGGGCATTGTTTAGGTGCTGAACCAGGATCCAACAAACTTGCTGAGCGCTTGCGGGTATCAAACAGAATCCATTTTTCATTATAGGTAACAATGCGGTTCAAAATTCCTTCATTTGTGTCTCTGTTGAGCAGTGCAAGGCACGTCTCCACGCGTACTTCGCGCTGGCGATCATTGAGTTCGTGGGGCACCCATTTGTCAAGCTTTTTTACCTTGCCAATTTGACGCAAATGGACCAATATTGTTTTGACGCTAACGTCGAAATTTGTTGCTAATTCAGCCGTAGATTGTGTATTCTTCGGACGACCGCGAGGTTCATTTTCAGGTCGAAATTTCCAGAACGGAAACGAGCAAACTAATAACAGGTGGTGCATTGGTTTGTAGAGTAGTGTAGTGTTAGCTCCGTAAACGTCGTGGATGTTGCGTGCCGCTTGTGCCGCGTTGCTGCCACGACGGTACTCATATTCCATAATTACTCGAATTTTTAACGTATCCATGATGACGAAAAAGATTGAAATGCGATGAAAATGTAACACTAATCAATAAACAAATGACTACTTTTGGAAAAAGAATTCCATGTTTTTAAAATAAAATTAATTTGAAATTAGAATTCTTAGCCAAACAAAAATTATTTTAATTTGAAATGGCCAGTAGGTACTGCAAAACGGCAATTTCATAGGTAAAGACCTATTATGTACTTATAAGTGAACAATTCCATTCATAAAACAATAATTTATGTAGCTTTATGGTATACTGTTTTTTGTTTTAAGCAAACCATAAAAGATTGATTTTAATTTTACCCTTAAATCAATATATCATTCATTATTATTATTTCATAGATATTATTATTTTGTGCCCAAAAACTAACTTGGTAAGTTGTTATGCTTAATCGCAAAGCTTCACATCTTGTAAAAATTCGCAATGCATGAAATTCTAAATATAAAAAAGATATGATGACACTCGTATCAACGTTAATCAGTAAACAATGTTTACAATTTTTACTTGTTCATAAGATAACAACAAGTCCAAACGTTGACTAATATTGTTGCTCACATAGCGTGCATTCAATAATTTACTAGCTTTTATATTCATAGGGAACTAAAATACAAATCGGGGTCGGGGACATATTTAGAGGAACGCAAACAAAAGTAGCTTTATTATGGAATGACAGTAACAGATATTTATGATTTTATCATAAATATCTGTTACTGTTCACACAGTTTTTAAATATCGCATGCATTCGCCAATATTACGCAAATTGATTGTATAATGAGTATGTGTAGTACCTTAGTAATACATCGGGAGGCAAATCCTTGCTGGGGGGGAGACGACACGCCGACACTATTATTATGCGACGACCAATTTCGTCGTCACCAACCACTTCCACTAGACCCGTACCGTTTAATTCAGAAAACCGATCGTAATCAAGGGACGAAACCGCAATCTGTATTTAAAAACACCTACTTTAATATTATTATATATTTTAATACCTAGTTTTTCCATTTAACTATTTCAAACTGTTAAATGGAAAAACTTGGCTGCCACGAGACGGCAACAGAATGAAGATATGTTGTCACGGCATTCTAGTTAATTTTACCACCAAAGCGCGCCCAACACTTGTTTCAAATCATAAATGTTGAGAGCACATAAAATGTTTCAACATTTTAACACAATTGTATGAATTAAGTAATAATAATAAAAAAGTTACTTTTGTTAAAGACAGGCAACCGACGTCAAGAATCACAACATCATAAATAAGTAATAAAAATTTATCTACCTAGATGTAAAGGTGATTCGTTCGGCTAAGTAGGTGACCTAAATATAACCTGTATTCGAATATTGATTTCAATCCGGGATTTTATGTATTTTAAGGCTTTGTGAAAAACTACTCATAATATGATCATATCCATCCAAACAAAGGAACTACTGTTAGAAAACACGAGATTATATTTGTGTGAAAATAGTTTTACGACAATAGTTTCACTATTTTATGAGACTGCACTGGCTTCGTGAAATATATTCATGTCACCGATTTTATGAGTTTATACATGAGAAAATATGTATTTGTGTTAATGTGTAAACGCATTGGCGTTTAATACATAGTATCTATCATCATTTGATAGCAATAGTCCATTAAATAAATACAAAAAATTATTATATTTATTTATAACTAAAAATACTTGGAACAAAACAAGAAAACCTATCAAATGAAAATTTTAAAATGTTTTAACTACAACCTAGTTTACTCAATCAATTAACAATCTATCAAACATTGATTGAAATCTATGTTATTTCAAATTAAGATTCTTTTATCGAAACCAATCGTGTTTTTTTTTTGCATTATTACCAAGATATTTGCGAAAGCAATGTTATTTTTGTGAACATTAAATAAACTATAATTTTTGTCTTGTTTTGACACATTTTTTTTTTGTTTTTAATATCATAAGTCTGGAAAAGATATGATACATATATGTGATGTGATTAACCCCCGAATACTCAAACGAATCTCAAATTTAAGACGTACTTAAACTCGTGTTGTCTCTCTTTTTTCTTTGAATCTGACACGTTGTAGCCTGAGTTTAAGTACGTCTTAAATTTGAGACTCGTTTGAATATTTGGGGGATAGTATCTCATATAAATCTTATTAAAATATACATACCTCGGCATATACTTCTGGAGGAGTCAATTCTTCTTCAAAGTTTTCTTCTATAGTACCATCACTAGCAGAGCGCTGGCGTAGGACATCTGGTATATCGAGTAATTCAGGCGGCAATGGCGCTGAAAATATCGACTACTTAATGAAATGTCTATTAAAATTGACCTAGAATTAATATTTAATGTCTAAACAAGGTATAAACGGGCAGTAATTAAATAATAACAACACTGTTGCTTACAAATGGCATAATCAAATATATTCACACGTTGGTAACACTCAATATAATCGCTGTAAAGATTTTTTTGAACTAAGAAAAGCATTGGTCTTTGTGACTAATTGTAGACCATTTAGCACCTTATTTGTAATGGCCGTTACGACCTAAATATAAGGCATCACACTAGCTAGACGCAGCATGAGCCATAACTGTATAATATTTAGTGTGAATGTATGATTTTTAGTATTGTATTTGTGTGGTATTGCAAAATCGATATAATTATATCATGCGTAAAAGGCATGCAAACTCTTATTCTGATGCCCACAGAGTATGGACCAATTATTTTCAATATCTTGGCGGGATTCGAACCTTTGATCATCGCGTAAATTTGTGTCTTACTTAACCTCTGTAGTCTATAGTCTATACCACACAAGACCTTAAACTTGAGCGAGTTGTACTGCTTATGTGAAATATGAATTTTAATGGTCGTGGAAAATGTTACACGTTAACACTTGGTACCAGTCACATAATACCACCCTTGATGAAGGTTTCAGACACCTGCTACCGGCATATTGGATACATAAATTATAATTAATGTATCCATTAGGCATTTTTCCACTCACCGGCACGGCCACGGCAACGGCGACGGCACCGTGCCGTTGCCGTGGAAGCAAAAATGTATGGCTCGTTTTTCGACTCACCGACGACGGCACGGCGACGGTTTCGAATCCGATACGAGTAGACACAAACCCAGATCGCGCTAACAGCGGTAGCACTACGCTACCGCTAGATTGCTTGGGCACCGCGCGTGGCCCGCCTCCCTCTACAGAGGGAGGGATGAGGGCCGGCCCTCATGATGATAGGTTAAATTCAACCGTAAAAGATTCGTCAACCGTATCGGATTTGACTAGTCCAAATCCTGCTCTCCCGAGCAGCGCGTCCTTCTTTCGAATATTTCTTAAGTGAGCCATCTGTTCACTTACTGTACCGATTGAGCTTAAAGGCCATCAGGCCGGAAAGTCTAGCCCTTCCGAAAAAAAAAAAAAAAAGTCGACGGTTACGGCACGGCGTTGCCTCCCGATGGCACCGTGCCGTTGCCGTGTTAGCAAGCTTTCCACACGGTGCCGTCCCGGTAAAACTGCATGTGTATTGTATATGAATTGTAGCCGTGTGCGTGTGTGAGTGCGCGGGGCGTGTAGAAGGACACGGAGCGGTCAGCTGAGAGACTCGTAGTTAATATCATCTATATAATATTATGATATATTATTATGATGATAATATATCATCAGTATCATCATCATCATCACTGACTGGCCTGTTGGTCTGGTGGTTAGTGACCCGGATTCCTAAACCAGAAGGTCGTGGGTTCGATTACCAGGACAAATGTTCGTGTGACCAGCATGATCACATTTTGTTCTGTATCTGGGTGTAATTTATCTATAATAATCATTATTTATGTATTTAGAAATATATAACTGTCTGGTTACCATAACAACCGAATTTGTCTAGTTTAGGATCAGTTTTTTTTTCTTTAACGCCGGGAAATGCTCTGAGGCATCCCCCGGGGGAGTGGATCTTCCCAGGCGGGTATGTCGGACTCGCGGGTAAAAGATGGTAAGTGGACGCAGCTCTACCCACTATAACCCGGCGAGTGCCACCAGTACCGCCTTTGGTGAGGTGCCCTGGATCTGTTAAGCTGACAGGGCACCTCGACGGCTAGTCAGTCCCGCAAGGGACCGACGCCTTCTCCACAGAGGGGATGTCCCGCACCACAAAACAACCCCTCCCAACGTCGGGACAGTACAATGGGATGAAGTTCCCATCCTTGCCCCTTGCCCCCTGCTCTTTCGTCCCCTCTTCTATTAAGAGGGGTACAAAGAGCCCGCACGGCCCAATTAGCCTCGCGCAAGGCTACTGCTGGGCTCACCCTAGGCTACTAAGCCCCACCGCCACGTCAAGGCCTGAACCATGGTGAGGAGTTTAGGATCAGATGGCTTTGTGTGAGTTGTCCCTACATATTATTATTATTATCTATATTATTATTATCATCATCATCATGTTTACCATCTATATCGTGGTAAAGATTTGGCCGTCTTGGTGTTCAGTGAGGGAGGCCTATCTTCAGCCATGGGTGGATAGAGGGTGATGATAGTATATCATCATCATCATCATCATGTAATGTCGTGGCATGGGATCGGCCGTCTTGGCGTTCATTAAGGGAGGCCTATGTTCAGCCATGGGTAGAAAGAGGCTGTATAAATTATAATAATATTATGATCTACGTGTGTCGTCTTGCTGAAGTCCGTGCTAGTACTGAACTATGTAAACACAATATTGATTCAGTTAAATACAAATCACTTATGATATATCGAAAATATCTATAATTTATTTGTACGATATATCGCAAAGTGTCGATAGAACACTACGATATATTATATCGACAAACATATCGATATTTTTATCATGAACATCCCTAGCGCAAACCGTCTTCGACAACGGCACAGTGGAAAAACGAAGCCACGGCGCCGGTGCCGTGCCGTGACCGTGCCGTCGCCATTGCCGTGGCCGTGCCGGTGAGTGGAAAAACGCCCATTATGCCGAATAAAAAAATATTTTAACGATAATTGTCAGTTTATTCATAACTTCCCTAAAAATTTGTAATTTAATAATTAATAAAGTAAATATATAAATATAATTATTAAATTATTATTTTTAGGGTTCCGTCCCCAAACGGTAAAAACGGGACCGTATTAATGAGACTTTGCTGTCCGTCCGTCCGTCCGTCCGTCTGTCACCAGGCTGTATCTCAAGAATGGTGATAGCTAGACAGTTAAAAATTTCACAGATGATGTATTTCTATTGCCGCTATAACAACAAATACTACAAATAAAATAAAACAAATATTCAAGGGGGCTCCCTACTACAACAAACGTGATTTTTTTACTGTTTCTTGCTCGATACTAATAACGGCGACAGGTAGACGCTTAAACTATTCACAGAATATTTCGTTTTATGTTCTTTTTAAATATAATTAATTAAAATGAAATAAATAATTAAGGGGGCTTCCCATACTAGCGTAATCCAAACCTAGCACATTTTGTAACTTGCAAGATTAGGTTACAGATAATGGCACGGAACCCTTCATGCGTGAGTCCCACTCGCACTTGGCCGGTATTTTAGTTTAATATTTATTAAACAAAAAAAATTGGTAAGTACTATGAATAAACTGATAATCCGCTTATTGTGTATCATTTATCATTAAAATATTTCTTTATCCGATTATTAAGTATATACAAATTTCGTGTCAAGTTATTGGCTGCGTTGAACCCATTTTTAAATAATTTTTGCACACTGTTTGCAGTTTCAAAGACACTAATAAGATATTGGTTATGATAGGTAACGCTTTTGTGAGGTAAAGAACAAAATCGTTACTGATGTAAATTCATATATTATGCAAAAGTTGAAACACACATTAGTATTGTTATTAATTTAGCCTAAAGTATACATTTTATATATATACAAATAGCTGTTGTCCGCAGCTTCGCCCGCGTTAACTTAGATTTACAGCCTTACGCGGATTGATGATTATTGTTTTTATAGTTTAAGTTACTCCTCATAACATCAGTAATCTAGCAGTGAAAGTCCCATCAACATCGGCCCATCCTTTTAGACATTAGCCGGAAAAAACAGACAGACAGATAAAAATTGTAAAAATTACAATTTTGGTATATGTACCGTGTATACATCCAATAATATTATGCATTCAATAAAAAGCGGTTATTTTAATATTACAAACAGACACTCCAATTTTATTTTTATTAATATATATTATTTGTGTCTCCTGGTTGTGTCAAATAAATGTTCTTTCTGTCTTTCTTTCTTCTATTTATTTATTATAACAGTAATAATAATAACGACTAAAAGGAATGATACTTATACATTTTTTTACGTTACATTATTCCTGTTATATTGTATGTTACTCAAGCGTAATGCGGAGGTGTAAATGAAAAAAATCTGCATAATATATTCATGAGATAGAACGAAGAGTGTAAACTCCCGTGACCTCTCGCGTTGTGAAGGTTTTTGGAGTGCAGTTTTAATTATCGCGTCGACGAGCATCGCGTAATTTTTCTTTCATCATTTATATTACGAGAGCATCTCAATGGATTTAAACAAAGACAGATTGTAGTGGTTTAACAATATTTCGTTTTAAAACAGTGGCAAACGCACTGTCATTTCACCTGATGGTAAGTGAAAAGCGACATCCACAGACACCCGCTACACCAGAGGATTAGCAAGTGCGTTGCCGGCCTTTCAAATATAAGTCTAACCCCCGACGCCAGGAGGCCGTGTGGTCGCAGACTGCACGGTTGGCGGGGGTCAACCCCCCACTTTTACAAACCAAAAGTGAGCCAAATGGGCTCACACTAATGCGATGTAGCATAAGGGCCTTCGGGCCTAGCATAGATCCATCCGAAAATAATATATAAGTATGCTCGTTTCTTAAAGGTCCCTAAGTCGTATCGGTAAATAGATATTTCACCAGAAATGGTACAAAATTACGCTTTAACGTAAGTAGTTAATTTAATTTAAAAGCGTTAATTTATTTTCCCTATAACAATTGTAAGGCTAAAATGTTTGGTTGTTTGTTTAAACGGGTAAAGATACAAACTTTAGCTTTATATTTTATAGCTTCAACTGAAGCTAATAGTTGTGTTTGAAGAATCATTTTGCATATACCAATTATGAGCAAAGGTTAATTTAAAGGAAATAAAAACGGCTAATAATTACAATACATATAACTTGCTAGAGGTATTACTTATTTTACTATAACACACACAATAAATTTGAATCTTGCAAAATATGCAACAAACTTAACAGTAACAGGTTTGTGTTGGATGCGAGTGGCAAGGGATCAGTCGTCTTGGCGTTCATTGAAGGAGGCCTATGTTTATCAGTGGATGAATAAAGGCTGATGATGATGATGATTTCATATTAAAGTAAGCAATAGCTTTAATATCAAAAGAATGATAACAACTTATGTACTATAACTTAATTTAGCTATTATAATATTTTGAACTAATATGGTTTGCTAATACTTTATACTAATAGTAATGTAAAAAAATGAGATGCTTATAATTAATTTCAATTTTGTCATACAAATCCATATAAGTTTAATACCATAAAAAATTATGGTAATAAAATTTCCGAAATACTTTTCATTATGATTCAAATCAAATCAAATCAAAATATATTTATTTCGTAGGTTTTTTGTTCATAAAGTAAAACCTTGTGTTTCGAGATTGTCATGTTATATCATGAACATCAAGAAGTATGAGCACTTCCAGTCAATAAATCAAGTCCTTAATTCTCGCTAACAAGAAATGAATGGCAGATATTAGATTAGTAAAAATAAAGCAGTACAATATATTTCTGAAATAAGAACTTAAATTCCCAACAGACACATATTTTGTATCTCTATATATTTTTATAAAAATATATTATATCTATATAGATATATATTTTTTCTGTGCATGTGTATGTCACTACACTCAGAATTGGCTGGACCGATTTAGATAAAATTTATGGTGTTTCCAAGTGGATATGAGAATGATTAAGATTTATCCACTATGAAACATTTTGTACAGGACGACACCTGCAGTCCACTAGTATTTATATATATACAATATAAAATATACAATATAAAACATCATCATCATCAGCCTCTTATCTGTCCACTGCTGAACATATGCCTCCTTCAATGAACGCAAACCCCTTGCCACTTGTATCCAACATGAACAGGCCACTGCATGGAGATCTTCTTCCTACACAAACACTCTGTTTACCTAAATGCGGCCTCTACTATAAAAACATAGGTAG
The DNA here is from genome assembly GCA_963853865.1 of Helleia helle. Classification (NCBI taxonomy): domain Eukaryota; kingdom Metazoa; phylum Arthropoda; class Insecta; order Lepidoptera; family Lycaenidae; genus Helleia; species Helleia helle. The sequence continues at coordinate 15,981,390 of OY971420.1, forward strand.
GCCCTAATTTTTACTGCATTAATCTTGTAGGCATTCCACCAAATCCCTTGCTGCTACAAACATAATCGTAATAGCTATTTTGAGTATACATTATGATTTAATTACACTATAAGATAACTATTGTTTTACTATATTAACACTGTCAATAATAAGTATTTGATAAGCTACAATAAATTGTTATGTAAGTATTTATAATTCTAACTTAAGGCTGTAAAAATACAATTTTAGTTCAAATATACAGGTAAAATGTATGCGTTTATAGATATTTGAAATAAATACTATGTTTTCCCTGAACTTGAATGTATGTGGGTATTTTCATAAAATGTATGTATAAATAGTCCTTCACTACCTTAATAATGCTATTTGCAAAAAATGTAAATAACTCACCCAGCCCACCGGCCTGTATCAGCTCAGAGTCATCAAATTCTAAGCTTGGTTCATAGTCGTGATATTCTGAGAGACTAGTGTAAGCATCCTCTGCTTCCATACTATTACCATGCAATACTTAAAAGAAAAAAAAATTAACTAAGTTGTCAACAAACGAAACGTAATAGGTAATTATAACTGTGTATTTTTTATATGTTTATTAACATTAATTATAATTTTAAGGTGATGAGAAATAATTACGCTTTAAAACTAAAGTAAGTAAGGTAAGTACCTTGAAATGCTCTGACAGGGTTTAGTTTTGGTTGATGTTCCGACTCCATAGTATAATGTGGGAGTAAAAATTACTATCAAATTTGCGTTATCAGTTTAAACAGTAAATAGGTTTATACAAGAGGAAAAAACTGAATAAAAGCAAGAAAACTCAAATATATATATATATTTTAATTATACTCTACAACTGTACAAATTTCCAAGAAGTTTGTTTTAAACAACTAATGAATATTAGAACAATCGCAATGCATAAAATCACAATGCACAATCCACAAACATGAATTAACAATCGTATGAAAACAGAAACTGCAATCTGTGACATATATTTTTCTTTTTCTAATCATTCAATTTGTGAATAAGCACAATATATACAGCCGAATAAAAAGGAAATCCACAGGTCGGCATTGTGAAATTTAGGTTTGAATATTGTAGACAAAAATAATGAAATGAATAAAGTCATACATAAAGATCTTATCGTAAATACCATTCATCCCCTTCCTTGCAATTCCGAACGGGCTCTCTTAAGTTGGCGGAGGAAAATTAATTTTTTATTATTATTTTTGCTATTTCAATTGTTCGTTAACTGTTCTTCAATGTTCGATCAAAAATTTTTTTTGTACGTTATTACTTTTTTTTTTCAAAATTTGACTCTCAAGTTAGCACTAACTATAGTTTTTTCATTTTTTTTTTGCTATTTCAATTGTTCGTTAACTGTTCTTCAATGTTAGATCAAAATTTTATTTTGTTCGTTTCTGTTTGTTTTTTTTTTTTTTTGCTATTTCAATTGTTCGCTAACTGTTCTTCAATGTTAGATCTTTTTTTTTAATTTTCAAAAGTTGACTCTAGTTAGAGTGCGCGCACGATAACTCTGCACATACACATAGGTATGGCGCTGACACAAACTATCACAGCAAACTATATAGAGAATACTACGTATTGGCGCTGATGCCAATTTAAAAAATGTTGCCAGCTTAGTGCTTGCAGAAACAGTTTCAAATGGTAGTTTTGCAGTCTTTTTTGAAAGAATAACATTACATTTTTATAATATGCATGTAGTATAAATTTCACAATCTGTATACATCCTATTGATATAATAAAATATAATACTACAATATTCTTGTACTAATCAATAATAAAAATATTTACTATTTTTTGCTGTGATTTAGCTGATCATGTACTGTTTGCCAATAAGTGATTGATGCACTAATAAAACTGTAAAAAATCTATGTAAAAAACAAGTTGTATCTGTGTTATCAGTTGTTGGTAAACCAATAAATAAATAATTATACTTCGGGGGTTTGTCCTCGATATTAGTATTACTTTTTACACTCTGTAGTATCACTTGTATTTCATTAATTAAAAAAAAAATGTTATTCCCGGCTTTACATTGCCTCCATTTTTCCCGCCTTTTGTCTCTGGTTCTCCCTTCCACCTGTTACCTGCAACTCGCTAGAACCTTCATTCACTTTTGTGCTTGCCACGGACGCACTAGTGTTAACTTTAAAGCAATTAGATAATAATAAAAATAAAAATTGCTTAAACGTAAAAGTGAAATTCGTGAGATTATATTGTGAAAAAATTAAAGTGGATGGAAGAGCAAATAAGACGACCACGCCGTTGTCACTTGACACTACCATGTTAAAATTTAAAAGTTTTTCAAGAGGCCCCTCTTTCAGGGAGTCTGTAGGATTATCTCGCTGCCCTCATAGGAAATGCATTCAGGGACTACTCGCCGCGTATTTTAAATTATTGCACTCAAGGTAGTTTGTAGGCTACTAGCCGCATATTTTAAATTAGTGCATTCAGTGTAGTCTATAGGACTATTCGCCGTATATTTTAAATTAATGCATTCAGGGTAGTCTGTAGGACTATTTGCTGCATATTTTAAATCGCTGCAATCAGGGTAGTCTGTAGGACTACTCGACGCATATTTTAAATTAATGCATTCAGGGTAGTCTGTAGGACTTTCGCCGCTTATTTTAAATCACTGCAATCAGGGTAGTCTGTAGGACTACTAGCCGCATATTTTAAATTAGTGCATTCAGTGTAGTCTATAGGACTATTCGCCGTATATTTTAAATTAGTGCACTCAGGGTAGTCTTTGGGACTACTCGCCGCATATTTAAAATTAGTGAATTCAGTGCAGTCTATAGGACTATTCGCCGTGTATTTTAAATTAGGGCACTCAGGGTAGTCTGTGGGACTACTCACCGCATATTTTAAATTTTTGCACTCAGGGTAGTCGCTGTAGGACTACTCGCCGCATATTTTTAATTAGTGCACTCAAAGTAGTTTGTAGGACTACTTGCCGTATATTTCAAATTACTGCATTCAGGTTAGTCTGCAGAACTACTCGCCGCATATTTTTAAATTATTGCACTCGGGGTAGTCGGTAAGATTATTCGCGAATTACTAAATTTATTTTTGCATTCAGAATAGTCTGTGGGATTATTTGCAGCATTAATAAATTATTGCGTTAAAAATAATCTGTAAGATTATTTGCCTTAACATTATCAAATTAATACATTCAGGGTAGTCTGAAAAAGCAATACAATGGCGTCAAAAAAGTACCTATTGCAACAATCATTACTTGTTTAGACTGTGATTCAAACAAATAAGTTCTAGTGAATAACTAGGAGCTCATTATAATGAAACAATTTTTACGGATTTTATCGCGGTTTATTAAGATTTTTACAAGCCCGACGTTTCGGATACTTCTCATTTTTGTCATTCGTGATTCAAGCATTATAAAACAATATGTAGACCAGGAACTATTACAAAAAAATTGCCGACATAAAAGACGTATTTTATGACGTGCATTGTAATGATTCCATAGCGCGTAGAAATTTCGCCTTATGTACTGTTAAAAAAGAGCTCGAAAGAGTAACTATCTAATATCAAAATAAAGTATCTGGAGATAATCTTGGTGAAACGCTTAAAGTAGCAAAAATTAGTTTATTGGTTATCCGCGGGGCCTTCCAAAAAACTGGAAATCGACGCCTCAGAAGCGCAAACAGATCCCAGGCCCGTCGTCATCGCGTCACCAGCGTTCGGTTCCGTCATCCAGAACCACATCGCGGAATTATCCACCCCAGAAACAACTCGTGGAGCGCGTCGTCGCATCGGCAGCGATAGACGGGGAAGTTTTTTTTCTTAAGCAGTGGTCGATGATTTAGTAGGGACGTACGGTCCCTATTAGTCATGGGTTAACGGCTATAAAATAACATTTAATAAATTAGTTTTCCAATCGGCTCCACATTACACTGTAACTAAACCTAAATCTGAACAGATCCATTTTGATTGTGCAATAAATGAATTAAAAAACACAGGCGCTATTGTAAAATGACCATTGTCCTGGTGAATTTATATCGGGTGCATTTCTTATATGCACGGCACCTTACATTTTTAATAAATTATTAAAAGCAGTGCTTAAAATATTAAGGACTTGTGGATTTTTATCTTGTCTTTTGGATAATATAATTTTAATAGGTAATACTTTGAAGATTGTGCTTTAAATGTCTTCACAAGTCGTGATTTTTTACAAGCCCTTGGGTTTAATCCTAAATTTAAATAAAATCTGCTTAAAACCGTCATATAATTGAAAGTACATATTTAGGATTTTAAAAGATTGAAATATTAGATTACCTCTGGATAAAATAATGTAAGATTCAAATATGAATCTGTGTAAAATTTGGAAAAAGCAAAAAATATAGGCCTCGTAGTTTCAGCATGTCCAGATGTAGAATATGGATGGATGCATATAAAAAAAATAGAAAGATGTATATATTTAAATTTAAAGAAGAGTGTTATAATTATGAGTTCGAAATAAATGGCAGATATCCAATGGTGGTTGATTTCCATAGAAAATTATGTAATAAAAATTAAAGATAATTTTTGCCGAGAAATTTATGCTGACGCCTCAACATTGGGATGGGGGGCAGCCCGAGAGGGTCAGTCGGCAGGAGCAATGGTCACAATCTAAAAAACATTTTAATTATTTAGAATTACTTGCTGCTTAATTCTCATTTTTCTTTTTGTTAAAAATTGTTTTAATTGTCAAATACTTTTTAGAATAGACAATACAGCCATTGTTAACAGTATGGGAGGAATACGATATCCCACACTCGATAAAATAACTAAAATCATTTGCATATAATATGTATATTACAGCGGCATATACATATAAAATCTGCAGATAGTTTCGAACCTTTAATCAAATAAAGAATTAACTCAAAATTTGGGTTTTTTGAGTTAACACCGTAAAGTGAAATAACTTCGCAAGGAGAATACGTTCAATCCAACAGCCGTCTCGATACGATGAAAATGACGGAGATAGAAGACCGTAGTTCTCTTTTTGACAAACGCTCGCTAAAAATGTAAGACTAATAAAGTGAACGAATTTAGTATTGCGCCGGCGTTGGTCAAGCTAAGAGCTAGACAAAATTAGAGAAAAGCACAATAAATCTAAATGACTCTGTATATTAGTATTAAGATTTGTTTTAATATATTTTAATTTGTTCAATAACTGTATGGCTGTAGACTTATTTCAGTTTACTATAAAAAGGTGTATTCCTTTTCCGGTAAAATTGCGAGTTATTTCAGTTTTACATAAATTTTATTTTGTATTATTGTACCACTATTTGAAGTTGTTGCTGTTTTATAATATTATAGTCAAGTTAAATTTTAAGCAATGAGTATTGTTTCAGTAGGTATTTTACTATAATTTATCAAAAACTATGTATTTATTTGTTTTATTGCTGTTTTGGTTTTAATTTTTTTTGTAAAACTATTTTATTTTATTTGAAATTATTCCGGTATTTTAATAATTTTAATGAATGTTTTGTTTACTTATTATATACTTACGCTCTAATTTTTGAACCTGAATATTTATTTAAGATATTAAATTATATATTAATTAGCAATAATGCCACGAAGTACGTAGTAGTCTTTACTGCAAATGTGTGAGGTGCTATATGCATGCATATAGCACCGCCCTCCTTTCCCACACTGCGTATGCTTAGACTCGCATGCACCACCACCCCACATGTACCACAAACACAATTAAAGACCACCACCAAACATTCTACGCACGTTTCGCCCCGACACCGAGGCATCCTCAGGGCGTTTTTTTTTTATGTTAGTTGAATAGGCAAACTGGCAAACGTGCCACCTGATGTTAAGTGGTCGACGTCGCCCATGAACATAAACTAGTTTACCTGGGCCGAGTCCAGGCAACTCATCAATGTGTTGTCTCTCCTGAGACATGAGATGTTAAGTCTTGGTGCCAGTAATTACACTACCTGTCTTGCCCTTCTCTCCGAAACACAGCAAAGCTGTTTCACGGGACAAACAAGCACGATGGTGGTACCCATGCAGCCGGGAGCGCGGCACAGCGCTTCCCTCCCACCGGTAATGTAGACTCTACGATTAGTAATAAAGTGATAAACACTCGTTTTATATTAGCCACTTCCCTCACTAAAGAAAACGACTGTCCAGTACATCTAAAAAGCCCGAAAGAAAGCTCTCAATGCATTCGAAAGGAAAGAAAGGGAAGGGAATAAGAGACTTGTCGACTGTATCAGATTCCACGAAATACAATTCAAGATCGGCTTAGCATTAACCGATGTGATCTTCTAATATTCTTAACACAGCGATGAGCGAAAGTGGTTGAAAGCAAGGCTGAAGCGTAGCTTGGACGTAGCGAAGGCCTTTGATCGGGTGTGACATAATAATCACTTCTAAGAAAGCTACCATCCTATGGGCTTCCCGAGAAATTATGTAAATGGATCACCAGCTTTTTGGCAGACAGGAACATCAATGTTGTTGTCGACAGTGCTTGCTCGGACCTCAAGTCTGTTAATGCTGGTGTTCCGCAAGGCTGCGTACTATCTCCCCACGATGGTTCAGACAGAGCAGGGGACAAGGGGAGAACCTCACCTCATTGTACTGTCCCAACATTGGGAGGGGTTATTTTATGGTGCGGGACAACCCCTCTGTGGAGGTGGCATCGGTCCCTTGAGGGTCTGACTAGCCGTCGAGGTGCCCTGTTTGCTCATTAGATCCGGGGCACCTCACCAAAGGCGGCATTGGTGGCACTCGCCGGGTTTTAGTTGCCAGTTGGTAGATCTAAGTCCACCTTACCACATTTCGGGCGTAGCAAGCACATACCCGCCTGAGTAGACTCACTCCGAAACCCACACCCAGACCACGGGGTGCCTCAGATATCATACTATATCATATCATATTATCCCGGCGTAAAAGAAAAAAAAAAGGCTCCCTCCTTGTTTTTTCTGCATATCAATGATATACTGCAAACTAGCGGTATTCATTGTTATGCAGACTATAGCACAGGAGATGTCCTATACACAGGCTGTCGTAATATTTCTAGGGAACAAGTCGATGAGTGTCGGAACAAACTTGTGTCTCGAATCGAGAGAGCTAAAAAAATGATGTTTCTTATAACTTACCACCAGGTAAACCGACTGTCCGTATGCCCCATTTTCTATAAAAAAATGTTTTCGAGGCAAGGGGACCCGATCCTGTACTAGGTATAGAAAGCGAAAAGCAGGTTGAAGTGTGGCTATTGGCCTATCTTATATCGAGAGGATTAATCCTTCCGTATTATGCCCGGTTTTAGGATTCTATATTATAATCTTTTTTATTATAATATTAAGATCTCAATTTTGTTTGTAGTGATAGTAAATGACTAAGACTGATTAATAGATCTATACTCTATAGAGATAAATAACCGCTTTTTATTAAATGTATATGGATAATATTATACACGGTACATATTCCAAAATAACATCTTTTGTCTATCTGTCTGTTTGTTCCGGCTAATCTCTGAAATGACTGGGCCGACTTTGATGGGACTTTCACTGGAAGATAGCTGATATTATAAGGAGTAATTAAGGATATAAAAATAATCATCATTAATACGGGTACGGTTATAAATCTAAGTTAACGCGGGCGAAGCTGCGGGCTTTTTTCATCTTAATAATTATATTGATTATTTAAAAATATATTTTTTCCTTCACCTACCGCATCAGTTAAGTTTATTTAATAATAATATTAAAAAATTAACGAAGAAACATATTTTTACCACCTTTAACAAACCTATTTTATTATTATTAAACTAAAATGATACTGAAACATTACCAAATATTTTTATGAAAACTTATAAGTAATTGAAAATGATAAATTGTAATAAATTTTAATATTTCACTAGCTTTCAGCATAACTTTCATGGAAAAAATAATTATTTGCAATTACTTCGGCCAAATTGAAATTATTTAATTTTATGTTTTGTGGAATAGTGAAATAAGTATGAACTTTTTTTTAAACGTATATTTAAATGACTACCTGTACTTATTATTAATATTTATTTTACATATTCTAATTATGTATAAATTATTCTTCCCATACCTAGCTTTAGAATTGATCTAATACAGTTATTTATTTTATTACGATTTTTTCAAGTCCACTGTGTAAACATGCAAAACTTTAAATGCGATTTCCCACAAAATTGAAATTTTGAGTTAATTCTTTGTTTGAATAAAGGTGCGATTTCGTTGCGGATACAGAATCACGAAAAGTGCATCGTGATACAAAGTGGGAGATTTTAGTTGTATGTTTGCACCGAATAGTCTCAATTTTTGTTGTACCAGACATGGATTTATTTGCGAACCGGATAAACAAAAAATTCAATAATTACGCATCTTGGCACTTAGACCCTAATGCCACTGTCATTGATGCTTTCACAATTAATTGGTCACAATATTATTGTTTGCCCTACCCTGGTTGCCGCAGTGTAATCCGGACGGCAATGATGGGTAGAGTTTTTTTTTCATCAACAGCAGTGTACATAACTATAGTGTCATTATCAGATAACGCTTACAAACAATATAACGTTTGTATTAAAATATGGTGCAAATATGCACATATTAATAATGTTGATTTGTTTAAACCTTCGGTTTCAAAAATTTTAGTTTTTCATACTGAAATTTTTAAATAAAGGTAACCAGTTTAATACGATTACTACTTATACATCAGACCTGGCTTTAATTTTTGGTAAAGGTGTAGCCAGACCCTTAGACCATCAATGCCAAAGTATAATGTAACATGGGATGCTAATATAGTTTAGAGCATATTATCCTATGTCAAACAGACATACAAACATATTATAAATAAATTACACCCAGATACTGAACAAATGATCATGTTCATCAGACAGAACATTTGTCCTGGGTGGGGATCGAACCCACGACCTTCTGGTATGGCAATCAGTCACTAACCACTGGACCAATAGGCCAGTCAGTATGTAGTTTAACTTTACAAAATCTTACAAGGAAATTCACAACATTTTAGCTTTAGTAACTTCACATAGGTTACATACTTTATCAAAGATATATTTAAGTAGCATTAAGACCAAAAGAGATTCTAATAGAAATAACAGATTTAAGTACAAAAAACTTATCATCCAAAAAGAACGTAACATTTGCCTTATTACGTGGAAACGTCTGGAATATGTCCAGCCAGAATTCGACTGGCCTATTTAGACAAAACCTATATATTTATTATTATAAGTTTAGTATTTTATAGTTCATTTAGAAAATCATGTAATAAAGGTCGTCAAAACGTTAAGTAGATGGATTAAGAATACGTTTAAGGACAATGAAGTAGATGTGTCTGTTTTTTCTAGTCATAGTACCCGTCACGCTTCGACTTCGTTATCCATAATATAGACGAGGAGTCAGTATTATGGATATTGGTCCTAATAATTTTGATATATCAGTTATGAAGAATACCTAAATAATATGTAATAATTAACTTTTGGTTTTTCCCCCTTGATTATTTTTTAATAAATAAGTAATGGAAATAAAATGATATTTCTTAAATTGTTTGTTCTCTAAACATCTACAGAGTGTAAAAAGTAATACTAATATCGAGGACAAACCCCCGAAGTATAATTGTTGATTAAACGATCTTACCTTTGTGAAGTTCAATCAAAATTATACGAGGGGTTTGTCCGAAGATATTAGTATGGACTCCCACCCACCCTGGTTTTCAGTGGATACCATACCACCCTAGTAAGAAATATCATTTTTTGGTTTTGAACTAAAATGAAGGTTCTAGCGAGTTGCAGGTAACAGGTGGAAGGGAGAACCAGAGACAAAAGGCGGGAAAAATGGAGGCAATGTAAAGTCGGAAATAACATTTTTTTTGGCTTTGAAAAGTGCTAAGTGGTAAGAAATACAAGTGATACTACAGAGTGTAAAAAGTAATACTAATATGTTCGGACAAACCCCTCGTATAATTTTGATTGAACTTAACAAAGGTAAGATCGTTTAATCAATAAATATCAAATCAGTCGTACTGTACTGATTCGATCCTCATTGAGCATTGAAATAAAAGCATGTAATTTATTACTTTTTATTAAATACATTTATTATTCTTTTAAAGAATGGCATAAGTATGTAAAATATAATATTATATTAATAATAATAATAGCGTGCTCTTCTTTCCTGGCGTGACAATTTTCGTTGGAAGTTTGTGCTGCCTTAGATCCTTCATTCACAATTATTGTAGAAACAGTTCGTTCCAAAATGCCTGAAAATAACAAAACAATCTGTAAAATATCATGATTAGTATTCTCTGTCTACGATCATGATATAATTTATGTTTGATTTGGCAGCACATTGTCATAATATTTCTAACAAAATTATGATGACCGCTTTCCAAAAAAAAGTACCTAAAGACTTAGATATGTGACCCTGTCATAGACTTAGAATATACTAATATATATATATATATATATATATATATATATATATATATATTATAATGTTTATGGACCCTGTGATAGCATTCAATTAAGTGCGGTATCGCGTCGCCTACATAACAGGTTTGTTAAGTGGCGACGCGACACCGCACTTAACTTTTTTATTCACAAGCTTTTTTACCTTTAGCACTATCTCTCTACCAGCACTTTTTAACATTTTTGGCATGATAATACTTCGATTTTTATAATAATTACTGAAATACAATAGAGCAAGATGGCAGCTTATCATTTTAGTTCCTCTATTTGCCGCGCGCAGACTTATCGTGCGCGCACTCTAACACTAATTTTAGATTTATTCACTTTTTTTTAACTTTAAAACTATCTCTTATGCTTTGGCCGCACCTGCGTCTATAGTCCCGAATTATTCGAGCCGAAGCTTCGTACGTTTGAAGACTAAAAAGTTGGCGCGATAAAAGCTGTGGTCACATTAGCGGCTACCATATTTTGCATGAACTGTCGTGCAATAATCCAATATGGCCGAAATCATTTTCAAACGACAACTATGAACGACGAGTTTCTTTACTTCTACATGACGTGTGCTCACAATTTGACAACACCAGATGTTTATTTTTTTGTAATTCACATTCTTTTGATCTCATATACAATTTCATTGCTCTACTCCATTTTTACACAGCCACCCGCATGCGTCTGAACTGATCGAAAACAACGGCCAAAATGAACAATGCTAATCTCCTGTCTCACCACGAAGCGCGATATGTCGGCGCTCTAAAACCCTTTGATGTACCGCCACCCGCACGATAATGCACACGCAGCCCGAATGTTCGCGAAGGATAATATTGTTCTGTGTTTGCGACGATAGCCGATAATAGTCTGTCATATAATATGCGAGTATCATCTCACGGCGTGAAGCTTTGTGACGATTCACGATACACGCAGGTGCGGCCGTAGCATTATGTGATCGTCCAAGTAGTATCTAGTAGTAATCTTCATTTTCTGTGTTTAAGTGTACATATAGTTTTTAGATTAGTGATAAACATAAAAAATATCAAGATCATAAACAAAAGATTTGTTTTTAATAGGATATAATTTTATCGTAGACAGAAAATCCTATAGACTGCTGCTAGCCGTGGCGACATGAGATAGATATATTGAAGTGACGTCTGAAATGGGGGTTGCTATACAAAAACCTTTTGCCTACTTTAAGGCAAAACGCTTAATATAAAAAAAACATGACAAGCTTTTTAGCTTGTGTAATGTTTTACATTACACATATTATTGTGTGTTTTTAGGTATTTTTTTGTTTCGAAAAGGTATTTTATACTGTGAATTTTTGAGACTCTTTATTGCGTATTTAATTTAAACTGATCCGATGGCATACTTTTAGCTCCGGTTGACCCTCTGATCTATTATAAAAATGTATATTAGAACTGTAATGCATTAGAACTGGGTCAGTAATAAATAATAAAATAAAGTTTACATAAACATTAATATAAGCTGGACTTTTGACACAAAATTCTCAAAAGGCTTACTAGAAAAATAAGAATACTGAAAAGGAAAGGAAGAAAATAAGAGTAAAAAAGCTTGTTTTATTGAAATAAAGAAATATTAATTAAATTAGTTCTTGCATAGCAACCTTAATATTGTATGATAATTAAGTAATGATAAAGAATGTAGACAGAGGAACGTAAACAGGGCAAAGTTACTGCATCAAATTTCACAGGTATTGGTTGCTCTTTCATTGTTTTTGTGAATGGTATAGAAGTAGATGTTCATGGCATGGGTTCATTTCTCTCATCGGTTCTTCCAAGCTGAAATATGAAAAATTTGAATATTTCTCTATTTTGAAAATATTTAAACTTATTTAAAATGAATCGAAAACTAATATAGAAAATTAAAAATGAAGCAATTATATTTCGTTACGAACTCGGAATATTGTATGAAAAATGGACCTTATTTAAACTTCTATGAGTAATATTTTTCTTATTTAAAAAATTCCACCATAAGTTCCTTATAACTATTATGATTTAAATGAAAATATATAGGTATCTCACTTTTAATTTAAGGATAGCTTTTGGAGATAAATTCAATTAAAATATTAATAATACACATTACTGTGAAAAGGGAAAACATAGTAGGTACAAGCAATGTTAAAATTATAGACGTCACAAAAGCAATATTAATTATTATCTTTTTTTTTCAATTTAACTTATGAATTATAAGCCAATGATAGTCAATCGTTATTCAACTACAATATGAAATAAAATATGAAATTACGAGTGAAAAGTCAATGTTGGAATTTTCCGGTCACTACCACTTTTACAATTAATTATACTGTACCAAACCATTGTTAGGGTATTCCAGAATATGTTTTTATTCCCCTTATTTTTTTAATTACCAACAATTTCGTTAATTACACAAAAAAACTAACACAACACTTCACGACTGACTACACGTTGTAAACAAATTACAAATGTAGGAATGGTCGATACAAATCGTATAGAGATATTGAAACGTATATTACATCAATATCTAAATATCCGATATCGGTGCGTTTAAAAACTAAATATTTTTTAAAACACTATTTTTGCATCGTTGCGATATGTCTCGGTTCGATATCTCGCTTGATATTCAAGATTTATAGATATAGGATATCAAACCATATCGCATCGCAATATGGGCTATGCAGATGCGCTGGGCCGACTGATAACTTGTGAGTGAGTGAAATGGCAATAATCGAATATTCGTAGGATTCTTAACATTATGAACAAGAGAACTAACGTTATATGAATATTTTCTTGTGTATTTTGGCAAATTTGTATTAGATCATAGAAGTTAAACAAGAGACTTTATTATATTAAGAATATCAAGCTTTTTCGGTAATTTTGCAATTTTTTACTTGACCTTTGTCCTTGAACTCGTAGCTACGCTCCGGTGATCCTTTTCTCTTATATTTATATATTACTTCTATTTATATATTATTGTATTGTAATAAATTAATATCTTCCATACAAATACATACCTAAATAAATAAAAATAAATACCTAATATAACAAAAAAAAAGTGTGTGTGTACTAGCGTACACTCGTAAGAAGTGAAACTTCTTTATGACGTTATTTTTCAAATCACGCGTGGTAGGGATAAGAAAAAGATGGCGCGTAACGGAAGAATGTGACGCGTAACGAAAACAAAGTGTTTGTGTACTAGCGTACACTCGAAAGAAGTGAAACTTCTTTATGACGTTATTTTTCAAATCACGCGTGGTAGGGATAAGAAAAAGATGGCGCGTAACGGAAGAAAGTGACGCGTAACGAAAAAATGTTACACTAAATTTTTTTCCAACCCCGATAAATAAGTTGCACTTCAAAATATTACACTAAATTTTTTTCCAACCCCGATAAATAAGTTTCACTTCAAAAAAAATATATAACATCCCATGTCTTAAGTACAAATGCTCTTGCTCATCACACAAACATTTTGTACAACACCCAAAGTACCTACCATTACCATATTCAGACAGATTTAAAAAATAACAAATTGCAACAATATCATATTTATCGATATACAGTTTCAAAACACATCGTTTTATAGGTTCATTGTTACCAAATACGGACCGATACACCAATATATAGTTTCAAAAAATATATAGTTTCAGTATCCGATATCGAATATCAATATATAGTTTCGATTCGATATTGCAAAAACCCATGCAAAAATGTCAAAATTTGTGTAGCAAGATACATTGCTGACCTTGAAAAAATCAGCACGCACTGAGGGCCGTATTCCAAAAGGTGACTCGGATCAAGTATCACCCAAGTCTAGCTTCAAGGTCAAATCTGTTCTCAAGATCCATTGGTATTCCAGAACGCATCTCAAGATGTGATCAGCTGAAACGAGTTTCAAGATTTTGAACTCTGTCATTGTTCTAGATCTTCTTCGTCTTTCTTTACAAACAAAATTATTTTAAATGTCTACATAATATGAATGTATTGTACCTATTTAAATAATATTACATTTGTTTAACTAAAAAGATTTTAAATTATTAAAAAGGTAAATATGAAAGCTACGTATTTATTCTTTTAATATTTTCATCGACTTTTATTCTCAATGTATTTCCTCTGAGCTTTTACTAGCTTTCGTTTCAGAAATTAAGATTAATAGATTGTTATTGTTTTTTTGGAACAAAGCCTTTGTAACAAACTAAAAATGATAAGGATAAGAAAAATGCAAATGAGAAATTGTAGGTATTAGAAGGCTATCAATATAGCTTAAGTTGTAAATTAATATTATTCATCATCGTTAATAATTTCAGAAATATCAATGAAAATAAATGCCGCTTTTGTTAAATGATTTTATTTAAGGAGGTCGTGTTTAGTTGGACAAATTATATATTACAAATTAGCAGTAATTTGTGTTATTTGTGCCATAAAATAATTTACTGATATTTCTGATGAGATGTTATAATGCTGTGCAATCTTTCTAAAGTTAGTAACTTACCTAATTTTTTATTATATATTATTTATAATGTACTTTTATGATTCAAATTATTACTTATATTTATTAGTTGCAGTTGTTTTCTTAGTTACTTATGTTGATTTTCTAAAATAATAAAATACAAATTTTATTACAGATAGATTTATATATGTAGGTACTTAATTAAAACAGATCTATATACTTGAAAAAAGAGTCCAATTTTAGACAAAACTACATATTATAAATATAGTTTTTGCTATATAAATGTATCAAGGTAAAATTAATATTTTTCGTCATACATATTGTAAATAAGGAATTGTGTTCTGCGTACTTGCCCTGTTGAAAATTTCCGATAGGTTCCATTAAGAAATGATTGTATCTGGAGCCTACTGTGCATTTGTAGCTGCAAATCCATATACACACCCATAAAAACTTATCCATACACAACCTATGAAGAAACGGAAACTTTAATGGAATTTATATGTCTACAGAGTTCCTATCTGGATTTACCATACTCTACTATAGCTTTCGGACTTTAAACTTTTATCATTTTTTATCTGTAAATTACAATAAGGAGTGCGTGATTTTAAATGGACTATCCAGATTGTATTTTTGTGTTTTTATCTGCAAATAACAATTTTCGGATCTATATGGGACTACAGTTTAACAATTACACTACATCATGAAAAAAAAACATATTTTAGTATATATATTTTTATTTACAATAAAATCCAAACTTATTACAATAATAGTACTTATAAACTATATAAGGTAAATGGCCAAAATAGGTTTACCTTAAAATACCAATAAAATACAAATATTTTGATACTAATTTATACGCACAATTATAAATGAATAATAAATATATGTATATGTGCGTAGGTATGTGCATACCATATGTGGATTAAGTTCAATGGCACCCTAGGTCTCTCGATGCTCGTTGACCACTAGCGTGCCTTCAATCTTTGAACGAAGTTTTGATAAGAAATAACTGAGGAGTACGACGCTGAAAAAATCACTAATTACAATCACTAATTGCCTATGGTTTGTGTAATCTAAAATGACAAATTTATTTTGTATAAAGAAACATATCAACTTGGTTAAAATTATTAAAATTAATATTTATCATCATCATTAGCCTCTATCCGTCCACTGCCGAACGTAGACCTCCCTGAATGAACGCCATGACGGCCAAACCCGTAACACTCGCATTCAACACGGTAAGTGGTAGTGCCACCATGCTGCATTGCAGCCGAACTGGGCTGGCACGACCGGGGTGGACCTTTAGCTCACATAACACCGGCGTCAAGTGACAGCTAGGCTGTCGAGTTTCGTGTTGTTTGTGAGTTTCCGGTGGGCCATTGGGGGTATAGGGAAAAGGAGGGCAACGCATCTGCATAGCCTCTGGTTGTGCGGATGTGTATGGGTGTCGGTATCATAAGGTCTGCTCGTTTGCACCCTTATGACATAAAAATAACACGGACCGGCCAGTGCACAGAGATCGTTTTCCCACCTGGTTAATGACCTGGTCAAAACCTCAAAATACTATTATTATTTATTTAAAATTAAAAACACAGTTTTTTTTTCATCTTCCTCGTTCTCGGAGTCAGTTGAGCCTCCAGTAGAGCTACTGATACCGGCGCGATGGCTTTGGTTCTAGTGGTACTTCAGGAACTGTTACAAGAGACAAAATCAAATTAGATGTGTACTAGCTGATGCCTGAATAGGAATAAATTTTGGACAATTCATGGAAGAGGAACAAACATCAATCTGTTTATAATATTAGTGGTATTATATTTTTAACCGACTTCTAAAAAGGAGGAGGTTATCAATTCGGATGTTGGTATTTTTTTTTATGTTTGTTCGGTCATAACTACTGTTATTTAACAACCGAATGATTTTTTTTTTCATTAAGTATTTTAAAGCACTATATTTTGATGAAGGTCTAGAGTCGATCTGATAATGGAGTCGAAAAACAGGTGACTCTTTAACGATTTACAGCAGTTATCTTGTGTTTGGGCTTGATTAATTTGTGTTTTTTTTTTATGTTAGTTAGATAGGCAAACTGGCAAACGTGCTACCTGATAGTAAGTGGTCGACGTCGCCCATGAACATAAACTAATTTACCTGGACCGAGCCCAGGCAACTCATTTATGTGTTGCCTATCCTGAGATATAAGATGTTAATAAGTCTCGGTGCCAGTAATTACACTGCCTGTCTTGCCCTTCCCTCCGAAACGCAGCAAAGCTGATTCACGGGAGAAACAAGCAAGATAGTGGTACCCATGCAGGCGGGAGCGCGACACAGCGCTTCCGTCCCACCGGTGAAGGTTGTGTTTATGAGAACTTTATACCTAGATGGATTTTGGCTGTCATAAGGGGTCTGATGATAAAGACGAAAGACTATTAAGGGAACTCCTCGACCAATTACAGTAGCTACCTTGTGTTTGAACTTCATTCATTTATATTGACGTATGCTTTGCACCCATGTGGGTTCAGTATCATTAGAGACCTGATGATGGGGACCATAGACAGTTACTGAAAGTCCTCAACGATTTACAGCAGTTACCTTGTGTTTAGACTTGATTCATTTGTATTGATAAGAATTTTACACCTAGATTGGTTGTAAGTGTCATTAAGGATCTGATGATACCCACCATGATTCAACCCTCGTGGCGCTGGGGCTCAGTAGCTTAAGGTGAACTCAGCACCATGTGCGAAGCAAATTGAACCAAGGGAGCCGCTCTTTGAACCCCTCATTTAAGAAGTGAGGCGTGGATGGGAACCTCACCCCATTGCACTGTCCCGACGTGGGGAGGGGCTGTACTGTGGTGCGAGATAACCCCTCTGTGGAGGTGGCGACGGTCCGTTGAGGGACTGACTAGCCGTCGAGGTGCCCTGTTTGCTCAACAGATCCAAGGCACTTCACAAAAGGCGGCATTGGTAGCACTCGTCGGGCTTTAGTGGGTAGAGCTGCGTCTACTTACCAGCTTTCGGGCGCAGCGAGTCCCACATACCCGCCAGGGGAGTCTCTCCTTCCCCAGCAAGATGACTCGGAGCATTTTCGGGCCTAAACAAAAAAAAGAGGTCTAATGATGAAGACGAAGGATAGTTAAGGGAACTCCTCAACGGTTTTCAATAGCTACCTTGTGTTTGAAGTTTGAACTTAATTCATTTATATTAAGGAGAACTTTGCACCCATATGGATTATAAGTGCCATTGCACTGAATCACTGATGATGGAGAGTGGAGACCATAGACAGTCGAGGGAATTCCATAATGATTTACAGCAGCTAAAGGTTTGTCGGTGTTAGCCAAGTTACATAGGTAAGTACAAAGACGACACCGACTCCAAAAGTAAAAATAATTAAGTGGTAAACGCAAAGATTGTACATTAGTAGAAGAACAAGTTGATTAAAATTATAATGAAACAATTTTTACGGATTTTATCGCGGTTTATTAAGATTTTTACAAGCCCGACGTTTCGGATACTTTACAGCAACCATGGTCCTCCCGTGACCATGGTTGCTGTAAAGTATCCGAAACGTCGGGCTTGTAAAAATCTTAATAAACCGCGATAAAATCCGTAAAAATTGTTTCATTATAATGAGTGAAATTCGCGCAAACATTAGAAAACAATAAGTTGATTAAAAGTTGTAGGCACAAAAATAAAAATAAAAGAGATTATTTTATTACTTTCCAGTTTTTTTAAGTCGGTTTAAATATTCGTTTATTTTTTTTTTGTTCTTGGTGTTAAAAATTAAATAATTTAAACATTCCAATAAATCTTCTATATCTATAATTATGAATATCATTTTCATACCTTTTGGTTTAGATTTTTCGGTGGTCGGAGCAAATCTGAAATTTTTGTTCTAACGTGTTCTTCGTATTTGTCCCTCTCCATGTATCTGAAAAATTACGTTTATAATGATTATGTATGCATTGTACTTAATAAAGTACGAATTGCTCCAAATATGGTTATTTTACTTTTTAATACTATGGTTATCACTTGTAATAAAATTTTAGGCTCTCTCATATAAATTATTTTATAATTTCATTTCGAGATCGTGTACACCTGGAAACGAGGCTATAAGGAGGCAGCGCGGCTGGCCGAGATCGGGCTCAACCTCATGATCAACCGTATAGAGGTTAGGGATTCGGGTCAGACTGAGAAGATTGAAGCCCTCCGCGGGCCGGGCGGAAATGACTCCCACTGGGGGCTGCCCTCCAGGTCGGAGTGCCCCCAGTGGTTTGATGTGGAGAGATGTTTGATATAGCTCATCCGTCAGGCTCATTCTTGACAGAGGTTTCCAATGTTGGGGACCCGAAGGTAGTGAAGGCGGCAAAGGCAAACTCCTCTCAAACCTCGGAGGACCCAAAGAGGAAAAAAGAGCAGAAAGGATAAGGGGCGAGGATGGGAACCTCACCCCATTGCCATTACACTGTTCCGACGTAGGGAGGGGATTGTCCTGTAGTGCGGGGCAAACAAGCAGTTGAAGCTTTAAACTACCGACGCCCATACACTTTTGCGCAACCAGAGATTATGTAGATGTGTTGCCCTCCTTTGCCCAATCCTCCCAATGAGCCACCGGAAATACACA
The DNA here is from genome assembly GCA_963853865.1 of Helleia helle. NCBI lineage: Eukaryota > Metazoa > Arthropoda > Insecta > Lepidoptera > Lycaenidae > Helleia > Helleia helle. Next base: position 16,000,918 of record OY971420.1, read on the forward strand.
AACCGCACGAAATGCGACAGCATATACTGTCACTTGACGCTGGTGTTACGTGAGCGAGAGGTACCATCCCGGTCGTGCCAGCCCGAGTCGGCTGTACTCTGCTACATCTTACTACTTTTTTTTCCTTTAATGCCGGAAAATGCTCTGAGGCATCCCGCGGGGGTGGGTCTCCCAACGCGGGTATGTGGGACTTACTGCGCCCGAAAGCTGGTAAGTGGACGCACCTCTACCCACAAAATCCCGGCGGGTGACACCAATGCTACTTTTCGGTGAGGTACTCCGGATCTAATGAGCAAACAGGACACCTCGACGGCTATTCAGTTCCTCAAGGAACCGACGCCACCTCACAACACAGAACCCAACGTCGGACAGTACAATGGGGTGAGGTTCCCGTCCTCGCCACTTGCCCCCTGCTCTTTTATCCCCTCTTTTTATAAGAGGGATACATTTTTTTTTTAATGTTAGTTGGATAGGCAAACTGGCAAACGTGCCACCTGATGGTAAGTGGTCGACGTCGCCCATGAACATAAACTAGTTTACCTGGAGCGAGCCCAGGCAACTCATTTATGTGTTGCCTATCTTGAGACATAAGATGTTAAGTCTCGGTGCCAGTAATTACACTGCCTGCCTTCCCTTCTCTCCGAAACACAGCAAAGCTGTTTCACGGGAGAAACAAGCAAGATGGTGGTACCCATGCAGCTGGGAGCGCGGCACAGCGCTTCCCTCCCACCGGTAAACTCCCACCACAAGGATACACCTAGGCTCAATTAACTTCGCCCAAGGTGCAGCGGCTCACCCTAGTCTGAGCCCCACCGCCACGTCAAGGCCTGAACCATGGTGGGACCTCTTACTACCTGGACTAGTTCCAAATAAACTAGTTTATGTTCATGGCCACCACTTACCTTGGCACGTCTGCCAGTTTGCCTATCCAACTAACATAAAACACATGCGTAAAAAGCATTTCCCTGCGATAGCAAAAAAAACATTGCATCAATATAATAATCTTATTTTAAAAGAAAAATTAATTATATGTGGTCAGCCCTGTCCGATGGACACATAAAAATAGGGGGTTGTACTGAGGAGGAAAAAATCCTCCCAGAAGCCTAGAGCACCTAAGGCTACAATAGCAGCGAAAAAATTGAATATCTAGAAAACGAAGCCCCTCGTACGAAAACTGTACCTACATGACAAAAGTTAAATTTTACTATACTTAGTTCTAATATGTTTTTTCTCACGACCTTTTTTTTAGTTCTTTAAGTTAATTAAAAATGCAACTGCAAGCGAATCTAAGCTAGACTAAGCATAAATAACGTACAACTTAACATTCGTATTCTTATTTATAGCCTGACCAAAAATTTATAAGACCTGCATTGGTGTCGCCACTGTATCTTTAATACAACACAGTATAGTCCAAACAGAAATTATACGCAATATGGCGAGGTGTGTGTCTTTTTTTCTTTTTTGGTTAGGCTTTACTACTGATTATCCCTTTCTCTTCCCCTCTGGACCCTAATTTCTCGTTGTGAAAACACTGCGGCGCGACCGCCGGCGCCGGTCAGGGGATTGCAGAATGCGCCGGGTGCCAGCGACCGGCCAAGTGACAGGCACCCCGGCCCCCGAGACACTTATGCGTCAAACAAAAAAAAAAAAAAAAATGTTTGGTTAGCATAACTATTATTTTAGCGCTACAGCGAACTTTTTCTAACTTCTAACCCTCCAAATTCCAAAATGAAACCAACTTCTGGTTTGCTGTGTTCTATACGCTAGTAATAAATAATAATATAATATATATCGCCATCTATATCGTGGCAAAGGATCGGTCGTCTTGGCGTTCATTGAGGAAGGCCTATATTCAGCGGTGGACAGATAGGGGCGGATGATGATATATCAACATCATCATGTCTATATATACCGCCATCTACGTCGTGACAAAGGATCGGCCGTCTTCACGTTCATTGAGGGAGGCCTTTGTTCAGCGATGGACGGAAAGAGGATGATGACGATATATCATCGTCATCATCATGTATATATCTGTAGTGTGAGTAGACTAAATATTTGATCACAATTCACAATGTCAGGTTATTGGATATTCCGCTCGATTCCATTAAATTTTGAAGCAGGCTTCTAATAGTTAGGTACTTACAGATACCCCACCATGGTTCAGTCCTTGACGTGGCGGTGGGGCTCAGTAGCCTAGGGTGAGCCCAGCACCTTGGGCGAAGCTAATTGAGCCGGGGGGACTCTTTGTGCACCTCTTATAAAAAGAGGAGACGAAAGAGCAGGGGGCAAGGGGTGAGGATGTGAACCTCACACCATTGTACTGTCCCGACGTTGGGAGGGGTAGTTCTGTGGTGCGGGACAACCCATCTGTGGAGGTGGCGTCGGTTCCTTGCGGGACTAACTAGCCGTCGAGGTGCCCTGTTAGCTTAACAGATCCGTGGCACCTCACCAAGGCGGCATTGGTGGCACTCGCCGGGTTTAAGTGGGTAGAGCTGCGAACATTTACCATCTTTCGGGCGCAGCGAGTCCCACATACCCACCTGGGGAGACCCACTCCCCAGGCGGGATGCCTCAGAGCATTTCCCGGCGTTAAAGAAAAAATAAAAAAGGTACTTACAGATAAAAAACTTTTAGTATGAAGCTGGATAATCCAATAAAATCATGTGCTTTTGTCGCTGCAATTCGAAAGGTATTCCGACGGATCAATTATTTCATTTATGTTCGTACTTGCTCATAAAATATCATACATCACAATGTCATGTTATTGGTGTGTATATAATAGAAAATGGAATTGTCATTTATAAAATTATTACAAAATAATATATCTATTTCGTATTTGGAAATCCACATAGGTTTTTATGTTCATATACAGAACTATGATAAGAACTGATACAAACCAACATGTAAAGTGCAGATAAGATCCCATATTAATGCAAATAACAATAGAATCCGATTTATTCCAATAAATAAGTAAGTAAGTATTAATTTTTTAACATGGGGTATTTAGTATACACAATATGTATCATTGTTTCTTCAGCTGATACTAAAGGTCAGGTCAGGTGACTGTTGTCAGCCAAAAATATAAAAATATATGATGATGACCAGATATTACATTTTTGCTACATGTTCCTTGTAACGTGTAAAATCTTTGCATGAAGTATTTATTCATGGTCAAATACCTCATCTTTTAAATCCTGATTCTAATGAATCAGGATTTAAAATGCCAATGAATGCCAATATCTGCATAAACTTTAACAAAAGTTCCAACAGCCATGAATATAATATCAAGTATAATTTTTTTTTAATGGAATAAAAAGGAACTTAAAAGTACCTACATTTTTAATGACATTTATTTTGTTTAAGCACTATAGGTATTATAAATTATTAAGAGAACTAGGTACCTACACAACAGTAATATCCAATTACAATTGTTTGCAAACATTTAAAAGATGGTAATATTACATTGTTTTCTAATCATAAACTTGACTATTAACATTATTGTTTACTCACTTGGATTAGACACATAGGATTTCCTACTGCCTACTGCCTAGTGGCTATTACATTACTTTGTTAGCTTCTGGGTCAGTAATAATTTTATTAAAGGTGTAGTCTCAAGGTACATCAATATTCCATAGCTTTATACTGGTTGCAATGCCTCATAAAAGACAGAACCTCATTGAATAGGTACAATGCACATTGAATATAACTTAACAATTGAAAACTAACAATAAACATATAACATACACAAGAAGATACCCAATATGCTTGTTTTTATCTTAATTAGGAATAGATTCTTCGTACAGGTCTATAGCTTGCTTTAAATTAAGGAATTGAATTATTTAATTTATAAAAGCACTTGTCTTCTTAAATTACTATTTACTCACTTGTTGTGGTGTGTGGTGTTTTCATCATTGGGGACAATTGTTTATATGTCGTAAATCCTATAATATTATGCCTTCGAATAAAATAAACTTCACAGGTTTTTTAGACGTTTCTCCCTATCATTTCTGTGATTATAGGTTTTAACCCTCATGCTATATTATGTTATTATCAATAATAATTTAATTCAAATAAATTATTTACAATACATAATCAAAAACTTAAAAATGTCCTAACAAATTAAAACTTCGGCAATAATAATATTACAACATAATAATTTGTCAATAGTAAAGTAACAAAACTAACAAACAATAAACATGGATGCCAATATCACCATTCACCGTCTGTATTCTGTATAAAAATTTAAAAAGTTAAAACTAATTTAAAAAATTGACAGATCTCGAGTACAAATCTATACTCAAGAAGAAATTGCGTCTTAAGTACGGTTCTAGAATATGGTCACACTCAGGTGATTGCCGATTGTTGAATCGATGCTCAAGTAACGTCTTGAGTTAAGATCTCTACTCAAAACTAGTTTTAAAACTAGTATCATGACTTGAGCTGCCTTTTGGAATACGGCCCTGAGAGATGCCAATAGTATAGTCTTGTCCTTGTTTTCCCTTAATTATTGTAATAAACACATCTCTTTTATGTGGGAAGGAGTGAGCATTATCCAGCAGTCTATAGTTTTACTCTGTCTACGAATTTTATTCACCCATATATAAATACTTTTCTCTAGTCCCTGTCAAAAAATTGATTTGCGCCCATTTTGAAGCACCTTTGATGGAGCCAATAATAGCTCCAAACGCTGGCCCGCTCCGTAGTCTTCAATGTCAAAGTGAGTCGAACGTGTCTCACGAAAAAAAAAATTATCACGATTTGTGCAGTTAAATTGTATCACAATACATCTGAATAACAAAACAAATGATATAACATCACTTTTCACAGGAAATCTTTCAATATTTCGTAGTATCTTGTAATTAATTAAGTTTAAATAAAAACATTTTTTTTCAATGCTCAGTGTTGCCCGATTGTGAAAATATTTTTACTGATTATTTTCCCCCACTGATTAAATTTAAAACAGTTGCTACTGATATTTACGTATGTACGTACACGTTCTTGAATTAATGTGTTTGTGTGATTTAATGATATCAAATACAAACAGTGAAACAGTAACAAACATTCATACGTCCATACATACAAACTTTCGCGTTAATATTACAACAAGTTACAAGTTTAAATAGGTAGCAATATGTATAACAACTTTACATTACTACTGTGATTCATGCCAATAAAAAACAAATATAAAAATGTAAATTTTACTAATTACTGTTATATTTTCTTCGTTTCATATAAATAAACATTCTTGTAATATAACAATTATACATAATAAATAATAATATAGCTTGTGTATACATGGTTATGTAAAGTTGTTATAAATTATTACATACATAAATAGATATGCCCACCTAGCTATTTATATGTTAAATATTATTGCTATAACAAATTGTTATCAGCGGCCGAATCATTTCCCGTTTTCAGGAAAACTTCACCACTATTGGCAACATTGAATCGATTTAGTGCTTCATTGTTGACAGAGCGCTTGTATGACCTTCTTTAAAATGTAATAATTATTCTAAGTATTCAATGTATTTGATGCAAAAAAAATGCTATATTTTCTATCAATAATGATAAATTTTGTATTGTACGTAAACTTGTTTTAATCACAAGTCTTATGGTGAAGATTACTACTAGATACTACTTAGACGATCACATTAGAGATAGTTTCAAAGTTAAAAAAAGTGAAGAAATCTAAAATTGGTGCTAACTGAAGAGTCAACTTTTGAAAATTAAAAAAAAGACCTAACATTGAAGAACAGTTAGCGGACAATTGAAATAGCAAAAAAAACATCTATAGTTGTTGCTAACTTGGGAGTCAACTTTTGAAAATTAAAAAAAAAACAAAAACCGAAACGAACAAAATAAAATTTTGATCTAACATTGAAGAACAGTTAACGAACAATTGAAATAGCCAAAAAAAAGTAATGAAAAAACTATAGTTAGTGCTAGGAACAAGTATCATATGGAATTGACATTCGCGTATACCCGAAAGGGACAGGCATATTTTACAGGGATACCACATTCATAATAACAAGTCTACTAATTTTCTTGAAACAAGTGTATTTAAAATAATAAAAAAACTGAAAAAGGTTGATAGATAACTATAAGCATTAGCCCTACCTAAACATTTATTGTAATTTTAGACAGCTGCATTTTTCCTGATTATCGAAAATATGTAATGACTAATATTAACAAACCGCTAAAAATATAAATAATAAAAAAGAAGGCTATAAACGTCCTCTTAATGTGTATGATCTATAGTACTTAGCCTTTTAGGATAGCAATAAACATATTTCTCTTTATTGTGTTTATTTCGAAGATACCAGTCACTCTTTTTATATAATACCACATTCTTGGGTAATCTGCCTATAAAAAAATTGGTATCACCATATTTTTATAAACCGACCAAATTAAAAAGTAGTACAAAATGGCGGACATATTTGACAAACTGTTCGCGGGTGAGAACGTTTGTATGGCATTCAAATTTAGTCGATAATAATAATAACGAAGAGTGATATTCTGACAAAGACAAAATAAAGTGTCTATGTCTCTGTCACTCTTGGAGTTTTTCGTATGTTGTTATCTCGTTCCAATACGGTATTATTATTAGCTTGTCAAATCTATTGATACTTGATCTTAGAGTTAGTGCTAACTTGAAAGTCAAATTTTGAAAATTAAAAAATTAATAAAAAATAACGAACAAAAATATTTTCGATCGAACATTGAATAACAGTTAACGAACAATTAAATTAGCAAAAAAAATTATAAAAAATGAATTTTCCCCCGCCAACATAAGAGAGCCGAAATAAGTCTCTTATGTATTAAGTAGTCTGTGATATTCATATTACTATTTACTAATCTGTGGTTGTATGATTGTAATTTGTATCCGGTTGTATCTAAATTCTCAAAAAGATACAAGCCTAAATTGTTTTAACTTTTATGTACATATTTAAGTTGATTCAAGAGTGAAGATCGGTCGGATCTCAGATCTGTGATCAAGATTCTAAAGCGACATAACCATTAATAAGTCCAGTAACCAGTGTCCAGTAACCATAGAACATTGATCTATATTAACCTAGCACATAACGCTTTAATTAATAGAACTCTACTAAAACTATTTCAAAAATTGTATAGTATAAGGTATATTATTTAATATTTAGACGTAATTAAACATTCCATCGTTATTTCTATCCTTGATATTAATTTTTATAAAACATATTTTCAGTTTGGTTACTCGAGAGATATTGGAAGTTCGAACAAACAAAAACAAATGTTTCACTAATATTAACCTAAAATTACGTTTGTATTTTTTGAAATGCTCGGATACTCCAACGCTGGTATACCAGACAAGTCATGGCAACCACCTGTTGCAGTGCTAGAAACGACGTAAGCATTAACTTTTCTATAAACTGTCTGAACATAGAATAAATTTATCAAATAAACCCCCAAATACTCAAACGAATCTCAAAACGTATATATATATATATTAAGTATGTCTTAAATTTGAGATTCATTTGAGTATTGGGGGGTAAGTCAGCTAAAAAATGTATGCAATAAAAAGTCTTTGTGCCTACACTCTGAACCCCGAATGTACTGAATGGGTTATATTGTGTCTTATACAGTTAGATTAAGCAGAACATTTAGACACAATTTCATTTAAATAAAATTATGGTGTAAAAAGATTTTATTTAACTGTATAAATTTTGGGAACAAGACTGGAGCAAACATAGCTTGTTACTTGAGGTCAGGCTGGTTTCCGCAACTCGACGCTTTTGCGCCTATTTTGCGTGCTGTGAGCCTGAAGCACTCCCTACTGCCAGTTAAGCTCCCGCAAGAATGCTAGCAGTCTCTTGACATCGGCGCAAATCTCCGGGAGCGTTCTCGGGCATCCGAGATGGGCAGCCCGTAGCGGTGCTACTCCTGTGCACTCCAGTAGTACATGGGCTGCTGTTTCTTCCTCCGCTACGCAGGCTCTGCATAGCGGACTGTCTGTAACACCTATAGTGAAAAGATGCTTGTTATAGTGACCATGTCCTGTTATGGTGCCTGTTATCAGGCACAGTTCTGATCGTTTTAAGAGCATTAATTGACGAGAGACGCGTGGGTTGCCTATTGGCATCGCTTCCCTTGCTTGTCTGCAATCGTCTCTGCTCGTCCAGAGCTCTCTGTGTCGTGTGTTTGCGTGCGTTCTCACCCATGCCCTTAACTGGCTATATGGTAGCGGGGTCATTGGTTCATTACCTTTGACCTCCATATTTGCTCCACGTTTGGCCAGCTCGTCTGCTGCATCATTACCTCTTGAGCCACTGTGCCCTTTTATCCATTGAAGGGTCACTGTGTTAAGTTGGCATGCTCTTTCGAGGTAACAGTGGCATTCGTGAATTAGGCCCGAGTTTGTTGTGTATGAGTTTAGTGCTTGGAGTACCGCCTTACTATCGGATAAGATCCTTATGGGATACCCTGTTACTTTCCGCTCTATTATGGCTCTCGCTGCTTGGGCTATACCAACACATTCCGCCTGGAAGACGGAGTTGTGTTTGCCCAAATGTACAGCCAGGTGGAGGGGTAGTTCTTCTGAGAAGACCCCTGCACCTGTTCCTTGTTGTGTTTTCGACCCGTCGGTGTAAATACTCAGCTCCTTAGAGGATGTATTTGTTGATGGGGACTCGAAAAGTTGGATTTTGTATTGTTTGTTGAATACATACATTTTGGGTATGACATCGCTAGGGGCCTGCAGCAATGGAAATTCATCTAGATACTCGTCTAAGATTTTTGTGTGAGGTATCCTGATGTCTTTCCATAGTTTAAGTGTTCGTAACCTTACCGCTGCAGACGCTGCTTCCTGTTGTGTGAAGAGATGTAGTGGAAGCAGGGATAGCATAGTTTCTATGGCTGCGGTCGGTGTTGTTTTCATGCTCCCTGTGATGGCAAGACATGCCAACCTTTGGAAGCGTTGTAGTTTGTCACTTACCGTTGTTAGGCGTGTTCGTGGCCACCAGACTAGTGCTCCATAGCTGACTATTGGTCTGATGATTGTACTGTAGAGCCATAGCACTATTTTCGGAGTTAGGCCCCATGACCTACCTATCATTCTTTTACATTGCAAGAATGTAATGCAGGCTTTGTTTAGTTTGGCTTCTAGATGTTGACTCCAATTTAGTTTGCTGTCAAGGATTACTCCTAGGTACTTCACCTGTGTGTTCAATTGGAGTGTAACGCTTCCTAGTTTAGGGAGTGTGTAATTGTTTAGTACCCTTTTGTTGGTGAACATTACTAGTTCTGTTTTGTTTGTGTTGACGGTGAGTCCAGATTCTCTGCACCACCGGTCTACCACTCGAAGTGCTGTCTGAGTTAGATCACATACTGTATTTGCATGATTACCCGTTATGAGTATAGCTATGTCGTCAGCGTACCCTACTGTGTAGAAATGTCTGTTGTTCAGTTTAGTTATGAGGTCATTTACGACTATGTTCCACAGGAGAGGTGATAGTACTCCTCCTTGTGGGCAACCCTTGGCAACTACAGCTTTCTGTGCGCCCTTGTCGTCTATCGTAATGATTCTTTTAACTAACATGTTGTGGATCCAATTTGCTATTATTGGATTTATGTTGTGTCTGTTTAGTGCTGTTTTTATGCTGTCAAAGTTTGTTTTGTCGAAGGCACCTTCGATGTCAATAAACGTGCCTAGACATATGACTTTGTTTTGCAGGGCATGCTCTATTTTGCTTACCACTGCGTGTAAGGCTGACTCTGTGGATTTTCCCGATGAGTAAGCGTGTTGGTTGTGGTGTATTGGTAAGTTTTTCAGTGCTTTGTCCCTCAGTTCTCTATCACATAGCCTTTCCAGGGTTTTCATCATGAATGATGTCAAAGCAAACATAGCTATATGTATCTCAAATAAGCAGCATGGAATCGCAGAAATTTTGCCAGCTTACCTCTGCACTGCTGCAGCTACAGCTACTGCAGCTGACAACTGATGATAATGATGATAAATCTTAGTCCTCACAGGTATTATAAGTCAAAATAAATCTTAAAATCAAGGTTAAACTTAATTTCTTTTACAGGATGGGAACAGTAATTGTTGAAATGTATTGGAAGCACACCCCAAATACTTGTAGAAATTTCATGGAATTAGTAAGAAGAGGATACTACAATAATACTAAGTTTCATAGAGTAATAAGAGATTTCATGATTCAAGGGGGAGACCACACTGGAACTGGGAAAGGGGGTCAATCAATATATGGGCAAACATTTGATGATGAAATAACTTCAGATTTAAAGCATACAGGTGCTGGAATACTTTCAATGGCAAATGCAGGACCCGATACAAACGGATCTCAATTTTTTATTACTCTTGCTCCAACACAATGGTTAGATGGCAAACATTCAATTTTTGGAAGAGTACAGAGTGGAATGTCTGTTATCAAAAGGATAGGCCTAGTTGAATGTGATAAAAATGATTGTCCTGTAGATGATGTCCGAATCGAAAGGGCTTATATACCTAAATAAAATTCTTAAACATTTTGGGATTCTCTTTTCTTTCTTTCATAAAATGTTATAAAGGCAATAATCATACCATATTTTATATCTAAAACTAATATTTAAAAAATGTATGATTTGTCTGAGTGGACCCCTTTCATGTATGTTATGATATATTAGCTGGTGCCCACACTTTGTCAGTGGAGTTTGAAAAGTAGTTTAATATGTATTTCCTTGCTAGAATGAGATAAAAAACGAAGTGTTTACCATTACCAATATTAATTAATAAAATGCATACATGTATTAAGTGTTAATGTAATCTCTATAATATATTATTATATTGATTGACTTGTTGTGTTCGGCCAGTGTCTGCGACGAAACCCCAAATAACACATAAGAAACGAATGACTCAAAAGTAGATTGACCCCTCCTTTATGGCTGTACACTGGCAACCAATGTAGTAGCTCCCTCTCTTTCCTTTTACTCATGAGTAAAAGAGGGAAAACAATGTATGTTTATAAGGCTCGAATATTGTGTTCATTAGATTTTTGTGTAAGATTGTGTTTTTATTGCAGGTACCTATTCTTTTTAGGTTTTTAATGTTTATATTATATGGATAATAGACATAGGAAAGAAGAAGACTTAAGTAAATCGAAATGAATGTAGGAATTTTAATAGTAAGGACTATATATGTATATGGAACATAATTGCGTAAACTAAAGATATATTTTTTATTTATAGGAATATTTTGTGAAATTAGTATTAAAAGAAAGATTTTAGTACTGTAAACTGTGTTTGAAAGAGTATACTTACCAAATGGTCCCATGATAAGAAAACCAGGGTCTGATGATGGCATCCCAGAGAAATCGAGGGGAACTTTTGAAAATCGTAAGAGCGACTAGTGCGCTTAATATTTTCTTAATTAAGCATTTTAAAGCACTACAATTTAATGAAGGACTATAGTCGATCTGATGCTAGAGCTGAAAGACAGTCGAGGGAACTCCTCGACGATTTACTTCAGTAACCTTGTGTTTGGGCTTGATTCGTTTGTATTGATGAGAACTTTAAAACTATATAGATTGAGACTGTTATTGGGGGTCTGATGATAAAGACGAAGGACAGTTAAGGGAACTCCTAAATAGTTTACAGTAGTTACTTTGGGTTTGGACTTAATTAATTTATTATGATGAGAACTTTGCACCTATATGGGTGATACTTGCCAGTACAGGTCTGATGATGGAGACCATAGACAGTCAAGGGAACTCCTCGACGAACTACTGTATTTTTGCGTTTACTACGTCATTATTGTTACTATTGGAGTCGGTTTCCGCCAAAGTAGGCAAGTACCTACAGCTATACAGCTACAAATACGTCACCGGTGATGGACGACGGTAACATATTTGTTGCTGTATTATTGTTGTCTATTTAACTTAGCTGACACCATAAGACACATATAAGATGATACGTCATTATTGTTACTATTGGAGTCGGTTTCCGCCAAAGTAGGCAAGTACCTACAGCTATACAGCTACAAATACGTCACCGGTGATAGACGACGGTAACATATTTGTTGCTGTATTATTGTTGTCTATTTAACTTAGCTGACACCATAAGACACATATAAGATGATTTTTAGTTGTAGACACAAAAATTAAAGAAACGCGATTATTTTATTACTTTTTAGTTACCTATTTTTTTTTAAATCGGTTATAATTTTTGTTTAAAATGTTCAATGTTATATTATGTAATATAAAAATAAAGGTGTAGGAATAGATTTTAAAGTTAACAAAATAAAGTATAGGTTATTTAAGAGTGTTTAGCGAAAGTGGGCGCAGACTTGTCGCTTTCTGCGGTCATTCGAGCGATGACTGACAGTGAGAGCGCATGACTACCTTCTGCAAGGTAGTGATGTCGCAGAAGGGGGAGGCGGAGCGGGAGAGAGAGCGCACATGCGCCTCTTCCCGCAAGAGAGCATGGCGGCGACAGGCGGTTGCACCGCCGTGAGGGACCTGTGCGTGGCCTATTGGGGGATCCGCCGAGTCCGGGCTATAAGGCACCCTTATGTGTTCAGGGTGCCTTAAGCGGAGTAGGAGGAGGGGATGTCACCCGCCTGCCTCCAGAGAAGAGTGCCAGATGGCACACCGTTGTGGCCCCGTGCGGACGTCCACAGCTCTCGCGCCGGTACACCCAGCCGACAAGGAGAACACCGCTGGGGTTTAGTGGGTAGAGCCTGCGTCCACCTTCTCGGGCGCAGAGAGCCCCACATAACCCCCGGGACCCCCGAACCCGGTGGTATGCATAGAAGCACTCCCCAGCGAAAAAAAAGATAGGATTATTCATTTGTGTATTATGTTTTAGTAGATAATATTTGTTTAGCGTAGACCGTACGCTGGCATTATTATTTTAATTTTATTTAGTTTTAAAAATAATATTTGGCATAGGTATTAGTTAATTATTAATATATAATTCAATAAAGATAATAGGTAAAGTTGGTCAGTTATTATTTTTCAGTCTCTAGATTAGGCGCTAGGTGATTCTTTTTCTATAAGGGTAGTTTTAAAGATTTCTATATTTTTAATATGGTTATAACACGATGCCTTCCAGAAAGAAAACTTCTCTTTCTTCTAGATCGAAATACGCTAAGCGAATAAGATTAGTTAGATCACAAGAATCTGCTGAGGAGCGAGAGTCCCGGTTAAACCGCATGCGAAACAAAAGCACGCAAAAGCAGCGCCGATCGAGCATATAAAACAAAACATAAATAATATAAAAACAAAAAATAGAATATGAAACAAAGTCCTTCCTCACGTCTGTCTATCTGCACAACTAGGTACAAACTAACTAAATGGATTTTCATGCTGTTGTCAACATGAGATAGTCATTCCTGAGGCAGGTATATAATTTACTAAGACTGAATAAATTGATAAATAGTTGGATAATTATTGCAAGAGTCGGAAAAATTTAAGCCGCTTAGGAGCTTACATTAAAAACACAGCCACATTCCCTTTAGAGATATAACAAAAAAGTAGAAAAATGATCATCATCGGTCCGGATACGTCCGTAAATAAAAGTTAACGCGGGCGAAGCTGCGGGCAACAGCTAGTGTATAATATAAGTATATGCATGTAATACGTAATATGTATATAAGCATACTTATTTATAGCTATTATAGCCTGAAGCTAAGTAGCTTTAGGCTATAATAGCTATAAATAATAGGGATGTTGACAGTATTCATATAAAAATATAATTTTGATGTGAATTGGTAGTTTCGTTTCTAGTTATGATAGAATTCTGAAAAAATACAATATTTTCCTTTTTTTATTTGATTAAATTAATATTTAATAAATAAAATGTTACAAAATTTAAAATAGGTCACGTGATCATAAACGGAAATGACGACACCTGTTCCTATTTAGCGGAAGCGGAAAAATATTACGTACTTTTATACACCATTTTCCGTACACAGTACATATTGTAAAAACTAATTTTCAGGCGTTTTTACAGTGTCTGTACACACATAGTACACACACATAGAGACCGTACAACAATTATAAAACTTAAAAGCTATTTTTTATTAACGACAAGAAGAATCATTTTATCATTTTTACGATGTTTAACAACATATGACGTCACGTGACAAGTGTTAGCGTTTTGGAGCGAAATTTAAAATGCATTATAAAATGTAAGATTTTATAGGCATTAGACGTATTTCAGCAAAAGTTAATACTATTTACGCCTCTATTAGATATTTATAAATGATCTATAAACATTTATGAAAAATGTCAACATCCCTATTAGTAGACTTATTATATAATCTCCTATTAGAGCTAAACAAGTATATAATATTATATACTTAGCTCTAATATTAGTAGATGTATAATAGCTAGTGCAATGTTGGGGATTACTCATTACAGAACCTAATGAGGACTACGAACTACGAAGTATTCCTTAAGTAGTCACTTTTAACTATTGACTATTGGTCTCTGATGATTATTATTTATCGTTCTTACATTTTGAAAATATGGAACTAGTAAATTAGGCAATAAAGCAAGACTATATTAAAACGTCGTCACAACACCGTATTATCTTTTCGTAAACCATTTACAATTTTACAATACTTCTCGATGATGAATCTGTTTTTAACATTTTTTGTGCTTGCAGCATTATAATTTATATGTCTCTCCAGTCGAACAAGTCAACTGATAACGTAAATTTTAGTGATAAACTATTATGCTTATTCTGTAAATGCGAAATCTTCTCATTATTAATCATCTATTTTAATTGATTTTCCTACGTGCGTATTTTATAACAGTGATCTAAGTCATGTAAAGTACTGTATTCAAGATTTTTGATTTTCACTTTTGACATATTCAGTCATAAGACGCCATGTTTGTCACGTTTTTGCTAGTTGTGAATATATTTTAACCGAGAACTTTATTTTTAATAGCGTCATTGGACGTTGTCCTTGTTTTATCTAAAGATTTTTAATCATAATGAGTGCCAGTTTTCCAGTGGTCAAAGGAAAACGACCGAAGTCGTCCAGTGAACCCAACAATGTAAGTTGTCATCAAATTCCCGCTTTCTTATACATTGATGGCCTCACGCGTAGATGTGTATTTTTGTCTTTTTTTGCTATTTGCTTTGCTCAGCGATAATATAAAATATATATTTTGTTAGATTTCTTAGTTTACTAATTACTCATATAAATGTATACGACAATCATCCTAAGATTCTTAGACATTATCATTCGTGCTTTTTTGAGTTTTTCTGATTCTTTTCCTTTCCAAGATTAGTGTATCTCAAAATATAAATTTTAAAGTATATGTACGATATAACTATCGTTATAGGTTTTTAAAATACACTCATTGGTATTTAACTAGACTAGATTTAATAAAGTTACATACTTTGCACACCGTGATAGATCTTTTCACATTTAACTATCTATGTACATAGTTAACCTAATATGCTCCTAATATATTATACCAATTATGCTCTAAGGAATAGTTGATTTCAGTTATAACCAGTTGTACCTTTTACATCAGATATTTTATTAGTTTTTTTAAATTTTAATTAATTATCTGCTTCATTTTTTTCATTCTTTGAGAATATGATAAAATTGTGTTTTATAATACTTTCTAAATTATATACAATACCATCAAAATAGTTGAGTTGTTTCTTTGTCATCTGTGCTGGATAAAGACATCTTTTAATGATAACTATCAGACTCACTAGGTGTGCAAGCAATTTTTTAACTATTTATTAAGTATGAGTCACCTTTGAAAATGTATAATTTACCCACAAACCAACCTGAATGTTAAAAAAATTATGATGCTGGTTACTGAGGGACATTTATTTTATCAAACCACTATAATGAATGTGACTTATTATTTCTATCCTTTCTAGCATATGTCCGTGATATAGATTGTCTGTAACAATATCTTATAAGTGTAGCTGTGTGGCTTGTCCATGTTGGATCTGGAGTTTGATAAAAATAAGTTTCTATATTTGTACAAACATTGTAAAAGAAAGAGTTGTATCATATATGCATAAAGAAACCTGTAGCATCTGAGAATTTCTAATTAAGCTAAACAATGTTATGGACTATAAATAAGATCATCTTTGACATGCATATTAGATGGACTTCTCTGTGTTTTAAATATATCAAATTATAGTTGTTTATACTCACTTATTTTTTTACAATGTGCCATTTAATGAATATAGATCCTTGACATCACAAGCTCCATCTTAGAGTGGGCAAGGTTTGTTTGTAAAATATTAAGATGTGTTATTTCTATCTTTCTTTTTTCAAATTGTATTAATATTTACGTGAAAAATATTGCATTTGGCTTGAACCAAAATATTTCAGTCCCGACCAGTTCTTCAATAATTGTCAGATAGATAGATCCTCGATTACTTCTGACGCTGCACTTTATCCTACAATATTTCTTATTTCCAAGAATCTTTATAATATAAACTAGATATTGCAAATCAATATAGGTAAATGTTTTATGGCGATTTTAGACAAAAATAAAAGCAATGCGAATGTAATGTGTTTAGCGATGGGTGAATAAACACCAGCATTATGCTGGCCCAATGTCGGGTAGTGACTTCACACACCCTCGAAGTCCTTTAATGATCAGGCATGCAGATTTTCTCACTATGTTTTCTTTTACCTGTGAGAATGTGATGTTATCATGTTCAGGTGTATGAGGAAATTAAAAATAAACCAATTTGAAGGGCACAGGTCTGTGTTGGACCAAGAATTCTTGCTTTAAGGATAAGCCCATAGTTTATGTACTAGATCATTGTTGCTTATGTGTGAAACCTGAGTTTTTATCACTTGTAATGGATTATTATTATTGCTAATTATAATCAATAACATTATTTGTATATGGATTATAAAACTTTCTTCTTAAACTTGCAGGCTTTTTTCGGAATGGCTTTGCATGAGCCTGTAAACTTTAAAGAATATATTTTTTATATATCATGTATATTTTATTTTATATGACGATTAACATTCTGGTTTTCATTTAAAAATATAATTGAATACATTAGTCAAACTTAGCTTCCTTAGTGTAGTCGAAAACAACTGGATTTGCAATGCAGTTTCTTTGTTGTTCTTTTTTATGTAAAATATTTTATTATTATATTTTGCAGATTTTTTAATATTATTAGCTGCCACAACATACATTCCTCTGCAAATCAATAGTGCTTGATCTTGCTCAATAGTCCATAGTTTCCTAGATCCCATTATGCTTTCATTTAATGAGAACAGAGACATCATGAACATTCCAACCCAAACATCAACAACACATAGAACACAAACTATGCACCACAAGTCACTACTACACAAACAATAAAAAACAAGGATACATGGTGTAAGCCTGTACTATTTTTTTTAAACAACCAACCTAGAGTCGAGCGTAAGGAAATACTTTTTAATATAATAATAATAATAAGTAAGGACAACTCATACACAAGCATCTGATTCCAAACAAGGCAATCCTTTTCTTATGGCAACCAGACAACTGATTTATACTAATATATTTCTAAATACTGAATACATACATATTATAGACTAGCTATATATATAGCTAAACATATCTGGATTGATGATGATTATTTTTATAGCCTAAGTTACTCCTTATAACATCAGCTATCTGCCAGTGAATGTCCCCTCAAAATCAACCCAGCCATTTCAGACATTAGCTGGAACAAACAGACAGACAGAGACAGACAAACAAAAATTGTAAAAATGGCTATTTTGGTATATGTACCATGTATGCATCCATATGCATTGATTAAAAAGCGCTTATTTAAATATTACATACAGACACTCCAATCTTATTTATCTGTACAGATAAATTACACGCAGACACAGAACAAATGATCATGCTCATCACACCAAGATTTGTCTTGGGTGGGGATCAAACTCAACCTTCTGGTTTAGCAGTCAGTGTCTCGCATTTTTTTTTTACTTGTTGTAAACTACAAACTTAAAATGGAATTTGCTAAATAGTACCCAGGAACCAATATGCTGTGGTTGGCTTATTGGTTGTTACCATTTATATTTGAGATTATTATCATTTTATTTTCTCTTAAAGTAGGGTTGCCATCTCTAAAATTTAGAAACCAGGACAAGACGCCTGAAAACCCCAGCTTTTAGAGTCCAAAACCCGGACATGTCAAGTCAGTGTCATAAAAAACAGTTGAAAATGTCATAAATCACCTTTTTATTTATTTTCAGACCTTAAAATTAAATTGTCATTTTTTATCATCATTTTAAATGTACCTTTTTTCTTTAACGCCGGGAAATGCTCTGAGGCATCCCGACCCGGCGAGTCCACCAATGCCACCTTTCGTGAGGTGCCCCGGATCTAATAAATAAACAGGGCACCTCGACGGCTTGTCAGTCCCTAAGGGACCGACGCCACCTCCACCGCCACCCCTGCTCTTTTGTCCCCTCTTCTTATGAGAGGGATACAAAGAGCCCCTTAGCTCAATTAGCTTCGCCCAAGGTGCAGCGGTTTACCCTAGGCTACTGAGCCCCACCGCCACGTCAAGGCCTGAACCAGGTTGGGGATTTTAAATGTACATAACAAAACAGAATCTTAAACAGTTTGTTACAAATTGTTTTAATAATCAGTTAGATTTTTTTTCTTAATATAAAACACAAATTAATAATATACCTACATTGTTATGAAAACAAAACCTTATAAAAATATGAAGCATAAAAAAATAAAATTTTCAAACAAGACTTTAAATTTTTAAACCCGGACTACAAATGAAGTCTTCCCTAGACGCCCTCTAAACTAGGACAAATCCGGGGAAACACGGACGGATTGAAACCCTATATTAAAGGATTATGATTTGATTTTTTAAAAGGGTAAATTATGACTATAACTAAAAAACTAGAACAGTTTCATTTTTTATTTAAAAAAGATTTAAAAATGTATAAATGTAAAAACAGTAAAGCAAGAAAATATCGACAACCTCTGTGGCTCAGTGGTAAGCGCGTTGCCGCTCAAGCCGCAGGTTGCGGATACGAATCCCACCAAGGATCAAAAATATTTTCTATGTTCCTGGGTCATGGATGTGTATTATATAATAAAAATCTTAAATATATATATATATAGTATAAAAGTATTAAATATATTTCCTTTGTCAGGTACACATAACTTCTCTTAAGGTTCTCGAAGAACTTACCACGGGACCAGGTTGACGTGGTGTGAAAGCATCCATAGATATTATTATCACTAACTTATTTTAGTATGTTAGGTTATATGTATCAGTAAAATACAAAATCCTGCTAAGCTTTGGTGTGAAACAATAATTTATATTGGTTCATTTCAAAAACAAAAGAGTAAAGACTGGGAAAGCTTGAAGTTTTTATATAACTGCTCTTGGCATGATTTCAATTTGAAATTTAATTAGTCTAATTCAAATCAATATTTTTATATTGTGTTAATCTTTATATATAAAAATCAATGCCACTTTTCGTTGTAATTTTATAACTCAAGAACGGGCTCACCAATCCCAACCAAATGTTTAGGCTTTGTTCGGACTATTTAGTAGATGGTTTCTGTGAAGTTTGCACAAAATCGGTCGAGCGGTTCTTCATTTATCACATTTTATTAATTCAATAAATGGCGGATCATATTGTTAATGGAGATTTTGCTGTCAAATTGAAACTTTTTCAGTTGGGGTCATATTGAAACTTTTTTCAGTGTTGACAGTACAACATTAAGTTTTAAAATAGCTAGAAATTAATAATCTATTATCCAATTTTTTTTATTTCACTTCATACATAGCAAAGCACGTACCAGGCCGCTAGTAGAGTATAAAAAGAGTGTTGATTGATGTTTTGATATCATCTACCTATATATGTAAAAAATATATATAGGTAGATGACATATTTCTTATTAATAAATATAGTCTGTAAGAAGTTTACACCATGTACCTACACACATACATTATTTTTAAAAAAGTCCATAAAATACTTTTTTATACATCCTAAAATGCAGTATGCAATTGATTTATTTTCATATGTACATACAATATGTAATGAATGTGTATAAGGATGAAAAGTTTCTGTAATGTAATGTATGTATATTAAATTTATAGACCGGTCAATTTAGACATTCGAAGGTGCATAAAATCCCAACAAGCTGAAAAACAGTAAAATTGTTCAAAACATAATTATAAATAATATTTAAAAGTTCCCCATCATTCCCGTGTTTTTCGCGATTTTCAGCAAAACGGTAAGTTTTATCATAACCTTAAACAAAAATTGTTGATCATAAAATTATCTATAAAAATGTATCAATTTTTTCCTACGAGCCACTGTTTCTGAGATAAACGATTCGAAAACGAACGATTCAAAAAGTTATAAAAGTTATTATCGTCATAATATTATGCACACGTTTCCACGCCACCTATGAGGTAGTGTACTTAGCGCGTTTTTTTTAACGTTGTTTGGCCAGCAGGCCTACTCCACGGGTCAGTAATTGTGATCCTGTTTAATGTGAAACTATTGCAAAATAACGGAAATTTTCAAAGATTGGTAAAGATAAAAGCGATGTAAATTTAAAAAAAGTGGTGAAGTTCATTAGCATTATGATTCGTAAGTTTCAAATTCTTCTTGTTCTTCTTCTCCTTCTTCTTCTTCATCTTCATTTTGGATGCAAGTAAATTGCGTCAATTGCGATGTATCCCATAACACTTCGTCGGATTCAAAATATCATAATGCTTATCTACGAAGCAATGAATGTTGATTCTCCCAATTTCTCAGTTTATAATAAGTTTATCACCATACTTTACTTTTAGTCGTAGCTTAATCGTTCTGTAATCTAAAGTTGTAGTTTTGCAAACATTTTGTAATTCGTTCAAAGTGAACTGACAGTCATCGCTATTTTGAATGTAAGTAAATATTTCCTCCATTACCAGATTCGTAGCTTCGTCTTTAGGACAATCCATTTTAGCTCCAGTGGAAGGTTTTAAAAAAATAGCATATAATCTCGATGATACTTAACTTCAGCAGCAACTAAATCATATTCAAATTAGACTCGAGCAAGAACAGCTTTTGCTATAGTTTTTGCATAAAAAAGAAGAAGAAGGAGATCTCTGAAGAAGAAGGAGAAGAAGAACAAGAAGAAGATCAAGAAGAAGAACAAGAAGAATTTGAAACTTACGAATCAGGCGAATGAACTTCACCACTTTTTTAATTTACATCGCTTTTATCTTTTCCAATCTTTGAAAATATCTGTTATTTTCCAATAGTTTCACTTTTTTTTTTTTTAACATTACACTCTAGCCTAGGTATAAGCTAATAAGTAATTTTAATTTAACCTAATTTGCTAATGTTAGAGTTCTTGTAAGAATGTGTCTTTTGGCACTTTTTCTTATTGTCTCTAGTTAAGGGGAAGACACTCTGTTATTGTGTTCTTTCTGTAGCACTCACTACTCTGCACTATTCAACACCGTCACTTTTATAAAACTAACTCAAAAGGTTTTGTCCTTTTCAAGTCTTCTCACTAGGTCCGTGTTGTTGAGGAGCTGGATGGCCTCTACATTTACATGGCGATGATGTCTACGCTCATGAGCTTCGGCATAATGTTTTATAACATTAGCGACGGTATCCACTTTGAGATCCCGATGGAGGTCGTTATTTCTTATGTACCAGGGCGCATTTACTATTCCCCTGAGCACTTTATTATGGAACCGCTGTATTATTTGGATGTTGCTTTGTTTGGTACAGCCCCAGAGCTGTATACCATAAGTCCATACTGGCATCAGGACTTGTTTATATAACAACAATTTATTTTGTACTGACAACGATGAGTGTTTACCAAGTAGCCAGTACATCTTGTTGTAACGAAGCTCCAACTCGTCACGTTTTTTTTGACATGTGCTTTCCAGCGAAGCTTTGCGTCTAGAGTCATGCCTAGCTTTGGCTTTATTCTCGTATGGTATTGCTTGGTTGTTTATGAACACCGGATGGTAGTTTTCATTTTTTGTGGTGAAGTCTATGTGAATCGACTTAGATTCATTCAATTTGATTCGCCATATCTTCGTCCATTCATAAAATTTATTAATGGCTGTTTGTACTTTTTCCACTGCCTCTGCATGTGTGACTCCTGTTGCTAAGATAGCTGTGTCATCTGCGAAAGTTGCAATGGTGTTGTTTTCTAGTACTGGAATATCACAAGTGTATAAAAGGTACAGGACCGGACCTAGAACACTACCTTGCGGTACTCCAGCTTTTATGTGTTTTAATTCAGAGTAGGCATCGTCTTGTCTTACTCTAAACATTCTATTGGAAAGATATGACTTCAGTATTTCTGTAAACTGTTTTGGTAAAATTTTATTTAATTTGTGTATGAGACCATCATTATCAAATGCTTGTGCTACGTCCAGGAACACTGTAGAACAAACTTTTTTCCCTTTAATGCTTTTTCTATGATATTGGTTATCCTGTGCACTTGGTCTATGGTAGAATGCTGTTCTCTGAATCCGAACTGGTAATCAGGAATAATGTTTCTTTCTTCTATAGAAGGTTTCAGCCGTTTTAGAAGAAGTTTCTCGAATAATTTTGACATAATTGGCAACAGGGAGATAGGTCTGTATGATGTAGTTTCATGGGGTGGTTTGCCCGGTTTTGCTATCATTATGACTTCGGCAACTTTCCACACGTCAGGTACATGCTGCAGTCTGAACGCAGCATTAATGAGGGTGGAAAGTTGCCGAAGTCATAATGATAGCAAAACCGGGCAAACCACCCCATGAAACTACATCATACAGACCTATCTCCTGTTGCCAATTATGTCAAAATTATTAATTAAGCTTGACTATTGCTTTACGAGGAAGATTTCGTAAAACTTTGCCCGTAATAAGATCGTATCCAGGAGTTTTCTTTTGTTTTAGACGCTGGATCTCGCTGTGGACTTCTTTAGGGGTAACGAGTTTTATTTTTCGCTGGTCTTGTGATTCTTCTTCTTTATCCAGAACATCTGAGTTTTCTACATTAGGCTGGAATATCTGTTCTAAATGTTGGGCAAATGTGTTTGCTTTTTGTTCATTACTAATCGCCCATCTTCCGTTGGTTTTAATAGGGGGAATATGCATAAATGGCCGTTTGAGATTTTTTGTAGCTTTCCATAGAGAGTAACCATTCGAGTGGTCACTTACTAGAGTAGTCAGATAGGTTTTCATAGTTTCGTGTCGAAACTTCTTAATTTTCCTTCTGATTTCTTTGGTTATGTTTCAATAACGTTTTGTCATGTGGAAATCTGGTGCTCTGCCATATCCGCCTTTGTTTTCTTTTAGCAGCTATGAGATTTATTATTTCTATAGGGTAGAAGTGGCCTCTAGTCTTCCTTTTAATGACTGGTGTGTTATTCCAAGCGCACTGCTGAATGTCCGAAATGAACTTCTTTAGATCTTCATCAACTTGTTCATGATTTTTTAGCGGGACTTTTAGATTTATGGTTGACTCTAAGTCTTGTTTAAAGCTCTCCCAATCCGTTTTAGCGTTAACCAAGGTGGGGTTACTTGCTTTCTCTAATATGGTTTCACTTACAGTTAACAGTATTGGTAAATGGTCTGAACTCACGTCGTAGCCCTCTTGGATATGAAGGAAACTTGATGAAATACTTTTGTAAATAAAAAAGTCTATTAGGTCTGGAATTTTCTGAGTATCAGTAGGCCAATATGTTGGTTTCCCTGTAGATATAGTATCACAGTGCATCTCTCTTACGGCATTAAGCAGTTCCTTTCCTTTGGTTGTGGTCAGTCGAGACCCCCAGTAAACATTTTTGGCGTTAAAATCACCACCTAGTATGAACCTGTTACCAAGTTTATTTAAAAATCTCTTGTAACGCTCTGCTTTCAGTTGATGTCTTGGTGGGCAATAGATTGCTGAGATATTGACAGGATAACATTTAGTCCTGACAGACACAGCTACAGCTTGTATATCTTGTTCTTCACTCTTGAGTAATTCATGATGATGGATAGTTTCTTTTATGATAATGGCGCTGCCTCCTCTAGCAGTGTTATCTGGGTGCAATGCATGATAGGTTTTATAGCCTTTGAACTGGATGAATAATTATTTTGTAAAATGTGTCTCCGATATAAGACACACGTCAATGTTATCAATATCTAAGACTACTTGTAATTCGTTTTGGTGACGAAGCAGTCCATTGGCATTCCATGCCATAATCTTTAGTGTCTTCATCATTGTTGACGTTTAGGAGTAGCTGTGTTCGTGCTACGTTCTAGTTTTTGCAATCTTCCCTCAAATGAAGTAAGAATATTCAAAATCTGATCGACTTTATGGTCCAGACTAGAGTTTTCTTTTAGATGGGGTTGTGGACGTAGCTGAGGGCCTTTTGTTATTTGTGCAAATGTAACATTTTTTGTAACATTTTGGTGAGCACTTACGTTCTTAGCTGCACTTGTAGTTTGTTGGGCTGGTTACATTATCTTCCTTGTAGCTTTATTCATAGCTTTATTCTTCATGTTTTGTAGTTCTTTGGCTACCATACACCCCCTATAGTTAGAAGGGTGTGATTCACCACAATGTACGCATTTTGGCTTTTCATCTGCTGGTTTAGTGCAGTCTTTGGTTAGGTGTTTACCCGTGCATTTTACACACCTAGGTTCTTTGGCACAGTATTTTTGTGTATGCCCATATGCTTGACATCTTTTACACTGTGGAATCAATCTTGATGTTTTTAATGGCTGTATATCTACTTTGCACCCGAGAATAGACTTTATGCCATATATCTTATTTATATCTTCATCCTTTTCAAATGAAAGCATGAACATGTTCAGAGGTTCTTTTTTCCTCCAGCTTAGTTTATTTACAGCATCCTGGATTTTGTATCCTTTAAGAGTTAGGTGTTCAACTATCCTGACGGGCTGGCATGAGGAATGCAAATTTTTTGCCATCACTCTAATCGGCCTGTCTTGTTTGTTCTCATACGAATACCAATGACAGTTGTTTTGCAACAATAGCTTTGTTATGGCTCTGTATGATTCATCGCCGTTAGCGTTGATTTTGACTTTCTCGTCGTTCATCATTTTAGCAAGGAACGAGTCTCCATTTACAGTTGATAACAGAAGATCGTAAAACTTCTGATAATCTTTCACGTTTTCCACCACAACAGGCGGCGGTGGTGGTATTTTCTTGGGTTTCGGTTCCATACGCTGATTTTCGCTGGAAGCTAGTCCTTGTTGAGTAGGTGGTGAGAGTGTCGAGTTCAATTTCCTTTTTTTCCTTGATTTCTGTCGTATCCACTCGGTCTCTTTTGCGAGCTCCTCTTCGTCCGTTTCGTAGACGGGTTCTTCAGAGGGGGTTCCATCCGTCGCAGGTTTGTTTGGAGGATTATGTTTCTCCTGGACTTCATTCAGTCGGAGCTGTAGTTGATCTATTTGGATTTTTAGTTGCTGAACCATATTTTCCAACTTTTCGCGTTCAGTTTTTTCGTCCGTATATAACCGGTACAGTAGTTGTTCCGTTTCAGTTTTGATTTTCACTGTACTAGTTGAAGCCATAATTATTTTTAAATTACGACTGCCCCTTAACAATGTTTATAAAATAGCTGTGAATCACATATCGTATCTAGGTCACCGCGGCGGTCGCGGACCATTCAGCGTAGTTGCAGCGTCAGCGCAATACCCGAATCTAACTAGAGCAAGAGCGACAAACGCGACCGTTCTCGATGGCAATCGAATCGAACTGAAGTTTCACATTAAACAGGATCACAATTACTGACCCGTGGAGTAGGCCTGCAGGGGAAACAACGTTAAAAAAACACGCTAAGTACACTACCTAATAGGTGGCGTGGAAACGTGTGCATATTATGACGATAACAACTTTTATAACTTTTTGAAACGTTATATTATCTCAGAAACGGTGGCTCGTAGGAATAAAGGAATTGATACATTTTTATAGATAATTTTGTGATCTACAATTTTTGTCTAATGTACTTTTATGATAAAACTTACCGTTTTGCTGAAAATTGCTAAAAAGTTAATTTTTTTGACCTTTGACCTTGTATATTTTTTTTCCATACACGTGAATGATGGGGAACTTTTAAATATTATTTATAATTATGTTTTGAACAATTTTACTGATTTTCAGCTTGTTGGGATTATATGTACCTTCACTCTCATTTTTTGGTCTCGATTGACCGGACTATTATAAATTAAATTGCCAAATTGTTTTCTGAAATGTGTTGCTATATATCTTATCTTTATTTAGAGCTTACAAATTTGAATGTATTGTATCTTTTTTTACAGTCTTTTGTCCAAAATGTAACATCTAAAGTGTCTGGATTGTTACCTTCAACAATTACTAAATGGTTTCGTGGTCAAATTTCTTCAAATGCAAATGGTTCAGCCACTTTAGCAGAATCAACAGATTCTTCAACTGAGGATGAAGCAACTGAAAGTATTATTATAACACAACCAGCCGCAAAACGTATGCGGTATAGTTCACAGACAAAAACAATGCCTTATACTTCTATAAATGTAAGTAAAACAGAGATTTTAATTATTATATACTAGGTCCCTATACTTATTTATTATCATAATTTATGGCCTTGAATAGCCTAAAATTGTCAGCTTTACTAGATGAAATTTCCACTTTTAAACAATCAGACCTCTTGTCTTCCATCATGTGAAAATCACAATTATAGTTTAGAACCAATGACTTTACAATAAATAATATATTATATTCCTTTTATGGTATCACAACATTAAGCCTTATTTTAGAAAATAGAGTGTGCGTTTTTCACTGTTTATGGAGAAACTCTGTATATAAACATACTCTGTATGTATAGCCTACAGGTATTCCAGGCACAATTTTCTAACAAAGCCTTCCTTTAAATGAAATATGCTGCCAGCATCATGTCGACTACAATAAACGAATGTTAAAGGGTCATAGCTGAATATGTTTCTAATCAGCCAGTGAACTTAACAAAGACAATGTTAATAGGTGACAATGATTGTCACATATTTAAATTTATGATATTTTTGCAGACAAAGTGTTCTAGTACGAATACTGAATCAATAGAAACATTTAATACAACACAATCACCATCTGGAAGAAATGTGTTTAGAAGAGAACCAAATTTTGTATCAACACCTTTACAACCAAATAATGAAGAATCTACAGTGCTAGAAAATAATCTGAACAGTTACAATTTGCACAGTCCTTCAACATCAACCGATGTTTCATTGAATCGGAAGAGAAAATCTTTGTTTGATAAGACACAAGATTTTGAGTCCACATTTGGTATGGATTTCTTATAATGCATACATTATAATAAAAAAATATCTAAGTTACAAAAACAATTTACATTTATCATAGAAAACTCTCATTCTCAATGCTCTAGCTAATTCATAAAAATATATCTGTATTTGTATTGGTTATTTTGTTTAATATTGGAATTTTTTCAGAGCGTGTGGTAGCAAGATCACCATCAACTAGAGTGATAGACCTTAGTCAACCATACTTTAAAGCGGGTCTTATGTGTTCACCTTTTTATACTGGAAGAACTAATTATGGTGGTGCTGCAGGATCATATATGAATCAACCAAATATCAAACGAAGGAAAACCACCATAGTTAGAGAAACTAGTGACAAAGACCATGTTACAATAAGCCATTCTGCTCGGCGCGTTATGGATATATTGGAAAATTATTCATCTCCTTTGAGGGAAGCAAAAAGAATACCGCAGTATACAGGGTCACCAAATAGTAGCATATCTCTAGACACTACTGATTCTAACAGAAAAAATCAATGTAAGTATATAGTTGTACGGAAAAATCAATATATGTATGATGGCTGGTTAATCGAGTGGTACCAGACTTTTTTTTTTCTTTAACGCCGGGAAATGCTCTGAGGTATCCCGTGGGGGAGTGGGTCTACAGCCCGACAGCTGATAATTGGACGCAGCCCTATCCACAAAAAACCGGCGAGTGCCACCAATGCCGCCTTTGGTGAGGTGCCCCGGATCTAGTAAACAAACAGGGCACCTCGATGGCTAGTCAGTCCCGCTAGGGACCGATGCCACCTCCACAGAGGGGTTGTCTCGCACCACAGAACTACCCTTCCCAACGTCGGGACAGTGCAATGGGGTGAGGTTCCCATCCTCGCCCCTTGCCCCCGCTCTTTTGTCCCCTCTTCTTATAAGAGGGGTACAAAGAGCTCCCTCGGCTCAATTAGCTTTGCCCAAGGTGTTGGGCTCACCCTAGGCTACTGAGCCCCACCGCCACGTCAAGGCCTGAACCATGGTGGGGAGTGGTCAGACTACTGGACACTTTACACAGCGGTTGTGGGTTCGAATCCCGCCAGGAGAAGATAATTTGTCTGACAAATATAGATGTCTGCACGTCATGTATGTGTATAATATGTATTTATATAAATTTCTAAAATTTATTTCCGTTCATGTTTTGTTCCGTAACATAAATTCTTACAAACGAAGGCCTATGGTATCGGGGTTCGGGGCGGAGGCAGGTTATCTTGGGGTGATAGTTGAATAATATTTATTATTTATTTATATAGTTGAAAACATTTTTTGTTATGTTACAATATTTGAAATATGTACCTACTTACCATTCAATGAATTATTGTTTCTATTTTTTTTTTATTTAGCATACAAGACTCAAGAGCTGCATGTGCCAAATATTGCCTCTATAATTAGACTAAAACAAAAATCGCGACTTATGGACACAACAAATGTGGCTCGACAAATAATTGCATCTCATAGTAGTTCGGCCGAATACTTACCATATCCTACCAGTTCGACCAGGTAAATATACAGTGATCGTTTTTATCACTAGGCCATATTATAATAATAAGCCTATTTTTATTTAAATTAAAATTTTCATTTATTTCGCAGTAAACCTCAGAAAGTAACAAAGAAAGATGAATTAACTACGAAAATTAAGTCAAGGTTAACTAGAATAAATCGAGATAGCGACGAAAGCAAGAATGCTCCAGAACCAGTCAATTTACCTACCCTTTCCTTAAACATTGATCAAGATAATCTTCCAAAGTTTTCGTTCAGAACTGTTCCAGCACAGTCTTCAGCAAGTTCTACTGTAACTGTTTCTGTAGTAGTAGAGGCTAATAACAGTAAAACAACTAAGACCAAAGACCGAATGGTTATCCCTTCAACTGAGAATGAGATGTTGTTAGATGATAAAAATAAGTCTGAAAAAACTACAAACAATATGTTTAAATTTTCTAGTCCAGTCAAAGTATCAATTGAACCATCAACAAATACAATATCCACATTTTCATTTGGTAGTCCTGAAAGAAACTTAGATAAGACCAATAATCAAATAGGTGTCATAGTGTCACCTACTTCTGGAACACAGACAAAACTGTCGAAAGATATAAATATGAAAAAATATACAGCTATAGAATGTTCATGTAACAACAGTGATCTTCAAAGTAAGAATAGTAAATGTACTGTTTGTGAGAAAAAAACTAATAATATTGAGAAATCACCTGTGGAGAAGAGATCTGTCTCTGACAAATGGAAATGTGCAGATTGTTGGGTAGAAAATGACTGTGCCAGTAATAAATGTGCTTGTTGTGGAGGGGGGAAACCTGGTGAAAATCCAACTCAACCTAAAAGCAACCAAATTCAGGTGAATTACAATCTCTCTAATAAATGGCAATGTAAAGATTGCTGGGTTCATAATGAAAGTAGTGCCTCAAAATGTATTTGTTGTGGTGGGGGAAAACCTGGCGAAAGTGCAACCCAATCCAAGACCAACCAAATTCAAATCAATTCAAATCTCTCTAGTAAATGGCAATGTAAAGATTGCTGGGTTCAAAACGATAGTAGTGCCTCAAAATGTGTTTGTTGTGGCGGCGCTAAAGTGACTAGTAACACCAATGAGAATGAATCCAATAATTCAGTTACAATAAATAAAGAAACAACTAATGTAAGTGATTGGAAATGCAATGATTGTTGGGTTAAAAACAAAAGCACATCTAATAAATGCGTAGCATGTGGTGGAGCTAAACCTGGCTCTCAAAAAAGTGACAATAGTGTTACTATTGTCAATACTTGCAATGAGCCTAAAACCATTACAACTACATCAGCTGCTAGTTTACCGTTACAAAATATAGTGAAATCTCAAACAGCTATGTGGGAATGCCCTATATGCTTAGTGAGAAATGAGAACAACAGAAGTACATGTGTTTGTTGTGAGGCAGACAAACCTGGTTCAAAGAAGGAGCCCGAAAATAAATTTAGTTTTAAAGACAATCCAGGTGCCGTTTTTAAATTTGGCATAAATCCAAAAGAATCCACTATAGCCAAAAGTATTGAAAACCAATCAACCGCGGGAGAAACTCCATTAAAGGAATCGGAGGCTAATAATAACGTTCTGCCGAAAGCATCAACATTCACGTTTGGTATCCCGAAAACGACCCTAGAAAACCAAGAAAATAAACTAAATAATGAAAATGGTAAGAAAGAAGAACCTGCCAAAGTAAACTTTAATTTTGGCATAAAGACACCACTCCTTACAAGCCAAAGTGGAGAAACGGCAAAGCCTGCCTTTACATTGCAGTTTAAAAAACCAAATGAAAGTGAGACAAATGCAAAAAGTGTTCCTGAGAAAACAGTAGATACTTCGAAAGTAGAAACTCCGTTATCTGTATTGTCATCTGCTCCTAAAATTTCCATATCCAGCAATTTATTTGCATCATCACCAAGTACAACACAAAGTACAAGTAAAATATCAATCTCATCAGGTATATTGTCAAATGTAAATGAATCGGCCCCCACTGTAAGCAAAGAAAGCTTAAGTACTGTTACACCAACTAGTTTAACTATTCTGCCAACTACTTGTTTAACAACTTCTGAAATCAAGGTTCCACAGAGCACATTTACATTTTCTGCAGCTCCTATAAAGCCTAGCGTCAATCTATTTGCTGCACCAGTTTCTCAAGTATCTACGGCTAGTTCATCCTTTGGAAGTTTACAGCCAACAACGGTCACTTCAAATGTTTCATTGTTCAACAAGACGGATTCTGTGAACACTTCTGCAATACCTTTATTTCAAAAGAGTGAATCAACATCTGTGTCTCTTTCTTTGTTTGGTACTAATAATAATAATTCTACAACTACGTCAGTTGCCGCCCAAGCTAATACGTCGTCCACACCAATGTTTCGTTTTCGTAATCTTGGAGATTATTCAACAGCACCTCAAACCGAAAAGCCTAAGTTCAATTTCACTTTTGGAAGTACTAATAATAATGAGACTTCTTCTATGTTCAAAACAACATTTGGGACAACAAGTGAAAGTAACAAATTTACCCTCCCTGCTGCAAATACTTTAGGAACCTCCAACACTTTAACCGGAAATACATTAAGAGGAAATGGATTGCCAACTGCTAACAATAGTACAAGTAACATTATGCCTGGAATAAATGGCTTGCCTTCTGGTAACACATTATTAGGTAGTGAAATAACACCAAATCCATTAAGTACAGGAAATGCTTTATCTGCAAGTGAATCTGTGTCAACTGTTCCTACAACAGGATTATTTGGAAATACTTTACAGAAAAACATGTGGACACCGAACAATGCTTCAACTAGTAACACTCCAGTACAACTAAATACAATAAATTATGAAAAACCAGCAACATTTACCTTTGGTTCTTCAACACCTTTCAATTCTAATACGTCGAATACTGCGTTTGGGACGACACCCCAGCAACAAACACAGAATGTTTTTGGAATCACAAATCAAAACAACAATAATAGCCAGCCGTCACTATTTTCAAACACAATCCAAAGTTCAGCAGCTTCTAATATATTTGGAGCGCCTGCACCTGCCAGCAATGCTAACCCCGCTATGGGCTTATTTGGGTCACCTAATATCGGAGCTACTTCAACTTTTGCGACACCAAATGCAACAATGCCAACATTTGAAGCACCTCCGGTAGCACCAACTCCATCCTTCAACTTCGGTTCTCAAGCTACTTCTGGAGTTTTCGGATTTTCACAGGTTAGTTTGTCTTTTCAAGTTCTTACAGTCTTTAAGTAAAAATAAGTATGTCTTTATGAGTACCACTGTCATTCGCAAATAAGTGTTCGTGTTTTTAAAAATAGAGTGACAGTGCTTAGTGTTTTAAACTGGGACCTACCGTTTCGATAACCTAAGTCACTGAAAGTTTTTGGCTCTTGAACTACATGTTTTTTCAGGGTACTTTCCCGGTACTGTTAACAAATACAAAATGGAACCCTTATATGTAGAACCACTCTGTTGTCCGTATTTCCTATTAAGCTAGATCTCAGATCTCATCGCGTGGTATAAGTAAAGAAAAAAACTTATGACTGTTTATCAGTTGTTATATTACATAGAGAGTTATATTACAATGATTTTGGCAATGTGGATTAAATCTTTAAATGAATGCAAATAAACTTAGTCATCAATACTTTGTTTCTGTTCTAGCAGCAGCAGCCGCAGCAACAACAAACTAGTGGAGTCTATAATTTTGGAGCTACAAGCGGAGGTGCACCTCAAGTGCAATTCAACATTGGCAGTGCTCCCAATTTAACAGCACGAAGAGTAAGAAAAGCTGTTAGACGGACAACACAGCGATGAAACTTTGACAGAATACCATTTTAGACATAAAAGTAAACCATTGTATGGTATCTTTCAGGTATATAATATTAAATTAGGTGACAATTAGCTGACAAATTATATTGAAAATAATGAAGCGCATGAAAATATACTAAATTACAATTATTAGTAATATCATATTTACTAATGGTTTATTTCGAAAATCTACCAATCTTACTATTCTTTTTATTTATTTTATTCATCTAATTTAATGTGTAAAAAGGAATAACCGTAAGATAATTTTTGGATTTTTTTCTCTTCTGAAATATATTAACATTTATGAATAATTGTTTTGTTAATAAAAATTGACTATTACACGGGCGAATTGACACCAGGTTTAACCGAAGTTTGTTGAAGTACAGTAAAAAAAATACAAAGAAGTTTTGGCTTTTTTTTCATTCTTTTTGAAGAATATCAATATTTATGAAAGGTCAGTCAGTAGTAATGCGTTGCCCTACTTTTCCCTATTCGCCCAATGGGCCACCGGAAACTCACAAACCGCACGAAACGTTTCGCCGGTGTTATGTGAGCGAGAGGTAACAATCCTGTCGTGCCGGCCTAATTTGGCTGTAGAGTAGCATGGCGCTACCAAAAATTACCATACAAACTTTCATTTCCTATTTTTATACAATACCTACACATAATAAACGCTAAACGGGCTATTGATTTTATTTAGGTGCACTCCATTAGTACTTAGCTACCAAAAGTAAAAAAAAACTGCGTGAGCTAACTGGCAGCAATAATAAAAATATAATTTCCGAGAACTAACTAGAACTAATCTCATTCAATCCCAAACAAGTAAAATTATATTTCCAGTACAAAATACACTTAAATAGTTTGCATTACTACTGCTAAAATCGTGACTACGTAAAAATACTGACTACTAAGACGCCCATATGCTTTTTTGCACTTAGTACTTCAACAAACGGCAGTTGAACTATCGAGCTAATTCGCCCGTGTAGTAGCTACGGTCATTGGAATAGGTTAGTGAAGTTACATATGCATTCCTTAATATTATTGTAAAAATATTTACCGCTAAATTTCTGAATAAACATGTTACTTGATGCCTTTGATATAAGCTGACGCTATAGAAATGGTATATAAAAGAGGCAGAGCAATTATTTAAAAAATAAGTTCTCTTAATATTTTCCACCAAATCATACAAGTCTTTATATTATTAATTTAGCTGTTCTGATCTACCTTGACTTTGATGGCAAACATATTTTAGTTCCAAGATAACTACCGATATTTAAATTTTACTTCAAAACTGACAGATTTTCATTTTATAGGGGTGCTACCTGTTAAATAAAAATAATAATTTCTTCTTTAAAATTATATTTGATTTGCATTATCATAGTCTTATATAAAGTTTATTATAGTACTCCTTCAACAGATGACATACAAAATTCTCAAATAATAGGTTCAATAAAACCCTAAGGACAAAAATTAATAAGTAATATATAAAAATATGGTAGATAGGTTGACATACTTGAGTATTACCATTTAATAAAAACAGATCTGCTTACAGGTAAACATGTAATAATTAAAAATATATATAAATTATATAATATAAGTACTAGGTACTATGTTCTACAACATTCGGTTGTGGCGGTCAAGCTATAATATTATGTTGATTTGTTCTTTGATGTTCATTTTTGTATTCTGGTTAGATGTATTCTTACTTTTTTTTTTATTTTCATACATTGCCATCCACTTTTGAGCTATGGTGGTTGAAATCAATTACAAAATTCCCGACAACTAAGCCCAAAAAGAGTTAATAAAAACAAGGTATTAAAGTGATGGTTGCACAAAGCGCTGCACAAAACAGAGCTTTATTATAAACATAATTTGCTCAGTTTCGACTAATAAATGAAAATAATATGGAATTTACACATTTTATCTATTCTTGATTGTATCACATGCATTTGGCTAGTGTTTTTTTTTCTTTTTGGTCTAATTTATATCTAAGTTAATTGTTTGAAATAACATAACTAGTTTATTTTTAGGCAGTTGGTGGCAACATAACCCTAGACCATCGGGCATATAACCGGAACCCATCCAGAGCTTGATGCCTTAGATTGAAATTGTCTTTTTATCTTACCTTTTTTAAAACGACAAGAGTTCTAAAAGATTAGTTGGTTTTACGTTGAATAGTTAGACTGCAACTGTATAAAATTAATACAAGGAATCTTAACTCGAGGTATAAATGTCTATAAACTTTGTCAATAGCTTTCACATGTAATTACTGTACTAAGTAAATGAAGTGTTATTAAAAAAAAACATAATTTGCGTTCTTAAAGTCAAATATAAATGTAGATTTGTATTAATTTTAGTAGACAACTAATAATAAGGTAACACTCACATTTTTAACCGTTTTCTCGTTTTTTAACTGGCGGAAGTGATCAACTTCAATCAATTCAACTTCATTCAACTCAAATATTTCACTCCTAGTGTACCAAGCCCAGGCATCTGATCGTGTGTTGCCCATCCTGAGTCGTAAGATTATGAGTTTCGGTGCCAATAATTACACGTCTATAATTTAATTACACGTAATTACGTGATAACGTCATAAAGAAACATTGATGAAAAAATAATTACTTATTTGGCCGCCGTTTTAAGAAAAAAAAATTTGAATGGAACAAAATGAAATTTAACTGAAAATTATGGAGGAAATCAATTTTATTAAATTGTAGAAATATACACAAAAACACAAAACACGCTGTCGCATATTAACATTTGTTATAAATAATGTTTACCAATCTTTTAATAGGCTCAGGCGGAATGGGACACTTTTTCGTGCGCATAATGTTTCTTTACAATTGTTTCTTTTTAGTTTTTATAAATCTGCACATACAATTTGTATTGTTTTGTATTAATACGAATGGGTATATATTATAATTACTTCCCAACGATCAATAAAAAATAAAGGAAAGATGTAAGTTGCAGCTTCCGAATTTATAAGACAATCGAATATTGAAAAAAAAAAAAAAAATTGCTCCAAAACGTATCTAATTGTGCACAAGAAAGGTAATGCATAAGTGAGTGACTGCATTGCGTGAACTGATTTATTAATGGGCGAGGTTAACACGACAGATGGTTTGCCTGCCAGATCAGCAAATATAGATTTTATATAAAAAAAATATTAACAATTTCTTTTAATATAAAATAAAATATCAAAACTAAAACATACGAATTAATGACGTCAATTCTCTAGTTAACGCAAAATAGGAATACTAGCCCTTGAAATACATCCTGTATTTCATATAAAGTTTTAAAATAATTGCGTATAAGTGAAAGACAAGAATATTGGTTAAACCGTAAACAAGTTTTCTCTGGTCGTTCTTACTTCTTATTATTACAGCATCTTTTTATGATCTTAATCTATTGACAAAGATTTTTGCCACCCTCTTCCTAACTAGTAGGTTTTTAAGACCGTTTCAATCTAATAAATACCTACTGGATGCAAAAAATAAAATTTCAGTTTCATATATCAAAACTTATCAATGTAGAAGAATAAGGAATAATTTTATATACGTAGGTATATGTTTTACTAATATAACAATATCGCTTGTTAATTTTTGTTAGAATTCAGAACACTGTGCAACAAGAATAACCAAAAAAATAAGAATAAAAAGTGTATTTTTTTAATAGTAAATTCTCAAGAGTATTGTTAAATATGAAAAATATGTAGACTTAGTTATGATCATTACAAACATTATCGGATAAAAGGAAGAAAAGCTTTAAATGTGAATAACAATCCTCAACGTTATTATTTTAAAGATGGAAAACGAAAAATGTATAATTTAGGCCAATTGTTGCTTATTCGCAAATGATACACTCTGTATATATTTTAAAGAAATCTCGTGTATCAACATAACTATAATTGCGTTGACAAAGTGCTCACGGAATCGAGTGAGTGTGCATGTGTATTGAATTTAATTGTTAGAAGTTAGTTCAAAATTTAAGTTATACGTTGTTGTACAGTGGTTCCTAAAACGCACTACATGAAGTTTTTACAAGTGTGGCTTAATAAATATAAGAAATGCATTGCAATGCATTTAATAAAAGATGCTAGTAACACTTTTTTGTGTGTCATACAAAATATAAAATACTATTTTGTTAGACGCATAAAAAGTCATAAAGTGGGTTTCTTCCCTAATCTGACCAGGCTAACAAATACCATTTGACGTTTTTCGGTTTTACATCTTAATATCATCATATAAGCTTTTAAATAAAATTTCACACAAAATCAAGCAAGCATATAAACTAATAGGTATATATTTCATTTACATACCCATCATGTAAATGAAATATTTACCTATACAAACAAAAAAATTGGTAAAAAATATGAGATTTTAAGTTAACTAGCTTCTTTTCATTACTAAAATTATATAAAACAGGATATTTACCATGTTTAGTCTCGTGAACAAGACATTTGTAGGTTGTCGAAATATCGAGCTCCTCTGAATAAAAGTGATAAACTTGGTAAATATCCCGTTTTAAATAATATTAGTAAAAAAATATTAATTTACGAAATAGAACGTTTTGAAGGCGCGAGCTTTATTATCTTTACATACTATCGTTTAGTTAAAACAAATACTTTGGAAGCACTGTTTGTTTTATCGTGTTGCACAGTGTATGCAGTTAGTTTTTTTTTACTTTGAACAACATTAATCATTTTAGGAAACACATTTTGCTTTATTTGACTATAAAGACTGTATATATTAAATCATAAAACTCATACCATCCGTCTTCCCGTTTATAATAAAGAAAAATTCAATTTTATTAGTCTATTTGATATTTGCGTATTTTAGTATCATATTGTATGTAATAATTTTGTGATTAATACGATTTTTTGTCTGTGTATATGTTATTTTTCATGTAAAAATTTATCTTACAACGAATGTGCTAAAACAGTCTACATACCATTAAGAATACATGCAAAAAAAAATTGAAATTTTATTTCAAAATGCGTGAAGCACATGTGTAAAAATCACAAAAAAAAAATTGAATTGTTTTGTTCGCAAAAATATAGCTTTCAAAAGGTTATTTAAGTGTGAAGCAGGTCTTCTGATATGCACAGGGAAATACGAAAATATGCGTGTTCTGTCACGTAGGTCGAACGACAATGTAAATAGAATACTGAATCTGTGAAATGTTGTGTTGTAAAGGACCAATTGCACTTAAGCAGAACTCATTGCATAAAATTGATTTACTGTATGTCGTATTTCTTTGCATGTACATGTTAAATAGATGTGTAAAAATATGTATTTCCAAGAATTATTAAGTAATTTTACCAAATGATGACCCTTAAGTGCGATTGAGTTATGTCGAAATAATTAATATTTATAAACAAAACAATATTATTATTGTTTACTTTTGCATGTCATTAAACTATCACTGTAATTCTTAAGTCAGTTAAGGCTAAAAAATTATATCATACGAGTAACGATAGTTGAATAAAATATTGATGACATCATATAATTGCAGCATAATGATTATATTATAAATGTTATTGTAAATATAGAATAGAAAATAATTCCGGGTTTCGGTCGACATCGCTCGCCGTCAATACGATACTGTAAACCCAGGATTATTGTTGCTGAAATTGTTGTTAGCAGTATATACCTTTATTTTTTTTATGTACTATTTAAACATACTTAGACCAACAATTATTGCAGTAAAACAACGTTTTCCTTGATACTGCATTAATAAGGCACGAGTTTTTTTACACTAGGCTTATTAGTTAATTTAGTTTTTAGCAGTGTAGGCAACATTTAGAACTTATGGTAAATCTATGAGAGCAAATAAAAAAAAAAATGTTTTCTAAATGCACTCTACACTTATGTAAGTCTAATGTAAATTATGTATTAGTATTAACATGTAATGTCATTGGAAATTACAATAAAGTTTTCGGAGATTGGGGAGCAAAACTAAACATTTTCATATACAAGCCTCAGTGTCTTTGATATTTAAGAAAAGAAAATGTATAGTGAGGTAATTAAATAATCGTTGTTCATTAAAAGATTTTAGATTTGTTCCTCAACAAAAACGGCCATTTTAGAATATGACTTTTTATTTTATTTTTATATTTTTTACTAATTATAACATTTCAACAAGGTAACATTATTGTACCATGAACGCAAGCAAATAAAGAACAAAGAAAGAAATATAAATTATAAATGTGTAATAAACACGCCCTTGTCTTACTAAACACGGCAAATGTAGGGTAGCTGATGGGTTCTATTCTATTAACTACAAAACAATTTTTGATAACGAACGATTATATTGCACAGATTTTATCTTCACATTAACAGACAACAAAAAATGTGTGCTAAAATCACACCCAGAATAAAGAAATTGTGCAAATAAATGTTACTTATTTGTTTTAAACCTAAGAAAATATGTGTTTTCTTTGCCTTATGATTGATTTGACATTATTGAAATAGCCCCCCCTTATTTATAATTTATTCTTAATTATTCAATGAAACCCTAAGGATATACAGGCTTGTATAAAGTGTTTAAAGACAAGTAGAGTACAACATTAATTTTTGCTAAAAGAGTTAAGTTTAAGTTTGTACGGACCTAAAATTTCTTTTCATGATTTATTCTTGACTATTTTTTTACCTTTTACATTATTGTTACTCCAAATTCTATGTTTTGAAATAAACACCATTTGGTCTTTACTTCATATTAAGATGATTTCGACGTAGTGTTCTCAGTGTAATCAGCGCCCTTGTGAGCGTCGTAATCAGTCAAAATGTATTCATTGGCTGTGGCAGGATAGCCCCGATTGTTCTTTTCTGTTTACTAAGAAATACGTGTCTGTGACCATGACCTGTTATGCCGCAACTGATCCCTGTCACACTATACCTGCCGACGCCAGGCCACACTACAGCACGAATATACCCACAAGGTTTGTCGTAGCTACTATTAAAGGGACGCGCACACTGTTTGAACACTTTCGGTTGGTCGATATTGTAATGAGCAGGCCCCGGCTCTTTAGGGTTTCTGAAGCACATCGATAAATCTATAAGGGTGGTACGTCCTCTACTCGGCACAGATCGATTTGTTTTATTCATTACACCAAACCGTGAGTTTTCATACTTGGTAAGAGTCCCTTTCAGCATTAAAGGCCACGTTGCAGCAGAACATTTGGAAGTACTGAAGTGATTTTTGATTGTACTTACATCGCGATTCCCCGTAAATAAATCGTAAGGACCTCGCACGGACACAACTTTTTTAGGTTTTTGTTCAATAGACTCTTTATCTACAATATTGTAACGATTAGGTGCTAATGACCAGCTTAGGGATCGGTCTTTGAGTCGGCAAGGCTCTTCCCTTTCAAACGTAGGTCTAATGGAATGTGGTCCGTATGGAGCTTTATATGGTTTCGACTTGTAATATGTTCCTGGTCCCGGTAACATCTTTTTGGATGGCGTGAATCGTGGGGTCTTTCCAAAACCTGTATCCTTACAAGCAGGCTCGTATTTAAATGTATCTTTGACATCGTGCCAAGCCGGCCCTAAAATGCTCTTGAACCATTTCTTTTCTTTCAGAATTTTTTGATTTCGATACCCCAAGTTTCTGGACCACGCCTCCAATTCATTTTTGTACCTCCAGGGATCCTTTGATTTTTTACTTCTATTGCTTTGACATATTTCATTTACAGGAATGGGATGATAAAGACATGGATCACAACCAAGTGGTCGCTTCGTATATAGACCACTACGATCTAAGTTTGGATGTAATGTAATTTTTCCGAATCGTGGAATCTTAGAGCCAAATGGTGCGATCGTTTTGGAAGATGGAATCATTTTAAATAAATTTGTTGTATGTTATTTGTGTAGAAAAATTTGTAATAAATTCTGTATGAAAATCTTTTAATATTTCCATAAAGTTTATATAAAGTAACAAAAATTTTGTTAAGTCAAATCAAACAATGTCATTTTGACTTCCCATTACGTACCAATGTCTAATAAATACTAGTATATAACAAAACTTATTTGGCATCAAAACAAGTTAATTTGTATAATAAGTTGGCTTTAAACAAATATCGTTGTTTTTTTTCCATAGGGCCTAGGGGTACCTACTTTTTTAAAGAAAAAAACCGTGTGGTGTCGTGGGACACCAGAATGGAACGAAGTTCCTTATTATAAAAATATTAGTTTCAAGTTCTATTCGAATTATAAAGGATATTTTTGTTTTACATTTTAAAAAAAGTCACCTGAGATCGGTGGGATTCGAACTTGGGTTTTTTGCTAAGTAGCTCCAATAGTGTAACATAAAGCTACCGACGCAGCGATGTGTCTGTCAAAAATTTGTAGAAAATGGCTAGACGACATTAAAGACTGGACTAAACATTCGACTTATACGTCTCTCAAGGAAGCAGCGTGGGATCGCAGAAAATTTAGCCAACTGACCTCTGAACTTAAATATGAAGATGGCACCTAATGATGATGATAAAGCAGTTAGTCTAATGAATGGAACTGTAATGGAAATTCATTAACCACTATTCTAACGACAGAGTTAGTGAAATCTAGAGTAAAATACGCTAATATTCAATCTACAGCTCTATCTCTACTAACTCTTATCTCTTTATAGGTTCTTCAAGTTGTTGCCATAACTATTATAGCGAAATCAGTATCAGCCCGTGTTTGACTAAATATCAGAACCAGCTTATATCTACTAGTGGCACCGACAGACGTTGTACTGTACAAAATATTTTTTTTTGTGAATCTAAACCATCCTCGAATCCCCTTGAACTCACGCAAAAAATTTCATCAAAATCGGTCCAGCCGTCTAGGAGGAGTTCAGTGACATACACACGAACACAAGAAATAAATATATAAAGATTTTCATTTTATACCTCTACTTTTTATATGAAGACCTCTGCGGCTGAATGGTTAGCGCGTTGGGGCTCAAGGCGCAGGTAGCGGGTTAGAATCCCGCCAAGTAACAAAAAGTTTTCCGTGTTCCTGGGTTATGGATGTATATTATAGACTATAGAAGAAGTATTAAATATATTTCCGTTGTCTGGTACTAGTTTTGTTCCTAGTTCTTCGAGAACTTACCACGGCACCAGATTAACGTGGTGTAAAAAGAGTCCATAGATATTATTATTAGAAGTATTATTACATAATGACTCTCAATCTATCCAAAAAAGTAAATTGAGTAGATGTTAAATATTAGGTTCTAACGCCATCTTGTGTCGATTTGACATTTGCTATAACTGCTAATGAATTAAAATAAACCATCTTATTAGGATATATTTTTGCCTATATACTTTGTAAATAATGGTACCTACCTATTTACAGTCTTTATGTCATTGTTTACATTAGTAAAGTTTCAGTATTAACTGAACATATAATACTATAAATATATATTTTATTAACATCCGAAAACATAAAAAAAAAACAAATTAATTATAAAAATAAATAATAAAAGTTCATATTTATTCTTGCTAACGTCCCTCACCATTAAGGAAGCGGTTGAACTTGTTTCCCCTGAATCGGGGAAACTCCGAAGGGGAACCGGTAGTTCTCTGCATTAGTAAATACCGCGCCTTAGGCAGCGTACATCGAAAATCGATGGGGGGAGGTGTTTGAGCGCGCTTGCGCCCCACGCGAGGTTTCCTCGTGTTACCGCTGGGACGCCGATGCCAACGCACGCCTGAGACCTGTAGGACGTCGCTGTACTTGTTGCGAAGCCACCTGTTAACACATGGAGGCACCGTGAATCAAAGGTAAGTTATACGCCACATTTCAGGACCACTAGCAGCCGTTGCGAATGTAACCTAACTTGTTTATAAAATTACGAAACACTGTAACTTCCAAATATTGGCGCGTATTTTTGCCGCATGCTCAGTAAACACAAGTGAATTTCCATACAGCATCATGAACTAAATTTTAAAAGTTTTCCCTTGAGATTATCGAGGTAGTTGGTTATACATATATACATACATAGAAATATTCTGGAAAATATTTACTTCGTAGTTTTTAAAATTTTGTAAATAAAAAATCTACTAAATATTTACACGTTAATGCATAATCAACGGAGTATTTTTTATAAAATAAATATTAAAATATAAATTATTGATACTTCATATTATTATTATTGCAAGAACGTGGGTACAATACCTACTCGTTTTCTTAAAATTTATAAAAATGATTAAGAACAATACGTGACATGACAACTTTGTAAAATTATGAAGCACTAAACATCTAAACCTTTCCTAAATAACAATGCTAAAGGCTTGTGACTAGTAAGTTATGTATTAATGCTTAAATAACAGATTAGGTACTACCAAGTACCGGCGTCCGGAGTCCGCGTAGAGAATTCGAAGAAAGGTTGCTTTGTTTAATATAAGGAATAGTTCTTGTTATCAAAATAACATGTTATATTATTTATCTTTATCGTGATTAATTTTATTTTGATTAATTAATATTTTTTATTAAATATTTTTTTCACTAAGTATTTTATTTTACTATATTTTTTATAAATATTGATATTCTATTTTCATTTTGTTTACAATTTGTTAATCTTTTTTACATTAAGACTAGATATGCATCACTATTTTACATTTAAATATAAATTAACATTTAAATAATATTTTACATTTTTGTTCTGAATTTAATACTTGTCTAATCTCGCAAAAACTACTGAATGGATTGAATTGAAATTTTACAATAACACAGCTTATACATCAGAATAACATGTAGGCTGTAATTTATCCCTTTACTCCCACGGGAATGGTAAGTACGCGGGTGAAACCGCGGGCGCTGCTAGTATATAATAACTAAGTATGTTTCAAATAACGATGCTTTTGCGATGCGAACTGCGACTGATTGATTATCCTAAATATTTGACCCTCTGTAACTAATGTCATTAAACTTGCATAATTAGGTAGGTAATATCTTTTCAACATACCCTTTTCTTCCTTTAACGCCGGGAAATGCTCTGAGGCATCCCGCGGGGGAGTGGGTCTCCCCAGGCGGGTATGTGGGACTTGCTGCGCCCGACAGCTGGTAAGCGGACGCTGCTTTACCCACTAAGACCCGGCGAGTGCCACCAATGCTGCATTTGGTGGGGTGCTCCAGATCTGTCGAACAAACAGGGCACCTCGACGGCTAGTCATCCCTCAGGGGACCGATGCCACCTCCACAGAGAGGTTGTCCCCGCACCACAGAACAACAGAACAACCCTTCCCAAAGTCGGGACAGTACAATGGGGTGAGGTTCCCATCAACGCCCCTTGCCCCCTGCTCTTTTGTCCCCTCTTATAAGAGGGTTACAAAGAGCCCACTCGACTCATTCGCTTCGCCCAAGGTGCTGGGCTCACCCTAGGCTACTGAGCCCACCGCCACGAAAAGGCTTGAACCTTAGTGGGGAACATTGGTACCATGGACCCAACGAATTAGTTCGTTGCCTGGACCGATACTACTTACCAATCCAAGACAAATGAATTATGTCAAATAGGAATAATTGCAACAACTTAAATATAAGGTTTGTTCAAAATTCCAAATCTATGAACGTTCTTCAAAACTTTGAGATTTTATATTATTGAAATGTTATGTCGTACTAGCTGGTGCCCGCGACTTCGTCTGCGCAGGATAAGATTTTAGTTTTTTTATATAAAAAGTATCCTATGTTATTTCTAATACCTCCAAAAATATGTGTACAAAGTTTCATGATGATTGGTTAAGTAGTTTTCGCGTGAAAGCGTAATAAACATCCACGCTTTCACATTTATAATATTAAGTAAGGATAAGTCTGGAAATTTAAATCTACGACGACTAAACCTAGGGTAAGCTAGTGGGCAAAGAAATTATAAGACGTGATATTTAGGTAGAGGAGAATAGAGATACCACTTGTTCTATGTGATCTTGTCTCTTGTCTTTGTAGTTTAACTTTTAGCTTCACTTGAATAAGTTTTTCACGAACATTG
Organism: Helleia helle; assembly: GCA_963853865.1. Taxonomy (NCBI): domain Eukaryota; kingdom Metazoa; phylum Arthropoda; class Insecta; order Lepidoptera; family Lycaenidae; genus Helleia; species Helleia helle. The sequence continues at coordinate 16,045,501 of OY971420.1, forward strand.
CAATCGTAGACATAGATCCCGATTTTTAAATTATCCAAGAACTAAATTGTTAAGGTATTTTTTTTAATCAAAGTTTTTCTTTGTAAATCTTAGTAGGCGTCTTCAACCAATTACGTTTATTATTTATAAAATTAATACACCACATGAAATGTCAATGTCGATATTTTTAAATTATTTACGTTAATATGGCAACACTTTTCCGTTACAATGTAAATTTAATCCTCTAAAATTAAATGAGCACATTATATTAGGCTTACGTTGCTTGGTGCGCGCGCAATACGCGAAATTAACCTGCCGATATAAACAATACTCACCGATTGGTCGTATGTTCGTGTTGAGTAGCCTGCGAACGAAAATTAAGCATCTTGTTTATAATTACATACATGATATAGCAGTTGATTTAATCATCTTTGATTATAAGATTTTTTAAAGCATACGAGGGGAAAGCGCCTTTTCGCGACTATCGACGCCCATACATACACATCCATTTGCTGTTTTTCGGAGAGAAGGGCAAGACAGGCAGTGTAATTACTGGCACCGAGACTTAACATCTTATGTCTCAGGATAGGCAACACATAGATGAGTTGCTTGGGCTCGTTCCAGGTAAACTAGTTTATGTAAATGAGCGACGTCGACCACTTACCATCAGGTGGCACGTTTGCCAGTTTGACTATCCAACTAACATAAAAAAATAATCCACACAATTATGCAGAAGCGTTGCCCTTCTTTTCCCTCTCCCCCCAATGGGTCATCGGTAACGCGTCAGCATAGCTGTCACTTTTGACGCTGGTAATATGTGAGCGAGAGGTACTACCCCAGTCATGCCGGCCCAATTCGGCTGCAAAGTAGCATGGCACTACCTATTACAAAATTACGATTACGCATACAATTCAGTTGGAATTAGCCAAAAAAAAAAATAGCAAGTAAAAGTACATTATACATTTTCTCGCCGAAGCCTGGCACAAATAAACCGTGGTAAATCATAACCTAATAATTAAAAAACAAATCTGCAATAAAGAATACAGTTACTCAATTAATATTAAAAATGTTGACAATAAGTGAGTAAAAATGAAGACCCAATATTTCTTTTTTCATTTTCCGCAGTACTATAATATGTATATAGTTCTAGTAACACGTCTTATATCCAGGTATTTCAGGTATCAAATGAAATCCAATTCCGTCTGAATTTGGTTTGACCTAACCCTGCAAAACAAGTTAATCTGAAAATGGAATAGCTCTCTCGGGACACTTTAGTCGCGTAGCTTATTTAAACCTAAGACCTGGAATGGACACATTAGTCTATATATTTTAATTAATATATTTTTTAATCTTACAAGATGATGATGACCTCATAAAAGTTTATTCAAAATATATCTCTAGGAAGGTGTCCTTTATATAGTTTGAAGTACCTATAATGGGACACGTATGATGAAAAAAACACCCAGCCGAATTGAGAAGCTCTTTTTTTTGAAGTCGGTTAAAAATAAAAACTGTATCGAACAATAGGACTCACCGTCTTCCGAAGGAAGCGACGTCGCTGTTATTAGACTCAGGCAAAGGCCCTTCTACATTGCAAGGTAGAAGTTTCAGTCCTTCGGAAATAAGGTTAGCTTCATGACTACGTAATAGTGAACAAGGAATTATAACATCATTATCTTCATCATCATCATCAGCCTCTATCCGCCCACTGCTGAACATAGGCCTCCCTCAATGAACGCCAAAACCGCCGATCCCTTGCCACTCGCATCCAACACGGATGGGCTTACGCACGGAGATCGTCTTCCCACCTGGTCGACCAACAGTAGGAACTAAACGTGGCCTCCACTCTAATACCTTATTGCCCCATCGCCCATCATAACATAATAAGTCACTTTTACTTCAAATTAGTATCATACTACATATATTACAACTAAGTATGTAAGAGTAAGAGGTAGTGACATGCTGCATTGCAGCCGAACTGGGCCGGCACGACCGGGGTGGTACCTCTCGATCACATAACACCGGCGTCAAGTGACATCTATGCTGTCGCGTTTCTTGCAGTTTGTGAGTTTTCGGTGGCCCATTATAGGGAAAAGGAGGACAACACATCTGCATAAGCTCTGATTGTGCACTAAAGTAAAACATAATCAGAACGCTTTTGATACCTCACTTGCTGGGCAAAGGATCCTCGAAATGAGGCTAGATATATCTGTCATAACATAAGCAGACAACTTATTTTTCAATAAATGTTCAGCGTAGGTATTTCGCCAATACGGTGTAAATTGTGTCCCAAATTCAAATTCAGATACACAATATGAAATGTTATATTGTGTTCGACATCAAAGAGATGTGCTTGACTTTGTAATTCGTCGTAAATCATTTATCGATATTATTTGAAGTCGAAAATGTGCACTTTGCATAAATCAGATGTTACAGATAAATATGAGCCTTATCTGATTGAGAGTCTTTGGTATATTATACTTTAGTAGGCTTTTCATGTGACTTAGTAGGATTTCAAATTTTATGGACTTTAATCTACCTTCTTAGTGTGTTAATTGGAAAATAAATATGCTATTGAAAATATAGATTTTAATTAAGTCATATTGAAGTGAAAACTTCTTTAGGCGCGGTACGCATATTTTTAGATGAGATAAAATCTCTGGATTCGCGACACCGTTATTACCGTTATGAGACGCTACTTGACGTTTATATAACGTTTGATTTATTTATATAAGATTATACAATATTTATAAGCTGGCAAATATGCAGGCAAAAGACAGTTTAGTAATAAAATACAAATAAAATAATTGTAGTAATCGAAACGTGACAAAGATATGCCTTTCATATAATAGTAGTAATAAAACTATTAATATAACAGTACCTAGGTCCTGGAAAATATTGAAACTATAATTTGACGGAAACCTATTCCACTAGGTCACAAGTTAGTTATTCTACTCTACTCTAAATTATGAAGCAATACAATAATAAGCATCTCCAATGAAGTGTAAAAGTAAACTTGTACATACTCTACAAACTTGAATCGTATACTGCATATTTAAAATGAAAATATTAAACTATTAACTTTGAAATGGGCAAATACTAAACTATTTGCTATATCTATAGAAGATTTGACTTTTCAGCATTGCAATAGTAAATTGTCCTCTATTTACCCTATATCTTATTTTTAAAACGATTAAGGTGGTTAGTGCGATTGAGCTCGAACCTAGATTTCGTGACATCCGATTGGGTCTAAGAAATGCCAGAACAAAAGACAAACGATAGTTTTCTGAAACATTGCAATGGTTTGTCTAACAACGATAAAAAATGGCATAAATTAATCACGCGTAGCGATCAAGTTGGCAAAATAATCACAAAGAGAGATGATACTTTTCATATTATAAAAAATAATCTTTTGTATTATTTCCTCCAAATATTACAGGCTATAAAATAGTTATTATCGCACCGGATACGGCTGTAAATATAAGTCAACGCGGGTGAAGCTGGTGGCACCCGCTAGTTTAGAATAATAGTCAAAAATAATAAACAGTATTTATTATTAACTAATAAAATAGTAAACATCCATAAACATTTTCAAATTTTCGCCCTTTTTATTACTATTTTCCACTAAGAAATATTCAAGGGCGGATGGATATCGCCACTCTAGTAACCGATTTTAGATTGGATGCGATTAGTCGCGGTCGGTCGATCTGGCAGTCACCGACGAAGGCTTTTAGACAATATACAATGCACCGATAAGAATGGTGAAAATTATACATGTATAAATATTCCTTGTCATGTAAGGCTTATAATATATCCCCACCATGGTTCAGGCCTTGACGTGGCGGTGGGGCTCAGTAGCCTAGGGCGAAGCTAATTGAGACGAGGAGTCTCCTTGTACCCCTCTTATAAGAAGAGGGGACAAAAGAGCAGGGGGTGAGGACGGGAACCTCACCCCATTGTACTGTCCCGACGTTGGGAGGGGTTGTTCTGTGGTGCGGGACAACTCCTCTCTGGAGGTGGCGTCGGTCCCTTGGGGGACCGATTAGCCGACGAGGTGCCCTGTTTGCTCATTAGATCTGGGGCATCTCACCAAAGGTGGCATTCGCCGGGTTTTAGTGGGTAGAGCTGCGTCCACTTACCACCTTTCGGGCGCAGCGAGTTCCCCCGCGGGATGCCTCAGAGCATTTCCCAGCGTTAAAGAAAAAAAGGCTTATAATATATGCACATATTATAAGGCAAAATGAAACACATTAATAATGTCAATATAATATAATCCGATATAAAATTTCATATTATCTTGGTCAGTTTAATGTTTTATTTGACATATTGTCGGATCTGTAATATTTTTAAATGGCTGCCGTATATTGAAATGAACATGCGTATATGTGCAAACACCCTTCCAGGGATTCGGTAGTCGGTAGTCGGTAGTTTAGAGTGCAGCGCCGATGTTATCTGACGTGCCGAATATCATTCGAGCTTTCGAAACGATCTACAGGTGTAATATCGCACACAATTTCGCCGCGAATGTTTCTGAATTTCTCTCGACCTGTTGATTGTATTTTATTTATTCACGGTGAAACAGAATATGGACGATTTACTACAATTTTTTTTTATGAAATTTAAATATATGTGATTTTTTTAAAGTTTCAAATACATCTTTGAATGGAAGAAACTTTCATCGCAGACAGTTTGAAGCTTTCTTATCTAAAGCTTATAAAATTAGTTTAAAATGTTCTTTCAAGTATAAAATAGAAGGACTGAAAAACTTTTTAATGAAAAAGTGACAGTGAAATAAGTTAATAAGATCTCAAATAGTGATTAACGTTATTTAAGATAGTGGATTAAAAAAATAAAAAGTGAATGTAGTGGAGTTCAAAATTAATATTATTAAAAGTGAATAAAACTAATTTCGTAAAGTAACTCAAGTGGACGTAAGTAGTGGACTAAATCACCCAAGTGAACTGCAAGTTAAAGATAATATAAGTATAATTAAGAATTGTATAATTAATGAAATTTTTATTTTACTATTTTCCCTAATTATAATGGTTTGAAATAGACAAGAAAGTTTAAAAAGCTTTTGTGGGCGGACTTTTACAAATCTAATACGATCATAACTATTAATAAATGTTTATACAACAATAGATAATTGGGAAATTATTGGACATTTGAAATTAAATAAAGATACTTAGTGTGTTTTATGTTTAAATGAATAAAATAGGCGTTAAATAGAAACATAGTCATAAAATATATTGGACTAACTGAAGTAATTAGTGTAACTTATTTGACAGATAGATTAAAATTGGACATATATATTTTTAATTAAATCCTTAGTGAATAAAATTTGAATAGTGTTCTATAAAAAATATGGACCTAAAGAACAATGTGTATTAAAATACTAATTTTATGGAATGTGTATTAGCGAACATTTATTATAAAAACTTAGTGAACTTAGTAAATAAAGTTAAGGAGTGACTTTCTAAAATAACAAAAAAAAAATTGTGTATTGAAATTTCCTGATTCAAAACGCTCCCGGCTAATAACAGATATATTATAATCCAAAGTGATAAGTGAATAAACAAAAATTAGATGTAATTAGATTTCCGAATCAAAAATCGTATCTTCAGTCATAAAAAAAAATTTGAGTGAATAGTGAATAAGGTTTTAGATAAATTAACATCGTGTGTAAAATCGTCTAAAAATAATTATTTAAAATAAAAACTGTTCCAAATACGTAAGTTGTGGACTCTTACGTACATAATATTATCCTAAGTGATCAGTGATAAAGATGCAAATTAATAAGGAAGTAGAATAAATAATTTTATATTTAATGTATCAGTTTTACTAACTACTTAAAGTGATGTATAAATATTAGTGTATATAGTTAATTATCAAGGGATTAGTGAATAATATTACAAAAAAATAATTTAAAGAATAAAAAACGCAAGAAATAATTATTAAATTCAAGTTCCTGTATCAAAACCGGGCACTTGTGGACATTAACAATATAATGATACAACCCAAGCTAATAAAAGCGTGGTAAAAATAAACTTTAAATTTATCATAGAATAAAACATGTGTATAAGTGGACTGTAAGAAATATTGTAATACAAATTATTGTGTCTTTTTATATTCTGCCAGCAGAAATTGTATATTCTTTAACGCAAACCGTCTAAAAGTAAGTAACGCTATAATTTAGCCTAATACAGTATACAGAATACATGTAAAAATGTGTCTTTTAGCTTAAAACATTTCAATTTTTATCCTATTTTTTTTTGAAATATATTTTCATTTACTCAATATGGGATACAATATACCGTCACGGAATTTCCTGCGTGCGCATCACCGCACTGTTTATCTCTTCCGTTAAGTTTTAAACAAGATGGAACAGGAAAGATTGCGAAGTTATTGGTACCGAGACTTACCACGCCGGGAAATACTCTGAGGAATCCCGCGGGGAGTGGGTCTCCCAAGGCGGGTATGTGGGACTCGCTGCGCCCGAAAGCTGGTAAGATGGACGCAGCTCTACCCACTAGACCCGGCGAGTGCCACCAATGCCGCCTTTGGTGAGGTGCCCCGGATCTAATGAGCAAACAGGGCACATCGACGGCTAGTAAGTGCCTTTGGGGGTGCCTTAGGGGACCGACGCCATTTCCACATAGGAGTTGTCCCGCACCACCGAACAACCCCTCCCAACGTCGGGACAGTACAATGGGGTGAGGTTCCCGTCCTTGCCCCTTGCTCCTGCTCTTTTGTCCCCTCTTCTTATAAGAGGGGTACAAAAAGCCCCCTCGGCTCAAGTCGTTTTGCCCAAGGTGCTGGGTTCACTCTAGGCTAATGAGCCCCATCGCCACGACAAGGCCTGAACCATGGTGGGGACAACGAGCTGTCTGCTCTAGTGACCTGTGAACTCATTTATGTTAATGGGAGATAAAAATGAGCAAATATGTGAAAAATGTGTGCAATAATTTAAAAAACCCCAAGTTGACGCGACGAAGACATTATTGCTTATGTATACTTTATACACAACCGTGCAATTCAATTATAGTTTGTAAAGATATCAACTGAAGTAAATATAAATTCTTCTTAAGTTTATGCTCGGAAATAAAGTTGTTGATAATATTCCAAGTTTCAGTGATTAGATACTATTACGTAGGTGTAAGCATTACTTACAGAGGTGTTTTCATAGAGATTGCTACTACACACAGGTAATAATTACTATGTACAGCTTGGCAAAAAAGAGTATGACGTGGTGACAGGTGGAACTAAATATTTTAGTAAATGGAAACCTATGATGTTGACAATAATTGGCCGACAAATACTAGATTTTGAGTAAAGCTTAGTGTTTCACATTTATTTTTAACGATATGATTAAATTATTTTGCTGTTTTTCCATATTAGGATGAGACCTAAGTGAAAGTGGCGCCCTCATTTTTTCCATACTCTTTTTTGCCAAACTGTACCTATTTCTATTTTTATCAATTTCGTTTTAAAATTCAATTTCAAAAATATACAAAATATAATGAATAAAGTACAAAAGGTAAAGGATTTTTTTCCAATTAACGCCTCTTTGATTTGTTTTAATTAAGATCGGCTCTCCTTACCCCTTTTGATTAACTCTTTACTTTCTTTCCATGATGTAAACAATTTCAAAGCCTTGTAGGCGTATTTACACTAGCGTCTGCGTGATATTGAGGTCACGGGCATACTTGATGGGGAATCTCTTGTGTGAAAACATTTCTTAAATTTTCCATGAAAGTTGGCGAAGTCGCAAGGGAAACCTTTAAATATTTTAGATATAGAAGAAAATTATGTACGACTACGACATGTTGTGTTAACACAACGTCTCAATTTTTCGTAGCGTTGTTTTACTAACTTCCTGTTATATTAAAGACTAGCTGTTGCCTGCAGCTTCGCCCGCCTTAACTTAGACTTACAGCCGTATCCGGATTGATGATGATTATTTTCATAGCCTACGCCACTGATTGTTAACGTAGCATTCTATAGATGAAAGAATTTTAAAAATAAGTCTACTAGATTTTTCAGTGAAATCGTAACAAACAAAAAATCACATCTTTTACAATATTATAGTAAGAGGTAGATGCTGCTTTGCATCCGAATTGGGCCGGCACGACCTGGGTAGTACCTCTCGCTCACATAATATAGGCGTCAAGTGACAGGTATGCTGTCGTGTTACATGAGTTTCCGGTGGCCCATTGCTGGGGATAGGGAAGGCATAACTTTTGTTTGCGGATGTCAACGGGCGTCAGTAGTCACCATAAGGCTTCGATTGCTCGGTTGCCTTCATATGACATAAAACAAAAATTGTTCGGGTTGAAAAGTTTCTGAAATGTTGGTCGACATAATATAAAGTACTTACGTGGTCATAAAAAAAGACGCCTGCTAGACACTGTTCTTGTAATGTTTTACTTTCCTGCGGGAACTCGTCACTTTTATGTTATTATCTTAGATGAAGTAAAAAAAGGTAGATAGTGCACTTGGAACAAGAAAGTGAAGCCACTTTTTTAAGTATATGTGAGTGAATGAAATGTTGCCATTTTTTTTAAATATCCCTTAAAATTGCATATTAATAAAAATAGGTAATAAATGAATGCGACAGTGAATATTTTTATAAATTACAATAACATTACGAATATGTAGGATCACTTTATAAATTTTCTCAATAGATATATATTGAGACAATTGTTTTATTTATTCCCATGAATGTAGTGTGTATACATAGGTGATATTAAAAAAAAAAAAACAAGTTCTTTACATTCTACAATAACATGGTGTGTGAAAATAAAACTTTACATAAATAAACAATTAATATAAATTAACAGGAAAAAATAGTTACAATTAAATAAACTTGATAAATACAACATGTCATTAAAATCATTGTCAAAGAATAACAGTTTCAAAATAATTGGTTATAATGGTAATTAGAAAAAGTCACATTTTATCAATACACAATTTAAATTAAATACATAATAATATGTCGTTTTCCATAAAAAAATCATTTAAATTATAAAAATATTTCTCTGCAAGCCACGCTGTTACATTTTTTTTAATTTATTAAATGGTAAATCTTTAAATTTATAAATAATTAAATAGATAATCCCGTTGTGGGTGCGTGAGTCCCGAAAAAATACAACATAGGATAAACGAGGAGTATCAATTAAAAGAAATAGCATAAAATAAAAAATAACGGAAATATTGAGTTATAGAGAAGAAAAAAAATCCGTGGAAAAAAATATTCTTTTCCGGATGAAATAACATAATTTATAGACACTTCCATTTGACCGCGTTAAACGCAGGGCGGCTCGAAATGACGATGACAAGGTTCTCTCCGATCCACTTGATTCCTTGGGGCTGGGTAGAGGTGTAGGATCACTCTGCATCTTCTACAGCATCTACAACAGGGAGTGTTCCAAGGAATTGTTCGTACTAATACCTGCAGCAGAATTTCACCACAGGATCGCTTAAAAAATCCAAACTTCACCCATACCACCTCGATGTTTGGAAATCCAAAACAACTCTATTTTTATACCTGCCACCTACAGTGTTTTCGAACGGATACAACCCAGGGACCTTCAAGAAAAGAGCATACTCATAATATTTGAAAGGCTGACAACGCACCCGCTAATGATATGTAACTACCGCACGAAAAGCGACAGCATAGCTGCAGCCATTTGACACCGTGTTTATGTGAGCGTCCGTTATCACTTAGCACCAGGTAAAACAAATATCCGTTTTTTTTTCTCAGAAGGGGGGACAAATAGATGGACATACAAAATAAATTTATTATAGTTGGACATACAAAATAAATTTATTATAGTCTTATTATCCCTTGTACTTAATATAATTATTAATAATTTTTTACCCTTTTTTCATAATATAATTTTATGGAGGAAGATTAGAGAAAGACTTCTTTTATTTGAAGTCAATTAAAATATCTTTTTTGGATATCCTGTTCTATGAATTCGGCGAAGTCTATGTTGTGTATACCAGCCTTGGCCAGCCAGGATGGATGTCATTGTGGGTCATTTCGACTCAGTCATACAGCGATCAAATAATAAAATAATAATGATGTCACCTCTGTACTTAATTATTTTGCTATGGCTTTGCCTGCAATTGACTTACCCACTATTGGGCTATTTAGAAATACTAACTTCTGGCAGCACTCTCCCGATACGTCATTTCGGGGTAATAATATTATTTATGTCGATTAACCTCAAAATGGTGTTAAAATATCTTAAAAAAATATAGTCTTGTGTGTATTTATGTGTGAAACAATATTCAGACTTTTTGGTCACTTTTGTAAGTTTTTACGCCATAAAATTACACAGAACTGTATTTTTTTGGAAAACTTACTGCACGACGACTCATAAGATACTAATGAAAAATGAGCTTAGTTTTGGTGCATGTGTGTGCGTGAGCGCGTGTATTTACATGAAAGGAGCTGAGTTTTGTGGCTGAGTATTAGCAAAGGCCGTGCGCCATCTTTCTTTTTTTACTTCATCTGAGGTTATTATATAATTAATAAATTTTATTATTATAAACATACATAATATAAATTATTAAAAGGCAACATTTAGCATTTTTTTTATGTCACAAGGAGGCAACTTTTACTAAATTAAGATCATAATTTGTTGTATACAAAGCTGTTGAATTAATAACAGTTTTTTAACTATCCCACAGGAACTATTTAATTTACCGGGATCAAAGGTATCCTATATGTTGATATTAGCTACTACTATACAAAAAATTCAGTTAAATCGGTCCAGTCGCTTCAGAGATTAGCCCATACAAACAGACAGACAAACAGAGAAACTAAAAATTTGAAAAAAATCTAAATTAGTTATATTTAACTTCTTACGTCCCCCCGACTCGGCATTTAGCGTTATTTTGCATTGTATAAAAATTCGACATTACAGTTTTATGATAAATGTATACCTAGATTTCGCCACAAACAAAGAATTCTAATGGATTTATGAATATCCGATGTTAGAAATTAGAATGTATCTTCCAAAATTAATGATTCGCATTTCTGAAAAATGCCTTATTGATTTCTTGTTTAACAAGTTTCAAATTTATTTAGTCGCATGATGTTAGCTTTTATTCTTTGAAGTATAAATCTTATTAACCAATGAAACCTCGAGAGTCGAGTATAGCACGTTCCACTCTGAGCCACGGTAAACTTAGGAAACAGTCAGGTCATCGTTAGAGAGTTTTAATCCTAGTTTTTATATTTTTTAGCCTGTCGACGTTATTTCATTATGCATTTCTCCAAAACTTTGCTTAGGTATCATGCAAGGAAATTTGCAAACGTAGAGTTTAGTGCACACACATAGATACATATCATCATTTTTTTACCTAATTTATAACGACTAAATTGCCGATTTGTACAGTGTAGGACACTATGTACAGTTGTATCACTGTCAAAGACATACATAACTGAAGATCCGTCATAAATCTACATCGAATTAGTTCCAACGATACAGCTCATACAGTATGGTTCGGGTAAGATTTTCACGCCGGTATAATATTATATTTTTTTCGTTTTTAATTGGCCTCGCTTATTTTATTTCGAGTTTCAATTGCTATATATAAATGTATATATACGGTGAAACCCGGCTAAAATCTAGATTCGTGTCGGTATACAAAAATAACTTGTATTGTAGTACTTGCGCATATTATTATTCAATATTTTATAATGCAGACATGCTGGCTAATGAAACTATCAAATGTTTCCTCGTTTTCAGTTAATAAATAACATAATCAAAAATATCGTAGCCAATACATTTATGCAATATTCTATAATAAACAAATTGAAGTCACAAACAATGTTCGCCGACAAACACGAACAATGACATTGAAAGGCTATTGAAATTGTATACGTATATAGCAAACCCTTCAATGTATTTGGTGGCGTTAGTTACCGCTTTTTGATGTTATGCTGCGAAATATTATGTACGTGCGACGAATCTCAACGATACTTCACCCAGCGGCCAGCACGCGAACAGTTCGGGGACTGAAATGAAAATATGCGAGGAAATACATCAAATCGTGATTGTTTTTGGATTCAGTAAACTATATATATTATAATAATGCAATAATTTTTACTTAAGAGATAAGAAGATATTCTGTAAGATTTTATTAGTTTGGCATAAATTTTAATAACAATACAATTTAAATCATGTAATGATCGACTTAAAATTCATAATTATCAAGCTTCGATAAAAAATATACTCATATTAAAAGTAGGAACTAGGAGACAGTAAGCAAAGAAACTTTACTACGCCGTGCGAACTAATTTTAGGTTTAATAAAGGCTTTGTAAAAAAATATATCGCATATAATAAAAGGCTCGGAGCGCAAACTTGTTGCTAGGTGAATTTTTTTGATAGTTACTCCAAGAAATTTTCGTAGCAATGCTTTACCACAATGTAAGGTACATTGTGGTAAAGCATTGCTACGAAAATTTGTATGATATTTCTAACCAGAATAACCATTCTTAAGTTAACCAACTTAACTTAACATCTTAACATTCTGGTTAGAAATATCATAATACACATTTTGGTAACAATGCTTTAGATTTTAGAAGAAAGATATTATAGGCGATTAAAACGTAAACATTTTTCATAATCATTGTAAAGTAAAATACTTGCCTTAGTTATTAATCTTTATATATAAAAATCAATGCCACTTTTCGTTGTAATTTTATAACTCAAGAACGGGCTCACCAATCCCAACCAAATGTTTAGGTTTTGTTCGGACTATTTAGTAGATGGTTTATGTGAAGTTTGCACAAAATCGTCCGAGCGGTTCTTCATTTATCACATTTTTTTAATTCAATAAATGGCGGATCATTTCGATAATGGAGATTTTGCTGTCAAATTGAAACTTTTTCAGTTGGGGTCATATTGAAACTTTTTTCAGTGTTGACAGTACAACATTAAGTTTTAAAATAGCTAGCAATTAATAATATATTTTTTTGTTTGAATAAATTAATTTGATGTTCAATTTTTTTTTAATTTCACTTTATACGTAGCGAAGCACGTACCGGGACGCTAGTTAATTATAACTTTTGTGTGAGTGATATAACGTAAGCCTATTTTGAACGTATTCCTGTCAATGGAATAACGGCAATGAAATACTTAGTTGCATTTGCTTTGACTGATTAATGAGTTAATATATTGGCCAATTAGAGTATATTATGATTATTATCTAGTTAAATGTTTAATATCAAGTAAACATATTAATAATATGTCCCATCCGTCTAGTGGTTATTTAAGATTAGATGCTAAGTATATAAGACAATTAAAGCATTTCTAGAATTTTAACCAGGTAAATGATATACTAATAAAATGTCTTCTACACGCTGTGCTGTCCGCCTAGGGGCTATTTTAGCCCGTATGCGAATAGCCGCAAACCTGTCGCTTGGGTGTTTGTTATGTCGTCTGAATATTTTATTCAAAAGATATGACAACTCTAACGGAAGCACTTTCATACTCAAAGAATCAGGATGTGATGATGTATTCGTATATTTATTGCTCTTGCGCTATTCCTTATCATAGTAAACGTTATTATTATATATTTCGCATGAAATATGTGTAAAATATTTGTATTCTTGCTTCATGTGTTTTGCTTCATGTGTACGATTTCAAATTCTATAATATGAACGACATAGTCGTGTTAAAGTTACTTCTACTATTTTCTACATAAAACGATGTAATTTGCAGTCCAATATGCATTTAAACTGCATTTAGAAATTAGAATTCGAGCTCACAACAACACCCATAATTAATGGCTTCGTATTGCATCTAATTAGTTTCGCTTAGTGTACTTCCCAGATATAACAAAGTAACTAAGGTAATCAACAAAGACAGAAATTCACTATGACTGATAACCAAGTCCTTTTGTCAGTCATCTCCTAAGTCTTAACCAATCGAGGCATATATTCATACCATTGATGAATACAAGTTCAATGACAGTTCGTACGTGTTTTGTTTGGCGTTTAATAATTTATATCGGGGTTTCTCAACCTTTTTTCATCGAGATCTCCCCGGATCACAAATAATATTTTCATGCCCCCCATAATTATGCCCCATATTTTTTAGTAACTACAGTAAAACTATTAGCATTATTATAACGACAATTATGTTTATGTAATTTGTACAAAAAGATGCACAAAATGAACTTTTAGTCTAGTCAACAAGTTCCTTTTAGATCAAAACTTTTTCGCCTTCCCCTAAAAGTATGGTAAAGGTGTCAGTCGATTCAGAATCGCATAGAGATAGTTTCAGAAAAAGTTAAAACTACAAAAGCTATAAACAGTTAACTGAAAAAAGGGGTTTGTATTTTGGCTTATATCTCAAAAACTATTAAGATGTTTTAAATCTAAAAAAAAAGATTCGAAAAGAGGAGAAAAGGTTTTGACTTCCAGAACTGTAGGTACTGTATTTTTTTTATCGACGGTTGAAAATACGTCCGAAAACGGGAGTCATTGAATGGCAATTACGGAACAATTAATTTACCTACGCTTACTATATTTCATTTTTGTTTCGGAAATGAAAACTTACTTATTACGCCCCCGTAGCATTTCTCTACGCCTCCCTAGGGCGGCGTACCCCCCCGGTTGGTCCTGCTTTATATGAAAAGGGATGCACAATTTATGAAGCGGATGATGTGATTGATTTGAGTTCTGTCTCTGTATTTTCAGTCTGTTAAAGTTATATATGTTGAATAAATTTACATTAAATTACAAATTTTCTTGAAAAAAGCTTGGATAGAAAATATTGTCACGCAACAGGTATAATAAGAAATACTATAGACATAACATCGAAAAAAGAAAGGATTTTGAACCGGGTACAATAATTTTACCATTGAATCTGACTGTGAAGATGCTACTTTTTATTGTTTTGCTGAGCTGGATTTGACTTAAGGCGAGTCACAGGGACTGGCGGCGCGGGGTAGCGAGCGTCACGGCGAGAAAACGCTAGATAGCATTCAAGTTTTGGTATAAATTTGAATTAAAAAATTTAGCACTTGACATTAAAAAAATAGCACGTTCTCTGCAGTATTGAAAATTAAATATTGCCATATAAAATAATGTGTAACTTAAAATATGTATTTAATAGTAAATTATTGGTTTATGTTTTTATTTTACCTGTTTCCAGATTTTTTTATGATCATCATATCCCATCTTATCGTGTAACCAATCAGCACATGCTGTAGATAATATCTTTAGGTGTCTCTGATATTTGTTGTGAGACCGTTATTTAATAGTGTATATCGCAAAAATTTGATTTGATAAACCCTTTGTCTCAAAACTCAGCAGAAAAACATCCAAAATAGTTGGTTTATTATGAGCGAAATCGCCTAAACTTAAGAAGACAATACGTTATGAAAAATGAATGATGTTGCATGTATTTTTATAGCGTTGGCCGCGATGCCGCGCTGTTATATGGTGAAGAAGAGCAGCCAACGGCATGACGGGCCGCCGCCATGCAGCCCGACGGAGGCCTCCGTAGCTCCGCCCTGTTACAGCCCTGCTGAAGACACTGCTGTAACGGGTAAGTACTAAGTAGCCTATTACATGTTCTTCAGCATATTTGTTTCTGACACAACCACATAAATACAAGGAACAAACATAAATTGAATATACCATTTTTAGACTTAACAACCTTTAGACAATGTATACGTTTTTACAATAGGATCCTAGAAAACGTTCAAAATCTTTCCATTAATAAATTTAAGAAAAATTGTCAAGGAACGTTTGGGTGGTAAAGGCTATTATGAAATAAAAGATGTTATTGAAGATATCACACCTTGGGAATAAGACATTCACTGTTTAGGTTATACACGAACATGATATATAAACTAAGTGTTTTATTTTTGATGACAAAAGAGCAACCCCTAAGTTTTTTCTTGTTTTTCTTAGGGGAGTTTGCATTTCAAACAAGTTTTTTACTACTTACACGTTTTTTGCTACACCTACTTTTTGACGTATTTCAAGTGTACTCGTTGTTACCTATGGAATAAAGATATTTTGATTTGATTCATAGAAGAATTATTAGTGATTACCTTCTCAAATAAACCTAACCTATGGAACTACTTTTACGATTTTATGTGTCCTAACATTCATCGATCATTAGAATTAGCCGATCTAGGCATTTATGTCTTATTATATTCAGTGAGGATTGCGATGGCAATTTTTAGGGTTCCGTAGCCAAATGAAAAAAAAACGGAACCCTTATAGTTTCGTCATGTCTGTCTGTCTGTCCGTCCGTATGTCACAGCCATTTTTTTCCGAAACTATAAGAACTATACTGTTGAAATTTGGTAAGAAGATGTATTCTGTGAACCGCATTAAGGTTTTGACACAAAAGTAAAAAAAAAAAATTTGGGGGCGCCATACTTAAAACTGAAACTCAAATTTTTTTACCAGACCCATACGTGTGGGGTATTTATGGATAGGTCTTCAAAAATAATATTGAGATTTGTAGTACCATTTTCTTCTAAACTGAATAATTTGCCCGAGAGACCCTTCAAAGTGGAAAAATGTGTCCCCCCCCCCTGGAACTTCTTAAATATGAGAATGATAAAACTAAAAAAAATATATGATGTATGTAAAAATAATGGTTTGAACGAGATCTGGTAAGCAGTTTTTTTAATACGACATAAATAGTAAACCGCAATTTACCTTTCATTCAATCAACTCAAACATAAAAAAAAAAATTAATTTTATAAACATAATCCATATTTTTTGTTAAAGTAATCTAATGTATGTTTTTATGTATGTATGTATTTTTTGTTAAAGTAATCTAATATATATAATATGTATATTATGTAATGGTACGGAACCCTTCGTGCGCGAGTCCGACTAGCACTTGGCTGGTTTGTATTTTTATTTTTTTTAATAAATGACACATATAAGCCTACCTATAGTGATCTTATAAGGCCAGTAAAATCACCCACATTGTCTGCACTTGACGTGATTCGAACGCGTGTTATAATGAAACAATTTTTACGGATTTTATCGCGGTTTATTAAGATTTTTACAAGATTTTACTTGACGTGATTCGAACGCGTGTGTTTAGTACTCTCACCAGACCAGTGACCTCAGCCCCCCCTTAAACGATTTCATGTATTAGTATAGCTAAGGCCTATTTGTATAGAAATGGTATAAATGTTACTAGTTATTAAATTGATGATGGAATGATTTTTATTAATATTATAAATTGATTCTAAAGCCAAATGACGAGTTATAATAAGACAATCGTGAATCATAAAATGTCCATAAGACATAATTGAGGTTGAAAGTCACTCAAATATTTGATTGTAGAGACAAAGCTACTATAACTGATATTCGGAAATAATGTTTATTAATTTGTCGTATACATTTACAATATTATATTATACTAGCGGTTGCCCGCGTTAACTTAGATTTACAGCCGTATACGGTTTGATGATTATTATTTTTATATTTTAAATTCCTCCTTATAGAATCAGCTTATAGTGTCAGTAAAAGTCCCGTCAAAATCGGTCCAGCTGTTTCAGAAAAACAGACAGACAAAAATCGTAAAAAATGCTATTTTGGTATACAGTATATAATTTAGTAAAAAAGCGGTTACTTTAATATTACAAACAGACACTCCAATTTTATTTATCTGTATAGATTCATAGTCTTGTATGTAAAGTACAATTGTGCTACTATACAAAATAAATCATGAGCGTTTGTGTCAACATAAATATTATAAATCTGAAAGGTTTTTATTGAAGGACTTGAATGTATCCGCATGATTTTGTATGTAGGAAAATATTAATATTATTTGTGCATCTTGGGCGCGAATGCCATAAGCCCGTCATGCCCCGTCTCGTCATCGTCTTCGAGGAGTCGTCCTTTGTGTATGTGCGCGAATTTTTTATTTCTCGTTATCATTTTTTTTTAAATTAGTTGGACAGGCAAACTGGCAGAAGCACCTGATGGTAAGTTGTCGACGTCTCTCATAAACATATTATATAACCAAGTTTAGTCTATTCTGTTGGTTGGTTATATGTGGATGTTACTACGAGGGCGGCACTGAAAATTTCGGGAATCAAGGAAGTGACACAACATTACTATTTAAAATGTATTTATTGCTTTTCGAAGTATTCTCCGCGAAATTTGACACATTTTTCCATACGATGGAACCAATCATTGAAGCAACCATTCCATTCGGAAGTCTCTTCTCTTCTTCTCTTCTTGCTCTTCACAGAGCAAATGCGGTATCCATCGGGAAAACAACTTTTTTACACCTAATTGCTCACGCAAGATTATTTGTATTTGACTCATGCCAATGTCTAAAGTTGCCTGAATTTCGCGGTATGTCACATGTCGATCTCCCTCAATCAGCTTACGCACAGCATCAACGTTTTCTTGGGTGACTACAGTTTTTGGACGACCTTGACGGGGATCATCACTGAGCTTGACACGTCCACGTTGAAATTCAGCAAACCAGCGATAAATTGTGGTTTTGGATGGGGCTTTATCACCAAATGCAGAAATCATCCGGTCAACACACTGTTTTTGTGTTAAACCACTTCGAAAGTCATAATAAATCATCGCTCTAGAATTTTCTCGAGTCAATTCAATTTTCTCAACGACTAAACAAGTTTGACCAGACGTTGTGACAAGTCCGAGAATCTTTTTTTAAATAAATAAATAGTATTCGATTTTTAAAACCAAGGAGTTGTCAATTAAAAAGATTTTAATATGACAGGAACAGTGGAAATATTCCATTCCCGATACTTTTAGTGCAGCCTATGTATACGAAACGTTTCAACGACCACGCAACACACGATTGTCAATTTAAGTGAGTGTGGATTAAAGCCGGGGGCAATGTTGATATATCGTTTTTTTTATCACCGGCGCGGCGTTGCCAAACTAAAAAATAGAATTGAAAGAATTTTTGATTGTGGTCATAAAATGATAATAAAATAAAAGACAAGTTATATTATAATGAAACAATTTTAAGGATTTAATCGCGGTTTATTATGATTTTTATATAGCTTCCGTGACCATGGTTGGTGTAAAGTATCTGAATCGTCAAACATATAAAAAATCTTAATAAACTGAGATAAAATCCGTAAAAGAATTTCATTATAATGAGTGAAATACACTCTTTACGCAACAATATATTTGTTTTCATGAAAAATCTATTTTAAAATTATATCAGCAAGAAGTTTTATTAAATCAAATCAAAATTTTATAATTTAAAAGATACAAACAAATAGCACATCGCGCGATTTCGTTCAAGATAACTTATATGAAAAACTTATCTTATCAAAGGCGACTGACTATACAGAAAAGGCGACTGACTATACAGAAAAGGCGACTTTAAATCCCCTGCAAATATTCATTTTTAAAATTTTCAATTGTGAAACGAAAAAAAATTCACAGGGCAAAAATAAATTCGCAAAGTTACGTAATTATATGAGTTTAGTGAGTATGGATTTGTAAAATTAAAATGCAGGATGAAACCGCTTGCCTATTAAAATTATTTACTTTATCAAAGTAAACATTTTATACAAGCAATTGCAATGTTACAATTTCTTGCTGGCAACTAAGCTTTTTATTAACTTTTTAATGACAGAAAAGTTTTAAATGAAACTGCTTTCATATTTGTTATTTAGAATTTTATTTAAATGAAGAACATATATTTCATTAAGGAAGCAAGACATGTACATGAAAATGAATTTTGAAGATGGTCGTCTCCTAAAGTATTGACCCAAGAGAATGTAATCACTTGGTATTGACTTTTATTTGAAGCAAAGAAAAACATTGGCACGGTTCATATAATACGTAGATTTGTCTCAAACTATCTTTATTATGTAAAAGAACTATTGCTACGGAACTGGTCGTAACAGAGTTAAACAGAGGTTAACTTCTGAAGAATAGGCAATTTGAAGCAGTCGCTGAGGTGCGTGAGGAAGCGTGAGGTACTCGATATTCATTATTAAAAATATGTCATCGGTATCTATTTCTAAAAAGTGAAGTTAGTATAAAAACTTAGTTACAAGCACCACGCTTTTTTACAATATGTAATATTTATTTATTTTGTTAATCCGTTTAATTCTTCTATTAAAAATTATTTTCAAATTTTTAGTTCCGTTTGCTATTGAAGCGTGTTTTTTTTAGTTTTCTTAACTATAATTTATTTTTTACTTTTTAGTATCGATTTTTTTTTATTTAAGATTTTATTAATTTAAAGTACTCAACTAATGGCAATCACTTTAGAAATGAGTGAGAGACTAAAAACAACACAAGCGATGTAGGTGACTGGCGTGCCTTACGCCTTCCTAGCATGTGCTATCCTGATTATCCTTATCAGGATATTGGAATAATTTTATCAAATTATGGTATTATCATCGGTCCTCGATAAATCTACAAAGTTTGAACGAAATATGGTCGTTAGAAGTGGGTTAAATAATATTCAAAGAATCCGTTACATACTAACATACTCACATACATACGTCTGAAGCTAATAAAAGCGTATTAATAAAGTAGAAAAATGATCATCCTTAGTCCGGATAAGTCCGTAAGGTGCGGCAACAGCTAGTATTATAATACGTAAGTACTTTGCTGGATTAATTTTTGTTTATTATCTTTTCATGGCCTATCATTAAGATAATTCACCCCACCATGGTTCAGGCCTTGACGTTGCGGTGGGGCTCAGTAGCCTAGGGTGAGCCCAGCACCTTGGGCGAAGCCAATTGAGCCGAGGGGGCTCTTTCTACCCCTCTTATAAGAAGAGGGGACAAAAGAGCAGGGCAAAAGAAAAGGGGTGAGGATGGGAACCTCATCTGTACTGTCCATTGTACTGTCCCGACGTTGGGAGGGGTTGTTCTGTGGTGCGGGACAACCCCTCTGTGGAGGTGGCGTCGGTCCCTTGCGGGACTGACTAGCCGTCGAGGTGCCCTGTTAGCTTAACAGATCCGGGGCACCTCACCAAGGCGGCACTGGTGGCACTCGCCGGGTTTTAGTGGGTAGAGCTGCGTCCATTTACCATCTTTCAGCGAATCCCACATACCCACCTGGGGAGACCCACTCCTCAGGCGGGAGAGCATTTCCCGGCGTAAAAGGAAAATTATTAAGATAATTCAAGTCACTTTAGAAACCAAAGTTTAGAATAAAGTTTTTTTAGTCAGTCATCTGGTTCATTCATTATTCTTTGATAGATATATCACTGTTTCATAAATTTATTATTAATTGAGGTAAAATATTATACGCAGGAAGGTAGTATATGTATATGAAGGTAGTATATGTATTTATCTAAAGGATATAATGCCTCGCAGGAGCATACAAGAATCTGAGGAGCAGACTCAAGTCCGTTTTGGATGTTGAACCAATCCAATGAATGGCGTAAATATCTCTGTCCTCCACCAAGGAACAGTGAACAGGCTTGATATATTTCTTAAGCTACATTAATGCGATCAAAGCCGGGGGCAAAAGCTAGTAAGTAATAAAGATAATGATGAGGAAATATTTTAATTGTATTTTCACTTTTGTATGTCACAAAGAGGCAACCGAGCAGTCGGTTCTTACATATATGTAAGCTTTTAGATGTTTGTATTACCTCAATTGCTAAAAACACTTCAATATAAAATATATTCTAATATTGGTACCAGTTTTACAAGCTTAGCGATACCATACGGATTGTATCATTTCTATCAATATACAAAATTCTTAAATCTGTCTAGATTTAATTTAATTACATAATATAAAGACCACACACACACACACCAGTTTAACGTCTAAATACAAAGTAGGGTAAGGCAAGGTATTGTCAAAATGCACATCGTAGAAATTAATAATACGTATAAAAATCACCAACCACATTTACTTTAAAAGCATTAGGTAGACATTTTTCGAACATAATGGGCACTCGTTGCTTTATAGTGCTCCTTTACATTTGTCAAGCGCCATAAATAGGTTCATGTTTTTAAATAATGTTTACCGTATTATCATATTTTGTTCTAAGCGTTTTATGTATGCTTAATTCTTTATACATTTGACTATCTTATATTTATTTTTTCTTACTCATTTTTCTATAGACGTTTACTGCACGGACCGGTTACAGTACGGAAGATCGTATTCCCATCTGGTTAATGGTGAACAAACACTTTGTCTACCTAAACCCTGCCTCCACTCTTGAACCTTATTGGCCCATCGGACATTCGTTCTCCTGAGCGTGTGACACTTCAATTAGCTAATTTCTCGCGTGATATCGGTAACTTTAGTTCTCTGGCGGATTTCTTCGTTTTGAATCCTATCTGCCAAAGAAACACTCAGCGTAGCACGCTCCATACATATCACGTTAACTACGGCAAACTTCCACACCAGTCGTTGTGTGGTTAAGAGTTAAGACGACGCGGGAAAATGTCTTAGCTTCCTGAATAGTCGTATAGAATTCAAAATAAATTTTCAAGTATATATGATAGGAATATCATGTGTTTCACCCTATGTGTGTCACTATTAAAAATAGTTTGGTGAAATAACTTACAATAGATAAATTACATATAATAGTAATATCATCTGTGGTTGTATCGAATGCCTTCATCATAATAATATCTTATTCTAAGAAAATTACACACATCAGCATAATATAGTCATTATTCCATTTCTTAACGCCTACCTCGGATCCGACGTTTTGAAATTGTATAGGATGAAGAGTCAGCTAGATAGATAGATATCAGGGTCAGCTCTATGTTTTAAACATGCATTGAAGCTTAAATGGTTCTTTGAGGAGGTGTTAGAAATACTCTAAATTACCACAGTGACTCGACCATAATGCTGCACAATATCACTTACTGTTGTCATGTCACTACAACGTTCTTCAATGAGCATTTACCTAAAAGGTTTTCCAAACCAAAAGTTTCAGTATTACGGTTTTTTAACCCCGTCCCGTGCATTAACTGTTTGTTTTCGCCTCAACTTCAAACTAAAGTTTGACGAATTCCAGCCAACATATTGGATTTCACAAAGGATTTAACATCGTAGCCGAAAATCCAAATACAATATAAAATAGACTGTAAGCTAGTTTCACATAAACCTAGGCTGGTATTAAAGTTTAGAATTAAAGTGCAACTTAACTTTTTTACTAAACTGCAAAAAACCTCTGGACCAGGAAATATCTGTCACTCAAAACTCGTGAATGACCTTAATAAACACACATGTTTGATTGCAAGAGGAATTACATTTACATTAAAAAACTTCTCCCAGATTGAAGAAATTAACTTTAGGCACAAGAAAACTATCTTTCAGTACATAATATATTAAGCTAATTCTCATTTATCTCAAGTAAAGGAGATGTTTTATTTTGGGCCAGCACTATGTACAACACATAGGTAAATAGGAAAAAAATAAGGGAATTTCATAAAAATACTAAAACAGATATTTGAAGAACAGTACACGCGTACAAAAATGATTATTTGAAAAGTTTTTTAATGTTATAAACCCTATTTTTAGGGCGGCCGTGACAGTTGTTTTGGAATGACGTTTGACATAGTTGAGAGTTTAGATTTTAAGCTTAAAAATTAACCCCAACATGTTGTTTTATATAAATACATCTCTCTCTCATATACAGTAAATAAAATATCTGTATGTAGTCTTATTTCTTCAAAACCCAAGATTTTCAGTATTCGTGTTATTTTTTATAAAATCGCGGTTAATACGATATTATAGTCAATCATGTGTCATTGTCAAAATGACATTCTTTGCGTAATTCTGATCTGTAAATCTACCATGAGTTTTGTTACAAGCGTAAATGACATAACTATAGTAGTTACGTAAAACGCAAGACGAATAGAAAACTATATCATACCTTAGTTTTCTATTTGTGTTGCGTTTTGAACTGAAACTTTATTTTTTTTTTCATCAGACCCCGCGACCTCGTATCATATTAGTGCCCAAGTTCCCATCCTGAAACCGACACGAGCACAAGGGCGTTATTGAAGGCGCATTAAGTAGCGCCTGTTACGCGGCCTCCTCTCTCACCATTGGACTTGTAGTGAACATAATCAAATATGATAAAACTAATTCGCATTGCCGTCGTAAAACGCTGATATAGTAGCATGATGTACGGTTACTACAACGGACATGGATTGTTTTAAATTTTCAGGACAATATTTATGAAGACATTTTTTAAATTCGTGTTTACGAAACTTAGGATCACCTAAACCTTTAGAAGTCTGTTCTCTATTTGTAGTAAGTTTATTTGGTTTTTCTCGATCATACAAATATATCAAATATATTTACGTTTAAGTTGAAGAACCCGCACCACATTGTTTTAACTTTGAAGTCATGTGCAAGTCGGATGTCAATGTCTCAAGTTGAATACATTGTCGAGTACTACGCGAGTAAAAATTTGAAATTAATTTTATCATATAAGCGCACCTATTATGTATATACTGAAATATAAATGTATTCGAGTACTGATCGTGTTACTGCACGATTTAGAGACTGTTTTCGAGTTTCCTCAACCGAGTCCAATCAGCGACAAAGACAATACAAACGTATAAAATTTTAGCTTCTGTAAGCTGCTTATTCTATAGATTTTACACACATGACGTCGGTTACTTTCTATGCTTTATTGTTTAATTTACAATATGAGGCGAAATAAAGCCTTTTGCCAAAAACCAGGTCTTCTCAGTCGTACGCTCTTGGCAGAGCGGTCGTGGTCATGTCTTGGTCGAGTCTTGCATCACTGCTTCTTTCGTAATGCGACGCCATGTATCTCAATGCTTGGCGGAGTGCGAGTTGTCATTTATATTGGTGTGTGTCAGAGATTTGATTAGATCTGTCCATCGCGTTGGAGAGCGCCCACGAGATCTTTTGCCTTCCACTTTCCCTTGCACCACCAAACGTTCGATAGAGTCCTCTTTACGGGTGATGTGTCCAAAGAACTTGAGGATTCGTACCTGCACAGAAGACGATAGTATCTCTTTGATGTGGAGTTCTTTCAGGATCGAAACGTTGGTACGGTGCGCGGTCCATGGGATTCTGAGCATGCGCCTCCAACACCACATCTCCAATGCATCAATTTTGCGACGGTCTCGCATCCTCAGTGTCCACGTCTCAGATCCATATAGAAATATTGGAAAGATGAGGCATCTCATCAGTCGAACCTTTGTGTTTCTGGTTATTCTGCGGTCTTTCCAAATTTTGGTGAGTTTTTCCACTGAGGACCTAGTCACGGCACAACGCCTCCGAATTTCATCCTCGCAGCCTCCAGCATTAGTGATTGTAGAACCCAAATAGACGTAGCTCTCGACTACTTCACATCCTCCAATATCTTGGACGTCCGGTTGGTTGTTGTTTGCACGGTCTACAATCATCATTTTGGTTTTCTCGCGATTGATCGCAAGTCCAAAATCCAACGCTGTGGTCTTCAGGCGGCAAAGAAGAGTCTCAATTTCGTCTTTGTTCGACGCTAGAAGGGTGGTATCATCCGCATATCTCAGATTTGATATCTTCCGACCTCCTACAGATATTCCCTTATCCCAGTCTTCGAGAACTATCCGCATGATGTACTCTGTGTATATGTTAAAGAGTAGAGGGGACAATATACAACCCTGTCTAACGCCGGCTTCCGTTTTGAAACGTTCAGAGTCAACACCGTCAACTCGGACCGCGGCAGTGCCATCTTCGTACAGGCGTCTAATGAGATGCACAAGGTGTTGTGGTACACCCATTTCCGTCAGGATCTGCCAGAGTTTCCCCCACTTAACGGTATCGAAAGCTTTTCTGAAGTCAACAAAGCAGACGTAGAGAGTGATGTTGAATTCTCTTGCCTTTTCCACAATTTGTCGCATTATGAGTAGTTGTTCTCTTGTGCCTCGTCCTTTTACAAAACCAGCTTGTTCAGAAGCTATTTCTTGGGACAAATAAGCTTGGAGCCTAGCGTTGATCATATGCAGCATGATTTTACTGGCGTGGGATATGAGGGAAATTAGTCTATAACTACTGCATTTTTTGTGGAGCCTTTCTTATGAAGTGGAATAAATATAGAGTGTGACCAATCGCTCGGCCAGACGCCAGTGACCCATATTCGGCAACAGATGGTGTGCAGTATGTCCACTCCGATCTCCCCCATATCTTTTATGGTTTCGATCGGGATCTCATCGAGACCCACCGCCTTATTACGCTTAAGGTGTTTAATGGCTGCGCGCACTTCATCCTTCAGTAGAATTGGTTCTCGCTCTGATGCTGCATTGTAGGTCGATGAGGAGTCTGTCATCGCATCAGCAAAAAGAGAATTGCAGTAGTATTTCCAGACGTCAACAATATTCTTAATCTCTGTGATGGTGTCTCCTGATGCATTCTCAATCGCCCATGAAATCGCCCAAAACCAGGTACTTTAGATTATTTTCCAGCTTTATTTTTTTTATATATTCAGATTATTGGCCAGCGCATCGGTGAACTATAGCCCAACACCTTCCTCGCCTGAATTCGAGGAGGAGACTCGTGCCCACTACTGTGGGAGATATAAAAGTTGATATTATATAATGTTACATTGTGTGCTATTTCTCTTCACAACTTTATAGGTGTATTACGTGTGGATTATGTGTTCCGTTGGATGCTCTGTCAATGGGGATTGCTAAATGTTTGCCATAATCGCAGGTGATAAAATAAGAGTACAATATCAAGCAATGACGTCATCATCAACCTTTTTCTGTCCACTGCTGGACGTAGGCTTCTTTGTCGACCGATGCCAAGCAAGCATACTAATGAACAGATTCAAAACTCATACAGCTATTGTTGATATAAAGATCCTTACAAACTGCCTCTCCAAACTCATTTGGAGATTATCCATGTCCATTAATGAGACAGATGACGGTGACATTTATGAGATTAGTCTCACGCCGGAGCGCCTGAAGCGGATTTAAAACACAGTGTACAGTATATTAGTTTAATATATTATAAGAAAACCATTAAAAATATAATATAAAGCTTATTCGAAGTGGTCTCCATTAGTTGCAATACGGTCCTTCAAACGTTCAGACCTGAGGTTGAGGAGGTAAATCAATAGAAGCACGCACTCACAAACTATATAGAGAATACTACGTATTCAGACGCACCACTCACCAACAACGATCGCAGACATCCCGCTAACAGGCAAAATAGAGTTTGAAGTTTATTTATCGTTCCTTCTTCTTCTTTTGGAACAGGCTAAGACCAGAGGCCATGCTGCCTGTTATTTTTTTCCGAAATTGCTCTTTAATATTGATTATTTTATATTAATTTAGGATAGAGAATCGGGGCAAAAAAAACTTTTATTTTTTTAGGAACTTATAATTTATTTTTAATTAAATAAATTATTTTTCACAAACTAGTTTTTTCCCAATTTTTCATGTTTCTTTATCTTCTTTATACTTTCCTCGTCCTACTAGCCTATTGATCTTGTTTTTGTAACTGCCAACCATCTGAAACAGAAAAAAGAATATTCAAAACATATCTACATATAGAAATAACTGGCCCTTTTTTTTTTTCAACGCAGGGAAACGCTCTGAGGCATCCCGCCTGGGGAGTGGGTCTCCACAGGCGGGTATGTGGGACTGCTGCGCCCGAAAGATGGTACGTGGACGCAGCTCTACCCACTAAAACCCGGGAGTGCCACCAGTGCCGCCTTGGTGAGGTTCCCCCGGATTTGTTAAGCTAACAGGGCACTTCGACGGCTAGTCAGTCCCGCAAGTGACCGTCGCCACCTCCACAGAGGGGTTGTCCCGCACCACAGAACAACCCCTCCTAACCTCAGGACAGTACAATGGGGTGAGGTTTCCACCCTCGCCCCTTGCTCTTATGTCCCCTCTTCTTATAAGAGGGGTACAAAGAGCCCCCTCGGCTCAATTAGCTTCGCTCAAGGTGCTGGGCTCACCCTAGGCTATTGAGCCCCACCGCCACGTCAAGGCCTGAATCATGGTGGGGGAAGTGACTGGCCTGTTGGTCTAGTGGTTAGTGACCCTGACTGCTTAACCAGAAGGTCGTGGTTTCAATTCCCACCCAGGACAAATGAAATGTGATGAGCATGATCATATGTTCTGTGTCTAGGTGTAGTTTATCTATAATATGTATGTATTTAGAAATATATAAGTATGTATCAGTTGTCTGGTTACCATAAGAACAGGCTCTGCGTAGTTTGGGATGAGATGGCCCAACATATTAAAAAAATATATTTTTTAAATTATTGAAAGTTTTTCATAGATACTGGACTCTTATGTAAAAATATCATATTTGTATTAATAATATTATTCTAGTGCAGTGGACTACACTATGTTAGATAAAGAATCTCATTCACTTTCTAAATACAAATTCAGTAGAATTAGAAACCGTTGTATTGAAGCATTCACATATGAAAATGTGGTTCCAATTTCAGGTCAATTTCTCAGTTACATTTACGTTGGGGGCCATATACTTAACTATAACTTATTTAAAATTTATAAAGTAGCATTCTATACAGAGAAAATAAATTATTATTAATATTCACTTAAATCCATTAATAACTTACCAATAAGACTGACACACTAACATGGTTTTTCCTCTGAACATCTTTAATTTGTCTGTCTCAACATTTTAGATATTCTATATTTTAAGCATCAGGCGGTCGTTATATTATTAACAAAATGTTCTCCACTGTAACGGCAACTGAAACAATTGTACTCACAATTTATTCCAACACTAGTTTAGTGCCTCGTTGCACCAACTAATAAATAAGAGATCAAATATAATTTAGATAAATATAAATACCAATTTAATTAAATTCTAACAAAAACTAGGTAAATATTTTTCATATATTATGTGAACGGAGATTCCTAAACGCATAAGAGAAGCAAAAAGGCAAATACTACAAATGATTTTCCAATGTTATGGAAGTAATAACACTACTAGTAGATGTCTGGCTACTAACAAACATTGGATATTGATAAATAATAAGGACTGCATTTTAAATTTGCCAGTCAGAAAATAAATATATTATTAAAGTTAGTAAATTCTATAATGGATTCTCATAATAAATTTTTGAAAAAGTTATGAAACCATAATTTTTCCTTTAATTTTATTGTACTGTATATTTACATATTATTATGTTCATACTTACAGGATCAGTTAAATAGTTAAGAACTGTAGATACAACTTGGTCAAGCATTTGCTCCATCTATTTGTGACAGTCTTCTCCAGCTGATAATTTATTATATTACATGTAGGATCCAACAATTTGCAATGATCATAGTACATCTAATCTAATATATAAAATTTTCATGTCACAATGTTAGTTACCGTACTCCTCCGAAACGGCTTTACCGATTTTTACCAAATTTTATATGCGTATTCAGTAGGTCTGAGAATCGGCTACTATCTATTTTTCATACCCCTAAGTGATAAGGGTGGTCAACCCCTCAAATTTTAAAAGTTAACGCGGGCGAAGCTGCGGGCAACAGCTAGTAAGTATATAAATTCTCTTGCAATTTAAACATGATCAAAGAGTGGCACAGATTCTGTAACATGAAAATATATTTTTGGGTACATTAATATGTAAGGAAAGTTTATGGATTATTAGTAGATTATATAGGGACTGTATGATAAGCTTAAAAAATTGGGGGTTATATTGACATCAAAAATTTTCGTAAATTTTCTAAGTCACCGCCCATAGCGCCCCTAAGGCTACACCTCAACCGATTATTGGTTCGTAATATAAAAATATAAGATTCATAACGAAAACAAGTTCATATTTACTCACCAGAAGTCACAAGAAGAGAATTTGTTGGAGACTGGAGTCCCGGTATTTCTGATTGCAGGAACAAAGTGGGACAACCAGAACTCATAATACGTGTCTTTCCTGTGTTTGTGGTATAAACTCACCATTTCCATTTTCGAAGTCTTTCTCACAATTGGGCATTTTGTGTAAGAAAATCCCCCCGCTTACTAAGACTAATAGGTTAACAACTTAAAAGTTTTAGTTTTTTGTGATATATGGACCGAAAATATATGGAAATCACTTTCACATGTAAGTTCAACACAAAAATAGTAAACACAAACAAGTTTACTAAATACAAATATAACATTATTGTAATTTTGTAATACGACGTAATACTAAGACTAAAATATGACGGCTATTTTTGACATAATATACTAATTGAATTTAGTTCCATAAATATTTAATAGAGGCGCTTCAATTTTGCTCTCAGCCGCCATTCCTGCGGGAAGTCTACTTGTCAATGTTAGGTAGTTTGTACCCCGTGCACGCACTCTTTCCATGGGAAAATTATTCCCTGCTAATCGTATATAGATTGTTTAAGGGACTCCAAATTATCATGGCATTTAGAACAAGCCATACTATCTAAAACTAACCATAAATCATAATCCAGCGGATTAAGATCGGGCTAGATGACGGCCAGTCTTCAGCTCTGATGAAGACTCTGCAGCTCTGATGAATGGAATATTGGTTTCCAACCAAGATTGGGATCGAACTTTATGACCATTCTTGGTTATTGAAAGAACAAAGAAAGAAAGAAAACATTTATTCGTTACAAACTGAAGACACACAGAGACATAAAGTGATACACAGAAAAACATTTTTGATCGCACAAACCTAAAAACAATAAGTACTTACATAAATTGTACATGGTGTTGTTAACTACCTTCTCAAGAATAGTATCTTAATACACTTGTTTTGATTCCTTTTTCAAAAAATATGTCTCAGTTAGTCCTTCATAGCTAACACCCCACCAATCATCATCATTACTGAAGACGGATAATGACCACGTTGTACTTTGTTGACTAATTGGGATGCCTTCTTATGGCTTTGAGCACAAATACGGTCATTTTGTTTGTTAAAATATTGCTAAAAAATTGCTAAAATATGAATTTAAATGAAATTTTTTGGAGAGGAGGGGCCGTGCCTCTGGAAGCACGTTAAGCCATTGGCCCCGGCTGTCATTCGTGGATCTTTGACGCGAGGCCGAATGTCTGTCAACCAGTCTTACCCGTTACTGGCTTGTGGAAGTCAGATAGGCATTCGCTTCAATTAAAATACTGGTATCTTGCTGCATCTGATTAGGCTGGAAGTTTGGAATAATAGAATACATTTTCTCGAAAACGGAGAGTTGTCGATCTCCACCAAGATGGAACGACGATCTTCGTGCATGCGAGTCAAACTCGGTCGTCTTGCCGTTCATAGAAAAATCTATATATTTCAGTAAATGGAAGAAGATTGATAATGATAATGAAATTCTAAATATCATAGCGTAATTAATTTGAATCTCGTTAGTAGAAGTGCTCAATAAGACGACATGTTGTGAGCGGTAGAGGAGAACAAATTTATATAGACTATGTGCACGCATTTTAGCCTGATGAATTTGACCATCACACGATTGACTGACCGCAGTAGGGGTGATGGAGTTGCAATTAAATGCCGGCTACAGAATGCCCTTTGCGTACATACTTCCTATTAATATTGGAATTGTTCGAATTGGATGGATCAGATAAATATTTACTAACAATACGTTAATTAAGGTAAGTTCGAAAGAACTTGCGTTACTAGGAACGGAAATAAAATGTAAATATTATATAAATATGGCATCCGTGTTGAATGCGAGTGGCAAGGGATCGGTCGGTTGGCGTTTATAGAAGAAGGAATTTGTTCAGCAGGGGATAGAGGCTGATTATGATGATATAAATAGCGTGGATTGCAAGTGGATTGACATAAAATTACATATTAATATTTATCTATATTTGAGGTTTGAGGTTTGAGATAAATTTATTTTTCATAAGAACAAATTAAGTTATTCACTTACATGAGAAAACTTATAGATACTTACAATATTTAAATAATTAAAACATAATATAATTATATAATAAAATAATAATTATATTATAATTTATTATACAAATTATCTGTACTTGGCGGTATTCAAACCTGCGACAAATGCGTGGATTGTCCAGTAGCCCACTAAGCTACCTGGTTGAACCACTTAAGCAAGGAATTAAATACTGTTTACTTTGAAGTAGATGACAACATATAGAATTGAAAACTTATTCTTAAAAAAAACCCAACGCGATAGCAAATAATCTGACTTTGAAACGGTTGAATCGTTTTAATAGGTACGAACTCGTCTTTTTGCGTCGAGGGATGAAATTGGAATTAATAACTGCACGAACTACAACCTCTTATCAATTATTCTTAAAGAAATTGGCTGGTCTTCGATGGGTGCGCGTGCGCGAGACAACGAGCATATAACCGGAATAGAGCGGTAATCACTAAAATAATAAGATGATCGGTCGATGGGACGTACACTCAGATCACTGGTTGGTTGAACTGCTATTACGTCATTAACAAATCAATGACCAGTTTCGGAATTTTATGGCTTACATTTCTCCTGTATTTGGTTATATGCTCGATGGGGTGACTTGACGTTAATTGAAAGAGGCCTTTATCCAGCAGTGGACAGAATAAGGTTAATAATGATGAATTGATAATGAAACTTAAATATATATTTCATTTTATATATATTTCCATGATTATATTTATTGGCTTTGTGTAAATGATTGTATAGAGCTTTTCACCATTTAGTGAACTCACCCTTATCATTCCACATAAAAGCTTTACGCTAATGGAAGTTGACAAAATATTTTGTTATTGACTGAAATCTATTTCTAAAAATAGGTACTTTTGTATTATAAATATACTCCTATATCTATACTTCTACACTAATAATATAAAGCTGACGAGTTTGTTTGTTTGAACGCTCTAATCTCAGGAACTACTGGTCCGATTTAAAAAAAAATTTAGTGTTAGATAGCCCATTTATCGAGGAAGGCTATAGGCCTAACACGAAGGATAACATCACGCTATGACTAATACGAGTTAAGTTAAGTAAGTCACAACCGACGCCAGGAGGCCGTGTGGTCGCAGACTGCATGGTTGGCGAGGGGCAACCCCCCACTTTTATAAACCAAAAGTGAGCCGAATGGGCTCACAATCCGATGTAGCATTAGGGCCTTCAGGCCGTTAGCATAGATCCATCCGAAAAAAAAAAAAGTTAAGTAAGTTAACGCGGGCGAAACTGCGGGCAACAGCTATGAAACCAGAAATATAAAGATCAA
This sequence comes from Helleia helle, assembly GCA_963853865.1. NCBI lineage: Eukaryota > Metazoa > Arthropoda > Insecta > Lepidoptera > Lycaenidae > Helleia > Helleia helle. The sequence goes on from OY971420.1 coordinate 16,078,621, forward strand.
TAAAAAAAAAACTTTTTGAAGAAATTCTTTGGAATTCGTGTGAAAATCAATTATTTTAAAAGAGTTATTTACTTTTACTACAGGAATAAACATATGTTTCGAAACATGGTACATAATACATATTTACTCGCATCAATAACACAAATTAAAAAAAGGACACAAAATACGGGACAGTATTTTCGCTTTTGACTCAAATCATTGCATGTCTTTTTTATAGTTTATTACACTCTTCGTGATTGGTTTTAAATCTTACTCGTATGTTGTTTTCAAATTATTGAATCAGGCATAACAAAATAAAAAAAATATTACATATTTTTGAATTATTAAATAATCTAATGGAATGGCCACACTGGACCATATGTTATACGTGGGTAAAGGACTTGTAACCAGACCCTAATATATTAAGAAAAAAAGGGTAAGTATAAGATTCGTTTTCTAATTCGAAGCTAGTTACTTCTTATTTTTTACTTTTGTATTCGTTTCTAATTTGAAATACACTCGCTAATATAATCTATATTAGCTAATTTTAAGAATAGATTTCTTTATTTATTTTCGAACAGAAATCAATTGAGCTCAAACAACACGAAATATCTACGAGTGGACCGAACACAAGCAACTAATGAACAGTATTATTGGTTTAATCGCTTCCGTTCTGGAATTTTTGATCTTACTCCGTGCGCACCCGGAGAATAATGGCAGCAGAACCGTCGCAACAATGAAATGTCTTCGCTGTTTGATTTTAATATTATATAAAAAAAAAAAATAAGTAAAGTTAAAATACGACACCGTCTCCAAAAGTAACTATAATGACGTGGTAAACGCAAAGTATGTACATTAGTAGAAGGTTAAGTTGATTATAAGTTGTAAGCACAACAATTAAAGATTTTATTTTGATGCTGCATCTGAGAGACTTTATAATAACCATGTAGTCCGTTTTACGACCTACAACATCGCCACACGATTTTTAGATATATATAAAAAAAAAAAAAAGATTTTAAGTTCGTTCACTCACGGTTCGACCGCTCCCGACTCCCGCTCAGCTTCATTCGTTTTTCGTGTGCGACATCGTCAACACGTATAATTAATTTTACAGTGATATAGTGTAATTAATAGTTTTGATCGACGGATAACATGGGAAAAAGGAAAAATAAAGATGACAACGAACATAATATTTGTCGCAAAATAAGGCGATTGGAAAATAAACTACGCCGCAACAAAGGAAAAGGTACCAATCTACCCACATTATCCTTTTTTTCCGAATATATGTGTTTTTCTTAGTTAAGGTGTAGTCTCTGTAAGTTACAAAACGACTGTCTTAACGTGTTAATACGTGATGTTAGCCAGACAGTCATTTATTTGTACCTTAATGTGGTAATACGAGATACAAAAATAAGTTCTTTCTTAACGTGATGGCACGTGATACCATCCTGAAAGTAACTTCGTGCTTTTGTTTATTCAGACCGAAACAGAAGATCTGAGTCATTGGCTTCCTCTTCGTGGGAAAGCCGCCCTGATTACGAGCGCTCACCTGATGTCAATAGGCGTGATGAAGGAATCGACGTGCAAGAGGTCGAATCTCGATACGCTAATCAGGCTTTGATCGACGTTGTAGACGTTAATTACGTCGAGTCGCCCGCGCCAGCGCCAACGTCGCCGCAGACCGCTTCAACGACATCAGTACCGGTTAGTCAACTAGATGTCCCTGTGTCGGTAGATTCTAATCAAGAAACTATCCTCACATTGCCACCTGAAATCTTAAATATTCTCGGAGAGGCCAATGAACCAGAAAAATCACTAGGTGAAAACATACCTACTGAACTCTCTGAACGTTGGGGAAAAATCCTTGTGGATGGTTTGGCAAAGGAGCAAAAGGAGTCTCTTGTAACGAAACATATTTCTGAAACTACTCAAATTCTGCTTGATTTACATTTTGATGAATCAGTTAACAGAAAGAAGCTTATATTGCCTTATTTAGATAAAAAAATTTGAAATACAATTTAAGGTGTGAAAAGGGACGCATACTTGTTTGGTGAAAAGCTTGCGCAAGCAGCAGGCAACGCCGGGAAACTCCCGAGCTCCTCCTCGTCAACAGTACGTGAGGCCAGCACCAGCAGCGCCGGTCCGCTCACACGAGTTGCAGCCATCCACGTCGGCGAGGAGGACACTGCAGCATCAGCACCGCGGCCGTCCCTACGCGAGCACCAAAGCCAACAACGAGAGGAGACGCCGTTACTAGAGGTACTCCATGCAGGGCGCATTCAATACTTTTTACATAATTGGTTTTGGATTACTTCTGACAGTACTGTCGTATGTTAAAGGATATGAAATACCCTTTTCTAAACCACCTTATCAACATACGAGGGGCGATCAAAAAGTAATGATAATGAGTATAATAAAACAACGATTCTAATTTAAATTTAATTTATTTTTCTACGTAGTCTCCTAACAAGTCGATACATTTAGTCCAACGTTTCTCTAAACCTAAAATACCCTTTTAAAAAAATCTTTATCAGAGCTCTCCCAAAATGCCTCTACAGCAGCCATCACCTCGCTATCATCGTCAAATTTCTTGCCCCTGAGGTGTTCCTTGAGCCGAGGAAACAAATGAAAGTCACTGGGGGCTAAATCTGGAGAATAGGGCGGGTGTTCGACCAGTTCGAAGCCCACTTCTCGAATGGCAGCCATCGCAACTTCGGCTTTGTGTACAGGAGAGCGTTGTCCTGATGAAACAGGACTTTCGCTCGGAGTTTGCCGCGTCTTTTTTCCTTTATGGCTTCTCGCAGTCGTCTTATTTGATCAGCGTAGTAGGAGCCCGTTATAGTAGCTCCCTTTTCCAGGTAATCAACCATTATGATTCCCTCAGCATCCCAGAAAACGGACGCCATAACCTTGCCCGCCGAGCTTGAAACTCTGAACTTCTTCGGCGTCGGTGAGGATGGCCTTTTCCAAGTCATCGATTGTTGTTTGGTCTCAGGATCAAAATGATGAATCCATGTTTCGTCCATGGTCACAAATCGAGACAAAAAATTTTCTTTGTCAGCCTGGAACTTTGCAAGATTGGCTCTTAAAATGTCAACTTGCTTGCTTTTGTTCGTCCGTTAACATTCGCGGTACCCAACGAGCGGAGACCTTTTTCATATTCATTTTGCTGGTCAAAATGCTTTGAATGCTGCCATATGAGATCCCTGTGACCTAAGCTAAATGTCTGACGGTTACTCTTCGGTCTGCTAATACGATTTCTTCGACTTTTTTCACGTTTTCCTCAGTGAGGGACGAGGTTGGGCGTCCCTCGCGATGTTCATCTTCTGTGGACGTTCTACCCAGCTTAAACTCTTTGCACCACCGTAGAATATGGAGGAGCAGAGTCCCCTAATTTCTCCACCAAATCAGCGTGTATCTCTTTGGTAGACATTTTTTTCAAACAGAGGTACTTGATGACGCATCTCACTTCGTGTTTCTCTATTTTCGTGTTGCCGCTCCGACTGCTGGTATTCAAATGAATATAGCTCCTGCAAATGACTTAAGTAAAGTAACTCTCATGGCGTTGTCCACAGGACAACGAGTGCAGACGCTGTCACTAATTAAAATATCAGACGTCAAGTCTGAGGATTCACGCATTGTTATTGCTATTAATGATTTAATTAAGACTTCAGTGCCAAATAGGCATAATCCAAGACTAATTATTCCGTTCTTTAAAGACAAGCCTTCAATTTGTCCTGCACTTTCCATGTTAGCATACTTAGAAAGAACTAGTGATTTTCGAAATCACAAAAACACAGATAAATTAATCCTTACCTTTAAGAAGCCGGTTCATAACGCGAGTTCCCAGACCATAAGCCGCTGGATTAAGCAAACTCTGAGCAGTAGCGGAGTGGACGTGAACGTGTTCACGGCGCACAGCACGCGGCATGCCGCCACTTCCTCCGCCGGCAGGGCCGGCGTGTCATTAGATTTGATCAAGAAAATAGCAGGCTGATCAGGAAACTCGCTTTGTTTTGCGCGCTTTTATAATCAACCGCTAATTAATACAAAAGATGATAACGCTTTTGCTCAAGCTGTATTAAATAATAGTTAAAATACTGACTGTATAAAATTATAATAAATAATTAATCTCAAACTGTAGTCATTATTTTCTTGGAAATGTTTTATTTACAATATAGATTAAAAACAAATGTTATGATTGTAATGACTGTTTTATTCTGCAACAAGCGCTGAACATCTACATGGTTATTATGAAGTCTCTCAGATGCAGCATCGAAATAAAATTTATGGTTAAACGAACTTACCTGAAGTGAAGTTCAACCAAAATTTTGTGGAATGCTGCATCTGAGAGACTTCACTCTCTCCCACACCCTAGCACGCAGCAAGCAGGTGACGCATGCTGAGCAAGGACCCCAGGGTGCAGAATAAAAATCTCGACTAATCCTCTAAACCAAATGAAGCCGAGCGGGAGTCGGGAGCGGTCGAACCGTGAGTGAACGAACTTAAAATCTTCTTTTTTAAAAATATATATCTAAAAATCGTGTGGCGATGTTGTAGGTCGTAAAACGGACTACATGGTTATTATGAAGTCTCTCAGATGCAGCATTCTCACAAAATTTTGGTTGAACTTCACTTCAGGTAAGTTCGTTTAACCATAAAAACAATTATTTTATTACTTTTTAGTATTGTATTTTTGAAGTCGGTTTGAATTTTTTGTAATTTTTTTTTATTTCTCAATTTTTAGTGAATCCAAAATTCGTCGTCTTGGCGTTCATTGAAGGAGGCCTATGTTTAGCAGTGAACGGATAAAGGATGATGATGATGATGATAATGATGATCATAACGATGATTACGATGACTGCGATATACTATGGTGTGCTGCCAAAGCATCCTATACAATTGTTACATCGACAAGTAATAAAAGGATCACAATATCATCGAGGCACAGAAAACCAACCAAATAGGAATTATTGGGAATAACTAAAAAACGACTAGTCAGATCTTAATAAAATTAATATGGGACCAAATAGAAAACATCAGCTTTCAAACAAAAAACAATTTTTCAAATCGGTCCAGCCATCTTTGAGTAATCGGGAACATACATAAAAGAAAAACCGACGAATTGAGAACCTCCTCCTTTTTGAAGTCGGTTAAAAATGAAAACAGACTAATGAAGGCTCCAGATGCCTGAAGGTGATTTTAAAGAAAGCCTAGTTAGGGGATAAGTCTATGGCTACGAGTTGTTTATGGTTATATGTACCTATACACCACTATCTTTTAATTATCAAAAAACAAATCATAATTTCAGTTGTCGTTACTGATTACATTTTAGAAAAAAAAATTATAAAAAATATCCCACATTTTATTTTATTCCCAATTATTAGGTATAAATCAGTGGGCAAAGGGACAGTCGTTTTACCTGGTGGTAGGTGATATGCGACATCCATAGACATGCTACATCATTAGCAGGTGCGTTGGAGGCCTTTCAAATATTTGTATGCTCTATTCTTGAAGGGCACCGGTGGGAGGGAAGCGCTGTGCCGCGCTCCCGGCTGAATGGGTACCACCATCTTGCTTGTTTCTCCCGTGAAACAGCTTTGCTGTGTTTCGGAGAGAAGGGCAAGACAGTCAGTGTAATTACTGAGACCGAGACTTAACATCTTATGTCTCCGGATAGGCAACACATAAATGAGTTGCCTGGGCTCGTTCCAGGTATACTAGTTTATGTTCATGGGCGACGTCGACCACTTACCATCAGGTGGTACGTTTGCCAGTTTGTCTATCCAACTAACATAAAAAAAAATCTCTAAGTTGTATCGGTTCAGTAATACCGTATGTGGCAGCTGGTTTCATTTTTTTTACTGCGAGACAGGAAATGGCGTAAAAATCGATGTGGTGTGGGGAAATTTTGGATTTTTACGCGATGTCCTGTGGTGGAATTCTGCAGCAAGTATTAGTCCGAACAATTGCTCAGAACCCTCCCCGTGGTAGTTCTATGCAGCACCATCTTGTTTGTTGCCTATCCTGAGATATAAGATGTTAAGTCTCGGTCTCAGTAATTACACTGACTGTCTTGCCCTTCTCTCCGAAACACAGCAAAGCTGTTTCACGGGAGAAACAAGCAAGATGGTGGTACCCATGCAGCCGGGAGCGCGGCACAGCGCTTCCCTCCCACCGGTAAACAAACAACGTTGGGAGGGGTTGTTATGTGGTGCGGGATAACCCTTCTGTGGAGGTGGCGTCGGTCCCTTGGGGGACTGATTAGCAGTTGAGGTGCCCTGTTAGCTCATTAGATCCGGGGCACCTCACCAAAGGCGGCATTGGTGGCACTCGCCGGGTTTTAGTGGGTAGAGCTGCGACCACTTACCAGTTTTCGGGCGCAGTGAGTCGCACGCGTGGGGAGATCCAATGCCCCGCGGGATGTCTCTGAGCATTTCCCGGCGTTAAAGAAAAAATAAGGGTGAACGAGTTGCCTGGGCTAAAGTTGCCTGGTTTAAAGTTTACTTGTTTATGTTTCTGGGCGACGCTGACCACTTTCTATCATGTGGCTCGTCTGCGCGTTATGAACATAATGATCGATGAACTCTTTTCTTTGCTTTGCTTTCATGATGACGCCCGTCCACATACTTAAGAGTTGAAAAGCTTTCAACATTCGGAGCTAGATATAGTTTCTCTTCCATCATATTGCCAAAACTTTGATTTTATATTTTGTAATTTTAATAACTTGGATAACTTTCATCAAGGTTTTTCAACTCTGCAGAGACAATAAATATTGCGCTTAAAGAGTTCGTCGACGACTAACATACTATTACTATTTTAATTTGTAAAAATATATACTTACATATTATTTAATATTTTATCATCATATTGTTTTCTAATGTTTACGCGAATTTCACTTATTATAATGAAACAATATTTTTTTTACGGATTTTATCGCGGTTTATTAAGATTTTTACGAGCCCGACGTTTCGGATACTTTACAACAACCATGGTCACGGGAGGACCGATCCGAAACGTCGGGCTTGTAAAAATCTTAATAAACCGCGATAAAATCCGTAAAAAAATTTGTTTCATTATAATTTTATCATCATCTTTAACCTGTTTTTCCCAATGCTGGACAAGAGCTTATTTTAATAAACGCTAAGACAAAAAATATTCTAGAATATTTTTTAGAACGTGCTTCAGAATTATTACGAGAATGATTATTATAACACAAAAAATATTAATGGTTATGCTATGGATTTTACTTCAAATAGTGTGTATAAAGAATATTAGGTCTGTACCATATGTCTGTACCATACCATACAAGTGGAATTAAGGACAATCTCAGGGTCACTCGTAGGTTTCAGGTTATAATGGTAGCTGATAATAATCGTAATGACAGATTACTCCAGCTATTTAAAGTGGCATTAATAGCGTTTTGGTTTTATCTGATTGTGTATTAGGTATCAATTTACATTAAGAATTTTTTTATAGTTACCACTTCAGGATATATTTGGATAGTAGAATAGTTTATATTGGATAGTAGGTAGTATAAGTAGTGGCTGGTTCTATAATGAATAGCGTCACTAAAGAAATTGATTAAAAAAGTACACTTGCAATCTTAAAATTAAATGTATATACTCAGAGAACCTATATAACATCAAGCGGTTTGAATTAAGAAACTTTGCTTTCTTTATGCTAAGAATTTTACTTCCTAAAGTATAATAAATTTATAAGACGCCTGTCAGAAGTGCTTAGCAAAGTTTTAGTAAATTGAGTGCCGCACTCAAGTTCAGTGTGAACATAACTTGAGGGTAAGAAAACAGAACGAGGGTAGTAGGTACCACTGTAATTATATAACAGTCATTATCAACTTACGAATGTTTTCAATTGTGGATTCAGACCACAATTTAATTACATCTAACACGTACAGCTTGCAGGAAGAGTAAGATTGTCATTTAACAGATGGGAGTGACGCCTTGCTTGCATGTGTAATTTTACTTTGAAATAAGCAATAAAAAAGAAAGAAATAAATCATGTAATCAGCATATTACATCAAAAATATTTTAGTAGGAAATATATTTAAAAGAGCGTGTATTATAGATTTAAAAATTAACGCGGTAAAAGAAGTTTACACTTCTAAAAGAATTTTGAAAATCGCTCCACAATAATTGACGGAGAAATCGGTGAACATACATTAAAAAATATATACACACGAACATAGAACCTCCTCCTTTTATAAAGTCATTTAAAAATTTTAAACTTTAATATTAGTATTTAAAATATGACAAACGTCTTGGCGTTAATTATTATACGGATATATCCAACATTAGATAGAAAAAGCTAGTGGTGGTGAAGATTTAAAACAATTATATCCTGACCAGAAATATAAAAAACCGTGTGTGGTGACGCCACTGCATATTTTTATGTCAACACATAGTATCGCCATGGATACAAAAACTAGTTCCGAAATTTTCCGCAATATGGATCCGGATCCGGTTATAGTAACATTAATAGTGAAATCCACAAATATTTCGCCATCAACAACTTTGACGCACATCAATGCACGTAGTAAATTATTTAATTTATATATTAATAATTTTTCAGTTAATAATTACTGGATATAGAATTTACTCAATGCTTAAAATGAAACAGTATTTGTGAATGGCATGGCATTACCAAATACATGCGAAGCCTGGCAATTATTGCACCAAAATCTATTTGTGTTCAGTCAGGTCAGTTCTCAGTGAACAATGTAAACAATGAACGAGATTATATGTAAATACAACAAGCTTATAATATAGTTTCAAAAGTTACAACAGTTTGGTTTTTGTTATATTTCTCAGTCACCAAATATTTTGGCGATTTAAAACAATGGCTTAATATTTGGTGGACACATTTCGCGGTGCGCGTCCATATTCATAAATCCTTGCGTCCAGTAAGCAAGACGGTCTTGCTTACTTCTTCCATTAGTAGCTTTGTTAATAATAAAAGGGTAAAAGGAAAAGCTATACAGAAGTAAAAGGTTTTTAATTTATATCAAATTGTTATAGATTTAAAAAAAAACTTTTACTCCGATAAGACAAATCTTAAGCAAAAAATGTGCACGTTTAGGTATAACCGGAATTCGGTCAAACCAATACATGATACATTCAAGGAAATATACAAAATTATACAACGTATTTCTTTCTTGCACATTATCTCACATACACCCGTACAAACGCATTAAATGAACTGAAAAAATTACGTCTGTCTCTCGAATCGGCGCGATTCGGTGGATTTCTATTTATTCCGTGAGTTTCGTAGTTTCTCGCGTTTGTAATTTTTATTTATTTATCAATGTGAAGTGATTGGCCTAGAAATAGGAGTAGGTATTTTTGAAGAATTAAAAAATCTTTTACATAATCTTATTTGTTTCATATTACTATTGTTTTATTGGCTTTATTATATCAAACCTTTAATGCTTTACTTAGTTTCGGAAAGCCGGACGGAGACTTGCCTGGGCATTTTTGACTTAGGTATACGTATGATCAGGATGTGATGACCATTGGTTTTTTCCTATTTTTAGGGTTCCGTAGCCAAATGCCAAAAAACGGAACCCTTATAGATTCGTCACATCTGTCTGTCTGTCCGTCCGTATGTCACAGCCACTTTTTCCGAAACTATTCGAACTATACTGTTGAAACTGGTAAGTAGATGTATTCTGTGAACCGCGTTAAGATTTTTACACATAAGTAGAAAAAAAAAACAATAAACTTTGGGGGTCCCAATACTTAGAACTGAAACACAATTTTTTTTTCATCAAACCCATACGTGTGGGGTATCTATGAATAGGTCTTTAATAACATTTTACAAAAAATACTATTCTAAAAAGTAATAAAATAACTGTGTTTCTTGAATTTTTGTGCTTTACAACTTATAATCAACTTAATCTTCTACTAATGTACAAGCTTTGCGTTTACCACGTCATTATAGTTACTTTTGGAGTCGGTGTTGTATTTGTTGCTGTACCCTACCTACCTACCTTGGCAGACACCGACTCCAAAAGGATAAGTAAGAAACACAGTTATCTCATTACTTTTTTAACTGACTTCAAAAAAAGAGAGGTTCTCAATTCGTCTGTATGTTTTTTTTTGTATGTATGTATGAATTTCGGATGGTTATTTTTTGTTTGAAAGCTGGTGTTTCCAATTTGGTCCCATATTAATTTTATTAAGATCTGACAAGCCGTTTTTTAGTTATTCCCAATAATGCCTTGGTTGGTTACCTCGACGATATTATGCTGATGTGCTCATTTTATTACTTGTCGATGTAACAATTGTATAGGATGCTTTGGTAGCACACCATAGTATGTCGCGGTCATCGTAATCATCATCATCATCATCATCATCATCATCATCGTCCTTTATCCGTCCACTGCTGAACATAGGTCTCCTTGAATGGGCGCCAAGACAACGAATTTCGGAATCACAAAAAATTAAGAAATAAAATCATTTTACAAATAAATAAAACCGACTTCAAAAATTTTCAAAACTTCGTCGTCTAGGCGTTCATTGAAGGAGGCCTATGTTCAGCAGTGGACGGATAAAGGATGATGATTAAGATGATGATGGTGATGATGATGATGATGTTTACGATGACCGCGACATACTATGGTGTGCTATACCAAAGCATCCTATACAATTGTTACATCGACAAGTAATAAAATGAGCATATCATGGGTAAAAGAAACCATCCAAATAGGCGTTATTGGGAATAACTAAAAAACGGCTTGTCAGATCTTAATAAAATTAATATGGGACCAAATTGGAAACACTAGCTTTCAAACAAAAAAATAACCATTGAAATCCATTCACAAACGGCGAAGTAATCATGTCACATACATACAAAAAAAAACATACAGACGAACTGAGAACCTCCTCTTTTTTTGAAGGCGGTTTAAAATGATACTGAGGTTTCTAATATATATTTTTTCTAAACTGAATAGTTTGCGCGAGAGACACTTCCAAAGTGGTAAAATGTGTCCCCCCCTGTAACTTCTAAAATAAGAGAATGATAAAACTAAAAAAATATATGATGTACATTACCATGCAAACTTCCACCAAAAATTGGTTTGAACGAGATCTAGTGAGTTGTTTTTTTTAATACGTCATAAATCGTAAACCTCAATTTACGTTTCATTCAATCAACTCAAATATAAAAAAAAAAAAACATTTAATCTCATAAACATAAACCTTATTTTTTGTTAAAGTGTCTAATGTTGTATAATATGTTATTACATATTATACAACAACGTATTACTTGTACGGAACGTTTCGTGCGAGAGTATGACTAGCACTTGGCCGGTTTTTTCTTTTGCGCCGTAAAATGCTCTTAGGCATCCCGCGGAGGAGAGGAGATTCGCCAGGCGGTTGTGTAGGACTCGCTGCGCCCCAAATATGGTAAGGTGGAGGATGGAGCTCTACCCACTAAAACCGACCTGGCGAGCGCCACCAATGTCACCATTGGTGAGGTGCCCCGGATCTATTGAGAAACAGGGCACCTAAAGGTTAGTCAGAACAACTCCTCCCAAGGTTGGGACAGTGCAATGGGGTGAGGTTCCCATCCTCATTATTGGCTAGTCCACTCTATCACGCAGTGTCAAAGACATTTATTGTTAACGGAGATTGTTGACCAATTAAATCCGTTTGACACTGGTCCATTACAAAGCATTCCATCAAATGCCACATCTAATTACGCTAATATGTTACACGATCTGTATCACATAACTATTCATAGTTTAACCATTATTAGTAATTACATTATGTGTAAGTACTGACATAAAGTATATTATAAGTACTTAGTAAATTAGGATTTAAGATTGGTTAACGTTGTACCCAACCCTAAGAGAGTTGGGTACACCTTGCTAGAGTGGTCGCGGCGTTTATTGATAGAGTCATGTATCTTAAGATGAGGGCTGATTATGATGTCATAGTCATTAAAATCTCGTAATTATTATCTACAATCACTCTTATATGTGCTAGCATTTTTTAAACCACTTCATAATGATCTTTTAACTTGAAAACGCAATTTCGTTTACAAAAATAAATATAATTATACATCAACTATTAATTATATAAACATGTAAGCTATTAATAAGATTTAAGCAAATTGTTCCAATGAACTTCATGAATTCCGTATAGACCATGGAGCAATTATAAAGGTTATAAATAGGCTAAGATCCGGGATATAAAACGACCTTCACCGAGATGTTTATTTGATGAAACGTATTTTATATTTAATTTGATATGTCAATATCTAATAAATATATTGCATATGGATTGCCTAACAAATTCTAGTCCAGGTTATGTTTAATTAATAATTTTAAAAAAATTTAAACATTTCACCGGTTTGATTATTAGATAAATTCTATACCAATCGAAAGTATGAAGCCCATAGAATATGCAAACGTTAGGTTGCCTATTCTTTCCCAGTCCGGTATAGATTTACCTGTTTATACTTGGTTACCCGATAGTTTTGACCGGAGTTCTATGGGCTTCATACTTTCGATTGGTATAGAATTTATCTAATAATACATTTTAGTGTGTTTGACGATTGGTTAAGTAAACAAATATTGCATAATCCTTACTAATTTTTAATATTATAAATGCGAAAGTAACTCTGTCTGTCTGTCTCTTCTTCACGCCTAAACCACTGAACAGATTTGGATGAAATTTGGCGCAAACATAGTTTGAAACCGGAGGAAGGACATAGGATAGTTTTTATCCCGGATATCCTACGGGAACGGGATTTATGCGGGTAAAACCCCGGAATTATCTATCTTCTGAACCACGGAACAGATTTGGGTTAAATTTGATATAAAGATACTTTGAAACTAAAAATGGGACATAACATAGTTTTTATCCTGAAAATCCTACGGGAACGGGGCCTATGCGGGTAATATCCCGGGACTGACTATATTCTAAACCACAATAGATTTGGGTGAAATTTTGATATGAAGATACTTTAAAACTTAACGCAGGACTTAAAATAGTTGTTATCCTGAAAATCCCACGGGAACGGGAACTATGCGGGTAAAACCCCGGGACTGTCTATCTTCTAAATCACGGAACAGATTTGGGTGTTCGATATGAAGATACTTTGAAACTTAACGTAAGACCTAAAATAGTTCTTATCCTGAAAATTCCACGGGAACGGGAAATATGCGGGTAAAATCCCAGGACAGTCTATTTTCTAAACCACGGAACAGATTTGGGTGAAATTGTATGTGAAGATACTTTGGAATTTAACGTAGGACCTAAAATAGTTGTTATTCCGAAAATCCCACGGGAACGGGAACTATGCAGGTAAAACTCCGCCACTGTCTATCTTCTAAGCCACGGAACAGATTTGGGTGAAATTTGATATAAAGATACTTTGGAACTTAAAGTAGGACTTAAAATAGTTGTTATCTTAAAAATCCCACGGGAACGGGAACTATGCGGGTAAAACCCTGGAACTGTCTATCTTCTAAACCACGGAACAGATTTGGGTGAAATTTGATATGAAGATACTTTGAAACTTAACGTAAGACCTAAAATAGTTCTTATCCTGAAAATTCCACGGGAACGGGAAATATGCGGGTAAAATCCCAGGATTATATATATTTTTGTCCCAGGATCTCAGAATCCCAGGATTATATATATTTATATATTTTTGGCGATTTCTGAAATTTATAGTACTCATACCTTGAATGTTCCCATAGAATCTTTTGATCCCCATACGAAGTAGGATCGATAGGCATACGAAGTAGGTCGAAACTGCGACATGCTTGGGCATCTTTAAATTAAACGTGTGAAATGATGTCAATCAATCACCATTGGTTTTCTTTTGCGCCGAGAAATGCTCTTAGACATTCCGCGGAGAGAGGGGACTCCCCAGGCGGTAAGTGGTACTCGCTGCTCCCAAAATATGGTCAGGTGGACGCAGTAAAACCCGGCGAGTGCCACCAATGTCACCATTGGTGAGGTGCCCCGGATCTGTTGAGCAACAGGGCACCTCGACGCCTAGTCAGTCCCCCAAGGGACCAACGTCACCTTCACAGAGGGGTTGTCCCGCAACCACATAACAATCCCTCTCAACGTTGGAACAGTGCAATAGGGTGAATTTCCTATATAAGTTTTTTTTAACCCAACTGTAAAGAGGTAGTGCCATGCTGCTTAGCAGCCGAATTGGGCCGGCACGACCGGGGTGGTACCTCTCGCTCACATAACACCGGCGTCAAGTGACAACTATGCTGTCGCGTTTCGTGCGGTTTGTGAGTTTCCGGTGGCCCATTGGCGGGGGGGGGGGTTTAGGGAAAAGGAGGGCAACGCATCTGCATAATCTTTGGTTGTGCGGATGTGTTTGGGCTTCGGTAGTCGCCAAACGGCTTCGTCTGCTCATTGCCCTACTATGCCATAAAAAAATAAAATAAAGACAAAGGGATGTAAGGAAGTTATATTTTTTACGAATTTTGGAACCCTTCTTCATCAGTCTTGGAAAAATCAGTTATTGTTTTACTCAACAAAATGCTCCATTTTAAAATATCCATCGTATGAATCTTTTTCTAACTGCTCTTATGTATGGAGGAAGAATTTTTATTTTAAAACTACGTAGCATTATAACCAGTGTGAGGAATGAGCTTAGTGCTTCTTATGTCTATCGCCAAGCAGCTTTGCTGTGTTCCGGAGGCAGGACAGGGAGTGCAATTGCTTTGACTGAGACTGCCTTTTGCCTTAAGGTATGTAGCGTGTTGTGATGTTGTGTGGATTTAAGGATGGTCATAGCGAACGTTGAAAGCTTACTGCTTTTGGCTTCTCTAACGAAATTCACTTCGATATTTATTTTCTAGTAATCCTCAACACAAAATCTTGCATTGTCTCTCTTTTATTATAAGTAATGCCGTAATTCGATTTATAGCCGTTCTTACCCATCCGAATCCGTTAATTGAAATATGAAATACACTAAAATACATGATGATACAGATGTTATAATAGATAATAAGAGCGTGCGTTGATATTTAATATTCGACGTTTGAAATCGCCTAATGAGCTGAAATGAGGGGAAATTTTGTTTCAGGGTTTACAGCCGGAAATGTGGCAGCATTGTTTAAATATATTTGCTCTATTTGAATGAATCAAATTTCCATATTATCAACTCTATTATTACAGTTTGTAGTGGCAATGAATAAGAACCTAATTTTGTATTGCAGTCAGTAATTAATGATTCTAGAATATTATCATTGTCATTAATTATCATTTTACTCAAATTTTGACTATCTCCTCTAAATGACTGTTAACTTTATTCCCTGCTAGGGAATATTGTATACGCCAGTAGCAGAAATAATCATACTATTGGTTGCTTCCCCTGGCCGGATTACGAAGTGATTAGTTTTTGGACGAGGGAGGGCCCTCTGTGGTATTAACTGACCGGTTTTCAATATGATTCCATTGGCTTTATTTATATGAATACCTGTCATTTCATTAATTTGTTTTTCTGTGACAAAAAATATATGACAATGTTTCCCAATTAAGGAATTAAACATTGTATGGTAACTTCTCTCAAGAGAGTGGCATGGGATCGGCCATCTTGGCGTTCATTGAGGGAGGCCTATGTTCAGCAGTGGACGGATAGAGGCTGATGATGATGATGATGATGGTAACTTCATACGTTGGTTGGTGAATTTTTTTTAAAGTCAGAATGACTTTTATTTAAATTACAAATTGATGCTTTGGTAAACGTGAAGTTCTGCTCAGTCAAAGTTTTTGAGAACATTATGAGTAAAAATTAGCAAGCGTACCTAAACAACTGCGGCGAGACATGGGAAGTACAATTAGTTTGTCCAAACGCTTCAACAGACATTTTGTTTTATTTTCTACATAATATTACGATACGTTTTTATTAACCGGAGTTGTCACTTTTGTAAAAAATATTTTTTGGATTCATTTATATTCAGGTACAGTTTAAAATGTAACTGTGTTTACGTTCATATTTTCCACTGCCTTTGTTAGTCCGTGCGTTAGTAAACTCTTGTCCAGGGTTTAACTATGGGTATTTAATTGAGTTATTTTAACCTACACCATCAGTATAGTGTAAAATGAGTTATTGTGACTTGTTCTTTCTATTTATCAGTTTACGTCAAACTTTTTAAAAAATACAACAATCTAGTCTCTTGAAATTTATCAAAACATTTTCATTCAGAATATTTTAATTTCCAGATGATCGAGTCCAAATGTAGAAGCAAAGTTTTATAAGAATTGAATTTGTTACTTAACTGTATAATAGCTACAGACTTTAATAAGCTTTGTTTTTATGTTCTAGACTTAAATATAGGACTTGAAAATAGCCACTATCAGCTCGTTTAACTTATACCTTCATGTGTCCAAGTAATATTGATTCAATTGGTTGGAGAGATTTGAATTCTCCAAGTTTGAAATCTGGTATCTAGAGGAAAACTGAGCAATATCTTGTATAAAGGGAAATGTCATAGTGAATGACGTTAGATTAACCTTAGTGAGTGAGCTTGTATTATATCTCAGGAAAATCCCTTACGGATGTAGCCAGGATCTTCGGGTAGATCCTGACCCTATGTGGGACTCGCATCAGGGAGTGCCATTCCCTAAACTAAAACCACTGCGAGCGACTCCAGCCGCTTTTTAAGGGTCCCGTATCTGCAGGCTAGCCCCAGCGAAGGCCAGACTACTCTCCGTAAGAGGGGACTACCCCACCGCTAATAAAGAGTCCCCGCGACGTCGTGCCATACTGGGCCCAGGTTCCTATCCTAAAGCCCAACACGATTACAGGGGCGTTACTGGAGGCGCACTTAGTAGCGCCTTCTCCGGATCCCTTTCTGTCCGTCGCCCGTGGGGAGAGGCCTCGTTGGCGGCCTCCTTCTGAAGCAGCGCAGATGAGTCCACCGCCGCGTCACAGTTATGACACACTGTCGTCGGCTCCCTGGAGCCTTCCAGCACAGGTACTCACCAAAGCAACCATGCGCCTATGCGCAAACCGCATACGGCACATCCTCTTGCCCTAGTCGGCGAATCTGCAGGATCGCAGCCCACGTTATGCTCTACGAGATACCTCGTAATATTACGTATTCTTGAATGATTGTCGAAATTTCCGTTTTACTAATCTGTAGAAGTAGCTCTATAACAAAATGTGTTGTTATTCCACCAGAAAAAATACGAAATGGCTTTATTAAAATTTAACACGATATGTAATCCGGCTGAGGAAAGTAAGGCTCCGATATTTTCTACCTATAAACTAAATTATTATTTTGCATTAAGCCCTGAAATGCATACGTGCTTTTTCCGGAATAAAATCTATTAAGTCCTTAGCTTTGTTATTGAATATGATGCTAGTGCCAAAATATTTTTTATATTTATCTTCCAATAATACTAAGACATATTATTCAGATAATTGAGAAAACGTTTGAGAAATTTTATATTGCGATCAAAGTGGAAAGGTAATGAATATGGTAATAAAATTCAGAAATCAAGTCTGAATCACGACATATTAATCTCGACTAGAGGTCGCCCCCTTCTATTTATATTCGATCTCAATTTAAAAAAAAACATTCAACTGTAAAAGCTAATGCAATCAGTAAACAAAACTTAAAAAAAAACTAAACATCATTCATCATTATTTAATTTTGAATGTGTGCGTATCGCAGTGTGTGTATTTTTTTTTGCATATTACACAAAAATAATAGCTTTCTGCAACACTCCACTAATATCTTTAAATATGCCAAATTATAAATTCCTTTTAGCAATCCTCTTAAAAAGGGTATCCCTTTTAAAAGTTTTTGTTTTTGCTTCACGTATTAATATTATTATAATGTACACGATGTAAAGTTTTTCTATCCTTTCTTAACCAATTTCTTAACTTGCAAAGTGCCGTGCGCTTTTTTGATGTGATAACGTCTTATAAATTATGATATAAATATAAAAATATATAAAACCTCGGCAGCGCGCACGAAAAAGCATCTCGTTCCGCGGTCAGGCGATAGACAGGCCCAAGCGTTGGCTTGGAAACCATTATTTATAATAAATGTTAATACGCGACAACGTGCTTGTGTTCTGGTGTTCATTATTATATACAATTTAATAAGATGTAATTGTTTTATTTCATAATTTTCAGTCTAATTTTATTTTGTTCATTTCAATTAACTGTTTTTGTCAAAACAGCGGCAAAAAGGTAATTTAATTTTAATCGATGTTTCTTTATGACGTAAAACTATCGTCCGTAAGACGACTTTACAGACAACCAATTTTTTTATAGCATAGGAGAGCAAACGAACAGTCGACTTTTGGTGACTACCGACGCTCATACATCTCGTGCGTTGCCCTCCTTTTCCATATCCCTCCAATGGGCCTCCGGAAACTCACAAAACGCACGAAACGCGACAGCTTAGCTGTCACTTTACGCCGGTATTATGTGAGCGAGAGGTACCACCCCGGTCGTGCCGGCCCAATTCGGCTGCAAAACAGCATAGTACTGCCACTTTCTAATGCTTATAAAATTATTACAAGAGCAGATGCTCGAGCTTTCAACATTTTTTTACATATAATTATAATAATAGATAACAATAGGTCATGTTTAGATATAATACAATAAACAAATGCATTTAGCATTTTGACTAAAGAGTTTTTACAGCTAAAATAAATTCAATAACTATATGTAAGATATATACCCGTTTACACTCTCCCCTCGTACAGTGCCCCCGCGCTGCACCCCCGTCGAGCCGTGCACAAATATTGCTTTCATTTACATCAATGCCGTTTCAATTTATTTTGACTTGTTTGTCTGTTGATACAGACGACGGATATATTCGATAACTACGTTTGTCAGACATCGCTCATTCCATTATTTGAGGCAATTATTGTTTTATTATTTTGTTATTATTATGGTATTATGTTTATATTTTTCTTTAGTGTGTTACCACACTAAATAATAAATACTTTTTACACACATTGCTAAAATTTAACTATAATCGTTCGAAGTTTTAACGTAAAACCATATTTTAGTAATAAAACACATTACGAGGGCGGCACTGAAAATTTCGGGAATCAAGGAAGTGACACAACATGTAAAAATGTATTTATTGCTTTTCGAAATATTCCCCGCGAAATTTGACCCGTTTTTCCATACGATGGAACCAATCATTAAAGCAACCATTCCATTCGGAAGTTGGGGTCTCCAAAATGGCCGTTTTGTAGGCATCCACAGCTTCTTCAGGCGATGAAAATCTCTGACCACGCAATTTATTCTTTATTTTAGGGAAAGTATAGAAATCATTAGGGCTTAGGTCGGGGCTGTACGGCGGATGGTCTAATAATTCTATGTTTTCTTGCTCTAAAAACACTTTTGTTCTGTGCGTGGTGTGAGAACTCGCATTGTCGTGATAGAGGATGATGCGGCGGTTGCAGTTCTCTTTACGGAGTTCAGAAACGACCTGTGGCAAACAAATGCTAGCATACCAGGAAGGAGAGGAGGAGTAACTCAAGAGGAATAGTCACAACATGGCCGGTTTTGGAGACAAACGTGGCCACCATTTTTTTTGCAACACGCCGTGAACGAACAATTTTTGTTTGCTTTAACTCATTTTTGAACACCCAAACTCGTGACTGGTTTTTGTTTCGGGTTCGTACGCGTATATCCAGGATTCGTCACCTGATACGATGTTGTATACAGCATTTGAGGATCCTGCGTGGAATCTTTAGAGAGTTCTGACGCACCAAGTAACGCGAGCTGTTTTTGCTCTTGCTCTGGGAATTGCTCTGGCAAATGCGGTATCCATCGGGAAAACAACTTTTTTACACCTAATTGTTGACTCATGCCAATGTCTAAAGTTACCTGAATTTCGCGGTATGTCACATGTCGATCTTCCTCAATCAGCTTACGCACAGCATCAACGTTTTCTTGGGTGACTGCAGTTTTTGGACGACCTTGACGGGGATCATCACTGAGCTTGACACGTCCACGTTGAAATTCAGCAAACCAGCGATAAATTGTGGTTTTGGATGGGGCTTCATCACCAAATGCAGAAATCATCCGGTTAACACACTGTTTTTGTGTTAAACCACTTCGAAAGTCATAATAAATCATCGCTCTAGAATTTTCTCGAGTCAATTCCATTTTCTCAACGACTAAACAAGTTTAACAAGACCTTGTGACAAGACCGAGAATCTTTTTTAAAATAAGTATATGGTATTCGATTTTTAAAACCAAGGAGTTTTCAATTAAAAAGATTTTAATATGACAGGAACAGTGGAAATATTCCATTCCCGATACTTTTAGTGCAGCCTATGTACATCTAGGCTTTATACATAAATGGCCTTATTAATAAACATAGATTAAATTTACTCCAAGGATTAACTCCGTAGTAAAGATTTTCCATAGGAAATTCGTATGAAAAATTCTTATTACTAAGTCAATGCTCGGAGTAAATTTAATCTATCTGTAATGCATTGGCTGCAATACAGTTCGTATTGCAGCCAATAGCATTTAACGTTGAGGTGATCAGTAAGCACGCACTCTTTCCAGGTAATAATTCTTCACTGCCAATCGTATGGATTGTTTTAGGGACTCCAAATTATCATAGCATTTAGAGCAAGCCATACTCTATAATACTGACCATAAATCATAACCCAGCGATCGGGACTAGACGGCCAGTCTTCAGCTCTGATGAAGCCCGGAACGTTGGTTTCTAACCAAGATTGAGTGGATCGAGCCTTATCACCCGGCGCTGAGTCTTGGTGAAAGGACCATTGTTGTTAATTGAACATGGCGTTATTAAAGGGCTTAATTACCTTCTCAAGAATGCTATCTTAATACACTTGCGCCGATTTGAAACCTTGTTCACAAAAGTATGGCCCCGTCACTCCTTCATAGCTAATACTCCACCAAACCATTACTGACATTATGACCATATTGCACTCTGTTGACTTATTGAGAAGCTTCCTTAGAGCTTTGAGCATAAATTTTATTTCTCAAATATTCCTTAATTAAAAAAAAACACGTGTATAAACAAACATTTTCTGGTACCGCTTAATTTTTGATTTTACCAGCCTATATTTTTTATATTATCAGTTTAGAAATTACTAATGCGTCTATTATAAGATCCTGGCTGCATCCATAAGGATTTCCCCGCGATATGAAAAAAAGTGCGTCTCTTATAGGCTGCAAGTTCTAAATTATCCTTTAAAATACGTGACACGGTTTTGGTTCATGGACAGGAAAAGATTTTATCTCGGGAGATGAAGATGTGCTATCTTATTCTCTTATAAAATCCTTTGCTTTCGAACAGGATCTCTTCGAATTTTTTCTCGAGAATACTAGGTGGACGGCCAGATCTTTTTTTGTCACTAACAGAGGAGGTTTACCCGTCAATAGCCCAGTACACAAACATTTGACTAATACACAGCACATATAGCGTAGCTCCATACCTTACTTTGTGTAATGCAATACAATTGTCGCGAAAATAATAAAACACAAGGACCAAGGACCAAAAAAAAAAATGACAGATTTGAAATTCAAATGGAATATTGTTTATTTTTAAGTGTAACAGTATTTATAGGCTGATTATGTAAAAGATGTACACATACATACAGAGTACACGCACGGGGGTGGATCCCGCTTGTGTATGCATCAACCTGCGATGATAACTGCTATTATTCAAAAATAAGCTGTTGTAATTGTGGATTTTATCAACTTGCCCGCTCAGTTCAAATGCGCGGATGTTTTTGATATTTGATTTATCAAATGATTTATTCAAAATTGAGCGCAAAAGTGGATATAATTATGTCAAAGAGCTTTGACTTCATTTAACTAGCTTTGATGCGAATCTTCGATCTATTGATTTTAATGCTGGCATTTGCTAAAATGAAGATGATAAAATTTGCCTTTAGCAATTTCTTCGTAAAATATTTTTGTTACAATATGTTTTACCAACATATAAATTAAAGTATGCGGTTATATACTTGAAAAGATTATAGCCGATAAGCTAATAAGGTTCCGGTGAACAGATATTTCCTGCCGCGCACGACCACTATTTGGATCCAATGCCACCTGCGGTATTTCCGAACCGATACGACTTAGGGACCTTCAAGAAACGAGCATACTCATATTTGAAAGGCCGGCGGCGCACCTGCTAATGATGTAGCAGGTGTCTATGGATGTCGCTAATCACTTACCACCAGATGAACCGACCCCTCTTGTCCCCCTCTTGTTTGCCCCCTCTTCTACAAAAAAGGAAAACGGAGGCTCAGTCGAGATAATGATGACAATGATGATGATGATGAAAATTGCAACAGTGGTTCAACATACACGCATCTCGGCGTGTATGTGCAGCCATATGCGTACACCGGTGCGTACAATTTTAATTTAATCAGCGCAGGGGAAGTGGCTGAAAATTTTATTACACAATTTTATTGGTGTTCGGTCTGTGGACCTAAAATAAAGTGTACATTTTACTTAAAACATTTATTTTGCTCTGTATTAATTAAATTATTACAATGTTACGTGTAATTTACAAGCTACGTGACATTGTATCAAACATATCGCCCATGACAACCATGTACTTGTATGAGTTACCTTTACCGGTGAGCAAGCGATGGTCTCATATTCAGATGTACGTAGAAATTTAGAAAAACCTACTCCTAGGCATCACTGGGGGGTCAGGATCGAACCCAGACCACTTCTCGGCTCTTGCTCAAGAGGCCGAGCTCATACCCACTAGGCCATCGTCGCTCACAATCTTGTGTACTTTCTCATAATCAACCGTTTTCCTTCCACTGATAGACTGCATATTTGAATGAATGACACGACAAGACGATTCCTCACTCAAACCAATCGCATTCTACTAAGACTGGCCACTTTTTTTTTCTTTTAAGCCGAGAAATGCCCTTAGCTATACCGCTAGGGAGGGGGAGGGGACTCCCCAGGCGAGTATGCGACACTAGCTGCGCCCGAAAGATGGTAAGGTGGACGCAGCTCTTGTCACTAAAAACCAGCGAGTGCCACTACAGCTGCCTTTGGTGAGTTGCCACGGATCTATTGAACAAACAGGGCACCTCGACGGCTAGTCAGTCTCTTAAAGGACAGACATCACCTCCACAGAGGGTCGTTCCGCAACACAGAAAAACCCCCAAAACAAATCCCAACGTCGGGACAGTGAAATGGGGTGAGGTTCCCATCCTCGCCCCTTCTCCCCCCTGTTCTTTTGTCCCCTCTTCTTAGAAGAGAGCTCTACAATTTTATCAGGAGTAAAGACTGTTGTTAGAGTACTTAATTATAGTAAGTTTTTCTCGAGTCTTTTTCTGATTAAATGAACTCTTTCTACCGTAATTATAGTATACGAAAAGGTACTACTACCTTCTGTAATACTAAAGCCTGGATGGTTTCATAAACGTTGTACATAGAAATATCGTGAAAGGGACGTTCATTTTGAATGGAGCTTTATTAAATAAAGTATATTTCTTAATATTTGCAATTGAGTATTTTAGTACTTGGCTAAGGCTTTGTCAATTTTATAATGTATAGACATAGAAATGCCTTTCTTATAAATGCAGAGACAAATACTTTGGCTATTCACAATACGAAATGCATAATATTAGTATAAAATTTATTCTTGGAACTTGAAACTTAATATGATTTAATTTAAATAGTGTAGGCTTAAGGAATGATGTAATCTGTAGCATATTCTGAAAATAAAATGTTAATATGATAAATACTTCTCAAACCTGTCTCAAACATGATCTCTACTATAAGGCGTTATTTAGACACGACGACAACCTCGCGGTTTCCGAACTCTAAATTATTTTATATGTAATCGTGCGGTTGGAGCCATAGAGCGTGTCTGAAAAAGCCCAAAATAAATATCTATATCAAATTGACCCGCGTGGTTCTCACGCGATTCTGAAATGGCGTGGTGATAGCCGTGTGTGAACAAGCCTTATAATAGATATTTTATATGCCATTGATTTGATAACCGGTATCAATATTTTCCGGTCCTGAAAAGAACCGCACAGATAAATAAGTCAACGGTGCTTCTAGATAAATTATAGGTAAGCACAAAGAAACACCTTTAATACTTAGTCTAGCCTTTAATAATGCCTACCGGACGAAGTAAAACTACCGGATTATAGTGATTTTGCATATAATATTATCTGCGATATTAACTATTGATTTTGCCACGTAACAAAACACTTGATGTGTCGTCAGTGAACAGAGGTGACGTTTTAATCCACTTAGCTCAGCGATTACCTTCTCGCTTCATCAGCGGGCCAATTGTGCAACTTGAATTTTATGAAAATTAACCATTAAAAAAATCATGTGTCACAATTTTGTTATGAAAGTGTCATAAGTGTCACAGTAATATCACGAAAGTGTCAGGAACGTCACATTAATATTTTAAAATGTGTAATTTAAGTGTCTAAAATCTATAATGATATTCGAAACAACCTATGATACAACAATATTTTGGTTAGTCCTATCTACACAGAAAGTGCTAACTATCTTAAGTCTTTAATCTGTAACATATTATGCTTGGATTTGGTATAATTATTTTAATAATGGGGTCCCGAGCAGGTGATAAGATGGCTGACCATCTTCTCTATTGAAATTGGATGGAAAAAGCTCCAATGATCTTTAACATTCCGTCATACTTTGTAATATTCTAATCACACAAAAATGGTATATTTTTCTATTCTTTACTGGAAGTTTATTAAAAAATAAAATTTATTTATTAATAAAATTATCGAAATGTTTATGAGTATATAACCATATATGTGTAGGATAGGATAGAGTAGTAATGTGTGCGAGGCAGTAATGTCCCAGAAGGAGGCCGATGAGCGGGTGAGAGAGGAGGCCGCCGACGAGGCCTCCCACCGCGGGCGACGAACGGGGGTGCGTAGGAGGCGCTACCTAATGCGCCTCCAGTAACGCCCCTGTGCTCGTGTCGGGCCCAGGACGGGGTTTTAACCTGGGTCCAGCTAGACACGACGTCGTCGGGGACTGCTAAAAGTATCGAATCAAACGAACAGCCGAGCAGTCCCCCTTTAGAGGAGGAGTCTGGCCTTTTCGCCGGGGCCAGCCTGTCGCCGAGGGTCCTGCGTTGCCTGCATGATCCGGGACTCTCATAAAAGGCGGCTGAGGGCACTTGCAGCGGTTTTAGTGGGTAACGCATCTCCAAGTGCGAACCCCACTCACGGCTAGGTTTAAAACTCACCCCGGTCCTAGTTATGGTTTGGCCTGCAAATTTCCGCTGCATAAAAAAAAAAAAAAAGAATAGTAATGTGCGTCATAAAATTTAGAAACTAGTCAGTGATTTGTCACTGACGTAAAAGCAATTCAACTAATCAGTCATCGGCCAAGCATCTAACAATGGTTATCAGTCGGCCAATCAGAGCGCAGCGTCGCAGCACAATTTTGACGGAATTGGTTTTCATACAAAACATAATAATATTACCGCTCTATTCCGGTTATATGCTCGAGCTTCGATGTCTCAATCTCATTCAGTAACGAGCTGACATAAAACTATGTAACATGTCTTTGATTTGTCTTGCCTATTGAAACAGCTTCCTAAGTTAGTCTGTTTATAGTTTAGTCTGTTTAATGCATCCTGTATGTGTATGTAGGTACCTCGGCTCAATTAGCTTCGCCCTAGGTACAGCGGCTCACCCTAGGCTTCTGAGTCCCACCGCCACGTCAAGGCCTGAACTATGGTGCGGACATGTGAGGCATACTTAAATGAAACTTCAGTATAATAACAAAAAACAACAACAAGTATGTAATATTCGCGTTCAAACCTTTCTCGTTTTAGGATACATTTTAATAGGGCTTTGTATAGTTTCCCGGTGTTTATGCGGCCGTATCTGTTATTGACATAAAGGGATATTGACGATACCCGAGGCGTAATACAATATGGTACATCTATCCTAGACATAAAACATTGACGTTCATTGTTAATAGCTCTCATCAACCGCCTTTTTCCATTCGCCAGTGAAGGGCCCTTTTTGCGACAGATTTTGCAGTGCAATGTTTGTGACTCGTTTATTAATATCTACAATTTGCTACGAAAACGCTACGATGTTACGTGGAATCTACACTCTGTAAAAATAAGCTTTTGGAAAAAAAACACGACTATTTTGTTTTAACCAGTTTTATGACTATATTTAAAATCATTAAAACGACCTACACATTTTATATCGTACTCTGATCTTTAAAGTTAAAGCATTAAGATGCTTGACTCTCTATTGTTGTGGGGGACGGACTAATACGAGTGACACCGACAGACGTTATCTTTATATATATATATTTCTTGTGCGCGTGTGTATGTCACTGAACTCCTCCTAGACGACTGGACCGATTTTGATGAAAATTTTTGTGTGAGTTCAAGGGGATTCGAGGATGATTTAGATTCACAAAAAAAAATGTATTTTTTCTAAATGAATTCCTTATTCATTTAGAAAAAAAACATTTATTTTGTGCCTGTCTGTGTTAGATGCGAGAGGCAAGGAAAGGTCATCTTGGCTTTAATTGAGAGAGGCTTATGTTCAGCAGTCTCGAGCGTGGTGCACTGCATGATCGAGAGCGATGAGGCCTGGCAGATGGCGGTCACCTTCTGCGAAACCATTATTTTGTAGAAGGAGGCCACGGAGCGGGACAACGAATCCACGTTGTTATTGTTATTGCGCTCCGTCAAGGTAGGACGGGAGTGCGGAGAAGGCACTACAGTCACCTCCTGCCTCCAGTCTCACGGGAATCGGGGTAAGGTTGGGTACCTGTCCCTGTACCTGTCTGGTAGAAAATTCCGGCGTTGGCGGGTGTACTTCAGTTTGCCGGAGTTTTCCCATACTACGAGGAAGCCCAGTTAGCCCTTTTGAGGGGATCTGACCAGTCGCGAGGGATATCTTGTGTTATTCAAATCCGGGACAATCGCCTTGAAGCGGCTGAAGCCAACTCGCAGTAGTTTTAATGCGGTGTACGCCGTGTACCGGCGGTTAGCAGCCAGCGGGAGACTCCCACTTATCCCCGTGGACGACCCGTCCTCCGGGTGAATATGCTAAGCATTTTCACTGCGACAACAAAAAAGGCCTATGATCAGCAGTGGACGGATAGAGGCAGATGATGATGTTACGTCTATACGTCTATACTAATATTATAAAGGAGAACGATTTGATTTTTTGTTTGTTTGTTACGAATGAACTCAAAAACTATTCGACAGATTTTAGAAAATCTTTAATAATTCAAATGCTATGATTGAGTGACTTAGGCTATAGAAATAATCATCATCAATCAGGATATGAATGTAAATCTAAGTTAACGCAGGCGAAGCTAGGTAACCACGAGTGAATTTATAATTCGTTGAATTATTTGCCGTTTTCTTCAATCGCTATTTCGCCACATCGTCAGGTCAAAGTTTATACAAACATAAGGTAAAAATAAAGCCTTTTGTAAATCCGCTTTTGATCAGAAAATGGACCGATGGTTCGAGACACATGTTGCGTTGTTTGACTAACGCAGTTGCTATGAATTCAGTCGCACCCAAACATTGTCAAATTTAATACGGGGAATTGATTTTGCTCATTTGATGAAATTTAACAAATATGTCAAAGTTTAAAGTGTATCTAATCTATATCTATACTAATATTATAAAGCTGAAGAGTTTGTTTGTTTGAACGCGCTAATCTCAGGAACTACTGGTCCGATTTGAAAAATTCTTTCAGTGTTTGATAGCCCATTTATCGAGGAAGGCTATAGGTTATATAACATCACGCTGTGACTAATAGGAGTTAAGTAAGTTAACGTGGGCGAAGCTACGGACAACAGCTAGTCTATAACTTATATAAGAGGTATAGTTTGTGATGTTGTTGGGGGTAATCTCCGGATCCACTGAAACAATTTTAAAAGTTCTTCTACCAATAGAAAGCCACATTATTTTTGAGTATCAGGCTATAAAAATAATAAACATCAGTACGGGTACAGCTTTATTTCTGCCTTAAAGCAGGCGAAGCTGCGGGGAACAGCTCGTATCAAATAAATGCGTAATAATTGTAGCTCAAGCGTAAACTAACAAAACCTCATAATATTTTAATCTCTATTCTGTTTAAGTAAATTAGCTTTCGTTTCTCGCATTGTTTGCCTCTTTTTAACGTATATTACGACTTTTATTCTTCGCATTATACTAATTAAAAACTTGATGAGTTTTAATTGGCAATCGTATGTTTAATTAATTTTATATTAACACTTAGAAATTAATGTCGAGTTCATAAACTATCTGTGATTAGTTATTTGTGAATATACATTTAGAGACATTTTTTTTCTTTTCCGCCGGGAAATGCTCTTAGGTATCCCACCAGGGAGGGGGAACTCACCAGGCGGGTATGTGGGACTCGCTGCGCCCGATATCTGGTAAGTGGGCTCAGCTCTACCAGCTAAAACCCGGCGAGTGCCACCAATGCCGCCTTTGGTGAGGTGCCCCGGATCTGTTTAGCAAACTGGGTACCTCGACGGCTAGTCAGTCCCTCAGAGGACCGATGCCACCTCCACAGAGGTTTTGTTCCGCACCACAGAATAACTCCTCCCAACGTCGGGACAGTACAACGGGGTGAGGTTCTAAGTAAGCCTTGTCGTGGCGGTGGGGCTGAGTAGCCCAAGGTGAACCCAGCACGTAAGATAACAAGGTAAGATTAACGTCGACTATGAATATAAGCGGGTTCAAAAACTAGCCCAATCAACATAAGAGGGAAGTCTGAGCACCAGAAAATGCAGTGCCTATACTATCCCTTCTTTCTGAAACACAATTAAGCTGTTTCATTGATAGAATAAGTGTGGTACCCCATAACATTAAATATTTTAATGGCCGTAATACGGGCGACTCACTATAAGTATTTGATTCGGAGCGGATCCTGTATCCTCATGTAGATTAGTATTTTACAAAAATATTTTTTACCCACGACTTGTATTTTCCACTTTTTACAAAATATCTTTCCGAATGTAAATTAGGACGGTATTAAGTTTCTCTCACTTTTTAATGGAGACTTAGATTAGACCAATTAGTGTTGCCTTTCAATTTTGTTTTGACGTTTACATTTTGTTACCTTTATTCCATTCTAGTTTATTAGGATTATTAACGTTTTATCTATGCTTTTTTAGTTTACAGAATTAAGCGGTCGAGTTACAAAGGTAAAAGAATTATCCCTTCGTTTTCTTAAAATATTCTTGTCGATATTGTATCACGGGCGCTCACCTAATATCAAAATATGTTGTTTATTATACATTAACCTATTTATGTAATTTAGAAAAAGGAAAAGGTGTCCGAGTTAGGTTGAGATTTCAAAAATCCTTTACCTCTTCGCAAAGGCTGCCAATTCTCCATGAAAAAATTTCCTAACAAATTCCACGTTTGTAGAGAAGCTATTATTATTCTGACATTTCGTGATTAATCCGTGACTGGTATTTTGCTTTTATATAGTTAGGAGGAACGAGTTCTGCACTACATATTACTCTGTAGGCTAAGCCACGTAACAAATTACTTGTTTTTGTATCTAGCTGCTGATATCAATTTATTTAAATTGAACGCCAGCTGGTCGAGTAGTCAGGCTACTTAATACAGCGGTTGCGGGTTCGAATCCAGCCAAGTGTATATAATTAATTTGTATTGTGATATCGCTGAAGTGCGTGGGAGACGTTAGCAAAACCAGGGAGTTGTCATGATACTATTTTTATTTAAAAATACACCTTATTTATGTACTATACCATCACAGTACCTATCATGAATGTAGATGCCTGCATCAGGTATGGATGTGTATGTATGTATACACGTCCATGTAATGGCCTCATTATAGTTTACCGATGCGCTGGCCCGATGCGGGTTGGTGAACTTCACATACCTTCAAAGACTTTTAATCTCATCGGTTGTGCAGGTTTCCTCACGATGTTTCCTTCACTGGTGAGCAAGCGATGGTTAGTTAGTGGTTGAAATTTAGAAAATTCTTCTAGGCAACCCAGAGGGGGGGGGATCAGGATGGAACCCGGACTTCTCGGCTCTCACTCAAGAGGCTGAGCCCATACCAACTAGTCCATCGTCGCTATAATTTTTTAAAATATTTGTTGGATAGGCAAACTGGCAAACGTGCCTGATGGTAAGTGGTTGACGTCGCCCATAAATATAAACCAGTTTACCTGGAACGAGCCCAGGCAACTCATTTATGTGTTGCCTATCCTGAGACATAAGATGTTATGTCTCGTGTCAGTAATTACACTGCCGTCTTGCCCTTCTCTCCGAAACACAGCAAAGCTGTTTCACGGGACAAACAAGCATGATGGTAGTATCCATGCAGCCGGGAACACGGCACAGCGTATCCCTCCCACCGGTAAATGTATTTATATAAATTTATTTCCGTTTCTAGTACCCGTGACACAAGTTGTTACGAACTTACCACGGGGCTAGGTTAACGAGGTGTGATTGTTGAAAAAAATTATTATTTATTTGTTAATCTATTATCAAGTAATCTAAACTTCTAAGAACGGGATATTTATAATGTTTCTCTTTTGTTTTTCGCGGATCATGAATCGTGTTACCGAAAATATCGTGCACACGATATTTAGATGTTATATATGAATAAAAAATATGGTAAATCTTCTTCTCAGTCGTACGCTCTTGGCAGAGCGGTCGTGGTCATGTCTTGGTCGAGTCTTGCATCACTGCTTCTTTCGTAATGCGACGCCATGTATCTCAATGCTTGGCGGAGTGCGAGTTGTCATTTATATTGGTGTGTGTCAGAGATTTGATTAGATCTGTCCATCGCGTTGGAGAGCGCCCACGAGATCTTTTGCCTTCCAATTTCCCTTGCACCACCAAACGTTCGATAGAGTCCTCTTTACGGGTGATGTGTCCAAAGAACTTAAGGATTCGTACCTGCACAGAAGACGATAGTATCTCTTTGATGTGGAGTTCTTTCAGGATCGAAACGTTGGTGCGGTGCGCGGTCCATGGGATTCTGAGCATGCGCCTCCAACACCACATCTCCAATGCATCAATTTTGCGACGGTCTCGCATCCTCAGTGTCCACGTCTCAGATCCATATAGAAATATTGGAAAGATGAGGCATCTCATCAGTCGAACCTTTGTGTTTCTGGTTATTCTGCGGTCTTTCCAAATTTTGGTGAGTTTTTCCACTGAGGACCTAGTCACGGCACAACGCCTCCGAATTTCATCCTCGCAGCCTCCAGCATTAGTGATTGTAGAACCCAAATAGACGTAGCTCTCGACTACTTCACATCCTCCAATATCTTGGACGTCCGGTTGGTTGTTGTTCGCACGGTCTACAATCATCATTTTGGTTTTATCGCGATTGATCGCAAGTACAAAATCCAACGCTGTGGTCTCCAGGCGGCAAAGAAGAGTCTCAATTTCGTCTTTGTTCGACGCTGGAAGGGTGGTATCATCCGCATATCTCAGATTTGATATCTTCCGACCTCCTACAGATATTCCCTTGTCCCAGTCTTCGAGAACTATCCGCATGATGTACTCTGTGTATATGTTAAAGAGTAGAGGGGACAATATACAGCCCTGTCTAACGCCGGCTTCCGTTTTGAAACGTTCGGAGTCAACACCGTCAACTCGGACCGCGGCAGTGCCATCTTCGTACAGGCGTCTAATGAGATGCACAAGGTGTTGTGGTACACCCATTTCCGTCAGGATCTGCCAGAGTTTCCCCCACTTAACGGTATCGAAAGCTTTTCTGAAGTCAACAAAGCAGACGTAGAGAGTGATGTTGAATTTCTTGCCTTTTCCACAATTTGTCGCATTATGAGTAGTTGTTCTCTTGTGCCTCGTCCTTTTACAAAACCAGCTTGTTCAGAAGCTATTTCTTGGGACAAATAAGCTTGGAGCCTAGCGTTGATGATATGCAGCATGATTTTACTGGCGTGGGAAATGAGGAAAATTAGTCTATAGTTACTGCATTTTTTTGTGGAGCCTTTCTTATGAAGTGGAATAAATATAGAGTGTGACCAATCGCTCGGCCAGACGCCAGTGACCCATATTCGGCAACAGATGGTGTGCAGTATGTCCACTCCGATCTCCCCCATATATTTTATGGTTTCGATCGGGATCTCATCGAGACCCACCGCCTTATTACGCTTAAGGTGTTTAATGGCTGCGCGCACTTCATCCTTCAGTAGAATTGGTTCTCGCTCTGATGCTGCATTGTAGGTCGATGAGGAGTCTGTCATCGCATCAGCAAAAAGAGAATTGCAGTAGTCTTTCCAGACGTCAACAATATTCTTAATCTCTGTGATGGTGTCTCCTGATGCATTCTCAATCGCCCATGTCTTCGGTTTGAATTGACGAGTTATAAGTCTGATTTTCATATATAAGTCTTTTGTTTCAAACTTTTGGGAATGTTGTTCAACTTCATCACATATTGATTGTAGCGTTGCATTACGGACTCGACGGCAAGCAGCTTGTACCTCGGAGCTCATGGCATTAAGTTCTTGTATTGTTGCCCCATTAGCTTTCAGAACCCTACGCTTTTCGACCAAGTTCCAGGTATCAGTCGACATCCAATGTTGTCTCTTTTTGGGTCTTGTGTTGGATTGTGATTCACGCACAGAATCTTTTATGAGATTCACGGTGATTTCCCAAAGATGGTTGGTGTCTCCTTCATTGCAGCAGTTTTCGTGCCATGCCTGTTCTTTTTCTTGAAGTGATTGGATGAAAGAGTCCTTGTCAATGACTTCTACACGCTTCGTCATTTTCTTGACTACGGGTTTGCGCAATCTAATCCTCATTAATATGAGGACTTGTGTGTAATCACACAAGTAGTTGATGATCGGACATGACGTCGGCCCCCGGTAGTGTATGTGCGTTGGTTATAGAGCTCCTCCACCTTGCTCTGATCAATATGTAATCGATCTGGTTACGGTATTCTCCTACTGGGGAGGTCCAAGTATACAGTCTTCTTGGGTGGTGTTTGAAGATTGTGTTAATTATAGTTAAGTTCTTATCTGCTGCAAACTGGATTAAGCGTTCTCCTCTACTGTTTCTGCAGCCAAGACCATAGTGACCTACGATATTCCGCAGCTCAAAATCCTGATCGGTGGTTCCCACCTTTGCGTTAAAGTCACCGATAACCATTAGAATCTCCCTTCTTGGGATGCCATTAATACAGTCTTCAAGTTGGTTATAGAAGTCTTCTATTTTTTCCTCAGTCGCGGCACTAGTTGGGGCGTAAATCTGAATGATATTCAGCACGAATGGTGAAGCGCTGAGTTTTATGGTTATAATCCTCTCGTTGACAGGGTTATAGCCCAGGACAGAGCCAACCCAGAGCGTTGGTATTGCAATGGCCACTCCCGCAAAACTGGATGATTCGTTTCCAGAGAAAAATATGGTGTGTTTCTCTAGGTTCCGGTGTCCACTCTCTTTCCAGTGCGTCTCACTTAATCCTGCGACAATGGTATTGCATCTTACGAGTTCTTGATCTAACACATGGAGTTTCCCCTCATCAATAAGGCCTCTTACATTCCATGTTCCAATTCTGATGTCATGACGAAGTTGGAGTTTCGTTCTTCCAGTAGCATAGTTTCCATGGGGCGCCTGGTCGCCTACTGTCTCATGGCCGGTAGGCCATTTCACACTCTGGCTCCCGGACAGCACAGAGCGCCGGTCGCTACGCGGATCGCTTGGCTTACTTTTCTTTTTATACGACCTTTTCATGACTCTCGTGGGATGATAGTGCAGTGGTTTCCCGTTGCCTTCTGCACCAGGATTTTTAGGGGATATTTGGACCCCAAGGTTTCTGACGCCTCTTCCGTACAGGTTTCCCCGCCAGGTGTATGGTTATACCGCCATTGGTCGGTCGTCATTGCCTCGTCTGTTATCTAGCAGGGAGCACCACGGCAATCGATTGGTCGCCGTCGCCATCCGGCGCGTGCAGGTGAGGTTGACTATTGGGTAGGCATAGATGTTTAGGCCATTCTCCCCTTACTCCCCTAGATATGGTAAATATCTAGTTTTAAATAGTTCAAATATTACGTATAATATTGTATAATTTATACTATCTATATCTTTCGAATTCGGGTAGACGAAGCGTTGGTCTGCTAGGTGGGAAAATGATCTCCCTACAGTGGCCGGACCGTGTTGGATGTCTGTGGCGATGGATCGGTCGTCTTGGCGTTCCTCGAGTTAGACCTATATGTTCAGCAGTGGACGTATAGGGGCTGATGATGATGATGATATCAATAATATAATCAATAATATCGGCATGAATTTGAGGACGGTTTGTTGGGGTTCATTTCAAAGGGGTTCCTTGTAAGTTCGTCTCTTATCGTTCGTATCTGGGATCATTTAATTCTGTCGGATCGCTTCTTGGCAGTGCAGTTTGAGCTCTATCTGGTCAGGTTATTTCTCTGCAGTTTTGTTTTAGATAAATGGATTAAAAAAACTACTTCGGTCATTATTTTATAAACACTTTTCTCTAAGGTGTATATAAATCTAACAATGTTAAACATGTTTTCTAGAGAAATCACATAATTTAGGGATCTTACAATATCAAATTTTACTAAAAAAACATCACAATCATCATAAACACCATCATCAGCCTCTATCCGTCCACTGCTGAAATAGGCATCCATCAATGAACGCCAAGATGGCCGATCCCGTCGATCTAATAAAATAAAATGTATTCTTATTACAATGGACAAATTAAGCAAAATATGCGATGATAGTAAACCCGGCGTACAAACATCCCAAACAAGGTATATTATATTCCAGTCTAGATATTCTCGGATAAAGGTTAAAAAGGCGAATGAGAAACAGGACTTTAGATTGTCTTATATATTTTGAATTCGTTACGCCAGCGTATATTGCACGTTGTCTTTAAATTCTATTGTCATTGGACGTATCAACATCGATCCATAGACTGTAGTAGCCAAGAGAATGTAATCACTACGTTTATGTAGTAGGGGATAACTGACGTGGGATCACGTACAGGCTGTTAATTGGCGTTAAGCTGCAATCAAAGACTAAATCTATTCATTAACTTCACCTTTGTAATTGGATGCCTTTCAGGAGTCAGTATAAATCAAACTACATTATATTTAAGCGACTTCAACGAAAGGAGGAGGTTCTCAATTCGGCCGGTACTTTTTTTAATGTATGTACATTGTACACCGATTGCTCCGTCAATTGTGGACCGATTTTCAAAATTCTTTTTTGTTTGAAAGGGTATACTTACCAAATGGTCCCATGATAAGGAAACCAGGATCTGATGATGGCATCCTAGAGAAATCGAGGGGACCTTTCAAAATTCGTAGGAGCAACTAGTGCACTTAATATTTTTTAAATAAGCATTTTAAAGCACTACAATTTAATGTCTAGACTCTAGAGTCTAGAGTCGATAAAATGTCTAGAGTCGACTGATGCTGGAGCTGGAAGACACTCGAGGGAACTCCTCGATGATCTACTTCAGTAACCTTGTGTTTGGGCTTGATTAATTTGTATTGATGAGAACTTTACACCTTTACAGATGGGTTGTAACTGTGATAGGAGGTCTAATGATGAAGACGAAGCTCAGTTAAGGGAACTCCTAAATAGTTTACAGTAGCTACCTTGTAATTGTATTTAATTAATTTATACTGATCAGAACTTTGCACCCATTTGGGCGATACGTGCCATTACAGGTATTTTGTTGGGCTAACTTCATACGGTTAAATATGCCAAAATATCTATCTCTGTATGTCTTTCTTTAATGAATTACTAAAAATTAGGAAATAAAAAAATTTAAACAAAAATTATAACCGACTTCAAAAAATAAAATAACTAAAAAGTAATAAAATAATTGCGTTTCTTTAATTTTTGTGTCTAAAATTACTAATAATCATCTTGTACTTCTACTAATGTACAATTTTTGCGTTTACCACGTCATTATTGTTACTTTTGCGACGGACGACGGTGACGTATTTGTTGCTGTACCTGATCTACCTATTTAAATTAGCTGACACCGACTCCAAAAGTAACAATAATGACGTGGTAAACGCAAAAATTGTACATTATTAGAAGTACAAGATGATTATTAGTTGTAGACACAAAAATTAAAGAAACGCAATTATTTTATTACCTTTTAGTTATTTTATTTTTTGAAGTCGGTTATAATTTTTGTTTAATTTTTTTTCTTTATCTTAACGTGTAATTGCTTATATTGATTCCCGAGATCCTATGGCGTTCAAATAATACTTGTAGGTATTGCTGTTGAAATTCTTGATGCCACGTTTTGTCATCTTATACTCATTGCATCGCTTTCTTTGAAATTTTAGACAACCTGGAGAGAAATTTAATTTATTCTTAGTTTTTCATACTCAGAAGATATTGGTAAAAGATTTATTCCACTCAACGGTTGACCTTGCAAAAATTATTGGAATTATCTGTTGCTCGGAGTTTAATTCGCAAGTGATTTGTTTTTGCTTAAAATTGACTTGGTTTTGTTTGATTAATTCAAATAAATATTTTATGAATTAACATAGCTTTGTGGTAAGCTCGTGAGAACTTGTGTTACGGGGATAAGTATAATTCCTAAATTGTATCGGATGTCCGTAAATCGAGAACAACTCTATTTTAAGGCATTTCTTGCCTCGCACGACAAATATATGGAACCAGCTGCCACATACGGTATTTCCGAAATGAGCATGCTCATATTTGAAAGGCCGGTAACCACCATCGTTTATCACCTACCACCAGATGACATGACTCTCCGTTTTCCCCCTCTTCTATAAAAAAATCGCATTTATAATACTAACAGGATAAGTTAAGGCAGGTTCTAGACGGTCAACCTGGCGGAGTGCCCAGCATGGGCGGAGGCAAGGGCGCCCCTCGTCGCTGAGGTTGGCGCGGACCTGTCGCTCCCTGCGGTCATCCGAGCGATGACCGTCAGTGAGAGCACATGGCAGGCGGTCCTCTCCTTCTGCGAGGTAGTGATGTCGCAGAAGGAGGAGGCGGAGCGGAAGCGGGAACGCATTGGCGCCTCTTCCCGCAGGAGAGCGCGGCGGCGACAGGTGGTCGCACCGCCGTGAGGGACCTGTGCGCGGCCGATCGGGGGATCCGCCGCGCGCGTGTAAAGTTCGGGCTATAAGGCACTTTAATGTGTTCAGGGTGCCTTAAGCGGAGATGGAGGAGAGGACGACACCCCCACCTCCAGAGAAGAGTGCCAGATGGCACACCATTGTGGCCCGGTGCGGACGTCCACAGCTCTCGCGTCGGGTCACCTAGACGACCTGGAGAACACCGCTGGGGTTTAGTGGGTAGAGTCTGCGTCCACCTTACCATCTTCTCGGGCGCAGAGAGTCCCACATAACCTCCGGCCCCCTCGGACCCGGTGGTATGCCTAAACGCATTCCCCAGCGAAACCAAAAAAAAAAAAAAAAAAACAAAAAAAAAAAGGTTCTAGACGGTGTGACCAGTCCACTGTCATTTTGATGGAGTGCCCTACGTGATGTATCGACCATCCATCGCTTATCCAACAAGAACAATAAAGGGCGTATAAAGGCATCCTTATATTCTCGTCACTTAAAAATTTGGTCGTTGATAAATTTAACTTTGATGTTACCTCTCAACCCACAATTATCGACTCGAATGGAACAAGTTATACAACATTGAATAGCATTTTCAAGTGTATCGTTTCTTTGTAAGCTGTAAACGTGCGGAATTTATACATTAAAATTTGTCTGTCTTTCTGTTTGTAACCTCCATCCATATTTATTTGGAAAATTCGGTCAAGTATACCTTAAAGATGGGGATATGTTGTCAAAATTCTCAGTACGGATACAACTTGTTTGAATATATAGTAATATACATGTATAATAAACATATAGATAGTACAACAATACATTGATACCTTAATTTTTTTATCAAAGTAAACAAAGAAAAATTAACAATGTCATAATCTAGATGATTTTTTTGCACATCTCTTTTTCCTTATGTATTTTCATGGCTTGAACACGTTGAAAAGCATTAAGAAAAGTTCTAAATAACCTAAATAAGTCTTAGGATAGGCAACACATGGGTGAGTTGCCTGGGCTCGTTCCAGGTAAACTAGTTTATGTTCATGGGCGACGTCGACTACTTACCATCACGTGGTACGTTTGCCAGTTCGCCTATCCAGCTTACATAAAAAGAAAAACCTTTGAAAACCTTAGCTAAATGTCAAATGCAATAAAGAGAAGAAATGAGATAATACCTTTTCTAATTCGTTAATAATATAATATTAAAAAACTAGATAACGATTTTTGGTTTACTAAATTTGTATTAGTAATACAGCGGTAGGTTTGATGCGGGTTTGTGAATCTGTTTTTATATGGATACACAGACCTTTCTTTGAAATTTGATTAATATGAATATTTTTTTAATCTACGTTCCTTTTCATTTTCGTAGCTGGGGTGGGGTTTGTATGGCTTCTTATTATTAAGGGTTGGTTTGAATATTCGTCACAATTGTGCTTTTATCGTTAAATTAAAATTACGCAGACTAATTAATTTGACGACCTCTGTGGCTCAATGGTTAGCGCGTTGGTGCTCAAGCCGAGGTTGCGGGTTCGAATCCCGCCAGGGAACAAAAAAGTTTTCTGTGTTTCTGGATTATGGATGTGTATTAAATATGTATATTATAATTATATGTATTAAGTAATTATAAATATGTTTATAGTATAAAATTATTAAATATATTTCCGTTGTCCGGTCCGGGTTGGATAACTTACCACGGGACCAGATTGACGAGGTGTAACAGCGTCCATAGATATTATTATTATTCAATTTTCATTACAGAATGTGGGTAACGTCATAGGCCTCATTCAATGAGCACCAAGACGTCCGAAGGTACATAGAACTGATACCACTATATCTCATCTATTTTTCCCAAATATGCCTATTATTCTAATGTTACCTCTGACAGTTATTTTATACACTTACTAGCTGGTGCCCGCCACTTAAATTATCCTACATAAATAGTATCCTATGTTACTTCTAATACCCCCAAGAATATGTGTACTAAGTTTCATGATGATCTGTTAATTAGTTTTCGCGTGAAAGCGTAACAAACTTACTTTCAGATTTATAATATTAGTAGGATTGTACGATATTTACATTTTTTTCCGTTTTACAACAATACCAACATAAGCACTGATTTTCAAGTTCATATAAAATTCATTCGTCATAACTACAATATGAACATTATTTAATGTAAGTTCAAGGTCGATGAATACTTTTTGTGCTCGTTATAAGTTCATTCTTGCGTTGTATTATTATAAAAGTACCTATATTAATTGTTTTGAATATTTTTTGCTAATTTGTAGTGAAGTTTCGATATATGCAAAGGTTAGTATAAAGTATCGATCATAACCGGAATAGAGCGGCAATGTTACGTGTATTGTATGAAAACAAAATCCCCAAATGTGTGCTGTGACGCTGCGCTGGTTGTATGCTCTGATTGGCCGACTGCTGGCCATCAATGGATGATTGGCCGATGGGACGTACAACGGGACGTACAACGGGACGTATATACAGATCCCTGTTGGATGAATTGCTATTATGTCAGTGACAGATCACTGAATAGTTTCGGAATTGTATTGCTTACGTTACTATTGTAATAATATAAAGTATAAAGAAATGACATATATTTGTAAATGAAAGATGGCTGTTAGTAATTGAAAACGAATTGAAATCATAGTAGTGTGTGGGACTATTGTCATTTGATTATCATCCTAGTATTATATATTGTTATGAAAAAAGTTTCATTTACTATATAAATCTGTACATAATAGTTAATACAATTTGTGCTAACTCTGTCTGTTTCTTATAGTCAAACTTGAGAACTTCAGAGAGAGAGAGAGAGAGAGATTACCTGATGACAAATATATTTATAATGCAGCTGAAGAAATAACGAGATAATTATATTTGTGTACCATGTGCATAAAGATTTTCCATTTAAACTCGTTTACTTAGGTGATTTAGGTTTAATAAAATTTAGAACACATCTAATATGTGAATAATTGATTGTTGTAAAATTTCGACCTGTACAGATTCACTTCTTAGAAAGCTTTTCTTTCCTTTCATAGGAAAATAAGGACATTATTGAATTTTCTTTCAATCTTATTATAGCACCAGGTGCAATGTTCGTTGTGTTAATGTTCGTGAACTTTCCATAAGGCCACTTTCCATTTCCTTTCTTGATAAATGGTATTTTTAATTATGTTTTATTTAAAAACTAAGCCACTAAGCCGATTTAAGTTTAAAAAAAATATGTTATTTAACACTCCTTTTTTACCACAATAAACCTTCTAGAAATGTGATTTAAAACGGTCGTCATAAAGTATTTTTTTTTTTATAAATTCCTTCAATTAAATAAAAAT
The DNA here is from genome assembly GCA_963853865.1 of Helleia helle. Classification (NCBI taxonomy): domain Eukaryota; kingdom Metazoa; phylum Arthropoda; class Insecta; order Lepidoptera; family Lycaenidae; genus Helleia; species Helleia helle. Next base: position 16,119,015 of record OY971420.1, read on the forward strand.
ATTAAAATAAATATAGTGTTTTCACTCGCTCCGAAAGCGCCCGGCGCAGTTTCAGTGCCGAGCGGAGCTCCACATTCATCCAGTTCTCGGATAGCTCCGCCTTAATTTTTGGTCTACATTTCTATAAGGATTTCCTATTACATTATCATAACTATTCTTATGGCTAAATATAATTATCAGGATTTCGGTTCTTAGGCGATGTAGAGTTCTAAGAGTAATAAGGCAAGTCCTCCCGTGACCATATTCTGAAACGTCAGGCATGTACAAATTAATTATTAAACCGCTAATGTTATTTCATTATAAATAATATTGTGTCCTAATAAGGTTTTGTTAACTTTGAACTAAAGTATTGCTTGCTTGCAATAATCTAAAATTTTTGTAATTTGTTATTAATATAGAAAAAATCGACATTTTATTCTTACCCCCTTGTCATATGTTTTATGTATGTTTTTGTTAATATGAACAGTAAATAATGTCCGAACATTAATTTTCTCCCTGAAGCCCTTATGCGTGCGTTGTTGCGAAGCAAACTGAACCCACTCGGCCGAGAACTATTTGCATCACCCTGATTTTAGACCCTTGTGCAATATCGATTTTTTATTCATTCGATGCTTTTCAATCCAGTATCTCGGATTAAAAACTTAATATTGTTTCAATCAAATGTTTTTTTTTTTTCAATTTTGAAACAGGAATAGAATCATCATCATCAACAACAACCTTTATCATCCACTGCTAAATATAGGCCTCCTTCAATGAACGCCAAGACGACCGACCCCACACAAGAAAAGAATACCCAAATTATATTGTGATGAATCGATTTCTTCGAATGTCAATGGTTTGTTATACTATTTTTAGAATTAGGTTTAAAGGGCTGTTGAGAAGGGTAATTGAATGCATGGGGTATTTACAAGTTGTACTCGAGTGAAATGTGCCCTACATTATATAATGTAACATCATAATCATCATTATCAGCCCCTATTGTTCCGCTGCTGCACATATACCTCCCTCAATAAACGCCATGACGGCCAATCCCTTGCCACTCGCATCCAACAGTATAAATAGTAGGGCATATAGGTATCCTATCTTAAAAAAATAGGTGTCAATGTCTAAAGAATTAAATCAAATAAACTTACATATTGCCATTGAAAATAATCAATGTGGGTACTTTTTAAATTACATAAAATCTAGAAATCTCAATATATAAATCTACCTACAAAAATGGACAATATCGTGAAATTGGTAGCATCGTAGCGAACCACAGTTCGATTGTGTAATCATAGAGATGGGCATTGGGCAAACTGCATAAGTCTGTTTAACGATAACCTGTGGATGGATCATCGTCTAGAGATTTGTGTACTATTGATATATAAAATGTGTATATTTTTTCTATTAATTAAATAAATAAATATGAATAACACATTTGAAAAAATATGAAAATATCCTTGACCCTGTAGTGACTTTTTTATTACTAGCTATTTTTTACATAAATTGATTATTGAATTTTACCACTTAGCTAGATTTGAACGATCACACGTAAATACTGGATCCTTAAACACGTAAATACTTAATATTATAAATGCGAAAGTAACTCTGTCAGTCTGTCAGTCTATCAGTCTCTTCTTCACGCTTAAACCACTTAACGGATTTGGATGAAATTTAGCACAAATATAGTTTCCGGATAGCCCACGGGAACGGGATTCATGCGGGTAAAACCCCGGGACTGTCTATCTTCTAAACTACGGAACAGATTTGGGTCGAATTTGATATGAAGATACTTTAGAACTTAACGTAGGACATAAAATAGTTTTTATCCTGAAAATCCTACGGGAACAGGACCTATGCAGGTTAAGAACCCCGGAAATGTCTATCTTCTAAACTAGGGAACAGATTTGAGTGAAATTTGATATGAAGATACTTTGGAACTTAACGTAGGACTTAAAATAGTTTTAATCCTGAAAATCCCATGGGAACGGGACTTATACGGGTAAAACCCCGAAACTGTCTATTTTTTAAACTGGAACAGATCTGGGTGAAATTTCATATGAAGATACCTTGGAACTTAATGTAGTACTTAATTTAGTTCTTATCCTGAAAATCTTACGAGAACGGGAACTATGAGGGTAAAACTCCGGAACTGTCTATGTTCTAAACTACAAAACAGATTTGGGTGAAATTTGATATGAAGATTCTTATCCCGGAAAGATCACGGAAACGGGAAATTTGCAGGTAAGATTCCGGGACTATCTTTCTTTTAAACCACGGAAGAGATTTGGGTGAAATTTGACGTGAAAATACTTTGAAACCTAACGTAAGACATGAAATAGTTCTTATCCTGAAAATTCCACGGGAATGGGAGTTGTGCAGGAAAAACGCCGGAACTTTGTATTAAACCATTTTGAGTGAAATTTGATATGTAGATAGTTTGAGACCCAATTATGTATCTTAAATAGGTCTACAGAAAAGTCCGTGATGGCTTATGTCTATGATAACATACTATATCCAGTTTAATACTTTAAAAAATGGGCAATTATGAAGCGGTAATTGGAAAGCTATTTACACAAATCCTGTATGAATTCTTATTATTTCAAATACGTTAGTTAGCTTGAACATTTCATGAAGATTTTTTTTCCTTAATACCATACAAATAAAATAAATACCTTAGGAGATATAGTAAAATCAAAATAATGTGTCGCGATGATTTCGACCGGGCCGCGCGGGCGCTCCATGAAGCTACACCTCGCGTCCGAGCCGGGAGTTCCGAAAGTTTAAGTAGGTAGTGTATCAATGTATGGTGGAAATTTGTATCCTAAATATGCATACAGAAAAGTCTGTGTTGGTATAATATGACAATATGTTAAAATAACATAATATTATATCCATTTTAATGCTTTAAAAAAATTGCCAATTATAAAGCGGTAATGTAGAAGCTATAATTCCATAAATCCTTATCATCATTATATAATATAAAACAGTCCTCGGCCGCGTGTGTCTGTACGGGATAAACTCATTTTTTTTTAGATTTTCATGCTGTCTTCAACATGACATACAGTAATTCCTGAGACTGGTTATAACTAATAGTATAATATTCACCATTTTGTGTAAATTGATAAATAATATAAGGACAATTATTATTGTAAGAGTCGGAAAATTTTAAGCCACTTGGGAGCTTACATTGAAAACGCTGCCTTTTTTACTTTAGAGATTAACAGCAAAATAAAGTAAAATAATGATCATCATCAGTCCGGATACCTCCGTAATATATTATGTTAACGCGGGCAAAGCTGTGGGCAGCAGCTAGTATTACATAAGGCGGCTTAGAAATGCATAAGTCATAAATGAATAGGTGTTATTTTAATTTTAAAGGTCTTATAAATTATTGCAAAAGCATCTACTTACTTGTAGCAGTACTACTAACTATCGACTTCACAGCATTTACGATGGAATATTAATAACCGAAGCTATTCGAATTGCAACAATATCTAGTTGTTCATTTTAGTTGATCAGTTTTGAAACGCCATCGATAAGTTAAAGCGGTATTCTCGGTGCTCAACGGAATTAAGGTATTAAGAGGATCGGGTATCAAAGTAAACTATATTACTGCCAGCAATATCAGCAAAACACCTCTGGATTTAAACCTTAACCATAAATTTAATACATAAAATTCTTTACAGGTACATGTTTGTGATCTAACACTTGTAAGGAGCTGGATTGATACGGATTTAATTTCATCAGTATATTTAAAAAGTTCCTTAGATAGTTTTGAAATACAAATGGACCTATCGTGATCGCGTTTTCTTAAAATTAAAACTTAATTTGTTGAAGAGCAGATAACCTTCGTAACAATCAAGAAAAAGTAAATTCGCATTCGAAGTGTAGAGTGTTAACAAAATGATAATTTTCTGGTAGTACAACGTCTGTAGTTTCCGCTAGTAAATATATACTTTTTGTTGCATGTTGAAATGACGTATATTTGTGTAGTAATGTATTAATTGTTTTTGAAGTTATACTTCTTTAGGCGCATTAGGGAAAAATGATGAGAGTAATTTTTTACGATACGCGCGCACACCGTCTTGAAAAAAACCTACATCATGAAGTTAGCTATAAAACAATTTTCACATAATGACAGTATAGACGTCAGAAGAAGAAATAGTGTAATTATTCTAAGATATAGTTTTTAACATAACAAATCTTTTGTTGTGGACAATAAAATATTTTTCTTTCTAACTACACAATAAGCAAAAAGGTTACAGTGTAATGAAAATATACTATGTACTTGTATAACTTCTAACGCGTGTACATAAGTACCCACACACTTTTTTTTTTATGGCATTCACCGTATTTGGGTTTGTTGAATGCCTTAATACTATGTTGACCATAGACCTAGAATATACTGTCATATATATGTGTATGATGTTGACAAATACTCAAGTCTGCCTCTGACTAAGCCACAGAAATGTCAGGTCAGCGCTTTGTGATATAATATATTGTATAATACAGTATAGTATATATATACTAGGGTATTTTTTTAAATGTTAGTTGGATTTACAAACTGGCAAACACACCACCTGATGGTAAGTGGTTGACGTCGCCCATGAACATAAACTAGTATACCTGGAACGAGCCCAGGCAACATATTTATGTGTTGCCTATCCTGAGACATAAGATGTTAAGTCTCGGTGCCAGTAATTACACTGCCTGTCTTGCCCTTCTCTCCGAAACACAGCAAAGCTGTTTCACGGGAAAAACAAGCAAGATGGTGGTAACCATGCAGCCGGGAGCGCGGCACAGCGCTTCCTTCCCACCGGTATATCAAATAACACAATTTATATGAATGTAAATCATAAAATATATTTATCAACATTTCTGTAGCTAAATAACTGAAATAGCTTACACTTCCTAGATCGTGGAATACTTCCCATATTATGTAAGATCTTGAATACGATGGGCTGACAGTTTAGCTACGAAGCGCTCGTAGTTCGTTCATTAATATATTAGTGAGTGAGAGATGCTATTTCTATTCTTTTGTTCCTTTTGAATACTTGCATTTCTCTGCCCCCGTATTTAAGAAAACAAGTATTTATTGTATACGAAGCTTTGTCGTTTTAGAACTAGTGCTCCTGCATAGGTCGAAACTCTACTTTTAAATATTGCAATATTATACTTATCTATTAATGTCTTGAAATTATAATATCGCTCTATAGGATATAATGTATAGGGTTTAACAGTATGTTTAATACATGCACGATTTTGTTTTTCGCAGGAAGAGCGCAAATAAATTTAGAATGTCTCTGATATTTGATATGAACATAGAAAATAATGATTTTTCGGGTGCGTAATATGCTAAAAAGCATAACAAAGATTACATTAAACATGTTTATAATATACTAGCAGCGCCCCGCTGTTTCATCCGCGTAGTTTCCATTCCCGTGGAAGTACAGAATGTTATTCTGAAGGCTATGTTAATGTAAAGTTTCATTAAAATCAATTCAATAGTTTTTGTGTGAAAGAGAGAACAAACATACATCCATTCTTACAAACTTTTGCGTTTACAATATTATACTAAGTCTATAACTTTTTTGATACGTTCCCTGTGATATCCGAAGTTTCAACTTTCAAAGCCTTTGTTATATAAGCCTAATGAAAAAATATAGGTTTTCTGGTTGTATTCTATATATAGCCGGGGCTTGCACAAAGCTTGTCTGGTATTTCAAACACTCAATACTAGGGTTTAAAAATACAAGTGAATTTAGTGCTTTGTGTTAGTTTTAGGTTTAGTGTGAAAAATGAATTGTTCGTATCTATCAAAAATTGTATTTTTATCTATCAAACATTCCATTATCAATAAATGCAATTGAATATTCTCTCTGGAAATTCAAAATCAATTCGAAAATTTTATTGGGAGCTGTGCGATGCTTCAAGTTTGACCATTATAGAAAAAAAAAATCGGAAACGGCTCAATGGATTTCTATGAAAATTTGAATACATATGTATGCCCCATTTTGGTATCTAGCAGAGTTTAAAAGATGCATGAGTATAGAAATTTATAAAACCTATAATAGCTACCTAATGGGCATCATTATAAATATGCCATAGCTGAAAGCTATCGTTAAGCAAGCACTGTCGAACTTTCTAGGGCATGGGTACCACCATCTTGCTTATTTCTCCCGTGAAACAGCTTTGCTGTGTTTCGGAGAGAAGGGCAAGACAGGCAGTGTAATTACTGGCACCGAGACTTAACATCTTATGTCTCAGGATAGGCAACACATAAATGAGTTGCCTGAGCTCGTTCCAGGTAAACTAGTTTATGTTCATGGGCGACGTTGACCACTTAACATCAGGTGGCACGTTTGCCAGTTTGCATCCCACACGTTGCCTAGAACCTTATCTATATGACAAAGTTTAATATTACATTTTATGTATGTTCCGTAAAATGTACACGTTTTAGGGTTCCGTAGCCAAATGGCAAAAAACGGAACCCTTATAGATTCGTCATGTCTGTCTGTCTGTCTGTCTGTCCGTCTGTCTGTCCGTCCGTATGTCACAGCCACTTTCTTCCAAAACTATTAAAGCTATACTGTTGAAACTTGGTAAGTAGATGTATTCTGTGAACCGCATTAAGATTTTGACACAAAAGTAGAAAAAAAACAATAAATTTTGGGGGTCCTCATACTTAGAACTAAAACTCAAAAAAAAATTTTTCATCAAACCCATCCATGTGGGGTATATAGATCCATAGGGATAGGTCTTCAAAAATGATATTGAGGTTTGTAGTACCATTTTATTCTAAACTGAACAGTTTGCGCGAGAGACACTTCCAAAGTGGAAAAATGTGTGTCCCCCCTTATAACTTCTAAAATAAGAGAATGATAAATCTAAAAAAAATATATGATGTACATTACCATGCAAACTTCCACCTAAAATTGGTTTCAACAAGATCTAGTAAGTAGTTTTTTTATACGTCATAAATCGTAAATCGCAATTTACCTTTCATTCATCAACTCAAATATTTATATATTAGAGAGAAAAACATTTAATTCCATAAATATAAACCTTAATTTTTGTTAAAGTGTCTTATGTTGTATATTATGTAATGGTACTTTACCCTTTGTGCGTGAGTCCGACTAGCACTTGACCTGTTTTTTATTGACTCTTTATTCCTGAGTAAGACAAAATAACCGAATGAAGTATACGGTATAGTTCGGACGCCATTGTGGAAGTTGGAACCTCTGTAATTTATAAAGTTTGTCAATAGCGCAATAATAACTTTATGACTAGAACAATAATAGAAAATCAAACGAACTTACCTGTAAGTGAAGTTCGATTGTTATTAAACTTCGTGATTCGCCCTTCGAGATTACATATATTTACAAGTAGTACCACATCCCATGTGCTACCATCGTACACACTTTTAGAGCAACGCTAGACAAAGTAAACTTGTTTTCTCCACTGACGCCCTCTATAACAGCCTGCAGACGTCACGTCATACACGTTTCTGTCGTGTACGGCTTTCCTGTTAGCTATTTCGAATCTAAGGGATATTACATTTTAAAAACTAAAGATGTAATTAGGGTCCGGATGGGTTGTAATCTCTCGGGCGAATCACTTCGTTTAATAACAATCGAACTTCACTTACAGGTAAGTTCGTTTGATTTTCTATTAAACTTCGTGATTCGCCCTTCGAGATTACATATATTTACAAGTAGATGTTTAGATAATTACGAAATAGCTAATTACACTTGTAAAAAACACAGTGTGGATATAACAAAAGAATTTTATCAGAAAATATGTTCCATATATTAAAGTGCAATAATCACACTCAATGACATTTATACATTAATATAAGATTAGCGTTACCTGTTGGAAGCCAACCTACAAGAGAGTAAGCAAATGAATGTGATGTATCAGTAGTTACCTCTCTATTGTTAAATTTGGCAAAATGTTTGTAATTTGCCAGTTCCACCGGCTGTTTGTTTTCTAACCTTAGATATTGACACTAAGTCGGGTCGCAGCAGGAGTAGCTGCGTAACCCCTACTGTGGGCACTAAACACTGCTGTGTCAATCCCACTCTCTTGGATCCAACGGCTCAAGTCTGTGAACTGACATACTTAAAAGATTTCGGAATAAATAACAATTTTAGGACTTTTTTTATTACTAATTTTAGGATTTACTATAATTTAAAATTATCTCAGAAGATAATTTTAAATTATAGTATTAGCTAGGCAAATAGTTGTCTCATAATATTATATATAATATACTAAATATATTAAAAACCATATTAAAACATATTAAAATTATTTTTGTAATTTTTTATAATATTTAATAATTTTATTAGCGTTAGTGTTTAAACACGATGGGTCGTAACTAAGGCCAAGTTATATACTAGTTTTATTCAAAGTTTTATTCAAGTATAATTCAAATGATTATTCTTCATTAGGATAATAATAATATAGTATATTATGCGTATTTCCACAGTCTTATGTCCTACGGCATTTTGCTTTGGGGACATGCCGCTGATGTCAATACAATTTTCATACTGCAGAAGCGGGCTATACGGGCTATCTACTGTCTGGGTCCCAGAATATCATTAAGAGAGAAATTTAAAGAAATAGACATTTTGACTGTAGCATCTCAATACATTTTTGTAAACGTGATGTATATTCGCAAAAATATAAATGAATTTGTAAAAAAATGCGATAATCACAATAAAAATACAAGGAACAAACATAAACTTGTTGTGCCATATTTTAGGCTACATAAGGTCAGTAATTCTTTTATAGGTCAATGTATACGCTTCTACAATAGGATCCCAGAAAACGTTCAAAACCTATCGATAAATAAATTTAAAAAAACTGTTAAAGAACGTTTGTGTGGTAAAGGATACTACAAAATAAAAGAATTTATTGAAGATACCACACCTTGGGAATAAGGTGTTTCCTACATGGCTTCTATGTATAATTATATCATATTATGTACCTATATTGTATAATATTGAAAAGATTAGTTTCACTGAGTTTGTTTCGCCGGTTCTTCTCAGTGGACTAGTTTTGGAACCGGTAGTAGAGTCATTTGACGTTCAATAAGCTACTTTGACGTACAACATTGAATAAAAATATTTTTATTTATTTTATTTTATTATAGCCTGCCTAAATAATTTTATACAATTTGTGGGGTCCCAAATTGTGTTATATTTTGGAAACGGAGTGCGTAAATTATACACTCCCTTACAATTTTTTTTTAATTCTTAAGTCGTTTACAATATTTGAGCCTACAATTAGTGTTAAACCCGATTCAGCAGAATTAATGGTCCCATAATTGCTTAAAGAAAGATGATTAATTTGATTAAAAAATGAATTTTATCACAAGCTGACGCGGTATAAAATATCTGCTTGACCATACAAAATTTGTACTGTTGTCTTATACAAAGGAAATATTTATATATGTAATATGATATCCGTAATGGACGTTAACACAACATCGCGTCTGAAAATATCAGAAATCTGCAAAATTTAGTTTTGTGAACATAGGGTACTAAGGCTAACTAAGCCATAATGGTACAACAACGACTCCGACGATTTTGTATTTTTGGTTTTCCAAAATTATTACAAAGTTTTTGTTCCAACTCAGGATCATTCTGATCCTCTGATCTGAACGCGACGGGACTTTGCTTCAGTTTTTTCCTTTCGACCTTTCGTAGGATGCGTAATATATATCTTTTTGTTCCCACTACCTCCAAACTATTCTACTAATATCGTTTAAATAAGGGTACCGAATAACCTTCATCCTATTTATGTAAGATGACCGCAGCGGAAGAAGTGGAGCTGTCAATAATTCTCAATAGAATTTAGTTATTTTCTAAGAGTTTTGAAAAAAAAAAGTATGTAATGTGAAAAATGCCACTTTTAAGTCTTAAGAATGTTGTACGAGACGGGACAGGCAGTACCTCTCTCCATTCGATAATTGCCTGTCTGAATGGGGCTAAAGATTTTATAAATATTATAAATCCATCCGTCGAAATCACTGATGAAATGTTTTGGTAAATTAATATTTTCCGTATTGCCCTATCAATAATCCTATCAAATGGGCAAAGCGTCGCAGTTTACATCTCTTTGAAATTCGAAACTGTTGGTTTGCTATATATACAGAAAACAAGGAGGCAAGCAGAAAAAACCTAAAAAAGATTAACTGACTTGGAATTTTTTCCTTTTTCGAATGTAAATCACAAAATTACGAGTAATTTTTTGTCAGATAATAATTTTGTTTCCATTACTATCACTTATTTGTGTAATAAGAAAATATCTCATACCTATGTAATAGGTAGATAATTAGCCCCGATTAGTTAAACATTGTATAACTGGTCGCATGATTTTTAAAAAATTGAAAGCGCTTATGTTTAAGCCGAATGGTAAAACTTGAAATTCATATATTTCTTAGAAAAAATTGGCATTATAAGATTTAACGCTGTCCTGAAATCTTCAAGTTTGAAGTGTGGCGCAGCTCAGGTATAAAAATTATAAAAATTTTTAAAGTTCAAAATAAATCAATTTTACCATTACACTTTTTTATAATAAATTACACTTCTTAAAATATATCGAAATATATGCGATAGAAGTTGACCAGAACATTCACATATTATCGCACCTAAAGAAGGATTTAACTTCTTATTTCCCTGTCATACATGATATTTTTAGATGTATGAACACAGGTATGATTGCCTAGACTCTAGACCACAGCAGAATGAAAGGGTACACGTAAACCTTGTATCCAAGATAATATCACAGTGTCCCTCGTGATCTGCGCCTATGCCTTTTTAAAGAATGAAAGCGTACCTGCTTGTTGGTGCTGGAGTGGAGTTGTGTCAGGAGCGCTATCTACCGGCGCACAGGCACCGTCGCTCCGCCCTTTGCGCACACCTGCTGTGAAGCTCGGATTCAGTTATGAGGGTTGAGGAGCTGGAGTTGGAGGCGGGCCCCTTTAGTTTAGAGACCTAGAGGTGGATGGCTCATTACGTCTCCTGGATGGTAATGACCTCCTCTTTGCTACTGAAAAAACTTTTTTTTTTTTTTTTGGTATTGGTTTACAAATACATAACACAAAATACGACCAACATTGCTCAGTATTTTTTACTGATTATCGTCATTGTTGCGAGATTAAATAAAATTCATGATGAGGTTAAAATTTTCAGCCACACCGGATATAGTAACATCAGTTGATTTCACTTTTCTTGTAAAATGGCAACCTTTTACATTAACTGCCGCCTTTATTCTTGGGGTTAAGAGTGGATATAGATAGATATTTTCTCTAAGCCCATTTATCATAATATCGGTTCATCGGCTAGCTATGTTTTTATTTATGTCAGGCCCTCATGTATGATAAGCATGATCAATTAAACAGTGTCTAGGTCGCCACCATGGTTCAGGCCTTGTCGTGGCGGTGGGGCTCAGTAACTCAGTATATATCAGTTGTCTGATATTCATGATACAGGCTCTGCCTAGTTTGGGGTCAAATCTCCCAACATATTCATTATTATTATCTGATAAATTATAATTATATGCTTTATAATAATTATTGCTACATACCGTTATATAAACCCACCTTAGTCTAGGATGTTTAGCTCCTAGGTTAGTTTTTGTGATACAGTCTCACGGGCTGTACTCTAAAAAACTTTCAATTAATATCATGACAAACCTCGCGGATTGTGCTCTATAATAATGAGCATCGCTTGAAGATTACGTCACCATGGACGTATAGGGCGGTTTTATTTGTTTTAGTGGGTAATAATCTCTATGATTAAACACCATTGCACATTTAAAAATCGGTATAAAATATACCGATTTTTCAATCGGTACCACTTACCTTCAATTCTATTCTCTGGTATATTATTTTGGAAAATATTCGTGAGCATCTAGGATAGTTTTTATGATACAGTCTCACGGGCTGTACTCTAAAAAACTTTTAAATGTATTCGTGACACAACCTCGCGGATTGTGCTCTAGAATAATATGCATCACTGATAACGACACAACCTTATAGGATGGTTTTACTTGTTTTTGTGGGTAACTCCATTGTACATTGAAAAATCGGTGTATATATTTTTCCATTTATCATCAATATATAATAAAATATTTGTGAGCATCTAGGATAGTTTTTATGATACAGTCTCACGTTCTGTACTCTTAAAAAACTTTAAAATGTATTCACGACAAAATCTCGCATATTATGCTCTAGAATAATATGCATCACTGATAACGACACAACCTTATAGGACGGTTTGATTGTTTTTAGTGTGTAATAATCTTTCACATTAAACTCAATTGTCCATTGAAAAAAAGGCTTTATAAAAATATTTCGATTTAACGTCAATAGTATTCTCTGGTTTGATATTGTGTAAAATATGCGTTAGCCTCAATTATAGTTTTAGAATTATTTGCATCACTTTAAGATAACGACACAACATTATATGAGTTTTATTTGTTTTAATGGGTATAAATCTTTTAGATTAAACTCAATTGAACTTTGAAAATACTATATAAAATATATTTTTCGATTTACCTTCAATTATATTCTCTGGTGTAATATTCTGTAAAATATTCAAGATAGACTCGATATTACGATCTTCCAATTATTTTTCTTATTTTGTAATTCTTGCGTTTTTACAAGCTTCTAAAAACTTTTAAATTTTGATTGATTATAAATTTCACTTTAAAAGGAAAAAATACGTGCACGATGGCCGGCACATAAAACGTGTATGAGGTGACGTCTGCTGACTGTTATAGAGGGCGTCAGTGGAGAAAACAAGTTTACTTTGTCTAGCGTTGCTCTAAAAGTGTGTACGATGGTAGCACATGAGATGTGGTACTACTTGTAAATATATGTAATCTCGAAGGGCGAATCACGAAGTTTAATAAGGTACGGACATAATGTGATGGAATATAATGAACAATAACTGTTTTAATAAAATTAATATTAGATACTTGGATGTCTAAAAATTTAGAAAAATCAAAAGTGCCTGTCAGCCAGCCTGTCAGTTCCTTATCAACAAATTTAACATAAAAAAAGAAGAGGGAGAACATTGGTATATTCCTACCTCTTTGGAATAAACAGTCTGATATTTTTATAAAATTCACAGTCGTATCTTAGTTTTTATAAATAATAATTAAACCGGTGGGGGTATACGCTGTGCCGCGCTCCCGGCTGCATGGGTACTACCATCTTACTTGTTTCTCCCGTGAAACAGCTTTGCTGTGTTTCGGAGAGACTACAAGGGCGAGACAGGTAGTGTTAGGATAGGCAACACATAAATGAGTTGCCTGGGCTCGTTCCAGGTACACTAGTTTATGTTCATAGGCGACGTCGACCACTTACCATCAGGTGGTACGTTTGCCAGTTTGCCTATACAACTAACATAAAAATATATATAAAAAACGACAGTGAATCGAAAGTCGGTGCATTGTTTGTTACTTTAGATGATAAAGAAAAATATTCCGGTACGATAATTTTTTGACCGCTTTCCCTGCCACATCACGGACACAAAAACACTGACGATTAATTTTAATGTTATTATTTAATATGTTAAACAAAATAATTGTTATTGAAATTAATTTATATCCCACAAAAAACAGTTTCACTGTAAAATGTCGCGCCAAGTACACGTCTAACTATATACACGTATAGCAAAAATAAACTAATCTTTACAAAAAATATGAAATAAAAAAACCAAGTACACAAAACCTCTCGGATTAAAAGAAACACTCATTAAAAACTGTGAAAATTGAAAAAACAATTGGTGTAGTATATTTACAAAAAAAAAAGAAAAATTTGCAATCTACAAAAAAATATAAATTAAAAAAAGTAATCATTGTGATTTTCAATAATTGCAAAATTGAAAACAATTTTTGAATCGTATTGGCGCGCGTCATTGAGTACCCCAAATTTTTCCATGGCTAATCTAGAGCTAGGGTAATATTATTCTGTGATCTACAGCCAGGAAATTGGTATGGAAAAGGAGTATAAAAACAACAATTGTTGCAACCCTTCTACGCCATGTAGTTGGCCTCACTAATGATTATTTTGATGTCTTCAATCAAATCTATTAGAATTAAAATTCAAGCACGTACCCATTTCTTTATATATTTCTTATTCCGATTACATTTATACTCATATGAATATGACGCTTTCTTGCCTTTTAATTGAATCAAGAAATAAGGAAATGATTTTATTACTAGTAAGGTAAAGTACCCAGTAACTGCTCAGAACCACCTTTCCACTCTTTTTATTTGTATATCTGCATTTTATAGATATACAAATGCAGAGAGTGGGCAGGTACTGGTTCCTGAGCAGCTACTGGGTACTTTACCTTAGATAATGTTTATTAAATTGTTTTTGAAAATTATAATATTAATGAATGCTTGAGGAACACAAACTTCTCGAACTGATAGTTGACATAATTTATCTTAGTGATATTGTGAAGTCATTTACAATACATCGAAAATGACGCGCGCCAAGTACGTTTAAAAAATTGTTTTCAATTGTAAAATTTGCCACAAAAATTTTCCAATTATTGAAAATCACAATGATTCCTTTTTTTTAATTTATATTTTTTGTAGATTGCAAATTTTTCTTTTTTTTTTTGTAAATATACTACACCAATTGTTTTTTCAATTTTCACAGTTTTTAATGAGTGTTTCTTTTAATCCGAGAGGTTTTGTGTACTTGGTTTTTTTATTTCATATTTTTTGTAAAGATTAAGTTATTTTTGCTATACGTGTATATAGTTAGACGAGTACTTGGCGCGACATTTTACAGTGAAACTGTTTTTTGTGGGATATCTCTTTTTTTTGTAAAGCATATATTCATTAACATAATTACATTTCAAATATTTTAATATTTTAAATATTTATACTTCTTGAGTAATTCATTTCAAATACTTTAAAATTTTAAACTTAAACTTCTTGAGTAATTCGTCAAAATTTTTATTCATAAATTTTCTCAAATAATTTAATAATAAAAGAGGTTAGTACTATTACAATACTTTTACTTAAATGACGCTTGTGACTGACCAGTGACCAATGCAACATCGTCATATTTTTTTAAATGCTATTTTGATTTTCAAAATTAACATAGAGCATGCGTTCCTGTTATTCCTCCTGTTTAAATATTTAGATTGTAAAAGGGAAAGTTAGATACCAGATGGCGCAACATGCAACTTGACCGGCAGTTCAAATCAATAATTAAATTAAAGTAAATTATTATATTTTCTTATCAGTAAATCATGTAATAATAAGCTCAAATATGTAATTAAAAAAATTAATATTTTTTGTTCTTGTCCAATATATGATTCATTATTATTTACCCTAAATTTATTAAGTTATAGTTGCACACTACCATGCCTTCAGAATAAAAAAAAATCAAAACTTTAGATGTATTACTTTCTTTATTGTTTTCTTAAGAATAATTCAAATCCAACTCCATACGAAGAATGTCATAAATTTACTTGATACCAATGTACTTATTATTATGTTTATGGTCGTTTAAGGCCTTTAAATATTCTCCTTTCCAGAAGCTAAAAAAATGTAAAACAGTAAGGAAATAACTTCAAATGAAAATAATTAAAATTTAAGAAATACTACACACATAATGTCTCGCAATTTTTGTTTACAACCAGCTCTTTTCCGCTTAAAGTTTTTTTTTATTGCACGGTCTGTAACAATGGGAAAACAAATTGTATTGACAATAATAAAAGTATGAGAAGTCAGAAATTTGAAGTAAAATTACTTACATAATATCATAATCAATACTGAAATTAACTTGTCTGTCTCTATTTTATCTATTTGATTATTGGAACAAAATATACATCAATCATCAACATATAATGCTATAACAATTTTTACATCATTATTCATTTTTGTAAAAACACATGGCTCTATACGACTCTTTTTGAAACCTAACTCACATAAACATTGCTCCACTCTCTAATACCATGATCTAGATGACTGCTTTAAACCATAAATTGCTTTGTTTAACAATCTTATTCTTATTTGAATCACAATTAATAACTAGTTGAACCTTATAAATGTCCTCTTTAAGAAAACCATTTAAGAATGCTGTTTTAACATCTAAATGAGTGACATCTAAATTTAACTGAACAGATAGTGCGAACAATAATTTCAAAGTAGAATGTCTGACATCTGGTGAGAAAGTCTATTCATAATCAATACCAGGCCTCTGTGTAACCTTGTGCCCTTAGCCACTAAACATGCTCTGTAACATATACTATTATCACTATTTAATTTCCTTTTATATACCCACTTGAACTGTACTAAAGTTTAATCAAAAGGTAATTCACTCACAGGAACCCATGCATCATTTTCTTCAAAAGCTTGCATGCAGCTTTTCCTCTATTGCCTCAATCCACTTGTCTCTTTCTGGGCTCTCCAGAGCTTCATGGACACAGACTGGATTTTTAGTAATATTTGGACTCAACGTTGTACATAGATTTGGAAATCTATAACGCTCTGGCAGCATTTTTATTCACTTAAAAAAAAAGGGGGACCCACCCCCTTTACTAAAAGTAAATGGTACTGGTTCCTCATTTTCTTCTTCAGATTGCTGTCTGTGTATGATATTCCCGTAACTGCTCCATCTTTCATTTTATTCTGGTCATTTATATTCAAATGGCCAATCTCCTATGACACTCTTCACTAATTACTTTTGAAGTAGGAGTAAAAAAACATTGTTTATGTTCCACGACCAACTTATAAACACCATCTTCTTGGTTTTCTACAGCCACCAAACTGTTTTTTATATTGTAAACATAACAGCATTTCTCCTTTAACTCCACATTGTTTCCATTCTTGATAAGTTGACTAATGTAAATCAAGGGTTGGCTATAGTAGAGTATAGCAAAAATGTAATACCAATTTAATTGGTAGGAGATGAAGTCAAGAAACAAACTCCAGCGGCATTTATTATGCGGTTATGTCTAATTTTTAGAGTTTTGACCGAATAAAATCGGTTGAAACTAAATAAAAAAATACATTAAAATCACTTTAAAGCACCACAATTACATAGATAGAAATGGTACATCTCACTTTGTTAAATAATTATGTTATTTCTCGGTAAAATAATTAGACTGTATTATCATTTTTCTTTCCAATTGGCATTTTCTGTTGGAACCGGCTAAGACCTGAGGCCATGCTGCCATATCTGTTGTGTTAACAAAAATATCTTGTCTGTGCTTTGGAGAAACGGCGGAAAATGCCAAAAAGCGCGGTTCTGCCCCTCTAGCCCCCATCAATCAACTATCATTTCCCATTCTATTCACCCAGAACAGTTCACCATAATATTCGCCAACGAATCACATTATATATTACACAGATTAAGTTTTAAAAACAAACACTATAGAAAACCATCAGAACAGTCCTACAATAGAAAACCACTCCAGAACAGTTCTCCGCAATATTCGCCAACCAATCACAATATATACAGTTTTTAAAACAAACACTAGTAAATCACTCAGAATGAACAAAACACAAAATAACAATTAATTAACGGGAAACTGGGAAGAAACGAAGAAGATTGAGCTCTTAACAGAAACGAATATATGAAACAAAAGACGTTTATCAAATAAAAAATATGACAGAAAAAATATATTATACGAAAGACGTTTATCAAATATAAAATATGACAGAAAAAATAAATAAAAGTAAGCTATAGAGAATACAAGAAAAAAAAACGACATACTTAATTTTTAATACAACACCGTATATTGATAACGATAGGCAGCATGGCCTCTAGCCTTTGCCTGTTCCGATAGGATAAAACTAAAAAACAAGCAACCAACTTCGATGTCAAAACTCAAAATTCTCACTGTAACGTCACATAAAATATTTTCTCTAATCCTCTCTAATCGCAAAACGGCGCAAGCAATAATTTTCATGTTTGAAATGTATTAAATAATTGCTGAGACCCAATATTTTTTTTGTAATATGTGTAAAATTCGTAAAAAGAAACTTATTAAAAATAGTGTGAAGTCTTAGTGTTTTGGCAATAATAACAAAATAAAGCCCCAAAAATATGAGGAGGTTATGTTTATATATGTCTCGAGAATATATACACAGTGCCTCACGCCAAAATACTTGGATGTGTTCTTGGCGCTAGACACTAACGTGTCTCCTGATGTCGGACAGATTATTTGACTTGACTTACGTGCACTGATATTAACCTAGAGACAGATTTTTTTACATGTCGAGAGTGAAGCACTCTCAACGCTTTGCTTATGATACGTGTGCATTATAGGGTTAACTATTTGTTTTTTTTTTGTTCCCGCTGGGGAATGCTCTTATGCATACCACCATTTTTTTCTTTAACGTTGGCAAATGCTCTGAAGCATCCCGTGGGGGAGTGGGTCTCCCCGGTGGGTATGTGGGACTCGCTGCGACCGAAGTCGAAGGCGGACGCAGCTCTACCTACTAAAACCCGGCCAGTGCCACAAATGCCGCTTTTGTGAGGTGCCCCGGATCTTTTGAGCAAACCGTACCACAAAAGAACCCCTCCCAACGTCGGGACAGTACAATGGGGTGAGATTCTCAACCTCGCTCATTGTCCCCTTATAAGAGGGGTACAAAAAGCAGCTCCCTCGGCTCAATTTGCTTCGCCCAAGCCCAAGGCTCACCCTATCCTACTGAGCCCCTCCGCCACGACAAGACTTGAACCATGATGGGGACGGAGATTGTCCTAAGCAATACCATACCTACATAAACCTATTGAAATTTCCAATATTTAGGTACAGACTCTTCAGGTAATCTGTTAATTTATTATATTCTGGAACCTAGACTTAATTCTTCTTTTTCAATATTTTTAGTCAAATTTATCTATTATTCACGTTTTTGAGAAAATAGACTTTTAAACCGTTTTATTGGCACCATCTGTCATTTCACATGTTTTGATCCAATTACTCTGTCCTTTACCAACTTTTCTTGCCCTTTAAGATGTCACTATTCATCCATCCATTATTGGGGAAAGCCCAATCCTTCACTCAAGACGAATTTTAGAGTGCAACTCGCTTATTATAATAAAACAATTTTTTACGGATTTTATCGCGGTTTATTAAGATTTTTAAATGCCCGACGTTTCGGATACTTTCCAGCAACCATGTTCATGGGAGAATTGAGGTGTCAGTCCTATAGTATTTATTTTGTGTCCTAACAATACAAAATTATTCGTAACTACCCTATGATACATCAATATTTTAATTCAAATTAGTACCTACTACCAGCAAAAAAACTACGAAAAAGTTATATTTTTTATTCATATATTTTATTATTGTTCCTAGCATTGTTTATAAATAGTACTTTGTCATTTATTGCAATTTTAAATAATTAAATAAAAACATATTGGATATAAATTACAAAGAACCTAAAACTAAAAACCTTAAAAATATAATATAATAACTTAAGTATATTAATAAAAAGGAGTCCCTTTAGGCAAGGTTACGAAGATTTTCACAGCGTTCCCCCTTTGAATTGCTAGACTAATTCTTTGTCCGAAGTAGCTGCCAGCTCTTCGGTCTCCTGTGATGTCGACTAACCTTTTTGTTATTTCCTTAACGAGCCTTAAAGCGCTAGCACCCCACGGACCAAGGGTCGACACCGAATGGGACAAAATCATATTCGGAACCTCTGTATTTGCATATTTTAGCTTTTTCAGCCGCTTCATTATTATATATAAGTATTCCTTTTTTATAATAATATAATGAATTCTATTAATAAATCATTTTTGATAAATTACTAATACATGAATACTTCATTAAAAACGCGTGCAATACAAAAATGCGATCCTCATAAGGATTCGCATCTTGTAATGGATAGCGTGATCTACATTTTGTGTTAACGCCATCTATTGACACATCTAAAAAACTTCTTGTTACACTATACATCTTATATCTTACCTAGGGTCTCAAACTTATCTCCATATCAAATTTCACTCAAATCGGTTTAGTGGTTTAACAAATACACAGTACCGGCGTTTCAGCTGCACAACTCCCGTTCCCGTGGGATTTTCAGGATAGCAACTATTTTAAGTCCTACGTTAAGTTCCAAAGTATCTTCATACCAAATTTCACCCAAATCTGTTCCGTGGTTTAGAAGATAGACAGTCCCGGGTTTTACCCATATAGGTCCGGTTCCCGTGGGATTTTTAGGATAAAAACTATTTAATGTCCTATGTTAATTTTCAAAGTATCTTTATATCAAAAATTTCACCCAAATCTGTTCCGGGGTCCCGGGGTTTTACCCGCATAAATCCCGTTCCCGTAGGATTTCCGGGATAAAAACTATCCTATGTCCTTTCTCGGGTTTCAAGCTATCTTTGTGCCAAATTTCATCTAAATCTCATTATAATGAAACAATTTTTTACGGATTTTATCGCGGTTTATTATGATACATACCCTATGATACATCATTATTAAAATAATGATGTATCATAGGGTAGTTTCGAATAACTTTGTAACATTAGGACATCTGTCACCTCAGTCCTCCCGTGACCATGGTTGCTGTAAAGTATCCGAAACGTCGGGCTTGTAAAAATCTTCATCTAAATCTGTTCAGCGGTTTAGGCGTAAAGAAGAGACAGACAGACAGACAGACAGACAGAGTTACTTTCGCATTTATAATATTAGTAAGATATTTTTAAATGTATACGAATTGTCTTCTTTAAGTTATTACTATAAAATGAATGAATGAATAATAATAATAATAATAATAATATCTATGGACGCTTTCACACCACGTCAATCTGGTCCCGTGGTAAGTTCTCGAGGAACTTGTGTTACGGGTACCAGACAACGGAAATATATTTAATACTTTTATACTATACATATATTTAAGATTTTTATTATATAATACACATATTTAATACACATCCATGACCCAGGAACACAGAAAATATTTTTGTTCCCTGGCGGGATTCGAACCCGCAACCTCCGGGCTTGAGCGCCAACGCGCTTACCACTGAGCCACAGAGGTCGTCTCTCTCGACATGAATGATGATGATGATGATATTTACTGCTCGATACGGCACTTTGATTAAGGCCTATAGGACTAATTTATATTTACCTTCTAACTGAGACCTAGTAACGATGCACAGAGATCGACAAGCCATTAAAATACCCAATCTTTATCACTTAGGTCATAATGATTCTTAAGTTTCATATTAAATGACGTAGCGTACCTTTGCAACTTTTATTTTTCATTGTGTATTTCCCTCACCAGGAGTTAATAAATTTCAAGTAGAAATCCAATAGCTGTGTAAATAAATTTGCCTATTTCAATTTTTATATTCAACGATTTTCACTCAATACAATTTGAGTGGCAAATCACTAAAAGAAAATGCTTTTGTATTATCGAGTATTGATATATTCATTTTCATTACACTCTTACAAAAATTCTAGACTTAAAATATATATTTTTAGAATTATGGACGTAATTAGTGGTTAGCATTATTATGATGTTAATTTATTTAAATTCAGAAAGTATATATGAGAAGAATATTGATACTTACTAGGTGGACCTCCATCTCTGCTTACTTTGTACAACTGTGCTTGATTTGATAATAAAGAATTTGTATTGTATTGTATTTGTATATTTACAGATAAATTAAGATAAAACGATCAACATCTTGTGGTGATTGAGAATAATAATAATGCAAAAAACTTATACTTAGTGTTCTTATTAGTTTATAAACATTAACAAATAATAATCAATCATCGAATATTTTAGGTTTTATTCTATTTTCACATGTCAAGGTTGGGATAGCTGGGAAGACGTATAAGATCTCCGTACAGTAGCCGGTCCGTGTTGGATGCGAGTGTTGCGAGAGTCATGGCGTGAATTGAAGACCTATTACCCTATTTTCAATAGTGGACGGATAAAGGCTAATGATGATGATGAAGTTAGAATAGGGGGTAGAATGACAATCGTTTCACCTAGTGGTAAGTGATGAGCGACATCCACAGATACCCGCTACATCATTAGCAGTTGCGTTGCCGGCATTTCAAATATAAGTATGCTCTTTGTATGTATAAACCAAAAATGAATTCACCAAAGATTAAACTAAAATAAAGTTCCAGTATATCACTAATAATTAAGAGTAAGTCATGTATAAAAAATATAAGTAAGTTACTTTATTTTATTTTAATTTTAAACGAATCATTTCATAATTTATTTTATAAATAACTTTATTGCATGGAAACTGTTATCTCATCTAGGCTTAGCGCGGGCTTTGAGGGCTTAGTGGAACAAATTCAAGAACTTATTATTTTACTTGAAGATACTGAAATTTCGAAGTGATAGAAAATTACCTTTCACTTTGAGCTCAGTTCACGGAAATCAATACTTAGGCAACTTCTCTTAACTTCATTGCTAACAACTAACTTAGACGAATTTGCTCCTTGATAAGATTTTAGCCGATAGCTAAGCTTCTTTGATTGTGATACTACTGTGTGATAATGATGTATCATTTGATACTACATCAAATGATTATGTTGTAATTTGAGAGTGTATTATTTAAATAAATTATTGAATAAATATGGTGGATATTTAGATTATTTAGGTAGGGGATAAAGATCTACTACTACGTATATTGGTATGTGGTTTGCTCAGCTTGGAAGATGGCGGGTGCCAAGCCCACATATGATAAGTTTGTACCGAGTTATGGATGAGTTACATTTTATGTGTATCTACAAAACATAATCTTAAATTTATATCTTACAAGTTCTTAGCTTACCCGGGATATAGTAACTTGGTGCGAACGTTAGTAAATATTTTTTTATTATATTCAACAACCGCATAACGATACGCAATCGCTGTAACATGGTAAAAAGACGCGTTATTTGAATCATCCTCATAATCATCGTCACCATCATCATCATCATCAGCCTTTTCCGTCCACTTTTTTCAAGGTCCGATAAGTCTGTTAATACTGCGGTTAATGCGTATAAAAAACCGGCCAAGTGCTAGTCGGACTCGCGCACAAAGGGTTCCGTACCATTACATAATATAGAACATTAGACTCTTTAAAAAAAAAAAAACCGTGTGAGCCGTCACGGGACGCCTGGCAGATGTGAAACATCGACATTATTTTGTAAAAGTAATATGCATATAATATGTAATATCGTATAGCGTGGCGACGCGTCGCCACGGCATGCGTCGCCACGCCAGAAATCGGTTTTACGTGCGGCTATAGATGTTTCACATCAAAAGATAGTTTATGTTTATGAAATTAAATGTTCTTTTATATTTAAGTTTATTGAATGAAAGGTAAATTGCGGTTTACGATTTATGACGTATAAAAAAAACTTGACTTGAAACATGCCAGAAAACCATGGAGGGAAGTATTCTTATTTTATTCTCTTGAAAAACCAAAAGTCATAGATACGTTAACCCACTGCAAAAAATTTAAGTGGAAATGGGCCGGTCATTTTGCACGTCAGGACAAAGAAAGATGGGCTAGAAAAATTACTACATGGGTGGGCCCTCCCGGGAAAAGACAGAGAGGCAGGCCAATGGAAAAATGGGAAGATTAACTCAATAAGATTGCAATAAAGATTGGATCAAAATAGCCCAAGACAGGGAAAAATGGAGAGAGAGATGGAGGAGGCCTATACTCGTAGAGAGGTCCTTCATTAAAAACAGAAAAATCAATATTAATGATAACTTTTTAGAAATTATTATAATAAGTACTTAAAACTAACCTTTTTTAAATTTACTACTTGCTTTTTACTTTATTTCTTTTATCTTGAAATATGGTGTATTCTAAACTAAATTAAGTTATATTAAGTTAGTTTTAACGAAGCGTTAAAACTAACTTTAAAACAAACGTAAATTAAGGAAATAAAAGGCTTTATTATTATTATTAAGAAAAAACTACTTACTAGATTTCGTTCAAACCAATTATCGGTGGAAGTTTGCATGGTAATGTACATCATATATTTTTTTTGTTTTATAATTCTCTTATTTTAGAAGTTACGGGGGGGGGGGGGGGAAGTTACACTTTTTACCACTTTGGAAGTGTCCCTCGCGCAATCTATTCAATTTTGAAAAAAAAAATGGTAATAGAAACCTCAATATTATCATTTTTGAAAACCTATTCATAAATACCCCACACGCATGCATGGGTTTGATGAAAAAAAAAAAATTTTTGAGTTTCAGTTTTAAGTATGGGGACCCCAAAATTTATTGTTTTTTTTTCTATTATTGTGTCAAAATCTTAATGCGGTTCATAGAATACATCTACTTACCAAGTTTCAACAGTATAGCTCTTATAGTTACGGAAGAAAGTGGCTGTGACGTACGGACGGACAGACAGACGGACAGACAGACAGACAGACAGACAGACATGACGAATCTATAAGGGTTCCGTTTTTTGCCATTTGGCTACGGAACCCTAAAAAGCGTAACAATAACATGGCAATCGACCAAACCAATTACCAGATTACTGGTGATTGCCCGAAAACACACGCCGTGTGGATGGCCATCGATCAGATTGCTTGTAATGTAATCTCGCAATTACTTAATCAATTAAATAAATGTGTAACTATAACAACATCGTATGAACGAGAACTATTGATTACGATAATTGATGGCGTTATTGATTATTTAATTGCTTCGCTATTGCTATATTAATATCTACGGTGTTTGTAATATATCCAATTATTCCTGTCGTTCACGAGTGGATGTAAACGTCAAGAATGTGAGACTCTTAAATGAAAGCAAAGTTTTATGAAAAAAATAATCTATCTAATTTTATTTACTAAAATAGGCAACATCACATTATTTAATATGTTAAATTATATATAAATTAACAATAATCCCGCGAAACACGCAGTCTCTAGAGCAATGTGTGAGTGCACGCATAAGCATGCATAGAGCACCGCCCTCCTTTCCCACACTGCATATGCATGCAAGTGTACGCACACTTGCATGCACCATCACCACATACCATAATAAAAGACTTCTCTATTGTCTCCTTCTCTCTCTCTCTCCCTCTCTCTCTATCACAATTTTTTTTGCTAGCCTATTCTGTCACCGCCGGCCAGCCAGCCTGTTGTCACGCCATCTTTATCGGGGCCGGCCTCGGCGACGTCGTCCATTTTCTGGCACAATGTGGTGATATTTACCCAGCGGTCGGAGTGCTGACGTGACGTGCCCAGTCCCATTTCAGCTTAGCAGTTTTGATGCCCACGTCAGTTATGCCCGTTAATGAGCGCATTCTGGTGTTTCGCACTCTGTCTGTTCTTTTTATGCCCAAGATACTGCGCTCCATAGCTCTTTGGCAAACCCCGAGACGGAACTTCTGCGACTCGGTCAGTGATCAGGTCTGAGCACCGTAGGTTAAGATGGGGAGGATCCACATGTCGAAAAGCCTTCGCTGCAGGGAGATTGGTAGGTATATTACTTTACTAATGAAAAATTTTTGTTTACAGAACCGCGGCCTGGCGAGTATGCTGAATTCACGGGCACTCCGATATCCGAACGCTCGGCTGCTGAAACAGAAGCTGCTCACGATCTCCTGTCGCTCTCTCAAAGTCTGCCCCCGCTCCCCCCGCCTGCCGTAGTCACTGTCCTCCAAACTCCAGAACCTCCACTGCCACCGCCGCCACCGCCGCCACCGTCGCCACCGCCGCCGCCAAACCCTCCAGTAGTACCCGTCTACACGTACACTATCCAACCAACCAACATATACATCATCACCGATGAACCCCCCGACCCGCTTTACCAGACGATGCCAATGCAGGCAGTAGCTAACCTCCCACCGTTCGAATATACGGTCGAGCCTCAAGTAAGTTACGTCGCATATCAACCCATGCCGGACCCTCAACCATCAACGATCCCGATGTCTCTAGCGTGTGTCGCGGTGCCGGTCGCCGAACCTACAATAATAATACAAGATTTTCCGGTACCGCAGCAAACACAATACAACAGCGTCAACTGCCAGGCACCAAAGAGAAATGTAGAAAATAAATGTCTCAGGCCTAGAGAGAAAGGTGTAAAATTCGGTTGTACGGAGTGTGGCAAGCGATACGCAACTTCTTCTAACTTGTCGCGGCACAAACAAACTCATCGCAGTCTTGACTCCGTAGCGGCGAAGCGTTGCGAAGACTGCGGTAAGGCGTACGTGTCTATGCCGGCCCTGGCAATGCACATTCTGACGCATCGAATGGGGCACGTTTGCGGTGTTTGCGGGAAACAATTTTCGCGACCGTGGTTGCTTCGCGGGCACTTGCGTTCGCACACTGGCGAAAGGCCTTACGATTGTCCCATATCTGGCTGTGGCAGAGCATTCGCAGATCGGTCAAACTTGCGTGCACATCTCCAAACTCACTCGTCGGACAAAAATTTTGAATGTACAAAATGCCGCAAGACCTTCGCTCTAAAGAGCTATCTCACCAAACACCAGGAGACTACTTGCACGCGCGCCGACAACGAGTAAAGATCCCGTCTACGTATCCATTGCAACGAATGATTTCTCTATGAACTTCTTTACACCTTTATATTGGAAAAAGATTTTTATAGCATAGCTTGTCGTTGTTCCGGCGGTGTTAAAAAAATAAGCAATAATAGCGTACCTAAAATAGTTATGGCTCTTTCCATAATATAAAATATTAATAAATGGTATTTTTTCAATTATAAATGATTCCGCTTACGGACGAATATAATGATGTCAATTTATGGCAGGAGCCTATAATGTTGCTGTGTATGGTATATTATATAAATTGTAGAATATTGATGTATGGTAAGTTATTGGCACAGAGTTGTGCGACGTTTTAGATAGTAGTTACGGTGATACGTAGAGACTTAATGAAACCGTCGAGCTGTGGTACAAAGAGAGCAATAAAGTAAAGTGAGTAGAAGACATTGATAGGAGCACGAATAGCGTGCGACGCGTAGTGAGTAGCGAATGACTCTCTGGGCGGCGTCGCGGAAGGACCAAACTGAATCCCGGCGGCCCAGCCACCGCGCCTCGCTACGCCTGTACTAGAGGTACAGTCGTACGAATCAATGATTCAATATGAATTAACACCACACCTGCCCCCGGTGCGAGGGCCGGGGATCTTTAACAACCATTGAAAATTTAATAACGAAGCTCTAGTATTAGCTATAGGTGTATATAATTATGTTTTTATTACATTCAATTGAGTTATTACTATAAAACTAAAATTACGTAAATAACAAAACTTATTTTACTTTCAACACAATTTGCGATTTATAGTCACTAAATTATTAATATTTTTGGTTTAAAAATATAATTCACATCCTAATATTATTTGCTTTTAGAATCTATTTTTCTTTTAGATACAAATTTGTGTGTAATTAGTGACTAAGTTTTTTATGTGTAAATTAGAAATTGTGCAATAAAAGTTAATATTTAGAAAACGTGTGACTCAAAGAGACGTATTTTTGTATAAGCCACATTTAAGTAAAACTTAAAAGTCAATATTTGTGATGTTTCTGTTTGAGTAAAAATATTAGGTTAGTGATTACGTAAGTTTTGGGGTAGATATAGTATAATATAACATAGAAAGGTAGTATTTCGTAGTAAGCTGAGACTTAAGTCTAATGCATAAGCGATTAGTGAGCAAAAAATCTTAAAAAATAATCGCTACACTTAAGCATAAACAAGTAAGCACAGCGTGATATAAATTTAAGTAGTATTTATTAATACTTTTAAATATCACTTACGTTTAGGCATTTTTAGACCTTTTCTAACATAGATTTGATAGATGTTTCTTTTTAATTGTACGTCCATAGCTTTCGTTTTATAACACCAATTTGATAGCGAAATATTCTAAGGCAACGGAGCTTAACACATTATTAATATTTAAAACAATAAGGTATAAATTTGTTACAATAAAATAATCTCAAAAGTACGACAATTCAACGAAATTTAAATAATGACAAAAAGCTTTATTCGGGTTAATCTTTAAAATCTATTATTGTATATTACTTTCTTAATGCATACAAAATATAAGACAAAAATTACGAGATGATTATTTACTATAAATTAATTTATAAAATTATTCAGTCGGTCTGACTTCAATACCGCCAACATAATATTGCATGTATCCAATATTAGACATAGGTTAAGTGTAAAGAGTCATGCGAATGTATATAAAGTAAATTAAACTTCATCTTGTTACTATCGCTTGGGATAATTTCGATGCTTTTAGTATAGCTTCGATATAGGTATATTATGTTTTGTTCTTCAATAATTTAAATATCAAAAGTATTTCTCTTCGGCCTACTTGCGTATATGAAAAATATAATAATTATATATACATGAATCTCTAGTCTATTAAAAGCTTTAATTATATTTTATGAATCATACGTAAAGTTTTATTACAAGCATTTATTACGATCGATACTTTATAACTTAAGTCAATTTAATTAATTTGTCAATTGATTTTACAAATGTTTCAGCGTGTGTAGTTTAAGAATAAAAATAACGTTATTTTATGTTAAGGAAAAATGGTGGTCAATTTTTAGGTGCAGTTTGGTGATTCAACGGACGGTGTAAGCTATTATAAAATGCATATAACATTGATGGTAAATTGCTGAATAATAAGACTGATAGAGACGGTTTTGATATTATATCAAAGATAAAATTAAGAGTTGGATTAATCAACTCCTTTCATCGAGACAAGTCTTCCAAACTTCGAGTCGCTAAACACGAAGGATGTGCTATAGCGACGCGGCTAAATTATTGAGCTGTCTCTTCTTTCCTTTTAAAAGTTTAAACAAAGAACCGTTGTGTACTCATTGTAATATGGATTTCGTTAAATGCATACTCTAATAAAAACATATTATTTAAAAACCATGAAAATTAATATCGCTTAGTTAATGATAAGTAGTTTAGGACGTTATGAGCGAACAGGTGAACATACAAACAAACATACGTACATACCATAGGTTAAAATCATAGCCCTCCTATTTGCTTCGTCGTAGTCGAATAAAAATATGTATATGTTTGTGTTGTTGTTTGTATAGGTATGTTTAAACTTGAAAAGAAACCACTCACGAGTATTCGGAGGAATCGCAACGTTTCAACAATTTTCTGAATATTTTACGTTGGAGATGGAAACTTAAATCGAAACATGAAATTCCTTTTCACTAGTATAGGTAAAGCGAGCGATGCATAGCAATTCAACTAAATGCGACGAAACAAGCGAAAAGCTTGATAACCGGTTTCACAACGGTTTCCGCGATGTCATTTAATATAAACATTTTTGATTATAACCTCTCTTATTACGCTTATTTCAAAATTACAATCAAACTAGTCATAATTTGTATTTGATTTAAAAAAAACAGTATTTAGTATTTACGTTTGATCTCAATAACATAGTTTTCGGTAATTTTACCAAAGTGACTTTGCACTAATACAATGTTATTTTATGTTTTAATATAAAATATATTTAATACTAGCTTGTGCCCGCGACTTCGTCTGCGCAGCATAAGATTTTAGTTTTTTTTCATAAAAAGTATCTTGTGTTACTACCTCCAAGAATATGTGTACAACGTTTCATGATGATCGCTTAAGTAATTTTCGCGTGAAAGCGTAACAAACAAACTTACTTTCATATTTATAATATCAGTATAATGTCTACACTGATATAACAACAATGATACCAAAGATTATATTTTGTAAGATCGGATTTTTATCCCTATTTCATTATACTTAAAAGAAAATGATTCCTTTGAGTAATTCGCTGCTAGTTTCTATTAATTCAGTGTTGTGTCTAGGGTGAAATAACTGTTCTGGATTTATTTTTTATTAAGGATTGTATGTCATCACTTGGTTGGTTGTAATAATACAACTTTAATAACATGTATAGTATTAAGTATCTATGGTAATGTGTCTATTATGAGCCACCTATGTCAACTTTATATTAATGTAAGAGAAACAAAAGCAATACTGTCTGTACAATTGTCTTAGATTTTACGAAACAACTATATTTTAACTTTTAGAAACATAAAATTACACTAATATTATATAGAATTTGATTTTAATTCCTAATCAACTTTTTGATATAAGAAATTTAACGTAAGCGTTGTTTTATGTATAAGCTTTTGAAATAAAATTTATTAATTATTACGGCTTGATCTAATATACCTATTTCAAGCAGTCGGCTTAATTTAGATTTTTATCGATTTAATTTCGTTATCTCAAGGAGACAATGTCTACGAAAAGTTTTACTTCTCTCATTTAAATAAGTCGAGAACAAAAAATATAAATATGTGAGTTACGATTTTAGTTCAATGCCATTATATTTATGTGAAACTATAATTTAAGAATTTTGTTCATTTATTTAATATATTACTTATAATAATGTTGACTTATTTAATATATTACTTATAATAATGTTGATAATATTAATTTTAGGTTGTATCCTACTAAAAAAATACATTGTAATTTTGCTTCTAGTGTATTTGATTATTGTCCATTTGAATTTTCGATTTCTGACAGTAACATTTCATGTTCTATACATTTTGACAATATCGTAATCTGATTTAAATTAACTAAAAGTGCTTAGCGACGTAAGTATTGAAATTCAAAATTATTTATAATTAAGTAAATATAAAATAATAATAATAATAATTGGGTTATAATTATTTTGTTCTAAATGTAAAAAGAAATATTAATAGTATTTCTTAATTGATTCTTACTAAAAGTATTACCTAAACAGCTTTGAGTTGTTGGCTTTAGAAAAAAAAAATAGTTATCTGTGAATGACTTTCTAGAGGTGCGGGTCAGTATGAGCTAAGCAAAATAAACAAGTTTTTGATACGTATAATAGTCTGCCTGCAATATTTTATTATTAGTATACGAAAATAATATGGTTATGTCACATATTTTCAGTTGAATGTAATTATTTTTTTTACTAAAAATTTTTTGTCTGTTGCTACAAAAAAATGATATCTCTCTATAAAAATTATAATTTTGTTTTAAATTAACGTAAACACATGATCTGACATAGATATATTAAAAATAGAAGTTGCATGCTAAGTGTAGGTAAGGACGTAAAAGTAGTATTTCATAAAAATGTAGTAAGACTGATGAGATGAAAATATCAAAGGCACTCAGTATTTAATAAAAGTAGTCACATAACGTGTAAGGAGAATTTTAGCTTGAAACTAAATATAATTTCCGTTTTGCTTGAAAATTACGACACAAAGTTAGCGAGTTGTCGTCGCAATCTAATATTTTTTATGAGAATATTAATATTAAGATCAAAGAAAACTTTACCATTTTATCGTATCAGTGCTCATCATTACATGTATAGTATGATCATAGCAAACAGAACCTTTTTTGAACTTTATAGAAAATAAGAGAAACGTGTTTTTGTTTTTATAACTCTTTATTTACCAGTTTTAACTTTGTCAATATAAATAGTCAAAAGTAGAGGCAAAATTATGCAAATTCTATAAGTTGTCGCTTTTGAAATGGCTGATTTTAATAAAACAAAATGTAACGAATGGTTGTACTATATACTATTAATAACACATACAAACAGCGATATGTAATTTCCAAGTATTTAGCAAATAAGTTTAACATATTAATATTTACTTAAGCATATTAAATTAAGTCCCCGTGCATTTTTCTTTTTTCCTTTCGTATAACTTTTTAAATTCACACAAAATTGATCTGGATATCAAGTACAACGAAATTATTAAATTTATAAGGACATGCCCATATTCTTACACATTTTTATTAATTATGTCGGCTTACTTTCGTACAGTATATTCAATTTAAAATACAACGATATAGTGCTGGGAAAGAGAGAAGTCACAAAACTTTTATTATAAATTAAAATTAATTATAGCTAATATATTATGTATTCTCTACGCCAGTTACTATTCAATAATGATTTAAATTATTACAAAATCTATGAAATAATCGGATCGTATTTGTTACAGCGAAAGTAGAGTAAAAAAGAACATTTTTATGTAATGTTTTATACAAAAATCTAAACCGTATGATATTTGTAGAAATTGTATGGCGAATTTGGAAGATTATAAAATTTTATACGCAGTATATTTTCTTTTTATTATTATTAATATAAATTAAATTAAAGTAAACGCATATTTAAAATGTTTTTATAAAAACCAAAAGCAATAATGTATACAAAGTATTATCTATAATATCAATAATCTAGCACTATACGTGTCTTTAATGTTAAGAAATTTACATACTAAATTAAATTCGAGTCGAGTAAAATTGTATTTCCATGATCACGTTAGCAAATAAGTGTTTAAAATAAATATACAAACTTATACGTACCTTAGCAGTTGCTTTGTCCCCACTTATTAAGCTAAACTTTGCTTATGTAAATCCATCAGTTTCACTAAATTGTCTCTTTAATAATTTAGATTTAAGTTAAGAATTTAGTTTAAGCTTAAAATACTGCACTTACGTAGAGATAGCACTTAGAATAAACTCAACGACAGAGGCGACCTTGAATGCGAAAATATTATAATTTATGAACTCAACACGGACATATTTTTAGGTCACATTTACGTACGAAAAATATGTTTAACGCTTTAATGAGCTAAGATGTTTTCCTCACAACTCGTTCGAGTTAATAACAATGTAATGGTGCTCAAGTCTGTTTTTGAGCACGTTGATGTGAATTATCATGCAAGTGGACCTCAGAATTTTCAATGTGAAAAATTATGAAATTAACTGTGAATTTGAGTTATATTTAAAATGCTTTATAATGTTTACATATTGCAAGTATTTAAATAGAAATTGAAAGCGTCCGCTTATTATCCGATAAGCGGATATTTCACAAATTCCATTTATATACGGTAATTGACGTCATTCATTCATATTTTAGGGTACAACTCATTCATTCGGTTCACACTCTCACTCACGAATGACAGTGATATTTGTAAAGCCTGCAACGCACCTATCACTTACCAGCAGGAAACGACTGTCCGTTTGATCCCACTTCTATAAAAAAATTAGTAGATTAGTAAAAAATATTGTATAATTTAATTCAAATCAATGTTTCGATTGTTCATATGTAAGGATGCCTCTGGCTTGGTATTGTGTAACAGCAGTCATACTCATTACTGCTTATTACAAGACCTAATGTAACATTAGAAGAGAAGTGTTTAAATAAATAAAAAACGCTATTGGTGTGTTTTATTTATTGTGTCCCGAGTGTGTCCCAAATTAACCTATAACTAAATTATTTTCGTCGGCCTTTGTAGAACTGCTACACAGAAGATGCTTTTTAAATACCTTTAAAACGTGCCATGTAAGGCAACAAAACATTTTGAGTATATGGGCTCCGTACACGGGTTTTATTGCTTACCCCGAAGTCGTAAACTTTAAGCTCTTTATAGAGGAACGTTAGACAACCCATACTGATAACTCTCTTCGATTAAGTTTAAGTTTTGGACCTTAAGGAATAATCCTTACACAATAGAAATAGGTTCGGTAAATTTGTTATAAAATAAAAAAATAAACCCTACATTTTACTATAAATTATAAAACCCTTTTAGTTATAAGCATTTCTTAAAAATATATAAAAATGTAATCATTATGCTACGTATACATTATGTTACGTACACGTGTCGCTAGCGTGTAGTAAGTAATGCATGCGGGGGCATGTAGCGTGCAGCGCGGGCCGTGATGTTTCCACTGGTTGATTGCGAGTCGCGTGGGGTCGCGGCTGGCTGGTCGCTCCCGCTCCGCAGGTGTCGCTCCAACTTGGTGACGGGCAAAGTTTGTTCGGTGGAGCAACAGCCACCCGCCGCCCACATCGATCGAAGTGCCGGCGCGCGCACCACCCCGCATCCAATATATACCGTGAACCGCGCGAACGACCCTCACAACGCAAGAGGACGCGTGATCGCCCATTACGCCGCTCGCCTGGGGCGCCGCTCTTTCTCTTTTCTCTCTTTTTCTCTGTTCGTCTGTTTCTCGCTGATGCGGTCGCGCTGAGGCCGATGCGGGCGCCGCCATGCCGCGCTGCCTCATGGCCAAGAAGTGGAAGGTGGCTCCTGCGACGGAGCTTGCCGACGAGTCGGATGAAGAGATCGACGTGGTCGGCGAGGGGCGCGGTCGAAGCCCCGCGCCCGCCGCCACCGCACCGGGACCTTCGCCTCGTGATCCTGAGCCAACACTCCTCTATAATGGTAAGCACTTACTCTCACTCTCATTTACTCTGTACTATGACTTTAATGCTGACGAGGATGCAGGTATGGTATTAGAATCTAATATGACAACTATATTTATATCAACATATTTTTTGCTGCTGCTGCTGCTGCTTACTCATGAAGTAAGTTTTAAACATGTCTGAAGAAGGTAATAAATAGAGAAGATGCATAAACAACAGGACATAAACGTGTTCCAGGCATTGTTATTACGATCTAAGAAGGTAAAACACTAGTCAAAACATTGATCCACAATAGAACCATAATGCTTCTTACAAATCAATATTATCAATATTTATTACTTTTAAGCTTTAAGCCGTATGCGATTGCTTTATTTTCGCGAATTTTATATTATCACTTCATGTTATGCTATGCGCATGCGAGGTGTATCTGTATATATATAACATAACTGCGTAATTATATACGGCAAATAAATAAACAATATTAACAGTGATTACACAATATAAAATCGCAAATGACATAGTTTTTATCGACACAGACAAGCAATAAGCAATAGTCAAAGATGTGTTTGAATTGGTCGTAAACTTTATTCCAACTATAATCTTTTATGATTGTATGAAGTTTATGAGATTCCTATAATTTTTATGCCGTATAAAATTGACCTTGTTTACCTTATTTGTAATAGACGTCGACGTTTATCCAAATTGACAGATTGATTATATATTGCTAACAGGTAACTGAAATATATATTGTAATTATCTATAATAAATAGAAGTTAAAATCGGCTTGTGGTATTTTTCGGGCTAGTTCAAAATTAATTCGAATGACAAGATGTATACACGAATGCGCTAGGTACGTATACCGTATATTATACATAACATCATCGCGCATATAACCTAATGGAGTAGTAATAAGAGTTCCGAAACTCGTCAGTGATATGTCACTGATGTAATAGCAATTCAACCAACCAGTGATCTATATGTACGTCCCATCGGCCAATCATCCATCAATGGCAATCAGTCGGCCAATCAGAGCGCAGAACCGGCGCAGCGTCGCAGCACACATTTTGCGGAATTTGTATTTATACAAAACACCATCACTAATCAATTCCGGTTATGTGCTCGATGGACGTTGTTTAATGGTACGAATAGTCAATGTCTACTTTAAGTGAGAGAAGCTTTATGTGATATATATCTATACAACTTTGGGTATTTTAGGTATATAGATAACGACTGATCATCATTATTATAGACTAAAACTATAAAATATAACTATTTTCTGATGATAGATAGTTGTATGATCTAACATAGATACTATAGTTATAGTATCTATGTG
Organism: Helleia helle; assembly: GCA_963853865.1. Taxonomy (NCBI): domain Eukaryota; kingdom Metazoa; phylum Arthropoda; class Insecta; order Lepidoptera; family Lycaenidae; genus Helleia; species Helleia helle. Next base: position 16,154,526 of record OY971420.1, read on the forward strand.
TATATATATATATATATATATATATATATATATATATATATATCGTATATAGATAGTTATCTATATACGATATAGAATCAGCAAAAATATTACGTATAAAATAGAATACTACAGTGGTCCTGTTCTTTGTGTTCGGGTTGATAATGATGAGGACTGTATAACCACATAACATTTTTCAAATTTTTTTCACCTCACATTATGTTCCTTTGTATTAATTTTTAACTGTTGTTTAGTCCAAATCGACGCCGGGAGGCCGTGGGGTCGCAGACTTCACGGTTGGCGGGGGCAACCCCCCAATTTAACAAACCAAAAGTGAGCCAAATCGACTCACACTAATCCGATGTTGCATTAGGGCCTTTGGGCCGTTACCATAGATCATTCCGAAAAAAAAGAAAGTTGTTAAGAACATTTTGTTTAGGTCCGTTTAGGTCCGTTTAGGTAACAAAATAAAAATTGTATAAAATACATTTGCATAACACAAAACGTCATTAGAATTACATGTTAATTGGTTGCGGGATCCAGTAACAACTAGCTAGTGTCTAATTTGGACGCGTGTTTTCGTAAACAACTAATTATAAGAGCTACTTATGCTTATCGTCTAGGTTTTTATAACATACTAGCTGTTGCCCGCAGTTTCGTCCACGTTAACTTAGATTTACAGTCGTATATGGATTGATGATGATTATTTTTATAGCCTAAGTTACTCCTTAAAACATCAGCTATCTGTCAGTGAAAGTCCCGTCAAAATCAGCTCAGCCGTTTCCGAGATTAGCCGGAACAAACAGACAGACATACAAAAATTGTAAAAATTACTCTTTTGGTATATGTACCGTATATACATCCACATGCATTTAGTAAAAGCCGGTTATTTTAATATTACAAACAGACACCCCAATTTTATTTATCTGTATAGATTTTAATACTGAAAACTAGATGACCCAACAGACAACAATGCTGTCTTAGATTTTGTCTCTTTAAATAATGCAAATGTATTGTCCTTATCTAAATATTTTCACAACTGGTTTATCCAAATAAAAACCACAAGAAATTAAATGAAAATACCTGTATCAATTACAGATAATCCGAACCCACTCAGAAAACGTTCAAATGACCCAAAAAAATCTATAAATGGTGAATAGTAATTCGACCTCGTTTTAATAACAGATTAAATAAAACTATGTTTAGTTAAGAATCTCAGAGACTTAAATTATATTTAATGGTGTAAAATATAGACAAGCGAGTTCAGGAATCTTACGTAATTTAAAGTGGTTGAAAGCACTGAGGAATTTTCACACAAAGAGACGGTCCCGGAATCTACCAACAATTTTGGTTGCATTACAATTGGATGTTTACAGGTGGTTAGTCTTGAGGCATCGAGATGGATAGGTAGTTATAGAAATCAAATCCAATCTTCAAATATTTGCCATCAACATTAGTGGTGCCTCCACTGTTTGTTTGTGAATGATTTCGATCTAGTCTGATTAATTAAAATCAACTCCTGGCCCTATCCTGATGTTCATGGACGTTGGACATTGGACAACATTCATGTAAGACAAGTTTATTTACTGTCAGGCCCTGGTCACTCCTCTACCACTTTTTTACATAGTTCAGGGTTCATAGTATCTTTATCGAGCGCCAAGACAGATTTTGTAGCCAATACCTGTAGAGCTAGCACGCGCGCACGACAAAATTTTGTCTACGCCTTTTCTCGTATTATTTCATATAAGTAATACGAGAAAAGGAGTAGACAAAATTTTGTCGTGCGCGCATGCTAGCGTTACAGGATTTGGTTCAATAACGGCACTCCAAATGAAAGAAAGTAACTCTTAAAACGTCGCTCGTCGTCGCGTCGTATTAAAAGAAATGCCTCATAAATTTCAACATACAGACAAATTAAGGCGTACATGCAGTCCTCGCACGAGACATGTAGCTAAGAACATTAAAGGTGCTTAGACTTCATTAAAATTGTAGTGTTATAGTAGAGGAAATCTACATCGGAGATTTTCAGACTGAACAATGCGCTTAAGAACAGCTGGTGTGGCTTAGAACGGTATTAAATCCTTTTGTTCTATTAGCAACTCGTATTAGTTTCGAGAAGTATAGGAACGAAGATAATACGTATAACTACATAAAGTAAAACTATTATTTTAGTATTCTCTGCCTGTGTCTTTGCCATTTTTTTTCCTTTTACGCCGGAAATTGCTCTAAGGCATCCCGCCTGTAGAGTGGGTCTTTCCAGGTGGGTATGTGGGACTCGCTGCGCCTGAAAGATGGTAAATGAACGCAGCTCTACCCACTAAAACCCGGCGAGTGCCACCAGTGCTGCCTTAGTGAGGTGCCCCGGATCTGTTAAGCTAACAGGGCACCTCGACGACTAGTCAGACCTGCAAGGGACCGACGCCACCTCCACAGAGGGGTTGTCCCGCACCACAGAACAACCTCTCCCATCGTCGGGACAGTACAATGGGGTGAGGTTCCCATCCTCAACCCTTGCCCCCTGCTCTTTTGTCCCCTCTTCATATAAGAGGGGTACAAAGAGCCCCCTCTGCTCAATTGGCTTCGCCCAAGGTGCTGGGCTCACCCTAGGCTACTGAGCCCCACCGCCACGTCAAGGCCTGAACCATGGTGGGGAAGGCGCTCTCTCTACTCTTAACATGTTAAAAAAAACAATTTTCTCGAAATTGTACTGTTTTTTTGTTATTTATAACGCATTTATAGGTTAGTATGAGTGCACTTATATCAAGTCAAATACTCCGTCCGACACAAAATATATTTCCATAACAATTAATAATAATAATTATTGAAATATATTTAATGCCGGTTTGACCAAAGTAAATGATAACATTGAAATAATCTTATATGGACGTTCGTGTTTTCTGCGTCTGTATGTGACAGGGAAATTTATAGAAAAAATTGTAGAACCGAAATAAGTTATTTTCTATCACATAAAGTAACACTGCGCCGACTTTCTCAGTTCAAGTTATTCAATTTACTGTAATAGTAATCAATAAAATGTTAAAGACATTTTATTGAGTACTAAAATATAACTTTCTAGATTTTCATTCAATATAAAGCATCTCAGGGAACTTATATCTAAGACTAGAATTGTTACTTCGCTTCCACAAAATCCTTTTTGAAAGTGCTTTTAAGTATGCCACCATTAATCAATCCGCGAGTTGTCTTCTTGAACCACCGAAGACAATTAAATAGTATTTTTATGCATTAGGTAATAAATTTGATGGAACGTAAAAAAACTGGTAACATTTCTTTTATATAAAATAAATTTTAGAAATAGTAAATGGAAGTTCACATTCGATGGGAATGCCCGAATAGTGAAATGCTTCATGTTTGTTCAGCCTGTGCTTTCTGTCAGTTCAGTCATAGTTTCTTTCGTCCGACCTGCAATCCATTCGAGTAACAATACGCGACCGGCGACGGGCTCGTGGGAGGGGGAGCGGGCAGTAACCATTATTTTTTATTTGCACGTCATATATGAACGTTTTCACTTGGAATTTGTTATGCATTTCTTTAAGTCTGGATTTTATATGTGGATGAAGTTTAGCATTATCGAATTTTGTTATTATATCTATGCTGTAGTTATGGTTAAAGCTTTTATCGTTTTAAAAAAAATTTATCGATTACACAAAAAATAATATTGACATTTGTGACAAAAATATATCTCGTAGAGTTTTTTATCCCTGGACCAAAATGTTCATGCCAGGTCCATATAGATACATCTTACTTCTCAACCTATATTTCTTAGATATAAAATTCGTATTCTTATATAATATTATATATATCTAACTTTATCCACAAAAAAATTAAGCAAAAAAGCGATGTGCTTGCGATTTATCAGATTATTTTTACATACTTTAGTTAGTCATAGTTTGTAGCATTTCGTAACGCACAGAGATAAGTCGTAGCAACGTAGAGATAAATCATAAGACCGTAGAGATTAGTCGTAGCACCGTAGAAATAAATTATAGCACGTTAGAGATAAGTTGTAGCCCCGTAGTGATAAGTCATAATATTAAATCATTCCCCCGATCCATGAGTTGCCTTGACAACGTTTTAGCTTATCCATCATTCGGCGCTTCAGGGATTTTTGCTCGTAATTTTCACTTGAAAGCCGTCTAATTAAGTATCGTCTCAAGTGCTATAGATCTCGTACGTTACTTATGTTTTTCACTTAGCTTACCGAAGTGAATTTAATAAAATATTATATTTTAATAAAAACATATAGGATATAAATTAGAAAGAACCTAAAACTAAGAACCTTAAAAAATATAATATAATAACTTAAGTATATTAATAAAAAGGAGTCCCTTTAGGCAAGGTTCCGAAGATACTGGCAGCGTTCCCCCTTTGAATTGCTAGACAAATTATTTTAATTATTTAAACATATATTAATGTAAAATTTAAAACAAAAATTCCCTATTTTATTTTATTCTGGAGACTTCCCAGGCGGGTATGTAGGACTAGCTACGCCCAAAAGATGGTAAGTGGATGCAGCTCTACCCACTAAAACCCGACGAATGCCACCAATGCTGCCTTTGGTGAGGTATCCCGGATCTATTGAGGAAACAGGGCACCTCGACGGCTAGTCAGTCCCTCAAGGGACTGACGCCACCTGCACTGAGGGGTTGTCCCGCACCACAGAACAACCCTCCCGACGTCGGGAACAGTGCAATGAGATGAGGTCCCCAACCTCGCCCCTTGTCCCTCCTACTCTTTTGTCCCCTCTTTTTATAAGACATACCTCTTCTTGTGATACTGCGAGATGTATTTACTACCTGTTATATCATATCATATCAATCTATATATATATAGGCGTCCACAGCTTCTTCAGGCGATGAAAATCTCTGACCACGCAATTTATTCTTTATTTTAGGGAAAGTACATACAGGAATCATTAGGGCTTAGGTCGGAGCTGTACGGCGGATGGTCTAATAATTCTATGTTTTCTTGCTCTAAAAACTCTTTTGTCCTGTGCGCGGTGTGAGAACTCGCATTGTCGTGATGGAGGATGATGTGGCGGTTGCAGTTCTCTTTACGGAGTTCAGAAACGACCTGTGGCAAACAAATGCTATCATACCATTCTGCATTAATCTTTCTTTGTCCCTCAAGAGGAAAAGTCGCAACATGGCCGGTTTTGGAGACAAACGTGGCCACCATTTTTTTTTGCAACATTCCGTGAACGAACAATTTTTGTTGGCTTTAACTCATATTTGAACACCCAAACTCGTGACTGGTTTTTGGTTTCGGGTTCGTACGCGTATATCCAGGATTCTTCACCTGATACGATGTTGTATACAGCATTTGAGGATCCTGCGTGGAATCTTTCGAGAGTTCTGACGCACCAAGTAACGCTAGCCGCATTTTGCTCTTCACAGAGCCAATGCGGTATCCATCGGGAAAACAACTTTTTTACACCTAATTGTTCATTCAAGATTATTTGTATTTGACTCATGCCAATGTCTAAAGTTGCCTGAATTTCGCGGTATGTCACATGTCGATCTTCCTCAATCAGCTTACGCACAGCATCAACGTTTTCTTGGGTGACTGCAGTTTTTGGACGACCTTGACGGGGATCATCACTGAGCTTGACACGTCCACGTTGAAATTCAGCAAACCAGCGATAATTTGTGGTTTTGGATGGGGCTTCATCACCAAATGCAAAAAGTGACAAGACCGAGAATCTTTGTTTAAATAAATAAATGGTATTCAATTTTTAAAACCAAGGAGTTTTCAATTAAAAAGATTTTAATATGACAGGAACAGTGGAAATATTCCATTCCCGATACTTTTAGTGCAGCCTATGTAGTTTATGTTCATGGGCGACGTCGACCACTTACAATCAGGTGGTACGTTTGCCAGTTTGCCTATCCAACTAACATAAAAAAAACTAAAATAACCCAAAAAATAATGTTCAAACTCCAATTATGTAGATGTGAGGACGGCCTCTATGCCAGTACTAGTTTTATGTGAGTGGAGGGATCAGCCGTCTCGGCGCTCATTGAAATTATGACCAGCAGTGTCATTGATGATGAGGATATGGCAAGAAATTAAGTCATTCATTATTATAATATGATTATTTTTTAATACACTAAACACTCATCTCTATTATAAAAGTGACAAAATTAAACTCAAAATTAAATTATTATAAAAGTTGACTGAATGTTATTTGTCAAGTAATAAGACCGTTTAATTCACCGAGTCCACACTAGATTAATTTAGAAAACTAGACATTAAATGAAGACTATTTGAGTATCAAAACGGAATTTAAAAGCTTTGCAGCGGTGCAATGAGAAAGTTCCCAATTCAAACATCTTCAATAGTTTCGTTCCCGCGGAAAGTTACGGTTTGCAGTGTCGAATGGAACGAGGGTCACTTTATTGATTTTGTAGTTCATTGCCGGATGTTTCCAATTACGTAGGTGTTTGAGTTATTCCATGACTAACTAAACTAATTTATTATATTAATAAATTATTAATACAAAACTTTGTCTCTTCGTTAACTGCTGAACTGAGAAGGCTATCTAAATAGTCATTAAGGGCGATACAATCCTATACGATAAATAAATCCAAATCCGAACGAAGCCGCGGTTAAAGCTAGTATTATAATAATATAGAAAGACAGCAATTTGTCTATTAAAATATATTTCTACCTCAGTTAACGAAGTCTATTAATTATATCCACTGCTGATTTCATACTGAAATCGCCATTGTGTCAAAGATGACCTTTTGGCGAAGGTTAACATGGTTACGAACAAAATGTAAACTATATGAAACCAAATATTATTTTCATTATCATTTTACTTGATTACGTCAAGTAGTTGCCGGATACCAGCTGATCATTATTCTGAAAAAAAATGCTTAAGCGTAAGATAATTATCTTAACTTAGTAAGAGGTAGTGCCATGCTGCATTGCAGCCGAACTGGGACGGCACGACCAGGGTGGTACCTCCCGCTCACAAGACACCGGCTTCAAGTGACAGCTATGCTGTCGCGTTTCGTGAGGGCGTCGGCGCCGTGTGGCTCCGACTGCTTGCTTGCCCCCTTATGACACAAAAAACTATTTAATGATTTGTATAGATATTGTATCATTAAAGTCCTCTGTAATATCTAAGAAGTATTTGTAATGTAGGTATATTTTGTCTGCTGAATTTTGTTACATTCCTTCAAGGCTGAATAACGTCGTACTAAGCACGTCTGGGCACTTATTAGTCTTTTATGTTCAGTAAGCGTGATGCGGGCATGCGCTTTAAATTGAATGTGTACTTGGCTCAGTGCGATGCGGCAGAAAACGTCCAATGCGGCTGATCCCATTGTAGTCGCTGAGCCCGGTGCCGGAATATGCAGTGACAACATAATCACGTAAAGCGATTAATTATACGACTATATGTATATACGTCAATTATGTCTGAATGACTATTGATTTAAGTAATTGAAATGTTCCTTCTATTTCAATAAGACTAACTAAACTAGTATTATTTATTTATGAAGAACCATACCAAAGTAATCTGACGCTATCTATTTTCTGTCAGACTAAAAACAAAACTTATTGTTGTTTTGGTTGGCAATATTAATAATGATCAATTAGCAATACAAATTTATTATATTTTTGAACAATTCAAACAACTTCAACCCAGTTAGTACGTTCTTCTCCTGCGGGAAGAGGCTTCGTCGGCGGCCTCCTCTTTCACCCACTCGTCGGCCTCCTGATGGGACATTGCTGTCTTGCAGAAGGAGTCTGTCACCGTTCAGAACTCGTCATCGCCGAGCATCACAGTGAAAATGCTCGGCAGAGCCAAGTCCCCTACGATGAACGACGTCACATCGCGACGCAGCGCCCCCCATCTCGGGCACACCTAGAGAGTGTGCTGGGACGCGGCGCCGCGCCTCAATCGTGATATTCTGTCATTGGCTCCCTGCGGGGGGTCCGAAACAGGTATTCACCAAAGCAACCATGCCCGGTGAGTAACTGTGTCAGACGGAAGGCGAGAAGTTTGGCATACATCGCTCGAGGAGAGGACGCAGAGAATCTGTTAGGCTGCCGCGCAGGTTTGCGTAAAAGCCTCCCGCCTTAGTCAGCGAACACGCAGTATCTCGTTAAAAAGGTGACCCACCCAAATGGGTGCACCATACGTTTCTGGGTCCTTCGTGGTTCGGGTGCGGTCTGCTCAACCCACTTGCAACCTTCACGACGTTTTATGTGGGGCCTTCCGATCTGGAGGGTGACCTTGGTGGGCGCCTTTTAGGCTGGTCCCGCGGTAGAAACGGCCCTTCGGTCTTTTCTACTCTCACCAGAAGCGCTAACCTCTCTATACGGCTGATTACAAGGTCAAGCCCGACCTCGACCAGCCGCGCCACTTTCTTATAGCGTCGTCACTGAGCGTACACAAGAGTGTCATCCATGTAGCAGATGACACACATCCCGGGGGAAGGGGTGGTCTCACGGGACCCAATCATATCCGATGTCACCCAGAATCGGACCCAGAAGATGCCTATGCGACACCGACGATAACGACACTGCGACTACCACCTACCTATCCGTCCCCGTCCGCAGGCGTTCAAGTGCATCCATAGTTGACTGGCGGCTGCGACTGCTCGGAACCCAAATTGGGACTTTAAGAGTCCCGGTCAACTAACTAAATGGCACTAACTGGTAGTGCCCTGCGTTAACGATATCCGATTATGGAAATTATAATTAAAAACTTATATGACTACATCTATGACCTCGGCACGTGTCCGTCCGTCATTTAGGATTTAAAGATGTCTTTAATCAATATACTTGGCGGAATTCAAACCAAGAGTTTCAAACCACGTAGAAATGCGCTATGTAGATATAATTGTAAATTGAACACACCAGTTGCTTTCAAAAATCATGATTTTTGGGGGAAATACTGACGTATAAAAAGCTATTAATAATACAATAATTTGCTTTGCAAAGTAGTCAAATATTATGTTTTAGGTAGTTGTGAATTAAAACGGTGGTTCCCCCTGTGCCAACCCCTCTTGTCAGCCCCTCACTTGTCGGCTTGTTCCATTCCACGTTTACCGACTTTATTATGCACGCTACAGACCTACGAAATAAGAGAATCGCCGGCTACATATTTTATGTCCAATTTGCATGTTTTTTGCATAGTCTGTTTACTATATATTCGATTAACATCATACTTTTTAACACAATTTTTACACGCTTATTTATATGCTTAAATACTCTTTTGCACATTAATGGAACGAATTTAAAAGGAACCATACCGTAGAAAGTAATTTTATTGTAGTCGTTGTCGCTTATCTCGTAACATTTCATCCAATTGGCAATTAAATTAACACGTTTGGAGGAAAATGTATTAAAACAAATGTTAACTTTTATTATATCGAATGGAGTCTTAAAATAAATAAATAAAAATATTTAGATTTATCAACAAATATATTATAGTTCTAATCTAAGTTCTATTTAAAAGTAGCGGCTAGCGATATGAAGATATTATCACTTGAGTTAAATATATGGGCCCCATTTTAACTCCAAGAGAGGAAGTGGTAGGCTGAGGCTTATATGGAACAGATCAAGGAAAAGATATCGTATCAGGAGGTGAAGGTATTAGTGGAAAGAAGAAGGGATTGGCGATTACCCCGACAAGAGCAATAAAGAGAGACTAAACTTTAAAAATAAAACGTAACCCAGTCACTAGCATCAAATCTTATATCTTTAAATGAGTAATTCTTGTATATATATAATTGGAATCTCGGAATCGGCTCCAAACGATTTTCATGAAACACAGTATGTAGGGGGTTTCGGGGGCGATAAATCGATCTAGCTAGGAATCATTTTTAGAAAATGTCATTTTAATTTTAAAAAAAAAGAAAAAAATACCGAGCAAAGCTCGGTCATCCAGGTACTATAAACTGAAACTTTTAATTTTATATTTATAATAAAAATTATGTACGCTTTAAGTTTAAAAAAAATTAAAGTTTTATTATTACAACTTTTTGAGTGATCCTTCAAGACTTCAATTTTTAATATTTATCTTTGTCGTTAGATCTGGCGACGACTTGAGACTTGTGACTTTTGAAGAACAAATCAAAACAATTCTACTTTGTGCAAAGTTTTATCGTGTGAAGCAGACACGAGGGCAATTTTTCCATCGTTAAGAGGTAGTGCCATGCTGCTTAGCATCCGAATTGGGTCGGCACGACCGAGGTGGTACCTCTCGCTCACATAACACCGGCGTCAAGTGACAGCTATGCTGTCGCGTTTCGTGCGGTTTGTGAGTTTCCGGTGGCCCATTGGGGGGGTTAGGGAAAAGGAGGGCAAACCATCATAATCTTTGGTTGTGCGGATGTGTTTGGGCGTCTGTAGTTGCCAAACGGCTTCGACTGTTCATTGCCCTATTATACCATAAAAATAAATCGCTCATCAAGCACATCTACTTTTTTTTTTTTTTTCTTTAACGCCGGGAAATGCTCTGAGGTATCCCGCGGGGGAGTGGGTCTCCCCACGCGGGTATGTGGGACTCGCTGCGGCCGACAGCTGGTAAATGGACGCAGCTCTACCCACTAAAACCCGGCGAGTGCCACCAATGCCGCCTTTGGTGAGGTGCCCCGGATCTAGTAAACAAACAGGGCACCTCTACGGCTAGTCAGTCCTGCAAGTGACCGACGCCACCTCCACAGAGGGGTTGTCCAGCACCACAGAACAACCCCTCCCAACGTCGGGACAGTACAATGGGGTGAGGTTCCCATCCTCACCCCTTGCCCCCTGCTCTTCTGTCCCCTCTTCTTATAAGAGGGGTACAAAGAGCCCCCTCGGCCAAATTAGCTTCGCCCAAGGTGCACCGCTCACCCTAGGTTACTGAGCCCCACCGCCACGACAAGGCCTGAACCATGGTGGGGATCAAGCACATCTACTGCTTAAGAAGCTGGGATGAGTTCCGCAGGCGAAATTACTTTTTTAAAGATTATTAGTTTTCGTAAACGCCCTTGTAATATTTTATGAACAGTCGCAACAGTTTTCAATGTTTCAAGAATGTACATTATTTAGTTATCTTGTGTATTTCTTCATAACGTATTCATTAATTGTATATGCTACATACATTCTCTATTCTTTTCAATTTTTCTTTTTTTAATCCAATGCGTAATTAAAAAGAGCATTAATACTTATTTTATTTTAATAATTATTTTGTATCCTGTGGGTATGGACTCGGCCTCTGAACATGATACCATCGCTTGCTCACCGGTAAAGGAAACATCGTGTGGAAAACTGCATGCCCGATGAGATTAAAAGTCTTTGAAGAAGTTCACCGCATTGGGCCAGCCTATCCGTGCCCAGCAGTGGGACATGATAAGGGTTTATATTATTATTAATATTCTTTATTAAAGTTTTCTTGAATTACTTTATTAAATTATACATTCAACGAGCCTAAAGTTTATTATTAAGTAAATCCATCTAAATTTGTAACATAAAATCTAATAACAGTAGTAGAGGGAAAGTACTTCTCATTTGCTACGATCGAGGCTTTATCAAATGAGATTTACAATGGAGCTGCCTCAAATTGGTCGGACGAAGTACGCTCAAGAGAAATAGACCATTCTATCAAGATAACTGTTTTCATTTAGACGCTTCGTACAGTTAAATCGAATTGGAAGCTGTTGATATAAACATAATTGTTATGTATACTAATTTGGATTATACTAACGTTTATTTTAAATGTTAATATTGGGTATAATTTTACGTTTACCTTTTACGTTTGCAGAGAAATATCATCATAATCTTATAGCTAACATTTAGCAGCGAAAAGAACGCTAAATACAATTTGCAAATAGCCTTATTTTATTTTCTTTGTATGTATATGGAGATGACTACAAAACTATTTTCAAAGTTTATAACATTGGGGCTTGGGCATTTGCGTACTAAAGATCGTTCGTGTGAAAAACATATTTTGTCATTACTTTGCTTATTTGCGTACATTAGATCATTTGTGAAGCTAAGTGTGAAAAACATACATCTAAGTAAAAGGAAAAACCACGGTACTACAGATACAAATGCTATCTGAGCTATTTCATGAGATATATTAGATATTAATCTAAATTTATTGAAAACAGTGTTCGAAGTTTTGAAAATGTTCGCTGATGATTGTAAAATTATTTCGTCTTTAGTAGTTATTAAAAATATATTTAGCAAGTTTAATAAATAATAGCAATGCAGTGAGTTTAGGTTTGTTCTCTGTACAACTTAAACTCCCTAAGAGCAAAGTAAGTTCCTTGTTTTATATTAATTCCAGAAAACTTTCATTTACCCAACGCTTATGCCAACTTTATAACTCAGAATGAGTTTCAATAGATTTTATTAATAATTATTCGCTCTTTTTAATATATTTTTAACTATATACAATAAAATTATTTAAATATTAAAAATAATAAATAAAACATACTATTTACATATTCGCTCACTAGCCTGGGAATATCTGCACGCGCACATGCTGTGGGGAAATCATGTTTGATTATTTTTTGTAGGGGGATAATCTCCTCTACAATAGCGAAATTATTGATTCTTAGGATTATTAAAGTAGGTATACCAACTATACAAAAAGTTCGCTTGAATATTTCATGTTGCTAACCTAACCTTAATGAGATATAGCAAAATCAAAATATCGTTTGCTTGACATTGTCGTGGTGACGAAGGATCTGAGAAGTCGTTTCTGCGAAATCTTTTCAAAACAAGTAGCAAATAATTATTAGTAAGTAACTGTTTTTAGATCCTCTATAACAATTGTTGCGACCTGTCCGAAGAACGATTTTTTTTTCACATTTCGACCTATCTTCAATTTTATTGGCACTCCTCTGAAAGAACACTCACTCAGCAGACTTCTTTAAGTTTCAGGTTCATAACAGTAAATTCAGCTTTCGTCACACGTAAACTTGTCGAACACAGCATTTGAGTCACCTCCATTAAATCTTTTTACCATTTCACGGCACCAATCGACACGACGCAGTTTTGGCGGGCCTTTGTCAAATTATGAAGTATCCACCGGGCTCCCGACTGCTAAATGTTCATGGCGGATTCTGTGCACTTGACTCATATCGATGCCTAAGCTTGTCTGAATCTGCTGATAGGTTACTCTTTTGTCAGTCTCTATAAGACGCCGCACAACACTGAATGTTATCTTCAGTCGTCGCCGTAGAAGGCCGTTCGTCACGTAGATCATCGGTGAGATTAGTGCGATCACTTTTAAACTCACTCATCCAGTTGTAAACAGGAGCGCGAGATGGGGTTTATCGTTAAAGGCCAATTGAAGTCTATGATATTCGTTCGAATCACGGTGATCCGTGATTTATTTTGATTTTGTTATATCTATATGTAAAGTAAAAAATAAACTACACTAAATGCTCAAGCCAACTAACGTGTTTAAAATGATTACCGCTTTATAATTGGTAATTTTTAAATATTAAAATACAAATAGTATACTATCCTTAAGAGATAGACATATGCAATCGTGGACTTTCCTATAGTTCTTATAGTCTATCATATATTTTTTATAATCGCGGAAAAACAACACGCAAATTTTTTATTTAGATTTTATATTATGTAAAATAACCAGTACCGTTTGAATATAATTAACAAAAGTTGTATTAATTTAACATCCTCACCATCATCATTCATCTTCCGTAGTTAAGTTTTCTGAAGGTTTTATTCTAGTTGGATAGGTACCTTACACTGCCTGTCTTGCCCTTCTCTCCGAAACACAGCAAAGCTTTTTCACAAGATGGTGGTACCCATGCAGCCGGGAGCGCGGCACAGTGCTTCGCTCCCACCGGTGTACTGCTGCGTATAAACTGCACAATTGTTCATTAAGTTACTTAAAATGTTACTCGAGTAAAGAAATATTTATATAGTGGATAAAAGTCCATACTTTTTTATTATACAACGAAAAGTATGTTTGTATTTACTCTGATGTAAGTACAATACGTACACATATTTTAGCATACGATCCCCTTTAATAATAACACTTATCTAAAAAGGGTGCGTTTATTTCCAAATTTATCGGTACAAGCAGATGTTGCTAGCTTGTTTTCCTTGTCTTATTAATGGCAATACAAACTGAATTATTTATATTTGGCTGCGGTTTTAGTAAACATATTCAAGTATTTAGAAATATTTTAAGGTAATTTAAGGGATATTAAAAAAATAACCTCATTAACCTAACTTGATTTCCTTTTTCATGTTAAATTGGTATTTCATAGTTGGTTTTCCAGCATCTACTATGAAATCAAGATGAAATAAAAGCGCAAAGGCCGATGAAGTTGTGATCTTTTTCCCTTGATTTTGTTTAAAAAAAACTTATTGTTTAAGAAAAATCATAACTTTATTATAAATCGCAAAAAGTACGATTAAAATGTTGAATATTAATAAACCCAACCAAGCTAAGGTTAGTCAATTCATTTTTCCTGTAGTTTGAACATGCAATTTTGTTTCCATTGATTTATATCGTTTTGATATAAACGGATAAAGTCCAATTTATACACGATAAAACCGCTAACAAAATTAATCAGTAGCCAACTTTAGTATCGAGAGAATTTAATAAACATTTATTTTTCGCAGTCATTTTATTTCTCGCAGTCATTTTATTTTTTATTCGACACTCTTAATTATCGCAGAGTAAACACTAAATCGAAAATTGAATATTTATCAAGGTAATTTCTCTTTATGGATTTTTTGTTTTTGTTGAGTTGATTTATATATTTTGTTGTTGTTTTGTTGTCTTTGCTGATTAATAAATAATTTCTATGAAGGTTCACTAAAAGTCTTCATTCGATTTTTCTATTATCAAATAAATGTTCATGATGGGAAAATGAAATTCCTCGGCATGATTAAATGTTGAGCTGTTCGGTAATACGGGTACGATTTTAACCAATACTTAACTGGCCTTAATTTACTGTCATATGCAGCTTGTCGTGGAATATTGTCTGCTAATATTCGAATGACCGATAACCGTACTCATGACAACGCTACTGCCATAACTGGACATCCAATCGATCTCACTAACCTTATAAGTGAACTTGTCCGGCTTTATATTGAATATTCGTAAAAGTTAAAAAAGTGGTGTTTTATTACTGATATTGCATTAACGCAAAATTTATATAATGGCACATGGCCATTAATAATTGCTTTGAGGGTTCATCTGCGTGCCAAGTGGTCGTGGGTAGGCGGTCGAGAAGAATTCAAACTACGGATTCAAGATTCAACAGTTACAATTATTATTTTAATAAGAACGTGAGCGTTATTAAAGTTATTAAAAAATAAATCTTCGCCAGCAACGCACAAAAGAGTCCGGAGTTGCGTTAGGGTGGATGTAGAGACACTACCGATGTTTTTTGGTCCTTCGAGCTGGATTATGTTAATTGTACTTTGTACTTTGGAGAAAGAGTTTCTTAGCACCCTCTACACATCGAAGCGTCGTCATATATAAATTACTATAAAAATAATAATTTAGATGTTTGTATTATAATGAAACACTTTTTTACGGATTTTATCGCGGTTTATTAAGAAGTTAGTTTAGTAAAAATCTTAATAAACCGCGATAAAATCCGTAAAAAAGTGTTTCATTATAATGAGTAAAATTCGCGTAAACATTAGAAAACAATAGATGTTTGTATATTGCTATATAAACATCTGGATGTAATAACATATTTTGGATTGATGGAAGTAAAATTATCATTAAAAAATAAATTGTTTTATATAACAACCGTAATACACTAACTGACTATTTATATTACAATAACTTGGCATACATACAACCTTAACCTAAAAGTACTCAAATGAGACTAACCTTATTGAAAAAACTCTTTTAAAAGTGTAATCGATTGAATAGGATTTGATCCGTCTTAATCTATCGATCCAACTTATCAAAAAACAAGTAATGGTGCTATAAGCTTTTAAAAGTGTAAGAAAGTTTATCGATCGCAACGTAAATATTCTTGCAACTAGGAAAGTAAACTGGCGTAAAATGAACGTGAAATAAAGGACTATAGAGGCGTTTTTGGTGTGACGCATCTATTGGCGCGCTTAGGCAGTGAAATCTACTTTAATGTCGTGACGAAAAACAGCATGACGCCGTTATTTCTTTATTTTATATCCTCTTTTTCTTCGTATTTTTATTAATTTTGAATTTCAATGTTAATATAGATGTTTAAGCTGCCAGATGCATTGTGGCATCAAATATTTTTTACTATTGAAATAACTAGGAAGGGTGATATTCATGATCAGGTTGTCTGCATATGAACTTTTTTACGAGTAAAGGAGCGTGCGAGAAATAGATATCTTTATTATTCTTATTATTTTTATGGATTTGCTAAATAAAACATTTCATAATTTTGATCGGTAATTTAAAATTTGTTTTACTACAAAGCTAGGTAAAAAAAGTAATGCGGCGTTACCTCACTCTGAGGCGTTCCATTTTCTTATGACGTTGTCACGTTCAACTATCGTCAGTAAACCGACTTTACAGACAACCGATTTTTTTATGTACTGGCCGAACGCAACAAGACCTTCAATAACTATATTGGTATAACCAGACCAGGAAATGAAAAACCCTCGCCATATTGCGGAAAATTTCGAAATTAATTTATGTATGCACGATACTACGTGTTGACGTAAAAAAGATACAGTGTTTTTATCTCATTCTAGCAAGGAAATGAATAAGCTACTTTTTCAACATCCAGGTGGACGAAGCAGCTGGCTTCGGCTAGTATTAGAATAGTTATTATATCAGTAAATCGCCGACTGATGAAAAACGAACTTGAAAAACAATCTAAATATTTTTATAGGGAATACCGTGCCGGGGAAATGGAAAGCACCAGAGCAATAAATTAGTTCCATCGGTACTGAGGGCGGTGTTTTTTGTGGTGCTGGATTTATGGTCTTTGCGAAAGGAAAGATATTTTTGTGGAGATAAAAACGTATGTCAGCCGTACTCATTACGTGTATCCATTGTCTTTAATTTTTTTGTTTCTTAAATTGTTTTAAATATATTATTATTATAATTTTTAATACTTTATGTGTATAATATTGGCTAGTAAGATTTCTTTGAACAAATTTGTTCTATTTCTTAATTTATTTTGAGTATAGAATAAATTAATAATTAATAGCCTTAACGACATTTGCTTTCGAACATTATTAAAAATAAAACATTGTAATACTAATTGTATCTGGGTTGCATTAGGATCTCATAGATACGTTTAGGTAAGCATATACTACATACCGAAAAGGATAAAGGAACTGGTCTCCTTACAGTCAGACGAGGTAAGTGAGTTACATTTGTTGATAGTAGTTCTCCTATGAACAGGACCAATGCAAGTTTGTTGACTTAAAGCATCTTAAAATCCTTTTAATTTTACGAGGCATGTTGGATAATCGATACATTACTTAGTTAAATGAATTGTCACTAAAATTTGTCTTATTTATTAAGTATTTATTGACAAAATAGGTTATATTATGCCAAACTATAATTCCTGAAGAAAAACAACTAAAAAACATTTTTAGTTGTTATCCTTGTAGCTTATAATTATATGAACAAGTTTAAAAATAAATATCAATCTTAGTCTAAGCATGTATAGCTGTGGGAAACAGTATTTAATAATGAATAACAACCTTAAGCCTTGGTAGGCTTCATTTGTACTTGTTCAAAATATTTTTAAAATAGATCGAATTGAAAAATTATGAATACTCAACTCTTACATGAAGAATATACCTAACATAATAAAAGCGTGTCATTGAAATAATAAATTATTCTTATATTCCAGCTTGATACGAAACAAAAGTTTGGAAATTTATAAATGTAATAAACCGTGGGTTTATTTTGAAAGGGTGCCCCTCACGGCCTTCGCATGACTTACTAACATATAGCTTTTTTATTTCTTCCACTGCCCATTGACCTACAAACTGACGCTTTGGACACCAACTATTCTTGTAAACCAGAAAGAATTTAAATTTCTTCGTGAAAAATGAATTTATTGAAGCATTGTGGTTTACTTTAAAAAATTCGGCTAAGGCGATTAAAAAATTAAAAAGTATTAAGCAAAAAAGCAGGAGCTTGATCTCATTCTTTTTTAAGCCATAAGTCTCATGGATACCTCTTCTATAGTTTAAATAATATGGTGAATAACTATGATACAAGTCCAGTGCCTCTGATGACACTTATATGCTATTTTTATGTCACAAGGAGGCAACCTAGCAGTCGGAGCCTTATGGTGACTACCGACACCCATAGACATCCGCACAACCAAAAGTTATGCAGATGCGTTGCCCAGATGCGGTGATTTAGAACAGAGTTCCGCAAAGTGTGTCCAGCGGCACACTGGTGTACCGTGGTCAATAGTCGGTGTGCCTTGAAACATGAGTTATGTCATAAAGCTAAATGGACAGCAGAAAAATACTTACACAAATGTAAATCGCGCGAGCTCACGAGCGAGGCGTTTTGTTTAGTTCATCTCTACTAAATCTATGTTTTATTGATTAAAAAAATAGGTACTTAAAAATTTATTTTTGGTTTATGGTGTGACTCCAAAAATTTTCATTTCTCTAGATATACCTTGAACTCAAAAAGTTAGAGGAACACTGATTTAGAAGACGCGGACGACCTAAAAGTGAACTCATACAATTTGGCATAGTTTCTAAGCTATTGCAAACTTTACAAATTTGCTCATCTTTTCTCGTGTTGTTTCATCATAAAATTATTATTATTATCTACCACAATATTTCATTTTATTCAAATGCTCCAAGCACATTTGATATTATTACGTTTTAGATTAATGTACAAGATCACATATATTAATGAACTCCGGTGTGCATTCCCATGCTAATGGATAGAACCGAGTAAAGCTTACCTCCACCGCACACATTTAATATACTTACACTTAATTACCGACGGAAGGATATCAGTCTTAGTATTCTAGTGAATGCTAAGACTGATATCCTTGATATTTAACAATTTTCATTTGAATAATTAAGGTACAAAATAATATTAAACAGTGCAAAGCAAAACCATCAAAAAATCATACTCTTTACCTGGGTATTTGTTACGATTCGATATACTGGCAAATTGTTACTGTGATTTACGCGGAATCACAGTGATTTATAAAATTTATTATTTACGTTAAATGTAAAGCAAAATAACGTTACGAATAAATAACTAAATAGATATGGAATAGGATAAAAAATACAATAAATCATGATGAAAGGTTGACAAAATAATATACAATATAAAAAAACAAATAAAACAAAAAATATCAATGAATGATAAGTTTAATAGCGTATTTAAAAAAAGAAGCTTTTTATGTCAATTAATAAAAATCACATTGTTTATAAATCATAGGCTAAATTCCAGCAATAAATACTTTACGAAATATTTGAGAGGTCGCGAGAATGTGGATGCTGCGAAACGGCTGAGTGACAGGTATGAGGGCTCTCTTGTGGGGTGTCCCAGATATGACAACACATAACGGCTCTATAAACAACACACAGTCTTAGTTCACTGTGCATTCTTAATTAAATATTATGCAGGATGTCTAAAATTTGTTATGCATAAAAATACTTGGTATGAGAATGAGAATAGAAATAGAAAAATATGAGAGTCACTTATCAATACGCGAATTTCGTTGGTTGTTATGAAACAAAAACACTACATTTCGTAGATTTTATAGCAGTTTATTAAAAGTTTAATAAAACAAGACATTATTTATGATTTGCTAATTGCTACCTTGAATTTACTAAAAATGTTAATATGCTAAAGAACGTAAAGAGATTTCTAGGTTTTGAAAATATTTTTTAAAGTTATTCTAAATTACTTTATTGAATAATCTTTTTCGTTTTTACTATGATCGTCGAAGCTGTTGTGAACATAATACCATAAAGTTTTTCAAGCTTAATCTAAAACTCGATGGTTTTTGTGTGCATTTTAATTAACGCTCAGAGATGAAAAATATTTGTCAAAATAAAAGTTAGACTCTGATGTTTTAATTATCACGATGGTTCCGGCGGAATGGTATTTGAATGCACCTTCGCATTAAAATTGAGTTCATAATTCTTTAGTTTTCGTTTCTTTAATTCCGTGAGATTGCAGATCAAAAATGAATTTAATATTCAAAACACATTATCTTCAAATGTGGCTTTTTATCTCATTACATTTGCTTTATTTGACAGAAACAAATGAGATTGATCTCCATGTTAAGCACTGGCCTAAATTACCTGTATTTGAGGAGATCCGTGCCCAACAGTGAGGAATATAAGTTTATATTTTACTTAAGCTAAGTATTACTAATATTGTTAATATTTTATTAATTGTACAGTTATGTCCGCGTTGGATAGGACCTCAAAATAACTCGGATATTTACCTAAAATATATCGAGCCAAGTTATAGCGGAATGTCTCCTGAATTAAAGTAGAAATATGAAATCAATATGTATATAACATAATATTTATGGACTACTGACGTGGATCTAATCAAATCAATTCGTCTATAAATATATTTCTGAAAACATATTGATTGAAAAATGTTCGGGTAGCGATTTTAAGTCCGCTGCGACTCGAGTTTCCTCCGAAATCAATCCAGTAAGCATCTCGATCCCATATGAAAGTGCGTCAACAAGTACCTTGGTCCCTTGGGGGTGGGGTGGGTGAAGCCCCTGGGGGGTGCGCAGGGGTTGAGATTCAACTGGTGCAATGCGGCGTACCCCTCCGCTCATCCCACTGTCCGGGTTTGTTTTTGCTATTGTATCTGCGGCGCACAGTTGGCACGCTAAGCGTTGATTTCGTTACGTTTGTTTTATACTAGCGCCTTAAACGAGGGGTGGCTTTGATATTATTCTATTAAGTTTTTTTCAACTTTTGTTATAAAAACAATACATAAAGATGGCTTTAATTTTTTGCTTTATTGTACGTAGAATTTATCCTTTAATTCAGGTTACGTGTTCTAAATAATTTAAAAAAAAAGATTCTTACCAATTAACATTGGGACAAAGATATACGTTACTAAAGTAGTATAGTATTTTTCTCGTGTAGGTTAAACCACCTACATGAGCAGTGTAACTTAAAAAGCAAAGTAAGCATTAAATAATTTAAATAAGTCTTGTTAAGGTATATGTGTACTATTCTATACTAATATTATAAATGTGAAAGTAAGTTTGTTTGCTCTACGCTTTCACACGGAAGTCACTTAACCGATCATCATGAAACTTTGAACTACAAATATTCTTGGAGGTATTAGAAGTAATATGGGATTCTTTCTATGAAAAAAATGTTATTCTGCGCAGACGAAGTCGAAGGCACCAGCTAGTTAAAAAATAAAAGTATCCTAATTTGTTATGTCACTACCAGCGAACGGTCACTACTTCTATAATGTGAGTGAATAATAATATCATTCATAATATAATTTACTTACATTGCTTTCGAAATACTTCCAGAAGAAGAGAGAAGAATGATGATAATGATAATGTAAAATGTTGATTGAGAACTTAATATATAATAAACCAATACTCAGTAGTACTCTATATTGCATGTGATATACTTATGTTGCTAAATAAACGCCAAATAACTATTCTACTCTCGCCCAACATGAACCTCCCACCGCATTCAATCTAGTCTGCGGTTAACCATTGCTCTATTGCAAAAAGGTTAGTGCTCTCAGGGTATTGCCCTGTAAAATATATAAAACTATATTCTGTGTTCAGAAAATGTTAATTTATAAATATTTGCTTGTAAATTATCGACACGCTTTTATGTACGTTGTGTTGTTTGCCTTTTCAACAAATATTCGTATTGCCACTTTAATAAAAATTGGATTGAGTTTCCGCATTTGCTTCGGTAGTCAAATTTTTGCAATAACACCAGATGAAAATTTTGTATTCGAAATGTAAAAGTTTTAAAATATAAACCTATTGTAAAAAGTATTGAAATCATACAATATTATTGCGAAAACAATATAGATTTTTATCTTACCAATAATAAAATATTCTTTGCCAATTTACCATTTACATTTTATGAAAAATTAAGTAACATAAATTGCAGCTGATTTTGATCGAACCTGATCGTTGTTTTCTACTTTTTTATTCATTGACAGCTAGAATTTCTGCAAAATAAAAACAGTAATGACTTTTAAATAATTATTGTTACGAATTATTTATAGTAAAAAGTGGAATGATTTTTTGCAGTTAGGGTTGAAATCAAAATTTAATAAAAATATCAAAATAAATCCGTAGCTAAGACAAAACGTTATTTAAATACAACAAGAAATGTTATCTATAATTAATTATTGCAGTTCATTTTATTTAAAGTAAAAAATATAGGTACGTAATGAATTTGAAATCCAGAGAAGCACGAGTATATTAAATATATTTTACGCTATTTATATATGAATCTACTACTTCATATATCTTTGCTAGAAATATCTAGTGGATGATATGCACTTACTGAAAATCGGATTTAAACCTATTCCGTTTGTTTCATTCAATTTAAAATCATTTTTATGATTTTGATTGCAGTAATTTAAAACCAACTTCAGCAGGTTAATATGATTTTAGAAATGAATATAAGTCATCCTTTATTGTAGGTAGATATTAAGATCAGTTAATATGCTTTGTGGGTCATAGACTCTGCCAAAATTCTAGTTTGGCTCGGTGCCTAACTTTTTGATGTTTGATTTTCTTCGGGTACAGCATGGAATAAATAAGACTAGCAATCACGGAGTATATATTGGTTGCAATACATGATAATAAATTTGACAGTTGACTGATAAAGAGATCAGGTGATTTGACCGTGGGTACAAAATATTTTTGTAGGTATAAATAATTGACTGATTTGTTGACTCATACATAACTGTAGCATGTTGGTCAAATAGGATGATGCCTCAATATAAATATGCTACAGTATCGAAACCACGAACAAACGCTCATTGACGAGACCCCCAAGCGAATCTCGCTGCTCGCAGTGCTGTCAGTATTGACAGTAGTAAGTGCCGCGTGGCTGGCGCTTCCATGTGTATGTTTGGGTGAATGTGCCGTCTCGAGCGTTAGTTTCGAGTTCGTAGGTTTCATGGTGGTTGTATACATATACTGCCCGCAGAAACGCAGACAATACGTACTTGTTGAAATGTATTAAAAACTTGCATTTATTTTCTCATCATTATCATCATCGTCATCGGCCTCTATTCGTCTACTGCTGAACATAGGCCTCCCTCAATGAACGCCAAGACTGCCGATTCCTTGCCACTTTCATCCAACATGGACCGGCCACCGCACGGCGATCGTCTTCCCACCTGGTTAATGGCCGACCTTCGACTTCGTCTACCTAAACGTGGCCTCAACTCTTGAACCTTATTGCCCCATCGGCCATCCGTTCTCTTGAGAGTATGACCAGCCCACTGCCACTTCAACGACCTTATTATTTGCCTGATATTGGTAACCTTAGATCTCTAGCAGATGTCTTCGTTTCGAATCCTATCTGTCAAAGAAACACCCAGCATAGCACGCTCCATAGCACGTTAACTACGGCAAACTTTCGGACCAGTTGTAAATTTAGAGGCCACGTTTCAGCCCCGTAGGTTATCACGGGGTGAACACATTGGTCCGAAGACTTTCGTCTTCTAACTCTGCGGTATAGACGACCTGAGAATATGGCTAAGGTTCCTGAATGCTGCACATCCCAATTTAATCCTCCTATCGGCTTCCCTCACGAAGTTATGTCGACCAAGCTGCAAAGTATGCCCAAGATAGACATACTCTTGCACAACTTCGAGAGTTATGCCGTCAACGTTAACCGGCCTAGGGAAACGTGTTCGATGAACATGTCATCCTGAGGCCAAAAAATCGGGAGGATTCATTTAGAGTGTGCTGTATTTTTTACTTATTTTTGATTCATTCCCCTAGATGATTTATTTTCTCAAAATATAACAAATTCGTGAGCATGTCACTTTGAGTTATAATTGCTGAACTGGATCTAAAACTATTACAAATTTGAGCAACAAGTTTCTATGAAGGAATTCGAAGTGCATCTAGCACATGTATTACATAGCAATCTATTAACATTCATCATCATCATCAGCACATATCCACTGCTGAACACTGGCCTCCCTCAAAGAACGCCAAGACGACCGATAATTTTAACATTATTATAGCAAAAATATTTAAATAGACATCCTCATCACAATAACTAGTTCAGATCAGAATTAGTCTCAGTCTTTAAAAGGCAACTTTAAGACAATACTTATAATTGAAGAAACACTAAAGTCTGCATTTAGATTTGTATTTATGAAAATAAGTACCAGAATAGCACAATATATATATACATATATTAAAAAAAATGAATTTAAATTCTTCGAAAAAATCCAATATTATCATCGTTATACTATTTGAGATGTACAAACAGCTCAATATATATGTAACAGGTCTCAGATGTTATAATATAACCTCATTCGATGTTCTTGAATGTTAACGACTACATTATAAAGTAAGCAAATAGTTTATTCATATCAATATATATATCAATTTGTGAGTTGCCAACAATTTTGTTGGTTGTAACTTTGCCCTCGACTCCCGAACTTTATTTGTTATTATTTCCAAATACTTGCACGTGTTAAATAGAAATAGTTTCACATTTGGTTATTTGGTTGTAGTTTGAGAATGTTTCAAATATTTGTTCTTTTTATTTTTATTTGTACTGAGTAATTTAGTTGTTTAATTTGTAGCTATTGTTTATTCAAACTCATAATTAGGTATTTTAATAAGCTGAGCATTTTATATTTTGATACCGGTTCAAAATAGAAGCGTTCCAGATTTTTCATAAAATTATACCACTACTACTACACGCATATATAAATTATTATACCTCCTTCATACAAACTCATAAACGGGGATGTTTATAATATATTATAAATGTAAAATTAGTATCTATACAAAACTAGCAGCTGCCCGCAGCTTCGCCCGCGATAACTTTTGTCTAAAAAAAGGACCGATTCACAGGCCTGCGAATCGGTCCCGATATACACACAAATTTAATGAGATAATATATTAAATGAAACATGCGATATTTTTGCACACTATGTTTTTAACTAGTGTACGTCATTACCTGTTGATTTAAAACGTTCCGTTGCCTTGTGTCTTCAAATCAAACGTACTTCGGGAATCCTTACAAATTACCCGAGAAGCTTAACTACTGTTACGGAGCGATTGCATCGCCGCTCGCCGCCCGTTGGCTTGTTGCTGGAAAATGATTGAGTTTCCATTTCATTCACCCGATGAAATATAAACTGATAATTACATCATACAATTTAAATATTTCATTACTTTTAAGGAGGCCACTTTTAGGTACACGAAGTGTTGGTCGGCCATTAACCAGGTGGGAAGATGACCTCCGTGCGGTGGCCGGTCCGTGTTGGATGCGAGTGGCGAGGGATCGGCCGTCTTTGCGTTCATTGAGGGAGTCCTATTTTCAGCAGTGGACTGATAGAGGAGGATGATGATGATGATGATTACTTTTGAACAAGAAACTTATTTTTTTTTTTGGGACTCGTACCGCTTCTACTCCTGTATAGACAGGATCGACAGCGATTACCACTAAATGACCCTTTAATACGAGAGACACATATTTGCAGTCTATATTATTATGTTATAACTTATGTTAGTAAGAAATTTGACTGCAAATATGCGGCTTTTGCCCGTGAGTAATAAATTTACAGCAGTATTCGAACTGTTGGTTTTTATAATCCTTAGTCACTCAGTCATAACATATTTCATCATACATATTATATCATTCACACGAGTGAAATGTTTATTAGATTGGATGATTTTTTGAAGATTACCTCTAGCAAACTCGCAAACATCTGTTTATTAGGTATTTCGTATTATCCGACGTTAAGTGACAGCTATACTGTCGCGTTTCGTGCGGTTTGTGAGTTTTCAGTGGCCCATTGGGGGAATGGGAAAAGGAGGGCAACGCACCCGCATAGCTTTTGGTTGTGTGAATGTCTATGTGCGTCGGTAGTCACCATAAGGCTCGGATTGCTCGGTTGCCTCCCAATGATATTAAAAAAATCCATAGCCAAATATAAAAATCATATCTATAACATGAAAAATTAATAAGTATGAATGATGATGATTTACGAAACTTTACCTATGAGTATCCTATTAATAATAAAGGCGATTCACGTCGTCGAAGGATGGGGTAGTGGTTAAAGTTTACACGCTATCGTTGGCAGTGTTAATGACAAGTTTGTTCAAGGTAAAGCCTTTGAACTTTAATTGTTTGTTTAATAACAGACTTGTTTGGTCACTGAACAATTAATAATTAATAATGGCACTGAAAGCTAATGACATTTTCTTTTGTTTTTGATGTTCTAACTAACAATTGGCCATCAGAGCAAGCCATCTTATGGTTATACCTGCTCTGCTCCATGCATTACATGTCCGTATCTACTTTTCACACAACAAAACAACGTCGAGGGAAAAATTGAAACGTTATAATAGAGACCCGGATGTGATCATAGACATAGAAATGTAAAATGACCATTCTAATAGTAGAAAAAAATTGAAAGAGCTCAAAAGGTTTGCAGATAATATTACTTACTGTTTTTCCTGTATTATGCAACAAATCGTTAAGTTGAAAACTGACATATCACCAAGGGCATCTTTGCGGCTAAAGTATAATATATAAGGCTTATCATCATCATGATAAGCAGCCCCTACCCGTCCACTGCTGAACATAGGCCTTTTTTATACCGGGAAATGCTCTGAAGCATCCCGCGGGGGAGTGGGTCTCTCCAGGCGGGTATGTGGGATTCGCTGCGCCCGAAAGGTGGTAAGTGGACAGCTCTATCCACTAAAACCCAGCGAGTGCCGTCTTTGGTAAGGATCTGTTGAGCAAACGGAGCACCTCGACGGCTAGTCAGTCCCTCAAGGGACCAACACCACCTCCACAGAGGGGATGTCTTGCACCACAGAACAACCCCGCCTCAACGTCGGGACAGTAAAACGGAATTAGGTTCCCATCCCCGCCCCTTGTCCCCTTCTAATAAGAGCGGTACAAAGAGCATCTCCCTCGGCTCGATTTGCTTCGCCCAAGGTGCTGGGCTCAACCTAGGCTACTGAGGCACCGCCACGACAAGGCTTGCATCATGGTGGCGACTTCTGAACATGGCCTATGTTCAGAAGTGATGGCTTATGTTCCCTCAATGAACGCCAAGGCCCAAGACGACCTCGCCACTCGCATCCAGCACAGACCGGCCCCCGCACGGATATCGTCTTCCCACTTGGTTCTTATAGTATATACCTTTAGCTACATAATATTAAGGTTGAAATACCTATACATACGTTATGTATGAGATCTTTGGGATTAATTAACTTACAAATGCAAGAACGTTTACGACGATCAAGTATATAACGAAATTACTGATTTTTTTATTTTTTACATAGGAAAAACTTAAAATATTTCTTTAAGAAAATTATATGTTGATTAAAATAGGAAGATGGAAAGAATGTTTTTAAAATTTGAAACGATTAAATATAATTACACATATTCTGTAAACTAAAAGATTTTAAAACAAGAATCGGTTATTGTCAGACAAGTAAAAACAACGTTACGTCTTTCGTCGTGTAGACGAAACGAGAACGAATTACGAAAATTTACATAATTTTCATGATGGCTGAAAAGGTTTTTTTTTCATTTAAATTACCATAAATTACCACCATATAAGAGAATATCCCATGATCGCACGGAGTACCAAAAACTGACCTCCAAACTTCAATATGAAGATGGCACCCCATGATGATGATGATTAAATTACAGGAATAAACACCTAATTCTAGAACTCCCTAATACGTAAACAAGATATTACTTCAAATACTTTATAAACAACAGAATTTTCATAACCTTTAATAAATACAGGAAAACATGTTCCGAATGATTGATAGTCAGTAAAAAAAAATTTATGATGTAACAATCATAAAAAAACCTTAATAGGCTTCTTTTGTATTGTAAGCACTGAGATATATTATATTCTTCCTGTTTTTTTGTACGATTTTGATACTTAAATTAATCAAAGGACCAATTCGGTTATTATTTTTTATGTTCGGGAGAGGAAAAATATTTTTTCGGCATCTTTAGCATTTGGTAATTTTTTTGCTATTTCCAATCTGAGTTTCTTTAGAATTAATCAAGTTATATCGATAGATCCTGTTAAATAATTGTGCCTAAAAGCATAGTCACCTCATGAAATGCATAACCAAAGTAAAAAATAAATTAAAAACCCGGTAAATTATTATTATTACTATTATAGAAGCGAAAACTTGCTTGCCTCAGATAAATACAAATATTTTTAATTCCGCAATAGCGTCATAATGTCACATTAGCATATTGGTGATGTAAACCTAAAAGATTTTCCCCTACCAAAAAGTGTTGGCGGCTAAAGAAGTTTCCACTTCAAAAAATTAACGAGTTTCAGATTTATTGCTACTCGTTTTATGCCGTGACACTGTACGTGATATATCACTTCCCTCTCGGATCACTCATTGATTGGTTTTTTTTTCTTTAACGCCGGGAAATGCTCTGAGCAAAATGAAATGAGCATGTTTGCTCATTTCATCATCACATGGGTACATCAACGGCTAGTCAGTCCCCCAAGGGCTCGACTCTACCTACACATAGGGGTTGTCCCACACCACAAGACAACCCCTCCCAACGTCGGGACAGTACAATGGGGTGAGGTTCCCATCCTCGGGCCTTGCCCCAGCTCTTATGTTCCCTCTTCTTATAAGAGGGGTACAAAGAGCCCCCTCGGCTCAATTAGCTTTGCCCAAGGTGCAGCGGCTCACTCTAGGCTACTGAGCCCCACAGCCACGTCAAGGCCTGAACCATGGTGGGGAGACTCATTGTCTGGTGGTACGATCATTTAAATTATATTTTTATAATTTATGTCAACAATAATTCTCATTGTTTTTTTCATCAATCATTCTCATTTCTCATCTCAATCACGAATAATATTCTGCATGCGAATTTTTGCGCGAGTCTTGTCAAGATTAACGTGTGCTACGCTCAGCTACGTAATCGCTACGAAGAACTTATCTGCTATGTGCTACCGATTGTCTACCGGTGCTACAAGCGTTCGGTGACGAGGTGACGATTTCGCGAGTTCCATGTTTTTTTATACCCCAAAAAGTGCTCAACGCGCCTAAAAAATTTTTCACTTCGAAAAGAAAAAAACTAAACTACAGAAAGCGTAACAGGTTCGAGATGAGAGAATAAGTAACAGAAACTAAAAATATGCTTGCTAGCCCCCTGACATTTATCTTGGGCTTTGAAACGTTTCCACTTTGCAAATCATTACTAATTCAACGTTAGCACTTTTCACTGTCGCAAGAGTTTCGACCTCTGTTTACTTAGTAAACTTATCAGACTGAGCTGAGTATTGTTATAGTAAACTTTCCCGTAATTGTAGTCGTGACGTCAAATGTCTAACAAGTTACTACGTTATACGTCCCGTGGGTTGAATGAAAAGATTTTTTAGAAGATTTGACAAAAGAAAAATCTTTTGTCGGTGTTAAAGAAATCTTATATCTTTAAATGAGCAATTTTTGTATATATATATATAATTGAAATCTCGGAATCGGCTCCAACGATTTTCATGAAATTTAGTATATAGGGGGTTTCGGGGGCGATAAATCGATCTAGCTAGGAATAATTTTTAGAAAATGTCATTTTATTTAAAAAAAAAAAAAAAAATACCGAGCAAAGCTCGGTCATCCAGGTACTAAAGATTTAGTCCCCATTTTTTTGCGCATCAAGTCTTGCATATAACTAGTACATTAATATGTTTTTTTTGCAAGACGGAATCTGTTTATTACATATTTACTTGTGATTTTTCGTTAACATTGCCGATGTATTTATTAATATATAATTTTTGAAGGATATCTGTGTCTGAACTGAATTTAAAAAAAATAATGATCTTTATGAATGCACAAACTCGTTACAGATTATCTTTTTTTATGTTAGTTGGATAGGAAAACTGGCAAACGTGCCACCTGATGGTAAGTGGTCAACGTCACCCATGAACATGAACTAGTTTACCTGGAACGAGCCCAGGCCACTCATCTATGTATCTATCCTGAGGCATAAGATGTATAGTCTCGGTGCCAGTAATTACACTGCCTGTCTTGCCCTTCTCTCCGAAACACAGCAAAGCTGTTTCACGGGAGAAACAAGCAAGATGGTGGTACCCATGCAGTCGAGAACGCGGCACAGCGCTTCCCTGCCACCGGTAACCATCTCTCAACCAATATTAATATTTGCTTTGTTAAAAATAAAACAAAGTACCTGTCACAAGTTTGAACACTGTTATTTTTCCCCATAAGTTCGTGTTAAGAACAAAGTATAAAGGTAATAGCTTACCTCGATATAATTTACTACCACATTTAAATCGCACTTAAAAAGTTTCTTTGACAAGGAACTTAAATTCCAATAATTATTTAATGAAGTTTAGCAGCAAAATGAACTTACTGGTGGATATTAGTAATTAGAGTCGTTCTTTGAAGCTTTCCTAGATTTAATGTTCTTTTGATTCATTTCTTGACCTTTACATTATCATAATTATGAAATTTCCAATACAATATACTAAAGATTTGCATTTTTTTAATTTTTTTTTTATATTAGTTGGATAGGCAAACTGGCAAATGTACCACCTGATGGTAAGTGGTGGACATCGCCCATAAACATAAACTAGTATACCTGGAACGAGCCCAGGCAACTTATTTTACCTATAAGTGTTTAACAAAAAAATTAAATTAAACTTATCTTGCTTGTAAGTAATAAATAAAGTTCTTATAAAAATATGTTTCATCCTTATTTACAGCGACAACACTTTTTCATTGAACTCCTAACTTCTTTTTTCTCTAAACTTCTTGCTTTCAAGTACATTAAAATTATGAATTATGTTCTACACCGCTTTCTTTCGTTTAAATTTGAAGATGGACGTTTAATTAAATACATTTATTATTAAATTTGATTTCAATTTTTCAGTTTTTCATGGTAAGGTTCTGCTACAGGTAGGAATGCAAGCCACAGGTTGCCTCTGCATGTTTATAACGATCACAGAATAACTCTTACAGTGAGTTGCGACGCTCCCCCCACCGCCCTTTCTATTGATGTAAGATTATGAAGCCCTCACGTGTTGTACAGTGAAATAATACGTTATATTTTGATTGTCATCATAACAGACATAACTTTATTTTAATGTCTAAGTATAAATATGAATTATCATTTTCAGTTGACAAAGTAGTCTATCTGTTTTCACTATTTATATATTTTGATATTTACCTAGATTTTATATTATTTAATATAAAATCTTGATAAAAATAAATAATATAAAAATAAGAATAATTAATAAAAAATCTTTAGTGAGTTAGAATATGTAATTAAAATAGTATGTTCTAAACGAGCTACAAAAAGTTCTAAAAGGATGTAAACAGCTCGTGATAAAATTATAAGGCTTTATCTAAATTGCAAACTTTTAATAGCAACATTAGTTCCCAAACAAATTTAAGTCTACTTTGTAAAATGGATCAAGCAAAGTTTGGGAAACAAACTACGAAAGTAACTCTTCTTGCTAAATATAATTGTAATAAAACTTATGTAGTTAATAAAACAGCTTACCAATGAACAGTCCTTTTTAAATAAATTAAAATTGAATGTGATATTTTTTCCGATGTAATATAAAAAGTTTTTTTTTTTTAATAAGAGAATGGAATTTAATGTGTTGCATTTTTTCTGAATAATGTTACTCAATGAAAGAGACATTTATTTTATATAATGTAACAACTGAGTCCGTGACCACAGAAGATTTGAAAAGGATATTTTACGGATTCTTACTTGGCCTCGTGTTTGGCTTAATTATACTTGGCTTTTTGACGACACTTTTGAAGTGAAACTTCTTTGCGCATAAAGGGTAAATTTTTACGGATGAAAAGTCACGAAAATGTGTAAGGTTTTATTCTAAAAAGAGGGAGAGAGTGAGAAAGATCGAGAGAGAGAGAGAGAGATACAGCAAGTCTCGGAGATTTAAAGCTTTTGATTAGTATATTTATACTAATATTTATTAGTTTTCCAATTATGTTTCACTTCTGACATGTTTACTTTGTACGCACGCATTTTTTTAACTTAATGAGCTAAACAAAATTTTTACTTAAAAATATTCTTAGTAGTTGTTACTTCAATTATAAACTTGTTTTTGGTAAATGATGAGCAACTTCTCAACGTAAACCTTTATCTATTCGTTGCCTATTCCAAGAAGCTGTTTCAGGGATCAGTGCCAGTTTTACTGCCAAGCAGTCAATTGTCTATCTAACAAAACTGCTTTGCAGAAAAAACGTCATGCTCCCGGGATGCAATTGTAATTTAACTATGTATGATCGATACGATCTCCGTGCAGTGGTCGGTCCTGGTTGATTGCGCGTGATGGTATATCGGCCGTCTTGCGTTCGTTCAGAGGCATATGCCCAACAGTGAACGGAAAAAGTGATCAAAAAACGTTTTATTTATTGATATTTTTGAAACACAATGATATAAATAGATTAACCGCGCTAAGCGTTTTAAAAAGAACCATTGCTCGTTTAATTTAGCGGTAAGTGTACGCCATTCTGCCATCATGTAGCTATTCACAACAATGTAATTGAAAGCCACACTATGCGGAATATGCACCGCATAAATAATTGCATATCATTCTGCTATCGTTGCTGGTCTGCGAATTGATTAATGTTGGAATTCGTTCGTTCTGTTTTATATTTGGTATATTTTTGGTTGTAACAAAAATAATTTTTTTCAACCACATTTATTTTTACTAGAATTTTCATATCTGTTATTTTTTGTAAATCCATACATCTATACACATATATAGCATTGGAGTGTTTGTCTATAATATTGAAATAACCGCTTTTTAATAAATGCATATGGATGTATACACGATACATTAATTATTATGGTATTTCATAAATAATCTTTAAATTCTAAATGTATGTATGTGTATAACTTCTTTACCAAAATTGTGCTTCCTTAAAACTAAAAAGACATTGTTACACAATATTGTTTTCCTATAATAGTCATATAATTTTACACAGACAAGATCCCTAGAGATGGGGAACCATAGTAAAATATAGCCAAACTTAAAGTAACAAGTAACAAAATTTCATAATGAAATTAGATATAATATGTAAGACAATATTAATGTATCGTTACGTAACACAATTGTTTTGATGTGCAGGTTACACCGAGGAGCAACCTTCCACGCAGTTCACCGCGCAGTTGCCGAGCGAGGTGAGCCCGGCTCCCCCCGGCCCCTCCCAGCCGGCGCCTCAGCCTGTCCCCTATGCTCTTCTGCACCTTTCCGCCTCTGACTCGACAGAAACGCCTTTTCTCCAAGTGCAACACCAGTCTTCGCCTGTCTCCCCTCCTCCGCCACCGGCGAGCGGCAAGTCCCTCTCGATGTGCTATTCCAGCTCTGGCACTCTTCTCTCTCTACCGCCAAAGAAGAAGGATATATACCGGCCCTACTGCCTTGGCGAGCGAGCGTATCTCCATCGGGCGGAGGAGGATCTGAACGCGGCACACGCTATCCTCGACTTGAGCCAGCACGCTGTTTTCTTGACGACACCGCCTCGAAACGACTCCGTGCCCCCCGAGCCTCCGCGACCCCCCTCCGAGCCCCCGCAGGAACAATCAGCGGAACGCCCCCGTGAAACGGTTGCTTACACATATGACGCCTTCTTCGTAAGCGACGGAAGATCAAAGCGACGCAATTACGCGAACGCCCCTGTTGAAAGTGCCCAACAACCCGAGCCGAAATCGAAGTACACATGCAGCGAGTGCGGGAAACGCTACGCCACCTCATCTAATCTGTCGAGACATAAACAGACACATCGCAGCCTCGATTCTGTTGCGGCAAAACGCTGCGGCGAATGCGGAAAAGCCTACGTTTCGATGCCGGCACTCGCTATGCACGTACTCACACATCAACTGTCTCACGTATGCGGCGTTTGTGGTAAGCTATTTTCACGACCTTGGCTGCTGCAAGGACACCTTCGGTCGCATACAGGCGAGAAACCCTACGGGTGCGCGCACTGCGGCAAAGCTTTCGCTGATCGTTCAAATCTCCGTGCACATATGCAAACCCACTCTGCCGACAAAAATTTTGAATGTTTACGTTGTCACAAAACTTTTGCCCTCAAGAGCTACCTCAATAAGCACCAAGAATCGGCGTGCGTGAGAGACGATGGTTCATCGACCCCAGACCCTGCCTCTGATTCCGGTTAAGCGCGCGCCATTAGTGACGCATTCAGGGACCGTAACCGTAATGTATGGTTTATACTTAAACAAAAAGTATTATTATGAATTTAGCTTATTAGTGTATTATTATAAATTTACAAGTTTAAAATAGGAGAGCTCGCGGGACTGGCGACGAACGTAGAGGCGTCGACCGGCCCCGTGCTGCCATAATCGAGCAACGTTTCGTAAACAACGAATCACGTACGACCCCGTAGCGCTGCGACCGCGGCGATAGGCCGTAGCGTCATACGTCCTGATAACATTAAATTAAATTATGTATATACTCGTCAGTAAAATATACCATTATATACATAGAAGTATTAAAATACGAATGAAACTAATATCTTTTGTAGGTGATTTTACAACTGCAATGTAGGTTAGAGAGTATTAGGGTAAGAATAGTGTTGAGATGCGATAGCCGAGCGCCTAGCTCGTCGGTGGACGGCAGTGGAGCGCCCGGGCGCCGCGTCGTCCGTCACGGTGAGGAACTTGCCAAAACTTTCCGTCCGAAGCTCCGCACACGCTGCCGCGCCCGCCAGCGCCGCCTCGCGACAGTGCCTTAGCGGCGACAACGCGCCGCACCCGTCCCGCACCCGTCCCACTGCCCCTAAAACCTTCTCATCGACACCAGAGCACTTATACATCGTTTTCACTATGTAGCGCAGTAGTAGTAAGTAGTGTGACGAAGTTTACCCATTTTTTATTTAGCTCATGCGTACCTTTAATAAGTTTCATATTGAGTATTCAATGTTCTCAATGTTACATATTTTTATTTTAAGCCCAATCGAATGATATTTTTGTACATAATTCAGGTGCATATTTTTGCAAAATCGTTTAAATAAATAGGTATAAAGACGGACGGGCGGCGGGCGTGCCATGCGACGGCAACACGGGACGGGCTGCGTCGCATCACACAGCGAGCATGCCTTTAGAATGAGTGTATGTTACTAGAGACAAGTCGAGCGTAACTGGCAATAAAACTAACTTAGGTTAACTTAGTTTTAATTAGGTTAATGAGGTGAGCACGAGGTGCTCAGGAGAAATGGGTATTCGAAAAGCAATAATAAAGTAGGCACTAATTCAAGTCGCGCACCGCTGTCGTTTAGACACAGCAGTTTTTCCCCGTAGCGTTCTGTAGACCTCGTAGACCAGGTCTTGTGTCGGTTGGAGAATTTACAGTAACGTGGCATAAAAACTTCATATATATTGATAAGATAGCAATCTCGTCAATATCGAAATTATTGTCACCAAACGGATGTTGATTTAATATTATTTAAACACAGATGCCGATTTTTTAACAAATTCTCTATGTGTTTATAATGATTAATGACATTACATTTTATGATTCCAATAGCAGATTCCTAAAGTTTTTAAAGAGGCAAATTTCATACAAATTATATATCAGTTTGATTGGTGTTGCTACTTGTTATTCGCCGGCCAATTCATAGCAATTAAACTTTAATCCAGTCAATTAATACTCTTAAAAAGTTTTTGCTTTAACGGAATTTATATTTTATCGTTAAAATGGCACAGGATCTTGTACTATGATATTAGGATTCCTACTCTACTACTTTTATAGATATAGTGCCACATAGCTGTTTACGTTAAATACTAGTTAAAAAGTATTTTTAAATGAGACGGGTTATATTAAACAGATAATTCTGAGTCATTTGTAATTTTCGTTTTTTTTTTATAAATAAATTGATAATAATAAAAATAACGAATAAAAAAATTATAAATTCCGAATTCAAAATTTATTATACTACCGTTGATTCAGCGTAGTAATATGTATATGAAAAGCCAATAATTGATATATTCTGGAGTGCATTTCGTCTGTTAAATGATTTACGATATAACCCGTGGCATTTCATTAGCATGTATCGGACAAAGGTTGCGCGAAAAAAGCAATATAAAGTAATCTAATAAGCAATACTAGAATTGTATTTATACTTGACATTTATATTTTGTAGGGTTTTAGATATTTTTGGTGCTTTGAAGCTAGGTATTGAATAAATTAAACGAAATCAACATCGAACATTACGATAGTATATAAATATTGTGATATTGTTTTTCGAAATTTGATTGTTATACATTGATTTTATGAGCAGTTATTCCAAACTCCTTCCTACTCTATATTTCACTAGATTTCTCTATTACGTAGATGCTAAAATTGTAATATATTCGCATAATCTTTACGATTCCCTAACGTTCTTTCTAAACTCTTGTCTTAGTAGAAAGCGCGAAATGGCTTATAAGAAATCGAAACAAAATATTTTATTCAAATATTTATACTAATGTTATCATAGTTGTAGTAACTATACATTTAAGTATTAATATTAACTAACTTATATACAAAAATATATACCGATATTAGTATGTAAATATTGTCATGTGTACCAAGTTTTCTTCTTTACAATTTTTATAGAATTAGATGTAATATTAACGACTACCAAGCTCATGGTATTCAATAATAGAAATGTAATTAAATAAATAGAATCATGAACGATACGGATTCAAGTTTTCACAAATTTATCTATTTTTTGTTATAAACTAGATAACAATAAAATCAGATGCTATTAAAAAAAAAACAAAAATTGAATTCAGTTCAGTAAAATTGGAATCAAGCAATAAAGAATAGAAAATTATTTTTCATTCGCTCTACTTAAATTATAAAGCTATACGTGGCATTATTGGTTTATCGTGTTTATATTGTTAAGTGACGTCAATTTCAAGGAATTTAATAAGGTAACAAGAAATTATTGTATTAAGACACAAAAAGGTCTCAAAATCTTAAGTCTCTTACCCAGTTCATTTATAATTGTCATATTAGAATACAACTGAACTTGTCCAAACTAGCAATATTTAAGCAATAATACTTATAATGTAGGTGTATAACGTAAAATAGATTTCATAGTTCTAGTTATAACGTGGCTTAAGGAAAGCAATATTGTTTAGAATTAGTATTAGTTTAGTTTGGAACTAAGTAGGTTACTTTGTAAAAAGTCTTTGCTCTTAAGTAGACTGCGATGAAGTGATATTTTACTGTACATGTACAATGTGTACATTTTGCTTGTTGTTATAGAAATATATTGAGTAATCAATGAAAAACTCAGAATTTACACGTGACCAAATTGCTAATTTTGTGTATTGGATATAAGGTCCATAACTCCATAAGGTAATTTAGACTCAATCTTTCTACAGTCATATCTCATTTTTGATTTGTGCCTACATCATTAAACAATCAATTTTATCATCAAAATTTCGTTATGTAATTGGGCGTGTTTAAATTTTTTTCGCTTAGCCATCTCATTGGAGTCCAGACGTCTTTAAAGATTAATTTTTAATATATCAATGTTCAGGATAGTTTTAGACCTATATCGAGAATGCATAAAATATCGATGTAATAAACAAAATAACACATAAATAAATCGAGAAATGACCTGTGATTTTAGTTCATAAAGAAAAATTGTTGTTAACATTCCTCCATAAAGCAGCCTTTGCCACGTTGTCCGGTCCTAAATTTAGCATACTCACACGTTCATCAGTCTACCTATTACTTGATTGTTTAATATACCATCGAAGTAGATTTTAAATTATATTAAATAAGGACATACTTAACATAGAGTATTAAAACTCATTAGACGTTATGATGGCTGGTTATAGCCGCTTAGAGTAATATTTAGCATCTAGAAGCAATATTTATTAAAATTCATAGTTTTAAGATTATTTGTTATAATAATAAAAGCAATAAAAAACAACGATAGCAATATTATCGAAGTATGACAACGAATAGTTTGTTTGCATTATTATTTAAGATATCTAGTCAAAATTTGGGCTTTACATAAAATTGTATATACTGAGTTATTGAAGTAACTAAATTATTTCTAGTCAATAATTGTTTGTTCAAGTTTATTTAATAAGTACATACATATTTATGTAATTATTTAAATTATTAAAATAATCGCAATCACTAAATTAATAAAGATGTATTTTTATAAAAAGATTTTCTAAAACCCACGCAGCTATTGTATTGTAAATTTTTCTGTTTTTTTTTCATATATAAACTAAAGGTGATTTATATTTTATTTAATGTACACAAACAAACGAGCAAACATTTATAACGAATATTATTATAAAAATTGGACGATCATGTTTTCTAAAGTTTTACAGGACGATCTTAACAGCAAATATTAAAAATGTATTTTGAATACTCAAATTCTTTCTCATATCTAAAACTAATGATTTAGTGATTGTTATTAGAAGTAGACAATTAGCCGAAATCTTTTCTTAAGCTCTTTTGAAATCTACACAATTTAAAAAAAATTAGTAGCGTTAGTGATTAGATTATACACATAGAAATTAGATTTCATATAAAACCTTATTTACCATTTAACATAGGGACGGGTTGTTTACATTTGGGACGCGTAGCAGCTGTAGTTTTATAGAATTTCCTAATTAGAAATAATGTTTTAGACATCGATAATATAGAAATATTAAAAATATTTGCCTTAATAATTTTTGTACGATAACGCAAAGATACAAACGGAAAGCGATAGGAAAGTGTCAAGTTATGGATTTATTTACATGTTGATGTGCAGATGTCGCTTCTTCCTCAATCTAGTCGAAGTAGGCCAAAGGTAACATGCCATTCCAATGTCAGTGGTTCCATAATGTATTTTTGAGGTAAATATAATGTTTATTAAAATCATATAATCGTTTTTGTAAGAAGTGCAGTAAGAAACGAAACCAAAAAATGCAAAATGTAGAATTTCTATAGGCTTAAGAAAAAAATCTGAAACATATTGGTTGATAGTTCTTCCATTAAGCATATTTTGTTCTAATAAGAAGAACAGGACAGTGTTATTACTGGCACCGAGATATACCATATTTCGTTTCTAAGAAAATTATTGTTAATTTTCATGGAGAGGTCAACGTCCTCTTACAAGATAGTTCTGCCGAATTGCCCAGTTTAAATATATTTGTATGATTTATAATCAAGCAGTCTTTTTCGGAAGAAATAATAACATACTAGAGCAGGAAACAATTCGGGTTCCGGAAGGTGAAAACAAAGACAAATTATCAAATTAATTTCGCCTTATATATAATATTATCATATGAAATAAAATATAAACAGCATTTAGTTAATAAAATGCCAAGTATGAATCATAGTAATAAAATCATGATAAATTACCTTTAAAATCCTGTTTAGAGGAACTTTAATTAAAGCAAATAATTTTGCCTATTATAGTTAAATTAACGAATATAATATAACTAGCTCCTAGTGTTGTAGCTTAGAATGTCAATTTTTTAATTCAATCAATCCTTCCTAATAAGCAATTATTATATGCCAAGAGTACCTACAGAATTAGAAATAAATTGCATGAATTATATTATAACATTATATATAGCCTTATAAAGTGTTTAAAGCAGCATAAGGAAAAAAAGAAAAGTGATCCTTAAAGCAACTCTTATGTATCTATTTATTATTATATCTACAAATAAATGGTCTTAGTTAAATAAATTACTTCAATCAGTACGAAATGGAGAAATAAATATTATTTTATTAACAATTTTTACCAAAAACACTTTATGATTTTATTAATTTGTTTTAACAATTATACAATCATTATTTGTTTGTACATTTTCGCTACTTTAAATTAAGTACCTAGGGTCCACTGCGGTGTAGTTGCCTAGATAACGTAGGAAACTAGGAACCATTTAAATGTCAAGATAATTCCATTTTATCCTAGCGCTTAGCTGTGTCTGAGAGACTGCCAGCTCTAAATCTTAATCGTTTTCTACAGTTGGTGAGACTGTATGTTGATACTGTCTATGTTTACTCCTTAAGAGATATCTGATGGTGAGCAGTGCACAAAATGATCACAACACTAAGTTTTAAGTTATCAAGCACTTCCATTACAGACGATATGTGATTTTAGTTTAGATCAAGTAAATTATTATTTAGATATTTGGCCATAGTGATTTGTAACTCTAATATTATGATGTATACCGACCTGCAGTTTGGAATTTATAATGATCACTGTACCTATATAAAAAAAGCATTCTTCTTGTCCTGTACATACAAAAAATAAAAATAAGATCAGAAAAAAGTTCTCTACTATACTTTAAATAATTTATGACCGTACCGACGGAATTATTAAAAAATATTCAAATGTTGAGACTTCATTTCATTCAATTGAATGGATGGAAAAATTGTATTTCACGGAAAAATGCAGTCTCTTTTAAGTCTCTCAAATAAAAGTCTGCCTTAGTGAAAAGTTCGCTTTTAGTCCCTCGTAACAGGAACTAAGGTAGAAAAAGAATCGTATGGTTAGGCGCCACGGGAGAAAAGTAGGTATTGTCACTCGCGATTGTCACCACAATATTCCGCGGGTGGGAGTCTCCTATTTTTCTCCCTAGGTGCGTAAAATACTATTATCGATGTAATAAGACAAAACAGATTTTTTTAAATAAACGAAATCGAAAAAGACTCGAGTCTAATTAAAAACGAATAGAATTTAACTTACTGATCTTTAAATATTATTCCAAACTGCACTTAGTTCCGGAGCCAGGATGCAAATGATAAGTACACATAATTATACAATTTAGAAAATGTGAAGTGCTTGAAATAACGATCTCATTTATTTTTTTGAAATTTTTAAATTAAAATCTACCGCTTTTGCATCACGTTTGTGTTTGTTTATCGTTTTGTATTTGATTAAAAAATAAATATACTCTACCGGTGTTGGACTATTTATTTACCTATCTCCCGTTAAAAGTTTTTTTTAATACTGGTTGGCTAGGGAAGGAGAATACGTAGTATTCACTATATAGTTTGTGGAAAGGAGCGATTATCGAATGTAATAGATAATACATACTACAGAACCGGTGGGAGGGAAACGCTGTGCCGCGCTCCCGTCTGCATGGGTACCACCATCTTGCTTGTTTCTCCCGTGAAACAGCTTTGCTGTGTTTCGGAGAGAAGAATCTTATGTCTCAGGATAGGCAACACGTAAATAAAATAAAAGTAAAACGAGTTGCCAGGGCTCGTTCCAGGTATACTGGTTTATGTTCATGGGCGACGTCGACCACTTACCATCAGGTGGTACGTTTTCCAGTTGGCCTATCCAATTAATATAAAAAACAGAATGCTACATTTTTATGTACCTACCTACCCTAAAAAATGCATGTATGTTAATATATTGTGTATAGCCTGACCAGAAATATATAAACCCTGGGCATATTGCGGAAAATTTCGTAATATTTTTTTTATGGACTATACTATGTGCTACCGCATAAAAGATACAGTGGCGACATAATGCAGGGTTTATATATTTCTGGCCCGCCTACACGTAATATTAGGACACCATAAGCTATGTTACAGGCACCTTAAATTTTGACCAAGACGAAGGGTCGGTACACATGGATGAGTCATCTGGAAGTTGGAAGCCCCTTAGACATTACTTTCAGTTAAACTAGTTTCTGTTCCTGGACGTCGCTAGGAATTTTCCTTTCGGTGATTCGTCCCGGTGTACTGAACTCTAAAAAAGGATTTACAAAGGCCAATAAGGTTCAAGAGTGGAGGTCGCGTTTGGGTAGACGAAGTGATGGTCGGCCATTAACCAGGTAATGTCCCGACGTTAGGACGGGTTGTTCTGTGGTGCGGGACAACCCCTCTGTGGAGGTGACGTCGGTCCCTTGCGGGACTGACTAGCCGTCGAGGTGCCCTGTTTGTTTTCTAGATCCGGGGCACCTCACCAAAGGCGGCATTGGTGGCACTCGCCGGGTTTTAGTGGGTAGAGCTGCGTCCATTTACCAGCTGTCGGGCGCAGCGAGTCCTACATACCCGCGTGGGGAGACTCACTCCCCCGCGGGATGCCTCAGAGCATTTCCCGGCGTTAAAGAAAAAAAAAAGGTGGGATTTGAGAAGACGATCTTCGTGCAGGGGCCAGTCTGTGCTGGATGCGAGTGGCGAAGGATTGGTCATCTTGGAGTTCATTGAGGGAGGCCTATGTTCAGCAGTGGACGGATGGAGGCTGATAATGATGATGATAATAAAATAGATAATTTCCGTATGCAAAGATGTCAAATAACAGTCAGGTAAATCAATATGTCCTTGAAATAAGGTCGTTTACAATTGTGTACGGACGCAGTATTGCGCATCATCGCCATGTTCAATTTCATTATATTAGACTTAAATAAAAAATATGCGAACATAATACTATATATAATGATAAAAATTTTATGGTTTTAATGGATTTTCTGATTTTTCAGCTTACTCAATATTTGATAAAACAACATGTAGGTATAATATAGTCTTTGTAAAGCCTATTAATTATTATCAGACTATCCTTTAGAATAAAACCAAATTATTTTTATTGCGTAAATATTTTTTATCTGTCAAAAAATGAAATAATGGTAGAATTTCTTTAAGAAGTAAAAAAAGTAAAGCGAAATTATCAAATGTTTTGTAGTAACTCGAACTAACGACGGAACGGAGACTGTATATGCGTTTGGGGTGAGAGGCAGTTTGTGTGTGTAAAACCAATTTTGTCGCTTATCTCCAAGACTACTTGTCCGATTTTAATGCGGTTTTCAGAGATGGGTTTGGATTAGATTGGTGCATATTAGTAGATAGATATTAAGTTGATAACTCACTAGAGGGCACTGCAGTAAACGTTTTTTGTACAATCCAATGTTGCCATTTTTCTCCAAAACTACTATTTTAATTTTGATACGAATTTCAATGATGGGTTTGGGTTTGATTGGTGCATGTTCTTAGATAGGTG
Source organism: Helleia helle (assembly GCA_963853865.1). Lineage (NCBI taxonomy): Eukaryota > Metazoa > Arthropoda > Insecta > Lepidoptera > Lycaenidae > Helleia > Helleia helle. The sequence continues at coordinate 16,197,671 of OY971420.1, forward strand.
TTACAATTACAACCCACCAGGGGGCGCTGCAGTAAACATTTGTTTTGATGCGGTTTTAATTCAGTTATGGGTTCTGGTTTGATCGGTGCATGTTCTTGTATTGTGTGTTACTATGAAAACTCACCAGGGGGCGCTGAAGTAAATGTTTGTTTGTGGAAAACCAAAACTACTAGTCCGCTTTAGATGCGATTTTCGGTGATAGGTTCGGGTTTAATTGTGGTACGTGTTCTTAAATGTGTTACGTTGACGACTCACCAGGGGGCGCTGCAGTAAACATTTATTTGTACAAACTAATGCTGCAATTTTTCTCCAAAACTACTAGTCTGATTTTGATGCGGTTTTCAATTATGGGTTTGAATTTAATTGGTGCATGTTATCAGATAGGTGTTACAATTACGACTTACCAGGGGGCGCTGCAGTAAATATTTGTTTTGATGCGGTTTACATTCAGTGAGTGGTTTGATTGGTGGATATTCATATATTTTTTATGACAATGAAAATTCATCAGTAGGGCTAGCATGCGCGCACGACAAAATTTTGTCTACGCCTTTTCTCGTATTATTTCATATAAGTAATACGAGAAAAGGTGTAGATACAATTTTGTCGTGCGCGTATACTAGCCCTACAAGGGGCGCTGCAGAAAACATAATATTTTGTTTGTGCAACTACTACTAAGTCCGTTTTGGATGTGGTTTCCGGTTATAGGTTCGGTTTAAATTGTGTTGCATGTTCTTAAAAATGTGTTACGGTGACACCTCACTAGGGGGCGCTGCAGTAAACATTGTTTTTACAAAACCAAAACTACTGGTCCGATTTGGATGCAGCTTGAATAATGGGTTTGTGGTTGATTAGTGAAGATTGTGATTGTGATTAGTGATTGTGATTAGTGATTTTTAAATAGGTGTTACGGTATCAACTCACTAAGTGACGCTACAGTAATATCTAGTCCGATTTTCATGCGGTATTCATTATAGGGTTTGTGGTTGATCAGTAAAGGTTCTTAAACAGATGATACGATGGTAAATCACTTGAAAGCGTTGCAGTCATTAATATATTTAATTTTAGCTTCTACATATTTAATATTAATTAGTTTTATAGAGCATACTCTATAAAATGTTTGAAATTCAATGGCAGCCCCCGACGGATTATATTGGGTTTTATATTAAGTTCATAGGGACTTGAATAATATGTTATTGCCACATCTACGTCTTCGATAACCAAATAGGTGCGTAGGAAAGTGCTATGAAAACTGATACTCTGTTGTTTAAATGTCGGGGTTTTTTAATTATTTTATCATTTTTCAATTATGTTTTAACCGTCGTGGGATTTTTTCAAAATTTTTAATTTTGCGTTTTATATATAACACGGTTCTGCAACGGTTTTTCCTATACGTCGGGAAATGCTCTGAGGCATCCCGCGGGGGAGTGGGTCTCCCCAGGCGAGTATGAGGGACTCGCTGCGCCCGAAAGGTGGTAAGATGGACGCAGCTCTACCCACTAAAACTCGGCGAGGGCCACCAATGCCGCCTTTGGTGGGGTGCCCCGGATCTGTTGAGCTACATGGATGAACGAAGATCATCGTGCGGTGGCGCGTCTTAGTCATTGAACAGGACAGATCAGCAGATAATGATTGATAATGATTTATGTATTACAAGATAATAATAAGCGTTTCAACTAACATAAGGATTTACTCTGATACTAGTTAAAACTTATTATTTACTTTATCCAAAAATAGGTAAATCTAAATGGCTTCTAAACGGGCAATAACTTTTACAGGTTTTACTGCACTATGTGGCTACAATATTGGCAACAATAGTCTAGAGCCTTTGTTAGAGGTAGTGCCATGCTGCATTGCTGCATTGCATTGCATTGCATATGCTGTCGCGTTTCGTGCGGTTTGTGAGTTTCCGGTTGCCCACTGGGAAGTAAAGGGAAAAGGAGGGCAACGCATCTGAATAACTTTTGGTTGTGCGGATGTATATGGGCGTCGGTAAGCACCATAAGGCTCCGACTGCTCGAGTGCCTCCTTGACATAAAAAGAAAATATCACGAAAACATTTTAATGCAGCACGTGACTAGAAATGATATATTTCGGCAATATGATTATTGTCTGCAACAGAATGTCACATGTACCTACACAAGTGCGCAATAATGGCTGATGTAATACGCTTCGCAGCGGCTTACCTATATTCTTTTTAAAGAAAACTTATAACAAAAACTAAAGACAAGACTTTAGATATCACAAATAATGAAATACGACTTAAGTCGACGATGTTTTAGGAATTTCATAACCGTTGCAGCATTTCTCTGTAATATTAATCCACAGCGTATTCATAATATAGGTAGCAGTTTAAGGATTTATCTTCATTTTATTCCTCTACTTATTTTTTATTACATTCATACTTTTTTTAACGCCGGGAAATGCTCTGAGGCATCACGCGAGGGAGTGGGCCTCCCCACGTGGGTATGTGGGACTCGCTGCGCCCGAAAGCTGGTAAGTGGACGCAGCTCTCTGCTCTACCCACTATAACCCGGCAAGTGCCATTAATGCCGCCTTCGTTGAGGTGCCCCGGATCTAATGAGCAAACAGGGCACCTCGACGGCTATAGTCAGTCCTCTAAGAGACCGAAGCCACCTTCACAGAGGGGTTGTCCCGCACCACAGAACAACCCCTCCCAACGTCAGGACAGTACAATGGGGTGAGGTTCCCATCCTTGCCCCCTGCTCTTTCGTCCCCTCTTCTTATAAGAGAGGTACAAAGAGCCCCCTCGGCTTAATTAGCTTCGCCTAAAGTGCTGGGCTCACCCTAGACTACGGAGCCCCACCGCCACGTCAGGGCCGGAACCAGGGTGGGATTACATTCATACTGCTAAAATATAGTATCTTAAAATCAGCATTGGAATGAGGCAGTATATAATGTAAACTGTAATTTCAAAGGTCGCTACGTCATCAATGTAAAATTTTTCAGTTTAGTGGTTAAGTAATCGTATTTTCAGTAATTGAAAATGATTTTAACTAAGCCATAAAAAATCACCAGACACTAAAAGCACTATTTCGCCACTAAGAGAGGGCCAAAACCACTAGTTTTAGTGGAAAATCCACTTAGTTGACAACACTGCAAACTTCACATCCGTGTTAGAAAACGATGCACCTATGCCAAAAAACAAAACAACAATAAAACTGGTAGAGCAATATTGCAGTATTTTCGAACGTTGGGTGATTATCCGCCAACTGTCCGAAACACATCGACCATGCAAAACATAATATGTAGCTATGTGGACGAGCCTGGAGCCAAAAATGTCCTATGTACCTATATTGCATAGTCTTGCCAGCTACACAGTGCAGTAAAATTAATGCCCAAATTATTGACGACCTCTGTGGCCCAACGGTTAGCGCGTTGGCGCTCAAGCCGGAGGTAGCGGGTTCGAATACTGCCAAGGAATGTCAGGTGATCGCTATGCTGTCTAGTTTCGTACGGTTTGTGTCTTTCCGGTGGTCCATTTGGGGGATAAGGAAAAGGTGGGCACCGCATCTGTATCATACCTTTTGGTTGTGCCAATGTCTATGGGCGTCGGTAGTCACCATAAGGCTCCGAGTGCTCGGTTGCCTCCTTATGTCATAAAAAGAACATTATGTAGTACTAGCAACGCCCCGCGGTTTCACCCGCGTACTCCTATTCCCGTCGGTGAAGATGGATAAATTATAGCCTATAATGTTATTCTGATGTATAAGCTCAAAGCTGTTATTGTAAAATTTCATGAAAATCAATTGGGTAGTTTTTGCGTTAAAGAGTAACAAACATACATTCTTACACTTTCGCGTTTATAATTATATTATATAATTAGTAGGATATTTAAAGATTCGACATCAATGAGATTCAGTCAAGGCATCAAATCTCTTTAACGTTGAATTGTGTATAGCTACTAGACTCTTCAATTCATCACTTGGGATAGGCAGCATTCAGGAAGCTTTGTCATATTTTCACGTCGTCTATACCGCAGAGTTTGAAGACGAAAGTCTTTAACCAATGCGTTCTCCCCGTGATGACCTACGGGGCTGAAGCATGGCCTCTAAATTTACGACTGGTCCGTAAGTTTGCCGTAGCCAACGTGCTATGGAGCGTGCTATGCTGGGTGTTTCTTTGGCAGGTAGGATTCGAAACGAAGACATCCGCCAGCGAAATACGCAAAGAATAAGCTTGTTGAAGTGGCAGTGGGCTGGTCACACACCCAGAAGAACGGATGGCCGATGGGGCAATAAGGTTCTAGAGTGGAGGTCATGTTTAGGTAGACGAAGTGTTGGGCGGCCATTGACCAGGTGGGAAGACGATCTCCGTGCGGTGGCCGGTCCGTGTTGGATGCGAGTGGCAACTCTTAATAAGCTTCCTTCAATTAACGCCTTCGAACCACCGGTGGTTAACGTCGCCCATATACATATAAACAAGTTCACCTAATATAAGCCTGTACTAGGTTACTTAATCCAACCCGACGCCAGGAGGCCGTGTGGTCGCAGACTGCACGGTTGGCGGGGGGCAACCCCCTACTTTTATAAACCAAAAGTGTGCCAAATGGGCTCACACTAATCCGATGTAGCATTAGGGCCTTCGGGCCGTTAGCATAGATCCATCCGAAAAAAAAGGTTATTTAGATACTCCAAGCAACATATTTATGCGTTGACTATCCGAAGACGCAAGATGTTATGATGATGCCAGTGCCACCAAGACCCCACCATCTTTACACTGCCCGACTTGTGTATCTTACCAAAAAACATTAAATAATAGTTAAAAACTATAAGCCTGATGTTGGCAACATATGCATTGATGTACGAGGCACCGGTAATAGTCCGAGAGCCAGCGTCAGATTTTCGAGACGAAATCCCTTCCAATCCAAAATTCGTCAAATGCATTAGGTATTTATATTATCTATACAGTGGAACCGCGGTAATCCGGCCCCTGGCTAATCCGCCACCCCCTGTAATCCGACACATCAATTATTATTGAATATTTTTTGACAATCTTCGCTAGTGTAGATAATGCGCGATTGAGAAGGTTACAACTTGTACGCTTCACCACTATAGTGCTCGGCGCTTAGGTATTGTTTTGATTCTGATTGCTTAGTTTGAATTTATAAAACACTTGTAGTTAACAAGTGATAGCTGTGCGGCCTAGCGTGCGTTATTTTTTTACTGTTTATTAATTGTTTATTACATATACGTCGTCCTAGCAATGTCTGTCAATAAAATTCGTCACAAGCCCAGAAGCGAAAGCACAAAACGCTAACAATTAAAGAAAAATGTGATATTTTAGATCGCCTTAATCATAATGAATCTTTTAGTCGTTCAGCAAGTGAATACGGCGTAGGACGACCTACAATTTGACATTAAAAAAACCATGACCATAACTTATAGAATCTTATCATTGGATCTGCAATTTGTCGGATTCCAAGTACTTTTTTGTAAAAAATTCCGGACTATAGGGTCCGGTCTTAGGGAGTACTCTATAATCGGACAAATTCGATAGTCCAACACTGCCCTGCAAAATGTTTGTCGGATTACCGCGGGTCCACTGTACTAGCGCCCGTCAGCTGCGACTCCGTGATTCGAATGGGCAGTAGCAGCATCCCACGCATGGCGAAAGCAGTTGTTTTGTCATTTCCTTTCATTTTAAATTTGTCGGATTATAGTTTAATATCTTGAAGGAAAAATAAATTTACCTGACCTGAAAGTAATATTTTATGAGGTGAGGGGTAAATGTTTTATAAAACAAATACAAACATAGCAGCATTTCTTTAATTCATTGCATATCATGTCATTTTTTTCTATAGATTGAATTACATTTCTAATAAGTAACATTTTGTATGCGTGTTATATTCATTGGTAGTGGCCAACATATAATATACAATTTACTTTATACTTATCCGTACAATTATAGATAAGCCATAGAGCGTGATACAAATAATACAAATATAATTCGCATTGTTATATTCAATGACATAAGTCCCAAAGTAATATTGCACATGTAATTTTTTGATTCACTTATACAAAACTGAAATGACACAAACGTAAAAATGATACAATGCAATATTATGTCCATAATCAATATTATAATTACCATGAAGGTAAATCAACATTCAAACTCCTTACAGAAAATGAATGCCCTCTATTAAGTTACACCGTATCCATGTGTTGTTTGTACAATATTTATCGAGGTATTATTAAATATGAGAGTAATGTGATTAATTATGCCCTTTATTGATTTTTTTTTTAAGTTTACTCTGTTGAACGCCAGTAGAGCTAGTATGCGCGCACGACAAAATGTTGTCTACGCCTTTTCCCGTATTATTTCATATAAGTAATACGAGAAAAGGGGTAGACAAAATTTTGTCGTGCGCGCATACTAGCCCTACTGGACATAATATAATATAATCGTATCATGCATTTAAGATTGTCATCACGTCTTGTTTATAATATATTAAATTGATGGACTGATTAAGAGATACTTGGTACTGTCAATGGACTATACTAATGGGCAGTAGCCCTGCGATTATTCGAAGTATTAATACTCTAGAATAATTTAAAAATAATAGTAAAACGGTAACCAGTATTGATTTCAAAGTAATATAATATCATAACTAATTTTGTATGTAGTTTGATATATCTTATACGGAATATTATGCCTGTTAAATTCTCAGAGTAAACTTTAGTACCTTTTTTTTCAATGTATGTTTTATACTATCTTATAGTATGGAATCATAATATCATTATCCATATTGTACAAAGAATTTTACAAATTGACATTGAAATACTAGGTCTGTGTCGATTTTACTTTTAATCCCAAATTTAAATACACCTTAATAAATATTATACAGCTCCCAATTAGCATAGCTACATATTACTTAATAAAGCAAAACAATTTAAGCCTATTTTATAAACTATATCGTCGTCCGTTTTGACTAGGTTACAGTTATTCTGATTAGTAATAATTTTTCACGCACAAATTGCACGCATTGAAATATTTCACTTTTTACACTAGACTCGTGTCTATGAGCTACTGTAATTTTCTTATTTTATATTAGCAGTGAAATAAAATGTATAAGAAACATTAAAAATAAGACAGCACGGTTTGGTTTCGGCTTAGCTGAAATAAAAAATCTAATTCATGTTAGTAAAATTTGCTTAGTCTTTCTGTTTTTTAAGTCAAGACAGTTTACTCATATTTCTTAAATGATAGAAAATTTTGCTTTTGAAAACATTATAATAAATTTACTTTAAATCTAAAAATATACCTATTTGAATACTGTTACATGTTCTAAATATAATAGGGCAAATTTAGAACCAAATTGCATACTATGATAAGTTGTTTCACCGCAGTTTGAGAAACGTAATGTATTTTTCAAGTTATACATTCTATCTGAGCTAAGCCAATTTTTATTTAAATAGTAAAAAAGAGTTATAATTATAAACTAAAATAAATTAATAAACGTGGTTACAACCTAAATCTCACACTTACAATATTTGCACCATCGATTGTTTGAAACATAAATATTTCGGTATAATTATAACATTACATTTAAAATAAGTGATTTTAACTAATATAGAATGCTTAATTCATTTCAATGTGTTCTGTTTATGCCGAACAAAATAATGAAAATGAAAAAATATATTTTCAAAATAAATATATATTTTAACTAATCCTACAATCAGATGGGAAATGAAATTTCCTTAAGATGTAAAATTATACATAAACATAACTCTAAATGTTTTCCTCACGATAGCGTCATCAACTAATTATAATATTGTGATGCAGATGATAACCACAGCCAGTGAATTACCGGTCGGAAACAAGATTCCTTGCCAAAATGAGATATCTTACTAATTAATATTACAAAAATCTCCAACGTGGGCTATTTACTTAACTACACTACGATTATAATTAAATATTTGGTGGTTACGCCTTGTACATTAAAACTAAATGAGATTATGCTTAAGATTACAAATCGAAATTTATACTAACATTTTGTACACCGCGTCAAGAATAAATAAAATACATTGGTGACATGAGCGATATTATAGATAGATAATATTTATAAAACAAAGCATCATGTTACTCTAAGAAGCACACTAACAGTTATAATTTTATATGTCAAAGTTCGAGCCGTGCACTGCATATTATTCGATTCAGAAACGTTTGTGACGTGAGTCGCTTTGATATGTGAACTAATAAGGGACACACAGGTGAGATGTGATGCATATCAAAGACTCGGGCGCCTTTGATACGAACATGTGAATAGGTAAAATGGATCAAGAAGGACCAGCTCTATGATAATACAAAATCTACGCCTAATTGCATAATGCAACCAAACTCCTAAGGGCAATACTGATTCGAACCTCCGCTTATATCCTTTTTATACGACTGAGAAAGTAAAGACCCGTTGTAAATAAAATTTATTGTAGGAAAGTGTTTTTTATATTTTAATCATCAAATTTGTTGAGGTAAAGGACGGATAAAAATCAATTATGTGTTTGAAGGGTCGAAATACCTTTTCAGTCGTGGCGTCCTATTCACAGGCGACTTACACGTTGAGGGGGGTCGCCGGTTTAGTCGACGTACACACGTACACGTAATCTGACTCAGAGTCATGGCGTGCCCGGCTCGCGCTCCGTTAGGCGGTGGCCACCTGCCATACTATCAAGTGGCTCTTTGAAGCACGCTCAGCCATCGAGCTGTGACCACTAGACGAACCGTCCTCGGCTACGACCACACTGTCTTCCATTTCAGAGTCCGCTGTAAGAGAAAACAAAATCAGACCACATACCTTGAAATATATAAATGTATATACTTTTATTTATACATAATAACGAGGTAATTAAAACAAAATTATCAAGTTAATTTATATAAATCTCGTGAAAGATTTAAGTTGATAGAATGTATTATATACAATTGTTTAGTGCAAGTAATTTAATAAATTATATATAACAAAACGTTATATTTAAACGTTTTAAAATAGCACGGGTGTACAGTAGAAATTGAATATATTACATAGTTATTATTCACTTGTAAATTGTATCATTTTGCACTGAAATTATATCGATTGAAATTCTAAATTATGTCCAATTAAATATTTCACGTGAAACATGGTACGTTCACGTTGTAAGAGCACTTATCAATACGGCCTGTATTATGTACGAAGCTATTGAGAACTCTTTTATTGAGGTGAAGGCATTTTTATATGGAACGTATTAATGTTAGAACCTATTCGGGGCTTGAGTACTTATTCAATACTTCGGAAGATCTGAATACTTTTTACAATTCAGATTTAATAAATTATATTGCCAACGAAAATATGTCGTAAAAAGGGAAAGACAAATTAGTGTCCCTCACAAAAGAGTGCCTTTTTGTTAGGTAATTGAAGACTCGGCCAATTTGAGTCTGAGCGAAATCTAAATCTGAACAACGGTCTATTATTAAAGTATTATTAATGAAATAATAATATCAATGTGAGCTTGAATCATGCACCTTATATGCTTGATATGGATGTTTATTTGGTGGTGCATAAGACACCTTTTGTATAAAATAATATTATTGAGAGATGACCTTGTGATGTCTGACTTATTATTTCAGGATTTCAAAATCCTAAAAGAATTGGTGACGTCACATGATATCGTGTTTGTTGAAGTGAGAATGCGATCTCAACATAAACCTCCCTGTCATAAGCCAAATGACATTCCCGTGCTGTTTTATAATTCAAATTAGATACGAGAACCTTTCCAGATTCCTTAGCGTTCGTTCCAGGTCTAAGTTTCGCAATGATGCAATATGGGTCGATGATGATGATTATAAAAATAATCCTTGCTTTTAATATTTGTTAGTACAACACTATTTTAGGTACACAGAGTTATGTGTTCAGTATATATCAAACATATAGTTTATTAGGTTATTCGTACATACTTCATGCTAGTTATTTCATCGTTCTATAAATTACGGCTGGAAATATGGTATTGCGTTTTTAGATGTGTTGCCATTTTTTGTTATAATGTATAAAATATCTATACTATAACGTAGCCGACCGTCTTGGCGTTCATTGATAAAAGTCTATAAGTACTGCATATATGCCTCAAAAGCATATAATAATAACGGTGATGATAACGTTATAAAACAATATAATATTTACATTCGGAAACATTTGACAAAGTACAATTTAATTAATATCAAACAAAATGAGAAAAAAAATCAAAGCACGCTAATAGATAGAAAAAATCATAAAAGAAAATTAGCGTTAAAGTAAAAAGCGCTCATAATAGAAAATCGCTTCGAATGCTAACAATGCAAATAGAATGAAACAAGATAAATCTCACACAGATCTCTTCAAATATTCTCTTTTTGTTCTAGATTTTTTCTGTCTACCTTCTCAGTAGATGTTTCTAGATTCTTCATTCAATAAAGTGTTATTATCCTTCAGACAAGAACGACAAAACTTACCAAGATATACGCTAATGTGTCGTAATATACGTACGTGCACGTACGTACAACAGACACACATAACCTTTATAAATTATGTATGTTATTGCTAGATATACATATTACATATATGATGTTATGTTACATGTAGTTAGGTGAATATGTATTGCAATAGTATATAGGTTGAATAGTGTTGACACTATGTAAAATTAAAGCATTGTAAACTAAGTGTAAGATAAATTATTCTAAAAATAAAAATTAAGTATTATATCTAAACTTGGCAATTAAATGTTTCATTCATCATTTCATCTTTGTTGTATATCTCGTCAAGATAATTCTTATTTAGCAAGATTTATTTAAAAAAAAACTATAGCACCGAAATGTGAACTATCCAACCAGTATACATGTACTTTAGTGCACCAAGTAACCCACGTGACTACATGCGTTCAGTGACAGCGTTAGCGTTATTGTGTTACGAATTCCCAAGCTTCATGCTCATTGTGATTTAAATTCGATCAACGTACCAGTTTTAGATTAAAAAATACATTGAATTTTGCTTAAACTCTATCAGGTACGTTCAGGATTCAACAATCTGCCAAACAATGAGGTGGGAGGCGGTATCTCGTACGTCATCGGCATGCTCTTCTAATGAGAAAAAAATATAATTGCTACTAATAAGAAAAACACGGACGTCACGGGACGCCCGTCAGATGTGAAACATCTATGTTTATATTTGAATTCATAACTATCAAAAATGTATAGCAAATAATTTACGACACGACACCGTCATGCGGATTAACGTTACGGCCCGCCAATAGATGTCTCACATCAAAATTATTAGGGTTGTCTTTCCACTAAGATGTATGATTGTGATAAAGCCAAAATAAATGTTATTCGCTGTTAAGTATGAATATTAAAACATTTTAGTAGAAAAACGATTGAACCGAATTAACCGACCAATTGTAATAAAAATCTATTGTCACCAACCATATAATGTGATAGATAAGAAAGCCTTACTAGTCCATGAAAAATAATACGTTCTTTCAACTCAGGTAATATAAGCAAATTATAAGCAGAGATACATAAATAAAGGAGTTTCATATGTGATTATGAAGGTTTTGATCGACATACCATAACGTGACATTGGAGTAAGAATAGTAAATATTGAGTGGATATTTCGAAACACTTTAATAATCCACTATTACATTGGATAGCATTAAATATTTCATCTATCGAATCTTTAGTCGATAACATGTCGTGTCTTTGGACATTTTTAACATTAACTACATTTAATAGGTAAAAAAATAATAATATTTAAAGTCTATAATTATAAAGTAGCAAATATATTACTTAGTCGATAATATAATAAAATAATATTAGATCAATGCCGTCGGTTCGAGAAAATATTATAAAAAAATGATTCTATTTTTGAAAATGAAGCTAAGGTAATTCCTAAAAGCTTAGGCATTGAGTATGGTGAGTATACTTTACCTATTCTGAAGTCGATGTACCCTTCCCCACCCGAAATGACGAGCATGGGGGGTGGGGTGGGCGTGTCCCGTGGCGATTCCGGTGTCCTTGCCGGACCCGAACCCGGGACCGCTACGAAGAACGTGACGGCATCCCGGTGGCCATGGAAACTCAGTTGAGCGTGAGCCATGGAACAATACGGGATCGAGTCTGTGGGGCTCTCAGTGCTCGCTCGCACCGGAACGTAGCCTGCGAAGGAATATATTAGTTTGTACTCTTAATATATTACACAATAAAAACATAACTTGTAAAATATTATCTATATCGAGCGCTAAACATTACATTCATGCAGATGGGAATGATGGTAAGTTTACAAAACCGCACATGTATGGTAGGTATGCAATTAGTCCAGTCAAATTAGGAAATAATTTCGGAAAGCTGAGCCAAAGAGCTGAATTTTCGTATAAACCTTTAATTTGGCGTCCGGAAATCCCATCGGGCGTACAGTGGGCTCAATGCTGCACATTATGGGTTAATGGCTAATGCCGAGTGAGCTGTATAGGGGAGCATATGCTTTTAATGAAAAAAAATGTTCATTAATTTCAGGTTAATCACCCATATAAGTACAAAATAAATATTAAAATTTAAATGACAAAAATAATACCTAGAATGAAAAAGGCGCTTTATTTTGGGCTATGGATTACAATCAAATCGTTCATCTCGGCCCACTCCTCAACTGCTTGCCCGCTTGGGTCTGTGTCCTTTAGCCACAACTGGGGCGACTGTTAAAATCACCGATTACAATTTTTGTAGGATTGTTATAGAAATTTTCTGGAGGATCGAAGTTTAATGCGATCCCAGGAGGTTGCTATATAGAAGTGGTGGCAATTGCCAGTATCTATGGTGACCACTTCGGTGTCATTCTGAGTTGAGCACTTGGTGGAATGGAGGAGCAACAAACACTGCGTTACCGTGCTTCCGATCAGATCTCGGCGATAAGAATGTGTGGCAGACTTTGAGTTTCATCCCGGTGGGTCTCCTGCACGCAAAGAAAATCGCGGTGCATTCTGCAAAACAAGTCGGAAAGAATCACCGCTGTCTTGCGAGAACACTTCGATGTTAACCGAGACTACGTAGAGCCGGCTTCAGTTGTGGACTTTATTTTGCCATTTGGTTTGTCACTTGCTTCAATTTCTTAACAACAAATAATTAATGTTATTGTGCAAAAGATTACGGGCATGCACTTTTGGATTTTCCAAACATTATTTCTTCTTTTTCATCGTAATGTTCTAGACTTCAGGGATTTCTTTTTCGTTGACATCATCTTCGTTGTCCTGAATCGTTATTGCCACTTTCCAGATTTTCCATAATTTCAAGGTCAAGTGCACTTTCTTCTTCACATTCAATTTGCAATAAAACAGCATCGAAACAAGCGTGTCCTTTACATTGATCATAGGCTAAAGTGCATTACTACCCGATGTTCTACACCGGCACCATGGACCACATTCATTGTTATAATTACAAAATATAGTATTAAATATTTCATCGGCACTGGTGGTAATATTGTGGACACTCAATATGCTCATTCACAGAAGTTAAAGTATTTACGAAGTTCGGATAACCGTCATTTCTTTTGATACTAGCAGTTTTCAAGCCACGAACAACATTAACAACGCCGCCTTCTGAATGTAGCTTTTCAAAAATAAAACCCAGAATAAACTCGGTGAATAGAGAGCGATAGAAGAGCGACAGACAGACATACGAACAGACAGCGGAGTCTTAGTAACAAGGTTTCCGTTTTCCTGTATGTATTGTATTTAAATACTTACACATTTTAAAGTTAAAATACTTATTTTTCTCTACTAAAAATTTACTTTCAATACCTACATTAAGATATACACTTATTCCAGTTAGTATTCAGATATTCACGATTGGCCTTGCATTGATGTACCTACGTATGGCTGAGCGCTGCGTGTACAGCGTCCTCTCAAAACGATTGAGCGCATAACATGTTTCAAATGAAATTTGTCGAAATTTTTAAGTTCTTATTTTTTTTTTTTTAAACTGTTTTTTTTACCTTTGACCTCGAATAACTTCTTCTGCTTTCCGAGATTAATCCCTTTTTATGCTAAAGTGACTGGACTAATTCCATAATCATCATCAACATCATTTCGATTATGCCTCAAAATTCTACAACCGAGCGTAACACGAGACGAAAAATAATACAGGCAAATGCTAGGTAGAAAAAAATTAAAAAGGTATATAATAATAATATATAAATCATAATTAAATAATGCAAATGAATGGAAAGCATTCCTACCCGCACATAATATTTCTACATTTGTACATACATACATCAACACCGTGTCGGGATATTCTGCTTTTTTCAACTTACTCAAAAAATACAACTAACAGATATCATACTATCCTTTAGAATAAAACAAAATTATTTTTCTTAAGTAAATATTTTTTATTTAAACGAAGACAAAAAATGAAACAATGGTTAGTAAACCTACAGATGAATGTCTTTTTAAGAAGAAAAAAAAAAGTAAAGCGAAATCACCAAGTTTAAATGCGAAATAGTAGTAGTCAGTTAAACCACGGTTCTACAACTGTTGAACTGTGTAAATTCGTCATTCGATCGTCAAGAGTGCGGAAAATTTACGAGATTAAGAAATACTAATTCCAATTCGTTGCATAAAATTCCACTGTGATCGAGTCAATTCGTGCGCTAGTGTAGCGTACAAGAGCATCGATTGACAGGTTCTCGATTCCAACCCTAAATTACAATAGCATCGAGTGTCAAGAGTAAGTCCACTGTTCTTCCCATGGAGTAATTACAAAGAGGTGTCATAAGAAACTATCTTCATATTATAATATAGTGTCGCAACTGCGCGGGGGTACAGGGGCTTCAAATAGCAGCAAGCCATCTAGCGACCAGTAGCCAAAACAAGTAATTGATTATATAGGCAGACTTGTAATAGTTGTACTATATTTCATTAAGTGTCGCTAGCGCAAATGCCAGGACCGTACTCAAAATATTTTGTTAAGCATAGATGTAATTTGAAGTTAGATGGGTACACACGGCTACATAATATTATCATGATTTTCTATTTCTATACAAGCTGATTTCGCATTGTAGGATTTTCGTACAGCGAGAGGTCATCATCTTATGCTGGAAAATTAATGCTTGATATTAAGTAGCCATGTGTACTATAAACTTGAGAAAAAGGTCGATAATTGCGTACTAAGTCAGTTTGCCTTTGCATAATATTTATGCCATAAAGTTTTTATAATCGGAGTGATTTAAAAAAAAACGGAAAGGACATCAAAACTGGTAAACCTTTTCCCAAGCCAGACGTGGTGTAAATAAAATAGAATAGTGCTGCGTAATATTATATATAACATGTTTTTATTTTCATAAACAACAGTTATATATTGTAGATACTGATAGTTTTCTTATTATAACAAGAAAGAAAATATTTTTTATTCATCAGGTTATTATTTTATTATTTTTATTTATTACATATTTATTATTTACCGACTTCCAATAAACTCGTCGTCAGTATCCGGCTTAGTAAAAAAATCTAAGTACGGCCCTGGCTTAGACCAGTGGTTTTGCTACTTGCCGATAGAGGCATGGTAATCACCGAACTTTCTAGACAAAATAAATAATATTATATATATATATATATATATATATATATATATATATATATATATATATATATATGTGTAGATTTCATTTCTTGCAATTTTTTTTTTAATTTTTTTTTTTCGAATTTCAATTTTTTTTTTGCCTAAACGTCTTTACACAAGCAGTAGATAACGTGGGCACGTGATTTTCAAATTTCAAAAAAAATTTTGAAATTCGAAAAACAAATAAGTTTCCGTAATTGATTTTACCAAACCTTATATACTATTGAAGTTCTTAAACTAGTACCTTATTGGTTTAAGAACTTCAATTAAAATGTCCCTAGATGGTGTTAAAGTGTGTACATTTTTTTTTAATTCTTTCATGTAAACAGAACAACAGATACTCCTTGTTTTCGTATCAATATAGGTAGATTTGCTTTGCTGCTTTGTATTGTGATTGTGCGAGAAGAGGCTGTGCCTGGTCCAGATAAAAATCTTAAATATATCATTACCACAGTAAATATTGTTATCTTTTTAACCACAACTGTGGAACAACTGTGGGATTCAAACACTAATAAAATGACTCACCCGGTATGTTTCGTTTTGCCAGCATCTTAATGCATTCCTTGTATATATATCCCTCCGATAAGGGCACAGATATGACCACCCCGTTGCCAGTGCCGATCCAGAGCCGACCCGAACTAATCAGGAGACCGGTGATCCTCACTAGAGAGAACCCCAGTTTGCCAGTCCCGAGCATCTTGCTAACATATGGCTCGATGTCGACGTCTTTCAAATGTTGGTATGTATGAGCGTGGTACAGACGTAGAGCCGAATCCATTTTTATTGATACCTGTATAAAGTGAAAAAAAGTTTGTTAACTCCATACTATTTGAAAATGGTGTGAAGTGAAAGTATCCGAAACGTTGGACTTTTAAGCCTCAATAAATCGATATAAAACGTAAAATGAATTATTTTCAAATTGCATCTGAATTAATCTTATAATGATACGTCTAATCTTACCCACACGCCGTCACCGCCGCACGCCATCTGTCGCACCTGGCTCTCGTGTCGCGGATGCGCCTCGAGTGTGTGTCGGAACTTTCGCGTGCGCGGGTCTATAACACGCACCTTGTTGCGGTACCCGCACCACACGGTGTCGCCTACTGCGCACAGGCAGCGGACTGGAATACCAATAATAATTGAAAATCACGCAATACCGTCATATACCTTTCTAATTATCATTATGTAAGCCTAGCTAGCTGGTGCCCACAGTATCTCCTGCGTCAACTTAGATTTAGAACCGTATCCGGATTGATGATGATTATGGAAGTTATACATGTAATGCGACTTACAAAACAACTGGCGTTAAGTGTTTAACGCAGTATGGAGGAGGTATGAAAGCACTGTTGCGTAACCAATAGGGCGATGTATGGTGATGATGAATTCACTGCACAACGCCATTAGCGGCAGATTTATGGAAACGTCATCAAGAATTATAATATGAATAATTATACAGTGTAGATTTAAGTGGTGACCATATGTTGAGTACTTTAAATTTATAAAATAAATTACTCATTATTTGTATGTATGTGTATCAGTGTAATGAAATTGTATTTGTATAATTTCTAACGCGTGTGTACATAAGTACACACACACACCATTTATAGCCTATGTCCTAATCCAAGGTATACACTATTAGCATTTCAACTTTCAGCCAAATCAGTTCAGCTGTTTTGCCATGAAAGATTAAAAAACATCCAAACATCCGAACTTACAAACTTTCGCCTTTATAATATTATTTATCTTTATAATATTAATGAGAAGTAGGTTATTAAATATTAAATATTGTTATTGAATGTTGAAAAGCTTAGTACCACTGATTGGTACCATTACTTAGTACCATTGAGAGGCCCATGTGCACGAAAAGAAGTTGATGACAATGATTATTAGGGACCAGCCACTGCACAGAGATCGTTCCATCTAGTTGGATGCGAATGGTGGGGAAACGGCCTTCTTGGCGATCATTAATCATCGTCGGCCTACACACGTAGACGTAAAACAGATGTAAATATTTATAAACTAGTCCATCGTCACTTACCTACATCAATTTAACTTATTCAATAATACCTGCATATTTACCTGAGTTTTTGGGATCGCCCAATATTACAATCCAGTACTGCGAGAAGTCCCACTGTCCGTCGGCCTGGCGCGCAAATATCGCCACGGTACCGTCAGCGAGAGCGACGATACAACGAGAAGAGCACGCCACTATAGCCAGTATGGCATCGTTCAGTTTCACCCTTAAATAAGTTATTAAGTTTTAATTTACGAAGTTTAATTTAAAAATCCAACGCAATAACAAAAGAGTGCATACTACTTTTAAATTAAATAATCGCAACTAAATCGGTTCAGCCTTTTTAGGCATGGTATAAAAGGTGGCAGTCAAACTTATGACATCCCTCTTTTTGCGTCATATTATATACGAATATACAAGTGAAGATAATATAAGCATGTGTGATTGAAATTAGAGCTTTGGACTGAGAGTGGTCAAAGATGTTTCTATCCACTACCTCTTTTGGATATATAAAATAACAAATTGAAAGTTCTGGACTGATCTAAACAGAATCTGCATCTATTACTCAGTGATTAAAATAATGCAATATCTAAGTAGATGTCCATAAGATGTATCATACCTCGCCAAGCACTTGCTATAGTTCCCCATGGCGGAGTGTATGTAGAGGTTGCCACTCTTGGTGCCGAGCCACATAGTCGCCATGACTGTGGACATCTTTCTATCGGCTGGCACATCCGTACGACTCTCAGCGTTCGACTGCTCTTGAGCAAACGCGTCCACGCCTGGCTCGGGCGACGCCCTTCTCTCTGACTCTATAGGACAAAAAACATATTATATAATACTAAATAATGAATATAAATTCAGGACAAACAAACCATTAATGTACTGATAATAATCATATTGAATATTATATTTTTAATAGCTTTAGTATTGCAGCAGTCAGAATTGCAACATGATCATTTATACCAAACAATAAGCGATCCTTTACAGTTTTCAGTAAAAGGTATGCTGCCTCTAAGTTCAAGAAATTTACGTATACTTATATTCCATATTCAATGGACTAAATTTATGATATAGAAACCCTTAGGCTAGTTCTACGATGACAACTGATGCGACATACACCTGGGTCTGAAAGTATGAAAATTTTCATTTTTGGAACGCAAAAACATCATTACACTACTCATCTTGCCTTTAAGCACAGAAAAATTGCTTGAAAAAAATAAGCTGAATGCCAGTACCCAAAATCTTTATATAGGCATAATAAAGTATTGTAATAATAAATGTTATAAACCTTTGATAGGGGTAGAGCTAAGCGGTGGACTTTCAGCAATTTCATTATCTGCATCTTCTATGTCCTTGACAATAGACTCATTAGGTACCTCGCCGCTCGCCATAGGAGATTCCTTCACTGGCGTACTCGGAGGGGTCAGTAGAGTGGCTTTGACCTGTAAATGTCATATGTTATAAGTGCTTCATTGCAATTGAGATGATCAACCTTTTTATACACCATATTAAGAAAGGAAAATAGTGGAAAAGTGAAGTGATTGCGCTGTTCCGCGCTCCCCATCTGCACCACGAGTACCACACTCCATTCTGCTTAATTCTCGCTAGGATGTGTTTCGGAAGTAGGACAGAATAGGTTGCGCAATTACAGGTTCCGAAATCCTTTTTGCTACTGGTCAATGTACATGTACATAATCCATCGGATTTAGACGTTCAACTGAGATAGTCATGTTATCATAGCACTGTTTTTGTACCCATGACAGATGCAGGAATATCTCACAGAGCAATCATTTTCTCTGTGTGGAAAAAAGGTGTGCAAAAGTACTGTTTGCCGATAGTTGCATAAACATGTTAAAACTTATGTAGCCTACTGCCTAATTTAAATACAGCACAATTCTCAGAACGTTAGAAACATTTAAAATAAATTATGTAAAATAATATATATAACATATCTCACCAATCTAGAGCTTCCAACAACCACCTCTTTTTCACCATTCTCTCCAGAGGCATCATTATTAAGTAATCCATTGTTTTGGCTATCGTTGGAAGCACTTTTTCCAACACAGAAGAGAGACTGCTAAAACAAAGCATTACATATTATACTTTAGTTTAAAATATATCTTGTATAGTGTAACAGTATTATAATGAATATATATTAAAAATATATAAATATATAGTTATTTTTATACTTAGTATAAAAATAAATACCAAGGATATAGAATAGCTTTAACAATATTGCATAAAACATTGAAAACAAGTGTATTTTAATTAATAGACTGAATGTTACTGTAGCAACTTATTTCGGAGCAGTTTCCATCAAAATGACTATTGTCATTACAGTATACAGCCTTACACTTGTTACCTTACACATTATAAATGACTGGAAATACATTTTTTTATGATTGCTGCTGTATAAAGTATATTTTAATCAGATTTAGAAACAGATTTTACATATTATTATATATTTATATTTACAGCGATGATGACTCACCGATTGTCGTTTGGTATCATTCTCAGCGCTCATTCTCTCCTCATATTCGCGGTAGTCCTCTTCGACTGCGCCGGGAACGGAGGCCACACATAATATTTGTTTGTCGCTCACCGGGAACGATTCTATTACTTCCGCGGGATTATTCGCATCTATTATCTAGACAATTAGAAACAAGATTTTTAACTACACATATTTGGAATTGAAGTTACCCTTCAAATAGTAAAACAGTGAGATGAACATTTATACTTTAAATACAAAAACATATAGTATACATTTTTATTTTTTTTATGTTAGTTGGATAGGCAAACTGGCAAACGTACCACCTGATGGTCGACGTCGCCTATGAACATTAACTAGTATTCCTGGAACTAGCCCAGGCAACTAATTTATGTGTTGCCTATCCTGAGACATAAGATGTTAAGTCTCGGTGCTAGTAATTACACTGCCTGTCTTGCCCTTCTCTTTCTTCTTGGTAGTATAATTGCTTCATGAACAAATAAAATTTTAGAAACAAAAAATGGCCGATTTAACATTGTAAAAAACAAACTTCTTCTCTTCTCTTTCGTCTTGGTACTACAATTGTTTCATGAACAAATAAAATTTTAGAAACAAAAATTGGCCGATTTAACATTGTAAAAAACAAGACTCGAAAGCTATCGCAAAACAATAGTAACACCTCCCGATATGCAAACTATTGTGTTACTACTATTTGTCACTTTTGGTGAATACTTTTTTAATTAATTTATAACAAAAACATTATTTATTTTATACTTTTGCTCTATGCTTCGAAAGTACAAGTCGTTTTGCCGGGGGAACCATTCATTAAAATTTTATGGTATAATATAAAAATAATTATGCCTATTGTGTAAATACTACAATATGTGTAAATACTTACTTATTTACTTTAATTAAAAATATAAGGTAATGTGTAAATACACATATAGTGAAACCTTATATTTTAAATTAATTATTATTAATACTTACCATTACTATACATTTATTTTGCGTGCTAGCACAGATCCAGACTAGCGATGACAAGTTCTTCTCTGTATGCTCTGTGCTCTGAGCGGATTGGATCTGGCGGTTTATTTGTTCCACCTCTGAAGACTGCCCCGACTGCGCCTTACTCATTTCATATGCTGCACAAAAAATATATTAATTAGAGAAAAAAAGATAATCAATATTTGTGTAACAAAAAGTGTATTACTACATATTTTTGTACCTTATTATTACTTAAGGAATAGGATAAGACTGGCTCAATGAAATTGTAATGCAATTTATTAAAGAAATTAAATAATACATAAACGAACAACTGGATTACTAGTAACAAACAACTAGTTTTGGCCTTTGTTTGGAAAAAGGCCTCACAGAAGACAGTATTCGTCTGTTTTATTTATCTTCTATCTTCCGATGAAGGTAGGCCAATGCCTAGACATTAGATATGCCTAACATGCATAAGTAACAAGGCAAATGCATAAGAGACAAGACTAGGCCTAGGCCCACCACTTGTTCCAACCTTGTTTTTGCTCTACTCCCTTTCATTGATATTAAATAATTATTCATGATAATTAATTAATCGATAAGTTAAAACTGACGTTGCAACTAATTTAATCAAAGGATTTCAAGAGGAGTAGGAAATAATAAAAAAAGTTAATAGTCCGAGATAGTGCCATGCTGTATTGCAGCTGAGCTGGGCCGGCACGACTGGGGTGGTACCTCCTGCTCACATAGAACCGGCGTCAAGTGACAGCTATGCTGTCGCGTTTCCGCGTGGCCCATTGGGGAGGGGGGGGGATAGGGAAAAGGAAGGCGGCGCATCTGCGTGGCCTTGGTTGTGCGGATGTGTATGGTCGTCGGCACCGTGGGGCTCCGACTGCTCGTTTGCCTCCTGATGCCATAAAATAAAATTTAAAAAAAAAAACAATGGTCTGTATCTTATACCTAAACACATGGTGTTATCCGGCTTGCCTTCTTCCTTGGCGTAGAACACGCTCTCGCCAATCATGCAGCCGCCGTCTGGCGTTCGTCCACCGTTGAGGTTGACACCCGCGGCGCACAGCAGTTTCATCAGGGGCTCGCTCTCGGCTATCGGCCTGTACAATGTGTCGTGAATTATTAATACAAGTTATAAGCATGCACAATTTATTTAACAATCAGGCATGTTGTATAACATAGGGGATGTCTATTTGTTATTGAATATTATGTTCTAATAAGAAATAACCAGGTTGTTTATTTACCTGCAATGTCTACCATATTGCAGATAGCCCCCATGTTATTTTACGTTTTCGCAGTCACTAATATATGCAAGAATGACGATAATGAATAAATTGCAAGTTCTTTGTTTATTTATATTGCTAAAATATAATATTTATTTACTCTGGTAAGTGTCAACAAATATTAGCCACTAAAGGTAGTTTTTTAAAAATATGTATGGATGCTTCAACACCACGTCAATCTGGTCCCGTGGTAAGTTCTCGAAGAACTTGTGTTACGGGTACCAGACAACGGAAATATATTTAATACTTTTATACTATACATATATTTAAGATTCTTATTATATAATACATATATTTAATACACGTCCATGACCCCGGAACACAGAAAATATTATTGTTCCCTGGCAGGATTCGAACCCGCAATCTCCGGCTTGAGCACCAACGCGCTTACCACTGAGCCACAAAGGTTGTGAAGATTACATTGATGTAGTCAGATTAACTATTACCCCACAACGATAAAGCAGATATGAATGGTTACAATGTTTACAGTCTACCATATTATGTTAATATTTGTATGTATTCTCCACCATATGCTTCACCATAGTGTCTTAATTATTTAACCAAGACGAATAAGGTGCTAATCGACATGTTAAGTCCCACTATATTTAAGAAATAGTTGCGGTAGTACAAATTGCAACAAGCAGCTTCTTTATGCTTTGCCTTTTATCCTATTTTAAAGCATAATATGGTAAGTCTCTGTGCCAGTAATTGCCTTGTTTCTTTCCAAAACACAGCAAAGTATGGGAGAATATATCCATACAGACGGGCGCACGAAATCCTTCCATCGGTTTATAAAAAATATTTCAATTTGTGGCCTAACCTGCAGAACACCGGCACTGGCACTGGCACTCCCCCAGATGATAGCGATATGGGGTTATTCCCTTTCTGGCCTTGACCACTCTTCCCCGGTAAACTCCATCCGTACGCTTGTGTGCGGCCATCTTCTTTTCTCACGTGGGCTCTAACCTAAATTTAAATTTACTGCAATGTTTATTCTGACCTTTCTGCGTTTAGTAGCCTCTTCGGAAAGACTCAAGTTCATTCGGAAATACTATGTGAATAAAAGTAATGAACAGAAGTGTCATAATTCTACGAGGTTAAAAAGTAAGGTAGTACAACTTAGGTAAGGTAACATAGATTTAGGATATTGTAGCTGTAGTGACATACATTTTTTTCTTAATTGTAAGTCATATGCAACAATCATAGATTAATTTTAAGAATCATACCCGGTTCTGGGGCAATTTTGTACGAACTTTTATGAGATTAAAATCAGCTGAGTAGCTTTAATTTTTTTAAATTACCCCTACATATAATATGAACCTTCACATTCTCTTTGTATTCATATACATTATTCGTAATTTTCGTGATCAACACATAATATGTTACGATATGTTCAAGAAAAAATTGTACTTATTTTAGCAAACCCTTAGGTTTTAGTGAGTGTCAATTGGACGTTGATGATCACTTGCCATTAGAACCGTCGTTTTATTTAAAAAATCGGTTGTCTGTAAAGACGATAGTTGAACGTGACAACGTTATAAGAAAATGAAACGCCTCAGAGGGAGCTATCGCCGGATGCGTTATGTTTTTTCGTTCGTGCATCCGGATCCATCGAAAAAAAAAAGACGTTGTCACGTCAAAAAACGTTATTAATACATATTTATTATATTATATAGCTGTTGCCCGCAGCTTCGCCCGGGTTAACTTAGATTTGCAGCCGTATCCGTATTGATGATGTTATTTTTATAGTCTAAGTTACTCCTTATAGTATCAGCTATCTACCAGTCAAAGTCCCATCAAAATCAGCCAAGCTGTTTTATAGATTAGCCGGAACAAACAGATAGACAGACATACAGACAGACACAGAAAAAACTGAAAAAAAAGTTATTTTGGTATAAGTAACGTATATAGGTACATCCATATGCATTTAGTAAAAAGCGGTTATTTTAATATTATAAACAAGACACTCCAATTTTATTTATCTGTATAGTTATAAAAGATCAAGAATACCTGTCGAAACTGTTCGCTTCTCTCATGTCGTCTGTGGTGATGGTCGATAAGCTGTGTCTCGAGGAAGTCTGCGGTGCGTGAGTGTCGCAGCGAAGTCTGCGGCGCCGCCACCGCCCTCAGGTGGGGGGTCGATAGAGGGCGCTGCGGTCGCTCGCTGGGACTGCAATTATACGACATCGTTATATATCACATAGAAGAACTTCACATCTACGGCATTCTCTTTTTAAATTTTTGTAGCACTTATTATCTAGCACTTTATAAAAATATCTTACGGCATTTTTTTTTTAATTACCTACTGTAGTATTTGTATTTTACAGCATCTTGTTTACTTGAAAGTAATATTATATGCAGACTTAGTACCTTGTGACGGAAGAAAATCGTGTGTATAATAAAGTCAAATAGAGATAATATTATGAATGAAATGATTTTTTATCTCAATTACAACTTTTTATAACATTAATAAATACAATTATATTAGAAGTGATAACTGTATAATTTCAACATCTAATTATTATAATTCCAACTTAAAAGTAAAAGCAGTTGTTTATAATATTGATAACATTCCCATTAATAGCTGAACACAAACACAACTAACTTATAGATTAGTTTAATCAGTCATTGATCTACATGATGAAAATTTAAGAAAAAATATTTTAAGTTTTTTGGCATCGCCCTTAAAATGATTTAATTATAATTATCTGTTAAATTATAATTCAAGCGAGCAAATCAATCCTTCCCTTGTCCACTGTTGGACAAAGCTTCTTAAAAAAGGACGAAACAAAATACCCCACTTCACATAAGAGAATAAATTCTTACAATATTACATACTAACAACGTTGTTAAAGCAAGCAAATTGTCTATCGCAGGACAACATTACAGCCGTAATGGTAACATGGATACAATGTCAAAAATATCACATCCTAGCTATATAATACCACTTAAAATAGCATTAAATCGCTTAAATGAGTTTTTCTTTTTCTCGCTCTACAATACAGGTCTCGTAAAAATGTTATAATTACATGGTATCAAATGCAAGGACTACCCATATATAATTAGAACCAACAGTAAGACGAAAAAAATGGTTAATTCTTATAAAGTAAGTACCATAATCTTCAGCGTTGAATTTATTTGCTGATTATTACCATCAGTTAACTTAACGAATGTCTAAGCGACGTTGACCACACCTTAATTATAAACAGCCCCTGTCCTTGTAACCCTGTACATAGACAACTTTAAAATCATTCAACTAATCATTTATTTACGACTGAAATTAAAGTTTTTCACCTAGGGTCATATTTCTTTTCTTGTAGCGCATGAACATAAAGAAATTCAACCTGAAATAGCCCAGGCAACTCATTTATATGTTGTCCAGCACCAATACTTAACATCTGATGTCGCAGCATAAGATGTTAAGTCTCAGTACCAGTATTTATTTTATTTATATAATTATTTATTCACAAGTCAGATGTTATATTATACTGCTTGTCCTGCCCTTCGTTCGGAAACACAGCTCATCAGCTGTTTGTCGGGAGGAACATGCAAGATGGTGGTACCCATGAAGACAAGAGCGAGGCACAAGCGCTTCCCCTTCAGTATAATATTAGCAACAACAACATATTTATTATTTTACATTTCAATGAAAACACATTCAATTTAGGCAATAATCGCCAATGCATAGTTATAAAATTTATAATTAATCGATACGATAAAAGAAAATGTATAATGTCGAAATCTAATCTTTATTTTCGCATTAACTATTTCTCCAAGGTAAAATATCAAATCTGTTAATTAAAAAAACGCTCTGCAGAATAAGGCATGTTTGCTATGATGCAAGTAAATATTGCATGAAAGATAAAAAAGTAATAACAAGCCATGAACTAGGCAACATATACAAGTGTTCATTGATTTAAGCAACAATTATCATCATAGACCAAGTCCTGCTAAAATGCCTATGTATTTGAAACTCATTGTTTAAGAAGCCTTATAAATAAGGCTATCTACACTACTAAGATATTGTAAAGATATTAGTATTTGTAAGGCAACAAAACGATAAATAATCTATTGCAAGCATGATACTGCTAAATGTATAATTATAAAGTAATTCGCGTATTATAAAAAACGTTTATTATAATAAATTAAAGACACGGAAATTGCTTAGATATGTTTTAAAAAACTAAAAATAGCATGGTTTTATTCTAAATCGCTAGCAAATAAAGTTTTAATTGTGTTTTGTCTGAAAATTGGTTTATTTCTCACTTAAGAGGCTTTCCACTAAACGTTAAGATTATGAATACCTATAAATGTCGTTTGACATTACGGTCATTAAACACACTCATCATCATCATCAGCCTCTATCCGTCCACAGCTCACACAAGTTTCTTTTAATGAACGCCAAGACGGGCGGCACTGAAAATATTATATTTCTATAGATTTTAGAAATAGTTAATCGCACAGCAATATAGAACACATTAACATACATATTCAATTTGGAATTCCAAGAGTTTATTATTTGTACGACAGACCAAGAATCAAAGTCGCAACGCCCACCTTATTCATATTATCTTAAAATTGTCAGGTCGCTTTAAACGCTAAGCAGAGCTCTTTAACGGATATTGGAAAATAGCATACAATAACAAGGTATATTTAATATGACTAATAATTATTAAACTATTTATTTTGGCTAGTATGGCTACGCCAAGCAAGGCATGCATCCCGACAATGTCTGGCCTCTAATAATAAAAACTAAACCAATGCCAATTCAAAATTACCAACTTCTTCAAAATTAATTAGTATCATCTCCCTTTTCCGACCACTGCAGAACATAGCATTTTTTCCGTGTATAGTGATAACCATAAACACATAAACAACAATAACAATAAAACAACATATATTTTATGCCTCCTGTCTATGATCCAACTGTACTCATTAGAAATTAAGTTTTATCACATTTCTTTTCGTTCAATCTCAGTAAATATTGAGGTAAACCAAGTCCAACCTGAAGTAGCCACTTATAATAAGCAATGAGTTAGGACTGTTTCTAGGCCAAAACCAGGTTACAAAATTGCCTTCATTGAGACAAAATATATGTTTTCAGTATAGTTATGAATGTGAATTAACAAAGTAAGGATAAAAAGATGTCTGAATATGTATCTGGAATAGTACTACTTTTTCATTTCATCACAAGGTACTAATGAAGCAGATTATTTGTTTTTATACATCAATAGAAAATGCCTTAAGATAAGCCATAATATTGAGACAATGATACTGGAACAATTATCACTTACTTTGTGGACATCCAGTTTATTTTATCACCAATTTATTTGAGCCAATATAAGTATAAATGAACGTTTGCTGCGAAGATTAGGCAGACGATATTTTTACCAGGAATGTATTTTTATGAATTTCTCTTATCAGCCGCTATAACAATATATGTTGCAGATTGTTCAGGACTTGTGTAATGTGTATATAAGATAAATTAGACTACCTGAACAATAAGGTTAGCGATGGACGAAAAACCAAACCACTTTTATTTACCTAATTAACGAATATTAATGTCAATTAAAGTAAGCTTCATGCGAAGCATCACATTGAATCGTCCCTCAGTACACAGTGACATTATTATGTTTGTGTATTCATTTAATTCAGGTTTCATAACCCAACTTCGAATCAGAAATCTTTCGAATAACGATTTGTGTGTGAATATATATTAAAAATGATAATTACTGAAAAAGGTTGCTAAAAAACTTCCAAATGCCCTTCTTTTTGTCCATCGAGTCTACACGGCTGGCGCGAACCATCTCCGAATATCGAACCGCATCTTGTAACTCCATGAAGCGTTCCTGAAATATTACAGTAAGTATCAGCAATGTGTTGCACTAGATATTCCTTTTTAGATATGCGACACTATAAATGCTGTTATTACATCCATGTGTGTGAGTTTATATCAATATTCTTCTCTGCCAACAGAAAGACGTAGCAAGGTTTCATACTATAGAATCTATAATAAGAGTAAGTTATTATTCGAAGGGTGGAAGTACAAAAAAGTAACATTTTTTCCTACAACAACCAGACTGTCCTAACTAGTAAGATAAAGGCACTGACAGGTAGGTATATTGCTAAAAAATAAAACTTTTTAGCCTTATCTCAAAACGATTTCTCTTGACGTTGTATCCAGTATAATTAACATACCTTATACTGATTCCTCTCCATAAGTACTCTGGCCATCTCGACCCTGGTGAATCTTCTGCGCTGAGCCATCGGCACGTCCGCTTCGTCCTCATTCTCCCCACCGCCGACGTTCGTGTTCACCGTCTCCTAGTGACAATATCCACTTAGTTAAAATGAACTAAAAGTAAAGACAGGTTATATATTAAGATAGATGAGTTAAGACGTATTCATCGTATTGGTAGTCAAATGCGACGTAAGTATTTAAACATAAAATGCATCATTTTCTAGTTTGCCCTGGCTCAGACCACTTGCCTTACCTACCCTGAGACGTACATTTTTATAATATAATATGTGTCAGCGATTACTCTGTCTATCCTGTTTTTCTTTCCGAAACAAAGAAAATTATATCAATAATAAAAAGATGAAGTTGAAAAGAATCATCAGCAAAAACTGTAATATCTGATTTATTTGTTGAAAGATAACGTAATATGATATTTACTATATTGGTGAAATTATGCACAATAAGTGGCAATGGATTCATATTAATTTACTTACTAAATCTTATGGTTTCTAAAGAAAACATCGCTTTGGTGAAATTATTTAACCACTACTATTTTCATTAAAACCTAGAATATAAATTACCAAACACTGAAAAAACGCTTTTACCTTCAAATGTCTCAGCTCTTCTTCTAGCTGACTAACGCGTTCCTTGAGTTTCTCTCGAGCTAGGCTCAGATTGGAAACCTCCTCTCGTAATATCTCCTGCTCGCCGGTCAATTCATCGACCTTCACTATCAGATCATCTTTTACCACGTTCAGTGCGTTTCTAAAAAATATACATTATCTTTAATATATACTTCCATCATTCGGCTTGCTGCTAAGAAGGAATTCCAAGGCCCTATTATAATAGGAAAATTGTAAGGTCCAATTATTATAGCTTTTGTAAGTAGCCATGCTTTGCCGCCCAATTGGGCTGGCACGACTGGGGCGGTACCTCTCGCTCACATAATACCGGCGTCAAGTGACAGCTATGCCGTCGCGTTTCGTGCGGTTTGTGAGTTTCCGGTAGCCCATTGGGGGGATAGGTAGGGAAATGGAGGGCACACCACCATGGTTCAGGCCTTGACGTGGCGGTGGGGCTCAGTAGCCTATGTTGAGCCCAGCCCTTTGGGGGAAGCTAATTGAGCCGAGGGGGCTCTTTGTACCCTTCTTATAAGAGGGGACAAAAGAGCAGGGGGCAAGGGGCGAGGATGGGAACCTCACCTCATTGTACTGTCCCGACGTTGGGGTGTTGTTCTGTGGTGCAGGACAACCCCTCTGTGGAGGTGGCGTCGGTCCCTTGGGGGACTTACTAGCCGACGAGGTGCCCTGTTAGCTTAACAGATCCGGGGCACCTCACCAAAGGCGACACTAGTGGCACTCGCTGGGTTTTAGTGGGTAAAGCTGCGTCCACTTACCATCTTTCGGGCGCAGCGAGCCCCACATACCCGCCTGGGGAGACCTACTCCTCAGGCGAGATGCCTCAGAGCATTTTCCGGCGTTAAAAAAAAAAAAGAAAAAGGGAAATGGAGGGCCACACATCTGTATAATCTCTGGTTGAGCGGATGTATATAGGAGTCGATAGTCGTCAAAAGGCTTCGGCTGCTCGTTTACCTCCTATGCTATAAAAAAATCAATACTTTACTTACTTAGTTGCCAGAAGTTCGTTATTTTCAAGTATAAGATTCTCCACCTCCTTGCCCATTCCTGATAAAGAAAGAAAAGCGGTTTAATATAATTAAGGTATGCGATAACTCTGTATTTTATATATAGTTGTTTCGTATTCTAACTTTAAATACATAAATATTTTAATTACGTGTTAAATATAAATAATGTGTATAGGTACTATGTATTAATGTGAGCAATAAAAATAAAGTTATCCGACTAGCACGAAGCAAATGGAGCAGCGCATATGATTTTGGCCAAAAGTATCGTTTATATTTTGAAAAGTTATTAATGTAAAATAAAAAGGCAATCATATTGAGACGATGTGCATAGTGTAAAAGGTTTTATAAAATCAGGTTAAGAACATTTCATTTTTAATGCAGCCAATATTGTTGACTTGACCCAGATTTGTAATGAGGCCCTTCCGCAGTCTGAGATAAAATACATTTATTTAAACATGCGAGACTAAAGCATGCAATTATAAAATATTATTGTTGTCTCGTCCTACCGTAAAAAACCCTTTTTTTATTAGACCAATAATTTTGTTTATAGATATCAGGGATAGTTTGAAATTCAACAAATTTTAATTGAGTCAGCCTAATTGAATAAGAATATTATATAGGAACTATAAAACCTATTTCATTATCAAAACATTATTGTTGCCCGCAGCTTCGCCCGCTTTAACTTAGATTTTCAGCCGTACGCGGATTGATGATGATTATTTTTATAGCCTAAGTTACTCCCTGTAATATCAGCTATCTGACAGTGAAAGTCCCATCAAAATCGGCCCAGTCGTTTCAGAGATTAGCCGGAGCAAACAGACAGACAGACAAAAATTGTAAAAAAGGCTATTTTGGTATATTATGTCCCGTGTATACATCCATATGCATTCAATAAAAAGCGGTTATTTTGATATTACAAACAGACACACCTATTTTATTTATCTGTATAGATAAATAAAAAAATTTACAACTACTCTCTATATCCTGATCATAAAGTCAAAAGAAATATAAATAGGTATTTTTCATTTTGAATACAACAATCATTTTAAAATGGCTATATAGTGTATGTATTAGTGATAATCGCCTTCGTCGTACCATATGTATTTACGGATTTACTTTGGAGATACTCAAGTCTGCCAACCATATTAATTGTACCTTTTAAGTGTTTATTTTCATGCCAAATATTAAGTATTTTATATTATAAATATTAAATATACAAATTTAAGTAAATATACGTTTTAATAGATGGTCTAAGAAATCGCTGACAGGTTAATTACGGTATATTGCCACAGTCAAATAACTCGTTTGCTTTGGCCTGTAGAAGATCAAATGTAAACCGGTTCACGTACATTTGACTTGGTAATGAAAATTCATGGATCGAGAATCGATAGTGTTAAAAATGTTATCGAATCATTCATGCAGACGAGAGTACAATACTAATTTATTATTATTTTGTTTAAAAATATATTTATGTCCTTTATGTTCATTGAAAATTAATATAAGATAATATGTTGATTTACAAAATATGCACTAATAGAATACTGATTTAAAAAAAAGATTTATTTATACAACTAAATATATAACATATATAAGGTTATCTGAGCCCTGAATCCTGATAGAATATATTAAGCACTATTTTAAGTTAAAGATAACTTAAAATAAATATTTGACATGTGTTAGATAACAAAAACGTGATTAGTGATAATTATAAACAAAAAAAACTTACCGAAGTAGTTATCGTTAACTGCAAAACGTTGATGCAAATGTTAGAGCATGAAAATAGAACAAACAGCATTAGCCTATGGAATATTGTTAACACATAAATAATAATTACACAGGTGATATCATCGCTAAAAGAATATAATAAAAATAATTTTAAATAATAATAAACATAAATTCGTTACATAAAAACAAAGCGAGATTTGTGTCGAGTTTATTTTACAAATGTATAAATGGGGTCATGAAATTTAATGGTGATCACTATAGCTTATTATCTTACCTGATGAAGCATATTCTCCAGGGTGCACCCAACTACCTGTAATAAGTTAAATGAGTGAGAAAAATAGTACCGTAATGATGAAATTCGCTTTAAATGATGCGATACACGAAACTTATCAGGTTATAAAAATAAATAAAATTAAACAGAAGCACAATTCTCTGACGACACACGACAGACATTTTTATAAATGAAAACGGGTATTAGATTAGTCTGCAGATAACTATGATTGAATGTATAGTGATTATAGTCATTTAGTTTGTTACTTATTTTAGACGGTTATGGATTAATTTGATAGCCTGTCTGTAAAACGCGTTATCAAAACAGTAAAAACGTAGCGTGCGTTGCCATTGATTATCATATGAACTGGATTATCAATTATAATTTCGTTTTATGCAACGTTTTTACATTTGCTTCACGTTTATTATCTGGCAATCAGAAGCATTTCGTTACATAATCATCAAGATAAATTGAATGACTTGAAACTATTTAGAACTTCCTAGACAGTAAGAAATACGATAAAAACACGTGCCAAAAAAACTGTTGCGTTAAAACACTAATGTGTTTTGTTTTTTTTGATTTTACGAAATTATAATGAATATAATAATACCTTATTCGTTCCATATACATTTGATGGATGGCTTAAGACTTAAGAGCCAATTAGACATAGATGTTAAAGAGCACATTTAATTTTTTTATAAAAGCAAACCTAGACATTGCAAAAAAATATTTGACTATATAGCCAACGGGTACAGCGTTCTGATAACAATTATAATATATTAAAAAAGCCTACGTATTTGGACATAACATAGATAAAGTAAATGATTCATTCGAAAGCAAATTTAAGACGTTCACTTCCTATTTAAATATCAATTGTACATTTCAGATTGTTATCTATCGGCATTTATCAAAAACAATTACCTAAAGTCAGAACGAGTCTTTTATTTTATTATTTACTATTTATTACGTCTGTTTACTTAGTTTTATAAATATAATCGATCAGTAGTGAAGAATTTCAAATATTTCATTTTATTTTTGTAAGAAGTAGTGCCATACTCCTTTGCAGCCGAATTGGGCCGTGGATAGTCACCATAAGGCTCCGACTGCTCGGTTAAAATATAAAAAATCGTTAGAAAAGTAAAAGTTGAATACGATACACAGTAGTATTGCTCATATGTGCGGTAATAAGGTGTAATCACACGGTTGAAGAGGATGTTGACAACCATTTTCACCTAAACGATAACTTCCATCAAGTCAATAATACGCACATAGCAACGTATACAATTACGGCAGTACTCGGTAACGTCAATATATAGCCCTGTCATTATCGTTACCGCCACTTTAAATCATCTGCTAGACATAAGTCGCTTTCTATGAACGCTAAAATTGTCGGACGATCACCATTATATCACATATCAGCCTTTTTCCGTCCACTGCTGGACTTAAGCTTTTGTCAATAACCGCCAAGGCGGCTCCACCGTGACTTGCATCCAAAGAAAACTGCACGGATCTTCGTACCATCAAGTTGGAGGTCGACCTCCCCCTCTCTATTGGTCTCTATAATATATTTCCTCTTCTTCTGCCTAGCCTTTTCGTCGGCCTCTAGTCTAACCAGATTCAGCTGTTTTAAATGGGGCGACTGCCTATCTGACCTCCACAACCCAGTAACTGGGTAATATGATACCCCGTGGTAAGACTGGTTGTCAGACATTCGGGCTTCTGAGACCCGTAACGACTGTCAAAAATTCACGAATGACAGCTGGGACCAATGGCTTAACATGCTTTCCCAGGCACGAGGAGTCTCTGTATGTAAAGATGGTCACCCATCCACGGACAGACCCCGAAAAGCGTAGCTTAACATGATGGATCGATCTGTGCGGCCATTACTCAGCCACGAACCCCTCTAATTATAGAAGAAAGTACCTTTAGTAGTTGTAGTACCATTAGTACCTATATTATTATTTGTATAAACGTAAATATACTTTACCTGTAATATCAGCACCGTCATCTCCTTCTCCCATATTGCCTTCGTTGTCGTTAAAAGATAGCTCTTGGTACAAGGTGTTGCCACTGCGCTTTTCACTCTTCGTTTGAGACTTCCCAGTATTGGACGATGGTGGCACAACAGGAGATGTGGCCTGAGATAGAATTATTACTATTATAATAAAAGTATTAGTCAAGGTTCTTTTTTATGTTAGTTGGGTAGGCAAACTGTAAGACGATCTAATGATAGGTGGTCGACGTCGCCCATGAACATTTTCCCACATTCCCACCGTTAAATAATAAGTTTACAAGTTATTCGGTGTCATTATAGTTTTTAAATGGAAAGACGCTTAGTGTCACATGCCCGTTTCTATGGGTTATACCCACCACCATCTATCTATTTTTTCCTTTGCTATGTTCCGGAAGGAAGGGTACAAGAATGACGTCAATTACGACAAATAAGAGCAAGCTAAGACCCAGACAAATGTCGAGAAACAATCATTTAGATATCGTGAGACCAAAGCTGGGCTTCATTTACAATTTTATTTTAATTTTACAATTTTCACACAAACAATGAAATCATGGGACTCTGATCTATTTATCTATATATATATATATATATATATATATATATATATATATATATATATATATTTCTTGTGTGCGTGTGTATGTCACTGAACTCCTCCTAGACGGCTGGACCGATTTTGATGAAATTTTTCGTGTGAGTTCAAGGGGATTCGAGGATGGTTTTATATTTTGTATAGGACAACGTCTGTCGGTGCCACTAGTCTAATATAAGTAGATCAGAGTCCCATGTTTTCATTATTTTTTATGTAAACGATGAATCACTACTTAAACTAATAAAACGGTTATCAAATTACCACATCAATTAAAATGTGACCTTGCCTTTTAAATAATTGCTCAGTAAAAAAAGTACGTGCGTAAACACTTTTACACGACTCCGTGTAATCCAATTATTTCGCCAAAAATTATCCTAATTAACCTAAAGCCGTATCAGTGCACACGTACGAAATATTTTGTTTCCATCGAAAACGTATGTGACATTCAAATATTGGAATGGTACTACAAATTTGGGCAAATCCTCAAGGAAGTTAATATTGAAAATGAAGAAAACAATTAGTTACAAAAAAAAAAAAAAAACAACTATATTGACAAAGTTAAGCAATAAGAACTAAGAAAATACAGACAGAATGTTGATGACTAAATGTTAGCCTTAAAAATCCATTATATCATCATAATCATTCATTATCCTGGATAAATTTAATGCGGGTAAAATAATTATTATAATTATTAATGATAATAATTTAATCCTACTAATATTATAAATGTGAAAGTGTTTGAGTGTTTGAGTTTTAACTGCAACTTTTACACTCTTTTACACAAAACTTTAACTCTTTTACACAAAAACTACATAACGGAAAAATCTATTCATATACAGCTTGGCAAAAAAGAGTATGACGTGGTGACAGGTGGAACTAAATATTTTACTAAATGGAAACCTATGATGTTGACTATACTTGGCCGACAAATACTAGATTTTGATTAAAGCTTAGTGTTTCACATTTATTTTTAACGATATGATTAAATTATCTTGCTGATTTTCCATATTATGATGAGACCTAAGTGAAAGTGGCGCCCTCATTTTTTCCATACTCTTTTTTGCCAAGCTGTACGTTTTCAACATGACATAGGTACAGTAATTCCTGAGGCAGATTTTATTTACCAAGATTTTGAGTAAATTGATAAATATTGGATATCTCATTATTGTAAGAGTCGGAAAATTTTAGAGATTATAACGAAAAATAAAGTAAAATAATGATCATCATCAGTAGGTACACGTAGTACGGATAAGTCCGTAAATATAAGTAAACGCGGGCGAAGTTGCAGGCAACAGCTAGTAGGCTTATAATTTATTCCTGTACTCCCAAGATAATGGGAAGTAAGCTAAACTACTTTTATAAAATAATGACAAGTTATAAATACTTTTTGGTATATTTACTGATTACGAAAACGTCAATTCAAATTAAGAATACATTTAACGTAATTTGTCAATAAGTATAAAAAGTGTAAATTGGTGAAAAAATGACATATGCATGCTTAAGGCATTTTATTAATGAATTTCCTTTATTCCTCATAATAATTCTCATGGTGTGCAAACCAAGTACTAGTATTAAATGTTATCAATGTTCATCCTTGCATAATAGAGATTGTCTCTTTGTTAATCTAAACAGTGAATATTTAAAGGACTGTGCAAATAGAAGCGTATTGCCAGTATGTCGGATGTTATCGCAAGTGCAATATTTTACAGAACATCAAGATATAGTCTTACTGCGAGAGTGTGCATACATTTATAATGAGCCATTAAAATGTGCCCAGTCCAAATTTAGTGACATCCATTATTCGTTATCATGCGAGTGTAACCATGATGGATGCAATAGAGCTGCATCAAAAAGTTACTATCTAGTTATAGTACACAGTGTCGTATTATGGTTTATAATATAACCTTTATCTAGCAGATAATCATAAAGTAATAAAAGATGTAGATAAGTTTTTTCATTATAATGATTTGCATTAACCTTGCTGTTTTTTATTGACTTATCTATTAATTATTGCCTATGAATTAAAGCCTACCTATTTTTCCCTTTTTATTATTATTTGTCAAGGCATTAAATTGTCTATAATAGTATCAACTGAATGTAGGTGCACTTTTGAATTGTCTCATTTAAAAATGTGTGAAGTTTGTATAATAAATTTGACCACATTAAATCTAAAAGATTTATCACAATAATTGGTCATCAAAAATAAAATGTTAAACTTTAATTAATTTACTCTTACTTGACTTTGTTGAGTAATGGCATCTGTCTGGTGGGCTCGTTCTACTGTCCTTACTGCAGCAAGTTCAGAACCTAATACCAAAAGATAAAATAATTTACTTCAATCATTATGACATACAATACTTACTAAATCTCTTTGCGTTTTGATAGTTATATTTCATTTAAAACCATGATACCAAGATAGTTTACCATCTAGTACACCCGGCAAATGTAAAAGAATCTATGTTAATCAAAAAAAAAAAAAAAAAAAAAACGAAACTTGGAATACACTAAATAAATGATAGCATCATTCCATTTGCTATCACGGCATTAGAGTTGATTTTACTGCCAAGGTATGCCAATGTATCGTGACATTGAAAATTCACGGGACATTAAAATTATTGAAAACTTTGATCTTACCTATCGGCGGTGAGGGCGGTGACGATGATAGACTGACAGGGCTCCCAGGTATACTATCTGTTTGCTCCACTACATTCATGGAACTTTCCAGTGAAGCAAACCCAAATGATATTGGACCTTCAAAGATGAAAATATATTACAAACAATAATTCACAGATAAGGAATTATCTTTATTTTTGAAAAAAAAAATTCCTACCATCACAAATTTTCATTCAAAAGTATCTAAATTAACATGGGGAACTTGTGCAGCTTAGAAAGTTAAGTATCTCGAAAATAGTAACTTCAGTAACCAAAAAAATCAGAAGCAGTTTCTGTGTGAGGCTTTCTATAATTACTATAGACTGGTCGCCATAATATGAAATCCGTTAAAGTTTTGGATTTTTGCTTTAAGACAGACTTACTAAAATAATAATAAACCATACCACTAGATCTACCAACAGGATTAAGGCCAAGCCTGCCACGAACTTCGCTTCTATCACTTGCAGTACTGAGCAAAAGCTTGGTGCGTTCCATATAATCCATATGTGTTTTAAACAACTCTGTGTATCTCTCATGTAGTTTTGCATATTCCTGTTATTAATATAAATCATTAGTATAGAATTTTTTGCTTTAGTGTTTGTTACTTTTAGAATACATTTTACGGCTTACCTTTTTAAGTTCATTTTCTCTTTCTTCCAATCTACTTGCATGATCTAATGAGTTCTTGTGTTTCAATTCCAACATACGAACAATACTATCTAAAGCCTCTAATCGTCCTGTCAAATCTTTCCTATCTCCTTCATAATGATCTTCAGCTTCAAGTAGCTGTGAACATGAAATCCACGTTAAAAAAAGAAATATCACACAATAACATTAATATGGACATGAATGTAACAATCCATAATACATTTTTACATTTGAAAATTAAAAGAATTATTTTTTCAATGTTCAATAATTGCATGGCAAAATATCTGAATGGTGAATGCTGCAATATTTAGTATACTTAATTATTACAATACTTAAATACTTGTTTGCATTACATTCATAATCATAATTTAATATAAATAATCATAAATCCAAGATTCACATAAGCTATCTGGCGATATTGTTGGCTAACTGACTAGCCAACACTATATCACTAGATACAGCTAATACCTGAGCATTAGCTAGTACAATTAATAATGATGATGATAGTCATTGATTCTATATATATATATATATATATATTTATTCTAAGTATGTAATATACATATACAGCTTGGCAAAAAAGAGTATGACGCGGTGACAGGTGGAACTAAATATTTTACTAAATGGAAACCTATGATGTTGACAATACTGGGCCGTCAAATACTAGATTTTAAATAAATTTTAGTGTTTCACATTTATTATTAAGGATTTGATTAAATTCTCTTACTGATTTTCCATATTAGGATAAGACCTAAGTGAAAGTGGCGCCCTCATTTTTTCCAGACTCTTTTTTGCCAAGCTGTACATACAATAGATATTGTATATAGTTAATTAGGGTTATGATTATTTCCACTATTTGAATATACTTCTACTAATAGCTTTTAATATACTCATCCATTCACAAATAAAAAAAAATATAATAATAAAAATAAAAAAAAAATACAATATATAAGAAATCTAAGTTGAAACATTTCAACAAA
This sequence comes from Helleia helle, assembly GCA_963853865.1. Classification (NCBI taxonomy): domain Eukaryota; kingdom Metazoa; phylum Arthropoda; class Insecta; order Lepidoptera; family Lycaenidae; genus Helleia; species Helleia helle. Next base: position 16,236,844 of record OY971420.1, read on the forward strand.
GTTTATATATGCTTTGCAGTTACATTGACTAATATACTGAATGTGAAAGGTTATTTTTATTTGTTAATCTCTAAGCATTGCAACAGTGCATTGTATAAATTTAATAGTATTTTAAATATTGTGTGAAGGTATAGTTATGTTTTACATTTGTGACAATAAATTATCATCCAAGCATACATAATATAGATTCACGAAGTTCACTATAGATGCATACAAGATGCATCTATAGTGAACTTCGTAAAATTATACAATTTAAATGTCAAAACAAACCAATGGAACAGATCTTTTGTAAGTTTTGTTTTTGTTGTTATGTTTTAATATTTATACTAATATTGTACAGGATTTTGCAATCCAAATAGTAAATGGATTCTATTCATAAACTATGTGTGTGAATGAATTTTTGATTCTAAAGTGAAAGGTACATATTTTGCTGTATGCCACTTTTTTTAATTTTTAGATTATCAATCTATACTTTATACAGTAGAACCTCTATAAGTTGAATATCAAGGGAAATGCCAAAAAAATTGAGTTAATTATGCGGATTTTGATTCGACATAAAGAGGTTAGTAAGGTAAAATAAAATATAAAAATTCAAGTTGCAAAGGTAACACACATATTTTCTTTCATTATAAATCAATGTTATTTCAAAACATCCTTAAAATAAAAAAAATGCCATTAAAAAGTCAGTATTTTTTTTTTTGCTTTAAATAATTCGGTTGTTCTCTATCTATGGTATTGTCTAAGGTTTAAATTGCTTTCTAAGGAACAATTGTGGCTTACACTGTCGGCAAAATCTTTAAGTCGGTAACTTATTTGTCTACTAACTATAGAGGAAATAAGTCTCAAACAATCGAGTTGTAAATGTTGTAAAATAAAACATTGTTATGTTCGAGATACAGAGGTAAAATTTAATTTTTCGAGTTATGGAGGGAAAATATTTACCTTTAGCTTGAAGGGGCTCACTGATTAGGTCGACGAATAGAGGGTTTAGATTTCAAGTAATGGAGGTTATGGTGTTTGAAGGGAAGGGGACAAAACATTTTTTCGAGATGTGGAGGTTTTCAACTTATCGAAGTTCTTCTGTACCTATAATGTAGTAGTTTATGGATATCTATATAAGGTTTTCGGTATTTATTATAATGATTGTTTCCTACTTCGATCAATCAAACCCAAACAAACAATGTCCGAATTGGTGTCTATGTCATATATATTAATTACACTATGTCACAATGTTGTTTACCTTGAGTTTTAGATAACAAAATGGATCACACATATTCATAGTTTGTACAAAATTTGTAAACAAATTAATAATTGAAACAAAACAAACACATTCACATATAACAATAACAAATCTAATGTATAATGAACACTGGTTGCAAGTTAACAACTAAATTGCACTAATTTGCCTTGCCAAACAAAGGAAATCAATCAAGGTCTACTTGCAACCAAAAATAATAGTATTCATTGACTCACCTTCTGTTCTGAGTGTTTCCTCGCAGCCTTCTCGCGTTCATACTGCGTAACGAGTTGCTCATTATCTTCACGGAGTAATTCCAGCTCAACTTCATGCTCCTGATTTGTCTGATAAGCAGAATCTAAACATTCTAGCACATTCACCAGGAGTGGCATCAACGTTTTAACGACATCTTCATCATAGCGTGCTATCATTCGCTCAAATTCTTGGTAAATACTTCCTGCTAATGATTGTACTTTTTCGGACATTACTACATGACTATCTTCATGCGTGCCGTATATGGTCTCCGCCGTAACATATCCACTACTGGCGCTATCGTCGAAATTCATGATTAGGAGAGAATAAAAATATTAGAAATTTACGTCTACTTTTAGCAAGTACTGCTAATGAATTTTACGCGAAAACATGATTAGGTGAATTTGTGTACAATATTGCGCGATGACGCGATCGATTGTTATTTATAAAATATTTATTGTGACCTGCATTCCGATATTCGAAGACAAATTATTTTAGTAATCACTATATAAAATAAATATTAAGAGAAAGATAGTAAAGAACAAATCTTTTAATCACACCATTTCTTTGATTGACGTATTTTTACTGTACTGCAAGAAAAAAAAGTTCGATTAACGATTGACGTTGGAAGAGTTTCCGGACATAGATAAATACGGTTTCCGGATCGTAAGTCATGGTAAATTTCATATATTCATACATTTTGTACGATCATAAATACAAAGAATAATATTAAAATAAAAAAGGAATTATTATTATAAAACACAATATAATTGAGTTTTGAAAAAATACAAATTTCGACAAAATAAATATTGGTTATAAAAATGTTAGATATATCGTAATATAATTGAGTTCCATAAAAATCTTTTGACGTGAAAACGTCTTATAACGTAGACTGAGAATTTTATGATTCTCTGTCTACGTCATTTACGTATTGTAAGCATTATCAATACATTGTTTAAAAAAAACCTATTTATAATGTGACCAATGTAAAAGTAGGAGATGTAGGTATGCGATTCAGATGTTTATAAACTGTCGTGTTGTAATTTTGTAACGTCAGTGTCAATTTGAATTCTAAGGACAATATTGGGACAATACAACAAGTAACAACACAGTTTTTAATTTTTTAGGCCTAATAGTTTGAGAAAGTAATTTGTGCTTAAAGTGAATTCACGTACACATAACTTTATTCGGGAAATCAGATAGAAAAAGGCATTTTCTATTTAGATTTGGAGATATTATAAGCTTTTTTAATGTGGTATTTCGTAAATAGGGCAATTTCTAATTTTGACTACACATCATTTATTTCTGCAATGACTGTGAAAACAGGTAGTATGCCTAGCAAAAAGTCCGTGTTTTGGGCGTATATACTATGGTTATTTGGTGGGATATTTGGATTACACCATTTTTATTTACGAAGAGACAGACACGCATTTGTTTGGTGGTCGACTCTTGGAGGTTTTGGTATAGGTTGGCTAGGTGAGATCTTTCGAATTCCACGCTACGTAAGAGATGCCAATGATGAACCCCAGCATATTCAAGAGCTAGTCAAGAGAATGAGCCAAAACAAGAAAGTAAGTAGTAACATTACTAATATTTTATAAATCTTGCATGATTTGGTTAAAAAGTAGGTCAGTGGTCCGATTTAAAATGATTTATCTCGCCTTTCATCTTTTATAGATTCTAAATTAGAAATGGGTATTTATGGCTTGTATTAATAATTTTATTTAATCTCCATATAATTATTTAAATAAGTACATAATTTAGAAATTTTTGTGTCTAACAATGTTCTTCTCTAAACTTTACTAAAATATATTTCTTCTTTAAGATATGGCTTTCCTTCAAAGGAGAGGGGTCTTATTGGCTAAGGTAATTTCTCCTATATGTTATAAAATTGTATGTTTTTATTTATTAAATATTAGCATGTCATATTGAGTTATTAAATGCATCATAATCATAATTCCACATTACGCCACAAAAAGAAATGATTCTAGACTCTTGTAAGATTTAAAAGTTTTATTCAATATCCTGCAGTAGAACCTGGATAACTCTCTGAGCCTGTGTAACTGAAAGAGCATTCTGAGATACAACTTCTTGACTATAATTTTTTATGTCGTATGAAAGTGTTTGAATTTCTTTTTAGTTGTAAATTTATAATTAAAATTGATTAAAGTATAAATTTAACATTCTCAAAATTCAACTATATGTATAATTGAAATTAATATTCAAAAATTTTAAAATTTCCATTTTATTAAAAGAAATGTGTATGAAGAAGTCAAAACTAAATCGTAGTCAATAAAGAAGGCTTAAAAATTCTGAAAATAAGAAAGAAAATTATGGTTTTCTGTCAAGAAATTATACAACAACAAGGCCAAGACACAAAGTCTGAAATCATCACTTACTAATTTTAACATCAACATGTTACTAGAGTTAATAATCTCCCATTTTTGTTGTCTAGTTATTAAAGGATAAAAATGTATGAATAGTACCTCATAAAGTTGGTATAATATTTTGTTTGATTTTCAAGCCTAATAACTTCTAGATATTGCATATTTTCTTAATATTTACAAACAAATTAGAATGATAGTTGTCTCTTTGACTTCAACATAATTACAATTTGATAAGGTTTGAGTTATCAAGGATTAACTGTAATAACATTTAACACAGCATATTGTGTTAGCATAATTAATGTATTATATGCTAATAGCATTCTGTAGTGAAAGCAATATTAAAGATAACTCTTGTTTAACTTCTTAGTCTACTGCACTACAGGTGTTGGATTGGCTTTCAAGGCATTCTAAGAAGACTATAATAGTGGATAAATTTAACTATTTTAAAATTATAATTAATTATTGCCGCTTATATAATATGCAAAAAAGGTTATACTGTTATTATAAAAAATACACTTTTTTGTATTTGTTGCCTAAAGGTAAATTATTGCAATATCATATTTTGTTAGACGCACATTACATGTACATTATATGCTGGGTATTTAATAAGCTTTTAGACATAATAATATGTTTATATATTTTCTTTTTGTACTTTATAGGTAATGTATTCATATTTAAAATTATTGCCTTATCTTGAATCGTTATACATCACATTTATTTAAATTATCAATCTTATATTATCTGATAAAATAAAGTTTGTTTCCTAACATCTAGAAATACTAGTCCATGCATGCGTTAATCTCCTTAATACTTTACTAATTATGTATGTACATACTGCTTTTGTGTCTTAAATATCTGCTATTTGTTCTAAGTCAATTTTTTGTAATTGTCATGCACATTTTTGGTATTAAATTTATATTTAAATAATTTTTTATAGCCACCATTTTCAATGAATCGTTTTACTGGAATGTTGATGGTTGGTTACTCATGGGGTCAGATGATGATGGTTGCCGTGCCTGGTGATGAAGTATGGGGAATTAACTTAAAGTACCTCAACTATTTGATACCCTTTGTAGCTGCATTAGGTAAGTATACTAGTAAATATATATAATTAATATTATAATAAATAATAATAAAGTTTAGTTAAAGATACAGAAGATTATTGATACAGAGTATCAATCGAGAGTACAACTGATTAATTTAAAATGAAATGAATTCCGAAAAAGTTATATAACAAACTCTGAGATTATTATATATACTCCTATTATAGGTGTACATATCAGACCTTATACTTCTTTGAATAATTGTAAATTTATGTTTTAATATGTACACTGTTGGCGTATCAAATATAAATAAATACATTTATGTTTGTCATTTTACTTTTAGGTGTGTGGACTGTAGGTAACATTGGTCGGGAACAAGGTAGTTTCAAATGGCCATTGTTGGCAGCTTATGCAGCATATCCCATTCGTTATTATATTTACGACGAAAGTGTCTGGTTTACGCTAATGGTACTCGCATCAGCTTTGGTATTTGATAGCTTTTCCAAAGAATGGAAGAGGACACCAAGAAAACATACTCACATTGTCAAGTAACGAAATACTTTATGGTTTATAATACTAATGTTTAACTAATTAAATATTATAGCAATAACTTCGTGAAAATTGTAGATATAAATAATATGATTTTTCATTGCCATTACTTTATTTCTTTAACAATATTCTACAATGTGGATTACATTGTAGTATATTATTATAGTATAGTATATTATCGTAGTATTATTATTTACTTAAGTATAAAATATTTGAGTTTTATGTCTTAGATCAGCTATAAGAATATAGTTTCAAATAGAATTTAGCTTGCTTTCTGTTGAATTTATAAATATATGTACATGTTTTCAGGCGAGTAGCCGTACTAGGGCTTTGTGCAGCCTTATACTTGTCTCTGTGGTGCAGCTATTTGTACTTCCACGGTACAATCACAGACAGTGAAGGAGACGAAGTGCCAATTTACGAGGCTTTACATCACTTCTTCACAAGCCCCTGGTGACGTATAAAACTGAAATCATATTTGAAAAAAAGAAATTATTTTTGAGATTGTATTGTGATATGTATGTTGATGCTTGTATTCTAACATAAAAGTCCTAGTTTCTGAACTAACTATCGGGTCCAAACTAGGACTCCGCAAGTTTGAAACGCAGGACTTATTTCATCATCATCAGCCTCTATCCGTCTACTGCTGAACAAAGGCCACCCTCAATGAACGTCAAGACGGCCGATCCCTTGCCACTCGCATCCAACATGGACCGGCCACCGCACGGAGATCGTCTTCTCACCTGGTCAATGGCCGCCCAACACTTCGTCTACATAAACGTGGTCTCCACTCTTAAACCTTATTGCCCCCACTCTTAAACCTTATTGCCCCCACTCTTAAACCTTATTGCCCCATCGGCCATCCGTTCTCCAGAGTGTGTGACCAGCCCACTGCCACTTCAACTAACTTATTCTTTGCGTGATATCGGTAACCTTAGATCTCTAGCGGATGTCATCGTTTCGTATCCTACCTCCGCGACAAAAATAAAGCCCATCCCCTAAGTTTTTTCATATCTGATAAAGAATTATAGTTATATTGATATAATATTACTAATACACATTATTTGGGTGTAAGTTTATTATACTATTAATACATTATTCATTAAATGCATAATTAACCAAATACAAATGATGTTGGGTTTTGCGGTGCGACAAAAGTATAAACCAGGTAATGAAATGTAAATAAAAATTCAAGAAAAATATAATAAACAATAATCATTCATATTTTTTTTTTCCAAAACAGAACTTATTTACCTGAGCATCCAATACCAGACCACATCATAGCCCCCCCGGCTATGATGTGGTCTGGTATTGTATATATATAGTTTTGTACCACCACCCCTGGCTTGCTGACGTCTCAATATAAAATTATCTTTTCTTAAATCATCAATCATCATCAGAAAAAATAACTTTTCGCCACTTTTTCCATTGTAGGTACCATGATCTTTTGCAAATTCTTATCTAACCAGTTTATGTTTATCAGACAACGGCGGTGTTTTTGGTAATTTCTTACGTTTTAAATGTTTACACTCACGTATAATACGTTGAACATTTATTAAATACTAATTTATTTAGGTGTTAGTACTAACACCAGCCTCCGCTGCGATTTGTCTTGCGGTTACTGTAGAATTGGACGCAACTCTTAGAATTGGCCTTCTTTATCGAGAGCTCTCGGTCGCATAGTTTTCGGGATCTTTTAATAAATTCGCACAACACGACTTCTGTTCTGATGATTTTTGCAATTTTCGCCTTAGAATAATGCAATTTGTTTAATTATATCAATTTCAGTTTCGTTAAAGTGTTTTCCCCGTGGCATTTTACATTGAAAATAGACAAATATTAACTAAAACAATTTATATATGCGTAAAAACTTAAGAGCTACACAAAACAAGCATAAACATGAATTATAATATAAAAAATAAACATGTCCAGTGCACAGAGCTGCTTGAGCGGGCCAATGAGACGAATGGGTTATACTTTTGTACCGCTATCAAACCAATAATTTCGCCGTTGCGTAACAAAGCAGCATCGGAACATAACTATATAATATGTATATACCATAGTACTACAATCGAGTGAACAATGCTGGCGCGTTAGTAATCTATTTACATATATACCGTTTTACAGGAAATATAAAAAAATTGGGGGGTGGATTATACTATTGTCGCGGAGAGTATCTGTCAAGGAAACACCCAGCATAGTACCTACCTTTCATAGCACGTTGAGCTACGGCAAACATAGGGACCAGTCGTTAATTTAAAGACCATGTTTCCATGTGTCACTGCGAGAACGTATTGGTTGAAAACTTTCGTCTTCAAACTCTGCGATATAGACGTGACGACGTGAGAATATGGCTAAGCATACTGAATGCTGCCCATCCTAATTGAATCCTATCGGCTTGAGGTCTTATTTATTAAGTAGATATTTATGTAGGGCTTGTTCAGACACGCGGTAACCGCACGATTACAAGTCGTGCTATTCTGAAACAGTGCGGTTCCCCCGTGTCAACTTGTGGCTGTATATTAAAGACTTGCAAATCGATTAAAATACTCCTTTTTATTTTTGTACGACGTTGACCACCTAACAATTAATAGCCTATTGTCCATTATTTGGTCTACGAGATTTAGTTCAGTCGTTTGTATTTACAATCATTTGTAATCTTTGTTTCTAATAGTAAGGATATTACCAATCTATATTATGTGGATCAATAATGTATAAAAAACAAATTACTTTTGACTATATTTTTAAAATTATAATGCATATTTCAGGTGGTTGGATGTGAAGCAATGTTTGATTGATACTTATCAATACGCCCAGCACCACGGCTGGTACGAGGTGTGGAAGCAGATTATAGAACTCTCCGACCCACATGGAGAACAGAACGCTTTCAGGGTACATATTTATTGAACTATGTTATTATTTTTTAAATATGGAAGTATTATATTGTAAGCGGTACTGCCATACTGATTTACAGCGAAATCAGGCCGAAACGAACGGGGTAAAGTGACAGTAGCGTTTCGTACGGTTTGTAAGTTATCGGTGGTCCATCGGGGGATAGAGAAGAAGAGTGCAACGCATTTGCATAATCTCTGGTTGTGGGGATGTGTATTGTTTGATTATTGATGTCACCAAGAGACTTCAAGTGCTCGATTGCCCTCCTGTACTATAAAAAACAAAGAATTAATAAATGGAACAGTAGTAAGGGAAATGATGAAATTAGAGTGGTTTACTTTTATTTCTAGTGAGGAACCGAAGTTTTTGGATTAAATAATAAAAAATTTGAACATTCTATTTTATGTATACGTACCCTATATGAGTCTACGAATTAATAAATATTATTTTAATTATTGTTTACTTTTAGGTCCTTGGACTTGGTCCAGACGCGAGTCAACAAGAGATCACCTCGACATGGCGTCGTTTGTCCCGTGAAAACCATCCCGATAAAGTGAAAGATGTTCAACTGAGAAAGGCAGCTCAGGAACGGTTCATGGAGATTCAACAGGCCTACGAAATACTGTCTAACAGCAAGCACAGACGGAATCGAAGAAACAAGAAGGACAATACTGAGCCACGATCGAGTGACCGTATAGAATTGTAATAAAACCTTTTTTTTAGGTAATATTTATTGCATATTTTACATTATAAAAAAGCAATAGCATTTTTATCTTTACACTTTTAGCATTAGAATAATTCTTTGCTCATACATACTTTTTGATGAGGTTTTTGCATTTACCATGCCAAATGTTAATTTTTAGATAATATGTTATATTATTATATGTTTTATAACTATGTTGTGTTAACTTAATAAACACAATTTTCTATAATATAAATTTTAAATAAGATCTTGACTGATAATAAAAACCGTCCATAAAAACTAGCATATGAATTATTAATAATGAGTACTTAATGTATTGCTATATTTTGATGAAATATTTTATAAAAAATATTGTAATTTTATACTTAATATATTATAGTAGTGAAAATTAACATAATTATATTTTTTGACTTAAATGAAATAATTTTTTTATTTAAATAAAATCGAAATTAGAATATACAAACGAACTGAAAAAGGAGATCTTGATTTATTAGATTTAGATCATTAAAAAAAGTATTTTTAACAACTGAACTGTATTTATTTTTTGATTTTGTAACGGGTTGTCCTTAGTAAATTAATAAAGGTTTCTATATATATATATATACGTCTTTTAAGCACTCCAATAACAACGCATTATTTAAAAAATGTCGACAATCGATAAGCAGTATATTATGTATGTAAGAACTTATCATCATCATCATCATCAGCCTCTATCTGTCCACTGCTGAACATATTAGGCCTCCCTCAATGAACTTATATGTTTAATACCAGGTCAATGTATGGAAATATATATATAAGAAATCGGTTCAGTGACCCCAAAGATTACCCCCTACATCCTCACAAACTTTACTTCTTTATAATATAATATATATATTTTTTTTTTTTTTTTGAAAGTTCTTTTACCAATAGAAAGCCACATTATTTATGAGTGTCAAGGTTATAAAAATAATTAACATAAGTCCGGGTACTGTTATGTGTCTATATTAACGCAGGCGACGCTGCGGAAAAGAGCTAGTAAAGTATAATTCTTAACTAAATATAATATAATTAGACAATTCCACCGTATAATAATTTGTTATATCTCGAAGGGTTTCGAGTAGGTACTTTTTAACATACAGGATACCCGCGTCGCGCACGTCTGAGTTTGTACGCGTGTTGGTAGCGGTCGCATGTGAATTGTTATATCGCATAATTTTCACTCGGCAAATATTCAGTGTTGTTTAAAACATACAAGTTTTTTTCGGGACTATACAACAAAATCAAATATAAAAAGTTCTTCAGAACTAAGTCCTGTTTTTCTTTGTCAGCTATTTTAGTTTATATATTTCTATGTTTCTACGTAATATCTTACTCTCCTTAATGTTTAGCTTATGTTCAACATAGTATAAAAGTCATTTTACACATAGTCTTGCCTCAAATACTGTGACAAAGAAACAAAGAACTGAGAAGTTAGACTTTTGTGTCGCAACAATACAAAAATAGCTAAAGATTTAATTTCGTATGCCACAACTTTTTGCTTGTATTTTTTTTAGACATTGCCGTATTTGTTTGTGTAAAAGTGCAAAACTGGAATAGGTATTAAATGTTGAGGCCAATTATCAATAGAAGCACGTACTCATGGCAAGAGTACGTGCTTGCGAAAATTCTTCACTGCCAATCGTATGGATTGTTTTAAGGACTCCAAATTATCATAGCATTAATTAGAACAAGCCATACTCTATAATACTGACCATAAATCACATAATCTAGCGGATTAAGATCGGGACTAGATGACGGCCAGTCTAGGAAATACATATAGCTTGGCAAAAAAGAGTATGACGTGGTGACAAGTGGAACTAAATATTTTACTAAATGGAAACCTATGATGTTGACACTACTTAGACGACAAATACTAGATTTTGAGTAAAGCTTAGTGTTTCACATTTACTATTAACGATTTGATTAAATTATCTTACTGATTTCCCATATTATTATGAGACCTAAGTGAAAGTGGCGCCCTCATTTTTTCCAGACTCTTTTTTGCCAAGCTGTAGGTACTTTTTCGAACTCCACGTGGGCAAAGCCATGGGCAAAAGCTAGTAAATAATAAAGTGTTAGGTACTTAGATATGTATTGATATTAATCCTTATTTTTATTATATATATTTAAGTACAAGACCTAATTTTTATCAGTCTAATTAAAGTTAATTTCTTTACTTAATAATCATTTATGTAAATGATTTTGAGATTGAATTTTGAGATTGAATAATCTCAAAATAATGATCCAATAGTGCAATCATTAAATCTAAGATTCTATCTATTATCTATTTTCAGATGCAGATGCATGTTTGTATGTTGAACTGGAAAACCTAGACAAATGATTTTTTTATTGAACTGTAAAACCTAGACAAACGACTTATTTTTTTTAGATATTCTTGTTTTATTCGTTTAAATAATATTGCTCTAGTATTTAATTTACTTACCATCTTACTTACTGATATGAAGAGATTCATTTTTCTAATTATACTAAACTATCTGGCTTGGGCTTATATTTCATAAGCCACCTGGGATCTTTAAGCTATTTAAGCTCAATTTGTGGATTCCCGATCCGAGATAATGATACCAGTATTAGATATTTTTAGCTGTCATCAATTTCTTAAGATGCAAACATGTTTCTTTGTTCTGCACATTTGAGTTTGAGTTGCGTACTATCCCCATTGCTAAGATTATCACTAGGTACTATAAAATAGAAAGTAAGTGTTGTAATCGGCCGATACAGGAGTCAGGAACTTCCCCTGGAATATGGCGTCCCACAGGGTAGTATTCTGGGTCCTACGCTCTTTCTCGTTTATATAAACGACCTTTGCCTTCTCCAACTTACTCAAGGTAAAATTATCTCGTACGCCGACGACACAGCCCTTGTGTTTGTAGCTGGTTCCTGGGATGAGGTGTTTTGTGCTGCACAACAAGGATTTGACAAGGTCACTTGTTGGTTGTCGAAAAACTCGTTATCACTGAACACTAAAAAAACGAGTTACATGACCTTCTCGTTAGGATCCCCCAGTCAACCATCCCGAAATATGACCATTACAGCCCATGGTTGCTGTCTGAATAATTCAAATACTTGTTCTTGTCTACCTCTTGATCGCAAAAAAAATCAAAAATATTTAGGTATCATTTTAGATTGTCATCTAAATTTTAAAGAACATATTGCTGATTTAACGTCAAAGCTTCGAAAATTAATCTATGTTTTTAAACACCTGCGAAATGTTGCCCCTCCTCACATTATTAAGCAGGTTTACTTTGCACTCTGCCAGTCGCTCATAACTTACTGTATCTCTTCCTGGGGTGGTGCTCCAAAAACTCTGTTACACGGACTGGAAGTAGCTCAACGAACAATACTTAAAGTTTGCACATTTCGGCCTTTCCTCTACCCTACTAAACTTCTATATGAGCAGTGTAATGTTCTTACAGTTAGGCAACTTTTTATTTTGGAGATGGTCTTACATCAACATACCAAACATCCAGTAAATCCAAATAGCATAAAGGATAAAAGACGGAGAGATATAATATATAAGATTCCAATAGGCCTAAAAACATCTTTCATAAGAAGATTTGTTACCTTCCTAGGTCCATACCTATACAATAAAGTAAATAAGCACGAAAATTTAGATCAACTTAAATATCAACGCTGCAAAATCCAAACTAAATTATTTCTCCAAAACCTTAGTTATGAAGACACAGAAAAATTACTTTTGGTGATCTCTTAAGTTATGCTCTTTCATACTTTCAAATATGCACAATGGTACACACACACATACGCATACAATCACAAACACACACATACGCATACAATCACAAACACACACACACACACACACACATTCTCGTGCACACACGTACACGATAAATCACACATTAACCACACACATTCCTTGTCACAATAATAAATTGTATCGCACTTTTGTACAGGGGAGCTCTGTTTAACCTAAAACACAGGGTTTTTACCCTAATTTAGGGAACAGCGGCAAACCATTATGTTATTGTATTAAGACTTATCTAAACTGTTTAAAAAATTTTTTGATTGTTCATACTTCTTTTGGTGCTCGAATAAAATATATTATTATTATTATTATTATGGTAATATAATGTAACACGTGTTTTGTAAGAGGAAGTGCCATGCTGCTTTGCAGCCGAATTGGGCCGGCATCACTGGGGTGGAACCTCTCGCTCACAAGATACTGACATAAAGTGTTAGCTAGTATGCTGTCGCGTTTAGTGTGATTTGTGAGTTTTCATTGGCTCATGGGTGAGGATGGGGTAAAGGAGGGCAACGCATCTGCATAGCGTCTTGTGCGGATGTTTATCGGCGTCAGTAGTCGCATAAGGCTCCGATTTGTGCTCTTACTGCTAATTGGCCCCCTATGATATAAAAAAATGTACCTTTGCGGTCAATATCTCACGCATCGACAGTTGTCATTGCTTAGATGCGGTTTTATTTTGATCTTATCATCATCAAAACTTGCTTTGCTTTAGTGCCAGCTCTATTGGATAACAAAATATCAAGGTCTGTAAATTCCGCAGCAAGACAATAAAAGAAGTGTATGTTGAAGTGGACAAGATCAACTAAATTACTTATTAGTCACCATTCAAATTTTGATAAGTGCAAAACTCGAGAACAGCTCGACCAATACGGAAATTTTGTTTTAATAATATATTTTTGGTCAGGCATAAGGAAGGAAAGTGACATTCATAGTAGGGGTAAACGGAATAGGCACAGGCTAGGTGTACTAGTGCAATACTTTGAAATGCAACTGTATACGTTTTTACAATAAGATCCCAGAAGGTCCCAGAAAATGTTCAAAACCTCCCAATCAAAAGATTAAAAAAGTTATTAAAGAGAGTTTGGGTGGCAAATAAATCCTTTATTCCTCTATCCTAAATGTCATGGAAGATACCACACCTTGGGAATAGGGCGTTCCTCCCAGGCATTTCAGGATAACAACATGTTAAATTTGTTATAGAATATTTGAAAATTTCAGTTCCACTGAGTTTATTTCTCCGGTTCTTCTCAATGGGCTTGCCTTGGAACCGGTGGTAGACTCAATTAACTTTCAAAAAGATACTGAATTGATACTATTTCGAATAAAAAAATTGATTTTGATTTTATAGAGAGAAAAATCGCAAATATAGATAGAAAAAATGTTTATAAAATTCAATAGTAAAAAGGATTCTTTTTATCCAACAACAACTAGCTGACCCAACAGAACTGAGTTTGTTGGGTCAGCTAGTAGGTATTTAATATATTATGTAACAACAAGCCTTTTACAACACCGCGCAGTTTACCATAAAACTACTCCATAGACGAGGTAAAAGGTTAAAGAGTCACAGGTCGTAAAGTAAGAAAAAACTTTAAAGCGTTTTTATAGAAGAGGGGGCAAAGGGACAGTCGGTTCACCTGGTGGTAATTGATAAGCGACATCGCAGCACCTTGAGTGAAGCAAATTGAACCGAGAGAGCTGCTCTTTGTACCCCTCTTATAAGAAGAGGGCACAAAAGAATTGCAGTGGGACAAGGGTGAGGGTGGGAGCCTCGCCCCATTGTACTATCCCGACGTTGAGAGGGGTTGTTCTGTGGTGCGGGCGGCCCCTCTGTGAAGGTGGCATAGGTCCCTTGAGGGACTGACTAGCCGTCGAGGTGCCCTTTTTGCTCAATAGATCCGGGGCACCTCACCAAAGGCAGCATTGGTGGCACTCGCTGGGTTTTAGTGGGTAGAGCTGTGCCCACTTACTATCTTTCCTGCGCAGCGAGTCCCACATCCGCCAGGGAAGTCCCCACGCCCCCATCCCTCAGAGCATGTCCCGGCGTAAAAAGCCTTTCATTCACAAGCGATCAGTATTCATAAATTGGGAATGGAATTAAAATATCGTAAGTTAAATGTCGGAGATGAGAGATCGGAAACAGCCTTTTGGCGTTCATTGACGGAGGTCTATGCTCAGCGGTGAACGGATAGAGGCTGATGGTGATTGATTGATTGAATGAAGTAAAATGTCGGTAATGAAAGTCTATTTTTCCCAAAGGTTTTAGTTTCTCTAACTGCACCACTCTTGGAAGAAATATTACTTGGATATAATGCGGAACAAATGACATTTATAAAGAATAAAATAACTTTATTTGCATTTATTAAGGTACTTTTACCTACATATCATTCCATCACATTTATCTACATTTATTACATATGTTAGTAACATCTAATTTGTATTACATTAGTGTCTTTATTGCTTTTTGCATTTGAACTGGTGTACCATTGTTGGCATTTACAAAGGATATTTCCTTACAAATTAGTGTACAAAATGCCGCTGCCACAGTTACTTACAATACCTACAAATGGTTATATTACAAAGTAGATGAATTGTCTTAAATAATCAAAAGATATTGTAGATGAATTGTCTTAAATACTTTGCCTCCTTTATATTAAACTATTACATCAAGGGAATGAATCGTTTTCATTTTATGGAAATGTGTTCACGGAATCAAATTAGTCTTTGCATAGCTTTTTAACAATATTATTTAGAAATGAAATTAGAGATCTTCAGCTTCATAAAATCATTCTAGTTTTACAAAAATGATATAAACTTGTATTATGAATCAATTATTAATAACGAGTGCAATATAATTACAACGGTTAAATAATAATGTTTAAACATTTTTATTGGCAAATAAGTCTTTTACGATTCTTAGATATATTTTATAATATCATGTAGTTATTTTAAAATATTTTTGTACGTATTCCTTATTTACAATTTTACTTGGAATGGCACACACATATTTTACCGCTTTTGGCAGTTACAATGTAAATATCATAATACCTATATTATAATGCGCTTAGAAATAACCTAATATTCCTATTTCATTAATATTTACATATTACATGGCAGACGAGGGCTTGATTAAAGCCATTAATATTAAGTATGATAAACTATTGATGAATTTTATAACTTTGAGCTTTTGTTGTGCTAGTAAATGTTCGTATTTACATTCTTAATAATAGTTCATTAGGTACTTCTGTATTAGATACAGATGTCAAGAGCGTTAGTTTCTAACGAATCTTTTTATAGATTGATATAAACATTGATGATTTTGGGCAAGATTGACCAAGGCCAAAAAAGGCTAAGAAAGCTAAAGGCTAACAAGAAGATACCAAAATGGCAAGATAATGTATGAAAAGGAGGCCAGTATAATATGATGTATACTTTTCAGGTTCGTTTTTTAAATACAAGTAGTTCATGGAGTAAACGTTGGAATTTTTATTGTAACAATAATGGCAATGTTATTGCATTAAAAATATTAAAAGTCACTTTCAAACAAGAAATTGAATGCATCATAATGTAATTATCATCTAAGTATCACAGTTTAACATTAAAATTATATTTTGTAATGTCTATACATTTGAAAAACATAAACATAGTATTTCTTAGCCTACATTAATAAATAGCTTATATATTGTGAAAGGAAGCATATGGACTTCCTTTAATATTTTATACAAGTTATATTTTATAACATTTTTTTACAAAAAAAGAGAATTAAGTAGAAGACATAACAAATTGGTTCTTAAATCTAATAAATTTCTTAGTTAATGTTCGTCAACAAGCTAACACTAGCCATCGTATTAATGGCACAAAAGCGCTCTGGCGCATTTAATAGTCCTTTGTTTTAAGAGATCAGTCTATAATATAAACTCCACAAGTACACAATTACACCGTCGTTTCGTTTCGACGCAATGGTTGCAGTTCCCGTTGTAAGTCGTTATAGTATTCGTGGTCAGACATTGACTCTTCTTCTACAGACTTTTGAGGCACGTATTTGCTGGGACCTGGTCTCGGGGTTGTATCACTGCCACTGCCTTCGCTGGCGCATAAAGACTCTAATGGCACAGGCTCCGTCGGTATACCCAACGTTTGGGCTGGTATACTTTGATCAGACAGTAGATATTCAGGATTATCAACACACCTTTTAGACGCTACAAAACCATTGTAGCGTATGTCTTTTATCTCTTGGGAATCTCCGTTTTCTCCGATTAAATCCATGTACGTAGAAGCATTTTGATTATGTTGTGGAGATGGCATGAGGTAATCGTCTTCATCTAACGGCAAGTTAAGCTTAAGATTTCCTACTTGGGCTTCTTTAACTTTCGACATGCTGTCGAATTTATTTTCAAGACCGTCTGGTCTCACTTTCATAGGGTCACTACAATATCTTGAGCTTGAACTCTCTGACGCACAAACTCCATTGTTATAATAATGTCTTAATTCTGTATCATCAGGGTTGGCGGAATTATTGTATCTTAGAAGATCTTGGTCCCATGTTTCAGGTCGATTTGCATTATCTGCTGCAGAGCTCTCCGGAGCACTAACATTATTAGCCCAAGAAGACGAAGTGCACGGTTTCAAAGAGTTTGTTTGAGTTTCTACACCAGTCGTTACTCCCGAGTTCGTAGTTGCGGTCCCAGACATCGCTTTGAACTTTGGTTGTAAATACTCATCAGCTTCAACTAAAGGTTCGGGTCCATCCATAGCCGATGAAAGATTTCTTATTAATTCCTTTTCATCCTGAAAATTTAAGATTTAAGTTGAATTTTAAGCAAAACAAAATATGTACCTTTTGTTATAATATTATTTAAAAACTATTTAGTCAGTACCCAATTATTAGATTTTAATGTATAAAAAAAATTTGTCATGTAGCTACCAAAATACTTTAATACCTAGTCATAGTAATAAATAATATTAATAAATAGTTAATATAACTAGTCCACTGCTGAACATAGGCCTACCTCAATGAACGCCAAGATGGCAGATCCCAGTGGATGGATAGAGGCTGATGATGATGATGATGAGAACTAGTATAGTGTAAAAAATATGATGATCTTACCTGTGTAGAATAAGATGGAAGACGCATAAATTTGTCACCAGGAATTACAAGATATCTTCCGGGGTCTCTTGCCATTTCAGCAAATGTGTCCGCTAGTTGTTTGAATGTTGGGCGACTATCAGCATCCAACATCCAACAAGATACCATCACACAATATATATCTAACGTGCATATACTTGGCTGTGGTAACTTCAAACCGTTTTCTATCAGTTCTGGCACATTTCTTGCCGAAATATTGGCATACGGTCGTGTGCCATAACTCAGTATCTCCCATATGGTCACACCGAATGCCCAGACATCACTTTTATGCGTAAATATTCTGTGTTGAACACACTCTAAAGCTAACCATTTGATAGGCATCTTGCCTCCAGCTGCTTTATACTCATCTTCGTTAATATCTAATAATTTTGCTAGACCAAAATCGGTTATTTTTACACAGTTTGGTGTTTGTACTAAAACGTTGCGAGCTGCCAAATCTCTATGAACTAATCGCTTCTCTTCTAAATATGCCATTCCACGAGCTATTTGGGTGCACCAATTTAAAAATGCTTTCGAACCAATCTTTTCTTTGTGTGTCCTAACATAATCCAACAAACAACCGAGTGGCATCAGTTGCGTAATTAGCATCATTTGATTTGTCATACATACAGCTAAGAGTTGTAGGAGGTTCGGGTGCTCTACACTCGCCATAATATATGCCTCTTCAAGAAATTCTTTGCTCGTATTAGCACTAGTACCTTCTTTCAAAACTTTGATTGCTACCGGTATTTTTACATTCTCACCTTCGGGTACCCATACACCTTTGTACACTTTACCAAAAGCACCAAAACCAAGCATTCCACCTCTTCGGAGTTCTGCTTCTTTTACTATTCGCAATTTTGCCAAGTTTGGTTTTACATTAGTTGGTCGAAGAGGTTCATTATCTTCACATCCAGTAAGGACCATGGTCATTTTCACTGCTTCCTTTTTGGCCTTCGCCCTTTGCCGACAAGCGTAGCCTATAATGCCCAAAATGACTATCAATATGAATGCTAATACAAGAATTATTACTAATATTGTTGGAATTTTTGCTGTCGCCATGTTAGGAATACCACTCGCAAGTGCTGAACAGTACGGTTCTTCTATGGGATTTTGCAAAAGTTCATCAAAGTATATTTTATGTGGCATATCATCCGGACATGTTGCCGTGCAGTTAAATGTCTTCGAATTTGAATCTGGATAGAATATTTTCAAACTGTGGCACTTAATACAATCTGTTGATGCAGGCCCGGTACAACCACGACATTCGTGATGGCATGGCGTACAAATGCGATTAACTTCATCTGTGAAGTGGTCTGAAGGACATTCATCTTCACACTGATCTCCTCGCTTAAATCCATTACAGACTTGACACACTTGCTCGTGTATCCCAAAACCAGTACACTTGATGCAAAGTGGGTGGCATTTTCGACAAACTACTCTTACTTTTCCTTCGAGTGGTTTAACATTGCCTACCCATTCGTTATAATATCCATCCGGACATGGTTCGTTTTCTCTCAAACAACTTTCAACGGTAGCTTCTACACTTATAATGGCTTTCCTACAAGAGTTACAACCTCCTTCTCCTACTGTATTGACAGGACCAGTGCAGCCGTTAAAGCAATTATCATGACACGGTTCACAAGTTCCATTTTCCGATGGATATCTTGAATCTGGACATTCTGCTACACAATATGGACCATCTCGAACGTGTTTGCATTTTGTACAGTTTGCCCTACCTGAACCCGTGCAACCGTCCAGACATTCCGAATGACATTGTTTACACGTTTTAGTCCCCGCCTTGAATAATCTGCAAACAATAAAATTTAAATGAACAACTGATGTATTAGTATGGAACGACGTTGGTCTAGTAACTACCCACTATGGAGCGACGATCATCTAGTGGGTATCGACTCGGGCTCTCGAGTGAGAGGTCCGGGTTCGATCCCTACTCCTGTGATTCATTGAAATGGGATTTTCTAGATTTCTACGTGCACCTGAACATGAGACCATCACTTGCTCACCGGTGAAGGAAAACATCGCTATGATGATGTGTAAAGTTCACCAACCCGCATTGGGCCAGCGCATGGTGAACTATGGCCGTACCCTTATTATATTTATTGTAACTGATATGTAGATATATATTTATAAAGAGATTTACACTAAATACATACAAAATGTCATATAAATAACAGTGACACAATATAAAATACTATCGCATTGCAATTAAAATACACAAGTGTAAATTGAAATACCCACCCAGGATGGACTGAGCAGTTTTGAATACATGTTTCTCCAAATTTATAATTTTCACAAGATAGACATTGATCTGGACCCGGTCCCCAACAGCCATCAGATGAACATTGGAGATCACACACCAAGTTAGCATTTTCTGTAGAAAGATTAATTACACGTATGTTACAACTATAATAGTTTAAATTATTAGTATTGTCTTCAGATTGTTGAAACATAGTTAAAATTGGTAGCAATTCTGAAGAAAATACTTTGCAAATACAATATAGATTTTTTATTTCGCTTGGCGCGCAGCGTTATTAGTGTTTTAGTATTTAATAAAATTTACTTTATTAAATTATGGCATTATGATATTGAAATCGCTCGCTAAATTCAAAGAAAAAATTACAATAGCAAGTGCGGACTTAATCTAACCTAACCGAGGATCCTCGAAAATAACGCATAGCAGCATAAACTCACCACACGATCTTTGGTCACCATTTTTCTGTATTATCTGTTTATGATCTTTTGACTTCACGAGCTTGCTCCAGGCAATTTTTTCAGCGAAACATAGTTGACTGTTCTCCATAATTGCTATTGCTCCTGAATTAACTTTTTTCAATGATTTTAGTCCTAGTGATTTCAGAGATGTTTTCACGATGTATAATGAGGCGAAAAGATTCTCAACAACTTGACGACCTCCAATTACTTCAAGGTTGCGAAAGTATGATAAGCTTGTAAAATTTGGGTGATGTGCTTGAACGTTTAGGTAACCAGTCACTTCACGTACTGTGCTGAATACTTCCAGGGCATCGGGATCCATTTGTGGGTAATGTTCACCGAATGAGTAATCAGGATTTACTTGTTGGAAACCAGTAAATGTCATCTCTAGTATTTCAACTGACCCGTCTATAATGGTACAGTCTCGAAAACTTTCAATATTTCCCGAATGTATAGGTTTTTCGGCGCGACAAGTTTTTGGACAAGTTACATTGCATGGTATACATTCTCCATTAACAGCTGTTTTATTTGGGGGGCAACTTCTCACACATGCTCCATTATCTTTCAAGAGATGCTCTGGGCAATTGCGTACACATGTAGCCCCGTAAGCATATTTTCCATCTGGATTGGGTTCCCAGGAATAGCTGGTGGGATTATACTTTTGCATAGGTGGACACTCTTGTGAGCAAGTCCCTTCGTCATAAAAATTTCGACAAGCTAAGCATTGACTTGGTAATGGCCCCGTACACCCTCCAGCACAGAACGTATTACAACAATCTCTAGGATTTGGGCCAAAGCACCTTCCTTGGGCACATTGTGGGCTGCAATTCGTTTTAGAAAACTTCTGACAATTATTGGGCCCGTCTCCCCAACATCCAGCCTCGCAACTTGGATGACATTGTGGGCATTCTCTTTCCGGAACATCGAAGGTATAAACGAAAACGTACGTCGCATTCACTCCAGTTATTATTTCGTCCCAATTAATGGTTTTCACGTGACATAAATTGTAATTATTATAAATGCCGACGCTTCCTCTCAGCACGTCACGCAAGGCTGGAAGTTCTAGTGTGAGCGCCGATGACATTGTAACCAGTAGGGCAAATTCTTCCTCCCGTACATTTAGCTTGAAAAGTGTTCGACCTCGTATAATTTGCAGTTGAGGTAAAATTATTTGAGCTACTTTGACGTGTGAAATAAGAACGTAGCCGGTGACCTCCCTTATATGTTGGAGGAACGATAAGTCCATAGTTTCATTTTGGAGCCAGGTTAATTCTAGGTTTCCATCGACGTAGGTGCAGTTGGTGAATCGGTCACGGAGATTTCTGTAGTGAGTGTCGCGATTCGAAGGCACCGACATCCGTCCATTGGTCCCGATGCATACTGTAAAGAATAATCAATTATTAGATATATGCTTCTAATTCGTTCATGTTGTATGAAGGAGTTCATTTGCATACAGCTATTCCAGTACAATGATTATGAAGATTTTTAACATTATTAATATTAATGTATCGGAATCAATACAATATCAGTTGGTTTACTTGTATGTATATGTTAATTTAACAATATCCTCTTTAAAAATAAACAATGAACACGATCTAATACGTGATCGTGATGTCACGACTCCAAATAAATGATAATCATTTGTAATTAAATATCTAATATTTAAATCTATAATTAACTTATATAATACCACAGAAGAAATAATAGTATAATAATGATTTTAACAAGACTGTCATTTGCATTCCATACATCCGTGGCTTTCGTAAGTTTTATAGTATAGTCATCAAAGAAGCACTGTTATAATAAGTTTTAATAAGTAATCATACATAAGTAAGAATCTTAAGCGAGTTTAACGAAGAGGCGGTGCCGTGTGGGCGGGTTTCTAAGCCAGTTTCTTATACTACGCTACACGTAACACCGCTATTTGAGATTAAAGTTTAAACTATGAAAATCGTCTACAATGCCGCTTTATACACTGTTCGCGATCAAAATAATTAACATATGTGCGTATGTAACGTGTGGCAGAGTAAATGTCGCATCTAATTTACCGTTTTATCAAGTTTGGTTTTAGAATAACGAGTGCTAGTATTTTACCTCTACTATTTGGCTCATTCTATTTCTACATAGGCTATGGTTTTAAAGAATTATCTTTGAAAATTTTAATTACAACGGCCTTTTAAAATATAGTCTTCTATATTATATTTATTTCTCTTTTTATACGATTATAGCGAATCAGCGAATCATATAATACAACACCAAGAAAAGAATCTATCGTCTTTTGTTCAAATACTATGTATTTAAGCAAAAGAATACAGCAAGGTAAATTTTTACCTGCTCGGGAACACAATGGATTTTTTGGAACACTTCATCAAAGTCGAGTGTATTTACCACAGACGTTATTTGATACATTTGGAAACGCAGGTAAAATTTCAAATGTCTTGCCAGGTATGTCGTTTGAAGATTTTAGTGTGTTAAATATTTATTATGAGAGCAAGAGCCCGTGGAAAGAATATTCATTTTTATTTTATTTATATATTCATCATCATCAATAGCCGCTATCCGTCCACTGCTGAACATAGGCCTCTTTCAATGACCGCCACGACGCCTACTTATATATTGAAACAATTAATTTCACATTTGAAAACACGAAGCATCATTTTACATAGATAGAAAGTCAATGTCCTTATTTTGTTATATATTAATATAACAAAATAAGGACATTGACTTTCTAGGTAATCCAGAGCAAATTTAGTCTAACGTAGTTGTAAATTTTAACACCCGTTTAATAAGCCGCTAAGATAAGTTACCTAGATTTTCAAGGCAACTCAGCTCGCGCTAAGGCGTAAATCTTTGTGTGTTTTGACCTAAAATAAATATTTAAGCAATGGATAATATAACTGGGCTACGTATAAAGCCTGATGAACTGCTTTAGCATTTATGTATTACTACATAATTAGCTACGTAACATCCCGCGACCAACTCGTGGGATAAGTGATACACCTTACGAAATACATCGCACCGAAGCTGTTGTAACCTAAATTAGTAACGAACATAAAAATTATATAACACCGTCTGCGGTCTGATCTGTCTTCATTTGGATTTGGATCCAGACTGATGTTGATTTCATTTCAAATTGTTCTTTTAAAGGACCTCTCTTCTCCCTCATCATTTTGCCAAATTTTATCGATATCCGATCAGGGGCATAAGCGTAAAAAGGAACATACAGACTTTGTTACTATGTGTATTTATCTGTATTTATAAACTGTCTGTTTGTAAATTCAAATTAACAGCCTTTCAATGAATGCATATATGAAAGTATATACGGTACTTACATAAAAAAAACAATTTTTGAAAAAAATGTCTGTCTGTCTGTTTTGGCGCGCTCTCTCTGAAGCGGCTGGGCCTGGGACTTACACTGGAAGATAGCTGATGTTATAAGGAGTAACTAAGGCTATAAAATCATCAGACGGCTGTAAATCTTAGTTAACGCGGGTTAACAGCTAGTATTATATATAGTTTTAGGGGTAAATGTAGTTATGATCAACATTTTATACTATATATAGATCGGTTTCCAAAACATGCCAGTCGTTTTGGACCTTCACAATTTGGTTGGGGTACCACCCACACTCTGATATTGAATGATACTGAGTAGAATGAAACGCGCTTTTAATTTGTCGATGTTGAATTTGGCTGTACCGCGTGGGCTGTAGAAATCTGGTGTCCGGTCGACCCAGATGCAAAGCCGATGACACGGGTGATAGTTTTGATGTGTGAATGTTAGGTACGTTGCGCTCGCTGCCTCTAAAAGCATACTTTTATCGCATCGGAATCAGTGGCATTGCGAATAGTCTAAATAGTCTGAAACGTTGCAGCTCTGTTCTCCTCTCCCTAAGGTTGTCTGGTAGAAATCGCTACCTTAGCGATAAGGCCGCCTTTTGTGTACATTTTTTTTTCTGTAATTTCCATTATTGATGTATGTATTCTCATGTACACAATAAAGTATATTTTCTTTCTCTCTTTCTTTCTCTGCCTGACTGTCGGTGCTTTCTCTTTATTGATGTCTACCCTAATTTAGTATAGCCTCATAAATTCATTGCTAAGATAGGTATTATGTTTTCTTTACGATTTGCCTTATTTTATTCAAATAAAATAAAGCTTTATGAAATTAGCTCATAAAACAATTATGATTTGCTATTTTAAGGTAATATATTGAAAAAATGTGGTTTTCCTATTTCGTGTAAATTTTTGAATATTATGAGGAATAAGCATTTAGCATTTTGGTGTATGTTTCTTGACTCTTTGGTCTAGTATTTAGTAAAAGGAATATGTACTCGATTAAATAATTATTCTGATATAAAAAAAAATTTGCAAAGTCATAATATCAATTTTTTACATTTATCAACATCACGGCGGAACGTGTACAATGTTATGCGATGATGATGATATACGAGTTATTCAATGGAATTTTAATTTGATGAAATTAAATTTTAAAACAGACAATTATCATATTTAACTTTACTCAAAGTAACTTTGAATTTTATTAACTTATTTGTTAAAAATGGAGTAAATTAGTTTAGACTTTTTAATCCGAGCACACGCACGGTAGGGCCATCTCTTCTTTTGCGTTTCAAAAGCAATTGCATCACGCAAACAGATCTACAACTCGAGCAAATGTGATCAGTCGCCTAATGCACCTAATCCACGACGAACATATGACATTTACTTATTCATTATTGCATTTGCCGCTCCCCGCGCGGGGGATTAAGTCACGCCCATCGGGCTACTATTTATATCCGAGGTAGTGCCTTAAATATGACATCCCTTAAAGCTTATGATTTTTTTCGCAAAAAGTTGTTCCAAATTTTGATGCTAAATTCTGAGCTTTATAATAACAAACAGATAAACTATTCATTCATAAAATATAAATACTTTATAATAACAAACAGATAAACTATTCATTCATAAAATATAAATACTTTATAATAACAAACAGATAAACTATTCATTCATAAAATATAAATACTTTATAATAACAAACAGATAAACTATTCATTCATAAAATATAAATACTTTATAATCTATTAAATTAATACAAGTTTATGAAGGCGTCTTAATAAGCGGCAAACAACATTTGAGGCGTTAAATATTAACGATTAAAACAGTTTCCTGACATTACAGAATCATTACACGAGAAAAATTATTGCAATTTCCTTTGCAACCGGCAACTCGCTCTTAGCCAACCGCTCAACTTGTGCCCCTATAAGTGCTCAGCGTGTAAAGCTAGGCGACTGGTTTGTCTCAGGCCAATGTTTTTGTCCAGTTACTTGCATTCTGAAGCATTGGAACCAGTTTTGATCCACTAACATTTTATTCGGGCAACTCAACCTTTCACTACAATTCCTTATTGTGTTCATTATCTTGTATAACTATTCTTTATATAAAATTGAACTATATTAAACGCATGATTAATATAAAACACGTTAAGTGATAAAATTTAAAAGCAGTAAAAGTTGTTAATTATGTTCACTGGTAACCGAGCTGACATGAAAGTTCCTGTCGAATTTAACATTAAAAAACTATTTAATTTTAATAATTTTATCGATTTCTCTTGCGCTACATATGGATTCAAGTTAATTCACCAATATTGAATTCGACATTACTATAATGATACCATAGACATCGGGTAGAATATAGCAGTGTATACAGACCATCTCTCTTTTTTAACTTTCATTCTGTCAACAAAATAAAATTAAGGCTCTTTAGGTTTGTAATAAAAAGACTAAATGATAATAATCAGCAAGTTATAAAGATTTATGTTATTTATTTTGAGAACACTAAATATGTACCATTTTAAATCTTGTTTGTAATCTCGTCAAGAATTTGTGGTATTTAATATCAGGGTTATATCCGACTAATTAGAATTAAAAATAATTTATTCGAATAGTGTCAAAAGTTGATAAATTACGAGAATATTAATGAAGTAATTTTTAAATAGAATCAAACCGTCTTCAAACTGGTGTCTATCCAGTGTTAAACATTATTTAAACATTTCGACATCGCATACTTAGCTCCATTTCATCCGGGTCAAAAAACTTGAAAACGTATGGAATCTAGCATATCATTATAACCTGATTGAATCAAATGTGTCTTACAACGAGCGACGCATAATGTCTTCTGTAAAATCGCCGTAAACACGTATTCGGTCATTATAAATGCGAAATTATAACACTATTAGCAATTAAGAGATATAAGTAGAACTTGTTTATTTTGTTTTTATTTTTACATTATTTTAAATTATTAAATTTTTACATTCTCATAAATTAATTCAAATACATCGCTTATAAATCCTATTTTATCAGCTGGAATCATTAAAATTTTAAATGTCTCAGTATTTGCATCAAGGCCAAATTAATTTATTTTTATGATTATATTTTTGCATGATTTGCCATTCACTTGCCTACTATCGGAACTAACATGATTTTTCCTTTTAAACATAAGAAGGAGCAAGATTCTAATATATTATAATTCAAGAATATGTGCAAACTTCTGAGAATTATTATACTGCGTGTGCATTATTAATATTTATATTCCTGACCTTATAGGAAATATATTGAGTATTAAAGTTATTTGTGTTCGGTGTTTAATAAAAATGCGTCCTAATGATTGCTTGGCATAAACAGCCACGAGATTTCCGCGGTTTTGTTATTTGTATAGGATAAAGCTTGTCGGGGATTTTAATAACCTATTTTTATTATTATTGGCAATTTACAGAGATTATTAAATAAAAGCACGTGGAACTAAAATTATTACTTGCACAGCAATTAAAAAAAATACAAAAATTATGATGATAATTACGAAAGAAGGCTCATTTTAGGATTCAATTAAAATATTATCGCATCGGCTTTCTTTGAACGTCATTTTATTATTTACGCAAATGCCAAATACATTTCCATAAATTATATGAACAGTTATGACACCTTTTTGGATATAACCAAATTTTAGGTGTATGAAATTTAAAGGTGTATGAAAGGTAAAATCTTCAAGCTCCTTATAAGTCAATGGTAGTTTCCATTGCAGTAGGAAATATATACCCAATAATAACGCAATTAAATACTAAAACAACTTTATTCGATTCTGACTGTTTGTATGGATAAATAATTGCCATTACCCATATACGGTGTTAATAGCCTTTACAGTTATTTTTTATCTTTACCATCAACCCGTTCCTCTAAAGAAAAACTGCCTAAATGATTGGGTGATGGAAACTACAGTATGGAAACTACAGTAGAAAACTAGCAAAAACAATATTGTTATTGCAAGAATATTTTTTGATTATTTTATGTTTTGAGTAGCATGGACATTCCTTTGCATGTAAATTTCAGGATCAACTTAATCAAAATTTTACAAAGATTATATTATAAAATCGCTCTTCAAATATTTGTGCGAGTAGGTTTTAGTTAATTGAATAAGATTTTTCTTATAACTGTCACAACAGTCATATTTGCTATTATAAACTATTTTTAAAGCTTATCGGCGATGTAGCGCCATCTCGCGGTGAAAAGAATTTCACTCGTTTAACAAGTAAATAGACCTCTGTAGCTATGTTTCTATAAACATAAACATTCTTCTAGTGACGTTTTAGAGTCATCATAAAATCATTCGCATATTTAATTTTGGCGATACATTCATGTTCCGGAAAGTTCCATAGAAGCTTAGCACTAACTAGCGCCAGTATTTCATTTACCTTTAGTTACTACGGACTAACAATAAAATAAAACAAAGGCCCCTTGAGTGCCTACGCAATAAAGTATCGGAATTCCATAACAACTGAACAAAACAAGTTTAGAGTTACGAATCGTTAAGGCAACGGCAAATTTTCAGTAACCCTTTTGTGTGAAACTTTTATTTATGTGGCATTACGGCTTAAAGCTTACTAGGAACAAGTCATGCTTACTCTGATCTGTGTTTATATAAATCATCACCAGACCGTGTCTGTTCAGATATACAGAGTTTTTAAAACAACCTTTTGGACTTATTATACATGTTGAGTGTTAAATAATTGATATCGAATGTATAGATATGTTTTATATAAGTAAAAGTATTGTATTTTTATGTTATAACTTGGAATTGAGATAAAATTAATCAACCATAGAATGATAGAGAATACTTTTAGGTTTCTAGTAGATTAGGGACTGATACTTTATAACCACATACCATACCAGGTCGACTTTGTCTGGTTAGACGCACATCGCAAAGGAATTGTTTGTTTGTTTCATTCGTTGTTTCTAAGATTATTAAAATAATTCTGAGATTAATTGGTATATTTTCAATTTCAATAAAAAAAAAAATATCAGAATTAATTTTGCTAACCGTATAATATTTTGACAAGTCAGCATCACAATCAGTCCCGTTTACTTTAGCGAATAATAAAATATTTTTTATCAGTTTCAAGTAAATGTCGTTACTAAATAACATTTACTTTACTGTAAAAATATAAATACATTAATACGTTAAACCTACTAAATATTCATTTCAAAGAGCAAATCTAACGGTGAACGTCAGCACACTATTTAAACACGCTGTATAATATATCCATAAGCTGCGCAAAGCGTAGGTTTCTTAAATTTAAAGCACAACACAATGCACCCACACCTTGCTCTTTCATCTCTTCAAGCTATTCAATCCGAGCAGAAACAGTATGTCTCGGAAAACAATATCGCCGTCGTTAATTGTTTGAGGCCATAACATAAAGGCCCCTATAGTTAGAGTACCCACTTTCCACACTCTATAAGGTTACGTTTGTTCAAGATAAGCTTTGTTTATTTTATGCCGAGCGATTAGCGAACCCGATTACTTCTTACTGTTTTGTGTTGCTATGTTCCTGCCACTGTGTAGTAATTGTACTTTACTCAGGGTGGATTTTACCAGCGCAGAATATTCGAGAATAGTATACGATACCATTATCTATGTTTTTAAAGATAATTGAAGAGCTTGGTTAGGAAATGAAAATATGTTTATTTTAAACTACTTTTTACAATAGTGCATAATATTTTTTGGAAAAATCCAACCCTCACTGAACTACTATTTTAGTTATTTTATACTCTACACTTTTCTTTTAATTTTTTTTATCTACATTACAAATGATAACTAAACAAAATAACACATCCAAAAAACATAAACTGGTTATAAATGCTATCCGATGTCATATGTGAAAGCATCGTGGGCGACTTACTTTTCCCCCTAACAAATTCAGAGTGCTTGTGCCGGGGTGGTACGACGTGATGCACACGCTGCGAGCGGGCGGCGGCCGTCACGGAGCAGAGCGCGCTAAAGCACAGGCACCACAACAAAGCACGGGCAACAAACATGCTGCGACATCACTCGCGACGTTGCACTATACACAACCGTACGCCACAAACTTCCATCGTGTACTGGCCCGCCCGGTTTCCAAACCTAACGATGCGCGGGCGCAGCCACAGAATTAAAAGTGCGTAGAGTTCGCAACGTTAAAACTTTAGGGCGGTATAAGTTTAACTTGAAGTTTGAATTGATGTACTACATTTTTAAAATCAACAATTAAAAATATGTATGGTATTGGTCATTGGTTAAACCATCGGTCTATATTTTTACTATTTTGATTTAAATATTATATGGCCAATTAAAAGTAATTAAAATAAAAAAATAAAATCTTTTACTTATTCAATTCTGCTCACTTATAAAATGGTACTTCAGGTTTGATAAATCGAGATTATAATCTCATTTGGTGAAACTTTCTATCCTACTACAATCTATAAAATACAAACTTCATTGTCTTTAAACCAAAAATATTGAAATAAAATTATTGTTGTCATGTTAATCCATTCATATACATTTCATTTGTATAATAATTAAGTAAACTAAGTTATTGAATAAAGCTTTATAAATACTCCGCTGGACTGTCTCAACATGTGTAACTCTGTATAAAGTCGTTCTGCGCTCTTACAAGCACAGGTAAACGTCGAGAAAGAAGCAGGTATGCGCCGGAGTCTCTACGCTGACAGAAAAAAGGCCACGTTACAAAAGTTTAATAACTACGTATTGTAGCCCGTGCTAGGATTGATACGAATAATAAAACGAGCCCGTGAACTCGGCCTAATGATTTTCGTAGACGCATAGCATCGTCCAAGATTTGATATAATGGAACGGTAAGGCAATTAAAATATTTCGATAATTCTCTTTCCAAGATACATCTTGGAAAGAGAATTATCGTTTCTTAATGCTCTATTGAAAAATTTCTGTTCTCTACATTCTTTGAAAATAAAAATATACGTAACGTTTAGTAGAGATGATTATTTAAATTTGACTTCAAATTATTTATCATTTTTTTAAATGTATATAACAATGTTTATAAATTAAAAAACAAGTATAAATAGATAACGCATGTAGAGAATAATTATTAGGAATAAATTAAATATAAATATTAAATACTCCAAATGAAGCGAGCGCGCGTTGAACTCTTTCCGAAAGTCGACTTATTCGTGCCCAATGATAATAATATTATGGTCGGCCTGAAATAATCACTCTAAGCTTTGTTGTGTAGCTTTTTAATTACAGGTAACTTTTGATACCGATATGAAGTTACAGGAAAGGTTTTTTAAAATATATTTTTCAGTATAAAAACATAATGTAAACTATTGTATTATTTTATTCATATTATTTGGATTAAAGTTTGAAATTGAAGGGTTGGATAGTTCCTACAAAATATTTTTTATTTAAGAGGCATTCCTATAATTTAAATAATTTATTAGGAGAAAGAGATATTTAGCCCTTAGTCTTGAGTACCATAAAATCATATACTGCATAATATTACAATATGATCACCACATCGAACCTTGTAATGAGATGTACTTAGCGTTAGTTATCTATTCGATATATCACGGTTATCTTAACCTTTGTCACTGATTGTCTCCAGCGATGTTTACGATTGCTATTTAAACAATAATTTCAGGTCCTCTTCCCATCGCCTCTACCTCTTGAGTCTACGAGCTATGGCGATGGATTAAAGATTATTTTGCGATACTTCATCATATTATATCGTGTACTAGCCCTAACAGCCCGCCTACAATCTCCACTCACTCCGTCAGCCTGTGTCAATAAAGTATTCAAGTTAAGTTTAAATACCGCGATAAATTACATAAATATATGATATTGTTTTGTAACAGCATTTTAAATTCACAATAATAACGAATATGAATAATAAAATGATTTTCATCTCGATGTATGAAGTGAATTTTAATTTTGACATTGAATACATAAAATGCCGAAATAAGATAAAGCGTGTTTTTATTTGTTTATAACGTTTTTTATCAATATACAAGTATAAAGGTTTACTATTTCTGCCTCAGTCAAGTTGAAATATAAATTACATACAGGTACATACAACTTTCATACAGTCATAGAAAAGAAGGATTCCTCTACATACAAGGTTTCAATCGTTTATGTAGACGATCAGTTTATTGTTACAATAGCTCTAAAATTTTACCTTAAAATAGAACTTAAATATAATTTATTTCCTTAGGGCTTTAAAGCTTCCAAATGTCAGTATCAAGGAAATCAAGACTAGTTTTAGTTATATATATACTACACAATGAATAGCCTTTTCTAAAATTAGCTGTGAATATCAGTAATTAAAATTCATGTTCTAAATTTAAATGTAAAGATTTTTCAACTTGGAACAACAATTTTAATTGGTAATAAAAGTAGAGATAGTAGATGTTAGAGCGGCAATGGCGTCGCGTCTGGATGTTAACAAAAGCCTCCAACCACTTGACTGTTTTGTGTTGGCACAATGACGGTTTGATTTGTACTATTGTGCGCAGGTACCGGCCACTGAATACGCCGCCCTTAGCCCCAGTGTTGATTTCACTAAAGCTGTCTCATTATACGTCTCTACGTTTTTAAATAACGAACAAAATTATATGTTTTAGTATTAATCTTTGGTGTTCTATGTACCATAAAGTATTCATTTTTTTAAATTACTTTACTGTAAAAATCATTTATAACGGGGTTTTTCATGTCTATTTCGCAGAGCTCTATAGATAGGTCTATCTGTCTGTTGTTCCGGCTAATCTCTGGCTGGGCCGATTTTGACAGAATTTTCACTGATATTATAAGGAGTAACTAAAGCTATAAAAATAATCATCATCAATCCGCACATGGTTGTAAATCTAAGTTAACGCGGGTAAAGCTGCGGGCCCCATCATGGTTCAGGCCTTGACGTGGCGGTGAGGCTCAGTACCTTAGGGTGATTGAGACGAGGGAGCTCTTTGTACCCCTCTTATAAGAAAA
Organism: Helleia helle; assembly: GCA_963853865.1. NCBI lineage: Eukaryota > Metazoa > Arthropoda > Insecta > Lepidoptera > Lycaenidae > Helleia > Helleia helle. The sequence goes on from OY971420.1 coordinate 16,269,891, forward strand.
GGGGACAAAAGAGCAGGGGCAAGGAGTTAGGACCGGAACCTCACCCCATTGCACTGTCCCGACGTTGGGAGGGGTTGTTCTGTGGTGCGGGACAACCCCTGTGTGGAAGTGGCATCGGTCCCCTGAGGGGCTGACTAGTCGTCGAGGTGTCCATTAGATTATTGCTCATTAGATCCGGGGTATCTCACCAAATTCGGCATTGGTGGCACTCGCCGGGTTTTAGTGGGTAGAGCTGCGTCCACCTTACCAGCTTTTGGGCGCAGCAAGTCCCACATATCCACCTGGAGGGACATTTCCCGGCGTTAAAGAAAAAAAAAGAGATCTATAGGTACTTTGGCTTTTTCTAGGGACGCCTTGTTCACAAGACTCGAGAAATGAACAACATTCCGATTTAAATATATATATATATATATATAGTTTTGAAATTAGTAATTAATTTATCTAAATGAATAATGAAACAATGACAAAGTAGGTTCGCTGTAACTTAAGTATTACAATCAATAATAAAATCAAATTGCGTGTCGAATGTATGACAAGAAAATGTTTTATAAAAACCTACTTATCATACTTTTAATTTTGTGCCATAACCATAAAGTTAGAAATGGGTACAATTTATTGTAAAATTAATAAAAAGAAACTCCGATAAAAACATGTCAAAAATAATATGGTAGAGTTCGCTGGAAGCAAGGCATTAACGTTAAAAACAAGGATTTCGATCATTAATATAAAACATAATAAACTGTTAATAATTGTGGTGTATCATAAACGGTGGTGATAAAAAAACGCATTCCTGGCCTCTCGTCTCCCACTGAGCGGGGTAATATTCGACTGATGTTAGAATAAGATTTGGATACAAATAATATACATCATGTTAAAAGATTAAATTTCCCGTGAACTTAAAGCAACGGACTTATGACTTATGATAAATTATACGGACCGGTAATAAATGAGCGGCTTGTGTTTATATTTTTGTTACATGTATCCTTTTTCGTTACCTTAAATATTATGTGATGAATGTACATTGAAAGGGTTTATTTATTGTTGTCATCTACTTGTTTATTGCTCGACATACATTTAATGTATTTATTTTATGTCATAAGGAGGCAACCGAGCAGTCGGAGCCTTATCCATGGACTATGGTAACTACCGACGCTTATAGACATCCGCACAACCAAAAGTTGTGTAGATGCCTTGCTCTCCTCTTCCCTATCCCTCCAATGGGCCACAGAAAATTCACAAGCCGCACGCGACAGAATGGCTAACACTTGACGCCGGTGTTGTGAACGAAGGGTACTACCCCGGTCGTGCTGGCCGAATTCGGCTGCAAAGTAGCATAGAACTATCCCTTACATGTTGATGTATACAACCAAAATAAGAGGTTTATATGAAAAAAAACCTGCTACAGCGTGTGCGTGTAAACGAGTTGGCACTTGACAATCGTAGTTTCCCGCCATTTAACCATAAAAGCATTGAGAGAGTGAAATTGTACATTTTTGGCACAGGTTGTTAATTGTTTTTTTTTGTTTAGTGAAACGACCCATTATGTGTTAGTCAACCCTCACACATGATTGTTTTCTCAGTACACCTTACGTGTTAATAACTTTTATTATTCAAATAAATATTGTTTCGGGTTCTTACAATAAACAATACATTTTATTTAAATATGAGTGATCGCGTTAGTATACAATAATAACTTTTTCTTTTTATATCGCAGGGAAATCCTTTATGGATGTGGCAAGGAACTTCGGGTAGATCCTGACCCTATGTGCGACTTGCACCTGGGAGTACCCTATCCTAAAACCACTGCGAGCGTCTTCAGCCGCTTTATGAGGGTCCTGGATCGGCAGACAAGGAGATCACTTCAGCGATAGGCTGGCCCCGGCAAAGGCTTCTCGTAAGGGGGAACTGCATGGTTTCTACTATATTCAGTTTTCGCATTCCTTCGTGTTGATAACTAAGTTAATATTAACGGCGAAATATTCTTCTTTTTAAAAGTCTTTTAACACCAAAATAAAAGAACCTGATACAGATAATGCTCTTTAGCTCGACTTTTAATCTTTACATCAATGCATACAGACTAATTTAAATTTTTAAGGAATATATTATGCTCCGATCACGATACAGGCGCGACGCAGAAACAGCAACAAATATTATGTTAAACACGGGTTCTGGCCCCGAGATATGCATCCAGTTGCATGTCATTCAAATGCGCAATTCACATGGTAATACTAAATATTCGAAAAATCACCCTGGAGCTAATATCATACATAAATATGCGAAGTATATTATGTGGAGAAATTCGACGACCTTTTTGAGACATGCACATATATTTAAATAATCTTGCAACTATTTAACCCATTACGCCCTTACAGGAAAATACATTCTAATTTATAATCATTACAATTGTAACAATTTATTAGTTGACGTAGCGCGGTGACGCGTTTTGATTGTTTCATGATTCGATTAGATGCCAAATCAATACGTATAATTCGAATTATATTATGGTAGAGGGAATCATACGTTGATAAAAATAGAGTGTATGACAGTTTTGTATTACATGACCCCATTTATGATGACGTAAATTTGATCAGATGGCCTTTTAGTATGGAACGACTAGTCCAAAATATTTTGGTTAAAGATATCAATTTATGTTTTGGGATTCAATTAGTCTTGAGATAAATGGTCCTGTTTTAATATTAGAGCGCGCTAGTGTCTTCAGTATGTGACATCTAGTTGTTAGTAAATATTTAGTGGTGAAAACCACGGCAATATATCGAATTGTCATATCAATTGAGATTCTAAAAATTAGGAATCCGCGAGTAACCTGCCACCATATACGATGATCATTCTGTAACGATAAGGCTTCAGTTCTAAAATCAAAATGATTCCGACAGATGCACTTTTGACATAGTGCTCTAACAAAAGCCCGGCTTGTATTCACACGCTCACGACAAAAGACGTTTTTTGCGTTTGGAGATTCCGAACGAAATCTAAACGCGAATCACATTGTGGGAGCGAACCTTATTTTGAAATGAAGATTTTTTGGTTTGAAAATAATTATCTCATGTTCAAGAGCAATCCAATTGGAGATGTTTGCAAAGCTTTTGACATAACAAACAATCGAAATTTATAAGTGGAAGACACCACCAAATATGTAAGACGTAAATATCACCACTGCACATTCAAAATTGTTTTATCACAAAAACGTGTAATATAGGTTGAGCGTAATGTTTCGTGGTCCATAAATGAAATAACTAAAAGAAAGCCATAAATCTTTTAAATAAAAACCATGCTATGCCACACTATACGACGACTAAAATGGTCGATTAAAATCAAAAATAAACTACAACAGAGCGTGCTTTTGTTTTACTCGTGTCCACAACAGGCTTTTATCTCTTGGACGCCAACCTTGTTCGATACACCGAAAAAAAATCTCAAAGGTAAAGTGGCGCGCAGGTAACGTCAGCCATTTTGTGTTACATTTTTTATTGTTATTTTTTAATAATCTACATGTTTTATGGCTTGTTAAGTAGTTTGTTACGAACCCAATTCACTAATTAAATTGCGGGTACCCCAGTAGCAGCAGGAAACGTGATTTTATAACGTGATAAAATTAATTTTATTTTGGTATATTTATAAAGTAACAGGAAATCATAATATATGTTTGTAATGCCGAGCCTTACTTAGGCAGGACGCCTTATAATATTTTAAAATAAACTGTTAGATGTAGTCGGTTATATAAAACATATTTGTAATATTGAATGGAAGTTCATGTGATAAAATCATGACCGACATAATATAAATAATTACGAATGAATAATAAAATCAAAGGAAACGATTAAAATGGTTTACCATGTGAGTAAACAGTACGGTACGTGCATGTAGAAATATGTGTATACTTCCTTTTTCCATTGGATTTGCAGTCACGAAGTTTAATGCCTGATTTCTAGAACATCGAATGTAGAGTCTACACAGAGTGGGTAATGTCAAATTATTGTGCTGCCTTACAGCGGCCAATCACGTTGAGTGTTGCTACTTGATCTATGAATCTGCGTGTCGATAGAATGCATATGTTTTAGAAAGTTTTTGACTTATTTATGTCTACATTATCGCCTACATCATATGATTTATATTTGATGTTCGTTTTTGGAAATATTTTGTAAGATATTAACTTATTTGATATATAAAAAACTTGATTGTATTTAACATATTATTTAAATGGCACCATTTTAATGTTTCTGGTATAAAAACTTTAGGATTTTTTTATGATATAGCTTAAGTCTATTTAAATATTATAGCTTTCTTTATGCTATTTTGTATTGTATTGATATTTGTAACTATAATATGACAATATTCTGAATACAAAAATCCGATATTAAAAGTTGTTCTATAGTTGTTGTGTTATTATATTTAAATTATCGACATCAAGCGAATCACTATACTAGTAACGAGACGCAGAGAGCTTTTTGTTTTCCATAAGCCAGGTCCAGTTTTGTAGGGATCAGGTTGCGTGTACCCATCATGGTTAGTGATCACCGTACTGCATTCACTACTATGGCCAATTTATGTAGCAATTGATTGTGTAATGCATAAATAAAAAATTCGTTAGATATTCGTTTAAAAATAAATATCATACATAATTATTGTTATTGTTGTATTAAAAATGAATAAACAACAATTTTACACTAATTTAAGTAGTTGATCATACGACGTCTATATATAACTATCCTATAAATGCGAAATCAATTAATATACATAATATATGAAAGAACTAATCTGATGGACCGTTAGCAGTCCGGTGGGAACGAAGCGCTGTGCCGCGCTCCCGGCTGCATGGGTACCACCATCTTGCTTGTTTCTCCCGTGAAACAGCTTTGCTGTGTTTCGAAGAGACTTAACATCTTATGTCTCAGGATAGGCAACACATAAATGAGTTGCCTGGGCTCGTTCCAGGTAAACTAGTTTATGTTCATGACCACTTACCACCAGGTGGTACGTTTACCAGTTTGCCTATCCAACCAACATAAAAAAGCAGTTCTTCTGGATTTACTATACTCATAGTATCTTTAAAGCTTTTCAATTGGACTTTATATTTATGTATATCAGAAAATATACCTACTCTTCCCTTGCACCATTGAAGGAAGACCTAATAACCATTTACACTTCAAATGACGCTTAACTAATCAACTACATACTCACAAATTTAAGTTTAATATAATTAATAATGAATAATAACATCAAATAACACTGATACATAATTGCAAGACCTTAACCGTTTCTTACAGAGCTCTTAAGGTGAACGGCTCGTTATAGAGAAAAAGTGGTCTGGACTGAGCGTAGGGACTCGATAAGCAGAACGTTTTTAGAACATTTCACGAATCATTTCGAGCTTAGGTCGTGAGATGTGATAGAGGAGTACCTTACGTTTATAGGGGTTCTATAATCTTTTTGATTGATAAGTAACTGGTTTGGTATTTGTACGTATGATCGAAAATATTTCTAAGTTTTAACGTTATTAGAGAACATTTTCCAGTTGATTTTATATTTCTGAGACTTCAAAATCTCATTTTACCATGCTACATATTTTTTATTAGAAATACCATGAAATATGAAAGATACATTACATAATATTCAAAGATTTTTCCTCTTTGTTTTTCTTCTTTAACGCCGGGAAATGCTCTGAGGCGTCCCGGCTGGGGAGTGGGTCTCCCCAGGCGGGTATGTGGGACTCGCTGCGCAAGATGGTAAGTGGACGCAGCTTTACCCACTAAAACCCGGCGAGTGCCACCAATGCCCCCTTGGTGAGGTGCCCCGGATCTGATAAGCTAACAGGGCACCTCGACGGCTAGTCAGTCCCGCAAGGGACCGACGCCACCTCCACAGAGGGGTTGTCCCGCACCACAGAACCATCCCTCCCAACGTCGGGACAGTACAATGGGGTGAGGTTCCCATCCTCACCCCTTGCCCCCTGCTCTTTTGTCCCCTCTTCTTATAAGAGGGGCACAGAGAGGCTGGGCTCACCCTAGGCTACTAAGCCACGTCAAGGCTTGAACCATGGTGGGAAATATTTTTCCCCTGATTATACATAAAAAAACAATATATAACAGTAAAACAAATAATAATCACTTGAAGGTATCTTAATAAATATAATACGGTAATTACATAAAAAACGGATATAATTAAGATGTAATGATGTAAGTATTTTATTACTATACTAAAGTAATTAATCTTTGACATTTGGTAACACGATGAAGATAAGATTAAATATGTACGAAAAACAAGGTATGAGCGAATATTGAATTGTTTTAAAAGATTTTTGCTTAAATATGTTGCAAGTAACCTTTGTACCTATTTGGATTGTAAATAGAATTTAATGATGGGACTATTCGACTACAATTTTTTTCAAAAAACAGACATTGTATTATCAGTATTAGTAGTAGTTGTAGATTTTAGGGAAATTATGACCATGGGTCAAATGTTGTACGGCCACATTACCAAAATGAGAAAAAATCTATTACGTACTCAAATTTAAAGGATACTAAAAATTAATAAAACGGGTGAATGTTCTAAGATGTTCAAGAGCGCGGCGATGGCAGCGTAAAAATCTTTTCACTCCAAAACCAGTCTTGAAATATTCGTTAGTCTCGCACATACTCTAGGGAGTACTAAGTCGAGCTGATTTGGTTTTATGTGCCAGTCCTGTTCGGTCTCATTGGGTCTATGAGACTAATTAGTACTGAGTAAAGCTTGGTAACGTACCTGACCTGTCTCATAGTTATATACTTGGAACATTGTTGACGAATGAGTTACTGTGAAAATATTTTAAAAGCGGTGACATTTAAGTATATTGTTAACAATAACAGTACACTTAAATGTTGAAATGATGGAAAAGTACACACCTTATTTCACGTTTATCTGGTATATCTTTATTTGCTATGATAAAAATAAGGCCACAAAACCATGATGCGGGAGAAGTAGAGCTTAAGTAAAATATTGAATGAAAAATAACGATTTTTTTAAATATACCTAGGTTTTAGACGAGCAGGGGACTCCAGCTGAAGATAATTACGTTCGTTGACTATGGTTAATACCAAACATTGCTGAATACAACAAAATTCCTACCAAATACTTAACACTGATTTCAAATGCGACGATTTTGTTGAATTTATACATATTTAAATAATACGTGTCTCGAGCTATATTCCTCAAAATGGCATGTCACTGAATATAAATAGTATAATTTTATTTACTTATCAAATTCCTAAATGATGTTCTAGTTGATAGATGTTTCTAGTTGTTGCTGATTATGTATAAACTTAAATAAGTTAGCGTATTAGTATATAATTTTATCACGACATGATCATACATACTTTGTATGTACACTTTACTTTTACACAAAGAAACCTTTAAGAAGATTTCTTTTTATGTTAGATAGGCAGACGTGCCACCTAATGATAAGTGATCGACGTCGCCCATGAATATAAAGAGCATACTTGGAACTTTCAAAATTGTCTATCCTTAGACATAAAATGTGCCAGTAATTACATTGTTTGTCATGCCCTTCTCTCCGAAACAGAGCAAAGCTGTTCCACAGAAGAAACAAGCAAGATGTTGATACCCATGCAGCCAGCGAGGCACAGCGATTCCCTCCCACTGGTAATTATGATTTTACTGACATGAAAAGTGTATTTATATAATTTTTTCACAGTTTTTACTTTTGTTTCTCATACAATGCCTGTTAGTCAATAAAAGTGTGTATGTTTTAACCTCTACATACAAGCAGACGCATATTAATAAGAAGAAACAATACAGGTCAAATGGTAAAGGGCACTCAAAGTAAAGGAGCAATAATTTCAAATAAATGACTATTTAATTATATACGCTTGTTTACTAATAATATTTACGTATTAGTGTGTTTTGAAATATCCCAATGCAAAAATATCAAATTTCTAAATATTATTTTCTTTCTTTTTGTTGGCTTTTATGACAAACATCTTTGGGCGTCTTGCAAAGATTCGGAGGTTCGGAATAAAGGTTTAGAAAACAATATATAAGTTTTGTTTGGTTTCACCATTATTTTGCTACCATTTTGATATTCCTCGTACGAACATGAATTAACGAAAAAATATTTGATATGTAACATTATTAATATTTATGAAGGAATAAACGCAAAAAGTCATATAATTAATCATAATTTAACATAATCAGTAACAACTTGTATTAAATATGTATAAATCCACAACTGGATCTTGGCGCCACTATTAATGGAATTATAAAATCAGATGAACGCAATAAGTCATGATACTTGGTGGTTGCTATTAAATGCTAACCTTAAAAACTTTTAGTTTTGGTTATTAAATGGTGATGCTTCGTCATTTATATTCCGAATATTTTACTATTAGTAGGTAATTGCCACCTAAATGGTGGCCAAACTAAAATAACATCGTTATCCTGTTCATCAATTGGCCAGCAGAATATCATATTTTGTTTATATTATATTCCCCCTACGACTATTACTATTGAACATGTATATTTATTATTATTTTACAACAGTTATAAGCTTTAAAATATAGTCACCGTCGATTCCATGACTTATACCTCATATTTAAATGAAGCTCTAGGAGGAGAAGGAGTATACCTAAATAGCACCGAGTCAACTCATGACTATATTATCTCATAACTATAACTAAACCGACCTCAAAAAAAAGAGGAAGTTCTCAATTCGTCTGTATGTTTTTTTTTGTATGTATGTATGTGACACGATTACTCCGCCGTTTGTGAATGGATTTCGATGGTTATTTTTTTGTTTGAAAGCTGGGGCTTCCAATTTGGTCCCATATTAATTTTACTAAGATCACACAAGCCGTTTTTTAGTTAGTCCCAGTAATGCCTATTTGGTTGATTACTTTTACCTTGATGATATGCTGATATTGCTCATTATAGATAGAGTGATAATTATTGTAAAAAAAAAAAAATGATCATCATCAGTCTGCCCGCCCGTAAATGTAAGTTATTACGGGCGAAGCTGCGGGTAACAGCTAGTTATTAATAATTCCAAAACTCCATTAGTATCAGCGGCTATATCCCAAAGGATTATATGTAAAAAAGTCAAGAATGACGATCTCTCATTCGTCGAGGCTTTTAAAATTGTCAAAGAGCACTTCTAAAAGGAGATAACGCTTTTGAGAAAAAAAAAAAGACGAATCCACTTTGTAAACAGGTTGTAAACGGTCTTGTTACCTTGTCCAGACAGAATGGTAGAATACTTCAAATGACCACATCTTACTAAATTTGAATTAATATTAATGTGTGTGATTCAAAGCCTTTTTATTTTTATGTGAAGTATATTTACGTAATTCTTCTATATGAGTAGATGTAATGTATAAAATGGGATGTAAATTTTTACAAAGACCTTCTGAACGCTGTATATTATCATTTATAATAATAATAATATCTATGGACGCTTTCACACCACGTCAATCTGGTCCCGAGGTAAGTTCTCGCAGAACTTGTGTTACGGGTGCCAGACAACGGAAATATATTTAATACTTTTATACTATACATATATTTAAGATTTTTATTATATAATACACATATTTAATACACAACCATGACCTAGGAACACAGAAAATATTTTTTGTTCCCTGGCGGGATTCGAACCCGCAACCTCCGGCTTGAGCGCCAACGCGCTTACCACTGAGCTACAGAGGTCGTCATATTTGACATATACATATTTGCATATATGTATATAAGGGCCTAAGGCAGGCAGCTGGGGCAGTGGCTGCTGGACCATCGCCAGCCTTCTTTACCACCTGCTTTTGAAGCCTTTATGATGCGACGCACGCCACCCATTTTCAAGGAGGCGGGTTGTCCTTTCTCCAAGCAGACTGCGCACTTTGAGGTGACCACAGAGCACTCTCGTGCCTTGTACCCGGCCTCCCCGCAGCCTTCATCCTTGCCTTGTCTAGTTTTTTTATCTGCACGTACTTATTTCTTTACTTATCATAGACCATAAACTTTTTAAGCATGATCTTTTTTAATACGTTTGTCATTTATTTAAATAGGTTGTTATAATTTTATTTCCCGTCTATTTTGTAAACTACGAACAGCGCTACCTAATATTCGATAGAACAACCTTATGTTCGGGATACGTAATTGGTTTGTGGTATTGAGTATCAACCATTTAGTATTCAATATCGGAATAAACGCCAGAGGTACTTTCGAATGGGCCATTTTGCCTGAAAGAGAAAACATAGTGATGACGTAGTAGATGACGAAGATATGCTAACAATATAAAAATGTACCGATAATTTTGAAACAACTATATTTTCACCCTTATTTATATCCTACTGCCTTGCACGGGTCTCCTCCTCGAAATCAGTCAAGGAGGGTAATGGGCCATAGTTCACCCATGCGCTGGCCCAATGCGGGCTAGTAAACTGCACACACCTTGAAAAACTTTTAATCTCATCTGGCATACGGGTTTCCTCACGATTTCCTCATGAGGGTGATGACGGCAATCTATCAAACCATTACTGTCCACTATATATATATATACAGAAAATTCCTAAGTCCTAACTAAAAATGGTACACCTTACACGAACAATGTGTTAAAAAACGTGCATATTAAATTATCACAGTGAAACAAACAACAAGTGACAACTTTGAAATGCAAATACAAAAAACGTGACAAAAATAGCGTTGAAATGAAAGTTAATGCAAACATAAAAGGCTTCATAGGTTTTTCAAACGTACAAAACGTACGTTTTTCAAAGGTACGGTTTGAAGTAAGTGTTGCATACGTATATGTTATATCAACATACATTTTAAAGGACAAACAACAGTTTTGGAATTTTATTAAATTCTCGTTTGCCTCGTTAGAGAAGTTTATTTTTAAACCTTACACGTCTTACTTTATTGTTATTTAATTTATACGAATCCAACTTATTCATGATTACTTTGATTCTGAAGAATTGAAAACCTCATCCTTTTTAAAGTCGGTTAAAAAACTAAATATATTGAAAAACAATGAAAGTAATATTTATTGTCAAAATTATAGATTTAAGTCATAACTGCGAGTCTAAGATTTAACCGTGCCGATATTTTGAATTCCTGCCTCAAGTATTTAATGGTTTCAAGTTATATTGTTAAGTTTGAAGAGCGTGTTAGTAGTATATGGGTTAAGCGTGAAATTGAAGAGTGACGTATCTCGTATATCAACTGACTGCCCTCGGTGTTTTTTGCCGTCCTGCTAGTATTATGACCATGTATAGTGGACGATTACGGACAATTACAGAACCAAAAGTATTTAGTGGTAATCTTTTCTAAAGTTTTACAAAAACGTAAAATATGACCAAATTGACGTACTGTTTTCGTTTACTTTAGAAATTAATGAGAAAATAGTTTTTTTACTAAATTCGTTTTTTTGTTATTATTATTATTACTTCAATAATCATCATAATCATCATAAACTGAAATTTTTCTAAGAGCGAGTAAAATTATGACCTTTCTGCAAGACGAGTCTTGGAGTGAGTGTCATGGACTTTGTCTAAATTATGACCTTTCTGCAAGACGAGTCTTGGAGTGAGTGTCATGGACTTTGTCTAAATTATGACCTTTCTGCAAGACGAGTCTTGGAGTGAGTGTCATGGACTTTGTCTAAATTATGACCTTTCTGCAAGACGAGTCTTGGAGTGAGTGTCATGGACTTTGTCTAAATTATGACCTTTCTGCAAGACGAGTCTTGGAGTGAGTGTCATGGACTTTGTCTAAATTATGACCTTTCTGCAAGACGAGTCTTGGAGTGAGTGTCATGGACTTTGTCTAAATTATGACCTTTCTGCAAGACGAGTCTTGGCGTGAGTGTCATGGACTTTGTCTAAATCCACAGACGGGAGTCCAGGACTAACGTCACGGATTGATTAGGTAAACTTTTCTCCTATGCTCGTTAATGGTAAACAACTATACTCTATAGTAAAATAGTAAAGGGTTTGGGAGTATACTAGAATACCTGCCCTAGTCACATCATTTCAACAAAATAAACAGGAAAGTAATTACAACATGGCACTCTCTAAGGCGTCTACAATTTATGTTTCCCATTCCCACGAAAATGAAATGGTTTCCCAGAACATATCGCCGAAATGATAAATTATTTTACTATTTACTGTATCTTGTACGATCCTAAAATCCCAGCTCATCTAAAAGGGAGATTTGAGATTCGTACTCCAGTGTGCAAAGCACTTCGTTCTTCAGAAAATTTACTCCTCCATATGCCTGCATGTCACAGTAATTACTATCAAACGTCATTTACAGTTATGGCTATCATTTTGTTTTCATGGCATTCCCTTGATATGATATAATAATATAATAATAATATCAACCCTTATAATATGTGCCACGGTTGGGCACGAGTCTCCTCCTCGAAATCAGACGAGGAGGGTGTTGGGCTATAGTTCACCGATGCGCTGGCCCAATGCGGGTTGGTGAAATTCATACACCTTCAAAGACTTTTTAATCTCATCAGGCATACAGGTTTCCTCACGATGTTTCCTTCACCGGTGGAAATTCCGAAAATCCTATATAAAGGCAACACAGGGGGGTCAGGATCGAACCCGGACCTCTCGGTCAAGAGGTCAAACCTATACGCAGTAGTGACTAGACCATCGTCGCACACTGAACACAACATGATATAATAATGGATAATAAAGTTTATAATATTAGTATTGTTTGTGTTCTATTATAATTTATAATGTCATGTGTTATTGTTACTGTGTTGGTTTATATTTTTTTTGTGTTTACTGCCATATTGTGTTTTTTCTATCTCTTATACATGAAGTTTGAATGGAAGAAATTGCAATGCAAGCAATAAGACCGCCTTATATACCGTGTACACAAACGTGTTTGACATAATATTTTATTGTTATTTTGTTTATGTGCACAGTAAATAATAATTCATTCATTATTAAAACATGCTACTTGTGTGTAATAATTACATAATATTATTAAAGTAATAGCACGTGTAAGTTAAAAAAAAAAAACAGTTTCAAATTTGACCAAAATCTTGGTCGACGCGAGGATATTATGTCGGGGCTCTTAACGCTTATCTAAAAGCATGGGCACGATCAACTTATTTGGAATGACTTCACTTAAAAAGTCGGGAACATCGCATTAGGACATTTAAGTTTATACTTAAATACATGTAAACTCACATCACCGCATATTATGAAGAAAGCAAGAACATGCAATAGTTTCCGTTACAATGTCAATAGCGATTACGAATTCCGTACAAGCATGGCATTAGCAAAACTTATACAGCTTAATGTCATTGCAAAGTATTTTGTATAATTATTATTTATTTAAATTACCAATAAAAGGTACAATCCATGCATTACATTTTGTATTGATTGTACGTTTAATTACAGTTTTCTCTCACATCAAATTATTACTGAAAATAACAAAGTCAAGTCAATTTAATATAAGTAATGTCAATTCACAAGTATTAAGAAGTTAATAAAACAAAAACAATTAAAAACAAACACAATAATTAAAATACAAATAAAAAAATAAGTTTAAACTAAAACCCGACTACACAAAAAGTATGAAACAAGAAAATATTTGCACCTGAAATTGTTGTTCTTACAAACTAGGTATTTTATTGTTATCATCCACTTATTAAATGAACAATTTACACAGTACATTTTAAGGTATTTTATATATATAGGCCTTCACAGTGTTTTTTTTTAAAAAGTATTACACTTTGTTCTAGACATTAACACTAAAGATTGTAAGTATTGTTTTGTTAAGGAATTTGATTTTAAAACCTTATCGGGTTTAGTAATTTGAAATAAGAACGTTATGTAGACAGGCGTTTTATAATAAAATGTTCCATTAAGTAGTTTAATTTTGATACGGTATTATGGGTACATTATATGTTGTGTAACCAATAATTTCCTAAAGCCCACGTAGATGTATTACTCAGTACCCCGCGGCCTTATTAGAGATTGCGTGTGAAATACACAAGATCGTCAATAGTAAATTAGTCAGCTTTTGAACAAATTTTCTATAAAGTCATCGTTTTTAATACATCAAAAACCGCTCAATGATAAACAGGATTCACGCTAAACATTTTTAAACAGCATCTATCGCTATAAAATATCGAATTTATTTCTTTTCTAATATGCAAAAACAACACAACACCTGTGGACATTAAGAAGTAAAAATTTTGTCCACAAAAATCTATACATTATAATAAGATATAAAAAATACCGCTATAATCAAGTTTTAGGATATAGATACATTAATATCTTTGAGGAGAAAAAAAATAAGATTCAACACGATTCAACCGTTGTATTTAATATCAGGTATCGATTTCAAATATCCAGTACTTTATATGGCATCAAGTGTAATATAAAATGCTTTTTGTATTTAGTATCACGTAAAGAAGAGAAACATGAAAACAAGAGACTATTCGAGGATATTAGTTAGTCCCCACCATGATTCAAGTCATGTCGTGGCGGTGGGGCTCAGTAGCCTAAGGTGAGCCCAGCAACTTGGGCGAAGCGAATTGAGGGGGCTCTTTTTACCCCTCTTTTAAGAAGAGGGGACAAGGCGAGACGTTGGGAACCTCACACCATTGTACTGTCCAGACGTTGGGAGGAGTTGTTTTGTGGTGCGGGACAACCCCTATGTGCAGGTGGCGTCGGTCCCCTGATGGACTGACTAGCCGTCGAGGTGCCCTGTTTGGTGGCACTCGCTGGGTTTTAGTGGGTAGAGTTGCGCCCACTTACCAGCTTTCGGGCACAGCAAGTCCCACATACCCACCAGGGGAGAGCATTTCCCGGCGTTAAAGAAAAAAAGTATACTTATTAGTTAGTACTGATAACAGTAACAAATTCATTCCATTCTGCCATCTTACTATTTCTATCACCCGTTTACAGGTTGGAGGGAAGCGCTGTGCCGCGCTCCTGGCAGCAGGAGTATCACCATCGTGCTTATTTCTCCCGTGAAACAGCTTTGCTGTGTTTTTTTGAGTGAAGAGCTGGACAGGTATGTAATTACTAGCACCGAAACTTCCCATTTCAGGAGAGGCAATACAAAAACGAGTTGCCTGTGCTAGTTACAAGTAAACAAGTTCATGTTCATGGGCGAAGTCAACCATGGTGGCAGGTCTACCAGTTTTCCTATCCAACTAACATAAAAAAAAACACCTAGCATATCAGGATATATAACGCGTGGACGAGAAGCGGGTTCTAGTACTAAACGGATAGGCCGGAATTCGTTCATGTTTGGACTTACCATCAAGATTTTGCCAATTTGCTTATTATGCAAAAAATAAAAAAAAATGTGTTGAAAATGAAATTTCATGCAGCAATCACATTCTCCCGCAATTTTACCTATAAATAAATATTAAAAAAATATCAATTATTAAAATCGTGTAAGCTGGGCAATTAACGATCAATACTCGAATCTGAGATGGACAGAGTGGAAAACTCATTTAGGCCTTTGAGCACACGCATTTAAGTTACAAAACTCGTTTGACCGGTCGTTAAAATTCCCCGTAATACTCCCCGGAGAGGCGGGCCGTACACCATGTTTTACACTTTCGGCACTTATGAACAGCGTGTTTGAAGATGTTTGTTAATATGCCACTATTTACGCGACACATTAAGCCATAGGCATAAGAAAAAAAGCGCACAAAATTATAAAAGAAAACTTATGAGTTTTGAATAAGGCTAAGGCAATAGTATATTTAGCAATTACCCCGAATGTAGTGGATGGATGAATAAAAATAAAACTGATGACGATGATGGTATTTTAAAATATTGTATATGTGTCAAAATATGCCGCATGAAAAGGTGTTTATATTAAAACGTAGGTGAAAATTAAAAAAGAGTATCATTTTAATTACGAAATAAAAGTGTGGGTTGGCCTAATGTAATTTTAAGCAACATTTAAAATGCGCACTACAACACCGTAGTGGAGGCGACTTATATGATATTTACAACAAGCCCACGTATTTTTTGTATCGACTAAAAGATAGTGGGTGCAACCCACGTCCGCCATTAAAATATATTTGACCTAGACAAGGTGCAAATTCAGCCCTGACGTAACATAAATGTAGTATACAAGATTAGAAGCTGTTGCAGACCAGTGTTAGAAAAAAAACGACAAACACAAGAGAGCCTCAAAATTATGCAAAATTAATGCACATATTTAAAATCTTATAATGTTAATTTAGTACTTAAAATTATCGTGAAGTATTGCAGTGCTAGAACCTATTTTCCTAATCTATCCTAAAACTCTTGATTTGAGATTAAGAAACCTTAAACTTCAGGTTATAATTAAAATGTAGGCGATGCGCAGTCAATTAAGTTTTGCAAGTTGCAGGCGTCTGTGGGATGCGATACTCATGTACCAATCTCTAAGCTGCTTGCTGGTTACATAATACAATAAACAATAAAAAAAAACAAAACTTCTATATTAGAGAATCGATACGGGTAAACATTAGTTTTGGAATCGGTATCGGCCTATCTTTAAAATTTTAGATGCGATGTTTACATTAAAACGAAATATACGTAGATAAGAGTTTATTTGCTGACCTTCGCGTTTCCCGTGTCCTATTTATGAGGTGTTCAATATTTACAGTCGACTCAATAACAATGTTCAAACTTCAAGGTAACTGCGGGGTCTCCGATAGACGGACAAGAGCGCCCTTGTTGTTTGTACCTCGTATGCGAATATTAAGTTTTTATGTCTTGCTCGGTTTCACGATTTTGCATACACCATAAACACATGTTTTATGTATAATACAAGCTTTATCTTACTTAAAATTATTAAGGAGAAATCTTGAATGTTTGGATGTTTGTTGATCTTTCACGGCAAAACGGCTGAACTGATTTGGCTGAAATTTGAAATGGTCATGACTTATACCTTGAATTAGGACATAAGTTATAAAAATAATCATCATCAATCCGGGTACGGTTACAACCGTACCCGTACCGTACAAAAGATTTACAAATCTGTCCGTAAAAGCTCCGCTGGCGAAGCTGCGAGCATCAGTTAGTTCTGAAATAATAAATATCTTCTCTTTACTTTAGATTCTAAATGAATAAAAAAGTCAAGATGTACTTAAAAACTCCGATCCGTCCGGGAAAACCGCGCGTCCGTGCGGTGGCCGGACCGTGTTGGATGAGAGTAGCAAGGGATCGGCCGTCTTGGCGATCATTGAGGGAGGCCTATGTTCAGCCGTGGACGGATAGAGTTCATGATGATGATACTTAAAAACTTATGATTTGTTTGGGGATTTGCATGCATATAAAATTATACTCGACTACTATTCATCAACTAAGTATTTACTAGAAGAATTATATATGTAAGTATTAATTACATTCACCATTTCAATTTTCTCTTCTTGCTAAATAATATCGTTATTTCTTATCAATAACAGTGTATTTTAAATATAGGTGAAAGCGTGTTGCAATGGGCTTGAGATACGAAGCTGACACCAGGGTTTATTGCGGTGAATGGTGAAGCGACACGCGCCCGACCCGCGTGGGCCCTGCGTTTAGTCTGTGTCAAAGAAAATAGCCTGTCATTTGTCAAATATCGTAAGCTTGAATATGAAACAAATGCGTGATTTAACAATTGAATAATTTTAGTTATAATTTGATCGTTAATTACTAAAATCACGTTACATTTCAACGCATTTATTTTTGACTAGGCTTACAAAACGTGAATGTTACTTTAGGGATTTATTGATTTCTTTTGATTGAACACACACCAAAAACAAAAGTAATGAAATTGTACTATGTATTTTTCTTTAAGGAGTATAATTTCAATCGCGTGTACATACCTAAGACACATTTTTTATTTTTATCAAATTTCTCCAGCCTCTATTTTAAAAGCTATACTAACACGAGAAGGTAGGTAACGGATAAAAAGGTCAGGTAATAAATTTTCCAAAGAGAGTTAGTGCCACGTGGGTCGATGGCACGCGCCTCTGCCATAAACTGGTAACAGACGGACAAACTAATCAAAATAAGTCTCTTCGACAGCAATACTGGTTTCTTGATATTTTCATTACTGTTACCTTTGATACATCTCGCGTAAATTGATATTTAATATTTATATTTGAATGCACGCTTATGAGGAATATTTTGGTATCCTTTAGTAGGTCTGAATATTTTTTTTGTAGTTTCTTATTTATTTAGATTTTGAAATAGTCTACACACTTTCATTTGGTAGACTGAAGGTGGGTAAAGAAAAGTAGCAAAATATTTCTATCCATTATGTACGAATACATATGCTAATGTAAAACAAATTTTGAATAAGTGAACATGAAAAAGTAAAGTACTTTCTACTCTTTTCTTTGTAAGGCGATGCTTTTTCATTTAGTAGCTATGGTCTATCTTCAGCGTTATCTTTAAAAAACTGAAACAGTTATTTTGGTGGTATTTTTACCCTTGGTTGACGAGTAATCACGTAATACGTTAAATTATAAAATTATTACTCAAATTTATATTTCTATATACGAATAGGCGCTAAGTGGTATTGATGTGACCTTTGACACGATTGCAATACGGTGTCGCCCCCGCTTCACAAACAAAAGCCTTATTCCGACCTCATGCAACATTAATAATAAAGAATACACTCCTCTCCTTACTCACTAGAACAC
The DNA here is from genome assembly GCA_963853865.1 of Helleia helle. Lineage (NCBI taxonomy): Eukaryota > Metazoa > Arthropoda > Insecta > Lepidoptera > Lycaenidae > Helleia > Helleia helle. The sequence continues at coordinate 16,288,564 of OY971420.1, forward strand.
AAACCATCTGTTACTTGGAGTTACTGTAATTGTCTAATGAATATTATAGAGGCCTTTAACTTCTGATCCACACAAACTGATTTGAGTTCAAGCGCATACATTTAGAGAATACTTTAAAATAAATAAAAATGTACCGTTGGGATATGAAAAGAAGTTGTGTCGCAATCGACGCGTGCCTTAGCTTTGGAAGTTCGAGCTTATTAACATTTACAATGTGTTTCAAATCTTAACCGTTGCATGGTTGGGTTGAGGTTTGTATCTCACAGTTTTGTCTAACGTGTATGCAATAGTTACGTGGGCTTAGCTTACGTCATAGGAAAACGACTTCTGTAGGTCTATCCTGTGGGAGATAAAATGATAATTAGGACGTCATGTAGCTTATATTTTGGCTCTTGTCCTTATCGTAAGGGTTTTCGTTTTTATGCACGCTGATAATTAAGAAAGCACTGATAAAATTGTACATCATTTTGCCGTTAAAGTTCAAAGATATTTATAAAATCTGTGAAGCCCTTTTAAAAGATAAAATGATTGCTAATTTATATTGCGATTAAATAATCTGATGACTGTTTCGTACTCACCCAAAGTCAATTACTTGAAACAGTTTAAAAAATCCTGTTCGAAAGTTACATTGATTAAATTAACTTTTAATCTCATCGTTTTAGAGGCGATTTTAGTATGTATACGTCATATTATGTTTTATATACCATATGTATTGGGATGACTAATACATAACCGTTTTAAATAAAAAATACAGCGTGCAATGTTTAAATAACACTAATGTACGAGACTCGTGAAGGCAATCTACTTCAGTTTCCATCTCTCTCGATCTTATACTACGCAACCACCCTACTCTTTCACACAACACAGCCTCCAAGCAGGATGAATTCTGAGAAGTCAGATATTTCTCTCGTCTAGGACTGTTTCTGTATATCCTAATTTGTTTATTTTATTGAACATATTTCACTTTATATTATTTTGTAAGAATGATATCAATTTTAATAAGTTTTAGGACTTGTAATAAAATAGATCAGAGCTATTATAATAAAACAATTTTTACGGATTTTATCGCGGTTTATTAAGATTTCCTCAGTCCTCCCGTTAACATGGTTGCTGTAAAGTATCCGAAACGTCGGGCTTGTAAAAATCTTAATAAACCGCGATAAAATCCGTAAAAATTGTTTTATTATAATGAGTGAAATTCGCGTAAACATCGGAAAGCAATATAGATCAGAGCTGTATTAAACAAGGTAAAAGCTAACATGATGATGATGATGAAAACATGGATCACATGTCTGATCTAAATGATATGAATTAGATAGACAATTGTGACAAAAATGGCAGATAGAAATGGAAAAAGGTTCTGCAGTAGGTAAGGTATCACAGCAAATCTAAATAATATATCTAAATAATGTTTACCAGAAAAGAATAGGTTAAACGCTAAGCAAACGACAAATGCCTTCTATATAATATTATACTATACAGAATATATTACATGATGTAAATATTTATTGATTAAAAATAGATCATAATACTTTTGACAATATTAGATCTTTTTATTTTACATTAGATATAGATTGTATAACCCACATAATATGAGCTACTGTTATGATAAGTGAGAATATCTTAACCTATGAAGAACAGGTGAAAGAATTTTAAATCTATGTCATTCATACGGTTATTGTTGAAACTGAATGCGATTTTTTTTTTAATATTTAAAAAAAATTGGCACAAGTTTATTTCAAAATGAATTATTTTGAGTTCGTTTCCTACTTGAAATTATTATAAATAAAATATCATAAATTAAATTAGTCGTTTCAATATAATATATAATTAATATCAAATCCAATAACTTTTCAGTCTCAACTCGAAAAAATAATTAATTAGTACCTCTACTCTTCTAAATCGTTTTCACGATTGCCAGATTGGGTCTTTATCCAGGGTATACGAAACTTTTATCAGGCAGTTTGGTTTGTAGTGAGATTTTACGCTATTCGACTATTGGCATATTGGCTGTTAATAATTACCAAGATATGGATTTCTTATCGTTCGTTCACATTAACAATCGCAAACAAACACTTTCCAGTGGAGTGTTTGTACGATGTTGTCACGTCAATTACTTTATACTTATTGCACGGCCTCTTCAGTATAATGGCATTGCAGGTCGTAATTCGCAGGTTCGAGTCCCGCTGAGAAGAATCTCGTATAAATCTTTTGTGCAGGGTCGCGTATGTGTGTAAATTGATTTTACGGAAATTGACTGTGAGTAAAAATAATGTAACAGAAGAAGACTGCTATTACTAGTTAAGTAAACCTTTAATTACATTAAAAATCGATCAAATTAATAATAATATATGAATATTATAATTCTAGCTATATTTCCCTCCAAATTAATTTATACATAGAAATGCATGATAGGCAATATTATCTGGGTGCATCGAGCATATTATGATGTAACTAAACAAAATTTACTCTTTAATTTGATATGAACAACTATCAGGTTTGTAGACGAAGCGTTTCAAAACCAAAAAAACACTCAGAGCTTAAGGTCTTACAGTTCACAGTGCTTGTAAATAAAAAGTTGTGACCCAAATGTAATTTATACTGTATGAAGACACAACGAGTTTGTAGATAAAGATAAGTCTAGATTACACCAAGTCGTTGACACTGATAACTGGCCAGGTAAACTGATAACGAAAGCCCGTAATTAAAAACACATCATAAAAATAATGTGTATGTACAATTCATACGGAATGCGTCGCAACGCTGCGATTAATCAAAGGCTCGGAACGACGCCTGATGTAGAAGAAAAGGAATATCACACGGACACCTCAGAATGAACCGAGACTACCTGTACTGTGTGTACCTGTACTCCATCCTCGTCTTATTAATTACTAAATAATTGAATCTTAGCGTACTTAGAACAGCATTCTGATATTAAGACTTCATTTGATACCTCAATCCTCTAGTCGTCCAGAGTCCATGGTAAAGTCAAATTGATAGGAATGTAAAAATCTTAACAAATCCCAATAAAATCCTTAAAAAAGTAGTTTTAACAAACATAAAATTCGTGTGAATATTAGGCATCGATAGTACAAAGCTTTATACTTTTTTTTTAATTCGATTCGAATATTAAAAGAATTAATATAATGAAGCAAAATTAGCTTAAGGATCACATAAGTGCTATATTCACTATTAGCAGCACCCCACGGTTTCCTATTCTCATAGGAGCACAGGGATAAATTGTTATAGTATATATGTTTTTTAATGTATAAGATATGTTTTTGTAAAGTTCCATTTCAATGTATTCATTCGTTTTTGCGTGAAAGAATCATACAAACTTTCGTGATTAGAATATTAGTAGGATGCGTTCATAACAAACCTCTGAACAACACTACATTATAATTGTTAGATTATCTATCCCGACCAGAAGAATAAAAACCCTCGCCATTTTGCGGAAAATTTCGGAACTAATGTCTGTATGTGCATACTATGTGTTACCAGATAAAAGATACAGTGGCGACACCAATGCAGGGTTTATATATTTCTGGTCAGGCTATACGTTATAAAAGACTCTTTTTATATGATTCCTGATAAGCATATTGCTAGTGTTTACGTTTAACTGCATTTACAAGAAAAATGTATATTATAAGGGTCTTTAAGACTGATGTCGGTTCTCGGAAGTCAGAATACTATTTTACATACATGGATATCGATAAAACTTGATAATGATTAAATCTAGAAGTAGATGATACTGATGATGTTGATAAAGACGAAAGATGACTTTGCGAATATTTTACATTTATTATTCACAAAAGACAAAAGTAATCTAACTTTGTTAATCTTTAGCTGTGCACAAACGCTCTTCTAATTTTACATGACGGTATAAAGCCTACCGTAAAATTAGGAATGGCAAATTTCGCAAGTATGGCATGTAACGAATCTCGGCATGCGCCGTGAAATTTCATGTACTTTTTATTTCAATAAAATCTAACATGACAACATTTCTCGCGTGCGCCAAATCGATAATTTTTCCAAAACGCCTCGAAATGCTCACCAAATTGACGTGAACCAATTACTAAATACCACTTAAATTAAATTTACATAGCAATTTTAAAATTTTCACCGCACGTTAAAAAATTTAAAGGAATTTCGACAAAATATTTTGAAATCCGTTATGAAATAGAGAAATGGGAATGATAAATACCTATAATACTCGCGAAAGTTTCAATAATTAGGTACTTAAAGTAAACAAGTAATTTAAAAAATAAACATATTTTTATATCATTTATTACATTTATTTACAAGACCAAAAAAACACCATAAGTGGAAGCTACGCACGTAAAAAAATCACACCTTTTATTAATCTAAATTTAGAACAAGTAATGTTACATGGAACAAGTTATAATTTAAAAGACTTTTAGAAACTTTAAAACTTGTTTTACTTTTGAATTCATCAGAGTTACCGGGCTAAGCTTCATTCCACCGAGTTATCAAAAGTTCTACGAAGCGAAATGTATATTCGTAATAGCCTCTCTTGATGGACTTTTTCCTAGTAAGTGAACTGAGAAAGAACCATATAATTTATATAAAAACTATTCTTTACCAACCTTTAACTTATTTCTCAAAAGGATTTAATTTTACCATAATATTATATAATTTAGTTTCAATGTTCTTTTATAGTTGGACTAGTTTTATTTGAAATAATATTATTTAAGTTAAAACGGTAAACGGATATGAATGTTTTGTTATAGTGCCATGTATGCATTTTAGATAAATTACTTTCAGGTGAATATATTTTTCTTTTCAGTTTCGTGAAAGTTGCCTAACTCCAGCTGGGTTATGGATCTAGTATATAGGCTAATAATGCTATATATAATGATAAAGGCATATTTGGTAGTTAATTTTTGCCACATTGAAGTATGGAATATCATCATCATCAGCCATTATCCATCCACTGCCGAACATAGAAACCAAGACGACCGATTCCTTGCCACTCCCATCCAACATGGACCGACTACTGGCTAGTGGCATTGGGTTGGTCACACATTCAGGAGAACGGATGGCCGATGGGCCAATAAGGTTTAAGAGTCGAGGCCGTATTTAGGTAGTCTAAGTGTATGGAACATACATAATACATTTTTTATCACTAAGTAACTAGGTAGATAACATGTATGCGGTAGGCACCTTTGAATTAATTTACTTAAAGTAAGAATGAGCCACTTATATGTAATAATCTACCAGTATATATGTATAATTAATTTACTTAAAGTAAGAATGAGCCACTTATATGTAATAATCTACCAGTATATATGTATAATAATATTTTATGTTAATACCGAGAATATTTCTTCCATGCCAGCAATTGTCATAACAACTTTAAATACAACCCGAGTTGGCACGAACGTGATTATTATTATGTTTAAAAGCCAAGACCCAAGAGAATTCATACTGGCTAGAAACAAGAACCAGTATCTGTAATCTATGCCAATTTATATGTAATAGACTTTGCGTGTCTTACTAAGGAATGCTTTACGTAATGCCTACACAGTTATTAGCTCTTGGTACTTTGTGTTAAAAGTATTTTTGAGAGGAAAGTGACAAAAGTCAAAATCTTCTTTTTCCATCATCAGTGCAAATGTGCAGAGATAAACCAAGAATTCTGTCAGTTGCTACTAATTAAGGTTAAGTTAATTCGGTTTAGTTAACCACCAAGTTTCAAGCCTTCTCGTGGCGGTGGGGTTCAGTAGCTTAAGGTGAACCCAGCACCTTGGGCAAAGTAAATTGAACCGAGCGAGCTGCTCTTTGTGCCTGTTGTAAGAAGAGGGGACAAAAGCGCTGAGGCGAGGATGGGAACCTTACCCCATTGCACTGTCCCGACATTGGGAGGGGTTGTTCCCTGGTGCGGGACGACCCATCTGTGGAGGTGATGTCGGCCCGTTGAGGGACTGACTAGCCGTCGAGGTGCTCTGTTTATCAATAGATCCGGAGCACCTCACCAAAGGCAGCATTGGTTGCACTTGCCGGGTTTTAGTGGGTAGAGCTTCATCCATCTTACCATCTCTTGGGCGCAGCGAGTCCCACATACCCGCCCGGGGAATCCCCGCCTCTCCACGGCGGGATGCCTCAGAGCATTTCCCGGTGCAAAAGAAAAAAAAATCAGTTTAGTTAAGTTTAAGTTAATTAAATCATTATGCTAACGATAGCTAAAGATTCTTACCTCAGTGAAAAAAGTAAATCATCGTTAATCAAGGCCTTGGTAGATAATAAGCAAGTTGTTAGGACGACCTAGAAATAGGCTATACTAAGAATATATTAAAACAGTGTGGGTTTAATTTAGAGATAAGGTACATGACTAATTTCACGTAGAATCTGTGTTTATAGAATGGGAAGAAATCATTGAGACAGAAGGGATTAGTTGAAAAGCTATACAATGCTCCATTTTTTTAGCAAATATTATCATTTCTAATATAAATTAGGTATAATTGTTATTGGTTTTATTTCTATATTTTGTTTATACTTTGTGAAATATAATATAATTTATAGAATATATATAATAAAGTAGATACTGAAAATTTTGGCATAAGAATTTTCTATTTACATACAACCTGTAAAGACATATAATATTTAGTATACTAAAGTAAAGTTTTAATGGCTCGAACTTAAAATAAACTTTGGAAAAGTTATAAATATAATCTTAAATCGCTTGTTCATCGTAGAAGGAAATAAAATTGTGAGGAAACCTGCCAGATGAGATTAAAAGTATTTGAAGGTGTGTGAGTTTACTAGCCCGCATTGGGCCAGCGCATCGGTGAACTATGGCCCATTACCCTCCTCGCCTGATTTCGAGGAGGAAACCTGTGCCCAATATTCGGACATATAAGGGTTGATATTATTATCATATTATCATAACCTTAAAATGATTTCGTTAAAAGCACAAGAAGTTACAAAAATGGCCATGAAGTATCTTATCACTAGTTACCTTGCTATAATATTTTATTTCGAGCAATGAAGACGGGAGCAATGTTTGTTGAAAGATAAATATTCAAACGCGATTTATCACGAATCAACTTCGATCATTTATCTGAAAGCATACATGAAATAGGTCGATAGAGTTTTAACCGTTTGATAAAAATATCGAATTCGTCCAGTGAAAGACAAGCTAAAGATAGCTAAATAATAATTCTATAAATCTTTTTTTCACTTTTCCACATTTATTTTATATACGTTACAAATATATAAAATAAAAGTGGAAAAGTGAAAAAAAGATTATGAAAATGAATTTCCATCAAGAACCATCAGTACATTCAATCAGTTGTAGCTAAATAAGATTGATGCTTTAATACGATATTACATAAGTGTTCTTTTAATATAAGTTAAACATAATTTAGGCTTTTAAATAAAAGTTAATTATGTATAATTCATACAATAATTAGATATAAAAAAACATTCACATATATGTATCTAAAGTTATATTTTAAATTAAATAGTCAGCTATATTCGGAGAATATTCGATTTATGTTCACCAATGGACCGATACCATGTTAATCGACGTAAGATAAAATAATATAGACACATAATAAATGAAAGATAAAAGAAAGAAAAGAAAGATGAAAAATAACCGTTTAAAGAATATATACTTTTTTCAGGTTTAGATATAAATAAAACTAATATTTTGTTAACAAATAGCTTTTACTACGGTACAAGCTTTTAATTCTCAGAGTCATATATTTGTATAGGTAGGCTAAGTATATCTCGATATTTACTTTTTGATATAAACGTAACTCAGAAAACAATTTCATAAGTATCGTATTTGAATACACACCATTATAGGAATTCTTATATATATATATATAATAATAATATTAATAGTCACATTATGCATAGCGGCTGGCGGCCCGTACGTTTTGCCTTTTGATTAAATTTAAATTATAAGCGATTAAAATCTTTGGAAATATGCATATTAAACAAAGGTAACTACAAAATTTGTTGTTTATTTTATTTTTATGATAGTTAGATATGCAAACGGGCAGACAAGCCACATGATGATAAGTGGTCAGCGTCGCCCATGAACATAAACAAGTTAACCAGAAACTAGGCCAAGCCGCTCATAGTCAAATTTATGACATGTAGGAGCAGTTAGTATTGTAAAATTTTATTGTACTTTACAAAAATATTGTGGTCGAACGAATTTGAATCTAAACCGTTCTCGAATCCATTTAAACACACAAAAATTTCATCAAGATCGTTCCAGCCTTTTAAGCCTCCTAATTGGCTGGATCTTGGAGCGGATGGACCGCACTTGATGCAGCAAGAGATAGTGCCATTCTGACACGACCGGGGTGGTACCTCTCGCTCACATAATAACGGCGTCAAGAGATAGCTATGCTGTCGCGTTTCGTGCGGTTTGTGAGCTTCCGGTGGCCCCTTGGGTGGGGGATAGGAAAAAGGAGGGCAACGCATTTTCTCTGGTTGTGCAGATGTGCATGGGTGTCGTTAGTCGACAAAACGCTTCGAATGCTCGTTTGCCCTCCTATGGTATTAAAAATGAGGTGTCCACATACACACGCACAAAAGAATAGTATATAATATAAAGACATACAAAAAGTTATATGTTGGTGTTGCAGTGGACGAAATAGGTTGATAAAATGATGCTGATCATGAAAAGTTGATACCGAATGAGAAGTTTGGTTTAGTTTGAAATAAGCTTGTACCTATGTAGAATTGATGTACGTATTAGCCGAGGAACATGATCAGAATTTATAAATGTAAATGTTTACTCACGATAAAAAATGCCGAAATACCGTAGTGGGTCCACATTAAAAAACAGAACACATTGATAGATATCGGTATTATCAATGCTCTTTTGCCTTAACATGCAAACTCTTTCCACTAAATTAGGTTCCAATAGGAAAAGCGAAATGGAAATATATTTTTTTACTATTACTTATTACTTTACTTACTTCATCATTATCATCAGCATCAGCCGTCTACTGCTGAATATAGGCCTCCTTAAATGAACGCCAAGACGCACTTCTTCTTCTTAGCGTGTCGATGGCTACCTAAATTTTATCCGCCCAGAACTCAGCTACGAGTATTCCATTCTCAGTAGCGTCCATTAAGTCCTGCAATGTGCAGGTGGTAGGGCACGCAGGACACGACATGAGATGGTCCATTGTTTGTGGGACGGCACCACACATGCACTCCATATTGGCGGGATCTGTGAATCCCCACCGAACACAGTTATCCTTGCTCCGGCCGACCTGAGTTCTAAGTCTATTCAAGCACTTCCAGGTCGGCCACGGCAGCTCGTGTCCAGGTGGGGGACTCTCGGACGGTGAGACAAAAGGCGTAGGGAGCGGAATGCTATCTCGCCACAGTCGAATTCTAGTTTGGGATCGGTTTCCTGAAAGAGGGTGGACACAACTGGCGAAACTGTTGCGGCTTTTTAGCCTTTGCGGCACCGGGGTGTGATGGTGCATAGGATGTCGCGTATCCTTCTCCATATTGGCCCTTTCACTGAAGCATGCTACCGCTCTACGAACTTCTGGTGGAGCTATTCCTGTCAGGGGGTACAACTTTGGGACCGGAGTTGGCTTTAAACAGCCAGTGATTATGCGGCATGTTTCATTTAAAGCTGTATCCACCAACTTTGCGTGAGCTGAGCGACTCCATACTGGGCTTGCATACTCGCCTGCAGAGAAACAGAGCGCCAACCCAGAGGTTCGCATAACGCCTGGCGAAGCACCCCACCTCGTAGAGATCAGTTTACGTAATAAACTGTTGCGAGCGTGCACTTTCTGCTTGATGTTTTCGCAGTTTTTACGGAAAGTGAGTGACCTGTCGAGAAAAATACCCAAATATTTGGGGTGGTCACTGTGTGCTATGGGAACTCCACACCAGGTAATATTTAGTTTTCGCCCCGCCTCTCTATTGCGAAGGTGGAATAAGGAGGATAGGGTTTTACTCGGATTAGGTCTTAACGAATTAGCAACATAATAGGGTGTCAATATGTTGAGCGCCTCAGTCAGACTAGATTCGACTTCCTCGAAACTAGGGGCTTGAGAAGTGAGGGCAAGATCATCCGCATAAAGGAAGCGGGATGTGCTCGGACTAGATGGTTGGTCGTTGGTATATATATTAAAAAGAAGCGGGGCGAGTACGCTACCTTGAGCCAGACCATTTTTTTGTACTCTCCAACGACTCTTATCCGAAAGAAGGTGAACCTGGAAGCGGCGATTGTGAAGCAGTTCTCGAAGTACTTGAACAAACTTGTAATCTTTTGTTAGAGAATCTACTTTCCACAGCAGCCGTCTCAGATTCACTGTATCATAGGCCGCCGATAAGTCGACAAACACCGCTCCTGTCACCATACGCTTCTGAAACCCATCCTCTATATGCTGCACCAGGTTGAGGGTTTGGTTGACGCATGACTTGGCCGGTCTGAAACCAGCTTGCTCTGGGATTAGTTTGGGGTCTATAGCACTTGTAAGACGATTTAACAGAAGTCTCTCAAATAATTTATATGTATGGCACAGTAAGGAAATTGGCCGAAAGTTCTTAGGATCATCTGTAGCTTTTCCTGGCTTCGGTATAGCTATGATCTTTGATTTTCTCCAGAGTGAAGGCACTGAAGCTGATTCCAAGCAGAAATTAAATAGTTGTAGCAACCACGATACGGCAAATGGACCAAGGGTCCACCCCACAGGCTTTACCGCATTTTAGACACTTTATAGCCACAACAATATCGTCGAGGTCAAACGGTTTGCTGATATCGTTGCACGTACTCACGGAATTCGTAAACTTTTGTACTCTGCTGGTTCGGCTTGTTGATTTACCATTGAGAAGTAGTTGGTGAGCTATCTGGTTGGCGGTGACTTGACTTGGTGATGATGGGTGAGGGGGATCACTAGTCAGCTTTTGTATGGTGTTCCATGCCTTCTTACTATTACGCGTCATGTCGATGTTAGTGACAGTTTTTATCCAGACCTCACGTCTGTTTTCGCCTATTTTAGATAATAGCGACTCCAGACGCACTTAAACCTTTACTTATTTACAACAACAAAAGTCAAAGAACTAAAATAATTCTAAACTAGCTGTTGGGCGCAGCTTCGCCCGCGTTAATTTAATTAACTTAAATCCTATTAGTCATAGCGTGATGTGTTATAGCATATAGCCTTCCTCGATAAATGGGCTATCTAACACTGAAATAATTTTTCAAATCGGACCATTCATCGGACAGTTCCTGATTGGCGCGTTCAAACAAACAAACAAATCCTTCAGCTTTATAATATTAGTATAGATTCAAATTGAACGTAATCCTATCGTATACTTCAAGACAAAGGCAGTATAACATAAATCATTTGTGATATCATAACATCAGTAGTTCGTCAAAAGTAAAATAAAAAACTAAATCATTTTTTACGGAACTCCTAAACGTGTTCTCATCAAGTACGAGGGACAGGAAGTTCACGGCCGTACGAAGTACGAACCTATCACACTCCATAGTTAATTGAACACGCCAGTACAACCACAAATCACATATGCAAGTACCAACATCGTCATAAAATATATTTTACTTTTATTATATATATGAATTATTTTTATATAACTATGTAGAAAATATGTTTTTTTATATATTTTTATAATCATAATCAAATCGTTTACTTTTGATATAAAGTCTTTCAAAGACGGAATGTCAGCTGGTCTTCGGAGTAAAATTTCTAGGTTAATATTAGTTAATAATAGTTTAACCGAAATTTAATCTTTCAGATCTTTCATCTTAGTCCTTGCAGGTTCTCAAAAGTTATGGCCGAAACACAACGAAATTTATTTTTGAAATGATGTTGAAAAAACAACAAACGTTCGTGTCTAATAAGACGTGGCAGTGTTTGCCAGCCATTTATCAACAATAAAAGCATAAAGTATAAAAATTAAAAAGAACGCATAGTCGGTCTGTCAGATAGTAGATATGCGGTCGTGGCCGGTTGTCGTGCGGCCAGTATCACATCATCTCGTTCGCTCAGTGCTCTTGAACTCAGCCTCTTTTTGGATTTGCCGCATAAACACATTATATTACAGACGCAGAAAATGCGGCTATGAGGCACATAAATTAGCCGAATCTCCCGGGGAGAACGTTTTCGTTTATGTAATAAATTAATATTTTTATTGTCCATCTTAATTATCGCTGTCAGGTTCATGATTTTACATTCAAAATGTTTTCTCACGAGAATAATCTGTATGCGGCGACAGATTTTAAAGACGTTTTATGGATCGATGGTAAGCCTTACTCATTATGCAGGTTCAATTAGGCTTCTCATACTAAAAACGTAGCCGTATCTTTGTTTCTCATGTACGGGTGAAATTCCAAAGTAATTTGTAGCGAGCGTGCCGGCTTATTTAGTCTGCGCACGAGTCCGACTATGATAGGTAGTGTGTTTTCATAATACCTACCTACACTACACTCTACAGTACAGTACCTACTGGTAGCTGCGTTCATTCGTATTTTTTGCTTGAAGAGTTTATTCGAAACTAGCTGTTACCCGCAGCTTCGCCCGCGTTAACTTAGATTTACAGCCGTACGCGGATTGACGATGATTATTTTTATAGCTTAATTTACTCCCTATAACATCAACTATCTGCCTGTGAAAGTCCCATTAAAATCGGCCCAGCCATTTCAGAGATTAGCCGGAACAAACAGACAGACAGACAGAGACGGACAGACAGTAAAAAATGGTAAAATAGGCTATTTTAGTATATTATGTACCTACCTACCGTGTATACATCCCTATGCATTTAGTAAAAAACGGTTATATTAATATTACAAACAGATTTTATTTATCTGTATAGATAGATGTATAGATTACCGAGTCAAGTAGTTTTATTTAAAAATACAATGATTAATTGTTCGTTTTATTGTTATTATTGTTTTTATATTTTATTTATATTATATAAAAAGAATTGTAATGGTTAAGAAACGATCAATTTAAGTAATTTTAGAATATTTATAATGAAATACCATAAAAGAAATGTTAATTTAGATTGATAATAATTTTCACCATCGCAGCACAAAAGTTTACACTCGGAAGCGTCAGAATCATCGAATCAAAGATATGCTCATGACACTGGTCACTATTGGCATCTAACCCTTGGATAACACTTCCTTTTATTCAAACGTGGTTCAGATTCTGAACTACGTGGGAATTAAGTCTCACATTAAGTTTACTAAGCCAACGATAATAAATCCTAATTAAAATCCACAAAGAAACGTATATGATACGTCTATATGACAAAAATATTGATTCCAGTGATGTAAAGAATGTTTTCGATTTTAATAACGCTTGAATTAGTCCACCGTTTTTCAACAGGTGGGTCACAATCCCCAGGGGGTTGCGAAATCTCTGTAAAGATGTTAAAAAAATATTTTTGTAACATAATATAATACTGTTTAGAAACAGAACCTCCTTTTTTCTAGCCCATATTTTCGTATATAGGGGGTCTAAAAATATACTAACGTAATGAAAATCGTGGAAAAATACTGCACTAGTCATTATAGTCGTTCAAAGACTGTTTTGACTGAAAAAGTGCATTTCGAATCGAATGAAAGTCCAACTAGCGAGTGGTAAAGATTTCATTATGAACAAACATCGTGGCACGCAGTTGAAAACTACTTGATTATTTATTATAAGTACATAGTAACTTAACCAGAAGGGAACGAATACCTTACAATTAAAATAGCCTTCTACAATTACAGATGGTCATCGAGCATAAAACCAGATAGAGTAGTTGTAAGCCCTAAAGTCAGTGATCAGAGCGCAGAACCGGCGCAGCGTCGTAGCAAGTTTGGCGGAATTTATTTTCATCCAAAACACATAATATTAGCGTTTTATTCCGGTTAGATGCTCGATGTTTACCTCACTTCCCTACTATGTATAGTGTACTTTTGTCTTTGCTAGGTTTAGACTATAACTTGATATTGGAAGCTCAAACCCAGAACGACAATCCACTAAAATGGTGAGTAACATCAAAATAAGTAATAGAAATGTATAAGCTACATAATATTATGATTATATCTATATATTATTATATATAATATTCGCCCATTTTTCTTTTTTTTATGTTTGGCTAAAATCTATAAATCCTAGCTTTATGAAACTTATATCGTCAGATTTTCTTAAGGCTTAACCTAAAATAAATCTTCATTTATTAAACGAAAATCGACGAGTTCCCACAATGCTAGAACAGAGAAGACTCCATAAATTATTATACTAAGTAACGGCTATTAATTTTAATATACTTATTTATAAAAAGTAAGATAATTTGATGATAAATTAATAATTAAATTAACAACTAAAATTATATATTATGTTCTAAAGATTTCCTTAATGTAAATCATAGGATATTAAAAAATAAGTTTTTGGTGATATTGATAGAATTACCTATTTTGTTTGGATTTATAAAAATATATTTTAAAAAATAAACCAGTCAGTACCTGCTGTAAAAAACTGTGACTAATCATTTTTTAGAATTAAAAAAACGATGACTTAATACCAAGCTCAATACCAACAATTTAATTAAATTGCAATTTTATGCTAAACCTTCTTTAGTTTTTATCGTTAATGAATTAAAAGAAATATATTTTAGCCTTTCCTATATTATATTTTACCTTCCATAATTAAAAAAAATATCTAACAGTTCAGGCCTTGACCTGAGGCTCTTTGTAACCCTTTTATAAGAAGAGGGAACAAAAGAGCAGGGGGCAAGGGGCGAGGACGGGAACCTCATCCCATTGTATTGTCCCAACGTTGTGAGGGGTTGTTCTGTGGTGCGGGACAACCCCTCTGTGGAGGTGGCGTCGGTCCCTCGGGGACTGACTAGCCATCGAGGTGCCCAGTTTGCTTTAATGAGCAAACAGGGCACCTCGATGGCTGGGATCCGGATCTAATGATCCGGGGCACCTCACCTAAGGTGGCGTTGGTGGCACTTGCCGGGTTTTAGTGGGTAGAGCTGCGTCCACTTACCAGCTTTCGGGCGCAGCGAGTCCCACATACCTGCGTGGGGAGACCCACTCCCCCGCGGGATGCCTCAGAGAATTTTCCGGCGTTAAAGACAAAAAAAGAAAAAAAAGTGTTCCCGCGCAGCGAGCGGCCCGAAGGTCCATATATAAGCTTCGTATCAATAAATAGATAAATGTTTAACGTTTAACGAGATATAGGTACACTATATCAAATATATATGATCAAAATATAAGATTTTGATCATGGGATGGATTAACCGGTTACCTATGAGCTCTACCTTAAATACTTTTATCTAAATCTACATAGATACATAAGTTATGGTTTTTGGTTGTAAGTAAATATATGGAACCATTAGCTTTAAATACTAATAATCCTAGACCGAATAAAAGATTTAAAACCTTAATAGCAAGTAAACTGGTCTACAGCTCTGTGATTGAAAGCTGGCTAGTTCTATGGTAAATGGTTACCAGCTAGGTAATGGCTTGAGCAAGTTTCGATTTGTATTATAATTTAAAAAATCTAACCGATAGGTAGTTATAAATAGATACTGCTGAATGTAAATTATTGAAACATTACAATAATATATCTTATACATCAGAATAGCACTTAAGCTATAATTTATCCCCGTATTCCCACGAAAATGGGAAGACAAATTCTTTCAAATTTGATGTGCGGAACTAATCTAGTGTAGAACCGCGTATTGGATGGACTATTGACTATCGACTTTTTAAATGTCACCTCCTAAAATACTTATAATATGTACCTAGTGGTAGTGTGTACATACCTTTATATTTATTTACATATTCGCATGAGAAAGTTGAGGTACGAGCAGTTCCTGACGGTGAAGGTTGGCGCTCAAACGGCCTTCTTATGAGCAGTGTTTTTATTAAAATATTTATTTCTTATCAGCAACTAGTAATCAGCTCTCGACACGTATCAATTAATAAAGGAGAGCACAAATGGTTCTTCTAGTGGGTACCTTATAGCGCTCATCGGAGTGAAAAGTTGATTAAGATTATCTAAAAAAATATATTAATTTATATTACGAGTAGCTTCGCCTTTACATAATAAACACTGGCCGCCAAAACAGTCGACCCACCTGTGAATTTTTACTTAAAAAGTTGTTATCTTAAGTAGGCGATGACATAGTTAGATTTTTTGTTTATACTTTATAAATTGACATCTTAGCACCCACTTGACATGGATTTAGAGGAAAACAAGTGTTCTAAGACTTCTTGTAACCTTTTAAATGCACTTATAAGATAATTGGCGTTCATTGAGGGAGGCCTATGTTCAGCAGTGGACGAACAGCTGATGCTGATGATGATAAGAATATGTTTATTTGTGCATACAATTTAAGGGTACTTAATTCCGAAATTTTAATGTGTAATCACCTCTGTTTTGTTCGTCGTATCGATTTAATCTTTTGAACTTTGTTAGACAATCCTCTTCATGACGTTTTGCCTTAAACATTTGGATACCACTGAAGCAGAAGCTATTCAAGATGTAGTTCTCATTCGTGAGGGGTTAAGTCAGCGAAATGTGGCCAGAAGATTAAAATTGAGTCGACCAGCAGTGAGTAGAGCCGGAGACCAGGATCAGGAAAAGGACGTATCACAAACCCGACAGAAGACCACTTCATTGCCTTGACTTCTTTGCGAAATTGGCATGTTTCTGCTGTTAACGTTTGGGGCAGACTGAGAGAAAGTCGTGGAGTGTCTGTAAGTGAGAATACTGTGAGAAAAAGGCTTTGGTAATAAAATCTAAAACCACACAAGCCAGCAACAGCACCAAAACTCACTGCATCTCATACACTTTGCTCGACAACCTTAATTGAATGTAGGCCCAATGGGAGACAGTACTCATCAGTAAAGCCGAATGTCTCTGTAGGCTCTGACAGACGCCGTAACGTCATGTGAAGGCCAGGAGAACGATATGCTCAATATCAAAATGGATCTTTAACGCATTTGCAAAATTTACAGACAGTAAAAAGTGTCTTGAATCAAAAATAGGATACTTAATACCATAATAATATTAATTAAACTTCCAATTCTCAAGTTATTACTTATATTAATCGAACATTTCGAATTGAAAATTACAACCTTAAAAACGTGAGATGTATGTTAGATATCGAAAAATTACGTAAACTAGGTATCATGTACCCTACTGCACTGTGTTACGGTCTAGATTCCACCTCTCGGGGTGATTTTACAGAAAAAATGTACAAAGATTCCTTGCTTTTGTCTGCCGCCATCGATCTGATACCTATAATTCAATACAATCGGATTCGGAATAAAATTAAAAAGAAAAACAATAGTCATATATAATTTTAGTTAATTTTGTTTCTTTTGCTTTGTTAGAATTTGATTTTGGAATTCATCAGATTCAAGTGGCAGAACATAGCTGAGGAACAGAACGGAGTCAGAACAAGAAGATTTAGCAATGAAGGTTATATTTTGGAAATAAGTGTTTGGAGTACTAACTAGACGGGATGACATTTGGTAGCGGATCCGTGCAAAGAGGTAGGATCTTGTATTACTAGGTCGTTGGATCCGTGAGTCTACCTGCTGGCAGAATGTTGTAAACGTAAAAAACAAAAGAAGAAGTGTTCTTAAATATAAAACCATTCGACACTGGCATTTAGTAAATACTCATTGCCAGAAATGATGAAAATAAACCATTGACGTAAACTTAGACTTTATAAATCTGAAATAATTTTAATATATTCCCGTGACTCCCATTCTTTAAATAATCATGAACCTCTTCGATGATAACGCATAAAATATATTTAAAAAATCGTTACTCAGCATAGCCGTGATTGAATGCTATTAAACAATGTATGTCGACTACTTTTTATTTTAACGGGCACCGCGGAGTTACAAATTGGTAAGGGTCTGACACCGGCTCGCTCACGTTTGGATCTTTTTGTACTTTTTTGATATACTACCTTACCTTGGCTTGAAGGTCGATATGTTTTTTTTGATCGAGATAGGACGAGCCACCTCCCGAAAACGTAAATGTAGTGTAGTTCGCCCGAGACTTATTATGTCTGGTCTAGTATGTTCCAAACCAAAGAGCATAAATAGGTTCCAAACCCTAAATGTTATGTCTCGTTACCCTGTGTGTCATGTGACTCTTTTCGGAACAAGAGCGGAACCGGAGGAGAGAATCTGAGACAGGTGGTCTCAAATCTCAGCGCTGGTAACTTCAACGTTCTTTATGTTTTCAAGCCTATTTTTTTTTGCGAAATAAATAATTATGTAACAAACAAATTTGATCGATATTCAACATTCCCCACCACGGTTCAAGCCTTGTCGTGACGGTGGGGCTCAGTAGTCTAAGGTGAACCCAGCGTCTTGGAAGAAGCCAAGTGAACCGAGGGGACAAGGGGCGAGGATAGAAACCTCCAAAGTACTGTCCCGATGTTGGGTAGAGCACCTTAATATCTTATGGGCGCGGGATGCCTAAAAGCATTTCCCGACGGAAAAGAAAAAAAAATCAACATTATTTTTTTGGCTCACTCAAAATCAGCAAGACTAGGCGTTTTATTCAGAGAACTTGATGTTAATTTGAGACTATATTATTTGAGATATATGTATTAGCCGACTGAAGAACTTAACAGCTTACTGCTATCTCACTCTCACACAATTTAATAAAAAATGTTTACCTCACGATTACGTAAAAGTGAACCTTGGCTTTATTATAAACTTTATTATATATTTTTGCAATATTTCACTCGATTTGTCCTCAAAGTTTTATATAAGGACTTTATACGTTACTTTATATTGCGTACGCTTGTGGGTACAAGGCGTAAGAATTTTCGGAGAGCGTTCGACTTACAACTCGTTTTTTTCAAGGCTGTAGGATTTTTTGCGCAATTTAAAGATTGTCATTTTTTATTATATTCGCCATTGCTCTATATATTATGCTCGAATTAACAAGAACATAGTGACTTCTAATAAATTAAATTATTTAATTTTAAGGTTGTAGGTAACCAAATCAAATTTTAATTAATAGATCAAATAAATACTCGTGCCTAATGTCAGAAATAGGTTATTTTTAACAATTACAAATCTTTTTTAATAGATTAACAGTTTTGCGTTTGCCAATCCGCGTAACTTCAACTTGGCAAGTACTGGATTTTGCAAAACAATCTCCAATTTTGCACAATGTTTTGGAAATCATATACCAAAACAAAGCCCTGCAAAGCGAAGCTGTAATAAGTATATACCAAGCAACCTTCACGGTTGATATATTATTCATAGAAAATTGAGAGGGTGACCAGATTCCGGTGCACACACGATTTAAATAATACACTTACAGATACATTCGCGCCATTCTACACGACTAACTTTTGTCACGACAAAAGCTTGTGTGGTCATAGCGACCGCTTTACAAAGACCCCCTTTGTCTCGAATCAAACGAACGTGGCGCTCCGATTACGAAATCTCTATAGTTCAAACTCGAGTGGACATATCTATGGTTAGTGACAAGAGAAAATTATAGACACAGAACAGGAAAATGTTATTTACAGTAATGCGTTTAGATTGTTTCTTCTAAAAAATTAAAACGTTTGTTTTTTACACAGTAAAATGTTGCTTTCATGTAAGTGGTCCAAATTGGGAGCCGAAAAAGAAAGCGCCTGTGAAGTATGTAGGTACTCAACAAATGATGATAAAAAGTTTACCTTGGGAAGGATTACCTAAGACCTACATATTAAAAGTATCTGTATAAGTATCTGTATAAGTATCTGTATATAAGTATCTGTATAAGTATCTGTATAAGTATCTGTATAAGTATCTGTATATATGTATCTGTATAAGTATCTGTATAAGTATCTGTATAAATATATTATGTACGTTTGTTAATTTTAGTTACAATAAAGACATGCTGATCATAAGTTTTTGTTTAAATACAAAATAAAGAACGAAATCGCCTGTAATACTTAAAGTTAATACTGGTTGATACTGAGCCCGTGCGGGCGCAGGCTTCACAGTTGACGAGGGGCAACCCCCCACTTTTACAAACCAAAAGTGAGCCAAATTGGCTCACACTAATCCGATGTAACATTAGGGCCTTTTGACCCTTAGCATAGAGCATTCAGAAAAAAATGTTGGTACTAAATTAGGTTTAAATAAAGGAAGTAATAAAAAAATAAAGATTGAATGAAAACTAAATATTTTTTAATAATTCATACATAAATAAACAAAAAGTGTTTTACGTATTTTTAAGTAAACATACGTTTATTCATATTTTAAATGAAAATTTACAATAGAAATGGAATTGCGGCATTTTACAATAATTATCGAGTAAACTGTACATATAATTGTATGAGCATTGTTTTTATATTGAGTTTTGCTCAATATCAACATAAGTACAATGAGATATTTTAGAAATATGTAGATCGCAAACTACTAATACCTAGTTTATAAAAGATACATAAAATTATTATACTTTTGTTGTAAAAATACTATAAATTAAAATTTCAAATTATATTTTGACAGGAAATTTCGCGCCAATCTGCTCCGGAAAACTTGCACGCGCCATCTTGGAAATCGGGTTATAGCGCATGCGCCCTCGACACGTTAGAAGAAATAAAACCTACGTACTATACGATAGCCTCGTACAAAACTTATTTGATCGGTCGTTCAACCATGACATGATGCCGTCTCTTTCCATTATATAAGCGTTTCTCTGTCGCTCGTACCGTTAAGGTGGTACGTCTGAATTATAGCATTCCGATCTTACCACCACCTCTTTGGAGGCTGCGCATTGGCCTGTTTGTACGTAGCAGCGTATGTTACCTGTGGTTTGCCTTCCTTATTTCTACGAATGTTTCTTGTTAGTTGTTAAGTGTGAACGCCCTCTCTCAGATTAGAAAATTAATTATCAACATCTAGATTTCATAAGCTGCTTACAGCCATGTTGTCACGGTTCACGCAGATAAAAGATATCAATTCATGTGATATTTTAATGTAGTTCTTTATAGTTCATCACTATTTACTCTTATTATTATGTGTATTAATTTTTATAAATTATAATAAGAGTAAATTAAAGAAAACCCTTTGCCTAGAAAATTTGTTTGTCTTTAAAAAAATATCATTTGTGACAATATAAGTTACATAGTTTAAAAAATATTATGTACAGTGGAAGTACCTATTTTTTTATATCTACTTATATCCGATATAGAGTGATTAAGTCACCAATGTAGGTAACGTAAACAAACGAGAAAATCGCAGCGCTCCATAAGAGGACAATCAGCTTGTGATGACGTGATCGGTTGGCACCTATCATATCTCTAGATGCTGTATAGACAATACCATATTTAGTCACATCAATTCTGTTATTGTATACCTGCCCAGTTATTGATACTTGTATTGATTCATTACTATATTCACAATGCAATTGTAGGATAATTCTGAATATTATGCTTATTGCCTACTGTACTTGAATTTATTAGTCACTAACATAAGTTATAAGTAGGTAACCCTTGTATATAAATTAGTATAAATGTACAGATATTATAATTATAATGTATAACCCTGGTATGGCCACATTTCAATTATATCCATCAAAATGAAATTTTAGGTCTATTTATAATTGAAAAACATAAATAGGAGGGCAGTGGCTATTGTAATGAATTACATTTTTTTAAATTAAAATTGCAAACATATTTTTAGTTTTACGATTAAGTTATAAAAAAAATAAAAGGAAAAGAAAGTATAGTTTTATTATAAATATAGCAGCGACATCTAGTAAACTAAGAGGAAACTTATTTTTGAAATAGCGCCATCTAGCTCGTAATACAAACACTTGCAACTGAGTTTGTTGTTTATAGTATGTTGTAGAATTTAGTAATACCGCTAGATGGCAGTGTTTCTAATATACGAGAAAGCTCGCTTGATTATATTTTATTTTCCATTAATTTTATAGATGGCGCTGTTCACTCTTAAATACAAAATGAAATATAGATGGCGTACTCAGCCCCTTACAGTTTACTTGCAAGATTTACTATTTATATTTATTTAGGTAGCTTGTAATAATCTTAACGTTTAAAAATGAAAAGGTTGTTAGAAATTTACCTTGAATAATGTTTTAAGGCCGCTCTTAAACAACATACAAAGGCTTGTTGATCATGTTTTTACGGACTTTTCACTTTGGTACCCTTCCTTCGGACCAAAAGTATACTATTAGCTAAATATTGGCATAACAATGATTATTTATATTTATAGTCTATTATTTAATAGTCTAATTTAATCAGTAATAATATATAAGCGTCTGAATGAAATTGTCGCTATTATTTTTCGTTATCAAAGTGAGTAAACTTCACGCGTCATTGTTGGACATTCAGAACCCCAATAAGTTGAAGTTTCTGGAAAATCAAGGCGGTCTTAATGAGATGAGTATACTGGGTGGTACCTTCCACATCAGCTCACGAGCTATAAGTAATCAAATATCTGACAAGTGATGCATGAAATTGTGCGCTGTCGACTGCGCTCGGACGTTGCCCTGAGACGTGGGACATTGGAATCTACTACTTAATTGGAATTTGGATAACAGACACCATTCGCGATAAAAAATCCTTGTGCAATTGTGAGAAAGAGATCGTGTCTTAAGAGGTTGGTGGAACCCCTTAAGAAGATCCGTGCTCTTAAGATGGCGTTGGTATACTAATTTTAAAATATGCTCACTTTCAGGATTAAAGTGCAATGAATATTTGGTTAGTCATAACTATATTCATATCAATCTGATCACATCTATAGTTTCCACTGAATATAAATGAA
This sequence comes from Helleia helle, assembly GCA_963853865.1. Lineage (NCBI taxonomy): Eukaryota > Metazoa > Arthropoda > Insecta > Lepidoptera > Lycaenidae > Helleia > Helleia helle. Next base: position 16,311,362 of record OY971420.1, read on the forward strand.
AAGAATTAAAATTATGCATATGATATGCTATATTGCTACAAGCATTAAGAATTAGATACCTATTAAATATTTTAAGAAACACATTGATAATCTAAAACATATTAATATTATAAATATGATTTTCTTGAAAAATGTATTAATATATCCTCTGTTACCCTTGACGGGGATTTTCACCTTTGTTAAATAAGTTTATATTACTAGCAACATAAGTATAAAAAGTTAGACGAAAATAAATTTATGCACAAGTGATGGTAAGGTCGGTGAAATAAATTTGGTTTTAGTTGGTAAAATCCATAAAATCCACCCTCAGTATAAAAAAAGACAATACTTATTGTTACTATACCAATTGCTAAATATCTAATATTTTTTCACAAATCAGTTTCACAAATCGCGACCAACAATTGAGTTTTTACTTTTCATGTTCAAATGCGATGTCTGATCATAAGTTGTAGTTTATAGCATAACGCGACTAAAATACGGTGAACTTATTTTAACTATGTAGGTATATGAACACAACAACATGACTGATCACAACAAATACACTAATTCATGAACCTTATAAGTTCATCTTGCAATTTGCAGTTTTATTCATGAAGTCAAGATAATTTGGCCTTAGCTAAAAGCTCACCACTCAATTTCATAATTTAATATTGTTTTCTTGTGTTATATGGTTATAATGAATTTAATTATTTTACACGTATGTCTGAATATAGTTTTTGTATTTCTTTTTTGTTCATTATAAACCAAGGTCGAAAATGTTGAACTTCATATTGAGGAAAGTCAAACCCAAATGTTTATCAACTTTATATGAATGGCATACGATACATTTTATATTTTCGTGAAATTTCATTTCGGTAGACCGTAAGCTATGTTCATTATTTTTATTCGTTTTTATGATGTAGGTATCGTTTTAATGATAAAATGCGAATAAATTTTAGCCGCATACGAGGTTTGTCGTTTTCATATATCACATTGTTATTGTAAACTTAGAATTCTAATGAATGTTCGACTACCTAGGTATATGAATTTTACAATTATACATTTTCACTCATTTTAGGCGATACCTTCTTGTGATTTAGTGATAAACATCGCCCACATTCTTTCAAACAGCCATTGTTACAAACATTTTTATGTGTAGTATAATATATGATATTTTACTGAACATTTACAATAACACTTATAATATTTTTACTGAACACTTCTTGTGTTCAGTAAAAATGTTATACTATTTCAATACTTGGACACTTTTATGAAACAAAAAAAGGAGCTTTTCTGCAGTAATATAAAACTATCGATTGAAAGTATATTTTATACATCTTATCTTCAGTCTACTTTAATATCAACATCAATAATTTCTTACAAACATACTCATCTTTTCTCTAGTTACTTTTATCTAGTTTCTTACTTTAAAACTAGACTTATTGCTCTCTTGAAACCTGAAGATTACCCTAATCGTAATTGCTAGTCATATGATTGCAAATATATCACTTGTGTTCGTTAGGTGCAGTAAGTGGCAGTAGGTATATTTAATCTGTTCCGTGCCCGTATCTCGAGTGTTTCATTTAATTATTGGGCCCCCTCTGGACTTGGCCAGGATTAAGCCAATGCGTTTCGGCTGCCACTTCATGCACACTGATAATTCCAAGAATGAGAATGGTTTGTGTAGTTTAATGCCCGTTTGAGTTTAAACCAATATTTTGTGCTTTTAGGATTAAAACATTGAAACCAATAAAGATTGTAGTTTAGGATTAAAAAATTGTAAAAAATATTGTTTTGTTTTATAACTTCTATTGTTGAATAACTTCGTATTCGTTTTGTATTGTATATTGTTAGATGTCGGATGTTTTTAAAATCTTCTTCGTATGTTACTTAGGTAAATGTGGTAATCAAACAAAACATTTAACATTGTTGTAAAATATTAATTAAATATAATATAAAATACAAAAGATCGTTGAATCTGTAGACGTTTAAAAACTAAATCGTGAAGGTGCATTAATACCCACATTTATTTTTGTTTGAAATTTAGAATCTCATAAAAAATCATATTATACTTGATTAATTTACAATATGAGCAGAAAATCACACATAAATTATATTATTGAGGCAACGAAAAAGAAAACAAATCAATAATTTCCCACCATTATAGTTTTAAATAAAGAACGAGTAAAGATTAACAAAAAGAAAATTTGCCTTCATTAATATAATTTTAGCATAACTGTTAATAATCGTGGTTACTGTTTTGCCATTGTAAATTACTTATTTACAACAAAAGGTTTGGAACCATAATTGCATATATTCCACAGGATAATTTCAAAGCTGGTTTTACATGGTCCACGATCTGTTTAATCCTGCATGTACGCATCAATGAATACAACGGCTTATACAAATAAGACTAAAAGAATGCCATACTGTTGTTTTTTTTGCCCGTAACCTGTTCGTGGATTCGTGTATGAATGTACAGAATGTATATTTTATCCTCAATAATTTTTACGAATAAAAAATAATAATTAGAACCTCAAATAATGCGGGTTTTAATGTATATATTTTTTATATGTTAGTTTTGTTATATAATTATAAATTGAACAGTTTGAAAATAACAAGTGAGTAATTTAAGTAAGTCTTGCGTTTAAAATGTCGAGTATAGGTACATGGATTTCGTTTTAGTTATCGCTAAAACGATCTTTTTGGTGTACAGACTTAAAATCCTACCTAAGCATATTGTTTTGTTTCATAGTATGCGTTTAGACTATAGGTAGACGAAGTGTTGGTTGGCCATTAACCAGGTGGGAAGTTGATCGTAGTGGCCGGTCCGTGTTGGTTGCGAGTGGCGAGGGATCGGCCGTCTTGGCGTTCATTGAGGGAGGCCTATGTTCAGCAGTGGACTGATAGAGGCTGATGATGATGATGATGATTACAGTTAGTGTAAATAACAATAGGTTATAGACTAACCTAGTTTAGGTTAGTCTATAACCTAATTTAAAATATTTTCAAGTGAATGTATTTTCTTAGCAATTTTCTTTATTAACTATGTCCCCTCATCTAAAACATTGAAAATATATTAATAAGATGATAATGATGAAGTAAAATCCTGAAATATCATCATTATTATCATCATCCGTCTACTGCTGAACGCCAAGCCTTCTTCAATGAACGCCAAGACTACTGATTCTTGCTTGTTTCTCCCGTGAAACACCCTTGCTGTGTTTCGGAGAAAAGGGCAAGACAGGCAGTAGCACCGAGACTTAACATCTTATGTCTCAGGATAGGTAACACATAAATGAGTTGCCTGGCTCGTTCCAGGTAAACTGGTTTATGTTCATGAGCGACGTCGACCACTTACCATCAGGTGGCACGTTTGCCAATTTGCCTATCCAACTTACATAAAAAAAAATCCAACACGGACCGGCCAGTGTACTGAGATCGTCTTCCTATCTGGTTTTCCACTCTAAAATTCTAAAATATAATTATGAAGAAATCTACTACGTGTAAATAGTAAAATGAGAAGTTTTATATTACATATTTTGAATTAATTATAGCGAGAAATCTCTAGGATGCCTTAAACTGGGATGATAAGCCTTCTCTTCTATAGAAACTAATGTGAATTGTGAAGCTTTTTTCTCGTCTGCAACTTGCATATCTCTAGAGGTATCACACGTGCATTGATTAGAGGAAACGAGTAAGAGTTAATCTTAAAAAGGTTCTCATAGTGACAAAAACATTCGGATTTCCTTGTAGGTAAGTTCGCGTAGCATGTGGCGAAATTTGTTCAAAAAAAAGTTCAAAAAAATATAATTTTGAGCTCGGAGACGCAGCATCTGTTCGAGATATTGTGTGACCTGATATTCCACTTGAGGTGCTCCAATCTTTGGTTTTGATGTTTGATATTTTATTTTATAAGATTCTAGAATATGTGCGAATAGTTTATATCATTATCGCTAGATTGTGATTATTAATTATTATCTACAAGTAATAGTTTACTAGTAAGAGTATTAAATGTAATAAATTTACTAACATAAAAAACATTAAAAACGATTCCACAGATTTTCAAAGTAATAAAATTCGTTTTTTAAATAACTAATTTCTTTGAAATAATATCTTATATGCTATATATCTAATATAGATTTTCGTAATCTATAATAATAATATATATTATTATAGATTACGAAAAACAAAAATCTAATATAAACTAATTAGTGGTAGGCCATTAACCAGATGGGTAGATCGGCCGTCTTGACGTTCATTGAGGGAGGCCTATGTTCAGCAGTGGACGGATAGAAGCTGATGATGATGATGATGATGAGGTACTTAGATATAAAAGCAAATTGTTTATGTTTGTATTACTTTTACTTACACTTATTATATTCATAGGACGTCAGTTTATCTAAATGTTGTTTACCTGAAACAAAAAGGGTTTTAATTAGTTCAGTTATGATACATTGATATTTTTTTTATTTATATACATGATATTTACTATATTATATAAATTGCATCAACTTTACATGTAAAATATGGTAATACCAATTTAGGTAACGTTTTTATATTTTTACAAAAAGTATCAAGAGGTTTCGCTTTTGACTATAACACATGGAACAAATTCACACACCCACCCTTACGTTTTTTTGAATAGGTTGGTTTGAAATGTGTGTGTGGGTAGTGTAAAGTAATTGGCAAGTGTGAAACTTATGTGTGTGCGTTTAAATATTTCATGTTCTGAGTTTCTATAGAAACATGTTGATGTTCCATAAATCGAAAACTAGTTTCGTAAGAATTACAAGTAGTCGTGGCCGTATCTAGTTTTATAGCTCATTAATATACACTCCGTCTAGAATTTAGCTTATCATAAGTTTAAATACATTGGACTAAAATCATAAGGGTTAAGAGACAATTTGACAAGGTACGCTGAACTACCCCACCATGGTTCAGGCCTTGTCGTGGCGGTGGGGCTCAGTAGGCGACAAAAGAGCAGGGGACAAGGGGTGAAGATGCGAACCTCACCCCATTGTACTGTCCCTATGTTGGGAAGGGTTATTCTCTGGTGCGGGACAACGCCTCTGTGGAGGTGGCATCGGTCGCCCGACGGACTGACTAGCCGTCGAGGTGCCCTGTTTGCTGAACAGATCCGTGGTATCTCACCAAAGGTGGCATTGGTGGCACTCGCCGGGTTTTAGTGGGTAGAGCAGCGACCACTTACCAGCTTTCGGCCGCAGCGAGTTCCACATACCCGCCTGGGGAGACGTCCGCGGGATGCCTCAGAGCATTTCCCGGCATTAAAAAAAAGGTACGCTGAAGTCTCAACTAGTATCAATAAAAATTAAACGTATATACGATGTGCTAATTCAATATTACCTTTTAATTTATTTTCATTCGAAGTAATGTTAAGAGTAAATTATAAAAGACGTCTCAAAAATTTAAAGAAATCTATTTAACCGACTGTACACGTCGTAATGCTTAATAATTAGACATTAATATCATCAACTTTTTGTGGAGTGAATTACGTTGAAAACGTAAATTAATTTTATCGTCTAGCAATAATTACACGTTCCTAAGCGTTAGGGTTACAAAAGTTAATATTCAATTGGCAGCTGTATTAGATGAATTTCATTATGATTTCGATTCATACAACTCCTCCACTATTCATAGCTGTAAACAAAATGTCCAATTTTATGAATTTAATTGATTATTATTCAAAAAAGTTTGTGAAATGTCACGTTTAAGCTACAAGGTCAACTTAGGGACTAATTTTGAAGAGGTTCTTATGGCCGTTACTTTTTCAGAGTTGACAACCCTATGTGCAGGCAGCCATTGTGCCCAATTAAGGCGGGAATCAGAAATACTACGTGAAGCTACAACCGTGTGGGTGGTTTGGGCGTAGGTTAGGCACCTTGCGCGTGTAGGTGGTTGCATTTTCGCACTTTGGTTTCACTTTTTTCGGCCTTGACCGTTTAAAACGTATCATCACTCTGTCCATTAGATGTAGATCTTTCATCATCTATTCACTGCTAGTTACTGTCAGCTACTGCTGGAAGTTATAAATGTCGGTACATAGTACTATAATGTATGTGCTCTACTATTCCAGATAATACATGGAGTATAAAGCTCTTACAAACAGATCTGACACCTGCACATATACTCTTTGCATATATGAGACAAAAGAAAAAGAAGTAATAATGGGCGACGTTGACCATCATAACTTAGAGCAAGAGTCTATCGTGATGATGATGATGATCATAGTCATAAACTAATGAATCGTCTGAGAAAAATCTTACTCTAAACAATGATAAGCTCAATGTTATATGATATTATAGCACTATGTAGCCCACGAGTGTTATGTAACTCTGTTTATATACGTTGCAAGACTCATATTCACGCGGGGGCGAGATCAAAAGACTTGCGAGCAGTATAATGTATCCGGCCTGGCTTATCTACAGGATAGTTTACATTAATTATATTTAATATATTTAATCGTCAATACCAGTGTTTCCCATTTGGCGGGTCGCGACCCGGTACCGGACACGGAAAAAAATACCGGGTCGCACCATTGCCTCCTTATTTTAAGCAAATACTAGGAGAGCCTGACGAGACAAAAGTACTCCAGTAAAGACTGTATACAAGTTTATGTATTTTATTTGAAATTTAATCAATGTTGTGTTTTATATAGTCTAATATTTCAGGGGGTTAAAAAACTTGAGTGGGTCACAAGGAGGAATACGAAATTTACCGGGCCATTGCAGAAAAAGTTTGGGAAACACTGGTCTATACTATTTCAATAAAGAGGCAATGTTTGGCAAGTTTGGATGTAGGTCATTATCTTAGAAACTACTCATTGGACTTTAACTATATTTCAATATATAGCCTGACCAGAAATTTATAAACCCTGCGTGGTGTCGCCACTGTATCATTTTTACGTCAGCTTTTCGGAAACTTTCGGAAATTTTCCGCAATATGGCGAGGGATTTTGAGATTCTAGACTCATATTCAAAGAATATAATACCATTGACCTCTGTGGCTCAGTGGTTAGCGTGTTGGAGCTCAAGCTGGAGGTTGCGGGTACGAATCCCACCAGGGAACAAAAAGTTTTCTGTGTTCCTGGGTCATGGATGTACATTAAATATGTGTATTATTATAATACAAATCTTAAATACATATGTGTATAGTATAAAAGTATTAAATATATTTCCGTTGTCTGGTACCCGTAACACAAGTTATTCGAGAACTTACCACTAGACAAGATTGACTGGTGTAAAAGAGTCCATAGATATCAATATTATCACAAACATGAAGTCGTATTGGTAAATAAAAGTTCGGAATTCTTAGAGTTCACCCATGGAGGTCGCACAAAGAACCGTTAAATACTGACACCCATTTACGATTGTTCTCAGAAATAGTACTCCAATCGCTATACACTATATTATATTGAGTGTATTTTTGTTAACTGACTAGGACGAGAAGTATGTTTCGAACATTTCTTTAAGTATGTTTAAAGCTCGAAATATATGAAGGAATTTTCTAAGTACCTTAGCATTTTTTAAGAGCTTAATAAAGTCAATTAACGTTTAACTTTCAATCAAAAAAGTAAGTAAACAGATGGAATAATATATAAATAAACCCATCTATTAATTGCGTACAACCCAAGTGTAAGAAATCGAATTGGGCCGGTATGACCGGAATTGTACCTCTCGCTCACAAAATGCCGGTGACAACTGACAGCTATGCTGTCGCGTTTCGTGCGGTTTATTACAGTGGCCGGGGATATGGTAATAACGCATCTGCAATATCTCTGATTGTGCGGATTTCATGGGCGTCGATAGTCGCCAAAAGGCTTCGACTGCGCGTTTACCGTCTCATGCTAAAAAGAAGAGTAATAATAATTACCAAAGTTATTTAGATTTATATAATGAGACAGACGCATAACAAAGCAAAAGCTTTGTCAGACTTTTTTAATTCATTAGCCTTTTAGCTCGCGTAACTCTTATCTCATACACATACGCGGCTATGTTATAATTTGTATAATTACAGATTGTGAGTTGCAATTTACTTGCTGAATATAGTAGGCAGTAAAGTTCATTAGCCGATCTAGAAAAAATGTAGAACATGTTTGAGCCGCGTCATCTTGATTGTTTCTATGATGCATGTGTTGATCAGGCAATACTTATTTTGATTGACATGCATATTGAGCAAACACCTTTAAAATATGTTGTCAACACGCTGTTTGTTTTGCATCGACAGTATTGGAATACCAATGAAAATTGGCCGGCTTGGGAAAGAAATGTTGAATATTTCTTGATAGGCCATTTTTGTGATGTTAATATTGATGACAGACATTTGATATTTTCAGACGTGAAAATATAACAAATATCGGCAATAAGATTAATTCCTAAAAACTATTGAAAGGTAAATAAATGTTCATTAAAAATCTAGAAAATACTAATTAATATTTTTTTTTTATCACACACGGCCATCTGATCCCAAACTAGGCAGAGCCTGTTCTTGCTACCAGACAACCGATACATACATATACATATTATTATATTTCCAAATACATATCTAAATATTATAGATAAATTACACCCAGACACAGAACATTGATCCCTGCCACAAAATTACAAGCAATTTTCATAAGATGTAGAGTACTGGCTTGAAACTATTCTTAAAAACAAAACCCCAAATGTGTTTCTTCCTAGTACAGCCTAATCCACTTCAACCTAGTAACGTCTAGTAAATACATAATACGGAATAAATCAAACACATCTAATACACTCAAAAAGGAAACGAACAAGAACCTATTTATTTTTTACATGCATTCTACATTTTAGTAACGGTTCTGGGAGAAGCGACAGAGACGCGACTACAGGCGTCGTCATGAGAGGGAATGAGACGGAAATTTGTTTTTTGCTAGTTTTCGAAAGCTCAGATGCTGTGGAGCATTCGGGACCACAATATTTGGAATGAATTTTGGAAGCGTGATGTTCTAATCTAATACTCCATTATAATTACGCTTCTAGCACATTCTAGGGCGTTCCTATATAATTTAGGTTTTCTTTTAGTTATTATAGTTCAAAATGACGAAGAAATAGCCGTAGCAAATTAATTTGTAGACAATAAATGACTTTTTGTTGTTTATAATTAAATATTAAAATTTTATAAGTCGAGTAAAATAATTTGACTTCGAAGGATATTAAGAAAGTAATTATATCTTATTATATTATTTATTTAATAATTATTATATCTACGTCCAGCAGTGGACTCGTATTAGCTGAAGAAAAAAAAAAAAAAAAAAATATATATATATATATATATATATATATATATATATATAACTTCAAGGTAAAGCAATTTGTTGTGTTGTTTTTTTTGTTGCCTATGTTCAGCAGTGGATGGATGGATGATGATGATGATGATGATAGGAATTACAAAACGTTCTAGTGGTAACTAATATTTCGATAAAGAAGTGATATTATGAATACATTTCTGTATTATCAGACCATCCACGTAAACTATAAGCAAACCGGCAGTTACTTTGTCAATATCATTGTTACATTTTTTCGACAAGGTTTTCGACAGAAATTGTGGTAGTTATTTCATAAAATTGATTTTGTGTGCTTTAAATCTATTTTTTGGTTTCTATCTATATTCTATACAGATAAGTATAAGTATAAGATACAGATCTGTTTGTAATATTAAAATAACCACTTTTTACTAAATGCATATAAAATAGGATTTTTGTAAAAAAAATATGATCTTGGTATATGTACCATGTGGCGTGTATACATTTTAATATTACAAACAGATTTATTGATCAATTTAACAATTTTATTTGTCTGTTTAAGTTTATTAAAAAATATATATATACTAATGACTAAAACGCATGCAACTATTTTAATTCTTGTTAAAGTCAACGTGACAGGCTGTTAAATAAGTTGCGTAAGCGTGTTCAGATTATTCTAATTTTAATTTAAATACTGCGACTGCAACTACAAATAATTACATGACAAAGATTATGCATAAGATGGAGTTAGTTGTGCAGAATAATAATTACGTATAAGTCACGTATCCCAAATACCTTCAACATCATTTTCATGATTAATATTCTCCAATAGTATGCCAAATGGACTAATACATTTGTTTCTTTAACGCCGGGAAATGTAGTAAAAATGTAAGGCATCCCGCGGGGGAGTGGGTCTCCCCACGCGTGTATGTAGGACTCGCTGCGCCCGAAAGTTGACGCAACTCTACCCACTAAAACCCTGCGAGTGCCACCAATGCCGCCTTTGGTGATGTGTCCCGGATCTGATAAACAAACAGGGTACATCGACGGTTAGTCAGTCTCCCAAGGGACCGACGCCACCTCCACAGAGGGGTTGTCCCGCACCACACAACAACCCCTCCCAACGTCGGGACAGTACAATGGGTTGAGGTTCCCATCCTCGCCCCTTGCCCCCTGCTCTTTGGTTCTCTCTTCTCATAAGAGTGGTACAAAGAACCCCCTCGGCTCAATTAGCTTCGCCCAAGGTGCTGAGCACACCCTAGGCTACTAAGCCTCACCGCCACGTCAAGTCCTGAACCATGGTGGGGAAATGGTCTAATACCTTATTTATTATTAGGTATTCATTTGTTAATTAATTAAAAATAACTATTATAGTACTATTATATTAATTAATCCTTGCTATATTGTGATAAATGCTACGCTTTATTTACGATCTCTCCTATAAAGAAAAAGGGAATTCTCTACAAAATTTTATAATTTACAAGCTGAACCCGACAAACGTTGACCTACCCTTATCCAAAATAGATGCCCTTAGGGATAGATTATACAAACCTTGTCCTGACGATAACAGACACTACAAAAAAAGAATTATCTAATTTGGTGCAGTGGTTCTGAAGTTATGTGTGTACAGACATTTTTATTTATATAGATATGAGAATTTTCTTACGAGATAAGCATTTTCTAGTACATATATTTTAGTTTCATCCTCATCATCATCATTTTGTGTCCTCAATAAGCTTTACAAGTAAAGTACCTAAATTTTATATTTATCATAATAATAATAATCATCATCAGCCTCTATCCGTCCACTGCTAAACATAGGCGCCAAGCTCAATGAACGCCAAGATGGCCGACCCCTCGCCACTCGCATCTTTAAGTAGGTATATAAAATGTCTTTGCAATAAAACTTTTATAACTTTCATATCGATTACTGTAAAAAGATTACTGATATTAAAGAAATCACAAGAATTAATAATGAAATTCCCAGTCTTACCGTTAATATGGAAACGTTAAATATAAATGAACAACTTTTTGTTGTAGTTTCAATTCACCTCAATATACAGCAATTACAGACAGACAGAAGGTACGGACCGTTAGTGCATATAAAAACATGAACCTGTAATACTAGAAAACGGTATCACCTACCATAATTGGAGACGTCTAGATTCTCAGAACATATCCAGCTCAGACTTAGCCTCTTAAAAGTACTAACAAACGTTTGCCAGGATGTGGCATAGGCCCGATATTTGCAGAGAAAGGCTTTGATAATCTGATTTAATGAAATTACATAAATCACTTTTAAATACTTTTATGACGAAAGAAAACTTTGAAAATAGCATAACTCGATCTAAAATTTGCATTTTAGGTATCCTACTTGAATTTCCTTTTAATAAGCTACAAGCTATAATAATCAATTCTATTTAGAATATATATAAGAATCTAGGTGAATTGATGAGCTAAGGGACGCCCATAAAATACGTCACACGTCAAGGGGGTGGGGGTGTCGGCCGATGAAGTGTGACATTGTATGACATGGGGGTGCTCAAATGTGACCAGCTGTAACACGGACGGGGCCATGGTAGGAAAAATATGTTATTCGTGTGACGTATATAGATGGCTCTTTAATTGTCAGCGGAAGGATTAAAAACATTATTTGCTCCGTCGAGGTTAGAAAACATAATGATGATTTTGGGCTCATTCATTTCTGAGAGGCAACACTGAATTTCCAAGCTGAACATAGGTAATCCTATATTTTTACGTATTTTTTACTAATTTCCTTAATTACGATGCTAATAAGACGTGCTGTAATTTCATGATAAAAAATGTTATGATCAACTTTATGAAAGAAGTTTATATACCTAAGTAAGAAGGTTGATAGTACAATCAAAGTATGAACTATTATGTTTGTCAACATAATATGTATAATGTATGTAAAAACAGGTGGTTATTGTATTATTGTGATTTGTCACACGAATCGTTAGAGGTTAAGTGAAGTCACTTTCACTGACGAGTCGCATGCATAACGTCTTTGTTATTGAATTTGTGCGTGTAATACGACGCCGGTTCATGCTCCATAAGTTTTCCATGCGGTTACCCAAATTTTTCTTCATGAACGTATCTCATATGCTTCATATTTGCTTCTTATTTCTTTTGTCTGTATGTCACAGTTCATGCGGTGACTATGATGAAGATAGATAGAGTGAGGTAAAGATATTTGTTTATAACAGCTACAGAATTACCCATTGGGGAAAGAAGAGTAACGCATCTGCACAACCATACTACCGAGTCACCATGGCTCCGACTGTTAGGTTTCCTCCTTATGACATAAAAAAGAAAAAAAAAAGAATAGCAAAATGCGATAACCGATAAAAATATCCATGGCTACATTCATTCTATATCCACAGCAACAACATTAAACATACATAATATATGAAAGTATCTTTTTTTCGCGGGGATAACTCTTATAAAGTATCTATAGTGTCTAGTTTTAAGTTGACATTAAATCCCTATATAATTAACTAGCTGTTGCCTGCAGCTTCGCCCGCGTTACTCAACTCCTATATAATATCACAGCGTGATGTTATATAGCCTTCATTTTTCAAAGCGGACCAGTAGTTCCTGAGATTAGCGCGTTCAAACAAACAAACAAACTCTTCAGCTTTATAATATTTAGTATAGATTTGAATTATCAGACATAATTATGACTTAAAATGAATTGATAAGTTATTACTAATGATGAAATTTTTAATATTATCGTATTAGGTAATTACAAAATCTAAAGAATTAACAGTAAATAATGTAATTTAAATTAGACTTCAATTTTACAGTACTTGCATGCTATTGTGTAGCTAAAAGTGTTAGAACTAAGAAATGTTATTACATATAATATATGAACATCTATTGTACTACTTATAGAGAAAATAAATTATTGATTGATTGATAACAATGAAAGGCAATATCTGAACGAAGTTTTTAACCACTAAGTTACATTAAATGTATAAATCAACAGTATATTCCTTGACGTCTTGATACTTTTGAGACTCGCGAAGAATTCTCATTGAACAGCCCCCCCTTGGGAGCAGAACGTGAGAGCATCCAGCCACCAAGGCAAAAACCCGAGTATGAGAACTAAGGCATATATAACGGCATCTAATTGCCATCTATCGAAGACCTACATACGACAACTAGTCTTTTTATATTTGTTAAACCAAATTAAGCACGCCATCTTTGCTGTTTGTTAATATCGCATCATCATCATCATTAGCTCCTATCCTTCCACTGCTGAACATAGGCCTCCTACAATGAACGGCAAGACGACCCTCGCCACTCGCATCACTACATCACTCGCACTAATATCGCGTAAAAACAATTAATAAAAAAAATAAAAATTATCAATGCAAGAAAACGTATATGAATATAATTATAAAATGATCAATAATAGATGGAAATTATTAAGGTACATAATTCAGAAAAAATATATATTTGTTATTTAAAGGTAGCGGATAGTAATAATTGTTACCATCTTGTTTTTTTCTTCATAAAAGTTTACCCATTTTCCAGATAATAGTGCAAGATAACATTGGGCTTACCCGATATATTTTGGGCTAAGGTACTCGAAAAATTGATCGATCACATGAACGAATAATAAATGATCGTGGGCTAGCAAAAAGTAAAAATAAATAACATAGACTTAGACTTTGTATAGACAAATATTTCATTTTTATCAGAAAGAACAGAATTATCTGTAATCATTTGGTATTCTAGAAAAATATATCTTTATCAAAGATTTCACCTACACTTTTAAATATCTTTCCACGCTTAACTACTTGCCTATGGTGTCACTTTTACAAATAATTAACGGGAAAGCGGTGATTATTTTACTGGAAGCTTTTATATTACTGTAATAATAGCTCGTATAGTTATAAGATAACTTTGAATGATGCTAGGGTCATGCCAAATGAAACAAGGCATGACGCCCATGACGGTTAGCATTTACATAATCAGTACAGTCAGCGAAATAAAAGTATTACTCATTAATTCATTGCTACAAAAAATAATTACCTCATTACCTTACTTGATCATGACACTGTTCCTATTAACACGCTTTTATTAGCTTCACCTGTATCTATCTATGTATGTAACGGAATCTTTAACTTTAGTTTTATCCACTTTAAGACGTCAGATAGAATTGAAACCTTGCACACATTTCAAGGACAGATGAAAATACAATAATTTAATAAGTTTGTTCCAATATCCTGATCAGGATAATCAGTCAGTACCATACATCACTCGTATGGCTTTTAGTTATATAACAATAAAATGGATTAACAAAAAAAATATATTGTAAAAAAGCGTGGGGTGCTTTGTACTACGTTTTTACAAACTTTTCGAAATACCTACCGAAGAAATATTCATATCAATAAATATTGAGCACCTAACGCTTTTTTTACAATAATAATATGTTATTACATTTAATTCTTATAGTAGCTGTTGCCTAATGCCTGCAGCTTCGCCCGCGTTAACTTAGATTTACAGCCGTATACGAATTGATGTTGATTAATTTTATAGCCTAAGTTACTCCTTACAAGATTAACTATATGTAAGTGAAAGTCCTAGCATTATGTTCTCCATGCAAAGCGGGAGCGAGTCACTAGTTCCTTATAAAATCACCAATAGGTGACTCTTGTATCGTAAACATTCCCATGAAAATAAACAATTGTAATAAATTATTGATATTTGTATTTTGTATGCATATGACGACTATCTCAATCGTTTTTTTGTTCAATCACAAATAACAATTTAACACAATAGACTTGGAGCAATAATACTGCTGTAAATAAATCTAAGGAATCATTCAATACTTAATATATTCAAGATGCATTTCTTTCCACATCCCCCATTTTCAATATTTCAATGTATTATTAGTAATAAAATTTAATAATCTTAATAATAATTGGTGGTTCTATTTACTCAATGGTTCTGAGTTTCTGACACGTGACGGAAATTACAAAAAAAATATATATACACTTATGGTCACTAAGTACTTTTCTATATGATGATATGGAATGTAATTTCTAATGCTGTAGAGATTTGGAGAGCATAGTGTGTCTGAGAAAAAGCATGGATGAGTTATCACAGTTATACTATACAAATAAGTTAACACAAACAGCTATTAATTAAGTATAGGTGATCTCATCGCTATTTATCTTTAACGTTGGTCTATTTATCTATCTTAAACATTTAAATGATACAGACCTAAAGATATACGAATGTTCATAATAACTATTCATTGCTGATCCTAAAATAAGTAAAACAATCTAAATGCAAACCATATAGGGACTTTAACCCTACAATATCGTATTCCCAATGAGCACCATACAAGCTGGCCTGCGCGTGCGTTGAATTCCTAACCGGTTTACGGAGAATGGCATTTTCAAACACCGCTTAGCATATGCAGCCACAATTCATCTTATTCGAACGGTATAAAGTTGTTTTTCTCCATTGATAGATTTCACATCTGCTATCTACTAGCCAATCGCTTAAAGGTACGCGTATTCTTAAACCAGTAGACTAAATGTATTCATGCTGCAGATACAGCCTTATTGGGTAAGAGTTTGTTGGTACAACTGTAATGCCTTAGGTTTTTGCGATAAGTATTGAAGCTTATTGGAAACGAATTTGGTAATGGAAATAATGATTTCCATTGCAAATTTTACTAGCTATAAAATTAATGAAGAGCATGAAGAGCGAGCAAGATATATATGTATAAAAATAATTTCGTTCTACTGTTATACTTTTAAGCAATACAACAAGCTTTTTGCATGTAGAGTTTACGCCATTAAAGAGTTTCCCATTTTTGTAGAATATTTTTGTTGGCGTAGCGATCGTTCTAAAAAAAATACAAAATTATTGAATATACTATTGAATAATAATACTTATTGAAATTGTAGTGAGAATATGAATAATTAAAAGAAAAATTTTGAACGATTGAAGCTTGAACGATTGAATATATTATTGCATTAGCGTAAGATTTTACGCCATGTTACTTTATGGTATAGACAGACAGTCTCTTACGGTGAGCGAATATAATTACTTATTTATTCAAACACGCCACTCTAGCCTCAGACTCGAATTATGCCGTCAATCCTGGTTGCTTATGTATAATTTTATATGCCTTTTCAAGGCGAACGCGAAGATCATGCTATGATTTTTAAACGACTGTTTTTTATGATGGTTGGATAGGCAAACCTGCGACGCTGATCACTTACCATCATGTGGCGTCTGCCAGACGAGCCACATGATGGTCACCGTCGCCCATGAACATAAACAAGTTAACCTGGAACTAGCCTAGGCAACTCATAAGTTAATAGAAATTTTGAAGGTCAAAACGCCCTTCGAACTTTCATAATTGACCAAATATATACGAATTTTTGCCAAAAAAGTGTATTTATTATACGAGACCTTTTTCTACTATTATAGAACATTAAAACTATACTTGGATGAATTTCATGAAAAGGCTCCGATGACAATACCTAAATATTGAACTCCGTGACAAAAAGGACCCAGTTTTAAATAGTAGGCATTTACTTAATACTAAAATAAACATGTTAATATAAGCTTTTATAACTTCTCATACTAGTTTTACATTTAGACATCTTTCTCTTTTAAATAAAATCTTTTCATTTTGTAATTTTTTTTATTTCATTTGCGTGACATTATGTGTTTCATATTTTGGGTTTTAATAACACATATTTTTGAGTTAAATAAAACGTAAACAATCAATTAAAGTTGGTAACTTTGTGAGCACCGATATCTTTATACTAATAATACAACTAAATAAACTATAGTAGTTGTTTATAACTATTAAACTCGAGTATTTTAAAACGTATAATGTATTGTGGGAAATAACGCCCAGATGGAACTTGTTTTAATAAAAAGCTGGCGGTTTCCGCTTAAAAACATATTAGATGCTCTCTAGTAAGGTAAGATTAGGATTAAAAAATATAGGATTTATTTTATATTATTTATTTTATTTATTTAATACTAGTTGTTTGTTGACTTAAATTAACAGCAATCTGCTAATGATTACATTAAAGCCTACTAGTTTACGTAGCATTGTCTTTTTTTTTAATCGGATGAGTTTCATTCAAACTTACAAACATTACATCTTTATAATGCTAGTGGGTATCATCATCATCAGCCTTTATCCGTCCACTGCTGAACATAGGCCTCTCCCAATGAACACCAAGACGGCCGCTTCCTTGGTACTCGCATCCAACACGGACCGCATGGAGATCGTCTTCCCATCTGGTTAATGGCCGACCAACACTTCATCTACCTAAACTCGGCCTCCACTCTTGACCTTATTGGTCCATCGGCCATCCGTTCTCCAGAGTGTGACCAGTCCACTGCCCCTTCAATAAGCAATAGTATATGTCCTCATATTAAAAGATACGCTATGTTTAATAATAATATATTGTAATGTAGAACATAATTTTGCCACATTCAAAATTTATTTATAAGCTTTTATAAGTCGTATTCTTTTGATTTCATCCTCTTTGATGACAATTTTGAGAGAATTTGAGCATATTTCGGACAGAATTCGATTGAGCATAATAAGTGAGGGACCTGAATATAATATAATAATATATCATCATCATCAGCCTCTATCCGTCCACTGTTGAACATAGGCCTCTCTCAAAGAACGCCAAGCCGACCGATACCTCGCCATTCGCAACCAACACGGACAATAATGCATATATGATTATATAATTAAGACGCAAGGTTTTATAATTAACATCAGGATCAGATTTCTTTTTAACACTCAAATTGGTTTTGAAACAGTGAGATATGTAATAATTAATGATTACGTGAATTTACAAATAAAGTGCATTTTCATTACACGATTATAAAATTTTATCACCATTGACCATAAAACATCGTGCCAATGACCTTAAAATATCAAAATTATTCGTTCAAAATGACTTGGATTGGTATAATAATTATGTTAAAATTATATGCTAATAAAATATAATACGCTAGTAAGTATCTAAGTACGTTAAAATACTTAAAATACGCCGTGGTGTTCGTACTTCGTGCGAGCGCAACGCGTGACCGCGGTACATATTCTAATCAAGTTACTGTTTCAATGTCATCGTTTTTATCATCATGTCTGTCTGTCATCGGCCTGTCAACGCTATAAGACTTGTCACCAAAACTTAGCCTCAATCTTGTCACTTGTTTTTTATCATAAACAGTCTTGTTATCACTATTAACTTATCATTTCCAGCGATTGATATCTTATACTTATACGAAAATGGAGGTGGCAGGAAACTTGTCTAGATGTAGTAATGGCAGGTGGTTCACGGCGGTAATCAAATGGTGGCCTAGACTGGGTCAGAGAAGTCCAGCACGTCCTATGGCGGAGGCCTACGCTCATTAGTGGGCAATAACGAGCTGATGATGATGATGATGGCTATCGCACCTAGAAAGAGATCCTTCAAGCTAAATCCTATCTGTTCCTAAAAAGGGGATTGCTTACCACAGCTTATTCAATCTGATTAATGTATTGGTTGGGTTAGATTAGATCTAGTAAGATTTTAAGACTAAAGAACATTAGATTATACTTAAATATACTACTACAGTCATAAGGGTCGTGTAACACAGATCATACAACATTAATTTATTACAGAATAGTAGGAGGTTGTATAGAAAATATTTATCAAATACCACCAACTAACCACCATTTGCGTAATGTATAGACAAGACATTATTTTGTGTAGGGCGGAATTATACATTTTTTTTATTGGAAGTATTTTTGAATTCCAATATCAGTTAGTAGGAAAGACTAGAAAAGTCTCTTATACTAATAGAGAACATACAAGTTTTCAATTGAAAATTTTCTTTATGCCTTACTGTGAAGAATTGGTAAGACATTTTCTGAAACAGCAACACATGTGCGTGCGCGCAAGGAACATCATAAGATTACAGTACGTTGGCTCCTATTGAAGGCGTTGTTCTGGCTGGATGAATGAAAGTGCAGTGCAGTGAATTAAATGAACGTGTTTATAACAGAGATAGTGTTCGGAAATGGCCGACGGATATCCGTACTATGTACCTATACTCCCAATTGTTATATTGATTCACAAAACTTTTTAAAGGATCAGTGTAGTATGGAAAAATATGTAGAAGGAATTTAAAAAGTTCATTAAACGTTCCGCCATTCTTTTTTGCCATTTTGTGTTTGTCTAATAACTGCCATTAAGCAGTTCATACAACTCCGATCAAATTCATTCATCATCAATTTTTATGATGTTATCATCCTTAATTTACCCTAACTCTACAATTGTCTACAAAATTATTACCTATACTCATAAGTATAAAAGTAAAAACGAGAATTTACCGCGTTCAAACTATATTATTAATATCTTATAATGTTACTCATGTCTGCCATACGCCATTGTGGCGTAAAGGATGAACATCCTAATCACCCAATAATATTTTATTCCAAAAACGCAATGATAAAGTAGAGATACGTTTGCTTTACATTAAAAACACTTCGTAAACACCTCCCACGATTATAAAACATGATGATGATTAAACACAAATATTTCATTGAAATCAAATCTCGACGAATGCATTTTGATAAGAGAACAGTTATGGGTTCTAAGATCACCGTTCCCACAATTCGAATACCGTTACGTTTATGTGAATACGTACATATTTTAATTTTTAATTGATCGTTATTGAGTGTCTTGTATCGTGAAATATTCCTTCTGGACAAGGGTACAATTTAAAACGAAAAAGGATATGTCTACAGACAATATTAATACTTTTACTGAGCAAAAAGTAAACGCGCGGCTGAAAATGGATGTAGGCAAGATGGCGGATCCGATTCCCACGCATACGCAAGCGAGTGCGGGCATGTCGACCGCACATGTGCGGACTTATGCGAGAAAACTCGCTCGCTTATGGCTTTTTGTCTATTTTTTCTACATTAAATTTCGTATAATAAAATTAAACTACACTTAAGTTATTATGATGATATGGTCTTATAATTTTGGAATTACTAATTTATTCTTTAGAAAATAATACGTGGTGTTAGATATGTATCTAAATTCTAAGTTGTTAATTAACGAAATAAATAAAGCTCTAGAGTTTTTTTATTTTAAGAATCACGTCGATTTTTAAAAAAACAAGGCTATTGCTTTCTACGGAAACTTAAATCTTACTGAGCTTAAATTATTTGTTTTAATTATAATATATAATAGAATAAGGGCAAAAAGGAGTCAAATCGATTGATTTCATTTTGTCATTTCAATGTTTCTGAAATAGTTTTATCTCCGTCAGTATATCCATTAGCGACTTTAAAAATTAAAAGCCGTAGTTAGACTTTAAGATAGTCTATCTGTGTAAGTGTTGTCCAAAGAAAATGAATAATCGATTTCATTGTTCCATTATATCTTAAAGTCAAAGAACTTACTTATCAGGATAATAACTTACTGTATTTATTGTAATTATATTAAGGCACTTAGACCACGTCCTTAGTCCATTGTTTTATGAATATTATCTCGTTTGTAGACAATAATCAAATAATTTGCAGTCGCTATCTCGGATCGCATGTCCACTGTCAGAAGAATAATTATTCGTATTAGTCTTACTGTGCACTTGTGGTGCAACTGTCCAAATTATACATGATATCATTGTAGGGTTGCCAACTTTAAAATGGTTCCTCCCCGAATTTGATTTAGTTAAGTATAATAAAGCATTCATTCCAGATTGAAAAGTTACGTCATATATAACAAAGAATGAATTAAGGATATGTTTAAGATATCACCAAAATATTTTTATTCATTTTGTACATTTTTTTTCCTCTTAAATAAAAACAAACTCTCTTACATAGAAATTAATAATACACTAATAAATTATGAGATACCAAGAGACAATATTATAAATATTATCTTACTTATAGTAATATAATATAAATAATAATCTTATTTATAGTAATGTAATATAATATAAATAATACGAGATATGTATGCGATAATGGTTACTATTGATAAAAATCTATCACCAATGAAAAAATGAGACTGGCTTTGCTTCAAAATAAACGTAGCTACACTATATACTTGGTACCATGTTCGATCAAATTTATTCTCCGTATTATTACAATCTGATGGGGTTTGTTTATTGTTTCAGACAAAAAATAATCTCATGGATAGAGCACAAGGCGTGTACTCCGATAAAGAAAAAGTTATACACGTGGTACCCGCATATGTTACATGTTTGGTCTTAGATCAAGCATCTGTGATCGTGATACACCAACAAATAGATTTTAATATTCATTATCTGTAACATATTACTTACATTCGTGTAGACGCCGCCTAGAAAATGCCAGAGAGAAGCGCTAAGATGGAGCTTAAAATCCGACGATTTGTAAGAGACACGCGAGCAAGGATGTGCGTGAAGACGTTCGTGTCTTTTAAATTAGTCGGGTTTTAATATTAGGGTCAGCACCAATTGACCCTATGCAGCTGCTGCCCGAACAAACTGTTACCAATGTGCTTAAATATATATAAATAAGAAACAATTTTCTTGGTATTCGTTAGTTTTGAAATGCATTTTCTCAATAAACGGATTTAATCTTACATTTTGGACAAAATTGAAAACACTTACACGAACATTTTTAAAATAATGTGCAATTTGGGATATATTTGCTATTGTTTTGTTAAATTGATATACTTTTTACTTATTTTTGTACCACAAAAGTTCTGTAGGCTTTATAATAAAACATATAACCTACTCCTTTTTAGTAAGTCGTTTAAAAAACAAGAAAATTCACATTCGTCTGTTTCTGAATATGTATCTGATATGTATATAATAAATATATGTGATTTTAAATATCTACCGAGCCTATGTAGTACACCCAGTATCATTACTGGGGGCAATTTATTTTTTACGCTTGGTAGATATTTTATAAGTTGAATGATGACAAAATAATCATATGGCGAGATATATTTTTTCTTAACGAATATATTTCTTGAAGATATCATTAAGCGAGATTACGTTTTATTTATTACAGTGAACGTAATCAAGCAGTTTGTACACTTTTATTGCAATAGACGGTGTAAATTTATTTTCTAACAATGGTACTTTTGTAGTATTATAGCCTTGATAGTTTTAAACGTACAATGTTTTTTTCGGCCCTAATGCTTCACCAGATTAGTGTGAGCTGATTTGGCTCACTTATGGTTTGTTATAAGTGGGGGTTGCCAACCTTATAGTCATCGACCACACAGCCTCCTGGCGTCGGATTGGTTTCTGTGGCGGGACTGGGTCACATCACTGTCGGGTGGAATGGAACCTCAGGCGGTCTACGCCTACCGGGTGGGCTCATTGGCGTGAGGACCCGGCAAAAGGTGTCAGCGATACTGGGGCCCACTCCAGCGGTCAGAACAGCAGCGTCCGCCACTGGAGGTCTTGATGAGGGTTGTTACTTATAATGTTGATCAAGGTATCCGTCCTAGTTGGATGCTGGCTGGATTGAAAGATGCCTAGCATTGGCGGGAAAAAAGGTGATTGAAAAAGGTGGAAAAAGGTGAAAATGATTGATGATGAGAATGATTATAATAAAGGAGAAAGTAGAGGTATTGTGCGATTAGTTCTTAATTTTTTTCATAGATTATAACATTATTCCAACCACAATATGATAACTGTAGTTCAATTACACCTTTATAATAATAAAGATAAATATACCTAGGGCAAAACATTATACTTAAATTTGAAGCGATTTTTTATACAGAATTTAAACTTTTTACATGGTACCAATTTAATTGTTTACTGAAAAAGTTAATTATGTTTCCATTACTTTTTATCCTCGAAAATTTTTGGCCAAAAAGTATCTCGGACATTTTAATTGAAATATTTACAGTGTATCGAAATTCTAAATTGTTTCCATATTTAATGAAATTTTAAACAAAGCTTCGAATGCTTGATGCAATATCTATTCATAATTGATAAATTATAGGTCGTTCTAGAACAAGCTTTACATAAACCCCAGTTCACATATGTAATTTTCCTTATCATGACTTTGTCGTTTAATCGCAGAGTAATAAGTGGTTTTGCTTTTCCAAACTAACGATCATGTACATCAAGGTCAGGTGATTGGAAATTCCTTTTTAGTACCTTAGTTATTCAATGAATTTCTTGTAATCTTAAGTATATTGATCCGTGAGCGTAGAAAGGTTGTAATAATCGAATAACTGTTATCAAAGTGTCATTTTATTTTGTACAATTATAATGATCAATTATATCTATTGTTGATCGAACTTTTAATCCGAGATTTGATTTAACAATATTAATGCTTGGACATAGTGACGATTATTTTTTTATTTTATCAAAGAATAAAAAAATTGTCATTTTCAAGCAATATAAATATCGCAATATATTATCGTAGTATAAAAATGTGTGCAATATTTATATAATTTAATTAGTATTAAAAGTATCTGAAATCTTTATAAAATTAGTTTTAGAATTATCAAAGCATGAGAAAAATAATACCGTATTAATAAAAACAGATACATAGATTTTGAACAAAAATACAAGATGGAGTCCTTAACTGATATAACGGAGCTGGTACAACATCAATAACAGTAATCAATGTTTGAATCATCAGCTGCTCAATTGAAGTCACTCATGACTAACATCGCCAATTCGCGTGAGTCCAGCAATTGCTATTTATTTAATTTCTGTACTCCTATGGCTTTGTCTTAATAACGTGCCCGTGACCATCTAGATTCAAATCAACTATACAAGGCCTAAGGAGTGTGTCATATAGCAATCATAGAATTAGAAATCAAGAACACGCATTTGATTATGCATGCAGGAGTGATAGGAAATCAGTCAAAGGCGTTGGTAGCTATATTTTGCTAATTATTATATTTTTCCTATTTCATCGATATTTTATGTTGCTGGATAATTTAGAGATTATCACTATGCTGGTCCTTTCTCCAACCAAACTGCTTTCATGTATCAATAAAAAGCCAAACGTGCAGTGATTTATTCTCCTTTCATTTATTCTCATTTCTTAGCCAGGATCCACAGCGGTATCCATCAAATATGATACGAACCCAAAGATCCGATTCAGTCTTATTATCGCATATGCTTCAAGTAAAATATACAAAAGCATTTGAGTCCAGAGGCGGCCTAGCAATGGATTGGCGATGCCTTTATAATACTTGCGGCTAAGAACGGGAATAGACGAACTTAATAAATTAATTATAAATTGAATTTGAATTTCGTGATTTTTACCGTAGGCCCAATTTATATTGATAAATTAATTTATCGTCTTAAGCTTAGATTTTGTGTATGTACAACATTGCATAAAAGATTAGACTAAATGACTTTAATGGCGCCTGCACTGCCTCACTGAGGCAGTGTAAGCGCGAAAGTGTAGATGGTAGCGCTCACCCACCTCGGCCTGCCATTTTCATTTTATTATATATTTAATAGGCAGACCGAGAGGCCTTGGGCGAGCCAGCAAGTGCTCTCGAGCGAGAGCGTACAGCCTCTATAAAATTTAAGACAAAATTTGGTAGATAAGATCACAATTCAGCAAACTATGAAAACATTGACAATATTATCACAATAGATTTGCTTTGGCATCATTTTTCTGTTACAATCTTTTTTCTGCGATGGCGAACATTTGTGTCGTAATAAATTATTCATCATTTTTGCGAGATGCCAGTTGCAAATATTCACATTGCTCTATAAATTTATGATAAATAGACAAAGATCGATATTTTTTGCTGATTTGGAAAAAAATATCACTTACTCCAAATTACAATACAAACTTAGCAAATTTTAAAACTCAAATTGAGTTCATTAAAAAATCAGCTCTTTTTTGTCATGTTTTCACGAATTTAAGTTAAGAAGCAAGATTGTTGAGAAGCAAAATTATATTGACGTATATCCAATCCAATCTGCTTCTTTTGCTAAATAGATATTAAAAAAAAAATTGTTCACAAAATATATTACAAATGCTAATGTTGTTTGTTTGTTGCGTCTATACCACTAAATCGCTTTTAAAAATCATTTGACCAATGGAAACCTACATTATCAGCGAATAACATATTTTTATTCCCGTATTTCCACGGGAATGGGAACGATGCTACTATTTCGTGTATGTTTTACAGTTAAAAAAGAAATACTTAATATTAAGTCGAGTTTGTAAACATTTGTTAGTGCTTTTCATTAAAACCACAACGTTACTTTTAACAATACCACAATGTGATCCTGCATTTTATTATGTTACTTGGATAGCTAAACTGGCAGACGTGCCACCTGATGGTAAGACGTCGATGTCGCGCATGAACGTGAACTAGTTTACCTGGAACTAGCCCAGGTATTTTGTGTTGCCTATACTGGCTGACCGTTAATTATAAGGAATAGTCATATCTGTAGAGTATCCGAATAACAACAAAGGTACGTTTGTCCTAAATAATATCAAGTGTGTTTGATGATGTAATAGTCGAAAAGGTACAAAATATTTAAAATAAACTCATGAGGCCTACTCGCAGGGAGGCAGGCAAGCGAGACAACCACGAGTCAACATAATGGGGCCGTGTGCGAAGCTGCCTATAGCTGAATAGGCAAAAACACAACTAAACTTACGCTACTCTTTAACTATATAAAGATTATGATACTTCACTTTATCTTACCGAATAAATGTCGTAATGGTCAAAGGTAGAACTAATTTCGAAAAGTAAACAAATTTATCGCGACTTAATAAGATTTTTGGATCGGTCGTCTTGGCGTTTATTGAGGGATTCCCATGTTCAGCAGTTGACGGATAAAGGCTGATGATGATGACGATGAATAAGATTTTTCACCTTTCCGAAGTTTTTACTTCGCCGTTTACTAATCAATATACATTGTGATATAATGGATGATGACTTTAATGAGCAAACAAGACTATAATACATGTATGAACTGTAAAAACTCTAGTTGTTCCCAGCGATTTTACCAGCAATAAAATTTAAAAAAAATCTCTAACATGTATATATGACATAATATTCATTAAAAAAATCAGTTATCTATGAAATGTAAACAGAATTTTCGAATTGGACAAGTTCTGGAGGTTAGGGCGTTCAAATGAAATGTAATCTTAGTATTGATTTTAACATAATTAAATAAATCTATCTACATAGTCTGACTATAAATATTTACGGTAACAATTAAAATAAACAAAATATTACATTTGAATTTGGAATATGTCATTTTTATATGATTGTTTTTTGTGTTTTTCGCGGCAATATATTGAAAGCTCTTCTGTTGCTGACATAATAAGATTTGGCTGTCCAGTATTCGTATGAAAAAGGCGATCAAAGCAGTAACAGAATTCGAAGAAATGGGGGGGGGGGAGTGTTAGCTATATAGGAGTGACTGAGGCATATTTTTGTGAAAAAGGAATCAAAACATCGGCACAAGCATGGTCCTTTCAGCAATTTAGTTTAATTATGGTTAGTTTTAGATAGTATGGCTTGCTCTAAATGCCATAATAATTTGAAGTCCCTTAAACAATCTATACTATAGGCAGTAAAGAATTTTCCCATGGAAAGAGTGCGTGCTTTTATTGATAACTGGTATTACAGCCAATGAGGACACTTCGAATAAGATTTAAAATATATTTTTAATGGTTTTATAATGTAATGGAATAGTAATAAATGTTAGGTCCAATAGAAAAAATGTTGTTCTTAGTAACAATATTTAGGGAAGAATATGTATATGAATTCCAAAAATACGTATTTCCCTTATAAATCTCTATTGAATGTGACAGAAAAAATAACAGATTTCGCAGCTGGTAACCCTAATTTAATTATTTCGTCTTACTTTCTTATTTCGAATTTCATCCTTTCCTTCCTTTCATTTATTTTTTCACATCGGCCGTGATTCGACACAACAGGATATGAACTAACTTGACAGGTATAAACCGGAATAGCAAATATGCCAAAGTCCCAATAACAGTATGTGAAAGTCTGTAAGTTTGTTTGTCACTCGAAGATAGCTGGATAGATTTGCACGAATTTTGTACATTGATAGATCGTACTCAAGACTTTATATAAAATAGTTTAATCCTAATATTCCGTGGTAAAATCAATAAATTGATTGTTAAAGCGCTACTTCGGATATCATAGCTAAAGCTTTTAATTGATTTAACACCAAATTCATTACTAAATCCAAGAAGCCCCGGGAAGGTAGATATTTATATAAAAACATATAAAAACCTCCTCTCTTAATATTTTGAGGATTGTAAAAAGTCGAGGATTTCCATCGCGTCAGGATTTGCCAAAAACGATTAAAGTACACAAAGCACCAATACATCGATTATTATGTATTCTATTGAAATTGAAACAATGCTGGTCGTTCTAAGAAAAACAAACTAGCTCCCGTTACAAATTTCTTGAAAACTTCCTCGTTATGGCGTCGAGTTGATACATTAACCGAGCGATCGTCTCTAATATTTCATAATAATAAATCTCAATAATATCATTTACTGCTGGGATCAATTTCATGTTGATACATATTGGACAGCATTACAAGTATTGCGGGATCTTCCAGGTTATAATTTTAACATTTTCGGGAGGGCATGGAAAAGGTTTATTACATTTTTTTTTGGTTTTATCGATTTTCCTCTTACCATTTCTTTGGGAATCCATAAATTAAAAATAATATAGACACATGTTTAGTTAAAATATTGAGAATATGAGGCTTGGAAAGTATAATATAATCCTTTATACATTAAGAATAATTAATTAATTAATACATTAATAATTAATTAATTAATGCTAGATTAAGAGGATCTACACAGCAATCCTGAAGTATGCAGATTTTGTGACGTACTTATTCTTTCTGGAAGAGATCGACATTGACAATTAAGAACATGGTACCTACACAAAATCTAAGTCATATGATTTTAAGTTTTCAAGTTAATTTTGAAGGCAGGTTTCATGTTTTGTCTGTCTTGGCGTTCATTGAGGGAGGCCTATGTTCAACAGTGAACGAATAGAGGCTGATGATGATGATGATGAAAGGTTTTATGTGAATTATGGCTTTCGAATCTCCGTAGGATTGGGATCAATTCGAAGATTCGAAAGCCATCTATCCAGACAAAACCTATTTTTGAATTTGCTATGAATCTGTAAAAATACACTTGTCCACGCCCACGTTAGTTATAATTTACAACTGTCTTCGGAGTGATAATGATTATTTTTATAGCCTTTGTCACTCGGAGATAACGTAATTGTAGTGGTGAAAGAATTTTTTAAATCGGATGATTACTTTCGAAGGTTCTCCTACATCCAAACTTACAAACATTACTTAAAATGGTATAGTTTGTGTCTACTGTGATGTTTGGCACAAGTAACAAACATTTCTCTATCAAATCACTCTAGGGGACCAGGTCATTCGCTCACGCTAGGGGTACGCCAGATGGTTGCGAATACATGTGTTGATGTAGAGTAATTAATAAAACAAACATTTCATACTTTGCGCGTTTGTTGATTTTTTGCTTTGCTTCTTTTTCTTTTTTATTGCTTCCAACCGTGGCCTGGCTCTGTTATAAAACTCTATTAATTTCTTAATTAAAATCATAAAAGGTATGTTTTTATTAATGTTTGTGTGGTAATACGTACAAACGTTATTTTTGATAATCTTGTGAGTTCGTACTCGAAGCTCATAACATTTTTTTTTGATCATAGAGTTGTTTATTTTGCGTAATATTTGAAATAACAAAACAACATTTGAAATAACAAAAAATATATTCCAAAGTATGAAAATAAACCATATAATATGAATACATAAACAATATTATCATCGCATCGCCTTTTAATTCTACTTATATGTTAAACTAGTAAAGTAGTTACAAGAATAGAACGCGTCGGTACGCCAAAGTGTGTTTCCTGGCCCTTGTCCTTTATTAAAAATCGGCCAAGGCATCGGCCTTATTTTTTTAAACATTCATTTTATCTAAGACGACACGCAAACCATAAGGCGACACTGACACTTAGCGGAATATTTTAATATCAATATTGTAAATACTTTAGTCAGTCAGTTATTAAAAATGATAAATAACTGACTGACTAAAAAAAGTTAGCTGTCATGGGACGGCAGATGTGAATAATACTTCACGAAAGGTGGAATACAATGAAGAAATTAGAGTCGATTCAAGGCAATATATATTTGATAGAAGTATTACACTTCTTTAAACGACGAAAGGTAATTCGTAGTAAGGTAAAAATGATATGTACCTTTAATTTATTAATTGCAAGGATTATAAGATTCGTTTCATAAAGTTACTGATATGGAGACTCATGAGTAGGAGACGTTCCAGTTGGCTGGCGAAAGGCGTCACGGCCTGCAGAACTCCCCACTTCGTCATCTTCGTGAAAGCTCGGAAATCTTCGGTCGTCTTCGACTAGTTCCCAATTTTATCAACTGACTTCCCAACTGACTCAACTTATTAAGAGCTATTAGTGACGAGTGTTATAGTGATAGGTCATTATTGTTTTACACTATTACAATTGTATGACGCGAAGAGCATGTACCATTTGTTAAAATCTTTGTCGAAGATATTTGTTTTTTATGTACTACCAAACTTTATGATATGTATTATAATGATATAACGTAATGACGTTACGTGTGCTGTGAAAAATATTTATATTATGAACTTTAATATTTTTGCACTTATTATACGTAGAATTTTTCTTAAAAATCCTAATATACTTATTTTTTAACATATTATTTATCATTTTATATTATCAACAGCTCGATTTTATGTCTCTTTATATTCAAAATAGCTAAATAAAATTTAAAACTATACATCCAGCTATTTCAAATTAAATCAAATGGTAGGGTAATAAATAATAAATCATATGGTGTAAAAAATTAAACCAATATCTATTTTTATTTATTTATTATATTACAAAATGTTAATAATATAATTGTGAGGACCCTACACCTTTTCACAGATAGTTTGTTCTATGAAATTATATTCGATATACAAATGTTCACTGATTTATTTACTTGATTATTTATGCAAAATGATCTTTGTTAAATGACTGATGGGTGCGAGCCTGCTCGATCACCTTGATAACATCCAACGTATTGGTGTTATGAATCGCGCAGCTCGCGGAAACGTACTCGACGAGTTGCATCGTACCTGCTCGCGCGCGCAAAGATGATAAGTTAGTTGGTACTGATAAGATGATACAAGGATGATAAACATTCCCCACCATGGTGCAGGCCTTGACGTGGCGGTGGGGCTCAGTAGCCTAGGGTGAGCCCAGCACCTTGGGCGAAGCTAATTGAGCCGAGGGGGCTCTTTGTACCACCCTTATAAGAAGAGGGGACAAAAGAGCAAGGGGCAAGGGGCGAGGATGGGAACCTCGCCCCATTGTACTGTCCTGACGTTGGGAGGGGTTGTTCTGTGGTGCGGGACAGCCCCTCTGTGGAGGTGGGGTCGGTCCCTTGCGGGACTGACTAGCCGTCGAGGTGCCCTGTTAGCTTAACAGATCCGGGGCACCTCAACAAGGCGGCACTGGTGGCACTCGCCGGGTTTTAGTGGGTAGAGCTGCGTCCACTTACCATCTTTCGGGCGCAGCGAGTCCCACATACCCGCCTGGGGAGACCCACTCCCCAGACGGGATGCCTCAGAGCATTTCCCGGCTCCACTAAAACCCGGCGAGTGCCACCAATGCCACCTTTGGTGAGGTGCCCCGGATCTAATGAGCAAACAGGGCACCTTGACGGCTAGTCAGTCCCTCAGGAGACCGACGCCACCTCCACAAATGGGCGGTCCCGCACCACAGAACAACCCCTCCTAACGTCAGGACAGTACAGCAGTGAGCAGTGATCAGGACGGGTAAAGGCTGATGATGGTTTGATGAAATAATCTTGAGAATATTAAGGCGTTTGCTATGCGGCTTCTTGTAACCTATATTCTATACCGATAAAATTGAAGTGTCTGTTTGTAATTTCAAATTCACATCTTTTTACTAAATGAATATGAAAATATAAAATTTTTTTGCATCAAAAAAGCATTTTTTTTAATTTTTGGTTGTCTGTTTGTTTGTTCCGGCTAATCTCTGAAACGGTTGGACCGATTTAAACGGGACGATATTTTCTGAACAGTTCAACGGATTTCGATACGGTTTTCACATTCAGCTTTATAATATCTAATAATAACAATATTTATTTGGGCGAAATATGGTACAATTTAGGTCTAACATGATGTTCAGTAGTATCACATACTCTGTCGTTATCATTAGGTTATTTATTGTAGATATTTTTATCATAGAAGGCAGATAAAACTTTGTAAAACGCTAAAATTGATATATTTTTGAACGTTTAAGATTCACAATGCGAACAATAATGTTGTTCGTTTATCGAAGCCGCTAGTTGTAACATATTTTTATTATGTCATAGTCTGATAAACGTAAGGCGCCACAGCTATTTGCGACTGTGTCAACGTTTTATTTAGTCTGTATTGTTAGCTCGTCACTATAATAAGGCATAAATACGTACTATTGTTATTGCCACAAACAAATATTATTTCAAGTAAAAATTCGCTTTGCTCAATCGGACTGGGACGCAAATGCCCTTGATATAGATTAAATACTTTAATTTAGGACAGTACTAGCAGCGTCCCGCGGTTTCACCCTCGTAATCTCATTCCTTCCCATTCCAGGGTTAAATTATAGCCTATATATTATTCTGTTATATATGTTATATACAATTATACATATTGTAAAGTGTCATTAAAATCCTTTCAGTAGTATTTGCGTGAAAGAGCAATAAACTTACATCCATACATTCTTACAAACTTTCGCGTTTATAATATTAATTAGTCATGTTGGTAATGTCATGATAATTAAAATCTACTGTTAAGATTTTTAGTTCAGTGTATAATATACACGATGGATTTTTGAGGTTTGAGATTTTTGAGAGAGAGAGTAGGTAAGGGCAGGTACCTTAACAGTTATAATTACAGGAAAACGTTCCTAGAAGACCATCCATAACTTTTTAAGATATTCTGTACTTCATTCACAGCTTTTTGAGAAAATGTACGGTCAGCGAAAAAAATAGCCCACAAAAAACATTTTTATCGATCCTACTTCGTATGGGGATCAAAAGACTCTATTGGACCTATTAAGGTATGAGTAATAGAAATGTCAGAAAACACCAAAAACATTTTCCATACATTTTGTACTGAAAAACGTCAACTCGTAATATTCTTAATTGCCAAACAATCTTATTTTTCCTAAAAAAAAAGTGTTTTTTTTTTATTGACTTTAAAAAAGTTTGAAAGTAAATTTTGAACTAAATTAAAAACAAACTATTTTAAAATCTTTGAACTAAATTAGTAATTAAAAAAGAGAGGGAGAACTTGGTCTAAATGTGGCCAGACGCCTGATGATTATGATTACAAGTTGATAATACGCTCAGGTACGATATGTTTTTGTAATATGTATAAGATAATAATTACGTTGAGTATTAAAAATTAATGTTCTGTTACAACAGGGACCGCTTGTGTGGAATAAGAACACAATGTTGAATTATAATCAACCTTAACATGTTAAGAACAAGTTTTATTTTTAGTTATTCATTTGTATTAAATATATACACTTTTATATGCCTACTAGAGTTAATTGTAAAAATAATAAAACACTAAGGATAATGCTTATAAATAATGAGTCAATCATAATATTACTGAAAACATAATTGCTATAAATATGTTGTTTATTTTAATAAATTATCTTTATCAAAATACACCACTATGCATTCTCGAGATTACGAGTCTACTTATGACGGTGAGATAGAACTGAATATGAGACGAGATAACGACGGGATATCCAAGATAGGGTTACAAATATGAATGTCAACAATATAGGATGTCAATATTTTTATGTGAATGCTTATGTATAGGAAATAGGAATCATGGGTAAAATAATGACGATGCGGGAGATAAAGATGACAATAAATCATCAACTTCATTACAAAAAGAAAAATACCAATCGAATGGAGAACCTTTTTGTTGAAGTCGGGTAAAAAATACTTTAAACAACTACCTGAATTACGAAAAATATTCCTATCGATCTGGAACCGTGGAAAACTGGTATAAAATATGATATTGTGTTAGCTGATCATGATACTGTGAACATTATGATAATAGTTTAATTGGTCTGGCCATGGGATCCTCGCGAACTCGGTTACGAATACGTGGACTAAGCTAAATGGAATTTATGATGCTACGTGTTCCATAAATTGACGCATCTTAACAATATTCTGACCTCTCACCCAAAAAGACACGGACAATTTGAAAAATTGATTGAAATTTATGTATGTATAAAATTTATTTTTTACAATTAATATCCTCTTTTCATTTGTTTCTTTTGGTAGTTCATTAATGTGTGACTTTTCCTGACACAGCGCCAGTCAATATACTATCTGTCCTGCATTTATTATAGGGCAAAAATGAGCCGGCTGTCCAACAATGTACTTTTCAGTTAAATCGTCAATGTCAAATTCTCTTTCCATACCCCCGGTGTGACAGAGTTACAGCACATTGTCTATGAGCTCACTTTAATGTGCTTTTTGAAAAAACATTGTTATAGTACCCTTGAAGCGGGTCTTTGTTATAAAACCAACGTTATTAAACGATTAGATAGATATTTATCATTCTGGGAACCGAGTATAAATATCACGTGTACTAGTGCAACTGCCCATATAACCTTGCACTCATAGAACAGACTTAGCTGTGAAATTTACACTTAGGATTGTTAGTATCAACGGTGCACAGCAGTACAAGACGCGTTGAAAACAAGTCACGCGTCGGATTTTAATAATTTTTTTCGGAAAATTTATCTACAGCTTGGCAAAAAAGAGTGTGGAAAAAATGAGGGCGCCACTTTGACTTACGTATCATCATAATATGGGAAAACAGTAAGAGAATTTAATCAAATCGTCAATAATAAAAGTGAAACATTAAACTTTACTCAAAATACAGTATTTGTCGGCCAAGTATTGTCGTTATCATAGGTTTCCATTTAGTAAAATATTTAGTTCCACTTGTCACCACGTCATACTCTTTTTTTGCCAGGCTGTACTCATGTTTGTATGATTACGATTAAAAATTAATGACGAATGAATATCACAAATGTTTCTTATGAATGGGAAAATGCTAGTTATTGTTAAGGGTATAGCCTCCGTAGTGTAGAGCCGTATAATCGTAGCTCAAGGGTGCGTCGGTCTCCGCTTGTCTACTCGGGGCGTCATAATATGCTCGGTGACTCGACTAGTACGACGTGTTCGCAACACTAGAGTGACACCACATCCCTTACCCTAGTCAATTCTCTTATTATCTACTTAATATTATTATTTAATATAATATTATCTACTTTTTGAATTCTCTTTTTCGAATATGAATTAAGACGTACTCGTCAAGTGCCTTTTGTTTTATTTTTCACTTTTGAGGAATTCGAGAGTACTGCGCGACCCGAGTAAGAGTTCTGATCTTTATTAATTGCTTTTCTTAAATACACCAATATTTTGTTAAAATAGTTTTCAAATTAGTTATCCTCGGACCAAGACTATAGTGGTGTATTTTTTTGAGAAAGAAGTTGGCAACTTAAGCACATACTATTTGATTGATCCTTGAAAAAAGATCTTAATGTAAGGCTTACAAAATCTAATTACTGTGACGAAACTAAAATAGTGTTACAAATTATAAAAAAAAAAAAAATTTAAATACACTGAAAGTTATATATAATTTATTTTAAACCAAATAAAATGTTTCGCAATACCAGTTTTTCTAAGGACTGTTTTATCAAAATTTATAGTGGCAGTTTGTAAGACAGGTTTGCAAAGTAATGTACTTTATCATATCAACCTTTTTACATAAAAATAATTTGAAACTCACCTTCGAATTTCAAGAATATTCGTATTTAATTTAAATATGTAACTTCATATTTCTTTTGTACTTAAATATATTAAATATATAATAATCGTTGAATAAAAATGTGTATTTCCTTACCTAACTCGATCACTATCAAAAAATATTTACGATTAAATAAGGCATTAGATGAATATTAGAAGTCTAGTCAGACGTTGTGATGATAGAAGGGCAGAACAATGAAAAAATGCTAAGAACAAAATTTGACTCAGGGGAGCAACGTCCATGGGTCCAGAGTCCCGACATCAAACATTTGACGTTGACCATTTGACGTTTGGTGCTGATCGATTGGATTGCTAATTACCTCGCCTATGAATGAAAGAAAAAAGCTAAAATCATAAACAGTTTGTATCAACGATGCTGACACCTGCAACTGATTACGTACACGTACGTCTACAAACAAAAACTTAACGAACTCTCAAACAATATACCTAATTGTCTAAAATGCGCAATACTTAATGTTAATAAAATGATAACTTTAATTACATTGCAAAATGGTAAAGTAGAGGTCGAGTTATTTTGGTCTAATGTATCAAGGTTAGAGAAATACACTAAAGAATCTGGTTTTATGAATAAAATGTTTCTTCTAGTAGACAACGAACGGTCCACTTTGACTTTCCCGAAGGATATTCCTGAGATCAGAACATTCTAGACCAAATTGTCTAACTCCGTGTTTGTGTTTTTTAGCGATTTTATTAACAATTAAGGAAACAAAGCAAAACTGTAGTAGGTACACAAAGTTACGGCATTTATATGCAAAATTATATATATCAATGTAAACGCAAATAATTAATAATCCCAAATTAACATATACACCTACGAAAATTAAATATTTTACTTTCAGTAAAATAATACGTATGTAAACAGTACTACGGTCGTTAACGTATTATTATAACAAACGCGTATTCGACGAACAATAATGTCTAGAATTTTTTGTTGTTTTTGGCTCCTTACGATTTTAATTGTTTCTGAAGTAAATGATGATTTTGCGACGCAGTTGTAAAGTAGAACAATGAATCGCTTGCGTTACTTTGTCAACATAAAAAGAACAAACATTCATAGCAACGATAGTGAATTTAAAGAAATGACGAGAAAAAGTTTTTTTTATACATTCCATAGAGGTTGTATATTTATTCAGAATTTCGAAATAATTAGCAGAATAATACACGTACAATACAAAAAAATCTTTGTTTATCTTTGGTCAGTTTAGCTTTATGTATTACATAATATAAAAAAGGTTTATATCCTTCGTCAAATTATTTTAATCCTTCCTAAAATAATAACACACATTTAACGCGAACTTAACCGAAAAAACGAAATAATATATTAGTGTCATATATCTACTTCTTACATGGAACCAACAACAGAGCTGGTGCGGCTTGTGAAGCGGCTGAAAAAGCTAAAATATGTAAATACAGGGGTCTAGAGCCCGAATATGATTTTGTCCATTCGGTGTCGAGACCCTTGGTCCGTGGGGTCCTAGCGCTTTACGGCCTTTCAAGGAAATAACAAAAAGGTTAGTTAACATCACAGGAGACCGAAGAGCTGGCAGCTACCTCGGACAAAGAATTAGTCTAGCAATTCAAAGGGGGAACGCTGCCAGTATCTTCAGAACCTTGCCTAAAGGGACTCCTTTTTATTAATATACTTAAGTTATTATATTATATTTTTTAAGGTTTTTGGTTTTAGGTTCTTTGTAATTATAGCCAATATGTCTTCTTAGGTGAATATATGACAAGTTTTTTTTGGGATTTAACTGCTAAAGCAGAAGGCTCGATAATAATTAACTCATAAATGTTTTAAAATTACCAATAAAGATGAGTAATATATTTGTGTTTTATCCAACGGAATTTCGTGTTCCTACAACATCCGTTCCGTTATTTTAATAATATTATTTCAGTTGTAGGAAATTAGTCTCGATTACAAACTTGTAGTAATGACTTGTAAGCAACCTGAAACTAAGCGTGCGCAGGTTACGTACTATGATTTTTTTTATTATACCCTAATAATTCCTGAATGGTTTTGAAAGATCGATGTATCTTGTAGCCACCGCTAGAGAAGGCATTCTAACTCTTACGTTACGAGGTTCTTTTGATTTACATGTTGAGCAAACGATTGGTAATTAAATAAGTACTAAGTAATATAATAATATATAATATAATAATAATAATAAAAATTGCACTGGCATCGGTCCCTTAGGGGATTGACCGTCGCGGTGCCTTGTTGCTCAACAGATCCGGGGTACCTCACCGAAGGCGGCATCGGCCATCTTTCAATGAGTCCCACATACCCGCCTGGGTAGTCCCCCCTCCCCCGCGTGATGCCTAAGAATATTTCCTGGTGCATAAAAAGATAAATTAGGTGCACCAATAAT
Organism: Helleia helle; assembly: GCA_963853865.1. NCBI lineage: Eukaryota > Metazoa > Arthropoda > Insecta > Lepidoptera > Lycaenidae > Helleia > Helleia helle. The sequence goes on from OY971420.1 coordinate 16,349,009, forward strand.
TCTAGTGCCCGTCCTCTTTATGCCTGCCTTCTAGCCTGTCATATTGTAATCATATCTCACTCTAGTCACAAAGTTTAGCTCCATGTTTTGTTTATTACACTTTTACTAAGCCTTATTTGTCTCGAAACAAAATAATTTATCCACCAATTGCCCACTAGTTGCTTATGCGGGATCACACGATTCTTACGTCATCCAGAGCTAAGGGTGTGAAGATTCTTACGCCGCTTCCACACATGACGTCATATATGTATAAAATCTAATGTATTCATTGATATACATAAAAAGGCTTTTATCACTTTAAAATGTATTCAGGAAGTCGTTACCATTACTTTGGTATAAATTATCAAGATTATGATAACAGTGAGGTGAAAGTTGGAACCAGTTAATATAAAATGTGTCGCTAAAATTCAAGTGCCAGTCTGCGAATGATCGTATCACGACATTTCTTATCAATCTATGAAGTTATTATATAATAGAGAAACTTTTTGTGTAATATCAGTCGCGGTAAGACACGACAACTGATTGTAGCAGCGCTTATTTCAATCGTGCGCTATAGACAACGCATATTAGACCCTAAAAACCCCATCCAATAGAAGATCGCGGAACTGGTTTCCGAAATCATAATGAATGGGTAAAAGAATATACCTTTTTTAACTTCCGTTTTAGTTCCTTTTCGTTTATTATCTATTACGAATACTTGTAATACTAATAATTAGGTACCATTTTAAATATTGTGAAAATAGATATGTCTTAAAAATTGTGTAAATTACTGCTAAACTCGAGATCAGATTCAAGAGTTGCCAGAGAGAGGAAGGAGTATTTTTTTTTTCGAAATTTGCTATAGGCAGGATATATGAAATGTTGAAAAAAATCAATGGCAAAGGTAAGTGGCAACAGCGAGATATCCGCCCGGAATCGAACCTCACACAAAAACTTGGAACACTTGTGCACGTCTAAGCCCGGGATGTGCAACGGGGTGTCTTTTAACCTTTTTTTCACCATGTGCTCATGTTAGCTTCCGTTTCATTGAGCTGCCGGAACTGGGGTGAGTGCTTTACATTTTTTAATTGATGTCCCTTAGCTATCTACGTATGATGATAAAAATCATTAATGTTAAATTCACATGATTTTTTTTGTATAAGTTCTGTTATATTCGTATTTTAAGTATTAGTCAATATTAACGGTTATCATATAACATGAAAATCAATCAAAATATCACTTAACTTGGCGTTTAATGAAAGAGGCAAAGATTTTAAATTAGCACGGTTCTTTTAACTACTAAAACTAAACGGGATATTTATGTTTGTTGTTTTTTTAGTTTTATTTCGTGGAATAAATGTGAAAAACATGGTAAATATTCCGTTTTTAATAGTTCTAGTAGAGGCCGAAAGGGGCTGGTTAATGAAGATGATGATCACCTGTAATGGGAAGGCTATTTCTACCCTATACATAAATAAGCGAGGTGATTCTGGTTGCGGGCGGGTGTCGAAAAAGGGGGCGTAGGATGTGCCTCCGGAAACACCCCTGTGCTCGTGTCGGGCTTCAGGATGGACATCTGGCCCCATTGTGACACGACGTAGCGGCCGAGCAGTGCCCCCTTACGAGGAGTAGTCTGGCCTTCGCTGAGGCCAGCCTGTCGCTGAGGTGATCCTGTTGCCTGCAGATATGGGACCCTCAAAAAGCGGCTGAGGTGGTTTTAATTGCGGTATGGCACAACCAGGTGTAAATCCCACATAGTCAGGATCTACCCAAAGATCTAGGCTACATATAAAGGATTTACCTGTGATATAAAGAAAGGCTATTCCTATTAAACTATCGAAATAGTGCAACAAATGAATTGTTGAGCGAAATTTCGATGAATTAAGAACACCCGTTTCGATGTTGATTCTAAACAAGTAATTATCCTTTTCATCTTCAACTTCACGACGAATCCGCATACACTAGTTTTTCTATGATTTCTTTTCCGCTTAACTGTCAATTACGTTGTGCCTGTATTAAGAATATAATCGAGTCTAGTTCCAAATACGGTTCGAAGATAGCTTTTACATCTATAAGGGGAATCGCATAAGCCCATTTAGTAGAAAGTATAAATCTTGTCTGACTACACTTTGTATTACAGGCTTATGCGATTCGATTCCCCTTATATTCGTTTCTTCATAACTGTTTGTTGTAATATGCGGGAACACCGACTAAATATGCATCTCTTTCATTATAACATGAAACCGTAAGAATGCCAGTTTACCGAATGTGGTCTAACTGCACAAAATAATTTTGTATACCTTTCAATAAATATTTTGGATAAAAAATAAATCATTATATGTTCAAATGTAATATTTTCTGTACGGACAAGAGAATATAAATTATCTTGGACATCCAACTTTTGTACAACAATGAAAGAATCCAACACTAAGAAACACATCGTGTGTATGCACATACGTGGTTCTAAGCTTTACGTTACGAGCCTTTTCAAGAACCTTATTTACCTACTAATAGTTGAACATACCTACTAGAATCGAAAAAATATGGATTCACCGGAGAAATAAAACGTGGCGAGGAAACCTGACTGCCTGATGAGATGAGTATTCGAAGGTATGTGAACTTCATAATTCCGCATTGGACCGGCGCAAATGGCCTAACACCCTCATCGGCTGATTTCGAGTAGAAGACAATAAAGTAGACGATGAAGAAGAAAAGATAGATATACCCAACGACCTCCCTATATTAATAGAGTGCGGAAGATCCCGCTGCCAGGAGGCCGTGAGGCCTCGATGCAGCTTCCTCGAGCCCCTTACACCGTCTTAGAAGACTACACATCTATACTAATATTATAAAGCTGAAGAGTTTGTTTGAACGCGCTAATCTCAGAAACTACTGGTCCGATTTGAAAAGTTCTTTCAGTGTTAGACAGCCCATTTATCGAGGAAGGCTATATAACACGCTGTGACTTATAGGAGTCGAGTAACGCGGGCGAAGCTGCAGGCAACAACTAGTATAATATAAAGACAGTTATCGTTGTAAATAAAAATTGGGAAAAGTATAATATAACATACACTTTCCGTACCCTTAACCAGCGTCGACTAAAACGGTGAATAGAGTTAGACCAAGACATTAATGACATCTTATGAGTAATCTGAATGTACAATATAGTAGATTGATACCCTTGTAACATACACTTTGCAAACAAACATATATGCCATGCGATAATCTATGCGATATAATAGATAATATTTGGCTTCATAACGTCTAGGTGCATTTTATTATGATAAGACAAGTCATGAAAAGTTTTCTTTATGCATTTTTTTATGAAACCTACGTTCATTTGTGACGACCTCTGTGGCTCAGTGGTAAGCGCGTTGGCGCTCAAGCCGGAGGTTGCGGATTCGAATCCCGCCAGGGAACAAAAAAAAAATCTGTGTTCCTGGGTCATGGATGTGTATTAAATATGTGTATTATATAATAAAAATCTTAAATATATGTATAGTATAAAATTATTAAATATATTTCCGTTGTCTGGTACCCGTAACACAAGTTCTTCGAGAACTCACCACGGGACGGGATATTATATATATTATATTTGTTAACGTTTTCTTCGTAAGGACCATCTAGCTCCATGTTTGAAGTTGCCTCTGAAGGTAATTGTCCATCGAAACAGACAATCCAGAAGCAACGTTTGGAGTTAGGTCTTGTTAGCCTTTTTATATGTGTGTATGTTTTAGATTCCTTTCTTATAAACATTAATATTATTACTTTAAAATGTGAAATGAGCGATATATCTTATATATATGATTATGTTACAACTTGCGTGTTGAAAATTGGGGAACCACAAAATAACATTTTAAAGTAGAGACATTGAGTTTTTTTTAAGTAAGTGTAGACACATCTACCTAATAAAGAACTATAGTCCTTTCAGGGAAATGTTTTAAATAAAAAAAATTGTAAAGAAGGTTATACCTTTTACATAGACATAAACAATATTTAACAAATTTTCTCTAATTTGTTCGTTAGTAGCCGATTTTCTTCGACAATAGAAAATAAGTTAAAATTAGTAACTGTTTCACGCAAGACTCAAACGACTCATGAGCGATATATAAAATATGTTTTCCTCGACCTAACATCAACTTTAGCATTTGCTGTGATATCATCATTAGGCATATTAACGATTACGTACGACAGGATGTTACTAGATATTAATATTTAAGATCACATTTCCGCCATTTCTCGTTTCTAAAACCTACTTCGCTCGTGTAAACTGGTCTTCTATGAAAGTTGTCTAGCTTCGCTTAGTGAGTTCCCTGCATTGAGATGTATTTTCCAAGTTTTATATATTTTTTTAATAGTGTGAAAAACATTATAGATCTACATTAGATTATAAATAATATATATAATAAATAAATAAATACAGAGTATTTAATGTTTTTCCTCTAGGTGTATGGGCTAAATCGATTGATTTATATGTGTCAATCCAGCATTTTTACAAATGATACATCAACAATCCATAATTGTCGCATATCAGATTTCTTTTAAAATCCCGATTTTATCGCAAATTTTTCTCCGCAATCTACATATATATTTTTAAAACGATGAGCCCGATATAAGCTTCAAGCACACGTCTTTTTTAAAAGCTTTTTCACTTCTAATCTTTGTATATCTATGGCTTTGAATGGCGTTTAAGGAAAGAAACATTTGTAGTAAAGAATTACATCAATGAATACAATACATTAGTCATAAAATTACAATAATAACAAACATACAAGGATTATTCATACTGTACCTTACAGCGACCAAAGCTTATCTGTTTATATGATGCATTATTAGCATTTGTGTAATTAAGTGCTATAAATAATCATTATATTTGTACACGGATTTATGGCAACCACAAATACAAAATATTCAAGAAAAGTGTTTGTCAAAATATATTACAAAATAATTAATTTTAAAGTTTGTCTAATTTCTAAAATTTTCTGTACATACATGTAAGGTCAAACCACTTAAATATGATTTTTTTAAGTACTGTAAGTATTTTTTTACATACTTCATAACTTAATCAAGCCAATAGGAATCTTCGGCAAGCGTAAAATTATGGTTTTGAATTTTTCCACCCGACATAATTAGTTATAGTAGAACAGACAAACATATAAACGTATGTTTTAAAACACAGTTAATGCACAGAAAATAATTCAAGACAGTCTTGAACAAAGAGCCTTCGACCTCTCAAAGAGACTCAACATTTTTAGCGTTACTAAATAAAAAAAAATATAATTCCTTCTAGGTTGAGCAGTTATAAAAATCGCAAGCAATATATTATAGCAATTTATATATATTTTGTGGTAGTGTATGAATATTTTGTGGTAATATATGAATATTTTGTGGTAGTATATGAATATTTTGTGGTAATGTATGAATAATTTGTGGTAGTATATGAATATTTTGTGGTAATATATGAATATTTTGTAGTAATATATAAATATGATCCGGTAATGTATAAAATATTTGAATCTACTGGCTTTAGTTGTGGAACGGCTGGTCCAGACCAGTTTCAACCAGATCATTTAAATTCTATAGAATTCGGAATAACATATCAACTTCAATTATATTATGTTCAATATGATTAAAATATATAGGTTCTATAATATACATGTATATATAGGCTTTTTATGGGTTAAGGACTCCAAGTTTTGATACCTCGCTCTGTATCCGACATACGTACATTTTTTTTCAGCCAATACGAGTCCACTGCTGGACGTAGGCCATGGACATACGTACATAGATAGAGTAAATATTTTTCTATTTTTATTAAAAGTTTTAGTTTAAAAAATATAGAAAAGGCATATTAAATATACATAGGTTTTAAGTTTGTAACAATAATAGATTATATCAATACTATATTCATTAATGTAACGACCTCTGTGGCTCAGTGGTAAGCGCGTTGGCGCTCAAGCCCGGAGGTTGCGGGTTCGAATCCTGCCAGGGAACAAAAATATTTTCTGTGTTCCTGGGTCATGGATGTGTATTAAATATGTGTATTATATAATAAAAATCTTAAATATATGTATAGTATAAAAGTATTAAATATATTTCCGTTGCCTGGTACCCACCCGTAACACAAGTTCCTCGAGAACTTACCACGGGACCAGATTGACGTGGTGTGAAAGCGTCCATAGTTATTATTATTATTAATGTAAAGGATTAAAATAAGCAATTTAAAGTTCGCTGTGACGAATTTGTGAAATTTATTTTCTACCAAACGAAACTCATTGTTTACAAATTCACAAAAGTTTCGAATAATATGAGCCGTGTCACAGCACATTCTAAATACAGTTAATTACCGTCAAGGCAATTTAAACAGTAAAATAAAAATTTGCACTTAGAAAAATTGTTTTGGTTCAAATCGGTGGCATAAACCGCATAAAACTTACCTCTTTCTTGGAATTCAGCTGTGCAGCTGGTAGCCGCGAGGATAACCAACAGTGTCACTTTTATCATTGTCACCACATCAGCGGAACATGCTAATATCGTCACAGTTTTGGGAACACAACATTTGAGACACGCGGTCCGTATCGCACGTCAGCTCCGCTCGCAACCACAACTTGTATGACGGGAATGTAACTTCGGAGGCGCGTACGCACCGCTTTGTCGCTACATAGAGCATTAAACAGAAACGAATTGCTTATATTTTACCTATCTAATGAGGCTTTGATTTATTTCAAGGTGCGGACTATTTCATATTCAATCATTTGTAATAAATATTTATTTAAAAATGGCTAAAATAACATGATACATTTTTTATATTCAATTTACGTCATTTTATATTCACTGATTATTATGGTTCACTATACGACGCATAATACAAATAAAATCCTTATAGTATTCATGTAACCTTTTTATAATTTCAATAGAAAATCTCATAAGTCGTAGTCTAAATAGTCATTTTGTATTCATTGTTTAACCATAAATGTATGTAAGTGGAGTCTGCTATATTTAATCTTTGATGGCACAGTAGCGGTTGTCTGAGGCTATATCGTGGTTCGACGTTCGCGCAGGTAAGCCTTCGGGGCCCGGGGCCGTGGGCGGGGGGTGCGGGGAGAGTGCGGGCGGCGGGGGATGCTCAATGCACTTGCCCGGGATGAAAGGAGACATTCATTCACGCTCTATGCTGGCCTTTCGATCTACACAATAGATCTCGGCACTGCCACGTGCATCGTATTTTATTGGACATTTTCTCAGGATATATTCTCATGCACACATATAACTCTCGTATAAGTTTCATGCAGTTATTTCGTAGTGCACGGGATTTAAAATTGCTATTCTGAGTAAGAGGCTTGGCAATTGCAGAGTGTTGGATAATATTTGTACAGCGGTCTATCAACTTTTCTCCTTATATTTATTATTACATTAATTGATTACTAATTATACCTGAACTATGTATCTCTTTCACTGATTGTTTTCGATAGCTTTAATCACAAAAAAAAATTACGTAAATGAAATAATATCAATAAACTCTAAACATCCCACATATCCCTAAACCTTGAATCCATCTTGGATGATATTAAATACGAGAATGTTTTAGTAAGTAAATAGTAAGAGGTAGTACCATGCAGTAAGAGGTAGTGCCATGCTGCATTGCAACCGAACTGGGCCGACACGACCGGGGTGGTACCTCTCGCTCAAATAACACCGGCGTCAAGTGACAGCTATGCTGTCGCGTTTCGTGCGGCTTGTGAGTTTCCGGTGGCCCATTGGGGGGATTGGGATAAGGAGGGTAGCGCATCTGCGTGACCTTGGTTGTGTGGATGTGTATGGGCGTGAGGCTCCGACTGCTCGTTTGCCCCTGATCACATAAAAAAACGCGACTTGTATTATCTCTGTGTTTATACATAATATTGTCAGAAATATTCATGGGATAACATTTGTCATAGAGTAAGTACTGAAGTAAGAAGAACTCTCTCATATGAGAGAAAAATTGGAAGTGTCTATTTAAGCTGTAAATAACTGATGCTGATGTTAGTCTAGGGTTGGCGATCTGAAATCGATTAATCGAAGAATCGATTCCACGGACCAAATAAATAGATTTTTTAAATCGATATGTTGTACTGAATCGATGCAGTAAATCGATATTTTACCCTTGAAAATCGACATTCGACTTTTTCTATTCCGGAGAAGTGTAAAATCGACTTATACAATTCATTCGTGTTACCTATAGCGTGATCTAGAAAACGTTAGTCAAAAGTACAGCGACGTCTATTAGCTAACAGTAACAACTAAATAAGACAAGCTATAATAGTCTATATAATATCATAAATAACAGACAGCAGACATAACACAACAGGATAATTTATTGTAGAAAAAAAAAATTATAATTATTGCCGTTATTTGCCATCACTACTGATTATGATTAAATCCCAGTAGACTTGACAGATTGTTGTTTTTAAAAAGCTTAGATTAATATGAAGCATTGGGAAAATGGGAACTATTAAGCTATAATATTATCAATTTTCTTAACTTTTTAATGTAACAAATACATTTAGAAAATAAATGTCTTCTTTTATTTATACCTGATCTGATATTTTGATATGGTAATAAAAATAATTTTTATTATCGATTTCCCTGAACTGAAAAATCCCTGATTTTACTGATAAGAGATACCAGAGATTGTTTATTATGGTATCATTCTTGTTTTTCATAAAATGAATTTATATTTACATTGTAAATACAAATTTGAAAAAAAATCGATTTTTTCGAAATCGATCTTTCAGACCTCGATTTTTTTATGCATCGATTCATCATGTTACGATTCGAATCGATTCAAAAATCGATCTTCTTTGGAAAGAATCGTCATCCCTAGATGTTACAAAACGAGTATGTTATAGAGTCGCAGTTTCGAAGAATTTTTATGTGTGTGTGACATACATTTAAAAATGTACACTTTTAGCACAGTGGTGCCACCTGTATTTAACGCTTTTCGACTGTCATTTTTCATACATAGGCATTCCGAACTTCTATAATCCATGGTATTTGTCTTCAGTATTCCCCTTGTCTATGCTATTTCACATGGAGCACAGTCTTTATAGGCAGCTGTTTTAACCCACCCTAGGCGATCGTTTTAGGTCAATGATTTACATTTTAAATGAAATAAGCTAATTAGGCCAAAATTAAAATAAAAGGATATATAAATTAATAAATTCCTGTTCAATATCATTTAGTATGTTACGATATCTATATAATTAACATACATATCACATTATAACCTGTAGGCGTTATCAAATATATTTATGTAACTATTTTGTGAGATAGGGAAGTTGTATCTGCAATGTTTCAAGCGGTGTCTTACTTTGCTTTACAATGCTACAAAACAAAAGATGGCGGTCCATTTATTAACATAGAATGTTTTAGTTAAGGACTCCTTGTATTATTTATACTTTATACAACTTTTAACATACAATTTGATTCGTAGAGTTGAGAGTAGTTTATATTAATTTATACAAAATAAATCGTGTTCTATTTTATACGTAAACTAGCCTTGAGGGAATGAATACTTGATTCCTCCAAGAAACTAGCTGAATCGTCTAAGTGTAACCATATTTTTATACATTTCTAAAACGATTTAAAACGAGATATTTACCATTATATGACCATGTTTTCGTGGAAAATTAAAATATTATATTTATTCATATTTACTTAACCCTGCAAGATTAAACATAATCTACGTGTCTTAAATTAAAAAGACTGTAATAATTAGTTAAATTTAATAAAAATCCTCTAAGCCACTTCGAAGTTTTTACTACGAAAAATTTTCAGATAGACATACATACAAAAATTCAAGAACTATAAATAATAACTTAGGATTAGGTATCGAATAAATCATAGTTTTCAATTAATATTTGTTATTGATGTTGAAATCACAGAAACATTGCTAAATGAATTTAATTTATGTATATAAATTTCTCTTAACTCTTTTTAACTTTATTTTTATGTTAGTTGGATAGAAATAGGGGCGGACGTGCCACCTGAGGGTACCTAAGTGGTCGACGTCGCCCATGAACATAAGCTAGTTTACCAGAAACGAGCCCAGGCAACTCATATATGTGTTGCGTATCCTGAAACATTAAAAGTTGCGTCAGGTGGCGTCTCGGTGCCAGTAATTACGCTGCCTGTCTTGCCCTTCTCTCCAAAACACAGTGAACCTGTTTCATGGGAGAAACAAGCAAGATGGTGGTACCCTTGCAGCCGGGAGCGCGGCGTAGCGCATCTTTTGCTAAGTTAATTGATCACTGGGTCTTTGCATTGGTGTGATCTAAGTATCTACTCATGTATGCTATGTAAATTAGTTATTTTTTAAACAAATGAAGAAAATTTGACAATATTTTTGGGCATGCTGTATCCTTTAACTTTATTCTTAAGGCGCGGCTCCATTGCTGCGCACGCAGAGGCTACGCAAGAAAATGTTAATGAATGTGTAGCGTGTCCGTGGGTTGCAGTAGAAACATCACATACATTTTCTTGAAAAGCAACTTGACAAGCGTGCGTAGCCTTTCCATGCGCCGCCACGGTGAAGCCGCCCCCTTATTTTGTCTTTAAAACATATTATATTAAAATATCGAGCTCTGCAAAATAAAAGTGAAAACCATGATTTTCTTTTATAATCTTTATTAAAATAGGAGTTTTCTTCCAATAAGGCACGTCAACTTCATTATGCCTACTCTAATAAATACACAAAATACTATTAAAAACGTGTTATAAAATCACTTGAACGGTAGAATAAGGTAAACTTTGCTGAAACATACTTAGTTTAAATCATGTTTAAAAAGTATAATGGAATGTCATCATACGATAATGTCAAATATGAAATATGTCATTCTTTCACATTACCTTCTCAGTATTGTCTCAGTATTGTTTATTTGTGTTAGAATATTATCAAAGACCGGCTTCAGCGACTCTACTTTGCACTATTTGTAATCGACATCCGGATTTATTTGATACTAGGTCCCGTTCCCGTGGGATTTTTAGGATAAAAACTATTTTTTATCCTACTTTAAGTTCCACAGTATCTTCATATCAAATTTCACACAAATCTGTGCCGTGGTTTAGAAGATAGACAGTCCCGGGGTCTAACGCGCATAGTTCCCATTCCCGTGGGATTTTCAGGATAAGATTTATTTTAAATCCTACGTTAATTTTCAAAGTATCTTGATATCAAATTTCACCCAAATCTGTTCCGTTCAGAAGATAGATAGTACCGGGGTTTTAGCCGCATAAATCCCGTTTCAAGCTATCTTTGTGCCAAATTTCATCCAAATCTGTTCAGCGGCTTAGGCACGAAGGAGAGACATACAGACAGACAGACAGACAGACAGACAGAGTTACTTTCGCATTTATAATATTAGTAAGGATTCTCATTGGTGACAATGAGTTGGTATGCATTTATGTAGCAATATTAAGGGAAAGCTTTCTTATTAATAAAATTTAAGTACTAAATAATAGACAACATTTTATTTGAGGCAATCATGGGGCGATCTGATGACACGGATATAAGTTTCTTTTTTGACGTGACAACGTCTTATAATTCGATGGCGCCGGCTGCAAGAACGAAAAAACATGACGCAGGCGGCGTTACCTCGCTCTGAGGCGTTCCATTTTCTTATGACGTTGTCACGTTCAACTATCGTCAGTAAACCGACTTTACAGACAACCGATTTTTTTTATATTTACGAGCTTCTTTGGCACTCATCTATGTTATTATATAGCTTGATATATTTCCACTATGATTGATAGAATTATCACAAAACACTTAGATAATAAATTTATTGTCATGCTAGGTGCTATACAAAATATTTTTTATAGTACCTTATAGTTATCAACAAAGTAGCCTATTGAACATTAATTGAATGTAACACCATCCCCACCATGGTTCAAACCTTGTCGTGGCGATGGGGCTAAGGTAAACTCGCAGCAGAGGGAGCTGCACTTTGTACCCCACATCTTTTCGTTCTTATAAAAGAAGAACGGGGTTAAGGGGCGAGAATGGGAAGCTCACCCCATTGCACTGTCCCGACGTTGGGACGGGTTGTTCTGTGGTGCGGGACAACTCCTCTGCGGAGATGGCGTCGATCCCGTCCTTTAGAGAACTGATAAGCCGTCGATATGCTCTGTCGCTCAACAGATCCAGGGCACCTCATCAAAGGCGGCATTGGTGGCACTCGCCGATTTTTAATGGGTAGAGCTGCATCCACCTTACCATGTTTCGGGTGCAGCGGGTCCCACTGTATACCGCCTGGGTGTCCCCCTCCCCCGCGGATGCCGTAGAATATGTCCCGCCGCAAAGGAAATAAAACCTGGCAGCTTGATACATAAGATTTGTAGTTTAAGCTATTTTTTTTGTTATAGCAAGGAAATGCTTGTTACGCATGTAGCCAGGATCTCCTGTAGATCCTGACCTTGTATGGGACTCGCACCTGGGAGGGCCCTACCCGTAAAATTAAACCACAACGACCACCTTCAGCCGCATTTTGGGAGTCCTGGAGCTGCAGGCGACAGGATCTGCACCTGAGCGACAGGCTAGCCCCGGTAAAGGCCAGACTACTCCTCGCAAGGGGGGGCGACCGCCCATCCTTAAGCCCGACACGAGCACAGGGGCGTTATTGGAGGCACATTAAGTAGCGCCTCGCAGAAAGAGACCGTCGCAGTCCAGGACGCGTCATCCCGGAGCATCGCGGTGATGACGCTCGGCAGAAACAAGTCTCGAGTCTGATGATCGATGTCAGATCACGACGCAGTGCCACCCATGTCGGGCACACTTCGTGGGTGTGGTGGGACGAGTCTATATTCTATTAATTCTAACTTTCTGGTTGGGATACTACTCATCCTTCTCTTTTTTTTAAATAGGATTCTCTTCTTTTGAAATGAAATTGACACAAGATGAAAATTAACACCTTTACACACACGATTCACTACCTATATGCGTATAATAAACTAGCTGTTGCCCGCAGTTTCGCCCGCTTTAACTTAGATTTGCAGCCGTCTCCGCATTGATGATGTTATTTTTATGGCCTAAGTTACTCCTTATAACATCAGCTATCTGTTAGTGGAAGTTCCATCAATTAGTGACCCCCAGAGATTAGCCGGAACAAACAGACAGACGGACAGACAAAAATTTTAATAAATGCTATTTTGGTATAAGTACCGTGTACCTATACGTATGCATTCAATAAAAAGCGGTTATTTTAATATTACATACAAACAGACCCTCCAATTTTATTTATCTGTAAGTGTGGATAGATGAGTCATTTAATATACGTATAAGTATTAATCGGAATATTAGAAGCTTTCGCTGTAATAATATAAATAATTCTGTGACCTCCTCACCTTCGTTTTAGCTTGCGATTAATTTGACATTTAATTTTATCATCAGATATGCAACACCAATTAAAAATGTCTACTTTTTATCTTGATTACCAAAGTAATACATTGCAATAGACGTCTAAACTAGTTTGACATCCGAAACCTCCACGGTATGACACCGTCTACTTACAAAATAAGAGAAAAACATTATAAGTATGTGACCTATGACCTTTCACTTCCGTTGGCTTTGAAACATTGCGCACATGTTTAAAATCAGAGGTGCGTTAGTTTCGTATTTATGATCACATTTCCCACGACTTCTTTCGCGTTTTTTACTTGTTCCCCGCGGTTTCACCCGCCTTAGAATAATTATTTCATAAATAAATAGTTTATCCAAACTAATATTATAAGGAGAAAAGTTTCAATTTTTTTTGTTTGTTTGTTACGATTTAGCTCAAAAACTAATTTGCTGATTTAAAAAATTGTTTCACTATTAGAAGGCTACATTTTTACCAAATAATATAGGCTATATTTTATCCTCTTATCTTTAAGGGAAAGTAAACTACTCGAGTGAAACTTCTTATAAATAAATATCTTTTAAAATCCTAGTAATTTCGGAAATTAGCGTTTTAGAAATATTTTTAGCCTTCACTAACCGACTTTTAAAAAAGAAGTTGTCAATTTGAATGTTTGTATGTTTTATTTATTTCTTAAGATACAGCGCTATTGAGTTTCGTCAAAATCCATTCCCTTGTCTTTGTGTGATGTAGTAACCTATCCAACTCCCCACCATGGTTCAAGCCTTGTCGTGGCGATGGGGATCTGTAGCCTAAGATGAACCCAGCACCTTGGGCAAAGCAAATTGAGTCGAGGGAGCTGCTCTTTGTACCCCTCTTATAAGAAGAGGGGACAAAAGAGCTGGGGCACAAGGGCTGAGGATGGAAACCGTCCCATTGTACTGTTCCGTCGTTGGGAGGGGTTGTTCTGTTCGGGACAACCCCTCTAGGTCAACAATAGGCTGGTTAGCACAACAGATCCGAGGCACCTCACCAAAGGCAGCCTTGGTGGCACTCGTCGGGTTTTAGTGGGTAGAGCTGCGTCCACCTTACCATATTTCCGGCTCAACGAGTCCCATACCCGCTTGGGGAGACCCACTCCCCCGCGGGATGCGTCAAAGCATTTTCCGGCGTTAAAGAAAAGAAAACCAATCCAATTTCATGATTTTCATCAAAGTTAATAAACGTTCACATTCATAAGTTAAGTTAATTCATAGTACCATAAATAAGATAAGCAAGTATTTGACTTGATGCCTTTTCTGTTATCTGTATAGAACTTTATTGGGAATTACAAAAAATACATTATTGTAATAACGATTATTTTATATAATTATAGTGTCAAGCTGTGTCAAGTATGAGATGAAGAGAAATCGGCATATGGAGGGTTTAGTGGCTATAGAGGAACCTAAATTATTTATCTATATTCTATACCTAAGCAAAACAGAAACAGGTTTTAAGACTGATATAGTATTTATTTTTATTTAGATGGCAAATATCGTTTTGAATTATAATTTTATTACTTAATCTGAACTGCTAACAATTATTCAAAAATATAATATTATACTAGCAGCGCAGCGCGGTATCACCCGCGTACTTCCCATTCCCGTGGAGTACAGGGATTAATAATAGCCTATATGTTATTCTAATGTATAAGCTATGTTATTGTAAAATTTCATTAAAATCCATTCAGTAGTTTTTGCTTGAGAGTAACAAACATAATACATATATAATTAAATATATAATATTAGTAGGATATATCAAGTGCTTCATAAACAAGATAATTAAATTCATTATTGGTAGCGAGTTCTACAATACTAGCCATAAAGCTTTCGTAGAGGAATAAATTCATTGCATCTTCGTGTCTGAATATTGTTTGAATAATACACAAGTACACATATTATCTGTAACCCGAGTTCTTACTAGCAATACCACGGGCTAGGTTAACGTGGTGTGATTGTTGGATAATATTGACTGTTGGATATTCATATATGAATACCCCGTATTTTGTCATACTATAGTATAACAAAATTAAGGAACGGGGTAAGAGAATTCATTAGCAAATACTTAATCCAATACATTTTACTCTCCAGTATAGTGACTAGATTAGATTAGATTAGATAGAGATTAGAATCAGCGTGGGATGTGCTGTCTGGTAAACATAGCAGTGGTGGACGTCGCCCATGAACATAAACTAGTATACCTGGAACGAGCCCAGGCAACTCATTTATTTGTTGCCTATCCTGAGACATAAGATGTGAAGTCTCGGTACCTACACTGCCTGTCTTGCCCTTCTCTCCGAAACACAGCAAAGCTGTTTCACGGAAGAAACAAGCAATATGGTGGTACCCATGCAGCCGGGAGCGCGGCACAGCGCTTGTGGTAACCTAAAAAAGTGCCAGTTGGAAGTTGGATATAAGCCTACCTTATAAAAATCTCTTACTGGACGTTTTCCGATGGATACAGATGATTTTATGTACATTTTATCATTTACACTTCCACGTCTAAACTTTTACTGTGTGAGTCACATTCCAGCTTAAAAGGACAAGGATTTTTTTCAGTCTATTAATATCTAGATACTAGTAGTCACTTAGTGTGTCCCAAACCTATTCTGATTCGCAAGTTGGACCAAACTGCATACACAATAAAAAAAAAACATAAAAATCAGTATATCAGAGAATTATAGAAATTTATGACGATACCACTTAGGATAGAAAACGTTTTTTCAAGAACATTATAATACGTACGTGTGTTATACTACACTATAACTATAAGTATTAAGGTTACATCCATGTTCACGGTGCAGTCATAATATTCATCATAAAAATTCCTGGCCTAGTTAGATTCAAATTGCAAGCCCTAGATTTCTGCGTGCAATGGCATCAGGCATGCCACTCAACCATCACATTTGTAATATAATACAACGCACTTTGTAGATTACACCAAGATGCCATCAGTTGCAATGGAAATTGAAGATGTCAGACTAAATATAATATTACTATTTGCTATACATAATGATTTTAGATCCAATCGATTATGAATAATTAATAAATCCAAAATTAGTTAGGAAAAAAAAAATCAATAAATGTTAGTTTTCCTTCAAATAAAATGATATTATATTTAATTTTTTTACATGACTATTAAAACAGAACAATGCCATCTATATGTACCGTTGTTAAATTTAGTCTGTACTTCCATGAAACCAACACAGATGGCACTATTTTGATAAATAAAATATAAGATTTATATTATTTATACTTGAGGCACAACAATATAACAACAAAATAATTAGTATAGTTTATAGTTTTATAACCTATTCGGGTTAGGTTACCTGCTCAGGTAATTAGACTATAAAATTAAAATTACATTTGAAAAAACCGCCATCTATTGCTTACGTTGGTCATTAGAATATGATTGTCAATAATGATAATATTATGGTAGTAAACATACAATTTAATAGATGTCATTAAATTATCAGATTATAAAAGTAGATCTTGGTGAATATAAAGTAATACTTCATCCGTTACATACTGTCTACTGATATTGTTATCAAGGACTGTCTCATTAAGTGTATGAAGGGTGTCTAATGATTAACGACAATGATAAAATTGTGATCGCCGATCTCAGCCACAAAAATTTACTTACTCGTAATACTAATGATTTTATTTGTGAATTCTGTGAATTTATTTTATGGTTTATGTTAAGGTCGGCTGTACCCTATACTCTCACTTATGCCCATGATGTTAAAAACCCAATATTAATTTCAATTGCAAAAAAGGAAGCATTATTTTAATTAAAATCTTACTGAGAGAAGGCGATCATAATACTGTTATTCTTTTTATTGTTTGTTCTATTTTTGCAGTTTTAGCGATTATTTTTAATAGTAGTCGAGTCTCTTTAGACAAGTTAGTAGCATTCTGAAAATCAAAAGCTAACTAACCTGCCTGAAGATTTTTATCTAAAAGATCACTTAAATATGGTCATGGCATCAAACAGTAAAGATATGGGTGTCGGTAATTAAATAGTGTTAGTGTTGGAGACGTCCACTGCGGATTCCATGGACAGCAAAGAGAACAAATGAGTTCATACTTGAGGAACTCGACATTTTTTTGTCATAACATAAAAAAACGGCTCTCAAAAATATGCCAAGAAACTGTTCTGGGCTTCTTCGGTCACATTATGCGTTCTCCAAGACATGGATCTGGAGAAGACGTTCATTTTGGGACAGATGGAAGGAAAACGTGCAAGAAGAAGAACACCAGTGAGATGGTCCGATGCTGTGAAGATCAAAGTGGGGGGTAATTTGCACCGGGCAGTCCACTTGACCCATGACCGTGTCCAGTGGAAGATCATATTATGTGGTCACGATCCTCAGCAGTGAGGGAACGACGTAGAAGAATAAGAAATTAAATAGCACCTGGTTTACACGTCTTGGACACAAAAAAATGACCTCTGTCCTTCTTCTAATTGCTAGAGACGTAATGTGAAAAAAGATTATTAATTTTTCTATCCTCCTAACTACTTAGGTACTTTTGTTTCAACCATTGGGTGCTTATTAGTATGTCGCTTTTTTGGAGTCGGAGTCGGCAAGGGATTTTTAATTTTAAAAAAATCTGTAGAATTTTAGTTCTTGTAGACAGTTTCTGGGGCACTGGATAGGTCTGCATGCCCCTCGGAGGCGGGGGGCCTTACTTGTACCCAGTCAGAAAAATGTAATTTTATATAAGTATATCATATTGTATTTATAATATTTATATTGTTACATTATCTTTATATATAAAAATCAATGCCACTTTTCGTTGTAATTTTATAATTCAAGAACGGGCTCACCAATCCCAACCAAATGTTTAGGCTTTGTTCGGACTATTTAGTAGATGGTTTATGTGAAGTTTGCACAAAATCGGTCGAGCGGTTCTTCATTTATCACATTTTTTTAATTCAATAAATGGCGGATAATTTTGTTAATGAACCAAGAGAATGTAATCACTACGTTTATTAATGGAGATTTTGCTGTCAAATTGAAACTTTTTCAGTTGGGGTCATATTGAAACTTTTTTCAGTGTTGACAGTATAACATTAAGTTTTAAAATAGCTAGCAATTAATAATATTTTTTTTTGTTTGAATAAATTAATTTGATGTTCCATTTTTTTTATTTCACTTTATACGTAGCGAAGCACGTACTGGGCCGCTAGTTTTTAATAATTTAAATTGATTTTGTGTATTGTTATTTTCCTACTAGCCCATAGATTATAAGCATATCGCTACTAACAAAGCTTTAGCCATATGGCCTGATATAAAATATTATTATTAATAATAATATATGCCTACTTAAAACATGGACACATCACACAATCTTTTTAATAATACTATTACTCATGATGCTATCGAACCCTAACACTATCACCTTAACACTATCTCCCTAACACTATCTCCCTAACACTAACACCCTAACACTATCTCCCTAACACTATCACCCTAACACTATCTCCCTAACACTATGTCCCAAACAATATCTCCCTAACACTAACACCCTAACACTAGCACCCTAACACTAACACCCTAACACTATCTCCCTCACACTATCTTCCTAACACTATCACCCTAACACTATCTCCCTAACACTATGTCCCAAACAATATCTCCCTAACACTAACACCCTAACACTAGCACCCTAACACTAACACCCTAACACTATCTCCCTCACACTATCTTCCTAACACTATCTCCCTAACACAAACACCCTAACACTAACACTCAGAAGATTACTAGACTATTGAAAAGATAGTGAAAGTATCTGAAACGTTGAAAGGTACACGTATGTTTTGATAAATAAAGTCTATTTTAAGATTGGTATAAGCGTTACATGAGTCAGAGGGGTTATGATAAAATGGTTCTTGGCACTTATATATTAGATGTTTCACTCATCGATTACCACTTAGCACATCTGATTATTGTTTACAGGCGATACGGGAGCAAGTCATTCCCAATCGTAGATTATACTGGTTGGAAAACATCAGAACATAATTAGTAATGTCAAGTATAGCAGAAGTGAAGTCTCAAAGTAGAGAATATATTATGTTGATAACACGCACTAAATATGAGTCCATTTTTCCATAAATCACGATAATTAAAAGTCATGTAGAATATCTGTTCAGTTTCCATGACTCCGTCATACTTTTATAGGGGCTAAGAGATAATACTAAGTATTTAAAGTTAAAGGCTATTTATATATGATTATATGTTAACATGGTTATTTTCATTACTAAAATGATATGCGAAGACAATGTCTATATCATCGACACCATGGTTCAGGCCTTGACGTGGTTGCAGAGGGGAGGTGGTGGTCGCGGTGTCCCTGGACATCTCGAACGCCTTCAACAGCCTCCCGCACAGTGTGATACGGGAGGCATTGAACTACTTTGGTGTGCCTCCCTATCTCAGAAGGCTGTTGGAGGCGTACCTCTCCGACAGGAGGGAAGCCTGCGAAAACCGGTGTGGGTTCGTAGAGTGGTGGCGAGTCGGCTGCGGTGTCCCGCAGGGATCGTTTCTTGGTCCGATCCTGTGGGACATCAGGTATGACTGTGTCCTGCGAGGCCGTCTCCTCCCCGGGATGGGTGTCATCTGCTATGCGGATGACACCCGCGTGTAGACGCGGACGTGTCTCGTGACGTTGACGTTGCTGAGGTGCAATCCTATGTCTCGGATAGGAGGTCTCTCGGCGAGAGCCTGACGCTTGACGGGATCCTGCGGGTCCGCCGACTAGGGCAAGAGGCGGTAATGCTGAGGTGGGGAGAGGACCTGGCGTGGGAGCCGTATGGCAAACGCCTAACGGTTGCCCTGCGTCCGTTCCTAGAGCGGAGGATGTGTCGTAAACGCAAACCTCTCACCTTCCGTCTAACACAGGTGGTCACCGGGCATAGCTGCCTCGGTGAGTACCTGTGCCGGACGGCCCAAAAGGAGCCGGCAACTGTATGGTCACGATTGTGGCGCAGCGGTGGACTCGGCCCAGCACACTCTAGAGGTGTGCCCGAGATGGGCGGTGCTGCGTCGCGATCTGACGTCAGTTATCGGAGGGGACTTGTCTTTGCCGAGCATCATCACCGCGATGCTCCGCAATGACGAGTCCTGGACGGCGATGGTCTCCTTCTGTGAGGCAGTAATGTCCCAGAAGGAGGCCGATGAGCGGGTGAGAGAGGAGGCCGCCGACGAGGCCTCCCCCGCAGGCGACGAACAGGGGTGCGTAGGAGGCGCTACTTAATGCGCCTCCAGTAACGCGCCTGTGCTCGTGTCGGGCCGAGGTTGGGGTTAACCTGGGCCAGATCGGCACGACGTCGTCGGGGATTGCTAAAAGTAACGTGAAAACAAACGGCCGAGCAGTCCCCCCTTTCGAGGACTAGTCTGGCCTCTCGCCGGGGCCAGCCTGTCGCCGAGGGTCCTGTGTTGCCTGCAAGATCCGGGACCCTCAAAAGGCGGCTGAGGGCGCTTGCAGCGGTTTTAGTGGGTAACGACACTGCCCAAGTGCGAACCCCACACACGGCTAGGTTTAAAACCCACCCCGGTCCTAGCTATGGTTTGGGCTGCAAATTTCGGCTGCAGAACAAAAAAAAGGCCTTGACGTGGTGGTTGGGGTCAGTAGCCTAGGGTGAGCCCAGCATCTTGGGAGAAGCTAATTGAGCCAAAGGGGCTCTTTGTACTGCTCTTATAAGAAGAGGGGACAAAAGAGCAGGGAGCATGGGCCGAGGACGGGAACCTCACCCCATTGTACTGTCCCGACGTTTGAAAGAGTTGTTCTGTGGTGCGGGACAACTCTTCTGTCGAGGTGGCGTCGGTCCCATGAGGGACTGACTAGCCGTCGAGGCGCCCTGTTTAGTCATTATATCCGGGGCACCTCACCGAAGTCGCCATTAGTGGCACTCGCGGGGTTTTAGTGTTTTACATTCATAATTGCCAAACGTTACTTTTCTAATACAATAAAAAATTTAATCATTGTTTTTTATTTTATTTTATTTTATAGATACACCAAATAAGGAACAAACATTGTCATAAGCTAAAATTGCACATGTAACAAGTCGATTATGTCTAAATGCTGCCTTAATTTTAGGTGTAATACAGCTGGTTTGTCGCCTTAATTCATTATTTTATTTGAATTTACAAAACCGACTTCAAAATTAAAAAAAACTAAAAAGTAATAAAATAATTTCCTTAATCTTTGTGCCTACAATTTATAATCAACTTGTTCTTCTACTAATATACAATCTTTGCATTTACCACGTCATTATTGTTACTTTTGAAGCCGGTATCGTATTCGTTGATGTACACCTCCCTACCTTTTTTTTTTTTTTTTTTTTTCGCAGGGAAATCCTTATGGATGCAGCCAGGATCTTCGGGTAGATCCTGACCCAATGTGGGACTCGCAACTGGGAGTGCCCACACGTCGCACCCCCGAAGCCGAGTCCGGGGTCCGCCCTGCCTTTGGTAGCAGGCAGAGCCGACCCTCCTTCCAGGCCCTCGGGAACTGTCCGGACCGCAGGCAACGGTCGAACAGTTCCCGAAAGCTATCGCCGAGGTACGCGAGAGAGATCGCGAGGACCCTCCCATGCACCCCGTCTGGACCCGGCGCCCTTTTCTTACTCTGGAGGCGGGACAGAACCACCTCCATTTCAGCCTCCGTGACGGGTGGCGGAACACCCTCCTCGTCCGGCGTCTGCCGAGCCATCCTGGGGGGCATATAGCCCACGGGCGTGTCGGGGAAGAGTTCCCCGACGATCCTCCCCAGTTGGCCCCGCTGGAGCGTCTCGTTGATTGGGGCCGACTGAGCGCGGAGCTTGTTCCGCGCCTATATGTATGGTCGACCCCAGGGGTCTCTGTTGAGACCCTCAACCATCTCCAGCCAGGCCTCCTCCTTGGCTCGGCTTGGCTTGCTGCAGGATCTTTCGCTTTTCTGCGTAGATCCTGCGCAGCCTGTCGTCCCTGTCGACGTCCTGGGGGCGCCGCCACCTGCTCCGGGTATAAAGCCGTCTGGCCCGATTGCAGGCGGCCCGGAGACCGGCTATCTCAGCCGACCACCAGTAGAGCGCCCGCCGCGGGGGTGGACGTCTCCCGGGCGGCATGGCCGCTCTGCAGACCGCGGTAAATGCGTCGCAGAGCCGGTTAGCCGCCTCATCCACCCCTAGCTCTGACAGCGGCGGGAGACTCCACCGTCCGACTATAGCGGCCTCCTCTGCCAGTTCCCGGTCGAGCTTTGAAAGTGCCCAACGCGGAAACTGGCTTCTCCCCCTGGACGACGACGATGACGCCGGACGGACGGGGGCTGGAGACACCTTATGTATCGATGGTCCGAGAGGGTCTCCACCTCCGTCTCCACCCTCCACCCCTCCACTCTGCGTGCAATGGCCGGCGTGGCGAAAGTAACGTCCACCACGGAACCTCCCGACCAACGCACGCACGTCTGGACTGTCCCTATGTTGAGCAGGGACAGCCCGGCAGCTAGCGCCCACTCCTCCACTTCCCTCCCTTTCGGAGTCGTGACCGGGTTGCCCCATGCCGTGGACTTGGCATTGAGGTCCCCGGCCACGAACACCTGTAGGGGAGCTAGCTGCCCCACCAGAGGCCCCAGAACGTCGAGAAACCGTTCCAGGGCCGCCAAATCGCGGTTCGGTGAGAAGTAAACTCCGACGAAAGCCACCTCTCCCCGAACCGCCGCCACGTACCCGCGGCCCCTCGCTTTGACTGCAAGGGGAGGGGCCGGCTTCAGGCCTCACCACGATCGCTACCGAGCCATCGGTGTCCCCTGCCCAGTGTGGGCTGGTAGGCACGGCGTATGGCTCGGCGACGATCGCGACGTCAACGCTCCACTCCGCCATGGACTGCAAGAAAAGATCCTGATCCCCGGCGCAGTGGTTGACGGACGCTGAGATGCCTAGACATTATTCGGCCATCTCAGCGTCTGCCGACTCCACTCAGTTCCCCTCCTTAGCTTGTTAGGAGGGGAACTTCCCGCGGGTTGATGGGGGTTTGCATGCCATGCCCCCCATCACATGGCCTGCCGGTTTTCCGGCGTCCGTGCACACCGCGCAGTGTGCGGTGCCGAACATCCAGCGGCCACGTGGCCGGGCTGACCGCAGCGATAACAAAGATGGCTGCGGTCAGTCACACATTGGCACGCGCCAGCTACGTGCCCTATTCCCAGACACCGGAAGCAGTGCCTGGGGCGCGCCTGCAAGAGGTGGAGTTGAGCGCGGCTTCATCCTACCGCAATGCTCCCAAGTTGCAGCAGCTTCTTTGCCGCTGCAACCGGGAGCTCAATGTGGGCTGTCCCCGAGCCCATTTGCCCCGTGCGGATATTCCGCACGTGGACCTGCCCGGGGTTGCAGCCGCCCTCCTTTGCCACCACGGTAGCAAGGCGCTCCGCAGTGACCGCGTCACTCAGGCCCGAGATTCTCAGTTCGGCTTTCTTCTCGGGCCTGAGTACCTCCACCTCCTCGGCAAGGGCTTCCTTCAAGCGAGCGGCGAGGGCATCTGCCTTGTTACCGCTCGCAGAGCCAGGCACCTCAATGAGGCGCGCCCCGGTCGCCGACTGGCGAAACCGGAGCGGGCCGATGCCCAGCTCAGCCAGGTCTATCTTTTGCTCGGCCTTAAGCAAGGCCGAGCCATACGATGCTCCCTTAGCCGCTGCCTCCGGCCGTAACTTTATAATTACGGCCGTGGAGCGGGGGAGCGACAATTTTGGCTTGGGAGCCTCCTTCTTGGCCGACGGCCTAGATGTCACCGGCTTTTTGCCGCCTGCATAGAGGCCGCCGGTTTCTTCCCTGCTGATTTCCGGCGGACGACCTCCGTCCAGGTCTCCACCGGCTCCTGCGGGGCCTTGGCCCCCTCCTCCTCCCTCCCCTGGGAAGGAGCTCCTTTCGAAGTGGTGGGACCAAACGCAGTCCACTCCTGTTGGGCCTTGTCCTTTCCCTTGCCCTTGCCCTTGCTTTTTGAGGCTTTGGGCAAAGCAGGGAACTCTATCAGATCCGGTCCCACCGCCTTCTCAGCAACGTTGGCAGCCGTCGTCTGCTCTCTTGACGCCGCAATGGCAGCCCTCGTGTTCCTCGCCAACTCCTTTTTGTCCCCCGCCAGTGGGGGACGACAAGGAGGAGCAGCAAGAAGGTTCAGGGCCGCCAGGCGATCGTCTATGACATTGCCGACCAACTCCATGAAGTTGGCCGGTACTGCGGCTTGTCTTGGTTCGGTCGCCTTTTTGCGGCTATCTTCAAATTCGCGCCTATAGGCGCGAACCTCCTCCCGCACAAGGTCCAGCTCACGCTGGAGCCGATTATTGTCGGCCCTCAGCTTACGCGCCTCTTCCGTCTCGGTGCGGATTGCCAGGGACTCCAGGACTTCCTTGATGGATCCGGCGGCCTTCCGGATCTTAGCCGCGTCTTTTGAAGTCGGTTTTAATTTTTGTTTAAAAAATTTTTATTTCTTAATTTTTAGTGATTTCAAAATTCGATAACTGATTTTATTTGTCTGAAATATGGGTAGAACTATTAAACGCCGTTGCTCAGATTAGATAGCGCTGTATAAATGAGATGAACGTAGAAAGGGTTTAAATCATTACATAACAAATGAAAAAACCGAAATGGAATTGCGTAAAACTTTATATACATGTAATCGAAAGCAATCACGGCAGATTTGCTGCTATTCGTTAAATAATTCCATTATATATATGTATAGAACATCACCAATATATAGATATAGAATGGATATTATGATGACCTTGAAAAACTATGATGCGCTTCCAAGCCACAGTTGTCTTTTGTTCATTTAACAACGACAAGTAATAAAATTACATGATTTTGGCATAATATTATTTACCGTATGAAGTAAGCCCAATTAAAGCTGTAAATCGTCGAGGATTCCCCTCGACTGTGTATGGTCTCCATTATCACACCTGTAATGGCGCTTATAACCCATATGGGTACAAAGTTCTCATCAATTTAAATTAATTAAGTCCAAACACAAGGTAGCTACTGTAAACTGTTGAGGAGTTCCCTTAACTGTCCTTTGTCTTCATCATCAGACCCCTAATGACAGTCACAACCCATCTAGGTGTAAAGTTCTCATCATTACAAATTAATCAAGCCCAAACACAAGGTTACTGATGTAAATAGTTGAGGAGTTCCCTTGATTGTCTTTCGGCTCCAGCATCAGATCGACTCCAGACCTTCATTAAATTGAAGTCCTTCAAAACACTTTATAAAAAAAATATCAAACACACTAGTCGCCCCTACGATTTTCGAAAGTTCCCCTCGATTTCTCTGGGATGCCATCATCAGATCCTGGTTTCCTTATCATGGGACCATTTGGGAAGTATACCCTTTAGAACAAAAAAAGAATTTTTCAAATCGGTCCAGCCGTTTTCTAGTAATCAGGTAACATACATAAAAAAAAAAAAAAAAGATTCCGACGAATTGATAACCTCCTCCTTTTTGAAGTCGGTTAAAAATAAAGTTGTTGTTGAAAAGCTCATTGAGATGTAAATGCATCTGTGACATATTTAGTTGAAAGTTTTTTGAAACACTTCTTTTGC
This sequence comes from Helleia helle, assembly GCA_963853865.1. Taxonomy (NCBI): domain Eukaryota; kingdom Metazoa; phylum Arthropoda; class Insecta; order Lepidoptera; family Lycaenidae; genus Helleia; species Helleia helle. Next base: position 16,374,969 of record OY971420.1, read on the forward strand.
TAGATTTACGTTTTACATTCTCAACATCAATCATTTAAATACCAAAATATTTTCTGCTACTATTTTGTAATACTATTATTTCATGAATTACACGCTGAGCGCCTGGTGTAGTGTAAAATAGACATGACACTTAATGACAGAATATAATGATAAATATAAACTTCTGTATGTCAGTACTCAGTAATACTTTTTTTACTTACATTTACATACACACGCCTTTTGACGTGTCTAAATTGAAGTTAGTACAGAGTAGGCACGTCAAAAATTTGGTTTGTAGAGTTAATGTAGAGTCTACATAAATTCCTAAGTAACGTTTAGCTAACTTCAGTCTGATCAAGTAAAATCGCGCGGACTGTATGTTGGTAGTAGGTTAATATAGTAGGTAGGTAGTAGGTTACTATTTTCGGTAGGTAGTAGGTTACTACAGTAGGTAGGTACTGTAGTAGGTTACTATAGTCGGTAGGTAGTAGTTTACAATGGTCGGTAGGTAGTTGGTACTTATACATTTCTGTTATCATATAGGTACTGTATGATAAAACCTAACCATGAGAGTAAACGTCGTTTGGCTGAGAAATGCATATTTGTAGAAAACTATTCCTAACTTTACATGGATATAGTACCTTATGTACTTGGTATAAATCAGAAGTAAAAATATAAGTCGTTAAAATGATATGTTTATGCTGCATCAACACCAAACCAACCGATTCTTACCTGTCAGTAGTTAACAGAACGTTATTGTCAAAGAGTATTCAAGAAATTTATGAAAATAAAAAAGTTGGTAAATCCTATACCTAACTTATTTATCCTACTCGTGTTATATAAAATGGTTTGTTACTTAATGTGACAAGAAATACTTGTGTATTTCGATTTGAAAGATTCATAACTGGGATAGGAACCTACATGTTAAAATGAAATAAATCTCTGTCATCGACGGCTGATTACTAAAGCTGTGGAGCCGAAGATGCAAGTTTTAAGCAATCTTTTTAAAGAGCATTTCTTACATTTTGTACTTCCGTCGTGTTGAAGACTTGAAATCTCTGAAATGCAATGCAAATATATTGCATGCTATATTCGAAGATGTTCAGAAGCTGCTGTTGGAAGAAGATGATAAATAGCTTATAATGGATGCCATTTTATCCGCATTAGTACGATTTAAAAACAAAATATTTATAATATGTACATGCATTTTACGTAGGGCACACATATACGTTTATAGCATCCATAGAGGTAGAGCCGTGTAATCGTAGCTCAAGGGTGCGTCGTGTCCCAGCTCTTCTACTCGCCTAGTACGTCGGTGACAGCACATCCCTAATCCTAGTCAATACTCTTTTTCAAAACTTAGTGTCTAAATTCTCTTTTTTGAGTATGAAGTACGCGTCAAGTGGCTTTTGTTCATAACATTCGAAGATATAAGATAAATGGTGCGTAATATGCAGCTGGTGTCAAGCGAGAACGTTAGATGATCATAAAAAACATCATCATTATAATTATCATCGTAATCATCATCGATAATAGATAAACGGTAGTTCTACGATCCATAATCTATGTGCAGCCGGTGTCAAGCGCCTACGCTACCGTTGCCGTTGCGAAACTTCGCGTTTCATATGTGGAACAGATCTAAATATAGTATGCGAAGTCGCGTGCGGACGCTCCGTATCTCCCATTGCTAATGTGATACAGAAATAATAAAAATACGCTGGTTTTCATCGTTGTCTTGTAGGTATTATGAAATTTTGTATGCCAGAACGGCAGGGTAACTTACCATGAAACCTAAAAAGGTTAATCTCGTATTTCTAATGCTATAGCTACAAAAAATACGTAAAAAATACACTATTTTCTTCATTGTTTTATAGGTTCAACAAATCCAGAAAAGATATATACAGTTATTATCAATTATATTATTAAGAAAAGAACTAAGAAATTATGTAAAGAAAATATATTAACTACATGAACTATCTAGCAGGCAGCACCGCATTAGGTGGGGGAGGACCCGGCGCGGCAGCCGTGTGACTAAAACCTAACGGCTGCTCGGCGTCCGGTCCGGTCCGATGCAACACCTCACTTTCCGTCTGAAACAGGTGCTCACCGGGCATGGTTGCTTTTGGTGAGTACCTTTGCTGGACGGCTCACGGGGATCCGGTGATAGTATGTCACGATTGTGGCACAGCGGTGGTCTCGGCCCAGAACACCATTGAGGTGGGTGATGGGTAGCGCTACGTCACCGTCTAACATCAGTCATCGTCGGGGACTTGCCTCTGCCAAGCGTCATCACCGTAATGCTCGGTGACGACGAGTCCTGGACGGCGATGGTCTCCTTCTGTGAGGCAGCAATGTCCCATCAGGAAGTCACCGATGAGGACTCCTCCCGCGCGCGATGAACGGGGATGCGTAGAAGGGGCTACTTAATGCGCCTCCAGAAGCGTTAGCCCCTGTGCCCGTGTCGGATTCAGGTTGGGCCCAGTAAACAGTATGGCACGACGTCGCGAGGACTGTTATGCGGCGGCCGGACAGTCCCCTCTTACAAGGAGTAGTCTGACCTTCAAAAAGTGGCTAAAGGTGTTCGCAGTGGTTTTAGTTTATGGTAGGGCCCAGGTGCAAGGTGCCACATAGGTCCAGGTACCTTACCCGAGGTAAACCTGGATCATGCGTCATATAGACTAACTAAGGATATAGGTATATCTAATAATTTAATGGAAAATAATGCCTCGAGATCTATCGAATGAGTAGCTAACGGAGCTATCAATGAAATATATTAGTGGGCTACGCACTAGTATTCCGGAACTGGCGTTTGGACTAATTAAGTGAGTCAGTGATATAATCAGGCTCACACTCATCAAACTCTAAATCACACTAAAAATACCCTAGACTATTACCAAGGTGTCCCTGTCGATATCGGATATCATTCTATAGGCAGTATATAGGTAGGTACTCGAAACGTTGCTGGTGATCCCCCCAGAGCCAACCCTATTTAGAGTGGTAACGATAAGTAACTAAAATCTCTCGTGACTATGATTACAAATCGACTAAATACCTAATAGAATTAATCGTATTATAAATCATTAAGAGATAGCACTTAGTAAAATCTCAATGCTGTAAAAGAGGGCTGATAACATTAAAACGATTAAACCAATTTAAGGAGGGTAACCATCTAGTGCGTATGGGCTCTAAAAGTAGCATTCGGATTCCAGCAGCAGCGATCCGGCAGCTACGACTCGTCGGTCGCGACCCTGGCAGGCCGCACCGCTTTGTAGGGATTTGTATGTAACGCTTTCCGATGCAACGTGTCTATGCACCGCGGCCGGGGGGCGTGGCTTGCACACGACCCCGGCAGCGTCGCGAATGACCGCTTGTAAACCTTCTTTCAAATAAGGAAAACAGCATGTTCTTTTCTATCATATTTCTGTTTCATACTTATATTTTTTTGTTTATTTGAATCTCGCCCATAATACCTACATAGATTAAAAAAAGAGAGAGGTGTCAAAGGACACCCGGAAGGAACGAAGTTCCTTTCGATTAATTAGTGAAGGAATTGTAATAAAAAACAAACAAAAAGGTGTAAGGAAAATAATTATTCGGGTAGGTATAAATTTTTTATGATTTTTTTATCAATAAAAATCAGAGAAAAAAAACAAAAAAGGTCACCGAGATCGGTGGGATTTGAACTGGGGTTTTTTACTAAGCTGCCTCAATAGTGTAACAAAAACAGCTACCGACGCAGTGATGTGTCAATCAAAAAGCCGCACGGCTTACAACTATAGCAAAAAGTGTCGTTCCAATTTTTCATCTTAATTTTTTCCGTCTAGCCCCCTTTCGTAACGCGCGAAAAGGAACTACGTTCCAAAAACCGCAATAAAATCCGTAAAAGTTTTTTCATTATAATAAAGGAAACTAGCATTGACATCGGTTCACCCATTAGTGAACTACGGTGCAACAGATATACACATCGAGTTTTTGCTGATGATGTCGCCGGTCGCGTAATATAGAATGAAATTTGACGAGGCGTCTTTGAAAACCGCTTGATATGCAAGGTTGTGTCGGACAATTTATATTTATACTAAAATATTTTTATATAACCGAGTCGTGTATTGGCGCCAGGAATAGACCATTGGTGAGAATTTAGAAACGCGATTGGTGATGAAAAAGAGTATCTAGTCCACCAGATGGGTGTATTGTTATGTGTATTTATATTTTAGCCATATCACACAAAGAGCTCAACAGATTAAACAAAAACTTTACAATAACTTTAAGAGCAGTTTACCGGTGGGAGGGAAGCGCTGTGTCGTGCTCCCGGCTGCATGGGTACCACCATCTTGCTTGTTTCTCCCGTGAAACAGCTTTGCTGTGTTTCGGAGAGAAGGGCAAGACAGGCAGTGTAATTACTGGCACCGAGACTTAACATCTTATGTCTCAGGATAGGCAACACATTAACGAGTTGCCTGGGCTCGTTCCAGGTAAACTAGTTTATGTTCATGGGCGACGTCGACCACTTACCATCAGGTGGCACGTTTGCCAGTTTGCCTATCCAACTAACATAAAAAAAAGCAATAATTATTATAAACCATAAAAGACATACGAAAATACAAGGAAAGAGTTATAAACCCCAAAAGCTTGGGAAGAGATGTGCTAATCGCAGAAATCTTCAGCATTAGATTGTATAGTATATTTATCACATGTCCATATTCTACGTGGTAGGTAATTAAAAGCTCGAATTTAAACTACATAATGAAGAATTACATTTTCACAAAAAACGAAGCTTAGAAACTATGATGTCTCAATTTAGGCTTTTCTGTAGGGTAGTTGTTGTCGCGACTTAGATGCATAACTCAGGAATTCATGTGGCCTCTGGTCTGCATGAAAGATAAAAACATTTTACAAAAAATTAAAACCGACTTCAAAAATACTAAACTAAGAAGTAATAAAATAACAGTTTCTTTAATTTTTGTGCTTACAACTTATAATCAACTTAATATTCTACTAATGTACAAACTTTGCATTTACCACGTCGTTATAGTTACTTTTGGAGTCGGTGTCAACCAAAGTAGGTAGATAGGGTACAGCAAATACTACACCGACTATATAGGCATTATTGGGAATAATTAAAAAACGGCTTGTCAGATCTTAATAAAATTAATATGGGACCAAATTGGATGCACCAATAGGTATAGCAATATAGCCAAGGTAGGTAGGTAGGTAGTGTCGCTAATTAATGCGCCTCCAGTAACGCTCCTGTGCTCGTGTCGGGTTCAGGATGGGAACCTGGGCCCAGTATGGCACGACGTTGTGGGGACTGCTTTGTAGCGGTCGGGTAGTCCCCTCTTATGAGTAGTAGTCTGGCCTTCGCCGGGGCCAGCCTGTCGCTGAGGTGATCCTGTCTGTTGCCTGCATATCCAGGACCCTCAATAAGCGGCTGAAGGCGCTCGCAGTGGTTTTAGTTAGGGTGGGCACTCACAGGTGCGAGTCCCACATTGGGTCAGGATCTACCCAAGATCCTGGCTGCATCCGTAAGGATTTCCCTGCTGATAAAAAAAACCATCGAAATCCATTCACAAACGGCGGAGTAATCGTGTCATATACATACAAAAAAAAACATCCAGACGAATTGAGAACCTCCTCTTTTTTTTGAAGTCGGTTAAATTTTTTCCCGTTACTTGACTTAAATAGAAATAAAATTAAAACCGACTTCAAAAATACTAAACTAAAAAGTAATAAAATAACTGTGTTTCATTAATTTTTGTGCTTACAATTTATAGTCAACATAATCTTCTACTAATGTACAAACTTTGCGTTTACCACGTCATTATAGTTACTTTTGGAGTCGGTGTCAACCAAAGTAGGTAGATAGGGTACAGCAAATACTACACCGACTATATAGGCATTATTGGGAATAACTAAAAAACGGCTTGTCAGATCTTAATAAAATTAATATGGGACCAAATTGGATGCACCAGCTTTCAAACAAAAAAATAATCATCGAAATCCATTCACAAACGGCGGAGTAATCGTGTCACATACATACAAAAAAAACATCCAGACGAATTGAGAACCTCCTCTTTTTTTGAAGTCGGTTATAAATACCACAATATTTTCACGAAAGCAAATTAGGAAAACTATCTTTATCAGGTAAGGATTGGGTAAGGAGTGTCGGTCGGCCACAATTCAATGAAACGTCGATCGTGCAGTCCGCCGGTACTAGCAAGTAGCAAGATGCAAGTGACGGGGATCGGCCGTTTCGGCGTTCTGCGAGGAAGGAGGCGTGTGTTCGGCTCGAGTGCCGATATGTTAATGTAAGCGCCAACTTTTCTCCGGCATCTCCAAGTACCTTTTCTCTGGATCCCTTGGACACCAACATCTCCCGGCGCCTTTCCTCTGTATCCCTTGGACATTTTTTTTTCTTTTCATCTTTTTATTTTAAAGATATGACTTTAAATTTTATTTATTCTTATCATTTTTTTATTTCGGCCCTGCTTGTATTTCTTAATTTTTATTATCCTTATTTTATGTAAGGAAGTGGCTTTAAAATTGTATTTTTGTTAGAATGTCAGCTATATTTTTCTTGCTATAATTTTATTTCTCGTTTGTTTTGACAAATAATATTCTTGATGTTTCGTCTTTTTAACCGACTTCAAAAAAAAAGGAGGTTCTCAATTCGTCTGTATGTTTTTTTTTTTTTTTTTTGTATGTATGTGACACGATATCTCCGCCGTTTGTGAATGGATTTCGATGGTTATTTTTTTGTTTGAAAGCTGGTGTTTCCAATTTGGTCCCATATTAATTTTATTAAGATCTGACAAGCCGTTTTTTAGTTATTCCCAATAATGCCTATTTGGTTGGTTTTGTTTACCTTGATGATATGATTTTTTTATTACGTGTCGATGTAACAATTGTATAGGATGCTTTGGTAGCACACCATAGTATGTCGCGGTCATCGTAATCATCATCATCATCACCATCACCATCATCATCATCATCATCATCATCATCCTTTATCCATCCACTGCTGAACATGCCTCCTTCAATGAACGCCAAGACGACGAATTTCGGAATCACTAAAAATTTAGAAATAAAAACATTTTACAAAAAATTAAAACCGACTTCAAAAATACTAAACTAAAAAGTAATAAAATAACAGTTTCTTTAATGTTTGTGCTTACAACATAATATAATCAACTTAATCTTCTACTAATGTACAAACTTTGCGTTTACCACGTCATTATAGTTACTTTTGGAGTCGGTGTCGTATTTGTTGCTGTACATTACCTACTACATTACCTACCTACCTACCTTGGCTGACACTGACTCCAAAAGTAACTATAATGACGTGGTAAACGCAAAGTTTGTACATTAGTAGAAGATTAAGTTGATTATATGTTGTAAGCACAAACATTAAAGAAACTGTTATTTTATTACTTTTTAGTTTAGTATTTTTGAAGTCGGTTTTAATTTTTTGTAAAATGTTTTTATGTCATTCTTATTTTATTTTCATATATATTTTATCTTGATTATCGGCTCAGCGCTGCCGCAAGGCATCATGTGAGGCGTGTGTTAGGCTCAAGTGCCGATATGTTACTGTCTTTATTAAATACATACATTATCTTATAATATACGAATTACTTATTAGGGCACTACAAATTATTGAAAGTCATGTCTAACTGTGGAAAGAAAATGATTCATGATGATGGTAATGATGAACATATCCATATTATCATACCTTTAAAGACGCAACATCTTTTTTAAAGAAATATAGGTAATACTACGAGAAAAAATGTCCGTGTTGGATGCGAGTAGCGAGGGATCGGTCGTCTTGGCGTTCTTTGAGGGAGGCCAATGTTCAGCAGTGGACGGTTAGGGGCTGATGATGATAATGATGAAGAGAAAAAATATTTCGCTTCACTGTATGCAACTTATCCAGTTGACTCAGGTGTAAGTCCAAGTTAAGCCCGCAAAGCCCTGCCCAGTATTTAACTGGAAAACCGCGGTATTAAGAACAAGGTCGGCGTGAAAAGTATTTGAGTTTATTTCAAGCTTCTTGTTTACCTGGGCACGTGATACGCAAATAGATTAAGAATTCGTTCTACCTATTTAATTAATTGCAACAATAACGTATTTTTTACACTTTACGACATTTTCACTGTTTAATTTTTCAATTTCCAAGAATTCGTTGTGTGAAAGCTTCTTGAGCTTGCAAGATTAGATAATTTAATGTATGTTCCAATTTTGCAAATCGCGCTCATAATTTATCAAATTAGAAATTAGTAATAGGACTTTTATTTATTAAACAAATAGGCCTAGTTAGCTAGCCAGTAAAGGGCCGTAGTAAAACCACCGGAATAAAAGCATGAAACGATGACTTAGGCAATACTGAGGCCCTCGACTTGCTAAAGGCCCTAACGATATTTTTCGGTGCCTAATATTATAATAAGGCCTCGTTCAGACACGGCTACAACCGCGCGGTTTCAGAACTCTAAATTCAAATTTGACATGCAATCTTTCTGTTTCCGCGTGTCTGAACAAGCCCAAAATAAATATCTTCATGTAATTAAGAATTGAGCCCCGCACGGTTCCCACCCGATTCAGAAATCGCGCGGGTGTCGCCATGTCTGAACGAACCCTTAAGATGGGACATTATCGGACACACACACAGAGATATACGGATTGGGGATTATGTTTGAAACCACGATGCGAATATACAGCAAAGATGTAGCACGACATTTCTGTCCCATGGTGACAGCAATAGTGATATGGACGGTTTCAGCAATGAAGGTATAATTTAATTACGCCAATTTTGGGCATACTTATAGATTCTCTATAGGGTACTTTTTGTCAAGTTCTGCGAATACCAAAGTTCATGTTCAGCATGAGCAATATCTTTGCGTAATCGTCATTACTATAAGCGTTACAAGCACACCCCCGTGTGTTAATGGATTTTTTAAATTGGATAGTGGTAAACGAGTCCAAAGAAATAAGAAGGTGGTGTTCGGAGATAAAACACTCAGCAGCGAAGATAATGATGATGTATGAAGAATGTAAATTTGTTTCGCGTATGTGTGGCGGGGGTTTTTGGCAGCAACACATGAAGTCCGGAAACATTTTTGGAAATAGTGAGTCACGGGTGGACGTGTTATTCCTGACATTATATAATTATTATGTTTAGATCTTGAACATTTCAGTTTATTTTGTACACATCAACGAGGGATCGGCCACCTTGAAGGATCGAGGGGGGTCTATGTGTGCACCCCACCATAGTTCAGGACTCGACGTGGTGGTGGGGCTCAGTAGCCTAGGGTGAGCCCAACATCTTAGGCGAAGCTAATTGAGCTGAGTTTTTACCCCTTTGTGCCCCTCTTATAAGAAAAGGGGACAAGGGGCGAGGACGAGAACCCCACCTAATTGTACTGTTCCGACGAGTGTGTGGCGTCGGCCCCTTGGGGGACTGACTAGCCGTCGAGGTGCCCTGTTAGTTTATTAGATCCGGGACACCTCACCGAAGGCGGCATTGGTGGTACTCGCCGGGTTTTAGTGGGTAGAGATAAGTCCACATACCAGCTTTCGGCAGCCACATACACACCCACATATCCCGCGTGGGGAGACCCACTTCCCCGCGGGATGCCTCAGAGCATTTCCCGGAAAAAAGGTATATGTGTTCAGCAGTGGTGTTCATGATGAAAACGATAATTCGATTGTCATACCAGTGGAATGTGTGATATGATCTAAGCTGCCAGATTACATACTACTTATTTCATCGTGCAGCGCGTTTGCTGTGTTTTACAAAAAAAGGACTATATTGTATCGATATCGGTAGTCAACATCTCGTGTTATTATTTGCCACGTCTTTGCGTTGCTTGGCCCTCGTACTCTAACTAGCATTTTACAGCGTCGGCGACCCAATATAAAAGTATCGTTTTTACAGTATTCCCATTCTTTATAAGGTTTTAAAACATTGAAATTGTCATCGCCTCTATTGGAGATCACTGGTAGTTCTTCTACTAATTGCTTATTATATATACACTCTCATGCCGAACACTACTTGCGCTTCTAGAATCCATGGCCCATCGGCCATCAATCCGACCCCTACTATGCTATATTTAAAGCTTCTCTAAATTTTCTATTACAGGAAAATTACAATTAGTATGAGACATAGATATTAATGTTGCATATAAAATGGATAAAGCAAGATGAGTAATAAGCGAGTGAGTCACAGCGGCTGGGACGTTTCATCAGAACGGTGTGCGAGTTGTTTAGATCTCGAATTCTCTATTCGTTCTGGAAAAATAACCTGGTTTTTAGACGATTCCCATTTACATTTTAGTTACGAATCGATTATAAATGGTATCGAATAACATCTCTGTAGCAAACCTATGTATCAAATAGATGAAATTAAGTACATGTATGAGAGTAGTAGAAGCTAAACGTGAGAACATCGCTTGCTCACCGCTGAAGGAAAACATCGTGAAGAAACCTGCCTGATGATATTAAAAGTCTTGAAGGTGTGTGAAGTTTACTAGCCCGCATTGGGCCAGCGCATGGGTGAACTATGACCCATTACCCTCCTCACAATATTTCGAGGAGGAGACCAATGCCCAACAGATATATAGGTAAGGGTTAATATTATTATAATATATGAGAATAGTTTGTATGGAAATAAAAATTAGGTACAGCACATATAATAAACCTGAAGATATTCCTAGGCGCGGAAACGCATCAGGGTTGATTTCAATATGAATAAATGTATTCTAAGAATAAAGCCATGAATTATTTTTTTACACGAGAATAAATCTTTTTGCGAATTTACACGCCAGTATTTTATGCTTAAAAATATTATTTTTCATAGCGACCGAGTTGGTATAATCCATCTTAGCTGAGAAGAGGAGACGATTTTATCAGCTAAGCTAATAGTTGGCAATAGTTGGTTACCGAAGTTAAGGATCTATTATTTTACCGTATAGTTCGGGAAGACGATGTCGATCTCCAGCAAGATGATTCAACGATCTCCTGCCAGAAACCGGTTCTGATTGGCTGGAGAGCGGCTGTCTTGGCATTCACTGGAGGAGGCCTAACAATCAAATAGGGTTGGAAGTTTCAAGTACATTGAAACAATGGCGATTGTAACTGATGATAATTGATATTTATCAGTCTTATGCTTCGTACATTTTACTTTATTCCAATCACGCTGAAAAATTATATGCGTTAATGAGAAAAATAACAATTTGCCGCAATACTGAGTAAAGCTCACATTCCGGCGCTTTCAGAAATAGTCAGCCGTAGGCGGCGCCGCACCTTTGCATACCATTATAATATATCTCAAGTCTTAACGCCACAGAAAATATGAACATTTCATGCCTTTCGCATGAAACGCATTTCCCAACGAAAATAATTTTTTATGTTTTCTCAATGAACACTCTCAATGAACGCCAAGACGGCCGACCCCTTGCCACTCGCATCCAACATGGACCAGCCACCACATGGAGATCGTCTTCCCACCTTTTTTTCTTTAACCCCTTATAAGAGGGGTACAAAAAGCCCCCTCGGCTCAATTAGCTTGGTGCTAGGCTCACCCTAGGCTACTGAGCCCCACGCCACGCCACGCCTAAACCATGGTGGGAACCTGGATAATGGCCGACCAACACTTCGTCTACCTTAACGTGACTCTAGAACCTTATTGGCCCATCAGCCATCCGTTCATATGTTAGTCACATAGTTCTTAATAATTAATCATTGTAATAATATAAATAAAGTGCAAAATATCGTAGTAAATTCGATTCAGTAGTTTAAAAGTTTGTAGACTTGACATGTAATTTTTAATGTAAAATAATATTTAATGAATATGAAATTTAAAAATATATATATGAATGTGTATGTTATGCATACTTTAATTATAAATTACATGTAAATTAAAACACAATATAGTTAATTAAATAAGAGACCTACGTCAGCAGTGTACGAAATTAATAATAATAAAAATAAACGTTTAAAAATCAAAATCAGAATCACAATTATGATTTTGAGTGAACTGTATTTTTGAGTCAAAATTCCAGAACGTTTTGTTGGTTTTATTATTATATTAATAGCTGTGAATTGTTGGCAACGCTCGCTGTGATTCCTTAATTACTGTTTCGGGCATAAAGATCAAAATAAACTTTAACGAACGCTGAAGCCGCGATGTAATAAACATTATTATTAATTTATATTATAAATTACAAATATGTACTTCATTTTATTTATCCACTTTCATTTTAAAGCTTAAAATGAATCAATAAAAATTTACATCGTAAAATGTTTATTTTAAGTCTTATGCCAAGCTTTTACATGCTTTTTTATTGGAAAAAAATTACTGAATATTAAATGAAAAGAGTTTAGACAATTTTCCTTGAGTTATTAAAACATTAGGTAAATTTTAATATAGGTAATTCTAGCCACTAGGTGGCTTACTTGCAAGCATAAGTAACTATATCTCATCCTAACTAGCAAAGAAAATTAATATATATTGCATTCGGGGTTTACATGAGAGAATTTTAAGAATTTGCTAGTTTTATGTTCATTTAAGAAGTAACTATTGTACCCAAGTACCTTACCTTACCTTGCGTACCTTGTGTACCTTACCTTGCATATTTTCTTATTAATCACAGCTGATTCCATAAAGAAGAATACTCACATTCAACATTGTTGAAAAATTTAACAGTTTTATATCCGTTATTTCGCAGACCGAAAGTTTGTCGTAGCTCAACATGCTATGGAGCGTGATATGCTGAGTGTTTCTCTGACAGATAGGATTCGAAACGAAGACATGCGCCAGAGAACTAAGGTTACCGATATAACGCAAAGAATTAGCTCGTTGAAGTGGCAGTGGGCTAGTCACACACTTAGCAGAACTGATGGCCGATGGGGCAATAAGGTTCAAGAGTGGAGGGCACGTTTATGTAGACGAACTGTTGGTCGATCATTAACTAGGTGGGAAGACGATCTCTGTGCCCGGCTACTCGTTCCCAACGCTGCTACTCTATGCTATATTGCCAGAATGTACAGCGGTAAGAACTAAATTACCCTGTACATACCTGTATATACGATCCCAAGGAGCCCGGGGATACGTTAAAACTGAATTGGGATCCGCATCGAATTTAATCAGAAGAGAAGTAGGAAATATTTTCCACATTCCCTCCCCAATTAAAGCTGGACACAGTAAAAGATTGCAATGACTTTCAAAAGTCAAGAAAATACAACAGCCCGGAGTAGTCCAGCTGCAATGCACCACGGTTAAAATATTAAGAAAGAAAACTCTCATATAAAAAATATACCTAGCTGAAATGTTAATTATAATGTAATTGACATTATCGGAACCGCTTCGAATCAGATCGTACAAAAGCGTACCCATGATTACATTATATTAGTAACATACACAAAGCCAATTAATCATGTAGTGTTAAATTAATGTAACATAGAACTAACATCGACCGCGCTGTTGGCATCGGTGCATGCAAATGTACATCTTGATTAGCTTCAGATTAAAATCTGCCTAACGTGGCCTATATACGAATACCAGTGGGGTATTGTTTAATATAAAAAATATTGTTTTTTAATGTGTACGCGAATTTCAATCATTATATTGACGACGTTTCGGATACTTTCCAGCCTACTACAGGACAGTCCTCCCGTGATAACTTAATAAATGATGAGAAAATGCGAATTCTTATAATGCCAAATAATAATTTATATCTAAATAATATCTAATTCATTTTTTTTGTACAACACCATGCAATCTTCCACCGAATATTAGTTTGAATGATATCTAAGTGAATAGTTTTTTTTTAATACGTCATAAATAGTAAACCGCAATTTACCTTTCATTTAATCAACTCAAATATTTAAAAAAAAAATTTACATAAACATAAACCATATTTTTTGTTAAAGTGTCTAATAATGTATAATATGTAATGGTACGGAACCCCTTCGTGCGCGAGTGCGAGTAGCACTTGGCCGGATTTGAATTTATTATTTGTATCTCTTTACCAAGTCAAATAAATCGCAATCGCAGCATACGCAATATTCCACATAATAGTTTTTTAACAGTTTGATTTTTACGCAATACGCAATTTCTACCTCCTCTAACAAAAAGTATGTGGAACCAGCTGCCATATCCGGGTGTTCTCCTAGTCGTACTGGCCCACTGCGCGAACCATGATCGTTCACACCGGAGATGGTGTGCTTAGAGGCGCTCTCCTCTGGAGGCAGGGTGGTGACGTCCCCTCCTAATTTTTTATATAGAAGAGACGCCAAAGAGACTACCTCGCCAAAGGAAAGGACCACCTGTCATATGCACTTACTGACAGTAATCGCTTGGATTACCACAGGGAGTGACAGCGTCCACTTCAGCGACAAGCGGTGCCCTTTCCTCTGCCCAAGCTGGGAACTCCGCAAGACATTTGCTGTGTCGCAGTGGTTACACCCCGGCGAAGGTGGCAGACCTTCTACAGATACCTTCCGAAGCAGCCGTGCCTCCTCAGGATCTGCGCAAGGTGGAAGGTGATTATGCTGTACCACCGGTCAATCCACTTCTCTAGAATTGTACCGACGGCCAGCACCCACCTTCTCAGGCGCCTCCGCCAGCTCTCCTCTCTTTCGGCCTCGTCACCATCCTAGAACCAGATTACTACCTGAGTCAACCTTAAGATGCGCCCATAATTACACCATGACTATTAACTTTGCTGTAGAAGTTAAAAATATAAAAAGCTTCTCGTCATATCTATATAATTTGAGCTTTCGCATCAACTGAGTCACCGGGCGCGGGAGAAGAGGTGAGGGGGGTACGCGGAAAGCGCTCGTCCCACTTCGAGCAAGTACCAATATAACCGAATATTTTCCCACCTGTGCGTGGAAATCGGAACGACGGACAATCGCGTGCATAAGTCTTAATAATATGAAATCGGTGCACCTTGTAAAATCGATTCATCATGACAGCAATTATTGTCACGATGTCATATTGTATATGTACAGTTTTTTATTTGATATACATATTATATTATCGCATTTGGGTGTCTCGTGTTGGTCAACTATTTTCCGCATAGATTTTGGTTTCCCAATTTACCTTAGTCATTGATAATTCAGTAGAAATCCTATGCCACTAGTTTTTAAGCTAGGTCTTTATAATATAACAGAAACCTTGTTTTATTAAGTACTAGCTGTTGCCCGCAGCTTCACCCGCGTTAACTTAGATATACAGCCGTATACGGATTGATGATGATTATTTATCTATGGACAGGCGTAGGACTTTATTTTATAATATGAAGTGATTAATACCGTATTTTTGTAAATAGCTTTTACATTACCGCTTTAAGATTGCCAATTTTTTTATGTATTAAAATGGATATAGGTAGTATGTTATATTTAACATAATATAGACATATTATGCCATCGCGGACTTTTCAGTAGGCATGTTTAGGATACACAATTCTACCATATTACATTGATACAATAACAATTATTATCCTAACTTTCGGAACCGGGGCTCGGCCAGGCTCGGGCGCGAGGCGCGGCATCATGGAGCGCCCGGCTCGCGCGGCTCGGTCGAAATCACGGTGTCGCATTATTTTGATTTTGCTATATCTTCTAAGATATGCATTTCATTTGCATGGTGTAAACGGAAAAAACATACTTCATGAAATGCTCAAGCTAACTAACATATTTAAAATGATAAGGATTAATACAACATTTGTGTAAATAGCTTTCCAACTACCGTTTTATAATTGCCCATTTTTTAAGTATTAAAATGGATATAGTATGCTATCCTGAAGAGATACACATATGCCATCGCGGACTTTTTTGTAGATCTTTCTAAGGTGTACAATAATCTAGTACATAATTTTGATCTATCTGTTAGTGTTCATCCAGCGTTTGCAATGTAAGTGCAAAAAATGTGTTTATTTACGACGTCACATTAGAAACCTCAAAAATAACAGTATTTCTCCATTTTTTTTTAATGGATGATACATATAAACCTTCCTCTCGAATCACTCTATCTAATAAAAAAACCGCATCAAAATCCGTTGCGTAGTTTTAAAGATTTAAGCATACAAAGGGACATAGGGACATAGGGACAGAGAAAGCGACTTTGTTTTATACTATGTAGTGATTTTATACTATGTAGTGATTAATAGTCTGTCAGGTGCCATTTTGGTTTTAATGTAAAAAGCAAGTAAGGGGCAAGGGGCGAGGACGGGAACCTCACCCCATTGTACTGTCTCGACGTTAACAGGGGTTGTTCTATGGTGCGAGGCAACCCCTCTGTGGAGGTGGCGTCGGTTCCTTGGGGAACTGACTAGCCGTCGAGGTGTCTTGTTTGCTCATTAGATCCGGGGCACCTCACCACTCGGCACTCGCCGGGTTTTAGTGGGTAGAGCTGTGTCCACCTACCAGCTTTCGGGCGCAGCGAGTCCCACATACCCGCGTGGGGAGACGCACTCCCACGGTGGATGCCTCAGAGCATTTCACAAAAAAGAAAAAAAAAAATAAACAAAAATAATTATAACCGACTTCAAAAAAAAAAAATAACTAAAAAGTAATGAAATAATCGCGTTTCTTTAATTTTTGTGTCTACAACTAATAATCATCTTGAACTTCTACTAATGTACAATTTTTGCGTTTACCACGTCATTATTCTTACTTTTGGAGTCAGTGTCAGCTAAGTTAAATAAGTAATAGACCAGGTACAGCAACAAATACGTCACCGTCGTCCGTCACCGGTGTCGTATTTGCTGCTGTAGTTTGGCTGACACCGACTCCAAAAGTAAGAATAATGACGTGGTAAACGCAAAAATTGTACATTAGTAGAAGTACAAGATGATTATTAGTTGTAGATACAAAAATTAAAGAAACGCGATTATTTTATTACTTTTTAGTTATTTTATTTTTTGAAGTCGGTTATAATTTTTGTTTAATATTTTTATATAAAATATTAAACGCACTAGTCGCTCCTACGAATTTCGAAAGTTTCCCTCGATTTCTCTAAGATGCCATCATCAGATCCTGGTTTCCTTATCATGGGACCATTTGGCAAGTATACCCCTTCAAAAAAAAAATGAATTTTGAAAATCTAAATCGGTGTACATAAAAAACCGCCCGTATTGAGAACCTCCTCCTTTTTGTTGAAGTCGGTTAAAAAGAGTCAAATTATTGAACAGTTGCTGTAATTTATAAACAAGCATATTCTATGTAATCTACGTTGGTAAATAAAATTATGTAATATTATGTTAGTGGAACAAACAACAAAAATTTGATTGTACACTTGGTTTGTTACATATACAATATTTTTATGTTTACTGGGCTTAAACCGGCAGATGTTTCAAAATTATGGCTTTAAGGATGTTGCCAATATTGGAACTACAAAAGCAAGGAAAATGTTTAATCAAGCGAGAATTGAATTCTATATAAATCTAAAATATAAGGGTTATCCGGTAAATCCAGTCAGAATTATTAATCGTCATAGTCATCATCATCATCATAATCATCATCATTATCATCTTTATCATCATTCATCGTAGATTTTCCTAATGTCCTTATACCAAAAAAAACTCTACACTTGCAGGATACCAGGTGTTATGTCCTGTGAAATGTGAAAGTAAGTTTGTTTGCTACGCTTTCACGCGAAAAATACTTAACCGATCATCATGAAACTTTGTACACATATTTTGGAAGGTATTAGAAGTAGGATAGTTAGGATAGGATACTTTCATGGGGAAAAAAACATTCATTCAAATTATAAATATTTGGTTTTGAAAACCTTTAAACCAGGTAAATCGTATACATTCCGCGCGCGATTGTATAGCGAAACGAAACGGAGCTTAGGCTATTTACGAATCCGCTGTAAATCTTGAAATATCTTGACATTTACGTTTAATAATGTAACTATATGAACGGTTACCTCACTACTGTCTTGTGGCTCTACTTAAAAGCTAGCCTGAAGCTTTTTATTTATTTAATTATTTATTCAAGTTAATATTTGTTGCACTTACTTGGATTTTATGAAATAAACTACATTAGCCTGTGTAATGTCCACTGCTACGTAATTTTTTTTATTGTTTCTTCATAAATACGGCCAAACAGGTCATAAGCTTAAATAAATTTGGTTATTGCTTTGCATAAGCGCGTGTAATTCGAAAAGTCAGAGGTTTTTCGCTTTTTGTAAGTAGTAATAGTACACTAAAGTAGAATGAAGTGAAAAAACCAGTCATGCGCGAGCCTGTCACGTGCGCCGAGAGTTCCGTACAAAGTTTTTTATACATACATACCTATATATAACTACAAATTCACGGCGTTTAGATTTTTTTAATCGTAGGCTTTTTTTCTATAGAATTTATTCTCTTTTTACACGCTTTTTATTAGCTTCACTTCAAGTATGTTTATTTGTAACCAGGTCCTTTGGACTTCAGTTTGACCCACTTTAAACGATCTGATTTCATCAAAAATTAGCAGACTTATCGAGGAGCGATGACGATACATTAATTTGATACAATTATTCCATTATCCTAATTACAGGATCAAAATTATTTGACTACTTATGAAGACTAGCTCCTTACTAGAGGATTTTTGTTTGTGTGAGTGACAACTTTAGGAGCTGTCAATTGAACGTAGCCCGATCATGAAGTTAGGAAATAAGAGGAGTTGCCCCTTTCTTTAAACTGACAGCTGTAAGTGAGTACTTGATCCGCCATCTTGAGTGCCCTTTTCATAGTAGTATCGTCTATATTGTTTGTGGTTTTGCTGTCAAAACTCTAGCAATGGTAGCCATGTTAAGTGCCAATTTGAGTTGTAGGTATACACCTTTTTGTCGTAGGTATGCCCAGACCTTCTATATTATGTCTATGAGCCCGATGCATGTTGATTTTTGTTCCGAAGTTATACACGCTTTTTATTAGATTCACCTCTATGTTTGTATGTTCTTTATGTGTGTTTATAGGAGTCGGTTACATACAAACACTATGTAACCGACTCTTTTGGGCTTGATTTTGACTCACTTTAAGACATCAGATTAAATTGAAATTTTGCACACTTTTTAAGGACCGATGACAATACAATAATTTAATAAATTTGTTCCAATATTCTGATCAGGATAATCAGGATAGCACATGCAGGAAGGCATACGGCCACATCACTTTGTGTAGTTTTAGAATTTAGTCACTCACTAATTCTAAACTGACATAAGTTGAGTAGTTTACATTAATAAATTTTTTTTTTAAAGTTTTTATACTAACTTCACTTTTAGAAATATATACCGATGAAATATTTTTAGCAATGAATATAGAGTACCTTACTTTTTTATATTTACAATAAGTGATATCAATTTTTGACGTGATAACGTCTTTTAAATTGATTAATAAAAAGCATCCCGTTCCGCTTTCAACCGACAGACAGGCCCAATAGTGGCTTATAAACCATTATTTATAACAAATGTTAATACACGACAACGTGTTTTTGTGTTTATTTCTACAATTTAATAAAATGTAATTGATATATGCCATAATTTTCAGTCTAATTTCATTTTGTTCATTTCAACCGTTTTCCTCAAACCAGCGGCAAAAAAGATAATTAATTTTTCACCAATATTACTTTATGATGTTATCACGTAAAATTACTATGGTCCGTAAACCGACTCTACAGACAACCAATATTTCGTCGCAGTCGTAGAACAAAGTCGGATTTGACATTTTTACGAAATTACGTTTATGACGTAAATTTACTTGAAATATGTTGTTCTTTATACTGTATAAATTATATTAATTAATTACTGAAAATGACCGAGATACACAGTTGGAACAACGGCGGTTTTGATTTTTGAGCGTAGTAAAATGACGAGTGATACATTTCGTCGCTGTACGCCGTTGACCCCTGCCCCCCGCTACCCGTTTCCTTAAGACGGATTGTTATAGCCGGCTGTGTTCTTCGGACTTCTTCGTGCAATACGGAAAGATGAATTGAAATAGACGTTTGTTTTGATTTGTAAGTTTAATTATTAAATTATAAGTGGTGGTTTTACAAAAAAAATCTTTAAGTTTATAGTCGATTAGTTAATTATGGCTTAAAATAGATTAAAAACAAATATTAGCTTTAATACAAAATAGTGAACATACACAACAACATTATGCAGTGTAGTGTAGTGCAGATGAAGAGAAAATTATTAGGTTTTACAATTAGGAATCAATGAATATAACTGGAGAATATCATTAAATTAAATCTGTCAAGTATTAAGTGCATAATTACTTCTAATAAGCTTTAATTTTCATGAGATATACTATTATCATGGGATAGGATCCCCGAGGAACAGTGGCGGTTGTGTTACATCCGTCGTTGTACTTGGGACATATAGTAATGTTCGTATTTTGGATTTTCGGTATTTATCTCAAAACAAAAGACATAATAATTATTGATTTTAACATTTCCCATCTAAATACAAATTCATTTTTATTAGTGACGGATATTACTATGCGCCGTTGTTCTATGTAAGAGTAATAGGCGCTTGATAAAATCCGTCATTATTTTACGCATAAAATTCAGTTGGATGTACATAACCGACTTTGTTCATCGGAGTTAGGGTTGTCAGATTTACACAACCGTCCTTGTTCTTTGAGTAAGTGTAATAAATACGTCGTTATTTTCATACAATATTTTACAGTTAGAAAAAAAACAAAAGATGAAATTTTTGATGAAGTGCTTTAAAGATTTTTTCACTATTTAGTTATTTATTTGTCTATTATTTTTTTATTTTAGTACTTGCTATTTTATTTTTTAGACGAAAAACAATCATCGCCTGTACCATCTGGAGTAGATGCAATATGCGAGCAAATGCTGAAAGAGGTAGTGCCATGCTGCTTTGCAGTCGAATGGGGCCGGCACGGCCGGGGTGGTCCTTCTCGCTCACGTAACACCGATGTTACAGCTATGCTGATGCATTTCGTGTGGTTTGTGAGTTTTCGGTGGCCCATTGGGGGATATGGAAGAGGAGAACACGTCTGCATAATATCTGGTTGGTCTGCGGATGTGTGTGAGCGTAGATAGTCGCCAAAAGGCTTCAACTGCTCGTTTGCCCTCCTATGCTATAAAAAGTGCACGAAGTATTAGATGACGTATTTATATAAAATAAGTGTTATAATCTCTAGCCATCGACATGAGTCAGATGAGTCAAACAAGCTCCGAGTAAATTACATTTTTAGGCAAACTGGAGGACTTCATGCGCGCAAGAAGTCCACACAGCGCAAATGGGACCCTCCATCCCCATCAGATTAGTCCGACGTAGAATCTAAGAGTTTGGTACACCATTCTGCCATCTCATCCGAAGAATTGTTCGAAGACATTTCAGGTGAAAGGCGTCAAGGCACCTCATATAGTCTTATAAAGACACCAGGTATCCGAAGCGTAGCGCATTAATGGCAAAAATATTTTCTCTGTAAACATTGAGCTTTGTATGGAGGTTCAGGTCGTTTAATTTCGAAACTTTCTGATTTACTCCACCAAAGGCTGCGGCGGCTTATGTCATCTTGATGAGATCTCAGGCTCGAGACGATTATTATCGCATACTAAAGATCCAAGATACCTAAAGGTAATATCATCCAGTGGATTTCCGTTTAGGTATATAGCGCCGACGCGTGCAGATTTCTCCCTCGCGATTGCTTAAAATCTGGGTTTTTGAAGCAGTAATTCCAAAGCCGAATCTGTAACAATTTTCTTTAAATTGTCAAGATAAGTCTGAAAGCGATGCAAGCCGTCAGCAATGAGGCAAACATGATGGCGATCGGCATATTTTCAACTTCTGTCACTGGGACAGAGTGCACTTTACGTTTGGCTCTAAATCGTGTGTGATCGATAACGCTTTTGTCCATACAGACATTTATGAGAACCTGGTTCTTACATTATTATTGTTGGCATTCATAACCGCAGCAAAGTAGATCTCAAAAAGGGTGGGAGCCATAACACAACCGTGTTTATCTTCCCTAGTAACTGGGAACTCTACGAATTTGTTCTCGTGACGAGCACGAGCTTTCATACCCTCTTGGAATTGGCGTTCCGAATTAACAAACTTTACATAGCTTTTAAACTGCCCAAGCAATTTTATGTGTGCAGGCAAAGGCCGATCCTAAGTCCATAAAAAATATATCGAGGTCACTATGTTGTTTAAGACTCTTTACTTATGACTGTTTAACAACGGAAATGGCGACAACCGTGCCTCTATTAGATTTAAAACTACATTGGGTCTCAGGACTTAGGTTGATTATGAGCCTTATGCGCCAGTATGTTTCCGTGTTTTAAGTTTTATTTTATCTCATTACTAAAATATAAAGTTAAAAAGGTTTAATAAGTATCAAATTATTATTTAAAAACAATAATTCTTGTACATTGTGTACCGGTGGGAGGGAAGCGCTGTGGCGCGCTCCCGGCTGCATGGGTACCACCATCTTGCTTGTTTCTCCCGTGAAACAGCTTTGCTGTGTTTCGGAGAGAAGGGCAAGACAGGCAGTGTAATTACTGGCACCGAGACTTAACATCTTGTCTCAGGATAGGCAACACATAAATGAGTTGCCTGAGCTCGTTCCAGGTAAACTAGTTTATGTTCATTGGCGACGTCGACCACTTACCATCTGGTGGCACGTTTGCCAGTTTCCTATCCAACTAACATAAAAAAAAACATAATAAAGTCGTAATAGTATTCTATTACGTCTCTATTATGAGACTGGCATCTTCAAAAGATGCTGATAGACGTAATTTGGTACCTACCTGCAGAATATATGTCATACCTAATGTTACAACTATGCATTTATGTATGAAAATATGTTTAATGTTTTATGATTATTTATTTAATAATAAAATGATGCGACAACTCATACACGGCCATCTGATCCCAAACTAGGCAGAGCCTGTTCTTATGGTAACCAGACAACTGATTTTATACTTTTATATATTTTCTAAACACTTTCATATTATATATAAATTACACCCAGACACAGAACAAATGATCATGCTCAATCACATAAACATATTTTGTTCAGGGTGGGTATTGAACCCACGACCTAACGCCACCAACGGCTTATCACTTAGGGTCACTAACCGCAGACCAACAGGCTAGTCAATATTTTTCCAAATAAGCTTAATTTAAAGATAATATTATACGTAGATATATATATTTTATGTAATAAAAATTTCAAAACCGACGCTGATTTTAAGAAGATGCTCCAAAGAAAAACGTCGGAATTCACTATGCGTCATTTTATGCATAAACTTAGTCCGCAAAATAATGTCGTATTTAATTATACGACATATTAGTCCACAAAACAAAGACGCATGTGATTTTTTGAAAAATCTAACCATATTTAGAAATAACTTGCAAATGTGCTCTGGTGTAAAGTACAGATTTGCAAATCCGTCTTTGTTCTACGATTGCGACGATTTTTTTCATTAATTTAAGTCTTGTATTAAAAATTATTTTCAAATGTAAAGTGCGGTTTGTTATTAAAGCGTGTTTTTAACTATAATAATATATTTGATGCATCATTAGCAATCTTTTGACGTTGCTGATTTCTCTGTTCTTCATCGCATGTACATGAAATTGCAAAATGGAAAAATCCAATATCAAATTTTGAATATTAACATCATCATCATCACTTTCACGTAATCTTTACGCACTTTTATAGGTAAATGATGATATAATTATGAAAAAAATACTATATAATAATATTATATACATATATATAATTCCATATATTATATATATTGGATAGGCAATTTGGAAACCGTCTCATGGTAAGTGGTCACGGTAGCCCACGAATATAAATGATTTCACCCGGCAGCACTGGCAAATCATTAATTTTCGTTGAGTACTTGTGTCATACATTGACGACCTCCGTGGCTCCGTGGTAAGCGCGTTGTTGCTCAAGCCGGAGGTTGCGGGTCCGAATCCCGCCAGGGAACAAAAATATTTTCTGTGTTCCTGGGTCATGGATGTGTATTATATAATAAAAATGTTAAATATATGTATAATATAAAAGTATTAAATATATTTCCGTTGTCTGGTACCCGTAACACAAGTTCTTCAAGAACTTACCACGGGACCAGATTAACGTGGTGTGAAGCGTCCATAGATATTTGTAATATATAAAATTTCCATGTCACAATGTTAGTTACCGTACTCCTCCGAAACGGCTCTACCGATTTTTACCAAATTTTATATGCGTATTCAGTAGGTCTGAGAATCGGCTACTATCTATTTTTCATACCCCTAAGTGATAAGGGTGGTCAACCCCTCAAATTCTAAAAGTTAACGCGGGCGAAGCTGCGGGCAACAGCTAGTTATAATATATTATTATTATAATACATGATAGTACCTTTTTTTTCTTTAATGCCATCTTTAACGCCGAGGCATCCCGCGGGGGAGTGGGTCTCCCCAGGCGGGTATGTGGGACTCGCTGCGCCTGAAAGCTGGTAAGTGGACGCAGCTCTACCCATTAAAACTCGGCAAGTGCCACCAATGTCGCCTTTGGTGAAGTGCCCCGGATCTGTTGAGCAAACAGGGCACCTCGACACTCGAGGGGTTGTCCCGCACCACAGAACTACCCCCCCTATACTATGGGGTCAGGTTCCCGTCCTGGCCCCTTGCCTCCTAGGCTCAATTACCTTCGCCGCACCTAGGCTATTGAGACCCACCGCCACGACAAGGCCTGAACCATGGTGGGGTCTTCGTCTTGCTAACGTAAATATGATCTTGGTTTTGGTCTAGCTTTTTTTTCTTGATCATGTGACAAAGATCAATTTTGCTCATCATTATAATCCAGTCTCCGTGACCAGTTTCGAGATGGCCTATAGACCTCTATCTACAGGTCGAAGGCACCCGCGGTGGTTTTTAGTGGAAAGAGTCTTTCGTCTGTTACATTTTTTTTTAACTCACACACGACCATCTGATCCTAAACTAGGCAGAGCCTGAATTATGGCAACCAGACAACTGATATATATACGTATAGTTTTTTTTATGTTAGTGGGATAGGCAAACTGGCAAACGTACCACCTGATGTTAAGTGGTCGACGTCGCCCATGAACATAAACTAGTATACCTGGAACGAGCTCAGGCAACTCATTTATGTGTTGCCTATCCTGAGACATACGATGTTAAGTCTCGGTGCCAGTAATTACACTGCCTGTCTTGCCCTTCTCTCCGAAACACAGCAAAGCTGTTTCACGGGAGAAATAAGCAAGATGGTGGTACCCATGCAGCCGGGAGCGCGGCACAGGGCTTCCCTCCCACCGGTAAAATATTATATAATGTTTATATAATGTTTAATACATATACAATATTTTTAAATACATACATATTATAGATAAACCACACCCAGACACAGAACAAATGATAATGCTCATCACACAAACATTTGTCCTGGGTGGGAATCGAACCCACGACCTTCTGGTTTAGCAGTCAGGGTCACTAACCACTAGACCAACAGGCCAGTTTAAATCTGTGTCAGTGTGTGTAATTCTTTATAAAATTTTATGTGCGTTTTTCACATGCATTATAGTTTTCTTATTTTTACGCGCATTTCAGTCATTATAATGAAGAAAACTTTTTACACTACTACTGTACTAAAATTATTTAAAACAGGATATTTACCATGTTTTTCACTTTTATTTCGCGGAGCTCGATATTTTGATATCGTCTACGTAACAAACTTAACTAGCTTATCTACGTTGAAAAACATAGTGAACATCCCGTTTTAAATAGTTTATGTAGTGAAAATTATCATATCCAATTTATTAAAAAAATACAGGTTGTATCGCGGCTTATTAGATTTTTCTTTCTTTGCAGTAATAACGCCTGCTATAAAGTATCGGAAACATCTAGAGAACCCTAATAAACCACGATAAAATCTGTAAAAAGTTGTTTCATTATAATTTGAATTCTACTTAGATTACTTCATACCAATACTAACAATTTTTCTACTTACCAATACTTAATAGAATTTATTTGCGAGAAAGTGTACAAAATCGAATTGAATGTTAACACATCTTATTAATTCAGTTTCAATGAATTCGATTAAAATAGCCGGAAATTTATTTAGGCTTTGATTATACATTTACATTGTGAAAAATAGCATAGGTAACATATACGAATTTACTTAACATTTTCTAATGAGTAATAATAATAGTAATCTTGTTTTGCTTATATTTATTTTCATACTATGTATTAAGGAAGATATACAATATTTCTACCTTGCTACAAGGACAGGGTTTTGACATAACTGTATCAGAAAAAAATGTTTGAGACATCCGTAGACGAAGATTTACCTACAGGTGTTAATAAATTGTATTTAGGCAGACATCATAGGACACGTCGAATTCATTATTATATTGTGTCAGTAACCAGTAGTAGTGACCAGTAGTGAAATAAATGCGATGACGGCTTAATTCAGCCAATAAAAGAAGTTCATTGTTAAGTTCAGCTGTTACATGGCATGTGTGTGGGCAGAGCTGCGGCGGAGAGCCACGAGCCTGCCTCGGCCGACACCCGTACGTGCATATTCACCTGCATGTCATCCACTACAATACAACACTAACGCATGAAGCATACAGCCCTTCGGCTATGCTAAATTTTGGGCAAAACAAATAAAAGAGAACCACGACGGTGTAATGCGGGCGTGTCTATAAAAGGCCGAAAGGGGGGTGCGCGGGGGTGGTAACACGATCCGCTAGCTCCAGCCGGCCGGCCGCCCTGGAGGCGAGGGCGGGCGGGCGGTGGGGCGAGGTGCGGCGCGGGGGGCGGCGGCTGATGCGTGAGCGCCGCCCGCTCCCGCTCTCACTAGTCGAACGGTGCCCGACCGGTAACGTAGCGCCGACTGCCGACCGAGAGACGAACCAGCGACAATGTCTGCCGTGGCGAAGACTTCCAAGTACACGTACCGCAGCAGCGGCGGCGGCACCACCGACGTCAACATCGAGTACAGCGCCGACCTGAGTGCTCTCTCCAGGCTGGAGGTACCGGCCCTCGAAATAGTGCAGTGTTTGTGAAGTGTTATACGGAAACATGATAGAGTATGTTGTATTTTTCAGGACAAAATTCGTCTCCTCCATGATGATCTGGAATCCGAAAGGGAGCTACGTCAGAGGGTAAGCATCGTTACGTGAGAAATGTGATACGCGGGCGCCGCGTCCATAGCCGGCGCGCGCGCAGGTGTGGGCGGGGCGAGCGCACTAACCACCTATTAATATTACTACCCTCAAATTACTTTCAATTTACATGAAAAAATATGCCTTGAGGATGCAAGATTTTAAATAATTATTAACGCCATTTTTTTGTTAAAAATAAATTTAATATTACTTAATACTCAATCATATAGACTTAAACATTATTTTTGAATTAATTATTTATTATTAATTAATAATGAAAAAAATAAAAATTCTATATAACCGTCGAAAAATGTAGTAAAATACTTATATAATAAAGTGGTAAAATTAACATCTCACTGAGATTAGATATCGTCATTGAAGTTCGCGTGGTCTATTTTCGTATGTGCGTGTGGCGCCCTCTACCCTGGACGTCCACGGCGCGCGCGGCCGTAGCGCCTTCTCTCGATAACATACGTTAACGCACCTCGCGATATATTTAGTCACAGAAGCATTTTCCGAAACCCCAACTCAGCGCTCCGGACTCTTTTGAAACTGGGCCAAATGTTCGGTCCTGTTAAGAATGCTATAATATTAAAATATAATAATAGACTGAGGAATAAGTAGCGAAAATATCTGACTTAGTCACTACCGTGAGACGCACGTCGTTTCTATTTATAGAAAGACACAATGCTGAAATGCGCGAAGGACATTATGAAATAAGCTCTTATTGCATAACCGCTTTCCAGCTTTGAATATGTTTCCAGAATGTTGAGAAATTTCCTTCCTTCCCTTACCTGTTATGGCTTAAGTAATTTTTTACTATTTATAATGTTCATTTTAGTAAAAATATTCGAATCCTACTAAATCTCTTCACAAATTTATATTATTTATTATATGACATATCCAATAACTTTGTTCACAAAAACAATTTTGTTATTTTTTTCAATCCTTATCCTTATTGTGTAAAATTGTATTGAATGTTTTTACATTTGATAAAATAGTCCAATAGATTTATATTTTCAATTCTCAGTTAAATAGATTATTTTAAATGCAAATAAAAATTGTACAAATGTATTTTTCTTCATACAATCCATCATATTATATCCAACAAAAAAGTTACATTAAAATCATAGGTATAGACATCGTTCATCATCATATCATTATTTAAAAATCGTAAGTAAATATACCCAATATGTTTTCAGATCGAAAGGGAGAAGGCAGATTTGAGCGTCCAAGTTATCCAACTGTCAGAGAGGCTAGAGGAGGCCGAAGGCGGTGCCGAATCTCAGGTAAAATTAATGTTAATTCTTTGTTGGATTAATTACCACAAAATCTTGTTATGAAGCTATGATTATATATTATCATGATTACAAAATATGGGATTTTTATGTTTCGTTTAAAAGCTCCAAAGTCTATTTTATATTGGTACCTTTTGTAAGCCGTCGTTAAATGGTTCTTTTTTATAATTTAAAACGATACATATATTATAATGTAAAAATTACGAAAATTTGGAATTTCAGATGTTTTAGTAATACGATACACCTACATTCTGCTCAAAATTCTTACCTAATTATAATATATTTTGAAAACATTTCAATAATAAAAAAAATCTTGTTCAGATAGCGAAGGGACTTATCAGATTTGATTAATTTAAATTATTATAATTATGTTCAATATATAAAAAGTACGCATACGAATTCACAAAAATTTGAGGCGATAGAAAATGAAGCTTAAAGAATTTGTTTATAATACGATGCCTTTTCCATTTTTTTTTAAATATTATTATATTTACATAGATTACAATTTTATTTAGGGAAATATCATAAATACTCATGCATAATTTTGCAAAAAAACAATTTTTTTTCATTCATTCATTCACGTTTCAATTGAATTATAATACGATTATAAATATATATTTATATTTATAATCATATTATGTATGTTTATTTGTACATATACATACATACATACACACTAAGATGTGTTACAAGCAGACTAAATAAATCATATTACTGTATAGAAAAAACAAACGTCACTTACCTTCCAATAGACATCAGTTTTTAAAATTCACGCACTTTTTTACACAATTATAATATTGATTATGTTTTTATACGAACATGAAAAATACCCATATGAACTATTTTTTTATTTAATAAGTTTATTATATAATATATGTGCATTGCGAAAATTTATAATGTGTATGCGAATGTCTGTGCTTTGCGATTTTTTATGTTATTTCCAATTATAATCTTTCAGAACATGTACATATAGTAAATAAGTATAAAGTTACTGTTACATAAAAAAGCATGTGTGAGCTTAAATTATTATTTTTTTGACATGAATACCAGATACTATAAATTAAAAATGATTATAAAAATTATATTGCAACAAAATTTTTGCTGTTTAAAATAAGGAATAATTCCTTGCATGAATTGTATAGACAAAGTAAGGAATAATTGCTTAAAATCAAATCAATATACTGATATATGCAAATATACTGCACATGTACATAGTACATGTGCAGTATATTTTCACAAAAAATATTACATATTTAAACTCAATATGCAATAAATTATTATAAGCTTTACTTGCTAAATAGATTTATTGCTAAATTTCAGATCTTATTAGTTTTAAATCTATTTTTCAAACTGTCATACAAGTGGGTAGTAGGTATAAAAATATTATAGTTTATGTATTCTTATCTACAAATGCGATTTTGTTTTTTTTCATACTGAATAATTAGGGAGAAATTAAAAATAACGAAATATTTTCCAGTTCGAGATCAACAGAAAACGTGATACCGAATTGACTAAGCTCCGTAAGCTTTTGGAAGATGTGCACTTGGAGTCAGAAGAAACCGCACACTTGCTTAAGAAGAAGCACCAAGAGATCGTTGCTGACTACCAGGAGCAGATCGATAAGCTTACCCACAACAAAGTCAGGTGAGCATTACTAAAAATGACGCTGTGCAAAGTAACCTATGCGACGAGCTGTGCGTTAAAAAATTACATCATAAGTGGTTGATTTCAAAATAAATTTCTTTGTCATCAGGGCTGAGAAAGAGAAATCCAAGTTCCAAGCTGAAGTGTACGAGCTGTTGGCCCAAGTGGAGAACGTGAACAAGGAGAAGATTACAATCTCAAAGACATGCGAGAGGCTTGAAATCACCATCAGCGAACTGCACATCAAGATCGAGGAGCTTAACCGCACCATTGTTGATATCACATCTCACAAACAGCGCCTGTCCCAAGAGAATGTTGAGCTCGTTAAGGAAGTTCAGGACCTTAAGGTTTGTAGTACTTCTATTTTCACTTATTCGTGATCAAACTCCCATAAAAAAGATTGACGCCTTAGGACGTTTGGTAGATATAAAAAATTATATTAATATCGCCAATTCACATTTAATAGAATCTATAACGGAAAATGAAAAAAAGAAAATATATAATAAAACACACAAAATTATCCAATACTAGCGGGGCATCACAACATGAATGATTCATGACATTTGCCGTCACGCTATTAGCAAAACGCACCAATATATTATTTACTAAAAAAATAAAAATATTATGGTCAGTTTTTTTTTGTTGTAGGTGAACATCGAAAACGTGATCTATCTTAAGAGCCAGCTAGTCAGCCAGCTCGAGGATGCGCGCCGCAGGCTTGAGGATGATGAGAGGAGACGTTCTCTGCTGGAAGCAAACTTACACCAGGTATGTTAACAAAATTTAGAACATTAACATAATTGAATTCACACTATACGAGATGGGATGAGATGATAGAAAAAAAACATCAATAATGCGCTGTGACGCGCTCCCGGCTGCATGGGTACAACCATCTTGCTTGTTGACAAACAGCTTTGCTGTGTTTCAGGCAGTGTAATTATTGGAACTGAGACATAACATCTTATGTCTGAGGATAGGAAACACATAAATGAGTTGCCTGGGCTAGTTCCAGATAAACTAGTTCATGATCATAGGCGACGTCGACCACTTAGGTAACATCTTGAAGCGCGTTTGCCAGTTTGCAGTTAGTTGTATAGTAACATTAAAAAAAGATTCATGAGAAATTAACTTAGTTCTTAGATCTGAGCTATGCTGCAACGAGTACTACTAATTATATTTATTGCAGAGCTACTTGTAATAAATTAAAAAAACCTATATTAATTTGATATTTCTACTCATGAGTAGACTTTATGAGAAAATTTGTAATATTCCTATAGATTATTATTTTATTCTTTCGTTTAGGTGGAAATCGACTTGGAATCTGTTCGCGTTCAACTTGAGGAGGAATCCGAAGCTCGTCTGGACCTTGAACGTCAACTGGTCAAGTCCAATGGCGAACTCCAGCACTGGCGTAGTAAGTTCGAAGCGGAGGCGGCAGCTAGGGCGGAGGAGATTGAAGAAATTCGCCGCAAATACTCCGCTCGCATCCAAGAACAAGAAGAACAAATTGAGACCCTCATCGCCAAGATTAGCAATGTTGAGAAACAGAAATCTCGTCTCCAGAGCGAGGTAAACCCCCGAAATTTCTTAAAATCGCCTCAAACTAGGAATCTAAGTTTTATTTCTAAATCATTTTAAACTTGAGAATACACTGTTTATTGTTACGTTAGTAGAAATTTAGAAACATGTACAAACCTTATTCGGAACTTAAATGCGTCATCAGAGTATATGCTTGGTAAAACTGGGCTTTATGGGAAAAATTACATAAATAAATATTTTTAGGTCGAGGTCCTGATCATCGACTTGGAGAAGGCCAACGGAACAGCTCGGGAGCTGCAGAAGAGGACTGAACAATTGGAGCGTGTCAACATCGAGATAAAGTCTCGCCTTGAGGAGACGGTGCAATTGTACGAGCAGAGCCAACGCGACCTCCGCAACAAGCAAACTGAAATCCAACGCATCACCCATGAGCTGGACAAGACCCGCGAGCAAAAGGATGCCCTCGGCCGCGAAAACAAGAAGATGGGTGGTAAGTTGACGATTTCATGGATTTTCTTACTAATTACTTCGCTGATATTTTTAGGTGAGTGGATTTAACGATGCAGCTTTAAAGGTCAACTGGCCGAAATCATAGACCCTTTACGAATAACAAATAAACTTTACGAATCGACCTAAGGTGGCTTGGCTTACAACACAAGATACCGCCATTGGGATTTCGGCGGGAAATTACTGGGCGCGCGGTTGTGTTTTTTGGTTTCCCGTAAATTAATTATAATTATTCTGTATTTTGTTTACTCAGAGTAGTTTTCTATACTGTTTGTATTAAAAACTTGATGTTTATGTATATTGTGATTGGTTGGCGAATACTGTGGACGACTGTTCTGGAGTGGTTTTCTTTATTAGGACTGTTCTAGCTGGTTTTTATAGTGTTTTTTTTAACTTAATCTTTATATATATTGTGATTGGTTGGCGAATACTGTGGATGACTGTTCTGGGTGGGTGAAGTGGGGAGAGATGGTTGAGTGATAGGGGACTGGAGGGGCGAGCCGCGCGCTTTGGGGTTTCCCGCCGTTTTTCAGTATTTTAGTCTTAGCTTCGGCCTTACCAAATAAATACAGACCTGGCTGTATGGACTTTAGTTATCATTTGCCTTTCTCTAATGGGATAAATTATCAACAACAACAAAGATACCCACTCTTTTTTCTGTCCTGGACAGCTTGTTAGCTTGACCAAAATCAAAAGTTATGCAAATGCGTTGCCTTCCTTTTCTCTCCCCCCCCCCCCCCCAATGGGCCACCAGAAAGTCACAAGCCGCACGGAACGTGACAGCATATCTGTTGTCACTTCACGCCGGTTTTATGTGAGCGACCGGTCTTGCCGGCCCAATTCGGCTGCAAAGCAGCATGGCACTACCTATTACTAATCTAACTATTTTATTCCTTTTTGATATTATAATTAATGAATTGAACGACGACGGTCTTTATAGTAAGGCCAGCCTCGAAGTGAGAATAAGTTTCTCCAAATTTCCCTGTAGGTACATCTAAAATTTACTAGAACATGGCTTGCTCGCCGATAAAACAAAACATCGTGAAAAACTCTGCCTGATAAGATTAAGTCTTTGAAGGTGAGTCAAGTGCACGACCACGAACATTTGGTCAGCGCATAGATGAACTATGACCCAATATTATCCTCCTCGCCTGATTTTGATGAGACCCGTGCCCAGCACTGAAACAGATAAGGGTCGATGACGATGAATTAATGATGACATTTCTCAATAGATGAATTGCACGACGCCCGCGCCACAATCACGGAGTTGACCCGCCGTCTTCACGAGCTCGAAATCGAGCTGCGCCGTCTTGAGAACGAGCGAGAAGAACTCACAGCCGCCTACAAGGAAGCAGAAGCCGTAAGTACTCACTATCTTTAACAGATCTCTGCTAATATTAGAATTCATAATAAAATACACTGCGACACATGAGAATGTCGTGACTCGTACGACACGGCATGCCGTTCATCGTTAAGACATTTTTGACGCGAAAACGTCTTATAATTCGGTGGAGCCGGCTGCAAGAACGAAAAAACATGACGTATGCGGCGTTACCTCGCTCTAAGGTGTTCCATTTTCTTATGACGTTGTCACGTTCAACTATCGACAGTAAACCGACATTACAGACAACTGATTTTAGTTTTTTTCGATTCGAGAGAGATTTTACTGCTAAGGTACGCCAAAAGTATACCTCCATGTACCTCCATTGTTGGACGTAAGAATATTCTACGTATCACTCGATAAATCAAAATGTCACGTTAATTTTTTATTTTTGAAATATTTCGCGGGAACGACTTATTTTACAAGAGCAAAGCTAAGTTGTCACTCGTTAAGCAAGATGCATTTGTTTTGCTTTATTAGGTTATTCGCTTAATAAAGTTGCATAATGCATCATAAAAACGACGAGAAAAAAATCAAATTCTGTACACCTACAAAAATTACTACCAGACCAGATTGTATACAATGTTATAGAATATTGAAAAAAATATTTGGCTAGTCTCATAAATATTTTAAAGTTTAAACAATATTTTAATAAGCAATGTTCTGCGGACGGCTATTTCGTAGAATAAATTTACAGATACATACTTAGCAAATCATTAAAAATTCGAGGCTATGTATCCTGGCAGGCAACACATGTAATTAAACTGTATGTTTCGCAATTATGCAGTAGTCTTTAGAATGTAGAGCTAATGATCAATAGCTTGCCAACACATGCGATTGATGAAACGAACTGTCTACGAATATATTCACAATTAATCTGAGTTTTACTTCGATCGATCTATGCTCTAATAGTTTTGATCATCTTAAATATCATAATAAAAATTCAAGCAGGGGAATTAATGTATGAGTATTTATCGATTGGCTTTAGAACTCATCATCATCATCAACCTAATTCCTTCCACTTACCTCTATTAACAGTAAGACGCAGCCATATCTAGATTAACCACCTTCTCCTCGAACGTACACGTAATATAAAAACATTTACTTCAGAACTCTCTGCCATTCAGCGTGCTTACCACGTGATATCGGCTACCGTCGGCCTTACGGATCGAGAACTGACCGTTAATGTGTCATTTGTTAGGGTCGCAAAGCTGAGGAACAACGTGCCCAAAGGCTGACCGCTGAGCTTGGTCAGTTCCGCCATGAAGCTGAACGCCGCCTGCAAGAGAAGGATGAAGAAATTGAAGCTATTCGGTGAGTGTTACGTACAGTCGTTACGGGATGCAGCAGATGTGAATTTCTATGTTGCCGTGGAAATTCATAATTATTAATATTAAAAAATATATAACGAGGGATGAAATTAAGCAAGGAAATGACAACGTCATGCTCTTCGCTGTCGCGGTATTCGAGTCGATTTTACTGCCAAAGCACGATAATAAATGTTTTATATTAAAATTTCGTGTCTTAAGCTACTCTTATAGAATAAGCATACATAGTTTACATGATTTTTATTCCACTTTCTAAACATGTATTTACAAATGAACTGAACCTTAGTAATGCATGAGACGTTGTTACTTACTATGTAATAACGTAATTAATATCGACACTTAAAAACGTAATTTTCTTTGAAACATGTATGATAATTATTATTATGATATAAACTGTAGTACACTGACTCGAACGTTTTAAATCTATTGATTATAAGATATTTTAAATATTATATATTTTTCATTAGGAAACGTCCATATTGAACGAAATCAACACAATAATTAAAATTTGTTTCAAAGTTGGCAACAAGAACGTATCTGACCTATGTCTTTCATCATACCGACCTCTGTCTTTTTCACGGAGATATTGACTTTTTGAAAGATGAGTGTCCATTGCTATAAATATATATAACCATGACATATATATTAGCAAAAAGTATATACAATATCCAATACAAATATCTCTATATAGTTTAATTTCTGCGTCAGTGAATCTTGCCATAAATAACCCCTATACAATTAGACCAAAGTATTACAGAAACAAAAATATTATTACATCCGACGCGAATTTGTTTGCGATTACACTTAGTATAGCTCGAATTATTGGCACGATTTCAGTATATATATTTATCCTAAAGTCTGATTGGATTTTCAAAGCAGTTAGCTATTACTAACTTTGGCACGTTCCTACATGTGAAAATGTACAAAAGACAGTCTTCTTCTCTACTGCTCTGAATACAGTAATATTCCCGTGAAGTCGTTAACGTCTTATATTTGGATCAAAGCTAAATGTTGTGAGAACTACAATAACATGGCCCCAGTAAAAGTTCCGGAATATAAATGGAATAGACCACCCACGGCTATTTATGAAAATAATTATGGATATGGAATAAATTTTTATCAGCCAATGATCGACTACATCTCAGCGAAACGACAAGGCGTTAACACGAAACCACCACATTTACCATGGAGTAATGAAAGGGGCTTGGAAAAATATAGATTTGATAAACGAGTGGAACCTTACTCAAGTGAAGAAGTTCTTAACATGTCACGCGAAGTTGCTGAACAAGCTAAACGGGATCTGAATACTTTTAAGGTTCAAAAACGAAATCCCTTCACAGTTGTAGCAACCGCAGCGGCGTCGAATATTGTTAAACATGTAGGTGTTGAAAGTGTTACTGTAAAAACAAAAAAGAAGAAAATGGAAAGAGAAAAGGTGAAGTTTGATAGACAGAAGAAACGAATGGAAGAAATAAACAAAGAACTTGATTTATACGAAAATCAGAAAAATGTAGGAAACTTATTAAGAGGCAGAGCAATAGCATACCGCGGAAAATCCGCTAAAGCCATTGCTCAAACTTTATTAGAGGAAAGTCGTCAAACTTTGTCTGGGGGTAAGATTAGGAGCATAGAATTAAGAAAATTCAATGTCGATTCTGATCTCCCAGCTATATCTGACCGATTCTCAAAATTATCTACTATGCGTGCTTTAAGTGTATCGGACAGTAATTTGAATGAAATAGGAAAGGAAACTATACGAGCAATTCGAGAAAATGTTCCGAAAGCATGTGTTGTACACATTGAAACTGAAATTCCTGTTATAAATACGGAATACATAGAAAAACTAAATGAAATTAAACGGACGATAAATCAATTCGAACAGTTAAATACAAGTTTATTCATAGATAAGAGGTATTATGTTACATAACGTAAAAATAGAAATATTAATATAAGTTTTGTACCAACATTGATTAATATTATAATTTCCTTTACAGTAAGCAAACGAGCATCGAAATCGAACAACTGAGTGCTCGTGTTGTAGAAGCTGAGACTAGGCTCAAGACAGAAGTTACTCGCATCAAGAAGAAGTTGCAGATCCAGATCACTGAACTGGAACTGTCCTTGGATGTCGCCAACAAAACCAACATTGATCTTCAGAAGACCATAAAAAAACAATCGCTGCAGGTATGTTTAGAAATTAATTCACTGAATTTATTAGACATTTATGTTATTTTCAAAGCTTTTATCAATTATTTAGCTTAAGTTTACACTCACGAAAATAATATCATACCAAATATTTCATTAAATGAGATAACTTAATAATATATCTTAGTATGCGTTATATAAAGATATCGTTTACTTTTACCAGCTCACCGAGATCCAGGCTCACTACGATGAAGTCCAGAGGCAGTTGCAAGTAACACTTGATCAATACGGTGTTGCTCAGCGTAGAATCCAGTCTCTCACTGGCGAGGTTGAAGAAATCCGTGGCAACTACGAGCAGGTAATGTCTTAGCTATATTTTGCAGTAGTCAATAAATACTTCCACCTTGAGAATGTATCTAAAAAGCTAGATTATTAAGAAGGGAATATTAAATTGTGTTTGATCTTCCAGGCCCTTCGCGCTAAGCGCACTGTTGAGCAATCCTTCGAGGAAGCACAAACCCGCATCAATGAGTTGACAGTAATCAACGTGAACTTGTCAAGCAGCAAGGCCAAGATTGAACAAGAACTCGGCGCTGTAGCTGCTGACTACGACGAAATCACCAAGGAGTTGCGTGTTGCCGATGAGAGATACCAACGTGTTCAGGTTCGTTTTAAGTGCTTTGTTGATTATATTTGACCGCAACATAAGCAAATTATATATATATATATATATATATATAACTTATGCAATCGTATAATTAATTTCATATATCCT
Organism: Helleia helle; assembly: GCA_963853865.1. NCBI lineage: Eukaryota > Metazoa > Arthropoda > Insecta > Lepidoptera > Lycaenidae > Helleia > Helleia helle. The sequence continues at coordinate 16,412,709 of OY971420.1, forward strand.
TTTTAGACTGAATTAAAACACACCGTTGAGCATCTGCATGAAGAACAGGAGAGGATTGTCAAGATCGAAGCCATTAAGAAGTCACTTGAAATTGAAGTCAAGGTAAATTTACAAAATATAAATATAATACAAAAACAAGCTTTCGTCAATTGCACGCCTTATATATAAGCAAAGCGTTGAGAGTGGTCTACTCTCGACATGTCATAAAAAGTAGTTTTCTAGAAACTGTAATTGTCTCTTTTTGTTATTTATATCGCACTTATATGTTAATATCAGTGCACTTATATCAAGTCATTTAACATAGTAAATGATAGCATTAAAAATAATCTTACACACATTACATCCGTGTTTCTGTGTCTGCATGTGGCAGGTAAATTAGTCGAAAAAAAATATCGTACTACATATTACGATACATTTATCATCTAAACTCTAAAATAACACAACGTGGAATTTCTAAATTTATAGGAGCGTTTATTTCACTGTCGCCTAATTATTATTTATAAAAAAAAACTAAGATGCAACTGTGTAATTTACAAAAATATCAGATTGTTAATTCGTTGCGAAGCAACTAACAGGTCAATTGCTTAAACGCTTATTTTACAAATAATATTTATTTTCATCTATAAAAACATATTGAAAACTTTCTCAATTAATATGAGCATTTATATAATATATATTATATAATTTATTACTTGAATTTTTAGAACATTTCCGTTCGCTTGGAAGAAGTTGAAGCCAATGCCATTGTTGGAGGCAAACGCATCATCAGCAAACTCGAAGCTCGCATCAAGGACATGGAACTTGAACTTGACGAGGAGAAGAGGAGACACGCTGAAACTATCAAGATCCTCCGCAAAAAGGAACGCCAAGTTAAAGAAATCATCATTCAATGCGAAGAAGACCAGAAGAACATTTCTCTCTTACAAGACTCCTTGGAGAAGGCTACCCAGAAAGTTAACATTTACAAGAGGCAACTGACAGAACAGGTATATACTTGGAAGGTTATCTTTATATATATATTTCTTGTATGCGTGTGTATGTCACTGAACTCCTCCTAGATGGCTGGATCGATTTTGATGAATTTTATTGTGTGAGTTCAAGGGGATTCAAGGATGGTTTAGATTCACAAAAAAAATATTTTGTACAGGACAACGTCTGTCGGTGCCACTAGTTTTATATAATGTTATTTGACTTGTTAAACAATACCATACTAAATATGTAAATGTTTGTTGTGTAGGAGGGCGTTTCTCAGCAGAGCGTTACCAGAGTGCGAAGATTCCAACGCGAATTGGAAGCCGCTGAAGACCGTGCCGATGCTGCCGAAAGCAATCTGTCCCTGATCCGTGCTAAGCACCGTACCTTCGTAACCACCTCCACTGTGCCCGGCTCACAAGTCTACCTTGTGCAAGAGTCTCGCGCTCTCAGCACAGAGCGGCTTTAGATGAGCGACCTCAATCTAGCCCCTCAATACCAGCATTTCTTTCCACAGCAAAAAGGGGCGCAATTCCGGTCGGGTATAAGCCTAGTCGTTCTTTAAGTGATGTTTGAGTTCCGATAGATAGCGTTAGTGTATACGTCAGTCTACTAACGCCATCTAGACGTTTTTTATTTGGATTAAGGAGTCGGGACGGTCGCTCTATGCTTCGGCTCGCCCTAATGTTGCCGTGTCTCCACAGTGCCATAGCCGATTGTCGACCGCTCGTCCCAATTTTTTATCTGTAATCCTAAATCACACAAATAAAGGAACCAAAATCTGAGTAAGCTTTTTTTTCAATATTTTTAACATTAAATTCATCGGTGCTATTGACGTTATGTGCCAAAAATTTAGGTACAGTAGATATAAAATAAAAATTATTTTATACTATTATTTATCAATTGTGCAATAAAGATTGTACGTTTGTAATTGTAACTTATAATAATTAAAAATAAATGCTATTTATGTTAATGAGTTAAAAAATAAAAAAAGAATAAAAAAAAACAAAAAACTATTAGGGTTTTCATTTTTATACTATACCTATAATGAATATTAAAATATTACTAGAATCGCTTTTGTGATTTAAATTTAGTATTAATTATTTATATATACCTACTTATTACATCAAATATTAGCAATCCTTTTCTCTCCTAATTCAATATGCAAAGCTTCCAATTTGTTACTAAATCGTTGTAGCCAATAAGTACACTTAAGTGTATATAAAATGTATATTATTAATTTTACACGGATTACGGTCGACCATTAACTATAGTATAAGAGGACGATTTCCTTGCACTCATCATTAACCCTTATATACCCCACTATTGGGCACGGGTCTCCTCACGGAAGCGCTGGCCCAATGCGGGATGGAACTTCACACACCTTCAAAGACTTTTAATCTCACCACGCATCACGATGTTTTTCTTCACCGAGGAGAATTTAGAAAAAAAAACCATTTCATGGCACCGGTCAGGTCGAAATCAGATCTCTAAATCAAGACAGAGGCTATACCCACTAGACTAGCGTCGCTCACTTCCACGCAGTAGGTGCTCCTAATTGAATGTAAGTAGGAGGAAATTGACCGTCTTCGCGTTCATTAAAAGAGACCTATATACAGCAGTTGGCGAAAAAAGGCGATAACGATAGACCACATATGTTGTCCTCGTGGCGAAATAAATCCTATCAACGTTAGTGATTTAAAATCATTAGATATATCATTGTGAATCTGCTCATTCTAGTGGTGAATCTAGTGAATGTTATAAGTGACCAAGAATTCTTATAACTGCCTACAGATAACACAGAGAATGTATATCATTCAGACGACTTAGAGTTTGCAAATACTACTATTATATAATATGGCTAACATTCGGAGGCTTTGGGACCCAGGCATTTACCACTTGCTTATATTGTATTGGCAAAACCTCTACTCATGTAACAAAGTAAGAAAATTCCTGAAGCTCAAGCAAGAAAACTCATCTAAGAAATATCATACGATAAGGGCTAGTTTCATAAGGTAGCCACCATAGTTGCTTATTTATGTATAGCTATATACCTTCAATATCACCATCATCAGCCCCTATCCATTCACTGCTGAACATAGACCTCCCTCGATGAACGCCAAGACAACTGATTCCTCGCCACTCACATTCAACACATCATGACAGTAAGATAGACTCTATTACTAAGCATCCATTTTGATGATGATGATCGCGACACCATCAATCGGATCGGCGACAGGCAACCAGCCACTGCCCTAGCCGGTGACCCCCCGTGGGAGCTCGTGGCGGAGGTTCTGGCAGAGCGCACTCCTATGTCTCGGATAGGAGGTGTCTCGGTGAGAGCCTTACGCTGGACGGGATCCTGCGGGTTCGCCGACTAGGGCAAGAGGCGTTAATGTGGAGGTGGGGAGAGGACCTGACGCAGCAGCCGTATGGCAAAAACCTGACGGTTGCTCTGCGTCCGGTCCTTGAGCGGTGGATGCGCCGTAAGCGCAAACCCTCACCTTCCATCTGACACAGACCGGGCATGGTTGCTTTGGTGAGTACCTGTGCCGGACGGCCCGCAGGGAGCCGTTGATAGTGTGTCACGATTGTGACGCGGCGGTGGACTCAGCCCAGCACACACTCGAGGTGTGCCCGAGATGGGCGGCGCTGCGTCACAGTCTGACATCAGTCATCGGAGGGGACTTGTCTCTGCCGAGCGTCATCGCCGCGATGCTCAGTGACGACGAGTCCTGGATGGCGATGGTCTCCTTCTGCGAGGCAGTAATGTCCCAGAAGGAGGTCGACGAGCGGGTGAGAGAGGAGGCCGCCGACGAGGCCTCCTCCCGCGGGCGACGAACGGGGGTGCCTAGGAGGCGCTATTTAATGCGCCTCCAGTAACGCCCCTATGTTCGTGTCGGGCTCAGGATGGGAACCTGGATCTGTATGGCACGACATCGTGGGGACTGCTTAGTAGCGGCCGGGCAGTCCCCCCCTACGAGGAGTAGTCTGGCTTCGCCGGGGCCAGCCTGTCGCTGAGGTGATCCTGTCCATTGCCTGCATATCCGGGATCCTCAAAATGCGGCTGAAGGCGCTCGCAGTGGTTTTAGTTAGGGTGGGCACTCCCAGTTGCGAGTTCCACATTGGATCAGGATCTACCCGAAAATCCTGGATGCATCCATAAGGATTTCCCTGCGAAAAAAAAGGCAGCAGTGCCGCCAATGCAAATCCATCATCCTCTTCGATTGCCAGTCATTTATTGCCAATGCTCAGCGTGGCAATTATGAGTATATCCCTCTAATGAAAAACAGACACAAGATATACTTTGTACCTCTTTATGTAATACAATACATATTAGGACGACACAAAAATAATCATTGCCAATTGCAATTGGACACAGATTTAGAATGTTATCTTTAGCTCAATAGATTATTTACGTATGTAATTTATTTATACACAGATTATAAATAAATATAAATTATGACATTAATTCAAAAATTAATTGAGTACTGACTCATGAATGTCCCAAAGGGAATGTTAAAGAAATTATGTCACCAGTGACGTCAGGATTTGGCAATATTGTAAAATACTTTAGTGTAATATTGATAAGTACTAACCTTAGAGTATGTACTAAGCCATCAATTACTAATGATATCGTGATTAGAAATATTTCTGACGTCAAATATGACGGCAATTGGAATAAAAATATACACAGCATATTAATTTTGATTGTCATACGTCACAAAACAGCTGAGATCTTATGCATAAGTCCCACCATTTTTATAGCATATTTGGGCCCTTACACAATATAAACTTAGTAGTTAACGCAGGCGAAGCTGTGGCCAACAGCACTAGCTGGTTAACTTAGATTTACAACCGTATCCGGATTGATGATGATTAATTTTATAGCCTATGTCCTAATCCAAGGCATAGGTACTAAGCCGTCGACATTTCAACTTCCAGCCAAACCAGTTCAGCCGTTTTTCCGTGAAAAATCAACAAATATCCAAACTTAGTAAAAATGACTGAATTATTTCAAATCTTTCAATTTAACTTACAATCGATATATGGATAATTCGACCCTGTGATCCAAGATTGATCTTGGATCACAGGGTCGAATTATATAGTACAATATTACGATGGTGTGGTAAGTGGTTGTCGTCTTCACTGATCAATTGCGAGAAGATGATCCTGATTTATGAGGATTGTCTACAGAACTTTTCACCTCATATAATTTTTCAGCACATTGAATGAATGAAATGAATGAACGAATATGCTTTATTGTGCACACAACAAGTAAAGGTACAAAATTACTAAATTAAAATTAACAATATTATGTACACAAAGGCAATATTACTTGAGTAGCAATTTCTTCCAGACAACCTTTCAAGTATTAATAAAATATAAATAATCTAAATCTATATTAACATACATATTATACATAATATGCCTACTTAAAAGTATACTCCATGACGTTGCAAAAAATGAGTACAATATTATAAAATACCATAATGATTTTTGACAAGTTTTTTAAAGGATTTTAAAAGGGTATACCTTTTAAAATCCAGTGGGTATACCATAATGTGAGGGGCTCTGGTTGTGAATGACATTTCAAAATACTTATTAGGGAAGCATATAGAGAGTTGACCTTTCTGTAGAGCGAAGTTCATTATATTATATTAGAGTCTGAAGACACTATAAATTACAAAGAACCTAAACCTAAAAACCTTAAAAAATATAATATAATAACTTAAGTATATTAATAAAAAGGAGTCCCTTTAGGCAAGGTCCCGAAGATACTGGCAGCGTTCCCCCTTTGAATTGCTAGACTAATTTTTTGTCCGAGGTAGCGGCCAGCTCTTCGGTCTCCTGTGATGTCGACTAACCTTTTTGTTATTTCCTTAAATAGCCTTAAAGCGCTAGGACCCCACGGACCAAGGGTCTCGACACCGAATGGGACAAAATCATATTCGGAGCGTCTTCGGAGCCTAGACCCCTGTATTTGCATATTTTAGCTTTTTCATCCGCTTCTCAAGCCGCACCAGCTCTGTTGTTGGTTCCATGTAGATGGGAAGGGGCCAATATTTGTTATAATATTGTACCATTGACGAGCACCGGTGGTAAGTTAACCCAGTCAGTCCGCGAGGTATGTCCCGGACTTGTGCCAGTAACAACCTGCGGTTTGAGTGTATTGTATTTTTTACATTACATTTACATTGTAGGAGGTAATGCAATGCTGATTTGCAGCCGAAGCCGCAGCCGGGCCGGCACGACGGGTTGTTACCTCTCGCTCTAATAAGAACTGCGTCAAGGTTTAAGGTAAACAAATATTTCAATATCTCGAACAATATTATGTCGAATTACTTTTATTTACTTTATTTTATTCTTTACCTGGTACCACTCCCTCCTAATAATCCAGATTTATTAACTGTCAGATTGCTGTCAGAGTTCTGTAATAAAAAAAAACATACAAACATCCGAATTGAGAACCTCCTTTTTTAGAAGTCGGTTAAAAAATCTGAATGTAGTTGAATTATTCACACAATTCAAATAATTTATGATCTATTATTTGAACCACAACATTTGACTTTGCTAGTATACCTAATATAATATAACTGGTATCTGGTGGGTTAGCCAAGATGCCATTCTATAATCGTAAACGCTAGTAGAAGACTAATAAATGTATGGAAATTACTCTGATTGGCATTTTGACATTTTACATCGATAAATCACGTGTTCTTAAATGTCATTTCCATACATTTATTAGTTTTCTACTAGCGTTTACGGTTGTAGAATGGCATCTTTGCTAGCCCACCTGGTATGTCTCTAATAAATATAAGATGTCTAATGAATATGGATGTGAGACAGTTATTTTATTTAACGAATCGACTTATATTTAGTCCTAAGCAAATTATTGTTTTTAATTAATTTGTAATTAAATGTTCTACTAAATATTTGATTTAATGTACTAACTAGCGAAGCCATTAATTTGGTCCTTCAGACTGACCATTTCAAGAGAGTAACGAGTATTAAGAATAGTTTTTTTTTTCTCAACACAATAATTGTCCGTTTGGTTGTTATTTGAACTAGGCGAGGTCTTAAATATATCCGTGCTATATAAATTCTGTTAATACGCATAAAAGCTATTTAGCACAGAAAATAAGCATATAGACTAAGACAAACGACAATGCTGCAAACACCCTTAAACTGAAAAAATACCTACAGTATAAATATAGAGCTGTTACTTATATGGACATTTTCATAATAAAACTTATGCTATTTATGCTGCCACGTATCATGCTATGAAATTAGTTTATTATATACTAGCAGCGCCCGCGGTTTCACCCGCGTACTTCCCATTCCCGTGGTAGCACAGGGATAAATTATAGCCTATATGTTATTCTGATGTGTAAGCTATATTATCTTGCTAGTATTTAATGCAATGGCAAATTTCAAGTATTCATAAAGCTTTTAATGTAAATATATTTAGCATATTACCTGTAACACTTAAAATAATGTCTTAAAACATACATATCTTTGTGCTCTGTAATGTAATTTTATTACCTGTGTTACACTATTATGGGACTAGATGTCATTTTATAAATACATTTGCGCGTGGTATTTCTAAACGTTGCCGGATATATTTCACGGCAACAAATCGCAGCTAAAATATGGCCCATTAGCGCCTTATGAGTCTAGTTTGCAATATCACAAGACTAATAATTGTTCATATTTTTTTGTATCTTTTAATTAAGGTATATAAATATGTAACGACAAGAGTTATTGTGTTTGAACATTTACATAATAATAGTAATAATAATATCTATGGATGCTTTTACACCACGTCAATCTGGTCTCGTGGTAAGTTCTCGAAGAACTTGTGTTACGGGTACCAGACAACGGAAGTATATTTAATACTTTTATACTATACATATATTTAATGCACATCCATGACCCAGGAACACAGAAAACTTTTTTCCCTGGCGGGTTTCGAATCGGCTACGTCCGGCTTGAGCACCAACGCGCTAACCATTGAGCCACAGACGTCGTCAATATACATTTCGACATTTATTTATTAATCATGACAGATCAGTGTCAGATATAATATACAAAGAGGTAGGAATATAGATATATTAGTACACGATTAGTACCCATTTTTGACAAGTTTTAATCATTTTCTGTGGCCTGGCCTGTCAAAAGATACACTAAAAGTATCGGGAATGGAATATTTCCACTGTTCCTGTCATATTAAAATCTTTTTAATTGAAAACTCCTTGGTTTTAAAAATCGAATACCATTTATTTATTTAAAAAAAGATTCTCGGTCTTGGACAAGGTCTTGTCAAACTTGTTTAGTCGTTGAGAAAATGGAATTGACTCGAGAAAATTCTAGAGCGATGATTTATTATGACTTTCGAAGTAGTTTAACACAAAAACAGTGTGTTGACCGGATGATTTCTGTATTTGGTGATGAAGTCCCATCCAAAACCACAATTTACGCTGGTTTGCTGAATTTCAACGTGGACGTGTCAAGCTCAGTGATGATCCCCGTCAAGGTTGTCCAAAAACTGCAGTCACCCAAGAAAACGTTGATGCTGTGTGTAAGCTGATTGAGGAAGATCGACATGTGACATACAGCGAAATTTAGGCAACTTTAGACATTGGCATGAGTCAAATACAAATAATCTTGCATGAACAATTACGTGTAAAAAAGTTGTTTTCCCGATGGATACCGCATTTGCTCTGTGAAGAGCACAATCGTAATGAGCCCACAGTTTTTTTTGGCCTATCATCGATATGTGATATATCTCTTGTATCATCAGAAAATGTGCCACCTCAAAAAATACACGTTGTGTCATCATTTTCGGGACTATGAATAATGAACAGATTCTCGACTGAGGTGGTAGTACACACTTTCTGCGTATTTTTTCCATCCATCCAATTTTGCCATTCTCGTTTATGTTGATCTAGGGTCTACAGAAAAACGAAAACTTCTTGGCAGCCTTCTTATACCCCATAATATTTGTACTGATTAAATAGCCTTTTCTCTCAGTTCGGATGTATGTATGTTTTTTTTTAGTATACCATTGCTCTCACTTCTTTTTTGGCTTTGGGGAAATATGCGTTCGAGACACCTGAAATATTAAAAATACGTTTAAAATATTATATATGTCGCAGAAAAATGAGGATATCAGAGATTTCATGAAATCCCTAGGGATACCACTAAATCCCGGTAGATGTTGAATATTCTTATGTCCGACGTCTTATTATTAAACAAATCTAGTGATATGACAATATACTAAAAACCGGCCAAGTGCTAGTCGGACTCGCGCACAAAGGGTTCCGTACCATTACATATACAAAATTAGACACTTTAACAAAAATTAAGGTTTATGTTTATGGAATTGAATGTTTTTCTCTCTGATATACAGGTGTCCCGTAAGTAGTGGACCAACGGGGTGTGGGTGATAGGGGGAACTATTATCTACCAAAACCACTAAAAATTATTGTTCTAGGTCTTATAGCTTTGAAGTTATGATTTCTTTTAATAAATAGGTGAAATTATCGTCCTATGTACAAACATTTTATAATTTTACGAAATCTATCACTTATTTTTTTGTTATTTTTATTCTAGGCGGTTAATAATACATAGGTATTTCTAATTAAAATACTACTACTACTACTACTAATACTACTACTAGTACTAATCGTAGTGGGATCGAGAGAAACACGTATGTAGTTACAAGCTGTAAGCAAGTCACTGAAGTGAGTCGTAAGTAATAGGAAAGGAGAGGGGGTTCGAGTATCGTCTATGATTGGCCGGGAAAAATACAAAAGAATTCCAGAGTGCACGTGCAAAATATTTCTCGGAATTTATGTGATTCCGAGACTTATTTTGCACATTGTCTACCTGACGATTTCTTAGATTTAAAATCCGTAAGCTAATTTAACATTTTTTAAATACTTTAAACCACAGTGTTATACTTTTTTGTAATTGGTATGACATGTAGATGTTTTTAAAATAAAGTTTCACTAGGCTATAATACATTTTTTTACACCAGCTTAGCTCAAACACCACATAGAGCATCTTGAAATGTAAAAATTGCACTAGTTTTATTTTTTAATTTTCATGCTTATGATAATTATACCTAAATACGATTTTAATTAGAAATACCTATGTATTATTAACCGTCTAGAATAAAAATAACAAAAAAATAAGAGATAGATTTCGTAAAATTATAAAATGTTTGTACATAGGACGATAATTTCACCTATTTATTAAAAAAATCATAACTTCAAAGCTATAAGACCTAGAACAATAATTTTTAGTGGTTTTGGTAGATAATAGTTCCCCCTATCACCCACACCCCGTTGGTCCACTACTTACGGGACACCCTGTATAAATATTTGAGTTGATTGAATAAAAGGTAAATTGCGGTTTACGATTTATGACGTATAAAAAAACTACTTACTAGATCTTGTTCAAACCAATTTTCGGTGGAAGTTTGCATGGTAATGTACGTCATATATTTTTTTTTGTTTTATCATTCTCTTATTTTAGAAGTTACAGGGGCGACACACATTTTTCCACTTTGTAAGTGTCTCTCGCGCAAACTGTTTAGTTTAGAATAAAATGGTACTACAAACCTCTAATCATTTTTGAAGACCAATCCATAGATACCCGACACAGATGGGTTTGATGGAAAAAAAAATAGTTTTAGTTCTGAGTATGGGGAACCCCAAAATTTATTGTTTTTTTTCTACTTTTGTGTCAAAATCTTAATGCGGTCCACAGAATACATCTATTTACCAAGTTTTACCAAGTTATTTACAGTATAGCTCTTATAGTTTCGGAAGAAAGTGGCTATGACATACGGACGGACAGACAGACAGACATGACGAATCTTCCGTTCCGTTTTTTGCCATTTGGCTACGGAACCCTTAATATAAAATCAGTGATATATGTCGTTTCACTAAACTCAGTCTAGTGAAATGTCAATAAAGTGCCGAATAAAAATCGAGAGATGCGTCTCTCTCATTTCATACAAATTTTGTTTTGTTGATTATTTTGTGTTTATTGTTATATGTACTAAATGACCTTTCAATTGGGCATGCCCATAAAGATTGAATATAAGATTGAATAGAAGGTGGGATTCCCTTTCTTGCCCCTTGCCCACTGCTCTTTTGTCCCCTCTTCTAATAAGAGGGGTACAAAGAGCCCCCTCGGCTCAATTAGCTTCGCCCAAGGTGCAGCGGCTCACCCTAGGCTACTGAGCCCCACCGCCAAGATAAGGCCTGAACCATGGGTTTCATTGTATAACTTCATGAGCTTACAGTTTGCAATAATTTATTTAATAGACCTTGACTTCCATAAATTTGATGGCTGAAGTTTCAATTTTATCGTGAATATAGGTAATGGCCATAATAAAATGATGATAAAAATCATATCAGCTCACATAATGATCATTAAAAAATATTAACGACGTCTATAGGCAACAAATATTCGTGTTCCAGATATTTTAGAGAAAAACTTTTTTCCATAATACGTATATTGTTATGCGGTTCGTTGTTCCGGGTTCGATGATCGTAAACAAATTTCAGTGTTCTAAATTAAATAGAAACGAAGAAACCCTAGAAACTTATTTATAGGATTAATGCTAGCTTCTCTAACTAATATTAGAGAAAGAATCAATCAAGCCCGCGATTCTGACTCCGTAATGTCTGTTTCTGTCTTCTTTTATTGTAGTTACTGCCTGCTTGACGATGAATGACTACTGTCGAGTTTTTATAATTATTTAATGATATATTAGGGACACCACGTCACTCTGGTACCGTGGTAAGTTCATAAGAACTTGTGTTACGGGTACCAGACAACGGAAATATATTTAATACTTTTATACAATACATATATTTAAGATTTTTATTATATGATAATACACATATTTAATACACTTGTATGACCCAGGAACAGAGATATTTTTTTCCCTGGTGGGATTCGAACTCGCTACCTCCGGCTTGAGAGCCAACGCGCTAGCCATTGAGACACAGAGGTCGTCAAATATAAAAATACTAGCTTTTGCCCGCTGCTTCGCTCGCGTTAATGTAGATAATGTCTGTTCGCTTGTCCTAGGTGACGGAAAGAACATTTTAAGACACAGTTATTACAGAACCAGACAGAATTGAGTCTGATTCTTGATATCTGGCAACCTTAGCTTTATTGGAATTAATCCTGCGAAGCATTTCATCTTTTAAATAAATTACTACCTGCCTAAGTATGACCTTTTTACCTCACTTAATAAAAAACATGAAAAAGAGGTATAATATACCTACCAATACCATACCATACCAATGTTTAACAAATGAACCCCACAACAGTGAAGTCGAAAAAAAATATTTTTTCAAAACCAAAAATAAACTTGTCTTAATTATAGGTAATGAAAAGATAATTAGAATATGGCTAATGAATAAATTAATCCAACAAATAAGTATGATCATTATCATCAGCCTCTATTCGTTCACTGCTGGAAATAGGCCTGCTCATAAAAAATTCTATAATTTTTTTTAAAAATAAAATATTAAAAAATATCTATTTTAAGGAAACCTTAACCTTACGAGTACGTAGGTATAATCATTTAGATTATCTGCAAACACAAAACAAAATACTTAAAACGCCTGAGGTTTATAATATGTATGTATATACCTACATATAATAAAAATTTAAAGCTTTCATCCTCTATTTTACCCTCTTAAGTGCAACCCGAATTTTAGAAAACGCTGAAATACGGAACTCAATATTTTTGCCGTATTACTACGAAATTTAATGAAATATGTCCAAGGAATAAAAAAAACATACAAATTTTGATCCTTTATTTCCTTGTTATTTTGATCCTTGAATTTTGGTTCAATTTTGGAAAATCCTTCCTTAGAACTTCCATATGACGAACGCATCCAGCGTTCGTCATATGAAAAATACGTGTGTGAAACTTAAATTTTGTAGCCTAGATTTGGCCTGTGCCTTTCTTTAAGTAGAAAAGAAGTAAAATAGAAGTTGAAAGTTTCAGCACTTACAGCTCTTATTTTACCCTCTTAGGGTTTGCATTTTACAAAACGCTGAAACACGGAACTTACTATTTTCACAGTTACTTTATTCCTGCGAAATTTCGTAGGAATAAAGTAACGGTGAAAATAGTGAGTTCCGTAAATAAATAAAATAAGAGTCTTAAAAAAAATGCATGTGCGAAATTTCAATTTTCTAACCTACCTGTGCGTTAATACATCAGTCAATCACCTTTGCTTCTATATAGAAGCAAAGGTGATTGACTGATGTATATGTATATACATATATATATATTATGTCAAACACATTGATAATAATAAAATAGGTAACCTTGTTTGTGAAACCTCTTTTGTAATAACTTCTGTTTTAACGCTGGCACATTGGTAAACGACAAGGAGTATGCTTGTGAATAAAAAGAAAGGGGAGACGTAATTGTAAAATTGAAATAGATGGTCGCGTTACAGTACTAGTGCGTTATCAAACCATGTGATTTGATGTTACCGAATTAATTGTAAAACAACTAGACTAAGATGAGACAGCGTGCTGCTGGAGAGTTTGTTCTGCCGCTTGTTCTCTCTGGCCTGGCATTAGCAAGCGGCAACGAACGGGCTAACTTGGATGCTGTCTTATATAATTATGACACTGAGAGTAAAAGATGATATATGACATAGTGTTTCATTAAACAACCCACTGATATCGGCTATCCTGACCACACACATACTACCCATGTTGTTGTTCACGCCGATATATATGTATAGATTTATATTATGTTTACTTTACTTTTTTATTACTGTCGTAATTATAATTTAAAATGTTATATTATTTGGTATTTTTTAAAATAAGTGTTATTTTTTGTTTTAATATATTTCGGTCATTTGAATATAATATTAAAAGAATAAATAAATTTTTCTTTACAGGAAGAGAAAATCTTGCTTTCTTTGAGTGAACTATTTATTTGTTTATTTGTTGGCATTCTCTAGTTCTCAATTAAAAACCAATTTAGAGGTAGTTTATATTAATTCTAAATAGGTCAATTTATTAAACAATAAATTTATCTCTGTTACAGACTTATATAGTATAGTCAATTCATGAGATTTCATTTGAATTCCATTTATACGTTCACACTGTACATGCCTTAAAGTACTTGAATTGCTTTCATAATAATAAATCTGTTCTTAACATAATCGAAATAATAAAGACATTTAATTTGGAATATTTATTCATATTATTTTCTACTGATTACGAGAATGTTACTGATACTGATTAACAACTATTTACGAATTTTATGGTGGTTTCTTAAGATTTTGGCCTCCCATGGTCACAACCATGGATGTAAAGTATTCCAAATTCCAAAGGCGGGCATGTAAAAAATTTAATACACTGCGTTAAAATCAGTGAAAAGTTGTTTCAAATTCATTATAGCATTGTTTTTTATAGTAAAAAATATCACATGTCAAATTATCTAAGGACTAGTTTACACTTGATTAGTGCGAGTGATTACTGATTAGTAATCAGTGTAGTAAATTGAACCTAAACCCCGTCTCGCGCGCCCGCCCTCTCCGCCGACTTGCCTGCAGCCTGGGCCTAAACATAGGACATGCTTGTTTATTGATTAGTGATGATGATGATTATTACTTTCTGATATAACAATACTAGAGATAATTTAAATTAGTAATCAGTGTAGTAAATTGAACCTAAACCCCGTCTCGCGCGCCCGCCCTCTCCGCCGACTTGCCTGCAGCCTGGGCCTAAACATAGGACATGCTTGTTTATTGATTAGTGATGATGATGATTATTACTTTCTGATATAACAATACTAGAGATAATTTAAATTAGTAATCAGTGTAGTAAATTGAACCTAAACCCCGTCTCGCGCGCCCGCCCTCTCCGCCGACTTGCCTGCAGCCTGGGCCTAAACATAGGACATGCTTGTTTATTGATTAGTGATGATGATGATTATTACTTTCTGATATAACAATACTAGAGATTATTTAAATTAGTAATCAGTGTAGTAAATTGAACCTAAACCCCGTCTCGCGCGCCCGCTCTCTCCGCCGACTTGCCTGCAGCCTGGGCCTAAACATAGTACATGCTTGTTTATTGATTAGTGATGATGATTATTATTACTTTCTGATATAACAATACTAGAGATTATTTAAATTCTAATCTCTAAAACAACCAGTCAGAATTAAAAAATTGATTGATTTTTTTTTCATAAAAAGTATCATAAGTTACTTCTAATACCCCCAAGAATATGTGTACAAAGTTTCATGATCGGTTAAGTAGTTTTGCGTGAAAGAAAAAAAACTTGCTTTCAAATATATAATATTCGTAAGATGTCTATTATAGGCTAATAATTTTAAAAGAAGTTTCTTACTTAACCCTCCCATCCCCAATAATAACGCTTGTTGAAAGATATGTGTTATATAAAATATGATATTTCTAATTTTATTAAATAATCTTTAATAAAAAGAAAATAAAATATAGGCGTTCATAAAGGTAGGCCTAATGTTTAGCAGTAGACGGATAGCGGCTGAGCATGGTTCATAATAGTTTATTTCAACTATATTTTGTGGTGACGATCTATAATCTTTTCTGAGCATGATATACATTATCTTATACTTGTTCATATTATTCTTATTAACCGACTTCAAAAAAAAAAGGAGGTTCTCAATTCGTCTGTATGTTTTTTTTTTGTATGTATGTGACACGATATCTCCGCCGTTTGTGAATGGATTTCGATAGTTATTTTTTTGTTTGAAAGCTGGTGTTTCCAATTTGGTCCCATATTAATTTTATTAAGATCTGACAAGCCGTTTTTTAGTTATTCCCAATAATGCCTATTTGGTTGGTTTTGTTTATCTTGATGATATGATCATTTTATTACTTGTCGATGTAACAATTGTATAGGATGCTTTGGTAGCACACCATAGTATGTCGCGGTCATCGTAATCATCATCATCATCACCATCACCATCATCATCATCATCCTTTATCACCACTCCTGAACATGCCTCCTTCAATGAACGCCAAGACGACGAATTTCGGAATCACTAAAAATTAAGAAATAAAAACATTTTACAAAAAATTAAAACCGACTTCAAAAATACTAAACTAAAAAGTAATAAAATAACAGTTTCTTTAATATTTGTGCTTACAGCATATAATCAACTTAATCTTCTACTAATGTACAAACTTTGCGTTTAACACGTCATTATAGTTACTTTTGGAGTCGGTGTCGTATTTGTTGCTGTACATTACCTACCTACCTACCTTGGCTGACACCGACTCCAAAAGTAACTATAATGCCGTGGCCCTCACCAAAGGCGGCATTTTTTTCAATATCGGAGGTGTTTGTGTATGTTTGCGAAATAACGGGAGATGGAATTGGCGACATTATGGGTAATTCATCTTTGAATTCATTTTCTTCAATTATTTTGATATTTCCATCATGTTTCTGCACATTTCACTTCAACAATTGAGGCACACTGCAGAGCATTTGAGGTCTGCTATTTGGGGACCGTGTTTACGTCTACAATTTCCCTTGCATCTTCAGAAAATTAATTTCAGAAGTTCAGGCTTAGAAGTTTGGATTGGTATTCAAATTTTCCATGATTTTTCCAGCCCCAGACTTCAGGATCGCGGTGACTGTCGAGCCACGACTGAACCTGATAATGTCGAACTCGGAGACTGTGGAAACGGACTGGGCCTGTAGACAAAGTGACATCGCTTTGTAGCCGAAATTCGTTATCGTCTTTGAGATAACGATAATAATTTTCTATCCAATGATCAATCAAAGATCGTGACAGTGAAACGACAACACTGTTTGTGTGTGAACAAAGTTCGACAAGAAGTGTCAAATCGGACCAAAAAATTAAAATTAATTTCTATGTAAATAGACATACACACTATAACTCATAAAATATGTGAAAATGTTGCCCTCCATGGCCCACGCCCACGGATAACGAATCAATATCAATAATAAAATAACATAAGTTTGACATAAGTGTTCGATAACCAATTAACAGTTTATGATTTTGTTACGAATTTTAACATTGTCTACCAACTTGCGATAACGAGTGACATAATTGACGACGCCTTATGCCAATCCAATACATTTTATTCTTTTCGAACTTCGTTATCGTTTTTCTAATGTTACTTTGTCTAAGGCTTCTGTATCCTATATTGGAGAAAGCGATAATATTTTCTTTTTTGAGATATCAACGATCGCCAATACTGTCTTGGAGATCTTGATATCTCATGCTGTCCAGAGAATAATCTTTATTTCCACCATATAAAGATACGAAGAAGCGTACGCCAACGACAGAGCAAAGAGAGAAACAGTGCTGTTTCGCTAACTAACAGAATGTTTCCGTAAAATTTTGATGAATTCAAATTTTATTGTGTCACATTCTGAAATTACAGAAATCAGAATCACAGAAAATTCTCTTCTGATTAGAAATTATTGTCAAAACTATTATTGATATATTAAGTTTTGTGGTAGGAAAAGGGGTCGATAATATATGAATAATAAAATATATAATAGAAAACTAAGCATAATGGTTCGTTTTTATCATATTTTTACGAATATTCAAGAACCCGGTCCACTTCGGAGCGCTATAAAACCCAGATCAATAATGAAATTAAACAAATTTGTATTGGAAAATATTCGTTAAAAGCCCCCTATAAAATTACTTCGGTGTCATTTTATTGTAAAATGATCAGAAAAAAATGTTATAAGGCCCAAGTGAAAATTTGTTAAAAATTTATATATATATATAAATAAAATATTTTGTTTTCTAATGTTTACGCGAATTTCACTCATTATAATAAAACAATTTTTTACGGATTTTATCGCGGTTTATTAAGATTTTTACAAGCCCGACGTTTCGGATACTTTACAGCAACCATGGTCACGGGAGGACTGAGGTGTCATACGTCCTATTATTACAAAGTTATTTGAAACTACCCTATGATACATCAATATTTTGGTCAGTCCTATCTACGCAGAAAGTGCTAACTGTATCTTTAATCTGTGACATATTATGCTTGGATTTTGATTTGATAATTTTAATAATGGGATCCCAAGCAGGTGGTAGAAGCCAGCCATCTTCTCTATTGAAATTAGGATGTTTTTTAATTTCAATAGCCTCACGGATCATCCTTGGTTGGAATCTGTGTTCTTTTGCGAGGACTTGTGGTTTATCAAATCTGATATAATGGCGAGCTTTGTCAAGACTATGTTCACAGATGGCAGACTTAGTGTAGCGACGGTGTTTTAAATCAGCTATATGTTCTTTCACGCGAGTTTTAATAGATCTTTTAGTTTGGCCTATATAGGAGAGACCACAGTCACAATCAAGCTTGTATACTCCTGCATCTTGTAAGGGTATATGGACACTTGACAGATGGTAAGAATTGACTTATCTTTTTTGGCGGCTTGAAATAAGTTTTTATAGAAGCTCGCTTTAGGATGAAGCCAATCTTGTCAGTGACGCCTTTAATAAACGGGAGAACTGCAGGTACTCGCTCGACGGTGGTTGGTTTCACACGTTCACTGTGACGGAGACGCGGTACCCGAAGCTTGTTGTCACGCAGTACTTGCTTGACATGTTGAAGTTCGGTCTCCAGGTGTTGCTCATCACAGATCCCTTGTGCTCTCTGAAACAAAGATTTACCCACGGTAGCTAACTAAAAAAACGAATCGTAACGTAAACGAATCTCACCACCATCCAACACAGTTAGCTACCGTGGGTAAATCTTTATTTCAGAGAGCACAAGGGATCTGTGATGAGCAACACCTGGAGACCGAACTTCAACATGTCAAGCAAGTACTGCGTGACAACAAGCTTCGGGTACCGCGTCTCCGTCACAGTGAACGTGTGAAACCAACCACCGTCGAGCGAGTACCTGCAGTTCTCCCGTTTATTAAAGGCGTCACTGACAAGATTGGCTTCATCCTAAAGCGAGCTTCTATAAAAACTTATTTCAAGCCGCCAAAAAAGATAAGTCAATTCTTACCATCTGTCAAGTGTCATATACCCTTACAAGATGCAGGAGTATACAAGCTTGATTGTGACTGTGGTCTCTCCTATATAGGCCAAACTAAAAGATCTATTAAAACTCGCGTGAAAGAACATATAGCTGATTTAAAACACCGTCGCTACACTAAGTCTGCCATCTGTGAACATAGTCTTGACAAAGCTCGCCATTATATCAGATTTGATAAACCACAAGTCCTCGCAAAAGAACACAGATTCCAACCAAGGATGATCCGTGAGGCTATTGAAATTAAAAAACATCCTAATTTCAATAGAGAAGATGGCTGGCTTCTACCACCTGCTTGGGATCCCATTATTAAAATTATCAAATCAAAATCCAAGCATAATATGTCACAGATTAAAGATACAGTTAGCACTTTCTGCGTAGATAGGACTGACCAAAATATTGATGTATCATAGGGTAGTTTCAAATAACTTTGTAATAATAGGACGTATGACACCTCAGTCCTCCCGTGACCATGGTTGCTGTAAAGTATCCGAAACGTCGGGCTTGTAAAAATCTTAATAAACCGCGATAAAATCCGTAAAAAATTGTTTTATTATAATGAATAAAATATTTTACTACAAATAATGTCTTACAGCTTGGCAAAAAAGAGTATGACGTGGTGACAGGTGGAACTAAATATTTTACTCAATGGAAAACTATGATTTTGACAATACTGGGCCGACAAATACTAGATTTTGAGTAAAGCTTAGTGTTTCACATTTATTTTTAACGATTTGATTAAATTACCTTACTGATTTTCCAAATTATGATTAGACCTAAGTGAAAGTGGCGTCCTCATTTTTTCCATACTCTTTTTTTGCCAAGCTGTACAACATTTTCTGTAGGGTTGCTAGTTTACGAGATACAGGATGAAAACCCTTTAAACTTATTTTTCCAAGATGGTTTCCGTGGGACAAGGGTGGTCACCCCACTAACTTGAACTTAAGCTTGTACTAACCTCCCTAAACATCAAAAAAATTAGATTGCGTTCTCTGAGAAATGCAACCCTAAATGTAATTTTTCAATGAACTAAATGTATTTGTAAACAGCACCGACTTAAATATCGTGTCGTTGACGTAACACGCACACTAAACGCCTCGAGAGAGACACGAGATGCGAGCCGCCCGCCCAGTCAACTGCCGCCCGCCCAGCGACGCACGCGCATTCTAACAACACTTCTGTCTCACAGGTTAGTCATACAACAGTACAATTTTGTAACAAAAACATTAGATCTCATACATATCTCAAAAAGATAAGGATATAAAACAACACCATGTGTGTATATTTTTAATTTAGAATCAATATAATGCGCTTTATTTTTACACCGACTGGACATAGTTTAATGCACGTCTCGTGGAAGTTTAATTTACAGAAATGTTATTCTATGAGCACTTGCTGTTTTAATAAACTGCATCTGATATATTTAAGAATACACCTCGTGCTATACGTTATAATAGAGAATTTTTCAAGAAACATGTTTACGTAAGGCGCCTCACCGTGTTTTGTTTTATATTTGTAGACAGATAGTAATAATATAATAAAAATAAATAATATCAACCCTTACATGTCCCACTGCTAAGCACGGGTCTCGTCCTCGAAATCAGACGTGGAGGGTGTTGGGCCATAGTTCACTGATATGCTGGTCCAATGCAACCCGTATTAGGAACTTCAAATACCTTCAAAGACTTAATCTCATGCAGGTTTCCTTACGATGTTTCCCTTCGCCGGTAAACAGACAGTTTTTTTTTAAATATTACTTATTATAATATTTTTATCCATAAGTCAAAAAGTAGAACAGATATTACAAATTATTTTGCCACTTGTCAAAGAATTATCAAACG
The DNA here is from genome assembly GCA_963853865.1 of Helleia helle. Taxonomy (NCBI): domain Eukaryota; kingdom Metazoa; phylum Arthropoda; class Insecta; order Lepidoptera; family Lycaenidae; genus Helleia; species Helleia helle. The sequence goes on from OY971420.1 coordinate 16,433,609, forward strand.
CTTTTTAAATTCTAGTAAAATACTAGAAAGTATGGAGTTTTGTACTGACTTGTGTACATACTATTTAAAATACACCTGTTGCTGATATTGTTTGTCAAGGTTTTGTTATACGTGACTGAGATTTATTTCACAAGATGTTCTAAAACATTTTTTTTATATTACGAAAATATCTCTTACCACTTTTTCTTTCAATGACGTTTATTATTTTACGGTATCAACTAATTTAGTTATTTTATACAGTACTAAGAACTGTTTATAATACACTTCTTAGAGAATATCTTCGAAGTTCCCTTCTAAGAAATAATCCTCTAAATTTGAGATTCCTCTCTGCTATTTCAGGAACCAAGTTTTTTTATGCACACACAAAAAATATATTTTCTTTTTTCTAGAGACGATGATAATACGAACGATATAGGATAATTTCTAAAATACCGTTACCGTTTAAGACCGGAGGACAACTGATTCTCTAAAGTCTAATGCTTACAAGAATTTTACTCATTATAATGAAACAATTTTTACGGATTTTATCGCGGTTTATAAAGATTTTTACAAGCCCGACAATTCGGATACTTCACAGCCACCATAGTCACGGGAGGACTGGACGGACAGGAATGATGGAATGTAAAATGTGTTACATCATAATCAAACAGATTAACAATAATCATAACATATTAATGGTCTTAACATTAAGCGTTCATTTCAAGTTTGCCGTAGTCGACCATTACGACATCACATTTAATAAATAAACAGGAACAGAAATAAAAATAAAAAATAAAACTTAAATAATAACAAACTTATAGCAAAACAAAAATAATAACAAAAAGAAAACATTAACAAAACAACAAACTTGAGATCGCACGAGAGAACAGAAATTAGGAAATAAATGTAAATTGTACACGGCAGCGTTGCTATCCCTATGAGGGGCAGATGGACAAGGGCTATGCTTGAAGAGGAGTACGAGAAGCGGGACGGGAGGTAACATCAAACTTGAGATGAACGCGTAGTATATCCGGATGATGGACGAAGGGGGGGGGGGGGGGATGATTATGTTGAAAATGATTCCTATAATATTTAAATATAGTAATTGTTAATGTTGTATACATTAAGTATGAGACATTCGTGAATGAGAAAAAAGAATTAAAAAAAAATTGAACTTACTTGAACAAGTTCATAACAAAAAATAAAAAATAAACATTATGATTCAGCTTCGTGCAGTGTCTAAACTACATTTATGTTAAGACCATTTGCAAAGGGATAAATATAACATATTGAAAAACATTGATGTTGATAATAATGAAGAATCCTATGCATGTTTTAATTTTACTCTGCATATAATAATTAAAAACGTTTGCCAGAAAAAACACATTCGAGATCTATGTCAAGTTCACAGACACAGAGTAAAATTGTAATAAATAATTTATAGCGTCGTCATTATTATAGCAATATTTTAGTATTCATTTACAAAAAAAAATGAGAGTTACAGGGACTGCCAATAATCTATACATCTATACAGATAAATAAAATAGAAGTGTCTGTTTTTAATATTAAATAAACCACTTTTTATTGAATTCATATGGATGTATACTAATATTATAAAGCTGAAGAGTTTTTTGTTTGTTTGAACGCGCTAATCTCAGGAACTACTGGTCCGATTTGAAAAATTCTTTCAGTGTTAGACAGCCCATTTATCGAGGAAGGCTATAGGCTATATAACATCACACTGTGACATATAGGAGTTGGGTAACGCGGGCAAAGCTGCAGGAAACATCTAGTACACAATACATATACCTACTAAAATAGTATTTTTTACAATTTTTGTCTGTCTAATCTCTGAAATGGCTGGGCCGATTTTGATAGGACTTTCACTGATAGATAGCTGATGTTATAAGGAGTAACTTAGGCTACAAAAATAATCATCATCAATCCGGATACTGCTGTAAATCTAGTAGTAATTTTACTTATGACAATATTATCCAATAAAAATTCGACAATCGATTGAAATATTTTAGGATTTTTAAAAATTCTGAACGCACTTAAAATATTATTTTATGGCATAAAGGGGTAAACAAGCTGTCGGAGCCTTATAATGACTTCCGACGCCCATACACATCCACACAACTAGAGGTTATGAAGATGCATTGCTCTCCTCTTCCCTATTCCCCCCAATAAGCCACCGGAAACTCACAAACTGCACGAAACGCGACAGCATAGCTGTCCTTTTACACCGGTATTAAATTTTTCTAAGAAGTTTTTCCAATTCGGAAAAACTTCTTAGAACCAATGACTACCAAGTGACACTGGTGACCCGAATTTACCCTATCGCTAAATTACTACGTAAACGGGTATTACGGGTAAACGTAACTCTCTCTTTCTATCTTCACTAATTTATATCTCCCTCCCAACTTCCGTAACGCTCTGGCCAGGCAATCATCAGCTTACTCCCCAAATCAAGCGTGTGACATTCGCTTTATTTCTCTGTTAATTCATTATTTTGAAGTTGAAAGATTATGTGTCCTATGCACCTAATCTATTTGGGGCCTTGGGCACTAGGATAATGGGGACCGACGGAAAAAATATAACATCTGTGGGCCTAATTTTCAGAGTACAGAAAAGTAAACATGGTACCTAATTACTAGTATCTTAATCATTGCTTGTTAAAATTATCACTCAATCATTCCCACCATGGTTCAGGCCTTGTCGTGGCGGTGGGGCTCAGTAACCTAGGGTGAGCAGTGCACCTTGGGCGAAGCTAATTGGGCCAAGGGGGTTCTTTGTACCGCTCTTATAAGAAGAGGGGACAGAAGAGCAGGGGGCAAGGGGTGAGGATGGGAACCTCACCCCATTGTACTGTCCCGACGTTGGGAGGGGTTTTTCTGTGGTGCGGGACAACCCCTCTGTGGAGGTGGCGTCGGTCCCTTGCGGAACTGACTAGCCGTCGAGGTGCCCTGTTTGTTTTCTAGATCCGGGGCACCAAAGGGGGCATTAGGGGCACTCGCCGGGTTTTAGTGGGTAGAGCTGCGTCCATTTACCAGCTGTCGGGCACAGCGAGTCCCACATACCCGCGTGGAGAGACCCACTCCCTCGCGGGATGCCTCAGAGCATTTCCCGGCGTTAAAGAAAAAAAAAAACACTCAATCATATTCTGATAGAAATGATGGGGCCCACAGATTGCGGCGCCTTGGTGATGTGTTCTATGTAACTTGAAGCGTAAATATTTTTTAAGTTTTATAATAACAATAAAAATACAGAACAAAATAACATATTATTTGACTTTAATAAGATATTCATCCGTAATATGATTAATAAGATCATGTGTGACTAAATATTATATAAATAAAGAATGAATGAATAATAAGAACTAAAACTAGCTAGTTTTGTTTAGTTCTGTTGACAGCTGCCAACTTATGCTTATTGTGAACTAAGCATATAATTAATTAAATTCCTAATGCAATACTTTCTTGTCTTATAATCTAGTCTAGCTTTGTATCTTAGAAATAAAGATCGAAAAGAATAGGTCGAAAAGCTTATTAAATAAAGCACATGTAAGCTTTTCAATCTACTTTTTTCTGCCGTCTCGGAGAAATATGAACAAGGTGTCAATTTTTAACCGTACCTACAATGTTGTTACGGCTCCAGTGCCAGATTGTCTATACTCTATTTCAATGAAATCAAAATGTTTATACATATGCTTACATATAACATAATCAAATTTGTTTTGCGGGATAAGAACTCGCACCCATTAAACTAACACCACTTTCCACGTCAGACTACGGACACAGTTAGTACTCTATTATTATTATATTTACCATTAGTATCGACAATATCTGTCATAGCTATATTAGTTTTCATGTTCTATCGTTATTAGTCAACTGACACATATTCATAACTTGCCAATTTTTCACGGCTTTAAAACGAATCTGCTAACGTATTGCATTATTCATTACACTCATTCATCTAAAGCTATAAGAAAGTTTCACAAGTATCACGATAGTAAGCTCTTTTATTAATTGGGCGCATTCAAAAAGTTATTATATTTTGATGTGTAACATCTACTGACGCTTCTTGGCAGTAAAATCGATTTGAACGACCTGACAGTAATCCCTTGACGCTTTCATTTCTTTCTTTTATTCCATTTGGTCCATGATACAGAGTCCATTTTTGCACTTGACTACTATCAAACTAATTTGCCATGAGTAGCTTCATTTTTATGAGACGCCCAACAATTACCTATGTGGAAATTCTCGACTGTGGTAGCTGTGGCGTTGGTCCCTTGCGGGCCTGACTAGCCGTCGAGGTGCCCTGTTTGTTTACTAGATCCGGGGCACTTCACCAAAGGCGACATTGGTGGCATTCGCCGGGTTTTAGTGAGTAGAGCTGCGTCTACTTACCAGCTGTCGGATGCAGCGAGTCCCACATACCCGCGTGGGGAGACCCAATCCCCGCCTCAGAGCCTTTCCCAGCATTAAAGAGAAAAAAAAAGCTAACTGAGGTAGCAAGGATAAAACATGTCGATTTGATGATGACCGTAGGACTGGGCTAACGTACTGCTCAATTTGTAGTAAGTAAAAGAAAAGAAAACAGCTGGTTAGTAATCATTTTTATGACCATGACGTTATCGATACATGTTGGAAGGAGGGGACTATTTGATCAATATTAATAAATAATTTAAATAATAATCATCATTTGTAATAAATTTTTGAGAATCATCAAATATACATATCTTTCATATCGTATCTTTGCTACCTATGTAAACTACCACAATCGGGAATTTTCACACAGGAAATTGTTAGGGGTCTCATCAAAATGAAGTAATCAAGTGCAAAAATGGACCATTATAGATTTTTATAATTAAGAATTTTAATAATAATATAGATGCTCTACGTCTACCGGGCATTATGTAAAGGTCAGCTTTTTTGTATTGCTTCCACGACGGAACGAATGGAGCTACTAGGTTTTTTGAATGAAGTTTGATGAATTAAGCAGATTTCATGGTAATAACCACTAGCTGAATATGTCAAAATAAATAAAATCAGATACTTTTAGTTTTAGCCCTCGAGGAACATTTGAATGCCTCACTTACTATTTTACCTGTTGCTATCGACCTAGGTTTCTTGTTTAGTGGTGTCGATATTCAAAACTCGAAAAACAAAATCATATCGATCTGTTGTTTGTTTTTTATCGATATGTCTGTTTTCCGCATCGAAAGGTTGACATTTGATTAAATCGACTACATATATACATAGCATAGTTCCCTCTTCTTTTTCTTTCCCTAACATAATTTTTGGTGCAAGTAAATTTTGCAAAGAGGTATAATAACTGCTATAATATGGCAGATGTTCCGGAGTCCAGAGCATAATCGTTTACCTACCTCGCTGTCACTATTATAGATATATCTTTGGTCTCTTGAATATATGAAAGAGGTCTTCTCACACTAATGGATAGTAACGAAAAGTTTGCGAGATAAATATTTGTCAACATCCAATTTTAATCCTTCACAAAAAGACAACGACGACTCTTTGAAATTTCCATGATGAAATTCTGAACTTCTTTGAATAATGCCTCATTCTCTTCTAAGTTGAGTTAAGATAATACATATTGTATTCTAGAATAAATACAAAAGCAATAAACATGGGGTACCATAAACGGATATAGGGACAAACTGGGATATATAAAAATAATTTGTCAGGATATCCCATTGCATCGAATGCAGCTTTCGCTATTTATAACAACGCCGCCGTTCACAAATCCATAACTATACATTGGATACGGTATTTTAATTCCACCTGTGTTACGAGGGAGATAAAGTTCAAAATGTTAATTGTTAGTGTCGGAACTAACGTTTGAGCCCAGTGGTCCTGTCATTTCTGTCAAGCGAGGTCTTGGACGCATTTAGAACGTGTACCTACATTTACAAAATAGAAATAAAAATTAAGGGCGCCGACACGCAATTATTTATGTTTATTTTTAGTTCGATTCTACGAAGAATTATTATTATAAAACGAAATGCGAATGATATTCAGTTATTTTATCGATATCCTTGGAGAAGGCCTTTGTCAGAGGACAAGCTGTTACATGATATAAACCACAGAAATATATCGAGATAGAAGTAAAGAGTGTATGTACCTCGCGTGGCAAAAAGTCGACTCGACGGCTCCATTGCTCGCCGCGAACTTTAGTATACTCCCGACCGCGGTCAGCATGCGACGTAAGGTTTTAAAAACAAAATGACTCGTTGTTCAATAATTAATTGTTCAAGCACTACCAGTAAAATTGGTGCTGTTAATGGAGGTATTTCCTTTCACCAGTAAGTACTATTTGTCCTAAAAAATCTGTCATTAATTTAAAAAAACCATTTATTTTACTATTTTCATCAAAACAGTAGCGGGCGATTGTGTCTAACGCTAGTTTTCCATTGCGGCTTTTAATTGACGAGCCAGACTTGGCGGGCGTTCAAAACCAGCGATGTAAAATATGCTATTAAAACTGTCAGGTCACGTTGAAGACGATTACTCATTTTTTCTGTCAAAAGTGCTGTACCTACACTGCGATTTTCTTACTCAATTAAAATCTATTTTGAAAGCAGAGGAAATGATAATTTCATTTTATATTATTATGTAGCTATAATGTAATGTATGTAAAATATAGAATAAAAATAATAAACCTTTATATTTAGCATTTTTTAATGCAAAGCAAATATTATTGAGAAACTAGTTATGTATTGTTTTCTAACTGGTTATTACTACTTCTTTAATACAAGTTTATTTCAGTTTTCCTACTGATCCTTATATAAAAAAGTGTTTATGTACTTATGTATACGCGTTTGAAGTAATACTCCTTAAAGAAAAACATATAGTACAATTTCATTACACTGTAACCTTTTTGCTTATTGTGTAGTTAAAAACTATACCTTCTTTTGACGTCTATACTGTCATTATGTGAATATTGTTATATAAAATAATGTTGACTATAGCTAACTTCAGGGTGTCGGTTTTTCGTGACTCATCATTTTTCCCTAACGCGCTAAAAGAAGTATAACTCCAAAAATAAATGGAATGGATTGATTTATGTGATATAGTTTTAGATTCCGTATTTTTGGATTCATTACTTAAATAAAAAAGTGGCCACCGTTTGCCGTTTAGATGATTAAGCTAAAAATAAGCAAAATGACACTATGTGACAAAGACCAAAAGTTGAATCAGAAGGACTACAACTATTATCACTGATGACTTTAAAGAAATTGATTGGTTTATTAGAAATTACAATCCCTCTAATAAGGGCGCCAGTGGACGGTCGGCGCCCTATCTATATTATCTGATCAAATCAACATTTTAATTGTCAATAATAAAAAAAACAAGCTATTAAATGATTACACGTTATAATATAGTCTATAATATAGCTACTCAATGTATAAAAATATAGTTTATCGTCCATAGCACCCTATCATAAAATAGTTTATTTAAACAATACTACTGATAAAATCGGTGCCATGTTATAATCGATCTGTGAATCGATGCTTTTGAATTGTTTTCGCGCGGCTTATGTGTTTCACATCACTAAATTACACTCGTGACGTCATCGCCTACGCAAAATGTTACACGCTCGGTCCCCATACAAATTTCGGAACTCTTTACTTCTATCTTGATATAGTTCTGTGATATAAACCAATAAGATAACCGTTTACGGATGTAATTATTAGATAAAAAAGGATTATATGGTTTTATGAAACCACGGTAAAAGTGAAACTTTTTTTCACATTATAGACATTTAACTAAATTTTTTTGGAATAATATTCCATTAAGGGTATAAAAATCTCTTTATCAATCTTAATTTTATACTTGGAAAACTTGGCGGCCGACCGTCACGCGACATGCAACACACAGACGAAAAAGTTTGAGACGATGTAATAAAAGTTTCACTTCAATATAACTATAAAAAAAATATCTAAATACTAAACTTTTCTTAACATTAAATTTCAATCAATGTATTATGAACAAAAAATGTTTGTATGTTTTAAAAATTTAGAATGTAAGTTAAAATGTTTAATATTAGGTTTTAACCAATGTACCTCCATAAGTTAACAGCATTAAAGGCTATTATTATTATTATTATAGCATGATTTGATCTTTGATCTAGAATTACCTGGAGTTAAAGATACATTTTGTAATCGATGTTACTACCCAGTTGATTCTGAGCTCATTTGTAGAATATATTTTCTTATATTTTGTTTATATCTAAGACTAGCTGTTGCCCACAGCTTTGCCCGCGTTAGCTTGACAGCCGTGTCCAGAATGATGATAATTATTAATAAGTTACTCCTTATAACCCCAGTTATTTGCCAGTGAAAGTCCCATCAAAATCAACCCAGCTGTTTCAGAAATTAGCCGGAACAAGCAGACATACAGAAAGACAGACAAAAATGGTATAAAATGTTATTTTGGTATATATATGTACTGTGTATACATCATATGCATTCAATAAAAAGCGGTTATTTTAATATTACAAACAGATACTCTGATTTTATTTATCTGTATAGATAAATTAATTAGGCTTTTGGTAACATTTTTATCTGTTTACTTATATTAAAACTGACAATATTCTTTATTGATACTCATTTAAGTTGATTGTATCGTGAACTTCTCTACTCAAGTACGTGATACATAGGTGTTTTTTTTATGCCATAAGGAGTTTATAGTGACTACCGACGCCCATAGACATCCGCACATTCAAAAGTTATGCAGATTCGTTGCCCTCCTTTTCCCTGTTCCCCCCAATGGCCAACGGAAGCTCTCAAACCGTACTAAACGCATAGCTGTCACTTGACGCCGGTGTTATGTGAGCGAGAGGTACCACCCCCGTCGTGCCGGCCTTATTCGGATGCAAAGCAGCATGGCACTACCTCTTACTATAGGTGCAATGAGATAATAATAGTGACCATCAAATACGACCATAATATTATCTTTATATAAGCGTGTACGATAAACATGTTCATTCGCTACTAAGATTATTTTTAACTGGCAGTAAGTTTAATTATTTTGTTCAAATTGACTTCTCAGTGCGTGTTGTTTATTAAAGTTTAACCAAATATTTATCTTACTGTTTCTGCGTAACCTAGAGGCTACCGTTTCATGAGCGTTTGCAAAAAATAGTACTGTGTTGTATTTAAGCGAGTAAAAAAAATAAATGGCGCAGTTAGTACTTAATTGTAAAGACAAGCTACGAATTACATTGTAGGCTCACTTAAAACATTTATGTATCGGGTTTTTGTTTAAAAGGCGTGCTCTTTTATCTTCAGAAACAATCATTCGTATGGACGGATTTTAGCTTGTTCTTTTTTGTATATTAGCAGGATAAATACATTGTTGTTACTTTTAATTTTTCATTAATGAAAAACAGTAACATTCTCGTGATAATAAGGTTTGATAAGGATTCAAGGTAGGTCTCACTTTAAATGATCACATCATCATATCTTTTTTTTTAGAAGAGGGGGCAAACGGGCAGATAGTAAGTGATAGGTTCAGCCGATAGTAAGTGATCTGAGATCAGCACCATCCATAGGCACCCGCTAGAGGATTAGTATTTAGTAGGTGCGTTGCCGGCCTAACAAATATAAGTATGCTCTTTTCTTGAAAGTCCCTAAGTCGTATCGGTTCGGAAATAGGTCGCAGCTGGTTCCATATAGTAGTCGTATGAGCAGGGCCGTCTTTCGCACTGGGCACTCTGGGCACGTGTCCAGAGCCCAACGATCCATGGAGCCCCATTATTTCTATCAGAATATGATTAAGTGATATTACAAAAATGATTGCTGATTAGAATACCTAGTACTGCCCTTATTACTTGGTTTATTGTTCTCGAGTACAAAAATCAGGCTGCCCAGGGCCCCCAATAGGTTAAAGAGGCATAGCGTGTGAGGCAGGAAATACCGTAAAAATCGTGCTGTTGTGGAAATAAAAATATAGTAATGTAATATGTATAGGATTTTTGAAATTATGATATGCCAGTGACTAGAAAAAGTAGACCATTTGGCACCACTAGGCTAACCACGTAGTCGGGAAGCTGCGTTGACCCCATTTCGCTAGAGGCAACAACCCGCTACGAACCCAAGTCTTTGACACTTAAACAACTGGGAGTAGGCCATTTATTTTCGTAATGTACTTTCGACAGAAATAAACCTTAGAACCTATGATTGTTTAGTATCGGATCTAGCGTATATTACAAGGTAAAGGCTTACGCCATCTCATACGTATTATTATCGTTCTTAGTATTTATTACTTTGTTATATGTGTAACTTTGGGGGTGCTAAGAGTCCCCGGGCTACGGATCACTACCGACAACATCCTGGCTACGTATAACGGACCAACGCTGGACGAACTCCACGCTATCTGGGAGTAGCGGTGTAAAATTAATTAAAATCTAACAATAATAAATTAATACAAAAAATACACGAACCAAAGAGTTCGTGGTGTTTTAAAGTTATTAAAAAAAAAAAAACGGACCAACGCTTTGTCACTAATATATTATTTAAATATTTATTTATGAGTAAAGCTAATTATTTAATGAGTATTATAAGCGAGTAGCAGGGAACGATCTGAATCAAGAAAATTGGTAGTAGCAAGCAGCTAGCCGTGAGTAAGCGCACGATAAACGAATTGTTTATTGAATGGAATGAGCAGAGATTAAATGTATCAATAATTCATTCATTCTTGTTCGATCTTGAACCTCATTCTAATATATTCGTGAATGTTTTTGTTTGTATGTCTGTAATGCCGCTAGCGAGCAACGGATGAATGTGATATTTTTGCATCAAGAAACTTCTGATTCACTCAAGAAAATGTCAATATAAACAATTAGATGTAGATCCAACTGTGCTAGTGTTTGCATGCTCTTGTTTATTATATTATATATTATAATGGCAATTTTCAACTTTATCGAACATTTTTATACTTCACAAAACAACAATAATAATAAAGATCCGTGCTTCTTATACCTATGTACACCTTGATAAATATAGAAAATAAAAAAATATATTTAAATATATAGTGTACAAATAATAAAAAGGTTTGTGACCTGTTTAAAAATTATTAAAAAATAATAATCAATACAAACTCTTTGGCAGTGTAACTTTCGATATTCGAAGCTTACGAAGTTAACTACGTGAATGAAATTTTAGTATGTTATTTTTCATCATATATTCTAACAAACTAGGATAGGAAAACACGATTTAATTTTTTTATAGCACTAGCACCCCCCCCCCCCTCCAAAATGGGCCACCAGCATGGCACATGGCAAAGAAGTGTTCATTTTGTTTTTTTTTTGCTAATTAATATATGTGTGCATACGTCGGTAATTTTGAAAAATCATGTTATTTTCTTGCGTACCTACCTAGTTTATTTTATCTGATTTATTTTATACTTTCGGGGCCCATGCCGCATACATTGTGTTCATTAGCGGCGCCACTGTCTTTCGTGTCTTCTTTCCGCACACATTAAGCTATCTCATATTCGAAGAAATCCTGTCCGATTTTTTATCTCGGGAGATGAAGATAAGCACCTAGAACCTAGACATGGTTATGTCGCGTGTTTTAAAAAATGACTTATTAAGTCAGTCTAGCCTTGCAGCCTATAAGAGACGTACCATTTCTTAACTGATAATTTAAAATGAATAGATAGACATTACAAAGATACACTCTTATATCAAATAATTAATAAGGAAAATGCATTTTTCGTGTAACATATTAGATATGCGTACGTTTTCAGTTTTATACATCAATTCACTTATATTCGTCTCATTACATTTACATTTTATGTGGCATACGCAGAACAAGCTTGTATTTATATTTTTGATGAGTTGACGTGAACTTTATATGACCATGAAAATTAATCCCGAATGTTATCATTAAAAATATGATACCGTTTTTTTTAAATTTATTGCACACAGGTGCAAATATACATTATTAGTCTTTCGAATGTTGATTTCTTTTTCAAAAGCACATCATTACTACATATTATTTATATAAAAGTTGGTCTCTCCAAAGTGCATGATGACCATTTACTATATTACTTCTTGTATGTTACTTACATAGGCAAAGTGAGAGACGAGCCACATGATGGTAAGAAGTCAGTGTCGTCTATAACTGACTTTGCTTGAAACCAACCCTAAATAGTACCTTCCTTTTTTTTCTTTAACGCCGGGAAATGCTCTGAGGCATCCCGCGGGGGAGTGGGTCTCCCCACGCCGGTATGTGGGACTCGCTGCGCCCGACAGCTGGTAAATGGACGCAGCTCTACCCACTAAAACCCGGCGAGTGCCACCAATGCCGCCTTTGGTGAGGTGCCCCGGATCTAGAAAACAAACAGGGCACCTCGACGGCTAGTCAGTTCCGCAAGGGACCGACGCCACCTCCATAGAGGGGTTGTCCGGCACCACAGAACAACTCCTCCCAACGTCGGGACAGTACAATGGAGTGAGGTTCCCATCCTCACCCCTTGCCCCCTGCTCTTCTGTCCCCTCTTCTTATAAGAGGGGTACAAAGAGCCCCCTCGGACCAATTAGCTTCGCCCAAGGTGCAGCGGCTTACCCTAGGTAACTGAGCCCCACCGCCACGACAAGGCCTGAACCATGGTGGGGAAATAGTACCTTCCTACCATGGTAAATCTCCATGCTATTATTTAAAGTGAGTGAATAACAGAACATTCATTTTATTGTAGGAAGTTGTTAAGAAGTTATCATCCAGCATCATATACTTCAAAATGCGTTTAATATCACTTTACTATGTTTTCCACTCAATTATTTTTTTACTTTCCAGTGCAGTCTTCTATAACGTATTTTAGTTGTTTTTAACTATTAATTATTTTATTTCTTAAGTCCGGTTGATCGTTAGAGTGAGATCATTACTAACATTACCAATAACTTAACAAAATATGATAGTTTTTTAAAGTTACGGATTTGTACGAAGCAGCTTTAATAATTTAAAAAATCGCGAATTCCGAAGTTTCTGGTAAAAATAAGCAACAAACTTTATAAATTTCATCATCATCGGTCTAAAATAGAACTAATGCAAATACAGCGATCGGTTCTTAAAGAGACATGATAATTACCGCTTCCGTCGTGGTCGTGTTCATTGTAAGTGGACTTTATTTAAGGACAGACCTGACCTGATGATAAATTATATTTTAAAGTCTCCTGTCATCTTAATTAATATCTTCTACTAATAGCTATTTATAACTCGGGACCGTGTACACGACTTTACTCTTACCTCTTTATTTTTACATTCTTTGAAATTGAATTTATTTGTTTATTTTACATTGAAAGGCAAACCAAAACTTGCCAAAAAAATTAGATGGTATTTTCTGGATACATTAACCTTAGTTAATGTTGTCATGTCAGCTACTAACAAAACTGACTGCAGCATAATCATACATTTTTTACAAACAAGACTCACCATCGTTCCTGCTGCTAACTCTGAATAGCCAAGATCGACAGCGGTAACCACCAAATGACTCTTTGATACGATCTCAAGGAGCCCGAAGGATACATTAAAACTGCCTTAGGAGTTGGAAGGATTTCAGGAAGAGTAACAAATAATATTAGAAGAAATTTAAACTAGTTGTGTCAAATATTCAAAAGCATTAAAGATGCTAATATGATATCATAAAAATGTTTAGGTCCTATTCGGTCATGAAAAATGAAAGCCTGGCTCGTGCACTATTTTCTCTACTTTCAAAAGCACGCTTCGCTTCAAGCAATCCGTGCCTTATGCTTTTATACTTTACATCGATCAAATGCTTACCAATTTTCTTTGTAATTTACAAACAGAATTGCATATCTCCTTTTTGAAATAGACCTATGTTTACTAACTTTCACTGCGATAATTCATTTTTTTAACTTTAAAGCCCTTAAGACGTGATAGGCGTAGGCACAGTTTTTTCCGTCTACCCAGCGCAAAGTTAATTGTATATAGCGGACTGTATTCGGTCAAATCTGTCGCACTCGAAATTCCTGTCTTTTCATACACGATATGACTTCAGTCAGTCAGTCGTATCAAGGGGGGCTGTCCGAGAACTGAATTTAGTATGGAGCTCGAAACCGCGTTGAGCGCTTTGGCAGCGAATGAAAACACATATTTATGTTATTGAAGGGAGGGATTTATAAAAAAATAATTTATGACGACCGTTTGAAATCACATTTTCTACAAGGTGTTAAATTATGGTATAAGTTTTATTGTACAGAACCTGATATTACTCAAATAAAATGGGTTTTTCATCTCAATTTTGACCTATCTTTTTTAATGCAGCAAAATCAGTAAATCAGCAAAAAAAAAAAAATAAGTAATCGTGTATCGAACGACCGAAATGTTATGATGAAGGAGTGTTAAATAACATATATATTTTTTTCAAAACTTAAATCGGCTTACTTTCTAAATAAAACAGAATTCAAAATGCCGTTTATCGGGAAAGGCCCGCCTTAAGTCAATTACGTCAAACATTAATTAAGACCTACGTAAAAATTTTCGCACTTTAATAAAATTAGGAAAACATTATTAAAGTTTTAAAAATGTAATGTAATTTAAATCAAAGTTCAAACCCATTGGATTCCTGTGTTATTGATCTCTACAATTTATGTTTTAGGAGTGTATATAGAGGCTTATGAAAATAACAGGATCAATGTGTATATCAATTTCACTCCTATAGATATAGGAAGTGAGTCCGTTATAGAATTTCAACAAATGAATGCGTGTAGGAAAAATTTGGCCATACATCTTTTGCCCATTCGATCGATATAGGTCAGTCCGGAAACATAGAATTAAAACTGTATCTATTTTAAAACTTTAAAGAAACTGTAGTGCATGGCGATAAAAATAAAAATAGTTATTGGTTTTGATGGAAATAGATGTTTTAGATAGGCGAGACCGGTAGTGGATTCGAATAATATTGACGGCAGATTATAACGTTTTTATATTGCCTCACACACGAACACAATTTAGAGGAAAATGAGTATTATTCATCCGTCTCTCGTCCTCTATCCGTCCACTGCTGAACATAGGCCTCCCTCAATGAACGCCAAGACGGTCGATTTGCCACTCGCATCCAACACGGCACCGCACGGATATCGTCTTACCGCCTAGTTAATTATTTCGACCAACACTTCATCGACCTAAACATGGCCTCCACTCTTGGACCTTAGTGACCCGTTGGGCGTCCGTTCTCCTGAGTGTGTGACCAGCCCACTGCCATCACCTAACGAACCTTGATCATCCATGTTTCACAGATGCAAAGAACTTCTCAAACGAACGTCGAACTGACACAAACTGACTTGTTTGTCTGAACAAATTGACTTGTTTGTCTGAACAAAATGACTTGTTTGTCAGCTAACTTTCATATTTTTTGTATGACTGGTGGCTATAATTCTGTCAATTAAAAACAAAAGTTAAAAATAAATATTCACAAGTGTTTTAGTAATAACATTTGTTGATCAATGCATCAAAAATTGTTACATTTTTTCTTTAATGAACGCTTTATGTCTTTCAGGTCCAGAGCCACACTTCAGGATTGGATTAGATTTAATTGTGAAACGTTACAATCACATGTACAGTCAACATGTCATTTAGAAATTATGTAAGTGTGCTTTGTATTATTTAACCCTTCACCTCACTCAGCAATAGATCACCCTCAAATCTTCTGCTTCTGCTGCTAAAATAGAATAGAATAATCATTTATTTCCTAGGTTTTGTCATCATTAACAACCATTTTCCATCCAGTATCATATAGTATATCCAATATCATATAGTTACGGAGATATAAAAAAACAAACATGGCAAACTAAAAATAGTTTGAATTCTAAATATGGAAAAAAGAACTTCTTTCTATTCTTTAGCTGATCTTCCTTTTATGATAAATTTAAAATACTGACCAAATTTCACAATGAACAACGGTTGACTCTAACTATCAACCAAATTCATCCTTATTTTTTAAATTTAATAATCACTATAAATTAATGATCAGATTAACGGATCGTAGTTATTTATCCCTATATTATATAATAATATATGTAAAATTTATACTAATATAAATGAATTTTATAATTTATTTACATTTGTTCGCAATTTAATAAGATTGATGATGATTGACGATAATTTGGAACAATAATCATCATCGTCAGCCCCTATCCGTCCACTTTCAATAGTGGGCCATCATACTTAGGCCTCCCTCAAAGAACGCCAAGACGCCACTCATTTGACACTATAAATGATTAATAATTCATAATAGGTGACACGCATGAATTCATACAGTGAAAATAATTCATTCACATATTCCTGTGAATTGTTGATGCAAGGACTCAAAATGGCATCAAATATCTATTTCAATTATTTTTACAAAAATATTTGATTAGTTTTGAAATTTATGAAGTAATAAAGTGTGAATGAACTTCCCAACACTAAGTCTCCAACTTTGTCAACATATCTTGATAACTTTTAAGAATGACTTCAGGTATTACAAAACCTGTCGTTAATAAAAAAGAGATTACTAAAATTATTTAAACCTGGATATTGACCATGTTTTTCACTTTTTCCGTTGTTGTTGTTCACATTGTTTACGAATGTCTTTTTTACGAGACTGAAGTGTGCAGGTAAAGTGAAAAACATGGTAAATACTAGATATCCTGTTTTAAATAAAATTTAAGTAATGAAAAGGACCATGTTAACTTAGTCTTATTTTTTGTCTTTTTAGACAGCTTTATTTATATATTATGTTCATTTTTTTTCTTATAATAAAAAGAAGTTGTTTTGGTCAATAAATACCCCCAAAAATATATTAATCAGTATCAAAGTGTGATCAACTATATATTATAAACAAAATTTATTTTTAAGAAAATCATGCAAGCATTAAACGCTCCTTTCAGCTTACTATTAATCAGTCTGCTGCAAGACTAAAGGGCTCGATAAAATCCCTGCTTGTATGTTATCTCCATATACGCATTCCTCTTGCTATTTATAAAGTGGTGAAAGGAACAACTTTATGTGTGATAGTGTTGATTGAAGATTATGGATTTGATATTATTACTAGAGTGTGAGTGCTTGGTGCACTTAATACAAATTGAATGCTCCGCTTAAAATAATAATTAGGCATGAGTTTTTTTGCTCATTACCTATATATAGTTAGCGAGCTTTATGTCACGTTTTGTAAAATTATGTATAAATTTATTTTCAGTATGATTCTTCAACATCATACAGAAACCGAGACTCAGGGAGAACATCAACGGGCATACCAACAGAACGAGTAACAAGCGTAACAGCAAAATACACAAGTACCCCAACTTACAAGACATCTAGTATTCCAGTATTAAATGACCGTTCTTCTAGAGAAGAGACCCCAATCTCGGCTATCGCCAACCGATATGTAGGTTATAGTAAATCGACGGCAGACAAATCAACACCAAAGTACGAAAAGAAAGATTACTCAAAAATTGCAGTTCCCGCAGTAGGGTCGACAAGAAGTCGAGATGTTAGCCCAATGACAACTACTTCAAAGTATAGTTTAAGCAGACCGTCTAGACATGCTAGTCCTGAAAGAAAAACATCAAAAAATTATAAAGAAAAAAATGTTGAAACAAGCCCAGCAGACCGTGACAAAGACATTCCAAATAAGACTGATAAGGCTCAAAATTATAGTGGCCTATCGAATTATAAAATATATCCTCGAAACTCGAGCTATACTCGATCGATACCAAGAACTGAAACGAAACCCGAAATAACAGTTAATCGTTATGCAATAGCCAATCGTCTTTCAACATCAAATTATTTAAGAAGTCCTACACCTGTAAAAAGGATTTCACCTGTGAGTGTTTCAGATGTAAGCAAAAGTGAATCCAATAAATCACCAACTCCAGTAAATTTAATCGAGGTCAAAATGTCTTTAGAAAATGGGATACCCAAAGAAAACTGTAATAATAATAATGATAATAAAATAATACCTGAAAATTGTAGTGAAATGGAAACAGTGACAGTTGTAACGAGACACACATCACCAACTCCACCAGGATCATCTGTATACGTTAGAATGAGAAGAGCAGATATGGCGAAAACAATAGAGAAGATTGTTAAACGTACTAAAAATAAACCACTGATGGTAGACAAAGAAATACAATCAGATAGGCTCGATGATCCAACACGATCAAGCAGATTTGGTAGTACAGCTAGAACGGCAGTTACTAATTGGACTTATTATACTCCAAGTACAAACAGCTACACCGGTTACGCTGGTAGATATTCCACACAATATTCTCATTTACGTGAACCTTCTTGTAGTAGTTCCTATAACGATCGTAGCAGTAGAAGTCGTAGTAAAGAGCCTATACCCCAAGAAAACAGAAGTACTAGCTCAAATTCTGAAAATGATAAAGAAAGAGAAAAGTTGTTCCTTAATAACAACAGAGACTGCAACGAAGAAATTATAAACATATATGATGAAAGTAAAGATGATGATACTTCTGAAATAATTATAAATGTTAACCTCAAATTGAAAAAAGCCAAAAGCCCAGTTTCCACGACAGAATTGGTATCACCGGAAATAACGATAACAAACCATCAATTACCTCCACAGCCACCAAAAACTGAAGCAACATGCAAAGTTAAAAAAGTAAAAACACGAAAATTTAGTACTGATTCTTCCTCTGATTCGTCGTCCTCAAAAAAAGTTGTTAAGAAAAGAAGTAAATCTTTGAGTTCTACAGACTCCGATCCAAGTAGTGAAAAGAACAACAAAGGAAATGATTTAGCGAAAATTCCAAAAAAGTCTAAAATATCTTCTTCATCCACTAGTATACATAATGTCTCCCCAAAACTCAAAAGTCCAAAGTCAAGAGAGAGCAATAGTCCAGAATCTAGCATAACTATATCGACACAATCATCCATAAGTGAAGACGAAACTGTGTCAAAATCGAAAGCTAATGATAATTCGACAACATCGGCAGATGAAACTTCCATACCTACTGATGTGTCAGGAAAACCATCTTCTTCGCTTTTACCAAACAAAAACGAAAATGGAACTGAAGAAGCAAAATCTTTCCTAATTAGAGCCTTAGCTCCAGTTACTAATTTATTTAAACTTCGACATCAAGATAGTAGCGAGAATAATAGATGGCTTGACACATCAAATTCATCAGAATCAACAGGAAAGGATATAACTAATATAACAACAGAAAGTGGAACGAGTAAAAGTAAAAGTAATACTAGTAATATAATAGCGTCTAATGATGACAATGTCGTTAAATTAAAAGGCATCAGACCTATTGAGTCTGGAGAACGTGCGTGGTGGTTAGAATCCGGCTCAGATAAAAGAACATCTTCACAAAGCAATGAACATTTGGCACGTCACCAAGATTCAAGTAGTGAAAAACATTCATCTTATGTAAATCCATCTGAAAACTGTGAATCGAATAAATCTTCTCATCCACCAAAGCAATGTATATTCGTTGAAGATGAAAAGCCATGGTGGCTAGACAGCAGTGCAAATATTCCTGAAGGAGTAGAGCGTTTGACTCCTCCCAGAAAATCATCAAGTGACAGTGACAAAAGTGAAAAGTTTAACTTTTTTAAAGTAAGACACGTTGAATCGGGTGATCAAAAAGATTGGTGGCTTTCTAGTAACGAAAACTCATCCAACAACCATAAACCGGACTGTCACAGCAGTCTGAGCTTAAGCAAATCCGGTTCAGATCAAAGATCTTTTCCAATACGTAGAATACGACACGTTGAATCAGGTGAACGTCCTTGGTGGTTATGCAGTGAGAAAAACATTCCAGAAGGTATTGAAAAATTACCTCCACCAACACCCCCAGGGGAAAGCGATTCCTCCGAATCTGAGGAAGAACAGGGTTTTCCACAGCCTGCACCAATACCACCTTTTCCCTTACATTTACCAGAAGATGAACCACTGGGTGACAGAAGAAGTCCTGAAGGGCTGGAAACTCCTAAAGATGAGGAAGAATATAGCAGAGGACGCAATTCTCCTTACGAGAATAATTTACTATATAGGAATAGCTCAAATCATTTGCCGTATCTAAAGGGAGCTGAAAAATATATTTCACGATATACTGATATCGATGACATATTGGGCACTTCTGGTCAAATATATAGTCCCTTTATGGACTCCATTTTAGCAGAACGAACCGGCCAAATACATTTGGACGATGGTGAATGTGAAGAGATAGACCCCACACAAGTGATCATCCACGACAGCACAGCTCAGACTCCCGTTATTAAGAAATTGCGGTGCAGGTAATAAAAATTTGATTTGTTTATTAATTTAGTAGGTATATACAATACTACTATAATATTATTTCAATAATTGATATTTCTGGTATAGTATGTATTATGCATCAATAACACGGAACGAGTTATTTTTAGTTTTTACGTAGTGTCAAAATTGTTTACTGTCAAAATTACACTATTCGATAAAAGTGAGGACGGCTTTTTATCGAATAGTCTAATTTTGATAACGCTCCTGACTGCATGGGTAGCACCATCTTGCTTGTTTCTCCTGTTAAGCAGCTTTGCTGTGGTTTGAAGAAAAAAGCAGGCAGTATAATTCCTGGCACAGAGACTTAACATCTTATGTCTCATGATAGGCACTAGGCACCACATGAATAAGTTGCCTGGGCTAGTTTACCTGAAACTAGCTTGTTTGTGTTCATGGGCGACGCCTACCACTTACCATCATGTGGCTCGTCCGCCCGTTTGCCTATCCAACTATTATAAACCAAGTAACTAACAAACTAGCTAACTATTAAAATACTCTTTCAAATTGTCTCCCATATGACATGCATTCTTCGTCTTTATACTCCATGATCAAAATGTTTGACATGCACATTCATCTAATACGTACATAATATTATGTATGTCCTGGAATTTCCGACATATGTCTAACATTTTTAAGATGATCATTTCTTCAACGTGTCAACATTGAAAAAAATATCGTCTTAAAAAATGTCACTTCGAAATTTTTTCTTATCTTAACAAATGTGACTAAAATATTAACAGATCTTTACAAATATTAACTTTAAGTAATAAACATTTAAATTATTAACATATAATAAACTTTTAAAAAAAAATAGAAAAAATCACCTACACTTATTATAAAAATAAAAGATTTGTTTGATGAGATGTATGTAAACTCAGAGGCTACGAGATTTCAAAAATTCTTTCACCATTAGAATGCTACCTTATTACACGCTTTGTATTAGCTTCACCTCTATGACCTGTATCGACTTCTTTGGGCGCGATTTTGACCACTTCTAACGGCCAGATTTCGTTCAAACTTTGTAGATTTATCGAGGACCGATGACAATACAATAACTTGATAAAATTATTTCAATATCCTGATTATCCTGATCAGGATAATCAGAATAGCACATCTAGCATGTGCATAAGGCACAAGGCATAAGGCGCGCAAGTTACCTACATCACTTGTATGGTTTTTAATCTCTCACTCACTTCTAAAGTGATTGCCATTAGTTGAGTACTTTAAATTAATAAAATTATTAATTAAAAAATCGACACTAAAAAGTAAAAAAATAAATTATAGTTAAAAAATCTAAAAAACACGCTTTAAAAAAACGATGTAAAAAAGTGTGAGGTGCCCGATATTCATTGTTAAAAATATTTCATCGGTATCTATTTCTAAATGTGAAGTTAGTGTAAAAACTTCGTACAAGCACCACGCTTTTTTACAATATCATATTTTTTTGTTAATCGATTTAATTCTTCTATTAAAAATTATTTTCAAATTTTTTGTTCGGTTTGCTATTATTAAAGCGTGTTTTTAGTTTTTTTAACTATAATTTATCCTTAATAATTAACGTAGGCTAGCAAAAAATAATCATTATAAATCCGGATGCAGCTATAACGCATGCAAAGTTGCGGGAAATAGCTAATACTATATAATTTTTATAAATTGCTACAGATTTTAAAGATTTATTTATTTTATTTCAGAAGTGAAATTATAGACTGTCGAGACGAAGACGTGGTGAGCAATTTGTTTGTATTATTTTTCTAGTAATTTAAGTACACTTTTTTCTTTTATGTGTTTTAACACTGTGTTTTAGGCATAGATTGAATACATTATGAATTATTCGGTGTAAACATTCAAAAATTAATTCATCATAGACAGATTATTTCACTAAAATAACTTTTTCAAAGATTTACAGAATAGAACCATAATACAAGACGTCATTTAAACTTACATCACATTGGACAATAAACAATTTAAATTATTGATAATGTTTTAAATCTATTATGTATTAAACATGTGTATTTATTTATAAAAGTTTTAACACATAATTTAAAGTATAAATAAATTTGAAATTACTACCAGGTTAAAAACTTGTACAGTTTCTCAAGTAATATTATCTACCACGACCATGTCAGACCAGATGGTGCGAACTGAGTCTATCCCGCTTAAACGTAAAGGGCTAAGTTAGCGATTCCCATGCTTAAAGTCTTCTCGGAAATCAGATGCAAGCATAATATGTCTACCGAGGGTTAGCCTTAAAGAGTTTGTAAGATTTCCGCCGAATACTCTCACATAAATAACGTCGTAAGGCTCCAGATGGTGTGCACTGAGTCTAGCCCGCTTAAACGTAACAAAGGGCTAACTTAGCAATTAGCATGCGTGAATCCTTCTTGGAAATCAGATACAGGCAATATGTCTACCGAGTGTTAGCCTTAAAAAGTTTATAAGATTTCCGCCAAATATTCTCACATAAATAACGTCGTAAGGCTTCCGCGCAAGAGCCAGAGGGTGCAGTGAACTGAAGACTGCACAGTATCCTTGAATCGGTCCCCCTGTGGGAATACAGTGTGGAAAAGAGATGGCGCCTTGTACGATCTGACATTTTAAGGTGATGACGTCATGGGCAAAGAGTTTAACGCACTCAGATGTACCATTCGAAACACGCACGGTTAGAACTTGAGCGCCATAAAATTAATTTCTGTTTTACCAAATAATCGTACGCAAAATAAATGACGCCTACTCTATTTCTCTCCAATGTCACCCTTTTCTTATTCAGCATTGGATTTTTATAATATTAACAGAACGACTATTTTAAATGTTAACAAAATTAGCACAATGATGTAAATTGCAAAACTTCCTCATATTAATTTATATCTAACGTTACTGTTCCGTGATTTGTATTAAAATCAATCCTTGAATAAAATATTTACAATTTACATAAACAAGAATTTGATTAAATGAATATTCTTAACAGATGATTATATTATATAATATAAGTTAATATAATATTTGATATACTTTGCTCTTGGTTCAATTAAAATAAAATAGACACTTCATATTCGTACCTACTATCTTATCTTGGCTAAATAATCTATACGAAGGCTTCAAGTCATTCACGTTTCATCTCTTTCTTCCGCACTAGACGATGTGATACAATGTTCTTTTCGACATAATGCCACCGGACGCGATAGTCGCCCACGGTCGAATGTGTGCGTCAACAATAAATGACAATACAACATTATCGTATTATACCGACGTGAAAATCGTACCTGAGCCAAGTTGTCTTGCAACAGGCTCTTCAGTTATACTTATGGCTTTGTCAAAGGTAGGACCGGAGACAACAAGCGTTATGTTCTCGGCCAACGAAAAACGTTGAAAACAAACAATGCTGTGATTTCTGTGAATAAAGACTGTGTTTTGATCTCGGGAAGGTAGTGTTTTATATTGTTTTATTCACATTAATGGAGATAATAATATAATATAGCTGGATAAGTGTCGTTTAAAGAGGAGCCGGTTTTTTGTTTTTCTTTTTGAAGTTACGAGTTTGCTGACGATAGGTCCTGGTAAAATATTCACAATATGTATAAAAAAATATATTTCTATATATGTATGTAATTTTATATAATATTAGCCACTCAGTAAAATTACTTAAATTAACGTTCTTCTATGTGTAGATGAAAAAAAAATCATATTTATAATTAGCTTAATAATTTCAATATTCTGAGAGGAGTTCAGAAATAGAAAATGCAGTGTATTTTGTGATGGTAGTCGATCAATCATCGCCTTATCATATAGGTAGATAAGAATGCGTTTATGTGATTTTTCCTCAATAGTTGAAATGGTTATTACGCTGCCATGTAAACCAATTTTATAAAAAGTCCATTTATTTCTAGATACGTAAATGTAAAGAAAATTTGTAATACTCATTTAATTAACAGGTTTTTTATAAATTTTATGTAAAAAAAATCTTTTTTTATATTATGTTAACTTATCAGATTTTAGTTTCGGGTAGGGCACTCCCAGGTGTAAGTCCCACTTAGGGTCAGGGTCTACCCGAAGATCCTGACTACATCCATAAAGGATTACACTGCTATATAGAAAAAGGTTCATCTAGAAACCTTTGTTTTTAAGGAATAGTATGCATCAAATTTAAACTGTAGATAATAAGTAGGTATATTTTTTGGTATTTTATTAAAATAAAATAGGTAAAATAACACCTAATTGATCATGACACAAAAAATATCATAAAGTTAATATAACTTCCTAGGTATATTTACTTTATGAAAAATATACGTATTATCTCTTTATTACCTATATCCTCTTATAGATTATTATAATCCATTAGACAATGACATTATTAATAATTTATATCTATTATATTATCTTTACAAAAAGTGCTTGATTAAGTATCTTATAACAACATTTATAAAACTTTAATTTGTCATTTTAAAAAAACTATGATTTTACATTATGTCTCGGGGTTAAATAAATATAAAAATTAAAAAAAATTATTAATATCTGTTACCAAACCGTGCAAAAGCTTCTTTATGGAGTAGAGCCTTACCAGACTTGATAAATAAGTTAAACAGGGTTTCTACTTATAATACCCGTTATTATAATAAAGAATGTAATGAATATACCAACCAAATGATACCTCGTGCATTCCATCTGGTCCTTTTTGAGATGTTTCAAAAACAATACCTTGAACAAAGCCAGTTGTTTAACAAAAGTCGTTTGAAGGCCCGTTCATATTTTTTATTACTAGACCTAAAAACTTGATGGCAAGTCAACATTGCATTGTCAGCTTGCATGAGGACCCAATTATTATGAAAACCGGACCTGGCCAGACAGCAGACGTTCGTTAATCGTGTGAAATCAATTAACTGATCAAAAGTTAATGATGTACGTTTTACTTCTTGTGATCATCGACAGTTTTGTCATCATAATGCTTTCTTTCATGAATCTCTTCATGTTTTATTAACCTATTTGGAAGCAATAAGTCGAACTTACATTTCAATAAATTCGAACACATTTTAATTTTAACGGGATTCGACCCTACATTATCACCATCATCATCAGCCTCTATCAGTCCACTGCTGAACATAGTCCTCGCTCGATGAACGCCAAGACGGCCGATCCCTTGCCACTCGCATCCAACACGGACCGGCCACCGCACGGAGATCGTCTTTCCACTTGGTGGGCCATTAGCCGACAAACACTTCGTCTACCTAAAAACATAAAACCCTACAGAAACATACAATTCGAAAGAGACGGAGCTTATTCCTTTTTTTTTTCAATATATAGATATTTATTATTTAATATATTGTATACTTTGTTCAAAAGATTTTCACTGTATCGTATCAACAGTATAATCAGTAACTCGCAATTCTGAATATAAAGTAACTAACTAAATGAGCTGTAAAATTTTTCTGTTCTCGCTCCTAGGTGATTCAAGGGAATTTTTGAAAGTTAAGTTAGATTTACAGCCGTATACATATATTGATGAAAATATTTTTTATACCCTAAGTTGCTCCTTATAATATCAATCTGTCAGTGAAAGTCCCGTCAAAATCGGCCCAGCCGTTTCAGAGATTAGCCGAAACAAACAGACAGAGAGACAGTAAGTCTATAAAATAAGATTGTGCTGATCTAGTCACTTTTATGTATTATACTTCTTCTTTGTACCTACCTTTATTATACCTTTAAAATATTATTATCCATCTTGTCTGTCCCTGCTCTCGTTATCTGAGGTCGGGTCTTCTCACACTTCTGAGTTCTGCGCGAGAATAGTCTGTACTGTATTGTAAGTTTTGGTTATTGGGCTTTCTTGACGTCCCTCTCTCTCTCTCTCTATAATATGAAAAATCCATATAATCAAACAATAAAAAATAGATATACTATTGACAGTGTCAATAATATCTTCCTTGTTTTTAAAAGTAAATATTAGTTAAATTATTTAAACGTATTATTCATAAAACGGTAACTTCTTACATAATCTCGACTACAGTTGTTTGCTTTCTGAATAATTGAAAAGTAAGACGGTGTTCAGATATTTAACCTTAGACAACACGTTCTTTGTCTAACGTGGATTACATTTGTGTTTGTCATATTGTAAAATGTAATAAAAATATTGTCCCTTTCTGTTATTTAGTAACATTACTAGTATACTAAGAAAGGGAAGAAAGAATAAATACAATATAAAAATAAAGTAAATAGAAAACAAATAAATACAAGTTATTAATTCCGTAATAAAAATATATGCCGAAAATACTGTGCCATTTACTTACTTACTTATTAACTAAGAAAACTTCCTTAATTTTGTCATATCGATAAAACAGTTTGACCTAATATCAAAATTATACACTTATCATTTCAGACGTAAAGTGTCTTGAAATCATAATTATCCGGAATCCGCTAACCAGTTCTCAAAAGCATGACAAGTTTATTATATTCAAAAAACCGGTCGATAAAATATATACATTGTATAGGTAAATCAAATCTCACTTCAAAACATATTAAGTTTCTACAAAATATCAACAAATATCCATTTTAAACTTTTTACTGCACACAGGAGTTGGGCCAAACCTATATACATAATATATAGAGCGCGCGTAGCTAAGTATGAACTGTAAGCACGGGTATGAACATAGATAAAACCATTGTCTTGGAAATGCTCAATTAGTGTCAAAACAACATTCGCTTTTCATCATAATATTTGTTTATATGTTTCAATGGTGAAATATTAAGTGCCAATTTGTAAGAATGTTTCCTGGAAGCAAAATAAAAGGAAGCAATAACATTTCTGTTTTGGCGTTCATTGAGGGGTGCCTGTGTTCAGCAGTGGATGGATAGAGGCTGATGGTGATGATGATGATGATGATGAATGTCCTAATTTAAAATATAGATTATTTTTATGCATTACGCATGGAACGTCACTCTGACAGCGCTTTACTTTAGATAAATATCTATATAACGCATCTGCTTACGATCGGCACAATGAAGCGGCGTGACAATAGCACTCTATATATTATGTATACTCTAAGGACCAAACCCATTTGACAAAAGATTAGACTGATAATCTATATATAATATATATAGGAGCTGTTCTATAGATTGACTCATCACGATATCTCACGAACTATAAGATCCAGAGACTTGAAATTTGGTAGGAATATTACTTTTGTTATGTAGAGGTCAGCTAAGAACGGATTTTAATTTCGAAAGAACGAAGTCTATGCGGACAGCTAGTATATTATGTGATCATTGGACATTGAATGAGAAAACATATTCTGGTTTCATCCAACTCCAGTCATCTAATCGAAACAAACAAATATTATTAATTATTATGTTATGTGATATTCGAATATAAAAAACAATTTATGCGGGTTTGGGAAATTATGATGTAGCTTTTGTATATTAGAGACCTGTATTTGACTGTCTATGACACAGTTATTCTCAAAACGATGTACCGATTTCAATGTAGTTTTTTACTGTTTTCAGACAAACGGTTGTTTTTAACCGACTTCAAATAGGAGGAGGTTATTAATTCGTCGGAATCTTTTGTTTTTATTTGTCAGTTATATACTATGTAAATAAAATATATATTTTTTTTAATGTATAAAAAATTCTCTACAAAATTTTATAAATACTGTATATTATACAGTATTAATAAAAAAACTGTATAATATAAGTTTCTTGAAACGAAATCAACGAGATGTTCATGTATCTTAGTATCAGACAGTATATTAAATACCTTGTCATATTTCGCAATTCATTTTATCACATTCATTAAGTCACGGATCCTTGCGACCATGGTGCGGTGAAAGTTATACTTCCACATACTAACGTCTTGTTAAGAGATTATAAATAATAAACTGTTTACAATATCATCATCATCAGCCTTTTTCCGTCCACTGCTGGACATAGGCATTCAATGAACGCCAAGACGGCCGATCCCCACGCGCATATGACCAATTCTGACCACAGCACCCATGCTGTGGTCAGAATGTAAAAAAGCTGGTGTAAAAATGCAAAAAAGCTGCCGATCCCCAGATCGTCATCCCATCTAATTGGAGTTATATAATAATAGTCATAATAATTTACATCCCTATATTATGTCTGTATGCGCCTTATTGGCCGTATATCGGAAAGAAAGTCAGGACTGGCGGTGTGGTGGATTGGGGTCGAAACATATGTGTCAGGAGAGGCAAGACACAATAAGGGCGTCTCCCTAAAAATCTAAAGGCGTCTCCTATATAATAATATAGTCTATGTCTACTAACTATTACTAATTAAAATTTCAACAATCAAATTGACATACATATATTTTATCTTTCCAATACAACACTCTAGTCAAATGTACGGCACATAGCTTTTTCATTTTATTCGTAAAAATTGTTTTTATTAATATTTTAAAGTTGTAAATGAATCTTGCCCAAACTTGTTTTCACAAGAAACATTGCTTTATTTCGTTATTAATATTGTTGGCCGGATAATAAAGATAGACCACCCACAAAACTAAAAATAGAGTAGGATTTTACGAACTCTATTTTTAGTTATATTTGACGATACTGTGAAGAGTCACACAAAGATTTGTCCTGGGTGAGGATCGAACCTTCTGGTTTAGCAGGTGGGGTCAGTGACCCAAGGCCAAAAGGCCAGTCAAAAGTGTAAAAGTAATCATCATCAGATGCGGCTGTAAACCGTAATAACGTAAATAAATAAGGATATAAATGTTGACAGATAGAAGGACATATTTTTTAGTTTGGTAAAATTGAAACACAGCAAACGATTCTTGAGATAAACTACATGCACCACTGGCTCTATGTATTTTATCTCGTTCTCTATTGATTTTCAAGTCTAGACTGTTGTCTGTCTGCCATAGTAATACGCTATATAAATGGTGATTTTGAATATGGAATATTTTATTATTGAATAAATTTTGGAAATTAATGCGGGTCAAGATTTCGCTATTAAAAAGAATCACCATCTAATTAGTATCCAGTACTATATAGAATCATAGATATCTGGACTCTATAGATATAAAAATATTTTTGGACGCTTTTTTACACCACGTCAATCTGGTTCCATGGTAAATTCTCGAAGAATTTGTTTTACGGATAGGCAGACAACGGAAAACAAAAGCACAATTTAATACATATCCTCATGGATGTGTATTAAATTGTTTAATAAAGTGTTCTGTGTTCCTGGGATGACCCAATATTGTTTAATTACCTACTTTTATGTTGATTGTGATCGTTTACTAATAGACACCTAATCGAATGGAACATAGCATTACTTTAGATGGTATAATTTAATGACTGCGGAGTAATTGAATCTAGACGATAAAATGAAAAAGCTAAGATGTGTAGAGCAAAATTTAGAATCGTTTAAAAAAATAATTGCAAGTTTTTTTGTTTTTTAAGTTGTGCTAATTGGTTACACGATAAGATGTACTTTAATTGATCATAAAAAATCCTGAAAACAGTTTAAAATAAAAACTAAAACGAATAATTTACTAATAAAATATGTAATATATATATATATATATATATATATATATATATATATATATATACAATACTACAAAGAACGTGCTATTTTTTAAATCTCAAGTTTCATATTTTTTTATTCAAATTTATCCCAAAACTTGAATGCTATCTAGCGTTTTTACAAAACACCCGTGACTCCCGCTTCCCCACCCGTCCCCATGACTTGCCTTAATTGGATAGGCAAACGGACAGACGAGTCACCTGGTGGTAAACGTCGGCGATAAACATAAACAAGCTCAATTGGGATTTACCTAGGAAAGTTAAGTGGTAAGTGCCCGCAATTACTGCCTGTCCTGCCTTTCTTTCCGATACATATCCAAGCTATTCACGGAAGAAAAAGAGGTAGGTAGTAGCCATCGAGCATAAATATAACTAGAATATAGAAGTAATGTTTGGTGTTTTGTATGAAAAAAAATTCCCCCAAATTTGCGCTGCGACGCTGCGTCGGTTCTACGCACTGATTTGCCCATGATTTGCCAACTGATGGCCACTGATTGATAATTGGCCGATGGGGAATACACACAGATCACTGGTTGGTTGAATTTCTTTTACGTCAGTAACAAATCACTGATACGTTTCGGAATTGTATGACTCACATTACTACTCTATCCGGTTATATGCTCGATGGTAGTAGCAATGCAGACGGGAGCGTAAACCTGACGGTTGCTTTGCGCCCGGTCCTTGAGCGGTGGATGCGCCGTAAGCGCTAACCCCTCACCTTCCGTCTGACACAGGTTCTCACAGGGCATGGTTGCTTTGGTGAGTACCTGTGCCAGACGGCCCGCTGGGAGCCGTTGACAGTGTGTCACGATTGTGGCGCGGCGGTGGACTCAGCCAACAGGGGTGCGTAGGAGGCGCTATTGTGCCCCTGTGTTGGTGTCGGGCTCAGGATGGGAACCTGGGTCTGTATGGCACGACGTCGTGGGGACTGCTTAGTAGCGGCCGGGCAGTCCCCCCCTACGAGGAGTAGTCTGGCCTTCGCCGGGGCCAGCCTGTCGCTGAGGTGATCCTGTCCGTTGCCTGCATATCCGGGACCCTCAAAAAGCGGCTGAAGGCGCTCGCAATGGTTTTAGTTAGGGTGGTCACTCCCAGGTGCGAGTCCCACATTGGGTCAGGATCTACCCGAAGATCCTGGCTGCATCCATAAGGATTTCCCTGCGAAAAAAAAAAAAAAGACGGGAGCGTGGCACAAGCAACCACCGATACGTTGAATGATAAATGTTTGTGAGAATCATGGTCATCATCACTTCATCAGCAAACACCAGATCGTCAATTGTCTGTGTTTTATAAAATGTTTAATTAGCTATTTAAAATTGTGAAGGAGATTATCGCCAATTAGTTTCCCGATCAACGTTAGACTTTCAACTAGCTAAGTGAAACCTGTCTTTAAAAAGGCTTTCTATTGTTATGTTAATTGATTAAAACGTGTTCTCTCTTAATTATATAGTTTATTTTTTACCGAGAAGATTAAAGTTTGTGACGAAATCTTTTGTCAATATTTAACTTAAAAACTTTATCGATCTTGGCATGATTATAATATGAACGATTTATAAATATGTTTTTAAGTATGGATTGAAATTCCTTGATTTATAGACGGAATATACTACCGGGTAATATATACCGGGTTAAAACAAGAATAATACAAATTATAAGCGATAAAACTATTCATTTCAAGTTTGTCTTTTCGTTGTAACATAAGAAAGTCGGCAATTGAGTATACAATTATTTTGTATTCTTTTATATAACTACTATTTAAGTAAGACTTTTTCTCGTACTCGAAACAATTGGATTATTTTCACACTAACAAGCATTTGGTGGTCAACTGAGCTATACAGAATAAACGGACCATAAAACATAGCCAAAACGCACTAGGCGGTGGTAACCTTTCAATTATTTGCTTGAATTTAATGGCGATTTCTCACGACGCAATCAAATGTATAAATCGTTGAAACTTAATCGGTCGAAGCTTTAGTATCGACTTGTAATACTTTTATCTGACTGCCTCGGAACGAATGTTTTTCATTTATACAACTATTTCGTCCATGTCATTTTTGCTGGCTAAAACATGGAGTATCCGGTGTGTGATTTGATTTTGTTGTGCGGATAAAATAGGATATAATATTTTCCATTATGGCTTCTATTGGATAAAAAAATAGTAATATTAATAAATATCATGTTGGGACAGGCAAACTAAGCCTAGTTTGGGATCAGATGGCCGTGTGAGTTGCCTGTTCTTATGGTAGCCAGACAACTGATATATTACATTTTATATAGTTTACCGGTGGGAGGCTGCATGGGTACCACCATCTTACTTGTTTCTCCCGTGAAACATCTTTGCTATGTTTCGGAGACAAGGGCAAGACAGGCAGTGTAATTACTGGCACCGAGACTTAACATCTTATGTCTCAGGATAGGCAACACATAAATGAGTTGCCTGGCTCGTTCCAGGTAAACTAGTTTATGTTCATGGGCGACGTCGACCACTTACCATCAGGCGGCACGTTTCATGTTTGCCTATCCAACTAACATTATATATATTTATGTGCAACGTATTGTTTGACGACTTTTTCGTTAAGATTTTGTATAGTTTGGGGAAATGTGTATTCTATGAGGAAAGTCCCAAACTATATCATATACCTAACGTATTGTTTGAGGAAAATTTATCAATACATTGCACATTATATATATATATATATATATATATATATATATATATATATATATATATATATGTATGTATGTATGTATGTATGTATATATATCTAAATACATACATATTATAGATAAATTACACCCAGACACAGAACAAATGATCATGCTCATCACACAATCATATTTTGTTCTGGGTGGGATCGAACCCACGAAAAGACCGTCTGGTTCAAAAATCAGGTCACTAACTACTAGGCCAACCAACCAAAAAATACGAAATATCAACATGAATTAAAAAAAAATTTTTTTTCGAATTTCGAATTTGTTGATCATAAAACGTCATGATAACCATTAATAGTAGATATTGTCTAATCTGAAAGGTATATGCCAATACTCTGTTGTGAGCTGATAATTACAGTGATACGAAATCTATATTTATATTCTATGTATTAAAATCATCAATAGTCATATATATCCGCATTCTTTTTATATGTTGCTTCATACATCTCATTTGAATTTTTAACTAAACCATTATAATGCCCACACAACAAAAAACAAATTAAGGTAGCAGAGATTCCGTGAAGATGGAGTTTGTGCCAAGACGTTATGAGATAAATAAGTCAGCCAAAAATGACTGATTGCATCATAAATATTTTTTCCTCCCAATTAAATGATACAAAGAAACTCAATAACGCTTTGTTTATTTTTATGTGTTTTATGAATATTCTAGAAAGTTAATCAAATTTTAGTATTCAACAATTTGTGGATGTGAAATATAGTCCATCATTTGTAACTCGTCAGGTGATTTCTAAACGAATCAAATCAGTGAGAGTTAAATCAGAACAAGAGGTCTGTATCATTTATCACTCTCAAAATTGAACTTATTCGCTATATACATATAACACATGCGTTAAGTTTAAAAATTTGACAGTCTTATAAACATTTTTTTTTTCTTTAACGCCGGGAAATGCTCTGAGGCATCCCGCGGGGGAGTGGGTTCTCCCACGCGTATGTGGGACTCGGTGCGCCCGAAAGCTGGTAAGTGGACGCAGCTCTACCCACTAAAACCCGGCGAGTGCCACCAATGCCGCCTTTGGTGAGGTGCCCCGGATCTAATAAACAAACAGTGCACCTCGACGGCTAGTCAGTCCCGTAAGGGACCGACGCCACCTCCACAGAGGGGTAGTCCCGCACCACAGAACAACCCCTCCCGACGTCGGGACAGTACAATGGGGTGAGGTTCCCATCCTCGTCCCTTGCCCCCTTCTCTTTTGTCCCCTCTTCTTATAAGAGGAGTACAAAGAGCCCTCTCGGCTCAATTAGCTTCGCCCAAGGTGCTGGGCTCACCCTAGGCTACTGAACCCCACCGCCACGTCAAGGCCTGAACCATGGTGGAGTATAATCAGTCTCTATTAAAATATCTATCCAACATTAACCTACTTGTATTCCCCTCCCCTCTAGTAACGGCTTGATGATCTCTGCCACTAAGAGGTGTGGTGACCATCACTATATTATTATCTAGTTGGAGGTTGACCTACCCTTCGTTATCCCAAACCTTATTGACTCGTCGGCCATCAGATCTTCAGTGCCAACTTATTAGTGTTTCTTCATTAATATACAATATATTATATACTGTCTTGGCGTTCATTGAGGGAGGCCTATTTTCAGCAGTAGACGGATAGAGGCTGATGATGATGATATACATTACTAAATCTATGGTTTATTCTATTTATAACTTTATAAAAAAAAAACATACAGACGAATTGAGAACCTCCTTTTTTTTTGAAGTCGGTTAAAAAGGCTACTTGTAGGTGTCTTGATGGCCTTATATTATCATCATCATCATCAGCCTCTATCCATCCACTGCTGAACATAGGCCTCCCTCAATGAACGCCAAGACGGCCAATCCCAAGCCACTCGCATCCAACACGAAAATGAACAAGGAAATCGTCTTCCCACCTGGTTAATGGCCGACAAACACTTATATTAATAGTACTATTAATATAAGTGTTTGTCAAGTTAGTTAAATACAAGTACGAATTAGTCGTATATGATGTCCATCGCTTTCTATTCTGTCTGGTTGAATTCAGAAAGTCGCAACCGGGTTACATGGTGCCATATCTCTTGTTCTAGATTATGTTTCAATGATCATGTCAAAACCGCGAAAAAGCTACTGTTTGACGCTTTATTGAGGATAGTGTTTTATTATCCAGTTTTTAACCTTGGAACGTTTTGTGTGGATTATTGGTTTAGGTTGGTTTGTACAGGTTTACTGTTTACCTTTATGCGTCATCATGATCAGAACTTTATCCGTGGCACTCAAGATTCAATAGACGCAGTTTAAGAAGTGTTATAATTACCATTAAAATATTATCAATCTTATCAACCCTGTCATAAGGCTATGTTTGTAACTTATTTTTTGATACCTACGAAAAAATATTGCTATCGTATGTATGTAGGTATATTTTTGCGGAATTACACATTTAGCGTGTTTTGGTCAGGATTTTAGCGTTTTTGTTTGCTTTCGCAAAGAAAAAATAAAATGATATTAGTTGTAGGTTTTAGTGTTGAGGGGCGATTACATGGATTTAATATAATTGGCTTACGGACTATTTATCCAATTTTATACAGCTTTAATTATGTGATTACAGACAACTGTTATAGACAACTAGCTGCCCGCACAGAATTCGTTCTGTTAAAGGGGGAGGGGGAGGAATTTATTAATATCCGTTCTTAGCTGACCTCTACATGAGAAAAGTAATATTCCTATAAATTTCAAGTCTCTTGGTCTTATAGTTCCAGAGATATCGCGATGAGTCAATCTATAGAACTACTCCTTTATATATATATAGATAGATGACAGGACAAACCTATTATAATAATAATGCAAAAAATAATTTATTTGATACTTGATAATAATATATCCCGATGATTATATGTCATTTATTATGGAATTGTATATATGTATGTTCATCTGCTCATAACGTCTAAACTACTTAACAGAATTTTACTATTGAGGTGTCGTTAGAAGCGTCTTGATCGTCCGCTGGTTATAAGGTAAATGATTAAAAATTGAATAAAGCTGACATAAAAAAATTATTTGTAATGACACCGTGTGGGATATCAAACTAAAGAGCTTAATTAGGACATTCCAAAAAGTCGTATAAATTTAAAAAAAAAACATGTAAATTAAGTGTCAGAATTTAACAAATGAGAGAGAGAAACGAAAATACTATTTATATATTAAAAGTGATATTAGGAATAAACATTAATTGTCAAGCATGTTGTAACTACTTTTTCATATAATAATTACTATTTAATTGAATTTGATGGATTAAGAGCATCGGGAAAAATTCTAGACAAAATGTTTATTCCTTACTAGAGCAGTTACTGCTCACAAGTTGCAAAGCTGCACTCTGGATAAAGCAGTCATTAATTTAAGTACTTCGTTATTAGCTAAAGGACAGTCCATGTGGCCCTTAGCAGTTTTAGGTCTTTAGATGGATTATTTATTTGTTCCTTAGATAAATAAATTGCTAAAAAATCCACACGACTCACGATCTCTAGAAGAATAAGGTTAAGAAATCTTTAAAAATATAATAACATTTAGATATATTTAAATTTCGTAACTATGATGTATATATTTACCTATATATATTTACCTATGTAAATTAGCAAAGAAAAAATATGTTTACGTGTAGTACATTCTAAAAATAAACTTCAATATAGAAAAAATGCTTCTGAATTTTTTTACATATTCTTCATCATTATTTGATATGGACTAATTCCCCAAAAATTATCATCTACTTATTAAATAAACAGCTCATACAGTACATAATAATGTATTTTATATGTACATAGGTCTTCTCAGTGTTTTTTAAAGGATTGTCGTGGCCGTATGCCACTTTCTTCTAGAGATTAACACTAAAGATTGTCTTGTTTTGGTAGGGTAAGTGTATACTGTATAGATACTTATATAATTAATATTATAGGTGTTACTCAATGGATTTTGATTGCTACAGGTAGGTACGGCATTATTTTTTACCTTTGTTAAAATGTTCGCATTTTTGCATTGGGGTTTTTTTAACTTATTTGTCGTTTGTGTGTAAATCCTAGTCTTCATACTAAATTCATTTCTAATTTTAGGTGACACACGTATGTTTGCAAGTAGGTAAAGTAAATATCCATTTTGCATCTACGATTCCTAACAAAACAAAAGAGAGTAAAACTTTGAAATGGCTTAACCGATTTTGATAAAACATAATATCTAAGAACCATTGCTGTAAAACCGGCTTTCATATAAAAAGATGCATAAAAACCCTTCACCTGTTTCAGAGCTATGGTGCCATGGACCGACAAACAGGCGTGACACTGAGTGGTCAAACTTATAACACCCCTTTTTGCATTGGGGGGGGGGGGGTTAAAAAATTACTAAAACCGATATCCGATATATGATATCATTTCCATACAAACCTTTCATACAAGTTATATATAATACCAATGCTTGCGTAATCCTATACTTTTATGTTAAACACTTTCGAACACATTCAGGTAATAATGCTTCGTAAAATGCGAAGCGGGTCCCAATGAGGCAGTCTCGCATACGAAAATAAGGAATTCCTAATGACGCTCAAACTGTTAACATAACAAATATCTGCCCCTAGTGCTATGGTAATAAGAAAGAATGACATGTTGTACATAGGGGCTAGGGCTGTCAATATAGTTTTATCTAGACATTTTAGGAATCACCTACATCAAAATTTTTAACTATTTCTGCAAATGGTTTAAGAAAATTTTCTTATTTTTTATGTTACATCCTTATCATTACTGTAAGTGAGTTTTTGTATAAATTCAAAGGAATTTAAAGTTTAGTTTGTCCGGCTGTATCAACCCTAGTTATATACACGCAGACGTGGGAAAATACCGTTGGTGAATACGTAGGCGCTTCCAGTTATACGTTTTTGGAGTACCTTTGTTTACACAGATCTAGTTTCATTATAAATAGTCCAGAGTGTTTGCCTTGCTTGGAACTTTCTCTGAAATGATCCCTTGCAAATATTTGTCTGGAATGCCTTTTCATTTTAGCGATCATTGAAAAAGGCCTATCTTATTGATAATGGTGAAGATGAACGCCACTAACCTAACGATTTCAAAATTAATTTGTAATCTTTTTATGTATCTTTTGTGTAGGGCGCTCGTAATATATAAAATAAACTTATCTGGCAAAATGTCAAAAGACAGCCAACAGAACATGGTCCAGCCAGAAGTATGTCAGAAGCTACAACCTACTTTTATTATAAAAATATGAATAAAATAACAACGGAAGTATAAACTCTAGTCTCTCAAGTTACCTATCCGCGACCTTGCGACAGTCCTTACCTGTTATTTATTTAATATCCAACAGTTCTAAAGAAGTATTAAGTGTTAAGTTACGCCTATTGTAATACCGCCGACGTTCTAAAACTATTTTCTGCATACTATAATATACATAATATACTAGTGGCACCGACAGACGTTGTCCTGATCAATTTTTTTTTTCTTTATTTAAATAGGAGTTTTTTTCCAACAAGGCACATTAACTCCATTGTATATTACTTTAAAAAATACAATAATATTTATACTTATATTTAAGCGAACAGAATTTAACATATATCTCAGATGTAGGTTTTGCTATAATATAATAATAAAAAAGTAAAATAGATATAATTAGACCAACATCTGACCTATTTAAATTAAATTGTGTTATAATAACTTCTATTTCACGTTTGACAAAATATTGGAATACATATTTTTTTTGTGAATCTAAATCCACTTGAACACACACAAACAATCATCAAGATCGGTCCAGCAGCAGGAGGAGTTCAGTAACATACAGACGTACGGAAGAATTATATATAAAAAGATAATAAATACTTGAGAATCACAAGCATCGTATGTTTAGAGACATCATGTTTTTCATGTTTTATTTCTTTCGGGTTCCTTGACACGATACGGTACTAACCGATTTTAAGATTGACCGAAGCAAAAAACGTTATAAATACATTTATTTTAGTGGCTTAGCCCTTATAATTATTTCATCTTAATCGCTATAATTTTGTTACAAATCATAGTAAATCATGTTTAAAGTGCAACTAGCTGCTTATAATTCAAAACAGCCACATAAGACAGACAGTTAATATTTTTCTATTATTTGGATAAGTAATCCAAGAAATTTTGATATACAAGCATTGGCGGCATTTGTGATAATATATTTTCTAATATTCATATTACTGTTGATTTGCAAAATACCACAAGTACACAGTTCCAGAACTGTTATAGAAACATTTTGGATGTAAAGCATATATTAGCGCGCCTTTAGCTCGAATGACATGACAGCAAAGGGCATGACACTTTCATGTCGTGATGCCTACGCCACCGCATTCGAATATTTTTGTGTGTGCGCGTATAAACTCTATTTCTTTATTTTATTTCATCTTTCGTTAAATTTACGAATTCAAGTATTAATCATTAATGTATCACTGGGGCGTTCATGGCAGCCTAGTTTTATTTATGTTAATATTTTAAAGATAAGGGGTTGCCTATATTGAGCGCTAACATAGGTATTATGGTGACTAATTTTATTGCCTTAGAAAAGTTAAATTCCTAGTTATTAGTTAGTATATTAATTCTATTTTATTTATATATATTACAACGAATAAATGACTGAATTAAAGTATAAAAAGTGGTAAAATGTGAGGACAGGTCGCATCACGTAAAAAGTCCAACAAGTGAAGCGTGACGCATTACAAAATACGTAAAACCAGACTCTTTAACGTGACGCGATATATATACCCATTGTAAAATGTTTGAACAAATCAAATATTTCATTCTCAATCTTATCACCTTTTGATATAGGTCAGTTTCATACAATCCAAGGGAGCCTGAGATTCAAAAGCATTTATTTCTTTTTAAACAATACACGGCTGGTCACGGGAAATGCTCGCGATAATGCCGTAAAATGCCCTCCCCCACCTAACCACCCAACCGATTATAATAACTAATACCGTCACTATATTTAATATACTCTTTATATTAAGTAAAAAATTGGTAATAGTAGTTATAGTTTGATTACAACTTTTAGGAAAGTACTGAGTAGGTCAAGGATCACAACTTCTAGGAATCCATGGTCCCGTGGCGTTCTCACTGGACGAACAATAAAATATTAACAAATACAATAAAAAATAATATAAATCTACAATATAACTAGTGGCCCCGACAGACGTTGTCCTGTACAAAATATTTTTGTGAATCTAAACCATAGATTCGAGAAATATTTTTTTGTGAATCTATGGTTTAGATTCACAAAAAAAATATTTCTCGAATCCACTTGAACACACACAAAAAAAAATCATCAAGATCGGTCCAGCCGCTTAGGAGGAGTTCAGTGTCATACACATGCACAGAAGAATTATATATATAAAGATAAAAAATACTAAGATTTTAAATTAATATGGTTGTTGTTAATATTATAAAGCTGAAGAGTTTGTTTGTTTGTTTGAACGCGCTAATCTCAGGAACTACTGGTCCGATTTGAAAAATAATTTCAGTGTTAGTCAGCCCATTTATCGAGGAAGGCTGTAGGCTATATAACATCACGCTGTGACTTATAGGAGTTGAGTAACGCGGGCGAAGCTGCAGGCCACAGCTGGTGTGTTTGTAAAACTATTTTAAATGGAATGTTTACCATGTCATTTAAATTTCGCGAATCCTAATGTTTCAGCTTTGTCTAGGAAGGCCTTGTTCACGGAACTCGAGACTATTCCAAATATCGAGATCCGCGAAATAAAAATAAAAACGCGATGTTTATGGCACCTATCTATGTTTTAAATAGATTTAATTTAAATTATAGGATATCAAAAGAATCATTCTCAGAATTCTATTTTTAATAGAGGCTGTACCTAAATGTAAGGCGAAGCCGCAGGCATCAGTTACGTTATGTTTTCATCGCGTTTCATTTCGTCCGTTATAATTGCTCTCCTTATATTGTCGAAGGTTCTAGAATAAGCTCAAGTCATTAGTTAGTAATAGGTGCGTAGTTGTACTAAACAGTGATTAATCAAAATGCAATTTGGAAATGTATAGTCGGCCATATTTGATTTAACGATTGATATCCGTTAAGACGATCTCCGTACAGTGGCCGGTCCGTATTGAAGCCTTTGTTCAGCAATGGAGGGGTAGGGGCTGATGGTGATGACGATGATGATGATCCAATTAATATTATCATAAGAAGTTTTCTATCATTTAAGAATATAATAATTTTGTAGATTGTTCTATAGTATACAAAAGGATAGTTCATAGCCAAAATGAACGATCCCATATAATATGGTCTAGGGATGATAATTATTAATTATGCATTAAAATAACATTAGATATACAACAACAACATATTATTATTATTATTATATAAATGTTTTTAAATGTTCAAAAATACTTCATGAAGTAATAATACACGGGGATATAATATATTATTTACATATTTTGGGAAAAATAATATTTGGTAATTAAGATACACGTTAAGATATGATTTATTTCAATAACTTATAATGTAGTACATCGTTTAATGTTGAGGTCTTATTTTTTATAATAATCATAAGTTGTAGTAAAGTTTTATGAACCACTTATGCTTCCTCGCATTGCATTTTGTAGTAAAAAAGTTGGCCTTATATAAAGTTGGCCTTATATAAAGTTGGCCTTATATAAAGTTATAAGGTAACCGCTTTTTTCTTTTCTTTGTATGTACAAATCAAATCATCATCATCAACATCATGTTCCGTCAAATGCTGGAAAGCCACTTTCAATGAACGAGAAGACGGTCGATCCCGCGCTTCTCTAATTTAACTATCGGTACCGCAGGAAGAATGTCATCCCATTGTTTGTTCCAATCCCATTGATGACAAAACGGATCAATCCTTCAGACTCAAGTCTGCTATGACAAAATAAATTGTATTGTTTTACTCAGAATAGTGACACATTATTTACATAAAAAACCCAGTCAAGCGCGCGAGGTTCCGAAAAATGTGTGTTTTTTTTAAATGACATAAGGAGACAAACGAGTAATCGGAGCCTTATGGTACCGACGCCCATACACCTCCGCACAACCAGAGGTTAAGCAGATGCGTTGCCAACCTTTTCCCAAAAATGGGGCACCGGAAACCCACAAACCGCACGAAACGCGACAGCATAGCTGTTATTTTACGCCGGTGTTATTGAGCGAGAAGAACCATTCCGATAGTGCCGGCCCAATTCGGCTGCAATGCAGCATGGCACTACCTCATACTTTTATGTTATTTTCAGGTTTTTTTCTGTACTTATGTAATGAGTATGGATGTCGTATATCACTTACCACCGGGTAAAACGACTACGACTAACTTACGACGAAAAAGTGATATCTAACTTCCTCCCAAATGTCATAATTCCATGTCAATGGATCATAGGAAATGCCATAGGTTTTGGTTAGACAGACCGCCAGACAGTCGGACAGACAGACGAATAACGGAGTTATCCTATTGGGGTTCCGTTTAGTAATTTAGAGGAACGAAACTCTAAAAAGGAACGTTCATAAAAATACGTTTAAAACAATTTATATTTTAACTTGGAAGTCGACCAATATTCAAACATTAAATATTCCGCTGCTCACTGTACAAGTGTTAACTCATCAGCAAAATCCATAATTACACACGGTAATATGAGCAAAAACATTAAGCTATTGCACCACAGTATAATTAACATCATAACGTAACTTAAAGCACGACTACCATTTTAATATAACGTCCGACTAGATCTTTATCCGTCTCGTTTCAGCGAGTATTTCGTTCTACACGACCTTACGTGAAGTGGAACGTTGCGATAATTTTTACAAAATCTCACTTTATTATTAACAACCTTTTTTCAACCAGCGCCTCCTTCAATGAACGGAAAAACTTCTGATTCCTCGCCGTATCCAACTAGGTCTGCTACTGCACTGACATCCTGGTCATCTAGTTAGAGGTCGATAGCCCACCGTCGCGTTGTCCTAATGATCAGCGACTGGCAGAACTAGTAGAATAAACACTAGTAGAGCGGTAGAATTAGCAATCGCCTATACGATCCATGTCCACTTGCGATTGCCAAGTCGCTCAGCTCGGCATGAAGCATGACGAATAATGACGACAGGAAGAAGCTTTAGTTTCATAGATAAGTTATTACTGTCATAGGAACGTATGAAATAATTATAAAAAGACACACTAACATAGACATTCTCGTAGTAAGTTAATAAAAGAACCTACCTGTTGTCCGTAAAGTCGATTTTTGGACGATAATTTTACGTCATAACGTCATAATGCGTCACTAGCCGAACGCTTAGGCCGATCGTGCATCTCTATTGCTTGTCCCGCGTTTTGTAACCTTTTTTTGCCTGCAGCCGGTGTTCATCGATTTATAACGTTATTACGTTATTTTTTGTGGTAAAACATTATTTTTTAAGATCAATATTAGAATAATATCAGCGACACCTATATTAGCGTTTTATAATCACTAATAGTACCTAGTGACTATTATTATAGTGTATAAATACAACTTGATCTTTATAATACCTAACTGACAATACAATAAATCATTTATCATTATTGAATATACTTAAAATCATAAACATATTTTAAGAAAAATAGTCAAGTAATCCTATCGTATCTATAAATTATAGCGGACTCAGTAAATTCCTAAAAAGACTGGTGTCGAAAAATATCAAGTGATCATAAAAAAATCTGAGGAAGTCACACGGGATATCGAAAAGTGACACTTGCCTAAGAATTTTCGAGGCTTTATGGTGATTCGTAATTAGGCGATAATCCGTTATTTGTATTTCCATCAGGGCCATAATGTGTATTGAAACATTCTATTTAACTGCCTTTGATACGTTAGATTTATTTAGGGTTACTACGTACTTTAATATGACTTAAAGTGTATTTTGTCATCAAAAAGACTTCCAAATGAGATAAGCTTATTCTCTTCTTTCTTCTCTTCTCGTCCAATGCTAAACATAGGCCTCTCTCAATGAACGCCAAGACGACCGTTCCCTTGGCACTCACATCCAACGGCCAACACGGACCGGCCACCGCACGGAGATCGTTTTCCCAGCTGGTTAATGGCCGACCAACACTTCGTCTACTTAAACGTAGGTCATCACGGGGAGAACACGTTGGTTTATTAGTTAGTCTGCGGTATACCTAGATGACGTGAGAATATGATTTATTTAGTTAACTTTTATTATGATAAAAGAACTATATATGGTTTTTATAGCCATCTATTAAGATTTTTACATGCTCCACGCGACGTTACAGATACTTTACAAGAAGCATGGCCACAGGAGGACTGGTGTAAACATTTGCATCAGTCCGAAAAATATTTTTCAGTTTTTACTTATTTTTGACATACTGTGAAACGTATATATCATAAAGTATCGGATACGGATATAAAACGACCTTCACCGAGAGGTTTATTTGATGAAACGTATTTTATATTTAATTTAATATGCCAATAAATATGTACATATATTGCATATGGGTTGCCTAACAAATTTTAGTCCAGGGTATGTTTAATTAATAATTTAAAAAAATAAAAAAAATTAACATTTCACCGGTATTATTAGATAAATTCTATACCAATTGAAAGTATGAAGGCCATAGAATATGCAAACGTTAGGTTGCCTATTCTTTTCCGGTCCGGTATAGATTTACCTGTTTATACTTGGCTACCCGTTAGTTGTGACCGGAAAAGAATAGGCAACCTAACGTTTGCATATTCTATGGGCTTCATACTTTCGATTGGTATAGAATTTATCTAATAATCAA
Organism: Helleia helle; assembly: GCA_963853865.1. Lineage (NCBI taxonomy): Eukaryota > Metazoa > Arthropoda > Insecta > Lepidoptera > Lycaenidae > Helleia > Helleia helle. Next base: position 16,477,958 of record OY971420.1, read on the forward strand.
ACCGGTGAAATGTTTAATTTTTTTTTAATTATTAATTAAACATACCCTGGACTAAAATTTGCGAGGCAACCCATATGCAATATATTTATTGACATATTAAATTAAATATAAAATACGTTTCATCAAATAAACATCTCGGTGAAGCTCGTTTTATATCCCGGATCTTAGCCTATTAGGGAAAATTAACACTGCTAAAAGAGAGCCGAAAATTTCTTAGAACCAATAACCTGTATATAGCAAAAGTTTTTTTCAATCGTATGTGTTTATTGTAGTATATTTCCCATGATCCGCTGGTATCGTTTTTACGACGCATTCCTAGAAGCGAGGAATAATAGGGATCGTGTAAAAGAGGTCACGTTACGGGACCTTGGGATCTAGCCGATTATATTAACTAATGTCTACGCCTTAGCTATTTGCATCTTGACTTAAGTAGTTCTAAGCACTCGGAAATGCGGGTACAAAAGTACAAGTGAACAAAATCCACAATCGTTTAGGTATAGTTTGTTATTTTTATAGAAGAGGGGGTAATCAAACAGCCGTTTTACCTGGTGGTAAGTGATAAGTGACATCCATAGACACCCACCCGCACAGAAACCTAAATAATAAGACAATATTATTTAGATTTCTGTGGGCACCCGTTACATAAGCAGGTGCGTTGCCGGTTTTTCAAATATGAGTATGCTCTTTTCTTGAAGGTCCCTAAGTTGTATCGGTTGTAATTCGTAGCCTTATTGGCCCATCGGCCATCCGTTCTCCTGAGTGTGTGGACAGCCCACTGTCACTTAGACGAGCTTCACGAGCTTAATCTTCGCGTGATATCCGTAACTTGGCAATTATGAGCATATCTCCTAAAATGGAATACAGTTTTATTTTATACAACCATATTTGCCTGAGAATTATTGTAGAAACCTCTATGTATAGTTGGAGAAAAATCACATTAGTATTACAATAAAAAAATTGCGGTTCTTCATACTTGCCGAATTGTTTAACTCATCCGTCCAAAGACCTCGCTGTATTAACCACATTCGTCGAAACTATAATTTGGTACTAACTGTGTTTTATATTCATAACTGTATCGCATTTTGAAGGTTTTTTAAAATAGATTTAACATTCCTTATAAATTGAAATAGATTTAACAAGCGATTATTCAATAACGTGGCATTGGTTTAGAAATATAGAAGTATATTTGTTACGGACTTATGAGACGGATATTTGATGTAATGAGACGGATTCATTACTTCGTCATGAATGAATACAATAAGAAAGGAGTCGATGAGACGATTAAGAGACGGTGGTAGACAAGTTAAGAAGATATTAACATTACATTTTAACTGTACTATAATTATTGTGAGTGAAAGATATATAAAAAAATAAGTTAATATCAAAAGCATAAAGTTCATGTCATACTTTCACAGAATGAAGGCTATTCAGAGTTAATAGAATTTCTTATCAGTGTAATCAGATGTAACGACTTGAAATCCGTACGAAAGGTTACTCCATTTAACTATACTTTTCCTTGACCATTACATAAGTAGTTCTTCATTTGCAAGAATAAACAATAAGTATATTAGAGTAGAATTTGCAAAGAGAATGATACTTTAACATCGAGCAGATTGCCGGATAGAGTATGTGAATAATAATGCGAATGTGAGCCATAAAATTCCGAAACTGGTCAGTGATTTGTCACTGACGTAATATCAATTCAACCAACTAGTGATCTGTATGTACGTTCCATCGACCTATCATCCATTAATGGGAATCAGTCCAACAATCAAAGCGCAGAACCGGCGCAGCCTCGCAGCACTTTGGCGGATTTCGTTTTCATACAAAATACAACATTACGCTCTATTCCGGTTATATGATCGATGTACTTTAGTAAATTATAGGATTTTGTATATGGTTCAGAAATATGAATTAGGCTGTTTCTTATAACGTTATGTATCTATTATAATATATTAGTTGTACAGACAAAACGATATACGTGCCATTCATCTGATGGTCGAGACATCGCACAATCCATTTATGCGTTACTTATCCTAACAAGCCTTCTCTCCAATACACAGCAAAGCTGTTTCGCCTATCCTGCCGATCTTGAGACATAAGAAGTTCAATTCTAATCAAAAGAAATGTAGTTCACTGTCTTATCTATATCTATTACGTTATTTTAGCAAAGCAATCGCTAGGGAAATACAATTTATGACTAACATACAGTTAAGTAATACCGTTTTATAAATATGTTTAAAATTAAAGTGTAAATGTTGAACAAAGAACAAAATATGCTAATAGACGTATCAACCTTGACAAGATAATGAATTTTATTAAGCATCTCTATGTTAAATATCCTTAAATGTTAATTAAGTGTTTTGTAAAACTATATGTAAATGATAGATTCTACAATATGCAATAAATACCAAAATGTTTTATCGTACAATTTATATTGTTACAAGTGTTCTTTCAATATTTTATATCTATATTTCATACAAAGTTATAAAAGCATTGTGTAACTTTTTTGCTTACACGCACACATACCTACCTTTTTTGGTTACACGTAAACACGTTCGTAATATTATTTCTAAAATTCTATTTAATTTTTATTTTGTAGTGAAACAAATTATAATTATCTAATTTTCTGTACAAATAGATAGAGAACAAATAGCACCAAAATGAAGATGACGTTTTCCTCACTTTTCTCGGCCTCAATGTGTTGGTTTTTGATTACTGCCCATCCCTATACCGGTTTTTTTTCTCTAGGGTTGTTTCACACTACTGCGCCAGGCTCCTCTGTCCTTGGATGTCGGTTTTTACAATTTGACTTTCCTGACTCAGTTCTATACTGATAAGAAAATATTCCTAAAACCAGCTTGAAGCGAGTAAATAATCTCAGAAACGTACGCAGGTTAAAATATACCATATCATCAGCAATTTTAGTCACATATTAGAAATGATGATAAGGCTAAGTTGGAAAAAGAAGAACCCAGACAAGCGCAAGGCCGACTCGTGCTCTGAGGATTACGAAAAACATGTAATTTATCTAATATAACCATAAATTCACGATTAGCAGTTTTTTTTGTGAGACCTAGCTTGAGTAGCTTCTTACCAAATTGAGGTTCTGAGTGGAGTGAGGTGTGAGGAGTACCGTATAGGTTTTGGTTTGAAAGACTGAAAACGGAGAGATCCTATAATCCGTAGCCATTTTGAGAAACGGAACCATAATTTTATACGACGCAATGTATTAATTGCATAGCTTTTTTCCTTAAATATTCTCTCGTGACAGCCAAAGTCATGGTCATTCTCGTTAACTACTTACATGATGTCATTTATAATGATAAGACTCCTTACATTGTCCTGCCCTCTGTCAAGATACTGTAATGGTTTTTTATTCCAATCTAATAGTAGTATGAAATTACTCGTATTAACATTGAATAACCATTTTAAAAATAATAACTATTATTATATTAATAGTTACTATTATATTATCACAATTCAGTTAATCAGTACAATAATAAAAACTAAAGTTGTTGCCAGTGTACGTTTAGTTGACTCGGTTAATCCATCAAAGATTGCGTGGGTACAGTTAGGAGTTGTGACTAATATACAAATATAACTTGTTAATGTTAAAAAGGCGAACGTTTGTAAGTTTCGATGTTTGGATGTTTGTTAATCTTTCACGACAAAGCAGCTGAACTGATTTGGCTGAAAGTTGAAATGATGATGGCTTATACCTTGGATTAGGACATAGGCTATACAATAATCATCCTCAATCCAGATACGGTTGTAAATCTAAGTTAACTGCGTTAACTGAGATGACAAAGCTGCGGGCACCAGCTAGTGAATAAATATTTTTTATAATTTTTATCATCAATCAGTTGTAGTCTAGGATATTTCTAGAAAAACTATAAGATCGTATGATTGTATTCCGCTGGATACTTGCAACAAACTGGAACCGAATTTTACCTATCAGTAGCTAATGACAGTCTTTACCGACATTGGTTATACAATATTATCATAAAACCCCACAAATATTTTTGTTGATATTTTTTCTTACATATACTTTTATTTCATTGAGTAGGTAACTAAAGTTTTTAATCTTTATTTATTTACTGGCATTTGTCTCCAAGGACATGAGAGCCCCAACGTTCCCTAAAAACTAAAGTTAGTGTATACTATATGAAACCAGTTGCCAACTACGGTATTTCTAAATCGGTACGACTTAGGGACCTTCAAGAAAAGAGCATACTCATATTTGAAAGGCCGGCAACGATGATGTAGCTGGTGTCTATGGATGTCGCTTATGACTTACCACCAGGTGAAACGACTGTCATTTGCCCCCTCTTCTATAAAAAAGTGGATGCTATAGGTTCTAGCATATTTAAAATATTATATAACTTACTCAGATATTAAAAGTTTTTCTTAGAAAAAAACCAATGCAATAACCAAAAAGGAGATGACTAGATTGACTAGAAACGCCTGATCCGATTTTGATGAAACATTTCTCCAGAGCTACTGCTAGAAAATCGGCTTTTAAATAAAAAATACTTCTGTCTTCGGTTCCAAATCGGTTGAAAGACAAAACCAAAAAAAAACAATGACTTAGCGGTCAAGCTTATAATACCCATTTTTTTGCGTCGGGTGTTAAACATACAGTACATAATACATTTAAATCGTGAATGCATTTACAATTCAAAATAGGCCGCGATAGACACTAGACACTATCAATGGTCATTCCGTGAGCGAACGCCAAAATAATGATGTCACAATGACGATCATCCACCGGAAGCAGGTTCAACGTCTGCGCCAAACCTGTCGAAAGCGCTCCCGAGAATAACACCGCTGTCATACTAATAACCATTTAATATAATCACAGGCGATGCTATGTGAAAGTTTGACAGTACGTCTTGATGTTGTGGTGCGCCTGCCGTAAATCCGACTCAAATGCCATGACGCCAAACGGCAATGACATTTACGTGACATGTGTTTGACGTTTTTCTATCTTTCGTTTTAGTTCATATAGTAAAATCTAATAATAAAATAAACAATTCTGATCGTCAGGGTGTTGTGACAGCCATTTTTCATGAATATTTGGATTTACACGAAATTTTGCTTTGAGTAGTCGGAGTAGGAAAGTAGAACTTTTTATTTGAGTAGATTTCTGCAACCTTACAATCAGCAGATTTTGTTACAGCAGTTGAGCTGGTTGATAAAACGCTACGTCGCCGATGGAGACGTTCGAGGAACAACATAGGTTTATAAATCAAAATCCAAGTAAAAAAGTTGGCCATTACGGGACGACTCAAATATGTTGGAATTCATAATCTATACAGATAAATAAAATTAGAGTGTCTGTTTGTAATATTAAAATAACAGCTTTTTATTGAATGCATATAAATGTACATACATACGATACATACACCAAAGTAATTTTTTTTTACTATTTTTGTCTGTCAGTCTATTTGTTCCGGATAATCTCAGAAACGGCTTGGCTGATTTTGATGGAATTTTCACTGACTATTATAGTTATATATACTAATATCACAGTAATAGTATATAGAGGAAACTTTTGATTTTTTTGCATTGAATAACCCCCGAAACAACTGGACCGATTTTATAAAATTCTTTCACCTATGGAACATTATCAGCGAATCACATAAGCTACAAATTAATTACCCGTGTGAAGCCAGGTCGGACCGCTAGTTATCTATAATACTAATTAAATCAATTTTAGTACATATCTAGAAGAAAAAATGTAATATATATTATTAATATGGATAATGACTACGCTGCATCTGCTTTTGTAATTGAAACTTTGTCCAGCATTAACTGTGATAAGTAAAAGTGGACATAATTACAAAAATGCGAAATTTTTCGCGTAATATGTATGTCGGTGTCATTACTTAAATTGATATTGTCGTGAAATGAACAGGGAAAACACCTTTTTGAGCTTCGACGTTATTTGTGTCACCAGTTTATTTGGAGTATGTGCATGAAATAGTAACATATTTAAGGGTAGGGTTGACAACATATTGTTTGAAATGTTCCTTTACCTTGCTTCTCAGTGCTGAGGGGCGTGACCTCCCTTCTGCATCACTTTTTCTCTTATGGTCTTTCTTCATCTGTTTCTTTCTCCCGCGATGGCGATGTTCACTTATCGTCAATCAATCATCAAAATCAATATCAATCAAATATATATACATAAGCAAAAGTCAAGTAAAGTTTTTTTTTTTATAAGTGTTTATGATTAATGTATTTAAAATAAATAATAAATGTAGCAAATTTATTACAAAAATACATGGGCATATTCCAAAACTTTTATATTATAGTAAGGCCTTTTCAAAAATTAAAAACCAAAAGTTCAATAATAAATCAATATAATTGATTTAACGATTTGTCAAATAAAAATAAGTAAAAAGTTTAACTTTAATATATTTAATGTAAAAATCGTTCTATTTTTTACTACAAGTTGGCAACCCTACATGTTGCGTGTGCGCCTACAATAGAATCGATTTTTTAACGGCACGTCTATATTGCACAACCTCAGCTTATGTCATGAAAGCATCTATTATTGAATATTGTAGCAACTGTCGTAAAGATTTGCCGTTTTGACTAATTTTATTGTGTTTTGTAATTGTAACTAGCGGTCCAATACATGTTGTTCTGTACATATTTTATAGTGGACCGAATTGTAGATTTAAACCATCCTCGAATTACCTTAAACGCACACAAAAAAGTTAATCAAAATTGGCCCAGCCGTTTAGAAGGAGTTCTGTAACATTTGTATGCATAAAAGAATCATATACCTATAAAGATGAAATTATCATTCGCTTTCAATAAGCTTATGAAAATTTTGTATAACTTTAGTCGAAATACAAGTGGAGAACAGGTTTTGTAAATTACACTATTGACCTAACAAGGATCTTTACCAGCAATTATTGCATTATTTCTTTAAATATATATTTTTAAAACCTTTTCGTGTGAGCATAATCACAGTTTTATATTGAATTTTATTATTAGGAGTTCATTTCCGAAATTTAATTTTGTTTTTATATTCTTACGTAAAACATATTATGTACGTACCTACACTAAGAATCATTTCATGATAATAAGACTACACTTGTAGTGAGTCTTGATATTTGAAATAACAGTCTTTCCAGAACGTTCTCGAAGTCTCTATGAGAACGATTTTTTTTTCTAGAACGGATGGTTATAGAGAAATAAAGTTTGCATCAAGGACAATATCTTATTTGTTAGAAGTTGTGTAATAGACTGTAATTGTATATATGATAAGTATCATTACGTATCATATAGGTGCGAGCATTAAAAAACAATATTATTAAGTTTTAAAGGTTCTTAGATAATGTTTAGGCGATTGGCCGGGGATAATATGATTAGTCATAGCTTGGCTTTTGATCAATCTTCCGCTTTGACCTAAAATAAAAGACAGGTTTTACAACACCTTTGAACTTTCCAAGGTACGCATAGCATAATTTGTAACTTACGGACCACGAATATAATGTACTATAATAGATCAAATAACGAAATATTAAATAATATCTACTTTTTATGTGTAAAAATGTGAATATATCTCTATAAATAATATCTAATATCGTGAAAATATACTCTAAAGAATTTAAAATATAGAATTGTCCCTATATTTAGAAATATAATGAAAAATTTTCCAATAAATTGTTACACAATAATCTGTAGATTATTGTGTAAAAATCTATATTCAAAAACATTCGCATATCAGGATTCACAATAAAAATAAACTATAACTATTACAAATGTGAACCAAAAAGTATTTCATAACGAATGTTGCCAGTTATCGCGTTTTCGCATATTGCCCAACTGGACTCGCGGACGTTGCATAACGTTCAAAATTAGAATAGAATACGACCAAATGACGCCCGGCCATCTTGTCAAATAATGAAAGTCAATTTGAACAGTTTATCTTTACAGATCCACGATCATAGCACATTTGCAATGGCTCTAATTACAGTTATACATAACTAGTCGATTCTGGAGTGGACCTTAACCATGAAGTTAGGAAATAAGAGGAGATGCCCCTTTCCTGCCTGATCCGCCATCTTGAGTGCCCTTTTCATAGTATTCTCTATATAGTTTGTGGTTTTTTCTGTCAAAACCCAAGCAATGGTAGCCATATTAAGTGCCGATTTGAGTTGTAGGTATACACCTTTTTTTCGTAGATATGCCAAGTCCTTCTATTTTATTATGTCTATGATCTTAACAAAAATATTTTTGTACATCACTTTTACTCAATGTTACTCAGTTCCGTGATAGGTTAACACTTTTTAATTCCATGTTACAAGTACTGGGTATAGAATTAAAAACAAACGCGTTATGATAAGATTCTGGAGATGACATTGTCAAAAATCATTTTTACGTCATTTTTACTCGTCCCCTTATTACGCATACGGTCATATTATGTTACGAGTACTGGACATGAATTGAAATTAGCTGATTTTAATGTTAGGTAGATAGACAAACTTACAGGAAAGCCACTGGCAAGTGGGCCACGCCATCCACGAACGAGTTCACCCTTTAATTGCCCAGAAAAGTTGGCGAATTATTCCAATATCAATATGAACATAATCTTAACTTTTTACGATTGACTTTTGGTTGGTTTCGCCATGTAAACCGTTTGGCTGTGGCAAAACGTATTTTATTTTCTTAAAACATTTTACAGTAGTAATTACGAATATGTATTTATTGCTTTTGATTCCATGCCAATAAAATGGTCCCCGCAGATTACGTTACATTGCCTTAATTTAACCAACTTCAAAGAATAAAGTACCGCTTGTTTTGGCTTTATAATATAGTTTAGGTATTATATCTTTTTTTATATCTATCCAAGTGAAAGCATCCACACCACGTCAATCTGGTCGCGTGGTAAGTTCTCGAAGAACTTGTGTTACGGGTACCAGACAACAGAAATATATTTAATACTTTTATACTATACATATATTTTAAATTTTTATTATATATAATACACATATTTAATACATATCCATGACCCAGGAACACAGAACATGTTTTTGTTCCCTGGCGGGATTCAAACCCGCAACCTCCGGCATGAGCGCCAACGCGCTTACCACTGAGCCACAGAGGTAGCCGTATTAGGACATAAACTATTTTACACCCTTTTACTAGTTTACTAGTAATTTTACTAGTTGTTCTCCGCGGTTTCCATCCCTACTATGAAAACCTGAAAGAAACTTTTCTTTATAATAAATTATTCTCAATGCTTTCAAATACAAAAATATTTCTTTATGATAGTTCCGGAGATTAGTAAACAAAAAAGCTTTACTACATTAGTTTAAACGTCGTGTGTCAGGTATATTGTGCTTTAAGTCATCTTTTATTTTAAAGAAATGAAAACAAAGACGAACAGTCATCACGTACTCCACGGCTTCGAAAAATAATCGTGATTGAGTCAACACGACCGGGGTCACGATAGTTCAAGTACTGGGCCATAGCCCATCACGACCAACGCTACGGAAATGAACCATAAAATAGTCGTTTTACACTATTTTATAGAAAAAGTCCGTAAATAATATATGGAAGGCTAAGGGGCCGTCGCTACCGCCATAACAGTCAATGATACGAAGCCCCGCGGTAACAGGCAGAGATTTGTAAGAAATAAAAAAAAATTCTTCTTTTTGAGTACCACCAGAAAGTATAGGCCCCTAACAAATCTTGATATAGGATAAAGTCTTAAGCAAACAGATTGAAATTATTAAAGTACAACATATTTTACGAAATGTAAAAAATTGCCAAACACATTAGCGGGGGTTCGGCCGTCTTGGCGTTCATTGAAAGATGTCAATTGAAAACCAAAAAAAAGATGATTCTGATCTACACGTAAGGGTCACAACTTGATTGACTGACAGACAACAAACTTTAACGCTACTAAAGTGACCCTTAGTTTTTAGGTACGGGACCCTAAAAACGAATAAATTAATAAAAACCTTAAGGTATGTAACATGAAAGTTACGATGAAACATGATAGGGTTGGTAATATTAATTTCGAATATAAATGTCAAATAAAACTTATTATACAGACGTCCGTGGAGTTAATAACAACAAAAACATGTAATATACATATAATAGGATTAAACGAAATTCTTAAGGGACTTATAAGGCTCAGAATTGATTCCATACATTTTACTTAAAGTAGACATGTCGACTTACAACATGTTTACAGAAAAACCTCGTTAATTAACATTATAAAAATAAACAAAAAAGATTTTAATGTTTGAGAGAGACCTTCATCGGAATGCACATATTATTTACAATTACACTGGCAGTCAACAAAAAATACTTTTGGTGGATGCTGTTCTGTCCATATAATCAGATAGTAATGTATACTTCTTTTAATTAACAAACAAGTCAATTAAAATTAAAATACAACATAATTTGTGGTTATTTTTAAAAGTTGTTTTAACGGGACGCTTTAGTATTTTAATTTTAAATAAGGTTAAGGTTGTCCAAATACGTTCCGTATTTGGACAACCCTGATATTCTAATAAAGCCTTGAAGTATTCATAGAAGTATCGAGGATAAATTTGCTAAAGTATTAGCAAATTTATCTTGATAATACATGTGAATATTATATTATCTATTTTAATAAATATTATTTATAAGTAGTAACCAAAATTGCATCACATTATTAATGTGAATTCATACAATAATACATAAACTCCTTAGAGTGTATGTCTGTGTGTCTAACACAAAGAAGCACACTAAATTAGTAGTCAAATAATAATAACTAAGTCCCGTAGTTGTCAAACAGGTGAACCTGATAACATATGATAGATTTTTTATTTAATTTAGTTAAGTAATTTCAAGGGTTTGTCATTTTAAGGTCAACTACTATTTTTTAGTTAAAACACCTATAACCTATGAACCTATAAACTTTATTAATACATACATAGTTGTTTGGGTCACAAATTAGTGTTTAAAAAAATTAAAACCTACGCCACTTGTATGCACATATAGTCAAAGCTTCGGCGCTGAATTATACTAAATCGAGGTCTACACACATCCATTAATATACAATATACTTGAATGTACTATTCCCGGACAATTCAGATTGTAACGACTATAAATATAATAAACATTATTAAGCGACGTTGACCACTTAACCAGGTGGTTTGACTGTCTATTTAAATATCTAAAACATATAAAAAAGCTTGTTTTTTTTGCTTACTTATTAGTTATTATGGTCCACAGTACATACACCTTCAAGCTCTATGTCGCACAACTCCACTATTAACTAAATTATATCCTTTACTAAAAACGCACTTTATAGACCTATAAATATTGTAACTTTTGTAAGACATCATTTCTAGTCGTACGTAGAAAGTAACGTCCTACAAACACATGGACTAGATTTTTTCTAAATTACGGCTATCTACAGTAATTTTCTTTCGAACTTTCATGGTGGCCTGTCTCTATGACCGATACATCTGCTATTTTTCTATACTTAATCATATAGTTACGTGTAATTGCATATCATTAAGTCGACTCAGAAAAGGGTATCGTACGACTTTCTGCAGACTGATTATATTATGATGTTTTGTAACGTAGACTCTATACTCATTTTGAAATCCAAGATTACTACTAATAATAACATAATCTTTATTTATTATTACATAATAATATAATATATACCCATAAAGGTAGGTAGGTATATACACAGATAATATCACATCACTTTTATCTCGACACTGAATTACGAAGCTAAGGCTAAGGCGTCTTGGCGTTCATTGAGGGAGGCCTATGTTCAGCAGTGGACGGATAGAGACGATGATGATGATGATGAAGTTAAGGCAAAGTATGATCTTGATTGAAACTCCTAACACAATACAAAATCCATAATAATCTATATATATTTCACTACATAGTATAAAGCAAAGTCGCTTCACGCGTTTGTCTGTATGTATGTAGGCTTAGAGATTTAAAATCACACAACGGATTTTGATGCAATTTTTTTTAATAGATCGAGTGATTCAAGAGGAAGGTTTATATGTATAATACATGCATAATAAAGTTGATAAACACTGATAATTTTAGAGTTTTCTAATGTGATGTCGTAAATAAACACTTTTATTGCGCTTACATTGCAAACGCTGGCTGAACCCTATCGAATAGACCAATATAATGTACTACATTATTGTACAACTAAAAAAGGTCTACAAAAAAAAGCCGGGATAGCATATGTCTATCTCTTAAGGATAACATACTATATGCATTTCAAAATTAAAAAAATTGGCAATTATAAAGCGGTAATTGGAAAGGTATATACACAAATGCGGTATTAATCCATATCATTTTAAATGCGATAGTTAGCTTGAGAATTTCATGAAGTTTATTTTTTCTCTACACCATGAAAATTAAATGAATACCTTAGGAGATATAGCAAAATCAAAATAATGCGTCGCCGTGATTCGACCGAGCCGCGCGGGCTCTCCATGACGCCGCGCCTCGCGTCCGAGCCGGACGGAGTTTCCGTCATACAATGTATGGTGGAATTTTATATCCTAAATATGCCTAATACGGTTGAAAATCTAAGATAACGCGGGCGAAGCTGCGCGCAACAGCTAGTATTATAAAAAAATGAATCCCTATTTTCCTTGGTCACGCCATCACGCGTGAACGGCTGGCCCGATTTCGATATTTTTTTTTTTTTGTGTTTGTTATTGTCAGGAGAAGGTTCTTATGAAAAAAAATATTTAGAATATTGCGCGAAAAATAAGAAAATTTAAGAATAGCATATACAATTTTAGATAAGGCTTAGATTAGAAGTAATTGTCGTATAGCATTAGAATAATAAACACTTTTTTAAAATATTTTTTTTATTTATTATACCAATTCGAATTCAATACTCATAATTGAGACAGGACTACGTCTGTCGGATTAGATAGTTTAAAATAAATTGAAAGCTATTAAACATGAAAAGACTTTTGATAAACCTAAGGATAAAAATTTCAGATCGTTAGGTTTGTGTAATTAATACTTAACTTAATATACAATTACTGCTTACGTACATTAGACAAATATTATAGGCAAATACTACCAGAGCGGTATCCTCGTCTTATGTTAGGTACACCAAAGTATGAGATGCACTAGTTTCATACCAATTATGCTACGTGCGTATTTCAAGTGATAACTACTACTAATTTCAAAACGACAAAATGTTGTCAAAAACTCTATAGCACCATAACGCATAAAGAAAAATAATAAATTTAAAGCTAAACAAGAAGACAATACCAATAAATAAAATGACAGATTTAAATATAATAATGCTATAATCCTTAAAATTTACTCAATTAATAAATGAAAAATATAAGATAAGATGATCATCATCAACATGAATCATTTTTCGTCCACTATGAATATAAGCCTTATAAACATTCACGTTAAACGAGTACTATGCTATTTTACGTTTTATGCAAGAGAAATTATGAGATGCATTAGTATTATATCAATTGTGCTACGAGGTACTAATTTCAAGTGACCAGTGATCACTAGTACTAATTTCCAAACGACAAAATGTCGTTTATATTTAATCCCCATGATGTCCCAATCAAAAGCGTGATGAATCGTAGAAACAGGGCGACTGTCGGCGCGTGCGGAGTCGATGACCTCGCAAGAAACGATTTCCCGACCAGAAACTTGGGAATGCTACAAGACTATGTATCGGTTTTCATTGTGACCACTCCGTAGTTTTATATCCTTCATATACATACCAGATATCTTGTACCAATGGGTTTCTGACTTTCAATGTTCGCTTCGTTTATTTATGGTCTAAAATCACACTTTTTTATCTACAACCTATTTCTTATACATCTTGTTTATCAAAGAAAGGTATCTTATGTATTTCCTTGCTAGAATAAGATAAAAAAGGCAAATATGATTCCCGTAGGAACTTCGAATTTTTCGCCATAAAAGGTAGTCCAAATCCGAGGTATAAGCTATTTCAACTTTCCGCTTAATCGGTCTAGGCGTTTTGCTATGAAAGATCAACAAACATCCAAACTTACAAACTTTAGCTTTTATAATATTCGTAAGATAAAAAAATCACAATATTTAACACTCAAATTTCGGTATGATCAATAGGTCTGTCATCCTCCAAGAAATCACGAACCTTCTAATATCTAATAATGTAGGACGAAACGACAAAACTTCTATTGTTTGCGTATAAAATTTCTGACTTAACGAAACGTAGTATTAAGTATACTGTTTTATTGACAGTAAAACACTACATTAATTAACACTACTAGAATAGTTTTGTATCAATTAACGTGTGGGCGTTAACAATGAATGACATCTATTACTAAAGCCCGTCACAGACCAGCCTTGACCGCTATCAAAAACACATAAGCTTCAATTCTAAAGTAATTTGTTATGAAAGGTAAAAATCACAAGATTATTTCATTGAAATCGAAAACTTTAATCTACCGAGACAAATGAAAAATGATAGGCAACAAAGAAACGTATGCATATAAAAACAATTAAATTAAACATCTGATATTACTACCATAGTTGAAGAAAATTGTTTAAAAAACAAACACCGAATACAGTAGCGCCGCTGGCCGCATAGAACTTCGATGATCAAATAGGATTAATTACTAAATCTTATTTGCTAGTATGTATTAGTTCTCAATAACGTACGAACAACCTAGCTCTTGGACATTGTGAATCATTGAGACTTATTTCACGGGAAAACCTTTGCATGAAGCACAATAAACTTGTCGCTACCCACTCATTATAGACAAACCCTAATATTTGTGTGTAACCAATCAATTACAATAACGCCTATTAATCTTAGGGCTTGTACAGACACGGTGACAACCGCGCCATTTCAAATTCGCGTGGGAACCGCGCGGTTCTTTTAAATGTATATATTTATTTTGGGCTTATTCACACACACGGTAACCGCACGATTACATATCAAATTTGGATTTAGAGTTCTGACACCGCGTGGTTGTCGCACTGTTTGAACGAGGCCTTAACTTCCGTGTTTTTCATGTGAGTTTGAATCCAACGTAAAAATATTAACAACAAATGACATATTGTGTTAAATATGTATGATGTCACACTACAGATGTTTTGATTTTTTTATTCATATATTCGTTCATCATTCATCCTTTCATTCATTCATTAATTCATTAGTGTCAAAAGGTATCGGACGCAGATGATGATATTTAGTGATATTAATTTTGGGCACCGCGCATGACCCGCCTCTCTCTCCAGAGGGAGGGATGAGGGCCGGCCCTCATGATGATAGGTTAAATTCAACCGTAAAAGATTCGTCGACCGTATCGGATTTGACTAGTCCAAATCCTGTTCTCCCGAGCAGCGCGCGCGATGAATCTTTCGCTCGAATATTTCCTAAGTGAGCCATCTGCTCATTTACTGTACCGATTGAGCTTAAAGGCCATCAGGCCAAAAAGTCTAGCCCTTCCGAAAAATAAAAATAAAAGATTCCATAACATAAATGTTTGATCATATTTCGATACGGTACAATAACAGTTTATAGAAACGTCTTTGAAAAATCGTCGACAAGTTACCGTCAGTATTTATAAACGATTAAAATGCCATAATATCGTCTTTGAGTTTTGAGTGGACCAGTTTTATACTGGGCCACTCAAATTAATACATTATCAAAGTATTACGAGTTTAAAATTAGACGAGAGTTAATCTTTTGACAGGCTTAACTAGGATATAAAGATAAAATACCTACTTTCTCAGAAAATATATGTTTAGGGTGCTCACAAAAAACCTATTTATTACATAATAAGTAAATAGCCCAAAATATGGGACAAATACCTTTCAATGAACAAACAAGAAACCTTTGTTTCAAGCCCATTAGGTAACATAATATAAAGGACGACTTTTTTTCCTTCGTCCTTTTCCTCTTCAGCTCACTCTCATGTAACATGTAAGCAAATTCGTATCAAATCCTATTTACAGAAAACGTTCATTCTTCTTAGTGTAATTATAGACGGACTAATTATACAATTTTATGAATGTCGTAAAATGAGACATGGTGAAATTATTTTATTTTTAATGTGTTAATTTTTATAATTTTTGTAGGACTATATTCACGTCATAAAGGCTAAGACGATTAAATATTATGTAATAATTATAGTTGCCATAAAAACAACAATATACATATTATCATATATTATTCACTAAAAAGAATCCTTTGTAAATGTAGACATTTATTTTTTAGTATATTTCGTCTAAATTAAAAAAACTATCAACGCACTAAAACTTTTTTAATTGCTTTATCTATTTCATGTATATTATCTACTTTTAAGTTTTAACTATTTGCTTATCAAACAGGAGGACGTAATTAAACGTACTTCAGTTGAGAAATAATGCCATTAAAGACCGTTAAAGCACGCAAAATGTGCGCTAATAATAAATATATCTTTTTACGCACTTTTTTATTAGTACTGCATTCATTAGTATGAGAAGCTCCGGAGTTGTAGGTCAACATACCGGATAATCATCAGCCGATATAACCCGGTAAAATTTATACAAAAATTAAAATGGCCGTTTTTGTATCAATAATATTTTATTGTGCAAATATTATATTATATCTATGACATTGATACGCTACATGGATATTATCATTTAGACCCGAAATAATTAATGTCAGTTGTTTCTGTATTATACAATAGGTACTACAGATGATGATAAAAAGCAGAAGTTATAACACACAGCCATAATCAAATAATCATTAAAATAAATGCAAATATTCGTTATATTCTTTGTGAAAAGTAACCTAATCATAACATCACGAACGCTTATCTCGGGAAGACGATCGTACAGGCACGCGCGTGTTTTCCACTAACATGAGTGTTCAGTCTGTCAGCGATCGCGTCGGAACATCGCCGAAATTTACACATAATACGTTCGAAGACGAAAAATCGGCTCTATTAAATTCATTCATTACAGATTTAAAATGTGATAAAACAATAATTGTGATCTACGTGTTTTATTTTAAGTCAAAATGATAGAATTAGTGAAAGTGAATGATACCAGAATGAACGGAACAATAAGGGAGCAGGGCGTGAACTCGTTCGTGTGTAGGGTCCAGTATCTTAATGATTTGGACCCTTTCATCGATTATAACATCCGCGAGCCTCCCAGGCCACTGTATCACACCTTCAACACTTCGATACCACTGTCGTATCAAATCGCTGCCGTCCACCGCTTGCTGCAGGCACCGCACAGAGTAAGTAATCTTTACTTATGAGGCTTAAAATTTAATATTTTGACATATATACAAGAACATCTTGCATGGTCTGATATACGGAGTACATTACACAATATGACCTCATCTAACAATGGCTGGGTCATGCAGCATATGCACAAAGACTGACCAAGCTTGCGGCAATAATCAGGCTGTACTGAACACACACACACACACACACACACACACACACACACACACACACACACACACATTCACACACGCACACATACATTACAATAATGATAAATTGTAATAAAAAAGTGTATTCAATTGATAGTCACACAATAAACATAAAAAAAAAATGCGTGAAATTATAATTTTGAACGGTAATATTTCTTAGTTCCTTTAAAATATGAGTGTAATAAATAAAAACAACAATATAACATTTAAAAACTATTTTAAAATTAAAAATTGTGCTTTAGTGTACATAAACACCAAGAAACCAAATTCATAGATAATATAAATATTGCTGAAAGATCATTTATCCTGATGGGATGTGCGTTAGTAATCTTACTCATCGTGGTATGTATTTAGCTAAAATTATCTGTTCTAAATATTTGAGTACACTCAGGTAGTTATATAATTCGCAATTATTGCATCCGCGCCGCGATAAATTTAATATAAATATGTTTAACCTTTCGCCCACTTCATTCTAAAATGTACCAAGTTCCAGTTTCACTATGAAACAGCGTGTGTTTAACATAGACAAATGAATTACAGGTCACTGAGTTTCATCTAGTTCCACTTCGTTTTATTTAGCATAAATGATATTATATATTCTATAGTTAATTATTATTATTCTATAGTTATAATTCGTTTAATAATAATAATAATATGTTGGGACAACTCACACACGGCCATCTGATCCCAAACTAGGCAGAGCCTGTTCTTATGGTGACCAGACAACAAACATTTGTCCCGGGTGGGAATCAAACCCACGACCTACTGGTTTAGCAGTCAGGGCCACTAACCACTAGATCAACGGGCCAGTCACCTTATCATTATCCTTCCATGTGTGTGTGTACGTGAGTGACGATGGTCTAGGGCTCAGGCTCTTGAGTAAGAGGTCCCGGGTTCGATCCTGACCCCCTGTGATGCCATGAAATGAGTTATTCTTAGTTTATATGTGCACCTGAACATGAGACCATCGCTTGCTCACCGGTGAAGGAAACATCGTGAGGAAACCTGCATGCCTGGTGAGATTAAAAGTCTTTGTGTGAAGTTCCCCAACCCGCATTGGGCCAGCGCATCGTTGAACTATGTCCCAACACACCCTCCTCGCATGATTTCGAGGAGGAGACCCGTGCGCAGCAGTGGGACAACATTATATATTAATCTTGTAATCAGCTGAACCGATTATGATAAAATATCTTGTGGATTCGAGAATGGTTCAGATTCACAATGCGGGTGGTGAATCTAAATTCTAAACCATTCTCGAATCCTCGCACACAGGCACAATATTTTGTACAAGACCACGTCTCTGGGGTCCGCTAGTACATGTATAATATAAAGATATATCTTTACTGGATATATAGCTGTTGCCCGCAGCTGCGGCCGCGTTTACTTACATTTACAACCTCATTGGAACTGATGATGATCTATAGCCCCATTCTCTTAGAGAAGTAGATATACTGGAAAAAGATATTTTTTAAATGGATGATTAGTTTCGGAGATTTTAACTTACCTATATTATTTTAGTATATATTTAAAATGTGAAAATAACATAACATAGCGCTTGTTATGTATACAAATTAAAATGTCAATGCAAATTATTTATTTCTTTTCCGAATGTTTTTAATGTATACTGGCTACAATATTATTAATGTTGATATTTGGTTGCAAAAATATTTAATTATTTTAGATACAATATGCATAAACTCTGATTGTGCGGATGTTTATGGGTGTCGGTACCATAAGGCTCTGACTACTCATTTGCCCCCTTATGACATAAAAAAAACAATAATATGGCCAATAAGAGGCCAATACCAGCCATGTTTGATTGGGTTTATAAAAGCATTTAAATTCATTTTTTCAAATTTCAATTCAATTATTTTTCATTGATTTTTTCAAAGATAGCACTGTATATTTATATACATACATGCTAGCTGACCCGGCAAACATTGTTCTACCATATAAAAAAAAATGTCAAAAAAAGATATTTTTTCTTGTCCCTATGGACACCCGTATCACCTAGTCGTATAAATTATGAAATATACTTTACAATCTTATTATACCTACCAAACATCATAAAAATCAGTTGAGCCGTTTCGGAAGAGTGCGATCACAAACACCGTGACACGAGAATTTTATATATAGATATATCCCTCATAAGCAGTATCCATTTGATGTCTTAATATCATCCTTAATGCGTATATAAACGTATAGAATCTGTACATTGGGTTTTTATTTGCTGTGTATCCAAAATACTCGTTTTATTCACTTTATCAGTATCCGAACGAATAACCCGTGGAACCAGAATCCCCAGTCTGTATGAGAGTAAATGTGGATACATTTTTCATTGCCCTATTTATATGGTTCGCTACTTATTGTGTAAGTATCTTTTCTAGGATCGCTTATACTTACCCGTGCCAGTTTCATCTTATTGTTTTTAAATACGTACCAGACTAGGGCGTAGGGCATACATAGTGAACTAATATTTATCCGATACGACAAATGGCAGAATGTTATCATATCGTATTTTTTAATGTCATAAGGAGGCAACCGAGCAATCGGAGCCTTATAGTGACTACCGACGCCCGTAGACATCCGCACAACCAAAAGTTATGCAGATGCGTTGCCCTCCTTTTCCCTATCCCCCCGGGCTACCGGAAACTCACAAACCGCACAAAATGCGACAGCTTAGCTGTCAGTCAGGCGGCAGAGCAGCATGGCACTACCTCTTACTCTCCATCTATCTTTATACAAATTTAATAATTACTAGCTTTTGCCCGCAGATTCTGCGGTAACTTAGATTTACAACCGTATCCACAATTGATTATTTCTACAGCCTATGTCGCTCAGAGCTAACGTGGAATTTTAATTATGAAAGAGTTTTTAAAATCGGTGGTGTAGTTTTTGAGTTATTTCGTAACAAACAAAAAATCTAAAATTTCCCCTTTTTAATATTAGTATAGAAGTATAGATATATAAATTTATTTTCAATATCGCAAAAACAAATAATCAAAAGCAGGACGCAGGAACACCAAGCAGCAAGGCAGAAGAAGCCGACCACGCAGCATGGTACCTCACATAACTAATAGCTAATAACAGCCGGCTTGCACGTCATAAATGTGGGCTATATGTCCGTTGCATTATATTCGTTGAAAAGGGCATTTTTGTTCAAAATATAATCCTTATGATTTAAAAACGTATTTATTTGGATAACGATTAATATAATGTTTATAAAAACTGTTTCGTAAATCATACATTATTTTAGAACAAATTTGATAACCAAAAAAAGATCATAGTTAGTTAACCTTAAAAGAAAGAGATATTCTGTCAGGGTTTTTTAGAACTTTTAAAGGGGTTCCGTCATACATATTATTTTACCCCATTTTACCACATCGTAGCAGGATGTTAAATAGCTTACCCTTCCTACCTACTAGTCAACACAAAAAAATCAATTCGAACCAGTAGTTCCTGAGAGATAAGTACGTTCAACTAAACAAACAAACAAAAAGCAGTCTCTGCAGCTTTATAATATTAGTATAGATGAATGATATATGTTTAACATCTCCCAGGCCACAGACAACGATTTTTTTATTAGTAGCTTCGAGTCTTTCATTACATTAGTTATAAATGCATTTACCTTAAAGAATAAGATTATATCAAAGTAAAGCAAGCGGCATTTTTATAGACGATCGTATCAGTAATCATTTAAATCCTTATCATCATATCAACAGCGTTTGCTTCCTTGTCTACTAATTGATTCTAGCTATACCTAATGCAAGTTGAAATGGAAAATATTCAGAGAATTGATAGCTGATGGTGTGAGGCCATTCAAATCTTTGTATTCAGGACTGGATGCCGATTTGTTGATCTCCAACTAGATGGAATGACTATTCTTGGCAATCTGTCTTTTTATTTATTTTCAAGGAACATAGAAACCAGTGAAGTGTCCACTAAAAATATAAAACAAAACAATACCTACACAAAAAAAAAACAAAATGAGAGGAGACATTGTGAATAAATCATAAGAATACAAAACTACAATTACAAAAATGAAAATTATAATTTACATAAACGTACAGAAATTATTTACTCATTTTTAGTTTTTGTGTTGACATTCTTTTCTAACCAATGAAGAATGAAGTAGACATTACAGAAGTGTGCACGTAGCCTTACAGATGTAGAGCAAGAATACAAAAGACAATGATAACTGGTTCCAGTCTGAGGCGACACAATACATACTCGATGCAGGCACAATGATGTTCACTTACCTGTCATTAAATACGATATTTTTTTCAATAAAACCGTTATGTGCTGCAGTTTACTGACTTGTAGTCGGGTATTTCAAGTCTAGCTAGGTAGGTATATCCGAATAGTAACCTTTGTCTTACAAAATTCGAATTTTAACGAAGTAGAGCAACATAAATGTATGACCAGATTGACGAATCTTCGTAAATTTCATCAGTTTCAACTATTTACATCGCAATAGTTAAAGGTAATAATCCAACTATCTACAAACTGACTTGTCCCTGTCATAAGAATAACAAATGTTTAATTATCAATTATTTGTATAGAAATTTGGCAATGGAAATTTAAGAAAGATTTTAAAGATTTATATGATATTTTTGTAAGACCAGAACATTTCAATATCGAATTAATAAGAAAAAAAATAGTAAAAAGATAATTAATCACCATAAAATATTACCCACTTTTATATAATCCGTGGATTACTATTATTATATGGATTACTATTCCGATATAATAATATAAATAAAATTATAAACTAATTTTACTTATATTATTATACCCAGCATAATGTTTGCTTGTAATCATGTACATAAATTACAAACATGATATTCCAGAACAAATTATGACTATATTATATTTTCAGTTATTTACTTACATGGATGACGTCACGGGCACATATAAAAGAATGAAAAGGAAAATGGCACATCTTTTATTCGTTAGTCGAACTATTACACAAAACGGCGCTTCCTGCTACGTAACACACGTTAATTTTATTGGGCAATATATTTTTAAACGTTTCAAACCGGTTTTAATAGCAGCCATTTTTTTTTATTCATGAGGAATAAAAAGAGAGAAACATGCATAATTTCACCTGTTCGTTTTGGTATTATTACAAGCTGTCAGGAGTAAGGTTAAAAACTTACATTAAACATTACATTTTGGGCATAGTATTTAATATTATAAAATGTTTGTTTTTGCCGTAAAATAAAAAATAGAGTTTCTATATGCTGAAAATATTATTGTTCTTTGAAACTAACTGTCGGATTAGAAATTACATTATCGCAAAGAAGGAGATCTTTTTTACTGCTATTTATCATGAAAGTTCAAAGTTTTTTCTGTGTCAAGAATCAGATGGAAATTGAGTTAAGCCAAGTGGATAATAAAATCAATCTATTTTAACATAGTTACGTCACACTGAAACCTTAGATAAAGATGTTTCTCAACCAGAAGCCATATGATGTGACATCAGCATTACATACAATTCTAATATATTGTATTAGCACTGACATCACCAACACTTAACGGGGAATTAAGAGAAATAAATACAAGCAACTTGACAAGGTCGCGGCGGTCATTTGATACGTCAAAATCGAAATGGCCCACGCGGAATCAAACCGGCTTCTACCTGATTTTTCGTTTTTTATCAACCAACTAAAAATATCATATTTACTATCCTTATTTAAATTAAATTTAATATTATTTTAATTATACTTTTTTTTTATTCGCGAAAAATAAGCTCGTTGAGGTGGTAGTGGGCTGGTCACACGACACACACTCAGGAGAACAGATGGCCGAGGCCGCGTTTAGGTAGACGAACTACGAAGTGTGAGTCGACCATTAACCAGGAGTGAAGGTGATCTCCGTGTGACAAGGGACCGGTCGTCTTGGCGTTCATTGAAAGAGGCCTATATTCAGCAGTGGACGGATAAAGGCTGATCATTCCCGTAAGTGTAGGGGGATAAATTATAGCTTATGTGTTATGTATTATTCTGTTGTCTGGCTATATTATTGTAAAGTTTAATTAAAATCCATTCAGTAGTTTTGCGTGAAAGACTAACAAACATCTATAAAAACTTTCACGTATATATTAGTAGGATGTGATCGGTAAGAGGAGTAAGATCCATGGAATTATCAAACACGTAGCAACGACTAACCAATTCTTTGACGCTTATATTTAGTCACAGTACCCAAATTATTATGTTTGATGGCATATATAAGGAAAACACATAGTACTGATAGAGATGTACATAGATAGTGGGGTATTGATCTCAAAATGCTAAGATTTGGATCCTTATTCTCAACAACCCGAAACCGTAACACCGGTGTCAAGTGACAGCTATGCTGTCGCATTTCGTGCGGTTTGTGAGGTTTCGATGGCCTATTGGGGGATAGGGAAAAGGAGGGCAACACATCTGGATAGCCTCTGGTTGTGTGTATAATGAGCGTTGGTAGTTACCATAAGGCTCCGACTGCTCGGTTGCCTCCTTATGACACAAAAAAACCTTTAGACATAAAATTTCAAGACGTAGGACAAATCATATTTTTAGAACGGTAACTTACCTACAAATCCTGTGATTTAAGGAGTGTATAGGATGTCAGTAATGACTTACCTACTCTTCTTCAAAGAATCATTTCTTTATTCGTGTAACGTAAATAAAGCTCTATCGAAATCAGTTTAACAGTGTCATTTCAAATCCTTTTGAATCCATATAAATCAAACATATTTAAATTATTATTTTAAAGAAAAGTGGCCTTCTTTGGACACTTGCAAAGAGGGCCCGTCTTCGAATATCTACGGACAATCCTCGAGGGCAAGATACCGGGTGGAAGGCCACCAGGAAGACCAAGGCGAAAGTGGTTTGACGACATAAAAGACTGGACCGGTTTGAGCTACCACCAGATAAAGAGAATATCGCTTGATCGGACGGAGTACCAAATGCTGACCTCCAAACTTCAATATGAAGATGGCACCCCATGATGATGATTTTAATTATTGTCCAATTCTGACAAACTATGTACTAGTTACAAGAGTCCATTTTAAATTATTCTGACGCAATCGCTTATCAGAATAATCGCAGAAAAAAATTTCTGACGTCAAATTTTGTCACATTATCTTTTAATTTTATATAAATGAGCATCGATGATAAAAGCACATATCTTATGATTATTTATAAACATACCTTTGCAAGCGTCGTTATGGATCTTGCTTATTATTTGGGGTTTAAGGAAATAATGTTGTCTTGTTCCATTTTATTTATCTTCAGTTTTTTTTTCATTACTCTATCTTTAATCGTTAGAACCACTAAAATGTGACATGAACACTCAATGTCTATTATAATAATGACTGTATTAGTTTCAAATATTTACTTTACAATATAATAGATATTTAATCGCCCATGTGGTAACAATCACGCTTATAGTAAAGTGTCATCTTTAAACACTTGAAATACTAAGTTTATAATATAATTTTATCTTTGGAATGTTTGTTCAAAGAATCATCTTCTCAGTACTTAATCAATTTGTAATATATTTAGCTGACAATCACCATCATCATCAGCCTCTATCCGTCCACTGCTGAACATGTCTTTAATGAACGCTGACAATATTCGTATTTTTTTTATATAAAAACGGCAACTGACGATGATTATTATTATTATTATTTGAAAGGAATTAATCCGTCAAAGTATTTTTTATCGCTCAAAAGTTATGTGGCATTATAGCCTGACCAGAAATATATAAACCCTGCATTGGTGTCGCCACTGTATCTTTTATACGGTAACACATAGTTTTTATAAACCATACAGAAATTAGTTCTGAAATTTTTCTCAATATGGCGAGGGTTTATATTTTTTGGTCACGCTCTACCCAAATAGTACGTAGTTGCACCACGCGAAGGACAAGTACCTACGCTAAAGTGGCAGTGAGCCGGTGGCACACGCCAAAGCCCTCCAGAACTCCTGAATCACGGAGGCCACCTTGGGGAAAACAGAGGTTAGATCGACCTCCACTATATCCGTGCAGGGTAGGTCCTCAGGGCCGTCTTTCTCACTGGGCATTCTGGACACGTGCCCAGGGCCCCACTATCTATGGGGCCCCATTATTTGTATCAGAATATGATTGTGTGATATTACAAAAATGATTGCTAATTAGAATACCTAGAACTGCCCTTATTACTAGTTTTATTCTTCTCTGTCTTAAAACTGTTGTTTTCGTCGGGGCCCCATTAATCTATTGCCCAGGGCCACCAACGGGTTAAAGGGGGCATAGAAGGTCCTAGTTAGGTGCGAGGGGCAGAGGTCGGCCGTCATTGAAAGAGCCCTATGTCAAGCAGTGGACGGAACAGGTTTATTTAATGATGATGAGGCACCACGCTTACCAATGTATTGAAATAGATGCAATGGAAAAGTTTGCTAATTACCTAGAATAAATGAAGTAATTACAAAAAATAGTGACTATTCTTTGAGTGTGACTAACGAGGTAGATTTAGGGAGAGTTGCTCATCTGTTTTATTTATAGAAGCTTAATTGTTGAACACATAATAACATAGTATTATGAGTGCGTCTCGCGTGCTATGACTAATAAAATGGTCATATACATCCAAGGTCACATACAAGATACCGGTGGGAGGGAAGCGCTGTGCCGCGCTCCCGGCTGCATGGGTACCACCATCTTGCTTGATTCTCCCGTGAAACAGCTTTGCTGTGTTTCGGAGAGAAGGGCAAGACAGGCAGTGTAATTACTGGCACCGAGACTTAACATCTTATGTCTCAGGATAGGCAACACATAAATGTGTTGCCTGGGCTCGTTCCAGGTAAACTAGTTTATGTTCATGGGCGACGTCGACCACTTACCACCAGGTGGCACGTTTGCCAGTTTGCCTATTCAACTAACATAAAAAAAACCTATCATAATTTGGATATGTACATACAAAAAGCAGTAATCATTTTAACACATTCAAATTATAAATTAAATTATCGGTTAATCATATATAATTTGCAATTAACAAGTTCCCTGCAGTTTGAAAAAGCTTTCCTCTAAATAACCTAACAACAAGAAAATAATAAAACGGCTGAACCCATTGTGATGAAACATGTCTAACAATATTCGCTAAAAACCTTTTTCTAATGGGGTGTAAAATCAGGTTTTTTTTCTTCATATTTAGCTCATTCATTCCCGATTTGTAATTGCAAAAATAATGATAATATTGTTATATGTCGCCAGCTATCGGTAAATAAATGAATATGGTAAAATTCAAACAAGTTGACCGCGTAAGTTAAGGACATAAGCCTCGATATTCAAAGTTTTTAAAAGTTATACCTTCAGAATAATAAGATTAAAGATCAATTAAATGAATCACTAACGCCCATATGTAGTTTATCCATAGATATAAAATACCGAGTCATAACCATCCTACGTCTTAGATAGGTCATAGGCAACACGTGAACTACTTCCAGGTTTATTTGTTCATAGCAGACGCTGGCAACTTACCATCATGTGGCTCGCCAGCTCGTTTGCCTATCCAACTAACATGGAAAATATGTTAAAACAAATCTGAAGAAGTATTAATGTGGACCGAATTCGAAGGTCTGGAGCTCTGGGGTGTGAAGGCCCCAGGACTTCAGACCCATTATAAGACAGACACCACAGTAGATATATTATTTGTGGGAAATGCCTGAAAATTCTGATTAAAAAAAAGATTCCGACGAATTAATAACCTCCTCCTTTTTGAAGTCGTTTAAAAAGTGATCGTTACAGGACGCCCTGGAGATAAGCATCAACAACATCTTTGATAATATTATAATAGATAATTAATAATCTATTATAATATTATCTAATGAAATAGTGGACCAGATGGCTTGGGAAGTCGGGCTTCAGGATGAGAACCTGGGTCCAGTATGGCACGCTGAAAATATATAATATATTATTATAAATAAATATAATTGTTAATTACTATTAAAAATTTCGCACTTTACGTAAACATGCTATTAATATGATATTATATTTTTATAACAGGTAACAATATCCATTACGTATTTTGTTCAAAGCTCGCGCGCTTTGCTCTACTTTCCAGCAATTAATATTATTTGGAATATCGCCAATTCTGCAGGTGTTTCAGTTTCAGAGCTGTTCCATGATAGTATAATCGTACGAACCCGTGCAATGTTAACAGTTCGGTATATACTTCTAATTTAGTTCTGGTGAATCATTGTTTCGGGAATTACCAGGAACCTATTTAACAAGAAAATTCCATTTGGAATTACGACATAAGTGTGCTGTAAATATTTCTGACGTGGACACTTTAATCACGCAGAGAACATCTCGTCTATTAAGGAAATCTATGGCTACGTCTTGTAAGGAACGAAACGATCTATAAATCAACAAGGACATTCATTTAAATAACATTTATAATTGCACCAATTACTTTAGTATAGTAAATAGACGAATAAAATGATGCGCTACTTGGACAAATTTTATTGCAATAATACTGAATAATCGAGTATAAACTGAAAACTGTTTTTATAAACAGCGCCATCTAGCGGTGAATGCAATATGCGACGTATGAATTGACTTCGTGTAAATTTATCTTAATTTATGTTCTAGAGTCTAGAGCACGACTGTGTAGTTGTTCCATTCAATAACAGATGCCACTTCCATTTATTAATGTGAAATATTGATTTCAACTTGTTACAGCTCGACGATGCCACTTTACAAGTATTCAAGGACGGCGATTACGGGCCCTATTTAGATCTGGACTCGACTCTTTGTGAACAAGATGAAGAACTCGAAGGTCTTCAAGACAGGTAAATAAATAACTGCATAAGAAGTTTATAGACTTTTTGTTTTTTCTTGCACTCGGTACTCATACCGTCAATATGGTCGAACTAAATGCGAAATACTTGTAAACAAATAGGTACCTGACCACTGATAAAATAATTAATTCTGTCCAAACAGAATGAATTGTACTTACTTACATTTTATGTATACATACTATAATTGACTGACTAATTAATACCGAACTAGCAAATGAATACCTAGATTATAAATCGTAATCTTATGAATTTCAGGATTATAATATACTTAGTTGCATACAACCGAAGGGATTTACTACGTACTCGTAAGACATAGGAAAGAAGAGAATAGACATTGTGGAACAAAATTTTGACTAAATCCAAAAAAAAATCGATACAAGTAGTGTAAGTTAGTAGATTACACATTCACGGTCTTCAATTCAAATTCAAATTTTATATTTATTTTAACATTTTTATTTATATTAGGTATATAGATGCTATTTAAAATACAGCCTTCGGGCGGCTATCCTCCGGAGTCCCTCGAAGTGTAGCCACGTACGGAGCCCCAATTTGGGCGGACTCCCTCACCACTAGGAACCCTGCTGCGGGGTATGCAGCGGGTCATAGCGGTGATCAGGAGCCACCGTTCGGTCTCCTGGGTCTCAGCCACTGCGCTGGCTGGAGATCTGCTGTAGGAGCTCGTGGCGTTGGTGTTCGCCGAGGTGCGCCCCCTCGTTTTACAGAGGAGGGTACAATTTGGTGAGTCACCTAGTTGGGAGGAGCTCTCACGAGTGTGGAGGCTGGGGCAAAAGTAGCTGTTGCGAGGTTGGGGGAAGTCTTGCCGTACGGCGACTACGGCCGAGGCACTGCGTCCGGTCCTATCAGCGTGGATGTTCCGCCGGAGGAAACCCCTTACCTTCTGCCTGACATTGGTACTCCCCGGCCACGGTTGTTTCTTTGTGTATATGTATGAGTTGGCCAGGAGAGAGCCAACGCAACGCTATGCGCACCCTCTGCCGCCTGTCTAACGAGATTCGGAGTACCTGCCCCGGTAGTGAAATTCCGGCTTCGGCGGGGGTTACTTGGGTTGTCGGAGTTCCCCTATACTGGGAGAAAGCCCGGTCAGCCTTTTTGAACCAGCCGGTCGCGGGGAGTGTCCTGTGTTAGTCAGATCCGAGACACTCCCCTTCAAGCAGCTGAAGGCAACACGCAGTGGTTTTATTGCAGTATTCCGACACCGGGGAGCACCGGGAGTCCTACATATCCGCGGGGGTGTCCCATCCCCGGATACAAAGCATTTCAACTGCGACAACAAAAAAAGGTTTAAAAGGCTCTATAGTAAATATTAATAGGGTGTATTAAAATTTAAATTACGTGAAATTTTCGAGCCAAAGTCTATTTATAGGTACTTATCTCACCACTTGGTGGTTAGAACAATGACTAAAATCATGTCACGAAATAAAAGGACGCTTTGTTAGGGTGTACTACCTTCTTTATTCAAATTTTTATTTAGGGGATTTGATTGTTAATAGAATATGCAAACCTTTATTGTGCCCTCAATTATTCTAGTCTCAAAGAGGAAGAAAGTCACTGCGAGGACCTTTGATCACCTGTCATAGGTTTCAAGATAACAGCTCAACCGTATTAGAAACCGTAGCATACTGCGAACGGTTCCTCGTATATGTTGTGTTCAAATTTCGGTATTAGGTACTTGTAATATTTATTATGCAACACTGTGTACTAGTGTAGTTAATTTAAAAACTCTGTTCAAATAAACGACAAACAGCTTATAATGTCACTATTTCGCTATTCCTGGTATATAAGCGTGTAGCTAAAGTAAATAAAAAAACTAAAGTTCCCGTTGAGATATAAAATTCATACTTGTAAAGAAATGTAGAAAGTGAAAAGTCCCGACGTAACGGAAGCGCCGTAGTTATTAGTTGTTATAAATAAATGGATGTGCGTAGTTGATCCCCCTCCAGTATTCACTTATCACTGCCTACTTCCTCTGTCCCCTTCAGCAATCATAATCGGTGCAATTTAGATCCCCGTCACACTACTGCAGAGATAAATATGTATCTTGTAAAAATGACCGTATATTTACGAATACACAGTCCCAGGTATTACAATAATATATAGTTAATACCTATACCAATCAAGATGTGCCATGTGCGGATGTGTATGCGCGTCGGTAGTCTAAAGCTTCAACTGCTCGTTGGCCCTCCTATATTATAAAAAAATACGCATCTGTCGAACATATCGAAACATGCTTGGCCATAATACTCGAGGTAAGATAGTGATGAAAACGTGATATCGATTATGTAAATCAATTCTAATTGACCAGGCGCTTCACTAGCTCCGGTCAAGCAGTGTCGCCAGACAAACAATAGGTACAAATAAGCATTCTTAAGATAACTAATTAATAATAGTAACAATAAAACAGATCGATTGTAACATATCGTTCTAAATCCATCGAATACATGACCCAAATGCCTAAAAACTGTGGGTATAGAAATTAGAGAGTATTTGAGTTAAAAGATCTTAAGGTCGTCGCACCATTTTCCCGAAACCGAAAATAGTACAGTAACAGATTCGACACATGTAGGTTATTTGGGTTACCGTTACACATAAGCGGGTAAACATCTGGTGGACCACGTTTAATGCAATTATTTGCGTTAATACCAACTCGGTAAATACTTATATAATCACTACTACATAACACAAGAATTAATATTAAAAAATAATTGGTATGAAAATTTACCAAAAATACTGTATATTTCTTAACTAATAAAGTTTGTTATTTCTATATTCTTAATATAGTGTGTTATGATTTCATTTATAGTTTTTTATAATGCTTAGAAAACATGCAGTTTTGTTTTCAAACAATATTAGTATTATTTATATTATTAGGTTCAGTTATTATTAGTCTATATTACATAGTATATAAAGTTACCTACAATTTAAGAAATCGCAAAAAGATTTTTTCACATTTTGTTCGCCGAAGACAATATTTTGTTTGTCTACGGCGAACTCCCATAACCCACCATTTGAACCATTGGTTAATCTAATATGGATGAAAGTGTAGAAAATAATGTCAAGCGAAACCGTGAGTGTTCGACATTATTTATTTTTTAGATCATTCAATAAATATCACGTCGAATGCGCCACAAAAAGCCTTCGCAAGGTTAGACAATGAACTTGCACTATGATCTGACTTAACAGGCTGATTCAAATTGTATCAATTTCAATACTCATTATAAATTTGGATCTAAATACAAAAAAAAAATGTAACAAAAAAAACAGTTTGCCTTCACAACACGCGCGGTGGATGGGAAATATTTATACTAATATTAGATTTCACAATTATTTAAAAATATATATCTCGTGACATAGCGTCATGCCGTTTGCCGTCACGGCATTGTAGTCGATTATACTGCCAAGGCGCACCAACAAATGTTTCACATCAAAAAGAAAAAATTGTGAATAAGAATAAAAAATCATAAGACTTTATCTTAAATAAATCAAAATCAAATTAAATGAGTAAATTTGTTTATTTTTTAAGTACAGAGAGTAGAAACCAATTTCACATACATAGCTATTTTGACCTACATAATGATGAACTCACCACCAGCACCAGTTGAATGGAAATCTTATTTATCAAACAATTTGTAATGTAATTAAACACTTATTAATTAAAATAAGAACATAATTTTCTCAACAAATACGGTATACACGGCACAATTAGTATAAAATCGAATTTTCGACAATTATGTCGATAATTATACTTATATTAATAAGTATAATTGATGTTTCTAAAAATCATTTAATATAAAGTTTAAAATCATAAAAGTACAAAAGAAATTTAAAATTTATTTACCTATATAATTTTTTCTCGAACCATATCTATAGTGATCCTAAAGCTAGGTTTACAGTACGGCAGTAGGTTATCAACGTAATTTTTAACTCGATGAACGATCTCCGCTTGGTACAGTCGTTAATCGACTTTGATCGCCGACGGGCTCAAACATCACGTTTGATAGAATTGTTTCCATAAATTTCTTCAAATTTAATAAACACGCTGTATTCATGAGAAGTAATAATGAATCGTGTACGTAAAGAGTTCGCACATGTTTCGCCCGAAGAAACGCTCTTTCATTGTTCACGTCGTGACAGTAATTTTATCAGACAAGATTCAGTAGACTCGGGAATTGCGGCTGACGACACGTTTCTCGTCATCCTGGAGTCGGAAGATATACCGGAGACGGAGGATAATGATATTAACAACAAGTGAGTGAGCTTAGAATTATTAGTTGTTCCTATGTTCTTATTTGGCTATTGTTGCATTAATGTATCTTTTATATTTGTTGTTATCAATGATTTTTTGCAATTTTTATCGAAGTGAAGGATGTTGTTATTTATTTTTGTTTTGAGAATTTGATTGTTATGTTTTTCAAATACGTTTTTTTTTGGGAAGTTTTGTTAAGCTTTTAATAGTAATGAAATTATAACAACGAAAAAATATGTTTAAAAAAGTCCTTTTGAAAGATCATGCTTATTGTTGCAAAGAATTCACGTACGTAATGACTAAATATTCATCTTTGGACCGCTATTGGTGACTGAGTACTGACTCTTCCTCTACTGACGCTTGGACAATGCACATACTTTGTTAAAGGATTGACGTTTATAAAAAGCAATTCTCATCAGGGAATATGCATGTTACCTTAGGGTGGTATTCCACTAGTTTTCAAGTACAAGTAGTACTAGTCCAAATTTTGTCCATTGTGACCTTGATTAAAGAAATTGGATGATTTGTAAATGAATCCGATATTTGGTCAAATACCGGATCTTTGACGTTGATAGCATCCCGAAAGTTTGAATTTTGCCTTTCTATATATGGTGATCTACTTTATACACTATATAACTGAATTGTTAATTATTGATACGTAAAAAAATGTTTCTCCTCCACTTGTAATTCCATAATTAATAAGCAATATTCAATGTTTTTTTTTTCGTTTTTGAATCCATGGCTTGACCCATGACTTTTTTGTTTTAAATTCTTCTTTGTAAGCAACTCCAAAAAAAGAGGAGTTTTCTTAATTCTACCGTATTTTTTGTGTATGTGTGTTCGCGGATAACTTCGTTGTTTAAGAACCGCTTTTGATGATTATTTTTCCGTTGGAAAAAAGATATTCCAAGCATATTCCCATTATAAGGAAACCAGGATCAGATGATGGAATCCCAGAGAAATCGAGGGGAACTTTCGAAAATCATAGAGGCGAGTGTGAACAGTTCAGGGAACTCCTCAGCGGTCTACAGTTGCCCCTTACACCTACCTTACAGTACAGTACAGTACAGTACCTTGTAAAAAATGTATTGGTGTTCGTGACCTGGTTTCAGTTTAAAATCAGGGTCAGGAAACATTTTCGTGACACAATGCTGAACTGGACCATTTTGACCCACACGTGAGATACACACATTAATTCTTTTTTCTTATCTTTAGGTTTGTGCGATCAAAAATGTTTTTCTGTGTATATCTTTATGTCTCTGTGTGTCTCCTGTTTGTGTCGAATAAATTTTTCTCTCTTTCTTTGTGTTTGGACTTAATTCATTTAAATTGATGAGAACTTTGCACATAAATGGGTTATTAGTGTCATTGCAGATCTGATGATGGAGACTGAGAATACCACACCGACTTCAAAAGTTAAAACAATTACATTGTATATTAGTAGAAGAACAAGTTGATTATAAATTGTAGGCACTCAAATTAAAAAAGGCAACTATTTTATTATTTTTTATTAGGTTTTTTTTTATTATTACCACGCTTTTATTAGCTTGGGTTGTATCTATGTATCTATGTATGTAATGGAATCTTTGAACATGATTTTGACCCACTTCTAACGACCAGATTTTGTTCAAACTTTGTAGATTTATCGAGGACCGATGACAATACAATAATTTGATAAAATTATTCCAATATCCTGATAAGGATAATCAGGATAGCACATGCTAGGAAGGCATAAGGCGCGCAAGTTACCTACATCACTTGTGTTGTTTTTAGTCTCTCAAGTGATTGTTAATAGTTGAGTACTTTAAATTAATAAAAAGTTTGATTAATTTGAAACTTCGCACACGTATCAAGGACCGATGACAATGCAATAATTTAATAACAGTTTCCCAATATCCTTATATATATATATATATATATATATATATATATATATATATATATATATATACATATATAATATAGGACCACCAGGATTAATTAATTCTTTTGTGGATCCTCTGTAAGGGAGTAAGAAAGATAGAGCTATCGCGTGATCTGCGCATGTCTGCAGTTTCGGACTCCCTCCTTTTCATTACGGGAGTGGGTAATTTGCGCGCCTGCTGTTTTCCTTGGCTGTGGTAGCCGTTTCTCAGGCTCCCTCTCCTAAAAATGAGTTCTTACTCCCGATTACTTTTGTATCAATTACGATTCCTGCATAGCTTTGGACTTACAGGTGATAAAGAAGGAATCAAATCTAATAAACCAAACTAAAAAGTGAAAAATAAATTATAGTTTAAAAAACTAAAAAACCACGCTTTTAAAACTGATTAAACTAAAAAAATAAAAATAAAACTATAGTAATCAATTGAAAAATTCATATTATTATACAAAAAGCGTGGGGGGCTTGATTTCGATTGTGGTATAGTTTTATTTTTAATTTTTTAGTTTAATCAGTTTTAAAAGCGTGTTTTTTTAGTTTTTTAAACTATAATTTATTTTTAAGTAAAACTTCTGTAGGCGCGACTAGATGGCTATTCAGATTTTTTGTGGTGGAAGTTACGCTCAGTATTCTTTTTAAAAAAAATAGTAACTTGCATTGGTCGTAAGTTTATGTCATCTACTCCACGTTTCTTGTCATGTAGTTGCAAAGATCATTTGATAAAAAGTCTATTTATTTCAAATTTTTTCAAATGGATGGTTTTGTTTACTTTGCTATTCACAATTGTGAATAGCAAAGTAAACAAAACTTCAAAGGTTCAAAAAAATGTTTCAATTTGCACAGTAATATCACAGACATTCAACTTATTTATCTAACCCGTGTTCGGTTCAGTGTTCATTTCGAAGTAAAACTTCTTTAGGCGCGACTGGAGGGTAACTGAGATGTTTATAAAGTTTTACTTCAATCGCGCGTATCTTTACGCGCGATTGAAGTAATACGGAATAAGTAATACACGGATACACTTTTTTTGAAGTCGGTTTTATTTTTTAAATATTGAACTTATAATAATAACAGCACATAAACTCGCTCCGCATTCCTCAATTTTCTCAATTTATACAAATTACAAAGAAAACTTGGACAAAGATAATATAAACTAGTGGAATGGGCACTCATCAAAGAAATTTGTTCATATATTGGACATCGATTTTTTTTTTTTATGTTAGTTGGATAGGCAAACTGGCAAACGTACCACCTGATGGCAAGTGGTTGACGTCGCCCATGAACATAAACTAGTTTACCTGCAACGAGCCCAGGCAACTCCTTTATGTGTTGCCTATCCTGAGACATAAGATGTTAGACTTAACAGTCTCGGTACCAGTAATTACACTGCCTGTCTTGTCCTTCTCTCCGAAACACAGCAAAGCTGTTTCACGGGAGAAACAAGCAAGATGGTGGTACCCATGCAGCCGGGAGCGCGGCACAGCGCTTCCCTCCCACCGGTAATCGAAATTGGACAAAGATATTGTTCTAGTGATATATCACCCTTATTTTGGTTTTTCTCGTCACTTTTTTATGTAAAAAAGTTATTTGGTCCAATTTAAATCCACTATATGTATCATCATCATCAGTCCTTATCCGTTAACTGCTGAACATCCTCTCTCGCATCAATCGCATCAATGAACGCCAATACGGCCGAATGCCTGCTTGCATCCAACGTGGACCGACTACTGCATTCAATTACATGCATATTCCCTATTGTCACCAGGAAGACGTTAGGAGAGGATAATATCGCAAAGTGAAGTAGTGTAACATTACGGGTAACACTGATACCTAATTATCAAAGATTGACATTATTTTTGTCTATTTCGTTACAGCCGTAAAAATGCCTTGGTTCTACGGACGCAGCTGTCGGTTCGTGTACATGCCATCATTGGTAAGTCTTGATTTTTTATTTCACTTGATAGGCAAACGAGCAGCAGTCACCAGTAGGTAAGGCAGGTCTCCCATGAACATAACTCACCTAGGAATAGCCCAGGCACCTCGTTCACTGAGACTGAGACGTAAGATGGTGAGTAAGTAAATCTCAGTA
This sequence comes from Helleia helle, assembly GCA_963853865.1. NCBI lineage: Eukaryota > Metazoa > Arthropoda > Insecta > Lepidoptera > Lycaenidae > Helleia > Helleia helle. The sequence goes on from OY971420.1 coordinate 16,514,525, forward strand.
TCAAACTGCCTGACGGCGATGGTCTCCTTCTGCGATGCAGTAATGTCCCAGAGGCAGGCCGACGAGCGGGTGAGAGAGGAGGCCGCTGACGAGGCCTCTTCCCGCGGGTGATGAATGGGGGTGTGTAAGAGGCGCTACGTCTGTGTCTCCAGTAACGCCCTGTGTTCGTTTCGGGCTCAGAATGGGAACCTGGGGCGAGTCCCACATTGGGTCAGGATCTACCTGAAGATCCTGACTGCATCCATAAGGATTTCCCTAAAGACTTAATAAACAACGGTAATATCCGTAAAAAGTAAATTTATTGTAATGAGAGAAATTCGCGTAAACAAAAACAAAGTATTTCAACGAAATCAGTTTTCCTTTATATAAACAATTTTTTTTGGAGTTATTTATTTTTTATTTATTTAATACTATCTTAAAAAATATAAACATATCGAGAAGTTTAAAATTAAATTACAAATACAAGTTTTTTAAACAGATCCATACATTTTTTGTAAAATACATCAAATTTTTTTCTAAAACTATATCTTTTTTTACTGTAGTGGATCATCACGGACTATTTTACAAAACATTTTATGATACATTTAAATAGGAAATGAATAATATTATGCAAATGTATGCAACATTTGATTTTATCAAAAACATTGACTCCTATTTCCTATTTTTTTAATACATAGTTCTTTTTAAACAATAAATTTAACTAACTAAAATTTAATAAAACAATTTTTTACGGATTTTATCGCGGTTTATTAAGATTTTTACAAGCCCGACGTTTCGGATACTTTACAGCAACCATGGTCACGGGAGGACTGAGGTGACAGATGTCCTAATGTTACAAAGTTATTCGAAACTACCCTATGATACATCATTATTTTAATAAGTCCTCTCTACGCAGAAAGTGCTAACTGCATCTTTAATCTGTGGCATATTATGCTTGGTTTTTGATTTAATTATTTTAATAATGGGATCCCAAGCAAATGGTAAGAGCCAGCCATCTTCTCTATTGAAATTTGGATGTTTTTTAATTTCAATAGCCTCGCGGATCATCCTTGGTTGGAATCGGTGTTCTTTTGCGAGTATCTGTGGTTTATCAAATCTAATATAATGGCGAGCTTTGTCTAGACTATGTTCACAGATTGCAGACTTAGTGTAGCGACGGTGTTTTAAGTCAGCTATATGTTCTTTAACGCGAGTTTTAATTGATCTTTTGGTTTGGCCTATATAAGAGAGGCCACAATCACAATCAAGCTTGTATACTCCTGCATCTTGTAAGGGTATATGACACTTGTCAGATGGTAAGAATTGACCTATCTTTTTAGGCGGCTTGAAATAAGTTTTTATAGAAGCTCGCTTTAGGATGAAGCCAATCTTGTCAGTGACGCCTTTCATAAACGGTAGCACAGCAGGTACTCGCTCGACGGTGGCTGGTTTCACACGTTCACCTGGCTGGCTCTTACCATCTGCTTGGGATCCCATTATTAAAATAATTAAATCAAAAACCAAGCATAATATGCCACAGATTAAAGATGCAGTTAGCACTTTCTGCGTAGAGAGGACTTATTAAAATAATGATGTATCATAGGGTAGTTCGAATAACTTTGTAACATTAGGACATCTGTCACCTCAGTCCTCCCGTGACCTGGTTGCTGTAAAGTATCCGAAACGTCGGGCTTTTAAAAATCTTAATAAACCGCGATAAAATCCGTAAAAAATTGTTTCATTATAATGAGTGAAATTCGCGCAAACATTAGAAAACAATATAAAATTTAATATTTTAGATATTATGCTGATGCATTTTATATTGTGACAAATAAACAACAACAATAGCACATAGTACAATTGAACAGAGGGAAATATTCTCCTACCCTCCGAACTAGTTGTTACTGTATGACGGAACGGTAGTGGTTCGCTCCACTATTATTCATTGCAATTTGTCACAACTCTTAGTGCGTCGGTAAACAATCAATAGTTTAGATTTACAACGTGTTTTGATTATTCCACAATTGTATATGCTCAAATTACCTTACAGAAAGACTTCTTCACTCTCAAGGACGAGAGCTACGCAAAGCCTTATTCACGCTTAAACAAATTCTCCAATCTGATAAGGATCTAGTGCACGAGTTTGTGGCTAACAAAGGCCTGGACTGCCTCATGCAAGTGGGCAATATGGCGGACCACAATTACTTGGACTATATTCTCAGAGCTCTTGGGCAGGTAAGATCAATGTCCACGACCAAGATCAACTGGTCATATATTTTGTCTCGCTGTAGGTACATTATGAACGTATGAACAAACAAAAAAGTTTTCTATGTTCCTGGGTCATGGATGTGTATTAAATATGTGTATTATATAATAAAAATCTTAAATATATGTATAGTATAAAATTATTAAATATATTTCCGTTGTCTGGTAGCCGTAACACAAGTTCTTCTAGAACTTACCACGGAGCCAGATTGACGTGGTGTAAAAGCGTCCATAGATATTATTATTATTATATCAGATTTTACTCCAAATATAATAGTTCTCATTTGTGTAGATAATAAAAAATATAGAAAAAAATATAGATATCTGTGATACCTGGATATCGAATAGTTGTTTTATTTTACACAAGTGGGTGAGCCATATCTGTAGTTGTAATGCGTTACCGTATTACCGTAAAATTTTGTTTATTATAATTTCGTAAATACAATAAACTAATATAGGTGATTTACTTAAAGTAAAATTTGTTTCAGATTCTCTTATACGTAGATGGTATGCACGGAGTCATGTCCCATAAGCGCTGCGTCCAATGGCTATACTCTCTCATATCTAGCAAATTCCGCCACGTTGTGAAAACAGCCCTAAAACTCCTCTTAGTGTTCGTCGAATATACCGACAAGAATTGCCTTCTCCTAATCGACGCTATCAACGTCGTCGATGGTTCTAATGGTAAACAGCCTTGGTATAATCTCATGAAAATTCTACAAGACTTCGACGCATCAGACACAGAACTTCTCATCTACGCTACCACCTTAATCAATAGGTGCTTAAATAATATACCTGATAGAGATATGTATTACGATCAAGTCGATGCTCTACAGGATCAAGGCATAGATGATATTATACAATTATATATGTCAAAGCAAGGAACAGACTTAGATCTCTTAAGGCAATTGCAAATATTCGAGGCCGTTTTGCTATACGAAGATGGAGACGAAACAGGCACAGCTCTAAAGTGAGTATCTTTCAAGTATTCTTTTTTTTTCAACATATTAATTGGAAAAAATATTACTAGGAAGAAAACGCAGTGCTATTAATACGAAATTACCTTACAGGCAATTAGACGAATCTGTTATAACATGTGTAAGACGTAGAAGTTTAAATTTAAATACAATCGGAAGGCGAAAATCTAAGAAACAACAGTTGAAAGAAAAAGGTGAGTTTTTGTTTTTTAATTTTGCTTTGGTTTTCGCATGTTTTGTTCATTGCCATTCATAATTTTAAATATTAATAAGAATCGATTCATTTTTTTTTTAAATCTGTGTTTGTTTTGAGTTGCATTTGCTTTTTCAACTAATTCTTACCTTTGCGTTTCACTAACGATCAGCAGCAAAAACGCCAATCATCTCTCATACGGAATCTGAAACAAAACTCACAAACAGCCTTCGTCAACCATTTTTACCATCCATATTAGACACTAAGGATAAAGAATTGAGCGCGGCTTTAAAAAGGAGAAAAGATAGATTTGCGAGACAAGCACAACAACAGGAGTTTTTAAATAATTCAAATGTTTATAAAGGACTGTTTGAAAAGTTTAATGGAGACATACAAATTAATGGAAACAGTAATAATGATATAAATTATACTAATATGAATGGGACATACTCCACGCCTAACGGATTGGTGACCAACTCAAGTATAAAATATTCACTGTCAAATGGCAATATAAACGGATCCATTAACCACAATTGTAACGGCATAATCGGACATCAAGAAGACGAAAAGACCTATCCAAATAGGATAACCAAGAGTTCCAACCTGCCCGATGTTTTGATGAATGGTTTGTTATTTTGCTAACCCACTAATAATGCTATCTGACTATCCTATCCGACTTCAAAAAAAGAGGAGGTTCTCAATTCGACTGTATGTTTTTTTGGTGTATGTGACACGATTACTCCACCTTTTGTGAATGGATTTCGCTGGTTATATTTTTGTTTGAAAGCTGGTGCTTCCAATTTGGTCCCATATTAATTTTACTAAGACCTGTCAAGCCGTTTTTTAGTTATTCCCAATAATGCCTATTTGGTTGATTTCTTTTACCTCGATGATATGCTGATATACTCATTTTATTACTTGTCGATGTAACAATTGTATAGGATGCTTTGGTAGCACACCATAGTATGTCGAGGTAGAATATTAAGTTGACTATAAATTGTAAGCACAAAACCTAAAGAGACACACTTATTTTATTACTTTTTAGTTTAGTATTTTTGAAGTCGATTTTAATTTTTTGTAAAATGTTTTTATTACTTTAATAAAATTTTAATAAATGAGTTGCGCTTGAAAATTAAGTCAAATACCTTTATAGTTTCGTGTAGAAAATATGTTTTCTTTATGAAAAAATAATATAATAATAAATTGATTTTTTGATACAGGTAATCAAAGATATACAGCTGGACTGAAACAAAGGATACAGAATGGAACTTTAGGTCACACAGTCAACGCTGTTGATACTTTAGCTGTAATTAGACAGAAGCAATTAGATCTTACGTCTGAAACTAAAGATGATAGGAATATTCTCATCAATAGAGAGCATAGTATTAAGGATATAACCCAAAGATTAATAAGTCCAGTCAGTCCATCAACCGATGAAAAGCCTTTGAGGGTGTCTGACATGGCCGGTATAGTTTTGAAAGCCAAAGAAGAATTAGCAAAATCTCAGTCAAAAGGTAAATAAAAATAATTTATAATCAATTAATTAAGGGCAAAAAGTAATCCTAAATTAATTGGATATTACAATCACTAGTATTTATCACTTATTTAATCACTTTCAGAAATTGTAAAAAGCCCGTCTGTAGAGAAAAGTCCAAAGGTCCATGAAATCAAGGTGTCCGAAAACGATTTACATTGGGAAGAATTGCGGAAAGGGTGTACCAACAGAGAGTTTCATCTGTGCGACTTAGATTTTTCGGACCTGAAACAAGACTCCGACGACGATTTGATCTCCCCAGCAGTAAACGCAGCTAATGGTCCACCCCCACCACCCCCTAGTATGCTCCTACCACCAGTAGGAGTCCCACCACCTTTGCCCGGATGTTTCTCAAGCTTACCTAGGAATAATACAAACACACATTCTTCATATTCTGATACCTCAAGTGATATTGCTAGTTCAACGATTAAAAAGAATAAGAAAACTGTAAAACTTTTTTGGCGAGAAATTCAAGAAAACCCAGCACCTGCGGTAAGGTCAAAGGTGGGAGGGTTTATTTGGGATGATCTCCCAGATATTAATATAGATACAACGATGCTGGAACATCTTTTTGAGTCAAGATCTAATGATCTAGTTATTAAGGTGAGTGTAGATTTCATTCTAGTTCTTTTATTGGCGATAAAAGAACACAGCTGCTGAAGACAAGCAAAATAGTCGATGCAGTAGTTCTATTAATGCGTTTTAAAATAAAAAGTATGATAAAATTCATTTATTTTTAATTTGATATTATGTTTTTTTAAACACCAATAAAAGTTGTACTTACTCTAGTTGAATTTGACTTTCAACTAAGAAGTATATTATTACCAACTTAATACGTAACTTTTTCTTTTCATGTGCTGTATGAACATTTACATCTACGAATAAAAGGAGGTAAGTTATTATATATAAAAAATTTATATGTAATACATTCATACATATAGACTTATATTCTACCGACTTATATTATACTTAAATATCTATGGTGTCCTATGTTTTCAACCAACAAATTTTGATAATTAAAATTGTTTCATATGATACTGATAAAAACAAATTGCCCTCAGAAATTAATGGAACCAAAGAGAAACCTGATATTAGACGCAAAACGCTCAAACGCAATTAATATCGCAATGAAAAAACTACCAACACCACAAACTATTAAGGCTGCTATCATGAAAATGGACGCAACAGTAATCGGTCGAGAAGGCATAGAGAAGTTATTGACAATGCTTCCTACACAAGAGGAGAAAATCAAAATTCAAGAGGCACAAGTAAGTGAAAGTGAATAACATGTAGCTGTTTAGCATAAACTATATTCAATATACGCAAGTCACAGCCAATTGATGATGCTCTTGTAAAAGTATTAGCATAGTACGAAATTTGTTAAATATGAGTAGCTCATAGGAGTGGCTATAAATAGAGCGTCATTATGGTAAATCAAACTCCGTAATTCCCAGTAACTTGAAGTTCTAAACGAAATGATATTGAATTATTTCTAATGTGCATTAATAATATTTTCAATTACAGTACGCGAATCCAGACTTACCACTCGGAAGCGCAGAACAATTCCTCTTGACTCTAGCTTCCATCAACGAGCTCTCGTCGAGACTTAAGCTCTGGGTCTTTAAATTGGATTTTGATAATCTAGAAGTAAGTTAAAAATACATTGAAATAATGTACACTTGGAATTGTATTTTTTCACGGAAATCTTATTTATTCCACAGAAAGAAATTGCAGAACCATTGATGGACCTTAAGCAAGGGATAGAATTATTAAAATCCAACAAAACATTTAAGGTTATACTTTCTACGTTGAGGTCCGTAGGTAGCTTTTTAAACGGCACTCAGGTTAAAGGATTCCGATTAGAATATCTTTCAAAGGTCATGGAGGTCAAAGACACAGTACACAAACATCCATTGCTGTATCATGTTTGCGAAATGATCATCGAGAAGTTTCCTGATACGACGGACTTCTTTAGTGAGGTTAGTTCCTTAGTTATAATTATGTACCGCTTATTTTTATTCATTATAAATATTCTATATTTGAGAAAACCTCACCGGGCGATGTGCGCTGATGGACTAGTGGATATTGGCTCGTCCTGTGAGAAGTTTTGGTTCGATCCTGACCTTTGCACCTTAAATGTCTTCTTTTAAATTTCCCCGTGCATTTGAACATGACAAGAATCATTCAGTCTGTCTAGTTTACCACCCCGCACTGGGCCAGCGCATAAGTAAACTATGGCCCAACAGTCAACGACTGAGAGTGAGGAGGAAATATATTAGGTTCTATAATGAGAAAACTTCTCTTCTTAACTTCTTCTTAACTCAATTGGGCCAGTAAAGTTCTAGGGTGGCCACATTCTTCTAGGGATACATACTAAAAGAGTTGTAGGGAGACTCGGTCTATTCTCCAACAAGAAGTGATGGCGATTTGTCGATAGAAAAAGACTGATGATGATGAGGAAACAATTTTATTACTAATAAATAAAAAAAAATGTTCATAATAATTGGTCCTCATGTCATAAAAAGTTCTCGTTATGTTGATTTATAATAAATCTGAATTTTAAATGACTCCAGGTAGCCGTTATAAATCTTTTTCCTTGAAAGATTTATATCACTCTTAAAAAACTTAAATACCAAATAACTCGAACTTTACAAAAATATCAATTTCAATTATAGAATTAATTAAGGATTACATCATTATGTCATTATGTATCGGCAATTGGCATCTTTTATATGTTGTTTCAGTGCGTCGTGTTTATAATAAACATATTTTTAATCCCCGACGAAACAATACTGGTGTCATAAGTTTGATCGCTATAAAAGTGTTTTTGTCTGTGACACCGTAGTTCTAAAATGTGTGAACCGATGCCGATGCAGTTTTTTATTCACGTGACAACGTCTTATAATTCGATGGAGCCGGCTGCACGCACGAAAAAACGTGACTCATGCGGCGTTACCTCGCTCTGAGCCGTTCCATTTTCTTATGACGTTGTCATGTTCAACTATCGTCAGTAAACCGACTTTACAGACAACCGATTTTTTTTAAAGGAGGATTCTTTCGTTCTCTAGATAAGTTTAATGAAAATCGGTCCAGTTGTTTCGAGCTCCTCATACTTTTTTATTATTGCGTTGGGTTTTCTAAAGTACAGCATTTTAAAATTTATTTTATGCTGCCGCGAATTTGAAACTCTACGTCTTTTATTCCAGGTTGGACCAGTTATCCGAGCTTCTAAGGTCGATTTCGACGTACTTACATCGAATCTACAAAAACTGGAAACAGATTGCAAAGCCTCGTGGGATCACATGAAAAAAGTGGCCAAACACGACGGCTCGCAAATATTTAAGACAAAAATAAACGAGTTCCTAACCGATGCCGCTGAACGAATTATCTTACTCACTTTAATTAAAAATAGGGTGATGAGCAGGTACTACATAAATACTTGTACTTGATAGTACCAACAACTATATTTTTACTTGATATACTATTTTGCGTTTAATTTATTACAAATATGCTCAGCGATTGTTTTATCTGTATTGCATTGCAAATTATCTATATTTACGAACGAATGAGTGAACGAATGAATGTAATAAAAAAATAGTTTCATCATTCACCTTTATAAATATGTATTGCGACTTGTCTTTCTTCGATTTAAAAATATAAAGTTTTTTATAGATACACAAAACTTTTAATATTCTTTGGAGTACCCGCTTCGGATATAGTTAAAACTAAGCCTTCAGATTTCCTGAAAGTGATTGCTGAATTTGCTCTTGAGTATCGCACCACGAGGGAAAGAGTTTTACAGCAGTTGGAGAAGAGAGCAAACCATAGGGAGAGGAACAAAACGAGAGGAAAAATGATTATTGATGTAAGTATTTTAGAAAAACAATTTAAACCAAGGTTTTAAGTAGGTAATAGATACATATAAAAATAAAAAACTTTTTTAATCTTCTTGAAAACTATTTTCTACGGATCGCATTTTACACGTTACAGACTTTATATTACTTTTTTAAACCTCTCGATAGTCCTCTCGATCACATTAAATGAATTCTCCGTAGAGTCTAAAAGAAAAGTATTTTATGATAAATGAGTTTTATTTATATATAACTAGCTGTTGCCCGCAGCTTCGCCCGCGTTTACTTAGATTTACAGCCGTTCGGATTGGTGATGATTATTTTTATGGCCAAAGTTACGCCTTATAACATCAGCTATCTGCCAGTGAAGGTCTCGTCAAAATTGGCTTAGCCGTTTTATAGATTAACCGGAACAAACAGACAGACAAAAAAAAAGATTTTTTTAATTTAAGTACCGTATATTATTTCATAGCTTTTACCCGCGACTTCGTCCGCATGTAAGAAGTATTTTTTTAAATCTTATGTTTCAAATAATATGGTTGCAATTTACGGGTTCCATACCATCTTTGTGCCAAATTTCAGCTGTTCAGTGGTTTAGGCGTGAAGAAGAGACATACAGACAGACAGACAGAATTACCTTCGCATTTATAATATTAGTAAGGATGAATTATTCTATTAATACATTTTAGATAAATTACTAAAATACGGAAACAGTACGTCATTAAAAACGCGTGCTATACAAAAGTGCGATCCTCATAAGGATCCACATCTTGTAATAGATAGCGTGATCTACATTTTGTGTTAACGCCATCTATTGACACGTCTAAAATACTTATTGTTACACTTATACATCTTATGCCTTGGGTCTCAAACCATCTCCATATCAAATTTCAAACTCAAATCGGTTCAGTGATTTAACAAATACATAATCCTGGCGTTTTAGCTTCACAACTCCCGTTCCCGTGGGATTTTCAGAATAACAACTTTTTTAAGTCCTACGTTACAGCTTGGCAAAAAAGAGTATGGAAAAAATGAGGGCGCCACTTTCACTTAGGTCTCATCATAATATGGAAAATCAGCAAGATTATTTGATCAAATCTTTAAAAATAAATTTGAAATACTAAGCTTTACTCAAAATCTAGTATTTGTTGGCCAAGTATTGTCAACATCATAGGTTTCCATATAGTAAAATATTTAGTCACCACGTCATACTCTTTTTTGCCAAGCTGTAAGTTCCAAAGTATCTTCAAATCAAATTTCACCCAAATCTGTTCAGTAGCTTAGAAGATAGACAGTCCCGAGTTGTTGCCCGCTTAGTTCCCGCTCCCGTGGGATTTTCAGGATAACAACTATTTAATGTCCTACGTAAGGTTTTAAAGCATCTTCATATCAAATTTCACCCAAATCCATTCCGTGGCTTAGAAGATAGACAGTCTTGGGGTTTTACCCGCATATTTCCCGTTCCCATAATATTTTCAGGATAACAACTATTTAATGTCCTACGTTAGATTTCAAAGCATCTTCATATCAAATTTCACCAAAATCTGTTCCATGGTTTAGAAGATAGTCAGTCCCGGGGTTTTACCCGAATAGTTCCCGCTCCCGTGAGATTTTCAGGATAACAACTATTTTAACTCCTACGTTAAGTTCCAAAGTATCTTCATATCAGATTTCACCCAAATCTGTTGCGTGGTTTAGAAGATAGACAGTCCTGAAGTTTTACCCGCATACATAGTTCCCGTTCTCGTGGGATTTTCAGGATAAGAATTATTTTATTTCACCAATTCATGAATAGATGGCACTATTATATAAAGTCCTACGTTAAGTTTCAAAGTATCGACATATCAAATATCACTCAATTTTTTTCCGTGGCTTAGAAGATAGTCAGTCTGGAGGTTTTACCCGCATAGTTTACCGTTCCCGTTGGATTTTCAGGATAGCAACTATTTTATATCCTACGTTAAGTTCCATAGTATCTTTTTATCAAATTTCACCCAAATCTGTTCCGTGGTTTAGAAGATAGACAGTCCTGGGGGCTTACACGCATAGTTCCCGTTCCCGTAGGATTTTCAGGATAACAACTATTTTAAGTCCTACCTTGAGTGCCAAAGTATCTTCATATCAAATTTCACCCAAATCTGTTCGATGGTTCTGAAGATAGACAGTCCCGGGGTTTTACCCGCATAAATCCGTTCCCGTGGGATATCCGGGAAAACTATCCTATGTCCTTTCTCGGGCTCCATACTATCTTTGTGCCAAATTTCATCCAAATCTGTTTAGTGGTTTAGTAGTGAAGAAGAGGCAGACAGACAGACAGACAGACAGACAGAGTTACTTTCGCATTTATAATATTAGTAAGGAGTAAGGATTGTTATAGTACATAGTTGTTTCCCGCTGTTTCTCACGTTCCAAAATTGAAAAACTAAAAATAGAACATCTATAGCTGTATGTTGATTTTTTTTATTATTTCCAGGTCGGCAACTATTCCAATAAAACGGGCGACCATACAGCCGACACTGCGCTAAAGGAGCTTTTGAAAACCGACGCTGATACAGACATCTTAACTTATGGCCGAAGAAAATCAAACTACCGAAGGTCATTCATAAAGTAAATACGTATATCTAACGCTTGACCTTGTTTACTAACAGAAAAGACAATTTTTTAAGTTGCCTGGCCGATGTGAATCTATATCAAAATTCATAGTTGATTAAAGTCTTCAATGAACGTGGAACAAAATAGTAAATACCCGTGTGCTGCATGAAGCCGTCATGCCATTTGGGGTCGAGGTGTTACAACAGTCAATTTTACTGCTAATACGTGCCAATAGATGGTTCACATCAAAATATATAATATATCTCTAGCCATCTATACTTTTTTTCGATTACATTAAGAATATGGAAGAGCAAACAACGGATTAAAAAATACCGTTCCTTTTTTTTATTTAACGCCCGGAAATGCTCTGAGGCATCCCGCGGGGGAGTGGGTCTCCCCACGCGGGTATGTGGGACTCGCTGCGTCCGAAAGCTGGTAAGTGGATACAGCTCTACCCACTAAAACCCGGCGAGTGCCACCAATGCCGCCTTTGGTAAGGTGCCCCGGATCTAATAAACAAATAGGGCACCTCGACGGCTATTCAGCCCCTAAGGGACCGACGCCACCTGCACAGAGGGGTTGTCCCGAACAGTTGTCCAGAACAACCCTTCCCAACGTTGGGACAGTGCAATGGGTGAGGTTTCCGTCCTCGCCCCTTGCCCCCTGCTCTTTTATCCCCTCTTCTTATAAGAGGGGTACAAAGAGCCCCCTCTGCTCAAATAGCTTCGCCCAAGGTGCAGCGGCTCACCTTAGGCTACTGAGCCCCACCGCCACGTTAAGGCCTGAACCATGGTGGGGAAAAATATCGTTCCTGAAAAATAATGAGTCGATACATTGTTAGCTGTTACCAGCAGCTTTGCCTCGTTAACTTACAGTTACAGCAGTTTCCGTGCTGACGATGATCATTTTTATGCCCCATATCACTCAGTAATAAGTGGCATTAAAAGGTTTTATGAAATCGGATGAGTTGGCTCTAAAGATGACTTCTTTTATCCAAAGACAAACGGTGCCTCTTTGTAACAATGATATAGTATAGACACATAACATCTCTATAATAAAATACTCATCGTCGTCAACCATTTTGCCCACTGCTGAGCCTAGGCCTCCCTCTTTTACCAATCTCTTCGGTCCATGTTATCTCTCTCGCCCATGATTCGCCCACCAGCTATATCTACTCCATTTTTTTATTTTTTTATATACTTAATTTATATTTTTATATTTTTACTAGGAAATAGATGTGAGCTAACGATATTAATATTATTTCAGCGGTGACTTGTGTGCTGACGACGAGATAATAGGAAGCCTGGTTCGAGCCACCTCCAAACGTCGCCCGATCACCCGTGACAAAAGGAAAAATCGACTATCAGATAAGAAAAGTCGTAAGTATATCACTATTGTTTACTTTGTTAGTACATATATTAATTTATATTAGTATTATTACTATAGTATTATTTATTATAGTACATTATTTTCTAATTAGTTTTATAAGATAAATGCGCTGATTGGTACAATATATTTAATTATTCAAATGTGGCTGGCGACATTTACAATTTTAGTTTTAAAAATATTTTTAAATTTTATTGCAATGCGAAGTATTACTTACCTACTGCACAAGAGATTTATTACATTCGTTATTATTTATACATAAACTATTTTATAATTCATATGTAATTAATGATTACATAATAATCACACACATGTATAATAGACGTAATTAATTAAACATACTTATTACAGTTAACAGAACACTAAATGGAAGTGAATCTTGGCCGTGCAAAGAAAGCAGTGACGGGTAAGTTAAATAAAGTATATCGATATAATTATTATAATACTGCTTTTCAAAAAACGGGCACTTAAGGTAATATACGATCTAAGGTCGATCATAATAATTCATAAGGTTAATTTCTAATTTAATTATTTAACGTACTCTGAATATATATATATAAGTATAATCTTGTAATATTTTTTTTAATAAAACCAATATACATATAATTATAGACCTCAGATGAAGTAAAAAAAGGTAGATAGCGCACTTGGAACAAGAAAGTGAAGCCACTTTTTTAAGTATGTGTGAGTGAATGAAGGGTTGCCATTTTTTAAAATATCCCTTAAAATTGTATATTAATAAAAATAGGTAATAAGTGAATGCGACAGTGAATATTTTTATAAAATACAATATTATTACGAATATGTAGGAGGCGTGTAGGATCACTTTATAAACTGTCTCAATAGATATCTTATTGACACAATTGTTTTATTTATTTATTTATTCCCATGAATGTAGTAAATACATAGGTGATATTTAAAAAAAATAAACAAGTTCTAAACATTCTACCATAACATGGTGTGTGAAAATAAAACTTTACATAAATAAACAATTAATATAAATTAACAGGAATAAATAGTTACAATTAAATAAACTTGATAAATACAACATGTCCTTAAAATCATTGTCAGAGAATAACAGTTTCAAAATAATTGATTATAATAGTAATTAGAAAGTCACATTTTATCAATACACAATTTAAATTAAATACATAATATGTCGTTTTCCATTTAAAAAAAAACCGTGTGAGCCGTCACGGGACGCCTGGCAGATGTGAAACATCGACATTATTTTGTAAAAGTAATATGCATATAATATGTAATATCGTATAGCGTGGCGACGCGTCGCCACGGCATGCGTCGCCACGCCAGAAATCGGTTTTACGTGCGGCTATAGATGTTTCACATCAAAAACATTTAAATTATAAAAACATTTCTCTGCAAGCCACACTGTTACATTTTTTTTAATTTATTAAATGGTAAATCTTTGAATTTATAAATAATTAAATACATAGTCCTGCTGTGGGTACGTGAGTCCCAAAAAAGATACAACATAAGTTATACGAGGTCATTTCGATTCAGTCATTTAGCGATCAAATAATAAAATAATAATTATGTCACCTCTGTACTTAATTATTTTGCTATGGCTTTGCCTGCAATTGACTTACCCACTATTGGGCTATTAGAAATACTAACTTCTGGCAACACTCTTCCGATACGTCATTTCGGGGCAATAATATTATTTATGTTGATTAACCTCAAAATAGTGTTAAAATATCTTAAAAGAATATAGTCTTGTGTTTATTTATTTGTGAAACGATATTTCTTTAGACTCTTTGGTCACTTTTGTATTGTTTTTACACCATTTAATTACACAGAACGGTATTTTTTTGGCAAACTTACTGCACGACGACTCGTAAGATACTAACAAAAATGAGCTTAGTTTTGGTGTATCTGTGTGCGTGAGCGCGTGTATTTACATGAAGGAGCTTAGTTTTGTGGCTTCAGTATTAGCAAAGGCCGTGCGTCATCTACCTTTTTTTACTTCATCTGAGTTATAGACATGTTCAAACAAGAAACGGCCTGCAATAAAGATAAAAAGATTTTGTAGTTTTTAAATTAAATAATGTATGTATAATACTATAAAGAGTGACCTCCTCCTTTTACTAAGCTCACAGCTTGTATTCTTTTGGGCATGTCCACAATATTTTTAATACAATATAAAACGTTGTGAGAAATACTTTTGCAATCAATGTTTTTTACTCCCTGATGTTTTGTGGAGCAGCTTGCACTGATATCACCCTTTTACAACATCCCAGTCATGTTCAATTTATTGAGGTCAAGACTTCGAGCAGGCCAATCTAAATGAACATCGGACACCAACTTCGGGTTTCTGCCACATTGCCAGAGCGGTGAGCGCGAGCATTGTCCATAGAAAGAGTATAATATTCTCACACTCCTCTACATAAAGTCCATTATGTAGAGGAGTGCATTTAATGTTCCATTTTCTTTGAAAACTAACTCCATAGTCAGGAACATTAAATGGAATTAAATGAAAAATTAAATGGAAATGAAATGGAACATTAAATGCACTCCTCTACATAAAGTCCATTATGTAGAGGAGTGCATTTAATGTTCCATTTTCTTTGAAAACTAACTCCATAGTCAGCTTCAAATTAATAGCTGCTAATTGTGCAGATTAGTTGCCCTCCTTTTCCCTATCTCCCAATGGGCCACCGGAAACTCATAAACCGCACGAAACGCGACAACATAGCCGTCACTTGACGCCGGTGTTATGTGAGCGAGACGTACCACTGCATTGCTGCAATGAAGCAATGGCACTACATCTTACAGTTTCATTTTCAAATTCGTTCCCTTTTTTGAAAATTTTGAAATAACAAATATTTTTGACTTTCCAAGCTTAAAGGTTGAACAAGTCGACGGCGCGAACTCTAACAAAATGAACGCTATCTGACCGAACATAGTGCGCGAACATATGTGTTAGAATGAAATGCACAATGATTCATTCCTAAAAAGACTTTATCGAAAAATTATTAAGTATATATTTTCAAAATAAATTTATTTCAACTTTTGAATAACTAAACTATGTCTGTACGGGCTTTATTTTTAAGCTTTCTTGCTCCGTATACTATTTATTTTCGCCCAAAGTTGGGCTAAGATCAGTGTCAAAATACGAAAGTTTAGAAATTTGTATTTTTTAAAGTTATCATTTTTTGACGTGACAACGTCTTATAATTCGATGGAGCCGGCTGCACGAAAGAAAAAACGTGACGTATGCGGCGTTACCTGGCTCTGAGGCGTTCCATTTTCTTATGACATTGTCACGTTCAACTATCGTCAGTAAACCGACTTTACAAACAACCGATTTTTTTTTACGGTTTTGGGTACATAATAGATAACGACGAGATCAATGTATATTATTCTTAGTTTTGGATGTTTAATGTCAAACATTGTAGTAATTATTATTACTGTTGGACATTTGAATGGAAAGATGAGCTACTTGTGTAACCTTAAAGTTTAGAAACGCAGAAAATGATTCCAGGATACTTAAAATAACACGCCAATATCTTCAAAGTAATAAAAGTAATTTCTTATATATTATACATAATTCTTACGTACGTCTGTATGTCACTGAACTCCTCCTAAGTGGCTGGATCGATCTTGATGAATGTTTTTGTGTGTGTTCAAATGGATTCGAAATTATTTAAATTCACAAAAAAAAATGTACAGGACAACGTCTGTCGGTGCCACTAGTTTCTTATAATATTCATTAATATAGAGCAAATAATCTAAAGTGCTCGTTTTATTGCAAAAAGGTTATGCAAAGTAACGCAGGATGATCTACCTCGCATTTAATTACTCTTACATTTTAATATCTCTTTTTTGAACTAACTACCCGATAATGGCTTATTCTTTATACGTAATATTATGTAACAGAAGATTGCACATATTGTAACATTCAGTTTGAGAGTGATAGAGAACTGGGCTGGTGCCAAAGAGTAATATATATTTTATAGGGCTGGTGCCCACTATCACTTCAAAGTGCCTTTTCCTATTCATGTCATTTGAATACAATTCGTTGCTTAAATATAACTTTTTTTTTTCAGATCAAGCGCAGATATCCAGCAAAGATAAATGTTAATACATACTAATGGTACCTACTAATATAGATATGAATAAATGAATCTCTTTACAAAATAAACTAACCATTTTAAGAATAGAAAATGCGATCAATAAGATAATTATGTACCTTAAAAAAAATCTCAACATTTCACTTTAGTTGTATAATAAACTATTTCCAATCTGGTATATTTAAGTTTATAAAAAATGTTTTGCTTGCTTACAATAAATGTATATTATTGATACAAACGACAATAAAAGAGACTACGTAAACACAAATCAACTCTAGTACTGTATAATTGAAAGGGTAAATCCGTGTTAAATCCGCCACTTTTTGAAAACTTGGCAATAAGGTTTTGTTTTGCACCTAGCCGTTGTATACATGTGAATATGCTGAGGAGCATAGACTGCCTACAGGTTATTTAATTATATTATTACTGGCTTCGTATCAATAACAAGTATTCTTTTTATTTATTTATTTTTCAATATATTTCCTTACCATTTGGTATTTCATTTTGCTATTTTATTGTTATTTTTTTCGCCACGGGCAAGCTTTTTTATACTTTCATTAAGTTATCACTTAAAATTATATATTGCATATATTTTCTTCGTTTTCACTGTTTAAAATAAAGTTTATATAATTCACAATGCGTATTAATATAAATATAGTTTTAAGCAAATGGGTAAAAATATAGTCATAGCTAAGCTTTAAATCAAAATCAAAAAAAATATTCATAATAGTACTAATACTGACTAATACAGTATCTTTTTGAACGTCAATTGAATCTACCACCAGTTCCAAGGTAAGCCCACTGAGAAGAACTGGCGAAACAAACTCAGTGGAACTAATCTTTTCAAATAATATATATATTCTATAACTTTAACAACTAATTTTAACATCATATCCTGAAATGCCCGGGAGGAACGCCTTATTCCCAGGGTGTGGTATCATCTATGAAATCTTTTAGTTTATAATATCCTTTACCACATAAACGCTCTTTAACAACTTTTTTGAATTTTTTTATGTAGAGCTTTTGAACGTTTTCTGGGATCCTATTGTAAAAGCGTATACAGTTGCCTTTAAAAGAATTGCTTACTTTTGAAAGTCTAATCACTGGTACATCTAACCTGTGTCTTTACTTGTATCCCTACTATGAATATCACGTTTCTTACAAAATTCATTTATGTTATTCCGGACATACAGTAAATTTTCTAAGATGTATTGAGAGGCGACAGTCAGAATTCCTATTTCTTTAAATTTTTCTCTCAAAGATGATTAGCTAAGCTAAACTTAGTTGACTGTCCTTTTGATATAGATAGATAACAGATTTATTTAGAAACTCATTTAAATAAAATGCGCAAAATAATGCGCAAGATCACATCGAAGGATTTGTCCATTCGAGCAAAATGAGGATATTCGTGAACTTATACATACTTACTTATACATATGAGCCTATATTCATATTTCAATATTTTAATTTTTCTGACGATTTTGAAACACCAATTCACTGCGACGTAACACGATTTTACCCTATAAAATATCTAACGAGCTTATGAAGCTAAAAACAGATAACACGTCGTTTCTATGAATAAAAAATTTAAAAAATATTTTACAAACGCTTGATAAACGTGTTTTGCAATCGTGAATGTTATCAGTTTTCGGCTTTTGCTCATTGAGTTTTTTCAACTTACATTGAATAAAATTTACTATGTATATGTAATGTAGATTATATTTCATAGTAGTCGCACGATTATATTATGAATACTCGTGTCGATCTATCCGATCAACCACTATCTAGTTTCTAGCATAACTAAATATAATAGTAGTCTAAAGCTGCTTGCTATTCACCGAATGATCTAGAATAATTAAAATAGTTCGATGTGATGAAAAGAAGGTGCTGTCTGTATTTTTCTAAATTAACTAAATAAAAGACTTTCTATAATGTATTAAGTGGAAGTTGATTTTATATTGTGTCTGTATTTATTGCATTTTATTGATAATTGTAAATACTATGTAAATGATTATACACTAAAGAAACATGTGTTTTTTTATTTATAATACGTAGGCTTTACGTAGGTAATATTGCAAAAGCCTATTGATATATTTGCCGACAAAATATTTCACATTTTTCTTCTATGGTATTGTGTGGTACTTACTGGTATCTCTGTCATCTTCATGGTAGTCTGCTACTTAGCGATTCTAATGAATATAAAATATTTTACTTTATCCTTCCGACCGCTTCAGCTTTAAATAGTTTTCATTAGAACTTTTTACATCAACATCATCATCATCATTCCGTCCACAGCTAGACATAGGCCATTTCTAATTAACGCCTTGACGTCATCGGAACTTAATGGTACATTGGCCATGGTCTTCAATTAAATATCTGGTTTTCAAGGTTCTGTTCCTAAAATAATTAAAACGGGACCATTATAGGATCACTCTATAGTCAGTCTGTCTGTCTGTCAAACGATCCCTGTGGGTAGGTACTTCCTACTGATGTAGAATCATGAAATTTGGGAAGAGGCTAGGTCTCACAGCATAATATTATGTGGAGGAATAATCTTGGGCGCGTGTGCATGAGTGTGCGTGTTTTTTTTACTGTACCAGTAAGTGTAGGTTGTGTTGCTGTGTTGCCGCCGGCATGACGATACAAGATCCCGCTAGAACAAGCTACACGACCACTGAAGAGTGAAGAGGAAGACTGGTCAATGGAATCATGTGAAGTTTGCCATGTGATAAAATTACATAAATATTTGGCTACTTTTTCAGGTAACGCCTGTTCTTTTTGAAATAATAAATTAGTCAGCTAATGAATACCTACATAAAAAGAATCCCTTAGATGATTTATTGATTCACGCTACTCCGAAATGAAATTGTATTTTGTCAGTGGTCACTCAGGCAGCAATTTCTCAAATCTGTAACAATCTGATAGTAGAATGAAAGTATTCGGCTTTTATCATGATGTTTCTTATTATCTGCGATATATACACATTTTTTTGTGACTCACCACAAATTAACAATAAATTATAGATAGGTTTGTATGTACTAGTATCTATTTATTATTATTTATTTGCATCTTTTATTTTTACCACTTTGTTCCAGAGTACGAAAATGGAATATTCTGACCATTTTAGGCCAGGTATATGAGGTAAGTATAGATATAAGAATCAATAATGAAGTCGTAACTTGAGTAGAATTTATGAATTTGATAAATATAATGTAATATCGTCATTCAGCATAAATAGAAATTGACAGTGTAGACCAGTGCAATTTTATGCGAATTTTGTAATTCTTTATGAGAATAAATTTCTTTAAACTGAATTTATTCTTTGTCATGCGATCCATGACACAGAATAAATTGTCATGGACAAAAGACAGGACCCTATTAAATTTAGATAAAAACATTTTACAAAAAATTAAAACCGACTTCAAAAATACTAAACTAAAAAGTTATAAAATAACAGTTTCTTTAATTTTTGTGCTTACAACATATAATCAACTTAATCTTCTACTAATGTACAAACTTTGCGTTTACCACGTCATTATAGTTACTTTTGGAGTCGGTGTCAGCCAAGGTAGGTAGGTAATGTACAGCAACAAATACGACACCGACTCCAAAAGTAACTATAATGACGTGGTAAACGCAAAGTTTGTACATTAGTAGAAGATTAAGTTGATTATATGTTGTAAGCACAAAAATTAAAGAAACTGTTATTTTATAACTTTTTAGTTTAGTATTTTTGAAGTCGGTTTTAATTTTTTGTAAAATGTTTTTATTTCTTAATTTTTAGTGATTCCGAAATTCGTCGTCTTGGCGTTCATTGAAGGAGGCATGTTCAGCAGTGGATGGATAAATGATGATGATGATGATGATGATGATGGTGATGATGGTGATGATGATGATGATTACGATGACCGCGACATACTATGGTGTGCTACCAAAGCATCCTATACAATTGTTAGACTTTACATCGACACGTAATAAAATTATCATATCATCAAGATAAACAAAACCAACCAAATAGGCATTATTGGGAATAACTAAAAAACGGCTTGTCAGATCTTAATAAAATTAATATGGGACCAAATTGGAAACACCAGCTTTCAAACAAAAAAATAACCATCGAAATCCATTCACAAACGGCGGAGATATCGTGTCACATACATACAAAAAAAAAAAAAAAAAAAAAAAAAAAAACATACAGACGAATTGAGAACCTCCTTTTTTTTTGAAGTCGGTTAAAAATTGAGTACTTATACTGTTTTACCGTGTGACGATTTGTAAAGTTGGCAGCACATAATATGTGTAAATATATTAATTAGGTCTTTACCTATGAAATTGCCGTTATGTATGAAAAAAATTAAACGAATTTTTTTATGTATTTTTTATTTCTATTAATCGAAGTAATCACACATGCAATCAATGCATCTTTGCCAACGCAGTGGCAGTTTATTGATTCCCTTCTTAAAGAAATCAGCTGGACGGGAGGCAACAAATTCTTCAAAGGCATTTTGTACTGCCTCTCGGGTATTGAATTTTTTTCCCGCCAAGAAGTTATCCAAATTCTGGAAAAAGTAGTACTCCGTAGGCGCAAGGTCTGGTGAGTAGGGCAGATGACGGAGAGCTTCCAACCCCAGTTCTTGCAACTTGGAGACCGTCTGCTGTGCAGTATGAGGTCGCGCGTTGTCGTGCAGGAGCAGCGGAGACGAGCGATTGACCAATGCTGGTTGGAGATGTGCCAGCTTCTCCATCATTGTGTTCAGTTCTTCACAGTACACATCTGCAGTAATGCATGTTTGGTAAGAAGCTGTGATGAATCACACTGGCGTTAGACCATCAAACAGTGACCATCACTTTTCTAGGGACAAGTTTTCGTTTAGGGCTTTGTTTAGGTGCTGAACCAGGATTCAACCAACTTGCTGAGCGCTTGCGGTTATCAAACAGAATCCATTTTTTATCGCAGGTAACAATGCGGTTAAAAAATCCTTCATTTGTGTGTCTGTTGAGCAGTGCAAGGCACGCCTCGACGCGTTACTTCGCGCTGGCGATCATTGAGTTCGTGGGGCACCCATTTGTCAAGCTTTTTTACCTTGCCAATTTGACACAAATGGACCAATATTGTTTTGACGCTTACGTCGAAAGCTGCTGCTAATCAGCTTCTACAATCGCCTTTAATTCGTCATTGTTGACCAAAGGCTTCGGACGACCGCGAGGTTCATTTTTCGAAATTTCCAGAATGGAAGCGAGCAAACATATGACAGGTGGTGCGTTGGTTTGTAGTGTAGCTCCGTAAATGTCGTTGATGTTGAGTGCCGCTTGTGCCGCGTTGCTGCAACGATAGTAGTTAGGAACTCATATTCCATAATTACTCGAATTTTTAACGAACCCATGATGACTAATCATGGTAGCATTTAAAACTTTAGACCAAGTTATGGAAGGAGACAAGGAGAATCATTTCTGTGTAATGAAAAATGCTCGTAAAACTATTCAAGTCTGGTCAATTCAACTGGTCATATCGTAGTTTTTCCATTATTTTGAGGCATAATAAAATGACTAATTTATAAAATTCACACTAATAAATAAACAGGGACCGCCATATTTATTTTTATCTACTAATTTAACTGAGTAGTTTTTTTTATTTTTTATCTATGGAGGGTAGAGGTAAGGAGAGTCATCCCTCTACCCTCCATACCCTTCAAATTGTATTCCAAAATAGTTTTAGTAGTGATTATACTCCAATATTGGAGTAGTTATAATATGTTTATATAAATATAATTTTATTTATTAACAATTAGAAGTGAAAAGTCAAAGTTAAATTTTATTTGTTATATTATGTAATATATATTGTTGTTGTTGTATAGTTAAAAACTATTGAAACTAAAAGTAATAATAACAACAACAACAACGATAATAATAATAATAAAAATAATAATAAGAAGAAGAAGATTTCTTGACGTAGACGAGGAAAGCCAGTCAGTCTTTTAAATACACCCCAAGGGTATTTACTTGGTTTTACCCGTAAATACCATTTAATTACCAGCCTCAAAAGGGTTGAGGAAATATAACAAAAACAAAAATAATAATAATAATAATAATAATAACAGTAATAATAATCAGATAGAACGCTTCCCACAATAGATATAAATAAATATGGCGGTCCCTGCTGTGACGTCATATACTTTCGCGCATGCGCAATAACAATTACGTATTCAAAATTAATTTCACAAAAAATTAATTAAAAATAGAAAAACAATCGGACAAATAAAAATATTGATCGGACAGTCAATAAAAAGTAATTACCCATCAAATGAAAAAAAAAATCGATTTGATAAAGAAAGTGCTATCTTGCAAGTAAAAATTTGTTTAATTGTTTATAAATAAACAATTATCGGACAAATAAACAATAATTACATCGGACATTGACGGACAAACGACGGACAATCAGATTATTTAAATAAAAGTTTAAAAAAATATATTTTTTGGTGCCAAATTCAGGGAGGTAAGCCGAAGCCTTTAGGGTGGGAAATATCCTTTGAAATACCTTATATATTTCCAACCACAAATGCTATGGAGATTGGAGAGGCCCTATTCTATATTTTAAAGATACATTATCAATGCATATACAGCTTGGCAAAAAAGAGTATGACGTGGTGACAGATGGAACTAAATATTTTACTAAATGGAAACCTATGATGTTGACAATACTTGGCCGACAAATACTTGATTTTGAGTAAAGCTTAGTGTTTCACATTTATTTTTAACGATTTGATTGAATTAACTTGCCGATTTTCCATATTATGATGAGACCTAAGTGAAAGTGGCGCCCTCATTTTTTCCATACTCTTTTTTGCCAAGCTGTAGGTATGTGTATAAAATCGACATATAAACGTGAAATATCATGTAGTCTCCTTATAACGATGCAATTACTGAATACGTCTTATGAGGTAATGTATTATTATTATATATTTTGTTTTTTTGAATTTCAACATTTTTTTAGAAAAAAAAACATAAAAAAAATGTGTTAAATTTGCTTGAACGTGGCTGGTGCCGCCATACTATGTTAGTGTTTTGTGGTATAAAGAATTAAAGATCATTGGTAGATGCGCTGTCGCCTGTCAGTCGGTATTCGCTTGAGATGTTTTTATAATTTTTGTCGCAAAATACGTATATATAGAAGTTTTCGTTTGGTGTTAAAGCTTGGCATAAAGACTATTATTATTACTATAAAACATACATGATGATTCTTGGCGGGAATTCGAAAAAGCGCGGTTGCAATTTTTTTCAAAATTGTATTTTAAATTTATTAGAACATATTTTCCATACAAATAACAATTAAAATAGACAAATTATATTTTATAAATAATATATAAATAATAAAAATGGACGGAAACGAGGAGGACGGGGATAACCCGCCCTCCTCCAAAAAGAGACCACGGCGGCTCGAAAATCTCCGGGATGGTTCTGGCGATGTTCCTGGTGCTGGCGGCGGAGGTGGTGAGAATGACTCTTATTTACCATATCGCAAGCCTAACTACAAAAGACTGTACCCAGAAAATTCAATTAATACAGAATTTAAGGTTTTTATTGAAAGCAGAAACATAAATGAAAAATTGGGAAATAAAAGTCCAATTTATTTAAACAATATATTTTCGAATGTTAAAGGTGTGGTGGCAATAAGGCGTATTAACGCCAATAAAATTGTGGTGATTTTTAAACAGCATAATACGGCCAACAATTTTATAAACAATATTAATTTTCTTGACAGACATGAAATGAAAGCTTATATTCCAACAACTCAAATTGAAAAAACTGGTATCATACGATTTGTACCTGCAAATATAACAAATAAGGAATTATTTACAAAATTAACATCTACATATGAAATTATTGCAGTTAGGAGATTCATAAGAAAAGTTGGTCATGAACTGATACCAACACAAACTGTTAGCATCACATTTTTGTCGAACTCTTTACCCGAGAATGTACAATATGATTTATTTTCATACAGAGTTTTCGAATATATCGCTCCTCTACAACAATGTTACAAATGTTTCAAATTTAACCACTCCGCAAAAACATGTAATGGCAAACAGCGTTGCTCAATTTGTTCAGGTGAACATTATTTTAAAGAATGTAGTAAACCAGAAGAGATCTGCTGCATAAATTGCAGTGGACCTCATTTGGCTATATCTAAACAATGTCCTATTAAAAGTAAGAAAATTCTAGAAAAGAAAAACAAAATTACATATGCAAGCGTTGCTATTACCAAAGAGAATATGGACTTCCCTCCTCTGCCATCACGAGCCATTCCTGTAAATAATGCACAGAAAAATGTAAATAATGTACAGAAACTTGTAAATAAATCTGTAAATATTAAGACTGTCCCACAGACTGTAAATATTAGTGATATTAAATCACAAATAATTGGTAACAGTGATGTACTTATGGCCCTAGTACAGACACTGGTTCAATTAGGTAATAAGACTGATAATGAGCCAATTACAACAACATTTATTAAAGATGTATTAATTAAAAATCTGTCAACATAATGGATACACAATCTTATAAAACACCCTCTCTAAGTATTGCGCAATTCAATGTTCAAGGTGCAAATCATAAAAAACCTCTACTTACAAAATTCTTGAACGAAAAATATATTGATATTTGTCTATTAAATGAGACATGGTTAAAAGACCATCAAACATTTCATATTTCTGGCTATAATTTTTACAATAAAAATTCTAAAAACACTTGTAATGGTGTTGGAATATTAATTAAGCCATATTTGAAACATAATGTTATAAATACTACTTTTTATGAAGATATACAAACAATAGCCATAAGTGTATGTACAGGGAATACTACTTTGTCTATTCTCTGTGTGTACTGTCCTCCATCCAGTGGACACATAAGAATGAATAGATTGCGCAATATTATAAGAGATTTACCAAAACCTGTATTTGTAAGTGGTGATTTCAATGCACATCATATTGCTTTTGGATGTCTGTCTACTAAAAGTCGAGGCCAAAACTTGTACGATATAATTGATGAATGCGATTTATACATATTAAATAATGGTAGCTTCACTACAGTAAATTATCCCACGCGCAATCCCTCAGCAATAGATGTAAGTTTTATTAGTCCACATTTGGCCCCACTTTGTGAATGGTCAGTGCATGATGATGCTTTGGGTAGCTATCATTATCCAACCATCACAAGCATTAGGATATGCATTGAAAGATACACAATTAATAAACATGTTGACAGATTTTTATACAATAGAACAGATTGGACTAAATATAGTCAATTAGCTAATTCAATATTTCATGACATGATGGTTAGTGAAGAGAACCCAATAAAATCTTATGATGAGTTTTGTAATCGGCTTGATAAACTTAAACAAATCGTGGTTCCTAGATTCACAAGGACTAACATTAGGAATAGACCACCAGCTCCCTGGTGGAACAGTATTTGTGAACAAGCAGTCATTAAATCTTATGAAGCACTGAAACTTTACAGAAACGATCCAACAATACATAATTACATAAACTATAAAAGATTAGATGCTTTAAAAAAGCGAACTATAAAGGAACAAAAAAGAATCAGTTGGAATAGTTTTTGTAACAGTTTCAATAGAACTACCCCTATTAGTAAAATATGGAATCTCATTAAAAGATTTAAGGGTATCAGAGCTGGTAATAAGTCATATAGGGATGAATTTGTACAACCACTTTTAGACAAATTATCAGATTGTACTAATTTAGTTGACCTAGATTCATTAGACAATTATTTTAATATTAACAATGAAAATCCTCAATCAAGATTTTTAATGGAACCTTTTTCATGGAATGAATTTTTAATGAGTATACAATCTAGGAGGAATACTTGTCCTGGTTTAGATGATTTTCCATATTTATTAATAAAATATTTACCTGAATCTATACAAAAGTTATTTTTAAATATTCTCAATAGTCTCTGGCATAAAAAATTAATACCAATTTCATGGAAAACGCAATGTGTAATACCTATACTTAAACCAAATAAATCACCTGAACAGGCTAGTTCCTATCGTCCAATTTCACTATCATCATGTCTTGGAAAGATTTTTGAAAACATGGTGAAGTTTCGCCTTGACTGGTATGCAGAGTCTAGGAGTATTATCCCTCATGTCCAATATGGTTTCCGTAGAGGAAAAAGCTGTGCTGACAGTTTCATGTCCCTCATATATGATCTGAAAAATGCAAAAAACAATAAATTACACACAGTTTGTGTATTTCTAGATGTACAAAGCGCATTTGATAGTGTGGATCCTGGTATACTGGTGAAGGTACTGAGTGAGGCAAGTGTACCTGGACAATTGTGTAAATGGATTTATGATTTCCTTAATAACAGAATATTATATGTTAGGCACAACAATATATTGAATGGACCTAGAATTGTGTCAAAGGGTACTATACAAGGTGCAACACTGTCGCCTTTGCTATATAACTTGTATACTTGTGAGATATGTAAATATGTAAATACTAAAAATGTAAATATACTTCAATTCGCAGATGATTTAGTGTTGTATAGTTCAGATGTAAATTTGACATTAGCCATCGAAAATGTTAACACCAGTTTAGGGCAGTTGTGCAACTATTATCAACACAGATTAAATTTGAAAATAAATGCTGCCAAAAGCAGTGTCATGATATTTGGAAAAGACACACCAATAATTGATGTTGCTTATAATGGTGACGTTATACAAAGAGTAACCTCACACAAATTCTTGGGTATTATTATTGACCAAAAACTATCATTTGAAGAACATATTAAATATATATCTAGAAATGCATTAAACGGTGTTAATATTTTAAGATGTCTAGCAGGTAATGCATGGGGTGCAGATCCTAAAATACTGTCAGTATTATATAAAACAATAGTAAGAAGTCATTTTGACTACAGTTCTTTAGCTTATTTAAATAGCACTCATACACAAAAATTAGATGTTTTACAGAACAGGGCTTTGAGGATCATATCAGGGGCAATGTGTTCAACTCCCATAAGGGCCATGGAAGTCGAAACAAATATTATGCCATTGATATTGAGAAGACTTATGCTTGCAGAAAGATACTGCCTGAAACTATTTTCATCAAATAATTTCCAAATTATAAATAAAATCATTCCTCACCTAATCCATATTGTAGGTCCATTGACTTCATCTAAGGATCTTCTGAAAGGTACATCTCCAACTCTGTCCCGAATTTATCTAAAAATACAATCCCATTATTCGAACATAAGAAAACATTTTCATTGGCCATGTTATAATCATTCATACAATAGTATTATACATCCTATTATGATTTTATCCAAGTCAATTGATAACAATTCAGACTTTTTATCATTCTTAGAAGAAAATAAAGAATATTATACAATCTATACAGATGGCAGTAAAAGTGATGAATATGTGAGAAGTGCAGTATATGATCCCCAAAAAAATGTTGCTCAAAGCTTTGTTCTAAATAAACAGTGTTCCATTTTTACAGCAGAGGCATATGCAGTTTTTGAAGCTATAAAAGCAATTAGTTACGTAAGCAATTATAAATATTTTCTAATAATAACAGACTCTTTAAGTCTACTAAATAGTCTTAAATATGTAAATTTTCATTTTAAAACTAATTATATTCTTTATTTTATTAAAGATTTTGTCTGGCGTTTGCATAACAAAGGAATAACAATTGCCTTTATGTGGGTTCCCTCACACAAAGGTATTTCTGGTAATGAAATAGCAGACAAAACTGCATATAAAGGGGTCAATGCTCTTGACGTCAAAAATGTGGTGCATGTTCCTATGACCGACTATTATTACAATGTTAATATCTCAATAAAAAAATTGTGGCTAGATTTCTGGAAAGAGGATCAAAAACATAAAGGAAAATGGTACGGAAGTATTCAAGAGAATTTACCGAGAAAACCCTGGTATGATGAGTTGGATATAGCTAGCCGTGAGTACATCACCACAATCAACAGATTAAGATTTGGCCATAACACTGCTCCCTCACACCTAGCAAGACTCAAGATAATAAATAATAATATTTGTACTTTCTGTAACAACGGGATCGCCGACATTGACCACATTTTCTTCAAGTGTCAAAATCCAATGTTTATTTTCCAAAGACTAATAATGGCAAGCGAAATAATAGAATTTAGTGATACCTCCCGCCGCCACTTGTGTGATTTGCTGAAAAACAAAAAGTGTTATAGTGCATTATATAAATACATAAAAAATACCGTAGTGAAAATTTAATTATGTAATAGAATAAAATAAAATCAGTGAAGTGTAATTGATACATTAAAGGATAAAAGTTTGTGCCCTAAAATCTGACTTGGCTTAAAGGTCTCGTAACCAGGCCATAAAATATTATTAAAAAAAAAAAAAAAACATACATGATACAGGAATGCACTACGTTCTACTTGCTCTGTGGCCGGTGGCGTCTCAGTTCAGTGATCTGTCATCTATGGGCGTGAGCCGTTAGTCGTGCATTAACCGAATGTATTTCTAGTTTCTAGTTTCTACTGTCTACAGTTTTGAGTTTGTACTTTGTGACACTTTGTGTATTAAGTTCCGATTCAAATACATATTTATCTATGTACTGAGTTTAAATTAAAAGTTGATTTTCCTTGTGAATCTCTATCAGATACTATAAGGTATAGCTATAATATTAATAAAATTATGTTGAGATTCCCGTAGTTCATTGTTTTAATTACTTAATACCTATTGAAATTTTGTATTACTATATTACCACGCCCTAAAATTTGGTTTACTTTGCAAAGTTATTTCTATTCTCAGTTATGAATTAATTATTCATAACTGCACGAGTTCTTAACCATAAAAAATACTTGACTTGTATTATTTCTTTCGGCAGGTTCATATAAGACAATGTCAGCTTACGAACCTCATCCTTACTTTGCAGAGAATGAAACATATTACAAAACTATAAATCCTATACTATCGAAAATCGGAGATTTTACCCCATTCTACATTGCAATAGCTATTTGCTCTGTTATTTTGGGATTTATCATAATCCTAAACATTGTTTGTTGTTGTTCAAGATATTCAGACTACTGGCTGGATAGACACACAGGTTTGTTTATATTCCTCATCAGTATGAACACTGACCTAATCAGTATTAGGTCAGTGTTCAGTGTTCTCATACCGTTAAGTAGAATAATCAAATTCTCATTAAAATATGATATATGTTCTTCTTTTTTCACTAAAATATATAATTATCATCATAAATTATTATTTCAAGCAAATATTTTGTCTTGTTGATCAGCAACAAAATCTATACTTTTCATAAAACACTAAATAGAGTTTAGGTCCTAGGTGTTCGGAACAGGTTTAATTTATAACTTTTATAACTATGTGTAGTCTTAGTCAGCATAATAATGGTGCTTTGGAATAGAAATGCTATGAACATTTAGAATGCAATGTGCATAAGTTAAGGATTCATACGAAATGCAAATCTTCAACAACCTTCAATATATGACAGCTAAGATGAGAACAATCTGGCAATGATAACGCTATTGAAACCAGCAAAATCATATGTAATAAAATATTTTTGCTCTCCAACAGGAAACCGTTGGCTTGTTTCAATTTGGTCAGCAACTCCACACAAACAACCACCTCTTGATTTTACTGAACTCGAAAGTCAAGTTACACAGGTTCAATACATTCACCCTTACCACAGTGAACAATATCAAGAGGTGAGACTCACTGAAGCGCCTTCATCAATTTCTCGACAACCTTTAACAGCTTCACAAGAATTTCTGGAATTGCACAAGAGAGAAAGTGATATTTAAAATGTCTTTTTCAATGATGTACCCAGCTATAGCGATTCTTGCTATGTTTGTTTTATTTGTAATTAAGATTATACTTACTTATGGATCACGACTGTGCAAGCTTAGGCACAACACATTTGCTGAACAAGGGTATTGGAATCAGGAGGAGGCTTATGAGCAAAAAGTGTCCTATGCTTAAGTAGAATGACCTGATACTGCCAACAATCATGATATAGTAATCAATTCCGTCCTTAATTGTCTTATTAACTATGTAGCTTTAAGATTTTATATGATTTACATTTAAATCTAAGATTAATACTATCTTTATCATTCATATTTAATTGATAAGCAATTGTTTCTTTTTGTTACATACATATTCAATAATGTCAATGAAATGTTGAAACTTTTTATAAAGAATAACTATGATGTTGGTGACTTTATAAACTTACCTATTGTGACTATATATGTCTTTGCATATTGTATACTTCTTTCTACATAAATACTGGTTAATCATGAGATTATACATTTTACATTTATTTCTTTACATTTTTTAAATATCTAAAATTACTAATTTTATTTTATAGGATTAAGTAACATTTTAAATGCATTTTACAATTTTTATGTGAAAATTATATTCTGTTCTAATATGTACCATTTTTTATTAATTTTATATTATAGTGCACCCAGAAACTGCACAAATAGTGCTTCATACAATATTGAACATACTTGCAGATCCTATTAACTTGCACAAAAACTAAAAACTTTTTTTTTTCGATGGATCCATGCTAATGGCCCAAAGGCCCTAATACTACATTGGATTAGTGTGAGCCCATTTGGCTCACTTTTGGTTTATAAAGGTGGGAGGTTGCCCCCCGCCAACCGTGCAGTCTGCGACCACACGGCCTCCTGGCGTTGGTTGTGATACTAAAAACAAAACTAAATTGCATTTATATTATAGTTTAATAACTATTCTAAATTATATCTTATATAATGGAACTTTTTGTTATTTTTAAGGACAATAATTATACAAGTAAAAATTCTTTTTAAATCTTTAAAATATGAAAGTCATTTAAATTGTTAATACAATATATATAACAATTTTAACTATAATTACATAATATCTGATCCTGAATTCAGTATAAGATGTCATAATGATAACTTAGTATTATGTTTTAATATACTCAAACTTATAAATATATGATGCTACCATGTGAAGATACAGTTCGAGCAATACAATAGAAAAACGTGACTGATATATTTTATTGGTATTTCGATATGAATATTAAAGAACCCAAATGTACACAAATCTAATTATGATAAAAATAGAAGAGGAAAAAAAATATAATCTTAAAATTGTTTCAACACCTCTGTTCTGTTTGGATTCTGGATACTGCACATATTTGTAATGTGATGAAACGTGAATTGGGATCTGTTTACGGTATTAATATCTATATGTAGTTTAAAGGAAATATCATAAATAAAACAACTTTTTTTATTAAAACACTTGTTTTATTACATTAATTAGACCACTCCATAAACAATTTATAAAAATTATGTAATGGGCTATTCACATATTTGTAAAAGTACGTAGATACTTTATTTTTTCCGAAAATTACCTCTGATATGATGCTGCCTTTTTAATAATTAAACAATTTATTGCTGTAACTAGCGCTTGTACTCATTTGGTATTGCTCGTCAAATTCTTTCAAACAAACAGTTTGAGGTTTGTACTTAAATTTATAAAACGTTAATTTGAACTTGAATATTTAGAATCTACATTAAATTATACTATCATTACAAAGATTATATATTGACATACATGTAATGGAATAAAACTATTAGAGACTGACTTGCGGATTACCGACAAGCTATTTTTTTAATGATACACGTACATTTTTATGACATCTTTTAAATGTGAATGGTTTTAAGTTTCCACAATGCACATTCCTTAAGCTAATAGAGGCTGTAGCATATACTAGCTAGGTGAATAATGTAAGCCACACCCGCTACAATCTACAGGAGTGGTTACCTGTACAGGTTTGCCAGCACAGGTTAAGCGGACATCAGTAAGTACAAAAATATGCACAGGTCTATTTTCACTGACGTTCCGGAGAGGTCTACCAGGTAGACCTCTGATGTCACCCATAACGTGTGTGACTTACATAACTACTATTACAACTAAGATTACCCATACTTAAGTCTAGTTATAACATTTAACTTGATAAAATAAGCAAACGAAAATAACCACAAAATGTCAGTGAGATATTCATATACCTTACTCTTATAATTTTCTTTGTTTTTTCACGTTGAAATTATAATGATTTCAAACTTGCGCATGAGAATTGTTCGGTACTGCTTTAAAGCAAAGAATTATTTGTAACAATATAGTAATTATAATAGGTGTATAACTAATCCATCCAATCATGAAACAGTATGAAAACACACAAGGGATAAAAAGAAATATGACACAAAAGAAAAAAATCTAATACCAATGAAATTCAAACAATAAGTTATGATTGTTTGAATTTATATATGTTACAATAAAGAGGATACAGAAATACTAAATAATATTCGTACAATAAAATCGAATTACGACCACATCAATCTAGTGTTCTCTGCAGGGGCATTAAGTGAAACGAGTATGTATTTACAATATAAAAAACTACGACACATTAGCAATACAATTTTTTGACGTGATAACGTCTTACAAATTGATGAACACCGACAGCGCGCACGAAAAAGCGTCTCGTTCCGCCTGAGCCTGTCAAACGATAGAGGCCCAACCGTTGGCTTAGAAACTATTATATTAAATTAGAACAAATGTTGAATACGCGACGTGTTTTGTGTTTTTGTGTTTATTAGAATTAATTTAATAAGATGTAATTGCTTTCCTCCATAATTTTCAGTCTAATTTAATTTTGTTCACTTCAATAAACTGTTTCTCAAAACAGTGGCAAAAAGGTAATTAATTTTTCATCAATGTTTCTATACGACGTTATCACGTAAAACTATCGTCCGTAAACCAACTTTGCAGACAACCAATTTTTTTTACAACAATTGCAATTTAAAATTCATCCATGTTTGTTACCATTCGTAAAATTATATATTATAATGAAAGATTGTCTAAAAACCAAGACAAATTATACGTTAATAAAGATTACATACAGGTCGCGCTACGTAAAAAGCGCTGATCGATTTCAAATTTAATTTAGCCTGCTCTGCAAATTCGTACACTCAGTAATACCAAATATTTAACAAATGGAAAATCTGCTAATTTTATGAGCAAGAGCTTCTTAGGTAACGCGACCTGCCTTTCTGTTGTTAGTCCTAAAACTACGTTGAGTAAAATATACAACGCTTCTAAGAGTATATGTGGTGGAAGTCCTGTATCATTACTGTATAAAATCAGTCTATAGTTTTTTTATGTATATATAAAAACAAGTTTATCAGTATATAAACTATTGCAGTCCAAAAATGAACCCATTATTTTAAACTGACTAATCGTATACTGGTGAGGTAACTTGTAAAATCAACCTTATTATTCAATTGTCGTCTATAAATGTTGGATTGTTTGTTTATTTTTATATCGATGTCTCCTCAGCGTATAGAAAATTACATTTATATAGACTCAGTAAAATTAAGGCATCGGTATCAAATTGATGATAAAGTATTTTACTTGAATATTGAAAAACTTCTCTCTACGTCCATACCATTTGCCTATGAAATAAAGATATTTTTGATTTGATATGATATATTAAATAGGTAAATAATACTTGGGGAGCCATCGATATGTAATATGGTTAAACACATTAAAAGGAATGTAATTAGTTTTATCGTTTCATATTGCCTATTTTACATCGTAAAATAATGTTTATTATTCTATCTATTTCATGTGACGATGAAAATTATGGTAAAAATGTACGCAGGCTTGTCTTATTCAAGTTTCCTGTACGGGATGATTGGAATTATCAATTAAAACATTTAAAATAAAGTAAAACATCAAGATACGAACATTTAGATAAATATTTTTACAGCTAATAAGCTTGCTCTACATGGAATAAAAACAATCAATATTTCGAAAGTGCATTGCTCTTAATTTGATTAATCGATAAATTCTACCAATAGATATTACTCATATTTAAATTTAAATTTTCAACTTAGATCATGGTATTAGATTACACATTTCATTAGGTTTTTAGTGGAAAACGGGAAGGCCACTCCCATTAGATTAAAGTTAATAAGATTTCATCATTTTTTTTTTAGCAAATGCCCAGAAATTGCCTACTATTATTGTATTAAAGTGGCTATTAATTTAGAGCATTTACGCTCCATAATGTCGGTTTTAAAAAGTCGATTGTTTTGTATCAAAGTCTAAGCTGATATTAGATTTCAGAGTAGACAAAATTTATATAGTCTTTAAATGTCTGAAGTCTGAACTATCAACAAAACTAGATTTTTCTCTGCAAGTCAAAAATGTAATGTCTCCAAAACAAGAGTCCTAATTTTAATTAAAAAAGAGCGCTGCAAACCTAATGCGATCGCAACCAATTTACCTATTCATACGTTTATAAAATTATAGTATGCAGACGATTTTACAGAATAAAACGTGATGTGTAAGCCTTTATTTTCTAAAACAGCGCCATTTTATTTTTCATATTTAACGACGATATCTGAGGGCTGCGCTGGCTATCGTCAACGTCCCAATTTTACAGTTTCTTTGGACGGGAAACGTGAGATTTTTGACCGCTCTTTAGTCATAAATTAGCCGTAAATACTACAAAGCTAACTAATGGAAGTCAACGACGCAATCACTAAAATCTACAACTATAATTATATATCATGTAAAAAAATTAATGGTATGAAAACTACTTTAATATTAGAAAACTTACGCCAATATTATTACATCAACATTACAAGTAGTATATAAATTTATCATTATTTACATACACCGAAATACCTTAATGCAATTATTTTTAAGAATAAGTAAAAAAATATGTGCACTAGAAGTGTTTTTTGTATTCCGTTTTCATTATATTTTCATACGCGGTCCTGCTCGCATAAAATAACCTATAAATTTTCAAACACTGTGTCATCGTCAACTTAAATGGAATAAATGGTTTTCATAGATCACAATGTATTTTAATTATATACCATTTTTCCAATCCACATACGAAATAACAATAGTAGACAAGTCAACAATTATTCAAGGCCTTTAATTACTGATGACAAATATCATATGAGCATATTGCACATACCTATTCCATTTTTTGTATATCAACATCAAAATAATAAATTTTGCCAAGCTTGCCCGCTAAATCGGTACTTAGGTATGTTTAATGGCAAGCGTTTTATTCATTTTAAAATTGGATCATAACACTAAAATTAAAATACCGATTTATCAATTGCGCTTCTACGAAGCGGGTTTACGTTAAACAATTTTTAGCCTTAACTACAACCGATTCAGCGACAACACTAATTAAGAAACGTAATAGTACGATTTGTCGTCTATTAGTTTTTATATAATCGTATGGAACATGACGTTTAACATGGACGTTTCCTAGCATAATTGGCGTTTATACTAAGTTTTTACAAGGCAAATCTATTTAAATAAATTTATTTGTCTCTACGCATAAAGATTAGCCTCTACCCTGGCGGGTAATTCCCATAATGCTAGTCCATATCGTATACGTGTGATAATTTAGTACGAAGTTGGGAAAGCGCCATCTATTATTGGAAAGGCTACACTAATTCCATATTCCAATCTCTAGATGGTTGTCTAGACGCTATCCATAAACAAATCGTGACGTCATAGACTAACACTAGCGGGAAACTAAATTACATGCATCAAATGTGATCATTCGTTGTGGCTTTACACAAATATGTCAGTATCAAGATATACATTTATCCCTTTTATGTTAACGATAAAAATGTAACAAGTTATCAAAAGCCTCCATACTATAAAATTTAGAATGACAAGCGAGAAAATATTTTACAATAATATTTATTAACTACTTCAAATGTAAATAACTACAAGAAAGCTTAAAACAAGCATCAGGTATTACATATTATTGCCATTAACTTATATCCATACGCTTTCTCAATGTCTTACAACTGATTAAATTTAGTTTAAAACATACGAAAGATGAAACACGATTACCTCATCAGAAAAAAACAACATGCAGAACAAACTAAAACGTCCAAGCTGTAATTTTGTATTATCACAGAAAATTACCGAACCAAAGAAATAAATAAGTAGCGTGTACATAATTTAATTACGCACAACTAAACCGAAATGAGGCATAACAATCCTTACACTAAGCACTTGGTAACGAAAAAATATCACTACAAGTCCATATAACATGTTAGTATAATAAATGCTCCTTTCTGATATTAGTCGTATAATCTAAGAGGTAGGACAGGGAAACTCGCGTGGGAGCGGACTAGGCGGACCACAACTATAGGCAACTGCCATCGACCACATAACCGGAATAGAGAGGTAATGCTATGTTTTGTATTTAATTGTAATTAGTATTAAAACAAATTGCGCCAAAGTGCTGCGACGCAGCACCGGTTCTGCGCTCTGAATTCAATCACAGGTTGGTTGAATTGCTATTACGTCAGTGACAAATCACTAATTCAAAACAAAATTTATACAATTATTTAAACAAAATTCCAAAACTGGTCGTTTTGGAATTTTATGGCTCACATAGTTATGTGAGAGTATGTGAGAGTAGTTACTCTATATGGTTATATGCACGATGGCGACTGCACACTACGGCTAAAGACTACGTTGGCCAATGATCCTGGGCTTAGATTGAAGAATACCGAAAAATTAAAAAGATATTCATTATTATAATGAAACAACTTCTTACGTGTATCTGAAATATTACATGGCCGATGTTTCGCATACTTTACAACAACAACAATAGTCTTAGGGACCATCCATAAATTACGTCACGCGATTTTTATTATTTTTCGAAACCCTCCGTCCTTGTCACAGGTGTTCACATTTATGAAATCCCCTGTGACGTCACATATTTTACAATTTTTCATATAGACATTATGAAATGCCACTTTTATCACAGTTAGTCGACCTCCTACGTCTGTCACCTTAATTGTGACCCTAGTTGCTTTAAGTATCTGTAACGATGGACCGATGAATAAAATACAATCCGTAAGTTGTTTTACTATAATGTGTGAAATTCGCATAAACATAAGAAAACAAGATACGTCTCAGAAATATATAACTACATAATTTGAAATGAAACTTGTTATTATTATAAACTTTTTCGCCTTGGATCCACTGCCATTGGAAATACACAATACCATGTCAATTTCTATATGTAGCGTTCATCAAACAATCACAATAGAATTTAATTTCCAATCCTTATGCATATATTATAATCATTCAACAAATAAATAATAGGCATATCTGATGTTTTCCAGTCATACAAATGATAGTCACTAAAAGTTTGATGAAGCTAAAATGATATAAACATCATGAAATTACTTGGTACATTACTACGAATGATTAAGAGTAAAGAAAACGAAGAAATTTTCTAAATACCTCATATCCGTCTAAGCCGTAGTGTGCATGGAGCCTTATGTCTGTTTACATCACATATATTTACCATATTAGAATGTAGAAAATGTACTTAATCAATATTCCTATGCGAGTAAATAAGTCTATCAAGACGAAGGCAAAGGTTGACTAAATAGATATTACATAGAACCATACATTGTTGCTATTTTAGCGTCTACTATAAATCGACTACTTAACAACAAATATGGCATTTTGAGATCAAAATACTAAAAAGGGCAAAATCGGCTTACCTTAAATTTCGAAATTATATTTACATAAAAATATAATAAGTGCTCAGATTTTTTATTGATAATTTTAAGCAAGTGCTTTGAACGAAAGTCAATTTTTAAACGTTATTTAAACATAATAAAATTTCATTTGTGTATTTACAAAAAAATAATTTACCAATAATAAATATATCTGTTATAGGTAAAAAAAATATACAGTTATATATTCAAGCTGACATTAAAATAACTACATATTTATTTAAAAATACAAGTAAAACAATACACAAAACTCAAATCTAATAATAAAAATATGGTAAATGTATAGTGAAACAGATTTTTATAATATTTCGAAAAGTCACTTTCAATAACAATACAACATGTAATGAAAAGTGAAAATCAGCAAAATTTTCAAATAAGATATCTCTTTTTACATATTTCCTGCCTAATGATTTATTTCTAGAGACTGCTTTTCTTTAAAAAAATATTTAAAATTTCATCTCTGACAGAGTCTAATAATTACAAAAATTATAATCAAATATTCTATCTGTGCTATAAGCGTCCATACATATATTTTTCACCACTTCATTACATAATGTAAAATAACATCAAACACCATATCTATCGCTAATTTGTATTATAATTATTTCGTAGTTCTGATATTAATAACATTAGATACTAACTCCTAAGAAATACATAACATAAAATAATTTAACATATAAATGATCAATACTTTACCAATTGTATTCTAAGAATGCGAAAATATTTTGAAATGAAATATATTAGTACGCATTTGCCCATTCGTTCCGCGACGGTCATCTTATAGCGCAATTATTACTGGCATAAGACGAAACATAATATACTAAATAATTTAACCGTTCTAACCGTATTTGTTCCTCATAATTGACAGTGGCAGCATAATTCATAGATTATAATAAAATTCACATAATGATATATTTGTTCGAATATGTTGTAATATTTAATTTAAACTAATTTCGTTCCCTGTGAATATAAACACAAAAGATTTTTAGAAACCATGTAAAATTTCAGCCATGTTAAAAATAATTTAATTGCTAATTTTTTAATTAGGATATCTTTTATAGTCTTATCGGTATTTTAACAGATCTCTAATATAAATAATTATCTCCTTAAATGTACAAATATAATCTATTTTAATATATTCATTATTTAATCCATAAAAGTTTTGACCAATGACATCCAGTAGGGAGAAGCATTTATCCACCAAATCGCAGGAACATAGACAAAAAAATGTGACCTAGCAATGTGTGTTGCAACATTAAAAAATTCCAATGTCATTAATATCAGAACTCATTAGGGTTACTAAAAAAATAAGTCATTAAAAAATATGACACTTGATGTGTGTTGGTGACCATCCGAGATATTACATCTTAATGCGGTCGTCCGTTCCGATGTTTGCGAGCGTTTTCTTGATCCGCAACGCCGTGAGGCGTGCAGCTGGGTTTTGATACCAGCACTCCTTCATCACCTTCGATATCGCTGATAGAATCTGGAAAATGCAAATTCTTACATAAATAAAAATAGAATAAATAATAAATTTTAAAAAGTTGGTCGTCACGGGTCGTCCAGGAGATGTCTCAGCGTGTACACACGGACCTACACAAACATGTCAAGCTTGTTTGCAGCCCATTATAAATTACAACAGTGGTAATTCACCCTAACAATGTGCTTTGACTTAGCACAAAGAATTAATCTTGTAGTCAAGTTATGAATCGAAGCTATAAAACCATTAAAAACCAATACCATAATATTATGCAAATTACGTAAACGCCATATTTCACTCCATCTACGAAAGTAGACATACGAAAATGATACCATCATTCTAGCAAACAAATTAAAAAATAATTACGAACTTATTTAGCCAAATGTGGACTAGTAATAATCAAATGGCGTACATATGTAAAGAAGAATTCTCTATCAAAATATATAAATAAATATCACGTCAGCATCGTGATAACAGAAAGCAAATATTATTAACTATCTCAGTTCTCTTATTAGTATAATTATAAATATATCGATCGCGTAAACATTACGTAATATTGATCGACGTATCACCACAATCTTATCACTTTGATATTGTGAAAAATAATATGTTTATGCCTTGCCTTAATGCGTTATCACACTGGCGAATCACGAGCTAGTCTAGAGAGAAGCGAGTCGGCATTCGGCAGCGAGCTCGCCGTGAGTTCAGAGCGAGCGAACGGCGAACCTGCCGCGAGTTCAGAGCGAGCGGGCGGAGAACCTGCCGCGAGTTCGGAGCGAGCGGTCGATGAACCTGCCGCGAATGGCACCGTCGACGCCATTTTGAGTACTCACGATCATTGGTACTGATTACCCAATTTTTTAACCATTGCATATTCGCGGTTGGTTGCGCGCAAGTTCATTGCGAACTCTCTGTGAGCTAATTGAGCAACTCGCAGTAAGCTCGTTGCGCAGTCGTCACGCTTTGAACTCGCACGCGAATCGCCACTGTGATGATGCCCTAACGTCTACATTTCATGGATCATGGTCGTTCTATTCTGGGAGCGGTGTTTTGTCGCGACGTTTCTTAAAGTTGAATAAATTTGGTTAATGCGCATAATGACCCACTAGTGCCTCTCGTGGTATAATTTAATACGGGAAAAAGTCTGGCACGACGAAAATTAATATTTCCTATCCGTGCGACATTTAAATATGTACATATTATTATATCCCTTTACTAAAACTGTAACAAGCGGCCCATACGTCGGAGTTTTTTATAACATATAACATATAATTCTATTCAAATAAATAATTAATTATGAATTTAATATTGACTTAGAAAAGCATTTGTTTTGGTAATACGATATTAAACAATTAATACAAACAACATTTGAAAAAAAAAACAATAAAATATAGCAGATATAAGATGATGATACATGAGATGGCCTCGTTAGCTAAAATTCGTGCGCGCACAAGGCAACTGATAATCGTGGCGCCATGGCAACGTTGGCAAGAGTGTAACTAGATAATATGGAAGGTCTACTTACATTGTAATTACACTAATATAATAAAGAGGTACTGTTTGTGAGTGTCAACGTGTGAGGTAATCTGCGACATACTCATACGATCTTAAAAATTCGTACAGCTCTTTTTTTTTCTTTTTCTTTAACGCCGGGAAATGCTGTGAGGCATCCCGCGGGAGAGTGGATCTCCCCACGCGGGTGACATGTAATATTTCTCTTTGCTAATGTGACCACATCTGTGACACGACAAGTAACATTATTGCATCGAGCATATAACCGGATAGAGTAGTAATGTTAGCCATAAATAGCAATTCAACCAACCAGTGATCTGTATGTACGTCCTATCAGCACACGTCCGACACCAATAGCAAGGAGTCGAAGTGGTCGCCGTGACCGAAATCGGTCTGGAGGATTATTATTATTATTAATCCATCAATGGCCATCAGTCGGCCAATCGGAGCAAAGAACCGGCGCAGCATCGCAGCACAAATTTGGCGGAATTTGTTTTCATACAAAACACATAACATTAATGCCTTCCTAGCCTTAATTATTCCGGTTATATGCTCGATGCATTATTTTTACAGTAGCTCCGCTAAATAAACATTTATTCACGTTTAAATGGACATCTACCCATTTAAAATCTAACAGTATAATATTATGGTCCTTCAACTCACCGGATCCGAGTGCCACTTGTTCGGTACGTTCGGTCGTCGTTTCTCGATGCACACGACTCGTCTCATGTCTTCTAAGGCCGGGTCGGGCGGTACGCAGTCGTAGTACGGCGGCTGATACTCGTCCGGCATGAGACCGCATCGCCTCGCCATCTCCCACAGCACCAGACCGAACGAGTACACGTCCGAACGCTTGTATGGATCGAACTGACGCGAGTCCATTGTTTCATCCAAAACCTAAAGGGATTTGAAAACATATTTTATTTTGTGTCATCATCATCATCATCCTCAGTCTTTTTTTGTCCACTGCTGGAGGTAGAATCTTCGATGATTCGATGGCGTGATGTCATTCTCGATGACGATACAATGGAACTTTTAAACCAGAGACCTGAAAAGATTCACAGTTTTTAGTCTCAATGCGCAATGTGCAATAATATGAAGTATACCTCAGGTGCCATATAACGTTTGGTGCCAACGCGGTTTGTCGACGGCACATCGACGGAGTCACTGGCTACGTTATGTCGCACCGCCAATCCCAAATCACCAATCACACAGGTCAGGTTACACTTGACCAATATGTTCTTGGACTTGAG
This sequence comes from Helleia helle, assembly GCA_963853865.1. Lineage (NCBI taxonomy): Eukaryota > Metazoa > Arthropoda > Insecta > Lepidoptera > Lycaenidae > Helleia > Helleia helle. Next base: position 16,557,301 of record OY971420.1, read on the forward strand.
GTCGCGGTGAGCAATGGCGGGTTTTCCTGCAATAATTACAACCAGTAAGAAAATATTCGAAATAAAAATTGACGCATAGACAGACAACTGTTGGAGAAAAAATTAAAACAATTCTATTAACAAATTCAATTTACCTTTTGTGCCAACAATATCCATATGCAAATGGGCCAATCCCGTGGCAATAGAGAGTGCCATCGTGACCAGAGTGTTAGCAGAGTCGATAGTCCGACCACTGAGAAAGTCGAATAGCGATCCGTTCTCATGGTAATCAGTTATCAACCACAGTTGCGTCCATGTGCCGTTGTCTAAAACATCACGTTCATTAACAATACAACACATAGAAGAATTGAATTTTAAATTTTCAGAGAATAAAAATACATTTGCAAATACAACATTCTTTCCACGGCATATTTTGCACCCTCTTATCATCATCGCTTTTCCGGCCCACTAATGGACGTAGGCACTATCTATGAGGGCTAATTCCCCGTCATCTTCTTTCAAGGATAAATGACTAATATGTATAAACAATTGCATACGGTAATCTTAAGTCCATGGTAAACTTATATGTTAATAACAGAAAACAAAAATTAAGTATTCAATTGCAATTTTTATAGGTTCTGTTACCGGTACATACAGTTACACATACAAACAATCGCTGAGCGGTACATATCATATCAATTAAAATACCTTTATTTCATCGTTCAATAAAAATTTAGGAGATAAAAAAATTCAACTCGTTTTCATTGCAGGCTCCTCTTAAGAAAAACGAGAAAAAACTGATGAGATTGCTAATGCTGTATTGTCATAAAAAACACTTTATACATACATTTAAAAACCTTAAGAGCAAAAATGACTTAAAACTAATAATCTCTTACATAGCCTACCTTTATTGTCAGCGGCTATAAATCCCAGGATGTTCTCGTGTCGCAGCATGACAGTTTGATAGATCTCAGCCTCGCGGAACCAAGAGCTCTCTTCCCGGGACGAAAATATCTTGACGGCCACGTTCTCGCCTCGCCAACGGCCGCGCCACACTTCCCCGAATCTCCCTTTACCGATTATATCCACCAGCTGTATTTGTCGTGCTATGGACCGCTGTACCAGTAACGGCAGGCCTAAAAAAACATCACGCGCTATCTACCAGTGCGTCGAAAATCCTCATATTTATGTCTAGTTCTTCAAGCAAATTTGCTATATTCTGTATACAAAGACAGAATTATATTAGTGCTATGTAACATAATTATGTATGTATGATATAAATGTAATAGAAGGCAAATCCTTTGCTTTACATATATTACGAATAGGCTAAGTCGCAAACAGCAGCGTTACTATAAAAAGCATGAAACTTTTATTTAGGTCACTTTATGTATTATTGCCAAGTATTTATCGGTGACTGAGATGCGCTGACCGCGCTCCCGTCTGCATGCGGTTTGGAAACAATGAAAGGCAATATAACTACTGGCACCGAGACTCCATCTCACGTCTCTCATACTCAAGTTACCGCTAGTCTCAGGTAACAGGCCGTCGCTGACCACTTATCAGTTGGCCCGTCACCCCGTATGCCTATCCGAGTATTTACCTGATCCAGAACCGGAGGTAGTCAATTCAATCATGTCACGAATGGTCGCCGTGAGCATTGGGTGTCGCGTCTCGCAGCACGAGTCCTCAGTGGGGAATAGCGAATGGGAGCCACGCTTTATCATCTTCGGGGACCGCCTCGCCCACCAAAAGCTAATAGCGGCACATATCCCCAGTACTATCAATCCCATTATCCAAGGTATTACTTGCCACGCCGTCGCCGACGGTCCCGTCTCTTTATTTCAAAATATCATTATAGGAAATTGTCATTGATGTATACAGAAATTCCTAAACAGTATAATGTATACACAGGTTGCGGACACGTTTATTCTAATTCGAGGTGAAGCAATTTAAAAAATGTGAAAATATTCAACCCCGCAGACGTACACAGATCATGCTCCATATTCAACGTCACTTCATATTCAGGCCTTAGCATACCCTTGGACATTATGCATGTATGTCTGTTTATAAAGGTACAAGACACATCAACGCATGTGCAGACAAGCGCAGATATTTTCGCCTGACCTGAATATATGGTGTAATATACTTTTTATATTAGGCTCAACCACTCAAAATATTTTGAGTACCTACTATAAAAATATAAAAATTTCAATAAAATATGAAACACGGACCCACACCCATACTAAATTAGTTTTAAAAAATATGTCTTAAAGTTACTATGTATTTACTAATTCAGAGACAACTAATTATATTAGTACCACGCCACAAGCACTTAAATTTTACAAACTATATTTCGTCTAGCACAATGCTATGTAACGTTATGTACAATATATAAATTAGAAAATAGCATGCAAAACATAGGAAATATTGACATTCTAATGTTTCCGATGATTTAATTTCATCTTGTTCACCATGACCTCTAGATATGATATCCTTTTTAAACAGTCCAATGTATATTAAATATTAGAATTCTAAAAAATACATGTTATGGATATTGTAAATAATATACATCATTTAATTTTTATCATCAAAAATAAAGAATAAATGCATGCAATCAAATGTTAGTAAACTTAAATAGTTATTTGCTTTAGTTCAAAAAAAGAATCATGCTAAAATTATTTAAAACCGGCACATGATCAACCACGTTAAGTCTACCCAAGAATATTCCAATGATGACTCAAGTATGGACCTTTCACTAGACATCAGATGAGCCTTCCATGTCAAATCACTTCAAGATGTTTTCCATTCAGCTACCTTATGAGTTACTTCCGCCTTCTACAATCTCAAAGCCCCTATTTTCAGACAAGTTTTATTGATATTATTATTAAAATTAAACAGTGCATCAATGAAATCTTATGCCCACATAATGAGAACAACACTTAAGCGTACAACACAGGAATGGGGTAATTTATTTAACATACCTAGAGAACGGGTGATGATAAAGTACATCAAGGACGAACCAACCAAAATATCTCCGCAGCGTTCATTTCCATGCATTAAATTATTTTTCTTTTATCAATAATGCATAATAATCATGAGGGAACCGTGTTATAATAATATTGTACCTTCGAAAACAATAAGACTAGACATATTATGTTGCATGTGGACATCACAATACAAAGCTACCCAATTTGATGCCCAAACGGAACATTTCTGAATATGCCGTACCTGGAAAGAAGTCACGGTTACAGAAGTCCGTCGCGCAGCAAAAAATATCGGCTGCCTCTGTCTCACGACACCATATAGGCTTGTCCCCGGGAGGGAATATTGTGTCTTGATGCCAACATCTATGCCACAAAATTTGTATTAGTATATTCTAAACCTAACTGGTGATCAACGCCGGTCTTGGTTTGTAAGTTAGAAAACAAAAAAGTTTAGCGGTATTAGAACGAAAAAATCATAAAATAGCTAAAACAAAAGAGAAAAATTATTCAATTCAAACAGGCATGCAGAGTGAGCCAAACACCAAGACGAGCGGTCGCTGTGCCGAGGCCTTTGTCTAAACTTTATAAGGCCAGAGGCACGCAGCGACAAGCTAGTGTGCAATAGTTAGCAGCACATCGATGGCACTACCTCCACGTCGCTCCTACCTGGCGGCTTCGTGCGTATCTTCAAGCGCAGCCCTTGATTGCACATGTCAAACTTACAACAATGTATCTCCACTGATTCATTTCTAGTTCTTGTAGTGGAGCAACTGAAGGGATGCTCGGGGGGAAACAGTGATCGGGAGTCGATACAGCTGCGCCACAAAGTGGAACCACCATACATTATGTTTAGTATGTTAAAGCAAAACAAATGCACACTCGGAAAATAGTGATTGTTAAGATATAGGGCACATCATTCAAAACAACTAAAATATTCACCCATAGGTCAGATGAATTCTTCTTGCTTAGTAGGTACATATTCAAATCACTAAATCAGAAGCGTACTTGTTAGAGTATTGGCATCTCAACACAAAACTTATAGGTAATGGCAAGACAATTATAGTTCTAATAGTACATCAAACAAACTCAAAATATGCATTGTCATGTAGGTATCACACGCCCACAAGTGTGCAGAAACATCTTACCCATGGACGAGGCATGTAGCACAATTGAAATTTTTTCTCGATAAATCTCATCAGAATTACAGAAATCCTTTTTACAGCAATATGTTCTTTTGTCTCTGCATTTTAATGGATACACAGGAGGGAAGGCTTTGCTTTTCAAACAGTATAAGACCACCTCTCTACACAAGTCAATGATTTGATTAAAATTCATTAAAAATAATACCTATAAGCCTATACCAATAAAATTTTGTAGATTTGTGTTGATTACTTGCCAATTGATATATAGTTACTTTTAATAAAATCGAAATATGTACCTTTATTCACCCTTATACACTCTGCACTATGCTTAGTAAAAAACAATATTTATATGTAAGGGGTTACCTATGTACATTATGTAAAATTTTAAACATTTACAATAATATTTAGTTTAAATAAGGGGTACAGTCAGCATTACATTCACATTGAAAGTTAAATATCTTTATATTGTATTTAAACATGCATACATCACGACTATTCATTTATATATATTAGTCAATCCCAAACTTAATGAATGTATTATTCAACATTGTAAGTTATATCAAGACAGAAAATCTAACATTAAAAAAAGTTTCTATGGTAAAATGAGAAGCATATTATTTATGACATTATAATTTTTATTCATTTAATTATCATAGACATTAAATGATTAATTGTATTTTATTGGATTCAAGATAAATAAATCTCTGCTAAAACTTTAATATAATATGTACTAGCAGACCCGGTTACGTGTTGCAGTGGCTAAGGTTTAAAAAGATTTTTATTCTTAACAAACGTCAAACAATAATACATCTTTTCATCATCTTGAGAATTTAACATCTGCATACAGTAACAAAATATGTATAAACAAATAACTTGAAATAAATAAATATTGCGATTACAAATTTTTATATATATGTAGATATATTAGATTTTTTTTGTTTTTCAAAAAAAAATTGATATCTACCCTATCTCCTAAGTTGGACCAAATTGAAAATACTTACAAAATTTTATAAAGATTGGTTCAGTAGTTTCGGAGTTTATGGCGAACAAACATTGGGACACGAAATTTTTATATATATGTATAAGATTGTGTAGTCAATATAAAAAACATACATAAAAAATAGCTTCTATGAGTTATTACATTAAAAAAACACCAGTGAATTTCACTACACAGCATGTTAAAATACAATCAATACACTATAAACATTTTGAATTAAAGATCATGTAATCTGATGCTGACTGTACAGCAAGAGGTTCAAAGTTACCCCAAAAAACTCTAATACAAATCATTTTTATGATCTTGTTAATTTAAAGTATAAAAAATTATTACTTACTGGTATGTATGTTTTGGTACATCATTTTCAAGATTTGTAGAGGCCAAGCAATATCCATCAGTTTCACATGTTGAGTTTGGGCAACTTGAGCTGTCACTGTTGCAATAGCATTTTAATCCTATAAAGATTTTTTTGATTTATTGTTAATAATAAATTTAACTTAACACGTTTTGCATTCATTTATTCGTTCAAAGCATAACTAGTAATATCTATTTACTTTAAGGACACAAAACAACATTTATTATTTTTGCACGCAGACTTTTATTCAATATGACTATCTATACCTAGCTATTTAATTTAACATGTATGTATGTAACAATTAAAATATGTTACTAACATATAAAGCAAAAGTTCTTGTAAGAACCATCGCCAAATACTTTCCTAGGCTGATTTTGAGGATCTTATCATGTGTCATAAGCAATAATTATATGAATAAGGAAAGCTTATGCTTCAAGACTGAAAAACAGTAGCTCTCGTATTTGGAACTAGCCAATTGCTTCAAGTACAATAAATTATCAATCAAGAGACAAAAAATAAGAGAATAAATTATAGTTTAAAAAACACTAAAAAACATGCTTTAATTGCAAACCGAATAAAAAATTTGAAAATAATGGGTTAACAAAATAAATAAATCATATTACTTTATTTATTAATTTTTTTTTTTAAATTAAAAATATTTCATCTGTATCTATTTCTAAAAAGTGAAGTTAGTATAAAACTTAGTTACAAGCACCACGCTTTTTTACAATAAGTAATATCATTTATTTATTTTGTTAACCCATTTAATTCTTCTATTAAAAGTTATTTTTAAATTTATAGTTTGGTTTGCTATTAAAGCAAACCAAACTATAAAATTGAAAAAAAAAAAGTTTTTAGTTTTTTTGTAAACTAGGTGTTATTTATTTTTTACTTTTTAGTGTCGATATTTTTAATTAAAGATTTTATTAAGTTAAAGTACTCAACTAATGGCAATCACTTTAGAAATGAGTGAGAGACTAAAAACAACACAAGTGATTAATGGTAATAATGCGCCTTATGCCTTCCTAGCATGTGCTATCCTGATTATTCTGATCAGGATATTGGAATAATTTTATCAAATTATTGTATTGTCATTGGTCCTCAATAAATCTACAAAGTTTGAATGAAATCTGGCCATTAGAAGTGGGTCAAAATCATGTTCAAAGATTCCGTTATATACTAACATACATACGCCTGAAGCTAATAAAAGTGTATTAAAAACATTGACAATTATTAGAAAAGAAATATTACATACAACCTAAAAAACTTAGAAAATTTTGAAAGACAATACAAATAATATGAATAATAATTAATTCATATGAATAATTACTAATTTTGCAATAAATATCCTTTACATGTTGGTTGGCCATTAACCAGGTGGGAAGACGATCTCAGTGCAGTGACCGGTCTGTGTTGGATGTGAGGCCAAGGGATCTAAGTATTGGCGTTCATTGTTGGAGGCCTATGTATAGCAGTGGACGATAAAGGATGATGACGATTCTTTATTATGGTTACATTCGCAGCACACACTAAAATACTTCTACTCATATTTATTTACATTTATAAAGTAAATAGAAAAGGTATTTTCATATAAATACACTATAAATTATGGACTATGTCTGCAAACAAATTACAAGCAAGTAGGAAATTTATTATTATATAACAAAATATATCTACTGAATATCTGCATTCTTGGCATTCTTTAAGGGTCCTATGTCCAGGAGTGGACATGGCACTCTTAACAACAATCATTATGACAATTCTAATAAAATCTAAATACTATAGGATATATTTATTAGGACTACAAAATTCTACTTACAGAAATAATGTTTTGTTAAAATACCTATTGGCATTCATTAAAAGAGGGCCATGTCCAGCAGAAAGTCAATAATGATAATGTTGACATTTAGAATTTATAGAATTTAATGAAAAATATTATTTTCATACACAAGATTGGGATTAAATTTAGCATGCAATGAAATGCCAATCAATTTATCCTGTGATATTAAAATGAACTTAATATCTATTTTGCGATTTATGGACTAGATGAAATTAATTTCAGCACTATTATTTCAATAAACTAAACAAGAAATATAATTTTGTAAATATAGTAGTATCTACTTGAGTACCTAGAAGAACAATAATAGCCCATCCATTTAGATTCTGTCTTAAAACTTATACAGCAACAAAAGCTAGCAGGAAATAATTATTTTTCGTTTTATCAATAAAAATGTAAACCACGCGTATCTCGAGAATATTTTGTTTAGGTATGTATACACAATGAAAAAAGCTCTACTACTACTACTTACCGTCAACTACGTCCAGTTTTCGGCAAACAATTAATATCATCAATATATAAATCGACTTTTTCTTGTAAATAATGTCCATAATTGCATTCTTAGACAGAAACATATCAATTTTATATGTCCCATACGGCTAAACACTGGTTATTGACACTCGAACAGCACCGCCATTGAATAGTTCTAAATGGAACATGGTATATTATCATTTTTCTTTCATGAATTAAATAGTACGATATTAGTATAAATTGAAGCTAATAATGATTTAAAAGACGTCTATGTAGTTATCAAATTAGAAAAATCAATGTATTGTTATAAAATTAGTATCATCCGGTTTTAACTTCGCGTCAAAAGACTGTAGGTAGGTAATAGATAATAAACTAGATTGTAGAATAGACATTACAATTTACACAGATGACAAAATATAGTTTCATACTGTGTTTCATACAAGATTGAAGACCTAGCACAGATTATTAAATATTTTACCTAGTTATGCCACTATGCATTAGAATTATTACTATTACATATTTAATTATTCTGTAAATCAAAAGTCAAATAAGAGTTTTTTGGTCCGCATTAAGTTGACATGTTAACATTTACATTTACTTATGTAAATTTTAATTGTGTTATTATAATAAAAAAAAACCTTTACTTATAGTAAAATTATTGATCAGTAGTTAATGTATTAGTACACGTTTTTTATAGAAGAGAGGGAAATGGACAGTCGGTTCATCGGATGGTAAGTGAAAAAACCACAGAGACCCGCTACATTAGAGGATTAGCAAGTGCGTTGCCGGCCTTTCAGATATGAGCATGCTCTTTTCTTGATGGTCCCTAAGTCGTATCGGTTCAGAAACACCGTAAGTGGCAGCTGATTCCATATTATATTTCTCGTGCGAGGCAGGAAATGCTGTAAAAATCGAGTTGTTGTGGATTTCTGGACATCGAGATGGTGTGGGTGAAATTTGAAATTTTTACGCAATTTCCGGTGGTGGAATTCTGCTGCAGGTATTAGTCCGAAAAATTTCTCATAACACTCCCTGTGGTAGATGCAGTATAAGATCCAGAGCGATCCAACATCTCTACGCAGCACCATAGAATCAAGGCGATTGGAGTGTTGAACGTGGTCAAATGGAAGGAGCTGATATTGGGGCGCTCCAGCCCAGAGGTGGGAGCAGTATTCCAGGTGAAGCCAGATCTGAGCTTTGTATAATTGTAGGCGGTGTGAATTTATGAAATACTGCTACGCCCTACTGAGCACGCCGTTTCTTAGAGGCTAGTGGAGCCTTTCCTTCCAAATGACCACAAAATTGCACATCGCTTGATACGTTGACGCCAAATATCCCAATGCTGACTGAGGCGGTTAGGGAACTGCCTTCAAATTGTAGAGGAAAAACGAAGGGGGATTTTTTTGCGGTAAACGCGCAAACTTGTGTCTTGCTGGGGTTAAATTGGACTAGGTTAAGTCGCCCCCATTCCGAGACTTTGGCCAACAGCGACTCGATTTCAGACACAATATTGTTCAGACACTCATTGAATTGAGTTCCCGAGAAATATTAGAGAGGCCAGTGTATAGGGCATCTCCGGTGCTGTCGTCTGCATAACAATGAATGCCGCATATCATTGATATGCAGAAGAAACAAGGTTGGAGAAAGTACACAGCCTTGCGGAACACCAGCATTAACAGACTTGAGTCCCGAACACAACAACAACAACACAAAACCGACTTGGATTAAATTTGGCAAAAAGATAATTTGAAACCCGAGAATGGATATTATATTATAATTTTTATCGGGAAATCCCACGGGATCGGGAACTATGCGGGTAAAACCCCGGGACTCAAAAAAAATAACCCGTCTGGGAACTATCAACGAAAATGCTGCCCAAACCCTTTGAGATACAACAAAATTATGTATAATAATAATAATTATTATATCTATGGATGCTTTTACTCCACGTCAATCTGGTCCCGTGTTAAGATATCGAAGAACTTGTGTTATGGGTACCAGACAACAGAAATATATTTAATACTTTTATAATATACATATATTTAAGAGTTTTATTATATCGTCGATACAGAGGTCGTCATGTATGGTGAAATTATGTATCTTAAAAAAGTCTACAGAAAAGTGCGCGATGGCATAATATTAAGCCTAAATAAACATACTGAGATAATAAATAAGTACAACCACATGTTAATACTTTAAAATATTGACAATTATAAAGCGGTAATGTAAAAGGTATTTCTACAAAATATATGTTTTTTTTTCAAATGTTCTGAGGCATCCAGCGGGGTAGTGGGTCCCCCACGCGGGTATGTGGGACTCGCTGCGCCCGAAAGCTGGTAATTGAACTCAGCTCTACCCACTAAAACCCGGCGAGTGCTACCAATGCCGCCTTTGGTGAGGTGCCCCGAATCTAATAAACAAACAGGGCACCTCGACGGCTAGTCAGTCCCCCAAGGGACCAACACCACCTCCACAGAGGGGTTGCCCCGCACCACAGAACAACCCCTTCTAACGTCGGGACAGTACAATGGGGTGAGGTTCCCATCCTCGTCCCCTGCGCTTTTGTCCCCTCTTCTTATAAGAGGGATACAAAGCCGAGGGGTCTCGGCTCAATTAGCTTCGCCCAAGGTGCAGCGGTTCACCTTAGGCTACTGAGCCCCATCGTCACGTCAAGGCCTGAACTATGGTGGGGCATATGGTATTAATCCTTGTCATCATTAAATAATATTATAAAACAAAGTCATCCGCCGCATCTCTCTGCCTGTCTGTACGCGATAAACTAAAAAACTACTAGATGTAGTATGCACATATACACAAAATCTCGGTAAATTATATATTTACCAAGATTTTGTGTAAATTGATAAATATCTAAGGATAATTATTGTAAGAGTCGGCAAAATTAAGCTGCGGGAGCTTACATTGGAAACGCTGCCTTATTTCCTTTAAAGATATAATAAAAAAGTAAGGTAGAAAAATGATTATCATCATTCCGAATACGTCCGTAAATATTAGTTAACGCGGGCGAAGCTGCGGGCAACTGCTAGTAAAGATATAAAAACAATAAATCTAAAAGGGGCTACATATAGGTTCATTTTATTACAAATTAACACGTCATACATTACTTTTCAACATATTACATAATATAAAAAACTCAAATACAAAAATAAATGCAAAGTGAATTGTGTAATGTGTTGTTAACGTCTCCCAGCAGATGTCAAACACCTCGAAGTAATTCCTAATGAATAATAAAAGATGGAATAAAATAAAGGATATTATACCTACTCACGGATTTATACACTTCATAAACGTTTAATAATGGATGTTCATAGGAATCATAGGTATACTTTATGAGCGCTATCGATCATAATAGAACCGGATAGAGAAGTAATGTGAGCCATAAAATTCCGAAACCGGTCAGTGATTTGCCACTGACGTTATAGCAATTCAACCAACCAGCGATCTGTATGTACGTCCCGTCGGCCAATCATCCGTCAATGGCCATCAGGCCGCAGGCGGCAATTCAGAGCGCAGAACCAGTGCAGCGTCCTAGCGCGCGGAATTAGTTTTCATACAAAACACCATTAATTTCCAGTCTATTCCGGTTATATACTCGATGATGCGCGCAGACCAGGCGCACATAAAGAAGTCAATAGCTGCGGCGCGGCATATTGGGAACACCACGGCATGATTATTTTTTTCGAATTGACCTATACTGATGGCCAAATGACCTTTAAGCTTCATCGGAAACGTAGGTGAGCTGATGGCTTCAACCTAAGAATATGAAACGGGAGGGTTACCTCCGCCTGCCGTGGTTTCAATGACCTTGCAACCTTCTGGCGTCGGGTTGTTACATGCGGCGGGACGGCTCCGCGCCTTCGCAATGTGGAGTGCAGCCCCATGGGGACTACTCCCACCATGCTGTAGCACGAATGATAGCAAGGCGGAAGGTGCCAGCAATACTAGGGTACACTCCGTCCGCGGCATCCGCGACGTCCGCCGCATGTTATCTACCCGCCACCAGCCACGCTACCCGTTGGGCGAGGCCATACGCGCGCGCTACTATTACGAGTAGTATTAGGAGACGGATGACTTGTTTATGGCGGTTCAATTATTGGTTAACAGTAGTTTGCGGGTCGCGCGCGGTTCCCGTTAATCTAAGTGACAGCATCGAACTATCATTGTTATTCGAACCTTTTTTTATATCGCAGCGAAATCCCTATGAATGCAGCTAGGATCTTCGTGTAGATCCTGCCGAATATGGGACTCGCACCTGGGAGTGCCTACCCTGACTAAAACCACTGCGAGCGCCTACAGCCGCTTTTTGAGGGTCTCGGATATGCAGGCAACAGACAAGATCACTTCAGGCTGGCCCTGGCGAAGGTCAGACTACTCCTCGTAAAGGGGGACTGCCCGGCCGCTTCTAAGCAGTCCCCACGACATCGTGCAATACAAGCACAGGTTCACATCCTGAGCCCGACACGAATACAGGGGCGTTAATTGAGGCGCATTAACTAGCGCCTCCTACGCATCCCCGTTTGTCGCCCGCGGGAGGAGGCCTCGTCGGCGGCCTCCTCTCTCACCCGCTCGTCAGCCTCCTCCATAGGACATTACTTCCTCGCAGAAGGAGATTTTCGCCGTCCAGGACTCGTCGTCATCGAGCATCGCGGTAATGAAGCTCGGCAGAGACAAGTCGCCTCCGATGACTGATGTCAGACTATGACGCAGCGCCGCCCATCTCAGGCACACCTCCAGGGTGTGCTGGGCCGGATTCGAACCTACGCTATCGCGATCGGTCGGCATGAGTATCATGTCGATTGTACGGTAAAATTGCCAAATACATCTAAAACCAACTAAAATAGTTTATGATATTATAATATTTGAATAACTAATAACCTTGTAACAGTATCGGGTATCCTTTACAAGGAATTATTTTACACAAAAAATTTGCTAACTACAAGAATACAAATTATTATTAATTCTGTTGTATGAGAAAATTTAATATGATATTAAAAACATTATATTTATTGTATAATATAATTATTCTTACAGTCTATACCCCCTTTAACCCGTTTGGGGACCCTGGGCAGTAGGATAATGGGGTCCCGAAGAAAATAATTTTGAGATTTGTGAGCCCACAGTGTGAGCCGATTTTTGGACTAGATAAAATCTTTTGGAGTCGGTGTCGTATTTGAATTCGTTGGCTGTAGGTAGGTACCTTGGCTGACACCTACTCCAAAAGTACTACTATAATGACGTGGTAAACGCAAAGTTTGTACATTAGTAGAAGATTAAGTTAATTATAAGTTGTAAGCACAAAAATTAAAGAAACAGTTATTTTTTTTACGTTTTAGTTTAGTATTTTTGAAGTCGGTTTAAATTTTTTGTAAAATGATATTATTTCTTAATTTTTTGTGATTCCGAAATTCGTCGTCTTGGCGTTCTTTGAAGGAGGCCTATGTTCAGCAGTGGACGGATAAAGGACGATGATGATGATGATGATGGTGATGGTGATGATGATGATGATTACGATGACCGCGATATACTATGGTGTGCTACCAAAGCATCCTGTACAATTGTTACATCGACACGTATAAAATGATCATATCATCAAGATAAACAAAACCAACCAAATAGGCATTATTGGGAATAATTAAAAAACGGCTTGTCAGATCTTAATAAAATTAATATGGGACCAAATTGAAAACACCAGCTTTCAAACAAAAAAATAACCATCGAAATACATTCACAAACGGCGGAGATATCGTGTCACATACATACAAAAAAAAAAACATACAGACGAATTGAGAACCTCCTTTTTTTGAAGTCGGTTAAAAAGAATAAACCTAGCATTGCTCTTATTACCTACTGGTAATAAGAGCAATGCTAGGTATCTTGATAGAAATAATAGGGCCCCATGGATCGTGGGGCCCTGGGCACGTCCCAGAGTGACCAGTGGGAAAGACCGCCCCGATTACTGTAAGCAGGTATAAATATCAATGGTTGCAAAATCGTATACTGATACGATTTTGTAACCGTTGATTTATATTCAATATGTACCTAAGGTTGACATAAATAAAATAAGCCCTATTCAGTGCTAAAGTAGGTAGGTTACCTAATACTAAATAATAACCTATACCTATATTTTACTTTCAAATTCAGTCATACTGATTTTCAAGGTTAAATTATACCCGATATTTTATTATTACTTATACCTACATTATAACTTAAAATTATTTTATTTTGTTGCAAAATTGGTTTATAATCTACGGAGATCAAATTATTACCTACTTACCTATATTTGCATACCTATTTTAAGTTACTTGTAGATACGTACGTATGATGCCATACTCACAAACTATATGTAATACTACGTATTGCCATACCAATCATACCATACAAAATAAGATTTTATAATTATTTAGGTTTGCCAATTTTTTGATCGGATTTTATATTTGATATACATAATATTATATTATTATACATACGTGTACGTACCTTCATAGCAAGCGTATTTCTGTCTTTAAATTTCCTGCGACAAGAATTCTTATAGACCGTACCATGTTAGTTTTTTTCAGGTGCACTGAACGACCGACGGCATCGGCTTGCCGCCGGTCGTTGGGTCGTCTCTGTACGGGCGTTGTCGATATAGGACAGAGAGGGGCGCTTGCCCCTCCACCTGATTGTATATACTATAAAACATATCACGCAGCTGAAAACTTGGATTCGATTTTTAGGTCAACGGAATATTTTTACCAAATCGTCTTAGTCACAATAATATTTAATGTACGAGTTTCACACACGGATCATATAAAAAAATGATCAGATATAATCACAACTCAAGTATCATAAACATAATTGAGACTATAGAACTCAAAGGGACTCATTTACATTTATTAATACCTATTAATACCTACATTTATTAATACTTACCTATTTTTTTTTACTAACGAGTACCTATACATAATGTAATTATACGTGGGTAACACTGAAAATGTTTAGAACTGGCCAGTTAGAAATATTGAAAATGAAAACTTTTTTTAAATTTTAATTTTAGAACTCTTTGGTAACCTAATGTAGTATATTGCATTCATTTGTCATTTGTTTTTGTGAATTAGCGGCAAATCTTAGAATAATTACACTATAGAAGGTCAGTCTTCATACAAGCGCGCTGTCAAAAATGAAGCACTAAATTGATTCAATGTTGCCAGTAGTGGTGAAGTTTTCCCGAAAACGGGAAATGATTCGGCCGCTGATAACAATTTGTTATAGCAATAATATTTAATACATAAATAGCTAGGTGGGCATATCTATTTATGTATTAATTTATAACAACTTTACTTAACCATGTATACACAAGCCATGTATACTTAAAAACCAAACAGATCGTAGTTGACATCAAAAGAGTATGTATAATCTGAGATTACCAATCAACAGTCGCAACTATTTAATTGTTTTCCCACAGTAAAATCATCAATATTTTAAAATTTATAAACGCTTAAATGTTTAAAATTGCTCTCCTGTAAAGTTGTGGTTTAAAAAATATCACGCTGTTCTTGTAAAGAGGCGATATGTAAACATAACCTCTTCATATTTTTGGGGCTTTATTTTGTTATTATTGCCAAAACACTAAGACTTCACACTATTTTTAATAAGTTTCTTTTTACGAATTTTACACATATTACAAAAAATTATTGGGTTTCAGCAATTATTTAATACATTTCAAACATGAAAATTATTGCTTGCGCCGTTTGGCGATTAATTAAAGAGGATTAGAGAAAATATTTTATATGACGTTACAGTGAGAATTTTGAGTTTTGACATCGAAGTTGGTTGCTTGTTTTTTAGTTTTATCCTATCGGAACAGGCAAAGGCTAGAGGCCATGCTGCCTATCGTTATCAATATACGGTGTTGTATTAAAAATTAAGTATTTCGTTTTTTTTCTTGTATTCTCTATAGCATAATTTTATTTATTTTTTCTGTCATATTTTATATTTGATAAACGTCTTTCGTATAATATATTTTTTCTGTCGTATTTTTTATTTGATAAACGTCTTTTGTTTCATATATTCGTTTCTGTTAAGAGCTCAATCTTCTTCGTTTCTTCCCAGTTTCCCGTTAATTAATTGTTATTTTGTGTTTTGTTCATTCTGAGTGATTTACTAGTGTTTGTTTTAAAAACTGTATATATTGTGATTGGTTGGCGAATATTGTGGAGAACTGTTCTGGAGTGGTTTTCTATTGTAGGGCTGTTCTGATGGTTTTCTATAGTGTTTGTTTTTAAAACTTAATCTGTGTAATATATAATGTGATTCGTTGGCGAATATTATGGTGAACTGTTCTGGGTGAATAGAATGGGAAGTGATAGTTGATTGATGGGTGCTAGAGGGGCAGAGCCGCGCTTTTTGGCATTTTCCGCCGTTTCTCCAAAGCACAGACAAGATATTTTTGTTAACACAACAGATAAGGCAGCATGGCCTCAGGTCTTAGCCGGTTCCAACAGAAAATGCCAATTGGAAAGAAAAATGATAATACAGTCTAATTATTTTTCGAGAAATAACAAAATTATTTAACAAAGTGAGATTCCTTGACGAAGCTAATATTGAAGAAGAAGAAGAACAAAGTGAGATGTACATACTATCTCTCACTATCTCTATCTATGTAATTGTGGTGCTTTAATGTGATTACTGATTTTAATGTATTTTTTTATTTAGTTTCAACCGATTTTATACGGTCAAAACTCTAAAAAAATAGACATAACCGCATAATAAATGCCACTGGAGTTTGTTTCTTGACTTCATCTCCTACCAATTTGTATTAAATTTTTGCTATACTCTAATAGCCAACCCATGATTTACATTAGTCAACTTATCAAGAATGGAAACAATGTGGAGTTAAAGGAGAAATGCTGTTATGTTTACAATAGAAAAAACAGTTTGGACTTTGCTGGCTGTAGCAAACCAAGAAGATGGTGTTTATAAGTTGGTCATGGAACATAAACAATGTTTTTTTACTCCTACTTCAACAGTAATTAGTGAAGAGTGTCATAGGAGATTGGCCATTTGAATATAAACGACCAGAATAAAATGAAAGATGGAGCAGTTACGAGAATATCATACACAGACAGCAATCTGAAGAAGAAAATGAGGAACCAGTACCATTTACTTTTAGTAAAGGGGGACCCAAATTAAGTGAATAAAAAAGCTGCCAGAGCGTTATAGATTTCCAAATCTATGTACAACGTTGAGTCCAAATGTTACTAATGATCCAGTCTGTGTCCATGAAGCTCTGGAGCGCCCAGAAAGAGAAGTGGATTGAGGCAATAGAGGAAAAGCTGCATGCAAGCTTTTGAAGAAAATGATGCATGGGTTCCTGTGAGTGAATTACTTTTTGATTAAACTTTAGTACAGTGCAAGTGGGTATATAAAAGGAAATTAAATAGTGATAATAGTGTATGTTACAGAGCATGTTTAGTGGCTAAGGGCACAAGGTGACACAGAGGCCTGGTATTGATTATGAATAGACTTTCTCACCAGATGTCAGACATTCTACTTTGAAATTATTGTTCGCACTATCTGTTCAGTTAAATTTAGATGTCACTCATTTAGATGTTAAAACAACATTCTTAAATGGTTTTCTTAAAGAGGACATTTATAAGGTTCAACTAGTTATTAATTGTAATTCAAATAAGAATAAGATTGTTAAACAAAGTAATTTATGGTTTAAAGCAGTCATCTAGATCATGGTATTAGAGAGTGGAGCAATGTTTATGTGAGTTAGGTTTCAAAAGGAGTCGTATAGAGCCATGTGTTTTTACAAAAATGAATAATGATGTAAAAATTGTTATAGCATTATATGTTGATGACTTATATTTGTTCCAATAATCAAATAGAGACAGACAAGTTAATTTCAGTATTGATTATGATATTATGTAAGTAATTTTACTTCAAATTTGTGACTTGTCATACTTTTATTATTGTCAATACAATTTGTTTTCCCATTGTTACAGACCGTGCAATAAAAAAAACCTTTAAGCGAAAAAGGGCTGGTTGTAAACAAAAATTGCGAGACCGTATGTGTGTAGTATTTCTTAATTTTAATTATTTTCATTTGAAGTTATTTCCTTACTGTTTTACATTTTTTTAGCTTCTGGAAAGGAGAATATTTAAAGGCCTTAAAGGACAATAAACATATTATTAAGTACATTGGTATCAAGTTAATTTATGACATTCTTTGTATGGAGTTGGATTTGAATTATTCTTAAGAAAACAATAAAGAAAGTAATACATCTAAAGTTTTGATTTTTTTTTATTCTGAAGGCAGGTAAATAATAATGAATCATATATTGGACAAGAACAAAAAATATTAAATTTTTTAATTACATATTTGAGCTTATTATTACATGATTTACTAATAAGCAAATATAATAGTTTACTTTAATTTAATTATTGATTTGAACTGCCGGTCAAGTTGCATGTTGCGCCATCTGGTATTTAACTTTCCCTTTTACACTCTAAATATTTAAACAGGAGGAATAACAGGAACGCATGCTCTATGTTAATTTTGAAAATCAAAATAACATTTTTAAAAATATGACGATGTTGCATTGGTCCACAGAACACATGCATTGGTCACTGGTCAGTCACAAGCGTCATTTAAAGTAAAAGTATTGTAATAGTACTAACCTCTTTTATTATTAAATTATTTGAGAAAATTTATGAATAAAAATTTTGACGAATTACTCAAGAAGTTTAAGTTTAAAATTTTAAAGTATTTGAAATGAATTACTCAAGAAGTATAAATAATTAAAATATTTGAAATGTAATTATGTTAATTAATATATGCTTTACAAAAAAAAGAGATATCCCACAAAAAACAGTTTCACTGTAAAATGTCGCGCCAAGTACACGTCTAACTATATACACGTATAGCAAAAATAAAAAATAAACTAATCTTTACAAAAAATATGAAAAAAACCAAGTACACAAAACCTCTCGGATTAAAAGAAACACTCATTAAAAACTGTGAAAATTGAAAAAACAATTGGTGTAGTATATTTACAAAAAAAAAGAAAAACTTGCAATCTACAAAAAAATATAAATTAAAAAAAAGTACATAATCATTGTGATTTTCAATAATTGCAAAATTTTTGTGGCAAATTTTATAATTGAAAACAATTTTTTAAACGTACTTGGCGCGCGTCATTTTCGATGTATTGTAAATGGCTTCACAATATCACTAAGATAAACAAAAGATAAATTATTAATGTCAACTATCAGTTCGAGAAGTTTGTGTTCCTCAAGCATTCGTTAATGTTATAATTTTCAAAAACAATTTAATAAACATTATCTAAGGTACACAGTAGCTGCTCAGGAATCAGTACCTGCCCACTCTTTGCATTTGTATATCTATATTCAAAAATGCAGATATTTGTTACTGGGTACTTTACCTTACTAGTAATAAAATCATTTCCTTATTTCTTGATTCAATTAAAAGGAAAGAAAGCGTCATATTCATATGAGTATAAATGTAATAGGAATAAGAAATATATAAAGAAATGGATACGAGCTTGAATTTTAATTCTAATAGATTTGATTGAAGACATCAAAATAATCATTAGTGAGGCCAACTACATGGCGTAGAAGGGCTGCAACAATTGTTGTTTTTATACTCCTTTTCCATACCAATTTCCTGGCTGTAGATCACAGAATAATATTACCCTAGCTCTAGATTAGCCATGAAAAAATTTGGGGTACTCAATGACGCGCGCCAAGTACGTTTAAAAAATTGTTTTCAATTGTAAAATTTGCCACAAAAATTTTGCAATTATTGAAAATCACAATGATTACTTTTTTTTAATTTATATTTTTTTGTAGATTGCAAATTTTTCTTTTTTTTGTAAATATACTACACTCAATTGTTTTTTCAATTTTCAGTTTTTAATGAGTGTTTCTTTTAATCCGAGAGGTTTTGTGTAAGTACTTGGTTTTTTTATTTCATATTTTTTGTAAAGATTAGTTTATTTTTTTATTTTTGCTATACGTGTATATAGTTAGACGTGTACTTGGCGCGACATTTTACAGTGAAACTGTTTTTTGTGGGATTATGTATAATATGGTGAAATAATACAATTGTTATTAAACACCAACAGGCTACATCATTTGTTGTCCCTTTCGCACGACAGGTATATAATATGTATATTAAAATAGGGTGTCTCTTTTTTCATGTAAGTAAACACAGCGACGCAGCACTCAGCAGTTGCTCAGCAGTCAAGAGCAGCTGACTGTGTCTTTCTCGCTCGGTCACACTCGGCGGTCCCGAGTTCACCCAAATGAGCCTTTCACCTCCGAGCATAAAGGATTAGCCTCACTTACAGCCAAAAAATGTGTGCGGTGCAGTGCCAAAAAAAGAAGTTGTCACTTAAGGCGCTGTGCATAGTCAAAATAGGCTGTTCAAAACAGTTTTTTAGGGAAATTTATACATCTGAGAGCATCAAAAAAAATATATGTTAATCTTGATCATATTTATGGGTGGACTATTTTGTTCAAAACACATTTTCGAAAAAAAATCTCGATAATAAAAAATCATAAAATAACCATTAAAATTAACATTGTAACAACTGTATCTTTATTATTTGAACAAATCTTGTTAAATAATTAATAACAGTGATATAATATGTTATAATAAGGGGAACTGTTTTTTTTATTTATCGATTGAATTACGATATTTGTAAGGAATAATAAATAATATTAAATGATAACTCGAACCATTCAAACTAAACATCGTACCATCGCGGCGACTTTTCGCTTCTCTTTCTTTTCTACGTAGAGCGACAGTGACTGCTGAGTCGCGTTGCTAGACGGACCTGTGCCATTTTGTAACTCTCGCTGCTTAGAAATAATTTACGTATTTGTTGTCAAAAGTTTTATATATTTTATTTTGTGACTTTCTTTTTGTGATTGTGTTTTTTTGTAATTATTGTGATTTTTAATTAATTATTAACTTAATTTATTGTTCGTGTAATCTTTTGTTCGGTTTTGATTTTATTAATGGTAATAAAAATAATAATGGAGAACGCATCGGTTGAAGACTCACTTAGTAATCAATAAATAAACAATAAAGCAAGTAGTAAATTTTACACGAACAATAAAACTCAAAAAAATGTATTTATTCCAAATAAAAAATAAAAATAAAAAAACCCAACAAAAAGTATTTCTAATAAGAAAAACTCCATGCGGGGTTTGAACCCGAGGCTGGTTACTGAAACAGCAAACATTCACACACGGCGAGACCGCTTGACCAATCGAGCTACATCTTTTAGATTCATAATTTTGTTTCTAATACCTATGTACATAATATCATAATCTAATATTACTTGAAACAAAATAAGCTGTGTAAGAAAAGGTAAGTACCTAGTACTTACTTTACAACTTCCATCATGTGTTTTTGTTTCATCGAATACGATCTTTTTATTGCCCTCCGTATATTTTTTTTCAGGGGGTCTATTTTTTAAATAATATAATATATGATGACAATTATCTTCTATTGTACATAATAAAGAGTAAAATGACCTCCTCCAGTATTAGTACACACTTTTGTAACAAACTATAATATTTTTTCCAGAATCAACCATGAAGCTTGGTTGACGTTGGTATTTTATTTTTATTGTTTTACTCTTCTGTAATATTATGTAGGGACATAATGTACTGTGTATGTGGAAATGTCGATGCGTTTATTTGCTCGTCCGCAATTTATGTACATACATACATTGTACATCTATTATATATATATATATATATATATATATATATATATATATATATTGTACTCGTACATTTGTCACTAATAAACTGTTTTGTGGAAACGTCGTTTCAATATTCCGCTCATCCTTCCGATGTACATGACGTGTTAGTAGCGCTGGTGTCATCATCATCAGTCACATATAAATGTACCTACATAAGTAATAAAGGGCTAAAATATTTCTTATATGCAGTTATATATCTATATGCCGTTTTGAGAATTAGCCATTTCTAGAATTTAACATTCTCCATCATTCATCATCAGTCACATATAAATGTATATACATAAGTATAAAGGGCTAAAATATTTCTTATTTTTCCCTTTTTTGATAATATGCCGTTTTGAGAATTAGCCATTTCTAAAATTTACCTTCCATCCACCTAAGCCTTTTTATTTATTATTCGTCTAATGAGTCACATAATTTCTCGATAACTTTTTAGAAACTAACAATAAGATAATAAGAAAAATATGAACAGATTTTTATGAAAAACTACACTAAAACATGTAGGTATATAATATCTAAAAATAAAATAAAAATTACGCTTATATTCTAAAAATAAATAAAAAAACATGCATCATAATATTATCGTGATTTGAACCTTTAAAAAAAAATACATACAATTTTATATCTATCGAGATTTGAACTTGGACATCACCGCTGCGTATTATAATTGCAGCGCACGTTGTGTTGGGCTATATCACATTATCAGTTACATGTGAAATTACGCATTTCATTTGTTCGGTGTGATATTACGCTTCTATAATGAAATCACGTATCGGCTAAAATAGCATGTTACACTCCGCCGTGGACGGAAGTCGATGGAAATAATCGTCCCTCACTTATTTGCTTCACCCCCTCTAATAAGTATAAAAAAGTTCCATTCACCGCGCCATAAATCCATAAATTTTGTAATTGGATGCTATTTCATTTTAATTTACGAATCCTGAATATTATGTCTATCTTGAAATATTCACCCTAATATACCTACTTGTATAAAGAAAATACTGCAGTCACTCTCCTGTTATTTCGATTACTTATAATATCACTTTTTAGCCGCCACACGCACTTTTAAAATACGCGGTGAAATGTGCCCGAGCGGGACGCGCGGAGTGCGCCCCGCAGAATGCCCCGCACCTCACCCCCTCTGATCGTCCCGTGCGTCCCCTAACAGCGCCTTAACACAAATTAAAAAAATCTCTATCTGGGCGGATCCCCTCATTACCCCAGACTAGGAGGAAGCCCGGTTAGTCCTTTTGAGGGAAAGGGCCGGTCGCTGGGGGTTGTCTTGTGTTAATCACTCCTCTTTAAGCGGCTGAAGGCGACTAGCATTCATTTTATTGCGGAATACCGACGCCGGGTAAAAAAGGTTTAAAAGGCTCTAGCGTAAATAATAATAGGGTGTATTAAATTTTACTCAGAATTTTTTAACATTCCTATTGTTTCTGTTTACTTCGTTTAAAGTTTCTTACACAAAACAAATTTAAGCTAAAGACAAAGGTGTAGTAAAAATAATCATTTATGATATAATTAAATATATTTCAGACATTACAATGTAACAGTTATTTATTATGATTTATTATGCAGTTTAAAAAATAACTAAATATTCCTGGATAAATGCAAAGTAATAAAAAATGCAGCCTGTTAAATCAACAAAAATCTAAATCTAATATAGCACGCGAATATATCTAGTTATACCTGTTATACTATCATCTGTGCAAAAGAATATAAGCATACAATAAATAATATTAATATAGCGCTTATTATGTGATGTATTAAATTAGTTACGCATGATTCTAAATTTGAATAAACGCGTTAATTGTTGAATAAATGTACTCTTAAAAGCTACGGAATTTCCCTCTTTCACCACTGTGATACATTTTTTTTTAAATAAATTAATGCACTCTCTCAAGTTTTCAAAAGTATGAAGAGTCCTAGTTTTATCACCATTTTCTTCCTTTTTCCTGATTCCTGAAGTCTGATAAATTCTTATAAAAAAATAATTTTATTTACTAACAGTAGGTACCTATATTATTTCACACACAATTATTTAATTTGTTTTAGTTCCCTTCTATTCATTCTTAATCTTATGAGTAAAACATTATCAACGAGACTAAAATAGTATTATTAATCTTCTCCAATATTGAATATGTTTGTTATACAATATGAGAACGATTAAATTCAGATATGTAGGTATATATAAATCAATTTTTATTAAACTTTAGAAATAACCTAAATAATAGATTATTTTATTTTTAATACTTCACAACGTTACTTTAATTTGCGTATTTATAAATTGTGATACACTATAAATTGTGATACCGTAGTTTAAACTTTATGAAATAAAATGATGAAGATTTCACATGTCTGAACATGTCTGAACAACAAGTCGTGTAACTAAGGAAATCATATTCTGTCGGTCAAACTAGAGATGAAATGAATATTTTCCTCGTGAAAGAATAATAATCAAGTTGATATTATACAACAACAAAATTTGTTTTAAAGGCAGATATCGTCTAAAGGATTAAGTTTCAGATTTTATATAAATGTGATTAATATATAACATAATTGATTCGATGCAAAAGGGTTTGAATGACTGTAATATTAAATTCATAATTTATAAAAAAATATGACGTAAAATTTAATAAAATGAAGAAACAAAGGAATCGAAAGTTGTGGCGTAGTATGACTACCATCACGACACGACTTGCCGTTTGCTGTCACGCAACCGAGTCGATTTTACTTTCAAGACGCGTTTTTTGATTATTAAAGTAAGAATCGCATGTACAATTCTTAAATTTTATGCCTTTTAAACATATTGAATAAATTTGGCTATGTGTGTACTACAAATCAAAATAATGATAAAAATAGTGCCCATGACAGTTGGTGCACAAATTGTATACAAAATCCCTTTGTCATCGACTATTACAGTTAAAATATCCCCAAATTGATTAAAAAATATTTCAACATTCCTGCGTTGAATTACCATGTAAAAATCATGTTTCCTTAGATATTTGTTTATCATTTATTATAAACATAAATCATTTATAAAAATACGTACTACTCGACCACAACAATTAGGCCCATGAGAAGCGATGTCCGAACACTGTAATTACAATGATTATTCAGTGACTTATAAGTTAATTCATATAAAAATTGTGATTTCAAAAGTTTTGTAACAATATTAAATAGACACGACATAAACATTTTAAACCTGATGTAAAATAATACATATATTAGTACCTACTACGTCATCTCAAATTTTTTAAATAGTTAATATTATCTATTAATATGTTGCTTGGGTTACCATTTACATAACAAATATTGTATAGATTCAAAATATAATGTATAGTGCAGTCTTTTCTTAAATACTCTTGATGGTTATAAAAAAAAACATTGATTGTTTTAATATGATGTGGATGTTTAGAATTCAAAGGACTAAGACTAAGTTTGTGCTGCCTATTTTGTACTCAATATAATTTGTGATGCAATGTAGTTTATAATTCCTCAATTAAAGATATAAATATTATATATCTTGTATTTTTGAGTTATATAATTATAGTAATACTAACACAGTACTTAAACTTAGGCTGGTAAGTTAGTTTCACACATGTACACACGTCAAACATTTTCTAGTCCACGATGTCCCTGATCCCCGTCATGTTTTATTCTTTGATCTGCAGGTTCAAAAGTATGTTAATTATGCAATTTTAAAATTGATCTGGATAATAAATTTGATAATTATTACTTTTGAAACCGCAAGATCTATAGCACTTTAAATATACGACAGGAAAAATAATTACCTACATCAAAACGTCTAATGATTAAAAACCTCAACATGTCCTATGTTTTCATTTTCTTATTTCTATAATTTACGTTGTCTTAAAATATTTTTCTAGAAAGTTCCCCATCTCATTTACGTACACCTAAATGTTTATTATGCAATTACATTTTTTTGCATTGACCACCAACATATACTATCCTAATAATAAATTGCGATATACACCTTAACCCTTTTTCATAACGTACACATACACTTAGTGTTAATAGCAATTCTTAATAATCTTTTTATATATATTTTTTATAAAGTAGTAAAGCCTCCTCACCGTTAGCACCCCACAGTTGATTCCCCTTTTTTCCATTTTACCTTTCAAATTTTAAATATTTCATTACATTATAAAATAATAGTTTAACATATTATCATAGTAGTATTACTAAAATGAATGTTGGTATTAATATGAGATTTTCCGATTTTTATTGATATTTATAATCCGAGTTCATAAAAATATGAACCTTGTATAGTAAATACTAGACAGTAGTTTATAGATAAAATATAGTGTAGAGATAAAATCGTCATAAATTGTTAATAGGTATGTAAGTAGGAATATTTTCAAATCCATTTTATTCATGGTCCATAAAGCCTAGTGTTTATAAAACGATTAATAAATGTATGAAACAACTTCCTTTCCAATCGAATATTATGAATATATTGTATAGTTTTAATGATATATTAAATTATGTGTATGATTATACATTATATTTATGAAAATGTGATAAATTTTTAACAACAGGTGTAGATTACCCAATAAATATTGTGATTTGTCGTAATATTAAACATATTATTGTTTAGATCATTCTAGTAATCAATGATATATGAGTGATATATGTACAAGAAGTGAGGAAAGTTCTAGATCTTCAAAGTATGCGTTTCTTAGAGTGACACTCCGGTAGCCGGTGCGTAGACACTTGAGAGGGAACGTCGCCTGCCCAATGAAGTTGGGATCACCAAACATGTCTTCGTCTTGGACGAGAAACCTAATCAATGCGAGGTCGGGATTCGCCACTTCGAACTCGCATATGTCGTTCCATATTGGATTTATTCCGTTGTCGGCTAAAAATAAATATATTACATTAGGGCTAGTCAAAGAAAATTAAAAGACGAGTATTCTTTATTGCACACAAATTGAACTTGTCTTGGCATTCATTGAAGGAGGCCTATGTCCAGCAGACGGGAAAAAAACAGATACACACAAATCTAATTAACATTAAGACTAGAACATAATCTATGCTAGTCTTATTGCTAAAATACAAGTAAGGTACAAAGTGAGTCCATGGAACATTTACTGAAATAAACTTATATTATTGCATTAGCTGTTGTCCGAGACTTCGACCCGCATTAACTTACATTAATTATATTTTAGCCTAAGTATATCCTTATAATATCAACTATGTGCCAGTGAAATTCCCGTAAAAATCGGCCTGGTTGTCTCAGAGATTAGCCGGAAGAAACAGACAGGGGGTCAGACAAAAACTTTAAATTTTTTAGTGAAAAGCTGTTAATTTGAAATATTACACAAGTCACGGTAAAAAAGTATATAACTTGTACAAATTTGTAACACACCTCATATTTGCGAGAAATTAAAAAAAAAGATTAAAAATAATTTAAAGCACAGTAAAGATAATCTTAAGATATATTTAGAGATATGGACATCTTTAACATGCCACTGCATTGTAAAATACAACACACAACAATGTCAGTCTCATGCAAAAATCACAATTGTAAATAACTGATGGAAATACGTTTCACGTCTGTTCTAGACGTTTATTATAAATAACGTAACGTAACATATATGACGTATATTATAAGTATCATTATCAGCCCATTGTTGTCCGTTTTGAATGCATGTGGTAAGGGATCGGTCGTCTTGGCGTTCATTGAGGGAGGCCAATGTTCAGCCCCGACTATGGTTCAAGCCTTGTCGTGGCGGTGTGGCTCAGTAGCCTAAGGTGAACCCAGCATCTTGAGCGAAGCAAATTGATCCGAAGGAGCTGCTCTTGGTACCCCTCTTAGAAGAAGAGAGAACAAAAGGCGAGGATGGTAACCTCACTACATTGTACTGTTCCGACGTTGGGAGGAGTTAAAATAAATAAATAAAAAGACCTATGTTTAGCAGGTACAATAAACTAGCTGTTGCACGCAGCTACGCCCACATTATCTTGGATATTATTATTTTATAGCATGTGTCACTCAGTGCTAACATAGTTTTATACAGAAAAAAAATGAATAGAATAAGTATTGTGCGATCTAAATAAGAATAGTCCTGTCAAGACGCCATTTTGCTTAGCAATGCTCGCAAACTTCATTACCAAAGCTTGGTGTGCAAAAAATATATAAATAAGTAGAAAAAATAAATAAGAAGGAAATATACTACTCAGTTTAATTATAAATGTTCACTTTTTTGGTATTTATAATCAATTTTATGGTAAATACATGAGTAGGATTTGAAAAAAAAGCCTAATAATAAAAACTTAAATTATTGTAATATTCACTCTTATATTATATTTGCAGAGATGTATTGATATATCATATAGAATATGGATGATATTCTAGTATATAATATAATGAATGTTGAAACTAAAGTCATCGTCTCCGAGCCGATTAATATTTAACGTTAATTACATTAACACTAACTATATAATATTGGGTATTTTAAATGCAAACTGTTTAGTGTATAATATCTTAATAGTTTATACAGAATTATTTGCTAATGGGATTCAAGAAATAATATGTTATAAAAATGAATAATAATATAATAACGAAATCTATTAATAAAAAATAAAACATTCCTTTTTCGCAGTTTTTTTGCTGACAGTACTAATTTCACAGCTATCGTGTGATGTTGGCAGCAAGCGCGATCCTATTCTTAGTTGGCTCGCATATGAGTTTCGAAGATTAACTACTACATTCAAATTGACTAACAATACCCGTTTTATTTCCCGACTATAGCAAAACCCAAAGGAAGGGATTTTAGCAGTGTATGTATGTTTATATTAAGTATGTTTCATCGCAACCTAAACAAATTATACGATGTTGATAAATTAAGTGTTTATTGATTCGTTACTACGGTTTTTTTTTTCGAATTGTGATTTTTATATGAAGGGGGGTCGCCCCCCGCCAACCGTGGAGTCTTCGACCACACTGCCTCCTGGCGTCGGGTTTGTTCCAGTGGCGGGTCTGTGCCGCGTCACTATCGGTTGGAGTGGTACCCCAGGCGGACTGCCCCTACCGGGTGGACTCATTGACTTGAGAACCCGGCAGATGGCGCCAGCGATACTGGGGCCCACTCCGGCGGCGTGAGCTGTGGCAGCCGCCACGTGAGGTCTTGAATGTTGCTGCTGTTGAGTGGCGGGGACCCCCTCCACGCCCCACGATGGGCGTTACCTATCTGGCACGATACTCGGTGACATATGGTTTTGAATAATCGAACCGTTACGGTCGACGGGTTACTATGGTCCTGTTGACACTACAAAAGGAAGGGGTTAAGGTTTTTTATAGTGTTTATTATAGTGTTTAAACTTTATACTTGTTATATTTACCGACGGTCTTAGTAGCTAACTTAACGTTCTATTAGTATGGGCGATAAATGTACACTCACCAACAGTCTTGGTAGCCAACTTCACGCCGTTGTCGTACTCGGCGCCAATAATCTCGACCTCCACGAACGGGCTTGCGGTGCCCCGTCCCGACTTGCTGAGGTGTCTCGCGCCGATCACACGTAACAAAACTGTCACCGGCTTCACCTTCTTCGCAATACTCCTCTTTTCAAACGGATTGTACCCCTCGTCGAACATAAAATCCGGCTTCAGTATATACCCACACCCACCGTTCTCTTTGAACTTGCCCATATTTAATTGCATCGGTTTGTCTGGGGTCTGATAATTCAGGGCTACCATTTGAGAGCCAGCGTTCCAGAATGGGACAGGGTTGTAATTGGACGAGTCAATGCGCTGCCCCTTGGGATATATTCTGCTCAATTGTATAGCGTGATACTTCATAAAGAACGCAGTCTCTTGTTGGCACATAAGTCTTTCAGCTTTGGTTTCAGGGAAGGAAGACATTTCTTGGAAAACGAATCCCTGGTTTCGTATTCTCTCTAGGTTGAAAGCTACTGAGCGACAATAAATAATGAGATCGGACATTTCTTTGGCAATTCGCCACGTTCTCTCCATTTTCCTGTGCATCAAGGAGCGAGCGCTGGCGCTGTGGGCGGCTTCTTTTATAGCTGACAGCCATTCTAGGGCGTTTTCTCTTGTAGAAGCTGCCATGTCAAAAGGTTTGCACATAGATGGACTCTGTATACGCACTATCCATCTAGCAGCACCACTCTCTTCTCCAAGCACCAGCTCGACGACAGCACCAAGAACGTCTACAACGCCTTTTTGAAGTGATCCTAAGGCGGCTGTATCGTTTTCCAGACGAGTCTGCATAAGAAAGTAAGAATTGACTTTTGACATTCAAAGTTAAGAGGTAGGAGTATATATAGTTAAACTCTGATTTTTTATTCCGTAGAATTCTGATAGCTAATAAACCTGAATTATTAGGGAGTGATGCCAGCTAAAGGATAAAATAAAGTAAATAAAATAAATTCAATGTGTAGTATATTGTTCGTGATATTGAAATATTGGTTACTTTTGTAGTAGTTCACTTGAGATACATAAAAAAATATCCATTTTATTTTGTATTCCCCTGAAATTGATCAAATTTGCCTTTTTCGTGTGGAGAGCTTTTTTAGTAGCAACACTTATTAATGTCAGAATTCTACGGAATAAAAATTCTAAGTTTCTAGAAAGGTCGATACTCACAATATCAGGCATGTTCGGCACTTCAATCTCTTGGACGTAGTTGGCGGGGAACCAGTGGTGTCGTTTGCCACCGTAGTCCCCGCGCCACCAGCCTTCGTCCGGCTTGTCTACATTTGTTATGATGGCGTGCTTGCAGAAGGAAAGTTCGTCATCCTGACGGGCGCGGTAGTCGTACAGCGCCTTCACTGTTACCTGACACACGTATATATTCATGCATTATAATGAATATATAGGAAAGACGAACGAAACGAAGCGCACCATCGATAGCACCATTTATTTATTTAGGAATTTATTAAAATCCGCTGTTAGCTGACCTCTACATGGCAAAAGTAATATTCCTACCAAATTTCAAGTCCCTAGGTCCTATAGTTCCAGTGATATAGTGATGAGTCAATCTATCTATAGAACAGCTCCTATAATTATATTAGGTATATACATTATTGATTTGGTTTTCATTGTAATTCAATGAACAAGGTTTTCAATAAGTATTCTTGTTTGTGAACGTGAGAAAAACTCGGAAATACAATGAGCGAATCACTATTGAAAGAGAATTCAAAAAAGTTGCGTAAATGTATTTATCTATACCTAAATCCTATATCATAATCTTTAATGTATGCAGTATTTTTACCTTTGTGACAGTAAAAGCTTATAAATAGCTATATCAACGATAATGTTACACCTACAAAAAATTAAAACCGACTTCATAAATACTAAACTAAAAAATAATAAAATAACAGTTTCTTGAATTTTTGTGCTTACAGCTTATAATCAACTTAATCTGCTACTAATTTATAAACTTAGAGTTACCACGTCATTATAGTTACTTTTGGAGTCGGTGTCAGCCAAGGTAGGTAGGTAGGTAGGGTACAGCAACAAATACGACACCGACTCCAAAAGTAACTATAATGACGTGGTAAACGCAAAGTTTGTACATTAGTAGAAGATTAAGTTGATTATAAGTTGTAAGCACAAAAGAAACGGTTATTTTATTACTTTTTAGTTTAGTATTTTTGAAGTCGGTTTAAATTTTTTGTAAAGTGTATTTATTTCTTAATTTTTAGTGATTCCGAAATTCGTCATCTTGGCGTTCATTAAAGGAGGCCTATGTTTAGCAGTGGACGGATAAAGGAAGATGATGATGATGATTACGACGACCGCGACATACTATACACCATAGTATGTCGCTACTAAAACATCCTATACAATTGTTACATGGACAAGTAATAAAATGAGCATATCGTCGAGGTAAAAGAAATCAACCAAATAGGCGTTATTGGGAATAACTAAAAAACGGCTTGTCAGATCTTAATACAATTAATATGGCAACAAATTGGGATCACCAGCTTTCAAACAAAAAAATAACCATCGAAATCTATTCACAAACGGCGGAGTAATCGTGTCAGATACATACAAAAAAAAACATACAGTCGAATTGAGAACCTCCTCTTTTTTTAAGTCGGTAAAAATAACAAAAAACCTTTAAGTTAATTATGATATTAAGTTGGGGAGTATGGGTTATTAAATACTAGTTTTGTCTATATCTTCACAGGATATGTATCTGCCTGGCAATTTATTTTTTGCGGTTACTACATAGAAGAATAGAGTCAAAGCTGACCTCCGCATTTATAGGTACTAGCTCAACAACGCACATACATCCCGCTCTTATAATATCTATGAACGATTTTTACACTACGTCAATCAGGTCCCGTGGTAAGTTCTCAAAGAACCTGTGCTACGGGTACCAGACAAAGGAAATATATAAAATCATAAACTTTTATACTATAAGTTTTTTTTATATTTATATTTGAGATTTTTATTGTTTAATACACAAATTTAATACACATCCATGACCCAGGAACACAGAAAACTTTTTGTTCCCTGGCGGCATTCAAACCCGCTACCTCCGGCTTGAGCGCCAACGCGCTAACTGTTGAGCCGCAGAGATCAAGTCGCTCTAAAATAAATAATCAGAGCAATGAAATGATTTTTTTTTAACCGTTTTGTAGTTCCGATGATAAGCACTTTCAAATAAACTTTTTATTAAATTAGAATGACTAAGTATGACTAGAATAGTCTTACCTTCGAACTGAATGACGTCGGATCCATGTACCCCGGCGTACCATATACGGAATTATCATCAGGCTCCTATAAGAAAAAGTAGGTAAGAATATGGCAGCGGCGTGGATGCGCCGCCAGAAGAAACCCCTCACCTTCCGCTTGACACAGATACTCACCGGACACGGATGTTTCGGTGCGTACCTATGTCGGGTGGCCAGGAGGGAGCCGACGCCAGCCTGCCACGAGAGGTATGCGATAAGCGGGCCGCACGGACCGCTCTCTCTTGAGTATGGTGCGCTGCATGCTCGAGAGCGATGAGGCCTGGCAGGGGGCGGTCACCTTCTGCGAAACCGTTATTTCGCAGAAGGAAGCCGCCGAGCGGGACAGAGAGAAGTACGCCACATCCGTTTCGGTCCGTCGACATAGGACGGCAGTGCGGAGGCGCTACGCGCACCTCCTGCCTCCAGTCTAACGGTTTCCGGGGTAAGGTTGAGTACCTGCCCCAGTAGAAAAGTTCCGGTGTCGGCGGGGGTCCTTCAAGTTGTTGGAAGTTGGATAATAGCCTTTTGAGGGAACACTCCTCTTCAAGCGGCTGAAGGCAACTCGCAGTGGCTTTAATGCAGTACACCGGCGCTGGGGGAGTACCGGGGGTGCCACATGTCCCCGGGGACGACCCGTCCCCGGGTGAATGCGCAAAGCATTTCCACTGCGTCCATAAAAAAAAGAATGGCAATATTTATTTTAAACACATTACACTATGTTAAAAACATAATAAATACGAGTTAATATAGACATTGATTTAATTAAATTTACTATATTAGACTTCCTTTCCTCATTTATTCATTTACGAGGACAATCTCTTTGTTGTTATATCCATCTTTTAGTCTCAGTCGTGAAATAACTGTCCTGCTTTTCTTTCTCAGGATTGTCGTACACATTATGGAGTATAAGATTTATTTTTTTAATTTATAGATAACTCTTTCTACTTTGAGAATACTAATATACCACAAACCACACTTCCACACTTATCTTAGTTTATTCTATATATTTTATAACATGTTTTTTCTATTTCTTATTATACTAGTTTTATCCCGTAGCTTCGCCTGCGTGCCACGTACGTATTTTTATAGCCTATGACACGCACAAATAATGTAGTTTAGTAACGATGATAGCACTCAAAAATATATAAATTTTGGCATTATACAAAGTTTTCCCTACTTTCAATGATAAAAATATTAATGTATCATACGGAGCCAGCCCTGGTTCATAACGAAGCCAACAGTGAAACCATATCAAAATTTGATCAGTAGTTTAGAAAATATTGATGTACAAACAGACCATCACAAAAAGCGACTTTAATTTATAGTATGTAATAATAACTTTTTTTTACTTACAGCTATAATTTGTCTCCCAATATCTTCACTGATTGAAAACCATAATTTTACTTTTTTATATAGTGGATGCTTTTCATAGTAGGATACCAACTCCACCAAACTTTCAAATTTTACTGTTCCTATTGTGTACAATCTTCCTTCTTGCTTTATTCTACAATGTTTTATTTCCTTATCATTCCTAAAAAAAAAAAAAACTGGATAAATAACGAAAATGATCTCTGTTATTATTACATTTATCATTTCAATCACTAAAATAGCTACCTAAAACTTATGGCATAAGAGCCTTGTTCTTTCTCACTTGGTCTAACGAGAAACGCTCCATCGGTGTTAGCTTTCCTGAGTAATTCTTCGGCCTGCGCCCGAGTGCAGTAAGGATGGTACCACTCTTTCCCTTCATGTTTATTTGGCTGCGGAACTGGCTCTTTTAGTGTTATTAGGAATTCCTTAAAATAATATAATTATATTTCTATAATAGTTCTTTCAGAATATATTCTCAAAGTTTATTGAATAGTTTATTATACAAGGTTGATAAAAGCGATAGGCATTAAATTAAACTACATAAACTACACATGCTTACGGTTAATCCGAAACTATAAAAAAATAGTTTGAGAGCAATAAAAATTAAGTTTTTCAAAGAAAATAAATACGTGAATAGTCAAAGTAAAACGTAAAAACTCTTTGTAAACCTTTGTAAAATGTCCTTCGAATCTAAAAGGCAACGTCGCATAGCACATTGCGTCTCACCGGGTCGAACAAACCGGAGCGCCTTTAAAACTTTAAAAATATCCTGTGACTAAACTATTGATTCTATTGGTCTAAGTTTTGGTGTGTAGCCTGAAAATGGTACATAGTATACGTGGTTTAATTTAATGCCTCTCGCTTTTATCAACCTGGTATGTGAAATTGAATGTTAGGTCTACAGATCTTTTTTATATTATCAAATTAAAGTGTGATTATCTAACATACTTGGCTCCTTAAAGGATGTTGACGATAGTGTGTGATGAGACTATAAAGACTATCAAAGCACACTGAATCTATGAGGTAATATTTGGTGATTCCCCTTTCCTGCTTCAACTTTATTCTGCAATGGTTGACCCTTCCCTGCCTCCAAAATGAAAGACAATAATCACCGACAAATGTAACACTTTCTCGAACTAAAAACGTTCCATCGCCAAGGTGTGCATGAGCCCTTAGCAGTTCTTCAGCCTCCTGTCTGTTTCCTGCTAATTTTCCGTGAAACCAACATTCCCCAAAATGTAACTCATCTTGGGGAATGCTGTTGCTATCTGTATCTGGTTCCCCATCACTATCAGCATCAGTTTCAGCCTGTGTACTATAATGCTCCGTATAGTACAATTTATTTTCAGTCAAGACAAATGCATGAGGATTCCATTCCTTATCAACGGGATCTTCCAAAAGTAGTATGCCATTTTTAATTGAATTTCTCAGATCTAAATCCTTTCCATCCTCTTGGCGAACAGCAAACGAATTTTCTTCAGCGCCTTCTGGAAGCTTTTTATGTTTGAGAATAATTTTCTTTCGTAAATCATACGGAGAAGGTAAAGCTGTTTCATTCTTTTCATTCGGTTGCACTATTAGCATATCACCAAATACATCTTGGAATGCGCTAGCCATACGCCGTTGCTGTGGCAGGGAGCAATTGTCTTCTATTGATAATATTAGTGGGTAATCTGACGCTACGAAAGCGTGTTCTTTGATGATTCTCAAAACGTCCATAAATTTAATCTTTGTTGTCAATGTATGTCCATGGTATATGAATGGAGTGCCGTCGGGTCCATCCCAGCAATCTAATTCAATACACCTGCAGCCAGATCTTAAGCATCTTACGTAAGCCTCTAATGATGATTCACTGGAGAACTGATCTCCTGTTAAATACCTGTAAAATAAAGCTAATTATTATTGCTACATATTTATATTAAGATTTTAGTTTGAGTTATTACAATCGGTACAGTAAGTGAGCAGATGGCTCACTTAAGAAATATTCGAAAGGGGGATGCCCCCCTCCGCGCCCCGCAGGGGGCGCAGTTCATCGCGCGTACTGCTCGGGAGAGCAGGATTTGGACTAGTCAAATCCGATACAGTCGACGAATATTTTACGGTTGAATTTAACCTATCATCATGAGGGCCGGCCCTCTACCCTCCTTCTGGAGAGGGAGGCGGGTTATGCGCGGTGCCCAAGCAATCTAGCGGTAGCGTAGTGCTAGCGCTGTTTGCGCGGTTTGGGTTTGTGTCTACTCGTATCGGATTCAAACCTAAGCTTCCGCGATCGATCCGGATCGATGTGGTTTCCATGTGTAGGGTTCGACGTCGCTTACGACCCCGAGGCCCAAGTGGTGGGCAGGTGTACCTAGCACCGTGTGAGTGTCTGTATATGCTGTGACGTTCGCGTCGCGCTTTTGCGTCGCGCATTAGTAGCTGAGAGATTTCGTTAGCTGGATCTGTTAAAACATGCTTAGGTAACCTATGTCTAATTGGAACTGAGCTATCTGGGGAATAGTTTGCCGCGCTCACGATGAGCGGGTTTGGGTGGAAGAGTGCCTTTTCAAAGTGACGTTCTGACGTCATTTTGAAGTGGCCCCTAACGGACTCTAATCTGAAGGCCCTGTGCAGGTCGATGTTTCTTACGTACCACGAGCAACCGGTTGCCATGTGTAAAAAATTATTTTGGACTATTTGTAGTGCATTAAGTCGACTTTGTGGCACATGCGCGAATGCGACACAAGAGTATGACATAATGGGTCGGATACAAGTTTTATACAGATTAATCTTATGCTTGAGGGGCATTTTGCTGGTTTTGTTAATTAAGAAATATAAACGGCTCAAGACGAATTTGGCCTTTTTGGTGACTGACTCTATGTGTGGTCTAAATGACATCGACCTGTCAAGGGTGACCCCCAGGTATTTTACCTGATCTGCTCTGGGTATTTCTATATTGTTTAACCTTATCGGTTTCATGGTACGATAAGGTCGTCTGTTTGTGACCCTCCTACGTGAGAATTTTATGGAGGCACTTTTTTCTGGGTTTATATCAATCCTCCATTTTGCGAACCATTCACCCAGCTCGGTGACGGCACGCTGGAGGATGGTGGAAGCCCTTGCTGCTGAGGGGTGGGTGATATAGAGCGGTCTGCAAAGAGAGCCCGTTTAACCGCCGGGTGTTCGGGGATGTCGGAGTTATACAAGTTGTACAAGGACGGAGACAGCACGGAGCCCTGTGGGACTCCGGCCCTCAGAGGCCTCCGAGAGGACAGAGTGCCCTCTACTCCATATCTAAAATGCCGGCCCGAAAGGTAGTCGCGGATGATGATGACTAATCTGTCCGGTATTCCTAACTTGAATAGTTTGAATATGAGGCCTTCGTGCCAGATTTTATCGAAGGCTTTTGCTACATCAAAGAATACAGCGCACGTATCGTGTTTGTTTTTCTTATGGAAACCTCTGAGTATATCCTCCGTCATACGGTGGACTTGCCTCGGGCAGCAGTGGTTTTTACGGAAGGCGAATTGCTCATCTATGAAAAGATTATTTTCGCTAATGACGGTTTTCAACCGCCTAAGCGGTTCGTAGATTTTTCCTAACGAGCTTATCAGGCCTATGGGACGATAGATAGACGGTTCCGAGCGCGGTTTTCCGGGCTTCGGTATTCCTATGACCGTAGCTTCTTTCCATATATCGGGAAACCTACAACCCTTGAGGAGGGCGTTTATAATGTTAGCCAGGAGGATAACTAGGGCGGGCGGTAGTATTTTTAATACCTTGTTGGAAATCCCATCCGGCCCGGGGGCCTTCTTGGCGTGAAGGCATTTTATAATGTCTTGGACCTCTTCTACGTCCGTCGGAAGGATTGGATCTCCCACCAGCGGCGCAGAGGCCCTTCTCGCCACCTCCCTAGTTACCTCCTCTACGTGGGGGCCTACGGGGAGAGTTGCGACTATTTGGCTCGGAGTGCACTGACTCTCGAGTGTATCGGCTAAACATTCCGCTTTGTCGGCGTCCTCTAGTGCAGGCGCGCGATTTAATCTTTTTAACGGAGGCATAGGTGCCTCCGTCTTTTTTTCATTGAACGGGCGAGTGGCCAGTAGGCCACGTGCGAAGGTGAAATTTCACTCAGGAGGCGATCCCACCTTTCTGCTCTATTTTCTATGACCCGGGCTTTGACCTGTCGTTCGAGGTCACGGAGAGCTCGTCGATACTCGTCCGTCCGGTAGCGAGAGTATGTACGCTTTGCTGCATTTTTTGCGCGTATTAGGTCTTTAAGATCCTCCGGGAAGTCCCATCGGCCGTCATGGGCCTGTGAGATCTCCCTGGATGACTTTTCTATCATTGCTACCAGATGGTCGGTGAAGTCAGAGCATGCTGATATAGCAGTTTGAGGACTGTCTATTATGTCGGGGATTTTATCGAGATGACTCGATTGAAGGATTTTCAGATTATCGTTTAAAAGTTTATAGTCGATGATCTTTTTTATCTGTATTTCTATTGTTTGCTGGGTCGCTGAGTTGTATAAGCACCGGCCTATGGGCTCAGTTAAGCTCCTGAATGGTTTCTATGGAATGTACCTGAAGGGTAATATTTCGTAAAATGGCTATGTCTAGTATAGATGGCCGCACGTTCCTCTCGCTACTTGCGAAGTCGAAACGCGTGGGCTCATAGGGGGCGATAATAATACTGTTTAAATCATCGACTGCTTTACAGAGAATCTTTCCATTGTTATTGTTATCTCTGCAGCCCCATGAATGATGTTTACTATTTAGGTCGCCGGCAATCAAGACAGCGTTGCCTAATTCTAATAGCGTATTTAAATCGCTAAATAATAGTTTCCTATTGCCAAATTGGTATACTGAGGCGATTGTGATCGACTGATGGCCGGTCATGCTCACCTGGCAGACGGAGGCCTCTAGTGATTATAGGGCCGGCGTGTCTATAGGTATGCAGTGGAGGGACCTCTTGTAGTAAATGAAGGTGCCTCCAAGTTGGGATCGCGTCCTATCATTCCTAACAATATTATAATTGACTATACGCGGGTCACTGATACTGTGTTTTAAGAACGTTTCCTGCACAAGGAGGACGTCTACGTCGTGTTTTTTGACGAATATACGAATTTCGTCGATGTTCGCTCTAATGCCGTTCGCATTGAACGACACCACTCGCAGAGAGCGCGGTTTTGTTCTGGCGGTGGTAGCCATTTATGGGCTTGGAATGGAAAACTTGATCTGGTCGATCAAGGCCGCGTGGTCTACTAACTTGCCGCTTGTAGACGATCATGGGGGGAACCTCGCAGCTTCGCTGCTAGGATACTAACTTCGTTGGTGTCAATGACGCTAAGGTACTGTGACACGAAAGCCAGGTCAGCTCCGTAGCCGGAAGAGGGGGTAGGGCGGGGTGCTGCGGGCATCGTGATGCCGGCAGGAGGTGCCGTTTGCCTATTGTATTCTGCCGGGGTGCTCTGTGGGACCTGCGTGGGAGATTGGTGACTTAAGTCGGCCTCGGAGCCGGCTTAAACCACGGGTTAGTCGTGGGAAGGGGGGCAGGGATGAATTTATCATTCCTAGGTGCCCTGAGACGGAGGGGGGCTTTTTGTGAAGCCGTCTTTTTTGCCGGCTTTGAGACGCGGCGCGCCGTTTTCGGCGCCTTGGGACAACCGCGGTAATTCGCCGGGTGACCTTTGTCCCTACATAGGACGCAGCTGGGCGGCTCTGTGGCTGTGGCCCTGTCACGGGGACAGTCAAGTGTCCCGTGGTCTTCCAGGCACTTGACGCACCTGGGGTGGGCGGAACAGTGGCGGGCTGAGTGGCCGTAAAGCTGCCAACGATGACATTGCCCTATCATACCCCTTTTACGTGGAGCCTCGACACGAAAGCCAGTCATATTACAGACGGCTTTAATATTGTAGATGTTTTTGGCCGCTGGTGTGAGCGGCAGGATGACGAGCACAATTTTGTGCTTATGCTTTGTTCGAGGGTGATACATCCTATGTACCTCCTCGACCGGGAAACCCTGATGGACCAGGTCGTCTTTTATTTCGGCCGGGTCTCGGGGCACTCCTACGATAACGACCCGGAGGACGCGCTCGTCCTCCAGGGCGTAAGTGTGATATCCTATCCTGTTTGTGGTCAGGAAGGCTGTGAACCTGCGGTTCATTAGAGTTCTCTACTTGTACTCTAATGCCTTCGGCGCACGTGCGGGCAGATTGAATGAAATTTGTTTCGCATAAATAGCTTGCGAAACAATGTTCCAGGACTTGGTGTCCTGGACGATTATCGGCGGTGGTGCTTTGCACTTGGGTTGGGTGGAGTCCATGCCCTCGTCGGGGGTGGATGACACACAGGGGGTGGGCGACGTGAGTTGGTCGCGCCTAGTGACCAGCGGCTCAGATGGAGCCACTGTCGGTCTAACTACCTTGCCCTGAGGGGGCTTCGCTGACGCCACCTTGGGCGCCTTGGGCGGGGGAGATGGCACTGAGGACTGCGCGGACTCCGGGTCCGGGCGACGCCTCTTCTTCTTGTTGCGGACCTCTTTGAATCCGCCTTCCTCCTCGGAGGAACTGCCGGCAACAGACATTTCCTCCTCTGATGGAGTAGATCGCATCTCTAATGTCACGTTGTCGGTTGATAGGGACGCGGGAGAGTCCGTGTTGAAAACCTGTTGGCTGCTGCCTGATTTTTGAAATAGCTCTACATCGTTTTTTAATTCTGGGTATTTACCCAGCAAGAATGCCAAAAGGGCCTCGTTGGTCATAATATTAAGTTTAACGCCGCCATTGTTTATATTGTTCTTGAGGTAATTACGCAGGTAAGGTAATTAGGACATAATGGATGAGTACCTAATCCGCTCGCCTGTACGAGAGGTTGTATAGAAAGGAATGCGGC
The DNA here is from genome assembly GCA_963853865.1 of Helleia helle. Lineage (NCBI taxonomy): Eukaryota > Metazoa > Arthropoda > Insecta > Lepidoptera > Lycaenidae > Helleia > Helleia helle. The sequence goes on from OY971420.1 coordinate 16,597,847, forward strand.
CGACTACCTGCGGTGGGTACAGAGACACCACCCGAGGTAGGTGTGTATGTTCTTGTGTATCTTACGTGGAACGTAGGCTGGATCGCAACTTGCACTTTTCGCATGAAAAACGAAAGCGGCACTCCGCGCCTAACAATACCAATACGCGGGTGGTACCGACACACCACGAAAGCACAACGAACGACCTATGCGGACGCGGAAAACCTATGCGAGGTTTTCGCACAAACGCGGTGAGCCCGGCGGAGCTCTTCACTAATTTGTAAGGACGCTGGACGTATGGATACAGTGGGGCGAGGAGGTCAGACCAGCTAAGCACGGAACGTTTACGCACTTGCTTGCTTTCGCAACTATATGCCACCACACGATCGGTTAACTGGATTTACAATCTCCCAGCTACGAGTGAACAATGAATTCAGCGTAAACAGAACTCAGAGATCTAACGGACGTCTGTACGCGTTGGCGGACGCGCCGAATGACCGCTGGCTGCAACTCCCAGTACTATACTACTAAAAGAAAAAGACAAACAAACGCAAGCATTCGATTTGTTTTATAAAACTGAGAGATTTGTTGCATAAAAAATAGTCGATTTGAGAGCAAAGAATCCATTTTATATTAACCATGAGAAGACGAATTTCATATAGCTATCATAGAGGTAGAATCATTATACTTAATATAAATAACGTAAATAGACGCTAATTAAGTGTTATAAGTGTTGATCGCCTAATAACCAGGTGGCAAGACGATCTTAGTACGGTGGCCGATAAGTGTTGGATGCAAGTAGCGAGTGATCGATCGTCTTGACGTTCATTGAGGGAGGCCTATGTTCAGCAGTTGTCGGATAGGGGCTGACGATGATGATGAAGTATACGCTAGCTAATGATAATTAACAACTAACAAAGTAAATACAACTTACAAGCGAGACATTTTTATGTTACAAACGCACAAAAGCTATGTTGAGCAAGTAAACGGAAAATAGCTTATTTCTTCAGGAGCTGTTGATATTTATCCTGATCTTAACAATAGTAAGAGATTTAATGTATTATACATAAGGCGTTATATACATGTATACGTATATATCGTCGCGCGTGTGTGTGTGTTATACACGTGTCATCAGAATCGATTGGCGCCTCAGTCTATGCTCAATATTTACAAAACAACTGTACCGACTTATTTTTACCCAGTTTACCTTACGATCATGTTACAACTGTACTATTACTGATTTTGCTGAACGTACGAATATTGCGCACGCGATAAATACTAACACGATCTTGACCAACTAAAATAGTTGACTAATATGTCACATTAACCTACTCCCATAGTAAACAATCTTAATCGCATGTACGATAGGTACTAAATAACAAAGAACTCATGCCGTTCACCGTCACGGCATTCGACTCGACTTTAGTTATTAAGCTATTTTTTTTTAATTGTGTTAAATGTAAATTGGCAGATAGCTGATTTTATAAGGGGTACTTTAGGTTACTTTTATTTTAGATAAAAAAAATTAAACAAAAATTATAACAGACTTCAAAAAATAAAATAACTAAAAAGTAATAAAATAATCGCGTTTCTTTAATTTTTGTGTCTACAACTAATAATCATCTTGTACTTCTACTAATGTACAATTTTTGCGTTTACCACGTCATTATTGTTATCAATGTCAGTATTGAATCGGTGTCAGCTAAGTTAAATAGGTAGTAGACCAGGTACAGCAAATACGTCACCGTCGTCCGTCACCTGACTACCTTGGCTGACACCGACTCCAAAAGTAACAATAATGACGCGGTAAACGCAAAAATTGTACATTAATAGAAAGTACAAGATGATTATTAGTTGTAAACTACGAATAAATAATAAGTCAGGAAGTCTAACTCAGAACAAATGACACATAAAAAGTGGGCCTCCTTCAAACCAAAACGACGTATGATTTAAAATACCAATCACTTTCGATGTTACAAATAGACGTCATTGGTGATTTGTTTAATTTCAGAATAAATGCAGGTATTGGTCGGCGCGCATGCTGCAATGTCACTTATGACAGTCGAGTGATAGCTGCGTTGACGATGTCATGCAATAAGTGAACCAAGTCAATAATAAAACAATATTATTTAATATTTTTTACAATGATTTCTTTAGGCCGAGTCCACCGACGCGCCACAATCGTAACATACTATTACTGGCTCCCTGTGAGCCGTACGGTGTCAGACGGAAGGGTTTGTGCTTACGCCGCATCCACCGCTCGAGGACTGGATGCAAAGCAGCCGTTAGGCTTTGTCATACGACTGCCGTGCCGGGTCCACCCCCCACCTCCGTATTAACGCTCCTGTCCTAGTCGGCGAACCCGTAGGATCTCATACAACGTAAGGTTCTCACCGAGAGCCCTCCTAACGGAGACATATAAATGCGTCTCGGCAAGAACCTCCGCCACAAATTCTCAGGGGGGTCACCGGATAGGTCAGTCTGTCACCCACTATACTGTACAGTACCAGCTAGGCCTTATTCCTCGCGGTAAGATGACCCACCCAAATGGATGCACCATACATCGCCATACTCCGGAGCATAGCTGCCTGCAGGCGGCGCTGGTTCCTTCGAGGTTCGGGAGAAGTCTGCCCAGCGCACTTGCTGCCTTCACGACTTTCGATCCCAATATTGACAAATGTGGGTCGAAGGTGCACCCTCCGTCAAGGTTGGGACACAGATACTTGATCTGGGGGCTCATCCTCACCCTCCCACCTCGGATCTGGAGAGTAGCTTCCGGAGGGTGTCCTTTACACGGCCGGTCCCGCGGAAGAGAAGGACTTTGGTTTTCTGAACTCGGACCCGAAGCCCTAACCTCTCTTTGCGGCTGATCACGAGGTCAAGCCCGACTTTGGCCAGCCGCACCGCCTTCTTATAGGCTCTTCCCCGGGATACTCTTGTCTTTCAAGCTTAACTGCAGCTAACTACTTATTTTGCCGAATTGGATCGGCTGGGATACTAAAAGAAAACAAAGCAAAATGCAAAATATTTTTTAAAATACCTCAATTATATCGATATACATTTAAATAATGATAAAAATATAAACATATTAGGTATATTATACATTTCATGTAGAATAAATAAAATACCTTCTACATTGGTTCAAAAATTGACTGACTTCATTTTGCATAGTATTGACCATCTCGGTTTGCTTATTACATTAACGTATTTAAATATAATATAATTTTACTACTATTTACTAGTGAGAAGTGATAACTGGAGGTTTTAATTTTGTATGGCTCCTGCCCCACTTCACTACAAATGATGGCATGATGATTAGCAGCTGCAATTCATAATGAAAAAACGAAAACGTATGCGTAAGTTTGACGTGTGTTCGCTTGCAAGAAAAATGTCCGACTGATGACGCGCTGGACACGACTTTTAAGCCCCGCCTACTTGGACACTACTTTTGCTGGGTCATTTTTATAACACAGTTACATTTCCTGACTTATTATTTATTTGTAGGTTGTAGACACAAAAATTAAAGAAACGCGATTATTTTATTACTTTTTAGTTATTTTATTTTTTGAAGTCGGTTATAATTTTTGTTTAAAAAATTTTATTTCTTCATTTTTTGTGATTCATTAAAGAAAGACATACAGAGATAGATATTTTGGCATATTTAACCGTATGAAGTTAGCCCAACCAAAGCTGTAAATCACCGAGGAGTTCCCTCGACTGTCTATGGTTTCCATCATCAGACCTGTAATGGCACGTATCGCCCATATGGGTGCAAAGTTCTCATCAGTATAAATTAATTAAGTCCAATCATAAGGTAGCTACTGTAAACTATTTAGGAGTTCCCTTAACTGAGCTTAGTCTTCATCATCAGACCCCCAATCACAGTCACAACCCATCTAGGTGTAAAGTTCCCATCAATACAAATTAATCAAGCCCAAATACAAGGTTACTGAAGTAAATCGTCGAGGAGTTCCCTCGACTGTCCTCCAGCTCCAGCATCAGATCGACTATAGACCTTCAATAAATTGTAGTGCTTTAAAATGCTTATTTAAAAAAATATTAAGTGCACTAGTCGCTCCTACGATTTCGAAAGTTCCCCTCGATTTCTCTGGGATGCCATCATCAGATCCTGGTTTCCTTATCATGGGACCATTTGGCAAGTATACCCTTTCAAACAAAAAAAGAATTTTGAAAATCGTTCCACAATTGACGGAGAAATCGGTGTACATACATAAAAAAAAATACCGGCCGAGTTGAGAACCTCCCCCTTTTTGTTGAAGTCGGTTAAAAAAGGATTAGGGTACCCTGCCCAAAACAAGAAAAAAAATGTTGTAAGGTAGATCATCTACATACATAATCATCATTGTTCTTGATAGAACAGTTGATCTTGTTCAATGCGGGTAACAATAAGTACACATCTGTGATATTGGTATATACAAATTATCCCATAATGTGAATTCTCACTTTGCCTTTCCCTAGTTACCTGAATACTACACGAAACATTTCATATGACATTGTTTTTAATTTCTTTTAAAAAAGACATCTCTAAAAAACTCTGTTTCCATTTTTGCAATGACACAAAAAATAGATCTCCCAAAACTACAATCTGTCATTACTTATTGATAAAAACCAATATATAGTTGTTTTTTGTCAATTAAAACTAATTTTTGTAAGTTGTAAGATTAAATTACTATAATGATGAAATGCTAAATATAACCACTTTAGCAGACAATATAAATGTAAAATAGTAGTTACTATTTTATATGTATATAATATTATACCCAATCTCTCATTAAAATCTATCAAATAGTAGATAAATTAGTTTGAAAACCATAAAAGTATAAATATTCAAAGAGAACATCTAGAACTTAAATATTAAATAATAAATATTAAAATATAGACACTTACGTATTATGGGAAGATGAAATCCAATAATGTGATAAAGGTTTTGTCATGTCTTGTATAACATTATCATGCTTGTTATCCCATATGGAATTTTGTTTTGAAAATAACATTTCTATGAACTGAAAATATGTACGAATTAGTATAATATTATGTTATATTAAAAGTAGTTTCGCTTAACTGGATATCCAGTGAATGAGGTGAGTGGCTGCCTTCACCTAGGTACATTATTTGATACCAGTAAGAACAGCAATAAAACTTATGTTGAATATCTAGATGGATAACGGATAACAAAACATGGACAATTTTAGACCCTATACCTAGACCCACATAAAAATTACATTGTTCATGGCTAATATTGGCAAACTTAGACAATGAAAAATAAGAAGTAACATTTTAAAGAATTGTTACTTACTTCATCAAGTGTAAAATATGGTTCATATATATCTCTCTGAGGATCACGTAGGTAATCTCTGATAAACTGTGATGTACAAGATTCATCCTCCCCCAGACGGTCATGTTGTTCAACAATCAAAAACCTTTGAAACTCTCTTAATGTTATAGTTGTACCGTTTGTACAGTACAATGAATATTTGTCAAATACGTCATGAACACTCTGTAAGTTTCAAATAGCAGTTAATTTGTATGACACACAATTTTGAGAGAATACTAGTATTACAAAAAGCTAGGTGAGAAAAGTTAATAACTTACATTTTCATCAAATATTATTTTGTGATACAGTATGGAGAAATCGTCAAACCCTATTTCACCTTTCTTACCGGTGTCTACTTCTTGAAATATATCTCTTAACTTGCTTGTAGATATTTTACAATTAATTTTTGGTAGAAACGCCTTTACTTCTTTCAGAGTTATCCTTAAAAATAGTATTATATCTTGAGAGTCTTGTGTATAAAATTGTTAGTATAAGTTATTAAACTGTATTTTCATTATTTAGTTCAGTTTTATTGACTTACTGAGAGAATAAACTTACTTTTCATTAGAGTTTTCTATTGCATAAAACTCTTTTCTCAGCCATCTTTCTATCAGCAATGGATATGATGCATTTATAGCTTCTTCAATAAGAAACTTTAAGCCCTGTCTCCAAGCCTCACATTCCTTATCAGTTTGGGCTATAATGTAAAGAGTTAATTTTAAATGATGCACAGTTCTTACGTCAATAAACATTAATAACAGCTGGATTTGTAACCTTGACCATGCAGAATATAAAGGGGTATAAACAACAGCGTACTAAAAATTCAATCGGTTCTGTGCCAATAATTTTACTCACAAATCGATTATTACCATAGTCATATATTAAAATAGTTACCTGCAAATGACGCTGAGCGTAGTTTAAACTCTGTTCCATAGTAAATAGTGAAGCATTTGGAAGTTTCCAGCTTTTTAGATTCTTCAGGCCATCTTTCAAAATCTTTTGATGATTTACCCACTCGGACTTCTTTTATGTCGCGGATATCTAAGGCTCCTTCGAATGCTTGTCTTTGGGGTACGCCATTTCTGAACCAGATAACTTGGTGGGTTTCACGACGTACTGTTAGAGATCGTCGCTCAGGACGCTTCCGTGGGTAGAATTTATGTACAGTAGATCCACGTTCAATATACGATATTAATTGATCAGCTTCATGGATAAGTCTATCGTTGCCCCCGTTGTAACATACAGAATTCATTGCACTTCCGTTCCCGGCGGCTTGAAAGAAGAGACTGCGACAAAATATTCATTTAATCACATATTGTAGTGATGTAATTGCGAATACCTAGGGATGCCAAAGGAAATTTGGTTTACTAAATAAATAAAATATATATTCATACCTGTTACTCTATCATACACACACTTTAGCCCGCTGTTTTGTTTGTTTGACATTTCCAAACCAAATGAGCAACAAGTGTCAAGTAAGCGACAAACGTCAAAACTTGTTAAAACCATAAACTTATATGACAGTATATTCTAAGTCTATGGTTAAAACCATAAATGTTACATTTACGATGATGGTTGTTTCTCGTTGCGTAACTGGAAATAGTGAAGTCAATATTTATTACTTTTAAAATATTAATAAATATGAAGACTAGACTAATCGTATAGAAATAAATATTTTATGGGCAGCATAGTTGATATTTAATTTAGTATACGCACTTTGTATCGATACATCGAAAAATAATAATTACCTACAAACAATAAAAACGCTATTGACACTTACTGTTTGACGTTAGCATCGAGCTTATAACCGGATATAGTATTACTACTATATCCGGTTAAAAGCTATAAAAATTCGAAACTCGTCAGTGATTTGTCACAGACGTCATAGCGATTCAACCAACCAGAAAACTGTATATACGTCCCATGGGCCTATGATCCATCAATGGCCGTCAGTCGGCCAATTAGAGCATACAAATTTGGAGGAATCACGGTACCACAAAAGTTTGCCATGCGGCACTCTTCTCTGGAGGCGGTGGCGTCCCCTCCTCCTTCTTTGCTTAGTGCTTATAGCTCGGACCTTATGCGTGCGCAGCCTGCGATCGGCCGCTGGCGGTGCGACCGCCTGTCGCCGCAGTACTCTCCTGCGGGAAGAGGCTGCGCTCCCTCTCCCACACTGCCTCATCCTTCTGCGTCACCACGTCCTTGCAGAAGGAGAGGACCACCACCGTAGCGAGCGACAGGTCAGCGCCAACGTCAGCGATGAGGGGCGTCCTTGCCTCCACTTAAGCTGGGCACTACACCAGGGTGTGGTCTGCAGCGCCTTCACCACTACCACATCGATGACACCCTAGCGAGTCCTCTGTCTCTGCCACCTTCCACAGATACCTCTCGCTCACATAACACCGGCGTCAAGTGACAGCTATACTGTCGTGTTTCGTGCGGTTTGTAAGTTTCCGGTGGCTCATTGGAGGGGAAAAGGAGGGCGGCATCTGCGTGGCCTTGGTTGTGCGGATGTGTATGGGCGTCAGCGCTGTGAGGCTCCGACTGCTCGTTTGCCCCCTGATTACATAAAAAAAACCTTTCGAAGCAGCCGCGCCCCGCCAGGATCTGCGCAAGGTGAAAGCTGTCTCAACCAATTGCTTCAGGATTTTACCAGGGGCTTGTTGCGAACCATCCTGTACGCCCTCCCCACGGGTCTCGGTCCAGAGAGAGCAACATCTCCTCGTGGGCTTTATATTTATGCTAATTTAACGCCATAAAATTACAACTTAGCAGAATCATGTATAATTTTTATCCTTACGTTACTGGTACTCTTCTCTACTGAATTAATCACGAATTATCCTCCTCAGTTACCTACTATATACTATTTTTAACAGAATTTGACAGCCTTTCTTTTTTTAAGGTTCCGCACCCAAATGTATTATAATGTCTTATGAACCGTGATAGTTAGACAGTTGAAATTTTCACAGATGATGTATTTCTCATCTGCTATAATAATAAATACTTTTTTTTTTTTTTATAATATTTTATGGCCTGGTTACGATAATAAATACTAAAAATAGGATTAAATAAAATTAAAGAAAAAATCTTTTAAAAATAGCTTTTATTATCTATACCTACTAATATTATAAAGCTGAAGAGTTTGTTTGTTTGTTTGAACGCACTAATCTCAGGAACTACTGGTCCGATCTGAAAAATTATTTCAGTGTTAAACAGCCCATTTATCGAGGAAGGCTATAGGCTATATATAACATCACGCTGTGACAAATAGGAGTTGAGTAACGCGGGTGAAGCTGCAGGCAATAGCTAGTTGGTTAATAAAAGGAACTAAAAAGTTAAAAAAAATTACAAGTTAACATAATTAATTACTTATTTATTTTTAACACTAAAACTTTACACCTTAATTATTAAATCTTTCCGTTTTTATCGCAATTCCAATTTTAAATAAAAGCAAGTTGCATAATGCATACATAGAGCAACACGGGCCTCCGTCCGGCTTGCTCTAAGTTATGATAGCAAGAGGAAAATATTAAAGAAGGTGCTAAATGTTTATAAAATGGTGATTATGATAAAAACGGGAAGATTTAATAATTAATGTGTGAAGTTTTAATGTTAAGTTAATACCCTCCTGACACCCGAGATATAATTGAAATCACTTGCCACTACGGCCGAATGTCCTTTATAAAGCATTAAACTGTTTTTGGTGCAAAGGCCGAGACTTTGCATGTTAAATAAAACAAAGACCAGGGGTTTTCGGGGATATCACTAAAACAAATGTATTTTGGTATTATTTGATCAATATATCAAGCACATTGAAGTTTAGGTATTTTTTGTTCTTTGTAAAGGACTTTAAGTCATTATGGCATAAGTAGGTTAGGTGTTTAAATAAAAGAAATAAATTTATTATTTAATATAATCTTAAGTAATGTCACAAATTAGGTACCAAACATAAACATATTTATATATTTCTATCAAGATATTAAATCTGAATAATAAATTTTAACAAAACTCAAAACAACTTAACATCGCTATCTTAGTATTAGTATTAATTAGTGCCACCACGTGTTCGAATCCGGCACCCAGCACGTCGTCTGCCCCGACCACGACGACCAATATCTCTGCCAAGACTACGAGCAGTGAGCACTACCCTGACTTCTTGGTGAATTGCTATCAGCGCTGTTGGAACTGTCGCTCGAGCCCTCGTGTGCTGAAGATAGGGATTCGTTTAAGGAATCATGTCTCTGAATGAAATCTTCATCCTCACTTGAGTCTTCAAGCTTGGAGTTATTCAATATTTCCGCAATATCGCGGTCTCGTAACGCTGAAAATTATAATTATTAATAATATATTAGTACATACACTCAGTAAGTATTACGGCCGACATTGATATACAAAGGATCAATTCCACATACTTTAATTTGAATTTGCGTACGAAGTGCCTTTCTAAAGGATTAATTTATTTACGACAGTTTATTTACTTAATTATGCTTTATTTCTTGACAAAAGTGTGTATTTTTGTAGGAATATCTATTAATTTACAATTCTATAAAACATCTACAATATAACAAGTAATTAAAACAAAAAACAAAAAAAAATACTAACTGCGTCCGCCAGGCGCCGCCATTGTTGTAAACTCCTGAGCACACGTCGCGCGAATGACGGGCACTAGTCATGCGATCTCTATCGAAATCCAAGGACAAACTATTGCTAATACTAATATAATATAAATAGAATACTAAACTATTGATAATTTAAATTTCATTGGTTGGAAGCATTCGCGTGTCTAATACTTTTTTAGCGGGAAAAACAAACCCTCGAGAATTGATGCTACATAAAGGTCGGTCGTGCGTTGTCGAACTAAGATGTCAAGAAATACTCGGCCTTTAGAGTAAGGTTTATTTAGCACTTTATAAAGGACGCCAGGTGTCAGGAGGATATATGTACCTATAATTTTTTTTTTCGGCTGAATATATGTTAACGGCCCGAAGGCCCTAATTCTACATCGGATTAGTGTGAGCCCATTCGGCTCACTTTGGGTTTATAAAAGTGGGGGGTTGCCCCCCGCCAACCGTGCAGTCTGCGACCACACGGCCTCCTGGCGTCGGTTGTGTGTCAGTGACGGGACTGGGCCGCGTCACCGTCGGGTGGATTTAAATATGTACGATAAGGAATTATTTTGTCGTAGACATAATATAAACTTCATTATCGTTAAAGGTTACAATCATAGATTAAAAATTAGTCTCCGCTACGCTATGACGTAGTGAGCAATTTTTAATCTATGGTTACAATGAACTTTTATGATTTTAAAAACGAATTATGACTTCAATTTTTTTAATAATTTACGACTATTTAACGTTTTTATTTAAATTCGATTTAAAACTATTAATTATGCAAATAAGTTTTGGTGCAAACCGTACTTTTCAAGTGATATTTGACAGATAGAGGTCATTGACGTTCCTGTTCATAATTGAAAGTTGAAACGCATAGTAGTGTTAAATTTCTGATTATGCTTCGGTCGCACCTGCATGTATCGTCCCGAAGTAATTCGAGCCGAAGCTTCACGTACGTTTGAACTTTGAACCATGTTTGAACACTAATAAATTAGCGCGATAAAAGCTGTGGTCACATTAGTGACTTCCATATTTTGCATTCAGAACTAAGTATCTACAATAATTCAAGATGGCCAAAATCATTTTCAAACGACAACTATGGACGACGAGTTTCTTTATTTCTACATAATGTGTACTAACAATTTGACAACACCAAATATTTTCTTTTTTGTGCATTTCATTTTTTGGACCCATGTACAATATAGTACTTACAATTTCATCGCTCCACTCCATTTTTACACAGCCTGCATTCGTCTGAACTGATCGAAAACAACGGCCATAATCATAGAAAAATATTACCCTAGCGGGGCCAAAATGGACAACGCTAGTCTGACAACAAAACGCGATAATATTATGTTGGCGCGCCAAAACCCTTTGATGTACCGCCACCTGCGTGATAACGCACACGCGCCCCGAATGTTCGCGACGATAGCCGATAATAGTCGGTCACAACCATAGAAATATTAAGATATTATAATTATAAGACAACGTCTTATATTTCGATGGAGCCGGCTACAAGAACGAAAAAAACATGACTCATGCGGCGTTACCTCGCTCTGAGGCGTTCCATTTTCTTATGACGTTCAACTAGCGTCAATAAGATAGTTAATAGAATCAGGCGTTACTTTGCGGAAATCCATTATATAAGATATTAAATTATATTAATTAGCAATTATCCCGCGAAACACGCAGTCTTTACAGCAAATGTGTGAGTGCACGCATATGCATGCATATAGCACCGCCCTCCTTTCCCACACTGCATATGCGTACACTCGCATGCACCACCACCCCACATGCACCACAACCAGAGTAAAAGACCACCACCAAACAATCTACGCACGTTTCGCCCCAACACCGATGCATCCTCAGGATGTAGACTCTACGATTAGTAATCGTTAAGTGACGTGCAGGCCCAAGCACCCGCCTTATATTAGCTGGTTCCCCCACTACCCCCACCGAATAACCGTATTAGGGGAGAATTCGTTAAATCGGTTTGGTCATTCAACAATGCAATCGATTTATTATTTTTATGTTTTATTATTTCGAGTTGTTCCAACACACTTAGTCGAAATCCCTTGTCGCATTTATGTAAAAGCTGGAACGTATGGCCGCTACTAACGTTATGTCCTGTCTCTAGTAGATGTTTTGCGAAATGGGATTTTTGGGGCTGATCGTTCCTAAACGCTGAGATATGTTCTTTATATCTAGTTTCGAAATTGCGCCCAGTTTGGCCTACTTTTTTTTGGCAATCTTTTTTCGTAGATGAGTCTATTCAATATGTTCCTTAAAATAATATATGGAATTTTTCCAATTATCGTTTTTAACGCAATAAAATAATAAAAACCATTTTGTCGTTTAGGTCCTTTATATCCGTGGAGATATGGAGAGCCTCGCCCCGCTCAGTACCCTCTGGCGTGTGTTCGGTATTAGAATTATTGTATAACAATGCGTCGCCTTAAGGTTGAGTAAGTCAGCGGCGCGAACTCTTAACAAAATGATTGCTATCTCACCTGACATAGTGCGCGAACATGTGTGCTAGAATGAAATGCACAATGATTCATTCCTAAAATGTCCTTTTAGCAAAACAGTAATTATATAAAAACTTATATGTGTATATTTTTAAAATAAATTTATTTCTACTTTTGAATAACTAAACTATGTCTGTACAGGCTTTATTTTTAAGCTTTCGTGCTCCGTATACTATTTATTTACGGCCAAAGTTGGGCTAAAATCAGTGTTGAAATAAAAAAGTTAAGAAGCTTGTATTTTTTTTTTTCGGTACATACAGACATACATAACGTCGAGATCAATTTATATTATATGTACTTAGTTTTTCATGGTCAACTTCAAACATTATAGTAATTACATGATGGTAATTATTGTTCTGCGTTTGTATGGAAAGATGAGCGATTTGTGTAATCTGGGTTCATTCATGTGGACCAAGATCTGCAATCGAATATATTATGTCAGCGTAGTAATTATGACGTTGTTTTTATTCGTAATTTTAAATCTATAAGGCTATTACCAAAGAGATGCTTCGATAGTGAAATTTAGAGGAAGGTTACGAAAATAAAAACAATAAAAAATATTTTAATATTTATTAAAAAAAAATATACACATAATTATCTCAAAATATTTCCATTTCAAGTTCCATGGAACATACAAGTGATCATCTCTACATAGATCGGAATTTGCAACATCAATATGTAGCTACTGTAAAAATATTATTATTAACATATTTTATGAATGTTTGACCATCAGTACATGTACTATTTAGTATCCCACAAACGGCGAACGTGCCGTACACATAGTAATTCTAAAACATGATTTTAAAATAACAATTATCCATATATTATGTTTAAAATATTAAAATATTACTTATGATACATATTATATTGGGGCGTGTCCACAGTGATTTGCGCGATGCCAATCGATTTCGAAGCTCAACATTTATTATTCATAGTGTATTTCATGATTATTAATGATTCTTAAAACCTATAGGTATTGGAATATTTATATGGCAAGAAATTCTAAAATACATAAACTGAGGGGAATTGGATCGAACCGGACTTATATAAATCTATGCAGTTATCAATACAATACATACATATTTGAAACATAAATCGACTATTAAATCGTAGCCAGGTCTAAAGGATCGAAATAGATCAACAGTACTTCAAATATATCTGGAAGAAAAAATGGCCACAGCGAGGGAGGTTACGTAATCTACATTAAAGCTTCCAGAACAATATCCTGACCATGGCGTCGACTAAACATCATACCCATATACAAATTCAGATCTACGTGAACGTGAATTTGTCCATTAATGCACTGTCAAATCCCAATACGTATCCAGCTCAAATATTCTGACCAAGAAAAAGGCGCTAGCCAACAACTAGGGCTTCTTTCTGACAACACCAACAAATATATGCATACCTACATGTACACATATTCCTATATCGATTACGATGTTAGTCTGGAATGTTTGTGGCGTTTGTTCAGGCGGCTAATTGTTACAAATCGAAAGTCTAAACTATGATTGGACACTTAAAGCTTAGTGGGAAGTACCAAGTCGAGTCGTGTCGATTGTGTACTGATACCCACCGGTCACTGTATAAAAAATATTGTACAATTTAATAGTGGCGAATATAGGAGCCGCCATTAATTTTGGCTGAACTCGTTTAAAAATGAGATCTTTTTACAACACAGTTTAATAAATATCCATATACTAACAGTGGCTGCATCGATACGAAATCCGCTGCATCGTACGTTACACGCACAGTTTGTGCGATTCAAAATATATATTTATATATATCACAGCGAACAAGATGGATAGTAACAAACGGACATGAATTGCGTATAATAAGACATACATTTTTACCATAAATTGACTACAAACGTTCGACTCGATTTGAGAAGGAGACAGACTGCTTTGTACAAATGTGACACGATTTGTAATTCGTTACGATTTCTTATCGTAAGCCCTTCCAGTACATATTGTCAATAGAAATCTACTTTAGTAGAAAATAATAGTTTAAGACTTACATTACAAAGTTTCGAAGGGCTAACATATTATGCAACATGTATGCAACATCGAAAATGTTTTCTCATACAAACAATTCAATCAAAAGACAGTCGGTTTTAACAATACCCATCACTTAACCACTCAGAATTGACTTCCATTGTAGACTTCTTCGGCGCGTGGGTAACATTTTAAAATACAACATTGATTCATAAAAATATAATGCCATTAAACGTACACATGCTTCATTATTGTAAAATACGATTAAAATTTAAATTACCATCAGAAAAATTTATTTCGATGATTAAAGTACACGAAATGGTTTACAACATAAGGGGGTCATTCATACCCCACGATGTGATGTGATACTGTGATATTTGACTTTAATCATCCAAACGATATTTCCGTGTGTGAAATGTTCACGATTGTTCATGTATGGGGTCATATTTACCCCGTGAAACACATACAACAGAGGGAGCACATCGCTGTATATGTTGGGTAAAAGTAATACTAAGGGTTGATTGTCGGCTATGGGGTGTTCGCGGCTTGCAGTACCTCGTCGAAAGCCTGTTCGAGGCAGTGTTTCAGCTCAGCGTACGATACCACCAGTACGCTTTGTTCGTCGCGCGACATAAGCTCCACCTGATTTAAAAAAATAAATATATACTAAACATATTAAAATTGACTGAAAGCTAGGTAAAAAAAATATCGCAAACAATAGGCCCAGATAGTATTAGATATGTAGGATAGGATAGATTAGTCCTTCTAATGAGAGTTACCTATATAGGTAAATATCGTTGAAGTCCCAGATTTTGTCAGGAACTACTATAGAGTAACAAGAGTTAAACTTGTTAAGTTAATACTCCCAGTAACAGTTTTATTCTTCCTTGAAGAAGCTTGACTGGGTTTTGTTAAGATTAGGACTGGACCTAAGACTTAGCGACACATTTCAGGAAAGACAGTTCTAAAATCTAACCATGTGACATCATATACTTAAATCCAGATTCTCTGTGTTTGAGCATACACAAAGCATGGAACATGTTGTTCTCAAATTATGAGGTAATTCAATCCACAAACACGCCCCCAAATTACCTTAGCGTTGGTACCACCATCGAGCTGGTTGAGGCAGTGGGTCAAGTGGGCCTGGTCCAACCACGGCCGACCGTCCTGAGTCACCGAGTGGAACAGGTAGTCCCGGAACAGCTTCAACATGTACCGGTCACCCGTCTCTGACCACGTTGTGTCCATGTTCAACCTGGGTTAAGTACGACGATTATTATATATTCTAGCTATGACACAATAAAAAAAGGTAGCCGGCAAATGTGAAACATCTAAATTAATATAAATTTCATAATATAATCTTCGATAAAAAAAAATCCATCTCGGTCGGGTCCGCACGGCGACGTAAATAAGACCTCACTTCAAGAGTGAGTTCTTATTTTGTTTAGTTCGCTTGTAACACAGCCAATGAAAGCACATTTCACAATGCCGCAGTATGTTTTCAAAACTTGCAAAAATAATGCCCGAAAAAGCAAATTACCAGCCTTAACGTAACTTTCAGTAAGTACATGAAGAATAAATTATATTTTAAGCTTTAAACTAATAAATAACATCAAACTTTGAACAACATTACCGATTTCAAACCACCGCTGCTAATATTTAAATTTTACGCGGGTATACGTAATAATACATTATAGCTTGCAAAGCAATGTAACGGGAAAATCTACTTTATTTGACCCTCAAGGTTGATTTCACACAAAATTTTTAACTTGTTTTTTCACTTCTAAGTGAGAGGAGTAATTTATTGAATTTTTTGGTTTGTTTGTTTTTAAATGATGAAAGATCGTTACGTATTAAATAATATTTTGATTATTTGTAACTTTGTTGCTAGGTTTCATAGTTGTAATTTGGTTGAACTTAAAACTTAACATTTGTCTGTGTTATAAATCAACAGATGTAGCTGTACAATTACATATTCAAGTGGACAGATTTAGCTTTGATTTTGTACATGACACGGTATCTAGTTGCTATTGTTGAGCGAAGAATATAATAGATAAAATCTACTAAAGATGGAATAAAATATAAAAAACAAAATGACTAGTATTTGCGCGTGCGCACACAACAAGAGAGTAGAGTGCGACGTCACATGATTCAGTCATTTTTAGTGCCAAGGCGCGGAATAAACATACTACACACGGGTGATTGATTGATTTCATTTCTCTAGTATTTATAATAATCATCCGAAAATAAATTTACTTACAAAAAGGAGCATAAGTTTAATTTCTAAATGTGTCGAATACATACTCGGGACGTTCGTTGACGATGCCCAGTTTGATCAGTATACGGAGTAGCCGTCCGTTGTCTATCTCGGTCGCTAGTTGTTCCTCGAATGCGTCCGCACGTCTCTCTAGCGCTTCAACCTTACAATAAAATCGAAGTTAGAGGAATAGGCGAAAAATAAATCAAAAACTTTCAATTCCATCTCATATGTAATAACTATGTTTGATTTTGCCTTTTTTATTATATTCCGCAAAAAGTAGGCAAGTTGTAAAAATTAAACGCCAAAGCATTTTAATTTTATATTCACAAATTCATGTTAGTCATATTATCGAATTTAATTAATTTCTTAACAAGAAGTATAGAGCTATTTCTTTAAATCTATTTATAGAATAGGTTAAAATTTTGATCAAATGGAAAATTGCAACTGGATAATTTACCTGAGTATAAAATCGCGCCCCTATCATCGGCATGAGATCGGTGACGGACCGCCGGGTTGGAGAAGACGACAACAAGTACCTTAGAAAAATTAACTAGTCCATAATGGGCATTGAGATGCTATTTATTTGCTATACATTATGCAGATGGACATATGACACTCATACTACATGTTAAGTTGATGGGTGAAATCTGTATATTATACCGGGTGTATTTGAAACGCTTGCGAAAACGAAGAAGTATGATAGTGTTGACATAGCCTGACATGATATAAGTGAAAAAACGCGTTTTCTTTTTTTTTTGGTTGCCTTTTTTTTGTATAATCTGGTTTAGTAAACATAATGTTATAGGAATTTGATGATAATGCTTTAAAATAATGGTAAAAAAAAAACAGCAATGTATGTTTATGGTTCACGCCGGCTAGCGGAATGAATCAGCTGATAGCGTTCGCCGCATGTACGAGGTGAACGAACTCCCGCACCGCGCACGTGTTCAGTGCGCCCACTAGTCGCGCGGTTAGCATAAGTGCATAGTGTGTATACATATATTGCGGGTTTGCAAAATACACAAGTCCTAAAATTTTCTTTAAAAAACGTTTCTGAGTTAAATGGTTATATGCATTATATAGTATATAAATAGTATATTATTAAGGTTTAATCTTCGCAAGCGTTCCATATACACCCCGTTTATATTATATTTTTTATGTCATAAGGAGGCAACCGAGCAGTCGGATCCTTATGGTGACTACCGACGTCCATACACATCCGCACAACCAAAAGTTATGCAGACGTGTTGCCCTCATTTTGACTTGACGCCGGTGTTATGTGAGCGAGAGGTACCACTCCGGTCGTGCCGGCCCAGTTCGGCTGTAGCAGCGTGGCACGACCTCTTACTCCTAGGTACTTACTTTTATATTTGAAAGAATGTATTATATATGTTATTGGAAAATCGACATGGGCGTAATAAAATGTCATTGGCATAGTATGTCATTGGCATAGTATGGCAGGTTCATAATATGTGCAAAATATGTATGACATGTAAAAGCTGCATAGGTGTGAGAAATTTATGTTTTTTGCAACGTTGCATATGTGCAAGTATGTCTTTGGTCAAGGTGCATGGGTGTAATAAATTTATATAATTGCTGAAGCTGCATATGCATAAATATGTATGTTATTGGTGAAGCTGCAGGGGTATTAATCCGTCAGTAATAAAGCTGGAGTATATGGCGCTGATGGAAAGCAGTGTGCCGTTTCGACTTTATAATTACATTTTTCTACATGATTTTGGCGGACATTGGCATTTAGCAAATTAAAAAATGTTAGCACAAGCTATGTCATTGGTTTTTTCTTGAGACTTCACAACAACCGCATACACAAATATTGACGAACCAAGACTACGAAGATTGCCATATAGTATAATAATAATATCTATGGACTGTTTTACACCACGTCAATCTGGTCCCGTGGTAAGTTCTAGAAGAACTTGTGTTACGGGTACCAGACAACGGAAAATATATTTAATACTTTTATACTATACATATATTTAAGATTTTTATTATATAATACACATCCATGACCCAGAAACACAGAAAATTTTTGTTCCCTGGCGGGATTCGAACCGCTACCTCCAGCTAGAGCGCCAACGCGCTAACCATTTAGCCACAGAGGACATTCCATTTAATAGCATCATTCCATATGCAAGTCACACATATGCCACAGATGAGTCATTTGCAGTGCAAAGGGATAGTACAATAGAAAGTCAAGTATGTATACATCTATGATTACCAGTGGAATAAAGCAAGCATGTATTATAAACATTCAATATTACTTTCTATATTAATAAAATAAAATTATTTAATACTAGCTGGTGCCCGGGACTTCCACTGTGCAGGCTTTTGGACAATTCACAGAATATCTGTATAAATTATAGCCGTTATGTGCTATTCTGATGTATTGGCTATATTATTGTAAAGTTTCATTCAAATCTATTCAGTAGTTTTTGTGTGAAAGAGTAACAGATATCCATACAAACTTTCACATTTATAGTATGTATTAGTAGGATTTAAATTTTTAGTCCGTTACTGATACATAAAAAAAAAGAACATTAAAATATTAATAAAAATTCATTATAAATAAACATTAACATTGTCACTTTCCTTGCCGGGGTATTTTAGTTATATTTTCTAGGTCAACTTTCTCATGCACGAGAAAGTGACAAACGAATTTCACGCAAAGACAGACATGAGCAAATCACAAAAGAGGTAAAAAATCATACGTTATCGTGTGTTGACAGCAGCCTACTTTTTCATAGATGAATGGGCAAACCGACAGTCGGTTCACCTGGTGGTAAGTGATTACCGACATTTGTAGACACTATACCAGAGGATTTTGCCTTTCAAATATGAGCTCTTTTCTTAATCGGTTCAGAAATACGGGCGGCAGCTAGTTTCAACTACTATTTAATATAACCGCTGACTTAACCAATTATAGTAATTTTACATACAGTATAAGGTTCTTAAGATCAGCGGAGTATGTACGGGCCACGAGATCCATGGAGGCTGGAAGATTGTCGCAGTGGACCGATCGACAGGCCAGCGCCAAGGCAAGGCGACCGAGAGCCGTCAAATCTTCCTGTTGAGCCTAATGTGATATACAAAATGGATTGATTAGTATGATAAAGTTAAAAACGTTTGTTATTCATATTTGTCAAAGTTCTTATATTACCTAGACATTACTTATTTTTAGCTCTTTGAAACAAAACTTTCAACTCCTATAATGATGTGCAAGATTGATATTAGTATAATAAAGTTGAAAACTATAGGTCATTAAATAACTAAATTCATTCAAGGCATGAACGCAAAAGCCAGATAATTATTAAAAAAATACCTATAACCCTAGTTATTCGTCCAGCTCTCAAATGTTTTTTTTCCAAATCAGATTAGTAAATTCTGAGACTAGCGAGTTCTAACAAACATACGCCTCTTCAGCTTTATAATATTAGTATATAGGCTGTTCGTTTGCATTTAGTTTTTTTTTTTAGAAAAACCATTTAAAACCTAGCCCGGTTTTTTTAGAAAGGCTATTTAGGGATTTTTTTTGGGGAGGGAAGTCGCGTCAGTTATATAGTATTGTAATGTACCTGTGTAACATCGTTAGTGTTCTGGTGTATGGCGTCAGCGGCGCCGCACCACGAGATACGCACGCGACATCCGTTCATGACAACCTTCGTGGGATCCAAGGTCCTAATGACAATTATACTTGTTAATGGTACTTTTGACCTTAAACATGGTACCCAAAATTAATACTATTATAAAAAATCGTAGCGTAATAATTAATGATCTTCATTCATAAAATTTACCAGTTTTGTCTCAACATAGATATCGGTTCGCTTGAATGTTATTTTGTTTTTGTGGTGGTCAGTTATTTGAATTTACCTGCAGGCCAGTCCAGCCGCGTGTATGGCCCTAAGCGCAGCCGTCAGTTGCACCAGCATGCTCCAGAGTACAGCTTCTGGTAGCAGCGCGCCACATGCCACCGCGCGAAGCATTGCGTTTTTCTAAACATAATATATATATTAATACGTGCAATCTTCGTATCCCTTATTAAATGCATTTAGAATGCATATTAGGTAATACATGCTTTATAAATGCATATATCTGTACCTTGTATATACGACCTCTAAACTACTGACCAGATTATTTATTTATTTATATTAAAATAATTTGTAATGGAGTAATCCTTATACAATATTATATCTATGAGCGATGCCGTTTTAGCTAACAACTCTATAGATATACAACAGCTAATCCTTAGCATCACTAATGCGAAATTGAGGTTGTTTGTTTGTTTCACTTTCACACTGAATGAATTTCTCTATAATTTGACAAGGTATATTATAAGGGGTCGTTGGGGAATAGGTGGGGGGGGGAAGGATCACCAAAGGAAGGAGGGTTGAAAAACCTCACGCGATGAATGGACGGTCCCCAACAACAAATCTACAACAGCTAGTTTTAATATCGACCTGGATGGAGATATACCTGGTGTGTGTAAGGTCTCGGCGCATCTGGATCCGAGGAGAACGGGTCGTGGAAGGCGCCGTTACCATCGGACACAGTCCCCGTAGTCCCACCGGACAGATACTTGCTCATCAGAGTAGCGCACGCCGGGTGATAGTCATATACCATCACCATCGCTGCAACACACGTACTTATATAGTATAGGTATATAACATGTCCTTATTATCTACAGTTAGTGGGTTCGGGTTCTTGAGTGAGAGGTGTGGGTTCAATCCTGACGGGGTGCCCTGAAATGGATTTTTCTACAAATTTCTCCATGTACCTAAACATGAGAAAATCGCTTACTCACTGTTGAATGAAACATGGTGAGGAAACCAGCATGCCTGATGAGATTAAAAGTCTTTGAAGGTGTGTGAAGTTCACCAACCCGCATTGGGTGTTTGAAAAATACGCACGATGAAGTGGCAGTGGACCGGTTACATACGCCGAAAACGAATGGTCAAATCCTACAGATAGAGTATTCCCCAATAGAGTTTTGGAGTGGACGCCTTGTTCAGTAATCGTCAGAGGGTCGACCTCCAAGTTGATGGGACGACGACCTCCGTTCACCAGACCTGGTTTGATGTGGCGGGGGATCGGCAGTCTTGGCGCCCATTGTAAGATGCTATATCCAGCAGTGGACGGAATAAGGTCTTCATCATATCATCAGTGTTCGCGCTTTAATTGGCGGAATTTAAGTTAGTTTTATAGCTGAGTGTGCATCTCACGCATTTTGTGTAAACTAAGGCCAACGAGATGCGATAAAAAATGTAACAAATGTACCTTTATTATATCCGGAGCGATTATTATATTTCTCCTTATCACTTTTACGCAGTAATGGAGACAGTTTGTCGACGTCAGCTCTCGTTGCGTAATTCGTGGTACAGGAAAGCTGTCAGTACCTACCGCAGTTGTCAACATTTGGTCCGTCATTTTGTAAACAATTTAATTTATGTTTGGATTACATTATCTTTGTTATTTTTACGGTGAGTAGTTGTTAATTTTAATTATGGAATCCCAGCCTTGCAGCTCTAAACAACCTTTGAAAGGTAAGTTATCTTATTGATTGATTTCAACTTAAACCACTATCATAACTTTTTGTAAGGTTCATTACCAAAAAGGACTTGGTTGGTACTTATTTAGTATTAAGAATAATGATTCTTATTCGATTTTGGTGAATAATTATTTATATACAAATATAAATCTTTATAATTTTTTCAATTAAAAATGTTTTGTACACCTGAAAGTTTGTTTAAAACATTCTTTATTCGTCTTGTTGGCCTTATTTTAGAAGTCATGCAACGTCTGAATCTTTCTATTGGAAAGCACTTATGAATAAAAAAAGCAATAGAACTTTTTCAATTTAAAATTATTATAGTATTTTTGGTTCTTCCCGTCTCTGAAGCTGTAATCACATAGACAGATAGTTCGTCATCGTAAGCGATAAAAAGAGTAGTGCTAGTTTTATTCTCGCGCTGGAAATTACATAAAGGAATATCTTTTTATGCAATATAAAAATTAAAAAAAATCGTTTTATACCTCCACTTATATTTAACACTCATGCTATATGGGACATTTCATTGACATAGAATTCAAAGAGAAGTAGACAGACGGACAACTGGAACATCCTTATAAGTGTTCCGTTCATCATAACTAATAAACAAACTTTAACCACATATAAATTCCTTTAAGCGCGATTAATATAATATCAGATGAGAGAGTAATTAGTCCGGACTTTTAACTATTATATCTAACGGTAGTGTGAGCAGGTCCGGTAAGAAAACTAATTATGTATGAGCATACAGTGGTCTCCAAACGCGTCGATAGAGAAGCACTCGTGCAGGTGGACAACCAATTTAGATGATAGAACAGGACAGTATTAACTTACGTCATTAAAAAAACCCAACCAGTCACAGGCACTGCTGATGAAAACAAAACAATTAAATTTAAATACCTAGGTCTAATACAGTATGTAAAAGATTATGACAACCTATACAATTTATACGGCACACAAAATGGCCGCATAACATAATTTAGAAGCATAACAATTTGCAAAACAAATATTGCATAATCTTATATAAATAAATCAACTGCGCCTCAGCGGATCGCGTGCGGTGTTGCGAGTCCAGGTCATATAAACGTCAAACTCCGTCTCCAGCGTTTCGCGTGCGGTGTCGCGAGTTCAGAGATTTTATCTCATCTAAATATATGCGTATCGCGCTAAAAGAAGTTTACACTTCAAAGATGAGGTGGAAACCGCAGGATGAACATACAGTGGTCTCCAAACGCGTTGGTAGTGAAGCATTCATGCAGTCGGACGACATTTGGATGGTCAATCTGTTTCCACAGCTCGAGGCGTTTGGTCGGCACCGCCGCGTACGAGTGCAGTCGCCGCAACGCGTAGTGGTCGCCGCTCTGTCGGTGTGCCGCGCGGAACGACGTGGACATAGAATGAGGCGACACGCCCTCTAACGGTGTTAGGTCGGAGTACATTTCGACGTTTTCGGGCAAATCTGTGGAAAATTTCTTCTTCTTAATACTTTTACTTCTTAATCCAGTAAAGCCGGTTGGATGCGGGTGGATCAGACTCGTGGACGGAAAATATACATCTTCATTATTCTCTTTTTACCGTACACTACTGTACATAGGCCTTTCAATGAACGCTAAGACGGCCGATCCTCCACCACATCCTACCAGGACAGGCTACTGCTCGAAGACTGTCATCTCACGTAGTTAGAGGTCGACCTACCCTCTGTCTACCCGAAAAAGTAATAATACTATATTTAAAAATAATTTATTATAAATTATTATTATAAGAATTATTAGTGCAACTAGTAGAATATACATTTATATTTATACTAATTACAAGAAAAATATCGATAGCGCGATTCATTATTCTTACCATTATCATAGTGTTAAAAAAAAAAATATAATTACAACCTCTGTGGTTCAATGGTTAGCGCGTTGTCGCTTAAGCCGGAGGATGCGGGTTCGAATCCCGCCAGGGAACAAAAAAAATTTCTGTGTTCCTTGGTCATGTATTAAATATGTGTAATATATAATCAAAATATTAAGTAGTCTCCACTGTCCAGTACCTGACCACTCGACAAGCCGGCCGTCGCTGTGTCACCTTCATTTACCATATACATAGGTATCTCTTTTATCGTGGAATGTAGGACGACATGCGATAGACGAACAAAAAATTTTGGGGCGATAGAATGTTCACTTTAATAACACTCAAAAACATAAGCCTCCTTCTAACACAGGTAAAAAGTTGTGCTATGTAAACCTTATCCTATACACACTAGGTATTACTTATGACTTGATCCTATCTATATAAAATATAAGTACTCTATGATATATTTGAGCCTCTTTTGGGGTGATTTTTATTACCCTCTTATCACTTATAATAATAGTAGTTATTATGTATCAGATTTAGTGCAGTAATACCTGGATATTGACGGAGATCAGTATGCAAATATACATCTTCATTACGCTGGTATATTTCTGATCTTATGGTTTCTGGCATGTAAAAAGACGGCGCCAATCCTGAAAAAACAACGCATTTTAATAACATGCAACATCAATTATTATACGAGAATAACTTGCTTTGTTGTAGGTCACTCGGTATTGAAGATTCTTGTCAATGCATGCAATTTGAACTTTACAGGTCATTTTGAAAGAAGAAAAAAAAACGATCTTCATGGGAAATGGCGTTATCATAGTTATTTCAGTGCCTAAGATTCTTAGAAGATAATATATAACTCTATTGTAATATTGTGTTTTACGTACATCTGTAAATGTATGTTGCGGTTACATGTCATTGTGTATAAGAAAACTTACATTTATGTAAACATAATATGAATGTTCTCTATGTAATCTTAGTTCAACATCGCATTCATACATTTCTGTCGGATCAATAGCATAGTTGATGGTTCAGGCCTTGACGTGGCGGTGGGGCTCAGTAGCCTAAGGTGTGCCCAGCACCTTGGGCGAAGCTAATTGATCCTAGGGGGCAGGCTAGTTCGTGGATCAGGTCAAGATTTAAGCCGAAGGCAATAAATTTAACGCTTTCGTATATTTTTTTCTTATTAAATTAATTACTGATCTTAGAGAAAAAATGAGCTCTTATTTCGCTAACACAATGTCTGTATCTATGTTCTCCTATTGTGGAGTATATAATATGTATTAGTAAAGCAAAACTTCTTCAGCAAAGCCTAGATTAAGATTAGCCTTTGAGGGTTTATGAAGTTCGAGGATCCACATTGATGACTCAATAGAAGAATTATGGCATAATACCTCAATTAATTTCGAGCCCAGCAGTGCACTGTTAATATGTCGTGGTATTAACTGTATTATATAACATGCATATACAATTACAGGGTACATAACTGTAATCGTAACATACTACTTAGAATGTGTCGTGGGTCGAACTCTGTAGGAGATGATTACTGCTTGGGCAAAAACAGAGTTTCTATTAATTTGATCTTAATTTTATCAAGACTGTTTTAAGTGTGGTTCCTCATTTTATATGAAGCTGTACCCAGCATTTTGATATTTTTTTACCTGCCAAAGTCAAATCATTTTTTTTTTAATACGTAAAGCTCAATAATTGGACTATGTAATGATTTTTTTTTATATCCGACTGCTACTTCGCTGATTAAAACAAACACAACTATTTAGCTTTATTATTTACAGTAAGGAGGAGTTTTAGAAGTTCTGAATGTAATTCAAGGCTTTGTCAAGAAGTCGATAGATGTGACGCGAAAATGATAAAACTCAAAAAAAAATATAGCATTTTTACAACATGTACTCTTCGTGATCTAATCAGGAATAACACACTTCCGCATTAGATCAGAAACGTTCCTTAACATGTGAAAAACATTTGAATATCTATGAAATACTAGCGACACAAGAAAACACATTACAAAGTAGCAGTTGATTACATCCGACTGATAGCAATTCGCGTCATTCGTAAGGCAACTGTAATGCAATATCACCGATAGTTGCATTGTATAGAAAGGTCTGTTAGATATTTATCATTACGAATACGTAGTAGATAACAGAGAATACTAGTGCAGGAAAACATTATAAGGTCTTTGAGGGTACGTAGTATGGGCCAGTCAAATGAACTATGGTCTGATACTGTCCTCTCCCGAATTCGAATAACCAGTAGGGGAAATGCTTATCCCAGCCACCAGCTTACACCAGACACCTAAGAAAATTTAGTCCCAATCACATTAGGTACCTACTATATAATATAGAATCTTGTTAACAGTTAAAATTATTTTAATTAGTATTAGTTGTTTTATCGTTCAGCTTCAAAGTTCTTTTATTCTTTGTTATTTGTTCTTGTCGTTTACCGATTAATTGTGATGTTGATGATTATTTTGATAGCATAATATATTATGAACTTTGCAAAATTTTATCAAAATCACGTCAGCGGTTTAGGTCTAAAAGCGGAACAAACAGATAAACTCGAGATCGCGTGGACTATTAGAATGCCAACTTGGTAACTTGTCTACTTGTAACCGTGGATGGATATTCCGTCTTGGTCTAACCTATTATCAAACTATTTTTTATATTAGTGAGATTTATAAACAACAATTTTGGTGTCTTTCAATGTCATTAACAGAGGATCTGTGATTAGAATATTTTGGTTCTCCTTTCCTAACGCATTATGCGTAATATTGACTTATGCCCGGTTCCTATATTTAACGGATCGTCATGGTATAAAAGTAACTATCCGTTTTTCTAGAACAGACTACGAGTCGTAAATACCGTTCCACAATTTATTTTCTATACCTGACGTCGACGGACGTCAGTTGGTTATTTAAATACCGAGCCCTCTTCAAAAATGCTACATTATTATTAACAAATATATAGGAATTTACAGATGACTAATTAGGTATATGTACATATTGTCTTTACCACGCAATTCTGAATGGTTGAAGATAGTCGAATCATGAGCGGAGCCAGGCTAACGAGCTACCACATTCATAGAAATCAGATTGGCATTGCATACCGCCTGCACATTAAGAAACAAATTGGGAGGGGTTGTTCTGTGGTGCAGGACAACCCTTCTGTGGAGGGGAGGGAGGGACTGACTAGCCGTCGAGTCGCCCTGTTTGCTCAACAGATCCAAGGCACCTCACCAAAGGCGGCATTGGCGGCACTCGCCGGATTTTATTGGGTAGAGCTGCATCCACTACCTTTCGGGCGCAGCGAGTCCCACATACCCGCCTGGTAAGACCTGCTCCCCCGCGGGATGCCTTAGAGCATATCCCGGCGTTAAAGAAAAAAAAGGGTTAGGTTAGGTAAATTTTGAGGATGTAGGTTACGGGTGTAGATCAGGATACAAATCCCCACCATGGTTCAGGCCTTGACGTGGTGGTGAGGCTCAGTAGCCTAGGGTGAGCCCACCACCTTGTGCGAATTTAATTGATCCGAGGGGGCTCTTTGTACTCCTCTTATAAGAGGGGACAAAAGAGCAGGGGGCAAGGGGCGAGGACGGAACCTCACCCCATTGTACTGTCCCGACGTTGGGAGGGGTTGTTGTGTGGTGCGGGACAACCCCTCTGTGGAGGTGGCGTCGGTCCCTTGGGAGACTGACTAGCCGTAGAGGTGCCCATTAGATCTGGGGCACCTCACCAAAGGCGGCAGTGGTGGCACCCGAATTTAGTGGGTAGAGCTGCGTCCACTTTCCAGCTTTCGGGCGAAGCGAGTCCCACATACCCCCGCGTGGGGAGACCCACTCCCCCGCGGAACGCTTGCGAAAACGAAGAGGTATGATAATGTTGGCATAGCCTGACATAATACAAGTGAAAAAAAGACGCATTTTCTTTTCTTTTTTGGTTGCCTTTTTTTGTATAATCCGGTTTAGTAAACATAATGATACAGGAATTTGACGATAATGCTTTAAAAATAATGGTTTTTTGAAAAAAAAAACAGCAATGTAATTGGTTTATGGTTCACGCCGGCTAGCGGACTGAATCAGCTGATAGCGTTTGCCGCATGCACGAGGTAAACGAACTCCCGCACCGAGCGCGTCTTCAGTGCGCCCTCTAGTCTCGCGTCTCGCGGTTAGCATGAGTGCAGAGTGTACATATACATACATTGCGGGTTTGCAAAATACACAAGTCCTAAAATTTTCTTTAAAAAACGTTTCTGAGATAAATGAGAATGAGAATCTGAGATAATGGTTATAATATGCATTATATAGTATATAAATAGTATACTATTAGGGTCTAATCTTCGCAAGCGTTCCAAATACACTTGATATAAATCTATCTATCACGTCTATTATCTTCTTCTGAATCACTCGAAATCGATACATAGGCTGCACTAAAAGTATCGGGAATGGAATATTTCCACTGTTCCTGTCATATTAAAATCTTTTTAATTGAAAACTCCTTGGTTTTAAAAATCGAATACCATTTATTTATTTTAAAAAAGATTCTCGGTTTTGTCACAAGATCTTGTCAAACTTGTTTAGTCGTTGAGATAATGGAATTGACTCGAGAAAATTCTAGAGCGATGATTTATTATGACTTTCGAA
Organism: Helleia helle; assembly: GCA_963853865.1. Taxonomy (NCBI): domain Eukaryota; kingdom Metazoa; phylum Arthropoda; class Insecta; order Lepidoptera; family Lycaenidae; genus Helleia; species Helleia helle. The sequence continues at coordinate 16,626,620 of OY971420.1, forward strand.
GTGGTTTAACACAAAAACAAACAAAAACTTTGTGACACTGAAAATTTCGGGAATCAGGGAAGTGACACATTACTATTTAAAAATGTATTTATTGCTTTTCGAAGTATTCTCCGCGAAATTTGACACATTTTTCCATACGATGGAACCAATCATTGAAGCAACCATTCCATTCGGAAGTTGGGGTCTCCAAAATGGCCGTTTTGTAGGCGTCCACAGCTTCTTCAGGCGATGAAAATCTCTGACCACGCAATTTATTCTTTATTTTAGGGAAAGTATAGAAATCATTAGGGCTTAGATCGGGGCTGTACGGCGGATGGTCTACTAATTCTATATTTTCTTGCTCTAAAAACTCTTTTGTTCTGTGCGCGGTGTGAGAACTCGCATTGTCGCGATGGAGGATGATGCGGCGGTTGCAGTTCTCTTTACGGAGTTCAGAAACGACCTGTGGCAAACAAATGCTAGCATATCATTCTGCATTAACCGTTCTTTGTCCCTCAAGAGGAATAGTCGCAACATGGCCGGTTTTGGAGACAAACGTGGCCACCATTTTTTTTGCAACACTCCGTGAACGAACAATTTTTGTTGGCTTTAACTCATTTTCGAACACCCAAACTCGTGACTGGTTTTTTGTTTCGGGTTTGTACGCGTATATCCAGGATTCGTCACCTGATACAATGTTGTATACAGCATTTGAGGATCCTGCGTGGAATCTTTCGAGAGTTCTGACGCACCAAGTAATGCGAGCCGCTTTTTGCTCTTCATAGAGCAAATGCGGTATCCATCGGGAAAACAACTTTTTTACACCTAATTGTTCATGCAAGATTATTTGTATTTGACTCATGCCAATGTCTAAAGTTGCCTGAATTTTGCGGTATGTCACATGTCCATCTTCCTCAATCAGCTTACGCACAGCGTCAACGTTTTCTTGGGTGACTGCAGTTTTTGGACGACCTTGACGGGGATCATCACTGCGCTTGACACGTCCACGTTGAAATTCAGCAAACCAGCGATAAATTGTGGTTTTGGATGGGGCTTCATCACCAAATGCAGAAATCATCCGGTCAACACACTGTTTTTGTGTTAAACCACTTCGAAAGTCATAATAAATCATCGCTCTAGAATTTTCTCGAGTCAATTCCATTATCTCAACGACTAAACAAGTTTGACAAGATCTTGTGACAAGACCGAGAATCTTTTTTAAAATAAATAAATGGTATTGGATTTTTAAAACCAAGGAGTTTTCAATTAAAAAGATTTTAATATGACAGGAACAGTGGAAATATTCCATTTCCGATACTTTTAGTGCAGCCTATGTATTTATAGGAACGCCTAGCCTGTCATCTCCATACAATACGCTTACCGTCCGTTACCGGTAAACCTCCAATCCGTTAGTAAGAAGCTGTCAGTAAGTTGCCTGACAAGACGTTTTTATAGGAACGGTTTTAGCTTACGCCTCGTATATTAAACTATTATTCGTAACTAAAACGGATCGTTTTTTTAAATATAGGAACCGGGCATTAAACTATTAAACCTTTTTGGCGTTCTAAATATCAACATTATTAATTTCAAGCTAAATTTTTCAATATCACAAATCATTAGGATTGAACAACAAAACACAACTCGATAATTTACAACAATACAAGTTTTCCGAATCAATGATCGCCATTACAACATATAGGTAACAATCGCCAAGCAGTTATTGTTATTTACACAAATTAAGAAATAAAAGTATTACACATAGATAAGTAGGTATATAATCGTTCTTAGGTGAGCCATGTACCGAAATCGATATAGCTTTAAAGGCCGTCCGGCCAAAATTATGATAAAAAAAGTTCATTCATTCAGACATTCAAAAGGAGCGGGATTCGAACCCGCAATCTCGGTATGAAGCACCCATGTCACATTATTATCTGATAATTATAAACGGATAGTGTATATTACAAATGTTCATCATCTTCAAGAAATCTTATATTAAAAATAATTAAAAAAACATCATTTTTTATGAAATATCGCAAAGCAAGCATAAAGTAAAACTAAAAATAATCACAACTAACGATAATATACTTCTTGCAATTTGCAGAACAAGCCTTATATTACATAGGTATTAATACAACCATAATTAAAATAAATTAAATATATTTTTATTCGCATAGATACAAAAACTTCTTTATCTTTTATTATATTAGTAATAACTGTACTATCTTTGTTCACTTCAAGTGAAATATAGTCACATAATATATTCTACTGCTGCAATATGCATTTAGCAATTTGAATTTGAATTTTTTATTATAAGCCTTAATAAAATCATAATCATCATTATCATAAATTAAATGGACATAAGCGTTGAGGCGCCAAAATGGCCGATCATGGCCCACTCATCTCAATCAGACCGGCCATTGTATGAAAATCGTTATTCCATACAGATAGATGTCGATCTACTCCCTCACATACAATTTACATATTATCCTGATATATAGATACAAAGTTGCGCCGCGCGATGTACATTAACATAACAACATGTACCTATACAATACATAGTAACACATGATATGGCGCCGCCGGACCAACGAAAATCAATATTTTTAACATGGACCAAAATTTCGCTATGCAAATTGATACATTACTATACAAATCATATTTATAATTAATAATAAGTATTAATATCGCTTAAAATAATTCCTACTTTCAGAATTACTCTAGTTTGAGGTAACTTTTTACTAAAAACGACGAACAGTAGAAAATAGTAAGGATTTTTTTGATACCATTGGCGGGTGTAAATATTAGTGGGATGGACGAGCTTATACCATTCTGTTGTTTCTATCATTCTACTTATTGAGTATGAACCGGCCGCTCGTTGGCGGTTTTAGTACGGTATACCGGGGCGAAGGTTAGCGGGAGTTGGTTGCCGGGAATCCCACATTCCCAGGGACGATCCATCCCCGGGTGAAAGCATTTCCAATGCGATAAAAAGTGGCTCATTTGTCAATCTAAGTATAATAAAATAAAAGCCTTTCTGCTGCATTATCACATTCAATAAATAAATAAAAATACGCATTAGAAATCAATGTGTATTACAATTCATATCATATGAAATCGCCTTTGCAAAAACATTCCAAAAAATAAATGTTTCATTTGCAGTTTATATAAAGTTATATAAAGTATGTACTCATTTGTTTAATCACCTTTACATTGAAGCAGTTATAGACATGCAATCTCTTATATCTACATACGAGTTGTGTTTTCTTAGTTCAAAATCAAACTAAAATTTAACGTCATCATAATATAAAAAAGTAAATTTTGCAGAGACTATTTTTGGTATTGCAAAAACATACAATGTAATTCTTTTAAAAACCTAAGTCTTGCTGAAAGACTATTTTGTAGTTTTGTAACATTCATGATAATACACGCTTTGTCAAGAAGTCATTTGACCATCAATAGTTAATGGTAAAAAAAAACTTGTGTATTTTTTTAACTGAATCCTATATATAACTTCTACCAGGACAGGATTGTGAATTAAATAGCTAAAGGGCTGGACTTGAACTAGTTGATGTTACGCCTATAATGACCTCATACCTTAGATACTTGCTGTTGCTTGAAGCTTCGGTGGTGTTAAGTTAAATTTAGAGGCATATCCTGAATAATTATCTAGGAATAATATAGATTTATACTGGTAAAATACATTTTTTAAATTGGATAAGTAACTTTGAAAATTACCTCCTACTTCATACATACAAACTTACAAATATTACTGTTTTATTATATTTAGTGTCATACCTGGCTTTGACGAAATCGGTCCCATGTGTGTTGGAGGTGTAGCATATATTTGTGTTGCATATGCCGACACAGAGCCCACGCCCATACATACTTCCGGTCCTGTACAGAATTTATAGTAAAATAACAAAATGATAAACATAAAAAAAAAATTAATGTAAAAGTATCTTAGAAATTGTATAACTTGCCTTGGAAACCAATTGTGATGATGACAATATATAAAACCGTCATAAACAACTATATTATAATAAAAACAAATTTTAATCATTATTTTGTCAATGGGGGCCACATCTGAGATAAAAAAAAATCTAAAGACATAGCAAACATAATGAAAACACTAAACTATGACACTTAAGACAGTGTATTAAGATTTTATTTAATTATTTAACTTATAATTACCCATTGACGCTGATGAATTGTGTGCCCCAGATGTATTGAGACTATCATTTGTGGAGTAAAAGTATGTTGTACCACCCACATTTTCCTAAAAACAAATGTGTAAAATTATTAAATGTTCCAGACAAAATTAAAGAATTGATTATAATATAATAATATTGCACCCACTTTTTCTTTATCATTAATTCAATTTCTTTTATAATGGCGGTCCTTTTTGATTTCGCTAAAATCTAGTTTATAGAGCTTGGTCTGTGGTTTTGGTTGTGCTCAGATGTCGTTAATCAGTGCATCTTTACTGGATCATCATTTTTATTTTTACCTACCCTAAATATTTTATATTCTTTTGATAACTTAACTGTCACCAATACAAATTATCAAAAATTGTGTTTTAAATCGTGACAAACAATTGAGTCTAAGACAAACTATGAAAATATAAACTTTATATCGTAATAAAAACATCATCAACGGTCTAAAAATGTTGTGCATATTAAAAAAGGCTACATGTTGACAAGCCTTTATTTGTATGCAAAAGTGTATATTACTGCTATTTAAATAGCAGTTGTCTCTAAAAATGCTACCTTCATAATGATAGCTACCCCTAGAAGCTACCCTACATTTCTTAGCAAAATATGTTGTTGAAAAATAAAAGCTCGCTCAAAGTGGTTTTATCTTAAATATATAGGTACGAGGTATAATACCTGATGTACTTGTGTGTTTGTTGGCACAGGAGGCAAATTGGTAGGTGGTGAGCTTTCAGGTGACTCTGGGAGTATATTGGCCGGATAGTAATTGATTGGCACAAACTCACCAATCAAAACCTGTATAATACTTATAGTAAATAGGCAGATTGATAATGAAGCGTAACTTGGCATGTTTTTGAAGACTTGGAAAAGGTTTACAGTAGTTTTATTATCTTCAAAAATATGTCTTGTCTGTGACCTGCATTAGTTAGTAATTCAAATAAGGTGAAATTGTGTTAATTAAAAAGGTACATACATTCAAAGATAAATAAGCTAAAGGTACTTTCTTATTATGATTTTGTTTTATTTTTAATAAAAATATATTTAGACTACTATTTTTAAAATTCATTTATGATATAAAGTACCTGAAGTTTAGTTATAAAAATAATAAGTACCTATGTAAAACTAATATCATAGTTTATTGTTTCATATGAAAAGACATATTGTAAACATAGATAACAAGTACATAGTAAATTATTATGCTGTGGTGGGAAACTAGAAAAAAATTATAGATAATTAGAGAGTAAAAAGTGCAGGTTTATTGCTAACAAACATAAATAAACAATAGTTTAGGCTTAAAAAAAAGAAAACTTACCTTAGATCTGTAATGATATATTCAAGTAATAAAATATTAAAAATAATAAATGAAGAAGTTAAAAAAATATGAATTTACCTTCTTTATAGCAGTTGGAGAAGACTCAAGACTTAATTTCCCGAGTGCTTGGTTTAGAGATCTCGTCGGAGTTGACGTGGAGTGATTCTAAAATCATATAAATTTTAGTCGTCTGTCCGAAATTTATGAACTTAAAAGAAATAATAATATAACAAACCATATATGTCGCCAGTTTCGACTCTTGGGGCAACCCATTTGGCGGCGAATATTGCAAAAATATTGAAGGATCCATATCTTCCAGGTAGCGATACAGCCAACTGTTAAAGGACATAGAACATTAAAGGATAAATAATGTCAACTGTAACGATTTTTATATCGATTGATGCGTAATTCAACATTTACCTGAAATATTTACAAATATTAATATGCCATGTCTCTTCTAGACTCTCTTGTTGTATGGTAGTTGAACATCAAAGAACAGAATGCACCACTCTACCATTTTCGTTCAATGACTGCGGCCTACTCTGATTTCTGAAGTCTCAACTCCGCGGACTATTATGCCCTAAGACATAAAATGGAGATCACTATGAATAAAATTCATAGTTTTAACAAGAGATTGAAATTCGCAGTACTCTTTATTCGATTAATTCATAAGCGCATTAATAGTTAAAACGTTTATTCCTGAATATTATAAAACAATAAAACGGGACACGAAGACAAATACATAGTTAGACACAGACTACTTAAAAGTCAGAGAGTAGTTTATCACAGATTAGTAATATGAATTATGATTTTTTATTATTATTTTCATTTAAAGGCATTAGCTACTAGGCTATTAGCCATACAAAATACAATTATTCCGTCTGTAATACGGAGAAATGGCGGGAAACCCCAAGGAGCGCGGCTTCGTCCCTCTAGCCCCCATCAATCAACTATCATTCCCGATTCCATTCACACAAGGCAGTCCACCAATATTCGCCAAACAATCACATTATATATTACACTGATTAAGTTTTTAAAACAAACACTATAGAAAACCGCCAGAACAGCCCTACTAAGAAAATTACTTCAGAACGGTACTCCATAAGATTCGATAAACCAATCACAATATATTAAGATCAAGTTTTTAAAACAAACACTATATAAAACCACCCTGAATGGACAAAACACAAAATAACAATTAATTAACGGGAAACCAAAAAAAAACACAACCGCGCGTCCCGATGCTTCCCGCCATTCCCTATGAATTATGAATATTTTAAACTTCACGACACCACAGACATATTAAAAGTCTGTGCACGACACAGAGCATCATTAGTCTTTACGATTTTCATAGATAGGGCAACAGATAAAATTATAAACGTATTGATTGCAATATTACTCTCCCATATACTCTCCCATGAGTGTCTGACCGAAGTACAGCTTGGCAAAAAAGAGTATGACGTGGTGACAGGTGGAACTAAATATTTTACTAAATGGAAACCTATGATGTTGACAATACTTGGCCGACAAATACTAGATTTTGAGTAAAGCTTAGTGTTTCACATTTATTTTTAACGATTTGAATAAATTATCTTGCTGATTTTCCATATTATGATGAGACCTAAGTGAAAGTGGCGCCCTAATTTTTTCCATGCTCTTTTTTGCCAAGCTGTAAGTATGTGAATGTAAAGTAATATAATAATATTTATATATTATTGACGTGACAACGTCTTATAATTCGATGGAGCCGACTGCACGAAAGAAAAAACTAAATTTTTGTATAATTAATCTAAAGTAACACTGTAACTATATATTTATTGTTATTTGCATAAAATGTTTGACGACGAAATAAGAATTTGTGAAACCATTGTGAAACATATTTTGAGAGATTTCGAAAATTATGGCATAATAAAGAATATACATGGCTTGCGGTTGTGTTTTTGGTTTCCCGTTAATAGGGATGTTGATATTTTTCAGAAATGTTTTTAAGTCATTTATAAATATCTAATGGAGGCCTAAATATTATCAACTTTTGCTTAAATACGTCTAATGCCTGTAAAATCTTGCATTTTATAATGCAATTTAAATTTCGTTCCAATACGCTAACACTTGTCACGTGACGTCATATGTTGTTAAACATCGTAAAAGTGATATAATGATTCTAGTTGTCGTTAATAAAAAAATGGCTTCTAAGTTTTATAAGTGTTGTACGGTGCCTATGTGTGTGTACACCGTCAAAACGCCTGAAAATTAGTTTTTACAATATGTACTGCGTACGGAAAATGGTGTATAAAAGTAAGTCAATATTCTTTCGCTTCCGCTAAATAGGAACGGTAGACGACATTTCCGTTTATTATCACGTGACCTATTTAAAATTTTGTTACATTTTATTTATAAAATATCAATTTAATCAAATAAAAATAAGGAAAAATATTGTATTTTTTCAGAAGTCTATCATATAAACTGTTGATTGGTAATCTCAGATTATACATACTCTTTTGATGTCAACTACGATCTGTTTGTTTTTTAAGTATGTATTATATTTTGAATTACTTTAAATTTGGAATGTCAGTTTTTAGATATAAAAGATGGATTGTGTAATTTTTTATAATTCCGTCAAAATCAAAGAAGTAACATGTCTAGTTTTCTGATATAATTTTTGTATTCTCTATAAATTTCATAATGATCATATTTAATCAAATATAAATTCTAAAATGTTAATATTCAAATAAATAGTTTTTCTGATTTGTTGTGTCTGAGTTTGAAGGTGATCCCATCATCCACTTCCACCATTCAAGATAAACTACCAATTAACATCAAAATTAATAAATTAAATAATTAATTAATTAATAAATTAATTATTTTTATATGAATACTGTCGACATCCCTATTAATCGTTATTTTGTGTTTTGTTCATTCTAAGCGGTTTTATATGGTGTTTGTTTTAAAAAAATAATTTGTGTAATATATAATGTGATTGGTTGGAATATTGTGGTGGACTGCTCTGGGTAGATGGAATGGGAAGTGATAGATGATTCTTCATATTACAGACTAAATATTGTTAGCACGACAGACTTGGCAGCAAGGTCTTAGCCGGTTCCAATAGAAACAAAATTAATAAAGCTAATCAAAAAAAAAAAAGGAATGGCGGGAAACATCGGGACGCGCGGTTGTTTTTTTGGTTGCCCGTTAATTAATTGTTATTTTGTGTTTTGTCCATTCAGAGTAGTTTTCTATAGTACTTGTTTTAAAAACTTGATCTTTGTATATTGTGATTGGTTGGCGAATATTGTGGTGGACTGCCTTGGGTGGATGGAATGGAGAATGATAGTTGATTGATGGGGGCTAGAGGGGCGAAGCCGCGCTCCTTGGGGTTTCCCGCCATTTCTCCGTATTACAGACCGAATATTGTATTTTGTATGGCTAATAGCGTAGTAGCTAATGCCTTTAAATGAAAATAATAATAAAAAATCAAAATTCAAATGTCAAAATACTAAATAGTTTTTTGTTGGCATTTTCAAGTCTCAAATTCAGACAGAATTCTCATTCTGATTAATTCTCAATAGTATTTACTATTTATTCGGTGCAAAAGTGTAAATAGCAATTTTCTTCTTTATTTTGTCATTCGTTTTTATAAAACTACCTAAAGGCGATATAAACAAGAATTATTAAAAAACTTTTGAATTGAAATTAAAAAAAAGGTTAAACGTCATAAATTAATTATATTATCGGTAGAAATTAAATCTAATTAAAGCAAATATTTATAAAATAATTATATTTTATTACTATAATAATCTTGAGTGAGAATAATTTAATATTTGTATTATATTTTTTTAATCACTAGATTTAAAATGGAAGCGTCATACCAGGGAGGAGTGTCTTTCGAAGATAATGATAACTTTCAGCGACTTTCGCAAACAATTGCGAGTAATATCAAGAAAATATCACAAAATGGTGAGTAGTGAAGTGATCGTAATTTGCAGTTTTTTATTAGCTTAATTAAATCTATCGTTAACTTTGTCTATTATTTAGTGTCGTCTATAAGTTTTAAGGATGTGATATTCAGGAAATGATGATTATTGTGTTTTACCAGTGAATATACACATACATACACTAGTGAATGTATATATTTGGTTGGATGAAACTAAGGGCAAGACAGCATGTGAATGTAGTTTCGTTATTTCACCACAAAGTATATATTTTTTGAGCTTAACAAGCTTGCAATATTTTATCAGCAATAAGACCAAGGAGTGAGTCACTGAACAAAACAAAAAAAAAGATAAGATTACTAAATATGATGATTTATCCTTTTCTAATGTTTACACAATGTTCACTCAATACAATTTCTTTTAGTTTATTAAGATTTTCACATGTCCTATGCATTTCGGATGCAATGGAAATTTTAAATTACAATTGATGTTGACATTTGAACATGTTGTTGACATCTAACTATACTATACTAGGCTCCGTATATGATTTTGTCCCATTTGGTGTCGAGACCCTTGGTCCATGGGGTCCTAGCGCTATACGGATTTTTAGGGAAATAGCAAAAAGGTTAGTCGACATCACAGGAGACCGAAGAGCTGGCAGCTACCTCAGACAAAGAATTAGTCTAGCTATTCAAAGGGGGAACGCTGCCAGTATCTTCGGAACCCTGCCTAAAGGGACTCCTTTTTAGTGATATGTCTTAGTTATTTTTTTTTAATATAAATTTTTAGTTTTAGGTTCTTTGTACATTATTAAGTCTTTATAATATTTAAGGTTTATATTTTTGAGATTATTACTAGAGTGAATACTATAATAATAGAGTGAATAGTTTGTGCTTTAATAACTAAACATAATTTGCATTTCACTATACTTGCTTATAACATTTGACTTTCTTTCTTAACAGGCTTGGCAAGTAAAGAGAACATCCTTTGTTCTCTTTCTTTGGTCTTAGTTTAATATTTTACCTATGTGACATCTATATTATTGTCCATAATTTTTAATGTTTAGAATGTGTTAGTTATTATAAAAGAAATGGTTTACCATTCCAGACCTAATCTGACTTCAGTTTAAATAAAATGAAGGAAAAACCTCCAAAATAAATAGCTTCTATATTAAGTATTATTGGTTCATAGTAATAATACTTAATAGTAATTGGGCTGTGAAATGCAAAAAGATTTTTTCAGATTTCACTGGTGGTTCCAGAGAAACCAACTCTTCACCTTGTAATTGTACATCCCGAGTTTGTTGATGTCTATTAATTAATTAACACTATTAAAATGATGTGAAACTTTAATTTTAGATTTTAAACTAATGCAATCAGTATTCATATTTAAATAAATATTGTTTTGAGTCCTTACCATGTTTATGGTTTTATTGAGGTCCCAATATTCATCTGAAACAAAGAAGAAAGGGGGTAGACAGATTTTTCTGATCTGTTGCCATCTACCAGCACCATATGTCAGTCTCCACATGATCATGGCGATTATAACAATGCCAAATACCTCAATAAAACCATAAATGCAGTAGTACCCAAAAGAATATTTAATTTTAGGGTTTTATATTGTTTTTTACATGAGTATGGAGTTATTATATAGCCTACAGGAGTGTTATATTATTATGTTATAGTGTCCTCAATGTCAAAGATGGTCAACCAACTGCAAACACCGCAAGATTCTCAGGAACTGCGGAAACAATTGTGAGTTATTTATAGTTATTGATTAAACAAATAAATTAGTAGAGATAACTTTGCCTGTATGAACAAATATATATGTTTTACAATGTAATCAAGTTAAGAATAAAATATAAGAAAGGAGAACAGACAGAAAGAGTTACTTTGGCATGATATTTGCATGAATATTCCTACAGAAATTCATATCTAAATATACATTTTAAAATATTTTGACAGGCGGCAGATCCAAAATTATACACAGAAATTAGCCAAAGATACATCTTCGATGATAATGGAGCTGATGAAGTTGCCAGCAGACAACCCAGCAAATAAACTCACACGTGTCCGTCTGAGCGATGAATACATGGCAACACTGAATGCTTTCCAGGTATTAATTTGGTTTTCCTAACTTATATATATTATCTGATGGTTTTTATATTACATCACCTTCATAGTTTTTGTCTGCTTAGTGCTGTAAAAATCTTAACTACCAAGTATTGTCATTAGTCTCGATAATGGTGCCATTTAATATATTATATTTATGCTTTTAATGAAGAGACAACTCTATTGCATTCAAATAACATATTTTTATAGTTATAATATTTTTAGTATAATATTTATGTACATATTTGTCAACAATATTGATATTGAATGGAGTAACGTGGATTATATTTTAAATGAAATTGCATAGATGATCACAACATTATTATCAGTCCTTTTTAGTCTATGGGGCAAATACTCTAACACTCTACAACGATATAATAGATCTTTAAATAAATCATTCATAACATCAATCAATCATAAACATCACACGAATTATCTATTAATGCTGATTATAGTTTCATATTATAAATCACTTGACATAGGTCTTTTTAATTTAATCTTATCCATATTTTCTCTTACTTTTTAGTCAATTCCTTGTAAAGACTTTGTCGTATATTTTAGACGTCATCCCAAAGGACATAGTCCTATAAGATGTATAAGATATACACTCGGAATCGCAGGTGGAAATTAAGGACAATCATGGGGCTAGATTCATACTTATGTGTAGAAACATATACGCGGTAATTTTGATTAATGGTATCCAGGCCTATCTGACATGCCCAGATCAGTTTCGGGAATAGCAACAGAATTCTAGCTCCTAAAAAAGCTGTTTGAACTAATCTTTCCCGAAAAAAACCCACTTAAAATAAGTTTTGCTATAAAAAGAATCTGCTCGTATATAGTTTTCTGTTCTTGAAATACTTTTAAGATGTAATTTTTAGGCTACTCAAAGGTCGGCTGCCCAAAAGACGAAAGAGGATGTAAGGAACATAAAGGGACAGAACATTAACATCGGAGATCCCTTCGCACTAGGTGAGTCCATTTGTTACACTTACAATGAAAGCTATTAGAGTGTGACGCTTTGTCATCAATATAATGTTCTGGTAGGTACACAATATAACAAAGTATCAAGTAAACTTAAAAAGAACCGTTACGGTACACCTATTATTCTACTATTCTATATTATTCATATAGTGTTGTCATTGCAAAAGCTACAAAATGTTGGAATAATATACCACCTCCAATTCCATATCATCATCATCATCAGCCTCTATCCATGCACTGCTGAACATAGGCCGCCCTCAAAGAACACCAAGTCAACCGATCCCTTGCTACTCGCAGTCAACATGGACCGGTCACTGTATAGAGATTGTCTTCCCACCTGGTTAATGGCCGACCAACGCGTCGTCTACCCAAACTCGGCCTCCACTCTTGAACCTTATTGGCCCATATATTAAAAGTCAATATACCTACATGTTAAATTAATTATAAAAATTATCTTTATAATGGACAAGCACAGATGTAATTCATCATCCTTATTATTATTTATAATGATAACATGCTATAATCATTGTTCCGTGATGTTTATTTCTTATTATTATATTTATTCAACTATGTATATTATTTCTGAAAAGCCATCATTTTTTATATTTTTAAGCAAGCCACTCTTAACACTTATCTATTTACTTCTTTCTCCTATTACTATTTTTTGACACTTTTTTTATGAACATACTTTGATATTATAAAATTCACAAACCAAGCATTGTGCTGTTTCACTGTAACAGGTAGTAACTGAAAATGAGTAAATTTTTTCTTTGGGTTTAATCTTTTAGTACAAGTTACTTACCTTTTTGCGATTCTGCAGCACACATACTGTATTTTAGTTTGATATAATTAATGCTGTTTATTACATTTCATTTATTAGTTTTTTATTTTTACTCTTTTTAATTGTGTATGTGAAGTATGTGGAATTGTGAATAATGTTCTTATCTATTTATCTATCTTGATATTAGGTGGTGGTAATAAAGAACAGTTGGTAGACATGGACGAGTCTAACGTCCGTAAACAAGAACAACTGAACATACAGACCGAGCGCGAACTGATGGAACTAGAGGAGAGAGAACAGGATATACGGCAACTTGAGGTTGGTAGCATTTTTACATCAATATGGTATCTTGATCTTATTCAAATGGGAGGGACAGGATTGGGTGGGAAGGATTTTGAAAGAGGACAAGGACCATTTGCATGGGAGTGGGAGGGATACGCCGTGCCGTGCTCTCGTCTGTATGGGTCCATGGTGTCCATGGCGTTTCTTCCGTGAAACGCGTTTCTTCAGTTTTCCCCTTTCGTGAGATCAATACTAAGACCAAATGCTCATCACTAATAATAACATTTGTTTCAACAGAGCGACATTGTAGACGTGAACCAGATATTCAAGGAATTGGGAGCGATGATACACGACCAAGGTGCCGTTGTGAACTCCATCGAGTCGAGTGTGGAATACGCCTCGCAGAACATCGAGGCGGGCACACAGGAGTTGAGCCACGCTGCTAATTATAAGGTAAGATGGTGTCTTCTCGAAATCAGCCGAAGAGGAGCCATAGTTGCTACAGCACTATTTAGCTATGCATGATACATCAACTCTTACATTCCTCCACGGAAACGATGTGCCCCGGGGCAGAGATATAGACGATTCGTCGTTCGTCCGTAATGAGCTCCAAAAAGACTAAACCATTTTTAATTCAATTGGCAGAGGGGGTAGTATGGTCCAAAATTAGATAAGATATGGCGTGGTGTGAATGTTGTGCGCTTATGTTGTATAATCTTATGTCACTGATGACTGAACTCTTCCGGCTGGAGTGATTTCGGTATTTTTTGTGTGCAAATAGATTCTAGAATAGTTTAGATTCACAATTCGATCTACAAGTGATACAAGAATTCTATAAACAAGTGGCATTAACGTTTATAGAAAAGAATAGAAACATCAATGTATGAGATTGACGTTCGCTTTCGACAACTTGGCTTTCGCTTTCGATAACTTGGTGTTCGCTTTCGACAACGTTATCGAAATATTCTACCTATAGCTTAAATATTCTTAGTAGACCTATATTTTATAAAGTGTAAATTCTACAATAATTTTACTCAATATTGTTTCAGAACAAGCTTAGGAAGAAGAAAGTGTACTTGGCCATCATACTGATCATCATCATATCAATTATCTTGATCATAGTGTTCCGCAACTAAAACAAGCAATATTGAAATGGTTGATAATTCAACCGTATCTCGTTGTTAATCGATTTGTTTCCTAATTAAGTATATTTGTATATTTTTCAATATTGTTATCCCTTTTCTGTCCATAATGTAATGAAAATTTACAAATGGTATTTTACACACCCAAGTCAATTTTAAGTTTTGTATCATTTTAAAAAGTTTTGTTTCATAAAAATGAACAGTTATAAGTTTTGTTGTAAATGGAGACAAATATTGTTGCTTGTACTAAAATCTCGAACTTCAATTTTCGACATTTGAGCGTGAAATTGTCGAACGGATAACTCGACTCATGAAAATACTATACTTTGACTTTTCATATCATTAATACCTATAAACTCACATTGAGTTATGAGTTTCAGTTGTAACAGGTTGTAGTTGTCCAAACTCTACCTAGTTTTAATATAAACCATGCGGTTTTATAGTTTTATTGAAAAACATAGACTCTACTGTTATTAAAGAGGTAAAATTTTGTTTAAGTTTTTTTAAAGCTTACGATACATGGCATACTTGCTGTCGGTTTCACCCGACCTAAAATGAAAGGAAAGTACTCATCTTTATAGAAGTAAATAGATTCTTCCCTTCCCTTCCTCAATAGATTCTCAAATGCAAACAGATATTTATTAGTTTGCCTGATTCATTGAGATTATACGTACCAAAAAATCTTCAGTTTCCATAGAATTGATTTGTTTTTGTTCAGAAAATACATGATTTTTATAAAGGTTACGAAGTTTGAAGAACAGTTCTATTTTCACAGAAGAAGAGTCTATTTACAATTGTTTTATTTTACAAGTGGATGGTCCTTATTTATAGTTGGGATGTGACAGACGCGCGTCCTTGTGTGCGTAACTACAGGGTGCCTATGAGCTAGAGCTAACGAGTTTACGAACGGAAAGACAATGTGCATTTACATTTACAAATACAAGGATGACTCATCTCTCGCCACTAGCATCCAACGCGGACCGACCACGGCACGGAGATCGTCTTCTCATTAATGGCTGACCAACACTTCGTCTATTCTTGAACCTTATGATGACTGATGGGTCAATAATATCATATAACATCGGCAATCCGTTCTCCTGAGTGTGTTACCAGTCCACTGCCACTTCAAAGAGCTTATTCTTCGCGTGATATCGGTAACTTTAGTCTTCGTTTCGAATCTTATCTGCCAAAGAAACGCGCACGCTCTATACGGATCAGTCGTAAATTTAGAGGCCACATTTCAGCCCCGTAGGACACCACGAGGAGAACGCATTGGTTGAAAATGTTCGTCTTCAAACTCTGTGGTATAGACGACGTGAGAATATAGCTTAGCTTCCTGAATGCTGCCCGTCCCAATAGGATCCTCCTATCGGCTTCCCTCTCGAAGTTGTCTACCTAGCTGAAAAGTGTGCCCAAGATAGACATACTCTTTCAACAACTTCGTGAGTTATGCCATCAACGTTAACCGGCCTAGGGAAACGTGTTCGATGAACATGACTTTCGTCTTGTCCAAGTTCAACCTAAGGCCCACACGTCGGGAGGATTCATTTAGACTGCGCAGCATTTCCTGCAAGCCCTACAGCGACTGGGCCAATATGACGATAGAGTCGGCGAAACGAAGGTGTGAGAGATGCTGCTGTTGCTCATGCCACATTCTGTCCAGTTTAAAGTCTTGAAGATCTTTTCCAAAGCATTGGTGAACAGTTTCGGGGAAATAACATCCCCCTGTCGCACTCTTCGGTGCAGATTGGCAACATTAACCCTTTCACCGCCTCGCCTTAAAATCAATTGTCGTGCCTCTAGCGCCGGCACCATACATCGAAAAATTTATACCTACAACAGATAGTGATGTGCAATGTGTGTAACTTTTTCGATGTCGATAATTTATTTCTTAATTTATAATTTATATAAACTGATATCTAGTATTTGAATCCATAATGTTGTAAGTAAATATATAACGCTGGCAAAAACATTAGATAAAAACAGCTTGAATAGTGAAGTGACATAATTTCCGATTTTTTATTGCATTTCAAATAATATTAATTTCATAGTTTCCACGGATTAAATAATTGAGTTGTTTCAATATAATAGCGCCAGGCACAGTAAAACGAAAAATAAATACCTACAAAAACTAGAGATTTTCAACAGTAGATCGATATCCCATCCCCAAAAAAAACACATAAAATAAACACATTTATTTATTCAGTAACCATTGCTTTATTTGTTTTATAATAAATTAGTTAGCATAAACAGAAATATTTTAATTTATGTGGATTTTTGTATCAGTAAATTATTGCTTATGTCCCGTCCCTACTGTCGGATTTTTCCGACACGGGCGTTGGACATCAATACACTTTTCTAATAATAATATCGGTAATTTATTTAACTTTAGACATTATTTTTAGGTCTTCTAATGAAGAAACTAAAGTATAATCAATTGTAAATGATTCCTTCATTAACAATTTACCAAGTATAAACATCATTTTAATATAATACAGTACTATCAAACAAAAAAGGCAGATTAACCGTGTAGTGGTACTTGGTCGTAAATATCCGACCTTGGCGAAATGGGCACGAAAATATTTGTCGGATTATTCCGACCTTGGCGGTTAAAGGGTTAAATCTATAATATTAGTAGAAATAAGGGTTTTAGTTATTTCTTTAAAATGGTTGTCAATTTGTGTAAATTATTTCTTGCTTGCTAATAACTTAACGTCGTCTTCGCATCATTTTGCGTTTGCATTTCTATGTTAGATGAAATCTTTCAACCTTTCTAACAAATAAATGGAGTAATACTTACTGAACGTAGTTACAGCTGAATATTTGTCTCTGTTGTACAGTTTTTTATGTGTCTATTGGCGCGCATTGACAGTAAAAAAAATCGAATGCCGTGACGGCAAACGGCTGTCATCAATTTATTCCAACATTCGTCATATTAACTAAGATGATTCACATCTGCCGGACGTCTCGTGATGATCAACATTATTTACATCCACATTCATTATCATCAGCAGTTTCCGTCCATCGCCTTATAGGCGGACATACCTTGGTCTTATATACACATCCAGCATACACCAGATAGATTGGTAATGTGAGATATAAAATTCCGAAACTGGGCAGTGATTTGTCGCTGACGTATAACCAGTGATCTGTGTGTACGTCCCACCGGATAATCGTCCAACAATAGCCCTCAGTCGGCAATTCAGAGCTCAGAACCGGTGTAGCGTCGCAGCTCAAATTTGGCAGAATTTGTTTTCATACAAAACATACATTACCGCTCTGTTACGGTTATATGCTCCATGTAAGCACTAACTTCAAATAACCAACAGGCGTCGAAGTTATAGTTCCATGCTTTTAACATTGTTTAGTTTTAAGATAGCTTGTAAAGCTTTTCTACAATAGATTTGAGGTTTCATTCTATGAAGGCGGCTCTTATAATTCGATGGAGCCGGCTGCAAGAACGAAAAAACATGACGTATGCGATGACGTATGCGGCGTTACCTCGCTCTGAGGCGTTCCACTTTCTTATGACGTTGTCACGTTCAACTATCGTCAGTAAACCGACTTTACAGACAACCGATTTTTTTGATTAGTGGTTTTAAACCTGGCTTTGGGGCCCATCCATAAATTACGTCACACGTTAAGGGGAGGGGGGGGGGGTGTCGACGAAGTGTGACATTATGTGACAAGGGGTGGGAGGGCTCCGAGATTTTGTGACGTCACATAAGACTACTGTGAACTAATAAACAAATGAAATTAAAAAACAATTTAAACCAAAATAAAAATAATTTCGGAATAGCTGTTTTAATTTTTCAATTTTATATGTAAAAATTGCAAAATAAGTGACGTCACACTAGAGAGGGGGTCTCATAAATGTGACCATCTGTGACAAGGACGGGGGAGGGGTCCAAATATCATGAAATTCGTGTGACGTAATTTATGGATGGCCCCTTGTCAATGAGATTTTTAAATCAGTATTTTTATTGTTCCAACATTACACTTGGGATATAAAAAAATATACACACGAACATATAACCTCCTCCTTTTTGAAGTCGTTTAAAAATATGGATGTTTGCTATAAATCTGGTAATTTTAATCGTCATCAGACCTGTAAATAGACCAGAAAATATATTTTTATGTACCTAGTAGTACATAAAAATATATTTTATGTTTGGGCTATGATTTAGATTGATTGAAATTATTTTAATACCCTGAATACTTCAACAATATATTATTGTAATATTTTTTCATATATTACTCTACGAAATATCGTATTAGATGTATATTCTTAAAAATAACGTGGAAATAAGGCTCCACTAATGCGAGAATTTGTAACATATTAATTTTTATCATGTATTCGTATAAGTTAAGAATATGAAAGTTAAGTATTTGCAATTATTGTTTTGGCGAAGTTGCTAGATCTCTAGTTAAGTTTTTTTCTAAATTTTATAATATTCCGATTTGTGTTTTAACGGAGGGTTATCGGACGGGTAGCAAAATTCTTTCTAAATGCCTTTATGTCCAAACTCATTTTATTCCGGTATTTCCGACTTAGAGACCTTCAAGAAAAGAGCATACTCATATTTGAAAGGCCAGCGACGCATCTGCTTATAATGTAGCAGGTGTCTATGGATGTCGCTTACCACTTACCACCAGGTGAAATGACTATCCGTTCGCCCCCTCTTCTATATGAAAATACAGTCAATGTAAATTTACAGTAGTAATTGTATAACTTTCAAATAATAATTAGTATGAGAAAATAGGAGACTTCTTAGTTTCGTCTATTATACTTTAACACCCGCAAAAATATGCCAATAAGATTGAAATATACATATATGTACAGCTTGGCAAAAAGAGATGAGGGCGCCACTCTCGCTTAGGACTCATCATAATATGGGAAATCAGTAAGAGAATTTAATCAAATCGTTAAAAATAAATGCGAAACACTTAACGTTAATCAAGATCTAGTATTTGTCGGCCAAGTATTGTCAACATCATAGTTTCCATTTAGTAAAATATGCTCCACTTGTCACCACGTCATACTCTTTTTTGCCATGCTGTATTATACCTATTTATTTTGATATTTATTAAGAACGTCATTTATTAAGAAGGAATTTATTTCAATTTTTCAAATGAAAATAAATATTACAAACAATATAAAACACCTACCTGTTTTTAAGCCTGCAGAGAAAATATCAACTTATGAAAATAAACAAGAAAGGTTTCAAGGCGAAAAGTAAAGTAATTATAGTATTTGCGTGCATGCATCTCTGTTACCACGGTCTTCAATTTTCTTCTTACACCAATGACTGTTTATTAAGAAAATTCTTAAAGAAAAACCAGAAATTTTAGTAAAAAGTTACGTTTGCTTATGATTTATACGTACGGCTATGTCCGTCGGTATATACCTATTACAATTATTATTGGTTTTTGTATAGATACTTAGATGTAATAAAAATGTAATTAACTAATAATTGTAAATTATGACATGTTTGTATATCACTTAATTATATCAATATGAATACATGTACCTAATAATTTTCCGTGATACGGTTTTGTATTAAAAATATATTATGTACTCAAAATATGTACATAGTTTTAGTTAAATCATAAGATATAAAAAATATTATATGTTAATATTAGCATTATTTCATTGTAAGAGTTTATTCAGTATAGGCCATGTCACATACAGGTACGTTTACGAGATTCACAGTACAAACAAAAGGAACAATAAAACGTCTTGACACAAACGGCCGGAACGCGAGTTATAACTATTAACTACGCGCCTTTCGCGCTACTAATTACATTAGACCTCGGCAACCATCAGTCGCGAGTGTCGGCACAGTATAGGTATACCAGTAGGGAAACTTTGATGAAATAAATGAGTTTTGTTACAAGCGTAAATGACATAAATAATATAGTAGTTACGTAAAACGCAACACGAATAGAAAACTAAGGTATGATATAGTTTTCTATTCGTGTTGCGTTTTTACGTTAACGTTACGTTACGTATATAAGTAGTTAACGTAAAAACGCAACACGAATAGAAAACTAAGGTAAGATATAGTTTTCTATTCGTGTTGCGTTTTACGTAACTACTATAGTTATGTCATTTACGCTTGTAACAAAACTCATGGTAGAGGTACTGGTCTACGTTTTATTGAAGCTATTGGGACTAGGGTTGTAACTTAAATGTTTTTGATATTGTTTTTTTTTAAACACTTTGTTTCTGTAGTGATCAATTTATGAAAATGAAATAGCTAGCTTACAAATAGAATTTAAATAGGTAAAATCTTGGCGTTCAGATGATAGTTTAAACACGGAAAACAGTTTAATTAATACAAAACTTGTAAAACTATCGATATTTTTTTTTATAAACAAATAATAATAATCTATACACATAAATAAAATTGGAGTGTCTGTTTGTAATATTAAAATAACCGCTTTTTATTCAATGCATATGGATATTATATATATAACACACACAGGTACATATAACAAAATAGCCTTTTTTAAAAAAAAAAAAAAAAAAGTAAAATGTTTCTTTGTTAAACAGCCCTTATTTCCTTACTTCCATTATTATGGATATTAGTTTCCTAAAACTTCCCAATCCTTTCGACTTTAAATTTCATGTGACAATTGGCGTTTGACGTGTGACATAGGTCATGGTACCAAGTCAGCGTAGGTACATTATTATTTCAAGGACGATGCCGAGACGTCATACTGATCCTTTTCTTTTACTGTGTCTTCGCGTCACGGGCATAGACCCTTTGTGTCATGTTATTTTATTTCAATTTGTATTTTTTTTTTTGATTTTATTTCCTATATATATGCTTATATAAATGAGATTACAAAATGTGTGTGTATTATATTTAAATATACCTACAAACCGAGTACCGATCCAATAATATGAATAATGCATATTATAGTTTCATTTTCTGTTATACCTACATAAAAAATAAAGTTTCGTAAGGTTTGCCACCGAAACCCATTTTCTGCCGAAACTCGACTCGGACACTAAAATATATTCATTGCTAATCATGCTAATATGTTATTGTTTTATTACTCAAAAAAAACGTTATTAAATAGAAGATTTGTTAACAGATGATGTAATAATTATGTTTTTTCTATACCTAACCATATATCATTTTCTAGTAAATAAATATATAAAATAATTAAGTTCAGACTTAATTGATATACTTAAATGTCCAGGTGTGATTACATACATTTCCTCTATATTTGGAAATATTATTCATGTAAGTGTCTGTTGCGTCTTGGCGTTCATTGAAGGAGGTCTATGTTCAGCAGTGCACGGATAAAGGCTGATGATGATGATGATGAAATGTGTAAATACATACATATTAGTAGATATTAAACATATATGTAAAGTTTATTTTATATGCTTTGTATTCGTTTAACCTCTAATTAAAGTGCACTATTTAAAATTAAATTTAAGAATATAATAGTTTTGAGGAACGTTTCGGGAAAATATTATTATTCTTTTATGTCTTGTTTTATTTCTATATAACATCGATACCGATACATGTCGAGGTGGCACAACCGACGCCAGGAGGCCGTGTGCGGTGGCAACCCCCCACTTTTTAAATCAAAAGTGAGCCGAATGGGCTCACACTAATCCGATGAAGCATTAGGGCCTTCGTGCCGTTAGCATAGATCCATCCGAAAAAAAAAACATGTCGAGGTAGCAAAAAGAGTAAAAAATTATAATTCTCTTTAAAAAAATAATCATTAGATTTAATAATAATGATTGATGATGATCGATCACAGATTTTTGTTTTTTCGGCGCATTTCCACTAGGAAACATTTGGCGCGACATGTTGAAACTCAGAAATTTTTTCACTGTCGCTGCAATCAACACTAATTCCTCTGACGACATGTTGTCACGACTGGCAGTATAGTAATATATATTCCTACCTAGAGTAGTAGATCCGTAGACAGACGTTTTTAAACTATAGTTCCGCGCTAATTTTCATCATGTTGGGCAATATGTCGTGCGCCACATGTTGCCTAGTGGAAACGCGGCTTTATTTTGCATGTTCATAGTGGCGATAATGGAGTATAGAAGTATGGAGTACCATCTATGTGTTTGAAAAAAGTGTTACATAAGGGTGGAGCCACAATAGTGTTGTGTGTGCCAAGGAACAGGCGCACACACACATAATATGTGTATATTGTGTATGACATTAAATTCGTCTAAAACTGCTATATCATACCAAACCCTTATTGATACCATCGGCATTGTGTACATACAGCCGTACCCGGGACTGATGATTATTATTTTTATAGCCCATGACACTCACAAATAATGTGTCTTTCTATTGTTAGAAGAACTTTTTTCGGTTCAGGGGCCCCAGAGAACTTTACCTCTTTATAATATTAGTATAGATTTATAATTTAACCGCACGATTATGAACCTGGTACTGGTATGTCAGGGTTTTATTATTTTTAAGGTACACTACCTTAAAAATAATAAAATTGGATTGTTAGTCCAATAGTTATATTATAATATATTAATTTACCCGCATTAACATATGTATGTATATCCAAAGTTAAATCCATGCCTCAGAATTCTTTTATGACTTGTTAGTCTACAAATTTTCCTTAATTATAGAACTATTTTGAGTCTATAAAATATTACCAGAAAGAGGAAACATGACAATAATAAAAATATAAGACAGACATTCGTAGCGTTAGGCTAAGAACTCACGACGCGGTTTTTACCCACGTCCGCCGCGGAGGTGGAACTGCGGTTTTATTTCCAACGAGACCGGTTATTTGAGCATTACGCAACCGTCGCGGTTAAAATCATCGTCCCCAAGGTTAGGGAAACAAAATCTCAAGACGGACAGTTTTAACGATCATTACTGCGGCCGCCGAAAAGTGTGTGGTCGCAAACCTTCGCGTCGAGGCTGCGGTCACCCGCAGCCCTCGCGATTCAACTAGTTAGCCGGCGGTGGAGCAGAATCCGCGAAAAACCGCGCACAGTGCAGGCTAAAAACGCGTAGTGAGATGCGCTTTAATCTTTTACATATATATCTGCATTCTAAAAAGCTGGAAGCTCACAATCGCGGCGGGCGCGGGTGAAAACCGCTTCGTGAAATCTTAGCCTTAATCTCGAAATGGGGTTAGATTTTAAAATCATGAGTGGACACATATTAACACAGACACAAACCGCATTACATACTTTTGGTATGTATCTATCTATCAATCAAAACGTGCTAGTCTGCTGAATTACCAAAAATTAAATGACAAATTTGGCATTTCTCATTTTCAATTCGGATTAATTAATTTTTCTCTTTCTACGGAGATCATAATAACAGAGGCGTTAGTATAATTTATCACCCTCATCCAAAGGAAATGTGCTATTGGTTTCTTTTCACAATAAACATTCACCAAATCCAAGACATTAAACATGTTTGTTGTTTGCTAATAAAATGCTTAACATTGATGTTAATGTTGAAAATCTAGCAGTGAAATAAAAAGCCGCATTAATAAAATCACTTTTATTATAGATCAAAATGAAAATAACAAAAAGTAACAACATAAGGTAGCGTTTGAAGTTTGATTCTATTATATTTCGTACTTCTACGAAGCATTAACAGCATGACGCGATCTAGACACTAGGATTAGGAACAGCATACATTCATTTTAAACAGAACTAATATACGTGTAAGCAAGGCTAGAAGTGCCGTGTTCCACGTCGTGCTAAACTACTCAGATCTCGCTACAGATCGTTCCTACAATGATATCAATATTGTAGATTTAATAAATTATGAAACAAATAATACTATTATAAGAAGAAAGGAACATTCTCTAAAAGCGCATAAGAATACTTATAAATGAAATACGCTCAGCAGATAGATCACATTAATTCGTTACATAACAGGCCGAATTTTATACGTATATTATTATTATAAGAGCTCGAAATACTTAATCACAATCATTCATTTGATAGCCTAACAATACGAAACATCTGATCCCTAATAACCGTACGACCCTTCTTCCGGTAAAGATTATTCCGATTCATATACATACACCGGTAACTCGAGGAGCCTATGATATGTTATAAACATCTTTGCGGTGACAATAATATATTATCGTATATCAATCGGAGTAATATAGCCTCCTAAAACCACAGATCTTAGTCAGATTCACATGTTAACTCTTTGGTAACGCGTCTTCGGAATGAATTAAACTTAAAATGAAAAATAATTTAAAGCTTATCTTACCTAGCTAAAACAATATATTAAGCTGTTTGTTAAATCTAAAATTATAAACTTAAATAATAATAATTGACAAAAAATCAGATATGCCATTGGAAACATAATACTACGTTGTTACATTACATAAATCAACATTTATAAAAAACACTTATGAAAATTTTACAGGTGAAAATTGAAATTCCGAATAATCTTTGGTATTACAACAGTGTCGTTACAAAGAGCCCGTCCACATTAACACAACACCAAGTTTTGGTCGTGGCCATTCGCGTATTCGTTGCTATTTCTACTCGTTATATAGCGTATACCTATATATACTATCAGCAATGTTACATTAAAAGCTTGTATATAAAAATGAACATACTACATTTAACACCTAGTCAATCTGTCCCTCACATCTACTGAACGCTACGTGTAAAAATAACTTTAAAATGCGGGTGTACGTGCCATCTTTCCTTGGCCACTCTGGGCAACTGGGCCTGCTGTCAGATTTAAACATCCTTTGTATCAAAATCTGTCGTGCCTATCCTGTGCCCAGAGCGCCCAAATACAATACGGGTGTCGCTCCGCTGTTACCATGTTGCAATTGAAGTGTTAATGTGAACGACCCTAATGTTGAAGTTGTTTAACAGACTACTGCCTCCGAGATTGGGTTCTCGGTGATACGGATGACGGGCGAATGTCTGCAAGAACGACGCCTTCCAGCATCCGAGAGACGACGGAACGCCACTATCTTAGTAGGCGATAGCGGGGCCACTGTAAAACACACAACTGTTAAACTAATACAAAATACAACGCATTTATTACACTAATACATAATAGGTATACATTAACACACGTAATGCAACAATTGAGTATTTTGGACTTTATCCAGTAATAGACTCAATCGTTAAGTGGTTGATAATGTTGATTAAACATTGAGTTTCCTAATTGATTCCAGACAAATGTGACAAACAAATAAACAATGTGTGATCATCAAAGTTTTACCATGGCTAAATCACTTCTTTTTGGCACTAGGCAAATGCTACTAGTGCACATAGTAAATCACAATGCAGTAAAATAACCCATAATTTCTGACAGGCAGGCGGGAGTTCCAAACAACAGAGGCATTATATTTAATGTGATTAATATAGAATCTAATAGATTTATATCATTATCGTAGTATTAACTTTTTGTTGATGGCGTAATATACCGGGTGTATTTGGAACGCTTGCGAAAACGAAGAGGTATGATAGTGTTGGCATAGCCTGACATGATACAAGTGAATAAACGCGTTTTCTTTTTTTTTGGTTGCCTTTTTTATTTTATTTTTTTGTATAATCCGGACCGAATCAGCTGATAGCGTTCGCCGCATGTACGAGTAACGAAGTGAACGAACTCCCGCACTGCGCGCGTCTACAGTGCGCCAGCTAGTCGCGCGTCTCGCGGTTAGAATGAGTGCATAGTGTGCATACATACATTGCGGGTTTGCAAAGTCCTAAAATTTTCTTTAAAAACGTTTCTGAGATAAATGGTTATATGCATTATATAGTAATAATAATAATAATATCTATGGACGCTTTCACACCACGTCAATCTGGTCCCGTGGTAAGTTCTCGAAGAACTTGTGTTACGGGTACCAGACAACGGAAATATATTTAATACTTTTATATTATACATATATTTAAGATTTTTATTATATAATACACATATTTAATACACATCCATGACACAGGAACACAGATAATATTTTTGTTCCCTGGCGGGATTCGAACCCGCAACCTCCGGCTTGAGCGCCAACGCGCTTTACCACTGAGCCACAGAGGTCGTCGGCGAATAGTATATTATTAGGGTTTAATCTTCGCAAGCGTTCCAAATACACCCGGTATATAATACACCATACGTCCTAACGATCAAATAGGTAATAAGATGATCGATTAAATAGGATATTTTAGCAAAAAATTATGAAGTTGTTTGTGGTATAAAAATTTAAAGTATAACAGAAAGTCAATATAACTTTATTTTCTATTTTTCTATGAAACGAACATATGGGAACTTCGATGTACGGGACCCACTTATACTCGCTTATTAAATAGGCCTTCTTATTAACTAATTTTAACATACATAATAAATAAAGTAAAATTTAACATTAAAATAAATTTAAACTGAGAAGGATGTAGCAAAAAAATACTTACTTTTTTCTACATAAGCTTCGTAAGGTTAAATGTTTTTCAAAGATATACCAGAGGTTGATCTACTGAATGAAGAGAATTTTTGCAGTGCCAACACAGCTACCGGGGTGGAAACGGAAACAAAAACAAACTTTGAAAAACATGTGCATGCGTGTGTTGCTATTTAAACAATATTTTAGCAAATCTGATATAGTTTTAGCAATGTTAGGAAACACGGAGCATAAAATGGAAAAATATTAACAGCTTGCGTAGACGGATACTTCTTTAGTAGTATTTTGCAATTTATTAGCATTTTAGTCTAATGTGCAAGGTTAATTTTGTATACATTCAATACATGAGTGTTATACAATAAATTAATTGATAATTAATTAGTTTCGTCTACGCATTCGGTTAATGTGAAGATTTTGATGAACACAACAAAATTTATTAACAGGAGACAATAATCATACATTTTTAAATTAAAAATATTATTTGTAATTTTGATGAGACATGGCGGTACGAAATGTTCATTACACCTCAGCTGTAGCGAAGTCATCCGAGATACATTTAAATCTAATTCTTGCTAAATATATTCGTCTGAATATAAGGCGAAGATATGTGACTATAAGAACGGGGATTCTCTTATATTAGCAATGTTATGATTAAAGTAACGGCGTGATATCCACTTGGGAAGATATAAGTAAAAAGAAGGTACTCCAAGCCCTCCGCTATAGCGCTTGTCTGCGTGGGTGTCGTTAATCACTTAACACCAAGCAAAACGACTGTCCATTCACTGAAGTTAATAATGAAATTGTATACACATTGATATAATTTGAATGAAAGTTGAACGTGAATTCTAATAAGCGCAATATTACCATTCTATAAAACATTTTATAAATCTACACAAAAGCGTGTTTCAATTTAAAAATAAGCCTTCGCTGATACGTACCAAATTTGAAGCCGCTTAACTCAATGCCGGAGACATAAATAAAACGTAAAAAATAATATTCAAACATTTGACGAAGTTTGTCTCGGAGTACGTTAAAAGGAACAAAAAGCTTTGTTTCATGCTTACTAAATCTACATAATTTTAATTTTCAATAAAAACTAGAGATGCGCCGATTGTAGGTTCAACCGAATACGAATATTTGGCCTAATATTCGGTCCAAAATATACCGAACCGAATATTCGGCCGAATCATTCGGTTCATTTTTTTCATGTCTGTACTAGTATTTGTTACGGAAGATATTATATCTGTTCATTGTTGATTTCATAGAATTTTATTTGACTTTAATGAGTGAAATTTTGAATGTTTTTTTAATGTAGGTACTAGGTAGGTACATTGAAATTTACTTAAAACTAATAATAACTTAATTAGATTAAAACTACAAATTCGACAATTCCTAGTTTTTTAGTTGCAAATTAGTATTTGTCACTTCAGGTTTTTTAAATTGTTGATTTCTTAAATTTTATTTAGCGTAGTTATATAGACATTTATTTAAAGATAACTTAATTTGCATATACACATTTTAATACTTGTACTGGTTCCTAATAATATAATATAATAATATCCAACCTTTACATGTCCCACTGCTGGGTACGAGTCTCCTCGAAATCAGGCGAGGAGAGTTTTTGTGCCATTGTTCACCGGTGCCCAATGAGGGTTGGTGAACTTCACACACCTTCAAAGACTTTTAACCTCATCAGGCATGCAGGTTTCCTCACGATGTTTCCTTCACCGGTGAGCAAGCGATGGTCAGGTGCAGGTAGAAATTTAGAAAAACTCATTTCTGGGCATCACAGGAGGGAACCCGGACCTCTCGGCTCTCACTCAAGAGGCCGAGCCCGCTTCCACTAGGCCATCGTTAGTTCCTAAAGATAGTGCTGATAAAGGTAGATTTATTTTATATTCTAAAAAAAATAGGTACTGAAAAAAGGTAAGTACTCAAAGCAAGTGTTCTTAAAATTGTTAATTTCATAGAAATTTAATTTAGTTTTAATAATAAAGTGTTCTTAAAATTGTTCATTTCATAGAAATGTAATTTAGTTTAAATAATAATTTGTAAAAAAGCAGGAGTTTATTTTATTAAAATATTTAAATTGAATGTTAAAGCTAATCTTTTTATTTACAAAAGGTACAAGTAGTGTTTCTTTCATTTACAAAGAACTATATAACTTTCGGAATAAACCACACTTTTTTATATTATTTAGTAATATTTAGTTAACCTTACTGTTTAGTAAAATGTTATTTTTTTAAATATTAAAAAATATTTAAATATTCGGTAATTATTCGGCAAATAAACCGAATATTCGGCCGAATACGAACATGAAAAAATATGCCAAATGTACCGAATACGAATATTCGGACGAACATTCGGCGCATCTCTAATAAAAACGATTTCATATTCATGAAATATTGTATATTTGGAAATACTTGCTATATTTTTCAAGACTGTATTTATTTAGTACAATATAAAGACAAAAAGTGTGGTGTGACTTTGCTTGTTATTAACAAACGCGTGTAAAACGTTTCTACTTACCGTACCCTTCTCCTTGTAAAAAGAGGCGAAAAGCCTCTGATACCTTCTGAGGTTGGTCTTCCAAGACCATAGCAGAATCAGAAATCTAAAAACAATGTTATATGAATGTTTTGTTCATTATAAATTATAAATAACATAATTTTTCACTCAATCAGTCAATGCATGGTTAAATTGAAATAAGTGGGCCTGTTTCACTGGACATCATAACTGTAAAACTATTACGTTAATAACGTAAGCCAGGTGTGTGGCTTGGTTGGTTCAGGCCTTGACGTGGCGGTGGAGCTCAGTAGCCTAGGGTGAGCCCAGCACCTTGGGCGAAGCTAATTGAGCCAAGGGGGTTCTTTGTACCCCTGAGGGACTGCCTAGCCGAGCAGCAGCCCTGTTTGCTCAACAGATCAGGGACATCTCACCAAAGGCGGCATTGGTTGCACTCGCCGGGTTTTAGTGTGTAGAGCTACGTCCACTTACCAGCTTTCGGGCGCAGCGAGTCCCACATACCCGCCTGGGGAGACCCACCCCCCCGCGGGATGCCTCAGAGCATTTCCCGGCGTTAAAGAAAAAAATGACAACTCATATGTCGCCTATCCTCACACAAGATGAGTTAGCCCCGGGTGCAAGTAATTGCTCGGCCAGTCCAGTCCTTCCCGAAACACCGCAAATCTGTTTTACGTTCATGGAGAGATCGACAGGATACCGCAGGATATGCAGACGTACACAGCGCAGATCTTCCACCGGTAGAAAAATATTATGTACTCTCTCTTACCTTCATCCAGGTAGAATTGGACGGCTGAAGTCTCCCGTTGAAGGTGACAGTGTCTTCTACGTGAGGAGTCAGTGCCCCTGTAATGTTGAGGACGGGCACTTTGATGGTACCAGCGTCACGAGAGATGCCCAGGTCTGTGCGGCTAGTATACGACTCTATGAGCATGGCTAGGTTGACAGGGTTCACGTTGCGGTGGAAGTAGGACCGGTACACTTGCACCAGGTCTTGATTGCGGTCCTCGGGGAACTATAAACGAGACAAATGAAACGTAGTCTTATATATGTTAATAGTACGATGTGTCGCGTACGAAAATTCTAAGTCGATTTTTATCAAAGGTTACAGTATAAATAAAATTATAGTCATATTAAATGTATAAAGACAAAAAATACACATCTTCAAATATTGTACATTCGCGACTGCAGTTGCGTGAAGAGCTAGATAAGTTCGCAAGACAAT